>JAUMJM010000088.1:9517500-14317500 GCA_033558235.1 Neomorphus geoffroyi | reverse complement strand
GCGTGGGACGTTCCAGATGCTCCCAACTCCGGAGGAATCTCAGTGCAAAGGAAACACATTTCACAGCATTCTTCCTCACAGCCATGTGCTCTGTTATTTGGAGGGAATTATGCAGTGCAAATTGTCCTGAACAAGAAAACCATTTAATTAACTTTGCTAGAGATATGAAAACAGCAGACGGGCAAGCACAAGGCCAAAGAAAAGGGCAGCTGAAACCATCCAGGTAACCCTGACGCCCGTTCAGGGAGCTCCCGCTGCGCGGAGGGGTCAGGACAAGGCTCATGTGAACATGCACTGTGTGAGGAGAGAGAGCAGACCAGATAAAACTGACCCAACTCTTCAGTTCAAATCAGGAACCGGTGCAACAGGTTGTGTTGAAATTTCTGCGGCACAATACACGACACTGAGGTGGGGGAGAAGCACGGCAAGGTTACAAAACGCAGATAAATAAAAAAATAAAGTGTTTTCATACTTTAAATTCCTGTCACAGATGCGAAAACCATTTTGAACTCAAAGTTCACATTGATGGGTGACAGTCAGTTTGAGTTCATTAAGAGGGGACTCAAAATGAGGATCAGCTGCACCACATTTGGAATGTTACCCCTCCCCACAGCCTCCATGTGTTACTGCCACTGGGCTGGTAACACATCAACAGCTGAACTAAGTTTGCTGTTAAAAATGCATTTAGTCCTTCTGATGGACCAGCTGCTCATTTTTTTTTTTTTCCCTTTAGAGCCAGGCCTAAACCCGAGGAGAATAATTCCCAGCTTTTTGTATTTGAGAGCAACTCTGGCTCCTGTGCAGTGCATCAGCTCTCTACAGGGTACGGAAAAGTTCTGACATCAGGAAAGCATTTCAATTAAAAAGCAGTTGTGAGCCACAGGCTTAGCAGGGCCAGCAGGCTGCCAGAGCACGAGAGGCGTGGACATCACCAAGGTGCACCAAAGAAAGAACTTCAGCAATGCAAGGAGTTGCAAGGCAGCTTAGAGAACATAAAACTGCCACTATCGGAGCAATTTGAGAGATAAGGATGGAAATTTGAATGGAGGGCAGCTTCCAGAGACCCGCGAGGCCTGATCCTGTTCCTGCTCACGTCAGTGGGACCTTTGAAGTTTCCCCTGAGCATAAAGCCCAGCCTGGCTCCCCGCTGGCGCGGCTCGCCTGGGGAAAGCGGATGGCTTTGTCCCCATTTATCTGGCCCTGCCATGACCCAACCTCAGCTCTGCTCACCTAATTTATCGGAAATCCACAGGGAGCATGACCCAGCCTGGGCCGCTGGGGATGAGGTAAGGAGGGCAGGAAATAAGGGGCAAAAAGCAATATTTCAGACAAGGGAAGTGCATGTGCAAGCTGTTAGCGGGGGCTTTCCTTGCAGACCGAGGAACTGCCCACGCAGAGCTAAGCAGGTGCTGTCTCACCAGGTGGCTCTTCAGCCGAAAACACCAACTTGTTCTAAAAATTACATCTTAACTGCAGTTAAACCACGGAAGTCCAATTCTATCATATATGTAAACACAGAAGAGACATAGAGAGATAAAACATCCAGAGTCACCCACATTGCAGAGAGCCCTGGGCTGAACCAGTACCACACACAGGAGATGCCACGGGATAAAGAAGCACCGGGCCAGACGGTCACCAAAGGCTGTGGGGCATCTAAAGAGGATGTACCACTTAATTCAGAGACATTTGGGTATGAAACACCTTCAGACCTCATCGGTTACCAACACCACAGAGAGTGAGAGGACAATACCTCTAAGCAGCACCGATGCAGCTCAGCGCTGTGATTCAACATGCAAACAAAGTAAAAGCAGTGTTGATTTGAAATGAGAAAGGCTCGTTGCACTTTTTTAAATTCTAAGGTCTGTAATTGCATCAGTTAATGCTAGTAATGCTCCTGAAACAAAGCGATCACCTTGCTCCGTGAGCGCTGTGCAATCCCTGGTGGCTTTGGCAGGTCTCTGGAACAGCCTTCGGGCAGCTGGGTGGGATGGGAACGTGAGCACACAGCTTTGCCTTTGCAGAGACAGACAGCTACAGGCACCTTCAGTAAAGCTTGATCAGAAAAATGAAACTATAATCTCTCTTTTGCCTCATCTTCCAGACATTATCATTAAAGTTGGACTGCCCACACTGATTACCGAGTGGGACAAGGGACGCAAGCCTCCATGGCGAGCCCCTTTCAGCACACCTCAGCATCACTGTGCATCACATCCTCGCAGGCTGAAAAGCCCCCCACAGTTCGAAACGCTCTCTTCTGCCAAAGAGCCCTGAATGAAGCAAAGGAAACTCCTTGAAAAGGTTTAGAGCCTTCCCACAAGCTGTGCCAAAACCACTCCAAGTGTCTTTATGGCAGCATTATTTCAGAAAGTTTAACAATTATCGACATCTAGAGACAATCACGTTCTAAAGCCAATGAACTCCCTTTCCTGAAATTCTTGTACAATGTCAAATAAAAACAAGCCGAGAACAGAGAACTGACTGAACCCACTGACTAGATGACTGTATTAATGTGTACGCTAGGTCTTCAGTCAAGCAAACATCCCTTCACCACCACAGCACATGGAAATCTCTCTGAGGGTCCCAAGAGGGATTCTTCCAGAACTCCTGACCAAATCCCCTGTACACCACAGCCACACCACGCATGAGCAGCGCCAAGCAGGTGAAGGAACTCTGTCTGGTGGCACACGCGGGCAGCGAGGATGTGCATGTGGAGTTCATTATTGTCATTTCAGTCTGCTCAAATTGAACACTTCCCTCCCACCTCTCTCATCACTTTAGACCCTGGGTGGTGCCCAAACCCCTAAAGGGGATGAATTGGGAACTCTGACCTCTGCTCTGGTGCCTCCTGTTTCCTCCCCTCCCTTTTGGGTACTGCCTGTGGTTACGGAAAGAAGCCACTACAAAAGGGTTTCTCTAAAGCCTTTAGACTGACCAAAGAGCACTGGCCTGGGCAGAGGTGCTCAGATCAAAGCCACCCTGTGCCAGGGCTGCACAGGGGACGGGAGGGGGTCACTGCAGGAACCCGCAGCTGGGGATCCCTGTTTGGTTGTGTGGGGGAAGCCGGGAGGACACACACACCCTGCGGTGCCAGGAATGGGCTGCACTGGATGAGTCACAACTGGCCCCAAAGCTGGAACAGCCCGAAGGGTTGGGTTTAGTCACCAGTACCCTCAGTGCAGTGTGTGATGCTGGACCAGCCATGTGGCCAGAGCACAGCGGGACTGATGGAGAGTGACAAATGCACAGCCACATTTGCCAGCTTTTCCAGTCTTACCCTCCCACTTTTGCTTGGCAGATCACTCATAGTTGTTCACAAGTGCTCACAGTAGCAGATACTTTACCTTTCCTTACTGCCTCTGCCTCGCTGTAGGCACAATTACTGCACCAAGGTCCCTATAAGGCTCCTACTGGTATGTACAGCAAAACCTCTTCAAGTTACATCTTACAGTGCCGCAAAGTGAAAGAGATCACTTCAAAAGACAGCAAAACTCAGAGGAGGATGTGTCATCTCTTTGCCACGCAGTAACATTTCCAACAATCTCTACTACAAAAACAGGGCAAAATTCCACGTCGTAACCACACAATAGCCAGAAAATTCCTAATACAGCACTAACTTGGGAGAATGCAGTCAGAATGATAAAAATGTTTCAGAGATCATCTTATAACAAAGCCACCCCTACCAAAAGGGCCAAGAAAGGCTCGATCTGAGAAATGGACAGTTTTCCCTGGCTCTTCTTTGCTATTAGTTCAACACAGACAGCCCTGCTGCTCCATCGCAACAGGTGAACTGGCACAGCGAGCCTCGTAAGAGGCAGAAAATGCTGGCAAGGCTTCAGGCTGCAAAGCATTTCAAATCAGAGCTGCTCTTCCCGGCTTGGGTTGCCCCAAGGGAGACAGCGGGGCTGGCGTTCCTGCAACTAAAACTAGTGTTTTACAAGCCCGTTTATAACTGTTCTTTCCTCTTTTCAAGAGGACCATTGCTGTTAAACCGCAGAAGTTTTTACCATCCACATTCCTGGCTAAAAGCTCCCTCTGGGCCACTTCAAATGGGGCCCCCGAGATAAGTCACCTGATGCGCACTTGTAAAATTCACCCTCTTAACTTTCTCCTCTGCTCATCCTGATGCCCCACCGAACGCACAGGGCACAGTGGAGTGAAGACCCAGAAAGGTAAATATTATCACATTTATCATGATGATTCCCTGACGGGCAGAGGAATTTAGGAGACGGTTTGCCCTGGGATTTTGTCAACATAAAGAAATGACAACTTTAAAAATAACGCCATGGGAACTCGGCAAGCTGCATTTCACGTGTGCGGCTGCTGGCAAGGCTGGGAGAGAAAAGAGCACGTGCATCTCACCCCCCCGCTGCTCCAGGGGGCTTTGGACGGGCTCCTGGCTGCTGGCCTGGGCAGCAGGGATGCCCTAGGGACCACCTGTGCCTCCCCTTTGCCCCCTCCCAGAGCCGCCACCACTAACCCACCAGCCAGCCGGCAGGCACCACCTCTCCACAAGGTCTGGGTAAGCGGGGACGCGTGGGAAAACACCAGCAGCACTGGGGGCTGCGGGACCACCCGCTCACCCAAGCTCCCAGCTGCCCCCTCTTTGCTGCAGCCTCTTCCCTTCCCAACCCTCCCCACCCCGGAGAGACTCTGCCTCTTCTCGCACCCAGGGCTGAAAAACAGGGACGGGATGAAGCAGCAGTGGCCGGGGGAGCACAAAGGGGGGGGGGGACCGGCCCCTTCTGCGCACCTCTGCCCGGGGGGTGGCTCTGCCCGAGGGTGGGGGGGTGGGAGGGTGCCCCTCCCCCGCCGTACCTGTATGGTCTGGTTGGGGTCCCCCCCCGCCACCGGCCCCCCGACCAGCTTGCAGTAGAGATCCTCCACGGCCCGGCGGCCGCCGCCCCCCGCCGGCTCCTCTCCGCAGGTGGCGGTGGCGGAGATGCGGGTGCCCTCGGCCAGGTTGAAGTAGGGCGGGTGGAGGCTGTGCCCGTTCACATCGCTGGGGAAGGAGGCGGGCGGGCGGGCCGTGCCCGCGGGCAGCGCCAGCAGCAGCGCCAGCAGCACCGCCACCCTCGCCATCTCCGCTGGGCTGGGGGCGGCAGCACCGGCTCCCCCGCTCCCGTCCCACCCGGCAGGTCCCGCTCTGCGCTCGGAGCAGCCGCGATCGCTGGTCTTGAGCCGCGGGAGGGGAGGGACCGGACCGCCCCCCCCAACCTTAACCCTTTCGTCCCTCTGCACAGCGCGGGGGGAGGGTCTGGAGGGGAAGCCGGGCTGAAGGCACTTGGGATGCTCAGGGTGGAGGAGACTGAGGGGGGGCCTCATTGCAGTTTGGTGCTTCCTCACAAGGGGGGGAGGAGGCGCTGAGCTCTTGTCTCTGGTGACCAATGACAGGACTGAGGGACTGGCAGGGAGATGTGCCAGGGGAGGGTGAGGTTGGACATTAGAAAGAGGTTCTTCACCCAGAGGGTGGTGGAGCACTGGAACAGCTCCCCAGGGAAGCAGTCACAGTGCCAACCCTAACAATATTCCAGAAGCGTTTGGAAAATGCCCTCAGCCACAAGGTGTGAATGTTGGGATTGTCCTGTGCAGGGACACGAGATGCACTCCATGTCTCGAGCAGCCTGGTTTTGGGGCCTTGAGCAGCCTCACCCAGTGGGAGGTGTCCCTGCCCATGGCAGGGGGGGCAACTGGGTCATCTTTAAGGTCCCCTCCAACCCAAACCATTCCATGATTCTGTGATCCTTGTGGTCCCTTCCAACTCAGCACAATCTGTGATCCCCCCACCCCCAAACCCACCTGCCCCTGGGAACCCCCCAGCCCCGCCGGAGCAGAGGCTGAATGGGGTGAAGCGATCCCCCCCCCCCCCCCCCCCCCCAGATAAAAGGGGGGACGGGATCCTCAGGGAGACAATGTGCCCATTGTATGCGCTGCCCTGGTCGCGCTCGCTGGGATTCCGGTGCGTTAAACCCCATTAACCGATAGAGCGGGTTATCGACAGGAAAAGCTCTATTACTAATTAACAAAACAGCAACAGGCTCCACCAAATCCAGTTTGCTCTCCTTGGGGTACACTGTTGGTTCTCATTAACTTTGGACAGGGAAATGTTGCTACCACTTTCCTCAGAAAGGCTGGATTTTGGGAAAGGCTTTGCCTTCTTATCTAAAGGGGGAAAGGAGCTGCTCAGTGGTACCCCAACCTTCTCCCCATCCTTCTGCTGCCCACGGACAGTGTCTCCATGGCGTGGCTTGCAAGGACAGACACACTGACAGGTCTTTATATACCACTGGGGGAAGACACCCTACAGCTAAGAAAACAAATATATTACAATAAGTTATATATGATGATACAGAAATGAACTCATCAAAACACTATTTTGATTTTCTAGCACAGACAGACTTTTTAAAATTCAAGAACTGAACAATACACATCAAATGTTGTGGCCGACCTGGCCAATACTGTTTCTTTAAACTAAGAAGATAAAGAGTAGACCAGGTCTGGACTCCATACAAGTGGATTGCTGCAGTATTTGAACCCCACAGGAGGCAAAACAAGCTCTTAAGCGTGTCTGGGTCTTTGCAAGTTGCTGCTGTTGGGCATTTGCCCATGGCCTCACATCATCCTCTTTGTTTCTCTTTCGTGCACAGCCTAGCAGGAACCAGCTCTCTCAGAAGAGTTACTGCCTTAAATGTGAAAAAAACCTCTTTAAAACAGAAAAACAACCACCCCTTGCAATTTGTGTGGTTCGGATTCACAGCTCCACGGGCTGCATTCACACATGGCACCTACCTGGCAGGCTGTGCAATTGCGCCCAATTCAACACTTTCAAGGGCCTTTGAAAGATCCCTTTCACTGTATCTAAAGCTCTCTGTGTGCCCTGTCATATAGTGATACAGTGCTTGGGCATCGTGTGGTGAGAGTGGAGCCCTGGTCACCCCAGCGCCCTGTGCTGCAACCAGTTGGACACTTGCAGCCAGCCAGCCAGGCGCTGCTGGGGAAAGCTGGTCAGTCCCAACATCAGGAGGTGGAGAACTGCAGCCCCACATGCCATCACGAGCCAGGGAGCCATCCAGTGCCAGCTGTTTCTCTCCTGGCACTGTGATCCCATTAGCATGACATCAGGGCTTGTGAAGGCAGCGAGGTGAGAGGTGCCCAGTTCCACATGGCAAGGAAGCACTGGAGCACAGCCGCCAAGCCCATTCAGTCAGAAAGACTTCCTAAAGGGCTTTCAGACATCTTTTAACCCCTTCCTGCTTGTCTCTGTGGAGATTTTTTCCCCTGGTTTCCCCACTTACTGTAAGATCTCATCACTTAGCAGATGAACGTATCCTTTAAAATCTAAACGGAATCTTTTGAAACAAATTATTACGAAGAGAACAGGCAGTCATTGCCCTTTAAACTGTGCTTGAAAATGGGTAGCTTGCTCTGGGGAAAGTGGAACAGCAGCCACTCATGCTCTGCAGTAATGGTTAACTAACACATTTATGTATGGCAGAGCAATACTCCGCAGGACAGGAATTAAAACTTCCTTAAACTTTATCAAATGCTATATTTAATTACCTGCTTATACCCCATGGCACCTGGGAATACATAAAAAGAGTTAAGGAAATCAGGGCACAGATTAGGAAAATAACTTTCTCCCACCCCCACAAGAGAGTTATAAGGCAAAACACTTGGGCCGGGCTAATATCCCTAATCCCTCTGGTGGTAATAATTTGTGGGACGTAATTAATCACCCGTCCGAAATGCAATTAAGGAAAGTGAACAATCCATCCAGAGTAAAATTGCCCATAATACGTGGGGTTTGTGGCACGGACTCTGCAGCACCGCACAGGAAAAATGACCCTTCTGCAGTCTGAGCTGGCATCTCATAAGCCACAGAGCGACTTTGCAAAGGCAGCTTGAAGACTGAAAACGTAGTTAGGCTACCTCTGCTGAGGGGATCCAATGTTGTCTGAGAAGTAATGGAAATGGTTTAAAGGAAGAGGAACTGAGGGGTTTTTTTCCCAGCACAGAAAGAAGGGGGCAGAGCGTTAATAACATGGCAAAACATCTGATTTTGAGGTTTAACCAAAAAGTTGAGGTTAGCAGTTTGACCTCCTATCCTGATGCCATCGCTGGTCAGCTACACTCAGGAAAAACAAGACATATAGGACACAAATCCCATGTAGTCCAGCATCTCATCTGAGAGCCACCAGGAGCAAACATGGGCAAGGAATACTCTGCTCCCTAAAAAGATCTCCCTTGACCTATAACAGCTAGAACATAGTTTGAATATTGAAGCCTTTCTTCCATCCAAGAAGCTTTTCTAGGCATTAACTTCAACAGCCCTGGGTATTTACTGTTCATGTTATTTTCTGCTCTGATCCTTATTTGAATTTTATGAGTTTCCTGAGTCCACAATGGTGCTTCTCGGCTTGGCTTCACGAAGCTACTGGTCATAGTGACACATTCTCAAATAGGAGGTGTTGAAGCAGAAGAAACTTCTCCATTTAAAACCAGTGAACGCAGAAGGAACTGGAAAAAAATATTTCCAGCCTGTGGCAATCCTACTCCAACCTTCTCTGAGCCTACGTGTAGTAACATGACTTCAGCCATGCTGCTATCCATCTGCAACTGTTAAAGACATCAGAGTTCCACTACAATTTTTTGCCTCCCTTAAACCTGCAGGACCATGAAGACCTTGCAAGAAGCTGCCATTAGAAACCTCATGCTCCTTGTTCAAGCAAGCCGTAGAATGACTGCAGGGGTTTGGGGTTGTGGAAAGACAGGAAGAGCTTAAAAGATACCTGAGAACAAATGCAATGTTTGGGCTACCAACAGCTTACTTTGGGGAGGGAACCCAGTTCCTAAATCTGAACAAAGGTTCAGCAAACTACAAGCAGGAGTTTTCCTACCTACACAGACTCTTTTAACCCGCTGCAGGAGTGCAGGGAAGCGTCCCACAGATGGAAGCAAGGCCTGTTGAGTAATTCGATGGCGATGCCAACACATTCTGCTTGCTGCGAATAAATGCTCTGGGTTCGTATTGTCTGTTACATAAAGGAACGAAAGAAGATGCTCCTCGCCTCAGAAAAACCAACATACGGCCAATGGAAAAAGAACTGTTGCCCTCACGTGCGGTGTTTCCTAGCAAGGTACCACTCATCAGAGCTGTCAGTAACAGCCAAGAGCCCGAGCCAAGAGAAATAAGTGAGCATATGGTTCTTGTACCCTGTATCGTACAGGGTCAGGAACATGTTATCTTACAGAAGGCTTAATTACTTTTCTACTACCCTGCTACAAGCAGCGTGAAGAAACGTGTTCCCTGAGCTTTGCTCTGCAGTGACCTAAGAATATTATGCCAAGATCCCCATTTTCCTAAGTATGTCATGTCTTGACACAAGTGTGTCAGGAACAGCTACAAGAAACTAAGAACTAATTCCACATTACTGGAATCAAACCAACATGAGCCAGAAGAACAATCAATACCCCTCAAGCACATCTCCAGATTTATAATTTTACAGGCTGCATAGGCTCTCCTTGAGCAGACTGTAAAACAAAATGAAAAAGGCATAAGCAGGTTTCGAGCGAGGTTTGCATTGAGTTTGCTGAGTTCAAAGAGGCACGGCAAGGAGTTCCCCTCCTGCTCACACAGCTCCCAGCACACTCGCACACACAGACAGTTCTGCAAACAGCCCACAGAGACCCAAAGTACATCTCCCTTGTTTGTTCTTCAAACTGACAGCTCAATTACAGCTTTTTAAGCCTTTCTGCGTATGGGGAGATGGGGCACAGCTTGAATCTGCGGTGGGAAATGACTAAAAAGTTGGGTTGAAGGCATGAGGAATTTGACCAGGATCTGTCTCACTTTTTCAGACTGGTTCTTATGAACAAAGAAAGCTGAAGGCCAGAAGAAACGATGGGTCTCATCACACTGCCTCTTCTGCTGTCTAATACAGTCCATAAACTTAGAGCCATAGAATGGTTTGGGTTGGAAGGGACCTTAAGAACATCCATTTCCAACGCCCACTAGACCAGGCTGCTCAAGACCCCATCCAACCTGGTGTTGAACACCTCCAGGGAAGGGGCATCCACAACCTCCCTGCGCAACCGGTTCCAGTGTTTCACCAACCCTCATTGTGAAGGCTTTCTACCCTGCGGTGTTATTATACCCAGCACAGTGTGCTTTTTTGAAATAATGCTGATGCTGGTTTTGCAGTGTTAACAGAAATAGTTAAACTGCGCAAACCAGACCAGACTGATAAAGTGACGCAATAGGAATCAACTCTAGGAAAGACAGCGTTCTTTATATCTTTTCAGAATTGATTTATATGACATGAAAATGCAACCCTCTAAAACTGACAAGTGCCTAATGAGCATTAGCAAGAGATGAATTAGGAAATATCTAGAATTAATTGTTATTTTTCCCCCTTTGTAAAATTACTTTACTGCGTCTTGTTTTTGTTTCACTTATAGTATTCCCCTTTTAAATTTTATTCAAATTTGAAAAATGCTATTTTGATATACAACTGATCAACTTGCCACACTTGGGCAGCACCTTTTAGGTAAAACTAAAAGGCAGCACACATGTATGTTTTGTCTGCTGTGGACATTTTCACGATGAGATCAAGAAGATTCATAATCTAGCAGGACATGTTACTCTACACCAGAGAATTCAATTCACTTTAAGGTCAGCCTGTACCTTCCCTGTAATCAAATGGTTCCAAAACCCTCCCAAAGCCAGAACAGGTGTTTCATTCATACTGTCTGTCTACCTGGCAAGGACCCAAATACTTTCTTTTAAAGTCTAAACTCTGTATTATTCTGGGGCACACCGAACACGTACGTATGTGCTGTCTCCTAGGCATGCCTCAGGCTTGGTCAACATTAGCTACATGTTTTTCTTTGCACAAATCAAACAGGAACACAGCTGCTTTTATGTTAGTAACTAAATCATGCTTTAAATTTATGCCACACAGCTCTCCCTTTAGCCAGAAGGGCCTTGCAGATTTAACGAGCTGACATGTCAACAGAGATCAGTTCACCCACCAGAAAAGTGCAGCTACTTCTAGGGTGAGGTATGGTAGCTGTTAGCACTGCAGGGGAGCGAAGGCTGCTGTGTCGAGTGGAAGCCACAGAGGCAGCAGGGGGATGAGCGAATGCGCCCAGGATGGAAACCAGTGCAACGATGGGAGCTAATGCACCCACTCAAGTGTGAAAGAGCAGTGGGGCCAAGCTGGAGACTCATGGGCAGAACATTCTTTTGCTTCTTGTCTGAAAGGTGGGACATATCCAGCACTGCAAATGGGTGGCTGACTCAAGCCTGACTCAGAGGATAAGATTTTTTCCTACTAATTTCTTTGAGTACTGAGAAGTTCACTGCCTGGGTTGCCCAGGGAGGCTGTGGCTGCCCCATCCCTGGAGGTGTTCAAGGCCAGGTTGGATGGGGTCTTGAGCAGCCTGGGCTGGTGGGAGGTATCCCTGCCCGTGGCAGGGGGGTGGAACTGGATGATCTTTAAGGTCCCTTCCAACCCAAACCATTCCATGATTCTATGATTCTATGCTTGCAATATTTGATTTAGCCCATTAGGAGACATCGGTGTCGTACCACTAACTCTTCCCAGTAGTCTTTCTCAGGGCAGAAGCTGCAATGCAAAGAAAATAAGTCAACAGACATTTCCATGCAATTCCTCGGGCCTTATGATCGGGGAAGGTCAAACAACCTCTGCTTGCCATACTCCACACGCTGGCACTGGGGACGTGATTCCAGCAACCACACCGCTCACAGCCACAGCAGTTTAGTGTGAATTGGCCCATGTGGAGGACGCTGGGTCCACTGCAGCCACTTAGGACGGAACCTGGCACAGCTCTGCTGCAGAGTGCCTTAGCATTATCTCAACGCAGATGAGGATAAGTTTATACCTGCGTTTTCCACTTTTCAGAGCTGGAAAGGGGAAGTTCAGTTATTACCCAGGACTCTCCACAAGGCAGTGCTGGATAATAGACAGGGTTTAGCTCCAGCTGTGCATTGTAAGCTCTGCCTGTGTTGAATGCTTTCCTTTTTTTTGTCTGGGATACACTCAATCCAAGCACAATATTGACAATAAACTCTTCTTTCTGAGATTCCCAGTCCTAATCCGTGGGACTTGCAGAGGGTGAAAGCATTGTAATGAAATATTAGCAAGAGTTGCCTTGGTAACTGCCCAGATGAAGCCCTCTTATATTCACTGAAGTTCTCCCAGCGTGACTAATACCTCCTGAGCTATAGTTACACCACTCTGAACGTCCTGAATGCATGACCAAGTCAGCAGAGCAAACACACTCAAGCTCCATTTATACAGTTATGGCTTAATCTGATTATTTTGTAGTTTGACTGAGTGCAAGAGAATTTTGCGGAGCTTCACTCTGCAATCATTAGCTCCTCACTTTCATCTTGCCCCTCTCGCTAATTCAAGCTAGGATTTCCCATTCTGCATTTCCTAAGGCAGAAAAAGCAGCAGCCTAACAGCTGAGTGCAAATTGCAGTCATCTGTTAAAATGCATTTGGTAACATTTTCTTTATCCTGTTAACCTTATCAGCGAGCGTAACACATGGGGAATGTGGAGGCCTTCATGCAATGCAAAGCAAGAAGCACTCCATGTACAGGCTTCGCCAGCCCCTCTGCTGCAAAATCCAGATGACAATTTTCAGCAACTTAAAACCACTGATGTGAGAGAAACCCAATAGTACCATGGAATAGAGGGAAAGGCACTGACAGAGATCCTCACCTGGCCTAAATAAGCCTCCTCCCCCCATCACTACCCTCCTCATGGGCTCCCTGGCACTGCATGCACACTGTTCCCCTTCTGCTGGGCGGAATCTGAGTTGTTCAAGTACGTGCCCTTGACCATGTACAGCTTAAGCCTTGCACAGAAGACAGATTTTCTTCTGCTTGAGCAGAGGCCTGCAAAGAAAGCCCTAGACTGCAGTCCTGCTGTCCCCAGAAAGGCTGGCACCATCCCACCCACAGGACTGTGACAGCAGGGGAAACTTCAGTGGTTCCTTTGTAAGCTGCAACTGACAGCAGCAGACTATTAGCATTATTCCAAACTTGGGCTCCCTCCTTGTGCTGGCTCTCTCCATCCCAGCTGTCCACCCAACCCTTAATTTTCCTTTTGCAAAGCTCCTTTCACTGCAAGCACTGATGATTTATAAGTCCCAGAGAGAACAACCCAGTGCCCTAATCCTCCCTACTGCTCACTACTGCTCTTATTTCTAGGAGTGCAATTAATTTCCCTGAGTGGGATCGGAGCAGAGCGTCTGCAAGAGAGGAAGACTTGCAAGATCAAGAGTTCTCATCTATTTAAAACATTCTGGAAACACACAAAATAATTTCCTTTGACAAGATAACCTCAGAATTCAGATCCCGCTATTTCTGTCCAGCACACCAAGCTCCCGAGATTCCTGCTTTAGGTGTTAGAGAGGACAATCGCAACATCAGAGACAGAGAAGGTTAAGGAGACAATGTGCATTTGGTTAGATGAGGGAGGATGCTAGTGGCTGTTCAGCCATTTGGGCTGAAAGACTGAGCACAGCTCAGCCACCACTGTGTAGCTCCTACAAGGTAACCACTGATAGCTTATTGCAAGTACAAGATCACATAGTTCTCCACACCTGCCTGTGGCCTTTCATCTCCAGATGGGACAGGAGCCATGGCCATATCCTCTGCAAGGATTAGCCTCAACTAAGGTCTTGCTTTCCTGGTGAAAGCAAAAGGTCACATAAGTTTTGAATCTCCTTCCTGCAGCTCAAGATGCACAACAAAGGGTGCACATCTGCAGCTGTGGCTCCTGCTTACCTGAGGTACCTGGCTTACCTGGGCTGCACCAGATTCACTAACAGAACAGCTGCTGCAGGGCAGAGCTCCTTTCAGATGCGATATTTGCCTCATCAGCTGGTAAAAACTAGGATGGTTATGCTGCTTGAACCTCCTGCCCTGGGCTCTGACCAGCATAGCCTATTCCTGAAAAAAGGCTTATTTAAGAACAAGGAATAAAAATACAGCAGCACAACCTCTCCTAGCCCCAGGGACTCAGAGTTTGGGTTTGTGCTGCACTAAGCTGCATATGAATCAGCTTTTAGGCATTGATCTTCATAGCATCATCATAGGGGATACAGGAAAACGTATTGTTGCCCACTCTTAAGCAGTTCCCCGGTACCGGCTGTCTTGCCCTGTAAATGCACCCTGCAGTCCAGGAACACTGCAGTAAGGGGGATGTTTATGCCTTTCATTAGTGTTTGTACCTCGCGTGCAGCACAAACGAGTTTTCACACCTGTGTCTGCCATAGATAAGAACTCGCCACTGTTTGGGCTCCATATCAGGAAAAGATTTTACATATTTCCATTGTCACAGCCATTAATCTGAAATCTAAATTACTTCCTATTTGGGAAAGCACCTGAGTTTTTTCCTTGCAGATTATTCCTACAGTAGCTTAATAGGAACAGCTAGTTATTTTGTGCTTAAAAATAATTCCCTTGGGAGTAAGAGATAGCAAATAGTAAAATAGGTGCTTTCTCCAAAACAGAATAGCTATGAGCCTGTTTCGAACATCATGGAGAAAGATGGTGCCATAGCCAACAACCTAAGTTATGACTGAGGCTCAAATCCCTTCTCTGCTAGATTCCTGCATAACTTTGGACACAACTTTATCTTTGCCTCCTTTCATCAACTTAAATTGAAAAGAATTAGCAGTCACGGGCTGTGATGGAAATAAAAGCTGTGAGATGCTCAGCCATCAAACGTACGTGCATGCTAAAGCCTGTAGAAGATGGATTTAACAGCTAAGCCCTGCTCGATTTTGCAGATCCAATAGACTTCAGTGGAAGTGCCACACGTTCTGCACAGCCTCTCCAGCTTACCTTCCAGGAAATTAAACAGCAAACACAAAAACTTACAGGTCTGTCAGGATTTACACAATCCAGAAAACAAACGATCCCTAAGCTCGGCTCCAAGGGCTGGTGAATGGAAAAGCCATCGCCAGCTTGCAAGCACAGGGCAGCCTAAGGGGTTCTCCAAGGTTATGAGCTCAGGAGGTTGGGGCAGGATGCTACAGCAGCCTCTCTATGGACTGCCCAGCTAGGCTGGAGAATTCTGGTTCAGCCCAGAGGATGAGCTGAGGTGCAGAATGACTGCACCCCTGGAGGTCACAAAGCCTTGCTCATACACAGAGGGAAGCACTTTGCAATCCTTCAGGGCAAAATTCTGAGTGTAGTTTTTCCAGCTGTAACATTTGAAATAAGGCAGCTGGAAAAATAATAGAAAGTAGTCCTGGATTTATTCGTTGGCTACTGGTTTTTACCATGAGATATTCCTCCCTTGCAATAACCTTCAGTTTCCTCAGGACTTTAGGGAAGGTTTGCATTGTGCATAACCCTTGTACAGGGATCCAGGTAACCACCACCAACTCCTTCAGTTCAGAATGGCTGGTTTGCTGGAATAGATCTTGTTACTTAAATGCTTTGCATTAATATCAAGGATAATATTTTAAATAAAGAAAAAAACCCCCTTCCTAACCACAGCTGGGCTATTTGTGGGAGGTTTCGCCTCCTTGAAAAACTGGCAAGGAAACCAAAAGCTGTTTTACTTTCTTTAGGAACACTAAAGGGAAAAAGGTACTTTGTGGATTAGGAGATTAAAATTACAAATAAACAGTCTGGTAATTTTATAGTAATTAAAGTCATTAACTTGATTGTATACTGCCATTTTCAGCTGGCTTGGCCTTTTAGAATTTTATTTAAAGGAGCCACGTTATTAAAGAGCTTCAGATGTGGAATTACTGCTGAAAGGTATCCACTCTGGATTGATCCATAGCTCTGAACTTTTAAGGACTCCTAAGATGAAAGCTATTTAGAAACTCCTTATGTGATTTATGCATATAGTGCCTGACATCCTCATCTTCATGCTAGGGGATTTATTCCTTCCCTAATGAGGTGAAGGTCAGGCATGCCATGCTCGTTCTGGAAGCGGAGAGGGTACGGGCGTGTGCCCATTGGCATTCTTGCCTTGAGCTCTGCACTTCAAGCATGAGGTATGAATAAAGGAATTTAATTAGTTCTTGCCTGCTTCTATTAAAGCGCTCTAGAGGGAGGGATGCAGAGACAGTGTAATAAAGAGGGTATGTGATTTGCATGCTAATAGACACATACGCTTTCTCCAGACAAGCCTTGACATGATACCGAGATTAGAACTTGCACTAAACCCAACTTTGTTCCAAAGCGAGCCTGCCACACACAGCAGCACGAGTTAATTACAATCTATTCTGCTTTGGCTGTTTAATGGCTCTCTGGCTGTTCCCTGGCCTGAAGCTCACTGAAAAAGCAGGTTAAGTGCTTTGGGGTGTTTATCAAATCCTTATTATTCCAGGCACTCGCTGGGTTTGAGAGAGGAAGCATCAGATTCTCTTTTGCTGTTTGTTGGTTGTGTTTAGGGCTGGAGAGATAGAGGAGACCTGATCCCCACACAGGAGGGACAGAGGCCGTGGGCTGGCAACGTGTTGTCTTTGGCAGCACTGTTGGTCTAATGTGTTTCTGTCCTCCTTCCCCTTCTGGTTGTGCCAGAACCAGAACAGAGAACTGACCCAGCTATAAAAAGAGGGATAAACACTTTTTTTTTTTTTTTTAATGTATTTTTTTAAGCTGTTTAAGAAAGAGCCCTCCCTGTGAGAGTGCACGAGTCAAATATCTGAAAGCACAACTATTTCTGTATGAGGCTGTTAACACAGGTGAGCACCAGAAGCTGTTGAAAGGGACATCCAGCTCTTGCTGATTTAAGACAGCCGATTTAAAACAATTCCTATTATTAGGAGCAATGATGTAAAGCAAAGTGGAGCATCACCAGGCCAGAACGGAAAGTGATCCATCCATTTCACGGGAGAGGAAGGCAGGTCAATGCAATTAGAGAAGAATTTTTAATTCTTGGGGCACACATAAGTTGTGCTGTTTCAGCCAATCTTACAGATCTCATTAGGGCAAAATCTCAGATGTTTTGCTGAAGTAGTCTCCAGCCAAATCCAGATTTGTAATAGGAACAGCAGAGTTAGTTTAGTCAGGAGGGATAAATGAGCTGCAGTAATCATCAGCAAAAGAGAAAAAACAAAAATATTTTAAGTGCTTATCTGGGTGCTGGATTGAGTCCTTGATTTTCAAGAGTTTCCTACATGGTGTTGGAAGAATCGCTGCCTGCACCCCAGGAGACGGAGATAGCAGCACTGCACACACAGCAGAGGAGATGCTAGAAGTGAAACACCCCCCTAGAACAGCGGGAAAACAAAAAGTCACCTAATGGCACATGGCATGGGCAGAGGATGGGCAACCTGTACCCACCACAGGAACAGGATGGCTGTGGCTTCTCCTGGCAGGAGTTTGGAAGCACAGCCACGTGGGAAGGGGAGCTCAGGGAGAGGTCTGGGTGGTCTCCAACGCAGCTCACACTGGTAATTTGCAATAAAACACCATCTTGGCAACTTACCCCAAACACCTTCTTCCCAAATGAAAGCCCAACTTTGTCCCTGGAGCCAAGTGCTCAACCTGACGCAGCTGTTCTGATCCCAGTCCAAAGGCCCCGCAGAGGGTGGGAGGTACCCGGGAAAGCCCTGCAGAAGTGCAGGTGAAACAACCTCCTCATTTCCCCAAAACCTTACAGCCCAGACACAGCTTCTGCATTGGTGGTTTAACCACACCACGATTGGTTCATTCCCAGCAGACCTCCCCTGCCCGACTGAGCTGCCTGCACCACCTGGAATCGGGAATTTCACTCCTCCGCTCCATCCCATCCCGAAGGATGGCAACATCCCTCTTATGAGCTGCATCCAAAGCAGAGCTCTGTGAACTGACAGGCTTAGTGAGCTGCTGCTGCTGGAGGTTCACCCAGGATCCCCATCCTGCTCAGCCGTTCAGACCCAAGGAACTGGAAACAAGAGCCAGCCAGAGGTTTCACTCTTCTGTTTTACCACCTGCTGTGCATTAGCAATCATTCATCAGCCTCCTCCAGTCTATCAGGGACCTCCAAAGGCACTATTACAGATGGATCTCAACACCAAAAATACCTCACAGGTGTGGGTGAAGGCTATTTGAATGCATTCCCCCTCCTCCAAATTACATTATTGTCCACAGCAGAAACTAATTTCAAACACAGCAGATCCCCTATGTGTGCAATGGGCTGGATTTTTCCCAGGCTGTCATAACCCAGTTCCCACCTATTCAGTTTTTGAGAAGACCCACCTTCCCACTTCTTAAGCCCAGAGTATTTGACAAGACGTACTAAAGGACTGAGATTTGGGGTTGTTTTTGGAGAGAAGTAACCTGCAATCCAAATTTGTACATTGTGAAATGCATTTTAAGGTAAACTGTGAGCTTCTGGAAATCAGACGTGCTACACCAGACGCACAAGATCAGTAGCTGTGTTCAGAAGTGCTGCCCTGCATGCAAAAAGATTAGAAGAAAAGGATCCCACATGAATACGCTGAAATGTATAGAATGACAGAGGGTTGCTGTTCTGCCATCGAACATCGATGCTTCACTGTCAGACTCCTTCCTTGGGAAGATCACAGCATCCTCCGAGCCAGCAAGCAGTAAATCCCCAAATTCTTTGACATCCTGTTACTCTGCTTTACAGCAGAATTGAAAGCAAACAGCAGTCATGTAATTTACACAAGGTCACAGCGGGTCCATACCAGATTTCTTTAAAAATAGTTGAAAATCCTCCACGAACATCTCCGTTGTCTCCAGACAACAAATTTAAGAGGAGAGGAGCTGGGGAGTAGCACAAGCTCCCCCTAAGAAAAGGAATCCCTGCAGAATTCCTCAGGAATGCAGAAAAACCTTACAACTTTTCCTAATATTTTTTCTACTCTCTTGGTGGTTACTAATCTTTATGGAGTTTACATTCCATCTATCATTTTTATAACCAGAGATCAGAGAGGGATTACAACCAGGGGCTGCATGCTTTTCACACAGGGACTCTGTTTATCTAAGCAAAGACAGCAGCTCTTCTACTTTAACCATTTGTATGGTGGATGAAACGTTACCAACTGGGACATGTGCAAAGCTAATTTGCTGCCCTACACCAGTAATTGAGGAGATGCCATTTATACCAGAAGAAACATCTCTAAATACATAACAGTCACAAATAACAAGCACACACCCCAAGCAGATTTATTTTTTTTTCACCAATTTACATTCAGTGGTTTTTTTAATCACTATCAATAATCTTCCTTCTCCCACACTGCTGGGCGTGTGCTGGGAGCTGAGAGTGCTCTGACAAGAGAGCGCTGTGACCTGGAGCCCTCTGGCAGACATCACTTAGAAAAGTCCCAGTGCCGATCTAAATTCATACTAAAGGTCAAAGCATCCCCCGGGGGCTCGCTGGGGCCAAAGCTCAGCTACAAGAATTGTGCTGCCCAAATTGATCGGAAAGTAAATGAAGTCCAGCCCGAGCTGCTGGATTTGGTGTATCTCAATGCCTGCTCTCTGGGATGAAAAGGTTGGTTATTTAAGATGCTGTTACGTCTTAACAGTAACAAGGAGTGACGTTTTAAAGGGTTTCTTTGATCCTCAGCAAATATTACAGCCCCGATATCAGAAATACTGTAGCTTTTGTTTGGAAGCAATCAGTCGTATTACTTCCCTTTGAGCCAAAAGGTTAAGAGAAGAAAACTAAACCAAAACAAAACAGAAATACAGAAAAAAGGAGCAAGATCTTAAAAAAGACAAGAAAATATCTGTAAATAGTCAGCGAATAAGAAATGGATTTTATTCCTTGATGCATGACAGTATCTTGAACATCCGGACAAACAGAGCCTGCTCTAAACTAGAAAGTTATGGATCATAAGAACAAAGTGACTGATGAAGCTCAGGAAAAGAAACCTCAAGACTTTTTGGAGCAGGAAAGGACTCCAAACTACAGCAAAAAGGGAGAGTCAAGGTTTTAACGCTCGTCAGGTCTTATGGCAGACTTTCTGGGGAGTGGATTCTCCCTGAGTATTTGCTTACAGAGTGCCTCGATACCTTTGAAGTACTATATAAATTATACAATAACCAAGAAGAGTGGGACTTACTGGGCTGGTAGGCCTTTACCCCGGTTTAAAGACCACTCCCTCTACACACATACTTGCATGCTACTTCAAAAAAAGCTGGCAACCACTCATTTTTCATACCAGGTGTGTTTTTCATCTCCTGTCTGGCTATTGTCTCTGCTAGCACGTTGCAGCTCCTGCCCTCAGCACACACAAAGCCCCTGCAGCCCACGGTCACTCGGAGGGGCTGGATTGCAGCTGGGGAATGCGATGGGACTCCCGTTTTGTGCTTTGCTGTAAGATAAGCGGCCGTAACATCTGGAAACTAGCATTAAAAAGAATATCTGAACACACATGCCCAGGTCTTCAGCTGATGGGGAGAGGAAGAGTTGCTTCAAACCAAAACTGAACAGCCCCAGCCTTTAGACAGGAGCTGTCTGCTTGCAGTAAGCCAGGTCTGGGAGGTGCTCTGCATCCCAGCGAGGTCACCACCAATCTTCTGAAGAAGCTCTCAGCTGCCCTCAGTGCCAGCAAATCCAGCATTAGGGATCCCTCCCACAAAATTTATCTTCTGTAGGTCTGGTTTCAGCTAATGCCAGGACCCCTGGGGTCTGTGCTAGAGAGAAAAGTGCCCCTCCTGCAACAGAGGAGCCCAGGCTTCCCAGGGCACTCTCTGCAGGCTCCCTGCTCCCACCCCTGCAGTTACAAGCACCCACTGAAACCCACAGCCCTTCCCCACCTCCCCCGCAGCCTCTTGTTGCATTTGCAGTCAAAATCAAGCCTTGGGGACAACAGGAAACAGTTCTGGGAGACAAAGGTTACAGGTGTGCCCCGTGCTCCCTGTTGCGTGAACCAATGCCGGCAGAATGATCTCCAGGCCCTGGGGTGACAGCTTGACGAACGACATGCCACATCACGGCTGGCAGCTCCTTTGCCTGGGAGGAGCAGAGAGGTTCACGAGCATTTTTCTCCTCTGAAATCATTCCCCTGCCTCACTGCCATTTCTAGACCCTGTAGCTCATTTCTTTCCTGTTTTTAAACAAAAAAGGTACCAGAAGAAGATCCCATCCTTGAAAGGAAGAGTTGGCACTCCAGGGATCTCCATGCTTTGTGACTTCTGGTTTTCCCAGTTACCTCCTGGCACTTTGGGGTGGCTGTGGCAAAGGGAACAACTGCTACAGGAGAGCTGGCACCACCTTCTCACCCTTGCACATCGTGGAGAGATAGGATAGGTCCTCATCCCACAGTTCACTCCTGGTTCTTCAGACCACTGTAGTTAGTGGATATCCACTTTGTCTTCTTCCCAGCTTGGACACTGGCTCTTTTTATCTCTGCAAAGAAGCCTCAGGAGCTGTTCTGGAGGCTGGTGACCACTTTCATTCGCAGAACCACTGGCAGCAGAAATCACTGAAGCACAAGCCGTTAATTCCAGTCAAAGCAAAGAGATGCTGCCTTATTGAAATATAACCCTTCAGAGTCCCTTTCTGCTGGAGTCAGAGGTGCTCTAGCATCAGCAGGAGACTCTCCAACCACATCAGTAGCTACGGATCAAACCCAGAGATGTGTTCCTCAGTCAATGATGCAGCGCTACACTACCTGTGTTGGATCCTGCCCTGGGAGTGGTGCGGTGCCGTCACACCGCAAGTACCGCACAGCACCACCACGCAGCCTCCCAGTTCCTCAGCTCCCTTGCTCAGTAAAAACTCTGCAGAAAAAGCCAAGTTCACGTAGAAAAACATATTTTCTTTTTTTTTTTTTTATTAACTGAAAATGTAAAATAATCAAGACTGCAGAGTTCTTTTTACTAAAAGAAAGTAGACAAGGTGAGAAACACCAAGGAAGAGCCTGCGTACCTGACGTTACAGGAATCACTCAGATGGCTCTATTGTAGCATGGACACCAAATGGATGGGAAAATAGAGCCTGCAGCTCTCTACCGCATCTAGGAAGGGCCAAGGCCCATCCCCCCCCCGTTTTGGCAGTTTCAAGTGACATATCCGACCATGGCTCATAAATCTCAACTAACCAGGGCATTTCCTTGGGCCCCCGTATCTTTGTTTAATCACTTTCTCTAGAGCATGCTGACTTTCCAGATCTTGCATGCACTAGCTCAGCAGTTCCAGCAAGTGACAGGAATGAACGTGCCTGCCCGACAGCCCACCCCCCTCGGATCGGGCTGTTGCTGCCTTCACTCACGCACAAGAATAGGCATCTGCGACCTCCCTGTGGGCTTTGGTAGGGCTGTTTCACAGCAGAGCCCCACACCAAGAGCTGGCCTGCACAAAGGTTTACTGTTAGATATGTTCGCTTTTGCGGTTTAACATGCACCATCTACCACGCTGACAAAGATTAAATGAGTCATCCTTTAGCAAGTGTTCAGCTGGCCAAACTCAATCTCGTGGGGATCTTTGACTGTAACTCAAGCTACTTAAATCTGTTCTACATTAGGCTCCCGCCAGCCAAAACAGTTTAATCTAAAACGTATGTTGGGGTGTAATCACACCTTTCAAAGCAGACTCGATAAAACCCGAAGGTGCTTGAAAACCCAATGTGGTACAAATGTTATTTCATGAGAGACTCCTAAATATGTAAGCCAAGCAGTCTGCTCTTCTGAGAGCACAGGAATCTGACTCAAAAAGCAGCTCAGTTAGATCATGTCTCTGTCTGATACTGATCCATGGGAAAAAGTTGGTATTAGTACAAGACACAGTAGCAAAAAGCTTACGTTGTCCATGTCTGGGGACTGTTCTTTGAGTTTTCAGTAAACGCCTGCTATTAAAATCCCTGTGCTGTAAATAGTCCAAAATCAACTGTAATTTTAGTCTGAGAGTCAAGCAGATGTTAAAAAAAAATTAATAGCAAAACAAAAGATGGTGCACTTTCATTTCTGAGTTACAAACCAGCAGAGTCTGGATTAGAGGAAGGGTCACCAATTCACCTACAGGAACAAGGAACGGGACAGAAGATTGTATTTTACGGAGTTTTGAACATGTTGGCTCCAGAGAATACAACGTCCAATGCATCGCGGCATTTTCCATCACTGGAAGACTCTAGCTTAACATTTAAAAATTAGAGGTTGGTATTTGCATGGGATAATAATTTAATCTCTTGAACAATGAAACTGCCTGGCTGGAAGTGGTGAGGAGGGTTAGGTATTAAGATGCAATTTTCTAAATGGGGACAATCAGTCAGAGCTGTCAGGATGGCTTTTGTAAGGATTACCAAAGCAGTATCCAGAAGCGAAGGTGTTCACAGGGAACCAGATGCCAAATGCAGCGAGGTGTTGCATTGCAGCAACTGGCAAACAGGTGAAGAAGACTCATTACAAAAGAGACTCACCAGGTGCCTACGTAGACATGCAAATATTTGCAAACAGAAAAATCCCTCACAAAATATTATGTCCTAATGACACTTTCAGAAAGCATCCAGTATAGGATTCACCCTTGCCCCAGTCCCACTGGCTTCCCTAACCCATGCTGAATACTGACACCAACATAAACCCATTTGAAATGATGCCCTGTGTGCAAATGATCACCACACTGTGATGCAGTGAGCTACTCCTACCTGCAAAAGACTCCTATTTGGGCAATAAAGTGCATAGGCACTTGTATCACGTTTGCCTTTCTTCTTTCCTCCTTGAGGAAAGGAGCTGTGCCATGGGCAGCAATCTCAGCTAAGACGCAGCCACACTGGGATAACACGGAGAAGCTTTTGGACTCTCGGTATTTCCGAATGCTGTTCCCTAGACCAGTTCCTGAAGCTGCCATGAATTCCTGCGGGCACCTCTCCATTCAGTTCAAAGCCATCACACTGGTCTGAGCAAAAGTTAATCTTTCAGAACACTTGGGCAAAAAAACCCCACCACAGATGGTACAGAAAGGATGTTCTCTCTTGCCTCCATAACAAACACTGCAGGAAAATCAGAGGAAGACACAAATAGGGTGAAGTCAGTGTACGCTGGCAGCCACTGTCTGTCATCAGCAGAGCAATTGGCCCCTACAATTAAGAGCACAGGCTCTGTCTGGTTTTGACATCATTCATTTCTAATGGCTGCTGCCATATAATATACAGATGCTGCAGGTGAAATTAAACCTGGAACACCACAATATATCATTTTTATCCCAATATCTGAAGCGAAAGCTATGCTTATGCTGGAATGCAACAATTTAAGTGTTGTTCCTGTCAATCTTCAAAAGCATTTTCAGGTAAATAGAGCTGCCCAAACTACTCCATTTGAAAAATTATAACCAATAAAAATAGTGTTAGATGATGAGCAGAGGATACAAGTGATGCTGTAAAGTCTCAGGGACTCGTCTCTATCTCCTCATCCTGACAGAAGCCGATCCTTGTAATATTTTGACATACGTGGTCTTGGTTCAGGAGGACAGAGACAAGTGAAAACAGTAGGGAAAGAGTGGTGTCTGAGGAAGTCTGTGTCTAAACAGTGGGAAACACTGGGGTGGAGGCAGGAAAGAGAACAGATTTTGAACAAGAGAATCTGATCCCTGGAGGGCTTTCCTGCTGGGTGACACACAGAGTCTCTCCTCCACAGCGGTGGTAGCTCAACAACTCCCGTTATGCAGTTGAGTGACTTTTCCTTCCCTCACCATTGCCCCGCTAGGCGTGGGCCATGCAGGCAGTGGAGAGCACAGTGTTTTCCCAGCTGTATGCACTCCCATCTCCTCACACCCTTTTTCCACGTGGGAAGCCTGATGGAGGCCAAACAAAAGGGATTTCATGTACTGTAAGCATCACAGCTACAAACAGGATAAGACCAGGACCCAGCCTCTCTCTTCACTCAAAACCCACTACTGTCAAGGCGCTGCCTGTGCCAGTACAGTTGTACATCCTGTATTTTTGCAAACAGTGCCCTCAGCTCCCCATTCAGCCCGTTACATGTAACACAGAATTTAGTTAATCACATACAGCAAGAACACAGCCCTCTTTGTCAGAGCCCCGCAGGCGTAAGAGACTATTCACGCAATGGGGGGGCATCACTTGAAATTATGACACTAACGAGGGTCAAACACTCCTTGTGTCCCTTCTGTCAGTCACATCGAGCCTGTGTAGCACAGTGGAAAACCTGTACCTTGTCCGCTTTCCTGTACTGAGCAGACCACTGCCCATAGAGGGGTCCTTACTGATGCTGGAGTTGGGCTCCAGACACGGCAGGCTGGAAGCGGTGGTGTGTGGATGAGCACACGGTGGCTACAGCTCCCTTCTCCAGCAAGGGACAACTGTGTGTGGTGCCAGGAGGACAGGAGAGGGTTACTGGTCCACCAGTCACTTCCAGTACACTTGTCTTGGAAAGTAACTTAACACCTCTATCTCCAGCGCCAGGCTGTGGCGGAAGCTTGTGCCTCGGGCGTACAAATGTCAGCATATGCCTGTGCCCAGCAGAGTCCCTCCAGCACAGAGGAGATGGAGCAATTTGGATTCCTGCCACCAGCTGTCATGCAAACTGTAGTAAGTTATTGCATCCCTCCGTTTCCCACTGTACGTACCGCCGCCTGGCTTCAGGACTGGGGCTTGAACAACAAAGTGGGGTTTGATGTAAACTCTGCCAAGCTTCTCTCAACCAACTACATCATGACATCTCAGCTCCTTAGCTCAATCTCTGCTTGAACACTTCATGGATTTGGTCTGCTAGAGTGGCAGAAACTCAAGCAGCAGTTTCTGGAAGTGCCTCTGTTGGGACTGAATCTCAAACCAGCCAAAACCACTCCACAGACTCACCTCACACCCACTCGTGCTCAACAACAACGCTTATGGGAAAGCCCAAGTCATGATTTCCTGAGGTAAGCCCAAAGTGGACACGGTGACCCAGGATTTCTGTTCCTTACACTGCCATAATGGTGTTTTCAAAATTAAAAACCAGGAATGAGCTTATGTTGGCTTGGGCTGGTAAATGGCCACAGGCTGCCCTGTGTGGGCTGACCTACGGTCATCCCAGGACCTACAACAGTCAGAAGAAATGTGCGTGGGCAGAATTCCTGAGTCCACAACAGGCCTCAAAATCAGATAATATCATGGGAAAACACAGGGACGACCCCGGGGGAAGCAATCTGGTGTCCCCAACGGCTTCTTGAGAGAGACTCTTAAGCTGCCTTCGTGGCACATAATGCCTTTAGTTTCTGTAACTGCAGTAAATGTCTGGTTGTTTGAGAGCTGATGACCAAACACACTGCCTGTATCTGAGCATTAAAAAAAAAAAGTGTATTCTCCAAGCCAAATGCTTAATTATCAATGGTATTAAGTACAGTGTGCGATTAATAGAGAATCTTTAGATTCTCAGAACAAGCTATTCTCTCTGCTCTTATTGGAAAGAACCAGAGTGCATAACAGGACGTGAGCGAGATTCATTCTAGTTGGTGCCACCCATGCTGTGGGCTGCGATGGAAATGCCCCAGGTCTGGGTACTTGCTCTTTGGGATGATCCCAGGAGAAAAAGCTGACTGAACTCCTTTTAAGAATCTGGCAAAATTCCCATTATAGACAGAATTCCCTTGGTAGGTTTGTACTACGCTGTTACCATAACTGGCTTTTATGTCATCTCTCTGACCTCTGATCTCGTAGAGGAGAGGTTTTGATGGTCTGGAAGAGGGCACTGCTCAGCCCTCCATTTCTGGGGGATCTCACACTCCTCTGGCACTGGAAGCTCTCCAGGGAGATAATGCTGTCACTGAGTGATGAGCCTGCTAGGACTGCTGACACAGCATTTCTTTTCTAATGTAAACAGTTGTTCATGGTCCAAGAAAGGATTTCACGCTGCCCAGCCCAAACATTTAACACACACTCCCCCTCTGAGTCTTGTTTAAAAATCTCAATTTGATTTTCAGTAGATTTAAGAACTTTGGTGGTTTTCATCTGTCTTTTGGTTTCTGGATCATCTTTGGGGCGTACTTTGAGTTTTTCCCTACAGACTTTATGAGCAGAACCGCAGCTTTTAAAATAATGCTGCAAGTAAAACATCTGATATTGCAAGACACGATAAAATCACAGGAGCTGGCAGAACTGGCAGGCTGCCCTCTCCTCCTCCATCCGTGCCCTGTGTCCCTTTGTGAATTGGCCTTTGTTTGCTACAGTTTCACTCTAGCGGTTTCTCACACCAGAAATTAAGCCCTATTTTATCCCAACCTGGCCCAGAGGGCCTCTGGCTCTAAGCCAGAACATACATAGCATTTCTTTTTATTTGCTCTTCCTTTCTCAGTCTCTCTCCCTTCAGGGCCCTGTTATTATTATTTTTTTAAAAAAAAATCCTAGATTTTAATGACTAAAGTGCTTATGTTCATGTTGATACATTTGTTTTGTACTGCCTTTGGGGTCAGAAGGAAGTACAAATTATTTTGGATTTAGAGGGAGCTGGGAGAAAGCGGAGGAGAAAAAGGGATGTTATCAAGCATTCCTTTGGTACTGACATGCAGGCACTGATATTCACAGTATCATATGGTTGGAAAAGACCTTTGAGATCATCGAGTCCAACATATGACTCAACACCAACACCTACTCCTACTTGTCAACTACACCATGGCACTAAGAACCTCATCCAATCCCTCCTTAAACACCTCCAGGGACGGTGACTCCACCACCTCCCCGGGCAGCGCATTCCAATGGCCAATCACCCTCTCAGTGAAGAACTTCTTCCTAAGGTCAAGCCTAAACCTCCCCTGGCGAAGCTTGAGACCGTGTCCTCTTGTTCTGTCGCCGGTCACCTGAGAGAAGAGACCAACCCCTGCCTGACTACAGCCTCCTTTCAGGCAGTTGTAGAGAGCAATGAGGTCTCCCCTGAGCCCCCTCTTCTCCAGGCTGAACAACCCCAGCTCCCTCAGTCGCTGCTCACAGGGCTTGTGCCCCAGCCCCTTCCTTGTCGCTCTCCTCTGGACACACTCCAACATCTCCACATCTTTCTCAAACTGAGGGCCCAGAACCGGACACAGCACTCGAGGTGCGGCCTGACCAGTGCCGAGTATAAGGGGATGATGACCTCCCTAGTCCTGCTGGCCACGCTGTTCCTGATGCAGGCCAAGATCACCCCGTGATGATTCAGATCTGGGGAGGGAAATGGTATTTGGATAAAATGAGATGGGCTGTGATGTGCCACAGGGCTGAGGGAACACGCTGTCACCAGCGGGGCCGTGGCAGGGCACGTGCTGCGAGTGGTGGGACGGGGGCAGCAGGCCTGGGCACAGGCCTCTGACACGGGCTGCGTCACAGCCCCCTGGCTCAGCCACGCTGTGTTCCCTAAGCCCACCACAACACAGGCTGCCTCTCCCCTGCTGCCATAGCTCTAGAATTACAAGGAAAACAGCACCCAACAAGCTGGTCTCAGCACAAGCCCTGCGTTCCAGAAGGGAAACAGATGCCTGGCACCAAGCCAGTCACTCCAGACCGCGCCTCTGCCAGGCATCGGTGCCTGGGTCTGGCACGCACGTGCAGCCAGCCTGCGCCAGGCTTCTTGCCCTGCCTAGATGTCAATGCTGGGAGCTGCTTCCCACCAGGCTGCTCCTCTCCTGCTGCAGAACAGTCATAGAATCATGGAATGGTTTGGGTTGGAAGGGACCTCAAAGCCAACACAGTGCCTCCCCCTGCCATGGGCAGGGACCCTTCCCACTGGATCAGGGGGCTCCAAGCCCCATCCAACCTGGCCTGGAACACCTCCAGGGATGGGGCAGCCACAGCTTCCCTGGGCAACCTGGGCCAGGGCCTCCCTACTTTCATTATGAAGAATTTCTTCCCAGTATCTAATCTAAGTCTCCCCCTTTCCAGTTTAAAGCTGTTTTCTTGAAGACTTCCAGCCCTTCCTTCCCTCCCATCTTCAGTTCCTCCTCCATATCTGTTCCATTTCCACCTGCAAGATCTCTTCCCTGATCCTAGAGGTCTGATCACATGCAGGCTGCTTCCTAGTGATAACTATCTCCTACCTAACCCTAACCCGGGCCATTTCCTTCCTTCTCTCCTGCGCTTGAGATGAGACCTTGTGCAATTGTCTGGTTACTGCCCCTAAGGGCTGGTTGTACTGTCTTGCCTTTGTCTGACAGGACCTGGAGCCTGTGTTTGCTATAAAGCATGTTAAAAATAACTCCACCCACAAAGACCTCAAGCAGAGAACATCTTTATCCAAATCTAGAGATAATTGTCATTTAAACTCAACTTAAACTGAAGTAAGATCCATTCCTCCCTTGTTCCTTTTGCCAAAATCAGCTGTAATCACAGGGCATTCTCAGTCTCACAAAGGCTGGAGAACAGAACGCACCTCTGACAGGACAGGAGCACCGGGCAATTTATCACAGGAGATTACACTGGGGAGGGTGCCCATGTGATTAGGATTTAACAGTCAATTAAATCACATCGACATTTTTAACAAAGAAGCTGAGACTAAGGAAGGACTCCAAAATGACTCCTTTTCCTTCCAGACTCTGATGCCAACCATGGGCAACCCAGATGTTCAATTAAAGCCAACCGGAACAAATAAAATTGCTTCTGAAATTTCACTACAATGGGAACGATCCAGGCAGGGCTGCCCACGGGCGTGCACAGGAAGCTGTCCTGGCTCTTGGACTTCATCAAAAGGATTCCAGCCATGTGTTTAGTGCAAGTAATTACTCCGTTGCTGCTCAGGTAATTTCTAAGGAGCAGACAGGGAAGTACTAGTGCTTTTCAAGATTAACCAGTACCAGACAGTGCAGATGAATGCAGCGCTGCTGCACAGCTACAGAGAACACGTGGCAGTGCAGTGCTTGCACAGTGATCTGAACGGGCCCCACACAGCGCGCAGATACACAAACCCTCTCCCTTCCCAAGCTCTTCCAGCGGGCAGCAGTACCTCCCCCTCCAGGTCTCAGTATGGCCTTCCTTGAAATTTCCCCCACGTCATGAGCACTGAGCACCTCTCAGTCTTGGCAGCCACTCAGTTCTTCCTCCTGCCCAAACGCATCCACTGCTCCTGTGTGGGCAGGCCAGGCACGGGGAATCAGCAGGCTCACTCCAGATGCTCAGCAGATCTGTTCTGGTGGCACCAGCTCATTTTGTGGCTTCCTTGCTCTTTATCTAACTACAAAGCTGCTCTGTCTCTTTCCACATCTCTCCTTGTCTGTTGTGGTCCATTCGCCCCCCGTTCTTGGTCAGGAGAGAGGGTTGCACCCAGCTGCAAAACATCTCATCCACGCAGTGCAGCGCATTTCAAAACAGCACAGGGAGGAACGTGCATCACTACATCATCTCCTCCATACTGGGTGACACCATACTGGAATGGTTTTTCAAGGAGGATCACAGGGTCAGAGTTTAAGCAAGCAGCTCACTTCAGGACAGCAGGAAGAACTTGGTGTCTAACCTGTATTCACCTTCCATCACAACGCAATACACTTCCCATCTGCTCCTTTCAATGACATTTTACAACAGTACATCGCTATTTTCCCATTTTATCAGTCTCTATCCCTAAAATGCTTCTCCCCAGAGCTGTTCTTTGGGAATCCCAGTTTGCACGGTGTCACACCCGGTGCCAGAGCTGTCAGGGCACTGGGTCTCAGCACACAGCTACTATTCTACTTAGGCACAAGCAGCTTATTTAAAAGTTACCTGGGTATATAGAAGGACACAGCTTTCGTGACCCAAGTTTCCTCACCGCAGAAGTCAAGGAGGCGATATCACTCACTCGTGAAGGTAGCCAAGAGCTCTTTGTATGGCAGAAGAAACAGTCTTTCCCTTCTCATACCCTAGCTTACACTACAGGTTGCCATAGAGGTTTGATGCATCTGCTTCATTGACATAGGTTCTACACTTTGTAGGGTGAGTCCAGACTCTTGTTTTATAGGTTCATCCAAAATGTCAGTTATTCCTAGCATCCTGTTCTAGAAAATTCATCCCAGCAGTGGATGACATGGTGTTTTCCTAAGAGAGTATTTTACAAGGTCTCTCCATCATCCAGTCCTTGTTCTGCAAGGTCATCCTAATGTCATGACAGCAGAAGCAGAAATCCCCTTCTGTTCTGATTGGGAACCACAGAACGGTTTGCTGGTAGAGCAGAAATAATCCCACAGAATTCCCCCTCATAGAGTTCCTGAAATAATAGCAAGTCCATTACTCTCTCTCACTCTTAACAATTTTTATGGCACATCCTTAAAAGGGATTGGTGACCACATTACAATTGTTTGGTTTTTTTAATGTAGCAGGAAGGAGTCACTGAGAAATCCCTCAAAGCACATGAGGACCAGCCTAAAACTGTACCTGCAACCAACTGCTTGCCATAATCTCACATCTCATCATTCCTTATCAGCAATTCCATAGTTTTCCATAACAAAGCTGTGGGGTTTATTTTGCCAAACAGTAAATGTAAATTTTCTCCCAAAGGTCTGCCTCATTTTTTTTCAAGCCATAGCACCTCAAAACAAACGCCTGAGGCAAAACCAGGATCAAGATACAAAGATTACCATGGTGTGGTCTCACGTCTGCTTCAAATAATCTTGGTCTGCCAAGATGCAGGGTAGCTCTGCAGCTCCAGTGATGACACCAAAAGGGTAACAGTGACACAGCTTCAAGGAGCCTGGGGCTATTAGGTGTCTAATTACAAGCCCCAGGAGAGACACTGACACTGTTTCTTAATGGAAATTTTTTCTATTCCAACAGACACTTAGAATTAAAAAATTAGATCCTAAACATTCAAACAACCTTCATACTTCTGGCGAGTTGTATTTGCCAATATGTTGTGTTATTCATTAGTGCATTTCCCAGCTACCCGAGTGACAGCCAAACAGTAATTTGAGTCTGTTTATTGGAACAGTAACACGTTCTGCTCCTTCTCCCTAAGGCCACACAGACACTCAACCAGCACCCCCCCAAACATCTTCCAGGAAACAGTGACTTCGGGAACCCGAAAGATAGAATGGAAGTTGTTGATCAGAAGAAGCAGCTGTAGATCCCTTGGGGCAACACACAATGCAGAAGGGGATGCTGCCTGACACTGTTTAAATTGGGTGGATTTATGAGCATCTCTGATAAGGAGCGTTATCTGTTGCTAGAATCAGTTACCGCCCCCTTTGCTGGAATTTCTCTTGGTTTGTTTGATGGTATCCTGTGAATTTGCATTAGAGGCTCTATCGCCCTCGAAGTCCAAGAAGTCCTGAGACTGGGCCAGAGCAGTAGGAGCAAACACGGCAGCTACAACCGTGGAGCAGTTGGAGAAGCAGTGGACTGCACAGTGATCGGCCTTTTGTGCCATTTGTGACTCCTGGATCCCAGCTACTGATTCAAGAAACTGTTGACTGAGAACAAGATCCCCACAGCATGTTTTTTTTGCATTTTGGAGTCCTCAAATACCAGAGGCATTATCTCAAGCTGCAGAGTGTTGTAAATCAGAGCCACTTCGATCAACTGTGATCTGACCCTCCCTCTCACTACATCCCCTAAAGGAAGAAAAAAAACCCACTTAAAGGGTCCTGCCCCCATAAGTGGTACTGGTTTCAGAAAGAGAAAAAAACCCCAAGATAACCTAGATTATTTTATTTGCATGTCCAGAAAACTGGTGGTGTAAAGTTTCCCTGCTGAATAGAGGATAAAACCAGGGGCTAAAATAGTAAATTAGGACACCCGCTTCTGACTCAACTCTACTGAGTTTACTGCAGATCTTTAAAATATACATTCCTTGTATAAGTTATTTAAATAACTGTGCCATCTCATGTTGCATTTTCTGAGCATCCCTTAAATGGATTCAAAGCTCCCTACTTGTTGCATCACGTTCATTTTAGAGATGAGGAAATTCTAGTATAGGCTGTAGCAGCTGACAGGTCTTGCTCAAAACAAACGTCACTGTCAGAAGCAGAAACTAGGTCTCCTGAGCCTTGCTCCCTGTGCTCCGGTTTCTCTGAATACCTGGGATGCAGACTGCATGGGAAGCACGCCAGGAACAGCTCCTGCTCAGCAGAAAGCAGCAGCACTTGGGTAACAGAACAGACACGAGCCACAAGCTACCTGATGAAGTGAGAGTTTGAGATTTTCACATAAACACTTGGAAACCTGTTATACATACACGTGTGTATGGGACTTTCCTGGATATCTGAAGTTTTCAAGGAATTAAGCCTTATGGCAGCCAGTCAGCACCAGCTCCAATTGAGGCAAGGATTAACTCCGCTGTAAAGTTTGTCTCAAACCAGCTTGAAAAAGAAAACCCACAGAGATATGTGACAACCAGTACATTCTGGCAAATAAAAAATCTGCAGCTGGGGCCTCAAGACCAAATCAGGTCTGATATCAACCATTCAGTAAGCCGAGATCAGAACTGAACGCTGGCTGCAGGGTCACTATCAGGCAAGTCCACTGCCACCCATCCCACACCTGCAGAGCCTCCCGTTCCCTAGACAAGAGCAGCATTTGGGAAGTCAAAAAAGGTTTATAAAATTGCCTCCATTGACCCTCAAAGGGTTTGTGCCTAACGTGGGCACATGTATCACCCAGCAAGGAGGTGACTGCTCGGACAACAGTTCCCTCTGTGATCAAAAGACTCAGAGCTTGGCATCGTTATCTTCTGCAGGAGGCAGAGCTGTGTCAAGATGCACTGGGTTTCCAGAATTATGAGCTCTGTGCTGCAGTGATCAGCTCCCTCTCAGGTAATATACTTTGCAGTCTGAAAGCTGCTTCCTTAATCTGCCTTTTGTAGTTCACGTTTTAATCAGCACCATCTGGGATGCTTCCTTTTATTTACTTATTTTTGGGTACAGGGAGTCTTACATCCTCAGTTTTTGGTCAGCCTGCCTAGAAACTCTTCCAAGTATGAGAAGATACTGAATGCTGGGATGATGGTTCCAGGCAATTGAGAGGGGATGCAAGACAGCAGCAAAAGTGACCCATCAACAGACACTGAGCTTAACTGCAACATTGACTTTTTAAGGTAGTTATTTCCTCAGCACAACAGGCTCGTGGGCTGTAGAGTCACAGACCTGGCTCCTATGCTTGGCTGAGTGATCCAGCACAAATAACCCCATTTTCCCAGGAATGCAGAGGGAGTTTGCTGCAAGTGCGGCTCCGTTGGCCAGAACAGAAAGCAGGCGTGTAAATCCCTTTCTTTCAGCACCAAACTAGTCAAAGGCAGAATTAAATTTCTAGCCCTTGTAAAGAACTGAATGAACCAGGGACAAGCTGCAAGCAATGACCTCTGCCACCTCCCCAGTGCACCACCCGATTTATTTTGAAGTGCTATTTTTATTCAGCCTCAGACATTTGAAACACTTTGCCTAAAGCATTAAACTATCACATTTCCCAGCTCAGAAAAGCATTCCACATAGAGCTGTGCCTTTATGAAAAAAGTCGTTTTGTCAAATAAAACATGCAGTACCTTAGCAATTTTGCCCGACCTTACTTACCTGACAGGCACTGAACCAACGAGAGTGAGAAAACAGTCTCGCTAACTTCAATCCACATCGGGACGCTCGGTGCGTTGCCTTCTGGTGTGCAGTGAGAGGTGGATCAAGGTGCTTCTCAAGACTCGGGTGCACTATGAAAGCAGTGAAAAGATTATTGCATTTGGCCCTGGATGAGAGACCTGGGTATGCAGCAGCTTAATTTTGGTGAGGCCCTGGTCCAGGTTGCCCAGAGCAGTGGTGGCTGCCCCATCCCTGGAGGTGTTCTAGGTCAAGTTGGATGGGGCTTGGAGCAACCTGATCCCGTGGGAGGTGTCCCTGCCCTGTGGCAGAACTGGTTGGGCTTTGAGGTCCCTTCCAACCGAAATCATTCCAAGATGCAGGTGGTGTATCCTAGCGCACAGCTTACCTTCAGCTCAAAGTGCAAAGTGTGGCTTTTACCTCCATCCTTGCAATAATCCCCCACTGAAGCCTGCCCAAGCCTGGCTTCCTTGCACATGGATCATCCTCCACTTTCTCAGAGGAGTACCTTAGGTGGGTTAACAGACAATACATAACACGTGCAGCTCCGGGGCTCCACAGATGTGCATTCTAAACACGGCGCTATCAGGTATCTGATGGATGGCCAGACATCACTTTTGGTGCTCCATCACTTTCCTAGGTGTGAAACATGGATAAATATACATATGTCCCCATAAAGCTGGTGGAGATCTGCCACAGCAGAAGCACAACACAAAACTGAGGCATTGCTGAAGCCCATCACCAGTTGCAACATTGAAGTTTTATATTTTCACTATCTGTTGACCAGGACAAGAGCTTTATCAGGCGTGGCCTGGCAGGAAGGCAGCTGGGAGGAAGAAGGGGCCACCCTGTGCTAGACAGTGCTGCCACCAGGCAGGGCTGAGGAAAACAGTGGGGAAAACACACTAAGAATGGGCAGAATGGGTGAGATAAAAAAAAAGTCATGAAAGGCAGCCCTGGGAGCACCAAGGCTGGAGGAGGACAGGGAGTTCCCAGTGCCAGAGCAGAGAAAAAGAGCGTGTGTGTGGGGATGGTGTTTAAACCTTTGTCCTCACCATCCAACTCCATTTTGATAGACAATAATTGATTTTCCTTTTCTGCCCATGATGGTAATAAGTTATCCCCCTGCCTTCACCCATGAGCTTTTCCATCTTATTTGCTGTCCTGCTCAGGAGAGGGAACGGCTGGGTGGGTGCCTGGCAACCCAGCCACGGTCAACCCGCCCCAGGGCTGCAAAATCAGTGAACGCTTTGCTCCCAAACCGAGGGTCCCAAACTTCCAGCAGGAGAGCCAGGTACCTGCTTTTCTTCACAGACCCGGTCCAGTAGAGAGAACCTACAGAACAGGATTTATTAACAGAGTATAGCTCAGGTAAGTGCGCTGCAGAATAACGTGCTTGGTTCAGCCTGGCCATGCTCTCGGCTACCTGAGAAAAGATGTTACAATAATACCTTTTTCATCATAATACATTAAAAAAATTCCCACATTGACCTTAATAACTGTCATTAATTCTTAAAATCTCAATGCCTGCAATTCCTACTGAGGATTTAGTCAAGGAGAACTCCCTCTCTGATATTAAGCAATAGTGAATTTCCCATCAGGAAAAAAATGCCTAGTTTTCTATGGTTTTTTTTCCATGGTTGATTAGTCCAACATACATATGGGGACACTGCCTCCCTCGGGATGCCTCACTGCAGTCATCAATTCATTAACTAAAAATCAAAACCTCCCTTAACCTATTCAAAGTAATATTTGCAGCAGAGGAGTTTTTATCTCCGTGTATCACTAACAGTGACGGCGACTGAACAAAACAGGCAGTGGGAATAGACAGTTCTCCCTAACATCCAACTGGAAAACAAAATTGCTGCCAAATTTGTCCTCTAGGTAGGCTTTCAGCAGCCTCCAGCATCATTGCGTGCTTTAGGAAGCACCCACCTCAGGAGCAGAGAGCAGGAAACAAAGGCAAAAGACATTCTTGGCCCTTTTTATTCCTCTTCTGAGTCACAGTGCTCATTTCTGCAGTGAAGCATAAGTGACGCCAGGGAAGCACGTTGCCTCCTGTCTTCTCGCAGCCTTGGCAGCGTTTTGCCTGTTTGGCACCTTGCAAGCACAGCTGATGCTATCAAAGCTGCTAATTCTGCGCTCCCAGCAACAGAAGATGCAGTGGCCTCCTAACCCCAGCCTTCTGATCACAACGCACTCAGAGTCAGGATTGACTGAAGCAGCTTCTCAACACCAGGCAGCTCATTAAAAGGAACTAAATCAGTGTTGAGGCACCTACAAACTCCTACCAACAAACAAGGTGTTTTACAAAGCAGGCAAGGCTCTGCCTGAGCAGCAAAATTTTGGCCAAAGACACTAAAATAGCCCCAGATAAATCAGATGTCCTTAGGATGCCACTGCCAAGTCCTCGTAAGTAACAGAAAAGAATTTCACGACTTGGTGCAATGTAACCATGTAAGGGCAACTGTGTCCATCTTGTACAGTACGAGTACAGTTCATTCCCTTTCATGGCTCTTGAAGATCTGAACTATTCCTGTCCCAGGAAAACAAAGAACATTTTACATCACAATACTAGAAAATGCAACTCAAACTTGACTTTTAAAGGGACAAACCATCCTCCCTTGTTAGGATTCCGGAGAAGATGAGACCTTCAGAAAGCCTTTAGCACAGCACTAATCCATTTCAAATTGAGCCAGCCTTTCTGATCCTACACCATAACATTTCACAAGCTTATTTTGACAAGAAATTAATGAAAAAGTAATTTGTTTCCATTTTTTTGCCCCTGAAACACAAATGGAAACAATCAGTGCTACAAAGCAAAGAGTTTTACATTACAACATAACCCTTAAACATTTATTCAATATAGAAGTGTCAATTTGGTATTGCTGTATGGTAATGGAGTTTAATTGCTTAAAACATCTGAGAGACCTCAAGTTCATTCTGAGCTTTCAAGCTGTCAGATCACTTTGCCTTATGGAGGAATTGCCCTGCAATCCACATGGATGAACAGAGTCCCAGGGGATTAGAAGCAAGTCAACAACATTTAAACTCTTTGGTAAACCAGGCACTTATCAGCAGTAAACAGTTACTGTGTTTATTTAACATTCTATCCCAACGCCAAGGCAGAAGCAGCTAATTTAAGATATGTCAGAAAGAAACGTTAAGTCCAATTAAAACTTATCTCCTTTTACTGCGTACAAAGGAGAGTAATGAGGGTTGGACATAAGCCAAGCCAAAACCTCTCCAGTTTGGAGGCTGTATTTGTCTTTCCAGAAAGTGTTTTTGGAGATTTATCTGCTGGAAAAAACCCCGAATTATTTCCAGGAGAATCACATCTAACAGTTTCCCCTTTCTTTTGTTTTTAATGCATCTTTCAGGGCTGACTTAGATATCTGTCAGAAGAAAATAGCTCAAAAATAAAGTGTGGATTCTTGCTTTTATCCCACTCTTGCTTGTGGTATTTAAAAGGTCTCGCTCTCATGTGCTTTTTTTATAAAGTTCAGCATGAAGGCTTTTGTTGGTCCTTACAGCCTAGTTCTTTCTTACTTGAAACACCCAGAAGCTTATCTTTAAATGCTCTATCAGCTTGGAGGAGGACTAGTAAATTCAAACGTTATCAGTGGGAAGACAGAATGTGCAACCAAAGATGTTACAGCCTTTCTCAGCATAGCTATAAACTAACAGCCTGTCCATTTGGCTCTTCTCCACGATGTCAGGACAGGATCTTCCAAAGAAATATGCTCATTTTGACATGTCTGAAAGGTAAGAACAATTTCAGAGGTGACAGTATCCCTACTCCAGATCCTCCTGCGAGAATTCCGAGGCTTACATTTCCCACACATGCACCCACAGCAAACAAGCCAGGAATTAGCCACGTGGTAACCAGCTCTGCACGGAGACAGCTCACAGCATAAACAGGAAAGCATCAGCATAACAGTTTTTATCATTTGAGGAAACTCGGAGAGAGGGCCTATGCAGGGATTTGAGCAAGGACAACTGCAAACGTGTCCTAGATATGATCACACAGGAGTGAACACACTATAATGTGGATATAACCTCTCTCCATGATCCTTGACAATGTGCAGACAAGCACACACAATCTGAATGACAGTGTGTGTACAGTCATAGACTGGGAAAATTCCGTGACAACGGAGATTTTTCAATACAAGTCATGTCACACTGGCATATTTTACAAGTACCAAAACCATATATGACCTTCTACTTAAGCAATAAGCACCAACCAACAAATAAACCTACTGCGTGCAAGCAAAACCTGCCACCATGAAAGCAGCAACTGGAAGCAAGGATACAGCCTTTTCTTGTATCCCTCCTGCAAAACAAAAATCTGAGACATTATATCACTCAAAAAGACATGTTTTTAAGTCCTTGCGTACTTAGTCAATCATAAATAGAGGTACTATCCATTATAAAAAGTGTTTACTCTGAGCACTGATTCTTTCCCCCTTCTCACAGTAGTTGCTTCTACTTTAGCACTTACTGCAGTTCAGTTTCTCTGTTTCTGCACAGTATAGGAAAAAATGATCGTGGAGAGCTTTTTCAATTTAATGCAGTGCTTCACATCGTTAAGACACGACAAAGCCCTAATAGTGTTGAAAGAACTGTGGCTCCAAGATTCCGAAGGTTCATTAATAGAGCTACAGCACTTTCCAAACGCAATACCAAAGCCGAACATAAAGAGCTGATCAAAGGAAAAAAAAAAAAAAAAAAGACATAAACCAACTTATTTCTGGTGTGTTTTGGCACACAAAGCAGAGGCAAGTTCAGAGGCATCAGAAAAGTGCACTGCAAGGTCAGGGTTGTAGATCTTCCAAACGCTCCCGTATGACAGCCTATCTGTGATCTCATCCCTGCAAGATACCCAACCTTATTTATAATCCAGTATCTGGTGTTAACGCCCGACGATAACTCCGCAAAGCTCATGGTTTGCCTATCAGTGTACTCTGAGTCAACAAAAAATATCTTTCTTTCACAGTAACTGTTTCATTATCAGAAATCCAACCAGTCTAAATTGCAACACCTGAAGTACAACAGGTCAAACCTTGAAGCAAATCTTTCAAACTAAGTTATGAAAACACGTGTTAGATCAGAAGCGTAAAATGATGGAAATTAGCCAGACATGGAACCAACAGATAGAAAAGACGTCAGCAGTTGTCACCAAACTACTTGCATCCTCCATCAATTCCATCCTCCCTCAATTCCACTAACATAGCTAAAAGATAACATCAGCAGGTAAAGTCTCTGTAGCCCTTAAAAGGCTATTAAGTAATTCACTAAAACATTGCCAAATACTCAAGAGTATTTTCTCCTTATTTCCCTACATTTCAACGTTCTTAAAAAGGTAAAACTTCAAGAGTCTCTCTCACATGGCAACCTATCTGAGACCATGCCAAGAAATATTTCTGATTAGACAGCTTCCCATGAATTCCAGTTTTAATAATTCACTTAAAACAATGTCAGTAGCAGAATATTGTTAGCCTCTATCAGCAGAAAAACCATTAAACTTCAATATCATAACCAAAAAAATCTCTAGTTTTTCCACTGCACTGAAAAAGCAGCGAGCAGAATGAGACTACATTGAAAAATGTTCCATTACAGATGAAAAAAGGAGTTGAGCTACAATTGCAAAAATTATTAAATCTGGGAAAGAGGATAATGAATCAAAGAGCGAAGTGGAAACTTGAGCACTGCTTTACAAGCTATTTAAGGCTTCATAATCAGAATCTGTGTATCTTTTGAAGACATGCATTTCTAAGTCTTTTAAGACTAACTATAATAAATCCACCAATGTTTACGAGTTGAACAAAAGACATAGCACAATATAGGTTCAAACTGTTTATTTTACATCAGATGTTCCATAACGGAGTTTCTTTAGTTAGAAGTTCCTAGAAAAAAAATGAAACAAACATTGTTACAAACCAGTTTGTTTCAACAGCTCAAGTAAATATTTTTGACCAGCTGTGTAACTCCGGTATGGGAGTTACCCCTGCAAGAGTTGGAGGATAAGATAAACATACGTACTTGGAAACAATCCCATCATTTTTTGCCAGACGCAGAATGGAGTCATCGGATTCACCCTTTAAAAAAATAAAAGCTAATTTTAAAGTGATCAAAGAATTGTGGACACATTAAAAAGAGAGGCAGCTGCATCATTTAACGCTGGTAGTGAAAAGTACAACACTTTCCACTGATCATTACATTTTATACACACAGATTAGCGTTTTCAAAACAAGCTGTTAAATTCTTTGTCCTTGTTTAGGATAGGAAATAGCTTTAATGTCACACCATGTTTAACAAATTTCAGTCATGGTAGTATCATCTCAAATAATTATAAACAACAGATGAAAGCAATATATTAGTAGCCTGGTATATTCTTGAAAGAAAAATATCCAATTGTATCCTTCAGTGATTTTAAGAAATACATAAACACACATAATTCTACAAACCAAAGAACTGAGACAAATAAGAGAAAAAACTGCTTTGTGCAAACTGATTTATCTATGTATTTCTTCTGTCTTCATCACACCCACAAATGCTCTTCCTCTAGAACGAGATGAAGGCACGCTGCATTTTCAGGCCCAAATATAAAACTAAAAAGTTCCTGATGGATATAAAGGGAAGTAAATTAATTTTGTAGGTGAAGAAACTACTTACCATCCTACGAATTGGTCCACAAATGGCATATGTTTTGAACTGGCCATTTACTCTGCCTGTTACCTTGTCAACCTGTAATTGCAAGCAAGTTACTTCACGCAGACACCTATAAAACGTTATGCCCTTACATCACACTTTCCAAGCACTCAAATGTGAAAACTACTTGTTAGATACTGCAAATTTTTTTTCTGCGAGCTACAAAAATCCAAGGCAAATCCTGAAGTAACAACTGTAGAGTATCTTTTCACAGCAAATTTATAATTAAGTACGTAGTGCAGCTACAAAATTTAATGGATCAGAGAGCATAACAAAATCACAATGGCTTTCTACGACAGAGCGACTGCATCAGTGGACACAGGAGAAGCAACGGATGTCATCTATCTGGACTTCTGTAAAGCCTTTAACACAGTCCTCCACAACATCTTTCTCTCTAAATTAGAGTGATATGGATTTGATGGGTGGACTACTTGGTGGATAAGGAATTGGTTGGTTGGGTGCATTCAGAGAGCAGTGGTCAACAGCTTGATGTCCAGATGGAGACCCGTGACAAGCGATGTCCCTCAGGGGTCTGTACTGGGACCAGTGCTGTTAAATGTTTTCATTAACGATAGAGACAGCGGCATCAAGTGTACCCTCAGAAAGTTTGTGGATGGCCCCAAGCTGAGTGGGGCTGTGGGCACACCACGATGTCATCCAGAGGGACCTGGGCAAGCTGGAGAAGCGGGCCCGCTTTGATCATCTTTATAGTGAAACTTACCTCAGAAATATTTATCTGAATAGAAGCATGATCCTTAGCGCCAATTATTCGGTTGCTGGCAGAGCTAAAGAATAAGATAACAAGATACACTTAAAGAAAAGAAAATGGATAATGAAAAAACCCACTATTAAAGTCAAATTTACATGCAAATTAAAGCCGCAGAAATTTAGACAGTAAGAGTTTAAACTTTCAGTGCTCAAAAAATTAAAATGCAGTTTTAAGTACACTTAAAGGAGACTTTCACTTGGTCACACCATGCTAAGTTGTCAACCAATCCTTTCACTTTGGTTTGCACACAGCAGTATAGGCCTTCAAAACACACAGAACAAATTATTTTTCTCTTCCAGTGTGTGCAAAATACATTAATGAGGTAATTCCTGAGGATGCAGTTTCTATGCCTTCTCCACTGGGAGCCATTAGAATGCAAAGACATTCAGGCTGCTAACTCTCAGAAATAACCGGCAGTAAAAGTCATCTGACTTAAATGTAGCAAACCACATAGAAATGGGATATTTTTCAGTGATTTTTTTTAACACACACATTTACAAAAACTTCTCACGGTCCATTTACTATAAGCCTTTGTTTCACTTATTTTACATATTTAAAAACACAGAAACAGGAAGAAAACTGATTTTCCCCTCAGACAGTCGCTAGTACAGCCCTTGGCATTCGCTCACCCCAGCTTCCAGCCCAGGCCCAGCTCCTGAGGCGCAGCTGCTCCAAACTCGCTGACCCCGCACAGGACCACAGAATGGTTTGGGTTGGAAGAGACCTTAAAGCCCATTCAGTTCCACCCCTCTGCCATGGGCAGGGACACCTCCCGCTGGATCAGGGGGCTCCAAGCCCCCTCCAACCTGGCCTTGAACATCTCCAGGGATGGGGCAGCCACCACTGCTCTGGGCAACCTGGGCCAGGGCCTCTCCCTCTCACAGGAAATAATTTCTTCCTAACGTCTGATCTAAATCTTCCCTCTTCCAATTTAAAGACTGTCGCTCCATGCCCTTGTAAAAAGCCCCTCCCCAGCTTTCCTGGAGCCCCTTTCAGTACTGGGAGGCTGCTCTAAAGTCTCCCACATCATTCTCTTCTCCAGGCTGAGTGAACCCAGCTCTCTCAGCCTGACCTCATAGCAGAGGGGCTCCAGCCCTCGGATCATCTTCGTGGCGTCCTCTGAACCCGTTCCAACAGTTCCACGTCCACCTTAGGCATTCCACAACTGGACACGGGGTTCCAGGTGGGCTGTCGCGAGAGCGGAGTAGAGGGCATCACCTTCCTCGCCACTGAAAGGACCCACTCACCATTTCCGAGGGACGTAGAGGTCCACGAACTCGCCGGCGTCGTTCTGCATCCCGTCTGCTCGCCGCTGAGGCACGGGCACCGACTGGCAAACACCTGCAGGCCGCACGCAGCGCTCAGGGCCCGGCTCCCGCCCGGGCGCCGAGAACCGCCCCCATTTCCCCCCGCCGGCCCCACAGGAGCGACCTGGGACAACACCGCGACCTCCCCGGGCTCCACAATCCCCGGACCCCGCGGGAGGAGCGGCCCCCGAGCCGCCCCCGACACAGCGCCGCGACCCCGCTCTTACCTCGTGCGCGCCGCGGCGGAAAGGGCCGCGCGGAGCCGGAACCGGAAATACGCCAGGACGGAGAGGGGGCATTTCCGCTTCCGCCAGCAGCGAGGGGGGCGCGCAAGCAGCCGTCATGGGGCGGGGCCTCCCCGGAATGATCGGGGTGACGACTGCCACAAAACCCGGAGTATTTTGGTGTAAGCGAAAGCGGAGTTAAATTTCACCTAGCGAAATAGGGTTTTTTTTGAAAATTAGACAGAATCGCTCTCTGAGAGCATCTTTTTAATAGTATTTTTTAAAGTGCTTTCCAGCCACTGTTCTTTGAGAAATGTTAACGTGCCTTGTTAAGGATGAAAGGTGCTGAACAGATGTTTCTTACTCTCTGATCACCGCTGTTCGCAGGCTTTATCTAAAATGCAAGGTCAGAGAGGTGGCTCCAAACCTCCAATTTCCAAGAGATTTGGCTGTTTTGAAGGTTGATACAAGAATTAGTTACTATTACAAAAAGTGGAATACTTTATTCAAGCTGAAGTAGAGTTCAGATTCATCTAAGGAACTGTATTTTGGAAAGTTAAGTAGGAGTTCCCTGTGAGAGCATGTTTGTGGGTTTTTTTTAATAGCTTTTTTTTTTTTTTCCTCCAAACAAGGGATTTCCAGACACTGTTCTCTGAGAAATGATAATTCCTTCTTTGAAGTATGATAAGTGCCGAACAGAATCATAAAATCACAGAATTATAGAATGGGTTGGGAGGGACCTCAAAGCCCATCCAGTTCCAGCCCCCTGCCATGGGCAGGGACACCTCCCACCAGTCCAGGCTGCTCAAGACCCCATCCAACCTGGCCTTCAACACTTCCAGGGATGGGGCAGCCACAGCTTCTCTGGGCAACCTGTGCCAGGGCCTCCCAACCCTCAGGGTGAAGAATTTCTTCCTAATGTCTAATCTAAATCTTCCCCCTTCCAATTTAAAGCCGTTCCCCCTCGTCCTATCATTGTCTTCCATAATCACCTCTGTCCGCAGTCTATCTAAAATGCAAGGTCAGACAGAGAGCTGGCTCCAAAGCTCCAATCTGCAGACATCTGGCTGTTGTGACGTTCATAGTAACGTTAAAATTAGTCCTTGGAATGTAACAGAAAATGCATGATTTCTGCGAAAATTTATACATATGTGTGTCAGCAGGAAATATATTCTAGCCCCAGCTCTCGCCTGATTACACGATTGATGGGATCATTCCCTCATGTGTCCAGTGCTGAAATAAAGGATGCTGCTTTCTAGAACTCCAAAACAAGTCTCGGAGAGTTTATTTGCTGGAATTTTCGATATTGATACCACTGAGGCAGCCCCAGGAGAGGGGAAACGGCCCCACTGCTGCCCCTCAGGCTTCCTCCCCATGGCTGAGGAGGCCCCAGGAGATGGGAACTGGCCCCATACCCCCTTAAAACCTGCTCAGGGCGGCCCCAGGAGAGGGGAAGCAGCCCCACCACCCCTCGGGCTTCCTCCAGACAGCTGAGGGGTCCCATGGCCACCCCCTCTGTTAGAGTGAGGGACATGGCACCCTGCCTGCCCCTCATGGGCACCGAAACAGCATTCCGAAACAAGGCTTTTGGTTACAAAACACGTACCAAAACAGGTTTTATTTCACAGCATCTCAACTCCACAAGTTCATGGGGGCGAAAAAAACAACCAACCACGGAACAGGCGACAACTCAAGACTTTTAAATAATGGAGCAAGATGAAAACCAAAACAGTTTTGTTTGACAGAAAAACATACATCCGTGACCCAGAGCCAGCCCAGCGGCATCTCCACACGGCCCTCGCTTTGTTACTGTGGGCCCACTTTCTTAATTAATGGGTAATGTAGTGATAATCCATTGCCACACGGTGGCAGCTTTTAGGTGAAAAAGATAAATATTCCCACACGGGACAGCAAGCTACTCACTAGAAATGTAAAAACCAGCCCACAGCCCTGTGCGTTGCTGGATCTCAGCAGCGGGGCTGTTTCTGCAGAGCCACCACCACAGAGAACAGAGGGACGAGGCACAGGTTGCACCTCCAGATGGCTTCGTCCCAAACCCATGCTCTACAGAGGCAGCAGCGCAGCGCTCGCTCCACTGAGGCTCCAAACAACTTCTGAGCTCAAGAATGCTCAGGTCAATGTTCAGAGTAACCTTTAGGCAACATTCGTCTTTCTGGAATATAATACTCCTTATCGTAACTTGTTCTGCTGAATAAGAAAACAAAAAGCTTGCTGGTTTAAGAAACAAAACCATAGATTGTGGGAGTGTAACTCCAGCCCAAACCTCCACTGCGACTAGACAACCTTCCACTGAATAGAGACTGCAAAGTGCTGCCAACCAAAGTGCGTTTTTCTCCTTAGATGGTGAGAAAGGAAAGTTAATTTTGTTACAGAAAACTCCTTGTACACATAAGTTTCAAGAGAAAGCCATTTTCTGATTTCATTCACACCAACAGAAGTGTTTTACCAGTTCTGGAGATGCAGTGCGAGACATTTCTTTGCTCAGTTCTACCTCTGTCCCCTCCCGTAATGACCACGAGTGGTGGACCACTTGTCTTCACCACTGTTTGCTAATTTAAAAGCTCATTATATGCTGGATGTTTAGTACATCACTATTTCTTGCATGCATGGACAGTTATATTCAGTAGAAAGTTTAACTAGTTGGCAATTTTTTAACCTTTTGGAAGATAACTGGTAAGCTCATTGTCTAACTTAGTAGCTACCATCTCCCTTATGGAGACAGGAAAGTCCTTCTGTGTTAGAGAGAAGTCACAAGCATATTAAATTTTACACAAATAGCTTGAAGCTACATACAACTGAACACAGTTACAAAAGATTTGATAGTCACTGTAATTATTATATATTAAAAATACATTTCGAGCCCTACTTAAAGGGCTCCAGTAAAATCTGCTGCAATTCTAATGAAGCCAAATTAGCTTCAGGACAAAAACACAGCTGAAGCGCGAAGATTCAGCTTTGGTTTTGGCTACAACCAACATTTAATACAAGGAACAGGAATTTACATTACTTTACATATTAGAGAGCAGGCCCCTTTCCTCAGTTTGAGGTCTAATATTTCATTTAGGAGTCCAACAAATTACAAATTTCTCAGTCCTAGTCGCCAAGCATCAGTTTTGTTCCTTGCAAACGGACACGGTTACTTGTATCATAATATTGCTTCAGAAAATAAACCCAAGAGCTAATGTCACAGAAGGTTCCACCCCAGACATTTTAAAAATAAATGAAGGAATAGCTAATGGTCAGAGAGGTTATTTAACCTCTGCGTAAGCATCAGAGCACTGCTGGGCACCAGCCGCGAAGTGGCTGTTCAGATGTGCAAGAAATGCCGGGTTTATGAGGACCATCACAGTGATGCAACGCTTGGAAGAACAGAGTAAAAAAAAGTAGCATTTTAAATATTGAGCATGCTTTGTTGCATCGGCTTAGTTTGGCAGCAGTTAGCTCTACTGACCTAAGTATTTGCTCAGAGCACGTAAGACCATTATATAATACAGTCGTACTAAAAAGGTGCTTATTTCAGACTACGGAACATTGAAACAAATACAAATCATAAGCGACACGTTTGACAAACTGCTCTTAGTCACGGGTTAATCTTCCGTTGGAGAGAGAATCAGAATGGCAGTCGCTTTGCTGCAGCTACCTCGTTCAACACGTGGTATTTCAGAACAGGTTTTCAATCTTTCTTTTAAATAAAACTATTAAAATCGTAAGGATTATAGATAACTAAATTGGAACGGAGTAAATTCAATCTTGCTACGTATAGACCTGTAGTATAGCAGGGAATACATGCCCTGTGTATCATTAGTGCAGATATACTGGAATTGTTTTCCTGATATGCAAGGCCAATGCAGGTAAAGAATAAATGGCTATACAAATTCAGGATTCTCCACTAAATAATATAACTAACTTAAAAAGCACTGGTACCAGACCAGCCAGATTTAGGCACATCTTTAAAAAAATAAAGTATGCATTTTATTAATGTAAAAATGTGAGAAGATTCTTAGAAACATTGGAACTTTGTGGTGCACTGGAATGGAAGTGACGTTTCCTTTAGTTTCATAGAATACAATAAAGGCTTAAGAAAAAGAAAATAAAAGAAACAATACCATAGTATTCTTCATAGGGAAGAACAGTTTCAGTAAAACCAAAAAGATAAATAAGGAATAACAAGCAGCCATAACAGCTGACTGGTGAATATTTGTGCTTTAAATATCCAAAAGAAAATAAAGTTCAATAACTCTTCTCGTACCATCCCCCAGACTTGGCATACGTGTCCGTAATGCACACCTCGACAGGTTAATAACACGCTGCAGACTCCAAAACGAGCTGTAGCCACGGCAGGGCACCCACAGCGGCACCGAAAGGGCCAGTGGCAACTTTGCCAGCAGTGATCAGCGATGCGATCCCAGCGCCACGGCGGGGCTTTGGTTAAGACTGTTGTGTGAGCCGTCTGTAATGAGGTAAAACTTGGTTTTCGGGAAGATAGAGAGCCAGTTCCAAAGCTACGAGGACGGTGAATTCAAAACCGATGAGATCTCTTCGGTTGAATCTGAATCTCTCTTCTAGTTTCTATGACAGTAATAAAGAGAGGGGGAGAAAGAATCGGTCAATCCACAAGATACCAACTCACTGTTGGATTAAGGCAGCATAAAATAGGAGTCAGTGATGCACAGCCAGAGCTGCACCTCTAGAATCAAAAGTGTTGCCAAGGGATCAGACAAGCAAACCAGCTTATCAGCTCAGCTGTGACACCCACACAGCAGTTAGAGATGTTTGCCTGGGAAGCAGTAAGCGCAAAAATAACCTCACTGTAGGATCAGTAGGACATCAGACTGTACCACTCATGCACTTCTAATGAACTAAAAACATCACGGAAGAGCCCTAAGGAGACATAAAACTGACTGAAAGAACTGGTTTCAAGCGCAAGCATGCACTGCTGAAAATCCTGGCTTTAACCTTTGTCTTGCTCTATGAAATAGAGGGTTTTGACAACACCTGAAACGGGTGTCGTAGTACTTACGTCTATAAGGTGTTTAACTTCGTGTTTCCTGAGGTCACTGCTGATCTTGGCTGCGAGCAGAACGCAAGCACCAGCACACAGTTTGCGGTTCTGTTTGTTGAGTTTGCCTTGGAGGACGAGCTTCTCAAAGTAAACGTAAGCCATGGAGACAGTAACTGGCTCCAGACTGCACTCTTCACTCAGGTTCCGCATCTCCCTCTTTAAACTGGGAAGAGGAAAGAAGACACTTTGTCAAACACGACAGCTTTTATGAAACACTATAGAAACACCAAGAACTCGGAATAGCATATGGGCAAGGCTGCTATCTGGAAAATCACGATCTACATTGTCTTAGCCTGGAGAAACCCAGCTGGCAGCAAGCTGGAGCTGATGCACAAACTGATTTAACCTGGCTGACTTCTACTGCAGAAGGACAGCTCCTCATCTGCTCATGAACACCAGGGGCTTTGCTGCCCCACTGACACACAGGCTATCGCTGTACGGTTGCCTCCAGGCTCTCAAACTGGGTCGTGACTCATAAGACTGAACCAGCCTGACCTAGAGAACAGCACATCAAAGCCACTGCTGCATGGAGACCTGTCTACCAAACAACTCATGGAAGGGCTGAGGGGAAAGGCAGACTGGTTCACACTCTTCCCATAGCCTGGAGGAGGCTGAGGGGAGACTCATCACTGAGACAGTGATGAGTCTACAACTGCCTGAAAGGAGGTTGTAGTGAGGTGGGTGTTGGTGTCTTCTCCCAAGTGACGGGTGATGGAACGAGAGGAAATGGCCTCAAGTCGTGCCAGGGGAGGCTCAGCTTAAACATTAGGAAAAATTTCTTCACTGAAAGGGTGGTCAGGCACTGGCAGAGGCTGCCCAGGGGGGTGGTTGGGTCACATCCCTGGAGGTGTTTAAAAGATGGGTTGACAGGTTTCTCAGGGATGTAGATTAGTAGTGGACACGTATGGTTGGACTTGATGATCTCAAAGGTCTTTTCCGATCAAGCAGTTCTATGTTTCTATGATTCATAGCAGCTGGCCTTTCACCACAGCATTAAGGCAGACTTTATGGTGGATGCTACCTCTCATGGCTTCCATCCATGCTACACCCGCAAGCAGACTCTGTGCAAACACTCCGAGCAGCTACAAAAAGGAGTAGGTAGGATGCTGGCAGAACACAGACCCTGCCTCAGCAAGGCTTCCACTCAGAGACAAGAGTTACCCTGGTGATTCAGCAGAATCATGTGTAAGTCGGCTCTTTCAGAAGGCCCCGACTGCATTAATTGCTGTGCAACACGGCAAGATCACAGCGCTGGGAAGGTGCAACACGGCATCTCCAGACATTGCCTGGAAGATGAGGAAATCTGTGTGCCGTGGTCCTGTCTCCACAAAATGCTTTTCTTTACTGAGACTCCCCAAACCTAACACTTTTCTTTATCCTAGAAGCTCGTTAAGAGTCCATGTGAGTCTGGTAATTAAAAGGCAAAAATAGCCAAAGGGTCCAGAAAGACAATCCAGTTGGTGGGACTGCACTACAGCCAAACAGTCGGGTCACACGTATCGGTTTCAAGGCTAATGCTGCTTCACTGTTAATTGGCTGTGTTAGTGCACTCCAGCCGGTGAAACAAAACCCTTTGAGGTGGCAATATGAAAAGCAACTGCGACCCTTTCTCAGCATCCTAAACATTCCTCAACAGGGCTGTCATCCTACAGTCAGTTCAACTGACAACAGGAGATTAGTGTTTAATCATATATACTATTAATAGATGTAGTATTTGCTTCATACAAGTGGAACATAAAAGCAGCCTTGTACTGCGTAGATGTTCTCGTAAGTCAGTGCTTGTTTCTTACCTCCTAATTTTGCTGAGCGTCAACTTGATATGAGGAAACTTCTCTCTAAAGGTTTCATTCATATCCTTTTTAAGGTCCGAGGGTTTCACATATTCTATAACTGTAGTCTGAAACACGAGAGGCAAAATTAATAATTTCTCTTATGAACAGCACTGACAGCTAATCAAGATTCCAAATAAACCCAAGCTCTGTTATTCACCATTTAACACTTCTGCAATGTCTAAGTAATAGACTAGGTTGAATCTCAACAACAAAGTCTTAAAAAACTAGTAAGCAAATGCCAACATGAAGATACAGGTCAGCTTGGGCTCAACAAGCTGTACAAAGCCAACTATTTGTATTTTTTCCTAATCCTCAAAAGGCCATCATTTTTTCTTCCTAGAGGAAGTTTTCTTCCTCGAGACAGTTTTTTATAGGAAGACGTTCCAGCCACTCCCTCCCTCCCTCCTCTGCTCAGTTATGCCAGTCACTCACCATGTAAGAGGCAAAGATGAGAACACGTTTATGTTTTCCACAGGGCCACTGAGGATCATCCAGAAGATTTGGATCATACTCTGTGGCTTCCCCAGCTTCACTTCCTGAGGGAATGAGGAAAGCACATTAGGTCACAAGATAGAGCTTTAAATTCCTTGTTTTCTCTTTAAAAAAAGTTTTCAAGCAGCAAATGTTAAAAGTATTGGCAGATGCCATCGTACAGGCAAACTGCAGCTACAGAAACACGTCTGCATTTCATAAATGCACCAGTCAGGTATTAGTATTATTACAAAAACCACACAAGCTTTCTCCAGCAGGTGCCCGATGCATCACCTTGGATTTAGTGCAAACTAAGTTTGTCATCCACAAATACGCACAGAAAACAACCGCACAAACCCGAATTCTTTTGCCTATGCTCTAATCTAACAGCCAGCAGAGTTGTCAGGTTTGCTCTTTTACACAAGAAGGGATTCCTGTCACAAACTCTTTGGCTTACGCATTGCTACTGTGCTAGAAGGCAAGGAGGGCCACCTGTTTCCATGTACACCCGGTGTTTCTTGTTGAGTAATATTAAACTTCACATTTCCAATGAAAAGCTTTGCGCTCCTTCAATTGTGTAAACAGAACTAGGTCAGATATATGGAGGATGTAAGGAATGCGTGCAAGTCGTAGTCCTAAGGCTCATCATTAGACATGAGGAAGAAATTCTTCACAATGAGGGTGGGGAGGCACCGGCCCAGGTTGCCCAGGGAAGCTGTGGCTGCCCCATCCCTGGAAGTGTTGAAGGCCAGGTTGGATGCGGTCTTGAGCAGCCTGGGCTGGCGGGAGGTGTCCCTGCCCATGGCAGGGGGGTTGGAACTGGATGGGCTTTGAGGTCCCCTCCAACCCAAATCATTCTGTGATTCTGTGATTTACACTTCATTAATGAGCCTTCTTTACTAGGCTGTGCTAAAACCAGCCTCCTTCCAGCTGCAGCACATCCTTCCTAATAGTGCACTTTACCACTTGCAGTTGTTTCAGACAAATATATTCCCTTTTATGCTTTGAGGACAAGTGGTGACAAAGCTGACACCTGTTCTTACCGATGTCTGCTCCTGCTGGTATCGTTTTTGCTGTTATAGGTTTATATCTTGATCCTGGAAGACTCCGTGCAGTAGTAGCTCGACACGAGGGAACAACACTATGGCTGTCGGCTTTGCGAACAACCAGGGCGTTGGTTGGATACAAGAATTTTGCATAGGACACAACCTTAAAGAAAAGAAAGTTGTAGTTGTTATGGGGGAAAACCTATTGGAAAGCTTATTTCCAGATATCTACGATTTTCCAACTCAGAGTTCCCTGGAGTTTGTATCTGGGAGTGGGGACCTTGAAACTGCAAGACAGGTAGAAAGGGAAAAGGTGGATGAGGAATGCCTTGCTTCCACAACTTCAGTACAGAAGTGTTGTTGAAGATTTTGTGGGGTAGCAAAGAAAAGGGGAGAATCACATCAGTAAAATTCTGGCAGTATATAAATTTAACTAAGGGGCATCAATTTTGCCCATATTTCTATCAAAACATGACTCAAATGTTGCCACAAATACCAGAGTCACTCCTCAAAAAAGCGTTCCACTCCTCAAAAGCACTGAACATTTCAAACTAAGGATCTAACCAAAATTCCACTACTCTGAACAGTCACGGCTCTCACTTTATGGAAGCAAAGCAGTCCATAAATTAAGTGATTTGCTCCAGCATGAAATGGTCCCGGGGTGAAAGCAACCAGCCTCCCCACTGGTGTCCCCTGCTCTGGCCACCGGTTTGGTCACTGGTGTTACAGAAAAAAAGAAAAAGAAAATACTACTTTACCTTGCCATCAGCACCCAGCTCTACTCCTTCCAGTCCAAGCACCATCTCAGTGGAGACTGAAACTCCCCCAGAAGGATGTCGCTGCTTCTGTCCTTCCATTTTTAGATCACTAAATGCAGGTAAGAAAGAGAGCTATTATAAAATACAGCATAAGCCCAGCTTCCTCTATCATGAACACCAGGGCCATCGACCAGGCACCACCACCAGGTCAGAGCTCTCCTGCGTGGGAACAGGGCAATCCCTCAATCCCACCTCCAAAAAAGGCATTAATTTTTAACTACTCTTTTCAAAACGTGGAGATGTTTGTTAGCCAAAGAACCAGATTTCATCCCATTTTAACTCAAATCTGTACAGATATACTTATCAAAAGCAAACTGGTTTTTAAAATGTGGTCTTTCTGCAATGAGACCGTACCATTCCTAACACACATACTCAAACACTTAACAGCCAACATGACATATCACTAGTTTCCCAGGATTAGAAACTTGCCTTTCAATTGCAATTTTCCAACTAGTGTGCTCAAATTAAGCTCAAATTAAGAATTAAAGCTGGCAGCAGAACTGTGCTTCAGCGGTGGCAGCACACAGCCTTACCACCTCTATTCCAATGTGAAAAAACAGCTTTCTCTGGAAGAACTGCTTACAAGCAGAACCACACAGTGCTCAGAACTGCTCCAAAATAGCTCCAGTGACCTTGCTGCTTTTCTATTTAGTGAGAGAATATTTTCCCATCAACTATTTTTACGGCAAGTATATTTGCATACAATACAATTCCCACTACTAAACATCCGTTTCCTTCATCCATAAGTTATGTGCGGGACAGAAGTGACAACACAATTGTTTTGCCAAAAGCAGATTGGAATAAAATTAGTATTTTCTCTGGTAGACTTGTAGATCACAGACCTTCACGATGGACTGAGCAAAGGTGCAGGGGAATCCAGTTAGCAGGTTTTGTTTCTCATTGGTAATCATATTGACTGGTCTGAACAAAAGCGTAGTACAAACACTAAAAGCAGTTTCAATCAGTCTAAACTGTTCCTGTTTTCCGTAGGCTGCAAATAGTGACATCCATGGCTTAGAGCTGAAAACCAGAAGAGCCTCTTAAACTTATTTAGATGTAACTTCACTATAAAACCTTGAAAGGTTCCAGTAGGGCACCAGCATCCTTCCCTGATGCTCTGTTTGGCTTTTCTCCTGACACGATTGTTTGTTGCACTAAGGAGAGTTGGTTTCTGAGCACTTTAGGGGCATAGGAAATCCCATACAGCAACAATCAGCCGTTCAAAGCTGGTTTCAGGGATTCCACAGGACTGGAGTGCTTTAAAATTGAATAAACACCTGAAGAAAACTGTGCCTTTCCCACTGCTTTTCTCTTGGAGTTGGAATGAACGCTGTGTCACTGGGGCAAGGACTGATTCCACCACTCCAATAGCAAGCTCTTGTCCTTACACATAAATGGTAAATTAATAAGTTGACCTTGCTTCAGGACAGGAGACCTACACCAACCACCCTCATTTATAGAGCTCTTCTGCAAACAAGAGACAAGACATTTGACAAAGCAGTCACGGATGACTCACCTGATCCGTAAGCTCTCCCCGTAAGGCAGGATAGAAAAAGCCACACACAGTGTTCGTTTAGCACAGATTAACACTATCCTGTAAGCAGACAGGAAAAGATCAGGATAAGAATTAAGATTCAGAAGTTACAAAGCAGCTTTTTATGGAACATGAGCGTAGAACTCCTCTTAAATTAGCTAAGTTACACAGACATTGCTCTGTAAGTTACAGATACTGCTGTGGATTTTATGTTTTCAGAAAGCAGCACAAAAGCAGAGCTCTACAGCAAATCCCAGTGTTCAGCAGCTGCCATCACCCTGGGAGCACCTCAAAGGAGATCCTAATCTTTCAACATATTCAATGTAATATACTCAATATATTACATTTATGTAATTTTTACATAAACTTTGTGAAAAGATATAGATAATATTTTACATTTAGATCAAGTCGCACACCTCTAATAATAATAAACATGAACGCGGCGCCCCCTTTCTCTTCTGCCAGCAACTATGAGCCAAGAATTTGGCTAAACCAAGCCATTCTCCTTACAGCCTCCTCAGCAATAACCTCTCTATGTGCTAGAGATAAGGAGGGTCTTAGGAAAGAACAATTTAACCTGCTCAGAGCAGGCTGGCAGAGCCATGGGAATATTGCTGCAGATGGAGCAGACAGGAGCACCTACTGCCTCCAGTAGAAGTATCTATAAAATTAACAAGACCTCAAGGACATCACCTTATTCCTAGTGACATTAAATGACTGTGTTGAACTACAGTCTAGTTCTGAGCACATCTTTTTTCCTCCTGAGTACAGGAGGCACCTTGATCTCCAGAACTTACCTGCTGTTCTTGGTGTCATACTGCCTCATGTTCTTGATGAAGTGCATCTTCTTCAAACTTTTGTGTCTTGGAGACCCAGATACATTCTTGGTTCTGCAATTATAAAAAAAACCCACAACCAAACCTATTAAGTGCTCTGAAAGAAAAGAGTTGTGCCAATTGTATGATCAGATGGCAGCACTGGCATGCAGGACCTCAGATATTGGCGTGGAAGAGGGTGGAGGGAGGAGAGGACTGCATGCAACGAGTTGAGATTAATGCTGCTTTTGAAACAAGTACCTTCGTACACTGGCATATTCCACTATGTCTTCTAAAAAGTCTAGAGAGCAGCGCTGGGAGATAAAACGCCTTCTGCAAAATGTACAACACCACGAAGAGTGAACAATATTAGTTCATGGCCTCCGAGTTTATGAACTGCAACAGATCTACGAGCTCTTAGGACAAATGGCAGGGGGGCTGGATTTTTGCGTTGGAAAAGCGCTTAACTACGAGTTTCAAGTTCCTAAAAAGGCCAAGAACTTGTGTGCCCCTCCAGGACTCTTGACATCTGTACATCCACCAACTTCATTAACAAGAGTATTCACAATCTTCAACGCATGAGAACACCTACCCGTAAGTTAAATGCCTAAAAAGTTTCCAAATACTAATTTCTTACAAGAAATTTAATATCTTACAATATCTTACACACACCCTCCTTGCCAATCAAGACAAGGGAATCAGTCATTTTATACCAATCTATGGACAGATACAGAGATATCTGTATCGTGACTGCACATCTGCGTGTATTCTCCACTCAGAACCGTTGCCTCCAGTTGTAGGCGTCAGCAAAAAGAGTCTAAGAGAGCAGCTCAATAAAACTGACAGACATCTCTGGAAAACTAAATAGAGGGCTATCAGAGGAAGTAAAAATGTATTTGGTACCCATTTAAAATCCAAGCACAGAAGATGCAAGGAGAATAATATTAGGAATTGCGTGATTTAGTATCACAGTAATAGGATATTACACTGAAGCAAAAAAAACATAGACTTCGCCAAAGTAAGATCCATCACGGTTCTCACAGTCCAGTCATTCTTTGTGGGTAGAGATTCACAAATGAATTGTGAAAGTGGTTGCAATTTCCATAGGAATAAAGCACTGTGATCCAACCACCACCAGCAAAACACTGACACTACAACTATCTGCTTTTGGTTAGGCATACATTGTGCTGCATTTTTAACACAAGCTCCGTATGTTCAAGCCCAAGATTTTCTTCCGCAGTGGCACCTAACTCAACTAATGGAATACACTGCCATGGAATTCAACTTAGAAGCAGCATATGAGACAAAAGTTGCAGGACTCTGGTTTGACATGATCTACTTTTGGAAGTAGGATTTTAAAACAGCCTGACACTCTGCTAGTCCCAGGCACTTTGCCTTTCCTCCTTTCCAGCCTGAGCTGGGTAAGAAGCCAAACCACACTTTTATTTTATTACAGAAGAGATACACTAGAGTTCTGGACACAAACAAAACCTAGCTGCTTTTCTGCACCACGGTACCTAGAAATGCAAATTGCCTGAGCGACGAAACAGGTGCTTTCACCTCTTTCCCCCCTTCTTGCAAGTTATTTCTGCTCTTCTGAGCTCCTTGGAGCTATTGCCAGAGCTGCCTGCCAAAAACAGTGCCGGCGAGACGTGGCAGTTTCACTCTGCAAGGCTTTGCCAATGCCCAGAACTTGCTATAACATTATGGATTTCCACAAGCAGATTACCCACAACAGCAGCGTGCACCCACCTTGCTTCAGGATATGCAAGGAATATGAAAAAAAGCACAGTAAAAAAGATGGTGTTCTGGTGGTCTTCCCTAGACACTGACAGAAATGTTACTTCAAAGTGCTGATCCGCAGGGAAGCCTCTGCAATGAGGTCTCTGAAGTGATTACTGTGGCTGCACATACAAAAGAGACCCTTCTATCCAAGTATTCCAGGTTGGCTCCTCATTCCTCACCCCATGCTCAAGAGAAACAATTCACCATTCCCTGTCTTCAACTGCTTAAAGAGAATGAATGCCAATTTAATGAACATTTTTATTCTTCTTCCCAAAGTCTGCTTACGTGTCCCTAAGAAAATACAATTAGTGCCCTTTTTCTGTGAATTTGTAATAATTTATACTTCCATATAAAACTTCTGGTTTTTTCCCTAGAAGGAAACCGTGTTCTGGTTCTCAGCAGCACTGTTTAAGCATGCTTAAAAGAAAAAAAAAAAGACCACAACTAACTCAAACACGCAGGAGGATTAAAAATCAGTGCTCCTTTCTATAAACACAATAGAGGTAAATCCTCCCCCAGGACTAACACCTTCAGTATTGCCAGAGACTGCCTCCTGCAAGTCAACAGCTGCTGAGGGTGCTACTGAAGAACCTTCCTGGCACAGCTTCAACACCCTTCATCAGCACTTCAGCTTTAAAATTATTATTATTACAATTTTGCTTTTATCATAGAATCATGGAACAGTTTGGGTTGGAAGGGACCTTAAAGCCCATCCAGTTCCACCCCCCTGCCGTGGGCAGGGACAACTCCCAGGAGCCCAGGCTGCTCAAGACCCCATCCAACCTGGCCTTGAACACCTCCAGGGATGGAGCAGCCACCACTGCTCTGGGCAACCTGTGCCAGGGCCTCCCAACCCTCAGTGTGAAGAATTTCTTCCTAATGTCTAATCTAAATCTCCCCCTTTCCAGTTTAAAGCTGTTCCCCTTCATCCTATCCAAGCCCCTGAAAAAAGTCCCTCCCCAGCTTTCCTGTAGCCCCTTCAGGTACTGGGAAGGCCGCTGTGAAGTCCCCCCTCAGCCTTCTCTTCTCCAACTCTCCCAGAAATTCCCCTCTGTTAAATGTCGAGGCCAACCTTGAGCCTGGTGGCACAAAGGCAATTGGAACCATCCGGAGTCTTCCAGGAGAGACCTGGCTGGATGCAGACAGCAAGACGCCATGTGTGGTGAGCAAAGGAAAAACACAGCTAACGCCAACAGGCACTGATACAAAAAAAGCACTTAGTTCTCTAAAAGGATGCTGGTGTAACTAACTGGATGGACTGGAAGAGCTGGACCCTCCCAAGCAACTCCACAGTGCTGGAGATGCAACCGCACGCAAGGTCATTGAGTGAAGATCCATCCAGAGCGTTACGCCTTCCACACAGCACCTCATTTTCTCAGTAGCAGGAACAAGGGTGACAAACACCTGAATGTGCTGCTCTAAGAGCATATCTGGAAGTACAAACCTGCTGCAGTGAAGGCAAGATCCTGCCCCTTGACTCAAAACCACAATGACTCATCCCCGCTCTGCCAACAGGAAACTTCATTTTTAGCTACGCTTGTAAATATTTTCTGTCCTCAAGTGAAGCTGTTCTGTTACCTTGAAGGAATCCCAGATGCTAAGTAAGACACTCTCAGATCTCAAAACAAGATGCACACAGCCCGACCTCACTACTCCGGTCAAGGTACCCAGAACAGTCTGCACCCTCAAGCCAACGATTTGCAGCATCACAGCTCCCTCGCTGTGGTCTGAGAGAGACTTGCTAGGTTCCTCAGTACGACTAATCAGAAGTTATTCATTAAGCAGGGGAATATTTAACACTTTTTCAGTTGTCTGCACTTATTTCATATATATTTGCTTGAATTGGAGTGCTTTTCTCATGCGATCAACCCACTCTTCAACAACGGGCAGCACTGGATCGCTGCCGCAGCTGGTAGCTTCTGCCTGGTAAAAATACGTTGAGACACGTAACCTGTGCTAAGCAGCTTCACTCAGGTTAACAGTTCTTGCTTGTGGTCTGATCCACTGGAATTCCAAGGATTTTAAGTAGTTTACACAGAGCCTTTGTTGCCAAATGCAGCCCAAATACTAAACACCACCCCAAAATCTACGCACACGCTGCAAGTTCATAGAAACACAGAATGGTTTGGATGGGAAGGTACCATGAAGGCCATCCAGTCCAACCTCCCTGCAGTGAGCAGGGACATCTTCAACTTGACCAGGTTGCTCAGAGCCCCATCCAAGCTGACCTTGAATGTTTCCAGGGATGGGGCATCGACCACCTCTCTGGGCAACCTGTGCCAGTGTTTCACCAGCCTCAGCACAAAAACTTTCTTCCTTATATTCAGTCTCACTCTCCCCTCCCTCAGTTTAAACCGTTACCCCTTGCCCTATCCCCCCACTCCCTGAAAAAGAGCCCCTCCCCAGCTTTCCTGTAGGCCCCCTTTAAACACTGGAAGTTCCCTTACACCCACTCTTACTGAATTGCTACCTGGCAATCGGAAATTGAAGTAACCGATATTAAAGTGTTCATGAGTTCTGTGGAGCAGGCTGTTCATTTCAACAGAATCCTAAAGAAAATTCAGACGTGCCTGTTCGCCAGGGCCAAGCTGTAGAGGGGTTGCTTGTTGGCACGTGCTTGACCAGCAGCTTACTTTTGGGTGCTCCCCCCTGCTACTTCAGGAGTCACGAAAGCAGAACCCTTCCAGAATTTCAACATTAAAAAGAGCAACTGTGTTTCCCCAGCCAGCACCTCCGAGGGGACCCACCAAGAGAGAAAACACGCGCAGCACACGCTCAGAGATAAGGGGCTATCAAGCAGAGGAATGCTGGATTACGCCTTGGCTCGTTATCTCCATGTGCACACACGGACACACAATTCAACACTGCTGCCAAATCCCTGATGAGCTAAACACGCACTTACAAATCCAACAGAAAAAAAAAATCTTGTTTTCAGATAAAACCCCATCAAATTAAGTTCAGAGTCACATTTTGAGTCCCATTCTGGGAAGCAGTGGCCAGGCCACACCTCCATCCTGCCTGATGGGTTTCCCACTGAGGAAACCCAGCTTTCAGCTTTGGACTCATCTTCTTCTGATCCTGCCAGTGTCCCAGCAAGCACGGGCAGAGAAACTCTCTGCAGAGGGTAACAATGGACAAACAGCACGCAGGATGCCTGGCCCCGAGGGTCACACAGCCCTGAGGTGTTCCCAGCGGAACAGGACACAGCTAAGAGCCACCTATGTATAGCACCGGTAATCCCTACGTGTCCCGTCTTGTGAATTGAAAGGAAAAAGCTGGTTAAGTCGCAGCTCCAGATTAAAGAACATTGACCTTTCCAATGGCTTGCCAAGAGTATTTTCCCCTTCCCACCCATGGGCTGGGCTACCTGCAGACAAGCAAGAGACCAGGGCAAAGTCTGAGGGTAGCTGGAAATATCCAAGACGGTCATTCCTTCGCAGACATTAGAGTTGAATGCAAAGGGGATGCTAACCCTGTGCTATCAGATGGGGCTTTATGCACGCCTGCTTCTGGGCCACTCTGTCCTCTAAGGGACAGTGGGGCAGCCCTTTGGACACCTATGTCCCTGCTCAGCTCTCCCAGGCTCTCCAACAGCCCTCATGAACCCCATTTTAACTTCTAACATTGGTCTTTAAATTGCAGTGGCCCAACAATCTTGGTGAAACCCCTACGTGCAGCTGCTATTTGGCCATTTTCAAGCTCTTCTCTGTTTTCCTCTTCTGGTTCTGGCATTTGTGCCACAGCAGGTGAATGGACCAGCTGGCCCTGAAGGGTTAGGTCAGAAGGTTCCAAAACCTTACTGGGTTCTTTATCAGGGAGCGCAGGGATAAGCTGATGGGGAACAGTTTTAAGCTGAAAGAGGGGAGATTGAGATGAGATCTTAGGAGGAAATGTTTTGCTGTGAGGTTGGTGAAGCCCTGGCCCAGGGTGCCCAGAGCAGTGGTGGCTGCCCCATCCCTGGAGGTGTTCAAGGTCAGCTTGGATGGGGCTTTGACCCCCTGAGCCAGTGGGAGGTGTCCCTGCCCATGGCAGGGGTTGGAACTGGATGATCTTTAAGGTCCCTTTCTATCATTCTCCTCCCACCCCAACTGACCCCTGCCTCTCACACGGACAGGTTTGCGCTCCGAGCCAATCACGCAGTCAGAGTTCAATCAGCATTCAGCTATTTTCACCAATGCAGCACACTGAGTGTATCTTCTGCCATGACTTCTTATCCCCAGGATGGATTTGTTTCAGTCGGAGCTGCATCTATCGCCCCTCTGTTGGGGGAAGGATGCCACGCTGCACGCAGGCAGGCACGCGCCCCCCCGGGCACTGGGCTAAAATTAGCAGCAAGGCTTGGATCCTCTGTTACTCTTTAGCCATACACACTGCTGATAGATGGGTGGACAGGGGGAGGTCATGGATTTTTAATTACTGTGTAAAATTAGGGGCTAATAGATTTGGTTTCCTATTTCTCACTTGAAAGAGTTTTATTTTAATACAGATGTCCCTTTGTAAGGTCATTTACATGTCTGTTAAATCACAGCTGTCAAGGGACCGAGTTATTAATATAACAAGGACAAAAATCATTTATTGGTTTTTGGAAGCACTAGCTTAGTAACAACTGTCAAAGGTGATTTGCACAAGAAATCCAGATCCAAAATCCTGTTTACAATAGGAAGACCTATCTGTCAGATTTGTTTTGCCAAGACATATTTCAGAGAATTAACCTGTATTGTTTTCCTTCCTAATGGGTGAGCCAACAACCTGACATGAACTGTGCTTCAGTTTGACTCGATAAAATACTGGCATCAAGGGATTAAGAAAACCAGTTGCAGTTTTTAAGCTTAATTTTTCATATGTGCCATTAGTTACGCAGCTCAAGGAACCGTAAATGCTTTCAGGATTGCATCTTGGAGCGTGTGGGTGCAGGATCCCAGTTGTCATCCCGTGCCACACTTACAGCACCTACATTAATGAGTTTCCTGCTCAAAAGCAGATTGAGTCCAGCTCACCTGCAGTGACAGGGTCTCAGTAATTAAAGTAAAAGAGATCACATTTATACTGAAACCCCTTCAAAACCAACATATTTGGTAAAAAAATGACTTCAAAGAAGAATCTACAGCACGAAGCACCCAGCACCAAGCAAGTTACTTCGACAGACAGATGGCTTCACCCTTGATGCTCAGTGAAAGGCAGTGGCAGAAGACCCCCTCCACCAGCCATGGTAAATGGACAGTTAAGTCCTTCTTTACAAAGTCAGCTACTTACATTTATGGCCCAGTTTGGATCACGGGCCACCGTCCCGGGAGCTCCTTCTGACATTTGTTTAAAGTATCAGACTGCCAGAGAATAAATATGAGTCTCACAGCAGGGCGAGTTTAAGTTATTCCTCCAGTAATCTTCATTTTAAAGGGTAAACCCAAATTAGCTACAGGAGAATGGAAAGAGCGAGTCCCTCTGTGAGGCCTCAGGATGAGGGAGGAGGCCAAAGTCCTTCACCTTCGCGCTCTTATATTCAAACTGGAGGGGCACCAGGGGCTCATCCCCAACAGCCAGATGTCCTGCGCCCCTCAAACACCAGTAAAGCCACGCGCAAGGAAAAGAACGCGTCTTGCAGCCTACGGGACAGGCGAGAGGGAACAAATGAAGTGTAACGTGAATGAAGGTGGAGGCAGAGTAAGTGGGAAGCTCACTAAGCCTGAAGAGTTTTAAATACTAACAAGCAAAGAAATGAGATACTCTTCACCGCAGCTGCTGCTTCACAACCACGTATGATTAAGACCCAGCACTACTAAGAACTGAGCTTTGTATCCGCTGCGTTTCATAAATCACATTGTGTTGGTGCTGCGAGTGTTCAGACAATCCAAGACTAAAACAATGCCTTCCAGTATGTATTATGAAAGCCATCTGTTGCAACAGAGCCACCAAAGCAGATGTAAGCTTTGCTGTGCCCAGAGCTTGCTTCTTCTAAAGCGCTTCCAAAGCCCGCTCCTAAAATCCCTGCTGCTTTGCACAAAGCAAACTACACGTGCTGGCCGGGAACTGGATTTCTCCAAATTTCTACCAGTTTCTGGAGGTGGTCTTAGCTCACCAACCTGGCTCATTCTGTGCTTTGTGCTCTGCTCACTGAGCGCTGAACCGCTGCCCGAAAGAGGCAAGAGAAACGCGATGTGTGTCCTTGATAACACTGTGGGCATTATGCTAGAAATAGTCCTGTACTTCCCTGCGAGATGATGCTGTCATTTCATCATGTGCCTTGTTAAAATAAGCGCCTTCAGCACAATAGAACTCCCAAGTTAAAAATAAAAAACAAAGAAACTTTTAACTGTGAAGATGAAGAAAGAATTTAAAACGGGCAACTGGAGGAAACGCAGTCAAAGAAAGCTTGGAGAGGTCTCCCAGTGTTTTCATGGGGATGTGGTTCTCCCCCCCCCCCCCATATGCCAGCTCCTCCAACCCACAGTCAAGAGACTGTACCTTCACCAGGGTAAATTTTATGTTTAAATTGCAGTAACCACAACAGAGCGAGTGCAAATCCGTCCATGCTGTTGAGCAAGCGGAACTGCCCAGCAGCAGCTCAGCCTGTGCCGGGGCTGGCCAGCAAACGAACTGGCTACCCAGCCCCAAGGCAGGGCGGCAGGTTGCAGAGCTTGGGTACCACCATCGCTGTGCTGGGCGAGAGGTGGCACAGGAGGAGCTCCCCCTGGAGAAGACAACTGCAGACAGCCAGGATGCTCAGCTCCCAGGGGAAGCTCTGGCAGGATCACAGCCTCGGGCAGCAGGGTCAGCTGGCAGCAAGCTTTGGGTTTTAAAGACTCCCTATGTCTTCTGAATCAGAGAGCTTCCTTGTGAAACACTGCTTTGCTTGCCTTTCGAGAACAGCGAAAGGTTCTTTATTTAACATCTTTTTCAGAGGTTAGACTATAATAATTTACAGGAAATTATACACACAGCAGCTACAAACCAAAGGTTAGGAGTTTAAAGCTCTGCATTTCAATAGCTAATGTGACACAAGTGGTTTTCGCTGAGCACCCTCCATCTGCAGTCACCTGCTTTATCAACAATACCTACTGTTAAAGAATCCAAATTTCATGATGCTTGTGTGCACGTCAGATTATGCATTTTTAAACTCAAACTGCAGAGCCAGAAGACTTCAGAACAATCTTCAAAAGAAGGCTCAAAAGCATCTTCAAACTCACTCAGTCTGACAGCCTCACAGCTTTAACTGGTTGACAGATGGAAAAAGGAGGAACGCAGGACAGCTGAAGTTAAATCTTCAAGATTTGATATAACTAAGACACATGCTGCAGGAAATTGAACAAAATTCTATTATTTTTTTCTAAGAGTCATCTCCCCTCCCTCCACCAAACCAACCATACCCCAACCCAGCAGCAGAAGAGCTTGCCTGTAGCTCAGAACTACTCTTTAGAATTGGAAGCAGAGATCCTTCCCTCCCTGCCTTATTCCACAGTTCAAAGGAAATTGCAAAAAAATCCCAGAACCACTGCTAGCAACTCTTCTGAGCTGGTTCAGTCACAGTGCCAAGAGTACCCAACAGTCTCGATGAAACACCTTCACTCACAGCTCAGTGAGAGCTCTCGTCGGTTGCAAAGCAGATGCAAGTTTGAAGTCTGGGGAGCCCAAATCTCTGCAATTATTAAGGACTTTGATGCTCAGCAAAGTTATGACAAGAAGCACCAACAACCTAAACATGGCCTTCTCACCACCACCCCCAGCCCTCGCCATCCAGCTGCTGCTCTGCGTGAGCTTATGGGCTCCAAGTGCTCAGCCTGAAAAGGAGGCACTTGTTCACCAGCTGAGTTCTGGGGGAGGAAGGCAAGGGGAGAGAAGTATTTTAAGACTGTGAACCAAAAGAGAAGATATTTTAAGGCAGTACACCGAGATCCTGCAGACTCTGGAGTCAAGTGTTACATTTGAAAATAATGGCCCAATAAAGCTTGAGTTATTTTTCCTGAAAGAAGCTTGTAAAGTAAATCTCACAAGTGAAACCCAGCCATGAATCCTGTGCTGCAATATCAGATTTTGGCAGTACATTCAAATCCACAGCAGAGAACCACCAGGGTATGGAATCTCTGCTTGTAACGCTCCTACAGGACTTGCTTACTGAAACAGAGCCACCAACTCCTCCCCAAAGTTAAGCTATTCAGTTTTTTACATTTCATTTGGTAGCGTTTCCCCCCTCTCCGATGACTCATCGACTTGAAGCAAGACAACATCATTCTGACCACCCTCATCGGTTCCTGCAGAGAGGAACCGCAAGCTGGCAGTGATGGAAAAAGAAAGGTGGAAGAGGCACTTCCAGAGCATCCCCTTTCCCACAGCATCATGAAACCCATGGCTCCTGTGCAAGGGCTTTGAAAAGCTACAGAATCTGTCCACAAGTTAAATCAGATGCAAGTACAGTTAATTCTGTACAGACTACTCCTGCCTGGAGAACAAAGTTACATTAAAAGCCTCTGGACTCTTTTAAATGAAAAGGTCAAATAACCTTGGTGTGAAAAGTCTTGAGGACTGTTTGATCCAGAACCCTTTGCAGGGTTGGAAGGATGTGAATTTTCTGATCTCCAAGTTTTCTGCTAAGCATACAACTTAATACTGAATAATACACCTGCCTGGGAATGTCAGATAATAAATACTGCAGGCAGCTATAAATGATAAATATTTATTATTGGACACATGCAATTTACCTACAGTTGAAAATATGAGAGAAAGTTGTCGAAACAAACTGCTTGCCGAGAGGAGACTTAAACCTCAACACTTCAGCTGACTTTCAAATAAAATTCAGCTTTAGAATATGTTCATTTTAAGTCCTGAGCAGCACATCCCAGTCTACTGTTCCTGCCTGAAAGGTCAAAGTTTGCCAGCTCCAGCAGAACTTGCTGCTTCCTGAAAAGCACTGTGCGCACTCAGGCTGTTCCAAATAAGGCCTTAAATCAAAACTAAGACTTTTAAACATTATATTTCATCCATCTCAACCAAATCTGTTTTTTAGCATAAGGGATTTTTTTAAAATATTTATGTTTTTCAAAGTGAAAAAAGCAGCTAAGCTGACAGTAGGACAAAACAACACATTAACCATCATAGGCATAAAAGCCTGACCAAGCATTTCTACCATTCCACCCAAGGCACTAATTTGATCACACCTATGTCAGCAATCTGGCATCCAATTAACACTTAAAAGCAGAGTTGGTCCAAAGTGCTGCTTTTATCAACTGCTGTTTAAACTTCCACCCTTAAAATGACCTAAATTAGCTCAGTCATTTCTGATTTATCAGCAACCAGGAGCAGTCAGTTCAGCTCCCTGACCACTGAACATCAAGGGCGTTACAGCATCAGTTGCAGATCATTCAGTCTCTGTATTTGCAGCAAAATGCAGCAAATATGGCAAAACCAGCTGCTTTCCATGGCACTACATGAAACCTCAGAAGCACAACAAGCATCGACATTCAGGGCTGTTGTTCCCATTCCTCCCGCTTTCATAACCTGGCTGTTTTCAGGGCCCTCTGTTATCAGTGTTTCCTGAAAATCTCTGCCAGATTCAGACCAAGCTGCAGAAATTAATTAAAAAAAAAAAATCTCTGAATGCCAATTTGTTCGCTGCTTGCCGCCTCCCTCCTCCCTCCACTGCTTGTTCTTTGGAAGAACAAAAGAATGGAGCAAGATGGAAAAGGAGAAGGGAGGAGGGATGGCCAGCAGATTAAGCAAGCTGGTATAACGCAGATCCTGTAAAGAGAAGATTCCTTAGGAAAACAAAAGCTGAAGGTTAAAGTCATTAAGTTATAACGCTCGGCCAGCAGCACAATGAACTCGAGCAACCGACTGAACCGCGCCTCCGACGGAGCCCGCAACGCCAAGATCTCCGTCCTAAAGGACCTGAGAGCTACTGAGCATCTCTGAGAAACTCCACGTTACACCAGCTGAGCCGATCACTGGTTCCTCGGGCTGTACTGAAGGTCCTGCCAACAAACCGGCACCGACTCCAGCAGAGGTGCTGCCGCTGCCTGCCCTGGGCTACGCTGGCCCATCTCATCAGCTTCTTGTAACTTCCAAATCAAGTCAAACAAGATCAAGTTTTGTAATAAAACTCTGCCCAACGAAACTGCCAGTTCTAAATAAAATGGGCTCCATGGGTCAGGGCAAACGCCAGCAGGATGGAATCCCCGGGCACGGCACAGGGCTGCAGTGGTACCCGTCACCCAACGCAGAGCGGGCGAATCTGGAGACCCTTCAGCCCATGCTCCTGGTGCATTTAAGAGAGGCTCCACTGAGGGCAATTCAAAGCAGCTCTTGACAGTGACTAAAAAAGGACTCTGAGGAGAGCAGCTGCCTTAAGTGGGCACCAAAGATTAGATGTCCAGAGTCGCAGCACAGATTCCACCTCCCCCCTCCCTCTGATGACTTCATACTCGTGTGTATTTGCACGGTGCATGCAGTTAACCTACCTAGAGCAGCAACATCACCGTGCGGCAAAACAACACCCAGATTCCCAAGCACCAGTAAAATGAACTCTGGTTTGGGATTGTTTGTTGACTTCTGAATCTTATTTTGCAAACAGCACAGCACGCAGGAGGGGAAGCAGCAAAACCACCACCCTCCTGCAGGAAAGACCCCAAATCACTCCTTGTGTGTTTGCAACGGAGATGCCACTGTTCTGTAAGAATGAAGGGATGCTCTGTCGGGACGAAGGGATGCTCTGTTGGGACGAAGGGATGCTCTGTTGGGACGAAGGGATGCTCTGTCACACAGCAAAGCATGGAACCGTCCAGTGAGAAAATAAAGCACCCAAGAGTCCCTCACCCTGCAAGTTGCAGGGGAAATTGTATTTACAGGACGGATCATCTCACCCATGGCTGGGAAGAAATACATTGAGTCTAGCACATCCCCACAGGCAGCATAAAACCGTCCTTTTGTCAGCAGATGTGTGTATCTCCATGTAAAGATGGGGATCTTCTGCCTGACAGTTTCAGTAGATGTTCTCCACTCCTTTCTTCTTTAAAGACAAAAAAATAGATGAACTCACTTCAAATCACCCTTGTAAGCAGGTTGCAAAATCAACGCAACACAATATATCCTTTTACCCATCTCTTCCAAGCTGGAAAATCATGGTCTGTTTTGTCATAACTCAGACAGAAGCCCTTTCATTCCTTCATTCCTCCTCACACATCTCTCTACCTTTTATTTCTGATTTATCTTTCTTAACAGGTGGATTGCACAGAATTACTACAGCAGAATCCAATACCTAAAATCAGACGCCAAGGAAAGAGGCAGGAAGGACATCAAATGGCAAGATCCTAGGAATACTTTCCTACAATCTTGGCAACACCCTCAGGCTTCCCTGCTCCACAGGTGGCATAAAACAGTGCAATCTGCACCCATCCCGCAGGCCCAGCTTCAATTTCTCCAAGAAGTAGGAAAAGAAGGGTCTCTTCCACCACAAGAAGAAAAGCAGTGGGTGGTAAATGACAGCTGAAGAAGGAAAATACCCAAGAGGAACGAGGACTCCCACATCTTACTGACAAACAGCTACTTCTCTTTACACTCACTTCCATCTCCAAGTACCGTTTGCTGGGGAGACGCTGCAAGAGAGCATCCAACAACCGCGCTAGCAAAGCTCCTCAGCTTTAAAGCTCTAACAACATCTCTATTTCAGCTCACTAACAAAGCTTTAGAAGCCACTATAAAGACCAGAGACTTAAAAGCCTTTGATATTGCTTTGCCTATCTGCAGGCTCCAAGGACCGGCTCACTTTACAAAGCCATTTATGCAAGAACCGGCCTAAAAAGAGTTCCTTCAGAGCTCAAATCTCCGAGATCTGAGCAAGAGCCCGCCGATTAGAAAACCAACACTTCCAGGCTGACAGAAGTCCCTTAGAAATGCCATGGAAATCCTTCACTGAAGGCCAGAACATCCTCCCCTGAGGCTGACTCAAAGTTCCCAGCGTACAAGCCTTTATTAATACACCGAGTTACTGCAGAGCCAAGCAGCAGAGATTAGGAGAAGGCACATCAGCAGTGGGGCCACTGCATGGAGGACACGTCCTACCTGGCGGTGGCTTTTCAGCTGTGTTTGCAAGCAGAAAAATGCCAACATTGGGCTGGGGAAAAGCAGGAGGCAGGGCTGGGGATAGAGAACTGCAGCCAGAGAGTGACATAGCCTGCAATCCCCCACCCAGGCTCGCCCACCCACAGGAGCATCGTGCCCCAGTCCCTGGGGGGGCAATCGAGCATCTCCCCTCGCCCCGGGACAACCGGAGCATCATCCCCCTTCGACCCCGAGTGGTGGCCCCGAGCATCATCTCCCAGCCCTGGCAGGGCAACCGGAGCATCATACCCCCAGCCCCGGGGGGGGCAACCGAGCATCCCCTCGGCCCAGGGGGGTAACCAGAGCATCACCCCCAGCCGCGGGGGGGGGGGCAACCGAGCATCCCCTCGGCCCAGGGGGGTAACCAGAGCATCACCCCCAGCCCCGGGGAGGGGGGCAACCGAGCATCCCCTCGGCCCAGGGGGGTAACCAGAGCATCACCCCCAGCCCCGGGGGGGCACCAGTGCATCATACACCCCAGCCTCGGGGGGAGTAACCGAGCATCCCCTCGCCCCGGGGGGGGGGGACCCGGAGCGTCACCCCCAGGGCCGCACCCGGAGCATCACCCCCAGGGCCTCGGGGGGGCACTCGGAGCATCATAACCCCTAGCCTCGGGGGGCACCCGAACATGCCTTCACCCCAGGGCAACCGAGCATCATCCCCCCCCGCCCTGGGGGTGACAACCGGAGCATCCCCCGCGCTCCCCGGGGTGGCGGAGCGGGCAGCGCTCCCCCCGGCGAGGCGACAGCAGTGCCACCCCCCGGGGGGCCAGCGGCCGTTTCCCACGCTCCGCCCACCCTCCCCCCTGTGACCAAGGAGCCTGGGAAAGCCTCTTCCCGGGGGGTCCCGGCGCTCCCACGCCCCGCGAGGTCAGGGCGGTCCCTGCTGCTGCTGACGAAGCGTCCCCTCGCTCACCTCTGCCGCTGCCCCTCCAGCGCGAAGCCGCCGCCGCCCGCCGCGCCCTGCGTGGGGCTCAGCAGCCCCGGTTTGGCGGCCGCCAGCATCCCAGGCAGCGCGGGGGGCGCCGGGGGGGCCGCGCACAGCGGGGCGCCCAGCAAGAAGCTGCCCCCGCGGCTCGGGTCCGCCTCCCCCTTGGCCCCGGGGGGGACCGGGGGCGGCCCGGGCAGCAGCAGCGCGGGCGGCGGGCAGGGGGGCGCCCCGGCCGTCTCCTCCTCCCCCTCGCCCGGCGGTTTCTCGGCGGGCGGGCATGGCGGGCGGCCGTCCAGGGAGATGTTGTTGAGGAAGAAGAGCGCGGCCTGGCGCCGCCGGGAGTCGCCCCGCTTCCGCGGCGGCGGGGGTGGGGGCTGCGGGCGGGGGGGCGGGGAGCCGCACGCCGTGGCCGCTGCCATTCTCCGAATGAGCCGCGAGCGCCCGGGCGGGGCGGCTTGGGAGCGCGGCGCGGCCGGCGGCTCGCGCGCTCATTGGCTGCGGCGCAGCGAGATGCAAATGAGTCCGCCCGGAGCCCCCGAGCTCATTGGGTATCGCTGGGAGCCCCGCCCTCCCCTCGCCGGCCCGTGCCGCTCTGCTGGGTCCTAGCGCCCGCGCGCAACGGCTCTGTCATAGAGTGACCCGAGTTGGGAGGGACCCACAAGGACCATCGAATGCAGCTCCTGTCCCTGAACAGGACAACCCCAACATTCATGGCTTTAAACTGGAAGCGGGAAGAGTTAGATTAGACATGAGGAAGAAATTCTTCACGATGAGGGTGGGGAGGCACCGGCCCAGGTTGCCCAGGGAAGCTGTGGCTGCCCCATCCCTGGAGGTGCTCAAGGCCAGGTTGGATGGGGTCTTGAGCAGCCTGGGCTGGCGGGAGGTGTCCCTGCCCATGGCAGGGGAGTTGAGACTGGAAAATCTTTGAGGTGACTTCCAACCCAAACCATTCTGTGATTCACACCGTGTGTCTGAGGGCACTGGCCAAATGCTTCCGGACTATTGTCAGGCTTTGTGCCATGACCGCTGCCCTGGGGAGCTGTTCCAGTGCTCCACCACCCTCTGGGGGAAGAAGCTTGTCCTAATGTCTAACCAAAATCTTCCCTGACACGCCTTCCTGCCATTCCCTCACGTCCTATCACTGGTCCGCAGAGAGGAGCTCAGCACCTGCTCCTCCTCCTTCCCTTGTGAGGAGACAGTAAATGGCTGTGAGGTCCCCCTTCAGCCTCCTCTTCGCTGTCGATGGGGTCAGGCGCTGCCCCAGCAGCGAGGACAGCCTCCACCCACAGGTGCTCCCCTACCACAGCCACAAGCCCATCATGTCCGTTCCCCACCCCCATCCCATTACAAATGCCTGATGCAGCCCTTCGTGTTTTAAAACTTAGGACTCGATGGAATGGCAGGAAGAGTTGCCAGGGGAGGGTTAGGCTGGACATTAGGAAAAGGTTCTTCACCCAGAGGGTGGTGGAGCACTGGAACAGCTCCCCAGGGAAGCAGTCACAACCCCAACACTGACAATATTCCAGAAGCATTTGGCCAACGCCCTCAGCCCCACGGTGTGAGTGTTGGGAGTGTCCTGTGCAGGGACAGGAGATGCACTCGATGATCCTTGTGGGTCCCTTCCAGCTCAGGTCATTTTGTGATTCTCATCCCCCCATCTCCCCACTCAAACCCCCAGTGACTCTGGCAGTTCCCTGTTCCCAAGGTTTCCTGGCCTTCCGGCAGGCAGGGAGAACACCTCTGCTGAAACCATCCACAGGCAGCCGTGCGCATCAGCCCGTTCCTACCAAAGCAGACGAAGGCAGTTCCTCCTCTTGCTCCAGCCTGACAGCCTGGGACCCAGCCCTCTGGCTTGTGGGGCTGATGTGGACCCCAACCCACCAGCCCCCAGGGGTGCGGATGCCTGTGCACAGCCCTGAGACCCAGTACAGCCCCCAAACCCATGTGGAGGGATGAATTCCCGTGCCTCCTGGCCCCTGAAGCAAAGCCGAGGCAGTGCTGATCGTGGGCCGATTGTGGGCAAGGCAGACCCAGAGCTGGGAGAGCATAAACTTACCATGATCTCCACAAAGTGACTCCAGGCAGTTCTGCTCAGCACGCCGCTTCCTGGACTGGTGTGTTTGCACTGCACAAAATAAACACACCCCTTAGGCACTCGAAACGATGTCTGCCGCATCCCGGGATGATGCTCTGACCGCTTGCCAAGTCAGAAAGCTCTGCCCTTTCCGCTGCCCTTGCAGGATGTCAATGCCCATGGGGCTGGCAGAGGAGGTTTGGGAGCTTTGCTGGGTGTGATGAAGCCTCTGGCACTGGGAGCAGCATAGTGTGGGTGCTGGTGGCTTCAGGGTCCCTCTGGAACCAAAATTGCCCTTGGAGACTCTGGTGCATCCCACCTCACGTGCTCCAAAGTGGCTTGTGCTCCCAAGTGGGATTTTGCCCATAGACGTGGATATATCAGACCAAATTAGCATTAATGAGGGACTACTGAGATGTTTATAATTAAACAGGTATTAATATATTTGCAACATTGCACCTTTAGGAAGATAAGTGGTTTTTCCAAACATATTTAAGGAAGCTACACGGCAACTCTTAATATTGTTTGCAGCTTACGTGAGCAATCAAACTGATGTCTGATGGTATCACCCGAAACAGGCACTGAAAAAAGCCCACATTTTGGAACTGCACTATAAAACACCTACAGGCTCTATATCTTTTCATACGGCTATTTCCTAAGATCTTTTTTTATATGCTGTTGCAAGTGGGATGTCAACACTTGTCTTGTAGTATTAATAGCGTTTAATAATGATAACAAGATTAGGATAGGAAACATAGGGCAGTGTTTTCTTGTAGGCTTCCATTAAAAAGCCTACAGTGAAAAAAACTACTTGTGAGATACCGGCCCAGATTGTCCAGGGAAGTCGTGGCTGCCCCATCCTTGGAGGTGTTTGAGGTCAAGTTGGATGGGGCTTTGACCCTCTGACCCAGTGGGAGGTGTTCCTGCCCATGGCAGGGGGGTAGAACTTTGAGGTCCCTTCCAGCCCAAACCATTCTATGAAAAAGCCTACAGTGAAATATAAACTCCCCCTCCTTCAAATACCACGAACCTACTCAGCACCTTATGCTACTCCATATGGGTCAGATTTTGTGTATAAATTATACTGCAGGGAAAATAATTTGGGATAAAACCGAATTCAAATCCCTCCTGCTGGCAAGCTCATCAAATAAGCAAAGGGATAAATGGGCATGGAAACCTAGCTAGGCTTGCTACAAACAATTCTCTAGGACTCAAGATTGAAATTAAAAAAACAAATGTGAAATTAAAAAACCAGCTGTAGGATGTAAATTGTCCCACTGAGTCAGTGCAGGGTGAAGCAGAAAGAAGGCAGCCTCCTCAGCTTAGTGGGCTGCGGACCTCAAAGCTGAACTGAGCGATTGGGAAGTCACTGCTGTTAATGCTGGCGAGCTCGTGTCTACGTCTGGCAAGCGAAACACCTCACAGGGTGTGAGCACGGTGGGCACGTTGCTGTGTTTCGAGGAATCCGCCACTGAAACAGGTGGGTGCCACATCAGCATCACAAACGGTAAGGGTTGGGTACCATCTTTGCTCCCTGTTTCGTGCAATCCCGAGCTCCGTTTTGACTGAAGATGCTCCTAACTCATACATGGGAATGCTGCTTTGGGGGAAGCTGGACTCGTCACGATGCTAACTCATGTTTTGGGCTGATGGATGCTCCAGTCTTCACTTCTGCAAACCCCTGGGCAAATGGGCAGGCAGGTAGTTTGGCATCTACTGCAGCATCATTGCACAAATGTAAAGCGTTATTCTGCATCTCCGATACTTGGCTCATGCTCATTTTGCTCCTGCAGCTCCTGCTCTACTTTAAAGGAAGCCCTGGATTGCATGGACACATGTCTGAGCAGTCTGGGGTTGCTGGAATAATATTTTGTGGGGAATAGAATCACCAAAGTCACCAGGATTTTTCTGTATGCAAGAACTGCCAGATTTGGTCTCAGCATCGGATATGAGACAGCATTTTTGAAGTACATATGTGGGCTGGGTGTTATATTTTTTGCAAAATCATGGCCCCAGATCAGGCAAAGACAAACAGGTCATGAATATATTTAGGCTGGGAACCTGAAGAAGAGCCTTCCAGTTGGAGGAACTGCTAGTATTAAGATAAGGCACCAGAAATTCCTGTGCACATTTTGCCAGCCTAAGCGGGTTTGTTGATGGGGAACCAAGAAGCCTCACAGGGAACCAGGGTGGCCTCTGGAAGCCTGTGCATCCAGACCTTAATGCGCCCTCTCTCCTAAACAGGCTCTAATCCAAGGTCCGTATCCCAAGGATCCTATCAGTTTCCCCTGGGTAGGTGCCCTCCTTGGATCGGCACACAGGGGGATCTCTTTGGAGCCAAGCTTCACCCTCACCACATCCATCTTAAGGCCAGCCAAAGCTTTTGGGACTATGCATTCTCCTGAGCACAGCCTCCTCTTTAGTATGTCCCAGAAAATGCCCAGAGGCACCATTCCCTGCATGCCCTGTGTGTGGAAGGACCCATGAAACCCTTGTAACCACACTCACATGTTGGACCACTCCTGCTCTCTGTACATCCCTCTCCATCGCTGTCCTCCTGCATCCCAAACCTGCACGCCGGGTTTAACTCAACCTGCTGGCCCAGGCGATCTGCGATGGTTTTTATTTGCCTCCAGTTGGTTGCAGTTGGGAGTCCTGGTTTCCCTTGGGCACAGAGTGGCCGTGTGCCCTGGATTCCCGGGTGCTCACTCGTGGCGGGTGACGCAATCCTCTGCTCTTGCTGCAGATTTCCAATTACAGCAAAATAACATAGCTGGGCCCCAGGAGGCAAACGTTGCCAACAGGCCTCTGTGCGGATAACCGCGTGCCTTGGAAAATGACTCAGGCTCTCCTGCGTGACACGAAGTATTTAAAAAACACCGAGTTGATTGATTTAATCATATAGCTCCGCATTCAGGAGGGCCGTGTGCCCGAGTCAGGAAAAATGTGGTGTTTCAGTGAGGATTTGTGAACGAGTGAATCAAACCCTCTCCCCTGAACCGCGTGGCGCTGCACTACGTGCTGTTATTAATAGATCAATAATTGTCATGGGAGGGTCTTGCGAAAGATGTTTTCTGGAGAGGTCCCACTTGAGATCAGCACGTTTGGGAAGAGCAGGGTGTGCAACACAGACCTACCAGAGCTGGGGAACTCTCGAAGGGTTGATGATGATGTCCAAGGCAGAGCAGAAAGCTGGGATGCCCAAGGGATGGAGGAGTAACTTGCACTTTGGCTCAAAAATTCCTACAATAAACTTTGCCTGAGATAAATGAGCAAAGGAACTCTCCAAATCTCTCCCTTTCAAGAACCACCACCGTGTGCTGGACTTGCTAAACCTATGCACGACTTCACAGCCTCCTTTCAAAAGTGTAAAGCCTTGCCCTTGTGCTCTGTTCTGAACACCTGAGTTGTCCCTGTCCCCTCTGAGCTCCCTGCAGAGCTGCATGTGAGGCTGCCTGGGTGCATGCTGCCTTTTTCCCACATGCAGAGTTCATCTGACCTTGGGAAGGCCCTACACGAAATGCCCAGCTCACTTAAATCCCCCAAACAGGACTTAAGCGAGACCTCAGTAACACCTTTTCCCACGGTGAGCTAAGGATTGAAGCTGTGTTCAGCTTCTTATGTAATTACAGGCATTACTTACCGATCAGATCTCAATTAAAGGCATTTCACTCCGGAGAAGGTGGTGCTCGGTCTCATGAAAAAGGCATAAATTAAATCACCTTCAAAATGACCATTGCCATGCAGGCAGTGCCACCACAGAAAATTGTGAGGAAGAATCCGATGTGCATTTCTCTATTTTTGGTGCTTTTGGTTCCTGCATTGCAGCCAGCCACGTCCCCAGCACAGTTCCCTTTTGCTTCGAGCTCCTTTCCTGCACAGCACCGTCTCCGTTCCACACGCAACAGAGGAACCTTTGTCTGGTGGCAATTTTTTTTTCCTGAGATGGAGTTTTATACTCATGGCTGGACTTGCACAAAGTTATTTCTTATTAAATGCTACAAATCAAGCCTAGAGAGTAGCTGGAAATGTCAGTTTGTTGCTGAGTTTAGTGGGAGGCTGATGCACAGGGAGGACCGGGGGGGGGTGCAAGCTGGGAGCAGCGATCAGTGCTGTGGGGGTGATTCAGCACGTACAGATGCTCAAGGATCAGGAAGCAAAAGAGTTGCAATGCTCTGTTATCGGAATTGTTTTGCATGACGGGCAATAAGGGAGCCAGTTGTTGCTGTTTTGGATGGACTAAAAGCAAACAGAAATGCTTACACCGTTGCTCTTTCAGATTTGTGTGCAATTTCAAATCCAGCCCCTGACCTGAGCAACCCCAAGCTGTGCTCTCAGCCCGTTCCTCTGGGAAAGCACTTCAGCAGCCCAGGAATTCTAATTACATCGCGTCACTGATGACATCGGAGCTATAATTTGTCTGAACAAAACAAACATGAGCTCCCAGCCTCCTAGAAGGACTGGTCTGTCCACGGGACAGCTGCTCTTCTGCTTTATTGCTCTGCGGGTCGTAAATCTAAGGATGATTTTAGTGGCTTTCTGGAGATGGTTGAGTAAACCAGTCCTTTTTGTTCTGAACGGAAATGTGGCAACAAAAGCGGTTGAACTCTGCAAAAAGCATGGATCACTGGGTCTGGTCCACAGATGGAATCCTTGGCCAAACCCCAGTGAGGTTATTAAAAGGCGTCGTGCTCTCTTGGCATCACAGAATGACCTGAGTTGGAAGGGACCCACAAGGACCACTGAGTCTGCACAGGACAACCCCCAAATTCAGCCCGTCTCAGGGAAGGCAGGATCAGTCCGTTGGGCTGCAGTGCTGCCCAGCATGGTCCTGCAACACGTTACCTCCAGCAGAGCTGAACCTGCCTATGGAAAACCTCTGGGAAGCACCGGGGTTCTTTGCAGATCTCAGATTTCTTCCTTACAGCAGAACAGTTCAAAGCCGAGGCTGCCTGCGCATCACCAAATCAATACGTGCATTTCTCTGTCAGGAATGACTGGAACCAAAGCCTGACAAGCATAATTACGAGGATTAATGGACTTCAGCAATTATCTGTGCTTCTGCAACATGGAGAGGGGAGATAGCAGCCAGCCAGGGGCTGGGTAGGACTGGATTTCCAGGGTTGGATGAAGTATAAAGTTTTGCTTGACTTCATCAACTTGCTCAGAGGAGCACTTTGTTCAGAGCTGATGAAACTATTTTTCTGGTTTTATAGTTATGGGCTTGCCCTAACTGTGAGCTACGTGTGCCTGCCAGCCCCTCGGACACATCCTGCAGAGATTCAGGGCATCAGCTGAACATGCCTGGTAGAAAAAGGCAAGAAGGAACATAAAAGAAAATAAAAATCCAATAAATGAAGATGAATTCTGTGATGGTCTTGTGCAATGAGAGGAAAAATATCTCCTTAAAAAACAGAAATTGAGAAGTTAATTATTTTTAACAAGACTACTGCACATTTGGCTTATCGAGGGATCATAATAGGGAAGGGATTATTTTATAGTCACATAAAAGATCCCTCCCTCCTTGTGTCCTCCCAGTCCCAGGCTCTCTCCCTGCATTCTGAGGGGCCTCTTTATAGGATCACATTTCCACTTTCTATTTTTTTTTTTCCTGGATGAAGTATTTTTCAAAGACAGATTTGTCCAGCTTACCAGCACATTCAGTGCTGCTCTGGCTATGAGTGCCCCCTGCATGCCAGCCCGGGCAAGGGACAGACGTGGCGCTGGCTGCCCAGGTCTGAACGGAGAAGGCAGCAGTTGTAGCCCTGACCCTCTCTCCACGGCCGTGACCCCATGAGTGCCTTGAGTTGGGATGGATCAGCCCCGCGCCCCGAGCTGCCCATCCCCTCCCCGTGCCAGCCCCTGGGCACTGTGCCCACGTCACAGCACTGAGATGCAAGATGAGAAACAGATGTTGCCCGGGGTGAGCTAATCTCCAGGAGAAGGTGCTGTGTGAGTTGGGGTCTGCTCGTCGGGTCGTGCCCTCAGAGCCCCGGGCCCCATCCTGTGCTGCCTGGAGCCCACGGACACGGGGCATTGCAGGGCAGCTGGAAGCTTCTTTCTCTGTTAGCCCCATTACTGCTTTATAACCTGGATGCCTCAAGCATTTCTGAGCACACAACTCCAGGACGCTGGTTCCCAGAATGTCCAGTGGATCACTCACAAGCTGGGACTTTGTTCCTTGCCATGGAGCATCTGGGTCTCACACACCTGCTTTTTGCAGGCATGCAGGACACCTTGGGGACAGGCAGCATGCAAACCCTCCCTTCCCACGCTCTTCTCCCTACCCTTTCCAGGGACGTCCCACCTGCCTGCCCACATGCTTGCTCCTCAGTTAAGCAGCAAAGCAAGCCAGGGGCTTTCTCCAGGTCAAACAAGATGCACACATATATGAGACCTGGGTAGGGATTTAATCAATGCAGGTTTGTGCATGAGGTCCTGCAATGTTCAGCTTCATCACCACCCTTTAGCCAACCACCGGAATGTTGTACGTGCGGAGTGGGGTTGGAGTAGTCTGTTCTCCTTGCGTGGAATCCCAGGGAAGAACGTGGTCCTGGCCCCAGGTGAGTGCTGCGAAAAGAGCGTCTCCTCTTCCTAGCAGCAGGCTGGGGACTGGATGTCACTGAACGCGCTGCTCCACCAGCAGTCACCTGGCTGCTCCAGGTATCACCTGCACGGCTCTTCCTTGTCCAACAACTCCTGGGGTACCCAGTAATGATTTTCATGGTGCTCTACTCATTAATGAGTCCTTATGAATTCCCCACTGCCTGGCCAGCATTGCCAGAGGAGTTGCTCTCCCAGCGCAGGTGAGATGCTGAGGTCACCGAGCCCTCTCCTTTGATCTGCAGTGTCCATTTCGCTTCTCATCCTGCCCTGCCGTTAGCTCTCCTCGGAGGTATCGTTGTGGGAAGCGGAACAGTTGTCTGATTCCTTTGTGATCCCTGCTGAGCATGGCTCTGCTTTGACTTTCTTTCTTCCTCTCATTGACTTCTTAGCTCCTGTTAACAGCAAGATGACCGCAGGAGTTACCCACAGAGCGATGGATTTACATGCACGAGGAAAGCGTGGCCTCGTCCCGAAACAGGGACAGCACAAAGCTCAGCAAGTGGAACACAAAGAGAAACCTCTCTCACACGCAAGATACCTGGATATCTGGGAGAGGCTCTTGCAATCATGGAAGCAGAAACATCATGTGAAGCAGGAACAGGCAGAGAACCAACCTGGGTACCCGAGAGGTTACCCAGACCAGCAGGATGTAGTTCTGCAATTTCTCCCCCTTCCAGTGTGTTTCCTGGCACACGTCACATGCTGAGAGAGGCGTTGTGCCTCTCCATCACCTCATTCCTGCTACAGCTGCATCCAGGCCTCACTCATCATCACCATCCAGTCCCAGAGGGTTAAATGGTTTCCACCCTGGAGACCACAGGGCAGCTTCTCCCACATTGCTCTGAGCAGCTGATTTTGTAGAGCAAACCCTCTTCTCACTCAGCTGCAGTGGTGTCCCCTGAGCAAGCAGGCATCTCCAAAGGCTGGGCAACAAGCAAGGAGCAGCACTTGCCCGTTAAACAAGTTCCCTTCATAGGATCATGGAATCATAGAACGTCCTGAGTTGGAAGGGACCCACAAGGATCATCAAGTCCAACTCCTGTCCCTGCACAGCACACCCCAACACTCACACCGTGGGGCTGAGGGCGTTGGCCAAATGCTTCTGGAATATTGTCAGGGTTGGCACTGTGACTGCTTCCCTGGGAGCTGTTCCAGTGCTCCACCACCCTCTGGGGGAAGAACCTTTCCCTGATGTCCAACCTAACCCTCCCCTGCCATCTTCCTGCCATTCTGTCAAGTCCTGTCATTGGTCACCAGAGAGAAGAGCTCAGCGCCTGCTGTTTCCCCTTCCCTTGTGAGGAAACAGTAAAGGCTATGAGGTCCCCCCTCAGTCTCCTCTTGTCCAGGCTGAACAGATCAAGTGACTTCAGCCTCTCCTCTAGACCCTCCACCAGCTTTGTGGCCCCTGGTGCTTAAGCAACAGCCGTCAACTGAGTTAATGCTTCTCTGTCTTCACCGACAGAACAGAGGGGTTGGCAGGGGGATATTTTTGACAGGGTATTTTTTAAGGCTTGACAGGTACATGCTGTCTTATCCTTGCCCTTATCAGGAGCAGTTTTCTGCTTATTCACCTGTAGGAAACGCGACATTCCTGTGTCAGCAGGGAGAACCTCTGCAGCCGCACTGGAAGATCAACAAGGTTGGCAGAAACCTTTCTCTGAATGTCAATAACTCACCCCTGGGAATGTGGCCTTCTCCAGTCATCACCTCCACGACCAGCTAAGCAAACACGAGGGACTTAGCTCTGTTAGCTTAGGTGCTTGGGAGTGCTCTCCTGGCCACCCTGCCCAGGTTCCCCTGGCTAACCATTAGCAGGGGCTCCTCTGCTTGCTGATACAACCGTTGCCAAAACACTCAGAGAGTGTTGTAGCACAGGGGAACGAATGACTCCATGGTATCACCTTGGGCAAACATTTATTTGCAGCTTGGCATGCACTTGGCAGAGGAGCACCCTCCTCCCAGCTGCAGGGAAGGTGACCAGTGCCCTCAGGTACTGCTCACAGGAGCCCTTGGGAAGCAGCTGAAGCTGTAGCCCTGAGCTGACACCAGAGGGAATTCCTCCTTCCTACCTTTTGTCCAAGAATCTTGTCCTCTTTTTCTCTTCTTCTGCAGTGCATGAGCTTTGTCTTTGGTGCAAAAATATTTCCCTTCAGCCTGAGCTTCTTGTAGGACATCATCTTCGTACGGGGTAGCCACCTACACCAGCAAGAAAAACAGTCAGTCTCCGAACTACACCTTTTCCCAGAGATTTGATGTCCTGGAGGCATTGCTGGGGACCTTTGTGACCATTGTTATGGAGTGGTGGCAAATACTCTTGTTCCTAAAACCTCTAGGAAGGCTGATATCTCTATCCCTCAGCAACAAGTTGGGTAACAGTGCAGCAATGGGGTTTGGCACCTCACGTAGAAGAGCCGTCAACTTTTGGAGTGAGCTTGGGTGAGGACAACCCGTCTTACACCTCTCGTACCCAACAGCCCAAGTGAATGGGCTGAGGAGAGCAAACACACCTCGCTGTCCGTTGTGTCTGGCTCATCGGATTCCTGCTTCCCAGACTCAGCATCATCGTCATCTAAGGAAATAAAGAAAAAAGAAGGTTTTTTTGGCTGGTAGGAGGGCCGATAACTTCATGAGCAGGTGCAGAGCCACTGGTCCAGGCTCCGAGAGCCGTCCAGGCAGAGAGCAGACTCAGCGATACACTGTGTTACAAAGCAGAGGCACTGACTTGAAACGAATATTTACAGGAGATCCAATAGGATTCAGTTAGGGAAAAAGTTCCCCAAAAGCTGCATCCGTAGGACTTTGTCACCCCAAGGTTGCAAGCACTGCCCTGAAGTCCGTGGCCACGTGTAGGTTGGGAAGCTGAGGGGTATTTAAATCCCCAGACTGCATTTTCCTGTTTGAGAGCCAGGTGGGCTGAAGTTAAAAGCCAAAAGGGACAATCCTGGTTTGCTGCTGGTGCCGGGCTGTGGCTCTCGGCAGGGAACGTGTGCGGAGGAGCAGAGGAAGGAAAAGCAGAGGAGCCGCTTCCCTGCCCTGCAAAAGGATTTTGCTGCACACAGGCCTTGAGGCTGCACAACCCCAACCACGTACCTGCACGCACCAGACACGCACCCAAACTTTGCACAGAGTGACGCTGCCTGGACCAGGGACCGAGCCTTGCTGGTGGTGCCATCACCCTGTCTGCACCCACAGCTGCCCAGCTGTACTGGCCATGGAGGGGTGGAAAAGGTTGGGGACAGAGCTGTGCCCTCTTCCAAGGGGCAAGGGCATCCTCGATACTTGTTGCTCCTGGCACCCAGGTCTAGTGAGAGAGGGACTTTGGGCCAGGCAGCCTCCCTTGCTGCTTTGCCCAGGTGGGAGAGCAGACTGTGCTGCTTTCAGGCACTCCTAGAGCCCCGCTGGTCTGAGCCCATCTTCACTTCATCCTTCTGTGGGTTAAGGTTCACTAGAAAGTGCAGAAGTATTTGTGTATTGTTTTCTGGGCTTTGTGTCAGCCTGAAGGTGAGAACTGAAGAAAGTCCTGTATTCCCACACCCAGAATGTAATCAGCTGAAATTCTTCTGCTGTGATGATATCTCCTCAGCATGTAAATCACAGAGGACTCCCCTCCTCCCCCTATTTTTTTCACTGTGCAAAATCCTGCTCCGGAGAGTGTTCCCAAACTGCTCCGACACGCCCAGACCAACTAATCCAGGAGAGCTCAACTTTCTGGATGAGCCAGTAAGGCTGGTACTGAGCAGCTCTCTGCAGACGTGCTTCCTGCTCTGCTCCCCATGGCTGCTGCTCTCCCACCTGCCCGCGCAAACCCGGTGCCCGTGTCCCTCAGCGGTCAGGCAGGGAGAAAGGCACCACATCTCCCCAGACTAAGGGCACTGCTGCCTGTGGGGATGGAAAGGGTTTCTACAGGTGATGGAGCAGTGAAAGGGAGGAGAGCATCCTGTCCTACCTGCTGCAGGTACCAGCATCCCTCGCTCCATGCTCAGCCCTACGTGCTGTGCCAGCACGGGTCACGCTCTGGAGCAAGGGGGCACAGACAAGGATGGTTTTTCCAGTGCTAGACCTGTAAGCCTTTTCCCCATCCCTGCTGAGGCCACCTCTGAGCTTCTGCTTCCCTGACAGGGGTGGCTGATATTGGAGCAGCACCGTTGTCTTGTGGTTGCAGCTCACCATGGAGTGGGTTTTGCCAATGAGTCGGTGATAAACCAACCTCTTTAGCTCCTGAAGCCTTTGTGCCCACTCAACAGGAGAGTTTAGGGTGCAGGTGCTCTGCAGGGTGTGCAAGGACACCCCACAGCTGGTTTCTGGTCTGTGTTAAGCAGAGATACCAGGCTTTTATCCAGAACAGCCAGGGTTACGTTCCCCGTGCAGATACTCATCCCTAGGGTTGAAAATTGAGCCCTCACCAACAGAAACGTGAAACCTGAAGTTCCCCCAGTGGCCCAAAAGAGCTGGGAGCCTGGAGCACCTGGGCCTCTGGAAGGGTGTCCTGGTTGGCTACTGCTTCGGTCAGTGGGGACTGCAAGTGCGTGCAGAGCCCAGCCCAGGGAGCTCCAGGCTGTAAGAGACCTCCACCAAAACGCACCTTTGGCCCTTGCTGTCTGAACCATCGCGTTTGCCTGGGGCGCTTTACCTGGTTCTTCCTTCGGTGCACTGACAGCCGGTCTCACCCCGCTCTCTGGAAGGGCCTCTGGGTTGCTCGGCGTAGACTTGTTTATCAGATGTGCCCGTGAGAGCGCGAGCTGCAAGATACAGAGAGCTCGAACGCCGCCTTCCCAGGCAGGGGGAAAGAGCGTCCCCAGTCCCTACGGGGTGACGGTGACCCCCATGGGGACAAGCATGGCACAGGGGTTTCTGTGTGTTTGTGCTGTGTTGCAGGGGAGCCCGGCACCCCTCGTGCGCTGACCTGCAAGACGGGGCATGGGTGCTGTTTCACAGATGTCCTTGGATCTGGAAGGAAACCCTGTGGGTGCTGGAGGGAAGGTGGAGAATGAGGGCCAGAGCCGAACAGCCACAGCTTTACCGCGTGCAAGTTCACCCCTGCTGGCTTCACACACAGCAAAGCCAACCTCCCATGGGACACTTATGCTGGTGATGGCAAAGCCAGCACCAGCTCCAGACTCCTTGGAAAGGACAAGGGGGCCATCGTTGATGCCAACATGAGCTGTACTCACCACAGCTTCCTCCTCTTCCTCCTCCTCCTCCTGTTTGACAGCACCAGGCAGCACCCGGGTGGCACTGGGCCAGCGGTAGGGGAAGCACAAGTCATTCATCTCTGCCCTGTGCCTCCCACAGGGCCCGTGGACTTCCGTCACAGCAGGGTTCTCCTCGGGGCTTGGCCGTGGGCTGCTGGCCCTTCGTGGCTCCCGGCGATTGTGCCAGCACGTTTCCCTGCACCGACCGGCGTCCGACAGGTCCAGCGGTGCATCTGCACCATCATCCCTCGATGCCTCTGCCTTTTCTCGGAGCTTGGAGCTATCCCGGCTCAGCCAAAGCTCCTTTTCTTCCTTCCCATCCACGGTGCCCTCCAGCAGGGACCTTTCCTCCTTGCATCCCACCATGATGCTTGGCCATGGGGACAGCGGTCGCTCCTCGGGCGTGAGCTTTGGGTCCCTGTCTGCCCGCTGGCCCGGCTGGCACTGCTGCATGAGGAAATGCTGCAGCCGCTCCCTGTGCTTGAGGAGCTGCAGCTTCTCCTCCAGGTGCTGATCCCTCACGTACATCATGGCAGCAGGGAGCTTCAGCAGGGCTGCACGGTCTTCCCAGGCATCACGCGACCGTGTCCTGCTCTCGGTGTCTTTGGCCCTGAGCAAGTGGCTGGAGAAGTTGCTGCTGTCCTGGTCGGCTGAGGCACAATTGCTTGCCAGCCCCAGCTGGTGCAGGGAAAGGTGCTTGTGCAGGAGGTAGAGCTGCTCCCTCCGGGTGCTCAGTTTTAGGTTTTCGTAGGATGGAGTGACTTTGGGAGAGTCCAGTTTGCTCGCTGCTAAATAACTAAAGGAAGCAGGAAAAAAAATACCATGTTACTTAGAGAAATTTCACGTGGTGTCTCGGCTCCTGCAGGTGGTGTCCGTGGTCTCCCCTGCTTTTCCTGTGCCCTGCTGCCTGTTGCAGCTCCTGACTCCGTGCACCACCGTCACCTTCGAGTGTTGTGCTGGGGAGGAGGGTCCTGATGGTGCAGGGATCAGGTGGCCAGCAGCAGGTCTGCACGCACCATAGGAAACCATCACAATCCCACCACCCAGCTGCTCTCCTGTCCCTGGGCCGTGGCAGCCCCAGGCGGGATGCTGAGCAACCAATGGATGCGGTGAATGCTCCTCAGCACTGCTGCTGGGAAGCCACTTAAACCATGCCTTAGAGCCAGAAGCATCCTAACTACCCCCACAGTGACTTGGTGGGCCTGAAGACTTCAGGAGAGAGCAACAGCCCTCCCTCCCTCCCCTCATCTCACTCGATGGGAGGTTTGTACACCCATGCCAAGAAGGTTGGTACCGTGTGTGAACCTGCCCTGCAAACCGAGTCCCTGCTATCGCCGGGTATCTGGCAGCTTCTGTGTGTGTGAGATTTTCCTGGCGATGCTTGACAGATCTGCTCCCACTCTGGGAAACCGGCTGTCCCTACAGGCGAGCTCACTGGCTTCGCTCAGCCCTCTGCGCTTCTGAAATCGGTGGGAGGATAAAGCTGGGGAAGCGCTGAGCCCTGCGGAAAAGCCCGTTAGAATAGACAGGGAGGAGCAGGGATTGCTGCGTCCGAGGGGCAAGTCCTCTTCTGGGCCGGAGGTGGGGACACTTGGTTCACTCTCTGGATCTGTCTGATGAGTTGGAGTAACGAGAGGCTGTTCTTTTTGGACTGCATTCCAGTCAATTTTTGCTGGTGTAAACTGGGAGACAACCCCCCTCCCCTCCCTAAGGCTGTGGGAGAATTCTGGAGAAGAAGGTGGGCAGATACAGCCAGTATCGACCGTCTCATTGCAGCCTGCCTGGTGGGACAGCTGCGACGCACCGTGACCCACGAGTAGGTAACTCACGCCTCAAGGCTGGGGCTGTGCTCACGCTCCGGTGGGAGAGGGGTCTTCCTTGCTGGTGGGGACACTGCTGCCCCCGAAGGACTTTTCTCCAGGAGGCAGGGTCTGGAGCCAGGTCTCATCAGGGCAATGGTTCCATGCAGCTGGTTGGCGATCCTCTGCGATGCCTGCGGCAGAGAGGAGAGAGCCCACATGAGCTCATGAGCTGCTCTGCGGTGCACCCTGGGCAGTGCATGGCTAAAGGGAGTCCTGCCAAGTGGAGATGCAGCCCTTCCCTAGCATGAGCAAGACAGAGAGCTCCTCAGTGCTCTGCTTGATACAGTTCTGGTCAACAGCTCAACTCTGTTTGTACTGGTTTTCCAAGGAAGTTTCCCCTTCATGTTTTCTGGTTGGACCTACAGTACTCTTTATGTTCTGGCCACGCTGATTTATAACCCAGGAGGTCTTGTGCCTCCTCTCAATTCAAGCCATGATTCAGTGGCTTGCCAAGACGCCGTAAATTCCCTAAGCCATAGTCAGGCCACCAGACTCTATTCGCGCAGGCTCCTGGTGTGCACTGATTCGATGAGTATTTCCAGTGGCGCACCTGGCCGTGAGGCCAGGACATCGTCATCTCCATGAAAGGCTTGCTGCGTGTTCTGACTTGACTTTCCCCTGCCCATCTGGAGATGTCGCCAACCCTTCCCGCGATCCCTAGTAATTAACCTCGCAGCCTGCCTGCAGCCTTACCTAAACCCCTTCTCACCTGCTCTTTCAAGTTTTCTGTGGAGTTCAGGTAAGCAAAGCCTGTGCCAAGACAGAAGAACCTATGCGAGTGTGTGTGTGGGCTTGAGTTCCCACGACCAGGAACAGGGCTTCAGGTCCCTCAGTCTCATCTTCCAGTGCCCAACATCAACACATATCACTCAGCATCCTCGGCTGACACGTGCTCTCTGTGTTTTAAAGGCATGGCAGGCTTGCATCAATGCACAAAACGGCAACCACTGAATGCCAGACCCGCTGAAAATCCCAATATTCATGATGCTGCAGATGGAAAGACATCTGTGATGCTCTTGGGCAGGGCTGCTGGGGTGTATTTATTCTCAGTACCCACAGCTCCCACAATTTATATGTTCTCCAGGCTTTTCCATCATCCACAACTCTCCAGCTTCATGTTTGACCAGCTCATGGAAAGCTGACTCTATAACTCAGGATAAGCTACACTGAAATGTGGCTCAACACTCCCTAGAGCTTCACCCAGCAAGACATCCAAGAAAGGCACCGCTGTGGTGGGCAGAGGGTGTAAGGATGCTAGATGGGTTTTCATGGAGGGTGAATAAAGGAGCAAACAAAGATGTGCATGGTGACAGCGGGGACAGGAGCTTGTGCCCAACTCGATGCTTTGCTTGCAGTGAGTCAAGGTTTCTGCAGAAAGGATGCATCTGGCATTTGTAGGTGCCCTCCTCAGCTCTGGCAAACTGCCCAAGTCTGGCTATTTTACCCCCTAAGTGCCTTCTACTCATTTTCTACCCTAGTCTACCCGCCTAGTTCCAGTTCAGATGATAACAGAGATTGGGAGAAGCCCTGAGGGCACCAGGCTACCTCTGCGAGGCTGACTTCTTGGAGGACAGTGCTCGGGGAAGTCCTGCTGCTTGGAGGGCTTCTCCGTCCTGCAGGCTTTTCTGCAAAAAAAAGACACAACCAGCCATCATGATGGTCCTGTGGAGCTGTTGCAGCCTACCCTGCCCTGCCGCATGCCGGACCTCGCAGCCTCCTGAGGACACCGCTGGCTGGCACCAACCACCTCCTAGTGAAGATTTTGACCCCAAGTTTCCATCTGACTCAAGCTACCCCCTGAATGAACGCAGCCTCCGTTGCACGTGTGGGTGGCAGCAAGGCAACAACATGTTCTCTGCATGAAATGGGTGGTGGGTCCACACCTGCACAGCGCTCACCTTACAATAAGGGCACCCAAGCACTCTTTTTCTCTAACACAGAGCACTGTGTTTCTCCCTTGACATCAGCTGCCCCTCCAGCTGCTGTTCTGGCCATGGCAACGTCCACCTGAGCTTGGTCTTGGTTCTCCAGACCCTGTCCCAGAGCAGCTTTATACCATGGCTCAGTCACTCTTCCTGTCCCCAGGTCCCCCTAGGCTAGTGGGAGCCAGTAGCACCCACCTTCTCCCAGCTCGAGGCCCAACACGTCGTGGTGGGTTTCTTCTGCTCCCCTGTGAGCTCCTTTCTCACTGCTGGTGTTCCTGCTCTCTGGGGACAGTAGAGCCAAGGGAGAGCTGGAGGTGGAACTGCTTTCTCTGGAGGTGACTCCTGGGGCCTTTGCGGTGTCCCTGTTGAAAGGAGAAGGATACAAATGAATGGGAAGGGGCAGGAGAAGGAAGGTTTGAGAGTCACTGTGCTGGGAGCTCTGAGTTATCAAGCTCGACATATAAATATGTATATTTATTCAGATATGCACGTGGATATACCGGATCCTCAAACTCATCTCTTTCCGTGGCAGCTTATCGCTAGCTCAGCTGCTCTCTGGAGCACGGGGCAGAGCCAGCACGACAGCTCAAGCTCTGATTTCCCCACCTGGTTGTGGGTAATGTCGCAGGAAGTCACGGCGTTGGGTAAGCCAAAACCCAACTGCGGCAGTTGCAAAAGAACCTGTATGTCTGTGCCTGGGTCTTCAGTCTGATGCGGGGGTGAGTTCAGCATGGGGATGTGGCTGCTCTCCCCCTTTGCCATATTGAGGTGGTGGGGCTGATGCTCTCGGTCACTACAAGGGAGTCACCGAGTCTCGAGACCCACACTTGTGTCGTAGACAAAATCCTGACGCGACCCTGATGCCAAGACTTGGGTGTCTGCCAGGAAATCTTGCTCTGCAGCAGCTCAGGGAAGAGCAGAGTGGAGCAGGAGTGGTCAGTGATCAGCAAACCCAGCCCAGCCTACGGCTCTGAAACTCCTTGGGAAGCATCGAGGAATAAAAGTGAGAGTTTCTCTTTAAGCGGACGATGCTTCTGTACTCCAAAGAAAATACATTTCTAAACTAATCCCTTGGTGCTAATTCCTCTGGAATTTAAACCCTTGAGCAATGAGCTGATTCGTATATATTGGCCAGCCTGGCAGGTTACTTGGCTTTCAGCACAGCGCTCTGCTGGGATATGAACCTGTTGGCACAGACCGCTTCTCCTTCTTAACCCCGGCTCAGCCCCTTGTGTGTCACACTCTTTCTCCCAAAACACAACCTGCTCCCTGCAGACCCTCTCTGGCTGCTTCAGGAGGGAAGGTGATGCCGTGGAAAAGCCATGGAGACCGAGGGTGAGGTCCATGGCCAAGGCAAGTTGCTTCCCACGCAGCGATGAACAGCCTTGTGCCCCTCAAAACGAATCCTTGGATGTAGGTGAACAGGAAGTGAGCAAAGTCCTGGAGACCATCGTGGTGGTTTTGGTGTCTAACATCTACAGGAATCCATGGGAATCAGATGCTAAAATGCCCCTGAGGATGTTGCAGTCAGGAGGTGGCCCAGCTCAGCTGTGGGGGTGCCTCTGCCCTTACCAACACCTCCTATAATGAACAAAACCCAGCAGAACACTTACTCCAGGCTCCGGAGCCTCTTCAGTTCTTCCTTGAGAGTTCTGTTCTCTTCCCTCAGGCGGTTCGTCTCGTTGGCTGCAGGAACACAAGATGCATCGTGGATTCAGGTGCTGCAAGGGAAGAGCTGACGCTCCTCGCAGCTTGCTGGGCTGAACCAGGGGGGAGGAGGGAACAGCACCAGGGTTTGGGGGGGGGATGCTGACCTTCCGACCTCCCTTCCTTCTCTGAAAACATGCTGGGGGCAAAAAAAGGATCAACTTTCTGACTTGAGTTTGGTCAGGACTGGGGGGCTGCTTGTGACTCATCCGGATGAGGGGAGAGTGTGACCCAGCTGGGCTGGTGGCTGTGGTGCGGTGGGATGGACAGGGTCCAGTGCAGGGTTGCTCCTGCTTGAAAACAGCACTTGGGGTGAAACTGCCTTACAGGGGAGACAATCCAAGGGCTGCTGGCACCTCTTCGTCCCTCCTTATGTCTAATCTCCTTTACCCTCAGGACCCTCCGTGGGCCAGTCTGATCCCCAGGGGAAAACACCCGAGCCTGAGTGGTGCTGGGAGCTCCGCCAAAGGCCTGGGAGATGATCCACCTCGTGCTGCTTGGTTTCCATTTCCCCCCACTGAGCTGCTGCTGTGACATTCCTGTCTTTGCCAGAGTGTTGCTTCTGTGCTAACACATGCATCTTTTTTTCCAGGCAGCCGACAGGGCCCGGCTGGGGTTGCTCTTGGCATGAACATCTCTCATTTTCCTGGGGGTGCAGAGGGCTGCAACCCCCCAGCTCTGCCACTTTCAGCAAGCAGTTACCCCTGCTTGGGGGGACGTGAGCTGCCATCCACACTTCTGGTCAGATCTGATTTTTCAAGACTCCACACTCACGTTGTCTCCTTCCCTTCTCCCCATCTCCAAACCCTTCCTGGGTGTTTGGTGACCAGGGGGGCTCACGTGCAAATACCTGGGGTGAGGCACTAACTGAGCAAAGACGCAGCCAACCAAAGCCAAGCTTACAGCAGCCAGTGGTACGTACTGAGGATGAAGATGTGCTGCAGGCTCTGGAAATGGGAGGTCTCGTACTCATTCTGCTTCTTCTTTGCCAGCTCCTGGGTCACCATGCATCTGTCACAGAGACCAGCTCGCAGCCTGCAGGAAAACCCGCAGCCAGCAGCTTCTTACCACACGGTTCCAACGGGGACAATAAGCTCCTGCCCTCCCCAGAACAAAATGTGTGCACCTACCCCACCAGCCAGAGTTGGTGAGAGGAGTTATTGCCCACACAGCCCAGCCCTGGCCCTTTCACCCCCCGAGATCCCACCAGCATCAGCTTAGGAAAGCTCCTCTGCGTGTGCCTGGGCTCCCCCAGCAGCTGAGTATGAGCAAAAAAAAGAGGTCTTGTGCTAAATCTTGCTCCTGGAAGACAGCAAACCCCGAATTGTCCCTCTAGGAGGGTGCGGTCACTGCCACCGAACGGCATCCTATTAAAAAAATAAATGTTACCTGTTTTCTAACACCTTTACATTTTCTTTAAGGACCTTCTGTTGTTCCCTTAACTGGTGGTTTTTAGCAAACAGCTCTTCAATTCTCTGAGCATCACTAATTGAAGAAACAGGACAAAGAAAGAGGGTCATTGGATTTCACCCCAAATCTGTGCCTTTATAGAATCATAGAATGGGTTGGGTTGGGAGGGACCTTAAAGATCATCCAGTTCCAACCCCCTGCTGTGGGCAGGGACACCTCCCACCGGATCAATGTCCTGTCCACAGTGCCCTGTCAAGGGTTTGTCTTCTGAGTCTGCTGTGATGTTCACACCGTTGTGGTTGAATTGTTTTTGTTTGTGTGGCAGGAAGGGAAACAAATGCATCGGAGCTCAGACTCTGCCTTGCGACACCCGCCCTCGGAGTTAGCAGCTTGCTTCATCCCAGGTTATTGCTTCCCAAGAAAGCAGGAATCTGTCTGCACAAGCACCACTTGCCAGCGGGAAGGTAAACTGGAGGTAGGCTGGGATCCAAGTCCTGCCTGTGCTGGGGGTTTGCAGGGCGAGAGTCACCCAAAGCCAGAAAAGGCAAACTCTGCTCTCTAAATCAGGCAGCATTGGAGAAATGCTTGGGAATTCTTTAAACGAAGGGGTGTAACCTCTCCCCCACCCCCCATCCCGCCGTGGCGTGGGTAGAGCAGACATGGTGTTGCTCACCGGCATTTCTCCGTCGTCAGCTCCGTCAGCTTGCTTTGCAGACCTGCCATAATTAAGAAGCAGAGAGGTGGGTACTCATTGCTGGTTCCCTGGCATTTCAGAAACAAAATGGAATGCTGGAGCTTCAGCGTGGTGCCTGGCTCTGCAGAAACCTCAGCCCATTCAAAGACCTTGTTTCCAAGAAGGAATAACCAATTGCCTGTGTTAAACAATATCACTGTTTGCTATAGCTGGAAAAGTTGTACGAAATATGAGCACACTTCGTATTTCCACTATTTAATGAGCCTGCATTTCTCCCCATCTCCAAAACGTCTGCTTCAGTTTTGTTTCTACTTATTTCTCATTACAGCAGGCATTTCTGAGGTGGGTGGTGTTTTATAAATCTCAGGGCTGCAAAGCATCTTGGAGGATATTTACAGCTCAACAAGAATGGTGTTTGTTGATGGATCTGCAGACATTACATCTCGTCAAATCCATTTTATGCAAAGTAGATGTAAACATGTGGTTTAAATTGCTCAACAGTTTCCTCTAACACTCACGGGGCTTGAAATTACACAAGAGAAGAATGAATTAATAAACCAGAATCCTCCAAAAGTGCTGCTGTTTTGTTTGTAATATTGATACTGGGAATTATTCTAATAGGAAAACAATTGCATTTGGTTGCTTAACATAATGGTTCTTGTTTTAATAATGTATGACTTGAGGAATAATTTATTCCCTAGAGGAATAAATTGTCTAACGTGACTCTAAGGTTTTCTTTAACAAAGCCTCATACTCCTGCGTCTTCATTCTTACAGATTGTTACCTCTTTCTGCTTTCCCTTTGATCCCTTAGTATCCAAATCTACTCCAAGCCACGATGCTCGGAGTAAATGCCCAGGGGTTGTGCTTGTCACTTCTGCACACCTCCCAATTCACCTTTATCACTGACCATGGCAGCAAGAGAGGAGCCAGATCCCTTGTGGTTAACACTTGGAGCACGTGGGATTCCCACAGGTAGGATATCTGCAGGAATATTGGATGCAGGAACAACTTCTCTCTTCTGCTCCTCCTCATTGTCCAAGAAGTTACTGATTTCTCAGTAAACCTTGTTCAACAGCATAAGATGGATAAACCATACTGAGGTGCCACTGGATGGTGTGGTCCCCTGAGAGCCAGGCTGTGGCCCTGCATTCCTATCCATCACCGCGGATGATGCTTGCTGACCATCCCAAACTCCACACCCGCTTCTCTTCCCTTCGGGTTATTTCGTACTAAACAGATGAAGGTGGCATCGCACAGAAATGAACCTCTGCTGGTTTTCACTAGGACTTCTCATCTCTCCTTACCTTGGACCTCTTTCTCATGGATTTCCTTGAGCTTATTCAGGAACTCTGTGAAACTCTCCGTGGTCATGTTCAGGGCTGCGCCAGCTGCTTACAGTGCGAGGACGTTCTTACGTTTTAAATTACTCAGGTTTCACCCTGAAACAGAAACAAAAAGTCTGATAAAAGAGAAGTACTGAGCGTACGTGGTGTTCTGGGAAGTCTTAGAAACAGCACAGAGCCCAAAGTGAAATCATTCGCTGAACCACAGATGTTCACAGAGCAGCAGGCACATGCAGGGAGGCATTTCCAGCCCTGTCCACTCTGCCTCGGCTGGGGTCATGGGCAAAGTGGAGGGCAACAGCTTGGAAAGTGGGAGAACTGAAAGCCCAGCTAAAAAAATCAGGCTTTTCCTTTGCTTTCCAATCTGTTTAAATCACATTTATCTGTGATGAGGTGGGGCAGGGTGGGTGTCTTCTTGAGGATGGGATTGCAGGGCTTGTGTTGGAACCCCATTGTTGGGGACAGATGATGGGAGAGCTCATGGCAGCTTTGGTGCTCGAGCCTGATGGACTTATCATCTTCCACAGGGGTCCTGAGATGCTCCCATGCATCCCTCCTCCCTCTGGCACCACGCACAGCTTCTACGGAGGCAACGCGTTCCGCTCAGCTGCCCTGCTGTCATCGCCCAGCCTCCCTGCGCAGCCTCATTGGCTGCAGCCTCTTTGAACCCTTGGGAGACGCCAAACTGTGTTGTTCACCTCCTTCTACAGAGGAAGAGGGGGTGCGCAGAATTGAGCCATGCAGGAGGCCTGGTAGGTGGAGAGCCAATGTGAGCACAGCACCCATGGGGCTGGACTTAAACTGGAACACCCTGGGGTGCTCTGGCTGTCCCAGCTCCTGCCCTGGGCCCAGGTCTCTGCCCTGCTCACCCCTGCCTCCATCTACCTATTCAGGTTGTGGGGTTATTAATGCTCCATAAAGCTCAGCACCATCACTTACTGCTGGCAGTAGTGTTCAGTAATCCCCAAGAATAGATAAAGTGCTCTGCTTTCTAAAAAAAACTTGCTTTTTGGGTTGCAAACACCCCCAAACAACAGGAGACAGGGAGAGCAACTCATGACAGTTCCAGCTCAGTAAGCTGGGAAAAGCAGGAGGTAAACAAACAGCCTGAAAGTAAAGTGGCTGGTTTTTAAGAATGTTGCCCTTGTTCTAAGAATTTTTGAGAACTTCTGCCCTAATTTTAAGAATTTTTCCCTATTCCCATAAATTTTGAATTTACTGGCAGGGTTGGAAAGTGGAAACTTTGGTGACTGGAAAGCTCGTCACATCAATGACAGCTTCAGTGCTCCCTGGGATGCTGATGTTGGGATAAACTCTTTCCATCAGCCAAAGCTTCGAGCGGTCTTGGGTCCCCCAAAACAGCTGTGGGCCCAGGTCCCTCTTGGGCCATGGTGGTACCACGGAGGGACGTGTGTCCCAGCATCCCCTCAGAGCATTGTGGAGGGTGCCCTGAGGTTTGGGAAGGAGGGGTGTGCAACCTCCCTGCCCCTCCGATCAGGTCGGCAAAGCCTGCCCCGAACTGTCCTCTGGGACCACCAAAACCGCACTGGGAGAAGAGAAACTTCCACGTGAGAGCAGTCACCATTGCCACGTGGGAGCTTCTCCCCTAAAAGTCACGCTGGGTTACTGAGTCACAGCCAGTAATCCCAACAAAGCACCTGAACACTCAGCCTTCAACCGTGCAGAGGTGAACCAGGGAGAAAATCTCGTCTCCGTGGTTCCAAGGTGAAAGGCCAAGCTGGGATCTGGGTTTTGCAGCCCCGTGGTGGCACAGCACGGGGAGGTTTCTGCCAGGCTCCAGCACTCCCCGGCAGCCTGCCTGTGCCTTTATGTGCATGCAGAGCAGAGGTGTGCCGGCTCGCCTGCATATGCAGGATGTGGGCATGCAGAGCTGGAAGAAGAAACTTTCCCCTAAAGCGTCTGATTTTCAAAAGAAATGAGGCACGCGCCGGCGAGCACAAGCAGCGAGCTCAGCTTGTGTGCTCTTAGCATGCTTGGATCAGGGGAACAACTGCCCAAACACAAACCATCTGGGAGTCACTTTGTTCGCCTTTTGAGCAAATCTGGTAGAAACGGAGAAGAGATCTTGCTTAATGGGAGAAGCACTTAAGAAAACTTCATTGCTCCCACTTCCCTGGGCATAACCCACCCTTTCCTAGGGCTGGGTGATGTCTCTTAGCGAGTAAAAGCCACCCGAAGCACAGCCCGGCTTGTCATGGCTTGCACAGCTCAGGATCGGCTGCCGTGAGACAGAACTGGGAACCAGTCCCTGCTACTCAGCCCCCAAAGCCGCAGCTAAATAACGAGCCAGGGAATTAACACCCAGTTCTACTCCAAAACAGAAAAAAATCAAAGCCGTAATGGTAACAGGAAGCACTTCCCAGGGGCACAGAGTCCTGAATTCTGCTCCTCCCCAGAGCTGAAGGAAAGTTGTGAGACCACTGCTGCTGTCACAGGGCTGAAACCCCACGCGTCGGTTGGGGACGCTTTGAAGCGCTCGGGCACTAATTTCCACTGCATTCCCCAGTGCTGTAAACTGGGAAGGCTTCGTAACTGGGAGCAGAGCTGGTGCTGCCCTCTCCCCAAGGCTGGTGTCTTGGGCTGAGCAGCTCTGGTCGTTTCAGACCACAGGGCTGCAGCTGGGACATCCTGGGAAGGTGGTGGCCAGGCTGGGGCTCGTGCCAGCCTGGGTTCAGGGAGCCAGGGTTGGCCTTGGATGTGGCTGGAGGAGGAAGGTGTGGGGGCAGCCCAGGTGCTCAGCTCAAGGATCCAGATCCCTGCTGCCGTGACTCAGCGCTGCGGGCAGAGCCCGGCAGAGCAGGATTTGGGGCTGGGGTGTGGGCAGCAGCTTTGCCTTCTGCGCTCGGCTGCGGCTGCCGTGCCACTGGGGTTGGAGCTCACTCCCAATTTTCTTTTCCTCGGAGCCCCCAGGTCAGCAGGGATCTGCGACCTGCTGGGCAGCCGATCAGCAGGGAAAAGCTAGTGCCATTTTTGAGATGCCAGCATCCCCCCTGCTTGCAGACAGGACTCCCACTCTGCGGCAAACCTGGCGAGGACTTTGTGTCCCTGGTCTGTGCACACACAGAGGTGTCACACAAGCACCACCCCCTGTGTATCTGTACCCCAAATTCAGCCTTTTTCTGCAGCAGAGCAAACCCACAGGCAGCCCAGGCTCTCTCAGGGGTTCAGCTTTGCTCCTTTCTTGCCCGGTATGGATTGGCCAGGGCGTGAAGCTGCAGCCCTCCTCTCCTCTGCCCTGCTTGAGAGGATTTATTGAGGGAGATTTATTGATGAAGACCAGACCACAGAGTCCCTCATGCGGAGCTCACTCCCCGAGACAGGGATTTCATTTACAGCCCTGAGCCCTTTCCAGAGCTGTCACTGTAATTTACACCCGGTGGTGCCGCATGCAGCCCCTCGGCGCGCCGGGCAGGCGTATTTCAAAGTGACGGGTGCCCTCTGCAAACAGAGCCCCAGTGTCGGGGACCGAAGGCAAACTCCTCATCCAGCCCCTGAACATGGCAACTTTGGGAGGCCCAGGCTCTGGGGACTGGGTGGATGCCGATGGCCATGGCTTTGCTCACCTGCTTTCTGCGTCCCCCGATGCTCAGCTCAGGGCAGGACACGGGATCTGGGTCGAGGTACAGGGTCCCCAGGGCACTGGCTCTCACAGGTGGGGCTGGGGCATCCCCCGACATTGCCTGGGTACCAGCGGCATTGCTCCTTGGCACAGGATGCTCCTGACTGCAGCTGGGGAAAGAAAGGTGACAGGGTTGTTATTTCCTAGCCTATGCCAAGGGGTTTGGGAAGGGGCGGACTCACAGTCAGCTCTGACACCACAGCTGCCCCCATTCTCTGGTCCCTGGGGGGCTTCTGGCCTCTCATTGCCATCCCCGGTGCTACCAGCCACGTTTGCATGGAGCCACAGCGCATCCTGCCCCTCCGCACTGTTCCCTTTCACAAGAATAAAGCGGCTCATTAGCTGAACGAGCTTAAGATATTAAAAAAAAAAAAAAAAGGAAAAGAAAGCAAGGCGGGCCTCTGAAGTTCTGCTGCTGTCAGATCAGCAAAGCTTAATGGGTTTACAACCAGATATTTCCCCATCAGCAGCACTGGAGTTGTTCAGCTTCGGGCTGATTTATGTAACATACCTTTGGCTGGGCAATTGCCGGGCAGGGCTGTTATTACTGGCCAAACTTTATTTTCTTGGCTCCCCTGCTCTGTTCCCGGTCTAATTTTAGAATTATAAATTGAATTTATACCCAGGAAAGCTGCCTGATCACTCATGGAAAATCTCCAGTGCCAGGAGAATTCTGCAGGGCAGCGTGAAGCAGATGTGCTTTGCTGAGGTGCTGCACACATGGCAGACTGGAGAGAGGGGGGTTTGTGTGGTTTGGGTTGTTTTCTGAGCACTTGTTTATTTATGTGACTTAACATGGCACAGGCTGACCCAAAATGGAGCCCAGTGCTTGCTCTTCATGGCTCTGGTTTTGCGCACGGGTGTTGGAGAGGGGCTGGCAGATTGCAAAATTACCCCCCGACAGGTGAGACAGGTAGAGCAGCTTTGGCTCTCACCTCACCAGGGAGGTGGATAAAGTGCCTTTCTTTGCCTCACATAACCTGAAAATCCTCCCTGAAGCCGGGCAGCTGCTCTGTGCTGCTCCACCAGCCCGGGGACCGGTTTGCAGCGAGCACTTGCAGCAGACGCCCTGCCCCAGGGTTGCCTGCGCTGGCTCAGGGTGGGATCCCACCCCGGCAGAGCGGAGCTGCAGTGGGGCTATGAGCTATCTTGATGGCCCTCTGGGTGTAATGGGGACCAGCATTGGTCACAACCCACTGAGCAAGCTAAACAGCTTCAGAGAGATGCTGCCCCTGCTCACCTGTGTGCAGCCGTGTCCTGTTGCAGGGAGAGAAGACCAAGAGCAAATCCTCCAAGAAGAAGCTCCAACCTGAAGTCCCAACTGACTCACCTCCTTATTTCAACCCTATAAAGTGTGTCACCATAACAGAGCGCAGCCCTGGCTGCCACAAATCCAGCAGCTCAGTTTCCCCACCACCATCCCATCCCTTTGGGGGCAGCCTCTCCTCTAATTGCCATGGCAATCAACAAAGCAACAGGGATTTTTCTTCCATCGCCTTATTTCTGCTTGAGAGCTCCTGGCTGGCACCTATCCTTGTGTCCCCTGGGACATCTCTCCTCCCAGATCAGAGTCTTTGCTGCCCTGGGGTTGCAGGATCACTAAAGCAAGAGAACTGGGTCCGCTGCCACACCTGAATACACCCAGGAACTGGAGTTTGGCTTTTGTGCAGGGCTGGGTGAGCAGTTAAGGGTCTGTTCTTGCCCTGGTCTCAGCGGGAGGGAGGCTTTGCCCTCCTGCTCCCCAGTTTCTTCAATAAACAGCTCTCTGCTGTTTAGCTCTCAATGTGTCCTGCTCCTCACATTCGGACCCGCTGGCCATGCCACAATGCTCCCCAGAGCACGGTAGGCTCTGGCCAGATCCGTGGACAGGTCTGTCTGCCCACATGAGGATTTGGAAGATGATTAAAAGTAGCCACTTATTTGCCTGTGCATCTCAGGGTAACCACAGCCTCTATAAACACTATTTAATTAACACCTCAAAATGCTCTGGGAAGTGGGTAATGAAGCATTATCACATTTTTCAGGCGTTTTAATTGAGAAGCGGTGAGGTAGAGGAAGTAGCTCAAGGCCCCATCGGAAGCGGAGGAGCACGGCCACCACCTCCTCCCAGCCCAGCCAATGCTCTCCCTCTGCCTCTCCTGTCCCCAGAGCTCTTGGCTGGGTAAAGCAGGTGGTAAATTCCCTGGGAAGCTCTGATAGATGGTGGTATCACCCCACGCTTTCCTTGTGATCCCACGAGGCTGCACATGGTGCCTGGAGAGCATCTCAGTCTTGCTTTATCCTTCTCCATGGCAGAAGGTCTTGGCAGCAGCAAGCTCTCAGCCCGTGCTGCTTCCGACAGATGGACAATTCATCATTTGTGTTCCTGCATGGGCAAGCAAGTCTTACATGGGGCAAGGGGCGTGGATATCCGTTGTATCCATGTCACAAACTGGCACTTCTGCTCCTGCTGTGTTGGGGTGTGCGTGAGCATCCTGAGTCCATCTGACGGCCGTGCAAATGAAAAGAACAAAACACTCTCTCTTGGATACGGTGCAGGTAATGAAGTCGTTAACTGAATCAGCTTTTCTCTTCAGCGCTATTTAAAAAGAGGGTTACGTGCTAGGAAGATTCCACCCTGCAAAACCATCCCAGGTGCTTTGGCCCCACTGGCTGAACCAGGCCAGCCAGATGGGGGCGAGATGACCTGCAGCACTTCCTTGTGGGATCTCACACAACCTCAGGGTGCTGGATCTGGTCCTGGTCCTGTGGCTGGGGCATTCAAAGCTTCCTGTGGTGCAGGTTCGAAAGCTAAACGAGGTAGCTGAGACCCCTAGACGATGGGGATGCCTCAAGGGGAACGCCTGGAGATCCCCTGCTGATGGGGATGCCCCAGCTTTCTAAAGGCTGGGTGACCACTTCAGGCTTTTATCCACTGATGTAAGGCTGAGGTCTTGACGACAGGTGAATATTTCTCTTTTGTAATAGCAGGAGCTGCGGGAAAGGTTCTGCATGCTTTGAAAACCCAGAGCAACACACCTGTGTTTGCTGTTATTCTGCAAAATAAGCTTTCTGCTCATGCACCGGCCGTGGTCTCCTTGGCCATCAGAGGCTGCAAGCTGCTGGGACTCAGGTAGTGCCTGATTTGGGGTGAGAGGAGGTCAGGGGGGCTGTGAGGAGCCCTTTTGTTTGCCACGCTCACTGCTCTGGTCTTGGGCAAGACCTTGTTCCTCAGGTTTCCCGGCACATCCCATGTTGCTCTTCTAAGGCGGTAACAAAGCAAATCTCTGGATGCCGTTTCTCTGCTTTCACGGCTCCTTTTGGGCGATTTGAGTGATGACAGTGTTTCAGGAGTTGTGCGATCAGGGCTGCCGCAGGTTGAGCTCAAGCAGGGCAGGACTGGTGGATGCTTTCTCTTCCCGGCCTCAGCATCTGCTCCTAGCGAGGTTTGGGAGGCAGGTGGTTCCCATCGCTGAGGTGGTATGGAAATGTGCTCATGGTGTTGGGCAGCTGGAACAAAAGAGCTGCCTCCAAAATCTCTGGGGAAGCTTTGATGAAAGATGCCAAGGACAAATCCCACCAAATATCCGTCCTTAGGGAATTCCTGCAGCTCATGTCGAAACAGGTGGGAGGTCCCACTCTACCTCCCTGCTTCTGGGGAGGGAAAGTGCCCAATGCCTCCAGGTTGGAAGAAAAACCCACCCAGTGTGGCTTTGCCTTCCCCGTAGGTGTTCATCAGTTGATTCAGCTGCAGGCACATTTTCCAAGCAGACCTTGTCCACTCCTAATGCACCGTGTATTTACAGTCCAGCTGGGACGTGTGCACCCTCTCACCGCTCCCCAGTGGATCGAGGGCAAAGCTCATTGGGAGATGCTGTGTTTGGGCAGGCTTGCACGGGACCACGCTTCCCCACTTTGCTGGGCAGATCTGTGCTGGCTTCATCCTGCACTTAATCCGGGTCAAAACCTGGTCTGATCCTCTCCAGGGCAGCTCTGCTTTCCTTCTACTCTGGCATCATGACCAGGTCTTCACTTACCAGCTCAGCCCCACACTGTGCCGTCCAACAAGTGACATAGACACAGCCAGGCATTTTTATGGGCTGAGGCATCTCTGCTTGCCCCAAATGCCAGGTGACACATCGGTGCTGGGGACACTCTGCTGCCCATCCTGAATTCTGAATCAATACCAGACACCAACACCCCACGTCCTGAAGCAATTCCCATCTCCTCCATAAGTGCTCTCAGGGCATCCCCCACCACGGGACGGTCCCAGCAGAGGGAACAGGGAGCAGGCGATGGGAACAATGCAACCCACAGCAACAAAATCCCTGCGCAGGGAGGCAGAGTGTGTGGACACAACCTCTCCCCAGTAGCAATTCCACCATCACTTCTTTCCACCTGGATTTAAAGCAGGGAAGAGGGATGACAGCCCCCCACTTCATGCCTAGGAATCCCCTGGGAGTGTGGGGGAGCTCCAGCGTTGCTGGATATTTGCACTGCCCGCAGGAGTGCATCTGCCTGCCCTGGGAGGGCACTGACAGGGTGTCCCACCAGGAATGCAATGGGGTGAGAAGTTTGAAGGTGGTGGGACAGAGGGCCAAATCACCCAGCTAGTGGAGGTCACCACCATCCGGCTCCCAAATGCCGTGGAGGGAAAAAGGGAGATAATTTCTTCTTAGCTCTAGTAACGGAGACGCAATCAATTTTGGGTGGGAAACTACGGGTGGAAAGGAAGCCCCATGACCCAGCTGGAAGTTATTTTCTGCTGACTATGCACGCTGCTTGCACAGGCCAGTGCTGTGTGAGATGCTACACTGGAGGTGGATCAGGTATGAGAGGGGGTGATGCCCCCCAGTGAGTGGTGCTGCCTGCCCGGGGTAGGCACCACTGCCAGGCACGAGCTGCTGTGTTCATCCCCAGCTCTGCTCACAGCACAGCTGTCACGCAGTCTGCTCAGAGAACGCTTTGATATTGGCTGCCCCCCATCCCTGCCCTCTAGATCCAAAATGACTGGAGCCCCCCAGTACTCACATAAACCCTGACACCCACAAACTGCCCTGACCCTCTCTCAGCTGTTTCACTTAGCCCAAGCTAGAGCTGGGTGCTGTTTCTTTGCACTTCAGATTCCAGTGACATATCATTACCTTTCCTGCTCAAGTGGAAAGTGCCAGAGGAGAAATTTTTCTTAGAGGGCCCTGGGGTCCCGGCTGGGCAGTGGCTGGGCTGGCTCAGCTCTGCTCCTTGCCGACTCCGCACTCCTGCAGAGGCAGAGCCACCACTTTGCAACAAGCCATCAACCCCTCGGCTGCTAGAAAAATCCGAATTGCCTCCACAGCCTCCAAGAGGGGGTAGAAAAGCAAGCAAGTCCATGCCACAACAGCTTCTACCCATCCAATGGGAGCCGGAGCAGGCTCTGCCTGCCAGCACAGAGTGACAGCTCTCCCGGGAGCACCGCTGATGAGATTTTGGGCAGCTCTCTACGCGCAGCTCAAGCAGCTCCCTCCCCAGCCATGCAACAGCGCCCAGGCTGCCGGGCACAGATACAAATCAGTGCAGGCACAATACTCACATTGAGGGGCTGTCTGTGTGTCTCTTCCTCGATTCCTCTGGCTCAGTTCAGCTGCGATCAAGAGATGGTCACCTGGGACATGGGAGACAGGAGTGAGCAGTGTGGGTGAACTTGCACAGACAATAAGCCATAATTTTTTTTCTTGCAGTCTGACTGGCTCTACTGGTTTGCGTTTCTTTGCCCCAGCAGCAGAAAGGAGGCTCAGCTTAAGTAAAGCTGCCCAACAGGTTCTGCTATAACACAAAAAAAGTGGCAAGACCAGTATGGTTTGAACCCAGATAGGGATTTGATTGTTTTCCCATAATTACAGTTCAACGTGTGCTGTTGGTTGAAGTCAATCACATTAGCAAACAGACCCATTTGAATAATTCAGCCACCATTAAGATGGGAATTGTTTTGTTTTATATAACCTGGCTCTTTCCGAGAGGAAGAGAAACAGGACAAACCAAGCACGACAGCAGCATCCCCTACTAAACTAGAGCAGCGTGGTCCAGGGCACACAACAGCCCCCAGCCCAAACAGGGGAAGGAATGTGCCCGAATTGACACAATTGGCTGCTTGCAAGTGCAGGATGAAGCCCATGGACCTGGACTGCCTTGGGGGCACTTTGCAGCAGCTGGAGATGCTTTGGGGACCAGCAGAGAAAGGCTGGATGACTTGGATGCCAATCCTGGCAGGCAGCCCCCGCTCTGCCTGTGTTGCCTTCCAGCTCCAGCTGCTGACACAAGCAGCTTCCACCCCAAACCGTGGGCTAATGGAGCCCAAGGCAACGTGGACACGTCCTGAGCCTTTGAAGTGCAACTATTTCAGCATCTCCGGGGAAAAATCTGGCACTGCCTCCTCTCCCTGTCTCTGCCAGGGCTGAGCTGGGACACCTTCCCCTACACTGAGCACAGCAGCAGCACACAGGGGCTGTGAAAGCCAGAGGTGCACTTGCTCCCCATCAGCATGGCAATCAGAAAAAGCAATACAAAATTGTTGCCTGCCCATCTGAGACCCAGGTGGCACATCCTGCTTGGCAGAGAGCTGCCTGGCAAGCACAGCACCCTGTTGTGCTGGCACAGCTGCCTCTGAGCACAGCTCTGCACCTGGGAGGGACGCATCCGTGTTGCTTAACAGGACACACGAACTGAGGAGGGTGGTTTCCCTGGGATATTTCCAGGGCTGGTGGGTAGGGAGAGCTCCTGAGGAGGGGGATTTGCAGCGCTGAGCTCCTCCTTCAAGTCATCCTCTGCTAGGAAGGCAGCTCTGCTGTGCATCCCCGGAGCGTGGTCCCCAGGCATCAGCTCAGACTCTCCGTCGGTCTAAAGTCACATCCACCCAGTGGCAGCAATATCACCACACTGATTTACACCCCAGCTGCTGACCTGGCTCCTTAGGTAAGCTCAGTGCAGCGCTGAGCATCCTTGGCAGTATTTCCCCACAGCAATTGCATTGTTCTGCTGCCAAAGGTGGCTTTGCACTTCCTTACCTGTGCATGGACAGGTTGGGCAGGTGGGGAGCAGCTGGGGCTCCCAGGAATGCGGCTGCACACCCACGCTATGAAAATGGGAAGCAGGTAAACAAGCAGCCACTTGGTGAGCAGTGGTCCTTGGCAGACCTGTAGGGACTGTTTGGTGGTTGCTCTACATGCATGAAATTCCTGGCTCATGCTTCTGCAAGAGGGACACAACAGCTGGCAGGACTATTTAAGAATCATAGAATGGTTTGGGCCCTTAAGATCATCCAGTTCCAACCCCCCTGCCATGGGCAGGGACACCTCCCACCAGACCAGGCTGCTCAGACCCCATCCAACCTGGCCTTGAACACCTGGCTGGACTCGATGATCTCAAAGGTCTCTTTCAGCCTTGTGATACTGTGATACCTCCAGGGATGGGGCCATCCGCAACCTCCCTGGGCAACCTGTGCCAGGGCCTCCCCACCCTCAGTGCGAAGAATTTCTTCCTAATGTCTGATCTAAATCTGCCCCCTTCCAGTTTAAAGCTGTTCCCTCTTGTCCTGTCACTACCAAACCTTGTAAAAAGCCCCTCCCCAGCTTTCCTGGAGCCCCTTTCAGCACTGGGAGCTGCTCTGAGGTCCCCCCGGAGCCTTCTCCTCTCCAGGCTGAACAACCCCAGCTCTGCCAGCCTGTGCTCACAGCAGAGGGGCTCCAGCCCTCGGACCGTCTTCGCATTTGATCGTTTTGGACTTTCCAGTCAACACTTCTCAAAAGCCATCTGCAATGGCCAGAGGGCACCTCTGGGCCTCTTTACTCCCTTTCTCTTTCCTTTTGTGCTTTTTGTTTTACCAAAGGTTGTGACAATCAAAGATTCATTGCTCAGTACGGTTGGGCTGATGTTTGCAGGGGTGGAATTAATGGCAACCACATGGAAGAGAGATCGTGGCTTGGACCAGCGCGGCGATATCATGGGAGTGGTGACGGGGTGAGAAGCATGGAGCGTGGGGAGACAACCTGCAGCAGCCAGACCTGCTGGGACACGGGGCATGAACCATGGGGGCACCAGCACCAGCTCATGCCTGCCTCCAGCAGCTGGGCGACTGCTCTGTCTGCAGCACCTCCCACAGGGGCACTGGGAAGGGAAACACTAAAAGAAGGGCTTAATGGTAGCAGCTGCTTGTGGGGAGTGAGGAGATTCAGGGTAGGTGCAGCTGCCTGGAAGGGTTGTGCTCACGTACGGGAAAGCAGAATGGACAGTTTGGGAAAGCAGAAAGTGATGCACTTTGAAACGATCTCCACCTTGTCTGACAGGTGTCTGATAGAAATCCCACAGCCTGCTCACAGGAACTGTGATTACACCTAAAATTTCTCTGCTTCCACGCTGAGAAACCAGATGATCAGGATAGAAAATAAGGTTTTTTTACAATTGGGAACTTAAAAACCAAAAATAAAAAAAATATTCCAAGCCCCTTTTCTAGAATAATAAAAAAAAAATTCTAAGCAGAGAAAGCCAGAAACACTAATGCAATGTGGATGGACCTGAACCAGACTGAAACAGATGGCTACAACTGGAAAACCAGTGAGATGGGAGAGCGTCACTGCACGGGCAGATGGGGAGGCTCTGCAGCACCGGGGCTGAGATGGGCAGCGTGGAAGGAGGGGTCATCAGATAATTGCATCTGGGAAAAAGCAATCTGTTTCAGAGCCAGAGCTGTCAGGGGCTGCTGCCAAAATACATCAGCCCTTGAAGAGGATGATCACTAGCTGGACTCGGAGCAGAACCCACTCCATAGTCAGCATGTGCACGTGCTGCCAGGAAAGTGCCATGAACCTGTAAGAAACCTGGAGGAGGGTATTTGACAGGCTTTCAGCGGAAAAGGGGTACTAAAATCACATTTATTATGGGTGAAGGATACTTTTCATCACACACATTTAAAAAAAGCAATGGGAAATGTTCCTGTTTCATGGAAGAGCTACCTGAAAGGACATACTTGTTCCCCTAGAAGGGGCCTCCACAGGCGGCTGAAGTCACCCAGTGATAATAGGGGGGTTCCTCCCCGTGGGCTGGGTTGCAGTACCTGAGTGAGGAGCAGGGCAGAGCTGGAGATCACTGAGCAGGTTCATCCAAGAGCCCAGGTCACCAGGTGAGTTCAGGGCGACACACGGCCAGAGCTGGGTGTCAGCATCGCTGGGACAGGGACTGAGAGCCCCACGTTGGGCTGAAATGGGCTTTTGGGCCATCATGGGTGGAGGCTGTCAAAGCCCATTAGTGCCCTCAAGGCCCTGACAAAAGCACTCCCACCTCATTACCAATCAATTATGGATGGGAATCAGGTGAGCAAGGAGCAGAGCCTGATTCTAGGGCACATCCTTAGTGTCGATGACACTGGAGATAACTTCATCTGCAGCAGCCTGGGAGCGGGTGGCCCTGTGGCGTGCACCTCCCTGCCTGCTAAAATAACTTCATGGGACCCCATTGCCATTCTGATGAGTGTTTTGAGGGCAAATAAAATGAAATAGAAACCCAGGCAGAGGAGCCAGATGTGCCTGCCAGCTCCAGGGCAGGATGAGCAGCAGGAGCGCCCACCTCAGCTCTCGTCTGCATTGCCCTCACCTTCCACTCCATGGCAAGGTCACCCAGCACAGGGCTTTCCTGCCCATCCTTACTTCCATTTATACACAAGGCAAGGTCACGGTCTCTCTCCTTCTGCCTTGCACCTGCCTTGCCAACGGCTGCCTTTTTGCAAGAAGCAAAGGGTTCTTATCCCCGTTTCAGTGTGAGAAAATAATAAGTTGGGATTAGGCTGAAATCGGGACCTACAGGTGTAGCTGCAGCAGCGCAGGCAGTGCAATCAAACCTGCAGAAGTCTTTGGTGATTTCAGGCTGGAGATCCAGCATAAAAAAAGTCCATGTAGGGTTTCCTGTCACCTCCTCTGTTTCACTCCTGTTAACAGTCAGCTCAGTGCAGATTTAAGAAATGTTTTTCCACGTTTGCAGTCCTTGGTGCTTTGTCAGCAGGGGCTCTGGCATTTTTGCAGCCACCCTGAGCAAAATTTCTCTGAAGGAACTGTTAGTGTGTGTAATGTGAAGAGGGAATTTTCTGGAATACATCCTCCCCCTCATTTGAAGGCAGATCATGTGGGGTCTGCACACACAAACCTTGCTGGGAAGTGGCTGCTCCATGGGCACGGGTTTTCCTGGGAAGCAAAGCGAGTTGAACGTAGTTGTCTGTGCCACGTACAAATCCATACTAACAGGGGCATAAAATCTTCCCATGGGCTACGCAGGACTTTTCAATTTGGTCCAACAGTGGACCCCCACCCCTGGGTCCCTGCTGATAAGCTCAGTGTGGAGGTGAGGTGTGAAATATCCCCCTTGTTCAGAGCTTCATACAATCACAGAATGGGTTGGGTTGGAAGGGGCCTCAAAGCCCATCAACTGCCACCCCCTGCCATGGGCAGGGACACCTCCCACTGGATCAGGGGGCTCCAAGCCCCATCCAACCTGGCCTGGAACACCTCCAGGGATGGGGCAGCCCCCACTGCTCTGGGCAACCTGGGCCAGGATCTCCCCACCCTCATTGTGAAGAATTTCTTCCGAAGATCTCATCTCATTCTCCCCTCTTTCGGCTTCAATGGGGTTTGTGGAGACGAGGATGAGCCTGGAGTTGCTGTGTCGCTCTTTCTGACCAATCTTGGTACTGGACAAGCAACATAAGCCTGAGGGCACTTCAGAGTCTAATCCTCTTGGGATTTCATAAATCCCTGGGAGAGCAAACCCACCGGCTGGAGCTCAGAGCTCCCCCCAGCAGGAACAGGCATTCAGGAGCAACAGCACAAATTTCGAGAAGATGCTGCTCTGCAGAAACAAAGGTGAAAAAATACAGGGGAGCTGCCTCAAAGCAACCAGGCAGGTGTTGCAGCAGTGATGCAATTTTCCCCGGCTAAACCCCCCTTCCCCGCCAGCCCTGCAGCCCTCAGGGTCACCCCGAGCCGCGCACAGAACCCGCAGCAGCCGCCAGAGGCTGCTCGCCCGCTGCGGGACCCGGCGCGGATGCTGCGGAAAAGCCAGGACGAGGAGCTCTCCCCTGGCTTTTCTTGCCTTGCGAAGGTGGAAAGGCTCTGTAAAAGGGGCATCAGAATGAGACCAGGCACATCAGTTCTTTGCAGGGGCTGTAAGCATTTAGATGAAGTGCAGCAAAGGCAAGCGCAGAGTCCCGCATCTCGGGAGGAGCCACCAGGGCAGGTGAGGGGCTGACCTGCTGGAAGGCAGCTCTGCAGAGAAGGACCTGGGGGACAGGAAGCTAAGCATGGGGCAGCAATGTGCCCTCGTGGCCAAGAACGCCCACAGTATCCCGGGGTGCATCAAGAAGAGTGCGGCCAGGGAGGAAGGTTCTCTTCCCCCGCTGCCCTGGTGAAGCCACATCTGGACTCCCGAGTCCAGTTCTGGGCTCCCCAGCTCAGGAAAAGAGCAGGAACTGGAAAGAGGCCAGCGGAGGGCTGTGAAGATGAGGAGGGGACTGGAGCATCTCTTGTATGAGAAGAGGCTGAGTGAGCTTGGTCTGTTTAGCCTGGAGAAGAAAAGACTGAGAGGGGACCTTATAAAGGCTTGTAAATATTTAAAGGATGGAGGTCAGGAGGATGGGGCTGGAGTCTTTTCAACGGTGCCCAGCAACAGGACCCTGAGCAATGGGCACACACTGGAGCACAGGAATGTGAGCAAAAACTTCCCTGTGAGGGTGCTGGAGCACTGGAACCGCCTGCCCAGGGAGTCTGGGGAGTCTCCTTCTCTGGAGAGATTCAAACCCTGCTTAGATGTGTTTCTGTGCAACCTGCTCCGAGTGAAACTGCTTTAGCAGGAGGTTGGACTGGGTGAACTCCAGAGGGCCCTTCCAACCCCAACCATTCTGGGATTCTGTGTTTCTGCGAAATAACACTAAATAACAAACAGCCTCCTTTTGTGCATTGTTTCACCCTGGGTTTACGTGGGGCGGCACTGGGTGACACAGGGTGCAGGTGAGAGGGAGCTGCTTTAACCCTGGAGAACACTCACAGGTCTCCTCCAAAACCTACTTGTATAAGCCTTGTTTTAAGGCATTACCTTAAATTTCCATTACTAAAAGATATAAAACCAGATCAGGTGGGAGAAGGGCAGCCACTGCAAGAATAGTGATGGCACAGACATAATAAACCAAATTTTTACATGGATTTTCCTCCTGCTGTCTGCTCCTGGAGAGTGTAACTTGGCTTCTCTGAGTCCTCTCACTGATTTCAAAGCCAGGGTTTTTCCTATCATAATTTGCAAACCGGAGCAAGATGCATATCAAGGCAGAGGATGAAATTTGGGAAAGCTCCAAAGTTTAGACCCATGACCAAGAGCACAACTTCCCAGACCTGAGAGCATCAGGCTGACACGGCAGTACTGCAAGTGGGGCAAAGCTATCTCTGGAAGGGGTGCTCAGCATAAGGGTACCAGAGGGGTCTGGGCAGGTCTTCCTGAATCAAAGACCCAGCCTCCATTAGATGCAGCCATGGAAACCCCAAGCAAATGGTGAGAGCAGATGAATGGGCTGCGCGTACGCAGCCCTGCTCTCGTGGTTCTTTGCTCTGAAGGGTGTAAATATCATTATTCCTCTTGCAGATGGAGAAGCTGCCAGTTTGAGAGATCAGAGCGACTTGTTCAAGGTCATAGAGCTTGTTCGCGGCCCTAGAAACTCCACCTGATGTCTCGCAGGAGGGTGGTCATGGTGCTGCGGGGTCCTTTGTGCAGCAGGGACAGGTCCAGCCTGCAGCTGGTGTTGCTCCAGTGATGCCGGTGCTGGCAAACATGGTACACAAAACCAGCAGAACAACTTCAAATCATTCAGAAATTGAGGAGCCAATCAATTTTTATCCTTTTACCTCTCAAAATGGCAACATATTTGAATCATGGCATCATTAAGGTTGGAAAAGATCTCTAAGATCATCCCAACACCTCTGTGCCTACTAAACCATGTCACAAAGTGCCGTGTCTACATGGTTTTTTGAACACCTCCAGGGAAGGAGACTCCACCACTTCCATGGTCAGCCTGTTCCAATGCTTCACCACTCTTTTGGTGATGGAATTTTTCCTAATATCCAGCCTAAACCTCCCCTGGATGAGAGGTCATTTCTTCTCATCCTATCACTTGTTACCTGGGAGAAGAGACCAACACCCAACTCACTCCAGTCTCCTGTCAGGTGATTGTACAGAGCAATAAAGCCCCCTTTCAGCCATGACTCCCCTCAGTCCAGATTCACGAAGCAAGCGGGGAAATTTCCTGAGAAAAAAATCCTCTTTTCCTTGTCTTTTGACCAACGTTGGCAGCTCCAGCGCTGGACTCACACTGGTGAACTGTGCCCATGCTCCAGACCTCCTGCCACTGGTGCTGCTTTGCCCTTTAGCTGTAATTTTCCTCCTGACTGGAAGGAGAAGCAGATGAGTCCTTTCCACTCTGGCTCCGTTTTCCATCGCCTTCTCGGGCGAGCGGCTCTTGCCTTCCAAGGCGCTGCAAACGTGCAGGAGAGTACAGACATCAGCAAACGGCGTGGCAGCTGTTCTCAATGAAGAGCAAAAGGATGTTGGAAACGTAGCTATCGATGTCAGGCTTTGGCACAACTTGTCCAGTCAGGAAACACATACGTTTTTATGATCCCACTTAAATTCACCTGCTCCTATTGTTATTCAGATTTTCCCAATAGGTCCATGTATGAATATTTAATACTCAAAAAAATATAATCTGGCTCTTCGGGTGGTGGGGTTTGCAGGGTGCTCTGGTGCCCAATTGCAAGGACGGGGCTGTGCCAGAAGTTACCCCCCTCTTTCCCAGCGAATCAGCCTGTTTGAATGAGCATTTCTTAAACTTTACAAAAATATCCTCTTTTTGGCTGATCCGTCTTCGTGCAACACCTTGGCTGGCAGTGGCTTGGTCCAGGCTGGGAAAATGGGCTGCTCGTGCTGGGGTTCACCTCCCCTCCACCTCTGCCTTTCCCTTCTTCTGCAATCACAATTTTTTTAACCATTTCATCACTGACATAAAAACATGCAGGCAGTGATCATAGCCAGCTCCTCCCTCCCAGGGATGGAAGACGGCTGAGCAACACCTCCTCCAGCCCACATTCCCATCCGAGCTGGCCCAGGATCCTGATCCTGCCCAGAATTCATCTTTTTTTTCCATAGGGAGAGGGGAGCCAGGTCTGTTTTCATCTGGCTCCTGCTAGGCTGAACTGGGGAGGACCCCACTGTCCTCTGACACGTCTTGGCTCTCTTCTAAGCGGTCATGACCCATAGTTTGAGAAACTCTGCACTTAACAGTCCTTCGTATCTCTTACTCCTCCATCTCTGCTCCGTCTCCTACAATATCCATTTTCCCTTGCCCCTCCCTCCACCCCTGGCCAAAAAGAAATAAAAAATTAAGTGTGAACTTCAGAGCCAAACATACATTTGTGTTCTTTTTTCTAAGTAGACACCAAGAAGGGAAGAAAAAAATCCTCCCGTAAATTATAGTCCCATGAAAACGGCCCCAATTGCATAGAGAGTTTGGCAAATTACAGAAGATGCAAATGTCAATTGAAGAAACTCTGGCAGTAAATATTTTTCACAACTGCTTCATTAGCAAAGCTTTTCATTGGAAAGGCTCCTGCTTTCGAGAGCTGGGGAACGATGACAGCTCTGTATTTTTTGGTAGGCTTTACCCATAACACACAACTATGTCATTTATCCCTCTGTAATTAATTCATCAATAATATCTCAGTCTTAAAGACAAGAAAACTTATTTTGAACCTCATTTCTGGCTCAGATCCTTGGGAAAGAAAGATGCTTCATTACTCTCCTTTTCCCAGCTCTCCTTGATGTGGTATCTCCAGCAGAGCAGCACCTGAACACCAACATATGAGCCCTGAAAGTGCCAGAGTTCGGATTTTTCTCACTCTGTTTCCATCTCATCTTTCTCACAATGGAAACCGGGAGCAAAGTGGCCACACCAGAATAAAAAGTAGGAAGAGACGATTTTCTAAGTGCGGCTGAAGTGGAGCGAGTGGCTGTCAAACCAGCTGTGAAGGACCTAGTGTCGCTAACTCGTCATTAGTTTCTCACCAACCTCCCATTACCTAATGGTTTTCTTTAGAAAAATCATAGAAACCCCAATTCTTTGGTTTGCAGTGGTGGCTGATCAGCTCTTAGGCAAGAAAGAATAGTTGTCCACCAAGTTAGGCTGCCTCCAAACCCAAAAGGTGAATAAAAGGACTGAAACAAGCACTGCTGTTACACGGACAAATTGCCAAGGTGATGCTAGGGACACTACGGTCTCCTTCTGGGGCCAAAACCTTTGGAAATGGAAGACTTGCCCTAGGGAGTGTTTGCTGTTTGTGTGGTGCAACACTCGCAGAGCGGTGTAGGCAGTTGTGCAATGCCACAGCTTGAGCTGTGCGAGCTCGGGATTTATGACACAAGGGATGTGTCAACTTTCCAGCCTTGGTCTTTGCAGGGTCCACTCTCCTGGATTGCTCCGGGGCCTTGGCGTGGGAGGATGTTGAGCAAGCGTGCTCAGCACAAAGCGGTGGCTGGAGGGATGGCTCCTGCAACCCCTCCCTCCCCTATGTCTGCCTGGAAGGGACCAAGCACACCCCAGGGAGCCTGGTCCTCGTGCAACTTCTTTTGGGAAGTATCTTAGCAATTTCCTCTCCATTGCCTGGCAAAGGCGACACCCACTCTGTGCTCTTTGCAGAAATGAATGTGCAAATAAAACATGAAGGTGAAGGGCTTCGCCGCCTGCCTCCACGCCTCGCCTGCCTGCTCCTGGCCCCATGATTTATGCTTTGATTTGCAAATGCCTCTTCCTGCCAGGTGATCACAGGAGCCCTCGCCTGCACATTATTTTCACATTTGCTTTTGCTTCCCTCTCCTCCCCGCACCAAAATGGTTTTCATTTTTATTGAAGCAATTCATTTTTGTGGTTGCCAAAAGCTTATCAGGTTGTGCACACGTTCAGGCAAGTTGTGCCTGGTGATTTTGGGGAGGTGTGGTTATGTTTGAGGGGAAGAAAATGAATGAAAGCAACTCCAAAAGGGCGTCTGAGTGGAGCTGGAGCGAGCGTGGCCAGGCTCCAGAGCCGAGATTTCAGCTCCAGGCGAGGGTGGAGGTCAGGAGCGAGACAGCCTGCGTGGAGATGGGGAGGACCAGAAAAGGGGAAAATGGGATGGGGAGAGATATTTATATCCCCTTGAGCTATGTGCAACAAGGCTGCTGCCAATCTGGAGTGCTGGTATTTGAAATGGCACGTAGAGAGGTGTCTCTCCTCCCTCAAAGGTATGTTAATGAGTACCCTGCTAAGAAACTCCTTGGAAACTTGAAGGGAAGACAAATCCTCTTGGTTGACAAATTAATTTTCTCCCTTTTCTTGACCCTTCAGCCTGTCCTGCCAGCAACATTCCCATTAGCTTTGATGGAGTTTGCCAACATCTGCTGAGATCCAAGGCCCGTAGAAATCCACTGGAGCCTTTCCATGGATCTCCAGGAGCTTTGGGTCAAGTCTTCTGCCTGCGGGATGAGGCCTGGGGTATGCGCGTTGGCTGCCTGCTTGGAGCCTGCCGGTGAGTGATGAGCTGTTGAACAATGTCTCCATCTCTGGGCAGGGCTGGGGATGCTAACTGGAACCAGCCTGGAGTGAAGTAATTTGTTTCGCTGCACTATTTCCCTTCTCCTGAAGGCTCTCAGGGAGGGAAGTGGAGCTCACAGGCTGCAAAACCCCAGGGCTCTTGTTTCATTGTGTTAAATCTTCACAGTCCTAGAAGAGCTGCTCAGTCCATGAGGGAGTTACCCACCTCCAAAGATCAAGCCACCGCAGCAGTCCCACCACAGCAGACCTTCCACCGCTGCTTTCCTGCAAACACTGGGGCTCCGCTGGGAAAGGGCCATGGCAAACGTCAGGGGCACGGGGTGAAGTGCAGCCCCTGTAGAGGCTGTCCCATCCCTGGCCAAAGAGAGTGAAATATCTCTGAACTAACAATTTTTGAGCACTCCTTGTGTGGCAGCTAAACACGGGTTTTATCAGCGTATGAGAGCTTGCAAAGATAACGCTTCAAAGAAAATACACCTTTAAAAGCCTTAAAATGTAATTCCATAAATGTTTGTGTTACTCGGGCAAGAGATAAAGCCAAGTGGTATAACTGAATTGTAGTGGGGCCGAATACCTGCAGGCTTTCCTCGTGTCCCTATCAGATGAATGGTTCACTTATTAATCTATATCTGGACACAGTAGAGCCCTTTCCTTTCCCAATAATCTTCTCCCCCTCATCTCTGTGCCAGCTGCTTTGCTGCCCCAGCAGGACCTGAGTGTGGGTGCAAATCCCAGCAGGAACGTGATGGTTGCACAGGCTCTGGGTTGGTGCAGAGATCCCGTTCCCACAGCTCCTGAAGCTTAACGGAAAAGCGAGGTTGCAGAGAAACAATTAAAGCTAATTCTTGCTTAATTGGTGATGTCGGTCCCACTGGTTTGGAAGTGATTGATCCCCTTTTTCTCTGCCATTGGTGGATCAGGACCGTGGAGTCTCCCTGTCCCAAAGGCTGGACTGCAGTGACCATATTTCAGCATCACAGTAATTCTAGGAGAGATTTATGGCCCCTGAAGATTGCAGGGGTACAAATATCCCGTTTCAATTTTGCCTTTCTGTGGGTGTTAAGGAAACAGAGAAAATGAAAAAGGCAGGACTGAAGCAGCCTGGGGAAATTCCTTAATTTAAATCCTTCACAGCACTCTGGTCAGATGAAAATGACTCTCTCCAACTCATACCCAGAGAGTGTTCGCCCTGCCTGGAGCAGGAGGGAAGGAAATCCCTGAAATCTTTGCTTTTCCATGGGACAGCTCTGCTGTCGCTCAGGGCAGCCGATGACCTTACGGTGGGTACGTGTTCACTCACAGTCTTGGGGGAGAACAATGCAGTTTTCCAGTGAATCTCCCTGCAGCCTGTTTAGTCCCTACAATGCTTATCAGGGAACGCGGCACGTTGGGTAACGGGCCAGGGCGGCACGTCCTGACAAAGCATCGCGCCAACACCCTTGGAAATGTTCAGCCCTGCAAGCACCAGCCCCAAAAAGCTATTTTAGGGAGTGAGTCTGCCCACACTGGCACTCGTGCAGCCCTCCTGTCGCTGTGGATGGGAGCAGGATTTGGCCATCGGTGTACGATTTCATGCCTACTCACCCAATCCATCCCTGACTTACGCTCCCGCAGCTTTCGGAAGCTCATTATAGGGGAATCTGCCTGAGGGTCCAAACACCCATCATTAGTGAGCAGTGGCACATAAAAACCAGGCAAAAGGACTCGTTTCTGAGGAGCTGCACAGCCTCTGACTTTTTTTCCTACACGATGAGTGGAGATGAAGCCAGAAGTTTTGTGGCAGAGCTTGCAGCCCCCACCCACGGGCAGGTCCCCCTGGCAGCACTAGTGGTCTGCGAGTGGAAATCGACGGCGGTGCAAAGGCAGCACGAATTGATCCAAACTCTTGTCTGAGGAACAAAAAATTCCCAGCATTTTATTCAGTGCACTTGGTCTTAAATAATTAACATTATTCTTAAGGTTCTTTCTTCCTTAACTCCCTGCGTGCACCTTTCTCTGTCTTTAACCGCTGGAGAGTATTTGTCAATCTCCAGCGCTTTCTTTCTCCCAAAACAAAACCCTCTGGTTTTCTTTGGATGCCAGAACAGAGTTTGAATATTTGGTTTAGATCCAGAAACATTTCCCTCTCTCTAAGCCAGAGAAAAGGCATTTGCAATTTTTTTGTACTGCACAGCACAGAAAGAGGGGCAAGGAGCGCTCCAGGGACTTTGTCCTGTTGGAGTCACCGCCACCACCCAACAACCCCAGCAAACACCACAAGGAACCAGTTTTCCCTCATAAAACCTGCACAGCCTATAGAGAATCTCAACGATGATAGAGTTTGCAGGGAAGGTGGCTCTAGCCTGCAGAAAGTGGCTCTGTAAGCCCCATGGATGAGGGACGGCAGCCTGGAGCCGCCTGCCTGGTGGGCTGGGAGATCGAAATCAGGAGTCAACAAAGATGAAGAATGGCAGAGGGAGAAATCCTGTGTTTTCTCTCAAGGAGATGTTTTCTCTCCTTTATCTAGAGCACAAGCTATCTAGGCTGTGTGTATGTTTAGCTGTCAGTGCCTGGGACACTTAGCATATTCCCTTCTGCTCAGCATCCGAAGGCAAACCCAGCAACGGCAACGGCTGCAGCACTATGAGCAGCTCAAGAGCTCTGGAGAGCCAGGGTAGTGAACCCCCATCCTTCTCCAAAAGTCCATTTAAAGCCAAATTCTGCACTTACCCAAGGGCTTTTCCAGCTCCTGGTGCTCAGGATGAGACCCCCAGCATGTGGGGCTGACGAATCAGTATTCCAGCTTGGTAAACCCAAGTCACTAATGGTAAATAAAGGCTTAATCATCTGTGTCATCTTTCCTAATTACCAAAGAAAAGCAACTACTCTGAGCCCACCCAGAGGCTCCAGTGTCAAACATTTCTCTCTGTGGTGATTGATGCTGGTTCCCCAAAATTCAAACTGATAGGGATGTGTTGATGGGTGGGAGAAGGCACCCTGGAGGATACGCATCAACCCAGGGCTTTATCTTCAGCCCATGGCTGTGAGTGGTTTCTATGAGGGCAGTCAATCAGGCTGGCCATGATTTTCCACTCAAGAGAAGAAAACACATTTAAATACCACCTCTATTGACTTTGCACATAAAACAAGACTATCTGTGGCTATGGGTGAACTGCTTTTGGGAGCAGCTTTGGGAGATGGGATTAGGTGCACCCCTAAGGCACACTGACCTTCTTCCCATGTCCAGAAGCACCCATGAGATGCTCTGCTGGCAGAAGATCCCACTTCAGCAGGACATGGAGGTTCCCCCAGGTGACCATGTCAACAGGTGCTCTTACAATGCAATACTGAGAATGCAAAGAACCACCACAGAAGGCTAACTAATTAGGAATTAATGGCCATTTTTGGCTGGGTTATGGGGCAGAGAGTTGCCTAAAATGTATCCAAGATATCTGGAAGGCCTGGATGTGGTTCTGCTTTTGCAAAACTCCTCCTAACACCACCCCAGCCCAGCTGCTGAACAGCCAAACCACCAGCAAACATCCCCTGCCCAGACAGGGCAGGGCTCTGCTCCTCTCAGGGTGCCGGCAGCTCTTTGGGCAGAGCTCAGGCAAAGATCCCCGCGTGGTTTGGCACCCAGAGCTCCTGTCCCTTCTCTTACCATTGAACTGGGGTGTCTGTGGGGGGATGGATGGAAACCATTAGACCAGAGATTAAACGAGCACGGCTTTCCTGAAACCCATAATGACAAGGAAAACATGATGCCTGCTGTCTGCAAAGGCAGGTAGGCTGCTCTTGGAGGCAGACTAAAAGGAAACGTCAGCAGGGCTGGTCACAGGCTCTCCAGAGCCATATTTATGTATTTCATGCTTCAAATGCAACATGGCTTAGACCGGACTCACTGCACCTCATCCCAAATGCAACGAGAAGAAAATGTTCTCCAAAATGCCAATCCCAGGAGGTGATGCTCCTCTTCCTTTTGGCCAGTTTTATTGCAAAGAAGCTCTTTTTTTCTTTCATTTTACCTGGCTGTTACATCCTTTCCTTTCTACCAGAGTCAAATGCTGTCCACTGGTTGTCCCCAGGTTTTCAGGTCTCTGTGTTTATTCAGCCCTCAGTGGAATGAAGGAGACATTCCTTTAGCTGTGTGACAACTTTGCAGCACGAATTGCCTCATGTTTTACAACACTCACTTGCAGTCTGCTAGGCATGTGCGCTAGCATCGATAATTTTTCAGCTAAGTGTGGTATTAAATCATCAAATAAAAACTAATGAAGGAGAGAGAAAGAAGATGTGATGATGATGAGGGGGAGGAACTCATAGTAGCGGAGGGGCCAGCCAGCATCCAGGCAGGGCTGCTGAATTTGTGTGTTAATTAACATTTTGATTCATTAAGCGTGGTTTAATGGTAAGGTTTCATTGACGAGAAGGTGATTTTGAAGCCGGTGCCAAGCAGAAGGAATTTTCCCCAGGTCCCATCCTGCCCTTGTTTTGCTGCTGTAGGACAGAAGTGGCTCGTAAATGAAAATAAATAAATAAAAAGAGAGCCCAGCCAGAGCACGTCTGATGGCCCAGACCCATCGACCGGTCGGAGCGAATGCACAACCCAGGGTCCCTGCCCATGCCAACTTTTCCTGGGCATTGCAATGGTTAAGAGAGGTGGCCAAAATCTGGCAGCTGGATTCCCCAGCCTTCATTTATGTATAAAGAAAACCCTGTACCTCATCTCCCGGGTGGCATTGCATGGCATAAAGAGGTCACTGCTACGGAGCTAGGGCTGGCCACACTACTCGTGCGCAGCCGTGCTGAACCATCTGGGTCACCTTAGGAGATGTCATCTGTACTTGTCATCTATATTTCACAGAAGGAACGTTTCCAGGATGCTTTAGAGAGCATTAATATCATTTGTATGTATTGCTTCTTTTATCCCTTTGCATAAACAGCCAGGTGTATTTTTTTTGCTGTGGATCTGGCCGCCTGGGGCTCGTAAGGAGAGAAGAGTTATAGCTCAAACATTTCAGAAATCTCTAAAACCCACCTGCAAAAGTTTCCTCGTTCATCACCGTGTTATTATTTCAAACTTCAACATCTTGGGACTTCCCAGGCTTCCAAGTGAGCATCGCACGTCCTCATCACACCCTCCTAGAAATTAATAACTGCACTTACAAAGGTGGACCAGCTTCTCCGTGGGTGAAAATCAGCCCAGCACCAGTCCAAGCCACCAAGCCTTGCTACCGAACACCAACAGAAGACCTTGTCCTATGCAGCTCTAGACTAGAAAATGCCGATCCAAGACCAGAGGGACTTGACTGATCCTTCTTGAGACATTTCAATATCTTTTCCTCTGGCTCTTAGAACAGGAATTACAGGGGCTCATAAACATGGGAAATAACTTGATTAATTCTGTCTGAATATCAAGAAATGGTAAACATCAGAGATTGATTCCTATTGTGTCCAGTCTGTTTTGCCCCATGCCTGCTGCCCAGCTTTTTACTGATATTGCTTTTTCTTCAGAAAAAAATCCAGCCAAGTTGCTCTGCTGGCTCACTTTACTTTTAAGAAGTGCATTTGGCCTCATGAGAATGCATCAAAATTTTGATGCTTAGCAGAAAATAAAAATATTTGCACTCAGTTCATTTATAGAGCTGCACATAAACCGCTCCCCCCTCAGGGCATATCCAAGGAAAAGACCAGAAATAAAATATAAATTCTAAACAGCAGTAAAATGTTTATCGCTTTGGGGGTTATGAGTGTTCAGCTTTTATTACTACAAAAATCAATTTACTGAACTTCGGTTTACTGCAAAATCACAAAAGTGGCAACCTGAATGCGTTTGGCATCCACGGCTTCGCTGCTTCTCCCTTCCCGTGCTCGGGAGAGCTGTGTGCCACACGGCCCCACGGTCTCCCTCGTCCCCACCACGGCTCCTTTCCCCATGGCAGCCTATCTGGACTCTCTTTTTGGACCTCTCTGAGAAGGAGACCAAGAGTCCAACCTGAAAAAATAAACTTTCCCGCCCCCCGCCCCTCCCCCCCCCCAAAAAGAGGAAAGAGCTCGTTTCCTCTGCCAGGATTTTCTGTTGCATTTATGGCCCCACCAGGAGCAGTGGTTTGGGATGGGGATGCAGGACATGGCTGAGAAAAGAAACACCCCGAGTGTGAAAACCCCCCTGATGAACTTCAGCGTAGTGGGACTGGATTATTTGCTGGAAAGTGCAAATCTGCACGTTCAAACTAATATTAGGATATTGCAACAGCAATTTAAATGGCCAAAATAATAATAAAATGGAAAAGCAGATGCCTAGAAGTCACCTTGCTGTGCTTGGGTGTCATTGAGCACAACCCAGGTCACCAACACGCCCACATAGCCACGCCTCTACTTTTATTTCTGGAGTTTTTAGGCTCAGATCGATGCGTATTTTAATGGGGATGTTGGAAAGTGGTGCAAAGAGTTGGGCCAAAAGGGTTCAGGTTCGCTGTCCCTTAGCTGTGGGCTGTGGCCAGGCTGCTACGATGGCGACATTGGCAAATCCTTCACAATCCAGCACACTCCCCCCACACCGGAGTCTCCTTTCTCCGTAAATGCAGACGTTGCACACAAAGAGAATTTTAGCCCTGCTGATAATTTTTGGAAAAACTGTAGCAGAAAAAACCTTTCTTTTTCTTTCCAAATTAAAAAAATAAAAAAGCAAACTATTCAAAAATGTCAGCTCTACAAACAGTCAAAGCAAATGTCCCAGGAGTGATGGGGAGGATGAAAGCCATCGAAATCAAGCAAGCCAGCAAATAGCTGGGGATGACAGCAAATTCTGGGGAGCAGGGACACAGCTCAGGAGGGCGTTTTGGGGTGGGAAGGTGAAACTCCTACCCAGTATTAATAGGTTTGGGCCACTTCCCATGCTGAAACAGAGTCAGAAACACATGAAAATGAAGTGTGTGGGAAGGAGGGTACCCAGCTGGGTACCAGGGCTCCAGCCAGGCTGGGTAGCCGGGGTACCACACCAGCTGGGGTCCTTGTGCCCTGTAACGAAGGGGTTCAGGGCTGGCACTGCCAACCACCCTGGGGTTTGCATGGGGGAGTTTCTCTTTGGGTAAAGGAGACCCAGGAGCCTTTGTACACACATTTCCACTTTTGCCACCCAAAAGAGAGCGAGGTTCCCAGTTAGGGGCTTGGGGGAATGTTTGCTTGAGGTGGCCAGTTGGCAGCCCCAAGCATTGTCCCTGGCTCTGCATTTGGGGGAGCCTTTTATAAATGAGGTGTTTCTGGAGCGAGCCTTGGCACCTCCCCGCAGAGAGCCAGCGGTGCTTGCCAGGACCGCAGATTGATGGGGGGGCTGTGGACAGGGCGATGTAAACAGAGCTGTGGCTCCATGTGCAGTGTCTGGCCCTGCTGCCTCGCTGCCAGCTGGCCCGAGGGCTCTCAGACACCCCCAAAATAGCAGCGAGGGCTGGGGACCAGCAGGTCCTTCTCCTCCTTAGGAGTGCATGGGCTGGAAGACGCGTGGGGAGGTTTGGACTCGCAGCACTGGAGCAGCACCATGAAAACATAGCTGATGATGGGCTGATTTTTTAAGCTTCTTTTTGCCCCCACGGGGCAAACAGCCTTCGCTTTGCACTTCTTTAAGCTTAGCGTAGTTTCCTTCCACCCTTGCTAAGGGCATGGTACCCACCACACATCCTGGATGGCTGCGAAGGTGATGCTGTCTCCAGCCATGCTCTGGTGGAGTGAACACAACCCTCTCCAGATGCAAACAGCATTTCTACCCCTCCCCTCATCCCCTGACACCCCTCCAGCAGTCCCACCCTAGTTGAAATTTTCAGCTGCTGCACCAAAGCAGCCCCTCCAAGCTTGGTCTGTCTACCTTGCAAAAGGTGGCAAGTGCTTTACAATTTTTCCAAAGGTCATCTGATAACCCTGTCAGGCTTAATTGTGCCATAATCAAACCCCTCCCCAGCACGGGGCGGGATGAGTCCATCACAGGCAAACACTGCTGACAGACCCCACCGACATGAAAGGCGTGAGCTTACAATTTATTAAAAATGTGTGTGATGGAGAGGATTCATTTTCATTTCCTAAAAAAAAAAAAGGGGGGTTTTCTTGGCTTGGAAGGGAGCAAACAGGAGATGGAATCACGGAGGAGGGGTGGGTGGGGATGCAGGAGGACAGGCTGTGCTATCTGCACCGTGGGCACCCAGCTCTGAGCATCATGTCATGCTCACGAAACCCTTTGCCCCTCACGGGGCAGCTGGAGGGGGCATCACCTGGGGATGCACAGACACACTGAGGGCAGGGGCAATGCCTCCTCCCTGGGGTGCGGGGCTTTTTTCAGCCACATTACCCCCCAGTTAGTAGCTCCTAATTTGGGGTCCTGCTGTCCTGCCTGCTCTGCCCAGCACAGAGCTCTGCCCATATTTTTGGGGACAATTAGTTGCCTGTCTTTAATACACGAAGTAGTTGCTTCTTGGCTTGAAGTGCATCACAAACCCACTCAACTCATTCCTTTTGTCCCAAGAGGAGCTGTCCCTGTCACCTCCAACACACCAGATGAAAGATCAGTGATAGAAACCTGTAAGTGCACCCCAATGCCCAGAGCTGTGTGTCTCAGCACAGAGGCACAAACTGCCCGTAAATTGCCCCTGGGGACCCATTGCTGGGCTGTGCATGGAGTGACACAGGCGGACACGCAGGGCTGGGGGAACCATGAGGCGGCTCTGAGCACCGTCTGATGCTTTTCCAGGGATTACATCCTACTCTGAAGATTTTGCTGTGGTATTGTCTGTGTACGCAGGATCAAAAGGACTTGATTGGAAGTTCATTGTCAGAGCAGCATTGGTCTTGCCTAGGAAAATTCAGAGCCCCTTGAATTTTCTTCTGTGCTGAATTTATTTTCCAACAAAGCAGACTTTCCCTTCCAAACCAAAATCCTGGTGAAATGATAGACATGAGCAAGATGTACGTCATAAAGATGCTAAGTTTTACATCCCTTAAATAACATTCGTTTGGGATAACTGGAAAGAGAATGAGCACATGTGAAATACAACCTGAATTTTCCCCCAGACTCAGGCTGGAGAGGTTCCAGATCCTCCTGGTGAACATTTCCCTTGCTACAAAACTGAACCCTGAGGCTCCTGTTGTAATAACTCTCCACCTCTTTGCAAATTGCTGACGCAGTCTGAGCGGCGCTGCTGGTCCCAACTCAGCATCATTTGGATGATTCTCCCAGGGGTGCTGATGCAGGGTCCCTGGGCAGGTGATGGGATGCATACAGATGTGTTGCTGTTGGCTCTGCAGTGCTCAGAGCACATCTATTCGAGGTTCTCCGCAAACAACCCCTCTGCCATCAGCTGATGGAAGAAGGAAACGGCTTTTCTTGCTGCTACCACCGTGCCAATCCACCACAGTGTGAGCGACGTCCTGATTTCCAAACTCCTCCGACCCTTAACACAAGTGTTTATTTATCCGCAAAGATTTCACACTGAATACCCCTATTAATCCAGCTTTCCAAGCCAAAAATTATTCCAAAATAAAACTCTGTATTAATCAAGGTTTCAAGTTACCATTTAAAAGAAAGGACAGATGGTATCTAGGTTGTTTAATAGATCGATGCAGCACTTCTCCAGCACGAACCAACGCCACCATCCCCTCAAGCCCTACTGATAACCATGACAACACCAAGCTGACTCTATTTTTCCCCATGCAACTATTGCAGAAGTGCCTTCGGACCAACCTAATTTCACGCAGGAATGGGAGAATCCTCGCAGAAGCCGCTCACATTAAATATGGGAAATGACTGCCACCTCCAGCCCTGCGCCTGCTACTGGAGCCAACAGCTCCCAACCCTCCCTGGGTGACTCAGGGAACCTGGAAACTTGTTTTACCGCTGGCTTGTACTAAAGATATAAACAGTGGGGCTCAGAGCACAGAAACTCGAGATGGCAATTAGCCCAGAGCTATTAGCTCTGCCTGAATATCATATACTCCAAGCATCCTTGATCCACTGGAATTTATATGACCGTTAATGGGGACTGTAAATTGCTGTCAGCGGGGATAACTCGATCCATGGCTTTTCTGAGAGGTGGAGGGACAGGGGGAGCGGGGAGGAAGAGGGGAAGGTGCCCTGAGATGGACACGAGGAGCTGTACAACAGCTTTAAGGCACTGCTGTCTACTGCCATGTAACAGATAATAAAAATATGGTTTAATTTAAAATGTAAGGATATGGTGTCAAAATAAAATGTCAAAATAAAAGTAGGGAACATAAAAAAGTCATAGCCCATGCTGTGAGCATCAGCTGCACGTCATAAAGATACAGTAATTGTGTATTTATTTAAAAGAAATTTTCATACTTGGGGGTTTTATGAGAAATGAGAGTTTAAAATATTAAAAGTGGAAATTTAATGATTGCTGGGGTAAAAATGTTCAGATGAAGGGTGCAGGAATGGCAAAAGTGCAGAAGTAAAGCACTAACATCTTTGGGCAAATTCAAATGTTAGAGACAAAAGCAATTAATCTGCGTGTGGATTGTTCCCTCTTGGTTCTGGGCTTGGAGAAATGTCCCAGGAAGAGCTCACAGCGACAGAGCGCCCTTGCAGAACTGATTCTTAAAGTCAAAAAATGAAGACCTCTGGGCCTGTGGCCAACCTTTCTGGGCTTGGGAATAATTGAGAGACCCATGAGTTCATTTTCATCAGGGGAAAAAGTAATTTCAACCCAATGACTAAAATATCCCTTCCTATTGTTTCGCTTCTCTTTCAGCCACTGGGAAGAATAACCTGGCATTTCCTTCCCCTGCCCTGCTTCTAAAACTGTAGGTTTCAAGGGAAAACTCACAGAAATAGGCAGTTTCTAAAATCTCGCCTCCCGCTGCCACCGTTGATGACAAGAAGCTGTGGACGGTCGCTCCTTGTAGGGATGGCTCTACTACACATCTCATTGACATCAGCATCCAGGGATCCTGAACTGAATCGGGATGCTGGGATGCTCCTGAGCCAGCTTGCAATCATTTACTGATTTAATACTTGTAAATATTTATCTACACCTCTTCTGACTCCTTAAAGGTGAAGAGATCTTGCTGCAGAGTAGTAAGGTCTAAAAAAGGGTGGGCACTACAGGCACAGATTGCGTTTGATGTCTCTTGTTTGGACGATGCTGCCTGCCCAGGTCAAGCTGAACATGAAAGAGCATTTGGGGGCTGCCAGCACAGCCCCAGGTTGGAAATTACAGCTCTGGAGAAAGGAGGAGTAAGATTCCTTCCAAACCAGTTAGAAAGGCATCTTTTTCCCAAATATAAAGCCAAATTTGTAGTACGTTGGATGCCACAAACATTAATGCAGGGTATATTATGCTCGTATCGTGTAACTATTCATGGTTAGACATTAGGAAGAAATCCTTCACGATGAGGGTGGGGAGGCCCTGGCCCAGGTTGTCCAGAGCAGTGGTGGATGTTCCATCCCTGGAAGTGCTCAAGGCCAGGTTGGATGGGGCTTGGAGCCCCCTGATGCAGTGGGAGGTGTCCCTGCCCATGGCAGGGGGGTTGAAACTGGATGGGCTTTAAGGTCCTTTCCAACACAAACCATTCCAAGATTCTATGATTTTATGATGCATCAATATTAATGCCCAGCATCTTGAAATCTCTCTCAGTACTCATTGCCCATCAGGAAACCTTCGTGGCTCACGAGAAGAGATCCTTCCCTCCCTTGATTTAAAACTCGTGCTCAATCCAGTTGTGCAAAAACTTCAATTGTGAGCATTGCTCGAGTAAACTTTTGAGGAGAAATGTCCTTAAAATAAACTCAGATCCTGTTCTCTTGGTCTCCTGGTGCTGTAACAGCGTATCCAGAGACCATTTTATGCAGCTGGGGTCTCCATGATGCTGAAGGTGGCATTTCTCCTCTCTGTGGTCCATAAAACGTGCCTACCTTCGTTAGGCTGCTCGGAGCTTTGTGTGGTCCATTATATTTTATGCCGGTTTCCTAAACATTCACAGTTAAATAAACTATGATAACACTTCATAAACATTTTTCCAACATACGGAATGTTTGACATGAATTTCAGCTATTTTAAAACTAATAAACAATTGTCAATCGGATGTCGGAGACTAAGCAGAAGCCACAACCGTTCTTATGGAACATCAAAGGCGTAATGAATATCTGATTTTTTTTAAGCGAGTCTTTTGTACTGTTGCACACGGGCGTCTGTCAGAGATTGGAGGGATGAGCGTCGGGGCTGTGGGTTATTGTCTATTCTGACCAAGAAATAGGAGGTGCTACACTTAATGGGATCAGCCTGCACTTAAGAAATTTTCTGGTATCTGAAAATAAAGCCAAGTAGACGTCAGGCTGCTGCTCCGCCTGCTACGGGTGTGCTTTTTTCTCGCAGGTGAAAGGCACCTTGCGGAGCTGTTTGCAGCCTCCCTCTCTGCCGTCCCTCCGGCATCGCTCCTGGTCTCCACACCAGCACAAGGTCAGGCAGCCTGGGAACTGAGGAGCTGCCTTTGGGGTCACTGGGGAGCCATGCAATGGGTGCAACCACCGTCCTGCACCCATCTCTCCCAAGCCACTACGCGTCTGCAACGGGAACAGGGTAAGGGACTGATGGCACCACGATGGCCACACAACTCCCTCCCAAATAAACATCTCCAGAGGATTTTGCACTGCTGCAATATCAGAGTGTGGGGTCTCACATGGGCACCCTTAGCGCTCAGGCCAGTGTCACCACGCAGGGATGGGGTCACAGCACCGGGGCTCCATGGCCGCCCCAAGCACTCACAGCTCCTCCCTTGCCCTTTGATCGTACCCCGCTGGGTGGGAGAGGAGACAGCTCAGAAAAATATTTGTTAGGAGAAATACAATGTCAGTGGAACTTTTTTTTTCTGAGGAGTTCCCTGGGTTCGGAAAAAAAAACTAATTTAGAATAACAGCTCATTTAGCAAGAGGTAATCTGTCTCCTTTAATCTATTGTTCACAACATCCCAACTAGTTAAGGGTTTCCTGGCCGGAGAGTAAGAGCTCATGAGCTTCAGAGAGGAAACCACCACTGCTTAATATTTATCTCTGGGCACATACATCAGGAAGGAGTCACCCACGGGAGCAGAGCTATCAGGCCTGTGCTCATCTCTCCCGTGCCGCGAAGGATGTGCGATTCCAGACAAGATGAAAGTTGTTCCCCTCTTTGGGATGACGGATGGCGGCTGGTGTGGGTGGAGGACCGCCGGGATAATCACACTGCTTTATAAAACTACAGAGTTTTGGAACCAAATCTGAGGGAAAGTTGTAGAGTCTCAGGGCCAGATGCATTAAAAGCTCCGGTTTTGCCATGACACAAGACAGAAGCACTGGAGAAGTCCTCTAAAGCCACCCGCAAGGCTCATGGGGGTTTGTGGTGCTCTTGCCAAGCCGCTACAGAGCCGTGGGTGTCCCCAGTATTGGGCTGCTCCTGTGACCTGAACAGCTCTGCCTTCCCACACCCTCTCTGCCCTTACAAATCCCCGCTTAGCAAAACTCCAGAGGTCCATAAGGTGAGAAACCAGGAGGATACAAAGCTGTCAGCACATCTCCCAGCACTTTCTGTAGGTTCCAGGTGTGATGCCCGGGGACACCACAGCAGGGAACTGCCGCAGCCCCCACCGGCTGGAACCCTACATCCACACCTCAGCTCATGCCAGCTGGGCAGGTGCCCCACGCTGCTGCTCGGCCTTTGCTTCAGCCCCTTTAGGAAGAATTTCTTGACTGAAAGGGTGGTCAGGGATTGGCACAGCTGCCCAGGGAGGGGGTGGAGTCGCCATCCCTGGAGGGGTTTAAAAGATGGGTGGATGAGTTCCTTAGGGACAGGGTTTAGTGGGGAGACAGGTATGGTTGGACTCGATGATCTCAGAGGTCTCTTCCAACCTTAGGGTTCCATGATTCTATGATTCAAGCCGGCACAGCTCTTGCATCCACACCACTGCTTTCTCCCCACGCTGGAGCTGAGGGCAGGTTTTTAGCTGCTCGCTTCACCCCTCCATCCTCTTTCCCCACGGTGTTGTCCCCGCTGGCAGGGTTGGGGCTGGCACCCAGTTTTTCCCACCAGCAGGAAAAGGCTGGTGAGCCCCACCGGAGCCAGTCTGGCTGCTTTCGGCCGAGCTGGGCGCTGGGGCAGATAAGTAAACACTTGCAGCTCTGACATAAATTACTTTAGTCCTTGACAGCAGGACACTGACCAGGGTCGCCTGATAAGGGAGGGAAAGCCTTGCATGTCTCTCAGTCCCACTCAGATATTTCACAATAAATGTCACTGGGAAAGAATAGACACTTCTGTACCCATTAGGCAGCTGCATGTTCCTGTCACCTTGAGAAGAAGGGACGCATTGTCAGAGCTGTCGGAGCAGGCAGGAACCAGCTGTTAATCTGCTCTGACATACTTTTTCACAGAGCAAGTGTGAACGGGGCGTTGCACAAAGCCAGCAGAAAGGTGATTAAAAAACAGGGCCTCATTGAACACCTTCGGGGTCTGTTACTGAGCTGCCGATGGGCAGTGCTGGCCAGAGGACCTGGATGGAGGCACCACCTCCTCCTGGTTTCAACTCCATCACTCTCTGCAGTCCTGTGCCTCAGTTTCCCCCAGAAGGGGTCACATCGCCCAAGGGTAGGACATCTCCCTTTATTTCTGCTGGTGACCAAAGAACATCTTGCTTTAAAAGGACCCAGATCTTCCTTTAGGGCCGAGTGTTTTGAACCAGGGCTGGTTGCTCAAGTCCAGGTGGCGCAGTAGCAGAGCTGGCTGTCAGAAGATGAACTGGATGGACCAACACCGCTTCATCTGGATGGGTCCTGGCGGATGTAACAGTTATACCTGAGGATGCCACCAGCTCCAGATGGACACCTTGCTCCTCTGCTGAACATGATCCATTAAAACCTCCTGTGTCTTCAGCCCCTGGCTGAGGGGCTCCTGCTCTTCACAGACCCCCTTTGCATAGCAACTTTCATCACAGGGGCTGCCCGCAGCGATGCAAGTGCTGTGGTACAGAGATGCTGGTAGTGGGTAGTCAGGGAGTCAAACATGCCCAGTGGACACCTCTGAACTGAAACTCTTGGTGTGTCCACCTGGGAGAGGACCTGCCAATCATTGTGGCTTCGATGCAAGCAGCCAACAGACCCAGAGACCGGGCAGGGGGCACTATGCCTGCGCTTCCACAGGTGCCCTGGAGAAAATGGGATGCAGGGCTGAAGACCTATTATGTGCTCATTTTAGCCTCTGGCTTCTGATTATTCCCCAAATGAAAAATCTCTGCCTCCACGCCCTCTCTTTCTTTTTTAAGCAACATTATTCACCAATGTACAGATTTCTGTAGTGGAAATGGGTTTCCTTCTTTGTCCTGATGGGTAAGATCGCTGCAGACCCATTCCTGGACTTGTAGCTTGTTGCTTACAGTGAGGCTTTGCTGACCCAGCTTTCACTCTGTGTAAATCACTTACAAGCACTCTCTGCCAGATCCTTCATCTGTTTTTGGATCCCCATGTCCTGCAGCTCTTCATGGCTTTGCCAAGCAGTCTTTTAGCTGCAGGTCCCTTTTATTACTTCAGATATTAGGAAATCTTGGGTGGAAGACATCTGCTGAGTGTCCAATGCTTTTAGGATACCCATTAAAGGGATATTTCCCCCCTGCTGTCTCATGTCTGATCTCTGGAGGAGGATGCTGGTTGCAGGCTGTCACACCTTGCCAGGGCCCCACCTTGGTGTGGGCTGTGTTCCCCAAGCCCCACACCCTCTGGGGATCCGGCCTTGGCTCCTGCCTGGGTAGGACAGGTCTGGTCAACACTGCAAGCTGAAAGCTCCTTCACAACCCTATGTACAATATTTGATTTCGCTCCACTATTTAGCCTTTTAATGTGGTTCTGCTTATTTTTACAGGTTTCCCAATCTGCCCCCTCCCTAGATTGTTTATATTTTTGGAGAGCCTTCTGTTTAGTGCCTATAATACCCCTGACATCCTTTAGCAGCAGAGGTCTTCCCTCACCCACTCCTCTGCTGAGACTTAACTGGGATTTGTTTCAATGCTAATCTCTCAAACTGTTTATTAAACCATCTCCTGATTTATCTGCAAAAGATTTTTCTTTAAGTTATAAAATTTCAATCAAAATTCCTTCAGGCATTTTGCATTCCCCTCTTACGATCGCTAAATCCTATTTGTTCTCGGCATGACCCCCTTTGGCTCAAAGCCCGGGCTCAGCCCCAGCGTGGCTGGAGAAGGAGGCAGCACAGCAGAGAGGATGGATGAGCTCCACAAGCGAGCAGCTCGTTACCCCCCTGCCTCCAGACAAGGAGACTTCTAGACTTGCCCTGCTGAAACCATTTCTTTCCTTTTCCCCTTCAGACTTAGCCCCTAGCAAGGCTTCCCCGCCAGCAAGGGCGAGTTTTCCTCGTTGTTCCATCCCCTCGCACCTAGTTCCAAGCCTGTAACATGCTAAATAATTCCTCTTCCACCTTGGTGTTTACATTCTTCAGATACTTTCCTCTGCTTTTCATGTCCCGACTCCTTTGGCCCTTCGCTGGGTTACACCCGGCTCCTTTCATCTTTGCCAGCGGAGCAGCCTCCCATCCCTCGCTCCCTCCAGCCTGCCCAGCTCAGCAGCAGCACTGGCCAAGCTGCTTTCTCCCTGAAACCCTTGTCCATCCATCGCAGTCCTTCCAGGGTGAGGTTGGCCCGAAGGATGAGCACGTGCCGTGTGCCCGAATCCCTGTTACGCAGCAGCTTTCGCAGCCAGCTCCCTCTGCTTGGTGTAAATCAGATGTAGATCAGACCAGGCAGCGTTTCGTCCCCATTTTGCACTCCACAGGGAACACAACTGTCTAAAACCCTGATTTGAGAGGCAGCCCACAAATTCACGCAGCAAATCTTCGTCATCCCACACCCTGCTGCTCTACCCTATTTCCCAAACCTCCAGGGCAGCTGTTCCTAGTGCCTAGGGCAACTTTTGGCCGGAAATATTTCACCTCTCTGGAAAAAAACTATTTGGTGTTCAGCCCTTCAAAAAGCTTTTTGGCTTTATTTACAGGAGGAGGAAAACCCTTTAATGATCTGACCCTTTAATCGTCTGTGCACCCAATAATGTCCCATCAGGGGTTCACATCCTTCCAAGGGGATCACCCTTGATGTCATTTAGTTATATATTTGCTGTAGCAAAGAATGGCAAGTCAGGAATTGGAATAATATGGTTATGCTGGAAGAAAAACCCCACATTATTAGTTTAATACACACTCTTTCCCCCAAAACACAGCTCCTGAACTACAGTCAGCCAAACAAAACAGTCCACCTACTACATGCAGGGCACTTCAAAGGAAAAATGAAAAGGGACAAAACCAGTATGAGAGGGTGAGGAATCCCAGAGGGTCCTTATCGGGATCCCTTTCCGTGGATGTTCCCATGTTTTAGTGGAAAAAAGAAAAAAGCAACAACACTAAAGACCGGGGAGCGCGAGCCTCTAGGGCTGATAGAGGATTTTCCTCTGGCTAGACATGAAGTCTTTAAAAAAGCTGTGCCAGAGTGTGGGATCATTAAACACCTTCAGATTCCTTCCCTGCTGCCAATCACTGCATCAGCAACCGCCCTCTCCATGGCGTCTGCTGATCCCACTTTGAAAACCTCCCCATTTATCACCGCTGGGAGAGATCCTGCTGAGACCGCTGGAGCCTGCTGCTTGTCAACAGGGCACCTTATCTTCTCCAAACATTTACTTAACCCTTTGTCTGGCAGGCTGGGAACAATGGGAGCCTGGCCGAGGCCCAGGGGATCCCAATCCCAGCCCGGCCTGGTCACGGGCAGCAGCGGTGGGCTGAGCGAAGGGAGGATGCTGGAGACCACCATGGTACAAGCTTCCACCTCCATGGAAAAGGTCACTTGCAACACGGTAGAGCAGAGAATTATTTTTTTAAAGTGTTTTCTACCAGGGACAGACGTACAAGGTGAATTTCTACCTCTTAATAAGGCAATGCAATACATCATCAGTCATTCAAATAGTTCCCCCAAATCAGCTACATCAGCTCAGAGCTGGTGCAGCTCTACTTGAAGGAAAGATACCAACTTCAGAACCAGGCTGGGTGGGGCTTGGAGCCCCCTGATCCAGTGGAAGGTGTCCTTGCCCATGGCAGAGGTCTGGCTCTGAGGTGCCTTCCAACCCAAACCATTCCATGATTCTATGATTCAGAAGACGTCGTTCTTGCTGTGTACAGCTCTAAAGACGATTTTGAGTTACTCTATACTCTTGGCTATAGAGACTCGAGATGTGTCTTCATTGGACAACTTGCCATTTCGGAACAGTTTTTTTAATAATATCAGGCTTTTTTGAGAACTTTCCTATGATGTAGCCCATGAACTAGTGACAGGTTTCCAGTGGAGATGGGCAAGATGCTTGCAACCGGAAAATGAGAGCTCAACACTTGAACTTCAACGCAACAGGAGAGAAACGGATGGGGTCAAATCCTGGTCGTAGCAGCACAAAGCTCCTGATGCGCACCCACTCCTGCTGTGCCAGCACTTAAAGACTCAAATGACAGTGCTGAGGTACCTGCTGCCAGGAAGGATGCCCAGGGGACCACAGCTGAAAAATCTAGGGGGGGGTTGTTATTAAGAACCTCAAGGTTACACATCCTCACTTCACAACAAGCCTTCAGGAGCCGCGCAGTGTCTGCTGGCACGTACAGAGGCACCAGCCCAGCAACGCAGAGGGATGAAAACCCGTAAGAAACCAGAGAACACAGAGATGAGCTCTCACAGCTCACTTCTCCCGGTCATGAACATCCTGCGGCTTACTGGCCCGGCAGCTGCGCTGAGGACAGTAACAAATGGCTGCGTATTTGGAGCCGGGTTTTAAGTCTTTGTGTTGTCGTTGTAATGCTTTGTGCTGTTATCTGTGACAAGAGCAGGGAGTTCACATCTTTATCTAGGAATAAAGACTCACAGATCATGGCAGTGTTTGACGGTATGACAGCCTTGGGAAATCTGGAATATTGTTAGCAACAAACAGCCCTTCCAGCACAGCGGTGGTGACAGACTGATGCTCCTTTCTTAATGCCAGTCTGGATTATTAGGTTCTCTGAAGTGTTTTAATTAACTGTCCTTCACGCGCTTGGAGTTGGGAATGAGGTTGATATATGCTTCTGTGTTTCCCAGTACTTCAGCAAGTAACACAATCCACGTGGTCTCCTTGAGCTGTTTGGAAGGAATATGGGAAGGGATAAATAAGAGCTTTATGTTTCCAATACCCATATTTCACTTACAGGCTTCTTTAAGCACATATTCACCGCCCTAGGGACAGCTTCTTGTATTTTGAACTCACGTACCCCCTAACAAAGCTTAGTACCCTTTCTAAGGGGAAGGGTTACTTATCCTCCAGCAATGAGTATTTATATTGAGTGTTAGTGCTGGCAAGTGACTCGTGCCGTGTTTGTGTGATGTTTAGCAGGTCAGCATGGCTTTGTGGACACCACACTATTGTTACTGAGACACAGGCATGGACCTTCAGTAAAGGAAGGAACTCCTTCAAATATAGATTAGGATGCATCTGTGAAAGCCGCGTTTTTCCCAGCCCTTGGAAACAAAAGTGACATTACTGAGCGCTCCAGAAGAGAAATAAGCTTAGATATCTAAAGGCCATTCCTCTAGGACAGGGGACCATGACTGGTCAGTAAGAAATCAGCAGCACAGGTCTTCAGGGTTTGTGAGTGCGCAAGCAGAGCACTCTGGTCACCTTCTCAAGGGCACCAGCATTTACTCTTCAAACATCGCTTACAGTACAGCAGAGCCCTGGCTGGAGTTAGACTGCATCCTGAATTTAAGCAAGTATTTAAATAGTGCTTAGACCAATCTAAATTTCTCTGAACTCAACGCAAATACTGCGGCAGAAGTTAGATTGGACAGTAGGCATTGAATTTTTTAGTGAGAACTAAGCTCCTCTATGTAAAGAGGAGCTCTATTCAGAGCTGTGCAGATACCCAGACAATCGATGCGTTGGTCTGAGATCTAGAGGAAAGTTTAGTGATGCTTTCATGGTACTTTTCATCTCTTTTTTTGGACAGTGGAAGTACCAGTTTGCTCCAAACGTTAATTTATTTTTCTAAAGACCTCTGACCAAGCACTGGTGTTTCTTCTGTGCCTCTCCTTTTCCCCTCCACTCCCTATGGGGGCTTGTTAAGTGATTTTGGACACGATGGTTTTTATGGGATATTGTGATAGGGAGAGCAGCACATAGAAGGAGGTCAAAGGAATGGTGTTATATTTTAAGTGACATCTAAGAAACAAAACATCCACCTTTATCCATTTACTAAAAAAAACCCCAACAAACCAAAAGAAATCCAGACTGTAACTGGCAGATAGCTTTGGATATAGAAGTGGCTTTTGATGAGGAAGGAAAACAGACTTTGGATGTAGCTTGTGCAACATTTATCCTAAGATGACCTACAGGAATGTGACATATATTTAGCCAACATGCTTTGAACTAGAGAGGACACTGCTGTGTAACTCATAACTCCCATTTCCTTACGTTTTTATAGAGAAACGCTCCCTGGAATTGCCAGACATCTGATGAGTGAAGATGGTCCTTCTGGCACGGAGCGTGCAGCCTTTGTTTTTGCAGAGCGTTGCTGGACTGACCGGTGAAGTGGCTGTCATCCTGCGACGGTGTGCCTTCCCCGAGTGAAGTGACATTGCCGTACCCTTGGCAGTAGAAGACACGTTTCTTCTGTGGTTGAAGCATTTGGAAGAAAGCCCCGCGTGCTTTGGCAACGCCAGCTGAGTACCTGGCTAAGCTCACTCAACACTGCCTGCCTTCGCTCCGTCCCACGTTGCCTCCACTACGATAATGGAAGCCTGCGAGCGTGCTTCTCTGAATCCCAACAAGGAAAAGTGAATCATATCAGCCTTAAGGGAAGAGAAAGACACACATATCCAGAGGGCTGAGCTCCAGCATCTCCTGGCTGATTTAGGGCAGAGGGGATAGACCACCGTTCTAGCTCGGCAATGCAAGCAGGGGAGCACAATCACAATGCACAAGTTTCAACATGAGCAGGGGGGATTAGACAAGCTGAGGACAATGCAGCTGCCATTGCACAATGAATTATTACCACACCGTGGTCCCATCCGTGCAAACAAGAGTTTAACAGCAGCAGTTAAAGACACGGGTCCTTTTCACCACCCCACCAGCGGTGGGCACACATTAAGCAGGAGCTTTGGGCTGGCAGCACACCCAGACCTTTGCTGCTGTTCAGCAGATGCTGCAGTGCCAGGTTTAGGTGATGTGATTCAGCCACACACCTGAGCTCCACGTGTAAATACAAGGAAAATTCCTTCAGGACCACCAGAAGCAACCATGGGGTTTTGGAGCATTCCTGTCTTCTTAACCAAGAAGGATGAGTATCAGGAGGAAAAAAACGATAGTATTGCTTGTTTCCCCCTCCCTGCAGCTTGCATACATTAAATCTCATCTTCAGGCTTTCATTTCAGAATACACATATCTACACTAAGCCCACAAAATGGAAAACTGGTTTTTGAGTCACCCTCTTATGTCCCTTTTGCCCCAGCCTTGCCCGGAGCAGTCAGTTGTTCTTGTGGTACCGAGGCCAGGTAACAAGCTGGCTGCCGTGTAACCGCTGACCACGTCACGATGGGCTGAGACGTGAATGGAGTTGAATAAAAGACAGTAAGTGCACAAAACATCAGCTAGGACACCATGGAACTTTACCAACCAGTAAAGAGGTGGCTGTTAGAGACCAGACACAGTAGATTGCTACCCACAAACGCTGGCTTCCTCCTTGAGATTATGTTTTACAGCCCCTCCTCCCTTATGAATCTTATTGAATGGAAGATGGTCATGAAGCAAGACGAAGCAAATGGTACAGCCAAGACTGACATCAGGAGCCATAGGAAGGGTTAGAATAGAAACAATTCCCTGAAAATGCCCAGCTGTTATCATGGCAAAGCCAGGGTTTAGCTAATAAAGCAGCCAGGACTGCCTGCATTACCCCAGTAATCCCACATACAGACAAAGAGCTGCAGGTGAAGCAGAACAGGTGGCTTCCCCGGGCCCATGTGCTGCCAAACCTGAGCACCAAAACCCCGTAAGTGGCCGGTCCTCATCAGCACTTTGGGAGGAGGAACACAGACAGGTCTCAGACCCAACCCCACTGGATGAGGGAGAATATTTCAAGCCTCTCCGCTGATAAATGAAACACCTCGGGCAGAAGCCAGGGTTACTTCAGACCTTGAAGCCACATCAATGAGACAACGCACAATTTAACACTGATGGTGTCTGCAAGGGCCTCAGGCACAAGCAGGTCCCCAGCTCTCCCTTGTCCTGGGCTTGCTTGGACTTTGAACCTCATTTACTGCATGGCAGGAGAGCAGCAAATGCTCACACAGGGGGGAAAACTGCGTCATCAACGGGGGCTGCTCCTCACCTGAGCCCACCTGGAACCAGCAGTGCCTTCACCTCCCCTCTCCGTCAACAGCCAAATAACTTCCCTTGTGTAGCCCAGCCTCTCCAGTGGGGGCTGGGGACACCCTGCTTGCTCCTAAAGAGGTCCTGTCTGGAACTGGGCTGCTCTCACTGAAACAGAAGGAGATAAACTGGAAGGGGGAAGAGTTAGATTAGACATGAGGAAGAAATTCTTCACAATGAGGGTGGGGAGGCACTGGCCCAGGTTGCCCAGGGAGGCTGTGGCTGCCCCATCCCTAGAGGTGTTCAAGGCCAGGTTGGATGGGGTCTTGAGCAGCCTGGGCTGGTGGGAGGTGTCCCTGCCCTTGGCTTGGAGTTGGCGCTGGATGGCCTTTAAGGTCGTTTCCAACCCAAACCATTCCATGATTCTATGATAAAAGCAAAGGAAAGCTTTGGCAGCAGTTGATGGATGTGCTATAGCTGGGAGTGGAGGTGGGTAGTGCCCACCTCTCATTTGGGCCACACCGCACTGATGGAGAATCCTCTGCTCTGCGTAAGGAAGGGTAGAATGAATATTTTATGCATAATCAGCCATTTTTCGTTCATGGTCCCTTCTCCGAAGCGGCTCCAATCAGCAGAGGATTTAGCTGGAGGGGTATAAAAAAATATTTCAAGTTCCTATGCTTTTATTGATTTAACATTTTCCCAGATTCTCTTCGCAGTCCTTCCTCGCGTTGTTCTCCTACCCGTCATGGTCTTCTTTTAGGCATAATTCCATTATCTAGTACTTTAATCCCAAAATGGTGAGGGAGTGCTACATGGAAAAAAAAATGGGAAATAGGCCCGGCAAATGGAGTTAAGGAGAGATAGGAAGGAGCCAGGGTCTGTCAGCTCCCCGGGGCCCCGCAGGGTGCCTGCGAATGACAGACAGCATTTCCCGAGTATCAGACGAGGCCAAACACATTTCTTGATAAACTAATTAAGTAAATGTGTTGAAACGATGCGAGTGTGACCGGGTCCTCGCTCCTCTCGCGTGCTGGCTGGTGCTGCTCCCAGGGCCCAAGGCAGCCCTGCAGCTCCTGAGGAGGGTGCAGTGCGGGGTAAATTATCCTTCCTGGGAGACAGGACTGAATAAAGTGCAATTTGGGGGTGGGTTGTGGGCAGGGTACCCGCTGTCACTGCTCAGTGGGGGACTCACCAGTGCCTACTCGAGGGACGCTCGGTAGGTGCCCATCCCTGGGGCCATTGAGCAAGAAAAGGTCACTTTATGGGGTTCGCCCGATATAAAGCGGGGTACCAAGGTGGGCTGTGACACCCTACAGCCCCTTTCAGCTGGGGTAGCCCATGGGAGCAGCGGTGTGTTGGGGGATCAGTGCCAGGGCAATGCTCTCAACCCACGAGGGACGCATAAGGATTTGTAGAGTGAGACTGACAGGTAAATAAAGGCTGTCAGCCTGGCCCAGTTGAGCATTAGCACTGGGAGAACTGGGGGATGTGGTGCAGGGAGCTTTGGAAGATAGCTCTGGGTGAAACCAGCTGATTGTATTCTACAATACTGGTGCGGCTGGAGTCGCTGGTGAGAGCAAAGAAGAAGATGGTGACACCCTGGAAAGGAAGGAAGCCCAGGGCATCCATCACCTGCTCTCTCAGGTGAGCTGGGAGGCCACCTTGGGGCACATCAGTTCATTTCCCTGCCTGCAGCCTTCCTCCTCAGGTCATGTACCCACTCTAAACCCTGACCACAGGGCATTTGTACCTTTAGATCTTCTCTTTCTTTGCTCACCTAAGAAACACCATGAAGTTCAACACGGTGTCTCCAAAGTTTTCTGCCTTTGGATTTTTCATAAAGACAAATACAGGAAGCAGATTCCCAGGAGAGTGGTGCCAGGGCTGCCAGGTGACATTTGCTCTCTGCCTGGGCTGGAGACTCCCTTCCTCCACCCACCTGGGGCCAAACCCTCAGCAGCAGCAATGAAGTATTCCCATCCCACGGGCTTGCTTGCAGGATGAAAGATTACATCCTATCCTTCCTTCTCCTCCCTCGTGGTCCTCCCTGCCTTCCAAACATGACGTTGGGCCACGCGTATCCTGAGCAGCTTCCATTCAGACACCACAACCTGGACTTGACCCCTGAGGTTCTGGCTCCACTGAGTCTTCCTGGCCATTTTGGGCAGCAGGAACCTCTGTCAGCGCTGGTGATGGATGGGTTCAGTGGGAGAGAGGTCTACAGACAAGAAGTCTCCTGAACAGAGTGGCAGGCAAAAATAAAATAGACCTGAGCAGCAGTAGCTTGCTACAAGCAGAGCTCACAGTTCACAGCTGCAAAGAGCCATCCCTCCTTGAGACCACGTGGTTGTCACCATCTTTTCTGCAGACCATGCAGTAGATGGACATCTTCTCTCCTGCACAGGCAATGTATGTTGGCTTTCTGGCTTTCCCACCCTTCAGCTTTCCCAGCAACCGCTGGAAATAAAGCAAATAACAGCGAAGGTTTCTCCAGCGTGTTAAGAAGCAGCAGTGTGGGCTTTCCATGTGGGGGGAGAGTCATCACAGACACAATAAACACCTGAGGTCACATCTCTGTTTATGCACACTGAGCTCCCAGGAGAGCAGGAGGTCTGTGATGGTGTCTCCAACTGAATGTGATCAGCCTAGCTTGACCAGGAGACGACTTCATCATATTGTGCAGGGTCAGGACAACTTCTGGGCAGGATGCATCTCCTCAGGGCTGTACTATCTGCAGGATGTCCCTGAACTAGAGATGCTCCAGCATCCCTGCCCAGTGCCCACCCCTCACAGCTGCCAGGGACCGGGATTGCAGTGGGGGGTCACACTGCAGGAATGCCTAGTGAGAGACACACTGAAGGCTGCTCTCGGAGCCATCAGCCTCTTGACTCCTCTGCAGTGTCTGGGCAGCCAGATGAGGAAATGAGGGCAGAGAAGAGAGGATCTGACCTTGTGCTTCTGCCTCCTTTTCCAGATTAAGCCATTTCTTTATGAGACACACCCACCCTGCAGTCCAAATATTAGCTGAGTTTCCGTTTCAGACAATACCATCATCATCAAGTTCAATTCCAGAATGCGTTCATAGCCATTTCATGATGTTTTAACACTAAAACTCTATTTATTTTTTAAGATAGGCAGAAGGCATGGTCATCTGAAGCACCAGTGATGTGTGAGCACTGGACTGGGGACAACACCAAACAGGAGGGAGAAGTCACAGCAAGCTTTTGCTGCTGCCCAGACGTGAATTTATGTCCCTTCTTATTCCTCCAAAAAGCAGCAACAGGAGCCACATTGTGCAAAATGTTTCCTTCAACCAGTGGAATCAAATCTGAAGGTGAATCCTTTGGGAATACTGACTGACTAAGGAAGAGGGGTTGCTGTAGGACAGTGACTGTACGCACTCCAAACCCTTGCCCTTGTTGCCTGTGCCCCTTCTTCACCTGGTGCTTTATGATGGGTTATGCTAACACACATGAAATTTAATTTCCGGTTATTAACCCACAGAAAGGTATTGCTGTTTCCAGAGAAATTACACTGCTTCCAATTAGTGTTGCCCTTTGGTTTATGGTATGTTGTTTTTCTTGAAAACCTTTGAACCAGGTTGTACACCAGCTGAAGGGCATTCTGGGGCTGTTCATAAAGATTAACTCTTTTGAGCAAATACACACTCCAATTCATTTGCCAGTTGTGCCCTTGCAAAGGAAGGGGACCTCAAGAAATGCTAGGTGGCTCCTTGCTTTCCCTTCAATTTTCTCCATATTTATATATGTATATATTTATGTGGGGTTTTTTCTGGTGTCCCATTTTCCAGCCTTGCCTAAGGAGATGTCCTTGTTTTTCCATTGCCACAGCAGGATGGTCATGACAAAGCAAGAGTCGCCTTCAAAAGCTGGACATTAGCAACTGTCCTGCAAGAAAGGCTTTGGGCTGGCTTTGTCTAATCCTTATGCAAAACTTGCAACACCACAAGGAGGAGAATGGAAGTTATTGCCACTTAGGAACAGTGATACATAAATCTATTTGATGTCTTGCTCAGTCTTGACTCTCACTGCCCATCTTTCCCCAATGCTACCATGAAATTTTATGGCTCCGAGTCAGCTTAGTCTTTCTGCTTGTTGGGTACCATTTACCCACCTTGTTCCCTTCAGACTGCCGACGTGCAGGACAGATACAAAGACACAAGTGTCCTCAATGTGTGTATTTTCATTCTGACCAGCTTTCAGCTTACTTTTATTATTCCATTACTTTTCTATCAAGCTGCCAAAGGCTGTAGCTTCCTACGTTCATTTATTCTCTGCTTTCCTTAGACCTTCCCCAATCACAATATTTAAAATGGGGGGGGGAAAGAAAATTTACCCTTGGAAATTTAGCTTTCATTCCTGCCTTTCAGCAAAACACTTCTCTCCTTGCAGCTCCCACAGTAGAGATGTGGTTTGAAGCGTGGGGTTTTGGACTATATCTCTGCAAAGTGAGGGTATGGGGTTTTGTCTGAGGACATCAATTACAAATATTTCCATTTCTTTCAATAAAAGCTGGTTGCATCACCAACACCTGGTTTTTAAACTGCTCTTATGTAAATGAGACCTGCAGCCTGTCCTGTTGCTCTGCACACACCAGCACGTAGTACTGTCTTTTCCACTGAGCTCACTTGAGGAGGAAATCGTTGCTATTTCTAATTAATTGATGGCAATTTTCCCTTAGGGCACCGTACCAGCTGAAGAGACTGGCAGAGGTAATCCAACAGCTAACAACCATCACTGCTGCAACCTCTCAAAACCCTGTTGATTGTTTATTAGCTCTTTACCACCCCGGCTGTGAGTTGATGCTAAGCAAGAAACAACAGCTGTGGATCCGAGCCGCCCACCAGTGTGCCTTTCATCTGAACTGTCAGGTTTCCCCTGGTACCATTTTTCCCCCTCCTGTTGTGTCTAGGTGGCACGAGATGTAATTTCATGCTTATTGGGTGCTTCGTGCCTTGGTGCTGAGGTCCCAGTGCCCGTGTTACCCCATGGACACATGCGGCTCTCCTAGACGGAACACAGCAATCTCAGCTCGGTGCTCACACTCCGGAGGGACACAGACACCTCCTACCTCTGAAACCCACCCGCTGCGATCTCGGAGGTTAGAGAATTCCATGATCTTCAATTTCAAGCAAAACCCCATGAATCAGACTCATTTGTGAACAGGTTTGATGTTTAGGGAGGCAAGGTCTATACCGACCTCATCACAGTTCAGGAACGTCTCACCCCTTCGCGGATGCAAAGCCAAGGCAAGAGCTATGTGCCAGACAGCCACCGGTCCATATATTCCTTGGCCATACTCACCCCTTATGAAAGGGGGGTGGGTTTCTTTGCCTGTCTGACCAAGGTTGTTTAATCTACTGTCCTGGGCTAGTGCTGCTCCTGGAAGTTGGTCTGTAAGGCAGCGAGCCTAAGATCCTGCGTGGGAAACAGACTGCACTCATCTGATTTCAGCTACCATATATCTGCAAGGATGGGCAAATGACTGCAGCCTCCGTGGGTCTGTGGACATTTACGGTGAAAAGCAGCTGGGGAACAATCCAAGTAATTGCTGTAGGCCAATGCACGTGTTCTAATGAGTCTCCTTGCAGAGGGACTTACACAGCGTGTCTGCATTATTTACACAGGACACCACTATCAGTAAAGGCCTTATTATCTGCTCTGTATTTGTTTCTATATCTTTCAGGTTAGCAACTCTCAGATTCAGTGTGGTTGGGGTTTTTTTAATTATTTTTATAGCTTGTTTCCTCTTTAGTGATATTATCACGGAGCCAATAAAAATGTTTTCCTCCTACATCTGGTCAAGGAAAGATTTTGCTGGGTACACGAGTCATATTTCTGAAAAAGCCTCTGAGAGGATATAAAAAGCTGTTGGAAGCAATTGAGTTTACTGTTGCCTTATGTACTGTCATTAATTAGGAAATAAAGCAAACTGCATTTTATATCACTTGTAATCAAAATGTTACAGTCTTCATGTGAAGCTTTCCAAGTGCGGAGCCTGAAAGCAGACTCAGTTGTTGCACAGATGAGCAGAGAAGAAAAGGATGCAGAGCTGCTTTAAATTTTAAAACCCATGGCCCAGATTTTCAGAGTGATGGTGTAAGACAGGCTGCCATGCAGCAAGGCAGGATGAGGGCAGCTGCCCTGATGGGGCAGGCAGGATAACTGCATGTTCCAGCAATCTGGATAATCAGGTGGACACTGTGATTTATTCCACCACTGCAGCATCACAGTTACTCTGGTAACTGGCTGAGCTGCAGCTCAGAGTCTGACTCCCGTTCTTGGGTACCACAAAACACCCACGTACAGCATTCACTCTTTTCCTCTGCTTTAAATTGTCATTTTCATCCTCTAATTCTCTTTTCATAGAGTTCAGAGTTTTCCTCATTCCCTTTTCCTGCCTCCCAGTTCAAAACACTGAGCACGGCAAAACCTAAATAATAAAAGAAATCCAAACAAAATACTTTAAAGAGAAAAAACATTTCATCATCAACCTTTTTCTTTTTCCACAACCTTTAACATTAGATGCCTTTGTCAAGCCCATTAGCACCATATCTGCGCTTTCCGGAGTTTGAATGCTTTCGTATATTTGGCTCCATATGAACAAACTGGTGGAGCAAACATATTAGTAGATCATTTGCCATGTACATGATTCAGATACCCAGACATGTACAAAACCCAGGCGGGGATTAACCAAGCCTGACAGCACTGAAGTGACTCCAGTTCTGTGTATGCATAAGCGATAATGAACCAAGGGCCCTGTTTGTCTTCAAATAGCACACAAAATGATTAATTAGTTGGAGAGGCATGAGTAATAATCACAATATTATATGCTCTACCATAATGGAACGCTGCTCTCTTCTCGCTTTGTTCCTCTAATCTCTGCCAAGCAAATATCCACAGGGTGTTACCAGCAGAGCGGGAGGCAGATTGCAGTGGCTCAAAGTTTATAAGCAGCACTTCTTTCCCGTTGTGGTTTTCTACCCCTGGGACATACAGAAAACCTCTTTCAAACATACACATGGTTGCTGCTAAAGGATTAAAGGTATCTGCAGGGAAAAGAAAAAAAGCAAATAGCTCTGATTGGAGATTACAGACCTGAACATGTTCCCATTGAATTCAGTGGCAAAGGTTTTGATTCGAGGTTGGATCCTAGCAGAATGCTTTGTCATCAAGATGTTCTTTGGTAAAAATCATACACTTTATCACAGAGATACATTAAAAAAAATCCCCAAGAAACGGCTGCTAAGCTCCCTGTTTTGTGTTTATTCATCTACTTCTGGTGTAAGGCAAAACCACTCTTGTGAATTTTTACCAAAGCAACTCTTCTGGTGACAGGTAACGTCACCCTTGCTGGTGCCTGCGGTGAGGTCGGGCTCAGGTACCAGCTGGGACTAACAGGTTCCTGCCTGGACTCAGGACCACGAGCTGGCACCAGGCTCCTGCTCCGCTCTGGGCTAAGCCTCTCGCTCTCAGCCGGAGTCGGCAGAGGGAGCAGCAGCCTTCACTTGCTCACGTCTCCTTGTCCCTCCAAGGTGAGGTCTGGATAGCAGGTTTCCAGCACAAACTGGAGAGAAAAATTTGAAGTCAGGACCCACTTTCCCCATTGTTCCATGGCCCAGAGAGCCTGGAAATCTGCCGCATGATCCTTCTGCCAAACTGTGCCTGCAATCCCTGTCCTCCACCCCTCTCCCCTACCTGGTAAACAGCGAAGGGCAGGGGGTAAAATCCACTGCGACCCACACTTGCTCCGTGTACAGCCCTGGGGAAGGTCGGAAAGGTGCGGTGCCTAAGGAGAGTCATAGGGTTTGAAACAAATCCTACACCAAACCAGTCGTCCCGCCAAACAGCCACACTTCTTGTTGTCCTCATTTAAGCAACAAAACTCATTTTTCTGTCCTGGCTATCCAGAGCTCTGCCATCCTCTGAGTTTAAAAATATTATAGGCAAATTCCTGTCTCTGCCTATTTTTAGTTGCTATTGTCCAGTTTGACATTTTGGTGCACAGCGTTGACTGGGGTGCGCGTGGTTCTGCCAGAGGGTTTGAAGGGGTTTTCAATAGGAAGTGACCGGGGAACACAAGCTATGATACATTTCTGTGTTTTAATTCAGAAATTAGAACTCAGCCCAAGGGAAGCCGGTGCACTTCCTCAAGTACCACTTTATCTGTCCCCCCAGGGGACCTTTGGGTTTGGAAGGAGCAAGAAGGTGATCGCACCGTCTGGGCAGGAACCAGTGCCAGACACTTTCCCAATGCGTATTTGCTTTTTGCCACACTAGTTTTCTCCTTCAAACGACTCCCATTTCTCCTTCCTCAAAGAGGACTTGGTTTGGGGGGTGCACTCTGCAAGTAGACCACGTTCAAGTGGAAACAGCATTAAGTTTTTCAATCCTCAGGATATTTCTGTCTCAGAAATATCAGTTTCTGGTGGGAATTTTTATCAAGGATTGCAAGGAGCCTCTCTCACTCATTCAGAAGTGAGCTGCTTCCACCATGACCTCTTGGCCCATCTCTGTCTTTGAAGAACCTCTTGTTGGCCAGTGATGGACGGTGTAAAAGGAGATGTAAGATACTCTCACAGGCTGTGCCAAGCTCTTACTTGCTCGCATCCTTCTGACATGAGCAAGAGTGAAGGTGTTCTTCTAGCCTAGTCTAGGAGCACTGCCTGGATAAGCTTGGGAAAACTGGCAACTCCTCATGATTTAACTGTCCTTGCAACCTCTGAAATGCAGAGCCAGGAAGCTCTGCCAGAATAACTCATGAACACAAGCCTTTCCTTCACCACTTCTTGGCCCACAGCACCCTATTCCCATCAAGGACTGCCCACCCAGCACCTCCCCTTCTCCACTGCCTCTGAAGAACCCTGTACACTCCTTGCCAGCCCTGACATTTACAACAACGCCCCTGTCACTGACTTCAGCAAAGCTGGAGTCTGATGCAGAAGGGAAAATATTCCCTTCACTTGACATACCTACGTGTTAAAATGAAACAGGCTCGTCCAGGAGAAAACCCTGCCCTTATCAGTGTGACATTGTGGAGTCCCACGATCATAATCCAATATTAGCGTGCGATAGGGATCCTGCTGGTGGTGCAGCCTGTGCTGGGGCAGAGATTGGACCTTGCGAGTGACTTCTGCCTGGCTCACAGGTCTGCTGTCACCTACTGCATAACCCTCTCCAGCACAGGGGTTTTTGACTTTGGGAGGGGATAGGAAGGTCTAGGACCCTTCCTCCTCAGTCACCGAGCACTTTGCACAAGGGCAATAAGAAGGACCATCTATCAGGAGTAACAAGACCTCTCTGAGCCTCCTTCATGTCCCCCAAATTTCTCAAGCTTACAGCAGAAAGGACCATGGGGAGCAGGGAGATCTCTGTGCTGGGGAGGTGCAGCAGGGCTGATTGGATGGAAATCAATGCCTCTTCCCATCAGCTTGGCCTCTGGATCTGGCCCTCTGCTCTGGAAGCTACACGCTCGTTTGGGTTCCTGCTGTTAACCTTACACTTGCTCAATTACTCTGGTTTCCAAGGATCTCACCTTCCCAACGCAGCAGTCACAGGAGATGTGGGGGTGCCATTATCTGCATTTTATTCTGTCAATCCCCTATTCCCCCCCAAGCAGGGGGCAGTGGCTCTGGGGGGGAACAAGCCAGCCCCACTTCTCCTCTTTTTGGGTCGCCTGTGGAGCCAGGCAACTTTGTCCCCAACAGGGACATCCCTGAGCTCACTCTGCTCCAAGACAGTGGAGACGCAGCTGCATTCACCCTTCCAAGCCTAACACCCTAAACCAGTGGTGCAGTCACCTGAGGCTCCGTCTCAAGTCACCAGGCTCCATGATCCAACTGCCTCCCTCACCCACGGAGGAACAGACTGCTTTTCAAAGCTGACAGGCAGTAGCATGAATTCAGAAGTTGAATCTTTAAGGGAAAAAAAATAAATATTCTAAGGCTAATAAGAAAGCACAAGAACCCACTAAACTGGAACAAATCAGAGTGAATTTGCACTGGCAGATTCCCTTTACCTCTTGTGCTCCATTCAGGGTTAACACCTGCATCCCCTGCCCAGGTCCAGGGTGCAGGTGGCAGCAGTCCCTGACTCAAAGGTTATTGCCTACGGCCCTGCTGCTCAGCATGGATGTTGGACAGAAGAAGGCAGCTTTTTATGACCTCTCCCTCCTCTGAGCGTGGTGTGGCTTTGCTGAGGAGTGTGGAGTTGAAGGCCAGCAAACTTCCACATCCACCTGGCACCCGTAAGAGTAAACCTTGTTTCCCTCGTGCTGTAATTAAACCCCAGCCATCAGGGCTCAAACAGACTCTGACATCTTTCGTCTTTTCATGAATAAATGGTTATGTGTCAAAGCTTTACACTTGGATGTGAACCTGAGGAGCCCTGTGCCAAATGATGAGCTTAGGAACATTAAAGCCTGAGTCCTTCTGCCCCCCAGCACACGCCAAACCTCCCACAAAGCCCTGCCCACGGCTGCCAGGGCCAAAGCAGCCACAAGTGCCTTCTCATGTTTGTCATCCTATAATGTCTCTGGCTTGAGGAAGGACATTCAACGTGTCAATCATATTCCCATTATTGTAGCAATTCATTAGTGTGGTGGAATGAGATCCTGGGAGAAACCCTATTGATGTAAAGGGGAGGAGAAAGAGGCTGAGGAGTCTGCAAGGTTAATTCACTGGGGAATTGCTTCATTTTTTAATTCAAGGCAAATTCAATCATGCTTGCCAGCTCTTTTAAGGAAGAAACAATTACCTCGGGTGCAGAGACAAGCGCAGCCAGGGACTGACCTGAGTTATACCCCTAAACCGACAACAGATTTAAGGTTTTCAAAACCAGGGACAAACCAAGTTTAAGTTTCTCCAGGAGAAACAGGACAGCCAAAGGAACTGCTCACCTGGGCAGCCACATACCACTTTCTTCAGTTGTGATATTTAAACCTAATAATAAGTTGAGCATGACAGTGGTTAGAGGTGATGCTAGAATCCCTTCTTTTGCTTTATACCCACTTGTAGCTTTGCCTGTAAGAAATAACTGCATCAAACACCAGCACAGGCAGCAGCCTAGTGGTTTGCACCCCACACAAGATCGATAGGATACACAAAAGCTCCTGAAAACACAGCATTTGTCCTTGCCCTAACAAAGCATCCCTGGCCCAGACTCCAGCAAGAGCCACACGTGGCTGCTGAGAGCATCCATTTATAACCAAGACCGAGGAGATCCTACTCAGCACTACGGAAAGGCTCTTGACGTCATAAATTGTATTTAAAGGCTCTTTCAAGAAGACAAGCAAATTTAAGAGGGCAGTTAGCTTCTGGCACTTAGATGCATAACTTTATTTGAGTATTCAATTTCCTCCTTCATTCATAAAGTAAACATCTGAGTTATCGGAAAGTGACTGTATACTTATGCAGTGTTTTCTTAAAAGAGTCAATAGGAGCAAGGCGACATAAAATGCTTCAGAGAGCATGACACAGGAAAACACAAGCCTTTAAATTATACACATTCAGGAAACGGTTGAATTCAGCGTTTTAGATGGAAAGGTTAAAATGTTTGTGCTGAATTGTATTAAATCTTTCACCAGCAAATCCTGGAGGAAGCAGAACATTTGAAGGAACCTGGTTATTCCCAGTGTCTAGGAAAGACTCCCAGGGTTTCAAAGGAAAACGGCCATTAATCTCGTTGGACAAGTGCAATCTAATAAAAGCTGTTGTTAAATTAAGGCAACTTTGTTATTAGGTGCTTTCCAAATTTAGTCTATTTTCCCCCCCAAACAAAATCCCTTTTTGTTCTGAAACGGAGGAACTTTCTTGCTTTTCAGCCTGAAATGATCATTTTTAGGAAGACCACGGAGGACTGGAAGTCCACCTACTAGAAAATAGTCTTATTTACCACACATCTGCCTTTACAGGATTTTTCTATAAATAGATGAGGTTTTGGTATGAATATCTTATTGACCTTCACGCAGTGAATGATGCCCCCGGTGCTTTGGGAGCACAGAAGTCCAACAGGAGCCAGGCTCCAGCCCTGAGGAGGACAACATGATGCTGGGATGGCCAGGGCTGCTCAATAGCAGCTCAGCTGTGCTCCAGGATGGGTCTGCATGATCGAGTCCATCAGCAGGACTACCCCATGTCCACCTGCCGACCCCAGCAGCGGTTGTTTTTCTCAAACATGATCCAGACTTTACCGTATAGATCACTTTTACTCCAACTCCATGACAAAATCAAGAGGACGAAAGCAGGGTCACTCCTGCCACTGACCCCCAGCTGGACCTTCAGCCCGTCACTTCGCCTCACGGCATCTCAGTCCCACAACTGACGAAGTGTGGAGGGGACAGGTGACCTCTTACATGAAGATGACGCCGGAAAGGGCTTTCAACACCACAGGGTGAAAGGTGGGGAACCGAGCTTTAAAGACTGATAGAGATTAAACATTTTAGCAATGGATTACCAACAATCTCTCGAGGGAAGGGAAGGTAATCAATTGACAACAAGGCAGCGTATTCACAGCCTCTTTCCAAATTAGAACTGAATTAATACTTCGTTTCAGTGAAGGACTGAAAATGCATACCGAGCTTTAGGATTATTTAAAAAATAAAGAGGGAATTTAGCACTTCTGGAGCCTGGAGAGCCTGAGGATCCGAAACATTAAAACTCATGAGCTCCTCTGTGGTCAATTCAGACTTGGCTGGGAAGGGAAATTCTCAGCTTTCTTACAAAACAAACTAAAAGCAAAACAATCCACTTTTCCTGGTGAGACTTTCATTCAATTCTGCAGACTCAGGAAGCTCACGAGATAAGCCTCCACTCTGAGGATACGCTCCGAGCTGGCTGAAGCCTAGGCTGTGGCTGGCAATTAACAGGAGCGCAGCGCACTTAATGAATTAATGCGTTTGGGCAGCCTGACTCAGTATGGAAAAATAACCTAAATGTTTGTGGTGTTTTCTGCAGCCCAACTGTGCACTTCAAAAAAGGCATCAACAATAACAAAAACCATGTTGGTTTCCCAAGAAACCTCCTGAGGAAGTCCCCGAATTTCCTGGTTCTGAGTAGGGCTGAGATACTGTAGGGATTTCTCCCTGCTTTTTTTTTTTTTTTTGGTTTACTCCTAGTTTTGGATCTCGGTGGGAAATTCAGAAGCACTGAAATACTGAGTTAAAAGACTTACAAACCTCAAATCAGATTCTGGTTTTGTTTAGATTTGGGTTCTGATGAAGAGATAAGTAGGTTCTTATTCTATCCAAACCAATTTCCTACTAATTACCGACTGATCTCTGGCCTGTTTTTCTTTGAAAAATCAAAACTGAATTCAATTACAAGAGCAGAAGACAGCTATTTTATCTGGAAAACACGGATGCTATTGTGGTTTTATTTTTGGCTTTTGCCTCCTACAAATGCAAGAAGGCTTGGTTGCCATTTATTCAGGCTGCCTTCAAAAAAACAAAAGGAACTCCGTCCCCAGTGACCTTGCTCAGCAGGCTCCAGATGTAACTGATTTTGTGGTTATGTTACGAGCCCCATTGACACTGCTGTAACTAAAATGATTGGTGATGCACAAACCAAGCCAGAAAGGAAGAGCGAGCCAGAAAGGAAAAGTCAAGAGGTATCTTCACTTCAGAGCAATTGTAGACTTCACAAAGTTTAAGAACAATCTCTGTGCAAAGGACAGAGATCTTGTGAAACCTGGAGATCCAGAGGAGGAAAACTGGCAACATCTCAAGCCAGCTAGTGGTGTCTCCAGTCTGCCCTGGCTGTCACCCCCAAACCAGTACAAGGCAGTGCTTTTCGTGTCTGGGACTTTGATTTAGACACAGGTACAATTTTCCAGGGGTAGGACACAAGGAGCCCTTCCCCAGCTGTGCTCTCCCTCTGTGAGACTTCAGAGTTGATGGGGCAGATGTGGCTCTTCTCTCCCCTGGGTTTATCACCATTAACTCTACAAAGGTAACACTGGCTTTGAAACGGGGGCGCCCAGAGCACCCCACACAGCAGGGGAAAGGAAGCAACAGGAGGACCAATTCTGCCTCTTTGTCTAAAGAGAAGGGCAAGCAGCAATGTCAAAGTCAATAACCTCAGAGCACCGCCTGTCCGAGAAGGAACACTGTTATTAAAACTGCTGCTCAGAAATGATTTATCCGTTATTAATATTTTAAATTGCTAAATCCTTTCTAATCATGTTTTAATATGAGGCAAAGCTGCATGATTTAAAATCAAAGCTCAAGCCACTGCCAATCACTCCTGGGCGTGTCACAAAGCCTGCTGCAGGAATACTGATGAGACCAGCTTCCCAGCAGGGAGATACTTCCTGAGCAGGTCTACTGGGTCCTCAGCATCCTCCAAGGGAAGCTGTCTTTCATGTTTTGGGACTTTCCTGGGATCCATGGACACTGCAGGTTCATTCACCCTGAATGCATCGCACAGGGCCAACCTAGCACACAGGTCTTCTTCACGCTCATAGACCCCTCTGCTGCGGGTGCAAGGTTGCATTCAGGAGTAAGCTCTGTGATGTACCAAGAGAGAAAAACACCCGGGAACAACCTCTATTTAGCCTACTTTTATGAAGGGTTTTGCATAGATTCTCGTGAAGCAGCAAGATCCTTCTGGCACCGCAGCACGCGGAGGGATTTGCTCCTGGAGAATCCTGTTTTGGGGCACGACCTGGAGCCCGGCTGCAGCCAGCAGCCCTGCTGGACAGTAAGGGTTGAGTTGTTTTTGACTGGGATGAACTTGGTTAGGGAGAAATGACGGTCTATTTATCTCTTGTTCCTGCTGAGGGAAGGTGATGGCAACACCTTGTTGCCATCTGAGTGCCAAGTCAATCCTAAATCTCACCTTATTATTATATCTATATTATCAAATACAGAAAGAATATATACATATTATAACCATGATGACGTTATGTTTAAAATGCTGTCGGACAGCAGAAAAGCAAGCTGAAACTCTTCCAAGGGAATTCCCCCCTTCCACGCTGTCTCATGGTGGTGACCCTGCCAGTGAGAGCACCACAGCACGGGAATGTACTCCCACAAAACAAACAAAGGTGGATCTGAATAAACTACCTCCCCAAAAGGCCACTTTATGGTGCCCTTTGAGCAGCGGCTTCCCCATTTAACATTTATGCTTGCACATCCCTATACACACACGGAGCGTCTATTATAGCCTCCATCGCACTCGGGGTAAATTATTAACGCTGCCGATTCCACCTTGCCACTCACCTTAGTCCTCCTGCTCGCACGCGGCGGGGTGGTGTTCCCAGCACTGTTTTCCTACCCCGCTCACTAAGGCCATATCACTACAAGCAGCTTAAACACCCTTCCAGTTGGATGTTACAGCAGGCTCCCGCAGCTAAACGCCCCTCGTTTCCATTCATTGCCTGAGCCGGAGCCATTCTTCTTTATTACAAGCAAAGAGTGAACAGATGGGAGGAATGATACCAACACCTGAAATAACAGCAACATTAGGGCCCTGCTCTGCATCCCGTCTGTGCCCAACGCCCCTTTCCTCTCATTCAGTCTTTTGGGCAATCCCACAGGAGGGTCAGTCTCTGGAGCCAGGAAAATGTCAGCACAGGTGAGACTGAGACAGGGGCTGGAGGTTTCTACCAGTGGTTGCTTCAAGCTATTTGCTTGGTTTGGAGGGAAAAAAACCTAGTAAAGAGACACAGTTACTTTACTCTTTCCTATCCATCCGTTCCATGATGTGTGCTCTTATTCGCACTCATCCCTGAGATGAGGGATCCCAAAGATTTCACAGGCACGAAGCTGATAGTTCTGCACCAAAGGCGAGACAGACCCTTCCACTCCAAGGATTAAGTGTCCCCACTTTCTCTTGTTTTCTTCTGGATCATCAGGAAAGGTAAATAGCATCCCAGTAATGACGTTAAATATTTATATGGGAGACTAATTCAGCACTGTTACCTGGTACCAGCCAAGGAACAGGTCCTGGAGGTGGCTCAAACACCAACATCTTCAGACACCACAACAGTCAAGGGCTGCCCTTGGCCATGTTTCAAAATCTTGACATTCCAGTACTAATGCATTTCCCAACAACATTAAAGACAGTCCATAAACCCAGGAAATAGCGTGGTGGCATTAGAGCATTGAAGACAAAGATGCTTTTTTGCCAAGTTTGACCATAAAACCAGTCCAACACTGCTCCCTCTCTTTCTTCTCAACACCTACTGTACCCATGACGTTGTTACCTGTGGTGGTGGAAGTTTTACTGGAACACGGGATCTGGGATTTTCAGAGAAGACAACAGGATGGGTATGAACTCCCTTTAAGAAGAGCCCTTTTGGAATGTGCTGCTTCTCATTAAGCTTTCTCTTGAGGAGGAGCTTCTTTGAAACAAAAAAGACTTTGCAAAAGGTGTTATTGTTCCTCATTAAGTGTCTTTTGGGTTATTCAATGTAAATTTGACGTTGAACAGGAGAAGTTCTTGGAGACACCACCTCCTACCAATCCCTGGCCACAAAGCTTTCTCCAAAAAGGACCACCTGATGTGATGAAAGGATGTTTTCTTCTTCTATGCATACAACGGGTGAGGTTGAATACTCAGCTCTGGTTTAGCTGCTGCACAAATAAATAGCCCGGACATTTACTTACTGCAACACACTGACCTGAAAAGCAACACAAATTGTTTTTCTGGCTGGCACACAACCATTTTAGCAGTAAAAAGCACTAGAGGGTAGCAAGGAAACAGTGAACAAGGACTGGGAAATAACAGCAAACTTGTCTCTCTGCACCACCAAAAAATTCCAGAACAATCAAACTCAGTAACAGAGCCCCTACCCCACCTTCAGCCCTCACTGTCTGTGGCTCATCTTGCTTCCACCTTCATTCCATGAAAAACCTCTTGGCTCCACACAACACTTCATAAACCTGCCAACTACAGGGACCAAAAAAGAGAAACTTGCTGCCTCCATCCTTTTATAACCACGATGGGCAAGCTCCTCAGCCGAACGAGTGACTTCGGTGCTTCACCTGGGGTTGTGCATCCAAAGCCTGTACAGAGGAAGAGGCAAACCTGTTGGCCACCTGGGTGGCGTTTGCAGTTCAGGCAGAGCCCGGGCAGCCCCTGAGCTGCCACACAAGTTGTGCTGAAGACTTCTGTGTGCAACGCAGAAAACATGATGGCTCTCTGTGCTCCAATGTGAAAGTAACACCCCATTAGAGAGTCTGGGTCTTGAGGGCTCCCAGCGGAAATTAACCCCAAACTTTCTGTTTTCCATGCAGAAATCAAAAAGCAACAAATATTTGGGTTTTTTTTTGAAAGCAACTGCTTGGATGAGCAATGATTTTATTGTGCTATTAATATGAACATAAACAAGACCAACATGTGTTTATAGGCTCAAGGGCTTCATTACTCACTCGCTGACTTGGTAAAAATCACCGTGGCATCAGTATAAAGTGCAAAATGGGACTGATCATTGTAGTCGTGTTGTAAAATCATCTGGGCAGGTGACCTTTGAACAAAGGCAATTGATAGTTCTGAGGCAGCTGTACAACAACGGTAAAGATAATAGTTGTCCACAAGCCAACAGTCCTGCAGGAGAGCAAATACGTACCATACCTGGGAAGGGGAGTGAGCACCAAAGGGTCGGAGAAAGGTTTGGGAACGAGAGGTAAAAGTTGATCTCTGAAGTGCATCTGTTTCTCAGCCATGCTTGGGACAAGGCAAGGAGCCTGGTCATGGCAAGTGGCAGTGGTGTTGGCATAGCCTGGGCAAATCCAGCCAAAGGCAGTTCCTGCCCACTGGCTGCAGTCAGGTAGGGCAGGACGGTGGCTGCCGTGTGGGAAGCCCATAACCTCCAGATCAGCTGGGTAGTTTGGTTCTCCCAGACCTTGGGTTTGGGTCCAATCTCCTCCATTGCTGCCACCCCGACCATCCAGATTGCTGCAAGCATTTGAGCTAAGCTGGGTTGTGCAACCAAGCACCTGGAGGCTGTAAGAGCAGGATTGAGGATGTGGCATAAGCTGGAAAAACCCGAACTTCCCTGCGTTATTTTCTCCACACCTTTTGGGGCAATACTCCTCTTCACCGTGTAATGAAGGGTACAAAGGGATGCGGCTCCCCTAGGGAAGGTCTTGAAAAAGGCATCCCCTCTTCCATGTGGCTGTGTAGAAGGTGCTGCCTCTCGCATTAGGGCTGACCAGGAGACAGAAGTCTGCAGGGATGGCTCCTGCCTTGGGCGGGGGAGTGAAAGATTGGAAGACACCCTCAAGAAATAAAAAATCAGTGCTATGGATGATGCTGTCCAGTGAGTGCAGGGAGCCAGCAGGAAGGAAAATTACACATGTCCTTGTTGTTTCACTTCTTGTCCCTCTGCTTCGTTTCGTCAGCCACCGGCCCCCGGAGCATCCCGACGCCTGGTCGTCAGTTACCAACAGGCAATAAATAAAACCGCTGGAGCCACTGGTGTCAACATCTTGGCATTGTTTGGGTCTTCTTGTTTGCCTTTAAAATAACTTTCCCCCTCGGGGTCACGCAGTCAAAAAAGCGAGGACCCCCTGCCATCGTCTGTAGAAATCATCTTGCCATTTCTTGTGTTATGTTGCCTTTGTTTTTCTTGTAAACCTTGAGGTTTGAGGAGCTGCCTGGGAGCGTTCAGCCCAGGGCTCCTGTTCCCTCCTGCCCACCCATATCTCGACACGTCACTCTGGGTCCTTGCCAGTCACCTGAGTTTGGGCCCCATCACCCATTTTCCTGAGTCCCAGTGGCAGAGTTGGGCTGGATTTGTGGCCAGTGTCACCCTACCAGCCCCGTGCTGCTGGCTTATCTGCTGCATGGCTGTGCCTGGCTCTGTGGTACAGGTTGGCAAGCCAGAGGGTGGAAAAACAAACGGTGGAGACGTGGATTTGGGCTGAGAGCCTGGCCATGCAAACACCCTGTGCCACCGCCAAGCCTGGTGCTGGAGAAAGGCCCCTCCGTGACAGTCTGTGCCCCAGCACAGGAGCTTGGCAGGATGCCAACTGCTAACGAAGCTCTGGAGGCACAAAAAAAATGCTTCTCCAAAGACAGTTTTCATCCATGGACTTTGGTAAAAGGGCGGCGTGAACCCCCTGTCCGCACAGGGCTACGTTGAGGAACCATGGCAGCACCGGAGGGGACCGATGCTCCCCAGTGCCTGCAGCATCTCCTTTCCTCCAGCAAGGGCTGCACGGTGGAAAATATCATCCTCCATCTCAGCTGAGTCGTGGCTTGATGTCGGATTCACTCTCCCCGATCATCTTTAGCCTGTTGTTTATAATGAAAATCAAGTGATCAATCTCTTCTGACAAGAGGAAGAGTTGCTCCAGGAAGCCCTGGACAGGTCAACTTCTATATTAAGGAACTATTACTTGACAGCTTCCTGGCCATAAATAGCTGTCCAGCCAGGCTGGAGATTTTATTTAGAAATCACAAATAAAGAAGGCCATAGAATTAACTTCATGACCTTGCTCCCCCACTTCATTTCCCACCCATCTCCCCTCCTCATGGCATGGTCTTCTCCTCACCTCCAGGTTCCTCAGGAGCTTCAGGGCCCCCTTGCATGCCCCCGTGTCTCCTCATTGCCCACCTCCCCATGGCAGCACGGAGAAGCTTTTGGAAATGTGATGTGGGTTTTGCATCACAGATGAGCTTTTGCTTTGGCTCAGCTCCAAGAAATTATTTTCTACTTGGCTTTTGTTAAAATAATCAAAATGAATCTCTGCCCTGCATGGCTGGAAAACCTCCATTCAAAACATCCCCAAAAGTAGATGCCAAAAAATACACTTCTAACGCATCCTTTATTTTTTTCAGTCCCTCAAAGCTTTCTCTTAACTTTCAACGGCCTAACTTCTGATTTTCTAATGCTCGGAGTCGGCAATATCAAAACCAATCAGGAAATATGAAAGAAAACCAGCATTTCAGTATTCTTTTATTATTGGGAGGTTTTGCCCACGTTTGCCAAGTGGTTTGCCTAAAATAATAATAATAAAAAAATCTTTGGAGCCGGAAAGAGCAGCGTGTTTATTCCACGGATGACTCATCAGCTCAGTGTTGATAGGCTAAACGCTTCAGAAGCTAACGCTCTATAGAGAGGATCGTTTTTAATATAAAACAGTAAATGTTTAAAACAACCGTTGCTTTTTTTTTCCTCTTTTCTTCCTATTGTGGCCAATAAAACATAAGGGAGGCCACACAGTTTACATTTTAATAAAATTAAGTTATTTGGTGCCGTGTTATTACAGTCTTTATTGGAGAGTGGAATAAATTGCACACAGAGGAGTCATAGGAGGGAGAAATCACTGTGGATAAACATAGATTCTGGGATGCGTTTATTTGCTGGTTTCATCTCAAAGGAAGAAGGCTTTCCCCGGGAAAACGGAGGTGGCCCCGGAGCTCCGGCCTTGGGGAGGCAACCCTGGGTCACTCCGGCCAAGGATGAGCTTTCTGGTGAGCCAGTGTCACAGAGGGGTCATCCCAGCCCCATCCAGCCAGTGTTTTCCATGCGCATCATCTGAGAGAAACCTGACTTCTGGCCATGGCTCGACATCTCACAGTCCCGAAGCGCTGGCGCAGCCCGTCCTCCTGCTCCTCAGCTGTTTGCAGGGCCAGCCAAAATAGTTGGTCCCGAGGCTTTTTGCTGGAGGAAAGAGGTTTCTAGGCGAGCGCCAAAGCGCACCAGGAGTCCTGCCGGAGCGGCACGCTCAGCCCAGGCTGTGGGGCCATGGTGGTGGGGGAGAAGGTGTAGTCCTCGGGCTCGAATTTGAACTCGCCGTGGCTGTTGGCGAGCACCTCATCCGACTGGCTCTGTGCCTGCCCCGGGGAGGGAAGCAGAAAATCGTTAGAAAGCCTGTTTATTAGCCAATGGGTTCCTCTTCTCATTGTTGTAACACAGTGGTAGGACTAGGATGAATTATGAACACAGGGTGGGTTATCCCTGCTGCTACTGCTGCCCTTTGGAGGAGCCCAGAGCAGGGCAGGAAGGGTGCTCCATCTCCAGCAAGTACGAGGAACAAGCAAGGAGGAGGCACGCCAAGACCCATCTGCATTTATTTATTGACTAAACATGTCTGGTTTGGAGATCTCTAGGCACATGTATATTTTTAAGAGAGCACCACAAATCAGATTTATCAGTTTCAGCCAAAAAACCCCTCTCCCATAAAGCACAGCTGGTGCCACGCCAGGCACTTGGGTGCTGGAGCTGAGCTTCCCCTCCATACACACATGTCCAGCTTGGGGAGGGCTTTAGACTCAGCATAAAGATAGTGCTGGGTCAGAAAATTTTGATGCTCAAGTTGATTTAGAGCCATTATTTTCCTCTGCCAAGGTAAAATATCAGCCCAGTCCAAAGAAACTCTCGGACCAGAAGTACGGCCTTTGCAATCGGGGGGCTCTGACAGCATTAGGGCTCTGTGAGCACTGAGCACCTCAGAGCTACAAAATACAGATAATGTCCACCCTGGGAGCCTTTTCTTGGGACCTACAGAGGTTTCCATCCTGGGATCATCCCACCCACATGACGGGGTTGCAGCTCCCAGGTGATGGAAACTAAACCCAGCTCTGCGCCGAAGCCGGTTCACCACCAACTGCCTCTGCAGCAGCGGGGTTGGACGCCCATTTCCCCACTGCTGATGGGGAGCCAACAGGCTGGAGTCCTTCCTAGTCCGCAGCATCTTGGCTCATGTTCCCTGTTTTCCTCAAGCCTAGGCAAGCCCTCAGGCTGGTGGTCCTCAATGCAGCCAACAAAGTGCTTAACCTCACCAAGGCCCCCCCAGGTCTACCAAGATGCAGGAAGTATTCGCCCCGGAGAACGATGTGCCTCACCTGGGACACCGACACGATGGTTTGTCCGGGATATTGTGAGGTTGTGCTGGGCTCTGACTTTAAAGTGACCGTGCTGTCTGAGTTGGTAATGGAAGAAGGAGAATTTGTGGCCGAAGTTGTAGATCCTGGAAGAAAATCAGCACAGGACGATGAGGCAACATAGCACAAAACTGCTCAAAGGAAATTTATATTTTAAAAGCTCCCATCACATCTCAGGGTACAACTCTACTGTTTCCTTTCTCCACCACATCAGGGTAAGGCTTTGTATTTGGCTGCCAAGATGCTGATGGAGGAGGAGGAGCACCCTTTCACAGCCTGGCAATGCTGGTCTGCTACAGGACAGCTGGGCTAACGCTCAATGTGTCGTGATACCTTCCTCTTGACCCTTAACTGCACCATTCCCAGCCCTAGTTTTTCCCATTACAAAGTTTATCCCAGATCTGCTAGAACATGAATGATTCTGGGCTGGATGCAGGTGCCCACAGCACAGAGGAACCTCATGGGAATACGACATCATTGAGATTTCCCACCCTCCTTCCCATTCTCCTTCCACGTGAGGTCTGTGCTTAAATACAGGCCCTGCATCTAAAGCAACCACCAGGGGAAAATTCACAGTATTATTTTCTAATGATCGCAATTTCTTGCAGGAGACGCGTTGAGGTGAATTTTGCTTCGAGCCCCCGTGACGGATGACAGCAGCACTGTACCTGTTGAGGTCTTGCCTTTGGTAATGTTTTTAGGCTTCCTTTTCCTCGTCTGGATGCTTTCCTTTTTCATGGCCAGAGGTCGTGGTACCTTGACATTCACAAAATTTGGGATCATTAATATTGCATTTTACTGAGCTCCTTCCCACACGTTCTGCTCTCTTGTTTATAGGCTGTAGCTCATTCAAAGCACCTAAAGTCCTTGTCCTTCACTAAGTGCTATTTTTCTCCGCAACAGGCCTTGGCTGGAAGATGTATAGGGCTAACAGCTAAGGCTTTCCCACAAATTTTGTTTTTTCCTTTATTTCCTATTTTCCTTTTCCTGATTTATTAGTGACCTTTATGACAGGGCCCTATTAAATTACACTGACAGACTGAGCCGACGTGGCTCAGAGGGAATGGTCACGGGATAAAGAGACTTTAACCTTTATGGCAGAAGTTTGAAGAGCCCTGTGTGGAGGGATGACATCTCCTCTTTGGTTGACGGACACGTTACCAACAGTTCTCATTCTCTGTGGATAAATGTTATCAGCCAGCCTCTGTGTGGACTCCTTAGCGTCCTTCACACATTCTTAGTTCCCACATCTAGAGGAAACATGCTCCTTATCTCCACTCCAGGTTTGGGGAGCTTCAGTCTCCAGCTTTCTTTTTGTAGCAGTAACTTAGCAAACAACCTAATTAAGAGGCACCCAGTGTCAGAAGTCTCTCCTCGATGCAGGTACCTCCTGAGAATGTTCCAGTCCTCCCTTTAGCTTTACTTTGGAGAACCTCAGTAGACCGAGCTTTTAACTGTCCAAGAGGACAGAAGTGGGTTAGGGCTCTCCTGGGTGCACTCTAGAGGCTGGTCGCTCCACACCTGGAATCTTGGACCTGCTGGGCAATGATCCCAGCACCCAAAGGGTCCCACGCAGCGTGGACGCGCTCCTTACCCCATGGAGCTTCATGTACAACCCGCAGGCGTTGCAGACGGGCTCCCCTTCAGCATTCCTTCTCCAGAGGGTGGTATTGGTTGTGTGGCAGTTAGTGCAACATAGGCCAGCACGTCTAGATGAAGACTTAAAAACAAGCAGACAGATGCATGAATGCACACATAGGAACAATTAATTGGGAAATTTCCTTACATATAAAAATAAAATCTCCAATTGCAGCCATTTCCTGGAAAATGTGAAGCACGCGATAGCCAATTTCAGATCAAAGAAATTACATTCAAATAAGATCGCTCTAATTTTTAAGTGCTTTTATTATATTGAGCTTGATAAACCCAGCAAATATCCTTACAACCCACTTCACAAGCTTCCAACACATCTCCTGGAAGTAATCAAAACTCAGAGCACAGAGATCTTTCCTCCAGGAGACCCACCCAGATGGAGAAAGAGATGGAAAATGCCAGCCAGGCTTTAAACACATAAAGAAAACTCCTCATGCTTTAACTAAACTCCTCTGGTTTTCTGCACTCAGAACTACCACTAAAGTTAGCAACACCCCGAATAATCTCTCGTTTGAGACAACTGGAATCAATTGGCTGAACTGAGCAGAACCAAAGAGAACTGGCCCATCATGGGACCAGAGAAGTTATTCTTTGCACGTCTCGCAGCTAATCAGCTCTCTTCCAGGCTACAGAAACACCGTGCAAATATTAATTAATGACATATTTTGTGAGTGCAGTGATTGCTGGCCCTGAAACACTGATAGTTCCAAATGGAGGAGGAAAATATTCTGGCAGAAGCAACAAACTCATTTCTGACAACGGTACTCCGAGTCACTGGAAAATTCACAAGTGTCTATATCCAGACTTGTCAGCTCAACAGGCATTTCACTGGAAAGCCTCTTAACACCAGGTATTTAAACTGTTTCGGTAAAAGTCTTCACTAAGTAGAAGATACCAGTGACATAAGTAATAGCACAGGCTCTCCTCATTCAGGTGTTTGAATATGTTCTTCAACCTTGAGAAAAATCCCTTTGATTCCTCTCGAAGGCAGATGATAGGTAATGCAGGCAATAAAGGACTCCCTGTTTGTTTATTCTTCCGTTATTGCTCGATATCATGACTGAGCAATGAGATGAATGAGGTGGGAAGAGCAGGAATAAAAATGAAATGTTTTTACAAGCTTAGCAGTCAAATAAAGATCAGCTTTGAGTTTCAAGAGATGCAAGTGACGTGCTCGAGCTTTGATTGCCCCGTTGCTCGGCAAAGAGGTCTTCGCAACTATTTGCAAATAATGGTATTGCTTTGGAAATTATTTGGCTTTCAAGAAATAACCAGGCAAAAATAATAATACACTGAGGTGTGAGCTGACAGGCCTGGCACAGAGGAGGGCACAGCAATCCTTGTCCCTAATATGGGACGTGATGTCACAGCAAGATCCCGGAGCAGCTACAGAGCTTTCTTAAAGCCTTCCAGCGGCGGGGACCTGATCATCCCTGCAACCAGGAGGGACCTCAGCCCAGGTGGGAGCAGAGGGAGGTGCTGAGAACCCAACGGGTGCAAGGGGCTCTGAGGCCCAGCTCCTGCCGTGGGTGCGGAGGGGAATTTGGATGCACTCAGCTGTGAGGTAACAGTGCCCAGTATAGGCTGGTGAGATCTGTCATCACCTGAGGATGGAGAAAGGCCCTTTGGAAAGCCCCGAGGTTTCTGGGTCACCACGGTCCTCTGGGAGGGAGGGACGTGCTGTCCCTATTTCATACAGTGCTTTTTTCCACAGCTTGCCACCGAGGTGGCAATGAGACCTGTGGCTCCAGTGGCCCAAGGGCAATGCCAGCCCTGCCAGAGCCTCATGGGATGTCTGCTGAGGCAGTGGTGCCTCTGTGCCTCAGTTTGCACCTCCTGCACATCGCTGCGCAGGCTGCCTCTTCCTCCCAGATCCCAGGGAGAACAGAAACCATTCTCCACAGCCAAGTATTGCAACTGAAATCCCAGAAACCCCGTGAGAACCTGGTCCTGCACCACAACCTGCCAGCTTAGCAAGAAAGAGACAGTCAAGGCTACTGTTGCTCACCGAAGGACAAGAGTACAATACGTTATTGCTGGTTTCCCAGCAGTTCTCTTAAAAGAAAACGCACTTCTGCTTGCCCCCACCCCGCTGCCTTTGTACCACTCTGACCTTGTCTAGGAAGTTGTTGACTTCAACATTGTGCTCCAGTGTTTATTTATACAAATGCAGCATACACTCAAACAAAAACTCTTCACGCACCGGGCTTGACAGCCAAGTGCTGCTGATAAGCTCAAGGGATGGTGGGTCGGTACCTGTCGAAGCAACCGCGTGCGAGCGCTGCTTGGACAACCCCAAAAATTCAGAGCCAGCGGGGCAGGGATTCCCAAAGCCATCCGACTTCGCTTCATCTGCTTTTTAAAAGTGGAAAAGAAACCGCAGGGTTTCGCAGGGGAAAAAAAAAAGAAGCCTCTGAACCTCCAGATTTAATCAATGCTTCTCTGTCCTCCATGCCAGCTGGATGGAGGGGACCGGGATTCGACAGGAAAGAGGTTGCAGCAAAGCATGCAACCAAGCCCAGGTCCTGCAAGCAGGCAGCTCCAAGGCTCAGAGCCAAAGGCAGCAGCCTCCTCCGAGGTTTGCCTTTGTTGCCCCTGGGCAAACCTGTACCTTGGAGAAGGAGGAGCAGCAGGAACTGATGGCCAGGAGAAAGCCAAGGCACAGACCGTGAACACTGCACGGCTCTGGGGTCCTATCAGGGCTGTGATCAGTCCCATCTCCACCTTCCCCCAGTGGCACCAAACCCACCATGCATTGAAAACTGAAAAAGGACAGGGTGAAAAAACACCCGCTGAGCCAAGCCAGCAAAACTCAACTCCAGGTTAGTTTTTCAACTCAGGAAGGTTGCTGAGCACAGGGCGGCTGCTGCATCTGCCCCCACTCCATGCTGCACCGCCGTGAAGTCCTGCTCCTAACACGGGGAAGCTGTGTATGCAGGAATGGAGATCTCCACCTCTGGATAGTAAAAGTGATTTGGTTTTTAGGACTGAGTCTAACGCATCATCTTGTGAAACGCGCCAAGAAACTCTGGCTAGAAAAGATGCTGCCTAAAATAAAGAGCTGCTTCCATCCTCCTCTGAGATAAATCCTTTCTGCCGAAAGCCACGGTGCTTTGAATCCAGACACAGGCTGTAGCAAAGCGGCTGTCCCTGCTGCGTAGAGGATGTTGCCCTTATCTCAAAAAAAAAAGAAACAAAAAATGACCTGGTAACTACACTACGTTGCTCGCCCCCTCCCACGCACAAGCAAGCTGAGCGCTACCGAGCTGTAGGACATCATTCCCGCGGCGCAGTATGGGCCACGCTGCGTTCTCCTCGGCTTTCAGCGGGACTTTGCTTCATGAAGACAAAAGTCAGAGTAACTCCCAGCACGACCTCTACTTACAGAACAAAGGTCGTACCGTAAAGGACAAAAGTAACCATTTTTTTTCTTGCCGTGCCTGTATTTCCCCGCATTGTGAAACAGCCAATTTCATCTTTCCTAGAGCAACGATGCACCATTATGTTCACTGCTCTGCTCTCACCCAGCCCTGCAGGTGCGATTAAGAGTAGGAAAGACATCTCCCACCATGGGAATCGTTTGGGGAAGAAATATCCCAAGGCACAGGGGTGCAAGCCGCTCCCTCGGTGGCGGATTTGCAGAATATGCCTGGCACCCTCTTGTCTATCATCAGCAGATCCCCCTTCCTTTGTGCCATTCTGACCTTGTCTAGAAAGTTCTGCCTTGATGGGGCAGAACTTGTCACAACGTGCTATTTCAAACCCTTGGGAAAAATCCACAACTTTGAAATGTTTTGTTCCAAAATCAGGATGGAAAAATCAAAATTGCAGCCCCTTTTCTAATCCGCAACATAAAAACTCCTCAAGTATTTCAACCTTACTAAAACGTTTCCCCTGGGTAAGGATCAGCTCTTTCATTTGGGTTTTATCGTTATTGTATCAATAGCCAAAATAGTATATATATAAAAAAAAGGCTGGAAGTGTTTTGTTAATTCTCGGCTCATCCCTGGGAAACAGTCTTGATGCTAAAAAATATGGTTCTCCACCAGAAAACCTTGCTTGTCACAAAATGCCTCACAGTTGGTACACACAGGGCTGTGCCAGCAATGCCAGAGGCGCAGGCTCGGGGTGCCCAGGTGCCGCCTGCACTGCACACACAGGGTGCAGGCACCGCCACCCTGCCTCCCTTCCCACACACCAAAATGAAATACCCAACAGCACCAAGACACCTCCAATTCTTTTAGCTATTCAAAAATACCCTGGAAATTCATCTAATGCCACGTTTTGATGCCAGTTCGAAATGTGGAGTTGGAATCCCAACTGGTTTGCACCAATGTCTCTACGCACAGATTGTATTTGCTCCGAAGAAAAGCGCAGCGGAGCTCTGAGATTTGCAGCGCAGCAGAGATCAGAGCCCACTGCCAGCGTGCGGATTTAGTGCCATCACATTTAAGGACACCAGAAGGGGTTTGGTGAGACAGGCAAATCCTGGCCAATAATTAAAGATGTTTCACAGAAATGCCTTGATTTTGATGCAATGAACAAACCAGGGTGATTTTCTACGGACACGCTGCTCGCTTCATTTTGCAAATCCAGAGCCGCATTTCCGGGATCGGAGTCAGAATGAAACATCTTGCTCAATCCCAACTTTTTTCTTTTTTTTGAATGATGATTTCCTTACACAGACAGAAACTTGTCACTCCTGGGCTATTGCTAATAATTTGGTTTGCAATATAAAAAAATAACTGCGGGAATATACCCTGAGCGAAAGCAAAAGGAGGTCCCAGCTGTTCCCCAGCACAGCTCTGACAAACATCCTGTTTGCAATGGCAGTTTCTGATGACAGACTCTAAAACCAAAACTGTTATCACTAAATTTAAACATCCCAAAGCAACTCTACAAAAAAAAGGAGGTGCCTTTCCTCTCTCACGATGGGAACGCAATTGGAAGAAGCCCGATACCACGTAGAGGGGAATTAATGAATTAACCTGCAGAGAAAATAAGAAGCACCAACACCTGAATCTCCCTCTTGGGGAGTGGGAAAACTGGGTCTTATCCTGCTCCCATCACAAGAAGTCACAAATCTGCCTGGGCCAGCTCAGGACCAACCCTGTTTCCTGTTCATCTACGCTGCCTGGACCCCATGTGTCTGCATGAAGACCTAGGAAATAATTATTATTGTAGAATGAAACCAACGTGCCCACTGTGGGAACGGAGCCCGGAGAAGCCCACGGAGCCCAGGACTGCAGAGCAGCCCCTACTTGTCTGTGGTGCAACCCCTCCACGCAGCCCTGGGACCCCTTTGGTCCCTGCTGCCCCATCTCCGTGCTGCCCACCAGCCGTGCCAGGGCATCAATCCCTCTGGCTTGCCCTGACCCAAGCCACCTCTGCGCCACAACAAAGGGCTCCTCCTGGTGCTGAAGGTGTTTTATTTGTGGCATGACCAAGGGTCAAACAGGCCCAAACAGAAGCACAGAGACCCCTAAAACACGGGCATCGTGAAATCCCCCCGACTCCTGCCCTCCAGTCCCCAAAGTGGATGGAGCAGGGGGGTCCCTGCTGAGTTTCCCCTCTCTTACCAGCCTCTTCTGCGGCTTGAGCGGCCGGTTGATGCCGTTCATTTTGTGGTAGAGCCCACAGGCGTTGCACAGGTAGTGCCCGGTACCATCCTTCCTCCAGAGCGGTGTGGACATGGCCCCGCAGTTCACACACTCCCGGCCATCCCCGGGGAACTCCTCCAGGTACTCTGGAAGAGAAAGCCAAGGCAGGAGAGTTAGGAGCCATCTCCACCACACAGGTCCACCAGGAGCTGGGCTGCCCACGGGGACCCTGCGGGAGAGGATCCCTCATCCTCAGTGTCCCACTGATCCTCTACAAAGGACGATTCCTCCTTGGAGGATAAATATAGGCGCGTTCCACCCTGCAAAGTGTGAAACAAACCCCTTTATTCCCCCCTCCCGCTTAATATTTTAATATTTTATTCAAAATTAAAATATGTCCCAAATCTACCCCAAAGGATCCCAAAACGCCAGGCACGGCTGGGTCTCCCTGGGATGGGAAAAGAGTGGTGGGAAAGAGCCTCGCATGGAGAAAAAATAAATGATGAGGGCAAAACGGGGAGATTTTCCCGATTTCCCTCCAGGTGCGGTGGTCGCTGGCCGGGAAGGGCTCGGCGGTGCCGCTGGAGAAACGCGGGGCTGCGGCTCGGGATGGGGTCCCCGAGAGCATCACCAGCCGCCCCCTGTCCCCAACTCGCTTTTCCTCGCTTTCCTCCCCGCCCGAAATCCCGGGAAGAAGCCACGGAGCCGCCCTCTCCCAGCACCGTCCCGGCCGTCTTTGCCCCGAGCGCGGCTCCGTGAAACAGAGCAAACCCGAGGTTTTTCCCTCCTGCCTCTTTTCTTTCTATATTTTTAATTGAAAAAAATTTTCTCCTCTTGGAACGTTATTTTCTTCGGAAGAAAAATACGCTATTTTTTTTTTTTAAGATTTTCTATCGTATTAATGATCCAACAGAAGGGAGAAGAAAAAAAAAAGACAGAACGGAAAAAAAAAATAAAAAGGAAAAAGTAAAAAAAAAAAAAGGAAAAAGTCGCAATAATTCATTAAATGAAAAAAAAAATTAGTTTACGCTACCCAAGAGTGGTTTACACTGTTGAAGAGCAAAAATAAACGGCAAAGAGGACGGCAGCCACTATTCCGGATCCCAAAACCCCAACTCAAAGCACAGATTTTCACGCCATCCCCTCCCTCGGCAGGACCAGGACGGTCCCTTCCCGCACAGCGCAACGGATTTTCCCAGACAAAGAGAAAATCCTGGAAAGAAACTTCTCCGGCGTGGGAGGATGAGGGGAGCCGGGGAGGCAGCTCGGTGGGGAGGGGGCTGCTTCCCTACTTTGACTTTGTTCTTGGGGGAAAGATAAGATAATTCTGTTCCCCGCAGTAAAGATGATAACGCGGCTGCGATCTTGAAGTGGCTTTTAAAGGACTTTGCAAACCAAAGGAGGGTGGTGAAACACCCGCGGGGTTATAAACCCTGCGCACGGAGAGTCCTTTTAAATCAAGCCTCCCCCAAACCAACTTTATTTGCTCGCAGCTTGGTTTAAAAGGACTCTCCGGAGTGGATGCAAACGAATTGAAGCGGGGTTTATGGTTCAACGCCTGAGTGCGTTTCAGTGCCTCTGCAAAGGCCGCAGAGCGATGCAGCTGCGAACCCGCTTGAGCGAAGGCGAATTAGGAGCCCGAGAGTCTGTTCGAATATAAACTCATTTACCACAATAAATTACTTAAAAGGGAGGGAGCTATAAATCTGCCCCGCTAATTTAAACACCAGGGTAAGTATTGAAGCACAGGCACAAAGTCGATATTGTGGGATGGAGATACCCGGGGTGGGGGTGGGGGGGGGGGTGGAGAAGGGGTTTGAACCTCTGCTTCTCTGTCCCGCGAGGGAATTGCTGTCCTTTGAAACGTGTTCTTTACCCCACCTCTGCCCAGGGTCCCCCCCCACACCCCTCGTGCCCGGACCATCCCTGGATAAAGACATCCCTTCCTCTCCCGTCGGGGATGGCAGCTCAACCCCGGAGCCACCAGGACGGGAACAGGGATGGCTCGGAGAGCCGGGAAACGGGTCAGACGCCCCGATGCGGCGCTGAAACGCGCCGGTGACCTACCGAAAGTGGACCTGCGGGCGGGCAAAGCCGCCTGCCTCGTCTGCAGGCTGTGCAGCACGCTGCTCTCAAAGTGTCCGGCCGTCCAGGAAGGCGGAATCTCGGGGGTCACGTAGGCTGGGTAGGGGCTGGAGTAGGACCCGTTAACGGAGCGCACCAAGGCGTTGCCGTACTGCTCCCGGCCCCCGCCGCCCAGCAGCAGGGACCCCTGGTAGGCACCGTCGCGGCCGGGGGGGCTGCTGCCGGGGGGGCTGTGCGAGTAGGAGAACCCCGACGGTGGGTGGGGGCTCCCGGCGTTGAAAGCAGCAGCCTCGCCGCCGCTCTGCCCCCAGCCCGGGGGGTTGCCCAGGTGGCTCTGATGCGGCTCGCAGCCCTGCAGGTAGGGCAGCGTCTGGAGGACGGAGGGGACCCGCGTGGTGGGCACGTAGACGGGCGAGCCGGCCGGCGAGTGGAGGAAGTTGCTGGAGTCGTGGGAATAAGCCGACTGGCCATGGTTGGGGGCGAGGGCCAGACCCTGATACATGTTCCGTCCTCGGGGGCCGGGGAGGATGCTCAGAGCCCGGCCGGCTGCGCCCCGAGGGGCTCACTCAGAGGAACCTGGGGGAGAAAGTCGAGAGCTGAGACCCCAGGGAACCCCTCTTCCCTCTTCCCTCTTCTGTCCCGACACCTCTTCCCTGCCTCAAGCAGGGCTGTAATTGGTTGTTGTTGTTATTATTATTATTATTATTATTATTATTATTATTATTATTATTATTATTATTATTATTATTTTTCCCTTTAAACTTCCCTCTGCTCAGCTCGTCCCGTGGGGGGAACCCGCGGCGCCGGGCCGAGAGCAGCGAGAAACAGAATCTCAGAATCATACAATGGTTTGGGTTGGAAGGGAACTTAAAGACCATCCAGCTCCAATCCCTCCTCCCGCCGGTACCTCCCCACCTCCCCGAGTACTTCCGAGGGGACGAAAAAAAAACCAACAAAGTTTTTCTTTTCTTTTTTTTCTTTTTAATTTTTTTAATTTTTTCTTTTAAATTTTTTTCACTTTATTTTTTCTTTTCTCCCCCCCCCCCCCCCCCCTTTTTTTTCTTCCCATCTTTTTCCCGAGCCAAGGACCCTGGAGAGCCCTCAGGGCTTTGCTCGGCCCCTTGGGCTCCCGGGGCGGGTGGGAACGGAGTCCCGGTGGCCCTGGGGAGCAACCCCGGAGCGGGAGCATCCCCGGTGTCCCCCCTCTTTCTGGTTAAAAAGTGAAGTACGGCTCAGGCAGGGCCTCTCCGTGCGGACAGAGGGCTCAAACCGCGGAGCACCGCAAAGAGCATCCCTCCCTTGCCCCCCCCACTCCCGCACAGGTACTCACATGGCAGCGGGCCGGGAGCGGAGCCGGGCATGGCCGGGTGGGCATGAAGCTGCGCTTGGAGCATCCAGGGAAATCCCAGGAAAACAAAACTTATAATAATAATAATAATTAAAAAAAAGTAAAAGAAAGTTTACAGGGGAGGAGGAAAAAAAAACCCCAGCCCAACCGCCACCGGGCACGACCCCCTGGCAGCGAGGGGCTGCCCTCCCCCGGTCCCTCCCCTCCCGCCGTGCCCCGGGTGCGTCCCTGCCTGCGCCCCGCGGGGAAGTGGCGGCGGCGGGGGCGGCGGCGGCTCTTTAGGGGCCCCCGGTGCGGCCCGGCCCACGTGACGGCCGGCGGGGAGCCCCGGGCCCGCCGGGGATTGGGCGCCTCCCGGCAGCTGGGTGGGGGGGGAGCGGCACGAGTCCCGGCGGGGCGGGGAGGAGGGGGCGCGGGGGTGCGGGTGCCGGGAGGAGAGGGGGCAGGATGAGCCCCTCGGGAGCACCCACCGTTGCTCCGGACACACCGGCTGCCCCCCCCCCCCCCTCCCCGAGCTCCCGCACCACCGGGACACACCGGCTGCTCCCCCCTGCCTCTCCCCAGCGCACAGCCCCACCAGCTGCTCCCCCCCCCCCAGCTTCTGCCCCCCCCCTGGAGCCACTGGCTGCCCCTATGCCCAAGGATCGAGGTGGCCCCCACTTCTCCGGGAGGGGGGGGAGGTAAGGAGGGCGAGCCCCTCTTTTTGCAGGCCCCTCTGCGTCCCCCCCTCACCCCCCCAACACCCCAGTGGGAGGTGGTGCCCCCCCCGCCTGTGGATGCTGGGGCACTCGCCGAAATCTGGCTGCGGGGGGGGCGGGCAGCAGAGGACTTCGCCGGGCGATGTTTGGCCCCGAGCGAGCTCTGCGGTGCAATAGCCCCCACAGTAACGGGGAAACGGGGGGGGGGTCTCACCAGCCTGGCCCCCAGCCCCTCCCCTGCCCGCGGCTTCGGGGAGCAGCGCCCCAGCCCCTCACCGTCCCGTCGGGGCTCCGAGCCGCCCCGCTTGCAGGGCCTCTGCCCTTCCCCGAGGGGAGCAGAGCGGGGGGGGGGGCGGTGTTCCCCTTACAGCCCCCCCCCCCCCAACTCCCGGCCGAGCCGGGGGGGGACAAAAGCCTTTTCCCTGCTTTTCCAGGAGGGGAAGGAGCACGGATTCTCTCCTAACTTGGGTGATTTTGGCCGATTTAATTCTCCTCCGGTGCCGGGGACCGTAAGGAGTGAGGGAATAATTTAATTACTATCAAGTTTTGCCTGCGCGGAGCGGGGGGGGGGGATGGGGCGGGATTTTTGCGTCTTTCCCTCTATGTGCCAGCTTCCTCCTCCTCGGACAAAAAAAAAGCCTCAGAGAAAAAAGGCTCCATCCATGGACTGACGGAGCTATCCTGCCTGCAGGATCAGTCCCAGCTCGGCCCCGGGACCCTCCGGTAACCCAGCCCGGTGGGGGGGGGTCCCAGCTCCCCCTGGGGAGCCTGTCCAGCCCCAGCTCCGCAGGGACCAGCGCTGCGGGAAGGGTGGGAAATTTCAGCTCCAAAATAAACTGGTGTAGGAATGCCAGCTATTTCCCTCGGAATAATGCAACGCAACAGGCTGGGGATGTATTTATTTGCTCGAGAAAGCGGCCGGTTACGGCTCGCGGGGTATCCCTGTCCCCGTAGAGCAAAAGAAAAAAACAAAACCACCAAAACCAAACCAAACAAGAAAAAGGAAATAAAAAGGAAAAAACTATGTAAGAAGGAAAAAAAGGAAATAAGAAGGAAAAAAAAGGAAATAAAAAGGAAAAAAGAAAAAGGGAAATTAAAAGGGGGAAAGGAAATTAAAAGGAAAAAAAGAAAATAGGAAATACAGAGAAAAAGAAAATAAAAATAAAAAAAAAAGAATGGAAAAGCATAAAAAAATGAGAAAAGGAAAAACAGCGATAAAAAAGAAAACATCAACCCAGAGAGGCTCCTGCCCAGCGAGCCCCGCGGCGGCACGGGCAGAAACGGAAAATCAGCCCCAGCCCCTGCCTGGCTGCGGCTGAGCCACCGCCGGAGCTCCCTTCGTTTCGTTTCGATTGTTAAAAAGGGGTGAAGCCGTGGGGATGCGTGGGTTTCCAAGCTTTTGCATTTTCAAGGTGTCATTTAACTGTGATTTATTTCTTCTTTTTAGTATCATTATTATTATTTTTAAACGGGCGCGAACTGCCCGCTCCGATCGTTTCTGACCTTCGAATAAATGTGAAAACGTTGAAAGAAACGAGGCGCTGCTGAAATCCCGAGGGATTTACCCCTCCAGCACACCCACACCTGCCCGTGGACGTGCCGCGTGTTTGTGCTCAGACCCACCCAGCTGGATTTTTTGGGTTATTTTTCCAGTTTTTCAGCCCCCTTCCTCCCCGCCGCAGCCTGAGCTCGGCTCCCGGGGCTGCCTGGCTGTTGTCCCACCGGGACCCGAGGCCACGGTGAGGGACGGTGGGTTCCTGCGGGCAGGTGCTGGGGGGGGGGGTGTTGTTCCAGTACCAACCGCCGCTGTTGCTGTTGGATTGAGCCCGTATTCCCGCACCATCCGGGGGGGGGGTGTTGTCACCGACTCATCAGGCTTGCGGGGGGCTGAGTGCCTGTCGCTGCGGTTTGGTAGGAATTCTGTAGGAATTTGAAATTTTGTAGAACTTTGAGCTGTACTCGGGAACAGGAGGCCAAGTGGGGGGTGCAGGTTGAGTCCCCATCCCTGGAGGGGTTTAACAGACGAGTTAAATGCTCAGGGATCTGGTTTTTTAGTGGACAGGTACGGTTGGACTCGACGATCTCAAAGGTCTTTTCCAACCAGGCAACGCTGTGAGGAAGGCCCGGAGTGGGGGATGCTTTAGGTGAAGCAAGAAGGGAAGGTGCCAGGGTGGCACCGTTGCCAGTGGCGATGCCCTGTCTGCAACCCTTAAACTGCCCCCAGGGAGGATGCGGGACACGGGGAGCGTGGGCTGTGCGGGCACCTCCCTCGGGGGCAGGCAGGGGTCCTTGGAGCTCCCTGCCCCACCGAGGGCATCCTCGACGTGGGAACTGAACAAGGCTTAGGTGATTCTACATTAAGCACTTTACACTCCCCATTGCCAGCATTTCTCATTTCACCTCTATCACAGGATTTCTGAGGACACGTTTAAGTGGAAGACTTTAAATTGTTCAAAATCTTTGAAATTATTTTCTTAAATTAAAACCCTTTAAGCATTTTATTTCGCCACCAAAACCATGTAAGGCTCTTCTAAATAACCATTCACAAGCACCGAGGCAGGTGATCCCTGGACCCTCCGGAGGAGACCGCAGACCCTCTCCTCCAGGCAGGCGGGAAGGGCTCCCAGGGAGCCCGATGGCACCCCGATGGCACCAGCCAAGGGCTTTGCCACCAGTGCACATCCCTTGCCGGTCTCACTGTGAGTTAGACGGGATGGGTCGAATCTGGCTTTGCTCCTCCCGGGGGACACAGCCAACTTTTGAAGGAGGGAGGGGGTTAGGAAGCGGTCCCTTTTCCCCCTCCCCGTCCAGGCAGAGCCTGGCTCCGAGCGGCTCGGCATGGTCCCGAGGGAGCTCTGACCCTTCCAGGTGAGGCTCCCCGGCCGGGACAGACTGCCCGGCGCCCCAGCCCCTCGGCACTAATCCCGCTCGGGCTGATTTGTGAGCCCTGCGCGGGGCTGGACGCGTGGGAGCATCCCGCCCGGTCCAGAGGGGGCTTTTACCTCCCCCCCCTCCTTCCCCACAACGAAAACCGAGGGAAAAAGCAGGACAGGAAAGTGGAGAGAGGAGGGCAGACACGTACCCTGTCTTGCTGCACCGGGCAGGGAAGACGCAAACGTACCCTGAGCGGGGAACGGCGGGTTCGCCTTCCCCTTTGGTACACCAGGAGGTGGCAATTAATTAGATAAGTCCCTTCTGCTCCCTCTGCCTCCCACAGGGTGCAGCATCCTCCCCTGGGGCTCAGAGGTGGGTGGCGAGCCCGACGCTGCAGCCGAGTCTAACCCCCGACGTTAGAGCTGAGCCCAAGCCGGTGCCCCGCAGCGGGGGTCAGCCCAGGGACACTCCCCCCGCAGCCAACATCGAGCTCACTTGGAGCTTTTCAACCCCGAAAACCCCTCTGCCAAGGGAACCTATCGAGTATTTCTTCCCTGCAGCCCCGACGGGCGGCACCGGGCCATTTTCCAGCACTGCCCCTGGTTCCCAAACGAAGCGTGGGCTGCCTGGGGGTACAGCAAGCTCGCTGGGGACTTTTTCCTCCAGTCCAATGGGGGAGAGGACCGGTGGGGTCTGCATCCTCAGGTGTGCACCCTCCAGTCCGCATCTTTGGTCCCCATTCCTTGACCAGCATCCCTCCCTCCATTCCTCCCTCCAGTTCGCATTTGTGGTCCCCACTCCCCAACTCGCATCTCTCCCTCCATCCTCCCCCCAGTCCCCTCCTACCCAATTTCCAAGGTGGGGGGGTTAGCCCCTGCCCAGGGACGGAGCTCAGGTACCTCCTGCGTCCAAGACCAGGTCAGCGCTGGAGAGAAGAAAGCGGTGATGGACACAGCCAGGGCTGGGGGACGCCCCGGGCAGCCAGGGGCTGTGGGCAAGGACAGAGCCACCCCAGCCCAGCCAGGCAGGGAGAGCAGGGTTTTGTGCCTGGAGGAGTGAGGGGATACCAGAGGGCTGTGTCTCAAAAGGGTTAAATAAACAGCGGGCTCCGCTAAAAAATATTTATCTCCCGTAATATGCATGTGGCAGTGGCTTTCAGGAAGGGTGGCTGTGAGGAGGGGGAAGTATTTAAAATCTTTCCCCCTTTTACCCTGAGATCCTGTTTTCTTCCTTAGCCCATAAGGTTTCCCTGACACGGAAAATAAAAAAGAGGTCTCATAGAGCTGGTGGTGCCTGCTCGCCCCCATGGACACGTTGTGTGAGGATGCTTCAACCCCAGCTGTTCCTCCCGCTGCTCATGAGCCAACAACGGCTGCAAAAGTCACCCCACTGCCTTCGATATTTAGAGAGCACAGAGCACAGACTGCAATGTGTGCCCCCCTGTGACGGGGAACTCGGCATGTGCCACCTGAAAGTGACTTTCGCTTGTGCAATGTTGGCCCCGATTGTTTAAAATTCATTTTCCTCACAGGCTGATTTAACAGAAAGCTCCAGGTTTCAAAGCAAACATGAAATCCTGGTGGTGGTAGGGCCAGTGGGTACTGCTGCGAGTACCCCACGAGGGATAAACCACCTCTTCTGTTGAAGATGAGCCCTGTTCTCCAGATTTATTCGATGTGGGAGACTCTGAGGGCTCCAAGTTTGCCCCAAGCCCAAAGGACAAGGGCACCCAGCCCAGGAAGGATACCCAGCCCCAGGAGGGGCCCAGCACCTCACAGGGAGTGACGATCCGACCCCGCCTGGGGATTTCTCCAGGAGTTTTGCCTTGGGCAGGAGCAAGTGGGAGCAGTGAGTGACTCAGGCTGGGGGACGCCTTGTGTATACAATACCTTGTGCGTGTAAACGCTTGTGGGGTTGAAGCCGGAGGGCACAGCGAGCCACTGTCCAGGCAATGAGAAGCAAAACCCTTCAGTACTGTGGAATGGAAGCTCTTTCCCTGGATAAACTCAAGCTGGTGGGCTGGTGCTGGCAATGCTGGTGAGCAAAGAGCTCTGATGCAAGACCATGTCCAGAGCCTTTCCAGCTACTCAGGATTTCCACCATGCTCCCCACTGCCATTCCAGGCAATAAATGGGGAAAGGGGGGGGGCAAAAAAAGGCGGCTATTTTGGTATATTAACCTCCTTGTGGCCAGGTGAAAGGTTAAATTCACATAATTCATTGGCGGCTGAGAGACAGCACTTTGTTGCTAGGATTTTGGGGAATGCGGAGGGCTCCAGCGAAGGAGTCTCGCTAATCTTTAAGGGAGGGAGCCAGGCTCCTGTCTGACGGCTGCAGGCCCAGCAGCTCTGTGTTTCATTTCAGACTGTCACTCTCCTATCTCTCAGCTCACTCCCAGCTCCAGCTTGCTGCCAGATCTTGGGAACTGTTAACTCAGACAAATTTATAGATGGAAAAAGAACAGTTAGCCATTGTTCCTGGGGTGGGGGAGGGAGGAAAGCGAGGAGCTTCGGCCACCAAAGTCATGATGTAACCTGGTTGTTGCTTGATTGGGAGAAACGTGCAAAGGTTCTTGTTCTTCCCATGCCAGGGAAGGAAATTGGGACCATTATGTTACGGCTAAATGTTGAGAGATGGGATGCTGGTGCCCAAGTCGCTTGGAGACCTTTGTAGAGTGTTCCCATAAAGTGGAATCTCCCAGCTGGCCATCTCTGGGATATGAGCTCATTTTTTTCCTTTAAGTCCCGTGATACTGGGTGTTTTTCCTTAAAGCGTCAGACTCTGGAGTCACGAGATCTAATATCAACAGCAGTGTTCTCATAAACAGAGCTCCTTGCTACGTGGGCTGCTGAGAGGAAACTGGAAATGGGGAGACCTCAAGGATTAAAAAAAGAACAATCCAGTTGGTAAATATGGAGACCCTCAGAATTGTTATTCTTTAGGAGTACCATGAATCTCGGGAAACATTATTGACTTTATCTACCTGGGAGAAAAGTGGGAGACCAAGAAATTGTTGTCCAGCTAATGCTCTATCCCTGCTTCCCAATTGGATACTCTTCCCATTAGCCTTCTTGGTGGCTTGACTTTTTTTTAAAACAGCATTAAAACCAATATCTGGAAAATGAGAGAGCATTCGCTCATCCTAGTATTTGATTTAAAGCTTTAGAGTGGTCTACGGCTCCTGAACACAGGTCTCTTCTGAAGGGATGTCTTCCAAAATAACCCAAAGAACAGAGCCACACCTGGGAGCATTTACCCCCCCCACAAGCTCCCCTGCAGCAAGGCTATACCCGTGTTTCTGTCCTCACAGTTTCTGTAGTCACTTCACCATCTGAAGACTCTCCTGGCTCTTTGTGCTTGCTCATTTGCAGGGAAGCATGGGGAGGGTTTGGAGGATAGTTAGATGTGAGCAGGTCCACCTGCCTTCTTCTGCGTGTAGCTTCAGGACAGGAAAAATCTACATCGCAGTGAGATAAATCCACTGGGATTTTTGTAGCTCATCTGAACCCAGATCCCTATTTTTTTACCATTATATATGTGTACAGAGTAGGTGGAGGCAAGAAATTATGGATTTGAAAACCAGATAGTAGTATGTTAAGTGCTTAGTAAATGCAGCCACTTGAGAATCTGTCTGCATGGAAGATGGTTTCTTCTTCTGAGATCTGAAGAGTTTCAGAAGTCTGTTTTTTCAATCAGCAGACAGCACAGATTTGATTCTGAAGGCCTAGAAGGCAGCACGCTCCCAAAATGTGACTCTCCCTCATTGTACTTACCGGAGGTGTATTTAGCTCTGCAATAACAGACTTTCACATCCTATCAAATTTCTGCCCAGATTCATCTGTGACATTAAAGCTCGTTGTCTGCTTGATTTTAGTATCTCCAACTAGAAGCACTTGTTTTTCCCACTGCAGGCCTGGCGTGAAGCTATTGACTCGAAAGTCCCAGCATCACACAGATGTGCACTTACAGATACAGGTCTGAATTAATCTCTGGTGGGAGTTTCCCACTGAAGTTAACACAGACGCCCAAGGGATGAATGGGCGACGCTACCTGCATTACGGGCAAATTTTCATTTTGCTCCTCTTTCCTCACATGTTTTGTGTGCCTAAAAATAATCCTCCACGAGGGAGAAATGGCACCACGATGTCTCATAAGCAAGGTACTGAAAGGATGTGACAAATGGATGGTGCAGCCTTTCCTATCTACTGGAACTAAATTTAATGTTCCTTGCATTGCTTTGTTACGCTTAATTTTAATAGTTTCATGCCCAATATTTTTCCTGCCTTTGCTCACTGCATTTACAGGCTGTGCTTTCCTTTCACAACTCCTCTGCCGCTTCTGAAATGCCTTGGTTTGGGTCAACAGATCTTCTCCTTCACCTCACAAAACTCTGCCTCTTTGGCTGCATCTCTGACCTCTCCTAGCCTCATTTTTCACCTTCTTAGCAACCTTTCAGCCTTCACTGGCAGCGTTTTTCATCTGCTTTGCCATGAAAACATGGCTCCAATTAGTTGGAAAGGTGGTATGGAGAGGGAAAGGTGGAGAGGCAGCTGGGTTGGCCAGGATGGGAAGCAAAGAACAACCTTCTTTCTCCGGGCAACCCAGCTGGCCAAGAGAGGTGGTGGCTTTCATGGTTGAATGCTCTGAAGTTGAAGAGAAGGAAGGGAGAGCTCTTTCCTACTTCTTCGGACTTGCAAATACAAAGTTAAGCCAGAACCTGAGCTTTGCACTATGTGGCTTTTAGGCATCGTGGTTACTACCCAGCTGCTTTCTTCCAGCACAGTAGAAACCCACCAGTGCTGTGGTCAAAGCAGCGCCCGGGGCAGGACGCTGCAATGCGCCGCTTACAACCTCCCACCCACTCCTGAGATCTCGCAGCAGCAAGCTGAGCAAAGCCACGTGTCACAAGGAACCCACTGGAACGATTTTAGGGAGCAAAGATATGCAGAAGCAGAAGTCCTGGCAAGCCTTTTTTCGGTTCCCCATGGAAGGGAAGAAAATTATGAGGGTGTATATCCCATCTGACTGTACCCAGGCCAATCTCTAGGAAGAGTTTAGCCATTGTCCATTTTTTCCAAACCTTCCTCTCCACATCTGGTCAGCCTGCTCCTTCCCGCAGCCAAATGTCGGGGTCTTCCTTTCAGGGGACGTTGGCCAATCTGCATACAATCGGCGCTGCGGGTTGAACCTGAGGTCACCATTGAAATAGTGTGTTTCCAAGAGCTGTTTGATCAAACAGAATTTACAGACCAGGACAGTTATTGACAGGGCTGACAAAAGTGATGCTCCAATGATTTACAGTCCAGGTGTGTTGTCAGAGCAAGATATTTACCTGAGATCCCAAGAACTGTTAAAAATTAATCCCTAGAGACCTTCTGTGGGTTTTCTGCAGTGTCTTGAAGGGTCACACCTTCAATTGAAATCACCATGCAAATAGCCCAGATTTTAGGAACTTCCAGGAGAAATAAGAACAGACACAGTGATTTAAAATGTTTTTAATGGGTATAAAATTGGAGAGGTGAACTGATATAGGTTGGCCTTTCCCTTATCCCAAATGTACAATTCTCCACAATAAACCTCTTTGAATATACACACATTAGTCAGGATTATCTCTGCATGTCTAGTGGGCTAAGAATATGGATCTCGGAGACGTCAGCAGGAGGATTCATTAGAGGAGATGGCAAGTGCTTGGAAATGGGAAATGTATTCTCTTGTAAACACTGCCTGCACTGGGGATGACCTTAAGACTGAACAGAATTGGCTGGAGAGACGGCGAAGGCAGGGAACGAAAACAATGTTCATACACAACCATCTCCATTTTTTGTAACAAACCCCGTTATCGAGGTTTCTGTAAATCCCCTTTGTGTTCTAAGTGAAGGGAACTCTCATCCTGAAAACTGAGACCACTGAAAAGAGAACAAGTCAGCCCAAGCTTACTCTTTCCTGGTGAGACAGGTTTCATAGGTTTTCGGGGTACATAGCTTGATTCCAGGAGGGATTTCCTCTCTGCTGATGTGCTGGAGCTTCCGCATAACCAAAGCATCACATATTTCTTGTCCTACAAACCAGATTATCAGTTATTATCTCTTAAATCTAACTGGCCATTTCAACTCTACGATGTCCAAGTTTATGCAGAAGAGGGAGAAATTCTTGTATTTGAAGGGAAAAGATGCTGAGAAATTAATATAAAACTCCTCTGTGCTTGCGTGGGCACAGCCTCGTGTGGATGGTTTCCCCTTTATTACCACCCCTCCTTGCTCTCATTTGCTTACTGGGCAAAATGAAAGGAGCTTGCGTGGAGTATGAAAGGAACTCAGCAAGCCAACATTGACTCCTACCTCATATCTATTAGCTGTAAATTACTTTAACATGAGTGACATCACACTTGACTCTTGGTAAAACAGTGTTAAGTTAGTGGGTAATAAAACAGCTTGACACTAATGATGGGTTCTGCCTGATAAATTACTGTCAGAGATCAGATAAGGGTTCTGGAGACTAACCTTGAACTAAATCTGGTTTGTTGCTACATCTTGTGTGCAGTGTTCCACTTCTTACCGCGGGGATTAAGGGCTCAGAGCCCGATCCCGCACCGCGCTCGGGGGCAAAAGGGCTGCTGGTGCACAGGAGCCTTTCCAGAAGCAGCTTCCAAGCACTGGGCTGCTCTCACGAGAGGAGCAAGGAGGGTTTGGCCCTAACCTTGCGAGCAGCCGACCAGTTACGTGAGCATCATGGCCAGTCTTTCAGATGCAGGAACAGTTTCCAGCTGTGACTTAAGCATCAAAATCTCTGATATTTCTTCATTTAAAGAAAAACATCCACCAGCATTACACAACTAAGGATCCTGATAAATTCATTTTTTGTGTGTTTGGTGTGATGGATTTCATTATTGGGTGATATTTTTTGACCTATGTATTAGACCTATCCTACAATCCATAGATGTCAAGGACCTCCGTAAGAACAGAGGATGCTCAGCAGCTGGCAGGATCAGGCCCTCATTCAAAGAACTTGTTTTACTTGCAAAACTTTGGGAGAAAGCTTTATACCCAGGAGCTGGGAGCTTGCCAAAGTCAATGCAGCACATGGGATTTTGAATACTTTTTGCATATATTTTCTTTGGAATGTGACCAGGCTGCTGCTTAGAAGAGCCTTCACAAATTGTTTTACATTGTTATTATTATTCGAGGCTCTGTTTTCATTTATCATTCAGGTAACATGATTGTGAGATTTTTTTTTTTATACTATTTCTTGTATAAACTATTGTATTAAAACATTTACCATCGTTCAATTTCGTGCCTAATCACTGTTGTCCTGGCCTGTTTATTACGCCTGGTCTAATCCTGGCAGGCTTGTACGTTATAAATGGCTTCAACGAAGAGAAGTTTCCACTGTGTTAATGCAGATACCGCATTCATCTATGATTAGGACAGACCTTACATTAAGATGCGCTGGTTTTAATGCCAGTCGTAATTAATTTATCATTCCTGAAAGTGAGAGAAGAGCCCTTGAGAGGGTGGCTCCAGCGCAGAGGATTGTGGGGGAAATAGCTGGATAAGTCTGAGACTTTCGGGGAACAGGGATTACTGAATCACAGACACCACATCAGAAATGCAATTAGTGTGCTCCCACTCTCAATTTTTTGCTAAAACACAGCCTATTTATTAGTACTTCTAACTGAGCAGTTGTCGTAGTTTAGATGAAAACTGAGATACGTTATCAGAAATGAAGAGATTTTAATCAGGAAAAAAGATTTGTATAGAAAGGATAACAGTTCTTAGCTACATAAATATGTATACAATATATATATATAAATATGTATATATACAAAACCACAAACAGAGCAGAATTAACAACCGTTCTAATAAAAACCTTAAAATGAACAGCCCAGAGACACCTTTTAAATAGAAATATTAATCCAACTCTTTATTAACGTAAGGTTAACGCACTGTTCACACTGCAGGCATGGTTAGCTCTCCACAAAGGGCAACCTCGAAGATGGAGATGAGGACTGGGCTCTGGCCGTGCCCGCGGTCCCTGTGCTCAGGGCAGGACCGGGGCTGCTGGAAAAGCCACAGGTCTTTCTGCAAAAATTCTCCACAGAAACCAAACCCGTTTTGTTTCCTGCACTTTTCCCATTAAATGCCCTTTTTTTTCTCAGAATTATCCTGGCCGCTCAGTTCCATTTGAAAGGAGCGAGCCTTTTCCTGGATGATTCAATGCAAAAATAATTTCTCTTGGCTTTTTGTTTGTTTGTTTGTTTGTATTCCTTCCTATCCCACATCTCGATCCCCTCTGGAAAAAAAGAGGTAAGGAAAGAGAAGAAAAGTAACACTTCTGTTTGGAAAAAAAAGGGAGGAGTTTGTGTGGGAGATGTCAAACAGAGCAGAAAATCCCTGGACTTTCTCCAGAACCCCCCATCCACTTGAGCCGTGGATGTGATCAGTTTATCAAAACACCCTCTGGTGCGGCGCTGCGAGAGAGCAGAGTCGTCCCTCCATCGGGAAAGGTTTTTAAATGGTCCCCTGGATTTTATATGGAAGAGGTGAGAGTCTGGCCCGTGTTACAGCCCACGTACGCAAAGGAAAACGGGGCAAGGGGAGGTGCAGGGGGGCTGACACCCCCCAACACACTCCAACAGAGCCAGGAGAGGAGATCTGGTGGGCACTGGAGATGTGAAATCCACACTGGGAGCTGATCTGCACCCCAGATATCCCTGCAGTTCCTCCGAGCCCCGCAGCCGGCTGGGGAAGAGGCACGGCAGCAACATTTGGGCAAGATCTGCAGGCGTAGCCAGAGCTGAGGAATTCCTTCTTTCTTCCCTCCTTTGATTTGCCGAGTGCGACTCAGGGCACAGATTTTACATCCCTGCTTCTGACAAACCAGCCTCCGAATGTGTCCCACACATGCTCGGAGATGTGTCCGGGCTTAAACGCTTTTGTCTTCAACGTGCCCCTTTTCTTCTTTTCTTTCCCTGCATTCCCCTACCAGACGTAACGTAGCCAAACCGACCAGAGACGCTGTGACTACCATGATGTAGGACAGAAACAATCTCTAGCTGGAGCAGTGGGCTCCAAACAGCTTATCCGACAGATGCACGAGCAGGAAATGCAATATCATGTCCAATTTCTCATACCTTATTCATGACGGTTGCGATCGCAGAACACATGTAGCGCAGCGATACGCACTCCATACTGCTTTTGGTGGGAGCTCTTGCTCTTCTCGTGCTCCGAAACCAGGTGCTTTTTTTCTGGGAGACAAGAGGGTCTCCTGAGAGGTGCTGATTTGGCCCAGAAATACCCACGGGCTGAAGTAAAACAGCCCAGGCACTGAGAATGGAAACGTGCCTACATTTGCTTTGCTAATTAACCTTAGCTTGCGCTCAGAGGGACTTGTTTTGGAGGAGGAAGTGAGAAGCGATGGACCAGTGCCCAAATGGCTCTCATTTGCTCTGTGTAGCTGCCTCTGGGGCCCAGGGAGGTTTTTCTCTTATCCTTTTGGACCTGGTTTTGGCCTCTCATTTCTCCAGAAGCACCCTGAGTCCATCCAGCAATGAAAACACTTGATGTCACAACACCCCAAGATACGACATGACCTGCTGTCCCCAAGGTCCCAGCCTCCTCTCAGCCAGCCTTATCCTAAAATGTGAGCAAGGATGAGAAGCCAAATGCTCAGACAGCACCACAGCACCAAGGTGCTCCTGGACCCATGCAAAGAAAATGTTATTTATCCCCACCTCCTGCATGCCAGGAACCTCAGCCAAGGTACCTGAGCTTAGATCCTACACGAGCTGTTCCCCTGCTCTGCAGGAGGGGCATTTCAAAGAACAATGAAAGAGGGTTTATTTCATAGGGGACCCTAATATTGTTTGGGGTCTGGTTTGGGTAGAGTAGGATAAAGTGGCTCTTTAAGGAAGGAACTGTGACCAATATCCATGTTGGAGTTGGGGGTCAAGCACCTCTTTAACATCCAATTTCAGCAAAAGTATTTTTTATTCACCTAATAACTTTTTTTCCCCCCACTATTATACTGTACCATAGAAAAAAGGATTGAGTGACAGACTGATCCGAACGAAACCCCTCTGGCAACAAGGGCAGGAGAGCAAGGACTGTGCTCCAAAGCACAGCCCCGTGCAGCGTTGCAGTAATATAATCATTGAGAATAGGGGGAAAGATGAGCTAAAAAGTCCCACTTGGGTGTGCTTGTATGGAAACACCTATTTCACCATGTCAGCACCACTCACACAAGAAAAAATTAGTGAAGCTCAAACCCATTCACTGGTTTAAAACCTAATTTCTGCAGTTCAATCCAAGTGGTGAGGTTTTTCCGAGCAGCGTTCATCGCGCTTAAAAAGGTGCTCGCGTATTTAATAACAACCATTCCAAAGTTTCTACATTCTTGCCCATATTCCAGGGTTTTCCTCTAAGCTGGCTGGTCATACTGTAAAAGTTGGTAATAAATATCTGTCTTTGGTATAATAAAAGCAATGTTTATATTCTTGACAGAATGCATTTGTGAACTTACAGTCATTAGAGATGTAAACTGAAGGCAAGAAGATAACCTCTCTCCCAAATGTTCTATTTATTTCTGTAAAGTAATTTGTATGATTTATCTTATAGACTAAGGTTTATGGTTCACTTTGAACTCCAGGTTCTTAACTCAGCAATTGCCTGTTTGGGCTGAAGTGTATAAGTGATGGCATGACCCAAAGTGCTAGATGAAAGGAAAAAGACAAAAACAAGGCAGGCTTCTGGGATTTTAACCATCATTTCTATATTCCATTGACATCTCTGGGTTAAATATTTTCCTTTAGAGGCCAATATGATCATTCCATCTGTATGCCATATCTCCCAGTGACAAGGCAAAGCGCGGAACACGGGCATCTTCAATGAGGCATGCCAGGATGTGTCCAACGGGGAATGCGAGGAGGTCAAATGCTGGTTTTAGTCATAACTCCCAGTTTACACACGCTCATAAGCAAGACGGCGTCTATTTCATGATTCATAAAAGAAGCATTTGATGTGGGTCCACGTATCGCTGCTGTACTGGGCTGGAAAGCCCGTGTGTTTTTTCAACAGGCTTCTAAGTCACGTTTGCAAGAGATAATATTTAATACCAAAGTTTAAAAAAGAAACTGAGAGATGTGACCTGCCCCATTCATGCAACACCAACCAGCAAAAGCTGTTAATGTAACAGGAAAGCTTCTACAGCGCTCAGGTTTGGGCAGATGGACCCTTGGGCGATGTGTCTCGAAAGCCAGAGCAGCACCGGGTGCTCTGCAAAGCTCAGCACAGAGCAGCACTGAATGAGTGGGGCGGTCCCAAGGTTCTCTTTGGTTTTGTAGTTTTACCACCTTTTTATAAGTAATGTTTCATTCTGGCTTCTTGTAAGAAGGTAACTGAACCAGCTTTGCTAACGTATTTAAGGTCAGTTTAACTCTGCCCACCTCTGAGTGCCTCTTTCTGTAAATAGGAACCACATCGTTAGGGAGAATTGCTGGAGGCAGTGTAGGACCTGGTTCCCACCACTTTGTGGATGCTAAAAGTTGTTCCTGGGGAAACACTTGTTCCTTCTCCCAAGTAACAAGTGATAGGAAATGGCCTCAAGTTGTGCCAGGGGAGGTTTAGGTTGGATATTGGGAAAAATGTCTTTGCTGACAGAGTGGTGAAGCCCTGGCAGAGGCTGCCCAGGGCAGTGGGGGAGTCCCCATCCCTGGACGGGTCCAAAAAGTGTGTTGACATGGCAGTTCAGGACGTGGTTTAGCAGGCACGGTGGTGCTGGGCGATGGTTAGACTGGATGTGTTTAGAGGTCTTTTCCAACCTTAATGATTCTGATTCTAAATGCTTGCTTGCATTTGGCTCCAATTTTAGCAGATTCCTAATATCAGGATGCAGTTACACACAGGTCATTTGTCACCTTCTCCACTAGTGCCATCCGAAGGGATGAACCAGTTCATCATTTAGCCTCCCTCCCAAAGGCTGCGGGATTTGGCTTCCAGCTTTCACCCAGAGCAGCAGGAAAAGATGCTTTTTGTTCTGGATAGGGAGCAAAGCTGGAAGTTATTGAAGCTGTTTAACCTCACAGCTAATCATTTGCATATGCGATTACCTGCCCTGCTCAGCACCTCTGCTATCTGACCCAGCTGGACACAATTTCAGAGAGCGAGGAAGAGCTGCGTGCTAAGTGCTGGCTGTATTTTGGTGCATTTAGTTATCAATATGTGGAATTCTGTCCAGTCCTGGATGTGAAAAATCCATATCTTATCTGCCCTCTGCCAGGTCAACATTACTCACAATTCAGACACCATTTACCCTGCAGGGCTGAGACCTGTGTGATGCCTGGCTCTGACCAGTACTATTATTCACTTACTCTTGAGAACACTATAATTAATCAGAAATACATGTTAACACCCTGTCTTCTCTCCCCTGCCTCCATCAAAAATCCCCACCAGCCACCCAGCTTCTGAAAATCACTGGATTAAACCCTTACTGAAGTTAATGGGAAAAGGCTCAGCAGGAATTCATCACGCTTGGGGTCAGCCTTCTGCTTTTTCTGGTCTCCTAAGGCAGGCAGAAAGCCTGGAAAATGGGAGCAGGGTTGGGAGCTCCCAGCTGCGTGTGGCTGGGGTTTGCTGGGCTGGATATGCCCGTGGCTTGCCGTGCAGAAGTGAAACAGAAACTTCCCTTGGGTTGGTTTAAGCGGAGACAGAGTTTGATATCGAAGTCGCTGTCACGCCAATAAATTATTAAACAGCGCAATAAAAATTGTGAAATGAAGATGGTAATAGGCAGTTTGGAAAACGGGCCACGAAGAGCCCTAATTTGAAGGTGTAAAACCCTCCCTTTTTGGTGGTGGACATCACCCACCGACATCAGGTAACGCAGCTCACTGAAGAGCTTTCCTACCAATGCAGCATCCGAGACGTCACCCAGCAGTTAAAAGAGATGGCAAAAAGGACACCTGCAGGCACACCTGGGGCTCCTGGCTCCAGGTAACTCATTCTTGCCCCAGGGATCTTCTTCTCCTTCCAATCCCTTCAGGTCTAGCAGGAAAACCATCCCAATGCATGGGGACACCATGGTGCCCCCCCCTCAGGAACACGAGCTGACCTGCCCAGATTCCTCTCAGTGCACGCATTTAACCTGGAACATGGAAAATCAGAGACAAGAGCTGGCCCCAGCGCCAGGTTCTCGGGAGCCGGTGCAGGCAGGAGCAGCGTGTACAATGGACCATCTGTTTCCCTCTGTTTTTATTCCCAGATTGGATCAGCTGGGTTAAAGAAAAATAGAGCCAGAGCGCCAGCGCCGCAGCCCTCGCTGCAGGAGGGGCACGGGCATCAGGGAGGTTCAGAAGTGCGTGGCCTCTTGTAGAGAAGTATGGAATGGAGACAACTCACTGCTTGGCCTGGAGAATTAACAGGAGCGTATCTGAAACGTGAAAATTATGCCAGAAACCTGGAAAAAGGAGGAAATCTCCCGAAACACTGAGTGCTGCATAGTTTTTTAGACAGCTGCTTCGCTGAGTGGTGTCGAGTTTTCTGTAATTTCCTGGCTGTGGGAGGGTTTGTCGCTCAGAGATGGGGTTGTTTCTCCTGCAATTGTGCCCGTTTGCCCTCAGATGTCCCTGAGCAGGGCTTGGGAAGGGCTCTGCCTACGTCCCAACCCAGTGGGCTGTGACGGGCTTGCTGCTCCACACGGGAATAATTTCATCAATGTCAGGGAAACTACTGGTGGCCTTGATGTTAAGCACATGATTAAATGTTTTGTTCTTTTAAGCCTTAAATATATAAATACACTCAGGCTGCAAGGTGCACGACAAGAAATATCAATAGGATTCAGAGCCTTCTTTAGGGTCATCCTGTGCAGCAGCAAAGCTTCGCTCTCTCCTGCGTCAGGCATGGAAATGTGCATAATCCTGGGTGGAGAAGCCCCTTTTCTGAGCAGGGCAGGTATTTGCCGTTGCATAGCGTCATCGGCTTTACAGCGAAGCTGCAAGGGTGCAGGAGGTGGGCACCAGATGGCATTAATCTGCCTTGGAACCTTGTTCCCCCATCAGAGCAGCTATTAGGTGGTAACCCAGAGGTGACCCCCCCCCCCCGGCTGTCCCTGCGGCCCCTTCCCCGCGCCCACCCCACGGGTGTCTCTCCACCCGCCCGAAGGACTGATAAGCGGGGAGGCAGTGCTGTTTTCTCTCTTTGGGGCTGACCTGCGGCTGACCCTGCTCTTGACAGGTCACACTGGGAAGACAGCAAGGCACAGGGTCCCTGCGCTGGCACTGGGAGGGGGGGGACAGGAGCACGCTAGGGCCGTCCTGGGCTCAGCGGGTGCCTTGCAGAGGGCTGATAAATGAGTTTGCTCTGCGATGTGCAGGGATGCTTTGGAAAGCCGGGCTCCTGATATGTGCATCTTCCTCATCCGTGTGCATGTGTTATGGGCATCTTGCGATCTCCCCCAGGCACTTCTATTTTAAAAGAAAAAAACCCCGTGTTTCACAACAATCCTGGCAGAAGCCACTGATTTTGGTTGTAGGAGCACCATCTGATTGCACTCGGAGGGAATGGCTGGAAGAGACCCAGCCTGCCGGGCACAAGCCTGGATCCCACCAGCCAGCTTCTCCCACATGAGCTCTGCCTCAGGACCTCCCGCTTCTCAATACTTTAGAAAGTCTGAAACATCATGGTTTGCCATTTCAAGCTCTTCTTGCCAGCCACAAGGTATAAAAAATTATAATAAATGAAAAAGCTGAGATAATTGCACAATAACGCAACTCCAGGAGAAGCGGAAAAAGAAAAAAGAAACATCGCTTACTGCAAGATTCGGGGTTTTATCATCAGAGCTGGAGTCGTTATCATTAAAAGCAAATATTACACACCAGAAATATCTCTGTTATAAAGCCATATGGGAATTTTGCACTAAAAATAACCTGGTTTTCTCTTAGTTGTGCTATGGGAGAACCTCTGGACCCTAGCTGTAAATGCGTTAGGTGGCCTGTAAACAAATAATTTCAATATATCCTTTGTGGTATTTATCACTCGTATAAATACAATTGAGAAAAAAAAGCCTTTTGTAAAAGAGGGTGAGGAAGCATAAAAAGATTATAAAACCTGTGCAAGAAATCAGTAGGAGAGAGATGAGTGAATACGGAATGTTTTATCGTTAATATCGTTCCTCTTAGAGACACAGACTATTTGAATATGTTTTTAATGCAGTCAAGAAATACAAAGGCACCACAGAGAAATAATTTTAAATGGCCAAGTAATAAATAACTTGAAAATATATCAACAAGGAAAGCGCAACAAAGAGGGTCACATGAATGAAGGTGCGGATGGCAAAAATGCATTTTGCATATCAATGTCTTTAGTAGAAAAGCTAACACTTATTAATAACATAAAAAGGTTTGCAGAAAAAAATGTTTGGGTGCCATAAGGTTATTTATTTCAGAGCTTTTGATTGTCAAACTCGGCTTGATTTCAGCTCCTTTACCACACAGGTATTTTTTAAAAATAATCTCATTCATGTTTTTAGAAATGTTTTTTTCCTTTAAGGGTTTTAACAAACTTTTACAAATAAGACCTCATTTTGGCTCGTATTACTCTGAGAAATCACTGAAACAACACTCTAAAATATTAGAATCAGTTGACTCAAGGAGTTTAGCGTTTAGAATTGAGATAAGAACTGAAAAGTCACCGAAGGAAGCAACGACTTTGAGTTCAAGAGCAAAACCAAGGAAAATGTTTAAAGGGAATTTGCAGTTAATGGAAACACCACTTGAAATATTTACCTTGTCACTTTACAGTGTTTTCTCTATAGTTTTGTCTTATGTCCAGATAAATACTAACCTCTCCAGCTGATGACCTTTTCCAGTGCTTATCTCCTCCAGCAACCCCATGTCCTTGGATCTCCGATCCTCCTGCCATTATATCCACCGCCTTTGCCCCTGCTCTACCCATGCCCGAGCTGGGGAGGGGTGGGCAGTGTCGCTGTGGGTGTAGGGGGGGACTATCTTACCTCTTCTAGGTTTGCATTTATGAGAACCCGCCGCTGGGTCCTGCCTGGGGACCCCCAGCCCTTGGTGGTGGCCATGGGATGGTGAGAGGCAGCTGGAGCAGGGGAGCGCTGGTGGGGATGAGCACAATCCAGTCCCTGCTGCCGGCTCAGAGCACCCTTCCCACGTTGGCTCACCCTCAGGGGTGACACCAGGCTTCACCTGCTGCTCCCAGGGCTGCAGCCTGCGTGGTTGGACTCAATGATCTCAGAGGTCTTTTCCAACTGCATGATTCCATGATTCTATGAATTCCCTCGCTCCCCTCCAGCCTCCTGGCCACCTCCAGGTGGAGGAGAAGCCGTGCTGGGCAACTGCGGGCAGCACAGCCGCTCTGCTCCCACTGAGCCACCCCATGTGAGCCCCCAGTGGGTGCACAGCCCTGGATTTTCCTGCCAAGTGGCTTCTCCCAGCCATATCCCTTCATGACCGCATTTCCAAAGCTTTCCTCACACCCAGGAGCATCTGCATCCCTGTTGGGGCTTGGGAGAAACCCACCTACTTGTTTAAACCAGATCGAGAGAGAATGTAAAGAGGCTGCTCCTGCCAGGTTCCGGGCAGACTGCGGTTGTTCTTCATGGGGGACACAGAAAATGCAAGAACTGCTGCCTGTTCCTGCCCTGGGCTTGTCCCAAAAATGATTTGCATGGAGGCACCCATGGAGACCTCACAGCCCAGGAGTGGTGGGCACCCATCAGACCTTCTCCACTGCTACGGTCCCTAAGAAACTCAGCCTAACAATTTCCTGGCAGCTGGGAAGCCTGAACTCATATCTATTTCTGTCCTCTGCTTCTTATAAATTAGATCCCAGCATCTCAATGTGTTTTAAGAAGTTTCCAAACACTTTATTTTTCCTTAGGATCACACAAGAATAATCAATCCCCTGAGCATCTGGTTCCTTTTGATTTCTTTTCTTCCCCCCTAATCTGGAAACCTGCTGGGGAAGCAGCAGGAGATGCGTACGATACAGAGACACTTCATTTAAAGGCTTATTTGGTAAAAGTAGTCTTCCAAATGCATCCTTCTGTTAGAGGCAACGGCTGAGCAGGGAGGGAAGGAAGCTGGGCAACGGAGAGATGTTCATCAGACGGGGTGGGTTGAGAAGAGGGAGAAACGCAGAGGAGAGAGTCAGGACAGCAAAGGGGTTGTTTGTTGGTGAGGGCTGTGCCTGGGCAGGGAGCAGAAGAAAGGTGAGCATAGGGCAGGGACACGCGGGTAGAGGGGTGGAGAGGGAATTGTTGGACGATCATGATTTTTCCATTCCTGGTGCACACGCTGCAGGGTGCAATGTTACTTAAAGCATTGGGGTTTCAGCGGAGGGGGACAAGTTTCCCGTCCACAGAAATTGTAACTTCTATTGCTGGGTGAACTCATGCAATTTATTTGCAAAAGTTGTACAGAAACATCTATGCTACAGTTCCAGCACCTTTTTTAAAATATAGCTAATTTTATTTCAAAAGGATTAATCGGAAAAAAGATCACCAGGAATATGAAATGAGTTTCTGAACATGGGGTTATTGCAGACGACAAATGCATCCTTAAATTCACCCCAGAGCTTATGCTGGGACAAAGTCAGAGAAAAGATCCTTGTTCCCAACATGTGCCCCGGGCGATGGAGCTGCCTTATATCCAGCCCTGCCTCTGTCGTATTAATTGGCCGTATTTGGGCAGGCTCCGTAAGCCCGACGTGTTTGAAGGTTAAAAAGCAAAAGTCCTGCCCACTCCCTCTGGCTCAGGGGCTTTTCACCCTGTTTTCTTGGAACGACGACCTCTGTGAAATGGCTCCCGTCCACGACGCAGCCGTAAAATAAATAAATGTGTAAACTGACAGGGCACACTTCAGACTTTGAACCGCAGAACCGGGGAGCTCGGACTGGTGTTTTCACAAGCTCACGATTGAGCTCTAGCCCTTTGTAAACTTTTACTGGATTGCCATGGACGTGGCAGAAGCAAACAGTCTGCCTCAGCAATTACAAACACGCGGGGAGGCTGCGGCGCGGGCGGCCGCCCGGGAAGCCGTGCATGGCACCGCCAGACACGGGGCTGTGTGACTCACGCCCTCCCTGGCCATAAACCCCAAGGGACTGGTGGGAATTGCAGCTTGATGGGGCCAGGACCAGGACCAGGGCCCTTGGAGTGGCTCCACCAAGGGGGCATCTGTGCAACACTGCTGCTCCCCAAGCTGCCTTATTGACCGCTTAAATCCTCCACAGATCAAAGCAGGTCTGAGAGCGTCTTCCTAATGCTGCTTGAACTACACTGACCTTTTCCTCTGGAACCTCTGTTAACTCCTGCCCATTACTCATTGTAAACAAAAGTGAGATCCAAAGGGTTTCCAATGGCCAAGACGGATGGGAAATGTTAGGAAGCTGGTGAAGGATGCTCAGGCAGATGACATGATTTAGGGAAAGCCAGGAATTCAGACCTGCCTGGGCTGGCAGCCCCAGTCCAATCGTAACACCTTTAACTTCAGCCACGACTTGCATAGAAGTGGACTAGAAAAGGTGATGAGCTAAAACCCTGGAATAGCTCAAATATGAACTTTATAGCTCGGTCAGGGGTCAAACTGGAAAGCAATGGCCAGCCCTGCTGAGCACGTGCCAGTGCCAAGTCATGGTTTCAGCTATATCGGACAAACTCATCCCATCAAGTTGGAGGGACCTTGAACTCAGGAGGAGCTCTCGTTGGAGCTTTGAACTTTGTGGCTCAGCTCTGCTTCCAACACGAACACCGTGTTGCCATATGGATAGTTGGCATCGCAGTTTACCTCTCCTTTCATATCTTACCCTCTTTGGGAAGCCCTCTGGTACACCTCACGTTCTCTTTTCACTGGAAAGACCACGTGTACAGCTATGAAACGATGTGAAACCCCAACATGGTGTATTATTCTTCTTGTAAAAATGGCTTTTTTTCTTATAATACATCAGAAATGTCTGGTTAAACTCCAGGGACGTTTCTGCATGGGCTGCAGAGGGGAGGAACAGCAGCGTCCCCCTCTCTCCGGACGTGAGCCTGTGCTCATCCTGCAGCACGGAGGCGAGAGCTGCTGATGCACAGTGGCCACAGCCAGTTGGGTTGAGACCCAGATTCTCTCGAGCCCTTTCTAGTGGTCAGGAAAGTGCTTGTAACCAAAAGCGAGAGGGGGTTTGTGTGTGATGGCTTCCCAGGTTCATATTCAAGCACAGACACAAGAATTCTCTGACAGTTCAGATCAATTCTTCGTGCTCTCCGGGGAACCGATGGTGAGCTGAGCCGGGCAGGTTGCCCTCCTGCCTGGTTCTGCCCACAGCCAAGGTCCTGATGAAGGGGGACCACAGGGGACTGTCAGAGCAATCATCCTCTTGGCCACCCCCAGCAGATCTGCTTCCTGGGTTTGATGTTAGCAGGGCTCATTTTTCCCCATCCATAACCCCCACCTGCTGCCTGTGCTGAGCCCTTTATTTCCCCTCAGCCTGAAACAAAGGCGCAGGGTGCGACGCGGTACCAGCAACGTCAATTCCCCATTTGATGGTGAGCGATAACACGGAGCCATTCTCGCCTGCTGCTAGCCAAGTGGCACCGGCCAGGCAGCAGCCCCGTGCCCGGGCACACCGCGTCCCTTTGTAGATCAATTAATCTCTGACATGTCCCCTTTCCTTCCCCACACAATCTGGTCCTTGGTGCAGGAATTCTCCCCTGGCTGCCCATGGAATCCGCTGCAAACCCTCAGGAAAGCACTTTTGAAATATTTCTGCCTGGGAAACCTTGGGGTTTTGGAGATCTTTGGCATTGATGCCCAGGGATTTAATTTTTTGGGGGGAGCCACAATTCATGGTCCGGTACTGTGGGAGGGAGATGTGAAGACTGGGCAGCTTCATAACTCCTTCTTGCTGTGGGTTGTTCTTAGTGGAGCTGCACACATGGGATGGGAAAGGAGAAAAGAGAGGCAATAACTTCCTCACTGTCTTGCCCAAATAAGAGGGGGTTTCTGGTCACTTCAGCACTTTAACTGCACCCTGTAAGCCTGTGTGGTGCCATTTACACAGACAAATTAAAATTGCTTCTACAGTTTCACCAAGCCAAGAGCAAGATGAATGAAATGCATGAACACAGAAAGCCAACTTTGCCCTGGGAATCTTGGGTTTTGCAGTGGAGAGGGAGAACCCAGCCTTTTGCCCGAGGATTTGGGGTTTGCAGTCTGCTGGGCACATAGTGACCTCTACCGTCATGTCCCCAGCAAACCCCAACCCAGCAGGCAGAGGCAGATGGACACATATCTTTTAGGAGGAATACGAGTTGTGATTATTGACCAGGCAGTGTTGGATTAATTGCACTACAAGTGCAGCCACAGCCGGGATGCCGCACGCTCTCCCCTGCCATTCTTTAGTGCCATCTTCAGGCAAAGCTCAAATATTGCTGAGATCAAAGAACGGAGCGTGACACTGGCCAGGCAGCCAGCTCCTCGTCCCAGGCCTAGGAGTTCATACGGGTAAGTGATTTCATCAAGGTCATCAGGGACTTTCCAAGGACTGTGGTGACAGGCACAGCATCTCCTGCTTGAGACTAGGTGCTGAGGAGTTTTTCCAGGAGCTGGAACTGGGGTGATGTCAGTACTTTTCTGAGGAAGGCATTTACCTACAAAACCTCCTTTTTGGCTCCTATTTAGAAAGGGGGTAGCAGAAAGAACTGGGGATTCCCATTGTGCTGGCTGTCCCATTCTGCTGGGCGGGACCAGGGGCCAGGGTGGGGGTTGCAGCCTTGTGTGGGCTCTAAGGACAGCAACTCTGCCAGCCCTGAAATATTTATTGCACCTCGCCCTGCTCAGGCTGCTCCCAGCAATATTGACCTGTGTGCATGGGGTGATCTCTGCTTTCTTGGGGAATTCTGAGGCTCTGGAGCAGGCAGGGTTTGTATGGTGTTGCCTGCTCAGGGCTGGAAGGTTGTAGCTACAACCTGGCATGCACATGCTGGGAGCAGCTCCTCCGTTGTGGATGGAAGAAGCGAATGAAGCCGAAGGTCCCATCCAGACGTGGAGACTCCAGCAGCTCCTGGGGGGCTCCCCAAGGTTGCCAGGGCTCTGGCATGCTCGTGTCTCAATGCTGTGACCTCCAGCTTTGCCAGTGTAGAGATGCAGGGCAAAAAAAAGCTCCAGCCTTGCCTGCCTCCTGCACACATCTGGCTCAGACATGGAGCAGATCCTGCAAACGGCTGCTCGTGTTCCTCTTCCGCTGGAGGATTTTTCAAAGACCAGGCTTCCTACAGCTGATTTACAGCGCTTTTTAAAGAAAAGGGGCGATTCCAGAGAAGCCACCAATTATGTTGATGAAGAGCCTGACAGTAAACAGTGTCTTTTCTCCCTCTAAAAGAAAAAGACACGGAGGGAATTCAGCATCTTTCCAACATCAAAGCTAATAACAGAAGTGAAGTGAGACTCTGACCTTTAACAGCCTGCCTGTTAGTGTGGATTATATCATGTCAGCAGCCGTCTGCAATATAAACTATACCTGGCTTTGATGAGACCTCTTACAGACCTTTAAATGAGTGGAAATACTGCATGGTTTTCTGCAGGGAGGAAACCACATGAATACCAAGGCATTAGCTATGCAGAACATGGGATGAGGGTGTTCTGCCCGAGCTGCTGGATCACTGGGGCTGGGACGCTTGCACAGCCGTGTCTGGGCAGGTTGTGCCTGTCCCTGCCAGCCCCAGGGCTCAGATATTTCTGAATGTTTGGGCCAGTATCACCCCCTGGGCCTTTTCCTGAAAGCAGAATGAGGTCATACCTCATACTGAGAGGTTGGCTTTCTGGAGACGTTAAGAGTTTATCAACCTTGTTGACAAGTTCATCTATTTGGACAGTCTCCATGTCAATTTTTTTATGGACTTTCTTTACTGTCCACCCAAAATGTTCCCCCTCGCGTGTCTGGGGACAGAAAGCCCTCCCAAAATGCTGCATCCATCTTCCTGCAGTTTCCTGTCTGCTTTCATTAAGAGCTGGAGCAAACCTCAGGTCCCTCAGGCAGTTAACCAAGCTAGTGACCTTATGGATTCTCAGGTTCCCTGGGTTTTACCTTCATCTCGAGGCTGGAAAACAGCAAAATATGAAATTGCTGGGCTAAATATAGCAAGAGCTACTTCCAGTAATGTATTAATTTAAGTGTCCAATAATTAAAGCTAAAAAGCAGTAGAAAGTCTATGGAAAGCACATGCATTTCCCCCATAGATACCAAGCAATGTGCTCGGGAACGCGATGTTGCATGGATGCTGGTGACCATGAGCCAGCACAGGCAGCCTTTGTTACTAACAAGGACGGTGTAGGAAAATGCAGGTGTCTATTTTGAAATATTAAGGGACTCCAGAATCGAATACATTTTAGTGATTACATGTCAGTGATTTCTGGGAGCTGAGCAGTCCTTTTGCTTAACAGAAAGCACAGCACTAACCAGTGCCTGTGCAGAAGGAAACCAAGCTCCTTGCAGGCATCCAGGATGGCAGCTCCGTACTCAATCACCAGCCATGAAACAAGGAGAGCACTCCTAACTCTCGTGCCATAAAGCCCTGTGTCTAACCCAGCTCTCCTGAGTGAGCTGCAGGTGTTTGGTGCTGCCGTGCAGCTTTCAGTGATGGTTTTTGGAAGTCTCATCAATTTGCAGCATGGGGAGACCCCACGTTCCTGCTGGTGTTTCTGCTAAGACCCAGCTGGGGTGAGGGGACGATGCATGAATCGTTCCACCTTGAAGTAAACTGCCGCGCTTTGCTGCCCTCCTGCTCTCAGTAAGGAGGGAGCCATGTGCTGGTTGATGCCGGAGGGAGCCTTTTGTGCCGTCTTAGCTTTGCTGGCCACAACTCTGATGGCCCCAAACCCAGCCTTTGTCCCTCTCCACAGCCTCGCTGGACCGCGATAGCCGTGGCTCCCCGGAGACGGTCCAGAAATAGTAGACCTGCTGGAGTCACAGAACGCCGCTGAGAAGCTGATCTAGTTTCCTAATATGTCAAAACATTTCATTGGCTTCTCAGGGGACTTTTATCCCTGGAAAGGAAGTTTTCTTAACCACTTCAGGAAGAAAAGAAAAATGGAGGAGGGAAAAAAGTCACCATTATGCTGACACCTGGAGACAACATTTATCGGGTAGGATAACTCTGCTCCTAAACAAAACTGATTTATTAGGAAAAAGTCATCCATTTACAGTCCATAAGTTAAGGGCTCAGGGTTGTGCGCACAGCGGTGTTTCAGTCATCAAGGAATATGGTAATAATGTTTTATGAAAGGTCTAAAGCTTTGTCTCCACAGGGTCCTGGCCATTTCTGTTATGAAATACACAACGCTTTCACATCTCAAAAAGTCCTACACGTTGAGCCATAAGACAAACATGAGTGATCTTGTATCTTCTGGGGCTTTATGGTGTTATAAAATAAGTTTTATGTTCCAATCAGCAGTGACAATTTATGAACAGAGAGGCTCGAAAAGATATAACATCAGACTATGTATTTTAATATAGTTTGAGAGAACTGTAATGCCTTGAATGACATTTGCTCTCAGCGCACATGGAAAATGAATAGTAATGCAGCAGAGATTGATGGCTTATTTCATCGGGAAGGGTCTTCTGTATGAAGAGTTTTATGAGCGTTATAGACAATAACTAGTTGGCTTAAGGAAGATGATTTATCGGCTGTGTGGCTACCTTCTCCTAGAGCGCTCACATTTTCTTAGTGCCTTGTTTGTGAAATTTGTTAGCGCCAATTCCAAAAGGCATTTTTTTTCCCCTCCTTGTAAATATTAGAATTAGAGCTGGAGGTAGACACCAGCCATTTTTATTAATGTTTCATTTTATTTACACAATGTATCAGTTATAAGAATGTATTATGAAGTAACACCGGAATGATCTATTTTATATGCAACTCCTAAGGGGAATGAAAATAAACCTGCTCAGAAGTGGAAGCAACGCGGGCGTCAGACAAGAGTTAGAGCGTGCTCTTTGTTGAGTATTGGTCACATTTAAACATCCTGCTTTTAAGATTACACTGAGTATTTATTGCCGGTGCTGGATTTTTGTGAGTTCAGCATGTTTTGGTAAATCATCCTCAAAGCTGCTGTTGTAATTCAGCCTTGGTTAAGCATCTCTGCAAAACATGATATGCAAAAGGATGCTCGGGCTTGGCGGCAGCACGGAGGCTCGGCTCTGCTGCCTGACAGTAGCTGTTGAGTCCACAACACCCAGCCTGAACTTCTCCTGCTGGGCTCGCACTCTGGGACAGACCCAGCTGCAGGGTTTTTTCACCCCATACCTGAGTATCTTTTTGCTCACAGCGACCACTGCCATTTCTTGTGCCCACACCACCCCTGAGCACCATTTCCAAGAGTCCCGTGATGCCAGAAGAACCCAAGCTCCCATCCTCAGATTAAAACCCATTTTTTAGCCACCACATTAGCAGGGACAAAATGGAAAACACACTTTCCTAAAACCTCTTCTTAAGAAAGCAGAGAGAAAGATGGGAGCAGCCGGTTTGTTTTTTGAAACAGATGGGAGCCTCCTGAAAGGACCAGCTTATGATTTGCTTAATGCTGGGCATTGCAGCTGTAATTCGCTAGTCTGCAGTGAAGCAGAGCAGAAGATGGCTTGTCTCCACCAAGGGCAAAGGGGTTGAAGGCTGAAGTGTCCTTGCATGAGCAGTGGATGGAGGGAGCAGCAAGGCTTTAGCCCAGCTGAGCTCTCTACAACCTCTTGCTGCTGCTGCTAACACGGACACAGGAGCTGTGTGCTCGGGATGGTGGAGACTCGAGGTGCTCGCAAGCCTCATCAGCACCAGCACCTGCTGCTGCCACCACACCAGAGCAAACCGTGCCCCACTTGTCACCCCTGATGCATTAATACAAAACTTCCAGTGCCAATTGCAGCTTGATCGTTGCAAGTTAATGGGAAATGGTGTCAGGAATCGAGGAAGAGGATCCCAATAGGCACGCTGGTGGTGGGGGTGGCGCTCCGAGCGGTGAGGGATTTGGGGTAGCGATGGGCTGGGTCAACAACAGCTTCACAAGAGAGAGGTGAAGTGTGAAGCCCAAGCATTTCTGTCCCTCAGCACAGGGTCACTTCAGCAGGAGTGTTTGCACGGGGAGAGCGGTGCCTGGAACTGTTGGTGCCTCCACAGTTCTCACAAGAGATCACCTAAAATCTTGCAAGGAGCCCCTCGTCCCTTGAAGCCATGTCAGAGGTGAATGTTTCATTCCTTAACATCCCCCTTATTGCACCTCCTGATTTATGTTTACTCTGAGAGTTTTATTAATGCTGTTGACTCTCCTGTGCTTACTACATGCCCCTCCACAGTAATTAAGCATTAGCTAAAATCTGCTCATTGAAAACCATAGGAGAGCTTTATTATCAGGCGGGAAGAGACCGCATTGATTTAGAAGACACAGTTCACATGGTAATTTCCGTGCCACCTTAAAAATCACTGCAAAGTGATCTCTGGAAGGTAATAAACAAGATGCAAAATCACCATGATAACATAAATCACTGTGAACTCACTTGATATTAATAACGACTATGCCATGGATCCATCCAAGGGAATTGCCTCGTAATGCAGTATCAATGTCCCATTATTTTAAAGTGTTGCTAAAGTAAAGGGGAAAATGGGATTCTTGGTAGGATATGTAGGATTTTATTAAGCTCTTGTGTGTGGAGGGGAATGGGAGTGTGTGGGTGTATCTCGCAGCGATGACATCTGCTAGGGATGACCAGTTTGTCCTTTCAGACCTGCGTCACCTCAGCTCCTCTGTGGAACGGCCTGTCCTTAAAACCAGGGCAGGAGACGCTGAACCAGAGAAAACAATCATGAGCATCAGCCTTCTTGTTCCAGAGCCCAGGACAGACAGGGAAAGGCTGATGGATGCACACCATCTCCTGCCACCTGCCTTCGACGCACACGATGCCGTCCCAGCTCCGGGGGCATCAAGAGGAGCAGAGGAGGTGGATTAGACCCTTGGGGTTGGCGTGCAGTGAATGATGTGTTAGCTCTACATACAGCCGCTCATTAGAGATTTACCAGCTGCTTTTTGCCTAAATATTTGCCTAAAACCCTCAGCATATTTCATGCCATAGATCATTTTTTTCCTACTAGTTATGAATCAGGACTAAAAGCGTTTTAGAAAGAAAGCACACTTTGCTGAAGTCAGATGTTGCATTCAATCAAAATCCATGAGAAACTTAAGACCGGTTGGAAATATGAAGGGGGTTTGTGTTCACAGGGCTGGCAAGCTGGTTGTTCCAAATTTTGGCTGGGACCAAGTCACCTGGGACAGATGCAGACGGAGCAGAGAGGAACTCATTTCTGCCATTTCCAACCTCTTCCACTCCAGCAGAATTAATAAGAATTATTATTTTCATTTTCACTGTTTAATTTTTCCTTTTTGGTGGTGTAACCCAACTTTTCTGCCATTCCTTGAACTACACGATAGTGCAGTCAGTTTTGCTCTCAATCTGGGGACACTTCTCTAACTGCAATGGAGCTCTCAGCTGATGCCAACCTTCCCTGAGAAACCTCTGTTGAATTCTGCTTTATTGGCCTAAATCTTGGTGGGAATCACTGTAGCCAGGGATACGGGAAGAGTACTTCGTTTTATCTCTTTATTTAAGTCTTGTTTCTATTACCAAGCCAACTCTTCAAACTTGCACTGGAGTTCTGAAATTCTGTCCGGCAGTGACAGACAAATTTATAAGGAGTTGAAAAATCTGTGCATTGTCTCAGCTATCCAAGAGTTTTCCCCTGGCTCTTCCTGAACACAGGGGTTTTGAAGCAATATTTGATTTAATCCAATTTTAAGATGTCCCAGGACATTTGTGTTTTAGAAGCTTTCCTTTTCAGTACAGCCTGAATTTTGATGCCATCCCAGCAGAATGAAACAAACTGAGACAACTCAGAGAATCCTCAAATTCCTACTTTAAAAAATCCAGATTCTGTACCCAAAGTCAGGGTTTGTCTCCAGGCTCAGCGAGGAGCCAGACTGTCCTCTTATGCGAGTCATCAGGCAGTGAACCCGGATGGAGAATGTTCACCAAGAAGCTCAAACCTTCGCTTTGGGCTGAAGGTTGGACTTGATGATCTTAGAGGTCTTTTCCAACCTTAGTGACTCTGTGATTCTTTATCACGGTGGTGCAATGCCCCCCGGTTAGGGGACTGGTACCAGTGGGCACTGCAGGAGTTTTGCCAATTCAAACCAGCTGCAAAACTGCTCTAAGTGATTTTTTTTTTTTCCGTTTACAGGTCCTTAATCCACTGTTTTAAATCTTTACAGTGAGCAGAGTCCAGAGCAGGACAGTCCAGCGCTTCAGAACGCAGCTGCGAAACCCAGTCATCCCCCTCATCTCAGTGTTTGAAATAAATCCTTACATGGGGATCTGAAAGAGCTGGCCTAACTCCCCCAAGCATTAATGGGTGTTAAGTGGTGTGCTGAGATAAGAGTACATCCCATTGTTAGGAGTGACTGGCTGAGCGCAGGGGTCAAGTGAAATTGTGCTTTATCTGCTGGCAATTCGACCTTTTTTTTTTTTTCTTCCTGTCTTTGGCTGTCTAGAATTTTCTTCAGTGGGGAGAAAAGAAAAAAAAGAAGAAGGAAAGGGTAAACCAGCTCCTATTTTAATCAGGAGTCCAGAAAAAGCTTCTCCAGGGGCTTTTGGACGATGAAAGACAGACACAGCACCCAGGGTGGAAAAGCCAAGGGGTGCCTTCCCTGCATGGTGAAACCCTTGGGACCACCAAATTATCACAAATTACAGGGAAGTCAGAGCTCCCTTCATGAAAACAGGGGTGCAGGAAAGACCCTTTCCACTAAACAACGAGCAAACAGAAGTTTCCTCAGTTAATGCAACTACACCTGCAGACTTTTTCCTGGTGCCTCCTGGATGGCTGCGCTGCCGGAGGATGGCATGATGAGAGTCCTTTGGGGACAACTTGTGCATTGAGAAAGCAATGACAGCGCAGTGGTCTGGAGGGGAGCTCCAACTTCCCACGCGTTGCTGGATTCAAAGGGTTTTGTAGCCGTAGCCAACGAGTTTTGGAGTGAACTGGGTGTGAGAAGGTCCCCAGCTCTGGAATGGACTCCCTGTTCTTGGCACAGCAAAGTTCACTACTGCTACCTGGGACGTTTGCCCAGGTTTTGATTAAAATCTTGTTGTAACCAGGGAGAAATGAGGTTCTTATGTACTGGGATAGGTCCCAGCACATCCATTTCGTGGGGCTTGGCTTGCAGAGCGAGCAATAGTAACGATCTGAGTCTGCCTTACCCAGGGGCACCTTCACTGGTGTTACCGGACCACCTCGATAGTGAGGTGACCTCAGAAGGAAGGGTGAGGTAGGAGAAATGCTCTTTAGAAGCAAAGATCTAACATTTCTGGTTTTGTGGAAAGAGACCACATTTTTTTGAAAAGAGGAGCTTGAAGTCACAGGTGAAACAAGCAGCCGACCTTCTCTTTATGCCAGTTCTCCCAATGAAGCCTGGGGGGGTTTGATCACTCTATGAAACAGCTGAGACTGCTGGGCTGCACACAAACTCTCCTAAATAATCCTACCCTGTTTCCCAAGCTCTGCAGTCTTCCTGAGACCTAAATCAGCATTTAGCTGCCTAAATTGAGTCCCATTGAGATCAATGGATGCTTTGCACTCACCTGAGGCTCGACCAGGATTTCACCTCCCTTTATTTCTCTCTGTTTCCTTGCTGGTCACCACACCAGGAGGTTTCCATAGTTCTTATGAGCGCAAAGATGCCTTTTGACACGAGTGCTCTAATTCCATGAAACTAGAGTTGAGACTTGAGGTGTAAATGCAGCCTGGTTAAAATGAAGAGCTGCAAACCCCCGAGCTCTTGACTCTGACCTGCTTTCTGCCTAAAGAGCACACTGGGAAGGCAACAGCAACATCCCCCCCCGTACTGGATCTGATGAATCCCTATAACAATATTACGCGAAGGCTGAAACAATCAAATGTGTTCTTTCCCATGCACTCAAGGACCGTAGCTGGGTACAACAGCAGTTATTGAAATGAGTGGCAAAGAACAGAACTTTCTAACAGGGCGTGTTAGAGCAATTTGCTTATAACCCTGAAGGAGGCTGGGATCTCACTGCAGCTCTTTGGTTTCAGCGATGAAGCAACTCTGGAGTGTTGCAAAGTTGTGTAAGGAGGCTTTCACTGAGCTATCAAGTCTAAGCACAGGAATAAGAATGTATATTCTCCCTCCTCCTGATTAATCGTTCCAGTCAACATCAGCTAACTTATTCCTATTGACAGATCTATGAAATACTTGCAGAATCAACAGCTATAAAACGGGTGGCAATGCACTGGCACCATAAAGCTGTAACGTTCGTGTCTATTGCAATCAAGGCTTTTAAAACCTAATTACTTCTGGGTGACATCAGTCATATATTTTCATGTGAAATTACAGTGGCATGCGAGTGCCCAGCAAAATAAAAGAAAACAAATGATGTCCTACAATAACGGAGGAGTGAACTATCATTTTTAATCTGGCATGAAAGCTCCAACTGATGAAGCTTAATACAACTTGTTAAAACACCTAACAAGAGAGGAAGTGATTAAGTATTGTCCTTTTGCCTCTGGGAAATGGGATCTGCTCTCAGCAAGCACCGAGTGACTGAGATAGCCCTTTGGAGCTGATTGAGCTGCACATAAAGTAACTTCTAATGATCTCAGTCCACTTTGAGCCATAAAGATTTAGAAGGGACAATATTTTAGAAATGATCAAGTTCCACTCTTTTTATTAGTGAGGATAAAACACCTTTGTGGAGGAAATTAAACAGAATAAATTGCTGAAGCCTTCTGCAGCTTCCATCATTTAGCAGCATCAGAAGAGTGTGGCAGACACCAACAGGGAGCAAGAGCTCATCCACAGCAGACTGAAGGGAGAGGAAAACTGCCTTTTGCTCCAAAACTGAAGCCAGAGGAGCTTCCAGGCTGATTAAAATCCTGTGTCTGGTAAAATCCTTTTGAACCACTCTATTGACCCAATGCTTTAGAGAAGGGCATGAAGACACCTGACAGCTTCCAGCTCCACCACCTTTCCTACGTGTCTGTGTTATTTCCCTCCATCCTTGCAGGGAAACTGAGGTACTCGGAAACTTGCAGTGAGGACTGGGGCTGTGCAGGGCAAACAGAGCCCCAGGCTGCCCAGGGCAAAGGAGGAGCATCCTTCGGAGGAGCACGCAGAGGGCTCGGGGGGTGCTTCTGCCCTGCTCTCCAAATCGTTGTGTTACTGCCAAATCATCTCTCCATGGGGACAAACCCAGAGAAGTTCCCAGTTCCTGCAGCGGACCACAGCAGAACCTGCTACAGTTTGTTCTTCTGACTTTTATTAAGGACACGTTTTTCAGGAGATGTTTCTTTTATGGTGTTTAAATTAAGTTTTCAAGGTTAATTGTTCAATTTGATGTCTTTGGTTCAATAAATAATTCAGAGACAGTTTACGTCCTCCCATGTAAAGATGCCTACTGAGGTTACAGTCGCAGCCAGGCACTTCCTCCGATGTGCTATTAGCTAATGTGCTGAAGGTTTTTCCACCTCATTTTGGAAGCATTTATGCTCTTTGAGAGGACATTTGAATGGAACTGAAGTTCACTGGAAGGGACTATGGTGAAACCGGCCAAAGCCACCAAGCTATCGATAAAGTCACTGCCAACGTCCATTGTCCAACCATTTTCCTGTTGTTGACCACCAAGCAGCAACAGCACAGCAATAATTTTAGGTGTTAATAACAACCCACCAGACTTCAGTTCAGCAGGTCAAATCGGGGAGCCTTTTAGACGCTCTCTGGGGACTCTTTGTAGCGTAGCTAACTCAGACAAGCCTTTTCTGCGACTCTCTGAACTGTCACCAGAGCTGATAGAGACGCCGTTAGAAATTTCACGGCGCTAAGCTGCTGCACGGTCTATATGAAGTTGCTCCTCTTAGTTTACGTTTTTATAGCTCTCTTGCAAACAATCTACAAGGCTGGGTTTCCTATAGGCTTTGTGTAATGGGATCACAACCCTGCTGGGACTCCCAGATTCCAATTCAAAAAAACTCTATAAATCATACATATTCCCGCAGCTCCTTGGTGTGAGTTCCAGGGCTGGGAGAGTCCCAGGGGAGCGCTGCGGGGAACAGCGCTTGCTCCTACTGGGAGCAAGAGAAAGAGAGGGATGCTGCTCCTTTTATCAACATTGGAGGGGACTTGGGGGACCAATTAGTTAATGTCTGTACCATGCTACTGATACATAAAGCAAAAGATTTGCAGTGCTTACTAAATATCAGTCTTTTTCCCTGTTAATCGAACCCCACGCTGAGTTAACGGCAGCAGGATTTTCAGCAAACGCAGGTGGAGGTGTTTTATGCTATCGCCCCCCCTCATCTCTCTCCGGGAGCAGTGCAGCTCTGCTGGCACCGCGCTCTCCTGCGGGTCAGTAGGTCGTGGCGGATTCGGTACGAGCTGTCGCTGGATCAGTCCCGGTGCTGACACTGCAATGCAGCTCCGATGCAGAGCTCCCGGCAGAGGGACATTGATTCAACGGTACGGTTGCCGTCCTTTAAATAAAGGTCACGTTGCAGAGGCTGGCTCTGCTCTTGTGTGTGTGCCTACCTGGAGGGGAAAGCTGGAAGTTTGGGTAAAAGCGAGCTGCTGTGCCCTGAGTTAGTGCCAGGGGTGGGGACACTCCCAGAGACAGAGCCCTCGGCCCGTTCACCCAGGGTAACCAAGCGCAGGGCACAGGTATGTCCTCACTCCCCAAGCACCTGAGCTCAGCAGAGCAAAAGCTGATACACAGCGGATGCTGTTTCCGTAGCTGTCTGGTTACCCCATGACCTATTTTTTCACATAGTCATGGAGAAAAAAAAAAAAAAAAGAGGTCTGAATTTTGCCTGCTGAAGCAAATTGTGGCTACAAATATTCTCACTTAAAAAAATTGCAGCTATTGGCAACCTGGCTCATAGCGGAGCAGCGCTTGCAGATTCTGAGGTTCGTAACCGGCAATGTATTCAGGAGGCATCTGATCAAAGCTATAAAAGGGGAAAAAAATCATCAAGGCAACATTGTAAAAGATGATAGTTGTTAAATCTAATTTCAATACTGTGTGTGCATAACCTCTAACTCGGAGGCATCTAAGCATTCCAGACATGGACGGTGCATTGTAATTTTTGCATCGTTTCATATTACTCACAAGGTACATTAGATGGACACTGAAGGATGAATTATTCTTTTCAGCAAAACATTTTTGTGGAGTAAGTAAATTTATCTTGCGGGGAGAGTAAAAGGAAGAAATATGGCATTAAAATGTGCAGATCTGAGTTGAACACATCTCTCTTTTACAGGGAAACCATGATTTAAGTGCACTCTATTACTAATGTTTAATAAAAGCCATAATTCAGAATGTCAGGCTGAGGCTGTGTGCATTGAAACTATGATTTGGGGAAAAAATGACATGGACATTTTTCAGTACAGTAGCTCTTCTTTAAACCATTTGTCTGCAGGCCTAAATTAGCTTTGAAAAATACTTTCTCTTTTCTAAAAGGCATTGATACAGCGATTATGTTTGATCAATTAATTTTACCCAGAGCACCAGAGAGGACAGGGGTTCCTGGAGCCAGGTGCCTGCTGACCTTCCCTTCCCCGGTGCCCGCAGGGGCTGCCCCGGAGCGGGCAGCAGGGCACATCGCCGGTCCTTGGCCTGCACTCCTGCATCACTCTCAGCTTTGTGGGATATTGGGAAAGTTTGTGCACGCAGGGACTGAACCTCTGCCTGCCTGCAAGTGATGCTCCCAAAGTATTTGCTGTTCAGGCAGCGTCTCGCTGAACGCCTGCGCTATCCACACCATTGCCAACAGACTTTGCTGCCACATTAACGTTGGCTCCAAGGGGAAGGAAGGACTGATTGATCGATGGAGAAGCAAAGCAATTATTGCACGTCTCCTCCCTTGACACTTCGCAGACCCAAGCCAGCTGAGAGACCTGAGCGGAGCTGACTGCAGGTTGGCCTCCACGTGCTCTGTAGTTGATACTGATTCTTCTGAAAAGTGCTAATATCAAAGCCTTTGGGGCTTTGCGCTGCAAAGCAAACCCCCAGCGGTACCTGTGCAACAGCAGAGCAGCAGTGCTGAGCTCGAAGCTGCATCCCTGGTGTCACAGCAGCTCGTTGGGGCACCCACCTGGGAACATACCTGGAGTGCTGCCTTTCTTTGGCCACACCACGGCCTGAGAGGGTTATTCAGCCAGGGATGTCCCTCTCTCTTGCAGCTCTGTTAAGCACGTCCTTGACATCTGCATGTCATCATTTAGGTGTCATTCAGAGTTACCAGTCCCTCACGGTCCATCAGACACCGGTCAAGTGGGAGTTTCTTGTGCGCAAGCCTGCAAACACAGGCCATGAACGTTACTGGAGCCCAAAGGTGTTCATGGACTTCCAGTCATTAAAATAGTATCACAGTATCGCAGTATCATAAGGTTGGGAAAGACCTTTGAGATCATCAAGTCCAAACCAGTCATTATAGTCCTGCTCCAGATTTTGTTTTACTTTCTTTTCCTCTGCTTCCTCTCAAGAAAACCTTTTTCTAGACTAAAAAACCCCACTCCATCTCTGCTCTGCACCTTCACATGTTGTGGCTACCACTGAGCCTGCTCAGCTCTGCCTCCCGATGCTTTGCTGGAACTCACTGTGCCTTGGAGGGTGCTTGGGCCAACTCTCCTGCCTGGGCACTCAGCATCATCCCCACGGTGCCCCCTGGCTGCCCTGCACAGCCCTCACGGGGCACGGAACCAGCTGTGCAAGCAGCCATGGATTAATCTACACCTTGACCTTCAGAAGAAAGAGTCACCATGTGTGGAAAACGCCCTCCTTTTCCCCTTTCCCCTTTTCCTTTTCCTGGTGGTGCAGGGTGCTGGGTGCTGCAGGGCTGCCAGCCTGGGTGGTGCAGGGTGGCGATACCGGGGGGACCTCCTGCCTCTGCTCAGGCTGCTGCAAAGCTGCCGGGGGCTGTCTCGTTGCAGCTGCTCCGTCCTTGGGAGTGTAACAAACCCGTGTCGTGCTCGCAACTCCTTCCCAAAGTCACGTGCACAGGTCAGCAACACCTGGATTTAAACCAAGCCAGAGCCCAGCACAAGCAGTGGAGGGGGCAGGTTTACACCAGCGGAGGATGTGGGCCATTAAATATCACTTTCATTTACAATCTGACCCACAGCTGGGACATTTATTAGCACACACCAATTCCCCCTGGAGCAGGCAAAGCCTGGGAGCTCGATGCTGAGCCTGGCCCTTGCTGAGCCTCTCCCAGGGAAACGCTACCTGCAAGAGGCTCCCTCCCAGGCACCCCAGCGCCCGCAATTAAACTCTCCTTAAACTTTAAAGGCATACTTAAATGTGTTTTTATGGCCCCATTACTTTCTCTTTATAACCCGAGGTGAAGGCTGGAATCCTGTCCGAGGCATCTTAAAGGTTATACGTACAATTAGCTGGTTCTCATCACATCCTTTAATATTTCACTTCATAAGCCAAAACAAACCGGCATAAATCAGCCAGATGCCAGTGGCCACCGGGATCACCGGGGCCCCGGCGGGGCGAGGGGACTGCCATCCCTCCTCAAGATTAACGGGTGACTCAGCTACGGAGAAAAAGGTGCTGGCTGAGCTCTGGAGCTGCTTCATCGTGGCTTGAGGCGGGATGCAGGCTCCCCTCTGTCACTCCCTAACCTGCCTGTGCTGTTGGGGCAGAGACGCTAATGACAGATGTGTAAACTTTTGCGTGGAGGCTTGCCAATATTTTGCATACTTACGCAGTGCTGCCATAAATATTAATGTGGTGCTAATATGGGAAGTTCCACCAGCTGTGTCCATTCTCGAGGGATACTTCAACTATTTATACTCGGGGTAATGAGCAAGCTGTTATTATATAATCAGGCTGTTGGAGAAGCCTTTGGAATAAAAGTCTCACAGAGAATTAGCCCCAAACTGGAGTGCGTTTGGAGCCATGAGACATCACAGGTTTAATGATGGAGGGTTTGGCAGAGCAGAGGCAGGACAGGAGAAAAGCAGGAGAGAAGGAGAAAGGTGCTGAGGGTTAGGATCCTGAGTGATTAGCACTGATTGTGATTGTGAAGTTTGCTTTTGCAGTTGGCTCCTTCCATAGCATCCAACTTCAGGCCTGGGATCAGTGCTGGGAAAATATCCGATATTTATCTTTAGCCTTAAAAACTAGTGGTTTGCCAGTGCTGGAGTGGAGATGAGATGCCACCATGCTTGAGCTTTGGCTTTGAGCTCCCACAGACAGACCTAGCCCCCATGGGAAGGAGGAGGCAGCTCTCACAGACTCTGGCATGTGCTCATATTAAGAAATAAAAATGAAACACCTCCAAACACACACAAACACCAAAATTCCCTACTTACAAAGAAAGAAATCCCCAATTTCTTACACAAAATGTTAAGCTCCCAAACGAGGCAAAAAGAAAGGTCAACGTTTACCCATCCGAATGGAAAACCAGGACCCAGAAAGAACTTTGTTATGCTCCCCTCTCCCCCAGCACAACCTGCTTGCTTTAATCACGGCTGGAATGATCCTGCTTTCATCTGACTTGAGAATCAGCCCTGTCTTCTAGTGCTAAAGCTGAATTTGTGTTGATTTTATTACTGTTTTGGACTCCCATGACACAAATGACTGATGAGCCAAATCTGTGCCGCATCCCTGAATATATTATGCTTCTATTGTCTTTTTTTTTTCATCAAATCTGTGTTTTTTACAAGGCAGATTTCTTCTTCTTTAAAAAAAAAAAGTGTTGGAGAACAGTTTGGAAGTGATTTAAATCCTCTCTCTCCCTATTTTGGGGAACGATGAATATTTAATTGAGTTGAAGCCAGATAAATGATCATTTTCTTCATCCTATATGGTAGTGAGTAGTAAATTACTTTACTGGGAAACTCGGTTATAATTGCAAAATTGATAACAGAGGTGTGAAAATTTACACCTGTGATAATAAAGAGTAGCTTCCCATCCTACATAGACATTATATCTTATGAGTTATCTCTCGTGCATGATCTAAATATTTCATATAAACCAGCAATCAGAGCCTTCAGCTCACCAGGTAAGAAATAACCTGCTTGTATATTTCGTATGCATATATATATATTACAAATAACAGCGCGTTCTGCATGCACCTACACACCTGCACAGCAGTGCTCCGAGGGTGGGTGTTCGTGCTCCTGAAAACTGATAGAGAAACCCAACGTTGTGCTGCAATGCAGAGTTTAGAGGCAGCATGGCAGGGAGGGGACGACAGGGCATCGTAACCTTGGGCAGACCCAAATTAAGAATTGCTGTTCGGCGTCGCCCAAAGCCGGGCTGGACCCTGGTGAACGGCTGAACGAGAGGGACCTGCCTTCCCCTCTCCAGCCTCCCAGCTTTTTCTCTTGAAAGTGCTGAGTAAAGGGAAGCACAAAACTTCAGCTGGGTTTGCCAAGTGCTGGGGCTGGAGGGCAGCATGCAGACCCCTGAAGGCTTCGAGGTCCTAGCTGGGGCTCCGGGACCCCTTGGAGCGTGGCAGATGCTAAAGAGGCGATGGATGCTTGGCTGGTAATCAAGCACTGCAATCAGCAGAGCTCTCGGCAGAGCACGCTGCAATGAACCCTGCGCAGATTGAAATTAACACCGTGCAACCTGACGGGCAGAAGTGCACCCGCCAGGATCAACCTAAAGGGAAATCAGACCCTTTACAGAAAGCCTTGGGCAGCAGGAATTGCCCCTTTAACATCCAGCGAAGGTCTCGGCGCTAACTTTAAATTAAACCATAGTTTGGGAAGATTTCTTCAAGGTCAAGGCTTTTTTTTGCTAAATCTGGTTGCACTGGATGTAAAAAGGGCTGGATGTTACTGGGGTCTCTGTGGCATCGGGGGAGGGACTGGGGCTGTGGCAGGGGTGGTAGCGTGTTCGGTCATTAAGACGCAGGGATTAGAGCCTTCAGGCTGCATCTGAGTGTAATCCATCGCCCCCTTCACAGGGCATCGCTGGGAGCAGGAGCTGATTCCCTCCATTTACACTAAAAAAGATGGTCTGTTTTAAACAGCTCAGTCTGGTTAACAGCCCCGTATTCAAGATTTCTGTTACAGAGGTGCCAAAGCCATGAAATACGCAAATTGCCTCTTTCTCCTCATTTTAGCACGTCATTTCATGCTTTTAGATAGATATATATTTTATTATGCACTCTGTTTCTTAAGACATCATTACTTTTATCTCGGCCAGTTTATTAAAGATAACTCCATGGAAGTTCCCATGCTTTCTCCAGCATTTCAATTGCCTGAGCTGGATGAAAACATTATGTTAACAATATTTTGTTGTACATGGGAAAACCTTTTTTTTTTTTTTTTTTTTTGGAGGAGGGGGAAGAAGTGAATAGTTTTCCTTCTCTTTTTCTTGCTTCCGATATTTTTCTCGACGTTCATTTCAGTAGTGAGACATCCTCAGCTTCCCTTCGACTACAGCGAGAGACAAGATGCAAGAGCCATTGATTCACCTTAGGGAATACTTTGGAGAGATCAAAAAGTGCTCGTGTGCAAGCTGTTTCCTGTGGGAGGAGCGTGGCAGTACAATCAATCCATGAATGCATTGTAAAATCAATGCTCTGTATAATTAGGGCACTCCAAGGGTAAAAAAAAAAAGTAAAAAAAAAAAAAAAAAAGGAGAAGGAGAAGGAAAAAAAAGGAGAAGAAAAAAAAAGGAGAAGAAAAAAAAGGAGAAGGAAAAAAAAAAGGAGAAGAAAAAAAAGGAGAAGGAAAAAAAAAAGAAAATAAAAGGGAAGATTTTCAATGCGTAACAGGACTCCTGAAGGCTGGAGAACTCACAAGCCCTTGAACAAACAGACTTTAAGTCCAATTCAGAAGCAGCAAGGGAAGATCTTGGGGGATTGATGCAAACCCCTTTTATCCTGGTGCCGGCTGGGATGCACTGGGATGCACTGGGATGTTGGTCACACGTGAGACGAGCTCTCGCTTCTCCGCTGGGACGGCCGGTGCTTCCACCCCTGACCCTGACTGTGAGAGACGATTTGGGAGGAAAGATGTGTCCAGAAAGCACCTTGGCTGTGTGTGGGCCGGCCAGGATTAGACCCCCACGTGCAAATTCGGTCCTTCCCCCGCAGTGACAGTGGTGGAGGTGCTCCCCACCCCATCTGCATCCCCAGCAGCGCAGAAAGGCTCTGACCTCAGAAGATTATTTTTGCATTTAAATATCTCCAGCCATTTCTCGGAGGCTGAATGAAGCCAGCTCATAATTTCCAGCTAAACACAAATGTTAACTATAGATCACGAAAATACAGCGGGGCGTAAAGTTTTCTTTTATAAGGCATTAAATTATAAGCAAAGCCAATTAAGTTGGAAGACAAAAATTCCTTCAAATTAGCAGTCATTTTTGCGAGCTATTGCTGAAAGCAATAATGGGGTTTTGCATGAAAAATCCACTTTTTGGAGTACGGAGAGGCCATCGCGGGCTGCTGGCTGTGTCAGAGCACACCACAGATCTTTAACAAAGCTTGGCTTGACAAATCAGGCTTTTAAATTTAAAGGTTAAGCCACCCTTCAGCCTGATTTTTAATTATTCAGTGCTAAAAGGCTCTGAAGATCCAACCTGCCCCAAAAGATCCTTTCCAGAAATGAAACTCCCAAGCAGCAGGAGGGGAAAAAACAAACAAATGCTCTGCCTGGAATGGCCACCGTGCCAGTTAACGTTCCTCAGATGGGTCATTAGGTCTTTTATGGATTGTCAGCATAGAGAACCGCTCCTGGTTCCAGGGCAAAGAAAACTACTTCATATTAAAATACATGGCTCTTGTGGGACACGGCACTTTCACAGGGCTGCCTGCGAATTTGGCAAGAGCCCTGAAGTTGAGAAAGACAGATAACCCTGCAAATCAGAAAAGGCAGGTTTTCATCAGTAGAAAATTACAGATCCCTGGTGAGAACTCCCATCATTATCTATCAAGAAATAAATTGGCCTGAGTTCCTCTTAACTGGTTCATCTGCTGGGATCTCGTGATGGGAAGGACCTTTGCCTTCTGACCAGCCACCGGCTCGCTGAGTGTTTTAATTGCTTGAAAGAACAACCATTGCTAGAATGGTGGTAAAGCCGCTTACGTCCCAGTTTCAAAGAAAAGTGAATTTTTTCAAAGGATTCTTTGGCCTGGAGTGCTCTGACCTGTGGCACCGATGGGAAAGGAGAAGGTCCTGCATGGAAGAGGTGTATCCCGATCTGCCCCTGTAAATCTGCGACCGGACAACCCTCATCCGTATGAAACCAAGTCCAGGAGCAATGCTTGGTGTCAGAGTCTCATTTTTAGATGAGGATAAGGAACATCCTCAGGGGGATGAGGAACACCCTGGCAGGGCTGTGGGCCAGCTGGGCTGCGGCAGCTTTGAGTCGTTAAATCCCATCTTTGGAAAAACGCGTGGATCCACCCCAAATAAAACAGGCAGGGAAGTGGGAGGTGAGCACCCCTTTCCCTGTAGGATGTGGGGGTCATGCTGGGATGTGGGATAGCAAGGACAAAGTCTGTAAGCCATCACCCAGCTTAAAGCACGTGGGCAAGGGCAAACCTGCCCTGTTTGGGCTCTGCTGGCAGGAGACAGCCGGCGTGCCAGAATAATTACACCCCCAAATAAATGTGAAGGTGTGGCTGGAGAAAGGTACCACCGGGAGGATTCCTGGCACCGGGCTGTGTGCCAGAGGGAACACAGAGGGGGCTGATACTGAAACGGCTCTGCTGTTCAAAGCCGGTGTTTCCAGTCCGGAGGGGACACGCGTGGAGAGGAGGACTTTTCCAGGAGAGGGCACTCGCGGGAAACAGCAGCTCCAGCCGCTCCGGCCCCGGGCAGCGGAATCCCCGCAGCCCCCTGCATCCCTCTGGCACCGGCATCCCCCAACCCCTGGCCCCCTGCATCCCTCCAGAACTGGGGCCCTCAACCCCTGACGCCCTGCATCCCTCTAGAACTGGGACCCCCATCCCTTGACTCCATGCATCCCTCCAGAACTGGGACCCCCAACCCCTGACCCTATGCATCCCTCTAGAACTGGGACCCCCATCCCCTGACCCCCTGCATCCCATCGGTACCAGGACCCTCAACCCCTCGCATCCCTCTGGGACCCCACCATCCCCTGGTGCCCTGCATCCCTCTGGCACGAGCATCACCTCTGAAATCCCACATCCCTCTGCACCAGGACCCCTCCTGGACCCTCTGCATCCCTCTGGTGCTGGGACACCCCCCATTTTGGCCCTTCACTCCCCTCCAGCCCTTGCTCCTCTCTGGCACTGAGAACTGTGACCACTCCTTGGACCCTGCATCCCTCCAGCAAGACGACTCCCCCTTAAGCCCCCCACTCTGGCACCAGGCAGTGGAATGCCCCCAAGCCCCCCCGCACCCCTGGGCAGTGGGACCTCTTGCTCCTCTGTGGCACCGAGCAGTGTGAGCCCCCCTGGCCCCCACATCCCTGTGCCACCCTCTGCACAGGGCCAGCAGTGACCGAGAAAGTCATCAGGAGAAGATTAATCCTTGCCAATCCGTACAGATCCTCTCTCCTACCCCGTCTATGCAGGGTGGTTGCTGCTTCTATTTGCCATTAGTCCTGCCAAAAAAGAAAGAGAGAAAGAAAAAAAGATGATGTTAGAGGGAAAAAAAAAAAGCCCTTAGGCCACTGGTGCACTATGTGAGAGGGAAACATCTTGTATGCTAATTGGCTTTAGGTACTTACAGCAAGATTGAGACTTGTAGCGTTGCCACAGATTGTTGGAAATTCCTCCGATAAGCTGACAGATGAATGTGTCTCTCTCATGGAGAGGTGAGAGAGCAGCAAAATGCTTCCAAGAGCACAGGCAGCGAAGCAGAGATATTTCAGGCATGTCAACACGCCGGGGCGGTGAGAACGCTGACCACTCGCTGCGGGAAGAATGGGGGGAGAGAGGGGAAAGAAGAGGGGAAAGCAGCGGGCAGGCACGAAATGCTGATCTGCTGGCCACGTCCTGCCACCCGCACACTGAGAAACAGCTTTTTGTGTGAAGGGCTCCATCAATTTGAATTAGTGCTTGTAAAGCAAGGTGGGGGCGAGCAGGAATAACTCTGCCAGAATCTGGCCCATAGCATTTCGTACAAAGGAGCATGGCCAGCAAAGACACAAGCTGAGATTAATGTCCCGGCAAAGCTTATTGCTGGGGCCTCCTTAAGCCATAAACCATGTTTGTTTGCTTGGCTGGGGCTTGGGTTTATTTTTTTCAATGAGTTTGAGAATTAATTTGCCCATTGCCACTGGCAGGGTTCCTCTCTCCCAGGTCCCTTGCCCCCTGTTTGGGTGATGCTGGGGGAGCTCCCTGGGTGTTGAGCCCTACGGGGTGGCAGCAAGCAAGGCAGAACCCTGCTGAGGCTTCCCCACCAGCACCCACCCTTGCAGCCCAAACCTCCACCTTCCCTCTGCGCTGTGAAAAATGAGAAGGAAAGCCTCGAGGCACGGGGGGGCTCGAGCATCTTGCAGCAGAGACTGACACAGGGCAAGTGCTGTCTCTCTGACAGAGCAACACTCTGTCCTGAAAAACAGACAGGACCCCGAGGTTCACCTCGTCTATTCCAGACGCTGGGAATAAACCCTGCAGGAGCACAAAGTTGGCGTCACACGGATAGGGGGGCCTGGCTGGGCACCGGTGCCACTGCACCGCTCCAGCAGCCTGGAGAGTCATTTCTGATGGCTGAGGTGGTAGCTGTTGTTCAAGACTTTTTCCATGATATTTGAGGTCACTGCTGAAGCTTTTGGGTTGGCTCCTTTGGTATCTTCTAGTAGTGCCGTGTGGCTGCAGCAGTGTCCCCTCCCAGCCATCAGCCATGCCCAGTGGTGGCTGTGCCTCTGTCCACCACATCCATCCCAGAATTGCCTTGGGCCCTGGGCGTTGCTTGGGTCTAACAACGTTGCTTCTTCTGCCCACCTACCTGTGCACATTTGCACGAGCCGTTTCCTGCCGGTTTTGAGCACGCGAGGAGCGGAAATGGCCCTGCTGCGATTTACTGAGCTCCCAGTTCCTACATCTGCGTTCAGCTCCTCATCCTCTGAGAAAACTCTGCACCTGACCTTGGGCAAGGTCACTCTCTACTTTTGTGCCTCAATTCCTTCATCAATAAAACGGACTTAATAACATTTCCTTCCTCCAAATTTAAGTTTTCCTCACTCTGCCTTAGCTTTCTCTCGCCCACATCGGCACACTGTGCATCCGAGGGGACTCTTAATTTAACGAGCACAGGGGAGCCTATTATTATAACCTTCATGCCGTAGCTCCATCTTTATCTCTGTCTGCTATTTTCTGTGGAGATATCTCCGCTTTCTCTTTTCAATTGCCATTAACAATCGCAGCAGCTGCACTACAGGACCCGGAGATTTTCAGCTGAAGCCTAAATGCAGTTGACAACTCTATGAATCTTATAGCCAATGTAAGTAGCTAATGCAAATATCAACACTGGAGTAAGAAACACTCAGAAGCAGTAAGTGACTGATAGAAAAGTGATTATATGGACTTTATGTTGAAAAGTAAATATTTACTCTTCAGCATTGACAGATGCCTCAAGCACCCGAGATCTAAAAAAGGCATCGATTCGCTCTCCTCCAGCCTCTCTTATCTCCTGCTTATGAAAATTTCTAGCAAATAGTACATCATCTGCTTCCTCCACAGCCCGAGTGCCTCAGAGCAGCCACTCAGGTAATTTGTTTGGTACCCAACAGTGCGATAGTAGCAGTGCTTGTGATATCGTGTGTGTGTCTCTGCTGCAGCCTCCTGAAACGCGGTCACCTGAAACGGTGCAGAGCTCAGAATGTGGGCCAGCTCCTGCCCCGCTCTGCATCCCCCCACGCATTCAAAGAGGAAAAAAAAAAACAAGAAAAACATTTTCATCTGCAAAAAAATTCATCCCTTGAAGAAGAAATAGAAAAGAAAACGACCTGGGAAAATGCGAGTGTGCTCTTTAAGAGCTGGCTGGCTCCCCGTGCCGCTCTCCTCTTTGCCCTCCTGGAATTGCCTTGAAATAGCTTAAATGAAGTTGAGCCGCTTGGAGGCTGTCAGGTTTGTAGGACCTCCTTGGCAATCAATTTAACCTCCTGGAATCACTTTTTTTCCCTGCTGCCTGAAGTTGCTGAGTCAGTGATGGGTGGCCAGGGGCTGCCTACCAAGCTGGTCTTGGTCCCTCTTCCCCAGGGAACCACCCAGGGACTTCTCTCCCGTACAGAACTGCTGGCAGATAAGGCACCTCGCGCTGTTCCTCCACCTCACTATTTTTGGAAGGAGCTCTTGCAGATGCTGTGTTTTGAAATAACCCATGTGTGACCACGCCGCCAGCACTCAGGAGGTGGGACGCCCTTTGGGGGTAGCTGTGGCTGCGTACACGGAGTGTAAACCAGGTTCAGCCTTCCTGCTCCCCTCAAGGGGCAGGGAAAGTCCTTAGGGGTGCTGAAGGATCCCAAAGGTTGAGTGGAGCAATGCTATTAGCCTCCCGTTGACTCTAAAAGAGAGAAACACACTGTGCTCCCTCACTTCTGTCTCCTTTTGGGACTCCCCTGTCTTTAGAAGAACCATTTTAGCTGCAGGTGGCATTGGTTGACATTGGCAGGGCACTTTCACTTGTGCAGCTGGTGAAAGGCGTCCCTCCTGCCCATCGGAGCTCCGCCGCGCTTCACACTGCAGCAGCTTTCTCTCTACGGTTGATAATTACTCACTTCAGAAATAAATAATCACCAAGTGGAGGATACAGAGAGTGGTTCGCAGAAGGAGGGAACTAAAAGCACTTTGTGTCTCCTACAGAACCCCAACATCTTCCAGAGGATCTGCCTAAAAAGCTACGTAAATGCTCTGCTCAGTAGTTACTAATTATGTGAATATTTGTATTTTATTTTATTTTGCCTGGTGAAAATCGTGAGAGTGGTGTTTAGCAGCCTCTCGCTCCTTGCTGCTCTCGGCTGTTTTAATACCTAGAACAGAGGATGGGACCTGCCTTGGACTCACCCAGTAAGATGCCACCCAGGAAGGACACCATACGCCGAAAAAAAAGCAGTCCAACCTGAAAAATCCTCCAGATTAAGCCCAAAAGACAGCTGCAGTGTAAGGCTTTCTTCCAGGAGTTTCACCTAGAAGTGTGTTTAAAGGAAGAGGGATAAGAAACACGTTTGCCAAGTTCATAAAACTGCGCCCTTGAGCTATAGGTCACCAAGGCATCACTGGCTTTGGTGGTAGAGTCATGGCATGAGGGGGCAACCATAACGACTTGGAAAGGAACCTTTGATGAGATGAGACATTTCAAGGAGAGATTTGCTGGTAATAAGGAGTTTGGGTGTTTGCAACACTTGGATTCTGCTTTTACTTTCACCACAGCATCTAAGGCCGAGGAAGTAAATGAAGTTACAGGTCCTGGCGGCTCATTGCATCCCAATCGTGCAGTGAGTCAGGGCTGGGGCTTGACACGTCCTGCACCCACATCATTTGCACACTGTCGCTCACACCCTCCACCAAATCCCTCTGCCTGCAAGGAGGAAAGTAACTCCAAGGACTTTGATAAGGTAATTCCCGTGAAGGAGGCAGGTGAGGTGGGACCACTCTCTTGCAAAGCCAATGATTTTTTTCCCCTCTTCCTTTTGTAGGTGCTCCGGTGCCGGTGATCAGGCTGGAAGACCGTGGCCCAACACAGATGTGTTTTCACACTTTTATTGTCATCAGAGCAGAAAGGAGCGCGGATGGAGAATATTTTCTTATAGCTAAAATGCAGATTTATAGTATTCCTTTTTTTTTTTTTGCACTCTTCACGCGATGCCAGCAGCTCAGAGAGCTGCCTGCAGCCTTAGGTGTGCATTAGCTTCCATTTGATTGCTGTACCGCAACTCTTCTTATCTTTGAAAATTAACCATTTCAGAAGCACAGAGGAGGTGTCTCACAACGTGAGCGTAATGCACCAGGCATTGCACCAAAGACTGCAGAGTGCACCACTCTTTCAGTCATTGCTGAGTCTTTGACACCTACAAGAAAAAGTATATTCCAACCCTGTCAGATGTACAGAGCAATTATGCAAAACTGTCTTTAAGAAGATATTATTCTCAGGACTTTTTTTCCTTTTTTTTGGGTGAGAGGCAGTATTTCACAAAGATCCTCACCTTTTCTTTGTTTTATAATTCAGTGCCACTTACAGTAAATTATATTTGTGCAGTTTCATTATCACATCTATGTAAATTCTGCTGCCCTCCAGTAAAGTAGCCGCAGACTTTAAGATGCAAAATGATGTTGTTAAGATAGGGTGTAAGATAAAACAAAGGAAAGGCAAGCAAGGTAGTTCCTTTCTCTGCATTGTCTGCACGGCTGTTAATAAGAGTCATCTCCACGTACAGGTCTAGGATCTGGGTCCTATATTTATTTTAATTGTAGCTATTTTTTTTTGTTTCAGGGAGAAATCCAAATCCCATTTGTGCTCTCTCATGACACAAAGCCCTGCAAATTTGCAATAAATCTATAGAGGAAACATCCATGTGCTTTTTAATTGCCCCCTTCCCATTAACCAGGTATTGTGAGATGTTTTAGGGTAAGATATGAACTTTCCAGCTTTCCATCCCTTTTCCACTCCCGTATCATCCCAGCTGCCTGCTGTTGACTCCTTGTAGGTCATTTCCAGCAACATAAGCAAGACAAGCAAACAGCAAAACTGCAAGATGCAAATGCCCTTCATTTTTGGCTTTGAGTCAAAAAATAATAAGTTGACAATAACCCTGCCAGAATATGCAGCAAGGGTGACTGCATATTTCTTCCTGCTAGCGTGACAGTACAAGGGAGTTGGGCACCGGGAAGAGACAAGCCTGTGTTCCCTGGACGCTGCAGCATGTGCCTTGTCTCAGGTTTTGAAGGTTTTTCTGGATAAAGCATAAATGATTCCTCACAGGCAGCAGCCCATTTCCCCTTCTTCAGCAGAAAAAGAGTGGGGGGTGGGAGGAAAGAAAAAAAGCAAGTGATTTAAATTTATGTTAAAATAACAGTAAATGAAACACTACTTGTTTTTTAAAAGCTGATGTGGGAGTAGGGAGGAAATGTTTTTCTGGGTGATGCCTCTGGTGAAGATGGGAGAGAAGCTGGGGATCCACAGGGACTGGAGGTGAGATGCCAAGCCTGCATTTTTGTCCCCATCCCCACATTGTGCTCTACAATACCAGCCAGGCATGTCACGGACCCCCAAATACCCTGGAGTGGAGTCCTCTGTATCAGCACCTGGGGTTTTGTAGCTCAGGACAAACTCGGTTCCCGCTGTCAGTCTTGGATCTGTTCATTATCTCTACATTTCCTTCATCATCCCCTTGCAGGCAGCTGGTCCAGCTCCACTGCTGACCTGTCTCGGGCTTTTCTTCCTTTCTGAGCCTCCCCACCCCCAGCCATCTTCCTATAACCGCCCTCCACGCATCACACCTTCCTCCCATCTCTTGATTCTCAGAAGTTTTAAAAAATGTTAGAACTTGCTTTATCATCCTTGGAGCCGAAGGGTTTGAGGTGTTTCCCTTGGTGTCCTCCATTCTTTCCAGAGAGTCACTGTTTCCCACCGCTGTCAGTCTGGGCACCAGCCCTACCCAGAATGACGATGGAGATGGAATGATGCTGGAGGCATCTTCATGGTAGGAGTAGATTAAATGATAGAATGAATTCCTGGACCCTTTGGAGATCAAGATTTGGGTTGAAAGTGTTGGGATGCTGTTGCTATATTGCACGCAAGAGGAAGAAGTAATGAAATCTGGCCATGGAGGGTGCTCATCTTTCAGAATTCAGATTTGTCCCACCTAAGCCCATCTCTTATTTAGCTGAGGTCCAGCTCCAGTGCCAAAGGCTCTTTATCTCCAGCTAGGAGGAGACAGTGGAGAAGAATCCTGCAGTGAGCAGCACTTTGGGAGTTTGTGATAGATGCCATCTCCCTCATTACTGAACAATGAAACTTTATTGTTCCCTCTGTTCTATTGATTTTTATGTTTCCAAAGCGTGCTGGCAAACTCTGAAATGAATATCTGTCAGAGGAGGAGGACTGGTGCTGCTGATCTGCATCTTTGAAGTGACTTGTCCACGGATCAGGTCCTGGGGTGCCACCTCTGCTGTGTCCCTGGGAGGGAAGGGTTTCCCCAGTGTCTCCTCAGAGGGCTGCAGGGGGGATGAGAGTGTGGTGAGGGTTTGCCCTTCCTGCATCCCACTCCTTGCTCCACACCCAGACTGAGAGAAGGATGTTCCTAACTATGGATTTGGTAGGGAGAGCTGCACCACAACCTCTCTGCTGGAAAAAGGCAGTGTTTAAGCCAATAGGCATGAAATTCAGCACGGACCCTCAGCTTGTCACAGAGCTTGAGGCTCCATCAAAGGAGTCTTCACTGCAAACTCCAGCCTGAGGCAGTGCTGTGCCTGGCAGCCCCTCACCGTGGGCTGAGCACCGGGAAGGGAGCCCACATCTCCATGACACTCTCCCCCAGATGCTCGTGTCCTCGGTGTGCAGCCACCATGCCTGCAGGGCAAGATTAAATATATGTATTATTTGTTTCATGTTTGTATATAGCCCTCAAGTGGGGAAGCATTTGCCCTGCAGCCTACGTATATATCTGGGAACTTCACAATTAGTTAATATTTTATGCATAATTCATAAAATTATACTAGATTTTCTGGGAATAATTAGCTGACTCTGTACCTCTAATGAACTGCAGGTTCAGCTATGACAAATGCATTGGGCGACTCCAAGGGATAGCAACACGCAGGCGCCTTTAAGCAAAGTTCAAGCAGCTCCTAAATTAAGCAAAGCGAATCCCCGAAGATGCAGTATTTATGCACTGAAGCAAGAAGGGAGGGCTCTCATCTCACAAGCCTCATCAGCCAGCGCAGCTCAAGAAGAGAGAGACAGAAAATAAGAGTTATTTACCTTTTGTTAATTGGAAACTGGGCAGTTCAGGTGAGACTTTCCTCCGTTTCCTTGATTTGGGGCATCACACGGAGCAGTCCTGGCAATGATCTCTGGTGTGGAATGAACATCATTGGCACAGAGATTTTCAGGCTTAAATTGCAAACTTTTCTTAAAATTCTGGTCTGATTTGGAGGAAAACGAAATCCATTTGAGCTGTCCTGGTTTTTAAACTATGAAGCAAGTGATTTTATTCAAAGGTTTGTTTGCACCGCACCTCTCCTCCACCGCGGGTGCAGGGCTGGCTTCTCCCAGGGGGCTCAGCCCCAGCACCCCTGCCTTTGGGGCTGCCCGCAGAGGCAGAGCCAGCTCTGCTCTGGCAGCAGCTCTGCTCCTAAAAGCTGAAAATGTGGGTGCTAGGTGAGCAACGCCTGCTGCGACACAGGGCACAGCCTGTTCTTCTCGCCTCTCACTTTTGGGCTGAATGACTGAGGCAAACTCTGGAGCAAAGCCAGCACCTCTGGGGTGCTCTCAGCTCCCAGGCGGGGACTCTTGCTGCACTGGCAATCTCTCGTGGCATCAAATACAGAGCAGAGACCACAAGGCAGGAGAGCACCTTCTCCTGCCCCGCTCAGCCTGGCTGCTCCTTCTGACCCCACCACCAGTGCTACAGCCAGGTGGCACGAGGCTGACTGACGGCGTCTCCAGGGCACACACTTCTCCTCCCAGCTGCCTCCTGCTCACGGATGTGGGCAGAAACAAGCTCCTCGCTGCGCGTGACCTCAGAAGCCCGGAGATCTAATACACTGCTACCCATAGTCTAAAATATTGAATTTTCCCTAGACAGCGTGCTCACTAAATGAGGAGGCAGGGAGAGCCCATCCCGGAGCAGGCAGCCGCGCTGCCGGGACACGCAGATCCACCACCAGTAATTGCCTTTAAGTGGAGGGCTGCAAACTGGTAAGTCTATTAACTTTATGTGCCTCCCTGCCGTTCTTTAAAAAATTAGATTTTCGACTCTGTCATAGGTACAAAAGAAGGCAGAGCGAGAAGCTGCACGTGTCAGGGGGTGAGCACATTAAGGCAGATGATGATGACACCTGTCTGGTTGAGTTTAGGCTGATAAAATTCAGTGGAGGGAAGAGGATGCTTAGGAGGAGCAGTGCTGGTGGGGCCCTCCTTGGAAGCCATACCTCATTTTTTTTAATTAGGTTATAACTCAATTACGAATGCAAGGCTCTTCATTCCTGACAAGTTTTCCATAATCTTAATTTGATCTCGTGTCAGAAGGGTACCTTCCTCCGATAACCAAGCCCAGCTAAGAGTTTAACTAGAATAATAGCTGATTAAAAGGGGTTAATAGATACACCTCAAACAGAAGTAAATTAACTGGAGATGCTGTCTGTTGGCTAATGGGATCAGAACAGTATTTGTTTAGTTTATGAATGATTAATCTCCCTCTCTTGGCATTCCTCAGATGCTAATTGCACTTAGGGAGCCCCTGTTTGTTTTTACAAGAGTTAGGGGTGGCAGAAGGAAGGCGATGGTTGGCCCAAAGGGGAGCTCATTCACCCCGCGTAATGGGCTCTTGGCACAGCCAGGGGGAATACCGGTAACACCACGCTAAACCAGACCTGACCCCAGACGTGTGAAACTCTTGAATTAAAGATATTATTAAAGTCATTTGGAGTATTTAATGAGAAACTCTGTTTTATGAGACCACTCTCACCTTCCTGCCCGCTATGAGCGCCAGGGGAATTTAATGCCTCAAAAATACTTGGATTTTCCCCCACAAGGGATGACAGAAAAGCTAAAAGAAAGACCAAGGGAGGGAAGCCACTTTTGCATTTGACAATTCAAAGCAGGAAAGCAGAAGCATTTGTCAGAAGTGCTGGGAGGGAAGCAGTAATTGCCAAGAGGCAGCCACAGATGTGGGGCTCGTTCCAGCTGCTGCTGCATCGCTAAGAGGTGACCAAATCATTTTCCGCACTACACGCTTGTCACCATTTTAATCCTCCATTATCTTTGTACCTAACAACTCAAATGTACTGTCTGAGCCATACTGTGAATTTACCAGCAAACAACCATTTTAAACAACGACAAAAAGAAGATTTTTCATCCCCAGCTTAGCAAGCACGAGGCATTTTCTAAATAAAGCCCTGCCAAGTGGGAGCCCTCCTTCAGCGAGGCACCGACATGCGTGGCACAAAAGAAAGCTGACACCTCCCAGCTCAAACTTTTAGCAGGTTTCATGGAATCATAGAATCACAGAATGACCTGAGTTGGAAGGATCGAGTGCATCTCCTGTCCCCAACATTCACACCATGGGTCCAAACGCTTCCGGAATATTACCAGGCTTGGCCAACGACTGCTTCCCTGGGGAGCTGTTCCAGTGCTCCACCACCCTCTGGGTGAAGAACCTTTTCCTGATACCCAGTCTAACCCTCCCCTGGCATCTTCCTGTCATTCCCTGGGGTCCTGTCATTGGTCACCAGAGAGCTCAGTGCCTGCTCCTCCTCCTCCCCTTGTGAGGAAGCAGCAAACTGCTATGAGGTCCCCCCTCAGTCTCTCCTCTTCTCCAGGCTGAAAGGACTAAGTGACTTTAGCCACTCCTCATACGGCTCCCCCTTTAAACCCTTCAGGTTTGCAAATTTGAATTTTGAGCCAAGAGGAGAACCTTTGGAAGGAAGATACCCACTCCGAGTGCAGCATCCTTGCAGCGATGGGTCAAATTGTCTTTGCAACTACGACAGACATTTGCAGAGATCAAAACACCCGTGCTTACCAAATTACTGAGCTGTGATAAAGGCCAATTCTTTGTTCAGTTTAGTTTTAGATGTCCCAGCTGATGGTGGGGTATGATTTTATGGATGATTAAGGCTCATTGATGAGAAAATTTGTGTAGCGGAGAGGAAGACTGAGGTGCTCACTCTTGTGTTCGTGGCCTTTCAGTCCTTGAGTTTACCAAGGGATGGATGCTTGAAAGACACAAAGAATGTTGAAAAGACCAAGCCAATAACATTTCTGCACAAGACTTTTTTTTTAAGTTTGGGATGAACTGAAATGGTCTAAGGGGAATCTCATTTTAATCTCAAAATTCCGCCGTTGCCAAAATTGCATGCTAAGAAACAGGGTGCTCTTTTACTGTTCTCCATAAATAATGTTACCTTGTACTGTTCCCAAGTGTTTCATTCATCACTGGATCCTGTAGAAAGCCTGAGCTGCATAAAACCTTCTGAAAGAAGATGAGGAGACACATTCTCCCTTATAGATTATTTTACAGTTACTAAAGCCATTTATTTTCTCTACCTGCTTTCCACAAATGTGGAAAATAAACCATATACCAGGAGGTGTGACTTCTACTTTTTTGCCAAACAGCACTGAAATAAATTCCCTATTAAGGGAGTCACCTAGAAATACTGGTTTTAATAATATATTATTGGATTATTGGCTTTCCAGCTCTGTGGTGCAAGCAGCTTGCTGCGAGGCTGGGGGAAGATTTAGCAAGGCAAGTTTTGGCTGAGGTCTGATGGGGGGCTCAGAGCAGGGACAGGGTGCGGGTGCAAAGCTGTAAGAGACTTTGCAAAACCTGAGTGGGGAGTCCAGGCATTGCTTGTTGTTGGAATATGAGAGCAGATGGGATTTGGAGGAACAGCAGAGAACTCTTAAACATTCTCATGTAACACCTTCCCAAGCCATTTGATTCCCCAACCCGAACTCCAGCTGAGGTGTCCTGAGAGCTTATGGCAAAATTGTTGGCCACAATGCCTACAAACCCAATGAGCTGCTTACGTTTACATGAAGGACGTATCCAACCAACTCACGCCGGCATCCCGACATCTGCGGGGATTGTTGCCCACCTCTGCCCTGCAAAGCCAAGTGGAGGTCGCTGGAGGTACAAGAAGTGCAAGCACAAAAGGGTGCAGGTGTGGAGCTGTTGTGCAAAAGGCACAGAGACTGTGCTGAAGCCTTCTTTGAAAACTACTAAACTCACCCAAAGGCACTGCTGGAAGAGGGGGTTTGGTGTGGTGACAGGTCTAAAGCGCGGTGGCTGAGCTTTGGGACCCCACGGCCGGTGGTCAGGGGGAAGCCCGAGATGACGTGTGTTTCTTGTGAGGGACTGCTTGAGTAAGAAGTGCCCTCCAGCCCTTCTCCCCTGTGCTCAGGGCTCGTATCTGCAGCCAAAACAGCCTCTCATACAGCCCAGAGCAGCCTCCCAGGCAGCAGTTTGAAGCTATTCTGCCTTTTGCAGGCTCTTACAGCTGCAGGTGGATACCCAGCAAGATTTTCCGAAGTGCCTAGGCATGTAAAGCACCTCATTCCCAGTGCAAATGCCACCAGGTGTCTGCCTGCATCATTAGGCACCTAATTGCCTCTGAAAGCTGGCTCCTGGGAGCAGAGCGGCTGCTGCCAGCAGCACCCCAGCGCCGAGCCTTGTGCCGAGCTGGCTGCACCGCGGCGCAGCTCCCACGGGATACCACAACCCTTTGCCCCATTCCTGCATCCTGGTGCCCGGCAGGCCTCTCCTTGCCTCAGTTTCCTCCTGCAGCAGCTGAGTTATTCAGTGTCTTTGGGAAGTCCTTTGAGATGTCCTGCTGATGATCTGTGTTGCAGAGAGAGGTGGTAGCAAAGGGCTGATTATTGCAGTTATTGTTAATAAAACCCCTTTACCTGCGAAGCACAGCATGGCACCGACTCCAAAGAATTGGGAGCAGGGTTAAAACCACATCCCAGCAGAGGATGGCAGGAGCTGCCCTTTGGCTGCCTGTATTTCTAAATTGTCCTTGCACAGAGCGGCTACAAGGCAAGGAAGTTTTTGCTTCTTGTGAAGTGACGAATGACCTGGCCAGGTAACAAATTCCAGACTGGAATATGCCTCCTCAGCAGCCTAACAATGTGTGATTGCAGTGGGCATTGCATTAATTTGTGAAATGTCATTTTTAAATTGGTTTTACAGTTCACTGGGAGTGTGAGGCTGCAGCCTCAATAGCAAGGGCTGCTTGCACACGACCGGGAGAAATAATACTGGGAACTGGTCCCTGCTGCTGACCCCCCATGACCAGGCCTGGCACCAAGGAGCAGAGTCCAAGTCAGGTGTGAGTTAATAAACACATCCATACTGTGAGCAAAGAGCATGTCGTATGCAGTCATGAAAATATACACAAGTGCATGAAACTTGGTTGTTGAAAATCACTCCTGCTAAATTCTTTGCTACCATTGCCTGAATTTCACTCGTATGCGGTGCTGCAAGGCAGGAATTTGTTTCCAAAAGTGCCAGGCACAAACCATACCCAGAGTAGAAATAGTGATGCTGAGCTGCTGTGCTGAAGCATGGAGGGCAGGCTGGTCCTCAGCGTGGGTGGGAGCAGCATCTGCTCTCAGACCACCTCAGGGGCTCACTGGGATGCTGGGAGCTGCCGCGATCATAAGAAGCTCAAGGAGCTGAACCACAGCCGTGGGAAGTCCTTCTGTATTGGAGGAGTTAAGCACCATTCATGAACAACCTAATTGTCAAATCAAAGAAATGACCCGACTGGCACAAACTCCACAATGCACTTACGCACAAGCCCTGGAGACTCCGGTTAACTCCTCTGCTGTCTCAAGGAAAGGCACTTTCCCTGCTAAGCAGGTGCGTGTTTGCTCTGGTTAAGCGTTAATGCAGGTTTAGCAGCTGCCAGGTTCAGGAATGAGCTGGGGCTGCCTGCACGTGCCATCACCATCCCCTGGACCGCGGGGCGAGCTTGTCCCCACCGTGTCCTGCTATTGAATCCCACTGGCTTAAAGCGTGGTCACGTGCCTGCAAAACTCACCAGCTTCCTACCCCACAGATCTGCATGGTCATTCTCAAATCTGCTGACTTAGAGCTCAAATACGTCTCTTACCATATTTTGCCCCCTCTTAGCACAGCATGGACACCGCAGCAGTGATTTCAGGGCAAGAGTTGCCTCCTTTCCCGTCGCTGTGTCCCACTGATGGGACAAGCGGCAGCTCCTCTTCCCCCTCCCAGAGCCCAGGGTGAGCTTGCTGAGCTGCCAGCCAGGAAACAGCAAGCAAATAAAAAAGCCCTCCAAACACTAAAGAAGAAAGAAACTAACCCTCTTCATGCCTGTCGTGGGTTTTTTTTTAACCTGGAAAATGAACTAGAGCCTATAAGCCCAGAATCCCACAAGGGTAGTAATGGAAAGTCACTTTTCAGAGTGTAATCACACTTGGAGAGACAAATATGTGCAGCATGTCTGCATGGGCAGGATTCATGCCTGAGAGCCGCCAGCATCCTCTAGACCCTTCGAGCCATCCGAAGGCTTTGAGGGACCTCAGCACAAGTCTGCTGATTCCCCCTTCATTGTGTTTTATTTTATTTTATTTAATTTTATTTTATATTTTATTTTATTTTATTTTATTTTATTTTATTTTATTTTATTTTATTTTATTTTATATTTTATTTTATATTTTATTTTATTTTATTTTATTTTATTTTATTTTATTTTATTTTTACTTCCAAGCAGACCCTGCTCTCAGGAATCCTTTGCTCTTTATTCTAATGCATCTCTTAACAGGCAGGAGGCTGCGCCGATCTCCATGCGATGTGTCTGTCATCTTAGTCCAGGCATTTTAATTTACACTGCAGTAAAAAATTTGGCACCCAACATTTTCTACTTTGAGCCACAACGGAGAGGCTGTGCCAAAGGCTTGAGCTTGCTCCTGTCCCTCTTCCATTTGGGGGGTGCGCACGTGGAAGGACATGAGAAAGAAACACCTCCAAATCCGGGATGACAGCTTTTAATCACGTCAGCCCAGGGTTGCACTGCTGACATGGCTTTGCCGCATGAGTGTCTGTCTGTCTGTCCGTCCAGAGGAGCTTTGCAGCACACAGGAATATAGACAACCTATCCTGAAGCATTAACAGAGCTGTTTCACTCTAGGACTGGCAGAAAATCACGGTTTGCTTTGCTTGAGGAAGTTGCTCTGGTACAGAGGGGCTTCCCAACCCCTTGGGGAGCTTTTGGAGCTGGGTTGGGGAAAAGTTCTCTGCAGGGACGGGGCTCTGGGGGTCCCATGGGCCTTTCCCCTGCTTCTCCCCTCCGCATCTGAGCGAGCTGCGCGTGGGTGCAGCCCCACGCTGAGCTCCAGGAGCCAAGCAGCCGAGGGGACTCCTCTGCTGCTGCAATGCAGGGCTGAGTGCAGGTTGCAGAAAACGAAGGACATACAGACACTGCAGAACCGGGTCCGGAGGCTGGAGGGGAGGATCAGAGCCCAGCCCGGTGCCGCTTTCGCTTTTCCATCTGTCTCCCTTTGGCTGTGTCCATTTTAAGCCAACGCCATCCATAAACAAGCAGCCAGCAAAGGGCACCTCGAGCACCGTCACATTTAGGAGGTGAAGGGGCACGAGTGCAACCAGGGAGAGGCAGGACCGATCTGCACTGTCCTACATCGCTTACCTAATGCTTTGGCAAGAAGCTGGAGCCAATTCATCATTGTTTATCCCCAAAACAGCTATTGCCTTTGCCAGATAACGTCTGGGGAGAGTCACATCTCCTCCCTCCTGGGGCCGTTCCTGCTTTGCTTTTCAGGGAGGTAGCACTAAATCAGCTGGGCACAGGGAAAATGCACCGACAGGAACACAGTGATCCAAAACTCCTAAAAAAACTTCAGAGAAGTGCAAAAAAAGAGAGTAAAGCAGTTTTCTTTCTCTCTTGTCTTGCATATTTATCACCCCCACTGTTTCAATATAAAACAAGGAGACGACAAAAAACCCACTGCAAGGGGGGAGGCAGCAGCCTTTCCATTTCTTTCATGCACACCATTTCTTCCCATGAATTAGGATATTTTTGGTTTGGGAATTAGAAGGGGTAAAAGTTCAAAAATAACTTGAATCAGAATTTCCAAGCAAAAGGCTCGTTTTCCTGCTCTTCTTTTCTCTCTTGGTCTTAATTCTTGCTGATACCCAGTAACTTCATTTACTCCTATATTTCTATTGAGCAAAACCTCCTGACATAAACTAGCCCCGGCATTTTTTTCTACAAATGATCTTCAAATCTGGCATAAACAGGAATTTAAAAGGTGAACACATCTTCAGAAGGCAGAGTAGGAGATGAAAGACAAGGAGCGAAGCTGTGGACAACGTGTGTTTACTATTGCACTAAGAGATGAGAAAAAACAGAGCCACGAGGAATAATGGGAAGAGTTGGAGGGTCAATGCCTCAAGGACAAGAAACAAAGATGGACTGCTGTGTTTGTGATAGGATGGAGGGTGTGGATGGCAGGCAGGGAGACACCATCCCACGGCTGGAGGAAGTGGGAGGGAGATGCTGGTGGAGCTGTGAAAATCTACCTGCTGGGCTACCCTTTGGAGAATGTTATTCCTTCATTTTTTTCCCTGTCTCATTTGCTGTCCTAATGAAGCAGTTTAATTTCTGGGCATCCAGTGAGTGGGATGGGAAAATGGGAGCAAAGCCCCACGGAGCGAGAAGAGGAGGCTGCTGAGTTGTGGGACGTGGACTTCTTCCAAAAGCACCTTGGAGTTTTCTGGGGAAAAGGAAGACTGAGGACAGGGGAAGGAACAGAAATATCAGCCGGCTGATGGACAGGGTGATGGGCATTGGAAAACCTCAGTCTTACGGAGCACAAGGGAAGCTATGGGGATATGGGCCAAAAAAAAGCAACAATAAATATTTCAGGACCCGTACTACTGATGACAGGTGTAACAGGCGTATATCAAAAGCTCCTAGAAACCCTGGAAATTTCATTAAGAAGTCCACAATGCCTGCACACATATGGAATTATGATAGTCCTCATCCTTTCCTGTGTCAAAATCCTCCAAGCCTCAGCTACCTTAAGAAGTTCTTTATAATAGATTGGAGAGTTTACATCTTCCTAATGCTACCATATAGGGTATTTGCAGTTGGATATATTTGACTGATATAGGACATTCTTTATGGCGATCATTCCTTGATTAAAAAAGATATTTTTTCTGTGTCAGGTGCTTTCTGCCACTATCTGCCATAAATCCATTTGTCACATAGATGGTAATAAAACAAGAGGTGTTTGTTCTTTTAAACACCACATCCAAGCAGCTTGTGCAGAATTGCTATAACTGTGCTTGGATGTCAGACTCAGTTTTCCCTGCCCTGATGATCCCAGGAGAGCAACACAGCTTGATGGCACTGCAGGTTATGGGAGGAACAGTGAAGGACCCTTAAAAGCGTCACTGGTGTCACAAGGGCCACAGCTGTGTCCGGGCACAGGGGTGAGGACACCCTGTGCCAGCCATTCACTGCAGACCTCCCCAGATAACCCACATCTAAACCCAAATATTTAAAACACTGGGATGTCCCGCACTGGGCGATGATGCTTCAGGGTGTGGGTCAGTGCCTGTGAGCATCTCGGTGGATTTTAATAAGAAAAAGCCTTTTCTCTTATCGCAATGACTGGCAGAGTCCCACAAAGTGATGCCAGATCCACTTCTCCTTTCTGTGTAATATTCTCAGAAATGCTGTTTGCAAACACACACACACACACCCCCCATTTCTCATAGTGAGGTACTCTTAGTTTTTAAAATTCCTAGCCTGGAAACACTGGACAAGTTGACTGTGCTGCAGGAACCTGAGGACCAGCCTGGCTCACCAGCCATCCATCTCCCACTCCTCACTTCCAGAGCTTCTCAAATTTCAGCCTGGCATCCCTGCTCGTAAGTCTACTTAACTATTTTAATAGCACTAAATGGAGTCTGTGTTACTGCCCTTATCTGCTCTCTATGTCTTCCGGGTCATACATGCTTAGTTTACTGTCAGAGACAAGTTTTTACTGCTGTCAGCACTGCAGCGTGGCGGTACCTGCAGAGCAGCAGGCTGCGGGCTCCGCTCTGCCTTCTTCATTGTCAAGAAAATTACCACCCGCAATCTGATTCCCGAACATTTGTCTTGCGGTTGCTTAATTGGTGCCATCAAGGAAATGCTGGAGAAAAACCACTACACAGTGCAAAAGAAAAGGTGATGTTATCTATTTACAATCCTTTTGTGCAACGGTAACAATAATTAATAGAACAACAATGACTAATAATTAGAATTGCCTGCATTAAGTTAAGGACATGATGTTGTTTTCCTTTGTGCAAATGAAAATACGGAGTCGTTCTCCTCTTGTCACCAGGGGAAAAAATTGTGAGAGGAGAATAAGTTCATAAGCAGGGACAACGCGGTTAACTGGGCATTTGCAGAGGCTCTAGTGGCACCCCCAGACCCTTGCCCACTGCTGGCAGAGGTGGCCCCCAGCACACACCCAGAGCTCCATGTAGGATGCCCACTCCATCTCTGTTTGCCCCCCCCCCCCCCAGGGAAACCTGGTCAGCTGCCCTTAAAATCCCACCAAGCAGAACAATGCAGGTGGAGACGAGAAAAGATGCAGAAAAGATGCACACGTGGCTTCATTTTCACCCCCCTTCACTGTGAGCCCTGCAGGCTGGATCTGCAGTTCCAGCAGCTCAAGGAAATCTTTGTCAAATTAATAGATTTAAAAGTAGAAAACACCAGCCGAGAGCCCGGGCACCCTTCTGAGAGCGCCCGCTCGGGTTTTGCACCAAGAGCACTGATGGAATTACTTTTGCTTTACACCAGCATAAATAAAAGCAAGATCAGGTCCACTATCTGGAAGATAAGGATGAAGTTTTACAGCCTCCTTTTCCTTATCACACTCAGACTTTTTAATACTTTGGAAGGATAATGAGCAGGGTTGTGCTAATGCCTGGGTCTCCAGGCTTGTAGACATTTCTCCCCCCCTTCCACCCCCCCGTCAGCAAATGGGCTCTCACGCCCTTTTCCTCTTGCAATCCAGAACGTGTGCAGCACCAGGGCTGGATAACTGATCATTTTTTTACGAACAGATCATGCATTAAATCCCGTTTGGTCGAAGCGATTCCTGCCAGCGTGAGGATACAACAAATTGAAAGGGAATAATCTTTCCTGCAATTCGCAGGGGCGAGAGACCACCCTCCCCGTGCGCTCTGTGCTATATTTAGCACAGATACAGTAATTGCATTCCTATATGCAAACCACTCTCCCCAAAGATCACCGACTGTCTCGCTGGTGGGTTGTTGGGTGAGGCTGCAGAGCAGTTTGCTTGCCCTGGCTGTGTTAGTGGGGTTGCTTCTGCTGCAGGAACCTTGTGGTGGGCACGGAGTTGATGTAAACCGAAACCAGGGGTGCAGCATTCCAGCCCATGAGCCGGGATAAATCAAATGGAACAGCTGTGACTTTACCCCAACGGTCGCTCCAGCTTTGGAATTATCTAGTTACAAGCACGTTGCTCCTTCTTCATCCAATGCTGGGCCTTAATATAACTTTTAAATCCTTGCAAAATGAACTTTGCATTTTATTTCCTTGGACTGTGGAGAAATACGTGATTGTATCGTGCCCTAGGATAGGGAGAGAGACAGCTATTTATATCATTTCCAGCCAAACACCCTGTGAAACATAAAGTAAACTGGAAAATCAATAATTATTATCGCAGTGGCTCTGGGTCTCCAGTGTGTGGGGCACAGTGTAGCCCCACGCCAGGGTCTGGCCCCTGCTCAGAACATTTTTGGCCACGGTAGCAGCAATGTATTGTAAGAGGGAAAGGAAGCAAGAGGGAAACTGAGGCAGAGAATGATTTCTAAAGGGGAGTTTATGGCACAGCAAACCACCTCATTTCTCACTGTCCAAGTGCCCTGGCAGGGAATGAAAGGGTCCCAGCCCAATGGGAGCATCTCCACAGCAGCACGGGAGGCCCTGGATGAGGCACTCAGTGCCAGGGTTTAGATGATGAGTAGGTGTCGATGTTGGATCATAGGTTGGACTCGATGATCTCAAAGGTCTTTTCCAGCCTTGTGATCCTGTGATGCTGTGAGGCACAGAGCCTCTGCAAAGCACTGTAGGGCTGATGTTTAGGGCGCTGGGTGTTCCTGGCAGTGATATAAACCTACTCACATGATGCAGCTGTGACCTGAACCATTTTAGGGCAGGTTTTTGTGTGATGCATCCCAGGTTGGGCTCCTTCACCAGGGTATTGTCCTCCCCAGGAGCCCCCTGCCCTGCATCCATGCTCCGTGCCGGCAGGTGAGGGGGAGGCACCCGGGCCATCGTGATCCTTCTCACAGGGTGCCCACCTCTTGGAGAGGCTGAAGGCCCATGGTGGTAGCATGGGCTGGGTTCTTCAAGGTGGGCATCCTGTGCCATAGTGGTACAAAACTTCCCAACAGATGGACAACAGATCCCATCGACGGGCAAGGAGGAAAGGAGAGACGGGCTGTTCCTAGGACAGCAGTCAGCGCTGCTCTGACTGCACTAATGCTTATCATGCTCTAAAAACACCCCTATATGATGTCACTCCAACACCCAAGCACCTTTTGGGTAAAAGAAACCACTGGAGTGAAATCTCGAGGGAATCTCAGAGCTTGTGGCACTTCCATGTTGCTTTTAGATCAGTCTTCTCTATTTTGAGAGCAGCACTACAGGAAGGACCCATCCCCATTTTTCTTGTCCAACAAGCACCAATGTCCTCACCACAGCGATGGGCGGTGAGCCCACGTTCTTGCCTCTCTACTCCCCTTGCATCCTTGGTACATCACAGAGCAAGGCACGCTCCAGCTGGCATCGTGACGGGTTGGGTGTGCGCGCTGCCCCTTTGCCTGGCTTTATTTTTAGTGCATGCACAGAAGGCAGATAATGGCGATTGATGTGCTTTTTCCTTCAGGTTTAGGTTTCCTGTCAGCTGAGCCGCAGATAAACCATAAACACGAAGAACAAACAAACAATTAGCCTCCCTCGGACCCAGGCGCAGAGGCACTCCGCTAAGGTTTATAGCCCTTTTCCAGCTTTACTGCCAAGATAAATCTTTCACCACCCGCTGCCCAATCAACCTCAATACAAAAAAAGTTTTTGTTGTCTAGGTTTGGGGTTTTTTTACAGTAGATACTTGATTTTTTTTTTTATATTTAGGAAACATTAAAACAAGGGTGCAGACAGATAGGTGGGACCAGCATGTAAATTATATATCGATCTGGAGGATGTGCTGGCTTAATTCTTCCTGGTGTGGGACCAGATGAGAGGCAGAGCAACCTCGGCTTCCTCTGAGCTGTGGTTTCCACTGGGGCTGGACCTCCATGTGCAGCATCCTTAGGCACCACGCACCCTCCAGCGCACACACAGTGTGCCAGTGGTGTGTGAGGCTGAAGGACACAGCCTTGCACAAGCCCCACTGTCTACTTTATTACCCAGATATATTTTTCAAACTGAAGAAAATGAAGATAAATCTGTTTAGGAGCTTCTTTGCTTTTCATCCTGTGTTTCTATTTACTCACCCGGGTAGGTTTTTCAGTCACTGGGTGGAAAGTCCCTTCGTGGTATCACTGGTGCAACACTGGCATAAAAGACTGATCCAGTTTTGGTGGTAAATTACCCATGGCTTGGTTTTGGTTTTTTTTTTTTATTTCATATGACTGTGAATTTTGTCAAAACTTTGTGTGGCAGTTTCATTTCATGTCTTTATTGTCCAGCGAGGGAGAGCAGGGAGTGCTAAATTAATTTCCGTGGTGAGACCAATAAATTCAGCTCTCCTGCTGTAAAAGATACATTAATTTTGCTACATTTCTTTTTTTTTTAAAGGCAAAAAGCCACCTGGATAAATACAGGTTGCACACAGAGAGCAGCCATGGACCTGGGCAGAGACACTGTCAGCTAAAATAAATAAGGCAGACGCTAAGAACACAGTATACGTGGAGAAATTTCACTTTCTTTTAACTTTGTTTTTTAGCATTTTTATGCGAGATGAGGGAAAATGATAGGCTGGAGTAATCTCATCTACCTTAAAGACACGAAAAGGAGATGAAGAACATTCTCTGGGCTTAAAATATTTAGAGTTTTTAATGTTTAATGTCAAATACTTTGGGTTTGATAAACAGAATAAATGTATTAATCTCACGTACTGTGTGCTTGCACACGGGGCAATGCCCTCATTGTAGCTTCACTGCCAGTGCACAAACCTGTGGACCATATTTAATGGACTTTCTTAGGGATAAACAGGGGTAGCTGGGACTTGATCTCTATTTTCTACGGGAGTTCAGGGGTTATTTTCTGTTGAAGATTAGAAGTTGGCTGGAGATCTCCACTGATACGGCGGGGGAGCAGACCTGTGATACGCAGTGGCGTATCAGCTCCAGAGACCGATGAAATAGAAACCAAGTCAAGCCTGGGAATATGACTGGACTGACTATAGAGAACCTGAGGAATTCGGATTCCGTACATGGCTTGGTGTTCCCATTGCATTTCCTGCCGAAAGCTCGGAGAAACTGGTGGTGCTAACGTTGGTCATTCCACGAGCAGCTGAAACACATTGAACTGTAGGCAGTCGCGTTTGCTAGAGAGAAGATGCAGAGAATACACAACTTGGTACTTGTCCCCTTTAGGGGTTGCGCGATCAGCCAGCTCTGCAGCCAGCACCGGCCAGAATTACGATGTCATTCTGTGGGGAAGGATCATCTTTGAATGGGTTCATTGAAAACCTTCCTTCTTTATGCTGGAAGTGGAAGGTAGCAAATCTCAGGCTCGTGGCTGCCCCAGGGATACGTCCCTTCAAGGTCACCTAGCTCAGAGCTGTGGACATGGAGAACATTCTCAGAAAGTGCTGATTTTATGAGCCTGGTCTTCATCTGGAGGAGATCTTGATATCACATTTTGAGAAGTCAATCAAAGACACGTTGAACAAATTTTTGGATGAATAGCTGGAAAGTTCCTCAGACCCTGAGTCTGAAAACCTAACCCAGAGGCTTCCGGAGGCTTGCTGAGATGAGGACAGGCAGTGATGCCAAATGATGTCTGAAAGAGCTCCGTGTCCACAAGAACCCTGCTCATGGCAACGCATTCCCATTTCTTAGACGGATCTCTGTCGTGTGCTGTCTAGCCAGCTCATGGATTTCCTGCCAAATTCTCCTTGCTGTGCTATTACCTCATCCCTCTGTCGCACTACTTGTCCAATTTGACCATTTTTTCTGCCCTGTCTGAAGGGTGAACCCTCCGAGACAAGGACTTCTCATCTGTTGCATCTCCACATTGCCCCCTCACCCAACCCAAACACTACGTGGATGGATGAACCTCGGGTCCTGCAGTGATTTCTCTGCAGGGACCCCGGAGACAATTCTTCTGTGTTGGTCTCAGCTGGTTTGGGGTAGGTAGAGTGAGGCAGGGAGCACTGCCAGTCTTTGTCAAACACAATAGGAGAAAATCTATAGGGCAAACGGTACATCTGTATTTCCTTTAAGCTCATAATATGGTCCCATCACCGGTAAGAGGAAAACAAAGCAGGGAAGTTGAGAAAAAACCCTACAGACCCACTAGCCTTTGTGTGGCAGAGCAACCACGGGAGGCAGCGCATGTAAATTGGCATGCAAATGAGGCTGGCAAAGCTTTAACGAGATGAAGTTGCCACCAAGCTTCCTGATGCAGCCCCAAGGCTAGAGAGGAGTATTTCACTGTATGTGAGCAACCGGAGCTCAGGCACAAACTGTGCTCGCAAGGAACAGAATAAAAAGGGCAATTTAAGACAAGGGTGGCCATAAGTAGCAGATGAGAAAACATAATAAAAAGAAAGATTTCTTACTCTGCAAGTGAATCCATTTACTTCAAAGGTACTATATTTCTGTGATACAATAGCATAACATTTTTATTGGGGACTAATTGAGCCAGTGATATAATTACGACAGTAAATTAAGGCCTGAAGTATACTTTGAATTTAGGAATAAATTCGTAAATACTTCCTTATCAGTGGCATGTAGGAAAAGGCCAGACTGATTTATCAAGTAGGAATCCTTACATATTGCCCTTCTCTAGAAAATGATGAGCCTTCTTTCGACATAAAAATGAGTGATACATTAACTGCTTTGACTGCAGCCATTTTATTCATTGCTTGGTAAAATCAGTTTTGCTAGTGGGTTAATAAAATTTAATTAATAGTTAATTAAGGCTTACAATCAAGTATACCCATTTTTGATTACTTTATCATCTCAGTGTTTACATCAACGTGCAAAGCACAGGACAAAACCGATCTGTCTCTCTGAGTGCTGATGGCTGCACACCAGAGATGGTTTACAGATCCAGGATCAAACCTGCCAGCGATGGGATGTCCTTTGCAGAACTGTATATACCTGCAGCCTCCAGCTCTCAGAGCACTCTTGGATCTCCACAGTGAAATTCAGAGCTCGTCTCTGCACCTAGAACAGAACCAAGCCTCACTGTGTCCTCTCCCAGGTACCCACTATCGAATGGGGCAAAGCAAGGGAAAAATGCTGCATTGTCTTTGAGCCTCTGAAAAGAATAAGGGGTGGTGAGAAAAGCTCTTCTTGAAAGGGCAGAGTGCGTATGGATCTTTTGCCTGCAAGCTGAAGCAGAGCTCCTTAAACCTCCTGGATTTCTCCAGCTTGGCTTTCCTTGCTGGTTCCAGTCACGCCCATTTGAACCCTCTACCGGACAGGAAAATAAGGCGGCAAACAAGCAACCGGCCAGAATGCTCTCAGTTGACTCCTCCTTCCCCAGTCACTGCAGACAATTACTGTTGTAATTGTCAAATTACAACAAATTAGGTTAATAAATCAAATTAGGTTATCAAATACAACTCTATCCCTTCCACTGGGATAAGGGTTTTTTTGCAGTCCGGTGGCGGTCTGGGTGTTGAAGGAAATTTCAGCCACGTGTATACCCATTAGAAAGGAGAAAAGCCTTTGAATAATGTGTTTAATGCAGAAAATGGCATCAAACTCTTTTTTATGGAAGTATATCCCTCGGAAACTGCTGACTTCTCTTTTATTATATTTAGCAATACAAATAGCTGAGGACTGTGCTTGGGCCAATTGCAGATAAAGTTGTGGAGTGAAGGGACATTTATTTCTCTCATCAAGACCCGCTGCGCTGCCACAGCTGGCAAATCTTATCTCTAAGGCTTTTCTTGGGAATAAAGCATTTAGCCTTTGTACCTGGGTCTTGTTACAAGGAGCAGAAGCGAAGATTCAATTATGTGCCACGGCACGGGGAGAGGGAGCCAGCAACAATTGCGTCCTGATGCAAAGCGAAGAAAAGGGGGCAGTAATCACTGATTCCCTGAGCTGCACGCTGGAGATCTGATTGACCGCAACGATAAGAATCTAGAGAGAAAAAGAAAGATGAAACCCTCGAGTACCCTCTAAGATAGACCTGATCTTGGGAATGGGTTGCCTGCACGTGTGCTGTTGCATGCTGGCAAGATCGCTGTAGTGTTTGTCCTTGGAGGGGTTCATAGATAGAGAAATATTTCTCTCCCCAGAGATTCCCCATGGAAACAAAAGCATGAGCTCAATGAACCTCCCTTCCTCAAGTAAGACAATGTAGCACAGTCTTTGAATTTATTACTGTAATTGCTACAGGAATTATTAATATCCTCGCTATATCGTTGCTAACCTTGTCTCAAAACGAGTCCAGACCAGGGGATGATATCGAACGAGTGCAGATCATTAGGCAGTTTTACACTCTTGCAGATGGACCTGACAATATTAAACTCTGGCCAGATTCAGCCAAATATGTTGCCAATCCCTCGCTGAGCTGGAAACTTGCTTGGAAGACAGTGTTTGCACCAAGCTGCCAGCTTGCCCCGTGCCCCGCTGAGCCTCACCTCCATGTCCAGGCAGCCACCGGCAGATCCAAAAGCAGGGCAACCTGCTGTGTTTTCATCAAAGGCTCATTTATCTCTTATGAAAGTACATGACGTATCAAATGTTTTGCCTTGATTAACGATGCTAATTAAGCTAATGGATTTGAGCAATTTTACAATTGATATTTTTATGTAATTTTGGTTTTGCTCCGCGGTAGCCAGAACGTACTGCCCTGTCAGCTTCTCTCTGTCATGTTCATCATTATGCACGGACATCGTCTTTAAGGTCATATAAACAAACAAAACAAGAAAGCTCTTCATATTTATCTCGGCCCTCCCCCTGCAGCCTGCTGCACATTCCCAGGCTGTGCAACGGAGCAGGGAGTGGAGTCACCAAAAGCAGAGAAAAAGGTGGGATTTAGGGGCCAGGATGTTAGTTTGGGCTTCTAGAAAGTCAACTCCTCATCCCAATTCTACTACAAGTTTCCTGGGGGCCATGGAGGAGCCACTCAGTTCTCCATCAGTAAACTGGATGAACTAGGTAGGTTGTTGGCTTGCTGTGACGGAGGCTGCAAATGAATTGTGTGTGTAATACAACACAGTTCTGGACTCCATGATCTTAAGGATCCTTTCCAACCCAAATGATGCCGTGGTTCTGTAATATAAGGCATAGCTCTGTAAGAGGGAAGGGATGCTGAGCTAAATTTGGGTCCTGAAGATGCTGCTGCAATGCTGACTGAATACCCGAGGTACAGACCATGTAGATTAGGTGGTGAGGAAAGGAGGAGCTATTTGTGGGATACAAATGCTCCATGCACTTCCAGGAGCAAAGGGCGAGAAGTGGGCACGCAGTTTCATGGGTGCAGTATTGCACACACTGAGGAGGCTTTAAAAGCTTTGTTGGTTTTATGTGGTGACTAAATCCCCACAGGTGGAATTTGTGAGTCTTTATTGGTTTACAGGACACCATCAACCAGAGAGCCATGTAACTACTGACCATGTAATTACACTGTAAGGCAAGTTCCACGTGTTGACAGGGTAAATAAAATACCAGGTTATTTTTTCCCCTCTGTGAGGCAGAGGGTTATCATGAGATCTTATGGCTGCGAATTATGTAGTAATTATGGCTTCAATAACCAGGCAACTTCCAATATCGTTACTGAGTGATTGCCAGGATCAGGAGGCTGTTGCGTGCTGGAGCTACGTGAATCCGAGACACCAGAGACTGACCTGGCAGCTCCAAGCCCCATCCCCCCTGGTTCATTTTCCAGTTTTGTCCACTGAATTTGAAATATCTCAAAGGATGACTTCCATAACCAGCCCTGGGAGATGGTTCTTCCCATAGGGAGGAGAAATGCTGAACTTTATCCCTGTATTTATGCCCCATGGTCCTCAGCAATGTGGGTTGCTAACAACCACCTTGGCCCCTGGCTTCACCTTCTCCAGAGTGCTTTAATCTGATGGCTTGGGAGGAACCAAACAAGGAGCCAAGAGTAAGAAAATCTCTGTCCAGCCTTACTCAGCACCCTGCTAAAGCAATAATTATAAATATATGTGGAACTACAGCTCAGGAGATAACACTGGACACTATTTGTGAGCCTAAATCTTGGCCAAACTCGCACAAATATCCAACCTCTCATGCTGAGCACGCTTGCAAGGAGTGGCATGCCTGGAGAACAAGAAGGCTGTGTGGGTGAGAAAAAGAAATGAGTAATGATTTGGGGAGTTTCATATACTTCAGGTTTTGTGCTCAGACTGAAACAGCGTTTGATTACTTGTATGCCTGGTGAACCCAGAAATCAGGTCAATGGGTCATCAAGTAAATAGCTAAGAGGCACCAGGGCACGGGGCCTGCTCTGCGAGAGGACTCTGAGGAAGGAAACAGGAGTTAAAGCTTTGAATCTGCCTGAACTGCAGCAAAAGAGTTCTGTGGGATGGAGCTCGTACTGCTTGGAAAGCCCGGTCCTCTTCCCGAGGGAGCTGCCACCACCAGGGCAGTGGCTGGGAGACCGTGGGGTTTGTGGGTTGTCCAGTTTCCACATCTGTTGTGTGAAATAGGGCTCTGCCGTGGCAGACGGGCCATGGCCAGGTCTCCGCTGGATGTGTTGTGCCTGAGCTGCTGCCCTGGGCTATCACGCAGCATCAAATCTATTTCTCAAATATGTGTCACTTCTACATGAGCAAAGCCACATACTTCTCCTTAAACTCTAGAGCACTTTAATTCAATTTTTAATTATTATTCCTTATCATGCTCGGTGTGTTTCTGCTGCACTTAGGAAACCGTCTCTCGTGGTTAATTTAACACCTGCAAATTCCCAAAGCTGTTAACCTAAATCGAGTGGATAAAGTCTTTGCCATACATTTAAAAGATCACGAGGTCAAGCCTACTTGGGGCTGAGCTTTTGTTACCAAGCACATAGGGTATCTCTTTGCTCCATTTATATGAGAGACGACTGTAGGCTTTATACTTATTTATCATCGTTATCAGAGACGTTCTGCAGTTGACTGAAATGTTATGCAACAAAACAAAGTCTCAGAAGTGGGTGCTTTTGGGAATATTTCTTTACCATACCCTGCTCGAGAAGGACAAATATTGATTCAGAGACTTTGAGAACATTGATTATCCTTTTAGGCAAAGCATGATAACATTAATAAATCTTGGAATTTTGCTCTTTGTGTTCCTGAGAGACCGTCTTCTCAGCACGGTCACAAGCTGAATAACTGATTAGGGTCTCTTTTATTTGTTTTGGGGTTTCCCCTCTGAACAGCACGGTGCCAGCTCTGTTGAAATGAATGTGAGCCTTTTCGCTGCCATCATATGAAGCCCTGCCTTTCCCCCTAAGCACATGTTCAATATAGGAAGGGTCACTAATCTTAGCTCATAAACCTCTATCAAATGACAAGCTATTACTTTCCCGTCCTGTGAGAACTAAGGTTTGGCTGCCTTTTTTCTTAAAAATGGAGGGAAAAAGAAAAACCTTGAGGGGTAAACCAAGGCCAAGCATTTCAGATGGGTTTGCATGAAATGGAAGAAAATTTCAGTATCCAAGGTCATTATTTATTACAAATTTCTTGCCATCACCGTGTTCATTCAAACTAAAGAACTGTTAATTTGATTGTCTTGGAAGATCTCATCTGCTCCTAGAATTGACCAAGAATTTTCAACACTGCTGGTGAGCTGTGCGCTGCCGTCACAGATCAGAGGAGTGATCTCCTGATCTCCACCCTGTGGAATATCAGGTCAACGTGTCCGAGCTCACAGCCAGCCAAGAGATCCAGCACGCTTTTAGGCAAAAAGCCCCAACAAAACTGCTCAAAACCTCACTCCTTCCACCTTCCCTGAGGATATGGAAAGTAGATGATGGGTCAGAAGGGTCAGGGGGAGGCGTTGACATCCCTGGCAGTGGCCCTGAAGGAGTGGCTGATTTTCCTCAAAGGAGGAGCAAGTAGGACAATCATCATGACAGCAAATTACACCGCTCTCCTTGAACCTAAAGGAAATCTTTTGGAGGACATCTGTGACCCTGAAAGATCAATGGCAGGTCAGATACCACTCAGAAACACATAGGATATTGGCACCTTCCTGGCACAGCACTCCAAGAAAATCCACCCTTGGACAATTCCTCCTGAAGATGAGGTAGCTAATTTGGGCTCATGAATCATGGATTATGGGGAATCACATCGCTGGACTGGACCTGCAGTTCATTCTTATCAGTGTTTCTAAGGTCTTTGCTTGCTGTCAATAGCCTTTCATTTGATGTGGCAGGAAGCAATACAACACAGCTGTAATTACAGTCCTCTTGTTTTTGAGGCTCCTCAGCAGTTGCAAATGTGTGTTTAAGTCAAAGGAACTGTTCTGATGTGCAGCCAAGGAAGATCTGGAAGCAGGAAAAAGAAGCTGCCAGGACAAAAGTCAGGCCCATCTCCTTCTGTCCTGCAGAAAGCTGCTTGGATGCCATGGTTTAACAGTGTGATATGATGTGTCCCCACACTCTTTCTGCTCAAAAAATCTCCCCTTTGCAAGCTCTCAGCGCTGGGGCCAGGCTGGTGGCTGGGGGTGACTCTCCATGATGCCGCTGTGCCCATTATAAATGAGAAGATGCCTTGCAGGTGATACTCAGCCCCCAAGAACGCGGCTGCCCTTCCCCGGTGCTTGCTCTGTCCCTTCTGTAGTGAGGAAGGAAACCTGAGAGCACTTTCTGGTGAAAGCAGTGAGCTTGACAACCTCATAAATATCACACCACATACCCTTTCCTTTCTGTCCTTTGAAAGAAAAGACCGACACCAAGAAAGCATTTGATCACATTGGATTTGTGCCATTTTGCGGCTTACTTGAATGAGCTGAAGGGGAGAGCCAGGAACAGCAGAGACTGGGGGGATTTAATGGATGCAAAAGCGTTGGTGATAGAGAGAAAGGGCAGCCAGAACCTGCACGAGGTGTCGGTGGCTCCATCGGTCAGGTCAGTTGGACCTGGAGCTGCAGTTAGGGAACTGCAGACAGAAGAGAGTGGAGAAAGGCTGGAAGCTAAAGGAGCCTCTCTTTGGAGATTCCAGAGCCGGTGCACGTGGCTCTTGGGTTGTGCTCTCTTGTGACTTAAAGCGAGAGAGGACAAGAGAAGTGAATAGTGTTTTAAGTCACCCCAGCATAGATGCAAGGCTGTAAGGGGCAGGGGGCTTCGCACCCCCAGAGGCAGGTTGGAATATGGAGGAACAACACAATACAAGGTCAGAAAATAAGACTTCTGTGACCTCTCAATCGGTCTGCGACTCCCCAGCTCCACTGAGTGGAGGTTCACAGCAATCTGGAGATGTTCCTGGCGTCACCGAGCATTGACCCATAACGAGGAACACAGGCTCCAGCGTATCTTAGCTTTTATGCTTTACGTGCTGCGTGATCGGCACGTGCAATCTGTGTATTGGTCTGTGTATTGGTCTGTGTATTCATATGAGTGGTGAGCAGTGAAGCCAGGTGTGTGCTATTGCTGGCTAAGGCAAAAATAAAGTTATTTTTGCAGCACGCTTTTGTGCAAGAGTGTGGGAAGTCTGAACAACGTCCATCACCCACTCTCCTCACAATTCTTCTGCAATGGCTCATACAAAGGCGATGCGCAAGGTTTTGCCCTGATGACCCTGGGTGTTCCGTGCATCTGCCCCATTGTACACATTTCCAGTCCTGTTCCTCCTCACTGTATATTTATACATGAGAGGGATGAATGCAGAAACAGCTCCACGCTGGCAAAGTACTAAAAGGTGGTGTTGGTTTCTTTTAAGCCAGCCCAGCTCCAACAATGAAACTAAACTCTATAACTAATTTATCCTCATTTTCAGAGCTTGTGGCAATAAATTTTAGCTCTCGACGTAATCTTTCGTTGGGACAGATTGGCCTTTTGAAAGCCATTCTTGCTTTCACTTTGGAGCTCTGGTTTGCCCTAAGATATGGGCTCTTAGTTTGCAAATGCGGTGTAAATTTATAGTGCTATGTAGAAGAGAATAAATGAGTCTTTATACTGGGTCCTTGGATTTTTTACAGCTCCTATGAATAAAATACAAAGAGACTTGAAAGGCTTTATTAAGTAAGAAGGTGTGTGTCTTGAGAATGATCAGTTATAGGCATTGTACTGGTGTTGCGAATTGTTGGTTTTAAAGCCTTTGGGGGAATCTATAGTTGATCCAAATGATAAAAACTTCTAAGGCTTCAGGGAGCTCTCACAGTTTGCACCAGCTGGGGATCCGTCCTGCATTTCCAATGAGGATCAATACGGTGCTGCGGTTTTCGTTGTGTTTTGGTAAGGGGCTGTCCCCTAACAACCCAAAAGAGAGGGAAAATCCATTTGCACGAGACCGATTGCTTCGTGTGCGAACGCAGCACCGTGACCCTGCTGGGGCTGCTCCTCGTGTGGGGCTGGGAAGGGGGTTGTGTGCAATATCCCCACTGCATGCCAGCAGCGAGCCAGGAGCTTGGGAGGGATTAGGTAACGTTTCATCCTTTCAAAGGGTCTAGAATCCATCTTGCCTCCTTCCTAGGCGAAAGCGGCATTACCCATGAATTTGGTTACCTGGGACAAAGCCTCATCCTGGCTCTGACCCTGAGGCTGAGCCCTGGCAGTCTGTTTGCTTGTTGCCTGCACTGCAGCGCAGCTTCCAGCACGTGGCTTTCTATCTTGACTTCTTTTTCTGTGCAAACAGAAACCCATTCTTTCTCTTCTATTTCTCAACCAGCACCATTAATTGGAAGAAATCTGGTTATCCCGGCACCCATCTGGAGCAGGACCCTTGGAGCCAAGGATCTCCCATATCCCTACTGGTGCAGCTCAGCCTCGGGCAGGGCTGAACGTCCTTCCCCGCGCATCCCAGGAGCCTCGCACGGGGTGGGATGCAGCAGGGCCCCCTGCTGCCCTGCAGCTCGCTGGGTGCTGCAGGACTGCATGCCAATGAGAGCCTCTCCTGGCTCCTACAGCTCAGAGCACAGAGCAGCTTTTAATTACTCACAGAAGGAGAGAGCTCCACGGCTATCCCATACTAATGACGACCGAGCATCATTCTCCGCACCACCTTCCTCTCTGGATGTGCATGTGGGCATATATGGAGAGAGAAGAAGGGGGAAGAGAGGAATGTATGCTTGGCCTGTATTGCCTAGGGATATAAATACATAACATCTACGTATAACTGTGTCCATACAGACACACATGAAGAATCTGTTGGCTAATTTGTCTGACAGGGCAATGATCCAGTCAAATGCCACAAAGAATGCAGTAAATAATTTTGTCATTTTGCCACCAAAACCCACTTTCCATTGCTGGATTCGAAGACTTCACTGACCCTTCCTCCCTCCTTTTATTTTTACAAGGAAACAGAAGAACTGAAGGATAGAGTAACTTTTAAACCATGCTACCGTGACTGACAGATTCACATCTTACATGCAGTATGACTCTTCTTTCTTGCTAGGGAAATCCCAATTTAAGCTCTTCCTTATTGTATTTACCTTCCTGTCCATATATATTCTGATTTTTTGTTGTTTTTTTCACATTATCACTTGCTAAATATATCACAGCACAACATTTACTTTTCTTTGTAGCTCTAAGACCTCTGCATACCTTTCTCTCCTTGCAAAATGAATCAGAGGCTCAAATATTTAAATATAAAAATACCATCATACAGTATACAAGCAATTTGTTATCACAGTGTGCAAACAAGGTGGAGAGGGGAATATGCTAAAGTAAATTTTATGTATAGCTACTGTGTAAATTTGCCTATTTCCCAAGAGTGGTATTGTCACTATTAATCGTAATAGCATTTCTAATATGGCATATTTCCAATATTTTCTCCTTAATTAGGATTCTGATCATACAACCCCATTTCATTCCTGTTGTGCTTCCCCTTGGCTTTCTGAAACCTGCCCAGCTCTTGTGCAAAGGGTCACAGTTGGTGACACGGTGGAGAAGCAGGCAGGGGTAACCCTGCCCACGGGCGCCTGCCCAAGCCCTGCACACGCTGCATCCACTGCATCATCCAAGGACAGTCAAGGTGTCCTTTGCACCCTTTCTGCTTGTGAAACCCATAGGCAGCTCTTTGTTTGCAGCAACTGGCCCCTGTTTCTAACTACAGGCATGAGATTTCCACAAGCTGAGGGGATGTGCTGCTCTGATGCTCCTTGCAGTTTCCCAAAATGTACACCTGTGTATTTAGATTTAGGGCAAAATGCACCCATTTGGAGAATAATACTGCTGTTCTGTAGGAAGAGAAAGGGAACAAGATCATTTCCAAGCAGGCTTGGCTGTGCAGAATGTCCTTGACCGAGACTGGGAATGGTTTCTGACAGCGCGCTGATGTGCGGCAGCCGTTCCCTGCAAGCGGGCGCCTGGGGACCGCTGCTCCAGGTGAGCTCCAGGAGCGGGCAGGTCAGGGACCCAAGGTGTGAGCACTGCGTTTGCAGGAGCCATCCACCTAAATGATGAGCAAACTGCAATCTTTAACCATTTCAAAGCACAATTTTCCCGTTTACGCACACATGGCTTAATACAGGCTCTCCTTACCTCTGCTTAAACCCTGCTGCTATGACTTCTGCGAGACCCTGATGCACTCACTTCAGTCTTTGCTGCTTCAAATGCACAACCACCCACTTTTGAAAGAAAAGCAGAAAAAGCATCTTTGCACACGGGTCATACAAAGCGCACAGGACGCTGACACTGTGCCAGCGGAGGTGTTTTCATGGGAAATGCAAGCAGGTCGATAAGGCACAGATGAAAAGAGAGGCAAAGAAAGAGACCAGGTAGCCGTGGTGGCATTGAAACAGTTAAAAAAATATCTGGTTTTGATAAAGCTGAAGCGAATGCTATAGGGAACCTTCACATGTTATCTTGGTGGGAGGGTGAGTTTTTTCCAATAAGCTTGGTGAGCTCCTGCTCTGTAGTCTCAAGCAACACTTTTAACCTCTACCTCCGCCTCCTCAAGCATAAAGGGAGAACACCAGGCTTATCCTTCCTTGGTAAAATGCTCCAAATGCCAGGGAAGAGGTGCATAAAACAGCATCTTGTATCCCCATGAGATGAGAAGGGCATGGTGGAAGCTCTTCACACACCACGGATCAGGAGAGTTCTTCTGATTTCAGTGGAACGTCATCAGTTTCTCTCTTCTCCTGTTTGGAAAGGACACAAAATGGGTTGCTCTCAGCCAGGCTTGACCCAGGTCAGCCAGGACTGGGGCTATTCCAGCAGTTCCACTGTCAGCCCTCTGGGGTTATAACCTGTCCTTAGGAAAGAGGTAGAGCAGATTATCCTCTTCTTTTTCACCCCTGAGAAGTGTGGGAACGGAACAATTTATAAGGCACCAAAAATAACCTGCAGTCCTTTCAAATACCCAGATGAAAGAGAATATTCAGGGTCCAGTAAATAAACAGCGACAGTGTTGCTGTGACCCTTCCCAGCCTCTCTTGATCTGAGTTGCCCACTATGCAGTAAATAAATAGCTATCTGTTATAGGGTTATTTTTTTTTAATAAAACCACTTCGAAGTGCTTTGCTTTTCCTTAATTAAAAACACATCAAGCCACGGATAAAGCATTGTGGAATGGCTTGTTGTGGCGTTGCCTCTTACTGCAGGCAAGCAAATTTCTAATAAAATGGTTTTTGAAAGGAATATTGCCTTCATTCAAATCTCCTATAAAAACTATTCATCCATTAATTCCAATTAATGACACTACAGCATTTCCACTAACGCTGGTAGTAATTCTTAGCTAATGGATGATTTTCAACAAAATCAGAATCAATGTAAGTTTGGACAGGACCCTTGCAGAATTAATTTACTGCCCCATTGCCAGGTGAACCAGAGCACGGTGGTCTTCTCAAGCATATAAATCATGGAGATTTGAAATGTTTTCTCAGCCCCACTGTACCCAGCCCATGCTATGAGTTTCCTGTGGGCTTTACAGAGAGAATAAAGCACGTCCCACTCTGCTGGTCGGGCACTTGACGGATGTGCCTTTCGTGGAAGGACCCCAGGTGGAGGGGATGAAAGGCATTATGGAAGTGGGGAACCACCTGCTCCCAACAGCCGCGGCGTCTCCCTCCTCGACTTTGAGTGGGAGAAAAGCAGCCCAGCTCTCTCCACATCCTTCTCTGCTCCATAACTCACCTGCCCTGACTCCAACAAGACCCCGAGCTTCCTCTGTCCTCACTGGGTCTAGGGCTGTTTCCTCCCGGTTGGTTTCCAGGCCACCAGCACCCAGCAAGAGATCGATCGGGCTTATTTTGCCAATCAAAAAAAAACAACCCAGAGAAAGCAGTAAGGAAAACAGAGAAAAAAGCCCCAAGAGCCATGCAAAAATGAAGCTGTGACTGGTCCATCCAGAGAGAAGGGAGAGAATTCGGTCTGCAAGAAATACAGGGCAACTGGGTAGCTCTGGTAATGTTTTCTCCCAGCTACAGGTCTCTGGATTTCTTCCTCCTGAGCTGAAGGTCCAGATCTCACTGGGACTGAGAAGCCACCTGAAGTGTCAGGCTGGGAGCAGTGGGGAGATAAAAAATAGGTCAGAAATGTTATATTTGATTAAGGGAGTTGCTGGAAGGAGCTCTGAATGGGATTGTGTCTTTTTACTCCTCCAGTTGTATTTAGATTTTTTATAAATATATACACACAGCATACGTGTGTGTGTCTGTGTGTGTGTATATATATATAAAAAATCAGATCTGTAATGTTTGCTGTCCAATTCCCAAAAGGGAAGAGGAGAGTCAATTACACACTGAAGTGGTCAGGAAATGTTGAGTGAAAATGAAGTTTCTGTCTGGTAACTTCTAATGAAAACTGAGGAGCAGCGGACACCAGAGGCTTTGACGGGGACTGTATGGAAATAAGAGACTTTGACTCACAGGAATAAGAGGAAAGAGAGTGAAAAATTCACTTTGCCCCTAATAAATGGCTTCACCTGGTGATGGGAAGGGTTAAGTCATTTCTTTCTTCTCCTAAAAGACTGTAATTAACAGCTGATCATGTTGTTTAATCCATGGTCTCTGCTTACCTGCCTGCTGCTCTTTTGTCCTTTTGAAGAAAGAGTGGTAAAACTTAAATTGTTGACCTTGAAAAAGCAATCATTCTGCAATCACCTCATTGGAAGGGCTAACAGCATCTTTGGGAGGTCACATAAACACCAAAAAGGGTGAACAGCAGTAAATTCAGGATGGGCTTGGACCAAGTAACCCCCTTTTCCCCTTTTATATATCATCACTTTTATACCCTTACCAGCAAACTTATTGCAAATGAAAACCTTTGTGTGTAAGAGCAGAAGAAAGCACAATTAATGTAAAACGAGCTATTTATGTGGGCAGTTCTGGGATGTACTAATTTTCACCAAAATGTGCCTGCCACCAGACCACAGGCAGCAACAGCGAGGCAGCCCCCGCGTTGAAACCCACCGGCAGCACATCAGCACGACCCATACCCTGGAAACCCCTCCAAGCGTTGAGCACGTCCCACCGATGCTCAGCCCTGAATAAAAAGATTCCCACTGTCCACCTGGAAGAAGACCAAAGAGATGCCTGATGGGATGACAGCACATCCCGGATGGTGACAGGGTGAATATTCAGCCCTTTCGCTAAGCTCATTGACCATTGCTGGCTTCTTCCAGGCCAGCGGATGCTGAAAACGGTTTTATCGGCAAGAGGCTCAGAGTGATCCGGGATCGAAGGCTTAAGAATAGAAAGGGAGGTTATTTATGCTTTATTTCATGTATCAATACTGTGAGAAAAATGCAGAGAGCAGCAACATGAGAGATTTCTGAAAGAGAAAAGACACAAAGGCAAGCTGGGGGATCACTCATGTAATTCTTTTCTCTTTTTTTGTTTCCCCCCCCCAAAGCATTCATTTTCTCATGATTCAGCCAGGCAATTCAAGTCAACTCCCCTTTTGTATTGTGGATTTAGGTAGAAAACCCAAAGGGTGTTTATTTTACAATGTATTACAGAGAACCAGCATTAACAGCCAGAAGTACAAGGATCACGGGAGACAGGGCATTAGCCGCTCTGGCAGCAGCACGCTCGAGGGCTGAGGGCTCGGCCGCGTCCCAGGGTAAGTATCAGCCTCCCTCCCGCTGCCACTAGACAAGAAGGCAACTTAATAGAAACAGTTTCCAAATCACAGAGTCCTGTAACCTGTCATTTTCTGGATGGCTTTATTATAGCTTTCCATGTCTGAAAAAAACCCAGGTTCATCCTTCGCCGGGTTAAAGGGATGGCGGGGTTTCCTGGCTGACAGTAACACCGTGCTGTGCACATGCTGGCAGCGGAGGGAAATACTATTTCAGCTGATAATAAGGAGCATTAATGAAAGGAGCTACATCTGCTCGGTTGTAGCAGTGTGTCTAAACAGGAGCTCAAATAGGCTGTGGGAAATCCTCGCTTTGGCTCCAGGGTGGCTCAGGCTTCGATTTTGGGGGGCTGTGGGGTGCAGAGCATTCCCCACACCCCATGCAGGGGTTTCCCAGGGAATCTGTTCTCAAACCGGGGCTGGATATTGCATTTTGAAAACTTAATTCCAACTCTCTCTCAGTGGAAAATGCGCTTAACACTGAGCCATTCAATAAGACTCAAGCACTTGCCTAAAGCTAAGCAAGTGCTTAAGCATTCGCCTGGTTAAGGATTCTTTCCTGAACCAGGAATGAGACATGGTGTTTTTTAAACTGATTGATATATTTGGAGTAAGTCAGTATTAATGATCACGTAAATTAAAATCTGGAAGACAGCCAACTTTTTAAAAGCTTCATCTGACACTGCAGCTCCCTGCAAATTGACTTTGTATTCCAAAGATACCTACAAGGAAATGCGCTTTCACTTGCAAACATTTCTGGGTACAGGATGCCTTTCAAGGAAGTTCCAGTAATTACTGTGACGAGGTGATCACGAGGGTCATCTGACATTATGATCAATTTGGAATACATATGGTTCAAAATAATGCAAGCATGCTCATCATTAATAAACTCTGTTAAAAATATTAATAATAAGGTGCATGGATGTTCTTTGCCCTGTTTGCTTACTCTTTCTCCCTGTAGGATGAGGCAGGTGGGGATCTGCTCTGCGTGTGCTGCAGGAAAATAGACCCCAGGAAAACAAAACTGATGTAAAGGAAGACCTACAATTCCGTGTCGCATGTTAATTCATGGTGAATAATAATGCCATTGGGTTTTCCCCTCGCTGATTTCCATTTGTTACTCATCCAGGGAAGCTTGGTGTGCCAGAAACCAGCCTGTTGCGTTAGTCAGGGTTTGTTGATCAACCCTAGTGGAGGACACAGGGTTGTCCTTACGCTTCTCAGCATACGCAGATTAATTCACCTTAATAACATTCTAAAACAGGACTCTGCATCTTTCATCCTGCCATGGGGAAAATTAATGCTACTGGTGATTAACCAGTTCAAAAATTCAGTTTACTGGTGACCGAGTACGTTTCAGGCTCCACCTTTTATGCAATCGATGAGCCGTCTGCACGGACGTAGCTGTCAACAGCACGGAGTTTGTGCTGTGTTTTCTTTTCCTAAAAGGGAAGAAGTGATTAATGTGGGCACAAGGGCTTGGACAGACAGGCAGCTGGCATGGGGCACCTCAAAGGAGAAGATGGGATCCGCAGGTTGAGGGGGTTGAGGTGATGTGTCAGGAGAGCAGGCGCACAACGCTGGGACGAGGCAGATGGAGGCACAAGAAATCCAACAAGACGCGGCCAAGACCTCCTGCTGGGATTGACAACAGTCACCTCAGAGAGACCAAGACGTCAGGGTTTGGAGCAACCCGCTCCTTTCCTGCATGGTTTCTGATGACTCCTCTGAAAGCCTGGTCTTCCCAGTAGTGCAAGGCCCACCAGCTGTTTCCCCTTCCCTGGGCAGCAGCACATCCACGCGCCAGGGCATCGCACCCAAGGGCACGTGAAAGCTCCAGATACATCCCCCAGTGCCAGCACTTTTTACATCATCTCTGTCCTTCAGTGCTGTCCCCTTGGCTCCATCTAAAGCCATTCCAAGGGAGGGATCCCAGAGCTGCTGCATACACTAATCTCGTAAACGCTACTCATTTTTGCCCAGGCTATCAAAGTAAAATGTCTCTACAGTGCAGTACATTTATTAAAGTCCTAATGGAATTAGAGTCCTCCCACCAAAAAGCCAGATGGTTGGTGTTTTTATGTTATTAGTTAATGCAATTTAGTATTAAAGTTTCAAGTTGAAAACAGCACGTGTTTCTTTATTTATGACATCTGTTTATGTTCTGCCAGAAAGATGAAATTATATTTAAATAAGGCCTTTCCTTTATTAATGAAGTCAAATAAAAGAATGACCCAAACAAAAGGGATATTTAGTTTTGGAAACAATCACCTTTTATTACTGCAGGCAGTTCTGGCTCTGGGAGCGCTGAGCATGCGCTGGAACGAGGCCTTCCACGTCCATCACGTTTAACAGCCACCGAGAATCAGGGAGGGGAAATCAAAACTGCAGGATGTCGCAAGAGACTTCATATTTTTGTCACCATAAAATACCTTCCTCGCAGTGATTGGCAGCTGCCAGCGGCGTGCGTGGGTTTGAGGAGGGATGTCCTTGGGCGAAGAGCACTCTGATGGCCGCACGGTTTGCTCAGTCCTCATCTTTCATTTCAAAACCCGTCACATAGGGCGCAAAGACAACTCCAAAGCCTATTTCTCAGGCAGGAAAAAGGCTTGATTGCACACGATGCCACTTTCCTCATCTTATTCCTTTTCTTCCTTCTTCATTTTATAGATGTGTTTTATGACATAACAGAAAGGACAGACCCCTCTTCCCAATTTTAGCACAGTATTGGGAACAGAGAGGTATTTCTGGTCATACTGACTTCCCCGATGCTGGCAAAGAGATGCTCTAGGGGGAAGAAGGACCCCGTGTGGGAGGACACGAGGGACAGCCTCCATCTTCCAGCCCCAGGGGGGCTGCACCAGGACCGCAGCCGCAGCTTCCCTGGCCATCGTGGGCTATGACTCTGCCTCTCAGCTCAGCATCATCCAATTCCCCACGCTGGAGCCGCAGCCTAATGCAAAACTGCTAAAATTTACTGTTAGTCTCCTTTATATCAACCCCACAGCCTTTTCCTTTTCATAGCGCGTTTTCATTACTGACCTTTCACATTTAGGATTAGGCAGAATGGAAGATAAAATCTTCGTTCAACTCATATGAATTTTAATTTTCTTTTTACTACATCCTCTCTCTCTTTCCCTTTTTCTATTTCTATTTCTTTTTCTTTTTTGAAATACACACATCTTCAAGTGCCATCCAAGCAGCAGCAATGCCATCAAGCCGATGCTCTCAGCAGTCACCACAGTTCTTCCGGGATGTGGAATTGTGAAATACACACAGTTTTACACTGGAAATGTTACCATAGCATTTATAGACAGACACTGTCAAGAGAGCAGGGCCAGATTTTGGCTTGGTTGATCTCTAACCTGACTGAAGCCAGGGAAGAAAGGTCAAATTAAAGCGGTGAGGATCTGAGCTGTAACTTGTTTGCTGTTCCCTGCATATTGGCTTTGCTTCTAAATCAGTGACTGTAGAATCATAGCATGGTTTGGGTTGGAAGGGACCTTACAGATCATTCAGTTCCAACCCCCCTGCCATGGGCAGAGACACCTCCCACCAGACCAGGCTGCTCAAGACTCCATCCAACTTGGCCTTTAATTATCCATTAGTCTCACGTCACGCAGAAGAGCCCATTCCTGGCACGTACAGGTTGCTCAGACCTTGCCAAAGCAAAGGGTGATGGCTGGCTATAACAAGTATTTGAGCTAAAAAAGGTGGGAATGGTTATGGCTACAGAGACTGCCTGGCTACTGAGCCCTCTGCATCTGGGAATCTCAAACAACCTGATGCAATTAAGATAAGATTTGCCAGCATAGAAAAAAAGCAAAGCTCAACTTAATTATTTGCATGCCAGGTTGGATGAGACTATGAGCAACCTGATCCGGTGGGAGGTGTCCCTGCCCCTGGCAGGGGTGTTGGAACTGGATGATCTTTAAGGTCCCTTCCAACCCGAACCATTCTGTGATTCCATGCCAGCAAAACTTCAGCTTTGTTTTTTCTTGCCTGTTTCCAGATTCTGCATTATCTTGCCAGCTTTCAGAGACAACCTTGGGGAAGCAGTGCGGTGGCCCTGGGGAGGGCAGTGCAGCTGGTGCAGGGGCTGGGACATCGCTCAGCGTGCAATGGGCAGAGCTCTTCTCCATGTAACGCCTCACCCCCTCGCTCTGGAAGCAAGAGTTTCCACGAATCCCCAGCTAACTGCGGGTCACACTGTGTGGTCTGGGCTACCTTGGGCTCCTGCAGCCCTAGGGATTGGTATGTGGGGCTGCATCTTGGCAAGAGAGGGACAGAAGAAGCAACTTGAGTTCCCTGAAGTTCCTGTGCCAAGGCATGGTTCCCAGGATTTGCTCCTTAGTTCCTCTCCAGTAGGAAACAACATCTCATAAAATCATAGAATCGTAGACTCATAGAATCTCAGAATCATTAAGGTTGGAAAATACCTCTAAGATCATCCAGTGCAATCATCAGCCTAACACCACCGTGCCTACTAAACCATGTCCTGAAGTACCAGCAGGATTTAGGGAGCCGCTCAATAAAACAGAGCCTGGCCAGCCATTCAGCTGTAGCTGAAACTCCCTTCTCCTCTCTGCTCTCTGCGAGAGAAAAGCGCTCCTCGGAAATTATTCTTTTATTTTTTTTTATTCACTCGAAGCACTTCCTGTAAACCAGAAGATATATGACTGTTTCAAAGAGTTTTAATACTTTTACCAGCAACTCCGCGGCACGGTTATGAAGAAGTGAAGCATTGCGGGTGAAGAAGTGCTCGGCAATTTAGAAGATTTAATAGAAGTCGATTTTACACTTACACACATTAACATTCACACGGACTTGATACGAAAAAAAAGCACCAGCCAGTATTCTCGCAGCTACATGATGTTGTTTGCCAAAGCCTTTAGTCATAATTAGTCAGATTAAACTCCATCCATAGATAGCTCCAACTCCATCCAGAAAAGCTACCTCACTTTCTATTTTTACAAACCGTGCTGACAATAAGTACTCTCACATCTGACAGGATATATTGTCTTTGCCCATTGCCTCTTATAACCTGACAGTGAAAAATGTACACTTCAGCATCCAGGGAGTCGTTTGTTACCTCTCCGCTTCCTTCTAATTAATGAAAACATAAGGGAAGAAACAATAACGGGGTCTACTGTTCGGGCAGAAAATGATTATTGCTCAGATGAAATAAAAAAATTATTTTTGGCACCTGATTGCCTCAGCAATGACATATTCAGCAGGGATTTTTACTGACTAGGCAATAAAGCTACCTATAACTATAAATGCAAAATACTTAAAGGTTTCCCCCCATTCCTTTCTTTGCGGGTAGGTCCACCTCCCATAAAGGCTGTCTTAAAGAGGATAAGAAAGAGATGTGCTCATAGACAAACGGTCTCGTTACAGAAAAGTTAGAGATTGGACCCAAAAATCAGCCCAGCCAGGCTTCACTCACAGAGCTGTGGGGTTTGGCATGGAGCACCTTCATTGCTGTGTTTGGGCCAGGCAGCATATTTTAGTGCTGGTACATGGGAAAATGATGGATCCAGGTGAAAGCTGGAATTCAGCTGAGCACTTCCCAGGCTTTCACGCCAGCACAAGTCAGCGGAGGGGCTGGGGGGGGGGGGAGGGCGGCCCGCAGGGGCTGGGGAAAGTCGCTCACCGGTACAAAACCAGTTTCCCCAGGGGCTCTGGGGTTTCTTCCACAGCCTGTTTGGGTTTTGCTGCCGTTCACGAGCACTGCACTTGGCCAGGGCATTTCTGCTTGAAACGTTCTTACCCCAGATCCACCTGTGGAACATCCCCAGGGTATCTGCACTCACTTTAGAGATCTGATTTTCCCATTCATCACCCATTCCCCAGGACTTCTCATACAAATGTCCTGAATATAATGACTGCTCTGACCTCTATAAGTACAGTGCAGTATTTTTTCCGTTGATCAAAATTGCTGAAACAGTGCTATTCCATTTCTCAGAAAGCAAGTTGCAGGGAGCTGTTGGGATGAGAACGGATGTCTTCATTACCCACCAGAAACAAATGGAAAACCAGTACAATCGAGGGACAAAAAGGAGAACAGCAGTGATATGTTGATATTCTAGTTCATGCTGAGAGGTACTTTATTGCCTGGTCTTGGATGAGAATATGAACAGTGTAAGATGCTTTAGTACACGCAGGTATTAAAAACAAGCCTGTGTAACCAGTGGCTGTGGTTCCTGTTCAGTGTAAACCTGAAATTTGGCTCGCACCGAGTATAAACTACAGATCAATATGAGGAAGTGTCGCTATTAACTGGACACAGTGGCTGGCAAAGGTGGCTGCATGGCTACCTATGAGTAACTCACCTAAAAGAGGTTGACTGTCTTTCATCCTGTTAGAAAAAGGGTGGATACTCAAGTTAATAATTGTGATGCACAGCCAGAAATAATTAGAGACTGCAAGACTGGCAATCATAAATTACTTCCCTTTTAATAACATAACGAAGGCAGAGTCGCAGAGGTAATAGAAAAGTGCAGCTCAAGCAGAGAAGTTCAAATGAAAATATCAAGGCCAAATCCATTTCTTTAATTCCTTTCTTGCACAAAGGACAATATAATATTCACGGTTTCCAATGGACTAACTTTAACTGTAGGTGATTTTTTCCACAGCTACCTCATCTAAGGGAGAGAAGAAATAAAATCCTAAAGGAGGCCTCTGCTGGCTCTTTAAATCTATGGAATGCAGCACTGGAAAGATTTCTGCCACATCTGCAGGGGCGATGGTGGTTGTAGACAGGAGTGAGCCTGGTCTAACACGCTGATTGCAGCTCGAAATTCCAGGAGAAATTCTGGATACCAGCCAGGCATGCTAATGGGAGCACCAAAAGCATAATTCTCCCGTGGGATTTTCTTAGGATACATCAAAGTGATGGTTCTTCCATTGCTGGGGACATATTTCCTGCCGCCTGCCCAATTTGCTCCCAGAGCTAGTACAGAAGAAATTAATAGGCTTAACACAGGTGTCTAAGCTCGCATGGGACAAATTATCATACAGAGAGAACTGAAGGATTGAGTTAGTGCCCATCTTCAGAAGTTGGGGGACGTGAAGCCTCCTCAGAGCAGCAGCCTGGAGACTGGCTCGATTTTGGTTCAGTATGCGAGGAGCGGCGGAGTCTGGAGTGGTGAAAGAAAGATCATAGAAATCTGCTGAGTTCATATTATCCGTTGCAGTGATTTTCTTTAATTACAGCAGAAGCTGAACATCCTTTTGTCTGTACAGTATGACAGGATAACTAAAATATAATGTAAAACTTGAAGTGTAACAAAAGGAGGTGAAACGATTCCTAAATCATTGTGATTCTTTTGGAAAAGAGGGAAGGCTTTGCTTCCATGCCCAGACCTATCTCACAGAGATAATATCAGGATATGCATTACAGTAGTGTCTTAAAGCCCTCAGCTCAAGGTTCAGTTGTCTTGGTTGGCATCAGGCTAAAATATTATGCAACCTTTTACCTGGCTATTGTTGAATACAGTTAATATATTTTCCAATAAGAATGTAAACATGTCTGAGCCAAAAATGCCCTCAGTTTGAATTGTACAGATAAAGCAGGCTGGAGGTTCCACTGTGACTTTTAAGTAGGAGTCTGCAATTTGTTCTGTTTTAATTTGACCCATCCGTTTGGATGGGTTTTCTCATTAATACAGCACGGTTTTACATCAGAAATATCCCCTCTGAATGATATCAAGCCTAATGCATTCCTCCCACACTGGAATAAATATAATATGTGGTAAACATATTATACCTGGTGATTCTTAATGTAACTGATTGATCATCAATTTTCAAAAAGGGAAACCATCATTAGGTAGAAAATAGATCAACTATTGAGCCAGACAATTATCTTCTCTCCTGAATGAGATGCTGCATGCCAAGCCATAAAGAAACAGCTATTTGGCAGAACAGTAAATGTAACTAAAACCTTCAGGACATGTTGGACAACAGTGTTTGTTAATAGTGCTCCCAGGACTGGAGCACCTCCAGGCCCAAGGAACATGCCCCATTAGTGGCATGAAAACCACTTCATGGGGGTCTGAGGCCCCTCATGAAGGAGGCGGCTGTCACTGCCAATAGTGGTACCTGTTGACTTTAGGACTTCTAGAAGGACCAATGATGTCCTCCAGTCCTCCTTGCTGTCATCAGGGCACCTTTCTGCACAGGGAAAACAACACCAAGACACGTTGCTCGCAGTGAAACCAGGAAGGGTGGTAGGGCTGGGCAAGGCTAGGCAGGTGCAGGCTGAGCTTGCCTTCAGCAGCTCATCACCACTTGGCCACCTACGGCGTGGGCATTACTCCATCAGGGCTGTCTCACCTCTCACACTGCCTGAATGGAGCTGTGGTGCAAAACAATGATGTCTCACCTGCCTGGCTCTCTTTGACCTTGCAGAAAAAAACCTAACCTAGTCTTTCCGAGTTGCCTGCACTTTCTTCCAGGTGCTGTTCTCACCAGTATAAGAGGAAAATTAAGCTGTGTTGGGTTAAATGAGCTCCTAGCGGGGTGACCGGTTGACTCTGCAGCAATTTCAAAAGCATCCCTGTGCTTTGCTGCTCTGCAAGATGTGGCTGCTGGGCTTGGCACGGTCCCCGTGCTCCAACCCACCCCAGAGCAGGGCTCCTCGCCAACCTGCTGCTGTCTCCAACTCCTGCTGGAGACCTCAGCCTTGAGCTAGAGGTAATGTGATAGAAGTCCTTCAACAAAATGAGATTATCGGCTGTCGCAATCCAGTTTTCTCTTTTAAAAGATGTATGTCAGCTCACATCAAACCCTTTGTTGGCTGATGGAATACATCAAATGGGCACTGCCAAGGGTTTTCAGGCCACAGGTTTGCCTTACCTTAAGAGAGCTGTTATTAAATGGGATAGTTACTTGAATCCAGATGCCTTTTTTACACTCTGCCCTCACAAATACGATGCCTGAAATTAAATAAAATCGGAAACAAAAGATCTAGATTAAAAGAGAAAAAAAAAATTGCTTTTTATTTCTTTAGGGTCTACAGAAACAGAGCCATTTCTCCTTTTGCAGCTCTCAAGCCCGGCTGGCTGAGGCAACCTGTTGCTGGAGCTGCACTGTCATTGCTGCTGAGGCTGACACACACGCAGAGAGATTCTGGCATGAAGCTCCCTTCCATTAACATATTTTTTCTATGAATGGCACTGTTTGTCCTGCAGAGTGGAAAATCCCTCTGCTTGAAAAAATGGTCTCGAGGGACCACCTCTAAATAGAAGAAAGAAATTTATTCATCCGGGCTCACATGGTCTCGGTCCTTCTGCTGAGAATGACAACCAGTGTGACTCCATGTGTCACCAGAGGTCCTGGCTCAGGAACTGGGCTGAGAAATATGGGGTAATTTGATGTTGACATTAAAACCTGTCACCATCTGAAACAGCAGGAGGAAAAAATAACAATATTTGCTAAAAGGCAGAAGATAAAGTCACTAGATGAAATTACTGCTTCAGAATGACCTTCTAAAAATACCTGCGGTGATCATTGGTCTGGATGGCTGGAGAGCTACAAACCCGAATGCTGGAGACGCAGCTCTGAAGCCGGGTCCTCCCTGGAGGGAGGTAATTTGCACCTTGCAAAAATGCTGTCCCCAAATAAATTACAATCATAATGAACCACAAAGATGACAGACAGAAGCTCTTTCCTTGTAAACAAAAGGAGCAGGAGGGAAGGCTCTAGCTCCAGCTTCAGCCAAGAGCCTGGTCATTATCTCTCATTAGCACAAAGGTTAATGAAGAAGGTCCTAACAGACAGACTGGGGCTGCAGCTTGGGCAGACCCAGGCAGTTTCTCTTGGCGCATGCTGCCAGTGTGTCTCCCACCGTCACCATCTCCTACAAAACAGGCAAGGATTCGTTTGCTGCTCTACTTTTCCTGAGTCCAACGATGCCTACTTGAGTTTTCCAGGGAGCTCTTGACAGCGGGAGCGCTGTTTGCATTTCCCTTTGCCTCTCAACAAGAGCAACATTACTGACCGTGGTAGGGCTGCGCTTCTTATTCCTTGCATAAATTCATTTTGATTTCATAATCTCTTTACTTTAGGCAGGAGCACCAACACACAGCTGGGTACAAATCATCCCACGAGCCCATGTACACTCTTAATTTCCAATGCATTAGCAGCACACTCCAAAGCTCCATTCCAAGACACAGCCAATAAAAGTGAATTAGCTGAAGAGTCATTAGGATATAATGTGGTAGCGTTAAGGTGAGTCACAATATAATTACCATTATTTCTAATGGAGTTACCATGCCATTACTGCAGAACAACACACCTCACCTCTGCCTTCGAATGGGCACACACCTCATTGCACACTGTGGCGCGCGCTCGATTCGAGCACAGAAATCAAGGAGAGATGCAGTGCTTGCTTGGAATATTGCAGCCCAAGTCAGATGTGTTTGAAAACCGCAGGCGCTTTCAGTGGATGGACTTGTTAGAAAAACTGTGTGTGTTTCAATGGCATCAAAATGAGACTTTTATTGACTGCACTGAGTTTTAGATCAAGACCCTCGAGCTTCTTGACATGGATTCCTACAGAACGGTAGATTAGGCATTCACAATCTGTGGCCATTTAAGTAAGTTTTGAACGTGAAAGCCAAATTCAGCTGCATTTATGGGAACAGGAGGAGCAGCAGATAGAAGGCTTCTAGCAGGCTGCAACACATCATGTGGTTGAGAAGAGGCATGGACTCCTGATGGCCTCATGAAGAAGGAGACTGCAGCTTCTACACCCTGCTTCCACCTCCAAGGAGACCTTTGGCTTTAGCAGTGCCCTCAAGAGGTTTTGGGTTTGCTTCTCTCAGGACTCCTGATTTACAAGGTGGTTGGTGGACTTGCCACAATGTTCATTTCGCTGTCGGCTTTGGGGTGTGTTGGCTGGTTCCTGAGAGATTCTCCGCAAGGAGCCAGCTAAGGCAGAGAATATGGGATGTGACATAAATGTATTCTGCTAATGCTGTAAATTAGTCATCTCAAATATGTATTTAATATAATAAATTTGGAAGACAGCTACTGTAGGTTAAGTGGCAACTGACAGCATTTATAATGAGGATTAATATACATACAGGTCCCACAGATTTGTTAAACTTCAATAAATATTTATTATAATCCACTGGTTCTTAACTTACACTTGAATAAATTGGCTAATGTTAAATAAATAGAGAATCATGACCGAAAGGAATGGGCAAAAGCCTGTGTAAGCTCATGGCTCATGAGGGGTATGTCCTAACAAAAACCAGCCTACTTAGATTTGGCTCCAATGCCAGTCGGTTTAACAAGATTTGCATTGGAGCTTTCATTTCCAGATGTGTTCCAGAGGAAACTTCTTTAAGATTTTATATGAGAAGATCCTTTTCCATGAGAACACGGCTTAATGGTTACTTGTGTCCTTCCTAAAGAGCAGCTTTTACTCCAGTTATTCCAACAATCCCAAGAGGAAATTATTTATTCTTGACTATATTGCATCCTGGTGCAGTTTGAGCATGAAAAACTAACCACTTCTGCAGCCCGAGGAAAAAAATGCTGTTTACTTTCCCTTATATTGGGTCCATATTTTTAGGGAAAAGGAACCAAAGCTGTGGCTGTGTGTGCAATGTAGCAAACACAAGATTGCTCCCATTGAGTTGTCATGTCCCAGTAGTCTGGGAAAGCTCCAATTGGAGACATCTGACCGGGGTTTAGACTTGGTCTAGATGCCATCAGACCATCTCAGTACAGCATCTCTGACACGGCTCTTCCAGAACTGGCTTGGTCACCACTAATTCAGGTCCATTGTGCTTAGCTGGAGGTGCAGCAGTGTGCCTGGAAGGAGCAGAGTTCCAAAGGTACTTGGCTCTGTTGAGGTGTGGGAGGAAGTTCGGTTGAATTTCAGAAGTGCTTTACATAAGTAACCATGTAATTCACTGCTTGTGCTTTTGGAAATGCTACCAAGCACCTATCTGTCCGCATGGGTTGGTGCCTAATTGCCGTTGAAGGTCTGGCAGGGGCAGGGACTGCATTAAAAGCTCCTCAGACATTTTAGACCAGTGTAGAAGGCTTTGCACAAGACAGAATTTAAGCAGATCAGCAAATTTTGGAGCTGCCTGTCACGATGAGTACAGAGAACCTTGTTTTGTGAGATTATTTTTATTGACTGCGTCGCCTATAGTTTTTTTTGTTAATTTTTTCCCCTAACTTATCAAAGGAGTCTCGGGTCTTTCTGATGAACTTTTAATCATATCTGATAATAAATTACCTTCTCCTGTAAGTGCAACATGGTGCGCACTCTGATGGTCGGCACTGCTACTCATTACCATCTTTCATGGATCATCTCATTGGCTTCCTCACCCATCATTATGCCTTTGCCTACGATAACCTCCTTGACATTGTCCTACTGATATTTTCTTAGCCTTTCTGGACCCTTTTCTGACTACTGCTACACGCAGGCTTGCAATGAATATTTCCTCAATTCCATATGACAGATAATAATGTTTTTCTTAATTGCTAATCACGTCTATTAGTGAGTTACTTGCAGGAGAACAGTTAATTCCAGACTGCTTAGAAATTCTGCAGAAGGGCTGAGGGTACGTGCTGTGCTTTCCAGGGCGACTCCAGAGACTCCAACCCTGGAGAGCTGGTGATTTCTGCACCACTAACACTGTATCTAGAAGTGATGAGGTATCGTTCCCAGCCCTGGACAAAAGAAGAGGAGATCTTGACCTCATGGATGAGGCTGACCTCATGCAACAGCACAAGTCCTCTGTAATGCATTGGGCAGGGGGAACACAGACCCCGTAGGAAAGGTGAACTTGTAGATAGTGGTTGATCTGAGCAAGGGCTTGGCTCAACAGAGCATTAAGCATGAAGCTGCAGGCACAGATCCCTCGAAGGATGTCTTGCCTCACCGATGCCCCCAGCTGCAGAGGGTTGCTTGTTTTTAACACCCTCGATACAGTGCTGCGGGATTTTCTTGGCTCAGACACTGTCAGAAGCTCAGAAAGGGTCTCATATATGAGATTAAGGTGGTGAGGTGACGCTCAAATCAAGGCAGTCTCAACAACTTCAGGGAACTCAAGTGAAGGCAAAAGCAAAGACCAAGTGAGACCTTAAAGCATCCACGCAGCACAGCCTGAAGGGGAGATAACTGTAGGGAAAAGAGAGGCAGGGAGCAGCTAAAATAAAGCGGTGAACGTTTGTAAATGGGACTCCTCAGGAACTGAACATGATTGCCTGAAAACTCCCGCACATCCTCTGAACAGCTGCTTTCTCTGCGCTAAATAAATCATGCATCTTGTTACCTTATCCTGTACGCATGGAAAAGATGTGTTTGAGCAAAAAAAGCGTGAGGCACTTCCAGCACTTGGTTTTTCCTAGCAGCCTGTGCCTGCCGTATCAGTTTCTGCTCTGATTTCTCTCCCATCTTCCCCAGTCCCTTGGCTCCCAAACCAAGTTGGTCCAGCTCTGGCCCTGGCCAGCCGTCAGCAGTGACTCCAGGAGCTCCTGGCCTGAGATTCGCAGTGGAGGAACCTGAAAGGCAGCCTGAAAGCAGTTCCATGCTCAGTGGGGTGGCGTGAAGGCGCTCAAGGTGACTTGGACCCACTGGTTCACTCTCAGCTGGAGTCCTTGCCACAACTCTCATCCTTCCAAGGATGCTTCTCTGGGTCCCCAAAACCTCACTGAGGTTGCACTTGGGGGTGCAAAGGGCACCACTGCTTTTCAAGTAAGGGTTATTTGAGGTAGCAAGTGTTGACAAGGAGTGCAGCAGCGCTCCATCGACGTCGAGAGATATTTCTGCAGCGTGCACCAAGCCACCAGTGTCTTTTTTGCTGCTGAGCTCCACCAATGTTAATCTGGGAGGGAGCAGCAGTTGTGCTTGCTCAAGGAAGACCTGGGAAACCAATTACAAGTTCTTACAGAAATCCAAATGTGTCTTCCCAAATACGCCACCTCTCAAAATGCGGCTGAGATTTAGCTTTCACAATAAGCCTGAACTGTGAACTTTTTTAATTTGCACATGGTTTCAGGAAATCTAACTCATCCTATCAGGAAAAAAAAAAGACTCACTTTAAAAAAATGCTCTTTTGCTTGTTTCTTTATTCCTTGAGCAGAGTAATTTATGTACTCATTTAATTTTGTTCTGCCACAAACAAACCCACAGTATATAATGTGATCTCTGTTGCTGGAACACTTATTGTTGGAAGGACATTGGAGAAGACATAAACGTCCGTGACACAAAAGAAGATCCCAGGTTTCAGAGAGATCACACAGATTAGAAAATACATTTTTTTTTTTTGGCTAAATTTATGAGTGGTCCTTTGTTCTTTCCTTTAGAGTATGATAGCATAATAATCTTTAAAAACCACAGTAAGAGCCAGGCACCTGAGAGATTGGTGCTTTATAAATACTTAAACAGACAGACCGCTATGAAAATCTTTTGTTCTGCTGCATTTTCACCCATTGTTAATATTGCTCAAACAATACAGGGGGGAAAAAAAAACCTCTAATAATTGAAAAACATTTGTGTTCGGAGGTGAGGTGGTTACAGTCTTTGGAGAAATATCTTCCAAAACAAGGAACGTTATATTACACACGCAAACTGCAGCAGCAACGTGCTGGTTTTGCGTATATGAGCATATAGAGATACTGAAAACACCCAGCCAGGCACTGAAACAGCCGTATTTCATTGTTACGATAGCAGCCGACGGCTGTATTTCACAACTTCTGAAAAGTCAAAGGAAAAACCCAACCCTTACATCTTGCTGAACAAAAAAAAGCCCACAACGTGTGAATGAACTCGAGTCAGCTGGTGGGTAATTGGCTAAGTTATCTCTAATGTCACCGTGTCTTTTGCCAACAGCGAGATGCTGATAAGCCCTGAAGGTGGCCGAGCTCACCAGGAGGATGCGGGGCAGCAGCCCAGGCTGCGGCCCCCAGTCGTATCCTTGCTTCCCAGATAGAGCAACCCCTTCTCCTGCCTCAGTTTCCCAATTAAAAAAGAATCATAGAATTTTAGAATCCTAAGGTTGGAAGAGACCTCTGACAACATCGAGTCCAACCGTGTCTGTCTCCCTGTCCCTAAGGAACTCACCCACCCGTCTCTTAAACCCCTCCAGGGATGGCGACTCCACCCCCTCCCTGGGCAGCTGTGCCCATCCCTGACCACCCTTTCAGGGAAGAAATTCTTCCCAATGCCCAGTCTAAACCTCCCCTGGCACAACTTGCGGCCGTTTCCTCTCATCCCATCGCTGTCACTTGTGAGCAGAGCCCAGCCCCCACCCCGTCACAGCCTCCTTTCAGGCAGTTGTAGACAGGGGTGAGGTCTCCCCTCAAAAAAAAAAGGGAGAGCATCACACCGCTGTCTCCACATCAGGCTTTTGAGAGGGAAGGGTGTTACTGCTGTGCTACCAGCAAACACCGCTTGTTTGTCATTAGTTTTGAAAACGATGTTATTTTCTGTCTCTTGCCAGAAACACCGAGCAAAAGGAAAAACCTTGGGGTAGCAGGGGGAAGCACTTTCTGCACCATACACTGCGTGAACTGTGCATCACGCAGATGAGTTAAATTCGTGTGCAGTGGAAAAGGCTGGAGTTGGCATCCAGGAGAAGTCAGTAGACAGGGGGCTTCAAGCATAATTACAGAGCAAAATGGTGATGTAATCACTGCTTTCATCTGGGAGCTGCTTCCCTCGCTCTGGCTTTGCTGGTGGGGCTGAGATCTTCAAAAAGAATGTGAAATTTTGCAATGGGTTTGGTGAGTGGGACTTTGTGAAAAAAAAGGTGCTTTTTTAAAAAAAAATTAACTTCAGGAAGGTGAAACTGAATTAAACACTCTTCTTTTGGGCCAAACTACAAAACGGGTGTTACAGTCCTATGATGTAAGAGCCAGATCTCGTGATGGCTTAGGGGGCTTCAGAGGCAGCTCCAAAGCCAAGAGCTGGTCTTCTCCAGTCATCGATAAAAGACAAAGCCATGAAAAGAGTTGATTTTATAAAATAAAGAAGAAGCCATCTCTTCACTAGGTGTCTGGGGTTCTTGTTTTTGGCGGGGATGTGCCCATGGGTCAAGACCTTAATTGTTTGAAAGAATTTATCTGTGTTGAGACAACTGCCACTGGCAAAAGCTAATTCCACCCAGTGATGGAATTTTGGGTCAAAGTAAGAAAAAGAGACAAAAAGAACAGAGAAAGCATATCCCCAGCAGCCTTATCAGCCAGGAGCAGGACAGAGACACATTCAAGCTTCTCTGCCAATAACAAATTAATTATTCATACAAGTTCTTATGAAGAACAGAGGAAGACCAGCCACCGGGTGACCAAGAGCCGCCTCACCACCAGCAGGGTGGGCAGGTGGCTGGGTCAACAGGTCGCTGGGAGATGCCCAGACTTTCCAGGAACTCCCTTGAGCTGGAGGTGTTTGGGGATGCCGGGAGGCTGAACGAGGTGGATGGTTTGGTTTCATCCCAGGAAAGTGCAGCATTGTCTGCACATTGTGTAAAGCTGAGTGATCTGACTCTTATCACAGAAAACTGTGCAGTCTTTTGATTCAAGATCAGATTTTGACCCAAAGAAAACTAGAAATCATTAAAAAAAATGCTCCAATTGGGTCAATAATCCGCATTTTTAGTTTTTTATTATTAGAAATATTTATATTACAGTAGCTTGGTATTTTAGAAGGCTATAAATGCATTTTTATATAATCAGCATTTTTAAAAGTCTATAAACATCCACTATGTTTGCCTAATGTACTATAAAAGCTTCCAAAGGAGCTGTTATTATCCAACTTGTCACCTCACACATGCTCCGAGGAGGAATTTTTTTTTCCTGTCTGCTGTTAATAAAATGAAGCAAACCATTAACAGCTTTGGAGCTGCAACGAGAAGTAAAGGGGCTTGTAATCTTGGACTCCAAAGGAAACGTCTGCAGCTTAGCTCCTCGCCTCTTTGAGATTCCCAACACGCAACAACAATTTCAAACAGACAAAATCAGTTTAGGTTACATAAATTCAAAAGCCCAAGCCTGCTTCTTTTAAAGTAACATCTTGCATTTTGTTTGGAGTGTTGCAATCTCTCACACAGCATTTTGAACTGGTTCAGGTTTGCAGCCTGCCGTGCATCTTCCTCAGGTTTCTTTGGTTGAAGGAGCTCTAATGCAGAAATATTACGTGCACGAATACATACGTTATGATTACGTATGCACGTACTTATGTGTATTTATATTTATGGGTGTATGCAAATACGTGTGTGTGTGTGTGTCTGTATATATGTGTGTGTGGATATATATATAAAGTCTAGCAGGCTGTGGTGGTTGCACATTCAGGACCCACCTCTCCTGGCACTCTCTGCATGTCACACTCCCAGTGTTATCAACTCACTGAGCAAGGTCCAGACCAGGTCCTGATAAAAAGATGCCATGCATTTTGGAGAGGAAGGCAGATATTTTAGTCCTTACGAGCTCAAGGGTGAGTGTGGTGTAAAACAATCAGTGGAGGGAAGAAATGTCTGTGCAAAAGGGAGGGTTGGATTTTAAACATCCTCTCAATTCACATCTTGGGGATTTGCTTTTGGTTCATCTCTGTTTATAGTTTGCTCCTGTTCCCAACACATCTTGGTGTCAGGATGGATTCTCAACCCCAGGGAACCTGTCAGGGATGTGATAACAACTCACTCAATCCAAAGAAGGATATGATTGTGCCTGTGATAGCGAGAGGCACCTAACAGCAACCCTGCCACCGGTGCAGGGTCCTGCTGGGGCGTGGAGGGCTGCTCCTCTCAGGGACTTTGTGATTTTGGCTGAGGCTGAAAATAGCCTGAGAACCTGTCGCTTTTGGCACTTGAGTTCTCAAAAATTCCAAGATGCTCCCAAGCAGGAAACAGGCAATGAACTCCCTTTCTGATGGTGGGACTGGTATTTTGCGTAAAGGTCTTGCTGGATGAGTCTGGGGTGGCCCTTGGATCAGCCAGGTTGAAGAAAGGCTTCCATGGCTTCAGGTATTGAAAGGGCACAGGGTGGGAAAGCGATGGAAGTCCTGTCTGATGCCAGAAAGCAGCCTGGACATCCCTGTACTGATGGAAAAGAGAAGGAGAAAAACCCAATGGGTGTGGCTTAAACCACCACAGGAAATTCCTCTCTGTTTTGTAGGGAAATGAGCTGAAGGTGCAAAGGGGACATTGACGGTCACAAGGATCACATGGGGACAGAGAAGTGGGGACCAGGAAAAACCACTCCTATAGGCTTTCTCCCCACTGCCAGTCCTCTGGGGGTTGGCAGGCTTGGTCCCTGGAGTCAGATAGAGCTACCTCAGGGCTGCTCTCCGTTGTGGCCATGGCAGAGATTGCTCTGGCACCTCAGGGACACCAGACTTCATGGTTTTGCTGCCAAACACCCCATCTTGGTCTATCGGAATGGTGCCAATTTGGAGCAGCTTGTTCTTGGGACTGAGAGGGCAGAGGGAAATCCAGGTTCCCAGCACAGATTCAGGAGAGCCCTTGGCTGAGGCAGAGAAAGAGTCAAAGCAGCTCAGGACAGAGAGAGAGCAGACGCGTCAGCTGTAGCGGCTATTTCTGGCATTGTCATCGGAGCTGGGGACCTCAGACATCAGGGCATGGGGAAGCACCGTTGGGACCTCCTGGGAGCCCTTCCCACCTCGTGGCACTATGGGGTGGTTCCTGCAGGCGTTTCCCATCCTTAGATGACTTGTTATCAGCTCCCAGCAAGTACAACAACCTCAGACGAGTGTTGCCTGACAGTCTCACGCGGATGTCCTAAGTGGAGGTATCCGCTGGGATCGGCGCTGCTGGGGCTCGCTGCAGCCGTGCCCTGACCCCAGGGACCAGCGCCAATGGCACACATCACTCCAGATTCACTGATTGCCGATGGGAGCAGAGAGTGCTGGGTACCTCATTGGGGTTCATGCAGATTTCACGTCCAGATGCCACCATCCAAGCGTGCATTGGCAGATACTGGTCCCTCCAGCCCCGATCCCCCTGAAGCTGCCCACAGCAGTGGTTCAGCAGCAGCATGTGATGCCCTCGAAGTGCGAGGATGTGTCATGGTCCTTCTCAGTGAGCCCTGATGAGGCAGCAGGGTGCAGAGACCTGGGGTGGGCAGGGCAGGAGTGGGCAGTGGCTTCAGGACGTGCTCCAGGATGGGGGTCTGCTGCAAACAAACAGGACAGACTGGTCGAATGCAGCCGACGATACATCTGTCATCATTTATCCGCTCTCCCAAGGTGACCTTCCCAGCGTTCTGCTTTCCTAGACATCTTTACTTCGAAGCTGGGTTTAACTCGAGTTTCTAGAGATGTTCACACACTTCTTTGTGTGCCAGCCAAGGCAGTGCCTGTGCTGCCCCTCCTCGGTGTGACATGTGGTGAAACTTTGGGGGCTGGAAAGCTCCCATGACCTCAAGGCCCAGGAGACACCGCTGTGTTTGTGACCCACATTAACCCACCGTGGTAGCAGGGGTTTCCCTGCCTGGCAAGTGAGCTCCCCAGTGTTTTCCATGCGGGGTAGAAGATCCAACACCTTCCCAGTCTTCAGCATCTTTGAAGACATAAGAGAACAACAAGGTGACCAGGACATTGTGATGAGGGGTTTGGTCCCAGCATGATGGGTAGATGAGGTGCCCAGGGATCTGGTTTAGTAGTGGATGGGTATGGTTGGACTTGATGATCTCAGAGGTCTTTTCCAAACGAGGGGTTCTATGATTCTATGGTTCTATGAAGTCTTTGAATCCTGGTTCACCTGGTAAGGTGGAAATCAGGATCCTCTAACCTTCTCACCTGGGTACCTTTCTACCATGGAGGAAGAAATACAACTGAAAGAAAGAAAAGGGGAGGAAAAGAATAAACCCATAAGGGAGCCAAAGGTCTCCCAGCACAGACAAGGTCTCCGCTCTGCATCTCCCACCGCCAGCGCTTACCAAACATAGCCAGGGCCCCACGAAACCTCGGGCCAGCGGAGAGTAGTAAGATGAGCTCCCTCTTTATTTGGCCTGACTAAAAATAGCGGAGAGGGGGGAAAAAAAAAAAAAAAAAAAAAAGAAGAAGAAAAAAAAAAAAAAGGCAGAGTCAGGACCCTGCAGGACCAGTAGTCAATGGGCTGCGAGGAGCGACTGAACTCCAAATACTGCTCAGCAGCCTCCAGCTGACAGGCTATTTTTTGCCGTGGTTGACTAAATATGGTCAGGGAGGGAAGAGCACGAGCAGGGGCCACCGGCCCGGGGATGCGTGTTTCGGATGCTTCGCTGGGTATATAAGCACTGGAAAGGTGGACTCGCTTTCTGACCGGCGCTTCCCTCCCCCAACCCCCCCACCTCCCTTCCGCATCCCCCACCCCCGGGGGTGTGTGTGCATCCCTGCTGGCAGCCTGACCCCCGGGATGCAGGAGTCGGGGTGTGTGTGTGGAGTGGGGGGGGGTGGGAAGTGATGAGGAGGAGAAAGGGGGGTGCGCAGGCACTTCTGCAGGCGCAGCCCTTTCGCATCAAGGTGTGCTGCAATCCGGGCGGGCAAGGTTGCTTCTCTTTAACTCCTGCCTCGCTGAGCTGCCGGCAGCGCTCTCCCCGGAGCCCCCGCTCCCCCCGGAGCGGCTCCCACCCCCCCTCCTCTCCCACCCCCCCGGCTCGGGATGCGCCGCTCAGCCCCCGCGGCACCGCGCTGCCCGCACCCCCCCAGCCGGCGATGGATGCAGCAGCGGGGACGGAGTTGTAGTGGCGCTGGGCGGAGGGGGTGAGGTAAGGGTGCATGGGCAGAGGGGAGGGCTTGCCTCATCGGGGGTTTTTTTCGATTTTTTTTTCTCCTCCAAGTGAGGACTAATACCATCCCTGGGCCTGCTCTCTTTTTCCCTTCCTGCATTAGAGATTGGCTATAAGGAGAAGGCTGACGGCTGCAGCATGAAGCGCATTATTACCTTGTGATTCCATGACCCTCCTCTATGCATCCCTAACTCTCGAAAGCTGATTCAGCTTTCAGCTAGTGCTCTGGTGAGTCCTCTGCTGCAACAGAAGCTCCTAACTGGTATGTCTTTTTTTTTCTCCCACCCCCCCCCCTCCTCTCTCTTCTGCTCCCTGCCTTGCCTTTAACCGCTACCAGCTCAGCTCGGTTTTAAACACTTTTTCTGGCCAACGCAGGACTGAGTGCCCATCCAACTTACCCAGGGACTTAAACGTGGGCTTTTGCATCCGGCAAATGTGTGCGTGTGAGCCGCCTGTGTGTGCCTGTGCGGGGATGTGCTGGGTGTGTGTTTCATCTGTGGATGGGTTAGGAGTCCTTCCCCCCCCCCCCCCCCTCAGGCTTTTTGGGTTTTTTTGTTCTGCTGTGGCATACTCTGCATTTAAAAAAACCCCACCAAACTGCAGAGCAAGCAGTGCACTAGAATAATCTGAACTGAAATGTTAGAACTTTGACATGCAACCGTTCTGCAAGGTTAAACCGGCCTTTAAATGCCTAATTCAGACACAGGCTGGCTAATGACACCTGGGGGGGGATCAGGGCTTTATTTATTTATTTGCAGCAAACTAGTGCTATGAGCTGATAGCAGCCAGAGCAGAAGGGTGAAATGTGGTTAAACTTAGCCTAACTTACAATGATCTCAATGCTGCGGTGATTAACTGTTAAAACGCTGAGAAACAGGCATTAATTACAGGCGCATGGTTTGTGGACGGTCAGAAAGAGAATATGAGGAGGAGGTGGAGAAGTTAGGTTTTCTCTGCAAGGGTTTGGAATTCAGGTTACACTTCATACATCAATCGACTGTTATTGCTTCTGCAGCTCAGAGTTGACTATGGTCATTATATTTTATATGATAGTGGTGATACCTAGTCACATAAATATGTAGACATCAGTATTATGAGATGGATACTGTGGCACATGCACACATGCATACAAATTTAGGTATTTTACAGCATGCATATGTATATTTTACACATCTTTATACATAGGTATATAAATGCTATATATAAGCAGGTGTAACATATCATCCAAATACACTGCATCTCCGGGCTGTGTTTAGAGTATGGATACATGTATATGTCTGTGTCAGAGTGTACGCTCAGCGGTCGTGTGAAATTGTATGGGCAGAAATCTATGATTTGTGCTGTCAGTTTAATCGCTGGGTTTCTCTCGAGAGGGTGGTGGTGTCTGTGTCTCCCAAGGAGTGAGCGCTGCGCCCAGCCCAGCCCCTCTGCCGTGGGCTGCGCTGGGGTGAGCGCATGCCTCCCCCTCGGCCCCGCTTGCCTCTCTCTTCTCCAGTGCCCAGCCCGAAATACAGGCTGTCTCCAAAGTCCCCAAAGTTTTGTGCTGCACAGCTCCAGCTCGACTTTAGCACCTGGACCTGAGCAGCACCTCAAGCCCGGGGGAAAGCAGGGATATAATATATAACACCTTGCTTTCCATCCCTCCCACCATCCTCCTTCCCCATCCGCCTCCAGGCGATACCTCAGGCTCTTCCCTTCCCTTTTATTTGTCCCTTGGCCTCCGCACTTTCCAGGTATCCATTAATTTTTCTCCCCAGAAGAGCCACAATTTTGTTGCACATGTTTTACTGCTAAGAGCAAGGCAAGAGTTCAGCGAGACTGGGTGGGTCAAGGATGTTGGATGACGCTCGCCCACCACCATTTTCTCTTGGTGGCAGCTGCAGGATGGGAACCACAGGATGCCTCTGGTGTCACTACTAAAAGCATCATCACAGCTTTTAGCTGCTCTTCCACCAAAAGGCACAATCCTGGAAAGCCTGAGCTTCCACCCAGCGCCTCAAAGCAAATTTAAATCTCCAAGGATGAACTTTGCTGCTGTGGTTGTGTCATTGTCTTTAGTTTTAGCAAGGATTTTAAAGGTCATTTTTTAAAGTTCTTACACAGCGCTCTCTTCAGTGGCCTGCAGCCACTGTCCCGCTCCCCCGCAGAAGCTGGGGACCGTTCAGGATAATCTATGCCAAATGTATTTGAAGGAAGCAAAATTGAGTAGGATTTGCAGACATTGAATGGGCCAAGAAGTCCAGTAGCTGTGCAACTGTTGTCTGTCTGAAGGAAACTCAATACCATGGAGTGCCTTGCCTGTGCAAAACCCCCCACCAGCACTTTGATTTTCTTAGGGTTTGGGGTTTTTTTTTGAATTTTAAGCACTCAGACTTCGCCTCGCACCCCTCAGCTCTCCCTTTGCTGTAATTTCACTGCAGTCATGCATTACAATGGTGCCACAGCTCCATCTCTCTTCTCCTTAATCCAAACTAGAGGTTGAAATTTGCCTTGAAATGAGACAAATAATGACAGTTAAAAGGGCCAACGAAGTCAGGGAATGAGGAGGGGAGCTGCACAGAGCCGGGACCGAGGCGTGTGCTGGTCTTGTATGAGTGGTGTAAAGCCATTTGGAGTCTGGGGGCTGAGCATAGCGGATTTACACCCCGGTTCCACATGGCCTTTGCTTTTTGGTGGTGCGAGAAGTGAACGGAGAGCCGGGAAATATTTGCTCCCCAGCTGGAAGCGATATTTTAAAAAGCAGTGGAAAAGCATCGATGCAATTAGGTATTCCAAAGTGCTTAGTTTGCCACTTGCTAAGTTTACTTAAACCCTCTTTAAAGGGTTCATTAGAAGACTGTGAGAAACGGTAAAATTCATTAACACGAAGACAGCCATTCTGCATTTGCCTGTAAATTGGTATCGATCGGCAGCGATGGGGCGAGGGGTGGTGGACGCAGGTGTGCGTGCCCTGCCCGCCGTGCTGAGCGTGCAGGCAGTGCCCGGCGTGACCTCCGCCGTCGCTCCCTGCCTAAATCCTGCCTATAATAGTCTCCTATTCAGCGGGAGCGGCGTTTGCAGCCCTGCCACTCGGCCCACATTGTTCACGGAGCTTTAAAGCTCAGTGCGGCGCTGAGGGAGAGGGGGAGAGGCAGTGGCTGTGTGCGGGACCCAAGCCCACGGGTGCACAAGCATGCGGCAGCGTGCACGGGTGCGCATCCCACGGGGGCTGCGGGGATAACTCGGAAAGACTTTGGCCTGAGCTCCTGGCACCCGGCTTTGGCTGCCTTTTCTGTTGCATATCTGCAGGTGTCTCCATGAAAAAATCCCTTAGGTGGCGTGGAGCTCAACTGGATGACTTATTAGAAGCAATTTTTAATTATTATTGTTTTTTTTAACACTCTGAACTCCCCAAAAGGCGTGTGCTATCTTTTGGGGGTTGCTTATCTGCAAGGTAGTGTCTCGCTCACAGTGACCAGCAGAGGAAAAATCATTGGATTCACTAGGTAAGATGCTTTCTTCTTCCTATGCTTTAATCTCTACTTACTGATGAAAGCAATTGCTTGTCTGGAGCTGATGAGTTTTCTTACTCTGGCAAATGGAGCAGTCCTTCCCAGTGTTGTTTGTAAATCAGTAGCTGAGTATTTGATTTTTTTTTCCTTTCTGAACACAAATTGGCTTTTTGTTTCCAAATTGCAGGATGGAGGCAACTGGGAATTAATATATATTTAACTTTCTCCCACATGGCTTTATCTAAATTTATATCTATATGCATGGAAAGCAAATCCCTTCCACTAAACCACATTTTGGTCCTTTTAATTGCTGAAAGTTTATGATTTGGAATGAAACACCTACTTTTTAGATAGAGTGGGAGGTTGGCTTTTGACTCTGTGCCGTTTACGTGACAAAGAGCCCCTGCCAGGGCAGCCACCGGACCACTGGCGCTTTGTGTCTGGTGAATTATCCAGTTCCTCTTCCCAGGGACCAAAATCCATCACCTGCTGAGGGCAAAGCCCGGGATTACCGGCAAAGAGCGGGAGCTTGGGGGAGGTGTACGTGTCTGCACATGGGCTGGGCAGGAGGAAAGTCTGCTGGTTTAAACTGAGCCATAACTCACTCCCGGGTTGTAAATTGTAAATCAGAGCTATTTTTCCTCCTGTGACCATATAAATGAGCATATTGAAACTACCTGCTTGAGAGACATACTTCTTTATATGCCCATATGAACCTGGCAAGCTATGGAATGTAAAGAAGTATGTATTTCAGGTGGGAACCCTTCTCAAAGGAGCAATGTGTGACCCTGGGCAAAGCAAGGGAGAAAGACAGACAGATTATTTTATATTATTATTTTTTTTAACTGCCTGACCTGACAGACCGACTGGGGAGTCAATTGATGATCTTGTTCCAGCGCGTGTATTGTTCTGTCACTTTGCCTGTGTCAGCAGGTGGAAATGCTCATCAGGACATTAAATATTCAATATGCTGACTGCGGCATGGGCTTTGAAAGGCGATGCCAGAGGAAAGCTGGCTGTCCACTCCTGGGTTTTAACAGGGACGCAGGCCAATCACTCCTTTTTCCTGCTTCCTGTCAACCCTTTTTTCCCCAAAATAAGGCTCGATAGCAACCCAAGCTCTCAATCTAGGAAAAACAAAAGGAGATGGAGAGGGGGAGAACAGAGAGAAAAAGGATACAACACTTGTGACCCAGGCATGCAGTGTTTTAGCTTTAAATTAATGTGCAAGCACTGCTTTTTGACTCTTTCCTACATAAAAACTTTTTGTGCTTAAAACCAGAGAGAAGGAGATCTTCCTTGTTGGTGTGATGAGCCATCGAGTCAGCTAAAGGCAGAGGAGTGCTCTGAATACGCGGCTAATATTTTCCCGAAGGATAATAAGAAAATCAGCTCCTTTAATTCTGGAAGCCTTCACTGGCTTTCGCTTTTCCTTTTTAACCTTTTCCAATGTAAAACAGTCAGTTATTTTCCAGGATCCTACAATAATGAAGCAAGACGAAAGAAATGGGGTTTAATTACAAGTGTAACGTTCTGCCTAGGTGGGAGTCGCATCCAGGGGTGTAAAGCTCAGCCCCAAACCTTCTCATTCTTCTATGATGCCTGTGTTGACAGGCAAAGCCAAACTCTTGGAAAGCTGCTCCCCAAACTTAATTTCCCATCTCTGCAGGGCAGCTGAAAGCAAGGGTTTGCTTTTGAGGGACCTCCCTGCAATCACGACACCCCTCTTCTCTTGGCTAAGGGGTTCCTAAGGTCTCGTTTGGGAGGTGCGATGCCTCGGCATCCCACGCCAAGGTTAATCAAGTCTTACCACTCTCAGCATCCTCTCCTGGGTGCGGGGAGCGGGCAAGACTCAGAGTTTAGATTTTGTGGAGAGTTTATCTGGCTCTATTCATGGAGAAGGCGGTCACCACTTGTTACGCATGCGCCAAAGGGATTTAGCTGTAAGCAGGCGCTCGGGAATAGCAGGTTAGAAAATGCAGGCTGGGCTGTTGGGGAGATTTCCTACGTGTAGGCTTCGATGGGGATTATTAAGAGTTTTTCTTTGGTTTAAAGAAGATACTGTGGCTGATGGAGGTATGGGAAGTGCTGAGCCCCTTCTGAGGAGAGGAGCCTTTTCTTTGCCAGGTGGCTTTGGGAAGATTTGGGCTGATTTGCGCATCATCCCGCTCACATTTTAGGATGCCCTGGTTAAAGCAGGCCCTGCAAAGCCAGGTTTTTCCTGGTTGGTCATGGTTGGGTCTCCCACAGCCTCGCTACAGGGATGCAGGATTCCCTAGGCTCAGCCTCACCAGCAGCCACCCTGTGCAGGGATGGTTCCGTCCCCCAAGGTCCCTGTGGTGATGGGTCTTGTGGATGTCAGGTCCCATTTTGGGGGGCAGATTTAAATACGAAGCTGGCGGATGCTGGGAAATGAGGTGAAGCCAAGCAGGAAAGCTCTGGCGTCCAAGCAGCGTGGCAGTTTCGCTGCCTTGTAACTCACTGATGTTAGTTTGAATCTCTGGATGAAAAATGAGGACAATTCTCACCGTTCTGGCTATAACATTAAATTATATCTTATATATAGTTTATATATTACATTTCCCTCTTTTCCTTGCTGGTCCTTTGCCCCACCTCTCCTCCTTTTCCTTCTTCTTCTTTTTTTTCCTTTCTTACCTTCTTTCTTTTTCTTTTTCTTACTTGTTTTTTTCAGCTTGCATGCTTGCTTTCTGCTTCTCTTCTCTTCTCTTCTCTTCTCTTCTCTTCTCTTCTCTTCTCTTCTCTTCTCTTCTCTTCTCTTCTCTTCTCTTCCTCTTCTCTTCCTCTTCTCTTCCTCTTCTCTTCCTCTTCTCTTCTCTTCTCTTCCTCTTCTCTTCTCTTCTCTTCTCTTCTCTTCTCTTCTCTTCTCTTCTCTTCTCTTCTCTTCTCTTCTCTTCTCTTCTCTTCTCTTCTCTTCTCTTCTCTTCTCTTCTCTTCTCTTCTCTTCTCTTCTCTTCTCTTCTCTCTCTTCCTTTCTTTCCTCAGCTCCATTTTTACTAAAACTCCTGTGCGCTGTGCGTTGCTCTTGCGAAGGTGCTCGTGGTCTGATTTACAGTAGATACCTGCATTCCTAATGCAATTTTTATCTCCTTCCCCACCCTCTCTGAATTAATACGCCTGTTAATCACACGGAATTGCTAACTTTAGGAAGTCACTAAGTGCTCAGATTTATTTTTTATGTAAATATTTTCAAAGCTATAATTCTGAGCTCTGGCTCGCAGCATGGGAGAGGAGGTGGAAGGAAGGCTTTGCCATGGAATGTGTCCTGTGGCACCCAAGCATGGATGATGTTAAAGATGAAACAAGTTTATACGTGGTGGCCGCCGAGCCATGGCAGCCCCTTTGCTGATGGCGTTGATGGAAGCAGATGATGGCTGTAGGCCTTCAGCAACCGGTTTGCGCTGTTCTTCTGCTTTGTGGCAGCTCCTCTTCCCGCTTACACCTCTTTGGATTAAAACTGTGACTGTTACATTGCACTAGGGCTGCTCTAATTAGTAGCTAAAATTAAGCCACTTCTCTTTCACTCTTTATAAACTGGCAATCCTCTCCTTGAGCGCCATCGCAGGCGCGCTGCGAGGAGCATTGATGCTGGACCCGCTGCGTGCAGCAGCACCGGGATGCTCAGGTGCACCCATCCATCCTACAAAGCACGGACTGTGCAGTGCCAGGTGCGGAAAAAGGAGCTTTGAGTATTGTAAAAGCCATAAATCCAGTGGACCAAATTAGTTAAATTTTTCTCTTCTATGCCTCACAAAATCCATCCGTTCTCGAGATGAATTCTCCGCATGTAAGCGGAACTACCGGCAGGTATAAGATGGATATTTTGCACATGCACACGAGAGCACAGGGACAAATTTGTGCCATGTGTTTTTTCCCAGAGGGTTTTTTTCTTTTTCTAGTTTTGTGTATTTGTTTCATTGATGATCTACTATTACGGTTGTTACTATTACTTAATATTGGAAGACAGGTGGTCCCATAAATTCCAGCACCCTCTTTTGAAAAAAAAAAAACAAACGAGGGTGGGGGGGCATGTTTGCAATTCAAGTTTAATAGTGCATTCATCAAGAGCAATAAAGCATTTTATTGCACAAGTATTTCAAGGGATGTGCTGGCCCTGGTAAAAGCATTAGTAAAGGGGTGCATCAGCAATCTCATTTAAAACTGTCGAGCCAACGTGAAAAATGTTGCGTTGAAGAATAAACTGCTATTAAGCATGATTAGATTGACCTGCAGGACAGATATTTTAGCTGCAGCAGCACAAGTCGATCAAAGTGAGCATCGCTTAGATTGCAAATTTTTTTTTTTTTAATGCCCTAAATTAAAAATGAAAGAGGCTCCGAATATTTAGGACCAGAGAGTGACTTTAGGGGTGAGATCTGTGCATTCGACTCGAAGCAGTTTGGAAAGGTGGGGAAAGAAGGAAAACGTATTAATTGCTGCCCCTTTAGCATACATTGAAAGTATGTTACTCAGATCAACCAATCAAAAAAGAAATTGTGCTGACTCAGCATTCGGGCTAGTCTGCACGTCCGATTGCAGAAGAGATCAGCACTGCACTGCAGTATCTTTCCCTGCCTTTGACACCAGCCTAGCTGGGCAGGGCTTCCCTTGTGTTTCCCAGGACTAGTTTAGGCCAAGAACAAGAGAAGGCCCTGAAGAGAAGAGGAGACAGTCAAGGTTGCACGAGCCTCGAGCTGCTAACGATCCTTTTTAGTCAGTAAGCAAGAGCTTCCATGCTAGGTTTGCCCTGCCAGATGCAAGCGGCATGAATTGCTTGGGAATATATCTATTTTTAAAGACTTTCACCACATCTTGCACTTAGCAGTGACTGTGGGCGAGGGGGTGGTGTGTTCCTCGCAAGAGAAATATCCTCGCTCCTCAGCTCCGATCCCTCCCCTGAAAGCCCAGGGCTGATTTAAGTATGTAAAGATGGTAGATTTAACATTTGCTGCTCGATGCTGAAGTTGCTCTTGACCTCAGCCAAGCGCACAGCGATGCTGCGAGATGCTTTCCCATTGGGATGCCAGGGGTCATGGAAAGAGCAGCCCAGTGCTCTAAAGATAGAAGCCAAGGGCACAGGCTCCACCGCCTGCTTGCTGGACTTGCAGATGAGTTGTGTGGCTCCCCTGCCTCAGTTTCCCCCAGAGACAGATTCGGTGCTTGCCCCACAGGCCTAAGCCTGGAGGAGATAAAGCCAGGCTGATGCACCTGCCCAAGGATGAGCTCATTGTGAGTTTGTAAGGACTTCCCTGATTTACTGTTGGCTTGCATGACGATGCCCAGTACGTGTTTCGGGGAGATGGAACAGCCTGGCTGGACTGTGCCCCCTCTGCCCTCATGCTGGCATGCAAAGACTTGTCTGGACTCCTCAACATCTCTGAGGGTGCAGGATGTGAGGTACCGAGGCCAAACCACAACCAGGACCCTGTGGAGCTGTGGCTGCGTGAGGGATATCTGAGTGGGACCGACCAGTGTGGTCCATGAGCTGCTCCAGCACCGCGGGGCTGCTTGCTGCCTCACACATGCTGGTTGCCAGTCTGGGCGCAATACTGCACGGCGCCGTGCCACCGGCTGGCTCTGCTGGCACTGGGGAGGTGGTGCAATGCCAGTGTGGCCCCCAGGCTTGCCCAGGCATGAGCGCATCGATGCTCACCTGCATGGGCAGGTGGAATAGCATCCCTGTGGGCTGCCTCCTCCTGACCACTGCTGCACCCCGTGATGCTCTGAGGGCATTTTTGCTCGCGCTGTTTCACCAAGGATCAGCGTGCATCCCTGGTTTAGTTTGTATTTTCGCATAGCGGTCTCCGTGGAGGAGCCGAGGCTGGTGGTGGATATTCTTGTGCACAAGTGGAAGGCTTTCAGGCACAGATACGTTTGGAATAAAGGAGAATTTAACAGCCATAGGCTTAAGCAGCTGGAGAGGTTGCTGGTGGTGTTCAGGAGGCAAGCTGCGTGCTGGGGCTCGGGGGAAGCAGGGCGGCTGACATCTCCAACAGATGCAGGGTTTTCCTTTCTTTTTTTTTTTCCCTCTTTTTTTTCCCTGAAGCACACGGCTGTGCCTGTAAACGCCTCGCCATGCCCAGATATGGCTCGCGCTGGGACCTGTGCCGCTATCTAAAAAAGCCCTGGGCAGACTGATGAGCCCAGGGGGACCAGGGAACAACTGCTATAAATAGCGCTCATTCTCAGCTGCCCTTCTGGGGGGACCGAATTAGGTGGCATCTGGGCAGCCAAGAGGCGCGGGACTCGTGACCACCGACTGCAGAAGTCACCCAGCAGCTGTAAGGACAGGAGCCATTCCTGCCCAGCCCTTACATAGGCAAGTCAACCCTGGCATTTGGGGAGCTGGATAAAGCTATGGGAGCAGGAATTCAGTGACCTAAGAGCAATCAAGAATAAAGTTCATCGTGATGGCCAGGGCAGCGCTTCCAATCTGGGAAGTAACCCAAGGTCGGAGGCAGGACTTGGCCTTTGGCTATTAAAGCTGTTCAGTCCGAGTGAAGGAAGGTGTTGGGAGGGAGCTGGAAGTACAGGAAGCAAAGTGTTGCAAGGAGTCGCTGAGATGAAGAACTGGTGTCCCCTTTTGGGATGCTGGGGGTTAATTTGCCGGCAGTGAGATTATTGGAAGCTCTGATTTAATATTTGTGTTTACATTGGGTAAAAAAATTAACAAAAACCCACAGGTCTGACTAATTTAAGGGACCACTTGATTGAGGCAAGTAGAAAATAACGACTCTCACCAAGTAATTTCACTCCTAACCATGCAGAAGGTGAACAGTATGTGTAGCTTCTGTCCCCCTGGATGCAATATAACTGGTCCCCATACACAAAGAGTACGTGTAGCTATAGGCTGCAGGATGCCACCCGGCTCCCGTAAGAGCAGTGGAAAAGGACCGTGTTTTGCTTGTATGAAGTTCAGCATTGAGTATTTGTAGGGCAACGATGGAGCAGGGAACAGGGATGGTTTGGCCGAGCGGAGGAGATGGCTTGTGCAGGTGACACCTCGAAGAGATGTCCTGAAATATGTGCAATGGAGGATTGGGGTTAAAAAGCAGGGAGTGATGCTGCAGCTTGTCCCTGAGCAGCTCTGCTGTGGGATGGGGTGAACGGGCAGGCAAGGCGAGAGCGGTATTTATATCTGGGCTTTGTCCCTTTCCTTCCTCACTGGTGTCAGGGCAGTGATGTACGGGGAGCTGCACCACTTTGCTTTCTTTAAATTAAGCCAGCTTTGTCCTAAAGCCTTGTCTTTGAGACAATAAGACACACCCGCTAAAATCTATTGTGCCATTTTTGCAAAGACCAGCAAAAGTCGCCCGTGTGCCTTCCCCTCCCTGTCCTCCACGCTCATTTGGCCTACTTGAAGCTGAATTTATTCCTGGGAAGGTCCCCATCAATTTGCCTTGCTCTTTTGTTGACAAGTTTATTAAAAACCCGGGCAACTACATATTAAACTTTTATCAGTGTCGAGGAAGAATACGTCCTTTGAGCAGCCACAAAAGTTATGGATTGGGTCTTAGCGTTTCTTGTTCCACCGTTTGGCTGAGTCAGCGTAACAAATAAAAGCTGCCACTTCTTTTTTTCTGCTCTCTTGAGAGACAGTTCCCCTAACGCTGGGAGTAACAGTGTCCAGTGTTGCAAAAAGCTTTAAGGTCTGGGTAAACGTGTTTTTTATATGTGTGGCCACAAGTCTTTAATAATTTGAGTTATTAACTTAAAATGGGAATAAAATAGGAACCATGGAGAAAGTCCCACACGAGGCCAGGCTGGGAGAGTTGGGGTTGTTCAGCCTGGAAAGAAGAAGGCTCCGGGGAGACCTTGTAGCAGCCTTCCAGTACTGAAAGGGGCTCCGGGAAAGCTGGGGAGGGGCTCTGGATCAGGGAGGGCAGGGATAGGAAGATGGAGAAGGGTTTTCAGCTGAAAGAGGGGAGATTGAGGTGAGATCTTAGGAAGAAATGTTTTGCTGTGAGGGTGGGGAGGCCCTGGCCCAGGTTGCCCAGAGCAGCGGTGGCTGCCCCATCCCTGGAAGTGCTCAAGGCCAGGTTGGATGGGGCTTGGAGCCCCCTGATCCAGTGGGAGATGTCCCTGCCCATGGCAGGGAGTTGGAACTGGATGAGCTTTGAGGTCCCTTCTGACCCAAACCATTCTATGAAACTTATTGCTTCTTAGCTCTGAGCCAATAGTTTTGGTAAAATAACTGATACTTTATAGTGTTTATATGAAAAAGATGCCACCCAAATTAATGACGTTTGTTGTACCAGAGTGACGTGCTTCCACCCACTGTGAGGGCATGAAGGGGCTGGAGCAATGCTTGGCTGGGGATGTACCTTTTGTGCTGCTGCAATATGGTATCTTTACTCATTTTCTTTAGTCATAAGATGAAACAAAGAGGAGGCCAATATGTTGCACCAAAGATGTTAAAAATAAAGCGTTAGAATCACATAACCTAGTTCCCATTTTGCTGTGCGGCTGAGTTTTTAGGAGTTGAAAGAAGCTTGGAAAATAATTGGTGAGAAGGAGTTCGAACTGATATAACAACAGACAGACAGGGAGAAAAGTGAGTATTCCTGGGGCTGAGCTGCGGTTCTTGAATTTTGCTGGATAAATAAATAAATAACTGCTCCCGAACAGCATCTTTCTCTGCCTGTCACCGTGTCCAAGGATTTTTTAGTCCTTAAACAGGTTTGCTGGCATAATTTGTCAAGTCCAACAGGGAGGTTTCCGTGTGACAGAGGATCATTTTTCTCCACGCACAGTGGTGCTCCAAAGCAGTCCTGCAGGCTCAGAGCAACTCCATAATTAGATAACAGTTAACATACGTGTATTAGGAGGATCATCATTCATCCTATAGGATACAGCAGAGCCCACCACTGCCGATACTTTTCCGTGCCGAAAGCAGGCAGGGAGCGTTCTGGACAAATACATCTTCCTCCAGAAGTTTATCTGCATCACCATTTGCTCCAATTATAACTAATTGGACACATATTGCATTTTCATAGCATCTAATTTTCTATTGATTTTAACAGGACTGCTGGTGTTTTGCACTATTAAGTGGTATCTCGTATCAGTTGCTGTTTAAAAACGCTGAGTACAATCCCCTGTATGGAATTATGCAGTCAGCAGATGTTTTAAAACCTATTTAATTGTTTGGTTCATAAAATGCACAAACTGTATTAGGGAACGGCTTTGTTCTCTTTTGAGCGTGTGAGTTGAAAAAACAAAATCCAACCCCACAACTATTTCCACCGCCGGTTTCAGGAGATGCAATTCCCAGAGACCTGCTCAGAGCCTTGCGTTTCGGGCAAACAGCTTTGGAGGGTCCGTCCTGATCCCACGTGGAGCCAGAGCATGTGCAGCTTCCTCCAGATATCGACGCTCTGCATTTCCAGAACAGATCAAGTCTGTGCTTGAAGTAAGACATTTATTTTTATAAGAAGCCTACGACCAAAATTTGTATTAAACCAGAGATTCTCATATTAAGAGCCAAGACTCTGTAAAATTAAGGAATAAGGTGATAACTGTAGGGTTTGGGGCTTGGCTCTCTAACATGGATATTGCCATGTACCTTGGCAATACATTCAAATAAAACAAGACGATCAAATTAGCCATTGCATTTCAGCAAGTACTCAGTGAAGCAGGATGAAGGCAATAGTCCTCTGTTCAGCATCATTTAAGGAAGATTTAGGGAAGGAACAGAGAGGTGGCCTGGCAAAAAGCGTTTCCAGCAATGCGCGGTGGATCTTTGGATCGTGGATGCTGGATGATGGTATTAATGACAGAGAAGGCAGATGAAAGGTGATGGAAATTATGCTGTGGGGCAGCTGAGTTACCCCAGGATGCTGGTGAGTTTGCCACAAGGGTGCTGCCTTTGCTAGCCCCTAGCAAGGACCACGTTGTGTCTATGGGAGACAGGTGAGTTCATAGGGGTGTATAAATTAAATAGACACTTTATTAAGTTCAGGTAATAGTTTTGGTTTGAAAGACTGAGTGGCTACTGCAATGTCAGCAACTACTTTAGTGCACAAAGGAACTGAGTGCTTTTTAATTAAGTCAAATAAAATCCAAGCGGAAGACTCGGGAGCCGCGTCTGGAGTCTACTTTTTGGGTTGAATATCTATAATTTTAGAAATGTTAATAAAACACAGTCCATTTTTTCCCTGTAATAATATAAGTCAAATTAATATTTGATGCCTGTAAGGAAAAGGATAGAAGTGGCGAGGTTGTATTTTCTGGTTTACAAATGGCACATTGTGCAGAATACAGCGACTGTGGCATTGATTTAAGCGTCCTCGCAAAGACACCATGCAATAAAGTTGAATCATCTGCAGTACAAGTATGGCTGTTTGGTGGAAAAAATAGCAAAGCGAGGGAGTAGACATTTTCCTGCATTATCAAAAGCCACTTCATTTTGGGGAAATTTCCTCCGATTTAGTAACGTTTGGATGGAAATCAAATAACACATTAGCTCGAGGAAAGGGGGGAAAACCTTCCAAAGCTAATTACGAAGGGAATGTGCACTTCATTAAGATAAAGCTGTAAGAAATCAATGTTCTGTATTGTTGTTTTTCCTTTTTGATTGGATTTTAGAATGATAAATTGTTAATGCATTTGATCTAAAAATGATTTGTTTATTCAGATGAAGAGCAACAGTACTTTGTCTCATTTGGCCTTTTAGCTTGTAATGATAATGGCTTTGAGGGAGGCTCATTTCTCAAAAGGGTATCGGACTGGAATAGGCAGGAGATTTCTGGACTCAGAAGGATGGGCCCTATGCAAAGGTTTGTTGTAGGGTAATTCTATTGCATGTTGAATCTTCTGCTTCATTAGGAATATCGACAAATGCTGATAAATTCTTCGGCTTTTCTGTACTGTCTATAACACGTCTTTATTAGAATATTGAGGCTACGGCACAAAGGTCTTCAACAGAGCAGATCCTCTTACGTTGCCTGCTGCTGATCCTGCTTGCCCTGGCAGTGGTTTGGCAACGTGGGGCTCTTGCCCGTTCTTATGCCCGTGGTCATTAACAGCATTGCTGGCGAGGCCAGGCTGGGAGAGTTGGGGTTGTTCAGCCTGGAGAAGGGAAGGGTCTGTGGAGACCTTAGAGCAGCTTCCAGTGCTGAAAGGGGCTCCAGGAGAGCTGGGAAGGGGCTCTGGATCAGGGGGTGCAGAGATAGGAAGAGGGGGAATGGTTTTAAGCTGAAAGAGAGAAGATTGAGATGAAATATTAGTTTTGCTGTGAGGGTGGGGAGGCCCTGGCCCAGGTTGCCCACAGCAGCGGTGGCTGCCCCATCCCTGGAGGTGTTCCAGGCCAGGCTGGATGGGGCTTGGAGCCCCCTGATCCAGTGGGAGGTGCCCCTGTCCATGGCAGGGGATTGGAACTGGATGATTTTTAGGGTCCCTTCCAATCCAAACCATTCCATGATTCTATGACATCTGGGCCAAAAGCCAAACAGAGGCACCACTCGATGGTTGACAGAGAGGGAAAAGCAATGCAAAGGCTTGTTTTGCTGTTTTGGCTTTGATTTGCTTCTAACACAAGTCACTTGCTTAGGGTGCCTGTGGCTCTCCAGTGCCACCCTCCAGCATGCATGGACTTTGCCCAGCCTGGGGATGTGCCCACGTAAGGGGCACACAGGGGCAGGAGCAGGGTCCTGTGAAGGGTGGCACCAGCACTTTTTCCTTGCTCCAGGAGCCAGAAAGGACCTGCCAATGTGAGTTTCATGAGGAAATTACCAGACCTGGCTTCACTTTGTACAGCAAATCTGAATTTGGTGGTGTCAGCTGGTTGAGTTTTTGAACCCAGGGCACGGTGCTGTTGCAAACTGCACCCGCAACATCAGCACGGGCTGAGGGGAGAGGGACACCAGACCCCTGCCTGGCTGTTACGGCTCGGTGAAGCTCTCCAGCCAGATTCCACCTGCTGAATCCTGCAGTGCTGGGCAGGCAGAGGGGAACCTGTTACCCCCACATTTCACAGCGCTGGGGGCCCACAGGAATTATGGGGATGAGCACTGCTTGCAGGAGAGATCAGGAGTTTCAGTGCAGCTCAGATCTTTGCAGCTTCTGTAATTCATCTTGCTGGGACGGCTGGTACAGCCTCACAGCCCAGCGTGGTGGTTACCTGGGTTGGCAGAGAGCTGTGCTCTCCTTGCCGGGGGGTTACCAGCCCCAGTGTATTACAGCCCTCTCAGGCTGATAACATGGGCTGCTCTCTCTCTGTTGCCGGGAAAGCCTCACCACCAGAGAGACATCATTAGTTTTGATAAATGGCATCCAGGAGAGAAAAACTAATTTTCTAAAAAGAAAAACCTCACTCATAACTCACTGCAGAGAATTTAAACAAAATGTTACAGAACAACCACGCCAACTCACATTGATTTCAAATGTATTCCTGGGCACCCCTCGAAGCAAAGCGGGGGGCGTGGAAAAGCACTCCTCCCTGGTGGAAGTGGCTCATTGTAACCCCTGCATCACTCTCCCACAGTGCTGTTTTTAAATTAGTCTCCCCAAATCAACGATACTGGGACACAGCAAGCGCACTTGGGGAGCAGAGAGTGTTTTAGGGGTGTGGTGGTGATGCTCAGGCAGCTTGGTACGTGCTAACCCCCAATCCATGTGTCCCTCAGACTTTAGCTTGCAGGTTCAGCGCAACGTCGGTCGCTGATGGCACTTCCACCTCTCTCCAGTCACCAGAAAATAATTACTTTCCTTTGCCTCCTGTAAGTCACCAAAGGATGAATTTAATACTTCCAGGTCTTCACTGTCTAAGTTTCCATTTAGTTCCTTGGCTTGATTGTCTCTTGAAAAGGTACCCAGAGATAACTCGATTAAATTAATTGTTGAGCTCCTTTTAAAAAGCTATTCTCTCTCTTTCTCTCTCTGTCTCTCTCTCTCCATTTATTTATAGGCAGCTTAGAGTAACGGGTTTGGGCAGTTAAGTGATCTGCAGTACTTACTGTTACAATGCAACGCCTGTATTTCTTGGGGAGCTGTAACGCTGGCCCGCTCGCGCTATTTCTGCGTGCAGCGGTTATAAGCGCAGGTGCTTTTTCCTAGTGTCATCTTGCAGCATGGTGGGCTGCAAGGGAGAGGGGGAAAAAGTCACCTTTGCCTTATGACGCATATAAATTCTTTAAATAGGTTATGCACATGGCAATGTGCAATATCTGCGCGTGGCTCTAGGTTAAGAAGGAAAGGCCTGACTTTATTGGCTCTCACTGCAGAAATGATCGGAGCTGCTGCGATTTTCAAATTTGATTTACTGAGTTATTTTTAGCAGTGGGGTGGTCATGCTGCAGGGCTCTCCAGGAGAAACCAGCTCCCCAGCACTGCAACATGGGCTGTCGCGCGGGCGACTTGGGCAGCGGCGGCGTGGCAGGGGCTCGCTTTCACCGTTTGGGGACAAATTGCCTGATTATGAGATTGCAAGAAAGAAAAGGCATTTTTTCCATTTCCCCCTCACTTTCTTTTTCTTTCCGACCCTCTCCTGTTGGTTTCTGGTGACGGCAAATGCAACGGTTGCTTATCTCAAGCAGATCTTAAAACTGCTGAAGCCACTGATTTAAATGCCAGATGAGAAAACATGGGAGGCTGCAAGGAAGGGAGGCAGAGTTGGCTAACTCTAAAAAAGATTTCGGGTATTTCAGCCTTTTTCCCTGCTGTTTGCCAAGGAGAGCCCTGAGGGGAGAAGAGCTCTGCAGCCCTGAGTTACTCTGCTGCAGGCTGGTTGTAGCAAAGAACATCTTTGCTTTACCTGCTGCTGCGGTAAAGGCACTTCAGATACCGAAACACAGGGCAAAGAGGAGGACAGCAGACCATAAAACACTGAAAGGAAGGTGACAGGAGGTAACAATTAATGTATCTGGATTAAAACAGTAGCCTTTACTTATGTCATGCTGTAATAGCAAGGTGGCTCTCAAAACAGACAGAACCAAATATCAGGTTTAAAAATGCTCCAGGCTGGTGGTTACTGCTGCAAACCATTCCACTGCTATTAAACCTGCCTCTTTAATTCAGACCTGCTCTTCAGCTCTAGCTGCTAAGAAGCTTAAATAAATCCTGACTGCCTCAAAGTGCCATTTGAACCAGTGCAATGTCAGGCAGCAAGTTCAGAAGAGGTCCCGGCAGCTGGGAAAGAAAAGCTCCCGAGGAATTCCCCTCTTTGCTGGCCACAGCCCATGAGGCCAAATGCTTTGCTAAAGCTGGTAAAATGGAACCAAATCAACTGTTCAATGGATTTGGTCCCCTTCAACCAGCTGTAGCTGTGCATTGATCTCTCAGACGCACCTTGGACCAAGGCAACTCAGGTAGCAGAAGACAAACGGCCACGTGAACGCTGCTGCTAAGGACGTTATGATGACTGGTATCTGCAGATCTATCACTCGGGCTCTAAACTGGTGGGCTGAGCCTGAGTCATTATGTGGTTGCCAGTCAATTCTGCCTAACGGAGACCACTCAAGATTGATAATCTCTATCGTCCTCCTATATTGATCTCAGCTGTAATTCAGGACTGTGTATTTCACCTGCAAATGCTGTGCATTTTCATATGTGTTTGCTCATGCCCCCCGCGAGCCCTGTGCCTCAATGTTCCATCTGCTACAACGAAGAATAAACCTTTTGATCTGAAGTTCCCTTTTTGTGTTTTATACCACGCGCCGAGCTACTCGTTCAAGGCTCTAGTGAAGAAATGGGTTGTTCCGGGGCTACCAGAGCTAGGAATGAGTTGGGAATACCAACTGCTTCCTAATTCCCCCAGATTGCAAATATCTGCAGCCAATGATGGGAGGGGGAAGATTCTGTTTGGGAGAAAAAAGCTGTGCTCCTAAAAAAGGGTCCTAAGTTTGACTTTCTTGACCTGAAAGACTTGTAAAGTGTCTGCCCCGGTCTAGTCCTTATAAGCACTAATGTCTTGTTAATGGACTTAAAGAAAATCACTCACTTTCCCATGTAATAACGATTGGTGGGAAAGTGATCCTGGTGTCATCTTTTCCTGACCATTGTAAATCCATAGGACTATCACAAGCTATGAATGTTGCTCGTATAATGAGCCATTTGGATGCAGAACTCTGATGTGAGGTTATTCATGTCCTTACTTCTCAACGACACCTGGCCCAAGTCAAACCATGGCATGAGACAGAGCCTCTTTTCACACACCTGAGTGTGAAAGTGTCTCTCCACACACATCTCTGGTCCTTTAGGTACCATTTAGATGTTCTTACTGGGGCTGAGAGTATTCATGTGCTTTAGCATAAGGAGAAATTTGCAGGATCTGAGGCTTAGCATGCATCTAATATTTATGTCAGTGGGTATTTAAAAGGCAAAGACATCAGGAGCAATGCCGCTGCAGGAGCACCTTTCCTCAACTGAAAGGAAAACAGCCCTTACTCAATTCTGCTGGCTCATTTTCTGCACTTTAACATTGCCTAAACATCCATGCTGAAATCCTATGAAGTCTACACGAGTTTTTCCCCCCTACAAACTCCAATTAGATCAGGCACACACCGGGTACTTCTGCCAGAGAACCGGTTCAGGTTGGAAAGCACGCATGGAGCTGAGAGCTCAGGTGTTCATCTCTCTCTCTCGGATGCAGTGATCAGTTCTCAAGCTGAAAAGACTGCTAAGATATCAAAACTTCACTCAATGTGACCAGTGCCTCTCCAGCTGCCACACAGTGAGACATCGCCCGTGGTGAAACCCCCTTTCCCTGAAGCGCGGATCTGTACGACAGTGATGACGGATGCGTTTCCAGGTGGCTGCCGCGAAGATGTAGGTATTAAGTTGTTACATTCTTCCCTTGCTCCAGTTCTTCGCTGCTGAAGTGTCGATACGCCAGCCAGGAGAAGTGGTTCTATCAGAACTGATCACAAGTAATTCCTGCTTTAAAAAAAGCAGGAAAAATAAAGCAAAATGGGAAGCAACAAAGGAGCTCTCGGAGAAAAACCTTTTCCTTCATGCCACCAGGTGATTTCTTGGAAACATGTAAAAGAAATTACTAGCTTATTTATTTATCTATTTATTTATTTATTTCATAAATGCAACATCTTTTCAGACTCCCAAAAATGTACTCAAAAGGGCTTTGACCTGGCCTATTGGAAGAGACCCAAGCCTTCACAATATGCATTTGCTGACATTTGTGCCTGCAAACAGAGGAAAACAAGCAGCTCCACCAAATCCCTGCATTAACACGGAGCCAGTTTGCAGCTCTGGGTAGTGAGGGTGCTCGTGGCTTTCCAGCTGCAGCCACCTAGCACAGCTCTGCCCTTGGCAAAACAGCCAAGCTGCCACCACTTTTGTATCTCCAAGTCAAATCTTGACACATCGTCTTTCCCAGCCAATTATTCGCTTTGCAATTAGCAGTGCTGGTTTCTGAGCACTCCCCAATCCCATCTTCTAATTTCCATCTCAGAAGCATGAAAGCAGAGGTGTCGGCTGAGACAGGAATGACTATGAGAAGCAGTCACTGAGGAAACATCACCTTAACGTTGTCATTGTCAGTCCTGAGCTCCTTAAACAAGGAAGGAAGGGGACAAAAGCACAAGGGAAAGGGAATCCTCAGCACAAGTCCCTAATTGCTGGCAGTCTGGGCTGTGAATGATATTGGGACTCTAGAGGAAAAGGTTGAGTAGAAACAGATGCTTCCAGCAGGCTGTGGCCTGAGTTTCCGAAATACCACGCTCCTTCCTCCTGCTCCCACAATCTGGGTTGTTTTCTCTCATTTCCCAGGGCTGCATCCCGTGTAAACAACACCACTATTAAAATTCTTCGTTGGTAATGATAATTAAGTTACTAAAAAAATGTCAGATGGGGAAGGTGGAAGCATTGCAACTTGAACAAATCACAGAATCACAGAATCGTTTTGGTTGGAAAAGACCTTCAAGATCTTCAAGTCCAACTGTAAAGCACTGGAATGTAAATGAAAATGTTTTCTCTTTAAAGAAGTGTGGTCCATATTGAGGTACCCCCAAAGCCACCTGAGCCTTGAATAGCAGGAAAACTCCAGTTCTCTTGAGGCTAGAGAAGATATGAATATGTGGGGATCCCAATAGTTGGACCATTTATTTAGATGCTTAAACGTGGATCCCACCTTCAGGCACCCATGCTTGCGGATTTCTGCCAGCATTTTTATTACCTAATTATAGCTTTATGGAATGAGAAATTCAATTCACTTAGCAAGGAATTTCTGTAACAGTACAGCCTATTATGGTCTAGTTGAGGGAATACGAGGCCCAAGGAGAAGGCAGCAGGTAAACTCAAAAGGAACTCTGTAGGGACTGCCAATATATACAGACAAGCTTAAGGCATGGGCCAAAAAATACAAATATCCTTCCCAACAGTTTGTGTTTTAGCCCTGCTCATTCCCAAATCCTCCCTGATGCAACAGGAGGGTTTTGGAGCAAACGGAGCTTGCTCGCAGCTGCTCGTTGCAGCCAGGAGCTGCCCAGGTCATGAACCTGCCCATGGTCTGAAAACAGGATCTGCATCAGTCAGTTTCCCATAAAGCACAGCTCTGAGTGGGAGTTTTACCACTGACTTTGAAAACTCCAGAATCAGGTCCTAGCTAAGTCATTCGAAGCCTTTACCCAATCACCCTTAACTACATCAAATCTAATTGCCCTCCATATCCACTAAAAGGCTGCTCTGATGGCCACCAGACTCTGCTGGTTTCCTGGAAACCCCATTAGCTCCTCAAACAAGGCAATCCTGAGGATTCGGTCCTGCAAACCTTTTGTGCAAATATTAAATAACAGTGACTAATTAGCAGGAATAATCCTTTTTTCTTGACCCTCTTCTGTAACAAAGACCTTTGTCAGCAAATGCAAATGTTATTTTGAGGAGCAATTCATAATCTAGAGCTGCTAAACACATCAGCCTAAACACACTAATAGTGTAATAGCCGTATTTATATAGGACTTAAGACAGACAAAACCAGGCACATTACCTGTCCCAAAGACCTGAGAGTCAAGAATAGGAAAAGAAGGTGACAAAAAGGTGATAAAGAAGGGACCCACCTCTACTTTCGATACATCTGCAAGCACATCTCTGGGTGCTGCAATCAGATCAGCTGGGTTCTGTCCGTGGAGTTTTATTACGTGCATCCTTTTCCTTCATCTGTTTGTTGGTTTTTTTTTTTCCTGAGACGAGAGAAAAGAAAGGACAAGCAACCCAACAGACAGATAATTGTTCTGTGCTGACAGTTTGTCAAGTGAAGGAAGCACAATTTTAGTCAAGAGATCTGCGTTACTGCGGCACTTGAGCAGAAGTCTCTCCTTTTCCTCCCAGATGGCATTGACATATAGCCTGAAGGGGCTATCAGGATACAAAGCTAAAGATGGTTAAAGACATTAAAAACTGTACAATCTGAGCAGCGTCTACACCAGGACCATCATCTAGGAGGAAGATTCATCCTGACGTATCGGGCAGGAGGCAGACCTTCTGCTGGTGTTATGTATAGCTGTGGAGCCAAAGGTATTTTTGAGATAGATTAAAAAATATATATATTCCTGCTACTAACCATGCCTTTTCTAGTGGGTCTTTATTGACTCTTGAAAAACTATGACAAATACATGCAATGATCTGCCTTCCCCTTTCTTTCCGGGTGAGTGATAGCTCCTGCCGGGTGTTCATCACTGAGTGCAATGACTGGCTTGAGCCGTTCATGTCTAACTCCACTTCCCAGGGAGCTTTTCAACGCGTCCTCTTCATCACAGGACCACCAGTGTTTCCCAGGTCCTGCCAGGGCTTCTGTTAATAAAAAATATTGCACTCAGAGTAAGATTGTAAATCTTGCAACAGAATGGAGAGAATTTGAATTTCTGCCTTCCTCGAGTTTGGTGCTGCATGAGTCGCTGTAATTTACTTGCTCAGAGAGTGGGCTTAATACTCTTGCATTTGTTTAATAAGCTGTACAACCCTTTCATAGAGTGGGTGCAGCTGGAGAGATAAAGAACTGCTAAGAGAGGACTTCACCTGCAGGAAAATATCCTCTACTTCCCCCCAAAATGATGAAAATGTCAACGTTATTGACACAACCCCTAATTAAAAATGACTGCCATAATCACGCACATGATGGCCGTAGGATATCAGATTGGATTAACCATAAACAGTGAGATGTGCTTCATGTGTTTCCCCAAGGAATGTAGGGGTGGATGGTGGTATCTTCTGTACCTCCAAGCAAGAACAGAAGAAGGACGCCCTAGCCTCCTACGCACGCGCTGCTCCTCTGCTGCCCAGCCCCGGTGAGCTGTGCGACAGCGACTGCCTGCACAGCCTGAGCTATTTGCAACCACGAGATAAAACGTGTCCACGTGTGCTTCTTTGGCTGAGCTTTAAGAGAACGTCCTTTACTTTGTGTTTGACGTGGCCAGACAGCACGCGCGTGGCTGGTCGGAGCAGCTTGGCGGGTTCATACATTACCTCAGTTACTGCGGCAGCACTGAGCTGTAGTAACACCCCAGCCTGGGGTGTGGATAAGTCCTCCTTTTCCTCCCAAGGAATAAAATACTTTATTTTGGGGTATTCAGCAGAGATAATTACACCAAAACCCAGCTTGTCGATGCCCCATGTAAATTATTTTCTCATGCAACTGCTCTGCCTGGATTGGACAGACTCCCTGTTTTAACGTTCATCTGTTCTTACCTTATGCTTGTGGTATTAAGGTGTGGTATGAGGCTTCTCAGCTGGCTATAGGTAGTTGTTATTTATTGTACAACACCAAAAATAAACCTGTAAGGTTCCATGTAGTCCTGGGGCTGAAAGGTAGGATTGCACCACAGAGCTGGGGCTGAACACAGAAGCCCAAACTGCTACGGGTGGGCTACAAGGAGCTGCATAACTGAGTGATGGGAGCAGAGCATGGCCAGTCTTTCTCTTGAAGGTACAATAGATCGAACGCCAAGGACTTCTTTTCCACCCCATGTGGGACAGGTATTTCACATCACTTAACGCCCCCCTCTGACAACATTTGCCTCCGGCTCTTTCTGCCCTCAGTCTCCTATAAATCATTTTGTGCAGTGCATGACAGGTACCTTCTGCTTTCTTCTTTTAGTGCTAAGGGAGGGGGAAGAAGAGTGAGAGGGAGAGAGGGAGAGATTTGAAACTGTGTCCCAAGTGTACAAGTGTTAAGCCGAGAGCTGATATCCTGCCTGGGGTAAGAGGTGGTCCCATGCTGCAAGCACTTAGGAACAAATAATGAATTATCCTGCAGTCCTTCCTTGGCAGCTCATTCTGCTGGGCCTGGGCTCCTCTTCCCTCAGCCTCTGTCATCCCTTTCCTAAGGGACACGTGGTTGCTGGACAATTTACTGCAGGACAATTAGCTCACACTTCCCACCACTATGGATGGAAGCAGACCTGTGTTACCCCAAACTCCGGCTCCACAACCTTCCTTTTCAATCTCTTTCACCCACAGTTTGGCTGCCAAAGCTCCTGATTTTGTGCCATTCTGATTTCACTCAAAGTAGAGGAAAAAGAGCTCTGTCCCCTCGCGGGGTGGCCTGGGCAGAGCTGATCTGCCCGTTTGCTTTAGCAAGGTGTGCTCATCGCTTCAGCTCCGAGTGCCGATGGCTGGGGAACGGCTCACAAAGTTGCCTTCCCTTACAGGGACTCCTGCAGAAATTAAGGAGAACTTCCAACCCTGAGTCCTCTCCTCCCTTCCTGTGCTAAAACTCCTCTTTTGTGAAATTTCAGCATGCCCCGTGCTTTAGTAATGAAACACAGCCATGAAATTTAAGTAGGATTTTCTCTAATACCGTGGCAGCGTTATTCCCGGATGGACAGCAGTCACAGCTAGTTTGCCACATCCACCTTTGCAAGAGCGTTTGAGGTTTTCATACAATGAAAAGAGGTGGGAGACATGTTGGTTGTGAAGTTTTTAGGGGGAAAAGTGGTTCACCTGGAAAGCAAAGGCATAAACCATCTTTCCATAGTGAGGAGCATGGCCCAGGGAGACAAAAAAAGGCCTGGGAAGGACAAGACGTGGGACAACTCTTTGCGCCGGGGTATCTGTCATTCATAGAAAGAAGCAGAAAAAGAAAGAAAAGTCAATGACTGCTCCATTTGTGCCCTAGGGCAGCGTACAACAGCTGGCACTGCCGAAGTGTAATGATCCTGAGCCTGAAACTACCATTGTAGAGGTTGAAGAGTTGTATCCGTCTTCACTTTAAAGCAGACGATGGAGTTTGAAGCAGTCAATGAAAAGCAGGGATTTGGGAAACCAGAAAACAGCTTAAAGCAGCTATTGGCTGACAGCTGGGCAGAGACTTAAACTGACTCCAGACCTCCTACCTCTGAAACCTGGGGGAAAAGTTGAAGCTGGATCCAGAACTTCCGCATCGTGGCTCAGGTCCATTGCTGGCAACTGCAGAGGATTTTGCTGGCCTTACTGCACAGATTCCCCTTGGGCGAACGCCCCCCCCCCCCCCTTGACGTCGGTGGGAGCATCAGGGCTGCAGAGGAGCCAGTGCTCGCTGAAGCCTCCCCATTGATCCAGCAGCAGTTACTGCAGGATCTGGTCGATGTTTGCTGCAGGTCTTTGGGCTTGTAACAGGTTGTCAGACTACGCGGCGCAGTCAGGAAGGAGCTGGCTGATGTCTTGGCCCTCGTTTTAGATACCGTTGGTCTCCAGAACCCTTCTGGTTGCAGTTGTGGGTGCTTTTTGCACTTCTAAGTGGCCACGGTGAGACTGGAAATGCCCAGCATTTCGTTGCTTATGCTGATATTGATGGATTCAGTTCCATGACTTTACTAAGACAGCTTCATCTCCTGCAAGGGAAGCTGGAGTTAATCCTGGTGTCACACCTTCACTTCATTTTGGGATTGAGCATTTCATTCTCAGCTCTGGTGGTAGTGTTAAAGACTTCTTAATAATAAGTGTTCTTCATTTTAGAACTTCGATTGTTATATCCGGCATAATTTGACATTGAAAATTTTTGTGTAGGGTGTCAAAAGGTTTTCAAGCGTGGACAAGTTGAGTCATGAGTGGGTTAATATGATGCATCTTTTAAACAGAAAACTGATGAAGAACATTTACTTGGTTAATCCATTTTTTCCTGCACTAAGTGCACTACATAAGGTATAAAAATATGAAATCAATAGTCAAAGAGTATATAAAAATGAGACTGAGTGATCAGAAAGCACGTGCAAACCCCCCTCTCTTTGGCTTCTTGGAAGACTCTGATTTTTGTTTCTGCGGCTGAAAGACCCATTCCCAAAGTTGCCCCACGATGACGAGGCTGCAAAACCCCAGGTGTCCTTGCAAGTCCCAGAGGGGAGCGGCTGCAATGGGCCACCTGCTTTCAGGGGTCTCACAGCTTCAGCTTTCCTGCAGCCCTCTCTATTTTTAGAAGTCGCTAGTTTGAAGTCATTGGGTTTTTCTTCTTTATTAGTTTCTTTTATTATTATTGCAGCAGGAACTGGGTAGCAGGAATGCGTGTAAAAGACAACGGTGTCTTCCAGTACATTTGTGCAGGGAGCTTGTCCCAGTGCGCCAGGGAATCTGCACAACCCCCCTTTTTTTATTTTGCCATTGGAGTACAGCAGTGTTATTTCAAAGAAAATGCCTGCACAGCCTTCTCTCTGCAAACACTGCAACCACCACTTGATCAGGGCAACTCTCTCGTGTGAGCTAATTTAACAAGCGGGTGCTTTGCGGGCTGTGGAGAATTGCCTCTTACCTAATAATTCTGCTAATTTGCTTAACTTTCCCAGATTGCAAACGGCCCTGCTCTGCACAAGCAGCTTTCTAAATGAACCCCCAGACAATTTCTTGACAAGAGGGGAAAGGAAAGGTGGATGGCTCGGGAGGCTGAAGCTCACAGGCTTTTATTTTTGACCTTTGGGCCAGCATTCAGATTCACTTGTTGGGAAAACTGCATTCAGGATGTATTTTCTTCAGGGATTTATGCTACCCTTTTGCTTGTAATTATTCTCACTTGATGCCTTCCATAAATTAAAGATGCTTCTATTAGGGAGTTCCAATCCTCTCAATTATCTTGCTAAAGCCTTCTTGTTTGTGGCTGTGAGCTACACCACCAGGATCACCCTCCTTGCAAAGCCCCTGGCCAGAGGCTGCAGGCAGAGAGAGAAGGAATGTACGTGGGTAATACAAATATCTGAGGAATCCCAGAAAGAAATGAAAACTGCAGTAAAGGTAAATGTCAGAGTATTTAAAGACAATGTTAACTATTGATTTTTCAGAGGAGACTACCTCTTCAAAGGACGGCAAGCATGCTGTCAGATACAACCTAGATGGATGGCGGAGAGAGGGAGGCAAGTGAAATGGGAAGACTGATATTTTCCCGGAGAGCAAAATGAACCCTTTACAAAGCCTTTGGGATTAAAGAGGTGGCTTAGTTCTTTCACAGTCTACCCTTCAACCCATTTAAGCACCATGCCTTTTCTAAGAAATGAAGGGCAAAGAAGCACTGATGAGCAATAAAGAGATAAGCAACAGAGTACTCGTTTCACCGGTGTTTCCCAGTGAGAAATGAACCCTCAAGCACACCCAGTGATTTGTTGTTTAAGTGGCAAAGCTCACCCAAGTTCCTGATTTAGCTTCCAGCTGAGATGCTCATTGCTCATTCTCACAGCCTGGAGCATCTCGGACTCATTACACAGCGCTCGCTCTCCCCACCCGCATCTGCCGGCACGTGGGGTGGGATCATCACCGCCACAGCAGAGGCTGCCCCAGCAGAGATACGGGCAGCTGGCAAAAAGGGGCAGCAAACCCATCTTTCTCCCTGAACCTATGATTAGGAACTTGTGGGAAATAATAACCAACCCGGCAATTTTTTGTTATCCATTTCTACAACAGCCTAGGCTATGATTTCATATGATTTAAGAGAAAATCAAGCCCAGAATAAAAGCCTTTTTGTTTAAGAAATACATGTGTGTGTATATTAGAAAAATTATGGATATCTATCTGCATATATATTTACATATAAATATTTTTATACATATTTATATATGTGTGTGTATATATATATATACACCTGCCTTATGGCTCGTGCTGTGATATCCCTGCCAAAGCTCCCTGGAGCAGATATTCCTGGCCTCAGATGCGTGCACCTGCAGGGAATTGTTCCTTTTGGGCTGTAGTGCAGGGATGGTGCTGTACATGGTGCACTGGGAAAACGGCACGATAAGAGTTTAGTTGGGGGATTTAAAGGTCTTCCAAACCTGCATTTTTAAAAAGGGAAACTTCTTATCTCAATGGGTGTTTGGAACAGAAGGAACAAAGGGTCTAATCCAGTCAAGTATAATGTCAGTGTGGGCAAATTAATTTTGCATTTGGATACAATGCCTTTTTCAGAGGCTAATTTGGGTCTTAAAAGAAAAATAATTATATACATCTATGAACCAAAGGAAGTGGGTGATGCTGGGGAGTCACTACTGACCTTGGTGGGTTTCGCAGAGGGAACACAAGGGGAACCGACTCTCACAGCACCCTTCATTTCCCCTCTACAAGTCTTTCAGGTGCTTCAGTTTGAAGAACCCCATAGGGCTCATAACCCTTGGTCACCTTCCTTGGCAGCCGGCTCAAGCTGCAGAACCCCCTGATTCCCCGTAGATCCTAAACACAGCACAATATGGTATTACTACCTGGGGTAACTTTTAGGTTAGATTTATTATTCCAATAAGGAGGTTTTCAGACAGTGTTAAATGACAGATGATATAATTTTTGAATGTGATGTTCATCTGAATTTTATTTTCTGATGTTTTGACTCATTGACTTGATGTCTCTCTATTATGCACACACCTCTGGAGATGTTGCTGGCAATGATTATGCATAGCATTGAGTTAGTGAATAAAACCACTCCAGGAACTGCTTTACAGATCACAGTATCATTTTCTCTATAATTGTCCCACAAATGGTGGAAGTTATATGGAGAGAGCACTGTGCTCTGACAGACTGCATATTTTTGCAGTGTGCATCAGATCTCACTTTGGCTTCTGAGACTTATTTCTGATGGTTCTTGGGGATTTAACTTTAAGACCAGTGTATTTTAGCATCCATATAGGCTCCACTGTTCGTGTCATCCGGCAGCAACCGAGGATGAGCTGTCTCCTTAATATGGATGAGACACCAATTTATCTAAGTTATCACCTCCCAATCTCTCATTCATCTCCGCTCTTAACTGCTGTGTTTCTGACATCCATACCTAAACTATCAGCAACTTCTTCTCCTCCAATTGAAACCATAAGTAATTTTTGGCTGGAAGTTCTTGTTATGTGTATAATGGCTTCTTCATCTCCCAGCTGGAATTCAACCATCAGGTGGTAGAATCAGGCTCTGGACACCGTATTTAAAGCCCGCAGCATTACATAGAACCACGCAGCGGCGTAAATCAAAAGTCAGGGTGTCTTTCCACCAACTGAAAATATATGACCAAATTGACACGTCCCAAGCTTACTCTGAGCAGCACGGAGCGCCGGCTGTGTACAGCCCAGGCGAGTGACTGCAAAGTCAGCAATACTTTCCCCCTTCCTGATGCATTCCCAAACCAGCGAAACTTAGCCCTACTCTTGGTATTCTCTTTATAGAAGGTCCCAGTGGTGTTATGTATCAAACAAAGGTCTCATTACTTAGTTTCTCGTTCCTCCGTGCCATTGCTCTCATTAACCATTTTATTTTTCAAGCCGTTGCTACAAGCCGTTAGGACTGTCCTGCTTCTCACCCTGCAGCTGGAGATCCCCTCCCCTGCAGGTCCCCTACCCTCTCGCGCCACACGTGCCACGGGAGCACCAAGCTGCCGGAGACCACGGCTGCTGGTTGGGCCAGCGCTGGGTGGCTGGGGACTTCTCGGCTGTGAGCTCTGGACTTGAGTCTTAGTGCAAAGAGGTGGTGTCCCCTTTGTGCCCAGCCTCATCTCGGGGATGCTCCTGCTGCTAAACACCTCTACGCTGTCAGCTTTGTAGCCCCAGGCCCAGGCAAAAAGGACAACTCCTTGGTTGCACCCCAAATCCGTTAATTTCACCCCAAAATTGTTGTGAACAATTGAGGACATGGAATCTGCATTAGGTCCTCCTTCCCCATTCAAGTTCCCATTTGATTATATCTCACTGAGGTCCGGCACAGGGGTCAGTGGAGGATCCCAATCTGCATTTCCCCCTGGCAGGAGTGCTGGAGCCCACACTTCCCACCCCTGCTCCCACTGCCCTGCTCGTGCCATGCACCAGCACTTCCGTTTGCAGCGTGGGATCCAGGGATTTTGCTACTTTCTCCAGGTGATATATTTTTCAGGAGCATAAATGACTTGCTTAAAGCACTGGAATCTAATTCCCTTCGTGAAAAAGAGAAATGCAAAAAGGCAGAGGAGCACAGGAGAGCAGATCTCCCCTCAGCTCCATGAATTCACCAAGTCAAATAGTTTATTAATTTTAATTAGCCTAGGAATTCATATATACGTGTGTGCATATATATATATACACACACATATGAGTTCATATAATGACACATAATTAATTTAGAGTTTGGCATTTCAGAACAGGTAATTAAAATAGTTCATTGTTGATTAATCACTTGCGAAATAAATTATTAGCAATATCACTGTTAGCATTATGTTTATTACTACAATTTAGAGAAATTAAGGCAGTTCACTTACATTAAATTAAACATGAAAGCAGGAATGTAATGTACCCTAGACAATATCTATTTACTCGGAGAACAAATGTGATGTGTGCATTACAGCACATTTGCTAGGTCATACATCTTGGATGGCCTCTTCGTGTCACCACCAGAAATCTAATACCGACACACAGACGATTCCCATCTCTTTCCGTAAATATAAAAATAGGATCTGCTGGACTTTAGCACTTGCTCTGCACTGCAGTGTGCTCCAGGCAGCTCTGGCTCATATGTGGGTGCTGAAGGCAGCTCGGACCCGCGTAGGATGGAGGGTGGCTCTGCAGCACCTCAGCCAGCCCCGGGGACTGGGGAGCTAATGGGGGCATGGAGTGTCAAACCAAATACGAGCCCTCAAAAAACAGAATTGGGAAGAAAATCAAATTTTTCACTCCTCAGCAGGACCCCGGGCCACAATTATGAACCAGATTATCACCAAATTGCACAGAAATGGAATAAATCTCCGCCTCACACTACGAGGTGCTAAAGGCTTAAACAGATCGTTTAAATATAAGTTCAATTTGATTTTTAAGCAGCTGTCTGCTGGGGTGGGGAGAGATTATTTCCTGGGGGAAATAGGTGTCCCTTGCTTTTGACGACTGTTTTGTCTGGAGGATGTTCAGCCTGGAGTCTAAGGGAGGAACAGGGAGAAGTCACTAGAGCTTCAGAGGACACAGAGCCCCTCAACACATTTTCTGGATCTGTCTCTCTGAGGTTTTATAGCTATGGAAAATAATCTATAATTAGGTGTATAAAATAGCTCTCTGATCTCTTTGCTTCTGGCCCAAAAGAGCACAAAATTGATAACTCAATTATCGCTGCTGGAAATACAAATAAATTAAAAGCACCTGGTAGGAGGAACTCTAGCGGAGGGACACCCGCGCAGCGTAGCAGACACTGCTCTTTAATTGCAGACTCAGAGGCAATTAAAGCCCTGGAGCTCAGGTTGGAGCAGGAGTGGGACCAAACTGAGCTCTTCACTCTCAGGCACCTGGGAATAGTCACAAAGTGGGGGCTTCAGGGAGCAGAAAGTCCTCCCTGAGCTGGTGGCACAGGTTGCCAGAAGCGCTGGGGACAGCGACATCACCTTCTCAACCCAGGAGCAAAGTCGGGGAGAAAGTTTTGAAAGTCATGACATCCTCTAGGAATAGAGGGACCTCTTGAATGGCTGAAGAACTTAGCTTGGTTATGGGGTGAGGAAAAGCAGGGGTTTAACACTTTTCAGCATAAGAAAATACTTAGCGCCTAATCCCGGGCAAATCCCGGGCAAATTCCTGGGAGATTTTGTTCTGAGTTTACAAGCAGAGCAACGTAGGATATTGAGGGTCGTCTTCATTTTTTAACCAAGTCAACCAGCATTTACAACCCCCCCTCTCTCCACTGAGGCTTGTTTTTAACAACTCCTGTGCTGAATTAACAGTCTGCACCGATGGGACAATGACAGCAGTCACTGATGGCCACTCTGTTTGTCTAAGCCACGTGCTGAGCGCTGATTCCAGTCCCTGCCACAAACTCTCTTTGCAAAAAGGCAAATTTAAGCAATTTAAAATGGGTAGGATGAGCTGGCCTGCCTGTCCCTGTTCCTTTGTTACGCTGCTGCCTGGAAGTGTCCTTGGGTCAACAGGGAGCACCTGTAGCGAAGTGTGACCTGGAACGATGTGAAGATCTTGAGGAGAAAAGCCTTTGAAATTTCGTGTCCCATTCCGATGACCCACTCAGAAACCAATAATACCTCAACCATCTGCCCGTTGATTCAAGCCCAACCAGATCAGAAGGGCAAGTGTGGTTCCACGGGAGGGTTTGGTTTTATTAGGTAACACACTTCATGGCACCATGGAGAGCATGCGAAAATGCAGACACATGGAATACATGCAGGGACTCTGCAGATGATCCCCAAAACCTTTGTGCCACAAAAATTCAACCATATCACATCGAACAGGATATTTTCAGCCATGAAACTATTTCTTGGATAAGGAAGGGCCATGATTTACCTTTGTGCAGTGCCATTGCACGGTTCAAACGATGCAAAACCCATGACAGCCGTGCTGAGGAGGAGGCATCACTTGAGGAAGGTGCCAGCTCTTCTCATCCCATGGACCTTTCCTCCCACTCCCTCTGCCCATAGGCAAGCACTACTTTTCTGCTGGAGCAAAATAACGGGCAGCACAATAATATTCACTTTATGCACACGTCAGGTTTTTATTTAGGCAGCAGCATTGCCCACAAAGAAGCCCAGAGCACATCATCCTTCCTCTGTCCATTGCATGGGGCAGATGTTAGAGCAATTCTATCTGAAAGCTTTTAGCTCCTGTAACTGATGATTTATATTTGTGCTGTAATAGCCAGATACGGCAATAATAGTAAGGATTTAATTGTTTTAATGAAAGCAGCTTTTTCTGCATTCAAATCAATTTGCTAGGTTTGGATGATGGAATATAAGACTGGATTTGGCCGTACTTTTCCTGTGCCCTCAATAAAAAGGCACAAGTCATTTCAAAAGAACCAGCTTGGCATACTAAAACTTTTAATAAGTAATAACTGCGTAACTAAAGGCAATAGGAACAGCCCAACCTGAAGAAAAAAGGATTTTACAGGAATTAGTGTCTCACTGTCACATTTGTAAAAGGGACACATGCATTTTTCAGATCTTTGCACATTAATGGCTGTATTTGATTCAAAATACAGTCAGTGAACCCTCAATAAATGGAATTAAATGGTATGTGTCTGATTTGAGGGTGACAATCCGCCAGTTGTTTCTTGTTTGAATTACTACCTGCGTGGATGGGCACAGCGGTAATTGAAACTATAATGTTTCATTCTTCTTTAGCTATAATTTATTGGAAAAGTTCATTCACTGCTCTTCTGTTCTCCTTCCTGGAATCTTTCCCTTTACCGCTACCACGCCGTCAGGTATTGCACCCTTTCTGTGTGCCCAGAGTTTGACCTGGCTTGGGCTTGGCAATTCCAGTACACGAGCAACTTGTGCTTCCCTGGACCAGCCCCTTCCTCCCCCTCTTGCTCTGACCATGGGTGACTGATTAAGGACTCTGCTGCTCTGCAGGGCATGAGGCTCCTTTTATTCAGGCTCAGGTCTCTGCTTTGCCTTTGGCTCAGAGCTCAGGTGTGCGCATCCTTTCAAGGTTCTTCAAACTTGCCTTCAAAACCAAGATTTTGCAGTGGCTTTGTGACCATCTCATTTTTTGTGACCGTGATTATTGAGTGGATCTACTCTACAGGAATATCTGTAATGCAGAGATATCACAGGCAACTCTTTATTCCATTTGTGCCTTGTTTTGGTGCTTTATGTGTTTCCTACACACAGTAAGATGTGTCTGTGGCTATGCCAGTGCTGGGTATGTGCTAGGGGTAACAAACACATTTCCTCTCTCTTGATGCTACCCATTTATAAGCAATTTCTCATCTGTTTTCACACAATATTGATAAACAGAAGAAAATTGAATATATTTTATTCACCCATAAAGTCTGACATTGACAAAGATGCAATCAAATTATCCTCCTCATCAACCTTCAGGTTGCTGGATTGCTGGATAGGTACGACTTTACCCCCGCAGAATAACGACGTCTAGTAATGACACCTAATTTCAGAGATTTCAGAATGAACTGGTCTGAGACAAACACAGCAATTTTCCTTACAAATAATAAGAACCACAAAATCCAGACTCTGTGTCCCAAGACGACAGCACTTCTTTCTCCTAGGGACTAGGCTGGAAGTCCCTAGAAAGCCCTTGAAGCCCTCTGCCAACAACGGGGCGCGTTCCTCGCAAAGCCATTTCTATAAAAGCGTTTTCATGCCTTGGTGGCGCTGCCTGTGGTCTGGTTGTGATTCAGGAGTGACGAACCTTAGATTTTGTCCTTGGTTTGGGGATGATTTAGATGAAAACCCCATGTGGCTCACGTGCAAGTTGCCAGGAACGTGGTGCTGCTACAAAGAATTGCAAGGAGAGGCAGATCTCGCCACTGGCCACGAACACAGAGGGACAGAAGGAGGAACAAAGACAGGATCATAGGAAAGAGAATAATGAGATTTATAAGGCTGCCAGTTCCCAAATGCCACAGTGCTTCTAGCTAGGCTGGTGAGCCCAGGGGAACGCCAAGTGCTGGAGTAAAGCTGGCAGCTGAGATGGGGCTGCAAATCTGGGAGTGCTGCTGCAGGGAGTGTCCTTAGCACATCTGGTCCCTCTCTCCAGATACAAGATATGCAGAGATGCTCGTGCTCCGGGAAGCATTCATGGCGTTGATCTACCAACCTTCACCTTCGCCAGGGGATCCTGGCACCTTGACAAAGCATTTGTGTTTGGAACTAAGCTGAGCTAAGGAGATGGGGGGAGAATAGCAATGAGCAAGGACAGACTGGCATCTAAATGTGGAAGTAGTGTGGCAGCATATGAAGAGAGACCTGGGGAAGGAGTGAGGATAGAATGAGACAAAGCGCCTAGAGGGCAAATCCTGAGAGGGGGACATGTCACCTAAGGACAGAGGAGGGTAGTTCCTCCCCAGGGAATTCCCTGTGTTTCCATACCAGCACCAGAAGGACCCCTTGGTGTTCATGGTGTGGCAGATCAGGGGAAGGAAGTCTCTTCTCCATCCTCTTCTGGACCCAAAGGCTCCTGAGTTTCCCTCTCCAAAGCTGATGATGCCGCATCCGCCAGCATAGGAAAGTATAAGGCTCTCAGTTGGCTTGAATGCAGTAACTGTGCGGGAGAGAAAGACAAATGGTCTTTCCCCAGGTCATGGTGCTATTTTCTCTAACCAAATCCCCAAAGAAATCCCAGCTGCCTCAGACAGGAACTTCACCCAAAATGAGACCCAAAAGAGTTAAGTCCACGATGTTCTGCCACACCTTCCATACCTTCACACACAAACCACTGCATACACACAGACTGTCTTTGTTGGGGGTTGTACTTCATGCCTGAAGTCACAGCTCCATATCAATTTAAACCACCCCTTGCCTTTCAAGTTTACCTACTAAATATTCTTTTTTGCTCACCTTAGCATGCAGGCTGAATAATTAGGACAAATGGCTGCATTTCTCAAATTAAAAGTGGGATTTGTAAGTGCCAGAGGACGTCGGCGGTGATAGAAGGGAAAGGTAATTGACATTCCCCTCGGGAAACCTCTTGGAAAATTTGGGCCCCAGTTGCTTTGGATTTATTGTCAGCGGTGCCATACAGACAGGGAATATGATAATCCTTGTGAGCAAACAAAGAGCACAACCAAGAGCAACTAAAGCAGAAGTTCGGCTCCGTTGTGTGTCTGACTGCAGAGAGGCACTGGCTGTGACCTGGCTGATCTTCCAGCTCTTTCGTACCAATCACGATAGTTGGGCGTTACAATGCAAAAAATAAAGACAATGAAGTTTTTCTAAATGGGGCTGGAAGTGCAGCAAGTGCAGGACCCGGCAGATGAAGCCCGGGTGGGGCTGAGCATTCAGCTCTCCCTGGGGCTCTGAGGGAAATGTAGTTTCCTGGGCTATGGCTGCTCCAGGGCTTCCCGAAACACCGCAGTGAAGTTCTGCTGCCTGCAGCGGTGCACAGCGACGCGGTGCTGATTAACTGCAGGCTTCCCCAGGCTTGCCAGGATTTCCAGAGAAGCGATGGAGAGAATTTGTGTGGCATCCCACACCCCACTGTGGTGAGAGGAGAGCCTGTCTGCTTCCCAGCCCGCATGCCATAGATAACTAAATACCTGTACATGTGAGATATATATATAGATAGAGATATAGATATACACCCACGCTGCTGCAAACGCAGTGTATATGTGCTAAGTGCACAGCACAGCCTTGATTAACTCTTGCCTGAGCCACCACTCCTCTTGCAAAAAAACATGCATGAAATGATAGCTCTTAGGAGATGAGTTTGCACCGGCCGCTCAGTGGTTTCTGCTCAAAGGGCAGCTTGGATGTCCTTGCTGTTGGGATATTTCCAAAAGGGAATAATGTTGTCCCTTATCCCAGTCCCCCTGTTACAAACCATTTAGTCTTTCTGAGATGGGCACTTGCTGTCAGCACTTGTACCAAGGCTTTGCAGGACCCGAGAATCCACCCTTCGTGTGTTGGGATGTTTTGCTCCTGGTTGGGTTGAAGCAAAGGCTCAGCTATTGCTCGTGTACCTGGATTTACAGAAGCACCTGCAGTGCCCTGAGCACCAGACTATTGCAGAATGAATAACATAGGAGCAACCCACCATGACACCCCCTGTTGTATCGGAATTACGGCACCAGGGGCCAGGGAAGGGGTTTAATGGGTGCTGGGTTGCAGTGGCCTCGGGGTGGGTTGGGCAGGGAGTCACTGCCCGGTACTGGGAGCTTTTGCAGAAACTCCAGCTCTTCTTCCCCACCAGACAAGGGTCTGGGAGAGTTTTCCAGTGCTTCCCCTTCAGCTGCTCATTAACTGGGGGCAGAGAAGAGCCTCCTCCCTTACCTGCTTTCAAAGGTGCTGCTCCCCCCCCCAGGCTGCCCAAGCTTTTGACATTGCCACATCTTTACCACTCAAAACTGGATGCACCACACATCTCATTTGTGCCCAGTGTCTGTCTTTTCCCATTTGGTGATTTTGTGAAAGGGTGTCTTCAAATCTCCCCTTATTGTACCTCTCTTTCCAAATTGCAATTGGGTGTCTTGTGGTTTAACTGCTGCTGCCGAGAGCACAGCAGCTCTGGTGCATCTAAATAGCTGATTTTTCAGGATCTGATTCAGGTCTTGCCTCCAGTGATATCAGCTTGGCTGCTGCGGTGGGAACACGGTGCTAAAAGTGTTGAAGTGAAGGAGAAAACCACTTGGGAACGTCAGGTGCAACGTGGGGAAGGGGCTGGTGAGCTGCACCGTGGCTCCCCTTCACCCATCCTGCCCTGGACATGAAGGTCCCTGGGCCCCCTGCTGCTCCCCATCTAAATTTGGTGCATGCCTCAAGCATGCAGCAATATCTGCCATCCTGGGCTGCTGAGGTTCTGCCTGGGAGACAGTTAACACCGCTCGTCCTTGCTGGTGTTACAGACACGCCGCTTCGCCTCCAGCTCAAATACCAAGGTGCTGCTGTGATATCGTGCCCATACCCCTAGATGTTTTTCCATGCTCCAGAGGCACGCAGGCACCTATGATATCCTTGTGCACTGTCACCTTGGCCTGAGAACACGAAGCGCTAAGAACTGAGGGTGCAGCTAAATGCTTCCCCGTGCAGGGGGGGAAAGGGGAGGCCAGACAGAAGGGCTGTCCACAGTCGTCACTGTGAAGGAACAGCTTGTGCCCTGATGCTTTCCCCTGAGCAGGAGTTACCTGCAGGAGACCTGGAGGACAGGGGGAGCCCAGCACTTTGGGTGCAGTTTGTCCCCACGATCCTGCATTTATGTTCTCACCCAGGGAGAGGGTGCACGTCTGCTCTCCATCCACCGCTGTAGCTCCAGGGGTGCTTTGGGAATGCAGTGAAAAGCTTAGATTTAGAAACAGGCTGGGAGGTACTTAATTCATGCTTAACTGCAAGCCACTTGTCCCACAGGAAACCGTCTGCAGGGAGCCGGGCACGGGGCAGGGCATCTCCAGTCCCAGAGATCGCCTTGAGACCCTGCAGCCACCACGACTTCTACTTCTGGCTGTGAGCACGAAGGGGCTGATCCAGCAGCGCAGACCCCGCTGCAATCCGTGGGAGGCTCGTGCTGCGGAGCAAAGCCTCTGGTGGGACAGCAGTGGGAGAGCTGTGCTGCTCCCAACCAGTCTGCAGCCAGGACACACGCTGGCATCACTGCCCGCTGAGCCACCACGGCTGGCAAGGAGGCCACGCGGGTCCCGCGGTGACTGCGCTGGCTGGGGGTCTGCCCACCACATGCTCACCCATAATTCCTGACCTCAAGTCGAAAGTATAATTCTTTCTGCCACGTCTGACATTTAGCTGTACAGCAATCCTTGCCAGGAAATTGCCATCATTTCAGTTCTGCTCCCAGCTACCGTTCTGATTTATATTTTTGTTTTTATCCAATTTTTCTGACTTGTTTTGGTAGGGTGGACAAAATGTTCTCACTCAAGACAGATGACAGTTTGCCGATAAGAGGAGCAACTTATCACCAACAGCTCCGATTCTTTCTCAAATGCTTAGTCTGTTGGAACAGCTTTAAAGCCTAATGTGATATTCTAGGTGAGCCCCAAATCTGCTTTCCCTCCTGTATTTCATACTTTATAGCTCCTACCATCAGTCCTTTTAAAACAAAACACTTCCCTTGTTTTCAGATCATCCATGCTTTTCTTCCTTTCCTCCTCTCCTCTTAATTTAACTGTTTTAAAACTTTTGGTATGGCAAGTAAAATAAACACCGTAGATGAGTGACCTCTTGGAAGCTTGGTGTCCTTGAGTCTAACTTTAGAAATCATTTGTCACAGGCACAGAAATGTGCACTGCAATCAGAATTAGCTGCCAGATTTTTTTTTTCAGACAATTATATTGTAATTTGAGTGACATTCTTGATAATAGTTCGGGTTCTCCAGCCTTTCCCCCAAACCGTGCACTAAAAAAGAAAACTTCTGTCTTATTCTGTTTTAAAAATCCTTTTTTTATTATTATTCATCATATGGAAAATAAATGAGAGGGAGAAAAGACACAAGGAAGCTGAATAGCTTTGAGCTCTGGAGATAAGCCCAGTAGGCTAAGAGGGTATTATACAGTTGGTTTTAGTTCAGCAAAAACAGGACATTCTGCTAGGAATTCTACTAATTTGCAATTAGTAATTTGGGCCAGAAAAATTCTGCTTATTTCAATACTTACAGCTTTGCTGAGTGAAATGCCCTCTTCTGCTCGTGATTTGTATGCTAGCAAAGCGCAGCAGGCTCTGATCAGGTGCTTTCACTGCTTGAAACTGTAGCTCCCATAGCAGAACCACTTTCGGTCCGTAAATGTGTTATTTCAATGCAACTATTTATCGCCAACCCTCAGGCTGCGCTGCTGCCTTGCACGGGCCGGGGGATGTGCCGGTGCCCACGAAGGGAGAAGCTCTTGGGGCTGATGTCTTGAGGATCTCAGGCACGTTCGAACCGGTGTCTGGAGCTCAGAGTTCAAACCTCCTTCCCTGCTGGGCAGTGATCACTTCAGCTGCCCCTACCAACACCCGTGCTGCAGATGCATTTTGATGCTATCCGGTCCCGGAGCGCGAGTGCTGGTGTGCGTGGGACGGGGCTGCAGCAGGGCTCTGTCAAAACTCAACCAGGACCGAGAACTTGCAAATAATCTGTTGGATTGCTCCCTTTGTCCCCCATGAAATAGTTTCAATTTTTATACACCAGTACAACACCCAGTGGCTGAAACCACCCTGCGAGTCTGCGTGCACCACGGTGACCAAACACCAGAGGTTTCTGCTGGGTGCGCGTCAGCTGCAGGACAACACAGAGGGACAGGGGTCATCGTCCTCCTTGGGTGCAGGACCCGTCCTTGCACCCAGAAAGCTTCTGAAATCCTTCTGGGAGCTCCCACTCCCTTCCAGAATGGTTGTGGGTGGGCTCTCACTGCGTGGGGGTACATGGAGTGGGAAGAGCACATTCCTAATCGCTGACTTTGGATCACGTAGAGGGAACTCACTTGAATTAATACGTTTTGGGGGAAAAGCCTCTGGATCTGTAGCATTAACTGAGAGCAGGAGAAAGAGTCGGTATGCTGACACGAGGGTTGCAGAAGATGCTGCACACCGGTTGCTCAGGGCCAGGTCACTTGGAGGATTTTGGCAGTCCTTTTTGGGGCTCAAACCCCAGCTGTAAGCCTCCTTTGCCAATCACATCGCTGCGAGCACCTCTCGTGTAGTTGGAAGGAAGGTGTTTGGTGAAAAGCGAAGCTTCCCAACCCTACTTACTGCACAGTATCAGGGGAGGGTTAACTTATCAGACGTGCTGGAGCATCGCTCCTAGATGCCACCGCAAAGCAGCTGCACCTGAGCAGCACTAACCTCCCCCAATGGGGGTTTCGCAGCTGCGCCCCGGCCGATGCAGAGCCAGGCTGAGCATCCCAGCATGGATCCTGCCATCGCTGGAGACCTCGCGAGCCGCAGCCTGCAGCCGCCCTGCACGGCACCAGCAAACCTCTCCAAGGTCAAATCCCCCCAAGCAGCACGAAGGAGCCTCCAGGGAACCCTAAGACTAACGAAGCGGGAAATTCAGGTCTAAATACATGTACAGCCAACAAGGTGCCTCTTTCACACCTGGTTGTTACCTGGAAATAGGGCACACAGTGTCTTGTAAGGGTGCGAGCTTCATCTTCCCTGTGCTTAAACCCCCCCAGCACTGGTGGCTCCCCTTGTGACTTCCCAGACCCTGCATGCACAGAAGCAATTGAAGGAGACACGTTCACATCTTCGTGTGATGGAGTTATCCTCCTTCCAGTAAATAAATGTCTGTGCGTGTACTTCTCGCTTGTATCTGAAGAGGAGATACCGTGTGCACGGCTCTTTCAATTTTTCATCCTCCTGGAGGGAAAATGTAATAGGAAAAGCTAGAAATTAAAAAAAAAAAGATAGGGTGAACAGCCACAACTGTCACCTTTTTCAGCACATTCCACCCAATTATTTTCCTTCCTGTGCCTTTTTTATTTTTAAAGCTTCCTCTGAATGTAGGTCCCAGGGCAGCAAGGCGCTGAGACACTCCTGAAGTACCTCAACTTTAAACCATATCCCACAGAACGGACGCTAATCATCTCTCGCATCTTCGAGTTGAGACACAGCGTTTTTATCTGGGATTCAGAGTGTGTCTATAAATATCAGCCCATCTCGCAGCCAGGGAAGTGCTCGGTCCATTACGGAAATGGGAAATCTAAATCACGGAGCTGACCAGGGCTCACCCATGGTTAATCTTTATAATGGGAGGGAGCTGGACCAAAATCTATGCATAGCTGAGAAGGCAGGAGATCCAGAGAATGTTTACGGTGCAAATACAAGGGAACGCTATTCCCATAAAGATGTCTAGGATAATCCCATCTCCTTCAGACTCTTACGTGGCCCCACGGGCCACCACAGGTGGTGGGAGACGCAGGAGAGCGGTGACGGCTGCCTGGGAGGTGTGCAGGTAGAGGACACGTGTCAAGGGGATCCTTCAGAAAATAAAATGAACACAGCCCTATTTCTCAGCTCTTCTGCTGATGGAGGAGGCTGGATGGGTGACCACAGTGAAGAGAAAGTGAGCACCTGCTTGCTATTGCACCACATCTAGATTACACACAGAGAGCTCCTGAAATGCATCTAAATCCAAAATCTAACGGGATTTCCAACCCTTTGATCTTTGCTAGCATTTTGCTTGGTTTTTATTATCCTCACTATGTAGCTTTTTAAGGTATTTCTCTCTCAGAGAAGGCAAACCTGCACAACACACAAGAAAAGAACCAGTTTGGAAGTGGCGTGGACTGTGGGTAGGGCTGGAAAAGAAGGTCTCCCTTCTTCCCCAAGCACAGCCTGGAGTCCATCTGCAAACCCCAGGGTAGATGCTCCCCTGTTCCCAAGGACACGCTGCCATCGGCGGCAACACTGCCAGGGACGGTACCAGGCCATGAGGTGTGATGCACTGCGCGTCAGCCAGGTGTTGTGGTCAGCAAGCAAAACCACCCCAGCCCGTTTCTGTTCTGTCACAGGGAGGAAAAAAATGGGACTAAAATAACTCATTTTGAGGTAATTTGTCGGGGATTTTGTATGTGGTAGAGAGGTCTGTAAAAAGTGGGTATTGTTGCACCGCCCTTTAGTGAAAAGCATCCCAAAGCTATCAAACATCAACAAAGTGAGAGCCAAGTGCGGTGATCTCAGTGCAGTTTGTGTATCTGTAGATCACAAGCTGCCCAGCTCCCCTCTGTCCAGCCCACGAGCTGGTTCCTGCTTAGTTTGATGGAATTTTGAGCAAATCTGAGAGGGTTTTCACTGCACGGGCTGGCAGCTCCTCGGCAAGGGCTCGGTCCTGGGGACTGGCACGTATGTGGTGTGACCATTCTTCTCCACGATCAGCCACCACGTGGACCTGGCACAGGTCCTGCTGCTCTTTCCCATTTCCCACATCTCACAAGAAGATCTGGGCTGAGAAAGATCCTCTTCCCCGGGGACACAGAGCACGAGAGCCCCTCTGAACACAGAGATAAAGTCCAAAACCCCCACCAAAAGCCAGCCCCGTCCCACAAAGCGCTGACTGCTTTTAGGAGCGAAATGGAGATTTCACCCACCAATTATAAAAATGGCAGGCGCAACCCTGCACGATTATGATTTCTTACATTAAACAAATTTTATGGGAGAGAAGACTTTTAGTGGCACTATTTGCAGACCTGGCCTTTCGCCAGCTCACTGTCATTAAATCTGCCGATCTTAAGTATCAGCTGCACTTATTCGAAGGGGCTATAAATAAAACCCTGAAGCCTATTAAAGGAGCTGGTTTCCTTGGGCTGTTTGTCAAGCCTGTGGACAGACTGACATCACGAGCATTCGGCCAGCTCTGGCTGAGCCCGGGCAGTGCAGCCTTTCGCATGCGCATGGATTCATCTTTCCCATTGCAAGCCACGCGACTTCTACGTTAAAAGAAAAGCTCGGTTTCTTCTTGCAACCAATAGCACTTGTTCTGCCAGGCTGGAGAAGTACTTGACCACATGCCTGAAGCCTGAAAATGTTTAACCTTTTGCCTAGCTGCAAGTGTTAAAAATGATGAAGGGCATGGAGAGATGATAAGAAAAGGAGCTGGAATATTTTATATTATTTTATAAGGTGTTTTAATATAAAGTATGGAAAAGTCGCCCCTCCAGGACATCCATAGCTATCAGCCACACCCACACTCAGGACTGCCACCATTCTGGCTCTTCCCTAGGATTTGCCTGGTCAAACACTGTCAAGCCCAGAGGCTACAGGTGCCCGCTGCCACCCTGAGACACCCATGGGTGGCAGGCAGGATGCCCCAGGACGCAGCACCGTGCTTTGTGTGGCTGGTGCAGCCCCTGTGAGAAATGGCCAGCAGTACTGATGTGTGGTTAATGACCTGTGGTCCAGAAATGACTAAGATGCAGGAATTAAATTTACAATCAACTTCCCCCTTTTTTATTTATTTATTTTTTCCCTGAAACCTTGAAAACGAAGTTCCTAATCATAAAGTCCATGAAAGTACCTCTCTGCTTCCAGGCAGGGCAGGTGACTGCAGGAGGCAGCTGCAGCACTGAAGTTGGGTGCTGTCACCGTGCCAGGCGTGACACGGGGCTGCTTCAGTGGCAGTGTAAATTGATGACACAATCTCAGGAGAGCTCAGTAGTTGATGCCAGGTTTATTTTTGTAAGTGCAAACTAATGAAATTTAGCGGTTTTAATAAAACAAAACAACAACAACAAAAAAACCCAAAGTGGAAGCTACAATTTAAAAATGAAATTCATACCTGAACCGAGCGCCAATCGCATTAAGGAAATGAGCAGCACAGGTTTTTTCCCAGAACAGCCCCATGTTTTTTTGGCAAGAGGCAGGGAGTTCCAGTTTGCCCCAGTCAAGTCCCTGGCTCTGCTCAAGTGATGGACCAGGGCTGTGAGCACGTGGGGACTGTGCAGGGTTCCTGTAGACACCGCGCCGTCCGTCTGTCCTGGGCTCAAAGAAGGGGGAATCACTGTGAGGGGTTTATAACGCTGCTTGCCCTGCAGCAGACACTGACCTCTTACTAAAGAGCATTTATCCCTTCCCCAATCCCCCACCACTCGGCCGAGGGGGGTCCTCACTCATCATGTTCTGAATTTTAAAAGGTAGCAAAGAAATTGTTTAAAAGGCAGGGAAAGGGAAGGAAAAGTAACCCTAAACCCACAGCAGGGATGTCCCAGCAAATGCAGGTAAGTATCCAGGAGGAGAGCTGTTCAAAGAAAAAGACAGCCTTGAACATCTCCCAACAGGATGGATGCATAATTTAGAGCAACCCGGAGGCATTTTGTAGCTTGTTTATTTTACAGACTTTCTGCTCTGTTCTCTTGTATTTCTCCACTTCTCTACTCGCAGATTTGCCCCTAAATACTCTGCTGGATTGAAGAAGATGGAGGGTGTTGTTTCCAAGAGCAGGGTCAGGCACATCCCTGGTCACCGAGCCCAGCAGGGGCCAAACGTGGAGAACTGCTGTGGTTTGGGTTTGCTCTGAAGCAGCGATTCTCTAACCACAATACGTTAACGTACACCAGCTGCAAATAAAATCACCCAGACAGGAGACTTTCCAAAGCCATCAGCTGCAAACTCTTTGGGACTTGCAAGAAAAGAGCTGCTTGTTTTTTTCTTGCTTTCCAACAGAGCACAAGCGTGTTATGAGGTCAGCACAGCTTGGCCTGGGCTGGATTCGAGCCAGCAGAACCTGAAGTACGTGCCAAAGGCAGGAGACGAGCAGCTGAAAGGAAACCTTCACATTTCAAGACATGCGTGCGGGAGCCCTCAGCCCACTTTTAGTTCTCTCGGCTTTGCCCTCCATCTCTAGGGTTTTCAAAAACCATGGAAACCCCCTGGGGACCAAAAGGCAAGAGACGTTATTGCCCAGATGTGTTGTTTTTGTGACAGCTCAATGAAAGTGGTTCTGTACCTGTGGAACGACCACGGCAGGTCAAGAGGGGCAGGGCCGAACACAGGAACTGTCTGCCAGAAGAAATCATGATTTTGGAGACTGAAGTAGACACATGACGTCGGGTTTTTTGAGTCATTCTTCATTCACTGCTACGATGAACCCGAAGGGCACCTGCGCTGCAGCTGGCGATGGCTGGGCTGAGGTTTTGCCTTCTGCTGTTACTCCTCCCAGCTCTTTGGGCTGATGGCATTTTGGAAGAAGAGACACTTGGCATCATGGATGGACAAGAACAGGCACTGGAGAGCATGAAGAAACACAAAAATCATTCAGCATCCATCCTCATCTCTGGCCCAAGGAAGAAAAGGAAGATGCTGAGAAGAGAGCTAATGAGCACACCAAGGGAAGTGAGGAGAACATTAATTGCCTCTACAGCAGTGCGGCAAGTCTGAGCAGTAAAAGGAAAGTGGGAACGACTAATTTATGAGTGCAAATTCTATCTGGAGAGCATGAGTTAAACTTGGGGAGAAAATCCATGTGCCTGGAATATTAAAATCAATAGTTGTAACCTATTTAGAAAGAATTGAGTGGGCAAAGAAGGTGCAGGAGGGACAATCAATATCAGAAGTGACATTGCTGCGTTCCAAGCACCACTGGAAACTTAAGAGAAAGTGACCTCAGGTACAAAACCCCAAAGAAGACACCTCTTTAGACCATTAAATTTCACTAGCTGCTTTGTCACATACCTATATAACATTTAAGAAGATTTCCCCATGCTGTCCCGGGGAAGCTCCACTTGAATGATGTGGAGCTGGAGGGCTCGTGCTGCTGGTTTTTTAAAAATTCTAATTGTTGTAGCAGAGCATTTCTCAACCAAACCTTCTACAGGATCATCTTGACAGCTGGAGAACTGATCACAGATCCAAAAACTACCTAGAGCCAGCACAGAGGTGACCCCGTTTTGATCACACGTGCTGTGCAGACACAGAAGAAGCCTGAGCTGACAGTGGGTCCCTTTGCTTTTCAGCACTGTAAGCCAGGTCACCTGGAGGATTTTAAATGGAAGATGTGAATGATATTTGGCAACTCTTTGTTTAAAAGCGCTCTGGCTTCTAGGGAATGGAGTCAAGTCTCAGCACTGAGAAAGAGGAGCTTATTCTGGCTAAAAACAGAAACTCAAAGGGGAGTGAGAACTGGTATAAATTCGCAGAAAGGAAGGAAGTGAAAGTAAGTAAAAATACATGTAAACCAGCCCCGAGCAGAAGGCTGTTAGGTGAAACCCCTGGCTACCAGAGCTGAGGGCAATAGGGAAGTGCTCTTTAGATGTAAGAGACTAAAAGTAGTTGTCTAGACAGAATAGCAGACATTAAAACAAAAGAATGCATAAAAGCCAGACACTAAATATTTAATTTCTCTATTTTGGGGGAAAAAAAAGCAATGTAATATGATGATATGAAATATCTTCAGTTCCAGCTCAGGATGTTAAACAGCTGCTCCTTCAGCGAGAGGATTTTTTTTTGGATCAGCAGCCCTCAATAGTTCAGTACCTGAGAGTTTTCTAATCTGTCCCAGGAGTGCCCTGGGACGGCAGCATCTGCAAGGCGAGGAGTTTTCCAGAAGACCGAAGCAGCGCTGACTTTGTGCCAATGCATAAACGTCAATGAGGAGAATGACTCGTGTAATTATAAATCTGATTGTCTGATGTTGATTTTGTGAAAAATAATGGAAGAGCTGATAAGGGACTTGATTAATAACAATTTAAGGGGAAAAATTAATTACAATCAACATGAGTTAATGGAAAATAGATCTTATTAAATGAAATTGATATAATTTTTCAAGATTGTGATTACAGATTTGATTGATTTAGTACATTTCATCAACACTGTTACGTTTGACTTCTGCGAGGTACTTGCCTTAATGTTGTCTCATTTATTAGCTAAAACAATGTAAAATCAACATGGCACGTGCTAAATGGATGGAAACCCTGCTGATATGTTTAAACATATCAGAGAATCATCTCAAGTGGCTGTGTTTCAGTTCATCATTTTTCACAAATAGTGGAAAATCCAAACTCATCGCAATCGAAGTTTGCTGATGACACTTGGAGTAGGACCGTGGTCAGTACGTGGACTGGTCTCTTCCTCTGACCTGTACCCTTCATGAACCAGATCTAAGCAAACAGCATCCACGAAGCCACACTTGTAGGAACCAGGATTTCACCGGGGGGAGGAGGGATTCCATTGCACAATGTTGGAAACTTGGAAAAATAACAGAGTGAAATATCTCTGGTGTAACATCTAGGGGGACGCTGCAGCTATTTCTGGTGTCTGCAACTCAAGAACGATGGTGATGAATGGGAGAGGGCACTCGAGAATGACTGAAGCGTTGCAAAACATGCCTTATAGTGACAGATTCAAGGACCCCAATACGCTTAGCTTAACAAAGAGAAGGTTAAAGGGATGGCTTAATGACAATCCAGATGTATTCAGACAGGGTACAGAAATGCAGAAAGGGAGAGCTCTTCAATCTAATAGACAGAGCTATAAAAAGAGCTGGTGACTGAAAGCTGACACTGTTAAATTCCAACTGGGAAGGGTGTGCTTTTTAAATGGGGAGAAGTAACATCAGAACAACTTCCCAACAGGCGGTTTCATCATCACTGGCCATTTCAAAATCACGGTGAAGTTTTTTGCATTAAGTCATATCCTGGCTCCACCAAAGATCGTTGTAGATTGCCACACAGGCACCCACACTGCACGGATGAGGTGGTTCTTTGGTTGTGTAGTGTCCCTAATAATAAGTACCTAAGTTGTCATCCGTAAGGACTGATGGGACAATTCCCTCTTCTCAGAGCTATTGGGCTGGTCTCATTGAGGACTCTCCCAGAAACCTCAGTGTCATTAGTGCTTCATCTCTGCTAGTGGAAAGGCTCGAAAAGCACTATAAAACAAAATAAAACAGAGCCAGCCTACATTCCTCTGCTCTAAAATAAACCAAAATGCAGCGCCAAAGAGCTCGGCGCAACTACATGGAGGATCTGCGTTTCAGTGGTCCCATTAAATCCTGCCAATCCCTGTCTGCTGCTTTAGTCTGATAGAATTTTCAGGGACCCGACGCATCTGTATTCCGTAAAACCTGCTAAAACTGTGAGTAAAAATGCGTAGTTTTATAACACGCTCATCTGAGCCCAGGAAACTGCAGAATGAGAGCTCACCACCGTCTCGAGCAGCAGGGCTTTCTGCCGCAGCTCCCCCAGCATCTCGGCTCTCTGATTTGGGAGATGCTGAAATGGCTGCTTTCAAGGAAATTCTTCATCAGGAGCCCTGGCTACAAACTCCCCCCTTGGGCAGTTGCAGGAGCCTTCCTCTGACCTCTCCTGGGCCTCATCTGCAAGCCCCAGCCAGGATCTTACCGTGCACCCAGATGCACTGGGGAACAAACAGGTACATATATTTTCTTTTTTTTTTGGGTACTGGGACATTATTTCTGGGTTTTCAAGCTCTGAAAATAATGTCACGAAAAAAAATTACTCCCAAATAAGATACTTTGATGAGTGGAGGGGCTTAGATAAGAAAGGATATACTAAAGTGGTGTAATTAAAGTTGTTTCATAATTGATTTATATATAAGAGACTTTATATTCTGGTAAGGTCTTTACCTTTAAAAGTAAGTCTTTACCCCATATAAAGGATATAAAAGAGTTGTAATTTGTTATCTTAACTTGTAATGAGATCAGCAAAGAAAGACTGCTAAGCCTCTCCACCGCCGACTCACGATTTCCCTCTGGTTCTTTAACAGAAAATCCTATCCGGTTGTAAGTTTAGAGCCTCATCCCTGAGGCTGGGAGGCTGGGACCTTGTCTCATCCCTGCTCCCTACACCAAGGATCTCGCTGCCCATGCTGAGCACCATCAAGGACGCCAGGTCCTGAGCTGGGCTGGATTTAGCTCTGGCATGGTTCAAGCCATCACTGCTGTCCCCACCGCCTGCCGCCTCTTTGCTGTTGTGACCGACACCTGAAAGCCACAGTTGGGAGTTCAGATTATTAACTAGAGGCAAGGAGACAACGCTGTAGGATGCTGCTGACCACAGGCGCTAACCCTCTGCGTGCTCCTGCATCTCCCACTCAGGGCAGAGGGCATCAGGCAGCGACTTCTTCATCAGCTCCAATTCAGGCTGCAAGAGCCCTCTGCTCCAAATGTCATTTAATCCAGCTCCATTTTAGCCAGCCAACAAGATTTCCATTGATTTCAGGTTTTGGCCCAGGAATTGTGCAGATGCTTTTGAACCGAACAACTTCAGCACGACACCTATGTTTTGTCAGAAAAAGCCTAAACCAGCAGAAACTGTTTTAAAGCCAGGGCAGCATCATTACCGTAGACATAAACACTACTTTAATGTGGTTCAACGTAACAACAGCCTGTTTATTAAAACACTTCACCATTTAATTTATCCAGCATTTTATATTGAGGAGTATTTTCATTAGGATTCCACTGCAAAACCGAAGAAGGCATTAAATCATTTAATATACTGACAGCTCACTTAATTTATTTAAGCACGGGAGTCTAATTCAAAAAAGCAGACCTTACACAGTGCCCTGTCTTTACAGTCCTGGCACACAAGATCCTATTAATTTCAGGATAGGGTAGTATAGGAATTTAGCTTGAGATTCTGTGCTTTCCTTTGGTCAACAACCTGCTGCATTGCTGCATCTGCTGGAGCTGCCCGTGGGCATCCATCCTGCTGCGCACCAGCCCAGCTCCATGCCCTTTGCTGCTCCGAATGCTTGTGAGCATCTAGCCCTTTGCATCTGATGTGCAGCTTTGTTTGATGCCCGATGCACCACAGAGCAACTGGCATGGCTGGAGCAGCAGAGATCAGCAGGGAAACAGCGGCCAGTGCAGCAAGCCCTGAGGTCCCTGATGAAGTTTTAAATTTAACCGTCGTTAATTGGCGTTCTTGGCTCTGGAGCATTTGGTAAAGTCTGTGAGATCCACTGCAATGTACTCCTGTCTCAATTTGTCAACTAGTGACGCGCAGTTTTTCAGCTCTGGGACGCTGGATGGTGAGGGTCCATCAGCCCTGCCCTGGGAGATGCTGAGCAGCACCAGGACTGGCCACAAGTGTCACATCCTGCCTGAAGTGAATCCTCCACTTAGTATTCTGGGTGCCCAACTCCTTGGGCAACCGAGCCCTCGTGGCTTATTACTGATATTCTCAGATCTGCCATAATAAATGGGAGAGAAGAAAATTATCACCTGTGACAAAGCCCTGGTGATATTGGGGTCCCCACTGGCTCCTGGTTTGGCTGCTTTCCAAGGCTGGTGTTGAAGCAGAACCTCAGAAACAATAGCACATCGTCAATAGGATGCACTGGACATCATTAATAAACATTAGGGAGCTTGATACGATCTGGCAAAGCGGTACAAAGAAATGAGGTACCAAGAGCAGGGTGGAGAGAAGCAGAAGAGACCTGAACGGGGTGTTTAATGACTCACCGGCCTGTGAAACGCAGCGGAGAGCAAGGCTGGGCTAGAAAACCTGTTAATGAATTCAACATGTGTGCACCCTTCGAAGGCTTAGCTCTCCCTTTGCCGGTAATGTTTGACCCACCTGAAGATACTGATCATACAGAAAATAATAACCAGTAAGTAATAATAATAGTAATAATAGGAAGAGCAGGACCCTCATCTCCAATTCATATTTGCAATCCAGCTAATATCTCACCTAAAGCCAGAAGATTTATGGGTTTGCATCTATAATTAATAAAGTTCCTTAAGCAAAAAGGGGTATATTTTCATTCAAATAGATCCGGTGCTCTAGACCTGGATTTTGAAGACTAATATTTAAATCCCCAGCAAGAGAGGGTTATTGATTGTATAGATGTGTGTACAGCAGAGACGGCGCTCTGCACATCCACATAGGCGGCATTATGCACTCGTATGGAAAATAAATAGATAAAGTTTCTCTTTTAATGCAATAGATGAAAGTTACGCAGGGAAAAGGAGGAAGATGGAGAGGTCGGCTTCGTGTCTGCTTCAAACTGTCCCTATTTCCCAAAGATTCAATTTGCATCGGGCCTGTTGCTAACGGCAGGGCTGTTCCTGGGCGCCAAGACACATAAAGGGCTTTGAGACAAAGGCGATCGATCCAGTTTTAGTTTTATGAGGAAAATAAACAGTTAGGCTGATATAACAGTAAAAGGGTCAAACAGGGTCAGGGCTAATGAAGTGACTCAGAGGAGGTTAAAATTAAAACGCCCTTCCTTTTCTCCGTCCTCCCTTGCACACTTCTCCTCCATGAGTAACCCCTGTGCCTGCCCAAAATCACACACGTGGGTGACAGCAAAGCACCAGCTAAGGGTGGAGCTGGCTCGCTCAGGGCTGGGGCAGGACTTGCCTTTGCTGAAGGTTTCCATCTCCAGCAGCATCCACTGAGCAGTGGAAAACCTCCAGCCAAGGCAAACCTTGCCCTTCAGCTCCTTGCCAGGACCACAGCCACTGCAAGATTTCAGGGAGGCACAAAGTGGCTGCAGCCATCTCTCTGGGGCTGAATTTGTCACTGGTGGCTGCAGCCATCCTTCTGGGGCTGAATTTGTCACTCGTGGCTGGAGGATTCCTTTAAGGAGCTGTGTTGTAGGCTTGGAGCTCTGCAGCCTCAGGGCTAGCTTGGGTCTCATGGGGTGACCCCTTTGCTAGCCCACAGCAGGTCAGGACCCACATGCTTGGCATCTGCAGGCTCTGGTCTGCACTCAGGGGGTTTGCTCGCTCTCTGAATAGTCTCTACAACCAGATTTTAAAAGGTTTATTTGTTCTTTTTATTTTCTTGGGGGATTCTTTTCTCTTTCTGAAGTTGTAACTAGCAGAGTTGGAACGTGCTGGCTAAGCAGTCAAAGCAAAACTAGGAACCTTCTCTGATGCAAGCAGGGATTTATCCAAAAAATATTGAGAATTACTGGAAATTCAAATGTAGGCACTTTTCCAAGGTCAAGAGTGTAAGTACCACCTCACTTAGTGGTGCACTTACCAACGGAGGTAAAGTACTTCTGCTGTTCTGGATCCAGAGAGTAAAGACATGAATGCAGCCCAGACACTTGTGTTTATACTGGCCTAAGCTGTATAACATCCTCATTTAACTGAGATTTTAATTATTCATGTTTAAATACTACTCATCAAACAAAAATATATTCCCTACACATTTGGTCATTTAAGGAGCTCATCGGTGATTGGGTGCCAGCGTGGCACCGGCCACCAGGAGTGGGAAAAGGAGCTTCTTCCTCAAAAATTAGAGCCTCCCAGAAGAAGGAAAGCACACGTGGGAAGAGGAGGAGAGCAATGACATCGGTGTGGTGCAGCAAAGTGGCAGCGAGCCCCCTGGCTGCACCCTGCTTTGGGGTGTCAGCTCCATCACCCACGGGCTGCAGGGACAGGCGGGCTGTCTCCTTTCTGCAGTCATTGCTTTCCAATGCCAGGAAGGCTTTGTGGAAGGGAAAAAGGGGACAACAAGCAAAGCAAACCTTCTGGTAAGCACACGAAGGAGCTGTGCTGCTCCAAACCTCACTGCAGAAAAGCTTTCCCGGTAAACACGTTGCCCATTGCACCGCATGTATGACTTCTAACCCCATGAAGAACGTGGGCTGTGGGTGCTTGGTCACTGCTCTTACCTGCAGCTGCGAAAGGGGGAGTAAACTCAGGGCTGCCACCCTGCAAGGCCGAGTACAAACAGCACAGGGGCTCGGGAAGCTGCAGCCAGCGTGGGGTATTTTGCCAAGGCAGAGCTTTACTGCAACTTCGTTTTCATGATTTAGCATTCTTGCTGTAAATAATTGATACTAATGTAAGTGAGATAAGAGACAGACTGTCTGTGGGCCGGGAGGAAGTGGATCCTGGTGACATCCACCCGAAAATGTGCTTGCGGGTTTATCTGAAATAAAAACGTTGAAAAAGCCAAACACAAAATCTGAGGCAGGGAAGGGAGGAGGGATGAGGAAGGTAATCTGTGGATCAGCTCCGAGGACTCTCATCTCTCTAAGAAAAAGCTCCCAATATTAATTTCCTTAATAACAGAGCTCCACCACTAACTATCACTTTTTAGCTCTCCGTAAACATCGCTCTTGCAGCAGTCAATAAGCTATGTTTGCTCATTGCCAGAGAGCTGAGTGGGTATTAACATGGTTTAAGGAATCACAACATCATTACGGGGGATGCATGAAGTTCACCCCTCCTCATCGGAGACCGTGCTGTCAGGAAAATGCCAGGGAGCTCGGTATATTTGATGCTTTTGGCTTAGTTTATCTACAAACCAGCTGAGTACCAGGAATGAGCTCTCCTGCGCCTTAGTCTTTGAAACCGGAGAAGGCAAAATTATATATCTGGTCCTGCAAGGGCAGCCGTGAGACGGGTGATGGAGACGGCCGCGGCCGGGGTGGGGAAGGGAAGATTTCCCCACTGGGACCACTGGAATCCAGTGCATCCCAGGGGCCATTCACAGTATCCATCTCTAAACCCAGATTTTTGAGGCTGGTATTGGCATTCCACATCCTCTGAGCAGCCCGTGCCTGGCAGCAAACAGACATTCACTTCACCTGGTGTGACGTGATGCCCGATTTGATCCTGTGTAATGTATGGAAAAGAAGATAACGTCAGCTGAACAAAGCGACACCAGTGTTGAGCCACCTTTAGAGCTCCCCACTGAACTCCCTTCATCTTTACACCCCACCTGCATTACCGGTTGCTCATCAGCCCAAGGACCTTCCCATACCCACTGTAAAAATAATCAAGACTGGTGGGTTTAAATTGCTGGCGAATGCCACACATAAGTGAAAGAAATCTGTGCTGAAAACTCCTTTGTTTTGAACTATTTCCTTGTAAACAGAGCGGAGAGTCCCTCAGACCATGGGTCTCCCACGCCCAGGCAGGTTTGATGTGCTCATGTCCCCAAGGCCGTGACTTTATCCATCACTCTGGTCAGCACATATTGAGAGCTCTGCATTTGTTTCAAAAAATACGTCTCAATCCATGGATTTCATCCAAGAAGTCAGATGAAAAGAGCTGCTTTGAAAATGCTAGGAAAGAGGAGCGTTGACTCATCAGTGATACAGATGGAGAAAGCTAGAGAGACTTTCTCCGCTCTAACAGGATTTTATGATTCAGTGAATAATGTATATTAGCATAATACTCACTAAAAAAAATCCATACTCATCATTTACTATTAATTAGTTATCAACATTATCCTATTATTAATTATTAACATTTACACCATCAATCAGCCCTTGGCTGACTGATAGCTTAAAATCTTGCATAAAGATGGTTACAACAATAGCTGCAGTACATCACATAATGTGCTTCACAGTCGGGTTGTCATATCCTCATCTATAAAGCTTTTTACTAATGCACTTTACAACATATCTTACAGTACATGGATGAAGAATGTGGCTGCACCCAGTAATAATTCCATTAATTATGAATAAAGCATTTACAAATGACATCCTTATTTAAAAAGGGTGATGAACACATTTTGTTTTAATGCGGATGCACTGTGTAATTTGTAATTCCATAAAAAGCAATGCTGGCAGCATGGGTCAAGGAAAAAGGGCCAAGATCTTATGATCTTTAAATCAGAAAGCAAAAAAAAAAAAACCAGTGAAGAAAATAATTGGCAAACAACAAACTTTGGGATAAAGCTGACCAAGTTCCAAGGTGATGGTTGGAAGGGACGTTTAAAGGTGCTATGCAAAGCTGAAAGGTGGAAGACTTTATCCAATGACCTTGCATTGCAGTTGTGTCAATAAAACTCTATCCTACATTAATAGTAAGTCTATATTTTCCTTGCTTTCTCTCATTTGCAATGTTTCAGCTGGTTGGCAGCTCACCAAGACTCGTTAGCCACATAGAGTTTGCCTTTGCAGTACCTTGGTGCTGCTTTGTCCTATAGGCTTTCGGAGACAGCAGAATATTTATTACATACAATATTTCAGCAAGCCTACTGACGTCAAGAGGCTATAAATATATTACTCTTCCTAGTTTACTTAAGGGATAAAAAGTGAGTAGCTAAGTTTACAGACTGGGCCCAAGCTCTATTAATGTGTGGTCTGTTCATTTTCATATATATCTCAATTGTTTATAATTATGTTCCAAATTAATCCTACGAGTGATTCTTGACTTACTGATCATTTCCAAGCGCCGCTGGTTGAGTTGTGCAGCGCTCACATTCAGGTTATTACATGTATTGTGTAAGAAAGGTTAATTTAAACTAATGATGCTTTTTGGCAATAAAGCTGTGAATATTTCTGTCGGTTTTCAACTGAGAGTCGTGAGCCAACAGCTTCTTATACCAAGGTTTAACCATTTAAATGTGTGCTCACTGGGCATTCGAAAATCCTGGCAACTCGCTTCTGACCCACACTGGTGGGTGGCTGAGAGCGTTGGTGGCCAGCAGAAAGCCAGCAAACTCTTCCCAATCAGATTTTCCCTTAGGTTTAGCCATGTTTACAGGAGTCTGGATCAACGAGGTGCTTGGACAATTCACCGACCACGGCCCTACGTTGTTGCTAGCACACAGCCAAAGCCATGCACGGCAGTGAACGCTGAGTGCAGTGCAAGTCTCCGCAGAGCCAGAGAGTCCAGAGGAAAAGAGACCTGGATCCATCATGGAAAGATAAGAAAAAGCATTGCCTTGGGAGGAATTTAGTTTGGGGGTCAGCCAGACCTTTTCGCTCGTGTCCTCTGGAGATGAGGCTGCAAACTGGAGCCAAGCCAGGCAGGAATCTCATGTGGAATATTTTCACATCCCAGTCTGTACTCATGGGTGACTCTTAGGCAGTGGAAAGCAAGAAGAACTGACACAGCCCTTTCCCCATATTTTCAAGTCAATAAACATAGTAAGAATTTAATATATAGGGTTTATTGCCAGCACTGTCAAAGAGGACACTCTGCAGTCTCCCTCTCCTCTCAAACCCAGAGAAAGTCAGGCAATGTAGAAGAGGCTGCTGTAATTACAGGTCCCCTTCTGCAAGGCTGCTTTGAAATTCCCAATAATTCTCTGAACCACCAGCAAGTTGGTTCTCAGAGCTGGCTGACAGAGGATTTATTTATTAAGGGTTTGACTGTTTGCAGCAGTGGCTGGGCAGCAGCAGTTCCGCAGAGTTATCAAAAATCTATTTCCTCGCAGAGTCAGAAGTAAAATATCAAACCCCCCTCTGAAAAGCCAAGTGCAACATTTGCATTTTAATCTCACAAAACACTTTAGTTTCTGACAAACCGGGTTTTTCAGTCTGTGTGTTCTGGAGAGGAAAGGCGGTGGGGTTAGAGGAGAAAGCTTTATAGCCCTGGGAGGGAGCGCAGGCTGGATTGTGCACCTGACGTGGCTGGAGCAGCACGGTGATCTCCCCTCAGAGAGCGCTGACTGTCACCCTTCAGCACTGCTGGAGTCAGTTGAAAAAGAAAAGCAACCTGGTCTCAAAAGCTAAGGGTGCACAGGCTTCCAGTGCTGAGCTTGGTCAGTGACGGCATTCGCGCGCGTGAAAAACGGTGCAGGGCTGGAGGAACGAGCAGCCCGGTGCTGCTGGCTGCCACGCACAGCCACTCCTGGCCGGGACGGAGGGCTGGAGGGAGGGTTCCTGTGGGGCTTGCAGTGACCCAAGAGCACAGGTCTGCCAGGATGCAGAGCTCTGGGCCAGGCTGGCTGTCCCGCGGGCAGAGGGTTTTCCTGCACCTCCCAGCAGGCTCTACCCGCGCTGGCAGCTCATCCTTCGCCGAACCCAGCAGCAGCCCTTATTTCACTGTCTATTCACAACTTTGCCTACAGGGCAATTAGGATAAAGTGGAGGTGCTGGTTGGACCCAAGCTTTACAGTTTGCTGTCTGGCAATGAAAAGCATCTCTCTTTGCCTCGTTATCACCAGTGCTGAGGTCCTGTGCTGCCTCCGTAGAATCGCTGCAGTAAGATATGAATTATGGATGAAATGAAAAATCCCAGCCCGGTTCACAGAGGGAATATGCAAAGTGCAGAGCAATCACCTCTGTGCATGAGCCTTGCTGCGTGCTGCCTTCAGGTGCACGATGCCCCAAAACCTCTGCTCAGCCTCAGCCCACGACACCCTCATCCCACAGGTCTCAGGATTCCCTCCTCCTAAGGGCTTTGGATTTTGAAAGGGTGACGTCCATTAATTTGAAAAGCTTTGTAGGGTCTTCACGTGGAGGTCCTGAGGGCACTGTATGGATAAGCTTTCTTTTGAATTTTCACATAGAGACTCTCCAACGGTGCAGGCATCGGGGGAGCGGGGGGGTGTCTGCTCCCACAATGGGAAGGGCTTGCCCTGAGGAAATTTGGCACAGTGCAGATCCCCCTGCTCCACACTGGTTCCTGAGCACATGAACACACGTGTGTGAATGAGGTGATGCAGGGAGCAGTGGGCAGGACCCTGCAGCAGAGGCTGGTTCGCAGGGGTGAGCCTGGCAGAGCCTTGCTCGGAGCAGAGAAGCTCCCACAGGGACCTGCAGAGGCGTTGGCTGGTTCCTGCCAGAGCTCCCTTCTGTGGAAGCAGAGAAGTGAAGGGTTGGACAAATGCTTCGGGGTAATCACAGACTCTGGCTTTAAGGATCTGTGATTTGGGGAAGCTCGGTCTCTCTACTCATAACTTTACCAGAGAAGCAAATGCCTTTCAGAAGGCATTTTTTTAAATGTCTTTTAATTTTTAAATGCTTTCATTTCTCCTCTGCAAGTGCAGCTCTGCTTTCGTGCACCATCCAATAGCACACTGCAAATGTGTTTCCTCATAGTGTGCAATATCAACATCTGTGCTAAAACTAAGCAGAAATTTTTCCCTGAAGCAATATTTTGCTCAGGATTATTGTTACTTTTTCTTTTTAGTGGTTTCCTTGTCATGGGGGCCCTTCAGCCTCTTAGATTCAGGAAATGAAGGCTCCCTGCTTCTCTGTCCTTGCCCAAGCCAGCCCTGGCAAGCAAGAGCAGCACCACCCTTTGTCCTTTCTGCTAAGGAAGTTTTATATAGTGCTTACAAAAAGGATGCTGCACTGAAGCCCCTCACTGAACCGGGCCTTGGCCGCCCTCTTCATCATCACACAGAGCCCAGGTCCGTGTGCCCAGGCGTGGGAGAAGAGCCACGCACTTCAGCTGTGCCAGACATCCTTCTTTGGAGCTCAGCTTTGCAGCAGATGAAGACCACTGACTGAAGATTGACACGATGAAAAATAACTAAATAGAGAGGTTGCCGCTATAAAAACAATGCACAGGAGCCAATGGTTTCCCTCCTGTGGTAGCTGAGATGCTGCAGCTGCTGCTCAAGGTCTGGTTTAGCTCATCCTCGTGTGCTGTTATTCTGTCCTCACTGTGAGCGAGCAGGATGGTCGAAGTTTGTCCTCTTCCAAAAACCAGCATGGGATAACTGTGGGAAAACCAGCGCCCAGCGAAGAGAACAGCAGCACCTGTGCTGAAGGTGCTGATGAAGGTCACAAACAGCTGAGCAAAGTGCTGATTGCTGCTGGGGCAGAGCATTTAAGTGCCTTTATTTTACCACTCTTCCCTTGTAGAAACCTCAGCAGACTCTGTGTTTGCTCTGGCTTGGTGCCAATACCCTGTCCCTTGGGAACTGCTTTTCCAGGCCAGTTCATTGGCACTGGGGCCACAGCCCACCCCGTGCCTACTGGCACAGGCTCCTCCAGGAAGGGCCCTGGCTGTGGGACGCTGCTTTCCTGAGAAAGGGCTGATGTGCAGATGTGTGGGATGGGAAAAAGGAGAGAGAATTGCCAGTTGCAGGCATTTGTAGCATCTCCATGGGGAGAGAACGCGGTCAGCTTTCAGCTGAAATAGTTCTGATGTATGGAAGTCCACTTCTAGTTTCTTTATAACGTGGCTTTGTTGCCTTGCAAAGGGTTTAGGAGGGAGATGCAGGCTGACGGACGGAGTCGTGCCTTCCTGCGCGCCTCTCCTTGGAGCATTTCTTGGGATGGTGGTTGAGCAGCCAGCGATGTCTTACAGGGATTCCCAAAGTGACCGCGGTGCAGCGAACAGGGAAGCTCTGGGATCACCCTTGGAAGTGGAAGCAAAGCCAGAGGCTCATGTCGGGATATGGCCGGAGTGGACGGGCAGCGGTGCCTACAAGTGGTGATGCCAACTTGGCCTTCTCTGCTGGCGGTTTGCAGGTCTCTGGGCAATGGCCCTCTCGCAGCAGGGTGGCAGGATTAATTGATCTATTTGAATTTCTCCTGTTATTAATATTATTTATTGTTTTCTATCATAACCGCAGTGGCAGCCATTCTCCTGTGCATGTGTTTAATCTATCTGATGTGGGCCACTTTGTTCTTATTTTTGATTATTTTGAGAAGTCCTCTAGCACATCAAATAGTCTCCATAGATGAGGATTTATAGTAAGGTCTTGAGAGCTGTCAGAGTAATGTTTTTTCAGCAGTGAAAACTTAACCTCCCCTCAGATCTTTATTTCTGCTTTGTCCTGGGTTTGCTGCGTGATGAAAGCTGGTGTAGCTACGGCAAGTGCTCGCTTACAGCTACCAGGATGAAGGAGATGTGTTGTCAGTTATTTTTGATCCCATTTGAATGTGTCAGTCAACTGCCTCAAATCAAAGAAAGTGAGAAGGAGCCTTTAATAGTTGTGATTTGAAAACTTCAAACTTACCTTTTTTTTTTTTTTTTTTTACAGACACTAAGTAAATGGTTGGCGGGCTCTTGTAAATCATAACATTTCTAAATATATCAGAGAGGCTCTCAGCCAAGCTGCTGGTGAAGATAGTATCTATTCCTATTGACTTCTTTTCCCCCTTCAGATTACTTTTGCATTGAATAATGTTAAATCATAAATGCAAAAAATCAGGCACTCTTAACGAGACCAGCTAACGCTGTGATTAATGGAAGTGTAATGCGAGCTACTGTAAAGCCCTTGGAAACCAGTTAGCTAATTAGCATAATCACAGAGGTGGAAATAATTAAAAGATCATAAAATAGAGGTAACCTAATAACAACATTTTTCCCTGACCCAGAACTGGTGAGAAGAGGATGGTTTACTGGGTTAGGAACAGAGAGGAGTGGAGATCCAAGTGTCTGGGAGTAACCACCGTCAGTGAGGTCTCGGGGCTGGATCAGACAAGTAGAAATAGAGTAGATAATACAGCCATGTAATCCAGTTCACAGCAGGGTCCTCTGGCGATGGCATTTCACGTTACAGCATCACTCTTTCATCCTTATCCATCGCCACAAGTTTAGTGGCAAACTAATGAAGTCACAGATCCTCGTGGTGAGGCAGCAGCCGGCTGCTCTCTTGCTTTCTCACTTTTTTGTTCCCTTTCTTCTTTCCCAGGTTATTAGCAAATATACTACGAAAACCTTGGTCACCTTGCGGTCCCTCAGTGCTTCAGGTTTGGTTTTAGGAAAGGAAGAAACTGGTGTCCTAAGGTGCTTAAGAAGAAAGTCCTGTTAAAGGATTCCCTACGTTTATGTAGTTTATAACGTATATATGTATGTTTTTCACTCCAGGTTTCACAAGTCTGTAACAGCTGGTTGAAAAATCCCTTGCTAAGAGCGGAAAGTGAGGGTGGCAATCACTGCCAGAGCTGCTCCCAGGAGCTGGGTGCCAAGCAGACCAGTCCCCCCCCCCCCCCCCGTGCAGTCCTCACCCACAGGCTTTGCACCCAGGCTGGTGCCGACAGCCCTGAGCCCTTTGGGCAGTACAAGCACGTCAGCGTAGTGGTGAATCCTAAACATCCCACCAGGTGCTTCACCGAGGGGTCTCCCAGGCAGGACTGTTCACATTGATCTCATAGGATGGAGTGATGAGCTGGGTCTCACCTTCAGGGATTAGATGTGACCTACCTCTTCCTGCTAGATGAAATAACTCCATGTACCAGGCTATAAAAACTCCTCTTGGATAATTTTCCAGTTCGGATGGGTCACCAGCGTGGCCGTCTCCATCCCCTCTTCTAATTTCTGACATGGTTTTGTGTGTGTTTCATTTGACCTGGGTGTAATGAGCTAAGAAGGATAAAGTGGCTGCAGACACTCAATCAACGATCATCTGCCGAAGCTGATGAATATGCCGAGGCTGCTAAGTGGGTCCTCATTAGTTATTCACATGCTAACATCAGTCCTTATTTAGTCTTCTTTCCTAGGTGAATCTATTTATGAATATCCTTTTTCCTGATCCTGTCTGGGGGGTGAGAGGTTGGATGGAGGGTACCACCACTGCCAGGTAACCACATTATTTTCAAGAAAAAATGGACCGTGACACTAAGTTGGCATCAAGCTGAAAAGAAGAAACAATGTGATGCCATTTAGCGAAGGAAGGAATCGTTTTCCCTGGTGACACCTCTAGTGGGAGGCAGAACTTTATCTTCTCTTCGCAGCTCAAATGAAGCATCGCAGCAGTAGCATTAACTGTACTTCCACGTTTCCAGCATGTCTTTTCATTAACCTTTTTTTATTGCTGCAGCAGCGAGCGTGTTTCCAGGGAGGGTTGGCAGGGCCATCACTGGAGATGCAAGCCCAGGATGTACCACCCGGGGCCCCAGGCTGTGGCACATGTGGTGCCTGGTGGTCTGCGCTGCATGTAGATGAGCTTGCAGTGAAGAAGGGAAATATATATATCTGCAAGTCTGCTGGAGAGCAGATTTTGGAGCAGTAAGTCATGGCCAGCCGTGCTCCAGGGGTTGTTTTGCCCCACCAGCTCAGACGTGAATTGCATTCTAGGGCATCCTCAAGGGTGCAGATGGGAGGCTGCTTAACACCTGGCAGTGTCTTCATGAGAGAAAGGTGCCTTTCTAATCTGCACAACCCCCTTTTCTGCCCTGGCCATAACCTAAACTTTCTCATTTAAGCTTTTCTTAAAAGCCACAGCTCCTGCTGTGCCAGGGCCGTTGGCTGCAGATGCCTCTCGCCCTCCCAGCTGCATCCATCTGCGGCGAAGGCTGCCCTCTCCCGACACACAGAGCATCAGAGGGCTGCGGTGGCTGAGCTGCACCCCAGCACCCCCAGTCAGCACCCCCCCCGCTCCCCACTGCACCAAGCACAGCCTGGTGGTGCCCCATCACCGACTCCTGCCCATGCTGAGTCCAACCTGCATCCCCTGCTCCAAGCAGCGTGTAGGTGCTTTTTGCTTCCTGCCCTCCCACACCTGCTCAGCACCTTTTTATTTATTTATGTTTTAATAATCTGACAGTGTGGGAGTGGATGTCAAACACAGACGAGTTGTATTTTTCCAGCTGAGACTGTACACGCTGCAGGCTACGTGGGTGACACCCTGGGAAAACCAAGTTCAGCAGCATCCTGCTCCAGGAGAGCCTTTTGTATGAACGACGTGAGCTGAGCACTGGTACCTCCGGGGTTTGTAAGCAGCTGATGTAAGAGAGATTACTTTTCTTTCCACTGGGCTTTTGACCTTATTTGCTGAAAATGTAACATCATCTAACCTTCCAGGAAACGCTACGATTCTTCGATCTGACATGAGAACATGAATCTTCTGCAAGAGTGCACCCGGTCTGCATCCCAGGTCTCTGGAACTGGGTTCTGGACACCTTAGTGGGAATCGCAGCATCCTGAACCCAGGACAGCAGGATCTGAGCCCCACACCTCTCCAGTCCATAAGGCAAATCACTGGCTGAGCTGGTCTTGCACCGATTCCTCATGGAAAAATAGGGATTTCTTGGGCCTGAATCACCTTGAGCATCTTAAAGTTCCATGGGAGAGGTGAAACCCTTCCCGTCCAGCTCTGTAGGTCTGGCTGAAACAAAACAACAGGTTTACAGCTCAAAGCAACCCACCTTGCCCTGCTTCAGCCTCCCCTGCTCACCTCCTAGAAGAGGTCTCGAAGGCTGTTGCTGAAGTTTGGGGCTCTGCATGCCCCGCTCAGTGAGCACAGCCCCTCCTGCTGCCTGCAGGTACCTAATCTCTGTACAATCACCCTTTGCAGGTTGTGCTTCCTCCCCACACTGTTCTGGGGGACCACAGAGGCTTTCCGGGAAGGCAGTGGGCTAGCATGTGGCTGGGGGGGGAGGAGGGGAGGTGAAAAGCTGTGTCTGCTTCAGGTCCAGATCAGCAGTGAGGGTGATTTAGAGGTGGCTGTTGCCCTGCTCTACAGCTTTCTGCCTCCCCCCCATCACGAGTGGCTTAGAAGACGTTGTTCTGCTCAAGACGCGCGTGCTTTTAGGTCCCGATTGTTCGTGGTTTGCCGGGGGGGCATCCATCAGTGTGCACGTCTCCCTCCTTTGCAGTTCATTCCTGGAGCAGAGCGTCCCAAACCCCACTGGATCCAGGGAAGGACTCGCAGCCACCTTTGCGTTTCGCTGGATTTCCCTCTGGATCAGCTCAGTGACATTCCTGACCTCAGCATGCTGGGGTTTAACTGAAGCCCTTCCAAAAGCCCCAGAAAGCTAAAATCTCTTTCTTTCTGCCTGAACCACCTTCCCGTGTTTTACCACTAGATGGGAGAGTGAGACTGGGCTAACGCCGGTGCTCCCATCCTTATCCCGGTAGGAATTACGAGGGGAGATGATGCCTGAAAAGCGCCCGTAGGTCATCCTGAAAATCCTCCCACTTGGGGAAGGTTGTGGGTAACCCCCAAAATGCCTGGTTTCTTGCCTAAGCCCAAAAGTGCGTGCTTAGGGGGGGACTAATGCTTGCCTGGTGCTTTTCCCCAGTGCTGGTATCGCAGAGGCAGCCCCTCCGCCCTCATGTGAGGGGGAATCAGGAACACAAATATTGGATATATTCTTGGGATGAAATACTTTTCTTTTTTTCATATCCACCTGCCCCAGCGCAGAGGGAGGTGGGAGGTGGGGGAAGTGCTTGCCATTCACTTCTGTCACCCACACCCCAAATCCTGCTTCCCAGGAAGCTGGGTTACCCCAACCATCGCTTTGGGAGGTTAAGAATGAAGCAGCATTTTCTCCTTTCTTCCCCAGCTTTCTCCTACAGGACACTTGCACAACAGTGCTCCCAGTGCTCCCGTTTTCCTACAAAGATTAAAAATGGGCTGGTGCAACGGTTGCACGTGCAGGAGAACTCGTGTCCTGGTGCAGGAGCTGCTGCAGGTGAGGGAGGGGAGAGCGCTCAGTTTATTAATGTCTTATTAAATTTACTTTCACTGCAGCACTTCTCGTCTCCTGAGACACTTTTTGCTGTGACTGGGTACATTCAGGAATGATGTAGTTACAGAAGCACTTTCTAAACCAAATCAGATTGCCCAATTTGACTGTTTTTATTATTATAAAGCTTGGGACTTTTAAAAATGAACATCTCTTCTTCCTTCCTGAGTTTTTATAGGTTCTGGAAGAAATCACACAGTAGCCAAATTTTCCGACTGCCTTTGTGACCATGGCAGAACATGTAATCCTGTAACTTGGAAATTATCTTGGGAGGAGGTGGGGGGTGTTGCTGTCTGCCCAACATTGCCAATTTACGAGCACTTTAGAGAAGTGACTCAATTGATTTGTTTAGTGCCTGGCACAGTTGGGCAATGAGATGAAATAATTGTAACAGCCTCGCTAACTATAGTGCCCTTGTGGCCTCTGTTGGGGTCTTCTGACTTTTCCATCACAGAAAATATCCTGTTAGAGAGAAATAACAGCTTCTTTGGAAGAGGAAGTTTGGGATTTTTTTTACTGAACATAACTACTGTTTTCCATAAGCAGCAGCCACCCCACCCTGTGTGTGCAACGAGGCCACTGAGTCACCAGCTCAAAGCACTGACCGGGTCCTGTACCTCACCAGCAAGGACCAAAATCCCCTCCAAAGGAGCGAAGACAGCTCTTTCTCCAGTTCATAATTACAGATTAAAAAATGTTGCCTGGAAGCAATAAAAAAATAAACTAAGACATTGCAGACCTGGCAGGTGCAGCACACGTTTGCTTGTGCAAATGCAGCTTCTCACTGCTGGGGAGAGCCCGAGGTGACAGCAGGGAACAGGACAGCCAGCGTGAGGGCCATGGCTGTGTCCATGGGATGAAGGTGGGAGCATCTGTAGGATGTCTCTAGTAGATGGTTTCTCATACATCTGCTTCTGGCTATGATCACTTGGGGGAGAAGTCACTGCCCTTGGCCACCTGCCTGCTGCTCCCTGTGCTCCTCAGATGCCAAACATTGGACATGGAAGTGGGGAAAAAAAATGTCAGATGCTCGGGAGCACTGTGGTAACTCTGACCTGCTTTGCTGTAGCCCTGGGCTGCACAGCCCTTTCCTCTCGTATCTCCCTCCCACCGTCCTAGGAGAGAGTCGAAACCAAGAAAAAGCAGAACTGGGCAGAGGAGCTACAAAGCAACCAGTGGCCTTGAAGCACCCGTGGGATGACAAAGGACCAGAGGGACAAGGACACCAGGGATTTCTGGCCTCTGCCAGCTGCAGGAGGGTGGAGAGCTCTGCTCCAGGGGGGACACTGATGCTTGCTCTGATTCTGATTCTCATGGGCAGCTCCTGGCCAGGGTGGAATCCAGCCTCACAGATGCAGAGTCCGATCTCTCCCCTAGACCTTGATGCTACAAGAGCAGCTAAAGGGATGGATTTTCAAAATCAGCCCAAACCAGTGGGATCCAGGCCTTATCTGAATTAGGAACAGAATTAGCCACGTGATTTCTTCTCTGTGTTTACAGGAGCAATATTTTTCCAAAGTTCAAAGTCTTTCTGTGCAGGAAGCATGTGACGTGCTTCGCAGTCACATCGTGGGTTCGGTGCTATGAACAATCAAAAAAATCAATTTCTGGAGCAATATTTTCTATGTTTGTAATCTCTGAACTAATTACAAGCTGGAAAATCAATAGCTATTTGGAAATCTTTCCAATACGGCTAACTAAGCGTGCTACATATCATATATTCCACACATGATGCTCGTGACCACGTCCTAGACCATACGGGCAGATGATATCACTGTCAATAAGCAGCTGTACCTCACTACACTGCAACAGCAACATTTACCAAAATCTGCAGGGGGGATTGGGTAGAGCAAAAAGCATAGTGTGTGAGATCTGGAGCACCTTTTGTGCCGGCATTTTAAGCCAACAACAAAAAGAGTTGAAAGACTCAGTTAGTTCGACAGGAATCTTCAAGAAGGTTATGAAGCAAAGTCATTAAAAGTTCATGCCTGAGTTATAATGTTGGTTTTTTTCAACAGGCTTCATTAAAAAAAAAAAAGGAAAATCCTGGGTGACTGAAAATAACCTCTTTCTGTAGTCTCCTGGTAAATGAAAAGCGGTGTTAAAATCATAGAATCATAGAATGGTTTGGGTTGGAAGGGACCAGGAAGGCCATCCAGTCCAACCCCCCTGCAGTGAGCAGGGACATCTTCAACTTGACCAGGTTGCTCAGAGCCGCATCCAAGCTGACCTTGAATGTTTCCAAGGATGGGGCATCCACCACCCAACTACATCTGAAAGGGTAGTTCAATGGTGATTACATCTCAAAAACACACATAAAGAGGAAGGGTGTTGCTCTGATGAATATGATCTCCTCTTGCTCTACAAACACACTGTGTTGACCATGGCAACTCGGCTGGAGCCAAAGCCCAGACCTTGGTGCTGATGCTCTGCACCACGGGCATGGCTGGGATCTTATCTGAGATGCTGCAAGAGCTCAGTGCACGCTTCCTTGGTACCGTGGAGTCTGTGCTGCTGCTAAATGAAGAGTAAATATTCCCACTGGGCACGGTGCCAAAAGCACAGCACAGCAAATGGACAAGAGGCAAAGACCACAGCACGGGTGATTTTCCCCCACTCTGGTTCGCATCGCTGCTTGGTCGAACACAGTGATGAATTCTGAGCTGTCACATACCCACGGATTTCCTCTCATTTTACACGTTTTTCTCTAACTACTTCCCATTGCTTTCCCCCCCTCAGTGAATTGAGCAAGGACAAAGTGGGACTGGGGCACATCTCTGCCCTCGCTCCCTCCCCAAGCTGGGGGACTCCCGCAGCTGCGCTCACACCCAGAGCTCTCCGAGGTGGCTGATCCTCCTCCCAGAGCAGAGCTTCAGGTCTAGCAACCCATGAAGGTAAGGTGCAGAGCGTGGTCCGTTCCAGCTCTCACCTCCAGGAGACAGGCCACAATTCATAGACCTACCTAAATAAAAATTCAGCAGGTTATTATGCTCAAAGAACTTAAATTTTGGAGATGAGCATAACCCATGTATTGATCTGGATTGTAATTATTGTTATTATTAGTTACTGTTTGCATTTCTGTGTGACTCCTACACTCAGCACAGGAGCTCCTGTGCATGATGCAGCACATCAGCACAGAGAAAGAAGCCCCTCGAGCTGCTGACAGCCTGCCTGGACCCAAGTAGCGGTGCTTCCTCGCCTGAACATGCACTCCCATGGTGTGGTTTTGCTAATCTGGGCTGCTTTCAGCCAAAAAGCAACAGTTGCAAAAATATTTTTCTTATCATCACAGTCAAAATCTCCCTGTTAACTCCTAAGCCTGAAATGACCTTGATGCTAACTCAGAGCTGCCGAGTCCATGGGAACGTACCTAGAGCCTCTGCACTGGGCTTCAAAGTGTTTTCTCTTTCGAAAGTGCTGTCTTTGGACTTTTCCATCGTTCTTGCCAACGTAAGGTCATATTTCATTCAAATAAAACTCAACTGGAGTATGAGAAATCATGACTTTCAATCTTCTTTCAGTCTTCTGGGGGGGAAAAAAGGCTGCAGTTAGGCTTTTCAGCCTAAGGGAAAAGACCTGAGAAAAGAGCTCTTCAGAAAGCTTTCAAAGAGAAGCTCCAGCTCTCCCTCATCTCTTTTAAAATTAACACATCACACTGTGTATGCTCAGCAGCAAAGTTCCTAATATCCTTCCTGATAACCCCGAGGTACCGTGTGGCAGTGGCACTGCTGGCTGGTTTATAAAGAGGGCAAGAGCAGGGCAGGCAGCGAGGAATCGCCGCCTCTCACCGTGCTCCCCTGGCCACCGGCCATCAGCACCTCCAGGACATCCTGAACTAGAGGTTTGCATGGAGATGATTTGCTTTAACAGCCACCAGAGCAGGTGTCACTCACGAATTTGTCTAATCTTTCCTTGAATACAGGCACACTTGCAGCTCTTCAACGCCCTCGGGCAAAGGTTCCCACTGTTTAATCAGAAGCTCTGCAAGATTTTGCTTTAAACCTCCCTCATTCTTTCATTTGCAGGATCTCTTGCCCTCATAACGACAAACGTAGCTCACAGGGCTGAGCGGGATGGATTCTGATGTTCCAGTTTGCTGGGTCTTACAGAGGTAGGATAACATAAAATCTGGTAAAAATCCCAGGGTGGATTTTCATGAGTGCATTTTCCACTGCAATCCAGCACCAGCCAGCACTCTGAAAAATCCCATCTTTATTTGTTATTTATGATATATTTCCTGTGAATGAGTTTCTGGCTCAAATTACTTATAATAAAAGTCTAAAAACCATCTTAGTTTAGAAAAAAAATCCAGTTCTGCACTTCCTTCCCGGAGATTTGTTGCTTGTTCTGCAACAGGAGATGTGAATCACGTAAGTCTTTATAACAGCAGTATTAGGAAATGATCATTCAGGCGCCAGAATTCTGTATTAGACATTATGTCTTTAAATAAATTGTTTATTACTATGTTAACCTAATCTTGTAAATACACGAACACTTAACTATATTAAAAATGTAAATGTTCCCAGAACAGGACTTTACCTGATGAATATGTAACAACTCCCTTCTTTCCTAGGCAGCTCTGTGATCTTTGAAAAACAAGGATAGTTTCATTTGAGGGATGTTGCTAAGGTTTACACCTGCATAGATTCAACCCAAAAATTGTCACGATCACCTCAGGTTTCACGTGGCTTACAGGGCTGAACTTTGTCGCCGACAGCAATTTGGAATTTATTAAGGTAGGATTGCAAAATTCCTATTAACAGTTATCGATTGATTGGCAAAGTGATTAAAATTACTCAATATATGTGAGATAACCAAATTGAGCAGCAATTTAATCAGATTCAAAAATAATGAGATTCCCTCTTATTTACTGTACAGTGTAATAACTGTGTATGCAGTGACACAGAGATATTCCTGTACGTGTGTCAATATTTAGGCACAAGAGAAGTACAGGGTCATGGGAGAGAGAGAGAGAGAGACAAGTCTGAAAATTTCCGTCTTGAGATTTGGTGAGAATACTCACATACAATGAGCGTGGGGAGGCCCTGGCCCAGGGTGCCCAGAGCAGTGGTGGCTGCCCCATCCCTGGAGGTGTTCCAGGCCAGGTTGGATGGGGCTTGGAGCCCCCTGATCCAGTGGGAGGTGTCCCTATGGTTCTATGATACAATGCACCAGCATTCCCGACAGGTGATGATTGGGTCTGAAGGGCAGGTAACCTCACCAAAGACATTTTCATGTGCTACGTTAGCAAGTGAAATTAGGTGTTACACCTGAGAGGCGTCCCACCTCAAGGAGAGATTACTGGTCTCAGCCTTCTGCCATCCAGAAGAGCTCAATGAGCTTTCTACATAACCACACACTTATAAGCGTTTCATAAGGTGTTTTAATATCTATATGTTGATATCTTTACATCTCCCTCACCCAAGAGGTAACATATTTTGAGATGCTGTACAAAAAAAATCCCCCCAAATTAAGTAAAATAATCACTTTTCACCTCTGAGGACAACCTCACCAAAGGCAGGATGGGCCAAAACATACATGGAGATGCGAGCCAAGCTCAGGAACAGCAATGTGTCACCTGACACTGGAGCCAGTGATGAATGCAGCTTGGCATGAACGGGGAATGCGTGGGGTTTCCCCAGCTCGGATGCTTTCAATGCACTGCCTCACTTTTGCACATTTACTTCTCTTTCCATCTTGTTTATTTAAAATTCAAGGCGTTTGAAACAGGACCTTACTCATCAGTGAGCGCGCAGCGCCAGCCAAACAGCGCTCTGACTTCAAGTGCACAGGAAACGATTCGCTTATAATAAAGCAACATCAGTGTCTATGGAGCAAACGCTTCCTGGCTCTCCTGACCACAGTGTGTCGCAAACAGCAGGCCCGCCCACATTTAATTTGGCTCTGAAAGCTTATCCAGCAGTTCCCAATTTAGCCCAGTAAGTGAAAGCAAAAGCTGCAAGAAGCCCATCCACCTCCAGCTCCATGGGGCACAGCGAGGATGGGACAACAAGGCAGCTCCATCCTGCAGCCGCTGCCGCAGAGGATGGGGAAGGGGCACAGCAGATTGCTGCAGCCCAGAATGAGCCCAGCAAGCTGCAGGGGCTGCTTCTGCCTCAGCCCCTGCCTTGGCTCTCAGTTACCTGTGGGTCTCTGAGCTCCAGCAGCAACGGTGAAAAAGTGCCCTGCGCTGGGCAGAGATGGGCGCGCTGGGCAGAGATGGGCGGCTGGATGCGAGACCTCTGGCTGTTTCTCAGCCTCCGTCACCGCCTGGTGCAGCGTTAGCTGGGGTCTTCCATTACCCAGGTTATCCCCCACGCTCTGGATAATGGAGAACTGATTGCACTTTAAAGAGCTAAACATACAGTGCCTGAATTATTTATCTTTGAACATGCAGAAACAGGCCAAATTCCCAAGGGATGCCAAACAGCTCTTGTAAGGAATGCAAAGGGGGCAGCAAAAGCTGCACTGGCAGGTACACAAGAGCTTCCTCGTTAGACCCTCACGCTTGCACATGCCACATCTACTGAGGTTCTTCCTGCCCAGGTGATTTATACCCTGGAGGGTGTGGGTGCTGGTCCAGAAACTCACCCGTGTAACCACTCAAGGGCCCCCTCCGTGCCTATAAACCAACCGCTGTGACAGGGAGTCCCCAAACGGCAGAGAAAAAGGCCCAGACAAATGTGCTGATGCAAATCAAAGGGGTTTGGGGTGTTCCCACAGCTTCCCTGCACAGCTCTGGAGTCCTCTGCAATAATTAACCCAGCCATGCCCGGCCCGATAGCACCTGGCACTATGTTACACCAATAAAGATAACACCACGATGTATGTGTTTATGCCCCAGATAAAATAATACTCCTGCATCTGCTCCTGTACTTTTTCTTCCTTTTGCGGGAGGTCAGCTCATTGCAATACCTGGAAGTAATGATTCAATTCTGCCATTGCTGTTTGCCACCACAGCCACGGCGGTGGCTCCTTCCAGCACAGTATCTCCTCAGTCTGGTGCATGGATACATCCCTGAATTTCTCCCACAGCACCCCGAGGGTGCAGAGAGGCTGGGATACACCAGGGAAGGAGGGGAGGCATCCCGAGCCCTGCGTTGGAGGCTGCAAGGTGTGCAGCGGGGTGGGAAACCGACTGTTTTTCTTAAGATGCACCTGCCCCTACCCCTCCTCCCTCCTTATCTCCTTTCTTCTTGTTCCTTCATCCCTTTCCCCATCCTCATCCCCATCCTCCCCTTGCTGTCCTTCTGCCCCTTTACTCCCCCAAAGCGAGACCCTCTCCCTTCCCCGCTGCACAAACCCCTAAGGTGGGACCCTCTCCTGCCCTTCCTCCTGCCCTCCCCTGCTCACACCTATCCCTGCTCCTTTCCCTCTCCCATTCTCTTCCCATCTTCCTCTCCCTCCCTCATCCTCTCTCCTCCCCGTCTCCTTCTCCCTCTCCCCTCCCCATTCCCCTCTCCCATCCTCTCTCTTCTCCGTCCTTTCTTCTCCCCACCTCCTTCCCTCTCGCCACCTCCATCTCCCTCTCCCATCCTCTTCCCCTGGCTCCTTCTCCCTCCCCATCTCCCTCTCCCCATACCCTTCTCCCTCTCCCATCCTTCTCACTTCCATTTCCTTCTCCCTCTCCCCTCCTTCTCCCTCCCCACATCCTTCTGCCTCTCCCATCCTTCCCCTTCCCTCCGCACCGCCCGCTCCCCCCCTTTCTGTTTGCCCTCAGCTCCCCCGCCCCCCCATTGGCCGCCTCCCCGCCCGTCCCCGCCGCTCATTGGAGGAGGCTCCTGTCCGTTAGGGCGAAGCGCCCGCCCCCGCGGGGGGCAGAGCGGGGAGGGGGCGGTGGCACGAGGGCAGCGGCGGCAGCGGCGGCGTTGAGCGGTACCGCAGGGCGCGGGGAGGATGCGGGAGGGCTGGAGGGGGGGATGGAGCGGCGGAGGAGGGACGCAGGGATGCGGGAGGGCTGGAGGAGGGCGCGGGGCGGTCACACTCACAACCGGGCAGGACCCACCGGGCGGTGCCACGCGTGTCCGCGGGGGTTGAAAAGCCCCGGGGTGGGAATGGCAGCAGCCCCGGGCCGGGATAAGCCAGAGGGTGCCCGGTGGGAATGAAAAGCCCCGGGGTGGGGATGGCAGCAGCCCCGGGCCGGGATAAGCCAGAGGGTGCCCGGTGGGAAGCAACGCCGCAGCCCCGGCCGAGCGGGCTGTGCGGGATCCGTGGTTTGGTGGCGGGAGCTGCAGGTCCCTGTTGGGAAAAGCCTGTCTTGTTTCAAAGGGAAAAGTCACCCGAAATAGCCCAACTCGTGGAGATTTTCTGCTTGCGAGCCCTCTCCAGTGATGCCTCGGCACCGCCGCCTCGTAGATGAAATTCGTTGGAGTTGAGCCCCCGGGGGGGTTGCTTTTAACGCAGCCTCGCTTTTCTGTGGGAAATTTAAAAGCTGCAAGGAGAAGGTGAAAGAAAAGCTAGTGAGGAGGCATGGCAAAGCGAATTGAAAGCATATTAGCGGTAAAGTGATCCCCGTTTCAAGAGGGTGGTAAGTGGAGTTAGTCAGGGGCAGCGTGCTGAGCTGAGATTGGAGCACTTCATCACCTAACTGACCTGTGTTGCTTTTGCTAACCTATTTGTTTAGATTATATGAATCAAAACCATTATTAGAATAAAAATGTGGGGTGTTTTTTCAGTTCTGAGAGCTCAAAAGGCACGAATGGGCACTAATCGCTTGAGTTTGTCCTCTTAATATTTTATTACCATTTTACAGGCTCTGTGGTTTTACCAGGCAACACTCTGCAAACGTCAGGTTATCCCAGGCCGGCATCTCCTTTTTTTTTTTTGTAATTTCTGAGCTCCTACTTTCTGTAGTGCCACGTTGTTGTAAGAGCACACGTTAAAACAGCATTTGAGAGGGAAGGAGCATCCAAGAGATCTTTAGACACGTACGCTTTGAGCTCTTGTAAGTGTGAGAAGAGGATGCCATGTGGGGAGAGAGGGTTAGTCAGATAATGAAACGGAAAAGAAATGTAGCTATTTATACACAAAGAGGTCTAGCTTGAAGGCTACTGATCGGAAACCGAAGCAGCCACTCTCTGCACAAGGGACAGACCACAGCCACCTGCCCTGCGCTGGCGTGCGATGAGCGTGATAGCACCATCTGAAGCCCTGTGAAACAGCCGCTCCACTGATATTGCCTTGCACATGGGCCAAACCCACAAAGTGACAGTGACAGAAAGGTGAAGCACAACCCTCCCCCCCCGGGGATGACAAACGGGACAGGAAGCAGCAGTTCCTGCAAGGGTTAGATATTCAAAACTAGGAACTACTTGAGCAGGTACTTACTAGAAGTCTTTACAGAGATTAGAGATACACAGGCAAGGGGGAAGATGGGATCAGCACTAACAAAAGAAATATCCACTGGCTTAGGGAGATCAGCATCCAGCTGCTCAGTGCCTCATGATTTCTGATTGCAAACTCCTTGAGGCAGCTTTAATCTTTTTGTGTGTGTGTCTTTACAGCTTGGAGCGTGCTGGGGGGGATCCGGCTCTCCCATTTGGGGCTTTGCACCCTGCAGTAGAACAAAGAGTGAATGATGCCTTTACTTTATGCTGCTTAATTTGCTCAGTCCACCCCCCAAAAACCATCACTGAGCACTTAGTTTGCTTTCCTTTATTTTAACTGAGAAACCTGCCTTTGCCACAACCTCCAGGTGAAGATGCTTGCATGTCAGATTGCTAAATATTCTAGTTTGCCACTTGGATTTCTTTTCTTCCTCAGCTGTTTCTTTGAGCTGCTGCCCGTAAGTTCATTATTCAGAGCCTGAGACATCTGTGTGTCTTGCAGAATCCCATTAATGCAATGGTGAATACCAGACTTAGCACAAGCACTTAGCAGAGCTGACCGCTTGTTGCTGGTAGGATAGTGACATGCCGAGTACGATTTCAGAGGAAAAGTTCTCCCTTTGGATTTTATGTGTACTAAACCAAGATTGCTGTGTTAAAGCACTACGTAGGAGTTGTTAACCATGCACGGGGTGGTTTGGATGTGGTCTGCCCTGAAATGCATTGGTGTTCTGGTCTTGATTTTGATGGTCATCCTGAAGTTTATTGGGCTTCCAGAAAATGCATTGGCTTGGACTAGTGAGGGGCTGATCCTGGTGCAGAGGAGCAGAATTTGGTCAAGGGTTGGTCTCTTCTCTCGGGTGACCGGTGACAGAACAAGAGGACACGGTCTCAAGCTTTGTCAGGGGAGGTTTGGACTTGATATTAGGAAAAAATTCTTCACTGAAAGGGTGATTGGCCATTGGAATGCGCTGCCCGGGGAGGTGGTGCAGTCACCGTCCCTGGTGGTGTTTAAGATGAGACTGGATGAGGCACTCAGTGCCAGGGTTTAGATGATGAGTAGGTGTTGGTGTTGGCTCATAGGCTGGACTCGATGATCTCAAAAGTCTTTTCCAGCCTTGTGATCCTGTGGTGCTGTAATTTGGGAGCAGTGGCAGCCCAGACCACACCACGGGCAGCATCAAGGGCTTTGCCTGCAGCGTTGGTGGCAGCACATCTCTCACTGCGCCTGTTTCAGCAGGTTCCCCAGCTATCCCAGCCGTCTCCAGCTGTGGGATCCCTAGAGGTAAGAGCTGCTCCTGGAGCCACTCTTCCTTTTCAGAACTGATTTATTGCTAGACCTCCTTGCGATGTAATTAGTTTTGCTTCTTCTTGGCTTTGAGCGACCTCCCAAGGTATGAGTGGTGATGCTGACCTGGGGGATTTGAGAACAAAGAGTTTCTGCAAGCGCTGTCTGGGAAAGTGCTCTGAGAGAGGTCAAGGACTTGATCTGGTTTCTGAATCCCAGACAAAAGCATCTCTCCTGCTTCAGTAGTCGTGATGAGTGATTGTAGATAAGTACTCAGAGAGGGCCACTAACTTTTACAGATTTTGTGTCAGACCTCTCCTTAGTGCAGTGAAGAGCATGAGATGAGGCAGTGAAGTTGTTTAATATTAACAAAGGAATGTTATTCTAACCATAAAACTCCCTTCAGGTGCCAGTACCCCTAAATCTGGGGTACTGCTGTGTTGCTGCTATCAAAAATAATGTCATTCCACTTCTAGATTGTAAATGAGTGTTCTGAGCAATGGGAATACGTTAGCAGTGGGAAATGCTCTGTTTGTTCTTGTTCACCTTGTTGAGCAGTGCTGAGCCTTTCCCCAGCACTGTTTGAAATACTTGGAGCAGTGAAGACACCAGTCCTATTTCTTCTCTTGTGCTGTTCCATGTATGTATAGCTACACTTTGAATTTGATTGCTATTGTTAATGGGTAAAATTTGTTGCTGTATGGCATCAATAATCTTCAATCACTTAAATTCTCAGAGCTTGGCTTCGTTGCTTCGAGAAGAAAATTAAATGCTGACAAGTTTTTTTTAACCTTCGTCCAGTGGTTTCAAGGAGTTAGGGAGTTGTTTTCTTATTGAGAAAGCAAGGCCAAACACTGTTTTTTTTCTCAAAATTACTTTGACTTTGCAGTGTTCTGGCTGAGAAAAATCCAAGAAAAAGTACTTTTTGGCATCTTTGTAGCTATATTGTTTCATATTTCTGAATTCGGCTGCTTTGGGTATGCTATGAGATAGGAGTTTATCTTTCTAGATGGCATTAAGAGATAAAAGTAGGTTTAGATTCTAGAGTTCTGATAAAAGGTAGCAACCCATGACACAGAAATGAAGTCCTCTAATCATTTGAAGGACACAGGGCTCTGTTTTCTCTTCCATCATAGCCTATCCTTGGAAAACTGCCGCAATCTTTTTTAGTTTAAACTGCTCCAAATAAAGCAGATTTCAAAATTTAATTCAAGATTTCTTTTGCTTTAAAAGTCCCATAGAAAGCAGAAGTTCATCCTTTGTCCCAGCCACAAGTCCAAGCAGCTGCTCTACCTTGCTTTAGCTGGAAGGGCTTGCTGACACCTTCCCTCTTGATCATGGAGCTTTCTGATAGCATAAGAATTCCCCCCCCAAAAAGGCATTTCCTTGCAGTGCTTTCAAAGCAGCTTTATGGTCATCTTTGTATTGCTGGAGTGGATTCAGTCTTAGAATATTTAGACCCTTCGAGCCAGATGTGCATCTTGGTTACAACAGAATCAGCCTTTTCTGGAATCCCCCTATAACCCTTATCACCCTGTGATCCCTTTAGTGTTGAGTCTTTTCCTCTTACTTGGTGGAAAACCTTGAAAAGATACTGAAGAAACTGAATTAAAAGGTGTGAAAAACCAGTATCCAGCCTGTGGCGTGCTGATTATCTGCCTCCAATATTCTCATTTTAAAATACTGTGAAACGTAAAATATTGCCTTTTTTCAAGAGGCGACCAAAAAAAAGCTTCCTTTCCTACCATCACAAACCAGCCAATTTTTATTCCCTTCAGTTACTTTCTGTGAGAGCTCTCGGGAACCCTGCTTGAATGCCGTGTGCAACCAAACACTGCTAACAGGTCGGCAGGATCAGGCATGACCTTTGTCGGGGAACACTGATCAAAATCGGTCTTTGGTGGCCTCCTTCAAGCTGATGACCAAGAACAAGGTTATCCCGCTGTGTCCACTTCTTGTAGCCCCGTGGCAGGGGCTGTGGGATGCGAGCAGGTCCTTAGCAAGGGAAGTTAAGAAGTTCTTGAGTCAAAAATGAAAACCCCAGTGTGCTGCTGCGTGGAAGCAAGGGATCCCTTGAAGGCAATTTCCAGATTTCCAAGTAAATCTGTTCTCCGCCAGCTGCTGCCTAAGGCTGCGAGAAAGGGGAGGGTACAAAGTAGAAGCAATAGTGCATGGACAGCAAACCCCTCTGCATTCCAGCAGATGTTTTGGGTTGACAGTGGGAACATTATTTGCCTGTTTATTCATTTATCTCAGGAAGAAACACATTTGGCAGCAATTTTCTCCCTGGCAGTAAGAATGAATTACTGACCTGATTGAGTGCTGTCAGATGAAAGGTGTGCCAGCCTGAAAGAGGGGCGGTTTGCAGACTCTGTGGTGCTTGTGGAGAGTGCTTGCTCACCTGTTTACTCACCTGTCTACTCACCTTTCTCTCTACATTATTATGTATTGATGTTTGTGTGGGGGTGATTGCTTTTCCATACTGAGCTGGGTTTCTGTTAACGCAGAACAGGATTGCTCAGGATTTTTCCACGAGCATCTCTCAAAGAAATCAGCGGAGTTTCGCCTCAGTGGGGAGTTTCATTTATTTAGATGCAGCCAACCATGGAAGAAGCTGGGAGCCACGGACAGCACAGCCAAGGTGTACCTGCCCATTTGCAACCTGCTGTGCTCTGTGGCCATCCTTGAGGTTTTCAGTGCTTCCTATGTTAAATGTTTGCTGTAGCCACTGCAGGAACCTGTAGCTCGAGGACTCGCCCATTGAAACAGATCTGAAGTTTCTAAGGAAGGTGGCATTTCAGGTTGACTTCTTCTGCTCATCCTTGATGGCCGTGGTCAACAGCCGTGCACAGTGATCTCATGCTCTGTCCCGTTTCCCTTTGGGTCTGGCTTCCTTGTACTCATAGCTGTAGTTTGTGGTTATGGCAGTGGTTTGGGATTTTGAGTCAGAGAAGGAAGAGAAGTCATCCCTGTGAAAGTGGTCATCATTTCCTCTTGGTGATGCAATAGGGATGTGCCCTTTTCAAAAAATCCCCAAATGTACCCCTGTGTTGCAATTTCTAGGGTGTTGCATGGTCAAGTGCCGATTAACTGCAAGCTGACGTTGTGTTTATTCTAAGTGAATGAAACACGATGAAGTATGATGCTCTTGTTTAGAGGGAGAATGGTGACCACTTGGTGTCTGGTAACGTAGCAGCTGCAAATGCCCAGCCAGAAGTCATAGAATCATCCGGTCCTACAGCTGTGTCAGCCTGTGCATTGATCTTATGCAGTCTCCCTTGTGCCACATCAGATTTGTGCTGGAAGGGTTAATTTTGCACCATCTGGCTTTGTGCTAGATCAAATATTGTTTGCGTTGTGGTAGCCAATGTGAGGCCAGAATAAGCTCAGTGTAATATGCTTGGCTAATCCAACAGAAATATGATTATGTGCCCGTTCCTGCTCCAGATCTTATCTGTAACGGGTGGTTTAGTGACTCACAAAATAGCGATTGTGGAGACGTGGCTTGAGGGCTGTAAATAACCTGGATGTGATGATCTCCTTGCAGTGGACAAGAGAGACAATGGGTATGTCAAACTCAGATTAAGTACTTAACTTTAAACACGTAATTAAAGGAAAGAAATCCCACTTTTAATGCTGAATGACTTCCTAGGGAGTCACCTGAGACACAGGTGTTATTTAACTTCGTATTTTGCGTGCTGCAGTGACTTCCCTAGGTGCTAATCTGAGGTTAACCGAAAAATGAACAGCTGGAATTGTACTGTATTTTGCAAAATGGCCAGTTTCAAGCCGTGAGTTCGTTTAAGTGCTGTCCGGGAGGCTGTGCTGTTCCCGTGCTTGGCAGAAATCTCCAGACTAATACCTAAGAGGATTAGAGAGCATCGCTGAATGTTAAACAAGATCCAGGCTAAGCGGTGTGCACCAGTGAGCTTGTGCTCCAGGGGCTGTTTGGGGAAGCTATTACTTGCTGAGCTGGAACAAAAAAAAGTGAGTTTGTGTGGGAAATACTCTTCCCTCAGCTGAATCCTTCCTGCAGTTTCTGTTTCTCTCCTGCTCCCACTTGGCGCCGTGTTTCCACCCTCTGCCCATCTCGGGCACTCTTGTGCGCACTGAGGCCAGGGAATGTTGCAGGGGATGCTGATGATCAGCAAGTTTCTTTTTCTGCGATGCATTTAGCTCTTCTAATGTGCTCGCTTCAGCACTTTGCCGTCTGGTTTAAGACAGGAATAGGTGGGCATCCAGCCCACCAGCGTAGAGTTGAGCTGGAGAAGCTGTCAGAGGGAGCTCGAGCTAAAGACTGCTGTTGGCTGGTGGAGCGATATGACCTTATGATACATGATCTTCCTCAGAAAGTCCCTTTACCGTGGAGAATTGGGATTGGAAAGCAAGCTTGTCTCAGGAAAAAGTGAAGTACCGGGTAATTTGGATGTTGACTTCCAACCTGCTCTGTCCACATTGTGTAAAAGAGATGGCGCGGGGACCGTGCCCCGTGCCAGATCTCTGCCTTTACAGCACTTCATAGTGCCCCGGGGGTTTGCATGGATTTCTTCCCGTGCTGGAGCAGAAATTGAGGACTTCACTTTGTATTTTATCTCTAAATTTTGATCTGTTTAATCCACTTGAAAGGAATAAGGCATGAAGGCCCCGTGAAGGGGTGGTTCCTACACATCAGGAAAAAATTTCTTCACTGAAGAAATTTGCAGGGACTGGCACAGCTGCCCGGGCAGGTGGTGGAGTCCCCATCCCTGGAGGGGTTTAAAAGACGGGTAGATGAGTTTATCAGGGATTTTAGTAAAGGAACAGGTATGGTTGGACTTGATGATCTCAAAGGTCTTTTCCAGCCAGCTGATTCTGCGATTCTATGGTTCAACAGCAAGGATTCATGTGAAACCCACGGCTAACAGCTTCTCGCGTGCAGCCCGCAGTAGCACCGGCATGGGGAGTGTTCTAAGGGAAAAAACGGCTGTGGAAATGTGCCAATTCCTCTAGGCTTTTGCAATGGTTGGCAGTAGAAAAGAGAGGTCGTAGTCCGAGTTAGGGTATAAATAATTCTGGCTCCAAGCATCGTTGTGTTTCTGCTTTTGTTCTTACGATAAAGCCACAAATAGATTCCAAATAGCCTGCAAGAGGAGTGCAGCCTGGTGTAATACATGAATCGATCATTCAGTGGGAGAAAAGCCTTCAGTGGAAGGAGATAACTCAATCAAAAGCCTGTTATCCAGCGGTGATGTAAGAGAAGAGCCTGGGGAAAGGCTTTGCTACTCCAGCAGTGACTGTTGCCGTCTGTTTATGAGGAGGATGCAGTAATTCTGGACAATATTGACACACCACCTGCAATACAAGGGCCTCGTTTTATTGTGCCAAATCCATCTTCTTGTAGCATGGCTTCTACAAAGTTTCATGGTGTCATTTCCTCTGGTTTACCCTTTTTTTCCCCCTCTTTCATATTGATAAAATGAAGGGAATGAAAAAGAGGTAGATGTCAGCATTATTCTAGTGTATTTATACTGTACTCGGTATCCACGCCTTGTGTAACTCAGGATGTTGCATTTTTTTGCATATTTATTGCTTCTGTCTTTAGAAGCAGCAAAGAACCGTGTCTCACGTTCTTCGTTTGGGTTTTGCTCGGTTTGTTTCATTTCTTGTATCACATAAGGTTTGCCTGTATCTGCATCTTCTGCGTGGAAACAAAGAGGGGATTATGTGTCGGAGCTAACTGGTAATCATCGGGGAAAAGCTGAATGATGAGTCATGCAGGAACATTATCTTGAATATTAAACATCTTTAAATGGGTTGTTAGAATCCAAACACTGGAAAATGATGCTGTGGGCAGGGCTGGGTGCTGGGAAAATGCTGCTGTTGTATCTGCATTGGAAGAGCCACGGAGATGCCCGTCCCCATGGGCAATGGTGGCAGCTGGAGAGCACAGTACAGTGCCAGCATGAAAACCTTCTCATTATTGATCAAACTCACGGGTAGGAAAAAGATATTAAAGCAGGAGTGGCGTTAAGGAGAGGGACTCAGGTATTGTAGCATAAAAGAACCTTTTGTCTGGCTCATCTTTGCTATGGTAGAATATAATGGCCTGGTTAAATCTGGTTTGTGCATTGGCACGGCAAGTTTTAAAGATGGTCTAAGGCAGCTGCAGCCAATTGTATTTGCACAGATAAGCTGGAACAAATATGTAAGCTTGGAAAATCTGGCTAGATTTATCTTCAAAGCATTTTCAAGCAGCTAATTGAAAATTATCCAAGCCACCTTCCTGATTTTTGAATATTATTGCATTAATTTTGCCAGCAAATGGCAAGTGCTTGGAAAACACACAAAGGATTTGTGACTGCTAAGCTTTCCTATTTGGAATTTATTTAATTGTGAATGTGTCCTTGCTCATGTGATGATTTAAAGCCAGGCACTTCAGACTCTGGTGGGGTGAATCACGTGAAAACACGTCTCTGACAGGAGGAGTGGACCTGGGTGTTCCTAGAGCCCTCCGCTTCCGTAATACCTCCTCCTTGCAGCGCTCATGGTGAGTGCAGCATTGGATACGTGGTCAGCTGGCTGCTCTTCAGGTGTGTTTCTCTTTTCTGAAGTGTTTCCATGTGTGCAGGATGATGCTATTCCTGCAGGAATTGCTTACAAAAGGCTCCAGGCTGGTCCCAGTGCCGCCCCTGGCAACAGCAGCATCCTCTGTATGGCAGAACCAAAGGGATGCTTTTTAAGAGTGTGCTAAAACATGCACGGTTCGTACTTTGTGTGAGCTGAGGAAAGTTCAGTAGCTGCCAGGGCAACAATTCAGTGATGCACGTGAACCACCTGATCACCCCATGCTCCCTTTTAACTGCACCAGCCCCAGAGGACAAGTCCTGTTCACAGGACCAGGACACGGATTTATATCATTTCTGGGAGGCTTTCCTTTTCCTAAACCAGGGAGTGGATTACACTTGATCCATATGGTGTTTATCAGCTACAACAGAAGTAATACTTATAATCCTCTGAAGCCAAACTGTCCAAGCAGAATTCAGTTTTAAGTGAGAGAAATTAAGTGTACAAACCCAGATGAATTTGCCCCTTTCTGGAGTCGCATGAGCTCGGTACTGGGATGTGGACTTTTCCAAATCAAAATATCTGTTTTGTAAGGTCAGGTTCACTCGCAGGTTTAGAACTGAGACTGCCCAGCACAGCCACCGAGCATCGCCTGGGGCTGCTCCTCCCTGGTTTAAGGTACATCTCATCATTTTTTAATCCCCCGTTCCTGTCCCTTGGCAAATATCTCCATGTGTGCCATAGAATTGGAAAAATGATTAAGTCTACTCATAAACCGTAAACTGTGCTCAGCTACGGAAAGCAGAAGTTATGAATAGATGTTATTTGCCACAATAATACACTATAAAAGTCAAAAACCATAGAGTGAAAGGAAGATTAACTATTATTGGGCATGCCTCAGCAAATGGGATTGTTTTGCGTGTCAGTTATGAGTTAATTTGTAACATTAATCACATTTCTCCGCAGAGATGCAAAATGTTTTTAACTGGTCCTGTGACTTTTTAAATGATCACCTGGTAAAAAGCTTGTAAGTTTTACTACTGATTTAATGTGAAACATTGCAGAGGAGAGGGAGTCTTTACAAATTTCATCATGAAATATAAATCGTATGCTTTCATTGCCTTGCTACTTTTGTTGTGTTGACTTGGTAATGTTGGCAGCCTGGAAGCAGCTGTACAGCTGAAAAAAAGTGAGTTAAAATCTTGCAGGAAAATGAGTAAATGTATAGCTGGGAGATAATAGCATTGGGGCTGATTCAATGTAAGCAAGAAATCACCAGCTGGGTCATTAAAACCAGAGATGAATGGGAAGCAATAAATGGATGGCTCAGATGAATAAGAATGATTAGGAATTGCGTGAAGTTGGTTGGGTTTTATTCCCTAAAGATTATATTTTGTCCTCTGAAGTGGCATATGGCTCCTAGGAAAGCTAATGTTCCCAGTGAATGTGTCACTGCCGTTTTATAAATACTTGAAGAGATAAAAAGCAGCTTGGTGGGCAGCACTGAGCAGGAACGGCTCCAAGTCGTTAGCCCAGGTCCGTCGGGAGTTGGCCAGGACGTGGGCTTTAGGGGCAGAGAAGGATTCTGTGTGTGAGGAAACATCTGCCACTTGGAGAAAAGATTGGTTGCTTTCCTGGACGTTTAACCCTGTTTTTACTACTAAGTAGGACTAAGGGTAACCAAAGGCAAAGCCGGGGGTGGTGCAGTCTCCTGTGTCCAGTGGCCCAAACTCCTGCTACTTCAAGGAAAAGAAAACTTGAATGAAGAGCTGTAATCTCTCCCCTGACTCGTGAAATATTGAAGTATCAATACCTATTAATGAAATATTGAAGGAGATGCTGGTAAAGAGGCAGGAGGAGCGAACTCCAGGGTGAAGGTGAGCCAGTCAGGGAGTTCTTGGCTCCTGGTCACATCAGCTAACTGAGCTGGGCTTTTTTATCCACTGAAATCAGTGACAGTGGAGTCAATCCCCAGCAAAGCAACTTTCTTTACAAGTGCAGTCAAATATAACATCAGACTTATGTTTGTTATGGGAAGCGTGCAGCTGAAGTCAGTTGGCTGCCGTGCAGGAGGCCCATTTGATTTATACAGTGGTAACATGACCAGTTCCACCCCTTAGAGCCTGCTCCAGTACCTAATAATAACTTCTGACTTTAATAGAGTGCTAAAGCACTCTTATTTATTGTTTCCAATAGTGCGTCCAGAGATGAGAAAACAGATTTAGAGCTCTAAGAGTCGTAAGAACATCAGAGGGATGAGAAAGTGAAAAAATATAGTCTTGCATTCGGGTCATTCTCCTTTTGTGCCAACACGTTACACCGGTCTGTGACTGCAGCAAAGTTTCTCTGCCTGCAGTTAGTTTTTTACATGTTACACATCAAAGTTATCCTGCTCTGTACTCAGCCAGCTGAAGCAGAGGGTACCCAGAGAAGTCTAGCACGGACCTGAAAAGCAGTGCCAGGTACTCCCTGCATCTGCGCGATCATCAAATTCCTACTAAAATCTGGACCCTGAAATATTCTGTGTGCTCTGCTCCCCAGATGGAGTAATTAAAATAGAATGCTTTGCCAGCAAAAGGTGGATCTCATTTGTTTAACTGACCTTGAGGACCAGACCTGTTGCAGCACTACTGGTCCATCCTCTGCCCTTGTGGGGTGGGAGCAGGACCTTGGTGCTGCTCTGAGCATCACTGTCTGCCAAGTCTTCCTGCCCTGGTGGCTGCGAGAGCTGCCGGTACGGGGAGGCACGTCAGCATTGTCACGGTTGAGTCCCAGCCCAGCTTGTTTGGCAGCTGAACACAAGCAATTGTGATCTCAATTAACTTTCAGGAAATGAAGTTCCTTTAGATAAGACTTAGCTGAAGAGTTAACTAACTGATTCTGCTTCAGCTCAAACCAGACCAAGCACTCGTGCGTGCCGCTGTTTACCAAGCAAATGTCCGTAAGGTTTTCCAGCAACACATAGATGAGTTAATTTAATAACCAAAGGCAACAGCATTACAGTGATCTGAACAAGGTTTGTTTTATTGGGAAAACAAGTGCCTGTTTATCCCGTTCCCTCTTGATGAGGCTGATTGTCATCTCAAGAGGAACAGTTTTATAGGAACCTCTTGAACAGATATTGGCAAAAATATTGGGAAACACAGGATGCTTTGAGGATGCACTCTAATAAAACAGTTCTTGCCTAGCATTTGTTGAGTATTGAAGACCAGCATTCAAGGGAAAACCTTGGTTTTTCCTCTTTACAGCTCAGCCAAGGTATTTGAGAAAAATCGCTCTTGGTTGCCAGCACGATCAGGTGCTGAGATGCAGAGGAACGGGTTGGAAGGAGGGAGTCTGCATCGGTAATCAGGTTAGAGTCAGCTGCCTCTGCCCTCCAGCTCACTCTGCAATGGCATGTAGTTTAATTAGTTATAGAAAGGATTTTACTGAATAGTTGTAAACAGATCTGAGGGCTTGGAATAAAATCAATCTGACTGTGGAAACTTTTCGGGATAATTATAAACTGTTATTGGCAGAATGTGAAAGAAAGACCAAAGGACTTTTAACAGTGGGAAACTTGTAGCTGCACACACCGTGCTCTGCTGGGGGAAGGAGAGGGACAGAGGTTGTGGCTGGTGGAGTGAGGGGCTGGTGTCCCACCAGGGGTTCTTTGAGAGGAGGGATAAGAAGCTTCAGCTGGCAGGGAGACTGCCTTTAGAGATGCTTTTTTTTCATGTTCTTGACTGTCTGGGGTTTTTTTCTATAATATTAATGATGTCCCAGTGCCTGGGGTACCAACACTCTGCCTGATGGAGGGCACACATCCAGCTGAACTGCAGAGTAAGATGCTAATAATTAGTGAAAAGAAGAAGAAAGCAATATTTAAGGGGTTCGAGACTATAAAGGCATGTGTAAAAATTCTCTCTTCACAGATCAGAATGGTCCTGGCTCAAACCCTCACTATCTCCGTACTGATGTAAGCGCTGAAAATCACGTCTCCTGGATAGGCAAGCCCTCCCTGCCCTGCGAAGCCGCACCAGCCCCACCTCAACCTGCCGCTCGACTCTGCCCTCCCGTTCATGGCAATGCCCCAGAATTCAACTGGAGAAAATAGCTTTTGTTTTGCTCAGACGCTCAACTTCTCCCACCCATCTCCTTCCCTCGGTGAGGTCGGCCACACATGTGATGCCCCGAGTGGGCGTGTGGCGTGCGGCACCCCGCTGAGCAACGGCACCCCGTCTTCCAGCGCACCCAGCCCCTCCGACTCATGTGCCGAACCCCTTTGCTATGCCACCCAAGCACAGGAAGATGAAGGGATTAAATATGTGTCGGCTGAAGGGGAGGAACTGGCATGTGGCTGGGGGGGATTCACCCCCGGGTTCTTACAGCTTTTTAACACGTCCAAGGGTATCTTGTTCTTCCTCTGCGTGGCCTCCTTCCTGCAAGGCATGACCGTGAATGGCTTCATCAACACGGTCATCACCTCCATCGAGCGGCGCTTTGACCTCCGCAGCTACCAGAGCGGGTTGATCGCCAGCTCATACGACATCGCAGCGTGCATCTGCTTGACCTTCGTCAGCTATTTTGGGGGCAACGGCCACAAACCGCGATGGTTGGGTTGGGGCGTGCTGGTCATGGGCTTGGGCTCCCTGCTCTTTGCCTTGCCCCACTTCACCACGGGACAATACGAGGCACGTTCGGCAGCAGAGGTGGGCATCTGCGGGGGGAACCAGAGCCTGCCCTGCACCCAGGCTGCCTCCAGCCTCTCCAGCTACAGGTTCATCTTCATGCTGGGTCAGTTCCTGCACGGGATGGGAGCCACGCCGCTCTACACGCTCGGCGTCACCTATTTAGATGAAAACGTCAAGACTAACTACTCCCCCGTGTACATTGGTGAGTGGAGCCACAGGGGCAGCTCAAACGCCAGAGCTGAGTGATGGGAGTGAGAGCTGATCCATCTGCCTTGGCACTGAGAACAGTTTCACAAGAGATGCCCTCAGTCTTCTACTCCCAATAACGGGCGAGGTGGTAATCAGAGGGAAGTGGCAGCTGTTGGGGAGGTTTGAATTATCTACAGGCAGGGAGTGGAAGTGCAGTTGGGTGTTTTCACTTCTGCCACACATGCTGTGCAGATCAGGAGGTGCCTTCTGCTCCCTGGTGCCTCCAGCACGCGCCAGCACGAGTGTGGCATTAGCATCTCTGGCAATCAACCATAAGGGCATGGCCAATCGTGCGAGGGCACCGCACCCCTTTAGTGCCATAGCACAGCAGGGCTGGTCACAGGGCTGCTCAGAAACTGCTGGTGCAAAGCATGGCCAGGATTCGCCAAGGGAGGAATTGTATCGCTAATCACTTAGAAAATGCCAAGTACTTACAGTTGTGTTGGGTGAAATTGCTGAAAGGGCTGACCTTTCAGCAATTCTAAAGTTTAGCAGCCTGCCCACGCTGTATCAGGGGGCTGTGCAGGGAGAGGAGGAGGTCACGTTCTGCGACCAGTGAGTGGATGATCTCTCCATGGCAGCAAACCAAGACAAGTGCCAGTGGTGCTGTGCTTAGTGTAGGCATTGCGTGTTGTCAGTGGGGAGACAACGCTGCTGCTCATCACGCCGGCAGCTGGGATGTGGCAGCGGGGTCAGTTACATCCCTGCTAAATAAGAAAACAGTAACTACATAAATGTGTTGATGATCAGGGGGCTGGAGCACCTCCCGTACAAGGCCAGGCTGGGAGAGTTGGGGTTGTTCAGCCTGGGAAAGAGAAGGCTTCAAGGAGACCTTAGAGCAGCCTCCCAGTGCTGAAAGGAGCACCAGGAAAGCTGGGGAGGGGCTCTGGATCAGGGAGTGCAGGGACAGGAAGAGGGGAATGGTTCTCAGCTGAAAGAGGGGAGATTGAGATGAGATCTTGGGGAGAAATGTTTTGCTGTGGGGGTGGGGAGGCCCTGGCCCAGGGTGCCCAGAGCAGTGGTGGCTGCCCCATCCCTGGAGGTGTTCCAGGCCAGGTTGGATGGGGCTTGGAGCCCCCTGATCCAGCGGGAGGTGTCCCTGCCCATGGCAGGGGGTGTTTCTGAATGATCTCTAAGGTCCCTTCCAACTCAAACCATCCTACGATTCTTTTTTCCCACTGAACAGATTTTGCCTGCCCCATGCTATTCAAGTTGTCAGGTAGGATGGGAAAGATTTCTGGGATATAAGTGTGAGAAGAAAACTTGTTCAAACTATCTGTTTAGTTTCTCAGTGACCCAGGGAGAGGGGTGTGAGGTGGCAGGAGGCTGAGCATCCCAGATCCAGGAGGGAACTGGCTGTGGCAGCGAGGTGGGGATGCTGGGCACCCACAGAGCTCTGCTGGCTGAGATGCTGCTGTTTCTCTAACGCTGCGTGTTTTCCCTTTCAGCTGTTTTCTACACTGCTGCAATCCTTGGCCCTGCAGCGGGTTATCTGGTAGGAGGAATGTTTCTAAATATTTATACTGAAATTGGCAGAGAGTAAGTCGCTAAAAAATAATCTTGTTCCTTTTCCTTTATGCTCTATGTTTCCTTTGGAGGGGGGGGAAAATAACAATAATAATCTGGAGCAGTGACCTGGTGGCTGGGTGAAGCGTGCCCAGGGTATTCAGTGGTGTTTCTGCAGGGGAACCGGGGCTGGAAGGGTGGCTTTGCATTAGTGCTGTTGCTGGAAGAAAATTGCTGACAGCCCTGTCAGCTTAAATCCTTCCTCACGCTGCACTGCTTGCGCTAATGAGGCTCCGAGCAGCAGGTGAAGTTTTTGAATGAGTTCCCTGATGTGGCAACGCTACCAGCAGTGCTGCTTGTCCTCCTGGTCATCCAGCCAGGATGCTCAGTCCCTCCTTGCTTTTTAGTATTTGTAATTTATTCTTATCTCCTTACAGGCTTTTTGGCAGATGAATGGGTTAAATAGGGGAAACGAGTTTCCAGGGGATAGAATGGGTTATTTCTACCAGTTTTCTAACAAAGGGTAGCTTTGGGGTGGAACAAAGATCGTAGCAACCCCTAAAGTGCAAATGAAATGGGGAGAAGTGAATGTGCAAGCTGGAGATTAAAGAATTAAATGCTATAATTCCCTGGGCTCGTTAAGTGTTGCGCTCCTGGGTGAGACAGGCAGCGCCGTGGTGTGGCAGGAGGGATGGGGGATGTGGCAGCCCCAGCAGGTTGCCATGGGAGAGCCCAGAGCTCGGTTTCTTTCGCTGATGTCCCCCCACTCTGTGTCCCCCCGCCCCGTGCCCTACCAGCTCCGGCGAGAGACGCGCCGAGCTGTCCTGCTCGCTTTCAAACCGCCGCCTCTCTCTTTTGTGTCCTTTTGGCTTGGTTTCTTACAGGATCGACATCACCCCAGAGAACACGCTGTGGGTCGGGGCATGGTGGATCGGCTTCCTCGGGGCCGGAGCGGCCTCCCTGCTCATCTCCATCCCCATCCTGGGGTACCCACACCGCCTCCCAGGTACGTGGCCCCACCATGGCTCGTGGGAATTGGGGCTGGGGCTGCGCAGCACTCACACTTCCCTTGGGAAACGCATCCCTACGGATGTAACTGGGGACATAAGGGCTGAGGAAGAGTTTCCAGTGTTTAAATTGTAATTCCTACATGGATTTCACCCCCTGCAGCTTTCCAGCTGCCTCTTCCCCCACCACAGCCAAGCAGCAGAGGGAGGATGTCACTTTGCATTTTCCACCTGCAAATCTGCTTTGGGAGCGTCCCCATCCCACGCCTCACGTGCTTCTTGCTCCTGTTTGCCTCTCGCTTTCAGGATCCCAGCGGTACATCGTCATGAGGGTGTCGGAGGCTCATCAGCTAAAGGATGGGAGCCACAAAAAAGCATCGGATCCGGACTTTGGGAAAACAGTTAAAGATCTGCCTCGGTGAGAAAACCACCCCGTGCCTGACGTTCAGGGAGCCCTCCCCAGAAGTGGGAGTAATTGGCCCAAACTGAGCTTCTTGTGATGTTGCTAAAAGTTTTTGCCCGTTTTCAAAAGTAACGATGACACTTTCTCGCAGAGGAGGTTGTAAGGTTGCAGAACACTGCTCCTGTGAGTGGCTGGGGGCTGAACTAGGAACTGCTGGGGGTCACGTGGGCGAGCAGAGGACAGGGCACAAGTCCTGCCTGTGGTTTTCAGAAGCTCACGTCCACGTGAAGATCCACCTGCAGTCATAGGCACTGAGTTTCACCGAGAGTGGCTCGGTGCCAACCTTTGGGTAGTGGAGATGCACAGGCTTTGCCATCTCATACCCCACACCCAGTGGCGTTATTTCTTCTTATCTGCCCGGGTCTGGCCTCACCTCGCCCAACTGGGTGTTATCCAGCAGCTCCTCTCTGTTCCCTCAGGGCTTATCTTCCTTTCCTCTGTCTTTGCTTATGTTAGGTCCCTGTTTTGTCCTTTAAACGAGAAAAGAGAGGATACAAAACCCCCAACTCCTACAGCTCCATTGCAAATCCAGGGAACAGGATACTCTGCACTGTAGCTTTCATTTCCCTTTCTCTTTTATTCTTAGTTTCCTTTTTTTTTTCCTTTTGCCTTTGCATCTTCCAGCCTCCTTTCATGTGTTACTACTTCTTATCTCTCCTGCAAAGCAGAGACACAGCAGCGAGCTCAGTCACAAGGCTGCTGCTTGGCTTTGTGTTGTGGGCAGGCATGCTTGCACCAAAGGAGGTTTGGTACCAAATGGTTTAAAGGGATCCTGAGTGGGGAAAAAGCAAGAGGCCAAAAAAACCCCAAACCTGTGGTCTTTTAGCCTGGAAACATTTGCTATCGGTCTTTGAAATCTTTTTGATTTTCTTTTGTGTTGAGTTGCATGGAGGGCAGGGGGAGAAGTGCTGCTTTATTTGTAGCTTGGGTTTAGGTGGTGTGCAAGCTCTGGATGTTGCAGAGATACCCGGGCACCAATTCCTTTTGGAGCTTGCAGTCATTAAGGGGATTTTTCTTTATTATATTTCTCCCAGGACCACTCTTAGGGAGGAGTTTGCATCCATGTGTGATTGCTGCCACGTATAAATGCAAACATTCAGCGCTGCGGAGCGCCGTGGTGCTGCCAGCAATCATTTCGGAGCTGTAGTTGTGGCGTTTGCCCGTGTGCTGGCGGAGGAGCAGTGAAGCAGGTGCTTAATGTGGGAGTTTCCAGCAGCAGTCGCTCTGTGTTGTGTCAATGCGACTGCTCGCATCGGTCTGAAATTCTCAGAGACTTCATGGGAAGTTTACCAGGGGTTAAGGCAGTTTTATGAAGACTATTACATTGCACAGGTTTCAATACTGTTATTAAATAGCATTCTTGACTGGGTGCCATTTGCCGAGGTCATGGCTTATTCTCCACACGGAAATTAAATTCAAAACTTGCATTTAAATAATAAGGTTATGACTAAACCCAATACAACCAAGGTAGCAGAAAGAGATGGAATTCAGTGTTTGATGCTTTTCTTGCTTATCTGGAACAAAGCACCCACTGTTTCTTGGTGAAGGCTGTCTGACAGCAGGTACCGAGACAGTCTTCCTCTGGGAGCATCTTCTTTCACCCCTCATTTCTAAAGAACAAATACCCAAAGGTGGGAGAACTCGTATCAAATAATTCAGGTCGGCCCAGACCTTAGCGTGGTTTGCGTTTGAAAGCAAAAACCCAACAGACTTTTGTGTACCCTGGTTTTGATTAATAAAAGGGAAGTGCCTTTGAGGCTTGCTTATTCTGGAAACTTATATTAAAGAGGAGATCACATCTGTGCGTGCAGCTCTTGGGGACACATGGGCCAGGCTGGAGAGCGAGGCCAAAGGACACTTGCTTTTGTTTTAGTGAGGATCGGGTGCTCCGTGCTTTCTCACAGCATGGGCAGTAAGAGTCTCGTGAAGATAAGCAGAAATACTGGTGAAATAAAATACCATCCCCTGCCATCGGGTCCTTTCTGAGAGAGATTAATGAATTGCTGTATTCACCGTGCTGCCCAATGGCAGGGGCTTTACAGCAGGAATGCAGCCCATACAGCTTAATCCTCTGCCCTGAAGAGACTTCTGTCTTAATTCTGGGATTGAAAAGGCCTGATAAAATAGCATTTTCCTTTCTCTGGCTCCATATGATTGCTCTCATGAAATAACCCCTGCTGTCGGTGCAGAGGGATTCAAACAGAAGATGCGTAGAGCTGTGCCAGGAAAGGAGGCTTTGTCCTAGCAAGCTGTGCACCAGAATTTGTGAGGATCACTCACCGTTCCGTTGAGCCCTGATCTTCAACACAAGAAGCTACGGTCAATATTTCACTCATTCCTCTTGGATTAGGTGGCAGCACGGGGCTTTGATTTGTTTCATGGCTTTACTACAGCTTCTGTGTGTTGTAAAAGGAGGTCGGTTTACATCCCTGTGGGATGTACAGGAGTGTCCTCTCTTCCCTTGGTGGTGCTGACAGTAGGTGTCACTTTTTGCTGCAGAAGCCCCTGTTCACGGGCTCTTAGACTGCATAAAAATCTGTTATTGATGACTCATTAGCTTGTGGCCGTGCTCTGTTACAGACCGGGCTGTCCTGACCATGCGAGTGTTCCTCAGAGGAGCAGGCTCTGATTGTACAGGTGGTCCCAGCCTATTTAGCAAGACCATTGCGTGAGGAAAGAGTACTTATATGTGTGAAAACTGGCAGGATCAGGCTTTTATAGATAGTGGGATTCTTGTCTTGGCAATCCTGAGCCTTCTGAAATCCCTTTGGCTGCAAGAACTTAGGACAGTCAAGACTATTCAAGACTTAGGTGATTTCTGGGTGTGTTGGAAGTCCTGCTGATAGCAATGAAAAGGTCTGTGTTGACTGCGGTAGGGTTTTGCATGCGGTAGCTCCTCACAACTACATCTTCTGTCTACAAGCAAATTAAATTACAGGAGTAAATCCTGACTGTTAGCACTGAAAGGAGTTCCTCTGCATTTTCCTACCTGCAAATCTACACTGTAACCTTTGGCCAGCAGGCACGAAGTCACACTGGTGCCGGGGGATGGCTCCTCTCTTTTCTCTTGAACTATGAAAAGGTGAAGGCGTTGTACATTTTCTACATCAGCACAAGGCCCACAAGTGTTTTTCTTGCTAAGAAATTAGGCTTTGTGCTTCCAAATAAAGTACAGTCAAAAAGATCATTCCTGGAAAATAGTTTAGCAAAATAAACAACTAATGCCAACAATTAGACCATGGTTACTATAAAGCCCCTTCTAATCAGGGTGTAAGAATGTGTGGTATTTCTTTCAGCGTCTTTGTTCTTTTGATATAATGGAATTCTCCACTTTATGTGGGTAAAGTCACATAAATCTGATGCTGAGCTGCAACATCTCTCTCGCTCGGTTGTACTACAGTAGGTTTTCTCTGATTTCACATTCCTCCAAAGCAGTGGTGATTGTGCCTTTCAGTTCAGCAAGCATCCCGTGGCATCCCTGTCGCTGCCATCGCTGCGGGATGACAGGTTTATGCCCATCTCAGATGATCTGTAGTACTGGGCTGGGCTTAGGGAAAGTCATGCCATAGAATTTCAAGCTCGTTACCAAATGCCCTCTGCAAAGCAGTGTCAACCCTCTTAGTCCAATATCCGAGATAGCGAGAGGTAATTGAGACCATCCCATGTGCCCGAGGGTGTTTCTGTGTCTCAGAGCTGGAATTGTTGCTGGATTGTCTTTCTGCATATAAATGACACATGGCAATTTTTCAGGCATATTTATGGCTCTACTAAATCCCGGTGGGTTGAAAATAAAATGTATTTACTCAACTTGTACGTTAAGCTTAAAGTAAAACTGTGTTGAGATTGCGGGAGAAAGATTGCTTCCTGTTTTCCAGTGGGATATAAGGTGTCTTGGAGGTGTTTCCTCCATATAGAAAGGTTTTCTTGGTATTTCCCCTGAGCTGCAAAACACCCATGGTTATCAGAGATTGTTATTCTCATGAGGATATGGGTGCACATGAGTAGCATGTGCTTACGTGAGTATGTAACACAACTTTGTTCCCCGAGTCAGGAGTCCCGAGAAAACGGCCACCAGGCACTAATAAAATCTTGAAGTTATTGCAGTTTGGTGAGGAGTAGTGTCCTTTCAGTATTGCCCTGTTGAGGAATGGGAAATACTCAGCCTGACCCTAAATGTTGAAAAGTTGCTGTTGAAATCATCCGTCTGAAGTTGTGGGCACCCAGAGTACGTGTTGTATCACACGCACTGCTGGTACCCAGTCCCCGTTTTGAACGTTCGCATGGGATAAATAGACCCATCTGGTGCCCTGTTGAGGTCCGCAAGGAAGAGTCCCAGGTTATTCCCTCCCGGTTTAGATATTTGGTTGGCGTTCCTCAGCTCCCGTGGGTGGTTGGCTGTAGCCAGCAGGGCTATAAAAGACAATCAGGGTCATCACTTCTCTTAGGTACCTGAGGACAGTCAGGACAGTGTCCAGCAGGAACAGCAGCCAGAGGTTGGTGCATGAGAGACGTTATATTTAAAAGGGCAAATGTGTTGATCCCCACCTGCAATGGAGACCATCTCCACAAAGCACCAACATCTACTCTGTGCAAGTAGATAGAGAGAGGCGCGAGGGTGTTGTCAGCATCCTTCCTTGGCTGGCCAGTGGAGAAGCTCACTGATCTTTCAGACTGCACTTGGCTCCCTCTTGGATTTTTGTCTCAAAGCAAGGCAGCGTGGTGGGGTGCTGCATCGTCTTGGATGTGGTTCTTCTGACTGGAAAGTAGAGGGCAGACCTGAAATCAAAATGTCACAGTGACTCAGTTGCAGGATGTTTGTCCTTCCCAGGTCAGTGCTGCTGCTTCTGAAGAACCCCACCTTCATCTTCCTCTGTTTAGCGGGAGCAACCGAAGCCACCCTTATTGCTGGGATGTCCACCTTTGGACCCAAGTTCCTGGAGTCTCAGTTTAGTTTAAGTGCCTCTGAAGCTGCAACCTTTTTTGGTAAGAAAAGCACGTTTTTGCAATATTTTTTCCATTTTTCTTAGAAATAGAAGAGCACTGTAACTTGTTTAGAATGGAGACAACCACTCTTCGCAGTTCATTTAGAAGCAGTTACCTTCTTCAGCTATTAGATAGGATCGTTTCTCCTCAGCACATCTGTACCAAGTGCATTTTCAGAGCTGTATCCACTGATATCAACAAGAAATGTGTCGTTTCTGTAGCCATCTATTACCCTCTAGAGGAAGGCAAAATAATTGTAGTGTGTTCCTTCTGGTGTGTTCCCAGGAAACCTTAACTAAATGATTCCTCTAACGAGGGATGTCTGAACGGGGGGATGTATCTTGTCAGCATCCTGAAACTGGGAAGATCCTCAATTAGCTGCTGTATTGTAGACGAGGAAGGGAGGTCCAACAAGCGTCAATGCAATATTCATGATGTGCTTCTCAGAGTCTGTTTTAAGATCTCTGGGTAGGAAAAGCTGCCTTCCGGGCTCTCCTGCCGCGATACCTGAGCTGTTATGGAGGACCACCTACTGCAGCAAAGCCCACTGAACTCCTACCCAGAAGCCACGCAGCAATCAAGGAGTTACTCTGGTGCAAACACACTGCAGTTCGTGTATTCAGGCATGAAATCTCCTTGCTGACATTTCTAAACTTGTTTCTGGGGTTTGTTTTTTTCCTTTTTATATTTTTCAGGTTATCTGGTCGTGCCAGCTGGAGGAGGAGGCACATTCCTGGGAGGATTCCTTGTGAATAAATTTAAACTCCGCTGTTCAGGAATCATCAAATTGTGTTTACTTTGCACAGTGTCAAGTCTGCTGGCTATTTTCATTTTTTTTATTCACTGCCCTAACATGCCGATGGCGGGAGTAACCCAGATGTATGGGGGAAGGTAATTATCCTATCATCCCATCTGCCTTGTGCTGCGTGGCCGTGGTTAGAACAGAAGAACTCCAAGTACACGGTGGTGGTGGTAGTTGTGTTAATGTGTTGGTGATGGAAGTTGATGTCTTGCAAGCAGATACTGAGGTGAGACTGAGAATATAGATGTCTGAATTTTTGCAGCCAGTTGGAGTTCATGGAACAGGCGTTCTCTTTAGCGAGGGAGGGGAGGTTGGCAGCACCAGATTGTGAGATATTCCAATATTCAGTTGCCTTCCCAGAGTCCCCCATCTCTATCCAGTGGGATAAACTGGACAAACGTTGGGAATCTTGTCTCCAAGTGGAGGTGTTTCCCTGTGAGCTGGTCACTTAAACTCCCTAGGTAGCTGTGGGAAAGAGAGCCCCAGGGCACGACTCTTATTCATGGTTAAAACTGGGTGAGATGAAACCCTTCCCAAGTCTGGCTTTATGCTATCTGGGGATTCACCACATATCCTACTGTCTCTTCTTCTCTTACTCTACACATTTCCTCCTGGAAAATGCTGTTTAGTGTCTCCCCACTGACTGGTCCTGTGTTCCGCATAGTGCTTTGCCTGGTGGCCACCTAAACCTGACGGCAGCCTGCAACGCCGAGTGTGGGTGTCTGCAGGAGACCTACAGCCCTGTCTGCGGGAGTGATGACATTATGTATTACTCTCCCTGCCATGCTGGCTGCAAAACAGTGTCTGAAAATCTCAGGAATGGCAAGAAGGTATGTCTGAAACCACTGGGTATTAACGAGGCACGGACACGTCTTTGGGATGGTTTAGCTGACACGGCGAAAGTGTGTGCAGCGTCGAACTTTGCTGCAAATTGATGTAAAAGCCCAGTGTAGAATGGATGCTTCCAGGCACCACCGGGGATGAAGGCAGAGGGTGTCCTGAGGTTGCCCTGCTTCAGTTCCCCCAGTGTGCCAAACTTCGGGTTTGCCCCACTCTGGGTCAAATTGCTCTGAAATCCATGGTAAATGTCCCAGGCAGACAGAGGAAGGTCAGTAGGCACCTAAATCCTGTCCTGGTGCTTGTTTAGGGTCTTCATGAACATGATGCACCTCATCATCTTTCCAGCATGTCCTTCCTAGAGACAGGCAAAGACTTGAGAAGGGTGATGATGACATTCAGCGTTCGAGGGCTGCCTGGCAAAATTAACTTCTTTTATTTAATAACCTGTTTTGAATCAGAATTGCGTTAGGAATGCAGTTTGATTTCTGCTTCCCTCATGCTTCTGGAGCATAACCCGCTGGTTTCTACCCTCCATGAATTGATTTCTTTTTAAAGCTTTGACGGTCTCCATGCTCTGCCTGGCAAAGCACCCACTGACTCTTCTTTTCCAGGTCTACCATGAGTGCAGCTGCGTTGGCAAAACCCGCTTGCCCGGCCCTGGCAGTGCCGAGGCAGGGAAATGCACCTCCTCTTGTGCAAGAAAACCTCTGCTTCTGTTCTTCATGTTTGTGGTGATCCTCTTCACCTTCCTGAGCAGTATTCCTGCCCTCACCGCCACTCTGCGGTAAGCATGGGATCACGTTGTCCTCCACCAGCGCTGCAAAATCCACCTCTGCTTTATCCTACTGGGTAGAGCCATGGGGAAGGTGTGATGGGAACCACCTTGTTGCTGGCAGCCTGGAGACATCAGGACTAATTTTTTAGCATTTTTTAGCATGGGCAGCTCTGCCCTCTGACATGGGGGACCCTTATGTGTCCCATTTTACAGCAGCGGTGGGAGGACACTGCACTAGGATTAACCTTGGGTCTCCAGAGGGGTTGGAGGTCCCAAACATGCTGGGCTCAAGGGTGCGACAGGGGCGGGGAGGTGCTGTGCAGCCTGGCATTGTTTTAAACAATCTCCATTTGTTCCCCAGGTGTGTCCCTGACAGGCAAAGGTCATTCGCACTCGGGATCCAGTGGATTGTAGTACGAACACTAGGTATGGAACAGAGGGAATAATCTGGGCATCGCTACGGTCTGTTGGCTTTGCGAGGCGTGTGCCAAGCTGTTACCTAGGAACAACACGCGTTGGGTTGGAAAAGAACGGTGTAGGACATGCACTGTTGAAAGGAGAACGCTTTTGCTTGTTTGCTGTCATTCAGAAAAACCTAATTTGCGAACGGTTTGCAAAGTGAATGAAGTGTTCTGTAAACATCGCGGGTGGGGTAGAGGAGCAGTGGCCTGGCAATGTGTCCTTATGTTAAGAAAAAAGGAGCAGAGGCCTTGAAAGTCCTGTTTACGTCCCTTGGCTCTTGTGCAACATGCAGGTCAGGATGGTCAAAAGACCCACTGGGCTCTCAGGTGTTGAAATTCAGTGTATTTTAGATCCCTTGTGGCTCTAGATGCTGCAGGATGAGTTTGCCTGATCAGAGTAGCAGCTGAGCCTGATGCTTTTCTGCGAGAGCCTTGCAGTGTTGGTGCGTCGATTCTGCCTAGACTGAAGGTGCACTCTCTCTTCCCACAGGAGGCATTCCTGGCCCCATTGCCTTTGGGTCCATGATCGATAAATCCTGCCTGCTCTGGCAGGACCAGTGCGGCGAGCAAGGTTCTTGCTACATTTACCAGAACTCAGCCATGAGCCGATACACCCTCATCGCTGGACTGGTCTACAAGGTGACGCTGCCTGATAACTTCACTCTGTGATAAAGCAAGCAGGTTTTAGGAGAAAGCATTTTACTCTGGGAGAGAATTTTACAAAATTGGGTTGTCCTGATCTGCCTCCCCAGCCCAAGTGAGACCTTCACGCAAGAAGCGGGCTCAGGGAATGCAAAAGCTCTATTTGCTTCTTGCCAGGTAATGGTGCTCCAGGCACCATCATTGTCTGAAATTCCCATTATTTTCTAGGCTTTACAGCTTCTGTTGCACCATATTTCATACCTCCTCTTCTCCCAACAGTTATCAAAGTGATTTTTTGCTAGAAATGGAGTAAAAGGTAATAACTGTGGTGTGTTAGCGAGAGTGAGGGATGGCATCGTGGGCAGGCTGTAAATAACCAATCACTTCTAGAAAATAAGAGAGCTTAGCTCTGTGTTTCTTATTTATTGGGTGAAAACCATCATTTTAACTGCTCCCAAACAAGTGCTTGCCCTAGATTGTAGTGATCAGCAGCTGCTGTGATAAAGAGGCTTTCCAAAGCCTTCCAGCAAATGTCGCAGGTGGTGTTGATCCACACAGCACTGTGCTCCAGGTGTCTGTGTGGGGCTGAACAGCTCTCCCAGTTCTCGCTGGCCCATTGCTGCAGGGCTGGCTAAATTCAGAATTTTCCCTGCTCTGGCTCTGTGTGCTGGTCTGCTGTCCAGACCGGCCTTCAGCATCATCTCCTCCCCAGAGCTTGGTCAGCCAATCTCATTCCAGGTAAGGGTGAGGCACCTGGTTTAGGGGGGAGTAGAGAGTAATGAGATGTCTTCATGGTTGCAGGTGCTTGGGACAACCTTCTTCATAGTCGCCTGTGTACTCTACAAACCCCCCCCACCAGAGTCAGCTCCGAGCAGCTCGAATGCATCCGAAAACGGCAACTGTGACCTCCAGGAACACAAGCCTTCGGTACCGACTGAAGAGGATATATAGCACTGCACGCCTGGAAGTGACTTTCTCACTCTCAAAGACAAGATGAGAAGATGTTATGCAGTCCCTAGGGGGTTTTAAATTAACAGTAATATCACTTTTTTAGTTCAAGAGAAATAATTTAATTAACAACTGGTGTGCTTGCTATTTTCTTAACGGCAGAAGCACATTGGAAGTTGTGTGCTGATGCTGTATGCAGTTATCTAGTTTAATTTAAAGAAAGGGCTACCGTAGCTTTATTCTCTGTCTGTGACAAGCAAGGACCGCATTCTCCACTTGTGGAAATAAACACCAGTAACTCCCATGGAGCACGTGGGGTTTAAACCACCAGAGGATCTGGGCCGTAGTATCTCAATTGTAAAACCAACTGTAGCACAACTTCTGTTGAGGCTTCCTAAGCCTGAAAAGAGCTCGGCTGCCCTGCAGTCTGCCTTGTGAAGAGGACTGGCCCTTAAACTACTGTATGCAAAGCAGACGGCCCCAACAGTGTCCTCCTTCCTGTGACACACAGCGTCGCTTCTTTTGTTCAGGAGCAGGTTATCTAATTATACAAATTCACATTACTGTGCAATGGGAGATGGGTTTGAGATGAGATTTGTCTAACAAATTCATCAGTACACTACAGGCAGCCCCCCCCCCCCCGAGAGCTGCCGAGCACTGTACGTTCACTGCCTCGTTTCATTGCAGGGTTTACACCGTGGTGGCACTTCTTTCTGGTTTTTATTTCTTGCGTTATTTGAAGGTGTTGCCTTTTGTACTGTGCAAAACTTGAACTTCTTTCTTGCTGTTTGTTGGGTGCAGGAAGACCTGAGATGGAGATCTATGCAATGTTTCTCTTCAGTTGCTCTGTAAAGACATTGAGTTTGGGTAGATGAGGAAAGTCAGAATGAATTTAACTTGTCTGGCTTAAGGAGTAGCTCGCCGTAGCGATGGATTGCCTTGTGGAAAGGGGATGCTGACTTGTGACTGGCCTGCTTGCCAGGAGAGAGGGCAGCATTCCCCAAACGACCTTTGAATGTGCGCTTGCAGTATTGACCAGGACCATATTGAGGGGGGAAAGCGGAATATGGGCAGGCTTATGTCTGGCTTCCTTCTCAACCCAGATCAGGCAAGGTTAGTGCTCAGTCTACCTGTATTTGCACAGCCACACGATCCAGGTACAGCTCCAGGGCAGGGCTGTGGGCAGCCCCTGGAGTCCTACACTGTATAAACCGCCTTCACAGGGATGGGACCTACATTACTGAGCTGCAAAACTGGTGCTCCTTTTGTGCCAGCTGCTACTTAAAATTATTTTGTAGATGTTTTTGTATATTTTGTGTATTTATGCTTTCATGAACAGACGCAGGATTAGCAATTGTTTCCTTCCTTAGCGAAGACCAGCTCTCAGAGCTGAGGCGATGCTGTTCCCCTTGCAGATGGGGACAGCGGTGCTGGGAGTGTGGTCGATCTTCAGGTCCATCATCACTCCTTGAGCAGGGGTTGAGAGAGAAGCTTCTTCCATTTTCAGGTCCCCTTCCACCAAAGCCAGGTAGTGACATTCCCCCTTCCAAAGTCCTTGTTTCCCAGCCTTCATCAAGCACTGGGAGAGACCTGAGCATCTCCAGTAACTGCTGGAAAAATTAGAAGTGCTAAGGGTGAGCTGGAGGGTGGCTTTTGGCTGCTTGAACATGGGCAGCTGGTGCAGCTTTGATGGGGCACAGCATCCAGTGGAGCCCTGTTTTTCCAGGGAGTCGGGGTCAGACCCACAGACACAGCAGTGAATCCCAACGCCCCCCTAACGCCAAAGGCTTCTTTCTAATTTTCACCTGGGTTTGGAGCCACCTGCAAACACAAGCCTTGTCTCCAAGTCCTGCCCAGTGATTGCTCTTCCCAGCTTACAGACATTTCAGGTACAAGCAGGGATCTTAGATGGGGAAAATGCATGAATGTATCTTGGGAACGTATTTTATGTATGAGGTATTTATGAAAGGTAGAAGTTTTTCTTAATATATATATATATATGGATATTGCAATGCAATTCTAGCGTTTATAAAATGAGCTTTATCCGAGTGCGGTGTTTCGAGAGCAAAAGAAAACTCACAAATTCTGGGCATTTTTTATGTGGCTGCGAAACTGTTAATTTATGGATTTAAGCAGGCAGCAACAAGGCATTCCTGTTCCATAAACAGGTTATATAGGTGTACTTAAAATATTTGAAAGTATGTTTCCCAGTCTCATATGAAGTATTATATTGCTATAAAAGCATAGAAATATAATCAGTGTTTCACAGGTACTTGTGTTTGTGGTTTTCATCAGTTGTCACCCTTTCCCAGCTGCTGGCCTGGCAGGGGTGGGCTGGATCCGTGCTGCCCAAGCAGCTCATCCTGCAGAACCTTCTGATGGGGTCAGGGCCACCCCATGGTGGTCCAGGCTTCTCTGTGGGTTTCCAAGGAGGAGAGTTTGGCTTTAGGCTTGTGCTTAAATCGTGATGTTAATAAAGCCCTTCGTGAATGCAGGAGCGGCAGATGGCGTCATCGGCCAGGTGGGACAGCAGGTGACGTTCATAGAATCACAGAATCCTAAGGTTGGAAGAGACCTCTGGGATCACCGAGTCCAACCGTACCTGTCTCCGCACTAAACCCTGTCCCTAAGAAACTCATCCACCCGTTTTTTAAACCCCTAAACACACGTTGAGACCCTGTGAGGTGGTGTTTCCTACTGACTTACCCCCTCTTCCTGAGACCAGATAATGGCTTTTGAAGGAAAACGAGGGGTTCAGTTGCTGGGGAAGAAAAAAGAGGAGGGCAAGGTAGTACCTTCGCTGCCCTACTTCATCCACCTGCCACCCCTGTTAAAGCCACGGAGCTTCTCCCAGACCTACGCTGTGTAAAGGAGGTCAAAGTCCTGTGTCACCCCTGGTTTGCTTAAGGGGTGATTCATGCTTTTAAAAAACGCAAACAAACGGTGGCTGGTATTGAGGAAAAGCCACGGGGAAGTAAAACAAATGAGCACCCAGAAGGGAGCAGGAGGAACTGAACGTTATTTATTGTAGACAAAACCCCAGGCAGTCAATGAGCTGTGTTTTCTCTAGTGAAGAGTTTGTTTGGAAGCTTCCTGGAGGTTTTAAAATGACAGCAAATAAAAGTTGTGAATGCGAGACATGGGTGGGTTTGCAGAGCTCGCTGCCCTGCACCCTGGGCTTCCTTGTTGCCATAGGTGGGGACGGGAGTAAATACTGATAATTCACTTTTTGCACTTAGACTCATCTAATTCAGGAAGGAAAACAGCCCAGCTGATGGGGGTGTTTGGGTTGCATGGGAACAAACGCCTAGACCGTGGTCCAGGTGCCGCTAGATGGCAATGGAGACAGCGGAGCAGCCGGCTGCGAGAGAGCTCTGCTTGTTTAGAAACAATTGGTTTGGGTTGGAAGGGACCTTAAATCCTCAGTTTCTAACCAGCAAACTGGGAAGATTATTTGGGTTTGTGCGTTCCTTTTAAAACTTCATTTGCATCTACTCTAAGAATATTCTTTGGCTAAAATCTTGCAGGGTTTTTCTTTCATGTTCCGTGCGCTGGGGAGCTGGCGCTGAGCAGCGTTACCAGCACCTGCTGAACCAGATAACCAGGACGAAACCTGCTGAAGAACAGGGACAGTTTATCAGTGCTTTTCAGGGATCCCACACTTTGTAGGTCAGTATTATCACAGTATCACAGTATCACAAGGTTGGAAGAGACCTTTGAGATCATCGAGTCCAACCTATGACCCAACACCTACACCTACTTTACTCCTACTTGTCAACTAAGCCATGGCACTAAGTGCCTCATCCAAATTCTCTTTGAACACCTCCAGGGATGGTGACTCCACCACCTCCCCGGGCAGCGCATTCCAATGGCCAATCACCTTCTCAGTGAAGAACTTCTTCCTAATGTCAAGCCTAAACCTCCCCTGGCGAAGCTTGAGACCGTGTCCTCTCGTTCTGTCGCCGGTCACCTGAGAGAAGAGACCAACCCCTGCCTGACTACAGCCTCCTTTCAGGCAGTTGTAGAGAGCAATAAGGTCTCCCCTGAGCCTCCTTTTCTCCAGGCTGAACAACCCCAGCTCCCTCAGTCGCTCCTCAATCCTGGACTTGTGAGCATTTCTAGCATCACATCTGCTTCTTGTCTTGCTCTGAATGGAATTAGGCTTTTCTTTTCGAGATAAGCCTCATCTCATTTTTTCATAGCCCTGTTCGTATCGTTCTTGCGGAGATGTCAGTAGCTCTGTGTGGGATGGCTCATGGGAATGCCCAGTTGGATTTTACATTTCTTGTGAATCCTGTGAGTGCTGGAGAAGCAGGAGAACATCTGGTCCTCCCCGAGAATTCACCTAAACAAGGTGTTCCAGCTCTGTGGGTGCTGGGGCGCAGGGGAGTCCCTGCCGCAGCCCAAGGAGCTGCTAAACCTCTGCCTTCAGCCTCAAAAAATTAAAAGCCGTAGGGAGAACTAGAAATCTTCCCACATCACTCCCACAATGCTCTCCTGCCCATCCCCAGGGTGAGCTGGGGGACTGCGGGTACGAGCGCAATTCAGCTGCTCTCAGCCCTGGGGTGCCTGGGGAAACGCGTCCCTCTGGAGCATCCTGGAGCCAGGTGGGTGGTGCTCCTTGGGATGCATAAACTGGAGAGCTGGAAAAATAAAAAAGTGGCTGTACTCGTGTTTTGCTAATCTAATTAAGGCAAAAGAAACATCATTAATGTTCTGCATGTCTAATTGATTAACATTTCCACTAAGCGCGAGGTTGCTCTCGTTAGCGGAGCTTCGTAACTGCGAATGCCTCAGGTTGCAAATACATTGTGTATCTAAAAGGTGCATCTCATCTCTGTCTCTGGAAAATGCTTAACGTTTTTATACCACTATTAGCAAAGAGGGAAAAGCGAGGAGACAGAAGAAAAGCCGGAAGTACGGAATAAGCAGAGGGTCTTGCAAAGCAAGGGTTTGTTTCACTGCCTCATTGGCAGTGAAAGGGAGCAAGATCTTTTTGTTTTTTGCTATCCCATAATAATTGTAAAGATTTTCCATTGTGCATGGGGAAAAAGAAATTAATCCTTGAGGCTTCAGTGAGGTGAAAACCTGGAACCACACAACTCGTTTTCATCAAAACTCATCAGATTCCTAAATTTTCATTTTGTGTTCCTTTTTGCTTAACCAGTTTCACGAATAACAAACATTTATTTTGTGCCTAGACCAGGAGTTTGGAGTCGATAAAAGGGTCGATGTGAGAAGGTCTATGTTTCCTGCTGAAGCCTAAGACGCGGGTGCCTGCGGTGCCAGCCTGCCCTCCTCCGCGCTGGCAGAGCAGTGGGTATTCCTGGGACATGACTCATCTTGGGCAATGCCTGGTGTCAAAACGAATTGCTGCCATCAGCTGACATGGCCAGCGTCCTAGGAATGCTCTCTTTATTTAATATTTTCTTTGCTGACTGAGTTCACACGCCGATTTCTGCATCACGGGGATCTAAATTCGATCTGGAATCCCCCCAGCCATTTCGCAGTGCTGTCGGGTGCCTTTCGTGCCTTGGAGTGGAGAACGCTGATGCCCTCCCGTCCCACCCCATCCCATGTTTATTTGGAGTCTCTACTGCAGCCACTCCTCTTTTGCTCATCTCCTTGTCCTGCATCATGGCTGAGCCCCTCCACCTGGGCAGGTGAATCAGATACCATTGCTATTGGATAATAACCCCTATTTTTCTTCCTTTATGTCTTTTCCATCATTTTCATGGATGCCAAATCCACAGGCAACGGGAAATTCGCAGCAGGTTTCCCACAGGCTCCGGGCTCCCATCAAGCAGGCTCTGCCCTGCCTTTGCTGCAGCCCAGCTGCCCCTTGTGGGATGTGACCCAAACCGCCCAGGACCACTTCCCAGGCTTCAGCAGCTGCTTTTAGTGCAGGAACACAAATAGATTTAAACCATCAAATTATTCCTTTTGCAAGCGAGAAAATTCAACTTCTGATCACATTTCCCCTTTTCCTTGTCCTACCAGAGGGATGAAAGAGGTTATAAAAATATGAAGAGCTCCAGACCTTCTTAGGGAACTTACCTGTAAATAACTTACCTGTAAATAACTTACCTATAAATAACTTACCTATAAATAACTCACCTATAAATAACTCCTTTCCCAAGTGACAGCGATGGGACGAGAGGAAAGGGCCACAAGTTGTGCCAGGGGAGGGTTAGACTGGACATCAGGAAGAATTTCTTCCCTGAAAGGGTGGTCAGGGATTGGCACAGCTGCCCAGGGAGGGGGTGGAGTCGCCATCCCTGGAGGGGTTTAAAAGATGGGTGGATGAGTTCCTTAGGGACAGGGTTTAGTGGGGAGACAGGTATGGTTGGACACGATGATCTCAGCGCTCTCTTCCAACTGTATGATTCCATGATTCTAACTTTAATATGAGATGGGTCTAAACTTGCAGATAAGCAGCTGGAGAGGCTGGGTTTTTCTAACCCCTTTGCCCTGTCAACCAGAGAGCTGTAGCTGGATCTACCTGGTCCAGTTTTCCCCAGCAGCAGCAAACAGCCTGGAAGCTCCACATGGCCCATCTGAGCCCAGTCTGGGCAAATAAAAGCCCAGAGCAAGGCCAGCAATACAAACCCCTCCATAATTACAGCACGAGCATTTGCCTTCCCTGGTCGTGTTTGGTCTCATCCCAGCGAACGGTGACAAATCCCATGTGAATCTGGGTCAGGCAGGGACAACGTGAAGCGAGCGGCACACACTGTGCGTGCTTCAGCTTTTGCTCACAGTCGGCCCCTCGTCAGGCTGTGAAAAATGGTTTTAATTCCTCAGGAATGTACATTAAAAAAAAAAATTGCAAAGCAGATTAATGCAACCAATTGAGTTTTAGGCTCACTTCCTACGAAGATGTTGTTGAATTTTGTTTCTGGTTCCTTGAGGGGATTAAAAAAAAAAAAAACTTCAAAGAAGCGTTTGCAAATAATTGTGTTTACAATCATTTTTGCATTCATGGGCTCTCAGGGGAAGCAGTGGGAAAGGCACCAGAACTGGGTACATTGTGATGTGACTCACAGATAAACTGTTCAATGAATCCACTTCCCAGGCTGCTGCTATTTTAGTTTGGTATTTGTTTATTTTTTTCCTTTAATTTTGCACATTTCCTCTTCGGCACCCGCCTTCCTGGCATTGCCCACGCTTCTCAGTTCAACGGGAGAGAGAGAAACCAAAGGCTCAGGAGGTTAACGAAAGATCCCGTTGCAAACATTGCCCCGTGCCGGGAGGAAGCTGCGTGTTCTGAAAGTTTATTCTCTATTTTTTCAGGCTCCTCATTCCCAAAGTGATGGATTTTGCTGCAGCAAAACCCAGAGCTGGGAAAATGGATTTCCTACCTGGATAAAGAGTGTAGTTATTGTGATAGGAAACGGGGACAGATGGATTTCAAGGAGCAGCTTTGGGAGGTGCTTTATGCACCCTCCTCTGCTGAGCAGCTGCCCTTGGGGGTCTCTGTCCCCTCTTGCCACCTCTTTATAGCTGCAGGGCTCAGCCTGTGACAGAGCAATCCCCAACACCGTGTGAAAACAGACTAATTCCTTATATCTCTGCAACTCAGGAAAGCACAACATCCCAGACCTGAAGACTCAGGTCTTTTAAAATGCGTCTTTCTGGGTGTTTTCAGCCTAAACCAGAGCTTCTCTGGATTTGGAGGTTCCTGAATACACCTATGCCAGCTTTGTTTTTTGAAGAAACGCGATCTTGGCTTATCCTGCCCAGGATCACAGCAAATCCTCTACCTGTTCAGAGCTTTAGTTACCAGCTTTCATGGAACTCTTACACAAATCCTGTCAGTAGATTAAACCTGGGTCTCATTAGCTCATCCCCCCCAGGGCTCAGAGCCAGGGCCCTTGGTCCTGGAGTGCAGAGCATCCTTTGTGTAGCCCAAGGTAGGGGATGACCCTCTCCAAGCATCTTCCCCTCTCACAGCAAAAAGGAGGCCGCTAGATCTCACTTTCACCTTCACAAAATCGCTGAAAGAAATAAGAGAGATGGGAGGTTTTCATCATCCCCCTGGATTTGCTCAATAGCAGGAATAATTGCCATGACAACGTGATTTTCTGCATGCTCCATTAAGCCAACCTTGGGGGCCACGGTCCCCATGAGGAATCGGGTGTCCCAAAGGTTTTCTCTCACATCTTCCAGCCCTTCTGGAGCTGTCTGAGATACTATGGGGGCTCAAAGCAGCACACGTTATATATTCAGACAGCTGAATCCTTCCTCAAATATCAGCCTATTTTGGAATCTTCACACTGCAAAAATCCACCTTGACTCCCTCTGGCATCAGGTTTTCGCTTTAGGTTGTGTATTGCAAGAACCATGAGCAGGAATAATACACACACCCGGAGGAAGAAAGAAACACTTCAAATGAAAGATCAAATTATGAATTAAAGGTAAAGGAAAGGTAATTATGGTAGAAACCAACAGAGAGCGTGCAAATGCTGAGGTGGGTTAAGGAGGCAGTGCCACATTTGCAGCCAGGATATTGTATTTATAGATGTAAATCTAAATACAATTTGACATTTCCAAACAGCAACATTTAACCTCCCCCGTGCCAAGTGTTTTGATTTAGGCTTCTCTTAATGGGCCAGATGTAATTAAAACTCCTAAACAGCTGTGAGGAGTGGTGAAAACGCATCCTTTCCTACCTGCAGCCGATCGAAGGGTCTAATTGAAAGCAGGCAATTAATAAGACACCAGAGAGCCATCATTCCTGTTAACCTTTTCTCCCTGCACTGCTCTGACAACGCTAATGTTAGGGACTTCCCTTACCTTTCTCTGCTCTGCAGAATTCCCTACCTCCCTGCCTAAAGCGTTTTCCCTTTACACACATCAAGGCATGAAGTTCAGAGAGTGCGCTCGCAGGTGCCTCTGTGGGTAAATGCATTCTGTGCGGCCCCGACTTAGCAGAGCCATTGACAACAGGAAGAGCCTAAAACTGCATTCCCTTGCTATCCCACCACGTAATTAGGTGGTAAAAGACTGGACGATGACATTACACGTACCCAGACTAGAAGTCACCTTGGAAAAGATCAATGCGAGCTCAAAGCCAAATTTTGACTCAATATAAAACGAAGACCGAGCAGATTAACTTAAAACTCTGTATCAGATGCAAACGCTGCCAAACCTTGACAGGTTGGGTTTTTAATTCAGATCAGACAATGCAAACTCCTGTGTGTTTGCTGGATTCTCAGAGTGTTAAGGGTGAATTAAAACGTGAGGAGGGGCAGATCCTACATCTCATTGCTCAGCGCCTGAGAAATCTGGCAGAACTCAATCCCCCCTGCACACGTGGGCTCTGCTGGGTCTGGGTCTCCATGCTCAGGTCCGTGCCTGACCCCTCCTAAATTGCAGGGTCTGCACAAATCTGGGAACCGAAAAGTTTTCCTGGTCTTTTTAAACTTTACATAAGAGAGGCAGAGTTAACACAAGCCATTCTCCCAGGCCCACAACACATATTTGGAAAATGGGCTTAGTTTTACTAACTCCACTTCTTTCAGCACCATACCTGCTGAGGAATGTGCCAGATATCAGGAAACACATGGTGAATGCAGCGCCCGAGAGGGAAACGCTCTTGTCTCACTCTTACTCATTCATACCCTTCAGTTCCTATTGATCCAATGCTCATCAACTGCTTTTCTCCTAATTATTCCCCTTTGGCAGGTAAAGCTCCCTCCCAATGTCCTCTCTGTGCACCTTTTCAGGTGCTCTGATTCCAGAGCAGTTAAATTAAGAAGAATAAATAAACAAAGAATAACACATTTTGATTACCCTGCAATTGCAGGGAACAAAAGAAGTTCCCCAAATCCCATGTGGTTTTTTCTCCTGGCTGTGGCAGTACCTCGTCAGTTCTTGGTGGCGCCTGTCTCACTGCCATCACACCCGATCCTGTAAAGGTTCTCCCGGGTGTTTCCCTGCAGGGTTGTGAGCTGCGTTCTCAGCTGCTGATTTGCGTAACAGCATCGCCGTAATTAGAAGGGAAAAGAAAAAACACAACACAGAAAGGAAAGAAGTCCTGGTGCGAGCAGGGAAAATGATGAGGCTTGTTTGTGATTTCTCATTGCTTTCTTGATCCGATCAGTGGTTGCAGTAAATAAACACAGGCGTGCATAAATTCGCATTGTCTGGCTTTTTCCAAAGCATGCTCTGCACAGACAGAATATAAAAAACCATCATCATTTGATTCTATAAGTGGCATAAAACTACTTGACATTTTTCATTGTGAATATCAAGATTGTTTTCTTGCCACTGCAAATCCCCGAGGACACATTATGCCTGGTTATCTCCATTCAACACATTTCACAGGGGGACAAGTTATAAGAGAGGCAAGACTGACAAAAATAAAAATTCACTTGAATGCAGAAGGCAAATCTATTTCTTGTTTGGCAGGTTCTGGCAACTGATACTTAAACAGCTCTTCATGCATATTGGATACACACACGGCACTTCAGCTGAGAAAAGAGCTGCTTCCAGACTGGAGGAGAAGCCTGCACTTCGCATCGCCCGTCTGATCGTGGATCATCGGAGCTAAAGTTGGACAAAAGCTGCTTAAGTACATTTCAGTCTGGGGAATTCGGAATTGCCTTTGTGAACTGGCTACGCAGTTTGCATCAAAGCAAATTGGTTTAAAAAAAAATACCACCCTTGCTGGGCTGGAATGTGGCTCTGTCTGAGGGTAACGGGAGAGGGATGTGCTGGAGGTCCTGCTGGGTCAGCCTGGGCAGAGCTGCTCTGTTCCAGCGCCAGGCACGGGAGGTGGAAGAGCTAAAATGCACTGTAGCACTCGAAATACTACAAATCACCTTGCCCGGTGTTTCATTCTGTTGGGTATTTGCCTCGAGCACAGAAGGAAAACCTGATAAAAGCTGGGTAAGAGGAAACAGCTGATGGGACAGGTTGAAGGTTGCCAGGGTGGCTAGGTTATCATTTTTGTATTTTCCCTGGGCGCTCCATGGATCACCTCGTCTCCTGAGCTCGCTGTGATGCTCCACACTGCAGGATCCAGGGTGATGGTTGGGGTCTCTCACCCACAGCCCCAGGTAGCTCGAAGCCAGCTGAATGGCATGGGGGGGGAGGGGGGGGGGGGGGCAGCTACAGACACTCACCAACTGGTATCTGAATTTATGGAAAATGGGCAGCAGCCCTGGCTGAGTCCCCAGGTCTGGTGGGCAGCAATCCCAAAGCTTTGCACCGAGTGAATCACAGGAACAGAGCGTGCTTCATTAGAAGACATCCTCATAAGTTATTCATTATTATTTAGACTCACAACCAGACAGCGAAATTTAATCAGCCAGCACTGTGAAACAGCAGTGAGGGAAAACTCTAGCAACAGCTACAAATTACCAGAGGCATTAGGAAATTGTCCCTGTGGCTTTAGCTACTCGTTTCACGGTACGTGTTAGCAGTCGCGCTCTGCCTGTTGTATTTCTGCACCGCTCCTCTCCATCATCGCCCCGTTGCGGCAGGAAAGGCTCCTTGCTGACCTGCTGTGCCTCCAGCCAGATCTTCATGGATGAGACCTTGTGGTTGGTGGCACGTGGGAAGGAGAAGAGTAACCGAGCCTTTTAATGAAGGATGCATGGGCTACATTGTGCTCACCCACAAGGCCAGCTCACCCGCTCCTTGAACATTTAAGAAGAGTGACTTTCAAAGTGATCTGCCCCCAAACACCATTACAAGGGTTGTAATGCAAGAATATTCCCAGTCCTTCCTCCTTTTGATCACGCCAGTTGGAACTGGCAGCAGAACTTGACTGCCATGAGGAAGATGTAGCTTTCCCCTCTTTCCATTTTTTTTCTGCTTGTGTTTCAAGCCTGTTAACTTGTTCTCAAGGCTTCAATGACTCGACAATAACGTTGTTGTATTAAGATTGTCATTCGCAGTTCTTCAGTTTTTTAGCTTTTCCTCACTGCTGGTGTCATGGGTGAACGAGAGAGTCCTTTAAAGTGAGATGGTGATTCATTAACATTGTTGCTGAGAGATATTGAGTTCCTCAGTCATAACTTCGTGGCTAATTTGTTTTGAAGAACAGCAGAATGGACCACGAGGCTCCTCTCACTTGTGTTTGGAAGGTGACCTTTTAATTAAAGTTAAAGGCACCAAAAGAGGATTAGCCCGTCTGAGATGCCGGCTCTGAAGGGTGAGCGCAGCAGATGTACAGGCAGGGGGATCAACAGAAGATCGACACTAAGCTGGCGGTGGAGAGCGGAGAGCACCGAGGGGTCTGTAGGGAGGGAGACACCCAACCTGCCCAGCGAGGGAAAGCTTGGCAGACAGACAGCTTCCTGCAGTCTTTACTTGAGGAAAACTAGGATCCAGCTTCTGGCTCTCCCGTGGAACTCTTTGGGGTTGCAATTGCTTGAGAGAAGATTGTTCTTTCTGATAAGTTCAGCAAAAGTTCTGAGAACTGTGCTCAACCTTCCTGTGCTATTAATGCAAATGGAGTGGTCACTGGTACTGCTGGGATCATCCCAGTTGTCATGCAGAAGGAAAGGAAAGGGAAAGTGTTCTAATAATTGCTTTTACTGGCTTGTGGCTATTCACAGCACGGTCTGAGGCAACACAGAGTGTCTGAGAGCTTTGTGATCATTAAATGATTCCTCTCTTTGGTTAAAATACGCCTTTCTTATTTGGCTGATCTCCTGAGCAGACAACAAACCCCTATACTTTTTCATTCCCGTTGGTAATTTTGATAACAGAAATCCCAAGGTGCCCCCCTAGATGTCTGCTCTTTTCATTTGGTTTTTTATGATGGAGGCACACATTAATTACTCCCAGGTCTCAGGAGAAGCTTCTTGCACACAGTCTTCTTGGTTCTCAATATCCACGGCAAACCATGTTGCAACTCTGTGAGAAAAGAAAAAAAAGAGGGCAGTAAATCCCCCCCCTCCAGCCCGAGAGGCTGCTGCATCAGCTTATTGCCTACCCTCACTAACACCATAATCTCATGGAATTAGGAGAGAGGGTCCAAAAACAAGGAGAGTGGAATTTTTTCTCAAAGCCAGAGGTGCCCATGAATCGCTACCAGACATCTCCATCTTTGCTGAGGATCTTGTGTGAGAAGCGGTGCCACCGTACGCGAGCAGATGGACAGGAGCAGAGCCGTAGGGTTTCATGGGTTGTGGTCCCCATTGCTGCAATCGCTGTCCCCTTGCTAGGAAAGATGAGAGGCTGAGGCAAAGCCTGTGTCTCGATAGCAAGTGATTTCACAGTTGTGAGGAAAGAGTGTTTGAGGTCTCTGTGACTGCTTGGAAGAGGTGCCAGGGTTTTCTCACAGGCTCGGCCCCTCTTCCTCTCTCCTATCAGCACTTGGAGGGGCTCCATCCCACAGTTTCATCTGCTTGGCTTCCTTCAGTGAGAGCTCCACTGCAGCAGCACTCATTCACAGCCAGCCTTCTGCTCCGCTTGCTGCTAATTAAGTAACACACCTTCTTCGCCAGCCACTTGGTGCCTTTTTTAAAGGAGGAATAAACCTCAAACCGTGCTTGGTTTGTTTCTAAGAAGAAAAATGAATGACTTTTCTCACGTGGAGACTCATGAATATGTAGGAAATTCAGAGACACCATCAGATGCTTGATCCTAACTTAAACCTGACCCTATAAGAAAGATACGCCTGCTCATAAATCATGTGTTCTGGTCCTTAACTATTGTGTAGCCCGTGCCCTCGCTCATGATCTTTGCCAAGTCCTCCCGTCCTCACTACAGTTTGCACCAAGTGAATGAAATCATAGCTGTTAATGCCACCTGGGTAGGGTGCCCTGTGCCAAATCGAGGAGAGACTTTATGAATATTTCATCACATCCTGACCGAGGTCAAATGGAAGAATAATGAAAAATCACAAAGTACTTGCTGTTTCAAGCAGGAGATGGTGGAAAGCAGGAGAGAGGCCCTGCTGGTGGTTAGAATTCCGTCGTGGCAAAGCAGTGCTGCAGCTCTGGGTACCACGATGGGCAATCTGCGATGCAATGGTCCTGGAGAGAAAGAGGTGTTGGAGGCTGGAGCTGAATCACCCCATCCATCGGGACGCAGAGGTAGTTTATATGTACCGTGAGTCTCATGCATGCTCGTGTTTGTATCCCACTCATCTTGCATTATTCATGCTCGAAGCTATAGCTGCTTGGCTGAGGAAAAGGCTGCGGATGGATCCTGATTTGCTCCACACCATGCAGGGAGTGGTTGTGCTCCACTGTTTTCACCTGAGAAAGAGAGACCTGAGTGTGGCCGATGTGTTTTGGTGATGGAGTGACAATACACATGGAGACTGTCAAAGGACACATAGTGATGGAACTGGGACATCCACAGTCAATGGACAGACAATAGAAAATATCAGCCTTCAGGGCCACCCGGCTCCTAAAGCACCACCCCAAGCCCTGACAGTACTAATCGTGCTTTGTCATTTGTTGTTTGTGGGGGGAAACGCTGTGCTTGAAAACCTGCAGGACCCATCAACCCCTTTTGAAACCACAAGGACTTTCATTAACACATGAAAGTGTTCCAGTATTGTCATAGCCTACCTTCTTCTCCATTTCAAGAGCGTTTTCAAAGTCTAAGATCATGTTTGTAGGTCTCACTGGAATCTGGAAACTAATGAATAAAGAAGAAGAAACCAAAATAAAATCAGTTGTTATGCACATTACCCGCACGCACACCCAGGAAGCCCTTTCTGCAAGCCATGTGGAGAAAGCAGGTGTGTACAGATTAATTAAACCCCATCTTCTGGTTACCAAAGAAATATAAATTTGCCGTGGCATAAATTTGTCACTATTTTTTTCTTTTTTTTTCCTCTTGCTTTTTATTTTCATTTGCTTTTAACAGAGTTTTAAATACTGATTTCGATGTAATGTGCTTCCTAAGTAGCATTAGTGCTGAGTCTAAACCAAACATTATCTGATTAAATCTTGACCCAAATGAGTTTGTCTACTTTCTGTGCTTCTAAATACATATTTACCATATGTTGCCTCATATGCTGCTTTTCTTTTTTACTGAGACTTTGGTCCAAATGTTGTAGTAATCATATGTTGCTTTTTGTCATGAGTCAAACAAAGTTTCAAATTCGTAACCACTTTTATAAGTCTGAAAATTAAAGAGCATCAACATCCTGGTCAATCTTGATGTTATCACATCTTCCTGCCTCTAGAAATGGTGGACAAAGCTTTAGAGGATGTATTTCTTTACCTGTGCTGAGGGTGCCCGAGCACACAGCACCACAAAGCTGCCCCAGGCCCCCTTTTATGGTGCAATGTCGTGCGTGGGTTAAATTCATCTAATTCTCGATGGAGAAGCAGTCCAGGGCTCCAAGCTGTCATTACTGCCCTGCACCAGGTCCAGCTGATCCATTCACCCTTGGCACAGGGCGAGTGTTGAGGTGGCCCAGGTCCCTGAGCCGGGTGACGCCACCGCCAGAATCACTGAAATCAGAGCACAAAGACAGCTTCGCTCTCTTGGAATTTCCACCCTTACTTGCCCCAGGCTGGGAATGGTCCCTGTTCTTCTCCTGGCTCTCTCCACCTGAAATTTCTTCTCCTTTCAGCCATGGGAAAGGCAGGGAGGAGCTGCAGCTCACAGGTCAGGAGACCCCCCATGGGCTCTCAGCCCCCTCCAGCTCGACAATCACAACATCACAAGCCTTTTAGCAGCTGCCGTGCCTCCAGCCCCGCGTCTCACTTGAATTCTCAAACTAAACAGCTCAGAAATGTGTCAGATTGGAGCTCTGGTTTAACAGAAACAGCCTGGCTGCTCCTGGGCTCCTCTCCTCCAGCCTCCTGCAAGGAAAACGTGTCTCATCGGCCGGGGAAGGCTATGTTCCCCCTCCAGTGCTCCATCGCAGGTTGTACCCCTGCACGTCCCCGTGCAGCTTCTCATGGTCACACGGCAAACCCTGTCTCTGCTTAAGAGACCGGTTGTTGCCCTCTTGCCCTTCTCTACATGCAGGAGGCTATGCCCAGTAGCAAGGGGCACCTGAGATGGCACTGGAGAGCCCGGGAAAGCCCAGGCAGATGCTGTAACGGAGCTGGAGATGTCCCCAACGTGAAGCTGTAGTAGCTGCATTTCCACCAGTGCCCCTCCCCACTGTTCCCAGCCCTCTGGGCTGCCGTGCAGATGGACTAAAGCATCCCAGAGGCTCTGACAGCCACCAGGAGCTGTAGAAGCAAGAAGTTAACCCAGTGCCACTTGTCTGGGTGCTGGCTCTGGCTCTGGCTGCACAGGTCCAGGTGCAGGGACGAGCACGGGGAGGTGTTTTACAGGTATTGGCGAAGCTGCCCCCTTCCTCGCTCAGCCATTCTCTCCGTTTTCCTATTCAAGGCTGCTGATAAAATCTTCATATTAGCTTCAAATAAGTGTCAGTCAGCAGACACAGCAGCAACACAAGAGATTTTGTGAGCCTGGGGGTATTATTATTCATTTACAAAAGGCAAGCAGAGGGACACCATCTGTTATGCAGATACAATTTTTTTTCCCTTCTTACCAATAGTTTCTGTGTTTGCAGCATGGACAGTCACACGAGTCTGTCTTGCTGTTGTTCCTCAATTTTATAAAAAAGCCCTAGAAATATTAAAAGCCTCTAATCAAGGGCCCTCACTGCATTATCTGCACCTTCCTGAGGTGTTAGTAGTGAGTTTCAGTGATCTGTGGGGTTGGGCATGGCATGTTTGTTCCAGGCTTTGTGATTATGTATGATCTGAGATGCACAACAAGAGAATTTAGATGCTACTGGGGGACAAGCACAGCAAGCCGACAGGCAGAAACCCATGGAGAAGTGGTGATGTGAGAGGCTGTGTTTACAGATTAAAGAAAAATACTTGGAGTTTCCACTTCTGTTTTAATTGACACCAGATCTGTGCATCATCTGTGTCTCAGGATGCATCTCCTCATTTTAAGTCTTCTTTGCTCCTACCTGAAGATTTTCAGGTGCTTTTTTTCCCCCACAGCAAAGCCCTGGTCCCACAAGAGAATTCCTCATATGGAAGGGGAGTTGCTCCAGCCATCAGCTCCCGCCTTGGTCACACCTATCAGTCAGGTCAAATTGTTCCTGAGGTTCCTGAAGGACCTCTTTTTTATTCACATTTCCAGAGCAAAATGAGAAGATTGTATGGATCCTGTTTCTATTCTGCTGCCAAACCAAGACTTAAACCCAGGGCGTTGTACCTGTCAGAACTCTCATACCACAGCCTTTTCCAGCAACTCCTGTTTCCTCTGTATTTTAATTCCTGATCCTACCACAGGCATCCAGCCTGCTAAGGACATTACACGGGGCTCGTGTTCCTAAGGTGTAACTACAACCTTTTTGATGTATTTAGGTGCTATAGGGACACCACTACATTTTTTTCTATGTACCTAAGTAGTCACACTGTCTAAGTGAAAGTGAACATACACACAAGTTTAATATTTATCCTAGACCGTTCATGGATTTTATTTTCAGAATTCTCCCTCTGTGAGGGTAACATAAAGGGAAGGTATTGGTGGCAAAAAAAATCCGCACTTAAATCCTCTCTCCCAGCCCTCTTTGTGCCCACACTGGTTGCTCTTGCTTCTTCAGCTCTTTCTTTTTTCCCCCTATATCCTAGCAAATCGTAGTTATAGATATTTTCTGGTTCAGGCCAATTATTCAAGCATTTAATTTAAAAAGAAGCAATTAATTAGAGCAAAGTACTTGAGAACATTTTAACCCCTGTACCACGGAGCTGTCTTGCAGTTTCTGGGAATGGATACCCATCACCTCACCACAGGCTGAACTGGGACCCTGAAACAAACCCCGTGAGCTAACGCGCTTCAGCTTCTGCTCCGCGGCCGCGGCGTAGCAGACTCGGCGTTGCTTTTGGCTGCTACAAGGATGGTTCCAACACACACCCACCTACCAAAGCACATCTCAGGGGTGTAGGTTTCTGTCTGAATAGCTGAAGATACTGTGTTTAATTTAAATGTTTAACATGTAACATCCTCTCACCCCACGCTCCGAACTGATTATAAACCTAGCGATTTATGTCTTCTTTCTGCAGAAGAAAATCTTCAGTGGATGGAAATGGGGAAGGAAAATAAAGGCTACTGTTCCTCTCGTGGACCCAATTTGACACATACTGGCCACAACATGTTATGTACAGTATTTACATCTATTATGCAAACATTCATCATTATACACCTTATTGCACTGCTGGTGCTGAGCCCGGTGCTGGTAACGGCGGCTCTGAGCAGCAACAGCAGGTCACCTGCAGTTTCATTGCAAACAGAGCAGTTAGCTCTCTCCTTGCTTTATTCCCAGACACAAAATCTACTTTACTCATCTGTGCTGCGGTAGAAATTGTGCTCTGGAATGGGGGTTGTTGTTGGAGCCACGGGAAAGCTGTCATACGGGACCAAACATCACTGCCGTGATGTCAGCAAACCCAAGGGATGCAGAAATCAGAGTCTTTCAAGGGAGGTTGTGTTTGAGACGTTTGCTCAAAGCCAAAACCAAGCACGAGGACTTGCTGCTATTTTCTAGGTTGGCAAAAACCTTATAAACACAAGCTGTAATAAGTGGCTGAACAGAGATAAACGTGCATTGAGTGAGAGGAAGGGTATGGATTTTGGTCCTGCTACTTCTCCGTCCATTTTGGTTTAGGTGGCTGCATGGGAAGGTTGAAAAATATTGTTAGTGATATCCAAACCCATCCTGTTAGCTCCCAGAGGCAAGCTGGGGGGTGGCAAAAATCATAAATTCCTGATTTCTGGAGCAGGTCTGGGCAGGCAGAGAGGCAGTGCGGGGCTCGCCTGTGGAGCCCCAGCCCCGATGCTGTGTGCAACGGAGCCAAGCCGCTCGGATGAGGCTGTCTCCATCCCCTCTCCATGTACTGGTGATATTCGAACATAATTTCCATTGTAATGAGTTTCATGAAGTGTCATTCAAGAACTGAAAAACGTGTGATTTCCCAAAGAGAAAAATCAAAGATGCTTACAGGGGGTCCCTGTTATTATTGGTGCATTTTGGGGCTATGTCTGCGTGATCAAATGAGATGATGATGATGATTATTGTCATCACTAGCAGTTCCTCTCCAGCACAATCTAATGATGATAAAAAACAGAGTTTCTAGACAACTGTGCTCCTGGTGAGCCCAGGATGGTGTGGGATGGAAGGACATCTTGAAGTAGGTTTGGATCTGCTCCTCCTTTCTTCTCGTGATGAGACACGATGGGAGCGAAACATTGCACATCATTGCTGTGCATTGGCTTTGCATTGTTGTGTATTAATCTTGGCAGAGAGTGGAGAACAGGAGTGTTATATTCACCAGCTGCTGGAGGGAAGTCCTCATCTGGGGGAAACGTCCTCCTGATCCAGCTGGAGTTCAGTAAGGCAAGAAGGGACACTTGTGCTCAAGCGGAAAACTTCATCCTTCATAACACATACCTAACACTTCAGACTCCCCTGCACGTCCCAGACAGTGATCTCCAGGAATTTGAGGACTTATTTCTTTGTTTCCAGCTTTAGCAGCACCTCAGTGCCAGCAGGAACATTCCCTGTGGTTTTGTGATGGGACGGTCCCATCCATGAGGATAACCTCGCTGCACCAAGGGTGGGAAGGAACAACTCCATCAGCAGCTGCCGTTTGCCGTGGAGCTGAGCACAGCAGATCCCTAGCAGGTGGGAGAGTAAAAAAAGACTGTCTCTGTCAACTAAGTGGTCCCTGGAGGAGTTATAATAGTAGGCTATCACACAGTGAGGCTGGTGGGAAGGTGGGCAGAGGCTTGTCAGGGAAGAGTGATTCACTGGATAACTGTTTTACAGGAGAACTTGCAGCACTAATCACAACTTCTTGGTTGCTAATGGCTTAAAAGAATTAAACAAAGACTGAAAATCACTTCTTGCCTTCTGAGTCCTCCACGAGCATCACACTTGCAAGGAAGCTGGCAATTAAAAAAATTAGGAATCTATAGAAATATCTTCTTCCAAACTCTCTAGCTGGCTTTTAGCACCGGAAGGAGAAACTCAACCCATTAGTAACTGAACATGAGACTATTGCACCTCTCCTGGATTAGGAGCATCACTTTCACCCAGATCCTCTGTGATTAAGTTAAGAAGGCAGAACAGGATTAGGATTCACCCCCCAAGAAAAAGCAGCTACTTGGAGTCCCCATCTTCAGCTCTCCTCTTCTTCTACACTCCTTAAGTTTGGACAAAGCCAAGCTAAAGCTGTGAGCTGCCATTGCAGAAGCTAAAGCAGAGTTATGTGCTAAATGTCTTGGATCAGCTCTCACAGTATCACAGTGTCGCAGTATCATAATGTTGGAAAAGACCTTTGAAATCATCGAGTCCAACCTATGACCCAGCACCTACACCTACTCCTACTCGTCAATTACACCATGTCACTAAAAGCCTCACCCAATCTCTCCTTAAACACCTCCAGGGACGGTGACTCCACCACCTCCCCGGGCAGCGCATTCCAATGGCCAATCACCCTCTCAGTAAAGAACTTCTTCCTAATGTCAAGCCTAAACCTCCCCTGGCGAAGCTTGAGACCGTGTCCTCTTGTTCTGTCGCCGGTCACCTGAGAGAAGAGACCAACCCCTGCCTGACTACAGCCTCCTTTCAGGCACTTGTAGAGAGCAATGAGGTCTCCCCTGAGCCTCCTCCAGGCTAAACAACCCCAGCTCCCTCAGCTCATTACAGGCAGGAGAAGAGGAGACCAGCTGTGCCAGGACCATGCAGCTGGGTTTTGTGGAGGGGTGGTTGGTTGCCGAGGGTGGGATTTGCACACTTGCTCTCTGTCTGCTGTGCAAAATCTGCTCTTAACCAGTTTTGCTTAAATATGCAAAATTGCACTTAATATAAAGCCTTTTAAACCTTGAAGTAAGCATGCATTTGATCAAAATGTTCTTTTTCATACTACTTAGAGCTCAGCCTGAGACATGTCATGCAGCTAACTCAATCCTACAAGTGCCCTTTTATTCCAAGAAAAGATGAACGGATAAAGTGGTCTCCTCATATTGCAACACGATGTGTATTTTATTTCTCATAACACTGCCATTTGTCAAGTATACTCTCAAATCTCTTTATATGGCAAACTATCAATTTCTTATTCTACCTGGTCCACTAGGCTCATAGTAAACCCTGTTTGCGTTCTTATCGGGGAGAGCAGGCAGCCTAGCAGAGGGCAGGCACGTATCTCTAAGCTCCTTGGATGGGGCTTCTGGCAAAGGGAATATCTCCACTAAGGTGCAGGTAAAAGCAAGTGGCTCCTAATGCATCCTGATGCAAAGGTGCATCTAGAATCATAGAATGGTTTGGGTTGGAAGGGACCTTAAAGATCATCCAGTTGCAACCCCCTGCTGTGGGCAGGGACACCTCCCACCAGCCCAGGCTGGTCAATGTTTAGGACTCGCTGCTTTTGACAGTTGTTCCAGAGGCTGGCAAAACGTTGCCAGTTGGAGTTATTTTCTCAGTTGTGGTCCATCATCGGAACATCTTAGGTGTCTCTGTTTCTCCAGCAAGACACCCCAACCAGGCACCCCTGGAGACAAGCTGTTTGGAGTCAATAAACGGAGAACTCCTGAAAATCTTTACTGGTAACTCCTGACATTTGTGGTCCAAACCCCACATTCTATTCCATGCCGTGTATTTTCATGTGCCACAAACACTGAAGAAGCATTTCCAAACGCTGGCCTTGTTTTACAAATTGAACTGGAGAGACAAAAGACTGTGTTGCACGCGTATTTCTGTCCTATAAAACTATAACTTGTGCGAGAAAATGGAGGCAAATTCTGCCACTGACTTCAGCATAGGTTTTGGATTTAAATTCTTGGATTTCATAGGTTCTGTTTCTACTTGTTCCTCACTGGCAGAGGAACATTTATCCTTGCACTGAGGTCAAGCCTTGTCTTGTCGGCGTAGCTCCAGGAAAGGCAAAGGCTGTAAGTGTCTCTCTGCACCATTGCCTCACACAACCTCCACGCTGAGCTCAATGGTGGCTGCAAAATTTCTTGAAGGATTGGCTGAAGAATCAAAGCAAATACTGGAGAATTAAACAATTTAAAGAAATCTTTTCGTTAATTGAATTCTCTCCAGCTGCCTGCCAGTTCATCTTACAGCTACTTTTGTGGCGGTTATGACCATTATCAGTTCCGTGTACCACTTAGCGAAATATGACTTTCTTTGAGGATATGATCATTCCTGAGCAAGAAAGACTCCATCTAATTTTTCTAACCTATTTCACATCCCTGTCATCAGGGTAGCTTTGCTGCTGTTTAATAATTTCTTGTATGAATGCACCCTTCTACCCAAATCATTTTCTAGACCTTTTCCTCCAGCATTCAGCCCTGGATTCAAGGCTGGGTAGGCAGCTTTTTCTATTTTGCTGTAAAGTCATTTACTGCACTAAAAAGAGAACTTATTTTGGTTTTAACATGTGTACATGGGCTTTGAGAGCAAGACAGAATAAATGCAGCCTGTGTTCTTGTACAGAAATATGAGCTGGGAATATGTCTTGTGTACCTGGCTACTGGGTGCCTCACTCAAGATTTCCTCACTTATAACCACGCTGCTCTGCTATGCTCTCCTTTAAAATCTCTCACAGTATGTATGAGATCTCAATATTTCCATATGTTTGGAGAAGTCTAAAGACAGTGATTAATTAGAGGATGTTTTGGGGTGAAATATATTAATGAATTTCCTTTCCCCTCCTCCTCAATTGAACCTGTGCACTGCACCAAACCCGATCCATCCCTGTGGCTTTTCAGTGATTAGACCATGCGAGTTGGCAGGTTGGGTAACGCTCCTCGTGAAGGCTCTTTAGATGCTACAGAGTCTGAGCTGGAAACCAGCTGCTATTTTAAATGTCCTTTGCACCAGAGAAGGACTCTTTATTTCAAGACAAGACGTGGATTGTCTTCTTCAGAAAGTATTCTAGAGAACACGAGGAAAAGCTTGTACCATGTTTTCTTCACACCACCTGCTCCCACCTTCCACAAGAGAAACGTTCCCTTATCTCAAAGCTACACCAACGTGCCTTGAGGAGCAAATGGTCAATTGCAGCAAAGACCTCATAGCATCATCACTTTGCTTTGGCATTAACAAGCGGAGGGGGGAACTCTCTAGAAGCAAAAAGGAGCACATGCTGCAAGAACAGACATTGTTTTCTATAAACTATAAAAATAATTTCTTTTTTAACAATTAAACAGTTGGAAATATTTGCCCTTGGAGTGGGAACAGCTTGTGATTTATGAGAAAGTTTAGGAAGATAGCTATTGTCCTGAGAATTCCACTTCTTCGTAAACATCTTTCAACTAAATCAATCAAAGATTTATTTCACATAAGCTGGGTTGTTGGTTTTTTTACTCCACTTTTCCTCAGTACCTGTAGTTCCCCAAACAGCTCTGATTTAGTAAAAAATCTCAGGCACGGAAGAAAACTACAATCGAGCCCCAGCACCGTGATGAAAGGACTGAGCAAGCTCCCTCTCTAACGCAGGCTGGACTGAATTAGCCTCTCTGGCCATTGTTTGTAGATTTTTTTCTCTTTTTTTTCCCCTCCTTCCTCTTCCAGCTGCTTTCTTACCATCTCATTTAGAGCAGTCCCAGGGCAGGGGGTGTTATCTCAGTGTGGAAGCCCTTTCCCTTAAGGTGGCTGCAACAACCACCGAGCCATAACAGAAGAAAGAAAAGAAAACCCCTCTCCAGGGAGTCTCTACCCACTCTAACAGGGTTAACACTATTTTTCTTATCTCTGGACCGAGACGCTGTAACTGAGAAATCATCTTGGTAGGTCTGGCCAAGAGGAGAAAGAAAATCAGCAAAGCCCGAGGTGTGAGATTGTGGTTTGGGAATGTTAGGCTGGGCCAGTGTGACAACGCAGCAAGTGCCTTTGGAAAGAAATGTCCCTAGGTGAGCCCACAAGGAAGCACTGCTGACAGTTCCCTGGTCACAGGGCTGTGGATAATGTCCTCGTGTGATGTCCTTGCTTGTAAGGGCAGGAATGGAGCTCAAGAGCCTTTGCAGCCTCTCCTTCCTCCTCCTGGTAATAATCTGGAGGTATTTTCTCTTCCCTTGCAGAGGCTGCAGGCCAGTGTTAGCATCCTCTCCTTGAACAGCAGGACGGATGCTGGCGTGAGCTCTGGAGGAGCCCAGGCTCAGGCAAATCCAGGGCGGTGATGGTGTGAAAAATGGGAGGATGTGGGCTCTTAAAGGGAAGAATAGCAAGAATGAGCCAGATTGCAGAACACAAATAATATGTATTTACAGCAGGTCACGGCGTGCTTCAGAAGATAAGAAGTGCCAAGTTTTTGAGTTTACTGAAGAAAGAAACTTTCCACTGGGAGCCTCCCTGGGGCTGGCTCTGCTGCCTCCCGCAGCCCTGGTCTCCCCGGTGTAAGGAAAGGGCCTTTCTGGGTATCACAGTATCACAGTATCACGGTATCACAAGGTTGGAAGAGACCTTTGAGATCACCGAGTCCAACCTATGACCCAACACCTACACCTACTCCTACTTGTCGACTACACCATGGCACTAAGTGCCTCATCCAATCTCTCCTTAAACACCTCCAGGGACGGTGACTCCACCACCTCCCCGGGCAGCGCATTCCAATGGTCAATCACCCTCTCAGTGAAGAACTTCTTCCTAATGTCAAGCCTAAACCTCCCCTGGCGAAGCTTGAGACCGTGTCCTCTTGTTGTGTCGCCGGTTACCTGAGAGAAGAGACCAACCCCTGCCTGACTACAGCCTCCTTTCAGGCAGTTGTAGAGAGCAATGACGTCTCCCCTGAGCCTCCTCTTCAGGCTGAACAACCCCAAGGTGTGAGGGACCAAGGCAGAGAGGAGTGAAGAAATGTCCTGTTGGTCGGTGTCGTACGGCCAAGGAGAAAGCTCTACCAGCCCATGGCATTTCCAGCATTTATTGGGAAGGCTCACTAGGAAAGAGCACAGAGCATTCCTGGTGCTCAGTGTGCTTCCTGAAATCCAAGGCATTTAATAAGGATTTGGGAGGGTTTCAAATATATGGGAAGGTCACTGGGCAAAGGCAGGAAAGAGTGTTTGGCTGCCAGGGATTTCTACTGTGCAGCTTTTTCATTTGTGTTTCAAAATGGCCAAGCACACTGAAATTTTGAAAAACAACAGAATTTTTTTTTGGGGGGGGGGGGCCGGGGGAAAGAGGGAAGAAAAAATGAAGTTACTCTGTGCCTCCTGAGATTCCCTGAAAAATATTGGTGTGGTGCATGGGGAGAAGGGATGGTGCTGAGCTGGGAGCTGGAGCTGGGGTGTTCCCTGGCAAGGAGGGCAAAAGCAGATTAAATCCTTCAGAAATAGAGTAACAGCCCATCTGCAAGTGCAGGGAGGGTGCCAGCACCATGCTTGGGGCTCTGATGGAGGCTCCCAGCTGCAGCAAGTGCAAACATTCCCTTCGGACTCCTCTGTCCCTTCTCTTTGTATTTGTTCATGGAATAAAACAGAGGATTTCCGAAGGGAAACCCCGTGTGCAGTGTCAACATGAATGCCTGTGTCTTGAATGTTTATATAGCACATACGAAGATAAAAGTGCCTTTATTGCCTTGAGGAATTTGATTTGGGTTTGTTGCAGTAACAACTCAGGGGACCTAAAAATTGCTTTCATTTCGGAACTGGCATATCCGAGTTGGTATCTCCTGCGTGTGCCCAGCTAATGCATGCGAGGTCTGTTTGAGATAAATATTACAGGGTCTATCGGCCAATACATCCATTATCTTTAAAGGAGTTTTGCCAAAGTAGAGGACTGAATTTAAACACGCAGCACACCAAAACCGTAGGCTCATAAAAGGTATCCGACCACCTCATTTCCCAGCTGTCACTTCCCAGAGACTGATCCTCCTTCAGGGTACTTCTCTTACCAACATCATTATATGCATCCTGGTGTGTTCTGCTTTTTGGGTTTGGTTTGTACTTTGTTTTTTGCAAACTTGCCCAAGGACACAAAAGCTGGGGGGGTTGAGACCATTGCTCTGCTCTGGGTAGGGTCTGTCCACTCTGCCAACCCCCACACCAGTTTTCTCACACTGTGGACTCTCAGCAGGTTCCCCTGCTGGGAAGATCAGAGGCAATAAATAACCCACGTATCAACAATTTTGATGTAAAATACTCTCCTGAAATCAATTCAGCCAAAGGCAGTAAATAACATGCAGACACCGGGAACTGTTTATTGCTCATCAAACTAGAAACATTTTACTCTGCAATATGTTGGGTTTGGGAAGAGATGCACTTCCATGCCTGTAAGTAATGATACAGTCAATATTGTTATCAAAAAGCTGATATATGTTCCTTTTCCTATCACTCCTTTCTCCCTCCCTTCATTGTTTTCCAAGCACAGAATCCTGTAAATAGCGCTGTACACCCCTGGATTTTACATTCCTCACCCACCTTGTACACTCCTGACTTTTAGGGAGAGCCTGTCTCTGGTGAGTCCACTGGGAACTGATTTTAAGTTTGATTCAGCTCAGCATTACCTGATTCAGGGACCTGCTTTAACAGGTATTTCGGGCTGGGTCCTTGGACCTCAATGGGGAAAAGGCTGCTGCCATCTCTTAGCACTTGCCTCCCTCAGAGCTTTCCCTCGTTGCTTTCCATGCTCTTCAGAAGAAAAACACCCAGCAAAATCGGATGGGAATAGGGTTAATATGAAAGATTCCTAGCAGCCTCCAATTGCAACTGGCAAAAGCAAAGATAAAAAACACTTGGGTCAACATAAAAGGGAGTGAGGACCTGTGGGTCTCTCACCTTGGGCACTGTGGGACCCTCAGCTCAAAGTCCAGGCAGTTTTAATAGATGAGGTCTTTGGGTGACATTTTCTTGCAAGATTTTAAGTAAATGCCTTGCTGTAACATTTGAGATCAGGCATCTCCTGGTCTCCATGATTCCTTTCCTTTTTAAGCCACAGACACACACATACAAAATATATTAAAACAAGCCCAGCTTAGCTTAAAAGGTCGGCGAGTTCCAAAACAAACAGCAGGGATTTAGGCTGGAGGCTTTGGTGCGTAAGACAAGAATGGTGCATCTCCCGCTTTGCTTTGGCTTGAAGGGGAATATGGATTAGAATCTTGCAGGGAGCAGAAATGAAGGCAAGAAAAGATGGTGGTGTCATTCATTTCCTCACTCCATCCCAGGAAAGGGACTTCACACCCTCCCCAAGCCACACGGTAGCGATGAGGAGAGTACGGGGGTGTTGGATAGATGTGCTACATGGCCAGGTAGGAATGGAGTCCACATCTTCCTTTGGCAGGGCTAAATCTCTCTGAGCTCCGAGACCTGGGATTGCATGGGGGCAGCTGTGGACCAGAAATGGTGTCCAGCTCTGCAAAAGTGATGTGAGGACAGAAGGAAGAACCTGCCTGGACAAAGAGCTTTCTAAAAAGAGAGGGGAGAGGTTGACAAGACCTCCGTTTACTCTCTCCTTTACAAGTGACCTGCACTTCTGCATGGGGAATGGCAAGGCTGCACCCCAGAAGACAAATTCTTTGCCCAAACCCATGCTAGTGAGAATGCTTCACGTGTGGCTGAGACAAACTTTCCAAGGAACTAATGGAATTTATTAAATTAATTATCACATAGAAATACGCCGCTGAGGCCCGTAATGATGGGAGCACTCAGCCTGGTCGATGGGTGGTCGGTGCTCTCCTAATGCATTTTCATGAAAAGAGAGATTTGGCTGGTACAAACTGCACTAGCCTGTTAAAAGTGTCGATTGTAAACCAACAGCCGCATTGATTCCACGTAGCTGATACTTCAGTGCGTGATTAGAATAATTTTTAACTGTATCTCTTGATATTCCCTGCCAGTACTTGGTGTGGAAGGAAAGTGGAGGCAGCAAATAAAGCAGTCAGAAACAGCAGCTGGGTCAAAGCAGGGAGATGCAACACTCTGCTGTTGGCAGCTGTGCTTGTGATCCCATGTGTGCAGGAACATGAGGCAACAGACTCCAAACCAGAGCATTTCTAGAGACAGCTATTGATATAAACGCGCACAGCCACACTGTAAAATTAGACCAGCAGAGGAGTATCTTGCTTCTGGGGATAGCATTCCACGAGGTCAAAAAGATGATCCAGGACCAGAAAGAGACAATACCTCTTCATTATAGACAGGGATGCCAAAGGAACTCACTTGCTGCCTCTATGGGAGAAGTGCTTCAGTCCAGAAGCACGGGTTTCTGCTTGGATCACGGGGCCATCAGCTCCCCTCAACTTAGAGGCTGAGGAACAGGGACAGCAGGCAGCCAGAAGAAGGCTTGTATCACAGCTGCCACACTCCCTCAGACATCAATAGGTAAGTACAACTCACCACTTGTTCCATGCTCCACTTTCCTTCTTCAGGATAAATATTCTTCATCCATCCCAAGAACCCATCCAAGAACCAGGAATAACAGGTGAGACCAGCTGGGAACATCAACCCTGACAAACTCCTCTCAGCTGATAGAAATTTCACAAAATCAGCTTTTAAATGAAAGGAACATTGGTGTTAGGAGATTATTAGTCATTCTCTAAACTAGTGTGGGATGAGTGCCGGAAAACATTTCTCTCCAAATTTGCATGAAAAATATGACTAAATAAATCTGATTTTGGTTAGTGTTCCATGGTGATCCTCTCAGATGGGTTTAAGAGGACGAAAGTTTGGGGGAAATATTGACTCTTGGTGAATGGCTATAGAAAGTCCACTATTTGCATGCAGAGATGATTGGATTGACACAGGATTAGACATCTTCTTGCATCAAATTGATAAGCAGTCTGCAGGACCTCAGTACACACAGAGGCCACTGCTGGGAACCAGGTACCCAACACCTGCTAACAAATAAATGGGACAAATTATGATTGTCTTCAGAGAAATCAGTGATTCCCTGAATGGGATTAGAATTTCTGCATCTCCTCTATGCATTTGTAAAGAGGTTTATCGTGAAGACAATTAAGTGGACAGGTAGCTCACTGGAGTTTTACAGGGCAGCTGGCTGGCTCAGCACCCTGGGCTTGAGAGGGTAACCCTGTCACAGACTGCTCATCCTCAGGCAGCCCTTTCATCTGGGGATCCCCTTGTCACCCTCAGCACCATCGTGGCACCCCCAGCTCCTGTCCCTGCAACAGGGCAGCAAAGACAGGACCCCACATCCCCAAATGTGAGGATGTGTGGCCAAGGGAAAAGTCACTGGTGGGGATCAAAGCAAGCAGCTCGCTGCTGTCACTGTTGTGTCACGGTGCTGGGGGTGCCCCAGGCAGATCAGGGCAGAAGGAGATATTTTTAGGTGGGTTCCCCCCTCCTTTAAATGCATTTCTCCCAGCAGCAGCACGTTGGTGGGTGTCTGGGGACTCGCACGTCATGATGTCCAAGGGTGATGGAGCACCCCTGCTGCCTCTTCTCTCCCCAGCGGATGGACTCGGAGGAGTGGGGGAAAGTGTTTGGAACCCCTACCAGTCCCTCACCAGCCCTCAGCTCCCAGCCATGCCTCTGCCTGACTTTGAGAAGGATGGAGAAGGGGGGGTCCCAATGGGGAGGGGCTCTGCAGCCCAGCCCGGGACGCCTCCCTCCCTCCCTCCCTCCCTCCCTCCCCGGCTTGGGGTCTGACCTGAGGTTGCCAAACCCACCTCGGCTGCAGAGAGGAGAGAGTGGGAGCTGCAGTTTGCTCCCAGCAGAGGCTGCTCGGGTGGTGTGAGCGTGTGCGTAGGGGTGTGTGTGTGCAGGGAAGCTCCTGCCTTGCCGGGGCACATCTGGGCGGCGGGGAGCGCCTGCCCAGGCACATCTGGACGCCGCTGCTCCGGTGGTGCGAGTGTGTGTGCGTGTGTATGGGGGGGGTCGGGGGAAGGGAAAGGGAAGGGGGTGCAGGGAGGGTCCTGCCCTGCCCGGGCACATCTGGACACCCAGAAGCTCTAAAGAGGAGAGAGCTGGAGCTGCGCGCTGCTCCCTCTGAGGCTGCTCGGGTGGTTGGGGGAGGGGTGGGGGTGAGGAGGTGAGAGTGCGTGTGTGTGTGTGTGTGTGTGTGTGTGTGTGTAGGGAAGCTGCTGCACGTCTGCACACCGGGAAAGTGCAAGGAGGGAAGAGCTGCGAGCTGCTCCCAGCAGAGGCTGCTCGGGTGGTGGGAGTGTGTCTGTGTCTGTGTGTCTGTGTGCACCTACGTGTGTGTGTGTGCACGTGTGTGTGTGTGTGAGAGGGTCTGTGTGTGCAGGGAAGCTCCTGCGTACCGGGGCACATCTGGGCACCGAGAAGCTGTAAAGAGGGCAGAGCCGGAGGTGCGGGCTGCTCCCACTGAGGCTGCTCGGGTGGTGGGAGCGTGTGTGCGTGTGTTTGTGTGTGTGTGCACGCGTGTGGGCGTGCACAGAGGCTCCTGCCCTGCCCGGGCACAACTGGACACCGGGGAGCTGCAAGGAGGGGACACCCGGAGCTGCGGGCTGCTCCAGCCGGTGGAGGTGGGGGTGCGGGAAGGCTCCTGCCCTGGCACATCTGGACACCCAGAAGCTGTGAAGAGGGCAGAGCCGGAGCTGCGGGCTGCTCCCTCTGAGGCTGCTGCGGTGGTGGGAGTCCCTGCCCTGCCGGGGCACATCTGGACGCCGAGGAGCTGTAGAAAGGAGAGAGCCGGTGCTGTGTGCGTGTGCGTGTGTGTGTGCGTGTCACTCGCACGCAGCGCGGGAGCGGCAGCGCCTCCTCCCCGCCGCATTAAAACGAGCCGAGCTGCGCGGCCCGGGCAGGGCTCGGTGGGAGCTGCAGCCCCCGGGATGCACCCGAACGCCACGGCCCCGGCCGTGCCGGGCAGCCCCTTCCACCTCCATCCCAGCGCCCACGCCAACGCCTCCAACCGCTCCGACCTCCTCCCCAAAGGGCCCGACGAGGAGGACCTGGACGTCAACACCGACATCTATTCCAAAGTGATGGTGACCGTCATCTACCTGGCTCTCTTCTTGGTGGGCACGGTGGGCAACTCCATCACGGCGTACACGCTGGTGCGCAAGAAGTCGCTGCAGAACCTGCAGAGCACCGTGCACTACCACCTGGCCAGCCTCGCCTTCTCCGACCTCCTCATCTTCCTCCTCTGCATGCCCATCGAGCTCTACAACTTCATCTGGGTCCACCACCCTTGGGCTTTCGGGGGGGCTGTCTGCAAGGGCTACTACTTTCTCCGGGACGCCTGCACTTATGCCACGGCGCTCAACATCGCCAGCCTCAGCGTGGAGCGCTACATGGCCATCTGCCACCCCTTCAAAGCCAAGAGCATCATGTCCCGCAGCCGCACCAAGAAGTTCATCAGCTGCATCTGGATCGCCTCCTTCCTCCTCGCCATCCCCATGATCTTCACCATGGGGGAGATCTACGGCAAGGAGCAGGATCCCGACTCCCTCATCTGCACCGCCACGGTGGACGCCTCCACGCTGAAAACGGTCATCCAGGTGAGGGTCCCGGTGGCCAAACTGCACAGACACAGGTGGGGCTGGAGGGAGGGACCGTTTGGGGAAGGGGTTGTCCTGGTCAGCTCTAGTGGGGCAGACTGGTTCGGGGTGCAGGCAGGATTTGGGCGTTGCGGGTCTCGGCTCCGCTTGCTGTGCCTCACCCTGCCCCGCAGGGCCAGGCTGAGACCCGGGGCAGCCCCGGGAGCTGCCCTCCTGCTGTGAGAGGTGCTCGGAGCCCACGCTGTCCCGCACCAGGACCCCCAGGTGCCGCAGACCCTGGGGCATCCACACCCTGCTCTGCCCTGCGGCCGCTGCGTCCCCTCGGGGATGCTCGGGTCCTCCCCAGGTGTGGCAGTTCATCGCCAGAAAACCCACAAAACCTCCACCCTTCCCGTGCATCTTCTGCCCCTCCTTTCCCTCTGCTGGAAACCTCTCCCGGTTTCCTGGGTTGATCCAGAGCCCGTGTCCTCCGTGTAGTGACAGATCCGAATTTCAGAAAGTTTTGGGAACAAGGTGTGGGATAAGGCATGCAAAAAAGGAACCGCATCTTCCAAGCCAGAGGCTGGAATTTCTGCTGGTTTGGGGAAATCCGTAGCTGGTTTAACCAGCAGACTGCTCCTGATTTCAGCAAGGCTTTGCTGGTCTCCACACGCTGCTTAATCCAACATAGCCCATGCGTGGAAAGGGTTTCAGCATCAACACTTGCTGTGCTCCAGTGCTCTGAGGGGCTGAGGCGTTTGTTTACTGGAGCATTAGGCTTGAAAAATGTAAGAGACACGAAAGGAGAGACAGAAAGAGCAAGACACAGATCTCCATAGTCCCTTTGCTGCCAGGTTCGCGTGTGATAGCTTGTCAATCATTTATTTTGAACATGAATTTCAGGTGGGTTTAATCACCAGCCAATTAGCATTTGAAACTGCCTGTGTACTAAAGCCTTTGAGATCTGCCCACAGGGAAAGGGAGAGAACTTAAATGGAAACAAATCAGTCATTTCTCCCACTAAAAGTGGGTGAGGGTACACGCAGTTATACTGAAACCTTTCGGTGTTTAGACGTGCCTCTCCAAGTTTCCCCCTGGACTGCTTCAGTAAATGAAAACCCGCCCGCTCCGTGTCTTTGGAGATTACAGGTTAGACAATTCTCAACGGATTTTATGGTCTTGCTTTTTTTATTCTGGCTGTACCTTATGCTGCTACCCAAGGAAGAAGTAGGCAGGCATGAACGTACAGTACGGGAAGTGCGCCTGGGGGCTTTTCCTCATGGATTTTTTTTGTTGATTTTGCTTGTGAATTAATCTAAAAGTAAGAAGGAGCTGTTGGGGGGGGGGGGGGGGGGAACCTAAACCAAAAGCCCCTATGCTGTTCTTTCTCAGGAGATGTGGCTATAAAAGTAGATCTGCTAAGATAGGAAGGTTGTTTAATGGATATGCTCCATTGCTCCAAGCACAGGGAAGCAGCACGCAACGTGATGCAGGGCTCTAGACCAGGGAAGGCTCCAGAGTGAATAAGCAAAGCAGCTGCAAGTTAGCTTTGAAGTGCATTAGTGGAGACCATCGCACAGCGTGTGAGCGGGCATTCTTACGTCGTAAGCCGTGCAGAGGTTTCAAAAAAGACAAATAATGGAAGACCTGTGAAAGAAACTGCAGGGGCAATGTGGAAAGTGATGCACAAAGGTCTTGCCAGTTGAAAATCTGGAGCTCTGTTCTTTTGCAGTGGATTCAAGCTGCTTTGGAGCAGGTCTTTGCATCACTTTGTGTTCATTTTCTGTCTTTAAACTAAGCAGGGCAATGATGCACTCGCTCGAGCTGGCAAATCACTTGTAATAAATCACTCAACATATTTCACTCCTCTTCCTGTTTGGCAAACTGTCTAAAGCAAATTGGGATTTTCTGGGGGAAGCTATTAGTTCTCCGAGAGGTTTTATGTGTTGACTGATTGAAAGCCAGTCCCAGAACAGAACAATTGTGACCATTTATAGACTAGAGCCCAATGTGAGCTACGGTTCCGCTGGGATCATTGCAGGAGAACTTTCTTCCCTGACCTGGAACAAACTTCCCAGGATGAATATTTGAGTGTTTTAATTTAAAACCTCTCTTTTTGCAAAAGTCCCTCACTACTTCCTTTGAATATTTACATTTTAATGGTCATTTCTGAGTGAAAAGAGACTCAGTGTGAACAGTCAGGCTTCCTTATAACAAGAAAAAAAAATTAACAATTCAAACAACACTCCACATCTTAGATTCTTGCTCATATTGCTTATCTTGTACCACTTAAGCTCTACAACAACCTTAAGAAGTAATTACCGATCATCTTCTGGTAATTACGGATTGCTCAGCGCAGCACATATGATAAGCAGGAAGAGCAGTGAGAGCTTCTGCAGGGTGTCACCATGTGCCACCACCATCAGTACGGCCGCACTCTGCACATCGAGGCGTGAGCTCTGCGTGGCCTCTGATGCTCAGTTCTTTACAACTACACTGCTTCCCAGCTTTGTTTATCCCTATCCTTGCAGCTGCTTAAATCAGCCTTTGAATCTGGTTTGTTCTGTGCTCTTCACTGCCGAGCTTGCCTGTTACTTCTGTCAGTCAGGGACGTCTGGTTTGGAAATCAGCATCAGCAAGGGATCTGGGAGCAGGGAAAGTCCATCATAGCCACAGTACTTGGGTCTAGTCAGCACTTCATCTGGCAGACACCCTGTAAATCACACTGCAGCCAATTTTAGGGGGTTTTCCACACAAATTAAACACCTCTTAAAGCCCTCCCAATATAACTAAATTCATGTTTTCATGCCACTTCAGCTGGAGGAGGTTTTAAAAGCTACTCATCGTGGCAGCAACAGATAAGAGAGCTCCGAGGCAGGATGAAGTGTTTTCTCTGCTCCCTTGGGGGATGGGACCTGTGGCTTCCGCTACTTCGCAGTGTGGCTGTTGGCCGTGGGACCAACTACTCAAACAGGATCCCGCCAGGTTTCCTGTCCCACCAGGTGCTGCCCTGCGTGCTGTTAGCTCCTCACACTCTCAGCCCTGTCTTTGAAAACAATCTTCATTTTAATGGCCAGAAGGCTGTGCAAATAAATTTTTGGGGTTTTTTTTTCTTCTTGCTTTCTGTCTCTTTTCTGGGGAGGTTCTTAATGGATTTGGGGAAAGAGGAAAAGTTGAAAGAAATACCTACTGTCCCGGTGCACCCGTTGGTCCCAGCACACCGAGTCAAGCAACTCCTCATCCAAAAATCTCAGGATTTTAGTTAATCATGGATTGGGCACATGTGTGAGGGGAGCCTGGATGTGGGCAGCTCTCCTACTCCATAGCTCACAGGAGAGAGGGGAATATGTTGTCCCGCTGGCATGGCACAGCCTGCGCTTCTGTGGCTCTGCTGCAAAGTGTCCCCTAAGTTACGGCAAGCGCCTGAGTAGATGGTGTCTGACACATGCTAATGTTTTATTCGCATGGACAGCTGGTGTGAACCCATTTATTAAAACACATGGCAGCCAGCCCTGAGCCTCCATAAACTATCACAGCCCCATCAGCTCCAAGTTGCTCATTTGATAGGGCAACTTCTTGGGTAGCACACTGGGAACTTCCCCGGACCTCCTCACGGGTTTGGGTGGAGAGCGGTCCTGCTGCATTTCTGCTCTGCATCAGCCCTGCCTTGTGCGGCTGCAGCTCTCCTATCCCTCCAGATCCCTGGTTTGTTGTGTTTGATGAAGTCTGCTCATAGTTTGGATGATTTGTAGAGTAAATGATTCCACACACAAACCAACCGCTTGCCCAAGGAGATACTCTGCTTTATTTCTTCCCACATTTCTTCTTGCAATGCCTTTGAAGGGGAGTGCCAAAGATCCTCGGGGCTGAAGTGGGTGGGAATGAAGGACCAGGCATCGTAGCTGGGAGATGCAAGGTGCAACCTGGCCTCTTGGCATTTGTCACCACGTAGTCCATGCCTTGGTCACCTGAGTACCCCTTTCTGTTAGCAAGATCTCCTGCTGCCTGGCCTGAATGCTTCACCAACTCTCTATGCACTCTTCCAAGGACATCTATTCAATTCCCATTTGTCTGGAGGGCCCAGAAAGTTCTTAATTCCGCACAAGAGTGCGCAATGTTGCGCTCTCTTATGCTTTCCTCTGGTGAGGAGCACCTTGGCAGGGTGGTGTGGTGAGCTTTCTGCCACGATGGCACGTGGTCAGTGCCATGGATGGCAAGCATCTCCCCTTGGCATACAAAAATAGTAATTTATAAAACCAAATGGCTGAATTCTCTCCAGGTTTGCTGGCAAATCACACCCAGGTATAGTCAGGAATTCTGTATTCGGAGTGATGCTGACTAGAAGAATTGGAGTTGGTTTCTTTTCCTTAGGTCACAGCCAAAGTCCTGCTATGGCTTTTAATAACAGTACTGTTTTAAATCTCTTAGTACAGTTCCATGCTGGTGATAATCCCATCCATTGGGCCTGGCTGATAGTTCTATGTTGGCAACAAACGTAAGATCTCTGCCTTCCAGAGAAGTCATTGCCTGGTGCTGCCAATCCCTCCGGCAGTACAACAAATCATAGAATCGTGGAATGATTTGGCTTGGAAGGGACCTCACAGCCCCTTCAGTTCCAACTCCCTGCCATGGGCAGGGACACCTCCCAGTGGATCGGGGGCTCCAAGCCCCACCCAACCTGGCCTTGAACACCTCCAGGGATGGGGCAGCCACCACTGCTCTGGGCAACCTGGGCCAGGGCCTCCCCACCCTCACAGCAAAACATTTCTTCCTAATGTCTGATCTAAATCTCCCCTCTTCCAGTTTAAAGGCATTGCCCCCATCAGCAAATGTGTAGTAGGACTGTGTCCCACAGAAGGTGTTCTGTCAGGTCACAGTAGGCAATAGATGATGTTGGTGTTTAAGCATGTCTGGATCCATCCCCACGGTGATGGAGAGAGACGCCTGGCCCAGTGAGGATGTTCATCTGTGGTGGCATGAGCATCCCTAAAAAGCTGCCTTTTTTTCACAGACTATGCAGAGAACGCAGGGCTTTAATTCAGCCTCTGCGTGATGACAGCCCAGCTTGCCTAATCCCAGCCCGTTTACACTGTGGTCTGTCTTGCAGCTAGATCTAAATTAAATAAGCTCTTGTGTTCATTGCTTTATATAACCACTTGGCCTGCTGTGTTTTGCCAGTTCTTACATAATTTCTTCTCTTTTTTTCCTCCCAATTGATTTTAATTCACTTGATTTCTTTTTCCCTCCCCCTTTCTGAGATGTCAGCTGGAGAGATAATAAAAGAACCAGGAAATGTGGCCGATCAATTTAGCTTTTAGGTTTTCTTCTCAACACCAGTTTGTGAAGGCAGAAGAGACAAAGGTAATCTAGTGGCTTTTCTTCCCAAAGAAAAAAAACCCAAACCTGCAGCTGCCTTTAATCTTCTTCCAGATCATTTTAAAACAGTTATTTAATTGTCTTCTCCCTACTTCCCCCGTCCTTCCCCTTAAAGGCTTTTACTATCGTCTCTGTGCAGCATCTGCTCAAGACTCACAGATGGCACTTTCTCCTCCTGACGTTTAGAAATGCTTCTGTGTCCTGCCCGCGGCGCGTGCGATGGGCAGCATCCCACCCCGCGATGCATGGGGGACAAGGAGGGGCTTTGGGCTTTGATGGCGGCACCGTCACTTTATCCCTACTGTGAAATTACCTCCTACCAAGGGGCCCAGGGCAGCAGGTGAGCAAAGGTATCTGGAGAGCGTGGTGGAGTCCAGAGCTGACAAGGTGGGAGAGGCTGAGCGTTGTGACCATCCAGCCCTAAAGCAGGTCATTTGAGATGCCCAACCTAACAGCCCCAGTGCAGACATCCCTCCTCTTCCTCCTGTTAAGCAGATGAAGCTAAGTTATTACATTCCCTGTCTGTTGAGTTGCTCTCTGATATAAGCCACTTGTGCCATGGGAAGCTGGAGAAGCTTCCAGCACCCGTCCTCCTGCATCTCTTTCACAGGGACGTCAGCACCCTCAGACTGGCACGGCAGAAAAAAGCAGATTATAAATTCTGAGCTTTCCCAACCTTTTCCCTGCTCCTATGTACACGTGAGCACCGTGCAGTTGCTTATCTGGTGTGACCATCTGAGAACAATCTACTCTCAGCTCTTGGCCCTCATCACCCTCTGCAAGAACACGTCCAAGGAGGGCACATATGGTTGAGCGCGTCTTCTGGTTTCATAAAGAGCTGCTCTTCCCCAGGTGACAAATTTTGCTGCCTTTATTATGGAATTTGAGTTGATATTTTAAAAATTCCCTTGCAGAGCGGCATCCTTGCTCATCCCAGACCTCTTTGAAATACAAGCCAAGAGCACTTTGCCTCGGAATTGATGTCAATCTGGCCCAGCAGCTCCATTCCCCACAGTGGAGGGTTCATGGAGCTTCTCAAGCAAGGCTGGGCATTGCTTCTACCAAGCTTTCCAGGGTGCAGATAGGACCGAGCACAAGGGCTGCTCCTTGTCTGGGAATGAGTGAATCGTGCAGGGCTCCAGCCTGGAGGGTGGCAGGATGTGTCTTGGAGGACAAGGGACAGGACAACCACGCTTGCATGAGCCCTGCCGTGCAAAAGGGACCTGAGCGAGGCAGGGGCTCGGGGCTACATGCTGCTCCCCTGCCCGGCTGTGGGCACCAAGCACTCCTGCCCTCCCCTGCCCAGACTGGGCTGAATAGCTCCCTTCTGTAATTTTGTGTGAGGGTGTGATCGCTTGGAAAGGTTTTGGGTGTTTTTTTCCTAAAATGAAGCTCCCAGGGGAGAGGGCCAGCTAACTCATCATGCTCCAATAACATCAGCCCCCACGGTTTTGCCTCCCATGGATGCCATTTCTTCTGTTCAATTTCAGAGCATCTTAGGTGTGGATTGACAAAAAAAAAAAAAGCTGATGATAAATCAGTTGAGCTGATGAGTTGTTCAGGAAGCAAGTGCTTGTGGCTGGTTTAGAAAAGGTGGTAGTGATGGAGTACTAACACTGTCTGGGTGACAGACATTTCAGAGCTACTGGTTATTTCCCACTGTTTTCCTGAACTCAAGGTGTCTGTTGTTAAGTTTTTTTCCGTGGATGGAGGGAAATAGCAGTGAGGCAATTTCACATCCCTATACCAAAGTGCTCTCCTGGTGCATCTGTGGGTGGAGGTCCATCCTTCTCCTCCCTTCTTGGGATACCAGAAGGATGCTGTGGGACAGGGCTGTTCCTTGCTAGGAAGCACTTTTTGGAAAAGGTACGTCTGACGGGCTGGAGGAGCTGGTGACCCACAGGTGGTTTGAGCATGTGAGATTCGCTTCTCATCTCCTGTGGCTTGTTCACTTCAATAATTCTCAGTGCAGAGAGTGCACTGCCAGACACGGCTTCGTGGGGGCTCTTTTTCTCCCAGGGAAAAAAATACAATAGAATGAACAAGGCCTTTTTAACTGAATGGGTTTGGTTATTTTTGAGAGAGAGAAAGTTCAATGAGGTTTCTTTGAAGCTTTTAGGTTCTCAGGGACTAGAGACAATTGTCAGTTGAAGATAGAAATCAAAGAGATGAGATTTTCCTAGTGGAAATGAGGAAAAAAAAAGGGAGGGGGGGGGGAGGAAGAATGTAAACTTTCACAAGGTCTTCAGTATCTGAAAGGGGGAAAAAAAGCATGTCTTTCATGCAAAGTGCTCATGAAAAACCTGGGAGTGCCTCCAAACCATAAAGCCACTCGCAGGGCGAAAAGCGTATTCAGCAACAGTAAATCAGAGAGGGGTCGGAAAGCCAGCTCAGCGGAGGATGTGCCCTGGCTTTCGTGGCGTTGCTTGTGGCCGCGTTGCCAGCTCTGGCAGAGCAGCCTCTCACTGTCCTCGCGGGCAGCGTCCCTGCGTGCTGGCTCACCGACCTGTTTTACACCAACCCGTGGGTGGACATCTCAGATACTGAACCTGTGTAGTAAATTTTGCTTTGTAAAACCTTCCAGATGTCTCTTTGCCAAGCGACCTCCTAAATGTGAAAAAGAGGAACAGGCAGCCTAGGCAGGACTGGGCATACAACCTGATTTCAGCAACACCTTCCCTGCTCTTTGCAAATACCCTCTGGTACTTCCCTGCCAGTTATTACTCCCTGTAGATAATAAAGAACACATTTTGGGCCAGCTTGCGCTCTTGAAGAGAAGGGTTTACTTTGCTTCAAGAGATCTGTCCCTCTTCCAGAGGAAAGGATGGAGATGAGCAAACAGTCCCTTAGCACGTGGCGTGCCCACCAAGAAACTCCTGGGATCCTGGAAGGTGTCTGAGGGACCTTCATTTTAGGGACTCAGGGTGGGTCTGGTTTAATCTTTCCATGCCTTCCCACTTGCCGAACGACCCGGGGAGGGCTCACGCTTCAGTGCGACGCTCGAGGTGTGCCAACAAGCCCTGCCTCGTGCTGACAACAGTTGTACCTTACAATCCTGTAAGCTGGCCAGGTGCTGTTTCTTTGTGGCCACTGGAAAGCTGCTGTCCCTTTGCCTGGAGCACTTGCCTGACTCTTGGAGCCTGCAGGATGGTTTCCATTGCAAGAGAAAGGCCAAACCCAAGGCTGTGTTCTCTGATAGGCACTGGCTTGCAGAGCCAGCGTAAGGGCCTCTATTTTCCGAGCTGGCAGTGGGACTCCAGGAGAAAGTTACGGTCTGTTTGCTCTGGTTCCTGCCATGCAACGGGTGTGATGGTTGCCTTTCTTCCTGGGCAGCTCAGCCCTGCTGATGGGACTTCTCCTGCCCTTGCAGGCTCAGCCAGGTGGATGCTCACCTGCTGCCTTGGCTCTGCTGCTCAAGGTTTTCCTGATGTCTGGCAGCAGGAGGAGCAATCCCATCCCTTAACCATCTCATTTTCTTCCTCCTTTAACCTTGAGGAAAGGGGTCTACCTAACTTAGCAGCTTTACTGGAAGCTGAAGAGCAAAGACCTGCTGCCCATCAGCTTGACTGCTTTGATGCAGGATAGCACTTAGCTCAGCAGAGCCCTATTTTTGATCAGGACACCAAGGAACTAATTGATATAGTCATTGCAATGCCACATCCTATTAATTGTAACAGGATCGAGAACAATGCAGGTCTGAAGTGCTGAAAGGAATAAATGTGGTATCAGGACTTGGTAGGACTGTCGCATCGCCTTGTCCCTTTGGAGAACTTGTTTAATAAGACCATAACTGTTTGAGTATGTTCAATACCAAATTAATCTGCTTTTCCCTCTACTCCATGATTTTCTCAAAATCAGCTTATAAAAATGCAACTCACACAGCCGCTGGGAAAGTTTAGCTCATTTCTTGCATCGGTATCGATTCCTCCTGCAAAGACCTTACATTTTATCCTCACGGGAACAATTTATACATTTTAATATACTCATTTCATTCAAAAGAGAAATTCACAGGAATGAGTTTCCCTCCCCAAAGCCCAGGTTTCATTTCTTTTTCCAGTGTCAGTCATGGGCTTGTGACTTTGTCATGCTTACTTGTTCCTAAACTCCAACTGTGTGGAGTGTGATAAAGCCCTGTAGGAGAAAGGGGAAGTATAGGTTTAGACTAATAACTCGGTGTTTGCCCTGAAGGTACAACGCTGGGGTGATGGTTTTGCCCCAAACACATAACAGCCTCCAGTCACTAACCCAAGGGACAAACTCTGCCCCGAGCCTGGGCTCCTTAGCACCACTTTGGCAGCTCACAGCTGCTTCCTGGCCAGCGCAGGAGAGATGCAGGATGGAAAATGCTTTGAAAAGGCAAAAAAGCATGCAGGAATTTGGTGAGAAAGCGTATCACAGAGCAGCAGCACAGAGGAGCAGAGCACACAGCCAGGCTGACAGTCCTGGACCTGGAGACCAAGCCGTGCTGGGAAACAAATCCTGCAATACCTGCGGCTCTGGGAGGCAGAAGGGAGCTGTGGCAGAGAAAGACACTGGGCAAAAGCAGCAGTAAAGTAACCGGTAAGTTCACTGCACCTTTGGGATATGCTTTTTTTCCCCTCCTCTGAAAGTCTAATTGGACTTCCTTTGCTTCCATCCTCAGCAGTACCAGAGGAGGTACAGGTACAGCCTTGTGTCTTCGTGGTTGTCATGAAGAAAATCCACAAGCAGAATGTGGGGAGGGGGAGAAGGAAGTAAAGGGATGACAGTTTGGGTTTTTGTAGCAGGTTGTTTAAGAGGAAGCTGCTCTGGGATTTAGTGGTGGCGTAGTGGGCAGAGGTGTGCCAGGCAGTCAGGAGGGCACAGAAATGCGTGCCGTTGCATTGATGTGGCACAGCAGCCATGGCCCTGCCACTGGAACACCCTCTGTTTGCTCCAAGGATTTTAATTTTCCTCATCAAAAGTAGCCCTGAATATTGCAGCTCGTTGACTTTTATGCAGTTGCACCCAACTATCGCTTCATATACTCGGAGGGCAGGAGCAGTTTCCTTCAGTTATTTGCTTAAATTTGCCTAAATGAATTCATCCCAGTGCAGTTTAGCACAAACTTTTTTGCCCTTATTGCCAGAAAAGCAAAACTGACCTCATTGCTACAATTAAGATGTTTATATATCGAATGAGGAGACCGATGCACGTGAGGTTTTCTGCTGAACATCAGCTCCAGCGAACCTGTTCTCTGTTCTACCCAAGCCAAGGTGTCCACGGTACAGCCAGCACTACTAGGGTCTGGGCTGACACTACCAAACCCTGCTAAGGGGGTTAATTGCGCCCCCCAAAAATGAGTTTCTTGAGGCACCAGTGATGGAACTTGCCGCTGCTGTTTCCTCCAGCAAGCCAGGCAGCCGACCAAATCTGTACAGTCCACTGTTCACAGCTCTCACGCTGGAGTCTGCAGTCAACAGTGGGACAGCGTTTGACTCAAACACAGCCTTTAATTTATTTATAACTGCGTATCCAGCACTCGCTGCCATATTTAATGCCAATAACGTTCAAGTGAAATCCCCCCTGAGAGCCAGAAAGCCTGGCTTTTCTATTAACTCTGGTTTATAGGGTGCTGATGGGTGCCTGGTGCTTTATAGGCAAATGTTACTATTTGCATCGTGAAATCTGCATCTAGGACTGCCATTTTGCAAAAATCAGTACCTGAAAACCTGCTTGTAGTTCCATGGCCAAAGGAAGGGTCTGGAGACGTAAAAACCTCTGGGAAGTGCTGACATCCAGGTGGGTGAGAACCTGGAAAGGCAACCTCCAATGGTCATACAATAGGCCATCTGTGAAGGTTTTATTTCCTTTAATTATATCGCCCACTTTCCTTTTAAGCAAGCTGTCAGTAAAATTATTCTCACTAAGTTTGACACTGGACGTATTCTCATGCCCTGCAATTATCTGGACCTGTTTTATTCCTTTATACCTTCATGTGACGGATTTGTCAGGTGTGATGCTGTGAGCCCGGCACCGTGTTCTGCACTTTAAAATAGGTTTTGTGTCTGATCTTTTCTTTGGGTCCATCTCTGTCCCTCCCCTCCTCTGGAGAAGTGAATGCCCTGCCCAGGTCGTTGCCCAAGTTCGCTTGTCGTGGAGAAGGAATGTGCCCAGTATCACATTGTGAAATGCGGCCAAACCCATTAGTGGTTGCCAGGGTGGGAATCATTCTTGGTTTAGGCCTTTTTGCCATGGATCAGGCTCACACTTATCTGTGCAGAGAGGCTGCTTCGGGCTGCACCGCAGTGAAAGGCGCTTTTGCAAGATGTTGGCTCTACAACTGGTATTGAGACTTGTTTTGGCACGTGCTCTGCGCGTTGCCATCGAGGTGCAGCTCTGAGATGTGTAATGGAAAGCCAAGAAACACAGGGTTTAACCTGCCCCTTGGCTATTGCAGGCAGGGATGTCTCTCACGGATGTACTTGTTGCTCACTGAAAGATTTCCAGTTGTTGCAGAGGGGAAGAGAAGCCTTTCCCCCTCCTTTTCTCCAAGAGAGGTCACGTAATGGCAAGACCGACTGCTGGGCAGCTGTTGCTTGAGGGCAGCATTAGGGTATCAGAAAGGAATAACCAGCCCAGCTTTAACTGGAGACAGGTCAATGCAATGGCAGCATGGCTAGAAATGCTGCCTGATCTGCTGTTGTTTTCCAAGAGCATCCTGGAGCCAAGAAATTGCATTTATTCTGTAGTGTCTAGTGAGAAAAGGGGCTGCACCAGCAGCTACAACAGCCATTTTTCTGAAAAATCAAAGAAAATGGCAGAAATCTATTAGACCTCGTGGCTCACGGCTGAACACTCTGCTCAGTAGCAGCAAAAAGCTCGGAGAATTTCCAGCAACAGCTCCATTATGGATGCATTTTTCCTCATCACCTACCAAGAGTATGAGAGTCTCGCTGACGACGTTTCTCAGGGCAGTGCTTTCTGGAAAACAAAACTACTGTTAATCCAAAGAAATGGGACTTTTAAAAGGGGCCAGGGCAGATAGGGCGTAATAATAACAAAATACAAACCCCACAGTTCCCAGCACCCAGCTATTCAGCTCCCACCTGCAAACTCACCCCACCTGCCTGCACCTTCCCTGCTCCTCCCAAGTCCTGTCCATTCCTATCGCTGCTTCCCATGGTCTTGCCCTGTTTTACTGATGTGTCAGCTCGGTGCAATCACTTAGCAACCTGCTTTTTAAATTCATCCTCTTTGGGGTGTCTCCCCACTGCGTTAGGGGTAGGCTGGGAGCTAAAGGAGATGCTGGAAGCAAGGGGAATATTTCAGGTTACCAGCATTGACTCAGGATAGAGTAGCTGAGCTGTGCCAGACGGAGCTGCTGTAATTTAAAAAAAGGCATAGGCATCTCCACGAGTGATATTAATGCTAGGGGTTCTCTAGGAAAAGAGAAGTAAGATGAAGCATGGCAGGAGCTATTTATTTTGAGAATGAGATCACTGCTTGGAGCAATCTCTCTCCCAGCAAATGTGGTCTCCCACCCCCGTCGCTCCCTGCCAAGCCAGGGTTCCTCCAGGAGAGGCTGGAGAGATATGATCTGCGGGGAATATCACAGGAATGATGCAAAAGGGTCTTCCATGAATGCTTCGCTTTTTCCTCTTGCCTCTTTCATCAATGGAGATGTTTCAGGAAAGGCTATCACATCTATAGCGATTTTACAGCCAGAAATAAAGGTGGCTTTTGTCGTCATACCTGTGAAACGAGTGTGTTTGGGAAAGGGAAGATTGCAGGGCACACTCTAGGGTTTCTCTTGCATCACGTAGTGCTGTGCTAAATTCCATCCCTTAAACATTGCCCAGACTAAAGTTGCTTTTGAGGGCCCTCAGGGGCTGCCCCCTCACTGTGACGTGGTGTCTTCTTGCTTTCGCACAAAGCAAGTTCAAATAATGTTTCTGTTTTCTGCTCCGAAGGCTGCTGGTTTCTTCCTCGTGAAACAATGGAAAACTCATCAGCTATTTAGGCAAAAATGTAATTTACTCAGTTTCAATTAAACCAAAAAAAATGAAAGCAATAAAACCCCCACTGGCAGGCTGTAAAAAAGTAGAAGCAGAGACAAGGGCAGAAACAGGGCAAGAAATGACAGGTTTACATCCCTCCTGCTGGGTGGTGATAGAAGAGACCTTTGTGCCTGCAGAACAAAACTGGTTTTCTGTTAAAGCAGCGATTGACTCGCACTCTCGCAGTGCAGCTGGGGCTTTGCACAGGAGCCGCTCGCCAGCGAAGGGTCCGACTTCCTCGCATCTGCTCGCCCCCGCTCAGCCCCCGCCTCCCACCGGGGTTCAGCTCTTCTCAGGAGAGACAGGGACTGCTGGAAATCAGAGCTGTGCCTTCAAATTCAGAAAACAAACAAACAGACCAAAAAAACCACCCCAAACCCCATTTCAGGTGATGTTTTTCAGGAGAAGGAGCTAGTTTGGGTGGTTTGTGTGACTTTTCCTATTTCCCAGTTTTACAGGGCAGGATCAGCGTGGCTCTGCCGGGCAGCGTTTGCTGGGGCTGTGCCTGGCAGGGTGCAAGCCCCGATTTTCCATGTGGGTTTCCAATAACGCCTTCCCTGCGCCGCCCCCATGATGGTGGAGAGCAGCTTGTTTTTAAGGCCATGCGTATCGATCCTGCTGTAAAGATTACACTGAGGGGTTGGAGCGCGTCCAGAGAAGGGAACGAGGCTGGGGAGGGGCTGGAGAACAAGTCCTACGAGGAGAGACTGGGGGACCTGGGCGTGTTCAGCCTGGAGAAGAGGAGGCTGAGGGGAGACCTCATCCCTGTCTGCAACTGCCTGAAAGGAGGCTGTGACGGGGTGGGGGCTGGGCTCTGCTCCCCAGTGACAGCGATGGGACGAGAGGAAATGGCCACAAGTTGCACCAGGGGAGGTTTAGACTGGACATCAGGAAGAATTTCTTCCCTGAAAGGGTGGTCAGGGATTGGCACAGCTGCCCAGGGAGGGGGTGGAGTCGCCATCCCTGGAGGGGTTTAGAAGATGGGTAGATGAGTTTCTTAGGATCACGGTTTAGTAAGGGAACAGGCACGGCTGGAATTGATGATCTCAGAGGTCTCTTCCAACTTTAGGATTCTGTGATTATTTTGCCTCGTGAGTACTGTTGATACAAAATCGAAGCATGGCTGAAAATCTTCTGGGCGTTAATTCCTTTTCAGGAATGGGCTTCTTTCCTCTCCGGGAGGCCGGCCCACACCCCAGTGCCTTACGTTAAAGAGAAAACTTAACAGTTAGCAGATTTCCCTCTGTTTCTCTGCTCCGATTTCACACAAGCGGGTTTGCACGGAGCCGTTGACCTTAGGAGCGGTGATGCTCTTCTGCTTAGAGCCAGCAGTGTCTGGGGCGTTTCAGGTCAGCACCTCAGCCACGGAGAAACCACTCAGGTGGAGAATGGGTCTTTCTGCCTGGCTGCTTTCACTTATAAACAGACACCGGTCCCAAACGCGGGGTTGGTGTTGCAGCAGGAAGAAGCTGATTTCCTTCCTCGGAGCTGGGTGAGCCTGATGCTTCCACCATCAATCTCCTGCCAGCTTACCTAAAGCTGCTTTTATTGTGCACGGGTGTTACACCAACTTCTCCATTGGTATAAATCATGGATCCATGGTGAATTGACGGGGAGATTCCTGGGAATTCCCCAGGAATGGGGTTGGCCATCAAAGTCCTCTTCACTGGTAGTGAAGAGCTTTGCCTGGTGTCCCAGGAAGCTGATGAAGAGAAAATCCCCCACCCTTTCTGGGAATGAACCTGGTGAAAATTGTTACCAGCAAACATCAAGCTATAAAAAATTAATTTCCAGCCCAGGATGGTGGTTGTTTTGAGAGATTTTTCATACCTTCATTCAATATTCCATTGAAGCTTTGCTGGAGATAAGTGACCTCATAGATAACAGAGCTTTTGTGTCCGGTCATGAAGAATGAATTACAAAAACTGCTGGGGAAAGATGAGTTATTATCCAGAGAGTCAAAAATTCAGCTGAAAATAAGCGTGGCTTTTTCACTTACAGTTCTAGCTGCAGCTTGTCAGAAGTCTGGCTCCAGCCAAGCTGATTGGGCTGAATCAGCAATGAAAATTTAAAAAAAGTTTAAAAAAATTTAAAAAATTATAGAAGTATAAAAAAAAATAAAATAAAACATATAGTTTAAAAAAATTAAAACAATAAAAAAATAAAACCCCAGCTTGTTCCACAAAATGCTTCCAGCTTTTCCTTCTGCTCACAAAGTAGCCTTCAACAAAAATGGGATGGGTTTTAGGAGCCCATGGTTAAGGCAGTAACACAGACGTGCAGCAAGGCTGCTGTGCTGCCGGCCTCTCCCAGCTGTGGGTAAAGTTTTGTGGTTAAATTGCTTTAAGGTGAATGAGACAAGCTTGCTTGGAGCACCAGCATCAATGCCGTAGCAAAACCGGAGTGATTAAATAAACAGAGGTTTCCTTGTTGTTAGTGCTGTTTGGATAACTTTGAAATGCTTATTATTCAAAGTAAAGGAATTGCGTAACCTCGTTCGCTATTTTTGGCTCAAAGGAGTCAGTGAATTTCTTTTTTCAGAGCAGAACATTTGTGCTTTTTACCATGATTCAGGGAACTGTTTTGTACTTTTAAACCGGTGCGCGGATGATTCACGGTGACACATTCTGTGTTGGCACCCGGCCCCGTCTCGAAAGCCTCGGTGCGCCGGGTGCTCTGGGCTGAGCCTCTCCAAAACTGGGACCTGCGGCTGCAGTGCCCCTGGGGGAACCAGCGCCACAGGGGCTGATCCCTGGACCACACCAGAGCGCAGGTGAGCATTGGAGCTGACAAGCGGTTTTTCATTACTCTTTTAGTTAAAGCACATCCTTACATTTGTGACAAGTTTCCTAGGTCACTTTAATTCCATTTTTTCCTTTCTTTTTTCTGCCTCCCCACCATCATACATGCAGTAATGTGGTTGCTTAGCTCCGGGCAGTGGGGAGGGTGACCATCTCCAAGCGGTGGGTACCTGCTGCTGCTCTCTCTCCTCCTCCCCATTCCATGGCCGGGGACACAAGCCACCTCGGCAATCATAGAATCATAGACTGACCTGAGTTGGAAGGGACCCAAAATCATCGAGTCCAACTCCTGTCCCTGCACAGGATAAATGTGACCCAGCTTCTCTTTTCATCATCACAGCTCCATGTCAGGTTGTGTTCCTGCACACCCAGATTTGCATCACAATTTATGTCCTGCAACACTTTGTGGGCATCATCAGGTGGAGCTTTGGGGCTTATTTCTCTTCTTTTTTAATGCAAGACAGGAAACGCAGTAGAAAGGGTCGGCGTGTGGGCTGGGTCTGCTACCCAGAAGACTGACCTTGCTGCACAGTCGTTTCCCACTCTCGTTGTCCCTGGTTTCTAACGCTGGGAGTGAGAAGAGATGCAGAGCGGTGCAAAAAGCATTGTGGAAACTGTGGTGTTTAACTCTCCTTTGAGCGTGTTATCTGTCAAAGTAATTACATGTGGCTTGGGAACCTCAGACTGCTGCAACAATATCATTCTCCTGTAGCTTTTCTATTTCCATCTAATTAAAACGTTATTGTTTCATTCATGTTAGTTTGCATTTTAAATAAGGAGATGGGGACAGAGTGGGTGATTGGTAACTTATTCCCTGCGTGGGTAAAGATAAGCATTAATCACCCTGTCATACTCACAACTTTCTCTTCCCTTATGCATCTCAGGCCTCAGATTTCAAATAGAGGGGAGAGAAAGCCTGGGTCTCGATGGCACTTGGCTTGTTAGGTGTCAGGGAGGGATGGTGACGTGCCTGTGCGGGTTGATGGGGCAGCTGCTGGATGCAAATGAGCTGCGTTTTGAAGAGCGATGGAACTTTCATCCTAAAACGAAGCTCCACTGTGGAACTTAATGTGCTTCCATCTCCTCTTCCTGTTAATTTTCATTACATGCTTTGTCGCTGCCGCGCGCCAGCCTCTTGGTGCGTCAAGGCAGAGAAGGGAGGAGAGCGAGGCTGGGTGTGTGTGCGAGCAAACAACTCTATTAGAAACACCATCTGAAACAATCTTCTCCCTAAATAATGCAGTGGGGCTCAGCAGCCCCCCACTCCCCAGGCACGCCGTGATTTGCTCCCAAACCCGCCAGCATGCGGCAGGCACACCCCCACACCCACCCCCCCCACCCCGGGAGGCTCCGCAGCCTCGGGCTCCATCGCGCTTCCCCGCTCCCTGGACACGAGGCACAGCTGAGATCTGCACGTTAAATGGCAACAGAGCTGCAACACTCAAGACAGTTGGGTTTTGAGGTGGGGAGGTGGGAGCTGATCATTTAACATTTCCCCTGCTCCAGGTGTTTCTGTAGCTTTGAAGCACGGGGGCTTTTGCAAGGTATTTTTAGCAAATCTAAGTTTACCGAAGGTCACAGTGAAGTAGAGCATCAGCAGCTGGAAGAGCTGTCATTCCACTTCCAGTCTAGCAGGAGTAACACATTGACTTATTTATGAGGGCAGTCAGCTCCCTTCTCTCTGTGTGTTACAATCTGCTTTACCTCTCCCAGCGCAGAGAAATCATTTTATTGTCGACAATTCTGTGCTCTTAATAAAACCTTAAAGCAAGTTAAGCAAGATTTGAGGGAAATGGAAATGTTCCCAGATATCATTATTATTATTATTATTATTTTCATTCTTTTCAGAATACCCCACTCTTTCACTGTCAAACAGTTATCGCTGCTCTGGCCAAAAGGAGGGGGAGGGATTTATTTTTCAAAGCATGAAAAATACTGGATAAACCCTTGGCCCCGTCAGTTCCCAGTGGCTGTGCAAGACGTTTGGGTGTTAATGCCATGCTCCCAGTTGCCAGTTTTCTCCTAATTTGGCTCTAGCTCCATCTTTCACCTTGGGAGAGGGACTGGAGGCAGGGCAGCATCCCACTAACCCTGGCAACTCCCAGTTAGCTTTCCTCGCATCTCTTCTGAGCTGCACTGATAGCCCTTCCTTGAGTGAAGGAGCTGCAGTGCCCAGAAAACTTCAAGCAATTCGTTAAATCTTGCAAGAAAACATCCAAATATTTTGTACCCATTCTGCCTGCTGTGATGAACTCCCTTCTTTTGTGGTCCCATGTACCTGCTTCGTTTAAAAATTGAGGAGGGGTCTCAGCTTTTGTCGTTCATTGATAGTCAGAGTCTGCAAACAGAGCAGCATGGTTTTGCCATTAATTACAATTTATGAACGTTCTGTGTTGGATAAAGGGACTGAGTGGGAAGGGCAGTGAACGAGTGTCTTCAGAGCTACAGGGAGTGCCCCCGGCACTACAGCGCAGCTCCGTCCCTGGGTGTGATCCCAGCTGGGTGTCCCACTCTCACCTATCTCATTTATCGCATGCACCAAATTAGATCGAATTCCCCAGTAAATTATAATGTAGAAAAGGTTTTGTAATGAGCTGAAAAATGTTCATAAATCCCCAGGAAATGCTAACGTGACGTGGTGTGAGGTTTTTAAAGTACAGCACCACAGTGATCCTTGGTTTTATTCCGTATCAACTACAGAACCTAACAGAGCCCAAGCTGTTCCGGTGCCCTCACCAAGACAATTTCCTCCTCTTTTATTCAGTCCAGATGAACTTTCTTCCTTCCAATACTGGATTTTTATGCTGTGTGTGTGGCCAACAGACTCTGAAGGCTTCAGAGTTCAGCTTTGAAAACAAGGTTGTTTTCTTGTCACACGCTCTGCACTCAAATGCTGAACTTCACAAAAACACGGACGTCTTGGGAGAAATCTTGACCTTCTGAGTGATGTTGGAGCCTGGAAAGGTGTGGGATAAGCAGGGGCCAGAGTGAGAGCAGAGCAGGTGGATGACCTCGACAGCACCTTGCATAGAAAGAAGGCTTGGAAAGCTAAAGGGGTGTGAATATATGGGGTCATGAAGAGGTGTGACATCCAGCCCCAGTGTCTGCTGAAGCCGTGAAGTCTGACGGTGGGGTTTCTGCCAGAAACGGGCACTGTGTTTGTGTTTATGGGGATGCCAGCCTGATTTCATTGATTAGATTTTGATGGTACATCAAACGCTTGCCGTGAGCGTGACCTGTCCAGAGCTGGTGAGTCAGGGTAGCGTAGTTAGCGCTGTCAATCACCGAGACACACTTGGCTGAAAAGCTACAGTAAAATATCTTTGTGCTTCATCAGTATAATTATTTTCATGAAGAATGCCAGTTATTACTAAACAATTGCCTGTCATAATTGCCTCTAAAGCTGTCATTACCAAGGAGTCAGCTGTCACTTGCGTAGATGTGCTTCTGGAGATGTTTCTGCCTAATTCTAATGAGATTACCCAGCAGAGCATCGCTACAGCCTACAGAGATAACCCTGAGGCGCAGGGGAGGGTGATAGATCCCTGCCCTGCCTTTCCCCAGATGCTTGTGTGGTCTCTCTGGGAGAGAAATCGATCCTCCCTACTGTTCTTATTCATTTCTTAGTGTTTGTCACAGGAAAGCTGGGGTCGAAGACTCTAGAGAGCATCTGCCCATGGCAAGAGCTGCGTTTGCTTCCAGCGCTTCTGGGCTGGTGAAACTATTTCTCCTTCATCCTCTCTTTCCACTGGAGACATTTCTCCTGAACGTGGGGTTTGCAGTTTCATAGTGAAATAACTCATTTTGAAAGGAAAAGAAAAAGTGTGTTTGGGTCAAATCAAGAAAAAAAAATAAAGAAATTTATCAGGGATGAGATAAACAAAGCGATTCATTTGGGGTTGACCTACAGCACATTGTTTGCAAATAAAACATCTAGTTTAAGCTGAATCACCTTGCTTCATTTTTTTTTCTTTTATAATCCATCTTTTTCTTTATTCTTTTTTTAGCTTAGGACAATTCTGAAATAAAACAGAAAGGTTCAGGATCTTTTTTTTTTTTTTTTTAATTTAATATTTTGAAATGAAATGTGTTTGTGTTTCCAAAGAGAAGACAAATGCTTATTTCAAAAAAACCTGAAGTGGTTCAACATTTCCCCTCTTCTTTTGTCAATACTATTTCTTGAACAGCAGCTTTTGCATTCCTTTCAAAGATTCATTTTTCATCGGATTCATCGTTCTCAGAAGAAGATCAGCTGACTGCTGTGGACTTAAGCAAGGGCAGAATCCTGGACCTCCAGGCTTGTAACTCCCCATCCTTCTGTGTCAGCCTTCACCTGGGTGGTTTGTGTGAATTTCTGGAGCTTGAACCAGGGACCTCCAGAAGTAGGAGCACAGCGTGTTATCACTTGATTAAGAGGCTTCGTCCTGTAGCAGGGAGGTTTTTGCAGCGAGGGTGTGTGTAGCAGCCACTCACAGGTAACCACACAGGTAGAGCAGCCTTCAAGGGGCACAAGATTTGCTCTTTCACTTAATAATGACCAGACTGCTTCAATTATTAGGAACTCTTTACAGGATTAAGCCATTTTTCAGTTGTTTTTATAACTCTTATCCTTGCATCTACTCAGTCCCTGTATTTAATGACTTTAGGATATCGTGTAATATATCCTTAAAGGCACAAAGCTTTTAAATTTTCCTGACAGATCTTTCTGGTTATATTTTTCACTTAGCTTTGTCGATGCTGAGCCAGGTTCCACTTCTTTAAAGCATTTTAATTAATGTGCAATAAATATGTAAACAGAGACATAAATTGTTCCCGAAAAGTTAGGCACAAGCTTCTTGGCATTCTCTCTTGATTCCTTTTGTTTAAAGTGTCTGTCTTCTAGTGTGTCTTTTTTTTAAGTCTGCTGCTGTTCCTTCGCAGCTAAAAATCAAATGTTTTTCCTTGTGTGGGCCAGGAATGTTCCAGGGACATCGTGGAGGAAGAGGATTTAATAAGGTCTCTAATAGGCTCTAAATGTAATAATCCAAATAGTGCTCAAATGGCTGCTGCCTCTCCCTCTTTGTGTTTGGTTCAGGCTCTTTATTTTTGTTCTCAGGTTGGAGTCTGACTGTATTAAGATTAGACAAATCCTGGTTTTTATCTCTGTGATCCCTGCTTTACCGACAGCTGTGCAGCAGAGCAGAACTTCTGAATGCCTTTTTGACAAGCTCCAGACAGATTCTCGCCTATGAAACGTTTTGTTGCACTCAGATTAGGTGTGAACTCTACCTTTAGCATTGAACCTGGTCCCGATATCACATGCACGCGTTTGTACAAAAAGCCTTTTCTTCATGCAAAAGGAGAAAAGATCAGAGAAGGAGTTGTCACAGTTACAACAGACCTGGCTGCTCGTAGTACCTGCATCTACCGAGACCTGGAGGTACCTGGATGCCCACGAGTTTGGGGTGAGTGAGGAGTGACCTATAAGTCTCAGCTCCCTCGTATGAGCTGTGAACCTCACAAAGCGGTCAAAGTTGGCACAACCCTGTCATTGTAGCTACGCTTTTCCAAATTAAGCAGTGCAGGAGATGGAAGATGAAGTGAGTAAGAGCTGTAAGTAATGGAGAAGGGAGGTGTTTTCAAAAGCAGGCTGGGTACCCTCGACGGGGGATTGGGCTGTGGTTGGGGATGGGGATGGAAAATTGCTATGCAAACAAATAGAAAAGGATAATATCAAATAAAATTGGATCTGATGAGGGGAAAATGAAGGTAACCAGTGACAAACCCTGTAAGATTCAGATGGTCAAGGAAGACAATGAGAGAAGGCAGGAAAAACGTGCCGTGGTGTGGAGATGTGTGGATGTGAGTGACCCGGCCGCGGCACCTTGCTGTGTAAGCGAGGAGAAACAGCGCATGTAGAACATCCCCAAAGGAAAACATTCACAGCAGTGGTAAGTGATGTACAGCAAATCCTCCAGGTTGGCTGAGATCTGGCTTTGGTGATTGTCCTCTATCGCTCACATGTTGATTGTAAATAACAGCCCTGCAGGGAGTTGAGTCTTGAGAACGTTTAATTTCTGTCTTAAACAAAATCAAGTGATGCCTCCCTGCGCTGGTGATTCCATGCAAGCTAAATGGAGGGAATGTCTCACATCAGTGCTTCCTCTTTCCCACCAGCTGTACCTGCAGTGTTTACCGTTACCAGCTCCATTTAACCGCGTCAGACACGGAGGATGCTTTTACATCCTTGCTTACATCTATTTTTGAAGACACTTAAAAAAAGATGAGAGCCAATCAAAAGGGAAACGCGCCGCCACTCTTCTTGCTTTGCCCACGACATCAGCCGTGCTGAGCCCCGCGTGCCCCGGGCGTTGCGACCCGTTGCTTCACAAGAGAGGTCAGAGCTTGGGGTGAAACAAGCGCTCTCCTTCGTTCTTGCACACCCTGCTTTAATATCTCTCCTCCTCCTCCTCCGACACTCCCGGTGCCAGTGGGATTAATTGAGGACATAGATATTTTAATTTCCGTGACTGTATTTCAGAGTCAGCAACGGAAGGCACTTGGAAGAGTCGCTTCTCCAAGGCACTGCGAATTCCTTTAAACAACCGCTACCATCAGCAGCGGGCCAGGTTCTCTCTGCATTGGTGAAATGACCTGCGTGTCTTCCTGAAATCTGCATTTTGCTTTATTCATTTATTATGTCTGTGTACTCAGTCTGCCAGCCTGGCGTTGCAGCTCCCCTGCGGGTATTTTTATTGCCTTTAGTCGAAGCAGGAGTTAGACCGAGGTAGGCAAAGTCAGACTTCCCAGGGTCACTTGAAGGCTTCGTTTAAAAAGGAACCTTGGTAGAAAACAGGGAAAGGAATTGTGCAAATGCTCGTGAAGAATAGGTTTAGATCAGATCGAGCTATTTTTAGCTTCCATTTATTTACCTGAAAACCAGGATTAATTTAACCTTTTTTTACCCAGAAGGGAATAGACAGTTTTGTTTAATGGATCATTTAATGTCTTTGTCCATACAATGCTGATACATTCAATGTACTTCCACGATTTCAGGGCTGTGGGTGCTATTCTCTTTCCATGAAAATTCATTGCAGTACCTGAGCACTGAGCACTAATGAGAATTCTCTGCACTTAAAGGGTTGAAATTAAAATATCACAATTACCAAAGTATCATCCATTAAATGGAATTATTTATGAGAACTTGTCACTTAAAAGACTTTCCGTTTTTACTGAATCAGAAATCAAGAAGTTTTAGGCTGTTGTCATATTTTTTTCTAGCAGGCTGACAGGAGCATTTCTTCCTACATGGCAATGTGTTACTTGGGAGAACAGAGACCAGGATTTCTTAGGTGTCTTCTCTAACCAATTGAACTTCTCTGGCTTCAATTGAAGTCTCTCAAAACAATTCAGAGCTAAAGAGCTTCATCTTTACTAGTTTTGATGCTCATCCTTCTCATGAGTGGTTCTTCATGGAAAGTGAACCTGGAAGGACTTCAATTTATTGTCCTAGCAATTGTCCTTGGTGTTGACCACAGGGAACATCACCCCACCAAATATTTACATTTTTCAGTATTTTTTGGCAGAGACACACCTGAACTTGGAATTTCACATCTTTTATGCCCATCCTCACAACTTCAGAGCTTTGAGGGTTCATTTTCTAAGGCCACACTCAGATCCAAAGTGGTCATCCCTCTGTTTTGGCCTTCATTGCAAGCAGTTTAATTCCAACTGGAAGAGGTAAATAATATTAAAGTCCTTCTCTCATCCATTGTGAGGCATGATTTTGTCGGCATAGAAAATATCTTTTATTAAAATTATTAACTGATTGAAAAACAAGCAGGCAAATGAAAGATCTTGGTGAGTTCTGGGCAAGCAGGTCCTTCTTTGATCTCAGGTAGGAGCAGACACCTCAGGAATATATCAGAAAATCAGTCTTAGTGTAACTTACCTGTTCACAGGTAGCAAGTGTGAGTCAATTTGGCCCCTGCGGTGCGAAGATGCTGACACAAGAAGATAAGGACACTGGCACCGGTGGGTGCCTGGTAGCAGGAGAGGTACCTGTGGCCCTTGGGGTGTGGGTGGTGGTTTGAGTCTGTGATGAATAGGACACAGTGCTTTCCATCTTGTCTTAGTTAAAGCATTGGCAGTGGTTTGTCTCAGAATTAGCTGCTTATGCTTAAAATATAAGAGATGCTTTGATTTAAGGATAGGAGGGGTCACTGCGAATGTTGGGGTTTATTGGCTTTTTGCCAAAAAAAAAAAAAAAGCTTTTGAGAAGTGAATAATAATCCTGGTTCTGAAAGGTATCAGGTATAAAAACATTGAAAAAGTCATCGGTCACTGAAACGAGGAGAATGTTTTATTCGAAAGCCGATTTGTCCATTATAGAGACAAAGGTGTGCAGGTGCTTGCCTGGCAGGACCCATCAGCTTTCAGCTGTGAAGCCGTGAGCAGAGCCAGCCCTTCAGTGCATGGGGTGATCCTGTCCCTCTTCCCGACCCACCCTGACCCACGTCCTCAGGAAATCCTGGAGAGAAATGGAGTATCTTTAAAACATTCCAAGACAGAAATCGGCCACCAGAGAGACCCCCACCAGCAAGGGCAGCGGCTGCAGAATCTCGCCTCTCCTGCTTCTCGACTGGGTTTCTGTCAGAGGCAGAAGATGGATGGGGCTTGGCACATCGCCCCGGCGAGGCTGCCAGTCCCTACGTGAAGCAGCTTGGTCACTGAAATGGTGCCAGAGAGCCCGAATGAAATGGGGTGGCTGGAGAAGAACAGGGAATCAAAGAGTCATAGAATGACCCAAGCTGGAAGGGACCCAGAAGGATCATCGAGTCCAGCTCCTGTCCTTGCACAGGACACTCCTAACTCTCACACCGTGGGGCTGAGGGCGTTGGCCAAACGCTTCTGGAATGCTGGCAGAGCTGGTGCCATGACTGCTGCCCTGGGGAGCTGTGCCAGTGCTCCACCACCCCCTGGGTGAAGAACCTCTACCTATTATCCAGTGTACCCCTCCCCTGGCACATCTCCGTGCCGTTCCCCCAGGTCCTATCGTAGGGCACAAGAGCACACCTCGCTGTGACTGGGATATTTGTGGCCAACGCGCCGCACCCAGAACCAAAAAGGCCCTTATTCACAAATCCCCAGACACCTCACCCGTGCCAAGCCGGGGCTTGTGTGCACAGGGACGGCACTCAGGGCAACTCGAGCAGCTTCTGTTTGTCTGTCTGTGAAAGCCTGAATGCTCTGCCTGTCTGAGAGGAGAGACCAGGCAGTGGTGCCGGCGGTGGCACGTGGCAGCGCTCTGTGCCGGCAGCTGCTGCCCGCCTGGACACGTGCTTTTGTGGTTTGTCCATGACACATGCGAAAACAATGGCAGTGCTGTCCAATAACATCAAATAAAAGCCTTAAGAAGAAGGATCAAAGAATAATTTCACCATCAAATTTTTGATGTGTGGGATGTTCAGCAGCTGCATCAAACAGAAACGTAACGTGTCGATTCACTGTTGGGGTAGCAAAGCCAGATACTCCTGGTGCTCCACACTAAAAGGTGTTTAATTTCTCTGTGCTTTTTCTGGAACCAGTTTTTAGTGGTGAATTCAAAATTTAAAAAAAAAAAATTAAAGACTAAATAGTCGGTTCTCGGCCATGAATATTTATGACAATATTGGACTTGCAAATCTAAGGTAATTTAAATGTCAAAACTGGTGTAAAGTCTTTCCTTCGGAGGATAAGTCTGGGAAAATTAATCTTGATTACAAGTCATAACATTGGGAAATTAGCATCTTAGGGCATCAGTGATAAACACTTCTGTACTATCCCCTTTTTAAGCCACGTATTTTACAAAGATGAGATTAATTTCAATTAAAAAAAATAGCCCCTTAATTAACCAGTTAGGTAATTAACAGGGAAATCCTGGTTGCATTCATGACTTTCTGATTGTTTCATCTTGCTAAATCACCTCCTTTTCTGCAAGGACTCTGCCTCCACAACTATTTGGTAAGGAATGGTTTCTACCTGAGACCAAGTCTTGTGTCTGGGAAGCCTTGGGGATGAAAGCAGCAATTTTTGCATTTAAATTCTTGTGCTTATAAAATGAAATTAATGCATCACAAAGGCCGGTGTAAGCAGGTGCCAGCAACATCAGTTGCAATGTCTCTGTGAGCAGAGGATGATGCTACCAGCAGCCACACTCAGATTCTTGAACAGGACCATGAGTTCCAGGGTACCTGCAGAGATACAGCTCCTGATTCTTGCGTTGCAGAAGTCAGGGCACTGGCAGCTGATCTCTGCTCCAGCTTCTAGGTCAGTGTTTTGAGCCATTCCTCCCCAGACCCTTGCGGCTTTGAGAAAGGTAAATCTGAAAAGCAACCCTCTGTCAACAGGCTGTAAATTGCTATACAGGAGTTTGAACTGCCAGGGGGAAATAGAGATTTTTCTAAAACTGCAATCAGAATCCTTGTTTAACGAACAGCAATTTATAGCTTTGCAGGCAGCCAAAACTCCAGACAGAATGCAAGGAGTTAACTGACCCAGCACCTCGGACTTGCTTCATCCATCACAGTTAGAGCCAGTCTCAAATGCCAGCTACATCCAGATGCTTTGGAGTAAGGTCCAAAGACATTTACAGCAGGAAAGAAGCCAACCCACGGCCAAAACATCTTCCTCGTGCCAGTCATCTGGTGGCTGGATTATGCCTGAAAACAAAGTAGTTTATGTAAAGACTGTGCTCGGTAACGACTCCTCAGCAGCTACAGCAGAAACAAATCTGACATTTAGCCTGTTGGTCTCATTTGCAGTCTGATCCCTTAGCATTTAGTCCCACATGTTCATTTTGCACTTTACTGTAAGAAAATAAACAAAATCAATTTTGAGCAATGGAAACGCAGTCAGGACTTCTCTGTGCTGTGGTTTGCTGTAGAGAGCCACGACCTTCGTGATACATTTTGCCTTGGGATCGTTTGCTGAGAGACCATTAGGTTTTGGGGTTACGATGACCTTCCAGCTGTCCAATTAGGCTTCAGACCTGCTGCTCGTTGAGAGCTGACCTGTTCAATGCGGTGGGTTTTAATTAGCCAACAGAGACATTGTCACCGGGGAAGGCCGGCTGTCAGATCTGCCTTCCTCTCTAGCTGTGCTGAGCGTAGGCTTTTCCCCTCTGCCATCACCTTTCCTTGCTCACCGCTTGAGCCGGGGCGTAATTCCACACTCTCCCTACTACAGATATATTCGCCTTCGTGGCTTTGTGTGGCAGCTGCTCAGCACCCTGAAACCAGAACATCCCCTGAGCTCCGTGGAGATGCCCGGTCTTCCCGCAGCCCCTCTGTCTCATCTGCCTGGGAAAATGGCTTTTCTCCAAAAACATACTTCCTGCACACACCTCCTCACGGTGACACCTGTAATTCTACAGTAAGAGCAGCAGAGTGCATAGTATTACTGTAAAAATATTAAGTAGTTCCTTTTAAGTAGTCTCTGCATGAGTAATCACCCTGGTTTCTCTTGGGGAGCTCACAGTTTCCCATACAATCATGTTTGGAGGTCCAAGATGTTGTACCTGGGGACGTGGTCAGGTGGCAGACTTAGCAGGGCTGGATCAGTGGTTGAACTCAGTGATCTTAAAGGTCTTTTCCAACCAAAACCAATTCTGTGGTGTCTCCACAGCAGCCCTGAACACCCATCGTAGCACGGGTAGACCCATCTCAGCCAGCATGAACCCCCTGCTTGGGAGAGGGTGTATTGGCTGTGGATGGAGGTGTTCGCGGTCACTCTGTCCACCTGGGAACATCTTGCAGCAGCTGCTGTTTTCCCCGAAAGCCCCACTATTACAGCACCAGCGCTCACTGAAGGTCTCTCATGCCTCACTGCGGCTCCAGTTCGCAGCTGGTTCAACCCTTGCGTCCCTCTTGCACAGAGAGCGACCTGTCTTAAAGCTTTAGGCATGGAAATTGCTCACTCAAATATAAATGCACAATTGCACCCAGTTTTCAAGCCTCCTTTGAAAAAAAATAGCTCTGAGCATCTCCAGCTCTCATGCTTTCGTTTAAATCTCTATCTGCAGTTATCTGAACCATTTGTATTTCATCCTCACAGCACAGAAAAGGAAAAAAAACGAAGTGAGAGTGAATGGACTCTTTTTTCCACCCTCTGGAAATTTCCACCCTGTGGAGATTTCTTCCCTTCCCTACTCTAGCACTTCATATCCTCAGCTCTCCATCGCTCTCCTGCTGTGAATGCCTCCAGCAATGGATGGACTCAGCAGATGTACTGAGGAACGTTGAGTGCTCAGAAACCAGCGGTGACGCTCAGATCACACAGGCTGGGCTGAGAAAACACCTAAAAATTATGCCGATTATGGAAAGTCCTTCCCAGAATGAGAAGCTGTCCGGGATGGAGGCTGTTTTCACACACAGCCAAGATGTGGAACAGCTCCCCAGGGAGGCAGTCGCGGCACCGAGCCTGCCAATATTCCAGATGCGTTTGGCCAACGCCCTCAGCCCCACAGAGTGAGTGTTGGGGGTGTCCTGTGCAGGGACAGGAGATGCACTCAATGATCCTTGTGGGTCCCTTCCAGCCCAGGTCAGTCTGTGGTTCTATGATCTCCTTTGCAGCTGGGAGTACTGGGGCCAGGAGGAGGACTGAGCAGCAGCCGCTGTGCTGAGCAGGAGCCCTGGGAAGTGAAGGTGACACAGCTTCCTTCTGACTTCCCAGCCTTCCCCCAGGAGCAGTCGCTGTGTTTGAACACAGTGGCTACCACGGACACGCACAAATCACACACAGATTTTCTGCTGGCCTGTTTATTCAGTGACAGCCCATCAAGGGACCCTGCAGGAATGAGGAGACAGGACGAGAGGAAATGGCCGCAAGTTTAAATTGGGTATTAGGAAAATGGTCTTTACTGAAAAGAGTGCTGAAGCGTTGGAAGAGGCTGCCCAGGGTGGTGGTGGAGTCTCCATCCCTGGAGGTGTTCAAAAAAATATGTAGCTGTGGTGCTTCAGGACATGGTTTAGTAGGCACGGTGGTGTTGTGTTGATGATTGAACTGGCTAATCTTAGAGGTCTTTTCCAACTTTAATGACTCCATGATTCTATGAAAAAGACCTTATTTCAGCTGCTTCCAAAATCTGCGGGAACAGACCTGAAAAAACAGACTGTAATGTAACAATATAACAACACATCTGACAACCACAGCTGCCCAACAAAGGCACATGGATGCACTCCCATTCATGCTGGGAACACGAGAGGACTAGGTCACTCCCAGTTCACACTGTATTCCTATTTTTGTCCTACTGGCATTCAGCTTAATGAAGTGAGGGATGAAATGTGATTAATAGAGGGGACACAGGACACAGTGGGATAAAGGAAGAATGACAAATGTGGTCCTGTGTTCAATTTATGCCTTGCCCGCAGCAATGAAAAAACGAAAGGATTTGGCCAGCGTAGAAGAGGTGCTCTGTGAAATGCAAATGCGCTTTCCCCCTTCAGAACCAGACAACTGCAGGGAAGCGACTGAAATTTTCCCAGGTTTAGTAAGATCATCACGAACCTGAGACCTTTATAAATAATCCCATGATGGTAAATCAATAAAACAAGTCTATAAACAAAAACATGCTTCTTGATTTGCCTTGGTCCTACTGCTCAAGCGCAGCGGAAGGAGATAATTTTAGTCTTCCTGAAGACACTACCTAGTCAACACTTCTGCTTGGTAGCTCATCCAATGACGCTGATGACGAGATGCAGAGCTGGGGCTCTCAGAGCAGCAGGAGATAGATTCAGGAGAGAGGAGCGCACACTCGGTGCTGCTTGACCTTGCTTGTTTTCGAGAGGTCAGCTACATTTCCGAAGCAGAACATCTTAAAAGAGATCTCCAGCCTACTTCAAAGCCTGACAGAAGAAGGAGGACAGGTATTGCCTCCTGGGAAGGACTGCCATGGAAAACTACGGACTTCTAGAGGGTCTTAAAGCATTAAATTACTTCAGAGAAAGCTAGAAGCTCGCGCTGCCAAACGTCACTGGTGTCCCAAGGTTCTGATATCCAGCAGATGTTAGAAGAGCAGTGCTGGTTGCAGCCCCTGGCTGTGGGGCAGAGCTTTAGGCTGCAATTAATTTGTGTAAACTGGAAAAAGAAATAAAGACACAAGATCTGTGCTGTCACAGCTTAATAATGCGACTTGGGGAGGAACTGTAGAATTTTCTCTGTAAACAGAGGAATGTTCCAAACTTCAGCTGTAAAGTTCAGACCCCCAGAGAGATTGTTAGATTTTAATTGCTACCTTAATCAACATTTATTAGTGCTAACCAAAGCTCCTCATGGATTTAAAATTCAACCCATTTGTCAACTACTAATTATTTTAAGCAGACAAGCTGTTATTTTACCAGCTGTATTAATGTGACTTCTCGGCGTATGTGAAATATTACAAATAGCTTCAGAAAATTTGATCCTGAAACATACCTCAACAGATAAACCATTCTTTGCCATGATCTCACTTGTCTCTCAGACACCCGTGGCATCTCTTACCTTCGTCTACCTCCACGTCACCAGGCACAACGGCCCTTTCAATCCTTCTGTAGTTTGTGTGCCTCATGCACCAGGCTGAAGACTTGGTTTATAGCAAAGTCTCTATCTCAGATCTTCAGGGTTGTCCTGGGGGATTGAGCTGATTTATTAATTATCCTGCACTCTCTCTCTAACGAGTGTGTGGTTTCCAGTCATCCAGCTGCTGGTTTCATCCCGGTTTTCCCCCATGAAGGAGCAGGAGGTCACCATAGCTTTGCACACCCACGCTCTGGCCCCGGCATGGGACCCCTTACCGGGGCCAGGTTGGACGCCGGTGGCAGAGGGGAGCCCAGCACCCTCCTGCAGGGCCGTGCTTGGCCGTGATGTTGCCACGAGCCGAGTGGGAAACCAAAGTCTGACAGTCACCACGTGAGCAGAGCCACATTTTTCTCTGTCATGATCCATCTATCATGCGTTGCCAAGACAGTGTGGGAAGAAAGCAAGCAAGCAAGCAAGCACCACTTCATTTAACTGTTTGATGTTCTTCACAGTTAGAAATCACTGCTTATTGTACTCCCATGCCTTTTGTTTTATTTTGCTCCTAAGCCACTAAAATCCCCATGCTGATCTGCTCCCTTTAAGTGACTTCATACCCATGCAGGCAAAAGCCATCAATTTTGATTATCAGGAATGAAATGACTCAATATTAACAAGAACAAGAGAAGCTGGGGCATAACTGACTGTCACCATGGTTTCATTCATTTTTTGACATGTTCTGTGTGAGAATATCATAGAATCATGGACTGGGTTGGGTTGGAAGGGACATCACAGCCCCTCCAGTGCCACCCCCTGCCATGGGCAGGGACACCTCCCGCTGGATCAGGGGGCTCCAAGCCCCATCCAACCTGGCCTGGAACATCTCCAGGGATGGGGCAGCCACCACTGCTCTGGGCAACCTGGGCCAGGGCCTCCCCACCCTCACAGCAAAACGTTTCTTCCTAAATCCCATCTCAAGTCTCCCCTCTTTCAGCTTAAAACCGTTCCCTCTCGTTCTGTCCCTGCCCTCCCTGATCCAGAGCCCCTCCCCAGCTTTCCTGGAGCCCCTTTCAGCACTGGGAGGCTGCTCTAAGGTCTCCTCAGAGCCTTCTCTTCTCCAGGCTGAACAAGGATAATGGTCTCATTCATTACAACCATGCCAAGCATGGAATAGCAAGCAGATGCTGGAGAAGCAAGGGTCCAGGTATCGGCTCGTGAAGTCAGCTGCTGTGATTTATTTGCGTGGCAGAACACCCCTAAGACACGTGTAGTCTGCTCTCTTGGTTGCCACTTCTCCACCCATCCCAGGCTGCAAAACCCATGCAGTGGGAGGAGGAGCTGAGTGCTTGCGGTTGTGGCTCAAGCGTAGGCGCGAGGGTGATTTTCTTGGTTTTGACAAGGACATCATTAGGTACCTTTAACAGAGAGCATCAACCCACACCATGGGAAGCACCAAGCCATGGAGACACTTTCTTTGGATGCAAGTGCACCACGTGAGCCTTCACGGCTTGTGCAATGCAGCTTGAAAAGGAAAATAGGCAAGGGGATAGATACAAAATAACTGCAAAATCTGGATTAGGATTACTCAGACGTCAGGAGCATTAGGCACTGTATGAACATTTATTAAATTATTTAGAGAGCTGACAAGCAGCAGAACTGGAGAAAACGAAATATATTATGATAGGCGACAGGAAATATCCCTTTGGCAGAAACAAGTAGGAACCCAAATACCAGCAGATAGTGAGAACTGAAATCCAACTGCACCGGTAAATTATTTAATGCTTATTTCCAGCCTGTCATTTGAAGCTGAAGTATTATTTCCCCTTCAGTAGAATATAGCTGCTGGGAAGGGTGAGGGGGAAATAATAAGAAAGACCTGCACGTTCAAAGGGAAAATCAAGAGCGTTATTTACGGAGGTTTTGATCAACCAAGAATATTGCCCTAAATAGTGCTGTGCATAACTAGATCTGAGGAGAACAGCTGAGGCAAATAAACTGAGAGGATACAAATTGACTTTTTTCTTCTTTGCAATCAAAACCAGGTTGATTTAATTAATGTAGCTCAATGTACCAAATCATGGGAAACTGAGAGTTTCCTGAAGGAGGAAGGAGAGATGATTTGAAGCTTTCGGGTCAATGATGACGAGATGGAGGGTCATCGCTGCTGCCCTGTCACTTCTTCCTTCCACCCTCACCAGGTCCAGGAAGGCCACAGCAATCCTGAGCAAAAACCCCTTCCATTTTAGTTTCCACATATCCCTCTTAAATCAGTGGCAGGAGGCCCTAGACTAGGTGAATCCCGCTGTAGAAGTCCCTCAAACCCATCTTCTTCATCTTCATCATGTAACCCTAGTGAGGGTTTTTTTCATTCAGCGTTGTGTTGGGGGTTTTTTGGTGACTGTTCTATTCTCTCGTATTTCTAAATAAACATCTTTCAGTATTGCCAAGTGATAAAGCTGGATATAGAACAAGGCATTCTGCAACGTGCTGTTGCAAATGCAAAAACCTACTCATTTTCCCATTATCCAGTCCATTATTTCCAGGATTTTCTGAATTTCACAGCTTTTTTTCTCTCTCTTTGGGAACTGGAATCAAAAGAACCATTCAGATTTAAGACTGATGTCTCAAAGATCAGGAGAGGAAGATGTTTTCTCTCATGAATAGTTATAGTTAAGGTGGCTTTCTGGCACTCAGCACAGTAATGAAGAGCTCTGAAGTCCCCAAGGAGTTTGATACTTGGGTATTACCCTTGTGTACAATTAGGAATAATAAGCTTTATATCAAACACTTATGTATGAATCATAACTTTTTGCTATTACTTATAATAAACCTGGAAATACTTTAGGCCACAGGATTGTAACTATGCATAGAAATGGGCTTAAATGATCTCTTCAGGTATCCAGTCAAGCTCAGGAATGCCACCATTATTCAATGCTCTGACATCTTTGCCAACCCATCATGAGCAAGAGACCCATTTAAGTTGTTCTGCATCAGATGTTGTTTTTTATGAACAAATGATTTCTCCGTGGAGGGAGATTTATGAATGGGGAAGCCAGTGGAATGTTTTTACCGTAGAGATATGATGGATTTTTTTGTCAGTATGCAGTTTATTTCCATCTGCTCTGTGTCTGATTAACTCCTGCAGAGTATGTGATTAACTTAACTTCTCAGGATCATTAGCTGCTCTGCATTCCCATTTTAGTTCATCAGTGTGGGACCACACACAGGCTTGAAAATGTTGTACGTTGGTTATTCCTAATATCTTCATCTGCACTGACTGATCATTCTCTCACGATGGCCGTTGGATCTAAAGAGAGAAGGCGTGTTACCAGGAAAACATCGCTACTCTGGAGCAGAGACAAAATGCTAATGAAAACAGAGTGCAAGCAGATCCTCCTCATCTCAACGCTAGGGATAAATTAAGCCCTTTGGAAGAGTTCATGGCTGGTGTTGGCCAGTTGGAGACAACATCAGGGGCATCCAGCCAGCACAGAGAGAGGAGATCTCCCCTAGCCTGAGTGTGCCGCGTTGTGCTGAATAAGTGCTGGTTTGCAGTAGGTTGTGGGTACTTGCACCTTGTAGATCTCAGAGTGCAGCTCAGGCTGCAAACAGTGCGTGCGGTCCCCGTAAGCCTGGTAGTGGCGTGCGTTTTCTCCTGATGTAAATATCTACCACTAAAAAAACTTGAAACATCTTAATAGAAGCGAGCAGCCAGAACTCACACACACGTCTTTTGTGTTGCCTTCTGAGTTCTCTTTTGAGCAGTTTTGCCTCAGTGACCAAGGCCAGGAAATGAATGTGTCAGGAACAGAGGCTCACGTGTCCTCCCCATGCAATTAACTGAGCAGGTCAGTGGGTGCAGGGCAGTGGCATCACAGGACAGGACCTAATCCGATCGCTTGGAGCATCCTTCAGAGCCATCCGGTACTTCATCTTCACACTTGTCCAAAATCAGAAGAAAAAGTCCTGCAGAGGTCTAAAATACAAAGGTTTGGCCAATTCAGGCTCCTGTGGCTTCTGCCAGCTGAAGTCAGCAAAACCCAGTGAGTCATGAGATGGATTGGGCAAAATGCATCTGCGTGTGAGGCTCTACTTTTTCTACCTTTCCCCCTGAATGAAACACATTTGGTGTCCCGCTCATCTCTGTGTTTAGGTCAGTCTCACAGCCCATCACTGCCCCAACTCGCAGAGATTCACCTGCTTGTGACTGGCATCCACCCCCTGTCCCTGCACAGCCGTGTCCCAGCTTCAGGGTTCGCCTTTGTAATTCATAGCTGACAATACCATTTCGACATCAGATATCTGTGCCTGTGAGCAACATTTCACATCCTCGTGACCTTTATTTGAAATGTCTGGGTTTGATATTTATTGCTTTTGAAAAGGTCTTACAGGGGCACAGTGAAGGTGCTCCTCAATCTCCCTGGTCCACACGTGCAGCTCCCGGAGAAGAATGGGGAGGTGTTTGGGATAAGATTAGAGCAATTCACACCGTCACGCTCCGTTACCTCAGATAAGGTGTATGTAATCCATACTTAGCTATAGCTGGATAGAAGAGGTACAGGGCTTATGGTGTGGTAACAATAGAGGCTTTTGTAGCTGTTTCTCAGAATGTTTTAAAGAGAAAATATTAGTTGGATTTTGGCATCTTGTCTTTGGTTGTCTTGGGATATAATGTCCCATCACCTGGATCAACATCAGATATTGACATATTTTTCCTGGTTGTGAGGCAAGGGGAGGGTCATTTCACAGCATCACAGGATCACAAGGTTGGAAAAGACCTTTGAGATCACTGATTCCAACCTATGACCCAACACCAACACCTACTCATCATCTAAACCCTGGCACTGAGTGCCTCATCCAATCTCTCCTTAAACACCTCCAGGGACGGTGACTCCACCACCTCCCCGGGCAGCGCATTCCAATGGCCAATCACCCTTTCAGTCAAGAAATTTTTCCCAATATCAAGCCTAAACCTCCCCTGGCGAAGCTTGAGACCATATGAAGTCCCAAGGCAGCGTGGTTTGTGCCGCGCTGTCTGGTGCTGTGAGGGGACCCTGCAGGGATGGGGGATCCGACAGCACCCACCAGCAACCACCGAGTGACCCTGCACAGGGCACCTGGTGCTACCTGCTCGTGTCACTGGACAGCCCGCATCCGAGGGGGACGGCTGTGTCACACCATATCACGCTGTCAGGGCTGCTGGAGACAGCAGCCACCAGAAATAAAATGTGACAGACAAATCTGCCTAAGTTAATGCATAAAGAATGAGCTCCTTCTCCAGGATGCCGTTAGAGCTTCCCATTGCTGCACAGCCTTCAGCACTTGGCCCTGTGTCTCTTGATCCAGGATTTGTGTTCCCACACCAGGATGTTCTTTCCCGAGATAAGGATCAGCGCCCACATCCTCCAGGGCAGGTCCCCACTAGTGTGCAATACGCACTCGAGCATTTCAGATTCCTTAGTTTATTCTCTCACTTCCACGCTTTTTTAAGTTTCCTCCTTGGATCTGCAGATTTAATTTAGATATTTATTCAATGAATGAACAGAGAGAGGAACAATTGATAACATTTTCTACTAAAATCTATTCCTAATACATTATGAAATTAATACAGTTCCTCAAAGATTTCCAGAGGAGCTGAATTTCTTTCCTGGGTTGCAGGTTTTTGGCTTCCACATTTCAGGTACCGGCTACAAAACCAGCTGTTATTTTCTTCTATCACTCATAAACGCAGACCTCTCCTGCTCTTTTGCATCTAAGGAAAGGCATTTAGCTGATAACTGCTAGATACTTGGCATGAAAATCTAGAAAGCTCTGCAAAGATGGGGTTTAATTAGATGTTAATTTATTTACTGGAGGGGAAGAAAAAAAACCCACTTTTGAATTTTTCATCAGATACATCCTATGAACATCAGACATGAGTGCTGTTGCCAAATGCTCCTTTTGGCATGCCAACACCGTGTGCCTCTCCTCTTCCTGCTTTGTTTTCCACAGGTTGCTGTAGCCAGGAATGCGGCACTGTGCTCATTAAAGGCTGAAATTATCCACTGAGTGGTTAAAAAAATGCTAATTCCAACCACTAACGAGATAACTTGTAATTTTGTAAAGTATATTTAGTCAAATAAGATTTTTGGCAGCCAAATGTTGATGTAGTAGAATGTTCTTCTTTGATTGACAAACACTAACAATGCTGCCTCCCCAGTAAGGGGGAGGATAATTTACTTTTCATTTCCATTGGAAATGAGGTGAACCAGAATGTGGTAGATTGTTAAATCCCAGCTATGTGGTTTAGTTGATGTGCTCAAAAGATACCCTGCATCCTCAGACCTCTCCATCTTCACCTCCAGGAAACCAGCAGAGACAAATCTCCTCCTGAGACACTTCTCAGCTCCTCTTGGGTTTCTTGACCATTTCCCCAGGCGTGGCCTCAAGTGGCTGGACCAGAGCAGAATCTCTGCAATGAGAAATCCTCCCCAGTGGAAAAAAGAAAGGTTGGCAACTATTTCAGCATTTCCCAGCCAGGTGTGCAGCAGGGAAATGAAGTTTGAGAGAAGCTTAGTGCGGTTTCACCAGCTCACCTTTGCCCACATCTCTTCTCTCCCACTTAATTGTCCTTTTCACATCACTGAGGACGAAGTGGGGAAAATTGCTGTGGGCATCCTGAGAAGTGGAGAAGTGGCATTGACAGAGACCAAGACAGCTCTGCTGTCGCCTCATTTACCAGGCAATGAGGGAACATCTCTGGTCTCTGCCACAAACCCAGTCATAACCCAGAGCTAAAATTGTCCCTAAATCTCAGCTGCTCGCTGTGTCTGCTCCAGAGGTCTCGCTCCTGCTTTCAGGGGATCCTGGCTGCTGTTTCCTGGGATGCCCTGGTCCTGTGGGGCATCTCAAGCATCGTTAGATGGGTGGAATTTTATTTACCTACTTAGAAAAAAAGGCCAACTTGTGGGAAAACACAAGGCACAAGTTAAAAAAATCTTTTATGATCTTGGTAAAGGACCATTTTCACATCAAAACTCTTTCAGTGAAAATATTATGACTAGTTCTGGTTCTTGGCTTTTTTTATTATAAATACTCTCAGTGGAGGTGTTTAACTTGTTCCCATATCTCCAGGAAGAGCCTTTAGCATAGTTTTTAAAATTTTAATCACTTAAGTGTTCCAAGACCTTGTAAAGCATCTCCGAACACTCATTAACAATTCTGAACTCCAAAGCCATGCGCTGATGGACCGTGGGAGCAGCTGAAGGTAGAATCATAGAATTGTTAAGGCTGGAAAAGACCTATAAGGCCATGAATTCCAACCCAGTCCCAAGGTGCCTTCTAAACCACATCCAGAAGAGCCACAGGTGGCTCAAGGCGATTAAGTTTTGCTGGGAGCGAAGGGGATGTGTAAATGCCCGTAACGTAATATTTCCCCTTCTCCCTTTCAAATTCCTGGGCTTGCAGGAGAGATTGAAAAAAACATCTTCTTCCAAAGCAGCCTCTGAGTCCGTGCTCCTCCAGAAGTCACCTTAGAGCACAAAAGAATAAAGCTTTTCAAAACTTATGATTTACAGGACTCATTTAAGCCCTCTGGGGAGTCCCTGCATGAAGTTGCATGCTCTTGTTCTCCATCACCGTTGCGAGTGAGCTGGTGGCTGCGTTTTGTGGTAACCCAGGGAAACCACAGCAGCAGAATAACTTAAGGGGCAACTTGGCAAAAGCAGGTCCCATCAGCATGAAGCTCAGCAGAGCCAGGGGAGCAGGCTTTCCTATAGAAGATTTAGGAAGAGTCACAAACCCAAGAACTGGCTTCTGCTTTTGTGTCACTTGATCCTTCTGGTCCCTTCTCCCTGTCTCTCCCACATTCGTGTTTGGAAGGAAGGAGAAAACTCACATCGTGCTGAATTCTCTGGTCTCATGCAAAGTCTGATTTTTGTTAAGGTGACCGAGAGAGGCTGATAACTGCATTTTTTCCCTTCCAGAAGCATGACTTGATTTCCATAAATTTCCATTTGTCTTCGCATGAGCTTATGAAGCCCCATCCCTAGATTTGCTCTGTCTTCTGTGTCCTGCAAAACTCTGTGTAATTTTAATGTTTCCTATTTTGTCTGGAATTAAAGTCACCTTTGGCAGTGGAGGGCTAAGAGGAAGCTGGGGTGAAAAGTGCGTCATCGTTAGAGAGTCAGGGAGGCTTGGTGCCTGGTCAGGGCAGGATCTCTGTGGCCACCAAGGTCATCATCACTGCCCTGGGGGACCGTGCAAGCATTGCACGTCAGAGGACAGGATGAGTCTGAGCAGATGTCACTGCCGTGTCACTGCATCCCTCAAGTGATCACGTATCTCAGATGTGGGGGTCACGGCAGAGATTTCTACTGGGAGTCACCCTCAGACAGCACCTGCGGCATCACCGCCCTGCACGGGGCAGCCAGAGAAGAGGGGTTTGGGTCTCTGAGGGTTACTGCTCCGGCAGTGCAGGGAGGGAAGAGTGTTGCTCTGGACCAGGCAAACCACGATTTGATCCTGAGGACTAATCCCATCCCACAGATGCTGCCAGTCTCGTGTTTGAGTGGCTTTTAAGGACTGCACTGATTAGAGGAACGACAGCACCATGGAAGTGGGTTAGTGTTTCATTCCCTCCTGCCACTGGCAAGCGTTGTAGGATTGGATTTGCTTGGTTTTTTTTTTTTTCATGAGGATTTAGCCCACAGTCACAGGGTTTGCGGTGTGGGGTTTTTTACACTAGAGATCAGCCAGTGCTGAGCCGCTCCGTGCACTGGTTTGTGCTTCTGCACTGTGCCCGTGCTGCTCGTCACTGAGCAGAAACACCAGATCTGGTGGGTTTACACTGATGCAAGCACATCCGTTTTAATGGAGAGGAGAATCAGGCTGAACCACGCTTGGTGAGAGCAGAGATATGGCCAAACCCCTCTACTCGTGCATCCAAACAAGACTGGATACAGAATTAGGACAGATCCAGCGTCCAGCTGTCCTTACCATGATGAGCCAACGGAAAGCCTGAGACTTAGGTCAAAAATTAACCTGGACACTTTCTAAATCCTCCCTCCTGGGGCCAGGGTGATCTGTAAAGTTATATAAGGACCCAGCAGCTGCCATAGGTGTTCACTGACAGCTGTAACCGCTCCAGTCCCACTGACATGAGGAGTTACAGTGCTGTAAAAAATCCCATTAAACACCTAGACAAGTCTTCCTCCTTCTGTGTAGTCCTGGGATCCTGGAGCCACTCCTCTTGAAGCAGGTGGGACATTTCCCACTGGCTCCGAAGAGGTGTTAGAAACAGCAGCTCCAGCAGTGTGCAAAGTCACCTGGAAATGGAGTGTTACTGCACTGGGGTCTGGACTCACACAACAGCTTGCCAGAAAAAAACACTGAATACAGAAGCTTTGCAGGAGGAGGATTAGCTTTTCGTGTCTTTATGGTCCTCAAGAGTTTGTGTTTGCAAATAATGCTTTTCACAAATTAAAACCTTCTGCCTCTGGGGAATGTATTGATTTTTTTTTTTAACTATATGAGAGTTTTGGTACAAAACAAGACATAGAAAAAAATCTTTAAATATAGCCTTTCATTGAAAGCACGCAATTTTCACACTTTCACTGTAACAATTCATAAAAGGGAAAGTCAATGCTGTTCTAGACAGCTTCCCAAACTCTTTAAAGACTTCACAGTACCATTATGGAATGAATCAAGGCTTTAAAGAAACCTTGGAAAAGGCTCTTTGATTTCTACATAATTATATTAAGCAAGACTAATTTATAGTTAGGGCAACGCTTTTGAATGAAAACCAATAAACATCGAAACTCAGGTGACAGAGCAAAGCATTTCCAGAGGCAAGCACTTCCTTCTGCTGGCGTGCAAACATTGTTCAGTAGGAAAGAAGGACATTCAGCAGCCAAAGCCATAGGAATAGGAGTGGGGGGACCACAAGGCTCCCTTCTTAGTCTGACCTGGTAATTCTGAGCAAGTCGTTTCACCTGTGCATGCACCACCTCAGCTCAGCCCAGCTGCACTGTGGAGGTTAAATAACTGAAGCAGGTTCTTCACAAGCTCTAATTCCCCTCTCAGTGAAACTGTTTCATTCTGTACCAGGTGAGAACTTGGACCCTTGCTCCTTAATGGTCTTTCTTCAGTCTTGGAAGCGACTCCAAAAGGTAACTCTTTATATGCAGGAGGCTGTGAGATGTGTTGTCTCTGAGATGCGTAGGGAACTGTTAAATGTTTAACAAAAGAGCCCATGAACAGCTTGTAATGGTGCAGCACATCTAGAAATTTCTTCAGTCTGCAGAGGAGCTCTATTATTGTTACCAACATAAACGAGGGATGATGTGCTCACCATGTGGGTTGTGAGAGACGAAACCCAGCTGGTGTGCGTTGAGCTCTGGAGCACGAAGCTTTATCGGGGGATGATCCATCTGAAGGAAGCTTTGGCAACGACACCACTGCCTGTCTACACCGAAAGAGGAGTTGTATCTTCCTCAGATTTATGAACAAAGAAGCTTAAGTGCTTCTGATTGCCAGCGCACCTGCTCCCATAAGCGCATGTGTTTCTTAATTCTTTCTTCTATGGATCCTCTGTAGCGTCCTGGGGATGTGCTTGGATTCTTTCTTCTTCTTTCCCTTCATCTCTGGTGTTTCTGAATCCCCACAGAGCAGAGGGACCGCACATCTGCAGCGCACTGGGTGTGCAGCGAATGCTTGTGCACTGAGGTGATGGTGCTGCGTGGGTGGAGAGTGGAGGTCTCCAGCCCAGCAGATGGAGAACCAGTTTGTAGATGAGGCTTCCTTGGGTTTGCAGTCTGCAGAGGGACGTGGGTTTGGCTTGGGGTGCAGAGTTCCTTCTGTGTTTTAGAGCACCAAGGGGCAAGATATGTGGCTGTTGGAGGGGGGAAATGTAGCATTCCTGGTAACACTGCCACAGGGCAAAGTTCCCTCTTGGTGTTAGTAGATTTATCCTTTCACCATTTTATCACTTCCACCGTGATTTGCAGCACGAAGTTTAATTTTTGTTAATATTTTGAAAAACTTTAAAAAAATTAAGAGGCTTTTAATTTGTTCCACACTCATCTCCACTCTCCTGGGACTTCGCCTGGAGTCCTGCATTCAGTTCTGGAGTCCTCAGCAGAGGAAGGACGTGGATCTGTTAGAGTGGTTCCAGAGGAGGCCATGGAGATGATGCGAGGGCTGGAGCACCTCCCGTATGAGGACGGGCTGAGAGAGCTGGGGTTGTTCAGCCTGGAGAAGAGAAGGCTCTGGGGAGACCTTAGAGCACCTCCCAGTGCTGAAAGGGGCTCCGGGAAAGCTGGGGAGGGGCTCTGGATCAGGGAGGGCAGGGATCGGACTAAGGGAATGGTTTTCAGCTGAAAAAGGGGAGATTTAGATGAGATTTTAGGAAGAATTTTTTCCTGTGAGGGTGGGGAGGCCCTGGCACAGGTTGTCTGAAGAAGCTGTGGATTTCCCATTCCTGAAGATGTTCCAGGCCAGGTTGGATGGGGCTTGGAGCCCCCTGATCCAGTAGGAGGTGTCCCTGCCTGTGGCAGGGGGTGGCAGTGGATGGGCTTTGAGGTCCCTTCCAACCCAAACCATTCCATGATGTGCTGCGCCTCCTCCTGAGCTGTAGAGTGGAGAGGATGAGCCTGGGGCGCCCGGTCCCTCTGTGCTGCAGGGAGAGCTGGCGCAGCAGCTCACCATCCCACCACACAGGATCTTGCGCCTTCCCCTGTCTCCCTGGGCTGCCATTCGTTAAGCTCATCTCCAGCAGGGTTTCTAGACAGCACAGAAGGCTTCACAAAGCCTTCCTGCTTTTATTTGACACATACAGTGACTTCCGCTTGATTCAATCTCTAGTTAATTTGATCCTCCATTTAATTTTATCAAAACTGTAGCAATCATACAATTTGCACTAAAACCATTACAACTTCCACTTGTTTATTCCAGTCAATTTTAATCCTTTAAGGCACAAGGTTTATTGGGTAATTGGATTATGAGATAACAAAATGCTGTCATTAACTCTACAAGGAAAAGACAGAGCACAAACCAGAAAGTTAAAAAGATCCCAAGGAGTGCTCATAATGAAAAAATACAATAACATGCTGTTATTTAGAAGTCACGCTACGCACAATGAAAGCTTAAGAAGCATCCTGCTGTTTGCAAGATGAGAAGATCAATGGTGTGTTTTGGTGGAGACATTTCTGGCAATGAACTGCACTGAAATGGGGAAGACAACATAATAGGATGTGAATTAATTTGCCTTTTTTGAGCGTTGACCCACGTGAATGAATGCTTGAGTTTTCCCTCTGTGCCTTCAAAAGCCAAAGCCAGCAGAGTAAGGGGAAGGCCAAGATTTCCACTGCAGGCTGTTTCTCTATTGCTGTGAGAAATAAAATACAATCTCCTGCTCCACTGATCCTTCTCATCCTTTGACCGTGCCACCTCTCTTCCCCGCAGGCCAACACTTTCATCTCCTTCGTGTTCCCCATGGTCGTCATTTCTGTGCTCAACACCATCATTGCCAACCAGCTCATGGTCATGTTCAAGCAGGCTGCCCAGGAAAACCAGGTGTGCACCATCGGCGGGCAGCAGACGATGCTCAGCATGTCCATGGAGCCCAGCCGCGTGCAAGCCTTGAAGCACGGCGTGAGGGTCCTACGTAAGTATGCACATATTTTGGCACGGAACTGGCTACGGGTGTCTTAAGTAAATAGGAATTGAAGAGTAATAGGTTGAAATTGGTAAAAGCTTTCACGCAAAACATGTTTGAAACGAATGTTAGCTCTTTTTGGAAATCCAAGTTCCCCCCAAATGCTTTTAATGTTTGCCAGTATTGTCCAGCTCTTGCCTCACAGCCCCAAACTTTGGAAAATAAAGTACTTTGCTCTCTTAATCTTCTCCCTTCTTCATCTCTTTCTTGCTGAGTCACCAAGAGTTTCCTAGGGAATTTTACCATCTATTTTTCATTATTTTCTTTTTCTCCCACAGTTACTTTTCTGAGTCCTCTGGCGTGACTGATTTATTGCCTTTCCCTGGTGTCAGATGTCTCACTATAAACTCACCAGAGTTTATCCTGCAAGGATGGGGCCATGCAACTACCTCAGTTCCCTGCTACCTTCTTCTGTTTCTTAACACTTCTCCCTACTGCCATTAAGTGAGAAGCTGCCTTTTCTCGCTTGCGCTACATCTCACACCTTTCTCTCTCCTTTTAGTATTGTGCATTTTTCTAACGTCGAGAGGAGAAAGCTCTTAATGAATAATAAGAGAATGACCCAAATTTATGCCTGCCACTCACCAGGCATAGCTTGGTGGTGTGGAAGAGCATCCCTCACCATAGAATCATAGAATCAGAAGGTTGGAAGAGACCTCTGAGATCATCGAGTCCAACCGTGCCCGTCTCCCCACTAAACCCTGTCCCTAAGGAACTCATCCACCTGTCTCTTAAACCCCTCCAGGGATGGTGACTCCACCCCCTCCCTGGGCAGCTGTGCCAATCCCTGACCACCCTTTCAGTGAAGAAATTCTTCCTCATGTCCAGTCTAAACGGGTCACCAACAGGTCCATGTTTTCTCCGAGGCACTGAAACACAGCCCTTCTTTCTCCAAACAATAAGCTTAATTTTCTTCTTCTCCAGGCAAACTTTTGCTTTTGTTTTGTACTGCAAAAGCTGAGAAAAGCGAGCAAAAACGAGGGCTGAGAGCGGTGTAGAAGTGGGTCGGACGTGGCACCGTGGGGCCCCATGGGCAGCCGAGCACAGATATTATGAGCATCTCGGCAGTGCCACCCTGGCAGCAGGACTGAGCTCCTTTCCCTGCTGGGAAGGCAATGAGAGAGCAGCCTCTTGCTCCTTTTCTGGACTAAGGAAGACCCAGCAAATTAGAACTCCACCGTCAGCTCTGTCTGTGATTCACCACACCACGCAGAAAGGGTTTTTTTTTGTCTAGCAAGTGTGAGTGAAGTCCTGCTTCGTTTCATTTTTCAGATGCACTCGATTGCTGAAGGTACTTGATTCACATTTACTTTTGTCACCTATTTCTCCAGCTTTTTTCCTTTGACAAACCAGCCCTCTGGGCTGTCTGAAAAGTAGCAAAAAATAAACAAGGATGCACATGATTTATCCTGAGGTCCATGGCAGCCAAAACCATGTACACAGTCTAGGCTGGTTTATAGAAGAGGATGGGAAAAAAATGACACTTGTTCGCACTAATAAAACTGTTGGCCCAAAGTCAGAGCTTCATGGGAGATGAAGTATTTTCCATTTCTAAAAGTGAGCTTTGACCTGAAGTACAGAGAGCTTGATATTGTTTTAAGGATGAAATGTTTCAGAACTTGTAAAACTAGTGCTCAGCAAAGAAATTTTTGTGGTACGTGGTGTGCAGAGCTGTTGGATGGGATCAGAGCAGCAAGCACCTTCCTTCCTTCCTCTAGATCATCTGAGATCGTGTATTTATTTACACTGAAATAGGAGCTAAAAGTGGTCAGGCTGACAGCTTCATTGGCAACATCCACAACTTCATTTTCCTCCTCTTTGGTAGCATTTATGTGTTTTCTTGGCTCTGTCTGACTTTGGTCATGTACAGAATAATTAGGGAGATCAGGATCAAGGATGTGTCAACTCAGTTTCCTGGGAGCCACCTCATTAATTCCTTCAACATGTGATTTCTGATTGTCATTCCCTCCCTGCTGTCAGCATTCACCAGGTGTGAGGATCCAAATTCAGCGAGCTCGAGGCGCTGGCAGCTTCCCAGCTCTTCTGTGAGCATAACAGGGCAACGTCTGCACCAGTGCTGCCGCTAAAAATACCTTCTGCCCAGAGATTTCATACCCTCCTTCATCCATCCAATATTCCTCCCATTTCTCCAATTTTAAACCACTTCCACTTTGCTTTTATTCCTTGGCTCTGCTGTAGCGCTGGGAAGCCGAGTCTCTTGGTGCCGTGCGATGCTTCATAGAAGGGTGGATGTTCTCTGAATGCACAGCCTGATACACCAATCATTTTATAACATCCTAAATAGGTCTTAAGGACTCACGTGCACCCCTCAGAATGAGCAGCCTTCAGCAGGTAAAACCTCACGCACAACACCCAGACCGTTGCCTGTTGCATCCAGGCAGAGAGGCAATATAGACCTTCCCCATCTCAGGCTCACATTTCCAAACAGCTGCTCAGAAATCTGGGCATATCGGAGCTTGGTTCAAGCTGAAAGCACTCTTTGGCCAAAATGCCTTCTTGAAAGAGGGCAGTTTGGGGACGTGGACTAATTGTCCCCACGGGTGCAGCAGCCTACAGCCCGTTCTCCTCCCTGTAGTCTGCAAGACTTTCCCAACTGCCTGTTGGATCGGTTCCCACCATGGATGGAAGGAAGGAGTTACTGAATGGCACAGCCGAGCTCTGATGACAATGTTGAGACAAATTGATGGACATCAAGGGTCCCTGGGTGGGCGTTGGCTAAGCCTATTCAAATGTAATCAGTTCTAGGTAGTATTTACACTGTTAGAGAAGCTGCTTAGTGAAAGCAATTATAAAGCACTTAGAGAGGTTTAACCAATTAAAAGAATACCCTTCTGCTTGGGTGATGCCTCAGTAAGATGCTTTACAGGGGATGAAGTTGATTCATATTTTGTACCGAAACTCTAATGATTTTTAAATTATGATTTACATTTCTAAACACGAGGCCAAGTATTAATGAAGTATCCATGTGGTCAGCATTTTATTAATTTGTGCATTAACAATTCCCCTTCTCAACAAATGTTTCAGTGTGTTCATTCATTTCTCTTCCCCGATGTTCCAAGTCTGAGCTGGTTCAGGAGGAGAATATTGCCGTGAGATTTAGTGTAACAATCCCACAAATAGAAATAACAAACAGCACGTGCTTGCCAGCCGCAATACACAGAAGAGAACCAGTCTGAAAATGTGCTCCTTAAAAAGTTCTATTTCATAATTCCCATATTATAAAGGAAATCAGATTTGCCCTTGAATCATTTCATTGGCAAGAAGGGAACTCAATTCGTGGCAATCTGGATCCCTAATAAAAACTCTGAGCAGCTCCAAGTGGAGTTCAGCGAAACCCCTGTGACATTAAACACGGGTAGAAGCTGAGTTGAACAGCTGAAGCGTCACATTGAAGTCTGGGAGGATAAATTAGCTATATAACACTTGTATATATTTCCCAGAGATGTTTGTACGCGTAGGTTTACTTTACAGCCTGCCAAGCGACATAAAGAGAGCAGTATCGGAGCCCTCTATAAACACCCTGTGAGGAGCAGAAAGGGCTGATGGCTGCACCTCTCAGGACAGGGAGGCTCTTTTTTCCTCCTCTCCCAAGATGTGTCCCTTTGCTGGCACCGCAGCTCGGGCTGCTGAGGCGTTTCCCCCGGGATTCAGGCTCTCACAGCTGCATCGCTGAAGACAACCCTAGGGCTGGTCAAGCCCCGCAAGCAGATCTTCCAGGTGTTAAACCCTGTCCATATGTGTGTTTAAAAAAGTAACTGATGTGTTTTTAAACATAAAGTCTGGCCAGGGCCTTAGTCACTGCAGAAGCACGTGGTAAATAGAGCCCCAGGGTGTGCCTGGAGGAACAAAGGACATGTGAAACTCAAAACCAGAGAGGAAGAATTAAAGGGGCTACAGAGAATGTCAGTTTGGATTATACCTGATCTTATCAAATAGAAGGAGCCTTGAACCTGGTGAACATTTTCCTTCAAAGGGGAAATCAATCCTTTCCTTCCTTCCTTCCTTCCTTCCTTCCTTCCTTCCTTCCTTCCTTCCTTCCTTCCTTCCTTCCTTCCTTCCTTCCTTCCTTCCTTCCTTCCTTCCTTCCTTCCTTCCTTCCTCTCTCTCTCTCTTCCTTCCTCTCTTCCTTTTCCCCTTCCTTCATCTTCCCAACACTCAGACATCCCTAAGGGGAATGACATAAAAGAACTTTAAATGGAATCAATCAGCTAATTATTTAATTTGATAAAAAAAAAATAGTTACCTTAAAAGGAAACTGAGGAAGAGACCCTTTGCACTGGGTCAGCAGTGACGTGCACTGTGTTGGAGCCTGTTCTTGGGTAAGCTTTAATCTTTGTGTTCTGCCTTGCTCCTAACGGACTAAACCAGTGCCAGCGGATGATTTAATCACCAGCATGAGCAGGGATAGGAATTCATATCCATTTACAAACCTGTCAGCTGAAGCCACTGAAAATCAGCACTGGAGAACACAGTCTGGGTAAAACACATCGGTTTTGCACGCCAAGAAGTTTTTCTATTCACTCTGCTGTCTTGCCACTATTAATAAATAAGTATTTCGGGGAGCGTGGCTCCTTTCAAGTAACATAGCATCTTCTACCCCATAATCCAACAACGAGGCACAAAACGACACTTATCTTCCCCCCGTCAGAAAAAAAGAAGGAAAATCGTACAGAAAGATAAAAAGCAGATTTCTGGCTGCTGGGAATGGAAATCAAGGAGTCAAATCTTATGTTTACACGGCTCAGGAACGTGTGCAGGAGCACAGGGGGATTGTATCCAGCAAACGCAGCGTGTTTTCAGTGGTGCCTAAAGGAGCTGAGGGCTCCCCAGGCCCATTGCTATTCCCAGTTTCTCCTGCTTCGCTCTCCTTCGCGCTGCTGGTGTGAACTGCTGGTCCCCAATCTCCGCTGGCTGTTATTGACTTTTATGGAAATCCTTTCTTCTGCAGCCTTGTGACCCAAATACCAGCATTAGCAGTTTTAATTTTACTAGGCTCATCCCCACCCTTGCAGCTGCCGTAATCCCTGGTTTGGGGCCCGCTGGTATAAATATTGCCTACGACCTGTCAGGTGCTGCATCGTGTTAATATAAACAGCGCCTCGAGGTTTAACTGGGCAGTGCCAGCTGCATCGAGACTTGGCCCAGCTTTGACCATCTCTCATCTCAAACGGCACAGTGACACTTTCTCCTCTTTGTGAGAGGTTCTCTTGTGAAGGCGTCAACTGAATAAGTATAAAACCCAGGAGGTCTGAATACACAAGGACTTTCTCCAGAAATCAGCCTTCATGCGTGTCCTTGACGTGAGCCCCATAACCCTGTCGTGCCAGCGGGAGCGCGCGTTCCTTGGGCAGCTGAGGAGCTGCAAGGCAGAAAAGGCTGAGAGATGCAGTTCAGGTGGGTCAGTACAGACTCAAAAACTACAACACGCCCTTCCCCAGCTCCATGCATTTCAGCTCAAATTGAAATGCAGAGAAAAGAAAGAAATAGGCCAAAATAATCTGAATAATGGATCTAAGCTTCTCCAGAGGCTTTGGCAACAGTGGTGGTGGTTGAAAGGAAGCAGCATCTCTTTTCTCGCTCTCCTGGAGAGAAGGGAGAGGACAGAGGGATACCCTCACCGAGGGCCACCCTGGAGCTGTGACTCAGCACAAACCTGGAGGGGATGGAAGAGCTAAAGCTGTGAGGAAAACACCATCCAACTGCTCTGCACCGCAGCAGATCCCCGGGGTCGTGCGTGAGTCAGCAGCGGCAGCACCTCACCCATCACCATCCCAGCGCTCTGAGTCACCCCGAGCCTCAGGTGGCCCCAGAAGAGGGACCTGGGCTCAAAATCCCTCCCGAGCGTGGGCACCAGAGACTTTTTTTTTAGGCTGACACTAACCCAGTGTGGGTTTTTTGAGAGGTTGGCCCTGGAAGAAGGGCTGTCTCCCAGCCTCAGCCACAGGATACACACAAGCTAAAATAAAATAATCAGTGCGATCTAATGTAATTTAACTTTCAGAATTTCTTCCACATCTACTTTTGTCTGAAAATCAAGACTGGCACAGTTTAAATCTTCTTTTGCACAATGAAAAAGATGTCACTCAAAATTTATGGTCCCCTTTGCAAGACTTCCTGCACAATAAACAAAGAAGGGCTCATCTCTTTGCTGCTTCTCCTTCCTCTTTCCCCTTCTTCTTTGGGATGCAGTTCAAAGGGAGAGAGAAGAGAGCCATTATAAGTCCAAACAGAAAGCCACAGGATGCAATAATTCAGTTTTTTAATACACTTTGAAATTGGGAGGTTGATTTAAAAGGGAAATGAAGATGCAGCTGGGTGGCAGGATCATTGCCCAGCGTCCCTGGCGCACCAGGGGCATATTCCTTGCCTCTCCGCTGCCCAGCCCTGGGCTTGCAGGTTTGGCACCTCATTTGGGGGAAATATCAGCAGTTCACGGAGCAATACTGCTCGTATTAAAACCATATTGAATTAATGAAAAGTGAGAGATGGGTCTGGTTTATTTTTAGTCAAAAAAAAACCAGGCAGGAAAGTCTCCAGCCTCACAAACACCATTCTGGACGGTCATCCCCACGGCTCGTAGGGTTGAATCTTTCCCAGGCAGCGCTCAGGCTCACCAGGCTGACCCGCTCCATCTTACTGCAAGAAAGCAAACCCTGTGTGAAGCCTTGAGATGATGGAGAACAGGCCCTAGGAGCCCGTAACAATAACAAGTCATTTTGTCAGCCAATTTGCCCATGATTTGTTTTACATTTCGGCTGTTCCAATAACCATGTGTCTGGGGAGGCACAAGCCAGCAGCAAAAGGCACCAGGTATCAGGCAGAAAAGGGCGCTTTCACGCTGCGTTAGATGAAAGTTATCATGTTTTATGTTTCAGATTCATCCCTGGGGAGGAGACTCAACAGGGTGGGATTGCCACCCTAAAGCTGCTTGATCCCTTGTATGGTAAAATTGAAACATACGGATTAAGGGTGACAAATACAGGTCAGGGTCTCCTAATCTGGCCCTGAACCACACGGCGTGCTGCCCAGCTGGGATTTCAGAATCGCACCGTAAGTGCCACCGAGGCACTTAGCTGTGTCTTTAGCAGAGTGTTAATTGCAGAACGATTGCGTGTGGTATTACAAAATTACCACAGATTACTTAATTGACTTTTGCCAAGGTTAAGAGTTATTTCTCTCAATATGTGTTTTTGCTGCTATAGGTCCCTGCCTATTATTTGGCACAGCGCTGTCTATAATAATCAGAGATTCTTCACCAGGAAAAAACTACTTTCACTTAGCCTGTTGGTAAATTTAACAGGCAGATGTGTAAGACTCTTAAAATTGGCTGGAGAAAGAATCCAGAACCTGCTGTTCCTAAAGAGTTGTGTGTAGGGGAAAGCAGCTGGGAAGTGCCATTGCATGGAGGTCTCTGCAAAAAATGATGATGTACACAAGTGAAGTCGTGTTGCAAACCATTTGGGAAGCTGCTTTCACAGCCTGAAAATCCAGCTAATCCTGCACAGGCACTGGGAAAGCAGATGGACTGGAGCTGCGGTGTTGGCTCATTCCTGTTGGCCCGAGGGTGATGGATGGAAGGGGAGAGCCTGGCGAGTATTGTTTCTGCTGTGGGTCCTGGGGGGGATCTGCTGGGAATCAGGGGTGGACTTCTCCATCCAGGACCAACCAAAGGTCCATCTAAGAGAGAAATGACTTTCTGGAGGTGGCCAAAAGCGGGTGCCCAGAAATGTGGAAGAACAAGGCAGACGTCCAGCGCTCCCTCTGAGCTTCCTGGTGGACCTCCCTACTTCTCCTGTACCACACGTCATTTCTGGGCTGTGCCCATCAGAGTCCCAGCAAAGCTCCTCAGGGCAGGATCAGACACGGGTCAAATTCATTCACTTGATAGGGTCTGAAGAGCTGCAGGCCACCTAGTGATGAATTACATCTGCAATCACAGTGACCATATAGCAACCAACAGTATCACATTGAAATAATGAATTCGCTTGGACAAGAGGATGAAAACAGACCCTCTAGCATTCTTCCCAAAACATGTCCCTTTAGCTGCCTAAAACTTTATTGAATAAATGGCTTTGGCAGCATTTGTGGAATATGCTGTCGTGCATCATCCAGGCTGATACTAAAAGAATATAACAGTCTCCATTGTTAGTTATGTGTTTAATAAAAGAGGTAGCACAGGGAGTTGAATTTAAAGCTGTGAATACAGAGCTGGACACCAGGAATTGTTTAATTTCTGTACAAATTAGGCAATGGCTCTATTAATGATGACACCCACAAAAATAGGGCACGTTCCCCATCCCCCTGCACCACATCCCGAAACCACAACACACTGTAAAGGAGGAGGTGGAGAAAATCAGGAGTGAAGCTAAGCCTGGGAAGAAGGGAGAGGTGGGGGGAAGGTGTTTTAAGATTTCAGTTAATTCCTCATCCCCTTCTCTGATGTAACTGGTAATAAATGAAATTCATTTATCCCAAGTCAAGTCTATTTTGCCCATGGTGGTAACTGGTGTGTGATCTCTCCCTGTCCTTATCTCAACCCATGAGCCTTTTATTAGGGAGGAAGTGGTAGAGCAGCTTAGGTGGGCGTCTGGTATCCAGCCAGGGTCAACCCAACACAGAGCTATGGCTTAGACCCCGTGGGATGGCAGTGCCTGGGTTTGGGACATGTCCACATAAATATTTTAAATCCCAAGGCAGAAGGAAAAGCAGCTTTTGTGTCCATGTGCCCACCCCGCGTTGCACTGGTGGTGCAGAGCGCTGCAAGAGAGCTCTGCTGCTTCCTAGCCCTTTACAGGTCACATAAAGGACAAGAGTGATGTGGCCCTTATTCTCTGTAGAGCAAATTTGGGATAAAAATTAACATCGTTATTTTATTTAGCCTTGATTTTCTTCTTGTCTTTTATTGTGTTATGTTTTAACTGAGATTTCTTTATTTCCTGCTAGGATTCTGCCAGAAACCTGTTGTTTCATACAGAGGCTGAAACGCATGTTACGAAAGGAAACAAATCTTTCCCTTGATTGCCTGATATATCCACTTTCTAATCCAGATTGACAAACGCGCTCTACCAACAGCACTTTTATCCTTCAGAGTTGTTGCGTTTTGTTTTCCACTGTTTAATGTCCCTCGGCAGGAATCTGGCAAGGAAAAATCATATTGTTTTTCTCTGCTTGCCCTTTAATTAATCATTTTTATTATGGCAATGTCCAGACCCAAACATCTTGTAATCACTGTCTCAGGTATTGCTCAAACGCAGAGCAGAAGGACGAGCCCTGCCACCAGAAAGCAGCTCCTGAGGCTGCTTAATGATCCCCTGCACCGTGGGGACTGCGGCCAGTGGCTCCGCGTAACAAACTAATGGGATTATAGTGTCCTCGGCTCCCTGTCTACCTGGATGAAAAATATGCACTAACTGCCTCTGTGAGTACTTTGGACAAAATACCCGGTGCCACAAGGGTACGAAATGCAAGGGCAGATGTAAACAGGGTTTCATTTAAGCCAGCGACTGAACCAGGCATCAGCAGGCTTTTATTTGTATCGTACCTTCTTTTGTTTGTAATGTCACTGCCCTCGTGCTTATTGCTGGTTTCTGTTATTTCTGTTGTGCTTGTTTTTACAGACTGGTTTGCCCGCAGGGTTATTAATTCTTTGCACAACTGCAACAGAAGAACAAATTAGGGCTTTAGGAGAACAGTTTACAGTGAGAAACACCACGCAGGCAGGTCCCTTTTTCACTCCCACAGGAAGAATTGCTCATGAAAAGTAATGGGCTTTTTTCACCCCTTGCAGGTGCTGTGGTGATTGCCTTCGTGGTCTGTTGGCTCCCCTATCACATACGGCGTCTCATGTTTTGCTATGTCCCCTCCAGTCACTGGACAGAGTGAGTCACGACTCGGGGGACGAGCTGCTCCCCTGCCAGGATGGGGAGAAGGGGTCTGGCTGGAGCTGGGGCTGATGGGGCACCATCAGACTTGGGGGTGGAGGTGGGGAGCTGGGAGCAAAGACATTCTCCCTGCGCGGGGTTAAAGCTTCAACCTCCTCTTCGTTGTTTCTTTTCTTTTTTTTGGATTTCTTACCTCGTTACTGGCCAAACGATGAGTTCCAGTTATGTTATCTAAATCCCCCCGATGCAGTGAAGGACTTGAACTGCAATGCGTCATCAGCCCTTCCTTCTTCTGAGGCTGCGACTACAGCCTCGCCCCCCCATTAGAGACGATGGAGATTCACCTCTGACAGCTCTCGATGAAGTGACATTGGGACAGGGAGGTGTTAGATATCTGAAGTGGATTGCTGTTTCCATGGTGGAGATATCAATCACTGGCTCTGAGATGAAGCATCTCCTGTCCACACACAATTTAGCTTCACGACGCCACATTTCCTTAGTGACAGGTGGAGAAATAACTTTGCTGCTTACTGAGTCTGGGGCAGGTTATCTCCTGGGTTTTGCAGGGAGTGGATCAAAATCAAATACCAGTAGTTGCCACTGATTGGAAAATGTCCAGATTCCCAGAGAATTTAGGGTTAGCTGCACACCTACACTGAGCACATGTGTTCACGGGTGTGTAAGGGCACACAAAGAGCTCTGTGCAGTCTTTTTGCTGCGTCACGCCAGGTTCCTTGGCAAAACAGCCGCGGAACTGAGGATTCATTTAAAATACACAATTAAGCACTGATGCCGTTTAGGAGCACGACGAGGATGGTGAAGGGGCTGGAGCACAAGCCCTGTGAGGAGTGACTGAGGGAGCTGGGGTTGTTCAGCCTGGAGGAGGCTCAGGAGAGACCTCATTGCTCTCTACAACTGCCTGAAAGGAGGCTGTAGTCAGGCAGGGGTTGGTCCCTTCTCTCAGGTGACCGGTGACAGAACAAGAGGACACGGTCTCAAGCTTCGCCAGGGGAGGTTTAGGCTTGACATTAGGAAGATGTTCTTTCCTGAGAGGGTGATTGGCCATTGAAATGCGCTGCCCGGGGAGGTGGTGGAGTCACCGTCCCTGGAGGTGTTTAAAGGGGGGTTGGATGAGGCACTTAATGCCAGGGTTTAAATGATGAGTCGGTGTTGGTGTTGGGTCATAGGCTGGACTCAATGATCTCAAAGGTCTTTTCCAGCCTTGTGATCCTGTGATGCTGTGAGATGTACACCCAAGTAGCCTGAGACAAGACACACTCAGTGAAAAATGTGCCTTTCCTCCCCAGTGTTCCATCCCTTTTCTCTCTGGGGCCAGTTCTGTCTCCTGCAGTGAACAGGAAAAGAAAAAAAATCTGCAATACCATAAAGCAGAGTAACTACGAGACATTAAGATTCCATAAGCTCCAAGCACAAAAAAATAGCAATTTACCATATAACAATCTACTGAATGGAATAGTACATCCATCCGTAGTAAAAAACAAAATCTGAAATTGAGAAAACAGAGCTCGAGGCACACGCTGGGACAAACTGTTGTTTCTTGTTTGCTTTCCTATATGAAAAGCTCTTAAAGCAGCAATCAATTATGTAACGACTCCATTTTCTTTGAGCAAGAGGGGTGGAGAAGTCTGTCTGCAGTTAGTGGGAATTTATGCATTGTGGTGGCATTCACAAATAGTTTTTCTTCTTCTTTTAAAAGCCGTGAGCACTTTTAGGAAAATGTTGAATTTACAGGCGTGCTGTGAATGGTGTGGTAGCTAATCAAGAGCTTGCAGCAGCTTAACGTGTTCATTTATAGATGCATGTCCCTGACCCTGAAAAAGAGGAAAAAATTGCTATATTAATTCTTCACAACTATATAGAGAAACTCTGCTTTTAAGAGCTGGATGGGCCATGCGGTGCTTGGCAGTGCTGGGCGTGTGTGGAGGGATTGGTGATGTACTCCAGCACGCCTCTATTTATCTTTTGTTAGACAGTGCTCACACTAACAAAAAGGTCTGCAATTTCCATTGCGATAAATGATCCTGGGGAACATCTTCCTGAAAATGAGAACTACTTTGTTTATAAACGCTTTACCAGCTCGGAGCGGTTGATCTCATTTGTCCCAAGGGAAGATATTTCTAAGAGAAAAAAAAATAGTAAGTGTTTTCAACCAATTCTAGTTGAAAACATTAGTGATGGTCAGGATGTGTTTTAAATGCGTGCTCATGAACTTGCCCCCCATATAGAGAATTCTATCCCAGATTACAAAAAAATCCCATCCCAGGGACTCGTTGAATGAACTGATGCCATTCTCACTGCCAGGGAGAGGAAAGAGCTGCATCTGTTACTGGATCTTGGCTCTTCCACAGGCTCTGTAGACCAGAACTGCAGCCAGAAAAGTCAAGCTAATGTATATGCATGACACAGAAACAAATTTCCATCTGGCTTCTCATTTTCCAGAATGCTATTTTTGAAGATAAAATGAACACATGAGGTAAATATCGTGTCTGGACCCAGGGCACAAATAAGTTTCTGACTGTTGTCATTGGGATAGGACTTTTGTGGAGGCATTTAACCTACGCTTGGCCAGTCCCAGTTGAAAACATAGATATTTTCCTGGTGTCTCATGCACCATTGGTAAGCTCGTGTCCCCACCCGAGAAAGGTTAGCTCATGTTTTACTCCCCCTTGTGACTTTGAATAATTTCAATTCTCCACACTCTGGTTTGATTTTTATCTTTCATCTGTCCTTGCAGTTTCCTTTTCAACTTCTACCACTACTTCTACATGCTGACAAACGTCCTCTTCTACGTCAGTTCGGCAATCAATCCCGTCCTCTACAACTTGGTGTCTGCAAACTTCCGACAGATCTTCCTCTCGACGCTCACACTCCTGTGCCTGCCATGGAGGAAGAAGAAGAAACGACTGGCCTTCACCAGGAAATCCAACAGCATCTCCAGCAACCACACATTTTCCAGCCAGGTCACAAGGGAAACTACATACTGAAGCCAAAGGAGAAAGGGAAATGTGTTTCATCGTGGAGTCAAAACTTGAGAGGGGCCTCTGTGACTTTCGTGCATGGTCTCCAAATTCACGTAACACAAATGTGTTTAGCAAGGTCGTTTTTGTTGGAAAAATAGGCTTTGTGCTGCCAGTAACATTGAGGTTATTTTAAAGCATTGGCCTTGCCTCTTGTGAGTGATGTCTACACGTTTTGTAACTTCAGTCTGGCATAAATCCAGGTGCGGTGTTAACTGGGAAGCCAAAATATGTTAAACTTAGGTAAAACCATACCGCATTTCATCCTTTCCTCAGTGCAGAGATGCCATGTTCACGTCCAAAGGTTTGAGATCACATCTCTTGGTGGCACCGAGCAGAGAGCCTGGTGAGGAGAAAGCAGTTTTGAACAGAAAGGGATGTTTTTGGAGAGTGGACATGCTCATCTATGGAATGGTCAATGAACGAGGAGTGAAAACTCAGGGAGCCGGGTGGTTAATTTAGAAATATATCAATATATCTAGATGATGATTAATATGACCTAGGTGCTCAAGAGAGCCATTCTGGCTCCTTGAAATTAAATAACAACAGATGATGCCTTACCTAGATCGGGGTGGGTGTGGCCTGGGGAAGTAGGGGTCATCTTTTTTTTAGGGCATATATAGTGCCTGGCACAGTGAGCCCCCCTCTCTCGCTGGTGTTGGTGCTGCAACACCAATAAATAACGAAGTCTTTGGCAAAGTCAAGAAGGCAGAAACTGTGCCCAGCTGGAGTGCTGAAAATGAGCAAAATTGGAAAACCTTGCTGTTGCCATACAGCCAAATTCTATTTTTACCAGGGAGAACAGTTAGCTGGCCTGCAGTAAGAGGTGAGAAAATTCCAGGCTTATGGGGGCTGCAGGCTGCCGTAAGAGCAACCTGCCCCAATTCTGTTGGACCTCCAGATTTTTCCCATCCTTATTCCAGTTTTACTTATTTTCTCACCACTTTCACAAGGCTGACCTCTCATAGTTGGTATCAGTTTTAGGCAGCAGGACCTCTCATTTCTTTTTGCTGCCAGACCTGTTGGCACAAACAAATCTTTAGACAATGCAAGTGAAAAACACAACAAGGTCTAAACTGGGGAGTCTTAGCTTTAAAACAACTTTATTGCAATGAGCCAGTGGAATACAAACAAGACCTGAAAATTCTCTTTGACACATCTCAGCTGGCCAGGATAGTTAGTGTCAGCTTTTCTCCCATATGGTTCCAGCTCTAACAGCCCACTATGTAATGCAGCAAATTGCTCCAGAGCCTGAAATCACAGGCCTCTGGGACAAGATAAAGGGCTTTCCCTGCTGTCACATCACCAGATGGTGACCTGCATGAACCTGGAACCAAGCACTCCTCCTGTGCAACCTCTGCTGTGATTTTGCTGGTGGTGACCTTGCATCCCCTTTCACACCACACTTCATTGGGAGAGCAGGGCTTGCCTCTTCATGGTGACAAGAGTCACTTGGCTCAATTCAGCTTTCTGGCCTTTGCCCATTCCCTGTCACTCTTCAACTAACGAGCACTCTTGGTACGTAACAGAAGTCTCAGTGCTGGAGACGTGGATCTGGCCCCATTTATCACACAGTGATGGAGACCAGTTACTGGGTCACTGGGTACCGGTGACTTGGGCTACTGTGGCATCTTGTGCGTTGGGCCCTGTTGGGCTCAGGGCATAAAGAAAACGCTTGTGTGGCATTTGCTGTGAGTTGTGAGTGATGGTTGTCTACTTCTAAGTCATTTATAACCTGGCAGTTGTACGGAGCTAGGTACCACGGTAGACCTGGCTACCATCAGCCATGACCTCCAACCACACCTAGCAGGGACAGGAGATTATTTTAATGCCTAGTACAGAACCACTCCCAAAGAAAGGGCTTAAAATAGAAATCAGTGGGACCTTAGTTTCTTCTGATTCAGCCAAACTGCAAGTTCTGTCCTGCCATGCCTTCTTTTAATTCCTTGCCCTGGTTGTGTTAAACAGAGGGCAGAGATTATATTTGACAAAGCACTTCTGTTGCTCGTGCACGGTTGACTCCTCTTTGACAGGAAAAACAGATAGCGGCACACAGACAAAAGGGGGGAAAAAAGGGCAAAAAAGAAACTGGTCTCTTTGGAAAGAAATTTGTGAGGAACCAGCAAATGTTATGTGTGTTGTGTTAGAAATGGCTTGGGCAGGTTGGAAGAAGCAGCTCTAGAAGACCTGCACATAGCATCTTGTGGGAAAGTCCAGGAACCATGAGCAAAGGAAGAGGAGTCCTAATGTCACACAGTTAACATTCACCTTCCAGGCAAGACATTTTAAATGCTTCTGGAGGGGACCCAGGTTTTTTAACTTCACTTCTAAATAGAGTCAACAGCTGGGAGGTGGTTTCTGAAGCCCCTCAAGAAGCTGTAACTCCGTGTTGTGTTGTCTTTCATTGGGATTTAACATCCTGCATGTCTCAGTCGCTTTTGAAACGTTAAACGTTATTGATACACTTGTTCAGCACCAACCTGCTGAAATGCGCTTGATTATCCTAGAAAACACCGTACAAAAGTTGTTGTTTCACATAAGATGGTTGGCTTAGATTTTCATTACAGAGCTACGCTGGCAGCTTCCAGAATATTTGATCGCAGCTCAGAGAAACTGGTAGGTTTATTTTTGGTTTGGTGTGAAAAATGGGAACAAGCTGGAGTAAAAATGAATTTATCATAAGCTCTTTGTACAATGATTGTTGGGCCACTCGAGTCCTGAAGAGCTGATATTTGAAGGGTTTATCCAGGTGGTTTGCTGTCTTCTACAGCTCTGTTCCTGCAGTTTAACACGGGAGCAGACCTGAGCCTATGGCCTTAATCTGAGATTGCAGCTCAAAGCTACCTCTTCCAGTGGCCAAATCTGACTATCTCGAGCTAAGAAGTGTATGTTACAGATTATTTCATCCTCTCTCCCCTCCTCATCTAGTTTTCCTATATTCAACCTGAAAGTGTGGTTCCCAGGAGCTCAAAGAAGGGAGTATAACTCACCGCAAGAGCCTACGGTTTTGTAAAGCAAAGCATGACACCGTAGAGAAATAAAAGGTCAAGACTGCCCAAAATGTACCAGAAGGATGGTTCTTTCCATGCCTTTTCACAATGGTTGAACTGCTGACCCAATAATGTTTAATTTTAAACCTAATCAAGTGTAAGTGGCTTTTGCCATTAGACAAAGCGCGTACTCCTGTCCTTTGCGTTGCCGTCTTTGTCTGAACCCTGCGCTGGGGCAGAGGGGTGAGCATCAGGCTGTTGATCTATGCAGATTCCCTACAAGTGTTGGAATTTGTTTGTTTCGACTACAGAAAAAAAATAATCTGTTGAGCCCACAGATGTGGAGTGCTGCCAGATGGATCTGAGACATTCCCAGCTGAAGAGAATCTGTCAAGTGACCTCTTCAAATATTATTTTGAGGTTTCGTTTCTCTTCGCCGTGTTTTTTGTCAGGGCCATCCGTTTGGCAGCGTGTGAAATCAGAGTTCCAAAGTCATTGTGCAGTTTGGAAATTTCCCCCAGAAGGGACTTTCTCACCGAAGGCGCGGTCCAGAACGCGTCAGCTTTCGCTCGCTCTGCTGAGATTGTCTGTCTTGTAAAGGGCAGGAGCCCTCCCTCCAGCGACTGTGCTGGAAAAGGAGAAAGCTAAATGGAAAAGTCAGTGAGGAGGGGTAGCAGGACACGTGCTGTAAACATGACAAGAGCAGGATATTTGCCTTTATAGCATCAAATGTTCAGTGAAATTAAACCCCAGGTGTGCTGTGGCTGCAGACAGCTCGTTCTGCAGGTTGGAACCCATCAGTTGTGCAGCTGCCTTCGCTACCTGCCCTCGAGGAGGGACCGCCGCGGCGTGAGAGTGCGGGAGCTTTCCTGTGCGATGCCTTGAGTGTCTTATCTTCCTGGCTGTGTCATTTGGTAGCTGTTTAAACAAAGCCGTATCTGCTAGAGCTCTGTCTGATTCTTAACATCACAGCTCAGCAAGTTCCTCCGTTCTCAGTCTGGATTGATTTCACACAAAACGAGAAACTGCTGAGCCAAAATGTCATGATGCTGCGTCTTGGCTTTGTGATCAAGAGTCGTTCCCCTGCCGTGCCACCCGATAGTCCTGCACATATTGTATTTATGGCAAATATTTTTTTAAGTGCACCTTTTTTTTCTTTTTTTTCTGAAATACAAAATGTCCATGTGCTTTATTTTCTGTGGCCTGTTGCGCAGTGGGGAAAAAAAATGAATGTTAAAATTGCGTCAACGTCTCCTCTGTAATATTTTCTGTGACAAAGGGAAGGAAGAGGGTGTGAAATCCTTTTGTGTAGCAATGGGAAACACTCTTTCAATGTAACATGCTGTTATTGATACTGTATTTACTGATCAAACTGTAATGAAATGGTTGCTTCCTGATATAGCCTTTGTACTGTATGGTATTTGATTTGATTTGATTTGATTTTGTCACTTATTGATCCTAAGAAATAAATATACAAATTGAAGGCTTGGGATGGCTGTGCTTGAGATGGCAGCTGTGCCTTTGTCATACAGCCTGCAAGGCAGCAAACAAACGGGGGGAAAGAATAGCTAGGTTTGAGGAAGACTCCCAGCAGCAAAGTCTGCCCTGAGAAATCCCTCCTGAGACCTGGGAAAACCAAAGGGCGTGCGTGCTGGTTTACAGTCCCGCTGTGCCGTTGGGAGCAGCGATGGAGAGCATCCAGCTCCCTTCGGTTGAACCTCTGGGCTTTGAGTGTGCGGCCTGAAGTGTGGGAGAGGGGATCTTCTGGGCTTCAAGAAAGACCCGTGCTGTGCGGAGGGCACTGCCGTGCTGGGAGCCAGACAGCAGGCAGGGGTCTGGCTGTTTGCTGGGCTCCTGTCCTGCCTGCTTGCTTTCCCCTGGTGTAGGGTGAATGCTAAAGACATCAGACCTTGGCCATCATTTCTGCAGCAGCTTTGCCTGGAAAACTGAGCAGATCAGGGCTTTCTTGCAGTAGGAGCTATAGGTACCCAGTGAAGGAGATGGCCCTTGTTCAGAGGAATTTGTTGCTGAAAATCAAAGCAGGTTTATTGTGCCTTAGCAGTGAGATTTCCCTTCCTATTTTCTTCTCTTTTGCATGACCCACTTCCTCCCTGGCATCCATTGTTCCAATAAAGATGTAGTTTTGTGGGTACAGAATATTTGGGTATCGCCTACTGTATTAAAGTGTCCTTGAAAACGAGCAAAAATCAGTCCCCTTCATCCTTCCTGCAGCTCATGGTTAAAGTTCTGCTGTGAAATAGCTCAGCTGGGCACCAGGAAACTCCACACAATCATCTTCATCGTTTTTAGCCAGTGTTGTTTTGATTGTGTTTAGCCTGTTGTTTTGATTTCTGGTAGGGGGAAAGGTCGCTTGGAAAGCAGCAACAAAATGAAATTTAAATATTTGGAATCATTCATGCCTGGAAAATTCATCTTCTAAAAACCTCGTTGAAATGCAGTGCCTTTCTGAAAGCATTTTGGTGCTGCTTCCAGATGAGAAGAGCAGGGGCCTCTATTGTCCCAACACCATCAATTATTAAAGAATCAAATAATTTGTTTTATGGATCCTTTTATTTGGTATTCAGCCCTGCACTGTTAAAAGGTGTCTTTTCAGTCCACTGCTGTGGAGTTGCAGTTCGTGCCTTCAGCAGTGAAAATCCACAACACATGGCAATGTCCTCGTTTTCTGTCTGCGGGAGATTTTCGTGCAGGGCAGGATGCTCCCAGTGGAGCCTCCATTGCTTCTGCAGAAACCCAGGCCACGTTCAAGCTGGAAGGAAAAATGTTGCCTTCTGCTTCTGACTTCTTTAGCTCAGGGTTGACTCCTTGAAAAAGCAAAACTCCCAGGACCCTGAGCTTCTCGCTTCTCTCGTGCAACCCTCCCACCCCACGTCAGGCCATTGGGCATCACATCACACCCCACCAATGCAAAGAAAACAAAAGGCTGTGGAGAGTCAACGACTTTCTTTTTTTCTTTTATAAAGGCACAAAGATTGTGCCTCAAGCACCGAGCAATGCTTTCAATTTGACCCATATTTCTCATTTCAATTATAAAAGTAATTTCTATAGTTCACAAGAGGAAAATTTCAGGCGCTTTTTGAAACAAATGTTACATTTTAGCAAATGGCTTCATAAAACTTAATAAACATCCATCTAGAAGTTAATTTATTTTAAATGTCTTTAAATCCTCCTCTGCCTTATTGAATTTGTTTGAACTGTAGATCAGGTTGGAGTATATTCATGAGGGTATTTAAGCAATAAGGCAGCGCATCCTGGTTATTATTACAGGTCTCTTGTGGGCTGTGAAGTATGAGAGAAAGCGTGAAGTGACTTCAGGCACTCAAGTGCAAAAGCCTTCTAGAAGCACACGAGCACAGACACGGCCCTGCGTGCTGCGGGGTGGCTGAACCGAAGTGCTGGGGTTGGCTCCTGGGGGAAACCACCCATGCAGGGTGAGCGCACAGCAGCCAGCCCAGCTCTGCGCTCCTTCAGCCCAATATCATGGGGAAAGGATGGAGATAGAAGGTTTAGGACAGGTCAGCTGAGCCCACCAGGGACCACAGCTACTAAAGAGAATGAATAGGAAGTTTAGGGGAGGTCAAGTGAGCCCACCAGGGTCTGTAGGTGCCAACGAGAAAGCGAACACAATTGTTTCATCCTTGAAGCCAGACTTACTGACAGCAAAACAAGTGAGAAGAGTCAAACAAACTTAAAGGAAACTTAAACATCTCAGAGATGGCCAGAATATCATCACAGGTGTGAATACAGCAGCCACACACTTACCTATCCATACAGTTACTGTATATTTTTGGTCTTTGCAGGGGAAAAATTTTCCTTGGAAATACTGGCTGGCTTGGCTGGTTTATGTCACCAGTGACATGATATTTAATTACACCAGGCTGCTTCTCTAAGACATCCTGAAGAAACGGGAAGCAAATTCCTTCACCCTTTTAACACAAAAATGTAAAACCACCTTGTAAAGCATGAAGAGCCTGCGCTGTCTGCTCTGCCACCACTGCTGCTCCGCTGTGCACTGTGGACATGCCTCAGCTGTGTCGTAAACAGGAGTTACATGAAGGAATGACTGTGAACACAAACCCTGGAAGATCTGCTTGAAGATCTGCAAAGGTGCAGAGACAATCAAGAACCCTTCTCTTGTGAGTACATTAATATCTTGGATGGATCGTTTCATCCACCCTCGGCTTGATGAAATGCAGCCAGAAGATGAAAGGATAGACACACCGTATTTTGCCACTGCATTAACTTCGGTCGCGTTAAGGGCTGAACCAGTTAGCCTGGGATTTCTTTATTCCTTTCTCCTGCTTCTCCCTTCTCCTATCTTTGGCAGCTGCTCAGTAGATACATCCACACCCAACCCTTATGCAGTGCAGCTTTCAGCCTCAGGCACTACTATAACACATGATAATTAATCAGGTGGTCTGATCGATCTGTACCTCATCACTACTCCTTAACTATGTAATCTCTAATAAAGATATTCATATACTATTCTTTCTTTATAAATGTCTCAGGGCTGAGCAGGTATCAACACTAGGTCACGCCGGTCTGTGGTTCATCTCCCTGCCAAAGTCAAATGTGCCAGAGAAGAGTCTACACAAGGCTTGTAAAACTCTATTTGTTTCCAGAAATGCATGAAAGCAAAGTTTCTGCGCAGCCACGCTGGGGTTAATGCAGCAATAACTGGAGTAGGGGTTGCACGATGTGATACTCCCTCCTCTGAAATCAGTTTGTTGTGGAATAAACCCCCTGGCCTCAGGGGGAGAGCAAACCCTTGGCCACTTTGGGCATCCTGTGCCTGCATGCTGTACATGGTCACTTGTGGACTTGCCAGCACCCCAACGTTTCATAAACATAATTGAGATCTAATTGCCATTGTTTTCAAGACTTCACGATGTTATTGCACCGCTAACAGCCCAGCACACTCCAAACCTTCATCGGTGCCAGGATGCTCTCGTTGTTCGCTATGAATTTCAGGCGCAGAGAACTTAAGGGATTCACTCAAGAACTGTAATGAAATCTTCATGTGGACCAGGGATTCAAACCTCAGTGTTTCCAGCACAGTCAACTCTGATTCATCTTTCCCTTCATTCAGGACAACCAGGCAGTCCATGAACTATTTTAAGCCACCATTCCAAGACATATATTAGCAAAACATGCCAGCATTGAATCATTTAAAAGCAGCTCTCGTTGGTTGTCATCAACAGCAACAACCTTGGCACCGCACTTGGCAGCTTTCAAAGTGTTCTTGACGGTGCTGCTATCCTTGCTGTCTGCTTCATGCACATTGCAGGAGAAGGTGAAGCATTGTGTTCTGAATTTAAAAAACACCCAAACGGGAACAAACTCCATTAAATGGGAATGACCTTAGCAGTGCCATGGAGAACTATAGTGAAATCAGTGACACCTGACATTTGCAATGTTCTAATTCTTCTGTCCACTCGAAAAGCAGCTATGACTGTCAACGGCATTTTTAGTACAGCTCCCACGCAGAGCGTGCATTCTTACGAAGATGTGTATTACTGCAATAAATTATTTTTGTCTTCTTTCAGACTGGCAATTGGAATAAGATTAATTTCTCTTTACCAGCCTCACAAGCATAAAATCAGATTTTTCGTGATCATCTCAGAAAAATGTCTTATGTACCAACCTTGTTTCCTGACTCAGAATCTGAGATTTACTCCTCTCCTTCCTCTGGGCTTGATCTGGATTAGGACAAGAAAAAGTTAAGTGGGTTTTAAACCTGGTCACTGATGGTAACATAGCAAGGCAGCCAGACTGGTTGACTTCCTTGCCCAAAGGAGTGAGCATCCTTCCCAGGGAGGGCTGACTTAGGAATACATGGAAACACAAGCCGATAGCCTTTTGAACTGCAAGAAAATACAAATTTGTGGAGCATCTGTGAGCCTGGATGCAGGCACACAAGCACAACTGGTATAAATCAGTTTGTGTCTGCAAAGAAACCCAGTTTGTCCTTTAAAGTGACCCAGTCCAGCTTTGTTTGTTTCTCTTCTCTGAAGCTTTTTTAAAAATATCATTTAGCAGGAGAAAAATGAAGCAGTTCATTATGTTAGCAGCTCCACGGTCGATCTTAAATGCCAGAGGCGCTGATCAGATTAAAACAGAAATCACAGTTCGTAGCTTGTGTCTGGAAGGAACAAAGACTCCGGTTCTGATTTTGATTGAATACAGGACGATATCTCTTGCTCATTGTATATATTACCACAGCAAGGAGGGAGAGTGTTTATCACAGCACGCCTCAGTGCATTTTAATATACTGTTTATCATATGGAGCTCACTGGCATTCACAGAACACCCTTGCAGGTTTCATTTTATATCTTAATAAGTTTTCACAGACTTTGGGAGGCAGAGATAAATACGTGCTCCCAGGCTGCCAGTCTCACTCCACTTAGATACCATTAAAACCAGCTCTCCATCAAAGAGCAATGTCTTCGCCTTAGTATTGCTAACTGGTAAAAACCCCTCTCCTCCTTGCCACGCTGTTATGATCTGATTCCTGGGGAAGAAATGTCGGGAAAACTTTTCATCATGAAGCTTGAGGAAGAATGGGTGTAAGCGTGAGTGGCAGCTTTATACCTGCGGTGAGCAGGAAGGGCAAAGCTACCCACAGACAAACACTAAAACAGAAACTGCAGAGGGTTATCCCTGCTCCACTCATCAGTCTGGCAGGCAAATGCAAAATTAATGAACCACTCTACAGGGAGACAAAGGTAGGAAAGGTTTCTGCAGGGACTAGATCTCGTTTTGCTTGGCCCCCCGTTGAAATGCAGGCGAACCCAAAAGCGGCTGCCTTTTCAGCACTCAGCTTGGAAGACGATTGTGCCGTATCAGCTTAAGATGTAGGAGAAAAGGTACAAAGGACTCCAAATATCTTCAGAAAGCGTGGGTGAAATAAGTGCACAATGGTAATTCTATTTGCTTTCTGTGTTTCTACATACATCAAGCCATCGGAAGGATTTGCAGACGTTTTCCAGTTGTGTTAGCAACACCAGCACGTAATGAAAAACTCTGGAAAATGGAAAAGGGGAAAACAAAAAAAGAGAAACCATTCTGCTCCTGTCTGATTTTCACATCTTCACAAATCATTCAAAAGCTTTTCTCTTCAAGCAAAACCTCACTTGCACTTGTTAACGACAATTCATCCCCCTGTGCTATTCAATTTCCCTGCAGATCGCCTCCAGGGCTCAAGGTCTGCTTGGGTTTTAGATCCATCTCTCCAGGAGGCACCACAGGGTATGAAGATTGGTTGTCTTGATCAGCACGAAAAGGCTGCTTTATGTAAGAGGGGGCTGTGAGGCACAGCAAGACTTTGATGAGCCCAATAGAGTTCCTCGGAGGTTGGCACCACAGTACTGGAGAATCAGGAGCTCTAGGACTGAAATGAAATCCTGAATCAGAGGGTAGGATGGGAAAAGATGTTTTGCTGGGGTGACAGCTGATAAAGCTGAGGATTGAATGCTCCCTCAGTAGTTTTGCAGATAACACCAAATTGGACGGTAGCATCAATCTGCTGGAGGGCAGGAAGGCTCTGCAAAGGGACCTGGACAGGCTGGATCGAAGGGATGGGGCCAGTGGTGTAAGATTCAACAAGGACAAGCGCTGGGGTTTGCATTTCAGTCCCTGTGCAACGCAACAGGCTTGGGGAAGTGTGGCACTTGGCGACACGGTTTAGTAGGAACTGCGGTGTTGGACTGACTGTTGGACTGGATGATCTTAGAGGTCTTTTTCAACCTTAATCATTCTATGATTCTATATTGCATATTTATTCGAAAATGGAAGCTGTTTAATTGTGCACAGTGAAATGTGGAATAGCATCGTGATGAAAACGAACCAGAGAGGGAAGAGGGCTGGTCAGACAACGCACTCAGTGCAGTGGGATGAAGGAAGGGCATGGGTAAAACCCCATTTACCTGCTCAGTAAAGCATCAGAGTAAAGCAGAGAAGCAAAGAGTTAAGTTTGCCCACATCTCCCAGCAAGTGTCTCTTCCCACAATCGCTGTCTCTTTTTGGCCAGAGTTCTATATTTTTCAAATGCTCTCAACTCTCTCTTACAGCAATTATTCCAAAGTGCAATTGAGGACATTTTCCCTTCTGCTCAGATGAAATTCACTTCTATCCAGTTTGGTAGGAGCTCCTTGGACGGCCTAAGAGCATCTCCTTCCTTTGGTTTCTAATCTGTACTGGGAGCACTGCAAAGACACTTGGAAAGTCAGAGAGCAGAAGGGGAGAAAGAGGACCCGAGGTGCAGAGGCTGAGGAATGGGACGCTCCCCTGGCTTACAGGAGAAAGAGAGAAGTGGGACAGCAAGGCAAGAGCCAAGCATTCCAACGTGGGGAGTTTTACAGGATTATCTATTGCCCAATGCAGCTCCAGAGCACGTCAGGCTGCATCTTTACCCGCATCTTTACCAGTACCCCCCTTCCCATATCCATCTTTTCAATCACAGATGCTTTCACATTCAAGTTAAATTTGGAAAAATGGTCAGCCCCAGGCCCTTAAATGAGAGTGTGCTTGGTTTGATTTACCACATCTCCATGGCAAACATCCCCATCTTTCAACCAGCTCCTTTTATTTAGGATTAACAAGTAGAAGTTTCACTTGAGCAGCTGTGGTTACACCCCATGACTGTTTAAAATTGAGGATAATTTGTGTTTCTATTCATATAAAGTGTATTGAGTCAATTCTACATTTTTACTATATGCAAGCAGAAATACTTCTGCCTTATTGGTATTGAGTAGAGATTTATTCTGAGCTTTGTTTTTCTTTAATGTAACTTGAATAAGATTTAAGTACTGAGACTTAAGGCATACAGATTTCAGGTAAATTTGTTCACAGGTAAAGACGAAAAAGAGAAAATATTCAAATTAAAATGAATGTGAGCTTCTATCTACTTTTTTACCAGGAAAAATGAATTGCAATCCAAAATATAATTCAACTCTAACCATAAATATTCATAGCTGAAAGTCCTTATTTTCTCAGAAACTGCTCTGTGCTACTAGAAAATCTAATGTTTCAAAAGTCAAACACTGAGACCCCATCATAACTAAAAGTACCCAGAAAAACTGTGATGCAGGAAAGTAGAATTCCTCTGAAATAAAACCATGAACTGCGGTGGGAGCAAAGCCAGATACCGAGAGCGAATGCATGAAATCTGTATAGAAACATGGAAAGGAAATGCGAGACAGGCAAAACGAGGACTGCACACCCAGGATTAGGTGAAGATAGTGAGACGTCAGGGAGTGCAGAGATAGATGAGGTGGGACAGTTTTCAGCTGAAAGAGGGGAGACTGAGATAAGATCTCAGGGAGAAAGATTTTCCTGTGAGGGTGGGGAGGCCCTGGCCCAGGGTGCCCAGAGCAGTGGTGGCTGCCCCATCCCTGGAGGTGTTCCAGGCCAGGTTGGATGGGGCTTGGAGCTCCCTGAGCCAGTGGGAGGTGTCCCTGCCCATGGCAGGGGGTGGCACTGGAGGGGCTTTGAGGTCCCTCCCAACCCAACCCACTCCATGATTCTACAATTCTACGCTATCACAGACGGACATTCGAGCCCCAGCATGGGCCTTCAAGAAGTGCTCTAGGAAACTGGTGCACGAACCTTGTATTTTCCCCTCTCTGCTCCCATCCCCTTGGCTGGCAGCTCACCATCCATTTTAAACCACACCAGGAGTTTGCAGTTTCTCATCCGCAGGAAGCAGGACACTGGACACCAAGACATCTTGAACCTTGGATGCAGAGACCGAGGCACATTTGGTTATTTGCAATGAGTGTTTGTGCACAAAATTGCACGGGGAAGGCAGAAAGGAAGAAAGGGTGTCTTATAAACCCCACGACAAATGGGAAGACAAAAGTAATTCAATTACTCTGCACAATGATGTTACCAAAAAGGATGAAGAACTTAAGTAGATAATTGTTTATCCTTTGTTTTCATTGTTGATTCAAAACTAATGCAATTATGTGTGCAGGTGATGTCTCAGTTCTGATTCACATGGGGGAACAGTACTTCTTGTGCCTCGTGAACGGTTAATTCAACATGACAGGTTTGACCTGAGAACACTAATAACGTTGTCATCTCAGTTGTCTATTGGCACAAAGCTGGACTGATATGTTCTGTCTCACTAGCCCAGGCAATTTTGTGGAAGCAGGGATCTCTCCAGTGACAGCTGTGTACAAGAGGAATATTTTTCCTTTTTTTTTTTTTTTTGGTTGAAGTTGTGGTCCTCTTCCACTTTGGTTTCACCACCTAAGTCTCTCCTACATTGTATCTCCAGCAAAGGAAGAGATATGAGTGGGGAAGTCATCTGTGAGGTGGATCACAGGCTGGGCTGTTCACTCCTCTGCCTCTGCCTTCTCACAGAAGAGAATTATTTCCTTTCTCCCTTCATTATCCCTGACACTCAAATGGGAAAATCCCCACTCACACACGTTTCCCTTTGCACCTTCCCATGAGAAGAAGCAGGGTTCGTCCCAGGGATCCTCCTCTTTGAGCAGTCCCAGTGTAAAATGCCCAGTACTCCCACACAGCCCCTTGTACAGAAGCTGCGGTACAACCACAGCCACCTCTGCTCCAACCTTTTGTGGTCCAAAAAGTGTAAGAAGAACATTCCAGGAGCCTGAGCAAGCCTCCAGGCCTGCATCACCCTGAAGATACGACCCCTCAAGGGGAGGGAGGCTCCGCTCTTCTTTCCCGTGTCCTCCTGTGATTTGATTTTACCCTGCCATGAAAATTTTCCCATCTATCTCCTAGATCCTTCCAACAGAGAGAGACCTGCAGCGAAAAGAGACGGCTGTTACCACAACTGCTGCAGGATGCAGCACTGAACTCGCTGAGATTCACATGGTGCCATCTTCAGCCTCCTCCAGAAACTCAGCACTGCTGAAGGGACCATGTCCGCACACTCCAAGCGGGGTCTCTGAGGGAAGGCTGGAGGTAACGAATGCTGGGTATTATTGGTTGCTGGGTGTCTTCAGAAAACAATTCCTTTGCCTTATTCATCTCTGTGCATCCATCTGCTTTTTCTTCTTGTGCTGAATCGCTCCGTTCAGCACTAGGAGCTTTGATTTAAATGCATATTCCTCTAAGTGAAGGAAGAGAGACAGGGAAGAGAGAATCCTCTTTACTGTTAGACCTCTGTCTTGAAATTTTTGCTTGGTTGTCTTGATAGAGATGAGCATACACTTGCTTCTGGAGTACAAAAGTGTGTGTTACAGCTGCTGCTTCATTATCTTCATTGCTGGGAACAGCTTTGGTTATTACACCAGGTTTCCCATTTCCCGTTGTTGCCCCTACCTGAATTAATTATCGTGTCATTGGATGAAAAGGATAAAAAGTAAAAAACATACACACACAGAGTTTGTATTCATTAATGTGGCAAGCACCTTGGTTGGTTCCCTTTTCGGGCTCCTCATGGACCAATATCGTGGTACCTGGGGCTTTCTGAAGATGGAGAGATTGTCCTGGTTGTCTCACCCTACCTGTGCACACCTGCAAGGCTGTTGTTAAACCACCAGTGCATCTCAGAAGCCACTTGAGCCTAAAGGCTAGGGCATGGACCACAAGAGATTCTCAACAGCATCCAAAGGAAATGATTCCCAAACACAGATCAGTCACAAAATATCCGCTAGGAACCGGAGCCGTGGGATGCCTCTTCTCACAAACTCCTCCACTCCTGCTGACAGCGGATGCTGAAATAAACTTGCTGAGATGTCACATTGGAGCCTGGAGACAGGCCAGTGGGAAGGGAGGAGGTGTGGGGGTGGATGAGGAGGAAGGACTTTTTTCTCTTTGCAAACATCCAGTTTCACCACTGACAAGTCTGACAGGTGGAAACCAATTAAAAAAACCCCCACACCGCAGGTGCTCGGCTTCTTTGGAGAAGTTCCTCCTTCTCCCCACTCCTTCATCGTATCTTTTGGCTGCTGACACAGGGCAAGGGAGCTAAACCAGCCTTGCCTCGCCAGTGGTACAGCTTGAACAGGGACCGTGCTGAGGTCTTCATCAGCTAATGGGTAAGGTGACCACAGTCCCCTTCCGTGGGACCACACATCAAGCACCCCGCTGCCCACGCTGTTTGGAACGACGCTGCAGAAAGGCTGGTTGCAGTCTTTTGCTCCCATTTTCCCATGAGGAGCTAACCAAGGGGCTCAGAAAGACATAAACTACTTCAGTCTGATGCTTAGCACAGCAAAGACAAGGACCAGCCTTTTAAGATGGGTCATTCGGCTTCAAAATTTCATTTTCTGTCACATACTGGAAAGGATCTAAGTGGAAGTATCTATGTCAGAAAGGCAGGTGCTGCCAGTTCATCACCAGACATGCTTGACACAAGAGCAGAAGACAGATTCTTCCCCTCCCAGGGCCAAGTTTGTATTTAAACACAAATATTCCTATGAATTTGGATCAAAGACCCTAAACAGCTCATAACAGAAAGAGGAAGACGGGCAAAAAATGTTATTTCTCAGCTACATTTACAAAATCTCCATGCAAAATAAACATGCACTAAATTTCCGCTGCAGCATCTATGAATCACAGGGACCTTAATGTTTTAAAATTCCCTGATGAGCTTTGCTCTGCAAGACACTAAACAAGTTTCCGCCTGCGCCCTGAGGTCAGTAAGGGTGCAGAGCTGCCAGTGCTTTGTAGGATAAAGCTTTTTCTAAGATAGAAAACCTTTTCAGAAAAACAGCTGGGTTTTTTTTGTCACTTGCATTTTGAAAACAAAATAGACCTTACGGGATCAAAACACTGCTGACCCAGGTAGCAGCAATCTGGGTTTCATGTTCCATAGGCAGAGCAGACACCAAGAGTATCAAAGCCCTGCAGCTTTGGGAGACGCATCACCACTGCCTCCCTGGTTACGCTGTATTTCTGAGCTGCTCCCAAGACAGGCTGCACACTGAAATCCAACAACCACCGACCCCTTTCCCAGGGACTCTTCTCACAAGCAGGGCAAATATTGGTAAGGGTTGGCTAACGTCAGGCATGGCCAACTGGCCACGGGGGTGTCAAAGGGTTACGTTTCTCAGTACTTAAATAATGGACTCAAATCTCTGCCCAACCAAATACTTTCTTTGGTGGCAGGAGAAATCAAGACACCATTTTAACGTCTCCTGGCTTTAGGACATGAAGGATGGTGGTACGTACGAGTGCAACAGCAACAATGACACTGGGAGTTGTTCTTCTTTGGGAAAGTATTAATGGGAGCTGTGGAGGCCCTGCAAATAGCAACAACAGAAAGAAGGCAGTGGCTTTCCTTGGCCCACAATAGATACCTCACCTCGGTGAAAAAGTCTCATCTCAAGCAAAGGAGGCCCTTTCTGGCCATCCAGTGGCCTTTCAAAAGCTCCTTTTTACTTAGTGTTTGTTTAGGGCCTCTGAGGATGCTGCCCACTCATCCTTGCTCACATGTGAATCCATGCGAAATCTGACGCTATGAAACCTTTGGAAAGGTTTCCCCCTTAACGAGAGCCACTTCTCTGCAAGGAGCCATGGTGGCCTGGTGATCAAAGCCAACACCCATCACCGGGCAGAGCTGCATTATTGTTATAACCCCACGCTGCTGCAGTGCAAAGCTCATTAATACAACTTGCATTCATCACCGGTCATTACACGTAGGGTCGACTTTTTGAAACGCTTGGAAAAATCACACAGCAAGGTCCCCTAACCCCAGTTTACTCATTCCCTCCCTAAAAAAGGGATCTGTGGAGTAATGACTGACAGAAGGTCTTATTCACTAATGTCTCCTAGTCTGCACTCATGAATTTTCATCCTAGTGCCTTCCTCACAGGACTTTCAGAAAGCAAAACTGATGTTATTGAATGTGACAGGAGATAACGGTGCCTTATAATAATTGCCTTTTTTTTCCATCATGAGAACTACATAATACAGCAACCTCGAGCTCTCTGATGAGCAAAGGGATGCCTTCCTAAGTCACAGGCTACAGTGTAAGTAGCTAGAGCTCTGCTTACACTTGTTATATCCCACATAGAGAGGAGGTTAGCACAGATGTCCAAAGCATCTCCTGATTCAATTAGTCCCCTTATGGACACAAAGGAGAAATTAGGATAGGAGTAGAAATGCACTGGAGTGCACCTCCCTGCTGAAGGACATGCTGATAAGATGAACAGGATGGCTTGCTCTGAATTGTTACTCTAATTTATTCCTCTAGATGGTCAGCTAGTATTGGATGAAGCCAAAAAGGAAGTCTTCTCCACATGGCCAAGAAAAGCTTGTCTTCATTTGCGAGACTCAGTGTAATCGGTTCCTGAAAAGTTTTCCACAGCCAAAGGGAAGACTTCTACCTACATCCACCTCTCTGAGATGGGCATCGCTCAGCACATATCAAAAGGACAGGAGATACAGCAGGTTGGAACACGGAAGGCTTGAGGCCAGAGAAACTGTTTCCACATGGTTTGAGTTGTGTCCACTTGCATGTGTTGATCGGGCGCTTGGCTGCACAGCAGCTCCCAGGAGTGTCTGCGACTCATGTCACAAGCACAGAACAGAAAGGCTGCACATTTCATCAGAAGAAAACCAGACAGTACGGTGAAGATCAGAGCAGGAACCAATAGCATTTCCCACTTCTGCTCTTTGTACAAAACCGCCGGTGCAGAGCTATCAGTACCCTAAACAAATGCTCACATACTTTCTTTCCTCCAATCAGCCCCATCATTCTCCAATGACTCTCAGTTTTCTCCATTCACAATATCTTTCCTCCAACAATAATGAAATTTATGCTATTCTCATTATCCTTCAATCACTGTACATTCCAAATAGCAGCCTTGGAAACCGAGACGGGGCATGTGCTGCTGTCACTTACAAGCAAGAAATGATTAAGAGGCCAGTCCTGGGATTCTACTCCTTGGCTTAGTGCAGCCAAAATTCCACAACAGAAGGATCACATTTGTACTGGCACGATGCCATCTGAAGTGGCACTAAGCTCCCAGGACACCATCCGACATTTCCATATGTACACACCCTGCAATGTGCCTGGCGTTGTGTGTGCGCACGGGCAGGTGTTTTGTGAGATCATGGCAATGGTTCCAAGCACAGTTAGAAAAAGGGCCACAAATCTGGTGAAGGGTTTGGAGAGGAAGCCATCAGAGGAGCGGCTGAAGTCAATTGGACTGTTCAACCTCATCTCAGTCACCTCATCTCAGTCTACTGCTTCCTCACAAGGGAAGGAGGAGGAGCAGTTGCTGATTTCTCCTCTCTAGCAACCAATAATAGAACCCAAGGGAATGGCAGGGAGATGCCAGGAGAGCGTTAGGTTGGACATCAGGGAAAGGTTCTTCCCCCAGAGGGTGGTGGAGCACTGGAACAGCTCCCAGGGAAGCAGTCACAGTGCCAACCCTGATAATATTCCAGCAGCATTTGGCCAACGCCCTCAGCCCCACGGTATGAGTGTTGGGAGTGTCCTGTGCTGGGACAGGAACTGGACTTGATCCTTGTGGGACCCTTCCAACTCAGGTCATTCTATGATCCTATGAAATATGCAGTGATTCTTGCAAATGCACACAGTAGATTGGCTGTCTGACTTGTTGCCCGTGACAGAGCTTTGTTCTCTTTCGCTTGTCCACTTTATCATTCTTCGCTTGAGATGGCCGAATTTCACCTCACGAAAGACTGCAGAGCTATGGTGTTTTCTCCTCACAACAGCTCTCTGCATCAGGCTGACAACAACAAGCCAGAGCAAAAGGGATGTAACAAGTCCCTGAAAGCACAGCTGGTTCTAGGTGCACTCATTCAGCAAAGCATTTTATGATGCTGCGTGTGAAGGACATTGTGTGAAATTAATTGTACTACTTTTAATTAGCTCTGTCTCTTTTGCAGGTCTGCTACATGCATATTTCCTTTCTTCCTGTTCAATTATTCTACAGTACTCTCTTTCAGCTCCCTTTTTCATTTAGCACCAGAGCTAATTCTGCAGCTGGCTGTTCACTTAGGAAAGTAGAACTGAGACAATTTGTACAGGAAAAAAAGCCCTTCCATGCTCCGGCATGCATGGCACTCACCTGAGAGAGACTCTTCCTGCCTCCCCTGCAGACCCCAAACAGCTAAAATTACCCCTGACCCGCACTACATGAAGCAGGGCAGCAGCCTGGCTGAGATCTGTGCAAATCCAGTCTCCTTAGCTGCATTTTATAATCAGGAGGAGCCAATATCATGGCCTTCTATCCATGTAAAAGAATTACACCAGAGTCTACACCTTTGGACAGAGAAGATGTCTGATTAATTTTCTGTTAAATACCATACCCAGAGGAGCTTGGTTAATCCAACCGCTTGGGCACCATATCCTTGTTTGTTCACACTCCTGTGCTGGAGTGATTAGTATCCTCAACACTCATTTTTCGGCTGTAACGTGGTGTCTTTCAACCAGGCAGAAAGATCCCTTGGCATAAACAGAAGCACAAACAGAAGATGCGATAGCACTAGCACAAACGCATCACATCCACAAACTGGTGCAGAAACCATCGGCAGCAGAAGGACCAGAGGTGGAACAATTCAATGGACATTTGCTAATCACGAGGTTTGGATGAGCAAGCTCCAGGAAGGTGGCTGAGGAGATGATGTGTGCTATGCAGTCAAGAACAATACATTCATTTCAAACACCATGGTTAGCGAGCCTGTCCCAGTGTCTATTATGTCCCTAGAAGCAGCCCAACATGCAACCACCACCCTTGGGTGACGTTGACACTGAAGATAAAAAACAATACACTGTCTAATAAACTGCGCAGCTTTGTTTTGCATCCACAGGGAAATAGAGGTCTAATCCCTTCCCAGCCCTCACTCTTTGAAAAATTAACTTTGATGGGACCTTGCCTATTTCTCCCTTCTCCCAGTACTGCTACAGTTTCTTTGAGCCATGGATACTGCCATAACAACCAGCCAAAGCAACCGTCAGTAAGCTCAGATGTAAAGCCAGGCTGTCAAAGCTATAATTTAAGCAGAAGCGGAACAGGTACTGTGAGTTACTTTTGCCAGAATCTTAACTTTAATGTGTACAAATACACAAGTGTATTTGTTTAGTGGAGAAGTGAGTCAAGGTACCAGTACATGAAATTGCATTAAAGCTCTGTCTCTTTTTCTTTGCCAGTAAGAATTAAAGCTTCAGGCAAAAGGTCTATTCTCCACCTGATTTTATTATGTGGTCTGGATTTAATTGGGAACATCCTTTATCAGCTCTGTTCATTCTCTTCATCAGAGTCCAGATGCGCACATAAAAACACACAGTAGTCTTCCCCTGCTATTCCAGCTGCCCCTGAAATACTGAAGCACCAATTTTCAGGGCAGCATCAGTGGCTCCTGAGATGCCAGAGGGCAGCTTAAATGAAGCTGGACAAAAGTGTCTTGCCAGTTAAAAACCTGCCATGTTACAGCCAGATTAAATAATTGGTGATGTTGCTGGAAGAGGAGCATGTCCTAACATCAGGGTGCAGCACAGTGAGGATTTTAAAACATGAGGAAAGGATCTGTTGCTGAAAAGTCAGCCTGGGGAAATGATCACCTATTTTGTTTACCCAGTTTTGCCTAAGGATCTGCTTTTTCTCTGCTTATTTATTACTCAGCTATATTACATATTACTTTAGTCTTGCTGCCTATACACTATCCAGTTGTTCTGGGCTTTTTCTCTCTCTGTGCCCTTACAACCCACTTTCTGAATTTCCCATCACAGGCTGGGACCAAATGATACTGACAAGGTGATTTTGTAACGCGAAATTTCATAACAAGCTCCTTTCCTGCACCGTTCCAAGCATATTAATTCAGAAGTAGAAGCCTCAAAATAGCACTACTTCCACAAGTTCATAGCAAAAACTGAGGCCAAATACACAAGGAGTCTTTATTTATGAGTTCCAGTAAGTGTCAGTAAGCACAGCCCAAACCTCAAATCCAGAGAGCATTTGTAATACGTAAATACTCTCGGTGAGTGACACCAAATGTGGTACAGACGTTACTGTAAGAGACCAGCTTGTCATTCTGGGTCAGAGCCAACTGAATTCAAAGGATGATTTCCTATCATCTCTGATAGGCTTTGGGATCAGGCCCATTTTGTCTTAAATCAGGCATCTGGCACTTAAATAAACTAAAAGGTTTCTTAGTTTGTGGGCTTCCAGTCAGGCCAGCAGCAATATGTTGCTCAAAGAGAAATCTCTCATGTAATATTCCTTCCTCACTATAGCATTGTCTCAAGATGATAAATTGCTTTCAAATAGACTCACGTGATATAATCCCATTAACATGCTCTGGGCATGTTTCACAATGGGCCTTTCTACTTCTTTTAACTCCTTTAGGACGCGTATTTCCTACTACACATATTGATGTATAGATATCAAAAGCCATATGTTTAAAAGGACAGGATAAGTTCACTTTTTTTTGAAAAAAAAAAAAGGGAAAAAGAAGCTGGAAATAAAAGGAAATTATCTGACTTTTAATATGTTAGAGTAGTTATCTGGTCCAGGAAAAGATAAAGCCTGTTCCAAAGCAAGCTCAGGTAGGTGGGAACAGATCAACCCAGCATGACATTAGTCCTTGTTTTATTTACAGAAGTGTCCTGTTGGATATTTGTTTGCTCAGTTGAAACCTGGTTTCTGCTCAACTCTTGGAAAACTGACCAAGCATTTCCACGATCCGATTGGCACAGATGAGCTGTTCTTCGTGGCCATGCAAGGGAAGGTCGTCAACCGTGCTACAATACACATGGTCTGGGCTGACTTGATAATCCTACGTGTTGAGGGGATCTTGACAGACACTGCTCTTCCACCGTGCTCTGCCCCTTTTAAGGGTCGGTCATTCCATTCTACACATTGGGTGACATTCACACAGTTCCTCAGCTGCTGTTGTTTTATTAGGAACAAAACGGTCCAGCTTTGGTACAGGAGAGATCAAGTCCTCTACTGCCAAGAAGCTCTCGTGTATCACTAATCTGTACTTACCATTTTTCATGCTGGGATGATCACGTGTACAGATAAATGTATGCATAAAACCGCTGGCACTCGGTACCTAGAGGGTGTAGTTTTGGCCAAGAATATTACACAAGGAATTTTACACATTAAACTCTCTGGACCCTAGTTAGAAAAGGCAGTCCCTAATATTTACTCCATTTCACGTTATCTTTGTCTTTCACAGCCTCTTCATTCTCACTGACCCGAAGAGTTTCTGTCATGTCTCGTTGATACTCTGACTGTGATAAAACCTCTCTTAGTGTTATGAATCTCTCACGCAGAACCATGGGAGCAGAGCCCTCAGACTTACCGAAGCTTAATTCAAGAGCCTTCGAAAGCAATTCTCCCACCGCATCTGTCCCATAGACTGGGCTTCAAATATGAGAGCAAAATGTCAAGTTCACGTTGATATGCAAATTATCTCGACTAGTGTTGGGTACAGGAGCACCAACTATTACTATATCAAAGGCAGCCGTGACTACTTCAGCTCTAATTATATTGATTACACAGCACAGACACAAAGCAAAAGGAATTAATCTACTGCTGAGCACAGTGAAAGTCTTTTTCTTCATCTCAGGAAGATCCCTGGATGTAATTACAAAGATGCAGGCTGGTCCATAGTGCCCAGGCTGTGTCAGGGCGATGGGCTGCCCCTTGCAATTCTACCATTTATCAGGCTCGTCTCCCCACGTTCTTACCTCTCCCAGATTTGTGGTGACATCCGCAGCAGGAGCTGCTGAACCCTTGAGCTTTCTGCCATTCATTTGCTTCCTCTGGTGTGAGCTGGATGCATTGGGCAATCCTGGGGGAGGATGGAGGGCAGGGAAGCAATCAGCAATCGACCCACCACAAGGATGAACCCATTTAATCTCAAGCAGCTGTGTGGAAGCAGCTGGAAGGGCGACTTCTTGAATAATGCTTCTTCTTATTGCTATCTTTTGGAAGGGGAACGGGAGGGTAAGGGTGAATTGAGAGGTTTCTGGGCTGTTTTTCTTCTTTTTCTTCAGCCTCTCTTTTCAACAATGACAGGGTGTATTACATACAGCAAGGGCAGAAATGTGTGAAATGATGTAACTGGGAATAGCGGTCAAGCTAAAGCATTCTTCAGAAGAAATTAAATCTCTCTGAGTTGTTGTATCTTTTCTCAGCATCTTTCTTTTATTGAATCTTTTCCCTAAATGACCAGGTCTGTCACTCCTTCGCTGCTACTGGAGAGGATGTTTTCTGGGGTTTGTGTTGGCTCTCTTTAGTGTAAAACCGGTGTCTGCCTTAAAGGTGGAAGCAATACTGGGAAGCAGAGACGTGAAACGCGTACGAGCCATGGAAATACGATGTCTCTATCCTGGCATACCCAGTTAATGAGAAAACTGTTGATGGTATGGGCATCTCCCCGTGCTACAAGCTATCCCTCACAAATATTAGTTTACTATAGCACCTAGAGACAAGGGCAAAGCCTGAGTGCCCCTGTGTTTGATGTTGCTCCAACTAGGATAGTCCCTTGCCTACATTCGGGTCTCATTTTCCCCAAGAACCAGAGATCCAGGAGCATGAAATCAAAAGTTTCATTTTGGGCTCATCACTATGACAGGCGGGTAAGTTTTCTCCTTCCGTGGTCTAAAGATAAGTCAATTTTTTTTCTCAAGTGTCAGCATAACTTTTACTGAGTCTTTACAATAAAGATTCTATTGTTTAGTCGGTGTTATTGTTTCTAGAAAAGGAATGATTGTCAGCGCGGCTGTGGACTGATATTTTCTCTAGATTTGAATGGAATTAAAAGTCTAAATTAACAGCCTGCTATAAAAATGAAGAGATGGCAGCAGCTGTCATAAACTTGTCTGTCTGAGGAAAGAAAAGCAGAGTTTGCTGCTGATTTGCAGATGGTAGATGTGGGTCTCAGACCACTGTAGAATATGCCAAATGGAGTTACACTGAGGTTAAATTAATTAAACAGCCATAACTGCACTGGTGAGAGGATGCAAATCCTCTACTAGAATGAAAAAATAACCGGCTAAATTATTCCTACCTTGCTGTTCCTTCTGGCTCACGGCCTCATTCTTAGGAGGAAGAACAAGATGAAAGACGATAGTCTGTACAGCTCTAGGAGGATGCTTGGAACAATTTCCCAGATGTAGTGCATCATTTTGGATTGATTTCTCTGTCAGCCGATGGGGGAAATTCGCCAACCATAAAGGGCTGTAATGGTGCCATCGTGAACCAGCAAGATAGGGAGCAGAAAGTTGCCAAACCCTAGGGATCTGCTGTGAGCATCCTGGGGGGACAGGGGTAAAGCAGAGTCTGTCCCAGACAGAGATGCTTTGGGGACTGTGCATCGATGGCCATTGGAATGCGCTGCCCAGGGAGGTGGTGGAGTCACCGTGCCTGGAGGTGTTTGAGGAGAGATTGGATGAGGCACTCAGTGCCATGGTGTAGTTGACGAATAGGAGTAGGTGTAGGTATTGGGTCATAGGTTGGACTCGATGATCTCAAAGGTCTTTTCCAATCTTATGATACTGTGATGCTGTGATGAGCAATCCAGACTCTGTCATCGTAAATTCAGAGGGACACATGGGGGTGCAAGACAGAGGCAAGGTCAATGTAGCACCCAGATTTTCCAGATAGAGTCATGCCCCCACCCAAATTTTATCTCTAGAGAAAAAGGGAACATGAAATCGAAAGAGCCATTGACAGAGCTTGGGATCCAGAGTTATGTGTCGGTGTTTTTTATCATGGTGGCAACATAAAAAGTTCATCTTCCTCTCTTTGCCTGCAATGTAAGTTTGTCGCTTCCTCTGCTTAGGGAAAAAAAAATGACCAAAAAAAAGTCAGAAAGATAGAAATGCTGTTCTGCTGTTGTAGCCCATCTCCTAAAACATCACATCTGATGTGATAGCTGGGAGTGAAAGTGGGTCACTCTGCTACAGCAAGTGACTTTAATTAAACTTATTGGCAGGATCCAGGAAGGCACTGCATTCGCACCTCTAATTTAATCTTTTTTGGGTGGTTGCATACGGCCACAGGACCACCAGCTCCCCCTGTCCTCTGCTGGCACCTTCCATGCCCTCTGCTCTCCCTCACCCAGCCAGCCCATTTTCACATAAAGGCTGTAAAGAGTAAAGCTCACTGGCAGGGGCTTGGATTGGCAGCATTTGGGGATTCCCTTCTTCCCTTGCGCTTCTCATAGATGGTCAAGAGCGGACAGGGTGGCACAGAAGCAACAGCCACCCAACTGAGCCCAGCTGGTGCCTATATCAGCAGTAGACAGGCTCTACACATTGGCTTGGGAGATTTGGGTAGAGAACGAGAGCTTTTATATTTTATATTTTATATTTTATATTTTATATTTTATATTTTATATTTTATATTTTATATTTCATATTTTATATATTTTATATATTTTATATATTTTATATATGTTATATATTTTATATTTTATATATTTTATATTTTGTATTTTTATATTTTGTCTTTTTATATTTTATACTTTATATATTTTATATTTTATATTTTTCAAAATAATACATCCTGTTATAAAATACTGAGTTGTGTTATGGTGCCTCCTACATCACGTTGTATTAGATTAAGCTCAGCAGCAGGACAGTGTATAATGCAGCATCAGGGTGTATTAACTTGAACTTGTACTCAGTGTGTGTGCATCATATGATAATGGTTTGCTGTCAGCAAAGGTTGTTTGAAAAAGGAAGACTATTAATACAGACATAATGAAAACAGAGAGAGTGGGAATAATTACATTTCCTAGTTCTTGTTAGAGGTCTACTGGGGCTCAAGGAGTGGCATGCACAGCCTGAACATAGCAAGGAAGGAGCAATTAAGGGAATTCAGAATGGCCAGCGGGGAAAAGAAGCTTTGCCACAGAAGTTGAGACCGGATGGACAACTTTTCTTCTCTTTAAATTATGAAGGAATCGACTTCTTTTTTTTTTCCAAAAGTATATGCCACCAAGTAAAGAACTATTCTGGGAGATGCTCTTTGGAAACATCCTCATTTAGAAACTCTGTCCTCAATAATTGAACAGCATTTATTTGGTTTATAGGAAGAACAAGGTGCTTCTTGGGAAAGATTTAAAGTTTCAGACACATTATTTCTGTCTTCTAGGCTTCTCATCAAAGAAATAAAACTTGATTTAGAGCTGGATCGCTGTCTATGAGTCACCCGTAATTTTGCCATCGCTGATTTAGAGAGACAGGAAGCATAAATGGACGTGGAGTAAAAGCCAATGTACAATTGATATTTCTCTGTCAGACATAATAATTGATAATATTGAAAACAGGACACGGCTGAATTTGAAGTGATCCCACTCTTGGAGAAGCAGTGAAAAACTTGTTAAACTATATCTTCTGCGGATATATTTTCAATATGTATATATTCAGAAGACCCTGGAGGAAAAGAGAAAATAGAACAGGTTTTTAGGACACCGGCTGACAAGTGAGTCTTGTGGTCAAGATATTAGACTGTGAGTCCGAAGAATATGCTTTCATTCCTGGTTCTGCAAGAAATGCCCTCTGTGACCTTTAACGTCTCATCTATTCTCCTCCTGTCTCCAAAATAAATAAAATAAGAAAAATCTTAATATTTTTGCCCACCTCCAAAGCGTACTACAGTGATAAATGCATTCATGCCTCCAGGGCACCCAAGAAATGCTGTATCTACAGCCTTGTTAAAACCAAGATAGATGCTTCACGCTTCCACCTATCACTCACCTGTGGGTCACCAAGTCGATCCATGCCCTATAAATGGAAGTGCCAGTCACACGACAAATTGCAGGGCTGTGGGAGAAATGGATCTGCCATGTGTTTCTGACCCCATCACTTGCCCTTTGCCCGTAAATGCATTTATTTCATCCTCTCCCATCTTTGCAAGCTCCAACCTGCCAGCCTTTGACAACGGAATCAAAGCTTCGATTAGAAATATTTAGGGAACTGCTTTGTGATAGCTGCAAGAGGAGCACTGTTCCAGTTCGATAGCACTCGGATATCGGTGTAGCAGGGTGGGAAATGTCTCCTGTCTCTCTTTAACTCTATCTAAATTATTGCTTTGCATCTCAAGAACATTCAAATGAAAACCCTGCAGTCACCAACAACCAATTTCATCTCCAGTCTCACGGAATAAGTTAACTTACATTATCAGTAAATGGAGAATGTAATAATTCTAGAGAGAAATGTTGTTCCAAAGGAACTCAAGTGGACTCGAATGGAATAATACAGCACAAAAAGATCACTGCCTCTACCCTCATCACCAGCTATTTGTAGCAAGCACAGCAGCAGCCATAGTACCCCAAGGCAGTCCTGTCAGGATCAATGACATCTTTAATTAACTTAGCCAAGACAAAAACAAAGGAAAGAAATCTCTGCAGTCAATATTTTCTTTGCACATTGTGTATCTCGCCGAAATGCAATTTAGAGGAGGCAGCGTAATAAGGCATTTTGGTACCCAGACATCCACCTGCTCTCCCAACACTTCCCTCCCAACTGCCTTGCAAGCCGCCCCGAGATGGGAAAACGTTACATGCACCAAAGAAGGGGCGTTCATGCACTTTCATGCATCTCAGAATTTTAGGTTCCAGTCATTAGAGCCTCATTAGTCACAAAGATTTCATCAGCTCTTTGGTTAGGGCTGACCTCCATCAAATGTGAGGTGTCCTACCCTTCTTAAGAGGATATTTGCTTGTCTGCATTCAGCACCCAGACTCTGATTCCGTTTCTCTGAAGCAATCTAATGAAATACATTAATTTCTCAGTCTCCGGTCTCTAGCTTTTATTTTTAATTATCTCTTTTGCTTTGCACGCGGAAGTCTTGAGAAGTGAAGCCGCCAGGGGGCCAAAATTTAATTTGGGTGGCTCACGCACCTGAACAGACCCGATAAGCCAGCGCGTTGGCAACACTACCAGCCCAGAGACAGCGCTGCAGATGGCTGCGTGGCCTCAGGTACGACCAGATTGTTATTAAACGTGATCTCAGAGCAGCTAATTCTTTAGAAACTAGAACTTTATTAGACTCTATATTGACATTCCCATCTCCAGCAGTTAACAGTACAAGCACAAATGCATCTTCTGGGTGACTGGGCAACCCTCTGTTCCTCTCATGTTGACAGATCTCAGCTGAAGCACATTTTCAGTTTTCTTGGCAGATAAGTCAAGGATTTTTGCCATCTGAGCTGTCTCAGGCCAAATGAATTCACCGCCACAGACGTGCATGCCCAGCTCAGGACACTGGGCACGTTATCTCGGTGCCAGGATGGCATCGGTGCTAACTGATGGGTAAAAGAGGACATCTCAGAACCCAAGTGACCCTATTACACACCTGCAAAGTGAAAGTGTGGTTCCAGTCCTGCCCAGATGTGGGTGAAAAATCTGAGTTTTATTCAATTTTGCTTATGCACGTAAATATGTGTGATATTACACACACTCGCACATACACAGGAGTGTGTGTGTTGGAGCACATCCATCATAACGATCTAAGCAGCAAACACAGCACCACGTAGATTAGATTATAAGGAAATATTTGACACTATGTATATTTTAAAGAAAAAAAGAAGAGTAACAGGAAGCATTCACCCAGCGCATCCCACCTCCTCAAATGCCTTTCTTTTTTCTCAAAAGGCTTTTTTGTACTATATGTGTTGTTAATGATTGTCCATAATTTCTGATGAGTTTCTGCATGGCCATGAAAGCTACAGATGGACTCAGCACTCCTGTACCCTGAGGCTTCCTGAATGGTGCCATCAAGACCTTCCAGATAGCTCAGACAGCTACAGGTAACAACCCGATCACCTAGGGAACTCAGCAGTTCCGAGAGTCTGAGGGGCTTAAGGACACATAAGGAGTTTTTATGCTTTTAAACATGTTTTGCCAGAAGTAGCATCCTACGCTTGTTATAAATACAGTTCCACAAACAATTCCGCTCGGTGCTGCCACTTCACACCTCGTTTTCGTACTGTACAGGGACGCTCTCTCACACTGCCTGGGTTTCTGTGATTTCTTACGAGTAGGCAGAACAGCAGGTCTCAGCGGGGAGAGCACACACAGGAGGGACAGACAAGGATTTTCTCATCAAGGGAACGGCCTGCTGTGTCTCTGCTATCATCACAGGAATTTACGTCTATTCTTCATAAATTAATGTGAGAAAAGATAGAAATCAGGCATCAACCGCCTCTCATTCTAATGGAAAGGACTGTAAAAACCTGTGGACATCAGCTAATCACAGAAGCAAATAGGGCAGCAGTTCAATTAGCCAACCCGTTTATTATTAACACAGTGTTTATTTCACTTTTCTGAGAAAATCATGGATCCTAAGGTTGGAAGAAACCTCTGAGATCATTGAGTCCAACCATACCTGTCTCCCCACTAAACCCTGTCCCTAAGGAACTCATCCACCCATCTTTTAAACCCCTCCAGGGATGGCGACTCCACCCCCTCCCTGGGCAGCTGTGCCAATCCAACCACCCCTTCAGTGAAGAAAGTCTTCCTAACGTCCAGTCTGAACCTCCCCCGGCACAACTTGCAGCCATTTCCTCTCGTCCTGCAGCAAAACACTAAGAAAAAAATCAAAATGTATGATAAAGACAATCACTAAGTGTGTACTTATCGATATTTTTCAACTTGCATGGAGCCGTCACCTGTAAGAAATAAAGTCCTTGCTTGAATCTCATTTCAGTAAACCCATACGATGTGCAGAGGGATACCCATCCTTCTGAACGTGGGTGTCTGGCAGTCACTGAAGGTGCCATCCCGCCATCACCATCTGTCCAAGGCTCCAAGACTCAATTGTCCGTTCTTCTTCTCACAGCAAAAATTTGTGCAACTTGGTCAATTTGCATCTTTCTGCAGGAGTCCAGCAGTGACAGTCACTGCCCAGACTTCTGCTGGGAGGCAGGACCTGCCAAAAACACGGTGCACGCTCCAGGGAGGAGGTAGCTGGGAGAAGTTATTCTCTCTATTTTGTGGTGGACAACCGAGACAGGGAAACGGCCCATGATCGTTAAGAATTAAGCTTAATGCTCATCCATTTCTCAAATCCTAGCCCAGGGTCTCACCTGAAACCCATGTTCTGAGCTGTGGTTGTGAAGAGGTAACTGAAAAACTACCCTTTTGTTAACTTCATCGTTTTGCATCCCGTTCACCCCACGCGGGACAACGCTTCGCTCTGCAATTCATCTCACTTAAACCCCAAGAACTCCGGGGAAAGAACAAGTCACTAATCAACTTGAGAGCAGACGGGATCTGGCCTTTAGAAGAGGATGGAATGAAAATAGGAAAGCAGAGCATCTCGAGGGAGTTTAAAGTGTCTGTCAAACACACACCAAAGCCCCAGTTAAGTGGGCTGTGGAAAGTTTAATCGAATGGCATTAGCCCAACCTAAATTCATTTGCTACTGCATAATGTTAATGAACCTCGGCTGCTCTTTCTGAAAATAGACTATGATTGTGCATTATTTTGAGTGCATGCATTAGCCACTGCTAGTTCCTTAATTAGTTTTTCAAACACTGCGTCTCAATGGAAAGGTTATGGAATAATAAGTGATAATGGACTCATATTATTTTTTTTTTGTGCTCTTTCCTAATTTATGGGACATTAAAAGAATGGTAAAGAGAAATAATTTCTTTTCATCAGATATATCCATGTTGTGGGCAAAACAAAGCGTGTATGGGTAGTACAAATGATCTGAAACTCTCAGATCCAGACAAGTTCACCTTTCATGGAACTCTTTTTTCAAGGGACAATTTGCCTGCCAAAAAAGAGTATATTTTTCACATAGCTTTTGGAAACTGCCAGCTTCACTGTAATCCACTTGACTGATGCTCCAGTTCTCTTTAAAGAGCAGATCTGCATCTAAACTGCTTCAGACAAGGACAAAGGAAAGAGTGAAATTCCAGGAACTGAAAGCCATGAAGATACTGGCAAATGTATTTATGTCCATGAAAAGAAAGGGATCTGGAGCTACAGGGCAGGCTTTCACGGAGAAAGTGGGCTGATTGATGGAAACACAGAAAAGGCCAGAGTCTCAGACAAAGACAGTGTCAGATTTCCTGGAGAAAATGGGACCAGCTCTTGAAAGAGGATTTTTCACTAGCAACGACTTTTGCAGTTTTTAAACCAGAGCAGTGCTCACAGAAGCAGAGATAATGATCTACCTGCAACAGAAGACCCCAACTCTCACAACAGAGCAATCTCCTCACAAAGGGACTGAAAGATGCACCTCTTCCTTCCCCGCTCCTAATACAGAACCTCATTGCATCCTTTACAGCCACAGGTGAGGGAGAGGTCACCCTTACCCTGACCTGGGTGAGCAGTGAATTCCCTCCTGCTCTCACTTCCTAATCATGAACTCTTGATGAAGCAAACTGTGTTTTGACTGAACACACATAAAGAATGCACATTACGTTTATTCCGTATCATTGTGCCTCAACATAATTGTGCAAGGCTTGATTTTGCTCGCAAGGGATCCATTTGCACACAAAGACTCTCTATGCCTTAGCTGTTTTCCTTTGCTTTATTGCTTAGAACAAAATGTAAACACCACACTGGTGGTGCATTTCATTGGATCTCATTTCCATAATGCGAGTTTTCTAGCAAGTGATTTACATGCTCTGTGATTTACAGCAAAAGAAAAACCTGTCAGCTCTGACATTGAAAACCTGACACAATATAATGTCTAGAGGATTGCCCCTAATCAAGCAATTTGTTAAATTGCAGTTTATACAATTATTGGTAAACTTAGCAGGTACCGAAGCACAGAGCAGTCAAAACCCCTTCAAAAATCATTTTCCTTGGCAAATTGTTTTCTTGCGTCAGGATAATATTTGCCGTGCTCAAACTTCTCACCCTGGATTACTAGAGACTTTAATGTAGACAAGGATTACTGTATTATTTACACACTTATTCAACAAATGCTGATGCCGTGATCAACAGAGCTGTATTTTCCTGAAAGTCTGGGACAGAAATTAAACCCTGAAGGAAAATAATATCATCCCCGGCTGTTCTGAAGATCATGAAGCGACAGCGAGGTTTACTTTGATTCTCTTTCATTTCCACCAGAAATTTAATTTTACAGAACACTTGAACCAATCTCTCACAAATGCTTTATACAAACTGAGTTTTTCTACTCCTGGTAAGGACTCCTTTCCAAAGAACTTGCTGTTTCCACCAGAAATGTTTCTGATCAGCTCTGCTCATGACAAGAGAAAACAAGAGAAAAAAACCCCTCTGCAGCTGCATCTCTCAGCCAGATGCAGAGCTCCCTGCAATGCCCCCGCTATTGGAGAACTGAGATGCATCACAGCCACCTGCAAATGGCAAGGAGGGAGAGTGATACCAGCAGATTTAAGCCTGAAGAGCCCTGCCACGCAGGCTTGCACCCTTGCTCTCATGATTAGAAGAGAAGCCTTTTTATCAGCAGCCGGAAGATGTGTTTATGACTCCAGGCAAAAGCTCACAAGCCTTTCGCTCCTTGTTCAGGACTTTATTAAAAAAAGGGAGAGAAGGGCTGGAAAGAGGAGATAAGATGAAAATCCCTACTTAAATTCAAGTGATTAATAGATGAGTTTGATTGAGGTTTTTCCTGCTTCCACCTGTCAAGCAAAATGCCAGTGGGCAGCATCAGAGGGAAGACGGATGCTTTCTCCGAGAGTGTATGGAGTGAGAACTGGGAGACACAGACGTAGTACATGCCCGTACCCAGCTACAGAGCCTCCTGTGCTGCACTTTTTTTAGTCTTCTTTTGCCACACAATAGGGAATTACTGGCAGAAGAAGAATGGAATCAACCAAAACTCTCTTTGAGAGTGCCCACGGCAGGCCACCTCTGCCATCTCTGATACCTGATGGTTCTGGGCTGATATCCCAGAGGCACAACAAGACCCAGCACCTTAAAAGTTGACGTCAGACACTGCAATAGAGTAAATAAGATCTTGTTATCTTCAGATCGACACTGGGTGTCTTCCTAGCCATCTATCGGTCAAATCTAAGTTGGGCAAATGCAACCTAAATGGGTGAAATTTCATATCTGTGATGTACACGAAGCAAAACTATAGGATTTGGTGTCCCTTCTGACTTGAAGCTCAATAGGTTGTACTGCAGCACACGATAAGGTGTGCTTGGTCAGAGCATTTGTATTGTTTCCTGTAACACCATGGTGGTACCCAAACAACACGGGGAATTTGTCTTCATAGAGGAACAGAGCTCTTCGGGATCCTGTCTCTGGAAAACAAATTTCTTCTAAAACCAAACTTCTGTACTTTTTTAGTTGGAAACATTGAGAAGAAAGGAAACATCTGGAAATTTTATTTAACAAACTTAAGAAGAAAGATTGGTTTTTTGGGATTGCATGTTCTCACTGGAACAACTCCAGCTCCATACTCAAGGCCCTTTTTGCCTCCTCAGGGGAAACATTATAGCAGTACTGATGTCCTGATGGATCAGACAATTTCTTAATAATTAACGACAGTTTCCCTGTGCAGCTTGGTCAGCATCCCACTGCACAGCACAAAACAAATGAGGTAACAACAAAATAGATCACTGGTAGGTAATGCAGGGCAAGATCTCTGAATATTCTTTAATTTTGCCATATACCTTCAAATTCCTAGTGTGGGAAGCCTGTTTGGATTGCATTTTTTTAAATAGGTCACTAAAGCCCATCAGAAAAATTTTGCTCTCAATAATATCCCCTAAAATACTCTAATTTATTTTCCTTGAGTGCAATATATTGTAACAGTTCTGTAGGGACTTGATCACCGCCAGAGATGTGTAGTTGGGGCCCACTGCCCATCAAGGAAGAGCTAACCCTCTCCAGAGGACAAGTCAGAGAAGTCTAACCTGAGTTACGCTATGAAGAAACCTCTCCATTTCTCTTAGCTGAGTTTATGGGGAGGCAAGTTTAGCCTTGAAGAGCTGTTTGCAGGTACCTGAACTGAATGTGTCCCCAAGTTTCCACAGCCTGTAAAAGGCAAAACACAGTCATCCCATCCACATGGTGCTTAGGTCTCATGGCCATGGTTTCTGATCTTCAGCAGCATCAAGGGACTGATGGAAAGACAAAACGTTGCCATCAGAGAGGCAATGCCTTATTATATTATTAATGTGCTATTGTTTTCCTGAATGTTATCATTTGAAGAAACAATAAAGTATAATTATATATAAACACACTTTATATATATATGTATAAGGATGAAGTATTAGGAAAACAATTCAGAAGCACTGGGTGCTGGTTGCCCTAGACTTTGGTTCTACATTTTCCCTCTTGCATTTAATTATTTGAAAATACTATTCCATTCTTTATCAAGAAAAACACAAGCCATGTGGGATAACCAAGCACAGAGAAGTGTGGATCTATTTCTTACTGCAAAAGAAGAGCAAATTACAGATGAAAGAGAAAAAAAAATTAAATATTCCATAGCTGCTTTGCTCTACCTTCAAGAAAAATAAATAAATAAGTGGAAACAAGGTGCTTGGTCTCCACTCTTTTCACACTGAGTGAGAAGTGCAGGTCACATACAGATTAAATACTACATAAGTAAGGTGGATAATTGAGTTTGGCAGGACCTGCGGAATCCCGTCCTGCAGTGTTTAAGGAAATGCTCAGATTTCTATTATTATTATTATCATTATCTTATGTTTTCCTACATTCTTTCCTGAGTATTCACTATATAATGGAAGCAGAATAAAATTACAACTATTCAAGTCACATAAAAGAAATAGAGTTGAATTTTGAAATATTTTTATTCTGCAGGACCTTACAAGCTCATTCTTCACTCATACAAGAAATCTGCACTGGGATCCGTTTCAGCAGAAACCAAAAGACTTCTAAACCTGGGAGCAAAGCCTGCACAGAGTGACAATTCCTGTTACCCCAGAGAAGCACGTGGCTGGAAAGCAGTGCAGATTTGAGGCAGACCTCAAGTTAGAGCGCACATAAACTTCTTATGTTGTGATCAAGTCCGGCCCCAGTTTAGGATTAAGGTTATGAAATGCTAAAATTATGTAATCAGAAATGACGGCAGCAGATAATTTATCAAGCTGTTAGAAAAAAGAGGGCTGTTCCAGCTAAACCAGATGTGCCTTTATTTTGAGTATTCTCCAAGCAGAACTAAAGGATCTCCGAACAGGAGAGGAGAGCGGCAACCCAAAATTGAAGCTGCTAATCAAAAACAGTGGGCTGAACCCTCAAGGAGAGCTTAGAAAACTGCTGCTCTGAACAGAGCAAAACACCAGGAAATGGAACTCAACTTTGTGCAAGAATATTCACCCAGAGCCAGGGCAGACTGCACGACACCCAGCACCCAGGGCCAGAACATCTGTAAGGGTGTGGGCAAAGCAACCGACGGAGACGTATTCTACCAGTCCTAAGGCTACCTACCCTTCCCCAGCTCTGGCTCCTGTGCTGGTGGCAGCTCAGCCAGACCAGCAGATCTCCCAAAGAGCTTTTAGCATATTTTATTGCCCATGTGGATTGCCTGGAAGATCTCTCACCCTACCATCTGGAGAAGAGGAAGCTGAGGAGAGAACTTATTGCTCCCTACAACTATCTGGAAGGAGGCAGTAGTGAGGTGGGTGGGGGTCTCCCAAGTAACAAGCGATAGGATAAGAGGAAATGGCCTCAAGTTGTGCCAGGGGAGGTTTAGATTGGATATTAAGAAAAATTCCTTTACCAAAAGAGCAGTGAAGCGCTGGAAGAAGCTTCCCAGGGCAGCAGTGGAGTCTAATTCCCTGGAGGTGTTCAAAAAACCTGTAGACGTGGCAGTTTGGGACACGGTTTAGTAGGCACGGTAGTGTTGATCTGATGGTTGGACTTGATCTTAGAGGTCTTTTCCAACCTTAATGATTCTATGATCTTTCTGTCCAAGAGTAACCTACAAATAGCCATGCTGGGTGCCGAGGAGCCCAACGCTCCAGCTGTGCACCCAGCTCTGCGTGCTGTAGGAGGATGTCCCTCAGCAACACTGTCATCACACCCAGCCTCGTCGCTTCCGACGAATGAGGGCCCTCCAGAGATATTGTCACCCTGTGATTGCAAACTGGGACTGATGCTCTCAGTTCTCAGAGCCACGTCGTATCGGTCTTGTGATTCCCGGCCCTTTGCACCCTGTGCTGTGTGACCACTAGAGCAGGAGGCATTGCCACCCACCTGTTACTAATTTATCAGTGAGCAGGACATTTCCAATTAAGAGAGAGCTGCCTTTTCTGCCTCTAAAAAGACTTCTCGAATTCTTTCATATCACAGGTTGCCTACATTGCCATCTCATGAATAACTAAGTATGATCACTGATTAGACACTAATAAGAATGTCATGCTATTGTTCTGGAAAAAAAATTGGTCCCAGCAACTTTCTGACAAGCATTGTAAGCGTAGTAGGAGTCTGATTAAACTGTAAGTGGAATTGCTGAGCTCTCCCAGCAAAAATCTCCCTGCAGCTGTAGCCCCGGGCAGCACTCATTCACCTGCAGGTATTCTAATTAATCAGAACGTCAGAATTTCTCTATCAGGATCAGAATTCCTTGTCCTCCAAGCAATATCCTGACTTCAAACACAGGAGACAGAGAAAAGGTAGATCCATCTGCAGATGGATGGATGGATGGATGGATGGAGACGAGCTGTTGCACTTAACCCCTTAGGGTAGGTCCCTTTTGTGGCTGTGGCTGTAAATAGGCTCAAGCTGGCTTTAAACCACTCAAGTACCATGGGCACTGTGAAAAACAATGGGGGCTGGGGAAACGCCCTGTGGAAATTAAGTAACCATTGCAGCTGTCAAGTAAATTATATACTGGGGCAATGTCTCCAGTTTCTCCTGATTTTGCTAGTTAAAAGGTAATCTGTGCCGAACTGTATGACCTGACAATTTTCATAGTCTAAATATAATTAGGTAGAATTAGGAAAAGATGCCAGCTGGTAGGTATGATTTAAACACAGGTATCAGTTAAACCCACCCTGTATAAGGAGAGGGCAGTTCACATCAGGCAGTTCTTTAATCTCTCCTGAACCCGTGCTGTCTGCTCTGTTACACATCCACCTCCGCAGTGTGCTGACAAGTCGTACTCTGGTTCATCCAGCGTTTGCCTTTCAAGTCTTGTCAGTTCATGAAATCATAGAATCACAGAGTCATAAGGTTGGAAGAGACCTCTGAGATCATCAAGTCCGACTGTGCCTGTCTCACTGTTCTGCTGTTGCAAACTAAATTCACGGGTTCTTGAGGCTGTCCTTAGTACACTCCTGTTCTGGAGACGCATCCTGCTTGGTAGGTGCCATCTGAGAAAATGAGATGAAGCACTGGACTAAATAGCATTGCCCCAACCTCTGAAATTTGCCGTAGCCTTTTTGGAATTGCCAGGCACCGTCTTTGGAGTGGTGTCTGCCCTGCTCTGTGAGCAGCTTGGCCTCCACGAACGGCTCTTGTGCTCTGCTGTGTGGGGCAGGGACGTGTGCCCAGCACTAACCAAAGGGGCTCAGGGGGTTAATTCACATTATTTAACAGCCTTCCCCTTGGCTAACTCGGGAGTGATGCTGAGAGGTTGGTAATATGGTTCTGCCCAGCCATTCCAAGCCTGAAAAATGCCAGTTCTGGGAAAAGCTTTGAAACCAGGGCCGTGGATTACAGGTGGGGGGATGTTCCCAGGTTAGAGAGCCCTGCAGGAGCAGGGACAAAGGGAATGTTTCTGTTACCAGGCAAAATAATCACAGCCAGCAAGATGCAGATGACAAAGATGTGCCACGTTCCCATGTTCAGTGGGATACCTGCTTCATAATTACAGACTTTCACAGCAAGAAATAAAGCACAGTGGATTTTACAGCGGTCGACAAAGAAGCAGAAGGGCACTGTTTGCCTTCCAAGATCAGCTGGGAAGCCTGTACTTAGACAGAAAAGTTGTCTGACAGTGCCTGCTTTCTGCTTCCACCACCTAATGGCTCTGCCCTGAGGAGCTCACTTAGAAAATCAAAGCATTTACAGGACAAAGCATGGGATAACAGCTGGAGTGAAGAAAACTGCGTGCTCCCAGGATATTCATAAGTGCATCATCCTGCAAGCGATGAAGCCTGGGAGTTTGCAAACTGGTGTTTCGTGGCTGGATCCTCTAGTATTTATTAAGGCATATATTTTTGTCTGAAGTCCTCCCCAAGAAATGCAATATTCATAACGATTCTTCCTTGTGTGTCTTCTCTGGTGCCAACTTAGGGCTGTGCAACCATCCCCTCAATAAGAACACTAACAAAGTCCATCCCCCTTGCCAGGCTACCTTCTGCTAAGAGGTTTTTCAGACATGTGTTTCTTCCTGGCATATAAAATGAAACCAAAACTGATCATCTGGAACACAAACTCAGAGTCTATGCCTGTGGAAAACGAGTTAAAAGCTGAAAGATATGAAATCTCTCTCCATAGAAAGTATTCTTACTTACTTTTCCGGATACTTAAAGGTTTCAATTCTAGTAGGACAGCCGTGGCTTGCTGTAATACCTGGTTTTGTCCACCCTGGCTCTTTTGGTGGTTAGAAACCACCAACACTTGGGAACAGAGGCTGCCTTTATAAGACACGTCTACAGATGCCTGATGCAAGGGATCCTTACTGGATTTCCTGCCTGGTATCATAGTCATATGAAGGAGAAAGACACTTGGACACTGAACAGAAATCCATGTCTTTTCCATCACAGGAGAAGGCAAAAGATCATTTTGAGTGTAGCTGGGGCAAAACGGAATTAGAATCATGGAATCATAGAGTGTTCTGAGTTGGAAGGGACACAAGGATCATTGAGTCCAACTCTGTCCCTGTGCAGGGCAGTGCCAACACTCACACCGTGTGTCTGAGGGCGTTGGCCAAACACCTCTGGAATATTGTCAGGCTTTGTGCAGTGACTGCTTCCCTGGGAGCTGTTCCAGTGCTCCACCACCCTCTGGGGGAAGAACTTTTTCCTAACGTTCAACCTAAACCTCCCCTGGCAACTCTTCCTGCCATTCCCTCAGGTCCTATCATTGGCTGCCAGAAAAAAGAGATCACCTCCTGCTCCTCCTCCTTTCCTCATGAGGAAGCAGTAATTAGTACTTACAACCTTTTTCTTTAATATTAATAAACACTTTCTTTGCTATTCCCCTCCCCCTTTAAAAAATAAAATAATTTAAAGATTTTAGAAAGTTTCTCTTTTTCTGCTTGTTTGAGAATTGCCTGGTATTGCCTCAGGTTAACGGTAATCAGAACAGAGCATCCTGCAAAGGAGCTCTGGAAGCTTTCCCAAGGACAACTCCCAATCCCTCCCTTGCAGACTGGTGTTTTCATCTTCCCCGTCTGTGGCCCTGCATTGACAAGACTTATGTGGCTTTCGCTTGGTTTGGACAGGTGAACCTCTTCAGATCATCCATCACTGCTTTTCACTGAGTAAAAGCAGCAGCAGCAGTCTGTATCCTTGTGCTGTGAGAAATAATGAACTTTCTAGTCCCTCATGGTGCTAATTCAGCAGATATACTCAATGAATTCAAGACTCAAGGGTAGTCAGCCGCAGCCTAAAGAAAGGCCTACGGTATGAAAAGTTACATTTCTTGTGTTGGATCCATGACTGCAGTGTGGAGATGGCTTAAGAATTGCTTATTTAGCTGTCAACAGTAATGAAGATTATCTTTTGTGCAGGCCAATACCAGTCTGTGTCAGCAAATCACTGCATCAGCTCTGGTTTGGGTGGGGTATTCTTGGTTTGAGGGTTTTGGAGGTTTGTTCTTGGTTGGGTTTGTGGGGTTTTTTCCATAAGAGTGGGAAGGCAGAATAAACACCAGCAGAAGCCAGTAAGGAATGGAGTTTAGGACAAGTAAAGGGAAGGATACAGGAAAAGCCATCCCATGGACACTCCTGCTCCTGTTTTCATAGAATCACAGAATGGGTTGGCTTGGAAGGGACCTCAAAGCCCATCCAGTTCCAAACCTCAGCCATGGGCAGGGACACCTCCCAGTGGATCAGGGGGCTCCAAGCCCCATCCAACCTGGCCTTGAACACCTCCAGGGATGGGGCAGCCACCACTGCTCTGGGCAACCTGGGCCAGGGCCTCCCCACCCTCACAGCAAAACATTTCTGCCTGAGATCTCATCTCAGTCTCCCCTCGTTCAGCTGAAAACCCTTCTCCCTCATCCCATCCCTGCACTCCCTGATCAAGAGCCCCTGCCCAGATTTCCCGGAGTCCCCAGTGTAATTACGAGATAGCTTAATGCCAGAAAAAGCACAACAAATGTACTCAAAGTTATCTAAAACCGCTACATCATGAGATCTGGGTATCATTAAACCAGGAAGAAACTTCAGAACTGTTTTGATTTCAGAAGAGTTACTCTTGACACACACCACCGCGTGCGGTGCTAAACCAGTCAAAGATATCTTTTTAAAGCTTCTGGAGGAATCCCTTGTGTCTTGTAACATAAAAATTACACCTCAAGTGAACTTTGAAATCCCTGACAGAACCAAAAGACCTTTTTCTCCTTTCATTTTGACTAGGAGAATTACAGTTTATATGGATAAAAGAGATGAGAACAAATAAACCCAAGTCATGCACCAGCATTCTCCTAAGACTCATTAAGCTAATTGCGGCTTGTCCACAGGAGCCTCACTCCAGTCGCACCTCCCTGCCTCTACACCAGCACAGCCAGGGTTTGTTTTATACACCCAGTGCCAGCATTAAGGCAAGTCCTGAGGAAAAGTGCAGTATAACTGAAACGCAGCACAGAGCAGTTCTGCTATTACCACTCTTCAGCTTCTTCCCCAGAGATATGCAAGAATTGCAATGCATGCAACGCACTCATTGGGACCATATTTCTGCCAAAAATGTTTCTCCCAGGAAGCCAAATACGTTTCTTTATTCAACCCAGACTGGTTAAATTTGCATTTGCAAAATTAGTACAAATTTCTTCGTGATTTTTTCCTCCTCAAATAGAGATTTCTTACGGTATGTCACATTTCCATCCCACACAGAAATTCCTCGCTTAGAATTGTGGCTGTTTAGTTACCACAGACTTGTTGCTCGTGGAATGGGGAAGCAGCACGTGTATTGTAAATGTTAAATTTGCAAACCTGGCAAATATGTTAGTTTGAAAATCAAGATGTGCCACTACTGGTAATTTTAATGCAAATAAACAAAGGTGACCTACTTTAACACATCAGGTCTTCCCTGATACAGAAGATTCTTCCAAGATTTTCTTTTTGCTCCATGTTAGAGTTTCATCTTCGTTGCACAGGTGTGACTGGATCTGCTTAAGTGACGTTAGCGGCTCTTGCATTGATCCCAATAAGAAGATTTGGACTGTAGTGACTTGCCCAATATGTCATAGTGGATTTGTGACAGAGATGAAAAGAAAATCCACGAGTCCTGATGCACTCCCTGCTGTTCTCGTCCTTACACAACACTTTGTTACATAAAACTTTTTCTGGATAAAAAGGCGGGGAGGGGGGGAGAGAGGGATGGAAAAAATAACATCTTTGTGGTTGTGAGCCAGTTTTCTCTAGCACCATGGCAGCAGCGTGTGAAGTGAAGCAAGATTTCCTTATAGCATCATGTGACAAGGCTAATCAAAATAAACATCCAAAAATTAAAGAAATTAAGGATGAGGTAGCAGACTGTGGGGAGAGCAGATGGTTATTTAAAATAACAGCAAATTTTGCATGCTGACTGCAGCTATAGCTCTTGTCACAAAACATAGTTGTTAATGGCAAAAGAGAAGGCAGAAACATCATCAAGGGTATTTTGTGGGGTTGGTGAAAGTAAAAGGATAAAAAATATATAGGGAAGAGGGTATTTTCAGCTCTCCACAAAATCTGCCGCAAATAGCAACAGCACCGGAGCAGAGGCAGGGGAAACAGAAGGGCAGGAGGTGGAAAGAGCATCACGTTGATCACATTTGTCACGCAATGTAAAAGGTCTCTCAGAAGCTCAGGGATCAGACACCGAGCTAAAGGAGAAGCTTTTGTCTCCCAAGGAAAAGCAAACCACCAAATCTGTTGTATATCATAGTCTGAAGCACTGAAAAGAGGGTCCAGACCCTGAGGAAGAGCTGCACTGACAGCTTAGCTCAAGTTGTGATTCGACTCCAGCCACCAGCACAGTCCCCAGCCCCGTGCACAAATCCATAACTCGAGTTCAAAGTCATGGATTTAGCCATGGTTTTTTCTAATCCTGCCACTTTATAGGCTCTTACCGTAAGAAATGGTTGTTGCCATGGGTCACCCCCAACGCAGGGCAGTTCAGCTGTATCGCATCAGGGTGTGCCCTGTTATTTTATCGTAACCTGAGCTCTCCAGGGATGGGGCAGCAGCTGTACCTGCCTACTCAAGTACTTCCATCTCTTCCTGTGAATGCTGTTCCAGCCGGGCGAGCACCAGCCCTGGAGCTCAGAGTTACTCTAAAATATTGCTGCATTTCGACTGCCCCGTGGGTTGCTAGGATATAGAGCAAAAAGGGGGGCAGATTATTGCCGCGTTGCAAATAACATTAAATAACAAAATAAAAGCCAAAGACAGACCTGTTTACAGACAGACAAGGGCATGAGCCAGTTCACAAACAACCTTTGTAGCCCCCAAATTTGCACCCAGTATTCAGGTGGCTCATAGACTCTGATTAGGAGCAAAACACGCACTCAAAAAGGCTATCACCACCTCAGAAGGGCTCCCAGTCATCTAAACACCCTCAATTCATTTTGCAGATGCCATTCCCTGGGTTGATTCCCTGAAAATTACCCTTGAAAAGTGCCTGGTTTAAAAAAACGTGGCAAACAATCTCCTCCTGACATGACTGTTGTGACAAATCGAACTGCAGGAACAAAAACTTCTCTCCGTACTAACCAAGCCCTTGACAACTCCGTGGGAAGGTGGGCGGGAACAGGAGTGGAAGGTGGCTCAAAGCACCCAAAAAAATCCATCTTTCTGTACTCCAGACTGCAGCTGCTGCTGTGGGAAGTGCTACTGTCTGGAATAGCAACCTCCCTCTGCACATCCCCAGTGATGTTACCGCACCAACCCGTCTGCTCTTGGAGACATGATCTTCAAAAGTTCTGCAATCAATAGGAGTGTGAAGGCAATGAAGATTTTATCTGTGTGGTCATCTCTAACCAGGCCATGGTTCACCCCAGACTGGAGGGGGTGATAAGACACTGCACTGAAGACCATACCCACATTACACCATCCTCCCTAAACCCATATTCCCTGTTCCTGCGCCTTCCACGCCGACCTCTTGAGTCTTTCCTAGTGAATTGTAAAATAATGTGTCTTTGAGGTTCTACAGGAGGGACTCGGGGAAGGAGAGGTGCAGGGGTTTCAAGCCACATCGCCACAGCAAAACGGGCAGCCACAAATCTGAAAAGAAATCCTCAGATTTAAACTCACATTTACCACAGAATCATAGAATCATACAATTGTTTGGTTAGAAAAGACCTTTGAGATCATCGAGTCCAACCGTACCTGTCCACTACTAAACCACATCCCTGAGCAACTTGTCTACCCATCTTTTAAACACCTCTAGGGTCGGTGACTTGTTTCATGCTGACTCGTCACTGCCAACTGCATTCCCCCGTGCAGGCAGCACCACGCACAGGGGCAGCTTCCAAGGACAGTACAGCCACCAGCATGTTCTTTCTTACAAATTCAAAGTCAAATGTGTTGCTGGAATCGCAGGTAAAAAACCAGGGAGATGCAGTTTCTGAGAAACAGAGGATGCTGCCAGCCAGCTATTTAATGTTATGCCTCTGTCTGCAATTTTTCTCTGCCCTGGTGTGTGCTGGTTGCAGTTTGCCCAGTGTTGACCCTGCTAAGTGTGAATTCATCGCTGCCCTTCCAGCAAGGAGCACCAGCACGTTGCTTTTGCACCACCACCCTGGTCCCTGGGACCAGCCATCCACGCAGGGTCAGCCAAGCAACGATATCAACTCAACAAAAGACATATATCCTTTTATAAGTTCACTGAAAATACCTGTTTCCTCCTAAGCCACTGACTCGAAACCCATTTAAGGCTGAATAATAACAATAATAATCAGAAATTGCAGACAAATTGCTTCCTCTCTTCTGTTAAAACTTTCAGAAGTGAGCTGTCAGCACATTGATAGAATGGAAAGCAGCCGGCTCCGCTCTGTGCTATTAAGTGTTTTTGACACTTTAGGATCTTGGCACAGTGAGCAATAAATGCAGAAGAAGCATCTTTTCTGTGTCCTGAAGTGGAGGGGGAGGTAGAGGGACATATTCTAAAGTCTCAAAAGCTGGAGACGACAGTGACACAGAGGATGCAGCTGTATGCTTTGTCCAAGGATGACGCGTTCCTAGGGAGTTCACACCACACATCATCTGCTGTTTTGTCGGTCGTGTGTGGTACCCACCCCGCTCTGGCCTTCTGGATGCAGGAAACCTTGCCAAGTGTGTGTATATTTTAAAGAGGCAGACACAGCAACACAGCCCTTTCGCCGACACCTGAGCGCTCACTCTATAACCGTATCTACCCAAAAGGTGGAAATTGCTAGTTTGGATGACTCCCAAGGTTCATTTACTCCACTCGCCTTCTCTGACAGTGGCAGCACCAGATGCTTTGGAAGAAAGTAAATAAGTCCCTTGAGTACTGCAAGCTGGGCAGTGTCCCTCAGATCTGGGAAGATATCATTTGCCTTATTGTCTGCATTTTCATCTCCTTCCAGCTGGTTTTCCACCCCATCTATTATAAATATTTGTGTTTTCCATGACTGTGAGAAAGCCTTTCTAGGAGTTATTTCACTCCTTCAGAAAAAAAAAAAAAAATAAGGGTTCCCGAGTTTTCCACTGAATGGCTTCAGAGCTCTTTGCACTGGGCTTCTTCTCACTCAGATGCATCTCAGTTATTGTCTCACACAACTTCCCAGTTAAAAATACATTTAGCAGCCATCTCAGCAACACAAAGGACAAAGGCAAAGAATTATTGCCTGCCTAGAAACACAGCAATTTTCATGTGTCTGTCCTGATAAACTACTGCAGCTGAAGAGCAAATGAACTGAAAGCATTTTTCTAATTCTTTTCCTCCAAAGTGATCATCTTTGTAAAAATGAACTGTGTGGATGCTCACGGTATTAAAGATCACGGTCTGCTCAAAGGTGTTTTCTGAAGAGAAAGTTTTGCTGAGAGTTTCAACTGCTGGTGACTGGACTTTATCTGAGGTCCTTCTGCAGCAGTATCCAGAGAAATTATAACTCTAAACTTCCTCAGAATTCCTGCACCTTTGTACTGGCTTTTTACACTCTTTTCTAGAAACTCTCTGATGTTTTGTAACCATTTTCTATCACCCCCAATCAGCACAGTATCTGCACACTTCCCACATAAAAACTGAGTGTGAATAAAAGCTTCAGTTAATTTTTTGTATATTTTTTGCATGTTGGAGTAAAACCTTAGCTTTGTTGGAGGTTTTATTTTTTATTTCAGATGTTATTACTTCTTCATTTAATATTCCTCGATTAAAAGGGATTTATTGACTAAAAATGTTGTTTCCTAAAACTGATCTTATTTGGTGGGACTCAGGGCAGGATAAATCTCATCAATAGCAAACAGAATAAGGATATTTCCAAGGTTAGGATATACAGATGGGGAAAGGATGCTGGTAATCCAGAGCAGAATCCCAGAACCTCAGCTTGTAAGGTAGCTGAGCATGGTTGGAAGGACCTAGGACAAAGAGCAATAAGGAAAGTGTTAAACCCACCCAGACCTGTGTGTCAGACGCAGATGCAGTGAGTCACCACGCTGCTGTTGGGAAGCAGAGCTATTGATACATACACATATATCCTAATACCCAATTTTCTAGTTCCTGCCAGAGCATTTGATTACAGCTTTTTAGTCTGTTTAATTCGGTTTTGCAAATATATCCTACCTCAGTGGTCTAACGAAACAAAAGACTACAGCTTTCTTCATTGCTGAAGGCTTTGAAATTCAGCACAGCAACTTCATTACAGAATCAATTTATCAGATTACATTAGAGTCCTTCAGATTTAAAAAATGGACACCTAGTGAGCTTTTATATTACATTTCCAAAACTTCTTGCGTTTAGCAGCATTTTCAGTAAGTTTCTTTGCAAATTAATTGGCAGTGTGATTAAATTCTTGTTCAGGTATTCTACACGATGATTCAAGCACTTGTGAATATGTGGTGAAACATAAGATTAGACTCGCTATGGAAGCAGACCATGAACAGTGACTGGCCATGCTTGTTGATTCTGCCCCTCTACTCTGCTCTGGTGAGATCTCACCTGAAGCCTTGCGTTCAGTTCTGGAGTTCCCATCCCAGGAATGACATGGATCTGTTGGAGCGAAGATAAGCAAAGATACCTAATGCCCTGTGGCTGGAAATGAAACCATCCAAGCTGCAGACACCGTCCTTGTGAACAGCCTGAGCAACAGTCCACAAACGTCTATGAAAGTCTTCACCAGTTTCCCTAAATCACAAGCTTGGATGCGGCTCCTTCTTCTGGAATTTGCCGTGTTGAGCTCATACCCACGGTAGCTGCACGATGCTACAGAGCACCCCCAGCACTTCTGTACCAGCCCTGATGGCAGTGTCGATGCAGAGAGCAATCAGCAGCCTCAGACTACACAATAAAACCAAGTGATGTTAACTGCTCATTAAGCCTGATGAGCAGTACTTACCTTCCCGAGTCGGGGAGTAATAAAATTGATTTGGATTTGATGTTTTCAACTTGTTGCTATCAGAGCTCAGGCGCCAGGCCTCAGTAAAACCTCCTCCTTGGTTTTATCTTCAGACACCTGAATAGAAATATTTTCCCTGTTTCCCTTCTTTCTGCCTACCAGCATCACAAGCACCGCAGGCATCCCAGAGGTGCTGTTGCTGATGCCACCCGGCCACGAGAAAGCCAGTGCAGAAGCGCTGTTGCCATGCCAGGGCTTCAGATTTGCCTCCTGAGTTGGTTCCAGTGCAAAACTGCTGTCATTAAAGCCTGTTATTTTCACAACACAGCCACACACAGCACTTTGTCATTTCCCTGGGTATACGAAACTGTTGTCATCTCAGTGCTGCGTCTGTCTGACTCACATGAATACTGGTGCGTCGTTTGTTATAGGAACACAGACTGCAAAATCAATGTTTAGGAGGGCTTTATCACTGAAACAGAAAAACCATGTTCCCAGAAGATGAATGGAGAAGAGATAATGAAAATAGAGCTCTGGGAATACCTGGATCCTGCCCCACTTGGATGTTTCATGTGGTATTAAAGAAGGCAGTTACGGCTTTTCTTCTGTTAATCCATTTGAGAAAGACTGGGCCATTCTTACCTGTGAAGCCTCTGAAGTTCCTCTATTGGTCTGTTATTATGAATTTTTAATTATTACAAATTAAAATACTGTAAGGTGGCTTCGTTCTCTAGAACTCGTTTGTGCTAAAAAATGGAAAAGGTGCTTTAGAACAGGCTTCCTACAAGTAAAGAGCCCAGCAGGACCAGGAGTACAATCCCTTGCCATGAGATAATAAATAAGAAAAATCAGCATTCAGACCCCGCTCTTCCCAGTGGATTTGCTCCTAAAACATGTTTCCCCCAAGCAGGTTTGCCACCGCTTGTGGCCATTCATTTGGAGAACTCTTGCTGCTCTCAGATAAACTGGTTACAAGAAGCTCTGGGGCCCTTTTTAATGAGGTTTTATAAATGGGACTGGAAGGCCAGTATGAAGACACCTAATCAGCAACCCTATCCAATAAAACTGATTAGAAGACATTTTTGCATGAGCCCACCTTTATCACAGCAAAAGCAAATAGAAACTTTTCTGAATGTGAACAAATTAGGAACAATCCCATCAGGGCACAGAACTAAAGTAATATACAGATATGAACTGCAGCAATAAAAGAGAAAGTGGAAAATGAGATAAGATTATTTTTTCTTAACAACTAACTAAGCTGATCCAAGAAAAACTTAAAAAATTCAAAGTGGTGAATGCAGCTTATTATGCTCTTGGGTTCCTCTTCCAGAGCAAACTGTGGATAAAGAGGAAAATTCATCAGCTCTCTTTAACTTTGCCACCTGTGTTGAACATAAATTACACCTCTGCCTGTGGGTCCATAAACAGCTACACACCTTACACGTGAAGCTATTTTCTAGGGGTGGAAATACTCCCATTTCATCCCACATTTGATCATGAACTCACATGGAATTAAGCAGGCTCCCCTTCAATGGAGAGAAATTAAATGAATTTAGTAGGAAGACTCTTTAAAACGGCTTCGGAAACTGCTATACCCAAAATGGGCAGAAACTACCAGGTGCCATGCTGTGCCCATGTTTGAAAGCCACCACAGATGATTGCAGCTGGGCACGGTCAGAAGGGCAGCAGCAGATTAAATGTTATCCTGTGCAAAAGCAGAGCTCCTGAAATGAGAACACCATCAAAGTCACCTCTGAGGATGAAAGTTTGGGAGCTGTATAAGGACTGCAGTCGTGTTAGACCCAGGGCTAACTCTGCATCTGTTTCTATCACTTTCACTGATGACAAATCCTTCCCATAAAGAAAAAAAACTATTATGAGAGTAGTTTAAAGGGAATCGTTTAACAAAAACCGTGAATGATCCAGCATTTTAAATTTGCCACATCCTTTATCTTTTCCATCTCCCATTTTAGGTCTTTCTCTACTTTGGCTATTGAGCATTTGTTCTTCAGGCTGAGAAATAAAAGGGAGGAGAGCAGAACCAGATGTAAGGGAAAAAAACAAAGAGCATTAGAAAGGCCAGCATAGAAGGCAATTTCTGAGGAACTCAGCTGGTAAGTAGACTTGGTGGAAGATTCTGGCGCTCAACAGAGCTGGATGATTTTGTCCCCTGACCAAGGTCAGGTGGTTCTTCTAAGGTCACAGGACTCTTCCTTTAAAAGCATCAGACAAAACATTGGTGGATGCAAGTTCTCTTCTAAACTTATCACAATTGTAAACATTTTCTAGTGGAGACATAGTCATTCAAAAGAAAAATTGTGGTGATTATGTTTAACCAAAAGTAGAGAGTACTTCACGTAACAGCTTCCAGGGACAGGAAATAAAACACTGGGAATAAAGCCATCCTTTGAATCTTGCAAATATTTATTATCATTGCATAAGCAATTCAGAATTCTGGTGTGCAATGTTAATAGGACCCATTAAAGTTCACCTGAGCCCCAAATTTCCTACTGTTAAAACAAAACAGGTTTTTTTTAATTCTTATTATTTTCCCAGAGTACATTGTGCTCTGTTACATAGTAAGAGGTGCATGGATTCCAGATGAACTTTCATCTGCTTCTAACTGTGAATAAAAGAAGAAAAACTTCCCAAAGTTAGGAATATAATGGGATTGAATAACTCTTATATCAGGACTGCTAGTGAACCTAAAGCCTCATTTAGTACCTCTGCAGCTGCTGCAAAAGGAATCTTCTATTGTTTTAGGCTTTGATATTTCCAAGCAGCAAAGAGAGCTGGGAAAAGAACTGTGTTCTGAAACACTCGGAGCTAGCTCTGATGTATAGCAAGTTTGGCAAATATAGATTAAAGACATCAAACTTCCTTTCACGGGCAAATATCCCTGAAACACAAAGGGCACAGACACCTGATTTGAGGCATGTGAGTTAACAAATCACCCCCTGACCAGACACAAACTCTGTGTGAACGAAGGGTCAGCTTTGCCTCTATCCCATCCCGCCAGATCAAGACACTCTGGCCAATCTGAACACCAGCCAGTGAAGGAAGATTAGAAACAAGGAGGATTTTTATCTTCCCTAATTCTTTTGGCAATGCAGTAGCATCTCTAGTGTGCCAAAGTATCTCCAGGGCCTGAGATACACAGATAGGTATAAAGTGGTTGGGGAATCACAGAGCTGTGACGTTCCCTAGGATATTCTCCAACTCCAAGAGGACAACCTGTACCAAAGGATGCTTTTCTACCCCCAACTCCTGATGGCTTTGTAAGGGCTGATCCAAAGTCCTCTGAAGCCAGGAGAAAGACCCCCACAGACATAGGTAGATTCTGTATCAGCATTTCCTTTGGACAGCGGAGGCTCTTCTCTAATGGGAATGTAAGAAAAGTAATTCAAATCATCAGTGGAGATGGTTTGAAGAAAGAGATAATAGCAGGAGACACCTGAGAACTCTTAGATGGACTGGAGGGTGAGCCAGTGGCACCCAGATGTGTAGGTGGGAACCAATACCAGCCAAAGCATTATGTGCACCTGAGCGTCAGCCTCCCGTGCTTCACCTTCCTGTTCCAACCTAGAAATAGTTAGCAAGCTTTTCAAAGCATGTCCCTCACCACACGTGATAAAATCAAATAGGTTTTTCTTTATAAGTTTCTCACATAGTAAAATGACGAAGTTACCTATTATGAAAGAAATTGGGTCCTTCCTACTATTTAGGAAATTGCTTAAATTTGATACTTTACCTCTGATACTGTCTCAAGGAGCATGAATGTCTGAGGCAATTGAGAAATCCTGAATAGGAGGAAAAGCTCTCTTGCCTTCCAAAAAGCTTACAGTCGCGGCATGCTGGGAGAAGCTGTGAAATGCGCTAACTGGCTTTGTCGCTAACGTGATTATGCAAACTAGATGATAGCAATAGCGCTGCCCTGCCATCACTTACAATGGCATCTCCTCTCTTTCAATTTTATGTCATTTTCATCGAATTTGGGTCTGTCAGGTTGCCGTGCCATAGGATTCATGTGAAAATGAGATCCTGATTCTAAGCAACTGATTCAGTTGAGGAAATGAGAAGTGTTAAGGCTGCTATCCATTAAGTAAAGGGAGGAAGATTATTCTGAAAATGCAAAGAGATAAAATCGATCTAAATGGGCAAGTTTTCAATTGCTTCCATTCCAGAAAAAAAACTGACGCCATTCTAAGTAAGAGGCCTGTAAATCACAGCTGGCCTCAGAATACTTCAACATATGTGTTCAGGTAGGAATTATGATACACATGTAATATTGCTTACAGACCAGACCCAGCAAAGAATGCATTCTGATAGGAATCTGAGCTGAGCTGGGCTTCGGAGTGAACGCCTGCTTCTGATAGCTTGAAATAGCAATGCTAGGGTAGTGGTTCCTGGGCAAAATAAATAAGGAATAAAGCAGGACCAGTAATTTAAAGATGGACAGTGATTTTAGCAGAGTAATAGAGCACTTTAGCCAAGTCAGCCTGTATCAATCCCCTATAAATTCCTCCATCACCACAGCTCAATTATGTAGGTCTCCAAGTAGGAAACACTGTAGAGAGTGGTCATTAGGATTTTGGGGTGCATCAGAGAACTGCTCATCCAGCAGGCAGATTTATGCAATTAAGTCCTTCATGAAGGTAAAACACATAATTTGCCCAACTTCTTAAGCAATAGCTCAGTGGCATCATTGACTTTTACATCCACTCATGTACAGTTTATAAAATCACTGAGTTATGGTATTCAAGCAGCAACGCACTGAAATAAAGTTCTGCCTGCTGAATCAGAAACTAAAAGAGGCTGCATGTATCAGCCCATAACAAAAAGAATTGCACATATTACCTTGGTAATATTGTTAGCTGCACCTGTTTCTTTTTACAGCAACAGATTTATATATATGTATAGATATACTTATATTTTTATATTGTGATGTCAGTCATGACAGTGTTGTCTGCAGCCTTTCTTTAAACCTGTTTATTTATTTGAGAGGGTTTTTTTCTCCTGAGATGCCCTAGGCAGGCACATGGTGAAAACTGACATTTCACTGGCTTTTAAGATGAAAACACTTCCATGCTTCAGATCTAATCCAAATATGTTAAGTTACTGATATAGTTATGTTGGCATTGTTGTGCTGTTTTAGAAGGAATAACTGGCTTCGAAATATGTGGTGTAAATTACAACTAAAAAAGTAAGTGTCGCAGGCCTGAAATATGGTAACCAACTGTCTCCTCTTACAGGTGTGCCCTAAACTGCCAAATAAATATAAACAAGAATTCAGTATATATGAGATTCCACCTTCACTGAAATAAATGGGGGTTTTCCCCTTCAATTAACACTTAAGCATAAAACAGCTTTTAAGATAATTCACCATTGAAAATGGTGAAGGACAAAACTCAGAGACTTTAGGCAACACCGGTCGCAGTTGCTTCTGATCCAGGACAGTAGCATCTATCCAGTTGTAGGCAAACTCTGACCCATGTTAAGAGCATCTCCTACCACTAGAACCACAAATATACTGACAATTTCTGAGAATCCAATTTCATCTCCATGTGACAAACTTCACTCCATATCCAGTGAGGAATCTGGCTCAACAGATAAAGCTCCAGCATCAGATATGTTGGTTTATCAAGCATTCCCTACTGTGAGTAATTATACTCTTTGCCCACGTGGATAATCCCAGAATTACAAAGCTCTGGTTTGGTTCTGTAGATGAAATGCAGGCTTGAAATTCTAAAATCAAAACAAAGTGGGTTTAAAACAAAACAGGAGACAAAACAGGCCTATTTTCCATGACTAATGAAGAAAAAAGGATCCTGTTACTAGCACTCATTTCAGAGACCTGCTGCTTCTAGAAATGTATTTCTACACATCAGACAAGTTCAGGCATTCTTCGACAAGTTACTTGGCTTAGTTCCAGATGGTGCTACTGATTTATGATTATTGCACGCCAAATTTCATACTAACCTGTTGTTTCCACAGCTTTCTGTAACAGCAGCGCTGCCTGGCTGGCTGCAGCTGCAGTTTGTTCCTAACATGTTCCTGTTTGCCAATACATCGGGTCCCTAGCAGGAAGCAATCCTAAACATCCCCCAGATGACGTAGCTTAATGGATGGTGCTGAAGAGCACTTGTGAATCCTTTCAGGTGCTCAAAGTTGAAATGCAAAAAAGGGCCCTAACATAATGTCCCAACCCCCTGACTTGCACAGTTCTGTCAAGGTTTGTTTGTGTTTAAGGAGTATCTGTACTTTATGAAAATCTGCTGCCCCCCTCCGCCACCGTGAAAGGCTGAGCGTGGCTGTCATGTTAACGCTAGCTAGGCGGGTTTGGGGCTTGTCTGCTTTCCTTCTTAAGATCCTTTGTGCTGGCTTTTTCTTTCATTTTAGAGAGCAGTATTTTCGTTCTGAAAAATAAATTTTAAGAAATGACCTGGAGAAGGAAATTATGGTCTGAATAATCCCAACCACAACACTGAAACTGTCAAGGAAGGGAATCCAATAAGATTTATGCTGCCCAGCTGGGATAGTGTGAGTTTAGCCTGGTAGAAACTTTAGCCACTATCAATAAAAATCACCTCCAGTAAAAGATTCCACGGTCTTCCGATGTTGGCCTGGGGGAGCCAGGCATTCATGAACTGATTCCTGAGCTCACCTTGAACTGGTTCATTTTAAATCCACTGGTTCTTCTTTATGCTTCTCTGTAAGCCTGGGATATAATGGATTTATTAAACTGAAAAATCAGTAAGAGGGCTTTTCCGTCTCCAATCCCCACTCTGCACTAGGATATTTTGAAGCTGAACAGTAACAAACACTTCTGTGCGTGCTTAGAGATGATTATTTGCACTGTTTTCAATCTATTTTTCCAAGGCTTGCCATCTGATGCCCATCTAGTGTGTAGCCTCTCTCCGCTGGGAGAATGAGCCAACTGATCACAAGGGAAAAGTTTGATTCAAGAACATATGTCTCAGCAAACAGAATGTATCATCTCTCTCACAGCTGCTTCCCAATTCTTTGCTGCTCCCTCCCCCCTTATTTTGCATTAAATTCCATATTTTTACCCCTATAGGCAGCCACGAAGCCCAGATCTGAGAGTGAACTCCCTGTTCAAAGTTCTTTAAAATAATCAAACACATCTTTTTGCTAAGTACTTGGGAGAAAGCTGGAAAGTATCTCCTTACCAGCCACTGGAAAAGGCCATGCTGCTCAAAGGGCTGTATGATAAAACTTTAACAGATCTGTTTATCTTTTTGGTTCTTCCTCCTTGACAGGTTTAATGGTGAGAAAATCACATCTATATCAAACTATCTTCATTGATGTAGTAAAAGATGTGTAAAATTATCAAGTTTCAGCTTTTGGACAATTCCCTATGCCACTCTGTTAAGCAAAACTTCCTATAGATCTCACACTGAAAGGATGGATTTTTAAAGTCCAGGTAAAGCTCACAAATCAGATCAGAACTCCTCTTTTCAGGAGGTCTTTATCAGTCAGAAATAATATTATATTTGGAAATACTGAAATATATCAAGGCACTGAGGTTACTTATCTTGTAATAGGATTTATGGACCAGAGAGCAATTTGTTGCACAAGTATGTATGTGCTTCTGCATATAAAATCTATGTATGCAATGAAAATGGCATAATAGCTAATTACCCAGTTTGCCAAAAATTAAACCCAGCTATGGCTAGTGACGCACACTCAGCACCAGATGCCAGAGACTGCTGAGCACATCCATCAGCTATAGATTCTATATCAAAGATGTCCTAAAAAAGACCAGTAAAGGTTAAGTGGCCAATTTTAATGTAAAAGTATGCAGATGATAGTCTTTTACAAACATTCATGTGGTACAATAAAAATTATTCAGGATTTGGAAGGAAGTTTTACTTTAAGGGCACTAACACATGGCGTTCTAAAATAATGACAGAAATAGTTATAGCCATATTGCTTATCCCAGAAATCCAACGCTTCTAGAGAGAATGCCAAATGCAGGGCATATTTCTCAGTTGTTCAGACTGCTACGTCTTATGAAATATCAGGGCATCTCTCCGGAGGGACACGACCTGATTCAGCCAAGGACAGAGCACCCGTGGTTGATATAATAGGCAGTCAGGATTCCAAGGCAGAAAGCAGCTCAGAGAGTGGGGAAAAAAAAGAGGGGAACTAAATCATGCATGTCTTACATTGCTGGTAACTGCTTAAAAACAAAAGTAAGAATTAAACTTGAACAAGAGGGAAGAAAATTTTTCAGAATCTGAAAAATTTGTTTAATGAAGGAAAAAAACCCCTCTGAAATTTAAAGAGATGAAAATTTAACTCTGGTCCAAATCCAGGTAGAGGCTATATGTCACATCGTTATAGGCTCCCATATGTTTCCTAGAGGCATTGAAAGAGCCAAGGAAATTTAGACAAAGGGAAATGTAATTATTTCTGATTGAAACAAAATAGCAGCCAATTTATGCATATACTCTTCCTGTTGAATTAGCATTATGCTACTGAATTAAATTATTTTCATATGCTATTGTGCTTTCAGATGTAGCCATATGTTTTTTCACATTCTGTTTCACATGCTACTTTTTTTTAGTCATCAGAACTTAATGACATAAAAATTGCTATCTGAGTTGACACGGTTATTCCCTCTTGACGACAGTCTCAGTAGAAGCATAATGTGACAGATGAGAGCACCAAAGCTCAGGGTTTCACATAGACTTAAAAATAATTAAAAAAAAATCTGCCAGCAAAACTTTGAAAGCTGTTCTACAGGGGAACAATTTTTCTACTCTAATTAATTTGGTGTTCTTTCTTCCTTCATTTTTCTATGCCTAGAAAGGCACCTGAAAACAGGAATTTAGTTGTTCAGGAACTCATTTACTCCTGCTGTGCAGTCATCACAGGTATCAGCTTAAGACCAGGTAGCAGCATAGATCAGATAAACATTGGAAGATTAAACAGGTCTGAGAGCCAGGGCTGGATTTAACTGAAAAAGTACGTAGATTTGTATTTAAGATCAACAAAATCCAGTTGATACATCTTGGCTCAAAATGACGAAAGCAGTGTAAAGCCTGAGCTGTGTGAAGGAAGGTTCAGAAATACCTCTGGATGTTCCTGTAGTCTTGATGTGGAAAGGTCATTGCAGCAAGATCTCTTTTACTCTGAATAGAGCTCTCACAGAAACAGTTATTCCTGGAAAATTTCAACAGTATCTAAACCAGAGCAGAGGGAGAGACTATTTTCCGTTTCAAGAGGCAAGCCTGAACACCGCTGGAGAGGAGGATTTGTAATCAGGTGTCAATACCCGACATCCGCACCACCAAATTTCCCAAAGTCTTGCGTTTAAGTAATTTTGAATGTTTACTTGATGTTCGATTAATCTCTTTTGGGTATAAGCTTTACATCATGCTTTAAACAATTATTCAAGTTAATTCATTGGGTATCAAAGGTACAGAAAGTTTTCCATTTTGCCAAATTACATCTATCCCTCTCATTTTTCATTATTTGGATAATTTGCAGGAAAATAATGTCTCTCTGTGAGTTTTTTCCCCCCCAGCTTTATTATTCACTTAGAACAGTTGTTCTTTGCACATGATGCCATTTTTATTTGCTATAGAAATAATTTTAATGTCACAAAAAGGATTAAGATTTCAAGTGAGGAGTGAGCAATAGGAAAACCTGATCACCTAAGCAACAGAAGTTCTGTTTCATGCCTCTGTGTCTAAAAATACCTAACAAGGCAAAATCCCCTGTCAACAAGGGAATGCTGCATCTCTTTCTTTCCTAACAAAATGGGGGTTTACGCTTTAAATGATGGACAAAGCTGGTGGGTTCTGCATTTTTCAAGCGTGCCACATGGAATCACTTGTTAAGCATCAATGTCAGGTTGACATAAAGAATCATAGAATCACAGAATCATAGAAAGTTTGGGGTTGGAAAGGACCAGAAGGTCATCTCATCCAACCTCCCTGCAATGAGCAAGGACACCTTCAACTAAATTAGGTTGTCAGAGCCCCATGCAACCTGACCTTGAATGTTTCCAGGAATGGGGCATCGACCACCTCTTTGGGAAACCTGTGCCAACGTTTCACCACCCTCAGTGTAAAAAATTTCTTCCTAATATCATCTGGTCCAAATTTTTAGGTGATACATAGTTTAAATGAGTTGGCCCAGCACCCCGTCAAACGGAGCCTTAAAAGTGTCCAGTGCAGAGGAATCTCCCACTTCCCTGGGGAGATTATTCCAATATTTAACTGTTCTCATAGTGAAAAATTTTCTTCTGGAATCCAAATAATCTTCTCAGGAGGAACTTATACCCGGAACTTATACCCATAACTCTGTCTTTTCTGTTTCCAGTTCTGGAATCCCCGAAATAAGAAGGATATGAAGTTGTTGAAACGGGTCCTGAGCAGGGTCACAAAGATACCAAAGGGTTGGAGGAGGCTGGGAGAGTTGGGGTTGTTCAGCCTGGGGAAAAGAAGGCTGCAGGGAGACCTTACAGCAGCCTCCCAGTGCTGAAAGGGGCTCCAGGAAAGCTGGGGAGGGGCTCTGGATCAGGGAGTGCAGGGATGGGATGAGAGGGAACAGTTTTCAGTTGAAAGAGGGGAGATTGAGATGAGATCTCAGGGAGAAATGTTTTGCTGTGAGGGTGGGGAGGCCCTGGCCCAGGTTGCCCAGAGCAGTGGTGGCTGCCCCATCCCTGGAGGTGTTCAAGGCCAGGTTGGATGGGGCTTGGAGCCCCCTGATCCACTGGGAGGTGTCCCTGCCCATGGCAGGGGGTGGCACTGGAGGGGCTGTGAAGTCCCTTCCAACCCAAACCGCTCCGTGCTCGCGCCCCGCCCCTCCCGCAGCAGCCGCCGCGGCCATGGGGGAGGCGGAGGGAGGCTCGGCGGGCGCTGCGGAGAAGGCGCCGCCGCCGCTGCCGGGCCCGGGTGCTGCCGCCGCCGTCGCTGCCGCCGTTGCCGCTGCCGCTGCAGCCGCTGCCGCCGCCGGCCCGGAGCCCGGCGTGGCGGCCGAGGAGGCGGTGGTGGTTTGGAGCCCCGAGGTGGAGGTCTGCCTGTTCCACGCCATGCTGGGGCACAAGCCCGTAGGTGAGAGCAGGCCGCGCGAGAGCCGCGGGCTCGAGTGGCGGCGCCGCCCGGGCAGGAGAACCGGGAGCCGGGTGCTCTGCTGCCCCCAAGGGCTCCGGGCCCGCGGCTTCTCCCCCTGCCGGGGGCTCAGCCCTCTCCGCTCCTGGAGTGCTGTGTCCAGTACGGGAATCCTCGACATGAGAAGGACGTGGAACTGTTGGAGCGGGTCCAGAAGAGGCCATGGAGATGATGAGAGGGCTGGAGCACAGAGGACAGGCTGGGAGAGTTGGGGTCGTTCAGTCTGGAGAAGAGAAGGCTCAGGGAGACCTTAGAGCAGCTCCCAGGGCTGAAAGGGGCGCCAGGGAAGCTGGGGAGGGGCTCTGGATCAGGGAGTGCAGGGATAAGATGAGGGGGAACGTTTTAAACTGGAAGGGAGGAGGTGTAGATTAGACATTAGGAAGAAATTCTTTCCAATGAGGGTAAGGAGGCTGTGGCAGAGCAGTGGTGGCTGCCCCATCCCTAGAGGTGTCCCTGGATGGCACCCTGATCCAGCAGGAGGTGTCCCTGCCCATGGCAGAGGGATTGAAACTGGATGGGCTTTGTGGTCCATTCCAGCCCAAATCATTCTAGGAGTCTATGGTCTCTCTTCCCTGACTCGTTGCCTTATCCCTTCCATGGGTTGTTATCTGCACAACCTTTCTAAAAGCTCTGGCTGCCTTACGCAGCCCCAGGACAGCCCCTGTAATGAGGTGAAACCCCAGCCAGGCATTGCCCTGTATGTCTCTCCCGTCCTGTAACAGCAGGATGGATTTTTCGTTGTTTGGGGTAAGTAAAGCTGTTAGTGCTATTAATTTCACTGATTTCTTGCCCTAGGTGTGAATCGCCATTTCCATATGATTTGTATCCGAGATAAATTCAGTCAGAATATCGGACGGCAGATTTCTTCCAAGGTGATTTGGGACCATCTGAGCACCATGTATGACATGCAAGCTCTTGTGAGTATCCAGGATTGATGCAGCCACGTCCTTATTTCTTACAGTTTAGGAGTTTTGATAGGCCGGAATCACTGGGTCTGTCAGACCCTTCATGTTATGAGGAATTAGGTGTTGCTCTAGGGAGTTGATGGGGTTTTTCCTGTGTAAAAGTACGTTAGGTGGGAGACAATAAAACCTGTAGTGGTTTGTATTCTGGTTTGGGTTTTTGGTTTGTGTTCTGAGTGAGTGTATTGAAGTTGTCTAAGTGCTGATTCAGCAAACGTTTACATAGGTACTTAAGTATCAAATTAGGAGGTTACAGTGTGTTTGTATAAGAATTTTCCATGTTTGGGTTCCAGAAATGATCTGAAATGATCGTCAGCCCTGATCTCAGGTATCTTGACCTTAGTAATCAGTGTGACATGAGGAGCCTCCTAATTCTCTGATGTCTGAAGTGTTTTAAAAATTATTTAGCTACTAATTGCATGTAAAATAGAATTTGAGATTGCACTTTTAAATCAAGATTAAAGTTCTTACCAAAGTCATTCATAGAGATCTATCTTTTCTTTCTAAGCACGAATCCGAGATTCTTCCGTTCCCTAATATAGAGAAGAATTTTGTTCTTCCTGATGAAATGATTCAAGAAGTGAGAGAAGGTAAGATATGACAGCACTCTCTTATTCTTGGTTGCTCTGATCTCATTTCAGAACAGAACTCACCCAGGAGAAGAACATAACGTGCCAGTCCAAGGCCATTCTTTCAGACTGGTGTTTGAGATGTATCAGGAAAACGATGTATTAAACAGTTAAAACTGTATCTCATTGATTTTTTTTAATCATCTGACTGAAGGAAAGTATTGGGGAAAGAATTGCTGCTTGTGCTGTTCATATTTGCACTATCAGCCTCTGTGATTGACCCCTGTAGGACACAGGCTAGTGGGAGAGAGAGGCTTTTGGTCAGATTCCACACTATTTCTCACATTTTTAAATGTAACATAGATGGGATGTCAACAGAGCACAAACAGTTCTGTTTGTACCATTTAGATTCAGCTTCTCTAACCGTTGCCTAACAATTTTTTCTATAGGAAAAGTCATGATAGAGGATGAAGTGAAAGAGGAAATAAAAGAAGAGATGGAAACGCATGCAGGTCCAGAAGAAGGTAAATTTGTGACTCTTTACTGTGTAATGTAAGATTAAAACCAACTGTAACTGTTGAGAAATTAATGTAAAAATGTAAATCCCAAATATAGTGTACATTGTGATTTGTATTCAGACTTAGCATATGCTCATACCAAGAACTAGAATAATTTAAGAATGCGCAGAGTAAGCAGTTGCCAATATCTGATCCTTTGAAAGATTTCTCTTTTGCTGGTAATTCATATGTACAAAGTTATATGGTTTTGGAGTTTTTTTGATTTTAATATGTGCTTGACAGAACCCTGGGAGTCTGAAGTAATTCTAAAGATCTCTGAAAGAAAGTTGAGTCCAATTTTAATGAACCTAAATACTCTGTGTTAGGATCTTTGCAGTCATGGGGAAAAACGGCCTATAAATCAAAATGAGATTGTAAGATTGTATGCTTACCTGGGCACACAGGGAGGGTGGGTTTTGTTTTCTTTTAGTTGCATTATCTTGCTTTCTCTAAATACAAGGCGTGTTTTCCTAGCGCTTTGCTGTGAAACAAAGTTGAATGCAAACAGTAGAGATCCTGCTATTTACCTTAAGAGACCAAGCCAACCTATAACTATAATTTTGTAATATTTATATCACAGAATTAGTGGTGTTTTGAGTGTAATTAAAGTTCTAAAAATGTATTTTAAAATATATTAGATTTCACATTTTGAGTGTTTACTCTTAAAGTCTATCTATAATACCGAATGTAACAACCGTTGCTTATTATAAATTCTATAGATTGATCCTATGTTCTGTGTAAGTGTTCCTATAAAGTATTTTAATTTTAAGTGCTGTTTAATTTCACTTAATGAATTTCATTTTCAAGCTGTCAAAATACCTGCCTGACCTTAAAGCAAATGATAAAAACAAAATGTGCCATTCTTACAGAAGATTTTTCCTTTAAAAGTTTAAGTAGTACTGAAATTGTAGTTGAGTATGCTGAGAATTGATTGGTTTGAAAAGCTTTGCATAATATAAAGAAATTTTATATCACTTCTTGTTTGCCTATGTGTATAACTCTGATCTGGAATCATTACTTTGATCCTGTTTCAGTTTTTGCACCCTCTGGAAGTTTAGGAAAAACAACTGAAAAGCCAAGCGGCAAAGAGAAAGAGAGAACTTCATCAGATCCCGGGTCCAAAGAAGGGTCTGATAAGAGGAAGCGCAACAGAGTCACTGAAAAGGTCTTAAATGCCAACAGTAACCCTTCCAGTCCAAGTGCTGCGAAGCGGCGCAGAACGTAAAGCAAGCTGTGAGCGAGACAAGTAACAAAGTCAACTTGAAGAGGGAACATCAGCAGCAAGATAGTTGCTACATACCTTTTCCTTTCTCAGAAATTTTATCTGAGCCAGTTACTTGAAGAATCTGCACGTTGGCTTTTATACACGTGAGACTCAGCCTGTCTTGCCCGATGTGTTTTGCAGTTAGCGCCGTGTAGCCGAGCAACGGCCGCCTTCTCGTGGTGCTGGGGGAAGACACTGGCACCGTTAAGAGTTTATGAGTGCAACAGTTCCACTGGTTGTATTTCAAACAAGTAACACACCCAGTGTCAGCATAGTTCATGCAGCAGGTGCTCGGTGAAACACAGAGCCTCAGTTCCTGAAAAGCATAGGTTGCTTCTGTAAATTTGGGATTGTTTTTTCTGCCTTTGCTTTGTTGCTGTCTTTGAATATTACAGACCCTCTTTGGGGGATGTTTGGCCAGTTTACTTACTACAAACGTAGTGTTTGTATCAAATGTTGAATTAATTGTTTCAGTAAGAGAAAAATTCTCTTAAATAGAGGTAACTACTGAGTGCAGGTATTTTTTTTACTGTGTTTGCTGGAAGAACCTTTACGTCTTTCACCCATAGTGACATAACATGTTTCAGTCTTAAAGTTTATATCCCGTAAGCGAAGTGAAAATGATAATGCACCTAGACAGAATAATTAATAAGGGTCCGAAATAAAATACCCAGTGATGTCAACATGGTTTTGTAAGCGATCGGCTGAGCTGTGCGTGAACCTGGAGGTGTTACTTCATCCGCGTGTACTGTATGAGGATGTAGCGGTGGGCTTTGTACATCGTTATTTATTTCTGTTAAAGCGTTTTTGGTATTCCAGAGTGTTCGTTCTGTTCTACAACTTCAGGAGTGTTACTGACACTGTAATGCTTAGTTTTTATACGCCAGAATATTAAGATTTGTTGAAGTTCCTATTTCTCTGTTGTGTTGTGCGTGGCCGAAGGCAGGGGGCGTGGTCGTAGGGGAGGGGGCGTGGTCTTAGGAATAGCGCGGCGGGTCGGGGAGGGGGCGTGGTTGCGGGAGGGGGCGTGGCCACGCGGACAGGCGAACGCAGGAAGGGGGCGTGGCCGCGGGAAGGGAAGGGGCTTGGCGCGCGCTTCCTCCCCGCCCCACGTGGTCGGGCTTTGTGCCGGGCGCGGGGCCCCGCCGCCCCTTTCGCTTTCCTTTTCCCTTCCGCCCGCCCCGCTCCGCTCCCCATGGCGGCCTCGTTCAGCTTCAAGGCGGAGGACGAGGCCTCCTCCTTCTGGAGGTACGACTCCACCTGGGAGGAGGACGAGGAGGAGGAAGAAGAGGAGGAGAAGGAGGAGGAGGATGAGGATGGCGGCGAGCAGGAGGCAGCGGAGGCGGCCGGCAGAGCTGAGCCGGAGGATGCGGGGGCGCAGCCGGTGCCGAGCTGGGCGCGGGGCTCCCAGCAGACCCAGGTGGGTGCGGGGGGTGCGGGCAGAGCCTCCGAAAACGCTTCCCTGCCTTCCTCGGGCGGCTGGGGCTCCCCCGGCTCCCCCTCCCGAGCGGCGGCTCCTCCTTGGCGAAGATGAGGATGGTTGAGTCGGTACCGTGGCAGTTCTCGCAGCCCCTGGGATTGCCCCGGGAACTCTTAGATTGTGCTGAATTTGGCTTTATTTGTCTACAAGATGCGATGCTCCCGAAGCCAACCCAGCCGCTATCTGTACTATCCCCCAAAAGCCGGTGGGGTTTGCAGACTTGAACGCCAGAAGTGCCAGCAAAATGTGCTTCATTTTAGGAGCGTTTAAGGAAGGTTAGGGAGTCCCGTGAGCCCTTAACAGCTGCACGTAATTCCTGAAAGTCCAAGGGGGTTTGACCTGGCAGTGATCGTTGGCGTTGGCGTCCTCATTTTGAAGCCAGTCTGCAGAGAGAAGACCCGAGCTCGCTGGGAAGTGACCCCCCAATTTCTGTTACGCATAAAGGTCACAAAGGCACAGCGTTTGGGATCTCTTTCCCCACCATTCCCTGTGATCTGGATGCTCCATCCCATAAATACGGGTTCTGTATGGCCCTTACCTGTTGGCCACACGCTGACAGCTGCTGGCTTTGAGTTATGACATTGATGTCCAGCAGCAGCTCCTTGGGTGTAAGATTTTTGTCAGTATCCTAATTTTTGTATGGTGGCCTTTTCTAGCCTCATGCCATCCATAAAAAGCCATCGAATAACATCTGCTCGCTTTCAAACATGAGCTGTAGCTTCCTATTTTTTTAGACTTGTTTTTTTTTTACCCTAGGGACCATATTATAAAACAGCTCTGAAAACAGAAAAGATCTCTGATTGTCCCTGCTTGTGGCAAGGGGGGTGGAACTGCTTGGGCTTTAAGGTCCCTACCAACCCAAATTATTCTGTGATTCTGTTAGAAGCTGCAGGTATAAATATGTAACTGTGGTTATAAAGAGTGAAGTGCTGCAAAATGTGCACACCTGTCTCTGGTGCATTAAAATAACACTGTTTTGAAATAAAAGGAACTTGTTAGTCTTATCTGAGGTTCCTGTCTTTAGCATCAGTGTTTTTGAGTTTGACATTGAGCATCTCGTCTCTTCTGCAGCTTTGCTTTCACAAATGCAAACTGCGTCCCCGTTTCAGGCTCTCCTGGGTCAGTTGAAACACTCTCCAGTCCTACAGCTCCTCCCCTTTTGGGGAAACAAAACTAATCCTTCACTTGAGTTCTGTTTCAGTGAATCAGCTGTATTCTTAGGACATAAATAGGCAGATAAAGCTTTCTAATTAATATAATTTAAAGGAGTTTAATATTGAACTTTCAATTTAATAAGAATTAAGTTATTAAAATAAGCTCCCTTTTTAAAAAAGATAAATTCTGTTCAACATGGTATTCCAAACACTGCTGACTTCTTACAAAAACACACGCTCTTTGCTTTGCAAACACAGTGAAAGTATAAATTCAGCGGACTTACATGCTCATGCACCACGGGACCTTCCTGGAGTTTTCCTGCAGGGAATGAATGGAGACCTCAGCTGTGCCTGTGGATCTGTGGTGGATCAGGAGTATTTTAGGTGGAATAGTTGTAACGCTTAACGGAAGAGGTGAGGATTTCCTTTGATTGGCACTCTTTGAGAGCACACTGTCAATTTTCTTCTGTACATGGCTGGAGTTTTGGATTTAATGCCTATAGGACATTCCAGTTATTCTTTTTTGATGTGCTTGTTCTTCAGATATTTTTTTAGAGCAGCTTCTGGATTGCGACACTGTCAAAGCGAGGACCTTTTTTTCACTTCAGTGATTGGTTTCAGACTTGGCCTTGTGAGAGAGGATGCTGGCCCTGAGACTTACAGCCCCTGGAATATTGTTCTGCATCTTCAAAGAGGAGTTCTGCCTTCAGTGATAAATGTAGTCACCTCTGACAGTGCCTGCAAAATTTTTAAGGGCAGGGAGCACGAGTGCACAAAGAAACAGTAAATTTTCTATTTATGCCCTTACAACCTGCCAAAGGCAGGAATTGGTTTCCAAAACTGGTTTGTATTACACTGATTCTCATTCTTCTCCCCTCAGCCTACGTGGTGTACTTTATGGCTGAAGTGGCTAATGGTTTTGTTCAATACTGAGGTTAGAGTTTTATTATTATTATTATCATCCCTACGCACTTCAAATCCAACTTAAAATTCTACTGTTATCTTTTTATCTCGCTTGTTTCTCCAAACACTCCGTCCTCACTATCTGAAATTCCTGCAGGTGTGGCTTTGCAGCTCTTCTGCATTTCAGTGCTTTTGGCTTCTAGGAAAAAAGTGTTCAAAACCGTGGGGTTTGTGCTCATCTTGAAATGCCACCTCTCAGTCTGCTGTAGCACCTGGCGTTCCTGTTGCCGTGTTTTGACAATGAGCCCTTCTCCCAACCCTCCATCAGCAAAAGGTTCAACCCCTCTTCTAGGATTCCATCAGCTTTCTCATTCCCGTGTCTCTTTCCCACACGTTCTGTCATCCCTTTCGGTTGCAGCTGGTTCCCAGTTTGCAGCCAGATATTGTTTGTGTTCCCCTCTGCTGGCTTTGTTCCCGGCTTTCCTCCCACTCTTTGCCCAGCGATGCACGTTTGCAGGGAAGAACTGACTTGGATTGCTCATCAGAGTTGTGAAATAGAGAGAGGTTGGACTTACACTCTTTCATTTGTTTCTGACCTGGAAGGAGAGAGGAGGTTATATTTCCATGTGGCTTTCCTAGAAGTTCGCAGAGACCCAGGAACAACCCCTGCGTGCAGGACAGGCTGAGCTTTGCTCTCTTTGCCTCCCAGGACATCATCTTCTTGCTAATTAGTGCTCCCGAATGCCTTTCTCCAAGATCTCGCTTCTTTCTGGACACCTTGCACCATCGCTCTCATCTTTCTGTCTACACTTGCTCTTCAGCAAATGAGTTCTGTTTTGAAACTGGGGCCAGTTAACCTGGGCCCCGCCTGCGTTAAAGGATGATGTTTAGACCTGCAAGTGGAAAGAATATCTGGAAATTGATTCTTCTGTTAATTGAGAACAAAATTTTTTATTAATTCCACATGTATCAGAATTTCATGCGTGCAGTTCAAAAGTTATAGTGAAAAGCACAGTTGAATTTCCAGGCGCCCCTGTTTACATCTTGAGCAGATGAATAGCACCAGTCGGTTCTGGCTGAACATATTTCTTGGTCTTGTGTTTTCAGCCACTTACTTTGTCCCCAAATGCTGGCTGTGCATTCCTGCAGTCTGGATAGATTCAAGGGGTGGTCACCAGTGCTTGGACTTCCAATCCCGTACAGCCCAGGTGGCTGTGGGAAGTTCTGCCACCTATTTGGGACCAGGTTGTCATGTACCAGCTGGAAATGCATTGCGATGTAGACAGGCACTACTTTAGGTCATGGCAAGTCGATACCCTTAAAAAGCAACTTGAGCTTTATTTAATTCTTGTCACCAAAATATGGGGGAATCGTAGTGCGTAAATGTATTTTTAAAATTACATTTTTAATAGGTAATTTTTCAAATTGTATTTTTAAAATGTAGTTTTAAAAATTCTACATTGACGATCTCCCTTTGTGGATAAAGGTTTGATTTCCCAAATGCCGTGCGTGCTTCGTCAGTGTTAAGTATAAACAATCAACAGGGCAGCTGAGTGGATAACTTCATTAAAATAAGGTGTAATAGAGTCTAATCCAGTTTCTGCCTTAGTAATTAAAGAACCAGTGATCGGTGCTGGCTAGGAAATGCTTTTGTGATTTTTATTTTTCTCTGCGCAAGTGAAGTGAAGAAATAACAAATGAAGTTAAAGACAACTTGGGAGAGCGCTTAATATTTCTTTCTTCTAAGTTACTCGAAATGCTTCTTTTGCAAGAGTCTGCACATCTGACCTGTTTCCCAAGACCCCGCTCTTACTGTGAGCTGCATTGAGTGCTCTAACTGTTCCATGCTTTGCGTTGGGTCCTTTTGTTCATTCATCTTGTTCATTTCGGGGGTTCTGCCTTAACAGATCACTTTTAAGTGTTTTCATGGTTTGGAACAAGATGGTTCAGCACTCGGCAAGATTAAACCTGTCTGTGCTGCTTGTGAAGTGCAACAAAACCTCTTTATCATTGACGTAATCCACTGTAAAAAGGAAGAAAAAAGTATATAATTCACTTAATACGCATTTTAAATTCAGTCATACTTTCAACTTTTATTCCAAGGAGTTCAGAGGTAGAAAATGAAGCTGGGTTTTGTGGTGTCAAAATGTTACGTGGGGGATGACTCTAGTCCATCTGTGTAGTCAGGAGAACCTGACACCCACTTGTCAGGTGGACGTGGCACCACAGGTTTTTCTCTATAGCAATTAGAATTATGAATAAAATCAGGTGAATTCATCTCTAACCAGGTAAATCTGACACTTGGCAACTAATAGGGCTCACGTGGGTCACTGCTGTGGGATTCTTATTTTGTATATATTTATTCACTTTATTAGTGAAGTTTGGTTTTGAAATGTTTCAACTGAAATGCCTTTTATTTGTAGGAGCGACGACCAAATTCGTCACCGCTGTTGCAGTGGGGTTTTCAGGTAGGCTGGACATGAGGTTTGGTTACTTGGAGAGATGAGCAATAATGAATATGATGGTTAGAACAGAAGTCCAGTATAATGAATATTCAGAGTGACTGTGTGGCTCTGTTATCGTCCGCTGTCTGGATCTGTGTGATGCTCAGTCAGCAAGGTGGCTCTCGAGCGTAAAGCAAAGATGAAGAAAACTTTGTTCCAATGAAGTCTACAGCAAAGGAGAATCTTGAATCTAAGGGATACTGCTTTTAAATTCTGCTTTTTTAAATTCTGGTCTCTGTCTTGGCTAGGGTATAGAGCGACTCAGAGAGACGAACAGGATTTATTTTGTCCTGTTTTAAATCTTCTGAGTTAGGGAGGAAAATGGCATCCTGACTTTTGGGATTTCTAGCTAGTTCTGGCCATTTCTGTAGGAAAGCCCAACTGGGTTGAAAGATGTGCATAAAACATGAAGACCTCAATTAATAGGACTAGAAAGAAAAAGAAATGTTTCGGTGAAAGGCGATGAACTTGTCTGAGCCCAAGGTTGTCCTCAGGAACGCAGAGAAACTAGTGCAGTGACAAACTGGCTGGGGATGCTGGGAGGGCAGACTGGGGGCACAGCTGGGCGACCGGCAGGGGAACTTGTGTGAGAGATGCTGAATTCAGCCAGCTGATGGTTGCTTTTTTTTGTAGAAGACAGTTTTGGTCTGTATCTCTGATCTGTGTTTCTTCTCTAGTTCTCAGGCAGGCACAACAGGAATGCAGCGAGAGACCTGCAGCGATACAGGCACCACTACCCGGTATGGACTGATGGTGCTGTGAGGTGCTTCCACACTGCATCCTAAGTTTAGAAACACTCTAGATTTGAGGGCACCCTTTTTTCCTGTACCTTGACAGTCTCAGAACCTTTAAAGAAGTCATTTGTGAAGAGGGATGGATGATGTACATGTAGGTGCATCAGAAACAAGCTGTTCCTTCCCAAAACTTATCAAAGATTTAGCTTGACATGTTTAGGAACCTTGAGGGAAAAGAGGTGTTGAAGTGAATATTGCCTTTTAAAAGATTGCTGCTTCTTGATTTCTTTTTCTCATCTCCAGGGTTTGATAGAATCAGAAAATGAGGAGGAAGAGGAGATGTGGAACTTAAGTTTCTATAAAAACGAGATTTCCTTTTTGCCCCGTGGTGAGTACCTGTGTGATGACTGTTTGATGCAACTCTGATGCAACCTGTTAAAAGTGTAGCTTGATGCATGGGGGACAAGTGTTAAAAATCCCAAACCAAACCAAAGAACTCACTGCCAAAACAAACAAAAAAACCCTCCAAGAATTTCTATTCTAAAATGTCCTCATTCCTGCTGTACATCCCTTAATTTTCTGTCTGGTGGTGGAAAACTGAGGGGTTTTTCTGGTTTACACGGCTGGTTGTCTGGTTAAGAAGGTAAGGCAGGTGTGCAAACTCCTGGCTCTGGATAATGAGCAGGTGTGCATGACTGGCTAACTTTAACTTTCATTTTATGTCATTTCTTCTTGCCTAACTTTTTCCTTTTCTTCTCAGGTTTGCATATTGAAGATCTGCTTGAATCTTGGTGGGACAACTACGAAGTTCTGGAAGAAAACCATTCTTACATACAGTGGTAACCTGCCTGAATATAGTCCCTCTCTTTAGTTGTGCCTCTTCGAACAGTCAGAATCATAGAATGGTTTTGGAAGGGACCTTAAAGATAAACCAGTTCCAAGCCCTCTGCCATCCACTGGACCAGGGGGCTCCAAGCCCCGTCCAACCTGGCCTGGAACACCTCCAGGGATGGGGCAGCCACAGCTTCTCTGGGCAACCTGGGCCAGTGCTTCATCACTTCTACAGGAAAACATTTCTTCCTAAGGTTTCATCTCCATCTCCCCTCTTTCATCTTAAAACCATTCCCCTCATCCTACCCCTGCACTCCCTGATAAAGAGCCCCTCTCCAGCTTCCCTGTAGGCCTCCCAGTTGTATCCGTTTTCTCAAATTCAGCTTCCCAAAAGACCCAGAATTACTCTTAAATGAAACCTATGTCCACTTTATTTTTATTGAGTTACATTCTTCTGGAAATAAAGCAGTGGGAATCCTGCAGACAGGGGGTTCCAGTGCAGCTGTGGCAATAGATGTGGGTCATGCTTGGTCTGACCACACAGTGCAGAACCAAGCATTAGGGCAACATGAGATCCAGGTCAGCCAGGTATGTTGTTACCATTGGTGTAGACAGTGCTTTCAGGGGAGGGGTTTATTTGTTATATAATAAATTGCTTTTGTGCCCATAAGGATGTGAGGTCTTCAAGAGATGCCTGTGATATCACCATTTAGGGCATATTCTTCAGTTTTAGCAAAATGGGTACCCTGGGTTGGGTGTTATCTTTGCTCATCTGAAAGTTTCTTTCCCTTCAGGCTCTTCCCTTTACGTGAACATGGGATGAACCGACGTGCCAGACCACTCACGTGTCAAGAAATCCAGGTATTGAAAGCTTTTATCTTCCCTTTTTTTTTGAGATCTGGAGGATGTTAGGATTTTCTCTAAATGCCTTATATTAGAATCTGGGTGGTTTTTTACGTGGGTTCCTTGGGGCCGCAGTGAGAATGGAGCTCACTCAAGCCCTGTAAAGCTTTTGTCTGTCTTATATCTGCCGAAAGCTACGCCAGCAATTGAAATGCTTGGTGATTTCATCAAGCCTTGATTATAATTCAGGTGCCACTTAAAGTGATGCAGGTAATTAGGGAGTTGCCACTGTACTCATTGGTCTGTCTTGGTTTCAGGCTTTTAAGAAGTCCAAGGAAGTTATGCAGAGGTTTGTCCGTGCTTATCAGCTTATGCTGAGATTTTATGGAATCGTTCTGGTGAACGAGGAAACCGGAGAACTTAAAAGAGCGGAGAATTGGGCTGAGCGATTCAAAAACTTGAACCGGTGAGTCTCTGTGCTGCTGGTCATTTCCTACAGTCAGGCACCTCTCTGAGAAGAAAAAAAAGTCCTAGTTGAGAAATTCCTCAGCCCTTGAGGAATGGAGGCTTTTGTTGATTAAGAAGTCTGCTAGCTAAAGGATTTTTACCTTGGCTCAGCCTCTGACTGCAGGTCATCGCACTCTGTCACTTTAATAAGTGACGCATATAATGAGTAAACCAGCTCAGGCTGGTTCTGTTTTGTCCCCAGAGCAGCTGATAACAGCAGGCATTCTTCACATCAGGCTCTTCTAGTACAAAATGCAGACTTGGAGATGTTAATGTTTGCTTTAGCAGAGCTTGTGTTTAGAACCCTATTTTAAGCAGGAATCACTGAAACACTTGTGCACGTAGTCAACTTGCCTTTGAGGTACTCGGTTAAACTGCAAACCAGGAGTGTTTCTGTAGGCTTCCCTGATTATTTATTGAATCCTTGGTTGAAAAGTTATCTGCAAATTGATGCTAATGCTTTTATATTATTGCAGGTCTTATCATACAGACAATAATGACCCATCATATTCTAGCTCCCCTAATGAGAGCTATAAAAGGACTGGGCATGCTCACAGAAGAAAAACCAACTTGAAAACTGTCAAGTTTGGGGGGAAAACACATGAAGAAAGTCAGAAATACACCCCCCAAAAAACCAACAAACCACAGCTGTATAGCTTAAGTCCCAAAGCCATGAATTTCTGGCAGCATCCTTATGTGCCTTCATCCTAAAACACTTTCCGACAGGCTTGCCCTGCAGGGTCACTGTCGGAGACAAGATATTGGGCTGCACGGGCTTGTGTGTCTGACCCAGTAGGGTGGCTCTTATCTACTGGTGGGTGATGCGGAAAGGCAGAACCTTTCCAACTAGCTGAGATGTTTAATCCAAGCAATCCAGGAAAGGCTGGGAAGGTCCTGCTAAAGGCAGGCGGCAGCAGTCGATGCTTTAAAAGTAAGCCACCCTATACTCCCATCTGCATTGTCAGTCTTTAATACATCACAGTCAATAATGCACAGAAGGTTTTGCAGGTACCTTGGGGCTGGTTGTGGCTTCAGGCTCGGACAACTCAACAGCTTTGCTTACCTTTTTTTTTTTTCAGGTTCAGCCACAACAATTTGCGGATTACGCGCATCCTGAAGTGCCTGGGAGAGATGGGATACGAACACTATCAAGTGCACTTGGTGAAGTTTTTCCTAACAGAAACTCTTGTTAAGGAGACGCTACCAAATGTCAAGAGAAGTGCCTTGGATTACTTCCTGTTCACCATCAGGAGCAAGCGGAAGAGGAGAAAACTAGTGCACTACGCTTGGCAGCACTTCAAACCTCAAAGCAGCTTCATATGGGGACCACACGACAAACTCTTGAAGTACAGACCACGCTTTACCAAGTCACAGCTGCAGCAAAAGGCTGAAGATAAACAGGAATCTCCTAGTGAAAAGTGTGATGGTTCTGTGGAACAGGCTCAGGACCCCTCTCCAGAGGAAGAACAGAAAGCTGGAGATGCTGCAGACTTGCAGCCTAAAGCGGGTGATGAAGATGTGAAAGAGGAGTTGAGTGAGTGCATATCGAAGGCAGAGAATGGTGAAGAGGAGCAGGAGGCTTCAGTTACCCAGCAGGAGGAGAAGGATTTAAACAGTGAGACTGAAGAAGCGCAGGGTACAGCAGAGAATGATTGCACAAAAGAGAGCAAGAAGAGAAAACTGGATGGAAATACGGCAGATGCTAAAAAGACTGGAACATTGAAAAGCCCTGCTGATATTGAGAACATTTCCCGCAATCTGGGAGAATGCGCAATTGATGCAGAAATCTCCTCCTCAGATCCACCCTTACCAGCAGAGGAGGAGCAGGAAACACTGAAAGAAGACGATGCAAGCACCAAAGACTCGACAGCGCCAGAGACCACCGATGCAGCTGTAAAACGGAGGAAGGTTGATACAAGAACATCAAGAAACAAAACAGTCAACTTGGCCATAAACCTGAACATGGGGCCCTCTGCCACCAGTGCCAAGTTAACTCCATCTGCTGCACACACTGAGGCTGAGAAGGAAAATGTCAGTGAGGAAGATGTAACTGTGGAAGCAGCAAGTGAGAAGGGTGATGGTGATGTGGGTGGTGGGGCTGTGAGACCCAAGACGGGCTGGACTCCGGCAAGTGATGACTTGAAGTCGAGTGGAGACCCAGTTGCAGCAAGGAGTGATCAGGACCAGTGCGACAGCACGCTCCTGGGAGGCAAAAGTCAGGTTGATGGGGTAGAACAGGACAAAAAGGCAGAAAATACAAGTGGAAAGGGGCAAGCAGAAGTCACAGGCAAGAAGCAACTTCCAGAGAGTCTTGAGCAGAGCAGTGCATCCACTTGTCCTGAAGAAAATAGTGCCCAGGTTGCAACGCAGAAACCTGAAAGCTCTGAGCTTGCAGCAGAAGCTGATGCAGAGCAGGCACTGCCCTAACTGCTAGGAGCCAGCTTTAGGGATTTGGAACACAGGAGTACGGGGAAGAAAAAGGTCTCTTTGGGCTGATCCAGGCTACTCCCTCTCAGACTTCCATCCTTCCTGGCTTCTTTAATCATCTGTAGCAACTTCACTGAGACCCAGCCCTTGGTCTAGAGAGGAAAACTCCAGTGTAGTCATCTTCCTGGACAGGCTGTGTCCTGTTCCTGTTTTTTATCTGATGTTCAGGGCTATCTTGGAGTAACAGGGAATTTTGCACTTTGCTTTGGTTCTGGGATGTCCCTTCTTAAAAAGAAGAGCAAAACTGATTTGTTTCCTTGTTTGAACCCATCAAGTATTTATTAAATACATGATTTTTATTGTAAGACAGCATGAGCTACTTTGCCAGGCCTTTCTATTACCATGTAACTTGTTTGTTATTTTGAAAGGCTGTACCTTCCCAGGAGGCTTATTTCTGGCAAACAAAGGTGCTGTGTATCTGCTTCCTAGAGGATAAATCATTATTTTTGTGGCATTTGCCTGAAAGAGATCAGTATACGCGTTTCATGTCATGGAACACCGTAGTTGTCTCTTCTCTGATTGAGAAATTTGGTTTGACTTTAGACTGGGATAAAATGCGTACTCAAAAATGTGTCTCTGACCAGTACTAACCTTTGTGTACGGATTCTGTTCTCTAGGATGCAAAGCACTGATTAATTTGTTGTTTATTCCCCGTGGAAGTTGCTTTGTAGCACTTGTTAGAATTGAGCCTATGGATTGTTCTCTGGTTTCTAAGAGAAAAACCTTCAGCCTCTGCATGCAGCTGCCTCGAGCTGCTCTTCCCCAGGTTTTTCCACCACTTTCAGACACTTGATAGTCTTCCACAGATATTTATGTCCACTCCTGGTTCCAAGGCCTTTCTTCCTCAATTCCCAAACCAGAACCAGTGTTTGCCATTGCATCTTTTCGGACTCTGCTGTTAATTTGCAGCCGTCCCTGGGGGGGGGATCTTTTCTGCAGGTCCATGTGTGTCAGATCGAACCTGCTTCCTCATTAGGGCATGGTTGTTTGACCATTAATGACCAGCATATCAGACAGCGAGGGCATGTCTGAGTGCAGCGGGCCTGGAAACACGTGGGGCAGTTAATTCAAACTGGAATTGGAGGGGGTACGCTTGTCTGGTTCGTTTATTTACAGTTCTGCAGAATTTGCTTTCAGACCTTGCCAGCTCTTTGCCTGCCTTAATGTTCCTGACCTCTCTGTTCGTTCTTCTGCCTGACTTACGCAGCCTTCACCCGAGTCTGAAGGAGAATTAAACAATTCAGCACTTTTGCTCCTACTAGAGTTTTACAACAGAGGAGCTGTTTCACAAAGCGGAGGAAAACGTTTCCATCAGCAGGAAGGTCTGGACTTGCTTGTTTGGATTAGTTTGGGGGTTTTCAGGTGTGGTTTGGTTTGTGTAGGAGATGGCTCGAGGCTTGCCCACCTTGCCAGAGACCAGGTGCAGGAGCCTGTGCAACGTAAATGTTTTTCCTACAGCTCTTAAGAAGATTCATCCTTCAAGGAATTTGATCCAGCCTTCCCGGACTGTAGGTCCTAATCCAGCACGCCACATACTCGTGCGTGGGAATAAAAGTCTGCGAGGTTAACATCTCATGTTCATGGTCACACACATGCTGGAGAAAGGCTTTAATGGTTTTAAAATGCTTCTATTTTTTCCTGATTTTTTTTTTTCTCTTATGAACAAATTGAGTTAAATAGCCAATAAGACACCACTTAGCAACAGATACAAAATACTTGAAGATGTTGAGTGAAAATACTTTCATAAAAGATTCGTAAGAAATTGTTAATTGTGGCTTTTGTACAGATTTGTAATAATTTTCTTGTTCAATGAATTTTTCATTGTGGGTCTGTGCTTGTTTGGGGCACAGACCATGTATCTTATTATAGTGATGTGTGGTTTGGTTTTGTGTTTAATGAGATTTCACTGTGAGCCCCGATCTGGAGTGCTGGAACCAAACTGTTCCCTATCCTGATCGAGGTTAGAGTTTTGGCTGTGGGTGTTTGCAGTGAGTTCACGGGATGTTTTCCGGGACTCGGAGCTGTATCGTTAATGTCACCTATTAAAGCATGACTTCAGTTGATACCAATCTCCACTTACATTTTGTCATCTCTGTGGGCTGGACACGTCTGTATCTGTCCCACCACCCCTCCCTGTGCCCAGGTTGTTTGGGCACCTCCAAGAAGTGGGTGCTTGGGGCTGTCCCACATTCCCAGACAGAGGTCTGGTGGGGCTCACCTTGGGATCCGTGTGGAGACGATGCTTGGTCTTCCTCCACCAATGTAAAACAAGGGCAGTGAATCTTTGTGGGCAAAAGACACCCCTCCCACACATGCTGCTGGTTTAATGATTTGCTTCAAAATATTTGTGTGTCCTGTCTTGGCTTTCTTTTCTGCCCTAAGGTTTGTTGTGGTGCTCTGCGGAGCAAGCAAGGACTTTGCTTTTGAGCAGCTCTCTGGGCTGGCAGGTGGCTGCCCAGCATATGGAGCTTCAGGCCGGGGAGCCTTTTCCTTCAGGACACAAGCACAGGGGTGTCTTTGGAGATGAATTCTGTAAGTGGCTGTGTCCCCTCAGCTGTGCCCCTCTGCCTGGGGACGTAGAAGGAGAATGGAGCAGTTGTCCTCTTGTTCTGTGAGGTGGGCTTGATGCTGAAATGCTCCCAGGGCTCTTCCCTTGCTGGTCATAAGCAGGCTCAGCTTGCAGCATCCCTCCAAGCCCTGGCTGGCCATGAGCAACGTGTGGCTGAAGGAATTTGGATCTGCTTTGCCTTCTCTTGTGCCATCAGTTGGCCTCTGTGAAGAAGGAGGTGCAAGCTCATCGTGAAGAAGCTCCTGCGACTGCGCTGCTCTTCCCCTGTGGCGTTCGTGGTGTCTAATGAAGGATTGAGTTACTTTGAAGCCATCCAAAGACACAGAGACACGTGCTCTGTTTCTATCCCCAGCTACTGGTTACACAAAATCTTGTAGGAACTCAGGAAACCTTTGAGCCCTTTATGCCTCTGTCAAGGTTGGTGGAATGCTGGCTGCTGGGGAGCTGGCCAGGCACACACTGTGTGCTCACATCAACCTCCTGGAGTCAGGATGCCAAACTGGAACCTGGTATTTCATACTTTCGGCTTTGCTTCTTCCACTTGTGCTCTCCTTGCTGTGTCATTTCAGCCCCAATGAATCTTTTCGCCGTTCCTCTCCGCTTTCAAGCCCTGCTTTGGATGAAGTTGTCTTTAATCGATAAAGGGAAGCACAAAGCTATTTACAGGAGATGTGTCCTCATGACTTTTTGCCTTTTGGGATCTCCTAGCTGGGAACTGTCATCTGTTTCCTTCCTTGCAAGTATTTTAAAGGCAATTCTTCCTTTCTTTTTGAGGCTTAGAGAATGTTTCTCCTCTTTTCTTATCCTTGTGTCTGTCTGCAATCATCTGTTTTCTTGTCCAGATTCATCACGTTCTCAAGAAATCAGCTGGCATTTCTTTAGATCTGCCTGAAAAATAAATTACAGATGTGAATACACCTCTGGAGCTGATAAATGGTCTCGCAAGGCAGTGGGCGTGTTTCTCTATAGCTCATCTTGCACTCGTTACATATATTTCGGTGGTTCTAGTGAAGTTAGGTAGCCCCAGGCACTGAATAACTCTCACTCTCTTGGTTTTTATGTGTCCAGTACTGATGGGCTTTGAGAAATGGCCCATGTGAGGGCTAAGGAGCATCTTTGTAGCTCCAGCTGGAGCAGATGAATTTTACTCCTGCACCTCTGCAAGTCCAGCCCTTCCTTAGGCTCCATCCCTGTTTGCTCAAGGCTGATGCTGCCCAGCAGGGCATGAATGAGAGCCTCTCTTCCTGGCTGCCTGCTGCTCCCCCTCCTTCTCCCACCTCCCTCCCAAAGCTCCTCTCCCCCAGCTCAGCCCCTCTTGCCTGTGCTCCTGAGCTCTGCCCCTCCAGCGGGAGACGCAGGTTTATCTGGAGGCGAGGAGCCTGGTTTGTAAGCTGAGATCCAGGAGGAGGAGGAGGGATCTACTGGACCCTGGAGGAGAAACAGTTTAGCTACCAAGGAGGAAGGAAGAGAGGTAGAGCCTGGGCACCATGGCTGGATTCTCTGCTCTTGGGCTTCTTCTCCTCTGTCAGCTCTCAGCCACAGCATCAGCTCAGGTAAGAAACCTTGTTTATGTCCATAAGAGAAAAACATAGCAGTCTGTGCATGTTATACCTGCAGGATGAGATGTGGCAATGGAAATACCATTAGAGTCTAAAGTTTATTACAAATGTGTGTGTTGCTTGTGCTGTTACACAGAGAGTGCCTGGCAAACACACCTGGGTTTCTACCTGCATAGGTGGGCTTCTAGATCCTATCGTCACGTGTAGAAACTGCTCCTTTAAGCTTTCCATGAAGGTATTGTCCCATTCAGGACTGCAGTTAGGAGAGAAAAAGCCTTGGGAAAGGGGAGCTCTGTTGATGTAAGAGAAGCAGTTTTCTTTTACAATGAAACTGATCTGATCTGGGTCCTCAACCGAATCAGAATTTCTTATTCTTCCCTCAACTCATTTTCACATTTTATATTTAACTTCAGACATGAAGCTATGTTAAACTCCCCTGTAATGTTTATGTTGTTGTTATGTTATTGTGTTAATGTTATTGCCTGGGGAATTAACTCCTCAGTGAGGTTTTTCATTGTGTTAGTAAGGAATTTTTGCAGTCTGGCTTGGGAATTCAGAGCTGCCCTCACGCGCTGTGAGCAGAGCTGCTTCCACAATGAAAGCTTTGTTTGCTGAAGCTACGAGTTGCTCTTTGGAGCCCTCTCCATACAGAAGTCATTTATTGGACCTTTCTTTCCTTTCCCCCACCTCAGACCTCCTCCAAAATCCCAGATTTTCAAATGGCATCCTGCTCAGAGAGAAGATTTTCCCTTTCTTCTTTAATGTTTAATGCCGAGCACTTGCCACCTATTTTCCATGGACTTTGCATTTCCTCCTCTGCCCAAACCCGAAATGTGCCTGTGGGCAGTGGGAACCGCTTCCCAACCAAAGCCATTCATTGCCCAGCCACCAGCTTTGATTCCCAGCATTAGCCACCAGTTACATGAGCTGGGAGCTCCGATGACGTTCTCAATCAAAAGGGTTTTCCAATGAGCCTTGCTGTGTCCTGAGCTCCTCTGAGCCCCCCGGGATGGCAGAGGGGCTGAGGGGTGGAGAATTAGTGCAGATTTGTGCTGTAAGGTCTTGGCTGTTGCTTTCTGATTTAGCCCATGTGTTTCTTCTGATGCAAAAATCAACTCCTCTCCCTCTCTTTCCCCCAATCTTTTCAGAGAATAGGGCCACAAGGCCCTCCTGGACCACGAGGACCCCCTGGACCATCGGGCAAGGATGGCATAGATGTGAGTGCCATACGGCAGAGGGCAGGCTCGGGCGAGGGAGGGTGTGGGGTGGAGCAGAGGCAGAGCCAACTGAGCAGAGAAGCTTCTTGTTCTCCTGGGCCCCAGCCTTTGGGCCACCCTTCAGAGGTGGATGGACCCAGAGAACCAGCCCACCTGCAAGAGACCTCGTTCTGCGAGAGCCAGAACGGCAAGTGGAGGTGCTGAATGGCCTCAGGTCCTTTGCAGGATGAATCCCCTGTCTCAAGAGAGTTCAGGACAAAGCTAGCGTATGCGCAGGGATTTGTGACCCTGCTTGCAGAGCTACGTATTTCTCTTCTTGGGAGGAAGAGGAATGTAATATGCAAGGTTGAGCGCGTAGGTGTGATGTGTGTTGCAGTCTTTGCACGTTCTGTAGTTCAGAGAGAGGCTTATGTGATGCATCGTGTTTTTAGAGAGGCTCCAAGAAACTTAAACATACAGCACCGGACACTGCTTTTATGTTGGTTTTAATTCAACATTGTCAGTTTGGCTGTCCCTGCCTTCCATCCCTGTGAGAGAGGGCAGAATCTGGCTTATGTTGCCAGCCACGAGCTGCCTTTAGTGCCACAAAAGGCAAATTAAATGGGCAACCTTTATTTCAACAGGCAGTTTCTTAAACGCACGTCTCCTGCAGAGGGAGAAGACTGTACCACAGGACTAACTGGAGGAGAAAAACCTGTCCTGTTGCTTTTAATTGATGTTTCCATAGAAATGAAACATTATGCTTCTGTGCATCTGTTGGATAAGGACTGAACTGTGTCCTGTAGTTGGCAGTGGATAAAAAAGCATGAAATGGACCTTCAACAAGACCACATCAAATGCAAAAGGCTGGATTCTCGCTTCAATATTCAATTTGAGTAGCACTTCTCTCTCTAAGCTGCTTATGGAATAGGGCAGGGGTTTTTTTAGAGCTCGACTGAATTAAGTTTATTACAATTGGACCTTTTAGCAACCTTGAAAAAATCTGTTCATTCCATGCAGGTCATTTTCTTTTGGAGGTTAAAAAAGATATACGAGTTCCCTGGTATATGGGGAACAAGGAGCTTTTTTGTCTGCAGTGGTGAGTTTTCCTAGCGGCTCTGTGAGCGAGGCTGGTCTGAAGAGAGAACCTCATTGATTTGCAGCCAGTCCCTCTGGTGTCCTTTCCCCTAACGGAGACTGTTTCACTGGAAACCTCGCTCCATTTTGTGGTGTGAAACTTTCAGAGTTGGTGCCTTGATGGTTTCTCTCCGTTGTTTTTCGTTATAGAAAATGCTTAAGGGGATGCTCTGGGAGAGGGCAAAGGGCAGGAGCTCTGTGTGGCCAGCAGGCTTCAGGAAAGGGTGGCTGCGCTTCTGTGCAGGGTGAAAAAAGAAGAATTTGGGAGGGAGTGAAGCCCTTTGGACTTCAAGTCATGGCCAACTTCTGCATATAGGCAACTGGAAGGAAAGAAATCCTTGCAAATGTGTCGTTCAGTTCCTGTTTACTACAGGATATTTTACACCATAATTCTGGAACAGCACCAGCTTCACTTCTGGTTGCTCTTGGGAACAGGAGCCTGGGGAGATGCTGGCCACGTGAACCCGTGTCCTTTTATCCACTGCTAAAAGCTTCAGAAGGCTCCCTGTGGGGCAGGACCAAATAGCAACATCTAATTAATATGAAGAACTTGGTCCTAATAAATCAAAAGGCTGAGTAAAGTATTTAAGGTGCTGAGTCTTACGATCCCAGCTTGAATCTGGAGTCTTGGCTGTGCAGGAATAACCTCTCACTTGAGCAGACTTGATCTACATCCCTCCTATGGGTGCAGGTTGTCAAGAGCCTTGTTCGCACGAGACGGTTGAGCTGTGCAGGGACAGGTTGCGGGGTGGTTCCTGCTGTTGAGTCCTTGAAGGAAGGGCGTAGGACGAGAGATGTGGGGCTGTGGCCACTGTTGAGTGTGGTCATACAGCCCCCCAGTTTCAGGGCTACCATTTTTCTGGCAGTACCCTCCAAAATATTATGCCATATACAATCCAGCACTGCTCTACATTCTCACCATGCCGCGTGGACAGGATGATGTGGAGCCTGAGCGGTGGTGTCAGTTCTACCACTGCAAAGAACAAAACCATTGTTTTATGAGTAGGACGAGAGAAAACAGCCACAAGTTGTGCCAGGGGAGGTTTAGACTGGACATCAGGAAGAATTTCTTCCCTGAAAGGGTGGTCAGGGATGGGCACAGCTGCCCAGGGAGGGGGTGGAGTCGCCATCCCTGGAGGGGTTTAAGAGACGGGTGGGTGAGTTCCTTAGGGACAGGGTTTAGTGGGGAGACAGGCACGGTTGGACTCAATGATCTCAGAGGTCTCTTCCTTAGGATTCTGATTCTATGGTTCTATTTCATTTCTTTAATGATGAGACTTTTTTCTGGGCCATATCTGTGTGAGTTTCATGAACTCTGAAAGCCACTCCAGCTGGGTCATTTTCACAGATGGCTTTGGACAAACGCTTGTGTGGGACCACTGAGCTGGATCAGTGCTGCCGAGGTGCGCAGCAATCCCTTACCATGGGCTGTGAGCATAACACACAGCTGAATTATTCAGGATGTCTCTGAACAAACCTTGGGTGAACCCCATAGGCACAATTTCTAGAAGCTGCCACTTTCATTCGTGCCTTTTAGTGAGAGCTGCAACATTAAGTCCCTTTGAAACCTTTTATAATTATAGCCTTTAACATGCTTCACGTTTCCTACTCGGTAACAAGCAAAACCTCTCCCTCCCAAGAATCGAAACAGCATGTTGTGAGCGAAAGAATTAGCAACGAGTTCCTGTGAATTATTTCTGGGGATGTAATTCCCCAAATTGCTAATAAGCAATTGTCACTTTTCAAAAATCAAGGTTTTTTTTTTTTCTGCTTTGTCTCCTGCCTTGACTTGCTAAGAAAGAGTAAACTTCCTTTGCTCTCATGTAGCACCAGGAGAGCATTGCCTTTTGCTGACAGCCTTTGCCTCTAATTCCCAGTGATCTGGCATTAGGGGCACAAACACTGATTAGGCTTTGAATTCAGCTGGCTGGAGTTCTGGGGCTCCTGCAGAGTCCTGCAGGGGTGCATGGCGGCAGGATCAAGGTTTAGGATTGTCCCAGACAGCCTTTGCTGGGCTGGCCATCTCAAGTGATGGAGGGAGGGAGTAAACCACCTCTGCTGCCATTTCTAGCTGCTTTTTCAAACCATTCCTCGCAAAAGAACTGCTCCTTTCATTTCCTTGGCAGGGGGCCTTCCCCACCTACGATAATGATAACTATTTATGGAAAACCTGTGGGCAAAGGAGGTGCTTCAGCAAGCTGGAGCATAAAGATCCTTCTGTTGGCTGCCCCTCTGCTCTGTGCATCCATCAGTCACCGGGGCAGCACGTAAACCCTTGTCTGAGCGAATCAAGGCAGCCAGTCTTGAGAGATTTGCCCACAGACTTCACAGTTGCCGGCACGGTAAATATAGAAACATGCTAGAAATTCCACGCCTGTGCCTGCTGCCTTCTAACTCCTAATTATCAGGCCCATGGTGGGGGTGGGGGTGTTCCTAGCCTCACTCTGTTAATAACCACCGTTTTCCATATAGATTTCCCCCTCTCAGGCTGTCAACGTGCTCCTTCCCCTCCGCTCGCCCACGATACCTGAGTCTCTCTCAATATTCCGTGCACTTATCTTCAAGCCAGGAGGAGAGGCACCGTTCAGACATCTGGAACTGGGACACCAAGTGATTTTTCCATGGGATGAGATGGGAAACTGAGCTGCAGTCAAACTGCTGCTGTTTACAAATGATTGCTTCTTTAGGAGCACATAATAAAACACAAATATCTCCTTGACTGGGATCCGTGCAAGCTCCTGAGTGATGTCACAGCTGGCCGAGCCAGGAGGAGTGATTCAAAGGCTTTTTAAATAGTGTATCCCCAACACATTCAGTGCTATTCTGAAAAGTTGCTTTCTGTTAGGATAGGAAAACCTGAGTGGTTTTGAAATATTTTATAAAAATTGGATGTAATCCAGACTGTGCAATTGGATTAGGTGGGAATCAGTTGGAGGCTTTGTTCATTTGCTTCTGCTGTCAAAGTTCAGTCATATGAAGAAAATCGCTGTAGATGGTTTGTTCATTCTTCACTTCCTGGTAGTTCCCAGCTCCTGGTAGTACCACAGTTTCATACTGTGTCCTGGCTACCTGGAGCTTGTCGGTGGATCCTTCTGTTTCATCAGGAAGATGTTTGAAAGCCTTGATAGCCATCCAGCTTCCTCTCTGTCCCACTTGCAGACGAGCCCAAGTGAAAATAATTTTGAAGTATATCTGGAAAAAGTTGTAGGGTTGGGCACCATTCAGAAGCCCTGGTTCTTCCTGGGAGACTGAGGATGTGGGTTTCACCAAATCTGCTACTGTAGAAGTGGAAAAGACCATCCAAGTTCATCCTTGATGCGGAGCATCGGCTTCAGAAGAATGAGGGTGGTAAATCTTGGAGTGGGCATGAAAGGAGACTCGAGCTGAGAACACCACTGTTAGAACAGTCAACAGAAAGGAGAGTTTCAGCTCTAACACTGATGTCTTTTCTCTTTCATTTAGGGAGAGCCGGGCCCTCCTGGTTTGCCAGGCCCACCAGTAAGTATTTTCTGGTTGACATTGTCTTGCTTATCCTTTGGAGAGGGACGCGGTGCACACGAGCTGAGATTTTCTGGCTTGGCTTTCCTCTTGATCTGCAGCAAAATTTCCATGAGGGGTACACAGGAATGTGGGTACTCAGCACTGGTCCTGGGGTCCAACATGTTCTCCTGCTCATTGCTAGGGGAGGATACGCCTGAAATAAAGCTTGACCATCACCGGTATGATAAAATCGATCACCAAGCCACATGAGTGTGGTTATTTCTGGCGTCAGTCTGAGTCTGCTTCAGCTCCTTGGTCTGCCAAAGCTGGCACATGTCTTTGCTTTGGGCCACTCACCCCATCCCTTTCAACCCCTCTACTAGGAAGATCTAATGGGTAACTCTGTTCAACTGAGCCAAACCACTGACCTGAATTTAAGATTTGGATATGGATTCATGGCAAGTTTCATGTCTCTGCAGGAATTCTTCCGTGTTGCATGGTGTAAGATTAATACATCAGCAAATGAGCTTCCCTCTTGTAGCCTGTGTCAACACGCGCCACGGTTCTCTCTTTATTACGTTAAAAATAATTGCCTTTTTATCTGATTTAGGGGCCAAAAGGTGCACCAGGGAAGCCTGGAGCAGCTGGTGAAGCCGGATTGCCTGGCCTCCCTGGAGTGGATGTGAGTATTTTGTCATCTCCTCTTGGATCTTTTAAGTACTTCAGAGATGTAGGTGTTTTCCCAAAGTATCTCCTCAACCTTCTCCATGTCTACTGGAGAAGCAAAGCAGGTCTTGGATCAACGTGTGCCTCCGTGTATCAGAAGTTTTAAGAGTTGAAAGTATCTCTTGATTGAATTATGGAGTATGAGAATAACTGAAAGGACAGCACTCATACACTGACACATCCCAGCTCTGCAGAGGTGCGCTGGGTAGGTCTGAAGAAATAAGGGAGAGAAATAAAATGGTTGGGCTTTCTGAGAGCTTGGCATCCGGATGATGTGTGGTGGTGACAGTGACAGGGACGTCCCACAGTTCTTATTACCGTATTTCTCTGTCTTCACACCTCTCTCTCTCTTTTATTGACAGGGTTTACCAGGAACTGATGGCCCACCTGGCCCAAATGGGCCTCCAGGAGACCGTGTGAGTACCACATTGGATCTTAAATCTTTTTAAATAAACATTGTCGTTGTTTTTATTGATAATTTCTCATTCCTTTACAAATTGGTGGCATTAGGTGTTGATGATGGCTTATTTATCCATAAATCCTTGCACCCTTGAAATGAAGCTCCAGGTGGCTTTTCATTAGGCAAGGCTTGAGATCCATCTTTCCTTCACTTGGCTTTGAATGAGCTTAGGAAGCCTCAGTGGGGGAAGTACCAGTGCAGAGCAGCTCTGCTGATATTTCAAGTATTTAAAACGTTCCTTGAAGCGGCTGATAGGCTCAATTATGAAGTTCATCAAATGAAGCTATTTTGGCTGTTGTTGGCAGTCTGGGTACAGAGCTCTGTTATATTTATAATTACTCCTACTGTGTATTAACTGTTTAAACTTTTGCCTTTTTTTAATTCTGGGGCTGTCCATGTGGTTGACTTTATTTGCTTTGCCATAGACTTTCCCAGCCAGCATAGCAAGAAATAAGAGGTCTTTTCTTGTTTGCTGCCCATTACAGCTCTGCTAAGGGGCACCACAGGGACAGTGAAATGGCTACCTGTGACCTTACAGATGTCCTTCAGATCACAGAATCCTGGAATGGGTTGGGTTGGAAGGGACCTCACAGCCCCTCCAGTGCCACCCCCTGCCATGGGCAGGGACACCTCCCGCTGGATCAGGGGGCTCCAAGCCCCATCCAACCTGGCCTGGAACACCTCCAGGGATGGGGCAGCCACCACTGCTCTGGGCACCCTGGGCCAGGGCCTCCCCACCCTCATTGTGAAGAATTTCTTCCTAAGATCTCATCTCATTCTCCCTTATTTCAACTCAAAACCGTTCCACCTCATCCCATCCCTGCAGTCCCTGATCCAGAGCCCCTCCCCAGCTTTCCTGGAGCCCCTTTCAGCACTGGGGGCTGCTCTAAGGTCTCCCTGGAGCCTTCTCTTCTCCAGGCTGAACAACCCCAGCTCTCCCAGCCTGGCCTCGTACGGGAAGTGCTCCAGTGTGGCTGGAAGGGCACTTAGGCCTCCTTGGGACATTAAGAACTAAACCTTAGCGAGCCATTCAACACAGATTTGTGTCTGGCACGGCTGTTTCGCTGTCTCCCAGCCTGGGAAGGCAAGTCTTGTATCCACAGCTGGTTTTCTGGCCTCTTGCTGGGCTGAACACCAAGGTTAAAAAAGGTGGACTTTTCCAACACGTTCCCTATATCTCAGTTACCCATTTGTTGCCCCAGGGAGGTACCCAAAGCTCAAAACTCTGAGTTATCTCATTAAGTTCAGGGGATCAGTGATGGAACCACGTCTTTGATGCACTCTTCTTCTTCAAGGCAGAGTTTCCTTGGCCACTGGGAAAGTTCAGTGGCAGGAGCCCGGCATCTCGGTCGTAGCTCCAAGCCACCGTCCACTGGCATTGCACCCATCTCCTTTGCTTTTCCTCGTGCCCATCTTTCTCCCCAGAGATCCAGGGCTGCAAAATCCTGGCCGCTCTCCGGTTGTCTCTGGCAAGTCCAGCACCTCCTGGGAACTGATCCCTGATTTTTAACATAGAAAAGTTCCGGACCACACGCGGAAGACGGCGAGCAGTTTTGTGTCCCTGTTTTATGCTTGGTGGTGGTATTTGCCAATGCCCACTTTAGCACACAAGCTCCTAGTTTGCAGGGTAATTGAGCAGGTAATTTCTGGGCACAAGGACTTCCTCTCCAGCTGTTTGGTAGAAGCTCGCAAGCACTGTTACCGTAACTGCGTGCTGGATGTGCTTTCCCACGTCTTGTAACTCAATCTGTCAGCGTGGGGCAAACTTGGGACCTGCTGTCATTTATGGGAGCTTTTCAAAGTCAGAGGTCCATCTGGAAAATTGCTTTAATTGGTCTAATAAAAGCCTGGAAAAAGGAAAAACTTCTGAAAGCTTTAGCACTCTAAAAGGAGGGCACTGTTATCCCAGCTTGCTTTCTTCCCCCCAACTTCAGGAACTTGTTTCTCCCGGGAATCACTGAAATAAGCAGGCGTGGGATTGCAGTCATGCTCAACCCTAAAGAAGCTCTTTTTTTTTCAGAACTGGAATGTCTGAGAGCAAAGGTGTTTGCCGTATGGAAGAAGGCTCATGGAGGACAGTTTTTAGTAATACATCATTGTTAAACGTTTCTTTCCCTGTCTGTGCCACCCTTCATCAGTCCAACAGTGCTTCCTGTCTGATCAGGGATGGATTACTGTGAAGGCAGCAGGCAAAAGTAGTTTTTATCTTAAATACTCCTGTTGCTATCAGCATCCGTTGGCTTTTCTCATGGTTCTGCTCACAGACTGATTGGCTCAAGCCTACTCGTTTTTCCAATTAAAAAAATCCTTTCTTTGTAGCCAGGAACAAGCTGGGTTCTGACCTCAGTGCTACTTACTGGTGTCCTTCATGGAAAGTTTTCCAAGTCCATTTTGAAGTTTGGTGCTTTATGCTACAAGCACTGAGGAAGACAGAATTCTTCATACTTATTTATGAATGTCATTATTAATCAAGTATTTACTATGCTCTGTAGTCGTATACTCGTAAAATATATTACTTTATAGTGAAAAATTATGGTGAGATTGTTTTCTAATCAAAAGAGAAAGAACATTGTCACCAGGAGAATGAGTTGATTCAGTCAATGTTATTAAAATTGAGGGGTAAATTAGAGTCTCTCCTGTGGGCTTAATGGAGTCACATCAGCTTGCCCAAGGATTTGATGATCTTTTACCATACCAGGAATGTTCACTGCTGCTCCTTGCACCCTCAGAGGTATCCCTGGAGGGGTTTAAAAGACGGGTAGATGAGTTTCTCAGGGTCAAGGGGGCAGGTACGGTTGGGCTTGATCATCTCAGAGGTCTTTTCCAACCAGATGATGCTATGATTCTGAAAATTAAGGAGGGCAAAGTGCCAACGCTTGGCACTTTGGGTGCTCTCCCAACCTTTTGGCACATCGGCCAAAGCAGAAAGGGACCGTGCAGCGGGTTTCTGGGTGGGCAGGGGAGGAAGTCATTAGTGCCAGGAATTCAATGGTTTCTTTACAGGAGGAGGTCCCAGCTTGTCCCTTAAAACCATCAGTAGTTGTAAGGTCTTCAGCCTAAAGATAAAAGTGACTGGAAAAAAAGCAAAGCGACCTGCAGCAAGAGAAGAGAATGAGCTGACATTTGCAACTGAGTTGATTTTTATTGGATTACAGTCCTCTCCTCATAAGACGGCTCTTAATGAGGTCTAAGGTCCTCGGTATCTTTTTCTTTAAGCTTAACAAGGAGAAAATATTTCTAATCTTGTTTGGGTTGTAGAGCATTAGGAAAGAGCTGGCATCGTCCTGGGCATCACAATAAGTTGGGATACTTTCCAGGTCTCTCTTGTTCTCCTGGTCCTAGGGTTTGATACCATTTAATTCCAGTTTAGGACATCATTCTTGAGATGTTTCTGTGCAGCATTTTCTTTGGAAAGAAGATTTAGGCAATCTGGCTGGCAAGAGGCTGAGGAAGCCATCGCTCTTCGTCCCCTGTGCAATCTGATGAGGATTTTGCTGGCACTCGTTTAGCGCAGTCCGTAAATAACAACGTGGTTCATTCTATGTTTAAGTCTGACACCTTCTCACTTGCTATTTTTATACCAGAGAGCAACATCAGCTGAGACCAACACAAATGCAAGCAGAGAGCTGTCCGCAGTCGAGCCTTGAGAACACCACAGCTCTTCTGCAGCTCCTGAGTGCCAGCAGAGCTTAGGGAACTCGCCGTGACCACTGCGTCGGTGCTGTTGAGCAAACCATTATTCCATTTCTCATTCACCCTAGAATACACTGGCATTTCTGCACCTCCACCACTCCGGGTTTTTCCCTTTCCCCCTTTTTTGTTTTTGAAAAAGAGGGACAAAATTAGTCTGCTCTCATCCACTTTTCCTTTGCCCATCGCAGCAGCAGTAGATTTTTCTAAGGAGATGCTTGGACCCAAGAGCATCCGTCAGCAGTGCACACCCAGCATCTCTCGGAGAGATCTGACCAGCTGCTGGCTGAGGTGAACCCCCCGCACTGCGATTTTTGTTCATTTATATTTCTATTTGCTTTCCACTTCAGAACTGCTGCTCTTAATTAATTTTTCAGCCAATATTGGCATCTTTGCAGTGCAACAAAGATTAAGAAGATCTGTCTGTCTTCTTGCCTTTAGTTAAATAGGAATATAACAACCTCAAGAATGACTTAATTCTAGTCATAAGATCAACAAACTGTAGTCAAGCTGGAGAGTAAGAATGCAAGAGACTGGGAATTTGCCAGGGAAAGCTAGTGAAGAGGCAGAAGCTGCCAAACAGTTGTCTTTGCTTGAAGGGAAAAATATGTGAATTAATGAAATTAACTAGAACGAGCCCAAATCTTTTAAATAGTTTGAGGCGATTTAGTCACTGGATCTACATCATGGAAGCATCATGAATGAGAATGCTTTCCAATGGATGAAATTCACTTTATGAACTGTTAGAGATTTCTGGAGACTACTCCGAGGCCAGCTGAGATCTGCAGAAATACCTATTTAGTCTCAAGCTCATGTTTTCATCGCTGCTCCCTCTTGCCCAGCAAATGGTGAAGAAAGTTGCTGGAGCCCATTCCGAACATCCATCCTGCTGCCTTAAAATGGTCTTCAGTCAGGTAATTCATCAGGAATGACAGACTTGGTGTCCATAAGTTTCTATCCTTAGATTTGTGAGTCCAGCTGAGCATCTCCAGTTGGTGCTGTTTCTGTAAGACATCGCTGGAGTTGTCAAACAAAGATCGGTGTCAAGGAGAGTCAACGTTGGTGTCTGCCCATACGGGAGTTTCTGTTTTATCCCTGCTGATTCGCGCTCTGATTTATTCCTGCAGGGTGCGTTAGGACCTTCTGGGCCACCTGGACCAGCTGTGAGTAACTCCTAGAACTACGTGTGTAAAGACAGCGTGTAATTATTACACCAAATCCATCAGCAAGTGAAGACGGGAAACCTTGTATCCCAAACAAAGAGATCAAAATGTGAATGAGTGCAAATATTGTTTGAAGGGGTTTTATACGAATGCGTGACCTGTTCTGGTCATACAGGGACTGTTCTTAGTCTGAACTGTTAAAAACAAGCCAGGTTGTGATAAAGACTGGCATATCAAATGCTATCAAAATCGTTAGACATTAGATAATGTCTAATAAAAATTAGAAGGATAAAAAAAGAGGGAAAAGTAGATAAAGTAGAGGGTTGTCTTGTAAATATCTGTCCCCCACTATCATATCACTACGTGGCTTTTCTTAGAGGTGTCTCAGAGTGATGCAAAGGGAATACAAATTATTAAAGGCAACAAATGTGTTCATTAAGCCTCCAGCTCTGCTCTGATTGCAAATCACAATAACTGGGGGCAGGGAGTGCTAAGGAAACTTACAGGAAAAAAGAAAAAAAAGGCACATTTAGGAGGTTTGCTTTTCTTCCTGTGTGTTCAGTTTCTAAGTGATCTTTTACCATTTAAAATGTTGTTTCCAGGGCAAAGGACTACCAGGACCTCCAGTAAGTAATGAGTTTTTTTTAAAAAAAAGAGGTTTAAATTATTGCACCAGCTTTATTGGGGTCTCTGAGCGTTTCAACCCCACCCCAGGCCTTGGGTCCCTCTCCTGTGCCGGGCAAAGGGATGTGGAGTCCTGAAGGTCGGCAGCCTTGTGGGATTTTATGCTTGCCCTAAATCCAGGGAAGCTGACACTGATGTAAATTCAACGTACAGCACCCTTGTAATTGCTGGAAGCGCCCGAGTCTGGCGTGGTTTTTGTTTGGTGGCTTCCTGGGGCACCTCAGAGCTGCCGGGTGTCAGGGGGGGCAGATGCTGGCAACGAGCAGCACTGAAGAGCGTGGAGCAAAACGAAAGATGTGCTTGGTAAAGAGATGGTGTGGCTGCGGGGTTTGGCTCCTCGGGGAGGGGCTGGCTAACACTTCTGCCAGGCTCTTTGTTTGCCCCCGGGCTCTGGCAGCTACGAGAGGTCTCCATGAGTGTAAGGATCTTCTCTCTGTTCAACAGGGGCCTCCAGGACCCAGTGGGCTCCCCGGTGGAAATGGATTTCGGGGTCCTCCTGTGAGTTTCTCCTACTGTTTGTTTATCCCTTATGATCACACCCCAACCTCAGAAGAGAGAGGTTCATTTCTGGTCTCTTACCCTGTTCTGGAAGCTGATGTGCAGGACACTGCAGGCTCAACAAACGCCCACGGGCAGTGCTGTTCCCTGTACCAGCTTGTGGTCCCAGTTAACCAGTGCAATGCCAAAGGTGTGCAACTGCTTGCAGCCCTATCTTTACCAACTCTGAGTATGGAGAGAAGAGCAGGCAATGCCGTGAGAACAGAGATTAGTTAGGAGGTGATGTGGACTTCCACCACCTGCAAAGGAAGCTGCTTCGTAGAATGGCTCTGACCTGAGGGAGCCCATGGTGCAGCAGCAGACCATCGGTTTTGGGTGCCCACAGCTCCACTGGAGAGGTACAGAGCCAGTGGAAAAGAGACTTAAGTGCCAGGGATGTGTTCTTCTGTCCTGATCCCTGTGCTTCCACATGAGCCTGCTGCTCTCTGCAGTCACAGAAGCCTCTGCAGAAAGGAGGGTGCAGTTTAGTGCTGCTGTTAGAGCTCTCTAGACCCACGTTCGCTAATATGCAATGGTATTTGGTGGTCGCTCTTCCTCTCCCTTTGTGTTTCCATTGAAATGGTTAAGAAGGGGAATTCTTCTTGTATTTCACTCTTTTTAGGGACCTTTTGGACTGCCAGGATTCCCAGGGCCTCCCGGACCGCCCGGACCTCCCGTAAGTTGAAGCTTGCAAATAAATGTGAGAAAATTCCCATGGGGAGTCGAGAAGTTTCTTCTTCTGTTCCCTCAAGTGAAGGTTACATGGTTGCCTGGATCATGATGTGTTCTTGTAGGGCCAGCAGGTGGGCACTGAAAGCAGAAAGTCTGGTTTTGGTTTGCTCTGGTCCCTCTGGAGCGTTGAATATTGGGATCAAGAGGTCTTTCCCTAGGCCAGGAGGAGCAGCACAGCTGCTGTTCCCACATTGTTGCCTTCATCACCTAAGGCTCAAGGCTTTTCCCAAAGCTCATCTTGTGCATCTCCAGAGGATGATTACACCCCTGACATGTCTGGGTTTGAGGACTGGTGAAGCTTTTGATGCTCCAGGTTGAGGGTCTGCGCTTTACGCCGTGGGGCTGGCTGGCTGCCTCGTGCTGCTCCGGCTGAGCCGAGTCTGTAAAGTGCATGTCCTAGAAATTGTATTTCCTCCTGGCATTTGTCTCAATGTGTTTTAAAAGCCCACATTTCATGAATTGCAGGGTCTTCCAGGCACCCTCCCTGATGGCGGTGGAGACCTTCAGGTAGGTTTTTCTTTATGTAGCATGAAAACATCTTTTGATTTAATCCTCGATGGGACTTTCGGGTGACCTGGGTGACTGTCAGACCATTTCTCATGCACCGTTCAGACCTGCAGACGTGGGTCTGACCTTCCCTGTTGCAGAGTGCATGTGGTGTGGGCATATTTACAAGGCTGAAATGTTCTTTGAAGGAGGTAGATGTGCTAGTGCTGATTTTTTTTTCCTTGATCTTTGCTTTCTGGTTTGCTTTTCAAAAGACAGGTTTTGCCTACGTTCATTTACAAAACAACTTCAGCAGCTGGTAACTGACACCGGCTTTTCCTACACCTGCTTCCAAAAGAGAAAAGGTTGTGCATGTAGCACTGTTTATCGCCACGGATGGTGGCTCTGAGTTCCTCTGGGCATATGCTTTGTTTAGATTTCCTTCCTGGGAGAAAGTCTTGCTTCTTTCTTTCAAGGGAATGAATGTTAAGTCCGTGAACGATGGAAGTGACATCTCCAGATTTCACAGCTGTTGTTGTGACAGCATCTTTGGTTTTCTAATTGGCGAGCCCCAAAAAAAGCTCAGAGTCAGTTGAGACTGCCTTATGGCAAGTCATGTGGAAGTTAATCGAAAATGATACTATTTCTGCAAGTTTAATTTCAGTTACCCCATGGAATATACTAGAAAATTAAATTTCTGCTACAGAGGTGTTGCCTGAGGTTTTATTAAAAGAACAAAACAAACAAATGAAAGAAAAGCTGCAGAAGAAAATCTTATTGCCTATTTGTAAAGTTTTGAGCCCCTTTTAAATTTCAAGGCATATTCTGATTTGTTGCCAGTTAAACTAGAGCTCCCAGCAGGGGCTCACCCACCCGCAGACATCTGCAGATACCAGCTTATGTGGATTGGTGTTACTGTTTTATAGGTCCCCTTCCAATAAACTCTAATGCCTGTCCGTGTTTCAGCTGGGTGAGTTGTCTAAAGGAAATCAGTAGGGGTCAGTTAATGCATGGGATCAAGTGTGTTCCTTTTTATTTACAAGATACCAACCCGGCTTCACTAGGGAACTGGGATTCTTCAGCATTTTGGACTGTGGACAACTGCCAACCTTCAGGATTTCTCACAGTCCATGCTCAAAGTGAAGCAGACCACTCATAAATCATTATTTTGTGGGTTTCTGGGGACCTGCTCGGGATCCCTCGCTGTAGGGGAAATCCAGTCAATACAAGATGCTCGGAATGCATTGGATTTAGCGGAGTTAGAGCCAAAACCCACGTGCCCTTTTCTCCTCTCCCCAGTAGTGCACCCAGCTTCCCTGCATGTGCTGTGTGTGCTTGATAAACCAAAACGTTTCTGTTCCTTGCAGTGCCCGGCTCTGTGCCCACCGGGTCCTCCAGGTCCCCCAGGAATGCCAGGGTTCAAGGTAAGAAAAACACCACCTGCAGATTCAAGAGTCTGTCTCCCAAAATAAATACCACTATGAACCCCTGGGATTGAACTGTTTTATATATAGTGCACGTCTCCTCTAGGCTCCACACCTCTCCAAACCAGCCATGCATTTGCCTGGGTTTTCTTGAAAGAGAAAACCCCTGAAGCAGCCAAATATGAGACAAGAGGAGGAGGAAGGGCCTGATCCTGCCCTCTTTGCATGCTGTTCCCACAGTGGCAGCAATAGCTGCTCTGCCACTAAACTGAGTCCTGCCAAGTGTGAGCCTTTGTTAGATGGAAAATTTAACTGTGGCAATGGGTGGAACATCTCCTGGGAAGTGCTCGCAGTTCCTCACGAACTGACCTTCTGTTTGGTCTCTGAGCTGAGTCATAAATATCGTTAGGAATACACAGCATTTGGGGCATAACTATTCAAAATTCATAGCTGGTGAAATGGAAAAAGCCGTGCAGGTCTCCGATTGCGATGCCAGTGGTGCACAGGACCTTTTGCATGGTGAGGAATAACGTCTGCCAGGGCTGAAATTAGGCTGAGTCTCTCCCACAATGATAGGAAGGGAGCCAAGAAGCAAACTGAATCTGTGTTTATGTAAAAGATTTCAGTGATACGTGGATTTTTCTGTAAGCTTGATGATGCAGGCATTAACGATGACTCCCACAGAAAACGAGGTTAAAGATGCAGAGTGGGGTTGTCAGAACCCTGTTTTCAGAAGTGGTGGGAACTGAGCTCTGGTCCCTGACCTGAAACTGAGAATCACATCGTGTAGCCTGACCACAAGTCATTATGGAAACCAAATCTGGGCATTTCCTGAATCTGGATCCGGTTTGACACAGCGATTCCTAGCCCAGGGATGGTGCTTGGCTAATTAACCCCAGCAGTGACCTCCAGCCACGTAATTACAGGGCATGTGGACATTATTTTCCCAGTAAGTTATTTGCGTTGTGTGAGTTCAGATCTTGCAGCAATCTAACATGATGGAAGTTTTGAAACCGAACTGCGTGTGGGTAATTCAGGCTTTTATTTCTAGGGACACACTGGCCACAAAGGAGAACCTGGCGAAGTAGGAAAAGACGGAGAGAAGGTAAACTTCAACTTCAAGGGGGCAGGGGAGAATTTTTCTCGTTAAAAGCACCATAACAAATGGTTCCTTTGAGAAGACAGGGAGAAATGAGGCAATTGGGTAAACAACAAGGAGAAATTACTAGGACTGAAGTGCATTTGCTTCCATTGCTCTGCATGTGCAACTCTGTGCTAACACTTCAAGAAAGTTCATCTCCCAATAATTGTAATGTTAAGATGAGTGCGAGAAGTTAATTCCTATTGTTTCACATGCAGGGATGTCAGCTCAGGAAAAAGTCCTGCATTAATCACTCGGGTAAATTCCTGACTGATAAAATGTTCTTGAGCATAGAAGAAATTGTCTGTAACGTAGAAGCAAATTCTGAAGCAGAAGTCTGGGTGGGAGGGAGCTGGAGGAGAAATAAGATGGGAAGGTGGCTTTGTGTTGGCAGACTTGTGCTGTCTCTCCTCTTGTCTGATTAATTCTTCTCTCTCAGGGTAATCCTGGCCCTCCAGGTCCTCCAGGCGTTCCTGGCAGCGTTGGCCTGCAGGTAACACCTACTCTTCAGACCTTCTACCATGAACCTCAATGGTGCCACCAACTGTTACACGAACCAACTGCGTTACACGAACGGCTCTTTGTGTAACTGCAGCTCTGCAAGTCGATGCTGCTGAAAAAAAACTCGTGCTGGTTTCACTGAGCTTCAGTTCGGGGCCTGCTTTTGACACCTCTCCTTGGATGGGACGTCCAAGCAATAGCCCGTGTCTTGCTGGTGCTCCAGTAGAGCCCTGGACACCTGGGTGGATGTGAGGCTGAGCTCTGGGCGGGTTTGACAGCCTGGTAGGTGGGCAGGGGACAGCGGGCACCCTGAGCGCGTGGCTGCGTGGGGGGTGCCCAGCGTCACTTGCTCAGAGGTCGTCACCAAAGGGGAAAATGTCTTGTTTGGGCATCAGAAGGCTGAGCTTTCTGCCACTCTTCACTGTTTCCTAATGTTTTCTGTGTTGATGAGTCGCTACACCGTGCTGTTCTGCCATTTTATGTTTAGCAGTGGTTTGATTTTAACTGATATGTTTTCTTAATTAGGGCCCAAGAGGACTAAGAGGCCTCCCTGGTCCAATGGGTCCGGCAGGTGACAGAGTAAGAAAAACCTCATTTCTTCTTTTCCCCCCCTCCACCACCAATTTTTCTCATGTAAGGACTAGGTGGCATCAGTCCTTGCTGAAGATCACCGGGGAACTTGTAAAGATGTGAAAAGCAGGGTCTTTCCTGTACACACCCCCAAGCAGAACAACCTTCCAAAGGCAAGAGAGGTTTACATCCCTGAGGGACTGACAGGATCGTAGAATGGTTTGGGTTGAACCTCAAAGCCATCCAGTTCCAACCCCCTGCCATGGGCAGGGACACCTCCCGCTGGGTCAGGTTGCTCAAAGCCTCATCCAGCCTGGCCTGGAACACCTCCAGGGATGGGATCAGTGTTGATTTAGACACTCAGAGCAGAAGGACGAAGCGCTGCCCCTGTGGGACTGACAGTGCTCAAGGATCTTGCAAAAATACCCAGGAAAACTTTCATGAGTATTTCCCTTTCTGTTCTGTCTCTGTACAAGAAAAAGCTAAAGAATCACTGATGGACAGGTTTTCAGGTCATGAAAAGCCTCCTTCAGTGAGAACAGGATCAGTCTCCAGCTCATGATGGCTTTGGACTTCTGCCAGCATCCCTTGACCATCAACCTAGAGGCTGAATGGTTTTGAATTTGATAAAGCCATGCCTTTATTTAGGAACAAGTGTGATATCAGGATACTGAGGCTGTGAATGATATCAGTGTATCACAGAGATAACGGGAGGGAAAGGCAGAGTGAAAACCTGCTTGTTAGAAGGGGGTCTTTCGCAAGACTGTGTTACAAGCTAGCAAGAAATACGGGGAATATTTCCAGGGTTTTTGTGTTTTCTTAGACTGGGGGGGGGGTAAGGTAGGGACACTGTTACTTCCCCTCTGCCAGCCACAGCCTTACAGTGATGTGTTATTCTTTGCAGGGTGACATTGGTTTCAGAGGGCCACCGGGAGTGCCAGGACCTCCAGGGAAACCTGTACGTATCTGTTCGGCATCTCTATGGCCCTGCCTTCCACAACCAAAGCCCAAGTCTTCCCCTCCCCCTCTGAACTCCCTGCTGCCAGCGAACAGGAGGGATGCGCTGACCATCGCCGTCGATGGTTCCCGTTGCCTTTTCCCCTCCAGTTAGGGCAGTGTTATTTTGCCCGACCCAGGCCTCATGAGGTGTCTCCCTCAGTCGTACCCAACGCCCAGAATAAGTTCACCACGTTCCCATTGCTCTCTGTTCTTCACCGTTCTTCCCTGAGCATCCGCAGTTGTTACCAAGGCCCGTGTTGGGCTGGGGAAGGAGAGATTTGAGGCAGAATCAGTAAGCGCTATCCTGAGTTTACAACCTCTGAGCCTGCTCTGTGCCCGCGTGCCCACCGCTCGCAAGGACTTTTGCTACAGGGAGGAATGGTCAGTTGTGTGTTAAAGACAACCCTCAGCACCGTGCAGAGCTCCTCTGCAGCGCAGGAGAGCGCTGAACCTGCACGCTTACCTGTAGCCAGACCTGTTACCCTTCTTACTGTGCCTGAACGTGAGAGCAGAGCTGCATCGGCAGCATTTGGCCTCTCCAAGAGCATTTTCCTTGGGCTGCCCCCCAGTCCCACCCAACGTGGATAACCATAGAATCACTAGGTTGGAAGAGACAAAGTGGCATCCGCTTTGTCACAGGCACCAAGTAGCACCGTGTCCTAATAGTAATAATACCCTGATTTTTGGCTGTGCTTGCTCTGTTTAAATTTGAGAGGGATTTTCTCCTTCACATCCCAGTGAGCTGCATCCCTTATGCAAAGGCAGTAAAATCCGGGCTACAAGGAACCACAACTGAACAATCTCCTGAGCTCTGTCCCTGCCTTACTCGTTAGTGTTCATGGGCAAAACGTTTCATCTCTCCAGTCTTCCAATTATTTAAATAAAGGTGAAGTGTTCCTTTCTTCCTGCCTGCACCACAATCTGCACTGACCCTGAGGCAGCACCGCCCTCTGGGACTCCTCCCTGCTCTTTGCAATGATAGAAGAACTTAAAATAAAATGAAGTTCTTACTCCACCAAATGTTGAATTATGCCAGGCAGAATCTAGACAATAAATGTTAAAGTTTTTTCTCCTGGTTAAAGAAAATACTTCATTAAATGAAGGGGAGGATGGTCTTTGCAAAGTCCCTGCTCCGAGGGGAATGTGTACGCTCACGGCTCTGCCAACGCCAGCAAACAGCACAAAACCCCTTCATCATTTACAGCCTTGAAACATCAGTCTGTCACGAAGATGCTTAATGGCTTTTTCTCCTCTGTCACAGGGAGTCCAAGGAAGCAAAGGACCTCAAGGATTCCGGGGGCCCAAAGGCGATTCTGTAAGTGAAGTGAAACACCCGTCTGCTCAAACGTTGGACGTGATGTTCGAAGAGCCTGTTTGACAGATGGCTTGTCCCCCACTTGGTTTATTTGAATGGGAGGTGAAAGGGATGAAAGTTTTCCTCTCAAAAATAAGATGTTTAAATCTTATTAAAGATGCCTAAGTGCTTCTTGCAGTCCAGAGCACAGCGATGAGATCTTGCGTCTCCATCCCTTGAAATGATCATCCCAGATGCTGCAGCCAGCACTGGGCCAGATTTCTGCTGTGTCCTAAAAGAATTGTCTTAGCTTTAGGAACAGGAGAGGAGCCAGCACAAAGTGAATGAGACATCCCTACAGAATTTGAGTATTATCTTGGTTGACTCATTGTTCTTAAGAGATACGTGCTGGATAACATAGGGTTTATTCTTGATTTTTAGGGTAGACCTGGACCAAAAGGAAACCCAGGGGCTCGTGGACTCATAGGAGAACCTGTAAGTCAATTAAGTAAAATGCACATCTCGCTGTTGTTTAGCTTGCAGATGATGAGATAAAACACGATAGGAGAAATCTTGCTTCGTACAGTCTTTGCTATCACACTTCTGCTCTGTGGGTCTGCGTAACCTTTGGTGTAACCCTGGTTGGACCCAGTCCCAGTTGTACTGCTCTTCATGAAAAATCTCCCTGTCTCCCAGTACGACTAGAACTGGACCCAGTGCCAAAATGTGAATGTACTTTGCAAACCACAGAGTCTCCTCACAACCTTAACCTGAGTTGCACGCGGTTGCAGGGCATGCCTGGTAAGGATGGACGGGATGGAGCCCCTGGACTCGATGGTGAGAAGGTTTGTGAAGTCCTACTTAACCACTGCAGGGAAGATTTGTTTCTCTCCCGTGTGTGTGGCAAAGCCACTGCTGATTGTCAAGAAAGAGCATGGCCAGAAAGCTTTTGTGTCTGGAGTTTTCCAGTAGCGTAACTAGCGAAGAAGAGTGAAGTTGCTTCTCTTAATTAATCCCAAGGAAATTCCCTATAGAAAGGTGATGCACGTATGATCTAAACGGAGCTGTGTCCCTGTTCTTAGCGATTCCCGTTGGCTGACTCTGGGCCTTCAGAGCTGCCTTTTCAGAGCTGCTGTCAGACACATCTGTTTAATTGCCTGTAGACAAAGTGCTGTCAGGTACGAGTTGCCTGGTTTCTGAATGGTGATCCCACAGGATCATGGACATGTCCTGCCGGGGAAGGCTGGGAGCTGTGGGCACCCGGTGTCCAGTGAGTGCCCACCTCCTGCAGACACAGCAGGCTCTTGGTCCTGCACGTGTGGGGAGGGAGATTGCAAAGGCTTGGTCAGACTCTTTTCCAGCACCAGAGGGTCTCTCCTAACCTCTCGATATCCACAGGGTGACGCAGCTCGCATGGGTGCTCCTGGAGAGAAGGGACCGAACGGGCTGCCGGTGAGTACGGCAGTGGGAGCTGTTGCCTTCGGGGCGGTACAGCAGCTTGGGCTGCGTAGAAATCCTTCTGGGGGGGGTGACATTTAAACCAAGATGTACTTTACCCACTATGTAGACAGACTCCATCAGGAGTAGCACCGTGTCCTAATGGTAATAATACCCTGATTTTTGGCTGTGCTTGCTCTGTTTAAATTTGAGAGGGATTTTCTCTTTCACATCCCAGTGAAGTGCATCTTAAGCAGGGCAGTAAAATCTGGGCTACAAGGAACCACAACTGAACAATCTCCTGAGCTCTGTCCCTGCCTTACTTGTTAGTGTTCATTGGCAAAATGTTTCATCTCTCCAGTCTTCCAATTATTTAAATAAAGGTGAAGTGTTCCTTTCTTCCCATATGCAGAATATTTTTAACACCCTGGAGAGAGGTTTCTGCTGTGCAAAACGTTGCTGCTGTTGCTCTATTTGTGTATTCCTCCTCTTTACTCTAATTTTCCAGGATTAGTGTATGCAGAGCTGCTGGGGCAGTGAACAAGGGAGAAATTGAAGCCATAATTTTCATGGTGAAAGCTGCAGAAACGTAACTTCTCCTTTGCTGCAACCAAATATTGCTCCTTGTATGCCAAATCAGACCAAAATAAGGAATATAATAATTCTGCTTCTTCTGACATTGCTTTAATAGTGTTGGCTTCCTTTTTTTTTTTTTTCAGGGACTGCCTGGAAGAGCAGGTATTAAAGGCTCAAAGGGTGAACCAGTAAGTGAATCTCTCTCTAATGATGGGTTCTGGTGGGAAAGTTACTAACCTGTCACAGCAAGGCTTTTCATCTCCTGGGCATCGGTGCCCACAAGTAGACCCTGGGAGGACCTAACCCAAAGGTGATGATGTCGGTGTTCCTGCCAGGGCTGAGTTCCCCTGGCAGTGAGGAGCAGGCACGAGGTGGAACGACTGTGGTGGCCCTGCTCTTGCTGAGGCAGCTCTTGCACCTGGGTCAGTGAAGACATCAGATAGCCAGGAGAGTCATCAGTGGTTTGGTAACGTCAGAAGGAATCATTCCCCATTTTGTCAAGTTCCTAAGAGCATTTGGGAATAAAAAAGCTGAGCATCTGCAAGCAGGAGCAGGATTCTCTCATCTTGGCTTTTGGAGACTTTCCCCCTACCTCAGGAGAAAATTTTCCATGAAGCTTTAAATTGCTGCCTACCTGTGAGATCAATCTCAGACAGACTAAAGCAGTCCAGCACAAAGCTGCTCTGGAATGTCTTTTATTCTGTCCTCCCCTTTCCTTTCTGAACTTCCCCCTCTGTACCAGCATCGTTATTCTTGCTAATCCTCTTGCATGAGACAGCCCTGCAGCAAGGCTCTCCTTGTGTACGGGATGCAGAAATGAATGAAATGGGGTGTCCCGAGCGTGCCTCCAAAAGAGCATCCCTGTCTGTCTGAGACAGGATACGGTGGCAGTGCCCAGGGGCTGGCAGCCCTCCCCGTCACTGGTCCCAGGACAGGACGTACAGCTCATCTCTTCTTTAAATTTCCATTGGTTAGAGTTTTCTCTTCTTGGTCTGGAAACTGCAAGAACTTAAAGCTGGTTTTATTCCCTGATGCAGGTTTTAACTTCCTCCTCTGTTTGTTGCCCCACGTAGGACAGAAAGGACTCTCTAAGTTCTGTCCTCACTGAGTGTTTGCTTTCTCCTCTGCAGGGCAGTCCTGGAGAGATGGGAGAGGCAGGTCCCTCTGGAGAGCCCGGCATCCCTGTACGTATCCCCATCATTTACACTTATCCTGAGCTCTGCAGTGAGTGTTTTCAACCAAGCTGCAAAGCTGGAGCTTACACGCTGCTTCCCTGCACAAATAAAGCTGTTAGCAATACAACAGGTGCTGTGCTGCCTTGCCGTGTGTGCCAGCCCGGGGTGATGAGCACTCCCAGGCAGCCCCAAGCTTGCATGGAGCTCCCCAGTGAGTGCAGTGTGAGCTGGCTGGGTGGGCATCTCTGTGCTCAGAGCCTGTGCGGCAGCAGAGGTCCAAGCCCACCGAGGCGGGCGCTGTGTCCTAGGGGATGGGGTAGTGGGGCAAGGAGTTTGGGATTGAAATAGCTTGGGATCCAGGAGTACGCTCCAGCTCTGCAGTGGATTGGGAAGGGTGGATTCGTGGCTTCTAAATGACATTGCTGACTTTGGTGTCATTGCCAGGGCGACGTTGGCATTCCTGGTGAGAGAGGTCTGCCGGGACCCAGGGGTGCAACTGTGAGTACGACGCCGTTTGCAAACCAGATAGATAGCAAAATCGAGTTCAGGGCATGGGATTGATGTCTGGATTAAATACAAGGCCACATCCTCTCTTGGTATTGTCTCTGGGGAGTTTGGGCAGCAGAGGAATTACCCTCCCACAAGTGGCTCAGATCCTGCTCTCACTGGCAGCTCCGTGCAAAGGCAAAGTGATTCCTCACGTTTCATTTGGCAAAGAAAGCTGAAGTTGTCCGAGAGGTTTGTGGAGCTGATACAGTCAGACTGGAGAGACTGGACAGACAGCAAGTCCTTCCTTAGATGATGATGATGATGATAATAATAATAACTAAAACAATAACAATAATAAAACAATGGTTGTAATAATAATAATAATAATAATAATAATAATAATAATAATAATAATAATAATAATAATGTTCAGCTTGAGCTGAAAGCGAGTCATTAAGAAGCAAAACTCCTGTTGAGCTGTTGCAACGTACATTGCCACCAGCACGAGACACAAAATCCCCCGCGTTCCTGTGTCCCTTTCCCTGGAGCAGCAGAGGTTCACAGCAAAACCTGAAGCCAGCAACAAAACTGGAAAGCCTCCGCATTGCTGTGGTGAACAGCAGGGGCTTGAAAAGTGTTAAAAGTAGGCAGACCTGGTGGGAATCTCGTCTCTCTTGCAGGTAGCCGTGTGCTTTTCCCAGCTGCTTGAAAATGCCCCAAAATTCACAACCACTTGGTGGGTGCAACTCCTGAACAGTTTGCAGGAGGGGAATCTGATCACGCGTTTCCTTCTCGCACCGGTGCTGCCGCAGCATTACCTTGCTCTGGGAGCTCATAGGTCAGAGATGTAGGAAACAAAACCCCATCCACAGCTCCACTTTGCACTTTGACTCTGTGAACTGGCAACGTCTTGAAACTTCTGGGTTAGGAACCACTGAGGTCCTCAGGGGAGCATCTTGTTCCTGCTTTCACTGCATTCCTGCGTCGTCTCGGAGCCTGAGAAACAAAAAGCTGCAGGAGTTGTAGTGCAAACTAAACACATGAACATTAATATCAGCTATATACATTAATATTAATGTTTCTGAACAGCAGAAATACTAATAAACGGTATCAGGATGATAAAGCTGATTTTGTTCAGGCTACTAGAAATGTTAGGATACCTTTTGTTTTGTCACTCCCCAGCTAGTGTTGTGGTTGGACCTGACCTTCCAGTGGTTCGGGGCTGTTTTCTGTTCTTTTTTTTCCTCCTTAACCTCATTTTGAAATCCAGCAGCCCACAGAAAGTCTAACGCGATTTCTGGTGTGCGCCGCTTGGCAGGAATGGAACTCTATGATGGTTTATTGTTTGTGAGCAGGTACTCTTTAAACTTCTCAGGAGAGGGAAATCAGCCTCAGAAATAAATTAAATTAATAATGTTTTCTTTTATGTCTGCAGTTTTTCATCAAAGTAGCTGCCCCCACAAAAGGCAGCAGGTTATTACAGCTAAAAATCAAACTCGGTCGAGCTAATTGCATTGGGGCAGACTTCTGACGTGGGTGCAATTGCAGATGAACCTCTTCTTATTTCTAACCTGGGTTTCTAATTTCTGATTTGTGTTATTAGAGTCCTAATTTATATGAAATATCATGTTCTAAGAGAGCTGCAGGATTTGTCTAGTATTAAGGCTGTTTGGCTCAAAACAATTTGGTATTTATTTATTAGAGCGTACCAAGGGCTTCTTCCCATTCAGAGGCTGTGAACTTCTATCAGGTCCCACCACTTCTAAAGGCACCAGCGCAGCAGAGTCATTTTTTTTTTATGCTATTTAATATAACTTTCCTGGAGCTCTGTATTTATAACTTTCAAAATTCCTCACTGAATTACAAGCAGAAATCAGAAATGGAAACATTAGCGATGAAAATACCTGAGCAGTTCTCTAGCTTTTTGAAGATGCTGCTGGTTTATTCCAGCAGATCATCTCCTTCTTCTGGGCACAGCGTGGTTTCTGCCCACGGTTGTAGCTGTGCCGGTCTCAAGAGCCAGGCAGGGGTAAGGATGACCGGTTTGGATCATACATTGAGTCTCACATCACACAAGGATTTCCTCTTTCCCTGAAGAGATGGCTGTGACGGGAGAGAAAGCCGAAGTCCCACCTTGTGACAGGAGTTTCCTTAAGCATCTATTTCAAGAAGACATTTTACAAAATGGGATTTAGATGCCTAAATTACTTAGCAGCTTTTTTTCTCCCAAGATCGTTATTGCATATATGATTTTTCTCAGTAGAAAGCAAAAGAGACTCCTAATGGCAACGTTCATGCTCTGTTTAGTGAGCTGGGCTCTGAAAAGCACCTGCACAAACAGCACAAAAGAGCATTTTTCCATATTGCTGGTACAAACAATGTCCAAGCAAGTGGATGCAATTGCCATTTTTCATGTCCAAGCCCATGCAGCACGTGTTTTACAGTAGTTTCTTGCAGAACTGGATCAATTAAAAACATAATATTGGGATAGCAGATCCCCTTTAATGTATATTACCTGTGCTCTAGCATGCTTCCACCTTTTGCTTTCGCTGATCTTTACTGCTGATGAGTTTGATGTCGTTAATCATTGATATACACAGAAAGGCATAATGTTAATAAAGCTCTTTAACCACCAAGCATCACTTCTCAGTGGCTCCTCAGGTTCATCAGCAATGCCACTGGGCAGCGTGTGCTGCTCTCTGGGAGCCAATTTAGTTACACGAGTGACTCACCTGGCTCTGAATTTTCTCCTTACCAAAACTTATTTTTCTCTTTTCAGGGACCACTTGGTCTTCAAGGCCCAATAGGAGCTCCCGGTGTCAGAGGTTTCCAGGTCAGTATGCTGACAGGGGTGGTTTCACGTGCCCCACGGTCTGGCAGGCCACTCGCCTCTGCAAACCTCTGGCAGGACAAGTGGTGATGGCAGCATTTTAGACTGAACATCAGGAAGAATTTCTTCCCTGAAAGGGTGGTCAGGGATGGGCACAGCTGCCCAGGGAGGGGGTGGAGTCGCCATCCCTGGAGGGGTTTAAGAGACGGGTGGATGAGTTCCTTAGGGACAGGGTTTAGTGGGGAGACAGGTATGGTTGGACTCGATGATCTCAGAGGTCTCTTCCAACCTTAGGATTCCATGATTCTAACAAGTGATAGGAAGAAACATCTTTCCACTCGCCACAACCAGACTGACACCTTTATTAACACAGAGTAGTTGCCTGCTGGATCAAATTATATTTAGTATTGATTGGCAAAAGAAGAGTTTGGGTCTGACCTATGTAAAGATACCTTAATGTCTCCTCGTTCTCGACACCACAGTGTGTGTGGCTTTAGTCAACTCTTTTTCCCTTCTGTGCACTAGAGATGCTCCTACTTCTTCCTCCCCTCTCCAAGAGAGAGTTCACAACCACTCTCCACTTCCCCAGTGAAACTGGCTGAAAACTAGTGTAGGGTGCTACCTTCTGAGAGCACCACTCTGTCAGGAGTCACGGAGGGGGTTTTATTAGCCAGAGACAGATTGGAGCCCTCTGGCAGGGTGGCTGCAACACGGTGGGCAGAAGTCAAGTGAGCTGTACCAAGAAGCGCAAGTGGTACCAAGCATCAGCAAGTGATCCTGAGGTCCTGGGGGAAAAGGCGAGAGGGGACCAAAGACAAATTACCTTTTTGAACATACTATGGAGATTGGGGATGTCAAAATACGCAGGGTTACCTGGCACTTTAAGCTGTAGCTTACTCTTTTTTTGTTTTCCTAACAGGGTCCCAAAGGTGCCAGTGGGGAGCCTGGCCTTCCTGGACCAACGGGAATTCGTGGGGAGATAGGTGACAGGGTAAGCAGAAGGCATCTGTTCTAATTCATGTTTGGGAGATGTGAAATTGGAGCATAATGAGGTCGCCAAGCAGGGCGTAGCTGATGTCAGCGCAGCATTGGTAGAAGGTGGGTACACTGGGGGTCCCAGTCAGCCTCCAGATGGACCCTGCGGCAGGAAGCAGGGTTTGTGCATCCTCTCTCTTCTGTTCTTCTCCTTGCCTCCATTTCTTTTAAAATTACAATTTGCTTTGTGATTTTCTTTCGGAGCAGCGACACACCTGGGCCCCACACCTCAGAATTAACGCAACTCTTTATTTAAATGAATTCATTCTCATTTAAAAGAAGCCAGCAGGGTAAAGTGAATGACATTTACTTGGGGCTTGAAGAACAGTAGCCGTGTGTTCGTCGGCTCCCTCGACTCCAGCTTTAAGGTGAAGTTCCTGTGTAAGCAATCGCAGCGGCACCAGGGGAGTTTCACAATGGCCCTTCTGTGCCTGCTCCAGGCAGGTTTAAAAAAACCTCTTTGGAGCCAGGAAGTGTTAAAACAGGAGGGTTTTTGTGGAGCTTGCGGGGTCCTGACTGCATTCAGGACTTTGCTGTGGTGAAAAATGTACATTCAGAGGGGAAGAGGCCCTTGCACGGAGCAGCCCGGTATCCAGAGAGCTGCTCCAAGCAGAGGGAGGGATAATGTTAGGCTTAAAGGCGATAAAACAAAATCTAGGTTTTATTTCTGCCTCTGGAGTTAAGCACAGTTACTCTAAGATGGGATGGTTGATTGTTTCTTAACACCCCAGCTCATTAGCAGCTTTCCCCAGGAACGAGTGCTGTAGCAGGTTTGGAGAATGCTGGAGGTTTCCCACCTCCATGCGTGCAGCGGCTCCTCAGAGTAACCTCTGAGGTGCCCTCTGCCCCTCAGCCCCACTGGCACCAGCACTGCCCATTTCCAGCCTTACGACTGGGCTGGGAAGACCCTAAAACCTCAGACCGTGTCTTTGCGGCTTAAACAACCCTTGCTGCAGGGGGTGATGGCATCTGCCAGGGCGTGGACAAAGGGCGCAGCAGGTACTGCCCTGGGTTTGCTGTGCTGCCAACCCAGCCTGCACGTCCTGGCTTGTGTAAAGAGAGCTGCAAATAGAGGCTCAATGCAATGAGACGGTCCCAGCTGCAGCAAACCCATCACCCTCTCCTGGAATCGATTGAGGCTTGCTTTTCTTTGCAAAAAAACCCACCAACCAACATCTTCCTGTGAGCCTGAGTTAACAGGTACCAATACGCTTTTTCACAGTCCTGGGAGCGAGTGTGGCCAGGAATATGAACCAGCATATCAGTGAGTGTATTTGCTGTGTGAAAAATACAAGGGGTTTAGTGCATTTGATGGCAAGATATAAAATAGCATTGAGACAACGTAGCCTATAAACCATCTTTTTGGAGTGGGATATTGGGGAGGGGAAGGATTTGTCTCTTATTGCTGACTGAGGTAGCAATACACCAGTATTTTTCCTAAGGATTTTTATTATGATCGAATTCCTGAGGATTCTGGATGCTGGCAGCCAGCTGGGGCAATGTCTCTGAGCTCCACACCGGCATCACCAGGTGCTTGGCCAAAAACACTGGTTGTGTTTAGGGTGGCAGGGTGACGCAGATGTGGGGATGGCAGGTGGACACGGAACGAGTGGTCCTAAAGTCCTCTCCCTTGTTTGGGCTGCTTGGAATTCCTGCTGCTGTAAATTATAGTTTTGAAGCGAAATTTTGGCGGCTAAGCTTATTTTAAGGGAGTGTTCCTTGCAGGTCTTGGGTGACTAAGCTGAGGTTTATTGCCATAAACTTTCAAGAAGCCTTGGGACTCTGTGAAGTCGTTGGCATAAATCTATGTGGTGCTGTTCAGAGAAAAATATATCAGCTTTGCCATCGACAAACATAAAATACATACATTAAACATAAATAGCCTCAGCCATTCTTGCCTTTCCACAATCCATTGACTGTTTTGCTATTTTTCTTTAATAGAAATCTCCCCTTTCTTAATTTATTCAGTGCTTGGCTTGAGCAAAATGATGTGCCCTTGTTTTATGTGTTTGTCCTCCTCCAAGATTCTGTCCTGCCAAGCCATCTCCAGATCTAGTTATTAAAACCAGAGCAGTTTGCAGATGCCAGATTGATGAATGTGCTGTGGAAACCCTGTCTGAAGGGTGGAATGGTTGAATTTCCCACGTAGATTTTGCACTAGAGAAAAACACCCGGGGTTCTCCTGAACTCCTTGTTGGCTCTGCTATATGGACCCAAATCATGAACACAGCTGAAAATGGCTTGTGTCCTCTCTGTAAATGCCAGATAGATAAAGCTGGAAGGATTTTTCAAGTTGTCTAAAATGATCAGTTCATCATTTAAATGTATTTTATTCCTGTGTGTGTGTTATTCTGTGAATCTCAAAGTCAGGAGCACCTAACTCTAAATTCCCAGGAGAACTAATAAAGCCTTGAAAAACCATCTTGACTTTTTGCCCTGGTGGTCCCAAAATGTTCTTGTCCATTTTATACCATGAGTAAATTCAATCTCCTTCTCACATCTGCAGGTGTGAAAGACAGAGATCAATTGTCCACCCAGTCTCATCCTGGGCCTCGTCCTTTAATTTGTAAAAGTGCTGTTTTGGTCATGCTAGTGAGATGGCAATAATGAAAAGAGAGAGGCAGAAGCAAAGCAGAGTTCCTGCCTCTGGGATGGATGTGAAAGATGACTTTTGCGAAACAGGTGGTAAAGACCAAGTTTAAAAGCACAGCACTCATTTCAGTTTTATTTAGGAAATTGAGGAGGATGGTGTGAAAAAGGCCAACGTAGGTAACCTGTGCCAGGCAGGTGGGGAGCCGAGCCACACCAGGAAAGCCTCTCTGGTCTGGCTGGATGAGGACGTGGTGGGCAGAAGACCACCAGGCTGAGCTGAGAGGTCCTGCCTGGTCTGGCAGCTGCTGCACACCGTTACTGGCACGGCAAGAGCCCTGAGGGACTGTGCTACAACACAAACCCAGGACTGCAGAGAGTGCTACAAAGCTAGCAAGGGTGCTTGAAATCTCTTCGTGTTTCTAGGAAGTATGGATAAGATTTGGACCCAGCTGGATCCCAACCCCTTGCTGAGTGAGTGAATGTCTGACCGCACCAGGAATTCACAGGAAAATAACAGTTTGAGTTCATTTGCCTTCTTTCTTTTATTTATTCTCAGGGTCCTACTGGTGTTCCTGGTCCCAAAGGTAACCAGGTAAGAGATAACTTTCACACTGCAGTCAGCAGAGCCACTTAAACCGTACTTTAGGCGCAGCCTTTGAGAGCACAAAGTGCTTTTCCTCCCTCAAACGAAAACATTTTGGAGAAGGCACAAACAAAAACACCTCTTTGTTCCCTTTTTTCCTGCATTGGCAAAAGAGATGTGGTCTGTTCTAATGGAGACACATGAAAATGCTGTGAGGAGAACGCTAGACTCTTGCTGTGTATTTTGTGACCACAAGGCATGATGTATGTGAGCACCTCACATCACGGTCCTCCCGAGTTAAGTTTAGAAGCACAGCTTTTCACTGAACTTCATGTGCCTGACGGAGAGGACCGAGCCCCCGAGCCTGGCACACTAATTGATTTAATCTTTTACTTTTTGCTGCTTAACTTCCCTAGTTGGATTAACCTCAGTTTTGAGCCAGTTTTCATCAAATATATGACTTTCATTACTGCACATGTGTTTTTGCAGAAAATTAGTGCTTTTCCAGCAAGTGTTGCTTGTTTTGTTTACACATCAGTGTCTGTGTGGTGTCTGTTTTGTTGCTAAGGGAAAGGCCAACCCAATCTCTGTCTCGAAATAACTTCCTCTCTAAAGCCCTAGAGTCACCATAACAATGTTCATTATCTGCTCTAATTACTGTGTAATGAGCCAGCTCTGCTGCAGAGCGCTGGGCACGGGAAGCGCTGCCCATGCGGCCGGTGGCAGCAGGTGGCAGTGATTCAGGGTGCCCTCGGTGATGCCCAAAGCACGCACTGCTGTTGGCTTAAGGGAGGTGATCGACACATTGATGCCTCTTGTCACTGCGAGTAAAATTAATGTCACCAGAGCTGTGGCTACTCCTGCACACCCGGAGTGGAGAGGCACCTCACCGAGTGACGGATCGTTTCTGGTTAAGGGTGGGATGAAGCTGCTCTGCACTCTAATAGAGGACACAGTTATGCTGGACACTGAACATTTAGCTGTTGCTGCAAACTCATGTTTTCTGTGAGACCCAGGGCTGGAGAACCTGAAATGTAGATTCCCTGTACAAGGAATGCCATCGCCAGCCTGTGGATATGTTTCATGGCCACCACATCAGGGATCTCATCTGTGTGCATTCAGCCTTTCATCCAAGTACCAGCTTGTTGCAAAGGGCACCTAGACCTCGTGCAAGCTGCCTTGCACCAGGAGTGCCGTTGTCAGCAGGGGAACAGCTACTGTAGAGTTCAGCTTTGGGAAGAGAGAACTTCCTCTTGCTGGAGCAGCTGTGCAAGCTACTAAATGCCCCCGTTTTCCTTAGGAGCTGAGGTTATCCAACTCTGAGCCTTATTGTCAGTAATCTTTGTGCACCAACAGGTACAGTGTTAATTCTGGTATCTCTCTTTCAGGGCATTGCTGGAGCAGATGGCCTCCCTGGTGACAAAGGAGAACTGGTAGGTGACCTGCAATTCAGTAGAACTGACTCCTCAAATAGCAGATGGGTCTAGTGAACCATGTATCAAGAACTAATATGGTCCATCAGAATTAACTGTTTAAGAGTTCCAACCCCTCTGGCTGTGAAGACAACAGAAGCCCTCCCACCACCATATTCATGGTGTGTGTCAGCTCCTCTCCTGCCTTCAGGAGGCACTAGATGGCCAGTGTGGCCTTGCTGTATCAGCAGCACTCATTTGTCATTTTGCTCCTCAGAGCGGTTGACACTGCTGCACCCATGGGCATTTGGTCCAACTCAAGAAGTAGCCAGGGTGCCTAGACCTTCATTCAGCATCGGTACCCAGGGCAAATCTGGTGGTCGGAGTCCTCTCCCCGTGGTGCCAGTGTTGAATTTGGTCTCCAGCATCCTTTTATTGTTCCTGGCCCCCTTGCTTGAAAAGCCAGTCAGATGCCACATAGATGTCATCGTGGCTTCTTGGAGATCAGAAGATTTTACTTTAGATGTACATTTTCTGAATGGATCATTCTTTCTTATTTCCCTTTTCTTTCTAACAGGGTCCCTTTGGTCCCCCTGGCCAAAAAGGAGAGGTATGTGTCAGACACTGAAAGGTCTGGGAGTGAACACGCTTATCACGTCTTGTGATGATGCTTCTCCACAAGCTGTGTTCCGGCACTGATTCCTAGAAGGACGCTTCGGTCATGGCCGTGCTACACAGAATCTAGGACAATGACAATTTTCTGTGTGGAATTGAAAACATTCAGCTGTGTGTGATCATTTTGCTGCAGCATGGACTCGTTATCATCATGACCTTTATATGTAAAGTCACCTCTATGATGTACGTGGTCAGCCACATCAGTTAAGGAAACCCAAAGAAAGGCTTAACTCATCCCTGTGAGAAAATAATGGATCATGTCTTCTGTTTTAAGTGTGGGGTTTTTATCTTTTCCCCTCCTTCTTCATTACAGCCAGGAAAAAGAGGAGAACTTGGTCCAAAAGGTGTCCAAGGACCAAATGGGACAGCTGGAGCACCAGGGATCCCGGGACATCCAGGGCCCATGGGCCATCAGGGGGAGCAAGGCGTTCCTGGCATCACGGGAAAACCTGGGGCTCCTGTAAGTATGATCTGCTCCTGGGGTGCGGGCAAGGAGTCACCGAGGTGAATATTTTGCATGCATATTCAAAAAACAAAGTCCTGCATTTGAGCAGGCCAGAGTAGGTAACTGCACACGCAAGCCGATGGTCTTGCATCAAGAGCTTACAAGAAAAAAGACCTAGGAGGCATCAGAATTAAAATCCCCCGAACGCTTGCTTTGGAGAATTAATCTTCTCTCACCGTGATAGAAGAACAGATCATCTGCATCCACTGCAACGGGCTGAAAGCCACTGTTCTCATTGCAAAAGTGAGCTGGGAGTTGGTCATTACAACTGCTGTCCACTGCTTCAAATCTTAGTCCTCTGTCTTGGTCCAGAGCTCATATCTCATCATTCAGGAAAGGTCAAATGAGCCCCAGATTAAATATCCAGCCTAACATTAAAATTAATCTCTGCCATTAATATAACGGAGCTTCTAAATTGAAGATGTCATCTTTTGAAAAAGGGAAAACGCTCACTCCTCTTCATGCAGGATCCTGTGCTTCTTGCTGAGCTGCTAGAATGGCATTTCACATCCTGAAGCTTCAGTCAGGGATGATTATGGATAATGTGGTTTGTATAGTAACGCATTCTTCTGTTAACTGCAGGGCAAAGAGGCCAGTGAACAACATATAAGAGAGCTCTGCGGGGAAATGATAAATAGTGAGTATTCCTGGGAGAAAACTGACTTTAATTACTCTATTTAGCTGAAGATGAGTTGATCCTGAATATAAGATAGGTCCTGAGATTTGTTATTTTTCTGTCTTATTAAGAAAGAATACATTGACCTTTATTATTCAGGAAGTCACCTTGTTGCAGAGATGTCTTTAATTTTTCTTAAGTTAATATTTATAAATGTCTCATCATGGCAACATGCAAAGTGTGCTGAAAGCAGCTTTGACACAAGTATTGTGCACGCACACTGGGAAACTCTGGCTGAAAGAGCATCTGCCCTAACCTGTGCCATCCTGAGCTTCAGCTCCCACCTCCTCTCCCTGGAGCAGCAGGAGGAAAATCTCCTTGGAGCAGGGCTTGGGGCAGGGACCAGCTTGTTTGTTTCTTCAGTGTTGCTGTTCTGCATTTAGAGGCTATGTGGGATGAAGTTCACCTCTGGAATATTGTTACGGAAAACTTGTTTTAAAGCATCAAAGTCCAGAACGCTTAATATCTTTTAAAGTGGTTTAGGAATCATCAGTGGCTTAAAACCCTGCAGATTTCTGACCAAGATCTCCTTCTGTGGAGATTTTAAAAGCCAAAGGGCCCCAGGTGAGCCGAGAGGAGAGATGCGGAGGTTGGTTGTCCTCTGCCAGCAGCAGTAAATGTGTAGGAGGGGCAGTGAGCAAGATCTGCTTTGCTGCCAGCCCCGCGGTGTTGGGCTGCTCGCGCGATCAAGCACACTTGGTGGCAGATGACAGACGGGCAGGCAAGGAGTGAAAATGCCAGACGTGGTTTTTCATTGTCCTTTTCAGATCAAATTGCACAGTTAGCCGCTAACCTGAGAAAGCCCCTGTCTCCTGGAATGACGGGTCGTCCTGGCCCAGCTGGTCCCCCAGGTCCTCCTGGAGCTATGGGAAGTGTTGGGCATCCTGGTCCTCGTGGTCCCCCTGGGTACAGAGGGCCAACAGGAGAACTTGGTGATCCTGGTCCCAGAGGTAAGCGAGATTAAACCAACCTGCTTTTCTGTGTCTACTGGTATCAATTGCAAATGGGTACTGATGTCAGCAAGAAGGAGAAAAGATCAGGCCTTGGGCAGCGGTTCTGGAAGGCAGTTTTGCATCTTTAGGGATGCAACATAAGCAGGGATCTGAGCAGTGTCCTGAGGATTTTGAGCTTCTCTTCGTTTTCCCTTTCCTGTCCTCGAATCCAGCTGCCGCACAACTCATTGTTGCAATTGTCTGTTTACGATTAAAGGTGACACTGGCGAAAAGGGAGATAAAGGACCTGTTGGTCAAGGTATTGATGGGCCTGATGGTGATCAAGGACTCCAAGGTAAGGCTGTGCAAGTCATTTAACAAACCATAATTAAAGAAAAGGCTTAAGGGACGGCTCTGCATCAGAATCATCAGAAGCACTTTGTCCCTGTAACCGCGCGCAGTGGGGCTGTTTGCCTGTGGGTATGGCAGGCACAGACAGTTTAACCAGCAGAACTCAACGGGCACATCCCCTCCTTCACACCACTCCTGTCTCGTGCTAAACGTTCTGGACAATATTTTTGTGAAAAGGCTGCTGTGCCAGTCGCGCTCTTCAGTCACTCTTGGTTTCTTACCAAATGGCTATGATAACTCAGGAACTTTTATCGATTGGGAAATCAGAACCCATCTTAACTCCTCCACGTGGTTGCCAGCATCAGTTTATTCCTTTCGGTGGGACTTTGTATCCAGTAACTAACTAGTTAATTAACAAGCAGTGTATTGGCTCATTGAAGGGTGTGTGACACCTCTGAGGCTGTGACCATCCCCAAGGGCAGACCAAGGCAAGGGGATCGTGCCTGCTGCCTGTTTCCTGATGGAAACCTGTCTTTTTTGTGCTCTGCCAAGGAATGCCCGCGGCAAAGGCTGCAGCCTGGACCTCCAGCTGCAGTCCCCCAGATTCAGTTCATCTTCATTGACCAAACAAGAGAAACCAGGACAAAATTTTACTAGAAACAAATATAACTTTCTAGTGTAGTGATCTTGAGAGCACAGTGGTGTTATTGTTCTGTACGTGGCTGTAATCCCAGCTCCTGAAGTCATGAATCCTTTATCGAAAGCTTCATAGAGTAATTTATGCAAATTAATATCTATTAGAAAACCAGAAGAATATTCTTCATTTCGCTCACCTATTAAAGCAGCTTTTCTAATTGTGATTACAGTTGCACAACGATTAAGTTACAGGCACCAAAAGCAGGCTCTGCATCCATATAATTTCATAAAATCAGAATATTTATACCCAGTTGCCTCAGATTCTTCCATAAAATAATTGCATTACTCCATAAATGGTTTGTTTTCTAAAGCAGGTGAAATGAGGCTACGTTTTACATATTAGATAATGAGAACATTTGTCTTACTTTTGAGTGCCCCTAAAGCAGAAATTATTTTTGCCAATAAAGAAAATATATATTTCATTGTGAGCAAATTTTTGAAATTAGACACAGTTCTGCATGCAGTGACAAAAGTGCAATACTAAACACCCTTCAGCTACACCGAGGGAATACCAGTAAATCCGACGTACTCTAAAAAATCCAATGCACATACTCCAGCTGTAGGCTTAATTTATTCAACACCTTGCTCTCAACAGGCCATAACAATTCTGATGTACAGACATTCAAAGTATTTTAAGCACTCTAAAAGTAAAACATTATACTGAAGTTTAAGAAATAAAGTAATAATTAAAGTAATCTTTTCCCCTTCTTGTTTAGGACCACCTGGCGTGCCTGGAATTAGTAAAAACGGTCGAGACGGTGCTCAGGGTGAACCTGGTCTTCCAGGGGATCCTGGTACTCCTGGTGCTATCGGGGCTCAGGGAACTCCAGGAATATGCGACACGTCAGCGTGCATGGGAGCTGTTGGAGCAGCAACTTCCAAAAAATCATAAAACAAGAGTACAAGAAGTGGAGAAGTGACTGAATATTTAAATAAACAGTGCATTGTAAGAAAACAGACAGAATCCTCCTAGTGATAAATGGACAGATGTTCCTTCTATTGTGTTAAGTGGAGACCTTGGCACAGTTCTATGAAAAAGAAAGCATCAGATGAAAACTTTAATTAAAGATGCTTTTTGAGTATTTTTTCCTCCCCACCAATACCTTCCAGACTTTTTCCTGCTAAACAACCTCACCTTCCCTCTCTCCCTTTGTTCAAGAGACCTGCAAGAGGAAGCATTGTTCCTTTTTACCCTCCCATCCCCAACTGTACTAAAGATTGTGAATTCTCTGGATACTTGTTTGAGCCTTGTCAATCGAATTCCTTGGTGCTGCTCCCACTGACTTCAGTCAGGGGACAAACTGTTAAGGTATACATTAAGGTATACATTGTTAAGGTATTCTAGCACCTAACTTGGAAACAGATGGAAATCAGGCATTTAAATATCTCATATTTTAATGTATTAAGATTCTGGCCTAAGCAAAGACCATCGCTTATGTATATGCTGTCAATTATGAATTTCAGATTGTACCTCAAATATTTGGCAAGACCAGTACAGAGTAATCCTCTTGCAATCAAATTCTGCAAAAGGTATAATGTATATATTTTAATTTACAGGGGAGAATTTTTGTATATTTCCATATGATAACAAAGGAAATTTGGTAACAGCATTTTCACGACCTCTACTTCAGCTATTTGCACAGCAAATGAAACTGCCAAAAAAGAAAGGATGCTCTTCTAAAGTCCAACAAAAACACCCTGTATGAACTGTTGTAAAAATAAAAGGAGATTTTTTTTAACCTTTTCTTTGTGATGTTGTAAGTGTCATTAAATACATCTTATCAACTCAGCTGAAGCCCATTTTCCAGAACCAGTTTTACTAGGCTTGCTTGGAAATAAATTGTTGCAAAATTGTCCGTATCCGTGATTTTAAACAGTATTTATTTTAGGAGACCTTTTGTCGTTTAAAACCTGCTAGCATCATCTATTTTAAAAAATTAATAAACCCACTCTCAGCTCATACGCTGTTCTATTTCTGCCCTATACGCTAAAGCTTATGAACAAAGGAGTCACATTCATCTTTAAATATGAAAATAGTTTGTGCATTTAAATAATCTCCTGCTGACAATATGCCACTCTTGGACTGAAGTAACAATACAAGAACCTGTTAAGACAGTTGTGTGATAGACATTAAAAATAGTACTGCATTTAAAAAAAATGCTAACACCAGTGTATTACTGCTTAGGGCCAAGTACGTTAAAATATGTACAGCAAATATGAACTTCATGGTTTCTAAACCGTGCTGATATTATGGCACATACTCAATTAACCAATATAGCCTTTAAATGTTTAATGCAAAAAAAAAGGCATTATAATATGGTAACTAATTTCTTTTTACATTTGAGTACGTTTGCATCTAGTCATTAAAAGAACAGGGCAGCTACAACAATTCCTAACTATACTGGATTGGTTTTAAAAAAAAAACCAAACCCAAACACACCAAAAAAACCCAGAGCAGAACCACAAACAGAAAAATAACACCATTTTTACAACTCAAGGGGAAAGAAAATCTTAGCTGTCACAACATTTTCTTATAGCTTCTAGTCTGAAAGCCCCTTTAACAGAGCACTCATTGCTACTGCTGGTAGTTAAATTTCATTTCCATTTTGAATAAAGAATGTTTACTTTAACACTCTATATATTTTTATAAATTATAGTTAGCAATTCATATTCAGCATATAAATGGAGACTATAATACAGTTTGGCCACAGTGAGTTCGCTACACTTGTCATACAGGTCAAGGTGGTCAGTTCAGACTACTTGGTCTCCATAGCCATGCGTGTTTTCCTGCACTGGATATGTTACAAACGACTCTGATCTTGCTATTTTTAGTCTCCTGCCTGTTTTACTACAGAACACGGTCTCAAATTCCTAAAAATCAAAATACAAGAAATAAATAACAATTATATTTAAGGTAGCTATTTACTTGAGAGCTATATTTTTGTTTCACTAGTGTCTTGGGGGGGAAAATAAAGCACCTTTAAAAGGAAGTACTGAGGAGCCACCCCAGTATCTCGACAAGAGGATCTCCTGTACACACTGACGCATTCCCTCAAGAAACTTCACAGCCAGAATGACTCTGGGGTTGCAACTACTGGTGTGGTTGCACAGGAGCTGCTTATGGATGTAGAAAACTCTACTGTTCTCATGCACTTGCAGATAGCATGGGCACACAGTTGGGTAATGCATCACTACCAGTTCATGAAAGGTAGCTAAAGGCAACCCGATGAAACTAAGCAGAAAATAAAGCAGGGTGGGGAGGACTGATTGAAGAGAACCTCAATTCTACATTGTTACAGAGTTCCTTCACAAACAGCATCCAGCAAAAAACATGCCATATAGTTTTAGCTACTTTATGAGAGCTTTAAAACATTTCACATTTTTTATCAAGAAGAAAAATGAAATTAGATTTAAAAACCTGTTTCAGAGCATCACCATGCCTTTCCTGAATGTACTTCAGAAATGCAGTTGTCCATCGTAATGTTGTTGCCTTATCAGTATCAACAGTGCAGAAGGGAACCAGAAGATTCAGCTCATCACAGCAAATGCGGATTTTTCGCCTACAGGCCAATACAAAAGGTTATCACCCGATGGGCATGAAGGAAGGGAAAAAAATAAAGAAAAGGAAGACTACTCACATGTGCTACAAGCCATGGACTTTGGGGGCTTCTTTTGGTTGGCTACAAGACTTGTATTTGGATATTAGTCATGTTATACACAAGTTACATTCTCTTCATAGCACTAAATGTTTTGAAATCTTTTTGTTTGTTTATAGAGTACAAAAATAGCAAAGACAACCACAACTAAACACACACACACATATTTTTTTCCTCTAAGAAATACCAGACCCACACCATCTGCATTGCTTTTTTGGTAGGTAAAACAAAATATGTTGACTTTACATTTTACTCTGGACAATGTCATTATTTTAGGCTTCAAAAACTTTCTCTTGCCACTCCCCACAGGAATTACCTTCTGTCTCTCTCCATGCGGTTATGTCTTTCTCTTCGCTGAGTCATTCCCTCCTGTGTACCACTTTGTATCTGCAAACTTGAATTCGACTGTGCGGACTGCCAATGACCCATGGCAGATGAACTACTCTGGCTATTCTCATGCATAGTTTGGATATCATTAAGAGGTTTGCGATCTGTGTTTGTACCCAAAGGGTTTATTTGGTTGCAACTTCTGTTGATCACATGCTTGGATAAGGTGTCTTCTTGGAAAAACAAAGAGGAAAAGAAGAACTTATTTATAACGCTCCCACTAATCACTGAAAATTAAGAAGTTGTCACTTTATTTACATGGAATAATCTTTGAAACTTTATTGCCTACCTAGATTGACTCCTACAGCAGCGCATGCCCTTTGGAAGCCCTGAGGCACTGCTTGCACCTAGCATTTGTTTTCTCAAAGAACGCAATGAGATCATGCCTGCCTTTGATGAGCATTTGAGGCAGTCCTTTAAATGTTCTTCAGTTTGATACTGATTGGATCTACTATAATCAACTTTGGTGTCAAAACGCATAGAAAGAAACCAGTTGCTTACTCTAGGCCCAGATTTTCAAAGATACTTTGCAGCCTTATGTTTTCTCATTTCAATCTAGAAGTGCTAAATAATCTTGAAAGCACAGCTAAGCTCATAGGTATTGAATTCTTTCAGACAAATCTAGTGCCATATTGCCTATAGCACATCTCCAACACAAACCCCATAGCTCAAGATATTCACTAAAATCAAATTAATTCTAGAAAACACATAGATTCAGACAAACCTGTAGATTTTAAGGCCAAGAGAAAGCCAAGTGAAAAGAAGATAAATAGTTTACATCCAACTTTAATCCAAACTTCCTTAGGCAAAGCTTTATTCATCGTACCTACTGTCTGTTTTGTGGATTCAGCTCCCAGATAGCAGAAAGGTGTCTGGGATACCCCGATGTCTTGGTGTCTGGCAGCTTCCAAACTTGTGCAAGATGTCCCAGAAGTCTATGAAAACCAAAATGGAAACACTTAAGAGGACTACATACATAAAAAGGAGACTGCTGTGTTATCTTCATGTTAACTTGTCAAGTCTAAACCCTGGGATTCCATGTGTTGTATCAGAATACATCCCAATGACATCTGCACACAACCACAGGATTCTAACAGACTGCTGAGTTTTTGGGGGATACCTCTGAGTCTCTTGCTACTGTTCTTGCTTCAGAAGTTACTGCAAGTTGCGGGGGGGGATAGCCTTTTTAATCAAAATTAATCAGAAAAAAAAAAGAAACAAAGAAAACAGTACTGTCTACTCATCTTGCGTCAATGAAGCAGATGATAGTTTCAAGGAAAAGAGTCCTTCTTTTGTAAGAAATCTAATAGCCAATTGAGCCTTACCTGGCTCCATGTTATTACAAATGACATAACTGCCACCCAACTGGTATGTTAGACAAATATTGCTTTTGATGGTCTTAAAGATTAATGTAAGAAAAATAAATTGCATTACGGATCTTTCTGATCCTCCTCATTCAAACCAAGTCACACTTTAACACAAACCTTCAGAACTGTATTACATCATTAGCATTTGAAATTAGCAGCGAACAACCAGTGGTGAATATATTATCTACCTGTGCTCGTGAAGGATTAGCGCTTCCAGCAGTAGAATACGCGTTCATAGTAAATAACGGGTATGTGGGAGGTAAAGAAAGTGTGGTAGGTACAGTCTTATTTTTCCCTAATGCAGGACACCTGTTTTCTTGCTGATGGAGAGGAACACCTATCAGTTCTGACGGCTGTCGAATCAATGTTGCTAAACTTAAAAGAAAAATAACAACAACAAAAAACACAACAGAGAAAACATACCAGGCTGACTACTTGAAAATGAGTGCAGAAAAATTTACAGCTACACATACCTCTAGTAACTATCACCAAGAAACCACTTTTTGATTTACTGCACACAGAGATTGTTATTGCTAAATTACCTACTTCAGAGGCAAAAAAAAAAAGAATCACCTGAGAAGATATTTTATTCTGTGCAGTAACAATTCACCTCTATGCCTCAATAAAACATATTATCAGAACACTAATAAAATTACATGGCCAGATTGTAAAGCAGGATTTTTGCTGGAAGATTTCCCCATAGCTAGACCTCCATATTATAAATCTAATTCCTTTAATATTTTGTTATAGAATCATCATAGAATGGTTTGGGTTGGAAGGGATCTCAAAGCCCACCTAGTTCCAAACCCCTGCCATGGGCAGGGACACCTCCCACCAGCCCAGGCTGCTCAAGACCCCATCCAACCTGGCCTTGAACACCTCCAGGGATGGGGCAGCCACAGCTTCCCTGGGCAACCTGGGCCAGGGCCTCACCACCATCATCACGAAAAATTTCTTCCAAATGTCTAATCTAAATCTTCCCCCTTCAAAACTCTACTTTGTAGCAAGTTGCATGTTTTTCTCTCACTTTTACTTACATTAGATGTTGTTATCATCAAGCATAAAGTTGTAAAGTAATTAATTTTGGAATGACATGCTGTAACATTTGTGCAATATACAGAAGGAACTAATCAAAGGTCTGTGGAGTTGCAGCCATGTTTGATTGACACAGTTTAAAAAAGCTCAACCCATCATTCTCACTTTAAAAAACCACTGTTCTTAGGTTTCATTTAGAAAATCAGGTTTTTACTACATGATGCTATGTAGTTTAGCAACATAAACTAAAATTAATTGCAACACACTTGTTACAAGTTACTCCAGATTCTTGGGGTTCTTGACACCAGGGGCTTTCTCTCTGGATGCTGTTGATTCTGTCTTCCAACCAAGCTCTGACTGCAGATTTAGATCTAGGCTCTGGTGGCAGTACCGGATTTTCAGCAAGTACATTTTCTTTATTCATCTCAACAAAATTTTCAACATGCTTAACTTTCACTAAACTATGTCTTGTGGCTCCTACAGAGCTACCGTTGGACGCGCTATAAGTTTGGTTCAAGGGGAGGTTAGACTCGTTAAGTAACATCATTCTGAGCTCCTGGAAGTCAGCATAGCCCAAACGTGGGTTTGAACTCAGCAAATTGCTGTCAGAAGGTAACGCTGACTGACAGAGACCCTGGCAAACCACCCGATTCCCTAGGCTGTGTGATGAACACCCCTCCTGGCCCACGTTCTGCGAGGGCTGGTGCAGAGAGGAGTCTGCAGAGCTGCCAGGCAAGGGCAGAGGGCTTAGCCTCACTTCCACTTCACTATCTTGTGCCTCCATTTGCGAGTACAGAAAGTGCTGCAGCTGGCCATACTCAATTTCCATCATGTCCACCAGGCTGATGTCTTTGGCGGTGAAGCTAAGGTTTTGCTCATCAAAGGACACATCACTTGGGCTTCCAGGTCCGACAGGAAGGGGAGCAGGATCGGGAAAACTAGGTGTGCTTGGAGGAATGGAGGTCTGGGGCTCCTTGGGGGCTGATCCTGACATGACTACAGCAAACCTAATCAGTTACCAGTGTCTCTTTCAACACCAAACCGCAAAACCTGCAAGAATTATCACTGCTATGCATTCACATTTTTTTAAAAAAATGGCAAAATAAGATTGCAATTAACGCAAATTCTGTGCACACGCAATCAAAGCAGGCGGGGGCCCAGCAGCCTGGCCACCTGTCCCCACTCTGAACCCAGGTGAGCCCCCCCCTCCCACCCGCTGCAAGCCCGCTGCAACCAACAACCCCGCTGCAACCCCGCTGCAACCCCGCTGCAACCCCGCTGCAACCCCGCTGCAACCCCGCTGCAACCCCGCTGCAACCCCGCTGCAACCCCGCTGCAACCCCGCTGCTCACGGGAAACGGTGCTCGCCTACGAAAGGGAGGGCGGGGCCCTGCGCCGCCCGCGGCTCCCTCAGAGCGGCTCCCTCAGAGCGGCCCCCTCGGCGCGGGAGCGCGAGGAATAAGGGGGAAACTGCCTCACAGCAGCGCTGCGGCTGGGGGGGAGGGGGGGGCAGCGGGGAGGGGGAGCAGAAAGGGGAGAAGAGCCCACCGCCCCCTCAGCGCGTCCCAACGCTCCAGAGCGGCGGCCGAACGCGCGCCCACCCCTCACCGCGCGCCGCCGATAACGGCCGCGCGCGTGGCGGCCGCGAGACCCCCCCCGAGACCCCGCCAGCCCCAGCCCCTGCTCCGCCCCTAAGGCGGTGCCATCCCCGCCCCGCGGCTCCGTCACTCCGCCCTTCGCATGCGCACTTACTGCCCAGCCCCCCCCCCGTGCCTGTGCCAGCCCTGCCCTGCTCCCAGCTCCGCTCTGCGCATGCGCCCCTGCCGCCCCTGAGGCGGTGCCAGCCCCGCCCCTGGGGCCCTGCCAGCCCCCCCCCCCCCCCCCCCCCCCGCGCCTCATATTCTGACGCCCTGGGGTGTCAGGAGGCACCGTGGTGGTGGGTAGCCAGCCTTCCTTCCCTCCTGGTCCTGGGGCTCTGGTGCTCTGCCCTGTTAGAGCAATGGAAAACCGGCGGGGTGGGGCGGTTGTGCCCGCCCGTGGGGATCTGAATTGCTGATAGGAGTCTTTATCCTGGCCTTGCATTCCCATTTATAAAATGAATTGTGACAAGGGCTGCTCGAAGCTCCTGACTCTAACGCAGATAATGCTCAGGTTCAGAATAGGAAGTTTGTCGACAAATACATTTCCAGAAAATGAAAATCATAGCCTTGCTGGAACAGTGAATACACCGTGTGTGCTCTCCCTTAACTCTTGGCTACAGACAGTGCTTTAAAGAGCAGACAATTAAACGTGACAATGAACTCTTGTTTTATGAGGCCAGGCTGGGAGGGTTGGGGTTGTTCAGCCTGGGGAAAGAGAAGGCTCCGGGGAGACCTTAGAGCAGCTCCCAGTGCTGAAAGGGGCTCCAGGAAAGCTGGGGAGGGGCTCTGGATCAGGGAGGGCAGGGACAGGATGAGGGGAATGGTTCTCAGCTGAAAGAGGGGAGACTGAAATGAGATCTTAGGAAGAAATGTTTTGCTGTGAGGGTGGGGAGGCCCTGGCCCTGGCCCAGGGTGCCCAGAGCAGTGGTGGCTGCCCCATCCCTGGAGGTGTTCCAGGCCAGGTTGGATGGGGCTTGGAGCCCCCTGATCCAGTGGGAGGTGTCCCTGCCCATGGCAGGGGGTGGCACTGGATGGGCTTTAAGGTCTCTTCCAACCAAAACCATTGTATGAGTCTACAAAAGCAGGAGACTCCTCTAATCCTTCTGCATGCTCCTGTTTAAAGTGTATAAAGTTGGAATATTACAGGTTTTATAGCTGTAATAATCTTTCTGCTTATGTTGTTCCAGACCTTTGAGAGGTTTTTACAGAAAAATGTAGCAAAATAATCTCTGGAAAGTTGATTTATCTTAGTTCAAACATAAATACAAGCTCAAAATAGTAAGTTGTTTCATGTTCATCAAAAGTTGGACCTAAGCCAGAGAATTGTTTATTTCTCTTTCCTGCAATGCATGATAATCATTCAGCATTGATTTTAGTCTCTGTAAATTGAGTTAAATCATTACTTCCTACCAGCCCAGCTTTCACTGTCTGCTGCAGTGCAGAACAGAGGAACCTTGCTGCAAAATCCAACTCCAGATCATTATAAACTATAAAAAGCTGTGGTTTACATAAATAAGTCATCAGTGTCTGTATGTGAGCTGCTGATTTTTTTTGCCACTATATCTGTGGGAGACCTCTGAAACCGATCTGTGATAAAGGAGTGCTGCCTGGAAGATGAAAAGCCACACATCTAATTCTTAACAACACAAAATCAAGGAATTCATAAATTGTGTGAATCGAGTTTTTCTTAAGTTCAAAGCTGACCTGAATTAATTAATCAATCTTTTTCTTTTCTTTAGATTTTTTTGGTGTAAAATCCACAAACTTCCTTTTGAAATAAAAATCCCCACCCTTCAAAATAAACTAAGGGATATTTTAGAACTGAGAGAAAAAACATAAGCTCAGATTGTCATATGTATTTTAGAACGCCTACAATTAAACATCCATTGGTAATGATGCCCTGCAAAGCATCTTCTTGTGTTGAATAATGAGGAAATGAAACCTGTGTGCCACCAGCCTCTTGTGGTTCGTTGAGAAGAAGCAATATTTAGAAAATAATACGCACATATGGATTTAAGAAATGGACAACAGTTCTCTGTAGATGTTTTTTCTGCTTAAGGAAGAAAAACCTGTGATGTCCCATATTTTCATGTATAGCCATATATTTTGCCATATAAAATACAATGACAGAAGTTTCTACCAAGTGAACATAAAGACACTTGCTTTTTGCATGTAGGTCTTTAAATTAGAGACATTGCATTAAGAAAAAAAATCTTACACCGTGGTAGATGTCTGCATTTAATACCAGGTCTCTGCAGTTTAACATTTTGTCTACAGGTTCCGAATACAGATAATCATTTCAACCAGCAAATCCTTGAAGGATAAGGACAAAGATGCACCAATGTGAACTGTAGTGAGATACATGGCATACGTGCTACTTGTAATGTAGTCTTCAAGATGTGAATGTTTACAGGATTTTCATTTTACATTTCCAAAACTATTTTATAAAAATTACAAAATATTTACCCAACTGTTAATCTACATGGTCAAATAAATTAGTGGGGTTTTATTTCATACTTGAAGACCTACATACTTGAAGAACACAAGGAAAAGTAATGTATGTCACAGTGAAAAGCTTCCCTCTTGAATCACAACATGAAGTTACAACCGCTCCTCTTTCCAAGCTTAATGCAGTTACACCTTTTCCAATGAAGAGTTTTATATACACCAACAGCCTAAGTAGGGTCTAACAAAAAAATAGTGACACTTTTTTTTCAGGAGCAGGACACTTTCGGAATCAGAAATACAATAAAATGGAGACATTTCTTATGTCTATGGCAAAATTCTGCAAGAAAAAAACCCAGAAAAATGTTCCACTAAATCAGGTCAATCAAAGTAACAGATTTCGTGGTCTATTTAGCCAATTTATTCTTCTTTCCTTTGGTACCAATTAGTTTGTAGTCTTGGTCTTTTTCAAATCAATGTCCAAGTCTTGCTGGTTATAAGGGTGCTATTCTTGTATGTTCTTTGATCACAAATTTGTAAAAATGTGACATTTAAAACCCCTCAGCCTCATGAAAAAACTAAGTACAATTGTTTCTTTGCTGTACATTTAACAGATGGATTCCAAAACACAAAATATCTGTATATAAAAAGGAAGATAGTGCACTTTAAGCTTATAACATTCCTTTTTCAAATCCTCCATCAGTCACAAGTAATTATTAACACTGTTCTTCTGCAGTCTTTTCCTAAACACACACGACCTTTCCATTGTAAAGAAGACAGCAAAGGTGGACTCCCTTCTTTTAAAGCGTGTGCTATAGGAACAATGTTGACACTAAAATATCAGGTAAATGAGATGTAAAGTATGGCTCCTAAGGTCTGGATTAAATTCTCTTATAAAATTACAATTCAAGTTACTGGAAAACATAACTTTATTATCTTAAAAAGCAATATGCTCTTCTTAGACTTTTTCCATTTCTGTACTGTAAATGGAAATTTTAAGATAAAGATGCGAGTAGAAAAACAAAATTTCAGTACAGGTAACGCTGTGAATTTTTGTAAGAAAAATGTTATGCACAAAATGCAGCAAGTGAAAGTCCAGTATGTTCTTGCCTTTTATCTACTTGAGTATTTTCATTCACAGTTGTTCAAAAGTCGCTAATTTGTCAGTACATTTTGTAAGGCTAGTTTTACAATAGCAGTTCGTAAAGGTGAGAATATACAGTATATACAGTAGATGTTGACTCAGTCCTTGCTGTGTAGTAAGTCATTTATGTGAAATATAATATCAATCATATCTCTATGACTGATTAGTGGAAGATGAAGCTTCGGTTTCTGGTGGCTTCTGAGTTTCCTTCGGTGTTTCCGGCTTCGTCTCTTTACTAATTTCCCTACTTTTACTGCGATCTTTGCGATCTTTTCCTCTTTCTCGATCTTTCTCTCGATCTCTTTCTTTTTCCCTGCTTCGATCCCGGTCTCTGTCTCTCTCTCTGTCGCGATCTCTGTCTCTGCTCCGTGATCGGTCTCTATCACGTCTTCTGTAGGATTCTCTCTCTCTTCTTCTGTCTCGGTCTCTGTTTCTTTCCCATTCTCTAGACCGCTCTGAATCCTTCTCTCTGTCTTTGTTTTGGTTTCGGTCTCTATTTTTGTCCCATTCCTTGTCTCTGTGTCTCTCCCAGTCCCTGTCTCTATTCCAGTTTCTGCCACGGTCCCTTTCCCAAGGTCTGCCGTGTTCTCGATCCCTTCGTCTTTCCTCAAAGGGTCGACCTTGTCGATTTTCTCCATGCTGAGGCTCTGGCTGATCTAAGCCCTTGTCTTTATTTACCCCCTCATATCTCTCTCTTTGTCTCCCTTCAAATGTCTGGCCTCTAAATTCAGGATTTTTGCCTTCTCGGAAGTCAGATGATGACCACTGTCCTTCTGACTCAGATCCTTGTCCAGAAATATTGGGAAGAGATGCAGATGGTCCACCTTCCTCCCACATCTCTTTTCTGTGGGATGGTGGATGGCTTGGAAGGTCCAGGAGTGGCCTTGGGGTTGGCTTCATACCTTGTGATGACTGACCTTGGAAATGGAATCTAGAAGGGTGAGGTTCATTTTCTTCTGGGAACAGTGCAGGTGCAGTTCCTCTTGGTCCTCCAAACTGAAGTGGTGCTGGACCTCTCTGGTTGGCAAATCTGGGAGGTGGACTCCCTCTCCGTTCTTCAAATGGTTGTGGCAAAAGTCCTCTTTGACCAGACATATGATTTGGAGCTGGACCTCTCTGCCCTTCAAATTGATTTGGGTGAGGCCCTCTTGGTCCCCCAAAATGACTCGGGGCTGGGCCTCTTGGCCCTCCAAACTGAGGGCCTCCTCTCTGTCCTTTAAACTGAGCTGGTGGTGGACGTCTTTGACCTCCAAAAGGAAAAGGTGGAGGTCCTCTGTTTCCCATAAACTGAGGTGGCTCTGGTTCTTCGAACTGTCCTGCAGGCCTGATCATTTCATTATACTGGGAATCTGAGAATTCCCTTTGTTCCATATGAGGTTCCCTGTGATCTTCAAACTGAGATGGTGACATTCCTCTTGGAACACCATGATAAGGTGGGGCAGGGCACCTATTATCACCAAAAAGAGATGGTCCATGCTGTGCAGAAAATAAGGAAGGAATGGGACCCTTCTGACCTCCAAATCTTCCAGATGGAGGACCTCTTTGCCCGTCATTATTTGGAGAACCGTGCTCTTCAGAGAACTGTGGTGCCGGTCCTCTAAAATTAGGTCCATGAGGTCCTCCAGGTGCATTGAGCATCAGTGACGGAGGCTCTCCTTTCTGCCCAGACAAAGAGAATGGAAGTCCAGCTCGGTTTTCTTCAAAGTGCTGGGGAGAAGGTCCACCCTCGCTCTGAATGGATGGAGATTCAGTTTGTTCTACAAATTGATGAGACTGAGGATTTCTTTGTTCATCATATTGCACTGATGAAAGACCCCTCTCTGGTTCAAAGTGACCAGCTGCCTGTTCCTGAGAAGTAAACGTATTTGAAAAAGAATCCCTTCCCACTATTTCCTGTGACTCATTCGACCATGATACTTTATGCATATCTTGCAAAGACTGACAGTCATTTGGTGTGGAGAAGTTAGGCTGAAAAGACGTACTTGGAGGTGTCGGAAGCAGCACTTTACGTAAAGGTTTGGATGCAGAAAGTTCCCCAGTAGCTGTTTGACTCATGTTTTCCAAATTAACTTGAATAGTGTTTTCAAATTTGCTATTAGATGCTTCTTTCTGGGGCACTGGAGAAGCCTTTTCACTTGAAACCCAGTTATCACCACTAAAACCAGGCCGAGCAGCAGAAATTAAAGTTTTATCTTCCTTACCAAGTGAAGTCTGCAAAACATTTGGAAAACTTGCTGGAGCAACTTCTCTTGTGGCTATCTCATTCTGTACTACCTGTGGCTTTATTCGAGGGTCAACACTGTCATTAGCCTCTGTCATTCTTCTAGCTTGTCGAGGATCTCTGCTCTGCCTTGGGTCACAGGTCTGGTTTAAAACTTGTGCTTGCTGATTTAAAGATGAAGGTAAATCTACTTTTTGTGCAGCTTGCTGGTCCTGATGAAATAATTCAGTCTTTAGTGCGGAAGATTTTGGTGGTGGTGACATTAAAGCATCGGACACTGAAAAATGAGCCATTGAAACACCAACAGCTGCTCTTTGCTGTCTGAGGGCTTCTTCTTGTTCCTCTAGTTGTCTTTTCTGTTCTTCTATTTGTTTGTTTAATTCTTCCAGCATTTTTTGCTGTTCTACCAAGGATGAGGATGCAGATAAATCAGGCACGTATGAAGCAGGTGTTTCCGAAGAATTGCTTTTAGTGTCTGTATACATTTTGTTAGGTAAATCATCAACAGTAACTTTTGCTTCTTCCAAGATAGTTTCATCTTCTGGATCGTAGGCCTCATCCTCTAGTTCTGCTGTGTTGGATGGCTTTTCCACATTATATCGCTTTTCACTTTCACCAGTCTGTATTTCAAAAGCTTTCTCTGGACCATATTCTTCTTCAGGATCATATGGTCTGTCATCCTCCTCTTCCTCTACAGCTTTGTCCTTCGACATCTGTCCGAACTGTTGCACAATGGGATCTAACAAAGGAACAGCTGGCATCCCTCCATCAGCAGCAGCTTGACCTTCCTGATTTGAAGACTGGATAGTTTCAGAATCCTTAGCAGGAGGCTCAAAAGTTTTCTTTTTTCCAAAAAGTGTCTGCAGGATGTGCTCAAGAGGTGTGGCAATTTTTGAGGATGAAGTCTGCGTAGCAGTAACACTTGCAGAAGCAGCAGTTGAAATTGGTGGTGTTACAGTACTTGTGGTTCCGCTTTTCATTGAGGACAGTATTTTTAATACCGAAGGTGTAACTGCTGAGGTGTCTGGAATGGGAAGTGGAGGTGGTGGTGGTGGAGGAGGAGGTGGAGGAGATCCAGGTGGTGTTGTACTTACAGTTGAATCTCCCGAATACAGTGTGTATTTTGGAGTTTTCTTCTCCTGGAGAGCAGCTGGTGGCCCTTTAGAGAACAGAGATGTTTCCGTTTCCTCATGTGCTTGAATTCTGCTTCGCTTTTCCTCTATCTTTTCTGTTTCGACGCCAGCAGCAGGACGTTTCCCTTTCTGACAGATGACCAAACCAAGAATTACATTTGGCCGAGATGACTCGAGACCTAAAAGGAAGCACAGAGATTGTATACGTAAAAACCTAATTTTTAAATTATGCTTTCAGAAGACACTTATTACTTTATAAAAGTTATAAAAGTCATAGGATGGCAGTTTTTCTAATTTACATTAGATGACCTACTGGCAATTTTCAGTAGTCCATAAGCATATGCCTCTATATTGCATTACTTTTCATATACATTTGTATATAATAAGTAAAGAAATGTTTTAATTCCTTCCTTGATATTTTTAGTAAAAGATTACAGCAACAGGTATGAATATTAAGAAGCGTCTCTGCAAATGTTCAAAACCAAAGAAAGTTTTCATATGTTTCGTATTATTATGTCATTTTTGTTGTTGTTCAACCACTCCTACACCTTCCTCTGAAAAATCACAGCTTTACTTTTAAACAGTTTGCAAATACATTGTATACACAGAGAGACTGAAAGATGAGAAAACCTGGGTTAAAGTTCTAACTACATTTCTATTATAATCTGTGCTAGAAGACTGTGTTAACAGTCTAGAAATATTTTGCCTAAGTTAAACAAATACCAGTAATTGCTAAAAAAAGCACCTCAAACAAACTGGTTTGGAGACAGTATTACAGCTTGTAACCCACTCCCCGTTTGTCTGGGGTTTTTGCCAGCTAGATATTATTTTAAAACATGATAGAAGCGGGGAAACTCATAGCTGATGTACCAAAAAGGCAAAGGAGAGCTAAGCAGCCACCAATCTAGGGCACGGGAGAAAGAGACACTGGGTGAGTTTGCTTTCTCTGCAAGGAAATGGTTGAGTATGAACCTGGGATGCAGAGTAAGGTGACTTTAAACCCACTGTTGAAGGATTCAGTTTGATGCTATAGGTTTTTCTATAAGCAAAAAAACCCAACTGTGAGCAGAATTCCTCCTTTGTGAAAGCTCCAGACTTCAGTCCTTGGAGAAGTATGTAACAAATCATGGGAAAGCTTCTCATAAGGAGGGAAAACGGGAGGGTCTGTAGGTCTGTTTCACGTTATTGTGTTCCTTCCCTTTACATGCACAGTTCCCACTGGCTCTTGTGGAAGATAAACACGTCCAGAAGGAAGGGCAGGGAATAAATAATTTAACACAGAATTGGTGGCAAATGTAGAAAATCTCTATAGAGAGAAGCTGTTGACCTTCTGGATTAAACGACTTTTAAAGGGTCCTAATTTGAGGGTGACTGTCTTTCCTCCTTATATGCCATTAGTTCTTAAGCGCATCCAGCTAGGAAGGAGTGATGTACAAACACATGATGATCTGTGAAGTAGCAGGTAACACCCACTGTGCTTAAATGGTAAGATGAGGACTCCAACCTGCATTGTTCTTATTAAACCAAACCAACTGCTCATTACGGACCAATTTCTAAATATCTAATTATTAGCACTGAAAACCTTTTGATACCAACAAAAAACCTCAAACTGCATAGTTGCAAATATATTCCAAAAGCAAACCATATTCACACATACATTACTTTGCTGAAACTATGGAATTCAAAGAAGTTTTAAGGAGACTCTTAAATTTACCATCTAATGAGAAAATGACATCAGCTGTTTTCCTAAATCTATATTTAGATACAAGATATATATGAGAAGATACCATCACTCTTACAGCACAAGCTAAAATTCAGTTAGAACCTGTGTAAGTACAAGATGAAAAACTTGGCTGAATCAATGCTTAGAGAAAGCCTAAGCGTTAGAACCAACAAAGTCAAGATTTCTTCTTTAATGAAAGCCTATACTGCAGGAATTATTTGCAGTTTGCTAAAAAGCACGCTAAACCCATGGCTGCTTTATATTTTAAACTTCCTATTTCTCTTCAATACTTGCTACATATTTCATTAAGAAATAACTTCTGTTCACAGAATGACGCACACGTCCCCAAATCACCGACACTTCCACTTCTTACAATCAAATACTATCCCATATAAACCTTAATTTTCAAATAATAAAATACAGGTAAGAAGACAAAGACAGTATATATTATATTTTTCAAATAAAATAAGTTAACTGCAAAGTTATATGAGATTTTTTGACAACTGAGGAAAAATAAAGCCGCCTTTAAAACTCTATGTTCTTCTGATTGTAACTGGTAATAGTACAGTGAAACTGTTTTAATCTCTTCAAATGAAGAAACCAGCCAAGTCTGCTTACTCCCAAGAAACAGTCTTTTTAAAAAAAGACCAGACAAAATTATAATGAAATTTTGAGGGCAATCTAAAGTATTTGCTTTAGTTTTCCTATCAGGAATGGTTCTCATTATAATTATGTTTAGAGACAGGAATAATGAAATTTGAGTGAAAGTGATTTATGCAATTAGTCACAACACAAACCTCAAACACTGAGTAACTGAAATGAACAGGCTTCAAAAACCTATCAGACAGGATATCTAATACACAGCAATTACTGAAAAATCAGGTTTGAATGACTATAAGAAACAAGAGATCAAGTCACTAATTAAAACAGGGTAAAATTTAATACCCTTCGAGTCAATAAATTCCAGTAGTAAGTTAATAACAGTAGGCATAATTTAATCTGTTTAGTCATCATATAATAAATCCACTAAAATTTTACATTTTGATTCTGTACTCATACACAAATATTAGAAGTTATGCCTAACTCATCTTCTACATTCACTCAGCTGAAAATGATCAAACACCAAGTGCTTCTTTTGAATGGAAACAAAGCTACACCAGCATTTCAAAGGCCAGTCCCATCCAGCATCCACAAATAGGTTAAACCTCGCATTTTAGTTAAGAATGAAAATGTTGGCTGCAGTCTCCAACTCTTGCTCAAGGACTGCCTTTCACAAGCAAGTATTTTCGAAGAGCTGCAGTCTCTGTCGGCAGGGTTCGGAGCTGTCAGTGCCATGTTATTGATAAAATAGTTATTATCCTACTGTGTACCTGAAGTCCACGTGCTGGTTTTATTGAGACACATCCTATAACTAAAGCCATTAAAACAGGATGTGCTAAGTATCAGTATTGGATGAATATTTGTTTTTCTTACCCTTAAATACATTTTGTCATTAAAACAGGTTCACCATATTTATGCATAAAATGGCCACATCTTTTCCTATCATCATCAGCTGGAAAGATGTTACCTGTACTTAGGTACGTGCCTGATTTCCATACATGGATGAGAGAGCCACAGGAATGGACTAAGCATACCCATGGTGTACATTTTTAAACTGCAGGGACCAATACAAGATATCCTCTTTTATCAACACCATTCAAATATTTGCCCCAATTAATCGTGAGGGCAACTGACAACAATCAAATCTGGGCACCCTTAATTCAGGGATATGGATCACTTCCAGCGCTGTAACACTGCTGGATGTTAAGGGACATTTGCTGACTGCAGCTGGCTGGCATTGAAAATAAGGTTCATAATGCCATTTTCTGCTGCTGCTGTTCACAGTGGTTATCTGCCGAGATGAAGACACCTGACTCCCTTCAGAAGTCAGTTAAAATGGTTCCATTTGTTACAGTTTTTACAAGCATTCCCAAAAGCACGAGGACACCTCCTGTCTTCATACTTAAGGAAAAAGCACATTTCCTCTGGTAAACTACCAGAAGAGAGACATCATTTGTGAAATCCTTGGCTGGTTCACTAAAATGAACTTATTTTAACTAAGATATTGGTTACATTCCTAACATTGCCACTAAACCCCTCCATAAACCACTCTATTAGTAATTAAGGCTGATTAAACTATTTTTTACCAAGTGCTAAATAACCTGTGTGTATGTGAAAGAGAAGTGAAATCACACATAGTAAAGCACTGCAAGAGCCAGTGCAGAACAGCCTGCTGAATACCTCAAATCTGATAATAAACATCTGAGACGAATTACAGATAAATATGGAGAACCTTCTGTTTTCCTCTGGTTTTCCATCACCCATGTCAAAGCTTTTGTAGCTCTTCTAGGTACCAGCGCAGTTCAGAAGTCCTCAGTTGTGTTCCAAATCCAGCCCACCAGAAAACAGGAGAGACTCCTAATCCATACATGCCTGATGGAACTGGCTGATAGAGCTGGAATATCTTCTAACTAGGATTTCTGGAGTGGCAGGGGTTTAAGTGTCCTCTCCCTCCTCCCCCCTCCAGTCACATTTATCAAATCACCTTAGGCTATCTAATGCTTTTCGTGTCCTTGCTAAATTGTGTTTGGAGGTACACGATTAAATTTAAGGAGACAATGACCACTTTCCATAAAATATTTTTATTGATTGTGAAAGAAAAAGCAGTAAATTCCATCAGATGTCATTAAAAAGTATGGATTACACATCTTTCATGCTGTGGTTTTAATACATACACAGAACCAGAATAACAGCTTACCTGGTTGTTCTGCCCCCACCGTAGCAGATGTGGTTTTAAAATATAGACACAACTTGGCACAGCTATGAGGCAAAGGCTGTGACAGAAGTTTCCAAGAAGCAAAAACTGATGGCTGAAGGCAAAGTGGGTCTTCTATCAAACTGTGACATCATGTGGCCTCTCTGCCTTTGGAACCTCCTTTCTATCACTCCCTTTAATCCACTTTGCCTACAAACATGTATTGCAATTTGAAAATCTGACTCCATGAACAACGTCTGCAAATGATCCCTGCATTTCTTCTGAGAAATTCCCTCCAGTTTTGAGAAACTTTTGCACTTGAAACTCAGCAAAACCAGGCTGGCATCACAAATGGCTGGAAAAACTAGTCCATGCATTAAGCCTCTGCCTGCATCTCTGTGCCAAAAGTGTTCCGCACTTAAGTGTTTTCACTTCTGGGCTATGAAATGGGAATAACAGGTTTTGCCTACCTTTCAAGAGTTCAGGATATTAAAGACTATGGAGGTACTCAGATTAAAAAATTATGGAGACTACATGATTTATTTTGATATAAATAATCCTGCCATTTCAGCCATAAACTGAAAAAACTGACCTAAGTTGGGCACTATTCAAGGACAGGTAAGACAGACATGGAGTGTATGAGAAGAAACTTGTCTGAGGATGCACACCAAGTGCCCTTTGCAATTTCATGGAGGAAGGGACAGCATTTTACTAATGATGTATCTCATTTGTTGTTGAAGTCATATGCCAGTAACACATGAAAACCTGGCCCAGATACCACTATTCCTCAATATAAGCTCTGAGAGTGCTTTATTGAGTTTAGTCCTGAACTTGTATTTGAGGAGTAGAGGACAGTCAGCTTCTCAGAAACATCAGCCCCTTGCCCGTTTGCCGTTTCATACCTACCGTTTGGTTTGGAAACCATTGTTATGACAAGGAAGTATTGTATTACCATCATTGTAACCTGCAGTTCTTCAGCTTCTTGGTCTGTTATTTTATATAAAATCCCAGATACTTATTTGGAAAATAAGCACAGGCACTTTCTTCAAGTTTTGTAACAGAAGGGTGTTCCATGGCCGAATTCATTCTCAGTTCTTCTGTCACCATGTTGAACGCACAAACATGGAGCAAATTCAAGCCAACCATTACTTCTGGTAATTTTATCTAAAAGTAGAAGATTATAATACCACCTGCCTATACCAGCTACTGTCTGTCACCTATTAACCCTCAGGAATGGGGATCCCCTTCCCAACCCAACAAACCAATTTTCAGAAGTTGGCGACTTGGCAGGAGTTTGCATCTCCAACACCTTGGGCACCGCACTGCACGTACAGCATAATACTTAGCACAAGCCAACGACAACGTGGTGAAACCACCATAAATATTATCTTTGTTTTCACAGATTTCTTGACTCCTTTGTGGGCTAAGTTTCCTGCTTGATTTAAGTGATGGTGAATGACTTGTAAGGGCCTAGGTTTTGTGGATTTACAGGTTGCTGAAGATGGAGGGGGGGTGGCTGTTCTTTTTCTATGTAGTGGCTGTTCCACACACTTGGTTTTAGAGATAAACTCATCGTCCTAATGGCATATAAGCATCTTGTTGGAAAGACTAGGTAAGTTTCAGACAATTTGATCTTGAACTGAGTTAAGATTTTCAATTTTTCCCTATTTACATACTTTAAAACTGGTTTTATGTAAAAAAAATAATAATGCTTACATTAAATATTCAACAACTTGTCTCAGATTGACTTTTGATTTGTGATTTTACCTAGCATTTAACCTCCCCTGTTTTGTGCTTACCTGGTCCCTCAAAAGGCAAGAGTTTGGAAGGAATGGGGTCCTTAGAACTCAGGGGGATCAGGTAGAGATCCTTGATATGTCTGTTGGTATTAGCTACAACACCAAAACGACCACGACTGCTAAAATAGGAGTAGAGAGAGATATAGGCAACTTCTTCTTCTTCTGTTGCAGGATGGAACCGAATCAAACACAATTCCTGTAACACAAAAGCAAAGTGGAAAAATTCAACCTGTAACATACCAGCAAATACAATGATAAAGGGCAAATCCAAGGGGTAAAAATAAACTGTACATTTATCACTTCAACTATGGTTTTAAGGCAATCGTCTATCTTTAAGGGAGTACTGTGGTCAGTCAGTAATCTTAAAACTGAATTCGGTTTGTCATGTTCAGAAATACAAATTACTGTGGTGTATCTTACATCAAACTAAACATTTTAAGGCTCAAATTAATATGAAAGAAATGGAAAATTATTAATTTCATCATTATATCTAGATACTATTCATCGTTTTCTCACTTGTGAACTGTTTTTAATAGTAAAATCTATTAAATACATTTAATGATAAGTTCCTGTTCTCTAAAATTTGAATTTCAATTTTCAATGCTGAATAAGTTAGTTCTTTCTGTTCAAACCATTAAAAATGAAAACATAGTATGAAGACTTAACGGCTATGCAGGAGAGATCAAGAACTCAGTAAACACATTTCTTCAAATAAATGACAAATTTCAAAGGAATAAGTGGTGTCAGCACTTCTCCATGTGTGATCTATGTCAGTATTTGCTGTTCACAAATACATATTTTAAAAAGTTGTAATTATATATTGCTGTATTTTTCTTCTGGGTTTTGCAAATGGTTTTAAGTGAATACCTTAGAGAGCGAAGATTTTAGTTTGCCAACATAATCCCAGACTGTCTTTGGTGAGATCCTCCCACCGATATGAATTGTATCTGGTAAATCCTAGACAAGAAGTATTAGATGGAAGCATGAGAAAAAACAAGAGACTAACGATTCAAAGCAGTGCAGGTTGCCCCATCCCAGCAGCCCAGTGGATAATGCGCTATTACACTTTAATAAACTCCTACATACTTTTCTAATTCCCAACAGGCTACTTCTAAATTTCAAGGTGTTTAAACTATGGCATGTTGCCAAAGGTTAACAGCACACGTGAAACAGCAACGGCGCCCCCAAACTAGGACAGCAGCAAAATGTCCAACGGTTCTTTATGGCCATTACTGGCTTTGGTTTTACAGGGAAGTCACTGTTTGAAACACAGATTGTTTCCACACTTTCAGTTTCTCAGGAAATGCTGTCAGCGTCCTGTTGTGAGGACAGTAAAATCCATTTGAGCAAAAGCAATACTCAAAAGAGCCACCAACCCTACTAATAAAAGCCTTAACCACACATTTGCGTTTGAAACTTCCTAAGTCACATAAAATGCACGTCAGAAAAAAATCAAAGAATGAGCAAGAGGTTGTTTTTGTGCAAACCTTTAGATTATCTCATTATTTTAATGTACACCCTCCCAGAAAATCATGGTCCAACTGTGTGTATTTTAAAATTACTAGAAAGGATTCTATTTTCCATAAATGGCCAAACCAAATTTTGTAATAGATCACCACAGTGACCCATCTCACTGGCTCTAAAGTCTCTTTTCAAAAAAATGAAGCTGAAATAAAGGTATTATTGCATGTTAGATCCTAAAATATATATAAACATGTTAAAAGACATAAGAATTCTTCACAGATTTGTAAGGAATTTTTAAAAGGCTTTCCCTCGCCCCACTTGGGCTGCTTTTCCAGTTTCTAAAGTCTCTGCCATGGTTCTAATACAATATGTGTATATATATAGTGACCCCAGCCTTTCTAACATGAACTGCAGTACAGATTTACTCTAAACACATAAACATGTCAGTGCTAACCTCGCTAAGATAATCAAAACACCCGGAGACCGGATATGCTTTAGTGACAAATTTGGCCACACTTTGCATGTTAATAAATCCTTTCCAAATGGTGTTGAGACGAGAGAGAAAGAGGGAGGTATCGCTGTCTTGAGGTGAGCGTGACTCTGGAACGCTGCAAAACAAATCCAAGACAGAAAAGTTACAGATTACAAACGAGAATGGCCTCTTCTTTTTGTCTTTTCATCCCTCCTCCTATTGATCAAATAATTTATTTTAAACAACTGAAATTTTACTAAATTAAACATTAACTCAGTATTTAGTGAAAAAAGCAAAGAGTAATGAAAAATAATCTTGCAGCTGCAGACAGGCAAAAAGATGCCAAAAGATAGGACTTTTATAAATTAGTTAGCACTATAACTGTTGTGATTCTGATTCTGTAAAAAACTAATCTGAATTATGTACTTCTCACTGATTGAGTCAATATGCATCTCACAGCTATCCTCAAGTAAAAGAAACTGATATGAAACTGCAGTTTCACAGGGATATTCGCTGCAATATTTAACTATTGTATATATATCTATAATATGCAAGAAATCCACTTCCTTTCAAGCTGATCAATTGGTTAGTTTTAATTTATATTCATAAATTCAGGTGTAACTGTATTTTAATATAGGATGAAAATCTGGAAATGCCTTTAAGCCATCTCTCATACACTCGCTTTCCATATATTAATGTATACGCAGACCTCTACGTCTGCATTACACCTTCAGGTTTTATTTATCTGCTGAAAAACATTATGGAATCCTTGGTGTCAACATAACCTGATGCTCCAAAAATTTTACCAACTAGAGAGTGTAAAGGAGGCAATGGTAAACTAAAAACCTGCATTGGGTTAACTGAACGTTGAAGCTGAAGATGCCTTTTGATTAAGGAAAGGGGAACAGGACATGGGACACATGGGACTTTGAAGACAACCACATTAAAGATGCTGTAGCTTGGCTTACTATTAAGTATACGCACTTGATATTGGGTGACTGATGAACTGCTAAGTATCTTGGATCTGGTGAGGACGACGGTTTTGTTAATATCGATTTGGGGACAGCCATAACTGTTTTTGAAGCTTCCTGTTTTGTTTCCCCTGTGGAAACTTTTTCCGATGTAGGACCAGGACGCACGGCTGGCATCGCAATCCCGGAGGTGCCGCTCATTGCTGTCCTGGGGTCTCTGCCAGAAACTGTCACGGTTGTGACAACGGTGCCGGCACAAGAGGCAGGAAAAGCAGGAGCCTCTTCGGGTACAGAAGAATCTGTATTGTTATGGCCCTGGGCTGTAGGAATGTAAGTTCTTTCTAGGCTTGACTGAGAAACTGTTTCTGCTGCTGGGCCAACTTCAGTTTCCATTGCATTTTCAGAGACAGTCTCTTCATCAGGCTCTGCTGTTGGGGCTGGTGCAGAGCTTTCATACTTCGTCTGAACTTCTGGTTTTGATTTTGACTCCACCTTTTTAACAGGAGCCGCTAACTTCATCCTCTTGGGTGGTACCTCATCTTCGGAAGCTGAAATCTGACCTATAAATTTATTTTAAAAGTGTTTGATTACTATTTAAGAATTAAATAGTTTGGAGACGAACAAATAAACAACACTCAACATAACAAATCTTTACTTTGCACAAAGTCAGCACTGTAGATACCTGTGCAGATTTTGCAGTTGAGGTCAAAAAGATGGGCTCGATGTTGACTTGTTGTATCCTTTAACATACTGCTAAAAACATCTAGAGATGGAGAACTGTTTACATTTGGTGCAGCCCGGGCTGACTCTTGCTGCTCCTAAAAGTGAATAAACACAAAATTATTCCAGTTGATCATTAATTTCAATGACAAAAAATAGTTCAGAAACTGTTATATAACTTCAGCTCTGCAGAAAAAAAATTAAGCATATTGAGTCAGACAGAGTTATCAAATAGCATTTATCCTCATTTCATTCTATGATGTTCTGAAGCAGATCACTAATGTTCATAAACATAAGATTTTTTTGTGAATTGACAGCAAAGTCTGAAAAACACACAGCATTTTAGAAGTGCCTACAAAACATGCTTATCATTTGGTTGTTGCACTCCTTCAAACTCAAGGAAAAATGCTTACAGCACATCTACCAGGTGACAATATCCTTACAGTTCATTGGAAAAAAATGCACTTCTGATGGAAAATCTGAGGCCCTAGTTACCATTTATCTCCCTTGCAGTCTATGCTGAAGCAACAGTCAATACTTACATCTGAATCTGACACTGGCGGAGAATCTTCCATATTTACAACCGACACGTGTTCCTGTTTTACAACTGTTTTCTTGATTTCATTAGATTTGCTTCTAGACTCAATCACCTGAAAGAAATAAAACCATTTTGGTAAAAAGTTCACATATTTATTTTATAATCTTATTCCATACTTTGTTATCATTTGGGTGGTGGAAGAGAAAAAGTTGATTGAAACTGAACTTTATTAGTATTTCATTAGGAAGAAAGTGGTGTATTAACATAATATGGATGCTAAGGGGCAGCTGATTCTCTCATTTCTTATCTAAGGATATGGGGGAAAATTCCATTACTTACTGCTTTAGCTGGTTTCTCTTTCCATACAGACAGCTCTTTAGATAAAAGTTCTTCTGGTTTCATCCTCACTAGTTTTGACAGTGAGATTTCCTCACGAAGGACACGATGAAAAAGTCCCTGAAAACAAACCAGACTTTGTTGTCATGCTGAAGAGAACCGAAAGGTGTTGTAATTCTCTTATTAAAAATATCAGCAACTTATTGGCAAATTTGGAAACGTGCAGCAACCAAAAAATAATGATGAATTAGACAGAAATAGTGAATTCTTCTTATCATCAGTAACTACCAACATAACTGAACAGGAATGTCAGAAGCCGAATGGCCACTCTCCTGCTTCCTATCTATTGCAGAAATACAGAACAAAAAGAGAAAGACATTTCAAGTGTTCTCTAGTGATTATTTTCATCTGTACTAGCATCCATTTTTTGATTTAGAAGCATAAACATGACCACACACACATACTACAGACCATCACAAGAGCAGAAATTAATACAAGTCTGTATTTATTTTAAGAAAGCCATTCTGTAAATAAATCATTTACACCAAATGCTCGAGCTTAATAAATATACATAAATACTGAAATAGATTTGTACTCCTACTTGGATAATTTATTTTTAAGCTTTGAATGGCTTTATAATTATCTTTGAAGTATGATTTATGTCTCTATCTTGTAATTCTTAATGTTGAGGATAGAGTTTGACAAATTACTAAAACCCAGAAGTACATTTCAGTATACGTTTACTATTTAAGGAAAGTCCAAACCTGGTTTTTGGGGTCCTTGAGATTGAACATGATGCTACGGTATTTACTCTTGTATCTGTTGTCCGTAACTTGGAACAAATTAAACATCTCCTTTTCAATATTGAGCGCTACTTTCCCTACTTCACTCTCTGTCATGACCAGATCATCGCTATCATTGACTCTGTTAAAAACAAAAGAGGGTTATGTGCATTTGCTAGGCAGGAATCTTCAGGTAGCATTCAGAAGACCTAACTTTTCAGAAGACCGAGCTAACTGAGGCTCCCCCTAACTCAGTGAGGAGACAAGTCCTTGAAAAGACATCTCAAAGCCATAGCCTGTCTCAGGACCTTGAGCTGTGAACTATGACAAACTTCCCCTGCCGTCCTCAGATGGCCATGGAAGACATTGGGAAAACTAAGTCAGCCTTTCCAGCTACTCCTGCTCGTGGCACCTGCATTATAAAAGCTTCTGTACTGTCATTTAATTACTCAACTGTATCTGTCTCAATGTAAATGGAATAGTGAGGTTTCTTTTCTTGTTAAAACACCCTTTCACGTGCACATTTATTTGATATAAGACTTTTTAAATTACTTTTTTTAATATAAACCTGGAACGCCAATTATACTTGTGGTTATTTGTGGTGTATATTCAATCCCTCAAAATCCCTTATCAAGAATTAAACAAAACTCTGCAGGCTAAACATTTAATTCTAGTTCCTATATAAAATAAGTGCTTTGAGTTCCCACCTCTTCCATAAAATTTCTTTTAGGGACCGTCGAATATTTTGCCGAATCTGGGAGTTGGGTTGTGACTGGATAGGACTGGCTGATGCTTTTGCTTGACTACTTCCAGATGCGGTTGAAACGGAGGACAGTGAAGGCTTTTTGAGTCCTCCACCCAAACTGGAAGACATTGCTGGTTTTTTTGAAACTGATGAGCCATGAGTGAGCGATGAATGTTTTGAAGGAACACTGCCTGGTGAAGACCAAGATTTCTTGGGAATTACACCTTTAAAACTTCCAGCAGACTTAAGTGGTTGTTTAGTTAGTGATGTGTTAGAGAAGGATGGGGGCTTCTTTGAAGGAAGATTTTTATTGAGAGAAGATATCTGTTTCTCCATTAGCGATGCAACAGCTTTCTTCGATGCTGATGTAGGTTCTGCTCTATTGTCATGTTTTTTCTCTTCTCTTTGAGCTGTTAAAACAACAACAAAAAACCCCAATATTAAAAGGCTTAACTTCATGACTTCCTATTCGTGAGGACTGGTTAGCAATCTATACAGAAAAGTGTGAAATGACATATGAAGAAGACAATTTAAGCTCTTTACTTTCACTAGTCTTTTTAAAAGAAATTGTAAAAACCATGCAAAAATTGATGTAGGGGTTTTTTTGAAGAAATTTGTCTTTGAGTCAGAGAGTACTTCGTATCACAGGTGGATTGAAGACTTTATAATAGAATTCTGCTTCGGCTCTAACATTCGAAAATTTTATTTACAACCTATGCAAGAAAAGTAAAAGTAATTTTAAAAAAGGCACCACCTTCAAAGATTCCTGAATGGGATAATGGGATTTCATGGTTAAGCTTCAAAAACTTCCCAAACATTTGAAAAAAAAAAAAAAAAGGCAAAAAAAAAAAAAGCAATACAACCACAACCTCTTACATTTAAACAGAAAAACTCTCATAGCACTGTATGGAACCTGCTTATGACAGAGGCTGATCTGACAATAGAGCGCATGAATTAGAAACTGTGTTATTATTACCATAAGTTTTGTATTATTGAAGTTTAATAAACGCTTTCAACTGGGTTTCTTATTTTGAAGAGTTAGCAAAGACAGAGAAGTAGCACAGAAGTTGCTTAAAAAAATTAAATACATAACTTGGATTATACAGCATGACTGTCAGACTGATGATGTTGCCATAAACTATCATTAGATCTTCCTATTCAGTTCCTAGATAAATTCTAGATCTATAAAATAATTAAACATTAATATTGCTGCTCAGGCTGTGACAATCTAATTCTCACAATTCTCAATATTCAAATTTTCCATTTAAATATTTTTTCTAGTGTTAATAAAATAATTGATGTGTGTCATACAAGAAGGTTTACAACATGCAAGTAAAGGCTCCAGTTTTTACCCATGTTGAATTTACACTTGCACTGCAATTTAAAAGCAAGCATTTCTTTAAACTGCATTTCATCTGCCCACCTTCTGGGGCTGACAGGAACTATTTGACACAGAAAAAAGCCACAATCAAAAAAACACCCCGTGGCAAACATCATTTATGAGACATCCAAGTTACAGTGTGCTAACACCAGAACATTCATCTTGACAGCTCAAACAACAAAGGATTCGGATGGAAACTACCAAAAAGCAACTCCTGAAATAGTATTGTTTCAGTTAGAAAAGCTTTTTCCAAAGGACCCCCCTTTTTTTCTCTCCACAAAACCATAGATAACCACTGACTAAATTAATTTTTAATCTCATGTTTTTAGCTAGCCAGGGTTTGCAGATAAATTAGCCCAGAAGCCCTTGTTGCAAAATGCTGGACATTTCCTGGGAAAGATACAGGAATTTAAGTTTTGATAACTTTACCAAGGACCAAATGGTCCCTCTTCACCTTCCAGCTCTCCCATGAGAGCAGAAATTACTAGGAGAGTCTACATTGTCCAGTCTTTCTATCTGCCTTGAAGGGTGCAAAGCACTCCTGTGACACCTGGTCCAATAAACCCCACAAATCAGCTCAGGCTTCCAATGGAACCACCCCTTAAAACCAAGGGAGATTCGGAATGCTTAAGAGACACAATGTGATGCTCCTTCATTTCAGGAGGAAGTGGCCTTGCAGTTCTTGATATTTGGGTACCCCAGATTGTCAGGGCATACTTCCAACAGAAAGATGCTTCTCACCCTTGTTTGTTTAAATGGGCTCTTACTGTTGGCAGTTTCATCTCCAGTACAGAAACTGGTGGTTAAAATGAACTAAGAAATGATGCTGCCTGTGAACTTTAGTTACAGTGTAAGGGTGTGAGCTGAACCTCTGCTGGAACCACAGAGAATCCTCAAGTTCTACGAACACTACCCATCTGGTCTTTCGGTTTTTTCCTAGAAGCATTTTACCAGTAGACACCTTGAGGAATTTTTCTGAGTAAAATTTAGCTATATGAAGGGTAGAACAAAACAGCTGCCATAACACATGAATTTCAAAGAATGTGAAGATTTTGCTATAATAGATTAAAATTATTACTCTTATACTATTCCTATACTTTTCCTTTGAGACTGGGCTTGGTCACCATCAGACTGAGCTAGGGAGACCTTCTGTGTGACTCAGTGTCTCCCCTTATGTCCTCACACTCCCCTACCCATAACAATGTACGAGTTGGCAGGAGGGCTCTGGCAATCCCAGGAGGGAGAGGTGGCATCAGGAACTACTGCTGACTGGTTTGGTTTGGCCACATTAGACAACCAGAAATTAGCAGAGCTAAGAAGTCATAACTGTTTTGAGTTAATGGCCTTGAACAGAGCGAAGGCAGATATCCAAAACACACAGACTAGTAACGCTGCAGGGACTGATCTACTTCCATTTTCTTTTTCCTGGTTTATTGTATATTCTGCACAGAGTTGTACCTTTTCAGACAGGTAGGACAGAAACATTTCTGTGATTCATTGTGATAAGGCAGGACAACACAGCCCAGGTTTCAAAATGCTGACAGCAAAATTCAGTGCTCAGTGCTAGGGCTTTCAGTTCACAGCAGGAGTACAAAATGTAAAATTATAAACTTGTATTTATTCCTCTATACACTATATTTTTAATAATTACTTCAAATTAGTTAATAAGAACATTGATAAAATTAAAGAATAGCACATCCAAGATGTGGACATATGAGAACTATATCCCCACCATAAACTTTTCTGTTACAAACAGCTCTATCATAGCAAGATGTACCCGTAAAATAAATAAAGTCACTAGTACAAGCATAGATTGATGTTCCCAGGGTTGAAGGGCAGCACAATCAATGTGTCCAAAAAGAAAGATGCAGGAGCAACCTTTACTCTTAAAGTTGTCATCATGACTATTCAGAAATGTTTCCAAAAGAAGTCGTGTAGTTCTGTGCTTCTTCAGCCAATGGAAAATGTGCAAATATTTCACGGACATCCCAAAAGTTTAAGTTTTAAACTACAATACTACTTTATACCAATTAAAATTGTCTACTTAGTAATTCTTGATTAGAGAAATTGATGGTACAGATTTTGCATATACTAATTGAGCCACATATGGGCCATTCAGGACTTTAGAACATCTACCAACTACTTCTTCAAATTCACAGACACATCATTGTATTTGAAGGACACTCATAATTGTGTGCACATTTTGACAAAGAATCAAGACTACTTAAATCCTACATATGCAAATAACCTGTGATGGCTGTAAATCCTAATCTAAAAAACCTCCTATGCTATTTTGACTATAAGAAACCAGAAGAGTTGTCCTATCAGGTTTTGGGGTTTCGTGACAAGATTAATGTGCTGCTACGTAATCCAGCCGAACCAACTCACTGTGTCGTTAAACAGGTCTTGGATCCAACGCACAGCAGCACCAGCTGAGTGTGCGGAAGGAGCAGGACTGCCTCTTCTGGTGGCAGCTCGCTCTTCTCTTGACTTGGCCGCAATACAAGCACACCCCAAAGCTTACACTGCCTTCTGCCGGGTATGAAACTATGGCAACTGTATGTTTGGAAGGGTTAACAGATACTCTTCTCAGAGAGCACTACACCAGCCTCCGTGGAATTTGACTTTTGAACAGACGCCACAGTTGCCCAGCAAACTGACAGGGCAGACAGAGGAACAGGTATTCTCTCAGACCACGAGCTTCAAATCGCTCCACCTTGCAGTCTACAAACAACTTGAAGAGCAGGCACAGTCAATGCCTACTGTACATACTGGCCGCTCTGTTTCAGACTGCGATGTTTCTGGTCCTTTTCATCAGTAGCTCCAGCATACCTACAATAAACGGTCTTAAATTTTTTTAAAATAAAAGGACAGAGACAACTATTAAGCATTAATCTATCCAGCCTAGTGGAATAATCAGGAGCTTCACCACAGACAGAAGATCAGTGCCAGAAGGTGGCATTTAGTGGCTCTTCTAGTTGGTCCTTCTCCACACACAGGCATACTTCCCTTGAATTGATGGTAGAAAAGATATTTAAAATTAAATATTCATTCTTGTTTTCCCCAGTTTGTCCTGTGAGCCACTTGTTAGGACAGCAACAGGGATTCTTATTGACTGAAGAGGCATGGGCTAAAACAACTGAGAGGTTCAGATGGAGCCAATGAGTCAGCTTGCTTCCAGAGTAAATCCTCTGGTGGAAAATATGCATTCCTCCCAAGGCTCAAGAAATAGCATTACTGTGGTATGTTCACTACAGACATAACCATCATCTCCCCCACTAGACGTCAACAGATACAGAACCCTCCACTAAGGAAATGCCCCATGATGCTAAGCCAGATATTACAACACACAGCTAAGAACAAAGCTTCTGTACGTGGTAGAGGACCCCACGGCCACGTTATCCATCATATTACGGAGAAGCCTATTGAAAGCCTGATGGCTGCATGTCCTCCACTTCTGTACATGTCAACACTGTTGTTTCAGCACTGCAGCATGGATGTTGAGGCCCAATTTAAGAACAGTTTGCACAGTGCAGCACTATAATTTTGCATGACGGACTTGAGATGTGCATATATTGTTATCCCTCACCTACACTGGCAGGATTGTGTTCTACACCACCAGCACGGAAATGATCCAAAGGAAACTTTGTTCCTTCTCTGATCTCTTCAAAATATTTCTATATAGCATTCAACCCTATGTTAAAGAGTTTTCCCCCCTTTCCTTCTCCACCCAATCTTTCTTTGGAATAGTAGCTTTAGAAAGCCACTGCAAAGATACACCCCTACTCCTCAGTTTCTATTTAAATTCTCTAATTTATGACTGCATATTTTGCTGAAGACATTATCTAGTTCTTCCAGATTTTAAATACCTGAAAAAACGTGCTTCTAGAATTACTGAAATCACACTTTAAAGATCTTCAGTTCCTTGATCTAGTCGATGGTAACAAGTTTTAAGCGATGCTGTAGATAAGTGATAGGCAGTTAACACTCAAAGAGCCTCTTTTGTTAATGAGGCTGCAAGGCTCAGATTTTAAAAAAAAAATTTAAAAAAATTAAAAGCATCACAGCTGTGATTACAGAGCACAAGAAAAGCTTTTGTGAAAAGCATCTTGTGCAAGCCGGTTGTTTGTTACATAGTATCGTAAGAAATTTCCCTACAGAATTAAAGACTTGGCATAAACACCGCAAATGTTGCCTCTGGTGTTTAAGACTGTTAAAAGTCTCCCTGTGTTCTCCTCCACCTACACTGATCTTTTTTCCCTTGAGGATAAAATTCCTCAGGACAGTGGGGAGCACAGGCCAATGGCTGGCGTCAGCTCATCCAGCTTGAACAGAGATTCCCACGGTGGGAGCACTGGCCCCAGTGAGGAGGGCATTGGCAACCCAGCGCCGCAGAAGACACTGCCTTGTGCATCAGAGGCACACGGAGGCTGCTAAAGCACGTGTGGATTCTGCAGCTACTTTTTGTGCTCCTCCATTACAAATATAGAGTTCCAGGGGGGAAAAAAAAACCCCAAACCAACTAATTTTAAAATGTACGCACAGCATACAAGCTCCTATGGCACTAAATTTAAGAAAGCTGGGAGCTAACATTCAGCAATTTTGTTAAAACAAAATCTCTCTAAAATTTCCACAATATGAATAAAACTCAAAGAGTGCAACTACTTGTGATCTACCTTTTAGAGTGGATCATTTACTACAGTTAGAAGGACTTTTCTCCTTTTCAAAAAATTCACACCAGTGCAGCTCTGCAGTTGCTAAGAAAGCCGAAGTACCTTTTAGCAGGCATTCTCCAACAGGCTGAGTAAAGGTTCCCAGAGTGGAGGAATTATGTATTTTGAGAAGAGCTTATCTCTAAAAATAGGCAACAGCACTGGCCTTTACAACAGCTTAAACATCCGATAGGGATGCAGGTGCGAAACCAGAAGCAACAATCTATTTAGGAATCTCCCAAACTCCCAGACAGCATTTTGAGTGTCACTCAAAAATCTGGCTGTGAAATGGCATTGGGAGGGTCTGTATGGTCCTGCAGCTCCTTCTTGCTCAGATGCAGGCGGCTGCACCACCCGTTTCTCCGTGCAGTTGTCCCAGAGTGCTCCAGCTGTCCAGTCTGATACCACAGAAGGCGAGGGCAGCCCACATCACAGTATAAAAGGACAGTCTCTTGGCTCACAGAAGATGAGGATTTGGCAACTGCATTTACCCCTTTGTAAAACTGTTGAAACAGATGACGGGCAAGACTTGTCAAATTTAAAACTGGTGTTGTTCCAACAGCTTCCTTCTGCCACTCAGCCTCAGACTTTTTGGATGCAGCTGTGGCAATGACCCCTTTCTGCACAACTCATGATAGCAGCAATTAAACACAGCAGAGTTTAAACTTAAACCCTCCATCCCAATGCAGTGGCCGATACCCAACTTTAATCCATGAGAATCTTCTGCATTGAAACCCTTCGATGCATTATTTAACTTAAATAATTTAACAAAATACCTGGGTGAGCTGGTTCTTTTGATGTCAGCTATAAAGCACTCTACAATGGGAAGTTACTTACCAGTTAGGAGGCATTTCTCAAGAGCAGCCTTTGCATAGTCACACTGCTGGGACACACGCCTGACTTGCATCTCAGAGACTTGCGAGGAGTCAGTCCAGTTTGGTGCCACTGAAGCACCCTCTTGTGGCACCGAACACTCAGTGCCCAAGGCTGTGAAGGTGAGGTGTAGTCTGTAACCACTTCGGTTCCATGGCCTTCAGCTGCTGCTTCCCTGAAATCTATTTTTGCTAGACTTCTTTGCTAGACAGCTTAGCATTAGTGCTAAATAATTCAAACAGGTTGAACTATTCTTACACAGGTTTTGGTGTTAGTTTTTGCTGTTAATTGCCTACAAATGTGTCCGCTTCCAATTTAGAGACCAAATCAAACTTTATTATCAAACATTGGTGTTCGAGGTGTGTCTCCTGCCCTGCAGTTTTTCTTCAAAAGCCTCTATCGGTTCTAATCTGCACCACAACGAGAAGCACGTAATTAAGCTTCTTGTGTGCCAAGTCTTTACATTCAGACACAGAAGGAAAGCAAACCTGTCTTTAAAGAAACTTGGAGACAAGGGTCTTTTCTGTAGTGAAGATTTGTTTACAGCCAATGCTGTAGCTATGCTCATGCAAATCTGTAACTTAGACACGGAAAGTTTTGTTTTAATCTGCATGAATAAAAGTGATTTATCTGATCTACATTACACCCCTACATCTTTACCATTACACCAATTATGACTGAGAGGCACCATCTGCTGCTGCAAAAAAAGGGCTCATTTTCCAGACCGTTTATGGATGGGTATCATCACTCCTTGCAGCGATAGGCCATCTTCATGTTCCAAATTCAGTACAGATCAGACATAGCAACTCAATCAGTAGCAAAACTTGACTCCCCAGTGCAGATCACCTCAAAAAAAACCCTTTTATCTGGGGACTAGCAGAGGAAGATCTTTCCACCGGCCATGCAGTCAAGTGAACAAGTTTGAAGAACTAAAGTAACATTAGTAAAAGAAAGCAAAACAGCAGGAGGGTGGAGAGGTTTTTTTTAATCAATCTTTCATCACTTTCAGAGTTGATGACCAAGAGATAAACCACCCTGATATTCATAGTGCATCCATAAGTTGAACCAGGTTGCTGCCCCCCCAACTGTGGTCCTCAGCCATGGTTCCTTATACTGAAGTCAAGCACCCATGAGGGTAGAGTGCTGGGTTTCTGACATCCAAGTGCCTTGGACGTGCTAGGTGCTTGAAAGACAAAATAGGAAACATGCCAGCAGCACGGCCCAGCCCTCCTAACTTAAAAGACAGCAAAATCTTCATGTGGCTCCCAGCCACAGCATGGATGTAACATACCTGCAGAGCAGAGGAGTTCCAGTAGTTCACAGGCAGGGGATGATCACTGCTCCCCAAGGATCCCACTGCTCCTTTTAATTGGCTGGGTTCCAGGGGATGTTGGCTTCAGCAGCCACTATTGGTACACCTCACTCTGCAGACAGGGTTCAGATCATGTGCCAACCCCTGTGCCAGCACAACCCCTGCCATTCTCATGATGCAAGTTCAGCACCGGAGCTGCACTGCACCAGCCACTCCACTACTATGATCTTTTCAAAGCCAGAAGATGTCCAGCATGAATTATCTCAGAAGTTCTGGTAGACTTATCTGGGTATTCTGACCATTATTCGGCCTATCAGCAGCCTTCTGAAAACTATTCTAGTTACAAAGGGTTAAGGCTAGACCTACATACACAGCAGCCACATGTTCCAGAAAATGGTCAGTAACATAAGTATTTCTATTCCCTTAGTACTGCTCAATACTTATTGCCTCTTGGCATGGGCCCACATTGCGCAATACTGCATTAAGCAAAGATACCTTTAGCTTTCGAGGCGTTAATTCAGATGCCAGAAGTAGTTCAATTACAACAGTATGAAACTTGGCATAGGCTGGTTTTCTCTATGGGGAAGCACTCACACCAAAACAAAGGCATCAAGTTTAACTAAATTATTCCTTGAACAGCTTCTCAGTTTAAGTAAAAGATTTTTTTAATAGCTAAGCTAAACCAACAGCAGTATATCCACATATATTGCACTCAAATGAAGAGTCACAACTTGCATTGAAGAGAGGGTATTAAATTGGCATCAGTCTGTGTGCAGACAAGGCCTTACTTCTGTCTTTTCATAATGGTATCTACAGCTCTCTACATTACTGTTACCTCCTGAGCCGTAACTCCTCTGTCTGGAGCGTGCTGAATTTCCCCTGCTCTCTTTATAGTGGTCTATTTTCTTTCTTTCCTGCCTTCATAATGTTATTACAGAAAAAAAAAAGTTACAGAAGAAAAAAATCCTGTAAATTATGTATGCTCTAATGCTAGCATTCTGGTACACAAAACATGTTAACTGATGACACTGTATCCCTTTATGAAGTCACCAGATTTTGTCAGAGGTGTAGCTGTACAAAGCAGCCCAAGTGCCCTCTACACCTGGGATCTTTAACTATCCAAGGTGTGAATAGGTCTTGGGCGTAGAAAAGTTCAGCTGCAGAAGAACTGAAGAAAACTGAAAGGGGACAATAACTGTATCACCAAAGCCAGGGCTCCCGCTTCCAGGAGGTGGCAGCATGAAGCTGTCTGCTGAAAAGCAGGGGAGGTCCCACAAACACAGTGCTTTTCCCCTAATGGAACATTTCTCCTTTGAAATCCCACTTGTTAACAACTTCTATGAAATATTACTACCAAATAAGATATTCTAATAGCTATACACTCATACTATTTATTCGTCTACAGTTAAGTAAGCAGAGGTTTAGTGGCTTCATGAGACAAAGAAGTGCTTTTTACTCAGAAATTCAACCACCGGAAGAACAGTAAGAGACACTTCTAATGTTTATTTTTTTACCTAACAAAACCTCTTCACTCTCCTGGGCATTCAATTACTTCTATCAGTAAGTGTAGTTAAGATGTTTAAGTAGCTTCAGCACCTGAGTTGAGTAAATTTTCAGTTCATTTATTTAAGCCAGATGAACTTCAAAAGCTTGAAGCACTGACAAATACTTCTTTAAACTTGCTAGTTTAAAAATCGAGATATTGCAAAACATCTTTCTTCTTCCCCTCCTTTTGGATTAATTTTCTAATTTAAAACTGCTGATACACTTGCTGCTTATCCTCTTTGACAGTTAACGAAAATACAGAAAAAAAGTCTCCTTTGAGTTTCCCTGTCAAGCAGAAAACCTGAGTTCAGGTGCTTCAGAAATACACGCTCACATTACTGATAAAAGTTTGCACCAAATTCCATGTTTGAAGTGTCTCTTTGCCCCCTTTTTACAGGGCAGCAGTGAATATTATGAACAAATCTGGAAGCAAGGATAACTTTTGAAATTCAATATAGATAGAAGCCGAGCACTGTACATTAGATTAATAACAATTTTCCTAACAAAATTAAAAGCATCACTTCTGAAAGGGAATGTGACGCATACCTGATTGCCTCGTATATGCATACTTCAAATACTGCTTGCAACTTTGAAAGCACTTGTTCTTAATACTCATCCATCAAAGCAAGTTGAAGGTATTTCCCACCCTAGTTGTTAAATAAATAGGATTATTTTCACTGGGAACATCAAGATGTTAGACAGCATCATTAATCAGGCTGCAGGTTTTGGTGTACAAAGTCACTTCCAAGTACAAACCCTAACCCAGCCTCCAAAAAGATAAAGGAAAAAAACATTAGGAGTGAAGAAACACCAACTAATGGGGTAGCAGATTACAAGAAAACAATGCTCTATACAACTGCATACTACGAGCATTAAGTACCCTTTTTTTATTATTTCTTTTTTAAATGTAAAACTGGTTGGGAGGAGAAAAGGGGGCTTGGTGGCAGGGTTTAGACGCAAATATTCTATTTGTCCCTTTCACCCAGCACATCTGTAAGAGTGGTTTGATTTTCTTTTTGCTACTACCTAATAAAACTCCAGTCATATGTAACAAGTTCTTATACCTGACAAGTCCAGAGTAAGTGTATAAACTAAATCCATGTCTGAAATATGATAAACTGCCTGATGGAAAGAGTATTAAAGAGTGACTCTAGTAATTACATTAAGTTTCTTTGATTCCTGAAGGCCCTTGAGCACTTAAGTCACAAATAAGGATTTGCAGATATGGCGTGAAGCTCTGGGAGAACAGAGGCCGTATTTTACAATACTATATATGGAAGAATCCCATCCTTGGCCTCCTCTAGGTGACCTTAAGTCCCAACAGCAGACACTTAGCTGTGTAAAGTAGTCATCTTAAGTGCCTTTCACAATCAGTGTTCAGAAATAAGCATTTCTAAACAGGGAGCCACATAGCTCTGAGATTAGTGTCTTACACAGACATGTTTTGTCCATGGAAGGTGCTTTTCTTGACAGACTACCTCAGACTTGAAGAGTTTTGACTTTCAGATACCTGAAGTGAGACTCTCATGAATTTCCATAATGCTGTAACTTCTGTTTTGAGCAGCATATAAAAACTTGTTAAATAAATAAAATCTTGCAGAATATTCTCAAGGGTGATGTAATAGTAGCTTCTCAAGAAGGTTACAGCTCAAACCCATCAAAAAGTAGGACTTTTTTTTTTTGTTTACAAATATACAATTTACCCAGGAATTTAGCAATGGCACAGCCTCTCTATATATTAATACAACTTACCTTAATAACAACAATCTGAAGTTCTTCCCTGCATTTGATACGAGAGTCCTTCATCACACCAACTAGGTTGTTTCCTATTCATTACTAAAGTCTGGTACATACACATATTTTTGAACCAATTCAACAATTTAGACAAGAATCCAGTTTTCTACTGGAATTAGTTAAATCTCTATAACCTCCAGCATGGTAAAACTTGAGAGCAACTGCCCCCTCAAAAACCCCACAAACTCGCTGCCTCAAAATCTGTATTCCTGTCTCCTAGAAAAAGAACTACAGCAATAAGGACATTTTAAATGCCATGGTTATGAGACAGAAAGTGTCAAAAATTTGCGATGTAAAACAGGCCTTTATAGTCTCATTTACATCTTTCTCTCCTAATTTTAGTTATGTTTAAAACATTGTTTGTGGCAAAAAAAAGCTCTACAAGATGCTTTAAAAATGCACTTTATAAAAATATTAATTTAAGAGTTCACTATAAAAATGGCACAGGGCCCAAATAACAAAATATGTAACAAATAGACACAGGGAAGAATCATTTAAACATTTGGTGGGGGTAAATACAAATAAAATATACTAAGTCTACTATGTGCTATAATAATAAGCAGTAACTTAAGGTAGCCGGTGTTCCCTCACTGGTCAGAAATTAGATTTTTAAAAAAAATCTCACCATAAAGGTAACTTTATATTTTATCAGTTACTTTACATAGAAGTGTTTAATAACTAGGTTTTTTATTTCTGAAAATGAAATGTAAAATTGGCTAAAGTGTCATTAAGAAAGTTGTGAGAATTCAATTTCTGAATTCATTAATCTTCAAATGAGTAAACGTAAGACACCAGGTCATGTGTTTTATAAATGTGACATTTAAGACTTCATCTGAAGGTCCACCACTGTATTATAAAACTATTTAGCTGGAGTCAATCAGAAAAATGTTATTAGCAGAAAGACTAGTTCTGGTTACAAAACAGTATTTACTTACCTTTATGAAATTTACAAGGATGCTATTCAAAATCTGCAAAAATACACAAGGCGATATCTCTGCCTAACATCCACTTACGATGTGTTCTTGCGTGTGTGGATAATGTGTGAAGTATGAACATACACATAGAAAAGAAAAAAGAGAGAGTACTGCCTCCCCTCAAACTTAAAAAGTGAAGAATGGTCCTTAAATTATTTCATGTAAGGAAGGAAAGCAGCAAGAAGAACTTCAATATACTTGACAGGCAAAAGCTGTGTGCGGAAGTGTAAAGTATTGTTGGATACCACGTTGGAAGATTTCATTCTCAGCACTAGCACTGAAAATGCAAGACCTGAGAGGTGCCAAATCAAAATTACAAAAATACAACCCCAATCAGTACAGTCAATCGCTGATTCACGGTACATTGTGCAGACCTTTAGTAAAACTTAACACAAACGTATCCATACTTACCTTTTCTAGATTAGAAAGTTATTGTCTTTATGGGAAAAAAAAAAATAAAGCTTAAATCATGTAGTTTTCATCCAGAAATCAGTTGGGCAGATTGACAGGCTCTTATCATACAACTGTCATACGATACAATTGAAACTTCTACAAGTGTCTCCCATTCATGTGCATCTCTGTGTGTGAATCTTTGAAGGTGAAGGAAAGTAGTTTGGTGCCACATTAAGAAAAATAAAATAAAAAAATAACCCAAATCCTAAACTCCCTAGTTTTGCAGAGCCAAGAATGGACGGGTATTCAAGATAATGTAAATGATTACTCAGGAATATCCCTATGCGATACATACATTTGAACAACACTGAAGATGAAATGGCAGCAGTCTTTTCAGGCTTTACAGCATTGTAATTATGATCGCTTGCCCAGGACGGTGTGCTGTTTTCTGCTACTGCCTCTTTGGCAATAGGCTGGGCGCTTGCTTCAGTCTTGGCAGTTGTCAAAACAGTCTTCTTCATATTCATCTCTCTTTTCTCAGGAAATTGTCTCTTCTGGCTTGAAAGAGGCTTAATACCTGCCTGTATGATTAAAAGAAGCTTAATTACTAATAATAAATTTTTGAAAAACTATGGCCCATTTAACAGTGGTTTCAAAAGGGAAAGAAAGCTTTGATTTCATGATTTTGCTTCCCAAAGCATATATACGATGCAGTTATGTTAGTTCACAATTCATAGGAATTCCAAGTTATTGCCCGAAACCCAGTAATTTGGGATTTTAAAAGGTAAACTTAATTTGGAATGAAAACAAAAATGCATACTGTCTGTATTTTTTTTAAAGTTAAATTAACTTGGAAGTAATTAAAATATTTTTAAATGGTGCACTGCCATCTAGATGGCCCTTTTAAGGCTCTATCTCTAATTAGATGCAGTTGATAAGATTTTTAAAAACTGAGAGGCAACCATTTTATTGTCAGAATTAAACAATGCTTTTACCACAGAAAAGGCAAGAGGAAAAAAAAATAGAAAGCTCCTGTTCAATGCAGGACTTGGCAATTTTATTTGTCTCAAAAAGGAGAGCACAGGAATAAGCTACTGTGCTCCAGGGACAACTGTTTTGGATCCTGAACATTAGCTTACCTGCAGCTGGGATTTTGACATGCCAGGTTTTTCAGATTTTGGTTTTATCTTCTCTTTTGGTTTTGGTTTTGCATCTTTGCCAGCACTTAAAAACTTCATAGTGGCTGCAGCATGTTTCAGAATGCAGTCATTGCTGCAATACACAGAATCAGGCTGAGCCAAATTAGAACAGCCAGGACCAATGCACTTGGATGCACCAGGAGCTTCAACGACCTATAGATTGAAATGCAGTGAGTTCAATCAAAGAGGAAACAGAAATGCACCTTTATAACATGAAGAAATGCTTACACTTCATATGCACAGATCACAGCTATCACTGTTAGTGACTTGCACAACTGCCAGCATGAAAACAGCTTTCAGAACTAGCAGAAACAACCCATCCAAATGTTAAGAATTTCACTCTTCTAACACACTATTTTCAGAATGAGTTGTGTTTTCAAGTGGTTGGTCTGCATGCAGTGAGGCTGGTTTCCTAAATTTTTCAATCCCATAAGCACACAAATGCTTTTTCCTGATCCTCTACATCATGTGAGAAACGTGTTTAATAATTCAGAACTGGCTTCTCACGAACAAGATTTCTAAAACACATTTTACTTATGTATCACCATCAGCAGCTGTCCTCAACATGCAAAAGCAAGCACTCCGCTATTCAGGTGTACAGATAATTCATTCTCTAGGGGTTTACTAGTTTTAATTTTAGAAGTCTCCAACTTACATAAACACAGCCACTCTCCTAGACAACTCTGCCATAGCCTCATTCTTGTAGCACAATCAGAAGTTTGCATATACAATCCATATATTCCTCTATGTCACCATCATTCTCCATTTCTATCGAAGGCTTACACACTAAGCACTTCCCTTCCAAATGTTAAGATGTAGAAAACAGCACATTCCTTGAAAACAGTACATTAGATGAAAGCCTAAAAATATCTGAAAGCCCTTTATTCTCCAACAAATCACCTCTAGATATTATGCATTAGAGTCACTCTTCTATATCACTCCTAAAAAAGTTCTACAAGTCACCTAACACTTGGAACTACTGTAGTTCTACACAGCCTCTCCCCTATCAAAAAACTGCAATTTGTAATTATCAAAAGTAAGTTTCTCAGGAATACTTCCAGTCAATTTATAATTTGCATAGCATGGCTCATTTTTCCCCCTATCAACAGTCAGTGTAACAGCATCATCCGCTGCAGTCTGGGCTTGGGAATTTTCCTGTAAAAATCAAGCTTATGCTTTAGAACACATTTCCATCATGTACACACTTAACTGTGAAGTACAGGAACAAAGTATCAACTCACATTCCCTAAGTAGCGCCTCAAACTTCAGATTAAATGAGGTGTCATTTTTAATTAATGGCATTTACTCAGATAATAAAATTTCCACGTTGATATCTGTACTTACATAATTTCTAGGAGTTTTAATCACAAGCCAAAACTCCACAGCTACAGTGGCTTATGGACAGCAACACAAAGAAGTCTTTCTCCAAGTGCACAGAATACTGGTAACTGGTGTAAGAGAACCAGTAAACTGAATAACAGCTGTTCAGTAGCCATGACAGAGTGATTTCAGCACATCAACATATGAAATAGCAATCATGTTTTTGCCTAGAACGGACAGAGAAATCTGCAGCAAGAAAGTGGTGCCATAGAGGGATCTTAACTGAGGTGTGAGGGATAGCATGGGCTAAAATACAGCCAGCCTTGACCCCTCAGCTCTCTCAGAACCTGGCACCACCTGGCGACACAGAGAAAGCAGTTCCATTCCATTTCCATACGCCAAAAGGATCCCTAAAATATAACCAGTTCCTCCATAAGAGGCAATGAATTATTAATTATGTGGTTTTATTTCACTAAATGAGATGCCCAACATGTTCAAGTAACTTGGTAGCATGCTAACATCAAAGATTAACTGGTGATACCCAGAAGCAGAACTTAAAATTAATACTAATTCACTGCCAGTGAAACGTAAAACACCACCAGCAGAACTAGACTCTAAAATATTTTTGTGCACAAGAAAGTACAAATGTATTCAGAACTGCCTTTGAAAACATTTTTGAGAAAAATACTGTCTTCCACATGTTGACCTTACAATATTTATATATTAGGCTTAAACTGCTCTGATCTCAACATTAAGCTCCCTGTGCTGACATGGGTAGCTCTGCTGTTTAAATTCTGTAGAAGTGGAAGTTGTTCAAGATGGGTTTTTTAGAAAATGTACTCCAAAGAGACACTTATACTCAAACTTGCAATACTTCTCCCAGGGATGATTTCAAAGTTTAAAGATTAGGCAAAGAACACGCTCACACAGAAAAAAAAAAAAAAATTAATAGCTGTAGGATTCTAACAGCAAATAGACCGAACACGCTCTTCAAGGCACAGTAAGAACAAAACAAACACGTTCAAGGTGTTGGAATAACTACAGTAGCTTAGGCAGCACAAAGAACCACTGTAGGATGAAGTTTTTAATTTACATACATTGAGTTGAAACAGCTGCTTTGGCTGTATTTTGAAGCGGACACAGAACTTGCTATTACAAATATTAAACTTCCTTTATATTTTATACCAGATTCACAATAATTTGGAATACACATTCTTATGTTGAAAACAGCAGTATGAATGAATTCTCTACGTGCTAATAACTTGAAGAAGTACCAGAATAAAAATCAGAATTCCCAATTGGTCTCTGAAGTACAGAGGAAGCACCGCTGGAATTAACTCCCACTGAAGCTTGTCAATGTTTATTGAAAAGTTCCAATATAATGGAAAGTGTCCAAAATTGTTTAAGATTATTTCAAAGCTAGTATAAACTAGTCCACATTTCTAATGTTTTTATAAAAAACACCTTATTATTTGACTTGCAAAACAGTATTTAGAAAGGGCAGAATAACACAAAGTGTGTAGTGTGGCATTTCCCTACAGCTACATAAAACATAAATCCTCCACTTCAAATTACCACTTTTAGTTCCTGATAGAACTGTGGATAAACTTCTGATGAACAGTAATATTTAGATGGTTGTTCAGCTTCATATTTAGCCTTAAAAACCCCAGTCATATAAGTAAGGCATTGTCTCAATGTGAAATATGAAAAATAAGAAACAATACTTACAGGTTGAAATATCTTTAGTTTTTTCTTCCCACTTGGATTTGTAGCTTTTTCAATCCTACCCTTGATTCCTTGGTCCTCAACAGATTTTTGTTCAACTGTTCCTATGCTTGTGCATTCTGTGCCATCCACATTTACTTGTCCCACTTTTGCTTCCTGCTGGTCTGTTTCTGACATGGGCTCATCCTGTCCTTGTAGAATGGTGCAGTTTGGACAGATGTAGTCCTCACCATTCCTCTCCAGCAATCGCCCTCGAGCCTCAGAAATACCCACACAGTCACCATGAAACCATTCCTCACACCTATCACAACAAATCATAAATCTGAAAAAAAAAAAATGGAACATTAAAACACCGCGAAACAAAGACCGTTAACGCTAAACAGGTATTTCAAGCAGCAGATCTTGAGTACCCCACTACAGTACCTGTTCTATACTGTTCTACCTCGCTGATCATTTCTGCCTTCTTATATCTCCTCTTTTAAATATTTCTTACAAACTCCTCCCAAAAGTCAAAACAAACTAAGAGGGCACTGACATACTCCAAAAGTAAGAATTAGCACTGGGTTGGTTTTTATCACAGAGAAACTCAAACCACTTGCACTGCATTTTTAGTTGAAACCTTTGCCCACCTGTTGTTATGAGGCTGACGACAAATACAATACAGTGCATTCGGGTCATAAATCTCAGACTCGGGTTTGCTTTTGGGTGGTTCTTCAGGTTCTTCATCTGTATTTCCTTCTGCACCAAGGGAAGGCTTTACCTCCTCCTCCTGAACCTGAAGTTCTTCAGTGTTTTCCTCAGAAACAACCACCTGACTTGCAATCTCAGTGTTGTCCGCAGTCTCAGGCTCCTCTTTGACAGGCAACTCAGACTCTACTTGTTTTTCAGACTGGACTTCACCTGTTTCTGTAGAATCTTGTTCTGCATTTCTCTTCCTCAGGCTGTTCCTTATATCCCTCAATATCAGCTGCACCGGTTTCTGTTCAACGCGTTTGTTTCTTAGTCGATTCTGCAGCTCCTTTAGTGTTAATCCATCACTATCACTATCAGAAGTATCATCTTCCTCCTCTTCTTCCTCCTCCCCCTCCTCATCCTCTTCTTCCTCTTTTATCTGTCTCCTTTTAGGACCTTCCTGATCCTTGCAACTCCTAGTGCAAATCCTCCGAGTTGCAGGTTTTGTATCTGGAGTGCTCTCAACACTACCTTCTGAAGTGGTTTCAGCATCTGTAGCTGGACAGGATGCCAGTTCACTTGAATCTTCCAGAGCAGTAGGAACACTCTTCCTTCCTCTGCGTCTTACTGTGGTAAGAAATTCTTCTACTCTTTCTGTTCGCTTTGGTTGCCGTCCACTACGTCTGAGATTTAGGCTTTGTTGCTGTTGTGGCTGTTGTTCACTTGAGTCCACATCAGCATCTCCTGCATTTTCTCTCTTAGCAATTGTAGTCCTTCGAAAACCCCAAGTTTTCCTGAACTCTTTACTTGTAGGTTTGATAGCTTTCTGTTCCTCCTCATTGCTTTGCTCTCCTTTCTCATCCAAAACTGATGCTAAAACCAAGGAAACAGTTATTAAACTGGTGATGAAGGAAGACACTTTGTCTTAAGATTTTTTAAATATATTATTTTCCTTGTGATAATATAGATCATCTCCACCTCATTTTACAACCATGAAAACAAGTAAAATGTTCTCTCGTGAATGTAACACCACAGCAGTAGCAATGAAGTACATCACTGAACACTGTGCCAACATAATCCAGCTGTTATAAACTATTCTCTTATTTAAAAATATATGAATACAGACATATATACACACAATGGACAAATAAGTGTATTTTCTGATTGATTTAAAAAGAAGAAATCTTACCAGGAGAACTACTTTCCATGTTGTCAGTATTAGATTCAGATTTTAATGGCATTGGCCGTGAACTTACAGCTTGTTCCATAGTAGGGACACCACTGTCCTCACTCTGAAAAGCTGAAGAGAAACATAAGGTTCAAAACTCAGATTAAAAAATATTCACAGCCAAAGTAATTATTAAATATTCTGATGTGATCTCATTACTTTACTGTAATAAATACTTAACTTGAATTTCAAGCCACTAATAGTCACTGAACACAAACAAAAAGTTGTCTGAATCCCTTCAAAGATAAAGTACTAAGTTAAATATACGATTCTGGACACTAACATTTTAAATAGCCTTAGGATTTCTAATATTTCTGATATTTCTCAAAAAAATCCTTTCGTGGTATGAACTTATTCCCTGGGGTTTGTCTGTGGAAAAACCTATAGCAGTTCCATTCTGCACATGGACACAGCAACCATGCTTGCAGCAGAGCAAAAGCTCATGGAGCAGAACACAAAACACAGACACAGTTACTTGTCTTCAAAGTGAGGGTAGTATTTGATATCAATAACATTTTCTGGTAGAACGGACTGCTGACCACCTGTAGCAGAATAAGAAGTAAGGTGGAAACAACAGTCAGTTTAAAGAAATTCAAATTACTGCTGTTTAGATAATACAGGGTTAGTCTAAGAATAAGAGGGGTTTTGATTTCTTCAACAAGATGAAAACCTGGAGAAATATTCTGATGTTTCCTATTAAAATAAACTAGGTCTCTATCTTGTCTATTAAATAGTTCAGCTATTTGTTTCAGAAACACTGTTAAGCGTTCAAGATAAAGTAACACACCTTCACTTTATCTCTCTAACAATTTTTATGGGATATAGGAAATTACACAGAAAAGAACAAAAATCTTAAAAATCTCACTGGGGAAAAATCTGTGCTGAATGAAACTTGAGAAAGACAGCTCCTTGACATGGTTTTTTACAAAAGGGCTTTCAACCAGTATGACCTACCAGAACGATCAAAATAATAAAACCAAAAGAATTCAGTAAAGAACCTCCAATGATAACAGTTGGACCCGTAGGAAAAAAACCAATCCATGCTGACAGCCAGGATGTCTTTTTTCTCAAAAGACTTTTCCAGCACAATAGGACACTCTCTTATTTGAGAGGACAGAAGCAAATGGGAGAATAAATACAAAATACGAGACTGCATTTCAAACAATTCAGCAATAACAATAATAATTGTTCGAACAACTATTAAAGTTCATATCATATCATGGTTCAGTGTTTTAAATGAATTGCAGTTCAAAACTACAAGAAGAAACCCCCTGACTCTCCCTCAAGCATGTTTCTGGAGTAGTTATACGCATATTCCTGGCTCTGGAATTGCACAGGTAAGGCTAAAAGGAACATTAATAGAATTCCTAAATAACACTACTTGCTGAAAGAAACAAAAAATATTTAACAGCTGTACATGTTACAGCTACAAGCTTTCCGAGACATCCTTTAGGAAGCTGTTCCCAAGCCTTGCAGCATACACTGGTGATAAAATGCCCCCTTATTTCACAAACTGCATAAGCTGCATTACTGTTCTGATATACTAAACATGATTGCTGTATAGTGCCACTCCTCTGCTTTCTCGTATTATATTTAACATGATAAAACAGAAACATAACTAATAATGCTGTGGAAACAAACATCCACACAGCTATGTTAAAGAAATGTTAACTTAAGAGTCATTTCCGTGAGATACAGTGTAGCCGTAAAAGCAGCTGTAGCTGTAAAAGCAGCACACTCCAGAATATCAATTTAAATAACAACTTATTACTTTTAACAATATAGTCAGCATAAAAAGCGAACTTTAAGTCCGTACTACACAGGTAAAAAGGTGAAACTAATTCAATCCAGTATGAAATTCCATTACATTCCTCATGCAAAAGAGTTACTAACTATACATTTTTTATTTTATTTTTTTAAAAAAAACACACTAAAATTCTATTCACCCCACGAAAAGGCTGCAATGGAAGTAAGGGCACAAGTTAAAACAATTAAAGTTTACATCTTTGTTTACCTTGGAAGATGAAGAAATGTTAAAAGCTATAGGCAGAGGCAATCCAAATTCTGAGACCTAAATTCCAGACAAAATGTAATGAAATAAGAAGTCTCTTCAATGTCCTCTATATGCTTTACCTGACACAGCATTAGAGGTTTGAATGGTTTCTCCCTGTAGAGCTGAATGAAGCAGAGAGCCAGAGGAGGGCAGCAAAGGATCAGAGTCATTCAGCATTATCCTTCCAGCACATGCTGAATGTCCCAATGCAGAAACACCAGACTGAGTTTGGGAATTGTCAGCAGGACCAAATACAATCGATCCTTCTCCTGCTGGCTCCTGGGGGGAGAAAAAAAAAAAAAAAAAAAAAAAAAAAAGAGAGAGACAAAATAAGGCACCAATATATTTATGAACTTATCTTACTATTGCATACATAACTTTGGAATTGTTTTGCTTCTCTTACATTATAAAGCAGTATTGGTCTAACTTTTTGAATTTTCTACTTTCAGAAAGACACTGAAATCAGAATGAAATTCAAATTCAGGCAATGCCACTTCCACCATCTACCAACAGCCGAGACCTTTGAAACAAGTACAAAATACTATTGCACCCTCATTGATTCACTTAGACCCCATTAAGACTTCCTAGAACAGTAACAAACTGTAATTAACAAGCATTTAAAAGCATTCTGAGAGTGAAATTTAACAAGCATACACTGTGCAATGAAAATGCAGAAATGCTCCATCAGCCTGCCCAAGATTACAGGAGGGAAGATTTACCAGTTTGTACTAAATTTCATCACAGAAAATATCTGTGGCTTTTAGGATTTAAAAGCAAGTGGCTACTCAGTGGTTTTGCAAGGTAGGATAATAAAAATTTATAGCTGAGCTTCAGAATTGAGGAATGTTCCTTATCGCTGTCCCTTTCACCAATACTGTTTGCAATGCAGAATATTTCAGAAGCTTTATTTCAAGGACAGCATTTTGTATCAGTTACAACACTTTTCCCTAAAGTTAACCCTTGGAAAATATTCCAAAAATCACAAAGTATTAATTTAAATCATCTGAACAACTGTTTAATCCAGGGGTCTCAATTCACACACAGAATGGCAACTAAACATCAACACTGATCACTCACTTCCCAGCTCACATGTGCTTGAAAATCAGTAGGAAATGCCTGCATTTAATCTAAAGTAGTCTACCAAACTACACCACCAACAGAAAAGAATTTGGGAAGGAGGACCAGATGGACAGGACAGAAAAACTCACTTTTGAGCTGGCCTATAAAATAAACTAGTGAAGACAAAAGAACACGACTGGACAGGGACATTTCATGTCAGTGTTCTGCAACTACAGGCGCAGGGCAACTGCCATAGCAGGTATAGGAGACAAAAATTCATAATTCTTTCAAAGGCATAAGAACTGATTACTAACAAATTTCAGAACAGATCAGGTAATCCTTCATAGACATGCCAATACACACTCTGACTTCTCTTTAAAAAGAATATGTCATTTTTTGTTCTTGCCATTTAGAAAGACTTTTTACTTCCTAAGGCATAATCACCTCTACATGTTCTCCAATGCGATGTTGCCATCCCAAAACAAGGAGAGGGGAAAAGACAAACCCCTCCACAAATCCAATTTTCATCATTTATTATTTCATGCACAATAAATTTCAACATTTGCATGGCTGTGGCAAAGCAGAATTAGGAAAAAAAGCCATGAGTATATAGCTAGATCCACATAAGTATTTCCCTCCCCTGTGCCTTCTCTCTTGGGCATCTTTCCCTTGGCCAGCTAGTCCCACTCCAAAATTAGAAGAAAAAAAATTTAAACAAAAAAAAAAAGGGCAATACAACAAGCTAATTTTTACATCCCTAGTGCTATATCTCATGGCATTCAATACCTGCTCTAATATGTAATTTGCTCCATTGTCTGAGTCAGTGAATATATCAAGGGAGTCAGTCACTGATGGCTGAAGCCAGTTTAAAGTGCCTTCTTCCACGCTGATGTTCTCTAAGAACCTTTCAATATCCCTGATAAGAATCTCCAACTGATCACACATCATGCAATTTTTAAGTGATACACCTAAAGGAAGAGGGAAAATCAGCTAAACACTTCTTGTTCAACTCAATATTAAGCTATGAAAACAAATCGTGCCTCCAGAACATGCAAAAAGTGCATCCCGTTTGAGTAATTTATCCAGTAACATACTAAAGAAGGAATTGTCTAAAGGATTCTCTTCAGAAGGCACAACTATGCATCTGTGTGTTCAAGGCCCCACGTGCGACAAGCTCTTCACAATTACACTGGAGCCAGTATCGCTCAAGCTTTCCAAAAATGGAATGGGCATCCTCTCTTCACCGGAGACATGGTGAATGGAACACATTTCAGTTTTTGTCACACTCCACCCAGTGGCAAGGCTGCACAGTGCACAGTCCACAGCTCTGATGTAACATAAACCAATATCATCAACATAAGAAACAACTGAAAACTGTAAGATTTATGCAAGAATCATGCTTCTTTTTGTGTTCACAGATGTAATTATTATTGCCTGTATTTTTACATTGACAAGAAAAAACTTTAACAGAACTGCAATTTCAAAATAATTTCAAGTTTGAGAGGTGTAAAAATTCAGTACCCCTAAGCCACTAAAATTGCAGACTCCCTACATTTGCTATAAAATGCTTTGTTTATTCTTCTTCAATATCTCAATTTGGACCCCGTTTGGTCCAAATTATTTTTTTCATTAAAAACAGAATAACTTTCAAATTTATTTTACATGAATCTGCTCTTGCAGAACTGCATCTTAATGTAGACTGAACTTAAAATGCTAAAAAGAAGCCAAAACCCCAGAAGATTATCAAAACATAAAAGCATAAAGCCTTAACTCACAAGTATACTTTTTAAACCTAGCAACTTTGCTGGCAGTTCTAAGCAACCATTCTACTAAATGCCTGCAAAAATATTTACTACAACATAAGGCAGCTTTGGAAGTCTCCAAATACGTGATTCTCCTCCTGATTCAATGTGATTTTTCGTTCATTGTGTTCTGTTTGTTCTCAAGTTAACTATTCAATTGCAGCTGCAACACTGACAGAAATATAAGCTGAAGCAGCAAACTGGTTATCTCATTTTAAAGGAACTGAATATCCACAATCAACCTCATCTTATTCCTCCTAATACAGTATATTAACCACATTTCCGAAAGTGGAAGTTCCAGATGGAAACTGAAAATTATTGTACTTCTCCTAATAGACAAATCCCATCAGCATCAACATCCCTTTCTGCCACATCTCATTTAGAAAGGATACAAAGTACCGTTGAAAAACTTGACGCAAGAATCTCTAAATAATGACACAGAAAGGCAAAATAATACTAATGATAAACACGTTTTGTTGCTTATTCAAAAGCCCTCTGGTTTTGCTTAGGTTAACAATTTCTGTGACAAGCAATCTCCACTGTGAAAACGTGTAAGCTTTTAAGAACTACTATAAATGAAGTTAGGAACACAAATCAAGGGTTTCTTAGAGGAAAAATCTCTTTCGAAGAAGTTAAGCTTTGCCAATACAAACCCTATGTTAATGTAAGCTGTTACTTACCATACTCAGCAGGTCCTCATAAACAAATGATTCCTAGTGCTTATCAGATCCATGTTTAGAATACAAAGAACAAAGTACAACCCTAACACTACTTAGGCTGCTACTGCCTTGCAGCCTTCTTCTGTTCTCATTTACATCATCTACACCACATCCACCCACACACCTCTGCCACAGAAGTCACCCTACTCTCTAGGAAACACTCAGCTTCTGGATCCAGCAGAAAATGAACCTACCACAGAATGATCCAAAAGGATAAAATAAAATCAACATCACAACTAGTGAAAAGACACAGAAGAACAGGGATGGACAATGAGATCCCCTCAAACACACTGAGCCAGTGTAGCACCTTGCTGCTCTCATTCAACCCGCACGTCATCATCCACACAGCAAGTGCTCAGCAGATCTTACCAGCAGGATTTCATTACGTGCCTACTCAGTCAAGGCTCTCCTTTAAGCCTGCAAATCATAACCACGACCATTCCTGTGAAACAGAACAGTCAGGTCCCTAAAAGTGGAGCATAAAGCTGATGTACAATATTGAGAAAGAAGTTAGGCACTTGAATTCATCCTGAAACTGAATTCCAGAGACAAATGAGGCACAGAAGAAAAATCACAAGAAAAAAAAAAAAAAAATCACAAAACTGCCACAAGCTTGTAATGTTAATTTGGTCAACTATTCTCAAGCAGCAACAAAATCACGAACACCAGGCTGCTCACTCTGTAGGACTAGACCACCACTCACACTCAGCAACCTTGTGGATTCTCTAACTACTGAAAAAAAAAAAAAAAAAAAAAATATATATATATATATTCCCAAATTCTAAATCCTCCTACTGCAACGTCACCTGATCGTAAACACACAACACATTAAAAATCCTCCCTATCCTCCAAAACACCTTTATTAAGCAACAATTTAAAAAAGGGAGAAAGCTTGTAATCTCACTCCACTTTTCTGTAAATGTATTATCACTCTCGCATTCAAACAAAACCTCAAAGCCTCAATAAAAGCACACTGCTACATACTGCTGTCTTTGTAACCCACCAGTTTACAAATCTCATGCAGAAAGGAGGAGAGGTTATCTATGCCAGTAACACAGAGCTGAGACATTAACCACAGGACAGGCAGCTTGGAGACACCTGGATCTGTTGATGCTGACTTCATTAAGCCCTTAAGAGTACCCAATATAACTTCTTAATCTGATGACAACAGAGCCCAGCTTTTAAAGAACACCAGCATTTCCACATTTCTGTGCTTATATTTTTAGACAGAGGCCAATTCAAGAAATTACCAGCAAATACATATTTTTCTGTTTCTTCAGAATCAGAAGACTTGACATGCAGGGTAGTTGGCTAGAACCAAAATATACGGAGCAAGTTCCTTAAATATACACAAAACTGCAAGATTATGTGAACAAAAAGCATCCTTTCGAGAATAGTGTAAGCAGTGATTCCAATCACAGTTGACAATGTTTGCTCATTTTATTTTCTGTAAAAGAGCCACTGGGCTCAGCCCATGCCTCTTCTAAGTGTTAAAACTTCCTAATAAGCAAATGTATTAATATCACATGAGAAAAAACCTTATTGCCTGAGAACTCACACAAGGACATAATTTCTGATGCAAATAAAAGAAATGTTGGTAGGGCTTAGTTTATGCCACTCCCACTCCAAAGACTGATCCCACTGAAAATTACTTTGCATCCCTGTTTGTCAGAGATGACATCTGGGAAACCTGCACACTTTCTACTAAGCAGCAGCAAAATTAACCCCTTGCAACAACAAGCATTACAAAAGCAGCCCAAAGAAAGTCAGTAGGGCCAAATCTCCTTTGCACATAAACGAGCTGTTCCATTCAAACCACGGACAAAAGGTACAATCCATTGACCTCTAAGAACAGCAGGAAACAGATTCTGCGCTGGCACTGGAAAATGCCATGTACACGCAGGGCTGCAGTGCAGTTCCCTCCATCTGCTTATCCACGAAAGATGCAAGAGCAGACTACTTACATCAGAAGCAAGAGAAAATCGGATGACCCAAGTACAACTAGTATATAGTGTTTTATTTTCGTATGAACGTATCCACTGCTTACTAATGTAAGTATCCTTCTTCTGTGAACCTCAACTCCTCCGCTGCCCTGCAAATAATTTACTATCTCACTACTTAACTGCTATAGACAAGCCGCAGTTCAAGGTTAAAAGTCCAGACATCCCTAATAAATGTAAAGATTTCATGCCAAAAGTTGTTTACATTTGAAAGATTGTGTTAAAAATAAAACTTGTATAAAATCAAAACATTTCAGTGTTTACAGTTAGACCTAAAAGAACAAAACCAAACAGAAAAAAACATCTGTAAATGCTTTCATGACTATCATTAAGCACACTAAGTTAATTCCAATGTTATAAACAAACCTACCACCTCCTATACCCACAAAACTGACAACTTAAAAGCAGCAGTTAAATCCTTCCTATTCCAGAGTCAATACATTATTCCTACTTAAACAATTAACACATTAACAAGCTTTTGAGTTTGCACTATGTAGATTCAGTAAAATCTAATTCAGTAATAACAGCCATGTTCCTCAGAAACACCTCATGCTAATTTAGGAAACGTGTACTCTTCTTACATACTGCATGAAGCAGTAAATATGAACTGTGCTGTGCAGCCAAACGAGGACAAAGTATCACCAAGACCTAGTTTTAAGGCAGCTTGTATCAGAACAGTATTCCAACCCCAGATGCACATAACGAGGTATTAATTTGTTAGGGGTGGCACAACTGACATCTACAATAGTCTCACATCACACCATTTCACACAGACCAGCTGCTTCTCCCCTTTCCTACCCATCTCCTCTTACAAAGACAGGTTCTACTATTTGTAAAAGCTCATTTTTCAGCATCAGGCAGTCCCTCATTTAAGTCCCTACCAAAAGCAATGGAAAAGAACTAACTTGACTGACATGGGAGATTACGCTGCCCCAAGATAGAAATGGCTACACTGGAGGATAGAGAATCTGCACCTTTAAAGGTGGTGGAAAGGAAGTGTGTGTGGGCCTCCACACCACAGTAGTGTTCACTGAGAAGCTCCCCAGGGACACCTTAGCATACTGGTGTCATCAGATCTCATGGGGAGCAGGAGAAGAGGGGGGGGGGGGAAATTCCAAGGCTTCTGCACCTCTGTTGAAACCCCCCTTCCTCAGCCTCACTGGCATTTTATGAAGAAATCCTTGAACACAGTGTAAGACCTTGTGGTGTCATGAATGTGTTATCACAAACAATTCAGTATTGTCCTTCCCGACCACATTTCTACCATTGGACAGACCAGTTCAGTGAAGTTTTGCAGTTTGCAGACCTTCTGACTTTGAATGCAGCTGCTTTTGTTTGGTTTTGAAAAGTTATTTCAGCTGTCCAGGGTACGATGCAGAACACTTGTTCTGTATTGGTACAGGAGAACCCATGAAATACACATTTACATGGTAATACAACAATACACAGTGCTGACGCAAATCAGCTCATGAGATTTTAAATGTAAGCATTAACCACTTCTTGTTTTTATTTCCAAAGTTGCAGAAACAAGCATTCAGTTTCCTTCCAGATTTTTCTCTCATGAAAAATGAAACTCAATACATTTATGAATTTCACAAGACCATTTTTTCCACTTGAGAAAGGTATTGAAGAAACATTCTGAAATGAAAATAAATTTTATAGCAAACCAACCTGACAGTTTTCTAAAATAATTAACCAAATTTATTCATTCCAAGAAGTAAAAGAAACAGAAATACCACATTCTGCATTTGTAGTAATAAAGAAATGAACCTTTCTAAATTAAGATGTCATTAACCACACATTCTAATATATCCTCTCTATTGTATATCTGGAAATAATATATATATATCACCATCCTTTCCATGATTTCTGTCAGGCTACTCACCTTATGTAAGCCTCATAAGAAGGCCACTGCCTCACATGACGGATAACCGCACACACACAGAGCACAGCAATCCTGCATATTTGCTGTGAACATGGGACCTCCTGAAGTGTGGAATTTAATATGTGTGCACAGAATCACACTGTTGTGCACGCACAACAGCCTCTAATGCATGATAGCAGTTAGACAGAAAAGACACTGAGCTACTCCACAGCACAACGTAACTACTCCAAGTAAAAACCCATGAAGTAGCTCCCCAGTTTATGCAAAACAAAACATACACATACTGAAGTTTATTTTGATATCTTTCAGACTACAAAATCATCTCCCCAAGCAAAACATTTTTGAAAACCTCTTATTTCAGTTTGCATCATACAGGATCAGAACAGTCAAAAGAAAATTAAAAAAGGGCTGGACCCTTCAGTCAGCAGCACAGCAGAATGAGGACACCACCAGATATTACAAGCATGTTTTATTCTGGTAAGTAGCAAAGCATGCTAATTTGAACCAGAGTGAAGTTCTCACAGCTGAACAGCAAATTCTCACAAACACTCAAAACACTTTCACAGCAGGCCCATCAGAAATCGGGCAAAGATGAAAATGTTATTAAATGACAAGCCTGTGAAGTTCACTGTCACAACTGCACAAATCAGGAACATTAAGCAGTACAATCCCTAACTATCAGAGCCATGCTGGCTTAGTGCCTTGTATTAGTGTAAAGGTGCCTGCAAAACTCTATTTTTACCTGTACGAGCTGCTCTGTTTGCAGGGTGGGGCAGCAGGTGTGCACCACCCTGGTGCAGCCAAGCTTTATCAGTGTGGCTGCACACAATAAAAACGCTCTATCAACACACTAGTATAGGCCTTTCCAGCTAGGGAGGCAGTTTATGTCAGGAGGAAGCAAGACTTTGGAAGTTCACTCAAATTCCTTGAATGAACAAAGTTACATTAGCAACCAGATGCTACACTATTTATGCACAGGCAAGAGCTTTTTCTAGCACAGCTCTGTCAGTAGGTGGGCAAAGAACCACAACTGACAACTATCCTGAGGGAACTTCATGGAAGAACAAGCCTTACTTAACACCAGGCACTTGCATTAGGCCCATAAGTGTATTTGATAAAATTCATACTCAGCTTAGTGTTTTCTGCATTTGAGGAAACATTAACTAATTTAAAGAGGAAAGAGAAGAATTACATACATGTCATTGGTATTTTCTAGTTCAGAGCTTCCTGGGTGCTGAAAAGACTGGGCAGAAACACTCTGCTGGCTGACATTTGGCTTTTTCACTGTTCCTATAGTACCTTTTGAAGTCTTTATCCACACTCTGAGTAAACTAATCCCATATCTGCCCTAACAATGAAAATGTGCCCAAAGACAGCAAAATAAAATTACATTTTTTCCATCAGGTTTATTTCTGCTCTTAGGGTCTGAACAGTATGGGCAAAAAACCAAGAAAGCAAATAGATTTTGCTCATTAAGAAAAGCTGTAAGCAGACTCACAAGCAGTGTATATAGCTGTTTTTTTCCTTTTCCCTTTTATACAGATTAAGATGGGGGGAAGGAAGCTTTCTATGGTCAAAAGCTTAGATTAAAAACCCAAACATAAGCATCTATGTACCAGAAACCTTCAAAAGGCCTCAGTACAAGCCAGTTTTATAAGCCACGGTGTTAAGTGTAAGCCACAGAAATATCCATTACAAAATGGCATAGTGATTTGGTCTCTCTCAATAAACAGTATCTTCACCATTCCTTTTCCACCACCTTGAATGAAAATATTTTACAAATATATGCTACTTATTTGCCCGATGTTCTTTCTGCTACTGAATGTGACCTCTTCAGCAGCACTGAAAATATTTTCAGCAACTGCACAGAAAACAACAAGCTTCAGAAAGGCGATTCCCAGAGTCTGGCATCCCTCTGCTGAAGTACCAGAGAAATCAGTTCTTTATCATAGCTGTTATCTGAACAGCAACAGTTATTGGGCTAAGTCCCAGAACCTTACAGTTTAACTCTTCACATTCCCACAACTTGTTTATTTTTAAACATACAAGATTACAAATATACAATTGTCAATTTCAGCTTGAATACCTACACTGTACTTAAAATTCTCTCTTCTCACACACTTTTACACAAACTAGTAAAGCTGTATGGACTTCTCATCAAGTTGGCTTTATCAGAGTACATAAGCTAGATAGAATATTTGGGATTTGTATGTGAAGAATATAAATTATAATTAAACTATCTGTATCCTCTGGCATGTCCAGTTATTGTTGCCAGTAGAACTGTGTATACATAAATGGATTCAAACCAACTGCAGGATTATAGTTTCCGAGTCTGCCAGCACCGCCCTTGGGGAAAAAAAAAAACCCAAAACCCAAACACTCCCTGTTTTACACTTTTCCCCCACCATTTCATTTGGAAAAAGGGAGATAAAAATGTAACATCTGAAACAAGTTGTAATTTTCACTCTTATTCCATCAAAAAGTCTTCATTAAATGAAGTAAACCAAAAATGAACTCTCCTTCCAAATTTAGTGGAACACAGTAAGTACAGCATACTGATGACATTAAGAACGCAGTAAGCACAATTCCATTCCTAATTTTGATTAGGGTTTACTGTGAGAACACACATAATGCATATTTAATCTTTGTATCTTAGCTCTAACTGGAAAGGCAATATTTTTCTTAACCTCAAAGTCTATCAATGACAGCTGACTAAAGCTTCTCCTAACGAGGAGAAGGCTTGACAGCACACAAAACTCAAAACATTTCTTGCATAAAGTAGATAAATCTTACTTATATTGTAATCCTCTCCTTGAATCTCCTACCACTGTGCTACCAGTTGTAGCACAAGGCACATAGGGTAAAAAGTGCACCAGAAAATATAACCAGTGCAGAGAGACACTTCTACCAACTAAACCCCACCTAATCTTGGTCACACTAGGTGAGTCCCTGCTTCTTCCAGTTTATCAGTCAAGTTTGATAAACTCTCAGGTTAACCCCTAAATCCATGCTCTTCTACTCTCTATTTGATAATTCCAGCTGTACAGAATTAAATCTCCACAGCTGTAAGTTACAACTATAAAGATAACTATCTTAAACCAGAAACAAAACCTACAGACAGAAAATCTTAACAGCAAAGCAGAACAAACACTGCCTTCTGATGAGTGTACTGGACACTGAAAAATATGTATTAAATTTTATTTACTATTCTGGACTCATACAATGCTATTGGCATTGTTTTGGGGAGTTATAGTGTTTTGTATTTTTTAAACTCAAGAGACATGTCAGGTTATATGGAAAGCACCATCTGAAGCACTGAGTGAATGTATTATATGTGAACAGTTTTAAAATATTTAAGTATTTTGTAGTGTACAGTACAGCAAAAACTTCATTTGCATACTAACAGAAACCAACTAAAGTATTCCTTAAAAGAACAAACACAAACTTTGTTAAAAAATATTTAAATGCTAGTCTTGAAATTAACAATTGTTGGCTTTGCAAATCACTGGAGTCATGCAGCCTCAAAGTAGGCTGAAGGTGAACACGAGCCTTCATTCTTCCACCAAAGAGCATTAGAAAAAACTTCATGTGCAATATGTTTCTGGAACTATCAAATGAAAAATTAAAGGCCTAACTACACAGCTATTCTGAGCTTATTTCTATATTTATTCCTATAGGAAGTTCCAAACGTCAAAGAATGATAACAAGCAGCTGGCACACAAAAGTGGAGCAGAACCCAAAATATCGACTACAATTAACACCATATATGCTACACTTATGCAGTAACTACACATTATCATTCTTCATTGACCAGCAATTTCAATGCTTTAAAAGCAAGCAAATTTTGTTTGTAGAAGCAACAAGACAGCTGAAGCAAAATCAATTCAAATTACTCGTTAACAACACTGTTTAAAATATAAAGACAAAAAAAGCAAATAGTTAAAAAATTCTCATAAAATAAAGCAGAATACTGTTGAATATCAGCTGCTAAAGAATTTACTTAAGCAAGGCTGTGATGATTAAGTATTCCAAAGACCTTTTTCTGAAAGAAATCTCTGACTATCCAGGAAAAAACCCAAACCTACCAAGAAGTTAAAAATGCTGCATACATTGTTTTGAGTTAAATTAAAATAATTGGCGCTTTTTTTTGTCTCCCTGAAGTGCCTAGAAGGAAAAAATTAAGGCCCATGCAAGAAAAACAGCATGTTACACCATTTGGAATTACTAAACATAGAAACAGCAAGGAGAGTGTAACATGTTACAAAAATCAATGCTTGTTAAGATTATATTCTTCTTTCCCACTTAAAAATCACAACCTAAGACAGTGAGATTTTCTTAACCTACTACTAAAATGTAGCTGGAGGTATGAACTGAAAACTACTTAGCTGTACGTAAAAAAAACCAATCATAAAATAGCTTTGTGGTAGCTAAATAGGCAGCTCCGAAGTGCCATCCCCCTCAGTACGTTAGCGCAAGGGGTGGGGAAAAACTGACAGGGAATTTACTGAGCGTGTAAGGCCAGCCAACAACTACCGCTGCCTGAAAATCCAACCCCCTCCTCCTTCCCCCTAGCAAACGCCTCCAGACACCGCCGCGGTGGGGCTCTTCACCGCCGGGGGACAGCGAGGGCCCCCCGGGGCAGGGGAGCGCCGGTCCCACCCTCCGAGAAGCCCCAGGATGCAGCACGGCCGGGTTTCTGAAGCCGCAGTGGCGGGCGCTGCCTCTCACCCGGCCAAGCACTGCGAACGCCTCGTCCAGTACCGGGGCAGCGGTGCCAACAGGGCGAGAGCGGCCGGTAAAGTCGTTGAGACGGAGAAGCTGGCTTGATATAACGTCGAGCACAACCGTCCTCTCCTCTCCCCCCACCGCGGCGGAGCCCGCCTTTCAGCCCCGGGCAGGGCGTCCTCTCCGCTTCCTCCGGGGCTCGCCGACCTCCTGGGGACGCGGGCCGGGCCTCCGCGCCGCCGGTTCCGCTGCAAACAGGCCGGGCCGGGCCGCGCCGCGCCGCTCCCCGCCCCGCGCCGCCCGCCTCCATTTTCTCGCCCAGGCCGCAGAAGGCCGCCGCCCTCCCTCCCCCGCTTGCCCGCGCCCCCCTCCGACGCCACAGCGGCCCCGCTCCCTTCCTCCTCCTCCTCCTCCCACCGTCCCGGTGCTGCCCCGGCCGCCTCCCTCACTCACCGCGAGGAGGGGACGCGGAATCTCGCCGCGGGTCTCAGCCGAGCGCGGCCGCCATTTCCTCCTCCTCGCAGCCGCTCCGGAGCGCGAGGCGGGGACGCTCCGCCCGAATTACCATAGACACGCCCACCGGCTGCCTAGACCGCCCGGCCGCGCGGCGCTTTGCGCACGGCACCCGGAGGACTTCGGTTGGCGCTGGCTCCGCCCCCACCCCTCAGGCGCGCGCTCCTGCAGGGCGGGAAAGCAGCGGCGCCATCGCTCAGCACGCGTCGCTTTCCCCCCACAGCTCCAGGGGAGCCTGAGTCGTCCCCGCGGAATCGTCGTCCCTCTTGTGGGGGACTCATTGAATCGCTTGGTTGGAAAAGCCCTTTGAAATCATCGAGTCCAACCGTAACTTTTCACTGCTAAACCATCCCCGAGCACCTCATCCACTCGTCTTTTAAACCCCTCCAGGGATGGGGACTCAACCGCCTCCCTGGGCAGCTGTGCCAGGGCCTGACCACCCTTCCAGTAGAGAAATTTATACTGATAACCAATCCAAACCTCCCCCAGCACAACTTGAGGCCATTGCCTCTCATCCTATCATTTGTTAATTGGGAGAAGAGACCAGGACCCACCTCACCACAACACAGTATCATAAGGTTGTAAAAGGCCTTTCAGATCGAGTCCAACCGTTCACAGAGCTGCAGAGAGCAATAAGGTCTCCCATCAGCCTTCTCTTGTCCAGCCTAAACAACCCCAGGTCCTCCTCAGCCACCTCTCACAACACTTGTTCTCCAGCCCCTTCACCAGCTTCACTGCCCTCCGCTGGAGGCGTTCAGCCCCTCAATGTCCATCTTGCACCAGCAGGTCCAAAACTCAGTTTTTGAGGTGCAGAAAATGGGAGGCTGGCCACCCCGGTCACCTCAGGCCTTCCTCTGCAGGCCAGCTCTGTGGGATCAACAACACTAGTCTCGATTTTTCTTATCAAAAATAGGGGGTAGTCTTTTTACAAGGGCATGTAGCGATAGGATGAGGTGGAATGGTTTTAAATTGAAAGGGGAAAGATTTAGATTAAACATCAGGAAGAAATTCTTCACAATGGATGTGGGGAGGCCCTGGCCCAGGCTGCCCAGAGCAGCGGTGGCTGCCCCATCCCTGGAGGTGTTCCAGGCCAGGTTGGATGGGACTTTGAGCCCCCTGATCTGCCCATGGCAGGAGGGTCAGAACTGGATGGGCTTTAAGGTCCCTTCCAAACTAAACCGTTCTATGATCTTACCTCATAGAAACTGCCATTTTATTCATTATTTGTGAGGCTGTAAGTGCCAAAGCCAAACTGCACTGTAGCAGTGCTAAATGCAGTTTTGCTTACATTGGCTTCCCTCACAGGAGAATTTCGGCTGTGTCATAGGACTCGTGGCAGAGGGGATCCTCTCCTGCTTGCAGACAAAAGTGCTCACATCAACAACACTCCCTACCAGTGCTCATTCCACTGTGGTTTGGTTTTGGTTTTCCTATTCTACTCTATCCATTTTAAAAAATCAAATAGCAATTGCTGCTGTAATGGGTCCAGGTTATGGAGTGATGTGGAAGGGAATTCACTCAATCAGCACATCCACTGCATGGAGGCTTCCCAGTTAACACTTTAAAAATGGTTAGGCTACTCAGAAAACTCCAGATCTAAGCTGCTATAAATACAGTTAACTCCTATCTCACATGTTTTGTTCCTACTGCCAATATTTGTGGTACTGGCAACCAGAACCACCTACATCCGAGTCACTGAGGGTCTTCAGGTTTACAGGAGGGCCTGTAGTTCTATGCAAACACACCTCTGGACACCTGCAGAGCCTTTCAGGCAGTTGGAGGTGCAAGGTTTGGGTATTTGACCCTGATCCTGCACGTTTTTCCTTGCGGGTTGATAGCATTGATTTCATTTGGATTCCAGACAGGTGCAGTGTTTGCTATGGTGGATTAAGGAATGAAAACACGAGGAAACAAAATACTTAGAATCCTGTAATTCTATAGAATTAATCCTATTTAGTAGTTTGATTACATCTTTTATAAGTCTACATTCTAGAGCACACTATATACAAGACTTTTGGTGGTAAAAACTCAGGATCACATTGGAAAAGCTACTACTATTTTTTTTGCCTGAAGCACAGTCAGCCTCCTTCTCCACCTGTAAAACTGGGCAGTACAATACTTACCTCACAAAGGAACACACAGAGGTAAAAAAAAACCCAACAGATTCCTGTGCAAAAGTACAAGACACCATTATTAAAGACAAGCAGAAGTTTAATTAGTGTTCTGCAGCTACAGAGCTACAAAAAATGAAAAGCACATGGAAGGGAAATACCTTATGATTTGATAGATCAAGGTGCACTGTGATATATGCCCTGGAAAAGGCTAATTACACATTAATGGATAAATTTAGTATTGGGGGAGTGCTCAAAACCAGGAATTACATGCCAAGGGAAAGAGAACATGCAAAACAAGGAGTTGCACACCAACAGTGAACAGGGGATGCCTGCAACAGGGAATCCAGCCGTGAAATGGATATTAAATTCCTGTCACAGGCATTTGGGAAGAGGCTTACACCAGCTCAATGCAGACTGATTCAACTCTGCACACCCAGTGACCACCACGTAAAGCACATGACACCTTCAACCCACAACCCCCCACATCTTTGTGTTAAAGCCCAAGTACCTGCCTCTGCTGACTGAACACTTCTGTCACCTTCACTTAAACCTTAGCACCTCAATTCTTTCTCTGCCTCATTTCCTTCCCTTACGAATTCTTTTTCCTGTTAAAGCCTAATTTTCCTTAATTTGGAAAATTTACTCCTGGGTTACTGGACTGAATCTACACTGTCCTGGCAGCTTGTTTGGTGACGTATATACTGAGAGTTTTGTTTCAGTTCAAGCCTTCTCTCATTAATCTGATAATCATTTCTAACTGGCTCGAACTGAAAACACAGCTGCGAAATCCTAGCGTAGATTAATAACCATCAATTGGCGTCTATAACAGTCTAATAAGCACCTTATCTATCTCTCCCACTTAAACATCAGAGAAGCTTAGGCTGAGATACCTACAAATCCCTCAGCACTGTTCTCCTTAAAACTATTTGACACTGCTTCCCAGAACCTTTTCTGCTATTGAGCAGTCAGTACACTGAGACTTCCCTCTGCAGCTGATATGTCTTAATTTGTTTATCCCTTGGCTTTCCCTAATTACACTTTTGAAAACTTTGAGTGTCTACAAATTGACCTTACTTACTCCTGTAGTGTCTGACACGAGAGTCAGGCCCCAAAAACTGTTTGTGACAGGCACTAAGGCATCCTCTCTGCGTTGCTTAGAGATGGTCTCCCCAGATCTGGGTGTCACTTCTGCTCACACCCACCTTTCCCTTCACCAACACAGCAACCTTTTTTCTAGTGCAAAGCCCTTAAATACCACACTTCCTTTATGTTCACTCTCTCTCTCAGTTCTTCCTCACTGAATGTTCTAGTGAGCCAGGTCAAAACTAGAGACAGCCCATGAAAAAAGCAGGGATGAGTTCCCCTCTCTCCATCTCTAGCATTGTTTGGGGTTTTTTTAACAGATAGTTATTTTAAATCAGAAGAGATTAATTTCTGTTGGCTGTGCTTCAGCTTTACCTTTCTTTTGTGGAAAAAAGGCCTCTTCTCAGAGTTCAGCAATCACTCAAAATAGATGTCAGGTGTCAAGGCAATGCGTCTTCCAGGTCCTTGATTCTCCAAGGCTCCTGATACTTCATTTTTCATAATGACTAGACCAGCACAGAGAAATGCTTTACTGAGGGATAACCATGTTCAGCTAAACAGAGCAACCCCCTTCCCTATCAGCTGACAGGAACTTGCAAATTCTCTTCCCTTCAATTCTAGGTAACAATCTCTCTTGCCCCTACAATATATTTTTGAGATCAGGATTTACCAAATCGTAATCCATGTAAAAATTCTATGAACTGCACTGAATTACAGTCACTATATGTTTCTTTCAATCTCAGGTTTTTAATCTTGCCCAGAAGCCCAACTTCCCACGTCATTCCCTAATTACTGTAAGATTCTTGGAGCGTGCCATATTGAAGCCACGGGATACTTTCCTGAGAGTAAAGTTTCTTTCCATGCATTCCAATCCAACTTTGGAGTCACAGAAGTATCCTGCAAGACTCCCCCTGAGACTTGGTTCCAACTTTGGGAGGAACACAAGGGCTTTTAACAAAAGTTAGGCTTTAGCGTGGGGAAAAAGAAGAACCGTGTAGGAAGCTTTTGCCCTGAATTAATACATTAAAAATTCACTTTAGCTTCAGACTCAGTAAGAAAAAAGCTTCAATAGTAACATCCAAAGTGTGTTTGTTGCAACTAAAGTGGCTACAAACCCTTTTCATTCAAGGGATGGCTGGGTTTCTAGGAAGGTTTGACCTTCCCAGGAACATCCAAAAGCCAGGAAGGCATAAAAAGAAAAAAAAAAAAAAAAAAAAAAGAGAAAAAAGCAGCCGATAGTGTTATTTTGCAAAAAAAAGGTTACAAACTTTTTTGTTAACATTATAGCCAGAAAAGGGCCAACACCTACGAGTATTTTTAGCAACCTTAAACTATTTTTCAGGGGAAACCAACCTACTAGTTTAGGAGCTGGCTTTAGCTCTTTTTTTTTTATGTCAAGGTCAATAAAGGGGTTGAGGGGAATTTCTGTTGCAGCTGGTTGAACGCCCCAACCTGTGAAAAATCAGGTGTCGGCACCACAGAGCCAAGCGTGCTGCCCAACAGCAGCTCGCACATCTTCACCTGACTGTTTTAACACACTGTTCTAATTATGAAAACGCAATTACACCTACTCGTTACCTGCAAACAGCAGCCGCGCTTTGAGTCACGCTCTGTGGTTTCCCCTGTACTCGAGGCTCACTTCCCTCCGCAAAGAAGTCAGGAAACCCTCCCAGAGCAGAGCACCTCCCTCCTCTCTTCCTCTTTATAGGAGCCTCCCCAGAAACTCCACCTTTTAGGGAGGAGTTGACCGGGACAGCTAAACGGAAAGGAGATTTATTTACGAGCCTGACAGTTCGAAAGTGAGCTGCACGTTTGTGTTTCCCAGGAAGCCGAACTGAGCCGTTTGGCTCAGTTTTTAAAGCCTGAGGAAGGGCAATCCAATCGGCAGGAACGCTACGGGCTATTGAGTGTGATAAGTTTTGCCCAGAACTCTGCTCTGTGTACGAGCCTGCCGGAGGGTTTTCTGGGGAAAATAAGTTAAAATTATCAATTATTGGTTACACTGCAGATTTTCTCCATTTCAATGTAGGGAAAATTGTAATGGAAGTCAATTTTGAAGGCTTTACGGCACAGTTACAAAACCAGGAGCGAAAACCGAGCACTTGTATCCGTATTTCCACTCTGTGTAAGCCAAATGACATTTTTCCGAGGAGACCATTCGCAGCAAGAAGCAGAGCGCCTTAACCCTGCTCTCCGTGTCCACATTCCTGCCGAGGTGTCCGCTTTCTGCCGCAGGAGGGGCGCCCGTGCCCCTCCCCTTCTCCTCCGCAGCCGGGGGGACCGGGATCGGGACACACCGGGGGGATGGGGCAGCTCTGGAACCGGGTGCGGGTGGGATCGGGAACCGGCGAGGACCGGGGGACACCGGGGGGATCGGACAGCTCTGGAACCGGGTACGGGTGGGATCGGGAACCGGCGAGGACCGGGGGACACCGGGGGGATCAGACAGCTCTGGAACCGGGTGCGGGTGGGATCGGGCACTGGCGGGAACCGGGGACACCGGGGGTATCGGGCAGCTCTGGAACCGGGTACAGGTGGGATCGGGCACCAGAGGGGACCGGGGACACCGGGGGGATGGGACAACTCTGGAACCGGGTGCGGGTGGGATCGGGCACTGGCGAGGACCGGGACCGGGACACACCGGGGGTATGGAGCAGCTCTGGAATCGGGTACGGGTGGGATCAGGCACCAGAGGGACCGGGAGGATCAGGGAACTCTGGAACAGGGCACGGGCGGGACCGGGCACCGGGGGGACCGGGCACGGCCCAGAAGCCCGCGCTCCGGTGGACAGCACTCGCCCGTGCGGGTTGTGCACCAGCCCTGCCGCTGTGGGCCCCGCTCCCCACCCCGCGGCCCGCAGCCCCGACCCCGCCGTGTTGCTGCACGCCGGCCCCGCCACGCGGGGGCGCTGGCGCGATCGCGCCCATCTCCGCGTCCCCGGGGCGCCCCTGCCTCGCGCCCTCTCTATGGTCCCAGCGCTGGGTGCGCCCACGCGGGCGGGCATACACTCTGTCCCCAGGGCCGACTCGATGGTTGTGTCCTCTCGCCGTTCTGCGGGCGTTGATTGGCCGAGAGCGCGGCTCTCGCGAGACCCGCGCGCGAGCGGCCCGGCGGAGGCGACGGAGCGGCCCGTGTTCGTGCGTCCGAGCCGGCAGCGCCGCGCGCGCGGTAAGATGGCGCCGCCGGGCCCTACCTGCCCCAGGGGCCCTGCACGGCGCGGCGAGGCGGGCGCTGCGGGGGCGCTGGGGCTGTGGCGAGTGGGGCTGAGCGGCTCGGTGACCCGGGCCGCGGCTCGGGCCAGGCCGGGGACGGGCGGGAAGGCCGGGGTGCCCCGGTGGGAGCTCTGGGCCCCTCTTCGCTCCTCTCTGTCTGGGTGGGAGCGGCCTGAGAGCGGGGCCAGGGGGAGCCCTGTGCTCCCCTCCGCTCCTCTCCCCCTCGTTGGGAGTCGCGTTTGTGTGTGGGGCCGGGGAGAGTCCTGTGCTTCTTTCTCTCACCTCTCGCCGCCCCCCCGGGAGCCTCGCGCCCCCCTCCGCGTCACCCGGAGCCCCACGCTCTTCTCTGCCTCCCCGGGATCCGCCTGAGTGCGGGGCCGGGCACCGAGCAGCCCCTCAGCCGGTCCCGGCGGGTCCTGCCTCCCGCCGCCCGCGTTCCCGGTGTCGGTGCGGCTGTGGCGATAGTTGGGAGTGGGAAGGAGCAGTGCTGGTCGCGTCTGTCCGAAAAGGTTGGCCGTGCCTGTTGCTGCTGCTGTTGGCGCCTCGCCCCGCTCCCGCGCTGTCATTGCGTCTTGAGGGTGGAAATGAGTAAATGCCAGCTTAAACGTTAGCAACGCGCTTTGCTTCCAAATCTGAAAAAAGTACAGCCGAGTCAACACTTCAGTAACGTTGACCGGAGGACTTCTGGGGGCAGTGAAGCTGAGCTAATGCAACTCTTTAGTTGTACGTTGAATAGCGCATCGCTTTTGTAGCTGTCCTGGCTAAGAGTTAGTGAAAACTTAAAAGCAAATATTGTTTACACAGGTATTTCTTTATGGGTTTGTTACAGCTTTTGTGGGTAGCTGTCAAACTCTTTGATTCACTTGTTTCGCACTGTGATGCTGTGTCCTGTATAACTTGTAAACATGGAGTGGATTTAAGAGCAAGAACAGGAAGATGGTGTTCGGATTTCTTGTTCTGATGGTCGATGAAAGAACCTTTAGAGACTGGATAATAGATGTAAATGTGCAGGAACAAGGAGGAGAAAATATAAAATTGAGGTTTGAGATAAAAGGACTTCTTTTGGATTATTAATATAGATGATAGTAACACAGTGCTGATAAACATTAAACTTACTTCTTCCTGAATCACATTAAATGAGATGCTTTTCTTTTCTTATAGTAAGAGTCCAGGATGAGTTATGCAGAAAAACCTGATGAAATCACAAAAGATGAATGGATGGAAAAACTTAATAACTTGCATATCCAGAGAGCAGACATGAACCGCCTTATCATGAACTACCTTGTTACAGGTAAAAATGAGTAGTAACGCTAGGAGGCTCTTAAATGTGCATCACTTATTTTGTCAAGGCAGACAGTGTTGACCAGATGGAGTAAAACAAAGGGCTTTGCGGACTTAGTGGGTGCTGTTGCTTCCCTTAGCAATGAACAACTGCTCTTGTGTTCTTTTAAGTGGAACCTGAGTAAGATTGAGGGACTGAGCAGTTATCAGGCAATAAAGTGACTTCTATTAACTCTTCTTTTAAAAGATATAGAAAAGAAAGTGTTTTCTGTAATGCTGTTAACATGACGTGCTTTTTTATGATGTCCTTTTTTGTGCCGTTCAAATAGAGTTCAAGATATGTTGCAGTTATTAGCATTCTGAAAGTTGCACACAACAACTATCAGCAGCAAGTTTTAACTGGGTAGGAAGATAAACTCTTAAACCACACTGTTGTCAAAATGATTTGAGACCAAAAATATTAACTCCTTCAGCAGATAGTTGAACTTTATACTGAGAACAGTCCCAAACCCCTCGGAAATCATCCCTAGCAATTATGGTGCATGCCATCACAGTAAGCTGTGCAGGGGTGGAGGCATTTGCTTCCGATCTACACCCCTGTTTACACTGGCGTGGAGGTGAAGCCTCTGGGTGAAGGAAGAGCATCTTAGTAGTGTAAATCATTTTTGTGTGTATGGAAGCATGACTTAGGATTTAACACAGCTATTGCAACTTTAAAAAAACCAGTATGAGAAAGCAAAATGAATTTTCTGTTCCTTCTCGGTAGAACCGCTGGGTCTGTGTGAACAGGTTTAGGGGCTGGAGGGAGAAGCCAAACCACCCAGACTTTGAAAATGTAATTTTGAAAATTGCATTTTGGAATAAGTACATTGCTCTATTTAGGTATAAAACAAGCTTTCAAATTAAGAACTATTGAACCACAGGTTGTGTACATCCTTAGAGAATGAGGGCTCTTCAGTTAAGAATGAATTAAGCCTATGTTCTTAGATGCCTGTTGGATAAATACCTATTTAAATAGATAAGAATTTTTCAGAAGTTCAGACTTAATCTTTATACCCCCAAAATATCAAGCAATACTCAAACCTTTTCATTTAACCTGACTTTTTTTTTAGAGCGTTTCATAGAATATATTTCATAGGTAAAGTGTTTCTGTTTCAGAGGGCTTTAAAGAAGCAGCAGAGAAGTTTCGGATGGAGTCTGGAATTGAACCCAGTGTTGATTTAGAGACTCTTGATGAAAGAATAAAAATTCGAGAAATGATATTGAAAGGACAGATTCAAGAAGCCATTGCGTTAATAAACAGCCTCCATCCAGAATTGTTAGATACCAACAGATACCTTTACTTTCATTTACAGGTAAGGACAGGCAGCAAACTTTATTTCTGTTTTAGAGTTTGTTGAGAGACTGGCAAAGTGGTGCATTGAATGTTGAGAGGTTTGTGTCCGAACATGGTTGTGATTTGAGGTGTTCTTTTCCTCGTTTTGTAGCAACAAGAGACTTTGTGGCATGGTGCAGGAACCATCGTATACAACAAATAACATGAAAACTTGTAACAGCAGCCACTGCCTATGACTTACCAACTTCCAGTGACTGTTAGCCTGAATTTTTAGTGATTCCTTTAGTAACACATTTCGTCAAAACCTGTTGCTTAAAAGCGTCAGGTTAACCTTTTTCATTTGATTTTGTAGACAAGTCTGCTGCTCCTTGTCCCACACATTGAGAACTGACCTCAAACTGTCAAATTATGGATTAGTGTTTGTCTCAAGTTACATGCTAATGCCTGAAGATTACAGCCCTGAAATGATGAAGATTTGTTAATTTGTTTAGCTAATATTGTTCTGTCTTTCGTATGTAGCAGCAGCATTTGATTGAGCTGATTCGGCAACGTGAGACAGAAGCAGCCCTGGAATTTGCTCAGACCCAATTAGCAGAACAAGGCGAGGAGAGCAGGGAATGCCTGACAGAAATGGAGCGTACGCTGGCTTTGCTTGCCTTTGATAATCCTGAAGAATCACCATTTGGAGACTTGCTTAACATGATGCAGCGACAGAAGGTAGTCCTTTCTCAAAAGGAAGTTGATGTCTTTTATTTGTCTGTGGTGAAAATGATGGCCTAATATTTTTTAAATGTTTAGAAAAAATATATACAGTGGTATTCAAAAAACCAGAAGTATCCCCAACGTAAGAACGATATGGAACTGTTTGAACCAGTCCAGAGGAGGCCCCAAAGGTGATCCGAGGGCTGGAGTGTCTCTGCTATGAGGACAGGCTGAGAGAGTTGGGATTGTTCAGCCTGGGGAAGAGAAGGCTCTGAGGAGACCTTAGAGCAGCCTCCCAGTGCTGAAAGGGGCTCCAGGAAAGCTGGGGAGGGACTTTTTACAAGGGCCTGTAGTGATGGAGCAAGGGGAATGGCTTTAAATTGGAAGGGGAAAGATTTAGATGAGGTATTAGGAAAAAATTCTTCACAGTGAGGATGGGGAGGCCCTGGCCCAGGTTGCCCAGAGCAGTGATGGCTGCCCCATCCCTGGAGGTGTTAGAGGCCAGGTGGAATGAGGCTTTGAGCCCCCTGATTCTATAATTTATTAAGCAAAGTTTTTAAAAATGGTGTTAGATTTTCAACTGCTTGGCTCTTCCTTGTTTTCTCCAGGCTCATAGTTTGTGGAGCTTTGTTCTGACCATGTTCTGAGGAATTAGTGCACTAGGTGTGATCTTTTTCAATGTCAGTGTGACATTAGCAGTGTTAATCATAGGAAGACTATTACTCAACTCCGGCATTTCTTTTCCAGGTATGGAGTGAGGTTAATCAAGCTGTTCTAGACTATGAAAATCGTGAATCAACACCCAAGTTGGCAAAATTACTGAAACTACTACTGTGGGCTCAGAATGAGCTGGACCAGAAGAAAGTGAAATATCCCAAAATGACAGACCTCAGCAAGGGGACGATTGAAGAACCCAAGTAATATGTGTGCAGATGGACATCAAACAATCTTAGTACTGCACAGTATACATTTATATCAGTCTGTGACTGAAATATTTTTACTACAGTACAGCACTCAATTCAGATTTTTCAATGAACATCTAATTTGAAGGGAGAAAAGTCCCTTTTAAATGCTGCAAAAACTGCATTGAAAGGCGCTGTATCTCTTTGAAAGTCTGACTTAGGCTATGCACTATAATACATTTTTAAAAAAAAACAAAACAGTTAAACAGGACAGGAAAGATAGCATTTTTAAAAGTACAGAACTCAACCTTTCTAATTGGCTACTGATGCCTAGTTTAGTGGCCAGTGAGTTAACATGGAGTTATATTGGCAAATATTCAGTTAAGTTTAACTGTCTCCTGTTTGAAATGTGTATATAGAACAGTGAATATTTTCTACCTTTAAGTTATAGCCAGATATACATTCCCCTTAAAAGTAACTGGTCAAGTTTTCATCTATAAACTTTGCAGTAAGGTCAACCTTTTGCTTAGGAAATAGTGTACAAACTTGTAAATCATAATTTAAGGACTTTTTGGGTTTTTTCCTTGTTTCTGACTTTTTGGTGCTTTATATGGTGAGAGCTATGTTCATAATGGATCAGTGACCCATCTTTTCAGGACGAGTGTTGTTGGAAATAAATTGGTTTTCCTTAATTTTCACGAATGACCAAAACAGTCCCAAAAGGCATTTGAGGATTTTTGTTAACAGGGGCCTTTCCCCCCTACGTTAAATTTGCAGCTGTAGACACTGCAGTGATTGCAGCCGGCTGCTAAAGTTTTGAAGGCCACTGGATGTTTGTAAGCTGGGAGACAAGCTTGTGTTAGGGAATTAAGTGTGGGGGAGAGATGCTCCTTGATGTCTCTGATGCATCACTGTGCAGGATCTGCCTTTATGCTTGCTGAATAAGAACCATAGTTTTAGAGCTACGTGGGCTGTTTTTATGCCTTGACCTGAGCAGAGCAGGGCTGTCTAACCCCAGAAATTTCCATTCCCTCAGTTCTTCCATACCTTTCTGAAGAGATGCAGTTCATCTTCACCTGTGTTTGTTTACTGACTGTCCTCACTTGAGTTAGGATTGTAGTTCTAACGTTTTACATGTGAAGTCCAGACTTTCAAGTCAACAAGTTGTAATCTTCTGGGTATGGGATGTTCTGGTCGACCTAATTTTGCAGCACTGTGCACTGGTGTGGATCCAGTGGTAGCAAGCACTAATCTTGCCAAATCAATCTGTAGGTTTTTAGGTCTGTATATTGCATTATTACAGATCTGCTGAACAAAGACCGGGCTGATGGGTGAAATAGCTTAACATCATGAGACATTGGCAGTTGTCACACCAGTCCCATACTGTACATAATCTAGTCTTGTATGGTAAATATTACCCTGTAGAATGAAACTTAGTTTTCACTTAATTTTACTGGAATACTTATGCATTAAACTGTATAAAGCTTTGCAGATACACCTGACTTACGGAAGCTAACAAAACCTGTTACTGATTGCATTACTGTGAACACTGTTTACTTGTGTAGCTATTTTTTGTGGGGGAAAACATTGTTTGTTAAGCAGTTATTAGGGATGCAGAGCGCTAAGGTTAAGCTAGATAATGGATATAACAAAATGATTTGTTCCCGTGTGTTACTGATCGTTCTGTTCTCCACTGTGAGACATTTGTGATATGGAGGTTTTAAAGTTTATACATCACAAAGAAGCTATCGGTAGTCCCCCAACTACAACAGCGGCTTTGCTTCACCAGGTTGGTTATTCTAACACAAAACTTTTAACAGTTGTGGGGTTTTTGGTTTGGGGGTTTGGGTTTTTTTTTGGTTGTATTTTTTTGTCGTTGTTTCTTTCCAGTCGGTTGATGTCTGAAAACCATGTATAACTTTTAGTTTGTGAGAAACTGTGTGGTTAATATAACTTTGTTTAATAACAAACTGCAGAAACAAAACTGGAATAGCTCTAATTTCTTTGTATGTAACTGATCAGCTTTTTCTCTGTTTTGATACTTGTGTTGTTAAATCTCAGCTAAAGCTTCTCCTGGATGAAGTGGAAAGTGGTGCGGTTTTGTGGCATGACTGGCATTTTTCTCCATGAGAAATGCTGTATTTACAGTCCTGGTTGAGAAGTTCACTGTACTTCTAGAACGCTACATTAATTTTCTATAGTATTTGGGCAAAGATTGAGCATAGGTTACTTGAATTTTCACTAGCTTGGTTTTTTTCCCATTAAAAAATAAACATGTTTTTTAAGGGGTTTAATATAAAATTAGTATAGAACTATTTCACTTTGTTTTTATGAACATGCCACATTGATAAGCAGCTTTAATCTGTAAAGTTTTTGGTAACTGCAAGAAAATATTCGAAAGCTATGCATTTTAGAGAAAGCATAAAGGTAGTGATAATGGTACTTCTAAGGATCTTTATATTAGTGTATATAAAATAGTTTGCATATACAAATATAATATATAATCTGTTTGAAATATTGAATGGTAGGGGCTGTGAAACATATAATTTATGGAAATATTGTGCACAGTAAACAGACCTCTTAGTACACGAATGAACTTTTGTCATATGCATGAGAAATGTCTTACCTGGTGACTACTAATGAATGGGATTTTGTTAACCCATTTTTGTTAGATAACCACTTTAACAAATATTATTAAACACCACTTTGATCAGTTTGCTTTAGTGTAAAAAAAAAAAACCAACATATTTTATTCCACTTAATTTACAACAATATGAAAATAACTTTTGTAAGAAGATCTGTTCCAAACTCAATGGTGGCAAACAAATCTGGTGATTAAACGTGGTACACTACGCTCGTTCCTCCCCCAGCCATTCCTTTGTTTAAAGCAAATTTAAGTTTGTTTTTCATGAATACTATGGACATGAAGAAGTTGGATTGTAAAATAGCCTGTCTTATGCCTCTGCAGAAAGGCTTTGTATCAGGTGTGTTTTGATTAGACTACCGATCTCTCCCCTTCTCCAAAAGCTGTCACCTCCCTCATAACTGTTGTCTTCGCTGTTGCCATGTCTGTCTTCTGCCTGTCCAATCCAAGCTAAACGATGGTTGCTTCTGTTGTGCAATGGAGTCATTTGGGAAGGGTGGGAGATAACAGGTTTTCATGAAGGTAGAGCACTGGTAGTACCTTCTCAGTAGTACTTGCCCAGCTGTTTAATTTTGTATAGCTGGGAAAACAGTGACTGCTGCCTGGAAAGTCACAGCAGAATTTTAAGTAAAGTATTTCCTCTTGAGACTTCTGAGGAGGCAAACTTACAGCTTGAAACCAGGTGAAGTACCTCTCTCTCTGAGACGACTTCACTTCTACACTTTCAGCTCCTCCTATCCACACTGAAAGGAAAATTGAAATGAATGCGGAGAGCACTTATGTAGCATTTGAGATGTATGAAATTACCTGTCTCCTTTCCACTCCTTGTACATACGGGGAAGACATTACATTATCCTAGGATTATTTTATTGTTTTTAATTTGTAAAATTTATGCTTTGTATGCTGGAGTATAAGCTTAAAAGCATTACTTTAAAAAAATCCTTGACTAGTAGATGAGTGTTGCTCGACTTATTTCAAACCATTTTCTGTCCAAGTTTGTTACGAAGCTTATTAAATTGAGTTGGAGCGTGATCCCTGTGTGTCTTATCTTCACGGGTAACGGGGCCTTCTGCTGTCAACAGCGGCGGAAAGCATCCTTGTGATAGTTACTTCTAAGAATATAAAAGGACATGGAGTCATTCTGCCCTAAATCTGCCTTCAGGCTACAGAGAAGGGTTCTGCCCTGCACTGCAGATCTGTTCCATCCAGAAACAACGTCACCAGTCACTGCTTGTTTCTGCTCTAATGTTCTTAACAAAAAGAGACGAGTAGGGTTGATAGTGTCCCCATCCCTGCTTGTTCACTTTAGGTGCTCAGCTGTGCAGAGACAAACACAAAGCTTGTGAATAGCATCTTCAAAAGGATTTGTATTTTCTCAATGGACACCTCTAGGTGCTAGAAACCTTTTTTATTGTTTTCCTCTCCCCTCCTGCCTTCATATACATTAAGGACAACATTGGCCCAAGTACCGGTGGCTGCGGGCTGGTACCGTGAGGCATCTCAAAACCAGGAAGCCCTGAGCATTCTCCGGTTGCGCTCTTCATGTTGAACTGTGATGCCTCCAGTACGCTGCCACCTTATACCTACCTGGATTAATTTCTGCATGGGAGCTGCAGTTCACTCAAAAAAAGTCTCCATTTGTCAACTTCTCGGAGCATTTGCTTATTTTTGAGCATACTGCTGTTCACAGCAGTTTTGCAAAGTTGCGTTATTTAGCACTACAAACCACACGTATTTTCTTCGGGTTGTGTACAAGTTGCATTGAAGCTGCTCTTGGTTAGCAGGGAGCTTTCCAGCTACAGCTGGATTGTCCTTGCAGGAGACAACAATAGTCCTTTACGCAATGTGTACGCCTGTTTCTCTTTTCACACCCCTGCAGGATCTGGTCTTGATCTGTGCTTAACTTATAAAATCTTTAAATAATACAACTATTGTCTGGGTAAACGTCAATGATAGTAAATGTCAGTGCGAGTACTAACCCAATAATCTTTTGTTTGGTTTAATCTTTTGACAGATTAAGCTGAACACAGAAAAAACAAGAGGAGACTGTTCTTGCATAAGGTTATTTTCTTTAGTCAGCACCTGTCTTTTGAGTAATTTCATTTGCCATTTAATCAGCTTGGTGGGGGTTTGCTTCTAGAAAATTATCCAGCAGGAAAAGGAATGATGTCTGTGTTTTTAAATTTATTTACGTGCTTGTGATGGATGTTCCACTCGAACACTTTTTTTAACCACAACTATTTGTGACCGTGAAACCAGCTTCTTAACGTGAGAGGTATATTAGTCAAAGCAGCTCTTCATTGAGGAAGTGATGCTGAGCAGTACAAGGAGAGGACATGGAGAGTTCAACAAATGAACTTTGTGTGACATGCTTGAACCACAATTTTAGCAAGTTAGTGGTCAGTGTTGCAGTGTCTGTGTTGAAGGTGCTTGCATCCCCCAGCAGCGAAACTTAACATATTATTCAGTTAAATATGAGTATGAGTTAATAAGTTATGTGTATCTGGGATTACTGTACCGTGCCCTAGATAGCTTCACTTCTTTTCTGAGCTTACTGCAAAGCATTTCACTTCTGTAGTTACAGCAGCACTCATCTCCTCCTGCCTAGAATTAACTCTAAATTTATGTGCTATTTAGAAAACAAAATAGTAAAAAATATTTAATATACACCCTATGCAACCGGTCAAACAGTGGTTCTGATTTTTGGCAGCATTTTACCACGGCTTGGCTCCCTCTTCTGGATACGGGCACAGTAGCAGAATGAATAAAAATACTTCCTAGTTTCCCGTTTCCTGCCCAAATAGAGGGAGGGAAGGGCACAGCTGGGTGGAGGGTGAGCCCTGTGGTTACTACACGTGGGTCTCCTCAGTTTCCACTCTCACCCAAGCTTGCTGCACTGTTTGCTGTCTCTGCTGTAGCACAGGTCTGCGTGGGTGTGCGTGCCTGTGCCGCAGGCCTGGTGCAGGAGATCTCTTTGAGGAAGAAACGCTGAAGCTAAGGACAAATTATGATTTTGTGATTCTGGTTTTGCTTTTGTCAGCCCTGGTGATCTCCTCCTCCTCCTGGAGTTGTCTCCACAGTGTGTGAGGACCCTTTTTGCTACTTCCCTGGCTAAGGTTTAGCATGATAATAGTTACCCCTCTTTACCCCTCTTGATTTAAGTAGCTGATGCCACTTCAGGGACCTGCAAAGTATTCCAGTGGGGAGAAGAATAGTTGTGTAAGCTAAACCTTAGTCTCTTACAGGCTTAATACTAATGAACAGTTACAGGCTGCTGGCTGCAGGAGTAGCAGATGGGAGATGCCTGCCCTGCACCCTGTGATTTTTGGCACAGCCTAGAAGCTCTGGTACTTTCCCAAGGGCCACATATGACCTTGGTCAGGCTGTACGGCAGCTCCTCGATCCGCTGCTGGCCCGATGTTGTGCTGCGCCTGCATCCAAACTGCTATCGGCTGCAGGATCTCCTGAACAATACCTGAACAGAGCTCTTTCACCTGCCCATTCCTGTTCCTGGAGTGAGTCACAAGTCTTCTTGTTTTGCACGGAGATAACCATCCTCTTAATTATCTATTTATATGTTTAATTATATATTTTTCAATAATTATATTCTGAATATAATTATCTTTTTATCTATATATTGAATTATCTATTTCCATAAAAATTGAAAGACATTTCCAACACAGGAAAGAAATATGGATCTGTTGGAACGAGTCCAGAGGAGGCCATGAAGACGATCCAAGGGTTGGAGCACCTCCCGTACAACGACAGACTGGGAGAATTGGGGGGGGGTTAGCCTGGAGAAGAGAAGACTCTGGGGAGACCTTAGAGCAGCTCCCAGTTCTGAAAGGGGCTCCAGGAAAGCTGGGGAGGGGCTCTTCATCAGGGGGTGCAGGGATGGGATGAGGGAGAAGGGTTTTGAGCTGCAAGAGGGGAGACTGAGATGAGATCTTGGGGAGAAATGTTTTGCTGTGAGGGTGGGGAGGCCCTGGCCCAGGTTGCCCAGAGCAGTGGTGGCTGCCCCATCCCTGGAGGTGTTCCAGGCCAGGCTGGATGGGGCTTGGAGCCCCCTGATCCAGTGGGAGATGGCCCTGCCCACAGCAGGGGGTGGCAGTGGGTGGGCTTTGAGGTCCCTTCCAACCCAAACCATTCTGTGTTTCTATGATTTAACAGCCTGTTGGTTGGTGCATCCTCGATCCAGCACTGCCGGGAGGGGCAGGCGGTGCCGGGGCCCGGGAGGTGCCGGGGCGGCAGGCGGTGCCGGGGCCCGGGAGGTGCCGGGGCCCGGGAGGTGCCGGGGCTGCGCGGGGCGGGGGCGGCAGGAGGCGCTGACACGTGGCCGGGGGGGGGGAGGGAGCGGCCCCGCGATGTGAGGTGGCTGTGGCGGAAGGCGCTGCCCGCATGGCCGCGGGGGCCGGCGGCGGGGATGCCCCGGGAGCCGGGATGAGGAGGGCTGGAGCCGCCGACCCCTACTGGTCCAGGTAAGGCCGGACCCGCTGCCGGGAGCGCCGCTCTGCCCCTGCTCGCAGCGCTCCGCCGGTACCGCCGCCCCATCCCCGCAGCCTCCGCTTTCTGCCACCCCCGGGGCCGCTCTGCGATGTTGGGGTCAGGCTGAGCCCTGCCCGAGGGGGCGGTTTCGGGAGATGCTGGGATGCCGCCGGTCCCGGGGCTCTCCCGGTGCCGAAGGATGCGGTCCCGCCGCCCCGGGCTGTCCTATTCCAAGAGGGGAAAGCGGGAAGATAGGGAATTGCGGGGAAGGAAGAAGCCTCTCGAGCTGATTTCTGGCCTTATTTCTGTATTCAGTTATTTAAATGCGGCGTTAAAACCAGTCCGAGGCTCCAGTCGCAGTGTTCCAGCGGGGATGTTTGTACCGGTGGCAGCAATTAATTAAGAGAAACTCTCAGGTAGTAGCTGGGCAGCACGAACTCTTATCCAAGTTAAGTAATTAAAACAGATTATTAAGCCCCAGGTGCCCGCTTCGAACGGCAGGGCCACGGGCACACTCACGGTGGGCTCGGGTTTGGAGCAGATGCTGCAGAGCAGGGATGGAGCTGGGATCCCTGGGGCAGCGCTGCTCCTCTGCCACCCTGGAAAGTCCTCCAGCAGCTCGACCTCACGATGCACCGCTTCTCCCAGCCAAGGCAAGGTGAGATGGTGACTCAGAAGTGCCATGTGGCAGCTGGCAGTGGTGGGCAGAGGCTTTTCCAAACTGGGAGCCGCTGTGTTGCCCCCACGGTTTTGGGATTTGCTTGGTTTGAACGCTGCCACGCAGAGGAGCCAACGCTTGGTGGCCACCACGGTGTCCTGTCCATGGGCCATGTTGCCTTTGGGGCCAGCGTGACCTTGGGTGAGCTGGTTCCATCAGGAGACTGGAAGAGCAGCCGTGGAGCAGGTGACATTGGTGCCAACACACGGGACGCGTGGCCAAGGGGAGGGATTGCCCCATCCAGGAACAATTAGGTGCTGCATAAGTTGAGCTTTATCACCAGTGGCTTCCTGCGGTGGCAGCTGGCCCATAGCTGACTTTAAACTGCCGACCAGAGGGAGACTTCTCCTGCAGTCAGAGACCTGGAAATCTAATCAAACCCATGCTCATCTCAAGAGTGAGGGGGTAGGTCTCAAAATCAGACCTTTGGCACGAGGGTTGCTTAAAATTTGAAGATTCTCTCCCTCAGAAGCAGTTAGGAAAATTCCTTTTCTCTGTCTCTCTCCTCCTAACTTTTCCCCAAAGCTGTGTGGAGTGGGAGTGGTGGGAGAGGAAGAACTCCACATCAAATTTGCGTGGAACCAAGTTTCCGTTTAGATGTTTTTTCTCTAGAAAAAATTAAATACATTTGGCCAGAACCAACTTTCGAGTTTCCCAACGCTCTTCATAAAGTGCAAACAATGGATAACACTTTCCAAAACAGAAAAGATGATTTCTTTATCAAGGCAGAGGTATTTTGAAGGGATTCTGACCATCTTAAGTGCTGCTGGTTAATTGCAAGAATCTGGTTGATGGGAAAGAGTGTCAGGATAAGCAGTCAGATGTTACCTCTATTACAGTCATTCACAGAAGGACAGATCAGCTCCCTACACGTGGCCACAGCCCTTGCTTGCAGAAACTTTATGGTCTAAAGTAAACAGGGTGGTGAAGGGTGGGAACAAGGAGGGGGGAACAATCCACCAGATCACACAATCAGGTTGGTACAGTTGTATAAGATATCTCATTGGATGCTTTCAGGTCAATTGGGTGGACAGTTTATGCAAATAAATATCTCTCACCATTTCCAAGTAGTGAGTTATTGCCATGGAGGCAAGGTTTGTCAAGTGGGGGGAAGTGACATGGGTTCTCCTTTCGTGCCCCAACAAAAGACATGCCAGGCAGCATTCCAAGATCTGACTGCACCATCAGTGCAAGGAGAGATTAACAGTTATCTCAGCAGGTTTATTTTTCCATCCTTGTTCATGCCGCTTCTTCTTTTGTCCTCCCTTTTTTCAGCTGGCTTTTCCTTCCTCTTCCACTGTTCTTGCCCTTGCCTCTCCAGCTGCCTTTCCCAAACTTTTCTGCAGGTTTCCAGTGGCTCTGTTATCACACATCTCCTCTTGCTTTTCCAAGAACAACACTCAGGGACTTCTGTTTGGGGCTTGAAAAAGCCCTTACATTCGTGTAGCGCGTCTGGACATTTAGACAGCACTTTTTAATGGGGATCTTAACGTGCCAAAGCTGGATCCCTTGGGCAGCAGATGTGTGTCAGCACCTGTGGTTTAACTGGGGGAAGACCAAAGCCCTGAGAAGAGGAATCCATGGCTGAAGGTTGCACTCAAAGCCATGTCCAGCAGTAAACATGAGGCTCACATTTTGGATGGTGGCTCCAGGAGAGAAGCACAATGTGGAAAAGGCACTGTGTCCTGGGAAGCGAATGACCCCTGAAACCACGCTGCATCTCCCAGCCTCTGGCTACACCTGAAGACAAAGGATGTTTATAGCAGTTTCTTTAAGCTCCAGAGATAAAAGGACTTGTACTGCCGGCCACAAGCTGGTCTCCAGTCGTCTGACCACACTCTTTGCCCAGAGCCAACGGTCATGTTTTTTTTCTGAGTTCTGTGCCCTGATCTTCTGTCAACACAACGTTGCAGCTTTAACTGCACTTTTTTTTTTTTTGGTGGCTGGGGTTCTTTATTGTACGAGTTCCTCACCCTGGTGTTAATCATGCCCTTGCTAAGAACTTTTTTCACGTGGAAAATGTAAGCAAGACATGTGTTTCATTGCTGGCTGATCCATGTCTGCCCTTAGCTCAGTGTGCAGAGCACGCGTGTGCTTTGTTATTACGTTTTCCCACTGCTTCTGCCTGGATTTAATAACTGTTTCCAGCTCGTACGAGCTGCTGAAATCTAATTTCATCTTTGCTTTTGCCAAAAGCAAGAAATGAAGAGAGGGAATAAACTCAGAGCCACGCTTGCTGAACACCACTTTGTTGCCATCTGTGGAAGGGGTTTGTGCACAGGAGGCTGACAGGAAACCAGCAGCTTTCCCAGGAAAAAAAAAAGCCTTGTGTCCTCTGTGCTGCTCTCGTTGGCCGTTAGCTGGTGGATTGGGAAACAAATACCCTGCTTGAAACCCCAAAGCTACTTTTGACAGCGACAAATCATTAGCTTGGAGCCTGTGTGCAGCACGATAAAATCAACTCAAGGGGGGGGGAAACCCCTTCTCTCTTGACAAGTGTGTTGGGTTTTCAAGGGAAGGAGGAATTGTTGAGAAAAACAAAGAGAGAAGTGAGAGGACTGTCAAACCTGGTTAAAGTAACTACCTGGGTGTTATCTCCTCACACAGGAGTGGCAGCACAGCTGCCGTGTTTACACCACTCCAGTCAGGCCGTGGTCGTGTTGGAGATTACTGTAAATTAAAGCCCTAGGCAGGTAAGCTGGGAAAGAGGTTTTCAAAGGGAGATGCTCCTGTTGGGCTTGGGAATGGGTCACAGGGAGGAGAACATCCCCACACAGCAGTGCAGCAGGCATAGGGGGACCGCAGGCACTGGCTGCCCGTGCTGGGGACATTCCCCTGGGAGATGGCCCTGTGCTTGGGCTGCTGAGTGCCCTTGGTTGGGAGGTGGTGGCCCTCCAGCATGCTGGGAGCTCAACACCACCATGAGGGCTTGTCCCCATCGTGCTCTGGGGTTCTTGCAGGGATGAGGCAGTGTCTGCAGCTGGTGGCTGGGAGGAGAGAGCAGGCTGGGGGCACTGAATGTGGCTCTGGCTGAGGTACCCGCTGGGCCTCTCTTCTTTTTATTGCAGAAGAGAGCTGAGGTAGAGATGCCCTGGGGTTGGACAGTGTGCCACCTGCGCCCACCTTGGCCATGGCGCAGCTCCAATGCAGATCAGGAGCTGCGGCTCCCAGGTCTTCTCCCAATTCCAATTCTGAAAAACACCCACAAACCTCAGAGGCAGCTTCTGGCCAAAAGCTGTGGCTGGGACAGACTGTTTGTAGTCTTGCTATCTGAGGTAGCTTTCTTACCACCTGAAAATACCTGATGGTCCGGACTTGTGCCTTGAGGGGGGTGATAAACTGTGATCCGATCGATAGCCTGAACTCCAGCAAGTCCATTTTAACAGTGACCTGCAGTGTCTGCAAACAGACAGACCTGCAGCTTGGGGGAAAGGAGGGAGGCGAGTCAAGAGAAATAAAGTTGAATAAATATTTGCTCTGTGGCATCTACCGGAGAAATTCCTCCAGCAGGAAAACACCCTGCAAATAAAGATACCCTATGCTGTTGGCTCTCTTCGTGCCGTGGGACGACGCGGCTTGGTTTGGCCTCTTTGGGGCTGTCAGGCATCCTTGAAAACCAATCTTAACCACTGTGCCCGAGGCAGGGGACCAGTTTGGTTGGTAGGAGCAGGGTCACAAGGGAATCACTGGATGCTTTGAAGCCAAGCGGTGACCATGCAGTGCCTGGGGCTGCGTTTGGAGGAGGAGAGCCAAGGGACATCGGGCAGGGCTGCTGTAATATAGAGCTGCTGGAGTACAAGGAGCCACTCAGAAGAGTCATTAGGGCTTGAGCTAGTTATAGTCTGTCTGGGTGGTGGTTGGAGGTTTATGAAGTAGGAAATGTTTTCTAGCTGCATGGCTGCTTTGCTGTGTGAGGAGGGTCTTGGTGACGTGCGGAAGAGGATGCACCTGCGGTGCCTGTTCCTCATAAGCAGAAAGGCATGACAGGTCAGGAGCGCACAGACTCGGCAGCAAGGAGCCGCCACCCTCATGTGACACCCAATTAAGGCAATTAGGTGGTTTCAGACAAGCTCCAGTGATTCCCTTGCTGATGGTTTGGAGGTGGCTGGCCTGTGTTAGGGAGGTTTTTTGCCCTGCGTAGCTGGGGGTCGTCGCAGGGTTGTGCGGAGATGCTCAGTCTGTCCACGTGGCTGGTGAGACAGGAACGGTGACACCAATGACACCAGCGGCTGTGACTTCCTTAGGTTTAGATGTGCTTTACTCTGACTCAGTCTGGTTATCTCCAGCACAGATTATCTACTTCCCTCATCAGCAAAGCCATTAGATTTAATTTGTTAACACTGCTAAAGCTCTGCTTCTGCAATGGCTGGCATTACCTACGAAAACTATTTGATTTGTAATTATTTCTTAGTTTTTGAGGAAGAATTTTAGTTTTTCCCCTCTGTGCCACTCGAGGTTTCTTCTGTAAGCTTTGCTGTTGTTGTTTTGCACTGAGCAGAACATTGACTCATCGGCAGCCTCTGTGATAACTATAATTAGGAGAAAATGCATTTACAAAGCGCTTGCCTCTGATGCAAGCACATCATTGTCCTTGCAGAGAAATAATTCTTTCCATGCTTTCAGGTGGGTGTGGGCAGCTAGTGATTACGTTTGACACTCTTATTGTTTGAGTGGATTTTCCTAGCTGGATATGCTCCCTACGGAGAGAGTGGTCGTCTGGAGCCATCTTTATACTCCCCACTTGTTTGGAGCTTAAGCCTCTACCGATGCGTTTCAACACAGAGGAGAAGAATATAAATGTATAGAATGGAATAGTAATCAAAGAGAGCATTGTGACCGTGTCATATACCCAGCGACTTATTTCGTGCTTTTGAACAAGAATAAAAGTCAAGAGAAAATAATTCACTGGAGTTTTGCCAAAACATCAGCTGGGGAGGAGGCTTGTCGGGAGAACGCCTCGGCTTGGCAGTCCCTTCCCACGGCTGTGTCTGAGCCGCGCTTTGAGGGCTGTCTTGCTCTTGCAGGAAGGCCACGTGGCACTTTGTGCCCTGCTCTCAGGTAGCTCAGATTTGCTGCCTGGGTAGCCCAGCACTGCTGGCCTGGCTGCCACCCCTCCTGGCACCCCAAATCCCCTTGAGTGCCCCCAATGCTGCGGTGACTCTGCCCACATCATCAGGGTGAGAGGAAAGGCTGGGAGCTGACAGCATCCCCTCCTACCCCTCTCTCTGCTCCCAGCCTGCTCAGGGTTCAATCCATTAACACCAAACCATGCTCACCTGCACCTTCCTTGGGCACCAGCTTGGCTGCACCTGGGTTTTGTCTTTCCGAGCTACAAACATCCTCTGGAGGGAACAGACCTCGGGAATATTATAAAGAGAAGTGGAGTAAAGACTGGTTGAGCTGCACAGGTCTGTTTCTCTCCATCTTACACCTCGCAGAGCGGTACTGGGGTTAGGGCCAAGGAGGAACTGTTGATCTAAGATCCCATTAAAATGCTGCCACACTCATCAGAATAACTGCTGGGAGAGGAGGCAGAGCTCAGCCCGCTCCACACAGCGAGGGAGCTCATAAAGGTCTCCCTTTGCTTCAGGGGGAAAAGCACAATTTAGAAAACTGACTTGGCAGCTAAATAATGGGAAATACCTACGCACATCGCAGGCTGCTGCGCTTTACTTGGTCGCCTCAGTTGTTGCGGGATCAATAGCTCAAATTAATCAGTGCTGTGTTGCTGTAGATAATGAAAGGGATTATGGCCCCAGACTGGCAACAACCCGTTTCTGTGGGTGCAGAAGCCCTCGTTAGGCAGGTGTGGGTCAGTTGCTTATACCTGCAAGCATCTGATCTTGGTTTGTCCTGAGACACCGCTCTGAGGGCCCTCGGCATCGTTTTCCATCGCTGGTTACCCCCACTTGACCTCTGCCTCTGATGGGGGATCGACACCCAAACCTTCCTGCCCGTATTGACCGGCTGGGTCTGTCTGACCTGGATGTGTGGCGTGAGGAGCCCTTGGTGCTGCTGTGCTCTGCTCTAGCAAGCTGAAGTTGGTGGAGCCGCTGCTCCTGGAACTGGCTGGGGCAGGCGATTAAAACCCAAATCGTTGGTTTGGTGACAAATTAAGATATGAATGCTGTGTATCTTCCTCGCGGTGTAAGACCAGGAGAGATTCTGAGTGAATCTGTCAGCCAGTCCAAATGGCTGGAGCAGGGCAACCCTTGGTTACTTCGTCTTCCGGCAAAGGTCACAGAATCACGGAATGGTTTGGGTTGGAAGGGACCTCAAAGTCCATCCAGTGCCACCCCCTGCCATGGGCAGGGACACCTCCCACTGGGTCAGGGGGCTCCAAGCCCCATCCAACCTGGCCTTGAACACCTCCAAGGATGGGGCAGCCACCACTGCTCTGGGCACCCTGGGCCAGGGCCTCCCCACCCTCACAGCAAAACATTTCTCCCCAAGATCTAAATCTCCTCTCTTTCAGCTTAAAATATGTGAAGTTTTCTAGTTCTTTTGTTATTTTGTGCCTTTTTTGTGTGTGCACAGTGATGATGGTTCCGGCCTTCAAAGCCCCAGCTGAAAGGCTTCCAGTTCCTCCTGCCAGGAGTTGGCACTGAGCTGCTTATCTGCCTTGTCAGGCAACAGCGATAAATTCACCTCCAGCAGGTCCAACTGCCCGGCGTGTTTTACTTCTCATTGTTCCTTTGCCTCCCTCCGTGACGAGCCATTTGACACGTTTATAAATGGGTTTGTGCAGCGTGGGATTAACCTACATTTATCATAATTCCAGTACAGAGAAATAAATGCTCGGTTCAATATAAACGGTGACCCAGGTTGTTTCCCGCGCAGAAAGCGGGTGAGTTTAGTAGAGTGGAAAGCACAGAGGTTAATGCCCTGGTACAGTGAATTCCCCAGTTGTCTCTGGAGCAGAGAGAAGTCTGGTTGCTCGGTGCTTTGTGCTCTGGCCTCTGGGCATAAAAATAACCAAAATACAAATAGCGAGTGTCCTCACTAAGCTTTTAACCTCGTAGTTCACAGGCAAAGGGGGACCCAGACTGACATTAGCGGAGCTGCAGGAAGGCAGAGGACTTCACCTGGGGCCTGAAGTTTGCACCAAAATGTGGGTCTGAGCTCCAGAAGCACATTGCTGATTTGAGGCAGGAGAAATTTGCCTTCCCACTTATTTCCAGCCTGCATCTTCCTGAGGAGCACTTTTCTCGGGGCTGAATATTCAGGCACCAAACCTGGACACATTCTGTTAACAGATGATTAATAATATTGTCTTAAAGTTGTTATAAGGCCAGACTGGATTATCTTGCTCCTCTCTCTGGACTATTCAGCCCTATCATGTTTTGTCTCACACTAAACCCTTCCTCCATGTCCCTCGCGTTTAGGAAGGGTAACACGCAGCCTCCTCCCTTGGGGGACGGGTGGGAATGCCAGATAACAAGTGTTTGCTACCAGGATGCTGTGTCTCATGCAAATGCTTCCAACCTCATGCACTGACCTTTCCTTTATTATCCTTATGTTTTAAAGAAGAGTTTCTAAAGCTTTTATTTGGGATCAGGAAGCGTGGGAGGGCTTCCTCGCTGCCTTTCCCTTGACCTGCAGTCAAGGATGTCCCAGCAGCCTGTTCCACCCTGCAGCCCATGGACAGACAGTGTTGTTTTGCTGCTGGAGTCACATAATGGCTGGGATGAAAGTTAGCATCATTCCTGAATGTCCCCAGATGTGACCGCTCTGTGTCAGAAACACCGTGCTGCAGGGGATTGTGCTGACCTTTATTTTACCAAGACAGACTCGTTACGGCTTGCAAGCAAACCACTCTGACCCATCAGTCCTTGGTGTGCATGGACCTACCAGGCAGACCGTTCCACCTGCCCTTTCCCCGTCTTCCTCTCCATCCTTGCAGGCCCGAATCCCGCATCTGGACGGTGATGTTGCTGCTGGGGACGTGCCTGCTGTACTGCGCCCGTGTCACCGTGCCCATCTGCGCCGTCGCCCTGAGCACCCACTTCGACTGGGACAAGAAGCAGTCTGGCATAGTGCTCAGCAGCTTCTTCTGGGGCTACTGCTTGACACAGATTATCGGAGGACATATCAGTGATCAGTACTGGAAATTCTCGTTTTCTTCACTCACTTCAACAGTGGTTGGGAAATTTTCACCCTGGGTCTGTGATGGGGTGGGAGGGTGCCCATGGGGAGAAGCTTTGTGGGGCACTGCGAGGTGCTCTGAAAGCAGTTGAAGTCTCTCAATCACATTTAATCAGGGTCTATAGCTCTGATTCAGAAAGGACACGGTAGTTTTGACTGTCCTTTTAGATTCCTGGGTCTTAAAATTGTTGCTGTGCTTATAGAGCAGCATTCACTGAAGGACTTTGCGCAGCCAAAACACCCTACAAACACCTATCTGATCAATCCTGCAGAGCAGCTCCCACAGGTGTGTTAATGGACACTCAGACCAACACAGGGGCTTTTTCATCTGGAAACAGTGAAGAGCACTTTTACACCAGCATAATTTTTCCGGTGGAGGTTGGTTTTAGTGCTGGTTCAGTAATTGCAATACAGAAAGCAAACCCACAAGCTTACACATTAAGCTGTTGAAAGAAACAGTGGGTGTAAAGCAGACTTTGTTTCAGAAAAGTGATAAATGCTGATGCTCCTGCGTAGTTCATGGCTGCTGCTCACCGGGAGTGTTACTTGTCCATTAACAAACAGCTTAATCCCAGTGGTGCCCGATAGCCGTTGGGAAGGGTTTATAGCTGCAATCACTAACCACAAGAAGAAGACACTTCCTTTTTGCAAGGAATACAGTTCTGTTTGATCTGCGGAGTCTCTCTTTGTTTTCAGTTCAGCACCTCTGTTTTTTCCATAGAATCTTTTCACAAGCAAGCCCACATCACCGTTTCCATCGTGTTAGGGAAAAGCAATATCAATTAAAAACCAACTTCCCCATTTAGCTGTAAGGAGAGAGCTAAGTAATGACCTACTTGAGTTCCTCTCCCCAGCCAAGCTGTTCTTAGGAGGGCTTTCCTATGAAATCCTCTGTGTGGAACTCATGTCTGGAAGGACTACGTTATCCATGCAGTGTGCTGTGCTATTTCATTATGTTCCTTAATAGTTTGCAAGCAAATCTCTGCAGAAAGCCCCCAAATATTAACAGGCAGAGCTGATGCAAAAGACTAGATGGAAGGGAAAACACCATCACTGGTTAAGAAAAGCAGAATGGTGACAGCAGCTTGGATTTCCCCTCCATCAGAGACTGGAGCGCATCAGTGCTGGTGTCTCGGGGGCTGGTGTGTGCTGGGGTTGGGTGGGGAGTGTCTTGGGGAGAGCAATGCCTTCTCCAGGAGAGCTCGAGATGGGAAGGAAGGAGGTCAGAGCTGCTCCCCAGAGGGCTAAAAGCGTTTGTAAGAGAAGAACAGGTTTGGCTGAAAGGTTCCTCTTAAAAACAGAGTGAAGAACACTTGAGCATTGACTGGGAGCTTTGCCCTTTTGCCCTCCCCTCGTTTTTGATGATGTGTTTTCTGTTTTCCAGAATAGGAGGTGAGAAAGTCCTCCTCCTCTCAGCATCAGCCTGGGGGTTCCTCACGGTCCTCACCCCACTGCTCACCCACATCACTTCTGCTCACCTTGTTTTTATGACCTCCTCCAGGTTCCTCATGGGGTTGCTGCAAGGTGAGATGTCTGTCCTGAGTGCGTGACTGGGTGTCTGTCTGCCATGGGGCTTCCTTATGCAGGGACTCGTGCAGTGAAGTCACATGCACATTATGTGGTTTGCACTGCACGAACCCTTCTGCATGTCCAACCAATCCTTTGCCTCAAAACTGCCTCCACATCCAGAACTTCCATGGCAAAACCAAAGTGACATTTCTGAAGTCGCTGACAAATCATTCCGCTGTAGAAATCTCTTCTGGCTTCTGAAATCATCACTGTTCCCGCTTGATTTTTCACATTTTAAAACTCCTCCAAAACACTTGGAGAATATTAGTCCTTGCCAAAACTTTTGGATAATTTGGGATGATTTTCCTTCCCTCTTGCCGAGCTGCAGCACTGGGGAACCGTTGGGATAAGTGCGTTGGCATTGATGGATTTACAGCAGCAGCAGTGACGATGAAGCTGGGGAGTGCAGAGAAGGCACAAACCTTCCATGGTGATGGATTCGCTTATTTTACTTTGTATCCCTGTTTTGAATTCACGAAAGATCTCGTTGCTTTGTCTCGGTGTTTTGCTCCTGCTGGATCTTTTCAATTTGCTTTTGATTTGCACACGAGGGCACAGGAGCCTGACTGCTCCCTGCCCTGCTCCCGTGTCTCGCAGGAGTGTATTTCCCGTCCCTGGCCAGCCTGCTGTCCCAGAAGGTCCGGGAGAGCGAGCGAGCCTTCACCTACAGCACAGTGGGGACTGGCTCACAGTTTGGGTAAGTCCAAAAAGGCTTTGAGCAGCGAGTGACAACAGTCTCTGGACATCATACGTGATGAAATGCCTTTAAATAGTTGGAGGCAAAACTCACAGCCCAAACTGCATGTGGATTCCTGGATCCTCGAGGATACCGGCTGCAGCTGAGGAAGCCTCAGGCAGTTGCTGTCGTGTGTGTCAAGGATTTGTGGGGTTTGTTTTCTCTCCTTTCAAGCCAGACTTTGAAGAATGTTTGCAACATTTAATTACTGTGGGGAAGAGCCTGATCCAGTAGGAAGAGCAAGGGTCAGCCTGTGACTGGTCACCTGTCCTCACTGATAGATGGGGATAATATAACTTTCCTATCTCTACTAATCTCCATGAGAATTTCCTTTCTAAATAGAAGAGCTGTTTAAAAGCCAAATAGAAATCTTACTGCATTTAATCACTTCCTTTTGGAAGTATACTCATTTCTTTTGCTCATTTATGTTTTCTGAGATACTTCCTACACACCAGCAATCTCATTTTCTTTCCCCGAAGAGGAAGTTTAGGTGTGGGGCAGGTGAGCAAGAGGTCCTGTAATGGTTTTCCCTGCCCAGCTGGGGATCTGGCCTGAGATGCCACTAGGGAACAGGGCAGGTTGCAGAGTTACAGGGTGACTGGGCAGGCAGGCAGTGCCTGCACGTGCAGTGACCGATGGCTATTTTAAGTGAGTTTAGTGACCCACAGTGTCCACGCCGAGAAGCATCTCCCGTTGATGTGTGCAGCCCAAACGCCTCTAGCCAGACCTGTGAATCTGAGTGTGGTTTCCCTTGCAGGACGCTGGTGATCGGTGGTGCAGGATCTCTCCTTCTGGACTGGTACGGCTGGGAGAGCGTTTTCTACTTCTCTGGTTTGCTCACTTTGCTCTGGGTTTACTGCACCTGCAAATACCTCCTGAGTGAGAAAGGTGAGTCCAGCCACCTGCATCCCGCAGGCTGCCAGCACTCCTGAGGCTCTGGGACCCAACTGGTACCTCCTGCTTATTCTCTGCAATTGCCCTGTGTTTCCAAGATCATGGCTGGTTTTACACAACGACCTTTGGTTCAAATGTCTCCTAAAATATAATACACGCTGTGTCTCACCCAAGGTGCTAAACCCAGAAGCAAGGTTTAGAGCTCTTGCGTTGCTGATTCCCCGTTTCGGGTCCCACACTGGATTATGTTGCTGTTGAGAGCCTGATTTGACTCCTCCGTACTCTTAAGCACCAGTGAAAATACCAAACAGAGCATGATCTTCCAAGTGGATTAAGCTAAAGCAGGTCAAGATACTTATTCCAAACTAAGAGTATCTACACATAGAGCTTTTAAAATCCAGTTAATCCGGAATATCTCTTGCCGAATAACTGTCTCGGAGTAATTCCACACACGGGAAAACCATTACACCTGACTACAGCGTTATTAGTGTGCGTGCATTATGTAGGAACCCGGCTCATCAGGAGTCTGGTGCGTGCCTGGTGCTGCACAAAATCCAGACCTTGTCCTTGCCCGAAGAGATTTCTGTTTAATTATAACAAGAGGGTGAAGGAGCCTGGATGGGGAATTGTGTGGATACAGGGCAAAAATTCTGATCAACATAACAAGGTGTGTTCCCGAGCATCTAATACTGGTATTGCCAAAAAAAGAATTAGAAAGAATTAGAGGTAGTTACATAGCAGTCTCTCAGGGCTCCCTCCAGCTGCACAGAACATCAGTGATCAGAGCTTTCCTTTATATGTTTTCTTCCAACAGAACTGATCATCCCCATGGATTATTTAATGAGAGGCCTCTCGATATCCAAGCAGACCAGAGTTCCCTGGAAGCAGCTGTTCAAGAAGGCACCGATATGGTAGGCAGCTGCAGTGGCCTCAAGCCCCAGCAGGGTTGGGAGAACATCCTCCAAGGGCTTTTCCTCCTCTCTGTGCTTATTGCTTCTGCCTACTTGCCCACTTCTTTATATATTTGAGAAATATTACCAGGTTGGCTAATCCCTTCTGTGTAAATGGAAAGAGTAAGCTGGACAGAAGGTGGTTAGTGTTCTGTCTGGAGGAATGTCAGGTTTGAACGTTACTGGCAAGTCTTCCTCCTTCGCAGTCTGCTCCCTGGGTGGGTCGTGGGCTCCTCTGGAGGGATATTATCCATCGGTCTGGTTAGAAATGCTTCTCGTAATGGGCTTCTAAGAAGTGCTGCTCAGGGGCGCTGGATGGCACGGGCTGTGTTCTCAGTGCTTACAAAGCATGTTTTTAGTAGGCATTTGTTCTTTGGGATGCTGCATTTGGTCCTGAAGCTCATCCAGGCATCTTCCCAAGTGCAGTTTAAAGTCGAGGAGGAGGGCGATGGGGCTGCGGGCCAGCCACCCATTCCTGGTTTGAATACCCATGGAACACCTGCTGATAACAAAACCCTAGAAAACCCCAAACAACACCTCTTGGAGCAGGACAGATCCTGTGGCACTCGAAGGGACTGGTGGGAAATGCACTCACACAATCACCACTGCCATTAACCTCGCCTGAACCCGGGGCTGACGTCAGGCACCCGCCCTGGGTAGCGGAGGGCAGTGAGGGAGGGAGCAGAGCTGTGAGTGTTGAGCCAAAAGGAGTAGTTATCTATGAAAAAAATCTCAGGAAGCAATTGCAGCACTGTGAGGGATTCATTTAGAGACCAGGAAGTGAAATACTGGCTTGCTCGAGTGCCTGCTTCCCACCCGGTGTGACCTGTCACTCCTGATTATTTCCTCCCCGCTGTGTATTTTCAGGGCTGTCATCATCGCTCAGCTTTCTACGGCCAGCACGTTTTTCACTCTCCTTTCCTGGCTGCCAACTTTCTTTAAGGAAACTTTCCCTGAGTCAAAGGTGAGTTGGCTCTGAGACGCAGGCACTGCCGGTCCCCGTGCAAATAAGGTTGTGCTGGGTGCCGGCTGAAACGGGTTGGTTAGGGAGGAAGGTGGTGGCACAGGGGCTTGGTGCGAGCAGGATGGGAGGCGGGAGGGGGTGGGAGGCTTCTCTGCAGGGTGTTAGGAGCTGTTACCCCCCTGCACGTGCATTTGGAGATGCAAGCAAGCATCCTCCTTCCAGGCAGGGAGAGACAAGTTTGTAGGTGCTGGTTTAGAGTGAGGCAGAGCTGAGGCGCCTTCCAGACAGGGAAGAAAGGGTTATATTTGGGTTTTAGACTGTTTTTCTTCTGAGGGCAGCGTGGTTTTCAAATGGCACGGAGCTCATGCCTTTATGCTGTTGCAAATAAGCATCAACCCATTTACTCCTGAGTTTTCACAGGGCTTTTAAGTGCACTCACGTTGTATAGCTCAGACCTGCCTGCACAAATGATAATTACCATTAATAACGGGTACTTCAAAAATGCTATAAAAGCTTCCCTCTTCTCAGCATAAATGACATTCTCATTTTTCAGAAACTTAGGCAATGGGCTGAGAGCTAGGATTTTGATCTTCTTGTTCTCAGAAACTCAGACAATCTTTTCCACAATGGCTTTGTTTGGTTTTTATAATTTCCAGAGCAGCTTACAAATGCTTTTTCATATTACGTGTGTAAGGCGCTTTATGGCATACTTGATATTTATATTAAAATCATGTATTAAACCAGCAAACATATTGTTGTGACAAGATCTGTGCACCTCGAGTAATGTGCTTGTGCAGCAGTAATTTACCATCTGTTCAGCATTATATCATGGTGCCCTTATGTAAGATGCTCTGTATGGAGTCGCTGCATCTGATAATCGCTTCATACATTTTCATAAAACGGGGCTGGGGGATGCTTGGTTTTAAAGGTTGGATGATAATCCTTAATGTGGGAAACCTGTCACCTACTGGTCAAAGTCCCTTTCTGCAGGTGAGTTGCCTTCACCGCCGCCTTGAGCCCACCTGGATGGAGATGGTGGAGTGGTTTGGCTCACGCTGCTCGAGGGCGATGGGCCGTAGGGATGTGGCAAGGGTGGTTCAGAGTGCTGGGATGGACTTGCTGGTGTTAACAGACACCAGAGATATTATCCCACAAGCCCTATGGGGTAACATTTTCAAAAGTGACCAAGACCCAAAGTTTCAAAGGTGCAGATGGGCCCTGGTACGATTTCCAAGGTCATTCAGCTACGCATCCTGAAGGCAGGCGAGGAAGGGAGGGATGACTCCACAGGGTGATGGGCTCAGGGCGAAGGGGGAGAAGTGGGGCACAGTGGATGGACGTGTAGGTTCAACCAGATAAGATGAAGCCCAGCCCATCCTGCACTGATTTGAGCTCCTCCTGGGATCTGAGTACCAAAATGCCTCTGAGCAGTTGTAATCCAGATGACCAGTAATCATCTGTGATTACAACTGTAGCAAGCTCACTTAATTGAAAATAGACCAGAGGATGTTGCTACCCATAATGTTACCTAATCCTGGCATTAGAAAATCCAGCTGTGTTCCCTCAGCCTCACAGAAACGCTGCTAATGAGGTTGAAGCTGATGTCGGAAATTTTGCCGACAGCTTTACTGACAGCCCACAGGGCAGAGTAAAATCTGCAGCTCGCTTCCCGGGGCTCTGTGGCTCTCTGCCACATCACCTTGCTGAACAGTAAACTTTGCTAAGTTTAATCCCTCCTTCCTGGAGCAGACAGAGCTTTCGGCCTCTCCCATGGGTGCAGGGTCACTGGGGCAGAAGGAAAGACAGCAGACCTGCGAATGCTACAGCCCCGTGGTGCGCCTGCCACCCGGCAGGCTTTGGGGAGATGCTGGGTGTATTTGAGCACTTGCTCTGCGCAGTGGGTAGAGATCATGCAAGAAGTCCTGATCACTTATTTTTTTTTCCTCTCTACAGATATCACATAAAATAATTGAAAACAGACTCAGCTCTGACTGCAGACCTCTCTTGATTTTTGTTCCCTTTCAGGGCTGGGTGTTTAATGTAGTCCCCTGGCTGGTTGCAATTCCAACAAGTTTGTTCAGTGGATTTCTGTCTGATCATTTAATCAACCAAGGTAAGAGCTCTTTTGGCTTTTCCTCAGCTCTTATTTATGTGATGCGAAAGAAGATATGGGTGGAAGGAGGTGGGCTTGTTGGTAGGGAGAAGAAGATCCAATAAACAGACAACTTGAAGTTCTGATATGAAATTAGGATAAATATTGCAGGGTCCAAATCCCATGGATGTATTTAGGGCTCCCTTTGATCTTAGTCACAATATCCACCTGGAGATGAAATCTGGCCATCTGAAATCCACTTACCTTGTGGTCTCCTGGCCATCTGAACAAGGAGACCTGGTGAACTGTACTTAACTGTAACTCTCCTTTCTCCTCCAGGGTACAAAACCATCACCATTCGTAAGTTCATGCAGGTAAGAGAGCTGAAGCCACAGGAGCGACCCTTGAGCTGCCTGCTGGACTCTGCTTGCATGGCAGATGAGACCTCTTAGGGAGCTGGGTTGGTGGTTAGGGGTGGAAGGAGGGAAGGTTTTCTAGCTTTGCAAATAGACTGGTGGTCAGTGCATGTGGGAAATGAAATGCAGAGCAACAGAGCATGGACCAACAACGTTGAGCAGAGATTTGTGAGTGCTCCAGAGAGGTTTGCTCTGAGGGAAAGGCCAACCGTACGCTGTCAAATGAAATAACCCCTTAGATACTGAGGAAATAGCAATATTTGGGCAGAAATAGAAATGCTGGGTGAGAGTGCAGTGTATCCTCTCTGCTGCGCAGCATCGCATCCCTCCAGACAGACCTCTGACACAGAAAAGTGGGGCAGTGAGGAAGAAAAAGGCTTGAGGAGCACCTAGTGCCTACAAGTGCCACTGTAAAAGGGAACAGTTTGTCCATGAAAGCAGTTGTTTTCTTCCTTACAGAAAATGTCCTGTGGTATTTAATTTTCCCTCTCTTCCAGGTCGTTGGCTCCGGCATCTCAAGCATTTTTGCTTTGTGCCTGGGCCAGACATCCAGTTTTTGCAAAGCGATCGTGTTCGCCTCTGCCTCCGTTGGACTTCAGACCTTTAACCACAGGTAACGGGAGTGGTAACGGCAGCAGCTGTGGCCCTTAGCTCTTCGCCCACACTCGCCGTTTGGGGGTCTCAAAGGAAGCTGCCTCCATCTCGACCGTCAGAGCAAGAACTGGCGCTTGTCTGAGCGTCGTGTGTTGGTCCCTGTGAGGCCACTGCAGTTTTGTGCCCGCTGGGTTGGAGTCGATCCAGCGTGCCTCTGGCTTGGGGAAGGGCTTGGTGTACTGGAGGGCAGGTTGGACTGGGCAGGTATTGGAGAGATGAAGCATAGAATCATAAAATAGTAGAATGACCTGAGCTGGAAGGGACCCAGAAGGATCATCGAGTCCAACTCCTGTCCCTGCACAGGACACTCCCAACTCTCACACCGTGGGGCTGAGGGCATTGGCCAAACGCTTCTGGAATGCTGGCAGAGCCGGTGCCATGACTGCTGCCCTGGGAAGCTGTGCCAGTGCTCCACCACCCCCTGGGTGAAGAACCTCTTCCTAGTTTTCAATCTAACCCTCCCCGGCCACTCTTCCTGCCATTCCCTCGGGTGCTGTCGTAGGGCACAAGAGAGAAGAGCTCAGCACCTGTTCCACCTCCCTCCCTGGTGAGAAGGCAGCGAACAGCTCTGAGATCCCCTCTCGGTCTCCTCAGGCCGGAAGGGAATTGCATTTTGGCCCCTCTGAATGCTTTGAGTTGAATCCTTTTCCTCCTGGTGCTCACCTGTGCTGCTTCACACTCGGCCTTTTTCCTCCTTTGTCCCGACAGTGCTGTTTATCCTCTAGGATTCCTTCCTATTTTGGGGAAACTGAACTCTGTGTAAATGATGAAATGATGTCACACCACACTACAACAGCCGTTTCCCCTCTCTCTCACCAGTGGCATTTCAGTGAATGTGCAGGATCTGGCCCCCTCGTGTGCTGGCTTACTCTTTGGTAAGGATTCCTGGGGGTTCTGGTTGTGAGAGGTGCTGTGTATGGGGGGACACACAATCGTCAGCGTTAAGGTTTGAGCAGGAGTAGCTCTGTCCAACGTCTGCTCCCTGTTTGCAGCCTCTGCCTCCTTCTGCGATATCCCAGCCGTTGCCGGGGGCAGGTGACGGCACCACCGTGCCTTTCCACTTGCCAAATGCTCACCTGCGCCAAGGGGTGGGGATGAGGCTGTTGGTTGTCCCCACCATCGGCAGGGCGTTTCTCTGTGCGCGCACACGGGGGGCGAGGTGGGAGCCCAGATGAAGCCACTCGTGTCTGTGCAATCTGAATACACAGTTCCTTTCTCTTCTTTACAGGCGTTGGGAATACAGGTGGAGCCCTCCTAGGTAAGGCACCCTCCTGCAGCTCAACCTTTCCCAGGAGTCCTCACCTTGCAGACAGGAAGGATCTGGCTCTACAGCCTTTGGGTTTCTTTCTCTTCCCAGGTGTCATTTGCGTGTACTTGGCTGGTTACCTGATTGAAACCACCGGCTCCTGGATTTCTGTTTTCAACCTGGTGGCTGCTGTTAACAGCGTTGGCCTCTGCGCATTCCTCATGTTTGGAGCAGCCCAGAGAGTGGACACAGACTCTGCACACGTGGACCTGTAGATGATGAGGCCAGGAAGCAGCGGAAGGACAGGAGAGCGTCACGTCTATGTGTCATTGTCGCACAAGTGCCAAAGAAGTTGGATTTATTTTTCCTTAGGTGTTTAATGGGGAGAAAAAAAATATAAGACTAAGTGCATCATGGGTCTGAGTGAAACCCATGGGAGAAAGGATATCTAGAGTTCATTTTTTTGCTCAGGGTGCAGCTGATGGCCTGTAGAGCCATTCAGCTCAACATCTCCGGGGAGGATATGGTCTGCGTGACCAGTTTGCCCCAGTCCGTGTCTAGTGAACAAATATTTGCGTGGCCAAAGTGGCTTTCCTGGCTTCCCTCCGAAGGGAGCTGTGGGTTGTGTTCTCTGCCCTGGAGCGGGTCCCTCCGTGCTGTGCCGTCCTGTGGCCACGGTGAGGGCAGCCAGCTCCGGGGCTGCCGCGTGACACGTCTCCTTTGAACCACCTGAAAGGAATCACCTGAACGAATGTACCTCTGACCTTAAACCTCCCTCACGTGCCTTCGTTTTGCAGTTTGCTCAACAGGTAGAAGCCAGGTGTATGAAAGAACGGGTTATGTGATGAATTCAAGGCTTCCCCTCAGGGCAAGTCTTCTGGCTGGGTGTCTGCTGTGGGCTCAGGGGCTCGGGCTTGGATGGATGCTGCTTTCACCGCCCCGGAGCTGAGCCGGGAGGCTGCGGAGCAGACAGCTCAAACCAGCTGAGCCCTTCGTTGCTCAAGGGCAGAGCTCAAGGGCTCTCTCCTCTCCAGGGTCGCTTCACTCCAGCCCTGAGCCGAGGTGGATCACGTCCAGCGTGAGAAGAGGGCAGCTGCAGTTGCCCATGGTCGGGCTGCGCTGGGCTGACCTCGCGGTGCAGGTGCAGCCGAGGAGCCCCCTGGGAGCTGTTTTGCCGCCTGCTGTGAATGTATAGGAAGAACAGGTCGTGTTCTGTGCTGTGGATCTCTGCCCCCAGATGCTTTCTGCTTGGCTGGACGTGTCCTTCGTGAGCTCCCAAGGGAGCGTGGGAGACTTTCCAAAGAGCTTGCAATGGGCAGGTTGGGTTTTGTTTCTACTTTAAGCGTAAAGCTGATTTCTGCATTGGGGACCCACAGCATTGGATGCGGGTTCTTGCTCTTCCCCACGTCAGAGGGAAATGCTTGGCTGTCCACGCCTCTGAGCCTGAATGTCTTAAGTTATTTATAAATATTTTTAAATTTAAGTACCAAATTCTATATTTTATGTACTTGAGGCCTGATTCTGCATGGTGGTACTCCCACCCAAACCCACACTGTTTCTAGAAGGGAAGGATTTACCAGTCTGCAGTTTCTGGTTTTGTCGAATCTGTTTTAAATGTGACATTTCATATTGACGCAACTCATCGTTTTTCCTCCCATCCCTTGCTTGCAGCCTGAAAGGTTCTCTTTGATTTCTCTAGTGCTTACCAGAAAACTTCAGCTGAGACTTGGGAGCAGATTTCCCAAGGGACCTTGCTATGCAGGAAACCTGTAGATTCAGATTCATTGTCCTTAAAAAAAATAATTATTCCCTTTTCCCCCTTTTGTTTTGGCCAGATTTCTTCTTGCAAGGTACGTTGGAGCCCTGTAAAGTTTCTGAATGGCTGGGTTTATAGTGAAAACACGGACAGTGTTTTAATTGCAAAGACACTAAGCTGAGGTGCTTATTGGGGGTATTCAGAGATAAAGATTCAACTGCCTGATGTCTTTGCAAGAGACTCCAGGATCAGTGGGGCCTCACTGGTGACCAGACAGATAAAGTATTTTTTTCTCTTTCTGTGCTTATTTTTTTCCCTAAAAGGCTGGGTGCTCCTCCTGTGCCGAGGAGCCAGGACACGCTGGGCACTGCTGGGCAGCCTCGTCAAATCAGTGGGTGAAACGGGGAGGGCGCACACAGCAAATGCAAACCAGGATTCAAATCCACGCAGCCAGCTCTGCCAGCCTCGTGCCTCATCCAGTCCAAGCAGATTGTTTGCACGGCTTTTTCTGTAGGGAAAAAAAAAAAAAGCCATTTGTTTGCTTGGTTTTTTAACGTCTTCCCTGGTCGTTCAGCTTTTCAGGTCAGGAGCACAAGGAGTGAACTCCGGTTCTTTTTGCTGGTTGCACCGTTGCTTGTGGAAGAGTTGTATCAGTTTAAATCACTCGTGTTTGAACCAGGCGGCTTGGCCACCTCTTGGCTCCGCAAGCTGGGAGATCTGGGACTGAGATCTTGCTGTGAAAGTCAGTGTTGCTGGCTGTGCCCGCTGTGAATCCATCTAACACTTGTCCAGATTGTCTGTCTTTGTAAACTGGACCATAAGTTAAATATTCAAAGTCCATTTGAGGCCTCGGCTTCATTATTTTCGTACGCCTTTGGCGAAGTATTGAAACCATTTAACACAGCTATTATTTGTTCAAGCAACTTTGCCAAATCTTGCTCTCTGAATGTTTTTGTTACAGAAGGGGACCTGAAAAAATAAAGGCAGTGAATCTTTGCGCGTGGTCTGATTTTCCTTTGAATGCAGAGGTGCTGATTTTTGTGATCAGTAAAGGGACAAACAGAGCTCAAGGACATTTGTTGTGATTAACTCCTTAGTGCTGCTGAGGGAGGATGGGGACTGTGCTGGGAGAATATCTGGCAGGTTTTCACAGCATCCTTGCACACATCATCCTTGACTTGGAGTACTTCCAGCTGCATCTTCTCACTTCTTTTGGAAAAACGACTGAAAATCTGTCTTCAGCAGAGCTGTGGTGACTATGGCACCGGGGCGCACGATCCAGCAACGGTCGTTGGAGTAATTACACGAATGAAATCTCCCTGGTGGGGCAGGGTATGGCCCTGCAGACAGCTCGCCTTCCACCTGCAGAGTTTGCTAAAAAATACGCGTTGCCAACTGTTTCGCGTCCTGGCTGCTAGGTTCGAGCAGATGCCAACAGAGGGAGCTGTTAGATTTGGGATGTGGCAGCTCCTGGCTGGCTGGGATCTGCTGAGCCTGGCCCTGGCACAGCTGGCGTGGCTGCTTTGGCTGGCACAGCTGGCACAGCTGGTATGGCTAGTGTGGCTGGCAGAGCTGGCACAGCTGGGCAGCGAGCAGAGCCTGTCCTCGCCGAGGAGCAGCCCGGGCTGGTGGGTGTCGCTGCTGGAGCCTGTGTTGGGGTGTCCCAGGTTGCTGCTGTCCCAGTGTTGGCTCTTCATCTTCCTTTGGCAATTGCACAGTTAATACGGGGAGGAGCAGAGGTTCGGGAGTGCATCTTAAAAGGAGAAATAGCCACTGAAAGAATATTTAAACCTCATCTCTAGAGGTGTGTAATGAAAATATCTTTGAGGACCGTGGACTCCACTGATTTTCTCCTCAATGCGCTCTGAAAAACACAACACAAACCACTGTGATAGGAGAATGAAGCTGAAGATAATGAAGCAGAACGCAAGTTCTCCTCCACTTTTCCTGTCCTTTTGCACCTCTTATAAAGGTATAGACAATGTCTGACATAGACACTTGAGTTATTGTGACCTGATAAGCTCTAAAAAGCCACAGACCCATTTTTAAATCGTACCCTCTTCATGGCACCCTGGAGCTGGGTGAAGCCCAAAGGCAAGAAATGAGCTCTGCCGTGTTCCTAAAACTGAGTCCCACCTGCCACTCTGGATCCCAGCTTTCCAGCCTGCCCTGAGCAAGCAGGGATGGGTACGGTGTGAAAGGAAGGGGGGATCTGGGACTGGGCTTGAAGGCTGATTAATTACGGGTAGACTGAATTGCTGCTGAGGGCTGGAAATGGGTTGGTTTGTATTATTGAAGCTGTTTGGGGCACAGTAGCTGGCTCTAGAGCATTGGAAGGATATTGCTTTATTGCAGTTTGCATAACACTAAATCAATAAACACATTCAAGCAGATGGAAAGCAAAACACAGGAGAAAAACAGCACTATTTTTTGGAGAAAAGAAATAGCAGAGAGCACTTCTCGCTGATACTTTCGCCTTGAAAACACAAGCAGATGCTCTCACAGCAGAGACCTGCTCTAACATCCACCTGGCAGCTCCCCCGGGGCTGGGACGTGCCCCAAAGACATCGCTGTTCTGCAAAGGGCACCCAGTGCTGTAACAAGCAAAATATCACCATTTATTGCAGCCGTGACCTACTGCATGGCACATAATGAGGAATTTTCCATTTCAAACTTTAATACAATAATTAAGATGTCCATTAAGGTCTTTACAGTTTGACTGCTTGTAATTAAAAATTGTAGGGATGGGGGGCAATGGCAGGGAGTTGCAGTCCAGGTTATCAACCTCCCACTGGCGGCTTTAAGTGCTTGCTCTGGTTTTTCTTCTCTGTTTCATTTCTTTCTTTGAAATTATTTCCCTGGGTTTGTTTGTAACCGTCCTCAGGGCAGCTGGCTTGGAAAACACATGAAACCCAATCTTAGTTCCCACAAGTACAAATTGGTTTTAATAAAGAGCTTTTCCCCTCTAACAAAACGCCCGTGAAACACCACTGCTCCTGGGCTGCAGTTTTGGGGGTGCCTCTGGGCAGTGGGAACCTCGGGGCATCGCCTTGAGCCGGGCTGCCCCACCAGACACCCCCCAGCAGTGTTGGGGTCACAGCGTGAGCCAGGACAGCCGAGCTCCATCAGCAACGAGTGACGGGAATAACCCAAAAGGACGGCGTGACCGTTGGCTGCAGGAGTGGGGACTGGGGTTTTATGCTCCAGTTGGTTTCTAGACCGGTACAGCTCCCTGCTTACACAGTTCCCGGTGCAGGATTAAGGGTGGGGTAGGTTTTAATCCAATAACGAAAAGAGGAGAAACCCCCATATAGAAAGTGTCTCCGCTCATGGGAGACCAAAGTCCCATTATCCAGTAATAGAATTTGGCCTCCTAAAGCAGAACTGAAATACTTGGAAAATTTTGTTCCCAAATCATCAGGTTTTTGCAAAGGATTACCAAAAATTAATGATTTGGCTGAGGAAGTAGCTGCCAGACAAGCTTCAGAAGATCCCTTGAATCCCTTCCCACTTTGCTTTCCCCTGCTCTGCACAACCACCAACTTAATGGGGAGTCACTCCTGGTTTTTCCAAACACAGCTCCGGACGGGACCTCCTGGCACTTTGGCATTAATTGTTTTTAATTTCATCTCCAAAGGAATCAAAAACCTAACAATTCCACTTCTGTGGGACACAATGGAAAGGTACACGTGTAAGCAATTATCGGGAGGATTTTACACAAAGAATTAGCAACCCACTCGCGCATGTCGTGCGTTCTCATTAGAGGCAAAGCGTTTGTGGTTGACAGGGGATTTTCCTGTGCAACCATTTAGGCTCAGTGCAGCTGTTAAATTCCTTTCATGTTGGGTTTTTTCTGCTTTCCAACCCAGCCTCACACAAACCCACTCATTTCCAGTCTCTCCTCTGTAGCTGCGGGAGTTGCAAGGGAAGTGAGCGCTTTCATGGGACTCATCTTCATTTGAAGATGCTCGGAGCCGGCCTGAACCTTGCGTGGTCGTGGGTGCCTTCCTGTGCTTCTGCTCTTCTTTTGCCCCGAACAAGACAAGCGGTGGCTTGTGCCCATAAACCCAGTGTCACAAATTTCCCACTTGCTGTCGCCTTCGTGTGGTTTTGCTGCTGCGACCAACCTGCTCCTCGGTGCACGCAGCCCTGCTCTGTCTCCTCCAGCATCCTCCTCCCAACTCCTCCATCCCAGCCTTCTCCCAGTCCTCCTCCATAAGGGGGGAAGTCCTTCTGCTTTGGGGCAGCAGACAATGTCCCCAGGCTCATGGGAGGGAGGCTCTGTCCTCTTCTTCTGCACCCCAGACCCTGCTCATTTATTGATTCTTTAGCAAAATAAAACACCCCCCCCCCCAAAATAGTATTATCAGCAAAGGCACAATGAGATATCAGAGAGGAGGTCTACCAGCGAGTGATCTAGTGTGATCTGGTTTATTTCATTTGATTTCAGCCCATCTGGGGCACAATTGCGCTTTGAAAAGGGCTGGAGGCTGCAGTTCTCATAGCAGGAGCCACCTGGACCAGCAAGAGCTCAGTGTGAAACCTCTGCCCTTGCAATTTCATTTTGCAGAAACCTCCAAGTAGGACACGCACTGCACCAAAGTGGGTGACCCAAGAAAGGTTTGCACAGCCCTGTCCTCCCAGGAGAGCCAATTCTGGCAGCAGATGGGCTGTTCGGCACCTGGACAAAAGCATTCGGATCCAGGGACCATGGCAAATCTTTCCAGAGGGGTGCCTGTATTCTGGAGATTTTGTAACTGGAGTCAGCTGGGAGTACAAAATTCAAATTTAGCTCATTTCTTACTTAAATGATGCACTTTGGGAGATTATAAACGATGGGGAAATTTTCATTCACCTCCAAATCAGATTTTTTTTCCTGGCTCATGGCTCGCCGATGAGTTAAGTGAAAAGCTTTAGCCTTTACGTCACCCAACCCTGGATGCAGCTCTTCGTCCTTTGAGCTCTATCAAATACCAAGGGAGCTCTCTCAGCATCATTTCAATATTTTCAGAAACGCACTGTGTAATTTTGATTCCAGTTAGGATAGAATTACTGAAATCCAGAAAGAGGGGCAGGGACTTGAGATGGACAAACTCTTCCTGGAAAGCTTTGGAAATCATTCGTAATAGCTTGGGATTGAAAAATGGGAACTGTTTGTGTGGGAGAGATAAAAGGTAAACGCGCCTGGAGTCAGCTGTGTTGTAAAGGGTTTAGGATAGATACTGTGCTTGAAAGAGCATCATTAAGAGGTATTACACACAGTTTTAAAGGATATGGATAAACCTGTTCAGGATGGAAACTGAACCGGATTCACTGTTGTTTCAAACCCAGATATGTTAATGCATACACAATTGGATGCTGAATTTGTATTTTATTTATATACCATGGTAGTTTGCCTGGCTGAGACCTGCCTCCGTGGGTTGTATCTGCACGCAGAGTTGGAGTTAAAATACACCCGGAGCAGACACATGAAAATCTGACTTGTAAATGTAACACCAAGGTAGTGGGATTTGGGGCATTACTGGTGGTTTTTTGTTGTTCGGATTGAGAGGGGGCTAAGGCTGACAGCTCAAAGAGGACATCTGCCTCCAGGACCATCTCAGGATAGCTGGAAACCAAGAGAGGTTTCACCTCAGCACCTTCCCTCTTCTGCAGAGCCAAAAAGTATAACATGAGTAAGAAATGGCGTATTTTGGCATTGCTCAGGGCTTTGGTTTTTGTAGTGAATCTTTACCACTGGGCTGGTGCGTCACCACTCTCAGTAAAGACACTTTCCTCTCTTTTCCTTCAGTGCTGTGCCAATTTTTATCCTCTCCGATGGTGTCTGTTCATCCTCTTCTCTCCTCTTCCTCCTCCTCCTCCTTGGAGATTTCTGGATTAAAGAATAAAGCAGAGAATTGATTTCCTGGACGTGCATTAGAGAGGATTATTCCAGGAGATTCATCCGTATTGGGCGGATTAATATTTCTAGGGAAGGGTATCCCTGATCCCAGCCAACACTTCTCTCAACGTATCCTGAAACATCTTTCGCATTTGCAGGCAAGGAGGGGCATCTGTAACAACCAGAGAGCGGGCAGCACTCATTCACAGCGCCGACGTTTGAGGTTGGTATCTTCTGTGACACCAGAATTTCTCTTATAAACACATGAAGGGTGTTTTGTGTGAATTCTGGCTTTTCTTTACTGTGCTAATAATAAAGAATAAGCCCAGACACTTAGAGCCAACAGACAGTTGGGGTTGTTCAGCCTGGAGAAGAGAAGGCTCTGAGGAGACCTTGGAGCAGCTCCCAGCACTGAAAGGGGCTGTGGGAAAGCTGGGGAGGGGCTCTGGATCAGGGAGTGCAGGGACAGGACAAGGGGGAAGGGTTTTCAGCTGAAAGAGGGGAAATTGAGGTGAGATCTTAGGAAGAAACATTTTGCTGTGAGGGTGGGGAGGCCCTGGCCCAGGTTGCCCAGAGAAGCTGTGGCTGCCCCATCCCTGGAGGTGTTCCAGGCCAGGTTGGATGGGGCTTTGAGCCCCCTGACCCAGTGGGAGGTGTCCCTGCCCACGGCAGGGGGTGGAACTGGGTGAGATTTAAGGTCCCTTCCAACCCAAACCATTCCACGATTCTACGAGATACAAGACAGACACGAGACTCGCTGCCAGTGCCAGGGCAGGGAGGTACAAATCCCTGGGTAGCATCACTTGCCACCACCAGCACCCTCCGAGAAAGGGGCACAGCATTCAAACAAAACAGAGATTTGTCCGATTAGTTAATTTAGCGTCCGTACCCTGCACAAACCTCGCACATCAAGGGCCTGTTATGTTCTAAGAGCAATCTGTGAAGCCTTTCTAGCGACGGGTGGCTCTGAATTACGCTTCAGAGGTTAACAACTAAATAGAGCTAAAGCTCCCTCCCTCCTGCTCGGTCTTGTGGAGGACACACCGTGTATAATTGAGTAGAAGAGGCAAAATCTCTTCCCAGGAGAGGTGGAGGAGAGTCAGCCCCAAACCCTAATTGAGACCTCGGAGACCAGCCTTTAGATGTCGACCAGCCGGACAAAACACGATTGCTCCTCAGTCATGCCTGCCCCGACCAGCTGGGCCCCCCTCGCCCCCAGCTTTAGCAGGGCTGGGTCTGGTAACGGCCATAAGGAAAAGAAAAAAGGAATAAAAAAAGTCAGCTTTTAGCAGGGGGGGCAAAATAAAGCATTCAGAAGGACTGCTTGTTTATCCCTGGAATTTTCTTCTGGGGATTGGCTGCCTCGTGCTTGTGCTTTGTGTGGTCCAAGGTGTGCGAGTGGCACCGCTGTAAGGCAGGGTGAGTTAGCAAGCCGGGGACAGGCAAACCTGTCCTGCCTTGTCGTCAGCACCTCTGGCAGCTGCTTCAGCGAAGGGAAGGGTCTTCACTTCCATACTGCCCTCCAAACCGACGCAGGCACCGGGCGTTGTCACAGTTTTCTGACAGTGAAATGCTTGGTTTCAACACCTGGCTTGGTTTTTGGTTCCACTCTCAGTCTAGGACTGAGGAGATCTTGAGGTGCCAAAGATAATCATCTACCTATGGGTAAGGATGGAGAAGGGAACAGGGCCATTGCCTGGCTCGGTAAGGGAGGTGGGAAAACCTGGCAGCAGCTGAAGGGTCACGCTAGAAGGAAGGATGGAGCTCCACCCGCCCGAGATGGGTACCAGCATTTGAAGCAGGAGATGGGAAATGGGGCTTTTAACTCCTGACTTGCTCCGAAGAAGCAAAGAGCTGGTGCAGATGCTGGGATTGTGGTGTGGTTGGTGTGGGAGAGTCACAGTGGGCGCTACGTCTCACCCTTCCTTACAAGGTATTTATCTCCCTGCCTTCATCTGGCTTTCAGGGATGATCTTTACCAAGCAGAGGTTTCCACCCAGGGCCTTCGGGCACACTTGTACAGGTGACACCAACCCTCCTAGATAACCCAGAAAGAGCAAACCAAGAATTTAAAGTCCAAGGGCAAAATAATTCATTAAAGTTTGCCCATCTCCCAAGCAGCATCGTCCCAGGGGCTGCATCCTCAGCTGAGGGACAGCCAGCGTGCAGCACCCATGACATTTCATCAACCAAAGCATGTATCCTTCCAATCAGGGCTGATAAACACACGGTCTCAAACTCTTCCTTTTAATTACTGTTGCCAAGCCACAAACATAACACATTTTCTTAGAGCTACCAGGAATTTGGAGGCATAATTTTTCCAACTGATGCTCAGCAGAAGGCAATAAGAACAATAGCCCGTGTGCCGCAGCTCTGTCTGGGACGCTGAAATGCAGAACTATGACCTGACACAAGGACTAAACACAAACCACATGATTTATTTATTAGTGCCATCGCACGACGGGCTGTTAGCTAATGCCTTGGCAATGCATTATCAACAGGCAGCATAATGAGTATTGTCTTCCTTGTCTTCAGATAGAGACTCCAAGTTGAGACATGGGTTGAAACTTGTCCCTGTGGTCCCTCTTGCTTTCCTCCTTTTTCTCACAGCATTCACAGGAATCTCCATCTCCTCTCTCTGTCCCCATAGCAGAAGTGTCCCACACCAAGTCACCACCTTTTTTACTTTCTACAACAAATCATAGGAGACCTCTGTGTGCTGAAACCATAAGGATGGTTGGATAATATCTTCCTTTTCTTCCTATTTCTTGTTTTCTGTAAATAACATTTCCTCTCTAAAAGATTCCTTCCCCCTTCCCAAAGTCTGCCTGAAAATAATGGCTCTTAAAATAGAACATTTGGGGTTCAGTACGGATTTACTCCACAGGAATTTCTCTTGGTTTTGTTTTCCAAGGGTTTTAAATGCAGAACTCCAACCAGATGGCACCCGAGAGAGTGCATCGCAGCTTTGCATTTTTTAGGACTGATACAACTTATTAACAACCTCAAAACTGCTTCTTTCACTCTTTTCCTTACACCAGCCCTTAACAGCAGCATCTTCCGTGACACAGCTCAGTAATTAAAACCTGCACACGGGAAGCAATTCCTTTAACCCTGGAAACCAACCAGGCTGCTCCTGAGCTCCCAAACACTTGCACGGGGCCAGGACGCCACCCACGGACCTGTCTCCCCTCTGGTTTTACTGTAGGAAAGGGAGAGAAAACAGGAAAGCGATGCAATATTCAGCTCTCAGAGAGAAAAGAGCCGCCTGGGAGCGCATGTGCTCCAACTGCAGCCTGGGCTCGTTGTAAATCTTCCCCCTGTGCAGCAGCACTGCTTGCTTGATAAATGATGCTCCAGCCTGAGGTGTCAAAAGGAAAGAAACCCCCCCCCCCTTTTTTTTTTTCTCTCTACTTCTTTCTAGTTATTTTTGACAAGCTGGAAGGGAACGGGGGAGAGGGAAAGGCTGACGCATGTTTGATATACACTTTTGACGGAGCTTTTACTTTATTATGTTTAATTGAAAAGTGTTAATGTTGCCCGACATGAATATTCAGCTGATGCCTTTTGGTGCTGTTCCAGGAGTTACGATCGCCTGTGATTCCACTACGGCTTCTCAGCACGGAGCCCTGTCAAAGCCAGAGTGACAGTGGGGAAGCTATTAATTGAAATAGCTTCATTAATTAGTAATTAACAGCAGGGTAATGACTATGTCACACATCGTATTTCAATGAATGCCCTTCATGTGTTATGGGGCCTTTAATTAAAGAATATGCATTTTAATTAAAGGCAAGTTTGGCCCTTTGGCTTCTGGAATACAAAAGATGATTCTAACTTTCAAGACGGAGAGGAGGAAAGGTTAGTGTGGGGAAAACCAGGCTGGGTGCAAGTCGTTTCAAAGTTAAACTCCCACCACTGTTGTGCCCGGAGTGTGGTTCCCGGCTCCTGGCCCGATGAGGAGCAACCACTGTGTTTGCAGGATCCGTGCAGAAAGCTGGGTGCAAACAAACCACGTCTTTGCACCCCAGGTGATGCTGGAAGCCACCCTGCACCATGGCCCCATTTGTGTCTAATTGAGAGAAAATCCATGTTTAGAGGATTCTGGGGCAGCTGGAACCCAGCTCCCATCCTTCATGGTGGTTTCTCGGGAAGAGAGTACCCATCACTCCTGAGACGGACACGGGAGTGGGAGAGGATCATTTCCATGAGCCAACTAGAATAAATTACAGGAGATATTGGTCTTTGCATCTTCTGCTGGTTAGGGTTTCCTCCCTGGGACTGGAGTGGGCACAATGTTGGTTTCTGTTGGCTGTAAGCACTGCTCTTTCTGGAGTGATCCCACGCATACGCTCAGAAAGACAATGTGGTGGTTTGAAATCCAGGGATTGTACAATGACTGTCAAGGGAGAGCTTAGGAAAACAGATCCAAGGGCTCTGAGAGCTATTTACAGTCTCAAGCCAAAAAAACCTCAACCCCCACAAACCAATAAAACCTCAACCCCACGCGAGAAGAAACAACCACCAAAAGGATCACTTTGTATTTTTATCAAAAAAGCATTTGTGTTTTGAAACCAAAAATCTTCAAACTGGCCCCTTTCAAAAATAAACTCTACTCCCCTGACATCCTGATCTGAAAGACTGAAGAGGAGCTTCCCAAATGTGATGAGGATTAGATGAGCGAGACATTGCATTTCAAAGAGACAATGGCACATCAAAGGCAGCTCCAGCCTGATATTGAAGTACCCACCCAGGAGGGCTCCTGCTTGGAGAATTGGACAAGGCAGAGGTGGTGGGGAGCGTTTGATGAGAAGGTGAGAAGGGCAAGAAGCAGCTCCATGCCTTTCTGGAGGCAGCTGGGGTCTGGATTGGGCCAGTGTGGGTTTTGGGGAGCACATCTGCCTCTCCCAGCCAGTGATGCGGGTTGGAAAGTCACTGCTTTCCCTCACTGTTGGAGTGGCAACAGTGTAATCGTGCCTTTAACCAACCCCAGAAATTAATGGAATAACAAAATAAGAGCATTTTCTGTCTCTCCAGCTGGCTTTTCCAGAAGGTTGTGGCTGAGGCATCTGTTACCTTGCCGTGACCTTGCCAGCATGTCTCGGGGATGGCCAACCCCACCGGGAGCACGGGCCGATTCCTCTGTCCATCATGTGGCGACGACGCTGTTTCCCTTGAGCAGACCAGACCTTGTCTCAATTTATGGGCTGCAGAAGAAATTGTGCTAAAACTTAGTCATAAAAGCCAACAGTTCCACCAGGTGAAGATAATTTATACTACTATTTACACTAAAATATGACCCTCTTATTGCACTGGAGTGCTCAACTCCTCCATTACCTCTTCAGCTTCGGTGGAAAGGATGCGGAGAGGTCCTTGACGTCCAATAGCACTAACTGAGCCCACCCTGGGTCTTGGCATGGACCACACACTTCCAGACCCCCCTCCCAGTATCCCCATGGTTGTGACAGCTGGAAACTGGGACACGCACATATGCACCAAAGCAAGAAATTGGTGCCTGTAGTGGGAAAGAAGGATATGGGGAAGAAATAAGGTCTGGAGCAAAGTGAACCGGGGTGGTGAGATGCCACCTGCCAATTCGCTTCTGCTGCCGTGAGGAAGCGAGTGGAGAAAACAAGCGGCTGTCGAAATTCAGAGTTAAACTTTGGGGAAGTTGAAGGAAGGAAAACGTGTGAATAACTCTGGGTATCCAAGTATGGTAATTAATGTTAATAACATTAAATAATTGAAATGGATGAGCAGTATTTTATATTATATTTCTTTGGCATTTTTACTGGTGTCACACTGGGTTTGTCCTTGTGTCCTGGGTCAGTAAGATCTCACGCACCGCGAGTGAAACCAAGGGTGACTTTGGGATGAGGGATTGTTTTAAAGATCATCTTTTATTTTTTTTTTTTCTTGTTTCCCAAAGTAAAAATCCAGGTATGAAACTCCTGCTCAGGTGGGAAAGTAAACCATACAGCCACAAATGATTTATTTCCTTTGCAACAGCAGGTATTTTGTGCACTTGTGAAAAAAAGGGACCGTGTTTCTCTTCACCGCTAAGGCCTGTGTGTGCACATTTTGCTCTTGCACTCGCTCAGACACTAAGAACAGCATATTTTAAGCATATTGTCACCTTTAGGCCCTACATCCATTCAAGACCCCTTGCGTTTGGTTTCACAACCTGTGCTAAATTTGTGACCAAGCTGGAGGGAAAAGTGCCAGCACAGTGTGTGTCAAAAAAACAGCCTTTGGTCCTACCACAATTTTTTATAGGATTGTTAAAACACTGGGGGCGTGCTCAGCTGTGTATAAAACACGGAGATCAGGTTTGCCTCCTGAATAAGGTTGCTTGAGACATCATATATGAATTTTTCAAAGGAAAATGGTACCCCAGGTAAATAAATTTTCATAGCACACAGAACAGCGAAAGATGCTCTGGCTTCTGTAAAAATAAGAATCAAACCATCTTGTTTTCCAGTCATGAGATCCACAATGGTGGCTGGATTCACCTGAGCAGAAAAATCCCTAAATGAGTCTTCATTTCCTTCAACAATTCTAACAATAAATCCTGATTTAGGGTCAGTCTTGATAGACTAAACCTAAACGTACTGAGCACGGAATGCAGAGGTTATCCCAGCCTTCCTTGCTGTAGGGCAGAGGGGTGCTCAGGATGTTTTTTGATGCAGCTCTTTGCAACTCTGCAATTGGAAATTTCACCAAAACACGGCCAAATCCCTGTTCAGATGCAACACAGACTGGGGGAAAGGAGTCTGGCTCTTCTCCGAGAGACACCCTGGCCACAATTTTCCTTCCTATTTGCAAACACAACAAGAAAATCCAACCTGGACGTGACCATTCCTGTGCAGAGTAGACTTTGGCCCTGACGCGTGGCCACTGCGATTCAAGTCTGATGACGCTCGTGAGGTTTGTCCCACTTGGGAGAAACGTCTTGCATTAGTGTGTCCTTTAGGTGCAATTCCCTAGGGTAACTGCTGCCACTGAAGGAAGGTCACCCAACAGCTCCTGCCCCCAGCCAGGGAGGGCAACAGCCCAGCCTGCAGCCAACGCCGAAGCCGGCTCTGGAGTCCATCCAACGCCGCTCTACGCTTCGGCTCCACCTGGGAAGAGCATCATAGTAAAAGAAGGAGAGACGTATCCTATTTACAGGTTTAAGTGAAACCCAAACATCCCCGCAACGCGTGCTGAAAACCCATGTAAATGCCTGACCTTGCTCTGCGTTCCCTCTGTTGTACAACTCCAGGAGGGGAGCCAACTTGTCCCTTTTTCCCTCTGCTGTTTTTTTAATACCTTGTTTGTTGTGTACCAGAAGTCGTCTCATCACTTTCAAATCAAACGTTTCTTTCCTTTCTGCTCCCAGAAATTAAAATGTGGCAAGGTCTTTTCTTTTTTTTTTTTTTTCCTTTTTGTTTTTTTTTGAACAGCAAGATTAAAAGTTGTTTGAAGAATAATGTTTTCCTAAGTTTTAGCTGACATTCAATTTTAATGACTTTTTAAACAAAGTAACTATTAACTGTGCATCGTTTTATAGTTTCCTGATGTCTGACAGGTGTTTTTGCCCATGTGGGAAACAGATGCTAATAACATTTTCCCTAATAGCTCATAAATAATAAGCATTTAGCATTTCCCTTTGTATACTGCTCTGTCAATAGGCAATTTACTTTTCAGAAGCCACAACGTTTTCCTGTCAATCAGTTTTAGCCTCAGGCACTTTTTGGTGATTAGAAACCCCTTAGAGAGCGAGAACTCCAAATTAGTTTTAAATAAAAAATAAGAATATTCATGCTGTTGAACATCTAAAGGTAAAAAAAAAAAAAAAAGGTCTGGGTACATAAATATCACTGGTGGGGTATTAATACTTCATAGGAATAGAGTGACCAACTGCTCTCAGGAGAAATGCAGCAAAGACAAGCACATGGCACAAAGAAAGTAATGTATGCTGGAGAAAAAGATCTTTTTCTTTAAAAATGGAAGTAATTTAGGAGGTTTGCTGAAAAGCTTTAACTTCAGGAGAGCTGTATCACCATCTTGGTTGGAAAACAAGCAGCAAATCTTTGCTGTCCCATCCCTGGAGGTGCTCCAGGGCAGGTTCGATGGGGTTTGAGCCCCCTGATGCAGTGGGAGTTGTCCCTGCCCATGGCAGGGGGTGGCACTGGATGGGTTTTGAGGTCCCTTCCAACCCAAACCTTTCTGTAATTCTGTGATTCTATCCAGCACAGCACTTGACGCCTACCACAGCGTCTCATTCTTGCCACGTGCCTTGGACCTAGTCTTGACATTTTTTCTATTTCCGGAAAAGAAGAGGGGGAAAGGCAGAAATCTTTCCCTCGGAGGGCAGAGCGGGTGCAGAGCAGGGAAGTCTGCAGTGGCGGGCGCTGAACCCGGAAGGTGGCTGGGGGACCACAGGGACCATGTGGAGCAGGGAGCTGCTCTCCAGGCAGTTGTCTTCTGCAGGTCCATCCCTGCAGAAACCCTCCCTTGTCTACAGTCACAGATGTTGGATAAGGGTCCAGATATCTCCTAGCTGACCTCTTGGGCATCACCGTGGTATCTATACACCTCCCAGGTAAAACCAATTTTAATAAAGTCCATTTAAATCACTCCTCCCCCAATGATCACAACAAACAGCGCTTTGGAAGAGAGAAGAACCCTGTGCTCGTGGATTCAAACCTATTTCTGATGGCAATGTGTGCAGATTCCACACCACCTTTACATCACCTGACTTTATCCCATCAGCAGTTTGGGGGCTGCTGGACCTTCAGCAGAGTTGTAGTCACTGCTGGAGACAGGACACCGATACGGATGGAGCTTGGCTCTGACACAGTTTGGCTTTTTTCTGCATAAATGAGCTGAAATTCATTGATTTCACTGTTCATTAGCCTTACATCATCACATTGCATCGTAATATGTAGCTCTTCCACCAAATTTATTTTCTCATTCATATTGCAAGAGAAAGGGAGTGATGCAACATTTGCCAGCCAGTACAAAAGGCAGCATTTTCTTTTAAGAACAAGTGGCCTCATTTATTCTAACATATTGACCTGAAACTCGGCGGCACGCTGACATATCTGCAGCCACGCTGAATATCATTAAACCCCAAGGGGTCTTAGTTAATCAAACGTAAACATGAATAATGCAGTGACATAAAATGCAGGTATCACGTATATACAAGACAAAGGGTCAGACAGTGGGTTGGTTCTTCTGGTTGATTTTTCTTCTTGAATGAAGGAAAGGGAAACTTTTGCCCTTAAATGAAGTGATTCTTCAATCCCTGCCATCAAACATGACAACAGTGACTTGACCCACATTACTCTCTTCCTCCATGAGCTCATTTTGTTGCAGCAGCAGTGTCACATCAGCTCCTTTCATGACAGCAATGAAATGGTTAACGGCCCTGTTAAATGACTGTCCTTGGATTCAGCATTAGCACCAGGTGAGGAAGCCTGGATTTCTCTAAGTGATTCAGGCTGCCTGGCTGCCCATGCAGAAGGCAAACATGTCTAATGTTTCAATTCACATGTGGTGACTTACTAATAATAGGGGTGTTAATTGAGAACAGAACGGCTCTTGCAGGTGAGGAACAATTAGCTGGAGCTCCTGCTTTTACAAGATACCATGGAGTATCCGTGCCTAAGAGGCTGGAAATCACTTTTGCACATCCAATTTTTAATGCTAAAAGATGGCTTTTCTGGAAGGGCTTCTGGCAGTGGCGGGGGCACTGTGTTAGGTCTCATTGCCCCCGAAGAGTTCCAGCAAACAACCCTGGTACCATTTACTGTGGGATGTTGGGTTTTGTTCAATATCTTCTGTCCAATTCCCAACTTGATGGTCTCCTTGAAGAGTATTTGCCAAGAATGACAGAATCCCATGATGATGGGGGTTGGAAGGGACCTCTAGAGCTCATCCAGTCCAACCTCCTGCTAAAGCAAGGTCACTAAGAGAAGGTTGCACCAGAACACGTCCAGGTGGGGTTGGAGTTCCGGTGCTCCACCACCCTCACAGGAAAGAAATTCTTCCTCTTGTTCAGGTGGAACTTCCCATGCTCTAGGTTGTGCCCATAGACAGTTGGACCAAAGAAAGGTCTATGCTTGGTATTGCTGCCATCATAACTCCTTTTCATGGTGGGGATGCTGATGGAACACCAAAACCTGCGGGAAATTTTGAGAGTGGCTCAAGTGGCTGGGAATTGCCACTGCTGAGTAGCTCAGTGCTAAGAGAAAGAGGCCTGAAAGAAACCTGAAAGACTCAAAACTGGTTTTCTGTCTGTTATTTTTCATTCGTTTACTCCTTACTAATCTCCTCCCACCATCCCCACTGGTCCCAAATGCCTTATCACCGCTGCTCAAGCTTCCACGTGGAAACAATTGAAGGCAGCCTTCTTGGCCAACCTCAACAGCCTGAAAATGAGGGAGAAGCCCTTTAAACCCACACACATCCTTATTAGACTTTCTCTTGCACATCAAAGTGATGGAGAGGAATCCGAATAATCCCAGTGAGCTATTTCAGTGGCTTTCACCCCAATTCTTTATACCCCTGCACTAGATGGGAATAACTCCTGGTTTGGGTCCTCTCCCTTTTATTTTTGGCTTGCTACACACCAAATGGTAAACTGCCCCAACCATCTACCTCGTTAGTTTTTCTTCTCTGAGCAGTTGGGTTGAAACATATGCCATTAGACCTGATGTCCCCAGTTGAAACCCCTGTCACATCACTAAATATTTTAGCAAATAAGAATTTTTTTAAACACGCGGCCAGATGTCCACATTGACATAGTGCTTAAGGCGTTTGACTGATAAAAAGCCGGGGCCCTTGGTAAGTGGGGATTTAAAAACATGTCCTGAGGCAAGTGTGTGATATTAAAAACATCCTGGGCTCTTTTGTATGGAGATTTGCATACGTTGAGGTTTTAAAGAGAGTGTCCATCTGTCACTGAGCATTCTCCCAACACAACAAAGCATCGATAAATATTTTGAACCACAGTCACTTTTCAGCAGGCACCAGCAAGGAAGCAGAGTGGTTTCTGCTGGGATATCCATTGCTTTGTGCAATAAAAGGAGCTGCAGTTTGACTTGGAAGCGGTGTTTAATATTTATGAGGATGACAGCCTCGCACAATTACAGAACTACAACCTGGCCCTTGAGTGATTCCATGAAAAGTATCAGCCAGCCAGAGCAAAAAAAGAAGTCATGAAGCTTTTGTTCTGGGAAGTCTGGTTGCTGGACGTAGCGATGGACCACGATAGCACTTCAGCAACGGTGGCACTTGCTTGCAATGCCCACGGCAACGGGCCTCCTCCAACGTCTGTTGAAGCAATGGAAAGCCTCCTGCCAGCTTTGATGAGCTCTGGACCAGCCTGGATGCAGCTGAATTGTCACTGAAGAGGATGAAGTTCATCATTCTTAGTGCACAGGTTGGGAAGCAAGGGTCAAAAATTCAAGTGGCTGCAGTTCTGTTCAGCCCCAGAGCACCAGTGGTGGGGTTTGCTTCTTAGATTTAAGGCAATATTCTGGTTTAAGGCTCAATCTGGGATGCCAGAAAACATACAGTGGCAGCAAGGATGGGGATCAGGATGTTCTCACTGTACGAGAAGGCATTTTACAGAAGGAAAAAGCAAGCAAGCAAGCAGGCACTGCTTGGTGGTCTGAGGACAGGCAGCCTCGTCTCAGACAGGACAGGAAGAATGATCAGCTCTCCAAATTCCACATTTGTATTTAGTTCTGCTTTTCTGATTGACATTTTCCGAGGAAGTACCACGTTCCTCTGATTCTCCAACCATCCAGAAGATCTGAAGCGCTTAACTGAGATGATACAAAGTCACAGCACAAAATACACTTGCAGCAACTATTTGAGTTAAGGAGACAATTACAGTTTAAGCACGCGTGCATCTGACCACACTATCTCTGTCTTTCTAACAGTCTTCCCTCCCTTTAATCTGATTCCATTTCTGAGCTCTCCCTGCCTGACCACTGTCCTTTCTAAAGAGCCACCCATAAAAGAGATGGTTATTAATAGTTGCTTTCTCTGTTTCTCTTGCAAAGCTGGTTCTAACGGTGCAGTAAATATTACGGTGTTGATGGTAGGAGATGCCAAGTGGCGGGTGGATTTTTTTATACATGCATCATGATGGTCTTGCACAGCACATAGGTTAAGTGACTGCATATCCATCTTGACTGAGAAAGAGGAATCTCTACTAGGACACATTTGGAGATGTTTCTGTAAGTCTCACATTAAGTTGTTAAACATTGGAGGAAAGGAGAGCTTCAAGACAGCAAGAAGCAGACAACAACAAAACTCATCTCTGTTTCATTTGCAGAATACACATATTTTTTTGGAAAGACATTGATTTTTTCTCCCAGCAGGCAATACATGTTTACTGTTGCTTGAAGGCAGCAGTACTTTATTTGCAAACACTCTGCTTAAGACAACTCTGACTTTCCTGCCTACGGTCGTAGCACAGGTTCTATCCAAGTGAAGGACACGTAGGCTTTGGGACAAATCCTGTGCGTCTTGATGGCTAAACAGCTGCATCAGCTGTGTCAGTGGTTGCGGTGTTAAATGCATGAGTGCTTGGGAGAACAGGAGCATGTGACAGAGGGAAAATGGCTCATGACTGTATTAATTTCAGGAGATGGGAAATGATGCGGATAAGAATATCAGCCAAAGATGTTCCAGTCCTAAGGCCAGAGTTCGGAGAAGGAGAATGCTCACCTGCTTGATTAATTTCTGCTTGAAGCTTAAACTATCTCATATGTAAACCGAGAACTCGATGTGCAACTGCAGCTCAGAAGCTCTCTCCATGCTCATTTGCTGCTGGTAAGACACACAGTCAGATGGTTTGGCTGTGAAAAATCAGTCTATTCCAGTCTTTGCTTGTGCTTTGGGCACTAATTTATATTAAGGGGCCATTTTCCCACTCAGGTGTAAGACCTCAGCTGTTATTTAATATAATGGCTTAGATATTTTCCTCGACAATAAGGATTAAGATGATGCACCACCTGCATCCATCCAAGGGTGAGGTTCCTCTTGGGGGTTGGCAACACACAAATCACAGACCTTTCCCTGTGGAGAAGAGACAGGATGAGGGGGAATGGTGTTAAGATGAAAGATGGAAGGTTCAGGTGAGATCTTAGGAAGAAATGTTTTGCTGTGAGGGTGGGGAGGCCCTGGACCAGGGTGCCCAGAGCAGTGGTGGCTGCCCCATCCCTGGAGGTGTTCAAGGCCAGGCTGGATGGGGCTTGGAGCCCCCTGAGCCAGTGGGAGATGTCCCTGCCCATGGCAGGGGGTGGAACTGGCTGATCTCTAAGGTCCCTTCCAACCCAAACCACTCCATGATTCTACAATTTAACAGCCTGTTGGCTGGTGCCTCCTCGATCCAGCACTGCTTGTCGAGGGAACACACACCCCGTGTTCGTGTCAGCCAGAGCCTCACCTCAGCAAGCCAACGGACCCATGCCAAGTCACATTGGCTCAGACTCTTGCCAAATGGGTCAGCCATGGAAATTAAATGCCAAATCCTTTTCTTTTATACAGCCAATTATAATCAATTGCACCGTGGGTGTGAGCTGGGCACACCAGCACTGGGGCAAAGGCAAAACCGTGCTGCCAGACTTCAACAGTCAGAGCTGAACTACCCTGATTTTTTTTTCCCACAATGATTCCAGCCATGGTATGAGGCACCAGTTTGGGAGGAGACGCTTTTCAAAGAGAAAAAAATCATCCCTCACTAAATCCATTTCCCATCTCTTCAAAGCTTGCTTACTGCCAGCTCCCTAATTTATGTAAACTGGTCGTCAGAGCTGAATTAAAACCTACAATTAGCAATCCAGGAGGGCACGGCTGTAATTCAGACAGATGTGCCACTTAAAAATATTTACATAAAGCTTGTAGGATAACCAGCACTCCCAGAGGGAGCCGCCAAGCAAGCCTCCCGGCACAGCCTGGCCACGCGACAACGCGACTTGGAACTGAGTCTGGAGTGACATCCAACAGCTCAGCCGAGCTGCCCCGCTCTGCAGAGCACAACCACCGCTCAGGCTTGCACACTTGTCCCACAGCTGCAGCCCCTGGGATCAGGAAGTATCAGGACCTAAAGAAATTCTCAAGACTTCGAGTGTTTCCCAGTCTTCTTCTCAGAGGAGATGGGAGAAGGTGCTCTGGAGACGGTGTGAGTGAGCCTGAAGGTGCTCAGAAAAGCTCAAAGCCTTCTCGAAAGATCCGGAAAGCCTTGTTGCTTGCTGCACTCTGAGCTTAGGGACAGGTATCCTCCCTGCACACACAAAAAAGGATATTCTGAGGTTAAAATCCAGGAAGAAGTACATGACACTGAGTGCAGCTTGGTTTAGCAGTGAGAGCAGAAGGAACTGGACCTGATCTTTGCTGGCCGTGCACAGGGCTGGCAGCTGCCTCTCAATCCACTTTCTTTCCTGTAAGGACCAATACAATCCAGTAATTTCTTCTTGGAAAAGACTTTAGAGATTAAATTGCACTTTTAGAAACCTGAGATTATTGACCAGGCTAGAGAGCTTCTACTGTGTCCTGGCTGTGAGTATGGCTTCCACTTTTGTTTTATCCAGTTCGTGCCAGCAATGTGCTTTTGTTAGGAAGTGTGGAGAAGCGCAGGGGAAAAGCGTTTATTTGCGAAGATCCATTGGTGTTATGGTGCAAAATTTAAACCTCTTTATACACCGCTTTAGCCATTCTCCAGTGAAATTCAGATGTGAAGGAAATCCTTGTGGAGGGATGATGGTTCCATTCGTTGACCTCTCCTGCTGGTGAACCCCTTTTTTTATCTCCCAAATCAAAAGGAGAGAGCTTCTCTCTGGAAAGCACCAGTTTCTTTGTGTCAAGATGCTCTGGAAGCTTTCTCTCTGGTTTCAGAAGCACATAAGGATTGCTTGAAAGGATTCATGTAGGTGGTGCTGGAGCCAGAAAGGGTCTCAGACTTTCTCAGGAGGGTTTAGGAGCCTTGAACAAACACATCTGCTTGAGTGTTTTAAAGCTGGGAAAACCATCTGCAACAGTCAGTTATAAAATGGGGCCAGTTCACACAGATGGTGAAGGCAGTCATGCTGTTCTAAACCCACGGCAAAACCAATGACTAAAATTGGCTCAGACATAGCTCTGGTAGAACCAATAAAACCTATTCACGGATGTCAATTTATGGAGATCAGCTTTTTTTCCTCCTCCACTGCTGTCCTGGTTGCTGATAAACACTGTTTTCCACCTTTCTAGCGGCAGAAGTTCACATTTAATGTAAAGAAATTTTAGCTTGGGGAATTTAGGGGAATGTAAATGAAATTTTGAAGATATTTCTTTGACCTTCGCTTGCTACTCTCATCACACACAGTATTTCCTGCTCCCTCACTGGTAGCCAACACCTCCTCTGGCACCAACACCTGTACCAAAATCATTACAAAAGCCCATGAATTCTTTTCAAATACTTATGGGAATACCCAGAATATTCACAGCAACAGAGGAAAGAAGGCTGAGAACCAGATGCATTCATTCTAAAGTGTGTCCAGAGGTGCCCACAAGGATGATCCGAGCGCTGAAGCATCTCCCATCTGAGGACAGGCTGGGAGAGTTGGGCTTGTTCAGCCTGGAGAAGAGAAGGTTTCAGGGAGACTTTAAAGCAACCTTCCAGTACTGAAAGGGGCTCCAGGAAAGCTGGGGAGGGACTCTTGATCAGGGAGTGCAGGGACAGGACAAGAGAAAACAAGAGGCCCTGGCCCAGGTTGCCCAGAGCAGTGGTGGCTGCCCCATCCCTGGAGGTGTTCCAGGCCAGGCTGGATGGGGCTTGGAGCCCCCTGATCCAGTGGGAGGTGTCCCTTCCCATGGGAGGGGGTTGGAACTGGATGGGCTTTGAGGTCCCTTCCAACCCAAACCATTCCATGATTCTATGAAAATACAGAAAAAACAGTGGTTGTCCCATTTTGTTTCAATTCTATCTGTGGCTTGATCAAAACTTTCCCAATTTTAATATACTTTCATTTTAAAATGGAAGTGATTTACACCAAGCTCGATTCATCTGCTGGCCTCGGTGGCTGGAATATTCCAGCAATGGGTTTGCTTTGTTTCAGCACAATAGAAGCTGAAAAAAATACTGCAGACGAATTTTATTATTGCAGCTTTTATATGGGACATGAAAGCGCAGTAGTTTAATACAAAGTCATTACTGCAGTTAAAACCATTAAGTTAATTAATATGGACATTTATTACTACCGATAAAAGATAATATCAGGGGATTTATAGAAACAATATATCTGTATATTCTTCCTCCTAAAGTCTCCATGAAGACAGGACTTTCAGTGGGGCGGAATATATTGTAACGGCACCTGTTACTGGGGCTCGCACTGAAGGTAGGTCAAGGGGAACACTTGTAGGAGAGTCGTTAAGATAACCCCGGCCCCAAGAGCACCAGGGCTCACTAAATGAGTCCTTCAACCTTTATAATTATAATACATTGAAAGAAGAATGGAGTCCCTTGGTCCTGCTGAGCCTTGAGCGGTAGAGAGGGAGCTGTCAGTGTAACCCATTTCTTTTATCGTGAGCAACCCCTCCACTACTGAACGTGGGGGCAGCGTCTGTAAGCACAGAGATAATTCTGCAGCCAGTTTTTCAGCTACAGCACAGTCAGTAACCCCCAACTTTCAGCCTCTTCCACCTCCCCAGATCTTCGGAGCCGAAAACCTCAACACGTCCCTGACTGCTCTTGGTCATTTCCTCGCGCTGATGGTGCAGAGCAGTTGGGAGATGTGGTAATTTAATAAAGCTTTTCAAATGCAGACAACTGCAGAATGTGATAGAGGGGCTGTATCAATCACAGTAATGACAGACATTAGCAGAATGCCAAGTGTTTTGGTCTCAACAGATCTGTCACCGGTTTGCAGGCGGCAGTTGTAAGTACAGGTCTGTGCAACGGCCGCTCTAATTTAGTGCTGTCTGCAAAGCTGTCATTTCAGGAGAAGATTTATTGGGCTGATACATGTGATTTATGTCAGACGGTTTCAGCTTTGCTAACTTGTGTGCGACAATAGTAGTTAACAAGCAATTAAAATCTTTGGTCCATTGTGCTGGAAGCTACGGGATAGTTCCCTGGAGCCATCGTTCAGCATTAGCCTCTCTTAAAAGTCTTAATTTTAGGGCTACGTAGGTATTTCAGGAACTGTCCTCCTTGCCATGGATGGCTTCTTCCTCTACTTGAAATGCTGTGAATCTCTTTTTGGGGAGGGTATATTTAATTCTGATTTTCTGTAGCTCCACTTGCTCCTTAGTCGTGTTACGGAAGTCTCTGTGTGACGGGAGATACCTGCCACTTCCGTACCTGCTTCTGCATGCACGTAGTGCGGTGGCCATGGGCTGCAGCCAGTGGGAAGCACCGCTAGATACAATGAACCAAAGAAACATCATCTAATCCCATGGCTAAACCCAGGCAGCACGGCCACACACCTTCACTGTGATCCCCTCTGCCAGAGAAGAAACTCCAGGACCTCTCTATCCACTCCCCTAAGCTGGTGACCCTCTTGGTGATGTCCACACACTCAAATTGCTGCTGCTGTACAAGTCCTGCGAGGAACCAGGGAAAACCCCTGGTGCAACCACACTGGGACATGAAAAATAAATATTCTGTAGCAAAAATCAATTTGAGTCAATTGTTCCAGGCAGCAGCTCCTCAAGCGGCACTTGTGCACCCACTGCCACCATCCCAACACCGTGCTCCATCCTTCCCGCGGCTGCGGCTGTCAGGAGCTGCAGACGCTGATGAGCTGTAACAACCCTTTCCGTCGCCTCCGAACCCCACGTCAGGGTGAGGAGCCGAAGTCAAACTGCTCTGACTGAAGTGCGGCCAGCCTAGCTGTGCGGTGGCGTGTTGAGCCCCTCTGCGTGTTCACGTGAACCAAACTCTTTTAAATCACACAGTACTTTGGAGATAATTAGCCTCATTGCACACACACAGCCGCTCTCCCGTGAATGATGCAGGCTTAATTACTAATGACAGGGCTGTTGGGGTTTTTTTTTCCCCCTTTCTGTAACAACTAGAAGTGATGATAAATACACACCTTAGTGCATTTTTACCCGCTGAATGTTGCAGTCCTTTTTCCTCCTATCTTTTTGTGGTCTTTTATATGGTATTTGAGAAATCAGGTTGTTTTTCCCATTACAAATCATCACAGGAGGCTGCAGGCAGTCAGAGTTCGCTGCGTGTGGATGATGCACTTGCTAATACCTACTGTATATTTAAATATTTTCCCCTTATTTTGGGTACAAACTTCAGTTCCTATTAGAAATAATAATATATTTTTGCTTCTGCACTTTTCAACCTGTTAAAATCACAGGGAGATTTTCCAGGCAAGCAACTGCCCAGCACAGGGAGCAGCCACTGGGAAACCCTGCTTCTCACTCCTTAACCAATAACCAGAGCTTTTATGCCTTTTGTAACACTTTGCCCTGCAGGGACAGTGTTTATATGTCACAGGTGAATATTTGGTACTTAAAAAACAGCAAAGCCTTTCCCCTAGCCCTTATTCCTGGTATCAGTCACTTTTAATCTGCACGCAGAGAGCCTTGAGCTGGGGAAGGTGCTACAGGAGGGCAAAATCCAATGATGAGCTTAGCTCAGATTTTTGACTCCAGCATAGCTTTACCAGTATTCAGACAGGCTTTTCTGATATTTCCAGTTTTCCTGGCTGTTTTTCCCTCTCTCTACCTCAGAGGGTGAATCCTTCCTGCTCCTGCCCCAACAAGCCAGAAAAATCCTGGGGCAACAGCTAATGGGGCATCAGGAGGGGATTTGTGCCCTTTGGTACAAGGTGGGCAGAACAGATCAACCTGTGCTCCTTTAAACTGTTGAATGGTTTATAGAATCATAGAATCAGCTGGTTGGAAACGACCTTCGAGATCATCGAGTCCGACAGTACCTGTAGAGACTAAACCAGACCTCTGAGAAACTCATCTACCCATCTTTTAAACACCTCCAGGGATGGGGACTCCACCACCTCCCTGGGCAGCCTAAATCCAGCCTAAATCCAGGCCCCTTGTTCGTTCCGTGGCACCTCAACCACCTGGAGATGGTGGGAAGCCTTGGTATGGATGTTCTTGTTTTGCCAAGCAGGTTTCTGCCCTTCTTTTCAGGGCAAAAAACCTATATTCACTCATTTGACTCATCTTTTCCCATGGAGCTGAATTGTCTGCTCCTTTATAGGCAGGACCTGGGTGTGAAGACCCAGGTAAGCCCAGGACCGCAATCAGCATCCCAACACAGTCTGTGGCACTGAGTTGCCACACATCAAGTTGGGAAGAAGGCACGTTTCCTTAAAGTAAAGTGAAAAAACTACCTAAGGAATTAAATAAACCCTCTGGAAAAACTTCTGCTTTGCAAAGGTGATCCGAGCTGACATTGAGAATTGTTTGATTTACAATAACAGGGAGATAATATTTTGCTAAGCCTCCCTGTAATACAATGTGTGTCATTTTAAATTTCCCATTACACTGAGCAATCTAATAAATAAATGCCCCGGCTGCAATAAACATGAATCATTCAGTGCGGAGAAGCTCTCAGCAGCCCTGTAACAAATATCTTCTTCCTAATGGTCTTTGGAAGTCACCGATTAATTTGACTTTCCGCTGCCTGGCTCTGAAGTGGGAGAGCCTGGCTACTGCCAGACAAGCGCCTGCAAGATGCTGGGTCAAACTCTGCAGAGATTTAGTGACAAATCAGATTTACAAATTAGGGACGTGCCGCCCTGTAAAGGATACGGCTCAAGCCCGGTGATTAGCAACTACATGGTCAAACAGAATTGGCTGCTGGGTTTTTTCAAGGCTTTTTTTCAGGGCTAGAAAACAAAAGCAGTTGTTTTACATGTGCAGCAGTGACAGCCACTTTCTGAGAACAAGAAGTTCGTATTATTTGTCCCCTAATTTCGGCTCTTAATCTTTCTCCGGATTATGTGCACGTGAAGGTATTTCAGTCATCTTCTGCCCTCATGCCAATATTTGTTAGAATTTGGGATGGAATTTAATATGAGTAATGTTAGGAGAAACAGGTCAGAGTTTCAGATTAACACCAATAACCATAATGAGAACAGATGCTTATATCCATCTGGAATGTAGATTTAATATGTTAAATTCATAGCTCAGCCCATGAAATGCAATCATCAGATGTTTACTGGTCCCAATTTAATGAGCGATTTTGGATTAAACAGGGGCCAAACAACAGGCCACCAATCTATATTAAATCTCTGCAAAATGAAAATTGCAAAGATTTACTTAGGGTCATTACACAAGAAAATTTAATCACAACCTCATCCATAATGTCACATCGTCATCAGACTGATAATTGAAATGCCATGCGAGGGATTATGAATAACCCTCTGTTTATGAAGATAGCTTTCTGATTATCTCTATGTCCTGCGAGTAACATAAAATATGATTTGTATTAATGTACATAGACCTTGCCTAAAAGAAGCCCATTGGGGATCTGCAGAGAGAGTTTGATTTTTTTCTTACCTTCACTGTTACTGATGGGAGATGTTGGTAAGTAACGTTATTGCCACAATATTAAAGCTGCACGGTAAGGTGAAGCCTTGAATACAGACTGGCACTGCGTTTCATGGCATCGCAGGGAGACATAACTTGCAAAATCCCTGCAGCTCTGTGGGTGCTATAAAGTATTCAGCACATGATTTTAGTAAGCAAACACTGATTTGTCTAGAATCAATATTAATTTTTCAGAGTCTGTGTTCTCTGGGGCAAGAAATGTATCTCCCAGTGTTTACTAAACACTCAGTACGTTAGGGATAATAAGAGCACCCTTTGGATTTTGGCATGTTACAATATATTAAACTCTTGGATATCTGACAATTATATAATTGTGCATTGTACTGGATTATGCAACAGCCCAAACCAGCCAAATTTCTAACAGCACTCGGTTTCAAAAGTCCATCTAAATATTTGTAGAGCGTGCGCTGAGGGACTCTCTGTTCCAGCCCTGAAGGTGAATGCTCAGCTGAGATACTCCAGAAACCACACCAACGAGCAACAGGCTCTTCTGGTGAGCAAGTCTCAGCTCTGCCAACAGACTCGTGCTGCTACCACCCTTTGCTTCCGAATTTTAACCTACTTCATTATTTAGTTCATATCTACATGATTCAGCCAGTCAGGAGATGACGCCCTGCTCTGCCACCGACCTCCCTGCTGGCCCTGGGCACATGCCCTCCTCCTTGTGAGGTGGCACCACAAAGCCAGCGTAGCTGGGCACAGGGGATGACCCAAGATGCTGTTAGAAGAACCAGTAAGAGCCCTGTATAGAGGATGGGTTTTCTCATTTTCTTGTCTGGCAGATGAGATCTCGAATTAAGTAACTAAGCTTTCCCTGGTGAAGCCCAGAGCAAGGGTGAGGATGAACTGAGCATCTCATCTCCAAAAATGTGGCCTCCTCCTTCTCCTGGTTGCCCAAGCTCAGTCTGAACACACCACACGCCCTGGGGATGCGGCTCTGTTTGGGGCGAGATCAGAAGGCAAGCGGCGATGCATCTTTTCCCCCGTTCAGGGCTGCTTTCTGTACCTCCTCATTGTCAGTGCTGCAAAACTGATCACATCCCATGCGTTTTAATTGCCCTGCATATGATTTAATTAGCCCCTTTGTCAGAAAACAATTAAGTGGCAAGCTCAGGAACAAGAAAAGCCAAGGTAGAATAAAGACCTGAGTCTCCTGTCTGGCAGGCAGAAGCCAGCAGTCCTTGATGTGAGCATCTCGCATCCGAGCTGGAGAGCGGTGCCCGCTGGGGGGCATCTGGACAGCCAAGCCTTTCTGTTGCTGCAGTCTCAAGCAAAAGTTTGGATCAGCCCCCCACATTGCACTTATTTATCCAAACTTCAAACAGCTTTAGCCACGTTCATGCCCACAGGAACAGAGTTAAAGTTTCCAGTGGGTCTCAGCCCATGTTGAGCTTAAGGCTGCTCTGAAAAACTTCTGCATCTCCTCCTTAGCTGTGCTAGCCTAGGGATGTTCTCCTCCCTAAGACATTTGTTTCCAAGCTCCTCTGACTGCAGCGGGCATCAGGCAGCCACAAGTGGAAGGAACCAGACTTTTCAGTAGCAATTAAGTAGGAGGCAGAAAATAGCCACACGCTTTGCAGGTGAAGGTTACACCTGGGAAAAGGTTGGCACTCAACGCTGGACTTGAAATCCTGACCTCTGAGGCATTCACCAGCCTCTATGGCTGAGGACGCATAGAAAAAGGGTTGCTGTGTATTTAAAAGGTGGATCTGCTGCAGGTGAGTAAAGCACAACTGGAGAAAGCAGTGGAGCAGCCTGATGGCCCCACAGAGCTACGCCAGTGCCACTGCCCTTGGGCACCGTTTATGTGTCGGTTTGGCTTAGGGCAGAAGGTACCGGGCAACGTGATAACAGCACAAATTAAATGGATGTTGCAAGCTGTAACTACAGGGCTTGTTGGAAAACACAGGCTGAACTTCTTGCCCTGCAATTAATGCCAGGGTGCCAGGTCCTGGAACAGGGATGAGGTGGTTGCTCTGCCCCAACAATTGGCTCAGGAGAGATGGAGCACAGATGGAGCCTTTTCCGCCTGGCTAGCCTGGATCAATGACCGGACCCTGGCTTTCATTATTTACACAAGTAGCACAGATAGAGCTATTAAAAAGAAGACATCCACAGAGAATGGGGAGCCATACGCTGTGCATGATTTACACCAGAGCATGCACCAGCACTAATACATAACCAATGCAATTAAATGCAGATAAATAGGTAAGGCACAACCCTCCATGGACAAAGGCAAGAGAGGATGCTATTTTAGAAGTCTTTGTGAAATTTCTGGCTGTCCAGCCATTGGAAAACCAAGGACCAAACTCTGTGTGGACGGAATTATACCCAGGATGCCACGTAAACAACTAAATCACAGGAGGCAAAGTGCTCTAAGTGGCTGATAATGGGGTGGATGCCTTTTGTTAGTTAGACATAAATGATAACGCCCCAATACTTGAGCACACAGTGATTTTCATCTGCAGGGGCTGACAGCACACAGATGGGGAACCTCATGGCTGATGACACTGCTCTGACAACCTCACTTCAACACAGACTTCTCGAAGGGGATGGCCCAAAGCTCCTGTCATGAGATGAGGTGGTCTCTGAAATGACTAGAGCACCATGGAAATGTTACTTGGGAAGACTATCCCAGCCCATAAACAGACATATTTTCCACTAAATATGCCCTAGGCCTCATTTACAGGGTGTTTAATCCCTTGTTGGCCAATGACATTTTTATGGGGATTACTATGAAGGAATGGACTGGGTGGTTCACTCTGTGCCTAAGGGCTTGCTCCTGTCACGCCACCCAAAATGCTGAAAGATGAGCAATTCAGAAAATTTCGGCTACCAAAGGTGCATGACCCTGACTCTCCTGACTCAGGAGAGAGAAGAAGTTGTGGTGTATCCGTAAGAGACAAGTTGGATATGCCTCGAGCTTTCATCCGGGAATGGTTTCCAAGCTCCTCTGACTGCAGCGGGCATCAGGCAACCACAAGGGGAAGGAGCCAGACTTTTCAGTAGCAATTAAGTAGGAGGCAGAAAATACCCACACTGGCCCACAGTAGCAGTGATTCCATCAGAGGTCGCTGACAGACGATGGCGTATTTAGCGGCACGTTTAACGGCACCCTGAAATGCCATTTCCCAGCGGTCTCCTGCTGCCACTATGGAACAAAGTCCTTGCTTTCCCAAGGCACGTATGGAAAAGGGTGTTGTGTACCCAACGTGCATGGGCTCTGCACACCGCCTTCCCATGCTCACACGCAAGAACCAGGCAGCTGTGCCTGCAAGTGGACAGTTACAGTCACTTTCTCAGGATCTGCATATTTAACAGGCTTACACAGTGTTACATCTCCCAGGCACCTTCTCTCCTGGGAGCTGATCCATAAGCATCTACGAGCATCGTAGCACTGCCAGGCAATGGTTTGCTCCACTGACAGATGTCCCTGTGCGATATTTAAGCTCTGAGGTTCTAATCCTGCAATTACCCGTTAGGTAGGTCATTATACACGTCCCGACAGAGCAAACCAGGGTGGACATGGATGGATTTCAGTACTCCCTTCCTCTTTTCCAAACCCAGGATGTCTTACTGAATTTCTCTAGACAGAAGGTGCTGGAATGGACTCAGCTTTGCAGGGGTGACAGAACGCTCTCTGCTACTCTTTCATTGAACAGCTGGGCTAAGTGTTGCCTCCCTTGTTACTGAAGGTAAAAATATAATGAGTCGCTATTAATGGCTGCTGGCATGTGGGTAAAGTTCAGAGGTGTTGAGTGAGGGCTAAGTTATGCCCATGGCTGCACAGGCACAGACATCCTCTCATGTGTGGGTCCCCCTGGAGCTACGGGAAATACGAACCTAAATGCAAATGCTGCTGCGGGCACAAGGCTCTCTGGTCTGTAACAGGACTGGTACGGCAGAACGCTTTGGTGAATCCTGTAAAAGCCCTCAGCTGAAGGTGACAGCAGCCACAAAATGGAGGTGTTAAAGAGAACTGACACATCAGATAAACTCCAGCTGTCACCTCCACTCGTTGCCTCTTCTCTTTCCCCTCTCTGGCCTTCTTCTCTTGGCTAATAGCCCTAATGAGCAAGATTGAAAACATTTGTTCTTCTTTTGCTTTCAGCCTCGTAGGCTGTTCTTTCCTTTTCTTCCTTTCCTTCTTTAAACAGTCTTACTTCTCAAAGAAGAGGCAAGTGAAACCCAGAAGAAGTCAGCAGGTTGCTGTTTGGCCTGTTTTCCTCTAGAAAGCCTGTAAGACACTTTTTGGATGCTCGTCTGTATTCTCCAGGTAAACGCTTCTCCAGACCCTGTGTTCAGTACTTTTTCTCTCCCAACCTCTGCTAAAAGATGAGATTTGAAGGTTTTTTCTGCTTGCTGAGAAAAGTCTTACAACCCAGATGAGAGGACCCCCGGCCCAAAGTCTCTAAGATCACACTAGCGTCACATCATCTGAATCAGAATCTGGAACAAATTCTATTTGCTATATTTTCTGGTTGAAAGTTTAGTTCCAAAAATTGATTGAACTTAGTAGATTGTCTTTTCTGAACTGTTTCATAGGGCAATTTTCTCATAGCTCAACTTTAGGTAGGAGAAAGATGAGTCTGTTTGCAAGGACAACCATCAAAGGGTTAAACGGTGCTGCAGAAGCAGAGGCTGCCAGTTCAGGATGCAAATACACTATGCACTAACTCAGGACTAAAACCTGTGTTCCTTGGTGGGTAACAAAGATTGCTGTGTGGGTCTTCTGAGATGAGGTGAAAAGGTTTGGTTGCAACCCCTCCCAAGCACTCATTGTTCTGCGTGGCAGATGCTAAAAGGATTCTTGGCTGTACTTGGCTGTGGGGAGAGCTTATAGCAGCCTTCCAGTACTTAAAGGGGGCCTATGGGAAAAATGGGGAGAGGCTTTTTATCAGGGAGTGCAGGGATAGGACGAGGGGGAATGGTTTAAAATAAGGGAGGGGAGATTTAGATGGGATATAAGGAAGAAATTCTTTCCTGTGAGGATGGTGAAACGTTGGCACAGGTTGCCCAGAGAGGTGGTCGATGCCCCATCCCTGGAAACATTCAGGGTCAGGTTGGATGGAGCTCTGTGCAACCTGATCAAGTTAAAGATGTCCCTGATCCTGCAGGGGCGTTGGACTGGATGACTTGTAAAGGTCCCTTCCAACCCAAACCGTTCTATGATTCTATGATTCAACTAACGGTGCCAGTACCGACCCATCGCCCTCAGCTCTCACAGCAGAGCAAGGCTGTCTTCCTCCCCTATCACACGTGCAACCTTGATAGGATTCACTCAAACTGCTAAAACTGATCTCTCTCTGTATAGAGGCAAAATATTTAGGATCTTTTGGGACACTTAATTTTGCTTCACTAAGCCCAGATCCATAAAGTTAAGTGTATACAAGATCATGGGGTTTAAACGAACAAGCATTCATTGTCTTGCTGACAACATGGCCAGACAGGCGTAAATACATCTCCATTAACAGATGTATCGAGACACTTATCAATCCATCCCTACATCTCATGATGCTCTGTTGTGCTAAGAAATAAAAATCTTTAAAATTCATTTCTACCCTTGTCTGGGAGGTGCTGTGAAATGTTACCCAACGGTGAAGAACTTCACTTCCTTAAGTCTTATTCTCTCCAAGTAAAATGGTTGATAAATTAACATGAATAATCTACAGTATTTTGCTTTAAATAGTCCCCCATCAGTTAGAAATCTCATACAGAGAACGAAGCAACAGGAAAATGTTGTAGAATCATTCTCTTGAAGTTGTTTTTTCCCAATAATGGCTATTTTAAAAATACACTCTGCTTACTTACATGAACAACACACAGAGAAGAGTTGAAAGCGCCACATTATCTTTCCAATGACATATTTAGCCAGTTATTCAGGCTATAATGAAGCTGTGTAATGAAGTCAATGTCCTTGAAAGTTCTTCATCAATTTTTTTCTCATCTGTCAGCATATCCACTTGCCGACACAATATTAATTAAACACAACATTTCCTGGAGTGTTGAAGTGAAGTCCCATCACTGATAATGAACAGGTTTAGGAGAGTCACATCCCAACAAAATTACTTTTTAAACCAGCCTTATTAAGCAGAAAATTAGACCTAAATCACCCTACAACATCCTCATTAAAAGCCACTGATCCTTGGCTGCTTCTATGTTCTAACATCTTTAATTAGCAAACTGCTAGTCTATCTGCCATGATAAATGCTATTAATCTTACCTTTCATTTGCTTTCTCTTAACCTATCGTTTGCCCACTTCAGGGAGACACACGCTTCCACCAGAATCCATTTTATTGCATCTAATGTCCTTGTAAGGATAAAAAATGCAGTAGTCACGAGTTAAACGTGATGACTCTCGCCGCCCTCGCTCCATCACTGAATTTCAGGATTTGTAGGTATCTTGGAGGGCAGACTTGCTGCGTTCCTGGGGACGTTAAGACTGTTTTGAAGCAGGTACATATGGACTACTACTGTGAAACCTGGCTAGTAAACCACACTGCAGCCGTGGGGCGGTGCCCTCCCTGCTGCCCTACTCAACCCAGGGAAGACTTACGGGCGTCAATTAAAAAATACTTCTGGGCGTCTGTGAAGGCTCCGCCCAGGGAAAAGCAATGCTTTAAAAACACGATGGCATTTTAGTATTGTAGCTACTAAATCTACAGCCTTTGAGCAGCCTCTACAGAGTGTGACAGCTTCACAGCTTCCTTAATATTTGCTCACAGAAGCTCCAGAATATATCAGGACAAATAACATACTGCGTCGGACCACTTTCACATTACATTAATCAGATGTAAGCAGATAATGCAGCGCCATACTATGCATTTCAGAAATGCATTTATTTGCTGTGTTCTCAGGTACAAAATGCTGTGTTTGTAGCTATGGAATCAGGACTCCTCACAAGGCTCATGCCGGCTGGTTTTTGCTGTGGGTCTGTGCATCATCTTCTTACAGCAAATAACATCACCACGTTCAGCGCGCAGCTCCTGGGAAACAGAGGAGGACAAATCTGGCCTCACCCACTCCATATTTTGTGTGATAAATCCAGTTTGTGTTTTTCTGTAGGTCTTTTAAATGGGTTTCTGAAAGAGGCTCTGACCTGCATTAACGTTACATGTCCTGATCGCAGACACTGCCCATAACCTTCAAATTTAAGAGCCTGATTCTGAGGTTTGTCAGCCTAATTTACTCCATTTACCCCTGTTCAACTTACCTCTTTCATTGTTATTATCTCATGTCATTTAGTGACCCCACTTGCATCCCTTAGACATAAACACTTTCCCTTGGCAGCTTTAATGAAAACTGCGTTTAATTTCACATTGCCTTGGGTTTTTCTTGCTGCTGATGGGTTGCTGCTTACCGGGGCCAGGTTATTCTAACTGCTAGGAAAGCGCTCTCTTTTTGAGTCCCACTACTAGGCTGTAAGGCAGAGGTTTCTCTCACTGTGTTTATGTGTCTGAAACCCAGGCTCTACTCTAAGCTACCTGTGCAGCTTCCGCAGTCAATGTCAAGAGATAAGCATCCCCAGCAGGCGACTTGTCCACCTACTCCACGGGGACATGAATTACCCTTGGGAAGCCGTTATCTGTTATTCCTCAGTATGGAGACAGCCCATTAATTAGTTGCCTGACTTCTAGATGTTGAGTTAGGTACAATAATCTGACTCCCAGTGATTTTTTTTCTCAGTGTGGAGCAGATGAGTCACGACTCGTTTGCGAGAATCGTATTGGTGAAGCTGTGCTTTTCTAATGAAACCCTTCTCTCACCCCCAATATGTTTCCATTATCTTGCCATCAGGAAATAATTTTTTCTCCAGCACGCAAAGACACATGACATGGTCATTTACTCGCGCACATGCGAAACCAGATTAACTACTCCATAAATTAGTTAAAAGATTTTCCCAGAGAAAATGAAGAGGAAAGACATGCAATTTCCACTTCTTAACTCCGGAATGAATGAAGATGCTCAGTCTGTGCTGTTCGTGACTATCGAGATAGATACTAGAAACCCAGATTACTAAATTGGGATGACCAGGTTCATGAGAATAGAGGGTCTGGAGTCTGTCTGAGGCTATTCATGTTTTTATTGCAAAATTAATTACTACAGTGGGTTTTTTTTGTATTTGGTTTAAATTCTAAAATCCTGTGCCCCCACATTTGGGGTATGTTGATCCTGAATTTTAACTGCTGGACCAAACGAAGCCCTGAACTCGCAGTAAAGCCACATCTGAATGGAAATCAAGATCAAAATAAACTTTTGATCTAACTCAAATAGAGCATTTCAGGCCAGCAGCTAGAATGATGTGGTGAATGGATACAAGGCCAGCATAACAAACAGAGTGAAAGTCATTGGAGAGGCATCAGAAAATCTGTGATGAAAACATATCAGGCTTTTCCATGACTGGACTGGTTACGATGCACCTTTGTCCGAGCAGATACCCCTCACATCACTACCAGGCTGAGCCACTTTATGCTGGCCAAAGTCCAACAGAACCCAGCCCGCAACCCTTGGAGGAACTCTTAGAAGTTTTTAGATTATATTTAAAATGTAAAAGATGAGGGTTAGTACTACTGCAGGATCCGATGGGGGTTACACTCCTGTGGAGCATACCTGTCACATTCAGCAAAAGAGCAGAGACACACCTTTCTGTCTGGGCTGCATAAGATCTATTCTGTGCCTTACCTGGTCACCTGGGTCATCTCCTTTTGACTGGAGCACTCCTCATGCCATTTCCTAGGAGAGTCCTTAATGCCATTGGGTAGCTGAAAACAGTTCTTTCATTTCAGACAGCTAAACCCAGCCATTAGAAGTGTTTCAGCCACCAGAACTGGGTGTGTGCCATCAGCGGTGTTGGGTGTTCCATGGGAAATCTTGGGAAGAGTCAGAGAACAGGAATCAAGTGCCGGAGCTAAACTGCCCAAGTAACACTGATCACAAACAGTGATTTTTATGAGGCTGGCGCATGAAAATGAGAAGGCTCTCCAAGCTTAGGAGAGCGATACGGGTGCAAAATTAGTGTCAGAAACAGATTAGCTCAATGGAATGAAAACCAAAGGTTGGGTGTCAAATTGGGAGGGGAATTACAGGTGTGAGTATTGTCGTACCAGGATGAGTGAGAGCAAACTGGGGCTGATTCAAAACTAAAGGCTTGGCTAAAGTAGGGATCTGATTGGATGAATAAATTCCTTGCTAGAGGCACCTGGTTTCCTCGTAGAAATTAAAATAGAGTTGTTCAGGCTGTGATAGCAGCTCCTCCTCCCACTAAGTATCAGTCTTCCTTGTTTCCTGAGGTTACCAGCTCTGTGCAGGACTCTCTCTGAGGCAGAAGCCTGTGGCTCCATCAGTGACAGAGAAAGCAGCAAAGGACAACCCTGCGATGACATGTCACGTTACAGACGGGTGCTTTCACAGACAGAGCCGGGCTCTTGGCTGGAGCCTTTGCCATCTCCCCCGTTTCAGGGCAAGAAGCAAAGGGCGTCGAGACAGGAGCTCAGAGAACCAGAAAGCTGGGTTTTTGCACCGAGGGCATGTTTCTACAGCAAAGCGTTTCATAAACTCTGGCCCAGATTCTCCCCTATGAGTCGACTGCGCTCAGTGCAAGCTGAGGATTGGAGAACAAAGGTGGCTTGAAGCCACCTTTCTGCTTCTCCACTCTGGAAGCAGCTGGGGACTCGCTGGCCCCTTGGGTAGGTTCAAGTCGCCTCAGGCTAGCATAGCGGCAGGAGATTGCTAGAAAATAGCCAAGATGAAGCTACACCTCCTTTTCCATTGGCTGTCACTGCTCCAGAAGGAGCCAGGAGGTGACTTGGGTGACACCAGTGCCACAATAGAAGCTCAGTCTTCCCAGGGACCCTGATCATGTGGAGAGAGCAAATGTCAGCGCGGATGCTGGCGAGAAAGCAGCGTAATGTGCAGCTTATTTGGAAAAGCAGCAAGCTAAGATCATCTGAATTCAAATATGGTGAGCCATGCACTCAAGTCGGTGTGCGTCCATGGGCAAACGCCTTCATCTTTTCTGTGCCTCAGGGCAGGGCGACTGGAGAAGGAAGTCAAAAGCAACAGAATTTCACTATGAAATGTGATCAGATGCTGCCTCCAAATTTAGTCTAAGTCTAAAAAAAACCCCCCCGAGTAAATATTTACGGACACGCACACTTAATGTGGTGGAGAATTAGTTTTTCACATATTTATCCAGCAACCGTTCTGTCTGCAGGCTGGACCAGAATCCTGCCGAGGGCAGAAGTATTTATGGGGGAGATAATTTGCAAGAACACGGACTTCAAGGAGTAGACTGGTCCTAACAAGTGCACACAAGAGCTCAAAAAGGAAAGGAAAATCTCTTGCCCGACGAGGGATTTTGGTTTTGCTTTTGATGTAAGATGGACCCCAGACATGTGCAAAGGAGAGAGACATTTCAGAAAAGATGCTCTCTGCTGCATTGCTTACCCCCCACCGAAAGGGTGTTTGTGAACTGCTACGAGCAAGCACCTGAAAGAGGAGTCAAGTCCCACAGCGATGCACTTGCCTGTGTTGTGCAATCTCCCAGTATCAAGATAATTCCATGTAGTGCCACATTCAATCACAAAAAGCAGTGTTAGGAGTAATAGAGCTCCTGTAACTAAAGTGCTTTCTGTCCTCAAATCTTCCAAGAAGCTGACTGAGGCAAGAGAGGGAAAAAGCTAAAGGGAAAAAACTTGCTAGAAGTAAAATTGTATTTTTTTGGACATTGGAAAGGATGCAAAACTAAGCCAGAGGCCTCCAAGTCAGCAGCCATTTTAACAGTTTGCGAGAGATTTTCATCTTTTCCCCCTACAGCCTCAGCTCTGCTGTAAACACCGAGCGCACCCTCCATGGCTGTCAGCCGCGCCGCTCGCTTTACACTGAAGCTGCCAGGAGATCAGCAAGACTTAAGGTAATATAATTCACCAATCGGCAGCATAAGGACTTCTTCACGACACCTCTGTGAAGAACGCAATGGGTGACATTTACTTTTAGAAATCAATAAAATCAGGACGGATGCTTTTGGAAACCACTAAAAGCAAAGATACGCAGGTTTTCCGTTGTTCTTTTGCCAGTGGCAGAATGGGAAACTAACACCTTGTCCTGTCCCAAGACATCACTTTCTTATTTAAGAATAAAATGATGAAAAATATTATTCCTGGGTTTGTCAGGCTGAACAGGTCAAAGCAATTTTTCAGGCCACCGGTGGTTTTTACGCAATGACACTTCCTGTGCTACAGGCAAATGATGGTGCACAAAGTTTCTTGAAAACATAATAAAAGCATTCCAGTGCAGCTACCAACAACTGATGGAAAAAAAGATACACTGGGTACAGAAATCATCGCTATATTTGTCCATGCACGAGTACAATGTATGTGAAGACGTTATAAATGCGCATCGACATTTCTTGCTCGTGGATGTGCACTTTACGCAGATAAATCTGCCCCCACGCGCAGCCACACTCATCGGAGTAACCTGATTTTGAAGGCTTTTTCTTCAGTAATCGATCGGCTGCTGTTTTCTTGCAGGCAAATCCAAGCACAATAAATTCCTTACTGGTATCGCAGAAGAGGAAACGATGTTACAGACTATGGAAAAGTTCAGCACTAGTAAATTCTGATGAACACCATTACTGTGATTACTGTTTGTGCAAAGATATGCCTGCCTCATTGTCATTTCTTATACTACATCAAGCCAAGGCTGGTGGGGACCTAGTACTGCTGTCGCCCAACTGAATGTGACCTTTTTTGGGTGACCGTCTTGCGGTGGGGGTTTTCCTACTCCTCTGGGAAAGCGTGAATTAAAAAAAAAAAAAAAAAGTGCAGCCATTAGGATGCAACGTAAGGTTTTAATAAGCGCAGGAATTAAACAGATGAGCTTTTGGCTTTTAAATGTCAGCGTTGCAACTTCCCTGTCATTTGCAGGAGAAAAGGGAAGGGGCTAAACATCTTGGGATGTGGCGAGTTTTAAGCCGCATAATGATGGCGATAAAAATCTATAATGTCAGTTGCCTTGTGGCAATCAACAAACATTTCGCATTATGCTTGCATCTTAAGGTTTGCGGCCAAAAAAACAGATTTGCCTTTGTCTCATTAAAATAACGAATGCAGTCCGAATGGATCTGCAGTGATTCACTGTACGTCACACCAAATCACAACGCTTTTTGGAGCCAACTGACTATGGCCTCATTACTTTAGACAAAAGTGGGCTTGGAGGAAAAACTGGGGTGATGTTTTTTTTTGCTCAGCCATGTTTTTCCCTTTGAAATACTTAAGGCAAAAGAGCAGATCATTTTTTCCCATTGGTAGCTGAGGAAGGTTGGGTTATGGTCATAGTACAATTGCATATCGATATACATAAACACACAACACGTTAGCGTTAGTGAGGGGAAATAGAAATTAAGCAAATACAAATGGCATTAGTGAAATTGATTTTAATGAACATGAATCTCTGATGAACTTAAAGACCTGAAAATGAAAATAAGCTGTTAAATATAGTATTTCACAGGAGCAGGGAGCTTGAGAACCAGCACGCTCCCCTTCTCTGCTGTCTAAGACACTATATACTGGTGGTTTGTCTTCTGCAATCTTTGTTCCCACATTTCAGTACCTTAAGTGTAGCAAAAAAAAAAAATTAAAATCTTTTTTTTGTCTGAAGAAGCTTGGTGAAATATCTTTACAAACTGATTTATTTTAACACTAATACGTAAAATTAATCTATGTGCCCTGAAAGAAATTTTGAGAATTATGCCTGAAACTGTTCAAGATTTCAGGCATAAACATTAACTCTGATTTACTGTTGTTAAATGTAGCTAAGAATATTTTATAAATTTAACTGGATCATTTTAAAACTGTATATATTTATAAATAGAAATAAGAATTTCAGGTAACAGGTAATAGAATTAATGTGAATTTTGACTATAAGGAGATTATATAAAGTTCATGGTGAAAATCATACTTCGAAACAGCTAAATGAATGTCAAAGGTCTCTCAAATATATTATTTCCATTTTCTTTTGTGCACATATGTTTTATTATAAAGAGAAAATGCTTGATATTAAGCTTTTTTCCCCCCTGCAAAAATCACGCACACGTATTTCTAATTTGATAGCAAAGCATTCTGTTATACCCGTTGGGTATATGTTATTTCAGGTAGGATAAAAACTGCTGGAGAGGCATTCACGGAATGACTGATTTAAACGTTATAAATCCCTGAATTTTTCATCTCCCTTTGAATGGAGTGCCAAAGGGGATTAAAGTCTAAAGACATATCACAAACAAATTTACATTATTAAAATTACTGTAATCAAGAGTCTTTTCGAGCATTAATCAGGATTAGTGAAAACAAAAAAACCTCAACTTTTCTATTGTGCAACACTAATCAAAATTCTATCAAATGACAGGTAACAGCGTAAAAGCAGTTTTGAAAATCAAAAATACTGCTCGGTGTATTCTAGTATTATTTTGAAGTGTTTTCACCTATTTGAGATTGGATCAATGATTTCTTGCTGAAAATTCACATGGCAGGCAACAATCGTAGGTGAAAATAAATCTCCGTAACACTGCGAAGTCCAACCTCTGATTTCCAGGAATCGCTTGTTTGAGCACAAGCTATAGAAGCAGGAGGGAAAAGTGCAAGGAGGAACGCTTGGTTTTGTCCTCCTAAGTTGTAACCTAAATAATCCGAGCGGTGGAAAACCCAACTAGAAACCTGTCGAGTGTGAGAACCCAACGGCGCAGGGCAGGCGGCGCGACTCTCGCTGCTGAGCTGGCAATAAGCAGGTTTGGGCTGAAGAGCCGTGAAAGCTTTTAAGTGAGGTCTTTATCCACTGCACTCTACCCTTTACAGCTCTGCTGCCAGGCTAATAGAGTAAAAGGATAAAGCTTGTACAGATTTTTCTGGTCCTCTGGAGCCTCTTAAAGAAGGCATTACAGAAACCACCGCTGCACTCGGGAGCATCGGGCTCCAGCTCCCCGTCACCGATATCACCAGAAATACTCCCGACCAGTAACATAGCAGCAGGATTGGACCCTGTGTTCATTTCACCCCTGGAAAACGTCAACTGCTATTTTAGAATGGAAATGACAGAAACGTGCATGTAAAGAAAAATCCCCCCAAAAGATCTGAGAGCAAGGACCAACCACTTTCTAAAGTCTCAGAAGCAAGCTCGGCCATGCAGCAATATTCAGATACTGTGAAAGTATGTCAGAAAATCAGTGACATGAATTAAAGACCAAGGAAAACAGCCTGATTCTCATGGCTTCTTTCTAGGAACTCCAACCAATTTAACTTTTTGCTGGTATCTGAAGCCGATGGACACCTTCCAGGCCCTCAATCTTCAAACTTGTTGCTTCCCTGTGTTTGGTTAAACAAAATTTTACCTTGCAAGCTCAAGAGAGCGAATGTTAAATATTCATTGATGCAGTGCAAACTGACAGCAGTTTCCAGCTCCCTGTTAGTAAGGTTACACACATGGGTTAGTAAAATGTTAATTTTGGTTAGTGACTAAAATCACACAGCTCGAAAAAGCGACAGTGGAGCAGAATCTCCTCTTTGCACCTCTTCCTAACGACGCCTCACGCTGATCATTCTTGAAGTTCAAAGAAAAACTAAATGAGGTTAGAAAACAATATATTATCTTTAATTACAAGTTGGCATTATGGTTTCTTCAAAGTATGAACATACCAGGATACCGAGTACATTAAGAACACATGATCTGTATTCCAGTTCCATCTGAGCATACACCATAAATCCTTCTTGGAAAAAAATCAGGCATCATAGCAAGAATATTAGAGCACAAAAAACGTCTTCAGTATTTTGAAGTCCTCTCTTTATGTTCTCTGAAACACCAACCAGAAGCAGACACTTAAAACCTTACATGGTACACAAAATAAGGTGGATTTTTCATAAGCCAGAGAAGGGGAAAAACCCAAATGACAGGTTCTGGGATCTCATCCCTGGGACAACCATGCACATTTGCAAGGTTAGCACCGATGCTCCACACACACAAATGCAATAATCAGATGCTAGCTTATCCCCTCCCAACAAAACCATCATTCCAGCAGTATCCAACATTCCCTTGGCAGCGATTTTAACAGCAGCTCAGCACAAAGCATAAAGCACAGCAAAATAGATGCCTTCATGGCAACAGGAGACACCAAGGGCTCTGTATGGGTTTCAACTCGGTATGAGAAGAGTTAAAATCCTACAGGTCTGTGGTGGCCAGAAGCAACTTACAGGACTGAACTTTCAGGTTAAGTTAAGTCAACTTTGCTTTAGTTTGGTATTAATTTGTTTATTTCAAGGAAAACTTATGATTGGACGCCTTCTTACCATTGAATTGAAAACCTCTACTTTAAAGTCGATTTTAATAATGATTCACAAGTTCCTCTAGTTATGCTTTGATAAGTTCTACATTTATTTTTAATAACTAACCTTTTAACAGTATTTAGATACTCAAACCTGCTGTTGGTTCAATCAAAATATTCTTTAAATCAGGTTTTATGTTCTGCATTTAAAACTCCGCGCTCAGCCTCCTGCAATCGTTTAATTCAAAGTGGGCTCTCAAAAAGCCTTCTGAATATTTCAAGGACTCTAAGAAAGCAGAGTTTTAGGATTCTAGGTAGATACAGAATTATAAACAAGCTTTTTACTCATGTAGGTACAATCACTGTACAAAAAAACATCGCTCCAAACCCATCTTATCTCTAAGACTATGAAGACTTTCCCGCTCTAAAATTAGTGAACCACTTTTTTTTGCCATAATCATTTGAGAAAGCAGTTATAAATTCCATTATTTTTAGTATAAATCTTTAAAAAACCAAACTCATATTTAACGTTAAGCTGTTAAAAACTTTATTCTCCAACTATTTTAGTTTTGGTGAAAAATGAACAGTTAAATTTATCTCCATTTAAATATTCCCGGCTGCTCAATCATCTATAATTTTAACCAGAATAAACATTTACCTAAAAATCATGATTCTCCATTAAACTGACCTTGTTTTCAAAATATTATCTAGCATCAACTCAGTTTGCAAAATTGACCTTTGCTGATTTGCAGTTTCCAGCCATTTTTTGCTTCAGTAGTGGTTTTGGTCGGCTTTCGCTTCATCTGATGCCTTTTAAGAGTATTTTCAAGATTTTCTTTTATGGAAAAAGGTACAACAGACAACCTGTTCTGTAAAAGTTATTCTGTAAAACAAAAAGAAATGAAGATATAAAAATGGAAATGAGCAGGAACCAGTTTTAAACATATGTCTTTATGAATGAGGCTTAATCACACGCTTCGTTTTCCAAACACAAAAAGTCTTTTGGAAATGTATTAATTAAAATTAAGTGCCATAGACAAGTGGCTTTAGAGGGATGGCAGTCCTTTTCAAATTAGCATAACACTAGCGACAGGCATGGAAATTGGTTTAATAACCTTAAATAGTTCCACCCCCCTCTTAAGACAAATGGCCACGGACAGCTCTACCCCCTCAGGCTGCGGCTGTACCAGTTTGCGTGGTTGCTCTGACATCGGGTGGGTATTCCGGTCCGAACAGAAATCATTGAATGCACCTCAATTATTATTATTATTCTATACTGACTAGTGAAGCATACAAGGCACCAAAGCTTTATACATCATAAAACAGATAAACCAAAGGAAACCAGCACAAAGCCACATCAAAAACTTCACCAGAGAGGGATTTACTTCGTAACTTGGACCAACACAATCAATACTTGGCAAGATATTATTAGGTTAGTCATGATATTGAGTGGCCCAAACCACCCCCACAGGTCTAGGCTCACACATGTATATATAACAGAAAAACAAGCCAAAGGGATAAGCAGTCTTTAAGCACTTTCCTTCCCTGCTGTGTTTTACATGAGTGTCCTCGGAGCAAGCTCGATGTTACAAGAACCCCTTTCAAACATCCGCTTTCAGGGCAGAGCGTTCTCCAGCAAGTGTCAAAACACACAAGCTAAATCTCTACTTACTTCACTCTAAATGTCAGACATAAACATTTTTTTGTGTGTGCTCACGATTCATGAGAAACTGGAGGAAAAAACAAGTCCCTGCTGATAAGGAGCTGAATGTCCACAAGCTTTTCCCAAGTACTCCGATCATTCACCTAACTGCACTCCACTGCTCCTCCTGCCATGTCCGACTCTGCTTTACCTCGCTTCCGCGGGGGTTTTGCTTGGACTGCCAGCTGGTTTTAGAGACATGTAGGACAGAGAAAGTGGTTACGCATGTCTTTTATTTATTATAAATACATATAAATATGTTAAGTGATCTTTTGCTTTGTTTATCATGATGAGCAAGGACTTTGGAAAATCATCTGGAAAACTTAACCGAGCTGAGAAACAGGCAAAAAGCAAGCGTTAGCGTACAATCACAGGTTCCTCTCAGTTCAATAATGGGTTCATTGCCTTTTTTTTTTTTTTAAAAGAGAAAAAAAAAGCATCATATTTCAAAGCATCTATTGTTTTATCAAGAGCACCAGACCTTTCCCCCCCCTCCCATGCCATGTCATTTTCATTTGGATTTGCAGATGCAGTCCAGCCCTGGCTGGCTACACGACACCCTCCTATGATTTGGAAACATTGCATAGTTTTGCAGCTGGATTTTCCTTCCCTCCCCTCCTTTTAAACTACTTTTAAACACAGGTTGGTCACGCCAAAGAAAACTCACTGTCATTTCCATTTCCAGATCTCCCTCCCTTGTTCTTTTTTCCTAGAGTTTAGTTTAAAAACCGCTCAAAAACTTTGCAGATCAGAGCAAGCAGAAAAGCCACGCGATGCTCACAGTCCACTAACAGGCTGGGAAGGAAATAACTCTATGGATGAAGTTGCGTGGTGGTGGGGGTAACTAAAGAAAAGTTGAAAGCGGGTGTTTTTTGGGGGGTTCCAAATACTTCGAAAATGGGGTGGAGGGTATTTAAGAGACGCAAACAAAAAGAAAACCCAGACTTAGCTGACGGTAGGAAGCCGGGGCTGATGGTTGCGGAAAGAAAAAGTGCACGGAATAAAAAATTAAAGACAATAAAGCCCCGAAGGCCGGAGTCAGGGCTTGTCAGTACAGTGTTTGCAGAGGGCAGAGGCGGCTCCTGTGAAGGCAGTGCATTTTTCAGGGCAACCGGGCAAGGCTGCCCCACCGAAGGGGTACAGGGTGGACTGTCCGAAGGGGCTGAGCGCCGCGGGCAGGGGGGTGCTGAGCGCCTGGCCCTGGTTCAGGTAAGCCACCAGCCTGCGCATCTCCTCCAGCGCCTGCGCCTGCATGAGGATGTAGTTCTTGGCCAGGAGCAGGGTGGCGATTTTGGAGAGTTTCCTCACCGAGGGGCTGTGGGCGTAAGGGATAACGGAGCGCAGCCCGTCCAGAGCATCGTTCAGGTCGTGCATCCTGCGCCGCTCCCGCGCGTTGATGCTGAGCCGCAGCGAGCGCTGCTCCTTCGGCTTCTTGCCCAGCGCTGCCCCTTTCAGCTTGCCCTCCCTCTCCTTCGCCCCGGCCTCGAAGCCGTCCTCCTCGTCGCCGCTCTGCTCGCCGCTGCTCTCGGCCGCCTTGCCCAGCGCCGCGGGGTGGAAGCCCCCCGGATACGGGCCCCGCGCCGCCTCGCCCGCCGCCCCGAACGCGAACGCCGAGGGGTTGTAGCCCGGGGCCAGCGACAGGTACGCCTCGCTGCCCAGAGACTTCAGCTCGGCCATCGCTTGCGCGGGGGGAACCCGTGCTCTGCTGTCGAGGAGGAGGAAGAAGAGGAAGATGCGGCCCCGCCGCGCAGCGCCCGGGCCGGGGGCGGGCAGTGAGGGGGCCGAGCCCCGCCGCCCCTTTTATCGCCGAGAGGGGCTCCCGGCAGCCAATCAGAGCGGCTGCGGGCGGGCCAGCCGGGCCGGCTCCTTCCCTTCCCTTCCCTTCCCTTCCCTTCCCTTCCCTTCCCTTCCCTTCCCTTCCCTTCCCTTCCCTTCCCTTCCCTTCCCTTCCCTTCCCTTCCCTTCCCTTCCCTTCCCTTCCCTTCCCTTCCCTTCCCTTCCCTTCCCTTCCCTTCCCTTCCCTTTTTCTTCTCTTTTTCTTCCCTTTTTCCTCTCTTGCCTATTCCTCTCTTACCCTCTCCCTTCCCCTCCTCTCTCTTTTCCCTTCCCCTCTCCCTTCCCTGTTGGTGTCCAGGTGGGCATGAGACACCCCTCAGAGGCCACCTGGGACAGAAGGAGATGCTGCCTAAAGAGCCAGGACAGAACAGCTATGAAAAGTGAACGGGAACGGAAACGAATCCCTGTTGCTCCCCTAGAACTTCTGTGTGCCGGCCGGGACAAGGCAGCGGAGGAGGAACTGCAAACACAAACATTGTGGGACCAAGAACCTTATCTCTGCTTGCCTGGAGCTGCCCCTGGGTGCTGGAAGGGCAGGGAAAGCAGCGTGACGTTGTGGTCCAGTCTCTGGCTGGCAGTGTCTCAACTCTTCCAGGATGTGAGAGTGGGTTCAGCTCTTACAGGTGACAGCGCCGGGCTCCAGGCCTGTGGATTTCCTCGTTTCCCGTTCTAAAATTGATGAGGAAAGGTGGTGGTTGAGCTGATGCTTCAGACTGCACCTTGGCCCTTGTTAGTCCCAGAGCAAACGAAGAATTGATTAGGGGACCAGAATCTTTTCTGGAGACTTTTCTAGTGTCTTTCTCAAAGAAAACTGGAGAAGTGCCCCCCTCCCCACTCATGGACCACAACCACTCATGGTGCGTGTTGCGATGGGAGGCAAAGCCATGCAAGGTCTTGACAGCCGTGGGCATGGCTTGCTGATCCGGTCGCTTTGATGTAGGTGAGGATGACAGAGGAGGCACCTGTTGTGCTGGGAGATTTCCAAGGCAAAGGCCCTGTCTACTTCCATTTTCTTCAGAGACTCTCTTTGCTCCTCCTTTCCATGTGCCAGAAATATAAATATGATCCTGGGTGACTCCTGAATGCACTCTGTCCTTCCCAGATGCGGGTACCGGTAACCGAGTGATGAGCTCGGAAAGGAAAAAAACCACTCCACACCATGGCCTGCAGTGTGTGAGGAATCACTGTGGGCGAATCCTTGCCAAGTCTGGCCCATAGAGAAACCTCAAGGAGAATCCAAGGCAGGCACTGACAAAAGTGAGGGCTGCACGGAACAGCATGATTTAGACCCTTTCTCTCATAACTCTGCGTTGAGATGATTGAGATGGGTTAATCTTTATTTGCAACAAAGAGGTCCCAGTCTCATATTTTTCTTAGGTTGATGAGACTGCTTCACAGTACTGAGTTTTGGTATAAAGAGAGTGTAAGGGCACAGGAGGCCTTCTCCAAGCATGGCATGTGCCTGGTTCAGATACCTCCAGTGTCTGTTTAGAAAGGTTGGGATGAATCCTGTGCACTGACACGCAGATGCGAGCAGGTGGATATCGCTCACAGGCAGATGCAACCAGTTGATGCAGAGGTACCTGGTAGGTTATTTACTCTAGTAAATAGCTTGGGTGTTAAGGTGACACAAGGCTTTTTCAAGAATGCATTTTGGCTTTATCAGGCCTTCTACAAAGTGTAATTATCTTGTCCTCTTCCCATCACCTCCCTTTATGCCGTGCGCTAACATGAAATGACGAGCTTGTCTCTCTTCCTTCTCCACATCAGAGCCAAGCGTGCTGAGATCTGCAGTGACACATGCACCCTCACCCATGGCTGGAGAGCTGCTGCCTGGAACGAGGCTGTTCCCCTCCTCCGTGAATGCAAGGCTGGAAGGTTACTTTTCTGCATTTCAGAGTAGAGGAACAGAAAAAACGAGCTGCTGTCCCAGCCTGGCTGTCAGAGTGTGCACAAGGTTTGACCATCGTACTTTTCACTGATCTTCTCTCACCTCCAGTTTCTGAACATGTTCTAATATTGTCGCATCTCTTTTTTGCTGCCCTTATTGGGCTTATCAGCCCATGAAGACTGATTACTGGTTCTAGTCAGTTGTTTTATGAGAATTGGAGCACTCAACTACTCCTGGGACAGATCATTGTGTACATCCATGGTGACTTTCAAATACGGGTGAGCACAGCTCATCTCTGGAATCAGTCCCACGCTCCAAGTAAAAACAGACAAATGGAGCGAGGTACCTCCCCAGCCCTGGAGGTGTTCAAGGCCAGGTTGGATGGGACTTTGAGGAACCTGATGCAGTGGGAGGTGTTCCTGACTATGGCAGGGGGTTTGGAACTGGATGGGCTCTTTGGACCCAAACCATTCTGTGATTCTACAGAACGTTAGCATGAATTATTCCCATGAGAAAGATGCACAAGGGCTGCTAAAAGAAGGATTGTCCTCTGTTGGAAATGATTTACCTTTTTGGTGTGTGTTGAGCTCTTGCAATGAGAAGGACTAGCAGTGTCACAAGGTTTCAGGAGTTCTGGTGGTAAAGATGCATTACAAGTAGTGCTGGCTTTCTGAGTATGTGACGTGTATCTAACAAGGCGAATGCCAGGAGAAGCAGTGGGTGGAAAATTAGAAGTAAACACTTTTCACTCAGGTTCTCCAGTGCTTTAAAACATAGATGAATTCTTGAAGGGTTATTTCAAAACTGAAAGGGCAGCTTAGGATCTGTATCAACCACAAAAGAACAGAGCAGAAGGATTTTCTACGTTGTGTTCAATTCCAAAATGCGTATCTTAGAGAAATCATCTGGAGATTGTATGAATCTGAAATCAAAATGGATTTAATGTGCTATGGAAAAATGCACATGGAAGAATGTGTTTTGGACTTCACCCTCAAACTTCAGCTGTGAACATGCATCTTTGACACTGTTCAACCTGGTTTCTCACTGAAAACTAAGAAACAGAAGAATTTGACTTGGGTTTTGACATCACAGTCTTGGCCAACAAAAAAGGAAGACAAAAAAATAACAGAAGGCAGTGACTCAGAACATTGCAGAGAATAAAATCTCTTCCAAGTGCTTTGGGGGAAAATGGACACATGCAATAGGAAATGAATTTATCAGCTATTGTAAAGTATTTGATCCCAGATTTAAAGTGGGATTTTTCCTTCTACCCTTTTACATATTCAGAACTTACGATGAATATTTAATAATGACTAGCAGACTATCATCACGGCAGTTATAACAGTTATTCTAACTCTAAGTTCCTCAAGGCCATGTTACTCATTACGTGTAGATAAAATAGAGAATCATAAAATCATAGAATGGATTGGATTGGGAGGGACCTTAATGCCCACCCAGTCCCAACTCCCTGCCATGGGCAGGGACACCTTCCACTGGATCAGGGGGCTCCAAGCCCCATCCAGCCTGGCCTGGAACACCTCCAGGGATGGGGCAGCCACCACTGCTCTGGGCAACCTGGGCCAGGGCCTCCCCACCCTCACAGGAAAACATTTCTTCCCAAGATCTCATCTCAATCTCCCCTCTTTCAGCTGAGAACCATTCCCCTCATCCCATCCCTGCAGTCCCTGATCCAGAGCCCCTCCCCAGTTTTCCTGGAGCCCCTTTCAGCACTGGGAGCTGCTTTAAGGTCTCTCCCTTAGTCTTCTCCTCTTCAGGCTGAACAACCCCAACTCTCCCAGCCTGTCCTTGTACAGGAGGTGCTCCAGCCCTCGGATCACCTTAATGACCTCCTCTGGTCTCTCTCCAACAGGTATAAGAAATCCAAAAGGTGTAAGACAATTAGTTGCAAACCTGCCATATTAATTTAAAGACGTTAATTGTTTTGTTGTATAACAGCATTTTTGACTGCAGGAACAATTCACAAATGGATTTTTTCCCATCAGAAAAGAGGAGGGGGCGACAGTGAGGAACGCTGTCCCTATCCCCAACAGGCAGATTTGGGTGTTAAAAACAGAACAAACAAGAATTTGTTGAAGGGAACAGAAGAGAGAGGGTTTAGGGGAGCTGGGTGTGCTCTGATTTGGGAGGCGAGGGCCGGGGAACCCCCCCGGGACAGCCCCGGGCTGGCGCAGGCAGCATTACGGTCCCATGGTGACATCTAGCGACCGCCACAGCGTGAAGACCCCCGAGCTGCCCAGGCCAAGTGCATGGGATTCAACAAGGCCAAGTGCCGGGTCCTGCACTTGGGTCACAACAACCCCATAGAATCATAGAATTGCTTGGGTGGAAGAGACCTTTGAGGTTGTACCTGTCCACTGCTAAACCATCCCTGAGCACTTCATTCACCTGTCCTTTAAACACCTCCAGGGATGGGGACTCCACCACTTCCCTGGGCAGCCTCTGCCAGTGCCTGAGAGCCCTTTTGGTGAAGACATTTTTCCTGATGTCTAATCTGAACCTGCCCTGGTGCAACTTGCGGCCATTTCCTCTTGTCCTATTGCCTGTCACTTGGGAGAAGAGACCAACACCCACCTTGCTGCAGCCTCCTTTCAGGCAGTTGCAGACAGTGATGAGGTCTCCCCTGAGCCTCCTCTTCTCCAGGCTAAACAACTCCAACTCCCTCAGCCATTCCTCATAAAACTTGTTCTCCAGCCCCTTCACCAGCTTAATCGCCCTTCTCTGGACACACTCCAGGACCTCAATACCTTTCTTTTTAGGGAAGAGTGGCTGAAAAGTTGCCTGGCAGAGAAGGACCTGGGCGTGATGGTCAACAGTGGCTGAACACAAGCCAGCAGTGGCCAAGAAGGCCACCAGCATCCTGGCTTGGATCAACCATGGTGTGGCCAGCAGGAAAGGGACCGTCCCCGTGTACTCAGCGCTGGTGAGGCTGCACCTTGAATACTGTGTTTAGTTGGGGCCTCTCACTGTGAGAAAGGCTTTGAAGGACAGGAGCGTGTCTGGAGAAAGGGAACAGAGCTGGGGAAGGGGCCAGAGCACATGGGTTATGGGAGCAGCTGAGGGAGCTGGTGGTGTTCAGACTGGAAAAAGAGGAGACTTTATTGCTCTCCACAACTGCCTGAAAGGAAGTTGTGATGAGGTGGGTGCTGGTCTCTTCTCCCAAGTAACAAGTGATAGGATGAGAAGGAATGGCCTCGAGTTGTACCGGGGGAGGTTTAGACTGGATATTAGGAAAAATATCTTTACTGGAAGAGTGGCGAAGCACTTGAACATCTTTAATTTTACAGCACAATATAAGGAAGAATAAGGCAAATGGTGCATCAAGAAGAACACGGCCAGCAGGGCAAGGGAGATTCTTCTCCCCCCCTACTCTGGAAATGGTGAGTAGGTAGAGGACAGAAACTCAAGGCAAGGAAAAGCAGGCAGAGCTCAGTCTGGCAGGCGTCTGGCCAAACGTATCTGGGTCTGGACCACTTAGAGGTCACAGCTGTCGCCTGGAAGCATGACAGGAGTGTGAGAAGAGCTGGAGCTGCCGAAGTGTTAGTGTATCTGCTGTCATCTTGTCTATCACTTGTCTATCACACAGCTGAGGCTTTCCTCAGAAAATCCCAGAGTGATGCAGGAATATATCACTTTTATTTTAGGGGAGGAAGATCTTACGGCCAAGACACAGGACTTCTGATGTAACACCTCTTCTCAGTCCTACCTGAAGTTCACTCAGGTACTAACAAGGAGTTTGATTCTGATTGCAAAACCTACCTGAGGTATTAGGTGGGTGTGTAAAGAGTCTGTGCTTATGATTCTCCCTGCCATAGCGACTACCCTAATGATGTATCCACATAAATAGAGAAGACAGTGAAAACTTTCCTTCTGTCCGATCCTGCAAAGACCACCACAACTCCTACAGCCTGTAAGAGCAGCCCAAAGAATTTCTGTACAACAAAATGTCAATATTGTGTTGCTCCATGAGTACCTGTTCCTTCAAGGACCTGAAGGAGACTTCCAACAGGGAAGAGCAGATCATCATGCAACTTTGAAGGTTATTTTGAAGTAGTTTATTCAAAATAAGAGTTTGTTTAACACATACACAAGCCTCTGGGATAGGTTTTTCTCTGCTTGTGTGACTCAGTCATACTTTTTCCCCTTCGCTAGGTGGAGCAAGAAGATAGGTATAGGGATTGGCGGGATTGTTTTTTTAATAAAGTAAGCAGAGAGTTTTCAACTGGTTCCTGTTCGAATGGAGTTTTTTTAGCAGTGCCCGTACACACAGAGCCCTCAACAACCAAACCGACCAGCAGCAAGCTGGTCAAAGGCAGAAGTGCCTGAAACACCTCTCTTCCAGGTTGGAGAGCTGAGACTCCGCGTAGCTGCGGGCTCGGATTGTGCTCCAGCGTGGAAGGAGAGATTCCCTGGTCTGCAGTTCCCTCTGCTGGCAAAGCCTCCTCTTGCAGCAGCCGAGCTCCGAGCAGTCCTGGAACTTCGTGGAGCTCAGGCGAAGGGGCAGAGCTGAGGGAGGAGGGACAGGGACAGGGACAGGGCAGCCCCTGCCCCTTACAAGAACAAGGCAGCATTGTCCTCTTCCCCATGTAGCTCCAGTTTAAGCTTGCAGATGGGATACTGGGTACTGAAACTGGGCATACGGTTCTTACTTCTCCCAAGTCCCAGTCTCCTGCTGTGGAGCCCTCTGAGACCACCAGCCCTTTAGCACTAGGACAAAGTTCTTTATGGCAGCCAGCGACACAAGGAGGACCCTCAGCTCTGGCTGCCCTTTCTACAGACTTGCTGAACAGCTGTCATCATCGCTTCTGCCAAGGGAAGAGAGAAGAAATTGTGTATTGTCAGGGAGGGACTGAATAGTCTCATGCAGAGGCACATCCCAGAACATGAAACCTGCTGCAGAGAAAAGAGAGTGGCAAGGATCCCAGCTACCCCTTCAGAATCCAAGGAAAAACATTGTTTTCCTGCACTAAACCAGAAACAAATGCTAAACACAAACCCCTTTTGAGTTAGAACAAAGACTCAACACCTGCCTTCCTCTCTTCTTCACAACTCTCTTAGAAAGCCACCTTGGAAACTCTCCACAGCTGGGAGCAAGCCCAGCTGGGATCCCTTTCCTGGCCAAAGCAAAGGAGATAGGCTTTCTAGGGTGCTCTCCTGGCACAGGAGGGCTGCATGCCACCCACACGCAGGTGCTTAGTTTGCCAAGAAGAAAGTGTTGATGGAAGCAGAAGCTTGCAGAAGGAAGGGATGGGCCAACAGTTTGGAGCTGGTTTGCTGTATAGTCATGGCGTGGCTGGTGGGATGCGCAGTGCGGGTGGAAGTGCATGGTCAGGTTGGTGCACACTGGCAGTTGTGGGCTTTGGTTTCTGTGCTCAAGCATAACAATGAGTGCCTGTTGTCATATCCTCAAGCCTTGAAGGCATTAAGGGAGCTGCAGGGGACTGCTAACCACTGGCTTTCGGAGACTCTGGCTTCTCCCGTTGAGTATGTTGTTCGGCTCTTCCCTCTCTGCAGAATGGACCCACGCGTTAGTGAAGGTGACGCTTGAGACACCTGGATGTGAGAGTTGGCTTTGAAGAAAAACTGAAATGAAAAGAGATTCCAGTGTGGGTCAGGGCTGACAGTGGATGCAGGACATGTCATGGTTCACAGAAATGCGGTGAGGCTTTCTATCAGAAGGTTTTTAGAGTAGGGATTTGGGTTCAGAGTAAGATCTAGACTTTTCTCCCAAAGACAAATGTTCTGTTTTCTTTCCTGCTTTTAAAGAAGTTTCTGCTTCTCTGGGTGCTTTCAGTTCCCTCCTGCAATGTGAATATCCCAGCCTAATGGTGTGGGAAAACTTGGCTGTTCTAATAAGACAGGGGAGCATTCGAAAATGGATTAAGAAGGGATTGAATGTGTCTTGTGAGAGCTTGGCTATTGATTTCTAACCCTCCCGTTCTGATGTTATTGCAGAAATGATTTTCTTCTGCACCGTGCAGAGATTAAATATTAATAAATAGAAAATTAAAAAAGGGGGAGAAAAAGTCCAGATCCCAAGACATCCCACTGCACAATTAAAAAGCAAATGAAGGATTCCTAGACTGAAAAACTTTGTTTCCTCAAGTTTTCTCGAGCTTAGAGTAGAATCATAAGGAATTTTGTTGAAATAATTTGTGATATTTGTAATTAGTGTTTTATAGCAGAGATGTGTGAGTTTGAGCCACATCCCATTGCAGTAGTTTGAGTGTAAAGACAAAATAAAAGGATGGAGATTTACTTCGATCCCATTCACCAGTGACCCATTTACTCACTGACGATGAAGTAAGGGGCAAGATGCAGGTCTACTCTGGCTTCACTTACACTGCATCCTGCAGTCATACTCCATTCCATTAGTTTTCTATTTATTATTTAACACAAGAGATGGAAGACAAGGCAGACCAAGATGATTTTTATGCCCTAGACGTTTCACTTGCACAAACATTGCACAAGCTGCTACTTCCCATGAACTCTGTGGTTCCCAAGTGAAACACACAACCCTGGGTCTCTGATGCAGGAAAGGAGTGGACAGGCAGGCTTTGTGTGTAAATCAAGACTCCTAATGCACACAGGCTTTGCAAGGAAATTATTCCCCACTTTAAGCTCTCATGTGAGAACTGCAGTTATCATTCTGCCTCCTCATTCCACAGTATCACAGTATCATAAGGTTGGAAAAGACCTTTGAGATCATCGAGTCCAACCTATGACCCAACACCTACACCTACTCCTACTTGTCAATTACACCATGTCACTAAAAGCCTCATCCAATCTCTCCTTAAACACCTCCAGGGACGGTGACTCCACCACCTCCCCGAGCAGCGCATTCCAATGGCCAATCACCCTCTCAGTAAAGAACTTCTTCCTAATGTCAAGCCTTCCAGAGAGCAGGGCAATAACTGAATGAAAAAGGGCACAATGAGAATCTCCCATCCAGTTTCCACACCATCAGTATTCCGTCTCTAGCAGGATACACATGGAAAATGCAATGAAAGTTTGGAGGCTTTTAGTATGGAAGACCATTGGTTTTTTTAAGGTAGCCGTTACCATGAGAAGGGGGCTTGCTAGGGTCACATCCAAAGGCTGCACACCTGTATTTGTGTCTGCCACCCATCAATCACGTTCTCTCCCAGCACTCTACAGGGTTACTATGTTGTCTGGCAAATTCGGTGAGTGGAGACAACAGAGGAAGGAAGACAAGATAGTTTTGTGGTCCCCATGAGCAGGATTTGGCCCACTGCTTTTCTCTGCTCCCATCTGCAACAATCAGCAGTGTTGCTGGCTGATTTCCATTCCAATCCAACAGCTTCCAGGCTTCACAAGATGTGTGATCAGTGTGTTTCATCCCAAAGAGGCCCTTCATTGACAGACCTATAGGTGGGCACATCTTGTCTGTTCCTGTCCCTTTTGGTCCTCTTTTTTATGATCTCCCTTGAATTTAGTGACCATGGCTGGTTGTGGCTTTGCTGCTGTCAGTTCTTCACGGCCTTAATGCTCAGTCCTTTGAAGTCAGCTCCTTGGCTTTGGATCTTGTTCCTGCATTTCTCATTTCATTATGGTCTTGTAGCCTGTTCTTTGTTTCCTCAGCAACACAAACCCCAGGTGGGACTTCAAGAGAGATGGGCAAGACTGTGGAGAGAGACCCCTTATCTGGATGACAGAAGTGCTGAATGCCAGTAGAGGAGAGGGAAAAGAGTTGTTTCTCTGGATTTAAGGGAATTTGGTTGATAAATTTGTGTCAAAGACATGGACAAATGAAAATCTGGCCCTGAGCTTCAGATTCTGCCGTAGGGCTGAGCAAATGGAGCTCCAGTCTTTAGTCTTTTACCACATCACCGTGTGGCTGAGGTCCTTGAAATCAGTGGGAGTCAGGACGCTAAAACGCTTGTGAAACCCTGTTTAGAAAACGCCTATCATCAGAGCTGGAGTACCTAATCATGTGCATTCTCAGTCTGTTCTGAAAATAAACCACCCCAAACTGGAGAGTGGCCCAAGGATGCTTATACAGACCGTTATTAGGGATCAGCTGATGGGTGGTAACCCTGTAAGCCACAGTAAATCAACTGCTCTGTTGTTCCTCATGCTCTCAGCTGCTTCCTGTGCTTCAGTCCCTCATCTTCAAAATCTCAGCGTTTGCAACCCTGAGGTCTGAGAGGATCGCACAGCCGTGATTGATATTGTAGGTAGTCCCAGAGTCATAGAATCATAAAGGTTGGAAAAGACCTCCAAGATCATCGAGTCCAACCACCAACATCCACCACCGTGCCTACTAAACCATGTCCTGAAGCACCACATCTACAGTCCCTTTTCTGTTCTCCAGTGTTGCCTGGTAAGATGGTATAGTAATAGAAAAAAAGTGAGTAAATGTCCTTCCTGGGTGTATAAAAAGCGTGTGTGCAGATTCTCCAGCATGTCACACCTAGGTTTAGAAGCAACATACGGCATTATTTGGCAGACACTAGGCAATATTTAGTGACTACATGAGCTATATATAATGGAATTACAGAGGGTGTGAGAAAGCAGCGCCTCCTCCCATCTGCCCCCTTAAGGGATGCAAATGCTTTGCTCTAACACTGTTCCCCAAGAGCTAGAACTTTAGCAAATAAGGGACTTTATTAAGTTGTTAATAAGATTTCATTTTCTCACTAATGCTGCGGTGCTACATTATTAATTTAAAACTGTATTTAGCCTGACATGCTAAAGTGCTAGGCCTCATTATTAATGCATAAACCCATGCCTCTGTTGTTTAATTAAACACCATGATTATGAAGTTCTGATGTGGTTTAATGATAGCAGGCTGGAGTAGCAGTACATTCCTGTGCTTAGATCTCCCCCATTCTCCCCCTCCTGCTACTTTCGCCTTTCATTTCCCTTTAAAAGCACAAATGCAGTTGTTGTTTTGCTGAATAAACACTCCATGACAAATGATGTTGATCTTTCCAAGGTGACATAGAATTGCATTTTTATTTTCCTAGGCTTAGCTTCTTATTGACCAGAGTTTTCTGTCCTCCATTGTTTTAACAGCTCTTGAAGGTAACTGTTTGTATTTCCCCAGAAGACAATGTAGTCCTTGCTCCCAGTAAAACCAACAGGAGTTTCCAACTGATTTCAACAGGGCAGAGTTTCACCCAAAGGTGAGAAGAGACCTAGAGAAGAAGCCGAGACCATTGCTGTATACGTTTGTTTAAACACAGTCGTTTCTAAACAGTTATTATCTTGGAGATGCAGCTTTGTCAAGGGAAGATGATGTTGTTCTGAATCACTTCAGAATTCAGTGGATCTAGACCAGAATAATAAACCCTGTGGACGTTTTGTTGTTTCAGCTTCCCCACCAGATCCTTCTCCATCAGACTTGAGTGTTTTGGAGCTGTTGTTTCATGCAGCCCGTAATTTATTGTGTTCTCCTTGGTGTCCTTTGCAGGACCAAGACTTTCTTGACATTTCTGAGAGACTTTCTGCTATGTATTACCTCCTCAGCCTTTGGCTTCATGATCTTATTCCTCCCAGTTCCTTGCAATGATTCTTTCTGAACCGCAGCCAGCACGACCTGGCTTGCAAAGCCTCTTATTTTATTGAATAGGAGTAAAATTAAACATATTCTTATGTACTTCCCTGCTTAATAAGGATTTAGGCAGATCAGCCCTCTGTGCCTTTGTTTCTCTACATACCCCTTGCCTGCTTGGCTGTTCAAACAGGAACTTCTTGGCTTTGGAGCCAAACTTTGGGGTCCTCTCTCTCTTTCGAAGGCGAAGGGGGTTTTGCTGTGGTCTTCACTTGGAACGAGAATTTTATCCCAAGCATTTTTGCAGCCAACGCAGGCACTGGTCAACCTAGAGGAGAAGGACAAGGAACAAGTTGCATGACTGCATCGGGGTGCAGGAGCACTCATCATTCTGGCCATTATTAGCAGGGTGGGCAAAGTGCCTCTCTGTTGCCACCCAGGTGAATTCACAGCTGGCAACCAGAGCTGCACTCAGCAGAACACAGTTTTGTTTTTAAGTAGCCATTTGTTTGAGACACGTCTTTGATTCTCTTCCTTGCGTCTCTCAAAGAAGAAATTTGTTCATCATAATCAATCTTCCTTCGCGTTCTTGCACTGTGCATCAGTGCACCGATCTGTTCTCCACACGTGCAAATACAACAGAAATGTTACCAAGCTTAATTTCCTTTAGTAGATTTTTTTTTAAGTATGTGTTCAGCAAAGTAACCTTTCTCTAACAAAGATGTGACCTTTTTGCATTTGTGTAGTGCTTGTTGCTAGGATTTAGATCTTTGCTGAAAGCTGTTATTTCTCTTAAGTACAGGAGAAAGTGCATTTTCACCTCCATTTGGGTAAACTGTCATTTTCTACTGTTCACTGCTTTTCTCACCATGGAATAATAATTTGAGGTTCAGTGGGTTTTTTGAGAGAATGCATTCCAGGAGTGTGGTGGGGCCTGGGAAGTCCTCTGTGTTGTTAGTGGGGGAGGAAAGGAAGAGGAGGGAGAAGGCTTCTGAAATATTTAAGGCTCCTGAGTACTGCAGTTGCTCAGCTTCTGCCATCAAATCATATTCAATTTAGGAGGGTCATGCAGGTATTTCATAATCGTACACAAAAAGCAGCCAGTGGGTAGCTGAGAAGCTATACATGTATGCATAATATATTACTTTTTGGTGGTGGCAGTAGCATCCATGGGAAGCCACTTTAGGTAGATTTAAGAGGATTCTGTCCAACCGTGATGCTGATGAATAACAGAAATAATCTAATATTACCTTGCATAGCTGTGTTACCGGCGTTATTACAAGTCAGAACGTTAATAGGTGATGCAGTAGGGACTAAAGCACTTTGTATGTAGGCTGTAACAGAGCAAAAGGGAGCATCAGACACGTGTGTGCAGATCACTTCGTGAGACGCAGAAGTGAGTAGCACACTCTTTCCTGTACAAGTTTCTGTAGGTAGGGAGAGACTAGAAGATACTGCAAAGACCAGCTTGACTAGTTATCACTCTTTTTCTCTGCAAATTGGGCATGGGAAAACCCTCAGCTCCTTTGGTGCTGGAAAAACGTGAAGTATGAAGTGGGGAAAAAGATCCAAAGACTTCAGGAATGCATCATCTCCAAACAGAAACCTGCAAAGCAAAAGTGTCCTTTAAGAATATTTGCAAGTTTCTTGACCGAAATTGCTCTTTGAATGCATGGCTTCAGAAATCGGATATAATTTGGCAGTCTCACAGTATTTCAGGAAGGAAAAGGCAGTATCGTAAGCATTTATCAGTAGTGCAAAACAATTGCATTGAATGTATTTCTGGGGAAAGGCACAAAGCTGCACCACGCAGTGCGGAGGGCATTGCATGCTCTGCTTTCCAGAAGGTCCATCAGGCCAGCCAAGTTAACAGGACTCCCTCTTCACGTCCTCTTTCTCTGCCTCACATGCACTTAGAACACAGAGAGCAATCGACAGTTTCTTTGCAATTGAAACAACTAAAATTAATCAAGTCCAAATCCCTCCTGTCCAAGAGACCATGAATTCAGCTGGATCAGAAGCCCTTGGTTAAGCAGCCCCTGAAAGTCTATCAGAAGTTTATTAGTATGGTAATTTATCTGGGTAAGCGCATAAAGATGCTAATTGAAATGGGTTTTTATGCATTATTTTTTTAAAGGCAGAAAGGTTGGGGATTTTCTAGGAAGAAAAGTAGAATTGTCACTTATGTTTCATCGTGTCATAATGTTATAATTTCATTATTTTCCTATGCTTCGTTTTAATTTTTTTTATTTTAAACGTGAAGAACAAAGAACCCGATACTCCAAAGATTTGGGGCTCGTGCCACGTCTGGTTCTGGTCTTGATGCATGGAGATAGATTGAATTAATCAAACTTCTTCACACTGCTATTTAATCGGGTTTACAATTAGCTGAGGGCTGCAGGTCTCGCGGGCCTATCAGCTTTGCAAGCAGAAGCTGTAATACAGCGGCTCTGCAACCACACACTGGGAGTGCCTTACAGACCAGATTGTCATAATGTGGCATGAAATTAAAGCGTGATGTTACTTGACAACAGAATTTCAATTTCTCCCCCCCCCCTTTTTTTTTCTCTTTAACAAATCTCTACCTAGCGATGGGCCTCCCCGTTGAGTTGCACCCACCTGCTCTAAGCTACACAGCTGCCTTCAAAAGAGTTTCTGATACTATTAAACCAATCTGTGTTCCATTACAGCCACTCTGATATTCTTCCCTGTCTGCTTTCAATGGCAGATTATTTTGCTGTGAGGAGCTAATAAGCATACAGCTCTTAACTTGTTTCAATTCTTACTCAAACGTATTGATTTCATTTCTCCCCGTCTTCTCACAACACAGAGGGTTTTCGCTGGCGTCTCTTCTCCCCAAACCTGACTTCACAGTTGTGTCAAGCCTCCTCAAACCCACTTCAATTCAGATTAAAATGCACAGAGGAGTGGAGAGCCCAGACTGTTTTTTTCTTTCCGCCACCCCTCATCTCTCAAGGAGCTGTGTGGGTGCATAGTTAGGAAATGGGGTTTATGATTCCCCCTCCGGCAAGCACATCAAGAGCTTGTGAAGACCACCACAACCATCAATTAATTATCTCGGTGTTGGTGTAGTCCAGGAAACTTGTCATAGGAAGAGCTGAAAAAAAGAACGTAACAAAACCGTAAGGGCTGGCTGGAAGGAGATGAGGATTGAGTCAAGCTGGAAATGGAGGATGGCATCCCCTCCTTGAACTGACCTGGAATCTAATCCAATTCAATGTACGCCCAAGGAATCAATGGGCAGATGATGAAGCATTGCCTCTGTTTATGAAGGAAAAATCGGGCATGTGTTCCTGATGGTGAGATGCGACCATGGAATAAGGTCCCAAACCGCAACACTTGAAGGTGTTGGAGCTACACTGGACAAGGAGAACCACGCTTCAGGCTGAGAAGGCTGGCCCAGTGGTGTACGTGGAGATCCACCTCTGGTCCTGCTGAAGGGGATGAGTGTGGACCACGCTGACTTGTTTCTCATGACTTGCCTACATCTGGGAAGTGCTCAGACCCACTGGTGGTCTGGCTCTTCCGTTGCCAGTGATGGATTCTGCTCTTTAGTTCTGTGCTTTTTTTCCACCTCTGAATTTAAAAAGGTGTTTAGGCTCCATCTCTTCTAATATTGGATACTCAAATGAAAACCGAATCGCATCCACAGAACAGCACCTGTAGATGGGTGACAGAGATGAGATGAGATCCATGCAAAACAGACATAATTATATCTTCCACACCCACTTTAACGCTATCTGCTACCTGAAACGGCACAGACCTATAATTCTGAGGGTTATTTGGACATATTTAATGAGAGTAGACTCCATTTAATTATCAAACATGGGAGCAAAATGAGCTTTTCTCATAAAAAGAACCTACCCCTGTAAACCTCCATCCCCCATTGCTCTCCATTCTTCTTTCCTTCCTGCATGATGCTGAGCATCTCCCAAGGATTAAGTGATTATTCGGAAAATTGATTCTGCTCCCATTGAAGGTGATTGCTTCCCCCATGCTGAAATCCACAAAAGCACAATCAGGTACACAACCAAGGTAGTTCGAAGCATTTGCATCTTATACAGGTTGGCCTGCAAACACCTGTAGTTTTTCTGGCTGATAGCACCAATTTATGGGCATAGGGGGTAAGGAAAAAATCAGTGAACTTTAAAAAGCAAAATAAAAAGGGAACATTTTTCTGATTGAGAAAAATCAAGCTTAATGAACTGAGATGAAATCATTTCCTCAATTTGCCTTGGACATTTTAAATTAAAAGCAGAGCATAACCTCTGCTTGCAAATTACTGTAAACATTTCAATCACTCTCTAATTCATGGTGAAAGGGAAGAAAGGCTGGACTATGGAATACTAATCAAAGATCATTCCTAGGAAGTCAGAGTCTTTGTTTTCTCCTATTATTTTGTTTGGGAGGGGGAGGGCAGAATGTCTAGGACTTTTCAGAGTTTTTATATATATATATATATAAAAATATATATGAATATTTATGAAGAGCGTGCTTAGTGACAGACCAGGCTGGCCCTGCAGGCCCAAAGGAATTAATGTAAATTCCAGTCAACCATGAAAACCCACCAGAATTGAACTGTATTTCAGCATGGTGGATAAAGCACATCAAAGAGCAGAATTTCTATAAGATAATTACACACAATGCAACTCTAATCACAGAAAGACTGTGGATATTGCTGATAAAGCATAATAAATCTTTTATGTTCTGCTGAATCAGCTTTCTCTTTCCATTGCACTAAACTCCATATTCTTGCCCTTATTTATATATTTACAATTTTGGAAAAAAACACATCAACTAATGGTTTACTGTAGCTGCTGTGAAAGGTTTGGGCTTATTTAGTTTTTTCTTGCTGCACTTGTTGAAGTGCAGTAGATCAAACCCAGCAAAATATTCCTCTCTCCTCTCTGGCAAGTCTGCAGAAATAAATTGTCTATAGGCTGAGAACCTGCCTTTCTGTTGTGTTTTAAGAAATTGAAATAATTCCAGTGTTGGCAGTTCGGAGTGTTCAAGGTTCAGGCTCCTTCTCTCATACTCTATAGCACCATGAATTCATCTCACAGACTCACAGAACGGTTCAGGTGGCAGAGACCTCTGGAGATCATCCAGTCCACCCCCCCGGCTCAAGCGGGGCTACCTACACCTCAGGTACTGGATGTCTCCAAGGATGGAGACTCCACAGCCCCTCTGAGCGACTGGTTCCCGTATCTCGCCGTCACAGTAAAATTCTTTTCCATACATTTAAACAGAATTTCCTGGGCTTCAGTTTTGTGCCCATTGCCTCTGGTTCTCTCAGTGGGGAGCACTGAGAGGAGCCCGACTGCTTCTCAGCTTGCCCCAGCCACTGTCCTCTTCCAGAGAGATGTAAGCCCGGCGAGCGAGCCCTAGCACAGCAGGGTGAGCAACAGCAACTTGTGCGAGGAGTAAGGGCTGATGCTGGTTACACCCCATTTCTACAGCAACAGGGAACTGGAAACATAGAGTCTGTGCTCACCGACTGCTTCTTGACTGCTCTTGGGGACTCGTTGTGTCTCACTGTGGATCTCGCTTGGATATCAAAACACCATCCAAGCACCAGCAGAAGCATTTGTGGAAGGTGTCTTTGCTGTCCCTTAATCAAGAAGTGAAAGCTTGCCTTCTTCATGTGAGCTTTGCCCTTCATTTGTCTTTCTGGCATATGGGCAGCAGAAGGTCTCTGCTTCTGACGGAGTGAAAGAATTTTACATATGGTTTAATTACAGTAAATTATCAGCAAAGGGAAGAGTTTGCAGGGGGACAGCTGAATCCCACTCATGGGTTCAGGGAACGTCTGCCCAGGATCTCAGCGCTCTGCCGCGTTTCACAGGGACACTTTGCTCCACCCCGGAGGACGACTGTTCTGAGAAAAGTCCGTCCCTCGGTGTCTCTCTGCGCTGGGAACCGGTCATGAAATGACAGCATGGGAAAGGTCTGACTTCTCAGTCTGTTGTCTCAACTTTGTGCTCTGGGAGGAGCACAGAGAGGAATTTGACAACAGCATTAGTATTCCCTAGCTCCGGGTTCGTATCCTCTTCTAATTTCAGAACTTAGAGGCTGGTGTCCTCTCTGCCTGTTGTCTTGATTACCTGTACAGTGGGTTTGAGCATAAACTGATAAATCCTCTGGCAAGTAGCTAGACACTCTCTTCTACATCTACTGTGCTCTCCCAATCCCTTCGATGAGTGCGTGTTACTCAAGTTCTACTTAAGGCTTTCCACAGCCTTTATGAGTGCACCATAACTTCAGAGCCTTATTTATATTGGTAGCATCATCTTAGGTTGTCACCCAATGGGAAGTGCTTTTATATGCAATCCCCTAAGCAGACATGAAAGACCATGTCAGGACAATGGAGGGTTGCAGGAGATGTTCTTGCTTTGCCTGATTTACATCGTATCTTTGAAAGCGTGTCCCTCCAGTGACAGTCTGAAGCGAATAAACAGAGTTCCAGGGGAAATGGTATGCGGTGTTCAAACACTCTGCTGAACTTTAATGTTCTGAAAGTTGTAAGGAAATGACTACAAAAGCCTTGGAAGAGCAAAGGAAGAGAGTTAGCTCAAGGCAAGGTGATATTCCCTCATTAAAATCTATTTGTGCAAAGTTAAGATGTCAAAGAAATTTCACTTGTTCCAAGAGGGTATGAAAGCCCATGTTATTAGTGATCAGAAGGGACTTGGGAGTCCTATTTGCCAAAGAGGAAAGTGTAGTGAAATAAAGGAAAAGAAAAAAATATATATACATTGTATTCGAACATTTAATGTTATCTGAGAATAATGAATTCAACTGCTTTAAAACAACAGCTTTTGTTACGAAAGTATGGATCATAGAAAATATTTTTAAGGAAAAATGGCTCCAGAATGTGGGCTGCGATTCTGCCTGCAGGATTTCAAGTCATAGTGCTGCACACAGAGACACCCACACCCCCGTCCCAAGGGCAACCAACCTTGTGCCACTCCACCTGTTTCCACAGAGGGCGAATGAGGTGGCGAAAGATGAGATTGTTAATTCTTAGATTATCCAGTTGTGTGCTCCTGTGGATGGTGTGCCAGAACTGGCGATGTCACAGGCAGGGTTAAGAATGCGATAGTTGGCATTGAATCTGGCACTTCTTTTCCTGTTTTCATAGCTCAGTGATGACAGCATCGAGGGTATTTGCAATCCAAGATCCAAACACTGCTCAGGTGCAAAAAATTTGGGGTTATTGGGGGTTTGGCCCTGTGGATGTAGGGGAGTTGAGGCAATCAGCATTTGCATCTGCGTTCAAAGTTGCCTGAGCAACTGAGGGGGCGGCAGCAGCTGAGATCCCGGTAGCACACACAAAAATGGGGTTAGGGTGGCTGAGTTTATGGCCCTCTGGGGCTCTGCCAGAGCCTCGTTCTGTCAGCTTTAACCGCCGAGGATGCGCACAGCACTCACGGTGTGCTTTTTTTCCTCTTTCCCTGCAAAATCAGCAGGTATCTCCTATCTCTGCCTAGGCTGGCCTGTCCATCTGGTTTGATGGCTTCTTTTATCACTCGCAGCCATGTGAGGAATGAGAGCATTAAAAGGTAAAGGCTCTTTTTGTGTGCTGATAGGAGATGATGCCCTCCCCCAGTTTCGCATTAATGTCGAGTGGCGACGTGGCTCCGCGCTGATTGCATTTGCTAATGTTAATCACCAAGGGGCCAGGCGAGGTGAATAAGTGAACTATATTTTATTCAGTTTGACAGGAGGAGGAGTCGAATGGAAATGATTTTTATCTCTGGTTATGGCCGACCTAAATTAATGCTACTTCTGGTGCTGAAAGGCTCAGGAGAGCAGATGTCTGTATTTTATGTGCCCTCCCTGGTAGGGATACGGCTGTACCAAACCGCACACCAGACTCTGCGTTAACTTGGGGACAAAGCTGAGCCGTGTCCCCAGTTGCATGGGCTCTGCAGCCTGAAAGATGAAGATGGAGAGGGTGAAGTCACGGTTTGTTTCACCTGCTTGAAACAAAGACAGCCCACTAGAGCTGAATTTCAAGTGCTGGAGGAGAGGATGGCAGGTCCTTTGCCATGACATTTCCAGAGGGAAAACGAGGAGGGAAAATACTTTATTAGCTCTTCAGCAAAACACTCGCTAATTGCTGGGCACCAGTGATGGTAACGATCCTGCCGGGAGTGTAGACTCTGTACCCGGAGCCCTGGCTGTGTAATTTTCATCTGAGGAGGCTGTTGAGGCTGTGCACTCCCGGACCACGTCAACAAGGTGGCATTTTGGGCTGTCCCAGACCTTGAAATCTAAGTAGTACTGAAAGATTCCAAGGTTTAAATATGGCATAAGGTGTTGGAGGGCGTAGGTGCCACTGCTGCTGTGCCCAGGTACTGGAAGCCTGGCAAGGACCCTTGTCCCTGAGCTCCCTCCTGGGGAGCAAAGCTGAGGACCCCCTGCAGATCTGTGGTCCTGCTTGCCCAAAGGCTGTACAGGGTACTGGTAGGAGAATGACCAAGGCTTGGCACTATAAAGGCACCAGCAAACCATTCCTGCCTCGCACCTTGCATTTTTTTTCCCCTTGAGAAAGCATCTTGCATTTACATCTTGCATTTGCTTCTTGGAAAAAGGAACACTGTGCTAATGATAGGGTGAAAACAGAGCAGTCACTGGGAAGAGGGACGTTGGAAGAGGCTTAACGACATCTACCCGGCAAATGAAAGAGAAACGGGAAGGAGAGGGAACAGAGAAGCAAAAGTGATAATTGGCAGAGCGTGGTAAGCAGAGCCACCCACACGGCTTCGGGTGGGATGTTGGGAGCTAAGGCAAGAGGCACTGCAAGCACATTTCCATTTCTTTATTCTCTGTATCATGCTCCTCTTCTCATTTCAAGGGCTGATCAAGTCTGACTATCGTCACCCCTTTTTGCTGTAAAGACACCTATTAATGTTGACAGTTTCGGTGGCTGGGGGACGTGGTATTAGTACTGACAAATGCTGGTAATTTGCAAGCAATGTTTTCCCTCTAGCACCAGTGGGAAATCACCTAACCTTTGCCAATAATTCTCAACATAACTCACAGAACCTCATCTTCTGTCATTACGAGGAGCGGCATTTCTGAAAATTATCAGCTGCTGCTTGAATCCATCCATGCTAGACTCTACAGAGGCGGTGATATTAATCAGTGTGTGAGGCCTGCTGCAGTATTAAGGATTCTCTTACAAGATCTTTTTACCATATGCTCTCTGATATTAAGCTTACTTGATTATGCTTTCAGATCTTTCTTTCCAGCCTGTCACATCACTTGGCTTGAACTATTTTTTTAGCTGTTCTTATCGTATCAATTTTGTTTAACCATAATTTGCTTAACATGTCTGTGGAGAGCACTTGTGTATATTTATGCTTTAAAGAAACACTGATTAATCAATAATTGGTGGACTGGTATTGGTGTAATCAACACAGATCTGAAGGCTGCAGTGGGGACGGTGAGCTGAGAATCTGACCTGTTGTCCACACACTGAAGTGCAAGTAACAGGTTTTCAGAAGTGCTGAGCTTAGAGCAGCTTCTTTGGAGAATAAATCCAGCTGGTGGCCAGTTAAGTCTTAAGCAAATCTTGCCTTAATTTTTCATCTGAGAATATACACAAACCAGCATGGATAGAAAATATCCTGGCACCTGTGCTGAGCTGAGGAACCTCCAGAGTTCAAATACAGCCTGATCTTACTTTGCAGGAGCTGCAGCCAAACAATGCTGATAGCAACTGTCTTTAAAGTGAAATGAAAATGTAATGAGGGTGGGAGGCAGGGACAAGCCAGCATGGACCATCTGAGCTGTTGCAATTCTCGAATTCATCAGTGCCGCTGAAAGTGGAGAGCGGCTGTTGTGTTATTGATGCAGGGGGAGAGCGAGGTTATTGCATTATTGACATACAGTAGGTGGAGAAGGATTGCCACGTTAGCAGCGGTACAAGAAGTGAGATTATCCAAATGCAATAAGCCATTGTTACAGCAATGACATTTTTCCACACCTCCCCCCCCTCTTCCCTTATCCCGTCCTTTCCACCTCCCGCCTGCATAATATTAAAGGTCAGTAATATCCAGACAGATGGTTGGGAGGGTTTACGGAGAAAGGCTGCTTTCTTTGGTCATTTTTTTCTGAAATGGTGATTGTGCTCAGGAAAGCAAGCAAGCTTTTCCTGACTGGGATTAACTCATCTAAATGCTATACTAGGCAAGAGAGAATTTGGGTTTGGGGATTGTCCCTTTCACTGACATCTGCGCTGCTCTGTATGACAGCTCGGAGAGACACAGCTGCATCGTAGGCACTGGCATAACCAGGGGACAAATGCCACTGCATTTTGGCTCTTTATTTAATAAACAACTTTACTAAATGGGGTTTTTTTTCTGTGAAAAAGGAACAGAAAACTTTTTGAGGAAGGTCTCTGACGCGTTGGTCCTCAAAGGACTCTCATCCCTCATTGAGAGAGTATTTATCTCTCGGGTTCACTTTTTTGCTTCTAGATGAAACCTGTCTTCTCCAACCTCTCGGTTCCCTGGGTTTAGTTCTGTCTTCACCTGGGACTGTTTGTTTGCTGTTAGAGCAGGCTTCCTGATACTAACCCATAATTGAGTAAAGTCATTATCCACTGCAGAGAAAGTGACTCACTGTGTAAAATATCCTCCCTCAAAAATGCACCAAGCTGTGTTTATGGGTCAGCTCTGCAGTTCAGAGAAATTCATCTCAAGATTCCCTATCAATGGCCGTGAGTTTTGGAGCTGACCTGAAGCGATCAGCTCACATCCTCTTGGATTTAATTGGGTTACAAGGGTGACTTCTGATCCCTGATCCCCAGGGAAGGAGGCACAAAGATTGTGGCGTCTGCAGCAATCTCATCTGTTCGTGGTGGCAGTCAGGGAGGGAAGAATAGCTGCTTAATCAGACGCACAATCTGAAAATGTCACATTATTATTTATGAAGTGTTTAATAATCACACCACAATCATTGGATGCAGTGAGGTGGAAAACGAAAATGTATTTTTTTTCAAATAATATATTCGAATTCTGTTATTTTCAGAGGGAAAAAAAACACCCTACCTAAATTATTTATTTTAATTTGAAGAATACAGTTTGTGCTAGTCTTGCAACAATGCCTCTGATGTGGGGACCAGAAGTCACACACAGCTGGGGCAGCCCTGAATTTAGCAGTTAGGATCAGCTAGACGTGCCCTTCTGCTGTCTGCGTGCATCTCTCGCTGGTGTGAAACCCTGCAAAGTTTATTCAGCCCTGAGCGCCGCAGCCCAGGAGCTGGGCTGTCTCTGAGAAAGTTCAAACCTGGCTGTGTCTGTGAATACGAAACATAATCTATAGCTTTTAGATCACGCTGTAGTATAGTGACATTTTCAGTTGGGATGAAGAAACAGCTCTACCATAAAAACCACTTACTTAACTGTCCCAGGGGTGACTGCAGAGCAAACTGCGTTGGGATGGTTGTGGGTCTGGAAACCGGAGCGGTGCCAGCAGCATTTCTGCTGTGGGCAGGTGTCCACGTGGTGCTGGAGAACGTGACTTCTCTCATAAGGTTTGCTGAGGGAGAAAAGGGAATATAGAGCAGAATATATAGAATATATAGACAGAAATTCAGCTGATAAAAATGAATTAGTGTAGTTTGTAATTATTAGACCCACGTATCTGGTTTCACCTAATACCTTTTCCACCTTGCTGTCTCTCCCTCAGTGACTGGGAAATTATTTTGTAGAAGTGATTAAGCTTAAAAATACAACCCCCTATTCTCTCTCACTGTTTTGCATCCTTTCTTTCCAGACTGGCCTTTTCTTTTCTGATGTCTTGGTTCATTTCCCTATTTTCAGATGACAGCTTTTATTTGGAGTAGGATCCTCTGGAAGAGCTGAGCTGCTCCGTGTCCTGTCACAGGGGAAGGGAGTTCAGAGCACATTGTTCCTCCAAGCCTGGCATCTTTTACTGCCTCCTGGTTTGTGTGCCAGCATGATAAGCGTTGAACGCAGCCGGGGATGGCAGAATCCAGGCATGTAGCGCTGCTCTGGAATTTGTGCTCCCTCTGTTGGCTGCCTGGCTCTGGAGCAACGGAGGGAAAAAATAAACGTTATTAAGTTATGTCAGGCAGAAAAAAATCTCTACTTCTAATTGCCTGGTGACCAGCAAACCAATTTTGGAGGACACCATCAAAATAAAGGGGCTATTGCTTCAAGAATTTGACTGCTCAGCTGCTTCTGAATTTGATGCCTTGTGGATAACTCGGGGAATTAGACCCTTGTTTCATTTAAACGCTTCAGTGTGGGGGAAGCGTCTATGTGGGAGGAACAGCGTGAAGCCGAGGTCTGTGTAAATCTGAACAGCTTCAGGGCACTCCAGCACATCCCCGGGGCACGTGGCAGTCAGACGGGTCCCCACATTTGTCACCTGTGCTTTGGTCCTGTTTGCAGACACAGTGCCTTGCGCTCAGCGCGTGCCTCGGCAGCGATGCTGCCGGCGCACGTGTAGCCTGCACGGACACAGCAGGGATGGGGCTGCCTCCCTCCTCACACCCTGCACCTCCTGCCCCACGGACGTGGCACTGATGCCACGGGGAGGAACACGGGCCCTCCCAGACAAGTATTTCCTATAGCTTTCCATGTGTTATCTCTGCCGATTAATGCAGCGCAATCAACAGTGTAATATGTTACTACTAAATACATTAATTATATTATTCCTTTCTGACACTGCAATCACTAAATTTTTATGCTTTGATGCCGAACCTAGTAAAACTTTAAATTAGAGTAATTAAATAATTAGCTGTAATATGTGACAAGCCAACAAAACGATTGCTGTTTTATTATTTTTGTGGTGACATCGTCGCTTCTGTTTGTGTTCAGACAGCCCAGCCCTGCATGGGAGTCCACAGTCAGCAGTACCATCCTGCTCCAGAACCAGAGATCTCAGCCAAAGTCAGTTTCGACCAGAGCAAGTAATTTGGATTATCTCACGCATCCCAGTAGCTCTCCATGTTTGTCTGACCTCTGTTTCTTTGTCTTCAAGATATACTTCACCACCCCCTCCTCCTTAAGAATTATTTCTACTCTGCTGTCCCTAATGGCTTTTCTCTCTCCGTTTAACCTTACACTTCAGTGCACTTGTTTAGGCTTTTATCTTTGGCTCAGGGCTCTGGCTGTTTTCTGCATGCCTTTCCTGGGTTTTTTTTCTTTTTCTTTTTCTATTTTTTAATTTATATATATTAGCTGCTCAACACGCCCCTGTGACAACTGGAAAAAGAAATATCCCCTTTTCTGCCTGAGGAGCTCCTTCTGGGGGAAAATGGGTTGGCTGAGGTTTCACAACGTAGCATATGAAATGTATAAAACTGGGCAGCCCTACAAGAGAAATAGATCTGTGAGTGCTGCTCTGTGATATCCTCAGAAATCAAATATCAATTTAGAAGAGCAGGCAAGATTGCCAGAACAGACTCGGGCTCCTCTTTCGTTTTGCCTTTTTAACTCTTCTCTGGTTCTCCCTCACTCTCCCATTTTTTGGGGCTTGTGTAGCACACAAAATGCTTGGGGAGTCAGTGGCTGCAGCAATTGCTGCCATCTGGATTTTATAACTCTTTTGGAGGTCACGGAGATTTTTAAGTCGACTTCTGAACAAGGTCCTGTTATGGAGGATGTCAGGTTTGAATGGAGCTCAGTTTGTTTTAATGCCAGCTGTTTTCTGATGGGTTGGTGCCAGGAGGAAATCCTGCTCCTGTACATTATTCAGGACCCCTTAGGTGAGGAGGAGGATGCCTTCCCAGCCCCTTTGCACTGCAGACCATGGCCAGAGACAAAATGAGAGTGTTCTCCTTCTCCAGCTCCCTCCCATGGCAGTGGGCAAAGCCTCTGGAACCATGTCCAAAAATGCTTTGGCGCGTGTTTTCCCAGCAAAGTGCCCCTTGGGCAATCCCTTGGCATATGGGCATCAGCATCTCGCTGCGTTTAAAACCCAGAGAGAGGCAGGACTCCAGGGCTCTGTCCCTCCTGCACAGGCCTCCTGTTTTCAGCAGCTCTTCCAAAAACTGAGAGCAGCAGTGATGTGTTTTACAGCCCCACAGAGTGTGAGGAGAAGTGACAAGATTTTCCTATAAATATGACTCTAATCACACAAATGTGCAAACCCCTTAGGAGGGATCCAGGTGAATTTCACACTCTCTGATAGGTTTTTGCTGTTGTTTCATTTTCTTGTCTCTTTTTTTATTTTTTTTTTCTTTTTTCTGTTTCTTTTTTTTTTGCTAATTTTTGCCATCACTGCACGTTCTGGGCTGTACCCTGCACTTTGCCTTTTTTCCTTGTACATAGCTTAGGCTGTGTCCCCAGAAAGACAAAAAGGATCTAAATTAAATGCTTCACAGCAATGCAGCACTTCACAGCCTTGAATTGACTATTAATCCTCACACTTTCTCTCTTGGCCTGGTTTTAGACCAGGCTGGCTGTTCTAAGACCGGTAGAAAACAGAGCAGAAGAGCCAAGTTAACCCTGGTTACCCAGTAGCACCATTGACTTTACTGGGTTGATATCAGGGGTAAACTTGGCTTAGAGGGATTCTGTTCTTAAAGGATAAACCAGCAAATTTCATAGAATCATTGAGCTGGAAGGCACCCACAAAGATCATTGAGTCCAACTCCTGTCCTTGCACAGCACAACCCCAACATTCACACCGTGGGTCCAAATGCTTCCGGAATATTGTCAGGCTTGGCCAACGACTGCTTCCCTTGGCCTTTATTTGGGGGCACCAATCCAGTAATGACACCCATATCTTCGACACAACATGAAGCTGCTGAGCCTTTTGCTGTTGCTATTTTTCTAGCAGCACCAGCACTATATATATTCCTCACGATACATTTCAAGCGTTTCGCATCATCCGTTCATATCCGGTATCACCGATCCCTGAGATGCTGCTTGCTGGTACGCTTGGTAGGGTATGAATTTTGTTACCTTCCCTGGGAAAATGTATTGTCTCTCTTGTTTTAACTTCTTGTTTGAATCCTAAAAAGGAGCAGTAGGGAGTAAAATGAGAGGGATATTTAAGAAAAAAAAAGAAAGAAAAGGAGAGGCATTGTTGAGCAGGCGTTTTTTCCCCTCAAGAAGCACTATTTTAAAATGTTAGAAATTTGAATACAGACACTCATAGATTTTTAGCAAAAATAGTGGAAATTCAGAAATAACTCTGTAGGAGTAATTAAAGCTCTTTGCTGGTAACTCCTGAGGCGTTTGATAGGCTCGGCTCTTGCACAGCAGAAGTCGGATATCATTGCAGGGGGAGGTCTGTAAAGTAACTTGCACCAGGTGGAAGTCTGAGATCTCACTTAAATAGGTGCCTTTTAGAGCCTGGTACAATAGCTCTACCTTTCAGCCCATTATGGAGCAGCCTGTGTGTAAACCAGTGGGATCTATTGTCCATCACCTCCAGTGCTATTTATATGGGTAATTTAATTTAACACCAGCAGGAGGCTTCCAAATAACTCTTCTCAGCATGGGAAGAAAAATCACCTCTAGTGCATATTCACACAATATTTTTGACCTGCAGGGATGACCGGATTCAGGAGGCGATGTGCATTGTTCTATTTGGAGAAAGCAGATATGTCTCTACCCTCTTTCTGTTTTATTTAAGGGATTTCCCAATTGTCCTATCTTAAATCTGGGTCTCCAGGGCTCAGCGTGTCCCTACCATTTCTTTCTCCTAGCCCTTGCATTTGCTCTGTTATATTAAACTGCACAAATCACATCTGCCTTTATCGATGCTGAATTGTTTTGTTTTTTTTTTTTTTTTTTTTTTTGGACCGTTACACAAATCCAGTTCCAATAACTGCCCTATAAACAATTATATTGACCCAGGAGCAAGTGTGTGTGGCATTTATGGGACAGGGACAAAGTAGCTGAGGGCTGGGAAACTCCGAACTGCATCCCTAGCCTTGCAGTGCCAGCCTGTGTTTTGGGTGATGGTCTCTCTTGTTTTTGCTATCATGACATTTAAGCCTCAATGGAAAGGCAACTGCAACTGCCAGTTTCACTGAGGTTATAACCCACCCATCGCAATATGGTAAATGTCCGCGTAGAATGAGGATTTATAGGCTTGTGGAAAGATGCCACATGCTTACTAGCCAGTGAATAGAAATAAGAGAGTCCTAATTAGGTCTGTGATGTTGGCAGACGGATCCATGTGTCAGGAAAAGAAAGCCCCGCGCTACACAGAAATCCGGCCGTCTTTCCTGTGCGTTCCTCAATAAATGTAAACCGGGAAGAAGAGTTATTCCAGTTTTGAAGAACACAGCACAGATAGATTTTGGTGCCAGGCTCTTGTGAAAGATGGAACCTGCCGAACGGAGCCGTTTCTGAATACATCATTTAACTTATCTCCCGCTGCAGCTGTCTTGTGTGAGTCTGAATGTCACTAAGTTTGGGGAGATTTCTGAAAGGAACTGTGCTCGGTATTTCTTCGGCTGCCTCTATTAATTGAACCAGAGAGGGAAGAAGTGAATAGAAATGCTTTCATTTGGCATGCAGAATATAGTGACTGTGGTATTTTATCCTGCAGGTATTATTAGCTGGGGCGGAGGTTTTCCAAGCTGGGTACCAGTGTTATTTAATGCCTTCGCATGTCTGGGGGAAGCTGGCGGCCTCGTCTGCCAACCTGGCAGCCCAGGTGAATGCAAAAAGCTCTGACTTTGCCTGCTGGTATTAATTCTGCCCTACGTTTCCTTGCAGCACTAAACTCCTTTATTTTGGCTCTCCCCAAATAACAACAGGTAATTGCCTGCTTCAGCTCCACCACCCAGACCTGTGCATCTCCAAACCCAGTGTTCTGCCCGGGCATTGACTGTGTCACAGGAAAACACGCCGTGTTGCATCCTGCCGGCTGATGCTGCCCCTTGTACTGATGCTCAGCTCTAACCGAGCCCTGGCAAATCCCGGAGGCATTCTCACCCCTCACTCAGGGTGCTGATGGTTGAAGAAACATGCTCAGCTTTTTTGGGAGCTGTGTTTAATTATTGCACTCCATTAGTCACTTCCCCCACCCCCACATTTTATTTATACTTTTTTTTTTTTCCACGAGTCACGAAGATGTTGTAGCCAAAAGCTTTAGAGATGACAGATGCTTCACAGATACACCCCTCTCCTGTTTTGTACTTCCCAGAACTTTGGGAACCAGAAAGAAAAGTAATTTTTGGACTCATGCAACCGCTCATGCTGGGGCCATATAGCGATAAATTACCTGGTCTTTCCCTTCTCCTGCCCTCTGGTGGCTCTGGCACCTGTGCATTATGATTAATATGGGCATTGCAGGTGATAGTAAGCACACTGGAAGGTTGCCACAAGCCAAAGGCTATTGGGGGCCATTTCATGGGCCGGAACAAAGGCTGTTAGGGAAAACGCGGGCGTTGCGCTCCTGTAAGATGCATGAAGAGCTGGCTTTAGAGGAAGACACGCATCCCTCCTTTGAGAGGAGACCCAGCAAAGGCAATGCTTTATTTTCCTGAAGCCTTTTTCTGCCTACTTAAGTTCTTAAGGTGTTACAGAAAACAGGAATATTTGGACCCTATCAGTGTAATGGCTAATAATAACTTCACAGTTTACTTATCTTCACATCAACCCTTCAATAAACCCAGTCATTTTCTAACAGATGGGAAACAGGTACGGAGCAAACCTAAGCAGCTGGCCCAAGGTCGTACGGGAAGGCTGCAGATCCTAAGCCAGATCCCCAGCGACCGGGCGACATCCTCACCCAGCGAGCGACAAATCACACGCTGAGAGCCGAGCCGTGTCCTGGACTATCCTCAGCCTCAACTGCTGACAGAGAAGGTCTCAAATTGCTGCTGAGGGCTGAGGCTGATCTGCCCTGACGGCCGATGGATGCGGCAGCCTGACCCAGGGCTGGGGTGTCGGCAGGAGCAAGAGGGGCTCAGGGTGGCTGTGAGCAGCAGCCAGGATTTGGCCTGGGGCAGCAGTGTCTGTGCTTTGGAGAGCTGAAGGAGCTGGTTACCTTGCAGAATGCACACGTGTCTATAAATATATATACATATACCTGCCTCCCACGTGCAGCTGGAGAGGTTCAGCTCTGCCATGGGCGCCCGGTATTGAGCCCACCGTGCCCAGACCTGCAGTGCTCCCAGGTGATGCTCTTCTTTATCCATGGTAATTTCTGTTGGCTGGCCTTTTGCCGCGAGGTGCAACGAGGTGCTTGTACAAACACTGCCGAGAGGGAGGGATGACACGTCCTGCTTTGCCTGCCAGCTCACCAGCAGCCTGGAAACTCTTTGCAGCAGGGATGGTCTCCCCTTGGCTCCTCAGCACCTCCTCTGGGAGCCCCCAGACCCAAGGGATGACATTTTCAAATCTGCCAGGCTGTTTTAAACAGGGCCAACTTTTTTAAAGGAAAACTCTTCAGTGAAACAGATGCTTGAGTTGTTCTCTAATCTAGAAGGTAACTGTTAATTAGTTTGTTATACAATGTAAGCCTTCGCTCCACATGGCATATTTTGTGTTAGCGAAGGATCCATATCAGGGGTTTTATCTGTTCGCTGTCCCCCCCCGGTATTCAAGAGAGAAATGGAGTTTCCGTCTCCAGCTCTGCCTTTCTGCTCTTATCATTTCTCTCTTGAAAACCCAACTGCGAATCCCTCATGGCTGGAATGGGATGTTTTGGAGGAGGGGACCAAGCCCTTCCCTTTGCTCTACTCATCTTCCCATGAAGGCTGCATGGCTTCTTGGGGAGCACAAGCGTGCGTCGCGGCTGCACAGGAGGTTTTTTTTTTACTTCAGCAGGGCTCCTCTGCTACGTGGGGCTGGAGGAATACGGTGCATGGCCTATTTGAAGTCTTCTTTATAAATATTCAGTTCCCCTTGATGCGTCAGGCAACCCAGCAAAGCAACCCCTCATGGTCTTGCATGCCAATAATTTGCAGATTAAAACTCCTCCAATGTGCATCTCCACAATGGGCCCTCCCTTATCTGGAACGGGCCTGTGGAACTATTGTGGTGATAATCTGGGGATTAAGTGACTTTAATAAAAAGCTTTGACATGACAGGTCATAGCCGCTCCGGAAAAAAAAAAATCAAATCTGTTACTGCCGAACGGCTTAATCCTGTGTGAGCCAGGATCCTCGCTCGTCGGGGCTGCCATGGGGATTCGGAGGTGCTCAGCACCTTGCTCCAGGAGCTCCTGTTCCCCTAGGAGAGGGCTAATTGCCTTATGTGTTTGCTGTTCTCAGCGTGCCCTATGCAGCCAACCTGGAGGACTCCAATGCCTTTTGAAAGCTTTACTTAAAACCCACCACCCCATCCTGCTGCTGCCCTTAACTCTTGGCCACAGAGGACCACGCTGCATCCACCCCTCTGAGCTGGCTGTGACGCTGACCGTGACACAGCCCAGTCGTGGTCCTCACTCAGCTCCCAGGGTGTTTTGGGGAGGACTCCCAGCTCAGACCCCACGCAAAGCGTATGCCCGTGCACGTTAATTACAGTTGGGGTTCTTATGAAAATACGATGCGGCAGCAGTCCTCACCCAGCACTTGTCTCTAAACAAATTGTTAATATTTTAAGTGTCTTTCATGAGCCTGAATCTAATTAATTAAAGGTTTATGAAAAACAATTAGGTTCTGATAGGCATCACCTTCTCTCGAGTCCCCTGCCTGCCCAGAAAAAAGAGAGGGGTTAGAAAGGCTCAGGTTGAAATTTAGAACTGCAGTGAATAAGAGAATACACAAATCCCACATGGATTGGGGAAATTAGGACATTTGGTGCCAGATTGTCTGACTAATTAGATTTCTATCAAGTCCTGAGGGACTGGCTGATGCAGCGTTTTAATTTAAAGCTGCAGCAGCAGCAGCAGCTTTTTCCCTTCTTCTCATGCCCTTTATCAAACTGTCTGTGTTTTCACCATGCAACCGTTTCCCTTTCTAACATTGCAGCCCTACAAGGATCAAATCATCTGCATTTTGCAGCACGGATCTGCAGTTCTCTGTTCAGTTTGATTTGAATGGGAAAACGACTCTCAGTGTCTGAAAGGGGATTTTCCCGTAACGTGAGGCACTGGCATTCCTTGACAGACACGTGGGATATACTCAGACGGGAAAAAGCTGAGGTATCTCAGACTTACCCAGCACACCAACCAGTCTTTATAATTGAGAGCATCTTCAAAAATGCATTGCACAGGAAAGCAGAGTGAAGAAAACTCTTGGTCTGACTGTGTAGTCGTGCTGCTCGCTGAACCTGCTGCCTAAAGAGCTCGCTGGGCATCAGGAGTGCAGCTTTGCATTTCAGATGAAATACTGGCAGTTTCTTGGAGTTAGTTCATTTCCATCCTAAACCTCCTGAAATTAAGATCAATGCTTAAATGGCTGCTCCCTGCAGGGAGAATACAATGGCCCCTCTTTCAATTATATTCGTTTAAAATACAGTAATGCAATTCTTCTGCATCCAGATACAGCCTGGAAAAAAAAGAGCAGCTCGGTGGCAAAGCTGTGGAGTGGGTACATGTCTCAGGTCCCTGAACTACATCGCTAGTTCAGGCACCTAATTTAGAACAGGAGTCTAACTTTTAAGTCCCTGAAGTTGCAGGAGCTGAATTTGGTCTTACTGTGTATAGGGCGATGCAGAATTTTTTTTGGAACCACAAAATTGTCGAGCTCCTTCTTAATAGGCACCAGAACTTAGTGTTAATTGCCCCCAAATTAGTTAGCATTATTGAAATAGAGTCAGTGGAGTTTTTCAAGGCCATTTCTTACTTGACAGTATGAGATTGGAAATATTCCCATACCCTATTTAATGAAAAATTATTATGCTATTATTGCTATTTTATATGATGGTTACAGAATTAACAGGGTCTATAGAATCATTTCTTCTCCCATTTTGCTCTACTTCTTTCAGATTATTTTATCAAAAAAAAAAAAAGATAATGGAATTATATCTTATGCTTCAATGAAACTGAAAACTATTTTTCCTCTCGATAACCAAACCCAGCAAAGTCAACCATTCCGGTGAATATTAAACACAAAAAGTACATTTCAGATGTATTATGAATCTTCTGCTAAGTCTTTAACTCATTGCTTTGTAAAGAGAAGCACAGCAGTGAAGGGAGCTAAAATGAAATGATAGCCTCTAAAGACATTGAATTTCCCAGCTCTCATTGATTGAAAGCAGGCCTATAACATTATTGAAATGGTTTCACTTAACCTCATTTTCCCATTATTATTTTGTTATGCTTTTTGGGGAAGGTTATACAATAGTTATTTACTCCTGTCAGGGATCTCAAGATGCTAAAAATGATTTAAGCCCTCTGTGTTCCAGCCAGCTGCCTGATGCAGAAGGCAACAGGAGCGTGGCCAGGACCAACATCGCTCTTCGTGGCCTGTTTGTTTCAGTTTACAGCACCTGTGTGAGAGAGGGAAAAGGCCAGCTATTCCTGTAAAAGCCTTAAAAGCCCAAGTGACGGATGAGATCTCACTAAGCTGAGTAATAAAGAAACACAGAAGCAAAAGGACATTCCAAGCCCACAAGTGCCCAGAGCGCTGGGCTTGGAAAGGTGCCGGAAGCATCACGGTAAGAGCAAATGAGTTTGAGCTCCTGTGAAAGGGTTGCTCATACTCAGGGTCCTAAGAGGGATCTCCGATCTCTTGGAAAGGTGAAGATCCCTAATTCTCTCACCCAGGTTTGTGGACCTATGAAGTGCTCCTACAACTTTGTGCAAATGTTTTTCACAATGTGAGAATAGGTAGAAAATGCAGAATGATTATGCCCAGAGCAGTGGTGGCTGCCCCATTCCTGGAGGTGTTCCAGGCCAGGCTGGATGGGGCTTGGAGCCCCCTGACCCACTGGGAGGTGTCCCTGCCCATGGCAGGGGGTGGCACTGGATGGGCTTTGAGGTCCCTTCCAACTCAAAGTTCTGTTGTTCTATGATGACTATAAAACACTCGTTTCGGAAGCTGCTTCTGGAGAGAGGTTTTCCCCCTCTACTTGCGCCCCTCCAGTTTCTCTCTCCGCCCAACAGAGAAACACAACAAATTTCCAACACATTCGGATTAACTAGAAACTTTTTCTTTCTTCTTCTTTTCCCTTCACTGTAAGAAAACGAAAGAATGGAACAAGCCACTGTTTTGCATTGACGATAATGTGTCACTTCCCTTTCTTTTGTTTTAAATCCCATTTTATTTTCAGATTAAATTGAGGCACGTACAGAGAATAATTTCATTGGAAGGCAGTTGTCAGAAATGCGAAGGAGGGCTACGCGGCTGGTGTTCACGGGTGGTGGAACCCAGCTGAGTTGTCTCAATTTTCAATGGCTGGAGTTACAGAGAGGGCCCCCCCTACACACCCTGGAGGGCTGAAATTAGAAAAGAAAAAGGTATTGGTTTGAAAATTATCAAAATTAGATAATTTTTTCCTTTTCCTAAATATAATTTCTGCTTGTAACTATGTTTTACACCTGTGAAAAACTCTCTGTGGCTCTGCCAGAACAAATGGAGTTCTTAAAATAAATGAGTTACGTGTAAATACATTTATTTTGATTCACGATGTGCATGTTGTGAAAACACTGTGCTGAGTGACCACGATAAATGTTCCTCACATCATTCTGGGAATGACAACATGAGGAACAAGTTCCAGATTGCTTCCCAACATCGTATAACAAGTCTAGCCAGGATTTTTGAAGACAAAGCCTTGTTTCAGCAGTTTTGAAAACCAAATAATTTTGGTTTGAATTCAAGCCTTTCCAGGATTCACCTCTCCTGGTTTTGAGCTGGACGAGTGACCTGGCACTGTCACAGGAGGGAAGGACACTGGTCCTGCAGGTGTGTGGGGAGTACTGGGACAAACGCAGAAGCTGTGAGGGAGCACGTGTCACGCTGTGAATATGAAAGGTGACAGCTCTGTCCACACCTTCGCTGCACCCTTACTTGCTGTCTCAGCCCACAGAGACAACACACATGATTTATTTTAACATAGGAGCCCAAATCAGTTGGAAGCCAGACCTTGCTTTCTAGTAAGTTAAAAAAAAAGGCTGAAAAATTATGTGTTTGTATTTTGGACATGAAAAAGTAGGGGAGCACCATGTGTCTCTGCCTGGTCTGATGCAGACGGAGACCCCGTTGGAGGTTTAAGTCCATGGGCCCTTGACCAACTACCTCCAGTCGACACGTCTCACTTGCCTGGGAAGTGAAGGGAAATCTATTTTGTTTGTAATAAAGCTGATTATCATAGATAAATGTATCTAATTAGTCTCATTTGCTGACACACAAGCCTTTAATTGCAAGTTGAATAATTAGACATATCTGCATATGCAAATGAATAGGGTTATACTATGTCACTCTTAACATGATTTCTCTGGAGACAAATAGCTCTCTATATGTCAGGAGAGAATATGATATATTAATTTACGTAGACAAATAACTTTATTTAGAATGACTCGCTCTCATGTTTGTTTATATAAAGCAATAAGAGAAGAAATAGAAGAGATTTTGTGTGGAAGGAAACAGCTGGAAGATACTAATTTACGAGGGGAAAGTCCTTGCAGACCACTCTGCGGTGAGTGATGGGAGCAGTGAGTGCTTCCCATCAACCGACAGGGCGGACATCGCTGCACCGTGGGGCGCGGAGCTGCGTCACGCGGCCACGGCCTTGCTGGAACCATCACTCCCAGCCCTTTCGCTCCCACATATCCGACCATGCCAACCACCTCCCTTCTCTCTGGCATTTCTGCATCCCTCTCTCTTCTCCCTGTTGGCAGATACACGATGTGATGCTGAAACTGTTGGGCCTGTTGTTTTCCAACCAGATGGCCACTGCAGCGAGTGTTGGTCTGCAATTTTGGGGCGGGTGCATGCCGGGATACGTAGCCCTGCTCCGTCTGGATGCGAAGTGAATGCTAATCAGGAGGCGGGATGGCATCACCCCGCTTTGGGAAGGGGCAGCATTCGTTGGAGCACAGCATCCAGTTTCCATCGGGGTCCCAACGCCCCGTGTCCAAGCAGGACACTGCGGAATGGAAATTCCAGGCTGATCAATGAAAGGGCTTGGCGATACCGTCCGGGGGGCGGTGGCAGCAGTGGATAAAGCACTGGGAGTGGGGATATTCCCACGTGTGCCGCAGTAGCCCTCACCCGGCCCATTTTCAGGATAACACGTAACAGAATGAAAATCTGCTCAGAACTCCGTCTTCTGCCCAATTAAGGAGCTGAAAAAAGCTGAGAGGTTACTCTTCCCGCCCTTGCAGCATCCTCATCCCTGCGAGCTGTGCCCTCCTGTCCCGCCGCCACGGATCCCCGCATTCCGGCTCCGCCTCATTTGGGGCCTGGCTGCCCCGGGGCCCCCTCGGAGGCTCTGCACGACAGCCAGCGGCACCAGGACCCTCCGGTCCCTCCGGTGCTCCCGGTTCCCCCTCCCGGGTCGCCGCATCCCCCGCTGTTGCCGCGGCAACCGCGGGCCGGGCCGGACCAGCTGCAGTGCACGAGCCGCGCCGCCAGGGGGCAGCACCGGCACGGGCTGCCCGGCGGGGGGCGGGGCGCGGAGGGGAGGGAGGGGGCAGGCAGGGCGCGGGGCGGGTGGGGGTGCTGCGCGGGCTGATTGCGGGCCGGGAGCTGGAGGATTGCAGGCCGGGGTATTGCAGGCCAGGGGATTGCGGGCCGGGGGCAGGCTGTGTGCAGGCTGTGCACAGGGTGATTGCGGGCTGGGTGCGGGCTGGGTGCGGGCTGGGGGCAGGGTGGTTGCGGCTGGGTGCAGGCAGGGAGCAGGCTGGGTGCGGGCTGGGGGCAGGGTGGTTGCAGGCTGGGTGCAGGCTGGGAGCAGGCTGGGTGCGGGCTGGGTGCAGGCTGGGTGCAGGGTGGTTGCGGCTGGGTGCAGGCTGATGGCAGGCTCAGCGCAGACTCGGTGCAAGCTGATTGTGGACTGGGCGCAGGGTCTGTGAAGACTGATTGCAGGCTGGGTGCAGGCAGGACGCAGGGTCTGCACTGGCTGGGTGCAGGCTGGGTGCAAGGAGGCTGCAAGCTGTACACAGGCTGATTGCAGGCTGGGCACAGGGTGATGGCAGGCTGGGCACAGGGTGATTGCAGGCTGGGCACAGGGTGATGGCAGGCTGGGTGCAAGCAGAGCACAGGCTGGGTGCAGGCTGGGTGCGGGCAGGGTGCACAGGCTGATTGCGCGCAGGATGCAGGCTACGCAGCAGACCGACCGCAGGCAGGGCGCAGGCTGGGTGCAGGGTCTGCACAGGCTGATTGTGGGCCTGCATGCAGGACACCTGCCTCGCACACCAGAGCTGAGCCTCCCCACACGGTACCCAGCATCCCTTCCTGGCCGTCCTGCACAAGGAAACACCATTCCAGGGTGATGAGTGAGCCCTGGCTGCACAGGGTTAGTTTTCCATCTGCACCTACACCCTGCTCGTGTCAGCTGAGGTGGGTAGTGTTTTGCCCCACAACAGGAGTAACGCTGTCTCTTTGCATGCCATGGGCACAGCAGGGGAAGGACTGTCGTTTGGGTCTGACTGGCAATGGGCTGCAGTCCCTGTGGAGCAGGGCTTACGGACAGGATTCCTACACAGACCTCGTATCCCTGTGGAGAATCTATTCAGGATTTCTAAAACAAACCTGATTCATTGGCTTGGCAGGATCCAATGATGCAATGTGCTTCTTATAATTTCTTAACTTCCTCTTCCATCCTCATTTTGAGCTTTTAATTCAAGCATCGTAGCTTTAAGTTAGCCTTGGGGTCACCCACCACAGCACAGCTGGGGAAGCTCACAGAAAGCTCAGTCTTCCCCTGGTTTGCTCCCCTGCCCAGCTAAGGGCATGGTCACATCTGCTGTCAGCCCGACCCGAACGTGAAATACCTGTGAGTTACTTAAGAATGTTAGTGGATAAACTGGATATTGGTTAACTCACACGTTACTAGTAAAATACAGCTGTGAGCTAAGGAAAATTATGCCGAACATCTACACTTTTAGTACATCAACGCTGTACAAACAGTGTTTCTTTAATCCAACTTGTATGGGCTTTGTGATAAGAGAACGATGGGAAAAATGATGGGTAAGGCACCCAGATCTCTGTAATAGGCGTTCAAAGCAAATTGCCAGATGGTTTCACTAAGGTGCAGTGTCGTGCCACAAAGTTTTATGATTCTTGCAACCAAAAACTTCCCCAATCCTGTAAAGACATTTGGGGTGTGCTGCGGGGCGTAACCAGCAGAGAGGGTGGAATCTGCATAAGGCTGATTTGGGGAAAAAAAATAATGAAATGCAGCTTAGCTGAAATCACGACTGAGTGGGATTTAGTGAATGGCATCTCTGAAGGGAAACCTGCCCTAAATAGGAGCCGTGGTGTTGTGTAAGGGGCATCTCGCTGGAAGCCAACAAGGCCTCTAATTCAGACGCAGAAACATCTCTCCATGGGAAATAGGTGATTTATTACGTTCTGGGTCAGTGCTTTTGGCTTTCCCCTCATCTCTGCCTGCAAGCAGGGTGAAGGAGGGTGAGGGGTGGCTGTTGGGGTTGCCTGTGGGTGCTGCTGCCCCATCCTGGCCACCGTAATGCTGTAAAATGACCTTGCGTGGAGCCCCCAACCCCAAGGCTACATCAAAGTTGCATTAATTTGCCTCAATGACCAGCTCAAGATGAGCCTTTTCCCACTGCATTATTTATTAATTATTATTACTGTTACTATCACTGTTACTATTACAATTGCTATTACTATTGCTATTACTGTTAACTATTTCTACACAGCAGCATCAGGACCTGCATCCAGCCCCAGTCTGTTCTGTGCAGTTGAATCCTCTCACCACTGCAGTGACTTTTTAATGTAAAAGAAGCTCCATGCGACTGTTTCATTCCTTTGCTCCAGAAACTATTTCCTGCGAGGGCAGATGTGTGCTGGGAACCACTCTGCATTTCTCCCCCTGATTTTGGGGGCAGGCATGGCTCAGGGTGCTCCGGCTCGCACCGAGCCCTATTGCTGCGTCGCCCCAGCAGCAACATCCCGATAGCAACCTTCTCCAGGTACCTTTGAGCCCATGCAGTAATACAGATGCATTTTATTAGCCCTTCCCAGGACAATTCATGCTTTCCTAATGACACCTTGAGCCCTTACAGGCTTTCCTTCAGTGCGTACGGTGTGTACGCATGTGTATTTCTGTGTACACACATCCAAAGATGGTATTTTTTTGGAAAGGCGATGTCACAGTGTCACGACGCTTCGCTAAAACCTGTCAAGCCGTCCTTCCTGTTAATGCCTTCCTAATCCCGGTGACTTGGTGAAGAGTGATCAGATCACATCCTTGGCTTTGGAAAAGCCGTGGGGTTCTTTTCTCTAATTTGTGGGTTTATCCTTCGTATCCGGGCGCGGGCAGGGTGCAGCTCAGCATCAGCCTTTTCATTCTCTCTAACAGTTTCTTTGCCTCCTGACAACACGGAGCTTTCACAGCGCAAACAAGTCCAAGGAATAGGTGATTTTCCTCAGCTATGAAATAAGTAAAGCAGATGATTGAATAAAGTTCCTTTTCCCCACCTTGTTCAGCAGCTCTGTCTCTGTGTTATGTTTCCAACTTCTGGCCTCAGTAGCTCCCTTACCCCGATCTGTGACTCTCCCCAGGCGGGTGATGCTGTTGGGTTTCCTCTGCCATTGCAAACCCGACCTTTGTACATAGGGCCAAACTGCTCTCAGTTCCCCAGGGTTAATCTGGATTAAATCCCTGGGATTAGCTGGATTTAACCCTGCACTGGCTGAGCGGCTGTGTGCAGCCTTGACCAGTGGCATTGCCCAGGGTCTACCGGGCTCCACATCTTTGCCGAGAGCCATGGACTGGGTAAGGGGATGCTCACAGAAAAGACCAATAAACCATCCCATGTTCTGCAGGCAGCGGCAGGACAGCAACCTCCTGGTGAGAAACTTAGAGAGGATCCATACGAAACCCTGTGGAGGCTTCCTGGCTGTCCCCTGCTCTTCCCATGGAGGAGGTATAGGATTTCATTCCAGTGGCTTTCTCTTGGGAGCCTGGGTGAAATATTGAGGCCCTTTGGCCACAGCCAGGCTAAAAAGATGACTTTAGCCATGGTGGTTCTACTGACTCTGTATTTTCTTGAGCTGATGTGAATGAGGAGAGGTTCTGCCTCCATGTGACCCAGGTGAGAAGCTCATCCTGCCCCTAACTCTGCATCCTCCTGAAACCGTTTTCACGTCCACCATCACCTGGGGACGCTGTGACGTGGGCTGGGCACAGGAGGACAGATGTTAGGATGTGCACTGTGAGGAGGACTCCAGTCCTGCCAACCTTGCCAGGGCACGGGGGCTTTCTCCCCCTTCACTCCATGCACACCTTGCTGGGCTGCTTCCCTCCCATTTGCACCTCCACCCAATACTCCCCAGTCGGGCTTGCTGTGGAGTGAGTCCCCTTTGATTCTCCCGGCATGTAGTTGAGGGAGCAATGCTCACCTCTCGTTCCCCAAGCCCCCTCCAGCAGATCTCTTCCCCCGCCCCCCCAACGGCTGCCTCGCGAAGGAGACCGATGGAAAAAGAGAGCAGCAAACCCCAAAGACGTGTCATTGTGCTAAGTGCTTTCAAACCTTGCAGGATGTCACTGTGTCACAATTTCAGTTCATTAGGCGGCGCAGGGAAGACGCTGTGACATCAAAGCACTCCTTTTCCCTATAGAAACGGGAGCAGCTCTTTTGATCTCAACCCCCAGCATCCCCCCCAGATTAATATTTACTTGTACAACCCAAACCTACGGGGGATCCTATGCTTGATTCCGCCATATGTTCTGGGGCGGTTTTTGTTGCTTCCCTGCTTTTCTTTGGGATGTGGTTTGTCGGCGGGGGGAGGAGTAAGCAGGAGTTTTTATATGTTTATTTATTTCCACGCTACCCTCTGCTCCTCGGGCACGGCAGGGGAGGGCACCCAACCTATTTCGTGTCAACCAGTCGCTTTGAAGCTTGCCACAATCAAACGCTTTTATTTGGGGGGAACCCAGCCAGCTGTTTGTTTGCTTCCCTGCTTTATATTGATTCAAGGAGATAATCTCCCAGGCCCCACGTGCTTAATCTGTGAGCTGCTAATGTTGCATGAGGTATCAAAACGGTCCCTGCTTCCCTGGGCTGCTGGGGTATTTATAGCTTAATGCAGAGGTTTACGGCAAAACAGTTACTTTCAGAGCAGCAGAGGATGCATACGTGTGTCTAAAACTCCTCTTGACTTTAGCAGGGATATTGTAACTAATTCAGTGCCAAAAGGTGACTCCGTACTTTATATTGCAGGAATATTCTTATATAATTTGGTTCCTAGTGAGTTGTTAGATTTCAGATACCAAGGGATATCAAGGGCAAGGGATGCTCCCTGAGGTTTCAGACAGCAGGGCATGAACTCAAGGTGGGGTAAAACTCAGCACAAGTGTGAAGCCCTGACTTCTGCGGGCAAAAAGAGGGACCACGTCTCCAGGGCAATTAGAGCAGGATCTGGCTCTCACTGTTTTAGCGTCTGACAAAACGGAGTGGAAATGAGTTCAATTCAGAGACATCTAATTTCACGAGAGACTCTCTAAGAATAATTCTGCCGCAGATGCTTAAAGTGATTTCAACATGAAAAGCAAGCAAGACAGAGAAGATGATAGAAAATGACTACAGAATTTATACTTCCCCTCCTTTCCTTAAGCCCCGCACATCCTGAGCGTGTCCTGGCATGAAAGCTGAAGAAAACTGCTTTGCAAAGGAAACAATTTCTTCGGTGTTTTTTTATTGCCCTGAAACACAGAAATGACCACTGGATGTGCACGTACCTGCCTGCCCTCGGCCCACGGGGACAAGTCCAGGGGGAAAACCTGTGGGGTCTTTTTAATAAAGATTTTTAGCAGCGCTTTTAGTGCTGCTTGCAGGGTGAGAAAAGGCAAGATTTAAATCACATGCACTGGATATCAGTCATTCACACCATCCTGGGGAGCTCTAGATGATACTTCTGTGTCCTATGTCGTGTCTGGGAAGCCAGATCTCAAACGACTGGCGCTGATAAGAACACATGACCACTGTTCTCTCTCCACTTTTTATTTTTTTCAAACTGCTTTTTTCTTCCTGCTGTTTAGGGGGTTTAAACAGCCTTGATTTTCTGTGGCTGACAACACACCCCATATGCTATTTATCTTGTCAGAACTCTCTCCCTCTGCCCTCAGCTCCCATTTTGTTCTCATTAATAGTGATTATGAAAAATGGGGCTAAATACTTACTTTCATATGATTTATCCAAATGTTGAACTGCGTAATTGGAGAAGCTAAGACATTATCCCTTCAGATTCTGTCAAGACTCAATTTCTGCATTTGATTTAATTTTTAGACTCATGACCCGTAACAGTACATATATTTATTGCCTTTCTGGTGGCTTGGCTGAGCAATATATCTATCAGTCAGAGTGGGGAAGCCGCATATTATTTATAAGAATTTAAATAGTCGGTGTTTTTAAAGAATGCTTTTCCTTAGCATGCAGTTATTAACACAGGGCCCCTAGATACAACAAAATTGAAAGTCAGCTGGAAGGAATGCCCTTATAATGAAGATATTTAATAACTGGCATCAGACTCTGATTTTCCTTTCGGTGACAGAAGTGACGCGTGAGCAAAGGGAGGGGGGGGCTCTGCACTGCAGAATCCTCCCTCTCTCCATCCAGGGCTTGAGCCAGCGGCTTCTTCCCATTGCACTTCCCAACAGAAACTCCTCATCTATAAGAGGCACCAGTGCATGGACACAGAAAATTGGGTCCTGCCTTTGTGAGCTCCCACCCAGAGATGTGCACACACACTTGCACACCCAGTGCATTTTGTGCATCCCTCTCCCCCCACTTTCTAATCCATCATTTCTATGCCTGCTCCTCACAAATCACTTTTGCAGGGCTTTGGCAGCTGAGTGCAAATGCTTCTCTTCAGCGAAGTGTTCCGATCATCTGGATCGCCAACACGCAACGCGGATCGAAACCGAGACCCCCTCGGTTTGCCGGGGTAAGGGCGGCCGGCGCGGATCAGTGAGCTAAGTGACAAAACGTGGCAGAAACTCACAGTCATCGTCGCGTCCGCGTCACCGACGATGCCACCCTGCTTCCCAAATCAGCACTGACACGGTGTTGAAATTGTTAATAAAACAAGTAATCAGGCTGCTAATATCTGCAAGCACTATTTTGGAAAAAAAGATAATAGAGCAACCATCAGGGAGTAAAGTTAATGTATAAAACAATTACCCTAGGCAGATGCTTAAATAAGGGCCATGGTGGTAACAAATGTGTTACTGTACAGAGGAACTGTTTACAGTGCAAGGAGATTTTATTTGTGATGCCAGAATGGAAAAGAATAACTCTAAGATGAAGCTGAAGCATTTATCTCTGAATTTGTTCCAGCAGCCTTTTCCTTTGGCTTGAAACCTTCCAGCACACGTGTGCGCACACACATACATGTGCACGTGGCTACAGCTTTAACCTAGTATTATTTGTTGTATTGTCTGATACCATAATATATTGTATTATATTGCATTACATTGCATTATATAACATTATATTATATATTATATATTATATAGTATATAGTATATATCATATATCATATATTATATATCATATATTATATTGTATTGTATCGTATTGTATCATAGTGTATCATATCATATTATATCACATTATATTATATCACATTATTTTATATATCACATTAGATCGCATTACATTACATTATATCATATCACATTATATTACCTTATATCATATCGTATCGTATCGTATCGTATCATATCATCATATTATATCATATCGTATCGTATTATTTGTGATGACATAATGGTTTGAAGCACACTCATATGCTGCCTACTAGTTCAAGCCCGTGGCCCTCTTTCTTTTAAATACCAACTGCAGGAAGCAACCAGGAGACCTTTCTTTAAGCAGCTCTTTAAACAAAAGCTTCCCATTCCCATTTTTGATAAGGATCTAACCACTGGCTTTTATTTTGCAGCCAGCCCCGACACTTGGGCATGGTTCTTCCCTCCTTGTGAGACTCTTGCAGGGAACAATAAGAATATTGATTTATTTTTTTTTGACTCGTAATACTGCAATGATTTTTTTCCCCCTTATTTCCTCTCGCATTTGGTGGCGTTTGACCGGCTTTAATTGCTACAAAGCTCTCCTACTTTCTGTTGTTAGCGCTAAATCCATAACCTGCTCTCTGCTGCACGGCGGCGGGTAGGACTTCTCATTGTCTCTTTAATCCCAGTTGCTCTGTTGTGCCTCTTCCTCCGTGAGGAGAAAAAACGGCTCAAAGAACCCAAAAGCGTGGAGAAAAAACCATCGAGAACATAAAGAAAAGGACTGACTGGGACATCTTGTCTAAACACCTATGGATCAAGAGTGTGCTTGCTGGGAGAGGGTTTCTAAGAAGGAGTTTTGCTGGGTTTAGCTTAAGTCTGAATCTAAGAGAGGAAGCACCTAAAATGACTTCGCTGAGCTGCGTTGGGTTGGGTCAGAGAGATTTCTGTCTGCATGTTCTGCCATTCAATCTGTGAGAAAAAGAGAATTATTGTCACCGACGATGGTTTTATCTAACCTCACCCTTTAGAAATCCCAAATCGCTATCCATGAAGTATTTTTCTCTGCAGTGAACTCAGCTCAGTTTTTTCATGTGTACAAGATATTTCAGTTGTTTTCCCACTTTTAATTTCAAAAAGTTTAAAGACTGTAAAAATTCAAAATACTCTGTTGTTTTTAATAACAGCATTGTCTCTCTGGTTTTCATTTTATGCTATATTCTGCATAGAGGTAGAACTCAAAGCCAGAAGAACTACCCCACACCTCCATTTAAAACCATGGAGATGCTGATCTACTGCAGAGTTCCTCTGGTTGTATTATAGACCAAGTGATGACAGTAAGTGTACTTCAGGTTTTCTACTGCTTTGCTTTAAAATACAGCTTGTGTCATTTAAGATTTTAGCTACTTTCAGCCCAAAGTTAAAGCGCAAACAACAGCCCCATTTCTCAGAAGACGACCGATGAAGATCAGAAAGATCTGCCCAATAAATAGTTGTTGTCAGAGCCTGGCACAGTGCACGTAATTCCCTCGCACGTCGGGATTTGCAAAGGGCGTTGTGCTGTATCCCATCCACTTCCATGAACTTTGCATTTATCCATCCCTCTGGTGCCCATGGGTTCCCGTGGGAAACACCTTTAGTGCTGGAAATGCTGAGGTGAACAAGCTACAAATGATATTTAGTTATTAAAAGCGCTGGCCAGTCTCAGGGCTGAGAAAGGGTGCATTTCTTGGCCAGGAGATCCAAGGCTTTGCCTGGGGAAATGCAATCAGCTGAACCCAGAGGGTCCCACCCACTCCGGGACAGCATCACCATCTCCCCTTTGATGGGCTCAGGGATACAGGAGACCTCAGCCCCTCATCCCAGTGCCCTTTGCTGCAGTGGCTGGCACATTGCAATTGCTGTTATTAGGGGGGGGGTTTTAATTATATTGCTTCTCTTTTTTTATGGCCAGACAGTCAACTGTCAGCATCAATTATGAGAGTTAATATTGACGTCCTCTTAAAAGAGGTTTAAATATTCAAGTGAAAAGGGATTTGCTCTGGGCTTCATCTCTTTGCGGTGTTCGTCAATAAAACCTGAACTTGCAAAACAGTTGTCACAGCGATTTTTTGTGTCTTGCACTGACATGATGCCTGAGCGGCAACTGTCGCCGGAATTTTTCAAATGAGCAAACTGCACTTATTAATTATGCTAATAATCGTGGCTCGAGATAGCTGCTCTGAGGAAGACAATGGCTGGAACTTGCTCCTTGTGAAAGAGGCAATGGAGGAGCCGTCGTCTTTGTCGTATTTAGAGGTTCTGTGGAGGAAAAAAATCATCCTTCACTTCTTGGGATGCAGTCATTCACATCTATAAACCAGAAACCTCAGTCTGCATATCTTTATTTTAACCACTATGCTATTTATTGATTTTCACTGCAATTATGCAGCGCCGTGTTTATTTGCGTCGGTGCTCTGCTGTGCCATATATTAAACCTCCCTCCCTCCAGAGGTGGCTCCTCAGAAAAAAATGCTTCTGATTTCCCCTCAGAGCACGAGGTCAATAGGCCAGAACTTATGGTTTTGAACCTATAGCCAGGCCTAATTTATGGATTGTTTCTGGTTTCTTGTGTTTAACTGTTTCTGGGAGAGGGTTTCATCAGAGACACGGGGTGGCTCCATCGTGCACCGCTGAGATCCAGGCTTTAGGGGAGAGAGAAGTATGGACTGTAGTGAAGTTCAAGGCGATGCTACAGCTGATTCGGGTCTGCTTCTCTATAAATTATGTATAGTTCTTCTGAAAAATGTTTGTATTTCCTAATATAGCTCTAGATTATCTCAATAAAGTGAGTGAAATGTTAAGAGAAAGTTTTCACGTATCAGAAATTAATTTTCATTTGCGAAGCGCAGAATGCATTTAGTGCTCAAATTTTGTTTATCAGACTAATATTGACAAAATATGGATTTGCTTTTCTCACTCTTTAACAACTCTGACAATATTTGTCGTGGACAAAAGGTTAAGGTTTCACATTACAATACGTAAACATTACAAATGATCTCCTGATATCCAGCAAGTTTGCAGCCTGCATCGCCCAGCGCCCGGTGCAGCTCTCGCAGTGGGCGATGCGACGCCCGTGGTTCGAAGGGTCTGCAAAAGGATCACTGACTTGGGCATCACTCACCATACCGGCGTTTGAACCTCTTTGCTCTGACTCAAACCAGCTCAGGATGCTCAGGAAAGGGCCAATTCCCCCATTTCAGCAGATTTTGGAGCAGATGCAGAGCCGTGTCTGTGTATAAATCGCCGTGGGGACAGAGCAGGCTGCCTGCGCCTGGAGCCGGGCGGGACAGGGGCTGTGGCACGCTGCATGCATCAGTTCATTTTTGACTTAACTGCCTCAGCAGCTCTTGGGAGCGATCCCCTTGTGCTTTACATCATCAAAACCATCTGCTAGACTTGTGCCTCGAATCGCCTGGTCCTCTAGAGGCAGCAGGGAGGGGGAAAAAAAAAAAAAAAGGCAAAGCAAAATTCTTCCATGGAAAGGAGTAAAATAAATAAATAAAAGAATTAAAACAAATTAACCCATTCAATCCCGAATGAGGTTTTTTGCAACCCTAATCCAGGTCAAGCACAAGCTGGATTGGACTTGTCCTTCAGGAAGCCACTGATGGTATCGGGTGCCCTGAGGTCAGCCAGGTGCCTGGAGGGTGTTTTGAACATGCCAGGGAACAAATAAATGGCCGTGTCAAAAGCTCCTGATGAGGTTCGGATATGAACTGCTGCCAGGCGCTGCCATCAGCACTACTGCAGCGCCGGGCTGTGTCAGCACGGAGCTTGCCATGCCAACCCTCCATTCTGCCTGCACACCCAGGCATGTGGGATCTCAGGAAACCCAGCAAGGAAAATGCCATGGGAAGTCCAGCTCGAGGACTGAGCTGCTCCTGTCTCCCTGGCGCATGGGCTGAGCATCCTGGGCTGCCCGCAATGCTGCAGGCACGGCTGCACACATGCAACGAATGCAAGAGTGCTCGATGCCTGCTCACAGCACACCCTGATCCCCCACGGCACCCAGGCACCACCCGGTGGGTTGGAGACAAACCCACAGCTTTTAGTTCTGGATCCTAAGCCAACCTTTTGCCATCGCTGCCTCTGAATGCAACTTCGGGGATTAATAAACAGGGAAAGTCAGGACTTTGACTGTCAGGAATATAAGAAATGTGTCTGGCACTAAAACCAACAGCCATAAACCATGGAGGAACCCACTTCACCTAAAGAAAAAACAGCTACCTGGCACATAGGGTTAATAGCATCAAGCCAACGTGCTAAGAGACTGCAGCTACCGGCTCCGCTGCGCAGCCTCTGTGTAGCAGGATGCCAAGGAGTTAAAATGAAGCAAACCTCCTCATGCATTTTATGTCACAACTCCCCCTTTTTTTGTCTGTGTGTGTGTGTGACCAAGCCAAGTTCTTTTTTAGCTCTACCCTTTTGAAAACTGCTGGTTACAGATAAATTAAAATGCCAGAACTGAAATTGCCCACGTTAGCCCCTAAGGGAGCCTGCACTGTCATCTTTCATTAGATGCTGATAGACCAAAAGCCCAAGGCAAAGTGAAAGCTGGTTCGTAAGAAAGGGCTGGGAGCCAGGAGCTGCATCTCTCTGCTGTAATCTTGCATCTCTGTCCTTTTAAGTTTAAGCTGAGCAATGCTTTCTTGGACATGTCTGTTTTCATACTGCAAATTTCAGTCTTAAAATCAACAGCAAATATGAACCGGGTATTCCACAGAGTCCTAAATTGTCAGGACAAGCCAATGCATTTTCTCAGAGCAATCTGATGGTTTTGTCTGGTGTCAGCCCTTACATCGTCCAGTGCAGATGATATGTTTGGACGGTTTAATAAAGAGCTGTTTAGAAATGCAACTGTTACTCCTTTTTTCCCCTTTTTTCCCAAATGTAAAGTCACATAATCTTTCAGCAACAAAGGTGTGATTTTCCTAATACTTCTTCCATCACTTCGAATCAGGGATGGTGGCTCGGTGGCTTTGGAGAGGTGTGACACAGAGGTGAAATGGTCTAGTCCAAGAAAAAAAAAAGGTCTAAAATTATGCCTGCACAAGGGATTTAATAAACCATAAAGGCCAGTGGCTTTCCAGCATCCTTTCACTTAGTGTTTGAGTTAGAGATGTGCTTTGACTTAGAAAAATGGAGCTAGTCCTCGGTGTGTGCGTGGGCACTCGGGCAGGGCAGGCTGGGCTGTGGGCAGCAGCCTCCGAAAGGAGTCAAAGCCTAAATCTGATTGACTCCTTGTGGGCAACTTGAAGGAAAAACTGTTGTGCCTGAAGGAAAAACTTCCTTATGTCCGTGGGAGGGGTGAATGGGTGAGGAAAAGGAGGCTCCTGCAGATCATCTCTGTGTCACTTCATCCCTACAAAATCCTGCTGAGGAAATCAGGCTGGAAAACCACAGAGGCTGCCTGGGTGTAGCTTTTGGATGGGTGGCTACCATGAAGTTCAGTAGCAGGTGGCTAAATATCGTATTTTTTAAGGCATGCACAAGTGTCAAAAGCCTGGAGAAGCCAGCCCAGTTGTTTTTGCTCATTTATTGCTCTAGGCAGTGAAATAACTTACTCCATTTCCCTCCACCTTTTTCTATTTATTTGTATTGAGTTATAACTGGGAAAAGAACCGCCTTAGATATCTTTTACTTTCCTGGAGTCAGCAAGGCTTTAGTTTTCAGACCACTGTGCCTTTGCCCTCCTAATCTCTGTGTGGTTTTTTTTCCCAGCTGCTCCTGAATTAACTTTTGCTCTGTGTATCCAACACAAAGCAAACAAGCACAGCCAAGTCCAGCGCGTTTCTCTCTGCAGCAGGTAGGGCCACTTCGCTCTACGACATCCACAATTGATTGAGTGTATGAGACCGGAACACAAAGTAAAGAATACTGGAAAATATATTGTTCCAAAAGTTATTGGGCAAGGCCGTGGGGAATTAATTTTCATTGCACGACAACTCCAGAGGAGGCTGTAATAATGAGCTGCTCTTAGCAAAAGTAAATACTTGTGACAACTCCATGTAGAGCTTGGGGCTGCTGTGCTGTGTCAGCCGTTCTGGACTTGGCACCTTGAGGTCATGATGGGAGGGGAAGCATTTTGGCTTTAGTTTGGGGCAGTTTCCGCTATATCTGGGCGGTTTCTGCTATATCTGAGCACTTCATTGGAAAGCATCGGGGTGGGGAGAGGTATTACCAAGGAAGAACATTCCTGCAATCCAATAACTTGGCATTTTGGCTATAGATTTTCTTTCACTGCGGTCCAAAGACTTGCTTCAAACATACAATGAGGAAGGTACTTCCATGGTCTTCTCTGAACAGCACTGCCACTGCTCTGCCTCCTGATTTAATTCCTTCTCAATTTTAAGATAAATTCATGCTTGTACGCTGCAGATGGAGTTTCACCTATCCTGCCTCTTGCCAAAGGTTACTTATTTGGGATAAAGCAGAGGTTTAATCTTATATGTGTGATCTAAATAAAATCAGAAGCGTGAAAAGAAGCAGATCAGACTTTGGCTCTCACTTCTCCTGACTCTGGATAATTTCTGCAGACGGCGATTCACCTGGAGGGGAGGCAAAGGGTGTGCATGCACCCAACGAGCCTTCCTGATGCCCAGTGAGGACTCTTCCAGGCCTCTGGCATCCACACTACATTGAAAGGACATGGAAAAAAACCCAACCAGACCTCCAACCCTTTACAGAAGGAGCCTGGGAACAGCCCTCGGGCAGCAGTGGTGCCTGACGCGGTGCATGTCGGGGTGATTTCTCCCACTGGTGTGCAAAGGCGGGTGCTCTGAAGAAGCTGCTTTGGCCACGGAGCAGTGGTAGCACCACCAGAAGCTGTTGGGTTGCAAGAAGGTCAAATTTGGTCTGAAATCAGAAAGACATTTAGTTTCCTGAATTACAACAGAGGATAATCACACTCCCTTTACATGGGTATCATGCCATTTAATTAGTAAATGATTAATTTGTTAATGATTTCCCTGGCATGGAAAGCACTACTGAACAGCTTCTCTTCCCAGCCATGTAAATCTACAGCAGAAGGGAGGTACAGCTGCACCTTCTCAGGGCTCTGCCTGGTTACTCCCCCATTCTGCTGCTGCTCTGCCCAGCTCTGTTCACTTGGTCGATGCAGCAAGGGAAATGCAGCTCTGGGAACGCATTCCTGCAGCACCTCTGCATTAAAGCATGCAAGATTTCTGTGAAGCTGAGCCACATCTTTGCCCTCTGGGAAGCGAAAAGAGAGAAGATGTTTTCTTAGAGTCAGATGGGAACTGGGAACAGAGCATCAGCTTTCCTGGCGTCCACCCCTGCGCCTTACTCAGAGCCACCTGCAGAAGACACACATCTGCATGGTAAACTTAAACATAAAACATGATTCTGCTCTGTAAACACTCACATAGCCCAAATGCTGGTTTATTCACAGTTTTCAGCAAATAAGATTATCAGTGAAAAGAGAAGGAAGCAGAAGTAAATTGCAGCTTTGCTTAAGAAAAGGGAGAGACCCATTTAAGACAATTTCTCCCATCAAGAAGAAAGGCTGTTTGAAAAACAGATCAAAACAAGCCTAGTTGCTTTGCAAAGGGAGGTGATCAGAATGGCATTTTCCATAAAAAAGGGCTCAAGAGGGACTGTGAGGAGGCTGGGACTGAGTGTCAGGGCTGCTTGCACCTTAGCAGCACCCGCTGCAGTGTTCCCATCCCCTGGTGTGCCTGCTCCCTGCCTTCCTGGGGCTCCCAAGGGGTTACTTTGCTACAGAGACAGATGAAAAGCTCCGGAAAGGTTTCCCTTTCCCTGACCCTGCTCCAAACCTTCCCCAACCAAGATCAATCTGCTCCCTGGCCTCTAGGAGCATCCCGGCTTTCAGGCAGCTCTGTGGTAGCAGAGATAGAGCCCATGTCCAGGCTCTACTATGAGTCCTGCCCTTTTAATTCTTGTGAGCAGCTTATCTGCCTTTCCTTATCTCAATCCTTTCCTTCTTCATGATGCCCTCCTTATCCTGCCATCTTTGCCCCCCCCCCCCCTTCCCCCAGTGTCCCTTGGGAGGGGCTGCCCCTTTTATAGCTTTTTGCCTGAAGCCACATGACTCCCAAGCAAGTGCTTTTTTTAGGGCTCTTGACTTTAAAAAGCTCCAGTTTTGGAGCCTGGTGAAGCATAACTCTGACACCAGCATTGTGGCACTGGAAAAAAACCTGACACAAGTGTGAGCAGAGCTGAACCTCTCGGATCTCGAGTGGCTTCATATTCCTTAGGAAAGCTTAACACACAAATACACTGTGAAAAAGCCATGTATTCAGCTCTCTGCAAGCTGGTGAGATTGGCTTAAATATAATGAGGTTTAAAAATAGACTAAAATACATTTTGGGCAACTTTCATCTGCTCCTTGGCTTTGGAGTGGTTTTCAGTTTGGCTCTGGGGAGCACTTCAATCCCACTTCCAAGTTCTTCTCTGTACCCTGGAGGGCCAGACTTCTACTTGAAAAAATCAAATCAAATCTGAGATTGCCAGAAACCCCACAAAAATACTGATGGTTTTTAAACTAAACAGAATCTTCCCTCCAAATGGAAGCCTAGTCCAGCCTGACAACAAAAATCACAAGTTGGCAGTGCAGCCCTCCTAGCGAGGCATCCTTGCTGATTAGCGCTGCTGCCTCATTAACATGCATACTGTAATCTCATTTGCTCCAGGATTGCTTTGATGTTAATTCCAGCGTTTTGGTGCAGTGTGGTACTGCACTTTGTGTTTCCAGGCTAGCAGCCTCCTCTTCTGCAGCCCAAGCCTTTTCTTTCTCTTGCGTCTGCCCTTGCTGCAGCCACTAAAGCACTGGGCACCGTCACCCTCTCAGCCTGTGGCTTTGCCCCCTGACCTTGCAGCCTGGCCCCATGCTGGGTGTGCTCTGCTTTCCATATAATTTACTCTCCCTGTAATTTTTCAGCCATCCTGTCACATATTTTTTTAAACTATCTGCACCTTTTTCCCAAGCCCCACGACTCCTAGGTAGGATGTTCAGCCGCAAAGGTTGTCTAGTTTGGGGAGAAGGGAATGAAATCTTGACCCATCCTGCTTTGTGGGTTTTCTACATGGCTTAAGAATGAACCCACTCGGCCTCTCTCCTGCAGCCCAGCCACGCTGTGCTGCATCCCTTCACCGTGACGGCAGGGACAGCTTCGGAGAGGAGGGCATGGACAGAGCATCCTCATAAGGACACCTGCCAAGCCCAAACCCGCTCTCCGTTCCTGGGGCTTTTTTTGTGGCTAGAGGAGAAGGACTACGAGCTGTCCAGTCAGAGCAGGAGCTCTGACCCAGCTGCCATCTGCCTGCCAGCCCAGGCGAAGCGTGCCCGCTGCCCGTGCAGCTGCACCCAGCCAGATGCGTCAGTGCCCGCAGCCCTGGGTGCAGCTCCACGCGGGCAGGGACGGCCAGCGCCGCGCCTCCAGAAAGCGCTGTGCTCAACGTGTGCACCCACAGCCATGAACATGGCTTGTCTACAGGTGTTCCTGGAGGCCACGTGCACTGAACCCCTCCTCCTGGGTGTCCCCCACCTGGAGCATGGGAAATCAGCACAAGAAGCCACCCAGTGCACACGGAGTGGTAAAACCCATTTACCCCAATTAGAAAATAAATGCAATGGTGCAGCATGGACGAGGGCACTGGGCAGACGTCCAGCAAGGCAGGGGAAGGAGTTCAGTGCATGTTCCTGCTGGGAGCTGGGTTATCAAGGGAGCCAGATGTGTGACTGGGGTTGGCCGGGGCTGGGGATGCGTAATGAGGTTTGGTTCGAGGCAAGGTGGGGACTGCACCTCCCTGCAAAATCAATCATTTACACACTTCTTAAATGCAGCCTCCAGATACCTGGGGCTTTATGATCACGAGGGCTCAGAGCTGCCTCAAAACATGGGCAGGCCAGAGAAGCTAGACTGCTTTATTGTCTGGGAGATCAATGGCTTTAATAATTAGCATCTTACTTACACATGATTTCTATACTCAATTTGAATCTTAATTAGAGATGGAGAGGGGGATTTAGAAACTGTGATGTGGCAACACAATGCCACGAATGTCTCCTGTCCTCTCAGAGGAGGAGACCCTCCAGTGGGATCTCCATGCATCGGGGATCTCGCCCTGCTCCTGCTCACTGGGGAGCGCTCAGTTCCTCGGGGAGGTCACCAGTGCTGGAGGGTCCCACAGCCTCATCACTGCCCACAACACTGCCCCAAAGCACAGCTCCAGCCTGCAGACAGGGATGGCCAGAGGGGAATGCACCCCAGCTGCCCACTCCACGCGTGTCCGCAGCTCCCAGGTGTCACCTGTGCCTTCTGCTAATGGGAGATGTGATGAGCCCCGGGGCCACCTCTCCTGGCAGGACAGGCTGCAGGGGCGCACGGGGAGGTTCTGGATGTGGCTGAGGCCAAGGGTGCTGTCCAGACCTGGTACCTGCTCAAAGTGCTCTTCTTTAGGGACTAAGAAAGGGACGGAGGGGCTGTCAGCACAGACGAGCAGCTTCAAATCGCTCAGCCTACGTGTCTTTACACAGGGACGTGCATTAAAAAAATGTGAAGCATTTGAAGCCCCCCATTTTAATTAAACTGGTTTAACATCCGAGCTTGCGAGGGGCGCGGGCTGGCAAACACAAAGGAGCTGCACAATCACTTTGGCTCCATTGTTGACGGGCTTTTGCTCTCTGTTTGTACAATAACCTATTGAACTTTTCCAGACTGTAATTCAATACAGAATAGATCCTTGCAGGAGGCTTTTTTGGCAGGGAGCACTGAAGGCCTTGAATCAATTTCACTTTTCCAGCGTGGCTGTTTAATGTATTGATACCAGCTGGAAAAAAAAAAAAAAAAAAGAAGAAAAATAAAAAGGAATCAATGTTACTTTTATTTGTCCTGAGCTGAAGCCTTTTGGGTCTGTTCTTTGTGACACTGATACCATGCAGCGTGTGGCTATTGTCCCACCTTCGCCAGGAAAAGGAAAAACTGTTAATGCAAAACTAGACAGGTTTTTTTTCTTGGTAATGCTTCGCAGTTTCGCAAAGGCTTAAAAGCTTTTACAGGAAGAGAAAAGTCCAGCTGCTGCGCTGCTGCTTGGCTTAGCTGCTTGTTCTACCGATACCGAGACAAAACTGGGTACCACCTGGGAGTCTGGATGTGCAGCCAAGGTGGTGCTGAGGATCAGGCATCGCCCCGTCACTCGGGCACACACCTGCAGCTGAGCACAGCTCCAGACAGAGATCTTCCAGCTCCTCTTTGAGGATCTGGTTTAAAAACAACTCAGGGAGCGGCTGCCAAAGTCTGGCAGTGCAGCTGGATCCGGCCCTACGAGGGACCTGCGCTGCATCGCCAGTGGGACACCCTCATCCTGCACATCCTGGGCAGCAGCAGGTCCAGGCAACCTCAGAGCAAGTGCAAGAGGAGCAAAAGCATCATCACAGCTGTATCCAAGCCTGGGGTGGGCTTGGCAGCATGGTGCAGCCCACCGCTGCCCTTCCACACAGAAGCACGAGGAGCAGGAATGAGCTGGGGGATGTCCAGAGTTTGGGTAATACAGCAAGAGAGCGCAGGCTCAGGAGCAGAGGATGCGCATGGCGCACCAGAAGTGCTCCCAAAAGACAAGGCTGTTAATTGTTACTTAAGCAATCAAGCTGTTTCCAGATTGCCCGGGGTGAAGCAGCAGCGGTGGAAGGTGTCTTACTGCCAGAGAAGTGGCATCATCAGGGCTCCTCTTTGCTGGAAGTGTGAATAAAAGCTGGGGGCTGCCCCAGTGCTGCTGCTGGGACAGGAAAAGGTGAAACACCTGGGAGAGGAACTGGAGAAACCAGCAGAAAGCAAGGGGAAAATATCCTGCTGGGCTTGAGCCAAACTTCCAGACAAAGCCAGAGAGAAGGGCTGGGACAAGTCAGACCAACCCTGGGCTCCCAGGCATCCCTGCTGAGCCTGCAGGCCTTTTCCAGGCCCAGAAGAGGGGTGTTTCCCTGCCTTGCTGCTGTCCCAGCCCCCCCTGAGTCAGGCTGCGTATGGAGGGTCTGGCCTCCATCCTATGTGGTACACAGGTAGGTGCACCAGTATAGTCTGATAAATATGAACACACACTCCTAGAGACAGGGGTTGTGCTTGGTGACAACTGCCAGTTTTCCTAGGAAAGTGAAAAGCTGGATTTCACAAACCCTTAAGTGATGTAAAATCATGAATCCCGCTGACCGGCACGCTCAGAGTATCCTTCTGTTGGAATTTTACCCCAGATGAAGAGGACACTGACTCTGCATCAGTTACTTACGGAAAACAAGGGCAAATCTTTTGGATGGAATTTCACTTGCTGAAGATCTACCCCAAAAATTTAGTCTTGGGTCTGAAAGGCTGGAGGGTCAGACAGAGCTTTCCGTCTCGCCGTTTCCCAGGGGCAGACAATGCAAACCATATGCCCACTAAATATATATTTATGCATGCATCGCAAGGTGGCTGCACCTCCCCGTCTGATTAGAAATCCCAGCCGTCCGAGGTTACTGTAGCGAGTCCTGCCAAAGGGAACTGGGAAACAAAGTCATTGCTTATAATTGCTGCAGCGTAAACCTAACCTTCGTTTAGAGCAATTTCTGAAAGCCAAAGAGAAATCCACCTGACGAGGTGCTGGTGAACCGTACAACGGACCAACAAAATCAAAGCCCCACGTCTCCAAACTTAGGTAGGAAGGCGAAATAAATGGCAAAGGAGCCGCCGCCGAGTGGCACACACCTTGCAGGAGCTGTCGCTGAGCAGGATGGGGCCGGTGGGGATTAGAAGCCCAGGAGCAGGGCTCTTCTGTGCAACCCCCTCCCCGCCGCACACCACCACGCACACACGATGTACGCCTGACCCTCAGCATCCCCTTACTCCCCTTCCCCCCCCTCCCCCCTTATAAATCAGAGCAGAATTAATTCAGGCGCCGCGTTTTATTTGATAAACGTCAAAATATGTAAATACCGGGCTCTCTTCCTACAGTCGCTAAAACAAATGGAAAACACATTTATTAGCATAGAGATGAGTTTAATCAAATCAGCGGCGAGTACAAATTAGCCACAGGAAACGTAATGAGCTGGGAATTAATTAGCAGCATAATGGTAATAACTTTGCCTGCTGATTACCTTGCGGCCATGGCTCTCCCCCAGGGCTTTCCATGGGTTCTCCAACAGCTGATCTTTTCTGTTGCAGGAGCCCCTGAACTGGAACAGCATGGCCGACAGCTCCTGTGCAACAGACTGGAGGAGGGGAGGGAGACGGAGCGAGGGAGGGAGGAAAAAAAAAAAGCCATATGAGATATCCACCGCCTTTACCTTCCCAAATTACAGCCCTGGTTCTTTATCTATTGCTTTCCTGGGTCATCTTGCCAGGGTGAGCGTTCCCATGTCCCTGCGTGGCTCTGATGCGGTGCATGGCGATGCTGCCCTCATGGGTTGGGTGGGATATCTGGGTCAGCTTCACCAATTGATTATTGCCTCCCTGGCCAAACACATGGCACATTTCCAAGCCCCAACAGCAGCCACTCTGCTCCTCGGGGGTTATTTCAGTGCTTTCAGCATCCTGCTGCAAGGGGGTGATGGTGGGACTGACTTCTCTGGAAATAAATATCCAGTTTGGATAGAGGCTAAAGTTGCCTTGGGAAGGGCAAGAGTGGTGACCCCCGGAGACTCAGCTGGCTTTTTTGAGGAGCTGATGTTGCATGAGAAAGGGACAATTGGTGCTCCAGGGGCTTTGTAAAGTGCTGGGCTTGTAAATTAACTGTTTGACACCAACAGTGATGGAGAACAGTGGGGGGCAGGGGCTGGATGGACGAAAGGGGCAGTTTCTCTTCTTGATTTATTTGTATTCCTTCTGCAGTGCCTCTCCTCCCAACACCTGAGCAGTCCAAAATAACTCGTGCAGAGCCTTCCAGTGCCGGAGCTAAAAGCACTTCATAAGCCTTAATGAATCAAGCTGTGCAACAGCCCTGCTAGGAATTATTATTCCCAATGGTGCAGGAAGGTTAAGGGAAAAACGTTCACGTTTGGGGGTCTTCATTTAGGTGCTCCAGTCCATCCTCGTGCACCTTCACACAGCAGCCTCCCGTTCAAGTGACTGAATCAAAACTTGAGGAATTCAAACAAATAAAGCTGAGTTTAAAAAAACCAAACCAAACCAGGCCGTGCATTTAGGTGCTTTAGCAGGGATTTATGGAGGAATTAACTGAGCATCTAAGTTTAAAATGCATTTCAAAGTGATTTCTGGAAATCATATGGATACTGCAAAGCGGGAGCACTGCTCCTAGGTTGCTGGTACCTGCAGAGTTTCCTCTCTGCTTTGCATACTTGGCTCCAGCCTGCATAAATGCTCCATGAAATGGAGGGAGGACAACAAGGCGAAAGCCCAGTGCTGACAAGGACATGGTGATTTTTTTTCTTGCCTGGGGAGATGGTGTCAGTTTGGACTCGTGCATCCCCCAGTCCCCTGGGCTGTCAGTGGTACCTAATAAATCAGGCTGGTGAATCCAAGATGTGATGCTAACCGTATCGCTCCAAGCGCTCTAAACTGTGCCTCAACCATGCCAGTTGCTTGGGCCATGTAGGTTTGGGCAGACGTTTGATTGGAGCTGTCAAGAGCTGGCGGACTGAAACTGATGCAAATAAGGAAGAAGTCAGCACTTTAAAAAATGTATCCGTTTTGGATGGGAAGGGGCAGAGGTTTCTTCATTTACTGGAGACGAAAGAGAGGCAGGATCTTTGCATTCTGTAGAGCAGCTCTGTGCTAACAGGAAGGTGACTGCACTTCGGCGTTTAACTCCAGGAGGTTTCAGAGCAAGGATTTATCTCAACAGTGAGATGAACTTAGACCAAAATGAAGGCAAAGTTATGTCCTTAAGCATAAAGAAATTTCATATTCAGCTTTGATCTTGGAAGCTAAGACTTGGCTCTCTTGCTTAAAGATCTTAGTAAAATCCATATCTGACCTTTGGATGCAAAAATAAGTGAGTAGATATATAAATTCCTACTTAGACATCCAAGAAAAAGCTTTCCAAAGTCCTCAGTATTGCCTGGAGTTTGTTTTTCCAGGCATTTCTGAGGTATTCACCATTGTCTTTAATTCGGGTGATTTCTGAGGTGTTCACCATTGCCTTCTCCCTGACCAATTTGATCAAACCTGCCGATGTCAGTAACGCTGAAAGCAACACTTTGCCTCAGCAAGCTGGTTGGGAGAAGAATTTGACATCTTGACAGTTGTCCCTAAAAAACCTTGCAAGTCCCTCCAAAACCTGGAATCAAAGGAGAGAAAATTAACCTTGCTGCACTCCAGATCAGACCTGCTTTCATGTAGGGACTGAAGTCCCTACGCTTAAAAGTCCCCAAACCTGGCAATAAACTGCAACGCCCTCCCTGAGAGAGGTTTTGGTGATGTGTGAAGTTTAGTGGGAGCATTTACTCCTTCTGGAGAAGCAGAGGCAGGACTAAGCCAGAACAGCTATTTAGAGCCCACTCTGCAGGGGGATGTGGGAAAGAGATGTTTGCACAGCTATTCTCAGCATTTTTGGAGAAGTCCTCCTTCGAGGAGGCAGTGCTGGCTGCCCTGTCAGTGCCTCGGCTGGGCTCACGCCCTCCTACTTCTTGTTGGGTTTGTACTCAATGCTGACCGGTACCCAAACCTGGTGGGCACTGTGGGCTGTGCGGTAGCCATCGTCTGCTCTCAAGGGACGACACCAGGATGCTCCTCTACAGACATCTCAACCTGCAGAGTCAAGGCAACAAGGGTCTGACCTGTGATGAAAGTTGTGTGGCTTCAGTTCAAGATTCTTATTTTTTTTTTTCTCCTTTTAATGCCTCTGTGTTTGTATTTTTTTCCAAAGGAGCTCGTGCAAGTTGACACAATAGATTAAACCATGAGCTGGAGTTGGAGAATCCTGTATTTTATTATCATGGATAAATAATATCTCACCCAGAGGAAAATGGGAGAATACAAGGTCAGCCAGCATGCCTAGAGCTGAGCCTGAATAGGAGGTCTAAGTTATCAGCTCATGCTCCAGCCTCCCATGCAGCCTGTGCTGCCTTCTGAAGGCAAAGGGGTTTTATTCTTCAAAGTGCCACTTCCCTTTGCCACCTGCAGACAAATAGGTTGCTCTGAGACGCGTGCCATGAGCTGATTTTTGATTCATGAGAGCCTGAACCAACACTGATCATAAGAGAATCGGCAGTGATCATAAAATATGAAAGGTTTTAAAGAAGGACTCTACATCATACTAAGGTCTGCAGCAGGCTTTCTGCTTCAGAGCCAGAGGGACCAAATCCCACTCTAGTTGTTAATGAAAATGTAGAAGCGAAAGCAAAATCTGCCCCTGTATATTTGCGGCTATCTAGTTCTGCAGAAGCTTTTAAGAAATCTACCACTTTAAGCATAAACGCAGGACAATTTTGTTTTCATGCAATTTTCTTGCCAATGCTTTTTCTTAAAAATCTGTACAGCTGTCATATAAAATATGCCTCAGTTTGTTCTAATTTAGATTACGCATATTTGTCCTCAGTGAATGATTGATTAAGTGCTCTGATCTTGACTCCTGTGTTAGCAGCAGGGTATCTGTGCAAGAGGATTGGGAATCTCATTGGATAAAGGGTAGAGAAGAAATCTCAGCTGTTATAGATCTGGTTTTCTTTTTCACAGCCGAGGCGAATGCTGTCTCCTTTGCAATAACAAACACGCTTTGTAATGTGTTCCAGGACAGTGCTGAGCCTGACTTTGTTTCTTCGTGGAGGGGCTTTGAGCTGTCATAACACCACGGCACCAAACTCTTAATGTCACAGATATCACTGTAAAGTGGGTATCTCGGAGTTCACTAGATCAGTTGTGATTTACACTGATGTAACTGAAAACAAAATGTGTCTCGCTGACATCCGCGGAGCTGCTCTGATAAAACCAGCATGTAAGGGAAACGGGGGAAAAATGTATCTCTGCGCAACCGAGCTCATTCAAAGCATCAAGCATGGTTTAGCAGGGCTGCCCAAAATGGAAAACCTCCTTCAGGGGTTAGTTACCCTGCCAATCTCACTTTAACATCACCGAACCTGAGCTGTGTGCGATTGCATTGTTCCCCACAGGAGCTGCGAGAGGTTGTCTTGCTTTTTTTTTTTGTATAATTTTACGTCCCATACTCCTTACAGGAAATTATGTCAAGCTGGGTCTTGTCATCTTTTCATTTGTTTGCATTTATGATCCAGAACTGACGCAACTAAAGGTACGTGAAAACACTAACTTTAAAAATAAAATGTACTTCGCTTTTCTTTAATGCTTCTTAATTTTTAATGTTGGTTTATTGCATTGTCTTTGGAGCAGAGTATCAAAGGAAGGTGAGGTAACAAGCCAGGCAATTTTCTAAAGAAAGAAGGATTTTTTTTTTCTTCTTTTCTCTTTCTGAAGCTTTTCTCTGACCTTCTTGGAGGTGTAGAGAAAGCTTTCAAGACCATCAGAATAAATGGGTTGTTTACTGTGATGCTTGCAGCCTTGGAAGAAAGAAAAAGATAAAAGAATGAAGAAAAGAAAATCCCTATACCCACTGTCTTCCAAAAGGAGACGGATAAGGTGTGAGCTCAAGAGAAAATGTTCCCAAATCGGAGCGTAACGCTGTCACAGTAAAGCAGAGTGAAACAGAGAAGAGCTAAACAAAGAGGTAATGACCCCAGGGCGGCAGCGGGACTCAGCACCCTCCTGCTCCTCAGGGGGTTCAATGCTTTGGGAAAAAAAAAAAGGGTAGGTTGCAGAAATACCAAAACAAGGAGCTATATCTTGGAATAAAGCCTATTCTGGCTTAATTTCCCTTGATTAGGACATCGTGTTCGCTTCGCCTGCACGGATTTGTTCACGCATACCCACACGTGTGGCTGCAATGCCCAGAGGCAGGATCTCAGGTGACTTCTGGAGCTCTCCAGGCTCCGTCACCAAACCTCCTTTCTGAGGAAAACCATGGCCTGTAACCACCTATGGAAGTGCTAAGCTGTGCTAATGATGCTGTGTTACCACCGGGCTCTAACGCTGCCTTGAATGGATGTCACTGCTCTGTATGTTCCTGCAGATCAGCTGGTAATTACACTTGGATCCAAAGTAATTACCTTGAGACTTGCACTCTGGTTTAGAAGACAGAAATAACCATGCACTCGCCTGGTCCCACACGTAGCGCTTGTGATGTAATTTAATAGCCAGCTACCAACATGAAAGGAAAGAGGCATTTCTCTTATTTTTATGCCCTTTTAAATTAAACATGGGTGATTTTCCCTAGGAAAGGAGCAGGGGCCGGCGTGCCACCAGTCTTCTTTTTCCCACTCAAGCACCCTCCCTTTTTCTTGACAAAATGAAATACTCCGAACCAAAATAAATATTTATAACCTCCTCTTGGTGTGAGATTGTTTTGACAAAGCAACTTGAGCAGGTCTGGTGTTGGCTTTACTCTCTGCCCTATTTAAATTTTAGGCAGGGGAAAACCAGCCCTCCAAACGCTGGAGGAAGACGAGGCTTTTGGGTGAATTTTGTGGTCTCTGGGTGGGGAGCAGACAGAGCAACCAGCTCTTTATGAGGTTTTCCAGGTCACATCTGCCGGTGCATTTCCTCTTTAACCTGCAAACATTAAACACCTGGACAGCTGTAGCAGTGCATTAAGCACTTTTTTTTTGACGAAGAGCTCAAAGACGATGCAGACTGACGCCCGGAGCCCAAGCATAAAGCGGTGCCGTCGCTGTCTGCTGTTCTGTTTCCCCACTGTCCATTAGCAAAGCTTCGTGTAGAATTTACTTCTTTTGCATTTCCAAATAAGCCTGTGCTTTTGCAAATAATCTTCTTCCTTCAGGGTGAGTAGCTTATTTTGGTTAGGAAAAGAAAGAGTCTACTGTGATCTCTTTCTTTTGGCAATGTCTGGGTAATCATTGCTCATAATAATGCCATCCCAGATGTTGAAACATCTCCTGTATTAATTTTACCCAGAAGATAATTTCCCTTAGAAATCATGTGCAAATCCCCTGTTCTAATTTAAGAATTAATTCAGTGCACTAAATCTTAGCACTTCATCCTAGAAATGTTTTGCAGTGTCTGTTAACCCTTTCCAACAACAACAAGAAGCCCAAACAAGAGATTTACAGATTTAACAAAGATTATCTCTGGTACCAAGCTCTGTTTGAGTCCAGTACTCAATATTTTGAAGTGAGGGGCCCCTTTGACACCTCAAGCCCACCTGCCTGAATGATTTTCTTCTCCGCAGAGGATCACAAGTAACAAATGATTTGCTGTTGTGAATATGGAGGGCAAATACACCAGTGGTCCCAGAGACACTCACTCCAGTGGTGCCTGGGATTGTCGTTCCACCCTCCAGCAGGGCTTTCACAGATGTTAGGAATGAAAATATGATGATTCCATATTTTACAAGGCTTGAAGGAAACAGAGGATCTGAATAGCTTGTCTAAAGCTGCATAGGAAATCCATGGGAGCGTTAGGAACACATCACACTCCATCTGAGTTCTAGATATGGGTCAGTAGTACCTGACAGCCCGTCCCTCCTATGGTCTCACGCATGCACAAGCACGCACTGATCTGCTCTTGGTGTGAAATGTCCTGTGCATTTCATGGGCTTTCTTCACTTATTTTATAATGGAAAATACACCAAGCTCCAGGCTGGGCACTTTCCTGCCCTCCCACATTGTGACAATCTCGGTGCATCACAGCCTTTGTACTGAAAGTCTTTGACCGTCGGTGAAAACAATAAAGAAAACACAGAGGTCGAATCTATGAATTTCAGTGAAGACAATAAAGAAAATAAAGGAGTCAAATCTATGAATTTCCCCCCCAGCTATGTGAGATCAGAGTGCAGTCCAGCACCCTTTCTGCAGAGCAGGATGCTTCAAAGCCACGAATCTTCTGCTTTGCCTTTGTTGTCTTATTTCTGGTGGTATTTGGAGTACAAAGAATTTCAGGTATTTCATTTAAGCTAAAAAATATCCTTGCAAGAAATTAGTCTCTGGCTTTTTTGTTTTTTTGCAGCTACACAGCTTGCAAATGCACAAACCCATATTAGCTGGATCATGCCACCAGCTATAAAGTGTACAGGCAAAACATCAGAGGATCACGGAGCCCTTTCAGACAGAATTTTTATATATGTATCTACAAATGTTTCTGGATTCCTGCCGTCACAACATGAATTTATTATGTCTCAGTGCTAATACTGACCTAGCTGTTTCATGCAATGTAAGGTCACATTCTGGATTTCACTGGTTTTACTGCTGGTGGTTGTTGTGTTGGCACAAGCCTTTTGCAGAGCAGAGGGCAGGCCAAGGACCTTCTCCAAAGAGGATTCATTTGGAATCAGCTTTGATAATTATCATAAGGTGCTAAAACGCGATTAGTGCTGGGACACGCCAACACTTCCAGTGTCACCTCATAAACTCTCAGACATTGTACAGAGGCTGTGCAGCAGCTCAGCCTCAGAGGAGAGGAAGGATGCGATCCCCCAGAGGAAACAAAGCAGAAAAGACAATGTTGCTTATAGTGGGGCAAATCCCATTTTTCTTTCTCAGATGGATCCACTGTTAATAGTAAATAGTGGCTCTGAGCCTGTCTTGTTCACCCATGTGGAAATGCTCAGAGAGTTAAGGTAGTAAATCACTCTAGAAAAGGCGTACGTTTCTCCTAAGTTGAGAATCAGATTGAATGCTATCCTGGCATAAAACGGTACAAACCCAAGGAAACCTTTCTGATTTACACAGCCAAGACTGCTCCCAAAGTCAGGAAAAAATGAAGAAACATGATGATCACCTCTCCCATCCCATCCAACCGGATTGCAGATCCCATGCCAGGTGTCTTCACATCCCACGAGCAGATCACGTCCTGTGCAGCATCGAGAGGATGTGCTGGAATGAGAGAAACCATTAAACCCTTTTTCCTCTATTTACAAAATATATTCTGTTTAATGACCCTCTTGCTGGGCACGGCTAGTTAGTCTGGTTTGCTTCTGCTTACACTTCATGTTTATTCTTTCCCTCTCATTTCGATAAAATAGGCTGGAAAAACAATGCTGTGTCCTTCTGGTCCTTCAGCAGGGAGACTGCATTTGTGCTATCCTGAAATTCAGCACACTGACATCTCCAGGATGGATCTGCTGGCCCAGCAACTCCAGGCTTGTTCATTGGTTATTATTCCTCCTGATGAATTCAGCTGGGGGATCTGCTCCTTGGATGCAAAGCTCTCGGGTCAGGACAAATGGAAAATGCATTCCATGGAGCGTGACAGACTGTGAGTCCCAGAAATGAGTGCGGGATGAGGTACGTCCATAGGCAATGGGATAAAGTCCTTCCTTTATCTCCAAGTTGCTGTTGGAATTTCCTTCTAAACCCCTGTGTTAGTAGCAGCAAATGGCTATTTGCAGTGAAATGTTTCTTGTGTTTATCACATATTGAGACATAACAAGCTAAAATCACAACTTTGTTCTGATTTTTGTTAGTGAGGTTTTTAGCTCCCCACCTCCAGTGTTCTTGGATTCTGATCATTCCCTGCAGTCAGAAACCGTTCTCAGCGAGGAAACTGTTTTCCCATGGGGAGCAATTTAGTTTCCTTCCATTCCTTCAATACCCCATTTGGGGTCCCCCTTCATAAGACGCCCACAACCAAACCAGGTCCACACGCATCTCAGCCACCCTCCCCACCCACATCCTGGCCGTGCAAAGAGCAGAGCTCAGTGCAGCCCATCTCTGCTCTGATGGGGATATGCAAGTCTCTCTTCATGCCATAATCTTTCTTTAACATGTTATCTCCAGGCAGCACTCTTCAGCCTTGACATTAAAGCACCCAACTTATCTCTGCATCACTGGACACTTTATCAGTCAGACCTTTGTCTCTTGCCCCACTGTAGTTGTGATGTTAACGACGTTCCTGTTTTCAGCCACCGAGGCGGCTGTCATTTAGGTTTTGTCAAGGAAATGACAAAAAGACCCAGCATCAAATGTGAAATATTTAGAAAGCTGTTCTCCAAAAAAACCCCCAGAACTTAAAATATTGTCCTGGTGGGAAAGCTAGCTGTAGTTTTCCAACAAACCTCCAGCCCAAATTTTCTGTAGCATCTCAGGACCTTCATCCCAAAAAGGAACAGTTTGTGGTGTCTGAGGCCCTGGTCTTGCCACAAAACATGTGCTGGCTGGTTTTGCGGGGGTTTTCAACCGTCTTCAGAGAGAGAGACATAGTTTAGTGTTATTGAGTGGATTGCCATAAGACAAGTAAAGAGACAGCTATTCTCACCCAACCCACTGATCCTTCTAGAAGACTTTATATATCACTTGTGCTTTGCTGTTCTCCTGAGCTACAGGGTACTACATTCTCATTCAGGTTGTTTCATATTCACATCTTAAAGGGTCTTGTGAAGGAGAGGAACTGTGTTTCCAGCTATGTTTTGCAGTTCAGATCAACACACTGAAGTCTTGGTCTCAGCAACAGCTTCTCAAATATGTAGGACATGGGAGGCTGATGTGTGGGGGAGTTGGTGTAATCAAGGCATTATGCAAGGGGGCAGGAGGTCACTATTAGTTTGGTGACCTGTAAGAGGAACTGGAATCTGCTGGATGCAGGAGTAGAAGTCCTGTGCTGCCTGTTGGCAGCAGGAAGGAAGAGAATATGATGGTAGGAAATGATACCCATTGTCAAACCAAAGCAGAGCAGAGTATATAAAGAGAAAAACTCCATCTGGACTTGCCTGTGCTCTAAGGTACATCAGAAAGTCAGCTGGCAGGCAAAGGGAGGAAGCAAAAGCCAGGGGAAGATGATGATGCAGTGCTCACTTTTGGGACTCAGAGGCTGCGCGTGGAGTAGGACTGAGAGGCAGTGGGGGTCTTTGTCAGTGTCTTAACTATGGCCCCAAGTAAGAGCGAGCATCCCTCACCCCAAACACGCCCTCAGGGCAACTCTTGTTCCCAGGACCCATCTCCTGGCTCAGTGTTTTAGGTGAGGACAGTGTTTGCACAGCGAAGGATTTTCTTTTTTCTCCCTTCATTTTCCCTCCCTTGAGGGAAGAAAGTTGAGTTTAAAGACTGCTCTTGTTTGATAACTTCTCTTAACTATCAGCTAAATAATGTATGAACACTGATCCACCGTGCTGACTGATGACTCCCTCTGCTGACCCTGTTTTATTTTTATTGCTTGGCTTGGGCCAGTTCCTTTAAGTCCTGAATCATCAGAACGCAGACCTTGAGGTATTCCAGCCAAATCAATCCCTGGCCCATTGACATATTGCTTTACCTAACCAACCATACAACTTCGCTTTTCCCTGATAATTTCTCAATTAATTGCTTTTCAGCTCTCATTCGTTACAAGGTCAGGCTGTGTCTGGGCTTGTACGTTCCCATCTCTGATAAACTCTCCTGGTCCCCTAATCAGCTACGACTGGGATTTTAGTTCCATTAACTTATTCATCATCCAGACATTTTCATCTTGGGGAGCTTGACTTTTGATTGTATCAGTAGTATCTTCAATTATTTAAGAGGACTTAGAATTCCCTCCTTACCTAAAAGGAAAATGCAGTTTGAACACTGAAAACTGATCATATTGGACCAGTGTCTTTTGGATGTTCGTATGCGCAAGTCCATGTTAAACAACCCCTACGTGGCAAGAGCATAAGAATTTGCTGCTGCTGAACATACGTGTGCATGGAGCTGACTATATTAAGATGTCAGATACAGGGGAATGACACTGTGCTGATGACTAGTGGCTTACTAATGCTAAATCACGCCTGAGATTCTGCTCCATGATGTCAAACATTGATTCAGTTTCCGTGGGAAGTTATGCAAATGCCAGAGCCCCTCGATGAGATCTGAAACCGAAATTGCTAGCAAAAAAACCCCCAAACTTGTCCTCTCCTAACAATGAATCTTGTTAGAAAATCTTGCAGCTCGCTGCTCCCGGAGGGGGGTATATTTTGAAACACACCCCCCCCCCAGACAGAAAGTCTCATAGGACCCTTGTTCAGCTTTGGTGTTAACTGAGGGCCAAGTCCTTCTCTTCTGCTGCAGGGTTCTGAGTTTGGGCTTCATCCTTGCAGCAGCTGGTCCACTCCAAGGCAAGAGCCCACTACTGCTACTTACTGCAATATTCATCTTTTACCAGAAGCAGCAGTCTGTGTTGCACGGCAAAATGCCCTGCATCCCAGCTCTTCTCAGTGTCCCTCTTCCCATCATTTCCATCCAGGCAAAACTCCTGAGTCTGCAAGCTTCTCCCAGTAGGAAAACTGGTGGCAAAACCTAATAAACCGGCAAGTAATAAACTGGGAAACAGTACAGTTCTTAACAGGGTGATGGGATTGAGGGGTATGGAGTTCCCTTCTCGTTCTTTGTCCCAGGCTCTGTGGATGCCAGCATGATGCCAACCGACTGAAAACCACCTTCCTAGGATGGTGTCAGGGGACCCTTTCAGATTATCTGAGTGCTTCAGGCTCTGAAGAATATCCATAGAGAGAGGTCAAACTGTATTGGCAGACTCTCCAGGAAGAAAAGCTGGTTTAATATTGGCAAGCCAAGACCTGCTGTATATTTAAAAGGAGCCTCTCCTTCCAGGAAATACGTGCTCAGGTCTCAGTTTCCTTTCTGCAAAAGGCAGGTGATAGCTTTTAACGCTCATGATTTCATTGCAGATCGCAGAATTATGGATTTTTTTCTTGCAAAGCCCCACGCTCACACTTTCGAGTGTAAATTTTTAGCGTTTGCTCAAAAAGAAAAGCCCACATTATTGCTGAGAGGGTCTTAAAAAAGAGTAAAATCACAGAAAACTGAAAAAACCTTAGCTATAAGCAATGCTTTATGATGAAGGAAGGTGCAATGGCAACAATAGTGTGAACTCTGGAGTATTTCTTTGCTTGCGTCTCCCCCCAAACTGTAATAATTCACCCACCCCAATGGAAAAACTCTGTCCTTTTGTGCCCTTTCTTAATGCAACAGCATGAAGGGCCCTTCCAAGGTCGCTGTTGCTCCCTGTAAATTATGTACCAGAAGGTACCAGCACTTGGAGGACGTGAAGAAACGTACAGTTCTCTCTCTGCCTGTTGCTAGGATTCACAGCTCTACCCCACAGTTTTCCGGGGGTTCAGGTCTTGTTTTGGCTGTAGGAATAAAGAAGGAAACCTTGTTGCTTCCAGGCTCCCTGCATCAGGCTGAAGCAGCTCCAGCGCCAACCCTTACACTATTGCTACAGTCAGACATAAAATCTTAATGCATGGTAGTGCCTTGAATCTTACTTTCTTCTGAAAAAGGTGAGTCCCCAGTAGTAAATGAAATATTAAACATTATTAAATATGAAACAGCTAAACCTGGATTCCATTAAAATGAATCTTTCATTGTTTCCCTGGGTTTTTTTCCTCCTTTCCCTTTTTTTCCCAGGGAGCACAGTGATCTTGTGAGCTTTTATGTGTCCTTTTAAAGACAGAAAAATCACAGGTAATTTAAGTCTATTCCATTCAGCTTTATTTTAGCTGCAAAACAAATCAAGGCTGTGAAACTCTCTCATGGTCGCATCTATCTCACTGAACTGTTCCGCCGTACATATCAAAGGCTCACCTAAAGACACCATTGTAATGCCTGCTGACATGTGCCACCTATTTAGAAATCTTGTATCCAGTTACACACTCTACTTTCATTTAGAATGGCTTTAATCTTCCACCATACGCTAAAAAAACCCAACCCTCTTTTCATATTCCATAGGATACATGGAGAGCTGGTTTTGTTGCTCCTGCAGGTTTTCTGGGAGTTCATCTGTGACTTAAGCAAGTGCTGATGCGTGAGCTGCGAACTGGGCACTTAAAGGGGGATCTGCAAGGAAAAACTTAACCTTCCATAGAGCTGCCGTTAGTCTGGGGTGGGCTGGTCATGCAAACACGGCTGAGGTTACGGCTATAAGGGTAGCAGAGGGCAGTCAACTGGATAAGCCAGGCCTCTGCGTTGCTGCTGTGTTCTGTGACTCCAGTACTTCTGCCTCAAAATTCGTAAATAGTTGTGTAACTGCACAGGTTGGCTCAACCTCTGGTGCTGAAACAAGTACAAAGGTGTGTAACCCTCATTGGATGTATTTATGTTCTCGCACTCAGAACTTAACGTTTTATAATTAACCGCTGTATTTGAATAGGGCCGATAGGAATGTTTAGATGAGGATGGGAACAAGAATGCTTGACCTTGCTAAGAGAGTGCCAGAGCCTGGTTGTGCGTGCGAGCATCACCGCTGAGGAAAGCTGGATCAGGTGGGAGGGTTGCGTTCCCAGCACACACCTGAATTCCTGACTCACCAGGCTGCTGCACGATGGTCTCCAAAACAAGCAGAAAGTAGTTTCTCAATCTACGGACGCACTTTTGGGCTGGGGGGGGGGGGGCAATAAATACTAAGAAAGATGAGCTAAAAGAGCAAAGAAGGTAGAAAGCCATTAATTATTCATGACTGCCGTTCCATTTTGTGCAAAAAGCCTTCTACCTTGCTTTCCATGTTGCTTTTCTTAGGTCACTTCCAAGGCTCAGCAAAGCAGGAGATGTACGTAGACGCCCCACTGCAGGAGCTCGTGCTCCTGACTCCACCAGTCCCTTAGTGCCCAGCTGGGTTTCACATCTCCCTCTCCAGGAACTGAGCAAAACGGGGAAAAAAATAAGCCAGTTCTGCAACAAAGTGACATAACCCACGCTCTTCTCTGTTCCAGATTTTTATACCATTTCACAGATTTCTGAAAAAAAAAAAAAGATAAAGAGAGCAAATTGTAGAGGTTATTTTCTGTGTTTAAACAGCAGTGTTTTCTTTTCAGTGTGCTTTGACTTCAGCTGAGATGGCTGAGAGCCTCCCACCAGCAGTGGCCTTCTCACAGCCTGACCAGAAGCATACGCTCTTGGTCTGTTTTTGTAAGAGCTTTTTATGCCTTCTTCTGGCCTGACACCCTTGGGATGGAGAGGAACAAATCCCAACTTTATTATTTATTTATTTTAATGAACTGCCGCTGGCCAGCCTAGATTTTCACCACAAAGATTTCAAATTGCCTTAGAGCACCAGAAAACATGTTGTGAAGCGCTATGAAGCCTTAGACACGAACATGTCAAATAAGTGATCCACATGAGAGTAGATAGATGTGACATTTAGTAATCATCTTTCTTGGACAAAATGGGGCATTGCTGTCAGTTTAAGTAAATCTCAGTCAAATTTCTGGCATTTTACCATAGGGGAAGCAGGAGGCATAATAGTAAATTTCTCTTTAAAAAATATTAAAGATCAACCTTGGGGGAAAAAAATTGGTTGCCACAATTTAAGGTGTAATACCTCATCCTAGCTTGGCCATCCGTTTACTTGCTGCTGATATCAATATGTCACCTCTAATGTTTACTGATGCTCACTTTATAAATGACTTTTCCTAGCTGTCAGAATATCTGTCACCAGCATCTCTTCCCCCTCTTTGCCTCTCATCCCCTTTAATAAAGATTAATATCTTCGAGGTTAAGTAGAAAGATCAGATACTACGTAAATGACACCATAGGTCTGATATTTAAACAAGATGAACATGTAATTGCTGAGATTATGTGAGCAAATTGGGTAATTCCTAACCTAAATGAACACAGTAGGTTTTTGCAGGGTCAGTTAATATAAGTGCACATTCAAATGAACTGTATATTGTGCAGAGATTTGGGCTTCTGAAGGTTCACCCATTGAAGACTTGCAGCTGCTCAAAGCAAAAAATGGTGAGTTTAGATTCTACAGCTTCTCTGAAGTACCAACATGTTTAAAAGACATGCAGAATGGGGATTCTGTAAAAGTATGGCACATTGGTTTTCCATATTTATAGTCCACCAGTGACTTCTATATTAAACTGTTTCAGTCTATGAGTTCAAACAAGATTTTTCAACCTGTCATTCCCGCAGCTCAACCTGGTGTATGAAATGCTAAACATGTTCTTACTGCTTTGTACATCTTCCTTGACAAACACCTGGAGTAATGATTCCAGAATGAGAATTTAGCCAGCAGTTTTATGGATGAAGCACAAAACAAATCTCTCGGCTTTCCAATGCTAAAAGTAGTGGATGTCTATTTTTCTTTAAAATCACAAGCTTTGGTTCAGAAGATGCAGTGGAATAGATCATGGACTCTTCACGTAAGTCATGCTCCAAGTGACTCAACTAAGGTTTAGCTGACCAAGAACTACAAGATCAGACCAAAACATAGGAACAAATCTATGCACCAAGACCTACAAGATCGGACCAAGATTCAGACTAAACCAGCTGCTGCAGAGGTTAAACTTAGGCTTATTTTTCGGACCACACTCCTTGCTGCATATGCAGGATGGTCTTGTGGTTGGGCGGAAGATATGAGGCTCACAGTCCAATTTAGACAGTTTCCTCCCAGCCAGACTACGCAGATCATATCTAGCAAAGGAGGCAACATCTCAAAAAGGACTTCAGCCCAACTTCCTGATGTATTAACCTGAAATCCTTTACTTTTTGGCTCTCTGGCTTTGGATGTTAGAGCTCTCTGACACCTACAGCGAGAATTCTCTGTATTCTCAGTGTTACAGCGGTTTTGACATGGCCGAGCCATTCACTTTGTGTTTTGCACTTCTGTCCCGTTGGGAACTTGCACACAGGGCATCTTCCACTCTCTTCTAGGCACATCTGCTGGAATTCCTCTGAACACAGCAGAGAGCAGACACTGAGCACTGGATAACGAGGTCTTGCCGCTGCCTGGGAGGACCCAGACCCAGCTCCATGCGTGTGGCAGTGTCTCCTTCTCTAGGCTGGAGGCTATTTCGGACACGTGCGTGTGTGGGTGGTGGTGATCTGGCTCCTGTCCTCCCTGCCTGTTCAAGAAGCATCCTTGAAAATGGAGAAAAATCTAAGAACTCATTGGACCAGGAATGGAGCGGGAAGGGGTCATGGCTTTGATGAAGATGCTTCTTTAGGGCTGGAGTGTTTGGTTCTGTTTTGTGTTTTATCCAGAAACGGATTGACATAAATTGTTAAATTTAGTCCTTAAAGTCTCTGGGTGAAACCCTCCTGCCAAAGTCAAAGGTGATGTCCCCATCAGTGCCTCTTCGAGCAGGTGTACCTTGCTGTATTGTGAAGACCAACTCAACGATAACTGCAGTTCCCCGACCATGTTGGGATGGGACTATTTGAGAGGCAGATCTTACACAACAGGCACCCACGGTGCTCCTCAGCATCACACAAAACCTTCCAAATATTGACAAGCTAAAAAAAAAAAGTAGGTACCAGGAGCTGATTCCCGAGTTGAGAATTTAATACATAACTTCTTTCCAGTGCACCAACAAAACTATTGTGCTCAGAAGATGGCTCTGCAACTGCCTTTTGTTGCGTCTTGTATGAAGTAGGATTTTACATCTGCAACAACCACCAAGTGATTTTATTTCTAGGAACTATATTATTTTACAATAAAAGAAGAGACTTTCCGATCGGTATTTTAGCAATCCTATTATGAAGAAAAAACACATCTAAACATTCCAAGACTGGTTTAATATGTTCTAAAGCCAACTTAGTTTTGACTCATACGGATCAATATTTGCACTATTTTACTGTATGGCACTGTTTTTTTTAATACATGCAATTGTTTCTTTCAAGTATAACCAACTTGATTTTTCGTGTACCAGGATCTGAGAGCAGTAAACCACAAAGAAATTTTACACTGCAGACTGCAGCAAGCAGAGGTCTCTCTAGCGAAGGCATTATTTTACAAAATGATGGATGTGCATATTTATTTGCTCTGTGACTTCCATGTCAGGTTTGTCATATTTCCTCAAATTACTAGTTAAACCAAGGTTTCATGTTTTGTTTTGTTTTTGTTTCTGCTGAAGCCTGCAGGCTCAACATACCTTATAAAAATCAAGCTGTAATTTATCTGCTCCATAGATCATGTGTAACAATAATCACTCTGGAGTCTGTGCTGGCTTCTGATGCCTGGCTTTGTTGGAAGAGATGTATGAAGTGAACAAAAAGCTTCTTGATTTTCATACTTTGTAATAAACCTGAAATATGGAGAGAAGCGAAACATGTATTTAAATTAAGCTGTGGAATGATGACAAAGAAGGAGCGCAGCGAAACACACGCACACCCAGACACATATTATGCAATGACACAGTACTATTTCTCTAACCAGATGGACCTCTACAAGTTATGTACGCTCTGTGTCGCGTCCGTACAATGATGGAACCAGCAAAACAATTTTTATCCTGAATTTGGACTCATCAAAATGGTACAAATGTTAACTCGTATTTTGCAGGGGCAAAAACCTTTGCCAACATAAAAACGTGTGGACCCCCAGTTGGGCTCATATTCACAGGCACCGCCTGCAATAGCTAAGTGAGAGTTCACACTAAATTCACTGCTCAGCGCTAACGCTTGTTTCACACGCGTATGGGTAATTTTGGAAAGGCCACGAACAAAAATCTGAATTTTTTTGTAGATATTTTCAGAAAAAAAGAACAACTAAAACTTTTAGATGAACAATCTAAATGTACACAAATAGAAAATGGGTACAAAATCTTGCTGAAGGCTGTTGTAGCTTGAACACATCCATGTACACCCGTGTGAGGGCAGGAGATAATATCCTGAAATATTTTTTATCGCCCTGGGTGGGCAGTTCCTCCCACAGCTGAATTGCCTTTTGCGAGGCATCGCTCTCTCCATTTTGTTTATCGCAATACAAAAAGGATACGTGATCCACCTTGCAGATGTCAGAAAAGCACCTCCCCATCTGCGGACGCGAACCGGGCGCTAGATGCTGTGCGAAGGGATTTGCCAGGGCCACGCGAGTTCTTTGTCACCACGTGGGTTAATAAACATTGAAGTGCTGTCACCACCGAGGCCCCAAGGAAGCCAAGCCCTGGGTAAATATTTCTGGTCCACTGGCCATAGGAATACAGAGCTGCAGCGAGGCTCTAGCATTAAGAACTGAATGTAATTTTAAAATTAATTAATTCTCTGCAACACGCTCAGTCGGAGAGATGCAGCCCCAATTTCACTGTGGGAGGGGTTCCTCCTCTGCTCCCCGGCTCCTGCGATGCGGGGACTGCATGGAAAATTGCATCTTGGGAGACGTTTTCTGAAAGATTGAGGTCCTTTTTGTCTGCAGCTACAGGGCAAATCCAATTCTGCCTCCAGCACCCCAAAGTCTCTCTTGCCTTATTTTAAAGCGAACCACCCTAAATTGCAGTGGCGTCGTCATTAAGAGATCCAACAGAAGCCTGGAAGAAGAGATTAGCACATAGCAGAGTGACAGGGCTGCTCGGAAGCGGAAAAAATAGACAACATCAGTGCAATGTACCATTAAAAGTATGGAGTGACAGATGACAGTTGGTCTGTGATGGGGTGATTCAGCTAAATGGTAAACAGAAGGGTGAATTCTGATCTCGCTTATGCCAACATAAACCTTGGGTTGCAAAGGAGCTGCTTTGCGTCTCTAGTACCGGAGTTGAGCCCATAAAAGCTGTGACTCAGCCAGATAATCTCTGACAACTGTTAGCGCCGTGGTAAATATGGTAACGTGGCAGGCTGGAAGAGAGGCTAAAAAAAGTTTCACTTCCACACTTCCAAAAAGAAGCGTTTCAAAGCTTTTTTTTTTCCATCAAAACAGCATGTAAAATCTTGATAGTAATAATAAAAGTGGTTAAATAATGCCTAGGTAAAACATAAGGGTTTTTTTAATGTTGGATGAAATATTTTGATTAAGGCCAAATTAATGAGGTTGCTGAGCCAATGAGTTGAAAAGTCAGATATTCCCATAACTCCAGTCTCTCCAGACCATACCTGATGGATGTTTTACGTGAGGGTTTAGTGGCGATGTGGCGGACGGACACTAACTGACATCTACATGAGTTAGACCAAGAGAGGGGTTTGAAAGGAGATACTTGCTATGAGAAGTTTTAGTGTTTTATTTCACTTCAAATAAAGGATCTCATATAAAACATATGTTACCCTCTTTGTGTGGGCAGGCATGCGAACACTAATGTGGGACCCAACAAACTGCAAATTAGAGCTGAAGTCTTGTTGAAGCCAAAGCTAAAACTCTCCCATCCTGCTTGCTGAAACTTCTTTGTGATCGTAGAATCAGTTTGGGTTAAAACCCATCCAGTGCCACCCCCTGCTGTGGGCAGGGACACCTCCCACTGGACCAGGTTGCTCCAAGCCCCATCCAACCTGGCCTGGAACACCTCCAGGGATGGGGCAGCCACAGCTTCCCTGGGCAACCTGGGCCAGGGCCTCCCTACCCTTACAAGAAACTATTTCTTCCTAAGATCCCATTTCAATCTCCCCTCTTCCAGCTGAAAACTGTTCCCCCTCATCCCATCCCTGCACTCCATAATAAAGAGCCCCTCCCCAGCTTTCCTGGAGCCCCTTTCAGTACTGGGAGGCTGCTCTAAGGTCTCCCCAGAGTGATAAAACTGGTTGCTCTTTGGTTTTGGCACCAAGATATCTGAAACCCACGGGGTGGATTTGGTTTGTCCTGCCTCCTGGAGTCCCTGAACCCCCTTGCCCCTTCAGCCATCAGCACCATGTGGCACCGTGTTGTTTGCGTTTGGCAAATTTCCTCTTTTCCGTCCGTGCTTTATCGTTACACGGTGTTGGTGTTTTACCTTCAGTCCCCTTAGTGCCTGAATTCACCAGCGAGCCGTGGCGGTATCTGCAGAACTAAAAATAAGCCATTTCACATGGAAAACGTTACATTTTTTGGGTTTTAGCTAATTGGAAAGGCAGCTCTGTGTGGAGCTGTGAAGATCTGGAGTTTGCTTCTGATGCGCATGGAAAAGTTGGGATGGCCACCAGGACCCCATACTCCTGGTGGGAAAGGGTCAGTCCCATGGGGGCCACCACTGCAGCAGGAGCTTGCTGCTGCTGAGTCCAGATGGAAGAAGAGGAGCAGCAGCAGCGTTGGTACCCACCCATGCTGCTTTCCAAGGATTTTAGGGAATTTAGGATCACTCAGAGTCATTTTAAGATCTGGAGAAAGGTTTTTGTATTAAGCAGAATGAGTTTCTCATTTGAGCCCATGTCGAGGTGGCAGTGAAAATGGGTCTAGGAAATAAAGCCATGTGGAAGTTTTCACCTTATAGGAAAGCCACAAAAAAATATATAGATTGTGGAACTACTCTTAGCTGAGGTGGGAATTCAGATTTTATTCCTTTTATTACTTTTTATTTCTTGTGTCATTACAGCATACACAAGCAGATTATTCCCCAGCTACGAAAACAGTTGTAGTGAGATGCTGCAGTTGAAAAGAACAAAACAGGCAACAGTTCAACGTTCTCAGTTAAGATAATTATGTTAATATTAACGGGTATTAATTTCAGTTTATTTCACAAATATTATATTAGGAAACTAGCTTTCAAATTCACACCTCACCAAATGCTTTTCAACAGTGATTTGTTTCATTAATTTTATCAGCTGCATTCCTTATTTTTTTATAGCACGTTCTTTGCTGAGAGACGTTAATCCGTGAGAGAGCATCCTAAAAGTCTGTGCAGAGGAACCGAGCTAATAAATGTTGCTGTATAGGCTACCAATTTGCAATGTAGTTGGGGCACATAATAAATTTGTGATTTTTTTTAGTTTTATTTCAAAGAAGTCTTGAAAAATTTCTGCGCATATTTTCTCACTCTTTTAACGCACGCATGAGTCCTCAACATTCAAATGTCAAATTATGTGTGATACGGGTTAGGTAATAAACCCTATGGTATTATTTTTGGAATGCCTATAAAAATAACTGAAACAGTTTAAAGTCAATGTCTTAGTCAAATATTCAGTGCAGAATTAGTTTTTAGCTGAATTCAGTATCCACTATTTCTGAGTTTCTTACTAATAAATATAAAAAGCTAATGGAAAGGGAACAAGAAAATATTCTGCGTATGCTAATTTGACCCTATATTTAAAATGTAAAAAAGCCATGTACTTGGTTGATCAAAAAACCTAAAGTGAGTTAATGCTTACGCCTGATTGAAAAAACAAAACAGGGCACACACTGTTCGTTAAAATGTCTCCTTTAAAAATCTCATGTTTGGAAAATGTCATGATCGTCTCCATCATGGTGAAAGCAAAGAGCGGGAGCTGCCACTAAAATTTGGTTCTGGTTTTGATTCAGATTCATTCTTGCTGATAAACTGCTCATTTCTGCAGGATGTTCTGCTCCTGAGTATTGCAATTTTACCATAACGGCCCTTTCTCATGGCAGGGGACATGGGTGGGCAAAGAAGGGAGCAGTGACTGCTGCCCCCCAGCTCCACTTGAGTTACGGCTGGCACATTTATTATTCTTTAACACTTGAGTGCCAGTAGGCTTTACATGCTGAAATGGATGCTTGCATGCGACATTATGCCTCTCAGGTGATAAACTCTTCCCTAACAGGAGCGTGTAAAGCCAAGGCAGGGTTGGAGACCTGCAGAACCTTCTTCCAGGGAAGGGCAAGCCCTGGGTGGGAGGGTTACAGGCTGGAATAACCACCCTAAGTAGAACACCAAGCTGCTTTTGCTCCTCACTTCCCTGCCAGTTTGCTGTGTACGATCCATTAGTTGCTGAATTCCTCTGCTGAAAACTGGAGATGGAGCTAAAACTCAGGGCTTACAATCAAACCTGCTTGTACCGCGCTGACTCGTGTCTGGTGAGCACTGCCAACGATTAATCAGTGTGGGAATGTCGATAGTGAAACATTACAATAAAAAAATGGGTGCAGTTACATTGTCTCCCGTCCTCCCAGCTTGCTGGGCCAAATCTCTTTCTCTCTTCAAATATAACTCAAACCCAATGCAGTCAATTGAAAAACCAGTTGACTACACCTTGACTCCCTCCTTGGCTTGCTTAAACCAAGCAACCTCGTTGGGTTAACCCACGACACGCATCAGTTTACCTTCATCTCTTTCTAAAACTTAGAGAATCCTGCTTTTTCTATTTCTTTCCCTGGATCTTGGCCAGTTGAAGAGAGTTCAAATATGTCGAGCTGGGTCTAAACTCCAAGAAAAAAAATGAGCTGCATTTTAACCTTTTCCTCTAGCAGAGTGACAGTATAATTCATGTTTATATTCCCGCCTTTGCCACCGTCCTGCTGCTTGACCTTGGGGAAGTCACTTCATCTTTTTGGACTTTGATTTCTCCTCCAGCTTGTTTCTTTTGTATTTAGACCACTATGGGGCAGAAATAGACTGATACCTGTGGGGCAAAACGTGGCTCGCGCTGTGAGTTTGCACGGCTACTACAAAGCGTATCCATGCCCTGGACTTGAGGTCTCAGGTAGAAGTTAAGGAAGATTGTATCATCACAAATATTCCAAGCTATGGGATAATTGTGAAGCGACGTGCCGACTCCATGCATGCAGATATACCGTATGTTTTCAGTACTTTTTACATGTTTAAGATGACTCAGAAGAATTTGTTCCTGACCACCCAAATTAGCGGGTGGCTTCTTTTTGCAAGGCAACGCCGTGCCCACCCATTCTGCCAGGCAGCAGGAAAAGCAAAACGCTTGCTCTGTGCTGAGCTCCGGCTCAATTTGTTCAGATTAGACCAGGGGCTGAGCACACTTGAAATGCCTTCATTTGAGTGAAGCTCCCATTTTTACGGAGATGTTTGGCTGCCTTCAGATCTAATTTCGGGATCCAAACACTCCAATTTCCCCATAAGAATGTGTTCAAACACTGCTTGACTGCTATTCTTCTCCCTTGCTGCAGAGCTGGGAAGTCATCACGTCTGATGAGGATTCATTATAAAGTTGACAATTTGCCCCTTCCCTTAAAAAAAAAAATCAGCCGAGCTTTGTTCCTTTCAGCCCACACCGACTCTGAGCCGAAACCTTCCCTGCTGCTCTTAAGAAACCTAAAATATCCGAACTGTGGGATTAAACCCACCCTCGCCCCCTCCAAACAAACAAATAGATAACAAAAGGGAGAAGAATTTGTCTCTAAGGTAGGACGAGGAGTGTAAAGAGCTTATATGATTATCATTAGCAGAACAAAAATCCTGACTGCTCACACCACCCTGAAGTCAGAAGGAAAGAAAGGGAGAGATAAAGGGACAATATGGACACTGGGAAAAGAAAAAAGGCAAGAGCAAGAAATACAAAGTGCTTGTCTGCAGCGCTCAGAGCCCTGTCCAGGCTGGGTAATGCGATTATTCAACTTTTAAACTCCCAGTCCCTGCTGCAGTGAGTGCCCTGGGATCCCGCTCACCCTCACACACCTGGGTGCAGGGCACCCACCTGCAGGTCCTCTCCATCGCACTGCGCTCTGCCGTGCAGAAACGCGTCGGAGGGCTGGGAGGGAGGGAGGACAGACCAAACCGAGCAAGCCCCCCTTCTCTTTTGAAATCCATGATCTCCTCCACACCCATCACTTACTCAGACATTCATGATGACTATTTGCAAAATAAAGGCATCTTCATATGTACGTATATATTATTATTATTTTATTTTTTGGGTATCCCTGGTTTGCAAGGAGTTAAAGTAATTATCTCCTCGGATGTCCACAGCAGCTCCACATCCCCGCTGTGCTCTATCAGAGCTGCTGGGGCAGTGTCAGCGATGACTTCACCTCCGTGCATTGCAGCATCGCGCAGTGCCCAACTGCTGGAGTTTGCTAATTTGTGTGTTTTCACTCGAGGCCTGCTGATTCAATCATTTTAAAGATGCCCATTTCTTCCAAGCCAGGGATTTTATGACTCTAAGGATTAGAAGCTGTTATCCCAACAAACCCTGGAGCTCTATATATTCTGATTTTATGGTAAGCTTCACTAATAAACTGTTTAAAACATATGCTAATTGTGTTTATTGTATTCTTTAATTATCATATGTATCATTAAAGATGTACTATCCCGTTTGGAATCCTAATACCTAATGCCCTCCTTTTTTTTGTACTGTTGCACAATACTGCATTACTTTAAAAATAAAAGAGAGGAAATATATATATATATATATATTTTATCAAGGAAGCCTATTTTCAATTTTCATTGTTTATTTAAAAGTAGTCTTTGAATTTAATTTTAAATCTCTCTCCTGGAGAAAAGCAGGCAAGGAATGACATAACAAAACATGGCATTCTGTCTCTGTGCGTTTTATTCCTTAATTTATTTTTTAAATATGCCTCCCTATCGTCTATTATGCTCGGTTTTCTGTTTTCAGACTGCTCAAAATGATAATTTGCGCAGCCGAGATGGGTTACAAAAGATCAGAATAATTGTCCCCTCGTTTTTGTTATAGTTCATTATTCTTATCATACGTGCACACACTCATATACACACTCCAGCACGGGCATAATAAGTGTATTATGTATACAGACACACACCCTTGTATACATATGTATTTTCTCACTTATTCTGGTGCCAAATTTTCCCAATTAATTCAGAGTTGTTTTCCCAAAAAAGGAGATACCCGTCGTCCTAGCCACGTGAGTAATTGTCACTATTTTGAAGGCTCATCTTGATCCTGAACGTGTTTTTTTCCTGTCCCTTTAAAATGAGGGCTCCCCTGCATTACGGAACCCTCACATTTAGCACTCACAACACATTCCCCTCTAATGACCTGTTCCCAACAGTCGAAATGTCTCCCAGCCCTGTTCCCTATCGATTCCCATGGCCTGCCCCTATTCCTCTGTTTGCTATTTTGAGTTGTTTCTTTTATTTCTTTCTCTTCCCCCTCCCCTCAACCTGGGAAAATGAATTGGCATTAACATCAGGGCATTTCACTCACGGCTTAAAACCAAAACAGCAACGAAAAAAAAAATCTGAGTGTTTTTCAGCTGCGCAAGTCAAGGCAAAAGGATGCGGGGGGAAAACGACGCATGTGCAGTGGGATCGGTTCTTGGTCATCAATATTGCAGATGAGAATAATAAATAGGTGCAGACACACACCAGAAAAATGTGGTCATGCACGTTTATCACAGGCTCCTTCTTCCTTTCCACTGGGTCCTGCACGCTTATGTGCTCCAGCCTAGATCTTTAAAGTTCTTTTTCCCCCTGCATTTAAGGGACAACCTGGGAAAACCATGAATATCCCTGTAGAGTTATATTTTGGTGCAAAAGCATGAAACTACTGAGCTGCTTTGCTGCTGGTGTTGTGGGGAATTTTCTCTCAGGAATTTCTCAATCAGATTTTTATTTTTTTTATTTTAGCTGATGAAGAATATTTCCTTTAGGTTCCGGATGCCAATATCCCATCGTGAATGAAACTGCTTCTGCAAACTGCATGATGTCATTTGCATTCAGTCATTCAAAATAACATTGAGAAGTGGCAATGCCGCTCTGTGCTGAAGTTAAAAATCCTATTTCCAGTGAGAAGAAAGTGTCTGCTTGAGTATCAAAGCCACGATAAAACAATGGGATTTGGATTCAGATAGGGAATTCAAACACACATGTTAAATAAGTATATCATTGGGCTAAAAATGATTTAAAATGCCATGTAATTTTGGTTTCTAAATAGCGGCAACCAACAGCCTACAGCATCCTTGTCGTATAATACGGAACTTAACGTCGGGTCAGATTCGCTTTACAGGAGTGCCTGATGAATCTGCAATAAGTTGCCTTCTTAAATGTTCCCACTTTTTAGCTGCTGAGATCGCTGAGAACATCATTAATTCTTGGAGATCTACCTGTGTGTGCTTGTTGGTTTGGAGTCCCAGCTGCAGGTGGACTCCAAGCTGCAGGAAGGAATCGTGGATTGTATCATGTCAAAATAAACCTGTTGTGATTAGAGACATCTCAGCTCATGCAGACCAAGGCTTACTTGATCCTGGCTGCTGAGGGCTTAATATTTCACCCCAGGGCATGGGGTGTTGCTGCGTCTGGGGGACGCTGGAGAGAGCACGTCTGCACCCACCCAGCCAGCGCGGCTCTGCCCCTGCTGCAACCCCTCAAACCGATCATTTTGCACAGCCCCAAACAAATCCAAGCACTGCCCTCTCTTCCCATTATATTAATGGATTTTGTGCTACTTTTTAAATTACACTGTTTTCAAACATGAATACATTTGAATGTCAGACTCTTGTACCCAAATATAAATGTCAAGACCTCTGTACACCTCTGGCATGTAGGAACTAATTTAATCATCTCAGTGAAGCAATTTCAGTTCAGACAATCACTTGGTTTGAGTGGAAGGGTTATGGGGAGGGTCCACAGTTGCAGGAGAGTGCTTACACGCTATTTAGGGCCATATTTCTTTTGTAAAAAGGAAACCAAGAAGGGCTTTTGTTCACACGTGGAAATTCCCAGCCCTTGCCCAGCTGGGGTAGTTGTATCTCACAACAAATGATGTGTGGCCCCCAGGGAGTATTGAATCTCATATATTGGGGAAAAGTGTTGGGAAATGAATTTGGTTTTTTTCTCCTATGATTGGAGAAAAAAGGACAATCTTGTGCAATAGAGAGCGTGTGGTCACTGTGCACTGCTCAGCTCCTTGAGCGGGTGATCGCGCCGGTTGCACACTCATATGAAGTGAACGCAGGAGCAAAACCCGCCGCAGTTTCGCATATGGACTGTGAGCCTCTGTCTTCTAAAATGCAGCTTAGATGGTTTCGTCCTTCTTACTTACCACAGTTTAAAAAAGGCAAAGGCAGTGCAGGCAGTTATTTTTTCCAAGGGATGGCTGCTAAACAGGACTAGCAGGAGGAGCTTGTTCTCTCTGGGGGCCAGCTACCCACAGTGGTCATGTTGCTCAACCAATTAAAGTCTTCACCCTGTCGTAGGAGGAAGGAAAGTTCCTCCAGAATTTCTAGGGCAGCTCAGATCGTCTCTGGACCATTGTTGTGCAAAGCCTCTCATTGGGGTGAGAAAGAGGGGCACAACAATCGTATGGAAAACACGAAGCAAGGCAACACCTCCTTTCTGGGGCTTCTGGAGGGTCAGGGAGGCTTATGATGAGCTGTCATCGTTGGATGGAGTTGAGGAAGAGCAAGGGAAAGGGTGGATCAGAGCCTGGAGGCTGGGCATGGGGAATGGCATCGTGGGGCTGACTGCAGGGATGGTTGGCGACAGCAGATTTAATAAGGACAAACAATGATCCAACTGGTCCACGTGTGCAGGGAATGTTTGACAGCATCTTTTCCCTGAGCGTGCCATCACTCCCCAAACCACAGCTTGGCACAGTTCGCACAGGAGTCGATCCAGTTCCTAATGAAGTTGCTGAGAATAAGCTTGGATTCGGAGCTGATCGCATTTGCTTGTCTTGAATTTAAAACTTTCAGCTTTAATTCTCTCTTCTCAACCAGCAGGATTAAAAAGTTATAACTAAAATAATTTTGCTGCCCTTTCAAGCGTCCCCAAACAAAACAAACTAAAAGAATAGTCAGAAGTGCAAATCATTTTGGAGAGCTTTGGCAAAAGAGGCTTAATTTGTTGGATTACTTGTTACAATTAGATGCAGTATAGATGATATCAAATTATATTAATAGTTCTAACATTTTGTAAGTGTTGGTATGAAAACTGCCCAGCCTTGGTAATGAAAACATGCACAAGCGAGCTTTGTAAAACAATCAAAAATCAATCCGACGTGTCAAGCTGAACATATCAATGAGACAGTTTGCAGTCAGAGAGTTTTCGTATGAAGTGCTGTCAACAGTCAACGCTACACTTGTCGGCTCCGTCCAGCTCCGCTAAGTGGAAAGATTTCTCTCTCTCTTTTTTTTTTTTAACCCAATAGAAGAGAAAGGAAAAAACAGGAAAATGTAAGCCACGGTAATTCATCTCAAGTATCCTGAAGGACAATTAGCAACAAAAGCTAGCAGTGGTAAGCCTGCTCTTTGGTGTGGTTTGGAGATCCGGGGCTGTAATTATTGAGCCATCCTGCTGAATAGCACAATCAATGCTTGACGGCTGCATGGCAGCGCGCCGGTGCGAAGGCTTGAGCTCTTGTGTAAATGAAACGTCAGGCTGGGGGAAGAGAGGGCCATTGTGTTTACCCGTGCTTTGATTAGCTTTTAGCGAACAATGAATTTTATATCGACTCAAGACATTTTAATGGTGTTGTCGGGATCTTTCCTAATAGGAGGTTTGGATGATAGAAAGGGAGGGGAAAGGCGCTGGCGAGGAGGATGAATTTCCCCCATGCCGTGCAGGTGCGAGGGACTGGTGTGCACGCATCCAGCCCTGCTCCTCACAGTGAGGCTCTTTTCGGATGGAATGTGGTCCTTGGTGGTGGCAGAGCCACACTGGATGCAGCCACCCATGGTCAGAGCAGAGGGACCACGGCACAGTCCTGCCAGACTTCATGACTGGCTGCACAGGTGACATGTTTTTGCACCTGAGTACACATTTTTCTGCCCAAGGGTCCTCAAGCCTCCCTGCTCTTGCTCCCTTGAGCTTGGCTCTTTGATTTGTAGCCCCAGGATTTCTACCTCTCCCTCTTCCCTTTTCCCCCCATCTTTCTCAAAAATAATCTTCTCCCCTACAGTGTCAAGGTCAAGCTTTTCAACCCTCCCTTTAAACTCCTGCCTAACTTCTTACGGACACATCTCTATTCTTGTCATGTCTTACTTGCTTCTTTTCCAGCAGAAATATTTATCAAACTGTTCTGCAAACCTGTCAGCAGCCTCACTTCACCTTTCAATTTTCCCAGCACCGTTCCCTATATTGCAAAATCATCTCTTCTTCCGTGCACCGAATGAACGTTCAAGCTCAAGCCAAGGATGTTCTGGGAGAGTTTTGGGAGTGCATGTCCAGAGATTAGAGACTCCACCATACTTCTGTTGTTATTCAAAGGTATTTGCTAATCTCATTTTCTCACCAACTGCAACTATTCCAGACTCGGACACTCTCACCATGTGGGGAAGGGACAGGTAAGCGCACTGCTTGTTTCCCGCTCTTTGACAGAAGAGCAAACATGTGCTGCCGATGTATATACCAACATTTCCTTATTGCCTGCGTGTAGACTTAACGCTCAACCCTTTAGGAAAGGAGGAATACCAAGGTAAATCAATACCGTTAGAACACATTACTTTGCACTTATTTTCATTGCAGGGGTATCAAACTGCCCCAGTGAATGAAGCATCCCTGGCTGAGCTAAGCCTGGAGGAGAAGTGACAACAGGAATACCCCAATGTCTTGGGAGTGTGTTTGCTTTTTTCACTCAAGCCTCATTCAAACACACTTTTGCAGCCGACCTGTTCAGTGTTAATCCCCCCATAACGAGATTATGCACGCCCTACCCGGACCCTGTCGAAGCTGTGGCTGGTACGTGAGATGCCTGACTCCTGCCATCCAGCTCCGACGAAGAGTTTAGTCCCATAGTTTTCCCTCAAGCACGAGCAACTGCTCAGCCGTTGAGCAACACGAAGTTGGGTGCCTGTAAGCTGCTCGGGGCAGGCACCGCGCCTTCCCGGTAAATGAGCACAACGCACCTCCTCAATGGAAAGGCAAACTCTGCAGATGTAATTGATTAGTAACTATCAGCTAATTACAGGGTAATCACATGATTATTTTTGCTTTGCAAACTGAATAGTTGTCACAAGATTGAATAATTGTGCAGGGCAATTTTACATGCAGGCACATACTAACGCTGAGTAAAACCAGATAATCTGGAGGCTGCATACAGCAGGTGGGATTATTTTATTCCTGTCACTGTGCAAGTCCGGCGTGCTCATCAGTGCATTGTGAGCTTAACAGAAGAATATTTTGATCCTATGCTTTAAAATGAAACTGAAAGATAAGGAATTGCTCTACCAGGATGACTAGAATTAAATGCAAACCCTGAAGACTTTGGTAAGGCAGCATTTTTGCAGCTTAGCCAGCCCCAAAGGAAAATGTAATGCTTCTGCCCTGCGGAGGGTTTGGGCTGCTCCTCTCCCAGGAATGAGAGCAAGGAGGAGAACGGAGGCACAGACACACCGCAGGGGCAGGCAGTAGTTAACCCTGGTGCTTGTTTGCCTGCAGCCCACGTAGCCGTCGCAGTGACACAGTTGCACCTGCAATCAAGTGCAAGCGTTTCACCCTCCTCCCAAAGCCCGGTCACAAAATGTAGATACGGTGGTTGGAATAATTTGTCCCTTCATAGCTTATTAAAATTTTGGTGTTGGCAGGAGAGTCAATCAAATCCCAGCAATGCAACCCAAATATTTTCACAGATGGATTGAACATTGTACCAGTAAGCAATTTGAAGAAATGATTTTCTCTGTTGGCAGTTTGATTTGAAAGGCACTCTAGCTTCTGAATATCTCTTTCCTAGAGAAGACGATTAAACATTTCAAGCCATTTTCAATGCCACTGAATCAGATTAATCAAATATTGAAGAAATGTGCTTAAAGCTGGAAGATATTATGTTCTCTTTGGCCTCTCAGTATTGTGGCATCAAACCTGTGGGGTAAACGGTCCCACAGAAAAGGCTTATATTTCCGGAGTTTAATGGAAATACCAATGCCTCCCTTGCCAGGGAATTCTAAAACTTCGTAGAGCTTCCTGCATCTCAGAACCCATGCAAAAAGAACTGGATCTACTAAAATAGGGTGTACTGGGGAGAAAACCTGCATTTCAGTGATTTATAAAAATAATACAGAGACTCAATATACTTCTGAATTTATATAATGCTTGTATTAGAAGACACATCTCTGCATGAGCCAAGAGCAGAACATGGGAATGTTTTCCGTTTTTATCCATGAAAAGTCAATTCAAGAAACAAATGGCAAAAAGCACAGGTTGCCCTGAGAAGTTGTGTCTGCCCCAATCCTGAAGGTGTTTGAAGCCAGATTGGATGGAGCTTTGAGCACCCTGATCCAGTGGGAGGTGTCCCTGTCCATGGCAGTGGGTTTGGAACTGGGTGGGCTTTGAGGTCCCTTCTGACCCAAATCATTCCACGGTTCTGTGATTCATGAACGTACAGGAGGATGGTTCAGATCCTCAGCTGGTGTAACCGAGCCACCATCGCTTGTCACAATGGAGATACAGGGATGTGAATCCCAGCTGAGGCTTCAGGTAAGTCTATGGAAGTACCGTTGATACCAAGGGGCCACTGGGTAGTAACTGAGAAGGAAAGAAAATTGGGGCAGGAAGTCTTTGCCTTTTTGTATTTCTTCAGGAACCAACAAAGGAAACCTAAGTAGGATGTACCAGTAAGACCACGCTGCTGTCAGAGGGCTTGGGTACAAGACAATTAGGGCTCCACTCTTGAAACACAATGTACTGAGAAGCTGACACAGGAGACAGCCTGAGGACCAAAGGAACTAAAAAAATGTTTCCATGCAGGGAAACGTCTCTCAGAGTGCATTACGTTGGTGTCACATGGAGCCATAGGCAGTCACAGCATGATTTAAAGATAAAAACAAGGAACGAACCCCCCCCACGATTCTTTGTTAGCAGGAATATTTTTGCTCCTAGATTATAATCTATTGGTAATGCTGCATCTGAAATGATTTTTGAGTCAAACTGGAAGCTCATACACACTCACTGATCTGAATTTGGAATTTCAATGTGTGCCAGCTGAGCTTTCTTTAGTTTCCAGGTGTAGATTTTTCTAACTGGAAAATGTATGTATCATGCAAACTCTTTTTAAATATCTCTGGATTTGAAAATCTCAGTGGTTAAAGTAGGAACTGCATTAGAAGTAGAAAGGAAAGGTTGAAAGCTGTAAGTGAGAAGAAAAAAAAAAAAGAGCAAAAATCAGGGTCACCTGGTTACAGTCAGACAAAAGCCACATTTCAAAAAATGTACCCTGTAATTTAGTCAAAATGGAAAGGACGGGAAAAAGGTCAATATTGTTTTAAATGAGACTAACAGCTTCCTTTATGTAATGGGTGAACTCCAGTGTGTTTCCCGATGATTGGCAATTTAGCTGCTCGGGGAAAAAAAAAAAAGGTTAAACTTATCAGCACACAAAAGTGCCAGCAATTTATTTCTGTCACTTTCCTACAAATTAACCTATTTTAAGGCATTCTGAACCTCATCAGCAAGCCCAGGTGTGGATGGGAATGAAGGTCACCACCAGGTCCATGTGCATGGGGGTGACGTGACAGCAGCCCTCCGAGGTGGCAGCCACACGAAGGAGCTCTTGGGGTGGAAGATGCTAAGAGGAGAGGGTTTATATTTAAAAGAGGAAAATAAATACTCAATGCTTTCCCAAATTTGCAAGGTTTAGTCACTGTAAACACTAATGTGGACCCTGAGGTCTGATATGCCTCATCTGCAAGGCAGGAAGATGCCCCTCCCAGTGCTGAAAGAGGCTCCAGGAAAGCTGGGAAGGGGCTCTTCACCAGAGAGTGCAGGGATAGGAAGAGGGGGAACAGTTTTCAGCTGAAAGAGGGGAGATTGAGATGAGATCTCAGGCAGAAATGTTTTCCTGAGGGTGGGGAGGCCCTGGCCCAGGTTGCCCAGAGAAGTGGTGGCTGCCCCATCCCTGGAGGTGTTCCAGGCCAGGCTGGATGGGGCTTGGAGCCCCCTGATCCAGTGGGAGGTGTCCCTGCCCATGGCAGGGGGTGGCACTGGGTAGGCTTTGAGGTCTCTTTCAACTCAGACCATTCCATGATTCTATGTAAGGGACGATGCTCCAGGGGGATCTGCTCACATAGCTCTGGTACATCACAAAATGTTTAAGTACTTGAATCCTTTAACTCTCACCTTTCAAACCCTGAGGTCTACACAAAGAACCTGGACAAGGAGAGAAAACCAAGCTGCTAACCCTGTCCCCTCACACACGTTTTCTCATCTAGTTTGGAAACTGTGCCACACACATGTACGTAATCAGGTTTCTTAGACTCTAGTTCCTGGAGATGGCACAGAGAAAACAGTCTCTTCTGCAGCCGTGGCGTCTGTCTGCTCTGCTGTCTGTCTGTCTGTGGGGCTGCACGTGTGTTTATAGCTTTACGGGCGAACATAAGGTTGGGGTCCCATCAGCTGTGATGGCCTCAAGTGGATGTGGGTGGCACAAAACTTCAATTTGTGCCCAGGCAGGGAGTTTTCCCCATCATCTTATTTTTTTACAGAGCAGATATTGATCAATCCCCATTGATTTTCCCATGAGATTGGCTTGGCTGTAAGCCACGTCCTTCACTAGTGGGATGTCTTGGTGGAAGGAGAAGAGAGACGGAAGGGAGGGAAGGGATGGAAGAACGAAGAAGGAAGGGAAGAGAGATGGTCAGTAAGAGTCGGGCAAGGCTCCTGGCATCACATCCTGAGAAAGCTGGAGAGATGGTACCGATGGAGGTCAGGAGAGGGTTGAGCAGGAAGATATGCTCAAACCCACCTCTGAGAGCCCTTGAAAGGCACAGCTCCCCACAGAGGGGGAAGGAAAAAGCCAGAGCAGAAAAGTAACATTTTCTCCATCATCTTATAGGAGACACATGGGCTTCTGCGAGAGACCCCAGCTTAAACGAGACCTTTAGCATTAACATTTTCAAACAACAGTTGGTCTTCCCTTTCCATGCTAATTACAGCCTTTCAGAAAGACCAGGGCAGAGCTTCCTGTCACCCCATGTGTACGGGGGCTGGGCAAGGCTGTCTCGCGCAGCACTGCAATTTCGATAGAAAATGGCATAATTAATTTAAACATAATAGCTACAATTTTCAAGAGGACCAACATGAAAGGCGAACGGATTGAGGCTTCCGTGCCTTTTGTGGCCAGAAGTTTCTACAGTCTGGATGCTGAGAAATGGGGCAGCACAGCTCTTCATGGCGAGGTGCTCTGCTGTCTGAAAATCGGGTAATTTTACTGGTGCCACATCTCAAAGGGAACATTAAAGGCCTTGATCTAATTCACCCAGTCTCACAGCTGATATATTTTTTTAACTGAAGCAGTGGTTTTCCCTTCAAAATACACCTCTTAGATAAAGCAGCATCTTTTAATATCTGAATATATTTTAGTGTCGATTTTAAATATGAGGATGCTTGACTGGCTGCTCTATACTATAACAAAGCTCTTAACGATTCTTCTAGATACATCCACAGGTGAATCTGCCAGTGAATTAATAGGCAAAACATACTTGACACAGTGATATTTTGATCTTTGGGGTTGCGTTGGACATTTATGGGCTTTTATTTCCTTCTCTGATAATTTAAAACATCACCATCAATGGGTCTCCTTCATATCCAGATTACTCCACAAATAAATACTGCCTGATGACCCCAAATTAACAGCAAAGACTCCTGTAAAACTTTAAGAAGTATGATTTCAATTCAGACTGTTGAAATATTTTCATTGTTTCAGCTTGATTCCTAATGTTTGTTTTCTTGAATACCTGGAACACTTGTTTTCACCTTCAGACACCATCAGCTCTTGTGAGACAACACGTACTCTTGCGAGTGCTCCCATAGATGATCAAGAAAAACAGACCAAAAATACGCAAGTGGCGAGGGGAGCCTTTGAAGTTTACGTTTTGGATTTGATTAATACAGCTTAACTATCTTTTAATAAAAGTGGCAGTCACAGTAAGAATGAAATAAGACATAAGGATCATCAGGAGGAACAGGGTGCAGATTTCCAGCAAAGTTTTCAGGGTCAAGTAAAGTGCCTGGTCTAGGCAGCTAGAAAAGACCTGCTTAGAAGTTCTTCCTGGAAGACTGAATTTTCGCTTGCTCTTTTCCCTCCCTCTGGCATGAGGCAGTCAGGTGGCAGCTCATGTTAGCAAAACATTAACTTCCAGAGGCCTTTAATAACGGCCTTCAGTGATCCTACAAATGCTAAGAGGACCAATTTTGCAGTCTAGGGTATTTGAATCAGTAGCTTTTCATATTGCAGTTGAGGCATAAATAGCCATTGTATCCGCTGAAATTATTTTGATCAACTTATGTATTCACCAAGTGGTGTCACTACCACTGTTCTCGCCATCGCAGTGCTGGAGGAGCTAAGATTCGAGGAACTTGACAGGATAATTAAGTATGAAAGCAGACTGGATTTAGCAGGACCCCAGTGAGTCAACAATCCTGATTGTTTCATCATCTCGGCTTTGTGCTGTTCATATCTTATCAGATTAGATAACAATCTGGTATAGCTACGAGTTGAATTACCATGTTGAACTGCACAGTTAGACCACATGAAAAACATCAATACACATTTAAATAATCTCATTTTCAAACTCAGATAAGAAATGGCCAACCTCTACAAATCAAAGGCATATCCTCGGGCTAAAATAAAGAGTGGTCTGATTACCTATTCAGTTATATCAAAGTGCAACAATCAAATGCTATTGCAAATGTAACGCAAAGGCTCTTATAGCAGAGCAGTAACACGACTGCCTCGTGACAGCAAATTTCAGAGCTAAAATTCACGGGTGGCGATATTCGAAGGTGGGGAAAGGATCTAGCCAGAGAGCTCCTAAAGAAATGCATGTTTTCAGCATCTCAGAACCTCCTCCTCCTCCACGTTCCTCCTTGCAGCATTCACAGGGCTGTTGTTCTCAGCCGCCGGTGCAGAAGCTCAGAGGGTCTCCAGGCAGTTGTCCCCTATTTTCTGACACCTCCATTTCCCTCCCTGGACACAGAGTCTCTTTTACCAGCCCATGGACACAGGCTTTCTTGTTCCTCCTGTTCTATCATTCCCAAAGGAACTATGTTGTCCCAGAAGCCCCTTTAGGCTTTACTACTGATGACTCCCCACCCTCTCCCTAGTGCCACTCACACATGCAGGTGGCCAGATGTGACCTCCTAGGAGGTGTCTGGGCTGTGGTACCTGTAGGAGCTTTTCCTGGAGCATCTCTGGGGAAGGGGAGGTAGGTGACAGGCTTGAAGGATCTGACCAACCTGTGAGGGCACTCAGATGCTCTCACATCCTGGGCAGCATGTGAGGATCCATTGAGACCTTTCTTGGAGACCTTTCTTGGAGACCTTTCTTGGAAACCTTTCTTGGAGACCTCTTGCTCTTCCCTTTTCTTCCCTTCTCGTCTATATCAATACGAGAACTGATCAGAGTTTCTACTTGCACAAAAAGCAAATTTTCCCAAGTTGCCCTGTCTCATTAAAAGGCTCTTTCTCTCTCTTTTTGACTTGTTCTCCCTCCAAAAAAAGCTCCATCACGTTGATCTCCTGAACTCATATTTCCTATTCTCAGTAATGCTGTGGCACACATAAAGTCTTCTCTTTAATGGGGGACCAAGGACTTGGACGGCTGTGGTGTTTCAACAGATTCACATGGCTGGGATATGCATAACTCGAAATTAAATTATTTGTGATTTGTACTGGGTTGAGAAGAGAATGAAGCCTGGAGAGGTTCAGTTTGAGACAAATATATGGCCCTCTTAATTACAGTCACAGTTTCTACCGTTCTGCCAGATCCTGTTACTGCATGAAAGCTCAGCAAAATTCTGTACTAAGAACCCTATTGTTGAAAATTAATATTGAAGTAAATAAAAATTAATCAGGAATCAATCTTCCTTAAGTACTACCAGTCATTTCCCTTCCTTCCTTCTCCTTTCCCCGCCTCTCACACATTATCCTCTGATCTTTTATGCAGCTATTTGCAAACTAACCATTAGTTGTCAGTCTCCAGCCATGCAGCGCCAAGCCAGCAGCCGGAGGATCCCACGGCTGCTCCAGGAGCGACGCAGCTCCTGTGCAGCCACTGCCATGCCCAGAAGAGCATGGAAAGCCCACACGAGGACACGCGTGACCCATTGGAGCAGGGAACCACTGTCACGAACAAGGATACGTGGAAATAACCCAACAATCTCAAAACTGAGCTCCTGTCTTCCCGCTCTGCTTCCAGCCCGAAAGCAGCTGGCGGATGTGCAGCACGGACAAGTGAAGGAGCTGATTTCCAGTTGTGGCACCAAAACCTGTTGTGGCATTACCAGGGTGGAGGGAGAGACATGTGCTGAAGCAGCATCGTGTTGGGGGAGGCTCTCGTGCTTTAGTTTTCATCAGTGGAAAGTGGAAAAGGTTGGGGGAAGAGAGGGACGTTAACTTTTTTGTCACACATTTGGCCAATGGCTTTCAAGGTTTCCTTTGCTGAAGGTGCTTTTCCATCACAGCATTCTGAGAGAAAACAGGAAAAGAGGATGCATCTTCCATAAACATTTAGATTTCAGTAAAATAGCCCATCGCATTTTATATATTTTCCTAAACTGGAGAACCCTCATCTGGGTTTACGCGGAATCGGGTCCCACAGCAAAGAATATCCCGAAGTCCTAGAGGAAATGAAGCTGGCTTGGCAGCGTGCACCATCCTCATGCGGAAATGACCAGTCTACAAGATGCAAGCTGGGATGATAATAGATATGGGCTGCGGATTTTCTGGTCTTGAAAAGGAGGTTACTGTGGATTTATAAGAAAGGAGAGTCAGTGAAAATACCTTTGCTGTGCTGATGCTGGAAGATGATGTGTGAATAAACCATAACTTGATCTGTTAAACTGTTATCTGTTCATGGCTTATATACCCTTCAGGATATGGTTCATCTGACCAGGAATGGTCAGAGAACAATTTCCCTCAAGGAGCACAGTGTAAGCTTCAAGAATAATTGATTTTTGAATGGTGGCCAAATTGCAGGGATGTGTGCACGTGTGCTTTGCTTTGGGTCAAACGGAGCATGTTGTTCAATCCAAAATGAATTGTCCAATTCCCAAACCTTTTTTCGAAATAAAATTTAGCCATAGCAGGAAAGAAAACATGAGTTTGAAATTTTAGAATATATAATTTCAAAAAGCAATCGTATTTCAGTGTTTTCATCTTTGCTAGTTAAACCGATTTATGAATTCAAGACATATTTAGTGAACAGTTTTGATTAATGTTAGGTCTGATTTTTAGTGACTAAAGCATCCATCGAGTGCATTCTGTGGGACATGCAGTTGCTGTGGTGATTGAGGAAATACCCAAATCCCAAAGTCACGATTGGGGATGGTGGCATTTCAAAGCCATCGACTTTCTAAGGAGGAGGAATTCAGGGAAATTCTAGGATTTCCCCTACAATTCATCCAGAGCAGACACAGGGAGCACTGCTCAGCAGCACATGAACTCCCAGCCCTCCATGCTTGTCTCTTTTATGGGTTTTGGCACCATAAACCACCATTCTCCCTTACAACTTTCCTATTGTCCTTATGTGTTGCAGGTGCAACGTCAAGACATCAGTCAGCTCCCCAGTTGTGGTTTCCCCCCAGGCTTTCAAGGGTGCCTTCATTCAAAGTGGTGACTCCAGGAGGTGGTGCAGAAAAGAGCAACCTCAGAGTCTCACAGGCTAGGTTTTCAAATAATCTTAAAGATCTTTTCCAGCCTAAATGATGCTATGATTCTAAATTGGAGAATTTGGCTGTGCAGCCCCCTTGGAGTATCAGGTCTCATTGTATCCTCTAGGACTCCTGCGTCCTAAGGTTAGGGAGACGTTGCCGAAACAAGGGGTGAGATACCAACGAGATAATTATGGATGGGAACCAGAGATTTGTTTTTCGTTTAAAAATGTATTGATATATACATTGATGAGCTAAACTGACAAGCTGCACTTGAGAAAGGAGTAATTGCATCTTTAATAATATTAAACCTGACACCTGCCTTGGCCGATAACACACAGTCCTGACACTACTTAGCTAACAATTAGGACACATGAAAAGGATGAAGGGGAAAATAGTATTAAATTGAATCTGCATTTTAAAGAACATAAAAATAAAAAGAAAGACTGTTAATTGTCTAACACTTTGTTAATTCAATCAGGCATGCCATTTAAAAATAGCTTCGCTTTTCCACAGAAAGAGGAATTAATTACGTTTTCTTCCTGAATCCCATATAGGAGAAAAAATATTTAGGACAGCCACGGTGCTCTTAGAAAGGCTGTTTATTAATAAAAGCAGAAAACCCCAATGCTAATTGGTATCATAAGCACAATTAGAAGAGATGTTGTCCTCCATTTGAGAAAGAACAGAGCACTACATAGCTGAAGGATATTATTGCAAAATGATAAATTGTTCAAAGGTACGAGTGAAAAAGAGGGTCTTTTCTTTAATGGTGAAATGCCATGTTATCTTGTCTAAATGGCATAACTTCGCAAAAGATGCCACAACATTTCAACCTTTTAAAATGTCAGTATTAAAAAATACATATCACAAATAGCTTCTTTATACATTTCCTTCCCCCCTCCCCCTTTCCTTCTTTCTTTGGGTGTTCCCCTGCTTTATTTTTACTCTTCTTTTTTTTTTTTTACTCTTTTTTTTTTTTTTTTTTCTGAAGGTCTCGCGTAGAACTGAGAACTTCAAAGGAAAAAGAAAGGGAAACAGCAAAGATGGTTCAAGGTGATATTGAGTCTCACAAAACGTAAATAGATTGAGAAGGAAATTTGGCTTTGCAGGGTTTCTTTCCCTCTATGTATGTGTTTGTCCGTGCTTTAAATTAAAAAACACCTCCACTTTGCCAGCTGGGTGTACGTTGTCTCTGTCACTGAGGTTCTGAAATGGGAGGTCCTGGCTCTGCTGAGCTCTTTCCTCTCTTGATTATACAGCGAGCCCGCGGAATGGCACAGGGTGCAATGCAGACCTACGGGAAGGTGCCAGGAGTTTGGGGTTATTTATTTATTTCTTGGAAGGTCACCTTAATCATCACCACCATGCTGCTTACCCCTCTTTTCTTTTTTAATCTTTGCAGTCACACTTGGGTTTCTTCAGGGAAATAAATCTGTGGCTCAGTGTAACAAGAGAAAATTATTTTTTCTCAGTTTGCTGCCTGAACGCGGTGAAACATTTTATGATCTCCTGTTTCTAGCAACAATGGTGACAAAAAACAAAGGGGGGAAAGAAAAGAGACAGTAAAAATCCCTCATGCAAGTGTCAGAAGCCAGTTGGATGGTGGAACCGTCCTGTTGTTGCAATGAATAAATAAGTGTGCAGTTGTTGGGATTAACCAGAAGAAGATCCGCGCCTCGAGTGCTGGGGTCAGGTTTGGGGCCCTCACTCCAAGAAGGACCTTGAGGGGCTGGAGCGCGTCCAGAGAAGGGAACGAGGCTGGGGAGGGGCTGGAGAACAAGTCCTACGAGGGGCGGCTGAGGGACCTGGGGGTGTTTAGCCTGGAGAAGAGGAGGCTGAGGGGAGACCTCATCACTGTCTGCACCTGCCTGAAAGGAGGCTGTGACGGGGTGGGGGCTGGGCTCTGCTCACAAGTGACAGCGATGGGACGAGAGGGAATGGCCACAAGTTGTGCCAGGGGAGGTTCAGACTGGACATTGGGAAGAATTTCTTCACTGAAAGGGTGGTCAGGGATTGGCACAGCTGCCCAGGGAGGGGGTGGAGTCGCCATCCCTGGAGGGGTTTAGAAGATGGGTGGATGAGTTTCTTAGGATCACGGTTTAGTAAGGGAACAGGTATGGTTGGACTCGATGCTCTCAAAGGTCTTTTCCAACCAGATGATTCTGTGATTCTATGATTCTAAGATTGAGGCCATGGCTGGCAGTGGGATTTGTTGTTCTTGATTTCAAGATTTGGTCCTGCTATGTGATGTCCAAAAGCTCAATTGGATCCCTTAGAACGATTTTTTAGGTGGAAACGCTCCTTCTGTTCACCCAGGAGTTCTGCAGTTGACTTCAGTGGGGTCACAACTCTGCTCTGGCTGCAGACATCTTGCTGGAATAGGATTTAAAAGTAAAAGGGAGGGGTTGGGGATTTCCCTCTCTTTGGTTTCTAAAAGTTGCTGTTTATGACTAGAGGACAGTAGGGAAGTTTGAGCTGCCGTTCGTGGTTCTGCGCTGGACTGCCTGGATAAACTCTGGTTTGAACCCTGCACGCTGAGCAGCACCACGTGTGCCTTCCACTCAAAGAAAACAACGATGACAAATCTGAGAAACTCAAAGCAGGAGTTTCAGCATAGATACCTCTGGAATATTCTGCAAATAATCCATCAACACATGTACCTAAATGTATGTACATGCATAAATCCGTGTGTCTATACAGACACGTGAGTATACACATATACGTGTGCAATTCCCTAATTTAATGCTGAATATAAACCCACGCACTACATTTATAATGGGTATGAAAGAACACAAATGACTATAACTTACCTTGATCTGTGTTTTTCTGCAGTATACAATTGCATGTCTATCTGATAATCAATGACGTTGAATATAGGCAACGTGAGCATATGCATTTATCTATGCATATATAACATGTTATATCTATACATATAAATAGATTATTTCTCAAAATATAGTGACAGTTCATCATATTGAAGGTGCAGTAGTTTGGTTAAAATGACACTGTTGAGCCCCTAGGGTCTTTTTTAATAAATATATTTTTGGCTTCTGCCTTCTGGAAATCTGCACCAGGCTTTGAAACTCCTGAAAAATTGATTTGCTTTTTTATTGCTGCTTAGCCCACACTACAGGCTGGACATATTTTCTTCTTTTAATTGAATCTGCCTGTTACACTGCACAAGTGCCGGGACATCAATTTAATATCTAGATTTTTGTGAGCTTTCAAACACACAAACCCCCCTTATTTAATATGGCTGGATGTTTCTATTTTGCTCCTCGGAGTTTTGATTTGTATATTAGCATTACAGTAGCTGTCCAAGTTGTGTGATATTCCTTGGGAGAAAAAGATATAACACACCAGAGGAATGCTTTATGTTTTTGCTGCTGCTTTCCTGCTGTAGCTTATCTTCTTAACAAAGACAGGACTACAGTGGGTTTCACCATCTGAGTAAAAGCACTTCAGCTGCGAGACGCACCAATGGGTAAGAACTGAGAGAAGATAAATATCCCCACATCAAGAGGCACCGTGCTGCATGAAAGCAGTACGACAAGGGGGTTGTGCAAAGGCTCTCGAGAGCAGCGAAGGAGTCTCCAGCACCAAAGGGGGTTCTGCCCTTCGCCGCTGTGGTAATTGTCTCAGGGACACGCGCTCACCTTGCAAAAGTTAAAAACGTGCTTGAAAAAGAAATAAGGCCAGAATTGCGACCTAAGAAAAGCCCAGAGAGCCCAAAGTGCCCGATCCCGGTTATCATAGAATAGAATCATAGAATCAGAAGGTTAGAAGAGACCTCTGAGATCGAGTCCAACCGTACCTGTCTCCCTACTAAAACACATCCCTAAGGAATTCATCTACCCGTCTTTTAAACCCCTCCAGGGATGGCGAATCCACCCCCTCCCTGGGCAGCTGTGCCGATCCCTGACCACGCTTTCAGGGAAGAAATTCTTCCTAATGTCCAGTTTGAACCTCCTCTGGTGGAACTTGAGGCGATTTCCTCTTGTCCTATCGCTGTCACTTGTGAGAAGAGCCCAGCACCCACCCACCCCATCACAGTATCCTTTCAGGCAGTTGCAGACAGTGATAAGGTCTACCCGCAGCCTCCTCTTCTCTAAGCTAAAGATAGAATGTCCTGTGCTGGAAGGGACCCGCAAGGATCATGGAGTTGCTTGTTTGAAGCAATATTGCAGCTCATGCAATACTGTGGGCAAACAGGGGCTGGGATATACATGGCAGCTCAGGAGCAAGAGCTTCTCCGTTAGATGCACAAGCAGGTTTCGACTGGGTTTGATGCAAGTTCTTGCATCCCTCACGCGTTCGAGTCCAAAAGCAATATGAGCCTTCCTGGTGATGGAGTGGGGAGGACCGAGTGGCTGCATGTGTTCTAGGTCAGCTGAAAAACTTTCCCAGCATGAATGAATTAAACCTCTTGATTAACTTCTCAAAGAAGGAAGAAATAAGCGGTATGAAGCAAATGGAGCTTAAGGTATTGCAATTTCCCTTTGCATAACTGACCTAGTTGCTTCCTTGAAAATCCTTTATGCAACAGGCGTACTGGAAGGGTGCAAAGTAAGATTTACATTGCTCGTAGTCCGATTGGACCTAGAAAACTGCCGAGGTGAAGGAGGTTGGTGTGCACAAACAGAGCTAGACCAGCAGAAGCTTTTCTGGTGCTCAGAGAGGCTCTAAACATGTGTGTCTATTCCTAATTCAGGATCACTCCTGAATGCAATCCTTTATTTTACTGACTGAATTATTATTTCAGGGTTTCATCCATCATCTGATGAAGAGGAGTGGGACCATCCCTCAGAGAAGCTACACTTCCCCACAGCACCCATTACAGACAGGGATTTGAGATTTCCATCTGGGTTTAGGAAAAATCACTCATTATCAAGAAACTTTGTTTAAAACATATTGGCTTTGTTTTGCTGTCATGCAAGCCTGTAAAATAAATATATTGTACTGGGGTAAAAGAGATATTCGTTGATAAAGCCAAGTCTGTGTGTAATTAAGGTTAGGTCAGTTGTACACTGATGCAGTTAATCGGTGTGAAGGAGCTTCCACTTGTGCATGACTTTGATGTAAACCCTTTTCCCCACTGGATCAGACAGAACTCCACTTCAGCCGACCGTCTGCTTCCAAACCCAGAACAAAGCAGAGACTCCACGGTCCCAGAGAGGAAAAAAAATTGCACATTAAATGACTCTCAGAAATAAAAACACATGCCAGACTTATTCCAACAGGGGTGTATCGTGTGCCAGCGAAATTCCTGGGCAAGGAGGGGGCAGCCCTGGAGCAAGTACTATTCATTATTATTGATGAATATTCTCAGGAGAAACAGAGGATGTTGCTTAATGGCTTGATCTAATATGCCATCAGAGAAGAGGGAAAAAATAGAGTGAAAGATATCCTCAAACGCAAAAGCTAAGGAATCTTCTGAGCTCTGGCTGGTCTTTTAATTACCCATGCTGTGAGGGAGGAACACACAAAGAAGAAGATGGCTTCAGTGCAAAGTCCTTTGAGATGCAGTCCTTTTACTGAGGCACTCTACTTGTTAAAGCTGTAATAATGTCACCTGGAAGCTGGCTTTTTTTATTAGGACTTAGAGTCACAGGACTATTTAACACACACTTGTGCATCTAATTTGCCCTTCGACTGGCGTAACAACCTGTGCCAGCTGGGGAGGTGCAGGTAGAACCGATATGTGTAAAGAATTATTAGGTTTGTAGAGACAATCGGAAGAAAGATGGTAAAAAGAAGAGGTCAGAAGAAGATCTGGCTCCGGCATGGAATGGATATCAAACAGACAGAACCAGGGGTGATCAGAGATGCTTTGGGGGAAGCAACACCTATGGCCAACAGACCCACAGACGTGGACGTGCTGCTCAAAGTTGTATGGATGACCGGGAGAGCAAAACCAGATGATACAGCACGGTGGTGGCTGGCCAGGCATGTCCAGAAGTGCCCAGTGGTACCAGCTTACCTGCTCTCCACTTTCCAAAATCATTCAAGCAGTGCATCCAGTTGCAAAAGAAACCCTTGGTTATTTGCAGCCCTCGAGACCCCACATGTGCAGGATGCTTCAAGGCATCTCTGATGGATACATAGACCTGCAAACTCTGGGGACCAGGAATTCCCCCGTCACAGCCTCCTGCATCCCTTTGCCCTGAGTGAGGATCCAGGAAGTGCCCTGGGTCCTGCTGGGGAGCGGTGGGCTCCTGAGGGACCTCGCAGTGGGCACTAGCGATGCTCTGCCACCTGTACACAGGGCTCCCAAGTCCTGCATACCCATGAAACCCCTCCCCAGCTGCCTGCAACAGCAGAGGATCAGACCAGCCAGCTGGCAGGCGAGGAGAGTGGCAAGCAAAGCAGGCAGAGGAACCATTAGGAAAATATCTCTGGCACGAAGCCTGGGAAGCGCATGGTGCCAATGCACAGAGAGGCTGCAGGGAGGAGGGGCGGCAGGATAATGCTGGGACCAGCCCCAAGGTCCAGGTGACAGCAGGGTCCCCAGCCTCATCCTTATTTTTGCTACAATCTCCTCTCATTCCCATGGAGTCTGCTGTCCAGGCTATGGTGGTGCAGCTCCTCGGGTTTTAGGGAGGTTTCTGCAGCGAGGAACGAGCGTGAGAAGAGACGCAGGCTCAGGGTTTTGAGGTGCAGCAGTGGAGATGCCAAGGCACCAGCCAAGGGATGGGAACACACAAGGAGCACTGAGAAATACAGAGAGACATTGGATTAGCAATACCGGATGCTAAAAGTTAACGGTCTACAGGGTGACGGCACTCAAATGACCCAGGCTTGACCAGCTCCTGCCTGCTGCTGGATGGATCCACTCTTCTCACATGGCTCTGCGCAACCCCCTTGCTCTCTCAGCAGCAGAGAAAAATCAGTGCCTGGTTCTGTCCTCGCTCACAGCTCATCTCCCCCCACTGGTTTTGTTAAATGCAGCACATTTCCAAAGAAGCAGATTTTAATTTCAATAAACTCTGTAAGAAATAGATCAGCGCTAAGGAGGGGAGCAGCCACAGGAAGTGAGTTTAACTGCTCGACTGCAGAATATTAATAGAATAGAACGTTATTAGAATAATTTTTCACCGTTTATTAGAATAATTTTTCATCATGAATAATAAATTAATAGAATAATTTAGTACCACTAGCCCTCTGTTTGAAAGGGTATTTTATTTAAAAGTAGCTCGAGAAGTGGCATTTGGGGAGGTGGGATGGAGAGCAGACCCAGAGCGGAGGAGGTGCTGCAAGGCTGCACCAGGCAGAGACCCTCTGCTTGTCTTTAACCCCTTTGGTTTGGGCCACCTCCTTCTCACCTCTGGGGAAACCCAGCCAGGTGAGTCCATGGCTGCTGGTGGCTCCACGGGGTTCTTGCTTGGGGCAGGAGAGATGGCTGGACCAGAGGGTTCACAGAATCATAGAACCATAGGACGCTTTGGGTTTGAAGAGGACCTCAAGGATCATCCAGTTCCAGCACCCCAGCCATGGGCAGGGACCACTCCCACTGGATCAGGGTGCTCAAAGCCTTGTTCAGCCTGGTCTTGAGCAATTCAGCCCCTGGGACTCTGAAGCTCAGGCCTTCTCCTGCCCAGCTGGGCATCACCATGCATCCTCCTCAGCTCCCCATCCCAGTGGAAAGTCCATCTTTCCTTCCAGCAGCCTGGAAAACGGCCATATCCACTGCGGGGTACCCTTATGTGCCTTTAACCCCTTGCTTCCGTGTCTTGCTGTGGGATATTGATGCCCATCATGGTAGCTCTGTGCAAGCCAAGAGGTTCCCCTCTCTCTTTTTTTATTTGCATCTGTGTGGAAGATAATCATTCCTCAGAAGGCTATTCACACCACAAAAGCACAATGACATTATTCTCTCCCTCTCTCTCTCTTTCTACTGTTTTACTCTACAACTGACAATTAATGTTAGAAAGAACATGAAATGGAGGAGAAATTACAGCAATTTATCAACTGAAATTATAGGTGTAGACACATGTCAGCAGTAGAAACAGTTTCTATCAAAATTAAAGTATTTAGAGATTTTCCTCAAATTTCAAATTATGCAAATCCCATTTTTGTGATACGCTGGTACTGTAGCTTTAATTGCAGGATTACCAGCAAGCTGCAAACTGCACTTATAACCAGGATTCAGCTCTTCGGAGAGTGGCTCCCTTCTCTAGTGCAGCTTATTAATTCAACAAAGTTCCCATCTCTTTAACAAATTAAAGACGTTTTGCAGAACAGGCAGTGGTTTTCTTGGTTTCAATCTGTCACAAAGGACCCTGCTGTTTGCAGAGGTTACTCGACAGCTGGATGAACAGACAGGTTTGAGTCCAAACATGGATTCAAATGCATATTTATACATAAAACATATTTATACAACAACATCACAGGAACAGCTTGTGCTGCTGAAGTTTCTACAAGTCCCTTTACGGTAGGAATGCTGGAACCAAAGATGCAGAAGGAATTTGGATTTCAACTTCTCTCTCCAGGTCTTTCTGGATCAGTTAAAGCTGCTCTGCGACCCCAGGAGATCATGGATTCTTCCACGAGGATGGAGCTTGCTTTTCTCTTAGAAATAACCCGTGTAGCTGGAAAGCCTCGTGCCAGCAAGCCTAACACAGTGTGCTCCTGAAAAGCTGTTTGATCACTGCCAGCCTAATTAGAAGGCACAATATTCAGGATGTTATTTCTCTCTCTTCCCCCATTTTATGTTCTTCTGATGTTGCAAAAGGAGCCAAGGATGAAGCACAGGAGCAGGCAGCAGCTAGGAAAGGCATTTGCATGGCAGAGAGTGCCAGGAGACTGCTGGGCCAAGGAGGGGAGGTTCGATGTGCTGCACCAGAACCTGAGACATCCCTGGGTTGCGCAGCCCGCAGGGATGCTGTGGTTCCACTCACACCCTCCACGGAGCCAGGATGAAGCAGAGCAGACGGAAAGAAGCAAAGACAACTCTCTGGGTAGCTGTTCTGTAATGCCAGGCATGCTGGGAAAGGAAAGAAAACATCATTTTCTCAACTTGCTCCGTGGAAGAAAAGTGGGAATGTACTCTGCTGCATCTGCCAAGCTGTGGCACTGACACCAGGGATACCTGTACCTCACAGTACCACATCTCAGTGGTCCCTTGTCATATATCCAAGTGCAATGCTCTAACATCAAGCTATGGTTTTTAGAAGGTTTGCAGTGATGCTGTTTGATGCAAGAACATCTCCAGCGCCGTTCTATACTCCAGTGAGAAGAGTCACCATCCTACAGGCAATGAGGCTGAAAATCCTTTTTCAGACTTAACTGGAGAATTATAAGGCCTGGCTGCAGAAGACCGCTTGAAATTGGCAGACGTTGTGACAGAACTGTGAGCTCCATGTACGGAGTTTACTCTCAAAAGCAAACGGCACCAATTTGGGCTGGATGTTTCGTGCAGTTGGCTGGTCCATCTGCTGACTGGATGGCTGACACACAGCCACTCTGAAGAACACTGGACATAAGCTTTGATTCCCCTTTCTTGAGTGTTCTGCCCATGATGAGCTAAATCGATACCACAGTGAAGTAAAAGGAGGCATACGCATCGAGATGCATCAAGTATTTAATTCCAACCCCTGTTCTGATAACAGCCCCCGGCGCTGTGGTGCGTGTGGGTGCGGCACCCAGCCGTGGCTCTGCTATCGCACCCATCCAGCCCCAGCAGCCCTCGGTCTGCTATCGGATGTGCTTTTTGCACGGCCAGCCGGACACCTATTGCTTTGGAAAACTCCTCCTTCCCTGGCTTGCGTCCCACATCACGAATTGCGCGGTAGCTATCGCACGGTAACATCCAAGCTGCGGCCGATGGCTTTCCCTAACCAATGGGTTTCTTTTAATATTTTTTAGTACGGCCAGCCCAAGCCACAGCCAGATGCCTGGGATCTATTTGCATATGCCAGGCAACGCAAGGCTCCTGACAGTCACTGTATCCAACTTCAATAACCATGATATGCTCCATCTGCTGACGCCCCAGCATAACAACAGTGGGGATCTGTACTGCCAGAGGCACTATCCTTTAACAGCTGAATGGCTGAACAGCTGGTAAATCATCGAAGGACACTTTTCACAGAAGAGCAGGGTTGTTGGCCCTGCTTCTTCTCACAAACATGTGGTGGAGCGGAGGCAGAGGAGTCACGTAAGCAGCAACATGTTCTAGGGGCAGTCAGCAAGAGCGTTTGTGTCCTCTGTGCCTTCGGTAGCCACGCGCTGAAGAGAAGCTGGTGAACTGGTTGATATAAAAGGAACGGTCTGGTTGGAAAAATATTATCTGTAGGCCACTGTGCATTCAGATGGGGGAGAATTTAACCTGTTTAGGGATCCAGTAACGCGTACCTCACCATTACTGTTTGTTAAAAGAGCGATGGTGTCTGAGCTGGGCACTTGTGAATAGGGAGAGAGGCAAGAGACAGCCTCATCCCTCAGTGTCGGGGTGATGAACACCACCCAGCTGGGCTCCCTCAACAGGCAGCTCCCGGCAGGTTGAGGATCAGGTCCTTAGGATATATATTTTGCCATGCAGGGAGATTAATGCTCACCTGCACAAGGATGGCAGCAGGACCTGCTGGACGACACAGTGGAAGCTGAGCGATGGGTGATGCTCAGCACCGAGCTCCTGGCTGGGCTTTGCTTGGTGTTACCCCTCTTTTTTTTCTGAAAGAGGGAGAGAGGACAGAGACCTGGGATTGTCGATTTATGCATGTTCAGGAGAAAAGACTGGTTTTCCAGTGGCTTGTGGTGGGAGCTTGGGGGGAAGGCTTGGTTTCACCTGAAATTGGAATGGGAAAGGGAAAAGAAAAGGCAAAAGGAAAGGGAAAGGAAAAGGGAAAGAGGAAGAGGAAGGGGAAGGGATAAGAAAGGAAAAGAAAGGAAAAAGAAAGAAAAGAACAGTCATTGGGAGATGGGGGAAAACCAGAATTGATTCAAGCTTTTTTTTTTTTTTTCCAAAATAATTCAGTGATTCTCATTCAGCTGGTGCTTTTCTTAAAGACCAAAGAGCCTATATGATAAGCATATTTTACAAATTAGGTAGCGATTTATCCCGCTTTTGTTTTAATGATTGAAATGAATGATGTCGTGCCGCTTGCTGCTGCTGCTGCATTCAGCGCCTGCTGTTCTTGGGAGCTGAAGACACCGAGAAATTTGCATACTTAATGCCGGGAACTGGCACAGACTAAATAGCTTCTTTTCTTTCCTCTGTGTTTGTAGATTTACTGTAGTGCTGGGTTTAATCAAAGGCTTTTTAAAGCCGTCCGTGTGCCGTTTCACAATGCTGAACTTGCATGTGACAAAGGCAGCTATTTATTACTTATCAGCTTTATGGCAAGTACCACAGGCTACTCTAATTAAAAGTATAGGGGCTGCATACCCGTGCAGAAAAAAGCGCTGGCCGGTTAACATTTCTAATCCCTAATCAGGCATGGCATGGATTAATTTTTTGTTTGTTTGTTTGTTTCTGGTTAAATATTCAGCAATAAGTTTAGGGTTAGGGAGGGAGGTAAGCCAAGAAGGTCCCTTTGGATGCGATGTGAACTTCCAAGTGTAGGGGATGAGCTCTCTGCGTAGATCTCATAGGCTTCATTCATTGAGTTGTTCTACATCTTCACCTTTGCTAAAGCAGAACTGGTTGGGACATCCTCATCTTCATGAAATGGCACCAAACCAGGATGGATCAATAAAACAACACTGTTCCATGGAGATAAATCCATGTTAACCAGCTTTTTTTTTTGTGGGTTTCCTTGTTTATTTCTTACGTGCACATGCAAGAGAGCAGAGAAGAGAGCTGTCATATTCCATCACTTGATTTGAAGTTGAGTGGATCATCAAGCAGAAGATTTAGAGTGAAAAGCTCTTCTTGAGAACCAGCTCAAACCTTGCATCTTTTATAGCTAAGAACCCCCACCCCAGAGATGAGGTTATGGCCTAAGAGACTCATCTATTTATTAAGGTAATCCAACAGTCCTTACATATAAGAAGCCTTCTTATGATAGTTAGGTTTTGATTTCAAAATTAATACTTCCTACAAAAAAACGGACCCAAATTATCTTTTTTCATTTGTTTGTTTCATCGTAGACAAAAATAAACACTGAACTTTGGAGGATGCTCCCAGAATGGGAATATCGTATTGTGGACAGCTCTGCATTCAAATCAGTGCCCCTGAAACCCTGCAGAAATAGCTGACTGTAGAGAAAGTAAGATTACCCCTTATTTACTATCAGCAAATTTAGGGGTCCCTTTGAAGTCAGTAAAAAATTTCTACTGGCAAAATACTATTATTTTAAAAAGCAAGAAAACCCATTTTCCTCTCTAAATGTTTTCCAACTTAAAGAGACAAAACACATTGCAGAGGAGAGCAAACAGAATTAATCTCTTGTCTGGATTGGTCTTAAAGACACAAACTTCTTAAAAAAAACCAGACTGCCCCCTCCCCCCAACATCTGCTGGGAGCACTCGGAGATAACTGGCAGCTTGAACAATAACTCCGAGGACTGGAGTCCTCGAACAATGGGAGTGGGACAAGAGCAGTCCTCGCTGTGGCGTCATTTCCAGGCCTTCTGCACATGCAATTGGTTAACGGGAATAAAGATCAAGTTGGACCAATAACACTATAATTTGGAAACAAATATATTGATTACAAGAGAGTCTCACTGGAATGAATGGGACTACTTGCAAAGTGCTGTTATTATTCTGCGCGCATTGGGATTACAGGATGAGGTCTTCTGTGGTTCTGAATTGATGAGCACGATATTATCATCTTGCAAATGCAATTTTATCATAGTGCAGTGTGCGTAGCCGTGTGTTGGGACCTGCAGAGAGATGGGGTGATGCGGTGGTACCCAGCCTGAAGGACCACTCACGCAGAGCAATTCCTCTTCCTTCCTTTGCTACAGCTGCTAATTCCAACAGATCCTTTTAAAATTCCTCATCGCTAGACCCTGCAGATCGTGTGCTTCTGAACTTCATTAATAGGCAGTTTATCTTTCTTCTAAAGTGACTATTTCATAAAAAGAGTAAAAACTGGCTGTGAAATACTTAGGAGAAAGGACAGTATTAAAATAACAAGATTTCCAAAACCTCTACACCTATTAATGATGTTTTAAAGCACAATAACGGGATTAATTTTAAACTCCTAGCTTATTTTTCATCATTGGTGGGTCTTAGTTAGGTTCAGCCTTTTATTCTGCTCTGGAAGTGACACCAAATCACGCTGGTTTTGTTCCTGACTCTTCATTTATTTTGATTAAAATTAAAAGATGAGATGCACATCTAAGACTCTCATCTTTCTTAAAGAAGCAGAATCCCAACATAATCAAAACAATCATCTTTAAAGGAAGTCAACCTGCCAGATCCCTTTAAAAATACAAACAGAGGTCCCTAAATGCTCATTATTTCAGAAGCAGCAGCAACGAGTCCCAGTATCCTGCAGACCTCATGGTCTCTGCCTACATAACTGATGAAGATTGACCACTTTTCCCTCCTGTTCTACCACTGCTCTGTGTCTCCTTCTGACATGAGCATCATCGCTGCCTTTACACCGATGCTTCCCTTTCTCAAAGCATCTTTTTGTCTTCCTGCATGTGAAGCATCACAGTTACTCTATTGTACTTGGTTTATTTTAATTTTATTATTATTATTTAAGGCTGAGCTGTGCCTTTCAAACAGAGCAGTGAGTTTAGGGCCCATCCTTACCCACTTGCAGAGAACAGATTTTTTGAAAGTGGGTGTTCAATATTTTCTGAAAATTGGTTCTCTTTAATGAGTCCGACCTCAGGCTCCCAAGACAAAAGACACCCAAACTGCTAATAATTTCTTAAACTTTATCCCTGTAGTAAAGTTAAATTGCAAAGTTGCACTTTTCTTCCTAAATAATTTTCTCTGCATTTTAATCCCTTTCAGGTTGACAGCCTTAAAAGAGACAGATCAGGCTGAACCAAAGATTTTACCAACTCCAAATTGAGCCTGTTTTCATAGAATCATAGGAAACATTTGCATCCAACCTGGGGAATTTTATAGCATGGAGCAGGTAAAATCGGCTCAGTGGAAAAACATAGAATCATGGAATGGTTTGGGTTGGAAGGGACCTCAAAACCCTTCCAGTTCCACCCCCTGCCATGGGCAGGGAGACCTCCCAGTGGGTCAGGGGGCTCCAAGCCCCATCCAACCTGGCCTGGAACACCTCCAGGGATGGGGCAGCCACCACTGCTCTGGGCAACCTGGGCCAGGGCCCCCCCACCCTCACAGCAAAACATTTCTTCCTAAGATCTCATCTTGTTCTCCCCTCTTCCAACTGAAAACCCTTCCCCTCTTCCTGTCCCTGATCCAGAGCCCCTCCCCAGCTTTCCTGGAGCCCTTTCAGTGCTGGAAGGCTGCCCTAAGGTCTCCCTGGAGCCTTCTCTTCTCCAGGCTGAACAACCCCAGCTCTCCCAGGCTGTCCTCACAGGAGCTGCTCCAGCCCTTGGTTAAACTGCATGACCTCCCCTGGACTCGCTCCAACAGAACCAAGTCCTTCCTCTGCTGAGGACTCCAGAACTCAACACAAAACTCCAGGTGGAGTCTCACTAGAGCAGAATAGATGGACACAACCACCTCCCTCCCACCTGCTGGTTGCATTTCTTTTGATGAATCCCATTTAAAATGATGGCAATGTTTATTTCAAGCTAGGAATTATAACAAAAATAGTATATTTTCCCCACCGTGTAGGTAACAGCCCAGTACAGACCCTTTTGGGAAAACATACAAAACAGCACAATGTGATCAAACTAACAAGAACAAAAACATTAGCAGGACCGTGACTTTGCAAAGAGGGTTTTACATTTGGTCCACTCTGCTCAAAACCACGGATAGAGGCTCTAATGGCCTTCTTGGGTCTCATCAGCCTCGTGCAGCTGTTACTTCAGCCAGTGCTAGCGTTAGCCTAAAGGAAAAAGAGACACTTAGTTTTGGTTTGTGGTGGCTGCTGGAGCTTCATCAGCTTGATTTATATGCTGATTTGCATATGTTTACCCACAAATGCTGTGAGTTTTGTGCTTTTCCACGGAACCGTACCATTAACACTGACTGCCGAAGCAGCGGTCAGCGGTGCCGTTCCACACCTTTGCCTTGCACACATCTTAGTGATAGGTGTGTTATCAGACCAGCCTTAAAGCATCGGGTCCTCCTGTCGATGCTCGGTGATCATACTCCATGAGCAGTAAAAACTGGATGATATCGTAGCTGGGATTTTATTTTTTTGCTAGCAAATTGAGTGCTGTAACATTGCACATCTCTTGCCAGAGAGGATACTACCGACACATCGCTTGCAGGTCAGAACTGGTGATATCTGTGCACCGTAGTAGCTGGTTTTGTAGCACTCCCTTTACGATAATGATAATGCCGATTCATAAAAAGCAACCAGCAAATATTCTGTGAACACAAAATCGTGTTATGTATAGACCAATTCTCAACATCTGACATTTCTACAAGAAATCTAGATATTATCTTCACGCTGGTCACCTTGCAAACCTCCGAACAAGTCTGCAGTAGCACTGGAACTGCCCAGAGAAGTCATGGCTGCCCCATCCCTGGAGGTGTTCAAGGCCAGGTTGGATGGGGCTTGGAGCCCCCTGACCCAGTGGAAGGTGTCCCTGTCCATGGGACTGGATGGGCTTTAAGATCACTTCCAACCCAAACCATCCTATGATTCTGTGATTCTACAATTTTTGTCTTATAGACAAAAAGAGAGAAATGAAATCCCTGGGGAATTACAAAAGTCATAAGTGACACTGGAACGGTCTGGAGGATTTCTCTACGCGGTGAAGCACCTGTCCTCCTTGGTGAAAGACATCAGACCTCAGCTTGTGCTGGATGATTCCCAGCTTCTTGTCTTTGGGGAAGGAAAGCATCCAGACCCCAGCTGCAGAGTCCCTTCTGCCCATGAGAATCAGTGCTCATTGTCCTCTTGGTGTGGCAGTCAGGATAGAAACTTGGCTCTGTAAGCAATTTTATTCCATTTTATTACTCTTGGCTCTTCCGGAGTACTACAAACTCTGTGGGGGCCTTTTGAGACAACTGCTGATACTTCACTTATAAATGAAATTTCCCCTTCCTGGATACTTGGCTGGATCTCACGCCCTCCTGAGGTGCAGGACCAAGCTCCTGCTGAGCACAGCCTGGGACCCATGCACCGAGGCCACCTCCACCTTCCTGATGTCTCCCATAAAAAGCTGCAAGGGGGAAAATTTCCCAGTACGAGCTCACATTTCACTGGTCAAACTTCTTTTGTTACGGCTTAACAAGATGATTTATCACCCCTTCTCCCAAGACAGTGACTACAACAGGTAAACCCAGCATTTTGCCAGAATTTTGGGATCTGCATAAGATTTTTTTGAGGTGTACGGTGTCAGGTGGCGATAGCTTCTCTTCACCCTCCTGACCGACAAGGCTCCGTCAGATGGTACCTGGGAACGTGGGCACATTTGAGACAGGGGAAGGTTACTGGGAGAGAAGATATTTTCAACCAACATTTTTCTTGAATTGAAATTAAAAGCTGAAAAGATTTATTACAGTGGCTTATTCATGCTGCTATATTTAAGGTGATGTCAGTATTCTCAGCATAATCCTTCTTAGGCACCGAGGATTAAAAGTCAGCCATAATGTACTCCGAGCTGAAACTTGTCCTCAAATGTTTCCTACTTGAAACATTAATTTTCTTTTATTAAATTAAAAAAAAAAAAGAATTCAAGAATTTTGTGGGTTTGGAGAAGAGAACAAGCAGGAATTCTGCCCATAGATTTGTCCCTGCTGATTGCTAGCAAAGTCGAGAGACCCATGTGGAGATGGTGCTGCCAAGGTAGAAACCTCTTCCTGCTTTTCTTACTTTGAGCAAGGAATATCAGCTTATGGACTGAAAAAGTATGTCTGCCTATAAAAATGTGCGAATGAACAGGAATCCCTGTTTGCGTTGCGGCCCTTCCTGTGGTGGTCCCAGAATATTTGTGCACAGGGGAAGGGAGCCAGAAACAGTTGAACGTTAAAAAGCCTTCACTTCCTCCCTGGAACGTGTGTTACTCTTGAATATGCTACAAATAATTAATAGATTATATCTGTTGGAATGATAAATAAAATGGTAACAAAGCTACTTTCGTTGTGCGGTAGGAACAATTCTGTATAAAGGTATTTGCATGTCTTTTTCCAGTATATTGTAATTACTAAAAATATCTACTTTCCGGAGTTCTCCTTGGTTTATGGTCATCATTTCTATTTCAGAAGTTCAACTTTAAAATATGAACTTGAATCATAGTCCTGATCACCTTAAAGAGGTTCTGTGTGATTGTTTTTACCTTTCAGCCAGGGTAAGGACTCCAGGCTATGCTGGATCCGTAGAGTGTATATGGGACTGGGAGTGCTCAACAAGCGTTTGAGAGAGGAATAAAATCAGACAGAGTGTGAGATGCCACCCCAGGCAGCAAGCAGTAGCCAGGTTTCCATTTCAGAGAGAACAAACAGGGGTGTGGGTGATATCAGGAAGGTCTCAGCAATATAGACCTTAAAGACTGGCATCCCAGGTTCGTTGGAGGTGTGAATGGACTCGACAGAAGTCGCACATCCACCACAGGGCTCTTAAATGTGTATGAATATACATATATATATTAATTCAGGGCTGTTTATCAGCTTTGCAGAGGAGCTACTAAACTCATTTCTCCATCTGGCCCATTCCTGGTGGCTACTCACAGGTCCTGTGTGAGGATCTCAAGAAGCCGCTCCTGATAAGGGAGGCTTTTCCACTAAGCATTTCTTGCAATTAATACATCCACAGCTTAATTAGCGCTAATAGCAACTGTTCATGGCAGGCTGGGGGAAGTTGCTGAGCACTTAACGACTGCCATAAAATCCCTTCCCAGCCTCCGCGTGGCAAGCAGAACACATCCAGCCAAGGTGTGGTGCAGAAACGCAGAGGAAGAGCAGACAGAGTGTGGTGGGAAGAGAAGCAAATCCATCTGATATTTCCTACCTTGGCCGTGCTCAAACCACAACCCTGGGGGTCAGCTAGAAGGAAAGATTCCCTAGGCACAGGGAGCCAGCAAGCCTTGGCGCAGCCCTTTGGTCCAAGAGAAGGATGAACTGAATCTTTGAAACTGAGATTGTGGAAGAAGAGATAAAAAATGATAAACCTAGTGAACGAGCCTAGTGCCGATCATTGCATTGGCAATGGTCAGAGTGGAGGGTGCTTTAATATAAAACTTTCCCAAGAGCACCGTCCAGCTGGCAGCTTGGTCTGAGGAGGAGGAAGGAGGACTACAAAGATGGGTAGTTGGCACTGGAACAATATAAAGCTACCAGGAGACTGTCCTTTCTGATGTTACGATATCAAAATCTGGGATTCAGGGAAACCATGGCGCATAAAGATATTATATATGAAATCTTTGTGTAATACAGAGCCTGAAAACATCAAATAAAATTTACCTGAACAGTTTCTGTCTGATTCTTTTGGGGATATATGTGGTTATATGATTTTTAAGCTAAATATTCGCATGCCGTTTTTACCAAAGCATCCATGTGCACCAAGTACAGAGCTCCTTTAAAGAGCACCTATTTGATATTTTATTTCCAGAAATCTACTCAAATGCTGCTCTGGAGGCAATGACTAATTTCCTCTCAGGCTTGTCTATGGCATTCATCAGTTTAGCATTAATTTAGGAAGGGTGACATTATTGCCGCTTTACAGAAGAAGGTGCTGAGTCACAAACCGAAGGTTCACCAAAATGCACTAATTTGCAGTACACGATTTTTGATGCTGCAGAACTGGGTGTTTCATGCCCTGGGGTGCTCTCTCTGATTTACTGTCTGGATGCAGCTGGGAGAGCTCAGCACTCCTCTTAAGAGCAGTTTCCAGGGTACCAACCCCAACATGAGCAGCTTGCACCTACCAATGGCTCTGAAAATGTTAGCACCTCGTGTAGGAACTCTGTGTGAGCAGTGGAAGTGGGAATATTATGCAAGTCTTTAGACACAACTGACTTAAATCCAGGACTACCTTTGTATTTTGGGGAATTCCTGGTTTGGCCCGAAATTTCACGACGGCAAATTTTGAAAAAAATCGAGTAATACAGATTAGAAATTTCTGAGGAGAAAAAAAATAAAGATGAAAACAGGCAGTTTTTGTCATGCTAAAAAATGAACAGCAATCTGCTCTGTTAAATTTTTGACTATTACAGGGGGATGTGGAAGGATTTTATGCTGGGAATATGCCTTCTGCACTTTGAATTTCCCATGAAAATCTGTTCAAATTTGGCCGTGCTAAATGCATTTGGGACGTTACTATTTGCACATGCTCAGTAGAGACTTCATTGATTCTTAGCAACTACAGTCTCTACGGAATCACCTGAATAGCTTGGAGTCGAGCCACAACCACAGGCTGATCATACTCCAGCCCAGGACACCAGGGTGAAATGCAGGGTGGGGTGGGCTTTTTCAAGAAAAGGAAGATTTCAGCCCAATGGATGAACATGTGAGTGGCATAAAATAGACATCACTATACTTTCAAAGTGCACAGGTAATCTCAGTAGATAAGAAAACAGAGCCTTTGCAACTGTCTTTGCACATCGAGCAAAATTAATAGGAGGTGAAGCTACCAGACCGCTTGCAATAAATTTTAAGAGATGCTGCTCCCTGAACAAGTCCCTTGTTTGGGTGGTTTTTGGTGTGCGATGTGTGGAGTCACTGCTCTCATTTTCAAGCAGGAACCATCGCAGACTCTCCTTGCCTTTTGGAAAGGCAGCGATGCCTGTCCTTCAGCTGCCTTTCCAAATTATATGTGAGAGTTTGGTGCGAGGAGAAGACATCCTTGCTCAGTGACAGAGCAAACAGGACCTTTCCTTTACGTGGCACAGACCTAAATATGTCAACACGTGGTCAGATCAGCAAAGGGGAATTCTACCTGGTTATGGCCACAGGGAGATAAAAGCAGCAACACTGCTAAACAGAATTAGCTATTTATTTGTATGGCATTTAGTCGTGCTGAATAAAGGTCAGAGTGTTCTCACAGTTTTGCTATTTGTGTTGAGGAAAAGAGAGCAGCTGAGGCTCTGCTCCCCCCTCCACGGTATCACACTCCCTTATTCTACGGTCAGGTATTCCCAATTGCTTTTTACGAACCCGCTCCATAAAGGGATGTTTCTTGCCAAGAACACAAAAGGAATTTATCTTCTAAACTCTCATCCAGCATGGAAACAAAGGCAGAAACAACTGCAGAAGGTAACAAAACAACAGCATTTCTCCAAGAAAGTTAAACAGAAAGGTCTGCCTGATGTGTTTTTCCCTGGGTCACTGGGGTTTGTGCACATGCCGTCCATCATTTCACGCACTGCCCTTGCCATATGATGTCCTTCGTATGTCCCACTTGGTCCTGTGTCTTCTATCTCTCATGGTGAGTTGCAGCACATCTACCCGACAATAATGTGTAAAGAACCAGGAGTTCTTTGAGACTCATGTCACCTTGCACCTTCACGTGCACACCTGGCCACGTGCTCCAGTCTCAGCACGCACTAACTGGTGGTGGGAGACGGGACAGGTTATGTCCCAGCAGACTCTGCAGGAGTCTGTTTGTTGCAGATGCAGACACTGCCTGCTCCTCAATCCTGGTGCAAGTGTCAGGGCACAAAGGTCTGAGGGTGGAAACCTCCACATCTCACATTGCGGGACACGGCAGAGCTAAATGGACTCCACACCCAGCACACACAAATCATAACCCATTAGACCTCCACGTGGGTACTCTCATGCAGGAGGATTTAACTACAGTAAGCCGAGAGCCTCTACGTGAGTTTCACCTGCTCAGCTTTACATCCTTTCCCAATAATCTTTCCGATGATTGTCCCAGCAAGCCCAAAGTTGGCATCAACCCTGCATATTCTCTGCCTGCCCTCAGCTATGTGCACGGCTTTGCCTGACGTTTCTGCTTCTCCATGGGCCTGTAAGGCTCAGGTAGTACTGCACAAGTAGCAGCACTTTCCTCAAAGAGCCTTTCCTGAATGTCTCCTTTGGGCTTTTTATAACCTGGTCCTACATCAGCGATTCTCACCGAGCTGCTGTGTGGGATAATGTGCACGGGCGAACATTGTTACATGCAAACACGAGCACAGGAGATGCTGACAGAAGGAAGAATCACACCGCGTTGCAGGAAGGAAGGGCACGATAGGAGCAGGAATATCAGAATGAGCCTTTCTGTTTACATATAAGGAGCTACAGCTATATTTGGATACGCTGCTGCATTCACAGCCTTCCCAACTGCCAGGCTTTCAAATACACACATTACCACCAGAAGTGCTCTTGCTTAAGTGCTCCGTCTCCAGGATTTCCTTTGAAGTATCTGACTGAAGTAATGTAAAGTGCATTTCAATTGGCAGTGAATGCAGGTTAAATGGTAACAGCACAACAGATCCAGTGTTTGTTCCCTGGGCTTTTTCTTTTACCAGTCCCTCTTTAGGAGAGTTGGTTACTTACTGTAACACTGCATTCAGGCACCTTCAGTCTATTAAGCCTCTTTCCTGACCCTCTATACAACAGCTCGAGGATGCTGTGAGCTGTATCAGCCCTGCTTTAGTACACAAAAAGCGAGTAAATGCACCGCTGAGTGCCCAGGCTGAGCAGTAAGCAGTGGGTAACCTCACTTTAGAAATCCGTGCACTTTCATTAATCCTTGGCTACACCACCAAGCTGGCTGGAGACTGAGCCAATCGCTTTGGATCACTTTGGATTTGTGTGTCACCTCCCATACGTGTTGATGCAGCAGCAATTATTTAACCTGTAAATACAGTACTTTCCTAATCCATTGGATTGGCTGAAGAACCTATATTGTGCTAGAAAAATAGCCAAATCTGCACTAAACAATGAAATATCCCCACCTGCCAACACCAGGCACTCTCTTTGCCTTAGACTGCTGAGCCACTGCCGCAGCATCACTCTTTGGAAAGCAACCAAAAAGTGCAGAGCAGGGGAAGAACTTTGTTTATGTCATCAGTGTTATCTTGGCATGGCCGGTCCTGACAGGATCTTACTCATCAGGAAAAGGAATGACCCACTACACAACCTGGGACCGAAGACTCCTGGTGATTATTGACTGAGTTACTTTTGTATTGGAGAAAGGATTGCTCTGGGTTGCGGATGTTGTGATACGCTACCCAGGTGTCTAAGGAGGAGAGAACAAGGTTTAGCTGAAGAGGGACACGGGTGTTCCATCCTCCTTCCAATTCTGTACCACGAAATCAGGCTGAGTGACTTCTAAAGGTAACACGAGAAGGGATCAGATCCTAAAACTGCTCTCCCACCATCAAACCCTGTTTGCGTCTGTGCGTATATCTATGAAAGATTTGAATTTAACTGCTGCAGTTAACTTGTGTGTGCTTCGTACGTACAAACTCAAGAAGATTTTCTTTTCTTTTTGTCTTCTTAAAGCTGTGAGCCATTTATTTCAGATTCATCTTTTTGGAGCGGAAAGGGAGAAAAAAAACCCTGACAACTCTGCTAGGGATTTGCTGGACTGCAAACCTTACACCTCAGTGTCTTCCAGATCTGGATGTTGGTAGCTTCTTACAGCTTCTTCATGGCTTCTCTGAACCTCTGCCCATGTTGCTCCTTAGTGACTTTGGTGGAGCTATGACAATGAGTTACCCCAGTGACACATTGATGCTTAAGTCAGTATATGTTTGCACAATATCTGTCTACGTCCTCCCATAGCCCCCCATTACCATGGTGTCGGTGCACGCAGAGCACAAAGACGGCACGGAGAGCCATCTGACGGGTGGGTTCAGCCCCTGTTCCCTGTCACGCATTGCCATGGTACCCAGAACGCAATCGCTGAGTGTGTTTAAATAGGCGGACGCTAATTTATAGACTAAACCATTATGAAATGCAGGAAATAAGTGACTCCCATTGGCACTGATCTGATCTAATGGAGCCTCACATTAAATTGTGAATATTCTCCCTCCTTCACTTTTTTTTTTTTATAGGTTTTAAATGAAAGAAACAAATAAAAATTCAAGCCTTTGTTCAACCTGCCTTCAAAACACCATCGCCAGGTTCATGGTTTGCTGATGATGGACAAATCTACCTTACCTCCTCCCTGCTGCTCCTCAGGCTGGGGAACAGGGTCTCCTCCTTTTGGTTTCAGTAGGGACTTGGTAACCTGAAAATTGAAGGGAGACACATTTATCGCTTGCTCCTAAACTCTCTTTTCCCTTTCTTATCTGGAAGAAGGCAGCTTTTGGTTCACTCGAGTGGAAGTCGGCTGTCCATTTCCTGATGGCAGCGAGGAGCAGACTCCCATCTGGTTGATGCAGATGCCACTGTTTTGACTTTATCCAGGTGGTCACCCAGCAAACCCTGTTGTGCCTAATTATTTAAGAGGGTTGTGAAACACTAGGTGATTTTATATACCATATGTGCGAGAAAACATAAGCATGAAGATGCTGTGGCTTAATGATGTGGCAACTTCAGCTCTGAATCTTCTGTGTTTTATGGCTGAAATTTGACCTTTCGCTTTGCTATAACACATTTTGTAGCGTTTAGCATGAAAGCAGAGCAAACTGTATTGGTGATGGGGAGGTTATCGGCAGTGGTTATGGAGCCATCCTCCACCCTCCATCAAGATAAAGCACTTGACTCAATTTTACAATATCTATCCTAGTGGGGAGAAGGCGGGAGGAGAGGGGGAGACAGCCTGTCCTTTAAATGGGATTTCAGGATTTGGAGTTCAGAGACTTCCTTCATGGTGTTAGAGCAAATCACAGACCTTCTTCAGAGCAAAATAGGAATATATTGGGTCTCCTGCTCTGCTTATTATTTATTTTGAACGCACATAGTTTGTTGCTTTGGCTCTCAAACAATGGGAAGGTACAAGGAGGGAAGGATAATAAATTGCATTCCCTCCTTTTTTGCCATCACAGGAAACCTTGAGGGACTGTTCAGCAAGCTAGAGCTCTTATCTGCCTTTGGGTGATCTCATTATCAAACCTTCATTTTGCTCCCCAGCAGGAGAGATGGCCTGCAATGTATGATAACCTCTACTTATGAAACTCACACTCCAGAAACCTCTGATAATAGGCCAGCTAAAATGGAAAACCAAAGAGCAGGCAGCAGGTTTTCAGTCGCCAATAAAGACTGTACACACACATGCACAGGCAGGCACACAGAGACACCCTTATTTTTATTTCTGTTTCTATGCATCAGTCCAATTCTGATGGCACCTCCCAGAACTTAAACCACAGACCTAATATGACTAACACCTTCCAGCATACTTTGAATAATATTTTCAAATAAGCCTGTGTGATATAGGAGCCTGTGTCCCCTCTACAGAGAGGTCAGTGAGATCAGTGGGAAATATAACCTATCGAACCTGCTCAGGTGCTTCTATAAATCCCATTAAACACTTATTTGAAGGCTGTTGAAAATATGAGCTGTAGGAACATAAGTAGTTCCTGAGGGTAAAGAGAAAAAGAGGAGAGGAGGAATGAAGAGAATAAAGTTCCTAAAACACTTGGACACTTTGATTATATTTATTTTCAATCACTTTCCCATTGCTAGCTCTCCTGTGAGCAGACTTTCCCACGATGGTTTAACTCTTTGCCCACACCAGTGCCATTTGTGGTGCCACCCCCCCAGTTCACCCTTCAGCCACCAAAACCTTCATTTCCGAACCCTTCAGCTGAGGAATAAATGGGTTTGCAGTGCTCCCAGGGCGATCCCTTCAGGGTACAGGGTAGAGAAGATGAGATCTTGAGGGCCCTCCACCAATCAAAAAAGCACTATTAGCTGCTCAGTCTTGTTTGCATCAAGATGCCTCCAGCTCCAGACTGACTTATGAACCCTGATTCCCCCCCATTTCCTGCCCATGAAGAAAATTTACTGCTGGTCCCTCTCCGCAGTGAACGACCACCTCCCTCTGTGTTGCCAGATGTCCCGTGGATGCCAGCTTGCTCTTGTGCCATCATGAATATCAGCCTTCTGCAGTGTCCTGTCTCACGCAAGGGTTGGACAATGTAAATCGAGAGCCAAGAGATGGAGAGGATGTGAAAGCAGGGGATTTGGAGGAGTTCAGCTGCAAATCTCAGAATCGATGTCCATTCTGCCTGGCCTCTGCTACGTACTCTGCAAACCACCACGCCCTGCAAAGTGATCCAGGCTGTAGCTGGCCATGAGGGCACGATCATTACGTACACCCAAGATCAGGGCTTCTCCACGTTGGGAAGGTGAAGTGTTGGGTCATGTATCAAGGGTAAAGAGGTCCTTTTGAGCACAGAAGGGTCTCCATAAGGATTCCTTCGAACGCACAGCACCACTAAGCTGTGGCTGCATAGCAACCACTTCCCAGCTCCATGAGCCCCCATCAAAAGCAGCTGCTCTACCAACGGCAGGCTGTGCTGTTCTCCCCCAGTTGGGGAATTAGGCCCATGTGCAACAGCTACTGCTCTGCATCCCTGGACCACCACATCCCCATCATGCTGCCGTGCCAGAACTTCTTTATCATACCCTGAAAAATGTGGCAATCCAGGCTATGAACTTAATTCTTATCTCCTTTTGCTCTACCACTGGGAGACGTTCTGGATCAGAAAGAAAACGGCTTGAAGGTGAAACACCCGGAAGCATAAAAAAAATCCTTCCCCTCTTTTTTTGTTTCCATTTTCCTATCAGTAAGAAGGGTTAGCAATGGTCAGTTTGTCTCCGTCTCCAGTGCAGCTGATGCAAGAAGGTATTTGCACTTGTAAAATCTCCCTAGGCATAACATGCTGCTGAAAATATGATAACGCTTTTAATTATGTTTTAATATATCATATGGATTATGGTTTTAATACCTTAAAATATAATCAGCCTGAAAAATCCCAGCTAGTGAGGAAATAAATGCAGAGGACAAAAATATTAAGATATGAAAAGATTTTTTGTATTAAAGGCTAAATAGTTCTTGTTTTCAAATTCCCATTAAACAGAAAAACATATTGGAAAATAATCATAGAGTACAATAAGGAGTCACCTAGTTGCCTGAGTGGCCCTCAGTGGGATAAGTTGCTCTTGCTCCTTCTGGGCTGAACAAAGAGTAAAAGTGATAGAGTCCCACCCCAGGTCGCTATACCAGATCTTGGATATTGGGAAATGCTCATCCAGGGGTATTTCCCCCCAAAAAGCAGAGGCAGAAAGGGAACAGGAACCAGGGCACACATAATTTTATGGCACAAATATTTTTTTCCTTGTTAGATTAACAGTTTTCAGTTCCAATGCCTAATAAATTAGTACTTTTCAGAAACGCCATGACCCTTCTTAATAGCACGTTGGATGAAGTTTGGGTATCCTTTAGTGGAATGGGCAATGACTCACTCACTGCTAAAATGGCCAGGCTGAAGTCAGATCTGCCTGGGCAGACTCTGCAAGAGTCCACGTGAAAACAGAGATAATACCGATAAAACCAAACACACTTCGAAGGAACATGCAGAGGCCTTTTCTTTAGAAATGGGCAAGGATATAAGTGGAATTCAAACCAATCCCCTTTTTACAGAGCTCTTCTCAGGTGTTATTTTGCAAATGACAAAAACCTGAGCCCTAACCACAACCTCAGAAGGCAGCAGATCGCCTCTGCTCCCGACGTCCTCCGCTTTGCGTTTCATGCCAACGCATCAGTTGGATTCCAGGGAGCTGGAAGGAGACGAAGCTCACGCTCATTCTTCTCTCCCATGCTAAGGGCAGGTAATTATCTCTGCATTCCTGGAGGAATGTTACAATAAATATGGCTGTCATTTTTCATTACTGCATGGTGAACAAAGGGAACAAAGAGAACAAAGAAAGTGTGGGTTTGCTAACCTGGGCTAGCATGTGCTTGTATATATGGAAGACATAAATGCAGGAGGAGAGTTTATTGCTATTATTCATTATGGATATACCAATCTGGGTGAATGTCTCAACATTTATTAGTTTTTTAACTAATTAAAAACCATTCACTGGGAAAATCCTTGCCTTCTGCTTGCTGTCCCACCATCAGGGTTGTTGGCTTAAAATGGGAATTATTTGAAAGGCAAGAAATGCCATCGTGTCTCCCTAACATCTACGTTACAAAGCAAAATATTCTCTTTCTCGTTTCCTTTTACCATTTGACCTTTCAAGAATGGCTATATTTCTGAATCTTTCTTGATGACCATTGTCTTACAATGTTGGAAAACATGGAGAAGGAATGTGTGCAAATAAAAGCACTTTGAAAATGTGCGTGCGTGTTCATTTCTTCCCTCTATAGTTATCCTTGACACTTCTGTTTGAATGCAGACATGATAAATTAAAAAATGCTCAGTTCCCCTTATCACTGAGAATATCTACTCTGAGACACAGCCAGCTCCGAGTCCGGCTCCATGCCTGTGGGGTTTTTTGCATGGTTCCTAGGTGTTTTTACAGGGTAACTGAACAAACACTTTGATTTGCCAAACTGTTATTAGAGAAAGAAATTAGAAGGTTCGCAGTGTTCACACTGACTGCAAAATTATCTCCCGAGTTGCAGAAAGAACGGTTTGCACTCATCTGTCTGAATTCTAGCAGCAAATGGAAAATTACAGTGTAAGCAAAATTTCCCCTGGCAACTGTCTACGTATGAAACATCAAACTCTGGAAAAGACTGAAAGCCATGTAGGTCACAACAGTTACTCATGTACGAAGGTCCCCAGAGTAGAGTTTTGCCTTTCCCTTTCCCTGGTAACAGATCCACGAAACTTTGCTGAGATCCAATAGTGACAAATTAATTTCTTCTATGCCCCAAATCCTATATTCAGTCTTCCATGCTGTTTCCTGTAGCTTTTACCTTGCAAAGCCTCTCCTTGTGCTTCTCAGCTTTTGATGGATATGGTTGTACTGTCACTTTGACTACTCCTTTCTCCACCCCAAGGCTCTGCTCCCCAGTGGTTTCTGCTGCACCCATGCTAATTTGCTGCCAACATCCAACTTACAGACATCCAGGCAGCAGCCGCATCACAGACACTCTTTGAAATCCCTCTCCCCACAGCAGCACTAAAACTCCAGCCCCAGAAGGTCTTAAGCATCAGACTCCCCACACAACTTGTGCCTTTAACTGCTCTCCACAAGTCCATGGCTGTCGAGCTGCTGCATGTTCCTCTGTTATTTCAGATCCAATGTACTGGAAAACCAGTCATTTTATGTATTTTTTTAATATACATATGTAGATGTCAGAGATACAGCGGCTCCATATGGGCCCAGAGATGACCTGAGTGGATCTCACCCACCCCAGAAGACGTTGGCTTCCAGCAGTGTGGACAATTTGTACCACGGGGCGAGCAGGGTCCTCTCCCAGCACTGCACATAAGGATTGTGCAAGACACATGCGAGTCATGGAGCTGATGCTCAGCTGCAGGAAGGCTTCGTGACAGACATTTCTGCACTGTATGCAAAGGTGCAGACTCACCCAAGCTAGGTCCTTAGCAGCTTTAGCTGTGGTGGCACCAAGCTTAGCGTTCTAACAGGGTGAGTTCCTGCACTGTTTCAAGGAGGGGCAGTATAAAAATTGTGTAAAACAAGACCATCTCTATGAGAGCTGCAGGAAGCAAGTGGAAAATGGCAAAAGAGAATTTTCTGAAATAAAGAACGTGGATGAAAAATGAGATATCTCTGATTTGGAACTCTTGCTTCTCTTAGCTGGTCTCAACCTGTTCGCTCTAACAGGCACCTTCCTGTCAGTAACCACAACGACATCAATTGAGTGGGAGTGCAAAGCATCAACATTACTTGTGAGAACAATTCAGTTAGGGAAGGTTGCTCTGCTGGTAATATTAGAATCAAAACATTCAAATGCAAAGACTGAGAGGCTAACAATTCAATTTATGCCGTGAATGCTGAACAGCACATTAAGCAAATCAGTTCAGATGGCTCTGAGTTGTTCTTGTTTAAAGAAGATCAGAAACAAAATTTCAAATCCTGTACCACATCTAAATGTTAGAGCTGAAGCACTAAAACATTCACTCTTGTTATTTTTATTCTACTGTATTTAACGCAGCCAATCGGCATTTTACTGCTACCCTGTGGCCCATAGGGAACTGCTGGGGTCCTTTACAGGTGATCTTTTCAAAAAATAGGAATATCAGGTTTACCGTGTGGTTACACTTCATGTAATGGGCTGGAAGAAGGGCATTTAAGGGATGTTCATGTAAATTTTCCCCAAATAGCCTTGTCCTCAGATCACCCACAATATAATACACAGCAAAGCTTCCAGCAAGAGTTTGTCGTTTTCCCTGAAGTTTTAGGCCCGGATTTCCAAAGGATGGTGAGTTTCTAAAGTTGCAAAGAGCCATTTCAAGGATTTTTGAAGAACTTAAGCAAGGTTGGTATCTGACTACAGCAGGTTATACCAATGCCAGCTGTCCCACCAGGACCTGGAGGTGTGTTCACCCACCTCTGACACTTTGCCTTGAGTCCTTCAGTGGAGCAAAGACCCTGTACAAACAAGACAGGGGCATAAAAAACTCCTTCCATGATGGATATCATCTTGGAAGACAGTCTTATAAAATTCATGGACTCAGTCTCAAACCCTGGCCCACACACTCCAGGGGTCTTCAAATACTGCAGCAAGGTATATATATATATGTTACTGCACATAGCTGGACAGGCTGAAAACATTGATGAGGACAAACCCTTACAGCAAGACCTAGATCAGATTGCAATTTTATAGCTCAAAACAACTATTTCTGAAAACTTGAGGCGATGGAAGGGAAGTCCCCAAAACAGAGAAGTGGAGGCGGCAGGGCTGGAGGCAGCGCAGCCAGCCTTGGAGTTTGTCGTACTCCAGTGTCCCCACGGTGCTGCATGCTCCCAGGTAGGGCTAATTAGTTCTCGTTGAGCACCACGTTAGCTCAGCGATGCAGACTGGGGACTCACGCTCGCTTTCCTGCCTACCCCGGCTTGCTTGGAGCTACACTGTGCCACTTGCAAATGTTTTAAGATTCATTAACCTCCCTCTGCAGTCCCCAACTAGAGAGACAATATATCAGGACAGGAAAGCTGCAACAGCAGCAAGACAGGCAGGTTGATAGTTTCTCACCCATTCTCCTTTGCTCTGCTCTAACACACTCCAGATAATCACACCTGAAGCTAGAGCAGACAGGGACAAAATTAACCGGAACTGGAACTCGGTCCTCACACATTTCTTGCTTGTATCTACACAAGGCACCTCGACCCTTCCCCATCTGTCACCTTGTCCGTACGTCAGCCGTACCAGCTAACAGCCCAGCTTCACCGCACCATGCAAGCCTGTTCTGCCGTGGAGCTAAAAGGATATTGAGACATTAACAGTTACGTGTACGCTGTTCTCCACTGCTGGGCGTGCAAGCCTGCACGTGCAAGACGGGACGTAGGCAATTGCACACTCAGTTATCTCAGTCCTGTGTGCATTCCCATGGAAATTCAAAGTGTTTTCCTCATCTTTCTCTCCTTTACCAAGGCTCAGGAAGTCAGTGCCTATAATTTAACCTTCTCTGCAGCACAATTATTCAGTTGTTTCTGTCATAAAGGCATGGAAAATACTCTCTAGAAAGTGATGCTGGTTCTGAATTCTTTATTTTTTTATAAATGACCTTCTGAAAACTAGTTTTCTTTGGCCAACTTATAACCTCCTCAATTTTATGAAGGTTACTGGGGATTACACTAGTCTACTCTACTTTTCTGGACCTGAATTAATAGTGACTACTTCGACACATATTACTTAGTTTACCTAGGTAGGGTATTTCTTTCTTATCTAACCACATTAATTGATTCCACATCACTTAATAGCTCAATAGCTTATCAGGTTACTTCACTCACTAGACAAGCTAAATGTCTGGAGGCAATTAGAGTGTCATTCTCCGTAATAACAAGTTTCTTTGAGAAGTTGCTGATGAGGTTCTTTATTACACAGATTATAAAATGTATCTTCATACTGTTATAAATATAGGTACAAATTGAAATTACTTTCCAGGAGTCCCACTTCCCTAGCAACCAGGCAGATTTTAGGCTCGTTTTAGGAGTGGTTGTTTCCTCCTTTTCCTCCCCCCTCCCCAGTCCTCTCTCCTGCCTTCCTCATGATCTATGTCCAATTTTCTGTCACTCAGAGGTGATCTACGACCACGGAGAATCTGTCACCCCGTCCCTTGCAGTTTGGCGTTCTCAATGTTCAGTTCATTTTGAGGATGTTACCTCCAGGGCACCAGGGCTCAACATCACGGTTTAATTATGGCTGCTCTTCTCCTTGGCTGCCACTTACATGATAAGTGCAAAGCCGGAGAAGAGCTCTTCCCTTTCACATTTCCATATGCCGACAGCAGTGCCGTATGGCAGGTCACCCACGAATTCCCAGTCTTGCCCCAGCAGAAGATCGGAGTGACCTGTGCTGTGTTCCTCCCCACGCCTCCCACTGCAGCTTGCAGCTTCGGGTTGGTTACCTGCTTCATTTCTAACCTACATATCTGAAAAGCCATTAAACACGTTTAATCCCACGCAATGCAGCACCATGGATAGAGAACACTTTCTGTGCATCTCCGTATAAACTCTGGTGCCCAACAGAAACCTGAACACATTTTGCTTACTACTGCATGCACTCAAACAGTAGTAAGTGCTTCTTTCCATGGATCAAATTAATAGCATTTAAAATTAAGTGGGAGATCATTAAATTCATTTATTCAGCTGTCTACAGAGCTGTGTTGCACGTGGGAAAGAGCCCAAACCCAATACAATTGATGCCCACTTCCATGCAATCCCCAAAACTATCTGCACTCCACAAATCCTAAATCGATGTTTTCCTATCCCACATCTCTGTCCCACTTTTGGGCAGTAGAGGAAAGCGAGCAGAGAGGGAAATGGGGATGTAAGAGATGGGCTTTCGGCTCTGGTGATCTTAGGACCAGGCAAAAGGGACAGTCATGACCCTTGGCAGTTGTCTCCCAGGCTGCCCCTGGCTCTGCCTCCAAGCGCTCTGCCCCCTCGCCTGCCTCTCTCCGGCTCATCAAAGCCGGTGCTTTAACGCTAAAGATCTCTTTGCATTACCGGAGCAATTTGGATGCCTATCTGTGAATGCATTAAGAAGGCTCCTCTGATTGTCACAGAAGAGACAATTTGTCAGGGTGCCTGAGGTGGCAGAGGTGCAGGAATGGTGACCTTGAGTCTCTGCCTACTTGCAACTTCCCAGTTGCCTCTGGAGGTGTAGGAAGGGTAACATGAAATCCCTGCAAAGATGCTCCTGCTATGACTTCAGGGCTGCTGGACCTGGGGTAGTTACAGCCACAAGCTGGATGGAAAATATTGCTGATAAGTAAAAGAACCACACTTGGCTTCTCATTGTTAAAGCAGAGTTTTTCAGTAATTAAGATGCACAACTCCAATTTGCTGCAGGGGACAACGCATTGTTCCTGTTCTCACCCCGCAGCAAAGGTGTAAACAGAAAACCAGCCATCCTTGAAGATCCCAGAGCCATGCTTGAAGGAGACAGTCCAGCTGCAGGGTCGGGTCTCAGGAGAAGAAAGTCTTAAGCACGTACATGCTTTGTACTCTTAGAGGTGGGTGAGAGGGTCTTTTGCCCTGTAGACCTGGCTGAAGTGCGGTGGCTGCAGAGTCCTGCTGTCAGTGATCCCCAACCAACGATATCAATGCTTTGCTTGGATGCATGGAATAATAATTTAAGAATATTCACAATGTTAGCTTTCATTTTGATTCAAAGCACCAGCAAAGCTACTCCAGCCTCTCCAATCTAGACTTTGAAACAGTCAGCTGGGAACAAACCGAAGCACGATTTCCCATTCTAAATGTTGCTACAATTTCTCAGCCATTTCTGTTACCAGGCAGGTGATTAAAACTACCATTAATTGTGGTCTTTCTTTGTTTCTTTAAGAAGGTTTTGGGTCACTGCTGGAAAAGGTGGAGGAGCTATGGGAAAATGGAATGACTGGTGGAATTAAGGCAGTGGGTGTTCAAGCATTGCTCGTGATCTTGGTCTAAAGGAGGAGAAACCTTGACTGTCTCCACAGAGGGCAAAGTCTTGATCTCATCTGAGTTCCTGTTGAATGTCCGAGGGAATGGTGCCTTTTCCATCCCAAACGAAGGCTTTGCAAATAAGGAAAACCAGAAGGCCTTGGCCCTTGGGATGCCAAGGCATCAGGGTCCCATTCCCAGGGTTCAACTCCTACAGTGACACAAGCATCTCCACCTGTAAGCACACCCCAAATCCCGTGTGTCCCTTCAAAAAGCAGTTCTTCCCAGCTTGTAGTGTGGGAGCTGAATGGCTAAGGAAACTGGTTTGCCTTCAAGTTCCTGGTTCTCACCTGGTTTTTATACAAACACCCTCCTGTCTAGGAGAATAAAGACCCAGCATGGAGCATTGTTAGGTGACGTTTTCCTGAGCTGGCGGGAAATTTGCCCCGCAGCTCCTCACATCTGGGGAGCACCAGGGCTCTGAGCCTGCAGGAAGATGCCTGAGAGAGGCAAAATCAGCCTCAGAACTGCAGAACTGTGTTTCAGTGCAATCACAGGAACTCTACACGAGCTACGGCTGTGCGGCTCAGCCCAGTGCGTTTGCTCTCTGTGCCTCCTATCTTTGGCATTTAAGATGTTCGGTAATTTTCAGAGGACAAACAAACAAAACCCTTGCGATTTGCCTTTAAATATATGCAAGACCCGCGTCTAGTTGATATTCACCAGCAAGAGATGTCTGTTACCTCAGAACAATTAGTCTAAAATATTTATCAGAAATAAATGTTGGGTTTTTTTTGTCCAAATTTTTGAAGTTATGAGGCCTCAGATGGGATTAATGGAAATTTTAATTAAGATATGGAAATAAGCTGCTTTCTCCTCGTCTTTCTGAGACTGCAGGGAGTGAATATTATCCTCAACAGCGTGTCTCAACCTGCTGGGGGAACCATTTGCAAGATGACTTTGTTTTTAAGTTCACCTTAGACAGGATGTTTAGCTGGAAATTTGACACGAACCCCAAGCCCATGTCTGCAAACAGCTGCTCTGTCCCCGAGTATCACGACAGTTCCCCTGCTCTCTGGCACCGCGGTGGCAGTCAGAAGCACCGACCCACTGCAGGGAAAAGCTTTCCTGAAGGAGGGAAAGGGATTTAAATCCCTTTTATGTGTTTTCCGACACACATCCTAGCCATCTAGCTGATTATCTCTGCTCCATTCATAAGGAGAAGATAAACACGAGCGAGAACTGGAGGGGAGCAGTCGAGGAGAACAACATCCCTGGAGGAGCAGAGGCTCTGCTTCAGCACTTCCCAGGCTCGTGCTGGCTCAGACAGGACCTTGACAAGGCTGATGCTAAAGCAGAAATGAAGCACTGATGATTTTTGGCCTTGGCAGCAGTGCAGAGCTCCCCGATTTCCCTCAGCAACCACAATGCAACCCCCAACACCAGCGGAGTGAGCTTTCCCCTCTTGAAACACCACTGTTACCTTAGGGAAAACATTTGTTTTCTAGATGCTGACTCTCTTCACACCGTAGCATTAACAGTGCAAATGGAGGTTTTTGTGAAGGGAAAGGATTTTGTTTCGAGCCTTTGACCAACTTTGGCCTCTGACTCTTGAAAATTTCATTGAAGGCTGAGGCTTTGAGCAACCTGATCCTGTGGGCTGGAACTGGATGATCTTTAAGGCCCCTTCCAACCCAAACAACTCTATGATTCTATGAAACGAGAAATCCAAGTATGCTGAAGAGCTGGGTTTTTGCACAGAAGCAGAAATTGTGACTTACACGGAGAGGGAGTCTCAATATTGAAGAAAGATGTCTGCAAGAAGAGCTTGGAAGCTTTGCTGCCTTCTCCTTTTCTCCCTTGATTCTGTATAGATAAACCTCACTTTTCACGGTCTAAAGATGAGGGGAAATGAAGCACGTAGGCTTTTATATTTTTCAGAGAACTGTATTTTTGTCTGCTTGAATTCAGAAAATGATGACCTGGCTTCCAGATGCACTAATCATCAGCATTTCTAGCTGAGCTCAACAAGAGAAGAAGTTTTAAGAGAAGGGCACTTTAAATCTGTTTCCAAAGGTAGTGAAAAGTATCCAATAAAAGTATCTCAAATTATTCATACAGTTTTGTACCTTGTGGGATCGCACTTCTAATCCTACTGGTAGGAGAAAAGTTGTTTTATTTATGGGAAACAAGTCTCATTCCCAAACCTGTTAAACCAATGGAAGTACTTTTAAATGCACTGTGAGGAACTTATTTCATGTGAGTATCACAAAATAACTTACGAGCATTAATTAATCAAGTACTGAGACCTAAGCAGGGGCTGTCTAGGCTTTTCTATACCAAACCCATTTTACTGACAAGGGGGGACTAAAAGGCATGAAATGACTTGTCCGGGGTCACAGCCAAGTCCATGGCAATGCTAAAACAGAAATTCAGGGGTTCTCTTTCTTCAAAACCAGAGTCTGCCCTCTAGCATTGGGAACAAAGGAAAAAAAAAGGAAAAGGAATAGATGTATTAAGGATGCCCAGATGTTCTTGACACAGAGGGCATAGGTCAAACCTGAGATCCTATTTCAAAATCTGGAGGAAATTACCTTTCCAATGACATGTGGCATGACCTTCAGCTCCTAATAGTCTAGGAGCAGTCCATTTCTGAACATTTGGATCATGCATTTTACATTCAGGATCTCTAAATCATCTCCTATCATTCACTTACCTCCCTGCGATAATGAACATTATTTTTTTCTGCTGTATCTCTCTTTCCTCATGTGGGCTTGCATCCTGCTACACACTTTTCAAAAGCACATGAAAAACGAAAATCTCAAAGCACAAACCTGACATTTAATGCAAGGCTTGGGGATGGTTGCTGCTTAGTGCTTGCTTGTGTGTGTTTGGTAGAAAAGGGGCAGACAGACTGCACAAGGCATTAAGCTGAGATGATTTTGAGAGGATCTCAACCAAATTAAACTTTTTATTCAAGTAAAGCCCAGCAGGGGATAACAAAAATTAGGGTTGGATTTACTAAAAATGAAGTGCTCTGGTGATTAAAAAATGGTTGGCTGCAAAATCCCAGACTGCATTTGGTTGTGAAACAGCACCAAGCTAAGATAGTGTGGCTTTAATAAATTGTGTCACTAATTACAAGTATTTCATAGTATCTTCATTTTTACAATAAGGATGGAACTATTTAATGACAATTTATTAGTGTATATGCACATATATTGTGTATTTTAATCTTCTTTCTCTTTTTTGCCCGTTGGTTCTTGCAAATAGGAAAAAATGATAATCGTTATCTAAGCTCTTGACTTCCCTCGACTTAATTGCAATCTAAGCCCGCTTCTAATCTGTACAGATCACAGTTGCACAATTTGGAGTTTAATTTGAACCCCTGGTGAATCCATGCGCAGAGGCTGGCGGGTTGGTGTGTGCACACATTTGTGTGCTCAGACTTTTGAACATACCTTTTTTTTTTTTTCCCAAAACAAGGGAGTAAAAAAAGATATATCTTTATTTTCCCCATTAGCACACACAGTATCTGCCTGTCTGCCAACAGTGCAGCTTTCTAAGGGATCAAGATTCTTTCCACAGCTCTGTATTTCATGACATAAATAAAATTAAGACCCTTTGAGGAAGAAAACCATAATTTGCTGAGTGGGGAGGACCGGTGCAGCCCTGTGCCTGGTCCGCTGAGTGTGTCATGCGCCTGCGTTAGGGAGAAGAGCCTTTTGTTCTTCGTGGCTGATACAGCAACCCTATCCAAGAAATCTGGATGTGTAATTCTTATTAGAACACTACATTGAGGTTTTTCTTACACATCTTCCCCTCACACATGCCTCAGGAGGATTTCTCCAGCCACTTATAAACACTGGAAAGGGAATCTCAATCTCTGCATTAACGTGGCTCAGCTGGGGAGAACAGGCAACACAGATGAAGTAAGAGACAACATACCTGAAGTGTGAACCAATCCACTTTTAAATCTCAAGAGAGATGAGCTACCTATTTTTCTGTCTTTTTGGTTATTATTTTTAAAGCATCTGCTCATCCTAGATCAGACCGAAAACCCAAAGCACTGAAATATCACAGAATCACGGAATGCTTTGGGTTGGAAGGGACCTCAAAGCCGATCCAGTGCCACCCCCTGCCATGGGCAGGGACACCTCCCACTGGATCAGGGGGCTCCAAGCCCCATCCAACCTGGCCTTGAACAGGGATGGGGCATTCAAATATCTCCATATCTGGAGGTGGTGGTACCTAAATATGAGCAGAATGAGCTTGTTTGCCTCTGCAGGAACTGCATCACCTGCACAAGCAAGGAATAAGCTCACCTACAGGAAAGCAAAGTCTGAAAGCACACACACTGAGAAAAATATTTGCTGTGCTTCTAGCTAAGATTTACGTTGATTACTGCTGAAATAAGACTTCCAAAGTTTTAATTAGCTACAGGGTGGGGGCCTAGTTCATTACTCAAAATCTAGTGATGTTTCCACTTCCATTTCCACAATCAGGTTCTTCTCTTTATGGAGGGGACTAAGAGGTTACTGGCATATTGAAGATGGGCTGTGAGCTAGCCAAGCCCCATGCAGTGTTGCTGGACCAGTTTGAACCCTGCTGTGGGGCCGTGGCTGGACTCCACCCTCTGAACCTTCAGAGCTGATCTAGCTTTGGGGGTGAACTCTGCACCGGGTTCAGAAGCAGAGGATTTACACCTCTGATGTCCTTGCCTGGGTCTTGCAAGCCTGCGGTGCCAACTTCATCACTCCCGATACCTTGCCTGAGCTGACCTCGTCTTCCAGGAACAGATCCCCAAGCCCTCCTGCACAGTATTTTTATCTGCAGGATATTCAAGGTCATAATGAGCTCAGTATTATCCTCACCTGAAATGATGCATTGTCCAAGCTTTCTCCAAGCTCACTCTCCCGTGCCTGGAAGTCCTGGTGCCTGATGATTAACAACGAGTCCCAGTGCAGACTAAGAGACAAGCAAAGAAAAACGTCCCCGCAAGATAAGGAGGCTGAATGTGAAGAAACAAATCCCTTTAAGGTGCCCTCAGAGTTACTTTTAGGACCATGATAGCTCCATTAGTTGCAGCCAAGGTGCCACTTCGCATTTCATGCTACAGCGAAGTTTCAGTTTGACCAGCAGTGATTTGCACAACTTGTGGAAGTTTCTTTCTCAGTGCTGGCACATTAAAGAAAAAGGCTATACGGCGCTGCAGGCGAGATCCAATATTTTGTTGTCATGTGCGATTGCCTATTGACTGTGAAAAAGCAAATAACACAGTCTGAGCCCTGCAAGCATTTGGATACCTGAATCCAAGCCTGTCTTGCTGCTTAAAAAGAGACCCTTTGGTAAGTGTTTGGGGGGCGATCCCGTCATGCCTGACTCCAAAATATGTGTCAGACTCTCCCAGTTAAGAAAAAGAGTGTTTGTCTTTTAACTCAATTAGCAAACACTGCCAGCTCTGACAGTCCCCAGCTCAGTCCCCAGGCTGTCAGCTGCTGGTCCAATTTTAGTTTTGTGTACTGTCTAGATAGCAAATTTATTGATGAAATATGGTCGTAGGTGTAAGAAAAACTTGGAGGATCCGACAGAGCTTCTTGAACCTATACTTACACAGACTAATGTACAGCTTGATGAACTGGCAAATGCATCTTCCTCTCCCTGAAGGGTTGTGTATGTGAAAAAAAAACTCCGCAGAAAAGATGCTGGCTTGTTTTTTTGTTGTTGTTTTTTAGTCCTGCTGCAGTCAGTGAAAAAAAAATACATTTCTGGAAAAAAACAACGTATAAATAATTGTTACTATGACAGTGCTGAGGAGACCCAGCCCCAGAGCAGCACTCTGTTCCACAAGTGTTTTTCTCAGCTTAGAGAGCTAAAAAGTGCTTATGGTATAGTTTTGTCCTGAACGTTATTGGGCACTAACGGATGCAAATCCTACCCTGCTGCAAACACAGCTGATGTTGTGTTAAGAGACTGGAGGTGAGAGTGGTGATCGGCAGAAGGGATCTGCAGGTTGGCAGCTGGGTAGAAAAGCGATACCATTCATAGAAATCTTTGATTAAGCTTTGTGTTTCTCATTTAAAATAATGCCAAACATGCAGTGTATTGTAGTCAGTTAGCTTCCGTTCTAGATGCTTTGCTCCCTGTGGTCTCTGAAAGCTCAGAGCCAGCTCAGAAGAGATATTAGTGGACAGATTTAGCAGATTAGTCCCCAAAATTCTGGGTTTTGTAAGACCTCAGCCCATGCAACTCTGAAGCCAATGGGATTTGTGGGACAACATCATTTCAGATAATCAGGACCAACATAATTGCAATAGGGAAGATTGTACCCTCCTAGATCATCCTATGGAGACCCTTACACGCGTGGGCAAAAAGGGGACAGAAAACAAAGTGATCCAGGAAAGAGGGGGTAGGGCTCCATGGTACGCTGAGCAAGGGCTGGAGAGGCAAGAAATTCCTCCAGCTCTGTGGAGTTTCCCTGAAAATAATAATTGAAGTTCTCCTGAAGGACTCTGAGCACTGGCACAGAGGAGATGGTGCAAGATGTGTGTCAATGCACATGGCTTTCCTTCCCAGAGCATCTGCAGTGGAGACAGTGATTGAATCCAACAAATCACAACTCATTTACACACGGAGAGGGGAGCAGGCAAAACTGCCCGCTACGGAGTCGGGGCGCAAGGGAAGGTAGAAACCCCTCAGAAGTGTGAAGAAAAATGTCCTCAATGAGTGGGAAGAGAGGGAATGTTCAGACAGATAACGCTGCTGGCTTCTGTTTTGTGGCTCGGGTCTTCTCATGTGCTAACTGACTGCGTTTGACATGAGCCTGCCCTCATTATTTTAATTTAACTATAAGTTGTGTGTAGTGTGGTGTTAATGCCTAGTGCTTTATTTGGTAGAAGCAAAAGGTTCTGAGCCCATAAGGGGGAAAAAAATCAATAAATTACAGTAAAAGTGAAAGAAAAACATTTCTCTGGCAAGCAGCAAAGCAGCACCAGCAGGAGAAGCAGCCGCAGTAAGGGGGGAGAAAAAAAACGGGAAAAATAAACAAGATGTCTCATTTAAAAAAAAAAGAAAAGAAGAGCATTTAAAGCAAAGCACATGTTTTTGCAGGAAAGGGATAGTGAGTGAAAAGAAGACAGTTACATAGAATAATTTCCCTTGAAAATCTTGGATAATTGGAAAGAAATATATCCTAAACAATAACTGGGCTTTGCTGTGCACTAAAGACAGTTGAGAGGAGGAAAGGGAAAGTACCACAAAATTAAAGCACAATGCAGAAAGCCACCTTCCTGTGTGGCTGCTTCCTCAAAATCCTCTACCAAGCAGATTCCCGAGTCCAAATTTCCTTGTGGAGGGGAAAAAAAAAGACATTTCAGCTGGCTCTCCTTATTCCTGTTAGGATTGGGGAGGGAGGATAAAATGTGCTGGGTGGTACTGGTGGTACAGCCCATGCCGCGGTGCCTGGGCATGGGGAGCCCCATCGCCTTTCTTAAGGCACACAGCCCCCTCTGCCCACCCTGTGGGAATTCCCTTGAGAGCGTTGCAATCACTCAACAGCAACCACCCCAAACCCGCGAGCGTTCAAGGAGAACTGGGGCATTTTTCAGCCTACTTGCTCTGCCAGAGTGCTGCAGCCTGGGCAGAGTCCTAGATTGACGTTAGCCCCTAAGGACGTGATTTCCAACATTCCTGCCCATGGGCCCCATTCAGAAAGAATCTGAAACTTGTGTTTAACTTCTTGTCTCACTGAAGTCATGAGCACAGGAGGCAGAGTCAGGCAGGGAGGCGTCAATCTGGCTGTGCTGCGTTACCCATCACCTTCGGCTTCAGCAATAACAAGGCAATACGGATGCTACGAGGCACCACTGTGTCAAAGGTGAAAGATGCACTTTCTGTTCCTCATCGTGCCTTGGAGAGCATTCCAAAGAAACGCGTCCATGTCTATATTTAACTCTTATTCCTTTTTAAAATGAAATAAAAAATAAATTATTCAGCTCATACAGGCATTGAATATAGGCCACAGAATCCAACACACAGCAGCAAAAGTACTCCATTATTAAGTCTGTAATTGCTAAGAATTAATTTGCTAATTGCATGCAACTAATCTGCGTCCTTTTTGTTTTATATCAATTAACAGAGTAATTAAAAAAAAGCAATCTTCTTGATAGTTCCTCACTGGCAGACTTAGCCCAGCAGAGCTAATGAAAGAGGGCCACCCTTTAACTAACCTCATTAGTATCTCTTCTTTTGTTAAACATCCTGCAAAAAATAGTTAATTTTGCTGCATGAAAGTCCTTGATGTTAGACTGCTAATGAGGGGGCCACGCAGCTTTGATTTGCTGTTTGTTTGCAGAGTGGCTTTGCTCATTGCAAAGCAAATTCGCCTTCCCTGCCTGCTGCCCTTTCAGGGATGGAGAGTCAGGTAGGCAACCCGAGCCACGCACTGCTTAAAGGTTTGTAGATAGGAGCAGTTACCAACCCTCTCAAGTTCTCTCCAGGTCAAAGATGAAGTTTGTTTCATGCAAAAAAATAAATCCTAACAAGACAAGACCTGCCTGCAAGACGAGAGCGGCTGAGACGCAGCTATTTCTAGGTTACAGTGTGAAGAGACGCTGCTCTGACAGCAGAGCTGGGGAAAAAGAGCCAGACGACTTCCCAGCTATTGCAGAGAGGCTGCACTGGAGGCTGCACACGCGGCGCGAGTGATCCGCGCAGGGAGCAGCCAAATGTGGCGCTGGATGTCCGCGCAGGCTCACCCGAAACACAGACGGGTGGGTGGGTGCGGGCAGGAGACGCACAGAGACCTGCTGGGATTTCTGAATAGCTTGAGATTTCCTCTCATTACCTGCACTTCTGAAACCCTCCGAGGATCTCTGCTCAAAGCAGTTCCTGGCTTTAAAAATGCCTGTGCGCAAGGGGAGCGCAAGTGCTCAGCGCAGACGCATTGCTAAGATGTTTCTGGCTTACAGCTGTTCACCACCTTTGAGGGAGCATCGTGCACATGGCAGTGATGTCCAAGGCATTTTAAAGGTGCTGAGCAGGGGAAAAGTGATTTGACAGGAGGGAATCATCAACAAAAGGGGCAGGAGGATGGGTGTGCCTGTGTCACTGTGGCTCAGGAACAAAATCCTCTGCTCTGATTACAGAATAAAATACATTTCAAAGACCTCTCAGCTGGCTGAACGTCATATGAGCCTTCGTATGAGGCATCTGTAAGTTCAGCGGGTGCTGAGTTATGTTAACATAGTCTTCCTCAGGGGCTCTGTGCTTGGTACTGCCCTCATTCAGCAGGATAAAGGTCCAGAAGTATTTCCTTTTTTAATGTTGCAAGAAAAATATTCTATAATATTCCATTGTCCAAGGAGACCTTGTGCTGAGAACCAGAGCACCGATAGCGTAGCAGACACGTACCAGCTCCCAGGGCTGTGGGCTCTTTCATTTTGTTTGGTTTGCTTTTGGGTTCTGCTGGGTTGGGAGACCCCCGGGCTGGTGTATGTGACATGGATGTCCCATTCCTGCAGCGCATGGAATGTGGTGTACACGGAGCTGGGCTGCACGGTGACTTCTTGGCTCTGGTGTAGCACCATGCCAGTCACACACATCCCTGTCCGGCTCCTCTGAAGGTGTTTGCATCTCCTGTTTTGCTGATTGCTCCTGGAGCTGGAAACTGTCCTTGCTGTAATGAGACCTTCCACCAGGAGGCAAGTCGGGCTTCACAGCCACACAGCAAAGAGCAGAAACAACTCTAGCCAAGAGCCATCACCATAAAGGGGTCCCAGATGATGCTCAGGTACCAACACCACTAGGAGTTTATCTATGAGTACATCAGATAAGGCTTAAAAATTGTCCCGTGTGTTGCATTTCTAGATTTGCTCTCTAGATTTACTGAAAAAATGTCAGTGTTGCAGGTGGCAGGGTTAGCAGTGTTTTCCTGCTCCAGGGCCTGAGCTTTGTTAAAGGAGACTAAAATAAGTCCATGTTACTCTGAAACGACAACCTGAAACTCATAGGGGTTCAAAAACCTCCATCCAAGCGAGTGGGAGCTCGAATTCTGGACGGAGAGAGCGCATGGTGTTTCTCTTCAGGAGATTTTTGAAGACCAACTCTCCTTTCAGACAGTTTCTCCCAGGTTGGGTGGATGCTTCCCATCACATTTAAGGGACACCTGCCAGAGAGATGCTGCAACTCATCCTGGAGCTCCTCAGATGTGAACCAGAGCTCTTTTCACCATCCCCCTCCCTACTACTTGCGTCTTCAAAATGTGCTTTCATGGGTAACTAAAAACTTTTTGTGATTCCCAAATGAAAAGAAGGGAGAAAATAGAAAATAACCACCACTGCTATCGCTGTTATTGCTCTTGAAGCAACGGCTTTTTTACACTGGTGAGAGCAGAGAGCTGGGTGATGGGGCTCTCCTGCACCATGGCCTAGGACCTTATCCTACCATAATGTATTTGTTTGACTTAGTTTTGAACCAAACTCTTACGCCGATACTAATTCCACCTAAGGGTTGAGCTGACTCGCTCGCTGTGTCTCTGAAATAGTGAAAAATGTTCTCTACTCTTTAAAATCCTCGAGATTTTCTTTTTTTCCCCTCTGTGCAGGGATGTCTCGGGACCCTGGGGATGGCAATGCCCGTAGCCGTCTGCCTTGGCTTCCTCGTGCGGGAACAAATGGGAAGTGAAGCAGGGGAGGGAAGCGAGGGGTTACCACCAAGGGGGAAAAAAAGAGAGAGAGAAAAAAAGAAAGAAGCCAGATTTATGCTCCAGCCATTTCCCTTCATAATCAGCTTATGTTGTAGAGTTAAATGAACCGATGGGGAAATCACGCAGGTGGATGGGGTTTGTCAGCTGAGAACTTGTGAATCAACCACTGGTGTGAGAAGTGTGTGCAAGGGTGGGTGGGTGTGCCAGGGTGGGTGTGCAAGGCTGAGTGTGCAAAGCCGTGTGTGTTAGGGTGGACAGCAGAGCGAGGGCCGGCGCGGTGGGGGACGCTGGGGCTGGCGGGGGGCCCAGCGCCCGCACTCAGCGGGTCCCCCTCCCGCCGGGCTGGGTGTGAAGGAGCAGCTGAGACGAATTGCAATACCTCCCACTCCTCTGCCCATTTGTTTCTCATGAATGCATAATGAATGCTAATGAATTCCTCACTTGGGGCATATGGTTAAGACATATAGAGCCTAACCTTGCTACAAAGAAGAAAGACCTTGATGTTACAAGATGGGGGAGGGCCAGGAGGAACCCAGGGATTCATGAGCTGAGCTTGGGTCAGCGGGACTCATCCTGCTCCAGCCCAAGGTCTTGTTCAAACGCAAGAGCTACAGGACCTGGAGGGGGAGAGAGAAATTATTTACTTCCCTATTAAAGGAAAAGCAAACATGTGTCCATGGACGTGTTTTAGAGGCTGAAAGTTGACGTGAGGTTAAAGAAAAAGGATTTCTCCTTTTGCTGGAGAAATGGGGAGTATCTGGAGGAAAATGTTTCACAGCAGTGCCAGGAAAATGGATACAGGAATATTCAATAGCAATGTTAGAAAGGATCAGACCCACCCTCTGTTTATGCTTCTTTATGTCTGTTCAGCCCTTGGGCTTCTCAACCGAAAGCAGTGACTGGAGGTGCTGTGTAGCACCTGAAGGGATGGGTTTGTGCAGTGAACAACTCTTCTTCGCAAGTGTAGCAGAGCCCCAGCTCCCCGGACAGATGCTGCTCCCAGGTCTGGCTCTGAGTCCTGCCCTGAAAACAGACTTATATCTGAGGGCTGACAGGAAGAGCAGGGCAGAGCAGGAGTCATGTGAAGATGCTGCAACAGCATCAAAATAACAGCTTTGGAAACAGAGAGAAGGATGTTAATCCCTAATGCTTAGGGATTAACAGAAGATGCAGCAGTGGGGCCCACCTGGCTGGTGTGACAGTGGGAGAAGCTCAGGATTGAAAGGCAGAAGCCGCAGATATGTGGATGATGATGGAGGTGACCAACACAGCCACACCAGAGCAAAGCACGTGGCATGCTCTGGCTCCAAGGACCTTCCTCCCTTTGACCCTCACTCCTGCCACCTCTGTGCCCCACTGTGCTCCTTCAGTTGCATTCAGCCTTCCAAACACGGAGGTTTAGGCCTATTTACACTCTGTAGCGTAACCAAGTCATCATTGAAGAACTGGAAGACGTGGCACAGGAGCCACAAATAACTCCTCCCATCAGAACTGCAGTTGGTGTTACCTCAGGGCACCTCCAACAGCAAGTGACATCTATGCTCAGGCAACTGGATCCCACCCAGTGTGTCACCGGCTGGTTGAGTGGCGTTATACAAAGTCACTATAAGCCTGATTGTATCAGCATAGGTTGGAAACTCTGCAACAGCAGAAATTCACAGATCCACTTTGGGAAGATGGGTCAGTGAGAGGTTTGTGAGCAGATTTCTGTTTTCCTGCCTAGAGATCTCAGGTGCGAGAGCCTCAGGGGTTACTGCTGTAAACTCTGGACTGTGTCCCAGCCTTTCACAACCCGATATATTTGGAAACTACTGAGAGACTTCTTTTTTAATCGAAAGAGTTAAAACTTGATTCTCCAGACAACTTTGGATCTAGTCACGACATGCTGCCAGTACTCCAAAGAAGCAAAGACTTGCAGACTAAGACCTAAATGAGATAGACTTGGTAACTGTAAAAACACATCTCTTCACTGGGCTATGTACCAAACTACTCCTGGCTGAGTTTTGGGTCTGCATAGAGCTCTTACAACCCTACACCCAGTCCCAAACCAGACAGGGTTAACTAGCTCAAGTATTCCTCCATGTGTTGCTGTCATGTCTACCAGACATCAACAAACGTGCGCCCTGATGGTCTGTCCCCAAAGGGTTAGAAAATGTCAAGAAAATACTCAAGGACTTTCAAAGTAGTCCAAAAAAAAGGTCTGAAGAAACTTTCACCCACACCAAAATTTCTTTCAATACCAAAAACTGTCATAAGAACTTTTTGGAAAACTGCAGCAGGCAGATTTCTGAGCAAGACCACCTCTCTTGAACAGCTCGGGGCTGAGCTAACACATAATCTGGATGTTCTACCATCAGCATTATGACTTTGATGACTGTAGGTGAAGGCTTGTCTTTCTCTTTGCTGTTTTCCAGCTATCTCTAGCCACAACCTCCCCCCCAAACTGTAGCAGGAGCAATTAAATGGACACTTGTAGCACTTGGAGGCATTGCTGTCCTTTGCTGTCCATCTCATGGCTTAAAGCAGGAACTGAGATTGGTCGAAGCAAAGTAGAAAAACAGTCTTTGTCATAACTTGTGACTGCTAATTTATCAATGTATTTCAGAGAACAAAGCAGCCCAGGTACCTCACTGAGCAAGCGGTGAAAAACAGCAGAGAGAGCTGGAAAAATTTCAAAGTCCTTCTAAAAATTAAAATCTGAAAGCCAGCCAAGTCCCAGCAGCAGAGTGGAGGTGCGAGGCATTTAGTCTCCGGGGTGGGCAGAAGCAGCCGACTGCCGTATGCAGTGTGCATCAACACCTCTTGACACTTATGAATATGGGGCTGGTGCTGATGCCCACTTGGATGACAGAACAGAGTGAGATTGCCAGTGTCGATGTGGGTGGAAGGGAGAGATGATCTGTAGCAAGATGCTGGGTTTTCTTTAACCCTCTCTCACATCCTTTAACCCTCTCTCACATCCTTTAACCCTCTCTCGCATTCTTTAACCCTCACTCACACAAAGAGCAGCCCAGGCACCCGTTCATCTGGGGGCTTTGAGCCATGGAGATTTAAAGAATGCAAAGGTTTGGGAGCAAGTTAACTGAAGAATGGATCTGGGCTGAGCCTGCGGGGGGGACATCTGTAAGGTTGTGTGTGTGGCTGAACCACATGTGGACACTGGTACTCAGTGCTGCGGAAAAGAAGGTCTGGTGGATTTCTTACAACACCAACTTGATTTATGGAATTGCTTGAGTTTGCTGGGAGCTGTGGTTGTTGAGCAGCTCTGGAAACAGGCCCTTTGCACCTCCTGCAGTATTTAAACCACAACTCAGAAGCAACCCTCAGTTCCTGAAAAGCAAGGAGCCATGCTGCCATTAAGTTTCCCAGCCTTGATGACTTCTTTCTGCAAGCCCAGAGAAGACACTGTGATCGTCTAAACTAGCTCTTTGCAATAGAAGATCATGGCAGGAGCAAGGTTTCAGTGAAAGGTGCTGATAATGAAGGCTCAGCTTGGAGAGTGTTTTAAATCCCTACACCATAAATACAAATTCATGTAGGAGGGGGCAGCCAGGGTGAGGGTTTAAGCCTCATCAATGGACAAAGAATCTAGTTTGAAGTGTTATTCTCCTTCGCTTCCAGACTTCTCAGTTGTAGATTTTTGCCTTTTGCCAAATCCTAAACAAAACACCAAAGCCATCTCAACCTGCCCTACTCTCGTTTGGGTCCCTCTTTCCACTTCCCTTGCAAGAGGTTTGCCCAGCAGAACCCCCGGGGCTGGAGCAGCACCATCCCACTCTAAAGCCTTCCCTGCTCCCTTGGAGCAGGCCACCAGGGAGCTCACTCAGGAATATTCCTCTCGCTGCCACATTTGCATGACAGACGGCTCCTTTGCATTATCCACTTCTTCCCACAGAAGCTCCGTCCATCCCTCAGGCATCCCGTGGGGATATCTGCTGTCACAGCCTGCTTTCCACCCCCTCGCTGCCCACCCTTGCCCTCACTCCTACGTGCTTCCAGCAAAGCATCGCGCTGATACGTTGGCCCCGTGTTAACTTCTACTCATGCTAACTCCTTCCATAATTTGTTTAGAAATTCAGGCCTCTGAGATGCAGAGAGCGAATCAGTCCTTTGAGACCTGCCGTGACCTCCCCGTGTGGACGTGCTCCGGCTCGACTCCAAGCCCCCCGCCCACCCTGGCAAGGGGCTTTGGTGGACAGAGGGAAGAAAGGAGCATCTCTCCAGGAGAGACGCGGTCCTTACCCCAGCTGCAACATGCACCGCGCCTGATACGTTGTAATGACATGAAAATGAATAGAATAAACTGACTGAGTGGCATTGTTATTAACCTTTGTTACCTCAATAAATCACACCAAAGAGCAGCAATTACTCCCGTTTCTGACAAATGCTGGTTACGCAGCGGATTACCCCCTTGCTCTTGGTCCTGTGCCCTCTCCCTCACTCTCTCCCACAACTGCAACCAGGATGGTGCAGTACATATCACGTTAGCGAAAGAAATAGCAATAATTTAATACCAGCTCATAAAGGCACGTAACAGATAGCACGGGGCTTCCTTGGCATCCATCTGCTTCACTCTTAAACCATCTACCTCACTCTTAAACCATCTACCTCACCCTTAAACCACCTACTTCACCCTTAAACAAGGCAGGGGGCTTCCCAGGGGCTCCGCATCTCTGGGTGGATCCTGGTCCTGGCCCCTAAACCCCAACACACAGCAGCACTCATTCATCCCTGTGTGCACAGATACGGATATGTGCATTTTTTTGTGTGTCAAGTTTTGTTTCTCAGGAATTACCAAATGAAAAGGCTGGGCAGTAAAATTTACTCTCCTCCAGACTCTGGTCTAAGAGGTGAGTCAAGCTTTTGGCCCCAAATCATGACCAGCAATCGGGTTTTCTGCGTAGCACTAACTTGGCTTGTGTTTTTGTCACGTATTTGTGTCAACACCGATATGAGTTTCGAAGTTTGATGCTGCTCCCAAGCCAGTTAATTCCTGAGGTCAGTGCCGTGCTTTCAGATCGATAAGTTCAGAATTTAGTCAGCACAAACAGCCTCACAGCAAAGTGCTATCCTTGCATATTTAAAGCTATTTGGGAAGAGAACTTTTCAACAAAAGTATTCAATGAGACTTAAAAATCAATCCTCGTTACAAAAAGCTGGCGTAAGTATTGTAGCCACCATTGTTAAAATGCCTGGATTAATAATAAATCAAAGTGGACAAATACTTCTTGCCTTTCTCACTTTGTGTATTCGTTTTCACAGAGGACCTGGTTGTGGGCACAAGAGTTGAGGATGTATTTCTTTAAAGAAAGGTTACAATTCAATAAACTTCAAAGGACTTCTTGCAAACCTGGCAGAACCCATGCATTTTATTTGTTCCTACTCTTTTTTCTTCAAAAATCCACAGAAGTCACTTCGGAGATTTAAAAAATTCCCTGGGAACTTCCGAGGTCATAGGTACAGTGAAAATAGTAGAAATATAATACTCAAATATCACGTCAAGTCTTGAAATAGTTTGAAATAAGAATCAAGCAAACTCTCTGTGGCCAGAAATAGCTGAAGTTCAGGTTCGTCCTGCAGAGGTAAATCTGCTCGTGCAGCACGTAGCATTCATTACTCCTGCCGTCCTTGTTACAGGTGCCTGCATGAATGCACCCTCCGCGCTAACATCCTGCTCTGCAGACCAGAAAACACAGAAGCAGCATTTCTGATCACCGTACCAGGTGAAACCTGCCTTTTGAGATTGCTTTGCTGGGTGTATTTGCTTTCTCATGTTTAGATTTTCATTAATCCAGCATGAAACAACAGTGTCTGATACCAGAACTCTCCGGTACAGGACAAATGTCCCATGGCTAGTGGGGCTAGGTAGATGCAGAAGACAGAAGAGCAGCCCAAAAGCATGGGTGACCCTTACCTCTCTGTCTCGAAGACACCGTGAGTACAACAGATACGATCGTGTCAATGCCCTGAATAAATTTCATGGCAATGGCTTTTTTCCTCTGATATCATTGCAGCATAACGGTGCACGTTTTTTTGCACAGGGAACTACAACTGGTAGGACCAACGGGAAATATTCAGCTCTTTCTGAAGCAACTGCTTGTCTCAGTAGCTTTGCTGCTGCTAAATCTGCAATCAGACCCAACCTTTGTTTTAGGTCAACTCGAATCTAATTTAGGGAGGAATCGTTGTTGTATGGATGTCTTTGTGACTTATGTGCTCAGAGTTGATTTTACTCTCCCAATCTTATTAAGGACTTATTATAGAGTGAAGACTGCTTCAGAGTCCATGAGGGTGTGGAGAGGTGCCCTTTATTGCTAGTGAGGGGTACGTGTACGAGATAGGAAGAGCGAAAGGAAAGAAAACCGGACATAAATCATCCAGAAAGCCAAACAGCAGAGCCTAAAGCCCACGGAAAAGCAATATTATTTTCTCTTTCCCAAAGAGCAGAGGATCTGACCGAAACTCTGACAGCGAGTAGCAACTTCAGCCAGCATCAGGCGTACAAGAAATGGGACAGGACCTCTTCCCGACTAACCTCGGCAACCTACTTTCTGCATTTTCATTATCCCAAAATAATCCTTCCTCTCCCGCCTCCAGCTCTGCTTCTGAAGAAAGGAGGTGGGGTTTTGTCATTTTGATTGGCATGAGAGGAGCGGGGCTCATTTGGGGACGAGGTGGCTGGAACCCACATTTCCTTCTCTTTCTTTTCCGCTGGAGCATACAACAGTTTGCGATGGGAGGACCCTGTGGCTGCAGAAGCAAAGTTGTAAAAAAAACCCACTCAGTCCCACATCACAATGACTTCTCTCAGATGATAAACATAATAATAAAACCCCTCCGAGTAGCCAATATGATGCTAATGCTTCTTAGCTCTGTCAAAAGTGAAAACAGCTCCTTGCTGTCAATTACTGGAGGGACAGCTGGAGTCTCTCCTCTCACTGTCAGGATGCAGACATATTGCATGTCATCGAGAAGGTAACAAATTCACCAGGACAGCATCACCATCTGTCACCAACAGAGACACAGCCGAAACAAAGGGTCAGGCTTCGGCACAGAGCTCGGGCCTGATCTTACCCCGTCCTGCTCATCCTTCGCCGCAAAGCGGAGAAGCACAGATGGAGGTGCCCCCCAAAGCCCTGGCTCTGTCCTGGAGGTACACGGGGGAGTTCTGGTTTATAAACCATAGGGACAAACTTTGAGGTTTGAAATGATAATTTTCGCCGATACACCTCGTGCTGAAGCCTCCAAACCCTTATGGGCGTAAGCCATGGTGTGAAACACCGTTGGGTTTAGCACTGTCCCTTACCCAGCTTTCAACTCAAGTGCAATGTTTTCCAGCGTGACCTCCTTCTGCGCAGAGCATCTTCCTACGTGCACGAGTAGATGCGTTCAGGCTACTCGCAAGAGTAAAACAACACCCACGGAGGGCTGGGAGATCAGGCTGCAAGTTGATTTGTTTGGGACCAGATGGCTGATTCCCCACATTATTGAAGTCTGACTGCCCTGGATCTGCTCTCGTGAGGAGATACTTGCCCACCCTAGGAAGATGCGTATACCGGTCCAAACTCTACACATGATCGAAACCCCAGTAAAACAACAAATAATTCTGTGGAAGGTTTTGAGGTAATTTTCACTATTTAACCAGCTCTCCAAAAACTTCAAAAAATACTCTTCAAAAACCCCCCTCAATTAATAATGCCATTTTTTGAAAACATGTTTTTGAAGATGCTGTTCAGAAGAATAGTGTAAATAATATAAATAATTTAAGCAATTTTTCCTCTCTAGCATATATTGTTATGCTATTTAAAAATAACCCACGTAACTCCATTCTTTCACTCAAGATGAGGCTTATTTCCAACTGATGATATGCTAATTATTTTGAGAGCAAAGTTTATTTTTGACAGAAATATCATTGTTCTTAACATCATGTAGAGTGTTAAGAGTTTGGATGAGGCTGAAAGAAAGATGTTTCTGCAAAACTAGCCCGATGTGACAATGCAACATGTTCACATAGCTCTTGTGCTCACGTTGCAGTATTAATTTGGGATACTTTGTGGATGCTGGCGAGCGCAGCATTGTGGGGTTCAGTTGACATCTGGGGATACCCTTTGGGTGTCCAGGGTTGGATGGCAGCTTTCCTGTTTGTTACCAACTGTAGGATCCAGGTCTTAAAATTTACTATTCTTAAGTATCTCAGGTATTATTTAGAAGTTAGCTCAGGAGTTTGGTGAAGGAAATTAAGTTACCTGGAATTAAATAGCACAACTCAGACTTTGGTAGTTGTTTAGGTGCTGCTTTGCTCCGATCCTGCAGGACTTCCCTGGGAATCCCTGCTCTACTACACAGTAATAATCCAAAAGAAAGCACAATTCATATTTATCTTAGTAACAGAATGCAGTAAAGAAATGGATTCGCTCCTGCTCTTTCCCGATGTGCACTACTTCTGCTGAGATTTACAGCCAGCACATAGTCGCTCAGGGAAAAAGTGTTCCTGCAGATATAAGGATACGTTTCTAAGAAGGAGAAACAGCCCATCCTCTACTCACAGGTCCATATGCCAAAATTCATTTCATGCTTTAGACTACAATAAATGACAACTGGCTATCCTGCATCACATGAAATAACTTCTAAAGAAGTTTCAGCTGCTGATTCCCACCCATTCCCAGCATCGTTTCATCACTCAAACCCAGGACGATGATCTCCAGCACAGAGAGGCAGAGCACAGAGCTGCGAGGCTGTGTCCCCCTTCCTCCCTCCCATCCCTTCCTTCTCCCTCAGTGTTTGTGGACTGCCTTGGGATTTCTCGCTTGACTCTCCTCCAAAGTTATATCAAGATTGCTGTGCTGTGGCAGTCACAGGATACTGCCAGCAAGAGACTGGAAATGAAATTCAAAATGCTGCTGGTGGTCCTACCTCCATCCCAACCCCACTCCCTCCTGCCCTGCTGCACCCTTATCCTCTCCTACAGGAATCGAGGGAGCTGCGAAACTTCCACACTCGGTGCCGTATAAAGCCAGAGGAGTGAAAGGAGGAGGTTTGTACGTCGGTTTGGGAGAACAGTTTGTGTTTCGAAAAAGAAGGCAGTGGTTGTCATTCTTGCTGGAAAGGAGGGGATGAAACGGTCCCATGTTCACTGCAAGCTGAGAGCAGGTGACCTGGGCTGTGGTCACTATTCTCATCTAGACCTGCACTGGTCTCTTCTCTGTGGGAGGATGGAGGGGACCCACTCATTGCACCATTTCCACAAAACCCACTTCCTTGAACTCCCATCTCTCTCAGAGGTGGCTCTTTGGCAAACTTTTAGATGGACTGTACCCTGCAACCCTCACTCGTCCAAAAATTCAGTAGCTTTTCCTCTAACAAAGCCTTTCAGGGATCTGTTTTCCCACACACCAAGGGAAAGCTGCAACCTGGATCTCCATGGGAAGCTGAGGCCATCATAGAGACTGTGACAGAGCATGGAGTTGAGCCCTGAGGTCTCTTCGCCTTCTGGGACATCCTTCATCCTCATCCCAACGTGAGACAACACCTTCCACTGAGCAGATCTCACCACAAAGAACAAAACCTGAGCAGTTCACTGAATCTTATAACCTGACCCGTAAGTTTTAACAATCCTGTCTAAAAACAACCTCAAAAATTCATTTAGGAAATCATGTCAAAGTGGTGCTCCTTGAGGAGTGTCCTGGTCTGCTTTGAAGAAGTCATCTCGGCACAGAAACTGCCCCATTTAAGCTGCAAGTTGCAGGTTTAACAGCACTGAGCGGATGAAGCCTGGGCCACACACTTGGGATGCAGAGATTTTAATTCTCTTGTTTGCAAAGGTTTCTGCAAAGCGAAGCAAATCCTGCCCTGGCTGCCTGGCTCAGTTTGCCCTGTGACAGGCTTAGAGTCGTATGAGGGCATTTCATCTTTATGGCTACATAAGAAAAAGGCCAAATGATCAAATACTCCATGTACCCCTCTCTAACTCGGTCCATGCTGGGCGGCTGACTTCACAGCTGGAGCTTGCCGACTTCCACAAAGCCCTGTGTAGCTATTTTGAAACTAGAGCTGATCTTTATGCATTAACATGGACCCAGATTTTAGAAGCAAACTCACATCTCTTTTTTTGAGCTGCTGCTTAGAACATTTTGCTCTCTCAATCGCTTTGCCGGCAGAGCCCTGTAGCCACCACCGGCAAAAGAGAAACGAGAAACCCAACGCTGCTCTTTTATTAAACAGAGTGGAAAACTTCAAGAGAGAAAAACTTAGCTTGAAAGCAATATCTGTGCTTAGATGTTCAGGATGTTACTGAAATATAGAGGCATGTTGAAATACAGCTTGTGTTGCTATCCTGAGCTTGCGTTTGGGTGGTGCCCCCACATCACACGCTGTAGCAAAGCTCTGTAAGTGGCACTGTATATGAAAGTTGCTTCTCCCTCCAGTGAAACGTCTCCGGCGTGGAGAGAGCGGTTGATAAAAATGCTGCTGTTTCATTAGCTTGAACAGGGAATGGAAAAAAGTTGGAGAGCTATAAGGGAAGTCAGGTGGGAAGACGCTGCTCTGAGGAGCTGCTTTAAAGAAAGATTGTGTGTTTGAACACAAATGGCTTTTGAGCATGGATTTTTGGCACTGGCCACATTTCTCTTGCTGAAACAATCATGACATTTCCATTAAACCTTTTCATTTCAACTCATGATTTGATTCAGCCCATAAAAAAATCAGCAAACCTTCTGATATATCTCATAGAAGCCAAGCCCATCTTTGAAGAAATAAGTGAAGAAGTATATAAAACCAGTCAGAACTTTGGAAATTCGGGGTTTTCCCAGTAACTTGACCAACTACAGTAAGCAATAGGCAAATAGAAACGGTACAGTTGTATCTCTGAGGAGCCACAATCAGGGAAGACGGTAGCTCGGAGGTGTTGTGAAGGACCACATGCTGCAGTACCCCTGAGCCAAGGTGCATAAACCTGTCCAGGTCCTGTTTAGAGGTCGCTTATAAGCTGGCAAACCTTTTCATCATGGTTTCTACAAAACAGAACAATAATAATTGTGCCAGAGATGTGCACGTGGGCAAGTGATGTCAGAAAACAGGGTTACCTAGAAAACAACAGGTCTGTCTCTGCAGTCTTGAGTCATCAAAGATACCTCATGGCTACATACCTGCTTGATGTAGGTTATAACTTATGGGGCTCTGAGGTTTGAACCATGCTTAATCGGTGTTTTCTGCATCCATTTTAGCAGTGGCTATGGATAAAACTGTATTTTCTAGGAATGCAATTGCTCAGTCCTCCAATAGGACCATAACGTGTGGGGCGAGCAGGCGAGAGGGAGGTCCCAAAAGCGTTTTTCTATACCCTGAATATCCATGATGATAAAAGGTGATGTACACAATTACGTGCACTTGTTAACAATTAATTATAGTTTTCTAATCCATTGGAGGTATGAGAGATGTCCATCCAGTTCCACACCCCTGCCATGGGCAGGGACACCTCCCACTGGATCAGGGGGCTCAAAGCCCCATCCAATCTGGCCTCCAACACCTCCAGGGATGGGGCAGCCACCACTGCTCTGGGCAACCTGGGCCAGGGCCTCCCTACGCAAATATAGAAGAATGTAGGTAAACACTCATCTGAAGATGGTATTTTGAAAATATTATCTGGAATCCTCAACGATTTTAACATTTCGTTTGCTCTGGTTGAATGTTAAAGATGAAAAGAGGGCCTGGATCTTAGGCTTTCCTACCAAGCAGCTCCACCAAATTAGGAATTTAAACTGAGTCTGAAACAGCACTTTGTCTGCATTTACAGACGTATTGCCCCAGGATAAGAGATGTAATTCTCTGAAATGAAGAAAATTAAATCATTACCCTCTTCACCCAAGCCTTTTTGCTGTTGGAAAGTTAGTTTTGCATTTAATGAATATGGGCTCATGTCTTTCTAATGAGTATGAGATAGCTGATGTAATTGAAAACTTAAGCAGTGAAAAATCATTACAAGCTTTTTTTTAATTAATTTATTTTGTATATTTGTGTTATGAGTGATAGCTACCAGTAGAGTAATGGGGATGGCAAACCACAATTTACTCAACAGGCAATTCAAAAACACGTGTTGCAATAGGAGATTCCCCGTATTTTACCTGCCTGAAGAAAGCAGATGGAGGAGTTTTCTGCTTTACTTCCCCACGTCTCTAGGAGATCCTAGGCATTTCCTCATTCCTGTCTTCCTCCCACTTACTGCCTTTATGAATTTATTCTCATATTTTCTCTTCTCCACTTTTCTGACAGGAAACATTTCCTCTGCCCTTTGCTGTTCAGGGCTGTCAACTACCCTGGCACTTGGGAAAGGCATCCACAAACGGAGGGATGGGCAGGGGATAACAGCTCCTGGGCTGGCATCCCTCCACAGTCACATAAATGCCTGCTCTCCCATACAGGGAAGTGTTTCAGGCTGGATTTTCACCTTCCTTAGGGCCAGGAACCGAGCCCGAGGAAAATCCAGGGAAGAGGCACTACTCAAGGACCGTGTTTCTAGGATTGTGGTGACGGCTACTATCTGGACAAAACATCTGGCATCCTCCATTCATTGTTCAAACCTTCAGCCGATGCCTTTGGCATTTCAAAGACTAACGGGACTGATTGTTACCGTGTTTCCATGTATGAAATTGAGGACAGAAACAAGCATTTTTAATAATGAAAGGATGCAGAGAGGAAGGGCAAAGGAGGTACAAGGGAGAGAGAAAGGTGGTTCATAAGGTCAATGCGATTCGTAACAGCTCCGTAAATCTCTACCATTAACTGGCAATGCTTTTCTCCATCTTTTTTGATATCTTTCCCCAGGTTTGGATAATCCCCATCAGCCCCCTGCACGTTTACCTCTGGAGGCCAGCCTTCATCCGCCAGCCCATATATCATTTCCAGACGAAGATATTCCTCTCTAAGCTTTTTGTTTTCCTTTGATCTTTCACTAATAGTTAGATATTCCGTGTGTCCTTGCTCTCCTATGAATAGCTTTCATTGGGCACCATTATCCACAGCAAAATACCTGTCATTAACCCCACTTTAAACCCCGATACCATTCTCCTGATAGTTCCTCCCATACTCATTGTACAAAAAATTCTTCCGCATTCTCATTTCGGAGACTATCCTTGAGATATCCTCTCTAATTTCAAGACCAAAATCAAAGGAGAGAGAGAGTAAAACAATGCTGAGAAGCGCTCACTGCGGGGAGTTTTCCTGGAAAGCCCCATTCACCTGTTTACAGACGCTGGCTCTCACAAGGCTGTGTTTGTGCAGTAAGCGTCAAGCCCCGTGCACCGCCGTGTCCTCATGGCAGAAGGTTGCCAAAGCAGCTGAGAACACAATTTAAGAGCATTAAGAGATATTTCTTTGCAAACTGCAGAACTGATTGGAAGTTTTACCTGCCTCCAGGTTTTCTTTCCTTCCTGCCAACAGCCAGGAGCATGAGAGCGCTCCCTCATCAGCTCCTCACCGTCATCCATCTCCTACCTGCAGTCACCGGCAGTTTAAACTAACCTGACTCGTTTTGCCCAAAGTGGATTAGGGAGTGCACATACCATCACTCCTACCCGCAGGGCTGTAACAGACAGCTGGGGACAGTTAATGTCTTCAAGTAGCACCACTTGATCTGAGAGAGGATAAATGTCTGAAACAGTAGCCAAGGGTTATGTCCTGATCCCAGTGCATAATTTATCCACAAATTGGCTTTCTGGAAAGAGGCAGGAGTAGAAAAACACCAGTTTCCAGGCAGACTGAGCTGAGATATGAGAAGGTTGCAACTCTACCTCAGAGCTAGATCTGGACAGCTATTTTTCTGCTCTTCGTTTCTACGAGCACCCAATTCAAAATCAAATGTCAGTCCCTGCTAGTTGTTCAGATTAGAACAGGCGCATCTGGAAACCACGCGTTGCCCTGAAAGCCACCCAAGCTGGCTCTGAAGTTGAAGACGAGGGTGGAATGTTCTTATCCCAGAGCCAAGGCTGTCACTGTGCGAGCACAAAAGGCAGTTGGTAGGACATCAGCTTGTGGGAGTTTCCCTAGTTACCATAAGGAAAAGTTAAATGTCACCGTCTCCACTGGATCAAGTCTACTAAAACAGAGATGATTTATTTGAGCTCAGATCCGGGTTTAGGCACTGATCTGAATGTGAGGCTGGAATACGGGTGTACAAGAAATGTGAGTCTGTGATTTCTAAGGTAAAACTAGAGAAGCTGAGGCAGCGAGTTTTAAATGAGGTTGGGAGATCATGGTCTCCCTGGTCTATCATTTAATTTGTCTTCACCAATATTTTAAAATGCATAGCTTGCTCATTTTAGCTAAATTTAATTAAAAAATTTATGTAAGAGGAGAAAAGAGGCACAAGTTCTCTGAAGCCGTGATTCTGGTCTTACCTTCATTTCAATTTTCTGGTGTCATCAGTGTGACCTGGGTAATATGTGATTACAGTGGCATGAGGTGACAGCCAGCACCCAGACACACCAAGGTGACATCTGCAGGTAAACCGACCCCCATCTCCCCACACTTCCACCACCAAAGAGGTGGTGCCTCACCTAAACCTTGCACCTCTCCCTCATTTCTTTACTGACCAGAAGCAAACCAAAAGAAGAGCCTGGTTGAAACGTTATTATCAATTTAACAAGATGCTAATGCCACCGCCAGCGCCGAGACCTTCGACAATATTTTTTTCTCCATCTAAACCCCACACTTTCAAAAGTCAGCACCACTTTAAAGAGGCAGAAGGAAGAAAACGGTACTCATTAATCATTCTGCCACGACAACACTACAGGGTGATTTCTGCTCTACACCTTTTCTCACAATAGTATGCAATTTAATTGCTTTTAAAAGAGCTTTAATGGTACAGACCAAAAGCTGATCTTAGCAGCATCTTTTCTACTTCAGTGGAATTAAGGGCACAGTTGGTAGTTGACAGAAATGAGCAACGGAACCGCTTCAAAAGAGGAAAAATATATTTCAAACCTCAGCCAGGCTAAATAGGACACTTTCAGCAAAGGTCCAGTAAACCACCTTCTATCTATTCTGAATCCAAAATGCTTTTTAACTTTCTGTCTGGCCAGCACCTATCATTTCAGGGTGTTTTGACCCAGGACCTTCTTGTCTATATAACCTGTTTCTGGTGGGCAGGGTTTACAGATGAAAAGAGGATGGAGATGCAGATGCACAGTTAGTAAACTGAAGAGACACCGATGGGCTGCCAGAAGGTCTTTATAAAAATTAAGAGTCATATACCACCAGGTGTTCAAATAAACATGGTGTGTATCAGCAGCTCCAGCTTTTCAGTAGCTCTCAGGGAGCTGTGTATACAGCGGGCACTTCACTAGGATTGTGTGAGATGCCAGGAACTCCTTTGGGAAAATCAGATTATGGCAAATGCATCAGATCTGCAACTGGAATTTTCTGCACATCTGACCTGCTTCAAACTGCAATCTTGTATGGCTATTGTGGAGAAATAAGAGGACACGGCAGTGTTCAGACAGGGTAGCAGACTTCTTTTATGAGAAAACATGTCCAAAAATCAATGAATGACTTGTGGTTTTGTGCCACCGACTATAAAGGACTTGTTTTAAGAGGGATTAAATTCACTTCTGCTGGGACTACTTGCAATGTGTGTGCACGTATGGAATAATGAGCAGGCTTCACCCGCAATAGAGACAAGCCCGTGACGTGTGGTTCTGGAGAGGTTTGATGAACACACCACACACAGATTACCAAATGCATCCGTGCTTCCATATCACTGGACTTTGTGACCAGATTCTCTGGTCTCAGCATGCCTTTTTGTCCCTGTATGGGATTTACCACTTGGCAACTTCTCATCTTCTGAGATGGCAGCACTAGACAGCCTTGATTTCGCATGCCTTCTCAGGGAAGGCTTTGCTGAAATGCCACAAGTATTTCTACCTTTTCTAGATTTGAAGGGTCAGTGCCTTTCCTGTGTTGATGTCAGTAGAAGGAGAATTTCTGAGCACTGGGATAGGAACAAGGCTGAGACAATGACATCACAGGAGTGAGAAAGCTACCCAGCTCTGCAAATGGAAGCCAAGCCCTTGAGAAAAGCATTCAGAATTCAGGCTGGAGGCACAAAAAGGATAAAAAATGTCACTTGTTGGGGAGGAGGGGAGAGAGAAGAGGAATGCAATTTGTGAATAAAGAGAGGCCTCGTTCCATGCAACTTTGCCTCTGGAAAAGCATCTGTGACTATCTTCTCCCAGCCAGAAATGTGCACTGTGACTCTATCCAACCCTCACAACATGCTCAGAGTCATTAAGGTTTGCATCTATTATCATTCATGGTCTCAGCCGAGTTAAGGTCAATTTAGAAGAGATTACCTTTCTGAGATAAAAGACCTTGCTTTGTCTAAGAGCTATGCATGAAAACATTATTCGATACAGGAATGTACACAGCAAACTTTCTGGAAAGTGTTTGCCTCAGTGGAAAACATCACTCTGCTCATGTATCAGAGTGCTACGTTACTGCAGATTTCCCTTTTGAGTCAGGATTGCCAACGAGGGGGTTGTCACCGCTCTGTGCTGCTGTTTTTCCAACTCCTGCAGTCAATGACAGAGGAGAATCATAGAATGGTTTGGGTCAGAAGGGCTTAAAAGATCATCCAGTTCAAACCCCCTTGCCATGGGCAGGGACATCTTCCACTGGGTCAGGTAGCTCAAAGCCTCATTGAACCTGGATGTGCACACAAACACAGTTTGTCCCATGCAAAAGCCCCAGGCCTGGTGAAACCCAGGGAGTTTCATTATTGCTCAGGGTTTTACGTGGGAGTAGAGAGCTCTGAGGGCCAAAGACCCAGCCGTGCTCCAAAAGAACAAGAAGCAAAAAGCTGCTTTTTAGGTGAGCTGATATTTTTAGCTAGAGAGAGAAAACAAAGAGGTAAGGTCACAGAGCATATTGATGGCAGGAACAGAAATGAAGAACAGAGATCTCTCCTTCCCAGCTGGTGCCCTACTCACAACAAGGTCTTTCCAGCTGGAGCAAAGCCTAGCCTACAAAATTTGGCCCCATACATGATAACCTTCTTCCTACAGCTTTTATTTCATAAAGGGCATTCAAGGCTCATGCTTGTGTCACAGTATTAGTTTAATGTACATTTATTTTGTATACATTATCTTTCCTTTCAAGCACTTCAATATGCCTGAAAATCAGAGATAAAAAGAGATAACACATTAGACACAGTAACTCCCAAAGAGGCAGCCACGGTGTGAAGAACATTGAATTCCCATATGATATTATTATATTGCCTTCTTTGCTGCACAATGTTACTGCAAGTAAGGGGATTATCTGCTTGTCTCCTGATATATAGATGAGGAACAAAAAAAAAAAAGAAGAAAAGAAGAAGAAGAAAAAACCGAGCTTTTTGTTTCAGTATTTCTGGTCTATTTGCCCACAGGAAGACAAAATCCTGCCTATTCAAAATATTCTCCTCCTGCAGCACCACTCTCTTTTCTCAAGAAAGCATCTCTGTCTAAACAAAAGGAGAAAGGAGAAAATGTAGAACGAGCTAGGAGATGACCCAGATGTTCATCATCATGTCTTAAACAAATGTCTCCTTTGTAGGGTACCAAGCCTTTAGGTGGACATTGCCCTTTGGACACCAGTGCATCTTCCAGGGCTTGTTCCTACCCTGAGGGTTTGAGCCCTCCCCTGTTGCTTCAAGGAAAGTCAAAGAGGAGAGCATCCCCGAAACCAGAGAGAAGGTTCAGGTCCTGTAATAGGAATAAAGCTAAATTCTGATGAATGTACGTGTCTGTGACCATGAGAAAGGTACAGGAAAAGTACTTACAAGTTTTTCAGATGTTCCCTTGGACACTGGCTGTTCAGAGAAAAGCAAGGGGCAACGCTGTGCCAGCTCTCTTGCTTCACGTAAGCACTTGCAAAGCAACAAGAAGAGCCTCCACGTTTGTGAAAGCCCACTCACCCAGTTGCAAGGAGGTGGAGCACAGCTGGAGAGCATGGGCCAACACTGGAGCAGGTCAAATTCTTCAGCATCTGGGTAGCTGGGCTGCATGAACTACATCCTCAATATGTCACCTTGTGCTGAAGGCAAACTGTAGCGGCTGGATGCCATGAGGTAAGGAGCAGCGATCGTGTCCCTGAAGGTGCCCGGCTCCTTACAGGATCAGGTCCTCTCACCTGATGTGCCAGTCAGCCTGGTGTCTGACCTAGTAATTAAGATGTCCTTCCTTGTCTATTAAGTGTGGAAACCCTCTCCCTCTTTACCCCAAACATTAATTTAGAAAGCAAAATGCCAGAGTGACTGTCTCTCTCGTGTAATTTTCCCCCCCTTCAGATTCCCTTGCTTCCTTTATTTGGTGCCAGCAGAAAACAATATGGTTTCTTTCATTGTCTTCTATTAAGACTTCCAAGCGAGGGGGGAGATTAGTACTGTTCCAGCATGTGACGACATAATAGGCTCCTGTCCCAGAAAACAAAAGTCTTTGCAAGACGATAAAGAGACAAGTCCTACTTATGATGTCACCAAAAAGACAGTAGTGGAAATAAAGAAAGGAAGGGGAGAAAAATATCAGAATAAACATCTGTATATTGGGAATAACAATAACATTTGTTCTGCCTTTTATTTCTGAAAGCTGCCTTAAATTGTGCCTTGTACAGAACAGAAAGGACTTTTTGTGTGTGTGCGCACAGATGGATTCATAATAATAAAAAAATCCTTTGAAATGCAAAGTTTAGGATTTCCCCCCTCCCCCTCAAAAAATAAAAAGATCAAATAATTCTTGACAAAGAAAACTCTTCTGGTTCTATTTTTTCCCCGATTTTCCGAGTTCTGCCCTTTTTTTAGCCAAGCAGAGCAAAATGTAGGATTCTTTTACAAAAGGCAAGTGTTTATATTTCTGGAAATATGCTTTAGGTGCTGTAATTAATAAGGCTTGAGAACAGCAAGAATTGGAAAGACAGTTACGGATTTGCCTTCAGTGCCTGCACAACTTGGGTGATGGAGGTGTCACTCCTCCCTCATGGGCTTTTCCCTGGAGGAGAAAGCAGGGATGGTGTTTGCTTTGGAGCAAATCATGGTCATGGTGCGGAGATCTCTGTCCTGCACCCTGACTGCACCTGAACCGCGCGGAGAAACACTGTGCAGAAGCACAAGCTGGAGTCCCAGCAGCAGCATGGTTGTGTCCACAGTGTGAAATGTTCAACCTATGATGCTGCTTACGCACGACAGTGCTCCCGAATCCAGAGGCAGCTCAGCCCCACCGGGAGCTCTGCATCGTGATGTCTTTTATACTTGGTTGTAGCAACGAATCAAGCTACCGGCGGCCTCCACAGCGACGTTCTGGGTTTATACCAGAATATCTGGGTTTATACCTGCCGTGTTTGTCCCTCTTTTGAGAAAAGTAGGGGGAAAATATTTTTGTAGTTTTAACGTTAGTTATTTATCAGTTCACACACATCTCGTTGGCTGCTGATCGCAAGGCGAGAGGCTGAATTACTCTCTTTTATAAGGAGGGACGTCAAGGCACTGCAAGTCTGTAGCAGTGCTGACAGAGGTCGCTCACTGGGTCTGTGGAGATCCTAAAGCAGGACGATAGATCAGAGAACAACAAATCACAGTCCTGGGCAAGGCGCAACAACATCACTTCCCACGACTGCTGCTGTGGGGACCGCTAATAGTTGTTTCTCACAAATTGCCTTAAACCCCAACATAATCAGTCTCACTGCCTCAACTGCTCTAATGATTATTTCTTGCTCTTGAGGATGGTGTTACAACAAAGGTGGGCATTATTTGATAAATAGAGCCAAACTAAGCATTTGCATCTGATTTACCTTCCCGTAGCATGGTTTTTCCTAAGACTTGTGTAGTGTTATTAGATCTATATGCGTGTGTATTAATAATATCAATTGTACTTGCAATTAATTTTAAAGCCCACCATCAATCTTTCTTAGAATTCAATCTGATGCACAGCCAGAGGGAAGGGACGTGTGCACTGAATTTCATTTTAACCCCTTCCTTTTTTGTTTGCCAACATCGGATTTATGGTGAATAATAAACCAGTGTGGCTATCGCATTTCCAGGCTAGACCCGAAGAGTTAAATTTGCCATTGCAGAGAGACTGGACATCATCAAACTCTAGAATATCAATAAGTAAACAGAGGGGAACAATGCGCTCCTCCCTCACGTGACGGATGGTACTAGTGGAATTAGGAATTAACGACAAGATTAAAGCCACCATTTTAATTCATCAGACAAAGCTGGTTATCTGTACAGCCATCGTAAGCAGGTGGCCAGCTTGCTAGCTACCATGGACACAACGGCCAGTATAATGCAAAGTGGACCGGGAGGTAATAATTCAGCCGATAACCCCTGACACACTTATTCAGTTGCTAATTCGCTCTGTGTGCAGGAGCTGTAACCAGCGTTTAAAGATGTGCTATGATATTTAAAGCCTAATTTATTCTCTTTATTAAAAATGATATCAAACAATATTTCACTCTCCCTTTTGGTGAAGATTAACTGTTTATGATCCTTGTGTATTACGTGGGGCCATAACCATTATTCACGTCAACTGTTTGGCTGGGGCATCTGAGGCCCTTTAGATGAGTTGTTTGGTAGATATTTGTTAAAGTGGAGGAGGGATCATGGAAGGAAACAGCCTCGGTTCTGAATCAACTTCATACCAAGTATTAAAAACATTTATTCGAACTCGATTTTTTATAATGACCTATATATTTTGATACTTTTTTACCACAGGTAGAGACAAATTTTCAAATCTGAGTACAGATTTATTGTTAGATTTAACACCCACTTTTCCATAACTGTATTCTTTCTAAAAAACATATATTAGATCACTAAGCAGCTACACTTCTCAGGTGTCCAAATATTCAGCAACTTGTAATTTGCATCATTGGTACCAGTAGATTATGAATGCCATGGTCAGACTGCACCATCTGAAATCTCCCACTAAAACCTGAATGAGACATTGGACATCAGTGTTTTCAGTTTCCCTGGGGAACTTATTTCTTTTTTCTCCTCTGGACCAGGCAGGTTTCCTTATGCGTATTCTTCTTTGCATAGAAAGCAAACCTCACTGCTCATCTGTTTTAGCCTACAAGGACCGGTGCTGATCCTTCAGGTGCTCCACAGGTCCTCTGAACTAGCCCAGTTGAAAGGTATTATAAAAGTCATATAAATATGTGTGGGTTTCCACCATAATGGCTAGGGAATTTCCAGGGAAATAAGGCTATTTCTTATAGTTGCTTGTATTTAATGAAACTTCGTTATTAAAGTAGGTCACTTCTGTTAAGGAGGCAAAGTTTGAAATAACAACATAGAATTAATGTAGAAATAGTAACCAAACGCCCTTCTAAAAGCACAGAATCATGCAATGGGTTGGGTTGGAAGGGACCTTAAAGCTCATCCAGTGCCACCCCCTGCCATGGGCAGAGACACCTCCCACTGGGTCAGGGGGCTCCAAGCCCCATCCAACCTGGCCTGGAACACCTCCAGGGATGGGGCAGCCACCACTGCTCTGGGCAACCTGGGCCAGGACCTCAACACCCTAACGGTGAAAAATTGTTTTCCTTATACCCAATCTAAATCTCCCCTGTTTCAGCTTAAAAATGTTCCTTTCATCCTACCCCTGCCCTCCCTGATCCAGAGCCCCTTCCCAGCTTTCCTGGAGCCCCTTTCAGCACTGGGGGCTGCTCTAAGGTGTCCCAAGAGCCTTCTCTTCTCCAGGCTGAACAACCCCAACTGTCCCAGCCTGTCCTCATGTGGGAGGTGCTCCAGCCCTCGAATCATCTCTGTGGCCTCGTCTGGAGTTGCCCCAACAGATCCATGTCCTTCCCAAACTGAGGACTCCAGATCTGAGTGCAGGACTCCAGGTGAGGTCTCACGAGAACAGAGTAGAGGGGCAAAATCCCTCCCCTCGCCCTGCTGCTCACACTTCTCCTGACGCAACCCAGGATATGGTTGGCTTTCTGGGCTGAACACGCACAGTGCTGGCTCGTGCTGAGCTCCTCATCTACCAAACGCAATGAAGAGAAGTGAATGGAGGTTATAAAGCAAAGTGCCACTACCTGCAAGGGTGAAACAGAACACAATCTCCCCCAGACTTCCTGGGAAATGAAAATCAAGCACCCATGGAACAACAGTGCAACGCAGAGTTGTGAGTGGGAAGAGACATTCAGACTCCAATCACAGAAGCCGTGAGTGCCCGCGACTTGCTTTGGCTTGATGTTGGTCTACGGGATTTCAGAGATCACTTGTAGCCGCGTTTGTGATTTGAGGGCACTAACCATAGTTAAACTGCATTGCACATCCCTTGCCTCCTTTTCATTCATTTGTCACTCCAGATTTTCTGAATTTTAACCCACAGAGGGTGCTTTGATTTTTTGTCTGCCATAAAAACGCACCGGCTCTGGAGGGAGACTGTTGGCTTCTCATGAAAAGCACAGATGTTAAGAGCTTCCTGTGAGCAGCAGAGCCGGCTCCGTGGGATCATACAGCTCCATCCCGTGTGGATGCAAATCTGGAACAACTCTGCTAACCTCAGCACGCTGCATGGCTGCTGCAGGGAGCAGAATTTGAGCCGCTGACTGGAAACAGTAGGACGATACAATTTTTTTTGCTGTAAAGTTAAGTTGGAAAGGAATGGATCATACAACTCCACACCCCCATGGACTCACAGCTGATGAGTGACTGTGGAGCAACTCTGGTTTCCCTTGGCCTAAAGAGGGTCCTAATTCAGAGTCTGGGCAAGCAAACAAGCTTGTGAACAAGAACCCTTTTCATCCTTCATCACTCTCATCATGTCATAGAGCTTCATTTTCTACTGAGTCAGAGCAATGGCAGTCAAAAAAGAGCCTGTAGGTGCCTAACACAAAACCTGTGTTAGGGATAATAAATTTGGATAAAATGCAGCCCTTCAGTTACTATTTAGGCCTCCTTACTGATTTTATTATCTCAGTTGTATGTATGTAGCTACCTGGGCTCACAAAGTCACTTGCACACCCATTTTAGGTGCACCTTTGCACAGGCAAATCACCCAGACGAACAGACCTCTTGCTCCTGGCACTGCAGAAGTGGTTACACAAAAGCACCTTCTGCAGGTAGGAATTTGATGGTGGCAACACCAGCGGATTTGGGTTGGGATCAGGAGAACAAGGGAGATCCCTCCTGCTCTGCACTGCTGAAGGAGGGAGGGATTGAGCTGAAGCTCTTGGAACAAAGGGGCTGCGGTCCAAGTGCTGGAGCTGGGTTGGTCCTAGCTCTTTCCTGCGCTCTCTGCTTTCGCTCCCTGCCTGTGAAACGGGGACAACTGCACTTTCCTGAGAGTCCCACAGCTTATCTTGGAAAGGGACTGAGATAAATAGATTAAAACTGTGCTGGTGGAGAGCCACAGAGAAGAGGGTCAGGAGACAGCCTATTCAGACAGTTCCTATTATTAATATGTAAAGCTGTCATACTTCATAAGATCACATCCAGCGTAATCAAGAGGATTTAGTTCACTAATATAGCAGCAGTCACACTAGATAAGATTGCTTATAGGGATAAGAGTGTACATTTGTCGCTCCATTTTAATTAAAAAAAACCTTAATAAAAGGTTGTAATGATAAACTGATAAGCAATTGCGTTCTCCCCTTCTCCCAGTAGGTTGCTACACAAAACTCACACTGCAATTAGAAACCTCCCATCAGACACCATAGGACATACATCAATGTTGGCTCGGCAGCAGAGTCACTGGTCACCCCACTTTGTATGTTCAATCGCTGCTAACTAGATTTTTTTCCCCCCACCTTGATTCACAAATTATTTTGCCAGACAGGGAACAACCCAGAGTGAATTTATTTAACACATCCCGGTGTTATGACTAAGTGGGAACAAAAATCCTCTCTCTGAAGAAAACTAATTGCAAACGTAAGTAATTCCAGCAGGACAGCCCTGCTGCCTGCTCTCCCTCGAAAAGCAGAGGCTCGCTCAGTGGTAGCGTCGCTAAAGATTCCCCCTTCTTAGCTGAGGTGTTAAAGCTCCCTTTTCAGGAGCTGAATTATAAAATGGTGTGATCCAGAGCTCCAGCCTGGTTGGATGAGAGGTGCGTGTCGATTTATACACCCGAGCATATACGTTCCTGTAGCAGCATGAAGAGGCATGCTGCTATTGAAATTTCAGATCATTTTGCAGCTGCAAACTGTAATAGCAGTAATAATAAACCAGAAGCTGTGCTATCCATTAAAAAGAACCCCAGACACTCCAGCGTGTTTGTTTTGCCTCTGATTTTAAACATTCAGCACCAGCTGAACTTCTTGTTCACGACTCATTAAAAATGTCCTGCATCTTTTCACACACACAGGCTACTGTGTGTACCCAGAGATAAGTGCACAAGCGGGGAGGAGTGCCAAAAGCTGAGCTCTTCCCTCAGTTAGCTGACTGCTTTAGTGTGAGGTCAGGTGGTTCTTCCACCTTGCTGAGCCTCAGCTGCTCAGAGGGCAGGACGGAGGTGGTGGTGCCTTACACATCTCTGTAACACAGATGCTCTTCTACTGATAAATGTCTGGAAACTTTAGAGATGAGTTGTCTTGGGTATAACCAGGCACAAAAGCTGTGCACGTGTCCTGCTGAAATGTAGCTGTGCATCACTGCTTGGATGCGGCACCAGTCCGAGCTGCAGCGCGGTCTGCGGGTCTGGTTGCAGGAGGATCTGAGCTCCTGCACAGGCAGAGAAGTCGACACTCAAAAGTCCTGAAACGCTGTCTGCTGTCTCAGACCCAGAAATGATCTGTTTCAGGTCACAAGTACTGGTGTGTTAGATGCAACCTGAAACTTTTGCCTAAAAGAGTCTCCCACACCACGTGCACTGTGGGTTAAGACATCTGTGTGCAAAGCAAAGCCCAGGAAAGCTCCACTCCTCCTCCACAGAAGAGAAGGCAGCTCCTGCTTTTTCCATGCAGACCTAATGGAAAGATTTCTATGTCTCAAAAGGTCTCAAAAGCATTTAACTTCGTGACTCAGGCTGCGGAGGAAGAGCAAGGTCTGCATGATGGTTTATACAGTGAATCTGCCTGCTTCATAAATCACAGAATCACAGGATCTCTTGGTTGGAAAAGACCTTTGAGATCATCAAGTCGAACCGTACCTGTCCACTGCCAAACCAGATCCCTGAGTGCTCGGTTCTACCCATCTTTCAAACCCCTCCAGGGACGGGGACTCCACCACCTCCCCGGGCAGCCTCTGCCAGTGCCTGAGAGTCCTTTTGTGAAGACATTTTTCCTGATGTTTAGTCTGAACCCCACCTGATGCAGCTTGTGGCCATTTCCTCTCGTCTTGTCACCTGGGAGAAGAGACCAACACCAACCTCCTTTCAGGCAGGTGTAGAGAGGGATAAGGTCTCCTCTCAGCCTCCTTTTCTTTAGGATAAACAATCCCGGTTCCCTCAGCTGCTCCTTGTAGGACTTGTACTCCAACCCCTTCACCAGCTAAAGGTCCATGGGAAGAGAAAGATGTTGCTCTAGGTTTCTCAAGAAACCTTGTGCTAGAAGCAGGCTCTGGAAACCGTCTCTCCTGAGTCCCCATTGAATGACTAAACTCCATTAATAGGGGCAGTCATTCTCAATGCTGCCTTTTACAGTGCTGGGCAATTAACTGAGTATGGTCAACTAAAAAGCTACACTGTGCTTTGTGAACCTGAGAAAAGCACTATATCCCTATAAGAGGATAGAAACATTTATTTATCAATCATATTTCCTTGCTTAGCTTTTTTTTTTTTTTTGAAGTGTGCCAAATTAACACAATAATGGTAATGTTGATTTTTTTTTATCTCTACTTTTCAGTGAATATGAATGCTCAACTCTGGCAGAGCTTAACTTTGTGTATGAAGAGGGGAAAAAAAATCCTGGTAAATATGTTGTTACTGATTTAAAAATCTATTTGTTCAGTAATTTCTGCTGGAGCCATCATTATCTTGCCAAAGCAGCTGTTGGAATATTAACTAGACACAGCAGTAACAAGTGGAATATAATTAGCACTCCTTGTTCCAGTGAATTTTCAGTTTTAACTAGGAACAATTTGCAATGAATCTCTGTGCTGTTGTAATTAACTTAACTAATGCACCACACATACCGACGACTGTACCGAGTACTGTAGGAAATCACCAAGGGTGCTGCGGGTGGGGCAAAGCTATTGCCTAATTCTGGCCAGCTATTACATGCCAAGGATATCCCTTCTTGCTTTGCAGTGCGTCGCCTGCAATTAAAGACTGGCAGTGTAGATTTGTGAAACCATAAAAATGAAATTACCAGGGATACTGATGTCTCACACTTCTTTCTTAGGGTGGTTTTTTGCAGCATGTGCTTTTAATATACAAATTGTTTCCTGAGCATTGGGACTAAAATGGTGCAGAGAGAAACACATTGGGCAAGGCTTTGAGCAACCTGATCTGGTGGGAGGTGTTCTTGTTCATGGCAGGGGGTTGGAACTGGATGGGCTTTAAGGTCCCTTCCAACCCAACCCATTCTGTGAGTTCATGAAAAGCAAGCTTTCCCAAGAAAAGCAACTCCAGGAGCCCCATCCTCCCTTTGCTCACTCTCCCCACATGGGGATTGTTGGAAAAGAGAACTGGAAGGGTAAAAGTAAGAAAACTCATGGGTTGAGATAAGAACACTTTCATAATTGAAATGAAAGAGAATAGTTGTAATAGAAATAACCATAATAATAATTATAATAATAATAAATTGTAAGGCAAAGGAAAATAACAAAGAGAAATAAACTCCAAGAAAGACTAGTGATGCAAATAAAACCAATTTCTTACCGCCAACTGACCGATGCCCAGCCAGTCCCCAAGCAGCAGCCCCCCCCACCAACCTTCCCCTTACTTTTTCCTGCTGAGCATGATGTCATGTGGTGTGGAACATCCCTTTGGTCATTTGAGGTCAGCAGTCCCTGCTGCGTCCCCTCCCAAATTCTTGAGCACACCCAGTCTGCTCACTGGTTGGGTGAGAAGCAGAAAAGGGTTTGACTGTGCAAGCCCTGCTCAGCAATAACTAAAACATCCCTGTATTATCGACACTGCTGGGGTCGGAACAATGCTATATAATTAGCCAAAAACACCCACCCCCCCATGCCTTACACCAATTCCTCTCTCTTTGCCTCAAGCTGGGTGTCGTACCTGGCGCAAACGGCACGGTGCAGCGGTGGGACTGAGTGGGCACCCGTGAGATGGAGCTCCACGTGAAATACCCATAAGGCTCACAGGTGCCTGTCTCTGCTTCTTCATCCCTGACCTCAGAAATGCTTAAAAGTTACATCTTGAGCTGTTTTACAGAATAAAAGCCTGAAAACCACTATTGCCCTCAACAGCATCAGTGGGAGAATCAGCGCTTCAACACTGCCAGCTCTGGCACTGCTGACCAGGACCGAATCGGCCCCTCATCTGCTTCCTCGGCAAACGGCGCGTAAGTGAAAGGTGTTAAAATGTCTCCTGTACAGCCTTTTCTAAAGGAAAGAATATTTTCCAAAAGTCAGTTTTAAATGAAAGATTTCCACAATATTTCAGTTTCTAATTTTTTTCACCCCAAATTCTCATTTTCCTCCGAATCTCATTTCACCTGGAGAGCAAAAGGGGTAGGGGCAAGCAAAGTGGAAATATTAAATATGAAATAACTATAATATAAATTAAAAATAATAAATCTTATTTTTTTCCCCTAAAATTTATTACACAAATAACTAATTTTCGGTTAAGTCTAGCCCATGTTTCCCCCTTGATAATTTGGTTTGGTTTGGTTTTTTTAACAGCACATCTGTCCTACCCCTAAATGCGTTATGAGCTATCAGGGGCTTCATTACGTTTGTTCTTCATAACTGATTTCATAACAAACCTCCTGAAAATTTTATTAAAGAGGCTGACTATAGGCTAAGGACCAGATTTCTGAACCAGGACAACAAGTAGACCAGATTTGAAGAGTCACATTGATCTAGCAATATTTCTTTAAATTCTTAGAGTGCTAGGAAGTGGAAATTAGTTTTAAAACCTTGACAGCATGAAGGCAAATCAGAAATAGAAAAACAAAAGAAATAGAATAGGTGATCTGCTATTTTTACAAGCAATTGGAGCGCTACGAATAGTAAGCTGAGCTGATACATAGTCACCAATATGGAGAACTAAGATTAAAAAGAAGCAAGAAGTGTGGTGGGAACTATAAAGAGCCGGTTTTGTTTGTATCAATATTATCTCTTGCCTGTGTTTTTGCAAGAGAAGGGAGCAGGGAGACGGTCCATGGTCTGGACACCTGCATCAAAGCCTTGCAGACAGGGATCTAGGTGCTGATGTGCTAAGCATCACATGAAAAACAAGCCACGGAAGCGGTGGCTCCATAGGCATTGTCACCCTTTGAATCAGGTGTGGGCTTCCAAACCCCAAATTAAAATCCCACAGCCTAAAACCAGGCTGAGCGAAAAGCCCTTTGTCGGCGCAGGAGACAACATCATGGACGGCAAAGGGAAAATTTATTAAGTCGTGCTGTTGCACAACACAATTCTTGACATCCGACTCCTGGAACGCAAGTGAGGTGGGGTCCTCTCGTGCTCTTTAAAAAGCATCACTTCATGCTTTCTTGTCTTTTCCCATTAAGATCCCGCACGCGTGGCTATTCATCCCCTCAGCACACAGGAGCCAGATTGTTTGCTGAAGTGATAAATGAAAAATTCATTCTGTTTTGAGGATGTTTAAACACTCAAAGCAGGAGTGTAACCGGCTGCTGGGTAGCCAGTTTAACAGTTGCTCTCCAGCTCAGAGTCTCTCAGGTTCAGGCTGCAAATTCCAAAACCCTGCTTGTGGTCAAATAAAATTGTTAAAAATTTGTCTCAGATTTTTTTTTTTGGCTTTGTTTTTAATAAGGATTTTTTGGTTTATAGATCCATCCACACTGTAGCCTTTTGCTATTTATTCTCCTAGGCTTGGCCAGGGCTGTTGTGCATAAAGTAAGGAAAATTTGGAGCCCAAAGGGAAACATCTCTCTGTGTGTGCCTGTGCGTGTACACATACGTATATTATTTTGAAAAAATGAGTTGACAGACACCCCTATGAGATCAAGTTTGCGGGCTGAATTTCCTACCCTATTTTTTCCTACAAGACTAAATCAAGATGTTTATGCTAGGGAGGCAAAAGATTTGGATATCTCACCCTTCCCCACCCAGTACGTGCTTGCACACACACAAAGGCAAGGCAGAAAATCACATTGCTTTCTCAGCAGATACATATTCCACCCCTGCAAAAATGGTGTAATCTGTTTTCCCTGTAACTGGGATTCGTGATGTCAGGGATGCTGATGGCAGTGTCAAGAAATCAGCTGAGTCTTTGATAATGGCATTTGCACATTTGACTTCTTTATTCTTCCTGCTTTATGATTTAAAATCCACAGTTTAATCTGCGCCCGGCGTCTCACGTGTGGACTGTAAAACACCCACATATCCCGGCACCGAAACAGCAAATGCTCTTCTCTATTGTCAGCCACGGCTGTCCGAGGCCAAAAGAAAGAGGTCAACCATAATAATAAGGTCAACCATCACCATGGTATCTGAGCACCATTTGATTTAAAGAATGCTGTAAGAGTCTACGGAAAATGTAGAAGCAGTAAAGAAAAAGCACTCAGAGTAACTTCAGAAATAATTGCAATGCAATTAAGAGGTGCCACCAAAAATGAATATTTCAGATCAGAGTTCATCTGCGGAGAGGCTGCCAGCGTTATAAAAGTTACAGGCATTTAGGATTGATTAGGCTCTTGCATGCAACCCAACAGCCAAACACACAAAAATCAATGGATTTTTATCAGTGAAAATCCTCTCTGAGAGCAAAACCTTGCTTAAAAGGACGTAACCGTACCCATCAGCAGCTCTGAAGCCTCTGACATTAATGGGTGGCCAGCACTGCTCAGGACAGAGCTCTGAAGCTGAAGTATTGCTGGACCAAGGGAAAGGAAGGAGAGGAGGGAAGACGGAGTGGCTACGCTTTTGGAACAAGCTTTTCACCACTGCCTCCACTTCTGCAACGGGAAACACTTTCGGCTCAGCTCCGTCAAGTTTCACCATTTAGATGTGTGCAAAACAGCACTGAGAAGGATCCATGCAATTCCTTTTGTTACCGATGTCTCATTTGAAAGAACCTTTGTCTTCACGCTAACAGAGCAAGCGCAGAAGGGCTGTGATCCCGTGGTGCACCCACCGCCCGGGCCGGTGCCGGAGGAAAAGGCAAGGATGTTTCCAGCAGGCAACTCACAGGTTAAGCTGCCCACCCCATCAGGGAATGCCTTGGAAAACGATGGCGTTACTGCTAGAAGGGAAAGGAAAAAAGGAAGGCCCTTCACCCATCCCCCTATGGCCACTGCCTGTCTAAATCCTGTTTGACCCTGAGCATCTTCTCCCCATCCAGCGCAGGGACGGGCTCTGCTTCCCCCACACGAGCAGCCCCGGTGAAACCAGCTGGGCTTAAGGACAGGCTTAAAATAAAAACTAAGCATGTTTTCCTTAAACGCTTAATGATTAAATGTTTGGGTGAAGGGGATCAATGCTGGTAGCCTAGTGGGTCTGATTCCAAAAAGCACTGAAGGATTATAAACACAAGTTAAAAAAAGCAACAATCTTTTGGGAGAAGCATGGGGGCAGCAGCTTTTGGAGGCTGCTTTTCCCAGAACCGTGCCACAACTCCCAGCAGCAGGATTGTTGTGAGCAAAGATGCGCCTGTTTATCTACTAGAGGTGAGGATTTATTTTCTAGAGGGCAAGCGCACCTCTAGGGAAGGCTATTTTGGTCATTAATGCAGGTTTAGCAAGCAGCGTTGTATGCCGAGCTTTGGTGCTACGAAGCTGTAAATATGTTTAAAACCCAAAAATCAGGGACAATGCTCGCCCAGCCATGCAGTGGGTCCAAGCTGAAGGCAAACACAAGCACGGGGCAGCTTTGTTGCCTTTTTATGATCCCCACTGTACAGTAGCCTTTGATGTTTATTATGAAATATTATGATTCAAGTGACTACAGTAGTTCATGAAAAATGACCCCTGTAAACGCTGCCTGGGAAACTAGAGCCAGTAAATTAGCACATTCCTTAACGCGGTCCTCCTAGCTGTACATTGTATGCTAACCTAAATGTGCCTAAATGGACAGTTCAGTAGCCCAAACGTAAAATTTTTAAATGATTATCCTATTAAGAACTATTATTGGAGTGGCTTAGTCTTGTCCTGCATCATTTATGCAAAGGGGAGAAAACCTGAAGTTACTGTTACTTTTAGACAAAGTGCAAATAAGCTTTTTGTTGCATATTAATGAATTGTTAATAGCACAGCTCCCATCTTTATGCAGATTATAGCAATGCTGTTTGCACAGTTGTATAATTTGGACTTTTCCATTTCCAAGCGCCTAGACTAAGATTTTAAAACCCAAACCAGACCTAATACCCTACAAGTTAAGACAAACCAAGCCCTCTTCCTGCAGGAATGCAGAACTGAAGACGCAGACTTGGTGAACGCATTCAGCCGACTGTATTTTGTGTTAAATATATCAAAATTACATTTTTTGTGATTTCACTGTAAAACTTATCGAGTCCAGATTGCAGCTCCAGAAAGCATTTAAAAACAGACTGAAACCCATCCATTTGAGACGATTCTTAATTTTAAGCACGTCTAAATCCCACGGATTGCAGTGACATGCTGACATATGTTTCAGTGCATCTCTGAAGGAAATATTTTCTTGATTCAGGACTTTAGAGAAAACATCTCATCTCTGGATCCAATCCTGCAACCCATTTCTCTCAACTCATACAAGCAACCCCTGTGACACAAGACCCCTTACGGCTGGGTGAATTCCTTAGGCTTTGGAGTCAAAACTGCAAACAAAACTGGCTCTAATGGGCAGAATATCAGGACCAGAAGGAGAAAGAGAGATGATAAATGTGATCAGTAATGACTGTAACTTGTGAAATCATAGCTTTACTGCAAACAAGGAACTGCTTCCAGCTGTAAAGTGGGAAGAAATACAGACACACTGTTGCAGAAAAGTAATAACACACTTTTATACAGCTTCTGATCTCCCCTCTGTGGTGACCACTGATAGGACCCGAGGGAATGGCAGGAAGATGTGCCGGGGAGGGTCAGGTTGAACATTAGGAAAAGGTTCTTCACCCAGAGGGTGGTGGAGCTGGAACAGCTCCCCAGGGAAGCAGTCACAGTGCCAAGCCTGACAATATTCCAGAAGCTTTTGGACAACACCCTCAGCCACACGGTGTGAACGTTGGGGTTGTCCTGTGCAAGGGCAGGAGATGGACTTGACATTCCCTGTTGGGTCCCTTCCAACTCACGACATTCTGTGATTCTATGATTCCAGAAGAGAATCAATGAGAGTGCTTGATAGATCTTCATATTTTCAGGTGTGGTCGTTCTATTTTACTGCCACCTGATACAATAGCTACATGGTCACTAATAAATGTTATCCTTATAAACCCATCTAGTTCATATTTACAACACTGCGTTTGAATAAATGTTAGAAAAACAGAGTCAAGCAGAAAGCAAGCTGCTGCTTTAGAAACATCTTTCAGTGCAAAGCAAAGAGAAGAAGGACTGGCCGAAATACATCTCTCTTCCCCACCAGCTGGTCCCCTGAGGAAAAGGTAGGTTCACACAGGGATGGTTTCTCTGTAAGAGCTGCTGCCAAATCCAGATTCGCAACAGCAGCGACATAGCTGGTAGCACCAGGCTGGGGTTTGGGTTCGACTTCTGGTGCTGCCCTAACCTGACGTGCCGGTTGGTGGCTTTTCCTTGCTCTGTTGAAGGAGATAGCAATATTTGACAGTAATGCTTTGTGAAACACTGTTGTTTCTGCAGAGGGGAAGCACCGCATTCAGACAGAAACACCATATAATGTTTGGGGTTGGTTTTGTTTTAAAGGGAATTTACATTCATGGTTAGAAGGAAGAATAAGTCTGAATTTTCAAGAGGTCCCATCTTCCAGGGGCTCACACAAACAAGCATTCCTTTCTTTTGCAACCACCAGACTAAATACAGCTGACGGGGTTTGAAAGGGTAGGTTCTGGCTACAAAGCAATTTAAGGACAGCAGAAATGTGTGGTTTTCTGTTACCGCCATTTACGTGCTGACACACGGGCACAATTCAGCCAGGCGAGGGAGGAGAGATGCTTGGTGCTGCGTTGCCAGTTTCTGAGTCCACCCACTTCACCTCAAACGCTCAGACATCCGTATTTACCCTGGATCATCACAACCGCTTCACAGCCATTACCAGCTATTCAGTAAATAACACGTATGCTGTCTAAACGCATAACATACAAATGCTCAAATACATAATTAATGCAGGTTTACCCTTGAGAGCTGTTGTTGGTCTCCTGGGTAAGTAATAGGTCTTTTATTGTTTAGACTTAAAGATCTCTTGAGCCTCTTTTAAGGATGTGCTTTCAGTAGCTAAAATTGTGCACAAGAAATCTATAGGTGACTCCACTGGCAAGAAATCAAACCCACTATCCTGTTTTGCTCTGCCCTGCCAGGTCTTCATTGAAGAAGACTGAACAAGAAAACTGTCTGCTTTGTCTTTTGCTGCAAGACAAGAACTTGAGTTAAAAATGTGGGTGCTGACTTTACCTTGAGGAGGACCCGGTCCAGCTGCTGCCCTCCCATGAGCCAGCTGGGAGCCTGCATAAGGGCTTACGAACAGCCCTGCAAGCAAAGAGAGGACCCTGGGGAGTCCAGAGACCAGCGAGCATGAAAGCAAGCTAAATTAGAACCAACAGCTTAAAGTTAAAAGGGCATTTATATTTCTTTGCTAATTCTTAGGAGTATCCAAGCCCCTTGCCATTCTGTTTGGAAGGATTGCAGCAGAAAATTCCCCTGTGGCATCTGGGCAAACCATTTCTAACCAGCTCGGTGAAGCCTTGGTGACCTTCTCCAGCTGGGCTGGGCAACCGCACTTGATAGGAGAACACGAAGTGAATCCAAGCAACAGTATGCTCACAAACGCTTCCTTAACATGGTCGTAAAAGCTCCACACGGGTACTCCTGGTATTCCATAAAAACCATTACTGACATCCTATCGGGTCACACACATTCAACATTTTCATTTCTTATTTGCATAAAAAGTTAACAGTCCTTATCTTCGACAGCACAAGAGGTGCGGCAGAGCCAGAAGCGGCACAGAGGCGATCCCCCCACATCCACGCCCCGTGGTCCCCACTGGTGAAATTCTCCTTTATGTGGTTCTGGAATTTATTGATGCTAAAGCTGCTTTAGCCCCTCTTTCAGCCTGAAAGAACAGATTCTATCTAAGCGCGCCTTAACGCACCTCAGCAAGGTCCATGCAGGGACAAGTGTGTGCTCAAACACCAGCTCTGGGGTTTCCACGCGGCCCATGGGACCCAGACGCTCAACTCATGCTCTTTGCAATCTCTTTTGAAGGCTGCAGCCGTAACTTGGGAACAGCGTTTGCAAACACGGGCGTGCGGGGTAGATTCCAACTCTCACCATAGGCTTGTGCAATAATTACCATCAGTATTAATGAATTTATGAGAGAATATCAGTGGGGAATACACCCCCATGTATTTAATATAGATACATAATATGAACTGAAATGCTGTGTACAAACACCTGACACAAATGGAATTCAGGCCTTTCCTACACTATAACAATTCTGAGGAGGTCAATAACTGTTTTCAAATACAGGCAGCCTCTGCTTTTGCGTTTCCTTTTATAAATGATCAAATTAAATTTGCACTGTTACTTCATTTGGGCTCCCCTCCTTTTATGTTTAAAACACATTATTATAGACTTATTTTATGGGTAAAGGAACTAAGAACAATGCAAGCATCATAATGAAAAAGATGTGCAGCATTTTACACTGCATAATAAATGTGTGTCCATATCAACGTAAAACATACAAATGGCAATAATTTAACACTGAATATTTTTCTGCCTTTAATTAAAATAAACTAATAAAGATTTCAGAGATGCATTTGCTTTAATAGAATGCAGAGTTCTAATTGGTGACCTATTTTAAGCAATTTAATTTCCCATGACCTGTTTTTCAAATTAACATAGTAATAGAAGAATGTTTATTGTGTTTGGGAATATAAGTTTCTCCTTCAAAGATGTCATATGCCTTTGTGATTTGATTTAAAGGTGTGTTCTTTTATTAAAATGTTCATATAAAGAGCTTGTAAATTATGTAAATGTTTCTTTTTATGGCATTTAATGAGCCTAGAATTTTAAATCAAAGCACAATCAAAGAAAATAAACAAGGACATCTTGAAGATTCAGAAGATCATTTTAAAAAAAACGTTTCTGCTGGGTTGTACCGAATTCATTTGAATCTCCTTTTTCTTGAAGCGTACTTTCCCCAACTATTTTATTACGTTCACGAGTTTGTTTATACACACAAACCCACCCATACACAAAATGATGTATTTTTCACACACAAGCTCAATCTGCGGCTGTTTAGAGATGGCTCTTTTCGGAATCTCATTAAACTCTTGTGGCATTGTGTGCTGAGGGCTGATTAGGTGTTATTTCAAAAAAAAAAAAAATATATATTCCCTTGTGTGATTTCGAGGCACCTGAATTATTCACAAGTTGCACGGGGGGCCCATTTCCCGAGCCTGCTGCTTCTGCTCCGGTGCGCTGAATGCAGCTAAGAGCAAGTTCAATGCACTGTTAGAACAGAGCTCAAACCCAACACTCAGGGCTGGGTTTTAAATATTAAATCCTCACTTTCTTCACTTTTAAAGAACAATGGACTTTTTAAAATGGTTGGTAGATTCACGGATTTGGGGAAAAAAACACTCACGGAAATGATTTTCTTTGTTAATTGGTTTCAGTGAGCATTTTAATTTTCTCCTGATCCATTTTCAGTTTGAAGGCAAACTGTCTGACAAAACTGAAGGTTGAAATCCTTGAGAGTGTCATGGCAGAGGACAGAGACGCTCACATGGGATGAAGGTCCTGCAGGGACCCAGGAAATCCTCTGTGTCCCTCCTGCGTGGAGCAGCTGAAATCTCCATCCATGGAATGGGCCCAACACGAGCACCAGGCATAGATGTGTCCTGTGCACGTTACACTGCAGGGAATCATAGAATTGTTTCGGTTGGGAGGGACCTTAAAGCCCATCCAGTTCCACCCCCTGCAGGGACACCTCCCAGTGGATCAGGGGGCTCCAAGCCCCATCCAACCTGGCCTGGAACACCTCCAGGGATGGGGCAGCCACCACTGCTCTGGGCAACCTGGGCCAGGGCCTCCCCACCCTCACAGGAAAACATTTCTTCCTAAGATCTCACCTCAATCTCCCCCCTTTCAGCTGAAAACCGTTCCTCCTTGTCCTATCCCTGCCCTCCCTGATCCAGAGCCCCTCCCCAGCTTTCCTGGAGCCCCTTTCAGCACTGGGGGCTGCTCTAAGGTCTCCCCATAGTCTTCTCTTCTCCAGGCTGAACAACCCCAGCTCTCCCAGCCTGGCCTCGTGTGGGAGGTGCTCCAGCCCTCTCATCATCTCCATGGCCTCCTCTGGACTCGCTCTAATAGATCCACGTCCTTCCTGTGCTGCTTCTTAATCCTGCTTTTCATTACAGGATTATGGAGCAACGATTTACAAGGCTTCAGAAGGCCAAGAGTTTGTTTGGGGAGGTGGGGGAGCGACACAAGATTAAGGCCAAAGTATTTTATAAAATCAGGAAAAAGCATTTATTGCCTTCTCAAATGCCAGCGCAGGTGGGAGTGCATTACTTATTCATAGGGAATAGTGAAATTGTTTCAAGGTGTTCTGCAGGGTTAATGAAAGATGTCACCTCTGTAATCTTTGTTACTTTAATTATTTTGTCATGTTGAAAAGTTGTGGATCATCCTCCTTTTCTGGGAAAATGAGCCACTCCCAGTTCTTCCTATAGTTGGGGAGTTCTGCTCATTGTACAAGTATACAGATGCATCTATAGATGCGTGTGTACATTTTGCTGCTTATAGACATCGCCGTAACTGTGCACACCCTGTGCTGCAGGTCTGTCTGTGCAGGCAAAACATGATAACTCGGTCACGGTCCTGGCTCGTATAAAGCCTCATTCATTCTCTACAGCACTCCATGGTCTGAGAAGGTGGGACAGAGGAGAAAACCCTCCACAGAACAGACCCTGTAATGTACCACTGATGTACACGGCCTGCCCAAAGACCTCTCCCACGCTGTGCTCTCTAGACCATCTCCAAATCACTCGTGCGATGTTTGGGACAGCAAAGACACATGTTTAACAAGAGGAAACCCTCGTCACGGCGTTCGTGCCTCTGTAAATATGCAGAGGAGCTGAGTGAGTTTAACAGGGGGTCAACTGCTTGACTAGATCTCTCAGTGATGAGCTTGACATCAACACCTAGACAGATGACAGCCTCCTCCTCCAGCTCATCTCAGTTTCGTTAGGGCTCAGACAGCCGCCTGGCGTTATTTTAGCAGTGCATCCCCACAGCAGAGGAGATGTTCTCTCAGAGCCCCATCTGCTAAGAATTTACAGCTAATGTATCTTACAACACGGGTTTTTGTAGGTATAGGAAGAGGCATTTGGCCTGCTTAGGAGAACTCTGCGCGGCTCTGTTCGTGATCTCATTGCCTGACATATTTGCGTTTAGTATTTTGGGGAACTGGTATTAAAAATATCAATGATTCATCCGTCATTGATAAACATGCCGAGATGTTCAATAAACAGGCTTCAGCGGCAATAACTGTGTATGTATATATAGATAGATGAATATGTCTTCAACGTGTGTTTCAGGCACGATTCCCTCAGTTTAGTCCAAGCTATGAGGTATTTCGTGTTCGAATCCAAGTTTTGCTCTCTGACAATTTAAAATATGCAGGGTCCGAGGGTTGATGGAGTTGGGGTGCCCAGATGCCTCTGTCCTGGCTTCTTGAAGCATTGGGAAAAGAAGGACAAATCTCCAACTAAAATAAATTTGCAGCCCATTTCTGTTGTGTTATTTGCTCTTTATAATCTTATTAAAGCACCAAATGGCTGAAAGCTCTGTCGGGAAGATTCCAAGCAAATGAGTGAAAAATGTTTGGATGCAGAAAGCAAGACAATGCTGATGAAGCAAGATGAAGATGAGTTTCTTAGGGACATGGTTTGGTAAGGGGACGGGTATGGCTGGACTCAGTGATCTCTGAGGTTTTTTCCAACCAGATGATTCTATGATTCTAAGACCAAGTCAGTGTTCTCCTCTGAAGACTAAGGGTTACCAAGTTCTGATTTACACCTTCCAGTTGAGTGGAAGCCCTTCATTCACCCCATATCCCTAAAGCACCCACCATCCTGGGGCGAGACGCATGCCCTTGACTTCGGACCATGCAAACAGCCCGTCTGATGAGGACGCTTGGGAAGAAGCCCTGTAGGTTTGCCCGACACCCCTCACTGATGAGATGCAGCATGTCCTCCCCACTCCACCAACTCTTGTCAGGGAGCAGGAGAAATGGGGGGGAAAGCACTAAAACAGACAATAAAGAGAACAATTCAGAAACCTCTCCACTGGGATCTTATAAAATCATTGATTTCTGGGATTCAAGAAAGGAAAAGGAAGAGAATAATGTTTCAAGAGAAAAATAACTGCCCCCAAACCACAGACTTCAAGCTGTCTAAATTTCGTGTTGTCTTCAGGGGCAGCAGTCGGGGCTCTCTGTGCTTTAACTGCTGGATCTGACCCCAGTGTGTGCTTCACCAGGATGCCACTTTGATACAAAACCACTCTCCTTTCTGTCATCTCATTTTTGGGGGTCAAAACGCCCAATGCTTCTCTTGCATCACTTCCAACTCTGATGCAATTGAACTGGCTCATCAAGCACCCACTGATAGAAACAAGCCCACGTGGAAGGAAAAGCCAGGCCCTCCATTTCCTTTTTATTTCATTTTTGAAGGCTCTGAACTGAAAGAGGGAGGAGGGGAGTATCTGAAGATATCCGTGTATCTTCTTTATGCAAGGGGTAACAGGGAAAAGCATTTTGCTGCTCCGAGGGTGCACAGTCAGTGATCTTAACAGTGCATTATATAACGCTGCCGAATAAATGACAGACAGCCAGGATTTACAAGGCGAACCGAGAACATCAAAGTACCCTGGTGACGACATGAACCACGTGAGCGCAGCTTGAGTGTGCTTACTGTCGCTCCAGCATCTTGAAAAGCATCCTTGTGCCAGCCTGCCTCTGTTTAATCTGTGCAATGAGTTCATCTCGCCCTCCCACTCTCCCACTGAAAGGCTGATGCTGTTCTGCTCTGTCTACTTCCCTTTAGGTACCTGCTCATCCAATATCTTCACACCACCATCAGCCCCTCAGATTGCCTGTTCCTCCTTCAGTCTAGCCCTATTCCCACTCCTCTGCTCCTCCTTCAGTCCAGCAGGAAAAATACTGCTGAAATAAATCATATTGGGTCCTATATAGGACAAAATATATTACTTCTGTGGTTACCAGCCTGGAATATCCACACAGCTCTGCCTTGACCTTACGTGCCTTTGGTTAAAGGGATGTTCCATTATTAATCCAGCTTAGAGCTGGATTAACTTTTAAAGATACAAAAATGCCCACAAGCCAAGTAAGGTGATATATTTTTGGCTGGTTGGACCTGGCGGGCTGCCGGGCAGGGTTAGCAAGCATCTAGAGCTTAGGAGAGGTGCTTTTAGATATAAATCCCAATGGAATAAACCACACCAACCAAACAATCCTAGAAGAAATTACATAAACATGCAACTGGCAGCAGGTCACGCAGGACGGCTAACGTCCTCCAGACATATTTGCACTCTATGAGAAATTCCCCCTACAGATCGAATCTGCCCAGCCTGGAATGCAGAATCATATTCTGACCTGGCTGCTTTGATTTTGAAAGGGGAGGGATGAGGCAAAGACAGAGAAGGAGAAAAAGGGAATTTGAAAGAGGAAAACAAAACCACACTGCATAGAAAAGCATTTAAGGGCTGGTCCAAAGCCTGCTAAAATTGATGTCAATGGGAGGGTTTTGTTTTCCTCCTTTCAACAGACATTGGATCACGTCCCTAGAGAATGGCTTCCAAATGTGGCCGCTCTAATGAAGCATCTAGAATCTGCATTTGAGGCTGAAAAATCACAGTGAGTGCAGCCCGCCCAGGTAGGGATTCTGCCTCGTTTGCTGTGCTGCTGAACCTAGCACGAGGTGGGCACTGCTGGAAACGAGACCCGACTAGCAGGAAAGTAGCTGGGAAGAGAGTAGAATGGTGCTTGTGATTAGTGAAATGTGGGTTTTCACATGCACCTGCACAAAGAGAGCTGAACTACCATCCTGAGACACCTCCTCACATTTGAAATAAGGTATTCAGATTTGTAAACTCATTCAGAATATTAACTTATGCATCAAGAGAAAGATAGGTTTTAACATATCCTTTAAAGCAAACTCTTAAATACTTTTCACGTATGCCTCTTCTGGAGCTATGTGCACATCTATACCCACAGATTCTTGCTCGCAGTAAAATACTCAGCCATTGTGTTTGCTTTCCTTTTTGCCCAAAGAAGGGATTTATGAGCAGGATACTTGCTTTTGATGAGCTGAGCAGAAAGGGAGAAAGAACCACATCTCTTCAGACACCCAATAAAACAGGAACTGTTGAGCTGCTACTGTTTTGCTCATTGCAGTAAAGTTCCTTGTTTGGCATTAAGAGGAGGTGATTCTTACTAGTTTACCTCTATTACCATAGATCAAAAACGTACGAGCAAAAATAGTCAGATAACGAGAAAATTTACCTTTGAATAAACAGCTCATAAAAAGAAATAGTTAAGATCTGCTATAAATTATTCAAATGGCTCCAAATATAAATTGCCACAAACAGCAGGATGAGGTCTTGCCTTTGTGCATGTTGCACGTATCTTGCAACGACACAAACAGTGCATTACGCTCGGGACGCTGCGTGTGGAGAGCTGCACTGCCTCGAGGAAATCCAATGGGAGGCAATGGTAGATAGGGCAGAATAGGCTCTTCTTTGCCTTACAGATCACATATATATGTTTTAAAGCCATTTTGTGCAACTAGGCTTTCAGCACATAATGTCGCTGTTGAAAGCCTACTACTACACTCGGAGAAAATACTGCAGCCTAGGGGAAGCCTGGGTCCCCAGGATAGAAATTAGGGTTGTAGAGCTGCGAGGTAATCTGTGCTCTGATATAATTAAGAGCGATTCTTCACTAAAATCGCAATTTTGTTACTGCAATACTGACAGTTATTTAGATGCACTTGGAAAAAAAAAAATACTGGCTGGTGACTAAACCTGTGTAAATCTATTTATACCAACAGGGCTGCACCGTGCAGGTTGAATAGCAGGATTCGGCATGAAGACAGTGGCACTTGGGCTCGCCTACATTTTCTAGGACACAGCGAGCAAAGGACGGTGGTGATGTGCACTTTTACTTGTCTGAAACTGCAGGGAACAGCCCTCCTCCCTCTAACTTTAGTGGCTGTGTAACCCCACCGATGCCTGATCAAACTAAACGCAGCCTCGCGCGACCTGGGTGAGCCTGGCTGAGCTGCACAGCCACTCCCCAGCGCGGCACCTCTCCATATCCAGGGGGATTCTGCAGCTTTCCTCCTGCTCCTCTTCCTTCCTCACCCTTCCCCTCAGCCTCTCCTTTTCTTTCAAAATGTGGGTCACCTTGCTGACGCCGGCGCAGCTTTGCCCAATGAAGATTGCTTTGGTACAGTTCCCCAGGGTAGGAATAAAGCAGGGATTGATGCTACAAGGGAGAAAGCCAGCTATCCTTGCACAGGAATTAAGTTCTCTCCTTCTGGGGTTACGTGGAGGGGGGGAGGGAAACACAGAAAGCATTTATATTATTTCTTTTCATATATTTTCTTTAATATTGCAGATAAAACTCAGAGTATTACAAACATGCAATGTGCAGAAATGCATCAGTTTCCTTAAATACATGGGGGAACTCAGAAGGGTTTGCTTCCTCAGTCTTTATTTCGGCTTTTTTACTATCTCTTTCTTTAAATAAAATGTTCTGTTGCTTTGAAAGCAACATACATTTGCATGTGCCCACCGCTTGAGCGTCTCTCTGCCTTGCCCGAGGAGCATGTGCCTAGCTCGAGTCCCCACGGTGAGTGGCAGAATCTGCCATATGGAGGTCACCTTGTCCAGGTCCATAAATAGCTCTTTTTCCTAAGCAGGGAAGGGAAGGAGCTACTGAGAGTAATGAAAGAGGAGGCTAGTTCGCATCCATGGCACTGATTGGTGCCAGGGTTACAACACGCAGAGACTTGTCACGCCAGCAGCAGCGATACCGTCAATCTGCAGGTGCAGAAGTCACCTAGTTCCGCCGCAAAAACATGTGCCAGCCAGTTTTTCGTTTCAGTTTTCACACAGGGGTTTGGATGCCTTTCAGGAGCTGAGAACAGAAACTTCAGGAAAGGTGTCCTTGGGGAGATGACAGCAGCCCCCAGGCAAAGGGTTTTTGCAGCTTAAGGATGCGCAGAGGGTCTGCCAGGTTGGTTCCACGCGGTGGGGTCAGGGCAGGGGAGGGATTTTGATGAGGGGAAGCAGCAGCATCGAGGAGGCACTGTCCAAGCCCCCCACTGTTGCCGAGAGCTGCGTAACGGCACAGGCACAACATGGCTCAGGCACAACAAACTAACTGCCATCAGTCAGCCCCCCAGGCTGTGGCAAGGGCTTCCATGGACCAACAACTGGAGACAGAAAGAACCTTGTGCAATGAACCCTTTTGCTTTATTCAGCTTTTAAGATAACAACTTTGAAAAAGCTACAACAGAACCACTTGATAGCCAACAAGGTGCTCAGCTAGCAAAGTAATTGATACCTTCATTTAAAACCAGACTGGAATGTGTCACCTAGTATGTCACATCAGACTGACTTTCACGGAACAGAAAGCGCTGTTGTGTTTCCGCTGCAACATCCTCTGGAACAATGTGAAATTAATGAAAATATTGCAAAAATAATGTTCCCAGGTAAATCACAGGAAATTAAAGGAAGGTGGAAAGGGAGGAGGAGAGAAAACTGTTTTCCTTGATTCTAACTCAAAATTATTTTGGAGCGTTAACACCACAACACCTCAAGTCTGAATTAGTGCCAGCCCTTTATTTTGGCCCCAAAATGTTCAGCAGGTAAGTTGTATCAAGATATAAGACCAAGAAGAAGACATAAGGTCTTGATGCACTCAGTTTGCAACCTTTTAGATGGTTACACCTGATAGCAGCAAGGTGGTTATCCAGTCATTAACATCCCCCGTGCGGGTGATGCCAGCGCTCTCCTCACCACCCTGCTAAAAGCAATCCCTTCCCATTTGTCAATATCGGAAGGGAAGAGCACTTATCCCTCCATGACATCTTTTTGCATCCCACAGGCTGCAAATCCCTGGTTTGATCTTGTTCAGTGTGGAACATCTGACGTGCCTGTGATGGGGAGGCTTTAAGCGCTCTTATTCCTTCTTATGATACCCATGACTATAGGATTGGATAAAAGGGATGAACAGATGGATAGATCACGTATAGACACCGTAAAGCCTTTATCCTTCACTAGGTGTTGGTTTAAGCAATGCACAGTATTTTTAAATAGCCTTTTCTCTTTTTCCTTTCTCCTCCACAAGTTTTCCTCTATGTTCCTCCCCTTGGCAGTCTCTTCCCCCCCCCTTCTCCCATACAAACACTTTGAGCTAGAGTCTTGATACATAAAAAAACCACCCACCATGAAGCAGCCCTAAGCCAGTGTTGCCTTTGTCCTTGCTCTTTAAAAGCTGTAGTTGCTGCTCAGATGAGGTAACAGGCCTCATAACACAAGAAGTATGTTTTTCAGAACTTAATGTCCTCTGCCACAGATGTCGTCTCTGCCAGAGGCTTATTAACACCTCAGAAGAGCAAAGCCCTGCCCACAAAGGGAAGGGAATCTAAAGAAGATACACAAACAAAGGAGGTGAATGTTAAAAGCAGCTAATGAGAGGGAAAAAACCCCCCTCCACCTTCCCATCACTGCACTTCAGAACAAGTAGCATTGCCAAGCACTAAAAACCTGAGGATTAAAGAGACAATTTAGGAAGACTTGATGTGGGAAATGGAAATCTCCTGGAAGATACTAAAAGAACACAGAAGATCAGCGCACATATTTGGAGGAAAGGAAAAAACTAGAAAAAATCTGTATATATGCATGTGGACAACTTTGCAAGGACTAAGAGGAAAACTACTTGGAAATAATTGGTAGCGTTTATTTCCTATAAGAGAAATTTAAATTTGAAAGGAAATTTAAAACAGGGGGACATGCACAAAGCTGTTTCATTATGAAAAAAAAAAAAAGTAAGTTCAAAGGGACTTACTGTAAAAGCAAACCTGTTTGTTTACAAATCTTTTTACTTAAAACCAACCCTCTTACAAACACAAAGAAGCTCTCAAATAAAATATCCACAGCACTGCTTTGGAAGCGCTATGCATTGCTTTTGAAATGATTTTCTCTCCTCATTTCTACACTTGGTCTTCTTCAGCGGTGGGGTTTGTTTTCCAGCACACTGAGGATGTCCCACCTCTGCCAAGGGCAACTTTATACACGATGACTCCCGGGCTGCACAGATGTGCACGGGCATCCCACGGGTCTCCCCACCACCTCATGCGCTGGGACACGGTTTCTTTTGTATTTCTTCTCCAGGGCAGCCAAAAAGAGATGCAGGTGTCCCTTTAATCCTCCAGAGAGAGATCTGGGGAAGCTGAGCCAGATCATAAAGACTAGGATTTTCTTACTAGAGCAAGATCCTTGCTCAGAGACACGTGTCGCTGGCAGGAATATGGTAGAGCTCTGGGACCAGACTGCAGAGTAAGACTAATGGTTGGACAAGAAATAATTATGGGGCCACAAAGATCACTAGAAATAAACAATAAGTCAGGATGTTTAAAAGGACACTATGACTGAGATCAGCCACTGCAAGGACAATAAAATCAGCCCCTGAGATTGTTGCTATTTAAAGAAATGTTTCATATGGAAATGAAGAGCCCATAGAGGAATGAGCTGGGTGCACGACACCACACGCATAATGCTAAAACTGCCTGGCATTTATCCCCAGCACAGCACACGGAGGCTGCGGGGATCACAAACTGTAGCACAGGGGTTAAGAAAACTCGAGGTGCTAAAAGGATTCAAAGAGCACTTAAGCCAGGTTGGACGCTTCACCCAGTGCCGCGAAGAATGGGTGGTATTTGAAGTCTTTACAGTTAGTTATGTTGCATTCACTTATCAAGGGGAGACAAACTATTTGCACAGGGTTTATGTTTCCCATCCTTTGCAGGGAAAAAGTTGATTCACACAGAGAAATTATCCTGAGCTGCTCCAGGCTGAGCTGAGGCCGCAGTGAACATTCAACACCCTATCCCCCGAAAAGAGCTGCAACATTGAGATGTCCTGGTTGAACATCAGGGCTGTAAACCCCCACATCAATAAGGACCCCTGGAGGAGGTGACGCTGTTGCCCTGCGGTAGCTTAGTTCTTCATCATTTACATGCAGGGTCATAATTTTTGCTACTTTGAGGCTGTCCAGTACAGCCACATTAACAGGTCACGTCCATGGAGAGGAGACATGTAGAGCCCCGGCTTCACCCTTGGGTCAAGCATCACGTCTCTGAGTGAGGAAGATTGTTATTTTTAAAGCTGTTCACCCCTCTTACCCCAGTTTTATGAGCCATCCTTGATTGTGCAGGGCTGAGCCAGACCGAAAGAAAAGATCAGGATCATTCCAAGGGCGGGAGGGATGCAGTTTGCTTCAGATGGTGCTGCCTTGGATTGCAGTCAAGGAACTGAATCTTCTGCAGAGATTAACAAGCTCCACAGGTGCAGGGGAAGAACAGGCTCTTCGAACACAGGAGGAGAAAAACACAGTATGGAAAAGTGCCCACTGCCCAATTCACTAGTGAAACTGTTAAACAACTGCCAGTAGGTTTTCTGGAAGGAGGTCAGAAGCAGCAAAGGTGTGGAAAGAGAGAAAGCAGCAGCCGCCGATGTCCCACAGGAAGGAAATGCCAGCCAGTGCTAGGAGATACAATCTGATCCTTTGTGTATTTTGCAAGTTGCCTTGTTGGAATCAAAGACCGTAGAAAACCAGTTTGTGAAATAATGCTGGTGACAGAGCAGCACCACCCCATGTCAGGGCTGTTTCACAGAGTGGGGCTAATTCACCTTTTGTCTGCCTAACAGTACGGCAAAACCGGAATCTTTCCGATCAGAGAGGCTGAGTTATTTCATGCTACAAACCCTTCACAGGCAGCTTGACAACAGAACGGGCTCTGCAAAGCATTATCAAATGGAGCTGAGCCTCAAACAGCACTTCCCAAAGCCTTTCTACCCCATGGAGAATGAAGACGGTAGTGGGGAAATACCGGCTTCTCAGGGAAGGGGCGTAAATAGCTTCAAGTAGAGATGGCAGCAAAAGCTATGCGATAACAAGAAGGAAGAGTTGCTGAGATTATCAGATCCTGGCATTATATTCCCCAAACACTCCTGAAGCCTCACAGCTTCCATATGGCTCATCAGACACATACAATAACATGATCGCTCAGAACATTCAGTCCTATAGAAAAGAAACAAGAAACACAGACACGTCCGCGTGCTCCTCCACACGCACAAACAAAGGCAGCACCAGGACCTCAAACAAAAGAGATGAGGGCAAATTCTATGTTCGAGTCAGCCTCCTCCAGGCTCCCTGTTCACAGGTTCACTGTGAATGTCAGACCTTTGGTGAGACGGTTCATGTGTTGCTTCCACACAGGGCACAGATCCCAGTGAGCCACCAGACCCTCTGGTGAGGCACATCTATGCCAACGACCCAGTTGTGGGTACAAACCCAGCCCCTTGGGTGCATTTTGTAGATCTGCGCTGCTGATCGTTGGGTACCACCTAACACTTCCACAGAGCCACAACCCCATGTCAGCCTGCTGGAAAACCTGTCTCTAAGCAAACTGGAGAGGCATTCTGCTGGAGAGTGCAGAGTGACGCACCAAGGGGACTGAAGGCAGTGGTGGCTTTGTTGGAAAGCGTCTGCTTTCACGTCCACCTCAGCGACATCTGGATGGGGTCCTGTCAAGGTCCTCATCCTTCTGAGCTATCGACAGAGCAAAGGTGTTAAGGCAGCAGAAAGTGTTATTAGCCATCCAAGGAAAACATGTCTTTCCTTGCGGTTTTCCTAGAAGATGTCCTTGCGTGACAGCTCTGGCCCATCCCAGAACTGCCCGAGTCACGGTCTCCACTGACTGCAGCGTTCTATTTTCAGTCAGAGGAAGGATCAGCTCTGTAGTCAGCTCCAGAAAAACTTCTCAGTCATGGCTTGTAACCATGAAGGGTTCCTTCCCCAGCCTGCTGAGGCTTGAAGAGATGAAGTTTCAGTTTATGTGATTCTTTTCCAAGACTGATAAGCCAGCATCCATATTACTTGTTTCTCAGTCATCTGCTCTCCAATTTTGGGAACTATTTCAGCCCTACAAACCTGGCCTGCCATCTTTTTCCTTCTATGAAGCTTTAGAAGCAGAAAAGGATGAATCACCCTTTTTTTTGCAAGTGGGGGGCTCCTTCATACAGTTACTTCTAGCATCCATTGCATCATTCCTTCCTTAGCATCTGCAGCTTCTTTGATGCCCTCTCTTTCCTCACTGAGGGGCTTGTTTATTTTTATTTATTTTTTATAATCAAAGCCTAAGTCTTGGTTTTCTTGTTAAAATCCCTCAACCAAGCTCCTTGAGGAGTAAAGTAGTTGCACAGAAAGTTAATGAGAAATTCTCCCTCTGCCCCTGAGGATTGAAGAAGGGATAATTTAGGTAATATTCAGAACCAGCTCTGACCCTTCTAAGACTCTCCGGCGTCGCTGCAGGAGGAGGAGGAGGATCCGACTGTCCTACATTTTCCTCACGGATGCTACCACCGCTAATAGTGCATGACTTTTCTTCCACCACTCTCCCGACAGGTCTAAGCAGATACGGGTGGAGCAGAAGCTCCAGTGCTGAGCACACAGCCCCTCACCAGTGCTCAGGCAGCGCTGGGACTACCTGGGTAATTATTAGCTCCTGGTAGCAAGTGCTAATTTCCTTCATTTCCCTACATTGGACACCCAGAAATCTGATGAGTAGTTATGGCACCTTCTGCTGGATGTGATCATCTCATTATATCCTAATTAGCCAGATAGGCTCTCCTCCTCATCACGAGCAGTGACTGAACGTCTTCTCCCTTTGCCCAGGATGGGCTCTCCCCCCGCTCCTCTCTGCCGCGCTTCACCCTGGGAAGCGTTTTGTGATACTCTGGAACCCTTGTAAACCGTATTCTTCGATTTGGGCAGTCTTTCAACTCCATGAAAGTTACACGTTGTTTTCATTTCTTCTCAAGTACCTCAGGTCAAAGAAAGACCTGTGTCAGTGGCTTTAAAAGCCTAATAAAGTCTTTCATCCATAGACCTGCTTGCTGGCACAAAGTCAGGGAAAACAAACTAAGTCATCGAGTGTTGTTCAAACTGTCAGATCCTTTTCAGCATGCTCTTCCTGCCAGCCTGTTCGTGTGCGTTTGGGGGCTGGGACGGGGAGGAAGGGGGTGGAAAAAAAAAAAAATCCTGATGGCAGAAAGCCCATCGAACAACTGGCACCTCTCCAAAGCAGCCTCCCCCCGGCCCCCAGCCCGCCTTCGTGGGCACAGGCGTCTGCCAATCTGTTCTGCGCACACACACACACGCGCGCGCGCTGCACAACACACTCAACAAAATGACTTTCCAACAACTTTGCTCACAAGTGCCACTCTACTCTGAGTTTGGCACCTTGCGCTTTCTCCTCACCCCCACCTCTCCCAGGCTTTGCCTCCCAACAAGCTGGACAAGTTCCAACGTTTAAAAGCCCATTTAACCACTCCCTTTTGTTTAGAAATGTTAAGCCTTGATCTGATTTTATCGACCCTGCCGTGCCAAGAGGAGGAGGATGCTGAGGGTTTCTGAGGATCCTGCAATGAGCTGAAAAGCTCCCGGAGCCCTTCAAGCTTCAAGAAGGGCTTTGCCCACTTTGCAGCAGCCCTTGTGCTATTGAGAAGCCTCAGAAGGAGAGCATGTACCATTCATGGGACCACACAGGATGGCTTCCAGTCTTGCTTTTGTGCATGTTTCTCCCTTTAAAAACTTCATTATTGGTATGTTTAGGAGCTGAAATTCAGTGCCATGCTTGGCAGGCACTGCCTTTTGATGGTTAAATAGTTCTTTACATTCCTTGCCTTGTTCAGTGCTGCCATACCCAGGAAAAGAACAGCAGCAGGGGAGGGAGGCAAAGAGGCAAGAACAGGACCTCTGCTCTGATTGACAATTGTAATCTTCCTGGGTATTGTTAGGAGACATCTTTTTGCACTTGATAAACCCAGCATGATTACACGAAACATATCCTTTTAAAATATATTTCTCTTTTCCATAAAGCAGGTAAAGCCAACTGCATTTATAGAGCTAATTTCAATTCCTTTGTACAGCGCAGCATTTGGATGCCCTCTTAAGGATGCTAGGTTTGAAAGTTTGCCTTATCAACATCCTTTTCTCATAACCCCAGAGAAGCTCTAACATCAGTGATAGAAAGGGCTGGGTAGATTGCAAGTCAGACAGAGCCATAGAGTTCTGGACTAACAGGACACCCTTCCCAAAAATACACCTCTCTTTCCCACGTGATTATTTCTTTAAGGGAGATTGGAAAGGAAGAACACACGTGCTCGGCCAGTTACTGTGTGCAAAGGTGTAACCAAACCAACCACCAAGATCACCAGCCACGGGAAAAGACATTGTGGTTCAATTCTTTGTATTCACCATCCCACCAGTTCTGTGCTGCTGGTGGTCATGGTACTGCTGAACAGGGGGAAGAACTTAAACATCCATATTGCTGTTATAAATTCGAATTAATATTTTCTCCTCTGCGGCAATTTACATCAATCACGGCTCCACCTTCGTGTATCTGGCAGTCTGGAGGAAAGAGTCTTCCTCCTGATAGGCATTTACTGACACATTTTTAGCTTTCCTACACTGATTGTGCCCTTCTCTGCTTTTCATTTCCCAAAGAGAAAACATGAAGGAAGTAATAACGAGCAAGCAGCTGTGGTCAACAGAAGTAGCTTGATCGAGAGAGATGCTGTCAAAAAGCCTACACAGAAACAGAGACTTACTGGTACTGAGAACAGCAGAGCCTGGAACAACGTCACTGAAAAACAAATTACAGACAGACACTATCCAAGCAACTTTCTTCGGTCCAAACCAGTCAGATATTTTTGATATCCTGCAGCTTCAAGGAGGATAACAGGCAGTTGAGTGCTAGTGCTGAAGATCACGTTAGCCCTACTGGATTATTCAGGTCATGCTAAACAGCAAATTCAGTGGATTAAAAGAGTCCTCATTCCTGCTGTGCGGTTTTAACAGTCTGCAAGTTACACAGAGGGCCTGAGGATGCTATGTACGTTGCATGTCTTGTGTAGCACTGTATAGTCAGACAAGCTCAGCAAGGGGCATTTGCCTTCCTAAAAATTACCATTGACCCATTCCTGTTTAGGAACATTGAGAAACCAATGGACTCACCCAGCAGCTATGTGAAAATCTCTTTGCCAAGCCATGCAGAACTCACTTTTGTGTCTGCAGTGTATTGGCCTTGTATTACCATGACAAAACCGAATTACCACCATTGAGGACAGCCTTTGCAAATACAACCGTTCTTCTATAGCAATATACTCGTGTGCACAAATGATAGCACAATGGAGTGGATGTGTAACCGCTATAGGATCTCTGTGGTAGCAATGCAGAGTTTTTCTGCTTCTTTCTTGTCTTACTCGAGTAAGCGTTCTGCGTGCAGGCGATAGTGTAAAGTTCAGCAGCACAAAGCATGCCTAACATCAGCGCAATGTTGTTGCCTCACCTTAATGTACTATTCCTGTGATCGCTACAGAGCAGAGGCAGGCTGGTCCTGGTTGTTATTGCAGAATATTTAGGGGGCTTCGCTGTGTCAAGCACTGTTCTTACTCTTGTTAGGGGTCAGTGAAATCACAGGTGTTCCTGTACAACGATCAAAATCAATGTGGCACTAACGTGACTGATCCCGAAACCACCCACAGTAATTAAGGTTGTATTTCAGATGTCAACTGGAAAAGGCTTTTGTAATCATTGCAAATGAAGACATATTGCCTCGCAAAGGAGGTCGTGGGACAGGTAGAAAGAGAATCACCCACCTCTGACCCAGCTCTTGGCACACACTCGCCAACCCCTGCGCGTGCTGAGACCTGCCCAGCACAAAACATAGCCAAACCTCTCCAGAAACATGATGTTGGTGATCACTGCTCACTTGAAAAAACAAATCCTTCAATGAGTGAGTAAATAGCAAATACATGAACTGGCGGTGTTTCTGCTTGATTTTTCATAATACCTGCCGTCCAGGTCGACAATCCAGGTGAAGTCATTGATGTCTAATAGAGGTGAAACATGCAGTTCCCTTCCCTTTGGGAGAACAGTGATGGGCTCTCCCCTCTCCCCCACTGCCCATGCTAGAAAACTTGTAAGAATTCAATATCATTGACACTTCCTCCTCTGCCAAAACTGGTAGAAATTAGCTGACAGGCTTGAAAAATATTATGGAAACTGATAGACAGAGACACCTACACACTGCTTGAGATGGCACAGAACTGCTTTCCCAAAAAAAACTAGGCTAAAAGTGAAAACGGTCAGTCCCTGAGCAGGTCAAGATATGGATATGAGCTTGGTGGTAACAGGCTGACAGATTCCTTGTGGAGACAGACAGCTCTCCAGAGATTCATTGAGCAATGCAAGAGAGAAGGATTTGCTTTACAGTAAAACATTGTCATACACAAGGGTTTAGGAGGACAGTTCTTCGTAATGTAATTTCAATCTGCAGTTTCACAGAGAAGCTTTGACGTCCCAGTCAGTACGTAATGGATTCAGGTCCCACACCTGCACCCCAAGGTCCAAACTAGAAGTTGAAGCGGTTACTTTTCTACACACAATTCTTCTCTTACTGGTGCATAAAGTCAGGATACAGTGACATTTTTAAAAGACGTCCTACTAAGAAGGTGGTGTTCCAGGCCAGGCTGGATGGGGCTTGGAGCCCCCTGATCCAGTGGCAGGTGTCTCTGCCCATGGCAGGGGGGTTGGTACTGGATGGGCTTTAAGGTCCCTTCAGACCCAAACCGTTTTATGATTTGATAACGTTACTTTCCAACACTATAACAGCACTGAAACAATTTGACAAAGTTTTTTTCACAGAAGTTTGCAGAGGTTCCTGGGTATTTTTTTTTTCAGCTAAGAAAAATCACCAGAAGCTCCCACAAAGGACTTCTCGAGGGCAGGAGATGAGAAAGCTGAACATTCATCACCAGCGGATCAGGGAGCAGATGGAAAAACCACAGTAAGAGGTTGCACAGAGTTTGCTGTTTCTTTAAGTCGCTGATGGATTCACACATGATGCAACTAGACACAACACAGCACTTGCATCTTCCTGCATCAGTGATTCTGCAGACATAGATCTTCCCACCCTCCTCTTCCCCCTTCAAGACCCAGACATATTTTTTGTCTGCAACTGGATACAATAAACTTTCTGCATACAAGCCCAGCAAAACAAAACAGCCCATTTTCAGTTCACAGAGCTGCCATGGCAGAAATAAATATTATTTTGTTTGTTGGGATTTTCTTTCTGGTTGCTGCCGTTTTGTTTTCCAAAATCATCGTTCTGCACAACAGTTTAACAAAACATATTCTTCCTGATTCAAGACTTTGCAGCTTGCTGCACAGTAGCTCCATTCTCATTAAAAAGCCAACTCCTCTATGCCCACCCCCAAACTTCTCTGAAATTTCAACCTCTACAGAACATCCTAAATCAGTAAATCTAAGACAAGCTCTGGGTCTTCTCCCAGTTTCAGCAGGAAGCCACCAAACACAAAGATCTTTGCAGCACTGCACGGTTTGCAAGTAGAAGGTAACAACCTTAGTTTTGCACCTTTGCTCAGAGAGCGCCACGGCTGAGGGGAGGCAGCTGGGCACAGACCAACCCACTCCTTATTCCCAGTCTGAACTCTGTTTGCAGTTGGTATCAGCACTGCATGGGAGGCACGGTAGCAAGTGCCCATCTGGCTGATGTCCTAGGAGTTCAGGATATCATCCAGCAGCACAACGCCCTGGCACCAGCCACCGTGGCTGTACTGTGTTTTTGGAAGCGCGTTGCTTGATGTTGCTGAATCAAGTCAGGGGATGAGTCCTCCTTGGAAGAGGAACCTGGTCAGGTTTGGACTTTATGATCCTGACACAGACTCATCAAGCTCAAGCACCTGTAAAGGAGCCTGAATGTTGTTCGCAGGGGGCAGCTTCAGGAAATAGCATCTATTTTCACTTTCTCTCTCCCTTCTCTCTTCAATTGCCTGATCTAGAGGTAATTTTCCTCTCCCTGGTGCCTCCCTCCTCATCCTTTGCTTCTCTCATCCCACCCTATCAACCAGTGACAAAAATAGAGATGCGAAAAGACACAATTGCATAAAAGAAGGGATTTTTCCATCTTTAATCGCAGAGGGGGATTGTTTTGCACGCCGCCTTATTGCAAAAGCATGGCAGGTTCAGCAGGTAAGATTTGGAGGGAGGCTGCACAAAGCACCGAGCTGAGCCTGCCCCTTGACCTCCAGCTCCCTGCCTGCTCTGCCTTCAGCTTTATTGAAGGCACCAGGCATGAAATGGTACCAGCGATGATGCTTCAATGCTTTTCTAAGCAGCCTTTGTGCAGAAGGGGTAGTCGTAGCGAATGTGCACCCTGCGTGGTGTGCTTACCTTCAACGCGTGTACCTGGGAGGAACACTGCCCTGGTTTTACATCGCTAATTAAGAAAGCATGTTTCTGTGCAGGCATCGGCTCTGTGGCTCAGCAGATACAACACTGTTGTACTCCATGGTTAGAACACGTTTAAAGAAACCTGAGTTACTGATAATTTACGAAAAAAATCGATGCTTACCTTGAATTTTGTCTGGTTGGACTCGTGGCTTTCTTTCTCCCCTACAAGGGCCGCTTCACTGGGCTTCTTGTAGCTAGAGGTAAAAAAAAAAAGAAAGAATATTGTAAGAAAAAAGGAAAATAAGAAATATCAACGTGCTGTTTAAGGAGCTTTATTCATTCTATGTTTTGGTTTGGTTTTTGTTCAGTATTAGAGCTGATCAAATTAAACTTTGCAAAAAAAATATCCATCATAAGCATAGCCTCATTTTTTGTTGGAAAACATCAATGCTCTGATCTCTGTTAACTTAAAGTACGGCTCCTCTCCTTCTAGCCCCTTCCTTCCTTGCTCACCATTTGCCACATTGGAAACTGAGGCTGAGCCTCCTCTTTGAAGTCTCCTTAGATTCACCTGGGCAGTTCACCACCAAATTCAAGTGTATCATTAAGATCTTCAACTTGACAATTAAAACGATGTAAAGTTAACAAAAGATTAACTTCCAGATGCCATCAGCACAACTTCCAGGACGATCACTTTTACATCTCAGGGCTATCTTCTCCTGTTCCACCAAGACTCAACTCAACTACTCAACCATTTCTGAACAACAGAGGAGCAGAGGTGGGTCCTCCGAGCAGCATGTGTTGCTTTCCCTTGTGAGAAGCTGCTCATTGCCTTTTACTTCTCCTCCATGCTAATTTCCAAGCCAAAGCATCCTATCCTTCACCTCCGTGCATCCCATAGTCATTCATACCAGCACAAACTATGCTGAAACCAAAGGAAAGCACTGAGAGAAGACACCAAGCCCAAGGCACTACCACCCTAAGTCAATGCTCAGCATTTGATTGTACGCTCCCCATATAAAATTAATTGATCGTGTCTTTCAATGGACCACCTACAGCTCTCAAAGTTTAACCAGATGGAAACAAACAGGCTTCATTCAGAGATTTAAATTAACAAAATATCATCACAAAAATAAAATTATTCCCAATATGATTTTTTTTTTATGCTACTCAGTAGGGCTGCATAGGTTATTTTCTTTAGAGTACTTTGACTTGGACTTCTTAAATATATTCGAGAGGTTTCCCAAAACAACTTATTTTAGAAAGATGGATTTCTCAAGATTCAAAATTTCCCCTGGAAATTCACTGTAAATACATTTTTAACCTACTTTTCTTCCTCTCTCCCTCCCCAGGAGCTCTTTGTCTCACATCAGTGCTCCGCCACTCTCGGATCCTGTGAGTTTTTCCGCCTCAGTGCTTTTTGGGATAAAATGATCTTTACCAGCGACTCTGACAGAGCTGATTTAAAATGGTCTTTCTTGATTCATGCATTTCTCAATTCCTTTCTCCTCTCTGCTCTTGCAGCTGTAATTATTGGTGGATTTCATTTCAATATAAACCCCACCAAACCAGAATCCCCCAAAAATCTGAAAGGCATCCTAACCCCCTCTCCCTCTGCCAGACACATCCCCAGTGATCTGTGCTCAGGATGGCAGCGGGGCTGCCTGAGCCAGATGGGAGCTGCTGAAGACCTTGGAGATCAAGCCACCAGCCTTCGATTGTGACATTTGGTCGTGGGTGGCAATTTCTTCCTTTCACACTTAAAAAATGTTGAAAACCACAGTAGCTCTGTTTGACAGGGAATCAAAGGCTGATTAGCCTTATCTTGTTACATGCAGATGCAGAGAAATGATTTCCCACTCGCTCCGGTCAGAACCAATCTTTGGACCATCAGCCAACACACAATGTGCCATCCCAAGTCCCAGAACCTCTGTACACAACTAACGGGGTTTTGGTGCCATTCACTGCATTGGAATCAGGGGGACAATCAAGTTTACTCCTTCCTGGGCTGCCCTAAAACAGCTCCAGAAGCCAGGCCTGCATATCTCTAAATTTTTAGCGTTATTGAAAAATATTTTCCTGATGGGCCAAGAAATAGTCCCCCTGTTCCACGTCATGGTCTCGCAGGTTGTGATGTGGGGCCAGCAGGACCTTGGCTGGCACAGAGGGCAGGAGTGAGGGCAACTCTCCCTTTCTTCGTTGAAATAAGGAGGATCCTTCTTCATGTGCTTTTATTAAACCATGTGCCTGCACTGTGAGCTCAAAATGACACTTTTGAATAATTTAAGATAACGATAATAGAAACATTAAAAAAACTCTCGAAGAGACCAAACCCAATTCCTCTTCGCAGATTCTGAATTAGTTTCTCACTTGTAGCCACTTCTGCTCTATCTTAAGAGCTATAAGAAAAGCACAATAGAAAAGGAATATTAGGAAATCACTAATGCTTTTTTGAAAGCACCTATTGCTTAATCTTCTGCAGTGTTATTCCTGTGCAGCTTTCATCTTTACCCTGCGTATTTTACAAGACACCTCGTACAATCATAGCCCAAAACCGGGTTGGTTTTGCGCGATTTCCTCTGCAGCTGTTTTGTTCCATTGGAGATGATGGAGATTCACTGGGTCAGGACCTTTTTTTTTTTTTTTAAATAAGGCACAAGCTTTATTTACAAGACAACATTAACCATTTGGATTTCCCAGCTCCAAAATTCCTTGCAGGCATTCTGGATATACTAGTTTTGGGGTTTTTTTTTGCTTCTTTTGAAGTCTATTTTTAATAGACCGGGTCTGACACAGCTCAGGACTTTGCTGCTTTTTCATGCTTTGCTTTCAAGAAGGCAGAAATGCAAGCTACTCCTAAAACTCCAGGATAAGGACATCATCTTTTCCCCAGCAACATCTGGAATATTAACAGACTGGAGCGGGGTTGGAGTTGCATTGGCTGAACCAATCTCCGGCAGGAGCCTCCCCCCGCTCACAAGAAGGAAAAAGCAGCGGCGAACGTGAGGAGCAGCAGACGCACTCATCGCTGCGTGACTCCAGTTTCATGCCTGCACTTCTCTACTGATTTATGGGGCAGCTCATTTCCAGACCCACCTCCTTCAGGAGGAGGAACTTCAACTCGTTGTGAATAACAGGGTCCTATATCTCTTAAAGCAGTCGCTGCTTCTTTGCGGGGTGAGGAGGAGGGGAATTATGGTGCAGAGAAAGATTTCTCCTCCCTGGCTCTGGAAATGGACTGCACAGCCAGAGAGCTGGTGCATTTTTGCAATGCTAAAAAAAAAAAAAAAAAGCTGTAAAGCCCATAACCCAAAACACGGCTCGAGACGACGAGGAGGAGATCCCACAACCCACTCCCATCATTAAAGCTGCACAATAGAAGACACACACGCCTTCCGCCCATTCAATCTCTCCCTTACATCTACATAGCTATATACACATGCCCCACAAAGCCATATTTTCCACGTTAAGCCTATGGATTACTGGCTCAGGCCCTTAGAAAAAAAAAAAATTGGAAAAAAATGTTGCCAAGGCAACGAGCCAGGGGTTGCTATGGCATCTTGGAGCCGAGCAGCTGGGCCAATCCCCGCTCCCTGCAAGCTGGGAAGGCGCAAAGCCTCTAAATTTAATGTCAGTGCGGAGAGGAAGGGAAGCTGTTGAGGCATGCATGATGCTGAGCGTGCGCTTGCTAAATGCGGACAACATGGCCCCCATGATTAGGACCAGCACACTAATGAATATTCATTGGGCTGATTAAAGCAAAGTCAATTAACTACTTGACTGCTTGATTTTTTGCTGGATTTTAGTCATCTCTTTTAACCATTTTGCCACTGGGGATGCTCTTGTTCTCCCCTTCATCTCCTTCTTTCCTCCTCTACGTTTCCTTACACTGGCAATTAGGGCTTAGATATTTTTTTTCTTGCCTTTATGCTTTTTACTGACAATAACCCATCCTACTCAAATTTTACGGCTCACTTTATTTCACCAGTAAATCTTGTTCTTCTAGGGTCCCCGTCTTCCTCTGCAGATGTAGGTAAACCAGAGGGTCACAGATTTCCACCAAGTTTTTAAATCTCACGTACGATTTAATTCCAAATCCACAACTAAGCAACAATGCTGATTTTTTTTTTCTTCACAGTGGGATTCTCCCCCATCACTGCAGCCCTTTGTTTTGTAACACGGAGAGTTGCTGTGAGCCAGGTCAAGGGCTGCAGAATATTGTTTTATTCTGATTTGTTAGATCAGGATTCCTTCAGACAAGCAACTCAGACCGAATGTTCTAGGAAACCTAAAGGGATCCTAAAATAAAACAACAATTCATTAAAAATGGTTTTCAATTTAAAGAGATGTCTTTCTCCCAGTGCAGTAGTGATGTAATAAGACTGCGAAAGAAGACTGCATATTTTATAGAGATCATTTTTCAGAATGTGCCTGCAAACTAAAACACGTGATTAAATTAAAAATAAATGAAAAATTGTTGGGAAAAAAAAATAAAAATCCACATTTGTGAATTCAGCCCGTAGAGCCTAACCTGGGAAAATACATTTATTTTCACCATGTTCTTTGGCTTGTTTTGAAAACTCTTTCAGGTTCTTGTGTTACGTATACAGTACTGTTTCAGGGAAAAATGCATTTACATGGTAGTTGCGACTGTCCTGGAGGGAAGTTGTTAATAGTTTAAGTAATAGACCTGATGAGTAGAGTGGAAAACTTGAGTATAAACTGTATTTTTGAGCTCGTGCTTTTGTCAGTAAAGTAAAAAGGTGCAGAAAAAGACAGAATTTACAGCAGGGTAGGGACAATACTGACTTCCAGTATCGTACGTGCAGTTCAGGTAGTTGCAAGCAAAAAATGCAAAAAAGTAGTAGAAGAGGAATGAAGTGAGACAGTACAGATGAATCTGCATTATTTTTAACTTCAAACTAAAAAATACTTAATTTCTATTATGTAAACATCCAGATTTCTCTATTTGGTTGGATAATGCACATATTTATGTGGGTTTATACCTATATAGTCATAAGAAAAGGTAGCTGCTTTTCCAGCATGGCACTACAGAAAACAGAATTACAATGCTTTCCTGTGCAGGTTGTTTTCTAAGAGCATTACAAGAAATTTCTCTGTGTGCCTCCATCACCCCTCTAACTAATGCTGTTCTCCCAACTTTTAATCTTTGCATTCACAACCAAGCATTCAGCACCTCTTTGGACTCTACGAGTCGTTTGGGTTTCACCCCACACCGGCTAACGCCGCTGCAAGAATGAAATCCCAGGCACGATTTGGTGTGCGCGTTCCCGGATTGCTGAGATGCCGTCCTTCTTTTCAAGGCTTTACGTTTCTGCCATCAAAATCAGAAATCTGCATAGCAACACCGAGCTCGGCGGGGTAACACGTTTCATTTACCCAAATCTGAAGGAAAACCACAACAAATAATTACCTATTTACAAATTAAAAGAACAACCGAAGAAAAGGAAGGGGAATGTGTTAAGCTGCCACATTCAATCAAAAGAAATACATATTGGGGGCTCTTTATCAAAATAACACGTTTTCATCTGTGTGCAGTGGAAATCCCTTCACAGGGGGCAATGTACCGACATAGATGAACACACACAAAGTAGAATAATTCTATGCTTAGAAAAAATTTAGAAATTTGGATCCAAATTTTAACTGGGTCACAAATGAAACGTAGTCAGCGAGCTATGGTACAAGAGAAAAAAAAAAAAGAAAACAGACAAAAACCCCACCCCAGTGCCATGCAACTCAGCAGTCTGCAATTCCTGGTCAGGAGAGGCCACAGCATTAGCCAGGCAGGGTGTTGCAGGTCAGGATTAAGATGCATTAACAAATTCATATGGAGAGCGCTTGCCCAGCACCTGCCCACAGTTTGCCAGTTCTCTTCGTGTCCCCTTCCATGTGAATCAAATTGTCTTTTTCAACTTGGAAGAGGATTTTTTTCTAAGAACATATAACGTTACACTGGGTAAAATTTGCATCCCCTGAGCTGCGAGAAGCATTTTAGCTCAAAATTTACACGGTTAAGAACTACGCGGTTATCGTGCTCGTATTGTGAATGATACCAAGATGAAAATGCTCAAAGACATGTGCATGTGTGCGCATCCAACACCACAGATAAAGGGCGGTTAACCAGCCTCTACCCTGGTTCCAAGATGCATGCTGAATTCTATGAACTACTAAACAGAATAAAAAAAACCCCAAACCCAGAGTTTACATCCGCACAATGGAAAAATATTCTGACTGCAAACCCATTGCGGGAGTGGTAAATTCAGGGTTAAGTCTCTGGATTCTTGTCTGATACTCTCAGCCTTTCATGTCTCTATGAATTTTTATTCCTGCACTCTGGGGTAAATTAAGGCTGATGGTGTCAATACGGAGGCTTGAGCCCTCTTTCGAAATTTTTTATGTTTTGTCTGTTTAATTCAGACCCTTTAAGTTTGATTTTTCACCAATTTAGGTGGAGAGGCTTGGGGCTTTCTAATCCACTTTGGAAATGGCATATTTTCCAGGAGGCTATTTCCCACGAAACTTCCCCCCCACCCCCCCCCCCCCAAGTCATCGTTGCACATTGTGTCAAGGCAGTAGCCATTTTCCCAGGCAGAAGAAATTCCTTGTCGATAGCTTCTAGCGACCTGCTGGCTGATCAACCCCCTCCAAACCACCAAGAGCAGGAGCATCCCAAATCTGCGGAGACGCTGAACTTTTGCATCTATCTGCTTCGGAAAAACAACCCCCCCTAAACCCTTCAGGAAAAGCCTGATGCATTTGAGACTGAAAACGTGATGTGTCTGGGATTAAAGCAAAACACGTTTACAGACCTCGCAATGCTAACCAACCAGAAGAGTTATCTAATATGAGATACATGTGATTGCTGGAATAATATTACAGGAGACACCACATCCCTTCCTCCCTGCGTGCGTACCCCTCTATGCACGCACACACATGGTATTTCTAATAGGATCTCTTCTCCCCTCTCTCTCTCCCCCGCTTTCACAATCTGTCGCTCTCCAATCTGCCTACTCTGCTCTATTTTCCCATCCAATATTCCCCCTCTAACACCTTCCCCTCCTCTTCAAGCCCCCATCCTTGCTCCCTCCAGCTTCCCCCTCCTCCAGGCTCTGTTAACGGCCACGTTAGCGCTGAGTTTCTGCTCCGCGGACGCTCAAAGCATTTGGGCTTGTTAAAAAAAACCAAACAATAGGAAATATTTGTCCCCCTACTCCCAGCACTTAGCACAGTAACTAAGTCCTCGAAGAATTTAGTGCCTAAACCCAATTTTTCATAGAGATGGATTACATTATTAATACTCAGTCTTACTCGGTGCTATTTTATCAGAAACTTTACAAACAAGTTCACTACTGCTATCTCCGCTTTATGGAGGGCAGGAAACAGCAGAGGGAGGAGGAAGGCTCGGTCAGAGCTCCCCAGCAGGCTGGTAGCATAGCCTGAAATAAATTAGGTCTCCTGGGTTCCAGTCCAGTGCTCTACCCATTACTCTCTGACTAAGAAACAAATGCAGAGAGGCCAGAAAATGCGTAAATTGAAGGAACACTTCACCATTCCTTGTAGTTTGTAGGATAATTACTGGATGTAGATGCTGCTAGAGACGCCTGAGGCTTTGGAGATCCCAGAGATATATTTATAAGATCTGGCTTTTCCTCCAGACCAGCCTGTTGGTCTTCTGTGTTGTAGGAGCTACTTGCTCTGGCTGCAGTTTGGCCCTAACTTGGGAAACGCAGGACACAACCACATCTAAGAGGAGCAACTGGTTTAAGAAGTTCAAGGAAAGCATCAGGCTTTATCTAGTCCTGCCAGGATTGAGGAAATGAGTACTTAATTTCTCTGAAGAAAACGAGCTTGCAGCCAGCTTGTGTGGACCTACACATGGGAACACATCTAAAAGCTCTACCACAGCGCTCAAGAAGGAGAAATGGGTTCTATGCAGCATGTAAGACAATAACAGCTCTGACGAAGAGGGGAGAAAAATATACAAATTTACACTCTTAACTTACAGGTTTACATTGTGGGCACCCCTTGCTTCCTGCCGTGCTGCACAGCTCATGGGGATGAGGATAGCACTGACCCCATGGAGCAGCGGGCACAGCAGCAGCATCAAGTCCCTGCGTGGAACACTGAGATACAGAGGAAGGACTAATCTAGGATGCAGCAGTGTGAGGGTCCTAGAAGATTATGAAGATCTGCACCTCTTTCCAAAAGATACAAAATAGGGGAATAACCCCAAAATAAGGGAAAACCCCCAAAGCTCATTAAAAGTCCAGAAAGCTGAGAGTTAACTCCTTGTCCTCACTCTAAATTCACATCTGCTACACATTATATTTAGACAGAGTAAAACACAGGGTAGCCGATACCATGGGTTGTTGCAACACAATACCTGTATCACACAGCAAGAGCCGAGGAGGGACTCACAGCTTTCAGGCAGACCTGCACACCATGGAACAAGGAGCTGTTCCAGAAGAGGTGGCATCCAGCAGTCTCCTGGAGAGGACCATGGCTGCAACAACGAGGAACCTCGGCTTTTAAAGCTGTTTCCCCACTTAGAAAGTCAGGTTCCTCAGTACAAGACATGCACATAGTGGAGAGCTCAGCAAAGGACCACAAGGATGATTAAGGGACTGGAGCATCTCACACGCAAGGGAAGACTGAAAGAGCTGTGCTTGTTTAGCCTGGAGAAGAGCAGGCTCGTGGGAATATTATCAAGGTACATAAATACCTCAAGAGGGGTGCAAAGAGGACAGAACCAGGCTCTTTTCAGTGGTGTCCACTGGCACAAGAGAAAATGATTCTTCATTACGAAATTTCAAATATTTTGATGTACACTTTTCAAATATGGCTTTATGAACCATTCCTTTATTACAAAGGCAACAAAGAGGTTTCTCAATCTGCAAAATTTCTTGGAGAGATGACTTTTCAGATTTCCTCACACTGATGACTGAGAAATCTAACAACAAGATCACCTGGGGACATTTCCTGTTCAAAACTTTGAGGATCAAGCCTACAGCAAAGATTTCTGTGCACATCCAGGCTGCTTTACCAACAGGACGGCCTCCTTGCCTTGGGCAAGTACATCTTTATAGAAGAAATCCAAGAAGAAATCAGTCATGCTAAAGGTATGAAATGTCACAGCAATTTTTATAATAAAAGGGCTCTAAAGCTGAACCAAAAGACTACAAATCTGTAAATACAAAACATGGAGGTAACAATTATGTATACACACACAAATTCCGAAGATGTGTGGTAGACTGGTGAGATGTGACAGATTCACCCAACGCAAAGGTAACACTGTCATGACACAACATTTGCATGTCTGGAAAGCTTCTGGCCGCTTCCCTCTCTAAAAGCTCTGAACTACCGATATAAGAGGGAACATCCCCTTCTAGATTCATAACTGGTGGCAACATGAGAAGTTAAAGGCAGGGACAAAAAGCTTTTGCGGTGAGTGAAATTGCCAGTAGATTGTCTGGAGCATCTTGCAGCTCACCTTGCTCAAGTGACCTGCAAAATATCACAAACAGCAAGAGGAACAAAGCCTACAGCTAAGAAAGTGTTATTTAAGGAACACCTCTTCTAAGAAAACCCAGTTATTACCTATTTCCAGAACATCTCACTATACCTGATGACAGAGTAATAAAACAATGTCAGCAAGCAGAGATACGAAAAAACCCCAACAGCTGTATTGGTCAGGGGGTCACTCCACTGTTGGACAGAGGGTGCTGGACCAGAAGAACGCCCACCATCTCTCTTTGGTAATCCTGATACTTGTCACGTCCCTTTTGGTTGCTTCAGAACTTTTGCACCACCACAGGAGCAACAAAGTCTTCACTTGTAACTTGAAATAAACTGTCAGAGTCCCAAAACATTTTGCTCATATCTGTGCTCTATAGAACTCACCGCAATAAATTTTTTAGACGTCTGGATCTATGGTTGTGTGGTGGGTGGTGTTTATCCAATACAGAGTGAATGGAAACTTCATAAAAGAGAAGACCCAAGGTCAGCTTTGACTCCAGAGCCATCAAACGCGCCGCTGACAAGTTAGATGCTAGTGAAAATGTAAGTATGGAGAGATTTTTGTGGTTGTCCTGCACATGTCATGCCCTTGCACATCTCTGTTCTTGTGATTGATGACTACGCTCCAAAATGATGATATAACGTACAGCTGAGTCAGTTCTGTTTTACAAATCTGTACAACTCTGGGCTGACTGCTCTCAGTACCTGCCTGTGTGCATGCAGAGGTGGCAAGAATAGTGCTTTCCTCAGACCTGTCTGAAAAATTCCCCCTCCGGGGTATTCCGAGTAGTGGTTTACAAATCCCTTAATTCAGGCAAACCCAAGAACTGCTCCTGCTTGAGAGAAGTGAAGTGACATCAGGAAAACACGTGCTGAGAAAGGACAGAAAGAGGAACTCTTTGAAATCAACTTAAAACCAATTTCTAATCTCTTGGGTTCAGAGGTGAGTGATGAAACTTTCCTGGGCTAGTTGAAAATGAGGCGAAGAGTCATAAGCTGTGCCTTCAGCTTTAAGTAAGGACACAGTGGTTTTTTCAGTTCCCGGTGTGCATGCACACACGTAAAAGCAGAAGACTTCGTGTCCTGCTCTCTTGTCCTGACAGTACGTGCAAGAGGCTGTGCATTTTCTCACTTGATGTTCCACTCTACAACACAAGATCCATCTAAAACCTCCACATCTCAGGCATGGAGGTTGCTCATGTGGAGATTCCTGCTCCAAGGAAGCCCTAAGATACACCAGAAGTCAAATGCGCTCATTTGCTCAAATGCACTTTTAGAATCAGAGTAACCCATCTCTGCACCCCCTCGAATACCTGCCCTCTGACTTCACCCACTCACCCAAGAAATGTTTCGTGCTGCCTGGTGCTTGCAGAACACGAAGCCACTCCTATGCTGAGCCAACCCCTTTCAACAATCGTAACTGGGAGGCAGAAGCAGCAGGCGAGTGCACTGGTGCAAACTCACCACGGCCCCGGCAGAGCTGCAATCGTGCACATCACCTCTCCAGGAACTTGTTTGTGTTCTTGGGAGAATGTTGAAAAATATCTCTGACCCCCAAACATTTACCTTTTGATCGGAGGTTTCCAATGTTGCTGTAGTGTATTAAAGCTGAGATGCTCATAAAAAAACCCTTTGTGTCAACATAGTAAATGACTCTAATTAGGCTGGTGGTGCAATGAAAATGCTTAATTCATTCTGATGAGGCAGAAGGAAGAGCTAAAATGTTTATAGACAATGGGTGAACAGGGAGATATAATGCTGAGTGCCAGCTTTAAATGCAAATTACCACAGAAATCTTTCCCTCTCCACCATCCCATTCCTCCCCCTTCGTCTCTCTCTGTCGCCAGCACCACACTGTAATCTCCTAGTGCAGTAATTAGAAGTGAAAGGAGCCACATAGAGGGGCCTCTAAAGGCAACACTAAAGAGAATTACAGAAAAAAATACCTACCTTTAATAGAAGACAGCACCGCTTTCCAAAGTGCACCACCATAGCAGCACTTAGCACGGTGGTAGGATTGGAGAGGTGATAATTTGGAGGGGTATTACTGAAATGGTATGTAAATTTGTTGCATTTCTCCCCTCATCTGAACTGAGCTTGACCTGTAATGTCTGTGCACAGGGCTCGAGCCACTTTGCCTTTTGGAAGAAGGCCAGGCGAGCATTGACAACCATTTTGGTGGAGGCAGCTCTCATGGTGTTTCCTCCCTTCCCCAGCAGTCTGGAGCTGCAAGTGGACAAGAACAGTAATCTTGGAGGAAAAAAAAAAATACACAGCCTGGAAGTTGCCAAAGAGTAAACATAGGAACCTTACAAAGTCATCCTTGGAAACGTTCCTCATCACACACGCAGCACCTCACTTTGTAGAATCCTAAGGTTGGAAGAGACCTCTGAGATCAAGTTCAGCCATCCTTGTCTCCCCACTAAACCCTGTCCCTAAGGAACTCATCCACCCATCTTTTAAACCCCTCCAGGGATGGCGACTCCACCCCCTCCCTGGGCAGCTGTGTCCATCCCTGACCACCCTTTCAGTGAAGAAATTCTTCCTGATGTCCAGTCTAAACCTGCCCTGGTGCAACTTGTGGCCATTTCTTCTAAAAGAAGAGGATAAATTATAAATATAGAGAAAGAAGATGAGAGAATGGAAGTGAACAAAGAAGGAAGGAGAGAAAGTAGCCAGGGTTTGATTTGCATGACATTCGTTCTTTAAATGTCCTCATTTGAAATCTCTGGAATAGCTTTTCATTTAGAGTTTAAGCGAAGAAAAGTTCCTGCTGCCAAGTTGAGCGTCTCATGTTTTCGAATCTCCAGTATCAGCTTGGACACAACAGCACGCGGATGTGTCTTAGAGTTCCATATCTGGAGCCCGAGCCAAAACTGGGGTTTGCTTCATCTTCTGTGAATTACTTGCTCTCAACCCTGTTTCAGCATGGAACAAATCCCCTCTTCCTTCCCACACACAGGCACAACACGAGCCACCCCACACAGCAGAAGGTCAAGACAGACCAGAAAAATCTGTCATAGTCCTAGACTACAAACTCCATTCTGGATTACAATTTTTTAAATTAAAATATTGTTTTCTCTCCTTGCAGAAGCAATTGCGTCTCATACTTAAGAAAAACAGACCAGGAGCCAACAAGGGCAGGGGGAAGGGGCAAATATCAGGTAGCATTTTATTTGAGACTATGAATTTTTATCATCTTTCCACTCTAACCTCGTTATGTTGCCACTGGACAAGGTCACACTCACTCTGAGCACATCATTTAACACCGTGCTCATCTCCTTAGGCGAGCCTGGTGACATGCCCTGCCCTTTTCTGCAGGTGGCCTGACCACAGCCGCCAACCTGGACTTGCTTTTACTTGAGGGATTTAACACCCTTTAGGAAAGCTGCAGGAGGTTGAGGTGTGCTGCTAGAGGTCAGCGGTCAGCCCATGCTGCCAGATCACGTTATGTTACCAACCCCCAAACAAGCTGGATTTTCTGACTTAACACATTTTTATATGATAAAAATACAAAGATGATGTTTTTCCCCTGCCTTACAGCCAGTGTGCAGGAGGACCAGCTACCTCCCAGAGCAGTCACATTCCAGCAGGACAGTTATCACAGAGGTGATGCCACATGTTCACAGTGCATACAACAGGGCACGGTTCTCCGCACGCCCTCATCTGCATAAACAGGACCACAGAAGCCCCAGACAAAGCTGGACTTGGAAACAGGCACAGCTTTCTTGTGCCTGTGACTCATTCCCAAGGCTCAGCTTAGCTCATTCATAAAAGATCTCCATCTGACCCGCAGAGCCACTTCAAACCCCTGGTGTGTAGGTGACGCTGGGCTCTCCTCGAGGACGCCCCTGGGCACAGCACGGCGTGCCAACAGCTCCCTCTCCCCCAGCCGCAAGCTGGAGCATCCCACCATCTCTTTCTCTCTCTCCCTCTCTGTGTTTGCTCAGTGAGACAGAAGCAATACCAGTTTGCAGCACAATAAACCATGTAAAGGAAGCATCAATTAACTAGAATACATGGATATAGTATTTAATTAACTGATAGGCTCACAGTTACCGTATGATGTCATGGAAACCTCGAATCTCCTGGGTGCCGCCTCACACATGCCAACTGGGAATTGGAGTCATCACAAATCCCATGTAAAGTTTGAATCCTGACATTTTTAATTAAAAAAAAAAAAAATAGAGAGATTGACTCTCTTAAGTACGTTTTAATTGACATAAATGTGTGCACATCTTTGGTACCACAGGAGCCCGGGGTGCGATGACTCTTGAGGAACGGAGGCCAGTGGCATTACTCACCTATTCAAGGCCACTGTTATTAATGATGGCTTTGTGTTAAGAAAGTGGAAGAATGAGGCTCTAAGGAAATAAGAAGATGGCAAAATCATAGTGGATGGGTTTTCAAGGATGTAACAAGACAATACACTGCATTTACATTGCCTTCCATACGAGGATCTCAAAGTACTTTTGCCAAATAAAAACTGGAAACTTTTAAGGCCAATTTCATGACTCCTAATTCAATGTAAAAGTAAAATTTAAGTCTGGAACTTCTTGCTCAGTACCTTTTAAAGAGGCAACCCATCCCAGTTCAAATACTGAATAATGTAACCCCATCCATTTAAAAAGCAAATATTATTCACAGGATCAACAGCTGAAGAAACTGAGGCAACCAGAGGTTGGGGCCATTGGTCCGAAAGCCAATGCTGTTGAGTGTCAGAGCAAGGAAAGCAGCTGAGACAGCCCAGCACGGGCCTGATCCTGGCTCTGGCCAGGAATGGTGAAAGGCAGCACCCTTTCAGTACTGCTGACAACACTCAAGGACTGCTAATTCCCCCGGGATGTGCCAAGAGGTGCCGAGCATCCCTGCTCACAGCCAGCGTGTCGGGGCCTCTCGTGCTCCAGCAGCACTGACTCAGCCTCCTCAAATACCTGCTAAACAACGCCAGGGGCTTTTCCCAAGTACCAGCCCGCTGCAGTTGGTACTGAAGCTGAATCTTTGCAGCCCATAAACAAACACCAATAATTAGCCTCGACACTCCAGCAGAAGTAATTTTACTACTTCTGCTGTAAGCATTAATACTTTCATTCCATTTACTGCGAGATATTTGTTGCCTGGCACTAATTTGGTCCCAACATCTTAAATTACAGGAAAAGTCCTGCATTAAGAACCATTACGCTGAGATGCATCGTATTCCTTCCCTTCGCGCTTTGACAGTAGAGCATTAGACTTAAATACACCGAGACAGGTAAGTACAGTGTTATGTTCTGTGAATGAAGGTGCGCGTTCGTTATAAGCATCCATTGTCTCTGTTTATGCACGAATTAGTTTATGGATTGTTCCTGACAGAGCTACAGCGCCCTCCCTTAAGGGCATTGCTGATAAATTACCTTTGAAAGAGAATCACTATTTATTCATTCAAACACAGAGCTAGAGATAGATGTGCACTGGAATAGTTTGAAATATTGCATTATATATAAAATGAAATAGGGGGAAGCTAAATTACACAGCTATAATTACTTAGAGTTCAGGTGGCATCGTAAATAATCCATTCACAACTCGCTCGGTGTTTATTATGTCACCAGAGCAATATAATTAACATGGTATAGATGAGAACTCTGCAAGGCAGATGCCTAATACACCCAGATCAAACACTACGACCCAAGTATAAAACCACACAACGCATGTTACGTCAGTCATGAAAATTCATAAGAAAGTGGGAAAAACAGTAAAAAAAGGCAGCAGTTCGACAGTTTTGAGGCCCCAGCCCTGCTAACTCCACCAGCACCTCTTTGGAATAATCAGAGTTAAATTTCTGGGCATTCTTCAGGATTTGTTACAGGGACATGAATGGTTTTGCATTGGCTGATTTTAAGTTACCTACAAAATTCTGCCTGTGCTGCTCTAAAAGCCGCTCCTTGAAATGAAACTGTCACAAAGAACAAGAAGCTGTCAAGGAAACCCTTGAATCTGCAAGTTATCTTCATCCAATCCTTCACTAGAAATACACAAGTTCGGAAACACAAACCGAGTTGCTTGGAAATTATAAATAATATATAGATAAATATTATATATTTTATATATATACACTTATAATCATATAAAAAGCATAAATTAAATACAAAAATGTGCATAAACATATTAAAACATATCGATAATAACTACTTAGGCAAAACCAAACCAACAAAAAATTAAAAAAATCAGAATATATCATAAAGACAAAAACCTCCAAACATCAAAAGTCTCACCGCAGTAGTACAATTTGTAAGAAAATCTTTCCTATTTTACCTGGAAATTACCAAGTTTGCCCAATGACGTCTTGTTTCCCAAAATCTCTACTTACACAGTAAAAAAGCGTATATACTTTAGCAGTGAAGTTTTAGAAATAAGTGAAGGTGCCTTTCACAGGCATCTCTTTCAAAGAAGGAAAGAGATAAGCAGGTGGCAAACTTTCCATTAAAGCAACGGAAAGGTTAGAGGAATAAGTTTTCACAGGGGTTGGTTTGGGGTATGACGGTGCGAGGGACTGAAAAATAACCTGCTTTGCTCCAGGTCCAAGGTGTCCTTAAGTTTCAATTGCTTGAATCACAACAATATTTTTAGTGTCTTTGAAAAACAATTGGGTTGGTGTTACTCCCTTCTGACTCACTCCTTCCCTTCCCATAACATTTTTCTGGTTGCTATTTCCCTTTATTTATTTATTTCCATTTTTGTTTCTTTAGCAGGGAAAGCAAAGGGAGGAAAATAGAAAGAGGGACAAACTCCCACCGTTCCTCCCAAACTGGAGGTGAGAAAGTGAGCCAGAAATTAGATTTTCCCTTTCTCCTGCTTTTCACTGCTGTGATCGCTGTTTGTGGACAGTTTATTACACGCTCTGCCATTGAGAAAAGACCTGATACGTTAGACTGGCAGAAAAGCTCTGTCCTCCTTTACTGCTTTCCTGGTCAAATCTGTTTACTTTAGAAGGAAGACTTTTTGCCCAGCATCAAGCTCTCCACTACGATTAAAACCCCCTCTCTAGGCTTAATCATACCCTTCAAACAGAAACGAGAGCGAGCCCCGGAGGACACATCCTTTGAAGGCTGCAGCCCAGCCTCAGCCGGAGATTTGAATACAGGATTTATCCTGAAGACTGGAAGATGCCCGAATAGGTTGGGCAAAATAAAATAAAAAAAATCATCATTCCAGCTGGCTTCAACAGAATCACAATTTCCTTTTTTCCTGCAGTCGGATTGCAGGTAGAAACGATGTCCTTAAAGAGTTTTGGCCAACTCTGAGCTTGTTCTTGGCCTGCCCCATCGCTTCACAGCAGAGGTGTGAGTGGGCTGGCTCTCTGCCGCCACTGGGGAGAAGATTCAGGAGGTTCGACGCAGAGCAGAGGCAAGCGCTGTGTCTTTTATTAAACAGCATCTGCCCTTCTTCTGGATATATTACTTTATGCCAAGTGGTGAGGATGATTTTTTTTTTAAGTAAAGAATATTTAACATCATATAAAAAGAAAAATGGTCCCTTAAATTATTTGTGGCATGTCCTCTGCGCCGCAGAGGAACAAAGCTCACTCTCCCAACGTGCCGCACCAGAGTTCAGGAGCAGTGGTGACAGTCAGGAAAGAATTTATGGTCCCTGGGGAGAGATCTGCTAGGGTCCTGCAGAACAAGATAAAATATTTGAGAGTTGGGTTTTTTTTTCTTCTTCGTGGGGGCATGAAGAGATGAAAGACGTAAATACATTTCCCAGGGATGAAGACCCCACGAAAAGCCCTTCCCCTCCTGGAAGATGGACTTGTGCTTGCAGAGGGAAGTTAATAATCTGGTTTTGTTTCCATGATGCTCTTTTCTCTATTGCCAAGAAATTTTACAGTGTGAGCAGGAATTCTCTCAAAGTCTGGAAAAGGCAGGAGAAAGCAGCACACCTGGTTCCCCTCCCCCTTGGGCCCTTATGATGGGGTTTTTTTTTGAGCAGGAGGTCCTCGGGGCACACTGCATGATTAACATGATTCATGAACACTTGCAGAGGGCACTCAACTCAGGTGTCACCAGGGAAGCTGATCAGCCTCATGTTTTTAATGCCTTTCACTGGCTGCTCCCTTGGGGCCAGGCTGGGCTCAGGACTCAGTGGTCACAGCTGGAGTGCAATGGAGAGGGTTTGGGTTATTTCTCTAGAACCTGCTCTTCAGGACCACCATCCTTGCAAGCTGTCATTCCCAAGCCCTGCACTGAAAATTGGTACAAACTCAGCACATTTGTACCAAAGTGATAACTGTCAGGAGCAAAACAGCATCCCATTTGCTGAATATTTTCTCCACCGCTTTAGGTGTTCTGCTCCCAATGGAACAACCTCTTCCAAATCTGCCCAGTTTCTTCCTTCAGAAAGAGAAGCATCACAACGTAGAGCAAGACACTCATCCTCATCACTGCAGACAAAGGGCAGAGCCAGAGCCACGGCGCTCTGCCCCATGTCAGGTTGAACGGATGGGTGCCCACTCTCCTCCAGCAGCCCTCTGGCCACCTTAGCGTAGTGCTGGGCTGGAGCCAAAGAACCCTGCTGAGAGTTACAGCAGAGGATGCATCAGCCAAGCGCATCGGCTTCAGAACTGACTTTGTCCAGGCAGCTCAGAGCACTTGCAAAAAACTACCAAAACACAGGTGTGCTCAGGTGAGCACGTGCTTGTGCACTGGCCATCCCTTCAGCACCTTTAAAACGAAGAGCAGCTCGTGATTGCAGTCACATCTCGGAGACAGCAGTCAGCCTGATCCAAAGTACCCCCAAAGGAACAGCAACATTTCTGTGGGCTCAACGGTGCTTTGGATCTGGCTTGTAACTCCTGTGTCACCACGATCTGCAGCGCTGTCCTTTCATTTACAAAGCCTTTTCTCTCACCAAGCAGAGCTGCCCAGAATAACGCAAACAGATAACTTACTAAAAGTCCTGTTCCTGCCTCAAAATCTACCATGGCTCATCCACAGCCTTCAACTCAAGCACATGGAGCATTGCCTTTAGCTAAGAATGACCACTCCAGAGGGACAACCTCTGGCTAATGCAAAGCACCAAAGGTTCATTTACTCCAGCAGTGCCATAGTAAATACTACTAGCTAAAAATAACCATCTTAACTGGCTAAAAATAACACATCCTGCGAGCAGGTAGGTGCCTTCAATGTTAGGTTCTTCATCTTGAATCACACTTAGGTTCAATACAGAATGTGGAAATAAACAAGGGGTAGATTGCCAGTACCAATGCTGCTCATATTGACCCACCCTGCTTCTTGCAGGCTGCTGCAAATTGTATTCAGCATCAGCTTGGGAGCAGGAGCAAAAAACCCAAAGTCAACCCCATGCATAGGCTGGAGGGAAAACATTTGTATCTCCAGGTGAAAAGGTTAAAAGCTGAGGCAGGTCTGCTGACCGACCAAAGCAAGCGCAAGCAGCTACGGAGCATCCCTGCTCTCAGCCCACTTCAACTCCAACAGCACTTTTTTTTTTTCCTCCAAGCCCCCAAACAAAATCCCTCATCGAGGGACTGATTTCTCTGAAAATTAGCACATCAGCAAACTGCACAGCCCACTTTCTGCTAAGAAGATTTCAAAGGAGGCTGCGGTTCCCCCACCCCCCCCCCTTTCTGCTGCAGGGAAGTGGAACTAATTACACCGCAGTTTTGAAGCACCACTAGGCCAGTTTTGCCTCCTGGGCTCCCATCGAGGCAGTCACAACACGTCGGACAGTCTCGCTGCTACCAGAGCGGCGAGGCGCTCAGGATGGAGCGACAACAGCAGTAATAGATTTGATCTTATTATATTCATTTAGAAAGATGTTTATGGCAGGCTGACATGAATTTGAATGCAAACCTCGCTCTCTTCCCATAGCATCCTCAGCTCCCGGAACCTACGAGTGGAGGCAAACATACTGTTCTTTAAAAATTGAAGATGTAGGTCAAAATCTACAAAATGTTACCATAGCCCTGCGTTATCTGAGCACTTTACAGCTTCAGAGAGGTGTTCTGGTGTCTCAGCTCTCTTAAAAATAAGGGCTAACAATAAAGCCTGGTATTTGGCCATGGCTCATGAAGCCTCTTACAATGCTATGGAGATAACAATCTCCATTTCACGAAGAGCCCAGAACCTCAAATCTATGTGAGTATTTAGGTTTTTACTTCCCAAGGCCAGTGAGCTCAATACAAAGAGCTGCAAGGCTATCGAGACTGACAGAGCAAGGAGTTCAACCAGAAACATCTCCCATCACGCAGCAAACCGAAAGGCTGATCCCCAAACACTGCCCAGGGTCTCCCGGGCCCCTCTCCGCTGCTATCACCCTCAGCAATAGGCAGTTCCCATCGTGGCAGCGGTTCAGATCAAGGCTAATTGTATTTGAATCTACAGGGTACCAATTTTCCAGCGAAGGGGTTTTAATCTAACATGCAGATCTCTTGTCTACATTCACATCACCCCAGAGACCCATAACATAGGTCATTTGTGCATACACAATCTCTGTAATAGGATGCACAATTTTAAAATGGCTAAATCTGTAGAGAAGAAAAAAAAAAAAAAAACATTATTGCAGGATGAAAAAGAAAAGATTAGCTCACAGGCTGAGATCATGTTTGCCAAGTTTCCACCCAGAGAATTATTCCAGTACCAAATTCTATGCTACCAAAATAACGGGTTTATACAGCAGGCATTGTGCCAGCTTTTTGGCTATAATTACAGTGTTTTCCTCTCTCAAGTTCTTTATTGATATCTGGATTTTTATTTTTTTTTTTTAAAAAAAAAAGGAGGAGGAGGTGGAGAAGTGATTTTATACGTTCAACAAACTACAGCAACACTTGATGCAGTTAAAAACCAGGAAGTTTTAACAACCTGCCAAGCCTCCAACTTCACAGGAAATGTCAGTGCCACTATCAGGCTTTAGAGAAACCCCAGGGATCCATTACTGCAGTTTGAAGATGTCCCTGCACTTCCCTTTTAAGTAAACGCCGGAGCTGCTTGCTTCGTTCAGTTGCTGCTGTGCTGCACAATATTCCTTTGAGGAGATGCTTTGCAGTGACAAAATAACTGCTGACAATGTGAATACTGACTTCATTTTAATTTTGTTTTACATTTTCTTTGGTATGTTTTGATCCTAAAAATCTTTAGAGCTCAATTTTTTTATGATAATAAAGCAACTATTTATACAGTAACACACAGCCATTTCTTTATTTCTCCCCCCCCCTACCCCTTTCCATTTCCCCCCATCCAAAGGGAGCAGGCTGTGAAGGCACACGACATCCTCAGTGTGGTTTCGATAAAGGGAAGTGGAAGGGAAGAGGAGCACCCAAGAAAGAATGTAAAGATCAGCAGTGACAAAAAAATAGGGCAAAGCTTTTCCTTGCAAGCTATAAAAACAAACATTGAAGAATGTGATGTCAACATGACTGTTAGGAATCATCCCTTGTAACAGCCATCTCTTGTAGAAGATGCTGGCTTCCCACCCCATCTCCTTCCCAAAAGAAGCAGCTGACAGCAGCGTTAGTTGAGGAAGCTCTCTTATTCAGGGATGCACTTGACCGAAGTCTTAATAAATTCCCTGAGTCTGAGGCATCAGTACAACTTCTAAAAACATGGCTTTTTCATAATCTTCTCTAATTCCAGGAAACCTCACCACCACCAAAATTAAAATTCCATCAGCCCTGAACCTGGGAACAATTAGCCCAGCCAAGATGATTCCCGATAGTCTTTCGCGTATAATAACCAATATCCAATATACCTCAACATTGTGAAGATCTCTGTAAATGAAGTGACATCTCTTGCTGGACAAAGCCTGGAAACGTTATCCTTTGGTGATAGGAATCCTAAGGGGACAAGTATTCTCCCTCATTCGAAAGCTTACTTAATTGTTCCAGTTGCTGGAAATTTTAAACTATTTCCCCAGTCACTGTGACAAGTTGCATTAAGCTCTTTGTCTGCCTGATACGCCAACCAAAGGCACAGGGAGATAAGGAGAGCTGTGGGAATTACACAAACCAACTTACACAGCGAGAGTTCCCTCGCCCAAGCTCCCTCCTTCAGCTTTGCCACTATTTTTACTACTTATTATTACCATCACATAACTGAAGCTAGCAGCTGCTTCACCTCCGGCTCCTTGGCTACACTTACACTAGAAGGACTCTAAAAACAGGACCCTGCGTTTAATACCTTTTTTTGTTCAACTCTTCTAGATTTGATTTATTTTCCAGTAAAATGATATATATTTATCCTATTTATTCCAATATTCCAACAGCAGAATGGGAGTGTCAAAGGATGTAGATTTATCTTCTGCATCTGCACAGGGATAAAATGAGAGGGAATGGTTTTAAGCCGAAAGATGGAAAATTTAGATGGGAGGCTAGGAGGAAATTTTTGTTACTGTGAGGGCAATGAGGCACTGGAACAAGCTGTCCAGAGAAGTGGTGGGTGTCCCATTCCTGGAGGTGCTCAAGGCCAGGTTGGATGGGGCTCCCTGATGCAGTGGGAGGTGTCCCTGCCCATGGCAGGGGGTGGAACTGGATGATCTTTAAAGCCCCTTTCAACCCAAACCATCCTGTGATTATTGCCCCAGGTTGCATTTTCAGTGGTGATAGTGGTGGGAAGAATCTGATTTTCCAAGAACAAGCTGAGCCATAATTGAAATTGGCCCTCTGGATTTTTGAGGGGATTGAAATAGCTTGTTCTCCTGCGGTTCCGAAACAGTACAACAGGTTGTCAGCAAGACTCTGCCCCAGGCTAGATGAAGCAAAGGCCCCACATCATTAACATTAAAAAACTATGTTTCTTGATGGCATTATCCCTAGAAATTGTACCTTCTTGCAAAATATGTGTTTACTGAGGAAAAAAAAGAAACAACCAAGCATCCTTGCCCATCTCAACCATCTTCATTGCCATCTGCCTGGACAAAAAATTGGTAAAACTCTTCCAAGACATCTCTTCACCCAATCAAACTGCAAAGCAAAGGCCAGAGCATTTAGTAAAGGGTTGCATTTCTATAGCTCTCAGGTGCAAAGGTTGATCTATATCGGATTTTAGAAAGGGTAAATCTTCTCCAAGAAGCAGCCATAAGAATCATTACATTTAGTCATCTGTTGGGGGTTTTGCACCTTTAAATGGACCCTTTCCCACCAGATCAATGAGCAGGTCATTAGCGGTGTGGTGCAGGATCCTTGGAAGGGATTGATCTCTGATATGAACTAGAGTTGCACAACTTGCAAGCCTTCCTGGAGCTGGGAGAAGTCAGTGTGTCCTCTCAGACCTTTCCCTCCACTCCCATGCACAGTTATTTATAAGCACGGTCACACCACTCATTTCACACCCAGATGATGGAGAAGCTGGTTCTTGGCACATAACTCGCCCCTCTAGTTTTGACTATGTGAAATTGCCAGAGTTTAACTCCAAGGACAAAACAAAGCAAGAGGCCAGCTCTTCTCTCATCCGACCTCCTGACGGATTGTCTTTGCACACCACACAGCTTCAGTTTCACCCCAAACCTTCACGTGAACATTTACATTTGTCACTATCACTGAAATGGTACAAATGATATATCCGGTACCCCGGTACTTTTTAAGTTAACTTAACTCTGCCTGAAGACTGACTTCAGGATAGACCTTCAAAAATGGCACGAACTTGGGCCACTTCAGCACTGATGATATTCCTAAAGGTTCAAAGAGCCCATGTCATTTCAATGCTGCGTTCTGTTTCCAGTATCATGCTCTGTTCCACTGTGACAAGAACAGCTCCCCTCTCTAGATCCCTTTCTCCCCATTACAACCACCCCAGCAATGCAGAAGTGTGAAAACAGGAGGAATCTTCTCTCTAAAGTCCTTTTGCTTCCTCCTCCAAGAAGAAACCCAGGAGGAGCCAGGAATGACCAGAAGAAATTGCTCCGCACTCTGTTATAGTTCAAGCTTGTTACTAAGTTAAAAATCACAACTGATGTCAAGACTGGTACCAGCCGGGAAGTGTTTCTCCTCCAGCAAAATGATTCTGGGGGACTTGGTGATTTCCTATTACTTTACAGTGTTTTCAAAACTGAAAAAAATTTAAAAAACAGTGTTCAGGGCAATAGCCAAAGCAAAGATTTCAGTTAAAAATAATTGAATTGTAGCTCAAAACCTCCTATAATGGTGTTTGCAAAAACTTTTTAAAAAAGCTTTTCTTTTCCAGAAAATACGAAGAGCATCGTGGATTTTTTTAGGGTGGCAGAGCAGGGCTACCTGGACCTGCCCTGGCAGCAGTATACGAAGTGGGGCGTACGCCTGCCATTGCAGATTCAGTAGACAGGACCACAAAGTCCATAGCTCTACTCATTTCAGCAGAGCTACAGTGCTTTGTAGCTACAGTCCCTACTCCCAGACACTTAAAGGTCAATTTGTCCCCTCCTTGACAAGTGGCCTCCCATAGCAAAGAGCCCCACTGGTTTGGCTGGGGCCATCCAACCCAGAAGCAGCCACAGCATTAGCCTCCTCCATGCCCCCTGCGAGGCTTTTCCTGCGAATCAGTAACGCTCATCTCCTGACCTTAAACCGATTTCATGGTAGGATGGAGGCAACCAACAGTCTGACGTTGGCCTCCAACACGGTGTCACAAGCTTTGCCACTTCAGCAGGATGGGTGCTTGCCAGCAAACGCAGGCGGCACAGGATGCAGCCTGTATTCTTCCTTGGAAAATAAATATATTAGTTTTAAATGCAAGTTGCAGCTTGTAAATGCCAAGAAATTCCTCTTGCCACATGAATGTTTCCAGAATGCTGTGCTGAATTAAATGGATTCAGCTTGCTTTCGTATCCATGCATACAAAGAGACAGCTTGATAGATAAATACGTTCAAGGGTGCAGACAGCTCCGGTCAGTGGACAATTAAGGATGGGAAGACGACCATGCTCGGGTAGCTCCAGACCCAGAGCACAAATTATTCCTGCTAGAGAATTCTATTAGTAATATTTGCATCTTGCTAATAGAAATCCAATTATTCAGAATGACTCTGAGCACATTATCCATTTTTAGCAAAACTTGCCTTATTCTGCAAACAGATTTCTGCTTCATCGTCACTTTACTTTTATTCCCGCGGTCCTCTGGGATGCAGCATCCTTCAAGGACGTGTCAGAGGAGCACGCTATCCCGTCATCCTCTCGCTTTGAGGCCTAGCAGCTGAATCACCCCCAGCCCTATTTTCTTTTGCAGTGTTAGATTAGCGAGAGGGCTTATGACCTGCCATCTGTCACTGCAGTCTGCTGACTGTGAGTCTCTGCTCTCTCCGCAACATTGCTGAGGAGGTGGAAGGCTTTGGGGAGGAGGAGGGCGGGGGAAAGAGCCTTTTCATCCTGCTGCTGCTCCTTGCTCCAAAGCCATCCTTAAAGCCATAGCGTGCAAGGCCAACGGAGGATGCACCGGCATCACCGGGGAGGAGACACCCCCACCGAGGACTTTTTAATTTTAACGCACCCACGTTTGCCGTCCAGGGGCTTTCGTGGCGTGACGATGAATCTAGCGGTACCTTGGAGGCAGCCTGCTCTGAACCTGCGGCTCCTGCATGCTGTTTGATCACACCTGCTGAAGCTTTCCCAGCCTTGCCAGGGAGAGCCAGGCAATGTGACCATGCATCTGGCTTCCTGGCAAGGAGAGGGCTGCCTCTGGCCCGGCGCCAGCCCAGTCCATCTCCTCCTGAAAGTAGTGCACCATTTAAAAAAAAGAAAAGCTGTGCACACACACATCCCCCCCCCCGCTCACACAGACCCAGAGGACAGCTTTGTCACCTACCATGGGTGGGAGGCCCATGGACAGTGCTACGGGACCAGCACCAAGCCCGCACGGTTTGGGGAGGAAGCAGTGCATCGACTGCTGAATTTCCTGCTTGATTTAAAGTAATGTGGTTGCAAAGCTTCTGCCCTGAAGGAAGCGAGTAACTTCTCATTGCAGCAAGGAGTCATAAGACAGCAACTCTCCTTGAAAGCTGAGGGAAAGGAGTGTTCCCACCTCCTGTTGGTTTCCTTGAAAAAAAAAAAAAAAACTCTGCATAACTTCTCCAGTATTTTCCACTGAGTCTCAGCACAATCACACCAGAGCCTACCAGCTACATCCCTGCTAGAGCAGATGGGACTTTATCAGATCAACTTATTTCTGTCTTAAAAATGAGACAGCGTACAACAACGTGAGCAAACACCAAATCAGTCCAGTTGTGGCATCAGACCTCTTCCCACAGCAGATCCTTCAGCCTGCTGTTCCCGAGATGGTTTCTATGTAAACACCTGGCCTATTTTATGCCCAAAACTGAGCTCCCAGTGTTCCTCTACTCTTAAGTAATTTTCCCCCAGTCTCCAATAAGTGACCACTATTGCTGTAGAACCTTAAAATTCAAGAAAGAACCAGCAGCCTAAGCACAAAATATCCAATCTGGGACCTTGTGTGTCATCAGCAAGAGCAAACCTGCCCGTGCATCAGGTCCTGGTGCTTGGGGAGGAGCATCCCTTCAAACTGGCCTCCAGACAGATCCCCTGCCTCCAGACACCAGCCGCGTCTGCCAGCATCGGGCTGCTCACATCCTCTTACGCCATATGATAAGTCTCTGGAGATGAGTTTCTCTGTCTGAGAAAGAAAAAAGGACTCAGGAACCAAAGGAAAGGAGCAAGTCAAATTATTTCTCCAACCTGACAGCCCCTGGGACTGTTTCAGCACATGGGGATTTCCACTTTGGAGATCTGAGTACTCTCAGCCAGACCCCTAGTAACTGGCTTCCTGGAAATCAACGGAAAGGTGTGGGGGAAGCTGCCGTGTTGCCAAAGCATTTCTTTATAAAAGGGCCCTTCTGTATCCACAGGTAAGTATGAAAATAAGTCTTGCACGTCATGGTCAGATGCCACGTCCTCCCATCCCTTTCCAAGCAGTGATCCATCCAGCAGATGGTATTGTTGACAAGAAGCCTGTGGAACTGGCACTGCCAGTCCTGTGTTCCCCGCGGTGGTCCATGACCTCACCGTAGAGCTGTGTTCTGGATGTTGCTAGGCACATGTGGGTAGTCTGATGTTAGTGAGCAGATATTTCTACAAATAAGATTATATTACCTCCTAATTGATATCAGCAGTAAATCTCACCAAGTTAGGGCGACTTTGCCCCTGGAAGCCCCCACCCATGCCCTCTTTGAGCACCTTTTGTCTAGGTGGAATATGAAGATTTTGACCACATGAGCACCCAGAAGCCCCAGACAAGTGGTCCCTGTGCACACACAGATCGTCTCAGCACATTTGGGTTTGCTGTAAGTGGTCAAGCTATTTTTGTAGCATATGTGCAGCAGGCCTAACACAGCTTGAAAAAATCACTGTACATGTGTTACGCAGCGTATATGCACATATTTCTGTACAAGAAACCTCAATCTGGAGCATGACACCTTTTATCATAAGACAGCAGGACCCAAACATCCAACATCGCTCTAAAGCCACGCAGAGAATTTGTGTGCAGACACAGCGACAGTGTGCACGGGCATAAAATTAACCGAGCTGCGTTATCCCCTCCAGCAACTCTGCATTCAGCAGTGTTGCAAAAATACAATAGCAAAAGAGGACAAAGGACAGGGATGCGGGCTGTAGAATGTGGCATCAAAGCAGAAGCTGTTCAACTTCAGTTTTTCTAAGATAGGCTGGCCTCTTGCAACCCAAGGAGCGCGCAGGAGGTACCATGCAGAGCTGCCACTGAAGCACCCTGCTGCAAGCGATGGAGACCAGACACGTGCAGATGCTGTAGGACTCGCTAAGGTATCTCAGACTTAGCATTCCTGGACCTGGCCAGCTTATTGCAAACCGCTCCTGGACTGGCAGTTGCACCCAGGTATGTGATCAGGCAAAGCTGAAGGCAGAAAACAGGTTTCCAGCAAGTGCCCAAACTTCTTTGCCTGCCAAACACAAGGATGATGCCAACCTTTCCACATAGAAATGAATTGACGAGACTTACTGAGATGTGAATCTGGAGGGAGAAAGACTACTCATCCACTCCTCCTCTCCTCGAGGGCCCATTTCAACACATTAAGCCATACTGGCTCCTCTTTGCAGGAAAAAGCAGTGCCCCAGGTTGTCTCATGGATGTTTTGCAGCATGAACTATAAACATCAAATTCACATGCATTAGCCATGCAGAGAAGCCAAAAAGTCATTTGGAAATAAGGAAGTGTATAAGTTACTCTAGCTTGAGGGCTCCAGTAATTTATGCACCGAGAATTTATACAGGTCATGTACCTATTTACTTTGCTGTGCTCTAAAAAATGCACAGTTACCTTAGCAACTTTAACATTGCAAGAGACTACAGAGCTTTCTTAAAGAGATATTGTCAAGAGTGGTCAGCCTGACCAGCCATTCCCTCGCTTTCCTGTGTGCTGGAAGATCTGCTCTCACGTGCATTTCTCTGCTTCAAATCAAATACACACTTTGTTATTTTAACCATGAACCACTCATCTCCGAACTCATTGACATCACCTAACAGTAAACAAAAATAAGCCTCCCATGCGCCAGCGTGAGCAAATGTCATCAAAAATTAGACAGAATTTACTCATTTCATCATCCTGACACATTTGGAAAGCTTAAAATAATTTTTCAACTTACGGAAATCGCCTAGACTCCATAAACCAAAGCACGCTACTTACACCTCGGGGGCTTTCAGATTTAAAACACACATTGTAGAAGAAATCTAATAAGCTGACTAGGCAATAAGCACCCAACCTCTCCAATTTGTTTTACTTCATTCTCCTCTCTCTCCAGGATTTTTCTCTAGATTTGTTCACAGGGCATTATTGCCAAAGTCTAATTAAAAGAGTTTCTTAGAAAAGGCTCCCTATTACCTGAAAGGCAGAAGAAGCTATTCAGAAAAGAAACATCATCTTTGCCCATCACAAGAGGTCTGATCTAACACCGGGCTGAGATAGTGAGGTCCTACTGAGGCCATTACCAACCTTTCCATTGGGCTCCAAACCCCCAAACTTGCCCACCCTGGCCAACCCAAGCTTCACTTCATCAGCTACCGAAAATCCTCCCTCTTCTGTTGCGGAGTAAAGCAATGACAGAACACACTGCAAACCAGGGAGGGACTGTGCTGCAGCAAACAATGATTTTATTACAAAACCCTTAAGGCCACAATCAGAAATGGTCCAAAAATGCTGCACTGTGCCACTGCTGGAATTTTTGCCCTGCTCTTCCTTGTGATTCACACCTGCAGGTCATTGCAAACCACAGAGCGCACAATGAAATATCATAGAACCATAGAACTGCTTGGGTTGGAAGGGACCTTGAAAACCATCCAGTTCCAACCCCCTGCCACTGGGTCAAGGGGTTCCAAGCCCCATCCAGCCTGGCCTTGAACACCTCCAGGGATGGGGCAGCCACCACTGCTCTGGGCAACCTGGGCCAGGGCCTCCCCACCCTCACATTTCTTCCTAATATCTCATTTAAATCTCCTCTCTTTTGGCTTAAAAACATTCTCTTCATCCTGTCCCTCCCCTCCCTGATCAAGAGCTCCCCCCCAGCTTTCCTGGATCCTCTTTCAGTACTGGAGGCTGCTCTAAGGACTCCCCAGAGCCTTCTCTTCTCCAGGCTCAACATCCCCAACTCTCAGTCTGTCCTGAGGGAAGGTGCTCCAGCCCTTGGATCATCTTTTTTCTCCATACCTTCATAACCATCATCCAGCTTTCAAGAAAAAAAAAAAAGATAACAAATATTTCTATCCAAACCAACTCTGATTTTGCAAACTTTAGAGCACACAATAGATTTAAACAACAGTTTGGCGGGTTTTTTTTCCTTTAATAGCTATAAATGTGATATATTTTCTACAACATCTTGTGAATGTACGAGGTGCCTCTTTTTTCACACACAAAGGTCCTGCGTGTTGAGGTGGGACAGGGAGACCAAGGAGGAAAGCTATAAACCCTCTGTTTTCTGGGCAACCACTTTATTCCTGCTTTATCAAAAACCTTACATTGCAACTCTTTTCAAACATAGGGACAAACACAAGTCTTGGAGAAGAAAGATGCTGACTCTCCTCACCAAATAGCGAATGCTTCCAATCAAACTCTACAGCAATAGCCTGTATGGTTGTGGTTTAGATGAGCTGTGCCTGAGAATTCAGGAAATTCTCTACCACAAAACTGTGGGGTTTTGCCTTTGTAATGGTTCCTTTGCTGAGAAGCATAGCACACCTTCAGGGCTTCGTTTCAGGAACAGACTTTGGAGAGGATCTTGAAAATCACTTCCATAAGCAGCATTGAGTAGACTCCCTCCAGAGCAATAAGGCTGAGCTGGGAATTCATTACTCTTTTCTTTTGCCCTTACAGTTAAACACACCCAGACCTCAGTGACATTCTTTTAATATTGTACCCAGTTGTCCCACCCGCATCCTATAGCGGAGACTGTTCAGACCAGCCTTGGCAACAGCATCCGAGGGCCTTGTAACACGCTCTGCATCTGCAATGGGGGCAGCAGGGCAAGGAGAAAACACCTTAACTAACGCCCTTCCTTCACATTACCCTCCGTGGAAGCCAGCGGAGAGGCTACACAGACAGTAACACAACTTTAAGCCACATTGGTAGTTGCAAGGAAACCTCTCCTCTACATCCAACTTAGAGACTTGCGGGCAGACCCGCACCAAGGAGCGAGGTCCCTGGGTTTCAGAGCCTCCCACACACACAGCACCGCTACCCTCTAACGCAGAGGCACGAGCCTCGTTCCCTCCCTTCTCCCACTGCCCTGGAGCAGAAGGAGTCTGGGAGAGGAGAGGAGGATGGGAAGAGGGTGGTTTGCGCAGAGCCGCTCTGCTCCCCATCCTCCACCCCTCGTCCTTCCCTGCAAGCTTTTCTCCATAGAAGGAAGCAATCTGCCTCCTGTGCCCAGGTACCGCAGGCAGCGTGCCACTTTGCCAACGCACTGTCAGATCTGTGCCGCGTCAGAACGAGCCCTACCACATTAATTCAACTTGGTGGATTAAAAAAAAAAAAGAGGGAAGGCAGGACAAGGCATAGCAGATGGCTGAGGACAGATACTGCATCCCATTCTTTCTTGCTCTGCAAGAAAACAGCTTCACTCTCTGCTGTTTATCGTGCTGCTCCTAGCTTTTTTTTTTCTTTTTATCTAAAAAACTCAGAAATTGGTGTCCAAATACCCAAAGTTTCCATGTTTTCGTCACCTCCACTTAGATTTTGTGGATTTCCATCGCTGTTGCAGTTCTTCAGGCCACATGGCACAATGAGGGTGCGATTGCTACGAAATAATCACACCCTTGGGGTGTTATTAAGCACAAGGCTATGCCTCATGCCTCTCACTCTCCAGGGATGTGATTATATCATGATAGCCAAACTCCCCAGAGACACCTTATTGCAATTATGACATTTCTTTCAGGTTTTTGTATGAATACATTATTCAAGGAAATTACTTTGATCACCAGAAACTTCCACTTAGTGTTCAAATACTTAAACTGGATGGTTTACAGAGATGAAGTTCCTTCCTTACAGTGTTTGACAGGGAGAGAAACAGAGCTTTTAATCTGAGCAGAGCAGTACCAGGGCCTAATCACCAACATACAGATACATCCTCTGTTATTTACGATGGCAGGTTTCCAAATAACCAAACTAATCCAAATACTCAATTCATATTTTGGCTACTCCAACGCCTACAGAACCAGTCCAGCAAACCATTTCTCTAAAGAACAATTTAACTCTAAAAGAATTAAAGATGGATATATTATCTCCTACCTTCATAAGCACAAAGATCCAGGTAACCCAAAGACCAAAGAGAAACAACACCTCCTCTTGCTGACCTTATAAACTTGGCTGCACCACTTAACTCGAGTGGTCCCACCTGTGCAGGGCACCCAGCATCACACCCAAGTGTTTCCAATGACCTCGAGGGGCTGCTTGCAAGGACTGGCCCAAATGCTCCAGCAAAACTCGTTAGTTAAAAGTATCCACCTGCCTCCCTGGGTCATGAACATCTCTGTAACAGCAGGAGCTGCTTGTACAGCTGGTTCTCTGCCTCCATTGTGGTGCAAGGAAAATCAGATCTACAGTACTGAAGGGTTAAATAGTTGAGGGGCCAGAACCGACTCTACAGATTAGTGGTGGGGCAAAATCAAGGTCACACAGAAGACAGGTCGCAGGAAAGGCCAGCACACTGCTGCAGATGGATGGTGTTAGCTAATAAAAGGTGTGGCCAAAAGGTCTCCAAAGCCCATAAGGATTCTTCAGGGACCAACTGAATTAAAACAGAGAAGCAGAAATAACACCTGCACCCCAATAGCAATGAAGGTTCCCTAGAGACCTACGGATTTAGTGAGAGGGTACTGTGTGTCTGCCTCTGTGTTTGTTTTACTGACCTTGGCTAAGTGTTTATGAAATACATATTGGTTATTGATCAGTCTCCCTGCTCCTCACCGCAGAGAACCCAACTGTTAATAGCATAGGTCTGGTGTCAGAGAAACACAGAAAACACACACACAAAAGAGGACACGGTCTAAGTGCTTAGTGGAGGAGACCAAAAAATGTACATTAAAAACTCAGGGATGTTATCCACAGGCTTTTTTTCATAGTTCTTGTACAGCTGGGCTACGTTCCTCCCAGGGAGAGAGCACACCAGCTGGGGGAAAGCAAAGTGCTTTTCCCAGTGCCCAGCAACACTCCTTGATTCCTGCTCATGACAGCCTGCTATTGCTGCATCTTTGAAAGCCAGAAAAAGCCAAAAAAGGCCAAATGTCTGCACCACCTTGCACTGAAACAAACATCAGTCCAAGGGGAACTAAGAGCATGTACCTAAGATTTTTATGGTCCCTTTCAAATTAAAAACAAAACAGTCATTGCCAGAAGAAAGTAATTGCTAATTAACCAAATTCTGGCAGTGTCGTTAAATGTTTTGTTTTTTAAAAAGTTCTGAATGGGATGGGAAATGCAACAAGAGCTCAGCGCGCACAGTGCAGCTCAACAACTTACAACGAGCATTCCCTCTCTGGGTACTCAGTTGATATTTTAATTACATCATTCGTCCACTTGTGACCAACAGTCACAGAAGAAACCTCAGCATTGCTCCATTTTTCCTATACCAAGCCCATCTCTCCTATGCAAAGTTTTAGCCCTTGATCATCTGCCTCTGCTTTGATCCTATCAAGAGTTTTGATCTCTAATATAGAGATCATCTCTAGAATTGCTGATGCTTGGGGGCCTCCAGCTAACTAAGAGGCACTGAGCAGATCTCCCTTGAAGGCTGGCTTAAAAAAGCAGGTATTTGGCTGTGTCAGGCTGTAAAGCAGTGTGGCCATTTATGTGGGACTAACAATCCACTTGTAGGAAACAGCAGATCTGCAAACCAGCCTGTTCGCTTTGGGTTTGATTTTTACAGAACTGCTTACGATGTCTCTTCAAAGCCAGGTGGCTGCCAGGATATGCAGATACCAGGGGACACAAACCATGCACTCATGCTCTTAAGACCCTTTGGAAAGCCCTGTCCTGCCAGGGAATAATGCTGTCATACACCTACAAGCAGATTTTGTGACGCAGTCCCACCTTCAAACAGGGAATGCAAATGATTCCAGTCTGCGTAAGACCTTCTGATAGCTACTGCGATTCTCCTGTGTCTTCCTCAGTCTTCCCACCACCTTCCAGAGCCCATCGCGCTCACACCTCTTCTTCTGAATTTGAGAAGCGAGTGGAAGCGTCAGAAAATCTGCTACACAGGTGATGCCTCGCTTACAACAGCCACGAGAACGTTTCTGCCATGGAAGCCAAATATATACATAAAGTGCTGAAGATAATGACAGAGTGTGCATTATCAGCCTCTCATCGCTGTCTCGTTATTGGGGATAAATTTGAATCTGTAGTGAACTTCATATATCTGACATCCATTCCTGACTATCAGTGAAGGTGACTCCAGGCAGGGGCAGCTTATCTCCCATAGTTTACCAAGTTAATTGAAACCAGCTTAAAACCAGCTCAAATGATCAAAATTCCTACACACACTACTTTGTTTCTATCTCTTCGGCAATGTGACAGGTGATCTGCAGAATTACAATGCGACAGAAAGGACGATTGCCAGGAGAGCTGGTCAAACACGTTCCAGGAGAGAAAGAACAGGGAGTATGGGTGAGAAGTACACTTTACTGATAAACAATCCCTGCTGTTTGAAAACACTGTAGGATGATGATGATCAACAAAAATACTAATGAAAAAGAGAATAATTATTAACATCACCGCGAATTTGTACTTACAACATTTGCAAGGCTGCTCACCCAGCCTTTTTCAAGTGATGTTTTTCTTTATGCTAAGAATTTGAGCCAAAATTAAATGTTTATGTGTTAGAAGGGAAATTGCCTCTTGTTCTGTTATCACAGAACTTACCTGCCCGTGGGGAGCGGCGTCATGAGGCTGAAGCTTCCAGTGCCACCAAGGATGTGACGAATAGCAGCCCCGGTGTTTCTGTGCACCAGGGTTTGCTCATGGAGGCCACGGTGAAATACGAATAAATTCCTTCCCAGCCCAGTCTAGCTCTGTGTGTCAATGCCAGCACTGATTCAGTCACAAATTCTGCACCTTGATTTGGCCAAAACCTTCTTCTTTTTTATTCACCTTTATTCATGTCCCACACTAACTCAGATGCCGTAGTCCATGCACAAGCAGTGAACTAAAGCATGAGTAGGTGCAGAGAAGGGCTGTGTAGATGATGCAGGGAAACAGCCCTTTTCTTATAAAAGACAGTGGGAGTGTCTGTCTTGTTTGGCCTTGCAAACCTGAGGCCATGGGTGATGCCACTGACTGTCTCCTTCAGTTTGGGAAGCTGCGAACGCACATCACCATCCTGGAAACCTGCTTCGACCTTTCCTCAAAACGCTCCTTCGTAAGAGACACATGATGCAAATCATAAACACAATCTGTATGCAGCAAATGATCCTTTGGACAATTAGCAAGAGAAATAATTAAGTTTTTAGAAAGCACCTTCATGAATCAGATCCTCTCTTTGCAACGATTACAGTGCTCCAGAGAAGGTCTTACATCAATGCTTTTCTCAAAGCCGGACAACTCCCCTTATGGTAACGAATAAATGCACTTGTTCTGGTGTACCTGGTTCTCATAAGGACAATTACGTAAGGACAGCATCAGTGGTGCCAGAAAACGAAACGAGGAGAGGGAAGTCAGTGGCTGCCAAAGCTGAGCCCGTACCTTATGAAACCCGATTCTCCCCCAAAGACACAACTGCAGCCCGGCAATATTTGCAAAGCTGACACAACTCACAGCACATTCCTGTGCTGTAAAATTTGTCAGGGGCAGGAGAAGCCAAAACAGAAAAGAGAGAAAAAAAAAATTAAAAATCAAAAGCTCCAGCGCTGAAGGACTGGATTCTGAAATAAATGCACAATGAAAGGTTATGCTGTCATTAAAGGAGTAGCCAACACTTTACAGCACGAGTTAACACAGCGCCGCAGCAGACACTTTGCATTTGCAGCTAATCTGCCAATGATTAAACGAGCTGTTATTGAGCATTTGCCCTGTTGAACTAGGTTTTTCTTATCCTTATTAATCATTCATTTTACACTACAATAGCCTCCTGTCTTTAAGCAAAACATCTTTCTTTTCTTTTCTTTATTTTTTTTTTTAGTAAGGCAAATTTAGCTCTTTTTTTTCTCCCTCTCTTGGTGATGTCCTTTAAGATACCAGGAAGAGAGAGCTGAGCAAAAGCCTGAACAGAACCTGGGAGCAAATGTGGGGAGCAAATGCGTGAAGCAAATTCTTTTTGTGCTAAAACTTAGGGAGTTAAAAGTAAAGGACGTGGCTGGAGCCACTAAGCTCTGGTGTAAACATGGGCGTTTAAGAGGATTTGCATACCATTTATTAACCTTCCAGAAGAACTACACAGACCCCAGTCAGGGAAAACAACTGTGTACACATGTTCATTTCATTCTTGTTATCGAAATATAGCTTCTGCCAGCCACCTCCGAGCATCGTCCGCAGGCAGATAAACGCAGGGAGTAGGAAGGGGGTGGAGGGATCCAGCCTATTCCCTGTCCCTTTTGGGTTTCGTGAAATCACTTTCAAACTACATCTTAGGAGGAGAGGTGTGAGCAGTCACCTGCTTTGCTTTGGGCATTTGTTCAGGTCCAGAAACAAAGGTGCTACCGTGAGCTGGGCAGCGCTGGGGGAAGGACTGTGGATGCTGTCTGGATGCCTCTGTGGGTGTTGGGTGCTGGTGATGCCTCGACCACGGCTGAGCGCTGATCGTCTGCTGTGCTGGGGACTGTGCAGAGCCCACAGCACCTCACACATCCTCAGGCGCCTCCGTAAGGTCCCAGTCCTGTCTTCATCCTAATTTAGGATTTTGCCTGGTACCACCACAGTTTTCTCGACACCCAACGGGCCCACCAACACCTCCTCTGCTCTCTTGGGCATCTCAGATCTCTGGTGGCCACATCAGCAATGTGTCTTGTTGTCTTTTTGCTGTTAACTACGTAAGTTTCAAGGTGCTTAATAAAAATTCTCAGCAGTGAATTTCACAACCCTCAGGAAAGAAAATTCCCTTTATATAGGTACAGTATTGAGACTCTTTTGCAAGACACATGGGGGAAATGAAAGCAAAAGACTGTTCCCACAACAACAAGTACCTTTGTGTACCCGCAGCAGGTCAGGGTAGACAGCAGGCATGCACCACAAAACGGGGTGGGGAGGGTGTTGGAAGGAGACCTTCCAAAGGCGCCACCTGCTCCAGCTTCCACCAAGCTTCAGTTGCACTTCTGCCAAAAACTTCCAGCCTGCTTTCCTTTGGGGCAGCTGTGCTTCACAGAGAGCAGTCGAATGGGATGGGGTCACGCTGTGGGTACAACATACCCTGGGACTTGGGAGATGCAGATTCTCACCCCCGTCTTACCACAGATTCGCACAGCTCCAAAGTCCCTCCGATTACATCTGCACTGCTATTGGAAACCTGGCCAACGCCTTGGCCACATGGAATCACAGAATCATAGATCGTTAAGGGACTTCACAGCCCATCCAGTGCCACCCCTGCTATGGGCAGGGACACCTCCCACTGGATCAGGGGGCTCCAAGCCCCAGCCAACCTGGCCTTGAACACCTCCAGGGATGGGGCAGCCACCACTGCTCTGAGCACCCTGGTCCAGGGCCTCCCCACCCTCACAGCAAAACGTTTCTCCCCAAGATCTCATCTCAGTCTCCCCTCTTGCAGCGGAAAACAGGATCTAGACATTCTTAGAACTATCGGTGTTTTTCACCTGAGCAGTGTCGCGAGCTCTGAGGGTCCCTGGGTCACCAGGACTGCATGAAGAAGGATGGAAGCTGCTGTTAAGGTACAAGAAAGGCCCAGACTTCTACTCCTGTGAGCGCTCCGCACCAGCAGCGCTGTGCCAGTGCGGAGAGCGACGCCATCGGCTGAGCTTGCACCTGGCTGTGAACGGGGACGAAGATCCAACATCATCATGGACAGAGTCAGAGGCATCAGGGAGCCCTTCAGCCCTGGCGGAGTGCTCCTTCCCCACCACACCCCCCCACACACCTCCCCTTACCTCGAAGCCCAATACAATGTGATATCAGATTAAAAAACAAATAGAAAAGAAGCCCTGTTAGAAGGGATTTTCCTCCCTTAATTTGATCTGTTTTCTTTTTTTTTTTTTCATTTCAAATACGCATTTCATTCACTTTCCATAAGGAAAATCTGCTTCAGTTTAGAAGCTGGATTAACCAATATATGTATTTACTTTATGTAGCAGCAAGTCGTAATGTTTACTTTGCAAGTGCTGCATAGGAACGATTTTAAAATAAAATTCTACAATTGATTTTTCACTGATTTTTTTTTTGTTAAAAAACAATCTATGCCATTGCTATAGGGTTTTATAAACCCCTGCTTTTATGTCTTTGTTCTTTGAGTTATAATTTATTTTAACAGTAACAACTTTAAACTCTTAATGTAATAAAATCCACCTTCATAACAGCTACACTACCACTAAAAATCAGCAACAACTCCCCAAAACTGAGGTGAACAGGCAGTTGAGGAAGAAAACCTGACATCCAATATGTTAAAGTGGAAGTGTAATTAATGTAAGAAGGAAAGCGAAAAAGAAAGTAAGTTTTGAAATCTGTCCCAGCGATCGCACACTTTGCAGTGTAGTACAAATCCAATGGGTATTTTTAGCCTGGCACACACGGGTATATTGTTACCCAGCCTGCTGCTAGAAGTAATTTGAAATATCTTTCTGAACAATCAAAGAAGATGCTATATTCAAGAACAGGCGCAGAAGTCGTCTTTATCTCGCATTCTCCATGAGAACATTTGACCTTCCTGATTTGGGTTCATTTGACAAGAATTTGCTGGCTGCTTCAAGATCTGCATCTCATGTAGGATGATTATAATAAAAGTTCCTATCACAAACCCTACACAGAATAGCATTTTCTTTACCTACGAAAAGGTGACATTTTCCAAGCTGTTACCTAGAGAGCAAAGGACAAATGGAAAAGATCAGTCACATAAAAGCAGCATTATCATAACATCCCATGGCAATTTCAGAGTTCTTTGAAGGCCAGATGCTTCTGCTCCATATCTAAATTTCCTATAATAAGGGAGCCAATGGAAGTACAAAACATACCTGTGTCGCAAAGTAAAAAAAACATGACTATCCTACAATTTCAAGTAATTTTCTATTTGGAGTTGGTCAATTTTTTCAGTGTGAGAGCGGCACAGTTTCCCTCATGTGCCAGAGAGACAATAAAATATCGCGAGTGGAGTTGAATAAAACACCACAGACAGATGGGAACCATTGGGCTGGCTCAGCTGGAAGGGAGCTGTGGCTAAGGAGTTGCAGCTGAGCCTGAATGTCCACAAAGTGCAGGAATTGTCTGGCAGGATCCCATCCCATCCCTAACAGCTACTTCACGGCAAACACAAGGAACCCTAGAACTGATAATTCAAACCCAACACGCAAGTAGGGTAAGCTTTTTGGTGGTCTCTTCTTATGCCAAAGCAGATGAATTCCAGGGTATTTTTTGTAAATGCGTGGGTCTAGAGCAATGTGTATCTGCTGTTGGAGCTCAGTGTCCAGCCTTTTGTGAAGCCTCTGAACTCTGAAAATCAAGATTTAGAGTAAAACCCAAGAAGAGTCAGTCCTTCTCAGGATCTGGCTGTGGTTTGGACTCAGTGCTGAGCAGCCTCTGGGTACACCCCCAGCAAGCTGACATATTCCAGACTCTGCAAGCTTGATTCCTTGCACAGATGGCAACCTTGCATGGAAGGTCCACAGCAAACTCTAAAACTGTCATTTCAACCAAACACTCATGTCGGTCCTGCCTTTCTTAGGCCAAAACCATGCCAGAGTATCTGCAGGAGCTGGGGAAAGAGACTGGCTTTAGGAGAGTGCAAACTGACTCCACTGGAACTTCTGCCAAGCCAGGCTGCTGGAAATAAGAGGTAAATCACTGTCTTCCAGATTTCATTCCCAAGGAAGCAAAGCCTTTGCAGAGCCCTGATTCCCACTTGCAAAGCCAAAAAACATCAAAAACAAATAATGCAGGCAGCGGATGCCATCCGCAGAGTCTAACCAATGCACATATCTACTTGACCTGCCTTTGCTAAATCATCTCAAAACACAAGCTGGTTTCCTGGTATTGGTCCTTTATTTATATATTTTGCCAAAAAAAAAAAAAAAAAAAGAGAGAGAGAAAAAGAAAAAAATAAATCGATTCTTGTATGATTTACGGTGGGGTTAAGGCAAACGTGAAGCCCATGTTAAGGCTGTTCATCTCATGATAAGGCAGCAAAAAGGTCAACAAATTACTCTCTCCCTAATGGTTCATTTGAACCAATGAAAACAGGATATTTCATCCTCCCGGGTCAGGCCTGCTTAGAGATCCTACGTCCCCTTCCCCCCTTCCCGCCTCAACCTCCCCCCACACCTCCTCCCTCTCTCCCACTCCCAGCCCCTTTCTTTTAACTCTCTACCTCTGATCCTCCAAGGTGACCTTTTCTCCCACTCCTAATACCAAATTTTCTGGCTGAGTGGTGCTGAGCGTTGCTGTCGCCCTGGTCGGGGTCCCTGGGCTCGAAGCTGCAGCCCCAGCCAGGGTTGGACGGTGCCACTCGCTGCTGCTGCTGTGCTGAGGAAGCAGAACGAGAACGGTGGCAGGATTAAAGCCCTACAGTTCCTATCCTGCTTGGGAGAGGCGCATTTGGCAACCCAAGCCTTGCAGGGAGTGAGCTAGGGTTCTGCTTTAGCCAGAGCCGGAGTGGCGTGCTCTAACTGCCGCCTATTAGGAATAGCTATCACATCTAATTGTTATCCTTGCTGCTGATTGAAGGGGGAAGTGGAGGGATGGGAAGTTCAGCTGGGTGACACGATGCAGTTTTAATGAGACTCTCTTTTTCTTTTCCTTTTCTTTTACCTTTTTTTTTTTTTTTCCTCTCTCCTGGACTGGCTGTTTTAATATGGAAATATAGTAAATTCTAACAAAATAAGGCTGGCGCTCAGAGCACAGGCTGAAGACAAACCTCCACGAGTCTTTCAGCACTCGCAGGGCAGCAACAGCACTACAGAAGCAATTAGTTCCTTAAATTCTTCAATACAGGGCCTTTGGAGGGGGTGGACACTAGATTAAGCCCTGCTTCATTTGCCTATTTATTCAGCTGTCAGAAAGCTGAAAGGGTTAAACCGTCTGTTGGAGAAGAAAGGCTCCACAGAGCCAGTTCCTGGAGTGACCGTGCCCAGCGAGCAGCCTTGGCCTGGACAACGCTGGCTCGGTTGCAGCACGGGCTGGTGGCTGCAGTATGACCTCATGCATTAGGTAGTCCAAAATGCATTTTTCCCTCTTTCCCAGCAGCAGCGGTGGTGCTGCGTGGTGTGCAGCACAACCTGACTCAGCAAAGGCGCCTGGTGGCAAAGCAGCCCCAGCGGTGCTGGAATCCACCCCAAGCAGAGGCGAGCAAAGCCCGGGGCGATGTGCACAGAAAGGCAAACCCACGCTCTGCAGAATTAGCCCACGTTTAGAAAGAGAGGGTTTGTAAGCAGGGTTCGTACGTGAATCCAGGAGACGTTGGTATGCAGCAGCCGACACCGTCTCTCAATAATAGAGTGATTAAGCTCCACGTTTGGATGTGTCTTGTGTTTGTTCCCTTGCTTGCTTTGCTTCGTGTGTCTGAGATGTGCATCTCAGGGCTACGAGAAACTGATGCTCCCCTATAAATTCCAGCTTGAAATTTCAATGTTTCATCAGAACTCGATTTAAAAAGTTAACTCTGCCGGTGAAGTTGCTTTGCTTTGTGTGCCTCGACGCGCACACCGAGCATCGATTGTGCCTGTACCAGGGAGGGGTTTAATCACAGAATCATGTTTGTGGTGCATGACCGGTTTATTCCTAATATAGGTCACTAATTTGGGTTCTCTTTTGGCTGAAGCATCCCTGTGTCTGACCACCTATATCCAGCCCCAGAGCATTTATTCTTTCTCTACATCATTTGAGATACAAATCTGAGAGAATCTGGCTTCACAATCTAAGAAATGCCTGTGGTTTGTTGTTGTTGTTCCAAGATTTTCTTCTTGAAGAATTAAAAACATAGGGTATTCAAAGTGGATTTATAGAAACAGCTCGTATGCGATCACTCCCTTACACACAGAGAAGGAATCCCAGTGCGTATGGAGTACAACAGTTCAAAACACAGACATAGCATGTAATGCAATTTTGTTATAGCATATCATTGAATTTTGTTAATATAATAACCTGAAATGAAGTATTAAGACAGCTTGACATGCCTTGGTAGCACAGCTGAGGATTCAAATATTCAGATCTAACGTGTTCTAGCTTGTTCCTATAGAAATCCATGGAAGTTCTCCTTCACAGCTGATTGCAGCGAGGAAAAATGGATCCAGCTTATGCGGAATAAAGACAGGAGGGGGAATGGGTGAGTTCAGCTGAGTTTTCAAATGTGGATTTCTTCGCTCAAATCAGCTCTAATTTCTGTTTGGTTTTCGTGATTTTTTTTGTTAGATGAAAAGGAGGAAGCTATTTGCTTTGACAACCATAAATAAAACAGAAATCATCCAAGGAAGGAGAGAGGGAAGAGAGTGAAAAACCTTTTATTTATGTGTATCTTCCTCTTATGCCTTAATGATGTAAAACTTCCTTAGCCGCTCTTTTTGCCACTTTATCTCCCCAAAGGATAAGCCCATGTCCTGCTGGAACCCGGGCATTCACTGAGCCTGCTCACAAGTGACACAAACACTTCAAAACATTTTTGCATTCCAAGTCTGAAAACATAAATACAGAAAAAACCACTGCAGCCTCATGTGCAATTTCAGTGTGGTCACATTTTGGTCCTGCTCACCTATCTTTGTTCAGCAATCACGAACAGGTATTTGCTCTCTTAGCTGCCTGCTAACACCACTTCTAATTTTTCTGTTCCAGGACTGCAGAGTTTCACGTTAGCAATTTGGGGCTGGGCATTCAGCCTCCAAACACACTTCAAAAGACTTTCAGCAAAAGGCACCAGTTCATATTTCCACCGAGACAAGAGCGATGCCCCAGTTAATCACAGGAGAAGGAGGCTCCAACCCAGATTTCAGAAAGCTGAAATCAGTCGAAAAAGACCAAACCCATTTCAAATTGTTTCTACGGAGGCTATTTTCACTTATCTCTCTCTAAGACCCTTTTCTTTGTTTGACTTTAAACATCACGTAAGCTGTAGGAAAGATAAAACTTCCACTCTGTTAGGAATCATGCAAACACCTTTAAAGCTGATGCAAATTTCTGCACAAAAAACACGCCACTTTATAATGTTTTCTCAGATTAAAAGCTGATTTTTCAAAAACAAAGCTGTAGCATCTACAAAAGCAACCCGGATAATTTTGCTAGGAATAAGCAGGAAACACCTCATTTTTCCTTCAAACAAAACTAATGCAAATGGATTAATGAAGGGCTAGGAAAACCAACAGGAAGGGTCCTGACATTTCCAAGAGGAACTTTGAAGGGAAAGAAAATGGCAATTCCCTGACCTCCCAAAACAATCCGAAGAAATCGTTTCTGTGATAGACTCGTGGAAAGAGGAAAAATGCATCCTCCAAAATATTGCAACACCCGTCAAGGATGGGTGAGGGAAAACCATTCCACTGTTTCCAGTCTCCTGACTGCAAATTCAGCCTTTCCCCCTCCCCAGATGATTTCAGTATTTTACCTACAGGGTTCCTATGGCTTGCTTAGTTCATGTGGGGTTGGGTTTTTTTTTCCATTTGCACTTGATAAAATTCATAAAGCTGCTGAAAATTTCCTGCACCGTAGCACTGCTCGCAGCGTTCCCGGGAAGGTTCATCTTTTGTCATAAACAAAGAGTTCGGGGAGGCAGATGGGAGCAGCCGCCCAGCCCCGCTCTCCCATCTCCTTCAGCATCCAAGGGAAGGGAAGAGTCTCTTGCAGGGTGTGACCTTGACGAGGACGCTCTGTTTGCAGCTTCTTGGGAAAGCAAGGTTGCATCCTCTGTTCCGGATGGCTCCTTCGGTTTCTCCTTTTACATTCAAATCAGCTTCGCAAGGCGGTGGAGCTGGACGCTCAGCACCAAGCCAGGGGCAAAAGTGTAACTTTGTGTTCCTCAGCTGGAAGAAAACACTGGGAATACAAATCGGAGCCCGAATCATTTCCTGGCGTTATTTCACTGTAAATTTAAATGGCCCTGGCATTGTGAAGCTCTCTCATTTATTTTAAAAGCAGAAAAGATTTATTCTACCCAGAAGTCATTCAGAGCAGGATGGAGAACAACCAGGACTTGTTTTGCTGCTTTCCTTACAACAACCAAAGTCAGGGCTGCTTTTTTGCTAATTTACAGGGGGCTTTGAGGAACTTCTACTTCTCCTTTGAAATAATGTCCATTTTTTTCATGTATTTCAGGAAGCAATCGTACACATCTTCTTCTGACATGACTCCTAGTACTCTGATGGGCCATGTACTCTGGTGGGCCAGGTACTCTGATGGGCTGTTTACTCCTTTAAAACCCACCTGGGTTTTAAGTGGCAGTTTCGAGAGCTATCCCTGCATTTCTTGTACGTGGTGAATATAAAGGTCCATTCACAGTAATTCAGGATGTTTGGGCCAATGTGGGGTCAATCTCCTGGTCACAAGCAAAGTGTCTCTGTTGAGGACTATTCTGAGACACAAATAAATACTTAGCATTAACCTCCTCCCTTCCAGAGAAGGAAAAACAGGCTGGGGAAGGAGAAATGACCCAAAGACAAAGAACAGACCTGCTGGGAAGCTGAGCTTATTGCTCATGTTCCTGGCTGGCAGCCTCATCTCCTCACCACTACTCAAGCTCTCCATCTTTGCAGGGTATGCAACTGGCATATGGAATTTTTAAAAGCAATTTTGTAAAGATGGGCTTCTATTTCTGTGCATGCCATAGCTTCTAATCCTGAGGCAGAAACAACCAATGCCTGAGTTTTGCATGCATGCATATGCATTACCTGGAAAAGGCAGGCGAATGTCACTTTTGGGTTTCTACCAAAATCTTTCCTTAGCTGAGTTTTTCTCAGGAACTGGAGAACAGACAGAAGCAGAGCCCTTAAAATATGGTTTGGGGATTTAAAATGCAAACAGCAGTGCTCCTCACTTTCCCATATATATCCAGGGTGAAATTCAGTGCTCTTGGTAACGCACAGATGACCCCTAGATGGAGTGCCAAGTGGCCAAGATGGACAACATACCACAGAGCTGAATACTGGATCCGGATACGAGCTCTTTGTTGGATAAAAAACACGTGCAGAGGGAGGTGGGAGCCAAATAGAAGAAGGGACAAGACACATTCTTGACTGACCTGCTGTCATTTCAATACATGGGCCCGGACTTATGCCATGCAGAAATTGTCCAGCCCCTAGGCCAGCGCTGGGTATTAATGATGTAGAAGAGATTTCAAGCTCTGCCTTCAGGGTTGGTGCTGGACTCTCTTTTTTGTCATATATTCATATCTCCTTTGTATGCAACCCATTGATTTAGGCTGTGCACAGGGTGTCATGTGTAGGAATATAGCCACGCACGTATCGCGCCCACAGGAGCGCAGAGCATCTCTGCATTTTCGTGGGTGCCCAGCAATTAGCCAGGGCTGCCTCTTGTTGGGCTCTGTTATACATGGCTGAGAAATTCAGCCAGACCGCGACCATCTGATTCGCTTGTTTACTGCCCACTCCAACAGGAACTGGCCCTAAAATCTGCTAAAGCTGTAAACAGACATCATTTGATGAACTAAAAAGATGGATGTTTGTTCATGTGTGTTCTTTTAGATGTTTATTGGCCTAACTGGCTTTTCATTAGCTCAAGACCTCTACTATTTATATTAATATTCCAAGCATTTATGACCTTGTACCTATATCATCCGATTCTCTCTTGATGTGTGTTCTAGGTCATCAACAATTTGTTTTCGCTTTCCTAACTCTGGCTTTTAAAATGATTTGACCAAGTCATATAAATTCCTACAGAGAAACCCTGAAAAAATCATCAAAGCTTGCTCTTTTCTGGGTGCAGGCACCTCACTCAAATCAGAGTTTGTGTATTTAAGTGCAGGAATTCAGTTTGTTGAAATAATGCACAATAAAATAATGCTCTCCCCTTTTTTTATTTGTATGTTTGTAATTTCATGGTTCACTTCTGTAGGGTTTTAGACCAATTTTACTAAACTTCAGTGTGACAAAGTTTGTCCTTCAGACATAGAGGACAGAGAGAGAGTAAAAGGAGAAAACATAATAATTCACCTTTTTGTGAGTGAACTTCTCTTCTCCTTTACTATTTACTCTGACTCCAATCAATCACTTATTTCTTAACCTTTTAGAGGTTTATATCATCAAGATAGAAAAAGGTATTAAAAGCATGGATGACCATCACTTTCCCATTTCTGTCTTATTTAGAAGCTTCCAGTCTTGGGATCAAACACCTCAGAGATATCAATGTGGTCCCTGTGTCACCTTCTGTCCTTGGCTCGCGGAAGCTGGTATCTACATCTCCTTATGTGAGTTTTTTAATCTTGTCCTCGGGCTTCCTATAACAATGATCTGACCTAAGTGAGATTAAGGTAAAAGGAAGTGATTAATATCATTTTCAGTGGCAACTGCATTGAGCCCCTCATTCTGAGAGTTCATGGGTGATGGCCATGGTCAACTCTGCACCACTCGGGATTTGGCTCTGCTAATGTATGAGTGAATTATCGCACATGCAGAGAACAACAGAATCTGATGAGAAGAAAAAGTCCGAAAAAGAAATCTTGCCATAAAATAAGGAACCTTCTGCTGGACTAGAACTGTCATGTCATGGGAAAGAAGCAAACTGAAGAGGCTGAAAATTCAACTCATCTGCCTTCATCAGAAGGGTGGTGGGGACAGGGAGGGATGCAGAGCTCTGGCTACCCCAGCTAAACCTAACACAGACCTTCAGGCATGGAAAACATCCTTCAGACCTTTGACATCTTTGGTTTTCTTCTTACAATCTTCAGCCTCTCTTCTTGATCTGAGAGGAAGAAAAATCCACTTGGCATTTGCAAATGGCTGTGATTCAATGCAGTGAAGGGTCTCTACCGACGCCAGCCTCTCTGAGCCTTGGGAACAACTTGTGCCGTAATGAAACCACATCTGTTGCCAAGTGGGGAGTCAATGAAGGATGGATGAGTGGGGAGATGCTTTCTCAGGCAGGCTGGGCTCTACTGCTTCGCGAGTTTAACAACCATGTGCTGCACCATCTGAGGCGTGCGTTGGTCCAGTCATCTGCCCCAGACAGAGTGAATCTGGAGCAGGTGAGGAGGTGGGTCAGGGTAGGACCATTTTGCAATGGGTAAGCTGTTACAGAATAAGAGTAACAACTCCTTTTCAGCTGCATCTCACAAAAAACAGTGCCGTAAATGGGTGCCCTGTTTCCAACAAGAGGCTACTCCAGGCTTGGGAAAGCCCAGAGAAGTGGATGTAAAGGCAAACAATGAATCTCATCATTGATTCATGTTAACAAGAGCCTACAGAAGTAGCACTCCTAACATATTTCTCGAAGTTCTTAGAGCATCTTAAGAGCAGATCACAGCATCGCTTGCTTTACGGTCTCTTGCTTTACGGGTCTGTGGAGGATCTGACTAGGTAAGAAATGCACCTATTTAAGTTTAAAAAAGCTAAAACTAAGATTTAGTGCCCAGCTATGTACATGATTAGTTCCTTGTATTACAAGGTGTATTTCTGCCATACGGAGCATTCTGGCTCACCAAATTGGAATGAGTTCCTTAATTATTTAATTACTATAGCAGGATGATACCTGTTATTAATACTATGAATAATAAACAATATGTCTAAAACTATAAACCCCAAAAAGCAGGTCAGACAGATGCATGGGAAGAAAAAGAGGGATGTAAGAATATCTGTGTGTCTAGTAAAGATGAAACAGTGGCACTGTAGGAGTCAGGGAAGTGGAAATACGAGGGAAATAACAGTATGGTCCATGCCTTGTGCTGAGTCTATGCAAACACGCACCATATGAAACGGGCTCTGTCCTGAGGACTTAAAATTCATGGCTTACACTGAGTGAGAAAACGCCTTTACGATGCCTCTCTCTCTCTCTCATGTCTCACCGAGCGACGGTCTTTAGGGGTAGAAATAGCTAAGCTGGTGGATTTTATCATCTCCAGCTGGATTTTCACCTCTGTGCACACAACAGCTTGCTCACAGAAAGCGTTTGCAGAGGGAGAGAGGGCAAGGACCGCCAGAGAGAAGTAAAGGAGGAGCAGGGCTCAACACAAGGGAAAGAGAGAGCAAGAGGAGAAAGAAGCAGGACAAGGTCTCTGCTCATCTTTTTTTTGAGGGAGAATGGAGAGACACTTAGGCAGACAGGCAGGGTATAGATGGGCAGGGGGACAGGGTGGGAGAAGCCCAGCAGGGCGAGAGGCAACGCTGGAAGTCATAAAGAAAAGGCTTCAGTGCTGGAAAAGGTGACATTCAACCAATTTTTCCCTGCTGCCACTGCACCAAGCCTGGACTTGACATCTCTACGGGTAGGTCCTACACGGGTCCCCTGCCCTGGCCACCTCCCCAGCCGCCCCTTCCTCTCACGTCTGTGTGCGGAGCAAGAGGCAGGACAACTTTTCTGTGTTTTATTTTTATATAAAAGAGTATATAAAAAAACCCAAGGCTTCCTAAGCCCCCTAACCCATCTCCTCTCCAAGAGGAACTCTTTTACCTTTGCTATTTACCACCCGTACAACACGAGAAGCAGAGGTCCCCCCTAGTGCTGGAATGCCTGGTGTGGGTCCCCATCACTGTCCCCACCACCCTCTGCCACCTCCAACTCTGGAGGCAAACGGGCCACATCTCTGGCAGCAAAGCCAGCGAAAGCGCTCTAACCCTGCGGATTTTCCCTGAGTGCCTTGGGAGAGGCTGGGAATTTTTGCAATGGAGAGAGGAAAAGAAGAAATAATAATAATAATAAATAATAACGCCCAAACACAGGGGTCCACATGAACGAACTACTCCAAGGTCACTTGGTAGACAGCATGGAGACGGGTGGGACAGACTTTCTCCCTGCTCCCTGTCCTTTAATGAAAGATGCTCTTTAATGTGCTGATTACATTTGCACCAACTTCTTTTAAGTGCGAAACAAATGCAGAAACTCCAGAGATTTGCTGAGCTGCTGAAAAAAAATCTTTACTAAGTAATTAGCATAAAACATCCATTCCTGCGTGTAAGTTTTGCCAGTTTTACAAATTAATAACAGGAACAGATCTTGTGTGGTAGATTTGGGGCATGGGGTTTACACCTCGTTCATAATTTCCTTAAAATCGACCAGTAAAATATTTATATTTATTATAGTGGATCACTGATGACACGAGGAGAAAGAAGAAATAAATCTCACCAGGACAGAGTGGACAGGAGTTCCTGTTTGTTCTGGAAAGAATTGGAAGAAGAAGCAAAGGAACGGGTCGCTGCTGTACATTAATTGTGCAAGAAATGCAAAATGGCTGAAAATAGAGGAACGGTATTTATAAAGCTGTCTAGTTTTCAAAAGATCAAAGGCAGAGGTAGAAAAATAAACCACTGGACGTGTCTAATTGCAAAGCGTATATTGTAAAATATATAATATCTGGTTGTTTCACTTGACACTGCGCGGCGTTCGGTCAGCACGGGGCTGTGCAAACCGTCACCGGGGAACGGCCACACTTGCTGCTGCGGCTCTGCCTGCACCGCGCTGCCTGTTGTGCGAACGTGTGTGTCTCAGAGGGAGGACAAACCTGGAGCATCTTTGGAGGAGAGAGCTTGGAGCGGGTCACTGGGCCACTGGCTGTGACACCCTGAGCTGTCACTTTGGGGACGCGCCACTTGGTGCTCACTCGAAGGAAAAAGCCTCTGGGATGCAATCACCCAAGTGTCTTTTTATGGGTGATGGGGACAGTCTGGATGTCCTCAAAGCCCCAACCTGCTGGTTTGCCACCTCCTTCCCCCAAATGCTGGATGGCCAGGTGGGCTCCACGGGTCATCCATCCCAAACTGCACCCACCGAGCGCTGTCCCCATTGCCACCAGGGCAGAGGCCACTGTGGGAGGGGACCTTTGCAGGCTGGTGAGGGGGCAGGAGCGGGCAGAGAGGGACAGGCAGGGCAGGCGTAGGGAGGGATAGGAAGGGCAAGAGCAGGGAAGGCAGGACAAGGACAGGCACAAACAGGCAGCACAGGAACAGGCAGAGCAAGGACAGGGCAGGGACAACAGAACAGGGCAGGCAGGGCACGAACGGGCAGGGCAGAATGATGCAGGGAAGGACAGGAAGGGCAGGACAGGCAGCAATTGGCAGGGACAGGCAGGATAAGGACAAGCAGGAACATTAGGGCAGGGAGAGGCAGGATAGGGACAGGCAGAGGTGGCTCCTGGGGAGCTTGGCAGGAGCTGTGCTTCTGTCCCTGTATTTTAGGAGACCCGCAGTGTCCCGGGCCAGCGGGGAAATGCTCCCTGTCCGCAGAGGCGGGGAGGGATGCAGGGATGCTCACAGACCCGGGGAGAGGAGAGGGGACTGCGGGGGTGGCAGACTTCCTGTCCCCCCCTCTAGCGCTGCTCTTCCCCAGCTGCAAAGGGGTGAGAAAGCCCCTTCCCTCCCCGCCTGCCTGGCTCGGCGGAGGGGCCGAGTGGTCGCCCCGAAGCCCCCCCACGCCCTGTGGGGATGGAGGAGGGGGATGGTCAGGGGTCCCCCCCGGTGGCTCCCCCATCCCTGGGCTCCCGCAGCCGCTCCCCCTCCCCTCGAAGCGGGCGCGGAGCTGAGGCGGGAGGCTCAAAAGAGCAATTTCACAATCTCGTATTAAAATTAGGCTGGGCGGAATTGCATTTCCCCATCCCTTTAATCCAATAAGTCAGAACTTCTTAACTGATTAATTACAAAATTAATGAGTAAAATGGCAGGGTTTCAGCAAGGCGGGAGGGTACGGGTTTGTTGTTTTCTTTTTGGTTTTTTAATGTTGGTGCTCTTTAAAAAGACTGATGGAAATAAAGTTACCTCAAAGCATCACGGTGCTTTGATGTCTATAATAGCAATTTAGTTATTGCATTAATAGATTTCCTCTTTATTTTTAACTCGGCATTGTTAAATAGGCTCTTGTTTTGTCTGAACGGGGAATATTTGAGTTCGTATTTTTTCATTATACGAATTCTCCCCATGCAAAGAATTATTTCGCATTATTCCTCCGCCTTAAATCTCGGCGTTAAAGCCAGATTATCAGCGCGTTTCACGGGGAGAGCAGGACTGCCAAACCCCCATAACCATAGATCACCCCGCATCCCACCCAGCAGAGGTTGGTGTTTACAAGCACGCTCTTTCCTCTCCAAACTACAGCATCAAACTTCGCACAATCAACCCCTAAGATTGGAACCTCACTCCAGAATCCCAAATAGCCGGGGCTGACGCTTTGAGAGAGCACCAAAGCGTCAGTTTAATGCGAAAAAATATGTACGCACCCCCCCCCCCCCTCCCAAAACCAAACTCCGCTGGAGAAAACACGGAGCTGATGCTGCAGCAGCAAAGCCACAGTAGTTTTCCCCTCTCATAATGAACTCGGAGGTGCCTTCATTTCCAGCGGATTGTCATGCTTGTCACAGAGGAATCAAAGGCAGAGATGTCTGCCAGAGTGGTATTTGCAGGTATTTACACTTGGTTTTTCCCCGTTAAAGCCACAGCACGGGATGCTGCGGCTCCGGGGCTGCCGCAGCGGCCCCGGTACCCGGTGCGGCGGCTGCCGGGCTGTTTACACGCTGCTGGATTTGTTTGGAAAGCTCTCTTTAATCAAACAGGCTCCTGCCTCGATTAGAGACTAATATTTTTAGGGTAAATATTTAAGGAGATGTGAAACTTGAGGTGAAGGCGAGGGGGGGTGGGGTGGGGGAGAGATCTTTTTTTCCTTCTCAAAGCACTTCTGGTAAATAAAGAGGGAAAGGGGACGCCAGTGATGCTCAGTAAAACACAAATGCGTGTTTGCCTCTTCAGCAGTCGCTGGGTGAGTGGAGGAGCAGGAAGGTGTTTCTCCCCTGCGCTGGGACATTCGTTAAGAGAGATGGGCTGATTTTGTAAAGGGGAGGTGGAAAACTCAGCATGACAATACTTTTATTCCTCCTTTCCTTAGAGGAAAACAATCTCTGCAAAGCCCCCACATCCAGGAGCACATTCCTAGGGGTGGCTTAGGATAAATATATTCCCTGAAAGTAATAAACATAAGAAAATCTGCGCTGCCTTTTCTAAAAGACAGGGTTTCCCACAATCTACCTGGTGGCACTACCGAATGTCACACTGACGTCCCAGCCACAGAACTGAGGATGGAAGTTCCTCTTGGAAAGGGGTGCGGGTTACGTGGGGAGGGGGGCACGGGGGCTGCTGCGATGCAGCTGCCAGAGCTGGGCTCAGCCTGGGCTTTTACCAGCTCTTTCACCGCTCCTCGCTGCAGTCAGGACCCTGCTAAAGCTGCTGCTCCGCTTCCATGGGGGAAACCGAGGGGTACAACTCCAGAATTAGGCAATTAGGCTGTGGACGCCTCCGACGGGACTGCTGAGGTTTAGACATGTCCTTGTCTGTACAGACAGATGAGCCCGCTCGGTACCCACCAGAGCTATTGGAATTTAAAGATATATTCCATGAAACATGTCCCTAAACTAGATATATAGATATATATCGCACACACTGAATACACTGCACGAGTTGTACAAACACAGCTGGAAAGACTTGGGAGCATGCAGGGTGTTACAAGCACACACAGTGCATGAACACACATGCAGCCTGGCCATATAAATGGCCACCCCAATTATATATGCATTAGATATAAATATATAGATATATATATCACGGTGCATTCAGTATAGCCCCACAAATGGAGCTAGAAAGCTGTCCCTGACAAGTGGGCAGTGTTGCACGTGTGGGAGATGGGCTGTAACTGTCCCCACTGGTGCCGGGGGAAATTGCCCCCATTTTACTCCCCTTTCTGGGCAAACCCCTGCTCAGCTGCAGGGCTGACCCAAGCAGGCAGTGGGAAGCAAGGTTGGGGCACAGGGCACGGGGAGTCAGAGGCTGTCCTGAAGCACAGGGGGAGGTTTGAACACCCTTTTCCTCCCCCCTCCATCCTTCACTCCCTTCCTGCACCCCCACAGCTGGGATAAACATCCATGGCTGGGCTGAGTAGGGGCTTGAGGAGAAAAGGAAAACCGGAGGGATATGGTGTGGGGGGAGAGGGAATCATGGGGGCTTCTAGGGGGAACAGCCCCAGCCAGAGGTGTCCCCAGCGAGGGAACAGCCCTTGCACCCTCTTCCCAGCATGCGGGGCCCGTTCATGCCTAGACCCCCTCTCTTGACCCTAAGTGCAGGCAGAGCCTGCACCCAATTTTCCAGAGTCATTTACCAATATTTTGTGGAAATCCCATTAAATAAGTGGCGAGTGGTATTTAAACATAGAACTGTAATTATTAATTCCGCCCCCACACCCTGCTCGAACGCAAGGGTTTAGCCGGTTCCGAGATGAGGAAGCTACAAGCAGTGTTATAAAATGAACTGACCCCACAAAATGATGCAACATCTGGAGGCAGGGCAGCCAGGGAGGCAAAAGCATCTCTGTGGAGCATCTCTGCGTGCAGCCAGCGTGGATAGGAAGGGCCCTACCAAGCCGCATCCTGGCTCTTGCCTCAGAAATCCTGGGCAGCCCTCAGAAACCCCTGAGTGTGGTAAGAAAGAGAAGCCCCTTGGTGCTTACCTGCCCGCAGCAAGGCGCGTCCCCTCACCACCTGCAGAAGAGGAGTCCTCTCCTTTCAACCAGCCCTAAAAACTTCCCCTAAGTCCATCCGGGCGATTATTTTTTTAGAGCTAATCAAGGAAATAAAGTTAAAGAGGAGGAGAGTCCTCTTGTTTGGGGTCTGATTTGGGCGAAGGAGGGGGTGGGGGGAGTTAAAGAGACCAGTTGCTGCCCACTGCTTTGACCAGTGAGGGATTCAACCCTTATTACCATTTTGTTTTTGTCCAGATTTGAAAGTAGGGCCCCCTGCATTCAAATCATCGCCCTCCATCGTTATTGTAAAGGACAGGCCTTAGTGGGCCCCCTTTGGATTGTCCTCCATTAACAATCCCTTCTTTTGTGGAGGTGTTTCTTTTTCTATTCACACACATCGCTGATGGTACTTCAGGCCCAGCTCTTAAAGAAACTGTTTGCAAAATTATACCTTTCCGCACGCTACTCCACAAGGAAGAGGGGAACTGTAGTTAGGAAAACATTATTGAGGCTTGTAATTTAATTAAAAATGCTAAAGCTGGAGAAGGAGCAAGGAGAAAGGAAAAAAGAGTGTAAGAGTGCAAAAGCAGGAACCAGGTTTATTTTATTTTTAACCTCTGCAGCAGCACAACCCAGGCGCTGCCCTGAGCATCCAGGGTTGGGGTGCGCGGGGAAGCACTCGCACTCCTGTTTGTGCATCTGCCCAGGGCCTGCCCACAGCTGCACGTGTGCCCGCGCTCCCAGGCCGAGGCACAGATGAAGCATCCAGATACCCTTAAGCAAATACTGTTTTTAAAATGTGAATGCAACCTTGGACGTGTGCGGATAGACCCCGAGGGGCACAGCCGTGCAGCGGGCGCCCGCAGCTGCCTGGTGCTCAGGGCAAAGCTCTCGGCTGAGGTAGGTGAGGGGGAGGTTACACACGTGCACCCCATTAGTCTCCTCCTAAAAACCTCTTGTTTTAAGAGTTTACGTTGAAAAAAATGTGGAGGAACTGCAACCCATTCAGCATCCTTGCTATCAGAAAGGCTCAGAAGCACGTCTGCCGCGAGGACGCCCTTCCTTTGGTTATTGTTATTGTCCTCATCGCCAACAGATCTGTAAATGTTCAAAGAGCAACACGACTTTAAAAAAAAAATAATAATAATTCAGCTGGCGAAGCAGGGCAGAGCCTGACCTCCGGCTCCATGGATGAGTGCTTCGCTGGGACCCCTGCTGAGCCAATGTGGACCTTCAACATCAACTCAGAAATTGGTGTGATTTGCCTGGGAAACCAGCAGTCATAGAGCAACTGGCCTTGACAAGATGAAGAGGAAATGTATAGAAGACGCTTAATGGGTCGCAAAAGGAGGAGGGGGGAGAAACGCAGCTCAGAGTGCTGCATTTTATATATTTGGAGGGGCCCTTCTGCAGGAAGGGGAAGAAGAAGGGCTGGAGAGGGTAGGCTTTTCCAAGTTGGGCTTGATTTCCCAGCCATGAGAAGCCGTTCAGGAATGCTCTGCCCTGCAAAAGGTTATTTCCCTGTCCCTGGCTGGGACCCGAGGCCCAGGTTGGGCTTCCAATAAAACCAGTGATTTCTTTAATGTCAGTGAATAGCTGAAGGCAGGCCGGCTGGCGAGGCTTTGTACATAGACGCACTGGGCTTGGATTATGCACGTCTAATCGCCTAATTTTCTTCGAGTGATCTGGATGCCGTACTCTTGGGCTGTGGAACATTTTATAAATAGATGTGCTTGGAGTTAATATGATTTACTGGAGAGAGACCGGTTAAGCAATTCCCCACCTAAGTAGAGCAGTAATGAACAGGCTCTGGAGAAGATGCCTTCCCCACTGGCCTCAAGAGGGGGTGGGCAGGGAAGCAGGGATGCAGAAGGGTGATGTTTATTTGTGTGCGTGCACGGAGTGTCATTGATTTTTAATTGTATTAAAAGAATTGCAGTAGCGACAGGCTGCCTCTAGGACTGGACTTTTCCCTCGAATATGTACAGCGAAGCCGTGGTCTTCTCCTCCTGCTAACGCTTGCTGCTGCTGCAAAATCCCAGTGCAGGAGCGAGCAGGGACAGCAGAGCCCTGACCTCACCACACATCCCTTTCCTTTTCCTTTCCTCTTCCCTTTACCTTTCCAGGAAGCCAAACCTAACCAGGAGGTACCTAAGCTACCCCAGTCCTCACTCCTCCCAGCTGGGTAACTTCCATCTCTGAGGGGTGCCAGCAGAGACCCCTGAGGTACAGGAGCATCCCTGGGCCTGTCCCCCTCCACCAGAGATGGGACAGCAGCTCCAACCTTGGCCAGGAGAACTGGCAGTGCCTGAAGACTCAGAGAAACTGGGATTGGTGAGGGCAGGGACCACCACCACCACTGCTGAAGTCCTTAGCCAGGCCTTTAACTAAAGACACTGTGATCTCAGCAAGAACAGCAGTGGGGTCTCAACCACGGGACCTCCTGCCTCCCCATCCCCAGACAAAAGACATGCTGGGACAATATCTTGAGGCTTGGGGGAGCATTGCTGGGATTGGGGTCCTCCCTGATCACCCTGAAGGAGGGGGAGAGCAGAGGATTCAAGACAATTAAAGAAACCTTCTTCACTCAGAAAATGGAAAGAGGAGAAAATATATAAGCCTCAAAGCAAAAGATGGTGGTGCGGGGAAATTGAGAAAAGCCTTTCCAAGGCTGGTCCTGGCTTTGTTCGGCAGCTGGCAGAAACTGGGGACAGGAATAAGGCTGTCAGGCCTGAGGCCCCCAGCCTGGGCAGGCAGGGAGAGGGCAGAGAGATCCAGCGAGGGGCAGTGTTTCACGGGGTAGATGATGGCTCGTTGCCCACATTCCACTCGAGATGTATGAGACCCCTTACCCCACGCAGGGACGGGGAAAGGGTCCCCCATCCCTACCGGGATGCACTCCTCACTCCAATTGTGCCACCTCAGCCAAGGAGGGGCCACATAGCCCAGCTTATGCTGTGGTGGGGGTGACCCCCAGGCACAGGCGCGCTGCCCCCAGGGCAGCCCCCACTCTCTCCACTCTGGGAGATGTCAGTTCCCGCTCCCAGCCTCGCTCACACAAGCGCAGCATCCGTGTTGCACCACAGGCACACAATAACCAGGAGCCTTCCCCTCAGCAGCTCCTGGCCCTCAGCCGTGCCTTTGCGAGGTGACTGAGAAAAACTAGGCTGGAAACTGTCCCGGTGATTGATACAACCAAATAAACATCTCTAGGGAAAGGAGGGAAGGAAAAAAAAAGGCTTTCTCCAGCGGGGAGCACTGAGAGGGGAAGCAGGTAATTAGCTATGTGATGGAGCAATCCTCTCCTGCAGAGGAAATTCTTGACACCAGAATCCTGCCCTGCAAAACCATGCACGACCCAAGTGAGGAATTTTTTTTTTCCTCCTCCTTTTTAGAATTAAGATCATTATATGTTTTTTAAATGTCAAGCCCAGGAACAAGTGGAAGGGGTGGGGGTTGGGGAGCTGCGGGCATTCTTCACTTCAGAAGCTTGAATGTTTCAAAGTTGCTGCTGTGCTGTTAGCTGACGGCTATTGTGTGTGTTTAAGGCTGGGGGGGGGGGCTGAGGAGGGGGCTCGGACCCCCCGTTGGTGTGGATTTGCTGTCCAAAGACCGTTAGAAAGAGGCAAGAATGAATGAGATTGAATGGAATTGTAATGCACAAGGCCCTCCTCCTTTCTCAAGGAGCTGGGAGGCCAGGAAAGCGAGTCGAGTCGTGGGGAGAGCAGGCAGCTTTCCTCCACATAGGAAGAGGCTTTGCAAATCAGCAAATTGTATATTTCTAGGGGAAGAGGGGAGGGAAGGGGGGTATTTATTTTTTTTTATTACAGATCTGAAAAAAAAAAAAAGCATCCCTGCAGCAGCCAAGAAGACCAAAAGGAGACAGAGAGAGAAAAAGAGGGAGAGGAGACTTGATAGAAAAATCTCATTCCCAAACCTCTTGTAAGTGTAATTACTTTCTAAGAAAATGAATTGCTTTCTAACAAAAAGAAAAAATGTAGAAGAATGCCTGCAATAATATCTGGGACCAAACTCTGCTGATCTCTTTCCTACGCAGTGAGATTTCGGGGGCAGAAACCAGAGGCCTAGAATCTGCAAACCCTTTCTTTGAGATTTGAAAAAGATCTGGGCTTCATTTTAAAGAGATTTTGCTTTCTCCTCCAGGCTGCAGGTCAGCTCAGAGGCGATGCTCAGGATGGCGATGGGGTACCGGCTGCTGAGCGCTGCTCCGGTCCCTGGGCCGCATCCTGGTGGCAAACAGACAGACAAAGGCTGTTTCGTTACTGATTATTCAGCAGAAATGAGGAGGGAGATGAATTTTTGGGGGTGTTTTGTAAGCACTCTGCAGTGTGTGTGTGTGCTACCCAGCCTGGGACAGGGCTGAGCGCATGTTTTCTGTGATTTGTTGTGCTGCAGTTGATTTGGGGTTCAATCCTGTGTATTTTTCTAATGTGGTCATCTATGCCTGGTGGAGTCGGGGTTGGAAATGGAAGGAAAGTGGAGGCATGTTGCTTGTCTCTGGGATTTCTTTGTTCGGGGAACAGTAGGTGGTAGGTTTAAAAAGGCAGAGCGCGAAAGAGGGGGAGAAGAAGAAAGAAACGAAAAAGAAAAAAAAATGGCCTTTTGCAAATCATCTGACTATTTTCTTCCGGGATGTAGAAATGCTGCATTAGAGATTAAGGAAGGGCTGTGTGTAAGACAAAATGTCTCACTGGAAGTGTTAGTAAAACAGCAGCCTTTTTTTAAAGGCTGCAACCCAGGAATAGGCTGCAGGGCCATTGGAAGGGGAGAATGAGATGGCGGGGGTATTAAATGGTAAACTTTAGAGGCATCAAACTGTTGGTAGGGTTTGTTTTAGAGGGGAAATAAAACCCCACGGCCAGCCCGCCGAGCAGGAACGCTCCCCCCACTGCTGTGTGACATTGCTAAGTCACCAGCGCGGGGCTTCGCATTGACAGGAGGTTCAGAAGACCCCATCCTCGCTTCACTCTGGTGGGGAGGGAAGTGAAATAAAACACTGTAGGTTCTTGGGGAGGATTCACAGCGGCAGAAGAAGTGGGTGAAGGACAGCGCTCTGCCTACCTAGGTGACAGACGGACAGACAGACAGACCTCCTGGGTCCTGCAGCTCAGCAAAGACCTCTGGAAAGGAGGCAAGAAGGAAAACAGCTCGTGCTTTGTGGGGAGAAGCGCACACGCACGCACACAGCCCCGCGCGGACCCGTGCGCTCCACTCCTTCAATACCATGGACAGCGAAGCCGGGGGAGGCCGGGAGCAGGGGTTGAGGCCGGGGGCCGGGGGGAGGCCAGGGATGCTCTGGGACTGCGACAAGGGCACCCAGGGCATCCCCAAAGCCTCTCCCTTGAGAATAGCAGGCCCGGTCGGGAGCATCCTCAGGGCTGTGTGCAGAGGCCGAGGCCGAGCCTCCCCTGTGCGAGCATTGAGCCCTCGGGATCAGAAAGAGCGGTTTTGCTCCGTGTTAATTTGTTTAGGTTGTTTTCTTTTAAATCGATAAAAGATTGAGAGCCTTGGTCTGCTGGTGTAAATAGGTCAATATGAAATAGGCTCTAAATAAGCAAATTTATTGGGTTTTTTTAAAGTTTCAGAAGACAAAAAGCTAAGGGAAAATTCCCTTCACTGCATAATGTCAAATCCTGGTTTTCCCCGGTTTGGTGCTTGTGGCAGGAACTGCAGCGTTATAAAAGAGGAAGCAAAAACCGCATACAAATAGGGATGGAGGCTCACAGTGCTGTGGCTGCCTTATAAATACGGCTCTTGAGCTCAGAAGGTGCTATTTTACCTCGCTGCAGAGTATCCCTGTTTGCTTGTAGGTAGCCAAACGTGGCCCACCAGCTTTTTACGAGCTGCTATTTGGAGGCAGTTTCCCCCTCGGAGCCTGGTCTGGTGTGGCACGGCTCTCGGGCGGGGAGACGCCATCCTCCAAACCATTGTTTTGATATAGCGGGAAGGGACTAGATCTCTCTTCCAGCAGTTATCACCCAGCTGTCCTGGAAATGCTAACACTACTGGGGCAGGGAGAGACTTCCAGAGCTGGAGCAGGACACCTTCCATCAAAACAATTATGTCCTGCCTCCCCCCACCTTACCCCCTTCCTAAGAAGAAGGAAAATACCACAGTGCATGAAAATACACACAGGCAAATAAATCCTTGTCTGAAAGCTATTCTAGCAAATGCGCATAGCACTTCTGGCCATAAAAGTTACTCTAGATGGGAAATAAGGGTGTGTAGAAACCTACAGACCTGCACCTCCCATCACAAAAATCAGTGTCAGTGAGGGGGGGTGTCTGGACGGGAAGGGATGGATAATCAGCAGTGAAGAAGAGGCTTGCTTACTGAAAAATTACACACATGCAAGGTTTCTAAACAAGACTTCTCCTAGATGGACATAGCTTGCTTGTTCTTAAATGCGTTTTCTCTCCCCAGAGATGAAATTTGGTGACTGTAGGTAAATAAATAAATCCTGGTGCCCATTCTCACTGTAACAACCACCCAGTAATGAGGTCTGCAAGTTTAACCGACAAGAGATGCAGCAAACCCAGGTCTCACTGTTTTCCAGCTCACAAAATGGATGTGGTGGTAGGATGTAGTGAGACACCAGCTAAACTGCAAGCGTAGGATGCCCGAGAGAGACAGTGCAGCAGGGAGAGCCTCCTGGATGCCATGGCATAGGTTAGAGCAGGTTAAGGGCAGCAAATCTATAGGTGCTTTCAGCGTTTTCCAGAGTAGAAGTCTTAAAAAAAATATTCTCTTGGTTTGTTACTTGGAAGTCAAAGCCATTTCCTTTCAGGTCCTCGCTCTCGTGTGTCTTAATATTAAGAAAAATCTAGCATTAAACCCCATAATATAAAATTCGTATTGTATATTTAAAGGGAACCTCTTACTTTATATAACTCAGGACACATTGTCTCTTCTTAGAGAGAACGGGGGTGAAATCCTACACATTTCTTAAAAAAAATAAGAAAAGAAAACACGTTTTAAAATTACATCCATGTCAGCTTTAAAGAAAATTATCGCTGATGTCTTTTTGAGCTTGGAACTATAACTGTAGGATGCAGCTTTCCCCTCCCCCTCTGCCCCTCCACCCCCTCCCTTCCCAACCAAAAGAAAAAAAAAAAAAAAAGAGAGAGGGGAAAAAAAAGGAAAAGCAACAGAATATATAAAGCTCCTCTGATTAACAGTTTAGGTGCAGAACCCTATTTATAGGGTATGCGCTCTCCTATAACGCCTTGGTCCTCCAGCCCGGAGCGGTGCATTATTGATGCAGCTGCAAGTGCTCAAAGCTTAAACAATATTTTTCCAAAAGCCCCAGCAGCCCGCCTGGGAGGAAGCTGGGGACAGGCTGGCGATGGAGTCCTGAATGTTACTCCTCCAGTTTCAAGGACATCTTGCTGATGAGGATTTGGTTAATGGAGGAGAACTTATGTCCTAGCGGTGACGTCATTGGGTCCCAATGTAATCCTCTTGTGCTGAACCCAATCAGCAGATGTGCTGAGAGCCGGGATGCGGAGAAGAAGCTCTAATCCCTTAGACTGGATGAGATCAGCTGAAACAGCCAGGACTAGACCCCAAACCCCTCTGCTAGGAAGATCAAGAGAAAAGGGATAAATTGAGAGAGACGCCTCATAACCCCTTTAAAGAGCTTTGGAGAAGAGAAGAGAAAGATGGGTGGTGCACCAAGTTCATCTTGCTTTTAAAGCCTAGCGGGAGCCTGGTTTTCACTCTGATGAGGTCCTTCTGCATTGTTCCAAGGCAGGAGGAGAGAGAGGAGAGGAAAAAAAAAAAGAGAGAAAAAGGAAAAAAAAAAAGAGAGAGAGAGGAGAAAAAGTCTGAAATTCAAAGATAATGAGAGCCTAGGCGCCTTTCTTATTCATCTCCAGCTTGCCTACACAAAAACAAGCGTCCTGAGCCACGGGAGGGCGTTTGCACTGGATCTGAGCGAGGCAGCGGAGTTTGTGCCGCCGGAGCCGCTGGAGTGGGTAAATCCGCTAAGAGCTGGGCTGGCCGAGCCGTAATTACGGGGTTCGGGCGACAAAGGCGGGGGAGCACCCCAGCTCTGCTGCTAACTTGGAAGAGCATCAGGATATTTTTTTTTCTCCCCTTGTGCAAGCGACCTTAACGGGCTTGTGGTTTTTCTTTTTTAATTATTATTTTTATTTTAATTTTTTTTTGGACAAAAAGGCAGGGGAGGGAGCGGGGCGAGGATTTTCAGCCGCGGTACCTAGAGGGAGAAATCGTCCTAAATTAGAGGCGCCTCTAAGTGCGACGGCGATCAACGAAACCGCTTTAATTGCTTTACCCTTTTTCCATATATCCTTTTTTTATTATTATTTTTTAATTATTTTTTTTCTCTATTTAAAGTGGAGCGATTATTGTGCCGAGAGCTGGGAATCGCGTGTTTAAACCTCCGCCGATTTCCCTTCCAGAGGAGAGAAACCGGCTCCTTTGCCTTGCGAGCAAAGAGAACACACACGAGCGGGGATTTGCCTTTCGCTCCGGGGAGGGAGCAGGGGGGTCCCCCCCGGCCACCTGGGTCAGGGGGGACCGGTACCCGCGACCCGGGGCTGGGGGGGCTGTGCAGCATCTCTGCCTGCGTGCCGGGACGCGTCGCACTGAGGTTTGTTGCGAGCTGTCCTTGGCTTTTATTATCATGAATTATTATTGTTATCATTAATTATTATTATTAATAGCACCCGCATTTTTATCGCTAGCAGGGCAGGAGCTCGGGATGCTCCCCCCGGGGTCCAATGCAGCGGGAGGGTCCGAGGGAGGCGATGCTGACCCCAACAGTGCGAGGAGAGGGGGGCGACGGCAGCAGCACAGCCACCCCTTTCCCTCCCTCCCACCTCCATCCCCATCGCCCCCGGCCCCTCCGCGGTTGTCCCGGCTTAGGGGGGGGCCGAGCAGCTAAGGCGTGTGTGTGTGTGCGATGCCGGCGGGATGGACCCTGCACTGACAGCCTCTCTTCTCTCTTTTTCTCTCCCCCCCTCCATCCTCCTCCTCTCTCCCGCAAGCCCCGCTCGCCGCCTGCCCCGCTCCGAGCCCCTCTCTGCGTGTTCACAGCGGACCTTGATTTAATGTCCATACAATTAAGGCACGCGGTGAATGCCAAGAGAGGAGCCTCACAGCTTCATTTTCATGGAAATTGGGGACATAAACCCTCTAATTACACTTAACAACAGCCACGGAGCGATCTATGGAGCATCCTCGGCCTTTTGACAAATAGGAGTAACAATGCCGGAGCGGCTGGCGGGGCAGCTGGCTCCTCGCGTTACCGGGGCACGGGGGGAGGCGGGGAGGAGGGGGGCCGCTCCGGCATGGCTGGGGCTGGAGGGGCTCCCACCCTACAAAGGGCAGGAGGAGAGGCAGGACAATGCGGGCAGGGCTGGGGGGGGGGGGGGGGGGGGCGGCGTGGGCGAGGGGAGGGGGCGACTAGTGGCCCCACGCTGCAGAGCCAGGGACCTCCCCCTCCCATGCACAGGGACCCCCCCCTTCCCATGCAAAAGCACCCCCTTCATGCACAAGGAACCCCTCATGCACAGGACACCCCCCCTCCTCCCATTTACAAGGACCCTCCCATGCACAGAGACTCCCCCATGCACAGGTACCCCCTCCTGTATGCACAGGGACCCCTCTCCATGTACAGGGAGCCCCCTCCCACGCACAAGGACCCCTCCCATGCACAGAGAGCCCTCTCCATGCACAGGGACCCCCTCACATACACTGAGATCCCTCCCCCCAGGCAGAGGGACCCCCCGCCAGCAAGGAACATCCCCCCTTCCCAATGCTATATAACGCTGTTCAGAGGCTCCCTGAAAAAAACCCCACCCCTTTGGAGTTTTTTGGGGGGCGGTGGGTGCTATTTGCTTTATGTTTTTCCCTTGTCTATTTTTGGTTTCTATTTTTGCCCCCCTGCAGCCCTGTTCCCACATTCCTGTCCCGCTCCTGCCTTGCGCGGGGGCTCGGCCATGCGGTACCCGCTGCACTGCAGAGCCGCAACACGGGGCTGCGGTCCTGACCTGCCCGACCATCCCCACAGCCCTTTTGCGACTCAAATATCCACAGAACTAAATTATGAGCCTGTTTTTCTTCCAAAAGCCAGGCAAGTTCGGCAATGTGAGGGGCTGCAGCACCGCAACTGCCCCCGGTGCCACCTCTGGCTATGTCAGGCTCCGTCACCGCAGCCTGCAAGGTGGGATGCATCCCCTTTCACAGTCTCCAGCGAGACTGCAGTAGCCCACATCTGTTCTTAGGTTAGGCTTTAGACCTTAATAAATCTCTGTTATAAGACTCATGGTTTCAGCTTCCTAAAGACACGCCGAGCCCTGAGTCTGAGCCTCCTGAGACCTCTGCTTGGGCAAGGGAAGATTTAATTATGTGGCTGCAAAAAGCCATATGGATTCAGCCACATTCACACAACTCTCATCACCCCCTCCCCTCTTCATCTCTGCTCCACTTTTATCAGCATTGCGTCTGTCCAAGGAACTGAGTCCATAGATATCTCCATCCTCCATCCCTGCAGTGTTTGATGCGGGACACACGACCTTGTCTGCAATGGAAATGGCAGTAGCAGAGCATTTTCCTCGTTTAGGAGAGGGGAAAAAGAAAAACGTTACTGCATTTTGTGGGATTGCTTGATTTCATGCTTGCCTGTGAGAAGCAGGCGCTTTTAGGTAGTGCTTCTAGGGGAAGCAGGACAAGAAAAGGGAAGCCGCAGAGGACGCAGGCCTTGGAGGACAGCAGCGTGGTGTTGAGGAAGGTAGCTGCCCCCTGCTCTCAAGGCTGTTCTGCAGCAGAGGCGTCGCACAACCAAGCAGTTGAGAACGGGTCATGCCTCCAACCCTGGCAAGAAGCAGGAGTGAGGAAGCACGCGATGCCCATATGGCTACATCGAGCAGTGCAGCAACCCCTTCCTCTCCTGCGGACCTGATCCTGAGTACTGCTCCAGCAAGGCCAGGTAGAAGCTCACAGGGCAAGAGGCTGCAAGATGCAGGAGGGGCCACCTTCACCAGGAGGGCTCTAGAGGCACACAGATCCTTAAGAGGAGCTGGATTTTTCCCCTCCTTCTTTCCAAGTAGATCAGCGCAAGTACCAAGGTTTCGGAGACTTGTTTGCTCCTACGTCCATCAAGTGCTGCAAGGTCACAGGACACATTTTGACCTCATTTGCCCCCACTATAAGTCAGGGGCTACGCGGTGACTAGATTCACTGCTGGGGAAAGGGACATCCTGATCCGTTCCATGCAAACCTGCAGGGGCAGATTTCCAGCCACGGGGCAGTTCTGCTCTTGAACAAGTCCTCGGTTCTTTGCAGAGCAGGTAGTGAGGAATAAGAAGCCAAGTGCAGGGAGCTAGACCGCACTGAACCAAAAGCTGGCACTGAGAGAAGACAGAAGGGAGCAAATCACTGCAGGATAATCTGCAGTGCAGCAGAAAAGCTGCTGGCTCCCTCCAGGGGCCACCAAGAGGACAAGGACAGCTCTGAAGGAACGCAGGTAACTGGGGGGCTGCGCGGGGCCAGATGGACTGGATCAGGCCTGGTCCCCAGATTGGGGCACGATGGGGATGGAGAATCAAGATCAATTGTGCCAAGATGGTACAAGCGAGATGCTCATCCTGGACCAGATCTCTCTCCAGGATTGCAGAGGAGGGAGTCACACAGACTCCTTAGCAAACAGGACTTCTTCGATTCTTAAATGTTCTCTTCTCCCCTGGGCTTCAAATGTGCCTCCTTCTTCCTATCCAAGAGAGGATTTAAGAGGTTAGATCACTTCAATGTAACCCTCTTTCCCGCTCACACAGCCTCCTCCAATGCAACCACACGGATTGCTCCAGCATGCCTGGCGATAGTTGTCTGCAGGCTGTAGCTGGGGCTCTGCAGGAGAACTGCCCTGAACGTGCTCCCCGCTGTGCGCGCCTGAGCCCTTGGTTGCAGCGTGGTCACGGGGGGGCTAGTTCACACCCCCCCCACCAAGCACGGTCATGGGTTCCTGGCTCTGGGGCTGCTGCACAGCAATGAGCCTTTCATGCCAGTCTGAAATGAAGGGAGACAAGAGCATGAGCCAGCAAGAGTCGGGTCAGCTACAGCTGAAGGATGGAAAAGCAAGAAAGGTTGGAGATGGAGCCAGCCATGGTTTCATTGCATGTTTTCTGTTCGTATACTGACCCCTGTTTGTTTATGTAAGTCAAGGCTCAAACTCTTGAGAGCAGAGGGTTACTGCACAGGGGCCTACGTGTATCCACAAAACTGCCCCCACCCTGCCTCCTCCATCATGTTCTGCTCAGTGATGGGATCCCATGTCTCAGGGAGACGGTCCCACTTCTATGTCAAAGCCAGCTCCTTAGCCTTGGCCACCAGTGATCCTACAGCAGCTTCCAGCTGAATCAGAGGCTCACTCTGTGCAGGGTTCAGCTGGGGGCACCTCTTCCTCATCCTGCAGCCTGAGTTAGATGATAAAAGCCCCTAGAGCAACATCGTTAGTCAAATAGCAGGGACAGTACGAACACCAAGCCATCTCTGGTCCCAGGCACTCCTTCTTTTCATTCGGAAGGAGGATTTATCCAAGATCAGGTGTACCCTTGTGCTGGTCGTGGCTTTAGTGGAGTCAAGTCCAGTTTCTAATGGAAAAGCTTGGGGGAATACAAGCTGGTCTGGATCAGGCCATTCCTTAATGGAGTCACCGCAGAGAACAAATTAGCATCTTATTTCCCCTGTACAGTTCGCCCACATTAATAAGACCTAATCAGTCATGTCGTGTCCTGCCCTGGGGAAAAGCACAGCTGGGTCCAAGTTGGGGTGAGAAGACTTACCTTCAACCCTATAAGCACTCCTTGTAGTTGTACACAAAGCACCATCCTCCTCCACTCCTTATCCATATGACAACTGCTTAGGGAAAGGCTCTGCATACAACTGCCTCATCCTTCACAAGTCCTGACATCAGTCATTAAGGACAGGTTAAATAAATACATACTTTTGCCCTCAAGTCACTGCATGGCCAAGGGACCTGTCTCGTCATCCCACTGTGTGTGCTGGGCAGGCCTAGGGGTTAAGCAACGTCAAGAAACACATGGACTGCTTGCAAACAGGATAAGGAGCAACAAATCGGGGTAGAGGCCCGGTCTCAATGGCAGGTTTGATGATACGGGTGGGTAAACCTAAGACAGAAAGAGGTTAGAGGAAAGCAGGTAACAGTCAGGTACACAAAAGGCTTCTGTAAGGGGAGGGAACTACCTAATTTCCTTAGCTGTGTATGTAGTAATCGGCCCAACCTGCGGCAGGAATGATCCAGGTATTAGAAAAAGAGCTTTCGGGTGGCAAAGGATAGAGAAGCACTGGAACAATCTGTGAAGGAGGAGAAATTCCTGCCTAGGTAAGATACTGGAGAAGCACCTAGCAGGAGTCCAGCCTTAAATGGAAGGTGCCACAAACAGAAGGTGGCATCACACATCTATTTCCCCGAGAAGAATGGAAAAGATACCAAACGTCTTCATGCCTTCTCCTAAGCCCAAAAGGGTTTTCTGTGTCACAGAGATCTTCAAGGGTACCACTGTTCAAGTGGCAATAGCAGAGGGCAGTGTTTATAAAAGCCCAGGCTTGTTGTCCTCATATAAGAACCACGTTGAGGCACAAGAATATAAGAGATCAAATTCAAGGTGTCATTTCTTTCCGGAATGATACAAATGGGATGTTCTTTCATCAGTCCTATGGAAATAATCCTATTTGGGATTACTTTCTCAAGTCAGCTCAAAACCAATTGACAGCATTACCTATGTATAATACCCTCAGGTGACATCCCAGAGGGACTGTTATTTCCTTTTACCTCCTAATAGCTCCCTTTCAGTGAACTGCACACCTTCCTGCGTATGTTTCCAGAAACAGAGGAAAACAGTGATAATCTGATGTCGATAGGATTCTCTATATTTCACACAGCTGTATCTGCAGCTTTCTTGTCACCCGGAAAAGGATGTGCCCTGACAAGGAACGATTCAAAGCACTCACCCGAGGACCCTGGGCTCTGTCTGCCTTTCTCTTAGGGAGGGAAAAGGAGGTTTTTTTCAGGCTGTCAGGACAATTCACCTCACCCGTAGCACAGCTTTCCCACCCTGGGTTGCCAGAGTTTTGATACCAGCAGGTAAGTGCCCTGCAGAGCCAGCCTGTATTTGAGTAGCCTTCCCCACGCTGTTTGCAGAGTGGCTATGGATCTGCTAGAGGACAGGGATGGTTTTCACAGGCTGCTCTCGTAACCGTCTAAGTAACCCCATCATCAGCTGCTGCCCAGCTTAAGCAGGCAACACTTGTTTAAACTTTTATCACCCTTATTACAAAGAGAGGACCAACATAAAAGCAGTTCCTGCAGCAGGAGAGAGAACAATAGCGGGACAAAGACACAAAGCCACTTTCCCTCTTGCAAAGGGCCAGGTGACCGCAGGATGGCACTGCTGTCGCTTCTCCATGAGGGACATCACGGCCAGTGCCATGAATGGGAACCGGAGAGGCTCGGGCTGAGTCTGCCCAGAGCTGTGGTCTGGCCCTGGTACTGAACCGCACATCAATGATTCAGTGTCCTGGACCCTCGCAGGCACTGAGTGACGAATTTGGTTTCAAGACTGTGGCTTGAATTAAATTTCATTCTGAATTGAGGAGGCAATTCTGCCTTCTTCTGCCAGTCCAGCCCTGCTGTGTCACCTCTTCGCTCTGGCATTCACAGAAACAACCAGAAGTGATGTTCCGCCGGATTCTTTTACCCTCAGCTTTTCAGCCCATCGTCCCTGTCCCCCACTGGCTTTGCTGATTTGACTTTTGCACCAGGGGAGGTTCAGACTAGACATTAGGAAAAATTTCTTACAGAAGGAGTAGTCAGGCACTGGCAGAGGCTGCGTAGGGAGGTGGTGGAGTCACCATTCCTGGAGGTGTTTAAAAGACAGGTAAATGAGTTTCCCAGGGACATGGTTTAGTAAGTGGACAGGTACAGTTGGACTCGATGGTCTCAGAGGTCTTTTCCAACCAGATGATTCTATGATTCAGCTCTGAAACCCTTCAGCCTTAAAAGCAGAAAAGTGGCCGAGCAGCTTGCAGCCAGCCTGTCACCCATCACTTCTGCCTCCTGGTGCCTCCTGTCCCCTCTGCAGAACGCATGTGGCTGCTGGAGAAGAGGCAGGAAGCTCCGGCACAGCCCCCCTTCGGGCGGGAGGCACGGCTGCTGCTGTGCACAAGGTGGCACCAGCTCCCCATCATAGCGAGAACCTCCAGGAGCCTGCGGGAAACGCGGCAGCCGATGCGGGATGCAGAGCAGGCGCCGCATCACTCCTTTATGTCAGAAGATTCGGGCTCCGTTTCCTTCCCTACGTGCTCTGACCCCTCTCTGGATACCCAAAACACCAGCCAACACGTGGACAGGTCCTTTATCTTACGGCCACCACTTCCGTAGATGCGCTGGATGTTGGCCAGGATCTCACGTCTAAAATGACAAGGCTAGAAGTGCGCAGGGAGCATAACCTTTCCTGCTGGTCTGCAAAGCACTGCTGCGATAAAGCGGACCACGCAACGCCCTTTCTCCCGGTGACAGTGGAAGGTTACAGTCTTAGCTCAGTCTTAGCTAAGCAACTCATTCTCCTTCCTATCACTCGTTTCCAGAGGCTCAGAGGCACGTGAACATGTTCCTCTCCATCCCCAGAGGCAGCTCAAGCCTCCCTTTCTCCAGCCTTGCCACTCCTGGGTTAGTTGTGGTATCCAGCCTCTACAGAGACTGGATGCTCTTCAACACTCCCCTGCACAGCAGTAACCTCCTATCTGCTCCCCCCTCCCCTTATTCCAGGAAAGTTAGTATCCCTTCCCATATGGAAATGCCATCTGATTTAAAGATGTTCATGTTTTGTGCAAAGAAGCACTCAAAGGCTTGCTTGTAACCGCCAAGTTTAATTTCAGCTCTTGCACAGCACAAGAAGCTTGCTCCTAGCTCACTTTTTTCCAACAGCACCTCTAAATGAGTGAAATTTAAATGAGATCTACAGAAATCACCTGATGTGATGTGTCAAGTTCCTTGCATTCAGATGGGGGAAAAAAAAAAAGAAATAGAAAGGAAAGGGAAAGGAGGGGGGCTGAGCACGAGATCCTTTGTTAAAAGCTTGTACATCAGCTGACAGTGGAGAGGTCTTATATCTCATGCTTGTAAATGGGCAACATCCCTTTTAGAGGGGTTACTTCAGCTTGGTACACTCACAAAGGTCATCCCATGGGGTCCTGCAGCAGGAGAGTTTGGGCTGTGTTGACGCTAAGGCACAAGGCTGACAAATTTTGGGGCAACCAAGTTACAGGCTTGGAGCATAAAGCATGAGAAGTTGACACTTCAGTGTCTGGAAATACAGTAAGGGGAGACAGGGGAACTAGGATGTATCAAAAAAAGCCCTGGAAACTGGGCAGTAGAAGCAGAAGGACACAGAGGGCTGTTTTACTGTGCTGCCTCGCAGTTTTCCACTGTAGACACCATCCATTGGCACTACAAGGGTTTGTACTTTGCTGCATGCTTTGCTGAGGAGCTCTTGCAGCTCCTTGGCTCACCAACTCTTCCCACTGAAGGCTCGCCCCTTTCCCAGTGCAGTGAGCAAGTCTTGGTTAGAAAAAGTCAGGAATTTACGTTACCGAGATCCTGATGCAAAACTTGACCTCCTGAAAGCCCATGATTTCACAGCTAAATGCAGGTGCAGGGCCCTAGAGGTAAGAAAGCTTTTGGCATCATTACAGAAAAAGATCTAAAAGTGCTGTAGGAAGTTACATCCCAATTAGCTTCACGTCAGCCAGTGGGGTAAGCATTACAAAGCATTTAAAAGATCAAAAGCAGAAGCACAGCTTGAGTAATAGGGACCAAGGCAGTTTCGGCTAGGAACAGTTGTGGTTAATCTGATGGAGCTCTTTGAGGCTGTAACTGCTGCCGCAGTCAAAGTGGAGGAAAGGAGCAGAGCACAATTAGGTTTGCAGCATGCAGTGGACAAGGCTTTGCAAAAGAAGCTAATGACCGAGATGGGAAGTCCCAGAATAAGTGGCTTAATGCTCTGGAAATTGCCCAGAAACAAAGATGCACGCAGGAAGGTATTAATGGCAACCTCCTATGTCAGAAGGAAATGATTCCTGGGATGGAGCAATAGAGTCAGCTTGACTGGAACAGAACAAAAGGTAAGGTAAGACAGAGAGTTCCCTAGGGCAGGGAGCTGTGTTTCAGTTCTGAACATCACATTCTACAACTCCTCATGCCCCAAACCAAGAATTCTCTCCTGTTTTTCAAACGGAGCTGCTGGAATTCTGCTTTTTGTATTCTCTCCCTCAATTTTATGCTCTAATGTTCTTGGGTTGTTTTTGGGTTTTTTTGTTGTTGTTGTTGTTTGTTTTTTTGTTTTTTTTTTTAACAAAACCAGAAACTCCTTTCAGAACAAACAGTGCCAGCAGCACGCACAGGCCACGTCTATGTGAGGACGGAACAGTTGCTTGGCTGCAATCACATCACAGGAAGCCCGAGCATGAGCTACGCCAGATGGTGCTAACTGGGAGTTACGCTCCCCATATCCTTCCCTCCATGCATTCCACAAATCTGCAGATGAATGGGATCAGTAGATGAGGGACAAAGAGATCTCATTTTGTACTTATTATCTTCAGCAAGAGTTTTGTAACTGGCAAGTGGCATCTAAAATCCATCTAACTTTGCAGGGCTTTGTAACATGAGAGCAGGGGACATAAGAGCAAACTCCAGTCTTGCTCATGTTGGAGAAAAGATGTTTTTAACTGCAGTTCTTGAATTCACTGCTCAGTTGTTATACTGAGGAGAGAGACTGATTCTCAGCTCTAGGTTCATCAATTTGAGGACCCCAGCCAGAGGGTTTCTCTGCCTTCTAGAAGTCATCCTACTGTGTGTAGCCAAGACTCGAGCTCAAAGATCTGTGAGCTACTACTGCCAGGTGTGGTATAGGGTCAACTGAAAAAGAAAATTTAAAATATGCTCAAGTCCTAGAGCATTCACAACAAGGGAAGAAGAGACTCATCCTGGCCCCAGAGCAGCAGAGGCCACACAAGTTAATGACCGATTTGCCCGAGAAGGATGCAAGGCACCACGGGAGGCCACCAAAACTCTTATGACACACTCATACAATTTACTACAAACCAGCTTATTTTCACATTAATTTGCTTCTCAATTCAACAGGTGTTAACTCCTGGAGCAATTTACCAGTCTTATCACGTTGCCTCAGTGACCCGCATATATCTGTAAGCTTAAATTAATGCAAAGCCCTTGCCTTTTCACAACCATCTCTACAAAGGCACCCTGAATACGCAGTTGAACCTTTGGTACGAGTCAAAGCACTGACTGGCTCCCTTTGGCTCATCTAACTGAACCCTACTGATCAACACCGAAATGGCAACGCTGTTAACTACATCACCGATGACCAAATTAGCACTGCTGAGACAATCAAGATCTCTGCAGCAGCATTCTTGGCATGCAGTTTGCTATTACATGTTCTCCAGCTTTGCTAATTCTGATCCTTTATCCTGTACTAGCTGTGCTAACTGCACAGCCCAGAGTGTAAATCCAATCACTGAAACGAGGTATTTTGTTTTTCACAGTTAGGGTTCAATTAAAAAGAAGATATGGGCAGGACTGGAAGGGGAAGGGGAATAGCCACAGTGACAGAGAGCTGAAGGGTCCTAAGCCAGCTTTACTACTAGAGAAAAGATAATATGAAATAAAGTCCTTCTTATCAGTACTTTTACATTGTAAAAGAATTAAAGGGCTTCCTCTTCTATTTAACTGCAAGTTCTTGCAGGAAGGAAAGCCCATCCTCGCAGAACCCAGGCGTGCTGTAATCACCCACTGCGCGCTGGGCATTCACAGCCTGGGCAACTGGGCATCACAGCAGCGCACCTCTCTGATAAAGGTTTTCTAAAAATAAGAAAAGAGGGTGGGTTTCTCTGCTCTCTATCTCTGAACACAGTCTCCGATGTACACTGAGCCTTCCAGATTTCCTCCCTGCTCTGCTATTTTCTTTCCTTTTTAATCATTCCGCATTTCTCTTTGTTATCACCATTAATGCTTTCTATGTATTTCTTACAAAAAAAAAAAAAAAAAAAAAAAAAAAAGAGTCTGATTGTCAGCCAGCAGAAATCAGCAGTGTTTGGGGCCGTGCCAATCCACTTCAGCTCAGACACACAGCAACGCAGTTATCACCTTTTCATTAGTATGAGGAAAACCCCAGCACTATTTCTTATTGTACCTTTCTTTGAAGCATACAAATGTGTGTGTGCATATATATCTCTACAGGTAATAAACACACACAGAGAAGGGTGTATGTAAAAGACAGAGCAGGCTCTGAGGGGAGCTTAGTGACATTCCAGTACTGAAAGGGGGTCTACAGGAAAGCAGGGGAAGGGCTCTTCACTAGGGAGTGCGGGGACAGGATGAGAGGTAATGATTTTAAGCTAAAAGAGGGGAGACTTAGATCTTAGGAAGAAATGCTTTCTCGTGAAGGTGGCGAAACACTGGCACAGGTTGCCCAGAGCAGTGGATGCCCCATCCCTGGAGGTGTTCCAGGCCAGGTTGGATAAGGCTTCGAGCAACCTGATCCAGTGGGAGGTGTCCCTGCCCATGGCAGGTGGGTTAGAACTGGATTATCTCTAAAGTCCCTTCCAACCCAAACATTTCTGTGATTCTGCAATACACACAAGAGCTACTATCTAATGGAGAAATCTCAGTGCTTACTCCTGAGTGGGATCTCTTTGAAAAACTAATGGCTATTATGTGCAAAATGTTCTTATTCTACTGAGGATGGAAAGTGCCTTGTAGAATTAAGGCTGTGAAAGCTGCAAAACTAACTGCATTGGAAATGATGAAATTAGACGGCAAAGTAAATTCATTTTACCTATCCAGGACTGCAGGGCTCCCGTTTGTACAACCTGTATTTCCTGTAGGCTGAGGCAGGAAAAAGGTACTGCCCATAAATCCCCCTTTCTCTGCCATGTGATGGCTCTGTAACCAACCTTTCACACAGACTGAACATTTGCTGTAGCCAACATACTAGAGATGCTTCCTCCCTCTGGACAAACTTTACCAGACTGACTAATGGCACAGCTGTGTTTCTGGGAATAATTCAAACAGCTTCTTATTGCTATATAAGCAACAACTGAGGCGTGCTTTAATAGCCAGGAGCCTCCCAGGAAAGCCCATGTGGGCTTCTCACTGCAGGTGCACTGGTGAAGCTGATGACCACACATACTGTACATCACCTGTTTTACCTCCCCTACTCCGGTCTTAACATTTATCTCCAACAGAAACACATCCTCACACTTTAAACAACAAATAAGTATAAAACCAATACAGATTTACTTTCACATGTGGTACCTTTCCCCCTGCTTTGCTCAGGTTTAGCTTCCCTGTGTCTTCTGTTCACACTGCACAGCTGATAGGAAGGGTCTCATCTGCTCTGCTTCCAGACCAAGCTTCTCCATAGGTTTCTGACTACCAATGACCTCAATGTCCAGAGTGTTTCTACATGAAAAAACATATAGGTACAATGAAGGAAATGCACAAAAACATTGCTTCATAAATGCCTGGTTATCTTTTCACTTACTCTCTTCAATCCCTCTATGGACTGCTTACTTCCTAGAGCATCAGCCCATCAGGAAGGCGTGCTGAACTGAAAACAGGTTGTGTGCTGTCTCAAGTTGTACCACGGCTCATATTCACCAGCACAGAGGATAACTTTGTGTGTGTTTCTGAGGATGGCTATGCCTCACAATGCATTCATTTAGCCAGGAGGCTTTTGAAATTTAAGAGGAGGAACCTCTCTGCAATTTGTGATCTGCAGGTTCACATCCTTGTATTTATATTTAAAATAAGCCCTAATGGATTAATTGTAATAATTACAAAAGCCTGCCTAAAGATCACCCTATCTGCTTAGTCTACTCTCCTATTATTTACCTTCCACTACCACTCGCTTTGAAATAACTGATTTAGCAACAAGCAATGTTTTCCAATCCTCAGCAAGGTCAGTAAGTTAAAGAAAAATCTGAAATGATACCTGGCCCATAAAATGACACTTCTTCCCCACTTTACTCACTATGGGCAGAATACATTTCCCATAGGAGCTCATTAGTGCTGCTCTGTGCTCGGTATCAGGAAATCTTTCAGAGTTGTCTTCACTCCCAGCTGATAAAAATTGCTTTTTGTTTCTTCTCCTGACTTGCTGCCCACAACCCCCAGTTATAAAGTGGCATTTGTAAAAAGACAAGAGCTTTTGGACCAAAAAAATCTCACCGTGCTTCTAATTTCGATGATGACAAATGAATGGGCGGTCAAGTTACACGTACAGCCAAGGAACAATGCAAGATTCCCTTGCCAGACTAACAAGTTAAAATGAGGAACCCGTATCATAGAATCACAGAATGGTTTGGGTTGGAACAGACCTTAAAGATCACTCAGCTCCAACTCCCCTGCCATGGACAGGAACACCTTCTCAGAGGAAACAAGAAATTGTTAGAGATTTAACTGTAATTTCTGTTTTAGGGAGGTCAAATATATAAAACCAGAGGACACAGTAGTCTCCCTGACCTTCACTTTTACAATGCTGCACACTACTGGAGCAATGCAACAAAGTGATGCACCTCCTCAGTCGTTTCTCTTGTTCCAAGATTCTCCCCGACAGCAAGCTGCCTCCTTCCTCAGCCACCACTGAGTGTCTGTGGGCTGTTACCCCTACTCACTGCTCTATCTCGGAGCATTTATGGCAAAGCACAAAATATCTCCTTTAAGCACTAAACCCTACAACCTTTAAGCAGAATGGTTCAGAAGACACACACAATGGTGCAGTTTTATCTATCCTACCCTGCACCTGCCTTCCAGGCTTTGTCCTATCTCAAACCTGAGCAACAGAAATGGGAAGGATCACAGTTTTTGTATATTCCAGAGCACTAGAAAGGCTTTGCATGAGTAAAACATCAGAATAGAGGTCTAGAAAGTTTACCAGATAGTTGCACTTAGCTCATTTCTAGTCTTTCATGCCAGACAGCAATAAATGCCACTGACAGATTTATGAAATAAGGTTATCACAGGCCAAAACATCAAAATACCTTGACCTTCCATGGAAATGTTTGAGGGCTCCTGATAATCAGCTTATTTAAAAGCAGTCAAAAGCCTCTGCTGATGGCTTTTGAGGTTACAAAAGCACTGAGTTGTTACAGACCTCTGAAGAGTTCTTTCCTCTTAAAATCAAGACTGTCTGACCTCACTTATCTGTACTCTGTCAATATTTCATAAATCTATATGAAATAGTTTTATATTAGAAAAGGATTTCCAAACACAGCAAAGGGATAAGAAAGCCAAATGGTCTTCAGAAATCCTTCCAAAATTCACTCTTTTTTCTTATTGTGCTGATTATCCCGAAGTTTTGCCCCAAGGAGGATGAAAAGGAAGCTGCTCTGCAAGCAAGTCCAGCTTCAAACGTGGACCCATGGCATGTGCATGGCCTTTAATTAGAAAGTGAACCTTCAGCCAGGTGTAGACACTGACATCCTTTGCTTCTTCCTTAGACTAGTGACATCCACCCCCTGCAACATTTCACCAGGAACAGGTCAAACACTGTTACAGTAGAGTACATTTACTTGCAAGAACAGGCATGTGCAGTTTCTCTGCCATCAGTGCTTTTGGCCAACTGAAAGTTATCGTTACCAGAGGGCCAACGGCAGCAAGAACACGTCCTACATCCGTGGTTTCTAACTTAAGAGCATTTGCAGACCACTAACTTCCAGGGACATGCAGAGCTCTCTCAGAGAGCAGATGTTATTGATAACCCCCTTGCTGCGGTTACACTTTGTAGATACGCAAGAGCAGAGCACAGAAGTCAGAACTGGGCTGCTGTGTACGATGACACTCGCTCCCCCGATAAAGAAGGTTGCTTGTGATACGTGTTACTGCCCAATGCACAGCATGAATAATCTAAAAATACCTAGAGGACACAGATTTGGCAAACCAAGTATTTACACCTCTTTCACACTGTCTTCATTATTGAAACCACAGCAAAACACCAGATCCTACTGATTTAGCAGCAGTTGGACAACATTAGAAATGCATTTGGTGAAGTCTTTACCAACTGTCTGTTGTCATGGTAACATCCCAGGTAAAAATAATTTCTTGAATAACTTATAAACAGACAGATGGCATAAACCCTCCTACGCTCTCCAAATTAAAGGAGATGCAGTAAAAGGCACTGGACATGCCAGCTCTATGAAGCTGTGTGTTGAGGACAGCACATCTCCAAGGTCTTCCTCATGCTGTCAGGAACCTACCTGAAAGATGTGAACAAAGGGAGAGCAAGGACAAGATTGAAAGCAAACACGAGGCAGAAGTCAAGTCAGCACTCTTAATGCAGGATTTCCCAAGTGATTGCAAAGGTGCCCTGAAATTACAATCCTACATAAAATCAGGAAACTAATGCAGTATCATACCAGGGAACAAAAGCTGTTCTTGTCATTCCTAAAGCCCTGCTTATACACTTCCTAGGAAATGAAAACTATTACAGCCTGTCATCACATCGCATACGCAATGCATCACTGCATACGCAAGCCAATTTTAAAGGGTTTTTTCCAGAAGTTTTCTGAAGACAGGAAAGCTGTGAAATCAGGAACATTCATACATGAGACAATCCCATTCATCTGAACATTACGCTGACATGCCAATAGATCTGAGCTGGAAGCAGTGCTGTGATAGAGCCATGTCAGCTATGAAACAGCCCATCGATCTGAACCACGTTACTCATGAAATCCAACATCTCCCTCTGCCAAATCATGCCCCTGTTCAGTCATTTCGACATTTTGACTCAACTCCCTTACTTCTAAAAATAACAAGAGCTGCTCTTTCTCAAAGGAACTGAGGACAGGCTACAGCCAAGGTGGTCATCGCAGAAAGAGCCACAGCCACATTCCTGCTGTTCTTGGGCAGCAGCACAAATTCCAATTAAAAACCTGCTCTTGCCCCAAAATAACGAACAGCTTTTTCCTCATCTCAGCAGATGCCGAGTGCTGTTGTCAGAAAAAGCCAGAGCTTTTTCCAAGTGAAACAGATTGCGTGACATCAAGAATTCAAAGTAACTGAGAGACCAGGAAAATGAGCATTAGCTCAAAACACACTTTTCCTCCATTAGATATTATTTGTGCTTCATTTTTGCATTTATCTGCTACATTAGGCTTCCCTTGCTCCCCTCAACTGCTTCTCTAAACAGCAGTACAAAGAAAGGGCAGTAACACTACAACAGTTGTTTTGCTTTTGATAGTTTTGTGATAACTTCGCCTACAGGTTTTTAAATGCCCACATTTATGGGAATTTCCATCTTTCCTGGCCAAATAAAATTGTTCATTATTAAAGAGCAAAAGCACAGACACATTCTGTCACAACTTGTTGGTGCTCTCTAGTGTACTGCGGTCAACATAATGCTAAGAAAAAAATAGCATTCCCCTTTTCATCGAGATGTCACCAGTACCTTTGACTAAATCTGAGTAGGTTCTCCAAACAAAAATCAAGTACTTTGTGAACAGGCACTCAAGACCTTTCAATATCTCCCTTCAAAGGGAGAAAGGAAAAAAAAAAAAAAAAAAATTAGGATTTTAAATTTTACATCCCCTATTTCCACCTGCCAAGAATGAGTAAGGAAAACCTCAACATCTGACCTTAATGGACAAGATCTGCTATGGCAGAGCCATAGTCTTGAACATGAATTTGTCTATTTTTGTCTGTCTGTTTATCTCCTTATATCTCAGCGTAGTTTAACTCAAGCACTTTCTCTACAAGCTCAGGTCACTTAAAACCACCCTCCACAGCAACAGGTACAATCCCCATGAAGGTGCAGTATTCAGCACCATTACTTTGGTGTTACTACCTGCAAAGGAGCACGTTTTCCCCCCAAAGTAACTTCCACAGCTTCAGACATGAAGCCATCATTGACCAGTAAGTGAAGCAGAAAAACATTTAACTCTAATCAGTATTTGCTGTTACCAGCTACATTTGGCTTACAAGTGGAAGGCAGCAGGGATACTGTCAAACACGCATTATAAAAACGTCTAACAAAAGCAACTCATTTAAGGCAAGACTTTCAGCACAAATTCCAAAAGCTCACAGGCAAGTTCTCTTAGAACTATTACTTGGATTACTTAAAGAATGAGTAAGACCTATGACATTAAGTTATTCTACAACAGACACTGGAAGAATGCTTTCTCCCCACTCACAGTGCAATTTGAACACTGTGAAACAATAGTCAGGCATCTCATTAAAATGAAATGACAGTCAATTGAAAATTAGAACAACCAGTCTGCCTTTCAATTACCTAAACCAAGTCATAATGACAGTCATTATTTTACCTGCTGTTAAATTCTCTCCCCACTTTAACTCAAGACATTGCTGCACAACCCAGCTGCAGCATCAGTAAGAAATTTGTGTACGCTTGAAGCTGCTACGATTTTTTTCTACTACCCACAGAGCCAGACAGCAGGGTGAGACACATCAAAACTTCTCTCAAGAATACAGCCAAACTGGATTCAGCTAAAGGCTCTCATTTCTTGGGGTTTTTTCTTTAGTTATTTTTAAGGAAATGTTTACCTGAAGTCTATTGCAGCCAAGATACTTTTTTCAGATCTAAAGAAAGAAATACAAGTTGTGTAACGAACTTTTCTCTTTATAGTCCAGATGAAGCTGAATTTATTTTGGCTCTGGAATTGCCAGTTGTGTCCTAATATAACAAGAAATTAACAGCAGGTGCTTTTATTAGGTGGCAACATGTTTATAAAATGAAGTATTGCATCTAAAAGTCAGTTAAATTAAGATATCAAGTCAAATTACATCAGCTAGAGTTGGGAAATGCAGCCAACTGCCACAAAAGAAACCCCTCAGAGCTTCACTTCTATGGGGAAAGTTCATTTCTCAGCCCAGCGACCAACACTTGTGACACTGTCTCCTGAAGGCAACAGGACAAGTTTCAACTCCTTTTTCAGCTTCTCTGCCACACAAGGAAGAAAGTACAAGTGACAGCCATGGGACATGCATTTCTTTTGAGGAACAGTAATATCCAAAGCAGCCTAAACATCCCTGCAGAGTCCTGCGAAGCCATTCTGCAATTAGCAAGCGTGCTGACAGCCATCACCTAAGTTATTAAACCAAAACACTTCTCAAATCAGGCTTAATTCACAAGTAGGCACAACAGGGGATTATGACATACGAACACAACTGAAAGTAGAGGGAAAAAATGAAAATGACATCAAACTTGCTAAATATGTATTGTTTATTAAGGCTTGTATTCTCCTAGAGGAAAAAGTTAATCTGATGCTGTCCATTACCCCTTACAGGCAGTAACAGTCCAGAGACAGAGTTATACGTTCTAAATACAAGTCTAAATGATACAGATTAAACTTTATTTAAATTGGAGGTCCTTTTGGAGTAAATAGTATTCAGAAGATACTTGCTTTCTAATATAGTAAAAGATCCTCTACAATAAACACGTGCAGATTCAGTGTGCTAGAGCAGCGGACATGAGCACCATTTCCATGCTTAATTGGAACTCCAGTTGGTGACAGGTTCTTCGACGGTCCCCTCACTCCACAAAAACATGACAGCAAATTCAGTTTCTTAAAACAGGTTTTTTTACTCATCCAACAGAAAAAAAATTAGACATACACACTGTCAATTTTAAACATCTGAGGCATAATCCATCATATTATCCGTACTATTAGTTCCTACGTTAAAGCTCAGCATTATTGGTATAAAAACTTTAAATGGCATAAGGATTTGGGGGGTGGGAGGGAGTAACGAAGGGAAGGATTAAAAATGATCTGCAATTAACTAATAACACCTGAAAGCTGAAACAGGTTTAAACACATTGTCCAAAACCCCTGCAATGTTGATAGCATCACATTATTATTTAATTAAGCTACAAAAACCGTAAAGCAGAATCATGGCTGAGAGAAAGCATCTCGCTCACTCCCAGCAGGATATGGTATAACAAATGCACACTGAAGCACTGGTTAACAGAATGTGAAAGGGAAAGGTTTTCCAGAGAAGCAATTTCACTGACAATTTGATTTTCTACTAGACAGAAAAAACCAACATGTCGCATTAGCAGTTTTAAAAGTGTAATTGTACAGATCAAGAAAGAGGCAGAGCAGCTGCACAGAGAAATCAGAAATTTAGGGTTTCCATTTCAAAATTCTGAAGTGCAGTATATGTTGAAAAGTTTTTTTAAATGACAAAAATCAAGGCATGGTTTCTTATATCCACCAAGAAGAAAAGGGGGCCGGGAAGAGGATAAAAGAAGATTTGTCATGTATTCTCCATAATCTCTATATCTGGCTAGGAACATAATTTGTGCCAAAATCAACTCTTTGGGAAGCACTGACATTTTAGTATCCTCATGTATAGGTCCATATTAGGTTAACATAACTGTTTACCAACTTAAAAAAATAAAACCAGACACACCTTTATTCATGATTTCTACAGAATTTTACATAGAAAAAAAAATACAAATTAATGCAGATCCACTTGGGCAAAATTAAACTACAAAGTACTTAAAGATGCAACAACTTAATTTCCCCTGCACGAGAAGATACATTGGAGCTGAAAGCTTTAGTTTGTCCTGATGCCAGGATACAGCACCAGTATACTTAAATTTTGTTTCTCATAGTCGAATTTAATATCAGTTCTAGTATATTTATCAAACTGTATAGATTTATTCTTATTGTTTGTTTCGATTCTGACGTTCCTGCAAAGAGAAAAAAGTTAAAAGTTAAGAGAGGTTTTAATCAAATGAACAAGCAAAAACCTTCTAGCAGTATAACGGCACTGAGGTGATCCTAGACAGTTATACACTTTGTTGTAACACTGCTGCTGCATTTCAGAAATATATTGTATATACCTGACAAGCCCAAGGACTTGGTATCTTAATCTGATGCACAGCTTCAGGTGAAACAGCTGAATGAATACCTGCACAGTCATTTCATACTGAGAACAGATCAAAGTCAGTGAGAAAGGTAAGGAATATCAACATTCCTAAGCAGAAACAGCTCTATTCTACCTTCTATATTATCAGTTACCACAGTAGTAGCATAACCAACACAAGAGCAGAAAAGAGATGCTGGATTGGTGAACTCCACAGAACCAGTACCAGTCTGAAGCACTCCAACGACTTCAGAGTTTAGTCACATTCAATAAGAGTAGGATTTCAGCTCTCTAGATTCTGTTCCTAATTCTTCCTATCTGATCAACCATTCTGGGAGGCACTGTGAAACACCTGGCAAGTTGGGGGAAAAAAAAAAAAAAAAAAAATCAGCTGGAAGAAGTTATGTGCTTTTGCAGGGTCTGATAAAACCCAGCACTGGTAGACTGAACAGCCCAAGAAATTCCGAAAGTGTTGTAGCACTGTAGGCTCTCTGAAGCCTCTCTTGAAAGCTTCTGCTAACCACAAATGCTGAAAGCAGATAAAGGTAATCTAAGGGACAGCTGCAGGCATCCCTCAGCAGTGGCGAGTCTCCATCTAACTGCCCTGCGCTCATCCAGCAGCAGGTGCTCTGATCCGGAGCAGGGGTCCTGCACAGTCCACAGGTGAGCTGAGCAGCCCAATAACAAAAACAACAAAAAAAAATGATGGTGGTGGTGGATTGGACACCATCATGAACTGTTACAGGAGCCTCATGAGCTGCAGAACATACAGAAGACACCAAGACAAGCCAAATAAAATATGCTGCTGTTTCTCTAGACCACTGCATTTTTCCAGCTAAGCCACCACGCAGATTGAACACGAAGGGTTCAGTCTTAGTGTTTTCCAATCCATCCCAGCAGTGTTTAAAACAGAGTGCAAAACCACCATGCAAAGACTGCCTTATGTGCTGCACATGAACACATCAACAAAGCACCAAATCCTATTTCAAGCAGTAAAACTGTAAAATAGCCTAAGCATAAACAAGTCAACTCCTAAACTAATACCTTTAGATTTTTCTTGTTTTTTGGAATCGTTCTGTACAAAATTCACCTCGGGATTGTTTCTGTTGCGATGTAAAGCTTATTTGCAGATATACCAAACATTATAACAGGCTGCATTTGCTACTTCAGCCATTTACAGGTATAAAATTAGATGAGGCATTTTTTTCCAAGGGAATATATTGATTTCAGCCTCCAGGCAGAATATTAATATTTCAACTTTCATAATAAAATTACATCAACAGTCTGGTATAAATTCTTAATCTGTGATTTAAGACAGAAGTAGGAGATACCAAAATTCTATTACCAAATCAACAGACTATGTAAAGTGGTGTAATTCTTTTACATCTATAGTCTCCCTATCTTTCAACTGCTGACTTAAGGTGAATTGTGCTGTACATTATTAATGAAAAGAACTTACAGTTGCATTTCAAACAAAAGGTGGTTAGAAAGAATCTAAACCTGAATCATATCAACCCTGTTCTAAGCTTCCAAAAAAAGCAATCATTCCATCCTGTTTGCATTTCTAAGGTGCCAAACCCCCTTTACTCTGCTGCAGTGCCCCACCACACTCATCTTTCCCATTGCCACCCAACCTAACTTATTTGTAGTTCTCTATGCAATCACTTGCTGACCCTCACATTTTTTTCAAGTCCAAGTCTTTCATGCTCATGGAGTCGTCTCACATAAACAGAGGACAGGCTACCACCTGGGACTTCCACCTGGTACCTACAAAGCGTGCTCATGGCATTCAGACTCAGCTCAGACATGATAATTCAGTAAAAAGTACTCTTTACTGAGCAACTTATTAGGCAGTTTCTCCTACCTTGCTGCATGCTTTCTCTTCTTGGGGCCTAATCTGAGTCTTCCTTTTAGGAAGTGTCTGAAGCCATATAAATTGATGGGAAGGAACCTGATGCAATAATTCTTTGTGCTCTTAACCATGGCTGCTTTTTAGAAGCTCTAACTCTCATTCTCTTCCTTCCTGCTATTTAGTACTCCTGCAAGCACGAACATGCACTTTTGAAAGGAACTAGCAAAGTTTTGTTCATTTTGGTTCTGAAGACCCATCCAGAGCCTCTATAGTTTCTCTTCTCCACGGGATTCACTCATACCACACAGATGAGCTCCTGTTGACACTTCTCCTTTATGATATTAATATGTATAGTCTTCAGACACAGGAAAAAAATGGTTTTCACAAAATCTGCAGATGCTTCCATTTTGGAGACACTCACCCATATCAAGTTTCTGTTCCCTTCACCTCAGTTAGGAAGTACCTGTCAACTTGCCTACTAAAATTTGTTATAAGGTCAGTGGGATGAAAGCATTCATCTTCTGACACAAAACCAGAAATGTTTTCCTTATAGCAGGAACCACAGTTAGTATTAATCTGAAAATAAAAATGTTTAACTATAGTTTTGAAGGAAGGATAATATTCTGTTCTTAAAAGTGGTACATGAATGGATGTAGTCACAAAAAGCACGCTGAAAGGAAATACACAACGCTAAGAGAAAAGGAGTATTTCCCAAGGCCAACATGCACTACCTAACAGTTACAATATTTAATTGCCCAAACGGAGCAATGGTAAGCTTATTGACTCAAGAGCTTTCTGAGATAAGGTTATGCAGCTCTTCCAACACAATACCAAGGTACAGACCTTGGAAGTGTGTGTAGACCTAGGTGAGTGCCTTGGCACAGGTCAGAGGTGGCAGCACAGCTGTTCATTAACTATGACCATCTAGTCAAATAAATATGAACTGCTGACAGTAGATTGACCCACCTGTTCTACCATGAGATGCAAATAAAACCATCATAATCTGCCACAAGCTTATTCTCTTTACAAGCTTTTAAATTAAGACTATATAAGCATGTTTCTAAGGAAACATGCCACATTGCACAACATTCCCCTTTTCGAGAAGCTCTCACACATGGCACCCTTTTTATGTTTGAAAAGCATGAGCTTTGATCACAGAAGATGCTTTCTTTACGTACACTGTATCGGCCCTGGAAACCTACTGAAAAGTGCTAGGAAGGTCAAGAAACATTTCATGCCACTCAATCTCTTGCTATTTCATTCCAGGTACAATATCCTTCTATTATTACTTCCTTCCCAAGGTCACAAGAATGGGCTTTAAATAGTGGATTACCATGGCTCAGCAAAAGCTGGACTCAACCCAGAATGAACAAATCTTCCCTCAAACCTAGTTGATGATACAGTCCTTAAGCAATGCTAGTAACACTGATAAGTCTTTGGCACTTTGATGAATTTCATCCAGCATTATACCTGCCAAATCCTCATTTGATGATTTGGTGTTAACACAGAGATTCCTAGATCAGCTAAACTCACACAGCACACACTGGAGCTTACTCTGCACATATTAGTTAAGAAAACACTGGCTTGCAGTAAACTGTAACCATCTAAAAAGAAGGGAAATGTTACTGTCTTGCATTGTACAGACAACATGAAGTTCTTCTTCCCTACTAAATATTTGTGGATAAAGAAAATTAAAGCATTCAAGCTCTCCTTGTGTAGATTTTAAGAATTCTGGCTCTTTGTAATCTTAACAGTGGTCAAACTGAACCACAAAATTTCATCAAGTAACTTTACAGCTAGATCACAGAGTATAATGAATAAAAAACATCACAACTTGAAAACCAGTTAGAATGGCACATACACAAACCATCATTTGAAAGTATTGATTAGATCACAGGACACCTTTTCTGGCAATAATTTCATCAAAAAATCATTGCCATAGGAAGGTTAACTTTGCATAACAGAAAGGCTTAAACTTCAACAGCACAAACCGCTCAACAATAAAAGGTTTAAGTGTGCGCATATCCTGCAAAAACCCCTCTTCTAGTAATCAGCCGGAGTTCTAAAATTTACTTAGTCAATAAAGGTGAAAACATTCACTTTCCAGACAAGGCCTTTATAGATGCAAGCTAACAAGCAGCATCTTATTTTTCATTCCCTCCCTGTTGATCTGCTTTATGTCTCTAGAAATATTACCTTCAACTCTGTATATTGTCCAGTTTTCCAAGCTATTCGGAGGAATCTTAAGGAATGTTAAATGAGACTTCATAGTTTATTTTCTGAATGCATCATACAAGCTACAGCCTGTTTTAAGTGAGGCAGAAAAATGCATTGCTTTGAAAAACTGATCCTGTTATAAAGCAGTGACCTGGGTAACAATATTGCATCAGCACCTGAACTGAAAGTGAGAAAGAGCTGTGTACATTAAAACAATCAGCCCAATAGCTGAACATCAGCCCCCTGAGCTACTACAAAGGAAGTTTGGTGTTCATTACACAGTCATTCTTCAGATCTTCCTCAGGCCAGTAAGTTAACTACTGAAGACTAGATCTCCAATCACCTTCCCAGTACTCTCACTCCTTAAATACACACATTATTCTCCCCTCCAGACTTGGCAGCAAATCACAGGGAGACTCAGCATTAAAAAAACCCTACCCCTCCCACACACTGTAAACACTGGACAAAGGAACCCAGGCCTTTTGATTTATTCAGTATTCTCTCCTACATACGAACACCGCTCCAAGATACAGGTTGCATTAAATATTGAATTGCTAATTGTCTACCGAAGGAATGGAGCGCAGAGGTAAAGGCTTTTAGATTTTAGCTTGTGGAACCCCACAGGGAGTACACAAGAAAAACTTCCAATCTCAAGCTCTCCTTCCCTGCTGTGCCAAGGTACGCTCTGCACATCTGACTGCTGCAAGAAGTTAAACTGAAAAGTTTAAGACACAGATCTCCTTTTCTTTTATAATTTCAGGGTACATTCTATGAAGACAGTTTAAGCAATTTTATTTGCACTTTTAAATGGCAATAAAACCTTTAAAACAGCAACTTCGATTCAAGCTCCAGGAACATGCATTAGCTCTTCACTTCAAAAGTATTTTGAAGCAAGTGTGAGCGGCACTGAGCCAGGCTGTCAAATATGTGCTTCGCTTGAAATGCTATACAAGTGTATGGAACACTATCAAGATCAAGCAACTTTAAGTGTTACTTGGCTGATACCTACACTTCCCAACTCCCACTCTTTTGTCAGTCCATTACATCTAGAATGCCTAATTACAGTAAGGCATTCTTGAAACTGAGATCATGGGACAGACAGGGATAGATGACTCTTGCAGCAGCTGAGCACCATTAAGTGTATGTAAGGTTTTATTACACTTTCCCAATTACTACCCAAATTTCTCTTACTACCTTTTCACTCAAACCTTTTATGCATTAGTAGATGGGTTAGATATGGGAAGTGAAAACATTTACCCAAATAATAACATGTGACTTCAGTAGAAATTTCTAACAGTATTCCAGCAATTTTCCACAACTTTCTTCTCCAGAAAGATCAACTAAATAAACAAGGATCAGACTTCTTGCTCTTAAAGGAGATGCACAAATTTCAAATGTCAGCACAGATAGCAATTTTGACATCCCAGTTCCAGTCAGTGTTAAAACACCTTATAAGGAAATAAACTTAAGTGGCAGTCATTGGCAAAATCAAATTCTGAAACAAAAACTATTTTCTATTTTATTAACCATTTTAAGATAAAATAAATCAAACTCCAAAAAACTGGACGTGATACACTTTACCTGCATTACTGCTTAGCTTTCTGCTTTGAAACTCCTTAGCTGTGAAACTGTCACAGACAAATAAGGACCAGGTTTTTTGTGGTTAAATGCACACAAAACCATCAAGCTGAGATGTAGTAAAAACATTTTGAATTCCTACTTACATTTTTTCCACCATAGCAGCCTTCACATTTCATTTTCCCCATATCTGTGTATAAAATAAATTTTTTAATAAGTTTACCTTCCGCACCACCTCCTCCTCTTCTTGGCGCTTTTCATAATGAGAAAAGTCATCAAAGATGGAGGTCGTGTGCTTGTAAGTAGCAATAATTTTAAGCACTTGTTTTGCTTTTTCTAAGGGCACCTCCTGTGTATCACGGGAGTTTGTAACGGGTTTGTTGTCATTGTTCTCCAGCCTGATGTGTCGAAGTTGGTTGTTGGGCACATCCTTCACAAAGATCCACTTGACATCAAATTTCCCCTTCCACTTGTCCTGAGACCAGACACCTGCACTGGTGCCATAGTCCACAGGTGATTTCATCTCTGCTACTCCACAGAAGTGTCCACTGCCATTGACACTGAATAGCAAGTAGACTGGACCCTTGCTATTCATGGACCGAAAAGCACTGTCCAGGCGTTTGTTGCCATGTTCTGTACTACACCAAATAGAATACTTAATGGAACGATGAATATCATCCTCAGAATAGCTCTTTATTATGAACACACGTCCATTTTTAAGGTTCCATTCAAAATCTTTAGGGTTATAGCTGTGAGCAGCTTTCAGTTTTTCAAGAACAGGATGGGACTCGCCACTCGGAAGAGGGTTAGGCTGGGTACTGCCAGCTGAGTTGCTGTCGTTACCCGTTCCTCCACTTTGGCCAAAAGCTGCATTCCTGTTGCGAGGAGCTACCCAGCGATTTTGGGGTGGCTGTTGAGGGGTCTGATACTGTGGCTGAGTCAATGGAGGAGGTTGAGTTGGAACAGGCTGAACAATTTGTTGCTGTGGCTGCGGAACAGATTGAGGAGAAGGTATCTGTTGGGGGGCAGGAACTTTTGCCACAGGACCCTTGTTGTCCCAAGTACCTATGTCCATGTTATGCTTTATAGGTGGAGGAGGCAATGCTCCTCCAATTACAGGTCCAGTTTTTGTTTTCATTTTAGGCTGTGGTTTCGCAGGCTTGCTAGCTATAGCAGCCCAAGAGGTTGGTTTAGATACTGGCAAGTTTACATTAGATCCACCATTACCAGAGAGGGCACCCGTCATCCCAGCACTGTTGACTACAGAACCTACTGTTTTCACTGCAGAAGTCGTTACATCTCCACCAATCTTAAGTCCGACCATTCCCTGTTCAATACTGTTCATTCCAGGAGCTTTATTTAATGTATCATTATGAAATCCTGTCTGTCCATCCACAATTGTACCGCCCAAGGAACTAGGCGGGTAGCTGTAACTGCTCCCATATGCTGAACTTTGAGTCTGTTGTCCTTGGGATCCACTTGTTCCCCAAGCTGAGAAGGCAGGATTTTCAGGGAAAAAGTTAAACCGGTGTTGATAGATATTATTTCCCAGACCCCCAGGCTGTCCAAAAACAGCATCGTGCATAAAATGATGATCTCCGTTACTGAGCTGTCCATAGGTGGTGAGATACGGGATAGGAGGATCTCCTCCTGTAGACCACGGTGCTTCACTGAGAGAATAGGGAAACCCGATAGATGGTGGATAATAACTGGACAGATAAGGATCAGTCATTGATGGGTAGCTACTGTTCTGTTAAAGAAAAAGAAAGGTAACTTCAGATACAGAACATCCCTTTATTTATAAACTAGCCACAACTCTGTTCATCACCAAACAGAAAAGATCAATACAGACAAGGTAATGTAATTCCTAATTACAGATCTTAGTTCACACACCAAGAAAGAGTCAGAGCTAAATTGCAGCACCTGGGTATTTATAACACATCCCAGAACTAGTGGCTCACAACAAGGTTAGTACTCCAGATTGAGACCACATAAGCTTAGTTACATGACAAAAGGCTTCTTCAACAATTAATCTACCATTACCCCAAAATACTGCAAGGAACTTATATAATACTATATTCTGTGTCCCAGAGCACTAAGGATACTTAGTATATATGGATCACTACATGGCAGAAGTTTTAGATGAAATTAATAAGACAGCACATAAGAGCAAATACTATTGCAGTCCTCATTATGGCATTGCTTTGAGGGGCCAGCAGTTCCAACAAGTAAAACATCTGAAGTAGTAAAACACACAAAAGCTACTTCTGACATAGCCAATACCACAGAAAATCACACACACGTGAGGAACACGCCAAGTCTGTAGTGAGTAGAACTAGTGACTGGAAACAAATTACAGTGACTGCTGCACTAGAGACAAATACTCCATATGGTGTATCCCATCTAAACTTTTTGAGAAAGACCCTATTCAGTCTTTTGCAAAAGTCTCTTCCTCCTTCAGTAGTAAAGTTACAAATGTGCAAGATTATTTCTCTCTGTCCTTCCCAATAGGACATCTTTTCTGTTCTATAAAATAAGAGATTGACTGGTTGTAAATCAGTAGATCCCCCTCTGATATTGTAGCTTTTACTCCTTTTCAACTGCTTCTTAGACCAAGCCAAAGAGCCTTTCCTTACACTCTAAATCTTCTGCTGACACTCAATTTTGAAGCATTCTTTATGTTTCCCATATTCAACAATGCAAAGGAACAAACACAGAATATTCTAAAATAGGTTTTAAATAAACATGAAGCATATATACTGAGAACTTCCAAACTGACACTCTAACTGTAATTACCAGTGAGGGGGAAGGAAGGTCAACATCTGTTATTGAGTCAAACAGAGCCAGTCTTTCCTTACTCATGGAGAAAGATTATTTAAAGAAGACAAACTAAGATTTCTTTCAAACTGAAGGATTTCAAACTTGAAAAAAATTTATCTGCAAAATCAGCAAAACTGCACTGGAATTGCAGTCATTTTACCAAAAATCAGGTGTTTTTCTCAGCTCATTTAAAAAAGTAAAAAAACCTCCTTGGTCACGTTAAACATAATACCCAACTTATACAGTCATTTTCACTATGTATTTTTCAATGTTTCCCTTCTATGAAGCCCCAAAGTCATAGTAATTCAATTGCCTTCCTTTCCATGTACAGCAATACCATAAAATGCCTGCAAGACTTATTACCACTTCTGAAATTTAAACAGCCTAAATCCAGTGTTATTGATTCTAAAGAAATAACCTCTGGCACTGTCCATGCTGCTTTTATTTACATGCAAATCCTACCACCAACAAGAGGTTCACAATCCACCTTCCTATGAGAAGAGTCTCTAAAACACATTAAATTTTCTGAGACTCCCAAGCTAAAATAATCAATATTCAGCATATAAAAACATCACTTTTGAGAAAGACACTACTACTTTGAGATTGCTGTTATATCTTACAGTGTGAATATCAAGAAAAATGTAACAACAAATGCAGATGAAAGGGAGGAGACAAACAGCTCTTTGAAGAGACTTATGTTCATATACTCTACAGAAAGAATTTAAGACCAAAAAGAATAAACCTCACAAAAGCAGATGTTTCATCCTAAAATGTTTCTGCTGAAGGATTCTAGGTAGTTACTGAGACTGCCCTTCGCCCAGCCTGTGACGTTTCCACAAGGATTCTAGCAAGGTTAAAGGAAAGTTTCAGCAGATATCCTTATAAAACTTTACACCTATTTTGACTGGCTTTATGCCAGAGTGTGTAAAAGAAACCCTGACAGAAATCCTTCACAGCAACAGCAGTGCACTTATTTCAACAAACTTATCCTTGACATTATTGCATCCTTGCCCATTTCCTTTTTTTTTTTCCTTAATAAAAAGGACCCAACCCAACCATCCTGTTAATTAGGAAGGGAATTCTCCTTTCTCCCAAAGTATGCTGCTTGCTAGTAATTCTGTTAGTCATCGTATCGTTTGGTTCTGGATGACATTACATGGGGGATGTCTTTCTTGTTTCGAGTGTCACTTTGTATATAAATACTTCACCTAGTTCCCTTTGCACTTAAAAGTACTTTTAGCTTGCTTTATAACAGAAAGCTACCACACCTCAAACTTCATCTGTAACAGCTCTAGGAAACTAGAACCTTTATGGAAAGAAAAGAAGGTACCACTACTTAGGTGCAGTTTTCAACATAAAGATAGAAGACAATTATATTTTATTTGATTAAAATTAATGTTGAGCATGTTGTGTGAAGACTAATTCATACTTTTACCAACCTACATTTGATCTTCGATGTCAAATATATTGCTGTGACAGCTGGGTTTTTAATTTCTTATGTTTTTTTTTTTTTAATTTCTTAAGTATTTGTTTAGAATATTCCATTGATTTCAAATCTTTCTTTTGCAAGTCATTTATATTTTACAGTTATTAAGGGGCTGAATAAATCCATCTGGATAACTAGATACTAAGGCTTTGTTTGGAAACAGTTATCTTCAGTACAAAAATCTGAGTCCTAATTAACACTACTGCCATTTTCCACTAAAAATTGTAAGACAACCTACCCAATTGTTTGTTGTAGCATGCCAGTTTCTTACACCAGCATAAACAAATCAGTTAATGGAGCTACATCTTCACATAAGAAAACTTTATTAGAAGTATGGAAATTCCAACAGTCAGAGCAATTTTTCCCTTTAAACCTAGTAACTGGGCTTGTTCACAGCCAAGAGAAGTTTCCTAGAATTAAACTATAATAGATGGTTCTAAATTTCTTCTATATGAAGTTTAACATTCAGTGTACTTCACATTAGAAAAACATACCTTTAAGTAATTAAAAATTACACACAAATGTGAAGTGGAATTTCAAAAACTGAGGAAGGTGAAAACCTCAATTTCTTTCAAAACTAGTTTTGCATTAAAAAGAAAATTTTACTTTCTTTTTTCTACAGATTTCCTGGTTTGATACCTGCTAAAATACATGAATTCCAGACAGAAGGAAATGTTTCCCATTAAATAATTCTAACTTTGTCTAAGTCTGGAGAACACGTCTATGCTGCAGAGGACTACAAAGCTTAGCTGAGGAGCTGGATCCCACACAGAGCAGAGCTCAGGAGACAATTCACATTGAAAGTCTCAACTGGTGTATATATGACAAAAAGCTGTACCTTGATTGCTTCCAGGTTGGAAAAGAGCTCGAGTACATCTATATTCTGCTAAAGTTTGCACCCTTCCCGAAAGCTGCCACAATCCAAACCAAACTTTTAAAAACAGCTCCATCTATCTGACTGCTCTAACAAAGGCATTTTAACACACCCTGAAGATAACCAATACACAGCACCTGTACATTTCACAGGTGATGTCACTAATATCAACACTGGCACCTGTCAGCTTCAAGCTGAATTATAAGTTTCCCTTTCTATATATAACACAGCCTTTCTGCGATGAAATAATAACGTAGCTCCAGTAGGCCTCTTTCTGAAATGCTATGTTACACTTGTGAAAGAACTTTTTGCATCTCTAGCTCCTATGCATTTTGTTCAGTCTAAAGATTCGAATGTTAAGTCAAAAATTACTTCAATTAGATGTTTTCAATTACAATGGTATTTATGTCATGGATGTTGCTTTAATGTGCATTATAATGAACCGGATTACATTGAAAGGCTACATTACAGTGCCTTACTCTTAAAATAACACTTTTTCAATTCTTAAGATATTTCAGACATGCCAAAAATATTTGCTGAAGTATAAAAAGTATGTGGGACAACTCTACAAGCCATCTACCAACCCCAAATTTCACCTATGCTAATTTCTAAAATTATACAAGTTACACAAATCAGGAGAGCCCAAAGCAGAACCTTTATACTCCCACATGCAACTCATCTATCAAAGATCCATCACAGTCTGACCTATCAGTAACCTGTAATTCAAGGAGATCAGTAGACACGAGTTGGAGCATTAACTTCATTTTCACTTGTGGCCATCTGGATATGCAGAGTAATATTAGCTTTGTGAGCACAAATGCTAGTTGTATTACCAAGTAACACAATATGCTAGTCATTTCTTTTTCCATTTCTATTTAAGGAATTTGCTCCCTCAACACAATCCTATGAACTGAGTGCCAACAGCATGCCTAAGAAAAAAAAAACACCTAAGTTAAAAATACACTAACCTGATTTGACTGCCCAGAAAGGTAAGGTTCAAAATCGTTGTCATGAACTGTATCCTTCTGATGTAACGAACCATTTTGTACTATAAGAAAAAGGTTACAAGAGATTATGATGCTGCTTAGTGGCATTTCACTGAAGAGTTCTACTCTGTCATTAAGCCATATTTCTTATTCACAGAAAGAAGATTCGTAAGACAACCAAGAGATGACATTTTCCCTCCAAACAGTTTCTCCTTATATTGTTTACAAAAATAAATTTGAATTAATTTTTAAATAAATTAAACCATGAAGAGCAAACAGAACTCATGTGGATTACCTCTGAAGAAAATAACAATAATTACTAACAAAAAATTTGGGCAACAGCACCTGTTGTTCTGGTCCATAACCAGAACTCTCCAAACCAATTCACAGTCCCTCCAGCATGTGTTATTCAATGCTTGTTTAACTTAAGTTGGCTAAATTAAGACGGGATGAGGTTATATTTAATTATGAAATAATGACTGACTAAGTATCTTGATATCCTGACTTTTTAATTTAAGCCTCAATTTCTTGCGTGTAAAACACATCTGCCATAACAAAAGGCTTACTTCAACATAAATTCATGTGTAAAAAACATTCAAAACCCATTACTAAAAGACAGACGAAACTAGAACTGTTATTAGGTCACTTGAAAGAATTTATGTTGTTTGCTTTACATTTAAAAAAGCACGTTAGCAAGTTATGTGATTGGTAAATCAAGCAACTATTTCACAGAACAGCTAAACTACACTGAAAGTAACACTACACCAACAGGATGTTTAGCAAAAAAGTTTGGGAATTTACCAGAATATTTCTTCAATGTCTGTCAAGAAGAGTAGAGGTAAAAAAGTACAAACATAGGAAATAGTCTCAAACTTTTTGTATCTAGAAGCAGATGGATTTTTAAGGCAGATTAAGATGTATTAAAAAACATTTATGAGTTGAATACTGTTAGGTTTCTAAGCCCACACAGTTACATGCTTATCAGCAACCTCAGTAACAATCAAGGTATTATCTTAGATGATTTGTTACTGAATTTGATTTCAAACCAAGTACAGAAGTTATAAAAAGCTTATTATCTCATCGTAAGTTAACCATTTTTAATTTAAAACTCCTTTAATAATTACATTTGTAGATTTATACACAACAGCTGGTACACATATCAATTAACAGCAGAGGAGGAATACAACTGTATTCATAGAACAGGAAGAGACTACAAAATAGTAATAAGAAAATACACATTGAATAGGCATATCCTTGTGACTTTCAGTAAAAGTGCACTTTATTTTTAGGAAATGAAGAGTATGAACATACAGTCCTTCCCACTGTAACTCAGTAGCATTAAGAAGGATGTCAGCAAGCTTGTATGAATAACAGTTTACGTTATTTTTGAAACAAAGCAGAACTTCCTTTTTTCCGGATGTTATCCATAGGCACTAAGTGCAATACCTCTCCGCTCACCCACAGGTACCTGCATGATTCATCTGTTACAGTAAAAATTTAAACCACCCGACTTGAGCATGACCCTCACCTTTATTATCCTGTCCTTTCGGTCTCTGGGAAACCACGGCACATGATTGAGTAAGGGAAAAGTCGGAAAAAAAAAAGAAATGAAATACAAAAAGTTAATTTTAGAAAACTGATTAATTGGTTTCTACAAAGCTTTTGAGGAGGGATAAGAGGCTGATAAAATGGCCAACAACAGAGCAGGGTTTGTCTGAACTGGGGCTGAGATGCGTGTTTCACAATATCACAGAATTGCTTGGGTTGGAAGGGACCTCAAAGCACACCCAGTTCCCCTCCCAGACACTGATCAGGGTGCTCAATGCCACATCCAACCTGGCCCTGAACACCTCCAGGGATGGAGCAGCCACGACTTATCCGGGCAACCTGTGCCAGTGCCTCCACAGCCTCATTGTGGAGAATCTGTCCCTAACGTTTAACCCAAGTCCTCCCCCGTACAATTTAAGGCCTTCCTTGGACACGGCCACAGCTCTCTAGAGGCGGCAGAAAAGTACTGTGCCCACAGCGGAAGGTGATGAGGCTCTGGAGAAGCCGTGAGGGAGAGGAAAAGCCTCTCCCGGGGCAGCCGCAGGCCCCGGCCCGCTAGAGGAACCCCCGCCCCGAGCGTGGAGGCGGCAGACCCCGCGCTCCGCCGCTTACCTGAGGGTCAACGCTTGTGGCAGACATAATTCATGTACGGGCCCGCCGTGGCTCGGCAGAGAGAGCCGGGCGGGCGGCGGGGCCTGGCGAAGGCGCCGCTCCCCTCAGGCGGCGGCGGGGAGGGGAATGGGCCGGAGCTGAAGGAAAAGGGCCGCTGGCGTCTCTTCAGAGGGCCCGGAGAGGGGCGGTGGGCCCGCGCCGGTACCCGCGCCTCGCCTCGCCGTGCCAGCCCCGTCTCTTCACATGCCCCCGGGCCTTGCCCGCCGCCCTGGGGCCACAACGAGGGACTGGGACAGAGCCTCCCGCTCCAATGGCGGCGGGCGCCGGGCTGCGGTGACGTCAGCGCCCAGAGCGCGGGGCACGCCGGGAGTGCGCGGCCGGCGGGGCGCGACGGCGGCGGCTGCGCATGCGCGGGCTGTCGGCGAGGGAGGGATGGGGCGCGGTTGTGGCTGTTGCTCATGCGCCGAGGGACGGAGGGGGCGGAAAGGGCGGGGTGGGCGAGGGCGGTGCGTGGCGACTGCGCATGCGCGGGAGCGGGCGGGGTGGGTGAGAGGGCGGGAGAGGCTGGATGAGGGCTGAGCGGGGGAAACGAGAGGGAAGGGGGTGGCGGCCCCTCCCACAGAATCAGAGTCGTTTGACGGGGAGGTCTATAATAGGGTTGAATCCAACCGTAAACCTGACACTGCCCATTCCGCCGCTAAACCGTGTTCCTCAGCACCGCGTCCACACGTGTTTAAAATCATAGGATCATGGAATGGTTTGGGTTGAAAGGGACTTTAACGATCACCCAGCTCTGGAATCCTCAGCATAAGAAGGATATGGAACTGTTGGAACAGGTCCAGGGGAGGCTATGGAGATGATCCAAGGGCTGGAGCACCGGCTGAGAGAGTTGGGGTTGTTCAGCCTGGAGAAGAAAAGACTCTGGGGGAACCTTAGAGCAGCCTCCCAGTACTGAAAGGGGCTCCAGGAAAGCTGTGGAGGGAGTTTTTATAAAGGCAAATAGTGACAGGATAAGGGGGACTGGTTTTATTGGAAGAGAGAAGATTTTAGATTAGGAAGAAATTATTCTCGATAAGGGTGGGGAGGCCCTGACATGGGTTGTCCAAGGAAGCTGTGGCTGCCCCATCCCTGGAGGTGTTCAAGGCCAGGTTGGATGGGGCTTTGCACCCCCTGATCCAGTGGGAGGTGTCCCTGCCCATGGCTTTAAGGTGGCCTTTAAGGTCCCTTCCAACCCAAAGCATTCTATGATTCTGTGATGACTCCACCTCTTTCCTGGGCAGCCTCTTCGGATGCTTAACAACACTTTCCATGAAGGGCTATTTCCTAATATCCAGTCTAATCCTCCCCTGGTACAACTTGAGGTTGTTTCCTTCTGTCCTGGTGCTTTTTACGTGGGAGAAGAGACCAACCTTAGTACCACCTCCTTTCTAAGAGCTGTGGAAAGCTATGAGATCTCCCGTCAGCCTCCTTTTCTCCAGACTGAACAGCACCAGTTCCCTCATCCACTTGCAGAACCCCTGTGCTCCAGACCTTTCCCTATCTCCGTTCCCATTCTCTGGATGCACTCCAGCCCCTCAACATCTGGACATATTTGAGAGAAAGACAAATCAAAATCAGGCCTTAAACATCTCTAATATATTGTGCTATTGCCCGAGGTAACAACTTGTGTGATGGTTGTAGCCAGTCTCATTACTGCGTTTACAAGTACAATAGCTAGAGCTCTGACCGAAGTAGTTAGATCTCTGCCACACCAGACAGTGGTTCCAGAAGTTACAAAGTCTTACTTGTACCATCTCCATGCATAATTTTGGAAATAACAGTGTCAAATATCTAGTTCTCATGAATGACCCTAAAGGACGGGATCATCCTTTAATTTAGATACAGTGAAAACCAGAGGCTTCTCTGTGTTCAAATTTGGAAATTTTTAGTTTTGTCTTATATTTACTATTCTAATGAAACATCTGGAAATAAATACTCCGCTTTCTTTTGTTCATTTTCTGATCAGTGAGCTAGAGCTGAGGAAGGAAGAGTGTTGCATTGATCCTCAGATGCTTTGTGTTCTTTTACTGAGATTGCAAATAAAAATTGGCATGTTTTATCTTAATTGTTTTTGACATACTCTATAGCTATGGGCAGTCATTAAGTCCGTGTTCTTAAGAGTCCCTGAATGAGCTGGAAAGGCTATCTGAAAGCAATGCTTTAAAAACAAATGTTAGAAAAGAGTTAGGAGCATGGCTACAGAGCAGAACATCTGTCTGGAAAGAAGAGGGAAAAAGTTGTCCTGGATCCTTGGGTGATGGGCACTGTTCTGAAGTCCATGTGATTATGATTGTTCACTAGTCTTGATATAGAAACTATGTGACTATGAATCATCCCAGCCATGAGTGTATGTAGGCAGGATGTTAGAACTGTATTTGCAGGGTACAGGGGACTAAAGCTTTAAGGCTATACCTGTTATTTCAGATTTAAAGACAGAGCATGTCAGGTACACAAATGTATTTCTGTACGTGCCTAAGTCTATGTTTGTGGGAAGATTTTTTTTCTTTTACATTAGTGATTGCACCTTCCTGGTAACTTTAAGAATGATCTTACCTATCCATTGAGAAGTACACAACCATTTATAAATAAACCCAGTAAGACAAGAAATCTCAGTTGAAACATATAGATAAAGAGGCAAAATTCAGAATTATATCGACTCGGGATACTCTTGGAGTGTAACACTTTAATCTAGGGGTAACGCTAGATTGTCTGTTGGTTTTCTTCCTCACCTTTCAATCTTGCTACTGATTATCAATACAGGTCCAAAATAAGTCTATTCCGAGTCAGTTTGCATGGGGAAAACCAGACAATTTCTAGTGTGAATAGCGCAGGAATAGATCTTTCTGCCTGTAGCCCAAGCAGTGTTCAGGCAGCTAAGCACATCTCTCTGCAATAAAACACATGTTCCAAGCTATAGCAGGTTTTAATTGGAAAATCAGATGGCTGATTTTTCACCAATTAAAAAGTAGGATGAGCTCCATTAGAGTCACAACAATGCCTGACAAATCCTTCTTTAAAGGTAATTAATGCCTGAATGGTGGAATGTACATTAGTCCCAAGCTGATAGCAATCTCTTCTGAAGAGCTTATTTGTGAGCAATTCCGAGTAGCAATGCCACCCAGCTTACATGAGGCTACCTGTCTTCTGTTCGCATGCCTCCTGTCAGGCTTTGAGCAAGTACAGGGAATAGAGCACAAGGGTGAGGCTCCTCCATGTCAGAATGAGAAGGAATCTGGAAATCATAGAATCATAGAATCTCTTGGTTGGAAAAGACCTTTGAGATCCTCAAGTACAACCATACCTGTCCACTACTAAACCACATCCCTGAGAACTCCCATCTACCCATCTTTTAAATAATTCCAGGGATGGGGACTCAACCACCTCCCTGAGCAGCCTCTGTCAGCACCCTGAGAACCGTTTCCATGAAGAAATTTTTCCCTATGTCTGATCTGAACCTCCCCTTATGCAACTTGAAACCATTTCCTCTCGTCCTATCACTTGTTACTTGGGAGAAGAGACCAACATCCACCTTGCTACAACCTCCTTTCAGGTGGTTGTAGACAGTGATAAGGCTTCCTCTCAGCCTCTTGTTCTCCAGGCTAAACAATCCCAGTTCCCTCAGCTGCCTCTCATAAAGCTTATTCTCCAGCCCCTTCATCAGCTTCATTGTCCTTCTCTTGATGTGCTCCAGCACCTCAGTCTCCTCCTTCTGATCAGAGTCAGTGAGAGGGAGAGACAGGAACAGAGAGGAGAGTGAAGCCCAACTGATCTTTGTGGAAAGCAGCCAGATCCTAATTAGAAAGGGAGAAGAAAAGGAACATCATTCTTGTTTTTCTTGCTCACTGTGGGAATTGTACTTAGCCATCCAGTTGTCTTTTGAAACTGTAACTCGTATTCCTAATCCCTGTGCTGCTGCTCAGCCCTCTCAGCACTCTGCTTGTCTTTGGATACCACGTTGATCTGCTGAAAACTGAAAATAGTTCATTCGATTTGGGGCAGCGCTGAGTTTTTACAGGTTAAGTATTCAGAATGTTGTGGGAGCCAAAAAAGAAAAAATGGTTGGGTTTTGGCTCCCACAACATTTCGTTTTATTTTTTTTTTTCGTTTTTTCTCCCCGTGATGTTTTGTGTTCACTGGCAAAGGCAGAAAGGGGTATACAACCAAATAAAGAGAAAGAAGACCCTTGAAAAAGAAAATCTTGAATTTTTCAGCTCCAAAGCTATTTAGAAAAATAAAAAAGAAACCATTTTCTCCAAATAGTTATATTTTGAAAAAGCATTGAATTGTTTTCAACCCACTCTATCTTCTATAGCAGGCATGGTTTTTTATAATGGACTGGTCACTGAAATAATGAAATTATGAAACAATATAAAGCACAGTAATGGCTTGTGGCAGAAACATGTTAATTTTCCTTGTTCCAAGGAACTACCGCGTTAGCTTGCTTTTCTTTCAAATCACATTAGGATTTTAAGGTCTGTTCCTCTTGATTGCTTGAGTATCTGCTGTTGCACTGCAGATTTTTCTTTTGATATGTGCTGTGTTCTGTTCCTGTGGGCTGGTATATTAATAGCATTTGATTTGAAGCACTTTCATGAATCATGTTGCAAGGTACATTTAGCTATTGCCAAATATTACAATACAGAAAGTTTTGAGGAAATCAGATGCTGTGGTAATGGAGGCCAGAAGACAGAATTAGGGAAAGAAATGAAAAGGTTGGAATCCTCAGGAAATCATTTCACAAAACCTGTACCTGTTACTCACCTGTATGTTAGTTCTGGCAATATACAGTTATAGTGTGTGTATTTACTTTCTAGCAACGTTCTTCAGGCTCCCTGAGTTAATGATCGTTAATGTTTGGGGGAATAAATAATTTATTATTATTATTAATGTGTTGAATTTCTTCTTTAGTGTTGAAAAATCCACTGAAGAAAGTGTAGTGAGGAGAATGTTGACAGGCAGAGAAGACCCCTTTAGGTGGATGACAGTACTCACTAAGGTAAAAGAAAGAACCCTGAGCTGGATTGAAGAGCAAAGTAAGACTTTACCCTAAGGGAAGGACTTTATATTTGTCTCTTGTGTGACCAGTCACTTTCAAGTGTGTCTCCCCATTATTCACTAGGCTGGATCCTGCTGCCTGTCCACAGTGGTTTTGGTTTATGGATGCCTCTGGAATTCTGTGTCAACAGAGAATGGTGTGGTTTGGTCCCTCAGGTCTGCCCTGGAAAGCAGATGAATGGACAGGTACCCTCACAGATTTAACAGTTGCAGGAAACTTAGTGCCTTTTTTTACCCCCTGTTATAAGAGTCTCTTTCCTCAGGAATTGTTTATTAACACTTTATATTCTGATGAAAGCCCAGTAGTCTCCCTTGAGCCAAACCTCTCAGAACAGCTTCATCTTCTTACAGCAATGTAGAACCGTAAGGTTAGAGATGCTGAAGTTACTACATTTCTGGTACAAGGGCACAGTGATGGTACTGTTGATTGTTGTCACTGATCTGTCCTGGGATCCTGGTTGATGCTTACCAATTCCCACATTTGTTTGTAATTAAAAGGATAATATCACTTCATCTTCTTCTGCTGTAGTCATCTCAGTAGTCCTCTGAGCTTCCCTTTGTTGGTGAAGTGCTCCCTCTAAAATCACAAGTGTATCCCCATGGAAAACCAACCTTAAACCTGTCCTGAAGCTTGCATGATGGAAGAATGTTATGCAAACAAAAGCCTTTAATAATCACTGCCAGAATCAGTCAAATTTTGTAAATGAGCTTAGAAGCTGCCTTTCAGTTCCTCTGAGCTTTTATACATCTTTTCCCTCTTTAACAGTCACCCTGGTGGCTGAAGAAGAATTGTACAGGCTTGGCAATTCAGGGCACATATTGCCACAACCCCACCTCGCATCCATGCTCCCCTGTGCCATGGTGGATTTTTAAGCATGGCATGAAACCATCCTTGAGAGCTGCATGCAGACTGGTGCTGAGGCCAAGGCATGGCTGGGAGGAAGGCAGATTGAGAAGCTGACTGTTCCCAGCTCCTTCCAACCTCCCATTTGAGAAGCAAGGTGGTCAGAAGAAGTACAGGATGAGGTCATTGCTTGTAAAATGCTTCAGGATCAATCATTCTCAACTATTAACAGGTGATTCACTACAGTCAGTCAGCAAATCCCCACACAGCCTCTGTAAAAGGGATTTGGTTAAGTTTGTATCGTATATTTTTAGGATACATTTTTCAACAATCAATGCTGACTTATAAAAATGCAGAAGATAATGTGCAATTGTGTATAAATTCATTACAGACAAAAAAACTAAACGAACCACATTTGCTTGGTAGGAGATTCTGTAAATTCTGCACATAAGCACTGCCCTCTGCTGCTCAGGGATTTTCATTAATGCATAAGTAATTAAAAAAAAAATTAAACACTTCTTAATTAAAATGTTTGTATAGGGTTGCAGGTAGGAAAAGGACTCTAGAGCCTTTTTCTTAAAAGAAAGATGCTAATTTATCCTTTTTTACAAACATACACCACCTGTGTTCTTTTGTTAACACAAAGAACCTACATTTTGTAAAGCACATAATTTAGAATAAGCTGCATGCATCCTCTCAGGCAGAAAAGTGGTAGAGGAAAACACATTTCAAACCTTTTAAAAATAGCCTTAAAATCCTTCATTCTGAGTTGTGACCACAGGAAGGCAAAGGCATAGAAGGATTTCAAATTGTGAAGATATGATGGTAGCAAAGAGTCAGTGTTTATTCCTAGGGAAAGGCAATGCAATCCATTCAAATTATCTTTAGAAAATCCTTGGTGCTATTGTCTGATAGTTTTATAGTGCGGTAGAAAACATACACTTGTGCCAGCAAGTTGCAAAAGACGCAGTAGTAACTGTGAATACAGAGTCACAACAGGATTGCGAGGGCTCTTTATAGGAAAGTGCTGTTGTGCCCCTGCGTGATGCACTATAGCATGTTCCAAGTGTGTCCTAACTTACATCTGGACAGTCTTCTTTTAGAACACAATTATGGTCACCTCTAATTACATCAGTAGAAATTAAAGAAAGAAATCATGGGTGCAGTAGCAAAGGTATGATAGCAAAATAGGAGGACCGCAAGCATTATATCATAAAAGTCAAGACACCTAGGGTAGACTTTAACAAGACCACAAGGCTTTTGTTTTGAAGAACGTAAACTCTTGTTTTCTTCAGGAAATCTTTGCATCTTGCCTTGATGATTCCCACTCTCAAAGCCAGCAGAGAAGTTCAGCACAAAGCCAGCCAATCAGCCAAAAGAAAGCATTAGAACTGGCCTCTGTCGGGTGGGGGCACTTATACCTGGAAGGGCTTCTGTGTCTTTGAGAAGATCTCTGTGTGGCCTAGAAGAGAAGAGGGTAGCTTGAAGGTTGTGGAGTTCAGGGAGTCTTGGCTCTTGGAAGTGTTTTTTGTTTTTTTTTTATCACATCACAGGTAAATTTGTGTCTGTCTTTTCTTGGGTTTTATTGTGCTAATCATAGGGAGTTGTTCATGTCAGCTGTAAAGTAGCTTTGGAAGAGTATTAATACATAGGTGTAAGTAGTAGATTGTGGGTGAATGTTGGTTTTTAGTATTTAAAATAACAATTTGGTTAATGGATATTCTTCAATGGCATATGAATGTGTTTCATGTGGGTAAACAATGGGTTTTTTCATAACAAAAGATAAGTATGTTTGTTCTTCTATGTTGCATCTCTTATTTAAAAAAAAAACAACCCTAGGTTCAGTAAGTTTGGGTGAAAAAACTCATTTTCATTCTTCGTGTTTTGCTGTGAAGCTTTTTCTGATGCATTTTCCCAGAGTGGAAGCAGGCTGAGGTAACTGTCACCTTCTGGGTAGAAGACAGTGTTTGCTGTAGTTCAAGAATAATCACTTTTGTTTTATTAGGAGTCAAGATGAGAGCAACACTGATGTTGCAGAGCTGTGGCTGATGAACTTCTCTGTTGCTTCTCTGTGTTCTGAGAGCAAAATCTGCTGTGCAGGCTGAAAAATTGCATGCTTATAAATTTGCTTAGCTTGCAAATTCTGCTGTGTATCAGTGACTAATAGGTTTTTTCTTTCGGTATGGATTTTTCTTTATACCAGCAACATATTGCTTGAGTATCTCGTATTAAATAAAACACAGCTTCAAACCCAAACTTTTAGAATCTTCTTCTTTTTCCTACAACTTCAGTTTCTGTGATTAAGATTACAGAAGAAAATTCTAGTTGCTAATGAATTTTCTCTTCCTTGCTACCTTTTACTGCAAGAGGCATGGGGAAGAGAAAGCATTTGTTTGGGTGTGGCTGTTCTCTGCTTTGTTATGGCACACCTTAAATGTGTTTTTAGGAAGAAAAAGCAGAAATTTTCCAATTTATAAGCTGAGCAAAATGGCTGGGGTTTTATCACACAGATCAGATGCTGAAAGCTGGATTGGCTCAGCCAGGGAGGCAGCACGGGTTTTGCTGTTCCCACGGTCCCCTCCGCTATCTGTTCCCACAGCCATCTCTCCTGTAAATTGGCAGAAGAGCTCGGAAATTGCCAGTCTTTTCCCTTCCGACACTGGTGAGGAGTCAGCAAAAGTTCAACAGCAAAGTACAGAAGCACCAGATCTCTGATTGGGCTACGATTTCGAAACAAGCTCAGCTTTGTCAAGGCCAGGAGCTTTCTGGAATATGCATGGGGATGAGGAACAAATAATGCAGGGTGGGTGCTGCGTGACACCGGGAATCCAGCTGACTACTCTGAGTGATCTGGTCCTCTCTTTCAGAACAAGAACATGGGGGATGTGACACCAGCAGAGGAGGCTGAGCTCAGGGCTGCTCACTGTCAGCTGTTTGAATCCAGCATGAAGAGTGAAGCAAGAAGACTGAGGACTTTTCAGCAATGGCCAGGCACCTCACCTGTGTCTGCTCGAGATTTGGTCAAGGCTGGCTTTTTCTTTGTGGGTCCAAGAGATGTCGTACAGTGTTTCTGCTGTGGTGGCGTCCTGCAGGACTGGGAGCCTGGTGACTGCCCCATAGCAATGCACATGAAGTTCTTCCCTTCCTGTAAATTCATTTGTGGTGAGGATGTTGGGAACCAAGAGATGCCTCCTCTTCAGGAAATCTTTGACACTGTGGATGGGCAGTTCCTCAGTCTTTTGCAGGGCATAGACAGTGAGGAGCCAGCCCTGCCTAACGAACCAGAATACCCAGAGATGGTAAGAGAGGAGATGAGACTATCTACATTTCAGAACTGGCCGCGGTATGCTGACATGCATCCTGAGCAGCTGGCTAGAGCAGGATTCTTTTACACAGGTAGGGAAATGTTTTTAACTCTTAACTCTACCTTACCAGTAGGAATGGAAAAAGTGTCGTGTTTGAAACATGTTTTACTGGCAGAAAAATGTGTGCTTTAAGGTCTATTGAGCCTTTCTATTAGTTGCACGTTTAAAAGGACTTGAGACACGTACTTGACATGTCATGTTCTGTCTAAGCTCTTGCTTGCACTTGTCTTCTCAAGAAACCGAATCTCAGTGAAACCTGCAGGTAGTCAACCTGTTTGGCTCTCACTGTGGCTTCTTGACTTAAGGACCCTGGACCTGCAATGCAGAAATAAAAAATACACTTTTCATTTTGAGGAAAAAAGGCAGTATTTGTTGTTATCAATACTCATATGCATAATTGTTTCCCCTTGAGAAGGTTTTGTTGGTTAGATAGTAGGTTTGATTAAATACTCCTCCCTGGATGGACCAGTCAGAGGAAATATTTACAGTATATTAATGCTTGACTAGAATCAAATATTGGGGGGATTTGTCTGGGGTTTTTTTTGGCAGTTAGTAATGTAGTGTTATTTCTGTGTGTTACCATTGTGACTTCTTCCACATTCGTCTTGTGTTTACGCTTCAAACGTGGGAGGAAGTGACAGGCAGAGTCCATAAACTAGAGCTCCATAGCAGACACAAACCTGAGCATCCTGAACGCCTCCCACTCTCATTGTTGAAGTAAAATTGAATTGCCCCTCTCTCCACTTTTTTAGGTGCTATTTGTTGCTAAAAGTGGGAATGGGGAAAAAATACTGTGATAGCTGGGAAAATTCTGAGATGCAATGTGGCAAATGACATGCACGTAGGAAAATCTAAGTAACTGACCTGTTCTTTCAGCTTGGGTTAGAGGAAGCAACCACTTAGTTTGCAAGTCTGTCTGTCTACTTCTGCAAGATTTTCACTCAAACTGCATTACCCAGATTTCCCTATACATCCAGTTACTACTAATGATGTATACTGGTCTACTTGAAGTGCAGAGGCTAAACATCATGCATACCTAAATAGAAGAGCATTATAAGCATATTAGCTTATCTGCTGCTGCTTTTGTCTTTTTATTAATTTTTAAGGCACACAAAAGACCAGCATGGCCAAGAACCCAGAATAAACCATAAAGCAGTGTCTGCAGCTAAAAAACTGTGTGTTTTGTGTTGGACTTGATTTATTGCTTGCGGAGCAGCTATTTGAGAGCTCAGCACTGAGAGCTGCTTTAGGGACTCATTAGGCAGCAGCAGTCTGATGTGACGCTCCCCTGTGGTCACTGGAACAGGAGAACCCTGGAACTGAGCAGCACGCTAACACAAGAGTGTTAGGAAGATTGTGTCGGTGACCCAAACCCACTGGCAGCCTTTACAGACGTGATTTCATTGCCCTGGGGGCAGGGCATTTGTAGGCAGTTCTTCTGAACTGTGTTTGGCTTTGATTTCTGCCCCTCCTGTGATTTCTGTGAAGAGAAGCACAGTCCCTGCTGCTGGATAAGGCAGATTTTGGTGAGGAAACGCAATATGTTTATGGGTGTAATTAATTGGAGATTTACTCTAAACGCAGGCAAGAGGGGATTGGATAGGTACGTGCATAGTGGGAGCTATGGTGCTCACGTGCATGCTGCCTGTTAGCTTGTGACACACTTCTGGAATCATCCCAGCCAGCTGCAGCTCTGGGATTTCCAATTCTCGCTGGATTTTCTGCCCCTGTACAACTTGACAATTTACCAGAGCTGTGCATGTGTTTATCTGTTCTGTCTGGTAGCCTGTGGTTTGTGCTGAATCTTTCCTGAGGTTCTCATCTGGGGATGCTAAGAGCATACAATGTCTCAGATACCGAATAACTTCTTTTTCAGGACAAGATGATGTAGTGACGTGTTTTCACTGTGATGGAAGCATAAGGAACTGGTTGTTTGGAGATGATCCTTGGAGGGAACATGCCAAATGGTATCCGGAGTAAGTCAGTCTTAGTTGACAAATGTCCCTTGTAGCAAAAGATATTATCTGTGTTCTGCACTGATTTCTTCTTTCGTAAGATAGAAGTACCCCCAGCTGAAAGACAAATCAGTCTCAGGTGTACTGGTAGTAAATGGTGCTTCCAGGCTCTGTTACTAGCTTAATTCTAGATTTCTCTACCTAACCAGAGTAGGTGAAAAGCTAGGAGTGTGTGTGCCATCATGTTTAATTGTATGAACTGTTGCAATAGCAACATTCAAGAAATCCCTGAAATCCCAAGAAAAAGCTTCTGAATCTTTAAAATCGAAGTTGCACAGCAAGGGACTGTCTTCAGATCCTAGTAGTGGGTCTTGTTTCTAGCTCTGCCACTTACCCTGTACTGTCTTCCAAAAGTGCCTTCCTCCTGCTCTCCCTTCACAAAGATTGACCTGCAAACCTAATCATGGTATCTTCAACTGCCTCTCCTTCCCTGTGTCTCCCTTTCCACCCTCCCCAAAAAGTAGCTGATGTGTCTGGTGTCTTCTGCACGTGTTATCCCTAACAATACTTTGCTGACCCCAGGCCAATCTGCTTCAGTCCCTTTTAGGCTTCTGAGGCATTGCTACATTTTCTGTTCCAAGGGCTGATTTATCGTTGGAGGGTTCTGTATTAATGATGAGACCGACTGGATGGTGGTTGTCTAAGCTGTAAATATTTTCTTTTAAAAGGAACTGTACAAATAGACATGACAAACCCAAAATATTTAGACCCTCTTACTTTAAAAAGCAAAATCAAAGATTCAAGATCAGGTAGGATGGTGCAGTTCAGGTCATAGGTTTTCAAATTTGACCTAGAGTTCACCGTCTGAAAGTTCAATTAATCACTTTTTGATGTCAAAGAACAGCTTTCGTTTCTAGTACTCTGAGGTATATATAAAAAAAGATATTTTCTGTATCAGTTCTTGTGTTTTTCTGTGAATTGGTCTATTACCACATTTCCTGTGATCTCTTCCAAAGGATGTTGCAACCAAGCTCCTCTAGGGCTGAACACGAAGACTGAATTAAGGATAGGGGAATCCAGAGCCTCTTATTGTTACCCTTCATGCAAAGCAGAGGGGGAAAGGCCCTGAATATAACAGTTTGTTCCTAATCTGATAGCACCCTTTGCTTCTAAAACTCAAACTCCTACTGCTACTTTCACTCGAGGACCTGTACTAATGTGTTTAAATCTGTCTGCTTATAGGTGTGAATTTTTGTTGCGGTCAAGAGGGAGAGAATTTGTTAGACATGTTCAGGCATCGTTTTCTAGCACCCCGCTATCTCCAGTGAGTCATGAATATTTTGTATATAGTGGATGGGGGTTTGGTAGATAGCAGGAGTTTTGAGCACATGCTTCTCTTTTGTGACTGTCTTGTGACCTTTTTCAGAGACATTCCTGGTACCAGACTGAACGAGATTCCTCTGCTTCCCGAGGTCAGTGCTGTGATTACATCGTGTTCTGTCTTCTGTTGAAAGTGGTGTAGTCTTACTTGTACCCCACCCAGCTACTGTGCATTCTATAGGCATGATGTTTAAGAGATGTTTTGATATTCTAGAAGCTGCTTCACTCTATATTTATGAAAAGGTCTTGAGCACAAGAAGCAGTGCTGTTTGCTCTTGTGAGACCTCTGTTTAAGACCAGAGACATTTAGCTAGTCTGGATAATTACGTTACTTTTGGGTGTATACCTAACTTGCTGGTGACTTGTCTGTTCTCTTGATGATCTGTGTGTCTGTAGAGTCTTCCAGGGTACAGTATTTTAAATGTATTTAACAGGAGACCAGAGAACAGCTGGAAGGTCTAGTTGTTCATGAAAGTGTTGATCCTGGAGATCTGTTACTAATTGTCAGTTGTTACTGGAAATTTAAGTAGGTGAAACTTGGCTCCTGTGACTGTGGAAAACTGATTTTTCTCATTCTCTTGAAGAGCCTATGAGATAGGATGAGCTTTAGAAAGAATTAAGCCTTTGAATGGGCTGCCAGCTGAATTTCCCACTTCTGTCTGTACTGCTGAATGGTTGAGCTAGATTATGAGGTAGGAGAGACTTCAATTGGGATGTTCCGCTTGATCTTCATGGAAGCCGTTTTGAGACTTCTGGAATGTGAAAACAAAGATAAGGATTCTGGACTGGGACCAAATATGGGAGTCTTGGCTCACTAATGAGGTAGAACAAACCATCCAAAATTAGTCTCTTGACTTCTATGAAATTACTTTTGATGACTTGCTTGTGAATTATGATTGGAAGGAAAAAGTCTAAATGTAGATATTGATCCAAGCTATCTATATAGTTTGAGGAATGTTCTAGAATATATTAATGTCATTTCATATAGAACAGCTTCAAGGAGTGGCATATTTTTTGCCCAGAGTTCCACCTTTTTTGGTAAAGTACCTACTCACTGCTTTACAGATCCTGTGTGGAACTGGAAATTGCAGGCTCTTAGTTCTCTGGATCAGTTCAGCATAGTGCAGGAGGGCTTTGACCCCACCTGGGTGGCTGACCTGGGAACAAATAGATACCTGCTGACTTGGATTTTCTACCTCTCTGGGTCTGAAATGATTTCTGTTCTGCTTCAGCCAGAGTGGGAAGAGTGCAGCAATGCAGAGGAAAGCAGAGGTATGTCTGACTCGCACACTCACATTCTTGGTGGTGGTTGTTTAACCTCTTCTTCACTTCATCTTGAGCACTGATGTGAGTGTCTTGCAAATTTGCCTTCTGTCTTCCTAGGCTGGAGTTAAGAGTAGTAATGTGTCCAAGCCTGCCTTTCTTTGAGAGGCTAAAGAATGAAGTTCTGTTTTAGAGAAACCTGAAAAAGTTGTGATTGGTGGAGTACTGGTAACCGTATCTGCCTCCAATAGGCTATGATGTAGATATCCTGGGTATTTTCTGCTGCCCTTAACCCTGCAGTAGCAGATGGCTGCACGATGTGAAGGCTTGTGTACAAATTCACATCGGATGCAGACAGGCAGCTTTCTGAAGCAAGGCTTCTAGGATGGATAAGTACTCCAAGCCTGTTTAAAACTGAATCAATGACTTGATTAGGAATAGCCATACTTCTTGTTTGTTTGGATAATACACCTTCTCCTTAACTTATCTATGTCTGCCTTGTATTGTCTGTTTGTGGAGTCTGATTGCCAAGTTTATTTGAAGGTGCAGTTCCACACAGGCTTTCTCTGGTAGCAAGCCTGCTTTCCAAAGCTCCTGTCTGTATCGTGGTCTGAGATTTTTTTAGTTAAGGCAAACCCCTCCCTGAAAGTGTGATTAAAAAGTAGCACAGGGGCAGGAATAAACAGCTGTTGGTTCTTGCTGTCTGATAGATAAACCAGCTTTGAGGAGACGATGTGATGTGGACATGTCTTGGTACAGAGGTTAATATACTTAGTGACTGAAGTGTCACCGAGAACATCAGCTTCACCAGGCTGAGTGAGTGCAGTTAATGGCAGAGTAAAGAGATGTTTAACCCAAGGTTACTTAAATCCACAATATTTCATCTTATCAAGCGGCGCTGTCTAAAGGGGGAGGAAAAGGGTAACATTTAATGCCATCATCTTTCCTGGTTATACAGATGCTGTTCAGAGAGAGACCGAAACATCAAGAGAAGAAACACAATCTCTGCAACAAAAGGAATCAGGTGCCCTGGGCTGATGGTGGTGAAATTGAGGCTAGGCCTAATTGGGATGGTTTTTATAGTAATGGTATCGGTGGTCATCGTATTAATTCCCTTTTAATCCTTAAGGGAACGTGTGCTAGCTTGAATGGTAACTGAACATAGCGACCCTTATTCAGGAATTAGATTTCCATTGTGAAGCAGACTGTTATACAAAAAATTTGTTTTGTCAGGGATAATTTACATTTTACAGTTAAAAGATGCCCCTGCTCAGTCCAGCATGTGTAGATAGCCTGTATCTTGTGTAGATAAGCCAGAGCCTATAATAGTTGTAGTTTTTCAGCTTAAATGAAATTTGTCTGAGAGGTACTTTTGGTGACTACACAGGCAGTCTCTAAACAAAATTATGAGCAAGTTGCAGTGTGGCTTTCTAAGATGACAGGACTGGCTCTCTGGGCTGTTTGTAATACTAACAGTTTGGGCATTTTATTTATTTTTTTTCTTTTTTGGTAAAGAAGAGTCTCAGATGAGCACAGAAGAACGACTTCGACGTCTGCAAGAGGAAAGGATGTGCAAAGTGTGCATGGACAGAGATGTGTCGGTTGTCTTTGTTCCTTGTGGCCACCTGGTAGCTTGTGGAGAGTGTGCCTCCAATTTGAGATCGTGTCCTATCTGCAGAGCTGTCATCCGGGGATGTGTGAGGACTTTCATGTCCTGAACCTTGATAAGGCTAGGAGGGAAAATGAGTCTATACCACTCATTCATAACACGGCAGAGGCGGAAAACAAGCAGCTTCATTGATGCTGGAGCAATCCTATTTGCAGGGTAGCTTGGCATAAGAGTGAAACCTTACTAAATGTTCCTCCTATGCATAGTGTTTCTAGGAAAAGCTGCTGGTTTGCTGTACTCTCACTGACCTTTCTGTAGGGCCACTCCAGGAAAAACTCTGCTGGTTTCTTTTGTCCTCCAAAGAGTCTTTTGATGACAGATTCTCCTCTGAATTCTTGCATTCTCAAATAAATCCCAGCTCTGTGAAATCAAGCACCCTTTTCAGTAAACCGTCTCTCATTCTTTTTCTGTCATTTTGCAGTTGTTTAGAGATTATTCTGCTAGGCTTGATGACTTCCTTCAGTAGCTGAGTCAAATTGGGAGTATTTTTATACAAAATGCATTCTGTTTAGACTAGAATACTCAGCAGCAATGTATGGGGGGGTGGGGGTGGGGAGGGAGAATCTAGCTTTTTCTTCTGAGCTCTTTTCTGTCTTCCCTGCCCCTCCTGTTGTTGAATTGTCAGCAATTGATGCAATGTTTCAGTAATACTTAAATCCACATAGCGAGGTGAAATCCTGGCCTGTTGTTGACTCTCTTAGCTTTCAGCTGGCCTCCCTAGACAGAAGGTGAAAGCCTCTTTGGTGGTCAGGGTCACTAAATCTCATGGAAGCTTCTTACAGAGCCCCTTCTGTGGCTGTTGGGTACTATCCTACTAGGTAACTATGGAAGCTTACCTTTTTAGGACTTCTGTTTGCTGGTTAAACGGATGGTTCCATTTAAAATAAGAATGTTTTATAATGTAGCCAAAACGGGTTTGTCAATTCTATAGCTTGTTAACTGCAGGGGAAAAGAAATATGTGTTTCTTTAAAATTAACTATTCATTTTCATATAATAAATTTTTTCTTCTGTTTATCTTGCAGAGGTGTGAGTATCTGATTTTAGTATAAAGCCCTACCGGGCGTGCGGGTGTGCTGGTGTCTTAAGAATGGCATCTGGTTGTAGATGACTTCTGTCCTTCAACACTATGTGGGCACCCGTGAGAGAAGCAACAGTCCTTCCCATCCTTTAGCTTTCTTTGGAATTCACAAGAGAGCGTGTGGGTCCTCCAGACTCTGAACTGCAAAAGAAGGGGTAAGGATGCAGCAGGATAAGGACCCAACACATGAAACTAAGTGGGGAGTAATTCTGCATCTGGATTTGATGCAGAGTTTTGATACGTAGCTCTTAAACACATCCGTGGAGGCTGGAACAGTCGTTCCAGTATTGGTTCTATTTGGTTCCAGCCTTGGATACTGAACAGGGTTACAGGCTTATCTCTGAGTAACTTTAAGGTTTTAGTTATCCCTGGGCCACACGGGTGGACAAATCTCTTCAGAAGAAAGTAATATTAACACAGCTCTTGATGACAGAAATCACTAGCTGAGCAGTTTAAACTCTCCAACGCGTAGAGGAATTGGGGGGTCTTTGCCAGGCAGCAGCTTTCACAGGGCACAGAACTGCACCACTGAGCCAGATTAGGTGTTGTGTCTGGGTTCAAACTATAAGTGGCTTTATTTTGCCTCTGTAAATCACAGAAAAAGCTTGCTGTGTAAGCGGCTGTGCTAATCTGAGAAGGAAAAACAAAACCAGCTCAGTGTGGGAATAGTGTTTTTTCACCCTGAACTTTAGCTCGGCGTGGCTGGAACCTTGCCTGAGCACCAACACTACAAGGTTGTAAACATACCAGCTATTTCTGGGGCTTGTTTTATTTAACACTTTGAAAAACGGGACTCTTCCCCATCTGGAAGGGTGGAGCTATTTTTCCTACGGGAAGATATCTCTCAGGAACAGGTACATGGATTTTTTTTTTTTTTTGAAGAGCAGTCTCTCAAGTGATGCCCATCCCCAATAGAGGGCACTCCTGACCTGGAGATCAGGGAACCCACTGGAACAAACCCCTCAGCATGCTGCAGAGCGTGGAAGGCGAAAACGACTGGGAGCCCCTAAGTAGGTCTAAACCAAGCAGACCAGGGGGATGGGTTGTCAGAGCACGACGGATGGCTGGCTCTGCTAAGGAGAACTAGAGTGGTAATTAAGTGTGGACTATGATCATTGACTCTTCTTTTCCTCAGACTTCTTAATGATTTGTATCAGTCATTGATACTAAACATTATAATAAATATTATAGGCTTACCTGAACCTTTATTTTACTTCTATTAAAAGATTACCTGTATTCATCATAACACAGGATGGCAGTTACAGAACTGCTCAGTGATCACACTTGTATTTATTTAATTGATCTTTACCAGTGTGTATTACAGTCAGGAGGCACGCTGCGAAGTGCTTAGACTCTAGAGTTCTTGGCAAGTGTTTCTGATCAGTTTTCTTAGTAGATGAGACATCAAGGTTTGGTCAGTTTGAGATGTATAGTGACAAAAAAATACAGAGCTCAAAATAATTCAGAGTTCCTTCTGACTTCATTTTACTACCTAGAAGAATTCCTTCCTGAAACTACTAGTGACATTTTGAAGCTGTTCAAAGGCAGAGGCTTTTTTAAAGGGGCTTGAGCTTTTTCTTCCTCAAATGAAACTAGCATCAAGCCAGCAACCATCAGCTCTGTTCTGCTCAGTCAGAAGCTGTGGCTTCTACTGGCTAAAAGAAGGAAAAATGCCTTGAGAGGGCAACATTTTTACTCACAGCTGTACCTGAACAGAACTAAGGATGTTGGTTGCAGTGGGCACCTGGAATGCACTGAAACAAAAAATGCTCTCTTGGTGTTTACATTTCTGGGTCTATAGAAGAGGATTTTGCTTCCTGGGCCCTTTGGAATGGGACAAAGAAAGGTGCATCATTCTGTCTTTGACTTAGCACTTAATGTTTTTATTTCTTTTAATTCTTCCCTCTCACTTCCCCTCCCTAGCATTGCTTCGAGCTTGACTCTTCTGAAAAGCAGTACTTAAAATGCCCAGTAATCTCAAACAGATCAGGCAAGACAATGAAGAATGACTTGGCACGTAGCAGCCAAAGAACGCCATGGGTGGGCGACAAGTGCTCTTTCTCTGCTTGACGTGTAACATGCTGGGGAGACACAGCTAATAAAACTGGCCTTGGTTTTTGGTTGTTTAATTGCTGCAGCTCATTAATGCAACTTAATTACACTTGTATTCCCCCTTTCCTTGAACGCATTCCCTCCCCTCAAAATTATCCTCTCACAAAAACCCCCTTCCATCAGGATATTGCCAGGCTTATGCCTGGAATAAACGTGACTGCTCGGTGAAGAAGGCAGGTAGAAAACCATCTGATTCACGAAGAACTAGGCATTTCCAGTGTCCTGCAGCAGGTTTCAGCTGTCTATGTGGTTACACCAGTGTTAATGTAGGTGGGGAAACCCAGAATAAACTACAGCTTCTCTGAGAATGTCTTGGCATATCAGAATGGGGCCAAGCTCCCTGCTGAGTAAAGAAGCGATGCTGGTACTAGTTTTTAGCTGTTCAGCATTACAGGAGTTGGGTAACAGAACACCACAACCCAGGACAAATGCCTACTGCTAAGGTGCTGACTGTGTCTAAAGAATACAGGATGAGGAAGGGAGTCCTGGATGGGCAGGGGGAAGAAGAGAAAAGCTCTCATCTATAACTTAAAAAAATAAAAAGCCTAAACAAACTCAAATGTAAATCCCCCCACCTGGTTCTATACAGGCACAAAGGGGATGAAGTTGTGTTAGGAGATTTAGGCTCTTTTCAGAACAAGGGAAAGGAGAAGGGGAAGAAACTAACTACAAAATGTGAAACATCCCAGGGTGTTAGGCAGTGCTTCCTTTTTTATGGATCCACGGTGCAAGGAAGCAGCTCTGACTTCAACTGTGTCCCTTGAGCAAGGCTCTTGGGGAACTTGTTGTGCCCAAGGTCTTCAGGCCTGTGCTATTTATTGGCAGGTACCACCAGGCTATGGTAGGAATGGTTCGTCAGGGCACTTGGAGAATTAAAAACCAACCGTGTGGCCATTCTTCAATGTACATTCATTGCATTTGTAAAGGAGACAAGGAACAAAAAGTGGAATGGAGTTCACCATCCTGCATTTCCTCTGCCAAAGATCCAGGCCACAGGGCATTGTATCCTGCAGTGCCTTTGATGGTGGAGTGCAAGGTTCATCCATCCTCTGGCTCCTCTTCATTTACGCAGGCCTGTGGGGAGGGAGGAAAGGAAAGGCAGGGCATCAGTGAGGAACAAGTACCAAGTTGCTTGCTTAAGATAACAGGAATGATATGGAAATAATAAAGACAAAATTGTTTGGTTGGGTTTTTTTTTTTCCTATTCTGAGTTTTCAAACACGATTGACTACAGATGAAGAACAGGATTCAGAGCTCAGAGGGAATGTGGAGAAGTAGATTCAAGTCTGGAAAGAATGTTATGCATGTACCAGACCTGAATCCACTGCAGTTAGACTAAAGAACAGATATGAGCCAAAGTGTTAGATCTATGTATCCTCAGCATTTGAAGCTGCATAAATTTTGGTTAGGAATTCTAAAAGCTAGGAGTCCTCTCCAGCATAAAGTAGCTTCTTGAAATCGCAGTGATGTGCTTTCCATGTAGATGCAGCAGTATAAGCAGATCTACTTGTGTAGCCAGCAGTAAAGATGAGTGAATGTTTTCAGCTGAAACATCACCTCTTAAACATGCAGTTTCAGGTTGATCAAACCAGTTTACAAATTCATGTTGATGTTCAGCAAATTGTTTGGGAAAAAGTCTACCTAGAAAGAAAAGCAGAAGCATTTTGTTGTGTGTTTTTTCTGTCCTTAAAACAAAGCGGTGTGTTTTTTCCCTGTTTAAGTAGAAGTTTTCTTTGTAAAAGTATTCTGGTCATCAAAGTTTGGAGGGAGTTGGTGGGAGGAAGCAGTCCTGAAGAGTTTAGTGTCTTCCCCCCCACCCCCCCTCTCATGGAGTGTCTCAGTCTGGATTTTGATTTTTTTTGAACTGAAGGATGTTATTTGCCTACTTGTAGCTGCCAGCTGACCTACTGAAGAACTGACTTTCAATCTATAAGTGGGTGATTGTTGTATGGGGTCTCATCCTTTAATGCTGTACGCTCACAGCTGCTTCGGTGCCTTTGGCCAGCAGACCGACTGCACCACAAAGGAATTGATTAGGGAGTAGCCAAATGAGCAATTGCCAACTGGAGCCTTAGGTCATTCAATTAACCGATGCCTCCTCTTGCTACCCTGTCAATACTGAAGTCTACATCTGATAAAAGTCACACCCTGTGTTGCCCTATGGCCCTTTCCAGTGGTAGATGTGAGGAAAGCAGTCAGTGAAATCTGGCTCCACAACTCAAACCAAATTAAAGCTCTTAAGCCATTAATGTAAAGTAGTACTTGGGGTGCCAGATCACAGGGAGTGTTATGGACAGGAGCCTCGCAACTGTGCAATTCACTGCTTGGCTTTATAAATATGGTCTTACAAGGGAAGGAGATGTGTTGCCCATCTCTCTAGACTTTAGAGGCTACATCTGGCCATCCAATGTGTTCTTGATAGAACACTAAATCACATACAAAATCACGCTTTGAGACTTCTGCTTTGTCATTGAAATTGTGCAGTGCTGCTTTCTGAAACCGATTCAGAGAATGATGTCAAAGGACTGAATGGCTGCAGCAGGCAGGAAGTGCTGACAAATCCTGGTGATGATCTGGGCCTCCTGCTGTCCTGAAGGTCTTGCAGGGTACTTGGAGATAAGGGCTTTAGTCAGAAACTTCAAAGCTGTCTTGGTTAACCCTTCCACAGTTACCAGGGCAAGAATCCTTCCTCACCTCAAAGGATGAGAATTCTGTTACTACAAACAAACAAGAAGAAAAGCAACCCTAAGCTGCTGCCCTTTACTGTGCAGCCTAAGAGGAGACAGTGGAGCAAGCAGGCACACCCTGAATTTGAGTTTTAGCTAAGGAAGGGTAAGAGCTCAGCCTTTTCTTCCTGAAAACGCATTGGAAATACTCTCTTTTGGCCTCAGGAGAATAACTTTGATTTTCAATAAATGACTTATTATCCTTTGGCTAAGTACTTTGACCCAGAAACTCGCATACTGGAGACTTTAATGTATGGTTAAATAATTGGAGCAGTGCCTTGATTGGTAGGCAGCAGTGAGATTAAGGGTAATTCTATTACACAGTAAAACTTCCAGAACAGTTTTTTTCATGATAATTTGTGTCTCTTTTACTTAAGCTTGTGACTTGAAATAGGAACAATCACAACCAAACCCCTCTGGAATCAATGAAATGTAGAGCATAAGCAGTTGTGGAACCTGAAATAGAAATAACTGTATTTATAGAACACGATTGTTGCTGTGTGAGTGCTGGAGATGCTAATTAAGATGAAGCACACTTAAATCGTGCCTTTGTAGGCAACACTGCGAAACTGTCGGTTGATTTTTGTTGTTGTTGTTGACTTTTTTTAAAAAAACGTAACACCTGACTTGATAATTTGTGAGGTTTTCCACTAACTGGAGCTTTGCCACTGATGCCAAGGAGGTTCAGCAGATCACCATGATAAAACTGGGAGAAAATAGTTTCTTCCAGAACACAATCCAGTTATCGGTAATAGTTTGGGGAGATCTTTTTTCCTCCTAATAGGAGACAAATATAGGTCAGAACTTCTTTTAGTGCAGTGGATGGAAGCTGAGGGCCAGAAATGGGGAGTGCGTTTTTAATACTGAATTTAGCAGCCGATAACCCCTGTAGTAGGTTGTGTCTCTTTAATATTTTTGACCCATGACAGCATATTTCAAAGTTATCTAACTTCTAGGTTGTGTACTTCATACAGAGGTTATGGGGTAGGTCTTGGATAAGCTGTGCTCATTGGTCCAGGTCAATGTCTTTGTTCTGTGGGGCCTTCAGGTTTATGAAAATTCATAAATGGGGAGAGATGAAGAAGAGAGATTAAGGGGAAATGCAAGCCAGGACAAGGGAAAGGGCACATTGGGAGGAAGGAGTGTGATCCCATCAGAAAAGGCTGGGTAAAACTGGAGTGAATAGGATAATTCCATTAGGGGGTGAAAGAAAGTGATCCTGTTAGAGAGTTGTGGCAATAGGGGAAGTGCATTATCAGGAGAGCAGCTGCCTGCTGACAATGGGGTGATGCCATCCTACCCCAGCTGTTCTACAAATTGAAACTTGAAAGAAGTTGGACATATTTGTTGTTTTGCATTTTCTTGAACAGGATATAAAAATGCCTTCAATCATCACAAAATTACTTTTGCAGCAGGACATGGGCATCTGGCACGCACTGCCCCGGAACGCAAAACTCCATGGCATTGTTAGTTGAGAATCAAGTACCCCTTCCTCCTCTGACTCCCATTCATCCATGTGGAAGACAGGCAAGAGCTAAGCTGAAGTAAATAAACAAAATTTGCTATTTGGTGGCTGTTGTGTAAAGGTCACTTTACCTACTGCTCAGCAGTTGTTTTCACCTCTCCCTTTAGCCAGAAATAAATACTATATTATGCTGGCAGAAGCCAGCACTATATATATATATATAAAATAAATAAGTGATCATCTCAAGAATGGGACTGAAGACCAACAAAATTATCTGTGTACTTCATTAGTCGCTTACCATCTGAGACCCTTGAAAGGAAGTTTTACATTGCCAGCTTCTGTTTGTATTACAGGCTCCCTATGTAGAAAACTTCATTTATGAGTTCTAGCTTCTTTCACAAACAGAATTTGTCATTTTAAGAAAAAAGCAGCCCCGATCCCATACGTGGCGTCTCTTCAGTGCATTGCTGGATCAGGCCTGTAAATCAGGGAGCTGCTTAAAGCTCCACAGCTTCTGCAGACTGGAAAATTCCATCCCACTGTGACAAAATGAGAGGGAAATCGATATTTAATCTCCCGTAGCATCCTTTTTAATAATGCTATAGAACCCCCAAAGTTACAGGGAGTTTAACTGCCTTGCAAAAATGATGTTTTCTCCTGGTCTTGTGCTGCTGTGACAAAGTGAGGAGTGAGTCCATGCTATGTTAGAGGGCACATCTACAAATCTATTTAGGAGCAGTTTTTCTCGTCTCAGCTCCACTTTTCTCCCCCATCCGCACATCATTCTTTTTGGCAGGACTCTCTGGTTACATTATTCCTCCCAAAACATCCTCCTTTAGCTGCTGCTTTAACAAAATTCTGCACGTTGAACTGCCTTCTTGCAGCTTGATTTAAGGAGCATCAACAATTCAGATCTTATTGCTGCTTTAAACAGATAATGCTGGCCTTTATGTTTGAGAATCTCATTAAGAACCAGCTTTCAAGCGGGCTGTGAGACAGTGATCTTGGCCCTTCAGCACTGGAAAGGGAGTATCAGAGGGCAAAGCTGGCATTCAACAATGGATTTCTATTAGTGGTATGAGAGGACCTGCTGCAAACAACAGCCTTTTCTGCTCCTTGCTCCCAGCTGAACTCTTGGGATGCCCCACATATAGAAGCCTCTATTCTTGCAGGCAACAGAATTAAATATGAAACCTTAAGAGCAAGCCTGTGCCATCCTGCATACAAACCATCTACTGTTCAGTTTAACTTAATTCACTGCTGTGTTAGCTTTGTACACTGCAAGTTCCTTAGAGGTACGAGCAGATACGGGGAGATCTGTTCCTAAAGACAGAGTCAAATTTTCTGGTGCCACTATGAAAAGATTATTGGAAGGTAACAGAGACATGGCCAGTGATGAAAACCACATGGATGTACAGGTCAGTTTGGATGTGACTCTGTCCACAGAGCTAAAATATGGCTTAAATAACTACAGGTTGCATAGATTTTTACCCCAGTAAAAATCTTTAATTGAGGCTCTGCTCAACAAACTACAATATAACCTTGACATTGAGGATTTATTCTGCTATCACTATGGCTTACTCTCAGCATCCACTGAGGCCAACTCTTCTTTCCTCTCAGAGCTCCTGCCTTTACCATTCACTGCTGAAAAGCCTCTCTTTGCTTTCTTCAAGGAAAAGGCACCCCGTAATTTGTTCACAATGACATGGTAGAGCTGTCCCCACTGCTGCCGATCAAAGAGCGCTGCCATAACCCAAGCACAGCAACACCAGCTTCAGTCTGGGGCTGAGCAGAGGCAGTGTCACCCCTTCTGGTGTCCACTTATTTGTTCCTTCTATGTCTAAAAAGCCTCCTGGAGAAATCACCCTGCAAGGAGGAGAAAACCCAAACGGAGAGGCATGCATAGCCTCTTGGCGCAGGAGATGATACTTACAGGTATGTCTGCTTGAACAAAAGGTTTGTGGGTTTTTCATTGACATGGTAGAGAGGAAATGGATCAAATCCACCAATGAAATCAACTGAAAAAAAATCAAAACTCAAATAAACAAACAAACATGGACAGAAAGTCGAAAAGAAATGAAAGAAAAAGTTGGTGCATGTCATGGCATAACTTAAAATTAAGTGAGAACAGAAAGATGGTTTTCCTGGTATGGATTGCCTGGTGGAAACCTCTGCCTGTACAGACCTCTTTTTCAGGATCTCCTGGGATGGGCGAGTGGGCAAGGAGGAGACCCAGCCAGCACAAGGCTTAACAGCAGACAGAGAACAAAAGACTCCAGAAAAACACCTCGTTGGACATTGCCAATGTGCTGTGACTCCACATGAGAACTGAGCTGATGATGCCTCAGCCCTTCAGCGATTTGCTGAAAGAAGGAAGCTGGGGAACGGCTCGTGAGTGAATGTCAGAGGAGAAGTTGGCAGCACAGTAATGCCCGGGAAGGTTATATAGTCAAGTGGGAATTTTCTTGCCCCACTTGTTTTTCCTGCAAGACAAGACACCAGCAGCTTTGGAAAACTGCAAATGCCTCAATATTTTCAGCTTTGATATTTTTCATGTCCCCTCTGCCAACTCAATTTCTTTTAATTGTATACAAACAGGAACAATGCTTCCCTTCTCCAGTGTTCACATAAGGGCAACGTAAACAAGGAAAGCTTTAAGTGACAATTCCCTTAGCAACCATAGAAGAATTTCCCATGTCTCAGTTCCCCTGAAACCAGGCCAAGTCTGTATCCCTGAGCTGGCCAACACAGCCAGGTCAGCAGGGTACGATGTGGTGAGATTTGTGACTGACCTAGCCTTGCAAAACCCTTTATGACAGATCCTTACAATACAACCTTACAATATCACCTTAGAATAGATAGTTTGGGGCCAACTTAGTGCATTTTATTTGGAAGTATGAAAGCTATCTGGTCCAAATATCATTTAAAAACATTGGAAAGGTCTTATTAACTATATAAATGCCTGCTTGTTTCTCTTCCCTGAAGGTGGCACTGTTATTTTAAATTTAGGTAAAGAGTTTTGCTGTTTTTTAGAGAACAAGCAATAGAAAAAGTATTTATGAAAAACAATGAAGTTAAAAAACCCCTCTTAAAATACATTTAGAAATCCAAGGATAATGTATTCCTTCTTGATAGATCGCTTCATGCTGATACTGTGATTTTGGAACAACTATCAGTTAATAAGCAAAACCTGTAGATGTTCTAAGTTAATTGGGATGATAATTCCCAGTAGTTCCAGTGAGACTTGACCTTTTCTCAGCCACTTCTGAAAAGGTTTGAGTATTTTACAATCAAGACAGTCTGCAGTTTTAAAAAACAGATATTAACTGTATTACCTCGGTTGTGGAATGTCTAAATTAGGAAGCCTTAACGACTTGCAGATCGCAGTAACTGTCTACTACCTCGACCAAACAGAAGTGCTGTCATCTGAGCACCCAACCATGGAAGCACTCAAAATCCAAGTCACTTGAAAAAAATATCTTAACCATGATTCATTGTTGCAATACATTACACTGCATTAGCACAGCTAAACTATTCTTGCCCACAATTCAGCATTAGTAGATCCCTACTGCTGTGTTTTCTCATGAAAATCACGTTAGCACAAGCTTCCTGATTAATGTGCCTCAGCACTCATAATTACTTCATGCTGCATATCAAAGCAACATTTAAAGGAAACCACAAATGGAAGAGAAAATTAAAACGCAGCTCAAATTTGTTCGGGTCACTGGAAGGATCTACCACTGTGAGTGTGAAATATTGATGGTTTGTCATTGTTAATTATTCAAGCTGGCATTTTAACTCCAAGCTGGGAAACTAGGAGGGGAAAAAAACCCTTGTTAGTGGAAAAAACATACATATCCTGAAATTAAACAGCTCTGTGTTTTTAGATAATCCTTCTTTCCATGTGGTTGCCTCTCCTAACGGATCACTACCATAAAACTGAGCTCTGTCAAGTTATTTCTTTACAGTATTCAAAAGGGTCTCAGGACTCAAGCTACTTAGCTAATAGAAGAGGGGGCTGAACAAGGTAATTTAAAATATATTACTTATAATGTAGCACTTCCACTAAATGCACTGGCAAGCTTTAAACAAATGATCAATAAAGTCAGTAGAATGAGTTCAGCCGCACAGGAAGGAACAATAAAACATGAGGACAAGTCAGACAAGCAGTGCATCTCATCTCACTCCTATGAAGCCAACATTCTTCACACACTTTCAAATATTCAGTTCAAGATGTTAGTTTTTAGCTAAAATCCATGCCAGTTGCTCTTTAAAACAGCAATCCTAATCAATGCATTAAATAAATGATACTTGGATATAAAGCCTTTGGGTCTGATCCTTACCTGGGGCCTAGACCCACTGATTTCAATAATAATTTACTGATACAAACATGCTGAGGATTCAAACTCAGAAAGGCAACACATTGCCAAAGAAATCACAAAGACTTCACATTTATTTGAACCCTATGCGTCCGTTCTTTTGTTTGCAAAATTATTGCTCTCAAAGGGACTTTTGGAAGGGCAAAGTAATCCAGGACCAGGTTATAGATACTTGGATAGATCCCACAGACCCAGCCACTTGTGTGATTCCTCTGAGTCTTTCCTCCTGTCTGACACATCATGACATTTAAGATATTTGTATACCAAACACGAGGGCGTCAGCTCCTTCCTCCTCCTTGTGATTCAGACACAGTACTTCCTCTGCTTTTAAATTAAGGGGTCAGGTTGGTTCTTGGCAAGGAATCTCACGCTCTGGTTCCTCCTTGGCTTGTGGCATATGATTCTCAGCAGGCAGCCTACTTGAGTACCAGGCTATGTTTCTGCTGTAGGTACTCCTAATTACAACGGCAACACTGCAGTGGCATTATCTACGTTAGCTTGGGAACAGAAGAAGGCGCCCAGTTTCTCTAAAGCCCAGCCTGAGCAAGTAGCCAGCACAAAGCTTTCGTGGGCTGGAAGAGCGGCAGAATTACATCATCTAACACATGGTGACAGGGGGGAGGGGGGGGGGAAGCCTCACAGTAAAACCAGCTGATCCTTGAAAGGTAGGTAGTGCCATGTCACATAGATGGAGAGATGGAAAGGAGTCTGATGGCAGCTCAGTTCTGGTAGACAAACATCTGAGAGGGAAATAAAATTTAATAAAACCTTTGCCAAGGGATCTGTTGACAAATACTTACAGCTGTCTTCTTCTTCTGTAAAAACACTAACAACATAACAGGCGTAGACAAAGCCCACCAGCTGGAAAAGAGAGAGAATAAATCACTTCAGCACTGCAAGATTGGTCAAAACCCACCTGGTATGACTTCAAGAGCCAACATTAACTGTCAGCTCGGCAGCATTACTGTAATAGTGGAGCCAAGTCATGTTTGCTGTAGGACAGAGAGTGCGGGTGGAGGCTTCGAGGAAGGCGTTGGGAGAATACTGAAAGGTCCAAATTAAAAACGTGCACGACCCATTTTCACCTTCAAAGTGGCAGCCAGTTGTTGCTAGAGTGATTGGCAAGAATAGGGGCTCCCTCTCGACACTGAAACTCCTGTGCTAAGTTTACTCTCTGTAAGATGGAAAGTGCCTTATGTAACATTTTAGACAGAAAACTACATACAGGGCAGACACACAGACATACAGGAGTAGGTTTCATTAGCAAAGGTGCAGGGACAAGAACCCATCAGCTGTTATACCTGTCACAAGGGGTGTGCAAAGGGCGAGAAATTATTGTGATGTAGGAGCTACCAACAAGATGTGAGTAGTTTTTATGCAGATGAGATGGAAACCTAGTTCACGATAACAATAGTGATGAACTGCAGCGTTGTTCAGAGATAGTGAAATCTTCACTAACTTTGCCTTGCAGGTGAAAAATTCATTGGAAAGAAATCCCAATCTAGGCTCTAAAATTTTGAAGGTTCTTTCTATCTTTGGAGGATGAACACTTCTGCATGGACTAATCAAGTGTTAGACCTGCAAAGTAAATGGGTCAGAGCACGGTGAGGAAAAGACAAGATGATAGCAACAGTCTTAATTCACAAATTGCATAGGTTAGCAGTAAATTGCCACCTCCTGGGAACCAGACAGAAACAGGGAAGGAGCAGTAAAACAATAGGGTGCCACGGTGTGGCCCTCACGTCAACCCATTGCTCAGAGCAGTCTTTAGGGCAGAAAACTAGAGTGAACATTAAAAAAGCAATTTAAAGTAGTCTGGTGAGTCTGTCCTTGGTTAGTAGTTTGTAGAAGCTCTACAGCATCGGAACTGCCTCATTCAGTTTCAGTAGCAAGTCATTACTCAGCCTGAAGAGAGAAATAAACTTCTGATACTATGGGATTTAAGCATTCTACATCCAGCAGGGTTTTATTTTGCTTTGCCTTCTTCCTGTTAATCAAATATCCTCTCCATCCTTCATTTCACATCTCTACGTAACACCCCACTTAGCGAGATCTTGGTTGACAGTAACTGTATTAGCAAAGTTATTGTGAGACATAATTGTTTTCCACTGTGAACTCAATTCTTCTAAACAAGAGTTAGAATGTAACATACAGTGACTCACTCTAAGGGCAGACAGAATGATGCATGGTAGGGCTTGAAAAGTAGAGTCCATTCATTTTTAATATGACAGAAAAATACATCACACCAGAAAACAAAAGGCAAGATAATGAGATTTCTACTGGGAAGTTATAAGGCATTTGTGATTTCTCCAGCTCTCCTGACAAAACACACCTTGTTGGAAGGAAATGGAATGTTTTTGTAGCATCACTAAACCTTGTATTTGCTTTACAATTTTGTATAATCATCTGAAAGACAAGCCAGCTCTCTTCTTTCCTCTTGAGTGAGCCTTATGGAAGCACATCCCAGGATCTCAGTGGAGGAGAGGTGGCTCTATGGAATCACTCATTCCCCGGCTGTGCATTTTTGAAACCGGGGCTGCTTCATACAAAGGACTTCATGCAGAATAAAGATTAATATCCTTCTGGGCATGATGGTAACTGCAAAGCCACATGCAAAGGTCCATCTAATTTGACCTGCTAATGTTTAGAATTGCCTCCAAGTAGAAGGATTTTTTTTTAAAGCAGACCAAAAAAAAAAAAAAATCAGAACTATCAGGGATTTTTCAGCCCTTCTATTGCTTGTAGTGTGGGAACAGAAAACCCAATGAAGTTTTTCATCTTTCTGAAGTTTGCAGCCGTTTGGGTGCAGTTTTGGTGGCCAGGAAGAACTGACCATGGTGCTGACACAGCCCTGACGCCGCTTCCCGTTGCCTTGCGTCATGAGTAGGGTTGGCTGTGAAGTCACCAATTAGCACTTATCAGCTGGGCTGTGGTAGGTAATGACGCAAACACTTAGAGATGCTTTTGAGAAAACAGAGTGCTTCAGCTTAAGCCATCCCAACATTCAGTGAGGCATCCAACCACCCACATGTACATTCTGGTCTCCAACACATGTGCGTTTGTGCTCACCCTAGGATGAAGTTAGGAGTGGGGTCACACACATTCTTTGTGCTTGCTCTCTCATTTTTATAGCTTGCAGACCCAACCTTTTAAATTTTACAGGCTATAAGGTCAAATCGTACAATTTACCTCCACGCAAATATTCAAGCAGAAAAGATCCATCTTGAATGCATGCCCCGATTCCAAGGGAACTCTAGGAAGGTTTTCTCTTTCTCCAGATTTTCCATCAGAGTAGGAACTTTGGGGTAACAGCCATGCACAGTGGCAGCCCTAAATCCACGCACTGTTATTATACTGTGTAACTGTACACTGGGTCAGGGAACTCCTGGTAGTACGAACAATGAAAATTATTTACCTGCCCAGTTTATGGGCAGAGTGCATGAATGATTATCAGCTGTACCTACTGTCACGGAGAACCTGTTAAACCTCTGAAAATTGTTCACGGTTCGGAAGCACCAAGCAAGCAGTAAGATTGACTTGGGAAGTTTGTTTTGCACAGAAATTAATGCCTTAGAACCCTCAGTCATCATTGCTCTCACCCCATAGGTTTGTTCCTTTTGTGACTAAGGTGAACTTCTACATTAAGAAAAACAAACCAGCCAACAGCTAGTGAAGTAATTGGACTTCCCTAAATCTCTAATTCCAGCTCCTTTGGAGTGGAGGGTTTGCTTTTTTATTTCTTCTGTCTCATGGCTTTGTTTCAAAATTATCTGCTTAGTGTTTAACATTTAATTTTTATTGACTTTATAATTCATTCCTTTCTTACATGAGCTTCATCAAGAAAACATTGTTTATTTAATGCCAATTTTCGATCAAATGAGTTTTGTTAGTCTTGTGACCTGGCCAGAATAGGAGAGTTTTGGTGGCAAGGAGGAAGGAAATGTAGAACATAAACTTGAATTGCATTCCTATATGGACTTACCTAAAAAATAATTAAACATATCACCTCAGGGATGAAATGAACTCCTAGGACTCCCTATATCTCACCTTCTGCATGAATTATGAATGAAATATAGCTACAGAGGAGAAATGCCACCTCCTATTCACTGGAAGACTTTGCTAGAATGCGGGATGAGCAGACTCCAAGAAGTATCAGTGGTTCGCTTCTGACTGCATCCTCGATGAATGTGCAACAAGCCCCTAAACATCACCAAGTTTCCCAACAATTAACATAGAACAGAAAGCTTCATGAGGCCAAGAATCTGGAATTAATTTCACTTTTGCTCAAAGTGCCATCTTGGCTGCTGATTTTAATATGAAAAAGTGTTTTAAGCTCTACTATCCCAGGGAAATAGCAATAATTCTTAAATATTTGGAAATTATGTAGGGGAGGGAAAACAGTGATGTAAAATGACACTAAGCTATTGCTCTAATTCCCCAAAGAATGTTCTTGGGCTTTAGCCTCTGCTGCTTTTTCTCTACTTGTTTTGCATGTTCAGTACCAGCTTCCTCCAGGCTGCAGGAGTATCCGATTAAGCTTTTTATTGGGAACACATGTTGTAGGCAGGTGTGTTCAGTCAGCCTGTCAGACAGCCTGGGAACACACATGCTGCTCAACAAAAGAGGTTGCAGATGGGATGTCCCAAGCATTCTGCAGGCAAATAAACAGAGCAGGAAAGACAGGAAGAGACAAGTGTGCCCAAAGGGAATGAGGAAAACATAAGTCTGTACATCCCCGAGTCATCTGAAGTTAACTTTTTAATAGTGAGTTGAAAAGCAGCCACAAACCAGCAGCATTGAACTGACAGGCTGGAACCAGAAAGACTGAATTACAGTGAGATCTACACAAAGGGACCAGCTGGCTGCGAGTGTGCAAAATACGTGAAAGATGGGAAGTCAAGTTGTAGGAGATATTACTGTTGCTTGTGTAAAATCTTCACCTTAGTCTGTATCTGTCCTAGTGAAGATTTTGGGCTCTTCAACTCTTCTCTCGACAGAAAAACTTGCCATTGATTTCTCCACCCCAGAGAACACGTGCAGAGTCTCCCCGTCAGGGCAGATGTATCCTAGGTCTCACTTCTAATCAGTGTGTGTGCTCTCATCAGTGTGAGTGGGAAAATGAAGAGATCCCTGGGACAAGAAAGCAAAAAGCCAGCTTGTCAAAGAGCTCTTGTGACTGGATAGCCAAAAGGAGGCAATCCTTTGATTCCTTGACCTTCTTTACCCTTTGGATGCAGTTAGGACCACTGAAAATCTAGCTTCTGCCAGCAGCAAAGCATCTCCTGTGCGTTGCTTCTCACATAACATCTGCTGTCAGGGCTTGCATTGCCGCCTTCCTGGGAACCTTCCAACCTGTCAGTCTGAGTGAAAACAGCAGACAGGCAGGCAATGAGTTTTCTCCGTTGGGAAGACATTTCCAGTTTCCATCCCATTCAATGGAGCCTCAGGAAAAGCCTAACCCTCCCCACTCCCAGAACTACCATATGGACAGCCCAGAGCTACGCCAGGTATTTCAAAACTAGAAATCACTTCTTTCCTGCTGGCTGGCAAGTTGGGGCGATGGAAGATGAATCCTTCCTAAGATAAAAACAGTAGATATGATTTCTTGGCAAACTAGTTGCTGTTGCATTTCCTAATTGGGTTGGTAGGTTTAATTTTACAGTGACATTTTTATACCAGAATAGAATTTAAGATGTTGTTACAATAAGCTTTTTCTTCCAATGTGTTCTGTGCTAAATCATTGAGAGAGATTTTCATACTGGGCCCTACAGCTACTTCTATCAAGCGTGGTGAACGATATGCTCAAGTTTGATCCCATTCCAGATTAAAGGAGTTGCTTTTGCCTTCAAGGAGTACAGACAAGCTCTGAGCAAAAAACAGACTGAGACTTTATGGATCTTCAAATGTGTGCCCAGGAGCAGGATGATACAGCCAGCAGGAGTTGAGACAACAGCCAACACTGTGCTCACCGCATGGGTTCAGGTTTGCTCTCCCTCTCCTTTGGTGTGCGAGATCAGATTCAGTTGGAGGGGCTCAGGCTTCCCCCAGGTACACAATACGGTGCACTGCAGTTCCTCTCTAGTCTCAAGGATCTGGGATTTGCAGAAAACAACCAAAATTTCCACAGCTGCCTACTGCATAGTTAAAGAACATGGATTTCACGCTACTATATCTGGAATAAAACCCCCAAACCCAAGATGCCTACCCCACAAATTCTAAAAGCCATCACGCTAAAAGAAAACTACTGACACACAAGGTTTTGCCCGTCCCTCGCCCTTCTTAAGAGGGAACTGACTATTCTGGGCTCAAAAGCGTGGCAGACAAGGAGGGAACCAGGTCACGTCCCTTACTGCATCCCCTGAGCCTTCAAGTTCCCAGCCATGTTTTTTGTACTATTGATCCGGTGTCCCTGTCTGTCTGCAGCACAGAACCTGCCAGGCGCGCTGGGAAGGACAGCAGCCTGTAATAAAATCTGCCTTAAAATGAGATAAAAAGGACAGAAAAAGATAATGGCAGGGATCAAAGAGTTTGACCCTTAGACTAAAAAGGGAGAGAACTGGCTGACTTTTTTCAGGCAAGGTCTGAGTGAGAAAGTGAAGAAGCTTGTTTTCTGCCTTACCTCAGCAAAGCAGAGAGGAAAAGCTGTCGTTCTCCCACTACACAACAAAATTCTATGAGTGTTTCAGAGCTGGAAGGAGTTACAGGGGCCTGGGGCTTCAATGCTGTTATTACAGGACAAGTAGACATTTAGTTCACCCTGTGTAGCTCAGCCCACCTGGCTTTCTTGCCCACGAGTGTTTTAGCCTGGTTTCCTGGGTTTAGGATTCAAAAAAAAAAAAAAAACCCAAACCCAGTGCAACTTAAATCTCAGGGAGAACGAGAGAGAAAATATTTACCTAAATCCTATTTTATCTTACAGTTGCCTCCTCTGTGTCCCCACCTGGCTCTTTGTGGAGTTTTGTAGATGCACAGAGAATATTGTCGTGTGCCTCTGGGAAGAGACAAAGGAGGAGACACTCGCAGAGACACGGACGGCCGTGCAGCGGTGCGATCCCACCGCTTGGCTCGGCCGCGTGCCGGAGTTAGGAAGCTGCCAGAAACCAAAGGTCTCTTCCAAAGAAACTCAGCACCATTTGTTGGCTGAACTCCTAGCCTGGGGCGGAGGGGCTGGGGCCAGCTGTGGCCTCTAGGAAGGATGCGAACAGTGACAATTCTGTGCTTTAAAAGCCTGGGATGTTCTGATTTCAAAGTCTGCCCATTGTTTCACCAAACTCGGGAACAGCACCAGCTCAGCAGCACCAATCCTGTTCCAGCTCTGAGGGACAACGGGCTCTGTTCTGCACACACAGCTTGGCCTTGCTCGTACACACACGCCGAAGCAACTCTTGGGCAGTTTAATGCAGATCGCTTTCCCTGAGGGAGAACTAACCAAATATTAGCAGCCAGCACACACGCCAGGGAGTCCATCCAACTCAGGAAATAGGAGCTTCTCTGTCTGCCTCTTTTTTTGTGACATGGCAAGAAAGGAATTAGTCTTCCTCCCATCCCTGCAGTTCACTGGGTCACACAGATCATCCCAGCTAATGGGAAACGCAGGATTAGGACAGTGGAAAGTTGTACCCAAAATGTGCAGAGAGGTATTTAGCACTCCATAAGGCAGGAATTTCTCTATTTGTTATCCTGCAACATTAAATCAGGACAAGTTACCCTTCTTTAAGCCAAAACTGAAAGCTGAAATGTGAACGTTTCGCTAGTCCACATCCATTTGTACTTAGAGCCATTAACCACAAAGCAACAAACCAAAGCAGATTAGAAAGATGCGGGCTGCTAACTCTAATATAGCTACAAAATGCAAGAGTAAGGAGGACAATGGACATTTTGTTTCAGTTAATTTCACAGACAAGTGAGAAACAATTAATGAACAGCGAACATTAAGGACATTGAATTACTGCAGTGTACTTTAAAAAGCCTGGGGAAGGCTCTGATGAGGGAAGAGTTGATGAAAACATTAGTGCATATATCTTAGGTGTCAGCAGAAAGAAAACACGCTGCTTTCTGCTCCCTTAAAATTTCTTTCATTTTCTGGAGATAAGAATCTTCTCCCTTTTATTTCCTCACAACAAACGCGCACATACGTGCTCTGCCACCTATCACCAAGTCATGTGGAATAAGAGAAATCCTTCTTCAGTCTCTATCCTTGGCAAAACAGGAGTTTCCACACGCCAGCAGGGATACAGAACGATTTGTTATTGTGTAGTTGTGTGTGATGCATTACTTCTTGGTTGCTGGTATCAATTTCCAATTCTTTCAAGTGATATTGTTTATAAAAGAACAAACAAAACAAAAGTCATTTATAGAGGCTTTTGGAATCTGATGATACAGAATGGAGTGGAAAATACAGGCAGCCTCTGTGCCTGGAAAATAACCAAACAGCATCCCCTCAACAATCACCGCCCCGTGGCACTCACCGCGATCAGGATCTGGAAGGAGCTGTGCATGACCTCGATGTATCGATACTCCAGGGCACAGCCTATCACAGAGATGTAGGAATGGCTATCGAGCCCTTTGATCCCAGACATCGATGCCTCCTTCCTCACACAGCCAGGACCGTTTTCACTCCACCATGACTGATGTCGGGAGATGTTAAATGTCAGGAGTTCACTGTCCTAAAGAGAAAAGTTTCAAAGAGATCTCCATTTACTATAAGAGTGCTGGACACGCTGTTAGATAGAGGTCATATTAAATTAATGGGAAGCTTAAAGTTTCTGAGATCCCCACCCTCAAGAAAGGCTAGCACAAATCAAAGTACATTGGCTTTATATTCTTTATTAATAAAAGCGTTTTGCAGACAGGCTTCTGGGGTGGGAACCGTTTCTGAGGCAGCCCTGCAGCGCTCCAACAAACCTGTTTCACTATCAGGTCTGAGAAGCTTCTGAAGCACAGAGGCAGTTTCTAGGCTGCAAGCTCAGGAACATTTTGCCAGTGGTTCCTGCACCCAGAACAGAACCCACCAGTTCTGCGTTTGGAAGATTAACCTTGCAGATCTGGAAGAACAAGGTAAACGAGGCAGCACTAAGCATCCTGGCACAGAATCAAGTGTTATCACCATGCTCTTCCCAGCACAGAGAACTGAGAAATATGAACTTTATAACCCCAAAGTGAGTTTCAAAACCCAGAAGATCTTCCTCTTTTAACACATCTACCATTTCTGTCTGATTTCCTTCCACGCTCTTCACATATGGGGATTCTGCATCTTCCCTTGACCTGACAGACTGTCAGCCTCGGGTCAGATCTCCCAGCTGAGCTGACCTCAAGATGACGATTGAAGCTTCTTGCAAACACATCCCCTGCAGCTCCTTATCATCTCTACCCCAGGAGAGGATTTTTGTTTTGCTCTCCTCGTCTTTGCTCGTTCCACAACTTAAACCACGCGATGCTGGAGGTCACACAGGGAAACGCCACGGCAAGTAGTGCAAGAGTTTGCTTTGCAACCAGGTGAGTGTTTAAAAATGACAACAATTTCCTCACACTTGAGAAAAGAGTGGTGCTCGCCAGAGTACCCAGGAGAGCTCTGGGATTTTGAGCTTACAGGATTGTAAAAGACAAACTCAGAACTGGCTGAATAGATCAGCTGCACTATTTGATAGTTAAGTGCTAAGTGACCCAGCAGCCCTCTCAGGTCACTTTGATGCTGCATCAACAACCCCTTTGACCACAAAATGTTTTATTCTGAAGGATAGATTATAAAATAGATCAGGCAGAGAATCTGTGTGTTTCTACAGGGTAGAAATAAATACTGGATATACACACCCCACCTACCCATTATTAAATCTTTTAGCACGGATGCCTATACTGCATCACACTGCTCATGCCAGGGTCCTACACAGTCCCTGCAGAACAGAAGCAGATCCCAAACCAGCAGCAATCACAGCCTGAGGTGTTCACACTTCCTACCACGGGAAGCCACATGGCAGCTCCTTTGCCTCAGCTCCCTGTACAGTCCAGAGGCAAAAACAGATTCAGAGATGCTAATCCGGGCTCCTACTCCAAATTACCCGCTGGAGAGATGATTTCTCTCCACAGCCAGTACAGGGAGCCGAGCCAGGTAATTCTGCAGATACAAACATGGGCACAGAAAAGCATATCCAGGGGCAAACTTGAGTTATAAGAGCAGAAAATCTGAACGCCAGCCAGATAACCTGTGAAAAGTATCCAACTGCCCAGCTATGCACGTTGTGTAGGTACCTTCCACTCCTCCACAGATCCTCAAGAGCAGTTTGCAGAGCTGTTATTAAAATATGCTGCGGGAAGCACATGTTAAGAAATGTGGACAATTAAGTGAGAAGGCAGCTGCCAAACTCCTGACATAATCACCACAACAGATGGGTTGTGTTTTACTGTAGATGGAGGAGGGCACAGAGATGAAGCGTGGCACCAGCGCAAAAGCAGCCTGAAGAGCAAAGGCAATAGGGAAAACTGTTAATAGTTGGGAGTTACAGGGAGCTGTCTGCATTTTAAAGGCTACAGGGAATAATTACTAGATAATTACAGTGCAGGGTGCTGCGCTATCTGCACTTCTAGAGACAAGTTTCCTCGTCCAGCTTCTCTCAGTTTCGACAGGAGAGCCTTTGGCTTGCTCCCTCTGCTGGGCAGTGCTCTCCCGTGGCCCCCTGACATCCCACACATCCACCCAATCGCATCTTTTTGGCAAAGCCTGTTCTTTCTCTCCCAAGTTTGCATGTTCTGAGACACATGGATCTTCCCCAGCAAAAGCTTTTCCTCCTGGAGACAGCCAGCCCTCCAAGCTGCTGTGCTCTTCCTCCCTCTCACAAGCCACCTGCCGCTTCGATTAAGGAAGGAAAGGATCATATTTATCAAAATAAAATAAAAAAAAAGACTCAATCCCTGTTTCTTTGCCCGGGGCTTCCCTCAGTTAGCACTGAAACAAAGCTGTTCCACAGGGCAGCGCAGGATCTTCTCTTAACCTCGATCCCCAGGGCTTCCCTCTCCCAGCTCACAGATGGTGCCTTCCCCAACCTTCTGCCTCTCTGGTGCAAAGATCCCCGTCAGCGCCTCCTCTGCTCCTCACAGAGACATCTACATGTACTTGGCAAAGTAAGAAACAGGCTGCTTTCCTTCTTGGATCTCCCTTTCGTCAGTCCTTACAGAGTTGGTTCTGGCTTAACTTTGCTGCAGAAGCTGAGCTGGGCTTGTGAATTCAGCCTGAGAAAGCAGAGCAGGTGCTGGGCTGGAGGCAGGCAGGTGGTGGAACAGGAGGTCCTAACCAGCACTCGCTGCTCTGTGCCTGCAATCACGCTCCAGCTCTGCGCAAAAAAACTAAAAAAATATACTTCAGTTAAGAACAGATTGGAAAAACTGAGCACATTTGGATTCTAAAAGCACCACAACGACTCGCACACACGAGCCATCCATCTCACAGATGTAAAATGAATACACATGGCACACTGGGACTGCGGATGCCCTCACGTTCAGAGACACCTTTCTGAACAAGCATCTGTCTGGAGCACTGCAGGGCGTGAGGGCAGCATGAAAGAAAGGGTCTCAACATGCAAAGCAATGCTATTCTTTTGTTTGTGCCCCTGGCTGGGTGTCCTTGGAGGATACCTGCACTGATGGGGCACAATAAAAGAGCGTTCAAGAAAATCACTTCATCGACCTCCAGTTGCTGGGGAAAAAAAAAAATAAATCCCAGGATGTGTGCTGTGATTTGCAGCTTCGTTTGTGAGGAGGAGGTTGAAGAGAAAGGAAACTCTGAAATAGGAGCAGCACACTAAAGTCAGGAGAAGGAACCAGTTACAAGAAAGTTTAGGAAACAGCTGCTGCATCAAAACTTTCTGCATTGCATCTCAAGTCCAAACACACTGGAACAGCCCCAGAAGGAGGCTGGAAGATGTTAATCAGACCCAGAGGTGAGCAGACCCTGCTGCAGGGACAGAGTGAGCTGTGCTCACCGCGCTCCCCCGTGTTCCAGGCCAGGGCTATCGCTCTTCAATCTTCAGCCTGAAGGGAAACGTGAGCAAAGAGTGATCCCAGCTCCTTCTCAGGAGCCTGTTGGAGGCCAGCCAAAACCTCAGGGATCGCTCTGAGCGGCTGTAGCACCTGGTTGCCATCCGTTTGCCAGCAGCGTGAGAAGGAAGCCAACAGCACTAAAACTGTAGGACCTACATTTTACAGAGTGTTTTTTCCGCTCCCAGCCTCGCCCCGCTGTGTCCCACGGGAAGCTCACACCTACCTCTGACACCCACAGAGCCAGCTGTGTTCCTTTTCTAAAAGGATTTTCTGAAAGCTGTTCCAAAGTCATTTTCTGAGGGATGCTAGAGAGGGTTTTAATGCTCATTTTTAACAGATTTTGGAACCGCCTCCCCACAAGTTTCCTTAATTATCAAGCAAACCAGCACTGTAACAGCTCTGGAAACAAATTGAACTCTGAATGGGAGCCCCCAGAGCAGAATAATTTTAAATCTTTTCACTTGGAAACATTTCTTATCAAAATAGGAAATATAATGTTTATCATTTAGCCGAGTGGGCTGAATAGCTGCATCACCCTGAGACAGAGAAGCCCTTCCATTTTTTCTCAGCAGTCTTGTTGACAATGCCATGGCATTTAAAGGCCAAATCCCAGGCTTCCAGCTTCCAAGTTTAGATGGAGTTGAGGGACAGTTGTGACTATGCATGCATTTATCCATCTGCCTTACGGTATTTTTTCCAGGTACAAAGGTGCCATCTGGATTCTGTGGAATACAAAGAACCCCCCCACCTGACTAATAAGAGCTGCTCCCGTTTCAAGAGGAGATTTAGATCACCACCACGGTACTGGGTGGACAAGAGAGAACACAAAGGGTAAAAATTAAAGAATCACCATTCCAAGGTGAATTTTTCCAGATGGAAAAGACAAAGCAATACATTGAAATACACAACACCGATTCCTCAAGCCTCTCTGAGTGTTTCTCACGTACACGGTGAAGAGCCAATCAGCGTGGCAGCTGGACAGACAGATGCTCATGTGTCTTACAGGCAGGATTTTAATAATTAACTCAGACCAGGGGATGCAGGAGGGAGTAGGTTTCACACTTGAGTAGACAGGGAGAAGCTTAACATGTTGTTTCAAGCACAGTCTAGAAACTTCAGAGACAGCTCCCACCGATTCACCTACCCAAATGGCCAGATGGGCAAAGAGAAAAGGAAAGATGGGATGGGGACAGACCAGGGGAAGAGGAGGAAGAAGGGCAAACTGGAGCTTTGGCTGTGAGCCTCAGCCAGAGCAGTGGCACAGCACAGTTGGAGAGGCTGCTTTTCCCCCAGATGCTGCAGTTATGCTCAGAACTATGAGCAGAGCAGGGCAGGAAGGCAACGCTGCCAACAGCCACTCGGAGGCACGTCACCATCTCGCTGCCAGTGCTGAGAAGCAACCCTCCAGATTGCTGTATCTCTTGCCTGCTCATTGGCAAAGCACTTACAGGGAAGCTGGCATGGGCTACACGCTTCGGGAGGCCCTTGCAGCAGCAAGGGAAGTGCTTTCTTAGGCACTCATGCTGATCTATTTGTGTCTGGCCACCTAATGAAGCTCTGCTGTGCAGTATTTCACACTCCTGTTCCTCCTAAGAAGAGATTGCAAGATAAAAAGTGACAGGATAGAAAAAAAAAAAAAACAGAAATCAGGCCACCTGAGCTTTTCCAAGAAGTGGAGAATACGTTCACAGAGTGGGAAGGAGCATTCCCCTTTTCAGTAAGAATAACTCAGAGTAGTTACAAGCAGTGATTAGGAGGTGGATGGTTGGTAAGTAGTTAAATACCCTTAGCAGGGCTGGCCAGAATGGCCATTTGCAGGGTTACCATAGCCAGGTGAGAGCAAGCACTGCTGAAGGAACCTGAAGGACAAGGTTTGCATTGGAAAGGACCTTACAGTCCATCCAGTTCCAATCCCCTGCCATGGGCAGGGACACCTTCCTCTAGATCAGGTTGCTCAAGGTCTCATCCAACCTGGCCTCATATGGGAGGTGCTCCAGCCCTTAGATCATCTTTGTGGCCTCCTCTGGGCTTGCTCCAACAGATCCATGTCCTTCCTATGCTGAGGACTCCAGAACTGATGTGAAAGAAGGAGAAAAGAGAGGGTGGGAAGAAGCAGGCAGACAACCCAAAGGAGGAAAGAGGCAGTGGAGGAGTGATTGCTTGGGGAAGGAAGGCAAAGAGCCAGCTCCCAAGGTGCAACTCAACACGGGCACACCTACCAGTCTACCGATGACAGAGTTAATAGCTGAGAGGTGGTTCCTTAACCCCTTTGCTAAATTGCTTATGGGCTGACATGGGACCTTGCCTCACAGACCCACAGCTGTGGTGCCTCTGGTTTCACCTCTTTAGATCAGCCAGGCACTACAAGCAAGGTGGGCACAAGAACCAGTGTCCGTGCTCACCTCAGCCCTGGGCTGCACAGCACTTCCCTGCTGGCATCCTGTACTCCATCACCACTAAAACCAGACCTAGGCACCAGAGCACAGAGAATTATTTGCAATAAGTGCACATAAATGTTTCCTCATTTTTTCCATCGCCAGGCTTTTCCTAAACTTGTACAGCAGAAACACTTGGATGGTTTCTCAGCCTACCTGAGTTATCACCTCTATCCGTTGCACCGGGCTGTCATTACCGGCGGCCAAGATAACAAACTCTGTTCTCTCTAGCTCACTGCCCTTTCTGCATGTTGTCATTATGAATTAGCTGGCTGCTGACAGATCTCCCTGGCAGGCTGCCCTTGACAGCAATAAGAGGGGTAAGCACGGGGCTGGCAGGAATGCAGCCCTCCCACAGGCTCAGCAGGAATCGCAGAGGAAACAGCACCTGAAGACCTTCCTCAGAGCTATCAGCCCTGTAAGGGACCTGCACTGGAACAGCCAAGTCTGAAACACACCCCAGCATATTCACACTTAGTCTGTGAGGGTGGGGAGGCCCTGGCCCAGGTTGCCCAGAGCAGTGGTGGCTGCCCCATCCCTGGAGGTGTTCAAGGCCAGGTTGGATGGGGCTTGGAGCCCCCTGATCCAGTGGGAGGTGTCCCTGTCTATGGCAGGGGGTGGCACTGGATGGGCTTTGAGGTCCCTTCTGACCCAAACCATTCTACAGTTCTAGCAGTTTATGAGTCAGTGTTTACCTGACCAGCTCGATCAGTCTTGCTCCACCGAAGTTCTTCTAATATTTGCAACCTACCTGCTTACTGCCAGGCTAATTACAAGCTTTGAGTTTGACTTCTTGTCAGGAACCAGAGGACAGCTCCCTCCCAGTGCTGCTGAGGGCACACAGAGGTACCTGCTCCTCTGCAGTGGTAAAGCCCTGGGCTGATACTGCTTTGCCCTTGCCCCCTCCAAGAGCCTGCCCAGCACTTGCTCATCCAAGCCCAGGTGTCCTTCTGGGGTCAGATCCCAAGGCCACAGAGATCAATAAGACTTTGCAGATGTCGGCTGGCTTTGTATCAGGTTTCTAGAGATGCAGCAAAAGAGCAACACTACTCTTGAGTCCAGGCTGCGAAGCCCCACATTGTCCTAGAGAAACCTTCATTCCTCTTTCAAGCGCATCTTTTGTTCTCCTGAGGAAAGGAGGGTTTTGTTTTGCCATTACAAAGACCCAAGTAACGTCTGTTAAAGGAGCAAAGAAAGCAGCATTAAGCTTTTCTTCACAAGACAGCCTTTTCAAACAAAAATAGCTCATTATGAACAGACTATCGCCAAGCAAGCACAAATACTCTGATGTCTTTGCCAGTTGCCACCAAACAGCATGACTTTGCCATTGCAGCTCTAGAGGGAAGTCCACTGAGTCAATAAGAGCTTACGCTGCAGCCCTGTTCTATTAAAAAAAGCCCCCAATCACAAGCATCATCCCACGGGCTAAATAAATGTTCTCTGCGTGCTTTTGCTAAAACGAGCCAAGCACAGAGCAAGGTTATGAGGCGAAGCTCTGCTGTTGTGGACAAAGCAGAGTTTATCATGCTGTTTGTACTGAAGAACAGCCACCCGACGTGTTGCAGGGCAGGTTGGGATTAGTAAACACAAGCAATCACCTGGCTGGAAGCAAATATTGGCTGTCAGAGAAGCTCCCAGAGCAGTTTATCAAGCCAATATTTCCTCTGCAGAGGGGAGTGTTTAAATAGTTACATAAAATTCTTTTTTAGTTGGTCACAGCCAACACCGAGATCATCTCAGGCTGAGCTTTCAGACCATGAATAATCACTGTGTTGGGCAAGAACTCTCTCAAACTTTCTATGGATAACTGTGAGGGGAAATTGAGATTAATTGAGGAATTAGGAAGCTACACTTCCTTATCTACAAAGGGTTTATGCTGTCACTCATGACTTGCTGTAGGCCTGATAAAAAAAACATACTGCAGCTCCAATTATGAGTGCAACTTAGATGTATGACCTGGGAATCCAGGCCAGATCTAGACTGGAGTGCTCTGAAATGAACCTGCATCCTATAATCGCTCGGAGTCTGCTAAGCTACAGCAATACTTTGTAATTCATTGCTTACAACCCAGGCTTAATTTAGGGCCGGCCTCCCATTTTTATTATTTCTGACTCACCCCTCATTAAGCGGGCAGCAATACTTAGCTTATCGAGCCTTCAGAGAGCTTCGCATTAACTCACAGCACGCCTGGCCAAGAGCCATGAATAATCAGCACTGTATTTAAGAAGGATAAATCAAGACAGGGAAGCCACATCCCCCCTGAGGCTGCACCCAGAGGAGATGCTCCAGCCTGGTTTGTTCTCTGCTCAGGAGAGAGGGGAGCCTCTGCCAAAAGGCACAACAGGAAATATCCTGCCTGGCGTGGCCACAACCAGATACCTGCCCCTGCTGCCGAAGTGCTTTAGGTCTTCAGTAGGTCCAGGAGGCCAAAATAGATGAGGAGCTGGTCAGATATGAAGTTACAGTAGAGTTCTTAGCCCAAGTCAGCCCAGCCACATCAAGCCCCTGCTGCAGCTCTTCCCTGACCCAGGCTGGCAGAAGGAGCCTTCTCCTCTGACTCACACACCTTCTTCCCAAGGTGTTATCAGATAACAAGAGGATCAGCTGTAATCTAGTTAGCTCATAGCCTTCCTCAGCCACCTCTGCACTGTGGCTGCGAATTAGCTCTCAAACCCCATCTCCCCTCAGGATGGCTCTGCTGCAAGGCTTGTTCTCACCTTCAAAAAGCAAATACATTCTACTCACTATGAGGGCAGGGCTTATTCCAGCCACCACGTGCAATGACCAGCAACAGGCACCAGAAATCAGCATTAGCTCCACTTTTTCACCATACAACAAGGAGCACTGCTCCATCCCCCAGTCCAATCCAGCAGCAAGAAGGCAGGATCTGCTCTCAGAGAGCCGCCCCCCCCCATTCATCCTACCCACCCCCTCCCTTATCTCACAGCTAAGCTCCAACCCTTTTGATGTAAATCATGAGCACTCACCCATAAATCTCCTACTCACCTTTGAGAGCCCTCCCACTTCTAAGTAAAAGCAGATGATGAAGATGTTCCAGGTGACCCAAATTGCAGTCCAGATGGCGTACTAGAAAGGAATGGAAGAGGGAGAAGATGGAAAGGAGCAATAAATATTAGGAAGTCAATGGAATTAGCTTATATAATATGTATGTGCTCCAGCCGGGGGCAGTTGAATGCCCTCAGTCAGCACTGCAATCGTTTTCTCTTCCTCTGTTTCCCATATGCAGATGCTCCCTTGCCTGATCACAGACACAGGGGCAGAAGTCTGAGTGTAGCATAAGAGCTTCTGCCGTGCATTTGTCCAGTTTCTACTTCTTCCTCTCTGCTGTGCAGCCTCTCAGCGTTACTTTGGTACCAATAATAATTATTTGATATCTTCCAGGTCTGGCCTAAGTACAGTAAAAGTGCAGCGCACTGAACAACATGTTCCTAAGGACAGCCAGGCACCTCCTGATACAAGTGTTTATAATGCTCGTGCCTGATTTCCCAGGGGCTTTACTCAGTTCCTCAGCACTTGCCACATCCCCCCCAGAGCAAGGGCTGCAAAAACCTTTGAACGGCTCCGAACAAAACGGATTTACTTACCACCACTATGTAGCGAGGTCTGTATTGAATAGTCCCAAACAAACCCAGGATAACAATGATGATGTGGAGGAAGTTGGCTAGGATAGGGGCCCACTGGTATCCCAGGAAATCGAACACTTGCCTCTCTAATGCAGCAAGCTGGAAAGCAGAAGGAAAAACAGAGTTAGAGCTTTGGGGCTCGTGACGTTCATTCTCAAGGTTTTGATCTGCTCCCTGAGCAAATCGCTGTGGCAGCTGAAGGCGTTACTCCATTCCCAAAGCAATTTGCTGCCTGTGAGCCGGGTCGGCAGGACAGAACACACGTCTACACACCCTTCCTTTCTCTTTGTACTCACCCCATCTCCTCCGATGGCTCAGCTAACGCAGACCAGAGGGCTCCAGTGTCTGTGTGGAGCAGGTCCTCTGTTCCGTGCACCTTGCCACGGCGACGTGGCCCTGGCAGAGGTGAGCGGCGGGACAGTAACTTCTTCAATAGCTCCAGCAGGACATTCAAGAGCTCATTTGTCACAGCCATCAGCACCACTACATCATTCCTGACACCTCTCACGTTTCTGCTCTCCAGCACGCATCCATCAAAGCGAGGCAGAGCAGGGAACTCTCTCCCCCACCTTAACCTCACAGGAAATGCTGCCACTAAGCAAAGAAATCCTGCAAACATATCAGTTTTCCAGAAGGACAGGCTGCGTTCCTCTCCCACACTAATAACACGGTTCAAGGCTGCTACTATGTTCTAGAAATAAAACTCTGTTACTACTGATGTGCTGGACCTGATTTTCAAATCAGATTTGCATAAAGATGTGTTTTTCACCTGTAGCCATGTGTATCAGGCAAAACCTGTCACCTGAATCTGACTGGCTGTGTTATGTATGCAGCTGAAAGAGCACAGTAACCATGCACTTAGATCCCCACAGCCTTTAAATATTATGCCTAACGGTGAAACAGTGAGTGGAGGGGGCAGAATGGTTCCCACTGGTTTTTCCCCAGTGCCCAGACTTGCATGGAGAGATCTTCTCTTTGCTTCCCTTCACGAATACCGTGCGACCAACCTCCCCCACTGACCAGAGACTCTACTAATGCCAAAGGCACAGCAGGAGATTTCCCTGTCAAGGTGAGATTTCAAAGTGTGTTTAAATGTCATGGTATGCTGGGATTGCATTATGACATTTCATATTAGTCTTCTCCTAAAGAAATCACTAAAATTTACCGTCAGTAGTCAAAATTAATTTAACTGCTAATTAGATGTTAGCCATGGATGAACCTAGTCCAGCCTGTGTCATCAGCTATGTGACATCTTTTCCTGGCTTGGCTTTTAAGTGGCAGATGGGGACCGAGCGAGAACTGGAGCATCCTTAAAGCATTTAAGGATGTGAGTGGTTGCAGGTCCCAGCTCAGCCACACGATGAGGGAAGCCACATCTATCAAATGACCATTATTCCTCCTTCTTCCTGGGTCAGTGGGGAAATGGCCTTCACAGCTCTCTTGGGCTGGGAAGGTGTTGCGATTCTCAACACTACCTTGGAAGTTCAATAAAAATCTGTATTTCAAAGAACCCCCCAGCAGCTCTGGCTAAGGGAGATCCATCAGTGTAGTGGTAAGCAGCTTTCCTTCTCTGACATCTCTCTTTCCTGGCAAAGGGGCACAGAGACCAGAGAGGGAACGAAGGCAGTCGCCAAATGTATCTCTTCTACAAAATAATTAGTCTTCTCTTGGAAGCAACACACACTGCCCTTTTCTGATCAATTTGAACACCAGGAAGATGCTGTGAGATGCACGGCACGGCCACGCACGGGGCTCTGGGGCTGGAACAGGGCAAGGGCTGCTCATTTCACAGCAGATTTTCTGTATCTCATCAGAAACAGCAGTAATAGGTTAAACGCTTAATCTTTTAGGAGGGGATTAACGCACGTACCTTAACGATATTTGGAAATTTTGAATCCTGATTGGCTGGCAGTGGGTCACTTGACTGTGACAGCTTCATCCAATCAGGCATTTAATTGGCTTTGGGCGTTACATTAACACGGGAGTATGTGCCGCACCGAGCCAGCTCGCGGTGCATCAATTAGCCGAGCGGATGCAACAGGGTTGTGTTCCACAGAGATAACATCCTGCTCAGCTTTGCCTCTTGCCTTCAGGCCCTGAAAAGGGGATAAAGATAGGACCTTCCCTCTCATGCCTTCTGCCATGATTTTTCCCATTCCAGAATCCGGGTATCCATGTCTGGAAAAGTGTTTTCTTCTTACAAATGAACAATTGCTATTAGGGCTGTATAAAAGGGGAAAGCTTTTCCCTCCACAGCTTTGTGATGTTTCCTGGCTTGTTTGGACCAGGGAAGACATTGGTCTGTGAAGTGAGAGGTACTCAGCTGTCCTGGAGACACACCTGCCAGCCTATACTGGATTCAGCTCCTAGAGAGGTCTCTGGTCCCTGGCCACACTGGACTTTTCCTCATGTTTCCAGAAGTCAGCTTTGTGTCATACTTCCCACTTCCTTACTGCAGTTGCCCTTGTCTCTAAGTTGTTTCTCCTCTGATTTACAGTCCTTTGCCACTTTCTCTGCGTTTTTTTTCAAATGATTTTGTGTCCCTTGGAGCTGCAGGTGTGACTCAGCTGGCGCAAAGATCGGCTGTGCCTGTCTGCTGGTTCACCTAAGGGGAGCAGGAGCTGGGTCACTATGCCTCTGTGGGATCTGCGAGCTCAGGCAAGCTGTTTCCTCATTTCTAAAAATAAAAGCAATTTTCCGTAAGATGTGTTGATGTGTTGAGTTGATGACAAGTGCAAATGCTACTGATGAAACCTTCTATTACTGACACGCAGGTAGTGACTCTGTGCCGCCATCCAGCCATCAGAAATCCAGCCTGGAGTTACCCTGGGCTTGTCACTGTTCCCTCAAGGAACTCAGCATAATTAAGAAAATACCTGCTAAAAACAGATGAACGCCTGTTTCACTCATTTCAGCACAGGTCTGTGTGCAAACCCTGCACATTAAATGCTGCAAAGATTAAACTTGCTTGAGTTGGCATGTTGGTGTTGTGTTGATGATTGGCCTTGATGATCTTAGACGTCTCTTCCAACCTTAACGATTCTATGACTCTATAAACAGGGCTCATGTTTGTGCTAAGCGGGGCTTGATTTGGGCTTGGGATGTAAAGGATGCCACGGTATCCTTCAGGCCTGGTTCCTTCAATAAGGCTTAGACATGGCAAGGTCAAGGTTTGCCCCTGCCTACGAGTACTGTTCTATCTGCATCCTCACACTGAACCTCTCTTGGATTCCTCTTCTCAAGCAGGGGAAATGCCATCTTTCTCCGCTGCTGCCAAGTTTCTGCAGAGTAATACCCATGCTGTAGCATTCTTTACGATGATTCACACTACTCTATTCAGAAAACCTATTATATTCCAGAGATATTGGTTGTAAAGAGAAATTTCACAGATCGTGGCACAGGTTTCAACCCATTCAAAGCTGACAAGACCTTTCCATCAGGGAGGACAAATTTTTCTTCTTTATGACTATTCTTATTAAAAATAGGATTCCTTCCATTCCTTTTGCTTCTCAGGCCCACAGAACATTTTTACCTTTCATTCTTTAAATTAAATGATTTGTTGCGGTACTAAAATCAGAAGAGTTGTGGCAGACTTTTCTCTCCTCAAGTAAACTACATTTCTGCTGATCTGAGTGAAACTGGAATAGCAAATAACCGTGTGAAGCAATTGTTAGCCAGGCAAACAAAACAAGCCAAGGCTTTCTGTTGGGCCGTCGTTCATTTATACAGCCAGGAAAGATAAGAAAGACAGAGAAAATGTTCTGCTATCACATAGCTCACACAGAGTGAGCAAAGAAAGGCTCTGAGAGCCAGCACGCTCAAAGTTTTTGCACCATTAAAACTTCACCAGAGAGGGAAGATGTACCTGAGCTGGAGGGGAGCGTTGCCTGGTGGACCCCATTGCAAAACGGAAAATGGTCTTAGAAAACATCTCAAAATGTGAAACAGTTTCTTGTTGTGGGTTCAGATCATTTCAGTTGCATTTCCAATGGCTCTGGCAGGACAGTGCCACTGGCAGATGTCGATGCCAGCAGGACACTCCAAGCTGATTCAGTGTGGGCTGGGGGGTTGGTATGTGAGTGTCCTGTTCAAATTCTGGTCCCTCAAAGCTTTTCTATCCCCTCATCTTTGTCTTCTGTTTCTCCCATCATGCTGATAAGCTGGAGTGTCCAACCTGTTCCCCTTGTGCCTCAGTACTGCTAAGGAAGAAGGGACGCTGATCAACAAGTCGGTTCCCTGTAATTCTTTAACTCCCTTTCGTTTATAGCTTACTATCAAGGCCATGTTATCAGCTAGATTTGCTCTTCTTAGTTTATTAAGCTTTTAAAGCCTTTAATCTTATTTGGCTTGGATCTGTGTCTTTCACTGCATTTCTGAAATCAATTGGGACACAAAAAAAGCCAAACATAATTTTCAAGATGTTGACATAACTTGTGCAGATGCAGGAAAGATGCTTGGGTAGAGCTACGCAAAGAGCATGTGCTGCCTACACACACACATCTGTAAGCAAACCTGCTTTTATACTTTCCAAGTTCACTTTCAATAAGAGAATTATTTCTAAAATTAAATATTAGCAATAAATTTAAAAGCATGCAATAAACAGAGCAAATGGGAAAGGCTGATCCGACCTCTTTGGGCCAAGCCTTAAGGGAGATGCTCCTGCAAAAACGAATCAAAATGTTTTACCCAGAAACCCAGACAGTTTTCCTCTTGGCCTATAAAAAAGGAAGTTCAGAACTCTTCTGCTGTTCCTGTCTTTCACTGCTATAAGGACACAGCCTCACAGCCCACTCTGACTCCTGCCCTGCCCTTGTTCAGAGTGAACACAGCCGCCTTGGAGCTCTGCGTGCATATCTACAGCTTCGACACGGGCAAAATTTGTCACTTAAACCTCTGTATTTACTTTCCCTCTAGCCTGAATGGAGGAGGAGCCTCAGCCCTCAGTCACCACCGCGCTCCTGTGGTGTTCAGAGCCGCCTGGCTGATTCCCGACACGTTGATTCAGCGTTTGGTTTCCTGCCAACTGGCTTTCCTTTTTTAAGAAGATGCTCTTTGTTTGTCTACTGTGCAAACACCCTCAGAGCGGCCAAGACTTTCACTGGAAAAGGTCACGGGTCTTTTCTTGAGGAAAAACTTGCACTGATTTCCTGAGGTATCTTGGCCGTGCAGTGGCTGATGGCTTGAGTTCAGAGCAAAGTCACAGTACTGCTGTCCCTACCAGACATCATATAAGGATGAAAATTTAAATCCAGCTGGCTGAAACAGCAGGAGGAAATTAAAAAGCCTCAAATGTATGATTTAAAAATATACCTATTTAGATTTTGAACACAAATATCTTCATGTTTGGTTCTTTTGAGTAAGTTTGGCAATACTGAACACCTGTCTGCTCTGTTTATTGGTATTGGTATTATTGACATTATGATGATATATTACATTATTACACACAGTCCTTCTTTGCAATTGCTTTGTGTTTGTAAATCATGAAACTGTGCTAGACCTAAAGAACCCTAAATCCAAGCTGCAGTGTGAGGCAACTATCAGAGGTGAGCAGAAAATTCCCTTCTATGCCAGTGCTAATTCAATCTAGAGATTCTGTGGGCAGAAAAATTATTAAGCAATAAGTCTTTTTTTTACCACAGTGACTGAATTTCTAAATAAATATTAATGGTCATAATAGCTGTTTAATTAAGTTCATCTGAAAAAGCAGCTCAGTGAGCCACTACTTCACATCCCCTTGTCCAAACGGCTTGTTCTGTTAGTGCCGCGTCCTTGTCTCTTCTAAAGTCAGCATCTCACGTGCTAATACCCACTGCATTCATGAAATCTCATTTTTCTTCAGTAAGTGTTGTCAAGGAAACCTTCCTTGGGGCCTTGTGATCCACAGCTCCTTTGCCAGCATCCCTCGCTGGACCACAGAGGTCAAGAGACTAATTGCACAGGAGGTCTCTGTTTGTCACTTTGTCTCTCAGGCATCTCTGGTCACTTTGGCCAAGGGGTAAAATAAGCTCCATTTTCTGCTCAGTTTGATCCCTTTCCTCTCCAGGAGCTGATTAAACTCCTTCTATTCACACAAATACAGAGCCCCCCCAACCTTGTATGTTTAAATCATTTATGTTTCAGAAGTAACTCCGGTCACTGTGATGGCCTGGAAGACCAATGCCTGCCAAAGGTCCCTGCCGGCAGCTGGAGGAGTCGCCATGGCTGGTGGTGGCCCCACACCAGGTCACTGCCCTGGAGCAGGGGCTGGCTGCTCCTGGGGTGTTGCACATCAGCAAACACAGCTTTGCATGCCATAGACAAGGATCAGGACTTTTCCCACTTCGGTACCATCCTGTGCAGAGCCTGGACAGAATTAACCCCTCGGTGTGGTTCAGCACAACTTCCTTGCTGAAGCCTGGAGCATCGTGTTGTCAAACAGCCCTGCATTGAGTCCTTGCCTGCTCCTTTCCCCTGGCCTGGCACCTCTGTGCCCTGGATTCACGGCATCGTTTTGTGTGTTGGCAACGATGCTCTCGGGAGTGCCGCTGCTTTGACCTTCATCTCCGTGCTTTATGCTGCCAATGCCTTTCAGAAGTAACTTAGCTCAAAGATATGTCATTATTCAGTCCCACATGCCCAAATGCTGTTTAGCATTCCAGGAAAGGCACAATCCTTGCTAAACATAAGGGATGAGACTGGCGCTGGAGCAGTGCAGATGCCTGTTTGTGTCTGGAGCTGAGGCTCTGGCTCCAGAACGAGCAAGGTTTCCCAGTACATCACGTACAGCCACCAGCCTTGCTCAGCTGAAGACATGGTGGGGAGGGCCTTTTCATCAGGGATTGTAGAAACAGCATGATGGGGAACAGTTTTCAGCTGAAAGAGGGAGATTGAGATGAGATCTTAGGGAGAAATGTTTTCCTGTGAGGACTGGGAGGCCCTGGCCCAGGGTGCCCAGAGCAGTGGTGGCTGCCCCATCCCGGGAGGTGTTCCAGGCCAGGTTGGATGGGGCTTGGAGCCCCCTGATCCAGAGGGAGGTGTCCCTGCCCACAGCAGGGGGGTTTGGAACTGGATGGGCTATAAGGTCCCTTCCAACCCAAACCATTCTACAATTCCATGCTGATGGTCCCTACCAAAGAGCACGTCCCAGGTGCAGCACAGGGGCGGCAGCCCCTCCCCTGCTGCACAACGCTCTAACCAGGGTGGTCAGCAGTACAGATAAGAGCTGGCTCTCACACATAACGGTGCAGGGGAGAGAAGAGGTTGCCCAGCACTGACTTTCTGAATGCTGCTCTGAACGCAGCTCTGAGACACAAGACTGCTTCCCAGGGGGAATGTTTTAATAAAATTATTGTCCTATATTGCCTAACCTTTTCCCAAACCAGAGTCAGTTATGAGCCTGGTGAGGTTTGTGCTTTGTGAACCCCACAAAGCCTCTGGTCTGTTTGGTTTTCCTGGACCACATCCCATCTTGGAACTCAGTCAGACCTCAGGGGTGCAGAGTTGTCTGTGCACCAGAGCTCCTCTGTTCCCTTCGCTCCTGCTTGTGTCTCCTGATAGCATCTAAGTACTGCCATGCTGCTGTGATTGCTGATTGCTGAGATTAGCAATCAGGCTAAATTAATAAGCAGGTGCCTTTGTGATCCAGGCAAAAAAGCACTCTGACAAGAATGACAAACTTGTTTTATGTGTAACCTACGTCAACACTCAAACCTAAGTTTTCCAAACATAATTAAATTAATCTGTTGTGCCCACAATGCTCTCCCCCCCCACTAGCTTTTTTCTCCATCCTCAGTTTCATAGCTCAGCTGTGGCTCCCCAGCTTTGCAGCAGGAGAGCACTGGAATGATGGGGACGTGGCTGTGTTTGAAACAGGCATAGAATAGAATGAGTTTCTACAACAAATGCCTGAAATTTCTGTCAGCCAGATGCTCTATGAGGCTCAGCCTTAGTCCAGGCAAAGGTTCCACACCTGGGGCAGTTTCCCTTGCCTGTTGGAGGACTTGCCATCCTATCTTAGCCCACCTTCTATGGATGATCATGGACAAGCGTCCTTCCTGCTCCCACCAACAGCATCCTGGTGTGGCAGGCACCTTTAGCAATGGGGGGAACCTTCTCCCACCAGTAGCACAAATCTCCCTCTTGAGCAAAGTATATTAAAGACGTGCCATTAACTCACCAGCTATTTCCCTTGGGAGATTTGCTACCGCTTATGAAGGCATCTAAACACTATAAAGGCTTTGAGGCAGAGCAGTGTTGGAGATCAGTAGGAATTTAATTTTCTAATAGACAGATTTATTTCCTACCAACAGGACATTATATTCCATGCTCTCTGTCTCTGCTCAGCCAGGAAGGCAATCCAAAGTTTGGTCTCGTTGACATGACAGGGGTGCAGGGAAAAAGTGAAAATACTTAAAAATTAGTAAGAGAGTTGTTGAGTTTAGGGAATATAGACCATACCCTCTGGACCTGTGATCTTAGGCACTGTTTGTTTAGCTGAAAGAGCCAGCTCTGCTGCTGAGGGGAGAGAGCAAACACATTGACAGGACTTGCACAGAAAATAAAAGGCTGTAATTAAGCACTATTTGGGCCAGGCCTGCCCACCTTGTCTTGTAACGAGGCAGCACTCTGGAATCTCCTGGATGTGGGAGCAGCAGTTTGGGAACAACTCAGAGATCCCTGGGAGCTCTCAAGTACAGCAGAAAGACTTCAAAATCATTCAGGGGTTGGAGCAAGACTCACAGGATGTGTGAAGCCCAGGGGATACCAGATGGGCATGCCCAGCTTAGGTGAAATTATTGTTACCCTTCTTATTTTATAGGCACTTATTGCAAACTGCAATATTATTTTACCTCTGGTTACCCCAAAGTTGAATTATAACCTTAAATATACTACTGGCAGCTTCCTAAAGGAGGAAGAAACTCTTGCTTGAGGCTCAAAAAGCCAAGTTCTGTTTTTCCTCTGTCCTGTCAACACACAGCCTGAGAAAGACTCACTGTGTCCAAGTGACACCAAGAACATCCCCTACCCTTAGCTTTAGAAGTGTTCACATTTGGTGTCCCCTGCAAGTCTAATTCATGGCTCGAACCTGCAGCACTTTCTCTTTATGAAGGATCAGCTGTGGCCTGAGTTACAAAAATCCCTCTCTGAGGGCAAAACACCTGTAGAAAGCTGCCTGAAGCTGTTTTTCTCATTCAGGGGAAGAAGAGGATGGGAGTTTCTCGGTGTCCATGCAGCAAAGTCTCACCTTCTGCACAGGTCTGCGTGCCAGAGCTTTCCCCAGCTGAGCAGGGTGCTCCCCAGCACGTGTGGACAAATGGTCTCCGTGTTGCTGGTCTTTCATGGAACACCCCTTGGCCTTGTAGATAAAGCTCCCTGCTCTCCCCTTTGCTTGATGGTCCCTCTCCCTCCTCTCAGCTCTTTCCACCCGCTCTGCTCCCGCCAGCTCAGCGGCCGCTCTCCCCCCTCTCCTTCCTGCACATTTTACTGGGAGCTCTAACAGCTGATCCCCTTAATTAGGTCACAAATAGATCACGCGTAAAACACTTGCACCAGCCAGATCCTCTGAAGGAAAAACATGCAAGCTCTGCAACCAGGCTAAAAGCTCGAGAGAGGAAGGATGCCAAAGCTGAAATAATTCTTCAAAACTTTGTCCGCAGGAGCCCTGTTTCAGTTTCTGCTCAGCAGCTGGGTCCCTGCTCCCTGACCCTGTAGCTAAGTGGTAGTGTTGCTTTAATTTCCTCTTGCTCCTGCTGCAATGCCAGATTGCTTGGATATTCATAAACAGAAGGAGTTTAATGAAAATTATAATTAGAGCCCTGCGGTGCTCTTGCAGGTGCCTTTACACTGGGCTGCCGATTAACATTACAAATCAGGCTGGTATCACTGCAGAGTCTACAGCGAGAGAAGAGAATTCATTAAATGGGAAGCGCAGGGTGGGTGAGAAATAGGGGAGAAAAAAAATTACATTGTTATTATTAATAATCGAGGAAATTGGGAGCTGCCATGGTCTTGCTGCAACTTTGCTCCTAGAAGGAAAGCCCATTTGTAACCACCCTGCAGCAGGAGGGCAGAGAGCGCAGCCACCCCGACATCTCCACAGGCAATTACTGTACAAACGGACCCTTTTTCATAAAGCAGCTGTTTTTCACAGAAAGAAAACTGGCAATAAAGACTTCATCTCCCCTACCAGCACACAGGGAAGTGCTCTTAGCACTTCTGCTTCCTAACGCCTAGCTGTGAAGTTGACGTGGTCATGGAGAGACAAAGTGTGAAGCCAAAGAGTTGCATTTCCCATGATTTTACAGCTTTCCCTTTCCACCCGCCAGCAGCTCCATATGATGCTTTTTGCCCCGTTGCAATGCTGTGAGCAGCAACTCCTTGAGAAAGACAGAAGCCCTCATTCAGTGAAGTGTTGGAGCATCTGCTGACTTGCTGTGCTGCACTCATGTGCTGAAGGGCTCTGTACAATCTGAGACCGATGGGGCAGGAGAAAGATCCCACGGGAACAACACGGAGGCATCTGACATCCAGCCCAGTTCCTGCACGTGGCAGCACACACTGGTGTTATCTCAAATAAGGATCAGTCTCCTTGTTTTGATTCTGCTCCTGCTCCTTCCATCAAAACTCTCCAGCACAGCTGTTAACTGTCTATCTTCCCATCTGTATAGTGGATTTAGAAATGACAAACACCCTCATTTTACTCAGGATCACTGAAGACTTGGGCTGTATTTGTAAAAAGCTTCTATAATGTTTCCTTCTAACCATCCTTCATCAGCAGAAACAGCATCATCACTGCAATAGTGTAGTGTTTTTATTTGATTGCCCGCTGGCAAGTAGTGATAAAAAGAGGAAACATTTTATGTTGGGACCTCCCTGTGATGCTTGCAAACCACTCACCTTTCCCATCACTGTCACATTCTCAGAGCAGAGGGGTAAACTCACCCCACTCCCGTGCCTGCATACCCCCAAATTCAGCCCTAGTGATGCTCCAACCAGACCCCAACAACGCCCAGCAAAGGCTGCCCAGTCCCGCCAGACCCCTGCTGCTGCTCATCTCAGCTATCAATCTTATGTCCCCTCCGTGGGCAGAGGACGTAACCGTAGTCTAATCAACAGCTCGGAAGTCAAGACAGAGCAGACGAGCTAAGACTGCAGAAGTGGTTTGGTTTATACATCAAAACCTGACCCAAGAGACTTTTCCCTCTGCACGTCATGGCAATAACCAGAAAGTTTTCAGAGAAATTAGAAGCTGGAGGTATTTTAGGAGTTTGGCTGCAAACAGGCCAAGGGATTTGCTTGCATTTCATGCACGCTATCATCAGTATAAAATGACCCATACTGCAACAGCTGAGTTTTAAGAATCACTAGTAACACTGTTGTTTGTGCTTTGCCAAAAAAAACCAACCTCACATAAAAAATGTGCTTATTTCAGTTCAAAAAAAAGACAAAAGAAAAATTTCCCTTGTAAAACTACAGTTGAAAAAGCATGGAGCCGTTTTTTCAGCTGAAAAATAAACATCCATAAAGAAATACCGACCAACTCTCACTTAACGAATGTACCAGCAAACTTCCAGGCCTGTCATCAAAGCATTAAATGAAAAGAACTGGGAATAAAAGAGTATTTTGGACATGAAAAACATTCAACAATCCAGCTTCTGGTTCCAGTAAAATGCTTTTGACAGGCAGGGTTTCAAATTGGAACAAACAGGAAAACGACTATTTTGTTACAAATAGGAGCTGTCAGAGGCTTTTGGGGCACTGCAGCAATTTTCCAATAACCACAATCCCCACAAACAACTTCCCTTCTACAAAGCATCCAGAAAATGAATCAATCACCATTGACTTCAGGGAGTGCAGGGATAGGATGAGGGGGAACGGGTTTAATCTGGAAGAGGGGAGATTGAGATGAGATCTTAGGAAGAAATGTTTTCCCGTGAGGGTGGGGAGGCCCTGGCCCAGGTTGCCCAGAGCAGTGGTGGCTGCCCCATCCCTGGAGGTGTTCCAGGCCAGGTTGGATGGGGCTTGGAGCCCCCTGATCCACTGGGAGGTGTCCCTGCCCATGGCAGGGGGTGGCACTGGCTGGGCTTTGAGGTCCCTTTCAAGTCAAACTATTCCATAATTCTATGACTTTCATCTTCTGATTGCTTCACTGGAAGAAAATCAATCATACTTAAATAATCGATGGATTAACTTAGTAATTACAGGTAACAAATCTACCTTCCCTTTCCTCCCTCAAGACACGTAAAGGGATACTTCAGTTTTCCAGAGATTTTAGGAGGCAAAGCCAATTTTGTGCAACCCAAGATGACTTCTGAGCTGCCACACACATCTCAGGAGTCACCAGTACCCTTGGCAGTGTGGTCCCCGCTGCTCTCAGAAATGAGGAAAGCTGGCTGACCCTTGGGTGCGTTCCTTGGCTGTAATGTCCCCACGAGTATTACAGGCTGGGAAGCAGAGATCCAGCTCTATTTTTCTTAAGTCAATAAAAGCAAGAAAACAGATACACACAAAGCGCTCAAACAGGTTGAAAAAGTAAATACCTACAGATGGACAAAAGTTTAGACACATTTTTGAGGCTTCAAGCTCAGCCTCTCTCGTTCACAGGTTGACGAAGCAACTTGGGAAGTGCAAACTGCTCTGGGTAGTCCTTAAAGGGTAAGAGTGGATCTCTGCTACAAACTAGACTGAGCGGTGGAAATAAGCACTTCAGGGCAGAGAGTTCTGTGTTCCAAGTGTGTGAATGAGATGTGGTTGACATCACTAAGCTCATTTTTTTCTCCTGCTCACCATTCCCTGCACCACCGTGTTTTCCTGCTGTACTTGAGAGGGGTTCCATGAAACAAAAGATTCTCATCAGGGATTTATTAGCAATACAGAATCATGCTAAAAAAATACCCTAAGGTTTAACAGCTTCTCCTTCTTGTATGAATGGCATTGACCGCATCACTTTTTGTGCAGCATCCCCTTTGTTTTTGCTCTTCAGTCCAAGTGGATGATGAAATGAGACCCATGACGTTCACTTTGATGGAGGCGAGCTTTTCCAACAGTGTAAATAAGGATTCAGTGCCTTTTAAAAAGCATCGCTTTTAAAGGAAAGCCCTTTCGATGAGAGCTAGAATGAGGTGATTTTCCACATGACCAAGCGTCAAAAGGAAAGCAGCAGCCCGGTCCGTGCTCTTATCAGCCTCCCTGAGTCACCCACTGGATAGATTTGTCACAAGGTGAAATAAAAGCAAATCCTCAATTTATTATCATTTGCTACTTGTCCTCCTTAAAGCAGCTTCTGCCAGGATGAGTTTGCTGTGGGAAAGCGGAATGAAACCAGGCTTTTCAGTTTGCTGCTAAATGGGACTGGGATGAGGCTTTCAGGGAGGAGGCAAAACCTTCCTCATTATAAAGGGAAAATGTGCAGCACAGAGTTTTCATCGGATGCTGTCCAGCCTTCCAATTAGGATGACTGAGACAAACAGTGGTGTTATTATATGTAACTGCTTATCCGGTGTCACTCAGCCATTGTTTATTTTATAAGCATAATTTATCTCTTCTGTTGTGCTACCCAATTTGTTTGCATTTTCAGTCCAGTTGAGTGTCTCCCTCTCATTATACATCTTTTGGCCTCCCACCAACCGACTCTCCAATTAAGTTTCCAAGAGTGTCACACAATGGCCAGGCTCCTCCTGCGCCTCATTTTTCGCATGACGTTTGTGTCCCCTTCATTTCTGCGCTGCCCCTACCCCTCCCCTGCTGACTCGCTGCTCTTCAATGGCTCATGGTTTATTCAACAGCAAAGCTGAATTTCTCTTTTCCCTCTTTTTTTCTCCTTCCTCCCCTCTTTTAAAACAGAGGCTGGTCAATAGATGCCACTTTGGCAGCTCTAGAGAACAAAGTTCATTCACAGCAAACCTTTAGCGACCGTGTTTCTTTAGTGCAAGAGTTGGGTGACCTTGCAGAGACTGAACCCCAAACTGCAAAGCAGCTCAGATCTGGGGCACTCGTGAACTCTTGTGTCTCTTTTGGCCATGAAAGGGGACAAAGTCTTGCCCTCTATTAGCATGTGTTACCAAAGCTTCATCCGCACATGGCCCTACCTCCCTTCCACTATTATTGCTCCCCTTGGAGGTACGAGACAATTCCTCATCCTGGGAATGACGGCATCTTTGGCTTGTCCCTACTCCAAACTTTCCGATCAGCTTTTTCAAGTCTTTTGATCTTCTTGCTTGCAAGTCTGTCTTCAAGGATTAGCTTAAATAGAAAAGTGCTAATCTACATTATGGAAATTCAAATCCTTGCCACTACATTAAGTAACTTCATAGAATCACAGAATGGTTTGGATTGGAAGGGACCTTTACAGGTCATCCAGTCCAAGCTCCCTGAAGGAGCAGTGCCTTCTTTAACTCAATCAAATTTGCTCAGAGTCCCATCCCACCTGACCTTGAATGTTTCCAGGGATGGGGCCCCCACTGTCTCTCTGAGCTGCCTGTACCAGCGTTTCACCAACCCCAGCGTAACAAATTTCTTCCTTATATCCAGTGTAAATCTACCCTCGGAAGCTTAATCTGGCCAGACTCTGAGGTGAACTCCAGAACAGTGGTAACAACACCTGTGCATCGCTTCTTCCACTAGCGTGGCAACACTGCAGCTGTAAGAAGCAGCGCTTTCCCTCTCATGGTAGCAGATTCCAGACTATCACTATTTGTGATGGGGTCCAGCAAAACCACATGGAGCTCTTAGCCCTGGGTTACAGCTGAACAAGGGGTCTACTGCTGCATTCCCTCTGTGCCTGCTAGGACTGAGTTTCCAGGATTGCCGCTAGAAAATCTGTACAGCATTTCACCACAAACACTGGGGCTCCATCTGAAATGCCCTTTGTTTGCAGTTTAGTGTCCAAAACCCCAAGCGAGAAACTTTACATGGCCATGGAAGCCACTGCAAGGGAAAAACTTGGCAGCCATGAAACCGGGGTTGCGTCTTGTACAAGGAAAGCACCCTTTGGCTAAGTGATCTGCAAAGGAGTTTACTGCCCCTCCACCTCCTGTCACTATGAGCTGCTTCAGAAATTCATCGTACTTTAAATGATTCACTCGAGTATCCATTCAGTCCCGGTTCATAGATTGCAGGGCCTTTATTACGTAGCTATATATTTACCACTGGAATAGTTCTCAGCAGTAGTAGCAGCCCTGTCATCTAAGGAATAAAACAAAGAGCCATTATTCATCAGAAGAGAGACAGAGTCTTTATTGTCTGAAGCCATGGCAGAGTTTTTATATCACCCTATCTATTCTTTCAGGCTGTCACACAACTCAGTTTTAAGCTGCTTCAGTGGCAGCCCTGGAAGCCTGAACGCTTCTGTAGCTTCTCGGAGCAAATGTCCCAGCTAATGTTGTTTTTAACTGACAGCAGGACTGATCCTGAGCACACTGAGAGTGGCCAGTGACTCAAAAGCAGGAAGGTTAACCTTCACAGAAAAGTCTGACGTAGACAGTAGTGTCTGTCTAGGTCAGGAATAACAGCCATGCCGGGTTATTTAAAGACAAGAGGAAGCACGGCTACAAGGAGCAATAGATGAGCATGTACTTTTGGTACTGATTACATCCAGAAGACCTGGGTTTGGGATCTGGTCTGATAGTAAACTGTAGGACCCAAGAGCACACCGATGCGTGCATGCCAGCTGTCCTGACCTCACACTGGTGTGGATCCTGCAGCCCTCCTGCATGGTGTCATGGTTTGCTTGGTGGGTGTATGTCCAGCATGGAGCTGGAAGAACCAGCCTGGTTCTCAGTATCAAGGCACCTGGGGATTGGTTCTTTGAGATGTACTCACTGTGAACCACCCTCCACCCTGCCTAGCACCTGCCTGTCTTCTTCTGCATCTCTGGGAAAAACAGGTCAAATTTTGGACCAGAAGACCTCTTCTAACATGAAATTCTGTGGTGCAAATGAACCCTTTAAATTAAAATGAAGCAGCACCATTCATATAACCAACTACCATCATGGTCTCCCCAGGCTTCTTAAGAGCATTTGAGAATCTGCCTGTGTCAGCACAACGGCAGGATAAAGAGCACACAGAACAGACACCTCTGAGAAGGGTCTCTCGGAGCAGGGGCTCTCGCCAGCTGCTCATGCCGTGAGGCAGCCCCATCCTTCCCTTGAATGTCTCCTCTCAGAATAATGAGATGGGAAACTTGAAGACCCAGAATCCTAAAAGTTTGCAGGCATTTGAAAAATAATTGCATAATAATTCCCAGCTTCGTAATTTGTTTTAAGGCTCACAACCCCATCTCCAAACCCCCATGCTCACTTTTCTCCACATGCTTGGAAAGTGAAAGGCGCATAAGAGTCTGTGAACTCCCATTACACTTCTCCCAGCACCCACTCTCCTCCCTGCTGAACCACCAGCAATCTCCTAGGCTAATTAGCCAAACTGTATTCTGCACATATTTAGCATTTCTGAGTAATTAGGATAATCAGATTTCTCCCCTAATTCTGTACATATACGATATAAGCAGGTGTATTGCCTTTCCCACAATGATATCACAAAAAGTGTGTTGTCTGCTGGAGCCAGGGACGCCAACTGCCTGTCAGAGCTCATTCTCATCTCACCCACGGAAATCGGCTGCTAACGGATTACCAGTAGCCATGGGAAATTAGGAACTGGGTTTGATTTGGCTAAGTAGCCAGTAGTTCAAATATTCATGCAAGCTATCTAAATGCACAGTCTTCAAATCTGGCCAGAGATTTGGATGTTCTCTTCACTGTCCTCCAGGGAAGAGCTGCAGGAGAAGTTCTTCTGCACTGCAGCTGAGCAGGAGCTGTTGGGCCCAGAACCTCTAAGGTGTTTTGGGTTCTGGAGAAGTGCCATAGTCCACCCAGGTCTGGGGACTTAGGACTTGGTTATCCGCCACAAGTTTCATCAGCCTACAGACCTAGGCCTTGTCTCTGCAGACCTGTTGGCTGGTAAAGACACACAAGTGGTCCCTGCTGCTTTCAAGGGCTCCACATGAAGGTCAAAGCCAGTCAAGCCAGGCCAGTTCCATCGTGTCCACTGAGGGAGGGTCTTTGGTACAGGAGGAGTTTTTCTCCTCTCAGCTTCTCTCAATAATTCCTTCTCAGGGAAGCAAAAGAGCTTTTTTAAATGCTCATGACTACATCCTGGTCCTTGGAACATTTGGATGTGGGATTTCCACCAAATTGACACTATTTCCCTCTTGCTAGAGTATCAAAGGTCGAGAATCTCTGAAAGGAGGAAAGGACGCTTCCAAATCCCATAGCATGGAGTTAGGCACTCGTAAGTATCTGGACCATAGCAGCAATATTAAGGAAAGACCCTGACATGTACCCTCCAAAAAAAGACCATCTATCTGCTGACCTTCACATAGGGGAAAGGCTTGCTTGTAGACCTTAGAGAACAACCCAATAAACTCCCAACACAAAGAAGCCATTTCTAATGTGCACAGCAACATTCTTAGTGTAGCTCTGTAGAAATAATGTCCAGACCTCCTAAATACAAACAAACCTGAGTAAGGCCAGGATTTAGATTCCTACTTAACTCCAGGGAGGTTAACTGTCCTAGTACTGAGACTGAGCTCTGGTTACTACAGAGGTAATTTTCAGGTGGAGCTGAAGAGAGACATTGACAAACTGTTAATTGTGGCAAGGCTGTTTATCTGTGATGGATGAACACACCATACAGAGCACTCCATGCAAGGTTACATTCAATATTTTATAAGTTCTGGTGGGTAATAAAATGCTCCATCCCCTTCTTTAGTGTCCTCTATCTCACCTTCCCTTTTCAGATGAAATGGTGCTTACAGATGGACTGTCTCCAGAGAATCGCACTTAGGAAAGATAATTCAGCACTAGAAGCTTTAACGGGTCCAAGGCCGTTGTCAGAGTCACCACAGACACAGGACAGGTCCCTGTTGCCCAGAGAAGAGTCATAGGAGGCTTCTTCCAGGCTTTGTGTATTCGCTGTTGCTGTGTATTCATCTGACCACCAGGATTCCTTTTTCATTAAGTGAACTTAGCTCTTGAGGAGAAATGCAACCCAGCTATCCTCAGGATTAGCAAACTGTTGTTCTTTCACATCTTTGACCAGGTGACTGGTTGCCCAAGCGCTCAGTAATGAGAGAGAGCATCTGTCTTGTATCATTTGGACCTCCCTCCCTTAGGTCAGTGACGTCCCAGGTCACTTGAGGATGGCACAACAGGGAAAGAGACTTAGAGAATCATGCTGAGAACAAAGATCTTGTTGCAGAGCAATGCCTACCTAGACCTGGAGACTGAGATCATGAGCTGCTCTGCGAGGTGTGGGATGGAGCAAACCGGGATGGGGAGCCTGGCCCACCCCTCTCCAGGTATCCCGTTTCCAAGGTTCTCATCAGGGGGATCCTCAACTGCTTTCTAATCTCCTCTGAGGGCAGTGCAAGGGACAGCAATTCTGCATGCTGAGGGGCTGCCTCCAAGGTTCCAAAAAGGCAGGAAGGCTGGATCCAACACACTCAGCCCTCCCACCCCATTGCCGTGCAGTGGGACTGCCTGCTGCTGTAACTTGTGCTCCCACATCTCTGAAGTCCAGGAGGTGGGCACACAATTGTGTGCTTGCTCCATTGGTGCAGAAAAAAATATGATGATGGTCCTGGTTTTCTAGAATTTTGATCATTAGATGAAAAAAACTGGAGGGTAAAAAAAGAGGAAAGCAAGCAGATACTTTGTTGGCCTGAGAGCCTGGAGAGCAGGTGGGAGGCTGCCTGCAGGGCTGGCCAGTCCCTGAAAGGTGGCAAAGGAAGCTGGCACAAGTCCTGACGTCTGCCTTCTCTAAGCAGGTGATGAAGACAAGCTGTTGCCTTGATTCCCACAGTATATTTTCATTAAGCTGTGGCAGATGGCAGTGGAGGTCACCGCTTCCACACCATCATCCTTTCAGCTGAAAGGTGTCAGGGAATCTAACACCTCAATTAATAAACCTAGATTCACCCAAACAACATCCTGGATGAAGGGAGAAGGGGGATCAGAAAAGCTGCTCTTCTAATTTCCATGAATCCTCAACCTTGAGAGAAAATCTGGGACGTGCACTTCCCTGATAAACAACATATTTGTGTCTAATGTCCTGACACAAAGGCAGCTGGGCTGAGAAAAAGCCACAGACACCAGGAAAATGGCAATTAAGTCGTTGTGGAAATGAGACCAAAAAGCAACCCTTGGAAAAGGCAGCTGATGATCGCGAGCTACAGCAAGGTCAAGGGAGGATGCATCGATCTTGCCCCAGCAGAGTATTGCTGCTTGCTCCTCTTTAGTCTGTGAAACTTCAGAACATAAAGCAACACTTCTTCACTTCACAAGGACTTTCAGATGTGGGCCTAGGGCTCAGCTAACTCTGAGAGAAGCCAGAGCAACATCACCATAGACTTTTCCGAGTTTGACATGAAACACAAATCCGATACGCTGCTGAGAAGCAGCACCTTTGTTGAAACTCCATCTCAAAGTTTTCTGCCAGATATTTCAATCATTTTAGTTTTTCTCATCCCTACTTTGCTATTATTACTCTACTACTGCTGATTTCCTACTTTTCACTACTAATAATCCTCGCTTTTGTAATCTCTACTTTTATCCCTGTCAAGAAGAAGATAAAATAAGATTCTGACGCTTATCAGAACTCAATAAACAAGTGACGCAGAAGTGATTTATTCTTCCTCTGAAATCTCATGAATTTTAGGGTAATATCATGATTGTGGAATGATTATGAAATATCTCAGCTTGGCAGTTCTGGAGGGCATTTATCCAGTGAGTTTCCTTCTACAACAAAAATACCAAAACCCATTGGCCTATGAGTAGATAATGAGTCAACTCAGCAAGACACTTCACTGCAGGAACGCCCAAGCCTGCATTTTCTCTTGAGGATTTCTCCCCTTAAACCGGAACACAAGTTGGGAATGTTCATGATGATGTCAGAAATATTTGGAAGATGAAATCTTCCAGAGTGCACAACTCCAAAGGAAAAAAAAAAAAAAAAAAAAGGCAACAAACCAATTTCTTTCTAGTGAGACTTTTCAACTCTTTTACAGAAGCTTGAAAACACTTCTGTAAAGTTCAAAATATTTGGGGTTTGGCAAAATAAAGCCCCCCATCATTTTCAGCAAACATTGCTAAACGCCAGAGTATTTTCATTTTCTAGCCAGAAATGTCCTTGTGCTCTGGAAACGGGGAATGGGAGAAGAATGTTCTACTTTTGAGATAAAAGTTTCCACTTTGTTGAAAACTCTCTTTCTAACCAAATGAAACTCAAAGACACGACCTATGCAGTTAGGTGTGTTCCTCTCTTCTACTGCAGCATAAAAGAAGGGAACTCTGCAAGCATAAGGACATAAAATCACAAATTATCCCTGGTGTTTATTTAAAAAGGAACAAAGGCTTAGTTCTACTGACCTCAAACCTAATGTTTTGTTAATGGAAAGGGAAAGTTACAGCTGGGGCACTCACTGCTCGCTAGATCATATGCATTTTCTTAAGCGCTCAAAAAGCAATGGGCTATTCCAGGGTTTTCCTGGAGGAAAAGCGATCACAATCTGGCCTTTGTTATCCAGTTTATTCTCCAAGAGTTCCTACTTGAGGGCCCCTGGAGCAGATTCTTGGAAGAGCTCCATTTTACACCCCAGCCAAAATGATCTGAGTTTCCGTATATTATTAGCACACAATAGAGCAACGTCAGCTCGGGGCTGGCAGGCACAGTGTTCCCTTAACCCCACACCAGCCAGGGCAGAGGTTCCCCATCGGGGGAAAACTGTCTCCTCCTCTTCTTGTATGGCCCTGCTGTTAAGAGAGAGGAAAAAGGAGAAGGCAAAGGAGCAGAGCGTGGCCAGGAGAAATCAGAGAGTGGTCAGGCAAACATACTGTGTCAGCTGAAATAAAGCCCTAGTTCTCCACGAGGAAGAGTTGACTTCAATACCACTCCGCCCTCAGCTGCTTTTTGGCTTGGCCTTTGCCAGATTTCAGTCCTGATATGAAACTGCTGGATGGGTTTGGTTAGGGGTCACAAAGAAACGTGGTTCCTGTGAGTCATTTGCAGTCTCCATCACCGTGATGAGAAATGCGGATGTGGGATGCTGGGCAGGGCACAATCTGCAACAGGGCACGACTGAAATACACACCCCGCACTCCTCCTCCCTTGTGCTCAGAAGTTTTTGGGCTTTGCCCACCGTGCTACAGCAGTGCTGACTCCAGCTGCTCAGGAAAAAGCAAAAAAAAAAAGAAGAAATGTCTCATGCAAAAATTCAACTTTTTGTAAGAAAAGCTCCATAACTCCAAAAATAAAAATGTTTGCCAGCACAGCAAACATTTGCCAGCACATTTTTGATTTTTTGCCAAAATATTCTGGCCAAAAGTTGGGAGAAAAACTTAGAATTGTCTCTGGAAAGCAGATACTTCTCATGAAAATATTCATTTAGTCAGATCCCCAGGTTTCTACTGAAAGTCAGCTTTAGTGGAAAATGCTGACGAGCTCTATTATTGGCACAGCTTTAATTTTCCTTTGTCTGGAACAGACACGGAGAAGACAGCATAGTCCTTAGACTCATGTTATTATTTAGCCTGGAGCATTGTTCAAGGACTTCAGGAAAAGTTCAAGCCACCACGGTGCTAGGTGCTATGCATGCACACGAAAGATTGTCCCTTCCCCGGAGGGATTATAATTTGAGCACAAACTATGGAGGAGATAACCAGCTGGGGAGAGCACAAGGTAATTTGGAGGGGTCCTGAGCAGCGTGATGAGCAAAGGGATGTTGCACTTCCCCTTGCACCTGCTCTTGCCTCGAATGCTTTGTGCTCAGCTGTACCATAGTTGTGTGTGCTCTCATCCCCCAGGAGATGGATCACACTGCCCCAGCTCCGAGGAAGCGGCAGAGGAAGCGAGAAACAGGTTCTGCTGTCCTCCAGTTCAAAAATTCCCTGGGATGGAGAGAAGAAAGGCAACTCCACAATCCCCAAAATGCAGATGCCGCAATCCTGTTTGGTCCTTATGTTGGGTAGGAAGATGCTCCACTACCCTCCCTCTTACAGCCCACATATGCTGACCCAATCGAACCCACCTCTTTTAACTCATGCTTTTGTTTTTCCTAGATCCTGCCTTGCCATGCAATGCCACCTGCCTGTCTGTCACATTCCCCTTCTGCCCTCACCCCCTGCATGCTCTTCATCATTTTATGCCTCAATCAAACCGACACGACAGCTTTAGTTACAAGAGAGTCGTTAGAGAAGGATCTGTGCTGCTCTCACATAGTTTCCAGAACTGGTCACTCCCTTCTGTAAGAGATTAAAAAGGCATCACTGAGAAGGGAGCAAAGGAGAAAAAGAGCATGAGAAAATAAATAAATAAATAAATAAAGGTATATTATTGCTTTTGATTAGTCTCAATATGCAGCCCTGTCCCAGGGTGCCTTGTTCTGTGCTCATTTGAAGTATTAGTCACTTTTTCCATTAGAAGCTCTTATTCTAGAGGGATATATAATGTATCTGTAAAATTGTCTCCAGGCTTTTCTTGGCATCTGAGCTCTCAATCCACAGACAGAATGTAAAGAAACTACAGTTTTGATTTATTGGGACAGGGCATTTGGAGGGAGGGAATTTTTCCATGCTTGGTGGAAATAAATTCACATTGTGCCTTCAGCACATGATCACTCACTGCTCCAGAAAATACACCATTTGGGTGCAATCTCACACTGGCAAAGAGGAAAGAAGCAAATCGATGACTTTTTAATATTTCCCTGCCTGACACCCAACCCTCGTTTGTGGTTTCTCACTGTGACGCCCCCAGTCCACAGTCCTGCTGGGTGCGACAGTTCCTGCCATACCACTCGGGTTTGGAAATCCTGTCCTTGACAAGCCTTTTTCAACCCTAATTTCTACAAGGGACATTTCTTAACCCTCTGCAGAGGCTCTCTTAAGAGTCCTAATTTTTCCCTTGGGAGGTCTATGCCTCATTTATATTTTGCTTGTGTTTCTTAAATATGCAGCTCCCCAAAGGCTGGGAGGGATGAGCAAGGGATTGCAAGCTGTTTTAGGTAACACCAGCACCTGACTGGCAAAGGTGTTTGCACCAAGCTAGAGGTGGGAGGTGACAACATCCTTGGGCTGCACAAATTTCAGGCTACAAACACACCATCCCCTTGCCGACAGTCCTCCTCTATGCTGTGGCTGCGAATAAGCCCATCTGCAGAGTGGCCCTGACTCAGGCAAATCTTCATCCGAACTTCTGCCCAAGAGAGGAGTGGATAGGGAAGAAGGAAAGGATTAGGGACGGCGACACATGCAAGGATCAGGAGGAGGGGGAGCCAGAACCTTCTTGCAACCTCCCTGCAGCACCAACTGGCAAAGCAAGAGCCTAACATGGACGCTTCAAGGAAACAATAACCTAAAATTGGAACATGGCAAATTATTTATTCAAACTACAGCCTTCCCTCCCCCCTTGATTAGCAAACCACTGGGGAGTCAGCCCTGATTTTCTTCAGACAGACGTGTACGGCTCTCCTCTATCTCCGCCACAAGCTCTCAGCCCGTGGGGGGCTGAAGGTTTAGTTGGCATTCACATTGTGCTCCTTGGATTCATGTGTTGTTCTGCTCTCTGACTGGATCACAAACTTTTTCACTGGGAGCACACACTGCAATGATGAATATGTTTGTTTTCTGCCTTTTTGTCCAAGGAAACCTTTAGACTGCAGCGTGCAAACACTTTCAGCCAACTACTTGCACCTCATAATAACACAGCCTCTACAAACCACTGCAATCCAAATTCCTAATTTGATTTTTCTTGTTGTTTTATGTTTCCATTCATCATTTATAGAAAGCTCCAATGAAGCCTTGAGGAACAGACATGAGAATGTGTAAAGAAACATGGGGAGGTGCTGCAAAACTGAAGTGGAAATCCCAGCGCTGAAATCCTCTCCACATTTAAGTCAGCGGCAAGACCTCCACTGACCATAGAGGAGCCGGGATTTCACTCTGATGGTGGGAGGCACAGTGCTCAGCAACATACAGGGAAGGCTGTGAAGGGTTCAAAGTATCGAATGAAGCAGAGCAGAGACATGAGAGGAACAAAGGAAGTTCACGTCATTATAATTTATTAATGATCTTGGTCTAATCACTTCAGTGTTGTGTCCTAACAGAACCCACCCTGAGCAGCAGTGAGTCTTGCAGGTCACTGATGGGCAAGGGATGTGATCATTTATAGACGGTTTGCTTAAAATTATAAAAATAAAATTAAAAATGCACCAGGTTGAATCCCACCCTCACCCAAGCACTTGCTGGGAACCATCCAGGATCTCCTGACCTCACCCCCACTGGAGGGCGGGTCCAGGAATTCCCTCACCATAGTTCACATTTTTCCAGCTCTACCAATTCACCCAGCAAGTGCCATGGGAAATTGCTAAGGCTGAGGCATCCAAACTTGCTTAAGAATGAGCCAAACTGATTCTTTTCTTCAAGGAGGAGGGTCTTAAGGAAAATAAAATGCTGGGGGTTCTTTGTCCTTGTATCTTGGATACGAGAAAACTCCCACGCTTGTCAGAAATAAGAACAGCACCGGCAGCTCAAGGCTTTTTCTCTTTCTTATTCTTTTTTATTTCCTCTAGTGTGTGTGTGTGTGCGCGCTTTAAGGCAGGATGACCTAGCGATGGGTTTAAGAGACAGCGAGTGTTGAGGTACCAATTTCTAATGGAATACAGTGTTCAGCTGTTTTATTCTGTGATCACAGGTGATAAATCAAAAGAAATAATCGAGGAGAGTAAATACACTCCCCAGCCATTCAACTCACTCATAAATAAGCCTAGTGAGACGCTTTGTGCAAGAAAACCCCACTACTTCTATTCTGCAATTTGTTTAACTATGAGTCAAATCTTTCATCCACATCTACTGATCGTGCTCATCAGCGTTAACAGGAACGCATTCCCACCTTCTTCATGTTCAATTTTGGGCTGATAGTTTACCTTTAAAAACTAACACGTTCCCATTTCTTCTCTCCCACCTTCAGCCAAGTGCTGTTCACTGTCCTTTCACAGAAAACACTTTGCTGTCACAGTCAACAACTCCAAAACAAAGAGTTTTAACGACACGCACCCTTTGACACCACTTTACTGTTCCACAGAACCCAGCAGGAAGGCTGCCCTTTCCTGCACCGCTGCTAATGCCCCAAAACAAAGCAAAATTGGGAGAAGTAAATGAAATTAAGCACATCGATGCTGTCATTTCCTTTTTAAGGGTGGAGGAGCCCTGCAGCCCATTCGCTATTGACAAGAAGGGGACCCTCCAGATCCCGGCTGGATGCGAAGACACTCGGGGAACAAACAGACCTTTGTTTATCCCGTTATCATCTACACAGATGTCATGAGGATGAGGAACCCGTGTCGACACTTCCCGCACACGGAGAAGTTTATTTCTAAATAAACATATGTATATTTACAAGCACAATCTATCTGAGTGCTTCATCCCGAAGAGGTTTGACATAATTCCTTGCAAGCCAGCCCAGACCCCTCCTGGGTGGGCGAGCGGGGTGGGATACGGGCGAGCCCTTTCTTGCAGCTGGGGACCTACAAGAGGCTGAGGGTACTGGTGGGTTTCAGCACGAATGAAGTTTGGATTGGTTTGGTTTAGTTTGCAACATCGCCACCAAGACCGCCGAGACTCTTTTCACAGAATGCATTATTTTATAAGCTCAAATTTACGAATTCAGAACTTTCTCTCTTTTTTTTTTTTTTTTTTTTTTTTTTTTCCCCTAAGCGTTTCTCCGAGTTTGAGGCATCACTCCGTTCCTCCGCGGAGCGAAGCTTCTCCCGGAGCTCAGTCTGGCATCCCAACACTTTCCTCCTCCGAGATGAAGTTGACGAGGGACCGGAGCCTTCACCGGCCCCGGGACAGCGGGTACCGAGGCTCTAAGGGGGTGGTTTGTCCCCATCCCTATCCAGAGGAGCCGAACCCCCCAGTTTTCCCCCGTATCTCAAATCGCCTCCACTTACCAGCTGCAAAGTGCAGAGGAAGATGAGGGTGCAGCGCCCGGTGCAGCATCCCATGGTCCCCGCAGCTGCCGCTCGCCGGGAGCGAGGGAAGGGAAGGAGGGAAAGGAGGGAGGAAAAGAGGGAGGGAGGTCGCGGCGGCTGCCGGAGCCCCTCCGGGAGCCGGGGAGGAGGCAAGTGGGGCCACAGCTTAAAAGGGCAATGCCCCGCCGGCGGCTGCCGTCCCAAAGGCGGGCAGGGATTGCGGGGGTGGGATGCTCCCCCTGGCCAGAGCCCTCCCCGGGAGGCTGAGCCAGGCAGCGCAGCCGGGGGCAGCTCCTTCCCCCAGCAGGCGAGGGCGGGTGGAGCAGCCCGTGATATTTTTCCTGTGGTGGGAAGCTTTTCCCTGGGCGGTGCTGGCTCTGCTGCTGGCTGGAGGTGCCCAGTGTGGTGGAGGGGCGTGCTGGGCATTACTGGGCATCAGCTGGGCATCATCTGTGTATATGGGGCACAAAGCCTATAAAGCATCCTAGGTGATGGGAATCGGGAGCTCAGCTCTCCCTTCCCCATGTGCCCATCACCTTCTGCCCTGTGCAGGCGCTGGCAAGCTCACCCCAAAAATGATAAAGCCTAGAATTAACCTAAAATACAACAGTTCTTCCCATAAAATTTGTTGGCGAGAGTGCACATGGAAGACAAACTCAGAAAAGGGGGATAAGACAAGGAATTATTTAAAATGAGCATTTTGGGGTATTTTAAAGCACATAGCCAGGTTTATGAATGAATTGTGGCTGACTGGTAGCAGAGGGATGTAGGGGAGCATCTCTTTTCTTCCAAGAGCTTCTACCCGAGCACCATTTATCAACCACTCACCATCTACAGAAAAGCAAGTCAGTCTGCTTCAATTGCAAATAGCAGAGTGAATCCACAGGCACACAAGCACCTTCTTTACATGCCTGAATCCTTCACGTTTCCTCCTCTCCAGGGGGAGAAGCAGCATCCAGAAGGCACAGGATCATGTCAGCCCTCCGTGCCGTACCCGTTTCTGGTCAGCCGGAGGAGCAGGTCACACACCACCCACTGTGATTGGGACAGACTTGTTGCTAAGCTCAACACAACAGGATAAGAAGCTTTGGGAGAGACTCATCCGATGACAATGTCGTCTCTTTGCAGTCTCCAGTGACTCAAATGGCTGCACAACAGTTTGTCACTCTCGGGCTGTTTCTTCTTCTTCTGAAGCAAGTCAGGGTTTTGTTTCTGTCCCCAAAACAGGGTGCAACTTCGTACTAAGAAGTTTCCTTTTAAATAAGAACGCCACGCTGCTTCTTACAGGCGTGTGAGAAGGAGATGGTAGCTCAAATGAGAGAAGCTCTATCATTTTACTACAGGACAGCATTGCCTGACTATACTCCAAGGAAGAAGGATTAGTCCTAAAGTGCTATGAATGTTAAAAACCTTATAATAACAACATCGTCATTCAAATCAGCCACAGGGATAAATAGAACAAACAAATAATCAAAATCCACATACCTGAGATTAGGAGACAGACTGAACTGATCACAGATCCTACTGGTTATAAATGGTAAGTATATTGATTAGCTGACCTGTGCACTGTGCATAACCAGGGTATCAATTAATGCCATCAGCTAAAATAAACCACATTTTATTATAGTTGAAAGGAATACACCCAAAGAAGAAACCAATTTACTTCACCTAGAAAACTGTGGACTGAAGAAGCTTTGGCAGTATTTGTATTCCTAGGAAGATGGCTTTGGGGTGGCAGGGGCAATGGGAACAAAGACCAGTTTATTTTTTAGTGAACGCAGATGAAACATTCCTTACAAACTGCACAGGGAGGTCTCGCTCTGCATTGTACAGTCAGGCAACCTGACATCAGAATTAAAACAGGAGCTCAGGTCTGCTGAAAGCAGGCTGGGGTTCGGCTGGTGTGTGATAAGTGCTCTGGAAGCTGCTGGGAACAGCATGGGGAAGGCTGAGTTACAGCCGTGCAGGTTTGTACCTGTCCTTTGTACCATTTCCTAAGGTTGCCTGCATCTCTTGTGCTGCCTCCTGCTTCTAAAATCCTTCCATGTGCATAGCTGTTTTCCAGCTCAGTTGTACTAAAAAGGAGACACCATGTGAAACAGCCAAAGGTATTGCTGCTGAATACTAAGTTTGACATAAACAGGATTTTTTCCACCTGCACTTTTATCTTGATAAACTAAGTAGAAGGCAACCATGTAGTGGCTGGGACTCCATGTGTGTCTGAAAGAAAACACCCGCTCCTTAGCTTAAGAAGGGTGAACCAACAGGGATAATGTAATCTGTATTTCAAAGAGAGAGACTTAAAACTCCCAGAGTCTGTTCTTATAATCTTCATTTGTATGATTTCTTATCTGTGCCGGGATAGCAGGAGGGCTGGACACAGAGAGGATCCGCCTTTAAGCATCCAGGTAGCCCTGCTGAGTTTAATGGGGCTTCTCACATGTTGAAAGTTGGATGTTTGCTTCAGTGCTGTGGTCTCCAGCCTCTTTTGATTATGGACACCAGAGGAAGTACATTGAGTCTGCATCTCCTGAAAACAGGTTTGATTTTTTGATTACTCTTGGCAGGCCAATTAAAAAGTCTCCTGTGGACCTCCAGAAAATCCTTTATTTCTGTAAGATGAAATATTAACTTAGCTGAATTTGGAGCTAAGTGAATTAAACATACAGAACATAGATCCTAATTAGGTTTCTTTAATTAGCAGGTGGATTAACAAGGCACCATTGCATGAAGCAGCACAGAGGCTGCCAAAATGCAGTGCCATCACTGACGGGCAGTACACCACCAGTGACCCTCTATGTGTACTTGGGTTGGCATGGAGACAACAGCCACCAGCACCTCCAAAAAATTCTTCAAAGTCCTGATCACCTGAATTCCTCCATGAGTGCTGCAGGCCCACATATCTACCCTGGAGTTTAACCCATGAAACCAGCTACAGCTTTAAACTAGCAACAAAGAAAGAAAACAAAAAACCAAAACCCCGAAATTTTCAGTATCCTGAATTTTTTACATCCTAGAGTATAACTTCATCCCAGCTTTTGATAGGCAATATGTTGCTTTGAGAGTCTAGTCTGGATGTCAAAAAGGATTTCTCCCGGTTATGGGGTTTTGGATGGGGTCTGAGGGATTCTCAGCAGGGATATTAATTCCTGATGTGTGTACCTAGGATAAGGGAATCACAGGGATGTCCATCCCTCTCCATCAGATAGCCAACAGGGGAAGACCAAGGAAAGGGAGTTGGTCAAGCAGTCATTATTGCAAATGTTGTGCCACAGGTATGTTTAAGGGATTCTAGTTGTTTCTTTTTTCCTCCTTTAATTCCTGAGGATGTCCCTTCACCTTAAGATCCTGATGCACATGCTGGTCAAATCCTGACTTCATGGAGGGAATGAAATCCAACGAGGAATCATCCGCAGGTTCAAATGATGCTCCAGGGATTGAATGTCCCTGTTCTCAGCCAGAGCTTGAATCAGAAACTTCTTCCCATCCAAATTTGTTCTGCTGAGGGGGTTACATAGATGTAGCTGCACTGCTAGGGGAGACACGGGATCTTGTTATCACTTGTCCCTGGCTGATTACATCCAAATTACTTCAAGAAGTCCCAGGTTTACTTCAGAAGAAATCAGAAAACAAAGTTAGCAAGCTTGAAACAAAGCCGTGGTATCTTACCACAGCTCGTTATCTCTCATATCTGCAGCCTCCTTGCTCTGACAGATCAAGATGAGCAATAGAAGCTAAAAGTATTAGCTGGGGACGCATCTCTTCACAGCCCAGACCCTGTAATTGTCGCAGCTGCTGAAAGCTATAGACAATTTTACATCCCATGGTACACGTGGGGTGCATTATTCTGCTCAATTAATTTACATTCCCCTCCTCTCCATTTTAATAACCTCATCTGGGTCACAGTGCCTTTACAGATGTCTGATCAAACGCAGTGGTGTCAGAGTGCTCCAACCTTATCAATGCCACATCCAAAAGGCAAAACCTGCCTCTCCGAGCGCTTTGTGGCCTTCCGAGCTAATCAACCAGCCCGCTCCCCTCCTTCAGGGCAGACAGCAGCCTTCCCAAGGTGGCATGTCACATCACATTTTTATATCACAAATTAGAAGTAAAGCTCAGTGCTAGTCATCTAACTGATGGCAGCTTTCCACACTGCGCAGCAATATTTTGCAGGGGACACATTTGAAACAATTAACTGAAAAGTCTTCATGTCAAAGGTGGGTGAGCTGTGAAGCCTCCTGCCACGGGACACGGTGGATGCTTAAAATGTATACAGGTACAAATGGCTTAGGATAAATCACATTCCTGGGTGGGAGGAGGAAAGGGCTGTCTCCTCAAAAGAGTAATGTTGGAAGGAGCAAGAGCACCAGAGGTTGGATGCTGGTGATTAGATATTGCCACTACTCACCTTGGGCACCCAGGTCTACATATAAGGACTGGACTCTGATGTTCCCATGTGTCTTACTGAAGACTTTTTACATAGAAAAGCATTACTGAACTAGGTAGAAAGGGAGAGATCATGAAGAAAGGGCAAGGACTTTTGACCTTCTAATTTTAAACTTGTAATTTTTTAAACCTTCCATTACCCTGGGGTAATAACTAGAAAGTTGTTACAGAGCTCAGCTGCTCTGGGACTGAAACCAGCTGAAGCCAAGACTGTCAATGTAGAAGGTGCAAGAGAGGTGGCAATAGCACAGACGTGGCCTTCTTCTCCCCAGAGGGACCAGAGAGGCAGAGAAGCTCAAAATGAACAGCACTGCAGCAGTACACCCTCAGCAGGTGATGTTCAAAGGAACCACACTCTGCTTTTCCCCTGTTCTTGCAGCCTGGTGAACACATCGCAGAGAAAACCAGCCCTGTGAGAGCGAAGCACAATGTTTCAGAAATTGTTCTCATCCCTGCACAAGAAAGGAAATAATCTCAATGACTTTTATGCTTTCAAATGATTCCCCAGCAGCCCAGGGCAATCTGTAAAATTTATCAAAACTGGTGTGTGAAATCTGTCGTTTTCTCTCTGATCCTTGTGAAGTCTTGGATGTTGGGGTGGGAGGCAGTTCCTAATCAGGCTTTTTGGCATTTCTACACCACTGTAATCTATATTCCACATTTTTAATTCCCTAATATTAACTTGCTGAGCTGCACAGCAAATTCTCATCCCTCTTTGATGAGCGAGTGGAGGATGGCAGAGGTAGAAGGCAGAATCACTAAGCTCCCAGGTATATCAGAATAATAGCAAGGCAAACAATTTGTCCACATGCAGTGGATACAGCCACCTTGGTTGTACCATCAAGGGCTTGCATGAAGGAATGGCTGGTATTTTTTCTCCCCTGGGTCAAACATAGAGGCAGCCATGGGATGGAGTCAAGGTTCAAATTCACACTTTCACAGTTTTAATAAGATGCTTTGACAATTCTGCCATAACATCCCACAAGCAACCCTTCAAATAACTCTGTTTTCACTTCTTCATGACTACAAAGGAAAAACATAGAGATAGAAACACCCTGGAAACTGCCAGCATTTTTGTTAGTCTGAGGAAGGTGCATTGTGCCATGGATCATCACCTCTCCAGAGCAGCAGCTCGGAAAAGCCTCCTCTATCGTTCACTGAAATTCCTAGCCTATCTTATCTACAGTCTGGAGATCTAGAGCATGGAACAACTACTAAACTACTTTAGGAAGAGCTGCTCAAAATAGGGCCATAGCAGCTCTGGGGATTGTGTGACAGTGTTCCCTGGTACCCAGCACAGGTGGAGTGGAGAGGAGGGAGTGCCTGAAGGGTTAATTAAGGCAAGGAAAAGCAAGCTGTCACAGCTGACACCCCAGCATCTCAGCCCATGCAATCTGAGTAGCTGGCATGATTGCAGCCACATTTCCAGCTGCAATTTCGCTAGGCAGTGTGACCAACAAGTAATTCAACGCAGCTGCCAAGGTCCCTGCCTATTGATACCCAGTGATTACTCAAGGCTTCTGTGCAACAGTTGCATTTCTCAAATGATATGATTACAAAAAAGCCAAAAGGGTGAGGGCAGCCTTCAATTCTGGGCAGTGGCTTAGGACACTCTTGGACAAACTGCTTTTCCATTTGCTTAGGAATCATTTTTTCCTCTCAAATGATTAAAGTCTCATGTGATAAGATATCAATGACAAGTTTCTTTTAGTGTCTTTTGAAGGACTTCTACAGTAGTGTCTGCATGAGTGTATGGTGTTAGGAGCCAGCACACAGGAGAACTGCCCCAAGGCAGGTATGAAACGTGCTGTCAGAACCTATTCAAATGCATGCATACACCAAACAGAGCTACTTTTCTGCCATCTTTCCAGTGATATTCATTCCAATCCCAGCCAGTGAGAGCTAAAGTGCATTAAGAAGACAGCAGTGTCAGGTGCCATTAGGCTGAAGGAGCATTTCTTACACTCATTTCCTTTAGAAAGAATTAATTGTCTTGGAAAATAGCCACTTGAACCAGCTCCCAGAGTTCATTCGAGTGTCCACAGAGTAGATACAAGCAGCTAGCAGCACTTCCAGGCTTTTTCATCCTGCTTGGACCATGCCAGACGGCTGCTTTGGTAGCTTTGATTGACAATGATACAGTGATGTGACACAGACACAGGTGACATTAGCACAAAATTAAAGTCATGTGTAGTAACACTTGTTTGTTAAATAAAATGTTTTGGTTTTCCATTTGCCATCTTATATGAAAAATTCCCAAGTTTTGACTCATTCCTGAAATGAAAAAAATGTGCATAGGTAGAATGTCTGATGGGGGTCTCCAAATACAAGTATCTGCTTGAATTTTTCTTCAGCTTTAGCTATGCAGAAACATAACACGAGGATGTCACATTTCTGATTGATTGTGGAAATGCACGCATTAAAACACACTCCTAGCTGCACGGAGGTGTAGGCACGGTGAGCTCAAATCATAAGTGGATTCCTATAAATATGCAGTGGAAGGATGAGGGTTGATTACTCTCCTGCTCTTGTCTGAGCTTTGAAGAGCTGGACGTGAAATTCAGCGCCGGAGGCTGCGGCGTGTGATCCATAGCAGAGGCAGGACTCCTTGTTTGAGCTGCAGGACTAAGCCCCTACCTCAGCCCCAGCTTCTCTTGTCTGACCACCAGTAGTTGCTGTTATGGTAATTAGATGTGGTTTCAGAAATGTATCAGAAAAGACCTTAATCACAGGCTTCTCGGCTGAAAAGGAAGGACAAAGTAACATTCCCTAGTACAATGAGAAGGAAGCATTTATTTTTTTAAGTGCATGTGGCATTTCCATAACTTAATGGCAATATTCATGGTAGCTGGGTAAGGTTGCTATGCTGTGGCTGCCAAATGCAATGAATATCAAAACCCCTGGCTGCTATAATCAATAATAAATAAATCTTATTTATTCAGCATAATAAACAATAATAAAAATTAAACATTTAGTAACAACCGGGCCAATGTTTCAGCTCATGGCAGAAAACATTTCACGTATTACTTTTCTAATACTTTTTATGTGACATAATGTTAGTAGGAATGAGCTTCTGTCAAGATTTACAAAAACAAAAGTCATTCTTAGTTCTCAAGCCCATTAATTTAAAAATGTGAGCGAGTCTTTGTGGCTTAGGTGACAACCTGCTTATCGTTCACAGGGTGCGATCAGAGCAAGCAACACACTGAAGTAGCAAAAATCCCTGCCAGAAAAGGGTGTTATCACATTCCCATCAATTAACGAGGCTACTCTTGAAGCTAAAAGGGCTGAGTTTGGGGTTTTATTATTATTCGCACCGTTATAGTTACATAAGTCATAAGTAATGACAACACAGAACTGGAATGGTGACATTTATCATGCAAACAGGTCTATTCCTTGCTCCTCGCTCTTCAGATTTATTAAATAGATTTATCTAACAAGGGCATCTACGTTTCTTTGTGTTCCCCCTCAATTTAAGCATTGTGACATCCTGCACATTACTCTGATATAGTGGCTAATCTCAGGTGTGTTGGAAGAGAAAAAGGCAATAAAACCCCACGGTTTCTCAGTCCATGACAAGTGCTGCTAGTGCCCACTATTGTGTTCGGCCCACATCAGTGTTAATAAACAAGTCAAAATAGGGTTTCGTTGTTTCTTTTTTTCCTTTAATATTGGAAGAGTTATGAGGAATTCTTCCCAATCCCATGCCCATGCTGTCAGCTGTTCTAGAAGATAATTTTTCAGGTATTTTTGAGGAATTTAAACTGAGAGGTAATGCCACTTCATTTACAACAGGGACTGCAATGTTTAATAGCCAAAATCAAATCTTATTAATTGATCAGAAAGGGTTTGGGAAATGTGGAAAGGAGGAAAAAGTAAAAATTAATGTTTTTTGGTTTAAATCCTGTTCCAGATACTTTTTTTTTTTTTTTAACCTAAGAAGTTTCAAAGCCATCATTCAAAATTATTAACTTAAAAGCAAAATTGCACCCTAAGTATGTTATCTTAATAAGCTTTCACTTGCTAGTAGTCTTCCTCACTGCAATTATGCCACTCACATTTATGAAATCTTTGCAGAATTGGGCTCTAGTTATCTTCTGTGCTCTCAAATCGGACTGCCCTTTACATGTTTGAGTAAAATTCTTTCAGAGCCAAATGAAATTATTTCTATCTGAAAAATGTCAACATGGAGAACAGCTCCAGGAGACTATGCCTGTCTTATTTTTAATTATTTTATGCTGTAATTTGTTCCTTAGCAGCACATTTCATATGTGCTTGACAGTGGGCATGATAATTATAACAATGGCATCTATACTAAAAATGTTTATAATTTAGTTTCAACTAGAATGGATTCATAACTAGAGAAAAGGAAGCAGCAGGGTACACAATGCAGAATGCCTTTGTAAATGTTCCTCGTTGGCATTGTCTAATATCTTAGAATAGATATTTGCTGCACATTGCAGAGATGGGAAGACATCTATGCACCCACCCCAAATTCCGAGAATGGAGCAAACTGGACTTGCCTGGAAATGGCTTTCATTAATTCGCTTGCTAAGAAAGACAAATGTTTGTGGCTTCCCTCCATTCCTACAGAAAACAAGATAGTCCCATGCTGCAGCCTTTACTTCTGTCTTTGCTGCTGACTGTACGTCATGGGTTGAAGATGACTCCTGCTTCAGGACAAATTGCAGTACATGAGCATTATTTTATGCTTCTTTGGTGATAGCAATTCTGATCCTAGAAAGACAGAGCTGCCACTGCAAGAGTTCGCTGAACAGACTGATGTGAACACGCGTGTTTGGTAAATTAGGACCTCAAGAGGCATCCTGTCTCCTGGTCCTGCTCAACAGATGAAAAATGTTGCTCAACACTGCTCCCCTGAGGCTGTGAACACAAATATTGAATCTGCAACACAAGTATTGAAGCTGCAATGTGTGCCCTTCCAGCCCCAGAACCACCACCACCACCACCGAATCCAGTAGTTGGATTTCCTACCAATTTTATGGAAAAACAAAGACCGGTGTTCTCATTAGATCCTATAATACAGCCTCTGTATAATGAGAACCTCACTGTCCATGTTCATGTTTACCAGGAAATAACAGTGCTTATCAGAAGACACCACTTTCTCCTCAACTGGAAGAGAAAACTATTTAAGCCGAATTGATGAAGGCACATTTCAGGCCTCATTATCTTCTTGTGGATGCAAGGGGCTTGTGTACACAGCTACTATTAATGGCAATGGTAGCTTCCCAGTTCAAGAAAGACAAGGAACTGGAAAGAGTCCAGTGGAAGCCATGGAGATCATGAGGGGGTTGGAGCATCTCTTGTATTAGGAGAGGCTGAGTGAGCTTGGTTTGTTCAGCCTGGAGAGAGAAGACTGAGAGGGTACCTTGTCTATGCTGATCAATACCTAAGGGGTAAGGGTCAAGAAGATGGGGCCACACTCTTCTCAACGGTGCCCAGTGACAGGACAAGGGGCAATGGGTACAAACTGGAGCACAAGAAGTTCCATCAGAACATAAGGAGGGTTAGGGAGCTCTGGAACAGGCTGCCCAGGGAGGATGTGGAGTATCCCTCTCTGGAGATTTCCAAACCTGCCTGGAAGCATTCCTGTGCAACGGGTGACCCTGCTTTAGCTCCAGAGCGCCGTTCTAAGACCAGTGACTCTGAGATTCTGGGATGAAAACAACTCATCTCCTCTGCACCAACCATATGATAACAGCCTACTTATTCAATACTAAGGCCAGACCAGGAGCTCACTGAAAATGAGCATCGCCTCTGTGGGACTCATATAAATGCTAAAGCACTGCTCTGTGCCCTGAACCGATAGTTAAAAAGAACTCAGTGATAGGATAAACACGCTCACCTGACACAACCACCACAGAGCAATCCTTTCTATCCAAGTGGAAGGTCCTACACTTGGGTTTGGGCAATCTGTGGTTTCGATACAGGATGGGGGATGACGTGATTGAGAGCAGCCCTGAGAAGGACTTGGGGGTGCTGATTGATAAAAAGCTTGACTTGAGCCAGCAATGTGTGTTCGGAGCCCAGAAGGCCAACTGTGTCCTGGGTTGCATCAAAAGAAGCGTGGCCAGCGGGTTGAGAAGAGTGATTCTGCCTCTCTGCTCCACTTTCATGAGACTCCCCCTGGAGCCTTGCATTCAGTTCTGGAATTCCCAACATAAGAAGGATGTGGATCTGTTGGAGCAAGTCCAGGGGAAGACACAAAGGTGACCCAAAGACTGGAGCACTTCCCTTACAAGAAGAGGCTGAGAGGGTTGGGGTTGTTTAGCCTGGAGAAGAGAAGGCTCTTGGGACACCTTAGAGCAGCCTCCCAGTACTGAAAGGGGCTCCAGGAAAGCTGGGGAGGGGCTTTCGATCAGGGAGTGTAGAGATAGGACCAGGGGGAATGGTTTTAAATCGGAAGGGGCAAAACTGAGATGAGATCTTAGGAAAAAATGTTTTCTCTGAGAGTGGGGAGGCCCGGGCCTGTGGGGGCTCGTAGCAGGCTGTGGATCCTGAAAAGGAAACTTAGTTTTGATGTCAGTGATATAAAAGTATTCCCACGAGAAGAAGGCAAGGAAAAAGAAGAAAAGGAGGATTGTAGGTGTACAAATTTGAGGAACTGGGAAAGCATGGGGGAGGAAGTCAGCGCAGAAGAAAGTTAACCAAACGGGGTTGAATATTAGCCAATAACATGCCTGTTTGTACTATGTAGAGCATATAAAAGGCAGCATCGCTTTCAATAAAGGTGCTGCTTACTTTCGAACCATAGAATAGGAATTATTGTCATTCTTTGTCTTTCTTGACCACGACACTGGCCCAGGGTGCCCAGAGCAGTGGTGGCTGCCCCATCCCTGGAGGTGTTCCAGGCCAGGTTGGATGGGGCTTGGAGCCCCCTGATCCAGAGGGAGGTGTCCCTGCCCATGGCAAGGGGTGGCACTGGATGGACTTTGAGGTCTCTTCTGACCCCAAACATTCCATGATTCAGTGATTCTGTTATTCTACAATGCCGCGATTCTGTGAGTCTACCAATCTACTGTGAGTCTACCCGGCAGCTCCGCGCTCTCACAACAGCCCCTCAGCCCGCTTTTCCCGCCTAAAACATCCCCTGCGCTTCATGAGGGGGCGGGGCTTGGGCTGGGGCTTCCCCCGCCCCGGGAGCCTCGGCCAAAGCCCCGCCCCCGGGCAGCACCCACAATGCTTTGCGGCCCTTGCAACGTAGGGGGGGCGGTGCTGCCGCGTCAGGGTTACCGGTACCGCCAACCCGGCCCGGTTTGCGCTCCTGCTGGGTGGGCTTCTTCCCCCGCACCTTCTCGTGGCCCTCACAAGGGAGGAGCCCTAGGGAACAGCCTTCCCTTCCTCACCGCGATTAATCCATCGGTTTCTTTTTCTTTCCTTAGGAAGGAGAGGCCGGGAATCTGGTCATGTTTTGAGGGAGGCCTCCAGGACTCAGCTTGGATCCACTTATTCCAGGTGTGCGTTGGATTGGGGTGTTGCGGGAGTGGATTGGGATATTTCAGGTGTGCATTGGGTTGGGGTACTCCAGGTGTGTGTTGGGTCGGGATGTTGCAGGTATGTGTTGGATTGGGATATTGTGGGCGTGTGCGTTGGGTCAGGGTATGCCAGGTGTGCGTTGGATCCTGTTATTGTGGGTGTGTGCTGGATTGGGGTATTCCAGGTGTGCGTTGATCCACTTATTGCAGGTGTATGTTGGGTCGGGATGCTCCAGGAGTGCATTCTCTCCAGTTATTGTGATTCTGCATTGCATTGGAGTATTCCCAGTCTGCATGGGATTGGAGTATTCCAGGCATGCATTGGGTCAGGGTATTCTGCAGGCATGCCTTGGGTCTGGATACTCTAGGTGTGCATTGGATCCAGTTATTGCGGCTGTGTTTTGGATTGTGGTGTTCCAGGTGTGTGTTGCATCCAGTTATTGAGGATGTGCTTTGGATTGGGCTATTCCATGTGTACGTTGGATCCAGTTATTGCGGGCATGCACTTAGTTGGGATATTGCAGGTGTGCAGGAAGAAGCAGCCCTGCTTGGCTCCTTTGTGAAGCTCTTGGTGAGGAACCTGCGCTGCTCAGTATGTAAAACTGCTCGGCTTTAAAACCATGCAAGGAAGGTGGGGAGGGGTCGGAAGGAAAAGTCTTATGAAGAATTTTTAGGTTGGCTGTGGCATTGTGAATAGAAAGCTCTTTCTAGGGTCATCTCACCTGCTGTTGGGTAATAGCACCTTCTTTTGCTCTAATTGGAGGCATTTGGATGTGTCAGTGCTCTTGTTTCCCTTCTGTGTTTTAGCTTGGATGCCCTCTCTCCTCTCCTAGAACAAGGTCTGCGTGAGGGAAGGCAGGAGGTGCCTGGCCGGTGTGGCGGGATCCTGAGCTTCTCCTCACAACAGCTTCCCCCCACTTTGTTTAATCCATCTACTGATTTTTCTTTCCCTAGGAGAGAGAGGCCATTGTGCTTACTGGGAATCTGGCCATGTTCTGAAGGAGGCCTACAGGAGTCAGCTTGGATCGGGATATTCCTGATGTGCAGGAAGAAGCGGCCCTTCTTGGCTCCCGTGTGAAGCTCTGGGTAAGGAACTTGTGCAGCTCACTACGCAAAACTACTCAGCTGTAAAACCATGCAAGGAAGCTTGGGAAGGGTCTGGAGAAAAAGTCTTAGGAGGAGTTTTTAGGTTGACTGTGGCATTGTGGACAGAAAACTCTTCCTAGGGTCATCTCACCTGCTCTTGGGTAACAGCACCTTCTTCTGCTCTAATTAGAGATTGTGAACATGTCTGTTTCCCTGCACTTGAGTCGGGGCATGTTTTAGCTTGGATGCCCTGTTGCATTTGAGCTGGCTCTAGGTCAATTGCAGAACAGTGCTGCATCCAGTCTCCTCTCCTAGAACAGAATTTGCCTGAGGGAAGGCAGGAGATGCCTGACTGGTGTGGCGGAGGCCTGAGCTTGTCCTCACAATGGCCTTCCCCACACTTCATTTAATCTATCTCCTTATTTTAATTTCCCTAGGAAGGGAGAGGCAGGGAATCTGGCCATGTTCTAAGGGAGAACTTCAAGACTCAGCTTGGATCAGGATATTCCAGGTGTGTGGGAGGAAGCAGCCCTTCTTGGCTCCCCTGTGAAGCTTTTGGTAAGGAACCTGTGCTGCTCATGATGCAAAACTGTCTTGTGAGGAGTTTTTAGGTTGGTTGTGGCACTGTGGACCAAAAGCATTACTCTTTCTAGGGTCACCTCACCTGCTCTAGGATAATAATTCCTTGTTCAGCTCTAGTTATAGATATTTGAATGTGTCAGTGCTTTGTTTCCCTTGCATTTTTTAGCTTGGATGCCCTGTTACGTTTCAGCTTCTCAGGTCAATTCCAGAACAGCACTACTGAAAAATCATGATTTTTTTTTTTTTTTTTTTTTTTTTTTTTTTTTTTTTTTGGACCTTCTCATGAAATGCGCTTTTAGCAGGACTTTCAGCACTCTTAGGTGTAAGAGTTTGTGCTGGTTTGTGCTGTTTAGCTGCACGCATGTGGTCCCGTGTAATCTTGCATGATTATTTTATAAAGTGCTTTCAGAAGGAGTAGGGGATGGGTCTGGAAGCAGCGTTGAGTAAGAGTCTGTTTGGATACAACATATGCCATGGAAGGGTTTCCATGCTCATCAGCCCTCAACTCCTTTTCAGCTCTGGCTTAATTCCAGCTTTCCAGTGAATGAATGAAGATTACTAAATCCTCCAAAACCTAGGATAAGTAAATGGAAAAGGAAGGTTTTGTGGGGTTTTGGAGGTTCGGTTTTTTTCCCCTTGTGCAATTGGCTGTGATGCAGTGGTTTAGACTGCAAGCTCTCTTTCATAGAAATGCCATTAAAGTTCTGAACATCTTACAGGATCAGATCTTTGAATGTGACTTAGTGGTTTGTTTTTCTCCCTTTGCAGAATCATGGCGAGTCCGAGAACGAGGAAAGTTCTGAAGGAAGTTAGAGCGCAAGATGAGAACAATGTGAGAAAATTATAAAATCAAATGTTCTTTTTACGCATTCCAGATACATGTTGTGTGCTCTCTCGTCTTTATAGCACTAGCATGGCTAACTGATGGCAACATAAATGTTTGTCTCATATTTGTGTTAATTCCAGTAACTTCTATTCATATATATATATATATGTATTATAATGTATTTCTGCCTATTTGGCACAAGTCTTTCAGAAGTTCTAGTAATGCTGTAACCCCCAGAGTCTGTAGAACATGTGATTCCTTGAGCACAGCTTAATTGAAATGGGTTATTTTAAGTAGCTTGATTATATGCTACCTTAAATATGAAAAGCCCATAGACAGGTTCAGTTTTATTTACATCAATGCACTAAACCTTGAATGGCAATTCCAATCGTAACAACTGAAGTTGTTGCAGTGTATGAGCAATAAAACTATTTTTAAGAAAAACGTCTGCTTAGATCTGCTGTCATTTACTGCCAGACTGTAGTATGACTGAGTAAATGTTTCAGACTCTAAATGTTGCATCGTTATTTTGCCACGGAAACCTCAAGAATTCAGTGTCATTACTTTCTCTTCCTTCAAGGCAATATGGAAATGAAATCAAGTTGAATTCTTTGCTCATTAATTTCAATTTGCTTATCTGTGTTACCTCGTTATTTTTGGTTATTGGTACAGTAACTTTTATAATCCAAGTCAGGCAAGTTAATGAGTATTTATTTTGTGCAGTGTAAATAAATATTTGAAGGAAGCTTATTCTGTAAGGGGAAATGTTTCCAAACACTAAGTACTCTCCTTTCTGTAATTGTTTTCTGCATGTAAAGTTTTTGTGATTTGACTTCTTGAGCTGTATTGTGAAACCTTCACCTGGACAAGTGATGACAGTGTGTTAGAGAATTGTTTTTCTCTCACAGGTCTGTTTTGAGTGTGGTGCGTTTAACCCCCAGTGGGTGAGTGTGACTTATGGAATTTGGATCTGTCTGGAGTGCTCGGGAAAACACCGAGGCCTGGGAGTTCACCTCAGGTCAGTGTTTCAAGCAGATGGACCAAGTTGGGTTACCTCAGGGTGCACTATAGCTGTGAACAGAATGTGTTGTTTCAGGAGGGTATAGGAGGTCTTGATTCCAACATTTCACTGGTGGTTTTGCTTCATGCTCCTCTCCAAAGTGAACTTTGTTCTCTGTGCCTTGACTGTAATTACCTGGGGTGTGTGCTGCACTAGTGCAGCTGTTTTAAGCCCACTTCTAGAAAGTAATGTTTCCAGCTGCATCTTGATGTTGTGTGGTAGTTGTTAGTAATCCTGCACTGGTCTTTGCAGTCCGTTCTTTTAACCTTGTATAATTCTTTATTGTTTAAAACTGAAGTAGTGCTAGAACAGCTTGAGAGTTGAGCAAAGAAAGTCACAATATGCATACAGAATGTTTCTGTAATGTATGCAAGAGTGTAACACAGTTCCATTCTGTGCAGGAGACTTATTTTTTCCAAGAAACCTACTCAACTGAGATGGGAATCTGTGGAATAAGAACTATTACATGTTTCAGAGACTCACACTGTGTTTAGATATAATAGAGGCAGAGTACGCATAGTTACTCAAAATGAGAAAGGGAAAGAAAGTCCAGGAGGCAAATCACCAAAGTAAGGAGGCCACTCAGAGGTTTGTGCTTTGCTTTTCAAGAGGTGACTGAAGCTCATTAGTGGGTAGAAATTGCATAGGAGATGAGGGTTTGGAACTATTCCGTATATTACGTGAAAGAAAAAATGAAATTACTGAGAGGAGGATATGATGAAGAGTATTTTTTTAGGGACAAAAAGAAATGCATCTAGATAAAAATTTTTAAGAGCTTTCTTGAGGATGTCTCACTTTCCCCTGTGCCTGTGACCTTATATTTAACAACAGGTCATTGTTTGGATTTTGTGTGGTGGTTTGTGTTTTATTTTTTTAATATAATTTAATGAGCATGAGCAAGAACTTACAGCCCAAGGCAGAGCTGAGATGCTAGCTACAGTCATAAATGCCCAGGGATGAGGTTGTGTTGTAGGGTAGGGGTTTTGAAACAGTTGAACTGTCAGTACCTGATGATTGTTACAGGCAGAAGAATGGAGTGGGACAGGAGGTGTCCTCACAGATCACTTAAATGTAACACTGAAAACAGACAGGAAAAGGAAAGTGCAGAGTAAAGGAATACAGGAAAAGTTTCTTTTATATAGTAGCTTAAATTTCTGGACTTGAAGAAAGCTGCTTTTTCAGTCACTTGCCTTTTCTTGACTGTCTCCTTTAAGTGCCAATAAAGGGCATGATTTTACTATATTTCAGTTTGACCATCTCATGATGATCTGTCTTTCTGTAATTTTCAGACGTGTTTGTGCTCCCAACTTTTAAGGTGTGTTATAAAAAGCCTTTTTCTGTCCCTGCTGATTTAGCAAGCTGTGATTTTAATTTATTTATTTTTTTTTTTTAAACCTGCTTTTCAGCTTCGTGCGTTCTGTAACCATGGACAAGTGGAAGGATATTGAGCTGGAGAAAATGAAGGCTGGAGGTAATCGCAAATTCCGAGAGTTCTTGGAGTCTCAAGACGACTATGATCCCTGCTGGTCAATGCAAGAGAAGTACAACAGCAAAGCTGCAGCTCTTTTCAGAGATCAGGTCAGTTGAGTTGTGTGTGTCCTCCTCTCCTGCTATCAGAAAACATCAAAGTACTTTGTAAGCACTTGTTTTTGAAGGATGTGTGGGAGGAAGTTGCAACCTTTTGAACCTCTGCAATGGTTCTTGAAAGGTCTAAGTCTTAGAGAGGTTTTTGCCCTCTTGTAAGAATTTTCTTTACTTTCTTTTCTGCCTTTAGCTGAGGTGGCTTGGACTTTCACCGCTGTAATTTGATGCAACTGATTTAGTTGGGGCTGTTCCAATCTACAGTGGATGCTCCAGTACTTCAGTAGTACCATTTTATCCAAAGTGATTGTCGATAAATCTTTTGTGTGTGTGCAGTAACAAAATGGTAAACTAATTTGCCAAATAATGGCAGGCCTATAAGCAGATAAATTAGTAATTTTAATGGCAGTATCATTTTGTGGGGACTTCGAATTTCCGAAAATGAAATGACAAACATTGAACTCATGAGCTTAGAGAGTTACAAAGATACAGTATTTTTATGGTGACCCTGCCACAGAGGTGGTAAGAAGGTAAATTCTCTGCTCACTGGGATATTCATGCAGCTTTGAAGTTTGTGTGTGTTGTCTCTGTACATCTTAGAAGTTGCTGGGAATAGGAGACAGTTGGCTAAAGTGGAATATCTTGCTGAAAGCAAAGAATTCATAAGTTCTGTGCCATAAGCCTTTTAATGTGGGAAATTGGGAGCTATGGAATTTCTGTGGGAAGCTTGGAAGTGATGACTTGGAGTGGTGGAGCAATATGGGGTGAAGAGATGAATTCAGGTCCTTTCTTTGAAGGAGGCAGAGAGAACATTTAAATCCTGTGTTTTACCCACTCTATGCTAGAGTATAAATCCACATCTTTATGTCCCTCCATTATTCTGGGATTTGTGCTTACATCTCTCTTTAATCTAGTCTTTCCTCTTCAAACCAAGTTTGCCTGTTGGAAGAACTTGCCTAAAATCAGTTGCCTGAAATAAAACCAGTATTAATTCAACATTACTAGCCTGAGAATCGGGGAAAAAAACCCACAAATTAATTGATCTATGTAGCTGGCAGCACACTGGTAAAAGGACTTGTCCTCACTTTATAGGGCCAGTTTATAACTTGTATGAAAACTTTGACCTAGCATTCTGATGATTTTCCTACCTCTCCTAGGTAGCTACAGTAGCTGAAGGCAAAGAGTGGTCCCTTGAAACTTCTCCTGCCAGGAACTGGACCCCACCTCAGCCTAAAATGTCTCTCTCTTCCACTCATCGGTGTGTATTCTTATTATCTAATGTTAATAAAGCAACAGCAGGAACAAACCTGAGGTTTGAATGTCTGCTGGTATTATTCTATTGATGGTGTTGATGGAGCATTTCTTTTGCTGAAGTTAAGGAATATGAGGCCACGGGGCTTTAATTTCTGTAATAATTCCCCCCTCCTTCACCTGAATCTTAAACCATGGCAGAGATAAGTGAGAGCGAGCAGAGGACAAGCCATGCTGGTTTTATCCTGGCTTGTAGTGCACGTGAGTCTCGTCATGGTGTGAGTCTCACATGGTGTGTCAGAGCGTTACCTTTACTGCGGTGCTCTTCTAGTTTGTGATGAATGCCAGGAAAGAAGAAACAGGCTTTCCTTACGGTGCTCATTACTAACTGGAACATCAAAGCTGGATCACAGCAGTTTTGTTTTTCTGCTTTCGTTTGTTATTCTTTGCGCTAAAGAATCAAGTTAACTGAAAAAGCAATTGTAAATCAAGTGAACAAGCGCCATGCCTGGCTGTCGTCCCACAAAGTTCAGAGGCCGGAGATAGTCTGGGTTATATTGGATGTGTCTGGATCCGCTGTTGCTTTCTTCATTCAGTACTCCAGTGGCTTTTAGTGGTTGCATTCGAGTTCCCTACTTGATTGATGAGAGAGAGATCCAATTTTGCACCTGTATTAAGATGATACACATCAAGCTGCACTGCTGAGCTAGTGGTTTTTGCTTTACATGGTTTGATTTTTTAAATCTTTTCTTTCAGGAGCGCTGCTGGACAATCTCAGACTGCAACTGCTTCTTCTGACAAGGCTTTTGAAGACTGGTTAAATGATGATGTCAACTCCTACCAAGGGTAATGCAATATTTATTAACTTCTCGAGTGCCTGATCCTCTAGCAGAACAAAGACCAGGATGTTATACTAGAGCTATGCAGCTGTGATCCTGATTAACTCATGAACAGTTACATTTAAAAACATGTTGATAATATACGATAAAGAGGAAAGGAAGTGCCTCTTTATGTGTTTTAACAAAAATATTTGAATGACATTGAAGAGCTTGTAACTCAAAATGTTTCTGTGGTGGCCTCCAAATTAGCGATTTTTTTAGTGTCTAAAGTATGTTATAGTGATTTGAGTGAATCATAGGTATTTATAAGGCTAACATTGTTTTCTTCTTTCTTTTTCCCATTTTCATGTATCACTTTATTAGGATTTACTCACAATTCTGGTATCACTGATCTGTTAAACATGGAGAATTATTAAGACCACAGTAGCTTACACGGGGGACACTTTAATTTGCAAGGGTTCTCCAGTGGTTCCTTGTTGGTGTTATGTCTTTATGAAGTGAGTAGGTTTGTATTTTGGGTACTGGGTGCTTTAGGACTTTCTTCTCTGCTGTATTTTAAAGTCAGTTAAGCGCTTGTCATTCTTTCATTCTTCTTAATTTTTTTTAATGGTTGTAATGAATGCATGCCAATACAGATACTATTTATTCATTTTCTTTTGGTAGTGGCCAAGAGAATCGCTACGTGGGATTTGGAAACACAGTGAACCCTCCAAAAAAAGAGGATGACTTTCTGAATAATGCTATGTCTTCATTGTACTCGGTAAGGAAATGCTTGAAGCTTTCCAAGACCTGAATTACTGTTTTCTTCTATTTTATCCCCTCTTATGGGAGACTGTAAATGGAGAAGAGAAACTAAAGACTGCAAGTAGATACAGAGAAATGTAGAATATTGGTTGTGTTTTCAAAGAGTGAAGAAGATCCTGGTGGACTTTAAAAGGCAAAACAAAGGGAGAAACTTGCAAACCTTAGGAATTATGTCTGGTGTCAGTTCTTAGCAGTAAGGAAATAAGGATACAATAATGGATTAAGAACTAATACTCAACAGGACTTGGAGAGTGAAAGACCAGAGTAATTACCTGTTGGGAAGAGCAGTTAGGCTGGTAATGCTCTAAGCAGATGAACCACATGAGGTATGTTCGGTGGAAGACAACTGAAATGTGTGTATGTGGCTGCCAGGAGCCTTGGGCAGAGATGAAAACATTTGAAATACTTGTGACAGGGTGTGAAGAGATAACAGCATATGGTTGAACAGTTGTCTTGATGAGTTTAGAGATAGGGGAAGATGCATTGTTGAAGGAAAACGGGAATCAGATCAGCAGACAGGGACATACTGGTACTTTGATAGGCTGCAGAGTAACAGTGTGGAACAGTATTTAGGAGTCCGAGTCACTTTGAGATACGGTAAGGTTTTCTGCCAGGGTTAGTGGTCTTCTGTAGAGCCTCCTCATACCATGGTTCTAAATATCCACACCAGGTTCCAGTGGGTTTGTTGGTGTTTTGTTTTGTTTTTTTTTTTTAAAAAATACAATATTTTCCCTAGACTGTAATAGGAAAATGCAATGCCTAAGCCTTTGAACTGAGTGTTCTGGGTGATCTCACAGGGTGCTTAGCTCAGGTCTGATGAGAATTTTCTATGTATGTCATAGCTTTTAGACCAGAGAGTTCAGATTAGAAACCACGTCTGTAACATATTTCAAGTGTGCTCTGACAGGAAAGGAACCATTGCTCGAATACATGATCCTACTGAAACTTATGAATAAAATGCCCTCTTGTGACCGCAGATACACACTGCAGTGCAATCTTAAGTCTCTTGTAGTGAGACTGAAAATATGCATGTATATTCATCCTAGTGAGGAAACCAGTTTTCTTTCTAATGCTCGTGCTTGTTTTTCCCACACACATTTATTTACGTGTAGAAGTATTTTCTGCTGTTATATATCAGAAGGACCATTTTCTGTAGAAATTATGCTGACTGCACCACCCAACTCGTTCTGTAAAGAGCAGGTATAATTGCAGTTGAGATTTGTCTTTGTCTTGAGTCCCTTCAGACTTTGTGTAAAATAAACTACGAGACACATCTGCAATTTGCTGCAAACAAGCAGTTTGAAGCTTTATTATGGAACAGAAAATTGCTGAATTTTATGTATTGCATCATATCATATTATTATATCATGTTTTTGAGCACCAATTCTTATTTTCTCTTCGGCTTTTTCCAGGTGTACATTTTAGCTGTTCCTTGATATTTTCCTTTTTAATTTTATTTTTCTTTCTTTTTTCTATCCAGTGCTCACTTGTTGAAGAGCCAATCTCTGTTTACAAAGGTTTTAATGCCTTTTTTTTTGTTCCTTACTTTTGGGAGTAGAAGGGGATTTCTTTTCATGCATCCATTTTTAGTAAAATAACACCTGAAGCACTCAGGTTTCTTCAAATGTAGCTGTTTCAACACAAATAATGGAAGTGTATTGCTATATTACAGTTAAGTGAGATACTGTCACTTTGCTGTCATTAACATGTAGTTCTTATGACTACTGGACAAGCTGTATTGGAGGACATTTTGACTCAATTTAAGAAGTAACAGTGAACACTTGGTGGTTCACTATAATTCACACATAGCTTACAACCTTCTCACTTTCTTTAAAGGGATGGAGCAGTTTTACGACTGGAGCAAGCAAAATTGCCTCAGCTGCAAAAGAGGGTGTAAGTAAACAAAATGTATTTCAGTGTAATTCTTGTAAACTCAGAGTTTCTGTTGGTGTTCTAGGAGTTGTATATTTAAAGTATTACACAGACAGACTAAACTCTGCCCCTTGTGCGTCCTTTCCTATGGCATACAAAATAGATACACATAAAATGAAGATTTCTGCTTATTTCTCGTGTTTTTGTTTTGTAAATTGGTTCATTGGATGTAACCATTGAGAATGAACTCAACTGCCATTTCTATATTTCCTTCAGAAACAAAAAAATTAATTTATAAAGCAAAAATTTCAGTCTATACCAAATTAGTCCAAATTACATTCTCTGCAGGAGTTGAATACTCAGTTACAAATTGCTGATGGTGTAATTTTTTTTTTTTTTTCCTTGCTTTGATTTCTCTCGAACTGCAGCATTTTGTGTCAGTTTAAATAGAAAGCCTGTTGGGCAAAGGCCATAAAAACTGAGACATCGTCTTCACCCTCTGCATATTCTGCAAATTCATGCTCTTTGGTTACAATCATTGAACTAACTGTAAACTAAAACCAGAGGAGACAAATTTATTACATTTTATATAGGTGATGATCGAAAGAAAGAATATTTTTGTGAAAATAATGTTTTATAACTTTTTTCACATTCGTTTACTATTCTTCCAAACATTTGAGTGTAACGGATATCTCAAGTTTAAATGGTTTATGAGTGTGACAGTTGCCTCTTGCTTTGGGTGACATTAGAGGAAACAAAAATATTGCTGCTCCTCTGCATTGGCTCACCAAGGCCTGGTCTATATTGAAGACCCTGTTGTAAGATGAGAAGGACGGATCCTTCCCCAAAGCAGTCTGGAATGCCAGAGGTGATGTTATGGATATTCTCTGTTCACTGTGAAATTCTGGCACTGGTCCATGCATCTTGGAGAGGATGACACAGCATTTCTAAATGTGTGTATTAAAAAACTATAGGCTTTATTCCTAATACACTTGAATGTGTTTCCTTCTTTTCACAGGCTAGCAGATTTGGATCTCAAGCAAGTCAAAAGGTGATTTTAGATTTAGCTCTGTCTTGTTGACTGTAATTGGCTTTAAATGTCATGAATTTGTCTGCATCGGTTGATTTGGATTTGATCATTGACGGGCCAGTGTATTTTCTTCATAGTACACAGCAGTTTTGAGATTCTCGCTTTCGTTTCCATGGGAATTGCAATCAAGGGCATTGGTCACATTAAGCAAGAAGTAAACTGTGATACTCTGCTGTGTATAACTGTCAGGTGTATTGGAGAGGCAGTAGTAGAACAAACTGCTTTAATTAATGCTTGCAAAGTTAAAATACCCTCATTTTCTTTTTGTGAACCTTAAACGTGGTCTGTCTTCAAGTAGTTTTCTTGGTGATTTCATACAAGGCATTTATCCATTACTAAAGCCTAACAAGATATTGCAAATGTGAGTTGTCTAATACGGTCATTGTGAAACGTGCTTGTGTGTATTTAAAAAAGTAGCAATTACAGAAACTTTCAAGCTAAGGTGAAAACAGTCAGATGTGAATTACACAGAGCTCTGATCGAACAAGGTCTGTTTGGGTAGAAAAATTTTAAATTCAAATGTAAAATATGTAGAGAAAAAATAAAAAAGATTCTTACTGTGCCAGTGTTCTGAGTGAGAGGACTTAAATATTAATACAGGTTCAGGATACAGAGGGTTTTATTTTGTGCTGTAACTCTTCTCGTGCATGTAGCAGTAGCCTGGTGTGCTCTCACATGCATACGATGCTGTTGCTCAAAACAAATGCAACACTGCAGGTGTTGGTGTGCAGACACGTGTACACAGTAGGGTATTAATGCTCCAGGTAGCAGGCCACACTTCTGCATGTTTTAGTAACAAAAAATGTCTTGTTAAATCACCCAAACCTGATACTTAGAAGCTTTCAAGTATTTGCTGCTTGCTAACTGTTCTACAAGTCTTCCTCTTTCATGTGTTCTGGCAGTTTCCCTTTAAGAAAACTGTTTTTCCTTTAGTATTGTAGCAAATGTAAATATAATATTAAGTGTAAAAGCTCATCACATCTACTGACAAGAACCACAGCAGCATGGTGCTCTAGAGTCTAAGCTATCTTACTGAAGCTTAAATTTGACTCCAGATCTTTTGCTCTGTAGAACAGAATTAGCATCTTTTTGATGTAATATATTGTTTAAAAGTGTATTTGGTGTCCAGTGGCCAAACGTATTCGCTCTTTGTCTTGTCAGTAGATGTTAAAATTGGAAAAGGTTCACGCTACATAACTTGCCTGAAAAAATGCTGCCAATTTTTTCTAAAAGCTGCTTCTACCTTCCTTGCTCTTTCTCTTTTGCTGTCTGGGTAAAGTTTTGGGGCTACAAGCAGCAGCCAGAGCCGGTAACACCCTCACGTATATTCTTGTGCATGGACTCCTTGTCACTGTTCGTGCTGAATATGTGCATTTCCTCTTGAGCTGTCTTTTCGTTTTTTGCCTTAAGTCAAACCTGTTTAGAATAATATTGTGTTTCATACCATAATGTTTCTTCCAACCTATTTAAAATAGGTTAAATTGGATAGAGATATCCAAGCTCTGCACTCTCGGAAACTGTACTGGACTTTGGTCCATGCTCTTCATAAATGCGGATGACTTCAGGATTTGCATTTGCATGTCTGATCCAGGAATGCAGTATTCCAAGAACTACTCTGGGAAGTAGATTGTAGGCAGACACTCTAATAAATGCCCCATTGTGTAATGTTTGTAATGGTGGGTTAAGATGCTTTTCTAAATTGAACGATAGTAAAGATGAGGAATATTCAACTGGAAACACAATTGTACCCAAATCTTTCCTTTCTGTATTTACGGAAGTATGTGCTTGAGTAAATGGGATAATACAGGAATTATTTCTGAATCTAGCAACGAATTCACTTAGCATGCCCGAACTGTCATTCTTAGTGTATTATTACCCTTTTTGTTTGTTTTAATCAAACATAAACAGTTTGTCAGGTTTAATCAACCCTGAAGGACTGATTTTTCAAAGGCAAGAAATCCCCTTTCTTGTTTTTCCTAAACGCTTTCTAGCCTCAGTTCCATTGGAAAGAAGCCTTACATGATTTGCCTTTACATTTTTTACTGGGTGGAAATGGTGTTACCTTTTGCCTTTGTCTTCTTGAATAACTTCTGAACTGGTAAGGGACAGAAGTAGTGGCGATAATGGTTGGGAAGAAGAGATCCTGGTTGTGCTGTGGCTGAGGGAGAGGCAGGAAAGGTGCTCGGGTTTCTTTGTCTTCAGGAAGAACAGGACTGAAAGCTCCCCCCCCCCAGCCCATGGTAGCAATAAAATCTAAACTCTTAGAAAATGAAACTTCATTTGTCTCTGCTAATGCTTAGGAATAATGTTTGTCGTGCAAGCAAATTGGCCCTTTTGGATTAATTGGGCTAATTCAGAAGGTAATCACTATAATATGGCAATTCTGAAGTTTAGGTCAATCAAAGGTTTATTATGGTAGTAGGGAAAGGAGTGATTTCACATGAAACATTTACAAACCCTGCTGTGCATGACAATATTGTCTCACAGAAGTAATTTTTTGACTTAGACTGTGGGCATACATGTTTGTGAGATGCCTCTGAAGTGTCATATGCTTGTGCTTCTTGTTCTGGATTGCAGTAGATTTTTGAAGTTCATTGTTTTCTATCCCTGCAAACCTGGAGTTGCAAAAAAGATTACAGGAATCTTCTGTCACAGCTTTGCCTCTTTTTTTAGAAACAGTTGGGCTGTTATTAATAGATGACAGTAGCAGCACTACGAGACAGAAAAATGGAGGAAAAAATGGCCAAAAAGATCTAATTTGACAAGTAATTCCATTAGTAAGGAAAAATAAGAGTGGATGAGGTGAGTTCTTCCAAATCTTCAGCTGCAGGCATTAGCGAGGGGCCCATCTTCTAGGCTGCTGGTTGAACCATTGCTTCTGCTTCCCGTGCAAGGTCAGACTTTGGGCCCTGGGCATCTCCAACAACCTCTTGCCATATGCATCTATTTTTAATTTATGTCCTTTTAATGTTTTCTGCAGCACTGTACTGTGTGCTTTTCAGCTCATTCTGCTTGTATGAATCAAAGCTTTAGTCTTTGTGTGTTTTTGGAGATACTCTGAGAAATTCGCCTGCAGAAGATGTTGGCTGTGCTTTTTGGGGTTTTTTGGTGTGTTTTTTTGTTTTAAAGCAAAATATAACTGACTTTGTTTTTGTTTTACTTTTAAATAGGCATCAGAGTTAGGTCAGACATTAAATGAAAATGTTCTCAAACCTGCACAGGAAAAGGTAACTTTGGAACTAGTAAATTACTTGCACAACATGGTTATGGTGACTTAGGGAGTGATTATTTCCTCCTGCTACAACTGCCCAGTTTGTCAGTGATTTTTCATATATTAGCACAGTAGCAAAGGGGAAATAATTCGTTAATCTGTTACCAAAGTAAGGTTAATGAGGGCAGTTTCCCTCCACCAGTCATGCCCATGTCTGCAAGAGTCTTGCACTTTTCTTCATTAGATACCATTTTATAAATGTAATGCTTTCAATAATGGAAGGTAGCACGAGATGAAAATGCACCCCAAGTGGGTATAAAACCCAGTTATTTGAAAAATACTAGTAGTACTATCTTCGAGTGTTACATTCAGTGTTTTACCCATCTGCCAGCAAAACCATCTTTGAGCCACTATAGTTCATCTGCTGCTCTCTGGGGACCAGTAGGATTTGGGGCTAAGTGTATATTTAAGATGAATGGGGATGATTTATCGATAGAATTAACATGTCATTGCAGCCTTTATCTGGTATTCATTCAGAATATTCTGGTAGCCAGTTAAAACCAAGTTTTGCCTGCACTCATACACAAAGCGTGGTCTCAAGTAACATTTTTGATGAACTGTTCTAGTTACTGTCTTGTTTCTAGGAAACAGTTTGAAGCAGGTTTTCATCTTGCCTTCACAATTGTCAGTAACCAAACCCATGTGCTAATGGCATTTCCAACAGCAGCTGGAAGAAACACACATGCTGACCTGACAGATAATCAATAGTGGGTATATAGACAAAGCAAAGCATCCTCTTGAGCAATTGGCGATTACTGATACTGCAAATTATAGCCAAAGATTCTTCTTGGTGTCAAATGTTGCCTTCCTGTTTCATATGTTTAAAAAATGCTTTTACACCTTTCCCATTTGGCATGTGTTTGTTCTCTGCTTCTAGAATTTTGGATCAGGTCCAGCGTTTTGAAAAAGTCTTTTCTGAGAATGCGGTGCTCTACTTACCTGCCTGCCTTTTCCCAAAATACATTGGTTTTGATGAAGCAGACTAGTTTTGCTCTCGTGAGAGAAGTGACGCCACTCTGGGATGTGGATTAATTTTCAATTTGAAAGGAATTGTTTAATCACACTAGAAGATAATTTCTCTTGCATTACCTTTGTTAATTGTGTTCTTTACATGGAATTTGAAATCACAGAAGACTACTCTTAATTGGTTGCCTATTCCCTAGAATTATTCACAACTTATTATGCAGTGCTTAGGTGCATTATTTTCAGGGTGCGTTTCCTTGAGGTGATTTTTATTTTGTAGGACAATTTAATGTGGAATGTTGCAATCTATGTTAAAAAAAAAAAGTGTTTTCCTCAGGATGTTGTGCTGTTAGTTCTAAATAGGTGCTACTTTCTAAAGTAACTACTCAGTAATCACTGCCTGACACAGATATGTATAAAGGCAGCTGTTCCAAAGCAAGTGATATTGTAAAAGACACCAGTTGTATTCTGGTTGACCTAAGTTCAAAGCCCTTTTAATGTTTAAATAAGCATATCTAAAAGATAAAGAATAAAATGTGTCTGATAGGTTTTAGTCTATCCAAACCAAATTTAATAAATACATTTTACTCTATATAAAAAAAAAGTCATGTATACTGGTGGTGGTTTTATGATCAGCATCAGTGTGATATACCTTCTACCACCTGTAGGTAGATCAGTAGAGAATTCCCATGAACCTCAAAGCGCTGAGGTTCACTCCATGGGCTTTATATGTCATTTTCTTAACTTTCTTAGCTTTGACTTAAGTATTTTTTATTCACATTCAGTTTGGGTTTCTTTGCACTTTGTGGTTTTAGCTGTAAAGCACAAGTCACCTTGTCTTAAGCATTGTCAATAATGCTTTGTTTTATGACTAATTACCAATACTTTGATTCACGTAGGTGAAAGAGGGGAAAATATTTGAGGAGGTCACCGTGGGGGTATCGCAGTTGGCCAGCAAGGTATGAAGTGGCCTGCCTGTTACGGAGGCCAAACACCAAGCCAGTCTCCATATTCTTCTGCAATGTTTGTAGTGAAACAGAACCGCAAGGCAGTTCCAGTCTCAGGAATTCTGAAAGTGTGATTTCGGTGTGCAGTACTGTTTTGAGGTGTCAAAAAGCTGCACAGGTATGATGCCGTCCTCGTTATAGTTTCACCGAGAGTGTGATGTAGAGTTATAAGGCAGCCAATGTCTCAAGCACAAAAAGAAAATCTCTACTAGAGAATATGGAGACAGCTTGCGTTCTGTCTCTACAGTGAAACTTACTAATGTTTGTACCTTTTTTCTTTGTTGTCTTTTGCTGTCATTGCTTGGTAATGTGGTAAGTGCTTTCCACAACTGTGGAGTACAGAAGTCCTATACGATCTAATGCCTATTTTTAGAAGCTGTAGTGTTACCTAGGAGTGTCTGTCTTTCTAGCACTGTCAAAGTCAGCACTGGAAGCCATGTCGCTCAGTGCCTTAGGTGTCGTGAATACTTGAATGAAATAAGGGATGTTACCTGTTTTGTTTACAGCCTGTCAGCTTTAAGTCTGATCTCTGGGCTTCATCCTGCGTATCTGTGACTTAGAATAGTGACTGCCACAGGTGTCACTTCAGAATCTGTGTTTCAAATCCAATGTCAGTCCATTATATTAGTTCCCAAGGGATTCTCTAGCAGTCACGTTTATTGTAGAACTCAACCTTTGTCCTCTCTTACGTGGACGGTGAAGTAATACTAATGAAATGGGGTGAAGTAGTTATGTACAACTTGAGAAATATAACTACTAATTATAGGAGTCGTAACATCAGAACAGCAGTGCTGTCCTTAAGTTTAGTTTTACATCAAGAGTCATTCCAGCATTTTTGTCAAGGAAGTCTAGGAAAGAATTCAAAAGCTGTAACAGACAACGATGGATGAGAAAGCTGAACTTGACCTACTTCTCATATCTTCCAGCAGCATGAGGCTGTCAAATGCATGTTCTTTACGCTAACCGTGTAGCTGCCTATCAAAAATACTAATGAGTTGTGGTGAAGTTGTCTGATAAAATGTGTTCTCTTCATTTGAATAAGCGGAGAAATGTATTGTGGCTTTTACTGTTGGACTTGGAAGAGGTGTTGCTTTAGTTCAGATAAATGGAGTGTCTTTTTTTTTTCTCTAGGTTCAGGGAGTTGGAAGTAAGGGATGGCGAGACGTCACCACTTTTTTTTCTGGCAAACCAGATGATAATTCTGAAAGGTATTTTTAATATAAAGAATTATTCTCTAACTTTGCTAATAATACTCCTGTAGGAAATATGGCATGAATTCAGTCTGTTTATGGTAGTTGTTAAATATAGTACACAGTACCTTGATTTTTACCTTTTTCCTAACACATATCCACCCCCCACCCTCAGCCTGTGAATGCTTAAGGATGGTAACAAAAATCTGTGAATTAGAATATAAGCTTGCTTGTATTGAATTCTGCCTTAATCCTCAGTTTTGTTAAAGCAAAGGGCAGTAGCGTAGTTTTCTATATTTGTGGTCATTTATTTTGTGTGTCATAACTAATTTATTTCTACCTTCATTTTTTCCCCCCTCATAAAAGACCAGCTGAGGGAGACAGCTACCAGAACAGTGGAGGGGAGGGCTACCAGAACAATGCTGTAGATCAAAGCTTCTGGGAGACCTTTGGCAGCTCAGATCCACCAAAAGCTCATAAATCTCCAAGCAGTGAGAGCTGGACCTATGTGGACAATTCCACAGAGAAGAAGAGCTCCGATAGCTGGGACATGTGGGGCTCGGGAACAGTCTCCAACAACAAGAACAGTAACAGCGACAGTTGGGAAAATTGGGAGACCAACTGGGAAAACACAGGAGGGGAGAGCAAGACCAAAAAACCTCCTAAGGCAACAAAAAAGGCATCTTCAGCTGATGATGGGTGGGATAACCAGAACTGGTAGAACTCTGTTAACCCTATTTTGCACAGCTAGGAAAGGGAGGCTGTGCTGGCTGATTGAGGGGAGACAGTTTTACACGCAACTGGAGTATCTTGGTTGACTTTCCTGATCTGTTACTTTTGTGCTTCCCATTCATTCTCCTTTCTTCTATCCCATTTTAGGAAAAAGTAGCATCTGAATCTTTTATTATGTAAATGTGTCTCTCCCTTTTTTAAGGGCGGTGATAACTATATTCTCCTTGCACTATTGAAGCTGGATACAGTGACTTTCTTAACACAAATGTTCAAGGGAAAAAAAAAAAAAATCAATGCAAGCATGCTTTCCTGGCACAACCTTGCATGTGTATGTTAATAGGTTTTCATCCTCATAAAATTTGAGGTGACCTGAGATGTTTAATGCAAACAAAGGACAGGGTGAGTCTTGAAAAGACAGCCATTCAGTAAGCAACCCCAGCTGAATAGATCTTGTTCAAATGCCTTATGGATTGCTCTGGCCGTATTAAGTCTGGCAATTCAAGATGGTCTTTAAGATAGTTTTTATTGGAGCTTTGTTTTTAAACTATGAGATTTTTTTTTTTTGAAGTCTTTTAAAACTTATTTTCTCCCCTTAGATTATATAAGGAATGTAGAGCTAGATATTTGTGTAAGCTCACAGGTTTGGCCTGAGCTATGAAGGGAGATCCAGAATGACTCTGCTCACCCTTCTTGCTCAGTGGGTTAAGAATTCAGAGTGCAGCGATCCTGCACAGATAATATGCCAAGCTGTGGTGTTCTTCCCTACTTATGCCCTTTCCCCACTTTGAGTATTTTATACAGTCCGTTTTTCCTCTTGTCTTTCTTTCTTCTGCCCATCTATTTTATCTGTTCAGATAAAAATGAAATCTTTCGGTTGCTTATAGCCTTTTGGACATCTATTTGGCAACTTGGCAGCGAAACAAATTCATAAAAATGATTCCACTAAGAAAAGATGGATGGAAACTATGAGAACATAGAGGAAAGAGGCTGGCATCAAGCCTCTCAAGATGAGTAGATGTCTGGATTTAATAGTAAAATTTAAATTAAGCAGATGTTTTCCAAATTAATCTTTAATATATCGAACCATGTCTCTGTTTCTGTTACGTATTCCTCCACATTTTCTCCCTGTATCTTGTTAAAGAAACACTATTTCAGAAACTTTAGGAACTCCTTGTCAGCGTTAAGGGATGGAATTGAAGAATCAGTTATGTCTCAGTTTTGACCCAACAAATTGCTTTGCACAATGCAAACCATAACTTCTACAGAAGAATGGTGACTTGTAACAGCAAAGGTCTCCTGTATATCCCACTTTATTTTTGAGGCTAGGTTGTAAATGTATGCTCAGCCCAAAAACAATGAGCTCACTTGAACTTCAAATCCTGATGTTATGTAATCAGCTTCACTACCAGCATGGTGTTCTTTACTGTAGGTCTTACTACATACCCCAAAAGCCTTTTCTTTTTAAAATGAGTTAATTTGTTCAAGGAAACAGCCAACCTCAGTTGTCAAAGTTACCTTAAATAATGCTTCATTTCTTTTTCTTCTTATATGAGGTTTTTGAGCTTATAGTAACATCAAAAGGTTAAAAAGGAAGGAAACTCATGAATCACCTCAAAAGTAGTAGATTTTAAAGGCTTAAGTTTAATTAGAAGTAGCTTGATTTATAGTCTGATTCTGTATTTCTATTAGTAGGATCTTTCAGATGGTGAACAAAATATTTTTCTAGTCTTCTCTAGCCCTTTTCTGCAAAGTTGGGTTTTCTTTTTTTTTCCCCTTGCTTCTCCTGATAGCGTGGTCTCTGAAGCTCGTGCAGCAGGACCCAGTGCTGCTCGTGACCCAAGCGCTGCTCTAGGCTGAGCCTTGCGAGGTGCCGGAGGCGTTTGCTGACCCTCTGGAAGTGCCGAAGGCAAGAGAGATCTTGGTTTACAGTGCTGCTCGTGGCACCGCTAGCAGACGTTTACAGCCTGACTGTGAAACAAGGATTTTGTTCCGCTTTTTCTCCACTTCTGAATACACTTTTGTCATAGCTTAATTGCATGTCAAATGTAACTTTGTATTTTGATGCCTACACCTCTGTTGGCTGCTTGTCATTTGTGTGCTGCCCAGAACGGAGCTGTAACGCGTGTACTCTGGGGGCGGTGCAGTGTGATGTCTGTGAAGTGGTGCTGCCCCGTCCTCGACTCCGTTCGTCTTGGAAGTGTCGCAGTAGTGGTGACGGCAAAATCCATCCGATGGGTCACACTGCCTGACTGCTGGTGTCTGTCTGGAGTGATGCGAAGCCGGTTCAGCTTCCTGTGTACAAACTTATTACAGTTTTGCTTTCATAAACCTCCTGAAACAGCTCGTGGCAGGATAAGCTGTATTTCAGTCCATTCAGTCAAGAAGTATTGTGGTGTGTATGCGCACGTTCTCCTCAGCTGTGTGGTTTGCCTAGGAGAAAACTGGTTTATTTATGTATCACTTGCAGCTACAATCAGCATGAGCCATTGGTTTTGTTCTTTTGGTTTTATTTTTGTATCTCTTGAGACTTTATATTCTAAATTAAAGTAAACAGCCAGGGCCCTACTTGGGCAGAAGCTTTGGGTAACAATTTTTCTTCTGGTTGAGAAGACAAAGGCAGAACAGTTTGTTTTTTTTTTGTTTTTTTTTTTTTTTTCCAGTGCCTGTTGAGAGGCAACAAAATGCAGCAACTCCCAGAAAGGTGTTAATAGAAAATTGTAAAAACCAATATAATGGCAGAAAGTGTGACTGCAGCCACAAAACCAGTGTACCAAAAGGTCTTGGTTTGATAGGCAAATCAGTATTTTATGACTTGTCTAAATCACAATGCTTTACCGCGCCTTCAGGAGGAGATGACAAAATGAGTGTATTTTCTTTTGCAAAGTCTCTGTTTTATTGGATTTTACTCTTTTTTTAGATGAGATGGCTGTGAATTTTCTGTGATTTGGAATGCATGCAATCAAGGCGCGTGTGTGGAGGGAGTGTTTATGAGTTTGACTTATTTTTATCCCCACTTCTCTCCCCGATTCTTCCTTTTTGGCCTGATCATGAGCTCTGTGAGCAGAGGCATTGAGCACAGCCTGCAGGAGCTGAGGGCCCTGTCTGAGGGAAGATATGGCCCTGAATCTGCATGAGCCCTGAACCTGTGTGAGCGTGTGGGTTGGCAAGGCTTTAGTGTCACTGCATGTGCTTCTCCTGTTGGGTGGATGAACAGGGCTCTCCTTTCAGTCCCACACCGTGTATTAACCATTTAAAGTCCTACAAGCAAATTCCCAGGAGAGCGCAGGAGGTGAAACAACTGCCACAACAATTGGACATTGCAGTTTTTAGTTTAAGTTTCCTAGTGTTTCAAATGGTTTTATTTCTTTGTATGGCTTCAACTTTGGAAAATACAGAGCAGCTGGATTCCTACAGGTCGTCTGATACAAGAAAACCTTCAAGACATTCAAACTAAGTGCCACTTGCAAAAGAGTGAAAATCTTAGAGGGACCTAATCCTAGGAGTTAAGGATTATTTTAAAATGTTTCATTTGTGTCTTGAAACCTGTTAAGAATTACTACATTTCAAAAAGTGCTTGGCCAGCTCTCCCTTGTGGTTGAGACCTCAAAGAAAATGCTGCTACTTTTATTTTCCAGGCCTGTAACATTCCATGGGTTCATAATGTATTTATCAGTGTAATGATCTGTGCAATAATTTAACAAGTGTAGGTAAACCCATCATTGTTTAATCCAGGATACATTTAAAGATACAGTGGTCCTCTTGGAGAACAGGAGTCCACCAAGGTATTTCAGTTCTTGCCTTACTCGGGCATATTAAATTTCAGTAACCCGGCTGAGAAAGGCTTGAGCAATCAGTGAATAGAAATCAAGAAGCATCTCAATGTTCATTATTAGAGTTTAATTGTAATGACTTGGTGTCCTCTAGCTGTAGAGCCCTCCTTTATTTTCATGCCAGCAGAAATCTGGTCAGTATGGAGTACTGTATCTTTAATTTTCCTGATGTCTTTTTTTGTGAAGTTCACAGGAGTGGCAATTCTGGTGAACACTATTCATTGTTCTGTAGAGTGGTACCGGACTTGAACTGCAGTGTCATCTTTTAAAGAGCATTATAATAAAGCAAAGAGATATGGAGCAGAATGGTGTTCAGCCCTTCTTCAGCCAACTTCAGTTCATTTTAACCCTGAGTGCACTGGTATTACTTGTGTGGCCTTTTGGATGAAGTTAGTTCTTACTCTGGTAGTATCACAGAGTAAATGCAAACTGGGATGCTTCATAATTAGGAAAGTAGGAAAGTATTGTTACAATATGAGTGTGAAACTCTTGTTGGAGGAAAGTAGCTGACATGAGCGGCATGAGTGTATGTCCTGATGGGCTGGTGATGGGCATTTTCTTCACTGTCAGCAATGAGGCAGAAAGAAAGTTGCTGCTGTTGATGACAGAGCCCAAACTGGGTGTTTCAGCTTCGTCACTGCAATTTCATGGACTAACTTTAAATGCTAACTTAAGATCTGTTCGTATTAGGAACAATTTTAAGACAACATTGTTTGCCTCCTTTATTTAAAGAGAACTATAAAATAGAAATGGAAGTGGCTGTAAATTTTTGTAATTGAAGATTTTTATTAGCTTGTCAACAGAGGCACTTCTCAGAGGAGAAAAGGTAACTTGTCAAGCAGTTCTTCTTTCCAAGAAGTGAGATTCCTTTGAATCCTTCAGCTGGGGGTGATGCTTCAGCCAGATCCAGTGTCCTTCATCAGCCAGGCAGCCAATTGAGTGCTCTGAAATATGAATGGCAGCACAGAGTTTGATGTAAATTTTAAATGGTTTTGGTCAGCAGGACTGAATCCTACTTGCTTTGTCAAAATAGCTATTGATTTTTTTACGCAAACGAAAGTGGGCGTTTGGGTTGGGTAACAGTACTGATATTATTCCACTGATAAACTGTTGTGTTCATTCTTGCCGAAACATCCTGCGTTAAGGGCTGCTCTGTGTGCTGGATGTGGAGTTTTCAGCTGGGATTACTTCAAGTAAACAGGATATGCTGGTTCTGGAGGGAGGTGGTTTGGCTCTGTTCTGACAGCATATGGAGGCCAATGACCTAGAAACGTACAAAATGCCATGGGAAGCGGTCGTGTGGATTTTGAATTTCAAGCTGAGCAAATTCAGCAATAGCTGATAGAGTGGACTCAATTAGAAAACATCAGTCATTGACTTGAGGGCAAAGATCGCTGTTGCCTTATGATGCTCAACTACTTTCTTTGTTCTTTCTCAGCTCGATTCTGTGTGCTATGATCCCAGTAACAGGAACAACTCCGGTTTAAGTTGTTTGCCTGTTATATAGCTGTTTATGTATTCTCTCATAGCAGGTGCAGGATCATAAGATGACTACTTGGATTTCCTGGGGTTTGCAGCTCACTGATTTTAGGGAACCAAACATTTGTGCCCCTGAGATGTCAGAGCAAGCAGCGGGGATGTGTCCTGGTTTCCCTTCTCACACACTGTGTACCTGTTCCAGCAGGTGCATCAGCAGGTGCTCTGCCTTTTGTAACATGATCTTGGCTCTCAGGAGCTGGCTGAGCACCATGACCTTCCCTGAACTTCACAGGCTTAGAGCAGCACACAGTTACCCCAGTATAAAATAGGCATCAGGTCAAGGTGAAGGCTGATGGCATCTCCGCTGCTTTGACAAAGGTTTGCAGCATGCGGCCGCTGCGTGAAAACTGGAAGTCCTGTAAGGAAGTGAAGTATAGGTGGGTTGTCCTATTGGGAAGCTGTAAAACTCAAAGCTCTTGATGTACATCCAGTGCGATCATTCATTATCTGTTAAGACACTAATTTGCAAGGAGGCCAAGACATGTTGCTTGTCTGTCTTGGCTCCTGCTGTTTGTGCTCTGTTAGCACGAAGCTATACTTAGTTCTCTAACGCAGGAAGAGAAAGGTCAACAGCTTCGGAGCAAGTCATGGAATCATGGAATGGTTTGGGTTGGAAGAGACCTCAAAGCCCATGCAGTGCCACCCCCTGCCATGGGCAGGGACACCTCCCACTGGATCAGGGGGCTCAAAGCCCCATCCAGCCTGGCCTGGAACACCTCCAGGGATGGGGCAGCCACCACTGCTCTGGGCACCCTGGGCCAGGGCCTGCCCACCCTCACAGGAGAACATTTCTTCCTAAGATCTCAGCTCAACCTCCCCTCTTTCAGCTGGAAACCCTTCCCCCTTGTCCTATCCCTGCCCTCCCTGATCCAGAGCCTCTCCCCAGCTTTCCTGGAGCCCCTTTCAGTGCTGGGAGGCTGCTCTAAGGTCTCCCTGGAGCCTTCTCTTCTCCAGGCTGAACAACCCCAACTCTCCCAGACTGTCCTTGCAGGGGAGGTGCAAAATAAAGATTGGCAACTTTATTTGGGGTGAGATGAGACTTCACCATGTTTTTCTTATCCTCAAATGATGCTCTGCCAAGTTCTGAATTTCACCAACACTGCCACAATGGCAACGTTTAAACTGGCTGAAACCAGAAAAGGTGAAATAAATGCTGAGAAGACCTCGGAGAAGCCTACTTGTACTTGCAATTGCTGAGAACAAGTGAGAGAGACTGAGGCTCCGGCTGCCACGGACTGCCAAGGCTACAGTTGTGTTGTACCTCACCAGGATCATGATCACTGCTCAAGCAGGAAAATCCAGTGCTATCAGCTCTTCACAGTTTGTAAATTGTTTTTTGTCTTTCCCTTTAAGCTCTGCCAACGTGTTCTCCCTCTGAGAGGCTGTTCAGCTTTGTTGAGGCTGTTGAATTTTACAGTAGACAAATCAGCTTCTGCCAGGCAACACAGAAAGGCTGGAGTGTGTCTTTATGAAAAAAAAAATGGTTACCACTTCTGATTGAAGTGCTCCTGCCTAAATATCAGCATTTCTTCACTTGCTTAAGTTGCCCTAAATCTAACCGTGACTACCTAGAGCAAACCCAACTTTCTTCCCAGTCTGCTGGCATGGGTGGTTGGTGTGTGTGAATGGATGTGCCAGACTCTATGAATGCTGTTATGATCAATGTCAAATTAGGAATTTTGTTCTATATGGGAACCTTTCTGTGTGTTTTTATTGCACAGGAGCTTGTTAACAGTTCAAGGGTGAATTGCTATTTTAACTCTCTGTTCACAGATCTCCTGTTGACACCGGCCATTAGTACGTGGGACTTCAGTTCCAAATGTGTGTCTACCTAGGCAGGGCTTAACCCTTCAACTTGAGCTCCCCAAATGTTACTGCAGTACAGGCAAGAGTTAATCTGGATTGAAGACTGCTTGGAAGTCTCTTACACCTTGGTGTGGGCAGGAGGCTTATGTCTAAACTGATCATAGAACTTCATAAAGAGCACAAAGCTTACCGACGTGGTGGAATAAAGACTTTCTGTGTAACCTAGGCTGGTGGTGGTCTCCCAGTTAGTTAATTAAACCTCTGCAGAACAGTCTTACCTGTCTCCACTGCTTCTGCTATCCGTGGTGTTGGTTATGAAGGGCTTTCTAATTTTTTTTTCCATAGAAGGCGATGCATACCCTGGGCTCTTCTGGTGGTGCAGTCCAGGGGCTCACCTGACTTTCTCCATTCCTGACCCATCTTCTTCCAGAATCCAGGAGGTGTTGGAGGTAAAACACCTCGACTGTTCTTGGCCACGGCTACCAGTGGAACAGGAGGTGCGACAAGAAAACTGAAGCTGATGTGTTCAGATGGATGATGTCTGAATATCAGTGCCAGCGGGAAACACTCCTGCTCTGAGCACCAGCTGAGGACCAGAAAATCTTCCTTGGGCTCTTGTCCATTTGTTTGTGTTGTCTTAACACAAGCAAAGCTCTGAGGGTGCCTTCCTGGGGCTGAAACTCCTCCAGATCAGTCCCATCGCAAATCCTCTCTTGCGCCGGTTGGGATGAAGGACTGGGGCGATCACGGAAGATGTGGTTACACTGTCAGAGCTCGTGGCCAGGGTAAGACGACCTCACTTCTCCTTCCTTCCTCTAGAGGGGATTGTGTTACTGTGTATGGCTGCGGAAGGGAGGTATGAATAGCTGTCTGCAAGGTTAGAAATGGGTTCTTGCTCCTCTGTGTGCTTTCTACAGCCCCGTCTTGCCCTTTGCCTCCGACTGTCACGCTGTGTTAAGCCTGCACGACGTGAATTCCTTCTCCCCAGTCACACACACCTACTCCTTTGATTTTACTCCCTACCTTACAATTTTGCCTCTCCCTTCTGCACCACTGAGTGCACCAGGCTGCATGGAGGCAGTCTAAGGTTCAGGCTGCAACAAATACCAGGTTCTAGGCTGTTCCCTTAACCCCTGTTATCCTGACCATTTGCTGTTAAGGCAGTGCAACAGCGCTTTCTTTACGACAATGGAGCAGCAGACTCGTGGGACGAAGCCCTGTGTCCTCTCCATCGCTCCTGATGGTGCGGCACAGCAAGGGCTAACGGTTCTCTTTAACGGGTTGTGATAGGGTTACACTCACCCTGCCAAGAGTGGTTCCTTTGGCTTCATTCAGCTAATTGGAATGTAATTAGCACATTCCCATTACAGCATGAAACAGGAGACTTTTCCACCTCTGAATCCTGAGGGTTTCTTCTCAGGGAGAAACCTGGGTCTAGAATTGGCCACTGGTCAGCAACTGAGATGACCCTGACCCAGGTTAGGGTTTCTGAACCATGCTGGAGAGCTGTGAGTGCAGCTCCTCCCTGGGAAGCTTTTGTGGAGCTGGAGCAGTGAGGGACATCTCACAGAGCCTCAGGGTGGGGTCTGGGAAGTCTCCACATCCCTGTCAGAGTTGTCTATGACACCTGACTTTGATCTTAAATAAAACATATTGAAGAGCTTCACCCTTAGGGTGCAAGGAGGGAATTAAACTCAGCTGGCTTGCTTTGAGCTCTCACACCCAAGCATCAGTGTTGGAGCTGAAAGTTAAGGACTCCTGAAAGTTTATCGTGTTTCTTCTAATAGGAATGGGGAAGTGGTGACGCAGATTGCATGTCTTGTTGTGTAAGAGTGTTTCTTTTGTTGTGCTTTGTTCTTTGTTTTTTTTCCAATGAAGACTTTTATTAGTTCATTATGAAGGTAAGTATTTGATGGGATTTTTATTAAAGCTGAAGGTCTGGGAGCAATGCAGTTGTGGGAGAATTTAATTTTTCAGGGTCCTGGGTTTTAATAGCTGAAGATCTATTCTTTTTAGTTTTAGACAACTATGGCTGAGCTGTAATTAAAATTTCAAGGGAAACAAACATCCTCCTATTTGGTCCATTGAAGCCAGTCAGTTTGTTTTGACTTATGTTTGATTGCTTGGGGTTAGAAATCTTCTTTTAATGCTGTGGAAAGAAGCAATATTTATTGCTCTAACATCCAAAATTATTTTCTGGAGCAAAGCGAAGGACACTCAATGACATGAGAGCTCCAGCTGAGATTTATAACTGGCTAAGAAGAAATTGTTGAATAATGTGCTTGTTTTCTGCCACTAGAAGGTAATAAATCTTTCCAAACTTCTCACGCTTTAAGAACGTTGCTGTCCACTCTCGTTATCAGCTTCCAACACCGAAACAACGGAGTCTCCATGGTGCCAACACACTTCCCTGGTGCACAGCAATCTCAAGGCTGGCTTTAATGACAACGAGACCATTCCCCTGGCTGCTGTTGGGTGAGAGATCTCCACGCAAGACTCTCGGTGTTGCTGACTCGCTATTTTAACTGGTTTTCTATGGAGGTCTTTGCTATGAGTTGGCCTCCAGAACTTGTTGTGGCATTGACATCCATGAGTTAAGTAGCAAATAGCCTCAGGGGTGGATTGTGAGCTTTACAGCCAAATATAAACTTCATTTTTTTGAAAGCAACAGGGAGAGCCTGGCTCCCAAACAATGCTGGGCTCTCTGCTGCCCAGCCCAGCTGGCGGGGCTCCAGCCCAGGTGAACACACCTTGCTGGGGACAAGGAGTTATTGCCCCCGGGGAAAATGGTCTCTGGCAAGAACAGCTTGCTGTCAGCTGATGCTGGGAGGTCTTTCTTGCTCAGAGGAAACGCAGGCCCCGCAAAATCAGAGATTTTATTGTGTTGATGTTGGCTGTGAGCTCCTTTTTTTTGCTGAGCTGAAATAACCTGTGTGTGTGGAGAAGCGATGGCTGGTTGCCAGCTGCAGACGGCTGGCATCGTATTTGCCAGCTTGAAGCAGGATAAAATCTGCGTCTCAGTCTGTTGCCAGGCTCTCCTGCCCTGCACGGGAGATTTCTACACGCTCGCTGCTTGCCTGCTTGAAATGCAGAGCCTGGGCTGCCGTGGGGAGGATAAAACTTAGGCAAAGGACTAAGGCAAACTCTGTAGTCATTGACAAGGATGATGGTGACAGCTCTTGTTGCCCTCTCTGCTCACTCCTGACTTGCTGCTGCTGAAAAGGAATGGTTTACAAGTAGGGGTTTTTATTTTTTGACTTGTGCATTTATATTTTAAACCCACACTCGTGTAATTCCCTCCTGTCTTTTCCTCAGCCCTGCTTGGGTAAAAGAAGGAAAATAAAAAATTAGTGGGTGCCAAACCTTCTACTTGATCTTGTAACAATATTGGGAGCTGAAAACCAAGAGAACTGGCTGTACCCAGCAGTACCTCTATCTTTTCTGAACGCTTAATGAGTCAAAAAACTCGCTAATCTATTGCAACAAAAATTCCAGACACTACAGTTCCTCTGGAGGGGAAACTTAGACAAAGTGAGTCTGCATGCATATTCTCCATAGCCTTGGACTCCAAAGCCATGCTAAGAATAGCTCCTTTCATTAGTAGATCTAGCTGATAACTAATTAAATCTAATTATCCTTGCATGTATGGGGAGTGGGGAAGATGTACGTAGGGGTATGTGAGCCATGAAGAGCTGTCACCTCAAGGATGACGTTAACAGCAGATTGTTCCATGCGTGTTGCTTTCAATGATCCAAACTGCTTTGGGGGAAAGGTGTCAAAACTGCATAGGGCACTCCTGTGGTGACCGAAGAACTCGGAGCTGTGAGCATGGGCCTGCCTGGTTTCGCTTTAACGTCCCTTTTCTCTTGAATTGATGAGATGCTCTCCCAGCTCAACGCAGGAACCTAAGGCTGCGGCGCTCGGGCTGCCGGGCTGAGGAGAGCAGAGGTGCCTCCAGCCTGGATCCGTGCTCGCATGGGCACCATGAACACAGGGCAAGAGGAACCTCTCCACAAACACATTTGTGCCGCCTGCAGCAGTGAAGGTGGAAGCAAGCATCTGGATTACCTTGTTCAGAGCCAAGACCTGTCCTGCATGCATTTACTTAATCCCCCTGGTTTAATCTATTTAGATTTTGAGGCTGAATATCCAGTGGTGATAAATTACACAATTTAGTTTTATGCTGGTGAAAGGGAAAAAAATCATATAGTTTGTCTCAAGCCTGCTAACTCATTTTATGAGCTTGGCCCTGGTCCTTGTTGAGAGAATAACTACTCCATAGCCACCTTCTCTATAGCAGGTGTAATTTTAGAGTGGCCCTCTGTCCTCTCATGAGCAGTTTTAGTCCATTTTGCTGCCCATCATCCCTGCAGGCAGCTTCCTCAGCAGACCTGGATATCTCTGACTGCTGGGCTCTCCCTCTGTTCCCTTGCCCGAATATTCTCAAGCCTTGAGGAAGGGAGATAATGTATTTTTAGGAGCTTCTCTTCCTTGTTTTTGTGGCTTAAGTAGAAACATCAATGTCTAATTTAAAGGGTACATTTTACAAGGTTATTTATGGAAGCAATGAGCTTTTTTCCTGCTGTGTTTTTCATGAAAGGAGCTGGCAAGAGCTGAAATCCTTTGCCTTGTTACTATAACAGCAAAATGCTCGCTCTCAGGCTTGAAGCTTCACTTTACACAGTCTCTCTTTTATTTCTTAATTTTTTTTAGGAAGACCTTTAATATCCGATGAATAAACCAGCAGCGCTTTCTCCCTCGTTGAAGCGAAGAATACCAGACCCAAAAGGGAAAGCAAAGGGGAAAACCCCTGGTCCCTTGTGCACCTCCATAGTGAGAGGACACCGTCATGGGACTGACCAGGGGTGAATCCTCTCAGCCCACGATTCATGAGGTGACATGATCCGTAGACCATTCTGCTTTTAGCTCTGTGCTGCTGTTTCTGCCACTGGAAGCAGCTGCCTGCAGGTGCTGTTGCTTGGCAAACTCCAAAGAAACCCCAGGCTAGGAGAAAGGATGGGGTCTGTGGCGGCTCTGCAGGTTTAATGGGCTGGGGAGGGAGGGAGGGATGAGAGCCTGACTTCAGCTTTGGGGATGAACACGATGTCCTGGGCTGTGCAGGAGCCTCGTGTTGTGATGGGGGAGCAATGGCATGGGCAGCTTTGGGTGAGTTCTCCCCACGGTACGTGTTCATGTTATGAGAGGAAGATGCTGCAGCGCTGAGGAGGGACAAGCCCAGCCTGCCCTGGGAGCACCTTAAAGACCCTTTAGTTGAGACTTCAACAGACAGAGCAGACTCCAGGAGGCTGCCCGAGAGCTGCTGGCTGAGCCTGCCTGTGCACACAAGGGGAACCTGTTTTCCTGCATTTATGGCATGGCGTGATCAGCAGGACACGGGAGAGAGCGTGCTCCGCGAGAGCCTGGATAGAGGGAGCCTTGTTGGGGCAGCCCAGCACTGCTGCTCTCCACGCAGCGGCTGTTTGACTTGGACAGGAGTACCGAGGCTGAGATTTGTTCAGCCCCGCTGGCTGCAGCTCTGCTGCTCCCTCATCAGCAGAGCCAATGCTGATGCTTACCAGAGGAAGACCAGCGTGTCTCCAGCAGCAGGGGTGCCTTTACCCTGTGTCACCTGTTCCTTCTTGCTCTGCCCCCATCTCTGCATGCGCAGAAATATCTTCTGCCTTCTCACCCTCTGCCCAGACTATGCTACCCGGAGATGGGCAATGCACACCCTGAGTGCACAGGAGTCCTGACATCTCTCATGGCGTCAGGTGTCCCATCCAGGTGAGCGACGGTAACCTCTGCATGAAGGCCTGCGCTTGCATCGTGATCAACGGAAAGGCTACAGACTGGGTGGAACCACTCGTGCAAATCAGTGAAAGTCTGATGTAGAGCTCTGTTATGGGGCAGAAAACCTGGAGGGTATCAGATGGAGTCAGCCAAGATTGCAGCCATCCAAGCAAGGTGGCTGCCAGACAAGAGACCAGTAGCACCTACAGCCCTCAGCAATGTGATTCTGCAAAGCACACCCTGAGGAACGAGCTGCCTCGTACCTATTCAGCCCTTGTAAAGATGGCACCCACAGAACAGTGGACTCAGGAGCCAGGTCTCTCCTGGGATGGTGTGAAAGTCCTCTCCTGACCTGCCCATAATTAGCAGTATTTGGCAGAGACCATATCAACAGCTGGGTGTGACAGCTCTGCGCCCCAGCCTGGACTCTGAAGAGATGGTATGGCATTTGTTTTCCCTTCTGAAAGGTTTCAGTATCCACTTCTTGGTGAGAGCGGGCTCCTGGATTCCTATCTTAAATCTCACCCTTTGGGATTCGCTGATAGAAGTGTTTCAACGTTTTGCTTTTGGGAGAGAGGTCACGAAAGGCAAGGCAGGCGCTGGAGGCACAGACAGCCCAGGGCCAGCTTAGCTCTTTGCCTGCCGTTCTGTGACCCCAGGCCGTGAGCGGTGTTTCAGGACACGGAGCTCGTCCGGGAGTGCCAAGTCCACGTGGTGCCATGTGCCAGCTCGCTGCTCCTCCAGGGCGGGAGGCACACAGGTCTCCCTTTGATTTCAGACCTTGGCCCTGGCCGCTGTGCGCTCTGCTTCTCGAAACGCTAACCTGGGCTTGTCTGATTTAGCAATATCACGGCACAAGGGGAAACGTAAGCCTGGAAGGGTCTGCTTGCACTGATGGGGATACTGGCTAATGAACTGCTGCTAAAGATGAGCTCATTAAAGACAGCATTTAGTTCCCTGCTGCTTTTTTAGGCTTCACATTGAAGCAGAATCTCCTTAGCTGATAGGATTTCCTTCCCTTCCCTCACTCCCACCTTGTCCCCACTCCCTTTTGGAAGGTTTCTTTTGCAGTTCGGAGATTTGATCCTCTATGGCAGACTATTTTTTGCTCCTGCTTTAACTAATGGCAATATAATTGCACATGCGTCCAATGATAATGATGGATGCAATTAACCATCTGCACATCCCAGTTCCTTTCCCTGTTTGCTCGCTGGAAACTATTGCTTTCAGGTCAGATCTGGCTTGCAGAGAATGCTTCAAATAACGGAGATGACGGGTAGTAGCTGAGGCAGCTGTCAGTGCCCAGAGGTAGGTTTTAATGTTTGGAGGTAGCACTGATGTACAGGCAAGCAGCTTGGCACCAGTGGAGTCCCAGACCCGTCAGTGCCAGCGCTTGCTGACTGCAGCCTGTGCTTCTCCATCTGACCTCTGTGAGGGCTGCTGCCCTGAGGAAGAGCTCAAAGCTGCTCTAAGCCCACTTTTTAGCAAGTATTGGGGAGAGGTGGAAAGCCCTTAGGGAAAGAGGTTGGGAGCAAGCCACCCACCCTGAGGTTGCGCACTGGGGAACGGGTATCTTCAACCGTTCCTAGGAAAGTTACAGCATGAGAAAGGAGGTGCTCTGTCCATCTTATTGCTGATGAAACCACTCATCCTACAGCCCGTGCGTGCCCGGAGCCTGCTGGAGTCGCCTACACCCAGCAAGCAGAAAGGACTCTGTCTCCAGCCACCTTCCCGGCTCTCGGCTGAAGCCTGGCTGGAGACAGGCGAGTGAAAACCCAGCGAAGTCAGGATCAGATTGCAGCAGGCTCCTCCTCCAGAAACTACAGAGAGGGAAGGAGAGGCGGGGAGCTGGAGCCAGCAACTTCAGGCTGCCTACCTGCCCCTTGCCAGCCAGGCTGGGGACCGTGCTGGGGCGAGCATCCTCACAGCCTGCATCCCATGGGATGTGCAGGTCCCCCGGGTGCATCTCCCCACCACTGCCTGCCTCCAGCCCGGCATGGAGAGCCTGAGCAACAGCCTGAAGAAAAAAGCCACGGAGCAGCACTACAGGGCAGAGGTGATGATTGCTGGAGAGCAACTGAGGTAGGAGGTGACGGGGCCCTTCTCCAGCTGGGACAGGGCAGTGCCCAGGGTTCGCTCCTGGGGCTCTGGACTGTACCCTGCTAGCAGGAGGCTCAAAGATTTAGCCTTGAGCGAGTGCTTCAGCCCCAGGTGCTGGTGCTTCCCCCTCCCCAGTACCTGCTGATCTTTCCCTCACCTACCAAGCCAGTGGTGAGCCAGGTCCTTTCCTGTGTTATCCTGTCTGGCCGCTCCTCCCTCAGCATCTCCTCCCCTCCACCTCCAGGTGCCAGGGGACTCGCAGGTGGTTTTAGATGGCAACTATTTTTTTCAGCCCCTTGGTATCCTCCCCTAAACCCAGAGCCTGATGTGGTGACGCTGAGCAGCCTCCCCAGGGTCCCTGGTCTGTGCCTGGATGAGGACGGCACCGTCTCCAGGGACATTTGGACTTTTGGGGGTGGTCTAGGAGGTCATCCCATAGGTGCCAAGCACCTGAGTTGTTTTACACAGTGACAGGTAGGGCCCTCTGTCTCTTGAAAATCACTTTTGGAAAGTTCTACTGGTTTGTAGAGACGGTTCTTCAGCAACGCCTGAAGGTTTTTTGGTTTGTTTTGGGTTTTTTTTTATTATGAGGACAGAAATATATTCTCCTGTGCAAGAAAGCTTGTGTGGCTGAGAAAATGTGTTCTGGGGGTCAGAAACTCCTCGTCTGCATCTAAGCACGAGACTATAGCTTTTGAGCAGAGTTTACTTGTTTGTATCTGGAGCCGTTCTCTTTCGGTTTGAAAATGGGGTGGAAAATAGAAAATACATCCTTCAATAGTGTAAAGAGCCCAGAGCCCGAGTGTGCTGGCATCCGATTCCTCAGGTTGGCTCCGTGTCGCTGTGTCATCCATTCTCAGTGAGTGATCTTAGCCTGAGCTTTATTACCGCTCCTGTAGCGAGGACTGATAATTTCCACCCAAGGACTGGAACAGCAGGTGGGGCAGGGCTAAATGTCTGCGTTGCTCTCCCCTGCTCTTCCCCAGGTAAGGAATAAAGTGTGTTAAGGAGCCTCCTGTTCTGCCCGGACTCTGTAAGCCTCAATCAACAAATAACGCTGTTTTATCTACATAAAACCTCAAACATTTGTTTTTCGCTGTTTTCCGCTTCCTGCCCTGCCTCCCTGCTCTTGTATTTAACCAAACAAACCTTTGCTCCATCTTTACAGTTCTTTGACTTCCCAGCAAGTTTGCAAATCCCTCTGAGTTTGGTTTGGCTGGAGGGATGAGTCTGTTCAGTGTCAGGGGGCATTTCCCAGCCAGAAATAGCTGCACAAGTGAGGGGTGAGGGAATGCTTCGTGGGGATGGCCTGGAGCAAAACAGGTCCTAAAGGAAATGAGGGGAGAGTGGGTGATGTGCTTTGGGCTGTCAGAGTCCCTTTGCTTCCATGGCGATGGTGTCTTCTGGTCCATGGAGGGGGAAGAGCAATTTTGGGTCTTCAGCCTCTCTCTGTCAAAAAGATGAAGATATAATAATTTCCACTGATATTTTGGTCTTGAGTTGGAGAGGGCAGCAGTGTCAGACTCCTTCCTCACGTCTCCTGCTGTCAGTATTTTTGTTTTAGATGTACAAACTTGCACCATAATCACACGAGTGTTACAGGGCGTGTGTGTTCCTGGGTGGCATTCTGTAAGAGAGGCCCAATTCGTAATTTTTAATTGCAACAAATGGCTTATCTGCAAAGAGATATTCTGGAAGAGCTACCGTGCTTGGAGTTCACACCCTGCTGTAATCTGAGTTTCTCAAGTTTAGACAAGCTCTGGTGCATTGTTTCTTCTGGATATTCCTCACAGTCAAGTGACCCAGCTGAGCTGTTCACTAATAACTCTGGTAAGCAGCGTTCATCACTTCTAAACGTAAAATTTACTTGGTAAATTTATGTCTTGGACAACAAAAGTGAGAGGAGAAGGAAGGTTTTCTCCTATGAAGAACAAAATTGGGATTTCAGCCACTGTCTGAAATTTTCAATGCTGCTGAGTGTTTTTATTTGGATAATCAAATTGAGAAGCTGTTAAATAAAGTGTTCATACTTTAATGCTCTGGAAACTGGGGTCACTTTAAGGTATCTGAACATGCCAGAATTTGTATTTCTGACCAAAAATCTTAAGGCCACAGGAGGTTTGGTTGTTCTGTGTTGAACTTGGATTTCTTGAAGTAAAGGCACTGCTTGATGTGGCGGTCACCAGGTGAACGTTTCTGGGCTACATTATTCAAAAGAACAGACTACATGATCAAAATTACGCTAAAAACCCATTATTAAATTTTCAACACGGGTGGATGTGGGGACTGGGAAGTCGAGTTGTGCTTACCGAGATTTCCTTTTAAGTCCCTTTTTCCTCTATGTACGTTTAAATACAAGCAGGAAAATAAAACATCTCTGGACCGGTTTAATTAAGCTGCTATAGCTCTCCCTTCTTCCCCAGGATGTACTGGTGCTTTTGCACACTGAGTGTGCACCAAACTGGGTTTTGGTGAGCCTGTTTGCGATGGTCCTTTTGCCTGAATGTGCCTGTCCAGCAGCTATTTTGCAGATATGCTCTTGTGGCTGTCGTTGCCTTTTACTGAGCACTGAGCTGCTTGTTTGTTGGTTTTGTCGCTGCTCATTTTTTTTTGTGTGTGTGTGTGTGTTTGGTTTGGTTCGGTTTTGGCTTTCTTTTCCCTGTAAAGACAAGAACAGAAAAGATCCTTTGGGTGATGTAACTTTCCAAGGCCGTTTGTGCTCAGCTGCTGTGGGAATGTGAGCCCGAGTTCATATCCTTGGAAGAGTCACCTTGGCATTCGAGATGCTCAAGGTCTGTTTACATGGGTAGGAGGTGATGGAGAGTGTCTCAGGAGGACATTCCCACTCCATGCGAGCACGTGTGAGTTCTTGGCGTGGAATAGCTGTTGTTTTAGGAAGCGCTCTGGCTGTGCAACTATGATACAGTAAAAGAAGCCCCTTTTCCAGTACAAAAAGCCCTTTGCTTAAACCCCTGATCCAGACTCTGTCCTGGAACACGAACCCACCAAAGTGAGCAGGACCTCCTTGGGTTGCTCTCCAGCAGTGGACATCCGGAATGCCGCTGGGAAAACACTGGCCAGGGGAGTGGGGAGGTCGTGTTCGTAACAGCTGAAGTGACTTAAACTCTCGATTCCCTAGAGGTCTGAGTTGTGGTGGGGTTTTTTCTCTCCTTCCTATTTGCGCTGCGGTGGATCTGCCTCTTGACAAGGTTACACAGGATGAATAATGACGTCTTTGTAGTGACCTTGACAAAGCAGCCATTTGATTACCCAACACAGCCTACCCAAAACGAAGGCACAACGGCTGCCAAGCGAGGAGGATTTCATAAGAGTCAACTCCTGTTCTAGCAAGCATTTAATCTTTGTGTTATTCTGCCTTTCCCCCCCCCTTTTAAAGAAGTAATATGTACATGGGGTAGGTTTTGGCACCTCAAACTCATAATATTGCATTACACATCCTTCCTTATTTTTTTTTTAACCTTGAAGCACAGTTACCGGCCACTCGTAATTTCACTGGCTTTGTTTTTGCAACACCCTACATGGACGGGTTTATAGATGGTGCCAGCTGAGCTGTTTGAAGACACACTTGGTGTTTCGTCCTTCTGTGTTTGAAGGACAGAATCTGTCTCCTTGTAGTTGATGGGAAACAGTAAACAAGAGGAAACTGAAAAGACCACAAGGGCAGTCGAGCTCTGCATCTTCTGCTGCCCTGGGTCTGCAGGCAAGAGGGAAATGGTATCACAAACCTAAACCAGACCAAGAATGGCCAAGCCTCTGCTGCTCCAGAAGTGCTTAAAATCTACTTAATTTCTGTCCTGGAAACTATTCCAAATAGAATAGTTATAATAAGTGTATTTTGAATTTAAAAAATAATAAATCCTAAGTCTGTGCCTTTCCTGCAGCATTCTGAAATGTAATAATAAAAAAAAAGACTTGTAGGAGAAATAGTGTTCTCCCAACCAATTTCTATTCAATTTGGCTGAAAATGAGCCAGCAGTGGCCCAGGTGGCCAGGAAGGCCAACAGCTTCCTGGCTTGGATCAAAAAGTGGTGTGGCCAGCAGAAGCAATGAAGGGATCGTGCCCTTGTACTTGGCCCTGGTGAGGCTGCATCTGGAACCCCGGCTTCAGTTTTGGGGCCCCCACAACAAGAAAGTTATTCAGGGGCTGGAGCACAGGGGCTGTGGGAGCGGGTGAGGGAACTTGGATTGTTTAGCCTGGAGAAGAGGAGGCTGAGGGGAGACCTCATGGCTCCTCACAGCTCCCTGAAAAGAGGTTGTGGTGAGGTGGGTGCTGGGTTCTTCTCCCAAGTAACAAGCAATGGGATGAGAGGAAATGGCCTCAAGTCGTTCCACGGGAGGTTTAATTGGATATTAGGAGAAAATTCTTTATTAACAGAGTGGTGAAGCACTGGCAGAGGCTGCCCAGGGTGGTGGTGGAGTCTCCATCCCTTGAGGTGTTCAGAAAACACGTAGGTGTGGTGCTTCAGGTCATGGTTTAGCAGGCATGTTGGTATTGTGTTGATGATTGGACTTGATAGTCTTAGAGGTCTTTTCTAACTTTAATGATTCCGTGATCCTTTTCAGGCTTTGTGTGATTATGGTCTGTGTGTGTGAGAGTATGGGTATATTGCTCCTGACAGCAATAGAGTACCCTTGGTTAAACATTTCTTATCTCTACCAAACACTCCTTTGAAGTGGCATCCCACTTCTTGATTACTATGGAAAGACAGCGTATAAAAAAATGACTGCATGTCTTCTCATGTAGCAGGAAGATGTCTGGGTAGGAAGCCTCTCTAGTTGCAGTTGCTGCTGCCTGGATCTGCATTTTGACAGTGGACACCATGAAATAAGGGAAAGACAAAGCTAAAAACTCTAAAAAGAGCAGGCAGCTGTCTGTGGACTGTTCTTTTCAGGCAAAATCCCTGTGCAAAATGAGTGTTGATTGCTTGTGGGAATCAGCGTTCCAGGCACAGAGAGTAAAATATTGAATATAGACTTCACTATGTGAGGGAGACCAGTGAAAGGTAAGACCAGGACCTGGTGCTGCAAGAATCTTTGTTTTAGCATTTTAGTTATCAGGAAGATCTGAAAATATCTGTGCAGAATCACGTTGGCTCGTGGTAGCCTCAGCATCAATTGCAACAATCAATTACTAATTCTCCATCCAACTAAAGGGTTTATCTTAAGATTTTTGAGGCCATAGTATTTCTAAATCTTACAATACAGGATGATCCATTGTTATCTGACAGTTTTTTAGGATATTTAATACTTCTTGTATGGTGCGCAAAGCTGTTGTCCCTCATGCTGTGCTGTATACAGAGCTTCTTCAAAAGGAAAAAGAGGACCAGAGGCATTAAATAACGAAAGGTTGTGGTGATTAATGACTCTCTAAAATACACTGGCCTGGGCAAACCTGTGAATTGAAGTGGATAATTTGAAACCAGCAACATCCTGGAGTTGAAGAGGAGATATTAATTAAGCATCTTCCCTCTGAGTCTGCTGCATGTGCTGGGCAGTTTCCACGGTTGGTATTTTGGGAACAGTCGTGACTACACGGCAAACGTTTGGCTTCTGGACAGATCTCCTGCCAAGCTGGGCTGGCTTTGGCTTGAACACATAGGAACTCTGTGCCTTGTGGCTTGCTTAGTTGTTAGGTTCCTTTTAAAAGTCAAAACCATACTCACCTGGGTAGCCTCTGCCCGTACGTATCTTTCCATTGGAGTCACAGTTGAGCCATCACATCAGGGTTTTCAGGATATGATGCTTGTTGTTCCGGTAAACTCTGCCCCGATGTAGCCCGATTTGAACCAGAAAATGTCAGGACTGTTGTCTACTGCTGCTGTGGATTTGTGGGTGCAAAGATTAATAGGTAGCACGTGGGATCCACCTGGCACTCGTCTCTTAGGCGCGTGCAGAAGAGGCAGTGATGTGCCAAGATGACAAATTGAAATACTACTATTTTTTCTGTGTTTTAACTCTTCTTCACAACTGCAGGTAGCTGCTGTGTGTTTTCTAAACACTGATTTGGAACAAAAAGACATGTATAGGTCAGACTAAGTCTGATACAGGCAATAATATAACCTATGTAGTGATACTAGGAGAGGGGGGTGATGATGGGGGGCTCTTTAGGATTGACTGATGTAGTCTTGCGAAGCAAAGAGGTTTGTTTGAATTTATAAGTTGCTAGGTGCTTGCCAGATCATCAGTGGTTTCTCCGGGCTGGGCAGACGCAGGGCTATTAGACCCAGATTCCCCAGTAACACCAACTATGCTCAATGGCTGTCTTTCTCTCTAGGCTTCGCCTCCACGATGGGAAGCTCATTAAAGACAGGCGTTACCACCTCCGGACATACCCAAACTGCTTCGTGGCGAAGGAGCTCACAGACTGGCTGATCGACCACAAAGAAGCACCGGACCGAGAGACGGGCATCCGCCTCATGCAGAAGCTAATGGACCATTACATCATCCATCACGGTGTGTGGGTTTCCCTGCTGCCTGCTGAGCCTTCCCAGGGAGGTGGCTGTGTGTCTGGTCACCACGTGTGTCCATCAGCCCAGGATATGGAAACATAGTCAGGTCCCTCTTTGTGACCTTGCTATGGATGAAGTCTCCTAGAGGAGTCAGGAGATACTGGGCCGGCACGAGGCCGGATGGGGTTGGATCTGTGTGAAGCTGCAGTGCTCTCAGGGGTGTGCCAGTGCCCTGACAGAAAAGGGCCTCGGGCTGTGCACTGGTAAAACAGCATCTGAGGTGGCCCTTATTTAAACAGCTGTCCAGTAACACCTGACCTGCATTGCCCTAAAGCAATTGCGTTGGCAGCCAGTGGAGGGTATTTTTGCAGAAGCTCATGTTTGTGTCGTGCAGCAGAATCTAAATGATAACACACGCTTTACATCTACAGAAAAGCTCTTTATATTTACTCTAAGAGCCTAAGGTTCCTCAGTTTCCCCTTCCATGCTGGGATGGGACAAGTAAGGGTGTGGAGTCCACACTGCTTGAAGCAAAAACCTATAGAGTTGGTTCTGAAGCAGTCCTGTAGGTCAGCCTCTCTTGAGGTCTCAGCGTGTGGTGCTATTTCAAAGGCTTGTCTGCAGACCCTGTTAAAATGCAAAAAAAAAAAGATGAGGAGGAGGCAAGGGGAGGAAAAGCTTGGTGCCCAAACCCAGCTCTTAGTGTTCAGGCTTTGTTCTTTTTAAAAATAGTTTGGAACTTTCAGCAGTTTTGGACGAACTCAGGTCATGAATCGTGCGCTGTGCCTGTCCCTGGGCTGCAGAGCAGTCCCCAAGGTCTCGATATAACAATGGGAAACAAGCGCTTCAAACAGGCGACGAGGGGTTTCTCTCCATGCCATTTTCAGGCGCAATCAGGAACAAAAGTCCTGGATTATCAAACAGGCCTGGGAGCCCCCTGCCCTCGGTGGGAAGGGTTGTGGCTGAGCTGCCGACACTTGGCTGAGCTCTATGACTTCAGAACGCCAGCTATGCTAACCTGGAGTTTGGTGGGAGTTTCTCACAAGAGGATGCAGCTGAGGAGACAGAAGCAGATGACAAAATCTCCTCCTTTTCTCTAAGGTCCAGAAATATCTGCCTTTAACCACTGCAGTGCAAACACTCTGTTGCCATCTGCTACTTGCTGAGCTTAATGCCCTTTGCATTAAGTTGCTGCTGTGCTTTATCACAAAAGCGTGAAGCTGAAGCAGTTAACCATTAACACTTAAAACTGATTATTTTTCCATCTCTATAGCTGATGGTTTCAAATAAATCCATTAGTTAATTAAACCTATGCGGCACTGCGTGCCAGTGCTGTTTTGATTGCTTATCGTGGAGGTGTCCCTCCTGCTTCTGTGATAAATCCTGGCAGGACACAGAAGTTGACTTTCCAACTTGCCTTATGACCATTAATTTTCATTAGGCCTATGGGCTGCCCGCGAACCGCAGCACTGTGCGAAGTGCTTTGCAATTTGCTGTCTAAACTGTTTGCCCTCTTCTCCACCGGGATCCCGAAGAGGATAATTATCTTGTGAAGATCATTGTCTGTGCTGCCTCTTAACTGCCTGATGTGCTTTGTGCTGTTATGCCATTACATTCTGGAAAGACACTGAAATTGGTCCTCAAATAGCAAAATCACTTTGGTTTTCCATAGATGTAGTCCTGTAAAATTTTATGTTCAGTTCCCGATTACAATGACGTCTGAATTGTTGCTCCTTGGATTTGTTAAGATGGAAACTTTCGCCTCTTAAAACAACCTTCTTAACCTGCCTTGTTGGTTGATGAGTCACAGGTTTGAGAGTCCTGGTTTCACACAGGAGAGCTGCTCAGGAGGAAAGGTGGACAGCTTTTAGCCTTCTGTTGCTCACTGAAAGGGGAATGAAGTTTTGCCAGTCTGCTTGGAAGAGTAAATATGTGTTAAAATTGTCACAATAATTATCTTCTATCTTTTGGACTTCACTCTAGTGGATTACGTTACTTTAGTGAGGGAATCTTTCTTGGTATTTTTGCTTTGTTTGATTGTTTCTTTTTCCCCCCTTTTGACTAATTGGCTTTGTTTTCCTCACATATTATCATAGAATCGTGGAATGGTTTGGGTTGGAAGGAACCTCAAAACCCATCCAGTGCCACCCCCTGCCATGGGCAGGGACACCTCCCAGTGGATCAGGGGGCTCCAAGCCCCATCCAACCTGGCCTGGAACACCTCCAGGGATGGGGCAGCCACAGCTGCTCTGGGCACCCTGGGCCAGGGCCCCCCCACCCTCACAGGAAAACATTTCTTCCTAAGATCTCAGCTCAACCTCCCCTCTTTCACCTGGAAACCGTTCCCCCTTGTCCTATCCCTGCCCTCCCTGATCCAGAGCCCCTCCCCAGCTTTCCTGGAGCCCCTTTCAGTACTGGGAGGCTGCTCTAAGGTCTCCCCAGAACCTTCTCCTCTCCAGGCTGAACAACCCCAACTCTCCCAGCCTGGCCTCGTACGGGAGGTGCTCCAGCTCTTGGATCGTCTTTTTCGCCTCCTCTGGACTCGCTCCAGACATATTCTTTACCCTGTTTTTTTTTCCCTGCTGCAGTTTCCCCTGCTTGCTCCTGACACGTGGACTTGAGGAAAGGCAGGCTGGCTGATCTGGGAGGTGGACTGTGCTTTTGGGCTGGGTTTTTGGCTTTTGACTTGTGGTCTAGGAATCTGTTGCAGGCAAGTTTATCTCAAGGCTTTATCCTAAATATTTACCTGCTAAGTGTTGCAGACACTTAACAGCCACAGACTGTGTGCCTATCCCCGAGATAAATATGAAACTGAGGCTTTTCATATATAATTTATTTGATTTTTATGGTTGTACACACCTAGGTTTGAAGAAAAAAGTCTTTCTTGAGATCGGTTTGCAATGCAAATGATTTGGGCAGGTTTGGCACAAAATGGTATGAAAAAGCTGCTGTCATCACATGTTTTAGCTTACAAGTATTTTTGACAGGGATAGAGGTGGGTTTATGGGATTTTGGGTGTAGTATTTTATTCCTCCTGTCTTCCAAGTCTGCTTACAGGTGGCAGCAGTTTTCTAAAGATAGCTGATTGAGGCAATTCTGTTTTCTTTTAGTTTAAACAAAACCACCTACATTTAAAATGAAAAAAAAATATATTCTCTTCATTATAATGAATGTTTTAGTGACTGGATCCAAAATATGGACCCAAATTGAAGCTTTCATGGGGTCTGCTCAGTGGGACTGCATGGGCTGCTGCAGGCAGCGGTCAGCACCTGATCTGGGCAGAGAAGGCTCAGGTGCAGGGGGCGTAGAGAAGGACATGGCATGTAACCCCTATAGTTTTTAACCCAGAGATAACGCCCTGCAGAGCCTCCTCCGTGCACCTCTGTCCCTTCTGGACTGCCAGCCGCGCGCAGCACTGACGCCCCTGCTCTGAACTCCTCCTTTCAGTCTGCGATGAGCACTCCGACTACAAGGATGCCAAGCTGCTGTACCGCTTCCGCAAGGATGACGGCACCTTCCCTCTCAGTAAGGATGTGAAGGTGTTCATGAGAGGGCAGAGTCTTTATGAGAAGTACGTGAGTCCCTTCCCCTGCAAAATAACTCTCAGCCAGGGGTGCTGGGAGTGTGCTCTGCTGCCTGCGCTGCCCGATGATGCTCTGCAGCTGAGAGCCACAGCTGCACTGGCTTTCCTCTTCCTTCTCCATACCCTGTGCTGTAGCATTGGGAAATGCTGCTTCCTGAGCTCTGGCGCAGCCACAGGACAATTGGCCTCCTTGGGGCTGGGCCAGGAGCCGGATTCTGCCGTAACAGACCCTTTGAAGGGCTCCCACCCAAGTGCCAGTAATGGGTCCAGTACAGGGAAGCACCAGGGTCCAGCCTGCAGCTTGAGTGCTCCGAGATGGGCACGTCCAGTGGCTGCTCCCAGCGCTCCCCCAGCCTCCCGCTTACATCCCACCAAAGTCAGCAGGGCAGAACATCTTCAGGACCCTTAAGGGTTTGAATCCCTGCAACTCACTCTGACTCCTTGCAAGATTTGTGATGGAAGATCTAATTCTCAGACAGTGAAGAAAACTCCACCTCCAAGTGCTCTTAGTTTTCTTTGTGTTGATTGGTTTGGTTCTAAATTCAAACAAGCTGCCAAGACATCTACCGAGTCCTTTTGCGAGGCTGGGTTCAGCCCCAGATCACACTCTGGACCCGTTTTAACAGCCTCTTACGTCCTCTCTGTCCTCAAACCTTGACAGTCAGGTTCATGAACTGGCACCGAGGGAGAAGTCCCTCAGCCAGGCTGGCGGTGATGTAGGCTGGCTCCCTGCCCCCTGGCAGCCCTGCGTCCCTTATATTTCGTTTCTGCTCAACCGGGGAGAGCATCCAGCGCATCTCACGGCTGAGCCGGCTGCACCCTCTCGTGGAGACGCTGGTTTTAGCTCCGGCATGTGCTGTAAACGGATAATATGTTTGTTGGAACCCGTCTTCTCCATCAGTTTGGACTCTCTTTCATTTGTTGTGTGCTTTCCGTTGCTTGTTTGGCTTTCCCCTGCAATCTTCAGCTGAAGGTGCAGCTGAACTCGTTTTGCAGAAGCTGCTTCCTCCGCTGTGATGAAGATTTACAAAGCTGCTCAACTGCAGCCCTGCATTTCTTCCTTCCTTCCCACTGCTCCCAGGCACCAATATTTCGGCTGCAATGCTTTGCCCGCTTCTCTTGGCCTTGCTTTGGCTGGGTGCAGCTCCTGCATGGGATGGCAGGGCTGCAGAGCATCACGGGATGTCCCACCTCTGTGCCAGGCTGGTGAGTGTGGAAGAGTCAATTCTGAAGGTGAGAGAGGAGAACTCGGTGAAGTACCAGAGGACTTTCCTGGGTTGTGAGATGATCGACTGGCTCGTTCAGGAGGGAGAAGTGGAGAACCGAAAGGAAGCGGTGGAGCTGGGACGGGCATTGCTGGAACATGGGATCATTCAGCATGGTAAGCAAGGGTCCGGCTGGAGCTGGGATGGCAAGTGAGAGATGAGCATAGTTGTCAAGGCTGTGCTAGGAACAAATCCCCTTTCATCTCATGCAACAAGTGCTGGTCATGTGCCCACTTGAAGACGGCAATGGGGCCTTTTAGTTCTATGTTTGGAGCTGGTGACCTTTGAAATCGGAGTAATCTTCCACCACCCACAAAGGCTTTGAGTTGAAATCTGAGCTATTGCTCTTCAGTTCTTCAAAGCCCCCGGCCACAGGACTGGGATCCGCCCCTGGGGTTTTGAGTGCTGGGTTGTGAGGATGTAATGTTCAGCTCCACTTGGCTGGAGATCACAACCATCTTCAGGAATTAATCTTTTGATTCAGGAGGCAGGGAGTCCTCTGAGTGTCTTGGACAGGGACAGGTAGAGAGCTGTGACTTGATGGTGCAACCCTGGGAGATGGCACCTCTTGGGGAAAGGGCCCCGCTGTCCTCCTTCCCTACAGGTAGTGTTCTCACAGTCCAAAAAACTGCAATAGAACACAGGCATTAAAACCAACTCATCTGGGTCCCTCAGGATATTTGCTACATATTTTTTGCACCCCCTCAGATTCTTCCTCCTCCCCTCTTCTCTCCTAGTCTCCAATAGGCATCACTTCTTTGACAGTGACACCCTCTACCATTTCTGGATCAACTTTCGAAGGAGGCGTCGTCTCACAGAGTTACTCAACGAGAACTCTTCTCGTGCCCTGTCTGAGAGCCCGGACAGCCCCTTCTGTCTTCGCAAGCTCAACTCAGACCCAGGCAACACCAGCTTTCTCTCTGGTAATTGTGGATGTATTTGTGGAGGGGTGTAAAAGCAAGAATTGTATTACCAGAGTACCCCAGAGCTGAGGGTGTTCCTCCAGGCATCCTATGAAGTGACTACTCATCTGTTTGGGATGGCTGGATGGATAAGATACAGTTGCCGTCTATATCACAGCTTCCAATAACAGGAAAATAACTCAATTTACTGTTAATGCAGCTCTTGATATTTCTTTGAAACTAGTTTTATTCTTTCTAAGGTTCAAATACTATTTTCAGTGCATGCTTACCTTTCGGATGTGGATCAGGCTTGTGGGGAGAAGCTTGTTATTTTAGACCAGTCAGTTCCTTCCTTGGGTAATTGTTATTTCTGCCTCTTTCAGTCCAGACCAACAAGGAGATCAAAATTGTCTCAGCAGTTCGAAGGAGCAGCATCACTTCCCTCTCTGGAAACTCCAACCCCTACTTCAGCACCTCTTCTGCACTGGTGTTCCCTCCTGTGGCTGAATGCAACCCCAAATCAGGTCTGAGCTTCTGCATTGCCCTCTTGTTGCACTCAATTCCTTTGGGATGCAGATTAGCTTCAGCCTCAGGTCCAAACCTGTCCACTGTCAGCCTGCTGGCTTGCAAGAGGAGAGGGTCAGCCTCACCTCCGAGGTTTGCTTTGGAAAAACATTGAGATGAATGCAAAGCTTTCTGTGTGCAGTGACTGTGGCTGGTTCTAACATCAGTTCTCCAGCCCATGGCAAATCTCCAGGCTGCCTCCTTATACACTTTACTGCATGAAATTCTACTGATTCTGATAGGATCTGTCACCTTCTGCTCTAGTGTTAAAGAGACCGGTCACCAACGAAGAGCTCCTGTCCCCTGGGGCCCCGTACATCAAGAAAACGCTAACGGTAAGCGACGATAGCAATTGGTTTGCTGACCCAACACTATAGAGAGCTCTGACTGCTCTTGGATAGCTTTCTGTCTGCTGCTCTGACCTCTGCATATAGAAACCTTGATTGTATGTCACATCATCACAGATCTTTCCTGGTGGGTCTCCATGGTCTGCAGGCATTCTTGTGGGTGAAAATGCGTGCAGCCTCTGCTTTAGTTTCATGTTTGTTAAAGGGAGAAACCAGGAAAGAGCTTATGTACTGGATGGAAAAGGTCCCATTTGTGTTCCGTCCAGCTCCATACAAACTATAGAATCAGCCAAGTCTTGTGACAGTTGAGACTCTGATACTCATCCCCTGCCACACAGATTCCACCTTTCTGCATGGTTTTGTGCATCTGCCAGGCTCCAGCTGCAGATCAGACGTGTTGATCTCGCCCATCAGCATCTGCAGCAGCCAGAGGGCTGCACTGGCCTTTCTAAAGATGGGCTTTTCTTCATGGACAAAAGCAACACTGCAAAATCTCCAGGATGCTGCAGACAACCTGAGCTTTGGGCCTTTGCTTTTCTAATGATTTCTAAGGCTGTAGGACCAGTCAAGGCAGGGCTGGTGGGTGCTGGGTGCGAGACAGTTCCTGCCCTGCAGATCCCGTCACCCTTGTTTATTTTTGTGTAAAACTTCTCAACCTCTTCCTGCCCCCCTTCGAAAGGGGGAACTCCCAGTTGGCCACTTTAGGAAGCGTGAGGGTTGTCTTGCTGTACTGGTTTGACACAAGTAGGGTTACAGGGGAGCTGTGGACCGGGTTCCCACGTTAGCTGTGCTGTAGAAATTGGTGGGAACGAGAAAGGAAAATAAAGCTGGTGATTAGAGTGGCATGTGTGAGGACGTGCTGTTCATTCTCCTCCTGAATACTCTTGCCCTGCCCTTCAACTCTGCCAGCCTGGGCCTTTCATGGCTCATTTCCTTCTGCTTAGCTGTGCAGTTGCTGTTACTTATTTATACGGGTGATGTGAAAAGTCCTTTGGGAATTCCTTTTCCCTTTTAGTCACATCAGATGGCCACAGTATCATGGCAAACTGCTCTGACAGACTGAGATCAAGTGGGAAAAGTTGGGTGGCTACTTCCACCCTGGAAATGCTCTCCTGTGCCAAAGAAAAGGCACCGTATGCGTGCTCTGGAAGTGATCTCACATGCTCTTGCTGCATGCCCTGGGCTGCTACTTCATGCTGCTTGTGCTTCACTCTTCTGCACTTGCTGGCAGGGAATATTAATCAGAAAGCAGATTTGCAGAAAGCAATCTGTGGTTCTGCATCTCACTTGGTGTGTAGCTCAGGAATATTCCACTTTGCTTCCAAATGACAATAGAGTTGGAGGAAATTCAGAGCACTCAGTGTTTCTCTGAAAATGTGTATTTTATCCAAATGTAGCAAAACACTGACTAAGACAAGGAGAGGTGTTAACAACACCTGCAGACAGAGATATAAGCGGTCCAGAAGGGCAAAGTGACCGACATGCTGGATATGCAGGTGATGCTTGTTCGAAAATCCTTCACAAACTGAGTGGGAACAAGGATGCTCTCTGAGACACTGGCGCAGGTGAATGAAAAGATCCACCAGAATAAGACTGGTGAGAGACTCTTCCTTGAAACCATGATTCCCAAGAGGAATCGTTCCCCAGCTACCGTGCTGGGAGTCGTCAGAGATTTGTAACTGCAGAGATATGGAAAGCTCCCCAATGCCCAAGGATGATCTTCTTCCACATGGAAGGCTGAGAAAAATCATAGAATCGTAGAATGGTTTGGGTTGGAAGGGACCTTAAAGATCATCCAGTTCCAACCCCACTGCCATGGGCAGGGACACTGGAGAACCGTGGTGTAACACAGATTATTGCTAATGTAGGTGAAAGCAGAGCTTAAAGGTCCTGTAGTCTCGCTGATGGTCAGAGAAGACTTGAGTCAAACCCTTCTCTTCTGTCCCACGCATGCCAGCAATCAGGATCATGAGCAGAGCTCTCCATGACACAAGGAACTGTTGCATCTCCTCTATCCAACCCGTTCCTTTGTTTTCAAAACTCTTTTTTTTTTTCTGCTTGTAGATTGTGGGGGATGCGGTGGGCTGGGGTTTTGTGGTCCGAGGAGGAAGACCTTGCCACGTCCAGGCAGTGGACCCAGGAGGACCTGCTGCTGCTGCAGGGATGAAGGTAGTTCTTACTCGTGGAAATTTAACAGGCAGCAGGACTTGTGTCCTGCTTCAGCCTTTTGGGCTGAACACACCACCCCCCTCCTGCAGTGGAGATCAGCCTGACCGAGGAGGTGCACGGAGCTCCAGTAGTGATGTGAGAGGCAGAGGGAAGGATGCTCTCCGCAGGCAACGTGCAACGCCTGTGCCTACAGGGCAGCAGGCTCCCCTTTTGCCAAGGCAGCACAGGGGCTGAGGGCAGCTAAAACTGGAAAAAACTGTTCAAAAACTAAACTGTCCCAGACTTTGGAGCTGTCAAAACTGTTGGAGTTACTAAAAGCAAAGCAGAGGATTCTCAGTTCAACGCCAGAAACTAAATATAACCCCAGTGAAGCAGGGGAGGAGCAGAGCTTTATCCTGAATCACCTACTTTCACAGCTCCTGCAATGTTACGCATTTTGTGTTTCATTGCTCTTAACAATGTAGTTCTGCGTGAAACTTTTCCATGTACAGGAAAGCTGTGTAACCTTAGACTGATGGCTTATTTGCATTCATCAAGTAATTCCCAGTATTTCCAGCCCAGGTGAAACGAACTGAGGTCTCGAAACTCATTTTAGACACACGCACGTGTGAGTTTTGTGTCTAGAGTTGCAGGCATGAATGAAAGAAACGTAGAGTTTTCCCCAAGCCCGCCAGTGCTGCAGAGGCGTTTGGACGACGTCCTTAACAACGTGCTTTAACTTTTGGCCAGCCCTGACTTGCTGAAGCAGTTGGCCTGGGTGGCTGTTGTAGGTCCCTTCTAACTGAAACACTCTACTCAATTCTATTTCACTGTTACTTATAAACCCCCCAGCAGCAAGGGGAGTGATTTCTACAGGTTGATATAAGTGTAAAGTCACACGGATATTTGAAATAATGCGATTCTTTAGCGGCAGAGTGTGGCTTCTTGTTTGCTTCAGGCAGGATTGGAAGGGATGGATGTATTTGTTTCGTTTATTCAAGAGCCCAGTTCGTTTCTCCTTACCTAACCTCATTTGTTCCCCAATTGTTAGATGTTAATATTGTACCTTATTTCCACCTGTGAAATGAACCACTGCTCATAAATGAGTCTGTCTTTTTTTTTCCTCAGCTCACAGTCTAAATCCCTTTGGTCCCTTTTTATGATTCAGTGAAGGAGGCACAGGGATTGTTAGCGTAGCTTAGGAAGTGGTAATGCTTTTGCCTTTGCAGGATTTTGTAGCAAGTTATTTGCATTGCAGCCTCTGTCTCTAGTCAGGCACGGGCAGAAGTTGCCATGAAGGTATCTGCTGAAGGTGACCCACCCTTCCTCTGCTTGCAGGTGTGCCAGTTTGTTTTCTCAGTGAATGGTATGTACGTTTTGCACCTGGACTATCAGACCATCAGCAGCCTCATTATGACAGGACCACGAACTCTTGTGATGGAAGTCATGGAAGCCATTGAATGAGCAAAGAAGTCTCATCCCACCGCTGTGTGGAAAGGCAGGACACGCAAGGATGGACCGTGGGGAAGGACCAAGCTTGACAATTCACTCTGAAATGTTAGCCAGGGATTTTAATATATTTTCGAATAAATACATTCTAACGGACAAGTCTCGGATTTTGATATTCTTGAAATATTTGGCTCTATCTGATCTTGAGAGGGTTTAAGCTCCTGCAGCTCCTTTTTAGTGCCGGTGGGAGAGCTCAGCACATCGTGTAACCACGCCTTAGAACAAGCCGTTCACCCAGGCAAGCTGCAAGACAGGTGGTACAAGCAGGTAAGCAGCGAGAAGCTTCACACCGAGTGAGTACATCTGAGCTCGGCTGAGTTGTCTGTGCACTCTACCGAGAACACAACGTGCTTTCCATATGGCCCGATAAGCTGCGCCATCGCCTCTGTCAAGAAAATAAGGAACTGAGTACAGTGATGTACGCTTCCTTGTAACGGAAGTCTGAGGCTCCTGCTGCTCCCTCGGCTTAGCCACGCTCACAGCCAGGGCTGTGAGAAGGGGAGACGGCAGTGATTGTGCTTTTTGTGCCCCCACCCCTAATAATGCTTAAATCCATTAACCAGCTTCGCCTCAGCGCGCAGCCAGGGAGAGGTCCCAGACATCACGGGCTGCTACCAACCTAGTGGTGGAGAGGCAGTGAGGGAAGGAGAGACCCTCAACAGTGTCTGCTCTAAGGGAGGTGTTGCAGACCAACTTCAGCTCGGCGAGAGAAGAGAAATGAGAGAAAGCCCCCAGAATCCAGGCTCCTGACCCCTGCTCTCCCAGGATGAGTGCATTTGCAAAATATTCATGTGCAGACTATCCTGCAAGTGAACTAAAAACAGAATATCAGGTAATAACAAGAAACTGGGTAGGGTTTTTTCTTTCCGCTTCACAGAGCGTCCTGCTGGTGATGAGCCTGCGATGCTGTGCATACAGTAGGATGATTTCCAGCACTCCTGCTTAGGGCAGGTCCCTCGGGGCAGCTCTTTTGGCCACTGAGCAGGTCTTAAAAAAATACCCAAACCAAAAAAAAATAGTCATTTTGATTTGAATTAAAGTTAAAGTGGGAGCTGACTTTCTTGGGAAATCTGGTGTCAGCTGTGTCTTAGGTATTGTGTTACTGCTGGCTGCCTTTTTTTTTTCCTTGGTATAAGGGGATATGTGCTCCCTCCACACTGGTGCAGAGGTAATAGGACTGCTTGGAGCACAGCATTCCTGGAACATGGTCCAAGCAAGATGTTTGCATTGATAATCCACTGGGGTCCTTCCAGCCCCTAAGAGAAAGCAGACAATCTTTTAAGCCGTTTGTCAATATACTCACAGTTATTTCTAGCCACTCAGTGCACAAGCGAAGCAGCATTCAAAGCCTTTTTGCTTTTCAGGTTTTGTTTGGTGCTGCTGTTCAAAAGAGGATTTGGGGTCTGTGCTGGTCCCAAGCCTTAATCCAGGGGGGTTGGGCTTGAACTAAAGTCACAGCCAGGATACTACAGCATTTTGTGAGCACCTTGGGATAAGCAGATCAGGAAGAAACTGCCTGAACAGGAGCACTGGAAGCAGCTCCAGATTTTTCTGACATAAGCAGAGCACAAATTTTACCCTTGGATCTGAAGTCCCTGAAAGTGAAGCACAGGACATCTCTCACCTTCTCCTAGTTTTAAAGTAAACTCTAGCAAATCTGTGCAACTACTGAAATCCAGTAAAATACAGAGGATAGGTGATTTGTGGTATTTAAATGTAGGGCAGTGGCAACTCTCCTTAGGCTACCACGTGCTTCGTGTTTTGTCTTAACAAAACTTAAGTGACTGCTTTTAGTGTTATCTTTTGTGTATTTGATGCTTTTAACCACTTAGTAGATTAGAAAGCAAAATAGTAGTGAATGTTGCCGTTTTGCCACCACATTTTTCTTTGGAGTGTACAAATATTTAAAACCGATGATTTTATCTGTTGATGCTTTTGAAGGTGCCTGTGTTTCCTATAGAAGGGGGTTTCTTGCAGCTCGCTGTTGCAATGGGCAGCTGATGCTGACAGTCCCTGGAGAAGCAGCCAAAAATCTGGCCTCCACTTATAACAAGAAATGCCCCTGTCAGATGTTTCATTCCTGGCAACGAGGACAAAATCTTTCTGAAAAAGTTTTGGCATGGATTTGGATGTCTCTCCCAGCCCCGGAGGGCCTGGGGACCACATGCCGGTGGAGGTCAGGGCCGTATCCCACAGCTGGGAATTCTGCAGCACCGTTGAGCTCCAGTTCATGATTCAACCTCTGGCCTCGCAAAACTTACAGATGTGCTTCATTTCCTTAAACAAATGCAATGCGATTCGCCTTCGGTGCAGACGCCAGGTTTTAAAAAACTATTTAATGGGATGTGCATGGGGCTGAACTGACTTCATCCCTAGGAGTCCGGCAGTGGGCGGGAGCCACGACTTGTTGCTGCGCTCCAGGAAATCAGTGTGGAGCTTCCTAGATGTATATTTAGTGCTTAGTTAGCAAACCCCCCTAAAAGTGGTTCAGTTATTCATAGAAGCAGCCTCTTGCTTTCCACACACGCTTTATTTAGCCAAGCCGTGCTCTCCGCGTGGTGAGAGGGAGGTGGGGGAATCGCTATCCTTCTCCCCCTGCTCTCCCTCCCCTCCCTTATCCCTCCTGACGTCTGGGGATTGAAATCTCTAATCACGCCGAGGCGCAGACGAGGCGCCAGGACCGATTCTCCCACTATTTAAGAATGTAGCTGGATTCATCGCACCTCCCGGCTGATTCCAGGGAAAGCCGCGTCGCTCCACACAGGTCTGTGACTCGTTACCCTCCGCGGCTCGGTTTGCAGGGATACTGTGGGGTTTTTGGGTATTGATGGAGAGGGAAACTGCTGCAGGGGTTTGCTCTCCGGGACACTTGGAGTTGGTGCAGCTCAGCTTGGGACTGCGCTGCCAATGCTGCACAGCTCTCGTCCTCTCCTGGTAAAGTAGCTTCAAGACTCATATTTGCTGCAGGTCAGGTCTAAATGTTGCCAGGACTACTTTATCAATTTTTCTTTGGAGTGATGGCTGTGAGAAATGCACTTTGTTGGTTGGGTGGGTTTGTGGGGTTTTTTTTTCCTTCTTTATTGTGGTTCATAGTATAAAACCTGTGGGAAATTGCTGCCGAAGAGGACAGTCCTTGGAAGGGTTTATTAGCAGTTGCAGTTGTCTGGGTGGGTTTTTCTGGGGTGGGTTTGCATTGAGCCGATGTTCCTAAGCCTACCTGGGCTATGGGGAGCCGCAACGACTCAGAGAAGTAAAACTTGTGCCTTACTTATTTGTGCTGGGATAACTGAGAAATTCATTCGATCATGGAACTGAAATACAGGAGATTTCCATGAAGAAACAGAACAGGTTGATGAATGTGGGTTTTAGTGGGGTTTTTAATCTGGTTTATGTGCTTTAACTAGCAAAGCACTTGAGCGGTGTGGGGCACATCTACCCCTGCCACTGGCCACCTCTGGCAGGTCGCTGCCTCGTCTGTCCCTGGCACTGCTTGTGTGTCTGGCCATGAGGTGACATTGCTTCTGCCAGCACTTCTGTGCAGAGACAGTGATGCCCTCTGGGATGAGAGATGATGGAGATGTCCCCAGATTGTGGCTGTGGAGAGTGGAAATAATTCACAAGGTCGCCAAATCCTCGCTCCTAGTTGTGCTGATTTAAACACGTGGCAGGGATTTTTTGCATAGAATTTTTTTCCTTTAATGACAGCAACTACTTTTAAAATTTTCTGTACAAATAAGGGAATCTCCAAGTGCCTTAAACTCCAGATCCTCTCTGAGCGCACAGCTGGGGCAAGTGGGAAACGGTGTCCCCATGCTCCCCCCTCCCTGTTTTCCAAGCCCTGGAAATGCGACATGCTCCATGTGTTGCTGTCTCCAAATTCTTTCCCTGGGCAACTAATGGGAACAAGGCATTGGCGTGCCAGAGGCTGCCTGCCTGCCAGCAGGCTGATGTCACTGTTGTCCCCTCCATCCTGGGGTGCACAGCTCAGCCTGGCTGGCTGGTGACACCAGCAAGCGCAGAAATGGATGTAAAGGTACCGCGGAGTCCCAGGAGGGGCTTGGGATGCAGCAGGTAACCTGTGAAGAGGATCTTTTGCAGGGTGGGGAAGAGACAGCTCCTCCAGCCACGTGTTTGTCACCATTTCAAACAGGTGCATTTGTTATTCCTGCTTTCAGGTAGGAAAATGAAAGCTGGAGAAGCAAGACAGCAATGGCTTTGCCTCTGAAGAGGTGAAGTGCCTGCTCCTTGCTTTAGTCACAGTCAACATCCACACCCTGGGGACTTACTGGGTCCAACCTGGGTTGATACCGAGCTCATCCTTACTGACACAGCCAGGTGGAAGCTCCTGGCTGAATTGGCCCCTGCGGGAAGCTCGGTTCAGGGCAGGCTGGAGAAGCTGCCCTGTTTATTTCACTGGGCTTTGTATCCCGTATAACCCTGGTTAACATGAAAAGCTCATGGGCAATCCCACGATTTTGCCTGCATTTGGCATCCCATTTTCCAGCAGAACCATGGGGAAGATGCAAGGAAATTAAGAGCAGTTTGATGGCATTGCAAAGTGGCACAAAGGAACGTTTGAACCGAGGGATGTTTAGAAAATGCAAACTTCTCGCTAGTTTTTGGTATGTTTACCTCTGCAGCCAGGGCAGGCTTTCCTTTTCTTGAGGTCATGGTTAGATTCTTGACTCCCACCTGTAAAAGGTTTGCTGTTTTTCATAAGCAATGACTTCATATTATTAGCTGGGAAAAAAAAAAAACCAGCAAGTGTTTCCCATGGCCAGAGGTTTCAGTTACGCTGCAGTTGTTCTGTATAACCTGATCTTCCATCAAAAAAAAGTAATCACAGACTGAGTGGGGTGGGTGACAGCTCCCTGTTGTAACTTGCATAGTTTTCCATTCATTCTTACCACAATTTAGAACTGATTTAAACTCCAGGGGATCACGGCTGGGTCACTCATGTGCGTATTTATTTTTCCTTGAAATCACGAAAAAGCTGATGTATTTGAGGGGAAATAGGCATTTGCCAGGAGCCTCTAAATACCTGTCCATCAAAATGAACACCAGTCAAATGTCACTGCAGACGGCGGTTGGGGAATCTCGCGTACGGTCTGGTTCTGCCAAAAGCAATAAGGGTGAAATGTGTAGAACAAAAATGACAGGTGCCAAGGACGCGCTGCAAAAAGCCAAACAGCGTGCGGTTTAAAGCTGCTGTGTTGAGACTGAGACAAGGGGGATGCGCTGTTTCCATCAGTGAAGTTTTATGCCAGTCTAACTTTCCTGACCCAAACCGAATAGAATTGGAACCCAGACCAGCAAAGCTGAATGTTCTCAGTGCCTGTGGGCTGGAGGGTGAGTGCTGAGGGGTGCTTGTCCTCACCCAGCCAGCTCTGGCGATACCACGGAGTTACTTCTAAGTCAAACTGATCCTCTGCCATGATTAAGTCTATTACTGCATCACTTTTAAGTCTTTTTCAGGTGAACAAGTTAAAACAAGACTATCCCAATAAGTCCGGAATGGAACTTCTTGGGAACTCCACCATGAAATAAGAAATAAATCCTTTGTTTGTAAACCACTGGCGTATAAACTCAGTCAGGTCTGTGGTAGCCCTCCTGCTACACAATTGCTTTATCACAGTGACTGCAGGGTCATGAAATCCATAGTGTGTGGAGCTTATTTTCCCAAGAATGCTTCTCTGAGTGTTTTTCTTTTTCTGATCCGTGCATGCGTTGCAGGGAGATAAGAAAGCTGCTGTGTTTGTATACCTATACTTATTTTGGTCCTGATAGTCAGAAATAATTCCTCTGGTTTAAATCAGAAGTTGTTCTGGAATCTATGTGTAACCAGTGATTCGGCCGATGTTGATTGTTTCCATGATCAGAGTAGAACCCAGCACTCATTGTACCACTGTTGAGATGGCTGTACCACTGTTGAGGTGGTTGTACCAAGAGGGCAGTGCCCAACTCCAGGACCAAGCAGGCTGAGAGGAGGACTAGATCAAGGTCTGCTCCCCATCAGGTTTATGAACACAACTTAGTGCCTGTCCAAGGCACCCAGCAGCTCTATTGGAGACACCAAGAATGTAAAATAACACATAGGAATTGCAGGAAAATTTAGTATTTGCTTCTCCTCTCACTTTTTCAGTACTGTCGGTGATGTGTAGAGCTCAGCTTGTGTTCCTTTAACTGAGGACCGCCAAACCCTGGGGTTTGAAATGTTAAAATGTTTGATATTTTGATGTTTGCCTTCTTGTAGGTCCTGGTCACCATGCTGATCCACACTTGTTTGTTTTTTGCCTGCCTGCCCGTGGTGAGCCATGTCTGGGGACGAGGGAGCCAAGGAGGTAAGGAGCCCCTCTACCCTTGCTCTGGGCAACTCCCTCTGGTCTGGATGTCACCTGGATTAACCTGCAATGGCACTACGTGCAAGGACTGTTTTCACTCACTCACAGGCTTTCAGGGGGCTGCTGTACTCTGGTGTCTGTTGGTGAAGCTCCAAACAGCCTGTTCCCACACATGAAGAGCAACGGGGGATCAGGGGGCCTATTTGGGGAGAGTATCTTGATCCTTCCCCACCCTGCAAAGCGTGTCCTCATCACTGGCAGCGGTTCAGCATGCCACTCCCTCGCACCAGGGATGCATTGCAGCCTGTATGAGCAACGCAGGATGCTTACGTGGTCTGCAAAAGGAGCATGAGAAGCAGGAGCAAAGAGAGGTGTTGCTTCTGTTGGTCGCTGCGTCTGTCCTGCACTCGGACACCATTGCTTTGGGTGTGTGTGCTGAAACGTGGTGCAACATCTGGATAAGAAAGCACGTGAGGTGCATTGCTCCTGTAACATATAGTGCCCCCATAGCACCATGAAAGATCAAAAAATGCCTGTAGCACCTCACCACATCCTTTCTGAGATTGAGTTGTAGCATCATAGAACCGTAGAATCATAGAATTGTTTGTGTTGGAAGGGACTTTAAATATCATCCAGTTCCAGCCCCCCTGCCATGGGCAGGGACACCTCCCACCAGACCAGGCTGATCAAGACCCCATCCAGCCTGGCCTTAAAAAATCCACTTTTATATCACGTTTGAACCTTCTGTGGAAGTAGCCAGCACGAGGGTTTCTAGAGAAGTGATGACACTTTAGAGCTTGGACAGACACATTTCCATGCTGTGCATCTTCCAGAAGAGCCTTAGCAGTTCAGTCAGGGCTTAACTTCTATCAGCTGGAGAGCAAGGTTACAGCATCAAATACTGCACATCCAACACAGGGCAGGCAAACAGTGGAGCTTTCATGGCTCTGGGGTTCATTTGCATCCAACACATAATGGTGCTTTAGAGGATGTTGTGCTTCCTGATCTGTCAGGGGACATTCTTGCCTTTTTAGCTTCTGGGTTCCTAGAGTGATGGCTGAGGAGCTGGACCAAAAGACAAGAGCTCCATGTTTAATCTGACTATGAATTCCCCTCGTTGTTCCGTGATCTTTTACTATTCCTCTTAAGTGTGATTCTGGGGTTTAATTTTGTCCCTCGCCCCTCTTCCTCATGTTTTCCTTCTTCCTCTTCAGATTTGCCAGGGTTGAAATGTGAATCTGAGCTTTGTTTCCCCCAAATAGTTATCTGTTTGTTGGGCAGCCTGCAGGAAGTCTCTTCAAGGAAAGGTTAAGGCACAGATGTTGGGCTGAGACAAGCAAGTCTTCGCTGCTTTCCTGGGCTGTGACTTCATGGCAAAGATGTCAGGAGATATCTGGATGTCACACAAAGCCAGAGGAGGGACTTGAGGAGTCCAGCACACACAGTTTGCCAGCACTGAGCAGGATGCTCCAGGTCACCCCTAGCTTTTTTAATGAGTAATGGTACAGGGATAGAGATTGGTAACGACCGCAAATGAGGGCGGGTATTTGGGAGCAGATGTTTGTATTGCGCAGGCAAAGAACATGCTCATTTGTTGCAAATTAGGGCAGCCTGCTGGAAAGGCAGCTGTAGGTACGGTGTCAGGAAGGAGAGGGGATAAATCTGCTGAGTTGCCGTCCTATATCCAGTCAAGTGAAAAAGTTTCACATGGTGACATTTGTGTGACGGTAAAGCTACGGTTTCATAAGGAACCATTGATCCAAAGGGTGACGCATGAGTTCAGACATCCAGCTGGAGTTTAAAATATATCTGTGAAACTCAGACGTGATAAGGGACTGTGCTCGCTCTTCTATTTACCTCCTTGCCTGATATTATTTTCTTCCTTAGGATTTATCATTTAGTTTGCTGCTCCCTGCAGCAAACCGATACAAGCTGGTGCCCATGAGTTACGGCCCTGCCAGGAACTGTTATTTACACTTTATCAGGTTTTCTTTCTTTTTTTTTTTTCCTCTCTAAACCCAGCTGGTCCTTGGAGCCGCCTCTGAAACGATCTTTCTGCAGAAGTATGGGATCCATCACCCGGGGAATTTCTGTATTTCTCAGCAGTCCAAAGCTACTAAAGAGTCTCCTAAAGACCTTTTATGTGTTCCCTGCCCTCCCATTTCAGATGTTTGCACTAACACACCTGCTGAAACAGAACGTCCTGCATGAAAACTCCTGGGGAGTCCTCCAGGACGTGAGACGTGCAGGGAAAGCTCTCATTTTCGCAGCAGGCTGTTTTCCCTGTTTGCAGCAATGGATACTGAGGTCTCATTTGAGTGCCTTGAGAAGCTCTGCATAGGGTGGAGGCCACAGATTTGCAGAGCCTTGTGGTAGGTTTCCTGGCAAAGGTGTGAGGGACTGCAGGAACTGCTGTGCGGCATCGGGGGATGCTGAGGACTTGCATGGGATGGTGAAGGTTTCCTCAGCAGGGTAACTGTTCCTGTGTCCTTAGAGGAGACGGCGTACATGGTGTTTGTGTGTGCGTGTGCAGAGGGAGCGATTGTATCCCTAACAGCACACACATCTCCTCCTGCCCAGGGTCAGGCCGGCTGAAACTCACTGTCCTTTCGGAAGACAGGCTGCAAATGAAATGGAAAGAGACTGAAGGGAACATCAGTGGCTACAAAGTTCGGGTAAAGCCCATGGCAGGTATGTATTATGTGTTAAAGCCTTGGACATAAAGCCCCAGCAGAGATTTAGGTATGAGTAAGGGACTGAGCTCCACCTTTTGACTGGTGGACAGCAGGACTTCAGTAGAATTATTAGCCCTTAAGGTCATACGGATAAGGAGGAGGGAATTATCTGCTGGTTGTTGTAGTTTCAAGTGCCGAGTACCTAGATGAAAACTCTCCAGAGGGCTGTCCATGCAATACGGACAAGAAGCCTTTCTGGCTACCGTTGGAGCAGTCCACGATGCCGCACCGGTGCAGGCACCGTCCCTCTGGCACTCGTTCACAGACAGAGATGGAATTCGTCAGTACTCACCCTAGGGAAAGCCTTAGCTAGAAAGTGTTGCTTTTTAAGGCTGTGAGGAAAAAAAAAAAGATGAGGAAAGGTTCATTGCCTGCTTCTGTGGGAGCTCTCAGCTCTCCCTGTACCCTCAGAGACATGGGGTGGGAAGTCCTTGACCTTATGTGTGTGTGGGGCTGAGTGCCCGGCTCCCTGCTCCGGGTTTCTCTGACTTCAAACACTGAACCCAGTGGTGTTGGAAGGACACAACGTCCCTTGGGTGGAGCGGCGGTTGAAGGCAACCTTTTGGCTGGCGTTTGGGTTTCAGTCACTGCCGCTCTGCCATCCAGCCAGAGAAGGGAGCTGCCAGGCAGGAGTGCCTGCGGGAAGAGCTCTTGAGATCATCCACTCACTTTTAGCTCAGCCCCCACCTGTTTCCCAAGCCAGAGTAGGAAGTTTCTCATTCCTTCCTCGTCCTGCTCCTCCCCAAGCCTCAGCTCAATGGAGAGCTATGAGCATCCCTGGAATGCAGGCAATCCCTGCCCTCACTTCGGCACATGCCTGAGGCTTTCCCTCTTCCTAGGCTGGGGAGCTCCATTTCCAGCTCTAAACCTGAGCACAGGGATGGGGGGGTTGGAAAGCATTCATCTCCAGAATGTAAAGCTTGCAGACCTTTCTTAAATAGAGGATTTTAGGGAACTGGTTTGCCACTCTCATTTTGTGTAGCAGAGAGATCAACATTGGTTGCTCCTTTGCAGAGCTGCCTTGCTCCATCTGCTCAATCCCATGCCAGTGCAGAAATGCCCCAGTTCCTGGCTGGTTGAGGCATCACAGACCCAGGACAGGTCCCAACACCGTTGGGTATGGCTGGAGGGATCCAGAGGCAGTGCCAGCCCCAGAAATTAGCTGTCTCCCCACAGAGAGCAGCTGCCCTTGGAGAGAGATAGGGCCTGCAGAGACAGCACAGCGAGAGTGGTTGGGATAAGTAAGATGAACCTCAAGTGCCAGTGATGACCTCCAAAAACATCAAGCCACTTCCTCATTTTGTCACATTTGACCTCAGTCCCATCAGCTGGTTGGATGTTTTCATAGTCCGTCTTTACCCTCTGAAGACCGGCTTTTCGCTCAGCAACTTTTCAAGAAGTCGGTGGAAATTGCACTGATGCTGAATGGGAACTGATTTTCCATTTTGGGTGTGTATCAGTGATTTAAAATAAAACCCCAAAGTTCTCAACTCTGGATTGGGAAAAAGAGTAAAAATTAGAGATCTACAATATTAAAAAAGAAATAGGAGTTGACTGAGGTCCCTAGGCAGACATTCCCTGCATTTCAGCAGTGTTTTTTCTACTGTCAACTTAAATTTAAGCTCTAACAGTCTCTGAACTGTGTTTTCATCTCACCTCAGGGGACTCGGAGCAAGAAGTCATGCTGAAAACCAAGACTGCCAAAGCCACAGTGGGGGGGTTGAGCCCTACCAAGGAATACACGCTGCAGGTCTACGTGCTTAATGGCTCCCAGGAAGCCCTGTTTGCCAAGAGGAAATTTGTGAGTAAGTAGAGAGATATGCGTTTTATCATTCGGAGAGCTCTTGAGGCCCTCGGAGATGTGGCTCCTAAGAGCTCAGCCTCCAGAGGGCACCGTGTAGACTATGCCACAACCACAGAGCATGTTACTGTTTTGGTTGGAAGGTTAGAATGGGGGATGGAGAAGACTCAGGAGATGAAGGACTGGGACTCATGGACCTGTCTTGTTTGACTCTCTTTACCTATTTTTGGTCTTCTTACAGTAGAGGAGCTAAAAAATGCATCCCAGACCAGAAACAGCCGAAGAAACTCAGGAGCTGCAACAGGAAAGAATCTCACCTCTTTGGGGAGCTCAGCAGCAGAGCACAGCGGGGTGGCAGAGGCCACCCCACCACCTCTGAAAGCCGTCTTGACACAGCCAGGTGGGTGCACAGCTGTCCCTACAACCACTTCCACCATCCCCCGGCAACCCCTGCTTCGAGGACGTTCAGTGCGACGTGCTAGCCCAGTCTCACATTTTGTGTGCGTCTCTGAACTACAAGAACACAGCAAGGAACATAAAGATATTTGCCTCTCATGCTGGCCAAACTGTCCAGCTTGATAAAGAACATTCATGTGCTGAGAGGCATTCAAATTGAGCAGATATAGTCAAATCCTTCAGCTCAGAGCAAATCCTTTGAGGACAAGCTCCTCTCAAAGCACAGAGGCTAACGATGCCTGATTTCCTAGGCTGCAGGTGGTCTACAAGAAGGTGCGATCACTCACCTATGACTGAGGGCTACACATAAATGAATAGGTCCTCGTGTGTCCATCAACAGGGTTTGCATGGGTTCAAAAGAGCATTCATACATGTTGATGGAAAAGAGATCCATCAGGGCCACTATAAAAAAGACTGGCCCTAACACAGGGTGTTCTGAGTCACAGATTGCTGAGATCTGGAGAGTACACTGGGTATCAGGTACCATGGTATATTTTCCTTGGTTTATAGTTAATAAACATTCATTATTTTCCATCATTATATATAATGGGAAGGACAAACTTCTGCTGTGATCCATTACTGATATTATTATTAACTTCTGAGCCCTCTTGCAGCCCTCTCAGAGAGGGAGGAAGGTGCTCTCTAACTGCCTATTTGCCAAAAGTTTTAGGACTTTTATCCTCTCTGAGCCTCCTGCACCTCTGTCAAAAGTGGCTGAAACGAGCTGACGACTGCACCAGGTTGCATGGCAATAACTCAGCTAGGGACAACGGGGTTTTCTCTCTTTGGAGCACAGCAAAGGACAGAGCTGAAAAGAAAAGGCAGAAGGGGACTCAGCCAAAGGGGTCAGGAGAAAACACAAGAAGCCAGCCCAGTGTGGAGTCTGGTGTGACAGAAGGAACGCCGACAACCATGAGATCATCCCAACGCACTCCTGCAACCTCGGAGCGAGAGTCTATAGGAAAAGAAAAACCCACAAAGGATTCATTAAGGCGAGGTGAGAGGAGTTTCAAACATGTCTTGCTGCTTCTTCCCTATTGTTTTTCCCGAAGCTCGTTGGATACAAGCCTTCCATTCCACTTCATTACCAGGATTTTCAACAGCACAAGTGCTGCTGATGGTGCTTTTAATTGCTAGGTTGTGTTTTGGGGAGCTGTCAGGAATCACTGGAGAAGTTTGGAATTCTGCAGGACATAACAGATTTTAAGACAAACTGAAGCTGGGCCAAAAATCCTTTCAAAGGGTTTAATTTATTGATTTACCACTATTCTCTCTATTTATGTAGCCAACCCATCCAGTTTCTGACAGATCTGTGTAAGAGTTTGTATTCAACAGTCTCCTTAGCCATGGGCCTTCCCAGGCCTTGAGAAAGGGAGGAACACATCAGTGATGTCCACTAACCCAACCTGCTCCACCACCCGGACTTGTTCTTTGTATCTCACAGATAACTGATCCATGATGAGTCTTCAGACTCGTAAGTCAGGACTATGACAGGGCTGAAGGCTGGCAGCACTGTTGGGAGGAATGGGATGGGCCAGAGCATCCTTATTTGATCCCTTGAGACCATTAGGAACCCATTAGGAAAAGAGACAGTAACCTCTTTGCAGCCCATGGAAACTGGATGGGATCATTTATTTCCCGCCACCAAAGATGGCAAATCCCCCACCTGAATAATATTTGGGGAAGATGCGTTCCACCAGCAACAAGCCCAACCTTATCCTCTGTTAAGATGCAGGCCTGTGGAGGGAGAAAGGAAGGGGTTGAGTATCTGGGATGCCAGCAGGTTTTTATGAAGACACTGGATTTAATATAAAGCCACGACATAATTGCAGCCCACAGGGGATCTCCTGATGGAATGGAATTAAGCAATCACCTGCAATTCTTGGAGGTAGGCTGGATAAAAAGGGAGTGATGGGCTGGGGCTGAGATGTAATGGATCTGACAGCTCCAGAGCAGCACACACTTCCTGACAGCTTTAACCCATCCCTTACAGAAACGCAGCTGCACACCACTCAGTTTCTTGGTACTGAGATGGGTTATCCTTAGCCATGCGGTTTCCCCAGGATGCTGTGAAGTTCAGGCTGACAGATGGTCTAATCCACCATCCAGACAAGACCTTACACTACAGATTTGGTTTTGATCTCAAAACTGAAGCAGTTTTTCCTCCTTTACAGTTGTTTCTCCCAGTATCAAACCTTTTCCCCCTCAGGTTCCCAGTTTCAGTGTGACACATCTGCAATGACCGATATTGTCCTGCTTGTGGATGGATCTTGGAGCATCGGACGCAACAACTTCAAGCTCATTAAGGAGTTTCTAAGCAATTTGATTTCTCCATTCAATATTGCCCAAGACAAGATAAGAGTAGGTACGACGCTTTCTTATTTCCTGACCTGGGAAGTCCATGTCCAAAGGGGCCTCAGTGTCTGTTCCTGTGGTTTTGTGCTACTCCAAGGAGACTTTATTTCTTTCGTGTGGGGTCCCGGTTGCGGCTCTTGACAGCTTTTCCCATCTGGAAGCAAGCTCTGGCCTCTAGTGGCTGTAAGCAATAGCTGCACAAGGAAGAGAAGCATCTTCTGGGCAGCACCAGGTTGGACATGGATGCCGAGACAGGTTTGGGGTTTTCTACCTGTCTCTGATGAGGTGCTCAGCCTCCAAGCACTGCGCAAACAGATGTGGTGGCAAAGCTGCTTTGGAGCTGCTTTGAATTCACTCAGAACGGTGCTGCTGCCAGTTCTGGGAGATGCTCACCCCATTGGATGGCACTGGCCAGGCTGTGTGTGAAATTGCGACTGTATAAATCCTTCCTGCTCCTTGGAGCCACCTAATTTGGCCTCGATTAGCACTGAGAATTTGTCAAATCTGCTCTACTCTCCTGGGACCCCACCTGGAGTCCTGTGTCCAGCTCTGGAATCCACAGCATAAGAGGAACATGGAACTGTTGGAGGAAGGCCAAGAGGAGGCCATGGAGATGATTCAGGGGCTGGAGCACCTCTGCTATGAGGACAGGCTGAGAGTTGGGGTTGTTCAGCCTGGAGAGGAGAAGGATCTGGGGAGACCTTAGAGCAGCCTCCCAGTACTGAAAGGGGCTCCAGGAAAGCTGGGGAGGGGCTCTTGATCAGGAAGTGCAGGGACAGGATGAGGGGGAACAGCTTTAAATTGGAAGGGGTGAGATTTATATTAGACATTAGGAAGAAATTCTTCATGATGAAGGTGGTGAGACATTGGCCCAGGTTGCCCAGAGCAGGTGTGGCTGCCCCATCCCTGGAGGTGTTCAAGGCCAGGTTGGATGGGGCTTTGGGCACCCTGATCCAGTGGGAGGTGTCCCTGCCTGCGGCAGGGGGTGGCACTGGATGGGTTTTGAGGTCCTTTCCAACCCAAACCTTTCTATGGTTCTACAAAATCCTTCAGAGCCCCACCACAAGGGTGAGTCCCACTGTTCTCAGTAGGGTCTGAGGCATCACCTTGCTGCCTGCATGACAAGGACCATGCAGAGAAGTGGAGCAAGAAACTAAACCTGCTCAGCTCCAATTCCTTTCGTTATTTTATGGCATCGTCCCATTTATGGCAAGCCTGACACCACCTCCCCAAAACGGATCTGCTCTTGCAGCTCACCTTGCCTTGCACGATGCCAATAGCTCTTATCTTCCCCAGGGCTGTCTCAGTACAGCAGCGATCCCCGCACGGAGTGGGATCTGAGCGCTTACTCTACGAGGGACCAGGTGCTGGAGGCCGTGAAGAGTTTGCGGTACAAGGGTGGCAACACCTTTACAGGTAACTCCATCTCCCAGGCCTCTGCCGTGTGATCTGTGTGGCTGCAGTGGAAGTTGTTCCCATGGGTCGGCATCCTCTGTAGGGAACAAAGGCACTGGGGGAAAAGAGTAGAAGTGGAGGCTTGTGTGTGAGGTTGTAGCACATCACCTGCTTCTGCCTCTCCCCAGGTCTGGCACTGACCCACGTCCTGGAGCAGAATTTGAAGCCCAATGCTGGTGCCCGGCTGGAGGCTGAGAAACTGGTAATCCTCCTGACTGATGGAAAATCCCAGGATGATGCCAACCTGGCTGCTCAGACGCTGAAAAACCTGGGTATAGAGATATTTGCCATTGGTAAGATCACAGCCATCGACAAACTGTAGGACAAAGCCAATCTATTTTGATCTTCAAATCGAAGGTTACATTCCCTCCACTTTGATAGAAGCACCTTGAGGCCATAAAACTGAGGTAGTGAGTAAAACCTCATTACGTTGTGGCTAAGATGCAAATTAAATCATTTATTCAGCACAGGCAGTGCCTTCAGAGGGGATTTTATTTGTTTAGAAAGAGCATTCATTCGCACGAGGGACTTCACACCTCCCATCTAAAGACCTTTACAAGCCTCAGAGACCTGTGCTGTGGGAACAAAATCTGCAACATCGGAATTAAGCAAGAGAACGTTGTATTGGGGAAGGCAGGAAAACTCCTTTATAATTACTGCCTCTCACAACTTTCCATTTCTCTGAATAATCTTATCTGCTCTTTGCTGTCTTGCAGCAACGAGATACAACATAGCTTTGAGTAGCTCTGTCCTTGGTGAATAAACAAGTCTGCTGGAGACTTCTACAAGGGCAATAAAGTTGGTTAGAAACTCTCCTAAATTTGCAATCCCCCAAACTTTAAGTGCTTATTTGTGTCGGGAACACACAAGCAAGGCTTTATTGCACAGTGTTTTGTAGCTAAGTGCCTGGCACTGTGATGTCTTGCATGGACTGGTTGGAGCTGTCGAGCCTCAGCTGTGTGTTGTGTCACCCAAACTAACACCTGTGTACCTGAAATCACTTGGACATCTGTTCCTAGCTGAGACCTTCGCCTTTCCTCTCTGGTTAAGGAATCATAAATAGAGTAGTCTGGGTTGGAAGGGACCTTTGAATATCATCTGGTCCTACCGTCCCACAGTGAACAGGGACACCTTCAACCAGATCTGGTTGCTCAGAGCTCCGTCCAACCTGACCTTGAATAATTCCAAGGATGGGACATCTACCACCTCCCTGAGCAACCTGTACCAGTGTTTCACCACTCTCATCATGAAAAAAAATTATCATACCAAGTCTAAATCTCCCTTTTTTCAGTTTAAAACCTTTACTCCAGGCCCTATTAATGTGTCTCTCCACATCTTTCTTATAAGTACTTTCCTTTAAGTACTGAAAGGCTCAACAAAGTCTCCCTGGAGTCTTCTCTTCTTCAGGGTGAACTAACCCAGCTCTCTCAACCTTTCCCGCTCAGAGGAAGATCAAGTTGTTTGGTCCTTAGATATCAGGATATCTCAAAAGCACCTTGTTCCTCACTGCAAGAGCAAGGCAGAAGGAAGCCAGCAAAGCTGTTAAGGAAATGGTTTTGGACCTGAGAAACCAGATGAGATCCCCATCTGGCAGTGGTACTACTGGGGCAATATTAGGACGAAAATAAGTGTGATGGTGAAGTTCTGCTAAATAAATGGGGTGCTTTTTGCTGATCTCTGACTCTCTTGAAACACAATGTCATGTTCTGATGAACAACAGGCTTTGTGTGCGGAGTGCTGGCACCTCCTAAATGTAAAATTGTTGTTTATTCATTCGTTCCTTTCCCCTTTTATGCCAGATGCCTCTTAGGGTGAAAAATATCTGCCTTCCCGGTAGCAAAGCCTGCAAGTGATGAGGAGGCAGGAAAACAGAAGGATTCAGTAGGCTCTCTCCAGGCCACAAGACACCTCTGAGTTCATGGAGTTGAGAGCCCTTGCCAGGCTGGACTGAGGCTGTGGCTGCAGGAAAGCCCAAGGCCATTCTTAGACACTGCCACCCACTGGAATGACTGGGAGGCTTTGCTTGGAGGGCAGGGCGATGGTGGGCCCTTCTTGGCCTTGAGCAAACCACACAGAAGGAGGCAGAACCTGATCGTCTCTGGGGAGCTTTCTGAGTCTTGTTCTCTGCTCTGGTTGCAGGGGTGAAGAACGCCGATGAGGCAGAACTGAAGCAGGTGGCCTCGGAGCCGCTGGAGCTCACTGTGTACAACGTGCTGGATTTCCCACTGCTGAGCTCTCTGGTCAGCAGTCTCACCAGGGTCCTGTGCACCAGGATTAAAGAGAAAAGCAACAGGGAAAATACAGGTGAATCCTCCTCAGTGAGGGCTGAGCTTCCTTCTGCTCACCACCCACCTTCCTTGCCATCAGGAGTGACCCTTTTTCACAGCTTTCCTTCCATGAGCTCAACCACCGTGTCAGCACCACCTGGCTCTTCTCCAGTGCCAATCTTGCTCAGCTCTCTTGCTGCCTGACCATGGTCCTTGCCACATCAATGAGTTAGCTGGTTGCTCCCGCGGTCATTGTCTTCTACAACACCCTCTGGATGCAGTTTTTCCATCTCCCACTCCACTGCAGACTCCCTGCCGTCTCTAACAAGTCGCAGAGAGGCGTTACCCATAGATGTTTCCATTCTGATCTGCTTGGTTTAGTTATCTGCTTTTGGCCTCTGATCCTCTTCCCTATCAAGGGTTTGGATAAATCTTGGTAGATATAATCGCCTAGCGACAATAATTACCATTGGAGGGAAGAGGGAACTTCTTTCCCGTCTTCCATCATCATATGATGTGATCACCTTCTTTTTCGAGTTTCTACCAACCAAGAGGAGGTAGAGAAAGCAAAAGAGGTCATGTGAGAACATATGAGGGAGACTGCACGGAGGAAAGTTGTAGGTAGGAGGAGGAGATGATAAGACATTTTTTTTCTCCATGCTTTACTTTAAATAATGGATCTCCAAAGCATTTTCAAGTTAAAACCAAGCAGTCTGTTTCTTTCCTTTGCTGGAAAGTGGCTTGATTGATGAACAAGAGAGCGGAGAACTACTCCAAACGTTAGCTTAGATCCTCAGGAGTAGTATCATGTACATATTTCCACCTCTCTCTGCTCCAAAATTGGCCTAAGGAAAACAGGAAAATCTAACTTCCAAGCATATTTTTATTTCAGTGCTCTGGAGATTCATATAAATATATTGAATCATCCTTATTAATTTGCATTTGTTTGATATAATTAGACATTTTTGCAAAGAAAGGCGGGTTACTCAAAAAAGAAAGCAAAATAACTGCTTGTTTATTTTGACAGATTTTCATCATTGAGGACAGCTGGGTCATCTTTTGGATACACCCAAAAATGCAGACTTGTGTTGAAAAAACATTCCCAGCACCCAGCAAAATGTGCAGCCTGTTCTCTACGGAGTATTTAAGTTCTGTGTAGGCCCAGTTTCAAAATATTTGTTTCAGAGCAGTTTGGAATGGTTTCTATACTTTATAGGGAAGGACCCTAAGGATTTGAAAACCGTCACTCATATTTATGAGCTGGAAAGAACATTTGGCAAGAGAAATCTGAATATAAGAAAGTAACTGTGTTTTTAATTCCCAGGCAGCGCTGTGAAAGATATCCCAGTGAACACGGGTCCCCAGCTGAGCCCAACTGACCTTAAAATATCAGCTGTGACCTCTAAGAGCATGCACTTGGCCTGGAGTCCTCCTCTGAGACCACCAAAGAAATATCGGGTGGTGTATTATCCCTCGAAGGGTGGTGTCACCAAAGAGGTGAGAGACTTTTCTCTGGACATCTGAGACTGCAGTACCTTCCAGATGGTGCCTGGGGATTTAAGTAGAGATGAGCAGACAGTGAGACAAAGGTAGAGGCGCAGTTCTTGGGGGACTTCAGCCAGAGATGGCATTAAATTCCCACTGAGTGTAAACATGATGAGCTGATAGGATGACAAGATAGAAGAGGACATCAGATAAACACCATCCTTCAAGAAACAGAGCACACCATGCTGGTTTTCTCTTGTACAGTGTTACCCTCTCCATAAAGAATCTGTTTTCACTCAAGGAGGACGCACCAGGTACACAGAGCTGTCCAATGGTGTTCATCTGGGGTGGATACGACTTAGAAAAGCAAACCCAAATTGTTCCATTGATTTCAGTGAGAACGCGGTTAGAGCCTCGTGCCTGGTGTTTGCACGGATCCCAGCCTTAGAGGACAGGAATGCTTATTGCTCTTAACCTCTCTACTCTGAGGAGATGCCAGCTGGCACAAAACTCAGAGAACAACTGGACTTCATGTTTCTGGGCATAGATCTGCTACAAAGCAGCCACGCTTGCTAGGGAAAGCCAGTTCAGCCATTCCTTTGGGAAAGAGCAGCTGGCACCTCCCCATCTTGACCGTTCTCCTTTGTGGTTTCAGGTGGTTTTAGATGGAGCAGTCTCCTCTTTGCAGCTTTCCAATCTGACCTCACACACGGAGTACCTGGTGTCGGTGTTTCCTGTTTACGACACAACTGTTGGGGATGGGCTGAGAGGTGTCACCTCCACATGTAGGTCGTGAGTAGAGGGAATTCTGCTGATAAATGGTTATGATAAGTGGACAAAGTTCTTTCTATATCACCTTCTCAGACTGGAGCTTGACATTGTATTGCCCCCCCTTCCTCAAGTCCATTCTGACTACAGTTGTCCATTGGTAGACGTGTTCAGAACTTGACCATGTCAGACCATGAGCGCTCTGCTTTTTGAGCAGGAGGTTGGATCAGAGACCTTCAGGGGTCCCTTTGCACCTACATCTGCAAAGGAGACCACTGATGTGGCAGTAATGCATCATGCTGGAAATACCTTGCAGCCCCTCGCCACTTTTTTATCCTTGGGCTCCCAGTAGAGCAAACCTATTCTTTGTAAAGGGGCTGCTCCACTCTGTTAAATGCGGGGTAGAAGTCCACCAGCTTGCAGGAGCTGTTGCAAAGCCACGTCTCCTCTGGGGTTTGAGCTGTCACAGGCCTCATAAACTGAAGATTTCTTTCTGCATTGTTATTCCTTTCAGTGCCTTTGTCTCCCCCTCGCTCCCTGCGTGTCTCTGAGCTGAGCCACAACAGCATCAGGCTGAGCTGGAAGGCAGCCCAGGGAGCCACGCAGTACCTGGTGCTCTGCTCCGCAGCCCCTGATGGAGCAGAGGACTATACGACAGAGGTAGAGTTCATGAAAATAATGATAATACAGTTTTTTCTCTGTCTGGGCTGAGTTCAGTTCAAACTCTAAGCTTTTTAAATTGGTACTGTGGTTTTTTTTAAAAAAAAAAATCAGCATTATTGCCAGCAACACCTTCATGGAAGATTTTTTTTTAATGATGTATCTCAAAGCGATTTATAACTGTGAGGGTTTCATGTGGGAAATTAAGGCATAGAGAGAGAACTGACAGCCTCATGGGGCCCTGGAAACCCAGGCACTGAACTCGCTTCTCTGCAGCCCTGTGTGTAATTGCTGTATCCTTGAGGCCGTACAGAAATTGTTTTGCTTTGTTTATCTTAAAATGTTAATTGAAAATTTGTTAGGGCAGCTCTGAGCGACATCTGAAAACAGACCTACGACGCTGCATAAAAATAAAACAATGCTCCATGAACGGAAAACCCTTAAAACATCTAAGATTTCTTTGTAGAGTGTGCAGTTGAATGAGTTCTCTGGAATACCTGTGGGCTGAGAATGTGACTTGAAAACCAAAAGGAGAGGGGGGGAACCTGCTTTGCCTCTTTGACTCAGATTGCCCTCCCACTCCGAATGCACAGCGAAAAGAGCAACTGCAGGAATGTTTTCTAAACAGAGCAATTGATGCTCACGCTTTGCTTTCCGTGAAGAATTGTGGGTTGCTTTAAGATTCTGGATGTTTGAAGAGAGATCAATGTTAAAATTAATATTTTAGGGTATTAGATCATTTCTGTCGGTACCTGACCTACGTGCTGTAAGAGCGCGATATCTGCAAACCCAGCATTAAAACCTTCCCAACTTCTCCTACAACTGTGATCCGTTGTTGCAGACTCCTGAAAGTCTCCGGGGCGCATTTCTGCAGCGAGCAGGCTGTTGGAGAGAGCTGTGGCCCTGCTGTTAGCGGCAGGTGGCAGCAGCCTGGCTGCTCTGGGTCAGCTTGCAGCAGGCAGCAATCCTGCAGGAGCTTTCCATGTGTCTGAGCAAGTTGTGCCAGGGGAGGTCTAGACTGGACATTAGGAAGACTTTCTTCACTGAAAGTGTGGTCAGGGATGGGCACAGCTGCCCAGGGAGGGGGTGGATTCGCCATCCCTGGAGGGGTTTAAAAGATGGGTAGATGAGCTTCTTAGGGATGTGGTTCAGATGGGCACGGTTGGACTCGATGATCTCGGAGGTCTCTTCCAACCCTATGATTCTATGATTCGAACAACAGTAGCAGCCTCTTTGTATAAGAGATTTAAGTCTCTACAGACCAGGGTAGCAGAGGGTGACGTGTGCACTCGACGTGCTTGGTGTCCCTTGGGAAGAGAGGCAGAGCCCTGACCACTGTAGAGCACCTCCCTGAGTGGTGAAGTCCCAAAGAGAAGTCCCCTTACTGCAACCAAAGGGACCCTGTTCTCTGTGTCTTTAAGGTCTTGCTCTATTTAGGGCGTTGGTGGGGATCCCAGAACTGAAGGGCACCCTCAAACACCTCTCTGTTCACAGGTGAAGGTGGCCCAGCCTGAGATCCTGCTGGAAGGGCTGTCTCCTAGCACGGAGTACTCTGTTGCGGTGTACGCGATGTATGGGGAAGATGCGAGTGATCCAGCCAGCATCCAGGAAACCACCCGTAAGTGCTGCTCCCGCTGCCTACTGAGTTGTTATTAAACACATAAGGCAGGAGAGATGTGTTAAATGAGGTGCTTCCCATATTGTTCACGTGGCTCGTAAACACGTTGCCTCTTCCCTGCCTCATCTTAAGCAAATAATGGTCCCCGAGGGGATCTCTAATGACATAGTGAACTGTGGAAAGGACTGAATATTTACCCTGGCAAGATAACTCCTGAAAACTGTTCCTAGAGGTCATTGTTTTTTGGGAGAAAAAGGGAATTATTTGTTGTTACTTCACCTAAAGCTCCCGTAGCCTCTCCTGCCATCCCAAGGCATGTAGGGTAGTGACATAAAGAGAATATCTTCCCGTACAGTGAATGAGTCCCTTAATTCAAGAAGGGGTCATCTAAGAGCAGCAGGAGGCAACCGGTGGCATTGCCATTGTGCAGCCTGTGAAACATCGGAATGTTGTCTCTAACTGTTGCTGTAGTGGCCTTGAGTCCTCCCAGATACCTGAGCTTCTCTGAGCTCAGCCACGCGTCCGTTCGAGTCAGCTGGGAGGCTGCGTCTCCAGCCGTGAAAGCTCACCGTGTCTCCTACGTTTCTAGCAGAGGGAGCAGCCCTGGGGAGGTGAGTCCTCAAGGGGCTGATGGAAGGAAAAAGACTTGGGAGGTCACATACTGCCTTGTTCTCCTCTGTGCCCTCTGAAACGTGCCCCTCTGCAGCTGTCCCCATGCTCTGCTCCAAATACCCATGCAACTCCTCCACTGCAGGTGGAGGTTCCTGGCACTGCAACAACCACCGTCCTGAGACCTTTGTCCTCCCTCACCCAATACTTCATCAGCGTCCGATCTACGTATGAGGAAGGGGATTCTTTTCCAATTACCAGCAACGTTACCACCCGTAAGTAGGGAGTGGAAATACTTCTGATCCCAGTAACAGGTGACAAAATCAGCTTGTGTGTGTCTCAACCGGGATGTTTTGAACACCTGTCCCAGCAGCTCATGGCCAACACCCTTGCACAAACCCCGTGTGACTGTTGTTCTTTGTGTGTGTAATATGTTAAACTGGGTTATGTTCAAAATGAGGCAGAAGGAAAAAAGAAAGGAAACAAATGAAGAAAAAGCACGATGTATCGCTAACCTCTGCATCCTTGGGAGCCCTCCTAGCCTTCTCCCCTTTACGATGCCAGCATGGTACATGTCCACAAATGAGATAGTCCTCCTTAATTAGTTTTAAAACTAAGTTACCCCTCTCTGTCCTGGTGGCTGTTGTCATATGGGTCTGAAGTAGCGAAAGACAGGCTGGTCTCAGACATCTGCCTGGTTGATGTTTTGCTCCCTGACCATCTGCTTCCCACCTTGGCTCTGACAAGGCGCTGTCAGTGCCCATGCTTCAGCTCGTTTTCCTTCTGCATCTCTCAGTAAAGGTTCCCCCACCACGTGCACTGAAGGTTACCGAGCTCTCCGGGAACAGCCTCCGACTGCAGTGGGAAGCTGTCGCTGTCTCCGATGTGGTTGTCTATCAGATCAAATGGAGCACAGTCAGTGGAGAGAAGCCTCAGGAGGTACAGACCCTTGCTGTGGGGTGGCTGGGTTGGCTTTGTGCCTGCTTAGTGGCTCTGTACTAACCTGCAAGAGTGGCACAGGGAGGTGCAACTCTATTCAGGTTCATGCATTCAAGAAATTAAATAGTTGGACACCCAGAGAAGGAGCCTATGGAATAAGATAGGGTCTATCCTGGGTCTGGCCCTGTTTGGTGGAGCGGTCACCTTGAGTGCTGGAAGTGAGCAGGACAGCAGGGTCAGAGTCTTACAGACTCTGGGAAGATTGCAGAAGTGTTCTGGAAAAACTCAAGGATGAAACCCAATAGGGACAAGCAGAAAGTATTAAGCTTATGCAGGAATAATTAACTACAGGTATACAGGATGTAGAACAAATAGCTAAGAAGCAATTCAGTAGAAAAAGATCTGGGTTTGCAGGGAATCACCAGCCCACAATGTCAAATTGTTGTGGAAAAGACAAAGATAATACTCAAGTATTTATAGCTAGAGGTGTCGCCTCTAAGACAGGTGAAGAAACTTCAGCTTTCCTCAGTACTGGTAAGCACTAGCTATTTTGGGGTTCCTGCTCTTCAAGAAGGATGAGTTCCAACTGAGGAACACACAGAGGAGAATGACTAGAGATAAAGCTGATGCAGAAGAAGCAGGGATGGACCAGGTGACCTCTTCTGTCTCCAGCCCCCATTTTCAGTATGAGTGCAAACAGTGGTGTGAATGGTGGTTTAAATACAGGAGTCTCATGCAGTGCTTGGGCTGGAACAGAGATGTTCTGGGGCTCCTCTTCCCAGCACATCTAAAAGTTGGAAACTGAGAGAAGAGATTTCACATTCCAGTCAGGTTGACTGCCTTGTGTTGGAGCACTGCATTGTGATACTGAAGTAGCTGCTGAACAGAACTCGGCAGCAGTGCACAGGCATCAACTCTGCATTAATCAGGATTGGAATTTTGCCTTTGCTTAGATGTGTGCAGCCCTCAACAGCAGACTTCATTCCCAAAGCCCACTGTTAACTCCTTCGTTCCTACGGGCGATCTGTGAGACAGGCTCTTGGATGGCATAAACTGGCTTGGGGATGCCTGGGAACTCGAGTGACTCATTTCTTCTCCTGCTGCAGCTCTCCATCGCTGGAAATGTGGCAACTGCTGTCCTGCCAGGCTTGCAGAAGAACACTGACTATAAAATATCCATCTGGGCCTATTACAAAGACGGTGCTCGAAGCGACACGGTTTCTGTTCAGCACAGGACCAGTAAGTGCTTGGTATCCGCAGTCCAGGGATAACAAACGGGGCACATGGTGCCTCAGAGCTTGGCACAGACCTGCAGCTCAGATCTGGCCATCTCCAGATCGCAACCCCCAAACCTTAATGTCTGAAAGTGGTTGGAATTATTTAGATTTCCATCTTTAAGTGTTCTGAGTTTATTCTGAGAGAAATATGCTGGGCAAACACAAGCAGTGGTGAAACTTACAGGCATCTGACACACTTGCCATGCTTTTCCTATGGAATATACTGCTCTCCTTCCCTCCCTGCTTCTGTATGGTGTATTGATGCAAATGAATTGGCTTCCTGAAGGGTGCTCAGCTGCATGTGCCACTGTGCTGCCTAATGGATGTTTTCTGTTAGTAAAATATTGTCTGGTAAGGAGGGTGAGGATTTCTCCAGCTACGTCACGGCAGAGCTGTGTGTGCTTCATCTGAGGGCACTTAAAAAAAAACGAGAGAGAATCCTGCAAGTAAACTCTGCCTGGAAGCATTATCTAAATCTTGCTTTGTACAGGCAGGGTAAGAGGTTAAAAAGTGGCACTCCCAGAGGTCCTCTTAATTAATATTGCCTGTATAATGGCTTTCTTGGCAGTGAACAGAATACAAGTCATTCAACTGCAGCAATCCTTTCCTCCTCCACCTCTCAGCTCTCAACCTCCTTTGCAGAACAAACTCATTGAGGCTGGCGTTGAGCTGATGAAGCTCAGAGCAAATGGAAGTCTTGGAATAAACAGCTCAGATTTTATTAATAATGAATAATAACAACATTTGTTTTATAGAAAGCTACCTCAGGCGGGTATCTAGGAGCTGCATGCTGACAGAAAAAAGAGAGCATCCTACAGGTATATCATGGTAAATAGACAATTAGAGCTGTTTAGAGGGTTTGGAAAATGAATGACTACAGTTTAAGTCATGAATTACAAAATATTAGAGGAGCTCCTTCAGCCACTGCAAATGGCACGCGATGGTGCCCTTCTAGGTGTGCCTGAACGAGCCAGTCCTTGCTGGTGCTGCTGCCCTGGTGAGACACGCAAGGCAATCTGACTTCTACTCCTCAGCTGCTGCCCTTGTTCTGGAACAAGGATGCCTTAAGGATGTCAGATTTGCCTTGCTGTGTGAAGAAAGCAAAGCCCTCCAAGAAATCAGACGGCCAAAGTGGAGTCCCAGTGCCTGGGTGCTGCTGGTCAGTTTGCACGAGCAAGGAGGACAGTGCCGCACACTTTTGAGGGTCAGTATTTGCATGTGCAATCAATGTCTTTGCTGGTGGTTGTTTCCTTTTAAATTAAGTATCCACAGGAGAGAAGTGACACAGGAGAAGGGATGGATGATAATTTCCAGGAGGCAGTTCCAATCTTGGGGACTTCAGGGGATGTGTGTGGATGACGGCAAATGGAATAAGGCTTGAGCAACGGATGTGTGGGAACAATTGGCTTTAGGCAGGACTGTGGGAAATTCTGGGATATGGTCGTACTTCAAACCTTTGCTGTTCCATGTAAAAGCTACCACCTTGTACTGTGCAACTACAAGTGGTCAGGATGTCTACAGGGTCATTCTGCATGTCACGGCCTGCGAATGGTAATTCTTTCAGCTAGAGTATGGCAATTTCTTATGTTATGCAGAAAACCCCAAACCCTTGGTTTAATTCTTGTGAGCCCTCTCCACCCTAATTTTCATCTTAAAATGAAATTCTAGGGGCCAAAACAAAACAACAATAAAAGCTGCGTAGTCCTCCTCGGGATGGCATATTTTGTGCTGCAACCTGGTCAATAACAGTGACCAGGATGTGCTGAACACAAGTGAAAGTAAATATTAGAGGAGGTTGAGAAAACATTCTTCCTTTCACCATTCCTTTAGTCTTTCCTCTCTTGGACGCATCCCCTTATACAGGAGTAGGTCAAGTCATGAAGTTTCTCTGAAAAATGACTCAGTAGAATTTGCAACAAACACTGAAGTTTAAGGACAGCGTCTGAACTGACACTCAGCAGGAAGCACCGGTAACACAAGCTTCTCTCCCCATCCTTCATCCTCCCCAGAGCACTTTCTTCTTTGAAGGTTAAGGGATAAAAATGCTAGGTCAGAGCAGTGCTCTTTACACACCGGTTTTGTGAAGTGGAACAACGTTCCTCCCCTGGGAGCGAGGTGAGAACACCAAGTGCGTTATTCAGGACCACAATTCCCTCTCAGCCCACCTGAAACACCCATGTCAAGGCCAAGGGACCCTGCAGCCACCAGTCCCTCGCAGACAATAGGTCATCAGAAACAGCATCCTCTTTTATAAAACCCCAATGCATTCGTCGCTGTGATGTGTCATTCACTGGGCTTGCGATGAGTTTCTCTCTTCTTCCTGGCAGGCAGAAAAATTGTTTCAAAGTTACGGCTTATCCTCAGGATGTTTGTGACTTCAGCTTAAAGTGACTGAACGGCTTTAGCTGGAAAAGGAACAAAAAGTGGGACGGTGATATGGTGCAAGTCCCTTAGCCAGCTCAGAACTCAGTGTTTAATTTGTGATGGTGTAATTAAATATTCAGAGAGAGCAAGAGGGAGCAAAAGTTACTTTTGGAGTTAAGATGTGTAGCTGGAAAAACCTCAAATCCTCGATGTTTTTCAAAAAAATATTATTTATTTGATTATTTATCTATTTACATGGAGTGAGACCATGGCAAAATAAGTGAGAGACATTAATTTCATTCCCACCACCAATGCCAGGTGAGCTGGGCATCCTTCTCGGGGGAGGGTATCTCCTCCCTGTAGCTCTGCTAGAGAGGGATAACCGGCAACCACCTTTCTGCTTCTGTGAGCCCAGAGCCTCTCTGCCATCGCCTTTCATACAAGCCTGAAACCCAAGCAGAAACCTGGTGCCAAAGTTGTCACAAAACACATGGAGCAAGTGGATTTTTTTTCAATTGTTAGGCTTGACTAGAAAAAAAAAGAAAAATTTAGGGTTATTTTTCAGTAGCCTGGTTAAGCAAACCTTTCTCTGCAGACTTGCCCCGAGAAAGAGCAGGAACCAAAGCACCCCAATGCATTTCCCATGGAAAACAACACTGTTACCATGTGTTTATCCACGGTTCTGATGTTTCTCCTCGTCTCTCTGTTACGATTAGATTGAAGTCTCATCTGGGTTAAGAGCTGTCCTTTTAGTACGTCACTAGAAATTGTTGTGTGATGAAGTCCTTACCCTTGACCAAAGGCTCCACACAGTGATCGTCTGTCACATTAATTAACGACTTGAGGAGTACTTTGAAAAGATATAAACCTCTCATGCAAGCCAGTGGGAGTGCAGAAGATGCTTCTTGAGACAGGAAGCTTCTGGTACACAGAGGTGTTGCTGAGTGGTGGTCCTTGGAAGGTGCTGGAAGGGGTGGCTTTTGATCCTGCTGAGCAGACATGGACATCTCTTTTGTACCGTGATAAAGTTCTTTCATACAGGTTGAGGGAAAGGAGTGCTAACAAAATAAAACAGTCACAAGTTTGTTCTGAAGGACAAGGACCTTAAGGTCTCTGGTCTCTGCCATGGTGTTTCAGGATTGAGGGAGGCTCTGAGGCAGTGTTGATGTGAATGAGCATCGGAGGACGTTAGAAGTTCATGGTGTCACAGGGACCCTCCTCACCTGTGGCATGTCTGGAGAACCTTGATGCAAGGGCAGCACTCTAAGGTGTCTATGTAACTGAATTTTAGCAGTGTAACAAATTATTCAACCCGTCAGTTGATCTATGCTTTCACCATAAATATTTAGGCATTGGTCATCATCCTTGTCCAGCTCAGCTCTAATCCTACCCAGAAGTTTCAAGTGAAGCTGCATTGTGTCCCATGCTCAGTGGAGGAATGGTTACTTGTTAAGCCACCATGTCCCCTCTGTGTTTCTGCACCTCTGTTCTAACATGGGCTTTTGCAGGCAGAGAGAAAAATGGATCAGACTGCAACGGGACAGAAACGTAGGCTGTTGGTCCATCAGAATAAGAACCAGTCGCATCCCCAGGCTGGAGCTGATAGATGTGTTTATGTTCTTTATCTGGCTCCTCAATAAGCTCATCCTACCAGAACTTACATTGCAAATAAAAGGGGTTGAATTGTGGGGAAGAAGCTTCAAACCATGTCATTGAGGGGCCTGTATAATGTCGCGCTCGGGACGGACAAATGACAACTTTTCCTATTTAGTAAGACAAAAGCAAGCACCACTTTATTAAAACCAAGGCTGCCTTTTATACCCTCTACATAGGATAAGCAGGCATGGTGTTGGTTGATATTCAACCCTGATTGCTTAGCATTCTTCTGTGCCACCTTCCTCCCCCGTGCTCTCCCTGTTCCTTAATCCTGCACAGTTGCAATCTCTCATTTTCTCTTTCTCATGGCCTTCTTCTCACGGGAATACTTCAGTATCATCAGGGTCAAAGCTAAATGGCTCCTCCTCAGGATCCATGGACCCGCTGTGAGCCCCCACAATATAATCGTTGCAGATGAATATTTTGATGGTATGAATTCCAGGGTTTTATTCTTATTTGAAAGTGTGCCTGTGATGCTGCTTAGAGCCAGAGCAAGGAGCCTGGGATTCCTCCTGTGGAGGGGCAGAGATTCAAGAGGTGATCGGAGGCACAGATGGTGTCCTCTGTGTCAGAGATGCTTCTTTCCTCCTGGGCAGCTTCAGGAGGTGACCTTTCCCCTTGCTGTCACATCCATGCCATCAAATTCTGCCAGGCCTGGGGGCTTTCCAGAATAAACTCAACTCAGAAGACTTTCCTTAACTTTCCCTTTGTTCACTTTAAAAAGAGTCTCCACTTGCCTCAGCTGAAGCAAATAGCCAGTGCAGCCAGCAAAACGCGGCCGCACAGCACTAACAATAGTGCTGTTGAAGTGGCTTTACCTCCCACACTTGCTTTCTTCTCCGCTTTACCTTTCAGCAACAGCCTCCAGGCTGATTCAGCTGCCAGGAAACTTGGTTCAGCTTCAGTAAAAGCAAGCTCATTTTATACAGAAAAGGGAAGGAGGATCAATGAAGATGCAAGCGATCTTCACTCAACCTGTGCTCTAGGGTCACCCTGGGCTTTGCTGGGTGGGCAGAAGAGCGTTACAGGTAAAACTGCAGAATGGAAATCTCATAGCCTAGGTGTGTGTCCTTGACTGTCTTCATGGCTCACTCATCATTTTTAGTCTCTTCTGAATAAAATGCTTCCTTTTCTTTGTCCTCACATCACCATGGGTTCAAGGCCAGGCACATGCATTTATGCAGAGCAAGACGCTGGTTGGAAACGAGCCCTAGGAGCAGAAGACCCCGTGATCTTGAGCCCCTTGTTTGAACACAAATGGATTTATCCCCCTCTGCCTTTCTCTTACTAACTCTCAGCTCAGAGAATCCACTCTAGCGTAACAGCCTCTGTTACCAGGTCCAGTTTGCTACACAGCAAGACCTCAGGGGAAGAAATGCATTTACATAATTAAAAATTGCTCAGCTTTGGTCTGTGGCAAACCCTTTTCTGGCTGACCACAGCTCACCCCATCACCTCTGTGGGATACAGGGCTAGAAAAGGGACAGTAGCTCAGGCACTGCACGTGCTCCCTTCTTCCTGGCTGTGGGGGATGGTGTGAGAAGTGCTGGTTAAAATGGTTTGCTGGCTGCTCTGGGTTTTTTCATAATTCAGAAGAGTTTTAAAACAGAAAGCAAAACTGAAAAATATTAGAAATTATGATGGATTAATTTTGAAGTGCAATCCAGATTTAACCAGCAATCCAGATGTTTGCCCAGTGTGTCTCTAGGTCTATGATAAAATTCAGTTGTGATTTGGGTCCTTGTGAAGGATACGTTTTGGTGTTTGTCCACAATGTACACAAAAGATCTCTTTTCCTTGTGCTTTCAGGACTCTTCCCTCCTTCCAAGATTTATTTCCAGGTCCTAGGATTTGAATTGTTGAATGCTTGACATGTACTGCATTGTACTTGGACAATCTTCATCCCTCCAGGATCTGTTTTCTCTCTTGTTGGGTCCCTAAGGTGAATGCTTCTGCTCCAGCATTGGTTAAGAGCACAGCAGAGCACCGAAGCGTTCAGAAACAGCCTTGGGAACGAGTGCTGCTGCTCCTCTTCGTACACAATACTGCCTACCTTTTATGCTCTCCCCCTTTAATCCCTGCTGCAGATTCACGGAGCCCTCCCACCAACCTCTTCGTCGACTCTGAGAGCCCCACCAGCCTTCAGGTCCACTGGACCCCTCCCGATGGCCGCGTACAGCACTACAAGATCACCTACAGCCCTGTTTCTGATGCTGGTGCTCAGCAAACAGTAAGTCTGCAGCTCCTTTGTAGGTGACAGGCGCTGGGCTAGAGGGACATGGGGACAATTTCATGGCCAGAGAAACTCTACTCAGCTCCAGTAGGGTTTGACTTAACGACAGCTGGTTTGCAGGACCAAAAAAGCAGATCTCTTCCCCTGACTTGCTGGATGTTTCTTTGTGAAGAGGACCTCCAGGCTTCTTTGTGATTTAGATATTTGTGTCCATCAGAGGTGCCAATAACACAGCTTTCTTCTCTCCCTGAACTGGGCTGGGGAATTCTTGGAGGCAGAGGGGTAGAGGATAAACCTAGTGTTCCTCTGACTTAGGGGGGTTAAACAGCAACCTTTCAACCCTCACCTTTTCTTCTCAAACCCAGACTGGTTACCATGTTTTAAGGCCCTTCTGCTGCGCTTGCATGAGGAATCTTGGTGTCTTTGCATAGGGAAATGCTCTTCCCCTGCACACGGCCAGGCTTCCTCAGCATCCTCTCACTGTTGTCTGAACTAAGCCCTGAGCCCCACCGTCCCAGGAGTTGCCACTAGAACCCCTCCACGTACCTCTGTGAGTAAGAGCTGTAACAGGAATCCTTCCCCAATGCTGGGCTTTCTTTCTGCCCTGCTGTAGATCATGGCTTCTGGCAAGAGCAGCAGCGTGACCCTGCAGTCACTGCTGCCCGATCGAGCCTATAAGGTGATGATTTCTGCCATCCACTACACGGGAGAGAGCGAGAGCACATCCACAACGGGACGGACGGGTGAGTGCATCAGTCAGAATGCGTATGTTCTTCATAACCTCCTTTCCACCAGTCTCGAGGCAACGTCTGTCGGCAGCGAGGTACTTGCTCGCACTGTGCTGTGGCCAAGGCCAGGGTTTTGCTCAGCGGGGCAGACTACTAGCTTTGAAAAGGGAAAATCCTGCCCCAGTTTCTGCACTACTGGCAACTCCAGGATGACCTGGAAGGGCTGGTGACCACCCTGGCCTGAAGTGAGACATCACTGTCCTGAAAAACAGAGCTCACACATGCGTTCCTTTCTCTTTCAGCTCCTGTGTCCTCTAAAGTCCCTTCAACACGAGGATTCGTTCCATCTAAAACAGAGGGTAAATAATCTCCTATGAGGTCTTTCTTTGTTCTTTGGTTTTTACTTCTCAGTAACAAATTGCACGGTGTGGACTCCACAGGGCAGGCAGGAGGGGGCACGTTGTTTCTTGACAGATGCCTCTGGGGACTGTCCAAGGACAGCCAGAAACCACAGAACTTGTTAAAATCAGATTCTCTTAGTAAAGAGACTGATAGTATTGCTAGAGGATTTCTGCCCAACTTGACCAAAATGAAGCAAAGGGAACGATGGCACGTTTTAAATTAAAGTTCCCTGTAAAGTCCCTTATTAAATTTAATGAGCGTGTGTTCTCATAGCCGACACAAAGCCAACTATGAAACGGATTAGCGAGAAATGTGGAATTGAATTAATGGGGTGATGAAAAGTTGTTAAGAAGCAAATATTAGGAGACAGATAGTGTGGCAGTAATGCCTTTTCCTCTCTGTTTAAATTATTCTAAACAAAACTGCAGTTTTAAAACTTATTAGGGGAAGCCATGAAGAAAGAATCAAGTAGATAAGTGGATTATATTTTTATATATGTATATATATATAAACTTTAGTTTATATTCAAGAGATAACATATCAGACTGATTTTTCAGGTGGCTTAGAGAGGAAATCTACAGGTATTCAGACTACAGTGGAAAAGTCCTGTGAACTTTCAAGCAGAAAACAATTGTTCCATAGGGGTGATGAGTCACCTTGTGGAATTTAATATAACTGTTTGGCTATGATAGCTGGAAAGACAAGAGGAGAAATATTAAATTCTGTGTGTTTTATAAAGTAGCTTTTTTTAAGAAGAGGAGATGATATGTAATAATGCTGGGAAAACCATCTGATGTGCAGTAAAAGGCTCGAATATCGATATGTAACCAAATTGTGGTCTGATGCTGCCGGAGTGAGTGTTTATTGTATAGTGAATAACTGCATTTGGCTGGGAACTGGGGAGAAAAACAGAAAACAAAGAGAACAGCAAGACAGCAGGGATCCCAGGCTGGAAATTCAAGGAAAAAATCTTCAAAGCAGAAGTGTGTACTGCCAGTGTCAGGGGTCCTTGCCTTGACTCTGATATGCTTTGTCTAAGCTGAGCATTGCCAGATCAAAGAGCTGTGAGCAACCCAAGTGCCTTCAGCTTGGGAAGGAGGTGAGGAATTGCCAGGGACATCAGCAAGAGAGACCCTGGGGTCTGGGCAAGAGTCAGAAAGTGCTCCCTGCTTCCCAAGCCAGATGTCTGGTAGATAGGCAAGTTTGTAGCCTGCTTATATGACTTTTGGAGGTTTTCTGGGTTTTAATTCATTGTGCTTTAATTCTGAGCAATGGTTCATCTTTGGAAAGCTGGTTGGATTCTGGAAGGGAAAAAGCAATATATAGATTGTAGACACAAGTCAGACCATCCTGGATGCAGAACATTGCTCCACAACCAGGGGCTGGTCAAGCTCAACGAGATCTTTTGAGGCTCAAGTTTCTGTAACTGATTTCTTAAGTGATTTCTGTAGATTCCATCAACAGTTTTGTACTCAGTTCTACAGGAGTTATGCTACGTATGTATAAAGTTAAGCACAAGGTTGAATAACGGAGGTCTTGGCAACTTGTAAGTCTTTGTGGTTTAACTCCTGGCTTCAGCCGTCCTGTGACCATCAGAGTCATAGGTTTGGGTGCTCTTCCTTCGATATGTGTCTCGGTCGCAAAGAATGGCATTGAAACTCCTGTAGACCTAGAAATTTTGGGTGCCTTGGGGAGGGTAAGTCACCCCCTTTAAAGACTTGATACATTTTACAAAAGTCAGCTGTGTAAATTGGAAGGTCCTGCTTTTCTGATGAGGTATGAAATGAATGGCGTTGATGCAAGAACAGCAATAGCAGGGCAATAATGAAGCCTCAATATAATGATCTGCTAGATTCTATTGTACTGATGACCTAGAAAACCATTTATGAAATAGCCTATCTTGTCAAGTGTCCTTGATTTTTCAGGGACAACTCTCATTTTGCGTCAAGCATTCCCTTTGTCCCAGCTCCATCTGGCACCCACGGCCTGGGATTTACATGGCAGCAGATAATTGAAAGTAACGTTCGTGCGCTGTTTCCTAAAACACCCCCTCACCTGAGCCTTTTAAATGAAGAGTGCTTACAGCCACGGTGCCTCGTGTTCCAGCTTCGGGTGCCAGCACTTTCCCCTCTGGTTTTGCTTTCTGTCCTGTGACCTCTTATAGGATTCATCAGAGGAATTCCTACAAGGCAAACTGCAAAACTTTGCCAAAGTTTATCCTGAAAGAGTTCAAAAGCCAAACTCTCAGGTTGAGATGTATATTTTTGCTGCGTGTATTTTGAGTTTCAGGTACAAAATTTGGTACTGCAGCGATCTTTCTTTATTTTACAACACTATTAAAGCGATTGCTGCAGTAAAAGGGAAAAAAACCCCCACCAAACGACTAAGGATTTGATGTCTGGTTTTAAATAGAAACTTGAAGAACATGGTGCTCCCTTGTATTTCATATTGTAAGGCGCCAGGTGAGTTACTCAAAAGAAAGCGATCATGAAGATGTTTGGTGATGAAAGACGGTATTTTCAGGTTTGTGGTGGGCAAGCCAAGGAACAACTCTTATATTTGCATAAAAATAAACTCTCTCCCTTTCTCCATATAGATAAAAGCAAGACTGAAGTCCAGGCTATGAATTAAAGCTGTGGAATATTCTAAGTTTTGCTGTGTTTTTTCGTTGCTCTGCCTAATAACCGTGTTCATTTTGCTTCTGTAATGCCACACTGTGCTTTTCTTTTTTCTAATAGTTTTCTGCTTTTATTTTTTCTCACAGCCTGCCCCACCATCAGCTCCACCCAAGGCTCCGTACGAGGTACAGTAGCACATCCAGCCCCGGTGGTGCTGGGCTGTGAATGTAAAATCACTACCTGGTCTTAACTTCTGGGAAATATGCAAGAGCTGAGGGGAAGGAAATATGTTCCCTGTTCTGAGGGAAAGGGGAGAATTCCAAGAACTGAGAACAGAAGGCTATTCTGCCCTTGCTGAATTGGACCCCCCCTGCTGTTCCATCAGCTCGTGCCCTCGACAGTTAGTGGTTAACGCCAGGATTTTCAGTGGCCTTGAGGAAGCTGGGCTTCAAAAAGCTGCTGAATTTAAAGATTTCAATTCCTAACTCAAATACACTCCCTAAGAAAACCTCAGGAGCGTATCTGAGAAGAGAAGGCTCCAGGGAGACCTTAGAGCAGCCTCCCAGTACTGAGAGGGGTTCCAGGAAAACTGGGGAGGGGCTCTTGATCAGGAAGTGCAGGGACAGGAAGAGAGGGAATTGTTTTCAGCTGAAAGAGGGGAGATTGAGGTGAGATCTTAGGAAGAAATGTTTTGCTGTGAGGGTGGGGAGGCCCTGGCCCAGGGTGCCCAGAGCAGTGGTGGCTGCCCCATCCCTGGAGGTGTTCCAGGCCAGGTTGGATGGGGCTTGGAGCCCCCTAATGCAGTGGAAGTAACTGGGTGGGCTCTGAGGTCCCTTCCAACCCAAACCATTCTATGACTCTATGACATTATGTTTATAATTGTGACTTCAGCCTCATTTTCAGTATTTACACTACAAAATTTCCTGCAAGTCTTAAAGGAAGCTTCAGTGCCAGAAGCTCTGTATCAGAGATAAATGACTCTCAAGTAGGTCATTTATTTTGGCAAACTCCCTAGTACTATTGGAAAATGAAAAAAACAAATCAGCACCCTGGCCCAACCCCCGGTGAAACAGCAACTCAAGCCAAGAGACTGCAGAAAATTGTAAATGGTGAAGGGTGAGGGAATCCAGACTGAAAGGCCCACGTTGTAATGAAGTTGTAGCCTTTCCATTTGCTAAAGAAGGAGCTGTCTCCTGCATCCCAGCCTGCTGCAAACTCAGATAAACCGAAAAAAAAAAAGAATACCAATTGCAAGATCTTGTCTTACTGAACAGAAAACTGAAATGGGAAAATGACTCAGAGCTTTGATGATGAGCTGGGAGAGCGAGATGAAGCTGCACGAGCCAGGGAGACGATGTCAGAGGTGTCAGGAGAGAATCTCTGTAGAATGTATAAGGCGGGTCATCCCTGGGTGTCTCATGAAAACAGAAATGAAAATCCTCGTATTTTAAAGTTCCTTCCTAATTTTCCTGACTCTTACATATAAGACATTTCAGAGCAGAAATAATTCCCTTTCCTTGCTAGCAATTACTGGTCTGAGTCCATGTCTTTTGAAGATAATATTTTTGCATCTGGTTGAAAAGAAGAAATTATTGGAACAACTTCTTTCTCATTTGTTTTTCATTCTGGAGATTTGAAAACGTAATTGTGAAAGTCTCCATCTTTAATCTACTCTTCTCCAAGAGGAGGGGATTACAGCAAATGTGTGCAGAGGGTGCAGATGCAAACTCTTTTCCTTGGCTGCCACTTGTGGAATACGCTCAAGTTTTCTAGAGAGTTTGCACAGCTTTGCTGATGTCCGTGTTGCCATGGCTTTTTCTCCTATTGCTTTCTCCGTGCTAGATAGAGGATAATTCCCCTCCCTGCAGTCACATTTTTCTAACCACTTTTATTTCTGTTTTCCTCTATCTGTTGCAGGATTTGATATGATGGAAGCTTTTGGCTTAGTGGAGAAGGAATACGCCTCTATTAAGGGCGTAGCTATGGAGCCATTCATATTCAGCGGTTCCCGCACGTTCACCCTGTTCAGAGACACCCAGCTCACCCTGAGGACCAGGTGGGACCCTCGTCGTTGGTCTCATGCGCACACATTAGCTGTGCTCACAGCAAAGGAAGGGGGTGAATAATGGCACCCCACTGGCAACATCAAAACTAAACGATAAAAATGATGACCCAAATCCAACCACAGCTAGCTTGAAAAGAATGCCAGTGTATTTTTCCTTAATCTATGAAGAAATTAATCTCTAACTTGCTTCAAGATGAGTGAGGAATATGTCACGCAGAAGTTAACAGGATGCAGTGGTTTTTGTGTAGACAAACATTTTCACAGTGAGGTTTTTCCTTTTTACAAAATCCCTTTTTCCAGCAGCGTTAGTTGCTTTGATGGATCTAAGGATCATGTCATGTATGGACACTGCGCCGCTCTTTAGGCATTCTGTCCACAACCGAGTAAACTTTGGTGATGTCAGTTTGAGGTCACATTTTTCATCTTCAATCCCTCCTCCCAGCACCTCTGCTTTGGAGACAGATCTTTGATTTAGAAAATATTTGTCTCGTAGCTGCTCTCTGCAGCTTGGTCCTTATTGATGAGAGGGAATGACTACTGAGTCCGGGTTGTGAATTGACCCTGGTTTGTTGCCTGTGAGGTTTCTCCTTAGAGTCCCAGGCAGGCCAGGCAGCTCCCGTGACCTCACTCATTTTTTACAATTATAAATCAGGAATGATCTGACTCCTGTCACTCAACTCTACTTGATTTAAAGCCTAATTACTGAGGCACTGGCTCAGTTTAATCTTAGTTAACAAAGCAAATCTTCTTAGAGTAAACAGAGAGGGGGAGATTCGGAGAACTCTTTGGTTTAAATACTCAGAAAATTACGGGTAAATCCCTTTGTTCAGCTGGTACATATGCCTTTCAAGGACATTACTCCTTCAGAAACAGAGAGAGAAATAAGAACTTGACATTATTTATGAATCAGTGTTGAAAAGATGCTTGATGAGTTGTGTATATGCCCATGCAAATGTGTCCCGTTTCAGATTACAGAGGTATTTCAGGCATAACCAATTTGACCTTCCTCCTTGCCTCGCATCCTCTCGCTGCTGCTCCTGCCCAGTGTGCTCTGATGGGTTTGGCAGTGGCTGTGGAGGGAGCTGGGTTGTGCCAGCAGGGATATGGGTTGTGCCAGCAGGGATATGGGTTGTGCCAGCAGAGATACGGGTTACACCAGCAGGGATATGGATTGTGCTGATGGGCATCGCTGCGTTGTCATGAGCTCTGGAGCTGAGACCAAAATTTGCAGCTGGGATATGGGGACCCAGAGGGGGCTTCGTGTGGGTCTATGCTTATCCCGAGAAGACTACTACTACAGTAATTTCTGCCAAGGCTTAAATATTTACCCCATGCTACATGATGACTTTCTTGAAAAAGAGACTTGGGGGAGCGGTTTGGAGCCTGGCAGGGATGTTTCGCAAGCTCTATTTTGAAAAGCATTAAGGCTGCACTCGCTGTGTCTTGGCATTCCCCAAGGCAGCCCTGGCAGAGCTGGACTGACACTGACTGGTCCACCTGGGCGTCCCCCAGCCCAAGAGGACAGCCTGTGAGGGCTCATCACTCAGCACAGACTTCAGCAGCCTGAGAATGATGTGCAAAATAGAGCCCAGGCTCTCTCCTGGTGCGTTGTGTTCAGCTCCCCTTGGGTGAAGCTTTTCCAGGCCACTCTGCCAAAGAAACACGAGGGAAGAGCCCGGTCTGTAGGATGTGGTGGGCTGGCTCTCACTGAAGCCACTGACACTTGCTCTGCTTGTCTCGTTCCAGTGACGTCCACCTCCTTGCAATCCCACCCGAGCACACCATCAGCATCCTCCTGCGCCTGCTGCCCGAGACCCCCAAGGAGCCCTTCGCTGTGTGGCAAATAACAGATGAGGATTTCCAGCCCCTCCTTGGTGTTAACCTTGACCGTAAGGTTTCTTGTTGAATACATTAAATTCAGGTATTTGCATACTTTTCTGCCAACAGCAGAACTCCTTTTGGTATTCCCTTGGAAAGTTCTAATGGTTTAATGGTCTCATTATAAGTCGGGAGTTTTGAGAAGTTTTGATGTTGCTTGCGTTTTAAATGCTTCCCAGTGCAATTAAAAGACATAGTTTAATCTTTAGTCTACTTGTAACACAGTCTTTATTTTCACACATTCCTTTTCCACTGTTTACAAGTATTTAATTATAAACTATGAAGTCTTTCTCCACATTTAAGCCTTTTATTTTCTGTTGTTCGGCATGGAGGTGAAATTAACTTTTCTTTTAATTCTAAGCTCTTATTTGTCCTATTCTCCCTGTAGCCAGTAAGAAATCCTTGACCTATTTCAATCACGACTACAAGGCTGATTTGCAGGAAGTCTCCTTTGACCAGCAGGAAGTGAAGAAGATATTCTATGGGAGCTTTCATAAGGTCCTTATCAAGAGAGGGAGAAACGTGGCTCACAATCTCACTCCAGTCTAAGAGTATTATGCCATCGATGTGTCTTGTTCAAAGTGAGAAATGATGATACAAATGCTTTGCATCCAGACCGTAACTGGCAAACCGATTTGATAGGCTGAAGTTAATGTTTCTAAAAAAAATTAGCGTTCATCCTATGTTTAAAATACAATTTCCACGTATTTATTTCTTTCTCGTCCCTCAGAAACTCCGAAGTCGAGGGGGTTTTAGGTTTTAATAATCAGGAAAAACTGAAAAATCAAACTTTTTCTTTAAATTTGGGATTTTTAGGACCATTTAGTGCTGGAAGGAAGGGAAAAAACCTGCATCTAGCCTTGTGAGAAAGCCACTTTATCACTCATAAAAGGTTTTTTCAACCGTCTATGTCCTCAGAACAAATATATTCCACTAAAATGAGCGACAAGCACTTTGTATCAGTACTGTAGGCAGTTTCATTATTCAGCTAGTTCTGAAAAGTGAATTATTTAACACTACAACTCCAGAAAGGCTTCTGCCAAGGAGAGGTGAGGGGAACACCAGGGAAAAGTGCAGTGTTGCACAGCAGACACTGCATACACTGAAACTTATTCCTGAGCCCCCTTGATCCATTTGCTCATTAAAAACACATCACTAGTAACAGCAGCGGTCTGGGAATTGGGCAGAAGGCATTACTGTCTTTAAAAGATTCCTCCAGCTCATCACGGAGCTCCAACCCACCTCTTTCCACCTGCTGCCCAGGTGCACGTGGCCGTGAGCCACTTCAAGATCAAACTCTATCTGGACTGTAAGAAAATAGCAGAGAAACCTATCAACACGGTCGGCAGCATCTCCACCGCTGGCTTCATCATGCTGGGCAAAGTGACCAGGACCAGAGGACCAAGGAGCGGGTCCGTGTCGGTGAGTCCCCCGTGGTTTGCGCTGTCAGAGAGTGAAGGGGCTTAAATTTGGAGCTGGCTGGGGTGGGCAGATGGAGAGGAGTGCCATCTCACATCATTCTTGCTCTGAATGCCTCCAAAGGCTGCTGTGTTGCACAACCGTGTCCTGATCCTGCTGATCTCTGAGGTTTTAATGAGCTTTCTTAGTGCGATGTTTCTCCCCCTCGCCTCCTGCCTCCCTTTGAGGTCTGATCAGAGGCAGCAGCGTGAGCGTGTCCTGGAGGTGCCGTCGGCTGGCTGCATCACCTGGGGACCAGGAAAGCACAGATGCTGCACTAACAGGCAGAAACACACAGCAGGGTTTGGGAACTGCCTCTACAAGGGAAGATTGTGCACATCAGCCCCCACCAAGCGGTACTGGGAAATGGCAGTGACTGAAGGCAGCAGGGCTGGATGCGCCTCAGTCTGCAGGGTGGTTGGGCTTGCCTGTCTGCATGCAAATGACAGGAAAATAATCTTCAGTATAGAGGCTGTTGAAAAAGAACCCAACCCAAACACTTGGGGCCAGGCTGCAGGTTTGTCCTTAGCGCGTCGCACAGCGCTGCGGAGAGCCTGCTCCCCAAGAGAGGGAAGAATAAGGGAGGATGGGGACTTGCTGTCATGCTCAGTGATGGCCCAACACGTGGTCCTATGGGCAAAACCACCCATGAATACCAGTGCCTGGCAGCCTGTTGCCATACTTACCCCACAAAATGGGAACACTAAATATGCATTCGTCACTCACCATGTGCTAGTGACACTGACTTCTGGCTCTGCTTTTAGATCTAGAAGCCCAGGGGCAAACAGCCCATCAGTTCATACACAACTTCCCTTGCCTCAGAGCAGTGCAGTAAAACCAGTTTGTTTCCTGTGCCTGCCCAGCTGCGGTGAATGGAGCAGAGGTCTGGGATGTACATTGGAATTGCCTGTAAAATATGGGGTCAACAAAGCAGAGGACAATATCCAAGCAGTATTTACTTATTTCCAATTCTGTGGCAATTTGATCATAATCCTGTGGTCAAAAAGGCAGGAATCTACGCTCTCCTTGTCCCTCCCCAGTTCTCCGCGCCTGCAGCTTAGCTAGGCAGATCCAGCTGTAAGTAATGAGCATCCCCGCTCCCATTGCCTTTCAAGCCTGGCAAAGCTTCACGTCTTTCATGGCTGTGCTGCCCTTGAAGACAGAATGTCTCATTACTGTTTATCATGGACCCTTATTTAATTTAAGATATCTTTAATTGCTGCTTGTTCTACGGGGCTCATCTATATCCGCGTGCTGCATGGCACGCTCCCAGGGCTGTACAGCTTGCTCGTTGTTAAATGCACGGAGTGGAAGGAAAAAAAGATGATAAATGGTGTCAAATAATAAAAAAAAAATCTCTGCCTTGTTATTTCAGTTTGGATCTGTGCAGCGTGAGCTCCTTTGTTAATCAGAAAGGGAGGACGTGTCAGTGTGATGAGGCAGACGGGTTGGGGTTCTTGGGAGAGGATCGCATTTGTCCTGGGAAATGGTGCTGCCACATTTGCTGTTATCTCCCTGCCCCTGAGGGGAGCAAAGCAAAGTCTGTCTTCACATTTTGATGGTGCTGAAACCCAATTACTTGAGGATCTGCCTGCAATTGCTGGATTGTGAATAAATCGGAGACTTGGCTTTTGGTGGTGTGAAGTGGCTGGTTGACTGGCTTAGCAAGAGACAGGGACCCGAGGGCTTGTAAAGCAAAATACACCGGGGGTACTTGTTATGTCATGACTTTTTTTGACACCTCTATAGTTGGGACCAGTTGGAGGAGTCCTGTTAAATCATCACTGAAGGTTATTTTTAACATGTGAACGTCATGAGATTTGGTGATGGACTGTGCACGCCAATGCTGCTTTCTTGTCAAACTCTCTTTTTCCCACAGTTCCAGCTGCAATCTTTGCAGATCCTGTGCAGCAGCGTAGGGGCGGAGGAAGACAGATGCTGTGATCTCCCTGCACTGGTAAGACAAGAGGGACCACTCTGTTAATTGATGTGAAGCTGGGGATGATGGAACAAGTCCAGAGCACTGAGGTGACGCTGCAAATGATTTTGATAGACTCAAAAGGGAAACTGGTTTTTTCCCTCTTCTCTTGGGAACAACATTTGTGAGTTTCTTGGTGAAGTGAACAAAGCTTCAAATCCTGGTGCAGTGAATATCCCTCCTGTCATGAGCTCATCTTGACAGAAGCCCTGACAGTCCCAGGGCTCTGCTGTCACCTCAGCCTGGGGTCTTAACATCCTGTTGCTCTTCAGGTTTCCCTCTCGATGCAGAAAGTTGCTTTGGTGGGTCATGTAACCAGGAGAAGATTGTATTCCAGTATGTGCTATGGAAATTTCAGACAGGGCTGGTTCATATATTTTTGTCCAAGATTGTTATTTTACAGAAAAATAAAACCCTCAATTGTTCACAAAAATCTCTCAGTGGAATAAAGAAAATTTCTGCCTTTTTTCCAAATGAAAACCTGAATTTTGAAGCCCTGAAAATGTCACCTGTGATCCATCCCACTCATGCCACCTTGGCTTGCTTCTGTTTCAGAGGAATGAGGAGACCTGCCCTGCCTTAGCTCCTGCCTGCTCTTGTACTTCTGGCCGCCCGGGCTTGCCAGGACCTCCAGGGCCCCCTGTAAGTCCAGCCTTCCCCGCAGCATATCGCACGTGCTGCTGTTGCTTCATGTTGTCTGGGTGTGTCAGGCACGGAGATGATGTTCCTGGGATTCCATGAAATTATAGAATCACAGAATTGTTTAGGTTGGAAAAGACCCTTAAGATCATTGAGTACAACCCTTACCCTAACACTGCTCACTCCACCACCAAGCCATGTCTTGTGCCACATCTACACGTCTTTCAAATCTCTCCAGGGATGAGGACTCCTCCTCTTCCCTGGGCAGCTTCTTTCAATGCTCAACAAACCTTTTGGTGAAAAAATTTGTCCTAATATCCAATCTAAACCTCCCCTGGTACAACCTGAGAACGTTTCCTTTCATCCTATCTCAGGGAGCTGTGATGTCCTCCTCGTGCCAGGGCAAGGCTGAGAGGTGCCCTTGAGGTTTCAGGTGCTGATGCCAGCTGGGGGGCTGGCAATGCAACAGCTGCAGCTGGGACCAGGCTGAGCAGCTCCTGGTGCCACGTTAATCCTCTTAGGAAAAAGGAACGGGTCACCTTCATGCCTGCAGAGATTTCATGGGTTGTATTTTGCCCCTACCCATTATAGATCTAGGGGAGTCACCAGGGGCTTAAATTGCAGGAATAAATATTCCAGTTGAACAGTCCTAGTTATCAAAACACTCCTGCTGCCAAAATAATTGCATTTGGGAAGTTTAGGAAAAAACATTTTACTTCCACAAGGTAGCCAAAACCCGACAACCAGTCCATAGCACCCGATTCCAACCCTTCCAGGTGCTTTTCTCCCGGAGAATAACCATTAATAAAACCACTGGCCTACTTGTTCAAGTGAAAAGGTTGCAGCTCACCCTGTGGTTTAACTGGGAATTCAGTTCCTCGCTTTGCAAGGCGCAGCGCCTTATTGCAGAGTAATTACGTGCTCATTCTGGTGGAAGTTTAATTACACAGCACACTCCACCATAACAGTTTGCTTCGATATCCTAAGTACATAATTACTGGCTTGCGTTGCCCTGTCTTTTAAACATCTCCACAGTGCAACTCTTTAAAGAGCAAGAGTCTTTGAAGCATTAGAGAAAACACGGTTTTGACACACGACCTTATTCTCACACCATTAAACTCTTGGTAATTTGCTGTAGTTACAAGAGCACTCGTTGCTATTTTTGAAACTCCAGTTAGCGAGACTATGTCCCACCTGGTATTTAGCACTGTCCTTAATGAGTGTTTTTGACCAGGTCCAGCTGACTTCTGAAATGAGCTTCTGGGAGCTCCTGAGATCACCTTTGCCAAAGCTCTTTGCCTGTACTTCTTAATCCAAATCCATTGGGTTTTTTCAGAGTCAAGAAGAGAAACTTTCAGATTAAGACGGCAAATGTTCACAGGATTTTGGTTCACACCAGAAGACTGCTTTCTGCTCTTCATCCAGCAGTTACACAGAGCTAAGAGCTCTGGCAGAGCTAAGCCAGGTCTCCCCAGAGCTGGTTACTGTCCCTGATCTTGTCTCCACTAGCTGCAGGCTCTCAGGGGCAGGAAATATCTTTCTCTGTGCATCGCAAAGTGCACCAATTTCTGTCCCCTAGGCTTGTGGTGACACTGCAATAAAGATTACAGTATTCATAACAGCAGCTTTGTGTCTTACTGGCAGGGAAGCCCTGGGAGGAGAGGACCTCAAGGGGAGCAGGGGGAGCCAGGACCCAAGGTGAGTGCTACTACTGGCTTTGTTTGCTTCAGTCTGTGTTGGGGGCATGATGAAGGAGTGCAGACTCCTCTGTTAGTGCAGTTGGATGTGTTCAATCTTGGTCTGAGCTGGACTCCTTACTCAGGGGACTGTCCTGATTGCACTGAACTAATGCAATGTATGTGGTCAACAACGTTCTCTGAAAGCAGCCTTACTGGAAATGGCCAGTCTTTGTGCTGTGCTTTTCTGGCTGCCAAGCCTCCAAACCAGACAAGCTGGTACTGCTCTGGGGTAGAGCAGCATGAGTGAAGCAGAGCAAGAACCACACAAAGCCTTTAGGAGAAGCCTTGAGGTGAGTATAGGAAATGACTGGGTCTGGACACCCAAACCCTGGTGAACAGAGCGAGCCCTGATGCAAGGGTTCCCTGCTCCATGGAACAACGCAGGGAGAGCAGCCCACTGACTCCTTTCTTTGGGATAACATCTGGGGCAGAAGCATGATTACAGGGATTTTGAAGAAGGAATGGGAATGGATGCAGATCTTAGCCATGGATTAAGGAAAATTTCCTTTTGCTCTCGGGCCACCTTGAATAACAGGAATGACCCAATGCTTGGGAAGATGGATTGTGCTTTGCTCCCATGACAGATGCACCAAAATCTAGGACCCAAAAGGCAAAGGCAGCTGAAGTTACTAGAGATGCCTTCACTGTCCTGATTTCATCTTGAATCCTGTAGATGGTCCATACTAACCCAGGTTGTGTGTGTAGAGAGCAGGCACTAAGTGCTTTCTTTCCTTATGTTTGATTTCATGTCTTTTGCTTCAGGGTGAACCAGGCCCACCCGGACAAATAGGGCCAAAGGGTCCTAGTGGCCAACAAGGCTCTCCAGGTTCCCAAGGAATCACGGTTCAGGGTCCTGTGGTATGTGATCTCATTCCCTGCCTTTTTTTTTTTTTTATCTCACTTGCTCTTTGCAGTTAGAACGTGTCTCAGAAATGGGTGTCTCAATAAAGCCCCCAAAACGTGATCTATGCATTTACATCATCCTTACTAACAGCTGGACAGCTGCAATAGAGAGAGAGGATGGTCATTTTTTTTCATGCTGATGAGGTCCCACACTTCATCATTCTGGCAAAAGACTGCTTTTGTCCAGACTCCCCCTGATGTGCTTTTAATGAGATCAGCCCACTGTAGCATTCCAGCGTTCTTCTTTGCAATGATCATTATTGCTTGGCAAGGAGTAGAGGTGGAGGCTGCTGCTTGCACGTCTGGGATGGCAGAATCCCAATGCATGTGCTGCGGCTGTAAAGTATCCTACAGCACCACAGCAAGCAGGAACAACCTGGGACATGGATGTGAAGCAGCAGGTTGTTGGTTGCCTTAAAGGATGCTGCGTTGTGCCTAATTATGTGCTCTGTTTTAATCCAAGGGACCACCAGGAATTAAAGGAGAGAAAGGAGACACTGGAAGTCCTGGCATGCAGGTAATGGTAGTCACCATCCCTTCTAACGGTCTTAAAGATTCGCTTGTTTTTCCCAGTAACTACCTTAAAGCAAACTGAAACGCCGTAGAGTTGTTACTGTGGTCTGCTTGGAAACTGTCTTTCATTTTGGACTGTCATCGCTTTCCCGAGGGAAATTAATGGTGGGATAACAGTGATTGTTCTGTTCAATGAATAACTATGTTTCTTCTTCCGTCTTCTTCTTCTGTTCTGTGTTACAAGATGAATTAGGGCAATGGTAATCAGATGCCAACTTTACCCAGCAATTCTGATTTACAGGGCATTCCTGGTGTGCAGGGAGCTCCAGGCAGGGATGGTCTTCAAGGTGCAAAGGTAAAAATACCTCACGTTCTGAGTTTTTGTGCATGGGTGCCTGAAATTCTGCTGTGAGCGTTTCAGCCCTCCCAATGCACTCAGTGCGTAAGGGAATGGCCTGGTTGCAAAGCCCGAGGGATTGGTGTGGGAAAAACGGGGTCATCCCTGGTTTGGCCAAATCTGATCAGCTGCCACCCTTCTTGCCTGCTTGGCAGATGCATTTTTTACCTATTTCTAGCAAGCTGTTGTTAAAAGCATGGAAAACCCACCTCATTTCTTACTGGAACTGGCTTTGGCTTTGCAGGGTGTGAGGGGACTCGAAGGCACAGCTGGACCTCCAGGACCTCCTGGACCGAGGGTGAGTGTGCACTCTGAGTGGTGCTCAGCAGGAACTAAGTGACTAGCTGTCACCCAGAGGTGTCAGGGCAAAACCTCTCCTCAGGTATCGCAGGGAATACCTGGCACGTCGTGCACACGCCCACTTTCCCTGCCAGTGCCAGTGTAAGTGGGAAAACAGCTTCTGGTGGCAGGTTCTGAGGAAGATCTGAACCAGCAAGGAGATGCTTGTTTTGCTTCTTTTGCTTTCCTGATGCTACTGTTTTTCAACTGGTTGTTGAGTGGGAGATACATGGGCTTTTTCACTGAAATCAGCAGGAGCTGGAGGATGCGGGCAGGTGTGAATGTTTTTCTCCCACACCATTTCCAATATCTGCTGCCAGGGCTATCAGTAGATAAATGTATTTGCACTCTATTGGGCCTAGGAGGGCAGAACCTTAAGATTTATTGATTTACATCCATCTGCTAATTTAAAGGCACCACAGCCCTTCCAAGTTTTGTGAAGCAGGTACACTTCACTTTATACAGGAAACAACCAAATTTGGGGTTAAATGATGGGGGTTGGACCTGACAGTTACCGATTCCCACTGCTGAATTATAAGGAATTTTGCTGTCTTGAACAACGTGAGATGGAGACTGCTCACTGCTCTCTACGCATTAGACCCCACGGCAGCTGTGGTGAAGTCAGATATTTTGGGGAACTAAGGCTGAATTCAGCCCATAACTTTGACTTGGTCATCCTGGGAAGACGCGGAGGTGACAGAGTTGAACTTCAGCTTTCTAAACACATGGAAAACACTGTAAGCAGGCTCTGAAAGCTCTTCTGGTGCTGCCTTGAAGACTTGATTCCTTTTCACTGATCAGAAGAGTTGCTGATCTCTATTGTACTTCAATGTAATTGCTGGAAAATGATAAAAGAAAGTACTTCTACTGGTTGCTTTTGGCTTATTTTTTTTTTTCTTCCCTTTATGGCTCTGAAGGGCACAGAAACTTCACAAAGAGGAGATGAGCAAAGATGGCATTTCCCACTCTCTTATCTGCTGTTATTGTTGTAAAGGCAAACACAGGACTTAAAAGGAAAAGAAAACAACAGCATGGTGTTAGGAGGCTGAAGGAAAAGGTTACGCTCTAGGCTGTGTCTAATTCTGAATATATAATGAAGGATCTAAAGCCTGTAGAGTGAAAAACACGTTGCAGTTTGCTGGCAAAACTCAGCTTCACTGGCTTGACAGTAATTGAGACAGTAATAGGAAATGATGGGAACATGACTCATGCACAGTGGACTCTTACCATTGGACTCAAGGCTGGGTGAGGTACCGACATAAACCTTAAGGCTATGATGCCCTTGCTAGAGTCCTCTAAACTGAAACTGCTGGTGCCCCTGGAGCTGCAGGGAGTTGTCAGCCTTCAACACAAGAAGAAAGTTAGGAAGTAATTGGAATCTTATCCGTGTCTTGTAATTCCTGCCTGCAGGGTTTCCAAGGAGTGACAGGCTCCCGAGGGAACACTGGAGAGAAGGGACCTCCGGGTGATGTTGGGCCAACAGTAAGTTTCTTCTTTTGGATCTCAAAGAAGGCCAAGAGATGAAATAGTTCAGTGGAAACAAGCTGTTCCCACAACAGCTCTCCCTCTAAGTCTACGGAATAGTTTTAATTCACACTCACCCTTCCTAAGGAGACGTTTGGATAAGCAAAGCCCAGGCTACTTAACTGTTGATAAAACATTTAACAAATCCCAGCTCCCTTTGCTCTCCGGAGATTCAGAAGCCTCACAAAATCCAATATCCAAACAAATTTCTGGTGTACCAAAGCAAGAGAGTCAGTCCTGAGCTGGAATGGCCAGGGTTGGGTTTGTAGGGGCAATCGCAGGTCTAGATGTCAGTTACTCCTTCTTCTCAGATGAGAAAACCCACCTGCTGTGCAGGGAAACCTAAGATTGTATCTGAGGAACCTCTATCCCTGTTGACGGTGCTTTATGCCACTTCCCCAGCTGCTGCCCTATTATTCTTTTTCTTAAAAAATGAACTAAACTATTCCCCTGAGCTTGAAGCTCTTCCAGTCACTGTCATGAGGTCAAGGAAACAACAACAATATGGGAAACAAATTTTGTGTTCCACGTCTCACTAACATACCCCACATCTCCCCTGATTGCTTGTTTCCTTCTGCTCTTCTTTCCCCTAGATTTTTATTTTTCACTTTCTTTCTTGTAGGGGCTGCCAGGTCCGAAAGGAGAACGAGGAGAGAAAGTGAGTTTTTGGTGGTGCTGGGCAGCAACACTGTCACTGTACCCTACACTCAAAAGAGGGGGTGTGGTTACCTGCTTCGCACGCTGTGCTCACACATATAAACCTTCTTGGTGTTGAGTAACGTCAGGTACCTACAGCTTGTTGCTGCCTTTCCATTCACCTGCACTGGCTGTGCCGGCGGGATAGAAACGACCCTGCAGCAGTCGGGAGCTCGTTAGTATTGATTGTAGTAAAGAAGAAGAAATGCCAACTGAAAATCCATTCTTTGCTGAGAAAGAAAAAACAAAGCCACTTAATTTAATTGAGTTGCTCTTTTTGAATGCATTGTGTAAGAGTGGGCACATCTGCAGTGATGCCCTGGCACAGCCCGGCTCAGGGTGTCTGAGGGCAGGAAGTCTACCCTGGCCTTCTCGGTTACTTTATTGTGAGAGGAGGTTTTTCTCATCCTGACTTTCACGTAAAAAGAAACCCTGAGTCTTTCTAGGAATCTGAATCTCGTTACCAAGACTGACTGTCATAATTCGACCTGGGTCTGGCTTGGTGGACAGCTCAACACAGGCAGTTGTGCCCCAGTTCCCTTCTCCTCCACATCCACCACTCCCCCCCAGGGAAAGGAAAGATTTGTAGGTTGGAAACAAAAACTAAACCAGCTTTAATGCAATAACAATAACAATAACAATAACAATATGTTGTGATAAATAATATATAAATATGTATTATATATAATAAGAGATACAAATATATACAAAGATTTAATAATAAAATAATAATATATTTACAAATATAAATAATATATAATAAATAACAAAACACATTAAATATAAATAAGTCTATAATAAAATAATACATTTATTTTAATAAAACATATACAAATATATACAAATATATGAAATTGCCCCCCTTGATGACTACACCACCACTGATGCCAGACTGCAGGTATGGGGAAAAGGCTCCAGACTGGACTCAGCAGCAGGAGGAGGCTGAACTCAGAAACGGGATTCAGGAATGTGTGGATTTGGGATCAGGGAATAAAGACACAGACGAGGTCCGTACTGGATGCCAGCCATCAGAGAGCTTGACCCTGCTGATCCCTCAGTTTTATACCGAGTATGATGTCTATGGGATGCAATACTCCATAGGACACCTTGAGGTCACCTGTCCTGTCCCCTCCCTGCAGGTGCGACCCTCTTTTTCACCCCTTTCTCTTATGGCTTTCCACCAGCTTGAGGACGGCCTTGGCTTCTGCAGGAAGAAGCATACGCAATGGCCCTTCTGCATCCCAGTGCCCCCATGTTATCACAAACACTGCCTGAAAAACGTGCAGTTAACTTTCAGAAAATGAAGTTGCTCAGACGAGGCTTAGCTGCAAAGCCAGAAAACTGAACTTAAGCTCAAACCAGAACCCTGGCTTCAGTGAATCGAGCTTCAGACCGGGGTGAGCTGCTTTGGACAGACCACTTTTATCTCCAGCTAATGCCTCGGTATTATAATTTTCAACAACATTTTCCTTCCATTCCTACCAGCTTTTCCTTTCCTATACATTTTTTTTTTCAGTGGATCTTTGCTTTTTCCCTTCCCTTGGGTCTTGTGTTGAGCTTTTATTTAAGTCTGGGTAATCTAGAGAGTGATTCAGATTTTATGAATGTTTATAGAGGTGTGCATTGTGATAGTTATGAATTTTCACAAAGGCGATGTTTATTTTTAAGCTGCTTTTTGCATTTTTATCACTTTTCCCTGCTTTACTAAAACTTTCCAAAGAATCCCTCAGATCTGATTTATTCAGAATACAGTAGCGGTAAGAATCAATATTCATAAAAGATTTAGACAAAGATACGATATTGTAATATCTGATTATATTAAATGTTTTACATATCACAGACTGTTGAGTTATAGACTTGAACATCTTTTTTTGATGAAATTTGAGGGTGAAATTTACTCCCTTTTTTTTTGTAGCTTCGGTAATTATCGAGATTCAGTCTGGGCTTTTTGATGTGCAGGAGAAAAGCAATCATTAATGTTTCCCAATTTCAATTTTATGGCTTCAGAACTTTGTGATAAATAAATAAAGCTGCATTTCACAGTAATTAATAACTCTGAAACCCAAGCTGACAAAAAGAAAGAATGGGCAGAGAGCTATCATGCATTATGGTATCGAACCTTTCTAAAAGACATAAATACTCCTATTTTTTTTTCTATTTAAAAAATTGTTTCATTTTAGGGGGAACCACAGTCCTTGGCCACGATTTACCAGCTCGTTAGCCAGGCTTGTGAGCGGATGATTCAGAGTGAGTACTTTGTTCATTGCTGGCATCCTCAGCACAGGAAGATCTGGGATCTGTTGGAGCAAGTCCAGAGGAGGCCATGGAGACGATGAGAGGGCTGGAGCCCCTCTGCTGTGAGGCCAGGCTGGGAGAGTTGGGGTTGTTCAGCCTGGAGAGGAGAAGGCTCCGGGCAGACCTTAGAGCAGCCCCCAGTACTGAGAGGGGTTCCAGGAAAACTGAGGAGGGGCTCTGGATCAGGGAGTGCAGGGACAGGAAGAGAGGGAATTGTTTTCAGCTGAAAGAGGGGAGATTGAGCTGAGATCTTAGGAAGAAATGTTTTCCTATGAGGGTGGGGAGGCCCTGGCCCAGGTTGCCCAGAGCAGTGGTGGCTGCCCCATTCCTGGAGGTGTTCCAGGCCAGGTTGGATGGGGCTTGGAGCCCCCTGATCCAGCGGGAGGTGTCCCTGCCCATGGCGGGGGGGGGAGCTGGATGGGCTTTGAGGTCTCTTCCAACCCAAACCATCCCATGATTCTATGATGCGTTTAACCATCTCAGCTCCCTACAGTGTTCACGCCTCTCCAGCAGCGGTGAACAAAACCAGAGAGAAAACAGCGTGAAGCTGTAGTGATCCGGGATGCTCCTCCATTCTAGGCCATTCTGAGCACCGCACGTAACGAATACCTCATCGCGGGCTCTCAGTGCTGCATTGGATTTATTGGGTAATAGCAGAGAGACCTGTGAAATACTTCTTTGGAAAACCCTTTGGCTCTTTGCAAAGGTTCCTTTTTGCCCCCTCAAATGGGAAGGCTTGAAACTAATTTGAAGGAAATTATTCTTTCATTGATTTTTGCTAATTCCTCTTGAGATTTTAGCAAAGCTCCTGTGCTCTGATGCACAAAGATAAGAAGCAGTTTGCAAAGTCATGAGTCAGCTGCCCACCTTCCTCTTCAGCTTCTGGCTTTCTCAGTTTGTACGGATGGCTGTTTAGCACTAATTAATAGTTCTAAGTACCTTTTCAGACAACATCCTTTGGTTTTGTCTCTTCTCTGAATTTCCCAGCCAAGAAAACATTCATTTTCTATCTTCTCTTCTCAGCTCACGTGTTGAAATTCGACTCATTCATTCATGAACATTCAAGGAAGCCAGTTCCTATTTGGGAAGAAAGATTAAACCCAGGGGAACCAGGACCACAAGGTCCTCCAGGTCCACGTGGAAGCAGTGGAGAAAGAGGAGAAAATGGCATCCCTGGCCAGCCAGGCAAAGATGGGTATCCTGGAGAAAGAGGTATGGGCAGAAGGATTCGTAAGCATTTTTTACTATAACTTTGATACTTTAACTAAACATTTTAGTGCCTCAAAGAGTACTGTAAAGATAACCCATGATATTCCCTCATCCGATTAGTATTTTCCTTTTGGACCTCTCCTAGGAAGAGAAACACAAGTTAAAAAGCTCAAAGAGTGAGGGGAAAATACACATAGCCCACTCTTTTTGCAGGCTCTACTTTGAGAGAAAAGTCAGTTTGTAGATTTGAGGGGATGGAGAGTTTGATTTTAGAGGGCAGGAAGCTTTCTCTACTGAAAGGCAAAAGAAACAGCCACTTGGATGAATATGTGGTGGTGGATGGAACATCTCAGCCATCTCTGGGCAGAAATAACGGGTCTTGGAAAGCACTAAGGAAGGTGTGGGGCAGGTGAAAGTGGAAGTAGGTTTCTGGAGCAGTAGTTCCAACAAAAAAAGCCTCACACATGACTGAAGAAATAGATTATAGAATATAGAATGGATAGAATAGATTATAGAATTATAGACTAAAGAAACAGGAATCTCAGAACGTGGCACCAGCTATTGCGTGTGAAGGACTGCATGGTGGGAATACATTTTGACTGGTTTGTCAGTAGCTCAAGTAATTGTCTGTCAAAATAAAATGAAAACTATCGGATTCAGCGGTGTCCAAACCCCTCTGAGTAACTATAGACCTTCTGTTTAACTCCTTGCTCTGGCACCGTTCCATTTGATATCTGCAGAGCTTAAAAATATCACTTAAGAGAAAATGAAAGTAGCAACTTGCTGATGTTTCCAGCCTATTGAGCGAGGAGATGGGAGAAGACAGATCTCATTCAAGAAAAAAATTCCTAAGGAGAAGTCTGATCAAAATATTTTCGTCTTGAAAATATGAAAAACGGTATTTTGTGACTATACACCTGTTCCACTGACACGGACTGGTTTCAAGAGCAATTCTGTGTGAAAACTGACTTACCAGAAGAAGAGGGTTCAGCTTTGTGATTTCTCTGGTCCCTGGGGGTGGACCTCGCACCAGCCAGTGCACGAGCACCAGTGCTCTGCATTTCTGTTTAAAATCTCCATTTTCACCCATATAAGCTGCAAAGCGATGCCGGTTGGAGCCCTGTCAGCCATGGGCAATGGGCCACTCTGGAAAAGCAAGTAGGTGCCCAGACAGAATTAAAGGAAATGAATATTGCTCTGTGTTGCCAAAAGCTGTGACTATTTCAGTGTCTGAGAACTGCCTGGTGGGAGCATTAATTCAGGGTGAAATGCAAAATGCAGTGAAGTGACATTTATGTCCTATTTGTGCTTAGGTGCCCCAGGGCCCAAGGGAGAAAAAGGGCTGCCTGGAGCCAGTGAGGAAGGGATGCAAGGACCCCGAGGCAGAACAGGTAGAGTGAACACAGCCTCTTTGTGTTGACCCAGTGGAGCCATCTGGAGCTCACCAGCTGCCAGATTTAAAGTTTGTTCAGCTCTAGGACCACTGTGGTGGGGCAGACTGGTCTTTCTACCACAGCCCTGACAGCAGCATCCTGGATGGTTCCTCTCTGCTAGGACCCCAGAGATTGCTCCAGGCAGTCTCCTCTCTCTGGTACCCGTTCCCAGGTAATGATGTGTTTTAAGGACCTGAGAGGCATCCAAGGAGTTTTAGTTCTGCTGCCTTTTTGCATGCAAGACCAGAGGCTCAGGGGAGAGAAACTCTTTGAAAATTCAGCCTGTGAAACACGATGGTTTTGGGGTAATCTGTGAGGATTTGGTGTATTCTTCCATCCTGATCCCTGTTACCTAAAGCGAGTGGGAGGTTTGCCACTGACGCAACAAACCAGGCACTACCAAGGGAATGAGGTCGAACACATTCTTTTGTGTTTAAATTTATATTGTGGAGATGTAAAGACACAAAATACAATGACTCTGAGATGGGTCCTGGAGTTAAGGTGATTTTCTGCATTGACACCTGGGTGGAATTTGGATTCCTACACCCAGGCTCCATTTTTAGCCAAGCCTTAAGGTCAAGAATAAGATCCCCAGTGACCGGGATTCAGAAGATGTTTTCTAATTGGCAGGTCTTATTCTTCCACTAAAACAAGGCAACAATACTCAGAAAATTAACCACCATGTAGGATGGAAAAAAATACAGGAGTGTGACACTGAAGCAGCCAATGTAGATGTGCTACAACTTACGGTGCTTCTCCTTCTTCAGGCCCACCAGGAGAAGTTGTGCTGGGGAAACCAGGTCCAAAGGGTTATCCTGGGAATGCTGGTCCTCCAGGTTTTCCTGGTGTCAGAGGGCAGCCTGGGCAGCCTGGGTATCCAGGGGGTTGCGATATCTCTGGATGTTATGGGGCAGACAGAAGAGGTGAGTCCCGACTATCTCGGTACAAAAGTTGTGATTTTAGAACTGGTCTCTGTGGTTACTTCTCCTAAGCTGGGTCCTTCAGACACTGTCAGTCCTGCAAGAGCTTCCTTTGCAAAACAATCAGGATGATCCACGTGCAATTTTCATATGGATAAAAGTGGTTCAACTGACTGCTCCTAAGCCATCCTCCATAGATTAACACACATCTGCAGCAGTAGTTAAGCAGATGGAGGGATTATGGGGGTATCTTCAGTTCTTAATATCCCCAGCAATGTTTCCAAGGTGGACAGAGAGAAACAATAACTCAGTTCCTACACATACATTTCGTGGAGGCTCAATTGTACAAAGTCCTGGGAAATAAGAGAATCACTGCCACCAAAGAAAAGATTCACAAAGGAGAAGAATTAATTCTACACCATTCCTTTCCTGTACTTGACACTGATTTAGTTGTTTGCTCAGTGGCTTCATCTTCTTTCCACACACAGATTTCATACCCTGACGGCCGGTGCAGAGGCAGCTGAAGACATTGCTTTGCCCTGGAAATCTCTGGGTGAAAGCTCCACACACTCCAAGAGAAGCAGCAACCAGAACGCCAGATGTGATGTTTATGGTTTTTTAATGTCTCATCATTTCTATATGGATCAAACTCTAAATCCACCAAACCAGCCTGCATTCAGATGAGTCACCCGTCTGTTATTCAGCGCTGGAGCACTGCAGTGTTCCAACACCGCACATCCCACACCAAGGCACAGACGCCGTCAGCGGTGCAGGCTGACAGGCTTGTAAGAAAAAGAAATAACGTATTGAAATGCTCAGAAATAACAGATCATTTTTGCCCATTTGTCTGCTTGTGGTTTCTTTTTGTCACTTGTAATTCTGTGTTCCCAGCACAGAGGAAAACAGCACCTCGTGCCCAAAGATACAAATCCACTGGAGCAAAACTGCATTTGCTGTTGGTTGACAAGGTGACAGTCTAGCACCGTTTTGACTGTTTCTGCTTTTGGCAAAACACTGGTGCTTTCCTTGCAGGGCTGTTAAATGCACAAGCATCATAGACAGCACGAAAACCTTTCCGTGAAGTGGCAAACCCTACTGTTTAACCCCATTCTCTGGGGCTCGGTAGCTGTCAAGCGAAGCCTTAGATCAGATAGAGCACAGCCATGCACCTAGACGAGCTGGCGATTAACCTTGTGGCTTTTCCCAGCTCTGCCTCCTGCAGTCTCAGTAGCTACTTTGCATTTTATCAAGTAGAACATTGAATAGCTCCGAGTCTGACTTTTGTATATAAAACATGGAGGTAATTGTCATGTTACACCCCTTCACTTGAGTGAGCCATAGCCAAATATAAATCCACAACAAACTGTACAAATGCTGATAAAAATGTACCTCCTCCTTTGCAATCGTTACTTCAGGCAGTGCTCAGTTACTATGCCTGTAACAAACAATTGTTTCTGGACTGGTTTAAACCAGGAACAACTATATATTTCATTTTTGCAAAAGCAGAATGAAGCAGAAAGTATCACAACAGATTTTTCAAAGATGCTAAGTGGCAAAAATTGGAGCATCACGTGTATTCCTCTGCATTTAGTTAAGATGTGTGATTTTTTTTACCTACATGCAGACTGGTAGCCGGGGATTCATATGGCTATAGCCAACCTTTGCAAACTTAATGGAGAATAATTCCCACATTTAGAAACCAGATTGTCCCATAAGTACCAAAGAGAATCTACCTTAAGAAAATTATGTTGTTTAGACATGGAATCCAAATATTGTTGCTTATTGCCTTTATGGAAAAAAATTGAAGTCTTATGAGGAGCGGCTGGGGCAGCTGGGGCTGTTCAGCCTGAAGAAGAGGAGGCTGCCTGAAAGGAGGCGAGGTGGATGTTGGTTTCTTCTCCCAGGTAACAAGTGATAGGGTGGGAGGAAACGGCCTCAGGTTGTGCCACAGGAGGTTGAGATTCAATATTGACAATCACTGACAGAGTGGTGAAGCACTGGCAGAGGCTGCTCAGGCAGTGGTGGAGTCTCCATCCCTGGAGGGGTTCAAAAATGTATATTGAGGTGACACTTTGGGACATGGTTCGTAGACACGGTGGGGTTGTTCTGATGGATGGACGGGATGATCTTAGAGGTCTTTTTCAGCCTGAATGATTCTATGATTATGTAGAGTTAAAAACTATTGCTAATGGAACATTTGAACATATCTGACTTTTGCAAGAGTCTTTCTACAACAGAAGTAACATAAAAATATGATTACTGCATCCTGTAAGTATTTAAATAGTCCTTGGCTTAATGTACGTTCATTGTGTAGAAGCTCCCAAGAATTAATGTTTTCAGTATGACATACATTCCCTTTGGAAAATGTAAGAAAACGCATAGAAACACTAAGCTTGCTTCGAGCTTGTCAGAATTGCCTTGGCATGAAAAATAGAAACCTTTCTAGCTTAGAAGAAGTGTTGCTGCACACGAGGCACCAGCCAGAAGAGAAAGGAGAGGTGAGAAGAGCTGAAGAATACAGCACTTTGGGAACAGGGTGTTTGGAAGAGTTGCATTCATTGGGATTGGGATAGGCACCCCGAATACATGCAGATGTTTCTGTTCACACAGGTCAAAGAGCTTTTGATCTGTGTTTTCCCTGTTCTCTGCATTAAGTTGCTTTCAGAATGGTTCTGCATTCAGCACAGGGTATAAAACCTGTGACAACTGGCAAATGCAAAGAAGTGGGCAGGAAAGGCAAGAAGATAAAAGAGCTGGCCTGCACAGCAGAACCTAAAGCTGTTCCCATGCTCATCAGCTACAGAAGGTACGTATTTCCATGTGCAACATCTGTATTTTGCAGGTAATTCTGCTTCCTTTCCAATTTAAATCTGTGCAACCAAATTCCCAGTTCTGAACTTGCCCTTCTGTCTGCTCAAATCTAGTACCTCCAGGTGATTCGACACAGAAAGTCACCAACACCATCTCCCTGCCTGTCTCGGGATTTAATCTATTCGGTAGAATTTCCAGTGACCTTTATTTGTCTGATTATTTCTGATACAACATAAAGGGTCAAACAACACTGGGTCCCAGAAGGGTCATTGATTGAGAGACAGACAGCCCGCACAAACAACTTGTCCATTTAGGTTCCTAAATTCTGTCCCATGAGGTGTTTTATTTAATTGAAATCGTGGTTGTTTAGTCCACCTGCTATCACAGAACGTACGTGCGAGAGCTTTGTAAGCCAGTTGGCTGAAGGAGTGTTTCTGTGGGGAGCTCTGGGGTGCTAAGGGTGTCCTAGTTCAGCAACGAGCACTGCATGCTATGGAACAGCAAAAAGAACAGATTTCAGCGGCTGGAGGAGCACAGCAGCCCTAAAGTTGGACACGCGGGGAGGCTCGGGAGCCCCTGCCCAACCCAAATCGCGGTCCCCTCCTCTGTCAGTGAGTCCAGAACCCAACCATTTGTGAATATTAACATCCCGCGCTCTTTGATGAACACAACCTGTTGGTTTCCCTCTTGCCCTGCTCTTCAGCGTGCTTTGTACTTTTCTGCCCCAATTTATGGCTCTTAACAAAACCTGAAGTGAAAACCAGCGTTGTTCATCGGCAATGCCATTTAAAAAGTTCTCTGGTAGGTCTTTCCTCAGCAGGGACTTTGTTCTCCAAGCTTTAATCACTGCCCATATAAGTTTGGATATATAATCTTTTGGATTTCAATCTGTTTTCTGGAGAACTCTGGATTAAACTGTGTAAACTGAACGTGTGAAATCCCACAAATTCCTGCCATTTCTTCCCTTTTGCAAACCAATGCCTGTTTACCTTCCCTTCTGGTCTGTTCTTATTAAAATCCCTAATTTGCTCATTTTTATTACTTATCTTCAAGGATCTGTACCATAGAGACTTTCTTTTCTGCAGAGTGTGTAGAGTAACGTCATATCTTAAGTTTCTTTAAAGCTGCTACCCTTCAGTCCCTTAAATTGCCATAAATTTGGATTTTCATCCCTGCTGCAGAGTTTGACTCACTTGGTGAGCTGGGTTCTGCCAGAGGCTGAGGACCTTTCAGAGACAGATTGTTTTGCTACAACATTGTTTTTAGGTGTTAAATTGGTCTTGGGGGTAAGATACAATGAGTATTGAGGACTAACCAGCAACATTACCAACAAGCTGCTCTGAAAAGGCTTTCTCCAGGGCTCAACATCTTGGCTTGACCAGAATTTAGAGATGGAAACCACAAAATATATCCTAGATGGGGACAAATGATCTTATAAATGGGGGAGAGCCCACAGGGGCTATCGAGGCAGGTGGGGCTGTTACAGTGGGATTTTCCTTAGCACCATCTGTGATTTTCCATCTCACACATGCATCTCTCTGCCCCTCTGTCTCTACACAAGTGGATTTCCTAAAGTCCACATTCTTGATAAATGTCTAAAAAGAGATGTATCCAAAGGAGAGGGGATAGATGGATCGATGGATAGAGAGGATTAGCTCACTGGAGAATGAGATAACGTGGTGGAAAACAGTCCAGAAACCAGCTGTGGGGATGGGGATTACGTAGATCATCCTAACAGCCAGCTGTAGATAAAATACCCTGCGTGTCCTGTGGCTGGGGAGGTGACCCAGACAAAGTGAGCGTTAGGGAACCAGAAGAAAGAGGATGTAGGGAAAAGAAGAGAATGGTTTCTATGCCTTTGGTCTCTTCCATTTGTGGCCAGTGGAGCTGTACTGGTGGGAAAGCATGGAACACTGTAGTGAGGATGTGATCTCTTTTCCACCAGTAAAACCAAAAAGATAAGCATCTCCTTTCAGCGATGCCTTTGGGGTCTCTGAGCTTAGTTTTGCACTAAAAACAGTTCCTTTGCTCTGGGTCTCTTCCAAGGCAGTTTTAGAGCTCCTGCTGTGTCTCAGCCTTGCTTCCTCACCCTTCTTCTGATGTCAGCTTGTTCAGTCAAGTCCTGGGAATCAGTTCTGAGCTAGGAACATTGCAAGTATTAACAGGCTGGCTGCATACATTTTCCTGGAGTCTTTCATATGCTAAAAAAATCTGTGTTTCATTGGTCTGGAATGGCAGAATTATTCATTATTCTACAGTTACAGTCTGATTCACGTCCCAGTTTTATTCCAGTGTCTGATCACTGAATCCTATGGAGGGACAGCATCCTCCTTAACAACCTCCAGGATGGAATAACCTGTCTAAGAAAGAGTGGTAGGTATTGATTCCTATTTTCTCCCCTTAGATTTTACAAGGAGGCACATCAGAAGCAGAGGGAAAGACTTTATTTAAACTTTAAACTGGGGAACAATTAAGGCCACGTGAGAAGAAATGGAGTTGCCACTCTATGAAAAGTGTTGTGGTGTTAGGAAAGCAGAGGATGCCAGTGAGCTGCATCACCCAAGCTCGTCCCCACATGCCAGTACATCTTTGTAACCGGTTTCAGCTGTCACTTCTCATCTTGTCCTGCCAGACCCTGTGACCCTGCAGTGGTGCTGACTCGTCAGGGACACGGCCACATCCTTAGCACTCTTAATCACACCCAATATTTTTGCTGTGCTAATGGAGCTGATGCGTGTGGCTCTTCCCTCCTCCTCCTGCGTGGCAGGGCAGTTCTGCCAGGTGCTGAATCGCAGTTTCATGTCCTTGCCAGGCAGTCCTGCTCCCTTGCTGTCACAGTGCAGCCCCCCCTTGAGACGCGGCCATCGCGCTGTGTGCACTGGCAATTAATTTTTGCAGCCAAAAGATCTGAGATGGGACTTTGCTGTGAACAAAACACAGCCTGAACCTGCCCCCACTGAATTTCACAATATGTCAGCTTAAACATTCATCTCTTGAATCTCTCCTTGAACCTTTATCACTTCTCCTGTTACCCCCAAATCATTCCCTCCCTGACCACAGCGGCTGCTGCTCAGCCACCCTCACCAGCGCGGGTCCCCCACCTTGGCCAGGGCTCTGCTGCTGCCCAAGTCCTTACGTGCTGGGAGACGCGAGCGCAGACTCGAGCTGCTTGGAAAATGCATGTGGTTTTACTGCCAGCCTCCCACCTGCCCTGTCGCTTTCAGTGCTCACGGGTTCAGGAGAAGGAGGAAGAGGAGGAGGTTGCACTGGGAGCACGGAAGAGCCACCGTGGGCATGGCTGTGGTCTGGCAATATAAAGCCCAGGACCTAGCAATGCCGAAGGTCAGAAATCATTCCCAGCTTTGGGGTTATTTTATTGGTGCATTCAGAACGTGAAAAGGCACTGGTGAGAGTTCAGGCCAGCTCAGTGAGTCCAGCCCGTAACGCGCAGCCCTGGGATCCAGACTGCAGATGTGTTGGTGCATTTAGGCACCAGACCTTGAAGATGTTTCACTGTTTGTTTTCCTTCCATTGCCATAAGCAAACTCCCTGACTGTGAAAAGGGATAAATTAGCATCTCCAAAGACTGAGTCTCTCTTTACTCTGAAAACAAGCAAAGAGGCAGCAGCAGCTTGGGCTCCCTCACTCTCCCTCCCAGCATGGTGCCAGAAACAGCTCCTCGTGGAACTGGCCCAAACCACAGCTACTCTGTGTTTGTGTGAGCTGTGTAGACTCTAAGCACTTGGCTGAGACTGTGAACAGGAAGGTCACTTGCAGCTTCTTAGATGAAGACAAACAGGCTGGGCATTGCATTGATTTTTGACCTGTACTGTTCAGACTGAGTGCAGTAACTTGTGTTTCAATGAAGTCTCTTTAAATCACGTTGGTTCATTTCCAGTGTTACCTTCACAAGCCCACGCAGCTCTCTGCTGCTCACTGAGCGATGTGGCACGAGCGAGCCTCATGCGCCAAGCTAGGGGTGCCGCACATCTCACCTACCCCAGGCTCTGGCTTCTACCAGGACCTTCTGTGCTGGCATCCAGGCAGCTGCCTGCCTCTCCTGGTGTGCCTTCTCCAAAGCTCTGAGCTCGCCAGAGCCACCCAGCAATAAACTTCACAGCAGCCAGCTAGTCTTGTGCATGCAGATCCCATCTGCAGGCTGCCGAGGAGATGCTGGGTGAAACCCAAAGCCCCTCAGCTGCCAGCCTGGGCTTTGAATTGTGCAGTCACAGCAGGTCCCAGGGGAAGGCTGTATTTTTAGACTATGTCTGCCTTTCCTTGCACACTGTGGTAAATTGTTTGCAAGCCCTTCTGCCTATGAGACTTGTGAAGTAAGCAGGGAGACACTGGGCTGGGTGCTGCTGGCTGCTCCCATCTGGCACCAAACAATCAGCAATGAGGATGAAAACAGTGGGTTTGTAAGTACCAAACTGAGGGGATGCTGAGCTGGATGGACTTGTGGTCTGTCCCAGTGTGCTTACTCGTCTGTAGTTGCAAATGCATAAAGAGAAAAGGCAGAAGATGGATAAAGCCTGTGCTTACCCTCTGTGTTCCTGCCTTTCCCACACACATCTGGTTTAGCTGTGCCATCATGCATCGATGTCTCCCTGCAGTAGGACAGGACTCCAGCATCCCCCACTCCCTCTGGACCGTGATGCCTATCCTTGCCTGCTTGCAAAGAGGTCTCGAAGCAAGGACAAGATGTGCAAAACAGTCCGGTTTAATTTGGATGGAGCTGGGAGGAGCACAGCTGCTGAAACTATGGGCCAAAATTAAGGCCATAACACCTGCAGCTTCTGCAAAGCACCACCATAAAATCCCAAGTGTGGCTGTGTGACCTGTTTAGGTTTCACCATGCACCAGTACATTTTCACATTATGCTAATGCACCGTCCTGGATTTCTGCTGTGGTTTCCCCATCTCTAAGTACAGCAAGGGGGTTTTTTTACCCTCTGCTATTTCACAGCAGCTGTAACTTGGATCCAGGAAATTCCCCTTGGAAGTATACTAAAATGCTACCAACACAATCTGAATCTTAACTCCAAATCCTCCCTTGGTTTGCATCATCCTTACTCAGCCATGACCTCCCTGGCTTCCCAAAAGCATTGGCCGAAGTCAAACCTGTTAATACAGAAAGTGTAACCGTTGTGTTTGGATGAGCTCATGGTCATTGTTGGTCCCAAAGGGGCTGAGCTGCCTTGGGGAATTCACACAACCTTGCCCGTCCATCCATCCTTCCCAGCTGACCACAGACCACATCCTACACAGGTATCCCAAATCTGGAACTTTATTTATAAAATGACTCGCACAGGAACACGCAGTCCTAAACCACTTCAGCTTGACAGAGCAAAATTACTAAGGCAGGGCACACCGAGACCTCTGAAGATGACTGGAGCTAATTTGCCGGGGGCAGGTTGGTAGATGCAAAGCCCCTTTATGTGCTGCTTTAGGGAACAAGCTCGTGTTCTCACACTGCCGCGTGTATGCCAATGAATGCCACCATGCTATGTACAGACTTTTCAAAGAACTTTTCCCCTAAATAAGATGGAGGAGGTGAAAATGGCTTGGCAAAATGATGCGACCTCAGAAAATATTCCCAGAGAGCTCTGGAGCAACTCAGGCGTGGACACTCAATAAATTATTGAAAGGGCTGCCTCCATTTCTCTACTCCTCTCCTTCCAGGTGAACTAAAATCCAAAGAGTGGGACATACTTTCTTCTTTCTGGGGCTACATTTAGATCATTCCTGCCAGCCATGGTGGGAGGAAGAGACCAACAGTTCCCAGCAAGCACACAATGATGAACATCCAGAGGAAGATCCTGTCGATGACCATCGCAACGTACTTCCAGTCTTCCTTCACCTGAGAACAGAGAGGAAAAGCCAGTTATTAAGGTTTATTTGAGGTTAAAACTTAAGAGGACTGTTAGTGCTTTGTTCCAAAATAGAATATTTTAATTGAAGTCCAGAGACACGAGGGGAAGGTCTTGCTTACATTTAGTGGTCCCATATGGTGGCAAAGGTTTATTCTATCAGTGGCTGATGGGGGAGGCAGCTTCCCAGACGGCGTGGGTGTGCGTGTGCAATTGCAAACTCTGTTCACAGCTCCCCAGGGATGACAGATACCCATGGATAATTTAGCTCGTCTGCACACTCACTACCCTTTTCCATGAGATTTCCGTGAGGAATAGCTGTAACTGGGGGTGTAAATGAGGCCGCAATTCAAACTGGGTGGGGAGAGGGGGGAGAAATTACTCATTTCCCTGTGCTTCTAAACACATTTGCTTACAGATTAACAAAGTCAAACTCTTTCTGTGAAGGGATTTAGAGCTTTGGGTGAGCAAGCAGTGAAAATGAACCAGCAAATAAAAGAAGTGGTCTTCCTTACTCTGCTTTTCCCCACTTTTGTCTTGCTGTGGGAGGATTTTCCAGTAATTCCTCTCTGGGGAGGTCTAGTACTTATTAATATCATCAGGCAAGAACTGTAAATGGCTATTTCATTAAGGATGAAACCACATACATATGAAAACTTCTTTTATGATATTGCTGTTATTAATTTCTTTCTCAGGAAGAAGACTGATCAGATGGCAAAGTTTTATTTGATAAGGCTGTACCCATTATAATTTCTTACAATATCCCACTTGGTGATTAATAGAGCCGAGGGCCGGGATTTGGCACGCTGCCCGGCTCTTAGGGGAAAACATCTCAGCGGGCGATAGCTCAAACCTCTTCAGTGGCCGTGATGGCAGCGCGTCAGGAGTGTGGTGTAAGGAGGAGGCAGCAATACCAAGGTGATGCTTTACCGCACCCACCAGTCTATGACCCTGAGTGAGCAGTGCCTGAAGCTGACAGGGACGCTGGGCTGTAGCACGTGTGAAAAGAGGAGTGCGATGGTAATCAAACACCAATGGGAGAGGCCTCTTCCTTCATAGATCCTACGTTTGTTTAAAACAGAAAACAACAAGGGAGTGGGCTAGAATAGTAGGTGTGAGCTAAAAGACGGTTTGCATGAGCGCTGGTTGGATTTTGTTAGTTTTTAAGGATTTGTTGATTATGTTGAAAATAAATTTTGATATGGGAAACAACCCAAATATCAATAAAACAGTCATTTGCAGCAGATGATGCTTTCACAGGTACAGTGGCAAATTCAGCTTCTAAAATACTATGATCTGTCAAATACCAAGCAAACAAATACAGCACAGTGACTCGGAAAGCTCACCCTGAGTCTTCTCGTTCTTCACCAGGCACAGATGCACCACTACATTGTCTTACACCTTGTGGGTGGTACAGAGAAATCAGGATGTGTCAGAGGGAGAGAATACACAATCCTGGCTTCTGTAACCAACATTGTGATGTTTTTATTGAGCTAAGAGAATAATTCCTTTCAGGTAACGTGGGTGTGTTCACCTCGTTTTGACACGCTAAACCTTTCACAAACTGCATGAACACTCAGCCCATCCTGCAAATGATGGCTGGGAGTGCATCAGATGTTTGTAAAATCAATATCCAGGTTCAGCTAGAGAGCACAGAAGGGTGAAATTGGAAATTATGGAGAGATAATGAAAAAAAAATAAATATGAGGATGAAAATAAATTTATCTGGATTTTTGTTTTGTTTCTGGCATTTCCCTGAGCTCCAGCCCCTCATGTGGAGCGTGATCCACAGAGGCCTCGCTGATAACATCCCTGCAGCTGCCAACATCTGCCACCCCAACTCCTGAGCTTTTGATTAATTTTTAGAAGCTCATTCAAAACCGTTTTTGGAAAAGGATCAGGGGCAGGAAGCAGCTGACATCCCCACTCTGCATTCCTACAAAGTAAGGGAATCTGCAGCTCTTCTCTGGTCCAGCTCCTTGCAGGCGTGAGCCGTGGGCATCCTGCCCTGGGATCTGAGTGGAGAGCTGAGGTGCCTCGGTGACCTCTGACCCCCAGGACCCAGAGCCTGCGATGCAAATTAGAGCAGTCCCGAGCGATTTTGTTGAACTTTGTTAAAAATAAAACGGTGAGATTATCCCACATTCCCTCCCCCTCAGTTACGTTCCCTCCCATTTTATATTTAAGCCATCTTCAAAGTACTTATTAGAGCTGTTTGGAGATGCACGTACTCAAGGCTGTTGGTGTCTGATCCTTATGGCTTGCATGTGACACACAACTTGTTTCGCCTCTCGGTCCATAATTAATTTCTAAAGACATTTCTATCATACACAGGGGCGATTCAGACTTGCGTTTTCCCCAGAGTACCATCGTGCCGGCACTGTTTGCAGATATCTTTTTTTTTTTTTTTTTTTTTTGCAACAAACAACTGCCTCTTGCATTTCCCAATTTCTTTTCACTGAAGCACTTAATTAAATGAGCTATTTACTTTTAATTTAGAAGCACTGCCCCTGTGGCAATGGTGCTTTAGAAGAAAGAGAGGAACTTCAAAAGAAGTCCTGTTCTCATTCTGGGAAGGTGCATGTCCCTGAAAATATTACCCAACAGACAGCAGGCCGGGTCTCCGGGGGGGCAGCAGAGGTGCCTGCTGATAGATTTTTTGAAGACTTCCATGAAGAAATGCCACGATTTGATTTTAAGATGCAAGCAAATTTCTGAGCAGTGTTTTTTTTCCCCCGATAATTTCTCATTTTATTAGATCAGTTCTGCTCCTTACAGTAAATTTCAATTCCAGAAGATCAGATTTCCTTCTTTGCCTTTCTCACCTGCAGAAAAAGAATGTGTTTTCCACTGGACTGTACCTGGATCCAGAAAAAGAAGAGTTCAGGCTGAGACCAGGCTCAGCAATCATTCCCCCAAATCTGAACACCCAACCTCTGCTTCCTGTGCCAACCACAACCACTGTGAAAGAGCAGAAACCTGCGAGCAGGTCTGCAGGCTCTGCCAGGGGAGCCTGGTGCGTCCGTGGTACTGGGGGTGACCCTTCTCTGCTTTTGGCTGGATGTTTTCCTGGTGTCTTTGCTCACAGCCCGGGCTGGCAGGAGTTCTGCTCAGAGCCCTCAAAACTGCTTCTTTTCTTTTGCTTTTGATGTTTAGTGCTGTAAATAGCTTTTTCCTCAGGATAATCGCTTCGTTTCAAGAGAGAAGAGGAGTGGAAGGTAAAGAAAAGACAATTTGTGGCTTCTGAAGACTGTTTTCATATTAAAGGAAGTTCCAATCATGGATTAAAGGGAAAGAACCCAAGATATTAATTGACTCAGTTCTTGATGATATCAACAAGCTCAGCAGAAAGAGAATTGGTTGGAATGGGAAGTATTCTTGGTGTAATATTCCTTCATCTGCACCACAGGGGAAGAAATGAGTTAAAATCAACTGACTTCCATGGCTTTACTTGTGATTACTGCAGGGAGGAGAGAGCAGAGTTTAATTCCTGCAGTCCTACTGTGCTTGTGAAGTGCTCCAGCCCGGCAAAGAGTGCTGGGCTGTCAACTGATGAAAACAGGGATTCACAGCCCATCTCTGCCACAGATTCATTCTGTGACCTTGAACAGGTCGCCTCTTCTCTGTGTTTTGGCTGTCACTCCCCAACATGAGGAATAAACAGTTACTTCCTCAAAGGGATGTTGTGAAGTGAAATACATTAAAGAGCAGAGGCCTCTCAGACTACGGTACCAGAGAATACGTAAATGGACAGCGGCGTTTCATCTTTTGTTGCTGCTGCTAAGTGCTCAGTGCTGTGAAAAATGCAAATATAAAGATACTCTCCATGCCCAGGAAGTCCTGCGTAAAAGCACTATGACTTGCACTCACTCTAAATCTTGAGATAACCAAACCATAAGCACAGCTGAAAAGTACTTTTTGCTGACGAACCCCTCCAGGAAAAGCTAGATAAGACTTTTCTTTAGCAAGAATAGTAACTTCAGGGTATCTTGTGGCTTCCCTTTATCATGGCCATAATTAGCCAGCACACCACGTCCATAGTATTGCAGGGGTAGAGCTACAAGAGGTGTGAAAGGATGCAGTATTTGTACATGCATCACCATCTCCACTAAAAGAAATTCTTTCAGCCTCTACTTTCCTTCTCTATTTGGAGCCGTATTTACCCCTTGAGAATAAGTGTGAAATCTGCCTGTCCACCCACCTTCCTGCACATTGCCAACTGCTCCAGGGGAAGTCCACTTAATGAAGAATCACATTGCGCAGAGCTAAACATACCCGGCCACCTGCCCACGCTACCGCGCGCTTCCCACAACCTATTTTGGGAACGTGCTTTCCCAGACTCCATAGCCAGTGTCAATGCTCAATAGAAACCAGAGAGTGTGACTTCCCCATCTGTCAGAGGCTTCTCTAGAATGAATGTCTGCTCTGTTCCCACCAGACTTCCGCTTTTTGGGTCTCTTTCACAATCCTGTTTCCTTCTTACCTAACGATAACCTTACTCCTATTTTCTGCTGGAGAATCAGGGCTGTGCTAGCGCAGCCCTGAGCAGGGTCCAGTTGTGCTACCTGTTTTGTTCACTTGCCTGCCAAGACCCCAAGGAAAACCCTCCAGCTGTGCCTGTAGTGGCCGATGTGTTCAAAAGCCACAACGACAAGGAAGGCTGACCCCACATCAGCAAGGGTTCTCTCTGTACGACCCCCAGGTTTGGTGAGGCTTCCCTAGCAGATATTTTTCACTTATCCAAGGAGAGCAGACTAAGTTGGGATACTTACTGAGAAATCCGCATCTTCTGCTCGCAGGTGGTCTGCAATGTAGTGAACCCCTTCCACTGCCAGCTTCATAGCTGGGGACATCAACAGGAGATGCTGCTCTTTGGCGCTGTGACTCTTGCTTCCTTGAGCTGGTTTGCCAGCTGCCTCGCTCTTTTTGCATTTACACTTGCACTGAGGGTGTTTGTGTTGGGGCTGCTCTTCGTTTAGCTGGCACCGCTGGGATGCTGGAGAGCCAGTGGATTGGCCATTGGTCTGGGATGAGTCCTCTTGCAGGTAGCAATACTGGATGCTCCGGGACCTACAGCGGATATTCCCTTCCTCCGCCTTATTGGGGCTGTACATCTGCTGAACACTTAATGATCGGCCTTTTGAGATGGAGGTGGTCTGGGTGTCACTCAGGGGGTGGCTTGAGGGTTGTGGAGAGGAACAGGTCACCTGTACAGGCTCTGGGTGCAACATAGAGTACTGCCCAGAAGGGGATTTGCACATAGGCTGAGGCTTGACTGGCTCCTCGAGGTGGGCACAGAAGGAAGATGTGGGTGATGGCTCGTTACTCTGGGGGCTGGGGGAAGATGAGGTAGTGAAGTTGGGTTCCACGTCGGTCTCGGACCAAAGCCTTGGTGTATTGGTTATTTTGTGCATGGATTCAATGAGCTTCTTGCAATTGTCTTTCACTGTGGAGGGACGTTTCATGAACAGGAGGCGTGGGACAATGTCAAGGAAGATCCTCCTCACCCAGTCAGGCATCGTGTGGGTACGTGGGGAGCGATGGTGCACGTTGAGCACAAAGACGGTGATAATGATAGACAAGGTAACAAATATCATGGTGAAGAGAAGATACTCTCCAATCAGGGGGATCACCAAGGAGGTAGACGGGATGATCTCTGTGATGAGCAGCAGGAACACAGTGAGGGACAGCAGCACAGAGATGCACAATGTTATCTTCTCTCCACACTCAGAGGGCAGGTAGAAGACCAGAACAGTCAGACAGGAGATCAGCAGGCAGGGGATGATCAGGTTGATCGTGTAGAACAGTGGCAGCCTCCGGATAATGAAGGAGTAAGTTATATCGGGGTAGATCTCTGTGCAGCATTCATATTTCTTGCTGTTGTAATTGCCCACAGCGTTGATGATGACCCATTCCCCACTCTCCCAGTAGTCTAACTGGTCCACATGACTGTGCATGCTCACCAAGTCTATCTTGGCTTTGTCATAGGTCCAGGAGCCAAACTTCATTGTGCAGTTTTGCTGGTCAAAAGGGAAGAAGGTAACATCGATGCTGCAGGAACTTTTGTAGATAGCAGGTGGCATCCATTTAATTCTCCCATCATAGAAGAGGTGGGCCTTGGTCAGGTGGGTGACTGCAAAGTCACCATCAGCACTGGGGAGAAACAGAAGATGAAAAAAAAGACTAAAGTTTCTCTGGGTCTTCTCAACTCTATTAAAGAAACGGGACATTTACTGCCTGGCTTCCAAAAAGTCACTCAGGGCACCTGGGAGATGCGAGAAGCACATCGTGCTCCACCCACTCTATCCAGTGGTTTTTTAAACTCTGTTGTCTTATGCAAGCACTGAATTTGCACACAAATGTGAGCCCTCACCTTGCATAAGTCAGGTCCTTGAGGTGAATACACACAAGTTTTCCTTGAAGGTGTCCTGTAAATGCCCTGGCAAGGGTTGAGTTTGCTTTAGAGAGGTTGGAGGAACCCCTGTCAGGTACTGTGGCTGTGGGCTCTGCAGAGGTAACTATGACAGCTACTATACATGAAACACCATTGGGTAATCAGTATCTACATGGAAAACAGTGAGAACATCCCATTAATAAGAATAATGAAAGTTAACCTCTTGTTTTCCTGGTCAGGAGAAGAGCTGTCTCTTAAGGTGTCTTCCTACAGGGACTCTCTATTGGGGTCTGTGTGCTGGTATAAGATAAATAGAAAACAACCCAAGGTTTTATAGCAAAGAAGCCGTTTTTCAGACAATGAAAAAGCCATTGTATAAACAGCGTAATTTTTAGTTTGGATCTGCTTTTCTCAGCTGGGCAGTGTGGGAAAAGTGCACCGATTTCCCGCAGCATCGTACCGTGCACCCAGGACACCGGCTGCTTCCAGCTTGTCATGGGCACTGGGATGCAACTGAAGATCAAAAAAGGCAACAGGAGAGGTGAGGATTTAGGGGAAGACAGACCAACAGGGAATGTTATACCTGAGCTGTAATAGTGTTGGAGAAAGCAAGGAGATGGAGAAACTCTGGGAATGGGATCCCCATACCTGGAGAGAGCCCTGTTCTCCACCTGCCTCAGCACCACCAGCCACAGCTCCACTCCTTCCTCACACCCACAGCTCTGCTACTACACATTAACCTGAACCTGGTGCTTGCTCTGGTGTGTGGAGGCCCCAGAAATAAATTAACTCATTAATAGAGTCAATTAGCACAGCAGGTAATTAATGCCGTGTATGGGTGTGCCATGTGCTGTTCCTCCCCTTCTCTCTGTGAGGAGACATGTGGACATTATGCACAAACTCCATGTATGGGGCCAAGTCCTCAGGTCCCTTCTCTACAGCAAGGTCCTTCCTCCAGGCAGCGTCTGCAGGATCTGTAGCCTACGTTGGCTACGTTGCCGAGCTGTACAAGCAACACATCTCCTTGTTCAAATAATCATCCTGATGGAGACTGGGTGTCTGAATCACAACATTAAACCTTGACCTGAAAGTGAGCCAAGCCCCTACACCTGCAGTCTCTTTGCGCAATGACTGATTGAAACTTCCAACACTTTCTTTCCCTTGATACCTACTTGCAGACAGAGGATTTTGGTATCCTTGGACAGTCACATCCTGCCTCAAACTCCCTGGCTCAAGCAGCCTTAAAACGTGGGTGAGCTTTGGGTGGTGCTTCAATTTTCTTTCATCCTGAGCAAATGTCTGAAAGGTTGAAATCCCAACCGAGAAGAGCAAGTGGAATCTGTTTGTAGAGCAATGTCCTCAAGTCTAGACACAGGAAAAGGGAAAAGAGCATCCGAAAAGCAGGCAGGGAATCGGAAACCGTCTTACACACCTGGCTCAAGTCACTGCGGGGCTTGGGATACGGAGGAAGAAGCCTGTTGTGTGACGCCAAATGGCAAAGAGCAACAGTGCCAAACAAAGGGGAAGCTGAGCAGAGGAAGGAGAGGGTTTGTAAAAACTTGAGCTGAATTATTCAGGCTGATACAGATAGAAAGCTCTCTGCTCTTGTCCTCCCCTCCAAGCTGGAGCTGACCCAGCCTGCAGCTGCTTTCCCTGAAGTCGGCAAAGTCCCTTGGCCCTGCTCCTCTGCTTCGGTGCTCAGATGTGCTGTGACAGCAGCTGCACGGTGACGGGGTGCGTGGGGGTCACGCCTCCCGTCTTCCTCATCAGCTGCAGCATAAACAGCATGAGGATGATCTGGTGGAGTTCCGTGAGCTGATGAAATCAGAGGAACTTCCCTAAGTGTACTTATTTAGGAAAGCATCCATAATTCATATTCAACAGGGGGGAAAAAAACACTGCCTGGTGTTTCCTTTCACCCTGTGAACCATCACCGTCAGTCCATGGCCACACTGGCTTCCAGCGAGACTGGTGTGGCATTGCTTGTTTTGGGAAACAGGCAGGATCTGGCCCTCAATGAACTGTCTTGGCTAATAATAATATCTGAACAGAGATGGCACAGGCCCTCAAATCCCAAAATTACAGGTCAGATCTTTGTCTTTTGACACAAGCTTCCAGGTTGACTGCATGGACGGAAAAAGAAACTCAAAATTGTCATTTGTGCAGGAGAACTGGTCCAGAGGAGAGTTATGAAGATGATTTGAGGGTTGGAGCACCTCCTATGCAAGGACAGGCTGGGAGAGTTGTGTTTGTTCAGCCTGGAGAAGAGAAGGCTCTGGGCAGACCTTAGAGCAGCCTCCCCAGTACTGAAAGGGGCTCCAGGAAAGCTGGGGAGGTGCAGGGACAGGACTAAGGGAATGGTTTTGATGTGAAAGAAGGGAGATTTAGAAGGTGGGGAGGCCCTGGCACAGGTTGCCCAGGGAAGCTGTGGCTGCCCCATCCTTGGAGGTGCTCAAGGTCAGGTTGGATGGGGCTCTGAGCCCCCTGATCCAGTGGGAGGTGATGATGGCAGGGGGTGGGACTGGATGGGCTTTAAAATCCCTTCCAACCCAAACCATTCCATGATTCTGTGATTCTTTGTTTCTATAATATAAAACCTTTGCTCTTTGGGGCAGATTTTGGAAAAACAGAAGAATGCAAAAGGACCTAGTGCACTTTGACCTCTAAACTGGATTTTTTCTAAAGCTTTGAAATGTCTCCTTTTCTTTTCAGGGAAGCTAAAAATATGTACAAACCCAGACTGCTGTCCCTAAGGGGTCAAGGCAAAACTGTCTTATTTCACCCTGATGCAAACAAAACCGAACAGCACCATTGCACTGGGCACTCACCACCTTTCTCATCTCTTCTTTTTCAGTTCTAATTTACACTCCAGGACCACCCGTTTTGGATGAAAACCATCCTTTTTTTTCCCTCCTGGGTTTTTTCTGTACTTTAAAGCCAGATGGAGACAAGAAACACGCACAAGTGACAGTCCAATGTTTGCTGCTCTCGGTGGTTTTCTTTCTAAATCTCAACAGGAGTTTGGAATCCAATTCTGCATTTAATGAGATCTCTGAGGCGCAATTAAATTGTTCATTAATAGAACAATGTGTTTTTAATTGGATTCATAGTACAGAAAAATAATAACGAGCATCTACCAATGCTTCCCTTCTTAGGCAGAGGAAAGCATAAAGGGCTGGGTAAACAACATAGGTGTGTGTTTTTCCTTTTGAAAACAGTTGGAAAATGGCATGAAACTTGCTAAGAATTCACCCAGGAACAATTATAATTCACATGGTTGTGTTTCATTCCCAGAAATGTCTTTGTCTGGCCATTCCGCAGTCCCTGCGTGACCAGCGACACGCAGGCGTAGACAGAACCAGTGTGGTTCTGCAGATCTGTGTCGATTATTTCCATAAAGGAGCTGCTGCTTTGATGAAGAAGATGCTTTTTAATTGCTTGCCTAACAAACTCAGCCTCATCTCGAGTCCTCTTTGGCTCACACATGATTACGAGAAACACTGACCCTGCCTTCCAAGCTGGCTATTGCCTGCTGTGCTGTGGCAGGAGCGAAACCAGCAGCAGGACAGCTTCTTGCATTTGAGAGTCAGCTAAAGACTCTGAGGAGCCATAAAATTGCCTGGGATGCTCCTCCTTCTCCCTCACCAGCCTAACGGGGCTGGTGAAGTAATTTCTGACTTAACTGGTCCGGTTTGAGCTTCTCATTGCAATTCAATGTAGTTACTTGAGAAATTTGTAAGCAGGGCAAATAAACCGTTCTGTTGCACACAGACTGTATCCAAGCCAGCTGCATCATCCAAAGACAGTGTTCAAGTTGCCTTAACCCTTCATATATACATATATTTTTACCTCTTTCCTCAAGCTTACCACCCACACTGGACCTTCAAGCAAATGGTTGCTGGATGGGAAGCCCTGCTTGCTGGTACCCTGGCAGCGCGAGGCGAACCTAGAGAGATGCTTTCATCCTGAGTGAGGTCATCTGGCTGTTGACAGCCCTCCAAAGTCTTTCCTCAATCTCCTCCAAGGGATGGAGGCGAGACAAGCGACAGCAAGTGACGTCTGTATCCGCCGACAGCCCTGACCGCCTAACGTGAGTATTTCCTCAGAAAGGAAGGTGGTAGCACATTTTCATCTCGTTCTGTCCAGACCACTGCGTTGTGGCAGTTGTCATGAGAAGCCATTTGGAAGAAGGAGCAAGGACAAGGTAAACATCACAACAAGAACTCGAGAATTACGATAGTCAGGATCTCTCGATTACTCTGACCTGACAGCTCTAAAAATCTCTCAGTAATAAAGTACTGGAGCTCTTATGTTTTCATGTCAAATACGACGGGGCACACAATAAAGAGAAGATAGGTGCTTATTCCTTTGCCAACTGAAATAGTGCTGCTGTGTTTCGTAGCCTTTGATTCCTCACATTGAGAATAAAGGCTGCTCTTCTAAAATCTTCTAAGCTTATAAGTGTTCAAGAATGGTATTGTTTTACTGGCAGCCACCAACAATATTTCATTAAAAGCTCTGCCAACGGAGAATTTTTTTTTTGTTTTGCCATTTTCTATTTTCCTTGAAGTTGGGAGATACCTCATCTCACAAAATTAAATGTTTTCAGTATGCATGTAAACGAGGCACACATTTATTTTAATTTCTGATGACACAATTTAAATCCAAACAGAGCTTTAGAAGCCTGAAAATTAGCTATAAACATAAATGGATATAGCTAGAATGTCCTCATTTAGAGCTTTTCCCATTGAACAGCAGTAACCAAGACAAACTGGAGCTTCAAGACCCCTTTAAACAATGTACCCTGCACCCTTTAGGCAGACATTAAAGAGATGCTTCTCTAATGTTCATATTAAAATACTCGCCAAAGGCAAATCAGAGAACATTTTATTTAACAACTGTTCTGTGCTACCAAAATGGTAACTCCAAATTCACGGGTTGGAAGGGGCCTCTGAAGGTGTTCTAGTTGAAATCCCTGCTCAAAGCAGGGTCAACTGCAAGAGGAACAGGACCTTGTCCAGATGAGTTTTCAATACCTCCAAGGTCTTGGCGGTTCACGTACAAAACCTCCTCGCAGGCAGCCGTAGACAGTGATGAGGTGTCCCCTCAGACTCCCTGTTCTCCAATCTAAACAGCCCCAGCTCCCTCAGCCACTCCTCATAAGATTTCCTCTCCAGCCCCGAGAAGAGCTTGGCAGCAATAATCGGAGCATAATTCCTCTCCAGAAACGTAGTCATCTAAAATCCCAGAAGAATCGGGAAAGCCCAAGTGTGAAGTAGCGATGATGGGCTATGAAAGCACAATCTGGGGCAAAATGACAAGACTTGTGCAAGTACACACTCACACGGAAGGAAAAATCTCAAGAACATTTCCAATATTTTATTGCTACCATGAGGATCCCGTTTAAAACTTGCCAGTGAAGCTCAGATTTCAAGTTCCCTGCCCACCCTTTAGGCTCAAGGACATGGTCTTACATTCCTCTGGGCAGCTGTCAGCAGCTGGCTGCGAATTCTACAATTTCAGGGTTTTCTCCTCTGGAGTTTCTATGTTGCAAGGGGTCCAAATGGCTCAATGTGGTGATGGAGAAGTGGAAAAAAAAAAATGTCTAAATTCAGTGCCAAGAACTTATTCCCTAATTAGATAAAAAAAAAAAAAAAAACAACTTTTTCTTTTTACTTTAAATATACAAAGGAAAACTAAAATGTGCTTGAAGTCCATTTATGAATGGGAAAATAAGCCAATGCAGAGGATTAGATAATTCATTTATAAATAATTTGCTGGTGTCTGAAAAGCCTTTACAGCCTTAGATAAGGAACAGCTGGCCGTCTTGGCAGAGAGGAAGAGGCTTTGTCGCTTCACTATTAACTCGTATTCCTCTGTTTTACATGTGTTTTCTCACATCTAGTAGAAACTATTTACAGAGTCTTGGAACTTATCTCGTCAAGCCTGAAAATTCAACAGCATATTAATTTCCCTGTAGGATATTAATTTGGTTTTAAATTCCTTATGAATGTTGACAACTACATACACTCTCTAGGCCAAACCGGCTGAGTTTGCTGATTTAATTTGGGCCTCCAGAGTGGATAAATGGAAGTTTTGGACAATAATGAGCTTAGATATGAGAATAACCTCACAACAAAGGGTTAGGTTTCCTTAAAGATGTAAATCTCAAATCTATTTAATTTTCACTATTTCTATATATACGCCAAGATGAAACCAGAAGAGGCGTTTGTAGAATGCCCTGTCCAGAAGGTCTCTTTTCCAAAGGATACTATTTTGTACTCCTACCAGACCCTGTGATAAGCAATAAGTAACCCACATTAAAAAGCCTGACCAGTAAAAGGACAGCGTGGCCCCTCCCTCTCTTACACCAAGGTCTCTGCACACAGCCTCTTGCTCTGAGTGACCCAGAATTCTGTGTATATACCTTACTTTAAATTCAATATAAACTATTTATATAGGTAAAACATGAGAGGGAATCTTTTTTAGCATCACCCATGACTGGTAACTGTCTCTGCAAAGCTATTCCTTCTGAAATGTTTCTAGCAGAGATGCCAGCAAAGAGAAACTCAGTCTGATTGTGCGGTTGGTGAGATGCTGTGCAGAAAAGCCTCGTCACGGTGTCCCATCTTGCCACAGATTTTACCTTGCATGCATTGTATTTGCCCTGCAGCCCTTGAAATCATGAAACTTGATTGCCAGAGCAGTGCACCTAAGATATGGACTGCAGCTTCAGGTGTGTGTGATAGGAAGTCAGGTAGAAGAGAGATGTATATGCCAGGGCAGAAAGCAGACTACACGAGACTGTATGAAAGAAAACCATTACTGACTGGCTAATGGTTGGCGCCTATAACCATGTTTAATTCATAGATAAAGTAACCAATTAAAAATGCATGATAGACTCATGACAGCCAACAGGAAAACGCACGATTATTAATGGCAAGTAGGGATAAATGGAGGGATGTACCTTAGATTTAGGTAGGTGGGGTCCCAGATCTCACCGAGCGGTAGCGGGTCGCCACTGATGCTGTCTGCCGTACCTCCCTGTTGTACCCCAGACTGAGGCAACACTCATAAGGTGGGCAAGTCTGAAAGACTCACACCCCAGAAGAGGAGGAGGAGCACGTTCTGGAATAACTGCTGTGGTCACCAAGATAGGCCGTTGTTCCCTGGAGTCCCCGTAGTTGCTCAAGTGACAGCAATAGTGAACTAGGACAGCAGGGCAAAGCCTGCAAGGGGCACAAGCCAAAGGCTACCCAGCTCAGAGGTCTGGGTGCCCATCGACATCTGGAGGCTGCTTTCAGCCTGAAACCCCCAAAATTCTAGAGTGCAAAAGGATACCGAAGCCTCGTTCTTTGGTGCTGGTGCCCTCTTTGCGTGGAGCGTGCCCATCAGCCGTGGTGAGCACGGGGAGCCAAGGGAGCAGAGGGGACACACCAGGCTCTTGTGCACCAGCAGCTCCAGCAAAGAGATGGTTTGAAGCACAGTTTGTAGCACTATTTCCTTTGGCAGCATAGCCCACCCCAACAACCACCAGAAGCTCCCAAAATAATAATCCTTTCCATTGTCACTAATTAAGCAATGAGAAGGACAAGGACGTTCATTTTTCTTCCAGTGGAAGCTGTGAACACCTTTCTTGGCCGCAATACGAGGCACTTGTAGCATAATATTCACACTCACAGTGTGTCCCTGTAGGATAGGAAAGTCCAAGGGCTTACAAATTAGTCATTTCCATCGGCTTAATCTCTGAAAGGTGCTCTGTGAGGGTGCAGTGATTTCCGAGAGGTCTGCAATCACTCCACACCACTGCGCATCAGAGACAAGCTAATGGGAAAGATAACAATTCCCATCATCTCCCAGGCTCACAGTCCCCTGGGTAGATTCCTCCCTCAGCCATTTCTTATTTTTTTTAATATAAAACAAAACCAAAATCATATCAAAATAGAACCAGGCACCTGCTTATTAAAAATGAGCCTGGCTTCAGTTGTGAGTGCTTTCCCTGAGTCTTAGACACGTACAAAGATGTTTTTGTTTGATGCCTGCAGCAAATGTTTTCTGTGAAGCCTGTGCTGGGAAGGGGGACTGGGATACCCTGCGTTCTAGGACACTGGAGAGCTCTGGTATGATGAGCTGAGGAGAAAACAGCCTTGGCACTTGGAGAGCCTAAGAATATCAACAGGGTCCAAAGAAAAGCAAGAAAAAACCCACCTGGCTTGCGAGGAAGTGTCCATACAAGAGATGGATTGTAAGCATTTGGGATCAGGAATAAATACTTATTTAAGGAGAATTCTAGAATGGTATTGGGTTGACCCAAAACTTGCGTTGGCAGATACACACATTTGACATATTTCAGCATATTTTCCTTGTTTAAGCCCACTCTCAGTAATTGGCTTTTTCAGTTGATGGTGATGAATTAGGGGAGAGCCCCTTGGTGAAATGAAATCGAAGAGGACTGAAAGCTGAAATCCAGCTTAATTGTGTCTCCAGCATGAGAAAACAAACAATACCTGGTGTTCTCCAACCAAACCCACTGTCCAAAGAAAGGATTATTAGAACAAAAACCTTGTGATGAATGTTATTCATGTCATTAAGACAAATCTAGGACCAATATTATGAGAAAGTACATAGAATTCAATCAAATTAAGGAGGAATAAGTGCAAGAAGCACCTCGACACTATGAGCAGAGAAAACATGCGAGGATGGGTTTGCCCTCTGGCCACAGTGTTCACACTTACTTGTTGTAGAGGACAATATCTGGCCTCCAGATGAGCTCCGAGGGGATTCGGATGGATGTGACGTTTTCGTATTCTTGGGGGTCCCAGCGTAGCTTGTAGTCATGCCACTCCTGCCAGAAATGAGATGGTTACAAAGCTGGGAGAGTTCAGATTGCAAAACTGGAAATGAACATGGAAAAACATGTGTTTTGGTGCACCCACCTGCTTCACCCACACGTTCGTGGTCATCATTTGATTTTTCTCGTCCTGAAATGCAAGATCACTTATTAGTTACAGCAGCAAGGGAAGCAGTCCAAAGAACTCTTCAAATTTGCCTAAATCGTACTTAATTTCTGTAATTATAAATCATCTCTGCAACAAACGTAAGTTCCACCTTGGAAATAACAAGCAGATGTTGCTGTCATTTAACGTGGGACAGGGCACAGCTGCCTGATACAACCAAACAGCTGAGCCTGCACCTAAGAACTCTTGGGAGCAGACAGGCTTGAATTTAGTGGGATTTTACTCGGTGCTGATGGATTCAACCTAGGATGATGGGGACGGGCAGAGGAAAGAGCTCCACAGCTGGGCTTTGACCTGGGCACTGAAGGAAGGGGAGTGATGGATACATATCTCCGTACTGTCTCCTTCAGGAAAGATATGGATCTGTTGGAGCAAGTCCAGAGGAAGCCACAAAGATGATCCAAGGGCTGGAGAACCTCCCAGGTAAGGACAGGCTGAGAGAGTTGGGTTGTTCAGCCTGGAGAAGAAGAGGCTCCGGGTGGAACCTTAGAGCAGCCTCTCAGCACTGAAAGGGGCTCCAGGAAAGCTGGGGAGGGGTTCTTGATCAGGGAGGGCAGGGACAAGACAAGATTTTAAGCTGAAAGGGGAGAGATTTGATATTAGAAAGACACTTTTTCCTGTGAGGGTAGGGAGGCCCTGGCCCAGGTTGCCCAGAGAAGCCATGGCTGCCCCATCCCTGGAGGTGTTCCAGGCCAGGCTGGATGGGGCTTGGAGCCCCCTGATCCAGTGGGAGGTGTCCCTGCTCATGGCAGGGGTTGGAACTGGATGGACTTTGACATCCTTTCCAACCCAACCCACTGCATGATTCTATGATACTCACACATGGGTGCATGGATTACAATGCTCAGCTTCATCTGCAAGTGGTGCTTAGTACTTCTACCATGAACTCAGCTCTAGAAACACAAAGCCCAGAAGTGTTTCTCCTTCTACCAAATACATGAACTTAGAGCACGTGGATTGGGTCTTCTGAAGAAACCCAAGCCACTCTGCTGACACATAACCCTTGGACAGCCTGGTGTGTGCTCACTTTGTCACGTGGTAGACTTTTTCCCAACTCTAAGTACAAATAATACGGAAAGGTGGAACTATGTCTACATTCAACTAACGTAAGGCAGATATAATGCTAGCAGCACGGTAGTAGAATTAATTACCAGTTGCTTTGCATGCTTATTACAACCCCTATGTAAATAACTATGATGAATTACATGGGGCGGAGCCTACTGCTGATCCAGTTTAATGTCACACCAGAGCTCAGAGGCTGTTTGTGTGTTTGTTTCTTTTCTCTCTTTGGTTGGTGTCAGTCAGACCCAGCACAATCGGCAGGGCTCTTTTGGAAATAGGCTGCTGGGCATTAACCTTGCTGTTGTGGCAGTTCAGGATTAATTCTGAGCATTAAATGCCAGGAGAGTCAGAGGGGGCTGTGCCTCCCCCTTAAGGAGCCTCCTTACTGTGGCTGAGGCACCAAGTGTAAAGGCTGACTAGAGATACCCTCACCTGGAGTCAGTGACCAGAAGCAGATGTGAGAAGGAGCAGTAGAGAGCTTTCAAATGAGCAACAGAGAAAGGGAAAATTTCCAGCTGCTTCCTTGGGTGCCAATAGGAGACAAGGAATGTCCCTGGAGGAAGCTGACATGGCCTGGCAGCCTGAGCAATCCTTGAGCATCTGCTTCTCCTTTCAGTTCAGGCATGAGTGTCTCAACCACAGTTGACCCCAGAGAATCCCAGTCTGGCAGGTGCTATGCCCTTTTCCTGAATTTTCCTTCCTGGCTGGTTGCAGGGCCTTGGTAGAAACTCCTGCCCATCACTAAGCCAGAGGACTTTGCCTTTCCCCTGACTTAAGCAAAGCAGAGCTCTAGTCCCATGGGAGCATCTCGCATGGGGGTTGCAATGCACTAATGACCGACTGCCTCCTCCAGCTGCACAGAGCCAGCCCAGAGGGACAGGGGGTGATGGTGTTGCTCTTCTGGCCTCTTTTCCCAAGGTGAGTGCAATACACAAGGTCCTGCAGAAACACAGCTCAGGTGTCCAAATGTATTTATTTCTCAGTGGCTGCTCCGAGACACATGTTTGATCCCTTACCACATTTTTTCGGGGCTCAGAAAACCCTCAGCACTCCAGGGTGAGGTAAGGACATGCAGAGACGTTGAGTTCCACATTGATTTTTTTTGTTCCCTCACCCCCAGCTTTTGTCAGCAGGAGCTGGGGTTTGAATAGGGCTTTGATTTCGCTTTCAGACTTCTTGTCGTTGGGAGCTGAACGTCGGGTCTAACAATTACAATGGGGTTTGCTCCAAAACAGTGTCACTGTCAGGAAGGGGGAGACACAGCTCAAATGCTGCAGTGGTGGCAGAGGTGTCACCAGTCTCCAACCACACAGACTGAGGCAGGAGGGGATGGGAGCTCTTGTGCAGCCCCGGCACAGAAATGCCTTCTAGTTGCACTTCTAACCACCGACATGATTTTAAGAAGATTAATTCTTCTTAAGTAAACAGGGAAAAGCACTACGAGGCAGGCGTATCGATCCGCTCTCTTCCACAACTCAGCAGCTGCATAATGGAAATTCTCTCTCATGCCTCCACAGTCACTAATGTCTCATCTTTAGTCTTATCAATTATTCAGACGGGAACCATACAACTTCAATATTAGCAACTGCAAACAGCCCTGCATCCCTTAGGCTGACATAAGGGAGAGGAGGGGAACGAAGACCATTTCTGTGCTGCAAAGCTGGGAGCTGATTGCTTGTATCAAGGAGGTGCAACTTTTTAGCAACTAGTGTCTTTGATTGCCCACCTCTCCCACCACCTCGGCTTTGTTTCCTCTGCATCTCAAACCCCTTATCTCAAAATATAGAAAGGTGCAGAGAGTCATCTGTTAGGAGTGTTCCACACCAGTAATGTCTCTAAGCTGCGTTACACTTTCCGTTATCACCCGTTCCTCTCTGCCACAAAAATACAACAAAAAGTGACAGAGAGCCTCCAAAAACCCAAGGCCAATACTTGTTCTTGAGATGTGCATCTACTCGAACTCGCTGTTCTGGGAGAGAGCAAGATGTGCATAATCTAGAAAGCCTGTGTGTATGTGCTTAACATCTGCAGCCACGCAGGGATCACCTTTGGATTCAACACTTGACCTCAACACACTGTGACAGAGTAATCCTTTCAATACCATCGCAGTGCACATCAGTCTGGAGCACAAACCACCCCGTTTTGCACTTAGCGCATACAGTTTGCACACGTGTGATTTCTAGTAGAACAAACAGTCAGAAACAATTTTCTTATTAATATCTGCCACATTAGCTAAAAACCCTCAAAACTTTCATTTGCTGAGAGCTATTCAGGCAAGTCATCTCCCAGAGATGCATAAACCACTGTTCCTACTAGCCTGGATAAATGAGTGTAATTACGGCTCCTATTCCAAATCGGCTGTTTGGTTTTTTCTTTAGCTAGGACTCTTGCGTTTACACCAGTTGCTCCACTGCTCTGCTGTGATCCGTCTCATGGGGTTTGATAAGGAATTTGGGATTTTGCCTATAGTGAATGAAGAATAAAGGATCCACTTTGATGACCAGCAAGCTACTCACATGAGCCATCTCTCACTCCAGCAGAGCTGTCTGTGTGATAGGTCTTCTCTGCTGAGAGCAAAGTCTTCCCAACCTGACCCTGGATCAGCCTGAAAAACCCCAACATGCACCAGGAGCCGCTCCCCCAACCCCATCCTGATTAACCTTGTCCGCTTGTTGCACAAATGGGTTGTACTTACAACATCGATGAGCTGGGCAATGGATAAGCCAAAGCGGACAAGGACCACATCGGAAATGTTGGCGACAGGGCGGGACCACTTGTTATAACCAGAGAAGAGTTTCTTCAGGAGACGTTCCTCCGCATGGGCTCGGGTTTCCACGTGGCCAAAGGCTGTGGGGAAGACACAGCGGTAGGAAACGCAGCTCCAAGCACCAGTGTAACTGGACTTTTGGTGGGAAGCTCCAGGCTAATCCCAGAGATGGGCAAGCAGGGACACATGGGAGGGTGATGCCACCCTGGTGACTTGCTTCCCCATTACCAAAGGCATTGTGATGTATTTCTTTCTCTATTTACCCACCGTGACCAATTCCCAATGCAGGGTTTCTATTGGAGAGCAGAACTGGTCCACAGAAAGTGGGGACATCAGTAAAACCATTTGAAAGCCACTACATGAACCATTCTCCCCTGAATCCGGTTTAATTTTTATGGCCACTTCACGGCAAGTTTCTAGCACTGAAGTCTGCAAGTAGGAAAGAGGGATACTAGAAAGGCAAGGCAAAAAGAAAAAAGCAGCCTTCTGCTGGGTGAGAAGCATTTTGGATCAAATAAAAAGCAGACTGAAATTTGGTGCTTCAAACTCACCTTCACAGCTTCACAAAAATGATGGGTAGGAAGAGGAAGGAGAGAGAACAAATCGGATAACAAGAGCACAGTTTCCTTCAATAATGACTTTAAAAGTTGAAGGCTGCAAGGAGCAGCCCTGACCCTGCACGTACGCTACAGGAACCATCGGAGGTGCCTGTTGGTTATTAAAAATTCAAGCCACCCTTCTTCCTGGGGCTGCCAGGGGAGCTGCGCACGGAGGCATCCTCCACCACGGATGGCAGGGAGAGGAGCCGGGGGCTCACCCCGCATCCTTCGTGGAATATGGCTCCTATTTAGTCTTCAGCTGCCCTGGATTATACAAAGGGAAGCATTAGCCGAGCGTTGGCTTTGCTCTCCCCAGACGGAGCTGTAGCCCGGAGACACATTAACACACTTTACTCAGGGAAATAAAACCCAGACAAGAACCAGGGTGCTGAGCCCCTGCCTGTTATTCTCCCTCCTGTCCCTTCCCCACCGCAGCTTTAACCCTTTCCCCATCAAGGCATAGAAAATAAAAGCAAAATGTTTCTTAGCAGAGGCTGGTATTGCGGGGTCCTGCAACGATGGGGCAGGAGGATGCAGGAGTGGGGGATATTCCTTGCTGATAGGGACCATTCACTGCAGTAAATCTTTGAGAGGGCTAAAGGAGAAAACAGCCAGAGAGCAGAGCACGGGTAGAAAAGCTTTCTCAAACTTACCGGGAAAGATGCTGGCACAGAGCAGGAGGAGGAGGTTTCCTTTAGACACAAGAAATCCCATTGTGGAGCAGAGCTCAGGCTCTACTACTCAGAGTCTCCCGTCAGGGTAACTTTTCCTCTCCGAGTCTCTGGATCCTCCAGCTTCATTCCCCCAAACTCCGTTCTCTCTCACCTGCCTCTGCAAAGGGGCGATAGCTGGGGGCTTGTTTGGTTTTCTTCTCTCTTCTGCCTGCTGTCCAGCTCTTCCTCCTGGCAGGATGCTCTTCCCTCCGATGCCAACGCACAAATACTTGCAAGAGATGAGCAAGGGCAGCAGAAAGCTGTAAAAATGCACAGCTCTCCTGCTTCCTCCTCTCCCCTTTCCTAGGGGGCGGCTTGGCTGCTCAGTGCTTTTGCTGCTGCTCCTGCTGTTCTTTCACCCTTCCCCCAGCCCTCTGGGCAGCCTTTACTCAGCTATTGCTGCTGCTGGGCCAGCGATGCCCACACCAGCCCTCCACGGAGCAGAGAGGGAGCACAGTGTGTTTGTATATTTAATGTAGTTAGACCTGCCCACCTCCTGCTTAGGAGGAGGAGAGAATCCGTGCACTCCAGCAAACTGGCTGCAGGGAGGAAAACTTTTAGCATGAGGAATAAAGAGAGAGATCCAGACCCCACCTGCAGCCAGAGGTGGTGGATATGGGGGCCATCTGAGATCTTTATAACACCTGAAACCCAAACAGTTCTTAATTAACAGAAGCTGTCTGTTTTAATCTTGGCCAAATGTTTCTCAAAATCACTGCTGCAGACTAACAGGGTAATTAGCCTGAGAGAGATTTCTGGCCGGGGTGTGTGTCTTTGCTGTTGGCATTTATTGGGCTGATGAACCTGCCCATGAGAACAGGGCACAAACACGTAGTACAAATACAGATATTAGCCTCTGCCCGCAGGCAATGTGCAAAAGAAAGGTGAGACTGAGGCAGGAGGTCACTTCGCTGTTTCACATATCCGAACGTACCTTAAATACAGCACAAATACTTGTGGAAGTCATGAAGAGTTTTTTGTGGAGCAAAGGATGATTCCTTGTGTTAGCAAGGAATTATCACTCCAATCCTTCATTTCACATCCCTGATTCCTCACACGAGAGACATGGAGTAGAGCTCTCTCTGTTTCATTTTAAAACTAGCTTTGATATTAACACAATGACTTCCACACGGATAGCAAATGGATTTCATTTTCAAGCAGGGGTAATTTTGCCAGCTGCAAAATTAATCAAAGTCTGTTCTGATAGTACTAGCTACATATTTTATGTATAATAATTTCCCTACTCCCAAAGCATCTCAAATATCTTCCAATATAATAGATTGCCGGCTGAAAATGGGAAGGATTAAAGCCACAAGAGAAATCAGGTCTGTAGTGAGATTATAAATAACATCAGTGTAGCACCATACTTGTCTTGTGTTTTCTTGGTTCCTCTCTTCCTCAACAGTTGTCAGTATTTTCAAATGACAAACCCCACCCTAATTTTCCAGGTGAATGGACTATGGTTTGCCTGCCTTGCTTTTGGTGTCTTGACCCCCATCGCAGCACCTGTGACATGCTATAAAAATCTGTAGTGCTCATTCCGGGGAACCATAAGGAGTTAATTTAATGAACAGCAGATGTGAGATCGAATTAACTTAAAGCTGAAGCGTGGGCTGCATCCTGAGAGCCAGGTCCTGTGCAGCACTGAGCACCTCTCCTTCCCGCAGCCAGCACTGGGGTAGCAGAAGGGCAACCATTCCTTATCAGGGTAAAGCCAGCATCACCCACTCACAAGCTACAACCACACATTCCCAAATGTCCATGTAGCAATGAGGAAAACTCATTGCTTTAAACCTCCCTAGGAAATCTGGAGGGAGGGGGGCCATCCCTTCGGTTTGAGCGCTCCTTGCTGGGTCCAGTGCCGTGCGGATCACACACAGCAGCATCAAATGGGGAAATCCGGGGCTTCCGTCCATTCCAGACACAAGCACCAGATCCGACAAATCTCACACATTCCCAAAGGCTCATGATGGGAAATAGAATTTCTAGAGGCTATTTTTCAAGGAGGCCGGTACTCTACACAGGTCAGGCGTTGGGCGACCAGACCCAAGGGATCCAAGATCAGCTCTTCCCTTTTGAAAACCTTGGCCATAAATAATAGAGGTATCCTTGACTACAGGCTCTCCTGCGCAGAGTTAATTCAAATCCCATGGACAAAGTCCATCCATCTTCACCTTGCCTTGGTTTCTGAGCTGGCGAGCAAAGGAGCTGGCAAGTAAATACTGCCTTTGGATTAACCCTATAAATAATTTTGATTAAAAAAGGATTTCCTTTTTTTTGAAATTAATCATAAATCACCATTTCCTAGAAGTGAAAGGTTTATCCCTCACCCCCCTGGCCCTGTTTTTATGTGATGTGGGGCAATGAGCATATTTCACAGAGATTTCTGTGCCTTGAAGTGACCTTGTTAAATCTCACTGCCGGTTTCTTTCTGCATCATTGGACCATAACAAAATTTCCATCAGTTCCTGTGTGTATTTGGAAGGCAATGGCTTCCACTGGTACACGTGCACGGATTCTGACTGGGACAAAAGATGCCATTTAACGGTTTTAATGATTTTTTTATTGTGGGAGAAAGCTGCGATTCTGGCCTGACTCTCAGGCACCCGGGTCTGAGCATCCTCATTATTATTATCTTCCTTTGTCTAAAAAAGATGTGGATGATTTGTGTAATCCAGATGTTCACAAAACCTGAATGCAAACACCCCAGCTACTGAAGATTGCAGACTGAACAGAATGCCAGCAGTGCTTCCCCCAAGGTTTGCAAGGAAATCTCAGACGTGTCCTTGGAATAAGGACAAGCTGGTAACAAGCTCGGGCTCAAATCTTTTGGGCCAGTTAGTACACGATTTTCATAGGATCATAGAATAGCCCGTCCAGTTCCACCCCCCTGCCATGGGCAGGGACACCTCCCACTGGATCAGGGGGCTCCGAGCCCCATCCAGCCTGGCCTTGAACATCTCCAGGGATGGGGCAGCCACCACTGCTCTGGGTAACCTGGGCCAGGGCCTCCCCACCCTCACAGGAAAACATTTCTTCCCAAGATCTCATCTCAATCTCCCCTCTTTCAGCTGAAAATTGTTCCCCCTCATCCTGTCCCTGCACCCTCTGATCCAGAGCCCCTCCCCAGCTTTCCTGGAGCCCCTTTCAGCACTGGGAGGCTGCTCTAAGGTCTGCCCAGAGCCTTCTCTTCTCCAGGTTGAACAACCCCAACTCTCCCAGCCTGTCCTCATACAGGAGGTGCTCCAGCCCTTGGATCATCTCCGTGGCCTCCTTTGGACTCGCTCCAACAGATCCATGTCCTTCCTGTGCTGAAGACTCCAAAACTGAATGCAGGGCTCACGAGAGCCGAGTAGAGGGGCAGAATCCCCTCCCTCACCCTGCTGGTCCCACTGCTTTGGATGCAACCCTGCATTTTGCAAGACCATTTTGCAAGGACCTCTTAATTCTTGAATCCACTGCCTGGCATTCTGCACGGTGGCACATATTTCCCTCATTTTAACCTTTTCTAGTTCAAAATGGAAAATATTCCTCTGATGAAGGAGACAGAGGCACTAACGGAATCCTAGGACTGCCTGTTTTCTTTGAATTTGCCCTCTCTCTCCATGGTTTGGCCTTGTATGTCACTGCCAGCTGCCCAGGGCAAGCCCTTGGCCTCTGTTTATCTTGTAAAATGTCATCCACGTGTTTGAATCTACAGAAGTGGGACATAATAATAGCAATATCTCCTTACTCGTTCCCTGTGTGGGCTTGACACAGGGGACAAAGCCAGTTAATGGAATGCTTGAGAAATATCATCTTTGCCTTCAAAGGTGATCTGATTTTTTTTCCTTGTCCCCATTCTTATGATAAAGAAGATTTCTCTCTCCCATTTCTAACAGCTTTGTTATCAACAGAGACTTTAGATGAACCAAACCAGTGAGAGGAAAACCAAACTGAAGGGGGTGAGGTCTCCTTACAGTGAAATACGCGCTGAAATGAGCAGATCTGAGGGATGTGCGAGGCTGTTTCTCAGGCTCGATCTGCCTCTGGGGAAATCTGCAAGGTAACACTGGCCTCTCAAGAGCAATTCTGATTTATGCAGATCTATTTCAGATAGAAATAGTGCAAGAAGATGTGCCCAAAGACTTCTGAACATTTTGAACTAAATCAAATATAGATACTGTGTAGGAGATTTTTGGCCATGAAGAAAAGCTGAGACACCTGCATGGGAGTTAAAACAACAGAGAAAATCATGTGTAGTAATGCGTATTTCCAAAGAAGCTGATACGGTTCTGAAGCCCAGGCTTCTTTCTTTCTTGGAAGTTTGCTGTGGAGTGATATGTTTCCAACCATACGATGTTATTGTAGACTCTTACTATTTCCTTGAGCATCGTCATGGTGATGATCAGATTCTGGAGACAAGGGCAATGGCATGGCTTTACAACTAAAGCACCCACTGCCAGAAACCAGTTTTCCTCTGGCAATGACTTAGGGGTGCTGGTGGATGAGAAGCTCAACACGAGCCTGCAACGTGCACTCGCAGCCCAGAAAGCCAACCGTGTCCTGGGCTGCATCCAAAGCAGTGGGACCAGCAGGGTGAAGGAGGGGATTCTGTCTCTCTGCTCTGCTCTGATGAGACCCTATCTGGAGTCCTGTGTCCAACTCTGGAGTCCTGAGCACAGGAAGGACAAGGAGCTGTTGGATTGAGTGCAGGGAACGCCACGGAGATGATGCGAGGGCTGGAGCACCTCTGTAATGAGGCCAGGCTGGGAGGGTTGGGGTTGTTCAGCTGGAGAAGAGAAGGCTCTGGGGAGACCTTAGAGCAGCTCCCAGTGCTGAAAGGGGCTGCAGGAAAGCTGGGGAGTACTCGGAGCCACCGTGGGCACATGTCCTTCAGCCACAGCCCTGCACTGCCAGCCTAGGGCAGCCCCCACAGCTCCAGCCATGGGAAGATGCTCCACAGGGCATGGAGCAGATAGTATATACTCTTCACAGCAGGGCAGTATTGCTAATGCAACACCTCTGCCTCCTGTCTGTGAGCTGATTTAAGATTTTAATCCAAGTGCAAGAGCCCTAATGCATTAACCACTCTGTTACTCGAAATTCTCATGCATTACTGAGCTGGGAGCTAAGGGAGCTCAGCACCTTGCAGGATTAGCTCCATAACACAGCTCTGAGGAGCATTCAGATGTTTTTACCTTTGGACAGGCTGAGCTGATGGAAAGCAGGGAGGATTCTCTCGCCACCTTTGTCTCCTGGCTGGTTCCCACCTCTCTCTCCTCCACATCTGTGTAACACGGTGATGACTTTTTTCTCCAGTCATTGACTGATGGTGTTAACAAAATGCACTAATCCAGACATTTCTTCTTTTCTGGATTTCTCCTCTTGCTGTTCCTCGCTCAGACATATCCTGGGGATTTCTGAGTAAGGTTCATTATTAATAAAGCAACAAGAGGATTTGGCTATGCTAAAACAAAGCAACAAACAAAGTGAGCCAACCACTGAAAATGGAAAAGAAGCAAATCAGCAAGTCATGGCCTCATTAAGTCTTCCACCTCTACGGCTGTTAAAGACCTCATGCTACAAATCAGATTAACTTTACACGCTATTTGTAAATGCCAAACTTCATAGTAAAGAGATCAGGAGAAGCAAAGAGGCAGTTTTCTTCTCTCTTGAGACCCAAAAAGGTGGTTTTTAAATTAGAGAACAGAAGCCTGTCTCTCCTGAGAAGTTTGCTCTCCAAGGATAGCTTTTGTTTCACTGCTCAGCTTTGTAGATCTAAATTAGGCTCTTGTCCTTCCTCACCAGAGGGCAAATGCAGCCCGATTTATTTGTTAAAGAAACCCCGAGTTGACTGCTTGACAAATCCTTTCTCCTTTCTCTCCATAAGCAGCACCAGCTACAGAGCACATCTTCCCAACCTGCACAAACCTGTCCGAGAGCGCTGCATGCTACGAGCAAAGCAGGGTTTGGGGAGAGTCACAGCGTAACCAGCCAGATGAGGGGGCTGAATAAGCTACAAGCTCCCCCAGGCTCCCGGGGGAATGTGTCTTCACTTAATGTGAAGTGAAATGAATCTCCTGACCACCCAGGGCTATAAACATCAGCGACTCAGTGGTGCATGCACCATCTGTCCAGCTGGAGAGCAGGAGCTTGGAGCTTCTCCAGCCTTGGTTGAATCAGTGAAGCTCAGGAGATGTCACCCTGATTTGAAGCCCTCTATCTCAGTGCGTAGACATGATCTAGAGCACCCACACCGGATATCAGTACCCTAAGCAGAGGTAATTTTATCCAGGCATGGAGGGTAGAGCAGAGCAATCCAGACCTTTTGATGTCTACTCCAAGTGCTCTCAAAGAGGTTGCTGCGAAGGCAAGCATAAGATCTGCCAGAGGCAAACCATGCTCCAAGCTCTATCTTGATGACTTCAGGAATCAGTTTCATTCCCACATTGGTGTGAATGTGATCTGTGTCCTGTGCAAAAATCAGCACTAAAAAATGCAGTCAGTGCTAAAAACTTGGTCATAAATATTGTGCTTGGCACCAAGCTTTGGCCATAAATATTTCCTTGGTTAACCAATAGGAAATGATAGCTCTTAAATCTCAATTATAGTTGAGTAGTAACTGGCTCACACTCTTTGGCACTGGGGTCCTGCCTTGCTCGTGCGGGAAATAAGGGCAGCTTTCCCACAGCTTCTGAAGCAACGCTGAAATACTGATTTCTGGTGATTTCTGGAATTTTGTCCTTCTTGAGTTTGGAAGAGCTAGGATGAAAAAAAAAAGCTCTTAAGCTGTGTTCAAAACCTTCCTGCTGTAGGTGTTGTCATGGCGGTTCTGTTTTAGCGTCTTGCTTTTCCATCCATCCCCTCATTGCTGGATGGAGTCACTCTTATGCAGCTGACAGACAGTCCTAGGATGTGAATCGTCAGCAGTTCTGTCCAAACAGGGCAGGGGGAAAGATTTCTGCAGGAAATCTATGAAATTGGGAGTTGTTGAGGTGCCTCTATCCTGTCTGGTAGACTGACTATAATCAAGGCAGTTGAGATACTTTTGGCATCTATTATAAAGTCTGCATTCAAAGATAAAAAAGTGAAAAGGGGGGTTTGGAGCATCACCTTTCTACGGCCAAACAAGCTGTGGCCACGCTCGCTGTGCTGGCGTCTGGTCCGAGTGCTGCATCACCAATGTGCACCCAGGGAGGTGGAGAGGGGGCAGTTCAAGACCTCCAGAAAAAGGTGCTGCAATAACCTGAATCAGGGCCAAAAATCCTTTCTTCTTTCACATCTTATTGAGCAACAGACGGAAAAGCCTTTCGATAACCAGGAAGGCAGCACCTGGTTTGTCTGCGTCCATCTCTCCCGTTACTGGTACCTTCAGGCTCACATCTTCTTTCTGCTCATTAAGACACATGCTTTATTATTTTCCTGCTGACTGGCCTACACGAAAAGAAACATCAGCCATCTGTTACTCCCACAGTCTTCTGGATCACAAGGGTTTCGTTGATTAAGGAGGAAGCGTTTCAAAAAGGCACCCATTTCCCACTGATTTCCAAAAACTATACTATCATCCTCTAAAATTACAGCTTCCTTGCCTGCTTTCAAAGCAAAAGTCCTGCATATTAATAACACACCGGCCTTTATTTGGGTCCAGATTCACGTTCAGCGTGTATATACACAGCAGTTATTTACAGCCCTGCATACTGGCAGTAGAGGAACACAAACACTTGACCTCAAGTGCCTGAAGATTTTTGGAGATCTAGACCATGCCCATCAAAGCGTTGTCACAAACCCACAGCAGTCTCATCCTATTTCAGAACTCGGTTATTTTTTGCGTTCTTCTGCCAAAATATTCTTTTATGGTGTCCTTAGGCCTCATCCTGCCACTCTAAATATCCAAAAGTGCAGCGTTATTTATACCTGTGCTGCTTCTTAGTTTGCCATTGAAGATGATCAAGCTGGCATGACTGCAAGACCCCTCACATCACGATGACTGTAGAGCTTGGAATTAGCTTGAAGGTACTTTGACATATTTTATTCCTGATTCAATTCTTCTTCGTTTGGCATAGACTAATGTTCCATACGGCCTATTGTTGGACCCCGCACCAGCTGAATGGAAAGCATCTTTGATTGACACTTGAAAATACCAAGTTGTGCCTCTGGGCTGGCTCAGGCTGAAAATGCTCTTGGCAAATGGAAACAGTCATGTCGTTTTTATTTCGCTGTTCAACAGGAAGAAGCTATTTTCTACACTGAGAAATATTCATAAAAGTTTATTCTCTAAGGGGATAAAATATTCCTCTTTTGATGTCCTGTAGCGTATTTCCAACTGGAAGTGGGTTTCAGCTCAGGCATTCAGCTCTGAATGGAACTTGGGGGAATAGAAATCCATTCCCAGCTATGGCCTCCAGGTTTGAAAACCAAATGGCTCCTTCCTTTACAGAATAAAACTCTTGATCTGAATATTTTCCTGCTCCATGGGTTTGAAACCCTCGCGTGGGATACCCCCACTCAAGATACACAAGCTCTACCACCTCCTTTCATCTATGATGATGGAAATTCAACCGAACTCTTCAGAATGAGCTGGGGGGAGAAATTTGGAGGAACGGATAGTGGCATATTTCTTTTGTTTACCATCAAAACCCACAACAACGTGCTTCTCCTTACTTTTCTTGAAGTCCTCAGGACTATCCAGACCACCAGGAGTGAAAGTTCATCCATTCCTTCAAGTTTTAGCATTATGGACCTGGAGAGAAATAAAAAAGGACTCCCCAGACTATTTCACATGAAAACAGGTACGAGCAGCAAATAAAACCCCTCCTTGTTAGCAGCAAGGCTTATGCTGAAATTATTTTTCTTGTAATCCTGATGAAAGCATTTTAGTGCACTCAGAGAGGAGCTAAGGAATTTTTAGGCTGCAGCAAGAAGTAAAATTTGTGTAAAGAAAGGAAAGATGGGCATGGGCAAATTATCCCCACTGCCCATCCAGAAAGTACTCGTAATTGAATAATTGCAGTCCTCAAATATTCTCAGTCATGATCTTGTTACTGGTGGGGGAGAACATTGAAATTACAGATTATGTCTGTTTTGTGGGATGAAAAACTTAGTGGTTGCAGAGCTCGAATGTGGGAGCAGTTGAGTTTGATCCTATGTCTTAGGTATGTGTAACGTATAACACACATATAAACTCATCGAGCAACAGAACTTCCAAATAGAAACCCAGACAGACAGCTCCACACAGCACAGAGTGAAAAAAAAACCCAATCAAGTATAACAGCCATGCTGCCAGGACCTCAGAGCCATTTTGCTCTCTGTATTCAAACATCTCCTGCAGAAAAGCTTCCTGTGGTGCATCCTTTCTGCCCAAGAGAGATTTCTCATCTTTGTCCTTAATGAAGCCTCAAATCATTAAGCTGAGCATTGCTGTGTCCGAGGGAAAATGTGCCGACCACTTAACACAGAAAGAAAAGAGCCCGCAGACAGGGGTCGTAGTTAAAAAGGCAGGAGTTTTTCTTAAAAATCATAGGATTAAAATATGTGTATGAAGTTCTTTTCTATCCTTATTTGCCCCATCCTACAGAGAGCACACACCTCACTTCTTGACCAAGGCTTTTTATAAGAAAAAACCCAGAGGTTCCTAGCTGCTTATTTAACTTCAGTGACTGGAGCTGCCGATAAGACATCACAAGCCCTGAGACCTGGCAGTCCCAGCTCTCAGCCCTTTACCAGCACCAGGGGGCTGCAGCTGCATCGTTCCAGGGAAGAGGCAAGCTTAGAAGGCCAAATCTCTGGCCACGTTTCAGCATGGGTTGTTCTGGAAAATGTTGTTTGCTCGGACAGTGGAAAACTTCCTGGGTTTGAAAACCCACATAACATAACATTTTTTTTCCTGAGGGTTTACTGGTTTTTATTTTCTTCTCCCATGAGTGAAGGAACTTTGGAATTCATTGAAGTGTTTTGTGGGGGGATATTTGCTTCAAAGAACTGCCTCTGTGAGCAAAACCCAGCCTTTGTTTTCTCCTTTATTCACAGAAGGCAAACACAAACGTATAAATTATGCAGGCAAAAATCAATGAGGCTTCTGAGGGGGGATTCACTGGAACTGGTTTTGAAGGCAGAGCATGGCTCAGCTCTGGCACAGCCAGTGATTCACGAGCGCTGACCACATCAGCCCTACAGAGTATTAAAAACCAAGTCAGGTCCCCTTCAGAAGTGATGATATTCTAATATCACAATCATTTTGACAAGGTGTAAATTGAAGGTTGCAAGGAGTGACGCTGCCTGAGACAAGCTATCAGTTTTGTGGAGTAGGGTGGGAGACCACCTGGGGAAGAGATGGCACAAGAGCAGGCAAAGGGCTGACAGTCTGAATGCTTGCATCAGAATCCCAACTGTAGCAACCAAAGCTTCAGTCGTAGACAATCACTGCTAGGATACAGGGAAATCTGTCCAGAGCCATGGCAACAACCTATTACAAACAATTCCCCAAACATTCGAGGGGATGGTTCACCCATCACCACCTCAGCTTCTTGGTGCTTATCCAAGATATGAAGACCTTTATCCAAATAATCTAGCTGGCAGCTGCGAAAACTGATTGAATGGAAAAGCAGACACCTGCAAAAACGATCTCCGTTCAGGTGAGATCCAAAGGAGTCAGCAACGCTGGTCCCAACGCAGGAGCTCAGAGCCATGCACATCCTTTTCCTTTACGCACATTGTGCAGCCCTGGCAGGGCTCTCCTTGCCCCTCAGATGCCATCATTGTCTTCGGTGCAAGTTTAGCCACATTTAGGAGAACACTGCACCAAAAATTTAAATTTATAAGCCATCTGCAGTGAAGCTGACATGGTCCTTGGCTGCCTAGGGGCATCCCTTGCAGGGTATATGAGAGCAGGACCTGTCCCACCACATCCTCCTGCATGGCAGTGCTAGATCCAGTAAAGATGCCCAAGCAGCTGGCATAGAAAACCACCCTGAGAAATCCAACAAGTCTTCAATGCTGTCTTAGCCGACCTTCTCAAGTGCTGCTCTTTGCTGCCTCCTCTCTTCCTCTGCTGCAGCTGAAGTTCCCACCAGAGCAGCACTGAGCAGCACCAGGGAGCACAAAGTGTCCACCGTGGGACAATATCTTGTCAAGGTGTTCAGCTGCCACTGGAAAGGTGTTTGCACTCAGCAAGGATGATCCCCATGCCCAGGGCATAAAACGTGTGCTTTGGGCATCAGCTGGCAGCAGGGATGAATGCCAGGACTTGTGGCAACCCTGAGCTCTGCTGCCCCTCGCCCTGTGGTCCAGAGTGCGGCCGTGTGTTGTGCTCAGGTTGACTTGGTAGGGTGCTGACGTGCACTTGGGTGGCTTAGAGATACCAGGCCAGAACAGGACAATACGTGGCAGGACATTTACCAGCTTCTGTATCTGAACAGTCAGCCCTGGCCAAAGATGAAGCCAGGAAGAAATCAGAACATGTTTCGAGCCAAGGCAAGAGGACTGGACATTTCTGAAGACCTTCGTCAGATGGCTTTGGGACTGGAGTCAACAGCAGTGAACAGAGTTGGGAACAGAGACTGTGGGAACAGGGTTACAAACACTTGCCTAGAGCTGCTTTCGGGAGTTTATTTCATTTTTAAAAGGCTTACTTGCCAGAGAAGTCTCCAAGCAGCTGGTGTTATCCACGGGACCCTCTAGCTCCTTTGTAGGCTCCCAGCCCAAGTTCTTTTAAAAACAGCTTTTAAAGGTAAAATTCAGTGGTGTGAAGGATAGGGGAATTCAGGGAGGAAGATGACTACTGTAGAAATCAGCTTTAACTCAGAAAGGCTGTGAAGGCTTAGAAATTCTATCCCTGCTATGCCCAGCAGCCCTTCAGAGCAAGATGTGTTACTTGACCCTGGGACAGTGAGAGCTGTGCTGGGTGCCTCCTGCCTGACTCCAGGCACCGGTTCCATTATCAGACGATTAAATGGGGTTTTTTAGTTGTTTTCTTTATCCCCGGGGCTGTCAGGCATTCATTAATTCTGCAGCGACAGGTAACGTTGCCATTGCTATGCTGGAGCCTGACTAATTGCACATTGAAGACATGGAAAGGCTAATCGCCCTTTGTGAAAGCCAAACGAGTAACAGGGAAATCCTTGTTTGGTGGTTGTGGTGGGTGTCTTGAAACAGCGTTGTCAATGACTGATGCCCAGAAATGTTTGTTGAGCCATAGCATTTGGGGAATGGTTCTCCATAGGGAGCATTTGCAAAGTAGGGGAGAGTCTGAGTCAGGTGCTGCCTGGAGGTGGTTTGGGGGTGGGATCAAGGGAATGACCCACTGCTCATGAGATCTGTGCTCAGGGTGACAGAGCCAATTATAGGCTTTCTTAATGAGGCTCGAATCAATGCTTGACTCCGACTTCAGCCCTTTCGTGGATAGAGAGGAGCCAGATACAAGGAACCTGCTCACATCCCAAAAGGCCAAGTTGCTATGCAGAGCAACCCTTCCCAGTGCAAAGACCTCCAGGTGCCGTATAAATCAGCAAAAAGAATCACAAGCTGAGCACAGAGAGCTCCCAAGGTGCATCCTCCAAGGCAGAGGGGCTTAGTGACACAATTCTACACCTGGGAAAGCCGGGGCTGACGACATCTCCAGGGAAGCTGGGCTGCTGCTGCTATCAAATCATCACCTAGAAATAGAAGTGGCCAGAATCAATCCTAGGACATTTAATTCCTGGCAAAATATGGCCCAGCACAAAGCAGGGCGATGATTTCCACAAGGATCCATGGGTTTAGGCTGTGGTCTGCAGCCAGAGAGTGCTATCCGTGCTCTCCTCCCATCCCACACTGCTGGAAAGCAGCTTGATTTTCCTGCATTTCGCAGGCTTGGTGCTTGCCCCCCACCTCTGCCAGGACAGTCTCTTTCCCTTGGGCCCTCGTTTTAATTTACCACCTCGTTTTCCTGGATCTGCTGCCCTGGTGAGGGATGCTGCATGTGAACAATGCCACGAGCTGAGAGCTGGCCTTCAGGAGAGGTAAAAAATTACAACCAGAAAAGCCTGAATTAGTTGAATGTGCACAAGGGGGGCTTTGTAAGCCTAATTAGAGGTAATTAGAAGTCCTCCAAAGCCATCCACCGAAGATGTGCTGAATATTTATTGCCCTATTAGGGAATGTTCACAAGTATTCTCCAAGAGGAGTGACAGTTTTTAGGAGAAGGCAGTAATAAATCTACTTTTAAAGCTGTTCTTTTCCAGAACTGCAGAGCTGTGGCATTTATGTGATCTTTATTTTTTTTTTTTTTTTTAATTTTACTGGGAAGGACAATGACTTTTCTTGGGATTTATTTGAGAGGTGACCTCACCTTAATACACACAGTGATTTCACCAGCTATTTCTGCAAGTCTGGAGGTCCATTGATGAATCAAGGTGTTATTTGCACCCTGGGCTGCATGGGGCATCCTGTGCTCAATGAAGCCACTGGTTGTGTCAAATTCATAGGGGGAGGGAAAAGTGTCTGGGCGCAGATTACACAAGTCAAACAGTGATATGCATCACACAGTCACAGCAGCTGCAGATTTAACGATGCTCGCATTTGGGACACAGGCCATGAAACCATGAGAAGAGAGAAGCCAAGGTTGAGTTGTTGGGTTTTACTCTGGCCTACCAAGGCATGGTTTTGAAGGACTTAAGTGAAACCAGCCTGAGAAAATGCTACATGTGAACTTTGTGAGCCCTTCTCTCATGAGGCTTGCTTGTGAAATGCCTTTCCTTCAAACTTATGCATTGTGGAGCCAGAAAAACATCTTATTGTTTGTATTAATTTTAATGTACATGAGTAAATCTGATGTTTGCAGTTAAAGCAAAAAAAAGGTGAAGAAATCACAAACAAATCAATCGTAAAACCAAATCTCAGAATTATCCTTAAAGCCTTATGATTTTAAGACTCTCTCAGGAGTTTGGAGTAACTGACACATGGGTTAGAAGAAAAGACACTACACAAGTCAGTCACCCTTCTGCCACCCAGCCAACATTCTAGGTTGCCCTCAATTAAAGGCAATACCTGTCCCATCTACGCTGGAAACCAGCACCCACCTTCTCACATGAGAAAGACTGAACAACCAACCCAGGCAGAGAGGAGAGGGAGGGAAGGAGAAACTCAACATCTCAGAAATCCAGGCAAGAATGGATATTGCTGCAGGGCATGTGCTATGCAGAAGGATGGGGTGGGATTTTATTGGGTTTTGTACTTTATTTGAAACACAGTTGACGTGATTTGGAAGTCAAGATCATAGACCAAAGCTGGTTTTCGTGTTCCTGATCCTAATACCAGTAGAGGTGATTTACGAGGCTCCTCACACTCATCAGCAATTTCAGCACTGAAAGCGTTTGACGCATCTCACTGCTCAACTCTGGTTAAAATGATGGGACTCGTGTCTCTGAAAACAGACCGGTACTGTGAATATTCAGCATCCATTGACCCCTGCACAGCACCTATTCTTTCAGGAAGAAGAGCAGAAAAGCTTATGCACGCTTGTAGTTACACAACCCGTAAATCAAACCTCCTTTCAACGCGCATCTCTGGAAGACACACAAGATAAATATAGAGAAGACGGATAATTAAGCTCTCACAAAGGTGAACTGCTGAAAGTTTAATTAGCTGAAGCACAGCTCGCAAATGTTCCCACTGCAAGGGTGTTTAAATCAAAGTCAGCTTCATCTGGATCTGATTTGTAATGTACAGGAATCCAGAGGGGTGATTAGACTTTCACCTTTTGGTGGAAACAGCACCTCATCACAAGCGCAGGGAAAATAAGGCAGTGACATCATCAGGGCTCCTCTAGGAGATGGGTAACATTTTAATGTTAAAATTATTCATTTGTTATTTAGTTTAATATTGTAACTGCTCTTACGGAAGAGGCTCAGCTCAAAGATCCTATTGCTCAATTAATTTCAAGTTTCAGGCCTGGTTTGGTAGAAAAATGAGGGGCAGCAGAGGGGCAGCAGAGGCGTGTGGGGCACTGGGCGACTCTGTCCTTGTGAATCCCATCCTAGGGGATCCAATTGAAGGTCACCCGAGCTACTGGTTTGCTTCCCCACAGCCTGAGCTTCTCTTAATGGCATTTCAAAGAGAAGATAGACTGGAGTATTCCAAAAAAAGTAGAAATCTGAGGCAAGGGAGGAAGGCTGTAAGTAATCACCCCTGACTGCATGTTTCACCTTATAACCACAGCTGATCCAAGCCCAGGCTCTTCCCAAAGTTGGAGCAGCACCACTTGCTTTACATCAGCAATCTGGTGCAGGTACTGCAATAGGGAAACTTCATAAATCAGGGTGTTATTTTTAATTAAATCTTGAAACTGTCATCTTTTCTAAGCTAAAATGAAAAGACTAGACATCAGTTGAAGGCTCTCCAGAGCTTGAGAGTAGAAGTGATCAAATGCACATGGAAAAGAAATAAACGCACGGTGATTATTAAAGTTTGCAAATTGGGTTCTTCACTTGCAATGTCAAAGCTTTACTCTCTCAAAAGAATAAATCCTCCTTTGAAAATGAAATATAGACTGTAAGCAACATTTCTGGAAGCTCCCAAACTTTACATCCTCCTTAAAAAGGGAAAATGCACTCCTGGCCTCCACCCGCCCTTGGTTACTGCAGTCGGGTACCCTAGCTGGAAAAGCATTCCCTCCATCTGAGTCTCCTCCACTGCCCACATATTTACAAGGAAATAAGAGCATGGCAAGTTTCAAACAGGTCTTTTAACCATTTCTCTGAGTTTTACCTCTTTCTGTACAAGCCACAGTGAGGTTTCCATTTCTAGCACCATGGTACTCTTTGTTTGTCACTACTCATCCCACAGGGCTCTGAGACAGATGGTGGGAGGCTCAGCAGGAGCATCCAAGGAGATGGGAAGGTCAGAGACCATCATCATGCTTCTTGAGCCAATACCTAAACAGGAGTTCCCCTGGTTCAACACTAACAACCATTTTCCATCGGTAGAAAATCAGCGTTTTACTGGTTATTCTTCTATGAATAAGCAGACTCCTTAGCTGGGCAGACAGTGGCTAAATAAATGCATCAATTTAAATATCCAGCAGTAAAAGACCTCTTCCCTTCCATCTTCCTTAGATTTAAAAATCAGAAGGGTATCTTAATTCTGTCTGTCTCTGTCTGAACACGGCAGCTGTTCTGGTTTACCCATATGCAAGCTCTTACCCCACAGTAAGTGAGAGCTCATTGGAAATGGTTTATCAGGCATGATTTCGACGTAGTTTTTCCAAAAGCAAATCTTAGGCGTGTGAGGCTGTCCTTGACTTGAGTAATTATAATCATGTTTCTCCCCTCTAATTTGATCTTATCTACAGTGTTTTGATTCCATAGGAGCATCTTCCCACCAGTATGAACAAATAATTAGTATTTTTGCTGAAATTTGTTTACACTTGCTTTACTTTGAAATGAACAGAAGGTACAACTTCTTAAAATAAATTCCAAACAACAGAAATCCAAAATAACCCCTTAAAAAACAGATACAATCAAAATATTTCAGTAGGAAGGAATGACATAGTATCTGGAAGAGAACAATTAATATCCTCTGTGAAGCTGTGTAAAAGCCACAAAATTCATTTGTATCCTAACAGGATTTTCCTTTGTAAAGGAAAATATGAAATGTAAATCAGCGATTGACATTTCTCCTTGGGGAATAAGGGAGAAGGAGTGACACATGACAGATGGCAGAGAAGTGACAGTACACTTTGCAGAGATGCTCAAATCGTTTGTTGACAAGGAGAGTTTAAAAGCTTGAACAAAATGAGATATTTCTGCTCATGCATTTATTCAGCCAGAACTGGTTTGGTGATGAAGGCAGGAAAATGCTATTTAAAGTTTATGAAGATCTGAAAAAAATAGCTCACGGATGATCATTTTCTTTAAAGTCCAAGTTGTGAAAAAGTGATAATACATTGGCATAACATTTTCTCCAGGACAAGACTTGAAAGCCAGCACAGGAAACAGGTTAAATAAACATAATTTTACTGTCACAAAAAATTATAGGTTTGCATTTTCCCTCAAGATTTTTAACTTTTAAGCAGGCAGTAGAAACTCTTTAAAGCCTGACTTTAAAATCCCCATCTATCTATGTATGTGTGTGTATCTATTTATTTATTTATTTAGATTTATTTAAGACATATTTGTTAATATTTAAATGTATATTTCAAATTTTCACCCACTGAGAGGGACACCAGAGCCTGAGCAGTGAGAAGCAGTGAGAAGAAACTTCAAAAGGTAGCACAGAGCATAGGGATGAACGTAGGGGAACCACACCTCAAAGTCCAGTCCCCCTCTTCCAAAGGAGTTCCTCAGGAGTTACAGAAATCAATAAAGCTCCTGCATTTGTTGGTGTGAATCAGCTTTGCAGATACTTGCAAAGCCGGGAACAGGTTTGGATCATCCCAGACTGGTTTCTTCTTAGAGGAGAAGTTGATTACATGAGGTCTTGAAGAGCTGTGTAAGACTTGTGCCTCGCATACGAGACCAGTGATTCCTGTTTAGTATTGGATACATGTTGCTATGACAGCCATGGTAAAGCTGAGCTGACCAGTACCAAGAGAACACTGGATGCCCAGAAACTTTCTTAAGAGATAATAACTATGATCATTGTACCACAAGTGATGTTTTGTTACAGTTTGAGAAGCCACCAGCCAAGCGAAACCCAACAGCTATGTGAGCCTCTAGCCCGTGGTGAAATATCCCGTTTATTTGGCTTGTCAGCGGACTCAGAGCATGCATCTGGTCAGATCAGACCAGTTTCATCTCAGTCTCATCCAGTGCCACCATTTGCAGTCATCTCACGGATGATCTCCATATGTTAGGGATGCATCTTCTGCTGCACATGCAACAGTTGGCTCCAAGGACTGCTCAAAGCAGCCAGCCAGCCCTCCTCTACAGCATTTACAGGCAACGACCTACTATGACCATGTGTAAGAGCACCATCTGGTGACTCTTTCCACAACAAGAGCATCTCACTTCTTCAACTTGTGTGCAATATGTGCAAATGGAGCCTCCAGACCAAATGCTGCTTGCAGTTCTGCACCATCTGTTTGGCCAGACAGGAACAGGGGATTCCCTGATGGATTCCTCCTGGTGCAGCTGAGAACAGTGCCTGCTCCTCTCGGTTTTAAAAAGCAGTAAGTCCAGTACATAAAACTAATGAACCCACTGCTACCACCTGCCTCAAGTTGTATCAAAAGAGTTGTATCACATCCATCACCCTACTTAGATTCATCTCTTAACTGATGTGTCTTTTCCTCAGCTATCAGTATCCAGGACAAAGTTCCTTCTCATTTACTGCACCAGCAATAGGTGCTCCTTGATGTCTAAATTCTAGCTCCTTCTTCTTCTTGTTGTTGTTGTTCTTCTTTCCCCTTTCAGGAGTTTGTTGAATTATTTATTGGATGCCGGGTGAACACTGGGGTTTGTCATTTCCCTCTGCTCCACCCGCCAGGACCTTAAAGATGCATTTTACTTATTTTGTCTATTTGGAAAATGCCTCTTGCAGGCTCTACAATTGCATGAAGAGAAAAATGAAACAAGCTGGGTTTGAGCAGGACTCTGGGGTATTTTTCTGTGCCTATTCAGGAGCTATGACTCCTACCAGCTCTGCAGGACTACAAACAGATGGTTTCAGCAGAGCTGATCTTGCCTTAGGGGAGGTGAACGGACGGAGCAATCTTCCAAGGTCTGCAAGTTCATTTCTTCCTCTCTGTTCCAGGACTGAAGCCCACAGAGCAGATGCTTCCCAGGAGGGTCCTTTAAATGCAGACAACAGAAGCCCTCTTCCCTGAGCATCTTCCCACTGAACCACTCAGTCTGCCTCCAAGACCTCCTCCCCCCAGTAGGGAGGGTCTTCCATCCCTTTCAGCCACCTTCCATCCCATTGGGTACAAGGCAGCAACATTTCAGCCTGATCATAGGGAAAAGGGCTTCTAACAAAACCTGTCAGCTACAGAAAATAAGGCTTGCTGTCATCCCTAGCCTTTCCCTGTGGTGAATACACATACCTGGGCCTCAGAGATAAAAACCAGACTTAACACTCAACAAGACATCATAAACTCTCATAACCAAATCATGGCGTTGTGGTGGGGGAATTGCTTGCTCCTCGAGGACAAAGTCAAGTGTTGGCCACTGATCCAAGCAAAACCTTTGCTCCAAAAATATGCAGACAGAAAAGTGGGAAAGTCAGGATAAGAACTCAGAAATTCATGTAATCATAGAATCATTAAGGTTGGAAAAAATCTCTGAGCTCACCCAGTCCAACTTGGGCCCAACACCACTGTGCCTACTAAACCACGCAGGCGATGGATGGAAACTGGTCCATTTGCTCCCTGCCTCAAGAAATTTAAAATTGCAAGTGAACAAGAACAGATTCCAAAAGAACACTTTCCAATTTTTAACAGAAATCATCTGGTCTCTCCACATAGAAAAGAGAACTCTTTTATCTAGATAAGTTTAAATACAACGTTCTGTGAGCTAGAAGTGCTCGGGCAGGATGGGGACAGTGGGGTGTGCACATGGAGACCAGCAAAGGGTGGCTTCTCACTTGACAGTGATCGACCTACTTGACTTTTGCAGCATGATGCAAATTCCAAATCTAACAGTTGGCAAAATGATAATGAAAATAATTGGCAGAAATACTTAACAGTCTCTGAACAAATCCACACTTATTGTGGAATGGATTGAAAGTCTTGAGAAATGTGGGACCTTCCTCACAAGAAGATCATACCTGCACAGGATCTGCTGCGGGGCAGACTTTGAAGGTAACTTTCCACCTCTTTAAAGAGGAAACAGGAAAGACATTAGCAAGAAGGAATTTATTGAAATTATGTGAACTATATTTGTAGGGTTAATAAAGCTTTATGACCTTAAATGTGCATGGAGAGAATGAGTTTTTTAGGGTTATTAACCCTGGTATCTGGGTGGTTGGGACTGTTGTACAGTGGAGAACTATGATTTCTGTATGTTGTGAGTATTTGTTCAGAAAGCCTGGAGCATTTCAGAGAAGGACCACGCTCAGATTTCAGCCTTTTTTTTCAGGCTGAATGGAAGAGCGTTCCTAATTCTTCCGCCTGTTGTGCTCCAGTTAAGTGGTGGTGGCTCAGCCTCCAGCAGATGGATTTGCTGAGGGTCTGCACAGCAGGGAGAGAACCTTGCCCTGCAGGAACAGGCTGGTTTGCGTAGTTCATCGGCCATTCCCTCACATGCAACAACAGCACAGCAATGAGTGCCTTCCTCCCTTTCCTCTCCTCTAACATGCTGTATTTTCATTCCAGAGACTTCTAACCTCACAAAAGATGTTTCAGCTCAGGCTGTGAGATGAAGCATCTTCCCGGAAAGCACTGGGAACAATCACCCCGGGAGGGGACCATATATCCTTAAAACTGCGTGTTAGACTGGAACACCTGCTAAGTGCCATCCATGTGATGATGCTGTTAGCTGGAATCTTTTAGGATGACTCTCAATGTTAAGGCATGGCTTTTTAAGTAAGCACTGAATTCTGGACAGGTCTTCTTATGTGTGTGTGTTTGTCAGAATGCTTGAAATCTAACTGCAATTTTGGTTTGCTTGATGGAAGCCTTTGTGTACACAGAGCACATTGCTGTGGTTACAACTAGTCACAAGCAGGTAGTAGTCAGGAGTATTTACATTGAGATCCTAAAGGTGCTCCTCCAGCCTTGCCCCAGGAGCTGCCAGGGCATTGCAGTGGGGTTTTACTGTTGCTTGGTTCAGCGATGCTGAGCAGAGAACATAAAGAACAGCAGATGCAGACAAACTGCAACAACACAGAGCCTACAGGCTCGGAGAAAGCCTCACCAGCAGCAGGGAGAGGTTTCCCCAGCACCCATTCAGTTTCAGAGAACATCCATGAAATATCCAGACTGCAAATTCCTCAGTGGCAAAGGTAAGAAAAACCCAATCAGATTACTTCATTCTTTTTGTGAATCGGGAAGAAAAGCTACAATTAAAATGTTGTTCACTCACCAAGTAGGAAAAGCCAGGAAAACAACAGCTGTCTCTCCAAGACCAGGTGAAATTGTCCTGCATAATGCAAAGGGCAGATGCATGCTGGGTGCTGAGATATTACTGGAAGGCACCTAACGAGCAAGAGTTAATATAAACCAGGTAATTGTGAGAGGGAATGATTGCTGCTAGGGGAAAAGCTCTTTTTATAAGAAAAGGTAAATGTTGGCTGAAAACTCAAATATGTTTTCTTAGTACTGCTTCATCTTTTACTCGATAAAGTCAGGCAGAAGATCAAGCTGAGCTTCCTAAAAGACCTCTCTCCTCTTTCTCTTAACTGAAAAGTTAAGAAAAGGAAAAAAAGAGGAAAAGCAAGTCTGGAGAATGGAAATTTCATGGGGAGCAGCAGCTTGGAGAGCATGAAGGGATGACAGGAAAAAGCTGAAAAGATGAGGTGTGACACTGAGGGTCCTTTGCTTTCTGAGACCCTACTTGATAACAATGACTGAGAGGACTCTGCCTTCTCTTTTTTGCAAGCACTTAAGTTTCTAGGGATAGGCTGCGTGAAAGACAAAAGGTCGTACTTCAAAGAAATGGGTGAATTTGCAGCAGGAAATAACAGACTTCGAACCCCTGTGCTCGTGGCTCAGCATGAAATTAGAACTGGGGGGGTTGCTAACACACATGGAAAACTACCTTGGCTTTCACTGCATCTCATCAAGGTGACAGGCACCCGCCTGCTTTTCAGCAGCAGCATCAAAGGAATGAAGTTGGGAGCATCTCTGAGCCCCGACAGCCTGCTGCATGCTCTGCGTCTGTTTACTGCAGGAATAATGACTCCTTGTCAGGACTAATTCTGTAATGGGAGTGACAACCATTTAGGGGCTGAGTGGTGTCATTAGATGTGGCTTGCAACAGTCTCCAAGCTGCTTTTGCTTGCAATTTATGCCATGTTGTCTTTCAAGATGTGCAGGAGAGGATGGGAGGAGGGAATGCAGTCGGTTATCTATTCCCAAACCTTTCTAACAGTGCTTGAGTGGTGCCAAGTTATAGAATCTCACAGAATCACAGAGTGGTTTCAGTTGGAAAAGACCTTTAAGATCCTTAAAAGCCATAAGGATTCACCTCAGGAGGTGTGCCCAAGAGAAGCAGGTGCATGAGGAGCGAGGAACCAACCCCTAATCTACTCCTCGTTGCAACGTGCAGGTCCCTGGTCTCCCCCAGCTTCCTCTGAGCACGTGCACGTGTCCGTGAGCAGGCAGTGGTTCTTGGTGGAAAGTGAGCTCTTTTTCTACACAGCAACCCTTATGATTTCTCACCCTCCCAGGGGATTGCTGGATCCTTATTTTCCTATCACTCTTGTGTTACTTTTCTAGTCCTAACAGTACAAATTTGTCCAGGGTTTCCCTCCTGGCTGAGGAGGGCACTGCTAAGCCCATTGCTGATGTTCTTTTTGACTGATAGCTTATAAAAAAGGTTATTCTGAAGCAAGTTTATGCCTGGTCAGATATTCATCAGTAATCATGATCCACCTTGAAAAATGAAGGCTGTGGTAGCTCTCACATATGCAAGTCTTGGCAGACGGCAAGATTTTTTCTTAACAAGAGCTTGACTTTGATTAAGGACAAAAAAAACAGGGAAGCAGAGATGGCAGTTGTTCTTGCCGGAAATGCAGTTGTGCTTTTCATTTTGTTTGGGTCCAACCTCTGGTTCTCATCCTGAAGCAGCAAACCAGCATGGGATTTGCTGGAACAACATTCTTGCCGTGTCATCTGGTCTGGCACAAGCTTTACACTTGTCATCTTGTCAGTGGGGTAACAAGGTTTGCTCTTCCTTTGGACAGAAAGAAATCAGCATAATGGGAGAAGTAGAAAGGGTAAAACCCAACCAAACCCTCCCGAGCAGGACCTCCTTGGCTTTGTCTGAAGCAATGCTCACCATGGGTTGGCATCATTTTCTCTAATGCTGTTGAGTGACCAGCAAAAATCCACTCGGTCATAGCAGTCGGAGAGTTGGCTGTGTCCTGACTGCAGGTGTCAGACAGCATCGATGCCCAGTTGAGTCTTTGCCACCTATCGGGCAGCTAATTTGTTCTGACAACACATGAAGATATTTCCTCCTCTCCCCTCATGGTCAGCTGCTCCTTAAAATAACTTTTTTCAACAGTCACGCTGAAAAACGGCTAAAATGAGTTGAAATGACTGAATTGATTTGGGGAAGGTGGTTAATCTCATTTAAATGTATGACATGTTTGAGCCTTGGTGCAGTGATATCATCTTATGAATCATGTTCCCATGAGATATGAAGGAGTTGTATCAGTTTTATGTAACAACACACATTTGGACAATAAATCCCCCACGTATTTAACCTGGCTGGCTCTGTAAATTCCTGCAAACACTGTGCCTGCTGGTTTTTTTCTATTTTGGGGGATATTTGGATTCATTTGCACGTACATTTAGTGTGGCTGATGTCAACGGGAGCTTTTCTTAGCAGAGGGCAGGCAGGTTGGGATTTTAACTAAATATGTATATGTTAGATAGAACTCACATCGATCAAATATTACAACCTAGTCTTGGCAAAAAAAACCAAAAGGCATCAGTAGATTACTATTTTTTTAGTTGTCACATGAAAGTTAGGGTCACCCAGAGATGAAGGTAAAGGTAAGGATGAAGGTAAAAAGCCCAGAGAGCTGCTGGGCTATCTCAGCAGACTCAAGTTTCCACTCAGCAATAATAATTTATGGTGCTGACATGCTGTGGACAGAAACTTGAGGGCAAGTCAGCCCCGTGAGAGGAAGGATACGTCTGAGGGATGTGAAGTGTGAGGTCCAAGTTACGGTGAGAGCTGGCATGTGTGATGGATGGGCAAGAAGTTCAAGTCAGTGTAATGATGGATTATGAAAGCTGCCTCGGCTGGAGGAAGAATTGCCCAGGTGCTAAAAGGAGAAACATCCAGGGTGCTGAAGGGGATGAAACCCTCTATTTGTGTCACTGGAGACACGCTGAAAGACTGTGTTTAGGATCTGCGTGTCAGAGAGACTCTGCATTGTCCAATTTCTTTTCTGTCTCCTGGACAATGATTGATTTACTGACCTTGAGTCCAACACCTCGCCTTGTGAGCAGCGCACAGCCTTCCCTGTTCCCCCAATCTTCATGCAAGGTCTTACCTTCGAGATATCTTTTCATACATAATTCAGGAATCTCATTTTAATTCAGTATAAAATAAGTTTTATGTTACTGCTCAACGTAACAGGAGCTGAGGCAGGTGGCAAGTCTATTGCAGGGTACCTGGGAACAGCCAGGTGTGGGAGAAACACCTCCATTTATTTATGTCTTGAGCTGAAAGGCAGGGCTTTGCTGTCCTAGGCAGCGTGAAAACATGCAGGGGAAAAGTCTGTTTAAAATAAGCCTCCTGTCACTTCTGAGGGCATAGGGGGCTCAGCCACACCAAAGGGTTTACTTCCAGCCCTGCCGTGAGCCCCAGGGAGGGAGGGCATCTCGCTGCACCCCTGCTTTGGGCTGAGATGGTATTTTGGGAGGCAAAAGGGCTGTGGGTTTGCCTAGGTAAAAGGAATAAAGGTGGAAATGAAACCCTGGCTTCTTGCATCCCAACGCGGAGCCCTGAAACACTGAGTCATTAAAAATAGCTGTCACCCTAATTCTACCTACGAACCAGGCTGGGCTGAGCATCAAAGAGAGGTCAGCTCCATCCAGAGGTACTCGTTGGGCTCGCTCTGCTGAAAGGCTGGATGCTCTCACCCCCCACAACAAAGCCTTTTGCCTGTTCGGGCTTAATCACTTTGCAATCTCATTTTCTCTCTCCTGGCTGCCCTTCCTTTTCCTTTTTTTCCCATCTATCCTGACATTTGCCCCCCTCTCTCATCTCCCCTTCCCTCTCCCCATCTCAAATTGTCCTTCCTTTCATTTCCCCAGATCGCTGTAAATCCTTTCTGACGTCTGAGCTTTTGTTCTGCTCTCTCCTCACCCCTGCTGGGACCTACGCTGCCTTTTCTGTTTACACGCATGTCTATACAAATTCTGTGGCTGACAAAGCGTAGAAAAATGTCCCTCTGAGACCTGTTTTCCTTTTTTGCGGAACAGACTGTCCTTTATAGCAAAATAATGACTCAGCACTGCCAGGGGGAGAAGGGCTGTATTTACTCCTCAAGTGAAAGAGGGGTGCAGATGAACCGCCCAGGCTTTGCACTGAATCCCTGCCTAGGAGAGGATCTGATGCGAGCAAGTGAAAACAGCAGTGGGGCTTGGAGATGAGAAGGAGGAGAAATGATCCAACAGCATAAAATGAACCTTTAGGTTTGGTTTCCTCTGCCTGGATGGACCAGAGTCTGAATGACAAGAAGCTGCTTTATTGCTCTTGGCCACCACACGCATGAAAAGGGATTCTTAAGGGTTGGCCCATTCCCTTCATGTGACTTGAAGCAAAATCCCATTATAAAAAGAAATTGGGGCATTTTGAGCTTTCAGCCAAGTGTTCTTGAATGGTCGCTTGTCACCTTGACTCCAGCATCCTTTATCAGTTGCTTTATGCCATGGCATTTTACCTCAAAGACAACCAGTTACATCTTCCAGCGTTGCCCACTTGAATTGACTGACAGTTTCTCTCTAACTCACAGCATTTTATTTTAAGCCAAAAGAGTCATGAAATATTTATCTTTTGGGGGGAGAACTAGAAATTTAAAGCTAAACATAATATTTTTGCATTTCTCTTCTACCCCTAGGTCCCTGAACTGCCCCCTTCACTCTCATTGGGATGAGAGCTGCTCAGGAGCGACCAGCAGTGGTAGGTGCAGCCTCGCTTTGCAGCTGTTGGGATATCTTTGTGAGACAAGGGTGTGAAAGTGTCCCCTGAGGATGCTCCCGGTGACAAAAAAAAACCCTCTCCCCTTCTGCCTGTCTCCATGAATTCACCCTGCCCATCTCTGTGTCCCCACCTGCCTTGCTGGCTGAGTTGGGGTTCCCCATCACCCATCCTGGAGACAGGTGATTGCACACTTTCCCCGTGGGTTTCTTCTCTCATGCCAAGAGAAGGAGCAGAACCCCCCGTTGTCATGAATTTGAAAATCACAAAACCATCCACTCGTTATCTTCAGTGCAACTTCCATGCTCTTAGCATCCTTTAGAGATGGATTGCCCTGATCTATCACCAGTGGGAAAAGGGGAAAATCCCTGCTAGACTTTCTTGGTGGCCCTGCGTGGGGTTATATCGGGAACAAGCTGATTTTACCCACACAAGATAATAATAAGCCCGTGGGAGGAGGCGATTAGTGGAACAGATTCCAAAGGCACCCTGTTGAGTCTAATCTATCTGTTGTCATTCTGCTGCTGCTGTTAGGTCTGAACAGCCAGGGAGTGAGCGAGCCGTGAGTTTCCAAGGGGTTTATGTCAATCTCCCGACTTTTCATTTTAATAGTGGGGTATTTTTATTTATTTAATGTACAGCATTGGACCTGGCTTGGGTTGTGGATAATCTCTGCTTAGAGCTTTTCTGATCCATTTTCCAAAAAGATTATTTTAATCCCTTCTTCCCTTCCCCCAGCCTGTGTTGCTGCACCGAAGGATAATTATTTATCCTCTTGGCTCACCTCGCTCCCACGAGGCCACCGTTTAATACTGGCCAGATGCTGAGAGCAGAGGAGACGGGGTCAGGTTTTGTACAAGGGATGCAACATGGCACAGCAGCAACGATTTGACACAGCAGGACAAAGGGACTAAATCCCTATTTAAGTGAACTATTGCAAACCACTCTTTTCTTACTTGTCTGTACTCTGGGCCAGTCAGAGGCCAGGCTGACCCCGGCACATTTCGAGCAGTCCCTGGGATGCTCTGGTTTGCTGTGACAAGTTGTTCTATCAAGCAAGCAGAGACCAAGCACACCTGCAAACCCTGCAAACAGAAACAGGCAGGTGCACAGCTCCCAACATTGCCCCCACTTGCTAAATTTTGCCTGCAAAAAAAAGGCAGCAGTTAAGACCTCCTTCTTCTTCAGCTGCTTAATATTTAACAGCACTGAGTTTGTTCTGGAAGAAATGATCATATTCATATTCAAAAGCCCTAAGCTGTCCCAAAATGACAGCCGGTGTCATTTCCTTAAAAGCCTGCTCTAAAGCCATGCACTGGAAATGGCTGGGTTTGGTGTTCAAGCTGATGATTAGGGTGAATGTCAACCAATCTCAGGTCCCATAAAGCTGGAAAGTACATATAGGCTGATAAAAGGAATTGGAAAGCCCATCAAAAATATGATTCAGAATATTTTGCTTTCCTTTTTCTCCTCCTCCAATCCTCCAGTTCCCATTCACCCAGTCCGGGAGGGTAATTTGTCTCTTCATGGCTTGTGGAGGCTACTTGAAAAGCTTCAATTAGCGAAGAAAGGTTCTGGCCCTGTATTTGCAGCACTCCCATTTCTTAGTTCTCTGTCTTCGTGGAGATTACACACTAATCTTAATTAGGAAGTGGAAGAGGAAAAGAGGAGCTTTTTAGCCTGCATTATTCAACTTTGATCTGACTCAGTTCCTTTCATTCTGGAAGAAAAACATTTCAAAGACTTCCAGGAGCCGTAGTCTAATGGCATTGACCAGAGGCACTGCCAGTCTTGCTGGGGAAGAGAAAAATGCACCTTATTGGCAGTTTCTCATAAAAAGTGGTAACGCTCTTTTTAGCAGCTAGCTCCGATTAGACATATTTTTAAATTTAAGGTCATATGCTTTCCCTTGGGTGGTTCTCATTTGAGAGTCCATAATGCATCTCATCTTACATTTTGGTTAACCTTTTAGCCGGGGGGAGAAAAAGGATTCATGATCCCACGTATTAGGTTTCATTGACAACTATTAAATACGTTTAAATACACCGACACTTTATCCTCAAAAAGGAGTAGGGACTCTACACTCAATCTTCCTACCTTCTGGTGTAGCATGGACAGGTTGGGTTGGTTTATTTACAAGGTGGGATGAGCTAGATTGTCTCATCCTGTTCATTAACCTTTGTTTAAGAAGTCACAAACACAACCAGCTTGTGAGAGGGTTTTGGAGAGGGTTTTTTGCCATCTTTCTTTTCTGGGAGGTGATGTTTGTGTTAGACACATAAATGTAGTCATTGCATTGCTTGGTAGCCCTGGAGGTAGCACCTTCTGTAGAGGAAATGCACACAATGAAAGATGTCATCACCCCTACATTGAGTTAAGTTGTACTGTGTATCTTCTCGGTCATTATTTTGTTTTTAAGAATGGAAAGGTACTGGTGGATGTTCTGGTTTTGACACTCACACTCATGCCTCACTGTTTCAGTTTTCCTACTGATGTCATCCTCTCCAGGCTGTGCAGAGCCTTCAGCAATAATGCATTATTGATATCCTCTTTCTGGGCACCAGCAATCAAACATTAATAGACACGAACAAAATGTTGCGCTTCAGAATCCTCCTTTCTTCCTCCTGTTTTTGCTGATGGGAGTTATCAATACAAACCCCGAACTGTATGGGATTTTCAGTCTGCCTCCAAGAAAGACTAAAATTTTACATCTGGCTGAACTTCCTCAGTCCCTCAGCTGCTTTTCTTCTTTCATAGCAGTTTCAGCAGTGACTCTTCCATTCAAAGACCAAAGAGATGTTTTTAACCCGAGCCGTATTGGCAATGATCGCTGTCTGCAGTCTTGTCAGACTGTCATTTGAAAGCACCCTGGGACATGGGGTAAGGGAAGGAAGTCACTTTGCCACCTCGCTGCCCTCCTTCTCAATTACAAGATATTCAGCATGACAAATATAATCACATGCAACCAGCAGGTTAGAGTGAGGAAACTTCCTAGGATCTCCAAATTGTGGAAGAACTCATAGGTTCAAATGTTAATTTTTTATCCTGGCAATAACAGCCCAAAACCACGCGTTGGGAACAGGCTAGAACCTACCTCTGATCTAGGGATGCCTGGGCTGTTACAAGCGCTGGGCACGATCAGTTACCTGAGGATCCTACTTATAGGACTGTTCTGGTAGCAAATGGAATGTGAACCCTGCCCAGACGGGTCTGTGAAAAAAACTGAGCCCACTGGGGATGTTGTCAAAGTCCAAAACTGAGTGGTGTCGTTTCCCCTGCCTTCAGCACCTGCTGAGCGATGCTGTATTATCAGCACTGCGTCTGTGCGGTCGCATATGAATAAAATATCATATGAATACTTTCATCCTACCTGTAGTTTTATCTGATTTGTCTGACATACCAAGAAACCAGTCAGCTATACATAATAAAGCTTCTATTGGTGCTTCAAAAGACCTAGGTTACATGAATCCATTATCTCTTTCAAAAGTAGCCTGAGATTTTACTTACTTTATTATTATTATTATTATAACAAGACCTAACAAGAGGAGAGATAGGAGACTCCTCAGATTGTGCTGAATTTTAGATTAGTACCTGTACTACAGGAAAATTAAATACATTTTTAGCCATAGCAGAGGTGATCCTGTATTTAGAAAAGTGCAGCAGTGAGGGATTCTAAATATAGCCTGGCTGAAGATGGATGATTTGGCAATAAATAGTCTTACAAGTTGTAACGAGGAGGAAATAATTGGTAAGGGGAAGTGTTTATCCTTGCAGAGGTGCTTCCAGAAAGGAGACCCTGCTTGTTGGCACACGCAGCGCTGTCACGCTGGAGGACATCAGCAGAGCAGCAGTGTTTCAGTAAGGTGAACTGCCCCAAATTTACAGTGGAGTGGAGGGGAAGAGATACAACTATGATCATTCCCAACCTAAATACAGCTCGAGGCAGGGTGTTTCTGGTTCTGGAAGGACTCTAGACCTCACTCCTGAGTTCAACTTCAGTGCAATGTTTAGGGGAAGGAATCTTGCTCACCATCACGGTGACAGATGCCATGCTCTCCACGTTGCTCGTGCTCCAAGCGTTGAGCAAGTGTCTACATTTTATTTTAATGGGATGCTTTGTTTTAATGGGATGGTTCTCTCCCCTATTGAATGAGGCACATCCAGACCAGGTTTATATCTGGTTTGGCTCTGTAATTCAGCTTATTCTTTTGTATCCCTTCAGGGTAGGATACTCCCCAAATGCCTCATTACCTTCTCATCGTATTTTGCTGTCTTAGCTGGTTTCCAGTTATCTTGGAGTATCATTTTGATCACCTCAACTGCCCCAAACCCTCTCCACATCACATCTGCCATAGGTAGGGCCAGATCATCAAAAGGTTACAAGTCACCATCGTTCCAGAGAGAACAATGAAATTCAGGTGCTTTTTAACACCCCGTGGATGTGGCTGAGAGGTCTTGCTGGAGCCAAATGGGGCTTTGATACACCTTAGATCACGCACATCCAAGTGACTCAGAGCCTGTGGAGGTGGGAATAGCGGTTGGGTGTAAATAAAATTTTACTTTTCCTTTGTTTTCTTTGCTTAAGATGAAAGAATGAATCCAAATCCTCTTCAGTATTTTCCCCTTCACATTATAACTCCCCTTCCCATAATGATTTTCCCTCCAAGGTGTCAATAGAGGCATCCTTCACTACAAAATACCAATCAAGAGGATTCCAGTTAATTGTTTCATGCAAATCTGCATGAGCTAAATGAGCCAATCCACTGAATGATGGTTTTTTTCCTTCCCTTTTGCTTTTTCTTGTTATGGGTGGGTTAGTGCTTAGGGATGGTGTTGATGATTAGTTAATAGCTGATTAGGACTCTAATCACGTGCCATCTGGAATGAAAGGAAAATGCCGGGGAGAAGTGAAATACAGATTTCTGGAGGCGAAAGCTGCCGCAGGGCTTGCCGTGTGCCTCGAGGAGGTGGCTGGGTGTGCAAGGACTGCCAGCTGGGGCTGTCCTGGGGATAGGTTTGGGGCGAGGATGGGGATGCAGCTTTCGGTTGAGGCAGATCTCGCTTCCCCTCCCGACGGGCTCGGGCTGTACGCACAGGGAAAGCAGAATGGGTTTGACTGTGTGAAACTGCTGCCATTTCTCTTTGAAGTGTTCAGTGAATATAATCTTGTTTTTCCAGACTCTTATCTACCTTGTATAAACTAAGGCTTGGCAAACATTTCAGCCCTGATTGGGAAGGTGTGAGAAGGAGATTAATACCTCTGTCTTTCAGCCCTAAGACAGGTCCTGCTTAACTTTTCTGAGACAGGGTTTGTGTCTCTGAGCTACAAAACACTTCTCAACTCAGTGAGTGACAGTAAATTGTGAGTTTGACCTCCTACCAGCTCATCACAGGCTTCCTCTGGGCCTGTTTGAAGGATCAGGCCCCAAGTGCTACGGTTTGAACGCAACCAGCACACCCCACCCTCTCTCCTGCGGTGACTGGTGGAAGCAGGTATCTCTAATCCACAAAGTAACTTTGCAACAAGGCTCCTGGTTTGGGACCAGGGGTTCAACAGAAAACCTCTACTGTTACAGCACATAACGGGTTACAAAGACAGCATGCTAAAATAAGGCATTGTCTCGACAAAGTCCTGTGAGCTTCTTGCTCAGAGTCCAGAGCTCAGCAATTCAGCCCTCCCGGGAGCAAATCTACAGCTTCCCCCGGAGGGATGTGCCCAGCTAAAACACTGGCACCAGGTGGTCCCTGTCTCTAAGAGGAGAGAAAGCTGCCCTAGAGTCAGGACAGAGCACAACACAGCAGATACCTTTGCTTTGGACCAGTTTACAAGGTGGAGATGAGTTTTACTTTTTCAGGGTCTATGACATTGCAAGAGGGGCTCTGAATTAAAAAAAAAAAGAAAAAAATCTACCTTTTTTGGGTTTTTCAGTATGTATTTAAGGAAAGATCTACAAGGTGGTGGCGGCAGCCAGGTGTCTGAGGTGGGGCACTGCGGGTGGGAGGCATCAGCTGCAGCTGGAGCTCAGTGATAGCGGAGCCTCATTTGGGGAGTTGTTGTTATTGGGAGCCATCAGTGACCAGAGAGGCTTGGTTAGGGAGATCGGCATCGTTTCTCTAAATAGAGGGAAGAACAGGCACAAAGACATAGGAGCCGTCGTGAGCTGCCTGCCTGCAACAGATAACTGTTCTGCTGGGTTGCTCTGCATGACCAGACAAGGCTTAAAGGATAAGCGTGGAGGCTTTGTGTTCAGGTAACTTAATGCACGTTCAGAAACAGAGAAAGCAGCAATCTCAGCCAGCGACTTTCCCCAGGCTCTCAGTGCAGGCAGGTTTTCTCTTCCATAAACTTGTGATTTATTGGGTAAAATAGGGAATCTGTGCTTTTTAGTGGGGGATGGTGGGGTGGGATTTTTTGCATTTTCCTCTCAAATAAGAATTTGGTATTTGGACAGCTTGCCCAAGCTGCGCTGCCGCACAATTCCTCTGCCCTCTCCCACCCAGATCTCAGCATTTCACAGCCTAAAAGGTGGATGGAGACATTCTTCCATTTTCATTTTACAGGAAACTGAGGGACAGAGGAACAAAGTGATTGGTCAGGATGAGTCTATGGTAAAGAAGAGTCCTCAACCTCAGATCCTACCTCGTGGGTTATTCTTGTTCTGTGCACCTTTAACAAGAACAAATTTGGACCTAGAAATCAGGCTACATTCATGCTCAATGCAGCATGAAATCCTTCAGTCTATACATCATCTCTGGAGATCTGGGTTGCTTTTATGCAAGATCTGGTGTCTGGTTTTGGCTCTTGATTTTAATTTCCTATTGCATACAGGTGCTTGGCTCGGGAGCCTGCTTTGCTGCTGGTCTTGAATGTTAATTCCAGCCGAGCCATACGAACGAGCTATTGTAAATGTGATAAGGAAGCACTGAGAGCTGGTGTCAGAGTCTCAGCTGATTGGAAACTGATACCGCTCCCTTGTTTAAGTGGAAAATTAGCTGGAAAGAAATCATTAAAATATGGTAGACGTTTTCTTCAGTCTTTTCTGAGGGCTGCGGTTTCCTGATGCATTCAAATAAGATCTGTATTCCCTATGCCCTTGTCATACAGAGGAACTGTCTGACAAAAAGTACCTGACTGACTGCTATCTATTCTCTGTTCTACTGTAATTAAGGCACCTGGAATGTTTATGGGATTTAGGTCCTCGCATTTAATGAGTGCTGGACTTGTGCCTCCATTTTAATCAAGTGTGGGACCAGTTATTATTAATGTAGGGCTTTGGATGCACATGGTTGCTTACAGAGTTAATGAAGATGGATTCCTTACCCAGAATAGATTACAAGCCCAGGTTCTGCAGCCAGTGATTCTGAGGTAAGAGTAAATCATTGCAGGAAATCATGAGCTGCTACAAGATGACATAAATAGCAGCCTCCCAGTACTGTAGGGGGCTTCAGGAAAGCTGGGGAGGGGCTCTGGATCAGGGAGGGCAGGGATTGGACAAGGGAGAAAGGTTTTCAGCTGAAAGAGGCGAGACTGAGATGAGATCTTAAGAAGAAATGTTTTACTGCGAGGGTGGGGAAGCCCTGGCCCAGGGTGCCCAGAGCAGTGGTGGCTGCCCCATCCCTGGAAGTGTTCAAGGCCAGGTTGGATGGGGCTTGGAGCACCCTGACCCAGTGGGAGGTGTCCCTGCCCATGGCAGGGGGTGGAGCTGGGTGGGCTTTGAGGTCCCTTCCAACGCAAACCATTCTATGGTTCTATGAAAACTCAAGAACATCAAGAACTGCCCCTGCTGAGGATGCTCTGGTGCTGGGAAACGAATAGGAGAGCAGCTAGGTTTTCTTGCTTTGAATTAAATTCAGGCTGGAGCTGAGTTCTGAGCAGCACTCATCATTTTGAACTCCAACGAGCCAATTTGTTCCAGGCATCAGGATACTGACTTGTTGTCACTTTGTGCTCACTCCCCATCCATCACACCCACCAGTGTGTCTCTATGCTGAGACACAAACTCGGCCCCTTGTTTGTCACAGCCGTCCTTCTTCTTGTGTCCCTTTTCTCTCCATCCGCCCTAAGGCGTATCCTATGTGTATCTGTACCTCCATGTGTCTCCAACTGCAAAACAAAGATAGTACCAGTTCCTGCTTACTCAGTTTTCAGTGAAAGCACATCTATTACGTACCTGTGCATCTTTGGGTCCAGTGGTGCAGGGTGGTGTTTGGGGTTTCTTGGATGTGGAATAATACAAGTGCTAACCGAGTGAGGGAAAAAAAACCATGGGAAAACAGGACAAATTGAAGAGCAGGGATAAACCCCATGAGGTGAGGGATTTCAGGCCATGGTTGGCCTCATCAGGTGTTGGCAGTAGTCCTGCTTCAAGCTGGAGGTCGGATTAGAGACTTCTAGAAGTGCTTTCCAGCCAACACTGCTATAATTTGGTGATTACTCATGAAGCTGACATACTCCAAATTTCACTAACTTTAAAACAGAACAGTTAGATGAATGAAATTGTATCTTCCGAGATTCATGCCTGGATTATCCTTGGTGTTTAATCTGTTGTAAGGTGACACCACAGCCTGACACCTGAAGGTGCCGTTTATGTGGTCTGAAAAGTCTGGATGGATGGATGTGCTAGAAAGCTCACAAGGGACAAGCTCATAGAGGGAGTCTAGTCAGCTTCCTCTTTTAATTTAAAAAATAAGGCTAGGAGAAGGGGTCATAACATTGCATTTTAGACTGAGAAACCAGGACTTAAGACAACCAAGACCTTTTTGGACTCTTTTGGTCAGCTCTGTAATGTGGAGGATGCTGTGTCAGTCCCAGCAGCCAGTGCATGCAAAGCAGAAATTCCAGTGTGTTCATGACTTTTGGACCTTTTAGGGCTAGATATTACCAAGGTATTTTTTTTGTCTGTCAGGTTTTTCTCTTCTATCCACAAGGGATGAATTTGGGCTTTTGACTCGGTGCCTTGGGATTCCCACTGAGAGCAGAGCTGTGGGCTGTAATGCTGCAAAATGACTTGAATGCAATCACTCTTGGTGTGACAAAATAACAGCGTGCTCGTTATCATAGTCTGAATTCACGGTGTATTGCGGCTCTCAGGACAGTGAAAGTCATCTTGCTGTTGGGCTGAATTACACCATTTGTGGTCAGATGCTGTCCTACGGGATGGGGTTGTACTGTTGCAAAAAGCACTAGATTACACCTCCCAAACCACTGCTTGCTGTCCACACTGTCTCCTATTGCCATATTCAGTGCTTATCACCCTGTAGAAGGGAACAGCATCAACGCTTCCTGTGATCCTGACACGTGACAAAGCTGCATTTGTTTCTGCTTTATTTGCCTTATGTTGTGTAGAAAGGAAAAGGAAAGCACCAAGGGGAGAGCCTTGATTTGTTTCCATAATCATAGCTTCATCGGCACGGACTGGTCCAGGGAGCCAGCTCGTATGATCACGTTAGATCGGCTTAATGAGAGAAGCTCAAGGAAATGCATTTCACCATCCGAAGCGATAAAAGCGTGTATAAGGTTCCCTGCTCCGCTCATCTGGTGAGCTTCAACTTGTCATGCCATAATCAAATGAAATCACGTTATGAGCTTACGTGACTTGGCAGGAAAACTGCAAAGGGAGGGCATAGCACTTGCGTGTGTGTCTGTGCAGTTTAGATAACTGACTGCTGTCTCTATTTTGGTAAGAACAGCCATCACTGGGTCATCAGCAGAGAGTCAACTTTGTGTCTACCCTTCTTCTGCTCACCTGCGGGCTTCCCCCGCACAGCCCTCAGGCTGCCCAGGGAGGCTGGGAAGTTTTCATCCTTGGAAACACTCAAAAATTGACTTCAAAAGGGTCTGAGCAGCCCTGTCTAACTGCAAAGCTGGGTCTGATGTCGTGGTCCTCTCTGCTTTGCGACGGGGCTTGGAGCGGGAGGTACCCAGAGGTTCAGCTTCAGTAACCTGCGTGGTGTCATGTGAGGGAAATGAGCTGTGTTTTCCTCAGGGGAAAAACACTCCTTTCAGCACTTACACAGACAGGGCCCATATAAATCATAATGTCAGGAGAAGTTACCGAAGCATGAAATTCCTTCTTCACTCTGACTATATTGGAATTGATTCATTTTCATGAGAAATGGGCTCACGCCTGGCACTAAACCCTTTCCTTTCTCTTTCCATTCGTACTAAACACCCGCTTGCGAAAGTTGGGGTTTGTTCCCGTGTTTTTTGATGTGAGTTTGTAGTAACAGGGGGACCTGGGATCTATAGTGAGTGATTGCAGTAAACACCCTTACAAAAGAGAGTGATGAAATACCCTTTAAATTTCCATCTTGCAAACTTGTCATCATGCTGGGAGCAAACATGGTGGGCTACATTCAATCAAATCCTTATTTTCACATATAAACTAGAATCTGTTTTCAAGCAGATGCTGGTGCGTCAAAATCCGGACAGATGCCGTCCCTTTGAAAACATCACGCTCCAGGACATTTCCACACTGAACTGTGTGTGACTCCTTATTTCTCTGGCTTTGATCTAAACTTCCAAACTGAAGAGTTTTCTGCATAAATACGTTTATATTACCTGGTAGTACCCTCCACCCTCTTATCACATCACTGACTTGATTAGAATTCCAATCTTTTGAAAAAAATGTTGGAAGAACACTATATGATGAAGACCCAATATATCATCTTTCAGTTCTGCTTTATTCTTACGTTGTTCTGCTTTCAAGCAAAGGAGACTGTGTCTCGGGTATCTACACCGTATTTATTCTTACTGCAGGATGTAATGCTTGGTAGAAGCTAATCCACACTCGGTGACCAGCTGCTCTTCCATGCCTTTGAGAAAACAAAACGCTTTGATTACAGCTCACAAGCCACAAAACCAGGAAGAAAACCCAACAGATTAGGAATACAGAGAGTGCCAGAAATAGTCCTTTTCCTCGTTCGCTGGTTTATGAGGGTTGGTTTTTTTCTTGTTGGGACGGAACTTGGCAGCAGCGTTCTTTTACTGAGGTATTGCAAGAACTGCACATCTTGGGGCCTTGGGCAAAGCTCCCAGGGACAACTGGTGTGTCAAATTCACCTGTAAAATTACAGAGCTGTGGTGGTTTAACCCCAGCTGACAACTGAGCACTACACAGCCACTCGTTCCCTCCCCCGTGATGGGATGGAGGAGAGAACTGGAAGGGGAAAAGGGGGAAAAGCTCGTGGGTCGAGATAAAGACGGTTTAATCAGTAAAGCTGAAGCTGTGAATGCAATCAAAGCAAAACAAGGCAGGTGTTCAGCCATCCCCAGAAAAGCAGGACCCATCACACATAACGGTTATTTGGGAAGACAAACACCATAACTCTGAATGTCCTTCCCTTCCTCTTTATTATCCCAGCTTCGTGCGCTGAGCACGACACCGTGCGGTGTGGAACATCCCTTGGTCTGTTGGGATCAGCAGTCCCTACTGCGTCCCCTCCCAACGTCTTGCGCCCCCCCCCCCAGCCAGCTCGCTGCTGGGATGAGAAGCAGAAAAGCTCTTAATTCTGTGCAAGCCCTGCTCAGCAATAACTAAAACACCTCTGTATTCTCAGCACTGCTCCCAGTGCAAACCCAAACCACAGCCCTGCACCCGCTGCTATAAAGAAAATTAACTCTAGCCCAGCCAAAGCCAGCCCGAAAGGTACCGAGCTGCAGAGGGGGAGGCAAGAGAGTTAAGGGAATGCAAACTCATTTCAAATGCAAATGCCAAGGCAACAGTTTGCATTAAAAATTAGCAGCTCTGAATGTCAGGGAAAAGAGTTTTACAGGCTTCATCTGTCTCGTTTCAGGCAAGGTGTCCAAACGTGGGCAGGCTGCTATTTCCAAAGATCTGGGCTGGGAAGGGAGAAGCTGTCTGGAAAGGATCTGTAATCATTTTTGTGGGAGCAGTGAGCTGGGGAGGCTGGGAGGACCGGGGGTCCCAGCGAGGGACTGCAACTGCAGAGGATGGTCCAAGTCTGTGGAGACGGGCAAAGGATAATTGGAAAACAGTGGCAGCAGAGATTTCTGGCAAGGCTGGAAGGTTGTGGTTTGAAAAAGAGGAGGACAAGCAACAGGGATGGCCCAGGATTCACATTGCTTTTGAAGAGGAAGGTTTGAGGGTCTTCGCTCAGCCTGTGACCTGACGCTTCTCCCTCACGTGCTGCAGAGTCTCTCCTGCTCTCATTTGATTTTTGCAACAGGATTTCAGGTTACAAGGAAAAATAAACACAGCTTTCCAATGAAACAGAAGCTGATGTTATCTCAACAGTTTCAGCTGTCACTTGCCAAGTTCTGCTCTGGCACAAATGGGTCTCTTCCATCTGGTGTGTATTTCCAGCACTCTAAATTGAAGTTCTGACCATGTGATCCATTTTCTGTAACAGAAAACTTTTAGCATCTTCCTCCATCTCTGTGACCCTCTCTTTCTTGGCTGTGCAGGAGAAAATGGTTTTCCTTCTGCCAGCATGGGTCATCAGCCACGGCGGCTGCACTGAGCACAGGGGCTGGGACCCCACATCAGAAAACACAATCTCAAGTGGAACAACATCTCAAGCACACAGTGCAACTTCAAGCTGCGAGATGCTTGTTTGCTCCAAGAAACCATGTTCAGATGCAGGATGGGCTGTAAATCTTTCAAAAATGCTCCCTAGTCTCTTAGTTTTGCCTCTTGGCCACCATTAATAGTCACTAATTGCTGTAATTGTATTGCATACATTTTTACCCACACATTTTTTTTCTTTATAGAAAGACACACTTTCACAGAACTCTTCTTTAAAAAGAAATTTTCTATTGCAGAAAGACCGGAGGCACTGGAGAACATTTCCTTTAAATAGTCCTATTAAAACCAAAGTGTCCAAGAGCTAATAACCAAAGCAGATGTAAGCTCAAAATCCAAACCAATTATTTTTAAAATCTCCTCTTGATGGACTTATGCTAATGCACTGTTTTATTATCATGAGAAATCGTAGCTCGTGCTGTGGTTTAACAGTCTAATTACAGAGATAACACTTGTTTTTCATGCCCACGATAAGCGCAGACTTCTAATTCACCCAGCAAACAGCAGCAGGACAGAGCGGCCAGGGGTCTGCAGCCACAGCCCTGCAGAGGACACAAAACTGGAGTTCCCAACATCTGAAGAAGTGTCAGTGTTTCTCGGTGTCTTGTCTACATGGGGAATTAATGAGAGTGTCTCCAGCAAAGTATTTCAATCAGCGACTGTCCCTGTGTTGGGTCCCAAGGAAAGCTCGCTCGCCTGTGCTTACAACTGCTGGCTGGGGGTATGAGGAATAATGGATATTCAGTGTATTTATTTTCTATGCCACCGTTCGCTGCTGCAGAGAAGGAGATTCGCTGGAGGTGGTATCCTTCGGAGGTGGAAAGCTGGCCTGGTGCATAGCTGTGATGCCGTTCTGCTGGCTTTTGATTTCTGAGCAGGGAACTTATTATAGGCTTCTAAAAATCGTTGCGAAGAAGGCAAGTTCTCACATCAACCCCGAGCCAAGGGGAAAATCTCTGTGCCTAAGGGGGTTCAGGGGTCAGTTTGGAGCTTTCTTTGCTCTTTCTGGCTGTCAGCCTAGCTGTCCCTGAAAAACAAAGTTTGGTTTTTCTCTTCTATTTTAACAAGACTAAAGGTACTTTAGCCAAGGGCAAGAGAACAGAGCTTTAGCGTGCAAGGGCTCACAAGGACAAGAAATTCCAGAAATCAGATACCAACCTTATCAGCCACAACATGTATGAGACACCTGAGAATTTCTCTGGCCTCATTTTAGTGTAACATCCATAGCCAGAAAGGTTTTAAGACTTCTTCCAAAACCGTGTGAGCGAAAGTCCATGCGTTGCCTTTAGCAGACTCTGGCTGTACCAGATGCCTTCCCTGTAGGAGCCCACAGGTTCAGTCAGGGTTATTACATCCCCACTCCATGCCCTGTTGTCTACTAAGGATGTACCTGTCTTACTTGGTGGGATGTGAGCAGTGCTCAGGAGCTTCTTTTTTGCTGTCCCACAAGCCACACGTGGCACTAGAGACAAAGTCCCTGGGCAAAGCCCAGCTTGGTGGCTCCTAAGAAGGACGTTGGGCAGCCCACATGATGTGGATTGAGGGAAGGCGTCTGGGTAGGGGTGGTGGGGGACCATTAGCTCTGAAAAATGTAAGCAGCCTGATGGAGGTGCACCCATCGGCCAGCAGAGCTGAGCACCGCTTCAGGGAAAATCAGTGACCTGAACTCTTTGTCCAAAGGGCTGAATAGGACAAAGAAATCACTGCATGCTTGCTGGAAAAGGCCTTTCTTCAGATTACAGCGCTAAGTTGTGCTGCTTGTGTTGCCCTGCTGCCTCCATCAGCTGCCCTGCCTTTCTGCTCCAGAGCAGCCAGAGAAAATTGTCAGGCTATAATCAAGATATTTTTTTAAGTGACTCCTACCATTAAATAGAAGTGAAGGTCATGGGGCTGTTTTCTCCCCCCCCTCTTTCTAAACTCCATTTTTATACAGATCGATTTCTGTGAAGATTAAGGAGAGAACAGACCTTGGGAAGCAAACCTTATCTGCTTGGAAGCAGGCTAAGAACATGACGCTCCCCAGCACAGTTTTATTAAGGAGCAGGATTTATCATTGCAGGCCAAGGTTGGCTTCTCTTTTGTTCTTCAGCCACTTCCTTCCTTTCAGTGTTCCTCATTTCTTCCCAGCACACAAAGAGGGTGAGCGGCCAATAAATCTCAGCAAATGGCAATTCCATTCCCCTACATTGCAAAGGAATTTTCTCTTTGCACGGCACATGTGACTGAGTTTCACCCCACCAGCTGGACACTTGGAATATTGGAAACAAAATGAATGGGAAAGGGTCTTGCTTTCTTTTTTCCTTCCCCCCCCTCCCCACTCCCTTGGTGTGATCGAGGGGCAGTTTTGAGATTCGGCCAATTTGATCGAATCTCCCATTTTGCAGACAATGTGGTGAAACGCCTATTCAAGATTTACTCTTAAACCTTCATAAAGCAGCAGACAAAATTCCCAAATGCTGCTGAACTTTGTGTTAACGATTCCACGCTTGGTTGTTTTCCCTCCCATCTCCAAGAAAAGCCTCGGCTGCTGGGTGGCAGTGGGAGCCTTCCCCTGTCCCTGTGCCTTGATGTGAGCTTGTTCTGCCTCTGGAGGAGGCGATCGCAGACGGGATTACTGAGGAGCTCATATTTCTGCAGAACCACTGGTGCTTACTCCCACCTTTGGAAAACTCCAACCCCTTTGAACAGCTTCTCTTGCATTTCAGATAAAACCAACTTTTGCCTTCTTTGTACCCTAGAAACCTGCAGAAATTTGATTTGCAAAAACTACCTCTGTTCTTCTCTCAGCCATCCCATTTCTATTTCAAATACCCTATCAATACCCATCACATAACGTTGCCTTCATAGACCAGTTCCAGCCTCCCAAGCCTTTCTCTATTAGGAAGAGACAAAGTAAATCAGCTTTCTGGCTGCTCCTGAAGGCTTCCACGCTGCAGTGGAAGATGAATTGCACCATTGCCTTTTATGACTAATGCAGAGTAATCATACTAAGACTTTACAAAGTGCCATACGTCTTCAAAGAGCTGTATGTCCATTAGCTAAATAGCACTGCTCAACACAGGAAAGCAAGCAATAATGCAAGATGGGGAAAAATAGTACACATTTTCTTCCATCGGAATTACAACTGAATCTATGTGGGAGCTTCGTTCCTTCTTCCCAGGACAGCGGCACGAGGCTTGGGATGCAGATGAGATGAGCACAGCCGCTGTGATTTGCAGAACACAATGCAAGTGGGAGAAGGCAGGGCCAGATTAGCACCGCTGCGTTAATAATTATCCCAAATTAACCAAAAAATGTGCTATTGACTCTAGAAATAAAGCTCCTGCACCCTCTGCTGGGGAGAGGGTTATGGATGCATAGCCTGACACGTCAACACTGTCCTGGTCGGACCTTGCCCTTTCACAGGAGGTTAATTATAAAGTGCTGATTTTACCAGGGATACAGCAGCAGGGATGTGGCTGAGCTGCCCTTGCAGGATCTGCACACCCCAGACCCAAGTCCCTGCTCCGGTACCCCCTCCCCAGCTGGTGCACCCTCCCTATTCACTGTTGGATGTGCAGCTGCACCTACAGGACCTGCAGCATTATCAGGGGCATCCAGGCACCCACAGTGGGTCCTGGAGCTGGGGGAGATGAGGCAGGGTCTGCCCCTACCACAGCCTTTCCTGCCATGCCCCACTAGGAAGCCTGCAGACCCCAGATGAGAAGGAAGCTTTGAATAATATATTCCATGCTATCAATAAATCATGGAATAAAACCGAAATGTTTTCTCCTACCAACTTTGGGCTTGAAGGGCAAGAGGTCAAGAGATATTAATGCTCAAGTCTTTGGTAGGCACCCACCTGGCAGCTTCACATACTTCAGAGAATACCTCGTTCCCTACAAGAATTCATGGTTTGCCCCATTTAGGAATCTGGTCTCACTGAATCCCTCTATTTTTGCCAAAAATGCTGTTTCTGCTTTACAAACAGCAAGGGTGAGACATCCTACAGGAGACCTCCTAAAACCAGGCAAGACCCCAGATTTTGCCTGTGTTCTTCCTTTATTTAGGAGAAATGGAATCCAGATGCTTTGCAATCTCCTGTTTCTCCCCAGAAAAAGACAGCTCCGAGGCCACCGGTTGTAAGAGATGCTTCCCTGGGAGTCTCCAGAAACTGCACTGTGCCTGTGCCATTGGTGCTCAGCTAAAACTACCGGACAGGTAGGTGGCTTTCTGGATTCTGAAGAAGCCAGAAGTTCAGCTGGAAAGGGGATCATTTAGTCTGCTCCCACTTAGGCGATGCTCTGCAGCAGCAGGCGGGTTTCCAGCCCAGCGCTCTGCAGCGGGTTCGCTCTGCCATCTAGGGTTGGGCTCTGTGGTGGGCTGCACACCTCCAGCACATCTGCCTCCCTCACCAAAAGGAGCTCTGACTTTTCTGCAGGATGGGCTGAAGAAGAAATTTCAGCTTTGAGTCCCTCTGGAAGGAATTCATGCAATGCACGGCAATGCTCACGTGCACCCGTGCGCTGCTTGGGAATGAGTTAATGCAGGTGGGAGAGGGAGGTCTGTAGGTATCACCACCTCCTTTGGTCGTGTCACTGCTGTTTTGTCTGAGATTGCTTTTTTATTTACTATTTCCAGCCCTTTCCATCCAAGGAAAATGTGTTTGCTCCAGCAAAGCCCCGTTTATACGCACAGCAGGGATTACAGCTCTCCCAGTTAATCTATCACACCTCGGTGCGTGCTGCTGTTTGGTTTAACCACTTAATTAAAACTGTCCTAATTGATTTATATTCACTGGCTCTTCATGCTCTGATGTCAGTAAAAGCTTCAGCTGAGTTGAGAGAAGGCAAAGAATGAAATCCCATTTTAGCATTTATCTTCTAAAGAAGAAATCAGGTCTTGAAAACACATACAGACCACATTTGTATCTTAGTGTGGAGAACCAACCCCAAACCTACCACTGCTTTTGTGATTGAGAAGGAATTGAGCAGAAAGCTACCAAAAAATAAAGAAATGCCAGATCAACAAAAACTTCTCCTCAGTGCTGGCCAGTGGCAGGGGGAAATAAAGAAATAGCAAGGATGTCTACTCAGTGTGGGTATTAGAAAATGTGTCAGTGCATCTGAACTATTTGTTCGATAACTCATTGGGAAATGGGTAATTGCTGGGTCTGGTCATGGGTGGGAACATTGGACTGACTGAACTGGAGCTAAGAAATCTCTGAAAGCCAGTGGGGAAAGAGGAGCTCGGGGTCATTTGTTTGCTTTATTTAGCTTCCACATTAAATGGTTTAAAGAGCAACCTTACTGCCTTTACAGTTGTATCCAAATCCTCCTCCCTGCATCTCTGACTTGTCTCATGTTAACACTCCTTCAAGGGCAAGGAGATAAAAATTTGCTCATGAATTTCATGGGGAAAAAAATCTCATGTTCCATCATTCACTGAATTCCTTACCCATGCCAAATTTCCTAATCTTTTAAAGTGCATCCCATGCCCTCTTCCCCTTCCTTCCGCTTCATTTCACGTCTGTCTTTCTGTTTAGCTACGTATTAACCTCCTTACGTAAAAAGCGAGTGACCACCTTGCTGGAAAAGGTTTTTCTTTCCAGAAAGGCACTTCATGCCCCAAACCACTATTAAGTTGCTACTGATGGAAATGGGAGAGAGATGCCAAGAATGTAACGAGGGTGAGCGATAACCCAGGCTTGTGCTGGAGGAGCGTTACCTGGATCATAGAGATTTCATTCAAGGTTCTGCCACGGTTATTGCACAGTTTAGGAAAGGAAAAAGGTTTCGGCCCACCCAGGGCTTGAAACCCAAGTGCTGGAGTCAGGTGCCTTGGGGATCAAAACCTGGAGTTGACTTCTCATCACCTTGGACTGAGAAGCTCCAGGTGTCTTAAACCGAGTGCACAAAATTAAGACTAGGATTTTACAGTCTGAGTCTTCCTTTTGTGATAACTCCTGCTTGCCCCTCTAGTGAATAAGGAAGAAATGTTTCTTTAATTTTCAAGGATAGTAAATGGCTTAATTAGTTGGCAAACGAGGCACAGAAATACTCAGGTTGGGATTCTGCTTAGGAACAGAGCTTGGCAGAGATACCGGCAATGAGTTCATCCTGCAGAACTTCATACGCTGTCACTGCACGTACATCTTCAGTCCCAAATAGAATCACAGAATGGTTTGGGTTGGAAGGGACCTCATAGCCCATCCAGTTCCACCGGATCAGGAGGCTCAAAGCCCATCCAACCTGGCCTGGAACCCCTCCAGGGATGGGGCAGCCACCACTGCTCTGGGCAACCTGGGCCAGGGCCTCCCCACCCTCACGGTAAAAAAATTCTTCCATATACCTAATCTAAATCTCTCCTTTTTCAGCTTAAAACCATCATACCTTGCCCTGTTCCTGCACTCCTTGACCAAGAGCCCCTCCCCAGCTTTCCTGGAGCCCCTTTCAGTACTGGGAGGCTGCTACAAGGTCTCCCCAGAATGAATTGTGATCATTCAGGAAAACAACTTTCATTTAATTTCTTAAGACAGCTACCTTTGTGCAGCTGGAGTCAGTGGGCTGTGAACTTGTGCAGGACTGTGCCCAAGTCACCACAACGTCACTGTTATCGCAGCTCCTCAGGATCCAGTTCCTTGTATCCCGATAGATCATGTGGTAAAAACAACAGAGGGTAAAATATCCTTGCCCAAAGAAATTGAATAAAAGTAATATTCCCTTAAGGAGCTTTAGCTGTGAGAAGCTCAGGTAGATAAGTTCCTCTGATAGCCAAGGCATTTGAGTGGTTTGTATTCATATGATGCACCAGCATTTACTTCTACTCCCTGAAAAGGGACATTTACCACTGCAGGGAAAAAGGTCCTCTTGGTTTTTCCTCTGGACCAGACTGTCAGGGAACTGGAGGCCAACAAAAAGCAATGTCTCCTCCTGCATCATCTCCCCATTGGCCTCCCCTGTAAGCAAGGACCCCTGGTCTGCTGGACAGCTCGGCTCTGCTCTGGCACAGCAGGTGCCACCCTCGGCTCCACCATCCCTGTTTGGGTGGCAGGGGCAGCCGCAGGAGAGCACTGGGATGCAGCACACGCCAACGCACCAGCCTGCTCCGATGGCAGGGGAATGTTCTTCAGCGAGCTGAGGATCCTGCCTATCTCACTGGTGTGCAATGTAACAGGATAAAAGATAACGATGTTATTTAAGTGCACCTTAATGTGCTGTATCCATCGGAAACCACTCACACCTGGCCTTCTTTAATAGCTTCGGGGAGGCTGGGAGCTGCTGAAGGCTTTGAGCCAAGTCATCTGGTGCAACCAGAGGGCTGCTGTGCCCGAAGCAAACTCTTTATTCTGCCAAGACTTTCTCACTGCCTTGTCCAAATGACAGGCAGGGTTTTATAAATCGAGGCAGTGGTGCAACTAGATTCTCATATTTTATCTTTCTGGAAAAAAAAATATCAGTATGGAGGGATTTTACTTGTTCCTTTTCTCTTGCAAAATGGGTCTGCTCCTAGAAAGCTCTCCAAAACCCAGCATGTGCTTTCTTAATTTAGGACCGATGCTTGGTAAGCAAGATAACTCGTGGGACAGATAAAAGCCCCTTTCCAGTGCCATCCCTTGGCTCTGAGCCCACTTGGATGACATCAGCCTCGATTTTCAGCACAGTGATAAGAAGCTGACATGGGGGTTGAAGAGCTTTGGTAAATATCCTTTATCTGTTAGGATGCAGCTGATGTCTAATCTTAAGAAAATCAATATTATTAAAGGACTCTGAAGGGACGGTGTCCTTGCAACTGAAAGCACATGAGATTTCTGAGTTTGATTTTATAGATCAGGAGAAAAACATTGTCCAGCGATAGGATGAGAGGAAACGGCCTCAAGTTGCACCATGGGAGGTTTAGAATAGATATCGGGAAAAATTTCTTCACTGAAAGGGTGGTCAGGCACTGGAAGAGGCTGAGCAGGGGAGTGGTTGAGTCACCATCCCTGGAGGTTTTTAAAAGATGGGTAGATGAGGTGCTCAGGGAAATGGTTTAGCAGTGGACAGGTACGGTTGGACTGGATGATCTCAAAGGTCTTTTCCCACCAAAGGATTCTATGAAATAAGAAAAGGAGGTGTGAAAGTTTAACGGCAGGAAGGGTCAGGCCCTCAGTCAGCATCTCGCTTCTCTTCACCAGCCATTAAATAGGTCCCCATAGCCCCAAGAAATTACTAGAGATAAACAAACACAGCAAACAGAAGTGCAAAGAAAAATAAATGTGTATTTCATCTCATGAAGGTTAAATCTCTGGTATTTTTACTGAATGCAAATTTTCCATTCTGATGCTTTGAGGCTTAAATTAATAATTGTGATTATTTAATTTTCCTCCATTTCCCTTCCAATGGCAACCGTCGCTGTTGTTTTTAGTATCACACCTGTACAGTTTTACAGCTGCCACAGTCATTCGTGTGAAGGTACACGCTGTATGACGCTCAACGCTTCGGTGTAAAAGCCTGGGCTACGTTGCTCTTCCGCGGTGCTAATGTAGAACCATCTGTGACTGTGTCGTTCTAGCTATTTCCTTAGAAAACTACAGGTCATTCCCTTGGCATCTGTCCCTATAAAATGTACATTGCACAAAGTCATGATTGAAATGTACAGAGGAAATTACACATTCACCAAAAAAAAAGAAAACCCAACCCAAGTCCGATTGCTATTTTACAAGAGAACGTGTGTACCATTCCATACATACAAAACGGTTTAAAAGTGTACAGAAGTACCAAAGGCATTATGAGAGATTCTTTGGAGATGAAACGAAAGTGCAAAAAAGCCAAGGCAACAGAGCAAATCAAAGGAAGCAAAGCAGCAGCTGTCTTTGCTTTCTAAAGGACAACCAAACTTTCACGCTCAACCGAGCCCCAGATTTGTACGAGCGGGAGGCGAGGGCGTGCGACACCTGCATTCGTGCCAAGCAAGAATGGCCTCTCCCAGTGTGAAATTCACCTCGTAGCTCACCGATAGGACAAATGCATCCACCATTCTAAGCCTAGTTAAGGTCAGACGAGCCAGATGCTCTTAAAAATCACGATAGCTTCAACGTATCCCATGGAAACAGCAACAGACTCCAGCAACGGAGCTACCCTTTGCTTACAAACAAATTAAAGACTGAAGAATCTCTTACAACAAATAACTTTGGATCTAGAAATGAATTTCAGGCCAATGCAAAAACCTGATTAGTTTTTTTTCAATGGCATCCAGCAGTATTTAATGGGAAATCTTAGCTCTTCGTGTCTTAGTTTATTTAGATTAAACACGCAAGGATAAGTTCTACCCATTTTAGATCTTTTATCTGTGAAACTATGGGCAAAATTAAATCCTAGAGGATGATTCATCGATGAAATCTCTGCATAGGAGCAATTAGAGTCTGCAGGCTGACCTGCTTGGAAAACCTGACTTATTTCTTTAATAACTCTAAGATCAAAACTGGGCTTTTTGATGGCTCTTTTCTTAAATGTGTCTTAACTAGGGGCTCTTTTAAAATACGTAGGCAAAGGTAACAGCAGGAGCCACAAGGCAGCAAGGTTCTCTGCCCAGGCAGTAGCCCATACCGGGGTGATGCCAGGGTTGCGGGACAACGTGGTGCTGTCCATCAGCCAGCACCATTGGCATCGGGGCCACCCTGTCACAGCACGTAAAAAGCTCTTGGCTCTTCAATGGCGTGGGACAACTTTTAGCCACAGGTCTTAGGAATGGGGTTTTTGGTTTGGACTTGGAATTAGCACTGGCCACTATATTTGTTTGTCTGAAAGGAAACCAAATTAATTATCATTTCAAGCAACTGCATCATTTTGCTGCGTGGCCCGTGCTGCCTTCAGAAGTGGGATTTCTCCTCGGGGTGGCAGTTACACATCAATCCCCTTTGCAAATCTTCCTTTTTGATAGAAATACATTATTGAAATAGGATTTTGGTTTGGTTTTACCCACTCTCCCACCTCCAAAACAAAAAAGGAACTGTTTTCCCCCTGCGCATCTCAGATGCAGCTTTATCTGGTTTAAAGCGAGCGTGTGCTGTGTTTGTATACACATGCACGTACAGCAGTATATGCATGTACGCAAACAACATGCACACGTTTTTGCAGCCAAAGTTATGTTGTCCTTTATCTTGCAGGTTATGGCAAAGATAAACCGTGAACTTCATTCAATCTGTACAGAATTTACAGTTCAGATGAATAGCAATGAAGAATATATAGAAATACAGTAGTTATTAAGTATTTTTGGGCTGTGTTTGTTTTCTTCAGGTATTTTTTTAAGTAACATTGCAGAGGCAATTTCACTTATTTTAGCTTCCTTTAAAAATCCATTTAAAGAAGCATTCAAATGCAGTGCATTTCGCAACAAAACAAGACCTTTGTTTCCCCTCTTTTTCCAGTTATGCTGAGTCACATCACTCACTAGGCAGGTAACACTTGGTTTGGTGTCTGTTCAATGCAGATACGCTTATAACATGTAGTGATACCTATCAGCATTTGGCATGTAATGTGCAATCAGTGTGCAGTACACGTGGATCGTGTGCCAAAGTGACACTAAGCAAGATAAATTTCATAAATATAATGTCTATAGTGAAGAAACAGGAGTATATTTTTAGTGTGTGGAGCGTTGCTGTACAAGAACAGCGGCGCCCACCTATACGAATTACTGATAAAAGAATAAAACCTTTATAAGAATAGTTTATTGAATCTCCTAAAGCATTTGATATACCACGCAGCAAGTGCAACTATGTTTAAAATCTGCTCTCGGTTTAAAATTACAAAATCTCTGCCATTTGTCAGCTATATTTTGTTTTTTGGTGTTCCTGAAAGTCTCAGGTTCTCACCCCGTGTGTGAATTTTTTGACAAAAAGTGAAGAAACTTCAGATTTTAGGGTTTGAGTGGTAGAGAAGAATAACCAACACAGAAGGGTTCCCATCCTGCCTGCTGGCAGGAGCTTGGGATATCTTCAGCTCCGAGGAAGATGCTGGACCACAGTGAAGATCCAGGCAGGACAAGAAGTGACCTGTCACCAGCTATGATGACTTCTCCTCAGGTCATAAGCAAAGGCTGAACAGTGTCTACAGAGATGCTCAAAGACTGAGCCTTCTATATCCACATCTGTAATAAATCCCTTTCACAAGCATCACTGCATATGTGAAATACTGGCTCACGGCCACTGTGTTGATCGGATTTAAGGGATTACCATGAAATACTTCTACTTTTAATGGGAGGTGCCCATGGCATGCTAAAATAAGGAGGTATTTTCTCATCTTAGCTTGCAAGGCTTGTGCCAACCTTTCTTGTGTGGAGTGGGAAGGAAAGAGCACCTCCCCAGGTCCACAGTCGTCAGTGCCAAATGGAGCTGAAATTCCAGCAGCGTGACATTCAGCCTTGATTTTGGGCTATAATCATCCAAACTGGAGATTTCGGGCATGGCTTCTACTTGAAACCATTAACCTTGCCCTAAAATTTTAGGCGTAGCTGCAGGTGAAATCTAGCCTGAGCTTGGCACTGAGTTTCAGAAAGCTTTGTGGTTAGCTCAAGTTTCTCAGGACTAGGCAAAGAGATGCTCCTGGAACAATTCATCTGTGGCACTATTTACAGGAACTCGGAGAGGGCAAGATGCTTCCAGGTTCACCGGCAGCTTTGGAACAGCACAGCTTGGACCTGCTGCTTTCCATTTCTCCCCGTTATCGAGCTGGAGCCTGGCATGCAAAGCCACACGTGTGGACCACTGAAGGGGACTGGGGTCTTGAAGGCAGCTCTTGCTTCAGGGAGCAAGGGCATCCACACTGTTCGAGTCTCTAAGCTCTTCTCTGAGATGTTCAGCTTGACGAGAAAACCTGAACAGAACCCTTATCCCTGTTTCACCACAATCAGCTAAAACCAAGGGGACTGTACAGAGGGGCAAAACAGACACCATCCCTGCACTGAAAGTCTCCAGCAGAACGAAGCAGGGATGTGTTGAGGCCACGGTGGCTCAATGAGGAAGCAAATAAATTGCTAATAAAAAACCGAACTGTCATGCTAACACAACGTGAAGGCGTCCTGTGACACCAGGGAGTGACACCAGGCCAAAAAGCAAACCTCAGAGCAGAATTCTGGCATTACATCTTCACTTGTATATAGTCTGGACAAGGAAGGTAAGGATATGGGACGCATGTGAAACGATAGTGGCGGCAACGCGAAGAGATACACGAGACTGCGCACACCCACAAGGTGGGCAAACCCTGAAGGTCTCAGGACAGTCTGGTACTACAGCAGGGAGAAGTGAGATATGAAGGTAGTTCAGTGCTCTTTGTGAGAAGAGTAAGAGATGCTTCCACAAGGAATGGATATGGCACAGCTGCAGGGTCCCCGAGACCCTCAAGGGCTGTAGACAAGGGTGGGGAAAGTTTCCAAAGAGGGGTTCCCAAAGTCTGGGAGTCACATATCCCCCCTGCCCCTCCTGTTGGGGCTGCAGGCACAAACACACCTGTACACCAGAGCTGGATGCAGGTGAGAGAACCCTGTGGGAATTAAGATGGGCATATGGCAAGTCCCAAACAGGTGGGTTCAAACAGCATCTCCTAAGTGAAGACCAGGCCTCCATCCCTGGCACTGCCAGCCTCGTTCTGCCTACCCCTCCAAACCCTCAGCAAGAGGTATCTAGGATGCTCTTTTTCAGAGTCATCTGGATTGAAAGGAGGTTGTTATACACAGCCAACGCAATTCATACTTTTCCCCCCCCATATCCACATTTCAAGAATCACAGCTACAAACGTGGAGTTTTTACCCCTTAAGTTCCAAGCAGTAGAAGTGGAGTTGGTGCATGCTGTATCAGAGGGGTGGTGCAATGATGACCGGCAGCATGAAACACACTTGGTACATCAGTGTGACCTACAGAAGCACCGCAGCACCCTACGTGATGGGTCAGTGGGAGGACAGCCTCTCCCAAAAATGATGCTTTTGGCAATGATACCTCATCAGGTACTACAGCAATCTGGGAGTGCAGATACAGCTGGAGCGTATCGCTGTCTACTCATCTCAGGCTGCATGCAGTAGCAGGCAAATTGGGGTGTACAGTCAGTGAGATAGTCCAGAAAGCACATTCATATGTTAAAAAGGACCCGGCTGCTCCTCCTGCAGCAGCCGCTCCTTGCTGCTACCTAAATTATAAGCGTGATTAATAGAGTATCAAAACATGTGTAACCCCTCTCCCTCTAGACACTAATATAAGGCAAGCAGTATTGTGTCACGGGGGCATCAAACACTAAGATATACTAAAGAAGAGTCCTATACATTATTATTATCCTTATTATTAAAAAAAACCCCTACTGTTATTGTTGAAAAAAAACTAACCCACGCCCTTGCTTTAAGCAGATTTTGCTCTGTGACGCAGAAAAGTGACAGAAAAGTGTGCTAAAAGCAAGAGTTTGCTTTCACACCGCTGAGCAGCAGTGACCCACGCGGGGCTGGGAGGGGGCTGCCGCCCTCAACCCCCGTGCCAGAGCTCTCCGTGTTGTAGCCTCAATGTTACTTGCAGGTGAAGGAGCTTTTGTATTTGATTTCCTTGTTTCTGGTTGACAAAAAGGAGGCTGATGTTGAAAAGAGAAGATGCTGACCTAGGATGGACAGCGAGGGTCAGAGGACCACAGATTTGCTGGCAAGAAAGAAATGGAGGCTCAGGATTCGCTCAACCCGAGCGTGAACGGAGAAACAGAAATCCTTAGCCTACTCCTGGGATTTTTAACATTCCCAATAGAATATTCAGTGCTGAGGGCCTTCATATGGGCTAAGTCTTGGGCAAATTCCTTAGGAATTTCAGTTTCTCGTTGAAAACCTTCATTTTTTTAGCTCTAATGTTGCTGTGACCACAGTGGGCTGGGGATAGAAGGGCAATGAGGTTCGCAGTAGCTCCCTCTTGAGAAAAATATGCGTAAATGTATTAATGTATTTCTCTTCTCTCTCGAGTAATTGTTAGGAAGGGGAGTATTTGTATTTGAGGTGATGTTCTGGCTTCTCATGTAGGTTATATAAACTTGCTCTAAAAATTCACATAATTTAAAATCTTAAGAGTCAATTAAAAATGTAAAAATATACCTATTTATCTGTAAATAGCAATGACCCTGCAGAATTTATTTGGATCTATTATGCAGCATTTGAAACTAAATAAATTTTTTAGAAAACCTGATCTGTCACATAATCTGTCTAAAGAAATAGAATGGCTTTCTGAGCTGGACAGCTCAGTGAGTTTTGTTGTTTTCAGTGAGTTTTTTGACATTTCCGTTGTAAAAAATAATAAGAAAATGAGTCAACAAGGAAATTCACATACAAAATCTGCACTTGAGTAACATTAAGTCCCTTCCCAAATGTTGGGAAATTCGATTTATGGCTAATGCTCTGTTCCTATGTCTCGAGGTCACATGATGAAAGGTCACCTGTGCAGAGATTGCAACATCCCAAGCTACGTCTCCTGTTCGGAGACATGGACTTGTGAGCCAACTTGAACTCATGCTTGGACTGGAAGCAGCCAAAAACTGACTGTGGCTTCAGGTTCTGGTCTCAGGGATCGCTCCATCCTGCAGGTGGGGCCATTTGCAGTATTTCTCTCCAGACTTAGATCCAGATATGGAAAAAAAAAAAAAAGAGTCCAAAAGTTTCTTGGAGACCAGATCTGAGGCTCCGGTCCAAGGCCGTGGCTTTGTGTTCAGCACAGATGCACCTCAAAACCAGGCTCTGTGCTCAGAACCGTGTGTGGGCACGGGCAGCCGTGGAGCAGCTCGAGACGGCCTGCTGGAAATTTGGCTTTTGCATCTCCTTAAGCTCTCTTTGATCTCCTCTGTCCACACTCGACATTGTCCAAAAACCTGTTTCTATCCTTCCAAAAAATCAGACTTGTGAAGAACCAGGAGCAAAGATCAGCCTGAAAGAAGCTCAGCAGAGGGACAAGGCTTGCTTGTCCGTCCTTTTCAAGGTATTTATCATTGCAACTGCTTTATGAGCAAAACAAAAGCTAATGATTCTCTTTTAATCTAGTGGTTAAGACTTCTTGTGGGAGGTTCAGGCACGGGGGAATCATAATGCAAAATTTGTAGCAGCAAGATACAATCTGCGCTGGTGTTGCCTAAATATAAAACCTGTTTTCTGTTATCAGTGACTGTGGGACAAATCCAACACCTTTTAAAGCTACAAGTCGGAAGATCTTGATAAACCCAGGTGTAGTAACTTAACCTGAAGCAGGAACAACTTCCCATGTAGAAGCTAAAGGAGATAAAAGACTGCCAGATTTCAGTGTGTGGAAAACTCAGAGGACACAGTGGAACTGTGTCCCTTCGGGACAGCCTGGCAGTATCCGTAACATCATCTGGGCAGGGGAAAGGGATTTTGGCCATTCAAAATAAAGCCAATAAGACTTCAAAATTAGGCCATGATGGAAATTTCATCCCATAAATTTGTGCCTTGAAGTCCTGTTGACGTTGCCTGTTGTATAAAAGACGAGTCAAGTACCTGTGCTGCAATAGGACCGTACGACATCATTTTCATCCTCATCCGGGGTTCCTGCCTTTGTATCGTGCCCTTCCGTGCCAAATTTCCAGCAGGCCTCAAAAAATAATTGCAAATAAATAGGAGAATAAACCTTTGTTATCCCTGACTTGGACAAAATCTGCAATGAGCAGCTGGCAGGGGCAAGGTTGACTTTTGGCTCACCCAGTGTCATTTCCGTTCTCGAGGTTACTAGAAAGCACGTCACCAAAGGCGATTTGGGGACCTGCTGTTTTTTCTTGCTCTACCAGAAGGTTTTGCAGCCGTGCCAGGGGCAAATCTGCACAATTTTGCACTCAAAGCTTTCTTTGTATGGAAGTCAAGGGCATCACTGGGTTCACTTTGCATAAAGAAATCTAAAGTCACGAGGAGTTTTGGAGCACAAGTGGAGAGAGAAAAATTGCAGAAGGTAACAAAAAGCGGATCAAAAGGGGAAAGAAAGCAACTATCATGGCTGGAAGCTCAGGTTGCCTCTAATAAAAATATTTTACCTTCTGGAATGGTGAAAAATGGCAGGAAAAATTGTGCAGAGCCTTTCTCCACTTCTCAATCCCATGTGAAAATCTGTGTGCTGGTCCTAAGCGCTAGCAAAAGGATGGGTTTATTTCCTGTTTGAAAGCTGTCAGACTGTGTCCACATTTTCCCTAAGGCCCAAACGATCCTGGGTCTCCCCTGCTTGCTGCCTCTGGTCAAGCAAACAGGAGGAGAGAAAAGGCTGTGATTGTCCCTTCACCCCAAGGAAGACAATGTTCAGCCCCTCAAAGGCCACACAGAAAGGAGTTGTCACCTAAGTATCCTTAGCAGGCTCTTGGTATGACACAGGAGAGACAAGGTTTGAAATAACAGACAAAGCCCCAGCAGAAAACACACTTGGGATTCGGGCTGTAGACGCATGGGAGGGTGCAGAGGCACAATGCCAGCCATGGTGTCCCAGCCCTGGAGATGGATTCCCAAACACAACTTTTCCTGATCCACACCTTTCGCAGAAAAACCAAACCCCACCAGCCTATCCATGTAAAGGATCACTTTGTGACTTTGTTTTGGTCCCGAAAGAAACTTCAAGCATCACTGTTCCCCTCCCCTTCCCCCAGCTGAATGCGCTGCTGAGGTTCCCGTTAACAACACGCTGATCCTTCCAAGAGAAAGTACTTCAACAACAATGAAACGGGGCAGACTTGGATTGGCACAAGTTGTGGGCAAGCACAGGTAAGAGGCTTCTGAAAGACCACGAAGAAACAAAGCAGCGCCTCTTAACTCAGCTTGGGCGATCCAAACAAAACCAAAAGATGTCCCGAGAACATGGGTGTGAGATTCTTGGCAGGGCAGAAGAAGAAAGGGAAGATTTTCACGGGGCATAGTGTGTGCAAAAATATTCAGGCACAATGCAAACTGTAAGAAAAGTGCTCGCTCTGACCAACGGAGCTTCAAAAGGGTGGAGCTCAGCACTTAACTCGCAGCAACGTGGGGACCACGGCATCTTACATATCCCCCCCTCCCTTTGGCCTGGTGGCTGCGACTCCACAACAGCACTGTTGGCCAAGACAAAGGCTTCAGCCTGTGGCAGCCCTCCTGAGGGGCAGCCTTTGGTTTGCCTTTGTTTCCAAAGCACCTCCAGGTCCATCGTCAACAGGAGGAGAGATAATTAAATATAATACATGGTTTAAAGTGTAAAATTCCAGCCTCACAATCTCTTGTCCTCCTTTTCTGTGTCACTTCTCTGCCTTCAGGGTTGTCTCTCTGGGACTCAAGCTCATATTTCTGAGTTCCCTAAGATGGGGTAACCTCCAAACTGTTCTGGTTCAGAGTGCTGTCCTAACCTGTCCCACGTTGAGGCCATGCCTTGTGTTCATGCAAATATTCCAGCCACCATCCCTCTCCTCACCATGGCCTACACAATGTTTTCATGTATTATATTGGAATTATGCCACCTTCCTGATGGTTAAGAAGGAACCACAGAGTAACAACCCCCCGTAATTACACGTGACCTGAAATCTAAGCCAGAGACAGACGTGTTCATTCCGCGACTCCAAAATACCTAAAGGTCTAATCACCAGTGCCATGATGTGGCAATTCCCATGTAACATTTGTCAGTCACCAGTTACTGTGACCTTCAAAAACCCTGGCTGGGTGATTTATTCCTGCCCTGCACTTCTGAGGATTCCCAAGAAATGCAAACTGCCTACTCTGCACCATGAAATAATTTCACCTAATGGTCTTAGAAAGAGAGTATGAAAGAAATCTGGACTTCACGGCTCCAGTTCGCTCACCACCATGCCCTCTTCCACAAATGCAGGCTTAGACCTGCTCACTCCACCCCCCAGAGTAAGCTGCAAGAAAGTATCTGCCAGCTAAGGATGTCCTAGAAGGAGGAAAGCCTTAGCTGTCAATCTCCTTGAGAAGTTCGACGTGTGGACAGCTGGAGTGGGCAGCTGCCAGCACTTGGACGTGGCTTGGTGGCTGCAAGAAGGCTTCACTGCCTGGGGGCTGACCAGCCCATGTCACTGAAGGGTCCCTCGCCTGTGGCTGACCTGGGAGGAGGCCCACAGGGTGTGCAGAGGTCAGAATCGGTGTCTGATTCCCCTTCCGCAATGTAGGGTCTGATTTTGGCCACGGCTGCATAGCAACCGTTGTTAAGGATGTCCAAATTCTCTTTGGACTGGGAGATGCTAAAGCCGCTGAAAGAGCGCTCCAGTTCCTCGTGGTCTACTGAGGGGATGGAGATGGACGTGTCGCTGTCTCTCATGGCACTCTCGTGGTGTTTGGTTGTAATGTCTTCATTCCTCAGGTACTCTGCGCTCGCCCTGTGCCCACCACTGTAGGCGGACAAGGAGCGCTCGTGGGAGGGAGGAGGTGGGATGCGGACTAGCGAGCCGGGGTCTCCGACAGGTGAGGAGCCATGGCTTTGCCGCTGGTAGACCTGCTGCTGGCATGATGTCGAGGGTGGGCATGCGTTGTTTGGGGCTGGAGGGGCAGAGAAGTTCTTCTGACCCATGGAGCTGGTGGACCTGATGATCTTGATGATGCAGCCGTTCTTGTCGATGTGCTCCCTGCTGTCTTCAGGGCTGTGGTAGGGAGGTGCTGGGTCTGGTTCTTTGGACCCAAAATAGGCTTCCGTCTCTGTTGGTGGGATGCCCATCCGCTGCATGTAAATGTTCACCAGGAAGTCCAGCTTCTTCTCCATTGACTGAACCTACAAAACACCACAGTTCCAGTGCTACACACTGCATGAAGCAAACAAGCATCCTGAGTACAAGCAAACTCCAACTGACCTAGGCACAAATGCAGGGCTGGGCTTCATAGATGACCTCTGCCTACACTGCCCTACAACCAACTGGAACTTTTAGTATATAATTTAATTGTCCTATTCAGAAAAATCCCTTAACTTCTCCACCTTTTTACAGGGTTTAGACTCCTATAACCTTCCTATAACCTTCCCAAATTCCAGGAAAGCTGGAGCCTGCACACATCCTCCCAGTGGCTTTCGTCTCCTCACTGCATTTGGCAGTTGCTCCGATGGCCACAGGGATTTCTAAACCTTATCCTCTAGAAAGATTTTCATCCTCAGCAAGGCCAGCACCCAGAGCAGCCAGGCTCGTGGACTCATTTGAAACACATCTAGCGTAGCGCCAAAAAACCCCATGTGCCATTTACAAAAATAATGTATATTTTGGTAAACACGCTAAAAAAGAAAGCCTATACATCACAGGCTCCAAAGTGCCTGTTTCTAAAGTAGTACTTGGGCTTCTAAGACACTCAGCGCCCTTCCATGGCATCCACTTTGTTTCTTTTTCAAAATACTCTTAGCTCTGACTTTTTTTTTCTAATGGTTTCCCCACTTCGGAAAAATAAGGCAAGAAAAAACAACACAACACATGCACACCCTCTGATAAGAACCCCCTCCTCCCCAATATACCTGTTTTTCAACTTTTCCAAGCCTGCCCATCATGCTGGGGTCTTCAGGCAGCTCCCCCTCCGCTGGCCCTTTGGTCCGGTCCTTGTCGGTCATGGAGGATCCTCTCCCAACGATTTGGTCAACTCTGGCGGGATCAGAAAATCCCCCGGCCCCCGGAAAAGGATCTGGAGTCAGTTGGAAGCAGCACGCGAGGAGGGCTCCACTCGTGGCACCTCCGTGGCACAAAGCAACAGCCTCTCTCCCAACTAACACTCCAAATTACTCACAGACACGCAGTGGCACTGAAGTGTTAATTCAGATGCAAAATTCAGAGCAGTATTAGCAGAGTTTGAATTTATCCATTTCTGTTTATACAGATAAAACCTGGCACATTATGCACAGTAAATTTACCCACTGCAAAGAATTTCTTTAACTGGCTTTCTTCCAAATCAATTAACTTGTTATTCGTACTGAGAAATTATTATTTTTGGGGGGGGGGGAAATCAAGTTCTCTGCATAGCAAATGTCAATGGGATTTTTTTCGGTCTTTGCAGCAGTTTTCTCTCCTCAATGCAAATGTAAGTGTGTAATTCTCATGTCCACGAAATGAGCCACTTGTCCTAAGATCCAGACAAACCCGCATCGTGCTAAATGTTTTAGTGGAATTCCATCGAGGCTGAATTTGGTCATAAGTCACCGAACATTACCAAATTGGCTCAACACTACTCCAATTCACAGCTGTATTATTAGATGTCTTGTAACAGCAGGGCTCCAAGCTGCTAACAGCAGAGGACACTGCTACCAAATCAGCAGCTAAAGCTACTGGTCACGTTCTTTGGCTCTAATTTCTTTACACACGTTACATTTGCAACTCCTCGTTCCCAGTTTAGAAACACCTGGGCTGATATGCAGCTCTGTATGCAGAGCGAGAAGGAGGGCAAGAGCCACTTTGGAACCTGGAAGTCAATTCTATTTGAGGGATCAAATTATAAATTTGCTAAAGAGTAAACACTGGAGCTTCTTGACCCCTCAAAAGTCAAGGTTGTAACTCTGTTTTGGAATAGCTTCTCAATGGCAGCCCAGTTCATAACCTAATTCCACGACAGGCAAACTTTACTCTTGCATAATGCACCAAATATAAGGGTGGCGGGGGAAAAGAAGGGTTAATTAATCTGATTGAAACCAAGTCGAGGTATCTTGAGCGGAAAACTCAAAATGCTTCTTACGCAGTTCTGCCGTGTGGGCCATGGGTCCATGCACCAGGAGGAGGAAAAGGAAGGAGCTGAATGAAGACAGACAGGGGAAAATGAACAAACAAACAAAAACCAAGGAAAGGAATGAGACGTGAGGCTATTTCCAACACAAGGGCCATCTGTTGTCTTTACATTTGACAGGGACTTCATACGTATGGTGGCAGCTGACATTAAGGGACAGATCTCAGTAGGTACGGACCAGCGTGGCTCCCCTGGCTTATATTAGAGCAACAGCAGTTTACAGCACCAGAAGATCTGGCTCAAAGAGACGAAGTGGATGAGCACATCACACCAAAGACAGAAAAACATAAGCCAAAAATTATTTTAGAGTTTATCTTTGATCCCAGAAGATACTTCATTTGGGCAGAGATGCGACAGAAGAGCTTTCTGTTTTAAAAAGACATGTTTGATCCTTTGCTTAGCAATATAAGCGCAGGAGTACAAGGAGCACCAAGTGCTATAATTACAAGTGTGAGGAATACGCATGCCTTATTTCTCTCTTGTAATGGGAGAAGCAGATTATTGACATGTACAGGAACTCCCCACAAGGGATGCAATTACTGACATGACAAACAGCACAAGAGATCCTACAACAATGTTATTACCGTGTAAGCAAAGAGGTATTAAATCGGATACCTCAGCCTACCTCGGTTTGGAATCACAAGTCAAGGCGTAGTAGAGCCACTGTAGGAACTCCTCTCCTGTATGCACAAGCAAGTAGACGAGTAAAACAACGAGCACGTGTTTAGAGAGGCCCTAAATGCTACTGAATATTGCAGAAGGCCAAGAGCAATCGGGGTGACCTGTCCTCCTGTCCCATCCAGCACAGCACTAGCACTGAAATGTGTCCACTAGTGGAAATGAGATGTCTGTCCACAGTTGCTGAGTGGAGCAGGGAGGCAGGACAGACTGTAACGCCGAGAGGAAAACTGAATGTTGCCATGCTACGAAGTGTCAGAGCTGCAGAGGTGGGCTCGTGCAACCCTATTTCTGATCTTGCAGAATCTGAGGAAGGACTTCTCTCTTATCCACATCCTTCAGAGAAGAGCTACCCATAAAATGAACCTCACCTGACCCATGTAAAGCACAGGAGGCCGGCTGGCACTTCATGGATGGAGTGATCACCAGTACCACATAGAAAAGCACTGACTTTTCCATCGCCTTCAGGCTGGATATGCCTGTAAACCTGCTGTGATTTAAAAAGTGGGACTGAAGCACTTCATAGAGCTCAACCATAAGGCATTCAGAAGCCCTTGCCCCTATACCATTGATATCAGAGCCCAGGAGAATTTCTGCTTGATTCAGTTCCTTCATGCCTATGCTTTAACTTAGTCCTGACTCCCGAGATGGTCATCTTCCACAGCTCTGAGAAACCAGAGAGAGCCGGATCTCACTTTGGAGGCAGGGTCTACGCCAAGGAGGTGCGATGGGCACCTGTAAGCCACTGACTGCAGTGCAGAGAGGGCAGAGGGAGGTGAACCAGGTCCTCTCCTGATGGGAGAAACCAGGCTCGAGTTTACCCATCCTTTCACTTTCCATGGAAGAAGCTGGACCGGGGAAGAGCACTCCTATCCTCAACAAAGCAACGAGATTTCATTTGTGCCTTATCCAGCACAAGAGAAGAGAGGAATTTCCTCCTGAGCTCCCAATCCACCAGTGCCTTGCTAAGCACTGCAAAGAACACGAAGTCCTTTTAATAATTATAAAAGAGTTTGAGGTTTCGTCCAAATTGGGCAGGAAAACTCGAAAGAAGAAGAAGAGAGAATATATTCCACCTTTGCAAGTAGAGTGGAACAGTGTACGTCCCTACTGCGTGACGAAGGACTGTGAATCTTCTGAGATGCCAAACCCCACTTCTGCACGACATCCCATGGGGAGCCAATGCTTATCTTGGCTGTATGGAATCCACGTGTAGAGGAAATAACGCTGCTGAGGCTGTGGAAGAATCAGCCCCTATTCTTCCCTTTGAGGGAGAAGAAGATTCAGAGATTTCTAAGGATGCACGACAAACTGTGCCATCTGCTGTCCTCGATAGGCTCTGCTGGGTCTCAGTTTGGGAGGGAGAGAGAAAGGAGGGTGCTCTTTAAAGTGAATTTTGATATCTTTCCTTCTTTCTAATGATACAAAAATAAAATGTAAAGTCTTGCATCAGCCACAGTGCAGGTTTTCTCATGCTTCATTATGCTTCATGCCAACAGTGCATGCAAAGAGGTGTAATATGTAACCCTCGGGCCAGAAGCAGACATCAAAAGGTCAAACGGCTCAAATGAGATAAAAATGAAGTGTTTGGGAATATGTATTCATTTTTTTTCCTTTTTTTTTTTCTTTATCTCTTATAATTTTTTGTACACAATCCAGGCATTGAAGCCAAACCCCCTTCATCCATGTCACAGGACTGGCTACTTACCTCCTCATTTGGCAATAAAGTTTGCTCTAGCCATATTTTGACCAATATCTGTTGTCTAAAAATTACAGCTGAGATTGCACCTATTCTATATTAAATCAGCTAAATTGTCTGTGTGTACAGCATGGAGCAAACACCTTCAGCCAAACCACAGACATGGATATGATCTAATTTCCAACCACCTTCGCTGGGAGCTACTTGCAGAATACTTTTCGCTAAACTGAGCCCTTACCACTAGAGCACCACCACGCAGTCCACGGGGTTAAGATAGTGCGTGGGATGTCAGTCAGTTCTGTTTCTCTTCCTTTACTGGGTGTTTTCTTAGGATCTGGGCAGCATTTGGCTAAAACAGAGGCGTGTGGGATAAAAAGGAGAGGTTGGTGCAGCCCGTGGGCACGCTCGGCACGTGTCTCCATGGCATGGACCGCGGTGCTGAGATGCTGAAGGCCATGGCAGCAGCACAGCCTGACCCAGAGCTTTTGGATCCAGGCTTAGTGCTGCTCAGAGCGCTGGTTCCCATCCATCAGGCACCTCGAGCACCTCGCAAGTCCCACTGGTGTCTGTGGGAGGATGCAGCTGCTGAGAATTAAGCATGGCACAAGCCTTTTCAAGGGTGGGGGCAGAGATTCCAGCAGCTTTCTGTACTCTCCTGCTTTCTGGAGCCTCTCAGCCACAGCTCAGTAAAGAAGAAATGAGAAAGTTCAATTCATTAAAAATGGGAGTAATTATAAAGAAATAAAATCTTAATGTCCCAGAAGTTTACCGGGGAAGTGTGAACAGATTTTAGTCTGGTCATCGGCATTAGAAACTGTAAAAACTGAGGGGGGAAAGTCATTAACAGTAAGCTGATATAGCAATAGACTTAGAGTGAATAAAATGAATATCCCAGAGTGAGGTTCCCTCCCCTCATATCCATCAATCGTGTTTTCTGTGTACAAGGCAGCAGCTTTCACACGAAACTCTTTCCTCTAGTGGAGGCTTGTTGTGCACCTGATCTTACAGGTTTAATAGAACAAAATCCCTTTCAATCTGTATTTTTATTTTAAAATCAAAATATTGCTGCAGATGGGAAAGTTATTTCATTATTAAAGACTCGTTTGGGGCCTCATCATTTTCTGGGGAGGAAAAAATGCTTTCCTGAGAGCACCTTTTTTCCAAGCGAAAAGCTTGAGGCTTCTGGAAAATTATCTTCTTTTTTTTTTTAAATCTTTGAGCAAGCTGAGTGGGAAAAGGTAAGGTTTCAATATTCCTTTTACTCACATTCCTCTAGTGAAGATTACTCAGAGCAGCTTAAATACAGATCGAGAGACTTGTCAGGTAAGAGCTTTTAGGGAGGGCAAATATATTTAGAAAAGAAAATATTTGAATCTACGCTCTCTGCATTTAGAAATCGCCTGCTGTTTGTGCATGGAAAATTACTTTCTGGCAAACATTTATACCTGCCTTGGGCTCAGGTGGTGTCGATACAAGGTGAAAATGGAGCTCAGCTCACGGCCCCACTGACCAGACATCAGAATGCCCCCAAATGGCAACTTCATGGCAAATGTGTTCCTCATGGCATCAGCTTCAGGGATGACTTTCCTAAGCAGAGAACTTAAAAAGGGCAACGCGTGACTGAGGGCTGGGTTTGGCTCCTGCTCTACTTTCTGCTTGCAAAGTCAAGTTTGGTGGTTTTTAATATAAGAACCACAGTTGCAATATTTTAACACTTTTATTTTTCCTCTGTGGTTGGTAGAGTTGTGTCATCAAGACAAAGAGACCACCGCGTTCATCGGGTATGGAACACTTCATTCTTACTTTGCCCCCTGAAGCGAACTCATTTCACAGTGCAAAGAGCTCCTTCACATGTGTGGGGAGTGTTTCTCCTTTTAGAAAATAGATCATTTATATTGGCTTCATGGGTAAATATTCCAGCTTTTACATCTGAAGAGAGCCTGATAAAATATAAGATGTTAGAAAGATCGAATTTTGCTTTGTAACACCTAGAAGAAGACTGGAAATAGACAATATGCTATTTGAAGAAACTGATGGTTACTGGTACTGTAGGAATGGCCTTTTATTTTTTCCTTTGGCTTGCTCAGTGTGAAAGCTCATGACTACCAATAGAATCATAGGATGTTTTGGGTTGGAAGGGACCTTACAGGTCATCTGGTCCAAGATGCCCTGCAGGAGCAGGGACATCTTTAACCAGATCAGGTTGCTCAGAACCCCATCCAACCCTTCCTTGAATGTTTCCAGGGATGGGACCTCCACTACCTCTCCGGGCAACCTGTGCCAGCGCCTCAGCACCCTCATTGTAAACAATTTCTTCCTTATACCCAGCCTAAAACTACCCTCTCTGAGTTTAAAACCATTACTCCTTGAGTAAATCAGAGCATACCGAGAGTATCGAGCCCTTCCGAGTTGTGATTTAGCAACCTGCACTGCTCAGCGCTAAATGCCGTCATATAACTGGCATGAAAGGGGTTTGACATTAAGCAAATGAAAAATCCAGAGAAAGCGGCATTTTGGTGAATCCTAACCTAGGCGAGTACTGGGGAGATTCTTTGGAAGAATACATGGGTCCTTTGGTTGGATACTTCTTATGCCGGGGAGTTGAAGGGGGCGGGGGACCCACAATCATATCTATCCTGGCAAAGTAAATAAGAAAAAAAGACACCAGCAAAATGCATAATGAAGCAACATGTAGAGAAAAGTTGGTCAGAAAAGTTGCAGAAAGAAACAACTGAAAAACAGAAACGACAGAAAGAGAAAGAGAGAGAATTTGAAAATACATTCCGCTGGAAGCAGAAGGCTCTCTCCTACCGCCTGGTTGCTGGTGAAAATCAGAGTCTTCCTCACCCCAGGGGAAGATTTGGAGACTTAGGCACCACTGAAACATCATTAGGAGATCCCCCCACCCCAGATATAACAGGCAACATGCTTTACCCTCTGGAATATATTTGCACAGGTGTAGCAGTACCCCATTGAGGTGGTTGGATATGAAAAACCCCCACATATTCATTTCTCCTTTCAGTTCCAGTGTTAGATAACACATCCTCAGCTAGTTCAGGAAAGCATGAGCTGTTGGAGTCGGCGAAATAACACTGTGGGATTGTATAAGTCAATGAATGGGAGACATCCATGGTTGGCAAGGTGTCAGGATGAGACACGAGACAGTGTGAGTACAACACTGAAAAGAACACATTACAGACAGAGTGACAGAGGCATTAATGATTAAAGAGGAAAGTGCATGCAAACACCCCAGAAATTTGCTTGAATGCAGCTTTAATCCACCAAAGCCCTGCCTACGGGAGGTCACGGCCAGCCTTGCCAGGCTGAGCTGGCATGGGGAACACAGTGCTTTGATTGCTAAAGGAAAGGAAAATGAAAGATCTGCTCTCCTCTGAGCTGCCCTGACAGCCTCCCTGGGCTCCACCACATGCGTGCACTGTACCTCTAGCACGTTGGTCATGCCCCAACGTTGGTCATGGCCACCCCAGGCACATTCCTCACCTACAGGGTCTCTCACACCCTCCTAGTTGTACCGGGCAGTCATGGGCATCCTGGTGCTCACCTGGCTAGTTTGATTAGCGCTTTGAAGGGTGACCTCAAGGAGGTCTGTTCCTGTCATCATCACTGATCTCCTGCTCGGTAGGGACAGGGAAACCAGCGAAGCTGCCTGGTAGCCCTAGATCTGAGATCCAGGTATTTCACACTTTTAAAGCAGTTCTTCCTGATTTCACTGCAATGGAGAGGATGGCAGCCCTAGCCTAGTCCAGCCTGAGCAGCCTCAGCCTCTCAGTCCCCTGGGTACAGCTAAAAGGAAAATTCAGTTCCTTCTTTGAAAGCTGCAATTCCTTACCCCAACCACCCCCAAAACCAGCCAACCAAACCGTGCTGTCTTTGTCTCACATCACCTTGAAGGATTGGCAATGGGAGGCTTGCACAGACGGTGAGGCAATCTGCTGCACCAGTCAGGGTGCTGAAAACTCAGGTGTCTCACCTGGAGCCAGCGGAGATGACAACCCCAATGGCTCAGTACCCACTGTGGAGACAGCCTGGGGGCCTCAGGTTTCAGGTTATGAAGTTAGGAAATATAAATCCCCTCCTTCCTCTTCTCTCTCCAGATTCATCTGCACATCTTGGATCTATAACCATTGAATTCATACTGAATGGGGGTGAGAGGCTCAGAGAGAGGAAATTCTCTGAGATATTTTAGTCTCCGTCGCAAGGGAGAACCTTCTGGCTCCATATCTGGGAATGGGAAATGCACAGCATGCAGCGACACTGAGAAAGTTACCTCTGCTGCCTGAACCTCAAAAATAGCCGAGTTAAAATGGTCTGTGACAGATTCACAGGAGAAGAGAGATTCCTCTTTTACCTAAGGCGGTTTTTCTGTTCCATTCCTGGGGTTGATATTAGATGTGTGCATACCCAAACTCATTTTTTTTGCTCATTTGCTGACTCTGCCAGGGACAAAGATGGGTTTGAAATTAAAGAAAAACTTCCAGAGCAAGCCTGGCTGCCACAGCAATGGAGGGAAATACTTTTATTCTCCGAGTGTAAAAGTAAATGATGTATCATTCTGACAAGAGGTGGCCTATGGCCGGTGCCTGGCCCTGTGCTGGGTGTCCTTTGAGCTCAGCAGAACTGGGGCTACTTCTGCTGAGCCAACACAGCCGGGGGGCTGGGATTTGGGGTCTGGTTTTCAACGTGGGACATCAGGGCTAAGAGAGCAGTGGTCAGACAAAGAGATTTAGCTCAGATCCTCTGTTCAGGGGACCAAATTCATCTGCATGTTTTTTGCAGGAGAAATAATTGGGTGAGCGTAACGGAAAATGAAATTTTAAATGCCCTTCTTGGTGCTCTCCTTTTCTCATGTTGCTTCCCCTACCAAAGCTAACTCATCTCCCCGTAAAATTTGAGAACATAGGCTGAGATGCAAGCTTGGCTGATCCCCACCTACGGCGATGGGCTTGGATAAGGATTCCCCATCAGCCTTTACTTCTGTGCTATCTGAGGAGGGATGCCCAAACAGCTCCTCCTGAAACATCTTAGTGGCCCTGACAGCGTGAGAAGCCGCTGCTCCCTCGCTGAACCCAGCGCAGCAGGCTCACAACCAGCACATCAGGTTTTATTTCGTAACTCTCCCAGAAAGGCACCAAATGAACCAGATTAGCCTTAAGGCTGGGGCACCAAACCTTTGCCACCCTTGCCAGGATCCGCACCTGCAATACCTTTGGGATATTCTATAAAGACAGAAACTCCCAAAGCCAAGGAGAAGGATGAGTGGTGATTTTTGTGTGTATGTCCTGGGCAGTTTTAGGGGTGTAAAACCACCCTTTGCTCTGCTTGTGGTCCCTACCCTGATCATCCTTGCGAGTTCCAGCCACAAGCATCAATGTTTTCCTTGAGATTTCATCTTAGGAAGAAAAATACTAAGTTTTAGCTGAAAAGGAAAGGGTCTCCTGGCAATACTCAAACAACAAACAGAAAAATGAAGCAAAGAGAGGGTTCTCTTGCCTGGCCTGGAGGTTTTTAATCCGGGAGAGCATGTCCAGGTGACCGGCTGAGTACTGCTCGATGACATCCATCACATCGTAGGGACGAAGGCTCTCCTTAAACTTGCGCTTGGAGACGAGAAATCTCATAATGCTGCAGGAGACGGAGAGGAAAGGCAAAATATAGTAAATACAGTCCCTGGGCTACACCTGACCTGCTTAGTGGCTGATAAAAAACACCGCAGGGAGCTGCTTTGGTAGGAAAATGGAACAAATCCCAACCTTGCAGGCTGGGGGGAGGATGCGGCAATAGGAGAGAGGAAGGGGATTGCGGGAGCTCGTGGCTGAAGCCCTGTCTGTGACAGGGGGTCCCCTTGGGCTTTCAGCCGTGCAAGTGCACTCTCTGCACCGCTTTTATAAATGTCAGCATTAAATCTGAAAGCTGGTGAGAACGCTCATTTGGATGCATCCCTGCAGGGGATTTTCCTGTTTCTCCATTTATTCCTTCCCTCAGCAAAATTTGCCCTTTCTGGCAGGATTTTCTGTAAAGGAGGGCAGGCCACCCAGGGGAAGAACAGCCTGTAGCACAGCCATTTCACCATTTGCCACCTCTGCTTGGACTTTAAATTTCTCTTTTTCCCTATTATTTATTTTTCCAGACCATTTTCCCCCATCTCCCTCTCTTACCACACTGCCCTGATGCTGACTTTCAGTCCCGGTGTCAAATCTTCCGTCACAAACTCACAGTTGCAGCTTTTGTTCTCATCGGGAATGTCTTCGCCGGGAAGGCTTGCTTCTGGGTTTGGGTGAATAAAGACAAAGTGTTACTCTTTCCTGTGCTGGTGTCACGAGAGGACAGACAGATTGCAAACAGCAACCCCCAGGGGAAGCACCACAGGTATCTTTGCTGAGCATCCAAATAAGAGCATTTCCCAAGAGGTGTTAAGGTGACATCAAGCAATGCCAACTGCAGCTCTTGTCCATCTCTGGATGCCTGACTCTTTCTCCTTCCCCATCTCTATATAAATATACACATTCTCGTGGGTGTCAGCAGAGTTTTTCTTATCTCTTCTTATATTCCAAGCTAAAGGACTGGAAGGGGAAGGAGACCTCTTTCAGCATCGTTGCTTGCAGCTCTGCCCTGATTAAGTGGAGAAGGAGAGGATGTTGGGGCAAGCTAGGGCTCACCTTCTGAGTTTTGCCGTGATGCCGCTCCCTTGATGCGGAAAGCTTGCCGGGCTCGGCTGCGGTCTCCAAAGCTCCAGCTCTTGGGCACTTTGCTCGGGCTGTCCTCGATGCTCTGGTCAGCACTGGGGGACCTCCGGATGCCCTGAGCCTGTGGAGAGCCTTTCCCTTTGGTGCCAGCACCGCGGGGACTGGAGAAGACACGATCTTTCAAACTGACCTTCTGACTGTTCAGAGAAACACGTTGAAACAAAGACAAAAAGGAGACAGCAGGAGGAGTCATTCTGGAAACCACGCAGTCCTTCCCCACCAGCCATTAGAAACCAAGAGCACTTCCAAGCAGCAGTGAGATGTAGTTTTGCTGTTGGCTTTTTTTTTTTTTTAATATATATAATTCTTTTCTTTTTTTTTTTTTTTTTTTTAAAAAAAAAGAAAGCATTGTAGAAATGTTTCCGCCATAATGAGTGAAATGAGAATGATCATTAAGAGAGAGAAAATAATGAGGACTTAAACAGAAGCCCTTCGTGGGATGCCAGGGCTGGCGGGACAGAATGACGTTCAACAATGAGGTTATGATTCCTTAAATCACTGATCAGCTCCGATCACAAGCGAGGAAGCTTTTCTTTCACACCTGCCTTCCAAACCTATACCTAATCAGAAATAAACAATTAAAAAAAAAAAGCCTTTATCTTAAACTTTTAACTTTCTTGGAAACACTTCACTCCTGGTGCTGAGACCTGTCCTTTCCCTTTCCTCAGCTCCTGTATTTCCTTCCTTTTAAAAACATGATCTACCCCTTTTACAAATTCCGAAGAGTTCCTCTTTTCCCAGACATACATTTAAATCCTTAAATATGAACAGTTACATGAAAAGAAGGTCACTCCAGGAACAGAGATGATCTCACCAAGAAACCGTCTGCTGCCCACCCAGCCCTAATCATTTTCTGGATTCTGAAATTTGTAATCAAAAACTTTCACCCGAATGAAGACGGTGAATTTTCACATGAAAATTGCAAAACGAAAGGATGTCGTGAATCTCGGGGAAACCAAACTGCAAATAGTTTGGGATAATTTGATATTTTCTGAATAGCAACTGATATTAAAATACATTAGTAGAGGTCAGACAGCCAGTGCAAGGTACTTGCAGAGGCAGCTAATATTTTACATACAGGTAATCAAAACTGGGTAAAACCACGGCTGGAATTCCCAATACTCCGTATCACTGCAGCAGCCACTTAGCATTTGGCTGCAAATGCTCTGACTCAATTTGTGGGAAGATCACTGCAGGAATTTTGATATCCGCAGCAGATTTCCAGGTCACCAACCAAAGACCTGGCTTTTTTCTGTTTCTCAGCAACATCAACTTAAATCTCAGAGCCAAACAGTCCTCCTTTGCCTTCAAAACCAGCAAGAGGTTCTTCAAACAGAACTTAGCAGCCGATATTTGAAGCAAAGTAAAATGCAGCTCCCTCTTCCCCAGCTGTATCAGCTGTTCTGCGCTGACGGGAACAGACATTCGTCTTCATCAGTAAAGGAAGACGATGTGACTCAAAGACACAAAGGGAGCAGATTTGTTGAGTAAGAAGGTGCTATTTTTACAAAGTCACTTCACATTGTGAGATGTCGAACATTTACAGGGAGAGAAAGGTGCTTAGGCAGCGTTTTCCAGAGTTGCACAGTGTGATCCCGAGGAGGCACCGCTGCCCTGATGGAATGTCCAGGGAACGGGGAGCGCGACTCCTGGGCTGCAAAGCAGGGTCATCTGCGGCCACCGGCTGGGCAACAACTTCTCATTGAAAATACATTTGAAAGAAAATAAAATTTGTTTATGAGGAAGCTGGAACGGGCAGAAGTAACCCAATTAAAGAGGCATTTTTAATTCAGGGAAACGGCATAAGTAAGTCCTGGAGATCTGAGGGACTCTTCATCAGGGAGAGCAGGGATAGGACGAGGGGGAATGGTTTTAAGCTGGAAGAGGGGAGATTTAGATTAGACAAATGAAGAAATGTTTTCCTGTGAGGGTGAGGAGGCCCTGGCACAGGTTACCCAGAGAAGTCATGGTTGTCCCATCGTTGGAAGTGTTCAAGGCCAGGTTGGATGGGGCTTGGAGCCCCCTGATCCAGTGGGAGGTGTCCCTGCCCTTGGCGGAGGGTGGCACTGGATGGGCTTTGAGGTCCCTTCTGACCCAAACATTCTACGATTCTATGATCTCACTCCCAGCCTGCTCCCCACCTGCAGTCTGTCTGAAAGCCATAGAAGCAACAGACGTTCAGAGTCACTGGACATCAGACCAGAGGCACAAATCCACACAGGAATCCAGGAAAAGCCACGTGCCTAAATACCTTTATGGACGTAAGCCTTAGTCACTAATGCTACCAAAATCATCCTGCATATTGGTGTTTAAAAGCAATTCTCATTCTGTGTTTTTTGGATTAGAAACCAGATTGAAATTTTATTTGTCATTTGATCCTAAATAGGCCAATTGGATCTTTTTTTCTTTTAGTTGATTTTACAGAATAATATTCCTGGAATCACATGGATTTCGGTAGTATCAATACTTTGAACTACTTGATCTCTTTTAAAAAGAAGTTTTACAAAAATAAATCAGATATTGATAATATTCAGAATTCAGAGCAATCTCTTTGTGTCTCATCCTCTGCAGAGTTGCTCCCATTACCAATCTTGGTGTGAAACTAGTGGCCTATCACTGAGTAAAGCAGGGCTTTTTCTTTGGTGCCCTTTTTCCATTCCCACAATAAATGTGTTGCAAATGTTTGCAAGAATCACAAAAGGCACAAAAAGAAAGTGTTGAATTCAGTAAGGGATATGGGCAAAGAGTTTCAAGCCTGATAACATGAGGGGCATTGCTTTCACACGTTAAAAAGTCTCATAGATATCTGATGAACAAGAAAGATCTGGGTGGGTTTTGCTCCTAGGTACTCACAGGAAAAAACATGAAAAACCATCATTTGATGTAACTTGATGTAACTCATGTAACATCGCAACATGAGACAACATGAACAATTAATTGAATTTTCCCTTCTGCCATGGAATTCGCTCATTGGAAATGACACCTGGAATCACACGCAAGTACAATCCCTGCAGAGGAGGATGCTGTTGGGGTCTGCAGGAGCTGGTTGGGAAGAGTCCAAAAGAAACATAGACATATATCTCTAGATATGTTGTCAGCTAATCCAAGATCATGTTCTCATTCAACCAGAAAATCATGCAGAGTGACGCCGAGTGTCTCGGAGACGTGGTGCTTAGATGTCACCCAAGCAGATGGCAAATGAGCCTCAGGTTGGTGGGAAGTGTATGTGTTGGTGACATGGACACGCGGAGAGCAGGAACCCAGCCACACACGACAACATGAAGTGAAGCTTGAAATCGTGATAGCTAAGAGCGGCGCGCGCACGGGGCAGGCTCCCTGCTCATTCCAGGGGGGAAGGGAAACTGTAGCTTCGCAACCAGAGACACAGATCATGGGAAGCCGTAACTGCGTAATAGGGGCTGCTTTAGTTCCTAGAGCTCCAGTTTGCACTTTGACACTTAAAAACACACTTGATAACAAAAATTTATTGTGTTTCCAGGCTGACTTTGGGGAAGGTTTACAAAACCTTCAGCTTTTGACTTGAATTTAACTCAGGATAGAAAACTGAGTTGACTTTCTCTGCTGTCAGAAAACAAGACCCTATGCTGGACAAACACATAAGGATTGATCCACAGTCCTACAGCTGATAGAAAGATGCTCACTGCTTTCGTGGGCTTTGCATTTAGGTTCATTTAGGTCAAACAGCCCAGCACTCTGCAGAAAACACATGAGAACTAACCTTCAAATGAGCTGCCATCAGCCTTCTTAGGAGAGTCTGAGCTCCTGTTTGAAACCCTCTGGTTTGGCGTTCATTCCACAGCCCTCTTTGGTATTAAATTAGCACTTTTAAAAAATGTGGACTGATTACGTTAGCAGTAATTTTTGATCAATAAAAAGTATTACCTGTAACTTCTTGTCATCGATTTTAAACTATGTTTGAGCAATTGTTTCATTTTCTCCTTTCATTTTGTAGGCAGCAAACGTTAGACTTAGGTGGACTCAGATCCATCTCTGCATACAGACTCAACCAGTAACAGCTTTATTCTACTGAACTGCTATAACCAGGAGAAAGAGGCTGTCTCCTGCTGAGAAATGAGGCTGGTTTTTAATCCAGAGTTTGTGCTGAGCTCATGGCATATGAGAACAGCTTCTTAAAACCAGACAAGAGTGCCAGGAGTGAATGAAACCAGCCATCACTGGGCTCCAGGTGTGCAAAAGAGGCAAAACCCAGTTACTGGAGACATGAAGGAAATGAAAACACATCTATGGGTGCAACACCTGCCACCACTAGAGCAGAAACCAAGAGAGAATCAGGCTCAAGCCTGGTTTGCCTGCAGTGACTTCAGAAAAGCCATTGCAAAGGTGAGTTCAGCCCAGAGAACGGAGTTTCTAGAAACAGAGCAACCCAGGCATAAGGAAAATAAAAGGCCAATCAGTCGCTGTCCTGGTGATTAATCCCTCCTCTTTCCTGTCCACAACCACAGTGTTAGACTTGGGTTGAAGTGAGTCATTCAAATCACAACAGGAAAGGCCAGGGTCGCACCATCCCCGCAGCCACCACATAAACCTGGCTGAGCATGGGTCCTCGCGTGAGGGAAGGACGGTGGAGCCAGACGTGTTTCTTCTACATTGGCCTTTGGTATTGTGCAGCATTGCTGTAAGACCATCACCCCACTCTTCCTAACACGCAGCCTTTTTTTTTTCCCCAAACCAACGTTGAGCGTTGTCAAACACCACATCTTCTGCACCTCCCTAGAAACCTTTTGCTACTTGCCAGCTCAGCTGATTTGCATTTCAGGAGCAAAGCAGAGCAGCTGGACCGCATCCTCGAGCTGGTTTGACTCTTCGTAAACAAGACTTTAAGAAACACGCTACCCCCAGATCCGCAGGCCAGTCAAGGGCTCTGCAAACACCTTTCCTTCGCTGGGCTGTTTGCCCATTTCTTCCCACTCTCAGGTCTCTGCGGTGCCTTCGTCTCTCTGAGCAGAACACAGCAAAGTCTCTTACAAAGCAGAATATGATAGACTTGCTAATCTGGCTTAGTATAGTTACATTACTGTCTAAAAATCCGTGCATTATCGCATTTATTGACTACAGAGCATTGGTTTAGTGCATTAAGAAACCACGGTTTCCTAAGGAGTTTTCTATTAATTTACCTACATTGAGTTTTCCATGATTGCCTCATCGTTTGCTGTTATTTTGTTATACACATCCTAGATGAAGGCTTTTAGCACTCAGCCTTAGATGCATCAAAGTGCTGGCATCGGCCCCTAAGAGTTTGTGCGGTGGGGGATCGCAGGCAGGCAGCCCAAGGGACAGGGAAAACAAGATATTTGCATTATTTTTATGTCCCTTCACAGTTAACCTATAGTTTTACTAAAGCACAGCGTGTATAACACTACATTCAGGATGGATGCAGGTAACAAAGATGCCCTTGCAGCTACTCCAAAGTTCAAGACTTCTTTTTGACTGCAAGAACCACAGTCTACAATCCTCCTTCTCAGGGTCCCCAGTGGATTAAGAAGATCTTGAGAGAATAATTTGTTTCATCCTCCCTTTCCCTTACAAAACTTGCAAAAAAAACAGATGGGGGAGATGAAATGAGGACCACAGTGGGAAGGAATTCAGTAGAAAATAGAAACAAATAGGCTTTTCCAACTAAAAATTCATGCCTAGGAAGACATGCAAGAAAGACACAAAGATCAGAGTGGCTGATTTTCCAGAAAACAGAACTGGACACGGACAGGGGAGCGGACAGCACTATGAATATCACTGTTTGGTTTTGCTTGTCTACCAATACCAACCTCAATGTGGAGCAACTGAAAGGAGCCTTTCTCTGGGGAGGAGCCCCTGCCTGTGCTACACCTCCACCTCCAAGGATACAACGATCCACACTTGGCAACACTACAGAAGTCACAATAACTTTTTCAGCTAGACTTGACCAAATCTTCGTCATTTGGCAATGTGTTGAAACGCTGCCTGTGCAACTGGTGATCACCCAATATTTAAACCAGTTCTTTCAAGGATAAACTTCAAGGAAGATCAATGTACCATCAAAACATGTAGCAGGAGACTAACTCAAAGATTCAGGGTATTTATCCAGGTACAGGGGACTTTCTATCATGCAGAAGTGTTTATTATGAAATCTAAATCATGCCCCCTTCCTCTTTGTTACCCATTCAGAGATGGGATTTACCACGCTACTTCTGAGCTTCTGATATACTCAAGTCTCAAGCGCGAGTCCTGGCCTCTAGACTGACAGATAATAAAAATAGCCAGCAGGGAAAATATAGCAAGAAAAGAAAAGATACAAGTTGGAACAATTAATGGAGAAAATCAGAGATACATATACTTTTTAAACTGTAGTTGGTTGGCTTTCTGAGGGAGACAGAGACTGGTGATTTTGAGAATTAAAACGGACTCCAAAAAAGAGCATGCAAAAATCCGATTTCACAAGCATGCGGCATCGCTCAGTGCCCTGCACTCCTGGGCTTTCCACCTGCCTGGCTGTGGGGGGAAGAGCTGATGGGGTTCAACCTGCCAGCATTCACAGCATGCAGACTCTGGGCGTTGGTAATTCGAGATGGTGCGTGTTTGCTGCTGAGAAGCAGTGTCTGTGGTGGGGAAGAGACTCTTGCGGTACAGGTGTGGAAGTAGACACATTTATACATAAGTAAAATCAGATATATGTATCTGTGTACCCTTATGGCCATCAGATGGGTGCACTAAGGGATGCTCATCGGGAATTCTCTGAAGCTGCCTAACCATTGTCAGCTTGATGAAAAAGATGAAAACACTGCTTGTACGAAACCCTCTGCTCTACCTATCGGTTCCCCATGGGATCCAGAAACAGAACCATTCACAATGCCAATGTCAACGCTAAAGGGAACCCGTATCCTCTACGCCTGGTGGGACAGGCTGAGATTAGTCCTTCTCTAGCTGCGTAGTAGAGGTGCTAGATAGGCAAGCCATGGCTTCCAAAGGCCACAAGGCTAGGAAAGGTCAATTTGTAGTGTTCAGAGAGCCAAAGTAATGGTGATTGAGCAGAGATAGGAAGCTGGAATTTCTCATGCTACGAACTCAATATGCTGTACAGCGCAATTCAATTTGCAAGGATTCCCTGGACCTCGAGGAGGGATGGAGAGATAGAGAAGAAGGGGTCTTTTTTAAAAAAAAAAAGATTATTATATTAATTAAAAAATTAATATTCTTTTTTTAATTTGTTGAACTTCAATTCCTGGCCTCCTTCATTGCTGAGCAGACACTGGCTTGCTAGCCCAGACCAAATTCCCCATCCTCGCCTCTTCGTATCACATTTTCTGCGTGATCAGCAGACAAGGAAGCCTCTAATTTCTGAGCGGGCAATGGGGAGGCTCTTTCACCTTTTTTTTTTTTACTCATCTAGTACCTCTATTAAGCAGAGTAGTGATCAGAACGGGTGGTAGCAGGGAAGAGGGAGAATGAGCCGTGCAGCTTTTGATTAGTTCCGTGCGACGCATTTCCCGTGGTACCTAGAGTTTCCTGAGCAGCATCCGCATAGTGACTCTCTGCACGGTTTGCTTTTACTGGAAATGAGGGGAGAGTAAAAATTAGACCTGGAAGCAAATGCCAGACAGGAAACTTTTGATTACTGACTCTAGGTTTCAAAGACAGGGGTTTTGAGGGCCGTGTTCATGACAGGATTTTTCTGTTTGAGCGCTAAACGGAAAATAAAATCAAAATCAGGGGGCGTTTCTGAAATTTGTCTCACTGTGGTCAATAAATGTCATTATTAGAAATGACACATTCTGCATGGAATTGGTGGCGTCAGTGCATCTACAATTGACTGAGTCCTGCAGGAAGATTTTTTCATCTGCATTGTAAACAAAAAGTCCTCTCTTCTTCCTCTAAACAGATAAAAGGTCTTTTTTTTTTTTTTTTTTTAAAATTTCTAAGCCATGGAGAGCCAAAAGTTTAACTTGTTTTGCCCAATAACATCCAAAAGGTTCAAATTTCTCCTTTTTTTTTAACCAAAAAAAACGTCACAAAGAGAGCTGGTTAATCTGTGAATTATTTGCATTTCTCATATAGGAAATAGCATTACATAAAGCCTGACATTAAAAAAAAAGTACATCAAACCAAAGTGTGGTGCAGTCCCTTATCGGAAGGGAGTTGAACATCTGTGTTCATGCATCTGTTTTTCATAACACTTTTTAGACGAGCCCTATCATTTCTGGGGAGTTACTGGGTTTGCTGAAGCACCACCACATCTCCCGTGAGCCCATCCTGAGTCACTGCCCTGCCAGGAGATCGCCACCACGACCAGGGTTCTCCACGCCATGGAGCAGCCCTCTGCCTGCAGAAGGGTAATGAGGTGGCCCCCATCATCCCACCTGGCCACCAGCGGGCATCACTTGCTGAGTTCACGTTCAGACTGAAAAGGCTGACGGGCATAAAAACCCAATCGCGTTTTACGCTTGAACTCGGCAATCCGAGGAGCTCGTGGGCACACACAGAAGGAATTTGTTGGAATTCCTTCTGCTTCGTGGAATCCCATGCAAGCTCAGCTGACACCACTGGCTGCTTCATGGGGACTCCTCAGGTACCCGCAATGGGATCCCGCATCCCCAGGGAGCCCCGGGGACCGGTGGTGCTACCAGGGCTGTTCTGGAGCAGGGGTCTGAGCATCACGGCATGGGAGTGGGACATTCAGCATGCAGAGCCTCAGGGAGACACATGGGTTGCTCTCCTCTTAGTCTCCTCTGCAGTCCGTACGGAAGGATGCAATCCCTTCTGTGCAAATAATCCGCTCCCCTAAAGGCAACTGATTATTTCCAGATTACTATCAGTCCCAGCATGAGTCTCCGACACCAGTTTAGTTGGTTGGAAGGTCAAACATCAACCCAGGCTACCATGGCCCATCGGGCTCCTGTGATTGACATCGCTTTCTGTGGGCAGTTGCAGTTAGTGACACCTTGGACAGCTTAGGCTGGATGAGCAGGGGCTCACTGAGTCAACCAAAGGCATCCTCCAGTGCGTACAGAAGTCTTAATCACACCCCTGAACAGAGATACTAACGTAGTGTGTGTCTCAGACAGACAGATACATACATTGAGAGATAGATATACGCACAGATATACACACACATTACAAGGTGGCCCAGTCCAGCATTCACTCAGTACGGTGGCCAAGGTCTTGCTGAGTTCGTTAGGGTCAAGGAGAAACCACAGCTGAGAACAACCTTCCAAAGAGGTTCCTCTTGTTGCCTACAGGACTGAACTCATGCTGGACAAAGTAATCTGAGTTTTAGCTTCCTGGTTCCCTGGAATCCTTCTGTTTCTTTTTCTTTGATATTCCATATATTATTATGATCACTTGGTTCATTAATTTTTAGCTTTTTACCCAATTATATTTTGGAAAATACAGGAGGAAGAAATGTGGTCATGGATGCCTTCGGATGTTCGTCAGACCCTCTGTTAACGAGCATCTGAAGCACACATTTCATACAGGAGCCTCCGTAGTCCTGGCTACCATATGTTTGTCTTTTTGACGTTACAATCAGAAGACAAAATAAACAGAGATGAGATGCCATAGCAAATATTCAGCCTGATTAATATAAGAGTAATCAAACCCAGTTACCCATCTGATTTGCTGGCTTTCTGCAGCAGGAGGAGTGAGAAAAGCCCCACTATGGAGCAGCCCTTCCTTCCCTGGGGTTACAAGGCAGAGAGGAATCGTATTTGGATGCTGCACAAGAGCAGCGTGGTCTCGGAGGTGTGGTCAGCGCTAACTGCTCCTGCAGCAGCAGCCAGCTCAGGGAAGGGCAGGTGGCCACTTCTCCTGGCCAAGGCTGGTAGGATGGACACAGCTCCCAAAGCAAAGGGCGACAGAGGAGCCTGTGTATGCAGTTTTTTTAAAAAGGGAAGCAAACTAAAAGACGGCAGAGGAATGTAGCATGTAGAAAAAGGCCAGCATCTTTTCTGCTCATCACAGCCTGGGCTCCATATCATGAGGAGGTGAGCTCCTGTCCCTCCCGAGCAGGGCAACGCACGAGCTCGTGGTGGAAAACACAACAGAAACGATAGAGAAAGGACATAACCTGTCTGTCAGATCGGCCGTTCCATTTTATGCCAAGACCAAATCAAAAGTCACCCGAGTAATTGCAGGTGACCCCGAGCCTCCGCCACGCTAACCCCATCACCTCCCCGTGTCCTCCCTCCCTGGGCAGCAGTTCTCTGAGTGCTCTCTTGACAGGTACTGGCACAGCTACAGGAGCACCAGAGTCAGAGGGCAAGATCCCAACGACTGCCCCATGCTCTGGCGGGGCGTTTGGGATGCTTGTCTTGCACAGCACGCTCCCACGAGCCATGCCAGCATCCCTTCTCTAATTTAACATCTATTAAGATGCAAAAGAGTGCAAAAGCTGTTTCTGTTCTGCTGGCTGTAAGGACTTTGTGTTGTACCAGTTATGGAAAGAGGGATATAGGAAATCAGCCACTCCCTACACATAACTAGCACCAGAGGAAGATCCAGTTATCTCCAAATAAGAGACTATATGTTTCCTTCCATGGATGGAAATGGAAAGTGGTAAATCCTTTACCAGCTGAAGCAATAGAAGTGTGGTATTGGGGTCTGCTATGAGACAAGATTCGTGCTGAAGAGTTTCCTAAGTGAACCAGTCATCAGCGACAGACGATGACTGGATGATTAACTGATGGGTGGGCTGGGAAACAGGACAAGTTTTCTCTTCTAAGGGCAGATGACACACTGAGCATCTTTGTGAGGCTGCTGGAAAACAAAGTGGGTGGGAGATTTGGGATGTGAATGCAGAAGATCCAGAAAGTTTAATTTGGGAGAAGAGCTGATTTGGGCCCTCCTGAATACAGGGACTGTGCAAAATTCCTTCCTGAGGACGGAGGTATTATCAGATGGAAGAGGGCAGGTGGAGCGCGTAGAATTGATGTAGTCTTAAGAAAACACAGAAGAAAGAGCTTTGGTTCTGCTATGGCAGCTGAACTAAACAACATAGAAAGGACTCCAATACCAAATACACGGCAGCTGCAGACCCTCAGCTTGAACACTCCTGGGTTCAGGTTTAGCATCTTAGAACAGAGGGCAACAAAACCCATCAGCGTCCCAGGAGACAAATACGGTACAGGAGCAGGAAAGCAGCATTTGGAAATGACCCTGATGAAGGAGCCACATACAGTAAAAAATATTCTAAGAAAGGGCAGTGAAAGGCTATATTTACTTCTTTCTGTGACACAAGGTTAAACAAGTAGAGACTGAAGAGGGAAAAATCCGCAAACTCTATGGAGAAATATATCCAACTTAGTGTTTTTAAGTGGTGAGAACGAACCCTGCAAGGTTCTGAGGGCTGAGATTCAAAAATAAGAAATAAGATTTCTGCCTCAGAAATAAAACTAGTGCCTGTGATTGCAGGGGTGTTGGCTGGTGTGACCCTAGGAGAGACAGTCGGTCCTCAGATCTCCTCAGCTACGGAGCTGACTGGGTTGAACAGGGATTTCATCTCATTGCACGGTCACCAGCTGGTGTGAGATGTGGCTTTACCCTTTGATGCATCCAATACAACACCTGCTGAGACAGGGCAGCGCAGCAGCCAGGGCCCCTGGGATGAAACGCTGACCCTCCTGATGCCACGGACAAGTAGCCAAGATTTCAGCCTTGGTCTGCTCCCAGAGAGCACTTCCCACCTAATGCTCCCTGCTTTAGCAAAGCTGGATGAAGACTGCCTTTGTTTTCACTACGCAGGCTGAGACCCCAGGTAGGGAAAAAAAATTCTGGAGAGTTGAAACATGATCTTGGTGATTTGGATTATTTGGCAGGTCAGTGGATGGAGCGCTACGGAGGTTCTGCTTGCAAAGAAAAGCTCAAATGAAAGACAGAAGAAAGAGTAAAGGGGGAAAAAGAAAGGAAGGATGAAATTTTCCTCCCTTTAGTCAACACCATACCTACCCAGATATCTTTGGTTGGATTTCATGCCAGGGAAAAATTAGATTTTGGCCTCTTTTAGGCTTAAAGGCATGGCAGAAAGTTACATCTGCAAAATGCCAGGCTGCAGTTATACTTCTGAAAAACATAGTCATTGTTTACATTATTTAGGCTGTAAGATATGTTTTGAGATATGAGATGGAAGATCGGAAAGCCAAGCAGATGATCTCCACAGATAATCAGTTTGATTCTTGCTTCCCAAGAAAAAAAAAAATGAGATTCAGTCCCAGAACTACTTCTTAGGGAAGGAAAAAAACCTCCCAGGTTTAAAAACTTACAAGAGGACGAAAAGTATTCTGAAAGTATCCTAAATATCAGCCCTGTTGCTTTCCCTGGGACACGTGAATAGAGAAAAGCTCTCCTACAGGTGAGATTTACGGCTGCCCTTGGAAGGTGCTCACCACATCTCAGAGGGTGCCCGGCTGAGCACACTCTGCACAGTGGACTCGAGGCCTGGAGGGAAGACGGAGCCGGGACTAAGCTTGATCCAGAGGCTGTGAGGCCAAAGGGAACGGGGTAGAGAAAGACTGTCTCTGCCATGCAACGTCGTGCCGCGTCGCAGAGCCCTCCTGCGTCCCACGGAGCAGCGGGTCCACGCAGCCCTGTGCAGCGCCTTGCAGCAAGAGGAGCTCAGGAGAAGTTGCTAACTCAGCGACATGGGGATGGCTTTGTGTTCCCATGTCACCTCTGCCTGGCATGGTGTTGGGTGATGGAGACATAGGCAAAGCATCACCTACCCATCGGCACTCACTGAGATCGCGTTACACTGCTCCAGCTACAACTGCAGCAACAGAAGAAGAAAAAGCAGCACAAACCAAAACCCTGCTGCCACCCCAGGTGTCTGCCAGCTCTGCCCGTGCTGCCCACCACTCTCTGTAGCCCCCCCTCAGCGTCGCTATCCTCGCAGCTACAGCCCGAGGCAGGCTGGAAGGAAGAGTTGATTTAAGGTCCAGCATACACGGAGATACATCGGACTGCACAGCACAGAGAAAGCACGTTAATACCTAGAATGCTTCCCTCGATGGCGCCACGACATGGTACACACACGCACACACGTACATAGAAATCTAGAGGGAATGCATGGGGATGGTGTGTCGGCAGTGATACAGACCTTGGCGATGGTTCGGGCTGCTGCTCTTTCCTTTAAACAGAAGCAATAGTACATTAGCATGGTGTCAGGTGGCAAAAGATGTTGCTGCTTCACTGTTAAAACAGAACGAAAGGACAATACCAAACAATACAACTAAGTCGAAGTTGTGGACAGAAGAGAGGGAAAGGAAAACTTAATTCCTGGAGGTTCTGGCCCGGACAGGAGATCACTGGAGACTCACACAACCTCAGAGAAGACACATACAACGCACAGGGTTGAAGAGTTTATCCCAACCCATCCTTGTGCCTACGCAGGACTGAGACATCCGATGGTTGTGTGATTTGTGTGAGCACAGGAGGACTTCTGTGGGCTCAGAGAGCGGCCCCCTTCGTTTGGAAATGCACTGCCCTGTCTTGTTTTGCACACAGGGAAGGATCTGGATGGCTCCCAGGACCGTGGTGCATTTGCTTTTCCTTCTTGGCCATTGGGACAGAGCTCATGTCAGATCTCTTGATGCACGGCTTCATGCTGCAGCGCTAACGCGTGATGCTGGGAGGTGGGCATTGGTGGGAAGGGGTACAGACCCCTGCCCTGAGATCCCAGCACCCCAGGTGGGGCTCCTCCCTGGAAAGCCTTTGGCAGCTACATTGCCAAAAGGGTTGCCAAAGGCTACAATGAGGGAGTGGGAAGCCACAGTTTTTGCAGGTGGTTTCCTACTGAGATCCCAAACCACTCGATTCCCCTGAAAAATCATTGATATTGAGGACAAAGTGAGCTGAACACCTGCAAAAGGGTCGGCATCACACTGCAAGCCAAGCTAAACATCTCCACTGACCAGGCATCTTGGTGGCATTTCCCTCCAGCAAACCTGCTCTGCCTTCAACTATTCTGACTCACAGCTGCTTCACATGGGAAATTGCATTTACTCTGGGACCCTGAAGTAGCTTTGCCCCTGCAGCCCTACACGAGAGGGAGCAGTTTGTGGTTTTCAGCAGATGAGGGTCTGCCTCTCGTAACTCCAGACAGTCAAAGGGACACACCAACCTGTGAGAAGACCTGAGCATGATGCTGTACCAGCCCTGGCCCTGTCTCCACCCAGCAGTGACCTCTGAGGCACTGAGGTGTGCACAGATCCTAACCCTTCTCCTTTAGGCTTAAGGCAGCAGCCTGGAGAGACTTAAAAAATGTCCCTCCACTCTCTGCTCCTTGCTCAGACAACCTTGGAAGCCCAGGCTCAGTCAACAGCTCAAATACCTTTTGAAGTCTGCAGTCTGACCTATGGGTCTACAGATCCCTGTGTGTGGAGAGACACCCAGCCCAGGGCAGGTCTCATCCCACGCCTCCCCAGGCGGCCCCACTGCTCAGCAGCATGGCCAGCATTTCTGCATCCCTCCCGGGGTCTGCAAACTCCCCACTCACCAAATGGGGCAACCTTGCCTGCTTAAAAAGACAAGAATCATCCTTCCTGAGCATGCATTTAAGCTGCAGGACTCCTGGCTTTCTGGGGCAATCAGGTATCCCTTGCCACAGCAAATTTAGCAAAAATTTCTGACCACTATGACCTTGCCTGCCCTCCTTGCCTGCTCTCGAGGAGGTGTGGGAAGGCTGGAAGAAATGGGGAATTAATTAACACATTGTAAGCCTGAATCATCTCCGAGGGTGGCAAAGAGCAAAAAGGTCCGAGGAAAACTGGGAGCAAACCAGTCAAAATATGACTGCATTTTCAGCCAAGCATTGGAACGTTACTCCCAAGCCAAGCTGGGCTGAAGAAATTCACGTACAGCATTGGATAGGGATGGGGCAGAGGTCACTGAATGACCCATGGGGTACCAGCTGTCAAAACCTCTCACATCTTCAAGGCTGTCCATATGCAAAAGGCAGCAAGGCAAAAAAAAGTAAACAAAAAAGAAAACAAAACTAAAACCAAAAGAAAAAGGTTGCAAAACGTGTGCTTTCCAAACTCTCTCAACTCTGTTGCTAACCTGAATGTCAGTCCTGATTTGCTCTTCAGGTTCCTCAGGAGCTCCAGCTGGTTCAGAGGAGGGATGAGTCTAAAGGGAGAAAATAAAGACCATTAATATCCAGGTGGAACTGATTTCAAAACCTCCTGTCCTGGAAACTTCACCTGTTGCCCCATCTTTCAACTAGAACCAGCTTTATGCCACCAACTGCAACTGGGGGACAGCTTGGGAAGGATGGAGGGGGGTTTGGCTGCCACTTCCAACAGCGTCCTAAGGCAGAGCAGTAGGGAAAGAGAGAGAGTGACAGCAAGAGAGAGAGAAACTTGTCTGCACCACCGGATTTTGAACCTTCCAATAACCAAGGGGCCGCCAGGGATTCTAAGCAGCATTGAGGTGTTCTGGCAGGAGAGCTGCTTCACCACCTGGAGTCTGTTTGGAGATGAGCACTTTGGCTGGATATTAAGTGGAGAGAAGCTTCTGTTTTCACAGGCAAATGGGAAAACTCAACCCTGCTGCTCTTGGGAAGGTGAGGAGGCAAGGCTGGGAGAAGCTTACAGGCACAGAAAACCAGGATCTGAGGCCAGAAGCATCCCAAGAGAAACAGCAGTGCACTCTAGGGTCGAGTTTAACCAATCCCCTACTGTCTGTGTCAGGTTTTGCCCCAAAATGAGGCAAACCTGTCCGATTTCCTAGGAACCATGGGTTTCCTTCCTTTTTCAAGAAGAACTTGACAATGAGAATCTTGATTAATAATTGAGCAAACACTCTGTTGCCTATCTTGCTGTTGTGCTACAAGCCATTGAATTAGCTCTCACATCCACTTTCACTGTCTTCCCTCAAACCCTGGGAGACTGGGGCTTGCTCTATAAATATTTAACGTTGATATTCGCAGTCAAGTTTTCAACCAAGAGAGATGTCAGCTGAAGGTGTCAAGGGAGGATGGAGAAAAACGCACACAGTTGGGAAGAGCAGCATCTACTTCAGAATGCACTTGGGGAGCCTCTCTTTGGGGTCAAGGCCAACAGGGCTCATCCCATGGCTTGCTGCAAACTCCTTTCTGGGCCACCAGCGTGGCCTTGTCAAAATATTGAAGTACCACATGCTATCACCGTGCCCAGAGGGTGTGAAGTCAGCAAAGCAGCTGCCTCCGGTCGCACTCGTGACAAGCGAGCATGAGGATGCACCACTACGAGGATGAAGGAGAGGACAAGGGGCTGCTGGCGGGCTGGGGGGAGGCTGCCTGTAGATACCTGCATCTGTGCAGCTGGGGCCACAACCCCACGCAGCACGTACTTATGGCTTTGCTGGAATACAAGCCACGCAGGTTTCAATAAAAACAAGAAGGACCTACTCAAACTGTCCCAAACCTGCGACTTAGAACTGGAGGAAAAGGGGTGAGAGTTCTGGCTCCCTATCAGATTGGTCTCAGCTGAGGTGCTGCCAGAAATGGGGTCGTTGCTTACTGCAAAATAAAGGCAGAGGCATTTATGCCCATAGTTTTTCAGCCATTATGAGACCACAGTTATCCTCAAATTTTAAAAAAAAAGGCAACTGGAAAATTCTCCTCTGCATGCGCAAAACATCCTCAAAACCACAGTTGTTCAGCACAGCAGATTTGGTGTTCGCAAGATTGAAGCAATCAGAAAACTTTCCAATTCTAAGTATGGAGAAAAGAATAAAAATAAGGCCTGACTATTTTGGCTCAGCTCCCCAGTCCAGCTGGGTTTGCTTCCATCCAGAGAAAAGCACAACCTGATCTGAGGAATTAATGATCCAGCTTGCTCAAGAGATCAGGAAGAAGCTGACCTTGGTGCAGTGGAGCAGTGCACAAGTGGTGGGCTGTCACCTCCCTTCAAACCCACCGCAGGGTTTGCAGATCCGTTCCAAGGTGGGAGAAGGTAGCGCAGAAAATCAAGCACGAAGGGTACTTGGCAGTTAATGGAAGGTGCACAACTGTTCTTCTTTAGTTTCTCAGGGAGGTCCATACCCAGCAGAAGACAGAACAACAGCCCCCCTTTCTCCAGCTGGGATCACAAAGCCAGGGCTGCCATCGGTGCCACTCTCGGAGTTGAGGCGCTCATTAGCTCACTGGATTGAAGGAGCGAGGATCCCAAAAGCAGCTCCTTCCTTTGCGTTAGCCCATGACACGAGGTCCACACCGCACTGAGAGTGGCAGTCTCATGGCCACCACAGACACCTCCATGCAAAGCTAAAGACACAGGCAAATAGAGAAGTTCACCATTTCTACTGTGGGGTGATGGGTTTGCTACCTATGTGGTGGAAAAAACCCGATGTTTTAATGAAACAATAGTTATTAAAAAGGGTTGTAAACTCAGCCGTGTACTTCACCCCAGTTCATCCTTTTTTTTATCCTATTTTTTATCCTAATTTATCCTGACCCTTATTAATTCTCTTGATCAGGGATCGCAGGGGGAATGGTTTTAAGCTGAAAGAAGGGAGATTTAGATTGAATATTAGGAAGAAATATTTTCCTGCAAGGGCAATGACACCTTGGCACAGGTTGCCCAGAGCAGTGGTGGCTGCCCCATCCCTGGAGGTGCTCAAGGCCAGGTTGGATGGGGCTTGGAGCCCCCTGACCCAGTGGGAGGTGTCCCTGCCCATGGCAGGGGGGTGGAAATGGATGGGCTTTGAGGTCCCTTTCAACCCAAACCATTCCATGATTCTAAGATTAATCTCAATAGCATGTTTGGCCTAACCTGTCGTTAAAAGAGCACCTTGGGGAAGAGCTACTGCATTGCTCTGTTTCACCAGAACCTCAAAGAAAAGACTCTGTACCACGCTTTTAGCTGAGCTTTGCTATAAAATGCTGGATAGAGGGCACCCTGCACTGGTGCACGTGCCCAGGGGACAAGTGACACAGGTGCCACCATATCCTCCAGAGACATGAAGAAAGGACCTCCGGCTGGGGCATCTCATGTTTTCTCTCTCTCCTTCTGGTCCATGTGTCACTTGTTAGCGAGAGAAGCATGTTTCGGTTAAAGGGGAGCTAGGTGAGAAGATCTGTGCGCCACGGGAACACACACAGCTCATGCTACCCACATAGCAACCATTCCGAGTCGCCGGCTGCAGCAGGGGACCCTACAGCTGCTTCCCATCACCCCTCCCAGCAGAGCACAGAGAAACACCACACTAACTCCAAGTGCCGGCTCCCTCATCCAAAGGGAAGGCAAAGTTGCTCTTTGTGGTAGCACAGATAACATTGAAGCATTTGGGGACAGTAGGGATATCATGCCTCCGGCCAGGACATCACCAAAACCCCACAAAACAAGGAGGGCAGCAGCACACAACGGTGAGGGGGAGCAGACACAGAAACGCGCACACACACCACGACACACCCACAAAAACAGTGATGATTTTTTTGAACAGCCCCAGTATGAACAATTAGGAAGAGGTTGACAAGGAGATGGATGCAGGAATGGGATGGGGACTTAAAAATGAGTTTCCATGCTGTGTTGGAGTTCCTATGAGGAGCAAATTACTTCCCTAACCACGACTTCATGTCTCCAGCCTAAGCTATTTTTCATAACTAAGGACATTTATGAAACTTATAACATGATTTATTATAAGAAATGGGATGGTAATGACACATTCGTATATCACGCTCAGCAGTAGAAAAATGTCTGATTCTCACAACAGGCTGTTGTTCAGGACAAAAAGAAAATACATCCATGATATTACTCTTGTAATTCATTGATGCAATTTGCTGTAAATTAACCACACAAAGAGGTAAGTGTGATTTACTAAGGCTGTAAAACTTGCATCTGTGAAAACTGGAACCAGGTTTGGAAATCAGGCACTAAATTACATCAGCTCTAAGGGCATTAATGTATCTGGTGAAGATTTAAACTGCTGTAAGAACAGAGCTTGGCCCACAGTCTTGAAATTCCCATTTTAAAATATTGACTTTATTCCCATCTTAAAATACTGACTTGACTACACCTCTGGACACCCAACTCATATAAAACACGCCTGTGATTTGAAAATCTACTCTTTTCTGCAGAACCTGAGATAATATTATTCATAATTAATCTTACCCAGCCATATGCAGGTCTTTTCATTTGGATTCATCCCAAAATGCTAAGTCCCAGACTGAACAACTGGAGCTAATAAATGCCTGGCTTTAGGAGAGTCCTGGAAGAATGGAAAAGTCCTTCTGAGATGGGACAACCCTTTCCCAAAACCCAGATTGGGTTACTAGAAGAAACGAATGCCCATTTCAGTTTAGCTTTCCAGATCTCTCTCTTCTCCTGACGTTGTCCTCAAAAGCAGGCACGGCAGGGTCGTGTCTGTGGTTCTGTTCTGTGCTACCACTGATGCGTCCCATGGTGCCACCACACCAGCAAACCTCGCGTTGCCTGGTGGGCACAACTCCTACAGCATGAAGGGAGAGAAATGACACAACGAAGGGTGGGAAAAGAGGGCTGGAGAAAAGGGAAGAAGCAGGAGTGGAAATGCAAGTATGAATGGGGAAGTTTTCTTGTCAAGCGTTGTATGAATTGGAGGAGGTAGGTAAGACCATCAAGAAATCATCCTTAAAAAAGCAAGCTCATCAAGCGCTCTCCCATTCTCCTTCCTCAAATTGTCATTTTGGCAGACGGTTTCCCAATACTTGTGTGTACCAATAGCTAAAACATTCATGGAGGTGCGTGGAGTTAGTCTGAAGGCAGCGGGGGCGGGGAGTCTGGTTTGGGCTTTCACTCATTCCTTTGATAAAAAAAAATGATCTTCAGTGGTTTCTTTCTTTTTCTTTCTTTTTTTTTTTTTTTTTTTTTTAATTCAAGGTTTTATGTTACAGTCCCAAACGAAGAACAAGGAGTGACATGACACACAGTTTCAGAGCCACATGCACTTCATACCTGGAGGCACCGTACGTTTGCGTTTGCGTGCTTTTCAAGTGTTTTCACCAAAGAAAACCAAAGGGATAAGAGAAAGAAAAACAGGGGGGAAAGGTGGGGCGGAGGAAAGGGGAGAAGAAACAGAATAAAGAAAATTAGCATGTGAACCAAGTGTATCCGGGAGCAGATGCTCTGTGACCAGGCTCACAGGTGAGCACGGGAGCGTGGGCTGAGCTTGCTCCCACTACCGCCGGCTCAGAAACCACTGCCTGCCCATGTCACCCTCGGGGACAGGCAGCTGGCACCTTGCTCCAAAAGCAAATGGGCACCAGGGAGTGGGGAAAATGTGGGGGCCTCCGAGAGATCTTTCATGAGATATTCACAGCCCTCAGTCCCATCAGCCAGGGACATCAGACCGGGCTGCTGACCTGGGCGGGATATGCTGCTGGCTCTTTTTGAAGACCAATATATGAACTTTGATGAGACCAAAGCCTTGCTCATGAGCGACAATAAAGAGCAGATGTTTTTTCCCCACATCCAGTAGCTGATGCATAACCGGTTACGACGTCGGGGTGCACAGAGCTACGCGTGCATTACGAGCCCAAACCGTACCTGCAGGTACAGGACCCCTGTGCACGTTTCAAATTTGGTTCTACAACGTTTTGAATTGAAAGATGAAATCTGAGATGCTCTCAGGAGCCGCCATATTTTCCCCAAAACGAGTGAAACTAGCTCTGCTGCAGCGATCTGAGAGATGTTCCGGAGAGACTTGAACTCCTCCAAGGCATGTGTAACAATTTCCTCATATCAAGCAGCCCGTCTTTTCAGAGATGCCTTGGGAAGACAGGCAAGCTCGAGTCACAGGGCTCCTGCTATGAGCAATAAGCAGCCCAATGTTGAGCAGAAAGGATGCCAAGGTAGCAGTGACTGCACCCGGGAGGCAGACCGGGGTATTGTGTTCCTCCAACCCACTCCCTAACCACGTCGTGTGTTTCAGCCGCATGTCAGCAGCCATCGCCTTCGTGCGGCGCTGGGCTCGATGTGCTGCTAAGGCTGCACCAGTGCCTGCCAGCTGGCTTAGGGAGGTGGGTAGACAAGGAGAGATGGACAGTGTGAGTGATGGAAGCTGCAGCCAGAACGCAGTTACCCCCTTTTTAAAGTTGTTCTTTTCCTATTAATTTATCTGACTGCATCCAAAATATATTCAAAAGGTGTTCACTGTTTTCGTGGTTAAGAATCCAATTTGACTCATAGCTGAATCCATCAGTGCACCCACTGCTCACTCTCCCAGGTGATGTTCACTTCACCTGGCGACAGACAAGAGCTGGGATTTAACAGTGAAGCTGGGAAAGCAGAAACCCGTGTCCAGGGAAGCCCAGGGTGACGCTGCTGCCTGGGGCTGGCGTTGGGAGCAGCACCCACAACATCAGCCAGCAAAACTGCTACAACCCTGCCACAGCTTTGGCCTGGCTTTTTATTCAAGACAGCTGGGTTCTTCAAGAAACTACATTTTTGCTCTTCTTCCCAAAGGTTTCATTTAACCCTCTTTTGGAGCTCTTCAGTTTAGTTTTCTTCCTGTGTGCCAGCTCCATGGGAAACAGAGGGTTTAGGAAGAGGATTAAGGTAATTACCCTGGTGCATCCTCATGCAAAAGGGTGTCACTGTATGTCTGGCTGCTGGCTGGCTGCGTGGTAAGTTCAGTCTTTCAAAGTGCAGTAAAACCCAGCAAAGTCCACTGAAATCGAGCCCTGGTTTTCTGCATTTTGCAGTGGACTTTGGACCAGGCTCTGGTCCTCATCCTCTCCAGTAGCTGGTCTGAGTGCTGCAAGTGTACAGCAAGAAGATCAAATACTGGGAGGAAGAGTTTCAATGGGTGGGTTCAGTGCTATTGGAAACCAGTTTTGTTCTCTCTTGTTGGGTTGTTGTTTGGGTTTTTTTTAAGGCAAAAATCTTGAAGTCGGTTCATAAATCTCTAGGGAAAAAGCAATCAATCAGACACACACTGGGAATGAATCCAATGAAAACTTACTGACCACAACAACGCGACTTCCAACAGGTTTTTAAGATGGTTTGACAGGCTGGCTGCTGCTTTTCAAATACAGGCTAATGCTTACCCTAGGAAATACATCCCGATTGTCTGCCTGAGGGCTAAAAGGCACCAATAACATGGGAAAACACAAAGGGATTCACAGTTGCCGTGGCACAACCCAGCGCCAGACCACGGCACTTCTTGGGAGCATGGAGAGGGAGCACGGGGAGCCCCATCACACACACCAAAACCCCACGAAGCTACAGGGATATCTAACCAACACGTCCAACTCCTGTAGAAACCCAAAGAGGTCTGGCTGGCTCCTAAAAACACGCTAGAAAGGAATGCACAGCCCTGCCCAGGATGCAGCGTGGTGTGAAGGAGAAAATGAACAGCAATGTTTTGCATTTCAGCTTCTGGGGAAGCCTCCTCGGTGCCACCAACTCTGGCAGTGACACAGGGGATGCGGTGCTTCCCAATGTCCCTGAGGGCAGCGAGGCACGACAGGGGACTCTGTCCCCCCATTTCCATGAAGCTCCAAATCCCAAGAGGCTGTGAATTCCCACAGCACTGCTCTAACCTGTGTTATTTCAGCTGAAAGAGCTGCCTGGGTACGATGATGAGTTCCCTCTCCTTTAAAGCGAGCCAGATGGATGCTGCTAAAACACAGCGGTGCTTTATCAGCATCAGCCGTCACGGCTCTGCCATCCTTCCCTCCTCATGCCAACAGATTGTGATGGGTAAATGAAATGTAAAAATACTCACTGAATCCTGATTTGTTTTTCAAATAAAAAACAGAAAGGGAAGGGGGACCAGGGGCAAATGCACCTGGGAAGAGTGCTGGGGCAGTCAAGGGAGGGACAGAAGTTTGCTGAAAGGCAGAAGGACCATTAGAGACCAGCTGGAGCAGCAAGGAAAGCCCAGGCAAGGGCACGAGGAGGGTGGCATTTACCTACGATCCAGGGCAGCTCAGGAGGGAGGTCTTCACACCTGGGCACGTCAACTGTCACAACACAATGCAACTACCAGAGGATGTGAAGAAATAAAGGTGAAAAGAAGAGCACATACACACACAGACACAAAAAGAAAAAAAAAAAAATCAACAAGGAAATTAAAATCAAGTCAAAAGAAATACACAAAAAATACAAAGCAAAAAAAAATCCAAAAAAAAAGCACAGACCAGCTCTTAAGAGCTCTTGAACTCAAATTTTTCAACCTAAAAAAAAGTAAATAAATAAGCAAAACTATATATCCAGATAACAAAAGTAAATATGGAGACAGAGGCATCATGAAGGCAGCAGTGGTAAAGGGAGGTGGAGGAGAAGGTACCTGTACATAGGGACGGTGACGGTGCGTTCGTAGTACTGCCAGGTGGAGTGCAGGTCGGTCCGGGACAGGTTGGTGGCATAAAATCTCCAAGCCGCCTGCAGAGGAGACACGGTGGGATGGTTGACCCAGGCAGGGCTCCAAACACTACCCTCAGTTTTACAAAGCCCAGCCAACACCAGGTCATAGAATGTCCTGAGTTGGAAGGGACCCACAAGGATCATGGAGTCCAGCTCCTGTCCCTGCACCGGACAACTCCAACACTCACACCGTGGGGCTGAGGGTGTTGTCCAAAGGCTTCTGGAATATTGTCAGATTTGGTCAGTGACTGCTTCCCTGGGGAGCTGTTCCACTGCTCCACCACCCTCTGGATGAAGAACCTTTCCCTAATGCCCCACCCAACCCTCCCCGGCACAGCTTCCTGCCATTCCCTCGGGTCCCATCATTGACTCCCAGAGAGAAGAACTCAGCTCATCCTCCTCCCCTTGTGAGGAAGCTGTGAACTGTGATGAGGTATCCCCTCGGTCTCCTTTTCTCCAGGTTGAACAAGTGACTTCAACCGCTTCTCATATAGTTTTCCTGCTAAACCCTTCCCCAACTCCGTGCCCTCCTCTGGACACTCTCCAGTAGCTTTAGATCCTTTTTACCCTGTGGTGCCCAAAACTGTATCCAGTGCTCAAGGTGGGGCCACCCCAGTGCAGAGCAGAGCGGGACAGTTCCCTGCCTCGATCAACGAGCAATGCCGTGCTCGATGCAGCCCACGGCATGGTTGCCCTCTCTGTTTTCTGTGGGATTGTTCATTCATTTTGCCTTTTCCTTGATTTGATACGTGACAGATTTGGGGGTGGTACCGTGATACTTCTGACCACACCAGCCCAGCTAAAACGCTGTGGGTACCAGGCACTCACAGTCAGCGCGAGGTCAGGTATCAAAAGGGTGTTGTGGCCCATTAGGGAGTTAAAAAATTTGGAGAGAGAGGAGCAGGGGAATGTAAAATGACTCGAATTTCAAATCACCAAGGCCAACCTTCTGTGCAGACATCTGTTATCATGAAGAAAATGCTCCCAATTGTAACTTTATATCAGTATAAATATTCTCTTTGAGGGGGGGGAAAATAAGTTTGGCTAAAACAGACTGTCCTAATGCATTTGTTTTGCTGTGCTGGGCTGGATTTCTTCCTTTTCTCCCCCAGATGGCCTACTACATATGTTATTTTCCCAGGGCTGATTTCCTGGCATTTACTCCCAGACAAGACCAGCCACCAGCTGCTGTCTCACACCCAACGCACAGGGCCCCATTTTTTACCTGCTTGCCTCCTCCCCAACTTCTAAAAGTCTATTAAGCCCCCCAAAATCAGGATGATGTAACCCCGAGGGTCCCTGCATGCAGATCCTCACCTGAATCAAGCCCGCTGCTGGGTTTCGCCTCTTCTCGAAGTGTTTCTGCCGATGTTGCTCTTGAACCTTCAGAGCAAACCCCGAACCCAAGATGCCCTGGGGAAGAGAATTTGCAGTTAGCAAGGTGTTAGCCACGTTTACACTGAAAAGTCACAGCCAATTTTCTCTCCAAAGGTTTGTTCTGGCTCAGTTTTTGCTTGAAGTGCACGGGGGAAGGCAAGGAGAAGCCCCCATCCAAGGCAGCCCTGGCAAACACACTCCCCACCAAGGGGCAGGAGCAGGCTTTGCCTGCACTCACTGGAATCGCTGCTTTTACCAAAATACCTCCAGCGGGCTGATAAAATACAAAATAACCACATTCTGCAAATTATCCTCATCAGGGGAAATCAGCTCCACGCAGTACAGTGAAATGCACTGCGAAAGGGACAGGAGTAATTTGATGAAATGGTGTAACCACCCCTAGGAACAGCCCTTTGCTGGAAAAGAAAAAAGGCTTCCACATCAATAAACATTGGTTTAGTGCCAAATCTAGAGTTTCCATCTCATTTCCTCACACACACAGTGCCCAAGCTGTGGGTATTCAGGCACGGTTTCCCCTCTTCTCCCCATTTTTTGGACTCAAAAAGCCACGGAGCAGCCGCGGTTGGGAGGTCTCTGGGTGCACCCCACTGCTGGATGTGGCTGTTTCTTCACCACCAGCTCCAGGGGTTGTGGACAAAGCCCAGTAGGACTCAACCAGTGCTCCCAGGGAGGTGCTGCAGCCCTCGCTTACGGCAGGAAGGGCGAAGAAGGAGACGCCGATGAGCGTGAACGTAGCTGCCAGCAGCCGCCCGTTCCAGGTCTGTGGGTACTTGTCCCCGTAGCCAATGGTGGTGAGAGTTATCTGCAGGAAGGAGATCACGGCACAACTCTCAGTCAGACAGCCTTAAAATGGAAACAACACAAACAAAACTCCCACAACTCTGGAGTGGGACATGGGGGACCAAGTAGAGGTGCAGCTCAAGCACCCAAGACTGCTGGGATAGGCACTTCCTTGGGAAGCAGCAATGTTCTGACACCCAGGACAGCGCTGCCACCTTTCCTGCCTGACACGCTGAGTTTTCACGCCAGTTGGGAGCATTTTCTTGCCTTTAGCTGACACAGAGAGAGATGCCATCTGGTGCAGAGGCTTGCGGCAGCTCGCAGCCTCCCCCGGGAGATGGGGTTGTGCCTTCGGCAGGGAAAGCAAAGCACCACAGTTCCCCCAAACTATTTCCATGCAAGGTCTGATGCTGTTTATTCCTGTTCTTCCCAGCACTGTCTATTAGAATCATGGAATGGTTTGAGTTGGAAGGAAATTCAAAGCCCAGCCTGGGGCTGGCAGGGCAAGGCAGGGACAGATGGGTCTGATTAAGAATATCTTCTTTGATACCTCTGTCCAATGGACCCCAACATTTCCTGGGCCAAGTGGAAAGTTGTCCCTGTCCCACAGCCTTCAGGGACAGAATTGGCCCCAGAGATGGGAGCTGACACCGTGCTGATGTGGCTTTGGAAACCTCATGCTTTCAGCTGACACTAAAATCACTTTTATACAAATGGAAGCACGATCCCCAAGCACTGTTTAATTTGACCCACTAAAAGCGCTATCAATTAGATGCCATTTTGACAAAGCGGTTAGAAAATGCATCTACACAGGGATTTCTCAATGAAATGCAAAGTTGAAGCAATGCTGTCTCCACAATCACTACAAAGCTGGCTTACAATCATTTTATAATTTATAGAGACAACTACAAGGACTGGATCCACTCAGGTCAGACCAAGGGATGAGTTTCTGAACCTGGAATTTGATTTACTTTGCCCATCTCTTAACATCTGTCTGTACTGGACCCACAAGTTGGACAAGAACAAAACCTATTTATTTTAACAAACCTCAGCTTTTGCTTCTCAGTGACAAAACAGCCTGGTGCACCTTCATGTCCTAAAACGGGGAAGGGGTGATGCTCTGCCAATGGGTGTCACAGTCTGGGAAGCAGGAAGGATAAACTTGTTCATGGGTTGCCCAACACTGAGCCCCGATCTAGGCTGTCACTTTTTTCTCATTGTTTATTTTCTAGTTATGTCAAATTGGGATTTGTTTTTATTTTCTGTCATAACCAAGGGGCTTGAAAAGCAATTTACTGCTTCGTTCCCTTTGTTGGAACAGAGGAGCCGCTTGATCAGCCGATTCCTCCCCAAGCCTGTTACTGGGATTTGATCAGATCTGGGATTTTCATTACATGCTTTGTAATCAAGGCCAAACCAGTGCTACAGCGTCGGAGCAGCAGAACAATAATGCAAGAAGATTAGAACGTCATTAATTCCCTCTTTGTTAATCGGGTAATCCAATAAATTCACATGCGCACGCAGAGCAAACTAGAAGTATTGCCCTTTCCTCTTTTGTCAGCAAAGCTGTGAAACGGGAGTGCTTGAAGCGCTGAAGTCTTTCTAGTTCTTCTACCCTATTAATTTTATAACATTTATTCCAGCGCGTCGCCCAAGCACTATTTTAAATAATGAAAAGGCAGAAATACTTGTCAAAAGTCCAGAGGAGGCCACGGAGGTGATCCACGGGCTGGAGTACCTCCCGTACGAGGACAGGCTGAGAGAGCTGGGATTGTTCATCCCTGGAGGTGTTCCAGGCCAGGTTGGATGGGGCTTGGAGCCCCCTGATCCAGTGGGAGGTGTCCCTGCCCATGACAGGGGGTGGAACTGGATGGGCTTTGAGGTCCCTTCCAACCCAAACCATTCCATGATTCTATGAAAATGATGACCAAAGCACCCCAAGATTTCGGGTCTTTATCTGAGCTGCCTCTACTGTTGTGACAGAGCTAAATCCCAACTCTGAGAGCACAAGTTCCTATTTCCCTTGCAGCTCCAGCTCATTCAAGAAACGTGATCCCTTAACATTTTCTATGAGGTTTATTTAAGAAAAAGAGCAAATGCAGTAGCCTGAAGCCATTTAATACAAAGGTTAACGAAGCACTCCGTAAGTCGATTCCTCACATAAGTGATAGAAGATGGAGGAGTAATGGACATTTTATTTTAATAACCAGCAGCTGTTCTAAGAAAATCACTTACCAGACCCCACCAGAGTGCATCTGCGTATGTATCGAAGTGCTCATTTTCTCCTTTCTCAGCCAAGTACACGAGGAAAGAGGCCAGAATGAGGCACAGGAAGCCAATATACCAGGCAGTAATCAGCTCCTGCAAGATCATTAAGGGACAGAGGAGAATTATTGCAGTCCTGGTGTGCATCTCCAAAAGCTGAGTTACTTACAGTTGGATCTGAACTTTTCTTGCCTCTGTTTAGGCTTTGGGGCTTGGGTTGGAGATCAGTAGTGCCACGTTTTGAGATGAGACCATGTCTGGTGGTGGCTTTGCGAGGCACATGGGACAATCCCTGCCCCGAAGACCCCGTCATTTAAGCACATACAGTAAATGGAGAAGGAAATAGCACCATTATTTCAAAATGTGGAACTGAGACTGAAAAAAAAACTACCTCATTTCCTCAATTCACACAGGGAAGTGGGATTAAAACTGAAATGGGAATCCCAGATCCCTGCAGAATCTGCTTAGGGCAGGTCCCTTCCACTGACTGGGGAGGAGCTACGAAGCTGGGGTCTGGGTACAACACCCCAGGTTCAGGGATGTTTTAATTCAGAATTCACAGAAATTTTTGATGAAGTTAAGACAAGGGGGGATAGAGAAACCCAGAAATTCCCTATGATTTTTCCACAGTTCTGGATAAATTGGCTAAGATTTTCAGAGGAAAAAGTACAAGAAACAGGAGAAACGTTAAATTCATAAATGCAGCAGCAGAAAACAAAAACGTCATCAGCAAACTCTTGCCAAATTGAAGAAAGGCCAAGGTGCTTTAGACTAGGGATTGGTTCTGTGATTGGTCTGTGATCTCACGTTGGGAAGAAGAGCTCAGCACAATAATTGTGTCTGTGAGTGGCTGCTGCTCGCAGGATGAGCTTTCAGCAACGCATCCGCTTCGAGGCGTGCATCCTTGCCATGAAGCTCACAACACCACCTGTGCTTAAAGAGGCTGCTGGCTAATTGCTAACTCTTTGAGATGAGCTGTACCAGTGTGCAGGTGGTCTCTGTGTTCAAGATATTGCCTGCAAGCATCTCCCCCTTCTCTCCTCCACTGACCGAAGAGCTCCACCAGACCTTGCATCTCTGACTTTGCGTTGCTCCCTGTGTTACCTGTGGTGTCTTTCCAGCCTCCCCAGGCCTGGGAGATGTTTGGGGTGGAAACTGAACCGAAGTGGTGTGTCTGCCAGGGGAAACATGAAGAACAACTCAAGGTCCATGCTTGGGACTTGCTCACCTTACTGTGTGCGTAGACCACAGAGCCCAGGAGCTTCCAGGTGCCTCCCCGCCGGTCCATGCGGATCATGCGCAGGATCTGCAGGAACCTCAAGCTCCTGAGTGCCGAGGTGGCAAAGACGTTCCCTTGGGACCCTGCCGCCAGCACGGCGATGGATGCAATCAGCACCATGATGTCTGCATGAAGAGAGAGCATTGATAGCTGAAGAAATGGTCCTGGACCACTACCAAATGGGATGGCACTCCTACTGCTGCTGGCAGCAGAAGGCTGTGTGTGAAAGGGATCTTGTATCAGTTGTACCTTGTGCTGGAAGGACACAGCATAAACCTTAACCTGGGTGAAAGGAGCCACTACACATCTTGTGGAAACATCTTAGTTTCCTCCTCCGCACTCATCATGCCCATCGAAAATGTGTCAAATACTGCAAAGCCTGAATTCTGGCGCATTAACGCTGCTAAACTGGATTAAGTCCTTGCAAAATGCAAGTCCTTTTTTCATCAGCTCTGAACCACAGAGTTGTCTAGAGGTGTGAATTCCCCTATCTAAACTGGGAATGAAAATCTATGGGTCCACCATAGCAATCCTAGGGTGCTCACAGACAGAGAAAGCCCAAGAAAAAGGCCAAGAAAAAAGGCCTTGCTCTAGATATCTCCAATTTAAAGGTCCTGTAAACATCTCTCTTCTCTAGTTTTCGATGGAAATTTCACAGGAGTGCTTTTCTGTGGGATAAGCTAAAATCCTGCCTATGACCATTGCCAGGACATCTGAGAGCAGGCTCCTTAGGGAATGGCACGGCCTCTCTGCCCACTCCTTATCCCGTTAAAAATAACCACTGTGCACAGACGGCCCCTTTCGCAAGGGGATTGCTGAGTGCTTCACAAACACGAATTAATTAAGTCTCATAACTCCCCTGTGAGGAAGCACAGCAGCATCAGCGAAGGCAAAGTGAGACACAGCGTTTCAATGACTTGCGAGCGATTCGGTTTTGAGGTTGGACACAGGATCGCAGGATCTCAGCTCCTACACGCAGCCTCTCCTGGCTAAACCCCCTTTCCATGGCTGTGGGCAACTCTCAGTGATACCGGGGGTTACCCAGGGTTACAGGATGGCTCCCAGGTCTGCAGAAAACCGGGAGGACACAAAAACCACGTGCATAATTACCACTTCAGTGCTCTTTCCCTTCTCAAGGTGACCACGAAGCAGCTGGGGACAAACGCCCCAAAACCATGCAAGAAACCAGAGCACTGCACAAGCAAGGACTTGCAACAGTCATTTTGGTTTGGGAATTTCCATGCAGGGAGGCAGGTCTTACCGATAACGCAGAAAGGCTTGCGGGCAAATTTCAACCTTCCCCTCCAGCCGCGGTATCGGCAGCAGCAGCCGGCTGCCCAGATCCTCACAAAGTATTCCACCCCAAACACCACGATGGTGACAATTTCCTGCGAGGGAGACAACGTTTAGTCAGGAAAGAAGTGCGAAGGGAAGCATGCTCCAGAGTCAAATACAAACCCATAACCGCAACTCTACACTTCCAAATACAGCACAGAGCTGTCTGCACCAGCACTGCTAAACAGAGAGCCCAGGCTTGACAGACTGCCAGATCGTTGCTGTTGTGTTTTCCATCACCCTTCCCTGGGATGGTGAGATGCACTGCACATCGTAGCTTGTGAACCAGAATTTTACACCTTCTCATATGGTGTTTGTGCCTCCCATCACAGGACTGAGGGCTCATCTCCCCTCCAGTAGTCTCTAGGAGTTGACTGGGATAACGCTGAGCAGCTCGGGTGAAGCCACAGATGGGAATCACTGTCTACTCCATCCTAGGACTCTTCACAAGGGATTGAGCTTTTTCCCTAGAAAACTGGACTGGTTTTCTCTGTGTGCTGGACTATCTGGTACAGGGGCGATGGAGATCCTCTACCCCTTGATGCCAACTGATCACACAGTGCTGTGCATCACAGCTCTTTCCATTGTCACCCGAATATCCTGTGTCTGCTCGCTTTCCTTTGTCTTCACTACCAACCGTGCTTGCCTCAGCCTCATCGTGTCAAACCTGATGGAGCTCTGATTAGTCTGCAGTGCTGTTTGATGTCGATGTAGGGCAGGGACTGAGGAAGAGGAAGAAAAACCAAAGCAAAGGAGATGCGTGAAGTCGGCAGCCCCATGACACGGTGGTGTGTGCGGGATCACTGCTGCCTCCTGATGGCACAAGCCACATTGCCAGTGTGAGGGATGCCAGGCTATTTAAGGAACAAAACTCTGCCACTTGATGTCAGATCAAATAGTTGCAGGGATGTTATAGTGTGGGAGAAGAGGCAGCTACGCAGGCTGCTCCCTAGGCAGCTTGAAACATTGGGAGCTGTTGGACATCACATTGCCTTTCAGTTGGGATCAGTCTTGCCACGGTGTTTGGCAATTGGAGATAAATACAGAAAAAAGAAATGGTTTGAGTTGGAAGGGACCTCAAAACCCATCCAGTTCCACCCCCCTGCCATGGGCAGGGACACCTCCCACTGGATCAGGTTGCTCAAAGCCCCATCCAACCTGGCCTTGAACAGCTCCAGGGATGGGGCAGCCACCACTGCTCTGGGCAACCCAGGCCAGGGCTTCCCCACCCTCACCTGAAAGTATTTCTTCCTAAGATCTCATCTTGATCTCCTCTCTTTTAGCTTGAAACCATTGCCCTTGTCCTGTCCCTGCGCTCCCTGAATAAAAGCCCCTCCCCAGCCTTCCCGGAGCCCCTTTCAGTACTGGGAGGCTGCTCTCAGTTTGTAAGGGATCCTTTACAATATTGCATTCAGATTATTCTCACTACTGATTTCTCCTTTTCACTTTCCTTATTCCTTACTTCCCAGTCGTCCCCTTCTCACAAGCAACAGCTTAAATTCTTGTCCCGGATAAACTCTCCCAATCTCAGTTTTTGTGTGGTTTTGACTTTGTTTTAATGCCTCACTGATGGCTTCATTCGCAACCGCCCAGCTTACCAGGATGTAAAGAGCCCCTTCTGAGCTGTTCTGGTACTCATCGATGGTCGAGAAGACAGACAGCACAAGGCAGGAGAAAACGAGTAGAAAGCTACATAACACAAACATGGAAAAAAGGGAGAGAGAAAGGGAACGTCAGTCTTCAGAGCAAGAGATTTTCACATTTGCTCAAACTAGCCCAGAGAATGTTCTTGTACATAATTACTGTGCTGCTGCTACAACACCGTGTAAAAAGAGCAAACAATTTCCTTGGTTTAAATAACTGAAGGGTTGTGCAAGGAAGGACCCACTGGCCTCCTTCCACTTTGGCCAGCGTCAATTCAGCTCCTCTCCCAGCAGCTCTATAACCCCTGACATAATTTCCCCAAGGAACCACCAGCTCTTACTGCAACAAGCATTGAAACAGGCATTCAAACAAGCAGGGAAATGCTCATTTATTAACATGGTAACAGGTGACCAGACTGGCTAACGAACAGGAGCGTGGGCTGAGCGCAGAGAAAACTGCACCGATGCTCTGCTTATGCATTTACATCCACAAAAGCTGCATTTCCCATCCTTGCCAGGGTAAGACATTTTTGGGTGGATTCAATGTTCCTTCTTTAGGCAGGTACTCCAGATTAACTCTCTACTGCCTGGAAAGGCTGGCAACTTCCCAGATTTGTTGTAGCATCATTGGGAGGTAGATGCTCTTCAGATGCTGGCCAGACATAGGACACAGCCAGGGGGCTGATCCAGCCCGAGGGATGTGATCGTGATGCTGTTAGCACCTTAGTGTGCAGCCAGAGTACCCTGTCACTGGGGAGGGAGCTGCGCTGGCCTCTCCTTCCCAGCTCTGAAAGGACTCAAAGGAGACACAGAGGCTCACTCAGCCTCTTTTATTTGCCATGAAAATGATAGACGAGTCTTAAAACCCCCTTACAGTATGCATCCAGGTCTCACTGACATCTGCTCCTATGGGTTGTCCCAAAAGCAGCCTCAGGAGTGCCACAGCATCCTGTCATCTGCGGGCTCTTCCAACCAAAACTGCCCACTCTGCGCTTTTTGAGCATGCTGGATGCACTAATGCAAATCAAAAGGCAGAAAATGAATGACTCTTGTGACACTCAACACTCAAGTCTGCAGCTACAGAGGTGTCCTGGCATCTGCACATGGAAGGAGAAGGTTTCCACCAGCCCGCAATGCCCACTGCTTGCTCAAACAAAAGGAGAGAAATTAATTTACCAAAGATCGATTTACTGATACAATAAAGCAGGCCAGTGCAGGAAGAAACTAAAAGCTGCATTCCTTAAGAGCATTAAATAATTCATCTGTCTGGCTTTGTCTCGCATTCCGACAAACTGTACATTGAATATTTATAAGGTACGGTTCAGCGGGTGGGTGCAGTTCTTTTCAGCTGCACAAAGAAAAGGAGTTTCACACCATCAGGCTGTGCTTGTGGCTTTGCAACGACCATTAATGTCACAGTAACAAGTAAAAATAGGAGGATTTGCAGTATTCATTCAAACCACAGGCTGAAACGTCCCTGCCTGCTGGAGGCAAGGTACCTTCGGAGCAATCCCAGCAAAAGATGGGCTCTATCAGCAGCAAGATGAATTCAGTGCAGACCAGATAAGGACCCTTGTCTAATTTCTCACTGTAAACTTCCTCTTCTCACACCAGATCTGGTACCTGGAGACTTGGAACAGCATCAAGATAATATCCTTTGCAATCCCTCTCAGGATGTCCCTCTATCTGGGTCTCACAACGCTTTTCTCCCCAGTCTGGTCTTTCAAATCTCTTGCCATAAAAAAGTCTACCACAACCTGCCTTGCAGCCACGTGGACTCCATCCATCCCTACATCCTCCGAGCTGCCTGGGCCAGTCCCTGGGAGCTGGAGACCGTGGTCTGCCCACACCATGGCAGGGGAGAGCAGAGCCCCATGCTGCTGGAAGGAAGAAGCTGCAACTGGGTGAGGCATCCCTGCTCCTGGTGTGGCCCAGATTTTGCTGCAAAATTCTATGTTAGAGTGAGAAATAAATGAAAAGTCATTGAAAAATGAAAAAGAAGCAGAAAACAACAACAAAAAAATAATGGAAAGGAATCAGGGGGGAAAGAAAATCCACACTTTCTGATAAAAGAAGTAGAAAGTGGGTTGTATTTTTATGACCAGATATCAGAGGAGGTGCTAAAAGCAAAGTGCTGACACCAATGCGGACTTGCACAGTGTGGGGGAAGGCGACCACCTTGGATGGATCCACGGTCAAAGGATGAGTCCTGGCAGAGACCAATGCCACAGAAAAAAGGACTGCTGTATGTTAGATTTCTCACTCGATGAATATTGATGGGGCAGAGAAAAGAAAGGAAAAATAAGTTTATCACTTTGAATCCCACGGATGGACTGCGCAAACAGTGATTATGTGGGGAGAACCAGAGCCACTCCGGGTGCTGCTGGGGCAGTGGGATGCCCAGGTGTTGCTTTTTCCTTTTCCCAGAACATTGCTGCAGCCTCATCCACAGCCTCTCTGTTCCCTCATCTCTCTGGGGCCAGAGAAGCTCAGTGCTTCTGTAATTCCAGGTCTGCACTCCCCAGGGCTCCCATTGCCGGGGAGACCTCATGCACATCACGCTTGCAGGGCCAGCATTAATCACAGCACATGGAACACAACAAGGAAGGCACCAGCTCCTTCAATGAAGTATGGGAGCTCCGTGGCCAAATCCCACACGGACCAGAAACTCCCTCTCTCTCAGTCCCAATGGGGATGTTCTGCCACCAGGTAAGGAACGGTCCTGCCACCTAGGGATGCAGGTATGGTTTCATCACAGGGTGAGCTGCACGAACGAGCATCCTGAAATAGGATGCTCTGGTCCATGAACATCTGGGAGGCTGTAAAAGCAGCCTGTGAGAATGAAATCTTTCTGCAAGGGAACCAAATTCAGGCTGTTGAGGTCTGTGTGGCTCCTGGGAGACTTTGCAGGAGCGGCAGCTCCACTATGGATCGAGGGGTGGAAGAAGAATGCCGAGAGATAGACGGGAGATGATGCCTCCTGAGCTCCCACAGAGCGAGGGCAGTGGGAACAGGAAGGCTGACTCTGCTTTAGTTCCACCTAATCTACCCAGACAGGGCAGGAAAGGGCTCCTGCTCGTAATGGATAGCTAGGGAAAGGGAAACAGGCCAACAAACAGCAGAGAGGTTGGGATGAATCTAATTTTTAAAGCTACATATCTAATCAAAGCGAATTATGTCTGCAGTCTGACTCTGGGTAATGTTAATGTGCAATAAGGAACGTTAATTATGTCCCATCTAATGATTTTTAGATTAAAGATGCCAATTCTGCTTAGAGGTTTGGAGAAGACAATATCCTCCTCCCAAGGAGACAGGAGCCGCGTCCTGCACAATGCGTGGCTGGAGCCTCTCCCAGACCCAGACCAGGATGCAGAGGGCAGTGTGTGGTTTTGCATCGCTGTCTCCTTCATGGAGTGATGGCACAGAGGAACCTAGGTCCAGCCTCCTGGAGCTGCTGGAGAAGGACACCTCTTGTCACTGCACCTTCTCACCCAGCACCTTTTGCTGCTCTGGCATCCCCTATGCCCGTTGTTTAAGCTCAGCCAAGACTCAGCTGTGCAAATCCGACTGCTGCTAACACTAATAAATCCAAAGTCCTCCAAAGTCTGGCTTTACATCCAAAGGTTACGTTGACTTAAAACACCTGTGCAAGCTTCTTATTACAATTTATAAATCCCAGCACCAAATCTGCATATCCAGATATCACACCCACCGTGCTCCATGTCAGCAATAGAAGAAGAAATTACTAGACTGCCCTCAGATAAAAAAATTACTTAAAATTGCTTGGAAAAGGGAGAATTTTCTTTTTCTTCTCTTTTTTTCTTTCCTCAGTTAAAGCACACAACGGAAACATCGTAAAGCTTTTCAGGTTAATCATCTAATTTGCCTTCCAAAGGAAACTCCCTTGGAATCCATAGTTATTTACATAAGAATTTTAAAGGACTTAAATGTATTCCTGAAATATTTGCATTCACATATCATTTGATGTCATGCATAAACTTTGGGCTTCCTCTGAGGGAGCACAGAGGAATAATTATCAACTGCATTCCTGGATGTGATGGAGACCGGTACAATACGAGGAGGTGGCGTGAACTTGTAACAAGCCACTCTTCTTGTTACACGTTTTGCTGGCTTTCCCTGGAATTGGGAAAGGGAATTAATGATTTGGTTAATTAGAAATAGCAAAGCTGGAAAGGAAGGAGTATTTTACTATGGGTATTTGAGAGCTGCACAATGGAAAACAACCTAAAACATTTAAAACACTTAAAAACTACTTTGGGGGTGTAAACAAGGTGCTGATCATTGTGCTAAAATAAATCCCAAACGGGCAATCCATCTGTAATCCTGGCAATCCGTTTGCTGTGGTCTCTGTAAAACGCTGGCTTTCAGCTACCTGAAACTTCAATGCACATCAAAGGCCGTGAAAATGCAGCAGTGACAATAAACCAAGGTGAAAGAACATCCCCACCAAAGAGAAACAGAGCCTGCCAAATGCCTTTTCACACTCAGAATGCCTCATAATCAGAATTATTTACAGCCCAGTTTATATCTCCAGTGAATCAGAAGCGTAAGCCTGGTAATGCCATGACTTTTCCAAGGATAAAGTAATTTTCGTACTGCGCCTACCCTTAACCAGGAGCATCCATCATCTTTATTCACATAAACAACCCTCTGCGATTTGCAACCCAGCTATTCATTTACAAGGCTAAACAGGAGCCTAAATGCCTCACTCTGGCTTTCCACATCCCTCAGCCTCAGCCAAAATCATCTCCCAAGGCGACTTCTGTCACTAGCAGAGCTGAAAATAGAAGCAGGGAGTCCTGCCTTGCGGTCCTGCGCCTTAATAAACGCTCTCCTTTCCAAAGATAGCGCCTGGTGGCGTCTCGTTCCCCGCAGGTTCAGCCGTGCCCAGCCCTGTCCTCTCACTTGAGCCCAGCCGAGATCTTTCTCCTGCTGAGAGGCTCCTGAGCACCCATGTGCATAGAAACCATTGTTTATGGGCACCACACAGGCTGGGTCCGAGGCAAGGATTCTCTTGGCTTATAAACTTTTTAATAAATCTTTAGTGACAACGTAGAGGGCTCCTGTGCCTCCTCAGTGTCCTGAGAAGAAGCACCCTGTTCGTACAGAGCCACAGAGTGGGCTAAGGATTTTAGACCACCAGTAGGCGTTGGTGTTGGGTCATAGGTTGGACTCGATGATCTCAAAGGTCTTTTCCAACCTTGTGATACTGTGAAATGTACCGTGAAAGGATGGTGATGCGAAGTGCGCAATGGAACATCGCCGCGGGACCCACGCAGAGTCCTGGAGGAGGCTGCAGTGTGGACAGCAAGGCTGCATTAAACGGTGCTCCAGGTGATTCAAAGGAATCAGCCCACAGCAGACTGCAAGCCAAAGCATCCTTATTCACCGGTGGGCAGTGCGGGGCGCAGCATCCTGCAGGATGCGGCTCCAACGTGGTACAGTTTTAGCCAGTTTGTATGGAGCATTTTATCAAACACGATGTACATCCTGCGGTCGGCACCCAATAAGCAAGCAGTTAGGTTACAAAACTTTTAGGGTCCTATTTTGCCCACTGCAGTGAATTTTATAGTTCTTCAGGCAATATTACCTGCATGGCCAAAGCAGCTGCCCTTTCGCCCTTGCAAACAGGGGAGGATCCTACTTGGATTGGCCACGTTGGAACATTCTGTTACAAATTCCTGCTTCTGCCCAGTTATGCTAAAAGCAGCCTAATAGGGTGTTAGTTAAGACTTGCTATTCCTTAATTCAGAGGAGGAGGGTAATAAAACAGGGAATTAACTGAGCTACAGAGAAGCAAGAGCCCCCAGGCCACATTAGAGTGGTGGCACTGGGATGGGAGGGGAAATGAGAGGATCCTGATCAGCCCTATTGCACCACCATCACCCACAACCCCAGGCCATGCCAGCAGCTCCTGCGCAGGGAAGCAGCAAACCTGCCCTCCTTGCTGTGTGACAAAAATGGGAAGTGCTTTTCCAGAAAATCAGGTTTTCTGGAGTCTTCCTCCAACATGTGGCCGGGAGCGGGAGAATTACTGGCCGAGCACCGTGCCCTGCTTCTGTGCTTCAGCTCCCCTCACGGCTCTTGAACCACACCTACACATTTACACCCCAGGGAAGTGGCCGGGGATGAGACGTCCTTTGCATCAGGTTTTTTTGAAGGTTGTTTTCTGCTTTATGGACAGATAAGGAACATTCACAAATCCATCATGGCAAACTAATAGGTGTCCACAGCTTTCTTGCCTGGACACAAGTTATAAAACTTCTTTCCCTCTGCCTTCCCTCTATTCAGGCAGCACGTTTCTCAATTAGAGAAAAGGCAGGATATGGGTTCACATATATTTTCTCTAATATCCACCACATTTGAAACCAGTTCCCCTTCCAAGAGCTCCTCCAGCCTCTCCCTCTTGCTTATAATGGAGTCAAGGAGAAGAAATGGCATCATCTGTCCCAAGTGCCCAGGGCCAGAGTTCCGATCTGAACCCATAAAACGCAAGAATTTGAGCAGAAATGGGTTTTGCATGACATAGCTTGCCCTTAGTCCAGCAAAAGATTGTCTGCCTGCACACTTACAAGCAAGAGTGAGCTTAAGAGCTTTCCTGGACTGAAGCCTCAATGAAGCAAAGCTGTCTGGAAATGACAGGGAATGGAGATTAATATTTGAACACCTACAGCGGGAAAGGGGGTTAAATATAAGGAATCAGTTGTTTGTTTTACAGGCTGGTTCTAATCATTTAACTTACTCCGAGCTGAGTAAAAGCCTTATTAATAATAATCACCACATGCAAAGTTCTAGCTCAAATGTTCCTCTTTGTCCTCATCTAACGTGAATCCCTGGGAAAAGCTTGTCTGCGTATTCTCCGTGCCCTGCGCACGCAGGCTCAGAGGAGCCAGATGTCTGGAGGAGAACCCAAAGTATTCATCAAGCCCAAGCACCTGCCAGAAGAGCCCCTCGCTGCTGTGATTCAGTGCTGCCAGGCTGGGGGTTTTATTATAAAAATCTAGTGGGGAGAAACATACTCATGCAGGCGTAGAAACAGCTCACAGAAAAGAATCCTCAAGACCAAGGTGCAATTACAGTGCATTGAAAGGTCAATTAAGAGTATAAAATATCGGACATGTAAGTAATTCTTAAAATGTCTGCACAAGCATTTACTCAGAGCACGTTCATTGATTTTATTGTGAGGGAAAGTTGCTGTCTCATGCAATACCCGTATTATTCAGATTGAAATCTGAGCGCTGCCGCTGCTTCATCCCACAGGGTATTCCCCTAAAAGAGTTTCTGCTTCCTCCCTGCCTCTGAGAAATCATTATTTGTGAGAACAGCAATACAAGCCTTCCTAATCTAACCTTTATCTGTATATGAAGATCAAGTTATTTCTGTTCCTTAAGGGCAAAGCCCTGCTTTTCTGCAACACCTCAGAAAAAAATAATCAAATAGATTTAAGAAGCCAAGGGCTTTGCTGCGTGGTTGGAGCACGCAGAAATAAAGCAACCCTCTTGCTGAACTCAAGCTCTTTTGACTGACCTGGGCAAGTCACTTGACCTGACTTAACTGAGCTCTAAAAGTGGGTTAAAAGCAAGATGTCCCTGTAAAATGTAATGCTGCATCTCATCTAAACATCTCTCGAGGGAATGGGATATACAGAAATAGGCTCTGGTCTAATTGCAGATAGGAAGATTGTCTCAAAATGTGCAGGGCTGGTTCCCGCTGCAGACAGGAATAGTAGCTGGTTTTTCAAAGGTCTGTCCCAGAATCAGCGATTCAGCTGGAGGCCGAGGTTTCCTGCCCACGAAGGACAAGCTCTGTCTTGCTGCACTCCTTTAGCTTTGCTTCCCTATCTCTGAGTTTGCGCTGGTTTTACAGTGCCACGAATTATAGCGTCTTTAATAGAAGCATCCGCGCCGACAGCATCCCCAGGGAGCTGCTGACACAGAAGCTTGGTAGCTCCCAGCAGACACACGAACCATCTCAGACCCATGGTGGGCTCAAAATCCTTATGCTGACTTTTAAAATCTCACTTTCCCCGTGCCTCAAGCCCATGGTTTATGCTTCTGTAAAGGCAGGAGCCCAGAACTGTGCCCTCGGGCTCCCTCGCATCTAACAGCAAAGAAGGACGGCCAAGATTTTGGGTCCATCCCCAGCTTCGTGCCTCGATGAGAAGACAAGAACACAGCTTCTTGGAGCAAGGGACTAATGGATAACACTGAAGCATAAAATGCAAGCATTACCAAAGCACTGCTAATTTCATTTGCTCATCAGTTGATTTAATTAACTGAGTCTTGGGGAAAAAAAAAAAAAATAGAAGTATTTGCAAACTGCCTGTATAACATGGCTTAGAGTTGGTGATTTCACCATCTGTTTAATTTTACTTCTCTTGTCCCAGCTAGGGACTAGGAAGAAGCTCAAAGCCACGATGCAGGAGAGCTGGTTCACAGTGTGTGGATTTTAGCCCCCATAAGACGATGACCCCTGGGTGAAAAATAGACCCAGAGGATTAACAAGATCACGTTCCCTCTCTGCAAGTCTCCTCCACTCACACTGATGCAAATCAGGAATAACCCCCACCTCGAAAGCCAAGGAGGCTGCACTGTCACTGCATCCCTTCCCCACATCAGCAGGACGGCGTCCTTCTCCGTGGCAAAGGTGGCAGAATGCAGCCCTGGTGCTTCTCCCATCCATGAAACTGTTCCTGTCAGGGTGGGAGCTTTTCTGCTGGGAGCAACGCCTCGGCCACGCGGACAGGCAGGCCCAGAGGAGCTGCCCAGGGTTCAGGGATGCAAACTAAACTCAGATCACCAGAGAGTTCAGGCTTAAAAGGGCAGCGCCCTTCAGACCTAAAAACTTGCTGAAATAGCCAGTTATGCCACAGGGAGGGGAGAGCATCACAACAGCTGCCAGTCAAGATCTGTCTGACTTTGGCATCAATAATTTTGCGTCTTCCAGGAGCTACAACTCTGAACTCGAAGTCCTTTTCAACAAATTTCTCCTCTACAGCAGTAAAGTTTCCCTGAGCTGCAGCAAGATTTGTCCTGACCATGCTGTTCCCCAGAGCGATGGGAAGATCCTCCGGCCACCACCGACACCGGAGACTCCTTTGCTTAGAGCAGAGAACAACCAGCTCCTGGGCACAGCCTCTCCTTGCACCTGACAAATGAACCCCCAGCACCAACAGAAAATCAATTATTTCCCTTATCTCTTGCTTCTTCTCCAGCATAACTCAACCGCAGCAAGCGGGCTGCAAGGGCAGGATGCGTGAGTGGGCAAGCAAGGCTCAGTCCCAAGCAGAGGGCAGCCCCCCATAATCAAGAGCCCTTTGCAGGGGGCTGGAGTGCTGAACAAACACCCTACAGAGGTGGAGAAAGCCGTGATCCTGCCAGAAGAAATCAATGCAATCATATTTACAAGGGGGCCTCCTTTTTAAAGCCTTCCAGCTTTGAAAGACTGTAGCTTTGCAGCTACAAATCAGCCCCAGCATCACTCAGGTGTGTGAACGAACTGCTCGGGCTCTCCTGGTTCTTAAAGCAATGAGGCTCATTGATCATTCTGGTTGCTTCGCTGCCCCCATCTAATATTTGGATCTGATGGTCAATTTTTATCAAATTTGTTGACCATCACTGGCTCTCCGTTCTTGAGCAACGATGAGGAGGGAACCCTGAGTTTGCCCCTTGGAAGAGGGTGCTGTGAGAGCTCGGTGGGGCCAGCACATGCCAGCAAGCCCAGGAGAGCCACGAGCTTGGCAAAACCAGCTCCTCCAACCCCCCCTCTACACAGCAAATGACAGGTTTGTTCCCTCTCCCTTATATCTTTGTGTCAGTAAACACAACAATAAACAGCAAGCTGCAGGAGGCAGATGATTGTGTGGTAAAAGGTGGAAAACATCTAAAAATGATTTAAAGCAGGGAGGAGAACAGAAAGAGAGCGCTGTGGATTCTCTTCCCCGAGGAGGAGGAGCTGTTTGGCTGCTGAAAGGCAGCAGAGGCAGGAAAGGTTTTCCTGCCCACCCTGCAGCTCCTTGCTGCAGGTGATGCTCAGGTCCTCTGTGCAGGTCCCTCTTTGCAAAGGTCCCCAGAACTTAACATGGGACCCTACCAGCTCCAGCCTTGGGACACGGTGGGAGTAAGGTGAGTGCTGCAGGTGCCAGACCTACAGTCTTTTAAAGCTCACAAGTAACAAGGACACAGGGCATGGACACATTAAAGCTGAAGAGAGATTATCTAGCTGCCATTTCAACACGCCGTTAAATCAAAGTCGATGGAAGCCATATGCTCTGCTGGGAAGCATCCATCTCGTTGCCAGGGAAACATCCTTCCCGTTTAAAATGGCAGGCAAAGGCTTGCAAAAACCTGCTTTTAACCCCCTTTTCTCAGGCACGATCTGAGTCTCCTGGCAGCTCCCCCAGCCCTGCAGCATCGTGCTGTACTGCCGCCTGGAAGAGCTCTTGCAGCTTAACTGAGAAGCATGAGAAGGGGATGGCAGCTCTCCCACCTGATCTGGGGAAATCAGACCCAGCCTGACAGCAGTGAGACCCTGCTTCCAATTTTCACCTCGCTTTCAAGCCAGTTTCCATGGTTTATTCCCTGGGAAACAAAAAAAAATCAAACCAGGGATCACCTGCCCAGGTCACATCAAGCGGCTCCGCTCAGGGATGCTGCAGGTGTGCGGTACAGGTAGTGTCTGCCTGGGCATGGACATGCCAAGCTGTGGGACAAAACACTTCTAGAGCAAGAGAATAACCAAGAGCAGGACCATGGCCTGGGTTTCTGCTGCTCAAACGCAGCCTTTCGCAAAGCAGAAAGTACCACCCGACTCCTTACACGCAGGGAGCGACAATCTGACCTTGGAAATCAGAGCAAACTGCAGCCACCAGGACTTCGGGCTCCCAGAAACGATAAACCCAGCAGCTCGGTGGAGTCTGCCCCTGGCCCCAGCTCTCCTCCTCTGCATCCACACCTTCATCCTGCTCCCCCTAAGCCTAATGCACGGTCATTGCTCAGAAACACGGCCACGTCAGGTTCTGAGGTCTCTGCCCGCTGACAGAGGGGATGGAGATGGGGGTGTGGGAAGGGACACCCACAGAGCACAGTCTGTGATTCGGCATCGTGGCAGTCACAGCAGCAAACACCCTCCAGCCTATCAGTGCTAATGAATTTGCATGTGATTTTGCTCTAGACAGAAGACACAGACCAGCAACCACGTGGGTTCTGGGACAGGAACCTGGACACCCTCTTGCAAAGACGTTACTTGCCCGTGTTTACTTCCAATCTCAGCTTCTCTCATGATTTTTTTGCCCTATTTTTTTTTAACTCTTCTCGTTTATTGTAAATCCCAGAAGCAGATGAAGCCAACTGTTAAAAGTACAGAAACAGAGTATTTTCCATTCTAATAAGCAGCTGTGCTCCAACAACCTTTGTCTCTGATCTCTATTACAATATTTAATAATTCAAACCTCGGATGGCCTGATGCGACAAGCACACATCTTGAAGTCTCCTTGTCTGTATGGGGACTGGTTACTGCTGGAGGAGGGAGAGGCTGGGGTTATGGCACAGGAGCACGGGTGCTGGATTATGCTACCGACATCCCATGTCACTGAATTCCTCCACAGCTCAGGTCCCAAACTGGAAAATGGAGTTCATGATTTCTCACCAGCACACAGGGAGACAGCTAAGGTTAAGCCCACGCATAGCTCAAGATATGACCCTGGCCCTCAGCAACCAATAAATCCTTCTAGAGTAGAAGAAAGCCTGGCACAAAAACACCGCAAAGCACACCAGTAACCAAGGCTCGCGTGGACTAAAGCCAACAACAGCATCTCAAGTGACAGCACAAAGCCAGCTGGGAGCATGCAAGAGCAACATCCTCCAGCACACGACACCAGGGCATGCCCAGCACCGCAGCCAAAGTGTTAGTCCTGTCCTATATAACATTTCAAGGCGCTTGCTACCGTCCTAAATCCCTTTCCCAGCCACTAACTTGGCTCTTGACCCGAGTGGCAGCAGCGGGTGCAAAGCCCACGAGCAGAGGCCGCAGCACGACTTCTTCATCAGGGCATCCTGCTCCTGCCAGAGCTGGGAAGGAGTCACCTTCACTCGGTGGCATCACAGCAAGATCTCCCTGGCGACTCATCAGCCAGCTCCGAGATATGCTCGGGCTGTCTGGGAATTATGTCACCAGGCACTGTAAATATCAAATGGCCCTTTTGTGATCCTGCGCACTCCTTCCTACCTCCTTCTTGGCTCTGAGCCTCGTGAGTGGTCTGTGCTGTGCGTTGAGGACACCGACAGTGATAAAAAGCAATGAATGGATAATAGCCAGGTAGTATTTTGAGTTACAGCATCATCAGCCTGCTGCTACACCGAAGCAGGAGCAGCGCTCCGTCCTGGTTGTGTAACCCAGCCTCGCAGGACGTTCCCCGTAATTACAGGGCCTTTCCCTGCAGTCCCACGGGGGCCGTATTGCTGCACTCATGAAAGCATGCTCAGAGTTTAGCTTTCTCTCTAGCACATTTGTTTTTTTCAGTCTTGCCTAGAAACAGCAAAGACCGAGAAGAAGCAGGAGAGAGGGAAGAAAAAGCATTAATTAACCTTCATTTAATTTCTGCCGTGCTTTTAGCAAATAAAAAATAAGTAAGCCACCCCATCATTAGGTCTGGGCTGCCTCCTGGGCTGCCCTGCGTGCCACACACGGGGTGCACATCCCACCAGCCTGCTGCAGCTGGCAGGGAATGCCATCGCAGGGTTGGGCTTGGCTCTGGCCACATTCCCTGTCTCGTGTCCCACGGGGATGCAGCTGCAGGGTAGATGGGCCTCCCCAGCCACAGATGGGGGCTGGTAATTCATTAGCTCAATGAATTTCTCTCAGGTTTTTAATAGCCATCTGTTCTCACATGGAGAAGGGCCAAAAGAGCAAGGCTAGGTAGGACTGGAAGTTGTTTTGGAGCTTCAGCCCATTTCTCTGCAGGGAGCTGGGGCTTGGGCAGGTGCTGCACACCAAGCACACACCCGCAGCACCTTATTTGCTCTGCAGGGTGTTTGCAAAGAGGGCTGGCCAGAGCTGCAAATTCAAGGGAGTTGCTCCCCAGGTGCCCAAGATCTTGCACATGGATGGGTCAAGCCCAGGCAACACCAAGCCATGACCACCAGCAGGTCTCCTACATTTGGCTATTCCAAAGCGCAGGGTGGAGATCTGAGGTTGGGATATGTCTCAAGTACTTGTAGATGTCTCATCTTCCTCGTAGAAACAGTGGGATAGAGACATCTTTAGATTCCCACTCACTTGTCTTATTCAGGCTCTTCCATCACCTTTCCATATAATCCCAACCTCAAATCATTCCCCCCATACTAAGGCAGGTTAATTCACTTCCAACCTAAAACCAAGTTCAGAGCTACATTCTGTTATGTGAAATCTACTGATTCAGAGACTAAACCTCAGCAGCTCGCTCTGTGCCGTTGAGCACAACTTGAGATGCTCCCACCACCCACAAACACACATCACAGGGAGTGGAAGCTCAGGGCCTGGAGGGGCAGCTCAGAGAAGGCTTCAAATTATACTGATCTCTTGCAGAAAAGAAAAACATCATCGGCAACAAAAGGTCACTGCAGAAATTCTTCCTTCCCTTCATTAGCTGATATGGCAAGAGAGAGGCTGCTAAATAAGAACAGCGTTAAAAACAGCCGGGTGTTAAAGGGAAACAACATGGAAAAGAAGAAAAATACAGCGCAAAACTCCGTGCCTGCATGTCATGTCTGACAAATTACAAAGCGCTTAGGAAATCCTCCTTTTCCTTAAATCTTCTCCCTTCCTTACAGAAATAGACAGAACTAAGAAAAAGACAAGCAAAGTGATGTGCATCCAGTAGCCACAAGGACCAAACCATGAGGGCACATTAACAAAGTTTCTTTATTGCTGATACGGATTAAATGCATCGGTCCCTCAGGCTGCGGAGACAGAGCCCTCATCAAGTGCCAGCAATTTAGTTCAAGACATAATGACATGAGGACTTGTCCCTCTGGCTTAGGGTGATGCTTAATTGGGTGTGAAGTCAGCTTTTGGATGCACATTGCCATTAGCATGCTGGCTCCTCTGCAGCTCCCGGGGGAGCTGGTATGTGAGGGACTCTCCTTGCACCCCCAAAATGCCCAAACTCATACGCAGCAAGACAGCCTTCTCCACAGCCCCAGGCAAGCATTGATGTGTCTGGAAAGGATCATCCCTGGAGGAACGACAGTGAAATTCCTCCAAAGCTGGCACCTCCTGTACTGGCAATACCTCATCCCATTGCCCATGACACCTTGAGTCCCTGCTCTGATCTCAGTGGAGAATCACAGCCACTCAGAAACATCTCATCTCTCCTAAAGAGCAAAAATCCCACCGACCAAAAACCCAACAGCACCAGCAAATCCATCTGAGGGGAGAAAAGGAGGTACAAATCATGCTTCCCCCTTGGTCATGAGCCACTGTAGAGCAAGACCTGCTCCTGGATATGGACACACAGTGAAGTGTCCCTACGAGCTGTCCTAGCAGTGATGCAACCCCGAGATGGATGAACGCCTCATGCAAACTCCTACCCATGCTCCAAACAGCCATGCTCCTTCAGCCAGGGGAGATGGGATCAGCAGCACAAAGCTTCCAAACGATGGAACCAGTTTGAGGGTTGGTTTTGCTGCTTATTCAAGCCTGGAGTCTTTATATAGAGTCAGGGCAGGATCCAAAAGCGGAAGAGAGACACCCACTCCCAGGGAGTGTAACACACACACTGAAATAAATAGCTCCCTGCCTAAGGCGATGACTCAGGAGTCTCAGTAGTCCTTAAAGCACGAATCATTGCTAATAAACTCCACGAAAATTGAAGGAGGGCTCAGTGAGAGGTTAACTGGACAAGACATGGCATTCCCAGCCTTGCTAAACACAGAAGAAGAGGAAGGATGAAAAAGCACATTATTAAACCAACATCCAACATTAAACCAATGGTCACACCAGCGTGAGCCCTTCAAGCAGCCTACCTGCTTCGAGAACAATGAGTAGTCCCTATTACTGGAGAGAGGTCTTGTTTTTCACTGCCCCTCCTGGAAGCATTCAGGCTTTACCACCATATGGCTTGAAGTGGCAGGAGGCAACACGGCTTCACTCCGGGTTTATCCAGCTTTAGAATATTATTTATATTTAACTCCTTTGCTCTCCTCTTGAGTGAAAGATGGAGTGCTATTACATCCCTTAATACGTCCTTCAGATCAGGTAACAAACCTCTGAGCAGGCATGAAGTCAATTAATGGTCACTTCGAGACTCCAAGGTGTGCAAGTGCCCATAAACATGCAGGAGAAAAAAAATCTCCCAGTGCTGTCATTTCGCTGCCACAAGTAACACTTGAACAATGAGAAAGCCCAATTCACAGCCCTCTACGCGCTTCATTTGTAATGACCAGCAAGGTCACAGCAAACAGCCACAGTGTGGGTGATCCACGTCCCAGGGAAGATGCGCCTTCATGGAATCATGGAATGGTTTGGGTCAGAAGGGACCTCAAAGACCATCCAGTGCCACCCCCTGCCATGGGCAGGGACACCTCCCACTGGGTCAGGGGGCTCCAAGCCCCATCCAACCTGGCCTGGAACACCTCCAGGGATGGGGCAGCCACCACTGCTCTGGGCAACCTGGGCCAGGGCTTCCCCACCCTCACAGCAAAACATTTCTTCCTAAGATCTAATCTAAATGTCCACTTTTCATCTTAACATCATTTCCCTTGTTTGTATCCCTGCCCTCCCTGATCCAGAGCCCCTCCCCAGCTTTCCTGCAGCCCCTTTCAGTACTGGGAGGTTGCTCTAAGGTCTCCCTTGGAGCCTTCTCCTCTCCAGGCTGAACGACCCCAACTCTCTCAGCCTGTCCTCGTACAGGAGGTGCTCCAGGCCCTGGATCATCTCCATGGCCTCCTCTGAACTCACTCCAACAGCTCCATGTCCTTCCTGTGCTGAGGACTCCAGAACTGAACACAGTACTGTACTTTCATCCTCCCAGCCCAAAGTTAACTCTGCTGAGGTCCTCAGACTATGGGATTTCCCACAAGGTAGGCTGGCCCATGTCTGCCAGGGTTCGCAGTAGCCAAAGCCAACCCCCTCTTTCTTATGCAAACCCAAGGAGCACAAAAAGAAACCAACCCACCAATTCAAATGCAAACAAGAAGCCATTACTACTAAAAAAGTGGAGCAAAGAGAACATTTACTGCCAGTGCCCCAACGACTTCTTTATGCCTTTCATGTCTTGTCTGTTCAATACAATGAGTTCCTACAACAGGGACTGAATCTTTTTGGCTTGATGTGCACCACAGAAGCTTGTAGACTTCTGTGTCCATTAGGGGTGATTCCACGCTGCTGCAATATTAATAGAACATTGTTTTCCCCTTGGTAGTCACTACGTATTATTTGACTGAAGTTTCTCTTTCTTTTGCACCGCGTATTAGTTTTTCTAGCCATATGAAACCAAAGTTGCAAAAACCCGCGCAGCAGGTACCTAGACACAAGCCACCGCATTCACTCAAGAGACGGAGATGTACGTGAGTCACCTTTGAGTCAGGATTTCTGCTAGCTTTGTTGGTTTTTTTCCTGGGCATCATAATAACTTTATAGAGAGTGACAGCACATCTGGGGAAGCTGCATTAGGATTGCCTGCCCTGCTGTGCTCACTCATCGCAGTGTGCGACAGCCGCTCAGCTATCGCCCCAGCCGTGTTCTGCTTTGACACCGTCACCTCCTCGGGCTGGCAGAGCTCTAAACGAGAAAGCAGGACTTCCAAGCAGATCAAGGTTTGTTACAAATGAGGTATTTGTGAATCCCTAGGGAAGACCCTCCAGAAGGTGAAAATCTCTGCCTCTCTCCCAGTGTCAGCCGCAACGAACCACCAGGATCGACACATGGAGAGCAGTTGACTCCTAATCCAAGCAGGGGCAGTCGTTCCCTCTGACCTTGCCTCTCCTCTTGTTTCTTTGCCCTGTTCCACCCTCCTAGGGGAGGTATTAGAAAAGAATGAAGACTGACCACCAGGCACTCCCACCTGAGAGCCTCAATGCCACTGTAGCTGCTTAGGAACTATAATCAGTAGGAATAAGGCTTGATTAGTTTCTAATTTCCCCTGGGTCTTGGGTTGCAGAGCTGCAAGAGTTGATCAGGGTTTACTATAAAGGTTCCTTTCTCAAAACTGCTTCTCAAACATGGCTGAGTAAACATGGATCTTGGATCCTGGTCATCCCATTTCAATGCGGATCAGCCCCACCTCTCACCTTGACCTTACCTGGCAGGGTGTCCATAATGTAGTTCTGGCTCTGAGCATCCCAGCTCCTACAGGTTGTGGCAAGAGGTGGGAGATGCCCCAACTCACTCCAATTTTCAGTTGGAAATTGTGCCAGGCTCTGTCTTCTCTAATTGTCTGGACTCAGCTCACCCAGCTTGCACCTAAGGTGGGCAAGGGAACTTAGGCTCCCTCTGTCCTCTACAGAGAAACGGGCATCTGCCCACCTAAGATCTGCACTGATTCTGCCATGAGATTCCTGCAAGGAACCCAGCAGGTATCTGAGCATCACCAAATTCAAGCTGAAAGCCCACGACACCTTCAACATCTGGACATTGTATGTCTTGAAACAAATCAAGTGACTGCTCAGTCACAGGGCTTGCAAAGACAGGGCTGCTGCTGCACCCAGCAGTCCCACTGCATCGGATGTAGCTTTAAATCACCTCCCTGCAGCAGCAGGAGTGAGAAGTGATAAGATCTCACAGGTCTTCTCCTCCCTGTGCCTTGGTAAAGGCTGTCCTTCAACATCCAAGCCACTCAAAGTCACCAGACGGATGCTTACCAACACCAGAGCTTTCCACACATCTAAAAAGCACATTAAGAGGCTGGAGTGATACCAAAGACAGATGAGACGAGAGATCTGGAGGAATGCTTCAGTTTCCCTCATTTATTGGCAGTTGGACAGTCAGGATGCCCCAAGGCTGTAATAAAGCAGCTCTTTGTCATCCCAGCCAGTGACTTGTGTGAAATACTCCCCATCAGACACGACTATACATAATCAATTCAGTGCTTTAGAATGAACGCACATGGCCTTCCCAAAACACCTCCAAAGTATCATAGCAGGCTGCACTCACAGTTTATCCAGGATAAGGCCAGGAGAACCATGTGGAGAGCTGCGGTCACCTGCAGCTTCAGTGAGCTGGTCAAGTACCACACAACTTGTTCACACATGCGTGAAGAAAAATGTCACTTTTCTTTTAATCTGGGTGGATGGGCACATCCACCAAGGGACCACAGTTAAATACCTACTCCCACAGTCCTGGAGGGGCCATCTTTTGCCGTCAGTAGGTGTCTGAGTAGCCTGAGTGTTTTTGTCTTGCAATCCAATTAGGAGCCACTTAAACATCTGGTGGTGAAGGACTCCACTGCACCAGCCAAACCCCTGTGCCCAGCGTCCTTCTGCACTACTTGATTTTGCCATCACGTGCTCACTGATCAAATCCCCTTGCAACACAGCTCCCATCTAAATACATTCATGAAACTCAGTTTAGACCACCACAATAAACCGATTTTGAAATGTGGTTTATTTTTGACCACAGGGGGGGCTAATGACCATTCCATTATCCTGCAGCAATGTCTATCTTGGTGCTGCAGACCTCCTCTGTCTTTGATGCATTGGGAATCATGGAATGGTTTGGGTTGGAAGGGATCTCATAGCCCAATCAGTTCCAACCCCCCTGCCATGGGCACGGACACCTCCCACTGGATCAGGGGCTCAAAGCCCCATCCAACCTGGCCTTGAACACCTCCAGGGATTGGGGCAGCCACAGCTTCCCCAGGCAACCTGTGCCAGGGCCTCCCCACCCTCACAGGAAAACATTTCTTCTTTATATCGAATCTCAATCTCCCCTCTTTCAGCTTAAACAGGGCACATCTCACACCAAGAAGGACAGGCTCACGCTTACCGAGCAGCACGTCATAGATAAAGTTTAATCCTTTGTAGGAACCACTCTCCATCATACTCAGCTCTCCTACATCAACTCTACAGGAGATTATACAGCAGAAAAAGGGACTGACACATCCCCCTGCCACCACAATTTAAAGAGGAATCCGTCCCTCAAGAACTAAGAAACCAGCTAAGCACCTGGGCTACCCTGAAAGGGATTATGCAGGGCTAAGTGTTTGCTGCTCAAACCCCAGAAGACAAATACCAAATTTATGCATTTTATCCTGGGAAGTCCCACTGATGCCTTACTGAGAGGCAAACCCTCTGCCCTGCTCACCCTGCCCACCAAACGAATCACATGGTGTTTCACCCTGCGAACATCCCCTCCCTCTGCCGCAATGCAAAAAAAGAAATCCAAGAAATCTGATTTTTGCAAACTGCACCTCTTTAAGCAAACGCCCATCTTCCCTTTCGTGTAGGATTTGGGGCTTGGTTTTTGGGTTATTCCTTCATAAAAAAATTGAGCAGTAGGAAGACCCATCTGGTTGAGGTGTGTTGCAGCACAAAAAGGAGGTCATCCGCAGGATTGGCTTGTTTTTCATTTCCTTAATGTCAGTGTGGGGTGAATGTGATGACTGGAACGTGACACATTAAAGCGACTGAAATCAGGTTGCTCCCACCAAGCTCTGACTAAGCAGCTGGAGAGGAGCTCGTGAGGCATCACACCACGGAGGTCTCCCCGCTCCCCAGGGCAGACATAACGGTGCGGCTGAGGGCAGCGCCACCAGAAGTCAATGCCCAGAACCTCCATTAAATTCAGCACACGAGGGAGATCCACGTTGGACCCTTCACAGCATTCGCTTAACCAGGAGGTGGGAAGGAGAACCCAGGAGGTCCTTGCGTGGTCACTGGTGGATTGGCTGAGTTTGGTGACATTGTATCTGCTACCAATATCCATGTCTGTGAGTGAGGGCTTGCCATGAACCATCACCCCTTGGTACTTAGGGATGGATAAATGAGATTGCCAAATTAAATTTACCCCTACTTAGCAAATGTCATAAAATAAGTATAAAAAAATATTAGTATATAAAATGTAATTTCCTGCCAGGCAGCAGGAAAATGGCTGAGGGTTCCCAGAGTCATTCAGTCTGACACAAAAGTTTACCTGGGAATGGTTCTATATGAAATAACCATATTTTCACCAGTACTTGAGGAATGGAAGGAGTCACAGAAGAGGTCACCTCTGCACCAAGAAACCCTGGACCATCAGGGAAGCAATTGCATCAACTCTCCATGCTCTCACCGCACCAGCCGTGGCCGTGCTAGGATGCAGGCAGTGCAGAGAGGAGACTTTCTGGAGAAAGAGGTGGCTTCTGGCTGGGTTAAAAGGGAAGAACAAACAGGATGGGGATGGCATAAGGAAATTCTACAGAATTAAACAAGGAGGAAATGTTCCTCCTTATTATAATTTAAGTCCGTGCACTTGCTTAATTAACGGAATGTATGGTGCAGAGTATGCGGATGACAAATGCACCCAAACTATTTTTAACACAGTTTAAAAAGACGCATTAAGGTTGTAAATTCAAAGTGGGAAACGCAAGAATTGCGTTGGCCCTCGGCACACAGCTTTAAAGTCTCTGAATACAGGCTGTGTTCTTGCTACCTGCCCCAAATCCAGCCCCCTCTTCAGCTCAGGGACCAAAGAGGAGCAGCTCACCCCGGATGAGGAGATGTGTCTCTGGACACATCAGGCTATGGGGGTGCCCAGTGCAAGCACCATGCAGAGAACACGGTGATCCCTCCTGAAAGAAGATGGCAGGTAGGGACAAAAATCACTTTCAAGTATCTCAGCCCTTCAAATCAGCCCCACGGAGCACAGGACAGGTTACAAAACGCAGCGTTAAAGGACTAGAAGAAGAAAAGATATCTAAAGCATTGAAAGAAATAAAATGGAATATTTGGGGGAGCAAAATGCCTCCCTGTGCAGAGAACTGCTGCAATTGGAAGTGCTGCTGCATCCCTCCCAAAGCCTGACCTGCTGTTTAGACACAGACCAACTTTTCAAGTTCCAGCTCAACCTTGAAGAGAAGGAGGCCACGTGCTGCATTGCTAAGGCTCTGTCCAAAAAAAAAAGGGGAGGGGGGAAGTGAAAAATAGAAAAGAAAGACAGTGACAGAAATACCGGGAGATGATGAGACAGGGGATGCTCAGACCTCCAGGAGTCAGAGTCCACCTCCAGCCATGCTCAAAAATGGGACCCACCAGGCTCAGCTGCCTATGTGCAAAATACATATCTATATCTCTATATATCTGTATACATAGCCAACTCTCAGGAGCAGGTAACTCGGTTGTGTCGGTGTAGGAAGAGTTATTAAGTACAAAAATGAATCACAACAAAAATAGAAAACAGTGCTTTTGCTGAGGCAACCCCTGAGAGGAGACCACACCGATGAGTTTGGGGCTGAGGGGGGGGGGGGGGGGTGCGCCCTGAATTTCCCTGGTTTCTTATGAATGAAATAGTGCAAAGGGGAACCAGTGACAACAGGAAGAGGTGGGGAAAGAAATGAGATAGATTGGATTGAGGATGTGGCGTTGGAAATAAATGCAACTTGTACAGGCATCTCGAGGCAGCACATCAGCCTCCTGCCTGGGAGCTGGGCCTCTGCAGACAGGCATTTATCACAGGTGCTTACGCAGAGGCACCTCGTATTTATTAAACCACCTCCACGGTGGAAGAGTCTCGGTAGTTTGTGTCTTGGCATTGGGGTGCAGGGAGGCTGCACAGCAGCCCGGAGCAGCTCCATACCTAGCAATGCAACTGGGTCCATAGGCATGTCTACAACCTAAAACCCAACCTTGCAGGGTCACAAACTCATTCACACTGGAAACAGGTCCTAAATCTTCATCCAAGCACGTCTCTGTGAGCAGCAGGAGCAGAGAAATAGGGGTGATGGCAGATGGGGTCGGGGTGCAGAGGCTGAGCCGTGCACTGCCCGAGACCACAGCAGGACGAGGCTCCCTCACCCACAACCGTGTTCAGGACTCTCTACTGCAGCGTGAAGGCTAAAGGTGCTTTTGTGCTCAAGGCTTTGGCACAAAATGGGATTTGGGGTAGGAGGAGACAGCGTGACCCGAATAGCGTGGGGAGGGCACAGCATCGCGCATCAGGACTTTGGGGATGGCTTCAGCTCTCCCACACAAACTTCACGACCTTGAGCCAATCCCTTCATCCTCCCATATCTTTGAATAAGCAGCTGCTAAGCTTTTTGTGTCTGTTCTGTCTGGATTACAGCCGTCTAGTTACAAAATAAACAGGACCCCTTCCTCCCTGCCCCATCCAAACTCACACAGATCTGGCACAGGTCAGGCTCACCTGGGCAGCAAAGCAATATCTGGCACATGGGCTTATCCTGGTGACTTTGTAGGATGCTTACCATATCTTTCAGCACTTTAAATAATACATCAGCAGAGTCAAGGCTAAACATAACATAGGGAGAGTTCAGGAGCCTGGAGTCCATGTAACTTCCCGATACACTGTAAAAAATTAATTGTATGACTGATGCTTCACAGATATTGGTGCAATTACCACCTCAGCCCCGAATTCAGCCTCCATTTCCCGATGGATGCATGGTCAGAGGATGGTTTTCCAGTGGTTACATCTCCTAGCTGCTCGGGCATCTGCCCCGAGGGGAGCCAGGGTGGCTGCCCAGATCCTGGCACATCCCAGACCAGCGGTTTCTAATCGGAGGGCACCGCTCCGTGTGGCAGCACAGCAGGTACAAGTGGAGTCACGAGCCCAGGAGAAACACAGCTGCTTGGGCTGGGGGGGAGGTGCCCAGGGGGGATGCAGCTACACAGTGGGAGCCAAAGGGCTCTGCAGCCTGGCACGGGGGATAAGGCTTTCATGGGAAAGAGATCCCTGGCAGGAGGTCAGTTTGGGATGGCCCTGCTCCTGCCTCATGAGGGTTACTGACTGCCCAAGCAAACGCCACCACAGAGATCCAAACGGCTCAGAAGTTGAGACAGAGCAGCTGAAGAAGACAAAGATGCTTATAAAGCCTTCATGCTCAGAGCTACCTCCACTGTTTGCCATTTGGTTTCAGCCCCATCCATCTGTCCCCAAGCTGGGGTCTCAACTGTATTTAATAGCACGTTGCATGCAACATCCTCCCCATCCTCGGCGCTGACACAGGCAAACACCCAGCTCACAATGTGAACGCTCGGACCCTGCACATAATTCTGGAGGGGTTTGTGACACAAGTCACCTACAACTCCAGAGGATGGCCCTGAGCATGGAGGATGCTCAGGACTCCCCGGTGCTGGACTTCACACTCCTCATCATTGCTGCAACTGAGCTTCACAGATGTTCCCTCTTCTCCTCTCTCATTTCCCTAGGGAGAAGATCTCTTCACAAGGACCCCAACTCGCTGCAGTGCACAGCAAAGCTTCTCCCTTCCACCCAGCCAGCATTTCACCGGCTCTCCGACCCGACTCGGCAACATCTCCTTGGAAGGCCTCAATGTACAAAATGGCTGAGGACCAGCGAGCACATCCCAACACCTTATCTGAGAACAGCTTAACAGCAAAATGATGGGAGAAAAAATACAAAAGGCCCCCAAAATCCTCTTGCCAGGGCTGGCGGAGGCCCTGACCGTGATGAAAAACACGCAAACAAAAAAATCCCATCGGTACCAAGAGAACAAGATTGAACCCAGGCCTGCAGAAGAGCCTGGTGGGACCGTGGAAAGTCCCAGAGGGAAGGGAGTTGCAGTAACACAGCAATTTCTCTTGACCCTCCCTTTGCAATCCTCTAAGCACCGGGAAGTCATCTGCGCTCCCTATGCAGCAATGCCTTCAGAGATGGGCATCTGGGTACCAACCAGCGGGGCAGATGTGGGCGTTTCTGGCTAAAAATAAAGGGGTGGCAGAGGGGAAATGTGCACCCTGGGACTGCTCCTTTGTTTACCGCTCCATCGCTGTGCAGCTCGAGCCTCAGACACTGATTAGCATTTCTTTCTAGACACATCTCCAACCCAGCTGCTTCCCACGGGGGGGACAAGAAAGACCTCCAGCACCCAAAACCAACCCCAGCCCCAAAGCCTTGGCAGCCACACAGCAGCCCAAGATGGGGACAGGGGAGAAGGAGCTCTGGGAGGAGGGGTGGGAAGGACAGGCAGTGCCTGAGCAGAGCTTTTTTGTTCCTCTGCTCACAGCATTGCTATGGTGATTTCAAGCAAGACGGAGGAGCAGTCCCTACCCATCACTCCCGCTGCTCCAGCCCCGCATGAGCAGCCCCTTCCCCCGCAAGCGGGGGGGGGGAGGGGGGCAGGGGCCCGGTGCATAGCACATCCCCGGGGGAGCCACCCTCCAGCTCTGCAGGGGCTCCCCCACCCCTCGGAATTGCCTTCCTCACCGCCCCCCACCCCCTCCCGGGTGCAAGGTACCTGGGCACGGTGCCATCCTGCACCGGGTACCCAGGGCGAGGGATGCAGCGGCGGCTGGGGGAGGGGGGGGTCCTCAGCATTCCCACGGGGCCTGGGAGGGGGGGCTCAGCATGTCCCTGGGGCTGAGGGTGGGAGAGGCTCAGTATCCTCACGGGAATGGGGGGCGGCGGGGGGGAGCTCAGCATCCCCACAGGGCTGAGGATGGGGATGTTCAGCATCCACACGGGGCTGGGAATAGGGAGGGGGTCTCAGCATCCTCATGGGGATGGACCTGGGGGGAGCTCTGTATCCCCCCGAGGCTGGGGGGGATCTCAGCATCCCTCCCCCTGCACCCGCTCTGCAGCCGGAGCACCCTTCCTCTCCAGCATGCATTTGGGGGGCTGGGGTGGGGGTTGGGGGAGAGGGGCAGATCCAGACCCACTGTTTGTGGGGAGTGAGGGGGTCTTTCCCAATGGCTTTGCCCCCTCCCCACTCTTTTTTTACTCACACGTATGCGTGGTAAATGAAAGCCCAGCCCCGCGGTCTCTCCAGCACATTGTAGAGGAAATTCTGCAGCTTGCGGTAAAAAGCATTCCTTTTGGGGGGCTTCCCGCTGCCCGCCCCCCCCGAGCGGGGTTTGCTGAGGATGCTGCCCCTCTTGGTGCTTTCGGAGCCGGCGATGAGGAGCGCCCCATCCCGGCTGGAGTCCGGGGCACCCGGGTCCAGCCCCACGAAGCCCACCTTGAGCTTCTTCTCAGCAGTGGGGCCGGGGTAGACACCTCCGTTGCGGGATTTTTGCACCATGGTGGTGCCCGGGGCGGGGGAGGGGATGGAAGGGGGGTTGGAAGGGGATGGAGGGGGGGAAAGGGGGGGCTGGGGGCTCCGCCCGCGCTCCCCACCGCTGCTGCTCCGAGCCCGGCGCAGGCGAAGCCGCAGGAGAAACCGGCTGCAATCTGCTCCTCCTGCACCGCCCCGCCCCTGCCCGCCCCCTTAACCCTCGCCCTGCCTCGGCAGCCTTCTCGAGCATCCCCCACCCACTCCAAAAAAAGCCAGGTTTGACACCTGGAAGGAAAAAGCAAGCGCTGGGCTCTCCCCAAAAATCCGAGTTTGGCATCATCCAGCAAGCGCTGAGCTCTTCCCTTTGGAGACCAATGGTTGGACCCAAGGGAATGGCAGGAAGATGTGCCAGGGGAGGGTTAGGTTGGAGATTAGGAGAAGGTTCTTCACCCAGAGGGTGATGGAGCACTGGAACAGCTCCCAGGGACGCAGTCACTGGTCAAGCCTGACAATATTCCAGAGGCATTTGGCCAATGCCCTCAGCCACACAGTGTAAGTGTTGGGGTTGCTCTGTGCAGGGACAGGAGTTGGACTCTGTGGTCCTTGTGGGTGCTTTCCAACTTGGGACACTCTACCACAATTCTATGATTCCCCAGAAGAAGGCTCCAGCATCCTTCTCAAAAATCTGGCATCTTATCCCTGCCCACAGGTCAGGGTCCAGCGTTCCCTTCCCAATCCAGGCTCTGGCAACACCCCCCCTAAAATCACCAGAGTTGTCACAGAATCTTTAACGTTGAAAAAGATCTCCAAGATCACCAAATCCAACCCAACCTTACCGTGCCTACTCAAACCATGTCCTAAAGTGCCACATCTACAGATTTTTTTAACCCCTCCAGGGATGTAGATTCCACCACAGCCCTGGGCAGCCTCTGCCAATGCTTCACCACTCTCAGTAAAGAAATTTCTCCTAGGCTGCAGAAGCCTAGGATAAGATAGAGGTACCTGCCCCACTCAATTATCCTCCATGGAAAAGGGTCATTTTTGTGCAATGGGAGAACCTACAACCAAACAAAATCAAGCCCAGGACTACCAGCCGCTACTGTAGTGAATTTTCTATTCCTTATAACTCAACAAGTCAGTCAGTTGTAAGAAAACAGTTCTTTGAGACAATGCCTTTTGTATGTAAATAAATTGCAAGCTCAGATAGGCTGCTTGAGGAAGCAGCAAAATGGTTGCCTGAAGTTCCCTGACACGCAGGAACCATGCAGGGCTGTGTTTCAGCTCGCTCTCTTGCAAAGGCCAGCAGCTGAAAAACCAGTCCTGCCATTCTGTACTGTTGACACCCTTTTCCTGAAATGCATATTTAAATGAGAAAATCAACATCACCTTCCAGAGTGCATTTCCCAGGTCCTGGCTTTGGTGATCAAGGCCAGGTTGGATGGGGTTTTGAGCCCCCTGATCCACTGGGAGGTGTCCCTGCCCATGGCAGGGGGTGGCACTGGCTGGGCTTTGAGGTCCCTTCCAACCCAAACCATTCTGAGATTCTATGATCCTTACACCTCAGAAAAAACCCAAAGACAACTAATGGACAAGAGGAGTATTGAGACAAAAACAGCTTCTGCTTACTCTCCAAATCCTACCCTGTATGTTAAAAGAGAAGCCAACGTGGAGCAGCCCTACATTTTTTATGAACATCATCTTTCCCTGACCCACATTCTCTCCAAAGCGTGGCCCGAAGAAAAGATATCTCTGCAAGGCAGAAAACTAAAGCTGGGTTAAATAACGGAAAAACAGATCTGCAAGTATGTCAACAAATAAATTACTCAGTTCAGCGAGGGGCCATTCTTTTCATTATTTGTGAACACTTGTAAGTTCATTAGTGTTCTTTAACAGGGTAGCCAATTACAAGTGTGCCTGGCAATAATGTACGAAGTGCACTATTATAGATTCAGTGACGCAATCCAAAAGCAGGAAATATCCCCCTCCACAGAAAGGACAACAACAAACAGAAGAAGCTATTTTCAATTAACAAATTTGAGATTACTAATAGTCTGTGAGCCTTGAAGAAGAATCTGATTTCATCACATTCCTCTTTCCCTAATTAGTTGGTAATTTGCAGTGCCACCCTGCAGTATAGCTTTGGGCATCATGCATCTCCAAGAGCATCAAAAACCAAGAGTAGGCTAAAGGAGAGGATAGGATTTCATCCTTCCCAAGCCTTAGGTGGGCTGAGGAAAGACACAATATGGTTGTAGCAGCTGGCAGGGCTTGTTTCTTCACTTGGGAAGGAGGTAAAACCTCAAAGACGAGGAAGTCTTGTTGACAAGTGGCACCAAGAGTGGTCTCCTTATATAAGTAAAACAGTCCTTGGGAGGTGGAAAAGGCCTGAAAATGCAAATGAAGACCCACTTTAGTCGTGCTCCTTCTCTTTTTTCACCTTGGACTCTTCAGGAATCTCTAACCCATTCTCTACAGATAATATTTCATGGGTTGGTGCTGCAAGTTGTAGTTGCCTGTTCAGAAGCAGCACGGCTGCTCGAAGAGGGCTTTCCCTCACGTGGCAGGAAAGCAGGGCTGGAGTCCCTCTACCAAATCACGCTGAGACCCCAAGCACATGACTTTCTGCTTTCCTCCCAATCTCCCCAGCATTCCAGTCTGCCAGCTCCCAGCAGCTCTTCCTCAATCCAGTTTGCACAGCGTCTGGCAAGTTGCAACCTTGAGAGGCTCAGTGGTCTCTCAGGAATGACTGAAATCCAGTCGCTAATCGAGCTGCGGTGTCCTGCCAAGGAGGTTGCAGCAGGTAGTTTTTGAGGATGAAGTCAGTTTGTTGCTACCTCTGCTGCGGGGTGGAAGAAAAGACACAGCCACTAACACCGTGCGAATTAACGAGATATACAAAGCAGTACTGGGAAGGTGCTTTTATCTGATCCAAGGACGTTACGTCTCCACAAACAAACAGGATTACTGAGTCAGTTCTTTGCTTTCATCACTACTGATGGCTTAAAAACACGAATACCATAGCAGAGGACAAGTTCAAAGGAGAAAATGCTGTAAGAAAGAAATCCTTGTGCATAAATGGAGAATTCTGCACGTTTCCAAAGGGGAAAGATGAGCATGACAAGGGGATGAGTATTTCTGGCTAGAACATAAGCCAGTCCTCTGCAAAGGTTCCATCATTTGAGATGAGGACATTTGGGCATACCTGCAGAGAACTTTTAGAGTGGTGAAACTGAGCTGAGATTGCTCATCACCACTATTATTTCAGCCACAAGAAAAGAGGGCTTTGGTAAGAGACAAATTGGTTGAGCAAACTTAAATAAGATTGAAGGTGACCAACAGCATCCTGGCTCAGATCAGACATGGTGCGGCCAGCAGGACCAGGGGAGGTACTCAGTGCTGATGACACCCTTAGAGGTCTTTTCCAACCTAAACAACTCTATGATTCTATGAAGACCCATGCCCTGTTTATGGGATCAAGAAAGGGACTAAAACCACATTATAAATCTGGAGTTGCTAAGGATGTGGGATTACGAGCAGGTGCAGTAGTGTTATCTCACTGACCAGAAAATCTTCCTGGAGCTACCTGTAATTTGGCCTAAGCCTTCTTGCTGTGGGCAAGCCGGGGTCTGCAGCCCCCCGCTGCCACCAGAGGGGAGAGTCAGTCACTCTAGTCCTTGGGGCCATGGAAACCAAGAGATGAAGACGCTGTTGTGGTAGGACTACCTTGAGAGCGAGAGGGTTTTAAATTGAGTGCAGGCAAAGAGAAAAGCCCTTTCTTTGCACTCTCAAACACATTATCACCACTAATTTAAATTACTTCTTTTTACCAGCCTAAAATGAAGATACACCAGATGGTTGTCCAGTTTCCATCAAATCTGACAGCCTCCAGGCTAATTAAATTTGTGTCAATTTTCATGAAAACAAGAAACCTAGAAAGAGGCAGAAGCTCCCTAATGCCTTGTCCTTCCCCTCCAAAGGGGATCCTGAAGTGTGAACTCATTTTTATCAGATGCCACAGAAGGTGCCCGTGAGGACACCACCCCTCCCAGCCACTAAAATGCTTCAGTCAGGATTTGCAGCCAATGTGCTGGTAAAAATCCAGGCTTCCCTCCTCACAGTGCTGACAGAGCTACTCGTTTTACATCATATATTTACTGGATGCAAAATTTCTGTGCCACCATCCATCTTTCCGTCTCATTCTTAGACAGCAACTACATTGTTGGATGCTGCTCCAGCAAAACCTGGGACAAATTAAGCCACATGAGACTGGATTGAGCTGCAGCTGGAAGCATTTGAGTGCATGAGCAGAAACCTCCCTGGGTTGCTCCAAATCACCTGGGAAAGGAAACACCTTGCATCCTTTTCTCAACTAGGAAGTTTCTCCTTCCTAAGAGTGGTTAAAATTACTTAGGTCTAAATATTCATTTGTGCTTTGTAGTCCTAAATGTAAAGAAAACCAGTTATTGGAAGGAAGGACTACTTGACTGGCAACATAGAAGGAGAAACAGTGGGGAAAAGCAAAACCAGGGTGAAGTCTGTTGAATTAACCTGAGTTATGCTCAGAGCATCCATAAGGATGAAAAGCTCCTTAGTCACACAGAGACCCCTAGCACCTCTTGGCTACCGTGCTTCTTCCCTTCTTCCCCAGGTAAATTCCCCACTGACCAGGTCTCCTTCCCCACCTCTACTCTTCATGCTTCCTTCATTAGCCTCCAGCTCTGACTCTTGCCCGAGCCTCCTTTGAGACCACACGCAATTCCCTTTCTTCATTTTTATCGTTACCTTGAAGGTATTTTTAGCCTGTGACCACGTTGCCCCTGAGCCTTCCTTTTCTCAGACTCTGTAAATTTAGCACTCTCATGTCTCCTAGCGCTCACGTTCTTCCTCCTGACCTCCTTGGTTTTCTGCCTCCTCCTGCACCTGTGAACGTCAAAGCCACACAACTCAAATTACTGTCACCTCTGCGCTCTTAGACTTCATTTCCTAAGATAAGGATGATCCAGGGCCCCCTCCCCACTCTCCTAGAGCCACCACGAGTTCCTTGGGGATGACCCATCAGATGTGACTTGGAAGACTTCCCATCAGCAGCCCCTTTCCGGTTTTTACCAGCACTTTGCTCTTTACAACACACAGATTTATAGCAACAAAACTAACCTGGGTTTGCATGGGAGCTCTTCCAGCCTTGCGAGGTCTCAGGAGCTTGAGGTCCAGCTCAGGACTGACTCTCCTCTCATTAAGGCATCTCCCAGGACCATAACTGTATCCTGGCTGGAACCCAGTCCCACAAAGCCCATTAGGTGCTTTATTCCCATCCAAGCACATCCCTCCCACCACCTTCAAAGATTAATTGAAACCTGCATGAATATTTAGGGACTGGAGGTTGTCATCAGAATAAAAAAAGGAAAAAAAAAAAAAAGCCCCATACTGAAATAGCTAATAACTCCAACACATCTTATCTGAGAGATAAGGAGCACAAAGTATTTCTGTGCTTTGCTGTAAAGGGAGTCAGGGGAAGCCAAATAAAATAGTCTCCAAGTGGTTCCAGGTGTCCTGGGTTAGGAGGGGAGGGACGTTCCAGACCTGGGCTCCACCTCACCTGGGTAGGCTGCTGTTGGCATTTATGTCATGTCACGTCATGTCATGATTTCATTTCACTGAAGAAAAATTTATTTTCTTCTTTGTTGCAAACTTTTACTGTTTTGCTTTTTCTTCCTTGCTGAAATGTGAAAATCTCCACATTTGGCAACCAAGCCAACCAAAGTCAATCACTGAAGTACTGAAAAGCTTTAAGACTAATTGTTTTGTCTTTTCATTATTGAAAGAGGTTTTTGAAAACCTTCCCAAAGGTAAAAATCTATTTTCCAATTTTTTTCATGTATTTTTTTTCTTTTCAAAAATCATACAATCATGGAATGGTTTGGGTTGGAAGGGACCTCAAAGCCCATCCAGTTCCACCTCCCCTGCCATGGGCAGGGACACCTCCCACTGGGTCAGGGGGCTCCAAGCCCCATCCAACCTGGCCTGGAACACCTCCTGGGATGGGGCAGCCACCACTGCTCTGGGCAACCTGGGCCAGGGCCTCCCCACCCTCACAGCAAAACATTTCTTCCTAAGATCTCATCTCAATTCCCCCTCGTCCTATCCCTGCACTCTCTGAATGAGAGCCCCTGCCAAACCCCTTTCAGTACTGGGAGGCTGCTCTAAGGTCTCCCTGGAGTCTTCTCTTCTTCAGGCTGAGAAATGTTAGAGGGAAGATCAGGTTTTGGTTTTAATTAAGAGGTTTGCCTTTCATCCACATTTCAGGTTAAAAAATGCAAGTGTTCTGTTGGGAAACTGCCAGGTAGACCTGTCTGTCTCTGTTCTGCCGCCTCTGTCACAGTATACGTCGTGTCATATGCAGAGAAAAACTCCCGTAGCAACTAAATTCATAGTTTCTCTGCAGCATGAGCTTTTGCTGCAGGCTTGCTTCAGTCTTTCAGGCTGGACACTTGGGAAATCAAGCAAACACGAAGGGACAAGGGTTTATGATTTATTTATCTCTAACCTGAGTTCCTAAGGAAAGCTGGTGTATGGGCATATGCCTCTTCTCTCCTTTAATAACTGCAGAGCTTACAGGCAATTAAGTTCATTAAAGGCACGGGGCACATTTCAGATTGCTACAAGTGAAAATACGTGATCAGAGAGAGGACAGAAACCCTGAAATCTCCCTACTGAGGGAGACGGTGATGCACGCACAAAACTATATCAGACATCAGAGAACCCACTCGTGACTTTTAAAACATAAACGCATGTGAAACCTGGAAACCCCTGGTTCTCTTCCTCATGAAACTGCTTCTTTGATCCTTTTTGGTCCCACGTGGGGAGCCCTAGAGAGGCAGAAAGCCTCTAATAGACACCTCTGTGCCTGGGTGTTCAACAAGGCAGGCAGGAGCGAGCCTGACGGGCAGGTTCTCCCCCTGGTGAAGCCGATGCTGTCTCTGCAGAATGACAGTTCCTCTCTTCCAGCCTTATTTTCATGCAGCCCCTGTTTCGTTCTTGCAACTTTGCCTTGCTCACACTGGTCCAAAGGATGTTCCTGTCCTCTGGGCATCCGGATGTTCTGGCTGTGCCCAAGAAACGTCTCATTCAGCATCTCTGTGTACTCCCTGTGTGTGCAAACAGCGGGCAGAGCAGGGGAGGGCGGTTTTAAAAATGAGCCGGGTTTGTAGGATGCCAGCTGGCAACGGCTCAGCTGCGCAGGCCACCTTGCAAGAGGGACTTCACCTCCACTTGAAGATGTGATCAGCCTCAGACGTTCCTCCCTGTCCCTACTCTCCTGCATATTTCCCATCGTCCCCGTGGAGATCTATGGCTGAGGCACCAAAGCATGTTGACCTGCAGCAGCACAATTCCCTCCCGACAATCGCTCTAACAGGAACCGCTCAGAGCATACAAGATGCTCCATTAATCACAGCCACCTCCCGCCCGGTGCAGGATGCTCTCGCTTATCAATTCAGCCCTTGGGGTCAGCACCAGAGGAGGAGTCCACACTGTGTCCTTCAAGACCATGCAAATCCAAGAGGATCATCCCATCACACTGATGTGGGAGCAGTGCCAGGGGCTGGCACAGGCAACAAACCCCCTGTATTCGCGCTTCGCACCAAAACACAGGCTCAGAACCTGCAACCTTCACTAAGTAGCTGCTGTCACTCCCACCAGCTGCCCAGAAAGGCATTATTTGGGGATCATCTTCCCCTTTTTCCCCTTCTTCTAGCCCCATCCTGAAGACTTGGGCACTTCCAGACTCATCGCTCCTAAGTGCTCAGCCGGCAGGCGCTCGCTGGCATTGCAGAAAGCATTTAGCAGATATAAGGCATGAAAATAGTGCCAGGCAAGGGGTGATTAGAAAACATTTAGTTGAGGCAAAACCAGGCCATCCTAAGTTTGCAGGCAGCCTGACGCATGGAAGGAGTGTTTGTGAATGGAGCTGAAATGAATTATTTGAGGATGCTGCAGTATCTCTATGTAGAACATCCAAGCTGTGGCTAAATGATACCTGAGCACTTGGAGGCACTGGAGGGGGTATCTGGCCAGGATCTCAGCCCTGGGCTGTGTTACAACTCGGGTTTCTCCTTCAGATCAGCAATAGCTTTGCACAGGGGTGAAGACAGAGGCCAAGAGGAGGATGGGGCACAGCGCGTCCCCCTGGCCAGCGCGGCTGCTTTGTGCTCCCCTGGCTGCGAATGTGCCTCAGGCTCACACCAAAAATGTGGATCTCGAATGAGGGGATGCAGACAGAGCTGGTTAAAGCAAATGAGTAAAAACCTTCCAGGTTTGGTCCTTGAGACATTACAAAATGCTGGGTTGGCTTGGAGTAGCTTGGCTTGCTACCCTCCTCCCTGAATTTGTACCTCTCTGGGGCAGGATTTGGCCAAGGGGGCACGGTGGAAGCAGGATGGAGCAACATGACCTGCCCAGGTGTGGGAGGTTTTTTCTCTGCCTTTGATCAGCTGCCTTCTCCCCCTTCTGATCTGTCCCATCATCTGCTTCCCAAGGAGTTTTACCCCAAGCATTCCACGTTACCAGCTTGCTGTACAGAAAGCCGGTGCCAAGGATGAAAAGCCCAGGGACAACAAAGGTCCTGCAGCTCTTCTTAGCCCTGCTGGGTCAGGTACAGCCCAGGCTGGTGTGGGAGCCCCAGCTCCATGTGCTCAGACCATGAAGGTTTGCTCTGGGAAAGGGACCAAACCCAGCAACACGTGCTGGGGAGCAGCACATCGGTGGACAATGTCCATGCTGGATGCAGAGCTACTCACTGGCAGTGCAGCTCTGCAAGGTGAATCGTCCTGCAAAACTGCCCAAGGAGAAGGCAGCAGCTGCCGTTGGAGCACAGCCCCCAGGTAAAGGTGAATTATGAACTCACTTTCCAAGGTCACACAGCCATGGACTTTTTGCTCCATGTGCATTATTCCTTCCTCTACCATGGATGGTTCAGCATCTCTGTCACCAGCAGGCGATGGCAAAATTGAGTTGGGTGGTGTCTCCTGGTAGTGCTGGTGTTCAGGGGGCTGGAACTGTGCCTTGGCCTCCCTGGAAGTTCATGACATTGGCTTCCAAGGTAGCATGAATGTGGTGGAAGATCAGGAGATCTCTACTCAGTCTTCTGCCATAGTGGGAGTGTTTTCAAACACTATTGAAATGCTCCAGATGTCATCATGACTTTTGACTCAATACAAGACAGGCAGGTCCTCCCTTCCAACATGGGGCTGAGGTTCAGCAAAACATACTGGGAGAGTGGTGACAGATAAAAGGGACAATTGGAAAGATGCTGCCTTAACTGGAGAAGCTTTCTCACATGTCCAAGTGCCACGCAATGCTCCACACCAGCAGCCCCGCTGGTGACGCGCTGGGTTTCTGCAGGGACTTGCCCAGGCAGGTAAGAGGTTGAGGCTGATGCTTTAACTCGTCTTCAAGCACAGAAGGGCAGTGGGCGGCTCAAATTCTTCCAGCTCAGCATCTGCAGCACGGGTTCCACTTGCAGTCTTGAAAAAGCCTTATAAATGTTTTAGAGCCGCCCAAAGTGCCTGCTGAGTCGGCCAGTCAGCTGGATTAAGGAAACTTACTTTAAATTATTAACAGCGCACAACCAGACACGAAGCCTGTGGGGTAGAAGTGGGAAAGGAGAAGTTACTCATTCCTCCTTCTCCAATGGGTGCAACAAGCACCCTGATCCAGTGGGAGGTGTCCCTGCCTGTGGCAAGGTGGTTGGAATGATGATGGAAAGGTGGTAGATGATCTTTAAGGTCCCTTCCAACCCAAGAACAGCCAGCAATGCCCATTCACACCTTGGAGGATGGTTTTGTTCATGGGAGTCTTCCCTTCCCCATCAGGAAACCCTAATGCTGTCATCCTGGAGGTGATGTCCCTTCTGGAAACTTGATATTTGTCCACATCCAGCCTCACTGCACCTCTCTCCCTTTCCCTCTTCTTCCAAGTCCATTGGTTTCTCGCTCTCTTGAAGAGCTGATCGGCTGTTCAAGAGCAAGCCAGCCCTGCTGCTCTTTGACCTTCCTGCAACCTCCGGTAGTTTTCCCCCACAAGCTTTAAATTTCAGGTAATACAATCACATTTGCAAACTCTGGTCTCCAAAGAAACGACAATAAGCACTTTGCAGCTCCCGAGGCTGCACCCTTTCTCTTCGCTACGGATGCGCTGCCTGCCAGGGCCAGGCTTTGCAGAGGTGGGATGTTGAGGCTGGATTTCCTCTCCTTGGCAGCTGCTCCAGGACTTTGTCCCTCTTTCCACGAGATGGCATCGCTGAGGCTGCTACGGAGGGGAAGCATCCACCGCGGTGACTGCGGAGAGCACAGCGACAAAAATGCCTCAAAAACCAAAAAGGCTGCTGGGAAAAAAATGCCTCTGAGTTATGAGGTCCCAGCACACCTGGCCATGGTAGGAAGGAATTGGAGAAGTCAGTATTTTTAAATGCATCTCACCAGCACAGCCCTATATATCACCTGCCACGGGCCACACAACACCCACCTGCTCTCAAATCAACTTGAGTTTGCTGCAAGGTTTGCCAAAAGCCATCTGTGTCCCACTTTGGGGTGATGTCAGGTTGCTTATAATTTGGTAGGACCCCAAAATGAGTCACCTCTGTCAAGAAAACTATTATCCTCAGTGTACCTGCGAGCCCTGTGGGGTCAGGCAATGGTTTGCACATGGTGGGTCACTGATCCAATCCCAAAACCAAAATCCACAATGAGTCCCAAAATGGAAGTTCAGGTGAAAGTGGGTCATGGCTTCATTTGATTTTGATTTGCTGTCTCTAGATATTCAGTATAATTCATTTTCTTTTTAACCTCATGTTTTGAAGTGGCTCTAACTTAGAACCATAGAATCACAGAATGGGTTTGGTTTGGAAGGGACCTCAAAGCCCATCCAGTTCTCACCCCCTGCCATGGGCAAGGACACCTCCCACTGGGTCAGGGGGCTCCAAGCCCCATCCAACCTGGCCTTGAACACCTCCAGGGATGGGGCAGCCATAACCTCCCTGACCAACCTGGGCCAGGGCCTCCCCACACCCATTGTGAAGAATTTCTTCCTAATGTCTAATCTAAATTTTCCCCTTCCAATTTAAAGCCATTCTCCCTCATCCTGTTACTATTCACCCTTCTAAAAATTCTCTCCTCAGCTTTCCAGAGGCTTCTGCAGGTACTGGAAGGCTGCTCTAAGGTCTCCCCAGAGCCTTCTCCAGGCTGAACAACCCCAACTCCCTCAGCCTGTCCTCATAGCAGAGGTGCTCCAGGGCTCGGATCACCTTCTGTTCACTCTGCCTCGAACCCAAAACAGGGGCTGCTTCTGTTACAGACACCTCATTCCAGGCCATATCTCCTTCCTGATCCTGCAGATCATCTGCGATATTAATCACACTAAAATCAGGCTGAAAATTTGGACCTGCTGTGAGCCCTAATCAAGTCTGAGTTAAATCGTCTGGGTTTTGTATTTTTCCTTTCCTGCAGTTACACCGTTAACTCCCGCACCGCTTGTGCTTCGCTCCCAGGGCAACGTTCACAGCTCCCTTAGCGCATTTTCTGTGGGAACGTAGCGGTGGTTTTGTCAAACTTGGTTTTGCTTTTAAAATAAAGGACCAGGTGCAGGCTTGTGCCTGCTCTTCTCTGTCACTCACCTGACCCTGACGTTTTCCCCATTCCTGATGTGCCAGGGCCTGGCTTCCACTGGGGACCAGAGAGCTGGAGGCTCCTGAGGAAACTGGGAGTTCCTCTTCCTGCTGCCTTTAAGGATGGAGGAAAACCGTGTGTCTGATGATGTTCTCTTGTGCTGCTTGGGAATACCCAGGAAGGGGCACCATGCTGGCTCAAGGACAATATGACTTAGGTGCTAGGAAATGCAGGAGGGGCTGGAAAATTAGATTAAACTATCAGTGGAAAACCAGCCTTCTCCCACAGTTGTGCTGGATCCCCATATCCACTTCCAATTCATGGCGTGCCAAGGACGTGGCACTTCGTAGAGCCCAAATACTGCAAAGACCTTGGGCATCAAAGCATCAAACCGGTTTCTGTGAATGAAACTGGTAGATGCTGGGGGTGTGAGCAGGGGTGAGTGGCCTCGGTAGCCTGTGCACAGGGTTTTGGGTCAAACACCTCAGTGAGCCAGGTGTCCATCTGCTGTCGGACACCAGAGCAAGGAATGGAGACGGGGTTAGGGGAGCAGGTGGCGTTGACTTTAGGCAGCGCTATCTGTAGCTCAGCTTGGTGTCAGGCTCTGCCTGGGGACACTTTGTGCTGCAGAGCATCAGATGTTAATTAGGATCCTTAAGTGCTCCTGCAACGCCAACAGTAATGATACTTGTGCCTCTGGAGCTTTCCTGGGGAAGGAACTCACACGATGCCAATGCCCTCCTTCGCATGGCATCCACTCCCAGTGCTGTGGCTTCTCCATGAGCACAGACAACCTCAAGATGCCCCAGCACCCTGCTGACCCCACCTTGGAAGAGGAACTGTCCCCAGGACGCTGTGGTGAGGTGGAAGCAGCACTCCCACACCTCCTCCCTCTACCTCCCTGCCCTGCCCTACCACCTCCCACTCCTCCTTATGCTGGGAGCTTCCACCCTTTCCCCCTCAAAGCTCCTGGCTGTTGCATTGGTCAGTCCTAACCACCTGGCAACCACAACCCTTTGGACTGGGACAGCTGACACAGGGGGGGTCCAAGGAGAGGTGCAGACCTTGCCCCCGGCTGCAAGTTTGCAATGGGAGCCCAGACACCGTCCTGCTGAAGATCATGAGTTTGGGGGCTTCTTGAGAGTCCTGAGCAACATCTGGGCTCTAGCACGTGGCTTCAGCTGGGGAGAAACGTTCCTGTTGTCTTGTTTGGAAAGGGCTGGGGGATCTGCTGTGTGTGAGGTGTAGAAAGAAGGCACCCTTGGCCACTTCTTGTAAAATAATGGAGTATTGTAAAGAACAAAAGTGATGCTGCTAGCACTTCAAGGAGGCATGGGGTGAGGCATTTTCTCTCTTTAAATACCATAACTTTAGAGGGTTAACTTAAGTTTCTTTTGCATGGCACTATTTATAATAAAGGTTGAGAAACTAGATATTAAAGGGTTGAGTAGGTTATGAAGAATATCAAAACGCAAACTGTAAGAGCATCCCCTGCTTTAGGGTGGGGGAAACAGCAAAGACACTTGCATTAGTCAAGGGGAAGGACTGGGTGCTGAGCGATGCCCTGAACAGGGATGCTCAGCTCTCCTCCTTTCTCTCAACACCCAGCCCAGCCCAGCCCTGCCTGTGCCTGTCCCCACCATTTGCTTTCGGTGGGACTACACAAACCTCATCAACCCCTGCCCCTCTCAATGACAGACGCACACACAGATCTCCACACCTTTTGGGTTGATTGGTTTGGTTTGGTTTTTTGTTGTTTTTTGTTTGTTTGTTTTGTTTGTTTGTTTTTTTTTTCCACTGTGGATGTTGTACCAGTTTTATTGGTAAAATTAACATGAAGCCTCACAAACGCTGGAACATGCTTTTCCTTTTAAAGAATTTCCACTGGACCTTAATGGTGAGCATCCAGTCGTTGACATATAAACTCTTACAAGCTGATGTGCACACATGCGCCCGGGGGAGACGGTGGCAGCGTCCTGGTGTCAGGGATGGTTTCTGCGCGATGCACTGGGAGCCCACGATTCATTTGCCAGCCTTCTGGGCCTTCTGGGCAGACTTGGTGACTTTACCAGCCCCACCGCTTTTCTTCTCAACGTTCTTGATGACGCCCACGGCCACGGTCTGCCGCATGTCACGGACAGCGAAGCGGCCTGTGGGATGGAGAGCGGGGAGATATGAGGGAAACACGGCTTTCCCTAAGGCTGAGCTCTTCTAGGTGGGTGATGGTGGAACCTTTACCCTTGTCCTTAGAGCAGGTTCCTGCAGGAACAAGCCCTAAGCCATCACCCCTTGCGCTGACCACCAAGCTAGCCCTGATGCTCCTCTCTCATTAAATGACTATTTATTCAACTTAAATCCCATTTGCTCTCCGGAAGCTCCTGGCATTGCTAAAGCTTCCAGATGTGCACCATCATTCAAGGAAAACACGGCACTTCCCTGCTCTGCTGAGCAAACCTCTCTCTTTCTTCTTCTGATCAGCTGTGGTTTAGGGCAGAGATGGGGAAGCTGAAAAATGTTTCTGTACTCAAAAACTATCAGGGTTTATTGTCCTTGACGGAAAGGTCCTGTTGCTCCCAGAGGGAAACCCCAGCCTTGCCTTTGGAAACCCAGCTCAGCAGAGAGACGATCCCACCCCACCAGCCCCAACACAGTTCATGCACCAGTTTTGCACTCCCAGCACATAAGGGAGCAACGAAATACCCTCAGCTTCCTCTCTAACTGCTGGAGGCTACTGGGAGAGGCTCAACACGTCTGGTGTGAGCTCTACACCCGTAGAGCCTTCATGCTGCTCCACAGGAGAGTTCCAAAGAACCGTTATCTTACCAAGGGGCGGGTACTGGGAGAAGCTCTCCACACACATTGGCTTGCCAGGGATCATCTCCACAATGGCCGCATCACCCGATTTCAGGGACTTAGGGTTGTCCTCCAGCTTCTTGCCAGAGCGTCGGTCAATCTTCTCCTTCAGCTCAGCAAACTTGCAGGCGATGTGTGCGGTGTGGCAGTCAATGACGGGCGAGTAGCCGGCGCTGATCTGGCCGGGGTGGTTCAGGATGATCACCTGGAGGACAAAGCAGTGTCATGGCAAAACTGGGAGCTGGAGGATGGTGGTAAACCATGTACAACAGCACCACCAGCTCTGCTGACCTGAGATGTGAACTGCGCTGCCTCCTGCGGCGGGTCCGACTTGCTGTCCCCACAGACATTTCCACGGCGGATGTCCTTGACGGAGACGTTCTTCACATTGAAGCCAACATTGTCTCCAGGCAAAGCCTCACTCAGGGCCTCATGGTGCATCTCAACAGACTTCACCTCAGTGGTGATGTTCACAGGTGCAAAGGTGACCACCATGCCAGGTCGCAGGATTCCGGTCTCCACCCGGCCCACAGGGACTGTGCCAATCCCTGTGGAGATAAGGACAGAGCAGAACAAAACGTAACTTGCTCGGCACATCCATGGGCCAGAGTTTGGCTACTGCAAAATCAAGATGTCTCCAGCGGTTTTTACCAAAGCCCATGTCTGCTTCTTGCTCAAAAATCTCAATTTTTAAGCTGCAAGATCAACATTAGGGTCTACAAAAAGACCATGAGTCCATCCTTTTCATCCAATGTTTTATAAAAAGCAGTAGCATCAGAATCAGAAAGCCCTTAGCAAATGCCCTGAAAGCTTTTCCTTTGTAGCAGCTGTGGCATCCCTGCATGGAGAACTGGGTGCATCACAGCATGCATGCAACCACATCCTCCACACCCCTGATGGCCACACCATCAGCATGGGACAAGGCCCAGCTGTGCTAGGGAACAAGGGTGTTTAATTAAAGGAATGGGACCTTTTACACCCTGTGTCATCAGGAGACTTTGGGAAAAGTCACCTTTGGAGTTAGATGAGGGAAACATTACGAGAACTAACATCAGAAAGAGGTTAGGGAGATAGGCTGGACCCATCCACTCCTCCAAATCCACACTGCTTCCAAAATCAAAATCACACCACTTCCTACCCTGTCCTTGCTCTCTAAGGACCTACCTCCTGGTAAAACCATACCTCTTTGCCCCAGGTGACCTAGGGGTGGACACAGACCTGCTCACCATCTTTCATCTCCATTGAAAATGAAAGATTGAGTTTAAAAGCCTGCTAAAACCCATGTTCAACCACGTTTTCGGCAGTGCACATGTCTTTGGAAAAGTGTGGAAAAGGGCTAGAAAAGGCTGTGCCCAGCTAATCCATCAGCTGGGTGAGTCAGCAGGGCTGCCCACTGCTGCCAGCAGGTCAGAGAGCTCACAGGGTATTTATAGCTCAAAAAACCATCCCCATCACTGCTCCAAAGGGAAAAGGAGACGCACTGGCCACTGCGCTCCCTACATGGCTGGTGCCACAGTCCATCTCGGCAGATGGAGGTGCCAGTGATGGACACCAGCATTTGGGAAGAACAGGCAGATCGTGGCCAACCCACCACACGTGAGCTTCACCAGTGGCCCTCCCCACTGGCTTTGTCCCTCTTCTGGGTCCCAGAATGATTTTTGCTGCCTCCAGTTTGCCTGGCCATCCATGAACTCTGGGACACCCAAATCTGCAGCTATTTCGACATTGCATGTTCCCTGAGAAGAATTCACAAACCTGCTGCTCCTCTCTGGTCCCTGGGCACCTACATCTACCTCCACCCTAGACATCTCAGTCTCAAACGAGGTCTTTGCACTTGAGATACCAGCTTTCTCCCCATCGGAAGAGTCCAGTCCCTCCAGTTTCCCAACACCTGGAAATGTCATTCCCAAATTCCCACGGAATGAAGACTCCAGTTAAAGCAGAGGGAAGAGGGACAGTGGCAAGGCTTTTGCTCACCTCCAATCTTGTAGACGTCCTGGAGGGGCAGACGCAGGGGTTTATCTGTGGGGCGGGTCGGGGGTAGGATGGTGTCCAGGGCCTCCAAGAGAGACACCCCGCTGGCATTGCCTTCCTTGCGCTCCACCTTCCAGCCCTTGAACCAAGGCATCTGCAAACAGAGCAGCAACAACATGCACTGAGTGTGCCCCTCCTCAGCATCCAGAAGTGACCACAGAGAGACATCCCACCAGGACAACCTTCATGGCGTTGGTCCAGGCATGTCCTGGTGTTACCTGGAGGCTGGGGAGCTCTTTCTGCTCCACTAACCCTGCATCCCCTTGCTCAGTCTCCCCCCTCTCTCCTAAAAACTCACAAAACATCCATTAAGAAGAGGAAAAAGTATGGAAATGGTTAAATCCAGCAAACTCACAGTCTCCATCCTTCCCAACAGCAACCTCTGGATGGTGCCTTCCCATGCCAGCTGCATGGATCCTACCCTCCAGCCATGATGCCTTCAGCACAGGCACCACAGGGTCTCCAGTCAAGTCCCAGCTACAAAGCACCCAACCTTCAGTCCTGGGACCCAGCTTCTTCAAGGTGAGCTCCAGACAGGTGCTTCTCCGTGCTTGCTCCTGCTATCATGCCTCCAGGGTCTAGATTTTAAACCCTGGCTTGGGAGGGTGCTGGAAATCTGGCGCTTGCACTAGGGCTGCTGAGGGGCAGGATTGCTTTTCATACACGCTCTCCACTCCTGCCCTAAATTGGAACCTTGAAGATAAAATTGGCCATAAAAGAGGCACAGAGGTAGGGAATGAGTTCAGAAGAGTCCACGGTTTGACGCAGGGAACCCCAGTGCTTTCCTGGGGTGATGCTGCACATCTGGAAGCTATAGTAATGCCTTGCGTTTGACAGAAGAAAACCTCAGTCCAGGGTCTGAAACAACCCTGATAGAACAGAGATCAGAGTTTGCAAGGTCATTCCCTTTCCTCTGTGCAGAGGCTCAGACAACAGGAAAACACTGACCGTGTGTCACAGCTCCATGATGCATATTACGGACAGGGTTTTTCACTTAGGCACTAAGTGAAGACAGTGGTGCCTCACACTGTTAGGAAATGGTACAATGAACTGGGCACGGGGTAGGGTCTAGGGGTGAAACGGGACCTCCAAAGCACTCCCGGATTCACCACCATCCCTGGAGGACATGGCTATACCAAGGATGGTTTCCTATAATGCAATCTCCACCACTTTTGGGAAGGAGTGGCCCCTCCTTGGAAGTGTTCAAGGCTGGGCTGGATGTGGTCTTGAGCAGCCTGGTCTGGTGGGAGGTGTCCCTGCCCATGGTAGGGGGGTGGAACTGGACGGGATTTAAGGTCTCTTCCAACCCAAACCATTCCATGATTCCATCATTCTGTGAGTGAGGGAAAGAGCTGGGTCCAGCCAGGGAATTCAGACTAAATGGAACATGTTCAGGTCAGCATCCCTTGGAGGGTCATGTCTGACACCAGCTGTCCTCCTTGGTGACAGCGGCAGCAAAAGCCTGGGAACAATTTTGCAGAAGGATCCTTCTGAGGCCACTGCAGCTGCTGCCACGCAGCCGGTCCCAGCGCTGGGCTAACAGTTTGTCGAGATGATAAATCCATCCAGCTGGTGACGGAGCCGCATGTGATGCGCAGGATGACTCAGCCCTTCCCCCCAGCCTGCTGTTGCATGGCCCAAAATGCCAGGCAGGCGCCCATGCAAGCAGCTGCCCTGGTAGCCACCTCCCACGGGCTCTGCTCTCAAGGGTGGTGGCCACCTTGTTCCAGCAGCTCCCATCCCTCTGCCCCTGCACAGCTTGGGGACATGGAGAGATGACAACCTCTGCCTGGCTGTCAGAGCTGTCCTTTTTTTATTTCAATGCTTTATGCAGAAAACTTCTGAGTGCCAAGAATCAGATAAAGACACACTTTGGGAGCAAATCCTCTCTGGAAAAACCTCAGCACAGCCCCAGGGTGAGAAGCATCTGCAAAACCTGGTTTATGCTGCCTCCCTAGGGACACCCAAGTAAAACCTCTCTTATGTATTTCCCAAACCCGCTTCCCAAAGAGCAATTCCAGTTCCACCACCTCTATGGCAACAGCAGGATCTGACCAAGCTGTGCAGCCGGCCAGGCTGATTTGCAGCCTTAAAGCCCACATAAATACCAGGGTTTTTTGCACCCCAAGTGTGTTTTACAGAGCTTTACCTTTCTCTGATTTTACTCAGCCTGTGGGCATCCCAACACTCCCACCCCAAACACCCCAACACTGAGGCTGCAGCCCCAGGCCACCATGCTCCCTCGCATCACGAATTGATTGTGTTTGGGTTGCAGAATCCCACAGGGTGAAAGTCTCCCAACCCACATCGAGTGGCCCAGTTCTGTCAGCAGCAGCCACAGAAAGCTGGCTTCACGTAAAACCCCATTTGCCAAAAAGCTCTCAAATGTCAAACTTTGATGCAAGCACAGCCCAGCCGTCATTTTTTGCTGATGGCCTTGGGCTGCTGTGCAACGGGGACGTGGGCTGGAGTCTCCCACGCAGAGCTGGCTCCAGCCTGACGTCCCCACCACACCTCCCCTTGCCCGGAGGTGACAGGAGCTGCAGGGACGTCACTGCTCTAATCCTCACCTTCTGATGAGTCCCCTGACAGACAGAGCAGTCACTTGACTGCCTTCTGCTCTACTGAAACCCCGCCAGGAACCACGAGTGATAAAACTCAGAGCTTTTTCAGGTGAGGAACAAGAGGAGAGATATCTACACCAGCTGCCTGCTCGTGCTTTCCTAGAATATGAGAATGAGGAGTTCATTCCAAGCTGGTCTCCCAGCAAAGGCAGGATCAGGACCTCCTGAGAACCACAGCATGGGAGGATCCAGCACCCTCTCCAGCAAGACTCATACGGATCCAGACCTTTGGCCAGGCTTTCTTCCCAACTCCCCACATCATGCAGCTCCTGGGAACCCACCCTGGAGCCAGCTGCCTCCTTACAGCAGAGGGGTGAGTTATTTCAGCCCCTGCCTTCTGTTGGGCAGTGCATCATGTTGAGAACATGCCCTGAGACCTGTCTGGAGGTCAGGGGCCAGCGAGTCCCATCCTGCTCCGTGCTCCCCTCTGCAGCCTATTAATAGGAGAATTGTTCGGGATCATCTTCCCGGCCCAGCAGCTGCTGACATTTGGAGCCTGTCTGATTTGAGGCACCCAGGAACTATGCAGCTGGGTTTGGCATGGCCGTGGCTGACCTTTATCCCAGCTCTGCTCCACAGGGAACAGGCATCTCCCAAGAACCCTAAAAATTCTTTCCTTCCAAGCCAGCTCCAAGTGACCTCCCTTTTCCGTTCAAGGCTGTGAGCTATGTTTCATGACGGCGTGAGATTGCATTGCAGCACTCTTCTAGCTCAGGCTCATGATCCCTGACCTCTCTCAATTGCTGCTACACTCATATGTTGCCTCCCTCGCCATAGAGCCCTGACCCATAATCCTCAGGTGAAGTCCTAAAGCCCCCTCAAGCATCAAATTTCTCAACAAGAGATTGCTATGGGTTTCTGATCTGTGCAACTTGTCCAAGGTGACCCAGAGGCCATCAGGAAAGCAGGGACTTTCCTCTGGCCAGAATTTTCTAGCCCATAATTTCTTTAGAAGATGAAAGCTGAGGTAACTTTTTCTCCAAGAAAACCATATCAGAGTAACAACTGTTTTGGGGAGCCTGTCTGCCAAGAAGTCTCCATCCTTCTTCAAGCACCTCTTTCTACCCTGCTATCACATGAAATACTGGCAAGGGCCCACCCAGAGCACCCTGCCTTTGTGTCCTCATCCTCCTCACCACCGATGCACAGAGGGAGAGGCATTGTAAAAATCAGCTGGACAAGCAGCAGCCCCAAATGGATGCTCTAGGGAATCACAGCTGTGGCATGGGAAACCTGGTACCTCCTCAAGAAAAAGTCACTGTAAGAAGTGAGATCCCCACACTGGAACTGGAGTTGCAGTCACCATTGTGGCATACAGCATCGATGGGAAAGGCAATTTGACACCCAGGTTGCAGGTGTCTGACTGCACCATGGGAGCCGCTCCAAGCCCATGACCATATCGTGTTATTTCCCTCAGAAAACTATGCCCTTAACCCACACAAGATATTCCTGCTGAGTGTGAGGATTGTTGTGGATGGCTGTAACTTCATCATGGGTCTGAGGATGTGAAACCTTCAAATCACATCCCAGAAGCAGAGTCATACAGCTCATCTCCTGAAGATGCTTATGTTTAGACACCAGGGTGTCTGGCCATGGTGCAGCGACCAGAGAGCCCATGAACAGTGAGCCCTTTCATGCTGGCTCAGTGCGATCACAGCTACGTGACAAACACATCTATGCTGGCAACATGGGCCATTACGCTCAACGGGTGCAGGGAATGCGCCCATGGTTTTCAGAGCATGGAGGTCAGGTTTGGCCTGGATCGGGGGAAAGAAGGCTAACACAATGCACACTTACATTGGGAGAGGGCTCCAGCATATTGTCTCCGTGCCAGCCCGAGATGGGCACGAAGGGAACTGTGGCTGGGTTGTAGCCGATCTTCTTGATGTAGGCGCTGACCTCCTTGACGATCTCATCGTAGCGTTTCTCACTGTATGGGGGCTCTGTGGAATCCATCTTGTTGATGCCCACGATGAGCTGCTTCACCCCCAGGGTGTAAGCCAGCAGGGCGTGCTCACGAGTCTGCCCGTTCTTGGAGATGCCGGCTTCAAATTCACCAACACCGGCAGCAACAATCAGGACGGCACAGTCAGCCTGGGAGGAAAGAGTTAATGAATTGTTCCTGCCCCCAAAAAGCTCTGCTCCTGGTAGCACCACAGAGAGCTTTGAGTAAGTCTCAGAGGGACACTACTCACAATAAGCATGGCTTGGACAGATTCCCTGCCAGCTGCTTCCCATAACCTTGCTGAACCACCTCAAAACTGACCTAACTCTGTTATTTCAGACTTGCCAACCATGCACGGTTTTGCAATGTTGGAAACCTGGTTAGAAACCAGGGTGGCCTCCTCCATGTTGCATGACTCTAACCCAGGACCTCACCTTGATCACCCAGGAGTGCATAGCCAAGGCCTTATCTAAAACCCTACTACAAATAATCTCTCTGTGAAAAGGTGAGAAGCCAGCCATGGAAATTGTGTTGCCTAAATTACTTCTGTATCCAGAGCCTAGAGCAGAAGCTGCCTTGGTTTGACAGAAAGCCATGCCCAGCCCAACTTACATTGCAGTGGGAATCTCACTGGGCACGCAGTGAGGCTCATCCAGCACCCATCAACCACAGGGAGATGCAGGAATGTCCTGCAGTGTGATGAAGGAAATCACCCTACCCTAGAAGGGTAAACTATTGAGTTTGACAATAGGATGTGGTTTATGGGACAAAGACAGATGTTTCAAGAAAAATGAAGGATAAAAGATCCATGGAGCCAATAAAGCCTAAGGGACTGTTGGAAGTTTCTTTCTTCAGCTCAGCTGGCTGAGGCTAAAATGATGTGGAGATACCCTCACACAAAAGCCTGAGGCTCACAGCATCCCATATTCCAGAGAGGCCATATTCATCCAAGCAGGCAAATTGGGGTGAAGAAACTACTTCTTTGTGCCCAAGGAGACCCCTTCTCCCAGATGCCCCAGAAGGTGCAGGACCATGGTGTGGTGGGTCCCCTGGTGCTACCCGGCTTCTTGTGTGGATCCTGCTCAATGCTCCTTGATGTCTGCTATCTCAATTACCCACTTCCAAAAGGACTCACCAGCATTTATGTGTCCCTGGGCTCACTAGCAAGCCTCAGTCTCCTACCTCTGGCACTCTCCCCCACCCTCTGGCTACCATTTCTCACCTGGGAGGTCCCGGTGATCATGTTCTTGATGAAGTCCCTATGGCCAGGTGCATCAATGATGGTGATGTAGTACTTAGTGGTCTCGAACTTCCACAGCGAGATGTCAATGGTGATGCCACGCTCGCGCTCGGCCTTCAGCTTGTCCAGCACCCAGGCGTATTTGAAGGACCCTTTCCCCATCTGGTCAACACAAAGGCAACAGCCGGTGATAACGCAAGCCCATAACAACAGTGCCAGCAACCCTCCCTGCAGGGCATATCCCAGGCTCACAGAGGCAGAAGGTCACATTGCAAACATGGAAAGCAAAATTCCCTAAATTCAATAGCAATTGTGTATTTCCTAATAAATAGAGGTGAAAGGAGATCTTGCTGTCAGCATATTCCTCAACAGAATTGAGAAGAGCCTGGAAGAAGAGCTATGAAGTCGTAAGTGGGACTGGATGGGAAGGATCTGGAGCCAGTGACCCATAAGGTCTCCTCCATCCCTATTGGAATGGGCCCAGCAGAGGTCACAAATATGATCAGAGCTGGAGCACTTCTGCTATGAGGACAGGCTGAAAGAGTTGGGATTCTTCAGCCTGGAGAAGAGAAGGGTCCAGGGAGACCTTATAGCAGCCTTCCAGTACCTGCAGAAGCCTCTGGAAAGCTGAGGAGAGACTTTTTAGAAGGGCGAATAGTAACAGGATGAGGGAGAATGGCTTTAAATTAGAAGGGGAAGATTTAGATTAGACATTAGGAAGAAATTCTTCACAATGAGGGTGAGGAGGCCCTGGCACAGGTTGCTCAGGGAAGCTGTGGCTGCCCCATCCCTGAAGGTGCTCAAGGCCAGGTTGGATGGGGCTTGGAGCCCCCTGACCCAGTGGGAGGTGTCCCTGCCCATGGCAGGGGGGTGGAACTGGATGGGCTTTGAGGTCCCTTCCAACCCAAACTATTCTATGATTCTATGAATGCCATGGTCCTATGTTAGTGCTGGGAAATCATGGTGCTACAGATGAAGCTTTCCAATGTCGCTGTGTAATTATTGCATTTTAATCTATTAACCAAACCTGATAGTTAGGAAAGGGTATTGCAACATAAGCCCATGACCGACAGGGGTGTAGGAAGGGAACGGGTTAAAAGAAAATGAAATGCGAGATGGTTGCTATGAGCGGAACAGAAATGTGATTGATTTTTGACACAGAGTGTGCAAATTCACATAAAAAGCTACTGTGAGCTGCAGCCAGACCAACTGTTGTTGCCAAATGGCCAATATCTCAGCCAATGTCGTAATGCACAAAACCACGCTGGGCGAGATCAGCTGCAGTAAATCTCTCCATCCTGTGATAAATCACGCTCCTTGCTAAAACCATGATGTCACTTCTGAACCACTTTCTCCTTTGGGTCAGAGTCCTTTGACGTCAAGCCATCAGGGAGAGCCAGACTTCCCCCTCCCAGCACGGAGGTGGTGCTCCCAGTCTGAGCTGGGAACCTGCCAACATGGAGATGGGGCTGGACAAGACCACCCCTTGCTGACCACACTGTGGGAGCCCAGTTGAAGCAAAGGGTTAATGGACAGCAGTCATCAGCTCTTGGCCTCAGACAAGAGCTTTTTAAGATTGAAAGTGGAATTTAGGTCATTTGCAGATGATTTAATGGGCTCCTAGTGCTCTGCAAGGTCAGGGCTGCGATTCCCCGCTCCCACTCACCCACCCCAGTGTTCTCTGTCCCCGTGGTCTCTTCTGGAGAATCAATGTGTAAAACTCATTCTGACCAATTATAAACCCCTCGTCCAGAGGGAAGCTCTCCCTGAGTGCAGGCAGCCAACGCTTCACTGACGATCCTCGCCAAGAAGGCTAACGCAGCATTCCATCGGGACCTCTCCTGTCCCCAGCACCCCCCGGGTCTGCGCCGCCCCTGGCACCCACACTGCAGCCCCGTGCGCGCCTGACACAAGGCATTAACAGTGCCGGCTCCTTTATGTAACAGCCGAGCGCTGCGATGACTTTGCAGCTTGCAAATCCTAAAGCCAGGAGCAAGCCTTCCTCTCCTCAGAGGGGCTGACAGGGTGATACCCATCCCTGCTGAGAACCTGCGAGCTCTCATGCCTGCAGGGAGGGTAGCCAAGGGGTAGAAAAATCCAGAATGGAATCTCTGCTGCTAAGCATCCTCCTGGCATCGAGCTTAGGGAGTGGGCAGAGCAGGATCTCAGGGGTTGGCCCTTTCCAGCATGCGCTTGGACCCCTCTCTTGCAGGGGAAGAGGGAGGGGGTCGTTTCAGTGTGCTCATTTACTGCTGGCGCTGGCAGAGATGCACCAAGGAACGTGCACTGATGAGTTCAGCCAGCAAACCCCACAGCCCTTCACCCCTCAGCCGCCTATTCCTCCACTTCTGGATGGGGAAACTGAGGCACAGAGCACCGCTCTCCCTTGGGAGCTGAGTGGGGAATCAGGACATTATCACAGGCACCACAACCACGCACACAAACATTTTGTGTTCGACCCCACCAGAACTTGGCTTCATACGTAACCTGAAGACAAATGAGATCCTTTATTTAGCAAACAGTTTCCCTCCTCTCACGGGGTATATTCAGTTACCCAGAGCTGTTGTTGAAAAAAAACAGGCCTTTATCTAGCTTTGCACAATACCTTCCCTGTTTGGTGCCAGAAACAGCCTGATTTTCCTTGCCCCAACCCCAGCAGAGGGGCAGCTTTCTTATTGGAGACCACAAATACTGAATTTTTTGCTTTTTAAATGGAACAACTCTTCTTTCGGAGATACTGTTACCTCCACCTTCGAGTCAAAGAGGAAAAAAAAAAAAACCAAACAAAAACACCCAGCCTTTGCTTATTTTCTCTTAAAACCCAGCAGACTCTGGGATTTTGGGGTTGGCTTTTTTTTTTGGGCGCACGCAGGCCTCCATTTGCTGCGAATGCCACCTAATGGAGGCGAAGCCTTCCCCAGCCCCGCGTCAGAAAATGGAGTCGGTAAGCTCAGTCGAGAGGTTATTAATAGCAGCTCCCAGCCCCTCGCATCCCGGCAGGTCAGGGAAAGGCTCTGTTCAATTAAAATAGCTGCAATCGCGGCGACGATAACCTCATCGCGCCACAGCCCGTCAGTAGGGAAGGGGGGGGGGAACACAGAGGACGGGGGAGACCAGCGATCGTTCTAAACCGAGGGACAGAGATGGAGGGCGAGGGAAGCTCTTTGCTAAAGGGCTGGGGGGAAAGGGCTGGGGGGGAAAAGGGGGCTGGGGGGGGGAATGAAAAAAGCTCGAGGGGAAAGGGCTGGGGGCAAAAAAAGGGGATGAGGGGAAAAAAAAAGAGGGCTGGGAGGAAAAAAAAGAGGGCTGGGGGTGGGAAAGATGGAAATAAAAAGGGCTGAGGGGGGAAAAGAGGGCGGGGGGGGAAGAGGGCTGGGAGGGGGAGAAAAAAGAGGGCTGGGAGGGGGAGAAAAAAGAGGGCTGGGAGGGGGAGAAAAAAAGAGGGCTGGGAGGGGGAGAAAAAAAGAGGGCTGGGAGGGGGAGAAAAAAAGAGGGCTGGGGGGGGAGAAAAAAAGAGGGCTGGGAAATGGATGGTTTAGCTCGGGTGCTAGTAGCAAATTCAAAAGGTTAAGACAGACAGACAATATATCTAACGAAGACTGACAGCCCTGTAATTCTTTTTTTTTTTCATTCAAATGTGGGATCTTGTCCAGACGAAAAAAAATAATCAAGGGATATCTGCATTAAGGATTCCTGGAACGATGACGACAAGGCATCTTCTGAGAGCCCAGCTCTGCCCTATCAGTAACACAGCCAGGCTTTTCCTGGCTCACCCACCTCTCTAGAATTTACCATCACTAATTGCTGAGAGCTCCCAGTTCCCATTTTTCTCCCCTTCCTCTGTTTCTTCCTCTTTAATCTCCATGTTTGCCACCTTACAGGTATCGGGTGGTGCTTTGCTGTGTGACAGCCTGCTAAATGCAAGCACTATGATAGCATCAGTATAAGAATTAAACAAAAGGATTTCACTTAAATGCTCATGCTTCGTGCCAGCTTTTCTGCAGCAAAGGCGACCAATCAAGCTACACATGACTGAGAAAAATGGGAATGGGGTTTTTAACAAACTGGATCAAATGAGTGGCCCAGCTGATGCCGCACCTTGTCCCCAGCAGGCACTGGGAATAGATGCTTCCAAGTGAAATACAGAGAGCCCTGCCCTCGGCAGTGAGGGATTATCAGGTTTTCCTCCTCATGCACAATATTTAGAGGGAATTTCATGCCTTGAAACACCATGGTTCGTGGCTCTTCCAGAACCCTAACCCCATCTTGCAGACCTTGCCATGCCCCTGCTCTCAAGACCAGCCCATGGTAGGGAGTCCCTCAGCTCCAGAGAGTGGCGAGTGCCCAAATGGCCTTTTTTCCCCATGTCAGGAAGACCCAGGGGTACAGAGGGAAAAAAAAGAGATGGGGAAAATGGGAGAAAGAGAAGGTACGAGAAGGGCAGCACCAGGAAAAGGGGAGTATTGCCTGCGGGATGCTTGTGGGGCACCAGTGTGAAGCATCCCTGTGGGGTGGGGGGCACGCTGGGGGATGAGCTCCTCACCTCAGCAGCCTCCTTCTCAAATTTCTCAATGGTCCTTTTGTCAATGCCCCCGCATTTGTAGATGAGGTGCCCGGTGGTGGTGGATTTCCCAGAGTCCACATGCCCAATGACGACAATGTTGATATGCGTCTTCTCCTTCCCCATGCTGGTGGGCTACGCGGGACTGGCCGAGGTGGGTGGCAGTGGGGAGGGCTGTGGGAACGCAGCTGCGTTTTTGGGGAGGCTGTAGGGGAAGAGGCAGGCGTGTCAAAAGCGCCCCCATGACACCACCCTCCCGAGCTCATCGGGCATGGCTCTCCTCCCCTTGCTCCACCTTCCCGTTGGACCACGCGCCCCATCCTGGCTGGGGGTGCCCAGCCTTGTCTGGCAGCTCTGCCCATGCTGGGACGAAGCCAGCCTGCCCCTGGATGAGGCCAGGCAGGCTATTTCTGGCCGCCACGTACAGCCTCCAAGTCTCAGCAAGATCATAGAATCACAGAATCGCCTGATTGGGAAAGACCTTTGAGATCATCAAGTCCAACTGTACCTGTCCACTGCTAAACCAGATCCCTGAGCACATCATACGTCTTTTAAATCCCTCGAGGAATGGGGACTCCACCTCCTCCCTGGCCAGCCTCTGCCAGTGCCTGAGAACCCTTTCAGTGAAGACATTTTTCTTGATGTCTAATTTGAACCTCCTCACGTTTTCCAAGGTCTTGCCCTCCACCACCCTCCTGGAGACCCCGAGTTCCCAGGGCTACGTCATCCGTGCCTCAAAGGTGCCCTTCCTCCCTAGAAAACCTTCTTCCAGCTCATGACTGCTACTGCAGCCTTCTCGGTCTTTCCAAACGGAGGGCATCTCCTCCATGTCATGGGTGCCCTGGGAGGAGCCATGGGTGCCCTCGCTGCTCCCAAGCCGCGCATGGTTCGGGTGACAACATGGTGTCCGCAAAATGGGACGGACAAAAATAGCCCTTGCTGCTCTCCCAAGCGGGGCTGCTGAAAGCTCGGCAGCGCAAGTTGGGGGGGTTTCATTATATTTTTGCTGCCATAAACCTGGATGAAACGGTGGGGGGAGGAGGCTGAAAACGCCAATGGATATATCCAGGGAGCTGTTCTGGCATCTCCCGGCGTTACCATGGCTCTGCGGCTGCCACACAAACCCGGCACAATTAGGAGCTTTAATTTGACGTCTAATAAAATCCAATTTTACGATTCAGCCCATAAAACTAAAGGAGGTCAGGGAGGAGTTTGCTGCTCTAACAGCGATCCAGTCATGCGGGCAATAACATCCCCGGGAGAAGCCTCCCAGGGCAGCAAGAACCCTGGTTGCCCTGTCCCTTCCTTGCCCTTGAACAGCTCCAGCCTGGATTTGGCCATTTTGGAGATACCCGGACCCTGGGTTTGGGTCCTTCTTCCCCATGTGCACCCCCAGCATCCAGGATGGGAGATGTGGGGGCACTTTGGGAACTGGCGGTGTGGAGGGGGTGGGGTGAGAATTTTATGAGGGGGGAATTTTATGAGGGAAATTATTCTTATTCTTATTCTTATTCTTATTCTTACAATTACTAGCACTATTATCATTACTGTTACTGATATTATTGTTATCACTAATATTGTTATTACTGTTATTATTATTATTTCTCCCCCCCAAGAGCTAAAGGCTATCGGGGGAGCAGGTTATTTCCCACCTGCGGGAAGATGCACCTGCGGGATGAAAGAATAGTGCAGCTCCATCCTCTCCCTCCCCACCCAGGGGTTCCAGCAGCACTTACAGCACGGGGGGGTGTATGAATCCCACCCCCCCCCCTCCAAAACCCGGACCCCCCTGATCCGAGCAGCCCCATCCCGACCCGGGGGGGGTCCCGGAGCTCTTACCGGAGCGGCGGTCGGGGCGGCAGAGGCTGCCAGCTTGGGCTCGGGCGGCTTTATCTCCCCGGGAGGGGCCCACCTATTGACGGCGGCAGCGCAATGCAGCGGCCCCCCCGCACTACGGCAATGCGGTACCGGGCGGGGGAGGAGGGGGAGGCGCCGGGGGAGGGGGGAGGAGGAGGGAGCGGGGGAGAGAGACGGGGTGGGAGGGGGGGAAAGGGGAGGGATGGGAAGGAGGGGGAAGGATGGGTGATAAAGGGATGGGAGGAAGATGAAAGGATGGCAGAAATAGGTGGTGGAGAGGTGGAAGACAGAGGGATGGGAAGGAGGGAAAGATGGGTGATGAAGGGATGGAAAGAAGATGAAGGGATGGGAGAAACAGAGGGATGGGGAGAGGTGGAGGAGTGGAAGACGGAGGGATGAGACAGAAAGGGAAGGATGGGTGATAAAGACGGAGGGATGGGAGAAAGGTGGGGGAGAGATGGACGGGTGGAAGACGGAGGGATGGGAAGGAGGGAAAGATGGGTAATAAAGGGATGGAAAGAAGATGAAGGGATGGAAATAAGATGAAGGGATGGCAGAAATGGAGGGATGGGGAGAGATGGAGGTGTGGAAGATGGAGGGATGAGACAGAGAGGGAAGGATGGGTGATAAAGGGATGGGGAGAAGATGAAGGGATGGGAGAAATAGGTGGGGGAGAGGTGGAAGATGGAGGGACGGGAAGAAAGAGGGATGGGAAGAAAGAGGGATAGGAAGGAGGGGGAAAGGTTGGTAAAGATGAAGGGATGGGAGAAACAGTGGGATGGGGAGAGATGGAGAGATGGGAGATAGAAGGATGAGAAGGAGTGGGAAGGATGAGTGATAAAGGGATGGAGGAAGACGGAGGAATGGGAGAAAGAGGTGGGGGAGAGATGGAGGGATGGGAAAGAGGTGGAAGGATGAAAATGGAGGGATGGGGAGAGATGGAGGGGTGGAAGATGGAGGGATGGGAGAGACAGAAGGATAAATGGAAACATAGTGGAGAGATGGAAGATGGAGGGATGGGAAGAAGGAGGAAGAATGGGCAATAAAGGAAAGGGAGGAAGATGGATGGATGGGAGATGAAGGGATGGGATAAACGGAGAGATGGGAGAAATAGGTGGGATAGAGATGAAGGGCTGGAAGATGGAGGGATGGGAGAAATGGAGAGGTGGGGGAGCAAGTGGTGGAAGATGAATGGAAGGAGAGAGAAAGATGAACAATAAAGGGATGGGGGGAAGGTGAAAGGATGGAAGAAACAGGGATGGGAGAAATGGAAAGGTAGGGGAGAGAAGGAGAGGTAAAAGACAGAGAGATGGGAAAAAGGTGAATGGTTGAGTGATAAAGGGATCGCAGGAAGATGGAAGGATGACCCAGTGGAGTCAGTGGTGCAGAAAGACTGTTTTCCCACGCGTGCTGGTAGGAGAGAAATCCCTGCATAGTAACCAGGGCAAACATGTCCCTGAGCACAGCCCTGCAGGCACTGACCAATGTTTCTGCCTCCGTGGAAACGCATCAGCCCAGGAGCAAAAAGCAAAGCAAGGGACAGAGAAAGCAAAACATTTCTCCACCTGCAACTCTTATGTGCATTGCTAAAGAATCTGTGGTTTATTAACATCATCTCATTGTATGGAAGATGGGGTTCAAGTGCAAGGAGGATGAGGACACCATAAGTAATCTCCTCATTAATACTGCGAAACTTTCTTTGCATGAAAAACATATCATGTAGTGGTCAGGGTATTTATACCTGTGCCAGTTGTGCAATTACAAGGCTAATACAACATTTTTTTTGTCCTGAAGCCAAATATAGGTCAGAAGAAAGCTAATTTTGAATTAAGCTATGTAATAGCCTGGGCCAGTTTTATGGCCCAGACCATCTTCCAGTGGATTTAACAGCTAAATCTGGTATTCTTAATTTCATAGTCAAAGGGTTAAAATTTTACACATCATGTAGATTAAAATATTCTTGACTTCTCATTAAAGTTTAAAGGAAGACCTTATGTTTTTCTGAACGTTAAAAGTTCCTCAATATTTTCTTAGAAATACGATAGGAAAGACATCTTTTATTTTTATGCAGCATTCCCTGTGCAACATAAAATACACTGAGTGTCAGGGAAAAATAAAAAGAAACTCCCAAAGGAAGGTTCTAAAACAGCATTTAAAGGCATGGAACCAGGAGCAGTGGTGTTAGCCCAGGTCTGTGTGTGCTGGGGATGGACACCAGGGATGGTAACACATAGGAGTGATGGGTGCATAAATCCATTGCTCTTCCTATCCAAATTTTAGTGCCTTGCCAAGAATTAATCTCCCCTTTTTAAGCAAGGGCTGTGGGCAGCCTGGGAACGGCCCTCAGAGGGGCCGAGGATGCATTTGCTAATAAAGACTCCAGCCTTCACAGCGATGGAGTGAATCACAGAACCATGGAATGGTTTGGGTTGGAAGGGAGCTCAAAGCCATCCAGTGCCACCCCCTACCATGGGCAAGGACACCTCCCACTGGATCAGGAGGCTCCAAGTCCCATCCAACCTGCCTGGAACACCTCCAGGGATGGGGCAGCCACCACTGCTCTGGGCAACCTGGGCCAGGGCCTCCCCACCCTCATAGGAAAACATTTCTTCCTAAGATCTCACCTCAATCTCCCCCCTTTCAGCTGAAAACCGTTCCTCCTTGTCCTATCCCTGCCCTCCCTGATCCAGAGCCCCTCCCCAGCTTTCCTGGAGCCCCTTTCAGCACTGGGAGGCTGCTCTAAGGTCTCCCCAGGGCCTTCTCCTCTCCAGGCTGAACAACCCCAACTCTCTTAGCTTGGCCTCGTACAGGAGGTGCTCCAGCCCTCAGATCATCTCCATGGCCTCCTCTGCATTCGATCCATGTCCTTGCTGTTTTGAGGACTCCAGAACTGCAGAAACCCCATGTCCCTCTGCCTCTCAGCCAGCTGAGTGTGTGAAGGAGCTCTCCTCTCTCTGTTCCTTCTCCAGTAAAGAGAATTTGAATTTTCACCCCTTTTCCCAGGCAGCGAAAAGAGAAATGAGCAGTGCACTGTGCTTTACTCCTACAACAAAAGGAAGGCTGATGGACCATCTGACTATAAATAGTGGGGACAGGAGTAGGAGAGAGGGCTGTCAGACCTGGCTAATCCCAGCTGGGTTAAGCCACTTTATGCCCAGCCTCCGGGAAGCTTAAATCCATAGCTGGGTGCCCAGATCCGGTTGGTGCCCAGAGAAAAGGCGTTCGCTCAACACATGCAGCCCGTGTGGACCATCAAGCTCCATTGCCACGCTTTAGCAGAACTGTTTTCCCTCCTAGAAAATAGTGGCAATCTGTCCTTAAATATTCAGCTATGTAAAATAAAAGAGACACGAGCAGGCAAAAATCTGAGGGCGGCTGAAGTTTAGCTCCTCGTCTCCATCCATCTGGCTTCAGATTCAGGTCCCAGCTGAAACAATTCTCATATATCCTATTTCAGCTTTATCCTCTCACCCCAAAACCATCACCAAATTATTTGGGGTCCCTCAAGAAGGCGGAGACACCCCCTAAAGGGACAGGCAGGCTGCACATGTGCATGGCAGGTACCCTTTACCCCTTTCATCATCACCTCGACCCCATCCAGCCCCACAGCGCCCCGGGAGGATCTGATGCTTTAAGCTGTGCTAAAATTCCCGTTTGCTCAGATGTAATAATGGAGATATTTTTTTTCTCTCAAAGAGGCCCCACTTAGTGTGACTGGAAGAGCAAATAATCCGCAGTGCCGGTAATTTGTATGTATCTGGGATGCAAACACCCCGGGCTGCCTGCCTGAATTCGCCTTCTCGCCGGGGGTGTTTCTTCCCGTGAGTAACGTGTTCAGCTAACCGAGTGCCTGTGGTTTCGTTTCTATGAAATCCATCAGGTCTCCTTTGAAGGCGGGGGCTTAGGAGAGCAGACAGCAGCCACGAGGGATGCCTGCCCTGATGTCAACCCAGAAGCTTTGCTCTCACTGGGGAAAAGCTCGGGCTGGATACAGGAATGGCTATAAATTGCTAGTTTCTTCCTTCTTCCCATGCAAAGTAATACAGATATTTTCCCTAAAAGGAAGAAATGCAAGAAAAAGCCATCAGAAAAACAGATCAGAGGTGTTTAGGGCAGTGTCCTCCAAAGGGTAGCTTTATGTAAAGGTGAACACTGTTAGGTTTGCTTCTTCTCATGGCCCTTTCAAGGCCAGGTTGGATGGGGTCTTGAGCAGCCTGGTCTAGTGGGAGGTTTCCCTGCCCATGGCAGGGGGGTTGGATGATTTTTAAGATCCTTTCCAACCCAAACTATTCTATGATTCATTCTATGTTTCTATGGTCAAGCTTCCAGCTCCTTCCACACCAGTTTGGGAGGGTTTGTAGAGACTTTGCACCCAATTATTCCAGCATTTACCACCTGCTGGAACTGGACAAGCTCGAAACACCAAGACATTGGCCATCCTTTCCTCATCTATACAACACACATCACACAGCAATCCTGAGCACCAGTGCTGGTGCACATAAAACAGTTAAATCCCATTCCAGTTAAACCACAGATTAACTGGGGTTGAGACAGGATGGGAATCTCCACTGCATCTCCTGGCGGTTTCTAGAGCGTGTTTATGTGGAATTGACTTGGATGTCAGCTTTTCCAGGCCTCCATGTTGGCGTGTCTTGCCTCTCTCTGAGTGTCTGCCTGGCACCAAACATAAGATTTCATAGAACTCTGAATGCGAGCAGGTTTTTCAGCTCATGCTCCCAATGTAGACCTGGAGAGGGGAGATGAAGACTGAAATGATGGGATAGAAAGGCAAGGGAAGGAGGAGGGGAGTATTTTGAGGTCCTGCGCTCAGCACATGCTGCTGATACCTTTAAATTGGAGCTAGAGGTTTAAAAATAAACTTGGGAGGTGATAACAAGATGCCCAAGCTCTTTGGCCACCCTGCCAGCTGGGCATGGTGTCTGGTGTCATCCTTAACGGGACAGCAGCACGCCTTGCACGAGGTGGGCTGTGCTGGGTTGCACCCAAGGAGTCACCATTGTCCTTGCACCGATGGGAGCTGCCCCAGGGAGTTTCTGTGTGGCCATGGCCAGTGGCCGCTCCAGATGATCCAAGGCAGCAATGCTGAAGGAACAATGCTAAAAGGACTTTAAACTGTCCCCATCCATTCTGCGCACGGCTCCAGGCATGCCATGGGGATGCTCCTCCTGAAACCCCTTTTCCTCCAAACAGCTGAGTTATGGGGTTGAGACTGGGAAATCTCTCCATCCTAGGGCAAAACCACACCCCGTCATTGGTGTCTGTAGGTAATTATGCCTAAAACTCAGCTCTCCAGAGCCGTGGGTGATGAGGCGGCTCCCATGTTGACTTCTGGTCCTCACATTCACTGGGAGTGCAGCACCACAGCTTCTCATTTTAATGACTTTTTAATAATGGCCAGGCATTATATGTTTATGGGGTGGAATCCCCCCTCTGGTGGCAACTCAATGGCCTTAATAACTCTCCATCCTTTATTAAAACACCACATATGAGCCGCAGATGTTGCTAAGGCTGAGCACTTAGACTGGACAGGAATGCAGAGATGTCCCTAGGGCGCATGGTAGAATTATAGAATCAGAGAATGGTTTGGGTCAGAACGGACCTTAAAGGTCATCCAGTTCCAACACCCCTGCCATGAGCATGGACATCTCCCACTGGACCAGGATGCAGGAACACCTTCCCCTAGGTCAGGTACCAGGGCCACTGGGGTAACGTAGGGAGTGGGGGAAGATAGGACCACCCTTGATTGCATTACCTGACTCTGTTTTGTCACCTTAAGCTGTGAATCATGTTACAACGATACAGGAGAGCAAAATCTCTGTGTGGCATAAATTCCCAATGATCTGGGATCCCTGCTCAGCCCAGGAACCAATCCGCCACCCTTCACCCTCCAGCCAGCCCTGGCAGGTGCTGGTACAAAGCTCAGCCTGGCAGCCTGGGCTGATTTTTAGCCCCTTTCCTTAAGAAATCACAACATACACAAACCCTGTACCTGCCTCTACATCCCCTGCAAGCAGCTTGCAGGCTCTTGGCTCAAATTCAGCAAGGTTGAGAGAGAGCTGGTGGTCTCAGAGATTAACTGGGAACTCTGGGATGCAGTTCCTTCAGCATCCTCTGATGTTGCATCCCAGGGTTTATAAAACGCCCTAGGGTGCACATCCCTAGGCCAAACACAGCATCTCCTCACCTAAACCCCGATTTTCTCTGAACATTTTAACCCCTGCACTGCTCTTCACCTTCCCCAATGTCATTTCAATACCGCTTCTCTATTTCTTCGTGCTCTCCAAGATGAGGACAAACCTACTCAATCTGAGCCACTGTCCGTCCAGCAAGCAGCCAGGAGGAACATTTCCAGGCTCTGTAACCTTTTTTAACACCAAGGGAGGAGAAAAACACTTCAAATGCACCTCTTTAAGGATACCCTGATATTTCTGATGGCTGGATGGAGCATCTGCGGGGGCTGCGAGAAGCTGATCCTGTAAATCTCCAGTGTGCCGAGGCGGGGACAGCCCCAATGTAGGTCAAGCCCAAGCGAGATAAGGCACCTCTGCGCCGTGGTTGAATGCTGTTTGCAGGATGCTAGGTTGCTCCTGGACCACAATGGTTTTCCAGCAAGGGCGTATCAAGCTACAACAGATTGATGTGTTTGTTTCGGCAGCTGTGCACATCTCCAAGTCAGGAAAAGCCTGCATTAATCCTGAGGATGGCTTTTCTTATTAAACCACAGCCACTGAGCGAAAAGAGACCTGGCTGCCCATATCTTCTGATCGCTACAGTTGCAGGGCTGTTAATGGAGATACCTGGCTAACAGCATAAGCTCTGGGTGCATCCAAAGGGAGAAATAAGGATCAGGGAACTTAATGGGAAAATTTGTTGCTGAACCAACCCCCATCAAGGCTCAAGGATTTAAATTAGTGAGGAGTTTGTTTGCGTGTGATGGTAGTGAGATTGGGGAGGCACAGATTGCCCAGTGAAGTCATGGCTGTCCCATCCCTGAAAGTGTTCCAGGTCAGGTTGGATGGGGCTTTGAGCCCCCTGATGCAGTGGGAAGTATCCCTGCCCATGGCAGGGGGTTGGGACTGGATGTACTTTACGGTCCCTTCTCAACCAAATCATTCCATGATTCTATATTTCTATGAATGGTAGTGAAATCCCCCCTGATCCCATGAAGGAGATGCTGGCCTCAGAGCTTTCTGTGGAGGATGGATCATCCCAGAAAGGCAGAGCACAATTTCCAGGTAAAATACGCTGCTCACATGTTGTGCTTAAGGAAACACCCCTTGCATTTCCAGGACACCCCTTTTTCGAACATAAACATGTGCAGGCAGAGAAAGATGTACGGGCATCATCTGGGTTCTTCACTCAGGGGATGGTGGAGCACTGCAACAGCTTTCCAGGGAAGCAGCCACACCAAGCCTGAGAAGCATTTGACCAACACCCTCAGCCACACGGTGTGAATGTTGGGGTATCCTGTGCAGGGACAGGAGCTGGACTCGATGATGCTTGTGGGTCCCTTCCAACTCAGGGCATTCTATGATTCGATGACATCTGTGTTGGGTCACAACATGATCATGAGTTTGGTTTGACAGATGGTCTTGCTCTGACCTCAGTGTTGCTGCAAAGGCTTTGGGCAGAGAGGAGAGGATGGTCCAAATGTAGTGTTTGGGGTGAATATTTTGGGTATTTTTTTATCCATAGGTGGCAGTAGCTGCCTGCGCTGGGCGGACGCTGCCTCAATCCCAAATCTGGCACTGAGCAATGCGGGAGGAGTAGGAGGGCAGAGCCTGAGCACAGGTCGTGCCTGCTCACTCCTCCGCAGTGAGAGGTCCCCAATACAGCAAGCAAACCCCTCAGCAGTGCAGGATCACACCCTGTAGCCCTATAGAGAGATAGATCAGCTGTGCAGGGAGTGAGTGCTGCCTTCTTATCCAGGAGGAAAATTGCTGTGTGTCCAGATTCCCAGAGAAATGTGTGTCCCATCCCCAGAGAGAATCTGGCAGCAGCATTAAGCCTCACTGGCTGGGCACTGGGGGGCCCATCACCCGCAGCATTGGCATCACCCGTCTCTGATGTCTCTGATGTCTCATGAGTGCTGGCGCAGTCCAGCCTTTGGGGGTCCCCAGATGTTTCTGCCAAGTACAAAAGATGACATGAAAGGCTCTTTCCCAATGGCACACACACAGGACACAAAGCCAGTTGCCAGCTGTAACACGGAGCCCAGACAGCCAGACTGAAAAAGAAAAAAGGAAAACCCAGAAACTTTGCTCACAAGCAAACTGTAAGTGAGTCGCGGTCAACTCAGAGGCTCTAATTAGAGGAAGATCGAAGAGAAGATCTATCCAAATCTCATCATCTTCTTGCTCTTAAAAGAACTGATTCTTGATCAATACAAATGAAATTTATCTCCCTCTCCTCAACACACCCAGCCCTGGCTTTGTCTTATTAAACCAGACTGGATGCTCCGTCAGTCCCTCCTGGCTGCTCTCTCCCACCGACGTGGCTCCTGCTACATCATTAAGGCAAAATGGATTTGGTTTGGGATGAAGAGCAGAGCAAGACAGGTTTTGCTGGAGGCTGTAATTCATCTGGTGTTCCCTGAACCAGTGAAGCCCCCATTCATCCCCCATCGCTATGGGTGCAGCATCGCACTCCAGTGTTACCTTCTCAATGAACTGAGCCTTTAAAAAGGAGCCTCAAACATGGGAATGAGTGGTGACATTGTGCAAAGGCACCAGGGAAGTGTTTGTTCATCTCTGCTCTATCATTAATTAATGTTAAATTAAGGCTCAGTGGGGCACAAAGTCACTCTGCACCTGCTGAGGAGAAGATACTCTATTATAGAATATTCTCTATATATCAATGTACTTGTAGAGGGACTTAGGGTGCAGGGACAAGGTGCTCAGGGATCTGGTTTAGCAGTTGGACTCGATGATCTCAAAGGTTTTCCAACCAAACAACTCTATGATTCTCTGATACATCCCTCCGGAAGGATCTGAGGAGGAACCTGAGAAATGCCACTGGCTTCACTGAAACAGACTTTTCAGACCTGAAGCACACAGTTTTTAGCCTTTCTATCTTTCCCTTCTGGGCCAGAAAAATCTTCCAGGCGCTCTCTGTGCTTCGAGCTGCTGTGGCGGGGAATGACTCCTCCCAGCAAGGTTGGCCTGGTTGTCCCAGGGACCTTGATATCAAACCACTGATCAAACTCGATCATGAGGCACAAAAGTGAAGCCTAATGCTGGGCACAAATACAGCCACGTGGCTGTTTAAATTGCCAGTTGGTATTTGTGTATTCAAAGTCCATCGCAGCCAACACATTCCCTGGAGAGCACTGAGTCAACGTCATCAATGGGGAAACCGAGGCACAGATGGAGCAGCTTAGTCCTGAACTTTGATGGCGTACCCTCTTGTTTTGGTCCTTAAACCTCTGGGGCAGACTTTGAAAATAAACAGTTTATTTACAGCCTTGTGGTGCCAAGGCTTTCCTCGAAGTTGTCCTGGCCAAGTTCCTAGGAGCATTCATGTGGGCTGAGCATGGGGGAACGTGTCCATCCCAGAGACCATGGCAGCTGTATTGCCATGGGCCAGGTGGGAGGATGTGGGGACACAGGTCACCTGGAGTGTCCCCATGCTGGAGGGGCTTGTCCTGCTGAGAAACCTGAGTGCAGCTCCACCCTTTTGCAGACCCACGAGGGCATCGACGGCCCTGGAGGTGCTCAAGGCCAGGTTGGATGGGGTTTGAGCCCCCTGATCCAGTGAGAGGTGTCCCTGCCCATGGCAGGGGTGGGACTGGACGGGCTTTGAGGTCCTTTCCAACCCAAACCATTCCATGTTTTTATGAAGCAGAGCTGTATTTCAGTGTGGCTCGGACTTAAGACTTTGCTGCAAGCTTTTTCTTCTGAAATGAACCCTTTTCCCTCAAGTCGGTACCGCTCAGCCAGATCAGAACCCCTTCAAACCCATATTTATCTCTTTAGTCATTTATACTCTAATTTTAAAGCGTCCCCCCAATAACGCCGAGCACCTCCGACCCTTCCTGCCGCTGTGCACCCGCTGCCTGCGCAAGCCCCGCCCCTCAAGGGGGCGTGGACCCTGTAGGGGAGGGCGGGGCGGGGCCAGCACCGCCCCCATCCTGATTGGCTGAGAGCGCCTCCGGGGCGTGGCCCGAGGGGCTATATGGGCGGGCGGGGGGCGGGGTCGGCAGCACCGCGGCTCAGGCCGTGCCGTGCGGAGCGGACGCGGACGCTCGTGCGTTCCCCGGGCGGCGCTGCCGCCGAGCGGCCCCCGCGGCCCTAGTGCCCGCCCGCCCGCCGGACACTGCCACCCAGCACAGGTGCGCTGCGAGCCGGACTGCGGGGAAACGGGGACGCCCCTGGCAGGTTGGGAGAGCTGGGAGGGTGGCTTTGGAAAGGGACAGCTGCAAGGCTACACCGAGTCCCTTTGGGGTGAGACTGCTGGGAAATGGCTCCGTGCCTCAGTTTCCTCACTAGGGGCTTTGAACTGGGAGATCAGACATTAGGAAGAAATTCGTCACGGTGAGGGTGGGGAGGCCCTGGCACAGGTTGCCCGGAAAAGTCGTGGTTGCCCCATCCCTGGAGGTGTTCAAGGCCAGGTTGGATGGGGCTTGGAGCCCCCTGACCCAGTGGGAGGTGTCCCTGCCCATGGCAGGGGGGTTGGAATTGAATGGGCTTTGAGGTCCCTTCCAGCCCAAACCGTTCTATGATTGTGGTGTTAACTGGGATGTGAGTGCGTGGAGGACGTTTTGTAGCAGAACACCCGAAAAGCAAGTGCATCTTTATATCAGGGAAGGCCTCAGCAGGAGCTGGGGAGGGCCTGGTAATCCAGATGGGTCATCGAGATGAGTAGATGAGGTGCTCAGGGAGTGGACAGGAATAGTTGGGCTCAGTAGTCTCAAAGGTCTTTTCCAGCCAAACAATTCCATGACTCTATAATTCTGTGATCTGGAGGGTGGTGGGGGTCCCAGGGCACTGGCTGCAGTGGGGCTCTGGCGTGCCCAGGGGACTGTGCCTTGTGCTGGCAATGGTGCCCTTGGTTATTTGAGTCTTGCTTGAACAAGAGACAATCAGACCATGGGGCACGGGAAGCATCAGCATCTTGGCAGAGAGGTGTGTGGTACCGGCAGAAGAAGAATATTTGTCAGCTCAGAACTGGGCATGTTGTGGGCCAGGGAGGGCAGTTTCCTTGCCAGTGCATGCAGGGTGTTTTGCATGGCGCTGCACAGCGGGCAGGTTTGCCCCTCGCTTGGGGATGGTGGAGCCTCCAGTTGGGACAAGCTGGGACTGGAAACCCTTCCATGAAAATCCTCGGTATGTGCCCCGAGCAAAACACTCCTTTGCTGCTTATGCAATCGCCGCCTGAGATTTCCTAACTCCCAACTGCTGATACAAAGCAAGGAACTAGGTTTGTGCAGGGACGCTGCTGTGCAGCCTGGCCGGGCCTGTGCTCTGTGCAAGCAGTTATTTTGGCTCTGCACGTAGCTCTTGGCTCCACAGCTGTGGATTTAAACTGCGTGTTGCACCGTGGGCGCCAGCCTCTGTGCACACTTGGCAGGCGCGCACGTCAAATCCCTTGAGAAATCATACTGGTACCATTTAAACTGTTGGAGCTTTCTTGTGGGTGAGGGCTGCAGGGGTCATGCTGCGGCGCCTCTGCAGTGACAACTGCCCCTTTGTGCACAGGTTTTTAGATCTGCACAAGACCCAAGATCAAGAGCCATGGCATCCATCCCATCAAGCGGCTCGCTCATGGCGACACACAACTACTACAGAAGTAAGGGGACTCGGGGTGGTGGGTGAGCGGGCAGGGTGCTCTGTGGGGCTCAGTGGGGGATGCAGCTGCAGCAGAGATGAAGCTGGGCTCAAGTGTGAGCTTTCTGCTGAAGCCCAATGAGAGCTGGCAGGTTTCTTGGTGAGAAAGGGGGCAGCCAGTAGCTCCTTGGACCCTTCTTTGGGCCAGCACAGCCCCTGCCCAGCTGTCCCAGCTGGGTCTTGCAATCTCCTTCACTTGTTCTTAAAGGTGTGGGTGAGAGGTGGCAGATTCAAATGCATCTTGCACTGTTGCTGTGAAAATGAGCAGCAAAACCAGTCTGGGCAATGGCAGCTACTGGTGCATCTCCAGAGGAGAGATTTTCTGGTTTAATGGGTTGCCTAAACCAGAAAGAATTAAAGTATTTGCCTTGAGCTGAAACTAATAACGGGCTTGTACCAGTTGGACTAAAACCGCATGGATTATGTGCAGGAATCTGCATCCCCTTGGCCTCAAGTCATCTGGAAAGGCTTCCCAAGTGTTGCATACAGATGCAAAGCCATTAAATAATGTCCTTGGAGTTGCAAGTGTTTTCCTACGGGGATGTTCAGGTGCTTTTCGGCTCCCTGCCGTTGGCCAGTTTGTAATCTTGCCACTGTTCCCTAACTGGTGGCTTTTATTGACTTGGCACTAAAGCTGAGCAAGCACTGGAGTGAGGTGGTGTGGAGACTGAGCCATTGGCATCCCAGGGATGGCCACACCAAGGCATTGCTTTTCATGGCATGACCAAGAGTTGAGGTGGCTCTGATGGCTATCATTTCTCCTCAGGACGCCTGAGCTCCACATCCAGCAACAGCTCCTGTGGCAGCTCGGAATATTCTGGGGAGGTCATCCCCCACCCCCCGGGTAAGTGCCACCTGTCCTGGCGTGAGGCAGGGGGAGGACTCTACTCCTGGCCCTTCCACTGTAAATCTCACTGGAGGTGACTCAGCTTCTCCTGTGGGATGAGACCAGGGTGGTAGCAGGGCTGCCCAGGTTGCACTGACCTGGACCTTCCCTGGCACATGCTGTCCCCTAGGTCTGCCCAAGTCTGACCCCGGCCACTGGTGGGCCAGCTTCTTCTTTGGGAAGACAACTCACCCGGCCATGACAACCGTGTCGGAGTCCCCAGAGAGGTGAGTGCTTTCCTTGGGTGAGATGATGCACAGGAGAGCCAATACAGCATCCATGGCAGTGGGAGACAGCCCTGCTGTGTCCCCTGAGGTGCATCCTGACCCAATGAGCAATGTCCTCATGCTCAGAGCACTGACTCCTTTGCTGGAAATGTCACAGAATGCCCTGAGTTGGAAGGAACCCACAAGGATCATGGAGTTCAGCTCCTGTCCCTGCACAGGACAACCCCAACATTCACACTGTGTGGCTGAGGGCACTGGCCAAATGCTTCTGGAATATTGTCAGGCTTGGCCAGTGACTGCTTCCCTGGGGAGCTGTTCCAGTGCTCCATCACCCTCTGGGTGAAGAACCTTTTCATAACGCCCAACCTAACCCTCCCCTGGCACATCTTCCTGCCATTTGGTGGAGTCCTGTCATTGGTCACCTCAGGCTCCCCATGCAAGGAAGCTGCAGAGCGTGATGAGGTCTCTCCTCAGTCTCCTCCAGGCTCAGCAGACCCAGTGACTTCAGCCGCTCCTCACACGCTTCCCCTGCAAACCCTTCCCCAACTCCGTGCCCTCCTCTGGACGCTCTCCAGTAGCTTTATGTCCTTTTTATCCTGTGGTGCCCAAATATAAATGCAGAGCAACAATGCAACACCTCAGTGTTGGCCTGACCCTTTCTCCTGCTCTCTCTTGCAGCTTGGGAGCACTGCAGGTGACAATGGGACCGATGGCTTGTGGCTTGGTGCCAGCCCCCGGAGTGGGACGGAGGCGCCATGCCAGCGAGCCCAGCTCGGGGCCCTCAGCATGAGCGGGTCGGTGGCTGCTCCCTACGCCGGCGGGCACATCCCCTTCCCCCCCCTTAGAGTAGGCAGGCTGCTCCAAGGCAAAGGTGCTGCTTTTTAATAATAATAATTAAAAAAAAGCACGCAGCAACCCCTTTATGATTCCCACACCAGCCTTTTTACTCTTTATTAGTGCAGCTACGCCCTTTCTGCGCAGACTTGGTAACACGTTTTATTTACCTTGGACTTGTACAATGGCAACTAATAAAGTCAAGCAGCCTTTTCAACCCCTGTGGGTTGTTCTTCATCCAGGCTGGGAGGGCAGAGTGGGTGATGATGGGGCAGCATTGGGACATGACACAGCATCTGCCCGGTAGCGCTGGATGGGTGACGCCCGTGATGGTATGGTCGTGCTGGTGACTTCGCTGGTGTGTGTGTGTGTGTGGTTTGTGAGATCCGGCTCTGCTGGGGCGATGCTGCAAACACCTCCCCCACGCCGTGCTCTGGACTTGGCTGCACAGGCTGTCCCCGCTGGCACTGAAATCCAGCATGTTTCTGCCCTGCCCTGCAGCCAGAAGACTCACCACCTCCCCCCAAGGCACCTTGGTGCCTTGGGGGGAGGTGGTGAGTCTTCTGGCTGCTTCTGCTCAGGGCTGGGGGAAGGATGTGGGTGCAGTCTGAGCCCTCTGCAATGTGGGGAGAGTTAAGGCTTGCTCAGGGCTTGTGTTTTGTAGGTCTGATGTCAGATGTGTGGAAGCCCAAGGAGTGCACTACGCCGGGCAGCCCTGAATCTTAGTTGGCTCCAAATGATGTTTTGATTGATTTTTGCCTTGAATTAGGTAACTTGGCTGTTTGGCCCTTCTGTGATCAGCCTGAGAGCTGGGGAGTGCTGCTCGATGAAGCACCGAGGAAACAAGTGCCTGTGTGCAAGTGGGGGAAAGGGTCCCTCTTCCTGCTGGAGGCAAACAAAACCCTGCTGGGGCTGACTGAATGATGCCAGATCTTCCTGTTTTCAGCCCCATTATGAATTAAGAGACAGATCCTTTGTGCAGCAGGTGCTGCAGCCCCAGTGGCAGCCAGGAGCAAGTGGACTTCCAGTACCTGAAGGGCCTACAGGAAAGCTGGGGGGGGGCGGGGAACAACAGTTTTTACAAGGGCCTGGAGTGATAGGATAAGGGGGAACGGCTTTCAAATTGGAAGATTTAGATTAGACATCAGGAAGAAATTCTTCACAATGGGCTGCGGAGGCCCTGGCTCAGGTTGCCCAGAGCAGTGGTGGCTGCCCCATCCCTGGAGGTGTTCAAGGCCAGGTTGGATGGGGCTTGGAGCCCCCTGATCCAGTGAGAGGTGTCCCTGCCCATGGCAGGGTTTGGAACTGGGTGGGTTTTGAGGTTGCTTCCAGCACCAATTATTCTGTGATCCTGTGACTTTGTACCACTGGCAACCTGGGCGGGCAGGGCAAAGGGCAAAGCTGGGTGCTGAGGCAGCTCCCTGCTGCCTGGCCCAGGGAGCAGCTGAGGTGAAGGAGGCTGCTCTGCTTTGTGTCTGCGCTGCAGGGGCACCCAGGGTCACTTCCAGCTTTGCTCCTTGTTTGTGGTAAAGTGTTGTGTAAGCTTTGCCTGGAGCTCTGTGTCTCCAGGCAGCTTTCCTTGTCCTCAGGGCAGAGGGTTTGTGTGTCCCCTGTCCCTAGGAGGGGGCTGGGGCAGAGGGTCTGTGTGTCCCCTGTCCCTTGGAAGGGGCTGTGACAGCACTGGGACCTCCAAGCACCCTGTGTCAGGATTTGCATCCGAAGGGAATGGCTGTGGTGGGCTGCTCTGGACCAGCAGCCTTGGGCACACAGTTTGGACCCCTGAGGCTGCCAGCAGCCTGCGGGTGACCTCGGTGTCCACAGCAGCACATTGACACCCCAGGACTGATCTGGCATGACTTCCAGCCAGGTAACAAACTGCAGGTGCTGGGCAGGACTGCACCTGCCTGCTCGTGGCTGTGTGTCACAGGAGGCACGTGGCAGCCCTTGAGCTTCACAAAATCAAGAAGGAAACTCAAATTCCTTTCTGAGTAAGACAAGACAAGGCGCGTTACCTGGCTGCTGAGCTGGGAGGGGTGGCTGTGGCACTGGCTCGTACCAGCAAGCACTGGTTTTTGGTCTTCCCATGCTTGGGTGAACCCCGTTGCCTGCTGGGTTGTCTCAGGGGAGCAGCAGGGTCTCATCAAACATTTGATGAGACAAATGTTTTTTCCGAGGCTGCAGTCTCAGTGGCTGCAGATTAAAGTGTGGACACAGAAAGGTAAAGTCAATATTGTTTGTTGGGCGTGTGATGCAGAGGGTCAGACCGAGAACCTGTCCCCACACGGACCCAGGGGAGGCTGTGGCAGAGCAAAGGCACCAATCCTGGTGTCCCTGGGTTTCAGCTGGGCGCTTTCCCTGGCCTGACCCAGCGCTGGGTGGGCTGCTGTGGCCACGTGCTGCAATGCCACCACCACGTCGAATGCTCCTCTATCCCATTTTTGGATGTCGTGAGGGGGTTAAGCTTGTTCCCGCACTGCTACAGGACAGCTTGGGTTTACAGCAGGGACTGCAGCATTGGTGATTGCCTGCCCTGATGCCAGCGGCTCCCTGTCCAGTGGAGCAAAACCACCTGAAAAAAACCCTGCTGAATAAGAGGAGATTTTTCTGAATGCCTGTGAAGCCTCAGTGTCTCAGGCTCCCACTCTGCTAGGGTTGAAAAACCAGGGAGAGGCCAGCCCTGCCTTGGCTGTGCTCCCACGCAGCTTCATGGCATGGTCAGGAACAAAGGCAGCACCTCGGTCGCTGTGGGTGCCTGGTATTTGTGAGGCCTTTCTCGCTCAGTTAAGGCACTCAGCTGTGTTTAGGAGAAGCATCTGACAGCCAAGCGAGTTTATTTCTGTACTCTTTCCATCCCCACTGCTGTTTCCAGCTGATTTCTCGTGTGTCGGGTCACTGTGCTGCCCGCTGTTTTGGGGCAGCGAGGGGTTCACTGGGCCACAGAAACGAGACAAGCAAAGGGGCTCTTTATATACCAGACCCCTCCCTAAGCATCCCCCCCCTTTCCATCAAGTTTGCTATCAGAGAGGCAAGTGACCCCTTCCCGTGGCTCCAGGCCCCACAGGGACAGTTGTCCCCTCTGCTGCCTTGAGCCAATGGCTGAGATGCAGTGTTTTGACTGTTGATTCACCCAAATACTTGGGCAAAAACATAACCAGTGCTTTCTGCTCACTCTCGGCCCTTGCAGCATCCCTGATGCCACCCTGCGCCCTCACAGGAGCTCTCGCAGCAGCCCCAGCATGAGAAATATTTCCTTTCATCGCCTGCCTCTCACTGCTTGGGGAATTCGGTGTTTTTCTTCCAGCAGTTTTGCTTCCCCCTCACCCTTTAAAGGCTGAGGCAGGACCTTAAAAATAGAAACAAACTGTGTGGCTCAAATGCTGTTTTCAAGCCAAATTGAACCCACAAACGGGGCACGTGCCAGGCTGAAAACCGAGCAGACGGATGCCTTTAACAACAGTATTTGCCATGCCCACCCCAGAGAGGCTTGGAAAGGATTGGGGCCCCCGGCAGCTCTGCCTTTGGGGGATGGATTTTAGGAAAAGTCCAGTCCCTGAATCAACTCCAGTTTTGGGAGAGCTGATGAGGAGCGGCTGAGGGACCTGGAGGTGCTTAGCCTGGAGAAGAGGAGGCTGAGGGGAGACCTCATCCCTGTCTACGACTGCCTGGAAGGAGGTTGTGGTGAGGTGGGTGCTGGGCTCTTCTCACAGTTGACAGGACGAGAGGAAATGGCCGCAAGCTGCTCCGGGGGCGGGGGGGTGGGTGGGCAGATTAGACAACAGGAAAGGTTTTGTCACTGAAAGAGTCCTCAGGCACTGGTAGAGGCTGCCCAAGGAGGTGGCTGAATCCCCATCCCTGGAGGTAATAAAAAATAAGGGGTAGATAAAGCACTTAGGGATCTGGTTTAGCAGTGGACAGGTACGGTTGGACTCGATGATCTCAAAGTGATTCTGTGATTCAGTGCCCAGCGCAGGCTGAGATCCTGGGAGAAAGGGAGAAAAATCTGGGCTCCCCCCTCCAACTCTGTCTACTTTTCAAAGGCAAGTAATGACTCAGAGAAATGCCCCCACTCAGGAGACTGGAGGGCAAACCCAAGCAGCAGCTTTTAGTGCAGCTGTGGAAGAGGAAGGGAAAGCTGCTGTGGGTAGCACTGCCTTGGCTTTTATCCCTCATGTCCCCATGTCCCTCCCTCCACACTACCCCTCATGGTGTTGCTGCAGCAGAGTGAGCTGCTTTGGGGCCACACGTGTGGCGTGACAGGGCTGGAGCAGAGATAAGGGTTGCCTGCAGCCCTGCCAGCCCCAACAGCCTTCTCCAGGGATGCCAGCCATGCACAGCTGCTCCTCTCACCAGCCCCAGGCACCTCACGCACACTTTTCCCCTCCTTAATTTTCAGCTCCATCTGGTGGCAGCCAGACCTGCAAATTTAATATCTTCCGGCCACATCCCAGCCCTTTCTTGGCATGCAATAAATCCATCACTTGCTGGACATGGCTTTGGTCCTCACTTTCTTATAGGACCTGTACTGTGCCCGTGTGTGCTTCCTGCTGAGGTGGTTGATCAGGCTGCAAAACGCCTTGCAAGGTGAGGGTTTCCTCTTGCAACCGTGTCCAAACTCGGGGAGATGGTTTAATAGTGGACAGATAACATCAGACTTGATGATCTCAAAGGTCTTTTCCAGTCAAGTGATGAAACACCACAGCAAACCCAACTTGTTGCTTTTTCCAGCTGTGACCGTTCTAAACCAGAGCTGCCACCTTCCCAGGGCACGGCCGCTGCTCCTGAGGGCTCAGCAACTGCCTTGCCCTTGTTTGAACTTCAGAGGAAGCGTGGCTGGATCGGGATTTATCACATACCTAAACCACATTCCCACCTCCCCTTTCCAGGCCCCTTGTGCATGGAGACTGGCTCGATTAACAGCCAGACTCATTTCTGCTGTGTGGCACAGTGTGAATCCTGCTCAGACAGGGAGAACATCGCATAAATTCTATTAATTTTACATATTCCAGCCTTGCTGTTGTTTCGGTCCTATCGGTCACCCCTTCTCCTGCGAACAGGCAAGATGGGCTTGTCAGGAGGAAACCTAAAGCCAGCAGTCCCAGCTGCCTTTCAGCCACTCCCAGTGCCCCGAGTGTGCCAGTGCTTGAGGGGGTCTCGCTCGGACCAGCCCCCGGAAAGCTGCCTGCACCAGCCCAGGACCTCAGCACTGCTCCTGGTGCTGGTTCTCCATGACTCCTTCCACCACCACCAAGGACGGATCGGCCTCCAAGAGCATGAGGGTAAAAGGTACTTGGCCAGAGCAAACGCTCCCTTCAGCTCAAGGTCGCCCTGTGCCCCAGGAGCAGCAAGAGGGGCTTTGGCAAGAAGCTGGGGATGGTGGGAGCATCTCTTGGCTTTGCACCCTGGCTGTGATGAAGAGCAAAACAAGGTGGGGCGGTGTTTTACCGAGTGCTGCCCATATCTGGGCTAAGTAGGCGTTAAATATTCTAACTCAGACGTATGTTTTTCCTGGAATAACCACACAGTGGCGAGGAAGATAAGGAGCCAGAGCAGCTCAGGCAGGAGCTGCCTGCGCAAGGTCCTCTGGGCAAGTGGGGCTGCTGCCGGGGAATGGAGTGGCAGAGGCACATGGTTTAATGCACACCTGGGTAAGAGACCAAAGAGAAACAAAGATGGTTGGGTTTGCGGTGGGAAGAGCAGGACTGGTTGCAAACCATTGCTTCTTGGGGAGGAGAGGGGCAGCACAGTGAGGGCAGAGCACCCAGTGATGCCCTGCAAGGACCCACGTGGATGGTTGCACACACATTTATTGATAAATACACACTCTACAAGAAAAATCAAGTGGAGCCACAACTGAACGCATCCTGCAAACCTTCACGTTGGCGTAGGGACAGGCAAGGACCTCCCACCCTACTACTGGCTGAATGAAGATGTAAACTCTGGGTGATGCCTTCGCTACCATGGGGTTTTCCAGACTGCTACACAGCCAAGCGCCAGCAATGAGTTCTCCACAACTCGTTGCCTTTTCCCTTGGCCACCTCCCTGCATCCTGACTGAGAAGGACCATGGGCTGTTTTGGGGGGGGGTGATGTGCTTTCCTTGGAACCCTGTCAGAGGGCAAACCAGAAGGAAGGAACCACTTGGCAAGAGCTGGCCTGGAGGGGTTTGTGCAGGAAGGATGGTGGGAAGGGGTCGTTCAGGAGAGGGAGCTGAGCAGCCGTCTGTAGATGAATCCCAGCTTCTCCCGCAAGGCCAGGAAGGTAGGACGCTCTTCTGTGTTGCCGCTCCAGCACTCCAACATGATGCTGTAGATCTCAGGAGGGCAGGAGCTGGGCCGGGGAAGGCGGTAGCCCCTGGTGATTTGCCGTACGGTTTCTTGGTTTGTCATTCCTGCAAGGAAGGAGATGTCCTTCAATTTAATGCCCCCAAAAGATGCTTTGAGGGTACACCTGCAAAGGGCCAAGACGTCAGCTGCTGCTGCTGTGGTGTCTCTGCCAGGAGGCTGGCAGAGGAGCAGCTGTGGGAGATCATCCAGCCCATACCACCTTCCCACCCCCAGCACCTGCATCCCACCTGCAAGCACTGAAAATCCCTCTAAGCAACCCCCAAAGTGGAAAATAAGTTGCTCGTGCTCTTGGAGCTGCTTCCAGATCCATCGTGGAAGGGACAATATGGCAATTCACATGCTGGCTTCTGGGGACTGTGAGCAAGCTGCTCAGCGTGTGGGTGCAGCAGCACTGGCGAGGGCTGGCAGCCCTACCTTCATACGGGATCTGCCCGTACGTGAAGACTTCGTAGAGCAGAATCCCGTAGGACCAGACATCAGACTTGAGGGAGTAGGTACGGTAGTTGGCAGCCTCCGGGGCTGTCCACTTCACTGGGATTTTGGTGCTGCTGCTGGTGGAATAAATGTCATCCTGAAAAGCAATAGGAGATGGGTCATGAAGGGTGGTTTGGTGGACTTGGCTGCTGATTTAGGGGCTGTGGGCCGGGAAAAGAGACAGCAAGGAAGGGCTGTAATGCAGGGCAGCTTGGTGGCCTGGAGTGATGGGAGGGATCACAGCGTCCTGATGACCCACCTTGAGAAGACGAGCAAGTCCAAAATCAGCGATTTTGCAGGTGAGTTCTTCTCCCACCAGGATGTTTCTAGCCGCCAGGTCCCGGTGGACAATGTGCTTCTCCTCCAGGTACCTCATCCCGTCTGCCACTTGGCAGGCAATGTTGAGCAGGTGACAGGTGCCCAGGGACTTTCCTTCAGGACCTGTTAACCCAGATAATCCAAACACTGGGGGCAATCTAGCAACATCCGTTTTGAGTGTTCTGCTTTGGAAGGAAGCCCTACACCGGTAACATGGGACCTGGGCAACATGAAAAACCTCAAATCAGAGTTCCTGCCTGACGATCCTGGGTGTGGCACATGGGAAGTTCACCACAGCCATGTGCTCCTCAGGAACGGAACTAAGGTGAGCTCTAAGGAGTGCCCCATGCTGCAATGAGAACGCAGACGTCCATAGCTCGTTCAAAGTTCAAAGTGACCTTCTGCCTCTCAACCTGCCCTACCTGCAAGCTCCAGCTCCTCCAGCACCAAATGCTACTGGAACCCCAGCCGAAAATTAGGTCAGTGCTGGGGAGGAGGAGGTGGTACCCAGTAGAAAAACAGGTCTTGCTGGGAGCTGTTTGTCTTGTTTCCCTTCAAGACTGGTTACTTGGCCAGGAAAAGAAAGGCCAAGAAAAATAAACTGGCATCCAGATGATGAGTGGACCGTGGCCTGTTGCTAGCTCTGCACATGAACAAAACCATCTTGTTGGGCCCAGGGGGAGGTCTGACCGTTCGATTCCTAAGAAAGACAGAGTTGCCCAAGCACGGCAATGTGGTTGCTGTGCACTGGCAGGAGCTGGCAGAGGTGGGTGATGGAGGAAGGCTGAAGCTCCCCACCAACTTGTTTGGGCTCCCAAGGACTGACAGGGACACCAAAGGTATCGTGCCAGATTGTGTCTTTGGGTCTTGGAGTCACACAAGACCACCTCCACCAAGTGCCCATGGATTGTTCTGCATTACCACAGATCTAAATAGGAGTGAAACCAGCCTTTTTCTCTTTAGGGTCCCCACTTGGCTTTGCAGGGTCATTCTGGACACAGCAAGAATCCGCAAAGCAGTGGATTCAGAGCAGTTCCGCAGGAACCCGCTCCCCGTGGTGCCAGCACTGGTACTCACTGTTGAGGTAGCTGTGGAGGTTGCCTTTCCGCATGAGCTCAGTGATGATGTACACAGGCTCATCCAGGGAGCAGACGGCATGCAGCTGGATCAGCTTCTCATGCCTCAGGCGCTTCAGGTTCTGAATCTCCTTGGTGAAGTCTTCTGCCTTCATGTCAGCTGGAGGGAAAAGCCAACACAGCCACTATGAGCTGTTTTCTCACATGGATGTTGGGACCTCAGCACCTCCAACAGGGACGAGGACTGTTTTCTTCCTCACAGCTCACCTCTGCTCTCAAAGTTCATGTCTGCACACCCCAAGATCCAAACACCCAAGAGATGTTTTCCATGGGGCTTTGGATCCCATTTTCAGAATCATAGTCCCATCAGGGCTTGGTTTATCACAAACCCTTTTGACTTGGTGTGACTTGTCACAAACCCACTGGGCAGAGTGATTTTATAAAGGTGCAGCCAAAACTTAGGCGAGTCCACAGCAGTAGCCCAGTGGCTACTTGCCAGGTCCTACCACAATTTGATTGATAAGACAGACAATGACCAAGAGGACTAGGAAACAAAACAGGGGTGAACGATGTTGCAGTGAATGAGAAACCCAGTTGGCCACTATTAACATCTACCTTTTATGATCTTGATGGCCACCGGCACCGTGTTCTTCCACAGTCCTTCCCACACCTCTCCGAAGTATCCTTCGCCCAGCTTCCTCCTCAGGGTGAACTCCCAGCGTGGGCGCTCCCAGCTGTCCCTCTCAGGGGGAGTCTGTGAAATGGGCATTGCATGCTTGGACCAGCCAGCCAGCCAGGACTTGCTGGTAGAGCCTGCACTCGCTCTTGGTGCCCACCAAGAGGAGTGAGCAGGACATGGTGCTCCACCACCCACGCTGCACCAGTGCCAGAGCCAGTGCATTGCTTTTCCCTCTGCTAAATGCCCATTAGGGACACAAAAAGTGGGACATCAACTGCATTACATCTGCTGGGATCCAACGTGTGAAAGGAGGGAGATTTTTGAAGACTACCATAAATATCAAGAATTCAAGTCATAATTCCCTCCTCATCAGACCTAAAAGGTGGCTCTTCTCCATTTCCACCAATAAATAAAAATGAGTAAACGAATATTATTGCATATTATGGCTGATTTGGGCTTCAGCTCAATAAGTATTTCTTTTATCTTACACCTTTCAATTTCACTCTTGAATTGTTCACATGTTCAATTGTTAATTCTGAGTCATAATTGATGAATGGAATTCTAATCAGGAAATGAGTCGGCAATTTGGGATTAATACTCTAATTGGATTTATGAGTGCTGCACTAATTGCCATGAAAACCAGATAAAAGCAATGTGGCCTTATACTCCAGGAAAAAAACTGGAAGCTCAAGTACATCCAGATTGAGTATCAAAGGGATTTGTAACAACGCGGTTGTTATGGAAGACATGCAGAAGACATTTCAAAAAAGCCTGTGCATTTTGACCAGTAAAAACACAGGTAAATGCCATGCCTGGCGTTAATGTGCCTGAGAAGGCAATGCTGGTAGCTCTACTAATGGGATATTTTAAACTTAACTTAACAAAACTCAATTGCGGATTCTCCCTCCTCAGAGGTGTTCATGGCTGGGTTGGATGGATCCTTGAGCAGCCTGGTCTGGTGGGAGGTGGCCCTGCCCATGGCAAGGGGGGTGGAATTGGATGATCTTTAAGGTTACTTCCAACCCAAACAGTTTATGATTCTGTGATTCTATGGAATCCCAAATGGATAGATTAATTATTCCTAATTTTTCCTAATTGCTCTTTCCTTCTTTCTACCCCTGACATCTTTGGGACCTTGGCCGAGCCACCACGAGTACGCACCATGGGTCTGCAGGGCTGCAGCAAGGGGCTCTGGATGACTTTCCAGTGCTCGGTGTAGAAAGCGAGGAGCTCCTCCATGTCGGGGAAGAGATGTCCCTTCTGTAGGTAGAGGCTGCCCCCAGGGCTCTTGCAGATTCGGAAGTGGCTGACCTTCCCGTGGTTGCGCACTGTGGGAAAGTCCAGGCGATGGAAAACTCAGCTCATGCAATCACTCCTTCCTACCTCCCTGCTGACCATCACCTCTCTCCTTTCCAAGCATCCAGTCTATTAATTCACACTAAAGCAACCCAGCTCACCCCTGGGATATCACATCCCACTTCCCATCATCCCCTTCGCTCCCTCCTCCTGGCTTATAGAACTCCTGGCCATGGGTGAGGGGGCTGGTTTGGACTGGAGAGGTGGTGCTTTATTAGCAGGGATAATTCTCCACGCAAACGAACTGCTTGGAGAGCAGTGGAGCTCATTGCTGCTCGAGGCGGATAAAGCAGCAGCAGTGGCTGGACCTCCTGCGAGCACGCTTGGCCTGGGGGACGATAACGGGATACAGGATTCACTTTGAATTTCTAGGGGTTGATTTTACATAGATTGGACCAGATTGTAACAGTGCTGCCTGGTCTGAAAGCCCCTGAATTCAGATTTCTGTACATGGGAGAAGCCCAGGCCCTGGACATCGGGAGGGGTGGAGTATTTTTAGACAATTCTAGGGTGACAAAAGCTGCTGGAATGAAATCCTGGGAGTTAGTGCTACAAACCATCATTAAGCCACTGTGGCTTAGTACCCTGGGTGGGACCAATGTGCTTTCCTTGGCCGCAGTGTTTTGGCAATCCACCTGTTAGCTTTCCCCGTGCTTTTAGAAAGTGGTCAATTCATTTTAACAAGATGCTGAAAAGTGCTTTAAACATATTTCCATAGGTTTTCACCCTGTGCTGACCAAACCAAGAGATGTCCCCAAGAAACAACCTGGTTTCTTTCCCTGTGCTCGTTTTCTCTGGATAATTGCTGCAAATTTACCTGAGAGAGAGTACTCGCCCTTGCTGCTCTCGCTGTCCCGGACGAGGAAGGAGCCGTGCTGGTTGGGAGGTGAGAGGAGGAGCTGCTCGGCTTCGTTTCGGCTGATCTTGCTGAAGTACCAGCTGGAGTCAGAGCAGAGGGGTTAGTGTGGTGCAAGGAGGTGGGGTATAGATGGGGCCACATCCAGCCCAGTGGCTCCTGCACTTTCTGAGCCAGGGATAGGGAGCACTTTCCCACCACTTGCTCATCGGTGGTAGCCACCGAGCGAGCGGCACGGTGGCCAGCCCACAGCTCGGAGCCTGGAAGCACGGCTGCTGTGCACACCGTTGCCAGCCTGCGTAGAGACTGCTTCATTGGATTGGTTTTGCAGGCGCTTGTTGCATTTTATTGCAACTTGCTGACTGCAAACCATTCCCTCCAGCAGTGTCTGGTCACCACTGTATGGACCAGGCCAGGTTGCTACTCCATTCCAAAATCAGGAGGTTGACACTGGTGGTTCAGCGCAGCACCTGGGCTGACAGCCTGCAGTAAATAAAGCACAACCACCTGGTGCTGCATGGAAGATGCTCTGGTGGGGTTGCATCCACACATCCTACCACGAGAGCCGTAGCTACGCGTGCAGGATTGCTTTGAATTTCTTGACCTGCAGCTGATGGGTGCAACCAGACCTCGGAGCCCATGAGCAAAAATCACTTTAAATTGGAAGGGGGAAGATTTAGATTAGACATTAGGAGGAAATTCTTCACAATGAAGGTGTTGAGGCCCTGGCACAGGTTGCCCAGAGAAGCTGTGGCTGCTCCATCCCTGGAGGTGTTCCAGGCCAGGTTGGATGGGGCTTGGAGCCCCCTGATCCAGTGGGAGGTGTCCCTGCCCATGGCAGGGGGTGTGGACCTGGATGGGCTTTGAGGTCCCTTCCAACCCAAACCATTCTATGATTCTATGAAATCACATCCATGAAAACATCCCTGGGAATTGCCCTTTGCTGCTCCAGGCATGGCAGCGCTGGTTGAGGACTTCAGCAGCCAGGAGGAAGGAACCAGCCAAATCCCTCTTCTGTGCCCAGATTCATCATCAAATCTCCACCAAGGAAAGGCAGGTTGGCTGGCTGACTCAGTGGGACACACGGGAGTGTGGGGAAGAGGCTGCTTCGTCAGCCTAATGCTGCCAGGATGTGAGAAGCTGAAGGATTCGTCATTAACTGGGATTGCCAGCGTCTGAGAAGCCATGCAGGAAATTAAACGTGATGGGGTTACACAGCTGAACAAATTACCACCCGGCTCAGCCCTGCGGCTCCGCAGAGTCTGCGTGCTCACGGCTCGCTCTGCCTGCAAAGCCGCACACGTTTTCTGCCCACCGCCCTCCCACACCGGGCATCCCCCTCACCTCTGGATAGGGCTGGGCATGGGCTGGGCGCACACGAACACACACACACTCAGCTGTAGCCCAACTATTTAGTGCAAAGAGACTAAAGCAGCAAGGGGACCCCACGGTCCTCACCAGTGTGGTCCCAGCATGGTCCAAACTAGACTGGATTTGCTTTTCTCAAAAGCAGAGGGGAACGAGGGAGGATCTCTCCCATCCCACCAGCTGCAATCATTGTCCCTGAACTTTGGGGCCTCTTCCCATGCTCCCCTTTCTCCTTTTCTTAGCTCCTGTGCCCGGGTGGTGCAGGTTGAGCATGAGAAGAGTCTGCAGGGTGATTACACCCACCCTGTCCATGCAACTCCCATCACTCACTGTGACTCAGTGCCTGGCACGGAGGGAGCAGTTGTGTCTCGGGGCGCTTTGCCCGGCGTGTTGGGACCATTCTGCCTTATGCAATGATGAGCCTGTGCTTTCCCCTACTGACACAGAGCTGAGGCACCAACCTGAGCTCCATGTCAGGTGGGAGAGGCACTGACAGGGAGGGAGCCCTCAGTCCTGCGTGAGCAGGAGCCAGAAAGCAGCAGCATTGGCATGGGTGGCTTTACAGAGCTCTGGGCTTCCCAGCAAGTCCCAACCCAAACTGCTTCTCCCTGTTCTCCTGGGCCATTTGGATCTGGCAGGGCTCAGGCACAAACTTCCCCAGCTCCCTCCCTCCCTGCTGCCTTCCCTTTAACTCACAGTGAGTGGGAGAGCAGCTGGAACAAGCATGGGCCTGTTTATTTGTCACCGTAGCTGCCCCTGTGCACACCATCACGCCACGTCCCAGCCTGGAGACACTCCATCCTGTGCCAGGATGATGCACCCAGGAAGCAGGACCGGCATCTCTTCCCCCCGGTGCATCCCCCAACCCTTGCTGAACACCTCCACTGCACTGCTGTAACCTGCAGGATCTTCGTGGTGGGGATGCCCATGGCAGGGAAGATCCCTGCTCAGTCCCACCACTGCTGGTGGCAAAAGCAGGGGATGAGGAGCTCATGCTCCCCGCTGTCACAGAGGGTCAACGCTGCCTTTCCCTGGGCAAGGAAATGCTACTGTGGTCCAACCTCCATCCCTCTATGGGTCCGGAGCACGGGATACTTACGGTTGGTGAGTGGAGGTGCCCTGGCTGAGGTTGGCCACATAGGCAGCAGGAACGTAGCCCATGGCCGGCTCCCCCAGCAGCCGCCGCGCCAAGACATACTCTCCTTCTTCTCTGAGGACACGCAGCTTGTCCCCCGCGCTTACGCTCAGTTCCTCCGTGCTCCGGGCTGTGAAAGCGTATACAGCGATAAAGAGAGAGGACTTGGGGATGAAGGAAACGGAGCTCGGCTCTGAGTGCAGCGAAATGGAATCGGAACCAAGATATCCTAGAGAGCAGCTCTCCGTCACGGAGCGGGGACGAAGCTTGTTCCAGAAGGATGTCAGGAAGGTCAAACGCTTCCGGACAAACTGCTCCATCCTTGGTGGATGTGGTGGATGTGACGGTCTATGCCATCACCTTTCTGGAGGCTGGAGGACGGGGCAATCCCGGGTTCGTGCTGCCGGCTGGGTGGCTCATGCTGCTGTCCCGCGTCCCTCGCCCGCGTCTGGGTGCTTGGCAGCCCTTCCCTTCGAACTTCCTATTTCTGAAAGTGAAACTGGTCAATCTGGTGGGACAAGTCTGCAGCTGGGATGAGTCTGCAGGCAGGAGTCCCACGCTCAGCCCCACGGGCACATCTGGGAGACAGGCACAGCTGGAGCCGGCCTTGCTGCTCTCGAAGAAGGAGAATGGCTTATATTTTTTTTAATTATTATTATTTTAAAGTGTGCCCTCCTGCTTCTTACCTGAGCCCTGGTAAACACAGCTCTCTGTTCTTCAAGCAGCTCTTGTGAGAAGTGGCTGACTCCAGTTAATGTTCTTGATCTCACTTGTGTGGGTGTGGGGGGGTTTTCCATAGGAAAATAATTACATGCACAAATGTGTGAGAGTTGGAACAGAATTAAGGAGGTAACCTTAGAAGAGACTTTAAGTGGTCTGGATATTTTCTGGGTGGATGTCATGGGGTTTATAACAGAAGATCCTTTTTCCTTTTGATCTGCCATGACTTCCCAGGGTTGCCCCACTCAGGCATTTGCTTTCCACTAATTCCCCTTTGCAGAGAATCTCCAAGGAATCCACTTCCCAGATCCACCAGGATCCAAAGCTTGCTAAGACTTCAGGAGAGATGGGTCCCCCTCAGCATCAGGAGGTCCTCATCTGGTGCAGAGTCTGGATTAGCCCCAGACACCTGTGTGGCACCCAGACCCAAGCCCTGGCACATCGCGTGTCCCCTGCCACGAACCCATCCATGCTCCTCACAGTCCTGGTCACACTCAGATGCAGACATGCTACAGCCCCTCTGCCAAACCCCAGCAACCACAGACGTTGGCCAAAGGATGGAGATTTCCACCTTGCATGTGCACTTTAAGCCCCCTGAAGACTGCTGCTCCTGGGAGAAATCTCAGCTCCAGCCCCACAACCCCTTCCTGGATTTTGGCACTTAACTGCCCCATCTAATTAGTAGGAGTTTTGTGCCTGGCAACTCTGCTCCTGGCCTTGAGCCCATTATTTCCATCCACTTCTGCTTGTAGCTGGTCTAAGTAGCTCATTTTGGGTGCACAGGTGGGGTTTGAAAGAGATTCCTTTATTTTTATAAGCAAACCTTATTGTAGGGGTCCAGGGTGTGAACTGGAAGCGTATGGTGCATGAAGAACAAACTGGACCTGTCCCTGGGTCAGCAGCTCTGGACTTGCTGTGTCCAGAATCCTGGGTGTCCCATGGTGCCCAATCAACCTCCAAAAGCTGAATTTCAGTATCTGGATTTGGAAGTAAGTTCTTATCAAACCTTCTCCCAGGCAGAGAAGCCCATGAGTGTGCTCTGCCCATTGCTGCGCAGATGGAAACTAAGGGGAAAAGGGAGTCTGTAATAAAATATTTGGCTCCCTACTTATAAAAGCAGAACCCAAATGCATGGGTAGTCCCCGTGAGACCTTTCCCCACCCGCCCAGCACACAGCCTCGCCCTCCGTGGCACGCGGGGATGTGTCATCTCTCTGTATTTTCCCACTTCAGCATGGGGAAGGAAACAGATCGGGGCACAGAAGGGTTTGCAACACGTGGAGAAGGGACATCCCCTCTCCCATCCTTCTGCAGTGCTTCTGACAAGTCTGCTCCTCACTCACGCTCCATCAGGAGGAAAATGGGCTGCTTGGTTATGCGTTTAGAGATTATCTGATTAGATAAGCACTGAAAGTTTATGCCTGACTGTTTTGAATGAGCACTAGGTAAACCTGTGGCTTGCAGGAGGAGACTGGAGACTGATTTACCTTCATTGACCTTTGTTGGATTAGGTTCTGTAGGGGTACAAGCGATAGATAAGTGCAACTGATTTATAACACGCAAGGCTCTGGATCTTGATTTGCACCTAAATGAAAGGGTGCCTCAAGATGACAAACTTCCCTGAGGACTAAATACTGCCTCTGAGCTGAGCTTCCCAGACACGGATAGCACACACTCATCACTGCAAACCTGTGTCTGCACAGGACACGCACGCACAGCTCAGAGTCCCACGCCAGGAAAAAGCTGATTAATCACCACCTTTTTCTTGTATCTTTTTTTATTTTCCTATTTAATTCCAGGAGCATCCCTGCTGCTTTGAATCCCTTTGGTTCTAGAACACACCTAAAAATGAAAATACAGGAGGGAGGAGAAAAGAACAAGCACGTTTACAAAACATTCTGGTCCTTGCACTGTGGGAAGGAAGGTGAGAGAATGCAGGGAAGATAAGGAAGGCACAGAGAGCGGATGGATCAAGTATCTTCTCTTTAGTCCCCATGACCAGCTTAGAAGGATGGATTAAAACCCAACCTGACTATGGTGGGTACACAGGGACTTTAGTGCTAGCACCACTAAAAAGCACCTCCAAAGAGCAACACAACCAGAAGGCGTGTTCAGCAGAGCTGGTTACGCAGTCCTGGTTTGGTTGCAGAGCACCTGGGAGCGATAAACACAAGCAGGACTTTGCATTCATCCGTGTGTCAAACGCTGCACATCGTGTTCTCCTGTGCTAATTGACAGAAACCAGCAGCTCCCCTCCACTAATGAGAGCACTCATTAACATCTAATTATCTGAGGTTCTCTTCCAGGTCCTGTTACGTTTACACTCAGAATACATCTTCAAGCAAGAAGTCTACTGGGGGGTTAAAATAAGATAAACATAAATCAAATTAAACCCCTAAAGGAGCAGAAAGGTAGAGAATGTGGGTCATGTTGAGGAAAATGGTTTTGAGCACTGGGCACCTAACGGTCACTCGCGGGGTCACATAACCGAGGATGTGCCACTGGATGCCCAATGACTGGCAAAGCACAGCGACTGGTCTCGGCACTGCTGTGTCTGCCAGCCCATCCTGAAGCACCCAAACAGCTGGGAGACTTCCCTGGGCCTTGGGTTCACCTCCTCACTGCTGGCAGGGACCAGACTGTGCTTGCCAGCGCCCTGAGGTTCCTCTTGCTCTTTCTGTTGGCATGAGAAGATGTCTGGGAGGTTGTTTTGGATTTAAAGTGGATTTAAATTGGGGGGTGGTGATGGTTAAGATTTCTCCAGATGCTTCCTGGCACCACAGTGCATTGAGAAAGATTTTGCTTCTTAATTAATTAGTTCGGTTGGGTGCCCATGGGACAGAGCAGTGGTGGCTGCCCCATCCCTGGAGGTGTTCAAGGCCAGGCTGGATGGGGCTTTGAGCCCCCCTGATCCAGTGGGAGGTGTCCCTGCCCATGGCAGGGGGGTTGGAACTGGATGGGCTTTGAGGAGCCTTCCAACCCACCCCAAACCATTCCATGATTCTGGCATTTCAAGCAAGGGGTGGTGGATGATGACAGCGTTGCGTGGGAAGAGGAGAAGAGCAGCACAGTGGCACTAAAGCAGCTTCATTTATCCTCCATTTCCAGGGGACATCAGAAGAAAGTGGCATCTCGGCAGACTGCCAGTCTGTCACCATCAAAGAGGGCAGAGCCCACCTGTAGAGGCTGACACGCGTAGGGATGGTCCAAGGGCAGAGGGGCTTGTGGACAGTCAGTGCAGAGGGTTCAATACAGGCAGAATACATTCATCCTGGGAGAAGGAGAGGTACAGGAGGTGTGAGAGGAGGCAGAGCATCGTGGGGTCTCGTGGCTGCTGCTTCTGAGCCCTGTGGGAGTGGGTTGGAGTGGCTGGTGGAGAGCAGGAGTGCAGGTCACAGGGCACCTGAAATGGCAGAGGAAAGCAGAAAAACTCCATGGGAGGCAGCTGGAGGCAGAGCGAGCCGGTGTGCAGCGCCTGGCACGTCTGAGGGGTGCAACTCAGAAAGAGCACCGGCCCTTTGAACCCACAGAAACACTTTTCAGGGACCCCGTAAAACTCTAGAGTGCTCCTCATGGCTCTGAAATGATGGCAAAGAAAAGCCAACTCAGGTCACGTGACAGTTTATGTTGAATTTATAAAGGAGAATCACAGTTCAACTGGAAAATCCATAAGGACCAACATAGCAAATCCAACTGGAAGAGAGTCAGCCTATAGGCTTCCCCTTCTGCGTTTTGCTGAGATTGTCAGCACAACCCAGCCTTCGCTCGCCTTATCCTGTAATCTAATTTCCAGAGGATGCTCCTTCTAGTACAGACTGCCTGGCAGAACAGTATTTCTGCATAACTCCCCTGCTCCTGCCCCTGGAGTAATCATTTGCAACACATAAAAACCATTAAACACCTTCTCCAGACTGGCAGGTGCCAGCGAGCTCCTCATCCTCTCTTTCACGGCTGCAGGGATGCCTATGGAAAGCGGACAAAGGGAGTTCAGCCTGTGCTCACTGTGCCCCTAAACAAGGGGACCAGAGGTCTTGCAGCTTTCTACAAGCATCCTGGCACAGCCGAGCAGCAGCAGAGGCCCCAGGCTGGCAGAAGCCGACAGTGGCTTTAAACAGGCACTTGAACATCCCCACTCCCTTGGACTGAGCCCTGTAAACAGAGGACTGGTGTGTTCGGAAGAGGTGCAGGGTGACTCACTTGTTGAGGGGGAAATCTCTGCCAACGTGTATGCAAATGCTAGATGGCTCCATCTACCCAGATGCCCTTGTTACCCTGAGGAAGAACCAGTCCATCCACTCCATCGCTGCGCTTTGTGGGATCTCTCCCCACAAAGGTCCTTTAGAAGCTGTTGGATTTGGGGTTGGGTCATTAAGCGTTGCTAGAAGAAACCTTCCCAGAGTCCAAGAATAGGCCGGAGAGACCTCACCCAGTCTACGTAGTCCATCCTATACTTATGTCTTTCCCCATCTTTGCCAAACCAGTTCTTAAAAGACCTCCAAGGATGGCTACGCCACACGGCCGCAGACAGCCCGTTCCAAGTGAGTCACTGATCATTGCTGGCACAACAATTGTCTAACCTGCCGCGTTTAAGCCTATTGTCGCTTGTCCCATTCATCACCAGTTTGCTCCATTCCTTTCGGAACAGTCTCTTCTGTCTGTGAAAACCACTGAGGGGTCCCACCACATGCCCAGCAGCACCGCATTGATAGGGTCTAGAGAACAAGTCTTATGAGGAGCAGCTGGGGGAACTGGGATTGTTTAGCCGGGAAAAGAGGAGACTGAGGGGAGACCTTATGGCTCTCTACAGCTGAAGTTGCACCAGGGGAGGTTTAGATTCAAACACCAGAACAAGCTGGTTCAGTTCCAATTGGTGGATTCTCCTTCCTTGGAGGTGTTCAAAAAAATGTGTAGAAGTGGCACTTCAGGACATGGTTTAGTGGGCACAGGGGGGTTGGGCTGGTGGTTGGACTGGGTGAGCTTAGGAGGTCTTTTCCAGCCTCAAAGATTCTATGATTCTATAATTCACCTCTTGGACCCAGCCCAGAACAAACACACTGACCTTATACAAACAGGCAATGTGGTCATCTTTTTCTCCATTTGTCTCCAGTTTTCTTCCCCTGTCCATGAGTGCTGGTGTTCCCATGGTGCCACCTCAGCTGGGTCTCTAGTGCGTTCACCTGGTGGGGACAAGAAAGCAGCAATTCTAAGAGGAGACTGCACCGTTGCACAGACAATCTTTAACCTGTCCCAAATGCAAGAAGAAAGTGCTGGCTCAAGTTACCTCCACCGAGGCTCAAACTGCCGTTTCACCCTGCAGCTATAGAGGTCTGAGCTCACAGATCTCACCTTCACCTCTTCTCTCCCTACTCTACCTCTTCTGTACCTGCTGCTGGTTCCCTCTGCTCAGATGGTTGCTCCTGGCTCCAGAGGACACAGAAGCTGCAGAGGCTGCCCACAGCAAACAGCTAAATCCTGCTCCTGGGGTGACTCCTCGGAAAAATAACCATTGAGGAACGAAGTTTTACCTGTATCCGTAGCGAAGCAACTGTCTTCTCCAGTTCAAACACAAGGGACTCGAGATTCTCTCTGGAGGAAGGGCTTGGAGAAGATGCCTCATTTCTGGGGTCAGGAATAAAAAGTGAAAGGGATTATGTAAACATCACCTTCCTGGATGAGAGAATCATCCTGCCTTCTCCAACTTCAGCCTCCAAATAAGCACCAAACAGAAGGGCCCAACTCCCAGATTCACCTGCCAAGAGATGTCAACCAAACAGCCTTTCAGCCCATACATTTAATTGTTAGAGTCAGGCTCTGCATTGAAGTGTTGGAGGACTTTGACCGAGCGCTACCTACTGAGACACTCCTGACCTCCAGACCTCTGCAGAATGCCAGCTGCAGAGGTCTGAATGGGCTGTTATTAAAAACTTCTAAATGGAGGTAAAAGAAGTGGTGATACTACACCTGGGGAAGGCAGGCTTATGCTTGGCAGGGTTTTCTTCTGGGTAGCTGAAGCCAGGAGATCTCTTGCTTCGGAAACACTGAGAAAGAGCCCCGAATTGCCCACGTGTCTGGCAGTCTCGGGAAGGAAAGGAAAGTCTGAAGTGAGCATTGGACTGCAGGCAGCACAAGGCAGCACTGCCGTCCTTCACCATCCACCCTAGGGCATGCACCATGCATGGATTCCCATGTCTCAGCTGGACATCTGTACCCAGAACACACCATAAAGGGGCCATGGCAGGATTTGTGGTTTAATGGCAGAGTTTCGTAGACTCCCAAATGAATCTGTAAAGCGATATGTGGTGGGGATCACCATGCTTACGTCCTGTTTCAGTCTCTCCCCCAGCCCTGAGCTACTGGTGCTGCCAGAGGCAGAAGCCCTCAGCTAGGTGGAACTTTGGCCAGATTCAACGAAGCTAAGAGGCTTCCTAGAGATGTGGTTGATGCTCCATGCCTATCAGTGAGGAATGTCCTTAATAAACTGCTTTAACGTTTGGTCAGCCATAAAGTGGTAAGGCAGTTGGAGTACATGACTGTTGTAGGTCCCTTCCAGCTGAGATGGGAAGAGATTATTCTATTTTCTATTCTACTCTACTCTATTCTATTCGACTCCACGCTACACTAGGGTACCCTACGCTGCGCTACTCTACTCGCATCCGTTTGCTGATACACAGTTCTCACGATGCAGCATGAAATCAGCTCCTGGCATTTCATATAAGCTGATGGTATGTGACAAATGCCACCCAGAGCCATCCCCACATCAGTCGGCGCTCGAGCAACCTTCTTCATTACCCTCACAACAGTCCTGCCACAAGCGGAGGTCCACCATGGGAATCTCTTCACAGCCAACCATGCCCTGAGGGTACGATGCCACCTGGAAGACATCTCTCTGGAGCAGCTGGATGTGGTCACTGTTGTCACAGATGACACGAGCGAGGGACGCCTGTTTGATCTGAGTCAGCTGTGCTGGCGTGAAGACTCCAGGATTCTCATACCAGAATCTGCAGTGGGTTGTAATCACAGCATGACTCAGGAGCAAGAGAAGAGGATGGGGAGCAAGGCTGGGAGAGGGAGGAGAGTTCCCATACTTCTGTGTGGCAGCACCAACACACCTCAAAAGGAGCTTTTATTCCACTGTCAAGTGGCTGCAAAAACAGATTACCCTTTTCTGAACCTACGACCCCCCTGAGCTGCTGGCCAGAGCTGCAAGGTGCCATCACCTGCAGTTACAGCCCATGGCAGGAGAATCCCAAGGCTCAGACAGCTCTACTGTAACAGGTTGGGACACAGACAAACAATGCTTCTGCCTTAAGTGGATCACCAGGCAAAGATGTGTCTTATTCACATGAGAAGCCAACAGGAATTAGAAGAAAGGTCCTGCAGACACTTTCTAGCATTTCCAGGTGACACTGGACACATCACCAATGGTGCCCAGTGTCCTGCATTGAAATGAGAATCAATAAATCAGGAAAGGACACACTGACAGTAACAGTGGCAAGTCCTTCTGCAAATGCACCGGAGAGAGGAGATTCTTCTTTGTACCATAAGACAAGATATAACAAAAAATTATAGTTCCTCTCCATAAGGAGCAAATCCCCCCAAAACAGAATACCAAAAATGTTAAGTTGACTCTGGTGACGATACCTGTCTCCATCCCTCAGCCTTCTGAACTGTGTCGTTAAGAGACACATCAGCGTTGGTCCAAGTCTGGTACCAGGGACAAGATCCTCCACCATCAGTGCTGGAAAGAGGTCAATGTTCTTGGTAGTTCCATATAAACTGCAGGATAAGGGATATTAAAAAAAAAAATGTTAAAAGACTATCAAAGAGTGGAGATAAAATAAATCTGATCACGTCATAGGAACTTGTATGCAAGGAACTCATCCAGACACCATTTATAATGGGCTTATCTAAAAGACAATGGGATAAAGGCTTGCCTTGGAAAGAGGCAGCCAACGTGGATAGGATGCAGTTTAGTTTCACTGGAAAATAGCTCCAAGGCTCAATCTGCTCCCAAGCACCACAGCAGCACCTGATGACGTTCCACTCAGAACCAGACTGACCACTTGGAGAGACCTCATTTGTCTTACCCCGTTCTTAAACCACAGCTATTACCCTATCTTAACATCTGTGGCCAGCAATGTCAGGGAAGGTTTTTTGTTGGGTGTCCTGGGAGGAGCAGAAACATTTTTCTTATTGATCTCCAGTGATTTTGATGCTTTCGAGTCCAGGCTACAGTACCTCCTGAGCTTTTCCCTGATCTCCAAGTTCTTTATCTCATTTCTGAGGTCCTCAAACTCCTGTGCAGATGAGAGGTTGCAGAAGACCCTGAAGTCATTGTAAGGTGGGATGCCATGGTCCCGCCCTCTCTGGATGTTGATAGCAGCCAAGTCCAGCGAGACAGAGTGTGCCATGGAGAAGAGTTTCTCTGTCAGCTCCATGTTGAGGAGTTCAGAAGGGACTCGCATTTTTCCGGGAACCCCGAACAGCCCACGAAGGAGGGGATCAATCCCTCCCTCCTGTGTGATCCTGAAAGGGGAGAAGAAGGCCTTGTGCAGGGGGATGTGCCCTTGGCGGATGGGCTGGAAGGTTTCATTCAGCCGGTACAGGATGGGGTTGATCAAGGTGTGCCCGAAGCGGAAGGCAGCGGTGGCAAAGGCGTTGAGAATCCCCGCATTGATGTTGGGGTTGTAGCCTTTGTACTCACCCAGCATCTTCATCCCAGCTTCCCCAAGGATCTTGGGGAGCCACTGGGCATAGGTGATGTGCTGCATCTGAGCACCCACAATCTTCCGTGCCTCATGATACAGGAGGTCTCCATCCCAGTGGGGATTGAGGGCTGACAGCTCCGTGGCGATGCGGTTGTGTTCCCTGAACCAAAGCGTGTGCATGGCTGTGAGACCCAGCTGCTCGTTGGCACGGTGGTCTCCTGCCAGGAAGCATGGCACGGGGCTCTCGTTCTCATCTCTCATGCACTCAGTGGGTGGCCCTACAGCAAAGGGAAGGAGGTGCTTCCCCGAGCTAGGAACAATTTGCCCTTGCTTCAGCAACCCATTTTGGTTGCTCGGATCCCGCAGCTCCTGTGATTCCTGCTCTGTGCTGCCATAAACATTGGAGGCGTCAATGTAAGACGTCAAGTGGTTGATCTGTTCCCTGGCATAGACAGAGTTCATGAGCAGAGAGGTCATCCCACTACCACACACGGGGCTTGAGCGGACGAAGAACATGCAGCGCCCGTTTCTCACACGGGGGTCGTTGGCAGGGACCATGATGGAGAAGCAAGGTGGATCGTTGCTGCACACCTGGCTGCAGGGTGCTCCATCTGAGAAGCGGGACATGCTAATGGCTGCGACTGTCTGGTCCATGTCGTGGTCCAGAAACTGGCCCCACTGCATGAGCATGTGTGTGAACTGGTCATCAGGAGTGATGGTCTCAGTCCCAACCATGGCGGTGGAGACGAGGCGGGGCAGAGGAAGGGGAAGGTCTCTGGCATCTTCTGCCAAGGAAAACCCTCGAGGGAGGTTAAATCCATTCTGGTAGGCGGGTTTGAGGAGCCTCTGGAAGGCTGTGAGAGAAGCACCCCACATCGGGTGCTGGAGGTTGTTGCAAGAGCCGTCATGGGTCCTGTACTTCTTGTGGAAGCAGACATCTGAGCAGTTCGGAGTGCGGCGGTGGGCAGAGCAGCCTGACAGGTTGGCAATCATGTTCAGGTAGTGAGGGGACACCAAGTCATTGTACCGATAGCCTGCAAAGGTAAAGACAAAGCATCAGGTCAGACCACGGCCACTGTAACCATTTGGTTCCCACCATCCCGCGTCAGGGCATTGCCTGAAACCCACTGCTGGGCACGGTGGGCACGGGAGGGCCAGGTCTCTGGTCGCGGTGTCGCTATGTAATTTATGGAATATTGAATCAAGCACGGCATGGCACCAGGCCCACAGAGAATAAAAAAGGGGAGAAGAATTTAGTATAAACTCTGTGGGTGTGGAAATTGGAAATGTTGTGACTGGGCAGACCCAACTGCAGGGGTGGTCTTGGTCTTCATGCTAGGTGGATTTTACATCTCCCTGGGTCATTACTGCAGCCTTGAGCATCATCGACCATTCAAACCCTGCCTGAGGAGCAGCCCAGAAGCTGTGGGTGACTGTGAGAGCGCCACGCTGAATAACGCTGCGCTGTGAGGATGCTGACAGGGCAACGAGGAGGAGAGGCTGACAGTCCAACCAGCCCAGATGAGACCTACAGCCCGAGGAGAGACTCCTCGCAGCCTGGCGTACGTCCAGGTAGGCAAAAATATTTACAGGCCCCAAACATACGTGCCTACCCCACAGCGACTTGTGCGTATAGGTAGGGTATGGGAATGCCTGTCGTGTGTAGAGGAGGTCCCAGAGAGCAAGTTGTGGAGTCCAGCTGCTGGATGCTTGGACCTCACTGGGTATTTTTGGTGCTGTGTTGCTTTGTCCCTTGCTATCCTGCCTTGATAAAAGGAACGTGAGTGGCTGGAACCCATCTGACTTCGTAGCTAAGAGATCAAAGCAGCAGGGAGAGAGTTTTCAGTGTTTTTCTCGTTGCCACTTGGAGGGCAGGAAACATCTCTGACCGTGCTGCTGAGGGACTGAACCTTGGATCCACAAAGCCACTCCTGTGGGAGTTAGATGGTTAAATATTTTTAGAGATTAGGGCTTTCATAGCCAGTTGGGAAATCTTTAGCAAAGATTAGCACTTCCCTGAGCTCCAGGTTCTCCAGGTACGGGAACCTCCAGACCAGCCCTCTGGCTGTAATGAAACCCATGAGACGTAAGAGCACGCTACAACCCAGACAAGACATTTCTTGTCATACCCAAATTTGCACTTTTTAAACTTTCTGGATCTCAACACATTGTTGTTTTAATTTAATCCTGTGCACAAAGTTAAGAAGGGAAATAAAATCTCTCCTACCTGTGACATTCATATCCACGATTAGACCTTGTTGCACGTGTTCCTGAATCAGCTGCAAGGTCCTTTCAAAGATCTCACCTGCCCTGGCTGTTTCAAGGGTGTAGGGGTCCCGGGGGTAACGGAAGAGAGCCAGCAAGTCGTTGGGTGTCTTGGGGCGCCTGTTTCAAGGAATTAGAAGTGATGTTAAAGATGTTAAAATAAACAGACTCTTGTCAGAGGAAAGAGACTCCACAGGCAGCAGGAGTCAGGCTCTTTGAAGCCCCCAAAGTAGTGCATTAGAGTGATATGATCTGCCTGCATATTGCGGATGATTAAAGAAAGGATATTTTTCCCCAGGAAAATATATATTTAATTTCCTCAGCATTTCTGGGTTTTTTTCTGCTGAAGTAATTTATTTTTCATTTTTCAACAGCTGAAACCCAGAGATTTTGGGCTTAATACAAACTATCTATCTTGTCAATAAAAACATATATTGGTGTGGAAGAGGAGGGAGTTACCATGCACTTGAGAAGGCATTTTTCATTGCACAAATGGTTAGAATTATATTATTATTTCTGTTCACCTTACACAAAATCAGTTGCATTTATAAAATGTCTATGTTGATTATTTTCTTTCCTATGTTCTGTCTCTGGAGCCAACTCCAGCTGTCAAAACACACGTGGCAGATAGAAGTGACATGAGAGGTGATATTCATCGCTCATGTTTTTCCAGAATCCCAAATGCCTGTTGTGAAGCTCTATTGCATCCTTATATCTATAGGGTGCAATTTCAGTTTCTGATGCCCAAAATATTTGCAGATTGTCAATGATAAAACGAGACTTGAGAATCAAATCATAGAATCGTGGGATGGTTTGGGTTGGAAGGGACCTCACAGCCCCTCCAGTGCCACCCCCTGCCATGGGCAGGGACACCTCCCAATGGGTCAGGGGGCTCCAAGCCCCATCCAACCTGGCCTTGAACACCTCCAGGGATGGGGCAGCCACCACTGCTCTGGGCAACCTGGGCCAGCGCCTCCCCACCCTCACAGGAAAACATTTCGTCCCAAGATCTCATCTCAATCTCCCCTCTTTCAGCTGAAAATTATTCCCCCTCATCCTACTCCTGCACCCTCTGATCCAGAGCCCCTCCCCAGCTTTCCTGGAGCCCCTTTCAGCACTGGGAGCTGCTCTAAGGTCTCCCCACAGCCTTCTCTTCTCCAGGTTGAACAACCCCAACTCTCCTAGCCTGTCCTCATACAGGAGGTGCTCCCATCTCTGTGGCTCCAAGCCCCATCCAACCTGGCCCGGAACACCTCCAGGGAGGGGGCAGCCACAGCTTCCCTGGGAAGGAAAAAAGGCTTGAGAAAGCTCACGGCCCTTTTTATCTCTTTTCTGCTTCAAGTCTCAGATTGTGGCGTTCCACCCACTTACTTGCTAAACAGCTCGGTGCGTGTTGAATTGATGGCGTGGTCCACGCTGCTGATGGCTTCGCGTATTGACGTGGCTACAAACGTGTCGCCGCTCCGACCGATGTCTGTGGCTTTCCAGAGCAGGAAGAAAGAACAAAAGATTCTAAATTCGCTTTGATATTAATTCATCTTCCAAGCTCAAGAAAATCTGTGTACTGGTACAAGTCCCATAGGAACTCCACTGCACGTCAGATTCCAGTTCCATTTGCAACATACACACCATGGAACATTTTTGGTTTAAAAATCAGATATTCTGAAGAATCATAGAATGATGGAATGGTTTGGGTTGGAAGGGACCCTTATAAGTCATCCAGTCTGACCCTCCTGCAGGAGCAGGGCCATCTTAACCAGATTATTTTGCTCACAGCTCCATTCAACCTGACCCTGAACACCTCCAGGGATGGGGCCCCCACAATGTCCCTCAGGTTAATTAAGAAATTAATGTTAATTAAGAAATTAATAATATAATTAAGAAATTAACTGCCTGAAAAAGCAGATGGCATTTTCAGGAGATGGCCATGGAACACAAACTCAGAGTTTACTCTTCTACAGCTTCACAAATAAATGTCTGTTTTGGTTGGTGGTTAAACTGGGAAAAGAAAAAGTGAAAAAAATCACAGCAATTTAACCCAAAATGAAATATTTATTTCCCACAAGAGGAATTTCTAAAATTATTGAAATTCATTTGAATGTATTGTTCATACATTAATTTTCCATTTGTGGAACACTTATAATTTAGTTCAAATTTAGTGTTAACACATCAGATACATCATTTTAAAACCAAAACCAAAGTTGTTGTTTGAACACCTTCAGAAGTAAACGTATGGATTTGTAACAACTACTATGGAATGTATTTTTTAAGCTAGGGCCTTTGTCACATCTGAACAAACCAGTTCCTGCTTGGCTACGGGCGTACGCAACAGCCAGCTGGAAAATGAGGAACCAATCAAGAATAAATGACAGGAATTTTCCTAGGAATAACTTCAGGCATGATTATCTTAGGAATAATTTAAAACAATAAAGACAATTTCAAACAATAAAGACATTTCAGCCTATTCTCAGCTCCTTTCATATCATCCCTGTGTAGAAATTGATTCTACATCCACCTAACAAGCTACTCACTATTCTTGGTGGTTACTCCTGCGTGCTCAAGGAGTCGCCTTCTACTTAAACTTTTAACCTTAATGCTTCCCTTTGATTTTTTTTTATCTTGTCAGTTCTTCCTCACCCTCCAAGAAGCACAATCTCTACTCTTGACCTGTGGTTTGATGAGCAGGGGAGCGCTACTGCTCTTTATACATTACGGCTTCCCTAATGCACAGAGCAGTAGCTTGAAAACAAGCGACTGATTTCCCATCCCCAAGGGACAGAGGCAACATTTAAAACCCTGTATTTGCAGCGATGATGTTGTTCTCCTCCCTCCCTGATGCGCGAGGTTATGGTCAGACGGTGACTTCTGTGCGTGTTGGCACATTTTAATAAGTTTCTCCCTCCCAGCAGAGGCAGTAACTACACACACGCCGACAGCTCGGCTTGCGCGAGGCGGTTTAAGACAACACCTTTGGCTTTGCAGGGAGCAATTTTCTCAGCTGAGGAAACAGTGAGGAGCAGCTGGGAGGTGCATGGGCTTCCACAACGGAGCGACCGACCCCACCTGCGAGGGACCTGTCTGCAGAGACGCTAATGAATTAATAGAGTTATCAGTTCAAAGTGTGGGCTTCAACAGAGCGTGGATGAAGGCAAGAGAAGACCCCAGAGGACCACAGGAGAGACCCTACCGGTGATGGTGAGCTGCATAGCGCTGGAGGTGAAGCCAAAGGGGTTTCTTGCTATGCATTCGTATCTGCCCTGGTCAGCCACGCCAAGGTCTTGAATGGAAAGGGTCCCGTCTTGGCTTACGTGGAACTTGCCACTCTCTGTGATCTGGATGCCCTCCTGTAGCACCATCAAAAGACAGAAAACGTGTCAGTGGACGGAAAGCTTCTCATCATCCCCAGCCTTCAGCCTACTCAGCAAACCCACGGATGGATGCAATGAACGAACGTGGCCACCAGAGGTTAGCATTGCTCTTCCAGAGAAACCAGAAAGCCATCCAAGAACATCTGCTCCTGTCTGGACCCACCATAAGGAGGTCCTTGCTCTGCTCCTTCACCCTCGTCTACCTTCTGAAACTGATGGATTTTTACTGGTCTTGAACTGCAGGTACCAGCTTTTGCCGACTCTGGACAGCGTAACTTATCAAATCGCTGCGAGCAGCAGCTCACTCAAAACCCACCTCTCAACCTCACTGGGGGCAGAAGTGGCTTCAGGTTTTACTTTTTTCTTCTCCTGTTCCTTAACATCACCTTTTTGCTGCTCTGCCCCGGTCTGACACTGACTGTGCTGTGCTCCCATGGTCTTTTCTTCTGCTCCCACTGTTGGCTGGAGCCTGAAGCAAGCTGCAAATTCACCTCCCATGACACCTCCGCGAGGTACCTGAGGCTCAAGCATCTTCCCCTCTAATCTGTTGGTTGGGTGCCTGACTGTGCTCGTAAGGCAGGGCAGGTCCCAGGGAAGGTCCCAGGTGCTCTAATATAGCACAGCCAGAAAAAGTCTGAAGAGCTTCATCTAAGGAGTTCTTGAAAAGAGCAGCCAGGCTGCAGTGTGATTGTGAAGGATCGTGGCTTTGTCCCATCAATGCTGGAACCAACCAGCATCACAGAATCATAGAACGGTTTGGGTCAGCTTTGCCCCATCAAAGGTAGAGCCAACCAGCATCACCCAGCTCCACCAGTGGGAATCCTGGAAATAAGGACAAAGTACTTAGAAAAAAATCCATTTTGATCCTTTTCCAGGAAGAGTCAATTTCTAACACCCTAGAAGGTCACTGGCATCAAGTTACTCGTTCAGAAGGAAGAACAAGAGAAGACAGGAATGTGTGTTGCAAGGCCTGGAACCTGACAAATAGCAACATACTTTTAGACCATTAAAAATCCAAAATCAGTGGAAATGCTTCTCTTTAAGTTTTCACCAAACACAATTTCTTCCATGTGTGTTACACAAACTGATTGAACTGGTTGAGCTGGGAGAGGTGTATAACGAGAGTTGCACAGTGCCCCCGTGGGGATGCCACCCTGGTTCCCAGTCGAGCGCACGAGAACGTCTCTTACTTTGACCCAGGTTATGGTGGGCCGTGGATCTCCTTGGGCAGCGCACGTAATGGCAACGTCCTGGCCTGTCTCAGCCACCACGTCTTGCGGGGGATGAAGGAACACGGGTATCACTGTGTGACACGGGGAGAAAGGTCACAAGCACAAGAAATGAATCAAGGAAAAGAGAGAAACCTGAGTGCAAACACCTCAGTGTGGGTAGACCAGAGCTGCTGGGCTCTTCCTGCTGTTGCAAGGGCTCTTCAAAGGGGTTCAACCCCAGCTCTCTGTCTCTCTACCAAGCTCTCTGTAATTCGTGTGCATTATTTTCTGCTCCTCTGTGTCTCTCCTTGGGGCAATTGCATAGGAATGTGCTGAGTACTCTGTCATTTAAACACATTTATTCAAAGGCTTTCTAGAAAAGATGCTCTAGCTGAAAACAAGGATCGTGAACTGACTCGGGAATTATTGGGTGAGGCAAGCGTTAGTCAGGTCAGATGAAATAATTACATTGATCTTCCTGGTCTTAAAATGTTCTGTGAATTCTGTGCTTGAAACATCACTGATTTCATGTTTTTAGAAAGTTTCCTTCCCTCTGTCTCCCATTCGTAAAATTCTGCCACGTTGGTGAATAGTCAGGAATGTTTGCTTATTTAGAATGATCATTTATACAGAAAGCGAAAAGAATATCGTTCAAGCATTCCTGGGTGACTTGTGTTTTACAGAGGCTGGATTTTAGAAGACCTAATCTGAGGCTGAACCTCTGACCTGCCAGCTAATGTTTAAGACAAACGTATCTGGTGCCCGAGTTAAATTTTCCTGAGAAGGCATCGGGAATGTTTTTTTGCAGAATATTTCATTTATAAATGAATCTTAAAATTCCTTCCATGGCAAAGGCAAAATTTAAAAATAGTAAAAAGAAAAGCTAACTGAAAATTTAATTAATACCTTTTTTACAAATTCTCTGACAGAAAGTTTTCTTTTCCTTATCAAAATGATTTCCTTGATAACAATTCCCAAACACTACTTCCCACAATTTCCACTCGAACTGGCCAGATGTCTGAGCTCATCTGATGAGCATTAGAGGTGATTTCTGATCGCACAGCCCTGCCCAGGTGTTTATTTGTGCAGATGCCAACCGATACCACCCTGGCCACACCAGATGAGTTTCATTCTCACGGTTATGCTTTTTCTAGACTATTAGATAAATTTTCAAGGAAAACTGGAGTAGCTTCTTCCAATTTACATATCTTGGCACTCTGGAAAGCTCTTTAAAGTTTCCCAGCAGCTGATGGAGCTCTCACGGCCAGACGTATGCCCCCAGGGAAAAGCAAAACCCGAATCCCATAGGAACCAGGGCAATTCCCTGCCTTCTCAGTCAGTGTGGTATTTACCACAAAATTAATGACACACGTTTGCCAGCTCTCTCCCCCCACAGCCTCACCAGTTTACCTCGTGGGGTCACCGACAGCTGTACTGGGAGGCTCTTCACTCCGATGGCACTGATGGCATGGCACTCGTATTGGCCTTGGTCATGCAAAGCAACCCTCATCACCCTCAGGGTACCTGTGGAGAGGATGCTGTGCCTCCGGTCACTCGGTAACGGCCCACCTGGTCAAACAAACAGCGCAGTCTGTGAGCTTTCTCTTCGCACCACTGAAGGGATTTGTGTGGTAGCTAAAAATTTCATTTCCTTCCCAATGTGATATCAGCCACTCTGAAACACCTTGTTCATCTCTCATGCTAAGTGAGAAACGGGACAGATGCTGCTCTTCCCACACCCAGGACCATGACTGAATTGTCTTATCTGAGCAGCTGAAAAGGAGCTGGTACCCCTTGTCTTTCCTCGTGACCCTTTTGTTAGTGCAAATTGCATATTTACTGACACCTGATGGAGAGTGAATCTATGTTCAATTATCCAACCTGGTTGTTTAACCAAATAAATAGAAACACCTAGCGTTATCTTTTTTAATTTGGTATTTTGTTTTTCTTCTGTTTGGAAACTGCATTTTTTCAATATTTCCTCTATTTAAGGAGCAAAGTTCAAAATTACAGTGCTTTACCAAACCCAATTATTGGAACTTCTCAGTTTAGCAACATTTTCTTCTATTACTGTTCCATTTTCCTCCAAATAAGGGCTCTATTTATTCATCCCAAATACAAAAGAAATCTGAATGCTCCCACACAGTCAAAAGAGGCTTTGAGAATGAGGGATGCTCCATCATTTCTCCTCCTCTTGTGCTGCTCTTAGCATACCTCCTGTGAAACCACTGTGAAGCCTGGGTGATTTTAGGGTTGCTGAATGACCTGGCAAACCTGGTTATAAAGCTGTTATTAACCTTATTTCTTGTTATTGTGCTCCTTCCCGTGTATCTCTAAGAGATATTTTCTGAAATCTGGGCAGTGGAGGAGAACAGGTTAAAGGAGGTGGAGAATGTGCTGGTAGAGGAGAGTTTCAGCTGGTCCTTCTTAACTCGGCATCAGGGCTATTGCTGTGGAAGCTGGAATACAATAGCCATGAATTCTCCACAGCACAAACCCATTAATTATGGCTTGTGAAGCATAAGGAAAAGTTGGAGGGCCTCTGGGCCAAGCATTATTGGCTTCTCTCCCAGAAAGTGTTGGATGGGATCAGTTCAGCGGAGCCAGCGCTAACAATCATCGGGGACTTTAAAAGTTCACCACCACCTGTTGGCCCAAAGTGTTTTTTCCTAAGCTAGAAGAAACCTCAGAGGAATGTCAACAGGGAATGGCGCTCTCCTGCAAGGCACTCCCCAAGAGGAGCAAATCAGTGACAATGACAAAGAGCTGGTATATGGTGATACCCACTGACCTGGAGTGGCCAGACCCTGTCTTTCCAAAGGAGGTAGGAAGTCACTGCAGGAAAGAAGTTTGAGGCTTTCCATGGGTTTCATGCTGATGAAAAACATCGCACTCCTTTCCTTCTGACATGGTGACTGAGTGCGCCAAAGACCTAAGAGAGGTTACATTCCCTCCTCAGGGCTTAACGTTGTCGTCCTTGGTGATGTACCACATCCCTATTGTGCTGATCACCTGCCCTGCATCAGCACCGCAAGGCACCACCAGCTCAGCCTGTCTCGCCCATATCTTGTGGATGGCAGCACGGAAGGGAAAGAAGCCCAAGATAAGTAAGGCAGTACCTGCCCTCGTCCAGGTAATCACGGGTGGAGGGTGACCCTCAGCAGTGCAGGGGAAATCCACGCTTTGTCCCTCAGTTACTGTCTGATCAGTAGGGGTGAGGAGAAACCTGGGAGAATCTGGAAGGGAAAATAAAGACTGAGAAGCACGAAAAATGCTTGCAGCAAGCTCGAGTTAATTCTTGGTTCATGGGAGCAGAACCAGTCACAGGGCTTAAATGCACCCCCCTCAGCTGAGCGCTGTATCCCAGAAATGTTGTAGAATCAGAATCATTTGGTTGGAAAAGACCATTGAATTCACTGAGTGCAGCTGTCCACTACTAAACCAGACCCCTGAGCACCTCAATGACACCAGCCTGAGGCTCCTCACCTTGCACTATGATCCTGGCTGTCGCTTGGATGGACCCCTCGGTGTTGCTGGCGTTGCAGTTGTACTGCCCCTGGTCCAAGAAGGTGACGTTCTGAATGAAGAGTCCCCCAGAGCTGGTGATAGCGAAACGGGAGTCCTGTGGTAACGGAGAGCCTGTGCCAAGGGTCCAGCTGACGCGAGGGTGGGGGTGCCCAGAGACCCCACACTCCAAGGTGACGCTTTCCCCAATCAGCACTTCAGTGTTCTGTGGCTGGATCACAAAAGTGGGCTTGGCTGGAAGGAAACGAGTGCCTCAGAAAGCAGAAACCTTGTTGGCTGCTCAGTTACAGGTTTAAATCACTTGGGCTCCTCAGGCAGCCCAGCTAGCAGTCACCCAGCTCTTCCCTGACCTCCACATCCTCACTGACAGCTGTTCCCCCAGCACAACTTCTTCCCTACCGCTTCCTCCCTCCCAGTCACTCAGTTCTGGAACATCTCTGCTCCTGTGTCACCTTCACCCTTGATACCTCTGCACACCAGAGTCCGTCCCCGCCTCCAAACTCCCTCCTGAGCCCCATGTTACCTTCAGTCTCTAAATTCCATTTTTTATGAAGGAACCTCCTAAAGCTCAGACCAGGCCACCCTGCTACCCACTCTCTTCCCCAGCACGCCAAGAACATCTTGGCACGTACAAAGCTGGGACTGACTCTGACTTAGCTCCACTGCCAGCCCCACCCTTCAAGGGGTGCACGAGGCTCAATTACATGGGGTGCCAGAATAGCGCAGCACAACTTCTTGTGTCTTGACCTCCCCAGCTATGTTCTTGGCCATGCACTGGTAGACGCCTTTGTCCGACTCCTTGGTATTCTGGATCATCAAAGTACCGTCTTGCAACAGGTTCAGGCGGTTGTCGTCTTTCATGTCAATCTCATTACTGAAAAACAACCACAAACAGGTAAAATCTGAAAGGAGTGAAGATCGGTGGTCCCCGAGCTGCTGGGGGGTGGTGGGGCTTTGTGTGCAGTGCAGTAGGTTTGTGTTCCTTGGAGCTGATGTGGGACTTCATGAAATTTATAGCAAGAGTTATGATTCGAAGCACTGAACTTCAGCTCCAGCTCTGATTTACTCCCTGGGTGAGCTACTTTTTTCTCTCACCACTGATTAAATGCGACATTTACAGCCCACCAGGAGAGCATATTGTCGCCATGCGACAGCATCTTTGCTATTGAAGCCCAGAAAGCTTGTGCTTGTTATTTACTAAGTGCAAATATAATCATGAATTAATATTGTTATTGTACGCAGCCATTTCTATTTGCACAGAATCAAAGATCTCAGAGGGGCAAAAAACACTGGGTAATTCACCACGGGACCCCAACACAGCTTGGACTCCAACCCAACCCAAGAGCTGTGAAACATCTTCCTTCTTTCTACAATGACCTGTGACTCCTGGATCCCCGCCTGCTGCAGAAGGTCCCACTGCTGCATCCCATTTGTCCCAGCATGAAGGAATCTTGGATGGCTGCAGATGATTGAAAAGGGAGAAAAGACCTCTCTCCCCCCAGGACAAAGGGCTGAATCCATGATGGAAACTAATACACTTGCTGGGCATTTATTAATTCCCCTGATGCCTCCCCAGGTCTCGTTTGTGGAACGTTTATTATCATTACCCCTCTTACAATGCTATCTTTGGGAGCCTGCCAGACTTTCCCTAACAAAACCTTCCTTCCAGGGGGACTTAACTCAGCCATAAAATTTTGCTCGGCGCTGAAACTCTGCCTGGTGGGGAGGCAGCTGAAGACGCAGAAATTGATCATTTTTACTAATAACCAGGCCTATTCAGGCTCCCACAGACAAGAACCTCGTGAAGCAGCAAAGTAACTTCACTCCCGCAGTGGGCAACAGCTCGAGCACAGAATATTGTATTGGGCAGCATTTCCCAGGAACACTTGGGCATCAAGCACAGCCGTCTATTTTTTCAGTGTTGCTCTATAGGATGATAATCCATGCACTGCTTGCCAAGGTCTGTCTTGCAGTGGAGCACAGTGGGGTTTCCCTTTGAAAAAAAGCCATTCTTGCGGCACGCGAGGCCGTCAGTGAGCAAAACCTCGAGACTGGAAGCATTTCAGCAGTTAATAAATGGCAAGCATGGTGGCTTAGAGCAACATGAAATACTGATTCTATTTTTTCTTCGATCAGAAGACAATTGTTTTCTGCCTGCAGGGTGTGTTTATGGGAAAGTTATAAGTTCTTGGAATCCATCACAAATGCAGATGAAACATTTCAAATGCAGATGAAAACACCACTTGGATTATGTGGTCACCAGAGGGTGCTATTGAAAGGAAGGTAAATACAACCATGGAATATGTATTTCTCTTTTTTTTCACATTGCATGAAAGAGCCTTTGTAATTTCAGGCAGCCACTGAAGAACTGGTGCTTGAAAACCTTTGCCACCCCAGGGCTCATTGCGTGCGACTTACTTGTTATGCAGCCAAATAATTGCAGGTTTGGGGTTGCCTTCTGCCCTGCAGGTGAAATAAACTGTGTTTCCCAAGAGGACATCGGCATCGTGGGGTTCTGAGGTTATGCGAGGCCTCTCTGCAAAAGACCGTTGTAACACAACCCAGTGCGGAGCAGCACAAACCCACCTACAGCCCAACCGGAGCAGTGGGTAACGCAACACCCACCCTGCAACCCCTGAACCAGCAGGCACCAGCAGAGCCACTCAGAGCCACCGCAAGGCTCCTCACCAGCATCAGCAAACCAATGATATCAGAGGGGGAACAACATCCTTCATCTGAGCCTGCTAAAAGCCCCGGAGAATCAAAGTGGCTCTTCCTATTGCCAGCAAGTTGGGCAGTGGGTCAGCTCCTGCACAACCCTAGGCAGCACGGAGACAAAACACACCTGGCTGTACACTGGTTCACTATGACTGCCCCGAGAGCTGGTCCCTGTCACCCCCAAAACAAGTTTAAGAAGTCAGCAGCAGCCTGACTTGGGTTGTTCTTCTGCCCCTGGAGGGCTGCTGCTCTCAGCAACCGCCTGCTCCATGGGAACAGCTCTCTGCAAACCACACCATTTCCCTTTCAGCTTCAGAGAGTTGGGGTTGTTGGAGAGGGAAGAGGAGAGGAGAGGGAGAATGAAGGGAGAGGGGAGGGAGAGGGGAGAGAGAGGGGAGGGAGAGGGGAGGGAGAGGGGAGGGAGAGGGGAGGGAGAGGGGAGGGAGAGGGGAGGGAGAGGGGAGGGAGAGGGGAGGGAGAGGAGACCTTATTGCCGCCTTGGAATACTTAAAGGGGGTTTAAAAGAAATATGGGGTACAACTTTTTAGCAGGGCCAGTAACAACAGGACAACAAGTAATCGTTTTAAATTAAAAGAGGAGAAGTTTAGACTAGATAGTAGGAAGAATTTTTTTACACTGAGGGTGGTGAAGCACTGGCACAGGTTGCCCAGAGGAGTGGTAAACGCTCCATCCCTGGAAACATTCAAGGCTGGGTTTGAATGGGCTCTGAGCAGCCTGATCTGGTTGAAGATGTCCCTGCTCCTTACAGGGGGGTTGGACTGGATGATCTTCATGGTCCCTTCCAATCCAAACCACTTTATGACTCTATGATTATTTCCCTAATTCACCAGCTGACTGTTATTCAACCAAGCCTTTCACTGTGAGCTTCACTTTAAGATGTGCTCAAGCACTAAGCAAGTTAAACAGGTAAAAGATGTGCTAAAGGAATTTATGAACATGGTCTGGGGCGCTTGATCTTGATTCAGCAGAATACTTACCCACCTAACGATCGGGAGTAATCCAATAAAACCACCTGGATTATTCATAAGATCGAGAACCTGACACCTTTTCCAGCGGAGAACCTGTGCTTTTACTCCTTAGCCTGCAAGCCAACGGCTCGGCAACCAGCGTCCACGATGCCGGTGCCAGGCCTGACCCACCACAGCCACACGGTACAAAATGCTGCTCCTGTGCAGGTTTGCTCTGCTGGCTCACATCTGCCAAAAAGTGGTGGGTTACCTTGATGCCAGCAGGCTTCGTCCTGACTCGGATATCAGCCACCTGCAGCATTAGAACTTTACGCTGAATTATGCATCGTTTGCCTTCCCCAGCTGGCACAATAGCAGCGTAAAACCTAATGCCAGCAAAATCTTCCCACCAGGTGCTCTGGCTGATTTGACAGACATCCCACTGTGTGCCCATGCCTAAACCAGAACAAATTGCCATTAGCGGCGGCACCGGGGCTGTGTCGGGGACAGCTGGTTGTGCAGCACATCCCCTTGCAGCCGGTCCCACTCCATGTGTCCCCAGCTGCTTTCTCCAAACCCCTCCTGTTCCTCCCTGTCCCTCGAGGTTGCAGACTCATTTGTGCAATTCAAGTCTCTGCATCGCTGTGCCCTAAATTAAGCTGTGAAATCGTGAAGATTTTTAATAATTTCATAGGAGAAAAGCAGAATTCAAAGAATTCTTCAAAATCCAGCTGAGCTCATGCATCTGGCTCCCTGCATGGCCACAAAAACCAGCTGCACTGGCATATAGAACTGTAGAACGGTTTGGGTTGGAAGGGACCTCACAGCCCATCCAGTGCCCCCCCCTGCCATGGGCAGGGACACCTCCGACTGCATCAGGGGGCTCCAAGCCCCATCCAACCTGGCCTTGGGCACCTCCAGGGATGGGGCAGCCACCACTGCTCTGGGCAACCTGAGCCAGGGCCTCCCCACCCTCATCGTGAAGAATTTCTTCCTAATGTCTAATTTAAATGTTCTCCCCTCCCATTTAACACCATTCCTCCTCGTTTTCTCACTATCCAGGAGGGTGCTAATAGCTGGCCTGGATCACCTCAAACTGACTCTACCAGCACCAAAGCAAAGGGGAACCAAATCAACCCTTGCGCCATCCTCTGCCGATGCCTGCACTTAAGAGTCAGAGTTTTGTCTTTTTTCTACATGAAATAATTGCTGTTTCTCAGGACAAATCCTTTCATTTCCAAAAGGCATTTTTTTAATGAGAAATCATCTACATGTAAAGAATAACAGCTTAATAAACACAACGCAACAACGTGGTCGAACAAAGCATTCAGCTACGTATCTACTAAGGGTTTGCTTAAGTTTTCAGTTGTGTTTCCAGCCATTGCAGCTCTCCCATCGTTCCCCTTCTCTTCAGCCTCATGTGGGACACTTCTCCTGGTTTCTGGCTTAGCCACCGACTGCAGCAGGTCCTTTACTGGCCCTACTCTTTCTAAAAACCAAGATACCTGCCAGCCAAAACAGAGCTGCCTCCAACCCCCGACGTGACTGCCAGCTTCCTCTGCGTCATCCCGATCACCTGTGTGACCCCACTGGGACTTCCCCATTTCAGCAGCAGAAGGAGGGAGAAAGCAGGATACCAGGACAGAGGGAGAAAAAGGGGTGGAGGAAGCAATTCCTAGATGAAAGCCCAAGTCTACAGACTGGGGGGTGGGGGATGACTTTGCTCACCACAGTTAAACTCCTGGGTGGTCAAGGTGACGATGGAGCGCCCATGCAGCTCCCGAGGAGCCTCGCAGGTGGCGGCTGTCTGGATGCTGCCCTGCTCGGCGTATTTCTTCAGCAGCTCTGCCAGCCACATCAAGTCGCAGTCGCAGAGCAAGGCGTTGGAGTCCAGTCGCCTGCGCGATCAAGGAAAAGGCAATTTATTTCCCAGCCTCTAACTGCTGCCTCCTTCTCAAGGACACAGGAGGAGAACAGTCCTCTGGAGCAAAGGATCATCTGGCTGTTCCTCCATGCATTTGCTAATACCCCAAAAGAAAAATTATATATCCCAATGAAAATTTGGGATATTCCATTCCCACAATTGGATGCTTAACCAAGTCAGAAAGATTTCGTTGAAACGTATTATCCCCCAGCCATTCCAGTTCCAAATGAAAATTCGTCTGTTAAACTGGATTAGGCATTTTTGGCTCGAGATGAGGAAAAGAGAGACGCTGAAATATTGATATTTCCCACAGGATGGAGATTTCAACCTTTACTGAATAACTTCACAGGTAACACCGCCTCCATTAGAGCTTTCCATTCTCTTTTAGCTCAAAACCCTTCCCGCTTGGTTTTAATGTTCTTCAGATGAACCTCTTTCTGTAAGCAGCCTCTAGAGGCTGTAGCATTTCTGAACAACTGTAAGAGCTTTTATTAGTGCAACACCTGAAGCACACCCAGTGGAGCCGCAGTGACCCCCCAGTGCACCCTTGCTTTTCCCTCCACTGACTTTTTCCTACGTGCAGTGCTGTGCGTGGGCATAAATAACGATTACAGGGGGATTTGTTAATGCCTCCTCCGCAACAGTTTTACAGTAGATGGGTCTGGGCCATTGAAAAAGTAGAGGAATAAAGGTCTGCTGTTTCCAGGGACAAACACTTGAGAAGGTGAGATTTTGCACAAGGCCATTTTATAGACACCCCACCTTTTCCTCTGACACGTAGACAATATTTCACGAGTTTTTCCCTGGTAAAGTGAAGCCAAGCACTTTACCTGCTTGCACAAATCACAGTGGGCTGCAGTGAGAAACACATTTTTGTCTTGTAGCTTAAAATCGTGGCAGAACACCAAAATTCTTTAGTTTTTGCCTTCCCCCCCCCACCCCCCAACACATCTCAGAACTTATCTCCAGAGGTCATAAAAGACAAACAAAGCAAAGCTCTGGGGGGTTTAAGCAAGGAAAAAGTAAACTTAAGAGAGAGCCAGGGAATAACACACCAGGGCATTCCTGTATGGGACGAGAACCGGGCACCTTGGCAGCTGTCTGAGGATTTTCAGGCTCTAGAAAAAAAGCCTTTTCTTTTAAGGCTATGATTTTCATTTCGTGTTCGGATACTGATCTGAAGACACAGACCAGGACTCCCTGTATTTTTGAAGGCTGTTTTATGGGTTCAAACTATTGTGAGGACTTCCCAGGAACGTTCGTTACTGAGCTGTAAGAAGATAATGGTTAGATCATAAATAGACACTAGCATGAAGAAACCACTAACTGGTTAAATCAGCTCTCATCTGCAATCATAACTGTTTTATAAACTTAGCAGTGGCCTTAGAAGTGCAACAAGGAAAAGTTTTGCCAAGCAGGCACATTTTTCGTTAGGTCCTGGCTGTCTGATCAAAGATAAACAATTGCTCTTTGCAAGCAATGTTTTTCACTTACAGCCGTTTGAGGGATTCCAGTTGAGAGAATGTCCCTGGATGAATCCTGGAGATCTTGTTGTTGTGCAAGAATCTGCAAAGGGAGAACCCATGCTAAAACATTATTCAGTATTTGCACTGCGCACACGATACCATCCCAGGTCAAAACTCCATTTAAATAAAAGGCTGCTCATCCAAATGGAGCTCAGTTTTTAAATCGATGGTGCTTGTTTCCATGAGTTATAGGGATTTAATGCATTTGTGAGGGCAATGCAATGCACCAAAGCAGAGAGCGGGCGTGGACTGGAAACAGTGACTCAAGATGTGATGTAACAGGTTTAAAGTGGAACCTCCAAGTTAATGTGCTTCGTGCTCAGCAAAGGGAGGAGAAAGGGCAAAAAATCCCCACAGACTGGACCCACCCTACATTTTCCGTGCCTGGGTCAGCTCCAGTTTAGAAAGAACCTTTTCTTTCCCCTCCTGCGGAAGATACGGTGGGTTTACAAGGGCAGTCGTTGAGGTACAGCTCCAGCAGAAGGTGCTAGACAACACATGACCTAGACTCAGGGTAGTCATTAACCCAAATCCGTGAGTAAATCTAATTCACACTACAACAGCCTAAGCTGGACTTAACTGTGAGCAAAGCCAACTCAGATTCTCACTTTCAGAGTCTAAGCACACGGACAAGACTCCCCAGTTCTTAGGAAAAAAACCTGATAGCATTAAAATGCATCAGTGGGGACCAAGACGGGATCGTTAACTCTCCATTCCCGTAATGGAAGGGGAAATTTAGTTAAGCCCATTACATCTAAAACTCATAAAAGACCGCTGACAAGAGACAGGAAGCAATTTTAGTAGATGGTGGAGCAGGAAAGGAACACAAAAGCTGTACAGCTTGTGTGCAAACGTCTGCACACAGACGTGCACACGCGAGTTCAGCCTGGCTGGGTGCTCTAAAATTTAAATGCAGAATTTTTGTTGGATCGAATACAGAGTCTGAGATCAGCCCTGGTGCACTAATCCACGTCTGAACTTTCCCAAGGGTGTTTGGATCCCATGATTTTACTTTGTTAGCATATATGGATACAAAGCATGTTTCCACGCAGCATAGAAGAGTCTGTTGGTTTCACCATGGAGTGGGAAACACAATGTGAACTTTTATCCTAGTGGGTACATCACCACCAGAAACATCACATCAGAAGTGTTTTTCTTCTGACTTTATCCCTTTTCCACCCCCTTTTTCTTGTGTTCACTGCCCAAAAGTGACTAATGTTGAACTTACAGCTGGAGTAAAATTCCAGTATTCTAACATGGCTTGGCCAACTGTAGAGCTTTCTGCAGATTTACCCTAAATGTAAACATAACATAAAATGGGAAATTCCCTTCATAATCCCAGTATCCCTTCTACTTGGCAAGTAAGTGAAGCCTCCTTCTTTTTGCATTTCCCTGTATTTTGAAGATCTAATCTTGCTTCTTGCCACTGAAACTGTTATACAAAGAGAAGGGGTTCCCCAGCTTCTCTTACTCACAGGAAAGGTCCCATCTTTACTTACAGCCTTTCAAGTTTAGGCAGGTCGCTAAAAGTTTCTGGCTCCAGGCTTTCCAGGTTGTTGAAATGCAGGTAGCTGTCACAGAAAAAAATCACAAAAGGCAGGTTTACAGATCACAATTTAAAAGGCAGAAGACCTTTTCAGATCAATCCACCCAGCAACTGCTCACCACACACCTCAGGGCAGATGTGGAGAAGACAGCATCCACTGTAGTGTCTCCACTTTCCACGTGAAAATCATAAAATCATGGAGTGATTTGGGGTGGAAGGGACCTCAAAACCCATCCAGTTCCAACCCCCTGCCATGGGCAGGGACACCTCCCACTGGATCAGGGTGCTGAAAGCCCCATCCAACCTGGCCTGGAACACCTCCAGGGATGGGGCAGCCACCACTGCTCTGGGCAACCTGGGCCAGGGCCTCCCCACCCTCACAGGAAAATGTTTCTTCCTAAGATCTCATCTCAGTCTCCCCTCTTACAGCTGAAAACCATTCCCCCTCATCCTATCCCTGCACTCCGTGATGAAGAGTACACGTAGTTGCCAACAGTGGCTTTTCCCTATCCTGTCAGTTATCTACTCTCTCAATAAACCAAAACACATGCAGAGAAGAGGGCAGATTTGCTCTCCCCTGGACCTGAGGCCAACACCATCACTGTGAATTGCCTGTTGCCCAGGTAAGGGCCAGGATGAAACCACTGCCCACGGAGAGCCAGCAGCAACTGCTCCCATCTGAGCACCGTACAGGAATTTTCCCTGCCTTTCCCCTTATGACTCAGCATTCCCCAGCACATCCTTGCATTGCTGGGGAGGAAGAAATAGCTTTACTAGAAGGCACTTGTTCCCAGCCTAGGAATTGCAACGTTTCTGAATGGGGTCATGGGTTTGCTGTCAATTCATTTGTAGAAAAAGACCCTGAACAACCTGATGAAACTTTGAAATTGGTCCTGCTTGTGGCTGAAGGTGGGACTGGAGACATCCAAAAGTCTGTTCCAGCCTGCATTTGTCTGTGATTCTAGTAAGGGGTTCCCAGCACGTGCATCTACCCAGCAAAAGCAGAAACATCTTGACTTGGCTGCCACGGGGCTGTTTTGTATCTGCAGAGGGAAAGCAGAGCCTCCAAAGACAGAGACAGCGCAGTCAGCTGGAACACTTGGATCTAAACGGCACATTAACGTGAACAGCCCAGTTCTTGCTATTAATGTTTTTAGCTCCACTAAAATCTCTGTCATGATCTGCTCTTCTGGAGGCCTGGGAGATATTGTGTGCTGCTCCAGACCACCCCTTGCCATCAGCGAAGGAAGCCTGGGGTCTGCAGAGCAACACTCCACGATAGCCGAGACACCCCGTTCCCATTAGCTGTGCCATTCACTGGCACAACTGACACATTCCTGACCTGCAGATGGTTTCAAAGCTGCCTAAACTCTTCCCCCTTATTTTACACAGGCATAAATTTCACAGCGGGAGCTAATTAATCACGGATCCACAAATACTCATTCTGCTATTGGAGCTGACTGTGTTGAGAAATAATTGCCTAAGCAGCCACATGGCTGTTTGATTTGTAATGGAAGGATTCAGGATAAATGGTCCACTATTGGAGCACAAAACGAGAGACAATGACTCAGATTCTGCAGTGGAGGGCAATAGTGGGGATGTGGAAACGTACGTGCTTTAATCAGTCTCAGTTGTTTGCTGTCATTGCTCTGGACCTTGAGGAGCGCATCTGACGCTGCCCGTCTATCGGGTTCTGCTTTTTCTTGAAAAGCTGGCTTGTAGGGTACAGGGAAATGGGGTAGGATTTGAGCAAAGCTAATTCTTTTGGAATCGTGCCTGCCTGAGATTGAAAACAGCTGGGCCTTTCAGAGGGTTGTTTGTTGGTTTTGTGGCTTTGTTGAGTGGGTTTTTTTCTTTTATTCGTGACATCAAGTCTGGAACGCTCATTGTTAAAATATCACCACGGCCAGCACCATCTCCTCTCCAAGCTGACCCAGTATCTGCTTCCTATGTTCTCTCCCAGGCATCCTTGGTGAGCTGGCAGATGAAAAACCATATTGCACACAAGGTGGGTTGCACACCTAGTATTAAGCTTGCCTGAAACTTCCCGTTATACTCTGTCTACATCTGCTGTCACCTCAGAGAACAAGCTGGGTCCTAGACGTTTCACAGCAAAATCCTTAATTACATAAACTATAAATGCTGCCATCCATGAATTAGAATGATTTCACCTTTGGTCCCTCTTCTCCAACGATGCAAGTAATTCCTAACATCCACACTTGCACTCTCCACGTGCACATGTGTATTTGCACACATGCACATAATAAATCATGACCCATGGCATGAAAAATCCAATTCCGGTTCAGCAAGACAATTTAGAAGAATCTTCCCATCTCACCTTGAACATGGAGCACTGAGAGCCAAAACCCAAACTTCTTTGATTCAGTAAAGAGCATGGATTTGACATACACAGCAGGGGGTGAATATGGACTGCTGGAGCCTCACGGTAAAGGGCTCCAGCTGCCAGGAAAACACAGGAGGCTCCTTTCATCCCAGAGGGCCGTGCAGCTTGGAGGGAAGGTCATTACTTTGTTTGGAAGCATCATATTCCCCTCATTGCTGTTTCCAGATGCTTTACAATATGTGAGCACCATCACCTTGGTAGCTCCCACAGATTCCCCCCTGCCCAGTTCTCAGCTTGCATTCCATCAATTCATTCTCAGCAAAGGTTTGGATAAGAGGGAAGCTCTAGCTGCACCCTCAGTTCAAGGAAAGGGCCAGACTCTACTCTCTGCTCCAGGAGTACCAGCAGACATAAACACAACAGCCCAACTGCCTTCTGCCTCAAACCATTCTGCAGACCCCTGTCTCCTCCCATTATAAGGTCTTTGGACAGAAAGGGAATCAGAAGCACTGCTGGCTTCTTCCTATCACAGTATTACAAGGCTGGAAAAGACCTTTGAGATCATTGAGTCCAGCCTATGACCCAACACCAACACCTGCTCATCATCTAAACCATGGCACTAAGTGCCTCATCCAATCTCCCTTTAAACACCTCCAGGGACGGTGACTCCACCACCTCCTCGGGCAGCGCATTCCAATGGCCAATCACCCTTTCAGTGAAGAATTTTGTCCTAATATCAAGCCTAAACCTCCCCTGGCGAAGCTTGAGACCGTGTCCTCTTGTTCTGTCACCGGTCACCTGAGAGAAGAGACCAACCCCTGCCTGACTACAACCTCCTTTCAGGCATTTTTAGACAGTGATGAGGTCGTCTCTCAGCCTCCTCTTCTCCAGGCTAAACAACCCCAGCTCCCTCAGTCGCTCTTCATATGGCTTGTGCTCCAGCCCCTTCGCCATCCTCATTGCTCTCCTGTGCCCTAGAGGTTCAGGATCAGGAGCAAACATATGGGATGTCAGTACGTTTCAGCATTAACTAACCAACATAAGTACTGAGAGGAGCCGTTTCTGAGTGAAACCAGTGTAGTCTTGCAAAGCTGGGTGATAAAACAGGCTTCTACTGGCTCATCCTGCTCCTTGCTAAGTGTCTGGTACCCTCCACTACTGGGAACGCAGCGCTTGGGTTAGTGGAGCCAATGGATCAGCCCTTACGCACGTCACGTTCAGCAACAAACAAGGCTGGTTTGTACTTACAGCTGTTCCAGAGACCGAAGCCCATTGAAAGCATTTTGCTGGATGCTCTGAATTTCATTTTTGTAAAGGTAGCTTTCAAAAGGAGAGAAAGAAAAAACCATCAGGATAACTGATCAGCAGATGTTTTTTAAAAAGGCACAGGAAATAGCTATGAACCTCAACCCAAAGCAGAGCTTCCTGACTGGATTCAAGGACAAAGTTTTATAAGTGACATTAATATCCAGAAATTCCAACCACAGAAAATACACCCTTGACTGGTAAATATTACAAGAAGGCTATTACATTTCAGAGAGGTTAAGAAACTATAGAGCTACCAACTCACAGGTATTTCAGGTTCTCCAGATCTTCGAAGGATCTTCTCACAATTTGTTTTATCTGATTATTGTTCAGCAGTCTGTTCAAATCAAGAAAGAAAACTGGTGAATTCAGCATGTGTGAGACTTGTGGCATCATATTCCTGAATGAAAAGATCCTGAACTTGTGTGTTGCAGAGCTTAAGATATAAAGAGGTTAACAAATTAAAGTTTGGATAATCACTAAATCAATGAGGTTTCTCACCCAGAGATGCCCAGTGCTGCCAATATATACAATATTCAAAGGCTTTACCTTTGTCCACAGTGGTTTTCATCCCAAACTTACAATTTTGGCTGGGAAAGTAATAAGAGAAAGGGAGACAGGCACAAAGGAGTGGAGGGGAGTGACAAATCAGATCATTGCTGCATCTCTTGTACCAGTGCAATGGGTTTTGAAAGTGTGTGGTTGTGTTCAACCATGTGCAAGCAGGGGTGTGCAGAGCCAGTTTTTAAGAGCAGACATTTTAAAATGCCAGTTAGCAGTGGAGTTATAGGAGTTATGAAATCATAATCATAGAACCTCAAAACCCATCCAGCTCCACCCCCCTGCCATGGGCAGGGACCCCTCCCACTGGATCAGGGGGCTCCCAGCTCCATCCAACCTGGCCTTCAACACCTCCAGGGATGGGGCAGCCACCACTGCTCTGGGCAACCTGGGCCAGGGCCTCCCCACCCTCACAGGAAAATATTTCTTCCTAAGATCTCAACTCAACCTCCCCTCTTTCAGCTGAAAACTGTTTTCCTCATCCTATCCCTGCCCTCACTGATCAAGAGCCCCTCCCCTTTCAGTACTGGGAGCTGCTCTAAGGTCTCCCCACAGCCTTCTCTTCTCCAGGCTGAACAACCCCAACTCTCTCAGCCTGTCCTCATACAGGAGGTGCTCCAGCTCTTGGAGAATCTCCATACCCTCTTCTGTACTCGCTCCAGCAGCTCCATGTCCTTCCTGTGCTGAGGACTCCAGAACTGAATGCGTTACAGCAGGTGAGGTCACACAAGAGCAGAGTGGAGAGGCAGAAACACCTCCCTTGACCTGCTGGTCTCATGCGTGCGTGTTGTTCTAATCACTGTGTACACCAATGTGTGCAATTGAAAGACAAACAAATACCAGTCGGACCCCAGAGCTTATTCAGAGACAGCCTCCTTCGATCTAGAGAGCCTTGTGCCAGATTTTAAATCAAAACCGATGGACAGCGTCTCATTGGCAACCTCTGCCTTGTATGTGCAGTTGCCATGACTGTGCCTGCAAATGATGGCTGGTGCCAACGACCAGAAACACCGCTCAGGGTTGTAATATCTACACTGAGTGCGGTAACCACACAGCTGAATGCTACAAAATACTCTTCTGCAACCACTGCCAAGCCCAACACTGAGAGAATGAAATAAATCACTTATAAACAGTTCTTTAATACACGATGTTTAGCTATTCATCGCGGCTGCCTAACTGCGCTCCCGTGGGTCTTTTGCCGTGGTATCCCACGGATGTTCAAATTCGGCCAACCTCACTGCATGGAGCCTGCAGCCCAACAGCTCAGAGCAAGGATTTTAACAGCTACACTTATTTTAAGATTCTGGAATGGACACGTAGAAGGAGAGGAAAGCTGCAACCCTGTACTGCAAAGACTGATTTTTCTAGTATTGTAGGAAAAACTGCTATTCCCTCTGCAAGCAGCCAGACCTTACAAATTGGGTCAAATTCAACACGTGCATTGGATGTGAATTTTCTATTTTACAAGCTCCTTTTTGTGATAGCTGTGCTTTTCAGAAAGGATCAGACAGCAGACAGGAGGTGAGAGGACAGTTCAACACTTGCCCAGCAGTAAAGCTCAATCTTCTGCCCTTCTTTATTGGGGAAGATAGCATAGATGAAGCATCAGCCACCCTCTGGCTCTAGAAGCAAAGGTCCCTTCTTAGGAAGAACAGTTTGTGCAGCTACAGGATGGAGAGAAAAGACAAAGAGGCTGGGAGAAACCGAAGAGAATGTGTGGGAAAAGGTGATGATAAAATCAAATGCCTCAGGGATGTACAGGTAAAAGGTGCCAGAAACACACACGTGTTATGGCAGCTTCACAAGTTACTGTCAGGCACCTGAGCTGCATCAGCTTTCCATTACCTTCTCAGGTGAAGGGTCCAAAAAGCACGTAAGAAACTCAAGTGCAAAGAAACCCTTGGAAGTCAGAACGCTAAGAGAAAAATCTCAGTATTCTTGACTTGGCTGTTGATGACCTGCCCTGCTGCCAAGGGTGCGGGTACCACTACCAAGCTGCACATCACCAGGGGTGTGGACCAGCAGCCTGAAGAGGTTAAGGCAGAAAGTTGCTGGAAAGTTTCTGCACAGCTGGAAGCAAAGGCTCAATACACGCAGCTGAGGTTAAACAACCCCATTTCACTCATAAGGATGCAAAAATGATGTCAAGTCCTTGGAACACTCCATTCTGCTCTGACAGCCAGATATGCTGAGTGAAAATACAGCCCCTGAAGACCAACCCAAAGGTTTATTTGATGATTGAACACCCAAGGACTGGAAATAACCGCTTAAGAGCAGCGCAGGAGAGGTGTTTTGCCCATTTACCCACAGGACAAAGACAACACAGGCACCAACCGTGCATGTTTCCTTGCCTGCCCTCCATCAGTGCACTTTCATCTCCAGCCAGAGCAGGATGAAGGCAGCTTGTTCTGTGTTATCTGATCCTTGGCCCCACTTCTGAGGACGCTAGATGGACTGATAGGTGGGTGCCAGTTCCTACGTCATTCCCATGGATGTGAGCACCTGTCCCCTGCCATGCAACTGGCTTTGGCTGCTTGTTCCACAGAGGACACAAGACAAGGACCACGTCCTGGAGGCAGGGTCACACCAACAGCCTAAACAGCCCAACGCACCACAACATCTGGAGTCCTTCGCTGACCCTTTAATGCAGTGAATTCAGATGGGGACTGAAATCCAGGGCCACTTTCAAATTGTAACACATTGTCTGACTGCATTTTGCTGCTATTTAAAAGCACTAACCCAGTCTGCTTTGTTGTCTTGCCTATTTAGGACAGTTCAAGGAGGTGTAATCAGTGATCCGAGCCCAGTGAGACAAATCCTGGAAGTTGAGCTGGCATGCAGTGTGCAAGCCTCTTATCTCATCGTCTAATACTTAAAAGTTTGTTCATTGCCCAGTTTAAGGTTAAAAAGCGTATGGAAGAAGCCATCTCTGTTTCCTGTCTCAGGATTCCCCATTGTAATAGAAGGATATATCCTGGAAAAAACTCAACACTGAGATAATATACGAAGTCCATCCTAGTCCACATGTTCCAAAAAGCTGCTTTCAGAGAAATCCATAGACAAGACAGCACATCTGGCTCCTATAAAGACTTTAGATGGCTCGTGCACAGCTGTCTGCTCGACTCCTGTGCAATTCACCCAGGCAGAGAAGCGTGCAAAATCTTGGCATGACCTGGATATTGATCCCAACTGCAATCGACAGCAAAACACCCAAATTTCTGCTAATGTTAAAGAGGATTGAAAGCTAAGATCTACTGCTAACTAGATCTGTTGGGAATAAACGCTCTGGCAGAAAGAAGTTGGAAAGATAATTATCAATGCATGCCTTAAGTATACCCTGTAGCAAGACAAGCTAAATTCAAAGTATCAGAACTATGTTTCCTGGAGCTTATCAAAAGACAGCAAAAGGATGTGGTATTTCCCTATGACTCAATCATACAGGTTTTATTCCTGAAATATTCTTTGGGGAGGTTTGAGATATACAAGCACCATGAGATCTGGCCCAGATTCACTAACAGAAAATTTCACATCCAGTTTCCTTTAGGTTTTATGTCCCGACTGCCCCTCCCTTCTCCTTCCCCACCCTCTCTCTGGGTTGCCAAGCAAAGCTTAAGTTGCATTAAATGAGTCGTTTTCTGTTCTGAAGAACGTTTTAAATGATGTGACAATACAGAATTCAGACTCAAAACTGTACTCTTGCCTCTCATTCTCTGACAAACCACATGCTACAGTCCTTGTGACATAACAGCTATTTCTTTTTCCTCCCACTGCTGGTAGATATCATCACATAGTGTATTTAAAGGGGGAGAAAAAGTGAGTTTAACGTTCAGTCATGCATTCTCCCTTGTTGACAGAATGATGTGGAATAGTCATTTCCCATATTTGAGGGAGGAACTTCTATTCTGAGATCCAAGCAGGCTCCGACATCCCCTCCATGCTGGCAGGAGCATGTTCTCTCATGAGCTACTAGAAGATTCAAGACACAGCCTTCATATTTATCACTCTCGTTGTTCACTCTGAAACCCTTCTCGAGCAGCATCTAAAGGAAAGCTGCAGACCTCACCAGAAGTGCCTTTTGTTCTCACCTAAGCAGAAAGAGAAAGGTGATACAAGTAAAGACATTGGCAGGGCAAAGGCAAAGGCCATGGCGTGTTCTGTACAGAGGCTCCGTTCTCATGTGCCCATGCCAAAGGCAGAACAGAAGTACCTACTGGAGAAGTTAAGAAATCGCGCCTTGGTCTCACGGAGACAAAGGGAACCTTGGAGAGACCCAAGTAGCAGCAACCATTTGGCCGTGACAGGTTGGGTTTGAAAACATAGCAATCAACCAGTTGAGCTATGGCAGGGTGCTGACCTCCTGTGGGAACACATAAGGCAATGGTCATGCAGGGGTGTTGTCACCCATCCCCACCCAAAGATGACTTAAAGGAGAAAAGACTGGAAAGCAATGAGATGCTGTTCCTCACCAAGGGCTCGCAATGTGCTTGCTCTCTTGCACAGTCCACCGCCTGCTCTGAGCTAACGCTGGGTTGAACCGTGTCTCCAGTGTTGGCAATCTCAAACAAAACAGCTGCTGAGGAGCTACAGATACTTGTGGCTGGCATAGAAAACTTTCTTCTCCTTCCCTTTCCCTGCTACCCAATTTTTTTTTTTACCAAGGGGACATATTAAGAGTTTAAAAATTCACCAAGGAGATCCTGACACAAATAACTGCACAGGAACTGAGAAGAGGATGAGGAAACCTTACAACTTGAAGACCTTTAGCCCAAGAGGACTTCTCCACTGCACACAACACTGCAGACAAGTGACAAGAGAAGGGCAACAAGCCTGGGGAGGGGCTGGAGAACAAGCCCTATGAGGAGAGACTGAGGAAATGGGGGTTGTTTATCTTAGAGAAGAGAATGCTGAGGGGAGACCTCATCACTGTCTACGACTGCCTGAAAGGTGACGGGGTGGGTGCTGGGCTCTTCTCACAAGTGACAGCGATGGGACGAGAGGAAATGGCCACAAGTTGCACCAGGGCAGGTTTAGACTGGACATTAGGAAGAATTTCTTTACTGAAAGAGTGGTCAGGGATTGGCACAGCTGCCCAGGGAGGTGGTGGAGTCACCATCCCTGGAGGGGATTAAAAGATGGGTAGGTGAGTTCCTTAAGGACAAGGTTTAGTAGAGAGACAGGCACGGTTGGACTCGATGATCTCAGTGGTCTCTTCCAACCGTATGATTCTATGATTCTGTGATTTTAAGCAAGCTCGCAGTGGTGCTCTGTTCAGGATAACTGGTTATGACCCGTAGTGCTGTACCAGGAGTCCGCAGCCAGGAGCACAGGATGACCGTATCTCTTCCACAAACAGGGCTCCTGTTTTTAATTTTAAAGTAGCTCTTTACAGTTTATCAAATCTCCCACATCAAGAAGAGAAAAGAAGAGAGCAGAGCCAGGGGAAGGTTTGAACTGTTGAAAAGCACCACTGGGAGGGGTTTTTTTGCCTCACAGCAGGCTCTTGTGTCACTCACAGCCCACCTCACCACATCCAGCGCAGGGTACAAAGGTTTCCTTATCAGGGTGGTTTATAAACTGTCAAACCTGATATACAGCAGTCCTCCTGCCCAAAAGGAGATGAAACCTCACCAGAATCTGCTGCCCTTCCTCTGCAAGGCCAAACCATTGTAGGAAAAGGCTCTTTTGAAAGCATTTATTTGCTAAGGAACACTTATTTAAGTCCCATAGCAGAAAGCTGCAAGCATATGCCTATGGAACCTGAACCACTCTGTCCTCCAGACCTTTTGCTTCAAATATTTTGGCCAAACTTTCCCAGCAAGTCTCTCAGGGATTTTAGAGCATTTTTCTCTTTAACACTTAAAGGCTTGTAGGAGTCTTCAGACAAAACTTTATCATCTAAGAAACATCAGTAAATTCTTCACCCCTTGTCAGTTTTGATGTGGGAACTGGACAAACCAAAGCTCCTGGAGAGAAATTTCCTTTAGGAGTGAGAGGTTGGACATTCTCTCATTCACTTATCAAGCTCCTCATCTGTGGGAGTTAACTGGTGTGAGAATAACTGATGTTTCCAGTTCGTGGCCAAACCTGGAAATACAACCAAGAGTATGAAGTACTACCTAAAAAGGAAGGTTTCATTTGCAAAATGAGTTGATTTTCAGAATCCAAAGATGAAAATGCAGTATTTTGTTAGAGCAGTATTTCACTTAGCCCAGTATTCCAGTATTCCACAGGACTGTATTTAGGGAAAGCAGGACAGCCTGTCCACCACCTGTGCAAAACACATTCCTCTAACTGCCCCGACACCCCTGATCATACGTTAGGGGATACATTCATACCTACTCCTTTTAGCCTCATTCATTAACCTGCTGTCCTTGAGGTCCTGGTCCAGGAGGGTGGGCAGAAAGCAGGCAAAAAGAATTGGACAAATTAATGGAGGCGTCACAGAGAGACAGGTCTTTCCACCTCAGCCAGGCTGCACATCTATACCCAGCTTTAAGCAGAGTGACAGGAGTCAGAAAGACAGATGCAGAAGTCTTGCAGATGTCAGGGACCTGCCTAGACCGAGGCAAAGGCAGGGCAGGGACTGGGACCTCTCACAAAGCTCCGCAAGCTGGGTGGAGCATCTCTCCAAGTGAAGGCCTGCCAACAGCCTTAGTTTGCCCAGGATTTGGCTGAAACCAGCCTGGAGGTCCTGCCAAGCATCTGTCTGCATCACACAGATGATATAATTTGGAACGGTTTGTTTCCCCCTCTCAGGAGAGCTTCGGGGCTGGAAGAGCAGGTCTGGAGATCAAGATGCTTCAGCAGAGCTTTGCGATAAGGTAAAACCCTACGGACTCAGACTCTTATTTTCTCTCTGGACATTTTAACCACATTTATCACCCTATCTAAGCCTATTTGGAATGACAGAAATCCATCCAAAGTATCCTTTCTCTTTGTTAATCTTAGTAAAGAAGTACCAAGTGGTGCTGTTGGAGAGACCAACATGGGCTGCTCTTGTGTTCTGGATGAACAGCATCAGTGGCAATGAAGTTGTCTACCAGGCAACCTGTCCTATGAGTAGGACCTGGGCCACAACCAGAGTACTTTGAAGCATCCTGCAGTCATGGTTTGGCCAACCAGTCCCACCCACACAGTGGAATGATCTTCAGCAAATGTTGATTTTTATGAAGATAATTATTGAACAAATATCTATCATAAAGCCCTCCCATATTCCCACTCTTCTTGCAACTTTTTATAATTGACTCAATTCCTTATCGGTCAGATTTTCCTTCTTTAATTGCTGTGAAGGATCAGGAACTTCAGATCTCTCAAGCAGACAAAACCCCACAATCTGGCCTTTGTCTTGCTATTTGGGACCATGAACAGACAAACCAAAGAAATATGAATGTCCATCATGCAGTGCGGGTTCCCGAGCTGGGTTTTTGCCTCATGGAGCGACGGGAATTTGGACCTGGAAATGTGATAGCTCTTAGCACCGTGTTCCAGCTCAAAGAATCACATCTGAGTGTCAACAGGCCAATTACACAGTGCTGTGCTGACACGGCTTCTGTTCCTGATTTGGGACCTGGTTTGGTTTCAACATCTTGGCTCCATGGTGCAGATCCACTCATATCTAGCTTCAAACCGTCCGCCTTACGAAAACCAGCAAAGGCTCTCGCTGTCTGCTTTGAGCAGAGTGAGAAACATGTGAGAAAGAGCGGTCAGTCCCGGTGATGGGAGCGTGGCTGCTCTGGCTGCGATGAAGCCTGAAGGAACTGCTTTCTACTGCACTTGCCCTCTGCAGCAGCGTGGGTGCAGGTGTTTATTGCAGGGTAAGTGATAAGTGACAAGACTGCATTTGGAAGGATGAATTCTCACTTCAAAGTCACGTCAAGCAACTGATGTGGTTTATGCAGTTGAGGAGGTTACGGAAAGGAAGAAGATTTTAATGCATCCCTCTGCTATCTTGATCCCAGGCCAGAATTGCTTTTACAGGCTGCTCAAAAGCAGTGCCTGCTAAAACAGCCCCAGGCAGTGACAGTTTGCATTGGGATTTTTAAATTCTGTTTTCAAAAAAAGACAGGTTATTTACCAAAATGAGAGCTCTTTATCAGGGAGCATAATGATAGGATGAGGGATAATGGTTTTCAGCTGAAAGAGGGGAGATTGAGATGAGATCTTAGGAAGAAATGTTCTCCTGTGAGGGTGGGCAGGCCCTGGCCCAGGTTGCCCAGAGAAGCTGTGGTTGCCCCCTCCCTGGAGGTGTTCAAGGCCAGGTTGGATGGGGCTTGGAGCCCCCTGACCCAGTGGGAGGTGTCCCTGCCCATGGCAGGGTGTGGCACTGGATGATCTAAGGTCCCTTCCAACCCAAACCATTCTGTGATTCTATGAATCTATGAAATTCCACATAAGGGTAAGAAACACCATCTAGGTTAGAACAGAGATAAGTTTAAAGCTGGATATGCACAACTTGGCTGCAAAAACTAAAAGACTAAGGTCATCTTTAAGCCATTAAGGGGGACAAGTACTAACAAAAGTAATGAATGGGTTTCCTCACTGCAGGATCAGTGAGTGGAACTTACAGTGTGTTGAGGTTCTTCAGTCTCCTGAAGGCTCCAGGTTGTATCTCCTTGATGTGGTTGAAACGTAAATCTCTGAAAGCAGAAAATCCAATCAGTGCACTTGTGATATAAACAAGCCATTAGCAATCAGTGTCGTCCAGGGGAGAAAGAGAGCAGGGGTGCTGGGAGAATCTACCGTACCAGGCCCACCCAGAGTGGAGAAACGGAGAGAAAGAAGAAGGAATAGGGATGATGGCTGGTGTGTACTGTTTGCAAAGTCAACCAGCATCCAGGACAAGCCTACATTTACAAAATTCATTTTAATTTCATAGAAACCTAAAGACTGAAAGGACTGAAGTGATCATTTCCATGAACACTGGACACGCTCTGGTGCTCAACACCCAAGTCCACGCGCAGTCACACTTGCATCTGTATAGGAATGCACATCATCACATGGACCCATTTTTTAGCTCCCTAGCAAAATTACCTTTGCCCTAAAATGGTTAAATCTGATCAAATAACCTCATATAATAAGCATTCTGCTCAGCAGTGCTCCAAGACTCAGAACAGCTTATCGCTGCCTGCATTTCAAATTTGTGCCAACTTCAATTAGAATTAGTGGAGTCCAGGGGATTCTGGCAAATTTCAAGGGTTGTCCATGTAACTGCATCAACTTGGAGCCTAAAACGTGGGGGTTTGATTGCTAATGAGGTAATAAAATAAGAGCTAAGTGGTTTAACCTGGTTAACAGAGTAGAAACACTTCTATAGGGAATGTGCATCGATTTGACACCTTCCATGGTCCAGCGTATTATAACAAATCACAAAAGACTGACACGTGGGGTTTGCTGTTAGTTTCCATCCAAAGCACAACAAGGAAATTGTTTCTTTTCTCTTATGCCGACTGATCTCCCACATTTAGAAAATACACAGCTATTTCTCAGTTTAAGGCAGCCTTTTAAGGGCATTTGTTTAAGATGGAAAAACAAAAGACCATGTGCAATTGCTCATCATTGTGGTGATAAATTAGAGGACTTTTGGAGGCAGAGTTTAAAACAAGAATTCTACAAATAGCTACAAGTTGAACACTTATTTTTAGAATAGATATCATCAAGATTCGTATTTATATAAAATGAAGACAAGAAAGAGGTGCATTCATTGCAGGTAGCTGTAAACACAAACTGGCAGTGAGTATTCAAGGAGGCTTAAACACCTCTGAGCAAGACCTCAAGAAGAAAACACACCAGTTTTATACTAAGATGTAATGCTTCTTTAGCTTAACAGCTTGCCAAACAAGTTATTTTACACTACAGTTATTTAGTGTTATATACAGATTATAAAATATAGTTATTTAATTATACATAATTTAGTTGTTTTCCCACCACATTTTCTCACCATTTAGGCACAAAATGCACAGCATTTTTACTTAATTCAGATTACACTGAAATATTAATTCTCTGCCTCCTTACCCCTTGGTTACCCTTGGATGCGATAGAACGCTTGCCAATGGAAGTTATCTTTTATTTTCTCTGACTCTTCAACTTTGAACAAAGGAATGAGAAGACCAATGTAAGAGGAGCCTCTCCCCTTTCTTAGTGATAAGTATTGCACAAAAAAAGAGTTAGGAAGGCACACAGCTTCAATATTTCCCAAAATAGTGCTGGAATTACCATTTACAAGCACCGTTTGTCCACTGCAAGAGGCAACCCCAAAGGATCCACCCTTGGAATTGCATTTTTAGCAGTAACTTCACCTTTGCCACGTTCTGCTGGGTTTGGCTTTGCTTGCATTGCTTCCAACATGCGTTTCTTGCTCGTCCTGTTGGAAGGTGTTACACACCCCTCCTCCACAATGATGTCAATTCAATGATATCTGTGCGGAGTTTTCAAGGCAACGGCTGAACCCATGAAGCCAAATACAATTAAATGTTGGCAAAGGTGAGAGCACAACGTGCTGACTGTTCTCCACGGCCTCATTAAAAGGAAATGAGGAAAGAGCAGACCATGAAAAAAAGGTGAAGAAATGCAGACTTGATTTACACGCTGTAACGCACAGACACCGGCTCTGCCTGCCCTGGGGGGCTGTGAAGAGTTGTGGAATTAGTCCAGGCAGTTGGCTACAGGTAAGAGGGAACATAACAAAGAAATGGAAGAAGTACACAGGGGTCAGGGCTGAAGCTGTTGATGCTCACGGAAGCAGGCACTGAAATGTAAAATATCACTTTGGGTCACAGCCTGCCGATGGGGGGGAAAAAAACCCAGACTATTTTAATGAACAAAGACAGCTGCAATCCCTCACACGCCAGCATTCGCACTTGAGCACACGGCTTCCACAGCTGAAACAAAAAGCAAAACTCAGAACCACAGGTAAACACCTCTGAAAACCCAGAAAAAATAAACCACAACCTCCTTCGCACCCGGTGTTGTTTTCACTGTAGGATGCTTGCTGAGAACAACTCCTTGGAAATGGTGCTGGGGAAGTTTTGGTCCGGAGATCCCTAAGCAAGTCTGACCTTGGGGTTTCTTCACCTGTAAGAGCAATAAAGTAAACCTGGGCTGCAGAGCCTGGCAGGAGTGACCCTGCTTCAGGTACAGAGGTCTCACAGCTTGCACTTGGCTGGACCGTCTCTCAGTAGTGTTCCTTCTGCTGAGACCTGCATGGATGCAGAGATCCATCCTGATAGTTCCCACTGCTCATCAAGCAATGGGGGTCTGGTTTCACACAGCAACTCTTCCCCTACACTATCCACAAGGAGTATATAATAAAATTTATTTTATTATTTTAAGGGAATATCTTGATTTTTCCTCTGTTTTCTGCTCCAGACAAGACCTTCAAATGCTTCCCTGGATGTCAGCTGTCTAGCACTTGTTTGGAAAGGTCACTCTCTGGTTTGCTCTCCATCACACAAAGGAACTGAAACAGTGTATGTGTACTCGGAGTACTTCATTTTAAGAAATGGTGTGAATGACCTGAGCGAAGCCAGAGGAGAGCAATGGGAATGGAGTCTAGAAAACGTGACAGTGAAAAGAACTGAAATGGCTTTTTTTAGCCATAGATACAGTAATTATGTCAGAAAGTTGCTACACATAGAAAAGGGCAAATAGTCACAGGCTAAGACTGCAGATTCAGAGTTTTTGAAACAATATCTTCAATAGTAAGGCCAATAAAACAGTCAGGTAGAGTTCAGATGAGACAACCACAGCCACACGTGGTTTAGGTAGCACGGATCCTGGAGGCAGCAGGATGGACTAGACTATTCTGCTCCCTGTACCCAAGACAACAGTGAAAAGACTCTAGTGTGGATCAAAGAATCATATCACAGACTCAGAGAGAGGTTTGGGTTGGAAGGGACCTCAAAGCCCACCCAGTGCCACCCCCTGCCATGGGCAGGGACACCTCCCACTGGATCAGGGGGCTCACAGCCCCATCCAACCTGGCCTGGAACACCTCCAGGAATGGGGCAGCCACCACTTTGCTGGGCAACAAATATCCCCACCCAGTGAAGAACGACACAGAGAAGCCCTCACCTTCCTCCTCACCGGTGCATTAAACCACCCCAACACCCTGGCTTATTCTGCAGTGCTGTTTCTCCAGGCAGTGGCTCAGCCTGAAGCTTAGCTGGTAACCAACACCACGTAGGGCTGCATTCCTGGCTTGCACGTATTTGATTGAGAACATTCCCTACAGCGTTTGTCCCTCTTACACAGAAACGCTTGTTTCTCTCTGTTCCCAGGGCAGTCACGCTGGAAACACGACATTTCATGAACAAGTGTGCTTTTCACGGGGACCCACCACACATCTGTGGTGCCAGCCTGTTCCAGCTGCTGCGGGCACTGGCAGCTGGGCTCCCTCGCTCCCGCCTGCCACTTCCCACCTTGGAACCTGCAAAATTGTGGTGGGCAAAACCCAGCAAACTTGTGATTTTACTCTCCTTGTGTTTTCAAGGCCAACAGTCTTGCATTAAGAGCGACCTTTGCACAAGGAAGAAAGGGGACAGATGCTGCTAAAGCATCCCAGATCCGTCTCTACCTTCCCATACGGAGTGCCTGGAGGTCTGGGAGAGCAGCTGTCCTGCATCACACAACACCGCTCCCTCCAGACAATGCCAGCTTGACCAGCTCAGCAGAAAATCTCACCAATCCCTTGTGCCAAAGCACCACAGCTCTGCCAGGAAAAGGGCTGGGATACATCGATAATCTTGGAGCTGCGATTGAAATATCTCACCTTTGCTGACTCTGGAAACTGAACTCTATTGCAAAGGCTTAGGAAGAATGGATGGGAAACAGGTATTTAGAGAATGACACTTGAATCCTTTTGATCCTCTCAGAGCAATCATTCCTGAAAGCACTGTGCTAATTAACAGTGATTAGCATATAAAGCAATCAATGGCTTTTACAAGAAACTTCCACTTCCATTTAATCTATTAAGGCTTTTACAGAACCATGCATTACCGTGTTAACCGAGCAGATAATTAGCTACAAGAGGTATTTTACTGCAGTTTTGTGAAAATTACTAGGTTTGTTTCACTGAAGCATCTTCTTAAAAACATCTCACACGGGAACGATGCAGGCAGTTCTGGACCACTTCAACCAGAACTGGTTGGGTAAGTGGCAGCCACCCAATCATTATCAAAGACACAGAGACTAAAGGTGGTTTTACCAATGGAAATAAGACATTGAGTTTCCTTCCAGTGTTTCCTGAGCAAGGGAGAGTATGAAAGACAGCCTAAACACAGTTTTTAAGTCAGGTTTCCCATCTATAAGAAGAGCCAGAAGATTTATCAGAAAGACGATGGCTTCTCTAACTTATCTGCAGAGCATCGGCGCCAGCTCTGCAGGTTCCTCCATCCTGCCAAGCAGCCAGAGTCCTGGCAGGAAGGGAAAGCAGCCTTGCTGAGATGGTAATGAAGTCTTCCAGACTCATTGTCATCAGCTCCCCAATTCAGGAATGTCCCTCTCTCACACAAGTCCCCAAATGGCTTTAATAAATGACAGCCTGCATCTCCAGTCCCTACATGGATAGTAGAGCGTTGCCATCTCTGCGAGACAGATGAGGAGACCGCAGGGAGGCTCAGGGCTGCGGGCTTTTCCAAGCCCTGGCTATTTTGGGGTGCACCAGCTTAAGACATCAAGACTTGACTGTTCAAAGAGTGAAGAGGAAGGAAAATATGCTCAGCATGGAGATACTGGTAAACGAGATTATACGATCATGGTTAAACCACTGACGAGCGAGCAGACGCAGAGCGCCTCGTGCTGCAGACAGGCTGTCGTCCTCTGCTGCACTGTCACGCTGCTTGCAGCTTGAAGTTTTAGGGATGGGCACACTAGATTTTAATTAAGATATTACCACAGGCATTCCTGAAAACAGCCTGACAGGCTGTCAGCTCCTGACAGGAGTCAGATTTTCAAAAGGGCTCCCTGTGCATCAGCTGGGGAAGGAACTTAATGGTAGTGCAGCAGTCAGTGTATCAAGCTGCTTTAACCCACCCTCTCTGTGCACCTGAAGTGGTGTCGATGTTGCATTTCACATCCTGGCCCTGAAGGCAGTGCCGGGGCAGGATGGTCTGTGGGTGCTTCATCCCTGGTGGAATAATTTCATCAGCTGCCACAGGGCATCCCTTTAGCTCTTGCTAGGAAAGGCAGGAGCAAGGAGTGTCTCCAAAACATGGTTTTGGCCTTGGACTCATATTCAGCTAGGGAGATGATATAAAACCTGCTGAACTCAATCTTAGACAATTTGAGCTATTATGCATTAGCTGTGGGTATGGAGATCAGGGATTGATCCTAATCAAACCAGCTAAGCTTATTCTTAGGCATTCATGTCAGGGAGGAGCAGGACTCTCTTCACTTAACACCTATTTCCTTTGTACCATCTAGTCAAGATATTGCCCACATCAAACAAAGACAACTTCCCCTCTCCTGAAGTACGTTCTGACCCTGCTCTGGAGGGAGTAAAAGAAAATTGCTGAGCATAAACATATATTTACCTTCTTCATAGAGTCCAAGGAGCAGCAGCCCCGGGCCATCTTACATGAACTGCTGGGGCATTCTTTAATATCGAGTCTCGTGTAGCATACATGTCAGCTTTTTCTATTCTAAGAGCATGACCGTTCAGTTTTTACCCAGAATATAGGCACTCTTTCATCAGAAAATACTGACTTCTCCTTAAAGAGCACAGGAAAAATGCTGGAATGTTTCTAGAAGGAAAACACGTTTTTAATACCTCCTCTCCTCATTTTCCTTCTGACAAAGGGACGTCGATAAACAGAACACACAGGAGACTTTGGTCACCTCTAAAAGGTTTAGTAAGGATTAAATACTACAGTGAAAGAAGTCAGAAAGAGATCACACCTGGTGCATCCTGAAGGCGTGGGCGTGCGTTTAATGGCTGCAAATAAGACTATTGCACACAGAGGAAACAGTAATCCATTCTTCAACCCGGAGCGCTCGACAGACACCACAAAGGGTTCCAAGAACTCATTTGCTCAGCAAACCTTTCCCTAGCAGATTTATAATGCTCCTTCTCAAAACCATGCTCCTAAAGCAGTACACCCTGACCTTCTACAGCCTTCCCCACCACAGTGGGCGACCTGTGGGAGGAAGAAAGGAACCAAGCGGCCACCAACCACAGAGCACAAGGACGAAGGGAAACAAAAGTTGTCACGCTGGCCGTGCTTACCCTGCCCAATTAGCAACCAGGTCTGTGAACAACTGGGTCACCTTCAGTTCATGCCAGCGATGCGTTCAGATCCCAGATACCGCACCGCCTTTGCTGGTGCCCTCAGCTATGTTTCTCTAGAAGCACTCATTCATTATGTGCTATGCATAATGCAGAAAGGAGAACAACCCATAGATAATTGGATTGCAACCCATTAGCTGCCAGCCAGAGGGGAACTTCTTTCCATGGATTTCTTCTACTCATGCCCACACGTTTCAAAGTTTATTGTTTGAAATGTCACGTTGGAGAATAAATGACTTAGAAGGTTAGAGACCTATTGAAATTTTCTGAGTGTATGTTTCACAGCTGTTCCCTTCCTTGGGCTGCTTGGCGAGAAGAACTGCTTGAATCCCAGCGGTAACCGGCAGATCACATCTGGATAATCATGTTCCAGTTGAACAGTCAGCAGCCAAAATACGTTTGCAGTTATACACCATGAATTTTTATAGCTTACTTATCTGTACACGTGTAGCCATTCCTGCCATCCCATTCTCTGCTCAGGATAAAATGAACAGACTTCATTACCAAAGATAAATAGTCTATTGCTAAAACCAGACATGGGGCCAGATCCTCAGCTGCACCCAGCTGGGGCTGGGAAGGAAGGAGGGAAATGGTGACCAAAGAGGAGCCAGTAACAGCTCATCAATCCTGGAACTGGTTCCATGCCAATCCCAGCATCGCTCGGAGAAGGCTATGGGCTGCTCTACATTCTTCTGCCAGCTGGCTACAGCTCCGAGGGGGCCATCTGCCAACGGGGCTTGTTGAAGCACAGCGTGTGCCGGCTAGAAGATTTCCCCACTCTTCAAGGATTGTTAGAGTGAGGGTGGCATGGAGTCACGGAGGTCAAAAAGTCCCAAACTCCCAACTTCAAAGCAAACTCCATCTGGAAACTGCAGCTGTTCTGCAAAGGAACCAAGCTGGAGCTTGGGACTGGCGTTTGTATCTGCAGTTACAGACTCGGTCCTATCCATCCCCAAGGGCAAATGTGGAAAATATCACAATCCCACATTTCCTACTCAGAACAACTTCATGATCAAGACTATTCTTGCTATAATTCTGAATGTTCACTCTGACACAACAGTCTTCCCAGGAGAAAGATTAAGATACCAAAAAGCTGGAGTAGTCAGAGGCTTGGTTAAGAAGCATTCTTTGATCTTTCACAATTAAAAAAGTTTAATTATTCAAAGGCTATTTATAACAGATACAATGGGATGCTGGTTGGCAAATGCTTTTACATGCATTAGATCTTTAAGATAGCGAGAAAGTCAGGATTTTTACTTGCCACACACCATACAAAGGCCCACGCTCTGCCAACAGAGAGCACATATCAGGCTCAAATGTCTTTTTATCTATGGGGATCTCTACTCACCAGTATGGGTTTTTCTTATAATTATGCAGCCAGTATTAAAAGAGAATAAATCAGATAAATCTCCTTAAAAAGTAGTCTGGTCTATAGTGGCAGTCATCTCATTGTGGACTACTTCTGCTTCTAAATCTCACACCTATATCATTTAGTTAATGATTATGAACCTGCTTCCCATTCAAAGCTGTGGCTATCGTGTTAAACTAAATAAACCACCTTTCCAAATGCTTAAGTAGGCAAAACATGGACCACTTACAAGCAGTGTATGTATGAACTTGTTACAGTAGGGAAAAAGAGCTAGGGTAACTGTACACACTGCACTGGGAAATCCAGTCCCCTCTCTAGATTGAGTTCTACAGACAACAAAATGCTACTGAAATTATAGCAAAATACTACCTGGAATTTCACTGAGGCTGCAAGGAGAAGCCATGGACCAGAGTTACATTTTGCCCCCCTGCAGCAAAGACAGAACGAAGTGTGCTGTTGCCATCTTGAAATCCACCATCCCAGTACTGAAAAAAAGTTAGCGGCCACAGTAAATTTCCCTCCCTCTGTGCTCAAAGAATTTCTACCAGTAAGACACTCACGCTCTCCAGTGCAACAGTAAATGTCTCATTTCAAACTGAAAACAGAAATTCAGCTTTCCTGAGCTCAGAAATATCTCAGTTTAGCCAACAAAACAAACTGTTCCCCCAATAAAATCTATGCTTAGAGAAGGAGAAACAAGTTAGTTTGCTAAAATTGAAGAATGTAAGGGTATTTAAAATATTTTAATAATTCAAGATGCAAGAGAACAAGGGGGGAGAGGAAACTTGGTGACAATCAGGAGAGTCAGACTCTGCAAGAGCATATAACCACTACCCAGACAGCTAATACAGTACTGAGCAGTTCCAGACTGCAAAATAACCACTCCATCCCTAATCTAGAGAGAGGGAGCAAGTCCAGATTCTGATCTGTCCCACGGTCAGGGTTACTCCCCCAGTAGCACAGCTTTGGCAGTTGTAGCAAGTGGAGATGTTTTCCTGTGTGCCGCTAATGCCAGAACCTCCGCGGTTTCCATCCATCCAAGCAGATCTGGATGGCAGCAACTAAACATCCTGCCCACATCACGTTCCTTAGGCTGCCAGCAGAGAAACTGCATTAGAAATATTAGTGAGAAAAGCTGGTATAGATGCTCTGGCTGAGACCAAACTTGTTCAGTTGCAGGCACAGGCAAAAGCTTCTCAAAGTAGCAATGAAACAAGTTTTACAGTTGGCAGCAGTTTTAAGAGGATGAGTATAAAGGCAAATTCTTGACAAATCTTTCCTGCTACTTACTAAAAAAGCGCCTTCCAAACCAAGGCATCAGCTGAGAGCACCACAAAGGGAAGTACTTTGTCACATGCCATTGCATCTTAAAGTCTCCTCTAAGTTTAGGATTAGTTTGGAATCACAGGGAAGTGCTCTTCTAGATCTATCAGTAAGAGCTGTTTAGGAGACCCCATGCACTACAAGCCCTTTTCCTCCACCTTTTCTCAGCCAGCAGCTCCCACTCCAACAGGCACTTCATGTCTCAAGGAATGTGTGAGTTGCCACAATTGTTGCTTTCCAGACAAGCCTCAAATTTGGTTTGCGTAGTTCAGATAGAAACTGGAAAACCAGTACTTAAAGTGTAGGAAATAAATGGTGTTGTATGTATCAGAAAAGTGTTTCAGTAGAGACAAAAGCCTGAACTGCTCTCTATTTCCTCTCTCTCCCCGACACCCACATACAAAGCCTTCCCAAACGTGAACTGTGCACCTTTCTGTAAGCTCAGTTTAACGTTTGTGACCCTTGATTCACCAAAATTGTCTTCCAGCGATTGCCCTGGCATTATTCTTATTAAGTTTCTCAGTTTCCTCGATTGTCCTGTTAACAATTAACTGATGCCAAAAGAAGTGGTTTCTGTTTTATGCTTTAAAAGCATGAAACAAACAGCTTGCGATGCAGGCAATTCCACAGGAAAAAAAAAAAAAAGGAGGATAAAAAGCATGCCTTTGGCCTTGACTTTTTCTTTCTTCTTTCTAAAGACCAAGCAGGTAAGAAAGGCAGTAAAATGAAAGGGTTACTCACAGTATGCTTGTCTGCGGTGGGATATCGGGGATGGTTTCCAGCATCAGATGCATGCATCTTACTGTAGCCCTGAAGCACAGGCAGCGACTGGGACAGGAGCAGGAGAAACCAGGCAAGAGGAGAAAACACAAAAAGCCTCGAAGAGCTGAAGGTCTGATCAGCATGGTGATTGCTGGAGTGCATTTGCCTCAATTCTGAACTGCAGGGAGCTGACAAAAAAAAAAAAACACAACAAAAAAAAGTTTCCCAGCCCTGAGGTCCAGGAGGAGGGGACTCATCAGCATGTGTTTGCAATTAAATTAAAGCAGTTTGACAGTCCAACTGCCCACCCTCTCTGCCATCATTGGAGATCAGACTGTTCCCACCCCTCTTTAATTGTGGCGCTGAAATACGAACTCTCAATTTTGATTTGTTTTTATCTTGTCCCCTGTTTTGAACAATAAGTTAACTCCTCACCTTCTCCTCAGGCACAAAGCTGAGAGCAGGCAGAACGCACCGTTGTGGACAAGGACCCCGTGCTCCAAGGGCTGAGCTGGGACACGGATGGCCCAGGGTCAAGTTTTTATGTCAAAATCTTTACCTTAGCACAGTCTCTGCACCCCACGGAGAGCATCTCATCTAACAGTCTGTCAAACGTGTCTGGCAGGGAGACTTCCAGGATAGAGGCTGTCTCTTATTACATGTAGTTACAACACCCAGCAACAATACTTTCCCAGTCACTCCTGGGAAGGTGGAATGCTACACATAGTGATTTTAATAGGGAGGTCACTAACAGAGACAAATAACCTGCAAATAAAGACAAATAAACCCTGATTATACGCATTCTGTAAAGCTTCTTATGCAGAGTAAATGCTGATTCATTTCAAAGACCTTAAGCCAGTGCAATTTCTTTCTACAAGGATGTCATCTGGAAAAAAAAAAAGTCAGGATTTTGGAGGAATTAAAGGCAATAGAGAGGTGAAGAGGGAGAAAAAACAATGAACCCAACTGAGTTGGAACTGTAAGAAATGCAGAGCTCAATTTGTTTCTCCCCTTCGATGAAAAAAAATGAGATGCAACTCATTTCCAGTTGAATTAATCACCTTTTACTGTTATAAAGCAGCTTAGAGTGAAAATAGCTTGTATTTAGGTTTGGAGTTATTGCTATAAAAGATCCTAAGTGTGTGTGTTTAGGAGTGTGAGATATTAACATTTAGAATATAAAGGTATTTGAGGAATTCCATTCTATGTTACCTGGAGGACTAAACAAAAGTTTCCCATCAACCCACAAGTCTGCTTTATGCTGTAAACATTACAATTAATGTGACAAAACTGAATTTAACACGAGCAACATTTAAATCTCCCCAGTTCTTTTCAGATTCTTTGTCACTTGAGCATTTGGGGAAGAGACTGTTGGGTTTCAGGGTTTCACTTAGGAATTCCTTGTCATAGATGGTAAAAGCTGTATTTTTTCCAGCTTTAAAGAGGGATATAACATTATATATGTATGATACGCAGTTCTCCTGCACCCAGTCCTGGGGCAATCGGCTCTTTGCTGGCTCTCACATCGATTTGAGAACTCAGCTGGCTGAACTCCTCCCTCCCCTGTGCATCCAGCCCATGGGTTTGAGCAGGGTGTCCTCTAGTGGCCACCCAACTCCATCTTACAAAAACGGGTTGGAAAAAGGTAAATTACCAGCTTCAGCCTTTGAACAACAACTGGCTGCAGAGAGTAGACTGCTCCAGGTGACGGACAGCTTTTCATTCCAGTTTGAGAAGTTCAGTGCACTAGAAGTGCATCAGAAAAGACAAGGCAGGTTACATCAAATTCTGCAAGACTGAAGTTGTTCTTCCAGCCTGCCCGCTCCCCATACCATCTCTTCCCACCGCACACTGAACTCTGTCTGGACAGGGGAACAGCTACTCAGGAGCCGCTCTGCAAGGGAGTATTTATAGGAAAATGAACAAAAAATACCTCTTCTTCAAACCATGCTTCGGTATTTAGGGAAGTCATCAACATATTCCCTGGCACACCCAGCCACTTCCCAAACACAAGGCTTTTGCCTTCTGCCTCCGATCACATCCGCGGACATTGACTCTGAGCTCTGAACAAACTATTTGCAACCAAACCAAACCAAAACCAAACCCTTCCGCATTTATTTATGTTGCTAATAGGACTCAGCTAGGACTCAGTCATGTTTCCATACGCACTGTGTTTGGAATCTCATTTCAGCACCTGGCTGTGCAGTGGGTGGCAGCTTCTGGAAGACACGATGGGTATTTGTCTGCTACTTGGTAGGAATCTTCAGCCAAGTCAGCAGATTTAACAGTGGCCCCAGGGAAGACTCTGAGTGCAAAAGAGCAAGTTCCACAACCTGTACATTCACTTAGAAGCATATCCTCACTCGGCCTTGAAACAGACCTCTTCTACCTTGGTCATCTCCTCTTCACGACAAATGAGAAGTTTGTGAGATGTTAGGAAACACCAGCAATCACAGCGCCCTTACTCCTGCATTAATTTATCTTATTTTCCATCAACGCAAACTGTTTAAAAACGAGCACGCAGCTCTGAACAAGAACCAGAAGTTAACTCCTAAGCAACAAGAATGAAAGTTAATGCTTGTGTCCCATGCTCAAGAATTTCCAGCCTCTCTGGGCTCTTTTACACTGGTAGAACACAAGGAAATTTGGTTTTATTTTTTCAGGTGTGGGGTTTCTTCCTTGCACCCTTCTTTGTTCTGTTTTTTTTTTTACCTATCACTTCTGCTCCAGTAGGAAGATTTCACTGGAGTGAGTCCCCTGAAGGGCTCATCACTGCTCCCCAAGGAACCGTGATGTTGCACATTTAACTACGCAGTGAACATAAGCTTTATCTGACAATTGTAATTTACTTGATACCATTTGTATGACACATCCACAGCTTTCCAAAGCAGAACAGGGTTTTTTACAGCAAGTGTGATGTGAAGGAAAACATTAACACTGAAACAGACTGATGCTATAGTCGATAAAAGGACATCTATCTCACACACAAATGATGGAAAGAAACACAAACTACATGCAATTACCCTATGGAATCAAGGTTAACGGATATATTTAATTAGCAACAGCTGTATTTTGCTATTATGATCCGTTTCTTATTACGGCTGAAGCCAAAGTATTCTCAATTCCAGTGAAATGGAAGCCTTGAACATCAGCTCTTTAAAACATGGATCAACTAAGTACTGAAACAAGGAGGAGACAAGATGGGAGATGCAGTTCAGAATGCATTAAAACTCCTGACAGGTTTGGTTTAGGCAATTCCTTCAAGCACAGAAATGGACTCGATAACCTCTTGATATCTGCTGGTTACACATCAAACAGCCAGGTAAGTGAATTCCCTCTTTAACCGTTGTGACAGATTAAATCTAGATAAGTTCTATGTGTGATAACTCCAAAATACATCTTGCACAACTCCATTCCATACAGGTTTATATATCATCAGCTGGGCAGGCTTGAGAGACTACACTCTGAAGAGTTCACCTAAAACTATGCATTTGCACCATATTATAAACACTTTTTCTAGACTCCTAGTGTCTTAACCTTCAATTATGGAACTAAGCACTTATCTGCAAAGCATCTGAGTCACAACATGATGCAAAGCCATGTTAAGAAGGCTAAAAAGTCTTTATTGATACCGAAACACTTAGTAATAAGTTTAAATTGCATAACACGTTTGCATGCCTCAGGCCCATTTAACTCTAGTTTCTATACAGAGATTTTCCAACTCACACGCTAATGATTAAAGCAGCTTCAAGTCCACTTCTTTTTGCAAGTTTACTGCAGTATCGAAACCTGAAGGAAGTCGCACACAATTACAGGGAAGACTACTTAGAACACAAAAGGAAAAAAGGCAGGTAAAATCCCTGGACAGCTTACAGACTATACAAACCCAGTTATGCTACAATTTCGCTATTAGGAAGGCATACAAAACTACAGTGCAAGTGCATGTGCACAGGGAGAATATATTTACAGCTCCCCTTCATTTACAGGCTAAAAGCAGTGCTATTTCACAATTATATTTCACATAAAATTTCCATTACGTCTTTGTTTGGATCTGTGGGGTTTTGGACAAGGGGACAATTTGACAACCTAGAACATAAATTTCCTGTATATATATTTATTCATTTGACCTTATCCAGGAAAAATAGCAGTATTTTATGCATCTTATAGAAAGCTACAAAAATCTAGCAAATGTAATAAGAAAAGGCAAATCTGGTGAAAAAATCTGACAAAGTATATTATACAAGTAGGGGTAAAATCAAAGAGGGATAAATGAAAGATTATTCTCCCTTGACTGGACAGCTTTAACAGAATCTCAGCAAGATTTATTAATATAAGCATGAAGTTTAATGTCATTTTTAAAGCAACTTTTTGAAAAGTTTTGAACAAACTGAGGCATGACCTGGTAGCCAAAAGCAGGAGGCACTCTGTACTATGTTGGGGTATGGAAATTGTGCCACGATAGAGAAGGCACATTCCTGGTACAACCACTACGAAGTTGAAATGCCCAACACACACAGATGGCTTTCAGGGAAGCACAGAGAAATATCACACATAGATTTATTTAGGCTTCCATTTACCACTACCTTCGGGATTTTTCTTCATAGAGAGAAACTCATTGTAGTCACCAGAATTACAAGATGGGTATTCAAAGTTACAAGAAACCATCAGCTCAGTGGCCACCGAACTGCCCCACTTAAAATAAAGCAGTAAAAATCAGAGGGAGCAAGATAGCTTGGGGTACCATTTAGACCAGAATTGGAGACTTTAGAAACCAGAGGCAAAATACAGCTTACAATTGCAAAATGTGCCGGCAGCCATGTGACACCATATTACCAGATAATATTCTCAAAGGTACACAAAAAGCCTATCAGAGCAAGGAACAGTTCTCCATGTCAGGCTTAGACATACAAGAATCACCTGCTTATTTTCAAAGCCACACAGAACTTTGAAACACTATTTATCATTAAGCAAGTCATGCAGCTCAGTCCTTTACGCAAGTCACCAACCATTTGGTAAGAGAGTCTTCATTCACTCCTCCTCAGAAAATGAAGAGACAGTGTAAAGAAAAAAACAGATGTCAAAGCCATACAAACTCTCATGGGGCAATGCCTTAATATAGGTTTTATTACCTACTGAGACAGGGGTTTTCACCCCCTCAGCCTTAGGAGTATTTCACACCAAGGGTTTCTTCTTTCCAGCCTTCACTGCTTTAGGCAGAATTTTCAAACAGGCTGAACCAAGTAAACCTCCCCTTCTAAATATATCTCCTTCCATCATCATGACAGGAAGACTTGGGAATAAAATGAGAGTTCACATCTGCAGAACTGCAGAGTGTAAAATCCTTCTGTACAAGTCGGTTAAAACATCTACTTAGTTTTTGAAGGAATAACATAACCTACCGAGTCAATCAACTTCATTCCACCACCATACGTGGACCATATGTACGAAGCTGTCTTCTAGCCACCTTGCTACTGCAGGGGCACACACACAAGAACACCTAAGCATTGCATGTATTTGGCTTTCTAGGCTGTTTTCAGGTTCTGCACAGCCTCCACAAAACTACATTTGGCTCATATCCCAGGACACAAGCCACTCCGCTCAGACTACCGCTCTACTCTTCATCCAGCCCAGCAGGCAGAAGTTATCTCGCACAACAGCAAAATCTGCAGATCCTGCTTTCACAGTTAGTTTTCAAACTCACCGCTCTGCATCCTCTCTCTACCCTCTTCCCCACTCAGCATTACACTGCAAATATTTCCAGAGACTCACACCCCAGACTACCCTAGCATCCTGTCAAAGCTAATCAGCTTTGCAATTCTTCCACTGCTTTAAAAAAAAAAAACCCAATAACTTTGCATCTCAGACTAATCCACTAGAAAAAATGTTTCCCATTGAGAAAAGCATTATTCTGTGTAACATTTTTACTTTTTGCCAAAAAAATATGTGTAATTCATAAGCAAACTGAGACCAACTCAAGTGGAGCTGATGTTTTCTTTCACATTCAAAATCTGGATGCCAGAAGGGTAACGCCAAAAATTCTTTCCTTTCTGTAGTTGTGCTTTTTCACTGGAAGAAATAAGATTTGCTAAGTCATTTTTTAGTAATAATCTTCATCCTCCATTAAACACACACCATGGTAAATACGTAGCAGCTTAGCGAGAGAGAGCACAGACAGCAAAGGTCTCTGGGGAACTGCTCAAGGGTAGTTAAAGACTGTGACTGGGTAGAGCAGCCATGAGATTTTCGGAACATCTCTGTGCAGTTAGAGGGAATCAAATCCTCCTTTCCATAAGCAGCTGAGCATTTCACCAGCTTGCTTTCTAAGGAATCCCTGCTGTAGGATAAAACTATAGCACACAACTGAAGAAAAACAACTTTAAAAAGCTATAAGGTTTAAGTATACAGCAGCCATGTTCCCCAGCCAGCCTACTGCCTCGGGTGGTCATAGGAGTAGGCAAGCAAGTGGTTTACATTTGTCAAGCCCTAAGTAGTACTGCATTTTCCGCCTACTTCCCACCTTCTGGAAGAAGAAAATTACTTTTCCCTGTAATAAAGCAGGTAATATTTCAAGGGATCAGGCAAAGGCAGACTCAAGACCTTCTCTCTCAAAAAGTTTACAGGGGGATCTGGCTTTAGTTCAGAGGGTTTAGTTTCTTCCTCTTCTTGTCTCTCATCCTCAGGATCCTCACTGTTGTTGTTATCATCTGAGTGGTTGGAGATACGACTAGCGAAGACCTCTTTGTCCAAGAAAACAATAGTTTCCATGCGACGACGACGCACACGTCTTCGTTTAAATCTCGGGGGGTTCTTCAGCCCATTTCCATTTTTGCTCATCGCTTCTTGGTGTATGATTTTTTTAATTGTTCCTCGGATGGCGATGCGAGCCAGATCCTGGAGGCTGCGAACAGCCACGGGGGCTACAACAAAAGGAAAACCATGAGCAGATATGGAGAAACTCCCCTCAAGAGCACTCACAGGAAAAGTTGCATTTGCTCAAACTAAATCAGGCCACTTGAATTCCCTGCTGTGATTACAAACCCAGCTCTATTCAACTCCTGTCAACTCAGATAAACTGTATTGTAACTTCCCAGAGAAAATTTAATTATGCATTTCTCCCATTAACCAAAGAAAAAGAATGGGATGAAAGAGCTTCATATTTTGATGTCAAGCCCCCACAATTATTTTAAGATAGAGGTCTTAAAGATTATAGGAAAACAGACTTCGTGACTGAAACAGTGACTGTTTAGTAACTTAGAAAAAGACATTTCCTACTCTAGATAACTAGACCTTAAGTCTATGTAACTTTTCCACAAACCAATTTTTCTATTGTGAAGTTCCTTTGGCTTCGCCAAGCTCTTCCCTCATAAAACACGAGTAGGATTTACGGTCTTCAAAAACTGCTTCAGACTTAGTGGGTGAAGACTGAGTGGAAACCACTCGGTAAAAATAATTACAGCAGCACACAAAAAGTTACTGTATTAAAATACCTCCCACATTAATGGTGTGGAAGACTGCTCTGTCTCCTGCACTTGCTGCCAGCCCGGAAGTGCACAACTTAAGTCATGCAGCATAAAGAAAAAAAAGGTATTGATGGACACATATCCATGTACTAAAATGAATTAAAGCAGAAACACACAAAAATCTGGTCTTCTACAGAGAAGTAAGTGTTCCTGTAACCAGAACCCCCCCCCAACCATGTAACATATGCAGGCCTCACTACAAAGCCACGCTACAAAGTGCACCAAAATATGCACTTAAAGGACCTGATGGCACTGTAGGGACTGCTCACTGAGCTGCTTTTTGTCATGCAGACACTTTTCCAGAATAAGAACAAAGCCTGACTAATCTCTTTATGGATGCATCTCTGTCTTCACGTGTTCTTAAGACACCTCTCTACACTGAACTCTTAATCTAAAGATTGAGGTCACTGCGTACAACCTTCATTTCAAACAGCTAACCAAAAACTGCACAACTTCTATCCTTCAGGCTCCCAGGTTCTGGGTAATTCTGAACTGCCAGGTGTTGACACCCACAATGTGTTGTTCACAGGTACTGCTGGTGTGGCTTCCATCACCATGACACAGAGCCTTAGAATCATGACAGCAGGGAACTTGGGATTGAAACAGATGTCTGCATGTGCAAAAACAATGATCAAACGGCCCACAAAATTTAGGTAAGACTTCACAAGAAATCATTTGCATTTAGAATCCATATCATGCAATTCTAATTCTTGCACCAGGCCTCCGCAGATATCCTCAAAGACAGACTGGGATCCAACCCAAGAAGACTTGGACAAATGTTCAAAGGAGGCAGCAGTTGGAGTCATTTTCTGTTAAAGGATTCATAGGGGCGTTACATCTAAGGAAGCAAGGTGCAGCTGAGAGCCAAATAGCAGAAGAAACCCCCACCACCATAGTCAAGAACATCTGTACTCACGCAAGTGAACAAGCCTTGATTTTCCTGAATCTGCGTGGTTAGGCAGAATCAAAGGAGCAAAAGAAACAGCAAGAATCTTCTTGGTCTCCCAGGCAGAAGGACCAGTGCGAGTAATCTTGGTCAACTAAACAAAACCAAGGAGAATATTGTCCATTGAGTGAACTACGTTAAGATTTTTCAACAAAAATAACGAACAAATTACTTGTCTGCCTGGACAAGTGATTGAAGTACTAGAAGCTACAACAGTAACAGGTAAGCAATAAGGAAAAACACTGGTGGTTTTTTGAGAAAACTGAGCATTCCTTACACAGGATTAGCCCCAAGTAACTTTATTTGTTGCAAAACAGTATGGGCACTAGCAGGTTGGGTCACCCTGCTGTTCCAGCCCTTCCTCAGTTCCGAACCAGAACAGCAATGTCTGCCCACTGAGAAAACGCATCAGCCACTGATGGACATGCGTCTTGAAGAAGTTTGCAGATGACTGGATTTCTGTTCCACCTCAAATCTCTTACGCTAACTCACTGCACAGCATCTTACTGGGAAGAAATTCTGTACTCTGCTCATCTCAGCTACTCTGACAGAGGTAAAAAGTGAGATACCTACAACTCAGCAATGCCAGTCCATGAAAACAACACATCTTTACACCAAAAAGATAAACTGAATTACAACCTTGAGCTCACACACAGGGCAGTAACTCACTTTTTACTTAACGGAATCCATTGACACTTGTACATAGGGGCAACTTGCATGCTTTTTATAAGCCAGTCAGGCTGTAAAATTCTGTATTTTGCCATTAAGTACAACATCAGATTCCGTAACTTGAACAAAGCCTTGCCAACACTGTTCTGCAGCATGGAAGTAAATTTGCAATTAACAGACTGGAAAATGTGAAACACTGCTAGAACTATGAATATTTCAAATATTATGAAGATTGCAGAATTCAGTTTCCGCTCACAGGGAAAAAATGGTGCACTTAGTGCTTTCTTTGATCTGCTACAACAAAAGCAAACTAAAGGGAGAGCCATGGATTAAACCAAGACCAGAATTAAGAATAACTGAAAGAAGAACACGGGCATAAAAGCACCCAACCTTCTCTTCTAGAGGCATGACAAGAATTCCTCCAACTTTCAACAGGTTCTTCATGTAGTCTTCATGTTCCTTCTGTACCCCAGCTCCACAGTAAACACGATCGTACTGAGTACAGTCCGGAGAAATCTCTAAACAATTGCCGGTGACAAAAGATGGCTCACAAAATTCAAATCTGAAAATGAAGAAAACGCACATCATACGAGAATATTAGAGTTTACCACATGAATTATTTTCAAATGAAAAGATATTTGGAAAAAAAACAGTTCCTCAGCATTTCTCCACTGAAGTGCATATATTCTAGTCATTGGAACAACCACAGCCAGAACTCACAAAACCACGGAACAAGGAGGTGAGAATTCACAGGTGAAAATCGCCAAAAGATAAAAATGCATAATTTCATACTTGTGTCACATTATAACTCTTTAGAACAAGCTATTTTTAATCCTGATGCTGACTACACAAATATAAGTATCCTATCTGCAATTCCAGATGTTGAAGTCTTTTAAGGATTGCACCAGGGTTATTTTGGCATTTTCAACAGCTTTTAAATTGTTTTCAGATGTTGTGAGGAACGATCACCTGATGCTTCAGAACTATGCTCTGCTGAAGCCAATGGAGGTTTTGCCATCAGCTTCAAGTGAACTGTGATTTCACCCTTCAGAAAAAGAACTTTTGGCTGTAACGTTTTTGATTCAGTTCAGAAGCAAAATGAACGATTCTATGATGCTTCTGGTTTTCTTACATGCTCCAAAACTATAAAAGCTTTAAGCCCTACATTTAAGGGCTGATTTTGATAGAAGCTGTACAACAGATCCATTCTTCTACTGGTATCACAAGAGGCAGCTCAATATAGCACTTATTTATTCCTAAACACTTCCTGAAGCTTTCCGCTTTTGCAAAGCGTGCTAGACATTCAGAGCAGCCAGCTAACAGTCCCTGAACACGGTGTTCTAACAGTGTAACCCAGCAGCCATTGCTCTCAACAATGCCAATTTTCCAGCCATGCCAATTCTGAATTCAGCTCCATAGCTATACTTGTCTGGAGAGAGCAAAAAACCAAGTCTTCCTTAAAACTCCTATTTAAAGAACAGCAAGGTGACCCTGAAAGAAACCCAGACATCTATGTGCAAGCACCATCCACACTGAAAACTTTCTGTCTGCTGCCAACATGAAGAAATTACAGCCTTTTCATCAGCAGCACAGCAGTAACAGCACGAAGCTGAGTAGTCTGAATTCCAGCATGTAACAACTTCAATTTTCTCCCTCCCACAAGAGGACTATCAGGTATCCAGAGACGCTTTAGTTCCCTGCTTGAACAAAACGTAAGACAGATCCAGAAATATGACAGCCACAACTTTTATTGCTGAGGTTACTGTTGGCAAAGGCTCTCTTGCTGGGAAGTTATTACTTGTGACAGCAGCAAAACAGAGGTTTCAAGGAAGAACATAAATCAAATCCCAAGCAGTTTTAGTACCAACTTAATCATCATAAAACTACTTTCCTATTTTAAAACATCATTTTTCTTCTTCTCAGATAAAACATATCAGGCCACCACAGAAATCAGTTCATATTCTTCTGATAAAAAACATGCATGCTCTCAAATTAAACACACAACTATGATTTGCAAGTTTCAAGTTGTTGCCTGCAAGCGCATTTTAAAATAAGTAACCTTCTTCAGCTTCCTCTAAGCTCCACACCAGCAGCACTGCTATTAAAAACACGGCACACATTTCTGAAACTCCCCTGCAACACACATAGGCTTCGAAGGTCACACACTGCAGCTCAGCAAGCCTAAGGAGCCAGAATCCCCAGATTACCCTGAATCCAGAGCTGCCACACAGCAGCTAGAGCTGCCACAACTAAAGCCAAATGCACAAAATTAACCCATGCAGGCATTCCACATTCTTACTTGTCAAAGCTGTCGCTTGTTTTAATGAAGAAGTCCAATTTCTGCTTCGCATATTCGATCACATCAGAATGAAGCTCCACACCATGGTTAACACCAAAAGGACCTGCAAATTTAGAACACCAGGATAACAGTAACAGGCAACAGCACAAAATTCAACAGGGCTGAACAGAGTTTTGGTTACTTCCTATAACAGATTGCTCCTTGAGTGCCACACAGTCGGTGCTTGTGTAGGGTCTGCTACCTTAGTGCTACAAGGGGAATTATAATCCTATGCCTGCAATTTCTGGCAGAAAATGAAGCTGGTTTGCACAACTGATTTTGAATCATTTGCTCTTAACTATGCAAGAAACTCCTCCTCTGGAGGGAAACACTGATATTATTGCTATAAAACTGATCACCTAGAAAAAAATTCAGTGCAGACCAATAGCCTGCAAGTTTTAATAAATCCCTCAAAACCACCTTTATGTTATTTTTATACCCCCGTGATGATATGCTAAAAAATCTCCCCGAATGCATCAGGAAAAGTCACTGTACATTGTACCACAATTAAGAGCAAAAATTAGTTGAAAAATAAAAAAAAGTTGTTCATCACTCATGCTTTTAATTCAGAACTGATTTGGCAACTTTTCCAAACGTTCAAAAGCCCCAGAGTTACATACCAGCATCCTAGGTAATCTCAACAAACCCAGCAGAAAACCACAAATGGGAGATGGCAGCGAGGCTCTGTCCTGACAACAAACATTCCAGCAGTCAAAATTCTTGACATCGCCGAAAAAGGAAAATATGTGCCCCACAGTCCTTTGCCATCTTTCCTGGCAGCACAATTGCTGACTGAACTACTTAAGAGTGAACTGCAATTGTACCATTACACTTTGATGCTTTGCTTTGTGCCTACTGTACATGGGGTCACAAAGTCAGCTCTGATGCAGTAACTGCTTTCCAGAGACTATTCCCACCTCTATGTTGGTAAGAGTTAAAAGTGCATCTCAAACATGTTTCAGTCTAGACAGGGCAGTGTAGAAACAACCAAGGCACAGAGCAGGTACCGCCACAAGTTTCTGCGGACATGCTCAATCCCAGTTTAAATACAACACTCTTGCTTCCAAACTGGGTTCTTGCTTAAGGGACAACAAACCCAAGTTTGCACCCAGTCCTGCAGGAAACCATTACAGTCACTCTGCAATTACAGCGTTACCTGTTCTCAACTGCCACAGCAATCTGGATCACATCCATTTCCAGAGAGAAGGCTGCAAGAATCCTGATGAACTCACCAGTTGGATTAATGCATCCTTTACTTTCCTAGCTAGCTTTTTGTTTCATCACTTGAGGAATGCTTCATTGCTGACTTCAAAACTCTGTTTTTCTTTCAATCTATTGTAAACAACATGACCGAAAAGGTATTTACCCAAGATGAGTCCAACCATAGAGCTCAAATAACCAGTGCCGCTGCCGAGATTCAAAAACGACAGCCCTGGTTGCAGATCCAAAGCTTCCATCACCTCGGAGTAAATGCACGGTGCTGAGAGATGAATATTCCCATGCTTCCATGCCAAGTCCTTGTAGGCATTGTCTTTGAACTCTTCCAGGTAGTAATCTGCTCGATCAATGGCTCGGAACGCCTGTTCTACCAGTTCTGACCGGATGTATTGAGCCTCCTTCAGGTTATCGATTAATTCATCGTTATCTTCTCCTGCACTCACTGCGCCTCCCATCTTCAACGGTTTTCTGTAAACACTAGAACTGTAAAAATAATAAAGAAAGGTGAGGTAGGGAACACACACTTCAACGCTAAATTATGCTGCTGTTGAAGTACTTTGAGAGAGCCCTTTAGGTGCTCCGAGGATCATAAGCAGCAAAACAACAGTAGCAGCAGCACCCCATCCCCCAGCCAAACAATGAGAAACAAAACACAGCAGATCTTGCATCCAATACCTGACATCAACGCAGAAAATCACAATAGACAATTCAAACATGGAATGCTCGTCTTCAAACACTATCCACGTTTAACTACCATGTCAGCTTTTCCATTGAACCTTTTTATATAAAGGATTATTCGAGCTCCTATGCTCATAGGTCATTTTTTTATTGCAAATCCAACCAGCAGTGCAAGTCTGTCTTGCCTGTCAGGATTCTTGCTGCACACAGACTTTCTATCTCTAACAGCATCAAGGGGAAATTAAGAGACCAATATACAAGCAGCAAGAACAGGAAAAATCTCAAACTGCACATTCAAAGAAAACACATCAGGATGCTGAGTTCACAGAGGTTAAAAACACCTCTGACCTGGAGTATGAGCTTACTGAGTTCAGCAAATGTGTTTTCACACAGCTCATCTTTAGAGCTTGAGCCACCATAACCAGTAAAACACTTAACAATACAAACAGTAACAGCAGAGAGAATTTCCACTGACGCCTGTGGAATTCGTTAGAATCACAGAATGGTTTCGGTTGGAAAAGACCTTTAAGATCATTGAATCCAATTATCGACTCAGTCCTGCTAAGTCCACCACTACACCATGTCCCCAAGTACGACATTACTCATCTTTTAAGCATGTCCAGTGATGGTGACCCAACCATCTCCTTGGGCAGCCTCTTCCAATCCTTGACAACCCTTTCAGCAAGGAAATTCCTTCTAATATCCAACCTAAATTTCCCCTGGCACATCTTGAGGCCATTTCCCCTTGTCCTGTCACTGGCTACCAGGGAGAAGACACCAACCCCACCTCTCACTACAACCTCCTTTCAGGCAGTTGTACAACTAGGTCCTCTTAAGTCCCAGATGAGCTAAACCCCAAACTAGAAACTCTTCAGTTTCTGGTCAGACACAGATTTACGAATTATAAACACTTTTGACCTCAGCAAGATGATCATCACCAGCAATTTTATTCAGGCTTGCTGGTGTCAGGGGAAGAAATGCAAGCACCTTCCTTAGCTGTGCATTACACTAAGCATGACAATACATCTCACGTAGTAAAATACCTAGAGGTTTCAAAGACAAAAGGTATAGGGGGAGAAGAAAATAGAAGAAGTTATCACTCAAAATTAATCAAGCTTTTCTTCCATACACGTATCTTAAAAAAACCTAAACCCTTTTCAGAAAACACAATATGATTTTAAAAATGCATTTATTTACAATGCCTTTCTCTGCTGACAATAACAACCACAGAAGCAGCAGCTTCAGAGTTCATTCCTGGGCTCAGCAGATCTGCCTACAGCTAAATTGTTGGGGTTTGTTACATTCTGCAAAAGCAAATTATACACTTTCAGTTTCAGAGGAAACAAAGAAAAGCTCCAGGACTCTGAGGAAATATCGTAGTTATTCAAATAACACACCATCCCGATTACCTGCAGAGAGACACAAAACAGGATATATTTAGGCAGGGAACTCAAGTCACTTTTGTACACATTTCTGTCTCAAACACAATCCAGTTCCAGATCATTAATAAAGCTCCAAAAAAAAAAATATATGCCACCCCTCTACTTTCTCTAGCTACTCCTTTATTTTCTCTACAAAAAATGACTGTGTTTTATTACTTCGCAGTGGAAATGCATCAAGTTGAAGGCTTAGGGGGTTCATAAGCCAATTTGATTCTTTTTTTTTTGTCCTCCTCTTACACACACAACTCGTCTGCACACAGAGTTGCTTATATCTTTGGTCAGTATGCTTCGTATAACACTGCTTTAAATCATTCTCTTCCTTGAGAGTGCTGATTCCCCTGACTTTCTTTTGTATATTTTATTCTTGGGCTGGCTTCTTTCTTCCACTTAAGCTCTTTTTGCTAAGAAAATCTACATCTTTAGATTTAAAGTTTGAACAAAAAGCTGTGGCTGTAACCGTGTTCAACTCTGGATCCCCAACAAATTCTTTCTGACGTACGCAACACCCCCTGGGACAACTGCTCTGAGCTGGTTTTAGCTCAGCTGTATGATCAACAACTGTTCTTCAATGGTTTACAACACAGAATCTGAATGTAGTAGAAGATGGAACGTTCTACAACATGGAAGATGTTTTTCTAACGAGAGCAAGGAACATTCAAAGCAGATGTCAGTTACTTTTGAAACGATTGCTTTTACTGGACACCAGCCCACTTCAAATAAAATGCATGTTTTACAGGTGGAACACAGAATTCTGGCTTTTAAATTCCTCTTCGGATAATTCTACACCTTTGTTTAACCTTGTTTCCCTCCTCCTATTGGAAGGGGATGAGTAAGGCTTATTTTTAACCACCTGTTTAAAACAAGATCCTCTCCCTCCACAATCAGCACAGTTGCACTTTTCACACTTCTAGGTAAAGCACACATTTCCAAAAATCTAAGCAGGCACAAAGCTCACATGCAGAACACAATGATCTTTAGCAGATCACAAACCAAGCAGACTTTTAGGGTTGAAACATCCCTTCCACTGCATGTTCCCACCTTCCCCTTTTAGAAAAACAAAACAGAAAACCAAAAAAACCCCTAGTCTGACATAAGAAGGTGCATTCAGACCCCTCAAACAAGACACTGAAATTAAAGCAATTTCTTCATAGAATGATTTTGGTTAGACCATGAAGGTCATCCAATCCACCCCCTCCAGCAATAAGCAGGGACATCTTCAACTCGACCAGGTTGCTCAGTGCCCTATCCAACCTGGCCTTGAACACCTCCAGGGATGGGGCAGCCAGGACTTCCCTGGGCAACCTGGGCCAGGGCCTCCCCAGCCTCACAGGAAAACATTTCTTCCTAAGCTCTCATCTCAGTCTTCTCCCTTCCAATTTACAGTCGTTCCCCCTTGTCCTGTTGCTCCAGGCCCTTGAAAAGAGGCCCTCCCCAGCTTTCCTGGAGCCCCTTTCAGTACTGGGAGCTGCTCTAAGGTCTCCCTGGAGGCTTCTCCTCTCCAGGCTGAACAACCCCAGCTCTCCCAGCCTGGCCTCGTACAGGAGGTGCTCCAGCCCTCGGATCATTCAATGGCCTCCTCCGGACTCGCTCCAACAGCTCCAGGTCCTTCCTGTGCTCAAGACTCCAGAACTGGACCCAGGGCTGCAGGTGGGGTCTCCCCAGAGCGGGGCAGAGGGGCAGAACCCCCTGCCTCCCCTGCTGCTCCCCCTGCACTGGGTGCAGCGCAGGACACAGGGGGTTCCTGAGCTGGGAGCGCCCATTCCCGGCTCATGTCGAGCGTCTCCTCCCCCCGCACCCCGAGCCCCTTCCCCTCAGACCAGACCAAGATTCATAAAACTCCCCAACAAATCACCAAAACCATCCCCTACCCCGCACGGAAACCCCGCATTGCCCCGACCCACACGTAGGACGTTGCACTGGTTCTCGCTGAGCCTCAGCACGCGGGGTCTCCTCACCACCCCCCCGGCCGTACCTGAGCGACGGGGCCCGCTCCCCCCGGGCCCGCAACGACCGCACCGATACCACCACCGGGATCTGCACTGCGCATGCGCAGCGAGGAGGGGCTGTACCATTGCGTGCCGGCGGGGGGCGCTGCCCGGGTTGCACCATTAAGCGGCGCCGGCCCCTCCACTGCGCATGTGCAGCGCCACAAGCGGCCGAGGGCAGCGGACACTGCGCGCCTGAGTTGTACCACTGCGCGCCGGCGGGGGGCGCTGCCTCAGGTGTGCCATGCAGAGCCAGTGCTGAGGGGGGGAACTGTAGCACTGCGCATGCGCGATGCCATAGGGACCGTGGGCAGCAGATACTGGGCGCTTGGGCTGTGCCATGCAGAGCAGGCGCGGGGGGGGCGAGGCTGCAGCACTGCAGGGGGGGAGCGGTGATGGTCGTCTGAGGGGACACCCAAGAGTCCCCATCACGGTGTGTGCTCTCCCTGCCCTGGTGGCACTGCAGGCTGCGTACAGACTGGGCCTGTGTGTGGGTCAGGGGTCTGTGGGACCCGTGCTGCTTAATAGAAGACTGTAGAACCACAGAATGGTTTGGGCTGGAAGGGACCTCAAAGCCCATCCAGTGCCACCCCCTGCCATGGGCAGGGACACCTCCCACTGGGTCAGGGGGCTCCAAGCCCCATCCAACCTGGCCTGGAACACCTCCAGGGATGGGGCAGCCACCAGGACTCTTTGTTTCTGATCTTTCCCACGGGAGAGCACCTGGAAACCCAGAGTCATAGAATCACAGCATCATTAAGGATGGAAAAGACTTATAAGATCATCCAGTTCAACCTCGAGCCCAACCCCACCGTGCCAACTAAACCATGGCCCCCAGTGCCATGACTACATGTATTTTTAACTCCTCCAGGGATTTAGACTCTGCCACAGCCCTGGGCAGCCTCTGCCAGTGTTTCACCACATGCAGTAAAGACATATTTCCCAATACCCAATTCTAAACCTCGTCTGGTACAACTTCAGGCTGTTTCCTGTTTTTCTATCACTTTTTACTTGGGAGAAGAGACCAACACCCAACTCACAATAACCTCAATTCAGGGAGCTGTAGAGAGCAATAAGGTCTCCCCTCAGCCTTCTCTTCTCCAGGCTAAACAACCCCAGTTTCCTCAGCCACTCCCATAACCCCTGTGCTCCAGACCCTCCATCAGCCTTGTCGCCTTCCTCTGGACACACTCCAGAAGCTCAGTATCTTTGTTGTAGTGAAGGGCCCAAAACTGAACATTGGATTCAAGGTGAGGCCTCACCAGTGCCCAATACAGGGGCACGATTACTTTCCCTACAAGCCAGGAAACACCTCCCCATCCCAGTGTGGCTGCCTTCCCCCAGCCCTGTACCCCCTACCCTGCCCTAATTTCTGCCTCCCAGCACTTGGCTGCCTTTCAACACCTGCTCCTTCAGCTCAGTGCCCAGTTCTCCCACTCTTCCATCCCCTGTAGAACACCTCCATGGCACACTCTGCTGTGGCAGCGCTTTGCCCCAGCTCCAGGTGGGACTGGAGCTTCACAGGGCATGGGAATGGATGTACAGAGCACCCCGGCAGTGGGAGCCAGTGAGGAGCTGGAGAGATACCAGTCTCCAGCTGGCACATACAGTCCTTGCATTGATACTGAACCTCCCCTGTGAAGTATGGCCAACACCAGATGTTCTGATATTGTTAGTCAGGCTTGGGAAAAAAATCATGGGAACTTAGGAAAAAAACCATTACTCTGGGAGGTAATTGATATTCTGCATTTTGAGCCTATGAACACCCAGCTTCAGCTACATGCTTGGATTTTTTTTCTGCAACCATGAATTCCAGAGAGAAAATTACTGAGAAGAAAACGAGTGAGATGTCTGTTCATCTGCCTCCAGGGGCTGGAGCTTGAAGAAAACACTTGAGTGTCACAAGACAAGGGAGGTGGTGGAGTCACCATCCCTGGAGCTGTTTAAAATACAGGTAGATGAGTTTCTTAGGGACGTGGTTTAGTGGGGAGACGGGCACGGTTGGACTCGGTGATCTCAGAGGTCTCTTCCAACCTTATGATTCTATGATTCTATGAAAACTGCCACAATTTCTGCCTTGCTGCTCATGCAGTGGAGGGATTCCTGTCCCTTCATGTGATCTGGCTGAACTTTAGGCACCTGATTTTGATCTTACTGACCCATACGGGCTCCTTCCGCGGTTGTAAGCAACATGGCAGGGCCCAACGAGACATGGTGTAAAGGTGGTTCCTCTCACTTATCTTAGAATGAGAGATTTTATCCTTTAAAAGTGCATGTCTGTCTTCAAGTGACCCTTACGTGATCTGTGTGACTGCTAAGGCTGCAGATCAAACAAAATTGTCAGGAGTGGCCTGAGATCCAGGACATAATACCACGTATGGCTACAAAATGAGAAGGAATAACCAAATCTAGACAAGAGGCTTCTTGATTTAAGTTATCTGGAGATGAATTGTGTAAAAAAGCAATAGCTACCCAGACACAACAAGCCTGCAGTGGAAAAACATAAGAATTACTCTGGTAAATCAGACTCAAATAGGAGAAAGTGAATCAGCATCCGAATGTATTTATGCTGTAAGGTGATTATCTCAGCTCCCTTCATTAACATGATAACAGCAGGCTCTGCAAACGGGCTCAGTAATACTGTAGATGTCTGCACTTTCATTTCGCAGCAGCCAGCTGCCTGGGAGAATGGGATTATTCCTGGGCAGTGAGCACTGAAACTCCTCCTTGCTGATTCAACCAAAACGGGATGAGGTGATTGCGCTCGCCTCGTCTTCTTTAATACCAAAAGCACTCAAGCGTAATGGCAACACCGATGAAATCTGCAAACACAGAACAGACAAACTCCTTACACGTGTGGTTGCAGAGCTTCCACTCTGCATCTGCTCCCCTTCCTGCTAGAAAAAAAGAACAGGTTCTTTTTTTTTAATTTTTGAACAAAAATTGTTAAAATAAAAGCTGGGTAAAAATATTTCCCATTATTGCTGGAGCAGTTGTGCTGTAGGCAGAGAGCTCACAGCAGCGGGGTAGAGGGGACACTACTGTAACTCCCTACAAACAGTTACTAAGGCAGAGAGGGAGATTTGGCAGCGGCTGCTCTTGCAGCAAGTCCCCAGGAAGACCAGAAAGAGCTTGAGGAGTGTTTTAGGGATTCCCAAATAACCCTGAGCCCTCCCATGTGTATTCATGATTCCTTCCAGCCTTTCACAGCCAGTGGTGAGACTCACAGCCCCTCTGTTTCTGATTTACAGGAATTAGCCAGGAGAAGCACATAGGGAAGACACTTGCCCGCTGCAAGACCCCACCTCGTTGCCCATACCCCAAACATGTCAGGGGCAGAGCCATGGGGAAGGACAAGCTGCAAGGAGACGGGCAAGGGTCAGGTTATTTTCTGAACCTCTTAACTCATACGCGTCTCTGCAGTACGTGGCCCAAATCGCACGCTAAGGAGGGTGTTTAGCAGCAGGTCCATGCCAAGCTGTCCCAGACAGGCATGCTTTCAGGACTGCATGGGCTCACCCCCCAGCCTTCCTCCTGGTCCTGCTTTGCTTGGTGTATTTCCCTCCTGGCACCCACTGGTCCTGCTTCCCCAAGAGTTTTTTGCCCCTTGGCACCCACCAGTCCTGCTCCCCTAAGAGTTTCCCCCCCACCCCCAGCACCCAGTGGTCCTGCTTCCCTGTGAGGTTTCGCCCCTCCAGGTTCTTTGAAACGTAGTCATGGCTGAAAACACCTCCGCGGTGGTGACAGGTGCTGCAGCTCTGGGGGAAACCCAGAGTTGTCTGATAATTGCAAAAATGCCCACGTTTGGAACAGAACAGTTGGGTACTTTACAATTCCATAGGTCTGTGACTGCCGATTCTTTGTCTTACTTCTTTAAAAAGACCTTCCTTTCCTCCTTGCAGCTCACATGGGGCTTTGATATCCATGAGTTATAGTCACCAGCACATTAGTAACTCCTGCATCTGCGTTGTCTGCAAACGCATGTGGGCAGCTCCCCCCCCCCGGCTTGAAGAGCCCCAGCAGCCTCTGAAAACGGAAAAAGCAGAGTAGGACTGGGAAAGCGGGGCCTGGTGGCACTGGTGAAATGCCAGCGTTATTGTGATTCTCAGCCGTGTACCACAAGGTGTCTCCAGCAGCACAGGCATTGCTGCGGGGCTTGGAGGCTGCACCTCAGCGTGTTCTCCTGGGCTGGGGAACAGCAGGGACCCTCACAAGTTTCTCTTAGAAACACTTTTTAAAACACCAGTCAGCATGAATTAACTTCCCAAGTCCATCTTAGTGGTAGTCAGTTAAAATGGGACGGTTTTATTTATTTAAGAGGGCAAATAGTACGAACGCAGTTTAACACCTGTATCAGAGCTCAGCAGGCTGAGCAGCCACCTTGCAATAGGGACGGCTGGTTAAGTCGGCAGGGTAATTGATGAGTGACAGGATGGCTCAACGTTAATAAGAGCTGGAGGAGCATTAAATCGTAGGGTTCTGTTTTCACTATTTTCTTTTGATTTTGCAGAATGGGCTGTGATGTGTTTCCTGGTCAGCTGGCACTATACCAATTTCAGAAGCATATACTGGATGTATATATATATGTAAATATATGCAGACATATGCATTTACACTAGAATTACTATTAACACACTGACAGGAAATCCCTTGAGATCCTTCTGCCCATGCAAAGGGTACCTATGTGTGTGTGTCTCCTAAAGCCATCCTCTTGCCTCACTTCACCAAAGGGCTCTGTGAGTAATTGCTGAAGCAAGAGAAAGAACATATGTCCTGATTTCCACTGTATTGTGCTGTGTATAACCACTGCCACTCAGAAAAAGGACTCAGAAAGACCTGGATTCATCTCACTTAACAGCATCATCAAAGAAAGACAGCCAGGAGATGGTGCAGCCTGGCTGAGAGTGGGAGGATGCTCTGTGTTCCCCTGCTGTTGAGGACATACAGCATCAAGGTGCTGCATCTTTTCTTGGTACTGCCAGGAGCACTGGAGAGCCCCATTTGGTGTCCTGGCTCTCTCCCATCTCGTTATAGCCCACCTGCTTTGATTTAGGAGAAGGCTGCAAAATAAAACTCTCAAAAATCAAGCTTTTCATATTTATGGGTGAAGAAAATGATTCCTGGACCTTTCAAGTGATTCATGGATTAAATAAAATCAATGGGGTTTATAGATTCATAAATAATAAAAAGACAACAAGACAGCAGCCATAGCAAAGCTCCTGCTTTGTCTCTGGTAGTCCTACGTGTTCCACCTGCAGCTTCAAATGTCAGCCCGCCACAGCATTGGGCATCTTCCCTTAAAAGCCACGAGGGCTCAGCCATCCTTTCCAAACCCTCCCTCCTCCAGCAATAAGAAAGCATCTTCAGATTTCCAATGGAAATTTATTCCTAGGCAAGATGCACCTTATTTGGTCTCCTACTCATATTATCCTCCAACTTAAATCATTCCCCTTCCTCCCACCCTGAATGTGTTTATGAAGAGTAATCACATCCCCTCTTAACCTTTGTTTTTCTAGGCTAAACAAGCCAAGCTCTTTTAATCCCCTCTCCCTAAGATAGGTTCATCGTTCTGCTAATCGCCCGGCCAGTCCTTCCCTACACCTGTTCAAGGATAAATTCATCTTTTCTTTTTCCAAAGAGGTGTCCCAGAACTACCCACAATATCCTACACGAGGTCGTACTGACACCAGTACTAATATTTCTCTGTATCTATTGAATAAATGGTTTGTTTCATGAGCATTTTTGCGCAGTAAATGGAAAATAGATACAAATCCATAAACCAATAACCTTAACTCAACCTTACTCAAGGAGATTGCAATTTTACTTGGAAAGGCATTCTTTGCATTTGTGGTCCTTATCAGGCGTTAAGCAGTGGTTTTCCATGTTTTATTTACCCTGGACGAGCGTCAGGACCTTGTGTTAAAGAAGGTGCTGAGGAAGGATTTGTCTGTGTTTCACTCAGCCTTTGCTCTGGAAAAACTCTCTTTGAAATCACGGCTGAGGGTTTGAACTACGCAGCTGCAGAGTCAAACGATGAAAAGCATTTTGTATTCGGCTCTTCAAAATGATTTTCCAGTTTTACTTGGGGTTTAATTAAATTTCTGTGACCCAGGCAGGGAGTTCAGCCATTCTTGATTAATGCTCTTTTAGGTGGCTCCGATAAGAATTTAGCATCAACAATTGAGCTAACAAGCCCCAGTGAACAGTTTATAGCAGGAGACTAATTCTATTACTGCTTTGCAGTGTCAGGACTCCACTTTGAGCTCACAGACAAGAGGAGAGACGGAGAAGAAGAAGCAAATGTAAAATTTGGCAACTAAATTGCCAAGATTCAGCTTCTTTGTGGGCAGAACTCATCAGGAAACTATTTTAGCTGACAACATCAGAATTTTACCTGTTCTTTCCCCCCCCCTCCCCAGCTGATGATCTGCACTTTCTTGGCTCGTTGTGATAACGGCTGGGAATAAGGAGTGGAACTGAATGGCAGCATTGATAAGAGAAATGAAAGGGTAACGTGATGACATGATACCGGGGTATGGCCCCTGCAGTTAGCCCTGCCTGTGTTGCATGTGTACGGGAGTACAGGATGGTCAGGGCAAAGATGCTTGTGCTGACAGTGCCAAATTAGTCTGTAGTGAAGGAAAAACTGAGGTTACTGCTCTGCAGAAATGTTTCTGTTACTTTTTGGTGACAACAGAAATATCTTGCAGGTATGCTCTTTCCTTGCTTAAGGTACCACTAAAATCTCACTCATTCAGTGCTAGAACAAAATCTGGTGTTATTGAACCATAGGGCAAAGTCTTGGCCAAGACGTTGCAGCTGATCCATCTGTTTAGAGCTTCTCATCTCCAGTACCTGGAGACCCAGCTTTGTACTTTTCTGTTTTGAGCTGCCCATGTACCTCACAGAAGCATCTCCTTTGTGAGAACCTACAGAAGCCAGAACATTATTTCAAGGGTGTTGTTTTCCTTTCTTTCCTGGGCAGTCATCAAGGATAACTTGAGTCAACCAGGTCACCTGGAAGTCACCTGAAAGCAAGACTATGTGGTGCTCTCTGTGTTAGTAGCTGAATTACAGTCGTGTGACAAGGTAAAAATGAGTGTCCATCACTGCAGGACTCACAGGTGCTTATCATTGTTATGGAGAGCGTAGATGCCTTTCTGCATCACTGGCTGACATCTCTTCTGTTGACCTCTCCTTCTTCCTCAGGGTGCCCACTTAGGGCTCCAACTCATTTCTGCTTTGCCTGGGATCAGTCCATGTGGATCTGCAGCCCTCTAGTGTTTTAGGAGGACCAGGGATGTCCATGGGTAAAGGGACTTTTCCAAGGCTGATGGCTGAGCAAGGAGTATGGGCTCTGCAGAGGAGCTACAGCTCTATCAGTACAGAACTCTCCAGGTGCCACCCATCAACCTTCAGTGCTCTGGGAGCTGTTTCTTCTGCCATCCTTAAGAAGAGGGATGAGTGCTAAGTGCTGTTGGACCTGGACCCCTCAAAGGGGGCTGCAGCCAGAGGCCACCTGGTAGGGCTGGGTGGCTGCACTTGCATATTCGTCTGTGCTATGGTCTCACAGTACATGTCCATTTTTATTTTATGAATTTTACAAAGCAGGCTAAACGATAAATTTATTTAGACAATTCGATTACCTCTGCTGTCAGTGTGGTCGTCGAGGAGGATTAGCAGTATCTTGGCCCCTCATCAGCAGGAGCTGGTGGGAGGGCACATCACACACTGCCTCTTACTCAAACCCTACCCCCTGTGCATTTTGTTTGAATGACAGCTTTTTGCTGTCCCTGGATGAAGTCGGTGACGCAATGTGCCAAGGGCACGCAGGCACCCTCCCTCACCCCACTCCACGACTTTTGCTACAACATCGCTGCAAATCACAGTTGTCAGTGGGGGATCACGGTCATCAGGAGACTCCATCCATAATAAGTATAAAGAGGATGTGGATATCTAAGCCCTGGATGCTCCCCAATATCAGATCACAGCAGGAGCTGCACTAATACCCATGTTCCCTCTCCTGAAAACGTGAAGACCCACTGAGAAAACACAGACAAGGGAGGCTCTGACAACAGTCCCGATCTCTCAGGACAAGAGGCAGATGAAGCATCAGTCCCTCAAGATGATTGCCCTCACAATGCTGCTGGGGCTGGGATCACCATGGGAGCCACATCGTAAGCAACCGGCAAGCCTCGACAAAGATCCTCCTGCCTTCATCTCTACAGCTGTTGAAAATGGTCGCACGCACAAAGGGCAGCGTCCTCATTAAATTTCGTGGAGGGTTGCCATGTGGCCAGCAGAAATTTTTTTTTTGTCTTATTTCGATAAGCGTCCCGGTAATATATTCACCACCTCCAAATATAATGGGGTGACAGATGGGAGCTGGGCTCTGGCTTTCATGGGAAAGGCTCCTCTCAGCAGGGAAGCAGTAAGTTTCCCACCTAATCTTCTGTAACCTTCAGACTGCTAACAACTGTAAGAAGCAGAGCAATGGGTAGTTATTAAATTAATGGCTTCATCCCCAAGCCAGTAATAAATATTTTACAGTTTTATCTCTTCACTCTGTAGACTGCTCTAGACAGACTAGACTAGACTGTTTATTAATCTACCTTCTGGATTTATGTTATTTAATTGCTAAAGAGCCTCAGCATGGTTGAGCATGATTATGACATTTTGAATCTTGACAAGGAGTCCTCCAGTAAATGGCAAAACCTGAGAAGCTGATGCTTGATCTTGGACATGAGTTTCAAGCCAAAACCAACTGCCATGCAGTGCTAAGGCCAGGTGAGCCCCTGTTTGGGTCCAAACCATTGGACCATTGCCTCGTGCTTACTTTGGGTGAATGCTGGGACTCGCTGGACATAAGGAAGAGGCAAGGAAAAGTTTGGGCACATCCTGGTTTCAATATGGGAATGCTGGAGTTAACCAGGGCCACGATGCAATGCTACAGGGTCAAGATCATATCTTAGCACGGACCAGTCCTCCTGGTGTGGTCCAGCTCTTCCTGCTAGTCCTGGAGCTCAGGCAGCACATATATCCTTGCTGTATCCCTTCATAGCTCGTGTTTCTTCAGATCATCACAGATAGATAGATAGTTGCTGACATTCAAACGAAAGAGCATTGCAGATATATAAATGAAAGAAGGCTTTAATGGCTGTTATACCTCCTTGTTGACAGGGTCGAAACTATCTTTAAACCAGATACTACCATTTTTACAACAATTGGTGATTTATTCCTCCCACTGAATGAAGGGGACGAAGGCATCTGGAATAATGAGATCTATTTGTTTGAGGAATGCATCCTCCATGTGCTTTCCTACAGCCTCAATCCCACGAGTCCTTCTGTACAAAGCGGAAGGTCGTTTCAGGATATATCTTCTCATAAAACAGTAGGAGAAGTGAGTGTGTTAACAAGCGCAGGCCACAGGTTTAATCCAGCCAAGCTGTGCTCTATGCTGGTTGGGAGGGGAGCAGTTTCCAGCTGGGGGCTGGTCTGTGGCTGCAGTGTCATCTCCAGCCCATCCCATTGCTCCCCAGCCTCAGCATCACCTTCCTGCAGTCCAAGGGGGGGTGAATTTGATGCCAAATGGCTTTTCTGATGAGCAAAGTTGCCTTCTCCCCCCAGTAACCTGATGGAGAATTAGGCAGCCCCTTCTTGACCAAGCAGCTCTGTGCTTTCCAGAACACTTTGGTCATGGGAGCAGGGTGAGATGGGCCAAGTCTTGAGACTCTGGGGCAGGGGGGGGAACAAAAATCAGAAAAAAAAGCAACGAGGCTGGGAAAGAAACCCCTTTCTGCGCACACCCAAAAGCCACTGCCAAAGCCCGTGGCTCTCTGGGTGACGCTGGGTAAATGTCGACAAGTAGAAGGCACCGCTTGAGCAGAAGAATAGAGGGATGGTTTGTTGGCAGCTTTTAACAATTAACAGTGGCATCAGCGAGGCCAAATGACGCTCCTGTTGGTCAATGATTTGTCAACGTGTTCGGAGACAGCCGTATCTTTTCCGTTGCATCCTTGCAGCAAAAGACCCGCTCTCCTCTGCCGTTCAGCTTGCACCTTACACGCTTTGGAGGAGGCTTAAGAGCTCTCCTAAGCACACCTATAAACTGACAGTGTACCATCTTAAACCAATTCAATTCCCTTTCCCGTGATAAAGGACACCAGTTCAGAGGAGATAACATCTCACAGTGATGGCTCCCAAAGCTGCAATTTAACACAAATCTAACTGCTCTATTATGCAGCACAGCCAATTCGTTAAGAAAGGACAAGCGAGCGTGTCTATTAGCTTTATCATCATAATCAAATATTGGCACAAGGAGCCGCTCGGTGGTGCAAAGTCTAGCGAATGCCCCCATAAAAAAAATTATGTGCCCTTCAGAAAATCAACATGCCAGCCAGTTTTGGTGAACCATTGCACGAGGCTCCCTGGTTTTCTCCTTTTAAGATGTGCAGCCCTTTCCAGAGGTGACAAACCCCCTTTAGCTCTGTGTCCAGGAGACCCAGACCTGGTAACCCACCAGCACAAAGCCAAAACATCTACTGCTGCCTCTCAGGAGGGAGAGCCTCTCCTCCACCATCCCTTCACTCACCTGCAGTCCTGACTTCAGTTCTGGAGTTCTCAGCCCAGGAAGGACATGGACCTGTTGGAGTGGGTCCAAAGGAGGCCACGGAGATGATCCAAGGGCTGGAGCACCTCTGCTATGAGGACAGACTGGGAGAGTTGGGGTTGTTCAGCCTAGCAAGGAGAAGGCTACAAGGAAATCTTAGAGCAACCTCCCCGTGCTAAAAGGGGCTCCAGGAAAGCTGGGGAGGGGCTCTTGATCAGGGAGGGCAGAGATAGAGTGAGGGGGAATTGTTTTCAGCTGGAAGAGGGGAGATTTAGATTGAGGACTCCAGAACTGAATGCAGGGCTCCAGCGGAGGTCTCACGAGAGCAGGGCAGGGCAGGGCAGGGCAGGGCAGGGCAGGGCAGGGCAGGGCAGGGGGCAATTGTGCTTGGCATTGCCCTGACCCAGGTGCAGGACCTTGTTGCACTGCAGGAGGTTCATTCCAGCCCACCTCTCAAGCCTGTCAAGGTCTCTCAGGATGGCATCCCTTCCTTCCAGGTGTCGACAGTTTGGTGTGATCGGCAAACTTGCCGAGGGTGCCCTCAATCCCACTGTCCATGTCTGTGGCAATCCCACCTTTTAGTAGGCGGGGACAGCCAGGCTTGGGGTGGGCACCATCCAGCCGCGACACCAAGGTGATGGCACACCTTGATCTCTCCAAGCCACGGTGTGTGAGCGGCAACAAAGCCATCAAAGACATCAAGAGCAGCTCCAAGAAAGACCATAGGAACTAAAGTCACAAACAGAACTGGGTTTTATTATGAAAGACCCCTGCCAGTACATAAGGAAGTTCTGTCTGCAAAATACATTTCCTGAGGAAAGTAGATCACAGTATTCGTTTTCACAGAATAACATGTAGCCCGCTATAACTTTCAATGTGACTCTTTATTATTTAAATATTAACAGTATTCCTTCACATAAACAAGTACTCAGTCATCACAGAACTGACACACAAACGACAAAATAAATATACAACAAGAGCACGGTTCATTTTTTTTTTTTTTCTTCCCGACTTAAATATTAAATAAATAATAAATACAGAATTCTCCTTTCCTGTTCTCAGTGCCTGAAACAAGAGGAACGAAAAAGAAAAAACTGAAAAAGTCTCTCTTCTCCCCTGGTGCCCCTGCCCCCCGCAAAAAAACAAACCAAAAAATTATCAAAAATGTCTCAGTTTATAAAATATCTTTAAAAAAATTCCCATCGTTAAAAGAATAAATAACAAAATATATAAAAAATAACTCGGTTGCATCAAAATTACAAGGAGGAGTTGTAGATAGGGGTTTTTTTTTCTTTTTTTTCTCTTTTTTTTTTTTTGGAATATCATATTTTATGGTCAAAAGTTTTACTTTTTCACTTTTTTTTTTTTGCTTCTTTTATCTTCTTTCCTATGGTGCGGTGTCCAGTTGAAAATAAGTATAAAATCAATAAATAAAAAAGTTAAATAAATAGCAAAAAGTTAACATAAAGGTGTTGTAAATATAAATTACATACATCTCGCCAAAATTAAATAATTTACAGGATAATTAAACTAACTACTTTTTTTTTCCCTCTCTTTCTTCCAGGAAGTGCAATTTCTCTACTTTTAAATACTAACTGAATTGCAGTCACAATCAATTTGGACTCTATTTACATGTTGAGAACATTGTGTTTTTAACACCTCAAATTATTTTTTTCCCCTTTCTTCTGTATTTTTGCACTTGGAACGGGTTCTAAAATAAGTGAACTCATGGAGTCTGATCCTGCAAACACTTAAGGACGTGAGCAAACCCGCCGGTGCCAGCTGCCCCGCTGGGATCCATAGGGAAGCAACATGAGTCACGGCGCTCGTGAGCTTCGAAGCTGGATCCCATGGCCGCTGGAATCACCGGGAAGCTTTCTACTGACTTCTCCAAATTGTGGATTATGCCCTAAATATCTGCAGGATTGGGCTCGAATCGACACCACAGTCTTGCCTTTAGAACGGGTCAGCAAAACCCTCCCCAGCTCTGCCCACCCCATCGCCGGCGGGGATGCAGGATGTGGATGCACCCCATGCTGGGACCCCTCAGAGGGAAGCAGTTGTCCCCCTCTGCTTCCAAAATGTTTGCAACAAGGGGACAGCAAGAAGCTCCAATTCGGAGCAACGGTGGGGCAGAGCAAACCTGAGGGTGACAGCCAGCTCCACGCATGATGGAGCAGGTGCTGGCGAGCAGTGTCGCAAAGACATTCATAGAGTTGTTCTTTAAGTGCACAGTGGGCTGCGTGTCCCAAGCTGCTTTCAAAATGCTTCTTTGGAAGAATACCCAATACCTGAATACTCTTATTTTTTTTTTCCTTTTGTTGGTTTGGTTTGTTTTTTTTTTTTTTCAGAATGGTGCTCACGCTGCGATTTTGCACGAAACGTAGAACACCAAACCAAAAAAATACCCATTTCCATGTGGATATCTGTAAGAAATCAACTACTGATTCGTGGTAGGTGAGCACTTTGCTGGCCATCAATTAATATATCTCTTTTTGTTGGTTTTTTTTTTTGTTTCTTATTATTTTTGTGCATCGCAATCTCAGACGTTCTCTGGCATTGATGTATGATCTCTGGACTGGCAGTACTGTGCCACTGTAAGGATGATCACAATAATGAAAAGAACCAGAACTGTCATCAAACAGACTTCCAAAAAATCATATACACCGGACCATGACACATTAAAGACTTCTTCTGTATGAAACATCTGGTATTGGCCTATTCATAATAGCTATTCTCATATTTAAGACAGACAAAGGAATACTGTAGTTGCAAACTCCAAAAGCTTCCCTGAGAACCTTTTTTCCATTGCGCTTTCCACTGGAGATCCAGAACTGCTCTTCGGAATTTTTTCAGAAAATAAAAATAAGCTACTTTATAATACTTCAGAGTTCCCATGCCCAGTGGATATCTGAACACCTCGGGGTTGGGAGGCCCAGCACAGGTTCAGATTTACAGGTAGCTTGCAGCTCCAGCACTTGTAGCAACACAGAACGTATTTCATGTGTGAGTAGGTGATCTGGACATACGACCATAGACAACATGAGGGTTTAAGCCAGTCATATGCTAGTCTTGGATCAGACAAGACCCTGGTTTTGTGTTTTAACCCTTGGATCAACTCTGCAAGAGCACGGCAACTCAGGAGAGATGCCTGCTCTTCACCAGTTACCAAGCCCCACAGCCTACTGGAGGATTTAACCTTCTATCCTGATCTACCCTGTGGTCAAGGCAGAAACATCCCACTTTTCTCAAGAAGGTCCAAAGTTAAGTAAACGAGAACATTGAGTTTGATCGGTTCCACATCTCAGAAATAGCCTCTTGGTTACGTTTTGGTCCTTTTTTTTTTTCCTTTTTTTGTAATTTTTCATTCATTAAACAAGTTTCCTAACTTGTAAACCTGAATACTTGGAGGGAAAGGTCCATCTTACAGTCTGTTCGCTTGCTCGTCTCCATCCCACGGCACTAAACCTGGATGCCCTTGACTGCTTGCTTGATGCTCTCCAGCAGGTCCTTATTCTCGGGGTTCTGGTAGCACTCCTGGTTGGTGTACATGTCAGTCAGCGTGTTCACGTATGCATCAAAGTTCTGCTCACTAATTGGCTCCTGCAGCCAAGAAAAGCCAAATAAAAGTGTTAGTGGTGGAGCAGGAAGAGGCTGAGATGTTTCTTTGCAATTAAGAATCTGTGTATACCAACTGGCAAAGGTCTCCACGTCAGAGCCTTTTTGTGTGCGGTGGTGTAAGTATGGGAATCTCATCGTGCAACCCCTGATCCTGCCAGATCTTAAACTGAGTCCCTAATTTTATTTGTTGGCCTCGTGGAACTATTAACAGCATCAGGTTAAGCGCTCGCAGGCAGTTTGACAGGCTTGAGGCTGAATTAAACCATGGAAATGAAAGGCTTGGAGGACAAGAGGAGACAGAGACTGCTGAAGCATCACGGAAGAATCAAAGGCAAGGTTAGGACAGGAGCCCAGTCACCTTGGGCTCACATCTGTCCACACCAGCACGGCACTGCGGTACAGCTTTTGCTTTTGAAGAGCATCATGGAAACCTTGCAAATATCTAACTTGGAGTTAATGGGGGAAAAAGAAAAGGAGAAGGAAGAAAAAGAACAGGAATAAAATGAGCATACAAGTCTCGTGGGCATTATTTAATTGGAGTTGCCTGAAACCTTGAAAAAATATTTGCTGAACAGTTTATTTGACCTTTCTGTGTCAAATACCTTACAGAAAAAGCACTCAGTGAGCGGTTTTCTGCCAGTTAGGCAGCTGCGTGAACACTATCCAAAACTGCTCTGCTGGAGGATGGCTTCGCTCCAAGCAGCCTGAATTTAAATACAAACCCCAATGAAAAGGATTCTCCCCCCTAAAAGAAAAAACCATATCAAAAGCTCGTTCCTGTGATCATTGCAATGATCGTTATGAGTTGTAAGGGGACAGCTTCCCCAACCACACAAGCCCCCCCACTTCCCACACCTGGTTTTGACAACAGTAATTACATTCCTGGGAATAGAGAGAAGGTAATTAATAGCCTTTTGTGGTTTTACTATTTTAGTGCAGTCTTTTCATTTTGCAGTAACTCTATGGTAACACACTGTGGGCTGTTAGACCTTGTTAAATTAAACAAAATACGCTCCCTTTAAGAATGCTATTCTTTGGCTGCCAGCTATTCAAAACTGAATTGAAACTACCTGCGTTATAATAGGAGCTGTAAGATCTTTCTGACGTTGAAATCCAATCCCTCCTGATCTCCGCTTGTGCTGTCTTAGCCTAAAAGGCGCTGGGTGCCCTTGATAAAGTTTCCTATTTTGTGATAGTGCTCCCAGATGTAATGAGACAGAACAATAGATACAAAGGGAGATCAGCAGAAAACGACAACAAAAAGGGAGATACAGTGCAAGCTGCAGAGATAAGGCAAAAGTACTGATCTTATAAAGGACACGTAGGTATAAGTAGAGAAATTTTCCCACTCTTTAATTGTACCTAAACCTTATCGTGAATCAGGTTTGGCACAGCTCCCTCCATCACGCTGGCCAAGGTGAGCGCTTTCAAAGTTTCTTACCATGTGTGGAAGGCGGATATTGGCAAGACTTTGGATTAGAGCCTGGCTCAACCCTGAGAGCTCCAGGAACAGGGCTTCGTTTTGCTCCTCAATGATTTTGTTTTCCTCCTCAATGTTCTTCAGGTTCTTCTCCATGGTGGAGATCTGCAAAGCAAGGAAGATTGTAAGGTCACCAGCACTCATGCAATGGCACCCACCACCATCCACGCAAGGGGCTTGGCCATGTGTCCCCAGTCTTGGCTGCATGTCCAAGGACACAAACCTGAGACTGCAGTTTCACCATGGCTGCTTCCATCTCCGAGTTGGACTCGTTCAGGTCACTGATCTCCTTGTTCAGCTGCTTGATCTCTTCATCGTTCTCTAAAACTGCAGGAGAGGTCACAGGCAGTCAGCAAATGCTCACGGGAAAACCGTAAATGTTGGGCTTTCTGCTGAACCCACCCTGTTGAACATACATCACTCACAAAGTCCTCACCTTTTCTTTTCCATCCTCTACATGGAATGCACCTCTCACCTGGGGTTTTTATTTATATTTTTAGTAACATTTTTAGCATCGCAGTTCAATGATACTTTATAGGTCAATATGTAAATGCAGACGTCAACAACAACATAGCAGTTGGAGTCCAGCACTTCCACACACCCTGCAAGGTTGATGGCCCTGAAAACTCAGGTCACTCTGTCCAGTCCTGAGTTTGGGAAGGTGCCATTTACAAAACTAATGCATGCTTTGATTAGAAATTATGAGGTTCATAAAATAAAGTAATATTTCTAGCTGAGTGCAGGTATTTATAGGTTCCAAACTATATAAGGATTGAAGTAAAATGCCTGAACCTCATCAAATACCACAGCAACCTCAGCTATAGCACTGGAAATGCAAAGTGCCATCGCTAACAAAATTCCAGATCCAGAAATATCTGCAGGATTAAAAGCCCTGAATAAGTGAAAATTGCTGAATGGCTGTAAGGGATTTGTAAAAATGCCAGAGAATATTTAAAAAATATCTCAATTTCAGCATTAATTCTTTTTGCCTGGATTTTCACTGTGGAGACTCCTTCTTTATCATTTCACCTGCTCCCATCCCAGTGTGTCATTCAGGGAGTGGTGCCGGTACCACACCACCCCCAATATCCAAGCAACCAGAGAAATGGATGTTCATAGTCCATGGTAAACTTAGAAAATCTGAGGCCACATTTCAGTTGTTGAAACCTCCCCACTCTGCAAAGACAAAGATATACGGGCTCAATACCCTGACACACCTGCAAGGCAAAAGCAGTGAAAATCCTTACCATCGCTGGTCTTGAACTTTGTGTTGAGAATTTCATCCCCTGAGAGTTTTCCTTTCTTCCCAGCAAAAGTAGCTCTTGGACACCCTGACAAACTGAAAAGCAAGTAAAAATGGGTTTCATAAAGTCTGGGTATTTATAAGTGCTTATGTTCCCAACAAGAGCATGTACCATTCGGTGGAGTTCCTGCTGCGAGACAGTTCTTCTGAAAGCTTTTTATGGTACAGAGGAAATTGCTTTATGAATAATGCCACAAAACTCCCCATTTATAAAGTGAGAGCAATTTTCTCTGAACAAAGATTAAAAAAATCACGTTGTTTCCTGAAAGAGAGGGCATGACAGTCAAGGAAGGTGAGACGAGTCTGGCTGGTGTGGGCATCAAATCCCTGTTTTGGGCACCAAAGTCCTGTTCTTGCTTGCTCGCGGAAGGACTTTTCATTATTTTACCCAATCCATATCTCACCACTGAAATATTAAACAACTACACATTTTTTTTGGTGCGGAAAACTCCAACCTTGGAGCGACCTGACTGAGGTCAGCGTCTAAAGCACCAGCTATTGAGCATTCTATGAAAAGCTGAGCAGTGCTCAAGCAGTAAGTAGGCAAGTAGGTCAGTCCATGGCAATGCTGTCACATTCCCAGTGATCTCAACCCTGTGATTTACCTTCTGTGAGTGAGGAAGCTCCCATTGGCGTGACCGGAGCCATCACAGCCAGGGGTAGGGCAGGTTGGTCCTTCATTCTTTAATGACTTCCAGGAAAATGAAGAGCCATTGAGCGAGCCTTCCTTCTGCCTGCGGGCTGCAAGAGGGCACCCTGATGCGCTCCGGTGAGAGGCGTATTTGCCACTGATGTGTCCAAGCCCAACGCAGCCAGGAACTGGACACCTGGACATAGGGAATTACCAACAATTACAGTATGGGAATGACAAGGGATGTAAGGAAATTAGGACTGTGCAAGCCTAGGAAGTGACCGTTCACATTTGGGGATCTCATCTGGACTTTAGTGGTAGATGCTTGGTGGATGGAAAAGGCAGGTGGGAAATGAAGAGCTACAATCGCCCCTTCAGAAGAGCCAGAGGTAAGAGGGAAAGGCTGTGGAGGTCACATCACACTCACACTTGCGGCAGAACCAGGTCCCAGTGGTGTCCCAAAACATGCATTTGGTGACTCATTGAGGGCAAATGTGGCAGGTTGGGCTGTGATGTGGTTTCCCAATGTTACCCAAGGCTGACAAGCTCATACCGAACCGTCACACATGTACAGCCACTTCTGCCCAGTGTCACTCTCAAGGAATCCAGGGTCATCAACTTTATCACCCTAAACAAGCACAGTTAATGCAATCTCGGAGCTCTGCCTGTGCCCATGGGGGAGCAGCCCTTCACCATAAATCAGTCCCTGACCCAGCAACCAGTCAGGCTGCAACCTGTGCTCTAAGAATCATGGAATCACAAAGGCTGGAAAAGAACTCTAAGATCATCGGGTCCAACCATCAACGTGACACCAACCTGTCTACTAAACCACATCTACACATTTTTTGAATGCCTCCAGGGATGGAAGCTGCAAACCTACTCCTGCAAAGAGAGCATCCGAGGTGTTTCTGAGCCCGCACCCCATCAGACAGGACAAATAAACCCCAGCACTCTGCTCAGCCTGCAGCCACAGCTTGGCCTCGCTTGCCTCCTCCTCCTGGTTCACATCCTGCGGCTCAACCTGTGCTCACAAGGGGATAAAAGTGGGAATTACCATCAAGGCAGTGCACAAGCTCTCCCACCCTTGTGCTTCTGCCACCGTTTATGGCTGGTTAAAGCATACAGGAGCTGTGAGGGGCAGCATGGAAGCGCTGACACAACTTGTTCTCATTGCCAAGAGGATGAGTGCCTCTCTAAAAGCACCTCTCTCCTCCCCGCTCACAAGCTCCCCACCTAATGGCACACTCGCTAAATTCAGCCGTTTGACAACGCCTGGAGTATCTATTAAGGTTTTTGCTGTGGTTTGCATTTGTTTAAAGATGCTAGTCAATTATAAATACAGTTAAAAGTTTATTATTCAAGGGAGGTTACTCTAAAAAAATGAGAGGTGGGAGGAAAAGCAGGTAAGAAATTGCAAAAATAACCCTGTGTCCTCGGCTGAAGGCAATTAGAGACTTAAGTTACACCAGCAAAATATCCGTGAAGCTGCTCCTGAAAAATCACAAGCTGCATTTCACCACAGAAATGATTACCCTGATTGTTTATATTTCGTACAAAAGGGAGATGACAGCAGGAGGGGGGAGCCGCACACCCAGCCTTTCCCCAAGATAATTTGAGAAATGCTGATCTCGATTTTAATCAGCTGCAAATGCAGCACAATTCACTTATAATATCCCTGCCAGCAGGATCCTCAGTAAATTCATAACATCATTGCTTTTATATGATCACGAGCAAATTACTGAATCCTCAGGAGGAAAAGGAGAGAGGGGAAAAAAAAAGAGCGAGAGAGAAAGAGACAAACCCCAGCGTTTAGTATGCAGCCGTTACGGTCCAACCACTACATACTTTACGCTGTTAATTTAACTTTCATTACACTTTCATTGTTAAAAAAAAAATAAACCAGAGACTTATTGTGCAAAACAGCTGGCTCGGACCTCTTTTTAATTTATTTTTTTTTAATTATTATTATTTAACAGAAGCACCGGGAGAATTTGATCAATTAGGCAGCCGTGGATGCTTCTGTTTTTTGCCAGGGCTGGACTGAAGGTTGAGGTGATTTGTTCAATCACGCCTGTAGCAAATTCCGTGAAGGATGAACAGCAAAAACAACAGGGACTCAATGACTTTCTCTTTAGTGGCAATGTTCTAAACTCGGCTGGGTTCCAAGTGGCGCTCGGTGCAGACGGAGGATGGATTAAGAGCCAAAGCTCCTTAACGCAGACCTGTGCCGGGAGCACCTTGCTGCAGGAGGCACAGCACGAGCTTTCCAAGGGCTGGGGGAAGGCGGCGGCGAAGGGATCATTGCACTGTGTTGTTTTGCACGTCTCAAAGGAGCTTCTGCTCCTCCTGGGCCTACTGGAGGAGCGGGGATTGCTGCCCATGCCATGGGATGCTGAGGAATGCCTCCCCATCCTCACACCACAGAGACCCTGGGAGTCCACCCAGTGCTGCCTCCACCCATGCACACGTTCCCGCTGCAGGCAGAGCAGCAGAGCCACAATGAGCCTGCAAGGCCAGTCTTGTGGTTGACGCATTAGCTCTCAGGAAGACAGAAAATCCCAGCTCTGGTGATGTTCCAAACCCATTTCTTGCAACTATAGCCTCCCAGCATTTGCATTTTTAGGGTGGACTAGGAGAGACCCAGCCCCCGGTGAGAATGCTGCGGGGGGACCATTGGTTCCGCTGGGGATGCCCTTACGGTTCATCCCATGTGCTTGGACAAGCACCAGCTGCACCAGAACAAAACAGCCACGTGGAAGCCCCTTCTGCCTCGCACTGGGAAGCAACCTCTTTGCAGAGAAACCACACCGCGAGAGCTGCTTGACAGCAGCTGGTTCCAGCCCCGAGTAGGGCAAGCGAGGATGAGCAAAGCCAGGGCTTCTCATACCCTGCAGGGCGTGTGTCCCTCAGGAAAAGGTAGAGAGGGGTGATATCCCAACCGGGGGCCTCCGACCATGGGAAAAGGAGCAAATGTTCAGTCGTTGCGTGACAGTGCTTGCCACTTGTCCTTTGCTTCACTGCATCAATGGTTAATGGCACAGCTCTGCAAGGCCATCAGCAATTTCATAGAACCATAGAATCATGCAATGGTTTGGGGTGGAAGGGACCTCACAGCCCATCCAGTGCCACCTCCTGCCATGGGCAGGGACACCTCCCGCTGGATCAGGGGGCTCAAAGCCCCATCCAGCCTGGCCTGGAACACCTCCAGGAATGGGGCAACATCTGGACAACCTGTGCCACTGCCTCACCACCCTCATAGTACAACATTTCTTCTTAATATATAATCTAAATCTCCTCTCTGGTATTTAAGGTATTTGAGCCAAAAAAATGATTTTTCCCCCACAGATTCTCGAGTAGGTTGCTTAATTTTTAATAAACTTCACTAACTCCTGCTAATTATCACACAGCTCATTTAACTGGGAGGCTTTCCTTCCTGTCGACTGAGGAGTAAGAACAGAGCAGATGGCTCAAATACCATCTATTTCTTAAAGGTCCTTCCTCCGGCTGCTGCATCCCAGTTTCCCACAGCCCCCGTGGGGCTCTTCTGCATCCACCAGTTCCTGTTCCTCCTCAGCTTCTGCTCCAGGGCAAAACCTGGGTACAGGGAGATATTCACCTCTGCTCTTCTACGAGGGCGAGACCTTCCCTAGGGCTAAAATAGGGGGGAAAAAAAAGATGCATTTGGGCACAGCCTGCTGAGACAAAGGCATTCGGCCAGAAATTCCATCGCTCATGGCATCCAGAAAGTCTTGGAGGGGGTTGATAAGTTTTTCGCTTTGCCCCCTCCACTTGCACATGCTGGGTGCAGGCTCCAGAAAGGCTGGGGCTGCTCGAGTTAGCAGAAAACCAGGATTCTGGAGTCAGTGCTTGGCCTCAGCCCTGCTGGAAAGGCTTTGATGTCCTGTAGCTGCGTGAGAGGTTGAGATGCAGCCCCTGAACCTCACGTCAGGCCCTGGACACTGAGCCTGTGATGCTCAGGCTTGTAAAAGTCAGAACAAATAGATTTTTACAGCAAATGGAAGCTCCTGAGGCAAACTAAAGGATTTAAAATCTGTTCCCAGTAGGAATAAACCCCCTGGGATGTTTTGAAACATTCAGCCCGAGGAAGCAGGGAAAGGCTTTTTCTGTTCGCTTTGAATCTTCAGCCGTGGCAAAGACTTAACAAAACGTGTCGTTCGGGGTTACCAGATCCTGACCCATCTCAGTGCTGGATAGTTTCTACCGTGTTTCTAGGAGTTAAGGGATCCTGCCAGCACTCCTTGCCAGCCCATTACTGCCCAAAAACCTGTGATATTTTGCTTGACGCTGGGTTTTTACCTTGTTACAACACTGGGAATTTTTCCAGGCATTTTTATAAAACACAGAGAGGAGAGGATCCCTTTGTGCCCAACCATCCTCCCTTTCACATCCACAAACACAAACAAGAAAAAAAATACACTGCTACCTCCCCCACTGCCCAATTTTCCACTCAAATTTCAACATAATTTTTGATATTAGGGGGAAAGTCCCCAAAAAACAGTGGAAGAGCTTTGGCAGCGCCCGCTCCCTTGCGGGGAGATGATGCTCCGAGCAGCACAACAGAGGGGGGATGCGGGATGGATGCTGCTGCCCTGCATAAAGTGGGGATTGAGCAAGAGGGTCTGCTTGGGAGTTTCATCCAGACTTACTTCATCAGCTCTGGGTCTTCTTTATCATCCTTTGTCGGAGTGATCTTGATCCCGCTTTTCTTGGCACGAGGGCAGCCTGACAAACTGTGGTTGAAAAGAGAAGAAAGGCCTGTCTCACTGGCAGAATCACTGCATTTGCTATTCCCCCGCTTCAGTCAGCTTTCCCTTGAATTTTGCACAGTGTTTTTGATCTCTCTCGTTTTGCAGCTTCCCATCACGAGGAGAAGTCAGGAGGAAAAAAAAATAGAAAATAAAAAATTGAGGGAGATGGACAGTAATTAATGGTGTCTAGATAAGAAGATCTCTGCTAACAGCCTGCAATGTTTAATGGAATTGTTGAAACAGAAGGCTCAGATCTCTGCTATTAATGTTCTAAAGTGATAATAGAAGTCATAAATAGGTAGCATTATTAACAGGAACATTGCATCAGCTAAAATCTGACCCTTTGTCTTTTATTCTGTTGAAGGGAGCTTCTAATCAGATGCTGGAAACATCAAAAAAAAAAAGAGAAGTCAGATTAAAGAGATGAAAATAGGCTTCAGTTGTCAGGAACATTAATGTTTTATTCAGAACTTTACAACTCTGCCCACTGCAGGGGAAAAAAAAAAAAAGGGAAAAAAAAAAACAGAAAGAGGCTACAAAGAAAATAATTTAAGGATGGTCTTACCTTCTATGCGATGCATAATTTCCTGTGATGTGACCAGAGCCATCACAACCAGGAGTAGGGCACCTGTGGAGGAAAGGGATGCTCGGATTAGCCTGGGGATGTGAGCAGGGGATCGACGCTTTGTGACAGCTCGTTTCAAAGAGAAATCTAGGGACCCTCAACACAGAAGCAGGTTTTTTTCTTCCTGGCCCTTCTCCCTCTGTAAGAATGAAGTCTGGTCTGTAATAACCATGGCACCAAAGTCAATGCATCCCTGCACGACGTCGTTGTTGGAGAGGAACATCGGTGGGAAGAGATGAGGATGTTAGGAGCACAATGGGTGGAGGGACGCAGATTGCAGTCTCTGTCCCCACCTTCACCTAGGGAACAGCCCAGGCAACGATAATGAGCCTCCAGGACAGTGCCCATCTTCCTGAGGAAGACATAAGGAGGCAGAAGGTACCATCTGGGGCCATTGGGCTGGATGCGAACATAGACAAGGAACTATAAAAATAGCCTACAGCTTGGTCATTGGGCTTTCTCCTCCAGGGCCACCTTGGCCACCACAAAGTGGAAGCCCAACAGAAGGTCTCAGCTCAAGTCTGAGTGACTTGAGGGGGAAAAGCACCCTCATATCCCTGAGGGGAAACAGATTTCACTGCAGGAGGGCCCTCAGAGTCAAAAAATGGCCAATGCCTTTTATGGGGAGTAATGAAGGAACAGGAGGAGAAGGGTTGGGTTAATCTCAGATTTCCTCATTCTGTAATATCACAGGCAAGGGATGGGGGTTCTTCAGGGGGGAAACTGCCTGCGGAACCTTGAGCTGGGGATCACCAGGTCACCACGCATGGTGCACCAGCAGCTTTTGGTGATGCAGAGCAAAATCTGCCCCTCGATCCTCAGCCGCTGCTCTTACAAAGGGATCTTTGAAGGTGCATCCACAATCATGCGTTTGAAGGTAAGCATCCAGCACCCCGGGACATGCCTGAAAGCAAAGCCTGGAGAATAGTTCTGTGATCACACAAACCTGCACAAAGGCTGGCAGGGGCTGCGAGCCCTACCGAGCGGCGGCGAAGATAATGGCACGAGTTAAGCACTGCATCATTAGGGGCGCAGAAGTGAGAAAGGTAAGGGGATATGAAGTAGCAAAAGCACAAAGATCTTCTCCGAATGCTGTAGGTGACGCGGCGGACATAAAAGTTGTCATGGGGACAAGGAAGAGAGGCGAGGAGTGCTCGCCGAGGATGTGAGCGCCAGCCTGCCAATTAGCCAGGGCTGTTTGAGTCAAGTGATTAGGACTGGGGGGAGGAAATCCGCGGTGCCGCTGCGGGACGAGCAGAAGATGCTCAACCGCTCGCTTCGGAGCTCATGGGATGACTGCAAGCTTGCACACTGCCTTTTTTCTTCAAGGGAGGATTTTTCTGTGCCCCCACTTTCTCAATCCCCATTCTTAAAGCCACCACTGCCTGGTTTGGTAGCACTGCTTGGTGCCCATCACAGAGCAGGGACTGATGTTTCCCCCGGACATCCCAGTAAACGGGTGGGCAGCACATGGCGGTGCACGGGAAGCCCCTGAGGCCAATGCCTTTGGGAAAGCTCATGCCTGACCTAGGCAATGGTATAGCTGGGGTGCTTTGACCCCCAAGAGTCAACGGAGCAGTGATTTCCACAGATGCCTTTAATTCTGCAGCTTGGAAAATGGTCTTTTAAAAAGTCCTCTCCTGGTTTTTTTTGTTAGAAAATATCCAAATTCTCCTCTTTGCTCCAGCTTGAGGGAGGGTTTGGCATTTGCGAGTCATTGAAGAGCCTCCATTGGCGAAAAAAGTGGCACCTCACCTACGGTGGGAGAGCAGGGACACGTCCTGGTCCCAGAACGGTGACAGGGAGACTAAGTCAGGACCAAGGCTTGGGCTCTTCAGACCCAGGAACACGTGAATGCACACAGGTCTGGTGCAGTTAAGAGAAGAGACACATCCAGCAGGACCCCGAGGAGGGTGCAGATTCTCTAACTCTAACTGAGAAATTAGAGGTTTAGGAGATGACCGTGACTTTTCATGCTGTTAAAACAGAAAGCAAACTATTTCTTTGTTGTTCTACCTTCAGGGCCGGATAAAATTATGAAAACACTAACACCAAACTCCTTTTGCCTTTCAAGACTTTTAAAGAGAGAAGAGCAGTGATTTGATTTTTATTTTTAATTATCTGAAGAAAAATCATACCGACAGAGACCTTTTATTGCCTGTTCCAGCCTGGAGCTATTTTTTTTTATATCAGCGATATTAACCCCTGAAATGGAATTTATAATAGAAACACTGACATGGTCTTATCTGAAGTTGTGAAAAGCTCCGACTGTGGTATCTCTGGTATCTGCAAATCCTCTTCCCTTCCTCCCTATCTGCTCCCATCCTCAGCAGGACAGAAGAAAAAAGTAGTACTTGGAAAATGACATTAAAAAGCTTTGTTTTGGCCAGATATCTCCTGTTTTATACAGGATTTTGACAGAAAGCGCTGACATCGGATGCCCAAAGGGAGCAGGGGATGCTGCACAGTAAAGCTTGGAGCGATGCTTGGTCTCGGGGATGACCCTGTTCGCTTTTTCTCTGGGTCTTTACTGGAAATGGGTACTGTTCCTGAGAGCTTTTAGTATCTTCAACACTAATTGCCTGATCACTGGGCTGTTCTTTCAGGCTGTTGGAGAAACACCAGTTCAGCAAAGCTCTCTTAAGAGGTTCTTTCAAAATGTACCTTGTCTATAATGCATGATTAAGTGTACTTAGTGCTAATCATGTGAGTCCTTTCCATCCACTCGCATATTCTATTAATATCAACTAATCCAGCTACTTTCTCCACCTCTGTGATAAGGAGCAGACAGTTAAACATTTTTCCTGGCATCAGCACCCACATCAGCAGAGGTGTGCAGAGCAGTCCTAGACACATGCTGACCTCCAAGCCACCAAAATGGGATTTGGGGCTTTACTGGCCACCGTAATGACCAAAGGCGCTCCCACCTGACTCTGCTACCATGACTCCAAGCATCTCCGACTGTAGACAGGTCTCTGGACAGATTTATTACTGAACTGCGTTCAGTTCTCAAGTCCTCAGCACAAGAAGGACATGGATTTGCTAGAGCAAGTCCAGAGGAGGCCACAAAGATGATCCGAGGGCTGAAACATCTCCCATATGAGAACAGGCTAAGAGAGTTGGGGTTGTTCAGCCTGGAGAAGAGAAGGCTCTGAGGAGACCTTAGAGCAGCTCCCAGTGCTGAAAGGGGCTCCAGGAAAGCTGGGGAGGGGCTCTTGATTAGGGAGTGCAGGGACAGGATAAGGGGAATGGTTTTCAACTGAAAGAGGGGAGATTGAGATGAGATCTCAGGAAGAAATGTTTTGCTGTGAGGGTGGGGAGGCCCTGGCCCAGGGTGCCCAGAGCAGTGGTGGCTGCCCCATCCCTGGAGGTGTTCAAGGCCAGGATTTTGAGCCCCCTGATGCAGTGGGAGGTGTCCCTGCTCATAGCAGGGGGGTGGAAGTGGGTGGGCTTTGAGGTCCCTTCCAACCCAAACCATTCCATGATTCTATGATTGTTTTTATGCATCTGTACAACGTGAAGGCCCCCATAAGGTTTCATTCTCGGTAGAGGCTCTTCAGTTACAGTTACAAATAGCTCAGTGTGTAAATAATCCTAAAACTGGATTCAGCAAAGCAAGGAGTTTAGAGGAGAATCAGCCTCCAAAAATAGGCTGACTCCATGGAAGAGAGGTTGGAAAAAACATCACCATCTTTTCTCCAAAGATATAGTTTGGGTGGAGGAGGGTTTGGGTGCCCCCAGTGTCTCCATTTATTTAAATGCCTCCCTTTTGAGGAGGCAACCCGAGAGAGAATTTGGAAAACCTTCTTGGGAAGAATAACCTAGTGACTATCAGGAGCTTTGCAAAGCCAGCAGCAAAGCTGAAAACAGATTTCAGAGAAAGATATTTGAGTGGAAAAAAGCTTAACAAATGATTCTATGATTTTATGGTTCTCAGAGATAGGGTTTAGTAGTGGACAGGTACGGTTGGGCTCTTTCTCAAAGATCTCTTCCAACCACGTGATTCTGAAGACCACGTTCCTCCCATCAGGAGCAGAAAAGGGAACAAAACCGTCTGGGAACTCATGGGCCCTTTGCCACTTGGCTTGTTCCCTCTTTAATTCCCTCACAAACCAAACTCCCATGGAAATGAATAGGAACCTCTGCCTCTGTGTCCTGAATGGCCCCTAAAATTTACCATAAAATTAGCATCCCAGGTTCTCCAAAAGAGTTGGCTCTGCTCTGTCCTAGCAGTATTTTCCCAGCTGTGTCTCTCCCCATTACTAAAGCACGTGTCTTTCTTTAGGGTTTGGATTATGAGAGCCGTACAAACCATTGAATGAAAAGGGTTATGTCACAAACTGGGCAAACAAGAGCTTGGGAAAAGACACCAAATGAAAAAGAACATATTTCTACAGTGCCCAAAGGAAACCTGCCAAGGGTCCAGGTTATTTCTGATCGTTGCCATGATCCCACCACCACCCCCGCTTCCAAAATCTGCCTTGCTCCATGATGCTCTTCCCAACGCAGCAGCTGGAGGCTGGGCTCCTCCAGAGCTCCTCGCAGGCAGATTTTGATCTGCTCTTTGAAAGGAGAAGGGAGGGGATGGAAAAGCAAAAGCAGAGCAAGAGGAAGGGGAGGGCAGGGAGGAGGAAGGGAGAAAAAAAGGGTGGAAAAAAAGAAAAAAAGGAGTTCCAAGTTGAGTGCAAACATACTTGAGGTCAGCAGAGTGGGCAGCCATGAGGTTTCTGAGGCTCTTGTCAGCAAGAGGACAACCAGAAAGGCTGAAAGAGAAGAGATGGAATACCTGGATAAGCAAAAAAAAAAAAAAAAAAAAAAAAGGAAAAAAAGGAAAAAGAAAAAAAAAGAAAAAAAGGGCTGGGGCGTGGGGAGGGAGAGGGGCAACAGAAGGTGGGGAGGAAACAGAACCAAACTATCCACATGGTTAAAAAAATATACTAAAGGAAAAAAAAGTGGTCTTTAGAGTCCAAACCATGAAAAAAAGGTCAACCCACCTGCGGTGAGAGGCATAGTTTCCCGTTATGTGTCCGCTGCCGTCACAGCCTGGGGTTGGGCAACTGGGCAACAACAACAACAAGGAGTGTAAGTGCTGGAAAGGAATGGATTCACCCGAGCGCCAGGGAGCTACAAAGCCCGCTGAGCCCCTCGGGGTCTGTCTGCAGCTCGGCTCAGCCCGGCCCAATGCCAGACCCCAGACCCCTTACACCGGCTCTTTCCATCAGACCTCGGCATGGGTTTATATAGTTGCATGCAAATCAATGAGCCATTTCCCTTTCACCTCCCTTTCCTCCCTTTTTTGTTCCCAGAAGATTGCAAGGATCTTAACGAAGATTTGAAAAAATTGACAAAAAATTGTGGCAAATGTGAAAAAAAGTGTTCAGGATGCTTAGTTGCTTGGTTTGATGGGCGGAAGTGGAAGACTTGAAGCAGCCGGCTGGGTGACTTTAATGAACAGGCGTGAACACCACTGCCTTGGTGTTGCCAAGTCAGACGATTTTTGCAATACTGAAGCTCTGGCTGCAGCAATCAGCTTATTCCCTGGAAGCATCAGGTTTCAACTTTCTGAGATGATTTTTTTTCCAGCCCTTATAGCTACAAATGAAAGCTTGAAAACCCTAGAAAGGGAATAAAAGTAACCTTTGACTCATGTGCCTGGGGGCTTTTAAATTGAGGATAGGCAGAAGCTGCTGCATCCCACCTGCTGCCTTCATTGCTTCCTACCCTTCCCTGTCCCTTCCCAGTGCCCAGGAAATAAAAGCCAGTTTCTGCATGAGCAGTGAAGCTCTGGCACAGTTGCGCGCTGCCTGCCCGAGGCTGGGGATACGTTAGGAGAGCAGGGATGCCCTGGGGCAGCACAGGGATGCCCTAGGACAGTTTGGCTTGGCACGCTCGAGGATGCAGGTATTCCCTGTTTGCCCTCATGTCCTTTTCACAGCCACGTCACCCACACAAACGCAGTGAGCCCTGGAGCCAGCACTGAAATGAAGATGTTTGACCAGTAGATGTGTTGCTAGGTGGTACCCACTCATGTGCCAACAGCAGGGCAGTGAGGAGATGGCGGCGAGGAGCACTTCCCTTCGCAGCCACTGCCATCGGTCCCTGGAGGGAGCCCAATATCTGCACCCAGACTGAACATCAGACACACAGAGCAAGTCTGCTCCTGAGTTAACTACAGCTAATTCACTGCAGCCCTTGGGCCAGAAGGGAACAGGATGCTAAATGGGGGGAGAAAGCCCAGGGCTGCCCGTGAACACCATTTATTTATTCCAGGGCTGTTTCCATTTAGGAAATTTCTCTACCCTGATAATACAATTATGGCACAGGAGGACTTCAGGGCTCTACCTCAGCAAATGCTATTCACATCGTTGCTGGGGTTTAAAAAAGCCTTTAGAGCTTTGTGTAAGGTGGTTGGTCTGTGCTTTGCTCATTTAGGGCAGCTGCTGCTGCTCTACCCCCACGGATCTCCTCTCTGCCTGTCCGCCCCCTGCTTGCGTAGCCAAATAACAAGCTGTGTTGTATCAGGTCAGCAAAACGATGCCCGCCGACTCTTCCCTGTTTAACACAGAGGAAGGTCAGATGCACAGGAAAGAAGCCAAGCACAGCAGATCTGCTGGGATACCTGGGAGGGGAGACCTCCCCGTCGCAACCTCCAGACTGATCCTGACCTGCTATTAGGCCAGAGCCAGGTCCAAGCGGCAGAATTTGGGTCAGACTCCAAAAACTAACCTTCCTTTTGGGGGATGCGCGTGGATGCAGAGCAATACTCCATCTAATTCATACGATATGAGTCTATATTTCCATCTACCCTATGCCAAGAATATGTAAATGTAAACTGGATTAAGATCTCTCTCTAATTAAGGTGTGATCTCGACGCAGCCCTGGTTCACATTTTGTGGCCCTGCAGTATCATGGTGATGGGACTCATCGCTCTACCATCAAGCAACCAACAAGTCCTCCCTTCCCAACAAGTCATCTTGCAATTTAACACCCCAATCGAGAAGCTACTCACATCCCATGGGAGCTGTAGGCTCCCCAGCATCACCTGTTGTCCCAAAATGAGGGAACAGATGACTGGACAAGCTCCATGACTGTGCCAGAAACACTCTTGCAGGAAAACACTAGGGAAAACAGGCCCTGCAAGGAGGTTTCCACAGCCGCATCCATGAATCCTGAGAGCACTGAGCTCCCCAGAAAGATCCCTTCACCACTGGAGTTTCAAGACCACATCCCCGTTGATCAGCAGTTATACGAGGATAAGGTTTCTCTTTGAGCTTTCATTCGAACCGCTTAGATGAGAGAAGACCAATCACAGTAAGAAACACTTCTAATTTTAAAAATGTATTTGCTAACAGGTTTTGTCTTCCACCAGCCCACAAGAAGGCAGGACTTACGTGAGCAGCTCTTTCTTGATGTCCTTGGAAAGGAATTTCAGTTTGAAGTTGGTTAAAGTAACTTCCCCTGGGTATTTTCGTTCTTCAAAGTTTTCCTCTGACACTTCTTGCTCATCAGCTTCTGAGGAGGCAAAAGAGTGGGCAGCAGGCTCTGACTGCAAGAAAACAGACAGGAAAAGTTGTTTAATGGTGGTCATGGTGGTGGGAAGGGATGCCAGGTTCATCCCACTTTGTGCACACCGGAGCTCTTTGCAAGCACCTTGAAGTACCCAAACCAATGATCAAATAGCCTGCTTTTCCCCTTTTTATGTGAGAAATGTGTAAAACTTGTCTCTACAGGCATTTACGCCTGGCTCTCCCAAGGTCTTGAAGGGATGAAGATCAGTGCAATCCCCTCATACTAAGGGTGCTGCTTCCAAGGCAAGGATTCTCGTCCAAGCCAGGAGGTAACACCTGGGCTCCCGCACCTGCAAGGGTTAATGTTAAGCGGCACATGGGGCCATACCTGGTAATGGCAGGCATAATCATCCTGGGGAAGGTCACCAGGAGCACCACTGGTGCAAAGGAGCTGAAAGGATTTACAACAAAGAAAGCACTGCAGATCCAGGACAATGCAAGTGGTGGATTCTTCCTTGGCAAGAACACCCTAACAAATCCAGGAGCATCTGCCTGATCGTCCAGAGCTGATGTCTTGTAGCACTGACAAAGCCAATAATACTTATCTCCAAGGCTCAAAGAGCAACCTAGGGATTCTGGAGGAAAATGGGACACGTGCACAAGCAAATGTGGCATTCAGTCCCCAGTGAGGTGTTACTGAAGCATCAAGAGTCATTGCTCACCTCTTCTGGCTCCTCCTCCCGCTGACGGTTTGGTTTTGTGTAGTCAATGGGCCCATCCCATTCATCCTGTCGGGAGGTCTGGCTGGACTGGGGGGAGGTCATGGTGCTGCTCGTGGCACTGGTGCTGTTTTGGCGCTGGGACACATCTGGGGACTTCATGCTGGGACTACTGCTGCAGCTGCTGCTGCTGGGGAGCGTGCTCTCCCGTTTGCGGTGCTTGTTCATACTCAGGTCCAGAGTCCCATTTTCATCCACCTCAATGTCCATGGACTGAAAGGTTTGAAACGTGCCCAATGTTAGCATCTACCAGCAATTCCCTATTGGGATCTTGCCCCCATTTACTTCTTGCAGAGTCAGGGCACAGGTTATTCATGTCCTGTCCTCTCCACAGTCCGTTAAAACGAACTGAATGGCAAGGATGATCTTTCATAAATATTTTCAGAACTGTGCCGCATAAATGCACTCCTGTAATACCAACAATGTAGCGTTTTGACTCAGTTGCTTGAATACAGACACCTAGTGCCATTTAAGATGCTCCATGGCATCCAAGACATCTGCCTAAGGCTGAGGGTGCAACACGGGACTTGTGGATAACCTCTGTCCCTCTGAAAAAAAGCTGGAGGTCACCTGGGGAATCTCAAATGGCATCAGATACAGAGCAGTGGGCAACTGAAACTATCCCCAAGATTCTACTTGAGAGTGATGCTCATCTCAGATGGGAAATTTGATGCATTTGATGCATCTCCACAACACATTAAGAGCCAAGATTACCTCCCCCAAAATGCACCACCCAGAGCGGGGAGCAAAAGGGTGTTGTGTGTTGAAACTCTGCATTCCCTCTGTATTTCCTAGAATTATGGAATTGGTTTGGTTTGGGTTGGGTTGGGTTGGGTTGGAAGGGACCTCAAAGCCCATCCAGCTCCAACCCCCTGCCATGGACAGGGACCCCTCCCACTGGGTCAGGGGGCTCCAAGCCCCATCCAACCTGGCCTTGAACACCTCCAGGGATGGGGCAGCCACCACTGCTCTGGGCAACCTGGGCCAGGGCCTCCCCACCCTCACAGCAAAACAGTTCTTCCTGAGATCTCATCTCAGTCTCCCCTCTTTCAGATTAAACTTATTCCACCTCATCCTATCCCTGCCCTCCCTGATCAAGAGCCCCTCCCCAACTTTCCTGGAGCCCCTTTCAGCACTGGGAGGCTGCTCTAAGGTCTCCCCACAGCCTTCTCTTCTCCAGGCTGAACAACCCCAACTCTCCCAGACTGTCCTCATACAGGAAGTGCTCCAGCCCTCTCGTCATCTCTGTGGCTTCCTTTGGACTTGCTCCAACAGCTCCAAGACCTTCCTGAGAACTCCAGAACTGGCTGCAGGGCTTCAGGTGGTGTCTCACAAGAGTAGAGTAGGGCAGGCAGAATCCCCTCCCTTGAAGTGCTGGTTACACTTCTTTTGATGCAGCCCAGGGTGTGGAAATGAAGGGTGAAAAAGGTATTGCCCAAACCCCAAACTTCAAGATTTAACCCACTCCCCTGTGTGGTTGTGTGGTGGTCCCTGAGCACACTCAGCTCACCTTGCTGGGTGTCTCTTGCTGCTTCGTGCTGAGATTCTCAGGCATTTCCCAGCAGCGGGTGGAGAGGTTGAGGATGGCAGTGGCAGCCATGTGCGCAGCCTCGGCGTCGTGGGAGTAGTCGAAGCCTGTGGAGGAAGATGAAGTGCTCTTCACGTAACTGCTGGAGGGGCTGTGGCTGGGGGAAGAGGCCTTTGGAAATGGTTTGGCTGGAATAAAAAGAGAAGGAACAACACAAGGCTGATGTAGAACCAGCACAGACAGCGGTGAGAGGTTAAATCAGTCTGACACAAGTAAGTTATAGCAGTTCCAGCAGCAGCCTGTGGTTGCTGCCAACCCATGGCTGTTTTGTTGCCGGCGATGTGTGAGAGGAGCAGTGCTGGATGCAACTTGTGCAATGGTCTCTCAGTGGGAAAGCTTAGTTCATTATCTGACTTCGCCACCAAGTCCCCAAATCATGAGTGTTTCTCTTCATTACAGCTAATCCTAGGTGGAAGTGGTTAAAGGGGAAAGCTTAGAGCAGCTCCCCGGCTCCTTTTTTATTGTTCTCTCTCTGTTCATAACTTATCTGCAGAGCTGACTTACAGGGAGATTTCTTGGAGCATGTTTGAAAACTTACAATTTAAAAAATTACATTAATAGCAAAACCATGGCCATGAAATACAAGCTTCCAGTGGTGACACCAGGGAAATATGGATTTTACGACAGCAGACGTGTTGCTTGAATATGCATGAATGCCAGGATTTATTACACAGTTGCACGTGGCCACGGCTCCGTGCTGTTACTGGACCTCACGGCACGCAGAAGTGCAGTCCTGGGGATGCCATTTCTCTTTACACCCTACGAAGCAAAAATGAGTATTCCCCAGGATTATCCCACAATAAAACTTGCCCTAATCTTGAACTTGAACCAATTGAGGAGGGTTCTGGCCCACACAGAGTCTCTCTGAAGTCAGTAGTTTCAGTGGGTGCGAACTGGGTGTCCTCTGATTTGGAACCACTGCAGGACTGGATTCTGAATTGATTAGCAAACTCTTCTAATTCTTCTTTCATTCCGCTATGCCTTTTCTGGGGGAAAAAATCCAGCCCCTTCAGTGGGAGCCTCGCTAGGGAAGACTCCCGGGTTTTGGCTGATGTTCATAGAATGTGCCGAGTTGGAAGGGACCCACAAGTACATCGAGTCCAGCTCCTGTGACTGCCTCCCTGGGGAGCTGTTCCAGTGCTCCACCACCCACTGGGTGAAGAACCTTTCCCTAATGCCCCACCCAACCCTCCCCGGCACAGCTTCCTGCCATTCCCTCAAAGACATCACCCCCTTGTGAGAAAGCAGTAGACTGTGATGAGGTCTCCCCTCAGCCTCCTTTTCTCCAGGCTGAACAACCCAAGTGACTTTAGCTACTTCTCATATATCTTCCCCTCTAAACCCTCGATGATGGCGAAGCAGGAAGACAACCTCGGTTGATGTGGCCTACAGAGCAAAGCCATTTCGTTATTCCTATTACAAACTCATAATATAAGACACTATAAAATGCTAATCTTCCCAAGGTTGCTTTCCTCCTCCTTGTGTGCGTATATAATGCGTATTGACATTAATGGGAGTTATGCACACACATGCAGGGGAATATAAATCCCTCTGGATGAAGATCTCCTTAAAATAAGTTCTCAGTGAAAGGAACAGATTTCCCTGCTATGATTGGCAATCATATTCATCTTGTCGCTTTGATTAACTCATTGGAGGTTTGCCCAAATGGTTATTCTTGTGTACGGCTGCTTGTTTTCGAGTCCGGTTTAATGCATGTCTTTGCGGTGGGGTGCGGGTATTTGCCAGCTCAACCTGACAATATCCAGGATCGTGAGATGCCAATTTCAATTTCACACCGTAGGCTCAGCGATGCTTTTCCATTTCATAAGTATTTCTACCCTAATAGACTCGCAATCAGCAAATTAGTAAAATAAGTGATGAGAAAAAATAGAAAGGATTATCCTAGTGGGTCTGCTGGAATTATTTTTGTCAGTACAATTACCCTGAAAATTCTTTGCTAATATTGCAAATAACACAATCTATTCAGCAAGAGAATCACTTGTGCTGGGAAACAAATTACTTTTCCATCAGCCCTAACCCAGGATGACAGTGGCAGTTGTGCTCTCTGGCCTCCATCCAATTTCATTGTCTGATCCTTTACAGATTTAGTACTGTAATAAAGGGCGCTTCCATTGTAGTGCAACAACCGGGATGCTTTCAAGTACGAGCACTTTTTAGAGAGCAGCTGCATCAGGATTAAACAGGATTGTGGAAGTGGGATTAGCCAGACAGAAAGCCCTCTTGAGGCTGCTGACTTCTGCAAACTGGTCTCCTAAATCTTAATTTTTTTCCCTTAAAATGATGTCTTCAGGTACATGTTCGGTATCAAAGAGAAGGGGGAGGTTTACCATCAGTCTGCGCAGGCTGGCTCGCCGTGCAGCTTCCCTCCTGCTCCTGACAGCCCAGCCCCTGAGGGTTTATTTAGCCATTTCATTTTCACCCACACTTTTGTTGCACAGCGTTGTAACCAGTGCAAGGTCCTTGGTACAGAGAAGAGGTGGGTGGCTACGATAGGAACGAGCTGGGAGGTAGGAGGTGTGTGATCGATAGGTAGAAGAGCTGAAGAGCAGAGCACGGCAGAGAAGACAAATGGGTGGAATGGGTCATATATAAGATGGAAGAGAAGAAAACTATAATCCATTTAGCTAGATGAGGAAAGACAGATCAATAGATATGAACTGCAGAGCAGCAGGGACCGACTGGGAACAACTGTGTAACTTATCCCACCTAGAGACATCGCTCAGATTAATGTTCCCACCACTCAATGCAATTCTCCCAAAGCTGAAGCCAAAGTGAATCTCACTCAAGCAAAGCTTTCCTGACAGTTATGGGCTACTCTCGTCACCATCTCCCATCTCAACCTTCCCCATCCCCATTTCTCCCCATGCTTTGCAGCAGCAGGAGGGATCCACAACTCAGCCCCGTTTCCCATCACCCCAAAGTCACGATCCCAAGAGCCTCATGGCACACTGAGAAAGGCAGAAAATGCAAACCCCATCCCATCCCTGCTCCCAACTTACATTTAAAGGCTTTAGGTGAGGTTTCGCTAGTCTGAATCTTTGGGGCAAGCATGCGTTTGCCAAAAACCTGAGCATCAAAACTTGCATAATCGAAGGTGACCTTGGAGTACTTCTCCAGCTCCTTGGCCAGGTTGGCCCGAGGGGTTGCTGGGACCATGTTGGGCCGGTAGCTTCCGTACTGAGGGATCTCCAGTTGCTTCACAAAGCACATAGGCCTGAGGATGAAACAACGAGCATCAATCATTTCTCTTTTTCTTGATGAGTTGGCTGTTGGGAGGGAACCAGACACAGTGGGGATGTGTAGCTGCACCTTGTCTCTGAGAGATTACAGGGGGGAAGAAGAGGCAGTGACAGCTCTTTTGCTCTCCTTGGCAAGTCTGCATCTGGTTTGGGTCTCTTAGATTCCTTTTTTTTTTCATTTTTTCCCCCCTTTTCTTCCATATTTTTTTTTTCCTTTAAGTAAAACACCAACGTGTCAATCTCATGCAAAACCATCTTCTTGCAGGCTGCTGTGGCGTGGCAGTGTTTTCCAACAGCAATGTAAACCTGGGCATCACTCACTCATGGGACCCATGACACAAGATGGCACACAAAGACGCGAGGATCCCAGTTTAGCTCCACTTGCCCCTGTAGTTTCATTGCAAAAGCACCATGGCCTCTCCCCTCCCTGCAGAGTCCCTGTTAAAGACCTGCTTCTGCCAGTCTGCCTATCATGAATCAATTTGTCTTGCATATAAATTGTATATAAATGGCCTATTGTTATTCTCCTTCCTGTGACCTCTTTCCACCAGCGGAGCAGAAGCTCCTTGGAGCATGGACCGTCCTCGAGATGCTCTCGGAGCGCGCTGCACCCAGTGCAGGCTCTTCTGCAAATAATTAAGTCATCACCCTAAATGGCCCTTCCAAAGCAGCAAGTGCCGGTGCACCAGGGTGATCAGCAGTCCTGGGGAGCAAATAAATAAATTAACCAGTCCCCATGCCTTTGTGAGAGCGCTGCTCGGGGCTCATACTGCGGTTTTCACCCAGCTCTTGTTGCAAAATAACTAACCATATTACAATCCATCTGTAGCCTCATGAATCACATCAGCTACGGAAGCCAGCATCTATCAGGGACATCCGTAATGCGAGACAGTCCTTTCTCCCGGGAAGATAGAGATGGGCAAAGTCACCAAATAAATGTGACTGCTTTGGAAGCGAGTGGCAGGTTTCTCTCCTCTCAACCACGCAGGAGAAGGAAGAAAGGCGGGTGGACTTAGGCGAAACTGCCATGGAGTGATTTATACGCAGCCTAAATCTCCTCCTCCTCCTCCCCGCGCCCACCCTACTTATAATGCTAATATAATAGCCATCATCCTCTGGCAGTTTGCATTGCAGAGCAATCGGCACAAATGCCTTCTGCTGCACTGGTAAAACCCTTTGGCCTGTAGCCTCAGCATTAATTGATGCTACAGAAGCAATTCATTGTCCTCAATGCCCTCCCTGGGATCATCAATTAAATATCTCCCCACCTTGGCGAGACCTATGATCATAACAAGAGGACTCAGCAGTATGAAGATACAGCCGTGACGGCGGCTCTTGCGAGCGTGGCATCGCGGAGAGGGCTTGGGGCAGCACAGTTATGCCATGCTGGGCTTTGCGGTCCCATTTACCTGAGTATCCGGTCAGAATTGGAGCTGGTCTTTGAAGGATCACCAGACTGGGTTTGTTGCTTTTCATGTGATTTGGCTAATTTTTCAGCAGCAGCAATGGGGCACCCGGATAAACTGTGGGAGGAAAAAGAGAGAATCAAAAATAAGAGAATGAAACCAAGCGTGAGGTATGAGCATGAATAATCTTCATTTCAGGGCCCCAGAGCTGCCTTGAGCTCATAGGAAAAGTGTTTGCATTTAAGGGTTTAATTTTTTATTATCAATATCCTGGTTTACTTTTAGTCTTGGCAAGCAGCAAAGCAGCCAAACATCAAGTGCCACATCTCTCCAGGATGAGCCCCAGAGCATCCCCAGGGCCTGGATCAAGGAGGCAGCTCCCCCAGGGCCAAGCACGGCAGGGGCAGAAGGGGACGGGCTGATTTCTTTGAGTGGTTTTAGCAGTGAAATAGCATTTTTGATTTGTATTTATTTGGATCTTTTGCAGGGGCTGTTTGAAGCGAGCCTTCTGAGGGGCACTTATGGGGAAACATTTGCACTTCTGATGTGCAGGGCTGCCAGCGCGCCAGTGCCTGCGGGAGATGAGGGGCTGTAATGGCTTTTCCTGACACACACCCTACACCCAAGCCTGGCTCTGCCTCTTCATGACAGCTTGGCTCTTATGATGATTGCTCAGGGAAGGTAAAAACCCCTCACAAGCAGAGCCCACACACTCCAAGCTGACCCCAAGCCATCACGGGCTCCTTCACCACCAGAGCAGTCAGCACCAAGGGACCCCACCTCAGCCTGATGCAAGACTCGGGGCTCTGACCTTGCCAGCTCTCAGCTCAAACTGTTGTGCCCAAAGCTTGCTCCATAACCCCCTAACACCAGTGGATCGCCTCTATCTCACTACAATTGCTGGCTGCCTGTACCAAACCGAGCTTCTCAGTTAACCAAGCGGATTTCCTCTGGCACCTACAGCCACGACAGAGCACCCACGAGCTTCCTCCATGGCTGAACAAGTAACGACTCAGCTCACCTCATGCTGCAAGTGCATCAACATTCGCAGAGCCGTCGCTCTTTGCCGATTAAGCTCAAGTGCAATGAATGGCAAATCATAAATTCATGAGCTCATCCCTGTAGCCCAAGCTGGTCTGGCTTTTTGGAAGGTTTCTAGCTGTTAAGTGCACCATCCACTTGCAGCCTTCCCATTTGTAAAAGTGCTGGAGTTTAACCAAAAGCAGAGCACGCGGTATAATTACAGGTCCCTCTGCTGACCACATTTAGGCTGAGGTCCTACCGCAAGAGGACCTAAATTCCCAGCTCATCAATGGTTTCAGCCTAAAGATAGTGGAAATTCCTAGAGATCCTGCTAAGTGCCGCACCACCAAACAAAAACGTCACCCTCCAGTCAGCCTCAGAGAGCATCCGCTGCTTCCCAAGTGCCGAACACCTCTTTCATGAATCCCCACTTGCACCTTCCTTTGCATAGTCCCACCTGTAAGCCTGGAAGCATTGCTCTCTTCTATTGCCCAGCCAGAAATCACTGCCCTGTGTTGCTTTAGAACAGAATGTCCTCATAGCAGAGGAGTTCCAGCCCTCTGACCATCTTCGTGGCCTCCTCTGGACCCGTTCCAACAGCTCCGTATCCTTCTTATGTTGGGGATTCCAGAACTGGACACAGGACTCCAGGTGGGGTCTCATGGGAGTGGAGTAGAGGGGGAGAATCACCTCCCTTGACCTGCTGGCCACAATTATTCTTTGTCTTAGGGTTACCCCTCTTTTGCCCATCTTTAGTTACACCAGGCCTCAGTGCAAGAGTAAAGCCAAGGCTTTCTTGGCTGGTCGCCCCGCTGCCATCCTTGCCCTGGCCATTATGGAGAAGAAGTCAAAGCTGGTACCTCCTGTGCGTGTTGCGGTTGCTGTTGACGTGACCCTGTCCTGTGCAGCCTGGCGTGGGGCATTTCAACACGTTCTCATGCATCGCTAAGACTTCGGAGGGAGAAGGGAAGAGGAGAGGGAAAGGGAAGCAAAAACAACTTGATAAAAATCAGAGGAAAAAAAAAAAAAAGAAAGAAAAAATCATCAAGTCTTGTATGCTGACTTCCTAGAAATCGGGGAACGTGAAATGCTGCAATTAGAATCCGTCTGCTTAGACAGAACAGATTTACCAGGCAGCAGCACTCAGGTCAGCGCTAGATTAGCATCTCAGCTTGGGCTTTCTCCTCATTTGCTGATTGCAATCCAGCTTCCCTCATCCCAGCCCCTCCCGTCCACCACTGTTTTGGAGCCAGGGCTCCCAGTTTCAGGTAGTTTTAAATGATTGAAGTTGTGTCTCTGCTTTTATCCTTAGGACTAGTCTCTGATATTTTTATATATATATTTTAATCTTTAGGATTATTGCTTCCTGCAGCACTGGTCTTAAAAGTAAAGAAAACAATTTGATTTGCAAGCTTTTCTAAAGCACTCAAGCTTGTGTTTGTTATTTATGAATATTTCTTCTTGCATTCAAGCCTGTGTGAAGGTAGCTGCTTGCTTCCTCTTTGCTGCAGTTCTATGTTTATGGCAGGTCTGCAGCCTTTGAAATTACTGATAAGGAAGGGATAGGGTTTTCCTTTTGATCAATTACAGAATCATGGAATAGTTTGGGTTGGAAGAGACCTCAAAGCCCATCCAGTTCCACCCCCTGCCATGGGCAGGGACACCTCCCACTGGGTCAGGGGGCTCCAAGCCCCATCCAACCTGGCCTGGAACACCTCCAGGGATGGGGCAGCCACCACTGCTCTGGGCAACCTGGGCCAGGGCCTCCCCACCCTCACAGCAAAACATTTCTCCCTAAGATCTCAGCTCAATCTCCCCTCTTTCAGCTGAAAACCCTTCCCCCTCGTCCTGTTCCTGCACTCCCCGACCAAGAGCTCCTCCCCAGCTTTCCTGCAGCCCCTTTCAGCACTGGGAGGCTGCTCTAAGGTCTCCTCAGAGCCTTCTCTTCTCCAGGCTGAACAACCCCAACTCTCTCAGTCCATCGTCGTACGGGAGGAATGCCATTATCATAAACATACAACAATGATTTTTATGTATATGCACAGGTAAAGCTATTCAGGATGTTTGTAGGGAAGCAGAAATAAAATCTCTGTGTATATAGCGATATAAAAAAAAAAAATCTGTTATGATGATGATAAATATTTTCTGTGGAACAGATGAATCTCGTTATAGCACTTTGAATTTTGCAGTGATGAGAGCTTTTCTGCTCACCCTGAACAATTCCTCTCCTTTGCTGTACAGCACATTTTGAACAGCAGGAAAGTATAGATTCCTCTTCTTCCCAACATAATAACTCAAGCAGGGAAAAACGTAAGAAATCCAGTGTGAGGATGAGAAGTTCCTAACACACCTCTGGAGGTGGGCATTGTTTTTAAAGCACCTCTTTGATTTTCAGAAAATGGATCTCATTCTCCACAGGATGGAGCTAAAAATCTTTAAGAAGGGTAGGACTTCCTAGTAATCTCCATCGTGTTTCCCATGGAGAGTGATAACTCTTTGGTGGATAGAAACATCCTGGACCATCCCATGCCAGAAGCTGTTATACCCTAAGGATTAACGTCAGGCTTGTGCTAGAGACTCAGTCATAAAATTTGCATCATCTGGGAATATTTGAGTGCCTGTTGGCCTTGAGACAGCTCTATCCATCAGGTGGAAAATTGCCCTCAGGAAATAAGGCTTCAGATTGATTTAAACAACCCTTGATATCCCCTCATGTACTCACTCTCGGGAGGGATCCTGTCTTTGTGCGGACAACCAGAGAGGCTGCGATGGTGAGGGTAGAGTCCTGTGACGTGACCGGTCCCATCGCAGCCAGGAGTTGGACATTTGATTTCTCGCTTCTCGGGTCTTGAGGCATCTGGGGAATGTGGGGAAAAGGTAGTGGAAAACAGGTTAGCAGATTTGGAAGGGAAGAGTTGGAAGGGGGAGAAAAATTGCCAAGGATGCTTCCCACCACTTTTTCAGTCAAAAGAGAGGAACTTCGGGGCCTGAAGTTTTTTTCCTGAAGGTGGAATTGTAACACTGGAATTTTCAAAAATTAAAATCAGGAAAGCAATTTCAGTAGCCAACTTGGATAGGAACATGGAGCTGCCACACCAACTAAGCAGGCAGCCTGGCTCAGTGCCCGGGGACTCTGCAGCTCCTGCCAAGTCCCTCCTGTTGCTGTGGCCAGACTCCTACCACTGCTTTAAAACCCACTGGATTTTAAACCAGCCCTACTGACCAGGCTGAGATTTTTCAAGGTCAACATGAAATATAGCCAGGCAATTCCCCTGCTGAGATGTAGAGGACATCAACATTTTGTGCATTCACTCTTGACCTCTAGAATGTCCCCATCCCTCTGGGCATTGAGGATTTGTGGCTAAATTCCCTCTGTGGGTTGTGAACTCCCCCCAGCAGCAAATTTTTTATGGGGTGCTGAGGAGACAAATTCAGCTGGGGATGGGAAGGAAGGCTTATCCCCAATACCTTTGCCATAGTAGCTCTTTCGGATGCTGTCCAGTGGTTTGCTCTGTTTCTCATCCACCTGGAAGTGCTTTACATGTTCTCCTGGCAGCCGGCTGGGCTCCCGCACAATTTTGACCTGCTCAGCTTTCAGCGCTATGGCTTGTTCCAGCAGCCCCAGGTTCCCCCTCGTCATCATGTCATACATCTCTGATTCGTCAGTCACTGCTGATTTCTGGGAGCGGGCATCATCATCTTTGTCATCATCCGACCGGACCTCCACGATGACCGAGTACTCGGGTTTTGGGCTGAACTGCCCTTCACAGTGGCTTTTCTGGGTGTCCTGAGAAGTGTGAGGAGCTTCTTCGCAGATCACTTCAGGAGCCATCTCCTCTTCCTCTTCATCCTCCTCTTCTTCATCCTCTTCTTCCTCCTCTTCTTCTTCTTCCTCCTCCTCCTCTTCCTCATCTTCATCCTCCTCCTCCTCCTCCTCCTCCTCTTCTTCTGCTTCAGGCTTTTGCAGTTTGCAGGTCTCCTCACAGTTCGCGTCATCCCTGTGCTCTGGACACAACTCGCTGCTGCGTTCGCTAGTGACCTCAATGACCTCCTCCGCATCCTCTGTCTGGATGATGATCTCCTTGTCACACTCCTCCTCCACCAGCTCCTCTCCTGCATCCTCGTGGACCAGGTGCACAACGTTGGATGGTGGCTTGGAGACCTGCAATTCAGCTTCAGGCAGCTGCCCTTCGATGGCGAGAGTTTCCTCCGCTATTTGGCCTAGGTTTAGGAGAGAGTTGGCGATTATTTCTTGATAGCTGCTATAGTTGGCCTTGCTGGACCCAGACGTACTCGTCACTGTGGTTTGTCCATAATGGGTTGATTTTGCTGGGCTTCTCTCTTAAGGGGATAAAGGAAAGAAAAGAAAAAGAAAGAGAGAGGAAAGAAAGAAAAAAGAGAGAAGAAAGGAAGGAAAAAGAGGGAAGAAAGGAAGGAAAAAGAGGGAAGAAAAAGGAAGGAAAAAGAGGGAAGAAAGGAAGGAAAAAGAGGGAAGAAAGGAAGGAAAAAGAGGGAAGAAAAAGGAAGGAAAAAGAGGGAAGAAAGGAAGGAAAAAGAGGGAAGAAAGGAAGGAAAAATAGGGAAGAAAGGAAGGAAAAAGAGGGAAGAAAGGAAGGAAAAAGAGGGAAGAAAGGAAAAAAAGAGGGAAAAAAGAAAAAAGAGGGAAAAAAAGGAAAAAAAAGAGGGGAAAAAAAGGAAAAAAAGAGGGAAAAAAGAGGGAAATGAAATAAAAATATGTGCAAAAGAAAGCAATTATACGAGCTCGTAAACAGTTCGGTCCTCCTTAAACTTAATTGAAAGCAGAGCCTGGCTGTTATACCCCTGGAGCAGCCTAATTTATTGCATTTGGGAAAGGCAGGTAGAAAGAGGATTTCCACATGGAAGCTTTCACAGGCTCAGATACGCACGGTTTCCCGGCCCCCGACCATCAGCAGCCATCTGGCCCTCTTGCTCCCAGTGCTCCCTAAGCCAGGGGCTCCAAACTGGGTCCAACACAGTTCCAGAACCCCGTCTGGTTTGCCTGTAGCTCTGCTCAGAGAGTGGTCAGAGGATGGCTCCTGCACTAGGAAAGGCAGTCAAGGTCCTGACGTGAGACCCTGGCTGCCTTCCCCACCACCATCTGAGTCACGCAGTGAGTTCCTCAATGCTTTCCATGGATCTTTCCCCAGGGATAATCCCTGATGGAAAACCTCTCATGTTTGAGACATCGGAGACAATCTGTGTGTATCCCCTCTCGCCTTAACCAGAGCTTTGCCATTGCGCTTCCGCTGAATGTAATAACCGTATAACCCATCCTGTACATAATTCAGAGGAGCTATAACTCCTGGTTATTAACACTGCCTGCCCTTTATTCATCTGCAGAACAGAGCTCTGCAATCAATAATGATAAAGCACCTTCTGCTGGCTCGGGGCTGTGGGTCTCCTCCTGCTCCACTGCCTCCGCCTCGTCCTCCTCCAGCGTTCCCTCCGACTCATCAGATCCGGACTCTTCCTTCACCTCAGCCTCCTCGCTGCCGTCACTGTCGACATTGTAGCCTTCGTCTAAGGCCAGCTTGAGTGGATGGGATTTTCTCTTTGACACCAGGTGTTCAGCCTCCGCATCCTGAAGTTTCCTCTTCTTCGCTAGCGGGCAGCTTTGTAAACTGCAGGTGGGATCAAGGAGCAGAGAGGAGGTGTTGCCGAGTGAGAAAGGCATGGCTATGCCATCGGAACCAATTAGGTAACAGCAAGCAGGACAAATACACAAATACCCCCCAAAAAATCGTAGAATCATGGAATGGCTTGGGGTGCAAGGGACCTCATAGCCCATCCAGTTCCCACCCCCTGCCATGGGCAGGAACACTTCCCAGTGGATCAGGGGGCTCCAAGCCCCATCCAACCTGGCCTGGAACACCTCCAGGGATGGGGCAGCCACCACTGCTCTGGGCAACCTGGGCCAGGGCCTCCCCACCCTCACAGCAAAACATTTCTTCCTAAGATCTCAGCTCAATCTCCCCTCTTTCAGCTGAAAACCGTTTCCCCTCATCCTGTCCCTGCCCTCCCTGACCAAGGGCCCCTCCCCGGCTTTCCTGGAGCCCCTTTCAGCACTGGGAGGCTGCTCTAAGGTCTGCCCAGAGCCTTCTCTTCTCCAGGCTGAACAACCACAACTCTTTCAGCCTGTCGTCACAGGGAAGGTGCTCCAGCCCTTGGATCATCTTTGTGGCCTCTTCTGGACTTGCACTTACAGATCCATGTTGTTCCTGGACATCATCTGGTATTCCAGATTTTTGGCCAGCCAGAAGATGTACTCTCAGAGCTTAATTTTGTGCAACTATGTCAGCTTTTCTCAGAATCAGTGCAAGGATGCTGGGCTCTCTGCAGCAGCTGGCCCGCAGGGAGCTGTTGTCCTCCCTGGACAGCAGGAGCAACATCTCCCAGCACTACTGTTGGTGATGGCCACCAGTGCCACCATGAAACCAGAGAGGGGATGCAGAACTGGCCCCGTGGAACATGTCCACCAGCCACTGAGATTTCACCATTACCTGGTAATGAAAACCATCAGTTAAGGCTGGCCTGGCCTCAAAATCAACCACCATGCTCTCATTTCACCTCCCATTCATAAAGACACTGTGTAGACAAAAACCTCTGCCTGCCAACAGCTCCCATCAACTCCAGGCACCTAATCCTGGGTTTGAGGTCTATGGGAAAGCTTCTGTCAGCCTGGTGGAGCAGATCACCCAGGATCCCTCATGGACTGATGGAGAGACAGAAACAGGCTCTTTCAGAAGGCTAATTTGGAGCAGGTGGGTTGGGTTGCCGCTCTGAACCAGCACCTCTCCGGTGAACACCTGTCTTTGGGTTTTGTACTTGTGTTTTTCCATCCCCACTACCTCCAACCCAGCCTCACCTTCTGTGCCTTGCATACTTTCCACGGATGTGTCCTGAGCCGTTACAGCCTGGGGTCGGACAGCTTGAAAAGGAAACAAGCATCCATCAAGAACAGCGATAGGACTCGGAGAACTCATTTTCAAACCAGAAGTGCATAAGCTCTGGTCAGTTAGACAGGTCCTGTGCGCAAGGAACAGAATAACCACAAACGGGAAGACAATTTCCCTCAAAGGGTTCAGATTGTCCCTCTGAATTCCAAGCAAGGAAGGCAGGAGAGCAGCCTTGCAGTTTGCTGAAAATTAATGAAATGACTCACCCCATTTAATTAGATGAACGGTTCATTATAGTTTTATGAGTATGTTTAATTAAAGATTTGCATGTGTAAGAGCAAGCTTTTAAAAAGCAGACAACTACTGCTCTCTGCCTCCCCACAGCCACTCTTCAATTTCTTTTTTGCCCATGCAGGAAGAAAACATGGGCTTGCGCTTATTTGATGGCTTATCAGGGACCTGGTTCCATGGTAAGAAATGGGTGGCTTGTTGGAAGGAACAGGCTGGGAATGGATCGAGGAGGTCTAGAGAGGATGGACATCACCAGGACTGAAGTCCTCAACAGCACCACAGAGCATCATTTTTGAGGAAATGGATGAGCTTTAGGTGACCACATCTCCCATATCCCTGCATCTGTTCTGCTGCTCTGCAGAAGATGATGAGTTAAAGGCTTCCAGGGAGCTCTGGGCAGCGCTGGAAGGCACTGCTGCCTTTGCCGTGGGCTGCAGTGACACAGCCTGCTTGCTGCATCTCTCAGCACAGGCCACAAACCTCCCCTGCAGGGGTAATTAGTCCCAGCTCCAGGAGCTACAAGGGCTCCAGATAAGAAGCATTAAAGCAAACATTTTCTAGCAAAACCAGATTATGGCATTGATTAGAGGATGCCCAAGTGACTTGCCTCATGTCTGAGGAATTCTGGAGTCGTGTAAGATTAATAACCTCATTTAGCACCGTATCACCCTCAGCCCGGGAAGCTGGAAGCGCTAATGAAATCTCTTGGTGACAGTGCAAGGGGAGAAGGCATTGCCAGCCCAGACAGGGTCTGGACAGCCTGTTTTTCTGGGAGTAAAATACACAGGACAACATTAAATAGTACTAAGTCAGGCTTTGGAGACTCAGAATTTCTGCTCTCAGCAGAGATCTCAGCCCTTGCTAAGGATGAGGAAGATCTGAGTGCGCTAATGGATGCAGCAGCTCCGGGTGCACGGGCAGATTATTAATGGATCAGCTCCCCAAGACACCTTGCACCAGTCAGATCGCCGTGTTCAAAGAATATAATGCAACCCAAAACCAGGACAGGAAAGGGCTACTGAGCTGTCAGGGGAGCAGGAATCCTTCCTTAAGGGAGACTGGCTTGCTTTAGCTTAGAAACACAGCCTTTGAGATGAGGTGGATGTGTGGCCATGGGTGTAAGCTGCACCTCCTGGTCCTCCAAGAAGAATTCCCTTCCTTCCTGCTGTCCCTTATGCTTGTGGCCCAATTTTAACCCAAGGTGCTGAGCATCCTCCAGCACCATCACCTGGGAGGTGGCTCCCGGCTTTTTCAGCTTATATACATATCCCAAACCCCACCGTGCCTGGGGTCTTGGACCCCTTCCTGAGCAAAACACTTGAGATCATATATTAAATGATCTCACCCTGCTAACGTGTGTAATTGGAAAAGGGAGCTCCCCTTTCCTTGCTCCCTCTGCTGATGATCTGAAAGTGTGTTTAATTTTAATTGCCCACAGTCACGACTGAGGCCGCTCTGTCCTGAGCAGCCCCAGACACACTTTAAGTGACTGCACGCCGAAGGACAGAGCAGTGTTCATGCTACCAGTGACATGCCTGAAAAAGGCCTTATTCAGTGGGAAACAAGAGCAGCTCTGATGAAGATGTTACAGGCTTTTATAAGCTTCCCTACATCAATTAAAGCTGATATCCCCCTTTCCATTCCCCCCGGTTTTTGGTGTGGTGAGATGAAGCCTGCAGTAAAAAGTAAGTAGGAAAGAGCCAAGTGATTCAGCGTTGAGGTTTTCCAAAGCAGGTGGTGATTTGGGATGTCCCTGGCTTGGGTGCATTGATTTAATCCCTTTCAAAACCACCAGTGTAGAGGTGATGCTCAACATGTCCTGGCCCAGGTTTTCCGGTCCCCACTCTCCTCTGGGGAGGTTTCATGTATTTTTGGCAGGAGTCCCAAAGGCGAAAGGAGCTTCGAGGTCCATTAAAGCTGCTCTGCATCCCTGCAAGAGCCACCACACCGACCAGCTCTCCCCCTCTCCTGCAGCCTTCCTAGGCTTGACAAAAGGGCCTCTTATTGTTATGCAGACGATGCCCTGCTTCCAATTAGTCGATTAATCGTCCAGTTAATCAGGCAATTAGGTGACAGCTGCAGAGATGGCTTTGTGGAGCACTCTGTCCTGCCCCTTATATATGTCACCTGCTCCAATTACCACTTCCACTCAAGTGTTCAGCAATAAAAGTTGGAGAAGTGGCATGCTCGCTCCGCCTGTCTCTCCAGAGTAATAGGAGAGCCGAGGAGCAGAAATGCTCAGAAATTGGGTTGCTTAAGGTCCAATTACTCTTTGACACACGCAGCTTTCTAACAGAGGCTGCTAGGAGAAGCAGCCCCTGCTATTAACGCCTGTCCAGGTTAAAGACTCCTACCTCTTGCATAAGCCCTTGTGTAAGGTTTAAAGGAAGCTTAGGGCTGGGGGAGGCTGTTATTTATAATGAGAGGCTCTGTCAGGCTGCAGAGGCTCGCTCTGGCTCTTTTGGCTGCTGCTGTTCACATGCCAGCGCTGTTAAATGAGTGACAACTGGACCTCAGTGACTCAACAGGGGATGCAGGGCCAAAGGAGGAGCATCTGGTGCAGGTAGTAGTGTGACACGATGTCGTTTAGGGGCAAAAGAGGATGTCAAATACATGCTTAGAAGGATGTTATGGGATGTGCTGTGTGGCTTTTAGGGTAAACAAGAGTTTGTAGGGGTTTTAGGGATTACTCCTCATTTGTGAATAACAGGACAGCCCACTGCTTATACAACAACATTGCGTGCTGCTGAAACCTTACATCCAGCCAGGAATCCAACACAAAATATGGGCATCAGATTTTGCTGGGGTTTAGGTCTGGTGTGGGACAGAGGATGGCTGGAGAGTGTTCAGTCTATCAGGACCCACTCAGAGCTTGTGTTTTCATCCCTTTAACTCCCATGATTCCTCTGATGTGTGTCGTCAAGTGATGCTCTGAAGACTCAGACACAACCAGGTGGCCACCAATATAAGTCCACAATGAGAACTCCACTCCATTAATCCCATGGGTTTGGTCCACTCACTGGGGTTCCCAAGCCTGTAAGGAGCTGTGGGGCTTCACCCAAACCTGTCCCAGCGTGGAGCCTCCCCTCCCTCCCACTGCCGAGGAAGAGCAGGGTCCTTACCTCACCTCCTGGCCAATGAGCTCCGTGGGCACTGGGCAGAGGGGCAGGATGCAGCAATGGAAACAAACACAAGGTCAAAAACACAACAGGGGTGTCCAGCCCCTCCCCGAAACATCCTCCCTCTCCTACCTGCTGTTGGGTTTCTACTGCCTCCTTGGGCATCCCACTTGGGAATGAGAGGGCAAATCTATCCTGATATCACTTACTGCATGCCTGCTGGCAGTAAACCATAATCGTGCCTCGTCAGTCCTCATGCCTGGGCTTAATTTCAAGCATGTCAGTGCAGAGGGTTACCTCTCTCTCTAAATACATAACAAATTTAAAGTCAATGGAGCTATACTGATATACACACATATGACTCAAACACCTAAGTAAAGACTGAGTATTCTCTTGCCTTGTCAATGTTGATAGAATCATGGAATGGGTTGGTTGGAAGGAACCTTAAAGTCCATCCAGCTCCACCCCCCTGCCATGGGCAGGGTCACCTCCCACTGGATCAGGAGGCTCAAAGCCCCATCCAACCTGGCCTTGAACACCTCCAGGGATGGGGCAGCCACCACTGCTCTGGGCACCCTGGGCCAGGGCCTCCCCACCTCACAGGAAAACATTTCTCCCTAAGATCTCATCTCAATCTCCCCTCTTTCAGCTGAAAACCATTGTCCTCATCCTATCCCTGCCCTCCCAGATCAAGAGCCCCTCCCCAGCTTTCCTGGAGCCCCTTTCAATGCTAGGAGGCTGCTCTAAGTTCTCTTGGGAGCCTTCTCTACTCCAAGCATGTTTGTCTTTAAAATAAGCTCCTCAGTTACTTTTTGCACGGTTCACTACTGGTTTGCTGCAATGGCCACATGTACATTTTTCTCCTCCCCTTGTCACACCAGATTGATGTGGGAGCCCTTGCCTATGCTCAGACACATGGTAGGGGATGTGCTACTTGGCTTTTGGGGTAAACAATAGTTTGTAATGGTATTAGGGATTATTCCCCACTTGTGAATAAGAGGACTGCTTATATAACAATATTGCCTGCTGCTGAAACCTTACATCCAGCCAGGAATCCAAATAATCAGGAGGAAAAAAACCCACAACACAAGTCTAAAGTTGCCCAGGCTAAAAACCGTAACACACTTGCTCAATTTGTTGGAGCTAATTGGGTTTCCTGGGATCCAGCCCCCCATGGGATGACTCACGAGCTTCAACAAACTGGAGGCAGTGGCAAGTCCCAGGGTGTACGCAATAAATTACCTTTTCACATCAAGAAACCCTGAATCGAGTGCAGGGAATGCATGGTGCGAGAAAATAAATAGAATCAGAGCGCTCTCATTAGCAACCTGTGCAAGCACATTTACGTACGCGCAAAGCAATGAAACCTGAATATCCAAGCTCGATTCAGCACAATTGGCAGCATCCAGGTTTTGCTTTGTTTTTAAAAAAGATGCTGAGAAGAGCAAGGAGGAAGGTGGGTCAGGACAAAGGAAGGTGGTCCAGCACAGCTGTGTGGGTGAAGCTGCAGGCTTTGCCCATCACACTGCTTCAGCCAGCCCCTTTCATCCCTTGCTTCCAGACACCTTTGCCATTTATCAAATCTACAGCCACAAAAAGGAACCAAAATGCAGAGGCTGGACTGTAACCGTCACGCGTGGGCACAGGACCACCCGAGGTGACATCCTGTATTACAGCACCTTGATTTCTCCCAGAGAGAAAGCACACAAAGGAAAACCAATAGCAAGAAATAAATATCAATCAAGCTTTGCATTAACAAGTCATTTGTCCTCATGTCCCTGCCAGGGGACAGCCCCGTTATTTGCTTCTCCAGCATGCGCTACTCTTCCAGGCACTCTCAGATGTGCAACTTCAAAGCCACTGGCAGAGTGCGCGTGATGAAAGCCCCGCGAGCCGATCTGAAGCTCCAGCAATTGTGATCCCTCTAAAGTAAAGCATGCAAAGGGGATTTTTTTTTCTTCTTCTTCCCCTGGGTGCAGGGGATGAAGGTTAAATATTATGAGGACCAACAAAGGTTTGTGGTTGGGAGTTTGCCAGGTTTGTAGACAAATCTTGGTGGGGTTGGAGCGGGGTAGCAGTGAGCAGAACTTAGAATCATAGAATGGTTTGGACTGGAAGGGACCATGAAGATCATTTGGTCCAACCCCCCAGCAGTGAGCAGGGACATCTTCAGCTCAATCAGGTTGCTCAAACTGGCCTTGAACACCTCCAGGGATGGGGCAGCCACCACTTCTCTGGGCAACCTGTGCCAGGGCCTCCCCACCCTCAGTGTGAAGAATTTCTTCCTAATACCTAGTCTAAGCTTCTCTTTTAGTTTAAAACAGTCACCCCTTGTCCTATTGCTACAGGCCCTGCTGAGAAGTTTTTCCCCATCTTCCTTATCAGCCCCCTTCAAGCACTGGAAGGCTGCTCTAATGTCTCCTCAGGGTCTTCTCTCCTCTGAGCTGAAAAAACCCATCTTTCTTAACTTAAAGAGTTAAGCCTGGACCTGAAAAATCAAAGTCTATTTGTAAGAAGCAAAGTGCAGAGAGTTTGAGTCTCTACATCCCCGTGCCATGGGATAACCAGCTGCTCACCTCTGATAGACTTGGATCGCGTGCGTGCTCTCTTATCATCATTTTCTAAACTCATCTGGAATGGAAAGAAAAGATAATTGTTGAAAGATAACTAGAAAGTTATTGTTAAAGGGTGATCTTGCATGCAGTCTTCACTCTGGGGGCAGGTAGAGCTTTCCCATGGTTTTGATACAGAGGTTTCTTGCTTTGATTTTATTGTTCAACCCACAGTGCCCCAATTTAGCAAAATTAAATTAATTTGTACATACTGGGACACAAGGTTTCTCAACTGGTTGGGTACCACAAAGGGACAAACGCACAGAATGATGACCTATGATGGAAATTGGCTGTGTCTGAGGTATCACTCATTAAGGGCAGACCCAGTTTCTCTGGATTTATACTACAGGAATGCTGTGAGCACCTGGGTGAGTAAGCCAGCACTTTTCATTTTGCAGAAGTCTCAGAATACACAGCCAAGGTGAACTCATGCCCTGAAGAGCAACCTCTCCCCTCTACTTGAATTTGACACAAAGAGGGTTGCATGTAAGTAACCCCTGCAATGTGGACATCAAACAGGATGGTCTGTAGGGAATACAAGCATGAATAAGTAACATCTGGGACTTCAAAGTGGTTGATATTAATTAAACATCACAACATGCCACAAGGTAGCGGAAGGCTGAAGTGCAGCCACCTCTGGGGTGGTGCCCAGCGTCGGGGGGAAGCTTTGAAATCAAGGCTGTGCCTGGAGGTGGGAAGAGTGAAACCAGGGGACCTCCACAGTGAGCCAAGGAGATAGAAAGGAGATTTCATGAAACTTGTCAACAAAGTCACCAAAGAAGTCAAAGAGCCAATTTTACGCCGCACCCTCAACACGGACACTCACTCTGTGGGCAGGTGCATTTAACAGCAAATGCCAACAGAAGACTGGAGTGTGAGCAGGGAGATGCATCCGATAAGATGGGGACAAAATGATTTGGGGTTTATTACAGTGTTGTGGACTGTGATATTTATTAAGAGAATCATAGAATGGTTGTGGTTGGAAGAGACCTCAAAGCCCATCCAGTTCCACCCCCTGCCATGGGCAGGGACACCTCCCACTGGGTCAGGGGGATCAAAGCCCCATCCAACCTGGCCTTGAGCACCTCTAGGGATGGGGCAGCCACCACTGCTCTGGGCAACCTGGGCCAGTGTCTCACCACCCTCATTGTGAAGAATTTCTTCCTAATATCTATTCCTGGGATAACAGGAAGGAGAGAGTATGGACTGCAGGGAAGGACTGTTTCCAAATGGGACTTAACATACTAAACACAAATTCTCTCTGGCACGTGCTCTTTGGAGCATCTTCTACAAGGCCCAGCTGGAAGGAGCTCCATCCAGCTCCTGTGCCATCCCTAAATGAGGAGGCTTCACAGTCAAGCCTCCCACATCCCTGATGCAGAGGAGGGGGGACACAATGGCTGCTCCTCCTGGTTGAGGAGCAGGAAGGGGGACACATGTGGAGCACATGTGAGGACAGCGCACATGTGATATGTGCCACTGCAACCCCACTTGCATCTTGAAACTCGTTCTCAATGACTGCTGCTCACAATCACCAGCAGGAGAGGTCAGGGTCATCACCCATCACTCTTGAAGGATGCTCTGCTGGGTTTGGACCCCTCTCATCCCCACTGAGGTTTGGGAGTGGTGAGGATGGAAGGACGGAGGCTGCTGGGCAGGAAGGGAGAGGGGATGGAGGTCCCCAGCCCAAGGAGCACCACAGCTGAAAACATCTCAAAGGGGAAGGATGACATTTCCCCAGGTGCCTCTCTCCCTCCCTTTGCCACCCTCCAGAAACGCAGTATTAACACGCAATGATTTAGGTGATTTGTTAGATAGGGAGACTGGAGAGGAAAAAAACAAGGAGGGGAGGGGGAAATCAAGGCCTGGAGCAATTTATGCATCCTGACAGCATTCAGCTCGTGGCACCGTGGTGTTGTGCTCTGCGTTTATTACAATCTTCCCAATAACACAGCAGACAATTACTATAATTTCTATTTTTAAAGCCCCAGTTCCCTGTGGACCAATGGCTCCCGTTTAAAGTGTGGAGAGGAGCAGGTGTCAAAGGGACTTCATTACATTTATGAGCCTTTCAATGCCGGCGTGCGCCGAGCGAGCTGATGCCACCGCTGCAAACCAACAATACAGCTAATACGTTTGATTGCTGGGAGCCTGCCTCCAACCAAAATGAATTTCAGAGAGGGCTTTTTCTTTCTGTTTTTGACAATTTTCCCAGGGAGTTGGCACGTGTTGGGCTGGTGCCTTGGCAATATGGGTTTCCTGTAGATAAATTATTCAAAGCAGCAGAGGAGGGCAGGGAAACATAACAGGTACTGCCTGTAACGTGCCAGCACCAGCGGAAAAGGAGGAAGAGTTGGGACCCTGCAGGGGAAAGGCAGAGCAAAACTTCAGTTTTTACAAACTTGCCCTGCAAGGCCAAGCTGCTTGTCTATAAATGGGGAAGATCTGATTTGTTATCGTATTTGTCTTCAAAAAATTAGGTGTTGCATCTGAGCTAACACCCAGGCTCCTCACGCTATCATAGCTCCTCATAAAGCAATTCCTCCCATTGTCTTCAACGCTTCTTTCAAGCCAGCACCAAGCATCCTGGGAAAATGGAACACACTCTCTCACCACATCGGCAAAGGGGACAGGAGCCACCTAAGGCAAGGACGGATCCAACGTTGCTAAGGATCGAAGGGTGAAAAAGCAAATAAGCTTCCTTGCCTGGCATCCTATATGAAACAGCCTTTAAAAAAACCCCAGACAATTAGCAAACCCTCAAAACTAAATTATTGGGGTCTTCGGCATAGAAAAGACCTCATTACTGAGTTAGAGAGCTTGACACCACCCCATCACTGTGTATTTAAAATGTTTTACTTACAGCACTGGAGGAAAGGGGTGGGCTCTGCACACGCAGGCTCTGTTTTCTACCATCAGGCTCCTTTTCTCAGCTTAAATCAACAGCAGCAACATCCTCAAATATCTTCAATTCCCACCAAAGTGCAGAAACCCCAGGAAAAAGATTCATTTCTGAGCTCAGCCCCTGCTCTTCCCAGGCAACTTAAATTCACCAACGTGGCCATTACTGCGCTTCTGGAGCCTCCGTGCTTATCAGGCTCAGATGCATGAAGGTTACATGAAACCACTGTCCTTTATTGTTTGCCTTCTCAGCGAGAAGCCCTCTAGACAGATCGTTTTAACGCGAAATTTCAGGTCACACAGTGCATGTTTGCAGTCTTGGAGCCTGACGGGGTATTTTCATTTGCTCCCTCTCTTGCTCGCATAATCGCCAGGCTGAGAAGCTATCTGGATTTCACTCTTATTATTTTAACTCTGAATGGAAGACAAAGCAAGCTGAAAGGAAACCTGCAAATAAATTATTGCTGCCAGATGCCAGCCTCGGAGCATTAGTCCAGCAGGAAAAAGCAGAGGTTTATTCCACTCCTCCTCACCTTAATGTTGGATTATCTCTCACATTACACCAAAATAAGCATCTAGCAGGTTTCCTAACCCAACAGCACAGGACAATGTAGTGGAAAGGACCCCATGCTGGGTCTCACGTCAGGATTCAGCTCAATGCTCTGGTCAGGGTAACCTTGAGAACATCACTTCATCTCTGGGTGTCTCTTTTTCATATCTGCTCCCTAAAGGCGCCATCGAGCAGAGGTTCTTTCTCACCATGTTTGCCCTACGCTGAGGAGCTGCCCGACACAACCGTAACCCCAGCTATAACACCAGGTGTCCTGATGCTGCAAATCTAAATCAACAAGGTTGAGCGAGATAAACCTGAAAAACAGTTCAACCCGAGTACAATGTGACTTTTAACAGCCTGCTTCTACAGTAACCGTCTTGCTCTGCCACCGAAACTACAGTGAGACAGCCCAGGAACACCAGCAGGGATCTGAAGTTTAATATCATGGAGTACCCACAGAGTTGATCTTTTCACCTTCTTTTTTATCGTAATACACAATTCTTTTTGTATGGAACACCAAGGTGCCAACATAAAACTGCCGGAGCCTCCTGTGCGCTGATGCCCAGGTGCGCCGGGGCGTCGAGAGCTCTATGCAAATATGCCATTAAGGGCCATGCTGAAATTCCCCACGGTCAGCGGTAATACTTTATATGTATTCAAGAGCACCACGGTGCTCAGAGAAAATAAACACGCTGAAAAAGCCTTCAGCCAGACAAAGAGAGGTGAGGATTCAGCGGGAATGTTTATTTCTCGTTGAAAGCAGCGGAGCTTCCATCAGTGCTTATTTGTGGATATAACAAAATGCCATTTGTGAGAAGCTGTGTCTGAGCTTTAGAGGGACAGATGGACAGAGCCCCTCTTTTTATTTTTAAAAAAATCAAACCCTAAATTTGCCTAACAGCAGGTAAAGCAGCAGAGGGAAAATGCCAGAAGAAATGACATTTTTCCTACAGAAGTCCTGAATACTGGTTTTATACTTGGTCCTTCCTCTCTTCCAGGTCCAAAAAAAGGCCCTTCTTTAGCTCCTGGAGGGAGAATTCAGCACCAAGTGCTCTAACAAGGTAGGACCTCACTATATCTCACTCCACCCAGGCCCTGCACAGAGGATGGTCCAGCTCCCCTGACCCCATTTCAGGGTTGTGTTCAAAGCCAGGATGAGAAAAGGGGAGAGGATGCTTTCACCATTCACCATTACCAACCTTGTCCCAGCAAACTCCTTCAAGACCTCAGCAGGGAAGATAAATTTGCTATTTGATATTCACTGCTGTTTGCTGCTCTGTCCTGTACAAGGACCACTTTATCAGCACGAGCCAGGGAAGGAAGCAAACCACAGGGTCCAGCTGGATGTGGGCTACGGGGCAAATCTCAGCCAGGCAGCAAAGCTGCCCCTCAGCAACCCCCAACCAGCACGGATGGGTTCGAATGGCCTGTCCCGATTTCTTCTCCCTCTTTTTTTTTTTTTTTTTGAAGGGCTTTTTCCCCACCCCATGTGGAATCCTCCCGTGGCTGCTGCGGGCTGAGTACAGGTGGACAGACTCAGATCTAGATATCCAAATTTCTCCTTCCTACTCTCTGCCAGGTGCCACAGCATCATCAGTCATTGCAGGAAATGAAGAGGCCTTCATCCTGCTGGACCTTCTCTAGCTGTTAACTTTTAAAAAAATAAGGAGGAAGAAATAACCCTCAATCAAGAGTCTCCCTGTACTTTTATGAAAGGCTCAATAGTACCTCCCAGCTGCTATTTTATAACCACACTCTGAGGCTAGGAGAGTGGTTTTTTCCCCTTCTTCCTTTAGGGTTTTCCCTGCTGCTTGATTTAAGTCCTCCTGACGTTCCACCTATTGTGAGTCCCATCCTCGGCTGAATAAACCACCGCCTGTGTTTTGCTCTCCGACTGCTTCCAGGAAAGGACACCCTGTGCAGTGTTCTCAGGCTTGGACTCAGTGGGGGGAGGATTTTGCCTTGACATCTTTAGATGTAAAACCTCAGCTTGTACCGAGCTCGAATTAAAAATTACAGCTGTGTCACAAACCTCCTCCTGAAGCTGTGCTGTCAGTTTTCATTTGCAGAAAGGGTCCAACCGCTACCCAAAGAACCCCCCCAACGCTGCGAACGAAACGCTTACCAAGCGCTAATGCTCTGTAGTGATAGCAGAGGCACCTCCGCGCAAGTGAATTGGACCAGAAAAGATGCTCTGGAGCTTCGCGTTTGACACAGCCGCAGCTGTATCGTGTGCCTCCGCAGCACTGACATTCCAGTATTACGCTGGGGTGATTTCATATGCGGTAGTTTAAGTTGACATATACTTTCCTCTTAACCATTTGAAAGTGCTCCTACGTGCAATCCAAACGCCATTTCACCCGCAGAGACCTAAGTGGCTCCGTAGCGCAAACAGCTCTTATGCCAGAAGAGGACAGGGAGGGGAGGGGAAAGAAAAATATGTTGCAGTTCAACCTCATTGTTTTCAAGCTTGGTAATAAGCTGCCTTTTTCAGAAGATTATCCTTGAGTGGCACAATGCACAGGGATAGCTGAAGTGAGCTACGTGCACATCTCCAAAGAGGACTGCAGCAGCTGGTGCTCGTGGCAGGGGATGGGCTCCGTGGCCCCATCAGCATCAGCCCTACCTGTCCTAACAGCAGCCAGCCTTCAGCAACAGCCTGCTCGTGATTTAGTGGCAGCCCAAGCTTGCTGACCACGGCACAGGAGAGTAGAGAAGATCTGAGAGAGAAAGATTCATTTCTCCATCAGCCACTGTGGTCCAGGACGAGCTCAAGCAGGAGCATCCATGCAGGCAGTCTCAGCTGGCTCCGTGCAAAGAGCACCTCTCCCCAGCGCTCTTCAGAGATCTCATTTCAGACCTGTCATGGGAAATTTTATCCTGTGCCTGGGCTTCTCTAGAGGCAAAAATAAATAAGTAAATGTGCCACACATCCCATTGTCCTTCACCGCTGCGCATCCTGTGGATTACAAGCTGTAGCTGGCATGAAAAACTACATTTAAATACAATGTGTATTTATGAGCACACATGCAAGTACAAGCGTGCATGCACAGTGTGTATCCAAAGATTGGAGAGGGATTGAGACCTCTCTCCTTGCTGTGAGATAAGAGGGATATACACACACACACTACCCAGGCCTAAACTATCCTGGGTTCTACCTGGATTTTAGGAAAAGAAATATGTCGTTGCATTGATACGCAAAGAAATATTTGCCTAAATGGATTTAAAGTAACTCGCAGGGAAAATGGCTCGTAGAGATGTGGTGATAGCTTTATCAGAGCCAGCCTCCTCCACCCCCTTCCTTTTCAAGTTTAATTTGGCTTTTATAGCAAAGGACCAGAATTCACCTATTGCTCTCTCAACACCTCAGGCTGAGATACTCAGGATCAGGCCCTTGGATACCCCTGACATCCCACAGCGTGACCCTTCATGGACCTGGCTTTGCAAGACCAGCTTTACCACCTTCAGGCACCTGCTTGAAAAGCTGCAGATCCCCAACTCCTGCTCCCACTTCAGATGCCCCTTCCCACCTCCTCCTCTTGTCCCCAGAACATTCCCTCTGTTAAAAGGCAGAGAAGAAAAACTGGAGGGGGTTGCAAGAAACAGTTAATATTAGCAACAAGCTTGGCAGAGCACTAGATGAGCACCAGGTACTGAGAATATTACCTTTTGTAATCATGGCTTTATTAACATACAACAATCTTATTAAATCTAATCTAAGTGCTTATTTGGCAGGTTCAATAGAAAAGCCTTAATTGAGCTCGCTTTAAATATAGCAACAACTGCTTACTCTGCTTTCTAAGAAGGTGTGAGCTTTCCTGGCGACACCTGCTCACAGCTGACAGCTTGTTAGAGAAGAAGGATGGCTTTTAAGAGTGGATTTTTGCTGGTTTGGGGTTTTCCCAGGGCTCGGTTTATGTGGGGATATAGGAAGAGTTGGTAACACCAGTCACCCAAGCAGGGCTTCCTCCACCGCCCAGGTGGGTCCATCCGCCCATCTGAGATGGTTCCTCATTACCAAGAGGCCAAAATGGGACAGGAAGTGCCATTTGCGTAATGAGCAACCCAGTTCTATGCTTAATTAAAGCTTCCTAATCTGCTGGCAGTGAATCTGCCAGGAGGTTTGACAGCCTTGGCTGGGTCTCTTTCATCGGCCACAGCTGCAGCAGTAAATGAGCAGCTCTGTTGAGCCCCCAGGAGCTGCCCGGGGTCCCGGTGAGGATGAATGCCTCACTTGTCTCCTCCAAAGGCACCACAGCTTCACCTGGCGTACGAGAGGCTTCTTCCGACCAGCCGGCGCCTTGGAGAAAGAGCCTATTTTAACAGGCCTGGGACTGACCTAAATAGCCAGATCTGAGCCATCCTTGAAGGATGGGACTGGAGAGGAAGGGAAGGATTTAATTATCTGGACCCAAAGCCAAATCTTGACAGCTGGAAGGCCTCTCTGCCCTGATTCACCGTGCAGGAGATTCAGCTGTAACAAGGAGCTTCCAATTCCTGCCCATCGCTTTGGGTACCAGAAAGGCTCCATCTCCCCAGGACCACCTGGTCCGTAACGGCTGGAGCAGCACTTGGCCCTTGTCCCGTGGCCAAGACGTGGGGCGAGGGGGTCCCCTTACTGAAAAAGCACACGTTCGTGGGGGACCAAGGGCTTTCTGCTTACCTTGATGTGTGTGCCGTGCAGGCTGGTGGCTCCCTCACAGCTGCTGATCTTCTCTCCGCAGGTCCACCTCTGATTCAGCAGCTCGCCCCGAAACTCATTTTCTGGGGAAAGAAAGGGGAACACGGGGTCAGGATGCGGAGTCAGTCCAGCACCTCATCGGCAGCATCAAACGGAGGTGAAAAAAGAACATTTATTCCCTTCCTCTTTCCTTTAATGGCCATTCAAACCCTGACTGAGGGTCTCCATGCCCCAAGCAGGACCCCAAGGTGCCACTCCAAGGCCCCAGTTGTGAAGAATTTGTAGTTGGGGTAAATGAAGGCTCAGAGACCTGAAGGGCTCCCACACATCAGCTGAGTCACAGGAGCAGCCCATGTGTGCCCTCAGCCTACCCCAAACACTGTGCCATGCTGCTCAGCTCGGTCCTTAGTTGGCAAAGGTGGTATTAACAGCAAGTGTCACTGGTGGGCTGGGCAAGGCAGCCACCAGCACCAGCCTGGGAGCCTCACAGTGCCCGTGGCTGCTGGTAAAGCGATTCTCTACCCTTCACACTTGCTTCACCCTTAAAACCTCTTCTCTTTCTGGACATTAAGAGAATTTTTCATCTTTCACAAGAATTATGACATCTAAAGCAGTGGATGGGACCCATCAACTGGACATCACCGAGAGCTGAGTGGGGTCTCCATGCAGGGTTCCATGACAACTCTTGGTGACATCGGTGTTTTGGGAATGAGTCATTACAGCAAGGGGCAGTCAAGGTGCAAAACAAAGTTAAAGTCAAAGTTAAAGCTCTTGGAAGCAGAACTGTTTTGTGAGCAGAGAGAAGCCTCCATCTGAAGAGAAAGAATATGGGAAATACATATTTTACAACCAGATTCTTGGCATTTTCCCTCCATCTAGTACAACTACAAACATCTCCAAGAGCAGCTCCAGCTCTGCTGCACATGGATAGACCTGCAGCTGCCAGGCCAGCGTGGAGGAGCTGCTGTGGCACAGGAGCTGCATGGCACAGCTTCCCCTCCCGCATCATTATTGCTCACAGTGAGATCAAGAATGTCTGCCCCAAACTCTGCCCTCTGAGCCCCCAGCATCACAGCCCACTTTGGAAAACCGTTGTTGCTTTGAGCGCTACTGCCGTGAGCTTTCCCCTCGCATCTTTAATTGTGGCTCCCTCTGGCACTGAGTACTGAATAATTTACTGCCTGTTCTCCTCGTGTCGCTCCATTCATCTTCTACCAGCGATGCAAAGATAGGAGGAGAGCATCCCCCAGAAGGAGGCAAGTGAGGAGCTACGCACACGCTGGCGCGCTCGTTCATCTCGGGCTGCTGTTAGCCTGGGTTAGAGCTCAGGGCACAGGCTTCCACTGCTGGAACAGCCCCCCGTGCTTCCTTCCCTTGAAGTTTCTGTTGTTGGGGTAAGCTCAAAGACTGAGAAAGCAGAAAGCAGGCTCGCACTCGCTTAAGGGAACCTGTGGAAGGTGGGTGTTCCCAGCAGTGTACAACTTGCTGAGTGTGTAGGACACCAGCTGAGCAACTTTGGATCTGCTCTGCCACGAAGAAGCTTTTAGGAGAACATGAAGCAAATCACTAGGGAGTTTATTTCTCCCCTGTCTGTGTCTCTTCTCTGTCTACAAGACATTAAGGAACAACCAATATGTCCCACAGCGCTCTTGCAAAAATAAGTACATTGAAAGACTGAGATGATTCAACCCCATGGTGATCTACAGTCCAAGTTAGTGCCTAAAATAAATGGCTGAAAGTCACTTTCATGTACTTGCCCTAAAACAAAGCTGTTCTGAAGCTGGGAGGGAGGCTGGAGGGACTTTTCTAGGTTTCACAGGAGAAATATCTGTGTTGGAGACTACTCCAAACCCTGTCTGAGGCATTGTATTCCTGCTCAGACCCAGAGGGAAGGCACAGGGCTTGGAAATAAAATCCAAGGGCTGCTGAAACATTATTCTGCTTTGGAGAAGCTCCGAGGAAAGGGAGCGGAGAGGCACAGATGGCCAGGCAGATGATGACATCCAAGCAAAGTGTGGGAAAGATGTTAAGAAGGGACAGAAGAAAGGAGAACAGAGGGGAAAGTAACATCAAATAAGAAGAAATAAAGATGTTTCTATAGCACATTCATAGGGCAGTACAGCCTGCCTGCTTATCTGAAGCATTGCCCTGAGCATCCCTTTTCCAGGCAGCATATTCTAAAGCAGGAGCATCCTCTCAGGGATACAGTTGAAGCCGGAGCAGAGAGTGGGCTAAAGTGTATAAACAGTGGATTCTGGATGAAAGATAAGCCCAAAGATGACTCAGAAGATCTTTGAAAGTTGAGAGGTGATGAGATTCAACCCAAAGAAGGAAAAAGCAAAACACACCAGCACACTTATCTTCTTTTGGCCTGTTTTGCTCATTTGTGCCTAGGTCATAGGTTAAGGGTGAGCTCTGGAAGCTGCTGTGGTAGATCTGGCCTGAGGTGGCAGCTTGTCCTTGCCACAGCCCCATCCCAGCCTCCTCTGCCTTCATCTCTGTGAACAAGAACAGGGAACGGAGCTGTGTGTTGGGATGAGGAGCCTCAGCCAGGCTGAAGGCACAATGGCCACACCAGCTCAGCACCCTCCTGCCTGCTGCCATCCCTCTGCCCAGCCTGGTTCAGATGGCCAAGGCGGCTCCGTCAACACACGAATCAGATTTCCTCTATTCCATGCTGCTTAAAATGCATCTGCTCTCTGGAGAGGATCAGCTTGCACTGCTGGCTGTGCCCTTTCCACCTCGCCTCTGGACCCTGAGATCAGCAGAAATGCAGCTCACTGGTTATGTGAAGGACACTTCTTTTAACCCCTACCTGGGCCACGCAAAGGAAACCACCAGCTTTTCCCACACCCTCTCCATCCTCAGACTCCACCACCCAGTCAGGACTGGATCACACACTGGGGGCTCTCAGTAGCCAGGCTGCTTTTTCCCATCAATTTCTATGATAGTCCACCACCAAAACATCAGTCTGTCCTCTTATGAGTTGGGTTCTTTCCTAAACCTTGAAATTATTTGTCACCTCCTCAGAAGGAAACACTGAGCTCTGAACCAAAGCATTCAAAATTGTGTGAAATCCTGGCACAAAGGAGCAAGTTCTGTAAAACCTCTGGGTCACCCTCATCAACTCCAAACAAGATCTGAAACCTGGGAGGGACATCACATGCAATTCAGAATTAATCAGATTTGGGTGTGTTTTACTTTCCGTTTCCAGAGAGAAGAAAGCATCGATTTGCCAAAAAACCCCACTAACCCACCTAAATCCTCTAAAGAATGACAGAAAGTTCCCCCAGAGATAAACCAAACAAACCTCACAAGAAGCCTTGGAGTGCAGAAGGTGAGCAGAAAACGAAGCAAGGCACCACAAGACACGTGTCCTTGCGTTTGCAGGCTGCCTCCCAGCTGTGGGAGCACCACCCTGTCTCCGAAGCTACGCAGAGGTTACATCTGCTGTGGCAAAGCGATGGGGTGAGAGACAGGTTTCTTAGAGAAAAGATGGGGGCTTAAGGGTTGGTTTCCTCATAAGATGCATCACTGCATATTTAAACTGAAAGCCTAGAAGAAAAACATATCAATCTTCATTTGTTCCTCCATGTGAGAGAAAAGAAAAAAGGAAGAGAGTAAGATTTTTCTTCATCTTTATTCAGACACATTTTTCATGGGAAAGGTGAATGCTGTGTTAACAAGGCAGCAACTTTCTGGGAGCAGGCTGGGTCCTTCAGAGTTCCTTGAGACAATATGGGCTCACTTCTCAGAGCAAACACAGAAGCAGTGCCAGGGGTGCCTTTTGGACCCCATCTTTCAAGTGAATTTTAAAAAAAAAACCCATCAACTCAAAATTTTGCATCTTCTTTAAGCTGGAAGAGCTACCCATGGGCTCCTTCACCCCACGCGTTTTGCAGCGCATCACCCACACACTGCTCTCCACAGACACTGGCCCCTGCCTGAAGAACACCAATAACTCAATTTGCTTTCCTCGTGGCCTCAAACCCGTGGTGCTATGAGGGCTTTGCTTCCAGCAGGCAATGTGAGTCTTATCTCTGACTTAAGGTTTCAGCTGTGGATCCCAGCGGCACCACCGAACCCCTTGCACAGCCCCCAGGACTCAGTACAGCCCAACCCAGCCTGAAGCCCCACACTCCTGCCCAGCCCTTGCCAAGAAGCCTTGGATGGGGCTTCAAGCAGCCTGACCAAGTGGGAGGTGTCCCTGCCCATGGCAGGGTGATTGGAACTGGGTAATCTTTAAGGTCGCTTCCAACCCAAACCATTCCATGGTTCTATGAAGAAAAGACTCCTCTGAGCAGATACCCTGCGTGAGCGCCTGCCGGTTCAGCCTTCAGGCAAGCAGGAGGGTGGCAGCTGTGCATCAGGGGGCTTTTTTCCCAGGAGATGAATTAAAACCTCCGTGGGGATCAAAATACACTGAAAAGGCAGAACCCAGCTACTTTAGCAATGCTTCTCCATTCTTCTCTGGTGCCAGGAGTGTTGGTTTAACCCTCTCTCAGAGCACAGAAATACCAGCTATTCAATGCAATTATCGCTGTTTACTGCGGCACAGCTATGTTCAGTGCTTCAAATTTAGCTTCCCAAACATGCATTTAATTTAAGATTTAATACCAGATGTTAATTGTATATTGCACAGTAAATGACTGATCATTAAAACATATTAATTGAGGTTTAACAGCTGTGTAATAGATATTACATCTCATACTTATCAGCAAATATGATTTAATAATCAGTTAGGATGGGATGTATGGATGGGAGATGCAGCAGGGCCAATTAGATCATGGGTTGCTCTTTGTTGTTCATTTGCTGATCTAAAGATACTTTTCCTTGGAAAGGAGCTTGGCAATCACCAAGCACATGTTGAACTTTGATGGGGAGCTTACCTGGACAAGCCCCAAACAGTTAATATCTATAAAAGGAGAACCAGGGGAGCCTTGAGAAGTTTCCTCCTGTAAAGCCGGGGCCGAGCTGCAGGGACCTGGCCCCGTGACTGTGTTTGCACTGACAGCAAAGAGGAGAACCAGTAAACCCCAATGGATGGGGAGCGAACACTGGGAGATGATCATCCTCCCCCAGCACCCGGGGAATGCACAGTTCGCAAGAGTCACAGCCACCCTGTGCTTTTTAATAGTAACTCTTATTTAAAGCCAGGTGACAAACGTTATTGTCCTTGATGGGGGATAGCTATGTCCCAGCCCACGTGTCCTGGGATGCTCTATGGGGCAGTTCAGCTTGGTCTCCTGCCTGGTTCCATCATCACGTTGACCCCGCACAACCTACTCCTGCAGCCCAGGACTCGTTGCTCCTCATCCCCACATCACTCCCAGCTGTGTCCCCTCTCGCTGGAGCACAGAGCCGGATGGTGCCTTGCTGCACTGCACGGCTGTTCGGAGGCCAACAACTCCTCGTACCAGTGAGCTGAGGTTTCAATCCCATGGCCCTGACAAACACGCAGCACTGGCTTAAACCCACTGTGCTACCAAACCCCAGGCTGCAACATCAAAGGTTATGAAATCTGTGATGCGCACTCTCTGATCTTTTATTTTCCCCTTACCCAAAGGAAAGGAAGGGGTTTGATTTCAGTAGGATCAAACCTTTCTAACGCTTTCACTGCCAAACGGACGCTGGCAGCACGGTGTGCACTGCTAACCCACTAAGCGAACAGCCCAGCACCAGCACGGCTCAGAGGGTTCGCTGCTGACAGCCAAGTACAGCCCTGCTCAGCTCCACAGGTCACACAGGAGAGGAGGGCAGCACCACGGTTTCCATCTGGCTACGCAAAGGGGAAGACAGGTCATCACCGGTGCAATGCAACTGTTTCTCCATCTCCATCTGCAGGAACCTTCCACCCTCCTTCCAGCAATTCCTGCAGAGCCCCGGAGCCAGCCAGCAGCCCAGGGAGCATCCCTCGCCTTGGCTCCCTCCTCCAGCACTGCACGAAGCACAAGTGACTCACGTCCTCCTTCCTGACCCCATGCCACCTCACCTCTTGGCTCATCCTGCTTTTGATGGCATCAGCTGCCACCTCTGCCCAGGCGGCTGCGTCAGTCCCTGCGGACACCTCAGGTGTGCCAGCTCATGCTTTGACCCTTGATACCTGGCAACCCTGGATGCTCTTGAACTCTCTTTGCTAGGTTCTTGATGGGAAAAAGGAATCATCCCTTTCCCATGGCCCTGGGATAGGACAAGGAAAAACTGGCTTAATTGCAAGAAGGTTCAGAATTCCCAAATGTGAGGGCACATTGCAATAAGAAGGAAAGAAGCACCCAAACCTGCTCCTTGTAGAGAGAGCAAAGCTCTCAGCAGTGGGGTTCAGCAGTGGGTTAAAGATCCACTAGGAACAGGGTATGGACATTACCTTGCACCTCCAGACCTGCTGCACTGCCATCCTTTGCCCAGGTCCCTCTCTTCACCCCTGCCCAGCAGCTCCACACACCGAGCCATGAAGTGCTCTAGGGAAGGACCAACATTTCACCCTGTTTTCCTGTATCACCCAGTCCTACAGGAGCCAAAGCCCTCAGTGCACCTGCGATGCAAAGGAAACAAATGAAGCTGCAGTTTCTCCTCATTAAGAGCAATATTAATGCTCCAGTGTTCACGGCCAGTTAATAAGACTTTATTAGAGTCTTTTTTTTTTTCTCTACAAAGTGGCAGAAGTACACTGACAGGGCTGCAGAAGGTATAAGAGAAGGTGGGTTTGATCTTCCATCCTTGTACTACTTGTGTGCTCCTCAAGACAAGAATAAATGCTGCCTCCCCACAGTAGCACTGCTATCCGTGCATTGTTCATAAGTATATTGATCAAAAAGAATAAGGAGTAAACACTGGTCGACATCCTATCTTCCCCCAGCTCCTTGGGGAGCTGTCAAAATGCAAACCCGCTCTGAGCATGGCGAGCAGAGCCACCAACAAGAGGAAAAACAAAGTGATGAGGTTCTCCACTGGAGAACCTCTTTGGGGTTTCCAAGGCCCACGGCAACAGCAGGGCCTGGAAAACCTGTCAGCTCATGGTGACACTCTCCAAGATGAGAGCAAGACCCGAGCCACGGGTACCTCTGCCTCCTGTCTTCGCCCTAACAGCCACTAAGAGTTGTCCAAAGTACGACTTGTCCTACTGCAATAGCAGGAACTTCATATGAGCCTGCTGATTAAATCCTCCAAACATACCTGAACCTGAATAAATTAATAATAATTTAAAAAAAAAAAATAATCAAACAAGCCCCGATTTATCACTTCCAAACAACGAGTGCCATCATCCCCCGTCCTGCCCAGCTTATCCGCAGCGTGGACCTGTCCTGCAGCTGGTTTCGTCCCCAGCCTCCATCCTTCTGTGCGTGAAGAGGGAGCCCTGCTCAGCAATGCTCATCTGCTTGCGCCCGGCGCGTGTGCAAACAGGCGTGTAACGTGTCAGGCACGCAGGAGAGCGTCTCCAAGAAATGGGATGTTGCTTCTTTCTTCTTGCACATTTCCCTCATTATTTTGTTCTAATTTGGCTTTCCTGGTACCTTCTCTATTTAATAAAAGCTAAATGCAAACCGCATCCCTTAATCTCCAAAACAGCAGCTCACTGCTGAGAAAATAATATAGATGTAACTTCCAGCATCACACACTTTCTTTTCCATTTATATGCAAATGCTGACCTTTCACCCAAGCTGTCTCAAAGAAGTATTTCCTTAAAAATGCAAATAGCATGTTGCAGGCAGTTACTCTGGCTGAGTCTTTCTTATATTATTATTATTATTTCTTTTAACCTTACCAGCACTGTAAAACACAACTGCTAAACTGCACCCCAGTAATAATTACTTTTCATACCAAATCGAAAGCCTCTGTGGAGCCGATGTGTCGAAACACCAGCAGGAGAATTCAGTGCAGATGAATTTTTAGAGATGCTTTTGGATAAGTGTGTCTTGGGCCTGGGGGAAGGAAACGGCTCCAAGATGTGTTGCTGCTGAAAGGAACGACCTGATGGCTCAGAGTGAGGTTATAAGAGCATCTCCTGTCTTGTAAAACCTTTCCCATGATGCTGAAAACCCGCAGAAGTCCTAGGAAGGGCAAAACCACTTGTGTAAGCTGGGCAGGTTTGCATGGGTTGGGCACAACGGGCACACGGAGTGAGTCCATTGGCACTGCTGGTTGTGGACATGGATGTTCTTCCTCAGCTGATACAGACTGGGAAGACCTTCAGCCTGTATGCACGCGTGTGTGTACGTGTGTGCCTGGGGGTGCCCAGGGCTGCTTTAGGGCTCTTGGAGCTGAAGTTGAATAGTGAGACTGTGGCTGAAGAAGGGGGCAGCAGGGAAGTGGCCACAATGAGATGATGGATGTGGCAGAGCAAATGACATCAGGGGAATTCAAGTCCAAGACCTCCCCCCAGTTCTTCTCTCCTTCTCCCAGCTATTCAGTGCTTCCTTCTCCACCACGGCAGCAGTCGCAGTGCCAGCAGCCGCAAGCCAGATTGCCCTCAGCTCACTTCTCCTCCCCAATGGGGATGGGCACGAGGCTGTCCGCCTGCACCAGGAACTCAAGCCCACCCAGACAGATAGAGGTGTGAAAGGAGGCACCAGTGATTCTTGCAATCACAGCCTCCCCTTTTCCACAGCAACTCTACACCTGCACAGGGAGGTACTCCTGGAACAAGTGGGCATCAGAGCTGGATGTACCAACCCAGCTTGGGTATTTCACACCCTATGTCTGCTCCATCATCAGTTTGGAAACTGGGAGGGAAGAGGCAGAGTGAGCCCGAGTGCTGTGGCTGCAGAGGGGGATACACGGCTGCACACTGGGGAGAAGCCAAATGCATGAAGCAAAGGTAATAAATTAAGTTCTTCATATACAGAAAGAGCAAGAAAGAAAAGCCAGCTACAGAGGCCTTCCTGGGACAAAGCAACGCATCGCTCAGATCAGTACCCATTTCTGAGAGCAAATACAGATTTTCTCAGTGTGCAGGGAAAGAATAGAAGAAATGGGTGAGATATGAACTGATCCTTCCTCTACAACTTTAGTCATCTACGGATTTAGTTCCCTCTGGGCTCCAAACCTCTGAAGATGCCCCAGTGTTGCCTGTCACCGTCCAAGTGAATTTGAATTTGCTGTGGGATCTTATCCTTGGCCTTCTGAGTTCTGGGTAAAAATGCCAATAAACCCCACAATGCTGCTACCCCAAGCTGTCCCCCTGTTTGACGGACACAATCCTTTTGCCCCCCAGCACAGGACTGGGCTGTACTGACAACATTTGCTCACGTGGGTGTTTTTTCCAGATGGGGAAATGTCTGACACCAGGTCAGGCAGAGGAGGGAGAAGCTGCCTGGAAGAGCCAGAGAAGAGGCTGGCAATGCCTCTGACGCAAAGTTAGATGACTAAGTGGGCTACTTCCCAGCTGCCAGCTTGTCTTTATGATATTAAGCCTTTCCTCTCCACTGCCATATAAGAAGTGAAAAGTTGACACGTAAGCGTGTGTCATACGGAGTCACAGAGACAGAAGCAATAAGGCATAAAAGGAGGTGAGATCATCGTGCAGCAACAACTCCCCTGGGGTAAGAGGCAGCGCTGCACAGTGCCTGCTGGCTCTCAGCCCCCTGCATCCCCCCACCAGCATCCCCTTTCACGGCACAGGCTCAACATACTCAAACCAGAGCCCGTTTCCGCACCAAACCTCCCAGACCAGGGGCACACACATGGTGCTACGCTGCCTGCCACAAAACAAGGCAATTAAGCTGACCCTTCAATGGCTTTATTAAAAAGGAGCCTCTGCTGCAACATGCAGCTCTGCCAGCTGTAATGTCACACACACACACCCCGGATTATCACCACTGAATGGGGCGGCCGCTCTGCACCACTTGCTTGAAAAGAAGGAGAATCATCAAATATGTTAAGTTTATAGCCCGGCTGGCACCGCTTCTAGCGCTCCTGCAAACCCCATGTAATTGAAATTAAATAGAGGCGAGCGATACCTTTCTGTCCTTCCTACGGCAGCCTGCGCTTGCTTGTGAATACAAAGTGGGGACAACGAGGAGGAGGGATGAGGCAGCAGCTGGGTGCCCATGAGCAGTGCTCTTGGAGCAGCTTTCACCCTCCTTCCAGCCACGTGTATGGGTTGAGCCCACTGTGCTGCATCAGTTTTATCCTGATACAATGTAGAGAGTGGGGAAAGTCCAAGGTCCCCACTGGTGTGCTTGCTCCCCAGATCCCACAGCCAAGGATTAACTCACATCCCATAATCATAGAATGGTTTGGGTTGGAAGGACCTTAAAGATCATCCACTTCCAACCTTCCTGCCATGGGCAGGGACACCTCCCACTGGCTCAGGGGGCTCCAAGCCCCATCCAGCCTGGCCTTGAACACCACCAGGGATGGGGCAGCCACCACTGCTCTGGGCACCCTGGGCCAGGGCCTCCCACCCTCAGCGTGAAGAATTTCTTCTAATATGAATTTTCCCCCTTTCAGTTTAAAGCCACTTCCCCACAAGTGGGAAGTTTATCTCTCCTCCAAACCCTTCTTTTCCCAGTCCTTCCCTTTCTGACGGGGTGTCCTCAGCAACGCTCCCTGCTTAGTAGGCAAGCAGAGAAGCAGCCAACCTGCCAGAGCTGCTCCTCCAACACGACAGCAACCGGCCTCCCCGGCAGCCAGGAAAGCCGCTCCCTGACAGGAAGGAGCCGAAAGTTTCTAGGGGATGTGCAAGAGGAGCTGACAACTCCGTGCTCTTCTGAGACACCGCAGGCAAAGTTAACTGTTTAGACTGTCATGGTTTTTTAAAGCAACAACATGGCTCCCAGGCACTTTTTTTTCTTCCCTTCTTTTCTTTCTTTTAAAGAAAAAAACAGAGCAGCTCTCTCCAGAAGGCTGTTAATCCTCTCCTGTCACTTGTGTTCTTGGAGAGAGCATCTCTCTGGGCAAAAGCAGCTAGTTGCTCGCTGACTAATTACATCAAAATATTGAAAGCAACAAACAAACTTTTAACTCCACTTGCCAGAAGCCCACTAGATGCAAAGCTTCAAAATTATGGAAGAGAAACACACGCTTTAGCAGGATAAGCCGAGACTCCAGAGGTACTCGTAGCCACATCAGCTTTCAGAGGAGTGAACTTTCCTCCCTTTCCGCAGAGCCACTCAAGTTGGGCTAACTTTGCCCAAGATAACATTAGCCAGAACATCCTTCACCCAAAGGTTTCAGTTTTTCACAAATGAAGAATGTTTTGCACTTACCAGGGAAGGGAATTAATTTACTTCCTCTCATTCCTGTGCAAGTGCTTGGGTTTTGGGTAAGGAGTGAGGACTGGACACATGTCGCCTGGGAACGCTCTTGCTTAGGCTTTAAGCTCCATTATACTTCAAAGTGTGTTTGACTGAAATCAAGCAACTTCCTTCAGAATCACATAATCATTTAGTTTGGAAAACACCTTTAAGAGCATTGAGTCCAACCATAAAACTAACTCTGCCAACTCCACCACTTAACCATGAGCAAGTGCCACGTTACACATCTTTTACATCCCTCCAGGGATGGCGACTCAGCCCATCGGCACCTTCACTTATCCCAGCAGTGCACAGGAGTAACCTCACCTTGGGACAAAGCTTCACAGACCCAACCATTCCCTGCTCCAGAACATTCAATGGACATTCAGCCAACAGGGTCTGGACTTTGACTTCATTCCCATCTCATCACCCCTCTTTGCCCATACAGCCAGAATAGGAAAAGCCGGTGCCAAGAGGGAAGTACAGTCCTGCATTTTAGTGTTCAACTTGGTGTTCTTCTAAGGGACTCTGGATGTCCAACTGCCAAAACAGGTGATTCAAATGCAAGTTTTGGCCCCAAAACCATGGATGCCAGACAGACATCCCCTTCCACCCTGCAGAGCTGCCTCTTCCCATCTGGAGAGCACCAGGGACAGGGAAAGGCAGACTGTGGCTCAAAAATGCCTGAGGCCAAGTGGGTTAACCAAAGGCAGCTGTGTGGGAGGTTTCTCTGCACTATGTAGGTGTTTCTATGCACAGGTAATTGGGTACTCCTCACAAAACCCAACAAGCCATGCTTGGGACCCCAGCAAGAAGCACTAGGCAGAGTTATTCAACATCAAATTGTTGGCTTCGAGGAATTGTTTAAAAAAAGAAACTCAAAAGTGCTCAGAGCATCACCTACGGATTTTGCCAGCAATACCTCGGTTTTTAAACACTGTGTGCATGAAAGCTCCCCCAGAGCCATCTCTTGTAGCTTATAATAATATTCACCAGGGGATCCTCCTAATGCAGGGTTTGAATCCATTGCTGTTGAATACACCTGACTCCTTGGCTCGCAGGGAGCATTCAGGTAAACACGCCCGTGAGCTGCTGCTCAGAGAGACGATTACGGTCCTCGGCATCGATCAGAAAGGTATGATCGCGCCCACGAGGAGCAAGAGTCTTCCCCCAAACAGGCACAGACCTGGCTTGCAGGTGCTGTCCTAGGGAGAGCTATGTGCTTGCCAAATGGTTTCAAGCGAAGGAATGAAGAAACCTGAGTCTCTGCTGCAGTTTATATTTAATTAGAGGAAAGGCAGCTTACACAGCAGTTTCGGAAACATATTGTCTTACGGCATATTGGATATTTGTATCTTAACAGCTCAACATCGATTTCTTTTATGTAAAAGAAGAGGAGGGAAGGGAACTGCGTGCCCTAAGTTGTGTTAGCTCCAAAGAGACGCCTGTACCGCTTGGACTAATGTTTAGAGTAATCAAAGGCGTGAACTCATGTATTATGTATGGGAACGAGAGTTTTCAGTCTTCTGCAAAAAGGAATCTCCAGCGTTCGGTATTTTGTTAGCAGGCTGGCACCATATGGCTCTCCCCTGCTGATATTCTTTCACACCAGAACTTTATGTTCAGATGCTTTAGTTAATATTTTACCCAGCAAGCATAAACAAGATGCAAAGATTGCAGTCGACAGCAACCTTCGCTTAAACCATACACCCCGTGTTATTAGTGAAGGCTTCTTTCAGCAAGTAGTTTACCGAACAAATGCCTGGCTTTTTTTTTTCCCCTTGAGGGTTCAAGTTGAGCCATTTACTTTAACTGCCTTCGTGTCAAACAAATCACCAGCAGCAAACCCGAGAAGGATATTTTCACTCCATTCCTACCCCATTTTCTGGCTGGTCGAAGCAGCACTGGATGTACGAAGGTGCCGCACACGTATGAGTTGGGTTTGTGCACAGTTTAAGGCTTGGCTTTTCATTTCAGACTACATTTTATCTCAGGAAGGCAGAGTTGCCTCTTCTCCACTACTGGCAGGGATGGAGCTCCGGGCAAACTCACAGTCTGTGAAGAAGCATCACCCAAGCCAAAACTGACCAAGCAAGACCAACAACATGATAAAGCCCATCAAGCTGGATGCTCCAAGACTTACTTTTCCCCCGACCCTGCCCCAAGTTTGATACAGAATCAGTTTGGAAAACTGCAGCTTAGAGATTTGGCTCAAAATGTTACATTTACATTTCCTCCACCCCCCCCACCTCCCCCAACTCCAACATTCTTATTATTCTTTAATAATCTTAAAACAAATAAGACCTAACAGATGTCTTTCAAGCCTGCACTCTTATTAATGAGAATATTGTAAGAATGGAAATCAGGTCACAAATGTTTAATACTTTGTTTAAAAAGTCTTCAGCTTCTTTAAAGAGTTCCACTAATCCCGACATGACAGATGTACAAGGCATTTTTGCTTGGGGCAGATTAAAATTCTCGCTCTGATTTGCTCTTTCATTTCGTCTGATTAAAATAACATTGCAATTTTTTTTTAGACGTGCTGACTTCAAAATAAAAAAAAAGGAAAGACTAAAAAGTGACCAGTAAAGGCCAGCGTGATCACAATAAAAGTACAATTATTATTGTTAAGATAAAAAAAGCAAGACAAAAGGAATGGAGGGACAGCCAGTCCATACCCAGGTTAGCGTTAAAGCTCTGTGTTAAAGATAAAAGGGGGACCTTTCCAAACTGTGTTTTTCCATTTGAAAGTGTTTATTAATCTATTCTCTCTGAAGCAAAAAGTTCAATGAAAGACAAGGATCAGAAGTATTTTAATTCAGGTGAAAATTATGGGGTTTTTAATCTTTTTTTTTTTTTTCCCCAAACCGAACTGAAAAGCAGGGTATTACGATGTGTCGCTTTATTATTCTGCTGTAAGACTGATACTTGCTGGGAACAGCCCAACTGGCAGGACAAGGTGATCTTGGCCACCCTTTTCTCAGCGAAACTGTGTTCCCTATTTCCTTTCCTGATCTCCATTCACACCGGACCGGCCTTCCCTGGACAAGATCTCACAGCTAACTTCATTTCCTCACTGCCAGAAAACACGCCAGCATCTGAGTCACGTATGAAGGTGTGCATGGCAACGGATACCCCAGGATGCTCTGATCGGATCAGAGTATAGTTTTGAGCTGGGCTGGAGCCCCAGCCATGCTCGCAGCCTGTCTCCTCTCCCCATGCTCATCTGTAAACAAGCCGGAGGCTCGTGCCTTTGCCCTCATGGGTCTGCCTGAAAGTGGCCACAGCTCCCAGTGCCGGGTGCCTCCAGGGCACAGCTGTACCAGTTTCATACAGGCAGTGGATGGAGGCATTGCTTTACAAAGCAGCCAGTGATGTTCAAAATACAGACCCCCAAAGGGCAAACTCTTGCTTAAAGGGACCAAGACTTCACATTAATATCTCAGGCTGGACCTTTCTGGATCTTTTCTGCATCCCCATCCTCGCCTGCAAAACCACAGCAAGGCCTCACAGAAGTGCTGTAGGGATGAATAAGATCAACAACAGTAGAATACTGGGTTTGTGTTGTGTACTTAGCCATTTTTCCGTAAAACTCCAACTTGTGCCTTCTCTAAGTGTCCACAGAAAAATCCACAAAATGTTTCAAGCGTTTGAGGATTTTTTCCATTCAGGGGATTTAAAATGTTTAAATTCTCAAAAATAACCATTCAACACACGTTCATACCCCTGAGATGCCCTCACCTCGGTGCCCACCTCAGGCTATTCCCAGGGCAGAAACAAACTCCCACCCACACAAGGTGTGACAAAGCAGCTCTGGGAAGCTGAGTGATGCTCTCCTGTGCTGCTGCTCTCACCCAGGAGCAGCCCAGAGAACCTGCCCAGTGAACAGACACTTGGAAACTGATCTTCACCTTCTGTTTTTCAGACTTGTCCCAAACTGCCAAGCCACCACACAGTGAAGCAGCTTCCAAGCTCTGCAAGGGCGAACGCTGCACCTTCAGAAATTCCTTTCCACAGATTTACCTGTCTAGAGGGGAAAGTTGCTTCTTCCAAATACACACACACAAAGCCTTTTCTCCTCAATGAAAATATCTGTGGGGAGTCAGGGGTGACAGTTTTCCCTCCCATCTCTGGAGGAAGTCGAAGGGATACCCCATCCTTGCTCTCTGACGTTTCCCATGACCTGGCTCCCAGGTCCTGGAGCAGAAATCTTGTGTAAAATCATTTCATTCTAAAAGCAAGGTGGTTCAAGGCACTGCTCCCATCCCAGAAACCATTCACAGTATGTGCTCATCAGGCTGCTTCTCTATTTACGCCATGGTCACCTCTCTAAGGATGGTGGGTCAAGTTTCTATTTTGCAACGGTAAAGTGCCTCAGAAGAGATACAGAATATTTTAAGGTGGGAGGTTTCGCACAAGTCAGCCTTAAGGATGTCAGAGACACCAGGGACTCTGCATCACAAGCCCAAGGAGAGCAGAACTGGTAAGTACATGGTGAGGTTGTTCTTTGCAGAAGCCAGCAAACCCCAGGAGATAAGTGTAAAGGAAGGTGGGAAGAGTGGGGTTTCCTGACAGCAACTTCTGCTCCATCAAATCTCTAGAAGCACCTGGGAACTGAGAAGTGTGGGTGGGAATTAATCCCAACCTGATAGTCCCTTTCACACAGCCACTGCAGGGCTACCTCCTCAAAAGACAAATCCACCTGAGGTACCGGGGCCACCATAACCTCCCTCCCGAGTGTCAGCATCCTTGTCTGCACAGCCAGGGAAGTAAACAGCATTTGCACAGCAAATATTTCAAAGGGGGGATTTCTTGGGGAAAGAAGAGTAACACGTGGTAATTTATTCGCAGCTCCTTAAGTTCATAATGTAGATCCTCCACCCTCAGCTTCCACATACAAGAATAACTATAAAGTGATGACAGGAGATGTCTTTTGTCATTAAGGAAAGAGCTCCAGCAACCAAGCCCCACAGTTTACTGCTGTAAAAATAAGTTCTTCCCATTTACAAACTCTCTCTCTCTCACACACACACACACACACACAACATGAAGGGGGGACCAGGTCTTGCCCCCCACTTTGCCATCGTTAAACTCTCGGCCTGACTTCCCAGCGTTAACGCAATGCTTTCCCCGTTTCCCTCCCCTTCCCACGGCTGATTTCATGGCTTCTGGGAAGCCCAACCCAGCCGTGGCGATTTCCCCAGCACGCTCCAGCCTTTACTGTAAACCTGCCCTTTCCCCTCATCACTCAGCTCTCGGGGGGCAAAGGGTCCCCCTAAACTTTCAAGTGGGACAGATGTCAGCACCCCTTGTAAAATCAGCACCCCAGGGTTGCAAAAGGACAGCTCTATCCTTTGCCGTGGAGGGAGCTACAGATCATTTTGCACTGCACCGACTGATTTGGGGGGCTCAGGAGTATTAAACTCACCTGCCCTCCTCAAGCCTTGATGCAGAACCACGGTGGCATTTGGGGGTGGGGGGAAGGGGAAGAGTTTGTATTCCTGAGCACCAAAAGCTGTGGAAATCAGCCTGTTTAGGGTGTATTGCTAACTTAGGGTACATTGCTCCCCTCAAAAGCCCAAGCAGAGCAGCACACCCCATCCAGAAGTCAAGTTCGGAGGCAGCACCCCAAAGCCGATGCTCCCGGGGGGGTGAGTTCAGCACTGTCTGATAAAATGGCAGCTGCTCTGACGCTGAGCTACGTCTTGCAAAGTCAGCCCTGCCCTCATCCTCTGACTGCCAGGAACCACCGCCGGCTCCCCTGGCTCCTCAGTTTGTGGCTCCGGGTTTTTGGGGAGGTCCCGGTCCCGTTGAGTTTGTCCCCAGCCCAATGACATCCCCCACATCCCGGCTGGAAAGCACCAGTGTTTGTGTCCCCCCCCCTTCCATCCCAGCCCGGGGCCGTTAACCAACCCAAAACAAAAGCCAGGAGAAGGGGGGGAGCACAGCTCTGACCCCCCCACCCCCCTGGCTGCTTCCCCCCTGCTCCGTGTCCCCCTTGTTTTGGGGACAAGGATGAGTCCGCGGGCAGAGGGACCGGACACCGAGCAGCAGCAGCGCCGGGAAGTGGGGAGAAAAGGGGGGGCTGGGCTCTTCAGGGGAAGGGGGGGGATCTCCCCCACTTCCAGCCCAGGGGGACGGGGCACTCCCGTCCCAATCTACCACAGCCACCCGTGGCAGTGACCCTCGGGACGCCCCCCCAAGCGGGCTGAACCCCAGGGATCCCCCCATGCAGAGACTCATGGGGGGGAGCGGGGGGTGCATTTCTGCTTTCTGTACGGTACGAGATGCGCACACACACCTCCCCCCCCCGCGCTGTCCCCTGCCCCCAAGGGCTGCCCTGGGAGGATTCACTGGACTGCAGAAGGGACAAGAGGCTCTGCCCACCCACCCCCCTTCTCGACAGGACCCCCGGGGCAGTTGTCACCTCCGGGGCAGTTGGGACCCCCGGGGTCCGGTGCCCCCCCCGCCGCTGTAACAGCAATTCCAGGACAGCCTCAGACCCACCGCTCCAGGGTACCCGGACCCCAACTCCGCCAGGGCACAAGGGGCACATCCCGTCTGCTTTCTGGGAAGGGATAAACTCAACTTTTGGGAGTTTTACTACTCTTCTCGTCTTTGGGATCCCACAGATCACTAAACCATTTGCAACAACAACAAAGAAAAAAAAGAAGAGAAGAGAAAAAAAAAACACGCAAGGAAAAATAAGTTATCCTGGTCTTCCCGAGGCAGAAGAAAGAGGGGAAGAAAATGAGAGAGAGAAAGAACCCGGGTTTCTCGGGCCGCAGCAGCAGGCGATGGTTTGTGCTTTGCAACACGCGCCTGCTCCAATCTGCGCCGCTCGGGAACAATAAACAGGATCATACAAAGAAGTGGAAAGGCGGCATCTTTGCTTCTGGTTTCTATGACAGCATCAGAGACAAACCAACTATAAACTCTAATTCCTGGATTTCTCCTCCCCCCCCCAACCCCCTTTTGTCTGCCATTAATTAAAGTGGCCATATGGAAAAGGCTGATAATAACAGCAGATGAGCCAACGAGAGAGAGGGAAAGAAAAGAAAAAATAACCAAAAGTAGCGGCGAGGCGATGGCGAGGGTTTAGCCTGGGCTTTTTGCACTTGTTTTCAGCGGCTGCTCGGAGCGAGGGGGCTCAACAATAGCGGGAGGAGAACGGCTGGGTCGGGGGGAGCAGCCTGGCCCCCTCCCCTGCCCCAGCAGCTCGGCTCTGGGGTGAGGGGAGCTCACACACCCCACACCTCCCTCTCCAATCCCCACAACCTCCCCCTTTGCGTAGGGGAGCCTCGGAGGGTGCTGAGCCCCCCCGCTTTGAGGCCGCCTCTCCGGGGAGGGTCGGTCCTACCCTCGGGCAAACTGCGTCCTAAACTCAGCCTAAGTCGCCGGGGTCGATCACAGCGCAAAGCACAGCCTGAGGCACCAGCCCCCTCCCCCTAAACTACGCACAAAAAAACCCAACAACAAAACTTTGCTAAAATTGATAAAGAGATTAGCCAAGCAAAGCCTCTTCCGAGCTAGCTATAAATAAGAACCCGCAGATTTCTGTCGTGGCTGATGTACAGAGAGCAATCCGCAAACATGGCACGCTTCCCTTGTTCCTCGCTGCTATAGAGAACTCGAGAGTAGGCAATCCTGGGGAAAAGCGGGGGGGGGGGGGGGAAGAGAGAAGGGAAAAAATGAAAAAAAAAAAAAGAGAGGAGGAGAAAAAAAAAAAAAAAAAAAAAAAAAAGAAAAGAAAAGGGGTCTGGCAAGAGCGAGCACCGGGCAAACGCCAGCCCTACACACCCGCGGAGAGGGCAACTGCGGAGTTGGGTTGGAGTTTTTGCAGGAAGGGGGTCTGGGGTGTGAGGAGGAAAAGGGGGGTGGGGGGTGTAGAGCCCGGAGAGGGATGCGCGGAACCCCCGCGGCCGCGCAGCGCCATCAGCACCTCCGAGAGCTCCGCGGAGCGTCTTCTGCTAACACCGCGCACGCTTCCCTCCGGATAAACATCCACCCATCTCGCGGTCCACAAACCCGGCAAGCATCCTCTCCCAGAAATATTCAGAAAGTTTCCCGGCTGGATGCGACGTTGTAGGGTTTGGGGTTTTTTTTTCCCCTCGCAATAAATCTCCTTTCGGGTCTTATTCAAGCTCTTTTCAGTCAGAAGCGGAACATGTCCACTAGCGTCTCGCAGCCAGCGAGCAAAGATGGACCTAGGAGCATGATGATCATCATAAAAATCCCCTCGGTTCTCCAGTGCAATTTTCAAAACAACAACCCAGCCTTCGTGCTCTAAAGGCGAAACGCCTGCGTCTGTTTACATCAACTGTGCGCTCCGAAAGCCTTTCCCCTCGGTCTCAATCCAAGGGAGGGGAGGGAAAAAAAAAAAAAAAAAAAAAAAAAAAAAGACAGAAAAAAAGAAGACAAGAAAAAAAAAAGCCAGCATTATCTGCCTTTGTCAGCGAAAGAACATAATATTGACTTACCTTTCCCCACAGCTATTGTCTGCCCCTTTGCAAAATGACATCACGGAAACCAATCATGAAATTTGCATGGGGGAGGTTGTGGGGGGAGAGTTCTTGGAGGGCAGCCCACTTCCCTACACCAGTAACACGCGTGTAAGACGGGTTGTTGGTTTCAATTAAATATCTGATACTCCTTAGTGTGTGAACTCTTAAGCCTGCTAAAGGCAATGTCTCATTTACTTAATGACCGCTCTCATTAATGGAAATGGCACAGAGGGGGCTTGCTGCGCCTTCCCTTTGTAAATACACTACCCATGAACCCTTGGGGTTGCAATATATCTGTTTACTCTCTGAGGTGAAATAAATTTACAGTATAGCATCAAAAGAGAGAGAGAGAGAGAGAGAGAGAGAGAGAGAGAGAGAGAGAGAGAGAGAGAGAGAGAGAGAGAGAGAGAGAGAGATGGAGCTGCTGACTTGAGTGCACGGAGAGTTGGGGCTCTCCCAGCCCCGCCAGCCCCTCTGGCCTCGTACCCTCTCCCCCCTCCCCCAAGACCCAGCAGAAGGTGAGTGATTTTACCCGAGTTGATTCATAATTAATATGCACGAGGCTCGGGGCTCCCTTTGATAGCAGCAACACAAAAGGACAGCGAGCGCGACAAGCACCGTGCCGTGTCCCCCCCCCCGCGCATCCCAACGCGTGGTACGGCCCAATAATTCCTAATAGCAGCAAGCAGCGAGTGACAGATGCCCTGGGTTAGCACAGCTCCAGCGAAAGTACTTTACAATATTTATTGGTGGTTAGGAAGATGACCTATCACCATAAAGAACAGACCGGGGAATTTATCGCCTCTATGAAGCTGGAAGTATTGCATATTAGCCGATATACATATTCAAAAGTGAGTGGTTAAAAGGTATATAAATATTTTTTTTTCCTCCTCCCCTAAAGAAAAAAAAAAAATAAATGGCACAACGTATCCCCAGCAGACATCGCCTCACTCCGGGAAGGACGGATCGCTCAGGTTGTTAAGCTTTAGGCTTCGTGATGGGAAGGGGGATAACATAACGATAAGTCCTAAAACAAAACGGTGACTAAAATAGTTTGGGGATGGTTTCCAAGAGAGGAAAGTGCGTGTTCTTCCATCTCTGCCCGGAAAGAGCTGCGCTCTCCAGGAGCCGGCATCATCTTCCCTTGAAAATCCCTCTGTTCGGCGGAGATTTGGCCACCCCGTGAGGAGAAAACCCTCACCGGGCTGGAGGGAAGGAGGCTCTGGGTAGGAAGGGCACTGGCACATCCCGCGTCCCCCAGGTGGGAGCGTTTAACACTTGCATTGCAACTTTTCGGAAGGAGCAGGGGGAAACACAGGCATGCTGCAGCGCTCCGGGGGTCACCTTCCTATCCAGCGCTTTTCCCTGCACCCCCACCCCATCCCCAGCATCGCGAAAAAGATGAAGACTTTACTGTCAGCTTAATGAAGATTTCCGAAAAGATGCGGGAGCTCACAAATGGACGGAAACCCCAGGAGCCTTTAGAAAGCTGAGAGAGCAGAGGCAGAGCCTGGCAGGGAAAGTTGAATCCTGCTAGGGATGCATTCTTTTGCGCAAAACTCCGACTCCAGAGCTGCAGGAGCCCCAGCAGCCCCTCTCCAGCTCCCCACCACCCCGGTCAGGTTCGGGGCAGGCAGGAGAAGGAAATGTCTCGCACACTGCCCGATAGTTAAGCCCATCCCATGCCCATTATTAGCTCCGTCGGGCACTGGGCTCGAGAGAGCGCTGGATGCAACCCCAGCTCACCCATGGACAGTTACAGGGCACATGGCAGGGGACAGTAATTTTAGTTCCTATTTCAGGCGTTGCATCGAGGAAAGTGAGACAGAAATACTAATTTTAAACTGTTGAGGCAGCTTTGGAGATTCTTACGATGCCCATTTCCATGGTTTGGAACGCTCCTAAACCATTAACATAAAGGAGGTATTCAGCAGAGAGTACTCCTGAAAAGCCGTTTTCTATCTGCTTTGGACACACCACGAAGACAGGGATATTTTACATCCTAAACCTTTGGCATTCAGAAATTCTATTAAAGTCTTATCTGCAGGCAGCAGGCCTGGTGCTACACTGCATCTCCATTGTTCTGCACCCGAGATAGAATCAAAGGGAGGGACGGGGGGACTCAGCTCCTCTGCTCACAAAGCTGCCTGGTCCTCTCCACTGCTATTTCATTTACAGGCGTAATGCTAAAACTTGAGAAACAAAAGCACAATAGATAGGCTGGAAAGCAGGAGGGAAGTGTGTATGCACATGTATTTGTGTCCTCTCACACTGCATGTACATGAACATACACACGTGCAAACATACGTGTGCCTCTCAGCGTTACCACAGATTAATTTTATTATTGTTGCTGTTGCCTTTATTAAATCACCACTTTCCTAGGAACCCTAAGGCAGCTGACAGCTTTGATACCACTCTAAGCTCCGGGCTGCGAGAGGGTGTTTGGTTGTTCTTTGTTCCCAAACTCCCCAGACTTCCCCTTCTTCTCTAAATGCTACAGACAAGCGACGCCTTACCCGGAGTTTCCAGTCCCCACCAACTTCGGCAGGAATTCCCATCTCACAGCCCCCAGATCCTTCACAATCCCTGAATATTTTCAGGTCAGGCTGTCCGCCACCCCTCCAACTTGGAGGAGCCCGTGGGGGAAATTGCTACCACGCGTGGGCTGCAGCGCGGCGGCGGGTCAGCACCACGGCTGTGGACAGCTCCTCCTGCTCCTGCCTTAAAGCATTTTCGACCCTTTTAAGCGCTTTTCAACATTTCCCCCTTTTTTTCCAAAGCCCTACAGAGTCACTCTACAGCTGTTTTCAGAGAGGAGATAATTATTGTGCGTTCCCAGGTCTGGAAAGGCTGCCCCTTCCCTAAAGGGAACCATATGGCACAGAGGTATAAAATAAATATTGAAGTATTTTCACCTTTGGAGCATTGAGATGAGTGCTCCTGTAGCCTGCAGAAGTGAAAGCTGAAGGGATTTTTAAATTAGACTCCTTTCACGCACCCCACCCTTGCAATTTTTTTAAAAAATCTTTTTATGCTCATGTTTTTAGAGCAAGCATTTCAATTCTGAGATTATTTAAAATAAAAGTGCCTTTTCTTGTGTAAATGCAGACATAAAATCGCCACGCTGCATTTCGTGAGTCTTCTCTGAGTCTGTTTCAACGTAAATTAGATCTCAAACTTTATGCATTTGTAATTGGCACCAGCTTCTCCGGTTACCAGCTGGGGGTGAAAGATTTTTTTTTTTTTTTCCCTTGTTTCTTTCTGAAAGCTTCTATGCAGATGGGCTGGCTGCCTTAATGCCTCAGACTACAATTAGTGCTGTTGTATGCCGAATAGAAATGGCCAGCATTAATATTGTATATGGAACAGCTGAAGGGTTGCGAAGAAACCTGCCCACTACAGGCCCCTGGCAGATGGAACAACATGCGCAGGCACAAAAAAAAACTTTTAATAACCCTTTGCTCGCTCTCTGGCGCGCCCCTTCTCCCCGATTTGGGCGGTTCCTTTCCGAAGAGGCAATGTCTTTGTCTAAACTAAATCTAGAACTCTTTTCTTCCCTGGAGAGCAACAATTGGAGCAATCAGCGTCTTTTGCAAAAGGCACCTCGCATTGTCCCAAAACTTTCTCCTTTGTGCCTTGGTTAATGCAGACACACTCAGCCGAACAGACACGAACTAACTTTATATTTAATAACACCCCCTCTCCCCTTTATCATCCAGCAACGTGTAAGAGTGGAAAAAATCCCCAAACCCACAACTTCAAAACCAAACCAAACACCACCACCCCCAGCAGAAATGTGACCAGAAGCGGCAGAAAATAGGATTTTCTTCTCACCCCCCTCCTCTCCTCCTCCTTTGTAATTAGGTGAAGCCCGCAGCAGCGGGGACAAAGGAGCGGCAGCACCGGGGGCTGCTCACACCCCCCAGCCCCTTCCCGCACCTGTAACGGAGCAAAGCGGGGGTGGAGGAGGTTAACGAGACCAGGATCTTGCTTGCTTTACGCAAACACGGGAAACCTGCGCTCGGAAACACCCTCTTAGAACCCCTTTCCACCATCCCATCAGAGGGAAAAGCACCCTAAAACAAGCGGACAGTTTGCGGGTCGACCATCCTCTCCCCAACCCCAGCGTTTGAGCCCCTTTGCCGAGGCGTGGCTTAAGCAGGGTTAAACTGCTCGAGTGCTTTAGAAGAGAAACGAGGAGGGGAAGCACAGGAACCCCCTCCCCTACGCTCACACCTCTCCCGCTCCCCCCCATCCGCCGGCAAACGGCTACGAACCGAGGAAAGTCCCGCAGAGCTTCATCCTTGCCCGGTAGCGGCTGCTGCCTTCGCCCGGAGCGGCGGGAGGGAGGGAAGGGAGGCAGGGAGGGAGCGGAGCCGCTGTGGGGTTACTCCATCATCCCTGGGAAAAGTTGTCGTCCGGAGCAAAAACTTATGCGCGGCGGCGGCCAATAGGACCTCACCGCTAAATCCCTGCAGCGCACTCGGCGGCCAATCCGCGGGGGCCCCGCACAATGGCTCTGGTGCCCCAGCCCCCCCTCGTCCTGGGAATGCTTCCCCTCTTCCCTCCCCTGCCACCCCTCCCCGCTGGACACGGATGGGGGGAGAAGCTGGGGAAGGGGATCTGTCCTCCCCAGTGGTCGGCGTCTCAGAACCTCATTTCTGCTTTTAATTAGGAGATAAGTGACAGCATGAACATCTCAATGGATGCCTTGGAGGGGGAGGGGGGAGAGAGGGGGTGGAATCCCCCGACTCCAAGCCAAACATCCCTAGTGAGCCCCAACTACCTCCACTATGTCACGGAGACCCTAAAAGACACCATCTCTGCTTGCAGAATAACAGTCCTCCTAGTTCAACCAGAAACAGGGTGGGGGATAAACCTACAGCCATGTGGGCAGGGCTCTGGGCAAGCCAGCAGTCAGGCCATTGGACCTCTTACATGTCCAAGTCTTCTTAGAAATGCACAAGTCTAATGATGGCCAAGCACTGCTCGTTGGATGCTTTGGTTGAGTTTAGGGTGTGGGGGGGATGGGAAGGGGCGAATTGCTTCTGGGAGAGATCCGGAATGGAAGAGGATGTCCCTCTGCCTCAAAGGACAGATGGCAACGTTGGACTGAACTGATCCCAGCTGGAGAAAACTGGCTACAGTCCAGTGAGGAACACTCTCATTGGCCTTCCAGATGGAAAAGCAAAGAAATAGTTACCAGGAAATAATAATAATAATAATAATAATAATAATAATAATAATAATAGAAAACTAAGAAGGATTGCGACTAGTACGTGCAATAATACTGAACTTTGTTAATCCATTGGCTTGAAGGGCAATGTGTCTTCTCTAGGTTGGGTGACTCACCATGCTTTTCTCATTATCCTAGATAAAAAAACAAGGGTAGCTTCTTCTGCGGGCCAGCCTTGGCCTGCAGAGAGAGGAAAGTACCATTTCTGAAAATGGGAGAGAGGAGGGATTGCCTGGCAAAAAGCCTAATTGACAGTGTAAAAATCCCACACCCTGACCCTGGTGGGTGAATAAGTGTATTTGCAGAGAGGGAGCAAGCCTATCCAAGCCTTCACGTGGATGATGTGGGAAAGGGAAAGGGGAAAAGCCTATGCTTGAATGGACAGGTGGCACCAGTAATAAGGAGCCATGGACAAAGCTGATGTTAACTGAAGGGGAGCTGAATGCAATTTATCTCAGCAGGGCATGCCTGTATATTTGGGTATTTTATTTTATAAACATAAGCGGAATGCGATTAGAATAAAGGTTGGCAAAGAATGTAGAACAAGAGGCTAGTTCACCCTTTGGTGCAAGATTCTGGGCTGAACTCTTTGTTGAATACCTCTAACTCCTTAATCTAGATTTCTTTGAAGGCAGAGAGCTGGAAGAGGGAGCAGGCAGGGAGGAACAGCTTTGCTGGGTTGGGGCAGGGGGTGTGGAATATCAAAGTGCACCTTTTCTTCTGCACATCCATCTGGTCTTCTGCTGGCCTCAGGGAGGGCTAAGAGAATAATAATAGTAATAATTATTATCATCATTGGATTGAACTGAAAGTCAGGAGTTTGAGTCAAATTAGAAAGGTAACTGTTGAAAAGACGAGCTTTTATTTTATATTTTTCTTTTTTTTTTTTTTTTTTGAGATCCTTGCTCTCAGAAGGACCTGGATAAGACATGCTTTGCTCAGCTGAACCACTCATCCAGGCTGGATACAGCACAGGAAAGGAGCTGCAACTGGGCTCCCGGTACAGCTACATCTGATGGCACAGATCTCCCGGCAGAAGGGGGTGTGAGACAGCCTGTTTGAGGACTGGCACCTCTTCCGCCTTTGAAATAGCAGCATTGTCTTTGCAGAATATGCTGTGCTTTATTGTCCCTTCAATCCCCACCTTGGAAGATGAGAGGTGACATTGTGGAGAGCTCTGCACTTGGAAAATGACTTTCATTACAGAATTACATGCCCAGAATTACACCTGGGCAATCTCAAACTTTCTGTCTCTCATCTTTAGCCACTTGGGGCTTTAATAGGAGATAGTAAAGTGCTGCTTCCTCCTCCTTTCTTTTCTTTTCCTTCCTCGTTCTCCTGCAGCTGCAGTGGCAGAGATTCAGCAAGGTCACTCAACTCCATTGCTTCCTGCACGCAGGAGATCTCAAACAGCCTTCCCTCAGCTCCAGCAAGCAAGGAAATGAAGCCCATTCACAGCAGCTCCAGACTGGCCCACCGTCCCCGTGCATTAGCTAGGGAAAAGGTAGAGACATGGAGGAGCAAAATGCAGAGTAAATTAGTCCATCCTTGAGCTGGAAGCTGCTGTCTTTTGTCTAGCAGAGTGAGCCCCAAAATGTCATTAGCATTGTGCACTCCTTCTCAGTGTTTTCATCAATGCTTCACGCTAGTTCTTGCTTTTTTCCTAGATTCCGTCTACCTCCTCTGCACTCCTTTCACCAGCAGGGCAGAGCTGGCCCTGGCTCCCTCCATCCTCTGGTCTCAAAGCACAGTGGGAGTTTCTCCCTTTGGGATCCGGGCTCGCCAGCGGTGTGATCCTGTTCCCAGGTGCCACTGGTCTTAGTCCTGTGCAAGCATTAAGGGGAGCAGATTCAACCCAGGAGCTGAAGAGAGCACAGATGGGAACGGAGACAAATCACAGAAACTCCGTTGATAGCTGGATGGTTCCCTGCCTGGGTTCTGGGAAGCTACATAGCTCGCATGGAAAAAGACCAAAGAAAGTATCATCTTTCTGTGGGCTGTGATTTCTGCTGGTGCACTGCCAGACCAGGGGGATTTTATAATTCCATGCGTGCAGTTTTGCATCTGAAAAAAAGAAAATCACCAAGACATTTCTCTGCGTACCCCATCGCAGTATCATGAACAGCCTGTTCTTCCTCTTAACCAGCTTCCCCAATCCACAGCAGCCCTGGCTTTTTCACAAAGAAGGGTGTAGTTGCAATTATCTGTTGACTGTTTGTTTCTGTCTTAAATCTCTTCCTCCAGCACCTCTCTCGTCGCTGTGCGAGGGAGAGCAGAGAAGCAGTATGCAGATATCGTCAAGCTCAACTTGATAGGTACTGTCAAAACTGCCAGAGTGTGGTGACAATAAACATTTTAGCTGGCTAACAATTTGCTGCAAAAAGGGTTGACCCTGAAATCAAGTTCTACTGTAATGAACACTTTGTCTCCAAATATTTGCATTTTTGCTGACAAGGTTCACTCTCCAGGAGATTTCCTCCGCCCGTGAGCAATCTGCCTTCAGACGAGAGGGAGGATGGATGCGGTTTCCTGAGCCAGTTCGTTATCTGCTGTGCGGGAGGGATGTATACACGCCTGAAATCAGCAGAGCCCCCGTGGATGGAGGATGCCTGATGAGGGGAGCTACTCAGCTCCAGAGGGTTGCTCACCCTCATCGAGAAAGGCCTTTTGTGTTAGGTACTGCATGGCACTGCAGTGCTGACACCACAAAACTGGAGGTGATGATTAGTCTCATCTAACAGATGGGGAAATTGAGGCACATGGTGGTTCAGGACTGTCTTTGCTGAGCCAGAGAGGGAGCAGCCAAGAAAGTGACAGTCAGTGCGGACTCCCTGTTACCCGGGGCTGTCCCAAAACAGCACTGGAAGGCTGAAGCATCCCATTATCATCCTCTCAATCCACCTGGGCCCCTCTGTCTCCTGGTGGGTAGCCTAAGGTTACTCCTACTTCTCCACTATAAACTCCAGGAGCCACTGGGAAGAAAATACCCCAGTTAAAGGCTACAAGCCAAGTTCTCTGATTCACCATTGACTCCAAAGAGTCATTTTTCTCCTTTTCCTTCTTCTTCCCTTCGTTCCCTCCTCTCTGGCACAGGACAATTACCAGAGCTCCAAGACACACACCACAAGCCCCTTGCCAGCTGAGCCATTTCACCCTGTCCTCATTGCAAGCCATGCTGAGAAGGCCGTAAAGCACAAGGGAGGGATAATTACTAGTCCCAGCACTGTGATGATAATTAATACTCTGCTAAAAGGAGCACTTGTCAGGTCAAGGAGCAGAAGGAGGGATGGGAAAGCAAATAGGCAAAAATAAAACCTGAGCAAAGGTTTGCAGTGAGGAAGGGGCTGGGGGCAAAGAGACAGGAGGAGCTGTGGGGTGCAGATGTCCAGGGCGATGGGGATGAGGTCTGTGCTCATCTACAGGAGAAGAAAGTTGGTGATTCACCCCCATTGATGGGCTGTCAGGGAGCTTTACTGTGCATCATATCACAGGACCCCCTCCCTTCATCAGTACAAGGCTGAGAGCCAAGAAGACCCAGCAGCCAGCAACACACTAAGCCAACCTGGAACAGAGCATATTTGCCCCCCTGAAGAGGTGAGAGGGGTCAGGCAAAGATGCTCCCAGGTTTGTCAGCTTGGTCACACACTTTGCGATGTCTTCGGCCGCGGGGCTCCTTGGCAGCTCCCGGTGCAGAGCTGCAGCTCGGGGTGTCCCCTTCTCCCTGTCCTCTTGATCAGGGAGGGAGATGCACTTTGCTTGATGGGCCCTGGAATGGCTGGTGTCTTTCAGCCAGGTTTCTGCCCCAAGCAGGGATACTGCAGGAAAAGCCATATTTTACTCTGTTTTTATGGCTGCAGTTCCTCTTTGCCAATTTGGGCTCCCTCAGATGCAGACATTTGGCCAGGAGTGTGCATCTTGCTGCCCGTGTGTCAAAGGGACTGAAAGTAATTTCTGCTGTCCTACTACTCACTTCTAAAAGAAAAATCTCTTCCTTGAGAAACAAGAGCTATTCCACTTTCCTTCTAAAATACCATCTATTATTTAGGAAACAGCTTTCATTTCCAGGCCAAACCAGCTCCATCGCTGAGTGAGCATCCCGCAGACCTCACATCAGAGAAGCAAGGCACTCAAACAAATAGAGGTATCTGCTCACCCCCCGATGCACACTGAGAGCTCCTCTTCTCCTGAGGTACAGCTCTGCCCTCTCCCTGAGCTTTCTGAATTTAAGACTGACTTCACCATTTGGGGAACCTCAGAGTCCACCTTTTAATTGAGGTTGTAGAAGGAAATGTAGAAGCATAAATTATTCCGTGGTAGCAATGGGGATCTTGAAACATAGACTTCATAAATCTAAACTCAATAAATCTGAGCAAGGTGAAACATTAGAGGAAGGAGGAAGTTAGCCAAGGAAACACAGGCTTGGGGCTTTTCCCCTGGCAAGAGGCTTCTGGACAGCCTTGGGCAAACGGGTTCGTTCTTTTCTCCTTTGATCTCATCACCTGAATGATCAGCAAAATACCTCTGCATGCCCTGCCTGTCAGCCTCTTGCAACAACTGAGTTAAACCTAAAAAGACAACCCAGAACCCATAGCAAAGGGTGAGAGAAACAGAAAAGCATTGGCAAGGGAGAAAAATATGTTTTCAGACAAGATTTAAAAAGAAATGTTATGTTAATACTAGTTTGGCGTCATATGTCATAACACCATCAAAATGACATGCTGTCACCACTAATACGACTGTTTAGGGAATATGCAACATGAACAAAAAAGCAATTCACTTAGAAACAAACTGGGATGAGTCTAGATTGTAAGAAAACAGAAATATGCTGCAATCCAAAGCAGGACCAGACAAATGCTACATAGCTTTTGATGATGGTGGTACAGACGGCGACCAGAAGCTCCAAACAGAACTTACTCCTTTTTTTTTCCATGGCCTCTTAGCCTTCGCTGGGATAATCTGCTCATAAGAGAGAAGCAGTTTGAGGACAGCTGTTCTGGCATAAATTAAAAAGCCCTACAGTCCTTTCCTAATAAACCACTTTCCTTCTAAGATCTTCTTCCTCGATTTGTTTTAATACCTGTCCCTAATTAAGTCCGGCGAGAGGAATTCACTACTTCAAATGAGTTTAAAATGGGTGTTCTCAAGGCACCTGCATCTGAAGAAACTTATTTTTGAAGTCCATGAATTAAATTAAGAGGGGACAATATCAAGCTGATCGTTCCCTTTTGATTAGCACAAATGAGCTGCTCTGCCCGTGCTGTGTAAAAAATCATTGTGCTTGCTTTTCCGGCTAATTTGGAGAGAGTTCAGCTGTTAGGGTGCTAAATAGTCACTTTAAAGACTACAGACCTGTGAGAGCATTTAGACTGAGTCCTTTAAAGACAAGTTTCAGCATCGTGTCACCTGCAGATGCTCTTCTCCACGGAAAGCTACAGGAACGAGCTGCCCAACAGTGCTGACAGTGGCTTGTTGACCAACAAAATTCTGGCACGAGCCCTGCATATCAGCCATGGCAACCGGGCTGACAGCATGGCAATGGCAGCTGCTACGCTCTTAAAAATATCACGGCTGAAACCCATTAAAGGAAATAAAAATAGAAAATATGCAAGAAAACAAGGCTGCGCGTGAAATAGATACCGGGAATGGTGCTAGGTACATTTATAACTATAGCGTGCCCCAAATTTTCCTGGACTTTCAACCCAATGTTTCTTCAATACAAGCAATCCAAATGTTATTTATTTTTCATCAGAAATGTCAGATTTCCTACTTTTTTTTTTAACACTTGCTAATGTGATCAAAACTAAGAGCTGATTTATATCAGACTAAAGCCAAATCACTGGTATGTGCAGATCTCCTGAGCTTCCCCAGACTTTTTTCACAACACAGGCTTTCATCCGTGCCACCCTTTTAGCCCCGCTCAGGTCCATCAGGTGCAGAATTAGGCGATGGCATGTGAAGGGAGATGCCAGTCGCCTCACTCCTCCCAACACAGTAAATATCCGATAGAAAATGGCTCAGAGCCTTGCTGAGGGGCATCTTTAATGATAATTTCATACCTCTTGTCAGAGTCTGCAGAAAAAGTGATCAATCTATGAAGGGTGATGCACCAGAACCGAACGTAACCTCCTCAAAAGACATCCTTCTCCAGCTGAGACTTGGATGAGCTAAATTCATTCCCAGTGTCAGTCCAGTGAAGCACACAATTATGCAGGAAAGTCCTGTGTAGTTATGTTAGGCCACCGCACCAGGAGCTGGAGAAATTGTGGCCAAGAATTTGCTTATGGAAGAATGAAAAACTGCCCTGTTCAATCTCTTCCTTCCCACCTGCTGGGCTTTATCTCTTAAAACCTGAAAAATAAGGCAGAGAGGTTGGCTTAGAGAGCTTTGACCCATGAGTGGGTTTTCTCATGTGGGTAACAGCTGAGCTTTTCAAACAAACCAAGCCCAGCCTTCCTCATCCAGGATGAATTACCCATACGAGAGTGGATCTGCACGACGGTGGCCTGGTTTCTGCTGGAGATGGGCACTTGCCATGCTTTCCTAGAAAAGCTCTCCGCCGTTCTCCTTGCAACATTAATTCTGAACAACAGAGATGGAATGAAACGTGTCTGAAAGCAAGCCACGAGGCAGAGAGAGATATTTAGCTCTCCTCTCCCAGAGGTCTCACCTGTGCTGGCACTCATTTAAAGATGTTAGAATGGGATTAAGGGGCTAAATCAGATAATTTATTAGTTACAGGAGCCCATTTTCCTTGCTAAATAATTGAATGCATGTGCTTAAGGCAGGAGTCCATGCTGGCCGGTGAAAGGAAGTCCATGAAACTCCAGGCTGAGATGTAACAGGATCAGACGGAGTTTGCGGCATCAAGCTGTCTGTGAAGATGTCTGGTTTTCCTTTCACCTGGAGCAGATGCTGCACGTTACTGTCAATATCAGTTCCTGGGACATTTCTGACAATGATTTACATGAAGGGATTTAAAAGGTCTGAAATTTCTTTAGAGGAAATGATTTTTCTTCTAAAGAAGAAAACAGGAGCTGAACTTGTGCCTTCATACGGGATTTTCGTTTGCTTATTTGTTGGCCAAATCTCCGTCTAGAATAAGAATTCAAAGGCTAGGTTAGGTTCAGGGCTTCACATGGCATTAGCCAAGCCAGGAAAAGAAAAAGCTGAAACACTTGCAGCAAAACCATTCTTATGAATTTTTCAACTGTTCTACAGATTTAATAAATTAAAATACTTCTTCAAATACTTGGAAGCTTATTCATCTCTGGTAACACTTGGTACCTTATCATTTCTAACTGAGCTACAGAGTTATGGATTTTGTGGTAGATCCTCCACTTAATCAACCTAAAAATATTTCCAAGAAATAGAGGCTTTCTCTATAAGTTACTGCCATGCACTATTTATCACCCAGGTTGTGCTGAGTCTGCATTCCTAATCAATGACTTGACGACTTGAGTTAGGGAACAATTAAAGATTATATCTGTGCAAAGTAAGGGATGTGAGCAAAGCAGTTTCAGCCTCCTGGGGAGGACACACATCACCCAAGATGTCTTGCATGGGGTGGCATTGCACAGGATGGGCACAACAGTAACCACAATTTCCTCATGTGAGCAAGCGCTAGGCTTGCAAAAATCCACAGGAGAAGCTGAAACACCCCGGGATTCAGTCGGTGGTGGAAAACCTCAAATATCCAAGATGTATAATTCCATTCTGCCTCCTTCAACTCTCCAAGGGCCAGGGTAGGGATGTCTGTCCTTGCAGGCATTCATCGCGTCCCCACCTTGGTGATGCTGTGCTGGCTTTCTGGCCACCTGCCACGCTCTCTCCCAGAGGTGGCAGCCTACGCTGTAGGTAAATGATGATGGCATATACATGCAGGGTGTTATGAGCACTGGGAGGCTTAACATCACTAAATACATTTAATGAATATGTATGATTTCATTTCACCCCCCCAGAAGCATTTCTACGCTTTCATTCGATCACAGTAATGTTCTGCAGCCTTAGTCTGTATCATCCACACAAACTCCACGTGCTGTGGAGTGGAGCCAGGAGACTTGGCAGGTAGGAGCTCCAGGTGAAATAGAGCCTGGCACTGTGTATGCAGCAACGAGGAGCTGGTAAAGTCATACATCCTGCTGTACACCTGCCCTGAAAGCTGAGGGGGCTCCAGCTTCCCATCCCTTCCGCAGCCTCAGCACCTCTGTGCACGTTTGCTCGTGCTGCGTGGTGTATCCACGCTGCAGAGCTACAAACATGAGAACAGGGCGAGTGTTCCCGGACACATTTACAGACTCGTGGCAGGGACAGGGATGCTCAGCAGATGGGTGTTGCCTTCACCTCGGTGGATGAAACTCATTTCAGCCCATGACAGGTTTAGTCCTGTGAGCCAACAAGTGGAGGTCAGAAGATCCCGGCAGAAAACAAATGAGAAATGGCATCCTTCACAAATTCCTGCAGTAACTTCTTTCCTCTCCAGCCACAGCACCTCTCTCAAAGCCCAGAGCCACAGCAGAGGGTTCCGGCAGGGAAATGTCATTTCCAGCCTGGGTGCTGCCAGGAAGTCTCCCTGGGTGTCCCTGTTGCTTGCTTTCGGCCGTCTCCTTCTGACTTTATGTATTGCTGGGACCATGGCTTGTAAAACCTCCTGCTGGCATCGCCCATTGCCCCGGCTTTAGCTCACGTGCTCCTTACAGCTCTTGCAGCCTCTGTGCCAGTGAGTTACGTCCTGAATAAAACAGATGCATTAAAAATTACTTTGTCCGGAAGCAGAAACACGGTGCAGCTTCTCACACTCTTGTTTATGTCCCTCTGTCAAAGTCCATGTCCCCTCCTGTCCCCTTTGGGGATGCACTTAAAGTCACTCATCTCAATGTGCTGTTATAGGTCCCCATCTCAAATCTTGGCTTGGGAGCCTTTAAACACAAGGCAGCATGGGTGAAAGTCCACAAGGACAGAACCCACTTCCCCCTAACCCCTCCCATTTGCTTTCCAGAATGTCCCTGGTTAGGAGGGGTGAACATGTTTAGGGACATGGTAATTTATGGTATCCATTTATGACAAGGACAGCCCACCATCAGTCAGAAAACAGGGGAAGAAATGAATTAGCTCGGTTAGTTTTCTTCACCGCTTAATTATTCCAGAGAGGTTGAGTTCTGGGGAGGGCGATGAATCATTGTTTATGAAATATTTCTTCCAAGAAGATGATTTGAAAAATAAGTTTATAATTTATTGCAACCTCTTGCTTTCTCGGGGAACAGTAGCCAAAGGAGGAAAGTTCCTCCCTCCCCTGTTCGCCTCCCCTGTTCGTTATCACTATAATCTTACCTCACATACCCTCTCCTTACCCTTTAAACATTATATCTCCTCCCGCTTGTGTGCGGAGGTGTAGCCGTGTGCAGGGAGGGGGGGAGCTGGTGTGGAGGGACAGACTGGGGGAAATCGTCACATATTTCAGGCTGGCTCTATTTAAATGAGTTTGGGATTGTGCTTCTCTGGAGCAGATGGCCCTGGAGATAATGATGCCTGAGCAGCAGAGGCTGGAACCCCTCTCTCCTGTTGCCATGGCAGGCCACGGGCCTGAAATGGATTCTGCTTATTAAATTTGCGAGCTCTTGTGTACTCAGGATGAATGGCGTTCAGTCATAAAGAGGCCCAACCTCCTAATGTCGCTGGATAGTTTTATCTTAGAAAGCCAGGCACTCTAACTCCGCCAGACGAGGGTCTCATTAACCTATCAACAGCAGCCGCGGAGGAGTTCAACCCACGGGGGCTTTGAACGGGGAGAGAGGGGTGTTTCCCGGAACGTGCCCAACGCTGGCTGCCCTCGTGGTGTAAAAAACCCATAGTGAGGGTGGTCGATCAACTATGGGCTCAAAAAGGGGTGAGCTCTGCTTGGCATGCAAGGACCCACGTGTTTCCCACATGTGTTTGTATGGGACCTAACAGAACAGAGCCCATCGGAGCTGGCAACGCCGCCGTTAGCTCCGATACGAATATTAACAAGGGTCTGGGATTCACCGGGCCACTGATTTGCACTGTAACCTCTGCTTTTTAAATCAAGATAACATAGAAGTACTTACAATGCTGCCTTGGAGCCAGAACAAGAACATTGTGGGGCAGAGATTGCAGTCCGTGATAGGAATTGCAGGAGGATTAAATGAAAGAATTTGAGATTTAGAGGACAAAGTTCCTAAAAAAAGAAAGAAACAAAAAGTCAAAGATAAGGTTGGTAGTTCTGCCTTTTCTGACTTTCCTGTAGGACTCGTCTTGGCTAACGCTCACAGAGGCACAATGCTCCTCTGAGAGACTCGAGATGTTGCAGATTAAATAGAGCAGGCTAAAAAGCTTTACCTGAAAACTTCCTTTTTTTCTACAGAAGTTTGTGGGGTTTGGTTCGAGCAAATATTATATTTTCCAGGCATGACAGACAAATCTGGCTTTTCCAGAGCACTGGAAATGAGTGTTTCCTCCTGGTGGCCCTTCCACCCAACCCTTCCACTCAGGTTTACTCCAAATGATGTGCTAAGACTTAAATAAAAACTTGTTTTATGAGCATAAGACCAAGTTTACTGATGATTCAAGGTGTAGCACGGAGGGGATTTTGTTTTCTGCTGTACTTCTTTGTAGAGCCGCCTTTCCGAAACACGCCGATGGTCTGGAAGAATGGAAATTGGATATGCAGTGAGACAACGCGTGTTACATTATAATGCAGTTAATTTTGATTAACCAGAGGTTGGTAAAACAGCACTGCACTATATTTAGTTTCACATCACACTTTTTTTACATGTTATTATGCAAATTTTTGCACGAGCCTTATTTCAAATGCAACCCAACTCTGTTTTCTTCCCCGCTTAGGGGGGAATCTACATTGCTGCACGGCCAACAAAAGCTTACCTGCCTGTGCTGTTCTGGGTGGTTTCCCTGCTCTGGAAGCATCCACCTGCCCAGCCAAGCCTGTAATATGAAATAATCACACCAAAAATTGTCAGCACTGGACTTTTTTCCCCAGGAGTGACATGGAAGTGAGGACTGCTTGCAAGTCTTTCCACTCCAAGGGAAGAGATCATAGACCAAACACCTGCAAACACCTTCATGACCTAGTGATGCACTTGGCACAATCTGTAGCTGTAAAGTTGGTGGGAAGCATTTCCCCCACCCCCAATCATAAGAAAATATTGATGTGTTGGAGAGGGAAACAAACATTCATAGACCAGAAATTGGGGTTGTAGGTCTTCCTTCTTCCACAAGAGGTGAGCAGGGAGCTTGGTCTCTTTGAGTCTTAGGGCATCGTGGCAGGTAACTGCAGAGTCACACAGAAGGGGCTGGAAATGATCTAAGAAGTCCACCTTGGCTTCCAAATCCCTTGTTACAACTGAGTAAAAGACAGTAATTGCACAGGGTTGGTGCAAATAATCACCTGTATTTTGGAAATATCATCCTGGCCTCTGTAAATGAAGCGCAAAAGTCAAATCTCAGCATTCAATTCTTCCACCTTCTTGATTTTGAGGTGAATAGTCTTAACGAAATAGTGGCAAATGGGATGTTCACAAGAATTTTGTTCCCTTGGCAAAGCCAATGGAATATTTAGATTTAACACTCCTATTTATTTTGGTGAGTGCTGAGTATCTACATCCTGCAGTTGGCTTTGAAAATCACGGTCACATCCAAGGATTCTGGTCATCTCCCCTGCCAGCTGCTGGCCTTGGAGGGACTTCTGCAGTATGTGCAGCTTTAAGCTGAAATGATATGAAACCTAACCCTCGCTCAATATCAGCTATTTGGAAAGCTCTGCAGACCAGAGGAGCAGAAACACGTGCCCAGCTTTTCACAGAGCTCTCAAAATACAGCCCCAACGATATTGAGTGGACTTAATTCCAATTTTAAAAGGCTGGTAGGGTGTTTGTCCATTTACTTCTTTCCAGCCATGTTCCCCAGCAGCCCTCCTGACCTGGGCTGGCCCCTGGAGCCGGAGCTGGGCTAGAGGCCAGGTTCATGGATGGGTTGGGTGTTAACGTGCGTAAGCCTGCTCTGGCACCTGTGTAGACGTAGTCTGCAAGACATTCAGGGTCACCTTGAGAGACTGTGTGAGAGCAGAGGACTGAAGCCCGGTCTCCTGCACACCAGGTTGGTGCTTCCACCCCTGACCCACTGCCCTCTTTGTTCTGAAATCCTTGTCAATAGCGAGGGTGGAGGAAAGGACAGGCAAAATGCGTCTGGGGCAGCTGCCTGTGAGTGTGGAGCATAGAAAAGGGATTAGCTCTGTCTTCAAAATGCAAATCCCCTTGACACATGCCAAGCTCACAGGCACTCCTGGAGCCGTTTGCCCGGTCCTGACTTATAGCTTTTACACAGGCGCAAGCTTGCCAACTTAATGTCGGAGGTATGAACACCAGCGAATTAAAACGGAGCTACAAATGAAAAGCCGATTAACAGATATTAGAAAGACATTGAGACGAAGAGGCCACAGCAATGGAGAAAGACTTCTGGCTCTCACCTTGGTTTGTAACACAACCTCCTCCCTGATCTCTGCATCTCCTTTGCCGTTTCCTAATCCCCTTGCACAGGGAGAAGCTGACATCAGAGGAAAGATGGGATTCTGAAGATTTCTCCACGTCAAAATCCAGCCCCCAAAGTACACAAAACCACAAGAAGAAAAGGGGGACGTAGCTTGCTGTCCAGGACAGCCCTATGGACAATAACTGTGTGCAACCGGAAGGTTCTCCATTGCTATTAAAGCATTTATGGAGAAATGTGACTGAGGGGCTTTCAACTGTACTGGACATGCACAGATTAACTGGAAAGCTTGCTCATCAGTCAGTAAAGTTACGGAGCACATTACACCTGCTACAGCATTAGCATCGCTCTTACAGCCCAGGCCTTCACAATCCTACCCTGCGATCAGTTATTTACAGACCGTGCCCTAAACTGGACACTCATTAAACTGGGAGGCATGAATTGCCAATTCATCATTGTCTCTCAAGACCTGCCTACCCATCAGACAGACTAAGCTGCTGCAAACAGGTGGTCTTGACCGAAGCTAGGAGGCATTGAAACAGCCAATAACAACCTCCATCAAAGCTGCTGCAGTCTGAGCAGTTCACACAAAGCCATGTGAGTGGAGAAAATCTCTTTTTCTGCTCCCCAGAAGAGGCAGAAATTCAAATGGTCCGAAAAGGCAACCGTGGCTCACGGGAAGGGAAGGATCTGAGGACTTCACATCAACATCAGTTATTCCATTTCTCTCTCCATCAGCCCTTGGCGAAGCATTGCTCAGGAGAAGGCTGCACAAGGCTGGTGCAGGAGGCCTTGTGCTCGTGGGCTGGCATCAGTGCAGGGAACCGAAAGACTTCACAACAAGAGGAACAATGAGGCACTGGAGCGCGTCCAGAGAAGGACAGTGAAGCTGGTGAAGGGGCTGGAGAATAAGTCTTATAAGGAGCAGCTGAGTGGCCTGGGGTTGTTTAGTCTGGAGAAGAGAAGGCTGAGGGAAAACCTTATTGCTCTCTACAACTGCTTAAGAGGAGGTTGTAACGAGGTGGGTGTTGGCCTCTTCTCCCATAAAATAAATTATAGGATGAGAGGAAACAGCCTCAAGTTGCACCTGGGGAGGTTTAGATTGGATATCAGGAAAAATTTCTCAGGCACTGGCAGAGGCTGCCCAGGGAGGTGGCTGCGTCACCATGCCTGGAGGGATTTAAAAGTTGGATAGATGGGGTGCTCTGTGATCTGGTTTGAAGTGGACAGGTACAGTTAGACCTGATGGTCTCAAAGGTCTTTTCCAACCAAACAATTCTATGATTCTACAAAAGAGCAAGCAGGAAATGCTGACATTGGTGATCAAAAATCACTGTGTATTTCCTGAGACTGTTGGGTTTATGCCTTAAAATTTATGAAGCGAACAGCAAAAAGGCACTTTAGAAACCCTGGCAAAGGCAAGTTTAAAACACAGGATAAAGATTGGTCTTTTCCCTCCCTTTGTTACTAAAGAACTAATTTGGAACTTGAGATTTTCTGGCTTGTGAATGCCTCTTGTGCCTTCCCAAAGCGGGACATACCCACAAGCAGTTTTATAAATTGAAGACAAACACTTCAGTCACGAAGCCAGCTTAACTTCACAGGGAAAACAAGATCGGCATTAACCCGGCGTTCTTGAAGTAACGTTTTAGTTTTTCTGCTAAAAAATAAATTACTGACTACAGGAGGAAGAAAGGAATCATTTTGCTGTGATAATTGCAAAGCACACAAAAAAGGTAATTTTTTTTGCCTGACTTACATTTGAAGAATGTCTCAGCTTTTCCCAAACAGCCTTGGTTACCAACAGAAAGAAAGCATTGAAATATGCAAATATTTAAAAACTAGCAAGAAAATCCCTGGAGAGGAAGGAACAAAAAAAGAAGAGGGGGAAGGGGTACCAGCAGAAACAGAGACACTGTAGGCTGGAAGCTGCTTTTCTGAATCCTCTTGAAGGTTTTAGCCAGGGACAGCCCAGGAAAACAATGGCATGAGGACATCCTCCAAGGTCCAAATCCCAAGCCATCCTCAGCCCACTTGAACCACGAAAGTAAATCACTGCTGTGCAGGCTGTGATGTCTGCAGCAGCCCCAGCCTGCCCTCACACACGCTCCAAGTAGGGTATTTAAACACTCTTCAGACTTTGGTAGCGACACTACAGAGAAGGGACAGCTCGCCCTATAGCTCTTTTCCAACTTGGACAAAGACTGGACAGATATTCCAGCTCTTATTTACACCTGCCTGACATTGAAGGTCATGTGGCAAATCATGAGACCTAGAGGTTTCGTCTTCTTATTCAAATCAAGACCTATATTCCAAAGATTTCATCCTCGGAACACACTGCTCGCCCATGGTGACAGGGTCTATGTCAAGCAAGTGGTCACCCTCACCCCAAGGAAGGACCATCTGGGAGGTGGCCTTGCTCTGGGAATGCAGCTGGAGTATTTTTTTTTCCGTTTCTTTGCTCTTTGCATGCATATTGTTAATAGTCTCAATAAACATGTGTTACCAGATACACCAAGATTATTTCCATTTCTAAGATGCTTTCTGGGCACTTACGGGTTTAATCTTTTGCCTGGTGACTCCTATTGTAAATAGGCATAAAATGGGACATATTGGGACTTGCAATGCAACAAACCTGTTCAAAAGGGGCAGAAGGAAATATTCCTTTGTGAATTACTTATGGAGCTGCAAAGGAAACTCCTTGCATGAGAAAAAGTGATGCAAATTCAAAAACTTACTAGACAATATCCCTCAAAACCAACTTTGTGGATAATGTAGGAATTCCTGGAGCCTCAAATCGCTATCGCTCGGTAAAGGACTTTGGAGGAAAAATCCTGCTTTTCTTCCCAGTGTTGCCTTGACCTGTACAGCTGGTTCCTATGCATCTGCAAATCCCAAGTGCATCCCTCCCTCCCCGTCCCACAGCCCGTGCCAGGTGTCGGTAACACCGGAGAGCCCTGGCCAAGGTAGGTGGGTGGCAGAGGCAGGCGTGTGTGTGCGTGCATGTGTGAGAACCCGTGTAGCGGGGTGCATTTTCTTCCCTGCACGCTGACACGGCTTCGCTTTTGTTTCCTGAGTAAATAGAAAAGCCACGGTGGCAGGAAGGAGAAAGGCAAGGCAGAGCTCAGCAAGCAGCGCCTGTTTACAATGACAAAGGGCTCTGCCACACTTCGGGGAGGAAATTTTCCTTCCAGACTTCAGGCCTCATTAAGTGAGTGGGCACAGCTAATAGGCTTTGTGTGCGAACGGCCCCAGCCTTGCAAGGTCCAGCTGTCACCGGGGCGAATGTCAAAAATAACAGCGGGCTGAGCCATTCTCCACCCCATTCGGGCTTTAAAATTTATCTTTAAAAGGGGGAGGAGCAGGCAGTGAAAAGTAGCAAGCAATTAATTGGAGACAAAAGCAAATGGACTGATTGCAGGAGGGGGGAAAGTTCCCCGGAGCTGGGCTGGAGGGTTGGTGGGGAAGGAATAGAAAAGCTGAAGAGCCCCCCTGTCAAGCAGAAACTCGTTGCGGTGACAAATGCACCAGCAAGGCTGGGAGGATGCTCAGGAATTGAGGGTCCTGGTGGTCCCTATCCAGGCTGGGTTGATGTAGCCGTCTCCCTGCCACGCGTCTTCGCTCCCTGAAATCTCCCTCACAGATGGTGACTCCAAAACAGCGAGCACATGTCTTCCCTCCGATAATCCAGAGGTCAGGCTCCTCTGAAGTTTAGTCTCTCGCTGCCAGCAGAAAGCTGACAAAATTATGCAGAAATAAATATGCTTCTATGTTTAACTTTTCTCTTTCACCCCATTCAAACTCAGCCTGCCCTGAAATAATATTTGCATGCATTCACTTTATCCCCCTGTCAGCTCCGTCTGGAGGGAGACGCACAAATGGCTCGTTTGAGGGTATTTGTGATTCATGTGATACATCAATAGGAAAAAAAAAGGATTTAAAATCTCCAGAACTTTTAATAGCTTATTGGGTCTTGGCATCCACAATCCCACAGAACGTGCCTGCTGTATTTTTAGCTAACCTCAAGCTGACTTTGATTTCAGGCAGCCTATCACAGACTCCAGAGCTTGTCACAGTTTCTTTGTTTTGAGGATGTTTTCTTACTCCATACCTAAATTTACCCACCTTCCTACATATTTGGGGATAACTCTTCACTTTTCCTACCACAGACTATTTTTTTCATGAATCCTTCAGTCAGTGTTTGCAGCAAGGAAAGATTGTGCCTGAGCTGCGTGAGTTCATGACATTTACACAGCACTTCACTGTTTCTGAGTAGAAGATATTGAACTAAAAGCAGTGGGAGCTGATATCAGACAGTTTAGAGGCCAAGCTTTCTGTTGTTTTCAAACAGAGAAGTCCTGGTTTTGAGAGAATCCTCCAGATCCTCTGTCCGAAAAATAAAGCTCCTAAATGAAGGTGCTTTCAGGAGCCTTCCCTTGCACAAGGGTTTAACGTAATTTCTCTTCTGGCCAATTATCAGTTGAAGCTACAGGGACAGTTTAGCCTCCAGGCATCCCAGAACCATCCCAGGTTGGAGCTTTCCTATCTCTGACTGCTCCAGCAGAGCTCCAGGTTGCTGGGAAGGGCTGGGACTCAGTGCTGTGAGGTCAAGGCAAAGGATGTCTGCGACAGACACAGTCCCTGAGGACTACAAGACACCTTCTCCAGAGCCAAGCAGTCTTGGAGAGGAGATGCTGACACACAGCAGCTGGGGATGCCAGGAGCACGGCTGAGACACATCTATTCAAACCTGCTTAATGTAGGGTAAAAGATTGCCCTGATTTGATTCTGGCTTCAAACAGGGGTCGCACACCTTTCCCGTGCCCCATTTCATTCCCTGCGATAAAACATGAAGAGGTGTTTTAGGAGGAAGTTTGGGGTTAGTTAGAGGCTCAAAATATGGCCACAGAAGAGGTAAATCTTGCCTGGAAACCCTTGAGGGACCCTGAAAACGGCACAGAAATTTTACTTGAATGAGTTATGTTGGTGAGAGCTTGAGCTCTCAAAAGACACAACAATACACCTTGATGGAAAGGAAGCGAAGAGAGAGAGAGAGCCTACTCCAAACACATCTGCTCAGATCCAGGGTTCAGCTTGTTGCACTTGTACAGGGAAATCTGTGCAAACAAACAGTTATTGAATGGGTCAACTGAGCAGAGCGGCTGAAGGAGCCGAACAATGGGGCGGTTTATTCACTTAATGTATGCCAAGGCCATTCAGCAGGCAAGCACCTCTTAAGGAGCCACGTGACTCAATTTGCCGTTTGCCGAGGTCATGCATTTGGGATGCTGTGGATGATATTTGATAACGGGAGCTACAAGGACGGTGAGGAAGCTGTTCTCATTTCCAGCACCTCCATGGTCTTGGGGTTTTGTTCTCTTAAATTGCATGTTGGTAGGAGAGGGGGCTGCTGAGCTCCTCACTGAGACAAAATGTTTGTGGCTCCAGTATTTTGCCTCTCCCAGCCCTCTGAAAAACTTGGAAAGTCAATTTGTGCTGCCCCACACTGTCATGTTGCCCTCCAGTGCCCGTCCCTCTATCGCCAGTCCCTCTACCACCAGCCTCATGTCAAGCTTGGAATCCAGCAATGAACACAACGCAGAGCCATCAGCATCCAGGGAAGGGCACACAAAAAGTGGGTGATGAACTCAGTATTTCGTTCATATGCAACCTCAGCTTTCTCAATACTGCAAAACGCTCAGGGATCCAGCTGTACAAACAGTGGGTTTGACAAATCCATCCTCCCCTTCGGCCCAAGGACCCTTCACGGCTGCTCACAGCTTCCCTGCATTTATTTGTTATTCAAACAGATTTGATGGATAACTTTTCTTTAAAGTAAAGCAAACAGACCGTTTACGGACCGCAGCAGCCTCCAGTCAGAGTTCCTTTGCTGAGTGAGGCTGAGAGGATCACAGGCTGTAGTTTTGTCTTGCTTCTTGATGGACAGTTTGCTCAGTCCCTCCTCAGCTTGCAAAACCCACTGCGTTCGGTGGATGCCCACCTTCGGCGTGGGATGAGGACTTGAGGTGCGAGGGTGGTGGGGACGGGGTTTTACACCATTTGCACAGTCAGGTGAGTTGTGCTCTGGGTTAGAGAATGCAGAGCAACCAGAGCTGTTGGACAGCAACTGACCAGAGTCAAAACATCATTGTAAAGTATTGCCCAGGATCTTCAACAAAAGACAGCGTGAGAATGGGTTGATGAAGAAGGGAAAAGGAGGAACAAGATAAGTGGCAGGAAAGGGAGAAAAGATGGACACACAGACAGGGCAGAGTGGTGCTGCGTCATGGGGGACGTTCTGCCCACAGCACGGGGTTTGAAACTGGATGATCTTTAAGGTCTTTTCCAACACAAACCATTCTATGATTCTACGATCCTGCATCCCTCTGGCTTGCTGGGCTGAAGGCTGCTCCTGGTCCAGTGCCCAGTGGGGTGGCCATGAGGACAGCCTCGCTGATGGGCCCCCCCGCCTGCCATGATGAGTTGGAGGTTTTGGGGGTCATACGTTGGCCAGCCTCACCTCTTTGCCTGCACTGGTGGCCCCTTCCCCCTCGTCGCCAGGACCCACCAGGATTTCCTACGCATCTGTATGCAAATTGCAGGCTGCCAGCACCGGGAGAGACACTTTGTTCAGAGCATCCCCGGCACAGCTGCTCTGCTTCCCGTAGCCGGGCAGGCTGGCAGGAGCCCCTCCGGCCGGTCGCACCATGGGGTTTGTGCACATAGAAACACCAAGTAAAGCATTGCACAACTTTAGGAAAAGACCCCAAATGCTGCCATCCCACAGCCACCATCTGCCTTGAGTATGTGCAGTGCTGAAGGGACTTGGACGAGGCAGGGAAAAATAAAATCTGCTTTCGTAGGGCGGGTCTCTGGGGAAACAGGAGGTAACAAAAGACAGGGTAAAGTTTGGGAGACCAGGATGCAGTATTTTCTGTATTCATGTGGTTCCTTATGCCCAGCTCCTCACCTGGCCAGGAAATGATCTGCCCCTGGACTAGGAGACAAATTCTTGCAGCAGAGATTTGGATGCAGCACTTCAGTTCTCTCCAGCCCAAGAGACACAAAACACATCCTCCCCCCTCCCCCCATACGATAGCTTTGGGTTTTGTCAGTATCTCAGCCAAAACCCTCCTCCTCCTGCCTTCTCCTTGGATTTTTTTTTTCTATTAGAAACCCATCACATTCAGAAAAAAAGCCTATTGTCTCAAAAACCTGTTTATTTTGAGCAAGAAGAGTTTACAGGGCCCCAGCGAGTTCCCAGCCGTCTCTGCAAACAGAGAAACCTGAAATACCCTGGGAGGTGATTTTTCAATCTACCAAGACAGGAGCACTAGAAATCTCAGCTGATGCTAAAATGAGCGATTGCTTCCCAAAACAGAAGATAATTTTATTGTTGCCAGCTCTGAGGAGCCACGTGCAACGGTTGTCTGGCAGGATGAGCAAACCACAGAAGCCCCCACCAAGCCCTCCTGCATCCAGACAGCCACCACATTCCCTCCTCACCACTGGAAATCATGACAAGTATTGGGGGAGCAATGGGAAACCCCTGCACTGGGTGCTTGCTTCTCGAGCTACGCAAAACCCAGCGCAAGGTGGCTTTTTACCAGTGTCAGGCTGACGGTACAGCTCCGTGCGTGACCGACCTGTGTGCAGACTCCTCGTGCCTCTCATGGTAGTGTCTTCCAACTGAGTTGTCATTTGCAACTCAAACAGCCAATGCCTCAGGGGATCTGTTTATTTTCTTCCTTCTGCGGGACGAGATTCTCTGGCTCAACATTTTATAAAAGCAGATTTTATTTTTCCCTTCATCCCATGTGACACAGATGCAAATGGGGAACAGTAGGATGCCAGCTTATCTTTTATTTGTGCTTTTAGGTTATAATTGCAGTCTGAATCACTGACTTTTAAGTTATGCTACGTTCTGCCTCAGCAGAGAAAGGGAGAGGAGCGGAAACAAGGAATGATCCCTTGAAGTTCAGTACCACCAAGCAGCTTTGCCTTCAGACAAAAAGGCATTTGCAAATGTTCCTCCAGTTCGTTAAAGGCACAAACAATTTCCGTGATGAAATAATAAAGAGAGTTAATTGAGATGGAGGAGGAAAAAATAAATCGAACCAGAAAGGCTGCTTTGGCTCCTGTGTGACCACTGTGCTCAAGATTGTGGTATCCGTTTTCTAGCTCTGATTTGGGGAGTTCGGAGTGTTTCACCTCACCCCTCAAAATCATCATTTCAGTGGATTGCAAAGCAAAGCTCTCCAACCACATCACCCCCATCTCCTCTTGCCTGACACTGGCGAGCTGTCTGTCTGCTGCCACCACATCCATCCCTGCTGCCACCACATCCATCCCTGCTGCCGGGACCCATGAGTCCGGCCACACCGTGACCTGCATTAACACATCCCACAGGAGCCAGGGCTGCCAGCCCCACACAGCCACACACACAGGAGGCAATAAAGCAACCTCAGCCCCACACTGCTCCGGCAGTGTGCGAGACACCTGGACAGCCCAGCCGCTCACTCCCCTCTCCCCACCCATCCGCGGGGATGGAGAGTGTGATGTTGCTGTAAGTCCCCAAACAACACCATCTCAGCTGTGGAAAGGGCATTTTCACTCAGAGCTGAACCCCAGCTTCCTTTTGAGGCATGTACGTGTTTGATTAGCCAACCCCTTAACATCAGGTCAGGGTAATTAGAGACCTTGTGCTAATGAGTAAACCATGGCTCAGGAGCCTAATTGATGCTCCCAAGCCCATGCACGTTGCTAATTGCCAGAGTTGGACCCACAGCCCAGGGCTCCTGATCTAATCCATATTAAACCTTTCCTTTGACTTATTCCTTCTGTTCCCAACATGGGGAGATCTCCGGTACCAGGACAAGGAGAGAAACTCAAAGGGCTGGGATGGGTGCTGTGAGATGCAAGGTGTTGGTTTGGGTGTTATGAAACACAAGGGATGAGGTGCCTTTCTCCCCAGTTAAAAGCCCATCTCAAGGCTTCTGAGCAGACAATACCATCGCGCACACCCCTACGTGCCCCCGGCAATGACCCCAGAGGACCACCCTCCTCGGAGGTGAAGGGTAAGGCGGCCGCCCCGCTCCATCATCCCTCTCAATCTTCCCCAGACAAAGCCTGTCTCCGGGGAGCAGGTCCTGGGGAGGTGGCCAGGGCAAGGCTGTCTGGTGGGAAGCGGTGAGGATGGGTCACCCTACAGACAGTTTTAGAGAAGAAGGGGGAGAGGAGAGGTGAAAGGGCAGTCATCCCTTCCCACCACTCTCCCTCCCCAGCACCCTGCCTTGCTGCTCCTGGCCTTTGCTCCTCCGTGTTGCTGCTCCCCCCAGCCTGGCCTTGGAAAGAAGGGAATGCCAGTGTAATTCATGGAGTGTTTCACTCCCAGATAATTTACAGACACAGCATCTGCCGGACACAGGGGACGCTGTACTTAACCTCAGCTTTCATAGCTTTCATGTCTTCTAGCCTCTATCACAATGAGTTTGGCTATTATTCTTTTTTTACCTAGAAGAACCCCAAAAAGCACTAAAAGTGACTCTTTGATCCTAATCATAAGTCTAGCACAATTTATCCAGGCAATCCAAACAGAGAAACCCAGCCCAAGGACCGTGTCTTGTCCTGTGGGAGTTCAGCCATGGACAGGATGCGGTAGCAACACCAAAGCAACCTTCATTTCTCTCCGTTGCACACAGCAGGGGCCAAAAGCTGTCTCATCAAGTAAAGCTTTCCTTAAATTAGATTGATATTATGGACTTAAGAAGCTCCTGGTGACAGGATCGACACAGACAGCCTAAAACAGTCACCTGAGCTGAAAACAGGGGTGGAGGTGAAAGACAGCAAGCAATAAGAGCTTTGAAATGCCCCATAGCGCACAGCTTGGGTGTCCCGGTGGGAGACATCCCTGCAGTTTTGCCTTTATACACAGCAACATCAGAGGATGGAAGTGGGAAATGGATGTTTCCTTCATGTCAAAAAAAGAGACAACTCTCTCTCACCAGCAAAATCATCCCCCCATTAAATCTGCCAGCTGAAAGCCGCTCCACCCCAGCTGATTCACACACAGCCCACGTCTAATTGTGAAAATTAATTGAGAAGCGTGCTGGTTATTTACTTATCCTGATGCCTGGGTTGGTTCAGCATCGCTTTGGGCTGCACACCCTAGTTGGACCCCTTCTCCCTGCAAGAAGAAGCCCCTGAGCCCCGTGTGTCACCGTCCCCGAGCCCCATGTGCACCTGCATGGTGTCCAGGTGTCAGGGAGCACCCGGGCCAGGCCGGGTGCAGACCAGATGCATACTTTCATATGAGACCCACTAATGGCCTTTCAGGTACAACATTATTATTTTCCTCTAATGGTGTGCTTTTCTGTCTTTCTTCCTCACTGGCTCATAAAAGGCACATCATAACTACAGAGGGAGGGGGGGGAAAAAAGGCAAAAGCTTTGCAAATTACAGCAATCAGAGAGCCTGAACCATTAGGAGCATCTGGGACTGCATTTTACATAACAGTGGACACTTTCTTTGAAACAATTACAGCTAATAATGAATTAGAGTTGACTGGGCTGTAAACGTTTCAAATTGCAATTCAGAGACTGTCACTCTGTGCCATCCCCTCCTCGTTGGAAAAAGCCCTCTTAATGCTCAGCACAAGGAGTACCGTGGGGATCTTGAGAGGAGATGAGCTTCTCCATGGCTCTGAGTGCCAAGTCTTGTGCCGTGGTCTCATCCTGAGCTCCGTTGGATCTGGGATCTTGACTCCAAATGTGGCCCATGGCAAACACTTCAGGGAAGAGTTTACAGCATTAATTGATGTATCAGGGTGCTTTGTCCTTACCAGTTTTTGCTAACCCCACTTTAGGGATGGATCAGCAGGCTGCTCTTCTCTTCTACAGAACTACCTTCCAAAGGGACAAGGGGATGGCTCTAAGCCACATGGAGGAGTTGCTGTATTTTGGCCCATGGGGTGTCCTGTCTCCAGCTGCCCCAGCCTCCGTGAGCCCAGCACTGCCCTGACATCTCCAGCTCAGTCTTGTCCCAAGATTTTGCCCCATTCCATGGCATCTGGGTTGCCTTGGGGCTCAAGTCTCACATGTGCGCAAAGCTGAGACCATAGCCCAGAGGTGGCTCAAGGTCCATCAGAGGCTGTGGCTTTTTCTGCCTAATTCAGGGCAATGAGACCCTCCAGCTTTAGGGAATTTAAGAAGTGCATGGGTTTAAAAAGATCTAGAAATATTATTACTCTTCTCACCTTGCCTCTGGTGGTGCCACAGGCTCTGCGACGCCATTGCGTGGGAACTCACCATGCTTACACAGACAGGAGCTGTTCCTGAGCTGAGAATCTCCCATGTCCCCTCCTGACCCCTGAGGCAGAGCGAGAACAGAGCTGGGGAGTCACCACGGTTCAATCCCCCACCACAACCAGCACAAACCCCTCCAGCTGTGCTGCAATTTTGCATTCTTGAACTCCCAATGCAGCTGCCCGGATGACACAGGTACCTGAACATAAACTTCAGAAAAAGACATCAATCCCTTCGCTTTTGCCAGAATAAAAACCTTCCTTTAAAAGGCAGTGAATATAGAGGGGGGGATTGAGAGGAGGGAGCATTTATGGCCCCTCTGCCGGGATGCAGATGTGGCATAAATGGGGTGATCTCTACCCTCTCAAAGCCCCCTTCTCTCCCGAGTTGGCAGGTCCTAAAAGGCCACTTGTTTTCCAAGTTGGCTGCTGTCGTGCCCATCGTCTCCCAGGGAGGCACAGTGTCACCTCAGGTTTCTAGGATCATTTGCACCGGCTGATGCTCATCCCCATCTCTATCTCGCTTCTGCCTCCTGTTCCCAGGAGGGTCACCAGCCAGGGACCGAAGCAGAGGTGACATGAAGGGGCAGCGAGAGCCCCAGATTCTCTAAATCCCAGCCTTTCTCAAGGGAAAACCAGTGTATTCAGAGATGAAAGGAGGCAAACTCAACCTTAAGCAAAAGAAAGCCCACACTCCTGTGTCGGATACATCCTGAGGAATTTTCTGTATCTATTCCTTGCTGATATTTGAGTTTTGAAATGCTCAGTTTCTATCAATCCACAGAGTGCGGCTGCCACCTCTTGCACCCCAGGCCAACCTTTCCTTCTACCTAACCCTGCAACATTTTGAATAACAGCATCTCTTTCCCACCTTCAGGAAACCTGAAGCCTTGCAATAAGCATGCATGGCAAATGGCTGCCTATTTTATAGAGATGGCTCACACCAACCTTAAAACTCTAATTATAGAAGAATAACAAGGCTCTAAAGCTCAGAAGCACTTAGATATTATTTCAAGCCAACCAACAAGGAAGTTACAGCTGCTGTAATTAAACATGACACAGAGAAGCCAAGCATTAAACTCAGGTTCATTAAGAAAGCGCAGGGACTCGGTGATCCATAAAGGCAGGACCTTGTAGTCGTGGGCCAGCCAGGGAGAAACACAGAGAGGGCGAGTCTCGCCCGTCTACCTCAAAAAGGCGGCAGCAAAGCTACTAATTGTGTTTGCACTGGCGATAATGAGCTGCCGGCAGGACTTTTTGGAGCACAGCTCAGTCCCCGGCTGCAGTGGGGTTCCCGGGGCATCGCTCGGTGCCGGGATGCTGGCCAGGCACCACGCAGGGCCAGCACCCAGCCCCACAGCACCCACTGCTTTGCTCTTCACCTCTGTGAGCAAGCTCTTACACCTGCAGGTAAAAAGATGGGGAGAAGGTCTAGTCCTGCCTCATTCTCTCTGGCTCCCTCCCAGCTGTGATCCCTTCAGGTGTGCCCCAGTCTGGGCAGCCCAGCCCAGAGCTCTCAGCCCCTCTCAGTTTGCAAAGGAATGAGCACTGATTAAGCAGGTTTCAAGGCTGGGTGTTCAAGTCTCATGGAAGCTGAAGTGAAGCAGCCCAGGCAGGTGCCACCTCAGGGAACAGGGAGGGGAACCACAGGATGCCACATTTGGTGGTGTTCAATCGTGTTTGGGGGATCCAGCAGCCACCTGTCTTCACCACAAGAAAAATTTCAAACCCAAAGAAAAGGATCTTGCTCTTTGGGTGCTGCTCCACCAACTGGAGCCTCACGTTTCCCAAGCTGCTACTGTGTGCGTAGGGCAGGATTGGGTCCACTAGTGCTGAGCTTGGACAGTCCAAGCTGATGCTGGCATGGGGCAGGGCTGTTGCCTTGGTTTAGGCAAACTTTTTCCACATGGGAATCATGGCATGAAGGGGAGGCAGCCAGGCACAGCAGGACCCCCAAGTTCCCCTTGCGGCATCCCAGGGGCAGAAGCCACGACCACAGCAGCAGGGCCATAACGCGCCACCGCCCTGAGGTGAAAAAACCCACCCAGGGGTCTACAGGCAGAAACCCCAACGTGGCACAAAAATAGACACTAACCCTCAACCACCCCAACCAACCCCAGATCTGAAAAAAAAAACCAGCAAGAGGGGCTGAAGAATAGAAGAAAGGAGGGATGAACAGCGCGACCCCCCCTGACCCGGAGCGTGCAGCCCCGCAGCCCCGGCTTTGTGTGAGCCCCTTCTCCCCCCGCTCCTGCCCGTACAATCAGGGCAGCTGCCTGGAACGGGGCCGGCTGCCACAGAGGAGAGGGCAAGGGGGCAGAGAGTAATTTATTTACTCCTTACAATGTGCTGTTTGAACAGACTCCTAAAGAAAACGGAGGAGGAAGCAACACTCTGCCAGGCGAGAGGAGGAGGAGGGGGATGCGAGGCCAGGGGAGACGGTCCTAAATGGATTAGAAATTTACTCTGCAACTGTGGGGCTTTAATTGATACACGGGGAAGGGGGGGGAGCGGTAAAATTTCCCTCTAATTGTATTAAAGATACACTAATTAGGTTGATTAAAAACAGAGAGGCTGTTTCTTTCTTTCCCCAGAAGGCCTAAGGGATGGTGATGGGGAGGGGGGAGAAGTGCAAACAGATTGGAGTTTTTTTAAAAGAAAAAGAGAGAGAAAAGAAAAGTGCTCAGCCCTTGCAAGAGGTGCAGCCACATCAGCCACCCCGGGCACCAGGGAGAGCAGGAGCAGCATCCCAGGCACGTTAGGATGGCCAAAGCTTTGCCCCAGGAATGAGGTGCCAAGGCAACAGGGTCACCTTTTGCAGCTCCAATTCCCTGAAATCCCAGCCTTTACTTAGCTGCGATGCCCTAAAATTGGGGTTTGCAGCTATTTTGCCCCTGCTTTGTAAATTTCTGATCAGCCTTATCCACACAAATGTCTATAAATCCTTGTGGGTTTATAGATGTGCGCGCGTGCTATGAAAGTTTAAAAAGGAGACCGTACTTTTTGCCCCAGAGAGAATAAACCCAAAGCAGTTGTTTTAAATGCTTGGTCCCCTCTCGAGTCCCAGTATGAGGGGATGAGCACAGTGAAAGGGAGACGATGGGCAAGGTCATCACAAACACCAAAACCTGCTGTTGCGAGAGATGCTTTCTTTCTCCGCACTTTCTGGTCAGGGGAGAGTTTGCTACATCCCCAGCCCAACAACCTGCTGGCTTTTCCCAAAAACCTCTCCTTTCTTGCTCGCTGATGCTGACCCTCAGCACAGCACCCACTGAGCAGGGTCTGACAGCCCGTCTGAAAGCCTCTTCACAGCCTGTGGCATCTTCTTACCTGGGAATTCCTGGTTTCAGAAGCCACCCAGTCTTTTCTTTTCCTGTGAGAAGGACAGAAAAGTACTTTTCAGCCTGGGGCAAAGCTCCCCTGAGAAAGGTTTGAGGCAGTTGCTAATCCATCTTTCAAATGGCCACACTGGAATGGCAAATAAAGAGCTGTGACTTTAAGGGAGATAAACAATATTGCGTTTTTTCCCCCACCTTCCTCTTCCAAATGACCATTTTCTCCTTAGCCTGAAACCACGGGATGAAGGGCAAACTCAAATTGAGGAAGGAAGCTTGATGATTTCTGATGCTTCCATTACTGCATAATCAGAGATTGAAACTGCAATCAACAGAACTGCCTTTGCAACCCAGCAGCTTTCGGAAGAACTCAAGTGAAAGGAAGATAATTTTCTTTGTGGGACTTTATGTTCCTGAACCACCATCTCCCTTCCGCCCTTTTTTCTTAATGTTTGTTTAGAAACGAGGGGAAGTGAAGGGCGCCGAGGAGATGTGTGGGTTCTGCATGGGTGCAGCCAGGGTCTGGCTTTGTCAGGGCCATGTGGGACAGAGGGGTGTGGGACAACAGCGTTGCAGCCCTGAGGAGCCCACTAATCACCAAAGAGGCTGGAAGAATGACTCTATGTGTTAAAAAAATGCAGGCACTCAAAGGATGAGGAGAGCAGAGCCAGTTATTTCCCTTGAATGAACCTGTGTTTTAGGTTGTCCCAGCCTGGATCTGTCCATATATCTTGCCCTCACCTCCACAAGGGTTTCAGCTGGAGACCACCACCACCACAAGCTGGTTATCTTTGTGCAAGAATAAGTTTGCTGGGAAAACTCAGCCTTCAACATGACTGCATCCCCCAAAGCAGCAGTGCGGGATGTTTTCAGAGGGTCTCTCGTTATGTGGAAATTACACATCCAGCTTTAGAAGACTGAAAAAAGGATTTTTTTTCCAAACCAGAAAGCATTTTGCCCCTTGCATAGATCTAGCCGCCAGTGTTGACAGGAGAGCCACGATCAGCACTCTGCTTGCCCAGACAACCTGAGGATGCTGAAACAGGAGCTGGGACCACGTTCCTCAAGGAGCCAGACAGCAGCAAGCATAAGCACGGGGGGGGTTTGTACCATGATAACTGGGCCATCTGGATTTAAAATCCCTGGATCTTTTTTTAGCAGATTCGGATTATTTTCAATATTTCATGCCGCTGAAGTACCTTCTGGATCTTCTTGACATTCCGAGGAAGCCTCCAAACAGATCTTTGTAAGGCTACGGGATATTTTTCCCCAGGAAACTAACGCTCACAATTTGAACCTGGTCGGCTTTGCGTGGTTCATTCAAATCCTTGAAATGGCACCAAACTAGACTGGCAAAGACAGAGCCCAGTACCCCAGCACACTCCTGCTTGCCACCCCCACCTACAACTGGCATTTCTTGGTTTAAGCCTCTCATCTGGCTGAACCTCTTGGGGGTCTGCTGGTTTATCTGCCAGCAGAAAACTGGGAGGTGCTGTAACAAGAGGGTAAATGGTGTGTACATTTGATTTCTCTCTTCACCCAGCCATGCCAGGTGCTATTTTGAGCCTGCACTAACCATGCTCATCAAGACCTGAACTCCTGCAGTTGGGTGATTTGAAAACAAATATAAAGTCTCCGTATTTTCTTGTATTTTTTATGTTCATTTAGCCAGCGTTAAGGCTTTGGCAGGGGAAGGGTGTGCAGTTGCTGCATGCTGGGGCTGTAGCAACAAGCATGCAATAGAGCAGAGCCTCGCATCCTTTCATCTCCGAGTGACGAGGTGCAGACTGGAGCGCGCACTCACTCGCTCTCCTCTTGAAAGCATCTCTTGGCTTCAGAGGCTTCCCCATCCCCTTTGACAAACACCTCAAGGCTTTGTAGGTGACTATCACACTCTGCCACAAGTGACATGCCCTGCCAGCTATTCCCTCTGCTGCACAAAAAGCATCACTTTAAAGACAGCTTTTGATTGCATTCGAATCGGCTGTTATTTTAACAGCCTCCAAGCACCAGCAGTTTGCTCCGGCCCCGCCGCGCGCCCAGGGCACTCCAGGAGGGTTCAAAACGTGGTGGCAAATGAGAGAGACCCAGCACTGTGTGAGCAGCCCACTCTGCTGCCCATCCCCCTCAAGCCTCCTCAGGCTCCCCTGGCTGAAGCACCAAGACAATTCCCTGCAGCCGTTTGGGGGTTCCAATGCAGTTGGCATTTGAACCAAGGGTGCAGCAAGGGAGGAGGAGGAAGACATGGGGACATCATCATCATCATCATCATCATCCAACTCCCAACCTGCTCCAGCTTTGTTCCTTGGCCTCCCAGTCAATTTTTGTGTTTGAGGAACTGTTGCCATTATGATTCTAAGTGAATAAAAAGTGAATAAAGCTCTTACTAGAAAATTACATGATTACACCCTCTTTTTGCACCATGGAAATGACAATTGAAGTTGTAAGACAGCGATGACCTCAGCTGCCCAGATTTCCCATTGCTCAGAGCTTTCAAAATACACAAGGCAGCGGTTTCTTTTTTTTTTTTAAACTACTACTATGTTTTCTGGAAATTAAGTTTTAGAAGGACTAAAAATATTAACGAATTTAGGTTGAGAAAATGGGAGGAGGAGGAGAGCGGATTTAAAAAAAAAATGTCAAAACACTGAGATGCAGCATTTTTAATGAAATGTTTCACTTCAGAAATGCCAAAACATTTTGTTTTGACATTTTCCAAATGAAACGTAATGATATTTCTCTTAGAAAAAAAAAAACATGCGTTGCTTTTTAATAACCTGGGTTAAGGAAAAAGGAATGAGGAGAAAAATGTAAAGGCTTGACGGCCACCAAAACAACCCAAATTTTCACCACCCTTCCAGTGAGACACTGACATGGAAAGAGCATTTCATTCACTCCTCCTACCATTTTGCCAACAAATTTAAGAATTTTCTGTTTCATTTCACATTGCACTAATGAGTTCTCCTGGTTTTTTGCACTGAAAACAGATTCTTGCCTTCTCCTGCCTTCCAAGATCCTCCCTTCTGGAGAGATTCTTCGCGAGCTTGGCCTCACTGCAGGAACAAGGCTTCCTATGAAGGTGGGGAAAATCCCTGTACTGAAGGCTGTGCTCAGCCCCCTGCAGCTCTCCTGCCTCAGAGTGGTTTTGGTAGAAGCAGCAATTGCTTTCTCCTCCTCAGAAGAGGAGCCTCCTCCTGTATTTCTTACGTGCTGTCTACAACTACCGAAACGGAGGTTGTAGCAAGGAAGATGCTGGTGTCTTCTCCCAAGTAACAAGTGATAGGACGAGAGGAATTGACCTCATGTTGCGCCAGGGGAGGTTTAGATTGGATATTTGGAAAAATTTCTTTACTGACAGAGTGGTGAAGCATTGGCAGAGGCTTCTCAGGCAGTGGTGGAGTCTCCATCCCTGGAGAGGTTCCAAAAACTTATAGAAGTTGCACTCTGGGACATGATTTAGTGGGCACAGTGGGGTTGGGCTGATGGTTGGACTGGATGAGCTTAGAGGTCTTTTCTAAACTTAATGATTCTGTGCTGATCATCCCACAGAGTGAAACCTCTCTCTCTGCCAGAAATCACCCTTTTCCTTGGTCTCCTGCCACACTTTGGAGGTAGCACAGTCCTCTCAGCCTGGAGGAACTGGAGCACAGACCAAGTAAGTGCAGGGGTCAGGATCACACCCGAGCCTCGGGGCGGAGGGCTGAGCTGTGGTCCACAGTTGACCAGCAGCATCCTGAGTCCTCATCCTCTGCATACACAGCGATAAAATGGGCCATGAAAGTTTATCAGCCATGAACCAAATGGCTGTTTACATGCATTTATTATGCAGTTATTTGTGATCTGCAGCCCTTCTTGCAATGCCTCGTTCATAGTAGTTACTGTCCTGTGCTGAGCCCCTGTAGCCTAATTTTGAACGATGTAGGTTCAGGGAGTTTGGGATGCCTTTCTGGAAGCAACTTTCATGAAAAGGAAAGAAAGAAGCTGCTGAATAACCCCCAACCCCAGGTCAGGACTGTGAGGTACCAGGCACCTTCAACGTATTTTCCGACATAGGGTGGGATTGCTCAGCCCACCATCACCGCAGGGCAAGGTGATCGCATCACATGGCACAAATCCACGCTGAAGGACGGGTGCCAAGGGCCTCTTTGGGTAAAAACAAGCCTTGCAAAGGAAGAAACACAAACAGGAGGAGTTGCAAGCTGTGGTAAGAGCAACTGAGAGCTCAAATTCCCCAAATGGAGTGAGTCAGGTACCATTTGCAGCCTCCTCTGGTTGGGTCCCAGCCGCAGCTGTGGGGGGTCCAAGAGCTGGGGCAGATTTGGGCTCTGAGGGAAGAAGGATGGGCGATTTCCTTCCCCCAGGTAAAAAGCTGATGCAGTTATAAGCAAATACATTAAACCAAAATACGCCAAAAAAAAGACGCAAACCTACGTAAGGAAACAACTGCAGACTTTGTCACTTCTTGTTGGAAAACACACACCCAAAGAGGCAGTGGGGACAGCTGGTGGCATCGCTCCATGGGAAGCCAAACCCAACGAATCGTGACAAATTTTCCCAGGGGGAAGGAGGTATCAGAGATCCACATAACCCCGGCCCATCCCTGGACTGCGCCGTGCTAAGCTGGTGCAGCGTCCAAGCTTAGGAGAAGGCAATCAAAGCCCTGAGCAGCCTTTTATTTTTGAGGCTCAGACACACGTTTCGCTGTGGGAGATTTCGCTTTGCTCAGTGCAGAAAAGATCAAAAATAATTAATTGCTTGCACACCCCCTGCACATGCAGCCCTGTATTTACATATGGAAATTAAATCCTTGAGTATGCAAAGCCAAGCACATCCAATGGATTTACATCAGGCTTGCTTGGAAGTGTCTCCGTAGCACCAAGACACAGGGGCCAAGCCACAGTGTGTCCCCAGGTGCCTGATAGCAAGGGGACAGGGAAGCATTTGAGGTTGCCCTTAACCTTCATACCTTTGATTCTCCCTGCAGCAAGGGTCCACCGTGCCCAACCACATCCATGCACCTCAGAGAAGACTCACCCAGCATCCCTTTATTTGCTAACGAGATTTCTGCATCCTGTTTAAAGGATGGTGCTACCTATTAAGCAATTTACTCTTTTCTAATTGAAATTACCCAGTATACCAGGTTTTGTGCTTGCAGCTGAGTGCTCCCAACTGGCCACAGTCTCAGTGAGAGAAGAGGCACCTTGCAGCACTACAAAACTGAAGGGAGAAAGCAACATACCCCAAAATATGAACTGTCCCTTTAATTTCTGTCAAGGCTAAAGCCCACAGACTACAAAAACAACATTTTAATTTAAATTCCGATTCCACATTCATTCATGGAAGCTGGCTCTGAGCGGGGATTTCATTAAAGGCTTTAATAGATTTTATAGGACTTGTCAGATCCGGAAAGGTTATGGAGCAAATGCATTTTCTCTGCTTCCAGAATTTCAACAACGGCTCGGTAAACAAATTTACCATGAAAATGCAAAGAGTCCAGCCTTGTACAGACAAGAAGAAATGAACTTCATCTGAGTGACTTAAAAGCATCAAGATGCAATGTCTATCCTCTTCCCAATTCACTTCTCTCCACTCCTTTCCCTGAGCAGCTTAGATGATATTTTTTTTGGTAGAAAACCAGAAGAGAAAAACCATCTTTTTCCAATGGTCAGACTTGGATTGGGAGAATATTAATAAACATTGGCAGCTTTAGCAGCAATGCATGGACAGGGTCTTAGGAGGAGCTGCTGGCAGACCTCTCATCCAAGAACAGCTCAGCCCTCGTACAAATGATTGGCTGAGGGATGATGGGGTTTGCAGCTGGAAATTGTCTTGTTAGGAAATCCTGAGTGTGTGAGGACAGAGGTGCATCTGCTGGTGAAGGTGGTGGTGATGTAGGAGAGTGAGCAGACAGGAGGGCTAACAACAGCCTCAGCTTCGCTCATTACCCATCAAGGGCTTCATGACTCTCTGTTTCAGGGTTTTATTGACCAGCCCTTTGTATTCAGCCATGAGAATGATGGTGATTTTACTTGAGCAGCCATATATACCCAAATTATGACAAAATATCATTTTGCCAAAGTCTTTTCCATCTACGTCTTTGCCCTTGAAAAGTCCAGCTTGAAGGCAGGTCCTTATGTCAGGCTCAGGAAGGAGCCCACTAAGGCTTGGTGGTGGAGGTGGATGTCCCAGCATGAGACCACGGTGCTGCTCGGCTGCAGGATTGGTGCTGGGATGGGCGAGCTCACCACTTGTGGTGATCAGGAGGTGTCAGGCATCACTGGTTAGAGTCAAACTGCAGGAATTAAAGGCTGATGCCTTGGCAACCAAGCTGTGGTGGTGGTGAATAAAGTGAAGAAAAGGCCTCTTGTTTTTGAATGAGCTCTGTAAACAGCGATGAATGTCAGAGGAGATTTTGTCTGAGCATCATTTATGGGCTGTACAGTGGCATCACAGGGAGAAATCGGCTTGGAGAAAATTATAACTAAAGTGAACCTCCAACCAAAACCTTTTTTCTGTTGGAGGGTAAGACAAGTTGATGACTTTATTATTATTATTACAATGATTATTTTCCCTCCTTATGACTTTGCAATTTGAGATTGACAGGTCCTAACACAGCTGCTCTGGATCCTTTCCCAGCTCCACAAAGAGAGCCGTAGCGTGAAAAGCAGTCGGGCGGTTCAAGAGCCGCTGGCAGGGTGAGAACGGGGATCGATGGCTCCGTGACAGAGGCCCCATAGATGTGGGACCCAGCGCCGAGAGGTGTTGAACATCTGGGAGTCCCTTTCACCGGAGACAGGCGCTGCAGGTGGCTGGGGATGCGGCTGATGATAGCTACGCTGTAATTATAGGAAGCCGAGGAGAGATGCAGGTTTAAATCAAGTGACTACTGAGTTCCAGCATGAGAATTCTCTATGTAATTTATGGTACATTAAATAGCTTAAATATTCCATCCCCACAAGTTACTCTAGTAGTTAAGAGCTCTCATTTTGAGGTAGCTTTTTCCATGATTCACCTTAATCTTTATTTGTCTCCCCAGCCAGCACGTACCGTGTTCAAATTTCCTCCTCCACTGAGTGGTTTGTACTTCAAAAGACTCATATTCCTCAGGATATCAGCTTGTTAAACTCCCTCTACATCAACCAAGAGTGAAGTTTTAAACCAATTCACCAAACAGAGCCTCAAAAAACACTTTTGGAAGCCTCAGCGTGCTGTACCTGGGAGACACATACAGGTGTGGCCTCAGGGTGCTGCTGACATATCTGGGACATACTGACAGTTGTTCGCTGGGTGTCAAACAGCCCAGATGGTGCTTCAGGAGACTCCTCTGTCCCAGCTCAAGAAAGGGTAATAGAGTCTACAATCGGTTATAAAATAGAAGAAAACACATTACATTAACCCGGGTGAGCGCGATTAGCCCAGGCAGGCCAGAGACTGATTAAGCACAGAAAACCTCTGGAGATCCCTAATCCAACCTCCCTCTCCGAGCAGGGCTGAGTAAGGTCAGAACCTGTCCACCTGAGTTTTTAAAATCTCCAAGGATGGAGATGCCACAACCTCTCTGCCAGCCCACTGTTGCTTAAACTCTTCTGTTTCCTTTAACAGAAGACAGCGGCAAAATTCCCCTCCTGGCCAAGATGCACCAGTTTGTACCAAACCTTTGGGTCTGCTCTGACGTGAAGTTTAGTGAAAGCATCTCCCATGCACACACCGCACAGAGCACATGTGCAAAACTCTCTCAACCCTGTTCAGCAAAGCCTACAAACTGCCCAGAGGTCAAACAGGGCTGCGAGGAGACCAGAAACACCAGAGCCAATGGGCTCCTTCAGCCAGCAGCCGTTAGCAGGAAAATACCAAGACACAAAGAAAGAGAAAACCTTTTCTACAGTTTGGGTTGTGGCAGGAGGCTGGGCTGAGGGCCAGGAGGGAGGCAAAAGAGAGAGGCTGAACTCCAGATAACTATTCCAGCTCTTCCATCAGCACCCGGGCAGCTGCTGCCATCTATTGATGCGAGGGATGTGGTGTCAGGCACAGGGATGCTCGCAGCAGCAGCTCCGCAGAAAGGATGGAAATCATTTCATTGCATACGAGGTCTGACGAGCTGTACAGACCAGAGAGCCTGGAACACAGGGTCGGGTCCCCTCTCTAAAAAGCTTCACTCTTAGAAGAGGCCCAAAGCCGGCCTCAAACCTGGCGCAGTGCAAACTGTGACCTGCTCAGTGGCTTCTCCTCTGGCTGGAGTCAGAGGACAGCGGCTGAAACTCCCTCGGGCAGCTCCCTCTGCGCTTCTCTGGACTGGATTTTCCAGCATTAACTTTTTGCTGCAGGAAGTCCTTCCCTGCTCTGAGAAGGCCACGAAACCCAGTGGCTGTGGTCCCCATCACCACACTAATGTGCTCTTTTTGTGTCCCCAGGACAAGTTTTCCCCAAAGCCCTGGCTGAAGAGCTCTGCCCTGCCAAGGCACCAGGGACAAAACACCCATGCATGCGCAGGGATAAGTGGCCACGAAGATACTTGTCTTTCCCCTTTCCTCCCTAAAACTCCTCCAGAGCTACAGGCTCATTCTCACACAGTGTTTTTGAGCTAGGTTGGTCTCCACCTCCCCTGCCCTGATCTGTCGTGATCGAGACAGACAAAGAACAACAATAATTCCTATCTTGCAGGTCAAAAGAAAGCAGCACTTTATTAAAACAAAGGCTGCCTTTTATATGCTCTACATAGTATAAACAGGCATGTTATTGGCTAATATTCAACCCTATTTGCTTAACTTTCTTCCGTGCCAACTTCCTCCCCCAGGCTCTCCCTGTCTCTCAAGCCTGCACCCCTACAATCCTCCTTTTCTTCTTTCCTATGGCCTTCTTCTCACCTGAACACTTTGATATCACCAAGGTCAAAGCTAATCGTCTCCTTTTCCGGATCCACGGCTCGCTGTGAGCCCCCACACTGATCTCCCGGTCAGATGTGATGGCATGAGTGGAAGTGTCCTCTTGGTGCCACCACCTGAATTCTGAATGCTGCTTTCCAAACTCCAGATGGGATTTTAACCCTGTTCCTCCTCCAGGAACACTGACATTTTCAGCCTCATGCAGATCTTCTTCCAGGGCTGGCTGATAGCAAATAGATGAATCCCTACAACTGCGTTTCCTCAGGCATCGTGCTGAGCTTTCACAGCGGGAAAGGAGAGAGGAGGAGGAGAATGGCTGAGTAACTCCATGGCTTAGAGTCAAAAAAATCTGTTCTGTGCATCTTTGGCTTCCTCTGCCTGGTGAAGCTGCATGTCCACCTCCCCAGACAGCTTCTCGACTTGCATCTGCTCTTCCTCCTTCCTCGTGCTCCTTGGGTGATGGGCTGGATGAAGACGGTCCCCTGGCCAGACCCCCTTCCGGAGAGGGGAGAGAAGAATTCAAACCACACTGAAAGGCCAGGGCAGAGCTGTTCCAGGCAAGCAGGAATCACGAGGGCTCACACAGGCCTTGGGAGACCAGCAGTGCAGTGGGAGCCAGAGCAAGCAGTGGCTTGGCAAGGTCCCTGTCTCCCAGAATAAGGGCTGCAACCGAACCAGCTTCAGGCAGCAGGAACTGTGCTCACAGGGACCCAACCTGGGCTTCTAATCCAAGGGGGGTTTGAAAAGAACAGTAATGAATTACTCCAAAGGCTGATTTTGAGGTGATTTATTTTTGGGATGCATGATGAAAGACAACAGTTCAGCCCTCACCTAGGAAAGATCTGTGGGCAACTTGTTCAAACAAATGTGAGAGCGATAACGCTTTTAATAAAGCAGAGAGAATACACACTGGTGTGTGCTGTGGGGGGAATGAGGGCAGGCTCCATGAATTAATCCCTCAGCAAGCAAAGATGACTCCAAAGTGCCTCAAACTCACTTGGGAAGGTTTCCAGGGACACAAAGGATCCTCTCAGTTCAGTCCCCTCCCTCAATGTATGCTTTGTGGTGCTCCCACTTCCAGGACAGGCAATATTCCTTGCTGCTCCATCTTCCTCCAGCTCCAGGGCTGCAGAAGAGCCAGGTTTGTCAGACAGCACAAAAGGACCACACAGCATCTTCCTGAGCACAGACCTCCTCCAGCTGCCCTCACTTGCAACCCTGTTTCACTCCTCCTTGCTTTGGTTACATGCACAAAATACCAAATTCCCAGTTCCAGCCCGAATATCAGCTCAGTTCAGCCCAGCAGCCAGCACCACCCACACCTCTGCTCCGCTCCAGCTCCTCTGAGCCAACCTTTGGAGCATCCCTCATGATTCACAGCGACTGTCTGTCACCCCTTTTGCCTTCACCACGGGGATGAGACACCTTCCTCCCTACCACAGCTGAAAGCAGGAGCAGAGGAGTGTGAGCACTGTCACTTGCAGCAGTGCCAGGAGGATTTTGTAGAGTGAAATCGCTTCCTTCCAAGAATAAGCTAAGGAGAGAAACATGACAGAACGGCTTTTCCAAGGGCTAAAAAAGAAAACATGCCGTTTCTGCAGGGAAACTCAGCCACGCACAGGTAGGCAGAGCTCAACATGCTGCAAGGCTTTCCCAGCATCATCCCAGCAGCAAACTAAATTATCATGTCTGACATTCCCCCTACTCCCCCCAAAGGCCAAAATAATTCCTTTGCTCTGGATACAGATCAGTTGGCAAACAAGCTTTCAGACACAATTATTTTGCCCTGAGAGGATTCTGCAGCTGCTCCTCTTTTTCTTGAGATCAATACCTAAAGGATAATCCTGCAGATTATCCTACAGTTTGGCAGTGTTAGCTCAAGCTCTCTTGTTTGCTTTATTTCCTTTATGAATTACAACTTCTTCTGGGTAGAGGGGCGAGGGGGAATTGGGTTTTATATTCTGTATTGCCGCAAATGAGACTTGTTATCACAAATTGTTTATAGTTGGTTGGAAACTAATTTTGTTGACTTTTTAGTCTAATTGGAACATTTGATGAGAACATTCTGATTTCAGGTGGTGACTCATCCATTTCCAAAAGAGCCGAGCAAACAATAGCAACCACCTAAACAAAATCAGAGCAGCTTGCTTTCTTCTAAATCTAGCAACTATATTCTTTTAAACCAAATCAAGCCTGTGGGAGTTTATTCGCCTGCAAGTCCCGTAGGCGGAAGGCAGCAGAGCTCAGAAACTTGTTCTTTGATATGAGGGGTTATTTTTATTTGTTTTTAACCTGTCATGCAGTTCTGAAACCAATCATATGCACTCAAAATAGCAGCTCATGACTGTTTACTGCTGAAAAGTTTCCCAGGTGGTAAACTTGAAGTGGGGCAACATCTCTGTCACTTCCAGGGCTGCTGCTAAAATAAAGTTTTATCTCACAATATTTCTCACACTGTATTTGTTTCATAGAATCACAGAATCATGCAATGGTTTGGGTTGGAAGGGACCTTGAAGCCCATCCAGTTCCACCCCCTGCCATGGGCAGGGACACCTCCCACTGGATCAGAGGGCTCCAAGCCCCATCCAACCTGGCCTTGAGCACCTCCAGGGATGGGGCAGCCACCACTGCTCTGGGCAACCTGGCCCAGGGCCTCCCCACCCCCACAGAAAAACATTTCTTCCCAAGATCTCATCTCAGTCTCCCCTCTTTCAGCTGGAAACCGTTTCCCTCACCCTATCCCTGCCCTCCCTGATCAAGAGCCCCTCCCCAGCTTTCCTGGAGCCCCTTTCAGTGCGGGGAGGCTGCTCTAAGTTCTCCCCAGGGCCTTCTCTTCTCCAAGCTGAGAAATGTGTGCAGTTTGGTAGTATTTATGAGACAAAACCATCTTTGGTGCTCTTAGAGAGATTTCAGCAGATATTTAGTGCAAAACAACCTTGGTAGAAAGAATCAGTAAGTAAATAAATCAGACAAACCACACTGGGCTACCAGCAAGCCTGATGCCCTGGTTCCGTGCCCCCATCTCCTGCCCAGGGCCCTACCATCAGCAAAAGATTCCAGAGTTTCAAGCAAGAGGTCAGCCCCACCAATTCAGATTGAAATACAAGATCGTGACTTGAAGGTAGAAATGAAACATCACTGCACCAGCGTCGCTCGCCGTGCACGGTGAGCACGGCTCCAACGAGTTCATCCTCAGGGACATGGGTGAGTGGCAGCCTGTCCCTCAGAGGGCTGCGGTGGCTACGTTTGGTGACAGAGAACCCTCTGCTTAGAGCCAGCAGCACACTCATGTAGCTAAACACTGCAAATCAATGAACAAAGGCAGAGCTGGGCACGGTCACCTAAGTACCTCCTGCCACTTGACAATTCAATTACATCGGTGTTCAAAGCGCTGTTGGTCTGTAAGTGAGCAGATGGGCAAGTGAAGGAAGAGCCAATTAGTGAACCACAGCAGTGCTGCTCGTTCTTCCACCTGTATTTGCCTTTTCCAGGCTCAAAAAGACAATTGGAATATTAATGTTAATTGTTGCTTGCAGAGAGGTGCCGCGGGCAGGGAAAGGAGGTGAGGATGGGGGTTGCCTTGCTCCTCCACGGCCACTCCGGGGCAGCACGGTGGCAGAGTTGACCTGTCAAAACTTTGCAGGCAGACGGCAGCCTCTTCAGTCCTGTGGGCTGGGTGGTTAAAGGTAGCTTCCAGCCCCCTCCATCAACATGAGCCACTGCGGTCACCTGCCTGCAGAGCCCACAGGGGTCTTCCTCAAGCCCTTCATTCCCCACAGTGTGAGGAGATAGGACTCCCTGTCCTCTTTCAATTCTAATACCCAGGCTCACGGGCAGGATGCCATCCATCTCACTCATCTTCACCCCACCTACATCTTCAGCATCTCCAGGGCAGGATCGTGCTGGGCACCGCTGGCTGCATCCCTGAGAAGGGCATTATTTCACAGTGTGAGTTATCTCCAGTTTAGCTTCTGCTCTTGGAGCAGAAGCGCAGGGAGATATAGGCAGGCAACTGCCAGACCTGCCCATGGGTGGTGTGAGCTCCAGGTCAGCACCCCACGATGCCACTGTACTGCCTCACTGTGGGGTTCAACTGGCCAGCAACCACCTCCCCAACACAGTAAGTGCCCCAAGGCACTAGGTACCCTCTAGTCCTGATCTGCAGACCTTGCCATGCCCCTCACACCTCTGAGAGCCTGCACAGTAACTCTGTGAGTAATAAAATCCATTAGGGAAGAGCACCAGGGCCGATACAAATGTCACATTACTTCCAAGATGTTGCACTGAAATTGTTCCTTTTCTGCATCAAGCGTATTCCTCATGCTCTTTGAGCCACAATCAAAGGATTTATACTGATGTTTTTCCAACTTCTGGGGAACTTTCTATGAGGTACAAGGTAAGGAGAGGGATCCTTTGGGTATGAAACCTGGCGGGTGCCAAGCGGGTGAAGAGACAAGGTTACAGTCCCACAAGGTGGCAGAGCTCCATCGCTCTTCAGCAGCCGCAGAAGCACCGGGAGAGAGGATGCACCAAGCTTGTCTGGAAAACACAGGGTCCTGGGTGCTCAACACCTGAGGAGAGCCCTGCAAAACACTGCTGATTGCAAGGGGCTCCTTGCTCTGCTGCTTCAGCTTTTCCCAGTTGGAAACTGAGTGTAAATTAGGTGTGTGTCTGCTCAGAAAGCAGGAGAAACAGTCCTTGAGGCTTTTGGCAGAGATTAAGGGAGAAAGAAAAGACAAAACCTCCACATTTTTTATCTGCATTGAGATTTCTAAGAAAGTTTTACCAGGAGAGAATTAGGATATCCTTAATCCACCCAAGGGAATCATAAATTGGGAAAGAAAACACAAAGTCTCAAGCAGGCAAGATCACTGTAATAAATGGTAACAGTGCTCCAGAGCTGAGGGAGGGAATCCTGCTGGGATTTCAGCCCTAAAGCTGCGCATTCAGTGCCTGAAAAGAGTAGAAATTCTGACTTTAAGCTTTGCTACCTTGCATATAAAACTGCCGCTCTCTTGCAGGGCTCACGCCTTCACCACTTTTTCCTCTGAACACTTGTCTGATAGAGATGAAGAACAGGGCAGGTGGCTGGGAAGGGTTGCAGTGACTAGAGCTACTTGTGAGGTACGTGTGTAAGGGAGAGACCGAAGAGTGAAATCCTGTCCTTTCAGCCTCTAATATTGGGTTTTCACACTCCTTTCCAAGCTGTTCAGAAACAGGGAATTTCTTTCTTTCCTATCTGGAGCTGCCCCACTACAGTTCAGTTAAAAAAAAATCACGGTAAACTGGTCATAAACACATTCCAGCAGTAGGCTAACACTAAGTTTCTAAGCTCCAAAGCAACTAAACTCTCAAAAGAATCTGAAAGAAGGAAGCACTGGTCTCTTCTCCCAAGTAACAAGTGATAGGACAAGATGAAATGGCTTCAAGTTGCGCCGGGGGAATCTGAGATTGAATATTAGAAAAAATGTCTTTACTGGCAGAGGCTGCCCAGGCAGTGGTGGAGTCGCCACTCCTGGAGGAGTTCAGAAAAACATGTAGACATGGCACTTCAGGACATGGTTTCACAAGGTGGACTGGCACTTGGTATCCTTGAGGATCTTCCAACCTTAACGATTCTACGAGCACCATTAGTTTGTTATAGTTCTTGATCAGTTTAGGAAGAGCTGCAAATTAATTGCAACTACAAGCCCTCCGCAGTCCTGAGCTGCCAATGAGGTTGACCATCGCTTCACGCTGGGCAGAGACAAGTTTGGTGTAGTTTGGGTGAAGAAACACATTTCTGCAGACATGATTTTTCACTAAAGTCATGGAGTCATAGAACGGCTTTGGGTTGGAAGGGACCTTAACTATCCTCCAGTTCCACCCCCCCTGCCGTGTCCTGGCACTGAAGTGCAAACTTGCTGTTTTCTCCCATGCAACCCACTGACTTTCAACAGATCTTATTTCTCTTTTATCACTAAGGACTCGTTTCAGATCTTGCTGTAGTTTTAGAAAACCATCAGGGCACAAGCTTGGAGATGGGTCTTCAAAAAACAGAAATGAATCACAGTCAGTCCAGTACATGCACAAATCCAAAAAAAACAATGGGAAGCTACGGCAGGAATTTTCCACCAGAGGAAATCACCCTCAAAGGAATGGACTAATTTGCTGAAGCGCAATTAAACCTTTCTTCACTCAAACACCCAAATCGACAGCCTGACAAAACAGTTGCCGTAGCAACAGGAGGGAAAAAAAGCCACAGAAGACTCAGATTATTTCCACACCCCCCCAGGTGAATTGAGAAAATCAGCTTCTGACTGCATTGAGCATCACCACGGGTGTCGATGGCAAGAGAGTTGCAGCGGCTCAGCCAACGCAGATCATGGCCAGGGTTTACACTGTGATGCTGCAAAGCCAGGGCAAAGCTCACGATTCCAAACTCTTCCTCTTCATCAGCCTGGGAAACGCTATGTAAACCTGGCTGATTTGTGAAGAGTTTTGTTTATCTGCTTTCTAGGAGAAAGAGACAGCCCTTGAGGATGCTGTGCTGCAAGCACCATAGGAAAAGAAAGGAAAACAGGTTCAAAAACCTGAAATTGTGATTTATTGGATCATAGAGAGACTCAACCCACGGGGCCAAAGAGCTCCCAGTGTATTTGCACCCAGCACTGTCCCTAAATCCTGGGCAATGTTTCCAAACACAATGGTATTTAAGAGCTGTTTTGGTCAGTCCTTGAGTAACACAGCACCTTGCAGTCAGGTGTACAGCAACCAAAAGCAAATATACCCCAAAAGCCAGGAAACTGAGCTTCCATGGGCCACCACTGCCCCAGGGCTCCTCAGGAGCTCTCAGCCCTGTCCACCAGCTACTTGTGATAGAAAGGACATAAAAAACCTCACCTCCCTCTTTCACAGCTGTGCCACATGCTGGCCTCTGCTATTTAATCAGCTCCTGCCTCTTTATTACTGCTTCAACTCTTCCAAATAATTGCATTTATGCTGTACAAGTACGATCAGTCTGGGGAGCATTTCTGGGCAAAGGATGCTGGTCTTTGTGGACCATGAGCACTGCAGGTCTCACCATCACCTCAAGGGTTTTGTTCCTGCACCGCTGTGCAACGCGTGCATCCTCCACCTTCAGCACCATCCCTCACCTTGCAGCTCTAAACCCCAATGAGTCAGGCTGCAATAAAGGCATGTTTGCTGCCGGTCGGTAAAAACTTCTACAAAAACCATATAAAAACAACCTCAGTAAACACCCCAGCTCTCCAAAGAGACCGCAGACAAACCCAACAGAGCCCTGCCTTTTAATAAAAGCAGACTTCACCCAGTCCAAGATGTAATTGCTGGCTCGACAGATGCCTCCGTTGCACCATTTGTGGATATTTTTATCTTGCCAATAGAAAACGCAGCTTTTTGCAAAGAGCCCAAACTTGCCTGTGAGCCCCCTTCCACACTGGCCGCTCTGCAGGGCTCTTCCATGCCTCGCCACTCCACAAATGGCCTCACCTGCCCTGCTCCTCTCTCCTTCTGTGCCTTTTCCTTAACAAAGTGGCTTGTAATTCTGATGTGATGCTTCCAGTTCTCAGAAACAGCATGGAAAGGACATCACAGTCCCCTCAGGTTTATATAAACACGTCCTGTTTATTATCCTCCGCAGTAACTGTCTGAGCTGGAACACTAACGTTGGGTAAAAAACAGTGGAAATTGGATCTGTCTTTTACCAAGTTCGCACGAGGCTGGGACCAGGAGTTTTAAGGTCAATAAGATCCTTATTAAGGGAAGAATTTTTTAATGACTGAAAACACACTCTTCGGTGACTTGTTTTCCTCTTCCCGGTCTCCCCCTTTACGAGCACAGAGACAGGCAAAGCCCCACCAGCACCCAAACTGCAGATGCCCAGCTCCAGCCTGCACCCATCCATAGGGTCCTGGTCCTAGTATCCTCCTAGAGGACAGAGATTCCCAATTCCGACCAACCCAGAAAACAACGTTTCGCTTCTCCTTTGTTTACACCCCTTCACTGAGTCATCAAGTAAACACATTATTATTTTTTCTTGCAAAACTATCATTTCCAGCCTGTGATTCCAGCTAATTTATAACATAGCACTGCCAAGCAACAATGAATTACAGAGAAAGATTAGGGGAAGGTTTGACACTATTAATGTGTAGAGGAATAAATGGGAGTAGACTGTTAAATATGATTATTCTTGTTCGTGTCTGTCTTTCCTTAGGGTGCCTATCGCTAGAGTGCCACGTGCATTAATTAATTGAAACAACACATTTACATGATTAGGAATTAACTCCTGTGCTTCTCCTTTGGCTAATTAGTGTATCTATAGACCTATTTAGAAAGAAAATACCTCAGGGAAGGCAGGAGCCTTCAGAGTTTATTTTATATAAACTGACTGTCAAATTCAGGGATTAGAAAAATGCTCACTTCTCCCTTTCCTCCCATGGCACCTTATATTTGCTTGGTTTATTTCTCTTGACTCCCATGCAGCATCCACACTATGTTTTATCAAGAAAACACTACTGGGTTTTTCGTCCCTGATTTTGCTCCCCAGTTTCTTGTTGGTTGTCCTCCTCAGGCTGCTCACAGCCCCTGTGGGCTCTGCGCTGCCGATGTATCCAGGTGGAAAATTTTACAACAGGGATTTCAGTCCTGTGGATTAATTAATTTTCCCTCGACAGGATGCTCCTCCAGGTCTCTGTGCTCTGCTCACAGGGGGCAGAGGTCTGCATTTCCAGCACAACAAGCCTTGGGAGCCCAGTCCTGGGAACCCTTCCCCAGCTGCTTGCTGCCTCAGCACAGGTTTTGGACACAGCCATCCTCCAAATGCAGCTGCTGGTTTCCATGGCAAACAGGTGGGATCACTGGATCCCTTCCAGATTCCGTGGTCACATTTGTACTCAGGATCCTGCCAACTTCCAGTCCACTCGCTCTCCTCTTACCTTGCTTACACCTCTCCTAAGCCCAAAACTCTCTGCATCAGTGCTTTTCAGCCCGCAGTCCCATGCGGCTGGAGCTACTCTGGTGGTGCAATGGCCAAAGTGATGCTGCATCCCTTCTCCAAGTTAGCTGCGTTTCAGTGATGGGTGAAGTTTTCCTTGTAATCTGCATCACCTGCTTTACATCTTACAAGGGGCTCTGACCTACTCACTGGGCTGTTTGGAAAGGCTGGTAAATAAGGGGTTGTTGCAAAATGCACAAAGCATCAAATTATTTGCAGAAATGAAGAAATTTAAGAGAATGAAGCTTTTTCACTGCTGGAACAATCCATGCTCCCATCAAACTAGATTTTAAGAAGAATATATTTTGGCACTGAAGAAAACAGTGAATATTTTTCTACAGAATTCTAGATGAAAACTTTTCCAGCTTACTCTCAGGTGAATTTCACGCACAGACACCGCAAGAGTTGTGCCTTAACACAAAATTCAAAGAGGCACCATTGCGATTTTGCCAGGAAGCAAACAATCACCTTAAGGCTGTTTTTTATTTGGTGGGAAATGAGGTTCCTGTCAGAGGAAGACTTATTTTTCCAGGCATCTCTGCATTCAGACAGTTCCCTGGGAAGGTGTCAAACACGGGCTGGCGTCAACAGGACCAAAGCCAAGGCCATCATTTTAAAGAAACTGCCCTCTAACAAGTGTTAGCAACAAGTATCGTGTAAATGGGCTGCAGAGACCCCAATTACTGCTCCTTCCAAGAGCAACTGGATGAACTGATTACACAATTAACTTCAGAGAAACCTTAAGGAAAAACAGGGACTCTTTCATTTTCTCCACTAGGCTGAATAGTCCCTCTTTAATTTTCATTTTCCTTTTGTAGGAGAAAGGACAGGAGAAGCAGAGGGAAACCTTCCCAGTGCCAGATGTGAACGTAGAGCTTTATCTGTTGTAATCTGTAGCTACAGCCCATAAAGCTCTTCTTGCCCAGCAGAAAACTGCGCAGAATATTGACTTTTAACACCAAGTAACCCTTTAAAGCATTACCTGATTGCACAATAACAGCCTAACACTGCTCACAGGAGAAGAGGATTTGCCTTCCCTACTCTCCCACGGAGGCTTTTAGAGACCTTCGTCGTGGCTTAAAGGCAGCACTTCAAGGCAGAAAAAAGCAATAATAAAAATCTGTCCCTCCGGAGCGGCCTTGTATTCACTTAAACGCATCCTGGCAAAATACCCAGCTTCACCAGCACCTCAGCTCCTTCCAGAAGCCGCTCTGCTCCCTTCCAGGTCTGTGCCACTTGTAGGCTGGGGGAGGACGAGGTAAGGGGGAGTTAATCCATGAACTACCTGTACCCCGTTGTAACAGTTTCAAAATCTTTCAGGGAGGTTTTCTCTCTCCCCCCAGTGCTTTCTGATGAAAGGACAAGGAGAGGGCTCCGCTGCCTCCTGGAGTGCGACATCTCATCCTGCTGTCCCTAAATACAACCGCACTGAGAGGAACAGGGATAGAACTTAATTCAGTTGAAGGTTGTGGTTGCAACGTTGGTTTGTGTTCTGTTTTGGGTTTTTATATATATATCTTTGTAGTTAAGAACTTTTATCCTTCTCTACGTATATTTTTTTCCTGATTAAAGTCTCTTAATTTCAAAGGTGGTGGTTTTGTTGTTTGTGGGGTTTTTGTTGGAAAGAGGCCCTTTGCCTAGTTCAGATACACATCTTAGTTTTCCTTTAAACTGATACACCAATGGTTGTTCCTTTCCCAGCTCCCACAGTACAGGTTTCTGTGCTTATGGCAAGAGATGACTGAGTCCCATCATCGTGTTGAACTCTTCTCCTGTATCCCTTTATGAACCTGAGAGAACTGGGTTTGTTCAGCCTGGAGAAGGGAAGGCTCTGGGCAGACCTCAGAGCAGCCTCCCAGTACTGAAAGGGGCTCCAGGAAAGCTGGGGAGGGGCTCTTGATCAGGGAGGGCAGGGATAGGATGAGGGAAACGGTTTCCAGCTGAAAGAGGGGAGACTGAGATGAGATCTTGGGAAGAACTGTTTTGCTGCGAGGGTGGGGAGGCCCTGGCACAGGGTGCCCAGAGCAGTGGTGGCTGCCCCATCCCTGGAGGTGTTCAAGGCCAGGTTGGATGGGGCTTGGAGCCCCCTGATCCAGTGGGAGGTGTCCCTGCCCATGGCAGGGGGGTTGGAACTGGATGAGCTGTGAGATCTCTTCCAACCCAAACCTTTCTGTGATTCCATGATTCTTTAAGTGTGTCCTTGGTTGCACAGGCAGTAGGAAATTTAAACAGAAATAAGAGCATTAGTGCTGCTTGCTTTTGGCTAAGATAGGATGGGAACAAGGTTTACTCTTGGAAATCCTTAGGGAGGAGCTGTAAAGCCTCCTCAAGATGCTTTCAGGACAAACCTTGTTGTGCTGCTGAACCAGCATTGCAGCCCCTCCTGTGGCTGCCTCCACCTCTGGGGCTGAGGAAATGCTTTTTGATGCTCCACCACCAACCAGCCTGTTGCAGCCCTGCTCAACCTGTTGGTTGTCAATGAGATTTTAAAGGCTTTTTCTGAGCACTTCCTCCCCACCTCTCCAGGCAGCTGGCAGGGAAAGCAATAAGGGTGAGCTTCATTATCTCTGCACTTGTAAGAGCCACCAGCGGAAGATGTTTCCCAGCCTCACAACCTGTGAGTGATCTTCACAATGGAAGCTCATCAGCAAATACAATATTTTAGTCATTCATACAGTTTCCCTTATTGAAGGCTCATAAGTTCATTTTGGAAACTCAGGAAAAATGAAGACTTACTGCTTTATTCTAACTGAAAAGAAATCCAGCAACCATTATAAAATGAAATTGAAAGTAGCTTTTACATTCACTTCTGCACAAGGACCTTTGCTTATGATGCCTGAAGACACCTACAAGATCAAGTTTGCAAGCTAATGCAAAGGCCAAACTGAAGTTCCCATGCTGCAAACTGTCTTCAAGAGCAGCAGTACTTCCAGATCCAGAGGCCTAAATCTGCTATAAACCAGTAGATTTCTCTTATCTCATCATTTCTGCAATGTGTGCAGCTCGCTGAGTAGCGTAAATAAAGTCCTGCAAAACCACCATCCCAGCTAGGTGAGTGGGTGTTGATTTTTAGGCTCAAATGCTCGTTTTCTGCTCTTTATCACCACAGGTACCCAAATGCATCTTTAGTTCATTCGCACAAAGACAACTCAATTAAAACAATCTAAATGCTTCTTTATCTTCTCGTAAACTCGTTTTGAATTTAAATCTCTGCTAAATAAGCTTTGATGGTTGAAATAATTTAAAACAATGCTTTGGATTAAAGGGGGGGAAAAATCATGCAGTTGAACATCAAAATTATTATTCTTCCCTCTGATTTTGACAGGTTTTTTAGCAAGTAACACGCTAGCTTACAATGAGGAGGTTCAAGAAGCACACTCATTTTTTTTTCTGCATACAGAAAAGGAGGGGGGGGGAAAAAATCACTGCAGAAGTGTTTCACTTAGCACTCCATTAGCAGTCGGTCCTTGACTGTGCTTTAATTAGTGGAACTGTTGACTGTGGTCATGCACACGGCTGAAAGTCCTGCCCTGCAAGTCCAAAGCTGTTCATATATTTACACTGACACCACTAATGAAGCTGGAGCAGAAGCGAACATGTTAGTCCTCGGGACACGCGGAGCGGGCGTCTACACCAGCTAATGGGCAATAAATATTTCGCTGTCAAAACTCTGCGGTGTGACTCATAGGACTAAAATTAAACCCTGCTGCATCTGGCTGGAGGGCAGAAGCAGTGATAAAAGCAGTGTTAACAGGTGTGACTCACAGCAAGAAACGGGCTACTTGGAATGTATTTTGGTGAAGACCAACCTATGGTTGGGGGGTGGCCACATTCTGAAGTTGGAACTGGATGGTCTTTAAGGTCCATTCCAACTCAAACCATGCTATAGTTCTATGGTAAGTAACGGAGAATCTCTGCTGAAGATCCATCAGTCAAGGAGGTGCAGGCTCCTCTCTAAGGTCCACGCTGCTCCTGCAAGGCTGGTGAACACAGTGTTGCTCTTCAACAAGCACAGGGAAGAGGAAGAAATTTGGTGACACAGGTGAACACCAGAGCCTATTTGCCCCTTACAACGACCTGCTAGGATGAACGCTGGGGAGGGGCTCTTGATCAGGGAGTGCAGGGATAGGATGAGAGGGAACAGTTTTCAGCTGAAAGAGGGGAGATTGAGTTGAGATCTTAGGAAGAAATGTTTTCCTGTGAGGGTGGGGAGGCCCTGGCCCAGGTTGCCCAGGGAAGCTGTGGCTGCCCCATCCCTGGAGGTGTTCAAGGCCAGGTTGGATGGGGCTTTGAGCCCCCTGATCCAGTGGGAGGTGTCCCTGCCCATGGCAGGGGTTGGAACTGGATGGGCTTTGAGGTCCCTTCCAGCCCAAACCATTCCGTGATTTTTGTATTCTATGATCTTATAATTCATCTGAGGCTGCAGAGGACCACAGGCACCATTCCTCCTCTTCCTCCTTCCCAAGGACACACGTCATCCATCCGTCCCAGTTAGTCTCAGTTTATGTCAGGTACTGTTTTCCTGGTGGAAATCTCAGATTTGATACTCTTCCAAAATGCTGATGCAGTATGGAAGAAAACAAAAGTTTAGGACTCTTTTATTCTTCCTTTACATGTAGGATTTACCAGTATTATTTACATACCAGCAATTTTGGTTTAGTAGAGAGACATCCAAGGATTTTTGAAGTCTGACAGTCTGTTATTAATAATAAAGCACTGCTCTAGTTTCATTGTGTCTGGATATCCAAGTGATGTTGAAATACTCCGGAAAACTCAAGCAAGTATTTCTTGCTCCTGAAAACTAGAAGCAAGCGCGCCATCCTTCCAGTGATGAGCAGCGTTTGCTCCTCAGTCCTGACCCATTTCCTAGCTTTTCAACATCACCCAGCCTCATATCACTGGAAATGTCCAGATTTAATCTAGAAAAAGAAAACAACCCACATAGTCTTATAACACCCCAGCTCCACTAGCTGACAATAGCTGCTGATGAAACAGTGGGGAGAGCCAGGATGTCTGTGGGAGGAAGGCGGAATCATGCTGAGCAAAATAAGCCTGACATTTCTAATAAAACACCCCAAATCTCCAAAGAAAGCTGCCTCAACAAGATTTTGTATAATAAAAAAAAAAAATAGTTTCCTTAAAAAAAAAATTACAGGTGGAAAAGGTTGATGTCATGTTTACTACTGTAAGATTTATTGCATGCTGCTACCCCACCAGCTGCAGAGCTGGCTTGCTGCTCTCTTTCCTTGTTGCAATGCCGTGTGCGCTGTGGCACGTCGGACAAAATCCAGTTTTCTGAGTAGCAATGGTTATTAGAGTGCCACCACTTCCTCTCTTTGTGGAAGACAGCACAGAATCATAGAATGTTTTGGGCTGGAAGGGACCTTCTCGGGTCATCTAGTCCACCCCCCTGCCATGGGCAGGGACACCTCCCACTGGATCAGGGGGCTCCAAGCCCCATCCAACCTGGCCTTGAACACCTCCAGGGATGGGGCAGCCACAGCTTCTCTGGCAACCTAGGCCAGGGCCTCACCGCTCTCGGTGTAAGCAGTGGTGCAGGATCTATGCAGGTCAAGCTGGGAACCCCTCATTAGACTTATTTCCCCATGTATGTTAATAAAATACCCTATATAATTCACTACGTGGAGTCATTTTGGAGTTGTCTTAGGACTAAATGTATGGAGAAACATTTGCTTTTGTCAGGTTTCTGATCAATCTTTTAATTGAAAACTAAAAAAAAAAAGGTATAGCTATTTAAAGATTAAAAGAAAATCCATAATACACAAATTCTTACAAAATTAGCCCACACATTCCTTAACTTCATCTAAAAAGCATCGTTCCTGTTTGACAGACACTGAAATATTTCATAACATTTGCAATATTCTCAGCTCCAGCTTTGAAGCTCTCCCCAATGACTGCTTTTTCCCATCTCTGTGTGGATTTATAATCACCTGCCAACATCTGCGCGGAGCCTGAACTATATGGAGAGCTTTGTGCTTTGAAGTGACAATGCATCAAAGCCGAAACGCGATCGATGCTGCCCCGACATCACCTCCAGTGAAATATTGACATGCGAGGAGGTACCGTTTCCAGCTTGCTCTAGTAACGCCTGAACGCTGCATACAGAGGCAGTTTTATCTGCTTCTATCCCTTCCTAGGACTTAGTGGGATTAAGAATAACACAAGAGGAAAAAAAAGTGACCTCTGCCCTTCTTGCTGGGTGTGAGGCCTCCAAAACCTCTCCTGCTTGAATTTGTCTGGTAGAGACAATAAATGCTCCCTCACGGAAAACAAAGGTGCCGTTGCCAAACAAGGTTTCTCAACCAAGGTGGCAAGACTGACAAATGTCACCCCCGACTTCGCATGAGATAACCTTTTAGGAGCACTTTTTCTCCCGAAGGAGAAACTGAGGCAGGCAGCCAGCACACAACCCACCCAAATGTGCCTTAAAAAGAGCCTTCTCCTCCCAAGCTCCTCTGCCGCTGCCTCCCACCTTGAAGCTTCATTTAAAAAAGTACCAATTTGGTAGGTTCTACACAAGCCTCAAGTATTTATTTCCCTTTCAGTCCGCACCTCTACCCAGACAGATCTTAGGACTCGTTTGTCCTCATTGCCTTAAGGACTGTACAGGGCTTTGGGTGAACAGAGGGGACTTTTTCCAAGGGCCTGTAATGATAGAATGAGGAGGAACGTCTTTTAACTGGAAGGGGGAAGATTTAGATCAGACATTAGGAAAAAATTCTTCACAGTGAGGGTGTTGAGGCATTGGCACAAGTTGCCCAGAGAAGCTGTGGCTGCCCCATCCCTGGAGGTGCTCAAGGCCAGGTTGGATGGGGCTTTGAGCCCCCTGATCCAGTGGGAGGTGTCCCTGCCCATGGCAGGGGTTGGCACTGGATGGGCTGTGAGGTTCCTTCCAACCCAAACCCTTCTGTGACTCTATAGTCAGAGTTCTAGAACCAGGGTTATTTAGATTTTCATCTAAAGAGAAGTAATAGGTGATGTAATAATTACTAGTGCTGATTGAATGCAGCCACACAATCCCACATACGCAGGCATTACCAGGTACTTGTGCTGGGATAGAAACATGGAGAGATCCTGATAAGCTTCCCTGGTCCCTGCCCAGAGAGATGAGGTCTTTAAAAAAACCCCAAAATTAAAACATTACTCACCCCCCAAAAAATAAAGTCACTCACCAATCCCCAATCAAACGTCTTTGCTTTCCTTTAGCTGAATAAAAACTCAGTGGGTCATATTATAATTAATTTTTCTTCTTGGAAACTATTGATCCTGCGGCACAGGGGTGCAGTCACGCGCACGCAGCAGCCAAGCAGTGGGAGCAAAGCACACCGTGGCCAGGCTCGCACACGGAAACAGTTCTTTTCCCAAACGAGGCATCTCTGATCAGCCAGCAAATAATGAAGAGCAAAATTAGAGGCTGGAACTGAAAAGCCTGACATGCGTTACCAGCAATAGGAAGCAGCTGGCTCTGAGCAGTAAGGGACAAGGTTTTGGCCTGGGGGATTTCAAAAAGAAAAGTGGGGTTTTTTAAAAAAGTGAAGTCCTTCACTTCTTTGCTCAGTTTGTGGTACCCTCAGCGAGCGCTGTGTGTCCGTGGGGAAAGCGTTGTATTTTATAGGAGCTCAATATGATTTAGTGGGGACACAGGTGTTCGGTTTTGCAGCCGTAATATGCGCTGGCTTACAAAGACGTCCGAGAGAAGAATGATGTTTCTGTACTTCATGAGGCAGGACTTATTGTTGTTTTCACTCTATTTTTCTACAAAAACCAGCTTAAAGTGGTGCTGGGTTTGAACAGGTGAAAATAAAAGCCAGTGTGGAGATCCGAGCACGCTGTCACACGCTCACCCTTAGCACTCCCTGGGTAATTAAATGGGTTTATATTAATTCTGAAAGGAAGTACCTTCATTACACTATTTTTCTACCTAGTAAGCACCATCTGTACAAATGTACATGACATTTTCTGCTGGATTTTTCTCTCCTAATCCTTGCATTAATTGAATTGTCAGGACCATTCTCCCCCATCGTGTTTTAAGTAGACTTTTTTGGCTTCGCATTTGCTGCAAGATGAGTTGCATGACACTGAATGCTTTCCAGTCCCTGCAGATGGGCTACCAGCATAACTCTGGTAGAGGTGGGAGCAATCGGGACTCGGGGATGTTTTTGGAGCCAGCCTGGGGTGAGCTGAGTCCACACCACGGCCTGAATTTGTCCATTCCTGTTGCACATGTGCGTGATAGAAATATCCTGCAGCTTCTTGACCTGCAAATGAGGTTGGGGTAAACAGTTCAGAAGCAATTTGGTGAGGTAGAGATGTCCCACTCCATCATCATGTCCTTCATGACAGACAGTTTTAACACAGGAGAGATGTCCATTAAAATTGATCCCAGTTATCCCTGATCCCAGTTAGCACCATGCAAAACCAGCCAGTGTTGGTAGTGCATCATCAGTGCGTGTTGCACAGGATGCCAGCTCATTTACTGTGTGCTAATTAGCAATGCAAAGCCTGTGCCAGCCTTTATCTCATTTCTCAGAATCAGGAAGGCTCAGTGAAGTGGAGCTCAGCCCCTCAGTAGCTCAGCCCATGACCGAAAAGCTCATCAAAGCACATAAAAAAAATGCAGCCTGCTTTGAGACCAGCAGCTCGGGAAGGGGCAGGGTGCCCGAGGAGGAGGCTGTGCTCCTGCAGCACCGGGCTCAGCACCCGTCTGGGGCAAATACAGCTCACCCTTGCAGCAGGAATGATGGAGCAGGGCAGGGTTGGCCAGTGCCACCACCTGGAGCTGAATGAGGGAAAGATCCTGTGTTGACACCCCCAAATGGAACCTCCAGCTCCCTCAGTGTGAGCACAGAAACCCAGGGAGGTCATCAGTGTTGGAGACTCTCAGATGTTCCTCGTTCACTCTCACCTCGAGGGTCTCCTCCTCTAACCAAGCACGTTTTAAATGAAATAGCAGCCTCCAGCTAGGAAAGCCCCATCCTTGCCCTTGAGGCTAGAGGGCTCATTCCTCACCGGGGACCATCCTTAACAAGGAGAGCAGTGGCAGCTTCCTTCTGTGTAGCCTGTGTTGCTGGTCTGCAGAGAAGTCTACGCTGAGCTCAGCCCAGGAGCAGCTGTTTGCCCTTGCAAAAAGAAGGGAAAGAACTAATGAGCTTCTCCACAGTTCAGACAATTATTCTGACCTCTTTTTATGAAGTATGCCTAAAAATAACCAGTTTCCTTCCAAAAATGTCCATTCAAAATGACATTTCACTCCCTAATATTACAATCAGATATTTTGATATCAGATAAATTTTCTCTCTTTTTTTTGCCCCTAAATAATTATTTTCTTCAAAATAGTCTTGCCTTGCAAAATAGTTGCATGTTGATAGATAAGGCATTTTCCATTTTCATTAACAAGTCCCAGATGTTCCACCCCACAATGCTGACAAGCTCTAATCAAATGGCATTCACAAGCATTCCCTGGTAGGAATTAGCTGTAGCATCGTTTGCTGGTGAATCCCCTCCCTACACTTTCAAAATCCTTGCAATTGGATTTTTCTGCTGGTTTCCAAAGGAGATGAGGTTTCTGCAACCGTGTTGGTTGATCCAGCTGCTTCTTGTGTTCAGTTCACTGCCAGTGTTTAAAACCTGTTCACTTATGGGTGGAAAGATGGCTTGGAGAAAGGAAGGAAGGGTCTCAAATACAAGTTTTGTGAAAAGTATGGCCCAAGTAAGGCAAATTAAACAAACTACAATGTTTCCTGCATTGCACCTTCAGCTGGCAACGTGCTGCTGGCCAGGCAGCACATGCTGCTGGGCCAATCTGCATCCATGCAGCTGGAGAGCAGCCCTCCTGCTACCCTGTCTCATCTGGACAGGATGGCTGAGGCGCAGGATACAGGATCGAGGTTACTGAAATAAAAGGGGACAGATATGGGATAAAGGATAAAAACCCATGGGGCATAAAAATTTGTTAGGTCCCTCACTGTACGAGACGCTGCAGAGTGAACGTCAGGAAAGCAGAGCTGGCGGTAATGGGAGCGGGATGCTATAAAACATGAATCACAGGCTCCAAATGAGAGAGTGGAAGTCAGGACCACACTCTTCTAATGTTCTTTCCTGGCAGCAACAGGAACACTTAGGGGAAAGATTCAAGGATCTTTTGTACTTGGAGCTCTGAAAAACACTACAGAGCTCTTCAGGGGCAATGTTAAAAAAAACTGCAGTCACAATTCCCCTGAAATATAAGTATAATAAACTCCATTGGAAGCAGGTTTGAATAGAGATGTATATGTTTTGGAGGTACAAGGAGGAGGGGAGACGTTGTCAAGAGGTGCATTTCAAGCTGAGAGAGTTGGGGTTGTTCAGCTGGAGAAGAGAAGGCTCTGGGGAGACCTTAGAGCAGCCTCCCAGTACTGAAAGGGGCTCCAGAAAAGCTGGGGGGGGGGGGCGCTTCTTAGCGAGATCTGTTGTGACGGGACAAGGAGTAATAGTTTTAAAGCAAGGGACGGGAGGTTTAGACTGCATATAAGGAAGAATTTTCTGACAATGAGGGTGCTGAGGTGCTGGCACAGGTTGCTCAGGGAGGTAGTGGAGGCCCCAACCCTGGAAACTTTCATGGTTGGATGCGGCTCTGTGCAACCTGATGGAGTTCAAGATGTCCCTGCTTCTGCACGGGAGTTGGCTAGATGACCTGTGAAGGTCTCTTCCAACCCCAAATCATTCTATCATTCTGTGATATCACAAGAGAGCTTCCCTTGACCGGAGCTGGTCTCCTCCATGAGCAGCTCTGATTAAGCGGTGCTGTATCACAGGTGAAAATAGATGTATTTAAAAATTCAGGGCTGATGCGTAGAAAGCCATCGGGCAGCCCAGAGATATGTCTTACAAAATATTCCACTCAACCACTTCTGAAATGACAGGGAAAGTTATCTGTACTCTGAACTCACCTCTGGACCTCCCCTAAGCCACACAAGGTGGGAGTTAGTAGAGAATCCTCTCATGTAGTAAAGACACTGAAGCAATGAGGCAATCATATGGGGAACAGTGAAGTCTCCAAGCTTATGAGATCTGTGAAAACAAGATAGGAAATGATAAATAAGATACAGGCAGATGGAGGATGCCCTTACACCTTCTCCCAGCCCTGTTTTCTAGGACTCTGTGACTGTGTTAATATATATCAGAACAACAGGAGAAATTCAGGCTGAAATCCCTGCCCCACTGAGTTCAGAGAGTTTTGCAATCAATCCAAACGGCTTTATCTCGATGAAACTCTACATTTCGATTAGAGCCACTCAGCTTTGTCAAGTAGAGCTGCCACTTGGAGGAGACCCTCTGCTATCCAACTGTTTCCCCAAGGAGCACTGAGCTATGCTACGTAGCAAAGGGCAGTTGGCTCTGATCCCGTGTGTCGGTGTCTTTACCCAGGCAGTGCCCAGAGAGCCTGGAAACTGCGTATTCTTTCTTTTGTTGGCTGCTTTTGTAGTCCAGCACAGTCCCATTTGTCTCAAATTACCTGCACTGTATTCCACAAAGAGTAGAGTTGCTGCCACTGCTGTTTGGGGTCTCTCCTCCACTATAGCCTCAGTGTTAGGAACAGATAAAAGGCGGAGTAGAAAACATTATGGGAGCATTATCAACTAGCTTTGAAAATAAATCAAAGGAAGGCACTGTGGAAATGACATTTGATGACATGGAATTTCGGGAAGAGAATTCTTTTCAAGATCAGTTGTTTGAATCCTCCAAGAAATCCAGTAATGCATCGGTGTGCCTCAGAAATCAGTGGGAATTTAATTCCACCTACACTTTCCCTCTCTTAAACCGCTGTCTCCTCGAGTCCTGTTCTTCCCTTCCAGTCCCCTGCTTTGTTTTCGTAGTTCATTAAGACAAAATTAAAGCTCTAAGGCTGAACAAACAAAGCCAGAAATAGGACAGTGACTTAAAAAACCACAAAGGTATAAATGCTGCATCCAGGCCCTCCTGGCTGCCGTCCATTGCAAACAGCCAAGGACAGCAACAGGACCAAGGAGGCAACACTTGAAGTAGAAAGACCCTGGTTGCGTTAAGATCTTGCTTAGCTCTAAGTATTGCTGAGATCTTGCGGCAGTAATTCCCCCAAGTTATTTGTGTCCAAGAATGGGACCTGGAGCTCCACACTCAGTAGCCTGTTCTTACCAAAGACAGAAGGGAGCAAGTGGGGCTCAGACAGAGACTTAACAGCTGAAGTTGGCAGATCTGTTCATGTGGAGACGCAGATAAGGCATGGATGTCCACCACACAGACTCCCTTGACTGCTAAACAAAAAGCACTTACCTTAACTGAGAACAAACATTTTCACCAAGCCAGCACTGAGATTTAAGGTGAATTTTCCCATCCTCAGATCTGAAGAGTACTTTTGGGCTCATACTCATGCAGCCCTGTGCTGACAGCCAGAGTTCGTTGGCTTTGAAGGACATGAAATGTTGCTCAGCCTGACACATCAGCTTCTGGACCTGTCTCTTCCAACACATCCCTGTCTTGGTTAGAGCAGACCTCTGAGCCAGGTTGTGGGTTGTGTTGTGAAAGGAATCTCTGCAAGAAGCTGGGAGGCCTGGCTGCACATCAGCTGCATTTATTTAGGGATGCTTTCGAGTGATGGTGTTCTGGAGATGCTCCCCCAAGGAGCGGAGCACCCACTCCCTCTCTGTAGTTTCTTCAGCAGGCATGCATAACAATATTTATCCTTTTCTTGCTTACCCACTACAGAAAATTTCATTTCCTGAATTCGCCCTCCCTATTTTATTCATTAAATTGTCTTTTCTTATTTACAGGGATGAGGCTGTTAGGATGACACTTACGGGTGTGTGCAGATATTTGAAATGTACCCACTTCAAACGCCGCTCATGCGAAGAGTAGGTAGTTACATTCAGACACGGTATGAAAAATAATATGCCAGACCCAAATGTCAAATATAATCATGGGTGATATTAACCTCCCCAATGAAAGGAATACATCCTTTTGTGAAATAACCCGGCTTTAATGTTCAAGATTGCTCCAACAGATTAAACGGCAGCCCCTGATAAGTTGCCTACACTAAAAGCATCATGGAAATTGAAAACATAATGTACCCCACTTAAATGATTCACACTATTAATATGTAGAGTTTTCTAAGCTATAGTTCTATCAAAGTTGAACAGTGGGAATAAGTGAGGGTTTGTTGCCTCTTTTTTTTTTTTTTTTTTTTCTGAATAACAGAAGAATATAGATGCATTTATGTCCAGGGAAGAAAGAAAGAGTAAAATTGTTTCTGAGAAATAAAGGTTGGCACCTTGAGCAAAATCTATTCTATTCTGGATAGATGAAAAGGGAGAGTGCTCGCTGTTGTCCTGCCCTTTTCCTGAAGAATGGGTTTGCAGTGACATTTCCAATCATATTTGCACGTGCAACACGTGTCTCCATTCTTTATAGAATGATTGTGGTCTGTCTCTCCATTGATCTCCTGTCCAGCTGGCAGCCAGCAGCTCAATTAGCCACTGGGTCTGATTCCAGCTCCATCTCTTCTTTTCGCAGTCGTGCTTTTTCACCACTCCCTCCCCGGACACGAGGCACCGCAGCGCGCAGGGCAATGCGGAATCCAAAACCACTGCGGAGAAGAGGGGCTGAGATCCACTGTGTTAAACCCAGTGTGCACAGCAGGGCTGGCACAGAACCCACCAAACCTCAGTGAGAGTAATTCAATAGCCAGAGCCTGAACTAAACCTTAGACGGTGCTGAGCAAGGCCAGGCTCCAAATCTGGATGAAGATGGTGGAGGAGGTAAGAACTCATGGCATGAAATAATAAAAATGTAGCATCCAAAACCCCAAACAAGACACACGCTCACCCTTCTCTACACAGACAAATGGGTAAAGGAAAGTAGATGTAATAAGTAATTAATAAGCTTATTTTAGATTTTGATGGATGCAAGAGCTAATTCCTACGGTAACAAATGAACGTGACCCGTGAATGCTTACAAGAAATGTTAAGTGGTTCATCATAGGATGGACACGCACACACCAGCAATGCACAACATCACCCAGTCTGCATTCACACACTGCTTCCAAGCTTTGTGAGATTTAGAAATATCAGATTTCCTTTCAATTATGGTCTCTCATAACCAGTGGCAAGCCTCAGGCTGGATACCTCAGCTCTAAGAGCTAAACTGTACTGTTTAATCTGCTTGTTGACTTTTCAGATTTAGTGCTGTCACAGCTCCGCTTTTGGTCTACAAAAACATCTTGCAGCTGCTCCTGTTCCCTTCAAGGCTATTTAATATCCAGAGCTGCTATGTCTTCAGAAAAAACACATTGTGAGCCTACAAATCCCTGGTGCCACTCACACCCTGCCTCCCAGCACAGCTTGGAATAAACCTGCCTTGAAGTGTCCTTCCAAATGGACACGGCCAGTGAGGATATTACACTTTGCACGCCTGTAAGACAACTCTCATTTTGGTTTTTGCAGTGCTGTGAAACACCTGCTTCCAGTCCCCTCGGGAGGTGCTGAAGGACAGGAGAGGCCAAAAGCATTTTCTCAGTGCCAAAACAGCATGGCAAAAAAATCAGGACTCAGTGATGCCCTCTCTGTTTCTCAGTGCTTTGACAGCACTTAGAGGACACCAGTTGCCCCGGTGGGTTTGAATGTGGCCGTCACCTGTCACTCCTCTTTTAAGTCCCCCATGGAACTACAAAAACTGGGGACTTGAAATAAGTGAAAGAAACCAAAGGTTCTGGGAAAGAAACACCAGTGTCCATAAGTACGTGTGCCCGTGCCAGTGCGGTGGGGCAAGGAGGGAGTGTGTGGAGGATGCACTGTTTTGTATGGAAAGGCAAGAGGATTGCAGGAATTGTCTTCCCTCTTCTCCCTGCCACAGCAACACACGTGCTGGGGCTCACACCATCACATACAAACCATCTTCTTAACGAGAGCCTTGAGGAGAGGCTCTGTTGCAGACTTATCCCAAACAAATCATTTCATAGAGTCATAGAATCAGAAGGTTGGAAAAGACCTCTGAGATCGAGTCCAACTGTGCCTGTTTCCCTACTAAACCACATCCCTAAGGAACTCATCCATCCATCTTTTAAACCCCTCCAGGGATGGCGACTCCACCACCTCCCTGGGCAGCTGTGCCAATCCCTGACCACCCTTTCAGTAATACATCAGAAAGTTCTTCCTGGTCTTCCTGGCTGCATTCGTGTCTCAGTCAACATCACTCAAAAGAAATACCTACTGCCCAAATTCCAGAGATCTTTCCCTTACCCAGAGCCAGACGCACGTGCAGCAGCTCTGAGGAGGTTGTAGGGATGGAGCCACAGAGCTGCCCCAGCCTCTCTTCACAACTGATTTCACCCCGGGTAATATGCTCTTTAGCCTTTTATGTTATAGATGTAAACTCAGTTAATCATGAAAAACAGAAGCTTTGTCCAGATCCCAACAACTCCTCAATTTGGATGGAATGTGTTTCATTTTGGATGTGTGAGTTGTTGTGCACTGGGCAAGAAAGGGAGGGAGCTGTGCTGCTCATCCCTAACGTGCCTGGTGAGAGGGGATGGGACCCACTCCTTAGAAGATGATTCTGAGATAAGATAAAGGTCAGACTGTTATAGGATTTCTAGCCACAATACTTCCTTGGTCTTTATTCCTCTGCTTTGTCTAAAGCTCTTGACATACCCAGTGAATAAGGGTCCCAATTCACTCAAGCAATTTTCAGCAGCAATAGTCTGTGAAAAAAATCATGAAGCATCATCACTCATTAACATTACAAGACAGAAAAGGCTTGGGTAGGGGAAAGAGCTGAAACTTCTTTGATTCCTTTTTTTCTCTGTGGTGAAGTGGATCACTAAACAAGAAATACACAGTGTGAATCTGCAGATGAGCCACAAAAAAACTCCCCATAGCGGTTAACCATGAAGGTCTAGGCTAGGCTATTCCACGCCGAGGAAGGTTTACCCACCTCATCTCCTGGCCTCTCAGTACTTCCAGCACATTTCAAGCAGAATTTCACCAATTTGTTTTTTGCAAGGGAAGTTTTAAAATGATCAAACAGCAGGAAAAATAACATTTGCAATTTTTCCTAGAGATTGTTGCTGTCAAATTGAAATCCAGGGACTAAAAATTGAATCCTACTGAGTTCTGATAACACTTTTTGAAGGGGATCTAAACTTCTGATGGTTGAAGTTATTGAGCAAAACCTCTTCTCCAGGCTGAACAGAACACACAACTTCAGTAGATCCTCGCTTGGCTTCTCCTCCAAACCCTTCACCAAACTTTGTAGCCCTCCTGAGCCTGTGTGGAGGCCTCCCTCTCTAGCTATTTTATTCTCTTTAAAACTTTCTGGCACGTCAGCCCTAGGGACCATGAAACACAATAAAACATCATCTGTAGCTAATTCACGGTAACTGCCATCGTTAGGCATTTAACTTTAACAGGCAATGTCAGGAGAACACCCATGCAGCTGGAAGCACCTCCGTTTGCTGTCTTTCCTAATTGAGAATTAACTCATCTTTCTTCTCACAAGAGAACATGAGCTTCCTCCTGTCCCACTTTCCAGGTCATTTGTCATCAAAGATTAGTCCAGATTTATGATACAAGAGCAGGCAGGGTTAGTGGGTTATTTTCCTAGAGAACAGTGTGTAAATAAGATTTTGAATTGCTCTCATGGTCCAAGGATCAAATCCATTTAAACTCTACCAGCACAAGAGATTTAACATTGCTAACATTGATGTTACCCAACTTTACACCAGATCCCAGAAAAGCTGGGGCACCCAGGAGCTGCTAAATGCAGTTCACCGGTCCAAGGCAGCTCTGCTTCACTTCAGGGCACCCCTGAACATCAGCCTTCATCTGCAGAGAGTGTGGAAATAAACCTTCACCCCCGCAGCTGTCAGCAAACAAGGTTTCCACTATTGATTGTTTCTTCTTCATTCCTCCTTACTCTCTACTCTCAACAAACATGGGACCAGATCTGAGCCTGCTGCAAGCTCCTGCTAAAAGTGGGTGAATTGGAACATCAGAATCTGCAAAGGATCATTTTCTTGTATTATCAGTGTGGCCCTGGCTCTCAAAACTACCTTTGCAAAAGCATTTGAAAACCTATAAAACAATATAGAGCTGATAAGTGAGCTTTGCGGGTGCTGCTAGGTCCCTACCCTGTGCTTTGGAAATGCCCTCCTGACTCTGGTTTGTACTGCTGGCTCTCGAGTGACCTCGCAAACGCAGCCCTCCAAGCTGTGCGAGCACAAGAGGGAGAGACATGGCCTGCAGAAATCATGGGAAAAATATGAGGCAGCCAATCCCAGCAATTGAATCGCTCACCAGAAAGCAGACCTGCCCCTGGGGCTGCAGGGTCTCTCAGGAATGCCTTTCCCTCCTGAAAATAAATGTTCCTAGCCCACTCCTCAAAGTTTAAACTAAATCAGTGTGTTTGTATAAATAGGAATTAGTTGAATTAACAGCGAGGCTACAATAAGCTGTAAAATCCCTCTACCGAAACAACCTGTTAACTGCCTGACTTCATTTTTCACCCTAATGGTCTCACTGGGAGAGTCATGAATACATTGATACTCACTTCTTCCAGTCTGAGCCAGGAAATTCAGAAACATCTCCAAAGGGAAAGGCAGAACTTACTTTTGATTTTCCAGGAGAGGAATGAGTTCTTCTACTCAGGGCATTTCCATAACACGATGAGTTACAAAGGAGCACACTTGAGTAATTTTTGTAGTGTGACAAAGAGTGGGGGTCCCACATCCTAACAGTGTCACACTCTCGGCCCAAAGCACTTTAACAGAACAACTTTGAACATTTGAGTGTTGGCCCACCTGTGCTATGGCTGGAGATGGGTTTCTATGGCTTTTCTCCTCTTTTGGCTATTACTTCTGACTTTAGGGTGTGAAAAACCTCAGGGGGACATCAAATGGGATGGAGAGATGTCCAAGCTGTGCAGAAGCAGGTCAGCACAAAGGGGAAATCCTACCCACAAGGGAAGGTGCAAACGCTGGGTGGTGTTAACTGTTTCCTTCCTCCCTCCTGGAAACTGAGGGCAACCAAACTCCTGAGTTTAAGACATACAGAAAAGGCTTTTGACCTTTCTCCATTCCAAAGAGCTTGTTGGACACATAATAGCAACGATGTTGTTCCACTGAAGTCAGTGATTTGATCCATCTTCTCATTTAAGAAATGATTGATTTTTGTCATATTAGCAGGATACAAATCCAGCCTGTAATATGTAGGTCACAAACTCATTTGTCTCCACCTTCCACATCTCTGAGCACAGTACAACTAGAATTAATGGTAATAATAATAAACTCCAAAGCAGTGTAACGATTATTCATTACCGGGAGTATATCGGTTCTGCAGTCTCCTCTTCCCTCAGACGCCTGGCACTCCGGGCTACACTGCTTAGATTTAAGAGAAAAAAATCAATAAGCACCACACAGTTCTAGGCTTGTCGGGGTGCTAATTTCTCCGTTACTGAGTTAGGCACACAGGTCCCTTGGCTCCAACTAACTCCCTGTGCTGAACAAAAAAACCCACCCAAGAAAACATAGGCTTGAAAGAAAGCATGTCTCCAAACTGCATCTCACAAGGATGGTGATGTCCCGTTACAGTAGGAACATGCTGTCAACAAGGGGACACTGGAACTTTAAAAAGAAGATGAAGAAGCTAAAAAACCATATCCATGCCCCAAATCCTTCCTGGGACCCTGGGAGGGTCAGAGTGGGGCAAGCACAGTCCACCATGAAGGGACTTGGACAAGAATCAAAGTGATGGCTGAGACCTGAGGAGGCAGCAGAAGAGCTCCAGCAACCTCAATAGGATTAATATTTCATTGGGAGGAGCTTTCACCACCTGTAGAGCTGTGACTCATCTGTTTCAGCAAGTCCCGGACCTCACTTTCTAAGCAGAGCATCAGACCCAGTTCTGAAGCTTTTACAGTGTGTTTCGATGTGCTGCACATCAAGACTATGAGAGCAGTCATCCTGCAGTCGGAGGGCTCTGAGCTCTCTCTTTTCACTCTTTTTGGCCTCTGAATATAATTCATTTAAGCTTTTATGAGGCAATTCATATCCAGATTTTATTAGAAGTGGAAGGCCCTTTCATTTCCTCAGTGTATTCAGCACACAGAGAACTGGTGCTATGGTTAATTTTATTTCTATACTTTCTGCGTTTTATCAAAGACCTCCCCACTTCTATTTGACTCTGAATAGATGGGAGAGATGGAGAGATATGTAATCATGTACTGCAGGCAGAGAAATGCTGTTAAAAATTATGTGTAATAAATATGTGACCGAAACAGAGACATGAAAGTTTGCATAAAGTTACAAAATGGGATGTATTTGCACACTTACCAGGTATGCGTATGCACTCTCCGAAAAATATGCTTTCAAGGAAAATGTAAAATGGTAAAAAAATGACTTTTGTCAAAAAATATTCTAGAAGTGCAAATACAATACACACGCTCTGAACCCGCTTCTCTATGTGCATTTTATCTCTTTCACTGTCTTTTTGAAGCCAAATAAGAAAAAGACTTATCGTAATAAATAAAAAAATCTTCTTGCTAAAGAGTATTTGTGTGCTCAGGAGATGCTGAACACATCCAACACAGCTTCAAGCTCATACAGACCAAGGCTTGTCCTTTCAGTATTTCATTGATGCCCCAGCTGAGCTGTGCGTAGGTCACATCTCTGCTCTTCCAGCTGTGCGATGGAGGATCTCAAACCAGACAAAGCCACAAGCACGAAACACCTCCACCGTGGGCTGCACCACTAATTCTGTGTCAGAAAGTTTTTCCAAGTGCATCCAGCAAGCTCGGAGCATCAGACAGCTTCAGCAGCGGCTGCCCAAGCCTCCTGTAAAGGCAGCCAAGCTTCGTAAGCTTTAATTAAAACCTAAGAAGGGATTTATTTACATTTTAACTGACGCTCACAGCTTGCGTATTTTCATTAAACTGATATGTTACGGTTTCTAGGGGATGCACAGGGTGCAGACTTTCAGGCATCTAGTGGTGCGTGTTTCTTATAAGCCAGGAAACTGGCAAATTAAAACCTACCTGTGCAGGAGGCTGGAATCCCCAGGGCAGAGTCAAGGAGATAAAATTGAAATAAATGGGGTCAAACACCAGAGTATTTCCCTCTTATTTTGACTGGGGTTTTTTCCCACATGAAGTCGGCAATCCCATAAGCATCACCTCTGCAACTGGAAACCTCAGATGTCTCATGCTGTGGCCCAGCTGAGGTGTAAAGGCTGAGACACAGCAGGCTGGGAAGGCTTCTCTTTCTCCCCCAAACTGTATATTGCTGCCAGAAAGCAACGCACAGCTTTCAGCCCGTGGTATAGCCACATGGTGGGTGACAGTGTCCCACTGCAGTGTTTTGGGGTCCTGGGGACCGAGAACCCACAGAGAATCCCAGAGCCCTGTAAGGCCCATGCTCAGCTGCTGCACACCCTGATTGAATCATGCAAATGGCTTTAAACTGGAAGGGAGAAGATTTAGATTAGACATTAGGAAGACATTCTTCACAATGAGGGTGGGGAGGCGCTGGCACAGGATGCCCGGAGCAGTCGTAGCTGCTCCATCACTGGCGGTGTTCAAGGCAAGGCTGGATGGGGCTTTGACACCCTGATCCAGTGGGAGGTGTGCCTGCCCATGGCAGGGGATGGAACTGGATAATCTTTAAGGTCCTTTCCAACCCAACCCATTCTATGACTCTAAACCACCAAGCACAGCATTGCTGCTCTGATTCCTGCTGAAAGGAAGAAGAAGTGGATGCTTCAGGCTCGTTCCGTGTTTGCAAAGGTTGACAAGTCCCATTTCCGTTTGCTTTTGAACCAAGTGCAAAACCCCCTTGAAGACCACCCGGGGTGTTGACTGCAATTTTCACTGCCCGCGTCCTCTTGCACCCAGAAGCTGAAGAGGAGCATTAGTTTTAACAAGATGCTGTGGATTCAGCTGAGCAATCCATCTTGACAGGAAGACCCGTCCAGCTTCTCACAGTATCCTTTTAAAGTGGAAGGTTAATGCAACCTAGTGGAGCTGCTCTTCATCACTTAAAGAGAGAGACTGGCTTTGAACATCCCCAAGTGAAGTGGTTCTGGCATAAACCCTCCTCCTCCTCCTGTATCTTCTCTGACCCCTTCATCCTTGAAGGGATGACACATCTCAGTGCTGTGTGATCTTCCCTCTCAAGGCTGATTACCCAGAGCTGGAGATCAGGGAGGTGAGAGCATCGGTATCTTCACGGTGATGTTTGATCGTCAGTGTCTGCAAGTGCTCCCAATTAGCCTGGAAATGCTGTCTCTAGTTCATAAATACCTTAAAAACGAAGTTTAACGAAAAGCCGCCTGCGTTGCCTTTCTTCAGCCCCCTCTGCCATATCAAAGCCTTCGAGAGTAGCTGAAGACAACTCTTATTGCTGAGGACCCGTTTGAACGTTGGCTTGTTAGTGCTGTGGCTGTGCCGTGTGCGGAGCCGGGGAGCATCTATCAGCCCATGCCACCAACCCCGCTTCCCGGGAGCGCTCGCTGAACATCAGCAAGCGTGTTAAGCTGTGAAGTTTACCTCTGAGGGAGCCACCAAAGGGCCTTTCAAGCAGAAAGGTCACCCAACTCATTTGCTTCCAGAGGAGCTGATTAGAGCCGACTCGTTTCAGGAGCCGTCGCTCCCCACAGCAAGTCCATCCTCTTTGTTTTTTTTCTCCCTGCTTTTGCAGTAACAATCTGCAGCACATCAGAAGGGGCTCAGCAGGGGGGGCAGCAGCAGCACATATTTTAATAAACAACACTTGTGAGCTGGCTTTCAAGGCTGCAGCTTGGCAAAGGGTGTGACGAAGGAGGGAAGACTGAAGTGAAAATGAATTCCAAGGGAAACGGCTTGGATGCAGCCCCGCCATGCAGGTGGCAATGGTGGTCCCTCACCTGGGTGGGTCTGAAGCACCCATCCTGTCCATCCCTCCTGCTGCTGGCTGTGAGGTGCACAATGACACTGGAAGAACGAGAAGCAGAATCTGCAGGGAAGGTGCGCACAAGCCCCAGGCTGATGTTAAATCAGGTGCCCACAGAATAAGGCTATTTGTGCCTCCTCAATCTTCTTCTTGATAAGTTAACGTTAAAAACATCTCTTGGGGTGTTTCCTTGAGCAGTGATTCCAACCAAAAGTCTTGTCTGCGGTGGGAAGGTAGCGTTTCTGGCAAGGCAGCTGGATTTTAAGGGGTGTTTCTGCTTGGAGGAGGGTTTGGGGCAATTGTGCTGCGTTTGAGCATCTTTTCAAGGACTGGCAGCACTCTTGGCTTGGATCAGAGTAGATTCGCTCCAGCTGCTGCTTCAGTCAAGGTCCATACAAGCAAAAATCATCACTGGCATGTTTGCATAGTAGAGAGTTAGGAAAAGCATTTGCACTGGGACAACAGAAGGAATATCTTTAGTTATTGGCTACAGCAATTTAGCGTGACGGTTAAACACATCTGATGAAAACCGCTCCAAAACCGTTGGCAGCACCTCTCCCACCACAATCAAAACGCTTCATAACATTAACACTACTTTAATGATTTTGTTTTTCAACCAGGAAAAAAAGGCAGAAGGGGGGAGAATTCTGAAAATAACACATTTCCAGGCGTTTTTGCTTTCAAAACAGCCCCTTGTTTTTTGATACATTTATTTTGCAGTATTATTTCTCATGTAGCTGCAAAGAAATCAAATACTTGAAAGAGAACAAAACATATAAATTGAACCAAATGTTCTGATTAACACAAAACAACTGGCATTTCCTTTCCTGAATAATTTACAAATTATACTCAGAAAATCAATGCCTTGACTGAAAAGCATCTTTAAATGGGAATGTTTGGTATTTTGCAGCACTTCTGTTAGGTAGACTGGTGTCAGGATTTTTTTCTTTTGATGTTAAAAACACTTTCAGCCCACCCAAAGTCCAGCTCTGGATTATGTAGGAAAAGACATGTCCTTCTAGCCCTTTTGCATAGCCTCTCACACAGCAAAATCCCTTGTTTTACCTGAAATTTCTTAACCAGGATATAAATACTGGATTTAAACTATAGAAAGTGTGTCCGTAATATGTCTGAACTTCGAAGGAAAGGTGTAGCTACCTTTTGCCCTCTGTCCCCTACTCTTACGTACAGGATTTCTCCATTGAAACAATCTGAGAGCAAAATTAATGTAATTTCCCTGGGTGGCCACTTCTTCTCTTGTTCAGCAGATTTGTGTTAGTGAAGACACTTCTCCCACACAGCTACATTGAAACAGAGGAAAAAATGAATTTATCTTTCTCTGAATGTTTTATGGTGTTGTTTTAAGGAGTCTGCCTTTCTGTTAGTGCAGGAAATTGTAAAACACATTCACTGGGAGCGAAGAGAACAAATATTGTCCCACAGGCTGCAGGGGGAAACCACAAGCATGCAGAGAGAAGCCACATTGGGTGACACAAAGTCCATCTGCAGCTGGAGTCCCTGGTTTTGGGTTTACATTCCCTACCCCAGAGCCAACCTTTGCCCCTTATCCACTTCCAGGTGGAACAAAGGTGCCTTACTGACCCATGCTTGGACCCAACAGGTTTTTGAGCACGTCCATTTGAAAGACTCAGAGATCATTACGTGCACCCCACAGTGCGGTTTGCTCACAGACTGAATGGAAACAAACTTGTAAAGTGCTAGCAGATGCGCAAAAACCTAGCCAAGCTGGGCAGGCTTCCCAACTTTGCTCAATTAATGCAGGCAGAGGTTTGGCAGCAAATGGTTTGTGATGTGTTGAGCGTGTGGTTCACTTGGGTAGACTCCTTCGGAGGGGAATCAGCTGAGCAGCAGCAGATCAGACTTGTCTTTTCTGGGAGGGCTGCTCAGGTGCACCGATGAGCTTGGTAGGAAGAGACACCACATCTCTCGTGCATCAGAGACATTCTGTCTTAAACTTCTGCCTCAGGGCCTTCTGCACATTTTGTATCTTCTCTGTGATCACTGTGTCGCTGAGATGATCTCCAAACTTCTGTTTCAACAGCACCCTAATGATTTTGATGCAGCGTTCATCCATCATGGGCTTCGCCTCTCGGAAAGTATTGCCCCTCCGCCCTGTGATGGAGTGGCTCTGGATGTATTCTGACGTGAAGAGCTTGTAGAGCAGGGTCTTGCAGGCAGTGCTGATTTTCTGGTCAAACCGGATGGTCTCTTTGAGCTGTTCCTTGGTGTAGCCGTTGAAGAGCTCCACGACATCACACGGCTGCCGGTGGGGTTCCTCCTGGAAGGAGAGGGATTCCAGCACCTGCACCTTCTTCTTCAGAGAGAGGACATCCTGTTGGAGGTCCAACACCATTCTCTCCAGCTTCTCTATCTTCTCCACTCTGAAAAATAAAAATTACTTGTGTAAAGACAAGAAGACAACACGACCTCACCGTGGATATTGCTAAAGATGTAGCACCTCCACCGAAGCAGCGATTACAGGCCTCCTGCAAGCAGGGACAGGACAACTTCTCTGCCAGAGCGTCAGCCTATCCAGCTACACCTGGGTAAGAAGTAAGGCAGGAGAGAAGAATGACAGCCTGGACTTTTCAGTAACTCAGAAACGTTAGCCCTCAGTTCCTCCTTGTTTTGCATGCATGGAGACTTTAATGCTGAATTTTCTTTTCAGTTTTAAGGAAAGACACAAGCCCTGTCCTGTGAGTCCCAGGAGGCTCATATTTGTGATATGAAACAACAGACACGTGGGAAATGACAATGCAAGTATTGTAACATGATTTCTGGCACCCATTTCTTTGCAGGAAAATCATCCCTAACAGCTGCTTCATCACTGGGTACTTGTCATCAAAGCAATGGACAATAGAGCAAGGAACACACTATCATGTTCAAACACAGTAGATGTCATTTTGATCATTATAGGCAAAAGCTTTGTGGTTTCCGCACTGTTTTAGAGCCTTCTATCTCTAACTCCAATCCCTACAATCAGAAAGAAACACCTAGCCCTGATTATATAGATTCAGCAGATCCCTGTTCTACAATTGCACCATTTGTTCACCCAGCTATGGTCTCACTTCTTTTTCTTGTGGTGAGGAGGAAAATACAGTTAAGAACAAGTGCCTTCTTTTGGCAATTACCTTTCCATTTCATGAGGACCAAAATTTTTGTGATTCTTCTCAAAGTCATCTGTTCCTTGCAAGGCGTCAAGGTTTTGCTCTTCACAGCTGGAAGAAAGAAGCAAGTTAAAAAGCACTGCCACGAGAAACCTCATGTTCATATTCATTCTTGGTGAGAATTATCTGTAATTCAAAGGTTGAAATTCAAAGCAAACTCAATTCTGTTTTCATTTACAGCAGGAATAAAATGGATCAAGAGGAAATATCAATGGTTCTCCACGTGGACAACCTCCTGCGCGCCCCCCTTTCCACACAGAGCAGGTCCTGACACATGGATATGGGGGACCTCCCATTTGACCAACCAAGGATTCAGGACTCAAAAGCACAAGGGACTCAATTGCTCTGCACTGTGTACCCACACAAACTCCCACTACCTTTTGCACTTTGGGTTTAAGTCTACATTAACATCTATTCAAAGAGAGTACCACCAGGACACGGACACAGAGCAGACAGACCCCAGACTATGAAACGAATATATATGGTCTGAAACATTCAGGGTCCCCGCTGTGCTTTCAGGCGTTACCTGTTCAGACAGATGAGTTGCTGGCATTGGGACAAGATGCCATCTGATTTCCTCTTCATAGGCAGGGCAACGTAATCTACAGGCAGGAATGGGAGAGAAGCTGAACAAGCCACTGTCAGGTTGGACGGGGCTCTGAGCAGCCTGATCCAGTTGAAGATGTCCCTGCTCACTACAGGGGGGTTGGACTGGATGACCTTCATGATCCCTTCCAGTCCAAACCATTCTGTGATTCTATAAGCCAGCTGTTGACAAGATCCTGTACCCCTCTGCCTGCAGAACAGATTATCTAAGCACTCTCGATAAATTGCATGGCAACATGTTACTCACTTTGCATAAACAGTGATCCAGATGTGTTTTCCAGGATCCAACAAAAGGGATTTTATTTTTAGAAAAAGGTGGTATCTCAAGGCCGCCTTCTGTTCCCATCACAAAAGACACAGAGTGCAAGGCAAGCAGAGCCAACGTGCCTCTGGACACTGCTGTCGGTCAGCAGGCAGATAATGCACTAGTATAGTTTTATAAGTGCATTTAATATACATGGTAGTGGATGGAAAAGCAGGGTAATAGGCAAATCTGAGAAGGTTTGGCTAATTAAGACACAAGGATTTAGGTATTTCATAGTTTTTCAGGCAGGCTGAACTAGGTTTTAGCTTGTGAGGAAAGAACCCAGGAGAAAGAGTTGGTTCCTCGTAGAGTAGGCACCATATGGTATCACACAGGCTTCTCCTTTTAGACAGCCCTCCTGGAGGGGGTCTACCAGGTGGGAAGGACTAGAAATTTTCATCTCTAATCTTTGTAGCCCTTAGAGAAAACACACATCCCTGGAGGAAGGCAGAGGTCTCCTAGCAGCTCCGAGTCCCCATCCCAATCTGCCATTCAGGATGAGGCAGGAAAGAGCTAAAAGTCAGTGTCCTAATTCACAGCCATGATTACCTCTGGTAGCTGGACCAGTCCTGTCCTTTTCACCCTGAGAAGTCCCTGGCATGGCCATGGTGACAAATGTGGATGAGGATGCGAAGGTGCTGGCTGGGTGAGGGGACCCTGCCAGTGAGTGGGGGCTTCCTGGTGCGTTGGCCAAGGCACATCTCTCCTTGATGGTGGAGGAGCTGCGAGCGTCATGGGGCGGGTTGGCATCAGCTGCCCTCAGCAGTGGCTTGGCAGGATAAGTCCTGTCACCATGGTATTTCCTGGATGCATTCCCCGAGGTCCATTTTGGGAAGGTTTTCCTGGATTTTTTTGGCTGGGGTGACATCATGTTGTGGACAGCTGGTTCTTCTTCTGAAATCAAGGTAGATACTCAAGATAACCTATGTGGTTTCAACATAGTGTATCTCCCACCTCCCGCTCAGTGCTTTTACACTGATTGTAGGGCTGGGGAATTTGTGCCAGGACTACAACGCACTCAGCATCCTCCCACCCCAAAAGCCCAGTGGAGATAGAAAGGTGCAATCTTCAAAAAACTCTACTCACTTAACTTCTCCAGGAGCTGTCTATCTTCCAGCAGCTTTTTCTCTAAAATATCTCTGTGTTCTGTAGGAAGAGAGGACTTTTCAGCACTGAGCTCCTTCTCTAAAGGTTGCTCCTGAGCATGCCCAGGTTGTAAAGCCTGGACAGAGGGGTGTTACTCACCGCTTATGCCTTCCACCATCCCCCAGTAGAGCCCACTGAAGCCGGGGCAGCGGGCCAGCACCTGCTCGCCCACCGTGTAGAGGTGGAAAGGCTTGCGAGGCTCCTTGATGTTCTCGATGTTGATGACCCGGCTGCCATCAGGCCAGCTAATGAGGACGTAGAGCTTGGCTGACATCAGGGCTGCCCACCTGGTGCAGGGAGAGCAGGAGGGGAGTGTCACAACATGGCTCTGTGCTCCCCCATGGTTGGGAAGATTAGCAAATGCTGCTCTACCTGAGATAGAAAACACTTATCGCAGCATCTTTTCTAGCATTTGTTTCTCCTTTCCCACTCCTGTCCTTCTGTGCTTGTCTCATCCTAAACCCTTTCCCTAGGAGGTTGTTCCAGGACTGACCCAGCTCCACGTGCCTTTAGAGCACCCCAGCTTAATTTGAAGAGGAACTGCAGCTCCAGCAATGACATGTGTCACCTGGGCTCAGGCAGGACCGGCTCTCACGCAAGATGCGCTGAGCAAGCACTGGATGAGCCAAGCAGAGAGGCTGATCCCTCTGCCCACGTTAACCAGCAGAGCTCAAATGGCTTCACTGGGTCTACAAGAATTTGCTACAATGCAGGACCACGTTGGTGTGATATCAAGGCAGCACAGAGAAGAGTTTTGAAAAAACCCAAGTGTATTCCAGGAAATGATCATTCCTTCACCTGCACAGTTATTTTCTCCAGTAAATGTCAAAGTGCTTTGATGAGGAAGGCAGCAAATTACGTCCATTTCCCACAAATGGGAAACTGAGGCATGGAGCAGTGAAGTACACGTGTAAGGCAGCCAAGCAGCAAAGCTGCCAGGAGCTGGTCTCCTGGGTCCTGTTTCACTGCAAAGTCCACTAGGATACCCTGTTTCTCTCACTGGAGCTGCCAGCTTAAATCGCTGGAGAAACAGGAGTGCTCATCCAATGGCCAGGCTAGCGGTGACTTTCAAAACCTCCCGAGCTACAGGGGCAGCGGAGGAGCCAAGGGCTGCTGGGCTCAGGGAGGGTCTCTTTTTGGGGTTTCAGCATCATGGATGGGGACAAAACCAGGCAGAGATCATCTGCCAGAGCTCCTAGGGGCCCTGGCAGTGCTTCACCCCGGACCATCCTGCTCTGCTCCACAGAGGGATTTGACAGAAGGGTTTTGGGGACCAGGGCTGAGCCTTTGTGCTGGGCACCACGTGGAGAACAGCTGCAATGCCCAAAGCTGATGGGAGGGAGCTGAGGCAAGGAAGAGGAGAGGTGGAGCAGGGACAAGCTGGCAGGATCAGCAGTTACTATCCCATTTACTGCTTCACCTCCACACACTCACTAAAGACAAACCTGGTTTTGATTTGTCTCACTTGGGAGGTTCAGTTCATCCTGGAGAACTTTCTCCTTGCCTCCCCCCCCCCGCCCCATTATCAGCTACTGCAGCATCTGCAGGAACTGTAACTGCCAGCCTGCCCTGCTAGCACAGACTCACACCTGGCTCACTCCCATCCTTCTCCCTTGGCCAAGACACAATCCGGGGTTTGTTTTTATAGGAAGCAGCTATAAACTAACAGTGTGGTAACTGCCTGGCTCTCCACATCCCCTGCCCTGCTGCTGGATGCTCTGCAGCAAGTGGCTGCACCCAGCCCTCTCCTGAGCGCAGGGAAGGTGACAGACCAAGGAACTGGGATGGAAGCATAGCTGAAACCTCTCCCTCCTAGAAACACAGCTTGGTTTTAAATATCTCCATATCAAACCCAGCAAACAGCCTCAGCCCCAAAAAGCTCTCTAGAGGGTTTGTCCTTTCTTTAACATTTAAAGAGAAAACCGTGATCTTCAGAGCTGCTGCTCCCTCCTGCCCCACTTACCAGTTGCTCATTTGCCTTAACAAATGCAACAAAACAGGACAAACACACAAACACAGAGAGACAGAAAGAGAGAGAAAGATATCACCATCCTGATAGCAACAGAGCTCAGTCCTTGCCTGGTTAGCACTGCTCCAGGTGTTGAGTCTTGCAAGATGTCTCGCGTTTATCCAGGTCTCAGCTGCCTGCTCCAGGAGAGGAGGGGACCCGACACTTCTTTGCCTTGGGCTTGTCCCTTCACCACAGTTTCTTGTCAGGTCTCCTTTGTCCGCCTTGGAAAGCTCCCACCTGCCACTGCAAAGGGGAAAAAAAAGAAAAAGACCCTTTGCTCTCTTTTATCCTGGTTGTTTTGTTTCAGCATCATTATTCCTGTTATTTTTCCATATGCGTATATATTTTTTTTTCCTTAGCTTGTTTCAGATCTGTTTCTTACAGGGAGAGAAAGCAGAAGAGAAGAGAAGAGAAGAGAAGAGAAAAAGCCTTGGGTTTTTTGGAGCATGAATAAACCTTGCATTTCCATGAGTTATTCATGAATAATTCATGAAAATGCATGATTAATTCAGGTTCATGAATTATTCAGGAATAATTCTCGAACATTCCTGGTTAATTCATGCTCACACAGCGAGTGAGTCAGGCTCCAGGGCTTGGTGAATTCTTTTCTCCCTGAGACAGGAGAAGAGAGGCTTAGAGACGGCTGCATTGTGCGCTTCCCGTTTGCTGCGTCTCAGAAGAAAACATATTTTGGGCCCTTTTTTGAAAAAAGGACTTGAAGAAGAGAATTGAAATGCCTGCAGCCTTCTGGCCACAGCGGAATAACACAGCACCAAAAGAAAGGAAGAAAGAGAGAAGGATTGGTCTTGTTGTTGGAGGGAAGCCTGGCAGCAAGTTTTACCCCCTTTCAAAACATCTTTTAAACCGACAGCGCATTTCTTTTTCTTGCAGCCTCCAGATCTCTCCCTGGTTGAGGTGCAGCTCAGCTGCTTCGTTTGTTACCTTCTACGCGATGAAAAGGACCCCAAACACAGGCCTCTGCCTGCGGAGTCAAAGCAACTGCCCTCATCACGTGCCCATTTGTCCCTGCTCGTGTCTGTGCAAACACACGCAGCTCCTTGAATCAGGGTCCCAGTGGCTTAATTGCACGGGATTTTAGTGCCTTAGCCTCCAGTGCCTCTAGTACTCAGAAACCAAAGTTCAAATCCTGCCAAAACACACATTCATTCAGCTAAAATACAAGGCATCAGCTTTGTCAGAGCCCATAGTGGTTCCATGCAGCATCCAGGCTGCTGGGGGCTCGGCTGAACACCAGCAGGCAATGGTACAGCCTACAGACCTGTACGAAAAGCTGTCTGCTTGGGATGTGCATGAGATGCACACACAGCAAGGGAGTGAATCCAAACAGGGCTTCCTCAGCCAAAAGCAGCTCTGGATGTTGTTGGAAGAACAGATTTCAGATGCTCAGTGAGGTATTAGAAATATAGATCATATTTACAGGGTAAGAAAATGTCTGTATCACTGATCTGCAGTGTTTACAGCTCCAAGAATACATCTGTCAGCCTAGGCAAACCGTGGTGTTAAATGGAGATCTAGGTGAGATAACGAATCACAGCAGATAAGAGTATAAAAGAAGCGGTATCTGAATTCTCTGTGGTTTCAGATGATGTTGTTGAAGAAAGAGAACTGCATAGGAAGAAGAAATGGAAAAGCAATGATGAGGGGAAAAGTAATACGAACACATGAGATTGGATTCTGGTTTCATGCAGCACACGGTGCAAATAAAAACTGTTTGCAAACAGAGCAAACACTGTTTGCTTTCCTTTGAAGAGCCAACAATATGCAAAGCCTAGCAGATGAATTATCCTGGGGGCAGGAGTGCAAACCCCAGGAGAGGAGAGACTGCAGTGGCCATAGAGGGAGACAAATTGTAGTCTCATCAAACAACAGAAAAGTCAAGTAGCCACGTATAAGCATACAGGGTTGGTGTTGTGTTGGTCCAGAAAAATGAGAGTCTGAAGTGAATCCCAAGTGTTTGACTTCATGAAAATTAGCAAGTCCTGGTTAGATTTCCCTCCCTGTGTTCGAACACGAAATCCCTTGCCAGACGCCTCATTGCGGTCTGTACGCAGAACCCCTGTTTTCAGGAACCTCTCTTACTGCATCTCCCAGTCCTTTGAAAACAAATCATAGAATCATAAGGTTGGAAGAGACCTCTGAGATCACCGAGTCCAACCGTGCCTGTCTCCTTACTAAACCATGTCCCTAAAATGTCCCAAATCCCATTCTGTGGCCCCACAGTGCCACACATTTCAACCTGCAAGCTGCACTTGCTGAGATCTGGATCTCAACTGCGTGTAAGGAACAACAGTGGTTGCTTTGTAATCTTACCCAGAGATGCAGTAGGGGAACCGTGTTCAGCATCGGTTTGAATGCTGCCCCGTCTTTATCAGGACAATCATAAGTGATGTTTGAAGGGATTTAAACAGCAAACAGGTGGCTTTCATCTCCCTTTGCATTGTACCTCTGCAGTTTTACTCTTCCTTTAGGGTGGGTTGAGTAGCCCAGTCACGCGCTTCACCGTTTCAGAACGCAGCCATAGTTCAACAACTGAAGGATGCGAGCTGTATTGCTCATTAATTTTTATTGTCGTGATGAAATGACATGTGAACTGTCAAGCACTGTAATTTGGTGGGAGCAGACCTGAGACCAGCTCTGCATCCTTCCCACACTGCAGGAAAAGGGGGGCCAAGGCTGCGAGTCGTGCATAGCAAGAAGGGATCAGCATTGCCAGCACGCGTGCCCGATCTACAAGGAGGACACAGAGAGGCAGGCAGTTAGCGATGTGCCTTTGTCACCAGTCCCATTTGGGATGGCAGTTGGGCTGATGGAGTCATTAGGATGGATCTGGGTCATGGTTTTGTGGCCGTCCGTGACAAACACTGGCTCATAAGTCACTGCCTGTACCGGAGAGCAACCACCTGGTGGCATTTTGCATTTTTAATGAAATACATACAAGTCCCATCTCTGCCTCTGATACAAGGAACAGAGAAATACAATCCAGGTTAATAAGACTGGAATTAATTGCATTTTAATTAAAGATTTGTCTCTTTCTTAATAAGCTAGAGATACAACTAAATTACTTCAGAAACGGGGAGTAAAACAGTGCTCCCAGGTCAGCAGCCAGCCAGACTGGTAGACAAAAGTCCTACTTGTTGCGGTTTGTTGAACACTTTCCTAGACCAGAGCATTTCTGTGTATTCCTGATCGAGCAGAGGCCATAAGACGATGAGAAAATCAAGGACCAAACACACAAGGCACACTTCTGCAGGGCTGCAGAGGCTGTTTGCTTTCCCACAGTGAGTCCACAAGCACTCAAATGCAAGTTCTATTCCTTTTCTTCTACTGCCCTGAATGAACTGAGATACCTTTTGGGTGCTAAGGTGGAATATTTTTCTCTGCAGAAAACTGTTCTCCCTTGTAAGCCCTTTCTAAAAACCCTTCCTTTTCACCTATTCATCTTCCCACCATTTTGCAAAGCCTTTTTCCTGAGCAGTCTGTATTTATTCAACCTTTGTGCTCTACAACACCTGTTTTGCTATCTGCTTGCTCAGCTGGTTTCTTGGGTTTCTGTCGTGCGCTTGTCGGAGGGACAGGAGAAGCACAGTTAGCAAAGAAAACCAGTCAAAAAGCAGAAAAACCTCTAAGTTTCATACATTAAGCAACCCTATAGAGACATTCCTGATGAGTCAGTGTAACTGAAAAGAACAAAAAACCTAAGAATGTATTTTTTTAGGTTCAGATTTCCAGAGTGTAATGGGAAAGGAGCAAAAAAACCATCCCAGTGCGTTGTCAGAGATAACGCAGCGAGAAAGGGTTGACGTGGGATATTAATCGCATCACATCTCAACATCACATCCCTAGGGACTCGCCACCCTTTTGCACACCATTCCTGGATGGAAAGGTGCCGCGGGGACAGGAGTTCCATGCTTAAGAACACCAAATCCAAGCACTCAGCCTCTGTGGAGCTAATGCTGTGCTGCTGCCTGCACGTCTTCTGAGTCATCACCCCCCGTTACCGTGGCGAATGTAGCCGTGGGTACCATTAGGTGAGCTCAGATACCAAGAGAACATGTTGTTTTGTGTTCCTCCACCAGCACAATTCTGATTTCAGAATCTTAACCTGCTGCTAATTAATTAAATATAATCATAAGCGCATTAGCGGTTGCGGAAGGGACTCGCCAGGTGGCACACGCTGCACGAGCACCCATAAGTATGGGTGAGCACGGGCAGGGTGCTGCCTGCAGCCCCCTCCACATCATCCCTGCAGAAATGAGCTCTTGACCCCAGCATTGCTCAGTTGGGGTTTTTTTTTGCCCCATTTCCTCCTGTTTCTGGCAGAAAGCAAAGAGCAATTCTTTGCATCAGGAGGGAATGTGGCCTGGGCTGAGTTTGGATGGGGAGCTGTGTTAGGTGGGACATTTTGCTACTCCCCATGATACCCCCATGCTGCACCCTGGCCTGAAGCTTTGGCAGCAGCACTCACTCCTCTGCCAAGAAGCATAAAATCCTTCACTTCCACCACCTTTCATAACCACGTTCACTAATTATTTGATGCTGCTGAATAATTCATCAAATTCTCTCTAACCTGTTACAGCTTTGAATGAAACAGGACTGAGACCTCGCAGACATGGGTACATCATGCAAGCCACATCAGTGGCACCATGGTGGCAGTAAGCGTGTGGCAGGACGGACTCATCAAGGACCCCAGCCACAAGGATGCAAAGGGAATGGAAAACAGCACTACCATCGGCTTTGCGGAGCCGGCATTACTAAATGGGCTCTTGCGTGAAGAGCTCTGCTTAGCAGCATGAGTGATTCCCACCTCAGCCGTGCCTACGCGATGACATTATTTTGGTACCTGACTACTTAAAAGGTGCAAGCATATTGTCTCTAATTTGTTAAATTGACAAATTTAATCCTCTCAGGAGACAACGTCATCTCCACCTTCACCCTCTTCAGCCTTGTACACTCGATTTGGAACATGAAAAGGTTTTTCCTTAATTTCTTCTCCAGGAAAAGGGGAATCAATCTTTTATTTTTAGCAGCTTAAATTGATGTGTTGACTGCAAAAATCCACTGCTCATCACATCAAATGCTGATCTAATAGTGCCTATTACTGCAGTGAAGGAGGTCTTCTCAGGGATGAGAGGGCTTGTACAAAAGGGGGGCGTGAAGGGGAGAGTGGAAGTGACAGGACTGAAATGGATGGGTCTTCTCAGTAGGGGTGTGCACCAGTGCGAAGAGGCGGGGAAGCAGCAGAAACTGAGAAGACAGCACCATTTTAATGGAGGATTTCTGCTGTACAGAGCAAGATGGAACATGATATATTTCTCATCTTGTCAATGGATGAGATTCAACCCACTCGTCAGCAGCTGTGGAAATGTAGTGCAAAGGGTCCGGTCCTCACTGTCTGGTAAAAGACACAACCAATCGGAGTTCAGCCTGGAATCCTCTGCATTTGCTTCATGGACTTGTACAAGCTGTAACTCGTGCTTGCAACCAGCACACCATCGCCACTGGCCAGTGGCAGGGGAAGACTTGCCTCTTCGTCCTTCCGGCTCCAGGCACTTGTCTAGTAAAATGCACTCTGCTTTGAGGACCAAAGCAGTAGAGATGTAGGGTTTCCTGTGCCCTGACAAACCAGGACCCAATGCATCCCATGGCTCTGCTGCTCACAGCCGTCAGTTCTGCACAGAGCCGGCAGCAATCTTGTCACTGTGTGCATTGCCTGTGGTTTTCGGAGTAGGAACTGAGCACCACCATCAAGCTTCAAGTATTTCCTCATGCCAAGTACCTCACATAGTCCTACCCCGATTTGGGGTTTGGGGCAGACCAACACTAGGTTTTGGGATTGTCTGTCAGTGCTTAGGTCAGTGGGGTCTCATCACCCTGGAGTGAGGGCTCATGGCCTCCCTCCAACCTGCAGCACAACAAAAGATGTACCAAGGTCACTACAAAAATTCCTGTGCTGTGCCTTCTCCTTTAAACTCCCTTAACTCACAATTGTGAATGTTAAATATTATTTAGGAAGATCAGGTTGATCAAAACCAGGATGTTTTTGTGGACTTCTGTAAAAATGATTTTTGAATGTTCAAGATGAAGGAGAAATTTTCACTGAACACTTTGCCTTTCTCACAGTTTTTTCAGCATCCTGTTGTTTTGAAGTTTCCGCTTTTAACTCCTGCCAACTTTTACTTGCCTGGAGTAACTCCTTTTGCTGACAGCTGTCATCTCCGTGTACCATTTGCACGAAGACTCAGGTGCTCACTAAGGCAAAGCTCACTTCTTGCTTTTCAGGATCAAGGGGGGTCCTGCATGCTCAGTTGAGAGGCGAGATAGTTCATTTCTCAAACCTGCTCCATATGGCATCACTGACGTATTTTGACTCAAAGAAATCTGCTTATTGTCTTCTTTTAAATAATAAGGGAGCAGCTCCTGTGAGCGACACCATGGCACAGAAAATGCAAATAGGCTGTTACTCGAACAGCATTTCTGAAGGGATTGTGCGCTGCTTTTCAGATAAGATTAAGAGCTCAATTACAGTGTAGAAAGGGTCTTTCATTAAAAATTCTTTCATTAAATCACACATAGTATATAATAAGGACAAATTATAAAGCTTTTCTGAAGCACATCTGTGCCAGACTGCTAGGTAGGGAGGCCCATCATGGGGAGCATCAGCTGTTTCTCCTATCCTAAGGAAATGAGTACCATGTACCTCATCTAACCACAAGTTTTGAAGAGAACACATAACCAGTTACCTATGGAGTACCCAATTCTTTGAATGCCTCTCTTCCAGGAGCAGAGAGGACCTGTATAATCATCCACTCATGTTTGTAATCAGCAGGAGGAAGCCTCCAGTTGGTACTAATGAGTACAGTTTAGATGCACAGGAAGATGTTCAGCTAACTCCAGAAAATCCCAAAAGCTCACTGTTCCCAGTCCCAGACAGGTAACAGGAGGTCAGCTGTAGAGTTTAAAGAATTTTTAAGCCCATCTTCTAAAGGATGAATCAACTACCTACAAGCCAGTCACTGCACATCACAACGAGAAGAAAACCTGTTTAATTCTAGCAATCCTGCCTTGCTTTCCTCTCTGCAAAGGTTTCCACCTTTCAGATGAGGAGGAAAACCATGTGAAGAAAGAGCAGTTGAGAGCACTTCTGGCAGAGGAGAGTGCCCAGAGGCTCTCAGCTAGAGAGGTCCATGCCCTAGCAGCCAGGCTGACCAATTTTTTCAAAGAAAAGATACGATGGGCAAAGCCCAGGTACATAAACCAGAGGTAGAAATACCCACTGGTCTCTTTGGGTTTGCAGATGAGCTCAGATTAGTTTAGAGGGATGGGACAATACCTACAGTCAAGGGGACAACTGGCGCTTCCACATCCTGAGCCCCTTTGCCAGTGCTACATCGTGCCCAAGACAAGAAAATCAGCCTCAGTCCCCCTGCCCGGATCATCTTGCAGCCCTCAACCCGTTTGCTGGATGCCTGCCAGGCTGCACTGCTTAATTACCCTTGCACAGATGGCTGATGACTTTGTCCTCTCCTCGCTGATGAGCTGGAGGAGGATTGTACAAGTTTGCTTGTTAGCAGCGCGACCCTTCGGGCTGCCTCGTGCAAAAGAAAAGAGGCCCTGAGCACTCCAGCAGTGCAAAAACAAGAGGTGGAATCATTCCAAAGACATCACTTTTGGGAGCAGCCAAGCCACATTGGGCCTCTGTGGGTCATCATTTGGGCTCTGCATCCACCTCCTGTTCATTAACACATCCCTTCGCCTGCAGCTGCCTTATTTGTGCTACAAATACGCCGTCTGGCACTGAGAGAAACACTGAAAAAGATCCCACCACTCCAAGTTTCCCTTGGCTGTGCTATCGGACATCTCCCTGCTCACCAACTCCTGCAGAAACATTGGACTTTGTGATGTGACCCCTATACAGCAGCATCTGGCCCCCACACAAAGAAACACCACTGCATCACCACTCCGATAAAATAAAGGAGTTTTTACCTGATCATCAAGCAGCACTAAACTCTGACAAAGCCCCAGTGCAGGATAACCAGGAGTAGAAAAGGGATGTCTCTGTGGAGCAGCAGGCTGGTTTCAATTCTCATTAGGATGTTAACTGCTGGTTTCATTAGGCTGCCTACAGATAAAACCTAATTGCTCGGTGGCTCCTGCACGGTGAATAGCCATTTTGGTTTATTAATGTTCTCACAGCTGTAAAGCTGTCAGTGAAATTATTTTAAATACACTTTGTAAAGTTTGTTTCTTCTCAAGGAACATGTCAGGCTGATAGACTGGTGTTTGAAATTAACTCCCTCATAAAAAGGAGGTTTAATGCGGTCTAATGGAACTTGAAAGTGTCCTGAGATCCTGTTCCCAAAATCCAGGTGGACCTTTTGCCGTTGAAGCTAGTAGAAATCTGTGAAAGGTACGAGTTCACCATTCATTTCACAGCGGTATTTACAGCCCAGGATTCAAGATCAAGGCCATAACATTCTGCAAAAGCCCTGAGCTTCCTCAAACCACAGGAAAACTTGGATCTAAAGGTCTGTTTGGAGCCCAGGACTAAGTTCTCTTTAGCAGAGATTTGTTTTAAAGCTTAGCTTGCAAAGAACGCAGACCCTTAGCTCATTTTAGTTAAATGTTTCCCCTGAGCTGCCATAAATTACAATTGCTCTACTAAAATTCATGGCTTATCGACTCTTAATGTACTCTTCCTACTCCTAGTTCTCTTAGCCCTAAGCATCATCCTTATCCCTGAAACATTTTGATGGCTTCCACTTAACTTATTACTATGTAGGCTCGTGTTGGATTAAAGTTTACCTGAATGAGCACTCGATCCAGTCCCTGCCGGAGCTGACGGATAAGATATTTCAGTGTATTCAACGGGTCTGTTATCTCAGAGAAAGGATCTTAAATTAGAATAAAAATTCTGCTAGAATCGCTGTTGCTTTATTTTATTGCTCAAAGCCCTCAGTCTCTTAAGAGCTCTTTATATCAACCCCTAGCATTCACTACGTAGTCAATTATTTAAAGAGTTTTGGACCTGCCATGCAATTAATGACATTGGGTTTTTTTCTCTCCACGTTTGCTTCAACAATAGCCAAACAAATGCCCTCTCCCATTTTATCTCCTGTTTTATCCAATTCCTATCATCTTTCACAGCACAGCACACGATGTTTCCAAGACACCTCCTGTACATGAGTCTGCACCGGTCACTGTTTCATGACTCACCCATAAGAGCCAGCCCCAGCCTTTACACTTCCACCTCTTCATCTTCCCGGCCACAGAGGAGAGCCAAGGTCAGCCAGATGCCAATGAGGCATTTGAAGCCAAAGCATGACAGGACAACGATTGCTTGAGGAGCATAAGAGTAGCAAAAGGTCTTGGCTGTGCTTCATTTATTAAACCACCATCAGCTGCACAAGGAAAATTAAGGACAGAGCAGTGACGTTCCTCTGACCAGCTTCCCCAAGTCATCGTTCCTGTCACTAGGACAAAGACAGGCAGGTTACACTTATCCTATTACTCCGACTCCTGCTGTGATGAAAACACTGAGAAAAGACTAAAAAAAATAATAATGATTTTCCTCACATAAGCCCTGGATTTCCAGCTTTCTTACAAAGTGGGGAAGATTTGGCAGGCAAAGAATGTGAGAAGGAGCCTCCTCTTCTCTAAAATATCAGTAAACACATTTTTTCTTTGCAAGCCTTAGCACACCCCATTTCCTTACGTGCATCTCATGGGGTGGGGGGGGTTCCCATAACCCCAGCATCCCAACACAAAACCTTACGGTACCCAGCCCAGAGGAGCTGCTGCTGCCCGTCCAAGCCTGGGTACCTGTACAGACACCTCTGTGCCGATCTAAATCAATTCCTTCCCAGAATGTTGTGGCCACTTTATCCCGAAAAAAAACAGATAATAACATTATTGTCCTCTCAACAAGAGTCATTGCTTCGCACCTATAATTTCTGCACCAAGGCTTTATGGCCCTAAAGCAGTCCAAGGACAGAGGCAGCAGCAAGAAAGACATTTATGTGAGATGAGTTTAATCCAAGAGAGAGACTCGTGTCCTTGCAAACACTGAGACAAGTGGTAGAGAAAGAATTAGTACTCACATAACGGGCACCTAACAATCAGAAGGCAAAGCTGAATTCATGGAATAAAGGGAATACAGGAAAAAACACTAAGTAATAAAAGACAAGAAAGATCCATCACTCCAATAGGTAAATGAAGGTAAATCATTTATAGAAACATGTACTTGTAGGTAGCTGGTAAAAAAATACCCCAAGCTTAACAAATAGTGAGTAAACAAGCCCGGGTAGATCAGGAAAGACACAAGCATGTGCCCCAAACAATGGGAGAGGTGAAGTCAGCTCATGTGAAAGAGGAACAAATGGAAGAGGCAGCCTGAAGAAGGGAAAAGTGCCTCTGTATTCTTCCCAAGTATGTAATCTATTCCCTGCCCACTAGGGTTTTTTAACCTGTTGCTTCTTTCTTGTGTCATGTGGTAGAAATCCAAGAACATGAGAGTAAAGGCCAGGAGAAGCACAGCTGACAGAATATTCCTACATAGTAGACAAGATGCAACCTCATGCAGGGTCATGTCTGGGTAGTGTGACATCTCATAGAATCATAGAATCCTAAGGTTGGAAGAGACCTCCGAGATCATTGAGTCCCACCATACCTGTCTCCCCGCTAAATCATGTCCTTAAGGAACTCATCCACCTCCAGGGATCGCGACTCCACCACCTCCTGAATCATTAAGGGTGAAAAAGTCCTCTAAAATCAAGTCTCAATCCTCCCTCTTCCAGCTTAAAACCGTTCCTCCTCATCCCATCCCTGCCCTCCCTGATCAATCCGACACCACCATGCCTGCTAAACCATGTCATGAAGCACCACATCTATATGTTTTTTGAACCCCTTCATGGACAGAGACTCCATCAGCTCCCTAGACGGCCTCTGCCAATGCTTCACCACTCTTCCCATAACGAAATTTTTCCTAATATCCAATCTAAACCTCCCCTGGTGCAACTTGAGGCCATTTCCTCTCATCTTATCACTGGTTATTTGGGAGAAGAGATCAGCACCCACTTTTCTACAACCTCTTTTCAGATAGCTGTAGAGAGCAAAAGAGGTCTCCTCTCAGCCTCCTCTCCTTTAGTCTAAACAACCCCAATTCCCTCATCCGCTCCTCAGAAGATTTGTCTCAGAAACATCTCTGAGAGGTCAAGAAAGACAGCAAGAGAAAGAACAAGGCTCTCAGAAAACACAAGAGCTTTCCCCCTCGCTCCTGCAGGGACATTTTTAGACCCCCACTTTCCACCGGCCCAGCCTTCAATGAGCCGTGACGGTGGCTGCGCTGCCCGGTGGTGACAGCAGGTCAGGGACGTGCTGTGGAGCTCGAGATAGCTGCCTCATTTGCAAACGCTGAGGCTAATGATGCAAACGATTCCATGCGGCGCTCACATCTTTAATTGCTGCCTTACCTCTTCCCCGGGAAGCCAAGTTGCCCTAGTTACTACAAGCAATATTTTCTTCCTACTCTCTGCCAAATAACAAGCCCCCCTCTTGGCAAGCGTTCCCAGGGTTACCCAATGCTCATCACACCCATGCTAAGGGGAAGGGAACAGGTTCATTTATCACTAATTACACTGATTAACTTGCCCAGCCACAGAGTTCAAGATCCCCAGAGTGCCTCAGGTTACAAACAATCACAGAAGGAAAAAGCTCCCCTGAATTAAACTACAAACACACCAACCCTCCGCGCCCCTCACACGCAGGTGGCTGCTCTTTCGCTGCCTTCTGAAAATCCCCTGTAAAATGTGAGTTACCAAATCCCTCAGCACCCAGGGGAGAGCACAGCAGGTCTGTCCGTAGGTCTACATTACAAAATGCGGGGCCAACATCTCAGGAAAACAGCACACCTTGTTTGCCCCAGACCTAAAATCATACCAAACCTAAACAACAGCCTCAGAGATACCGTTCTATTAAATATCTACAGTTTTAAAGGAGAAGAGTATAGAATCAAGGAATGGTTTGTGTTGGAAGGGACCTTAAAGCCCACCTGGTGCCAACCCCCCTGCCATGGGCACAGACACCTCCCACTGGATCAGGACCCCAGAGCAACATCCAGCCCAGCCTTGAACACCTCCAGGGATGGGGCAGCCACCACTGCTCTGGGCAATCTGGGCCAGGGCCTCCCCACCCTCACAGCAAAACATTTCTTCCTAAGATCTCACCTCAATCTCCCCTCTTTCAGCTGAAAACCATTCCCCCTTATCCTATCCCTGCCCTCCTTGACCAAGGGCCCCTCCCCAGCTTTCCTGGAGCCCCTTTCAGCACTGGGAGACTGCTCTAAGGTCTGCCCGGAGCCTTCTCTTCTCCAGGCTGAACAACCCCAACTCTCTCAGCCTGTCCTCATACGGGAGGTGCTCCAGCTTTCGGATCATCTCTGTGACAAATATCGCAAACCCTCTTTTGTTCACATCCAACTCTCCAAAATCAACACGAGCTGCCACCCTCTTTTCTTATTTTCCCCCATTAATGGAACATTTTGTTTCTGTTGGTTTTTGTAGCTGTATATTTATATATCTGGCTGAAGCTGCTTAAAATAGAGCATTGAGATAGTAGTGTGCTAGGGATGCAAAACTCTACATTTATGCATCCAGTGTTCTGTTGTTCGAAGCCTTAAATCCCACCTCTCTGGTGGGATGAAATAGATGCTAGTAATCCAATCTTTAAAATACCAGGCATCAAGCTGACACTGTTTTAAGACTGAAAAAAAAAGGCAATTTAATCAAACCTCTGCTATTTTCCCTTTTTTCTGTTCCACAGTTTATGACAGAAGACAGGAGAGATTGTTTTGGGAATAATGTTTTTAAACCTCTAAAAATAATATCAAACTGCTCTGTCCCATTCTGGGCTGCCACAGCCCCAAAACACGAGCTGTGTTTGCACAGGGAGTTGCAGCAGTCGTGGTGGGACTCCTGCCCAAAGATACCGACCTGCTGGCAGGCTGCTGCTTCCCAGGAGGCACCAACTGCGTTCCCACCTTCCCTATAGCATTGGAGGGAGCAGAGGAAAGATTTCCTCACCTTTCAGATTTCAAGCCCAAAAGCTCCCAGAGCCACACATGGAGTAAGAAACCAATCTTCAAACCTTTACCAAAGTATTGATCAGCCTATGCCATAGAGTTCCACTCCATCACCACCGTACCCTGTTCGCACACAACATTGCAAAATCAGGTTCCTCCCTTCGTGCTTAGTTACTCTCGGCGCACTGTTCATGAATCTGCAGAGACAGAACACTCTCCCTCACCAGGACCCATCCTCACTCTGTGGCAGCGATGCAGCTGCTGTGATTTACACCAGTCGGCACCCACAGTCAGATGGGGTCCTCTTTGTCCCCAGAAGCGTCCGGCTACTGTGTGACCATGCAGGGTCCCTGTATGCGGGAGGGTATACAAGAGCTCCCATGGGATACTCATTTATTGTTCTCCCCTGAATAACTGCAGTGCTTCTGTGTAGCAAAGAAAGCACGAGCGATTTTAATGGCCCTTGAAATTGGATGCACAGAATGAGGTACACGATATCGGAGGCTGGCTGGATCTGTAATCGTTGAATGATTCTTCGCATTCCTCCCAGGAAGATGAATTGGGATCACTGTTTTGCCAGCTAAACTGCATCATTTGGAAATCTGGTTTAGAAAATGTGTTTTCTGTTCATCGCTGAGCCAAAATTACTAGAAATTTCTTGTCCACTTAGATGAGGACTATCTTTGCCTGAGTGACAATAGAGGAATATGTTTTTCTATACACGTTATCATCCACGTGCATGATTGACTACTCACAGGCACCCAGGAATAAGGGAAGTAACCCAATTACATTGCTGCACATAAATAAAATCATGTTTGTTGAGGCAAGAAAATGTCTTGCAGACAGACTGGAAACCTCCCATGAAGACCCTGATTCGGGGAGAGCTTGAGCTGCTGCATGGTTCTGGGTGTGAAGATGCTTGGAACCCTCCACAGGTGCTCAGCAGCCAGCAGGATCGCGCCTGAATCCTGCTCTGGAAATACCAGCAGCTCAACCAAGAGTTCTGGGAATGATTTATATCGCATTGAGAGGAACTAAGTTCATGCAAGAGCCTTTCAACAGGAGCAAACAGCTCCTGGGGGGTGTGGAGCACTGGATCCAGCCCACCACATGCCCATCCTTCATCTTAATGTGGAGCCGCAGCAGCTTGGGCTGCCGTTTTCCTCCAAAGTCGCTATGAATCACCTTCTATATTTCTCCTGTTGCATCTATTTTTGAGCAGCTGGTGTGTATGGCTTTTCACAGTGATCTTGCAAGAAACAGCCATGCACAGGCTGTGACACCCGCACGAATAATATTTACACCTAATTTATTTTTTATGGGCTTTTTTTTGTTGTTGTTTTCTTTAAATAACCGGTGAGGTTTATAATGCCGAATTCAAGAGGATGTAAATGAAGCCCGACTTACCAGAAACAACTTCTGACTACGTCTAGCAGCCTCTCCAGGTATAGCCTGGCTCAGGGTCACCAATATATTTGCAGCTTCTGTGCTACACCTTCAGCCCGCCCGGGCTCTGTGTGCTCAACTCTGTGCAAAGGGAGAGGAAGATGCTGCACTGAACTCCTTTACAAACAGAAAAACCTGGGTCTGCACGACAGGCAAAAGCAGGAAGGAAAATAAGACAATATCAATCAGCTCAGAGCAGAGAGAGGTCATCACGCCATCTGCCCCTCTGCTTTTGTTAATTTTTAGACATTTGGAGACAAGGGGTCGTCTTTTCCCACTGATCTAACTCGCTGCTGTCCACATGGAGTGGAGAGGAAAAGCACCACCAGGTCTTACATGGACCAAGCTTTGCTTTGAGACCTCCTGTGGCACTGGACTCCAGTACAAGCATAACGCAACTTGACTCTCATGTGTGAAGTTAATTGGAATGAATTTGCTCCTTGAACTTTATAGCACAGCAAATGTCATAACCCCTGTTCTGCAGTCTCTGCTCAGGCACCAGAACAGACAAATCCCTTGCACATCTTTAATTAGTGCCTACCCACAGGCAGCTACAGGGGAGAACACACCACCGGCAACGACACCGAGAAATAAAGCACTTGGCACTGATAGTCTGGGTCATAGCTAACGCCAAGGAGGGAGTTTAAAGCTGGATTCATTCTACAAGAGCAACAATAAATCTAATGAAACCTTTTGGTCTCCTCACCTGCCACGAGCGCGCATTGCAGATTGCTCCTGGATTACGACTGACTTTCATTAGGTGGTTCAGGACTTCAATATCGCTCCTGGTTAAGAAGCGGAGATAATATTTCACAGCAAGAGGAGTTCAGCACAACTTCTGCAACACGCAGTGGGAATTTTAAGATCCAGACATTTAAACCATGCAAACTGATACTTTTTCACCCCTGTGTAAAGATAGTTATTAGGACATCACCGATGTGCCGTGTGCTTCTCAGAGCTGTCCCTTCTGCCCGGTCCTCACAAGTCCCTTCATAGTTCTCACCCCCAAGCAATTATTGACAGCAATAAGTCGCACATGGCATTTAATCCCAGCTTTCCTTTGCCTTCTCCTCCCGAGCCACCTTCAGACGCGGTGTGTGGGCACTGCTTGACAAGCTGACAGCAGCAGCAGCATTAAAGTGTCTCCTTGTTGACACTGAGGTGCATGTCACAACTTCACATCAAGAGCAGCGAACAAACGATTCATGCCGGGTCCCACGCAGCCCCGTGGGGACCTTGTATGGCTGTAACTCCAGCATGAGCCCTGGTGCATGGCTGAAACCCAGCCAGGGGCGCCCAAGGGACAAGGTGGGACCTGCTAAAGCATGGTGCTGATGGAGCAAGGCTTCCACAGGTACTGCAGGACCCTGCAGCACAGAGCTGGGGCTCTCCTGGGGTAAAGAGCAGCAATGTGAAATTCTGAGATTGGCCGGACCTCCATCTTGCATGTTTTTATATGGTTTACCTACTTTTTAGCAAACTAATAAACTAGAAAACAAAAATCTTATGAGAAAATGAGTTAATAATAATGAGGTTTTGGAGAGACAAATACATAGAATTTAAAAAAAATGTTTAAAATTACCAGCTGACCCAATTGCCTTTTATTGGTTTAAGATCCAGGATTTCACCCTTGTGCCAGGCTGGGAACATCTGGTCCTGGTCACCTTTGGACACAGGGCAGGGACAGGCTGAGCTGTTTGTTGGGCTCAGTTCAGCACCTACAATAACACGTTCACATCTCATTGCCATTTACGTAGGAATGTCAGGAGGAGACAACACAGGAGTCATGAATTCACAGAGAAAATAGTTTTTCTGCTCAGTCCAAATCCCCGCAGTAATCCAGACACTGCATTTACACTTCTGCCTGCGTGCCTTATTTTTCCCTTCTCTAAGTCACCACCAGCTCCCCTCATGCTCAGATTCCCAAGAAAATTAAAAGCAGCATTAAGGGTGTGGGTGAGAAATGTGTGCAAGTCCAAGGCTCAGCAAAGTTGCTCTTCTCAAGTCTGATCTTTCCAGCCAAGGAAGGAGGAAAAGTCTGCATGAAAGAGGTGTAAAGCCAAAGTAGTAATCAAATTTAGGTATAACGAGAGGAGCTGGGGAGATTTTCAATGTTCAGAACAAGATTAACTGCTCAGAGGTGCAGGAGGAACACAGCATTTGCCCTGCTTTAGCGAGTCTGTGGTGCAAATCACGTCTCAAATCCTTCTCCCCATTGAGTTGCCGATGTGGTACTGAATTTTAAAGCAAAGAGCTGGTTGGTAGGAGAGATGTTTTCTGAATATAATCACAGAGGACAGCTTGGAAACACCAGCCAGCACAAAGAGCAGCGGAGTCTGGGTCCTGGTGTGCAGCACAACCATTTGACACACACCTGAAGCTCCAAGAACTGAAGGGCTTCACCACTTGTTTTCCCCCCTACAGGAGATACAGAAGATGCTTTACAGACTCCTTGCCTCCTTCTGCTGCATCAGCACACAGGAGAGCACAAGGATAAAGGGTTACACCATCTTCTGCTGTAGTTTCTGTGTCTGCCTCAAACATCTCCAAAAGATGACACTACTGAGCCTCTCCAGAGCCCCAGGTTCGCTTGGTTCCTGCAGGATTTCATTTCGGTACTGAGGGGCATGAAAGGAGATTGAGGAGCTTGCAGAGACCAGAAGTGCAATTGCTGCCTCAGGTGCAAAGAAGTAATTTACTTAAATTCCATCCACTTTGATAGCTCACAAATAGCTGAGCCCAGGTGCAGATGATCTTCCCGTAAATATTATTCCCACCTGGATCCCTTTCTTTAACCTGCCTGCTCCTTCCTCTGCCCCCTATCCCTGTCTATTGAGCTAGAAAACATATTTGGAGAAGGGAAAATACAACCAAGACAGCCTGGCTGTTGGTCCTGTGGTAAAAGGAAGAGTAAACGAGTTACTTCACATCACGCTCACTTCCCACACCATGGCTGCAGGGTAACCCCCGAGTGATAAATGCCCACCCCTAAGAGAAAAGCACCCATTAATCACTGAGCCCTGCAAGTCCCTTACTGAGGACAAATTAGAGGGCAAGGGCTTATAGCCCGGGAAGGATGATGGGCAATGCCTCGTCCTCCATCATTTCGTGTTAGGGATGGATCTGCTGGGCACAACTCTTATTCTTTTTACTTAAATAAATGACAATAAGGCCATGAAGCATGAATGAAAACCTGCCCAGTTAAAACTGGGCAATTTGAAACATTAAGTTTCAAAGCTGACTTCAAATCACTGGAAGGTTAAATTTCTTTCATTTTACATAAAAGATTCTTCCATGTGAAAATAATTAGGAGTCATATAATTGCATTTCAGCAGTAAATTCAGACCAGTCACAAAGATCACAAGAGCAGCAGCGTAACAAACTGTAGAAGGAACAAAGACAACAGACTGTAAGGAGAGGGAAACCCCAGCCATTGTAGAAAGTTCAATAAATCATCCCCTGCCAACTCTTTCCATTCACCTGTGCAGCCCCCAGTGAATGCACTCTCAGATAAGAAAATGTGTCCATCCAGCTGAAAACTGGAGCTAGAACTGAGAAAGTTGCACAGTGTCTGAATTAAAAGATAACACAACTAAATGAGCTGCTTTATAATGGAAGGGTACAATGGATGTCAGGAACGGCTGAAGCCAAGAGAGAAGAGTAGATGAACTATTTGTGCTGCAGAGTTTTCTGACAAAATCTCTAATGATCCAAAGGCAACGTTTTGTCCAGCTGATGTGGCAGTAACCGTGAGCTGTCTTTTGGTCATTGACAGCACATGAAGATCAACTTGGAGCTCTTCTCACAGAATTATATCTGCACCCTTCTGTTGGGTGCAGTTTCTCCTCATCTCCAGCCTAAATGGCAAGTTATTTCCCTTTGTTCTTCTTCAGATATTAGGGGGTTTTTCTATCTAATTTGCGTTTCCTCTTTGTGGAGTGCATTTCTACACATTGGGTGCCAAGGCAAAGAGCATTTCATTCCTTAAATTATGCCATTTCTCCACCTTATTTTCTTCTGAGATTGTTGCATGGATTTGATACTGGCTCAAACCTCAGACCCTTGACATCACAAAGCCAACAGCTTTCCTACTGATCTCCCCAGGCTTTGGATCAAGCCTGTAAAGAAGAAAATATAACAAAGCAATTCTGAACAGAGGCCCTAGAAAAGCTAATAAAGTGCCACGTGCCCGTGCTTGCTGCGGGGAAGGATCAGCTTCCCTGTTTAGTGCTGCTTATTAAGTCATTACAAACAATTAAAGCAGCAGAAGGGAGGAAGACAGAGCGATCATTTCCAGCTCCCCAGCCTGCCTCTCTGCCCCCCAGCATAAATTTCATAAAGCACAAATCTCCCAGCAGGAATCCCTCAGCAATTGATTTCCTACTCGTGCAATACAGCAGGCAGACATCCTGGCTTTCCTGGTGAGAAAGGGGGATGAAAAGGGAAATTTGCTTCCATGTTTTCTCTTTTCCAAGCTGCACGACTGCGATGTCAAATCTCCCCTGGCAGGAGGGTCCTGCAGGAATACGTTTCCATGGTGTGACAACTCACTGTTGATGCACGGAGAGCACTGCGTGAGTATCTGACCTCTCAGCCTGTGTCAGACACAGCGTGGCAGCAGGAGCAGGGACGTGTTTGTGCCCCTGTACCCTGTGCTGGTGAAACCACACCTCAAATCCTGGGTTCAATTTTGGGCCCCTCACTACAAGAAGGACTTGAGGGGCTGGAGCACATCCAGAGAAAGGAAACAAAGCTGGGGAAGGGGCTGGAGAACAAACCTTATAAGAGGTGGCTGAGGGACCTGGGGCTGTTCAGTCTGGAGAAGAGGAGGATGAGAGGAGACCTCATCGCTGTCTGCAGCTCCTGAAAGGAGGCTGTGGTAAGGTGGGTGTTGGTCTCTTCTCCCAAGTGGCAGGCAATAGGATGAGATGAAATGGCCTCAAGTTGTGCCAGGGGAGTTCTAGGTTGGATATTAAGAAAAAACTCTTCACTGAAAGGTTTCTCAGCCACTGCAGAGGCTGCCCAAGGAAGTGGTTGAGTCACCATCCCTGGAGAGATGGGCAGATGAGGTGCTTAGGGATCAGGTTTAGCAGTGGACAGGTACGATTGAACTCGACGATCTCAAACCAAAAAATTCTATGATTCCAACCAAACAATTTTATGGTATAACTGACTCCCAGGAGCGCAGATCCCCCATTCAGGCACCGTCTTTTCTCACAAGCACGTCCCAGAAGAAAATCTGCAGTGGCTGCGTTTCTCCAGAAAGGGCAATTTTCAGCCCGTTTTCCTTTCTGCCTTCCAGAAGAGCAGGGTGCCTGGAATTGCTTCAGACCAAATAGCTCCATAGCTGGTAGGAGTGCCAGGAAGCAGCAAAACACGTCAGTGCCAAGACAATACAAACCCACTCATCAGCCCATCCCCACATCTCCTGGACTCACTTCAATGTTCAAGAGCACTAGAAAAAAGGCAACTGGTTTTCTAGGAATTGGCTATGCAATCGAAATGGAAATGACAGGCATAATCAGCCACAATACAAGCACCTCTCAGCAGGTGAAGAAGCAGGCACAGCGACAGAGATCCCAGTTGGAGGAGGCTGGAGCTGCTCCATTACTGACAATGATGCCAGCTCAATTGATGCTTACTCACTATTTGGGCCATTTTTGTTGCTTTTATGTTAATGACGCACCCTGCACACCGCAGTTGTGTTTTTCCTCCCTGCAGCCACGTGAAAAAGGTCCACTGATCCTCTGTCTTTTTCTCACCACTTTCTGCCCCTTATATAATGGGCAAAATAGAGCTTATTTTTAAGCTGGAAACAAGTCCATGGACTCTTCTACTGATTTTGACACAAAGCTACACAACCTCTATTTTTCAGGTCTCCCAGGGCAGCACGAAAGAGAAAAACTGAGAGCAGAGGTCAGAAGAGCAGCCACAAGGAACAACATCATATTCTGCCTCTCTCATGGATGTTTTTCTCTCCAAGCCAGAGAATCACCTGTCCCTCATAGGGCTAAAGAAGGATCCTGGCTACCCCACACAATGAGGAGCAACTGAGCAGGAGTGGTACAGAGCTGCACAGGGAGAACATGGGAGATGCTGCTACAGCCCCAAAGCATTTCTCACCTAAAATCTTGGACAGAATAAGAACAAAAAATAAAAAACCACCTCTCTTCCTGCACAGCCTGGGTGCTGAGCATGGTGTTATTCTGCTTAGCCCATAAACCTGCAAGAGAAAGGGCACGGTCGGTGCTCCATTGCAGACTGAGGAGTTCATCACCCCCTCCTTGTATATTAGGATGTGTTGGAGATGTGTAATTGATTGCCAAGCAGCCTGGGGGGACACACAATGGGTTCTGCAGTTGTCTAGGACTCACTAAGCAGCACAAAAAGGTTATTGATGGGCACGGGGGGTCTTTCTGTACAGCACATGCTTCGAAGCCTCCTGACATCCAAGGCAGGGAAACACATCACTTAACGTTCACAAGAAAGCAATTCTTACTTCAAAAACATCAACTTCCCAGCAAGGAGCCTCAGTGAGAGATTGCAAAAGTCAGTAGAAATGGCCCATTTACAAGGAAACCGTTTTCCCCCACCTTCAAGTGGAACTGAGAAACAGGTGGAGGTGGAGAGATCTCACAGAGCCCAAGTGTTCTCCTTATTGATAAAATGACACTGATGTTACCAAGGATCACTGATATTAGACATGAAAAGGCTTATTTGGTGATAAATCAGCCCTTCAACACAAAACACCTTCTTCTGCTCTGTCAGCTCTTGTGTGAAACTGTTCAACTGGCAGGAGGTCCTGCATGGCCCAGGGAGTTCTGCACTTCAAGAATTATTCCCAGCAGAAAAAAAGGTATGTTTTTATTTCTTTTCTTTTTCTTCTTCTCCAGCTGAAATACCTTCTCTATGGTGTGGTTGCCTATAATTAAATTTTCATCAATATGTTTTCTGACAAGGACCTCATTTTCCCCAGTCAGAGACTGGGCTGCTCCAGTTCCCCAGGGAACTTTGTCTGGGGGCTTTGCTTTGGGGTCCCAAATCAGATTTTAAAAGAGAAGAGCCAGGTTCTACTGACTATTGCTGCTCTTTCGGTTATTTCTGGTGCATGTTCTGTATCTGCTCCCTCCCTCATTTGCTCAGAGCCCAATGTCTCCACTATATCCATGACCATGACACGATGAGCCGACAGCACCTCTTTGCAGCAGTGCCCTCCCTTCCCTTTTCCTTTTATGTTTCACTTGATGTCCCACAGCACACCATTTCCTACCAAGTTCACCTCAATTATCCAACTTCCCTTCTCTCCATCACACACACATCCAACAAGGATCATACTCTTCAAACTGAATTTCCATTAGCAGATATGTGACCACACACATTACAACAACCAATTTAAGCAGGTCAGGCTGGCGTTAATTGCAAAAGTGAGCTGTCATAAGGGACTGTAGCCCCAAGTCAAGAGTCAAGTTTCACTAAGCTCAAATCAGGCCTCCTGCTTTTCCTTAGAGAAGTCAACAGCATCACAAACCTTGTACTCCTCCTGAAAAGTGCATGGGGAAAGGTGTTGGCTCTGTATAATTGCACTGGAAAAATGTTGTGCCAGAAGGCAGATTTCATCTGTGGGGTTTTTTTAAACAACAATGAACATTGTACAATATATTAAAACATTTTTCTAAAACATGATATTAAGGTGAAGATGAGTCATTTCACTGTCATAACACGGGCGGGGAGGGGGTACTGGAGCGAACAAAGCAGCGAATTCATTCAGCAGCAATTTGCACTCCATAGCTCTCTGATGATTAGGCTTTTAGACCAGAGGAGCTCTGCTGCTTAAGCAGGCAAGGTGACACATTTAGCTGTTGCTTAGAGATATTGGAATATGTTGCATAGAGTCTGCTCCCCAATGAGCATCCCTGAAGGGCTTTGTACTGGTTTTCCAAGGATGCATTACAACCCTATTGCAATGTCATCGTTTGCAGAGCCTCGCAGCTTTCAAAGCGGGTCGAGCAGCGACAGAAAGGGTGACTTTTCAGAAGCGACAGTTCAGATGTCATTAAAAAAGTCAAAGCGACAACCCATATCATCTGGAAGTGGCACAAAGAGCTCTTAGCAGCTGTATGATAACCAGCTTAATAGCAACTGAATAATGTGTAGTTCCTGCATGCGATACCAACGAGTTGCAGCACTACGCAGCGCGTGTCCTGCACAAGCCTCATCTGCCAGCAGCACAGCACTAGGAAGCACAGTGTGGATGAGGACCCAGGAGAAGAGCAGATCTCTGCCTGCTGACTCACATCCATTTCTTTTCCATCCAATGAGGGTAACTAACACCCTTTTAAACTAGGATTCCTCTTTACATTTCGCTGATTACCTCTGCAATCCAACAGCTGTGCTGGAGAACCTCCTTGGAGACAACGCCTTGCACATCTCCTAAAGACAACCAGCAGGAAGACAGAATCCTGTCAACATTCCAATGATCATCGAGACTTTCAAGAGTTCACAGCATTCTGAGACAGCTCCAAAAGCAAGTAATTAACTGTAACCTAGAGAGTTGCAGCAGGAGGTACTGTCACACCCGGTGCTTTCCCCCCTCCAGGCACAGGACCAGTAGTTAGATTGTAAAAAGCTGTGACTCGCATGGGCTGATGGAAGAAACCCGAGAGAGGGAACAGCAAAATCTCCAAGCCCAGAAGACAGATTGGTCCATAGATTGACCCAACAGATTAATTTCCCCTGCTTCCAGATAGGGTTATGCAGGATGAGGCAGCAGCATCCCCACAGCAGAGCCATGCAGTGGGGCATCCTTTGCCCAGTGCTTGTGGAGCACCAACACAACAAGAGGAACCCTAGGCATCTCTGGGAGCTGCCCTGAGCCCCACACACCCTGCAAAGGAGGTGAGTGGCATTGAAAAGAGTGACAGTCCCCTTCGAGAAAACGTTCCTCTCTCGAGAGCTCTGGTCTGGACAGACTGGTCTGGCTCAGGGCAGAAAATCCAAAGGACAAACTCACTTCCAGCCCTGAAGAAAAGCAGGAAAAAATGCTGGAGAATAAAAGCATCCTGGAAAAGTCTTCTGGAACAAGACAGTTTGAAGCCAGACCTGGGGAAAGAGGGCATGGAATGAAGGCATTTAAAGAAGCTGTGTGTAGTGTTCCACCTGCACCCTTTAAATTCTCAAAGATAGGTACAAATTGCAAGAACGGCACCGTGTCCTTGCTCGTAGGGCCACGGGCACCTTGCCAGAGCTTGATTAATTAACACAGCGCTGCCAGAACAGCAGGGGCACTCTGACAGCACAGGCTCCTTGCTGGAAGCCACACAGCCTCGTGCCATGCCACTCACCCTCCACAGCTGGATCGCACCACTCTGGTCATGCCCAACCACGGGGCTGGGGAGGCACTGCCGAAGTGCCAGAGTATCCAACAGCTGCTGGGAATGGGAGCTGACCCACTGCAGGAGTTCCACAGCCTCCTTCCCAGTTGGCAGCTACAGATTTTATTCCCCATCGCCTCTAGTCTCAGGAAATTACTTACATGGCATTTGTCTTGATTGGTCCCCTGCAGCGGCAGAGATGGGGCAGTTATTGATACATCCCTTGTCTGACAAAAATAGGCCATTTATAAGTAAGACTCATTACTCTTATTTTCTTTAAAGCATCTCCAGTACCACTTTGGCTTCACTGCAGCTTGTGGCGGGTTGGATGCGTCACCAGCTTCTGGATCCATCACAATTATTTCCATTCAAAGACATGTTCTTCACCCATAATTCACCAGTTAACCAACAGAGACATGTGCTTCATCCTCATCCTCCTAGAAAAATCAGCACCAACACCCCAGACTGGTTCCCAGGACGTTCCACGACGTGAGCACCACCATCTACCTAAGCCAATCTGGTTTCCTTGGGCTGGGAAGGGTGAGGAAGCAGAAGGACACGTCCCAGCTTGGGACAGAGGGGGTGATGAATAAACTCAAGGTTCTCCTTCCCAGCTCACCTCAACACCCACCCTTGGCTGAGCAAGCACCACAACGAAGAGAAGCAGGAGGTTCCTGGGGGATGCAATCGTCAACCTGTGTGCATTCAAACCAGCCTCTGAGGGTAGGGAGCCCCTGGCCCAGGTTGCCCAGAGCAGTGGTGGCTGCCCCATCCCTGGAGGTGTTCAAGGCCAGGTTGGATGGGGCTTGGAGCCCCCTGACCCAGTGGGAGATGTCCCTGCCCATGGCAGGGGGGCTGGAACTGGAGGGGCTTTGAGGTCCCTTCCAACCCAAACTGTTCTATGACATTACGATCCCCAGGCTGGAACCAGAGAAACTGGGCAAGACTCAGCCCCAAGGCAGAGGTTACAGCATAGCGACAGCTGTCCTATAACAACCAACCAGACCAGGTTCACTGGCTTGATGTACCAAAAGCCATCACTTGCAGACCATTTGACGTAATCAGTTCTGGATATTAACCCACAGTGCTGCACCACCTTTTGTAAAGCCTGAACACCTCATACCAATAAATCACCCTAATAACCAGCGACTGCAAGAGAGTCAGCCGAGAACATTTTGTTTTGGTGAGCAAAGAGTATTGATTGCTTATCTGTGTCCTTGAGATGAACTTGATTCTTTGACAGCAGCCAGAGCCCAAGAGAACAGGATTTTCTCCCCTGCTAAACCCTTGAGAAGCAAGCGTGGGAAGTAAAGCAATCTTATCAAACTGGACCCAGTCACAGGACTTTCAGGGGCTGCAGAATCTCCAGGATCATGCCCAGAGCCTGCAAAGTAGCACTGTTTTATCTACTGGGAGGGATGCTAAGCCCAACACTGCCCAAACCCTTCCTCCAATGCTGGGAAGTGAAACGAAGCAGAAAACAATTAAAGCATCTTGGACAGCATCGCTCACACTGTTGGTCAGGAAATCATCCCATCATTCCAGCAAACATTTTGTAGATCTTTCTGAAAAACAATCCAGGCAAAGAAATCTTCTGTCCTGCCTCTCCCCAGTGAGGGGCTGCTGCTCCTCAGTCCTGATGCCCCCCAGGCTGCACGGTTCTTCCTAACACCGAAGTGATGGATGGCCTTTTGTCTGGAGGCACATCAACTTTAGGAAGGTAATGAAACACCGTTAATTTAGCATCGCAAAGATTCCCCCCTCCCTAGTTTACTGCTTTCTCTTTCTGTTTGCACAGCTGGCTCGAGCGGCGTGGTGTGAACGTGAGCTTAAAGAGGCAAAGTCCATCTCCAGGGCATGGATTTGCCAGGGGTAGGAACTTTGTCCATCTCGCACAGTGCTGGCAATGGAGCAACCCTCACAAGAACAAGCCCAAGTGGCTCAGAGGGAGAACACAGCTCATGTTCTTTCTAACAGCAACTTGAAGTAGTGCTTGATTTCCAGGGCTTTGTGCCACTGTAACATTTATAATCAAGTGGCAGGAACACCCAGACGGAGAAAACAAGATGAATAAAACATCTTCTCAGCCTGCCCTGCAGGCACTCCCCGCTTCCCATCACACAAATACACACCATGTGCCTCCTCTGTGGTTCAGTTGGATCCAGAGCTGACACAAGATTTTTCTCTTTGTTGATGGAGCTGCTGCTGCTGCAATGCAATTTCATGCACGAATTTAGATCTGTTTGCAATCGTTCTCCCCAAAGCAGGTGAGTTTTACTGCAACTCGGTTTGAAGAACGAGCCGTGGAGCTGAGCTCAGAGGAAGCAGGCACAGTGCATTTGTCTTGGGGATAGAAAAGAAACAAAAGCCCCTCTACTCACACCAGCCTATGAGATTAAATTCTTAGTCTCCATCTCCTCTCTGACAAGGTGCTTTAATCAAACACATCCTAAGCAAGGCACGCAGGAGCCCGTGCTCACTGTGGATAATGAGAAGGCAGCACTGGCAGCTGGGAAGGGACATGGCCCTGGTACAGGACACAGCCCACGCGTGACCCACAGGCACACAGCCAGCTCCTCTGTCCCCTCACTCCCACCCCCTAGGGATTACTTCCCAAAACACACAGCACTTGGACACACAACAACTGCATAACAGCCGATTCCGAGGTAACACAGTTTAGGCAGTGAAAGGACATCTTTCAAGCTCTCCCACAGACCTGCAGACACGTGCCTTGTGTTGAAGTCACGGTGGAAGACATTTCAGTGCAAAATACTTCTATACTTATTTTTGCCCTGGGGAACAGTCACTGATCAGTAAATTTAACATCACTTTATCCTGAAATTTTATACCTTCCAGCATTTCCTTCTCTTGGCAGGTGACAGCGATTCCTAGAAAACTGCCTTCCCTCACAGAGCTGTCAAAACCCCTTTTCCCTTACAAGTATTTAAAAACTCTGCCACCTTTCCCAAAACAGGCAGGAGGGCGGCTTTAGGGGTCTTTCCTCTGAAAAAATACCATATCGTTCCTGTGGATCTTTAATTTCTGTTTAATTTTGCCTAAGTCTAATGGCCAGCCAGATTTTGGTTGAGACACAGAAAATATCTGTAAGAATTGTACAGTAGGCATAAAAAAATTACCCGTGGCCTTAAGCAGTGACTTCCCTGAGCACAATGAAGTGTTTTGTTCCCTCCCAGTTACCTGAGCACAATAATCTTGCCAGAAAAGGGTAAACATCCCCAGAAGAGGAGCAAAGTCAAACTCAGCTCTGAGCTACACGGCTCATTTAAACGAGGTGACCTGCTTGGTTAAATGACACCGCACACTGATGGACACCTGCCTCTTGCCTGGTGTTGTAACAAAGGTCAGGCAATCTGCAGCTGGAGGATACACTTAAAAGACCAAAGGAGAATCAAAAGACTCTTGATTTCCTTTTTTTTTCCTCCCTCTTTTTACAGGGACATGAAGGTAAAGTGATCTTACATTTTTGCTACGTAACCTGGAGCGCATTTCTGCCGAGCTTCACAGGACTCCTGCATCTTGTGATGCACATCTGAGGGATTTAGCGGCATTGCCAAAGCTGGACCAGAGATCCAGCTGGGGAAAAGCAGCTGAGCTCCCCAAAGCAGCTAAACCCAGCATAGATCTGGCAAGGTACGTCTCCTTATTTGCTCATTTAGAGTGCTGTAATGTTGTGCATCCTCCTCCCACTGCCTACCCCTCCTCCCCTACATTTGTGCATCTTCCTTTGTTAAAATCAGCCAGCGTTCCCTATTGAAGCGGTTTAACACACACCACTCCATCCTTCCCACCGTTTCACATATCCCTCATTCAGCCAGCCCTGGGTGCTGCCTGTGCACCTCAACACCTCCCTCATTCCTGAAGAGAGCAGCCCTGGAGCATCAGCTGCTTCCCAGCATCCACCTTATTTACTATTTAAATCTCCCCGCAGAGAAAAAAACTTTTCCCTCCCTTTCCTGGTGTGAACAAACTGCTAATTTCTCAGACATGCAATGCACACACAGGGCCACCATGATGATACGATTGCAAAGCTGGGTAACGTCAGCATCGCAGAGACCCTCCTCCAACTCGGATTAGAGAGAAGAGGCTCAACAGTGCAGAGCAGCAGGTGCCGGAGGAGGCAGTCGGAGCTGTTCACCAGGTAAGGGGCACTTCAACCCTCAATTCCCAAATGCTGGCTTTCCTGCTTACTTTATTGCTGTCTGGCAACAACCTGCAAGTGCAAGGAGACACTTCTCTTTGCAGAGCCTGGGGAGTAGCTCCAGACCTTTGATATTCACGGGGAGTCAGTTGTTTGTTCACTTCCCCGTGGAGGAATTCTTGGAAGTGTGGGTCGGGCAGTAGCGATGGATGGGGCAACTGCTGGAGATGTAGACAGGTGGGGGAATTCTTGCTTTAACTGTAGACAAGTGGAGAAAAGTGGATTTGCTTTCAGGGTACTCATCTCCCCCCCCCTTCCCTGCATAATCCTGAACTTTAGAGATCCACCTGTCTGTTTGTGCCAAGTTCCGTGCTGTCGCAGTGGTTTGCAATGGGAATGGTCTTCATGTTGAAGAAAATCATAACCTACCCTTGTTTAAGGAGTTATTTAATTGTGCATTAAACATCTTTAACCCTTAGTTTTGGAACTGCTCCTTGAACTCTACTTTTCCTTCTCTCCTCCTTTTCCTAGGGGACCCTGGCGGTGGGGAGTTATTCATTGGAAGCTTCTTCATTGTCTGTGAGATCTCAGTCAATGAAAAGAGCCTGAACTCCGACACAAAGGCACTGATTAAATACTGCAACGCTTCTACTCTGACACGGAAAAGCAAGCACTGTACAAGTGAGACAGCAGCCACCCCTCAGGTCCTCCGAGAGCTGTGAATAGCTCACCCCACACAAAGCTTCCTCACTGCCCTCTCTGTTCTTGCCAGCCCCGAGAAGGACTCTTGCTACAGAGAGCTGAACCAGAGCCACTTGACTTCCCCAGCAGAGAAAAGCCTCAGCTCCCTGGAACGCTTTCAGAGAGAAGAGTTCCTTGACTTACGCAGGGAGTTATAATTCTTGTTTGCCTTGTTCATGCAGCCTTGTATCTTTAAATCTTATTTTTTCCCCCTCTGATCACTTCAAAATCTAACTTTCCCAGCAGAGGGGGACAGGAAAGGTAAGTTAGATGCTCCATGCTGCCTCATGACGCACTCTTTGCAAATAAGTCACTTTTAAATGAGATAGCAGCTGCTTCTCAAACAGAAAAAAGGCTCTCCCTCCTGGGCTAGCAAGGCTTTCAATGACACCCCAAGGCAGTGTGTGACCAGCAGGCATGGGAAACAGCTCTCTTTGGGATGATCTGAACAGCACCTGCAGCAATGTGGGCAACAGCTGCTACATGGACAACACTATGAGGTTCAACTTAACCTTCCAAGAGCAGGCAGCAGATTTCTACGTTGTCCTCCCTGTGATTTACTCCATGATCTGTGCTGTTGGGCTCACAGGCAACACTGCTGTCATCTACGTGATCCTCAAGGCCCCTAAGATGAAGACTGTGACAAACATGTTCATCCTGAACCTTGCTATAGCAGATGACTTGTTCACACTTGTCTTGCCCATTAATATTGCTGAACACCTCCTCCACTACTGGCCCTTTGGAGAAGTTCTCTGCAAGATTATCTTGTCCATAGACCACTACAATATCTTCTCCAGCATTTATTTCTTAACAGTGATGAGTATAGACAGGTATCTGGTAGTACTGGCTACAGTCAGGTCCAAGAGGATGCCACACCGTACGTACCGAGCAGCCAGGATTGTCAGTTTGTGCATTTGGATTCTAGTCACCATCATAGTTCTCCCTTTCATCATCTTCGCCAACGTCTATGTAGATGACCTGGAGATCAAGAGTTGTGGCCTCAATTTTCCTAAGCCTGAAAGGTTTTGGTTCAAAGCCAGCAGGATCTATACCCTTATTCTTGGCTTTGCCATTCCAGTGTCCACCATCTGCATCCTCTACAGCATGATGCTCTACAAGCTAAGGAACATGCACTTGAACTCCAATGCTAAAGCCCTGGACAAAGCCAAGAAGAAAGTTACTATTATGGTCTTCATAGTCCTAGCGGTGTGTCTCTTCTGTTGGACCCCCTTCCACCTGGCCACCATTGTGGCTTTGACCACGGACTTGCCCCAGACCTCCATGGTCATTGGTATATCCTACTTCATTACCAGCCTAAGCTACGCCAATTCGTGCTTGAATCCTTTCTTGTACGCTTTCCTGGATGACAGCTTTCGGAAAAGTTTCCGGAAGATGCTGGAATGCAGAACTTCCTGAACAGTGGGTTGGGGCTCTCGGATCCCTTCTTTCCCATGGCTTTGCAGGGTCACCTTTGCACACTGAAGGGGTGGCTAATGAATGCACAGCATTCTTTCATTCGTTTACACATCTGGTCATCATGAACATGGGTTGTCCTGCTTACTTGCGAGTCTTATATTTTCTCCCTGCACCTCACAACTTCTTAAAACTGCCTTTCTATATTCTTGTTTCTAATCACACACCTTGAAGCATTAGGATAGGGAACTCCCTTTTCAGAGGTGCACTTAGTGGTCCTTTATTGCCATCTGCTGTACAGCACAGACAAGCTGGAGACCAGCTTCCACATTAATGTAACACTCAGTTCTTAATAGCTGTTATTTGGAGGAGTGTTTCATGCAAGCACTTTCACTGACATATCAATACATTGGGCAGAGGATGCAAGATGAGCATTTGGAAGAGAAAAGTGATCATTTTTGTGTCCATGTATGTGCATGTGTGTTATGGCTTTGGTTATGATTGAGAGATGCCTATTTTTTCCACCCCCACCTCAAATTCCCTCTTTCCTGAACTGTTAACACAATTTAAACCAAAAGCAAGATTTGGGTCTCAAAATTAGTGTTAAACATCACATCATACAAATATTATGGCAACTGTAGGAATCTGTGTTAGAAATAATTTTAAACTAATTGTGCCTGTTAAGTGTCAAATATATATTTATTTAAGAGTGATCAATTAAATAAACCTCATGTGAAAAAACCCTGATCCTTCTTTCACCAAAAACACTTACACCATTTGTCCCATGTCTTTACTACATATATTGGCTTTTCATCCACTGTAAAATTAAAAATTGTAGATTTGCAACAAAATCAAGGTGTTTCGTAAGCAACAAGGAAAACCCTAGCAAGTACTGCAGATAAATTCCTCCTTTAACAGGTGAATAGTAGAAGTACAACAACAGAATCAGGGCCTGAGAAGATTCTGGAGATCAGAAACACCATATTGAAAACTTTGAGAAACCACAGAATCACAGAAAGGTCTGGGTTAGCAGGGACCTCAAAGCCCATCCAGTCCCACCCCCTGCCATGGGCAGGGACACCTCCCACTGGATCAGGGGGCTCAAAGCCCCATCCAACCTGGCCTGGAACACCTCCAGGGACGGGGCAGCCACCACTGCTCTGGGCAACCTGGGCCAGGGCCTCCCCACCCTCACAGGAAAACATTTCTTCCTGAGATCTCACCTCAATCTCCCCTCTTTCAGCTGAAAACCATTCGCCCTCATCCTATCCCTGCAATCTCTGAAATAGCAAAAACATGTTGAAAGTCCATTCTCCCTCTCCTAGCAAAGGGAATCTCTACCTCACTGATGTGCACACCACATCTTCCAACTTCCAGAGTCGCGGAGAAGTCTCACCCCCTCCACCCACTTACAGAGGCGAGCAGTTCTCGTTGCCACATTCAGTTCTTAGTACTGACCTGCCACAGCCCGGAGAGCGCACGCGCCACAGCTCAGTTGTTCTGGCTCTATATTTGCCACAAAAGCACCTCATTAAATGCAAGAAGGTTTTTGGCCAAAGCTATGCCGAAGACTAAGTCCCCTCACCACCTCTGCAAACCCAAACTGCCCCCAGCCCTTGTCCAAGAGGCAGGCAGCAAGGGATACTGCAGGGCTCAGCCTAAATGGGTTCCTGGAGCAACGGATGAGGGTGTGGGCGGAGACCCCAGGTGAGAACACCCAGGGTAAATCAGTGCTCTCAGAGCCCCAACACTGAAACTCTCAACCTCCAACACATCATGATGGCAATTTCATTTTTCCCTTTTAGAAATTTCAAAGATATTTGTGAATACAAGATCACTCGTGCTGCCTTCTCTATATTAAAGGTATTACTTCTGGAAGAATAATCGAGGGGAACACATTCTCCGAGGTGAAACTTCTCCAGGAGTTTTGGGTTTTATACTAACTGTGACATTAACTTGCTGTAAGGATCAAAAGCTGAACCCTCTGTCTCAGCCAAGCTCCTGAGGATCAGACCACAGTGGCGAGTCCTTAATCCCAGTCTTAAACCCCCAGACTTGGCGCCCACATGGTTCCCAGAGTCAAGTTTCATGGTTGGTCTCTAATTCTCATGAGCCACACCTTGCAACTAAAAAAAAACACAAGGATTTTCCCAGACCTGGTCCTCGGAGTGAACAGGGAGGCACCTGGAGAAGCCATCAGTTCCACTTAGAAGGTGCTGATGGCTCTCAAAAGGTATCAAATGACTCAAAGAATTTGGAGAAGCAGAGGACAACCTGGCAGTTGGAGGGCTGGGGAGCATACTAGTAGCTGATTTTGGAAGGAAAGCTGGGTGCTGTGTTCCTTCATGGTGAAGGAGGCGGGAAGCAGGTACCAGCAGCAGATGAGGGAGCGCAGAGCTGCTGCACGACCCCCTGGAGCAGCCCAGGCAAGGCCTGAAAGCAGAGCCAGCCTGTGCAGGTGGGCATCACGGGCACCCACTGCTTTGGCATGGTTGCCACCTGCTGGTACTGGGCTCCCCGGGTGGAAAAACCTCTCTGAGTGTATAAGACCGAGTCAAACGATTCTACCTCATGCAAAAATTCCCCAGATAGCTGCAACACCGCTGCTCGTCAGCACTAGGGTTGTAGGAAAGGCAATATATTTCATGAGGTGAAAAATCTAATGTATTTCATTAGGTAGAAAGGATCTTTCAAGTGCAAGTCATCCACTTTCAGACTTGACAGCACCACTGCTGAAACTTTTCCTCTTTAAACCAAATGTCAGCACTGTCACAGTTTCACCGAGTGGCTGAATGCGGAGGCACCTCTGGAGATGCCCCGGTCCAACTCCTCTCTCAAGAAACACACAGCAGGCTGCCCAGGACCAGGTCCATTTGAGTTTGAGTGGCTCCAAGGGTGGAGATGCCAAAACATCTTTGAGTAATTTATTTGAATACCTCAACATTCTCATAGTAAAAACTTTTTCCTATGTTTAAGCGGAATTTCACATATTTCAGTTTATGCCTCCTGGACACCACTAAGAACCTGCCTCCCTCCTCCCTGCACCCTCCATCAAGCATTTACAGACACTGCTCGGATCGCTCTGAGCGCTCCCCCCCCAACGGCACCATCCTGCCTGCATCTGTGCTCTTTTCCATGTAAAATTATTTAGATCGGAATGTCGGCTTCTCTTTGCTCCAACAGGGCACGAGGCTGTAAGGGGAGAAAGGGCTTGCATTGGCCATTCTGGTGCTTAGGAGGGGGTTTGGCTCCCATCGGTGCTCCGAGCTGGCCACTGTTCTGGCTGGCAGAGCACCCAGCAGGGCCCTGTGTTTCAGCTTGGCAGCACTAAGCGGCACTCTCTGCTTTCAGCTCAGCATCCCTGCATCTCCCACAGCAACTGCTCGCCCTCACACACAGGCTGGTACCGGGCTTCTGCGAGGAAGGCTGCACACTGCGGTTATCCCTGCCTGGGCAAACCCACTGGGCATAGCATCTGGGGGCAGGCTGCTGCGGTTGTTCCTGAGAGAGCAGAAACCACCTTCGAGGAGACACTTGCCCACTCATCGCACAAGTTCACCCCAGGGAAAACCCGCCTGCCTGCTCATTGGTTTGAATTTCAGGCTGCTGGGGCTGGCTCGCTGCAGATCATCCCACAGTAGCCACAAACTGAAGCTGGAAAGAGGAATAATTCACTGACTAAATCCCCTAGCTCTCATCTAAACCAAGCATCACTTCAAGGATCTGCAAGGGTGCAGGAGGCCGAATCTCTGACCCGCCCAGCTCCCTCTTATCCCAACCCTGCACTGAGCAGGGAAGCCAGCTCAGCCCCAAAGCCAGGGAAATTTTCTCCCAGGACAGTCTGTGATGTCTTTGAGTGATGAGTGCAAAGGTGTCGGGTAACCTCACAGCTCCCTGGATACGGCAGGAGCCGAGGAAAGCAGTGGCTTCCTGCCTGTCTCCTCTCCAAGAAGGACAGCACTTTCCCCACTCCAGCTGCTCCCATGAGGACAGACAGCCCTGGAAGATTGTGCTTCATCATCCTTGGGAGAGGGAGATGAAGCCATTTACCACCCCAGAAACAGGAATTTGGGCTCATATAGTGCTCATGTTCCCTCCTCAGACTTTAAATCCGAGCATCTGAGATAAGAAGTGGGAATCGGAAATTACTATTGCTTTTTAAGTCTTCCTGCTGGAGCAAGTAATGACGGCTGTTTCGATTGATCGTTCTCATCTGAGCCGTGCTGCAACTTGTTCCCCTGCAAAGCCGCAATCCCCTGGTACTTACAGAGCCTCGCACCGTCTCCTGCTGCTGGTCACAATTTTGGGTGAGAAGAGAATTAACAGTCCGAGAAGGGATGAAGGCCCAGCTCTCAGAAGCATCTTGAGATGGGAAAAAAAAATGAAGATTAAAAATGGATGATTAAAAACTTGGGCTAGAGAAGACGTAGAGCATCTCTAAAGGATATTGTTAAAAGCAATCCGAGAGAGAATTTGTCCCTTTTCTGTACAGCCTGATTTATGTAGCACTCACCTTGTCACCTGCTGAGAGCCCCTGGGTGTCATCTCAATTAGGGACAACGAGGTGCTCATGTGCCACTGATGCTCCCACTGCAAATCCAAGGAAACTGTAATCCTCCAGCTTCACTGCTCCCTCTGGGAGAAGTGGGACCAGTTTTGCATCTTCAGAGGGTCTCAGCACCTCAAAGGTTGACATTCCCACCTGCTGCTGAAGAGAGGGGGACTCCCCTGGCTGGGGTTCTTCTCATGGTAAGTCAGGAGGTCACCTGAGGACCCTCTGTGGGGCATGGGGACACAGGACTGGCTGCTCCCTGTCCCCTGCCCAGGACAGACCATGCTGGTTCTTACCCCATCTCCACCACCACTGCAGCCAAGGCTGTGCCTGGAGCTGGTTTTGAGGTGATAAACCCTTAATTCAGGGCAGGTGTGAGGCCTCCAGAGGAGCTCCACCCTTACTATCATGGAATGGCAGGAAAATGGGTGCCCTAAAAAACAGATAAAGAAGAGCTTTCCAAAGAAATGTCTCTTGAAAAGCCACATCTGCCACCTCCCTTTTGCTGGAAGGAGGGAAGAGGAGTTAATTTCAAGGCAAATGCCAAGAATAGTGACAGCAAATGTTGCCAAAAGTTTCTCGCTGGCATTTGTTTTTGCAAAGTGAAGATGTGGAGGGAAAGATCAAAGCTGCCTGAATAGCTTTTAATTACGAACCTCAATTGCCCTATTTTTGCTCAGAAAAGTATTACAATTATCTAACGAAGCTCTTCGAGTGGATTTAGATACTACCCGAAGCTTCAAGGGCTGTTTAGTGGCTATTTTCCCTTTAAAAAACCCAATATTTAGTGTCTAGATAAAAAGCAGGCACTCCCACAAGTGCCTACAGCCAAGACCAGTGACCACAGCATAAACAGAGAGGCTGGAAATCTCTTCCTAGGAAGAGCTGAGCGATTTGGGCTGCCCCGAAGCCTGATGGTGGTTCTGCTAACGCACCCCACTGCAGCTGGCATGGGAGGGGGCTCTGGGTGCTGCCACCAGCAACCCACATGGAATCATATCATAGAATGGTTTGGGTTGGAAAGGGCCTCAAAGTCCATCCAGTTCCACCCCTGCCAAGGGGAAGGAACACCTCCCACTGGATCAGGGGGCTCCAAGCCCCATCCAACCTGGCCTTGAACACCTCCAGGGATGGGGCAGCCACCACTGCTCTGGGCAGCCTGTGCCAGGGCCTCCCCCCCCACTCACAATGGGAAGGGGAATTCCTGGTGAGAGAAAAAGAAACTGTATTTTAGGGGTAAGACCTTTGACTGGAGACAACTGTCTCTGTTTTCCTTTTTCCTGAGATGCAATGCCTTTCCCTGTCTTTCATCAGGACTTCTTTACATCTCTGTCATCTCCCCCTGCTTCGCTGCTTCCCCTGCACAGCTCATGCCTGAAGAACAAGATATCATGGGAGTTTCTAAGGTCCAAACCATCCACTGTATGAAACTCAATAAAGCAGCTGAATAAGGGAAGCGGAGAAATAAGGATTCAGTTTCATAAACTTAACCCTCAAATGAGATCAGAGGCTGGTAATTAATAAAGTCAGATTGCAGCGCAATGAAAAACCTCCCCTGAGACTCAGCCTGCTGCTGCTTGGTATTGATGGAAACGCTACGGATGTAATTACATTTCTCTTAGCCATGCGAGGGAGACAGCGGGCTCCTCTGTGCCAAGGGCTGCTCTTGGCCTTCCAAGCTGATCGTAAACCAGGGAGATGGCTGAGAGCCGCTCCGACAGGTCAGAGCAGGGCAGCTCATCCTGCACCATCCTGGCGGATAGCTTCCAGGGCGGAAGGGCTCCGTGGCATCGCTAACACACGCTCATCTAAAGACTTGAGGCACTTTTCCAGCTGAGCACGTTCAAACTCAATCCCAGTGCAGATGCCAAAGCAAATTGTGGGACGAGCAGCCTTGGTCAGCTTTCCATATCCATCTCCCAGCCTCCACAGGAATGCAGGGAGCAAGGACAAACACCAGCACCAGAGTTTGAGTTCATTTTCTGCTCTTTTATAGTTAATCCCTGGAGGTAGGTGATTATCTCTGGGAATTTTCTCTGTGGTTAAGCAAAGCAAGAGCAGTGCAAGGCTGAGATGAGGGAAAGCCTAAAATATGTGAAAAAAATTACCTGTGCACGTGAAGAAGTTGCTATTAATTCCTAACATTGAACAAACATTAAATAGCCAAATCACAACACGGGATTCATTTCACACAGAGGAAACTGAGCTGAAAAGCCATTAATCTTGATTTCATATTGACTATATAGCTTGTGTTTTGATTGCCCTTCACTGAATGAACCAGCGTGGTATGAGCTTTTCAGAGCACTCGCTGCACATGGCAGCCTGAAAACACACAGAGAAACCCATGTTTGTCGAAAGGGCAGAGCCAGCTCAAATTTTGCCTGAGCTCCTTTCTGTGACCAGGAGAAAGATGATCTCACCCGACCAAAACCAGACTGTGGGAAGATGTTAATTCTGTCAGTGGTTTCCTTGGAAAAAACCCAAGTTTCCTGCTTAGTTCCTTTCAGATTCAGCTTTCACTACACTGAAAACCTGCTCTTCGGCTGGGCTGGTGCTGCTCAGCTCTTGGCTCCAGCCCATCCTGCCTGGCTGCAGGCTCAGAGGAGAAGGAAGCAGCAGATGCTCTCCTGACCACTGCAGGCAGGCAGGAGGACTCCATCAGCACAGGAGCTACTTCCTGTCATAGCAATAAACTGGAGGAAAAATACCTTTTGCTGCCAGCGTGAGCTGATTACATAGGTTACAAGACCTCCCAGTAACAGGTGCCTGCACAGGCTCTGCAGGTAGGATTTCCCTCCCAGCATCTATATATTGCAAAAGGCACAAGGATTTGAGAGCAAAGCAGGAGCAAGAGGCAAGGCCATGTATAGCACATGCTACAAGGACTCACCTGCTCATTACTCAGGAAGATCCCAAGTGATGCCATGACCCAGCACAAAGCAGTGGGATTTGCTCCCAGAGGCTTTTCCAGCAGCTTAACCATGGGAGGAGCAGATTCCCAAGAATCCAAACCAGAGAGATGCTCTCTAGGAGGGTGAAGGTGATCCCAGCTGGGGTTGGATATTATTGTACAGGGAGCATTTAGTAAGTTTTGGGGTTACTGAAGCAGAAACCTCACGTGTCGTCAGAGAGGCAGCAGGTGAGGGGAAGGGCTGTCTGGGCTCCCCAGCACTGCAGAGCCAGCATCGCTCCTTTACTGCAGACAGCTGGGATTTCACTGCATTAAGGGAGAAAGAGAGAGCAAAGTCGGTTTACATGGTTGATTAGCATCAACGTTGCCAAGATACATAGCCATGTTGCTCTGTTTATTGATGATTTCATTCTGGCACACAATTTATCCAGGCTTCAGAGTGCTGAAAAAAGGAACAAAGGGAGTTTGTGAACTGCGGGGCTCTTTGACCTGAGGTGCACCCACCCCAATAGCAGACCATTGGCTTGAAAAATGTCCTGAAATTCCTTCTTTCAAAATGAGTTATGGCCTTAACACATCTGTTTATCAAGCTTGGAGCAAAGGTGGAGTGGGCGAGAAGGCAGGGACATGCTGCCACTGTGGGCTACTCAGCTCAGCCGTGGCAAGGAGGGGGGGCAGATCCTGTAACATCACATCCTCACGCCCTCAAGTCCCCTGTGCCAAACACCCACTGGCATCACACAGCATATGCTCTGCTTTCTCACAGTTCATCTCTGCTCCTCATGCAGCACCGTGACTTGGGTTATGGGCTGATGTTGAAGCCTCAGGTCCATTTTCTCTCCCTTCTTCCAGCCTCACCACCTCACAAGCCTTTTTCACCACAAAGCTGAGATGGTTTTCCCTCCTGCAACCTTCCACCCCTTCCAGCTCTGCTGCGTGGTTCTCCTTAACATAGAAGAAGGCCAAGGAGTAGGAAATGGTCCTTCAGAAAGCCCTGGGCAGGGCTTGGAAGGTGAAGATCAAGGATATGAATTACCAGCTGATTCTGCAAAGTCACAGCACTGAAGCTCTTCCGCCGCAGAGATTCACATGGAAACATGGCGTGAAGCCATGAATGCACAATCAGGGCTGCGGCTCAGGATCTGCCTGAAGGAGGTTCTCCTTGTTGAAGAAAGGAGAAATCTGTTTATGCATAAATAGCCACAAAAATAGCTGAAGGAAAGCACAGGGAGATGAGTGGGAAAGCAAACTGGAAATTTTCTGTCAGAGACAGCTTTGCTGCCAGCCGGAGGGTCCCTCTTCTGAGCAGGTAGCAGAGGCTGCCCCAGTACCAGCTGCTTCTGGAGATCCTTTGCATTTTTAAACAAAGAGGCTGTGACGATGGAGAGCACGCACCTTCCCCACAGAGCACTGCAGGGCGGAAGGCATCGGCACACAGGCAGTGATATCCCAAAGCACCTAGAGAGACATCAGAGCCAGGTTATAGCTTTCTAAGGAGTAAAGAAACCTTCTTCCAGGGAGAAAAGAAAAAGGCTTATTCATGGTCTAATTCCTCATGAATACACCTTGGAAAAATAGAGCTGGTAACTACTCAGCATCCAACAGCGTCTTCTTCAGGGCAAGTCCCGAGCTGAGGAGCAATGGGCACCATGTGGGGCGAACGCAGCTTCTGTCTCTGCAGTCAGGGTTTCTTTCCCCTGTTGAAATTGTCTTCAGCACCAGGGGCCAGAGGAGGGTGATTTCAATTAAGTTCTCACCCGAACCAACTAACCTCAGTCTGCCCTGTAGCTCGGTACAGGATAACTCAGCACCTCCCCAGCTAAATTCTTCCTGTGGTGTGAAGCCATCCCAGCTGCAGCGAGGGTGTAAATTCCACACATTATTTCTGCTTGTAGAGGTTGTGATTCATGTTGGGGGAAAAGCTGTGAGCTGAAGAGCCTGGACAGGGGGAAAGGGAGGAAGATGCAGAGCAAAAAAAAAGCTCTCTCTTTCAAAGCGAGAGCTTTGCCCAGATGTGCCAGTGCCACGAGCCAAGGAGCTACTCAGGGCTCAGCCCTCATCTCATCCATTCCCCAGCCTTTCCAGCAGCTGACTTCAGCCAGCAGCAGCAGGGAGAACACTTAGTACATTAATAAATCTCATAATACTGAATAAAACCCTTTGGTTTATGGCTTTCCTATAAGAACTCATCCCTGGGGACTTATAATTAACTGAACTAGAGAAGAAATAAAGATTTCAATTTTTTTCTCCTCAGTTTTCTTTCTTTAAAAAAAAAAAAAAATAAAAATCACCACTGTTAATAAAAACACCTCTCCTGGTATTTACTTGCCCTGGTAGGAATATTGATCTCTGTGCAGAGAGAAGGCACTTTCCTTATTGCACATCTCACTGGCTAATCTGTCTTTCCTGGCTACAGAATATTGCTTTGCCTCTATTTTCAGAGCGCTCCTGTAATTCACTGTTCTCCACAATCATGCCTAACCCTGTAACTCTTGGGAAGAGTGTGGGGAGTAAGTGGAAAGAGCTTATTTTAGTCCTGGATCCGATCTCACCTGCACCTGCAGGCAGCTGCTGGCACCGCTGCTCTCCCTACACACGGGAGCTGCTTCTTGCAAGACCCAGAGCAGCTGTGGAGGTTGGCAGGGTGCAGGCAGCTCATGCTCATCTCCAACCCATTTTCTAGCATTTTCACCCTTTCTGTTTCCATATTGCCTGCACAGAAAGTTGCCTTTATAACAAAAGTTCCCACTGACCTCAATAAAAAGAGAGCAGATGCCTCGGTGTTACTGGGTACACTCAGCGCTGGAAAAACAAACCCACGTGCAAAGATCCCGGCAGCACCACGGGTTGAAACCCCACCTGCAACCCACACAGCTATGTCTTTCAGACATTACATCATTCAAAGCACAGGGGGATTTATTTTCCTTTATTAAAGCACACAAGTAGCCAGCTAGGGAATGGTCATTTGCACCGAAATAACTGTAAAATCATACCAACACAATCATTTCAAGAGAGAATTAAAGAGCCTGCGCTTCAGCCACTCGCAAGCCTTTAACTCCAGAGGCACAGTACAATAAAGCTTTTGCTTTCAGGTTTTTGTTGCTCTTCTTATAACAAACTCCACTGAGCATTGAACAGAATGCCTGAACACATCCACTGCAAGGGCCACGGAATTACCCAAAAGCTTAGTAAACACACATTTATTGAGTACTTGATTATGTGAGATCGCTGCAGCATAGTCATTATAACAAAATCTTTATTAAAAAATGCCAAGCACTGTATATTTCTTTTTCAGAGGACATTAATCTATTTAAAAAGTCAACCAAGAACCTAAAAGGGAGGGGGATTGTTCCTTAGCCAGCCACTAACAAACGCTGTCCTGCTCCCTCATGGCACTGCAAGAAGAGCCCAGTGGTCGGTTCCCAGCTTTGTGCACAACCGGACCCAGCACGCTGTCAGCCCACACTACAGCTGATGGGCTGAGCAGGCGCAAGGTCGCTCGCTTACCCTCCACAAACACAACAACTCACCAAACTCATATTGTTTTTCCAAGGGCATGGATGCATCTTGCCAAGCAGCATGGCTCTCGGGGAGTTCTTAGCATGCTTGGGGGTTGTATGAGATTTCCTGGTGAGTGCTTGGGGATGAACATCCATTGCAAAGTGCTTAAAGTGCCCAGATTTCCTCCTCCCCATTCATTGTTCAGGGGAAGCACTACTTGCTGAGTTTGCTCTGGTATCCCTTCAGATTCCCAGTCAAATGCTAATCAGCATAAAAATCCTCTCAGCTTGAGCAGTTTACAAGGGATCTGGGTCCAATGCGCGGGACACTGGAATTGCATCTATATTTCAAGCCCAACCATAAGGGAAACACTCTACATAGAAATATAACATTGGCTTCTTTTATACAGCATATATAAAGAACATGACAGCATTAAAATACTGGCAAATCAATACAATAAAAATACAGAATCTCATAGACCAGAGCACAAGAAAGATATTCACATGAAATCTGTACAGCACTATGAGTTCTCACATTGGAGTTGACCTCCTATCTCCAAACGGAGGTCATTGCTTTGCTTCCCCATCAGCACTACTGGCCACCACTGCCCAGATTTCCCTGGTTTATTGTGCTTCAGGGAGAATACAAATCTGCTGCCCCTGCCAGCACCAAGGGCATTCAGTGGTTAAACTCTTCAGGAATGCTTTCATTTTCAAATGAAAAGGCAGGGCATCTCATTCAACACAAACCTCTGGCCTTCTGGCAGAGGAAAAATCAACCTATAGTCAGCAACCCAAACTCTATCAACATCCTGGACCTCATCTCATTAAGAATATAAACCACCTTTTGTGTTGTTTGTGCACCACTTCTCTCGTGTGAAGCAGGTGACGCTGGTTTAGGCTGTTCCTCCTACCAGAAACGCCAACCTCTTCTGGAGGAGCTGCTGTTCCGAGCTCTCTGAAATGGTTTTCCCCTATACATAAATACATGTATACATAGGCCACTTCATTCCTTCTTCCTCCCACTGAGGAACATCCCCAAGGCATGCTTGGCAAGATGAAAACCTACCCCACAGCTGTACGTACAGCACTATAGAGAAGTGTATATACAGACACATCCTGTCCAGTATTACAATGGGAATATAGTCTTAATAAAAAGCAACAGCAGCATGTAAACAAGGATTTGTGTCCATCTCTTCCATCTTTTCTTCCTCCTCTTCTGAGCTACATTCATCAGTTTTGACGGCCCCTTCTCACCACCCTGCTCCTCTCTCCAGGGTTTTACTGCACATCCCATCTGCAGGAGCTGGCGTTGTCCTCTCCAGGCTCCCAGTTTGAATTTCCTTTTCCACCAGCTCCCTCCTCTCCCTCCCCGCATCCTTCCTTTTGCGATGACTCATCCTGGAGATGATCTTGGGTTTTTGTCTGACGGCTGCTGCCCACTTTGGCTTCGGCAAAGTCTCGTTTCAGAGCGATGCGGCAGATATAAAACCTGCACACCAGCGCCTGGTGAGGCACATGAGCTGTTAACGCCTTAAACAACTCAGGCCGGAAAAAAAGAAATGGAATAGTTTGCATTTTGTCTGTCTCTCAGCAGCAAAAGTGTAAGTCCCAGGAACAACATGTGTTGTAAACCCTTAATTCCTGAATTCTCAATAATGTTGCAAACCACCAGGGTTTCACAGGGATCAAAGGGCTGATTTCAAGCATGTCCCTCAGTGCAGAGTGCACCGGAATTAAAAATGCATCTGATGGGCTCTTTTTCCGCGTGCTTTTGCAGTATCCAGTTTTACCAACCCCCAAAATTGTTTCCTCGGTTTCTCGCCTCTCAATATTGAGGTCCTGCTAAAGAGCTGTTATCTGAGTTAGCTCTGACGTGGGGGTGGTTGGACTCTGCTGGGCGACAGCCACCATGGGAATTTCCATGCCTAGTCAGGCCGGATTGTTAGTCCCCTCCGAGTTCTTGCAGGCATAAGCCACATCCTTGGCAATGCTGCACATCCTGTTGGACATCTGGAGCTCGGTCCTGAAGGCAGTGGGGAAGCAGAACTTCTTGAAGCATGCCTTGAAGTTCTCATCTAAGAAGGCGTAGAGCACGGGGTTCAGGCTGCTGTTGGCGTACCCCAGCGCAGTGCAGAAGCAGGAGATGGCCAGCTCCAGCTCACTTTCTGCCTTGGCACCCAAGCACTGGACCAGCACAAAAATCTGGATGGGAGTCCAGCAAATGATGAAGACTGCCACCACCACCAGGACCATGCGGGTGATGCGCCTCAGGTTTCGATCCTTCTCCTTGGAGCCTGAGAGGACACGGACGTTCTTGAGTCTTCTAATCATGAGACTGTAGCAAATAGTGATGATCAACACAGGGATCATAAAGGAGAAGAGAAAGACACAGATGCCAAACACAGGATCCCAGTAATCCACGGGTGAAGGGAGTTTAATTAGACAATCGATTTCTGCAAGTCAAAAATTAGAAAGGAAAGGAAAATCAATGGATCATAGAATGCTTAGGTTGGAAGGGACCTTAAAGCCCATGCAGTTCCACCCCCACACCTCCCAGTGGATCAGGGTGCTCCAAGCCCCATCCAACCTGGCCTTGAACACCTCCAGGGATGGGGCAGCCACCACTTCTCTGGGCAACCTGTGTCAGCATATCACCAATAGCAACGAGATAAAACCCATATCAAGGAGAAAAGCACCTGCACAATCAGTTTAGTTTAGGCATGTTTAGTACTGGAAAAGCAGTAGCAGCCATGCAGAGATGCAACGGCAGAAAGGGAAGAGCTAAACCGGCTTTAGAGCAGACAGCACTAACGAAACTGGTACCCATCTCCAGTGCCTCCCCAAGCCCATGTGCTCTCCTGACCACCAACACCTCCCACTGCATGGACGTATTTTCACTGACCGTTGTTTTCATTCTCTGCAGACCCCATCACCATCGCTGGGATGCCGAAGACAGAAGCCAGTGCCCAGATGCAGACGTTCACCACTTTGGCCTTGTGAGGAGTGCGGATGTCTAGTGCTTTGATAGGGTGGCAGATAGCAATGTAGCGATCCACGCTCATCATAGTCAGGGTGAAGGTGCTTGTGAACATGTTGTAGTAGTCTATAGAGATAGCAATCTTGCAGAGAACATTGCCAAAGGGCCAGAAGCCCAGGAACGTGTCTGTACCCTGGAAGGGTAAGGTCATCAGACACAAGGTATCAGCCAGAGCAAGGTTAAAGATGTAAATGTTGGTTGCAGTTTTCATCTTGGTGAATCTGAAATGTCAGAATGAGCAATGGTTAGAGCTCCACCTGACTATGATGGGCAACACACTGAACTCTAGTGAAGAGGACATTCTGCCACTTTGGGAAGGAATTACTGTATTTGTCTTACCTAATAGGAGATTAAACACAACCCCTTCCTTTCTCCCACCTGCTTATCAACAACAGCCCAACCCAGCTCCTACAATGTTACAAACAGTGCCTTCACACTCAGTTTCATGGGTAGGAATAGCTTATGCCCAGGGCCACGAAAGCCTGAGTTGTCAAATCAGACCATGCTTTTTTGAAAAATGTCTTCAGTAAGGCTAATCTAGGATTCCATCACATAGAGCTGCATTATTGTAAGCATTGGTGAGAGTTTTACCTGGTAAGCTGATTTGAAAGGCATTAAATGGTCCAAGGGTGCGTTGCTCAGCTATTACACATGGCTCATAGCCAAAGACTATGACTGATGTGAGCTATCAAATCAGAACAGAGAAGATGCCCAGCCCTTGGCCAGTGGCAGCTAAAAACTGCTGAGGAACGAGGTTTGTATCATAAATCAAAACATCACAATGGATCATTTTAAAGAAAGAGGTAGTTTGGGGATGAAGTCATGAGTCAACTCCACTTCAAAAGGTTTTTGTCATCCCTCTATTATTTTTATCTCATGAACTGATTGCCCCAAAAGAAGATTCACCTTGCTCTAATGGCAATCATCTCCTTTTCACACATGGGAAATGATGCAAAGAAAGATGTGATCACCTACCCAAGAATACACGCAGGGTCTGCAGAAATGGAAACTCAACTGTGACTGAATAACAGTTCAGCTCCAGGATGTTCCTCTCGTGGGCAAAATAAGAGCTCAAATAGGTATCATTTTCAAACTACAGCTCATCTATCATTTACTACACTAACGGCCTTGGCAGAAATGCTGGCAGAAATGGCAGACAATGGTGTGTGTTAATAACAGAGAGCAAGTTCATCTGAGGGTAACACTTAAATCCATAAACTACCGCACTATTCACAGTTTGATACATATTGCAATATTATGGGGTCTGATTTAACCTAAAAAGCACTTTTCATCAAATTGATTCAGAACAGCAACCCCCCAGCTGCACTCCTCAGCACTGCATCCTCCCCTGATGATCACAGTTTCATCTCTTGACAGATTATTTGAATGCTTGGAGGAACATTATCCCTGCCACCCTCTGAACTCAGTTGAGATACATGGTGACCAAGCCAGGTTTGCAAGAGTAACAGCCAGGGAGTCCAGAATCCAGAATATAAAGTCTGGGGCCCCTCAGAGCTCCAAGCTGTGCTTGTATTAGAAACCAGGTGTTTGAAAGTGGCTTCAGAAAGCAAGAATAAATGATCTTGTATTTGACCTTGAAAGCCAAGAGAGGATTTTGGAGCAGGTGAACATTGATGGAAGCATTCGATGTCCCCATGTAAGCCCGAACCAGGCTCCTCCTGACCCAGAAATCACAGCAGCCATGCAAGACAGTGGGTTCTTAGAAAGCCAGCCCAGATGAGATAAACTTATATAACCAAAGTCAGGAGAGGAAAAATATCAGCATCTTTCCTATTGCGAAGGGATGAGCAAGCAAAAGACTTTGTAAATGCAACACAACCAGGCAGGTGCCAGAGCTTTAAAGCTTTGGGACTCCTGAAGCAGAATGGCACAGACAGACTCCAGTGCTGTGAATCCCAGAGCAGAAGCATCTCAGGGATGGGAGAGTGTTCCTTCTCTGTTTGGATTCTTGCAGTTGGCATAAATGAGACAATGCACATGCGGAGCAAGAGAGACGTCTGCAAAGGGGTTCACTTTCCCCTTTAGATCAGCAGATCGGGTGATTAAAAATAAGAAACGAAATCATTGTTCTTTATCAGGCAACACAAAAATAAGTATTGTCAGCTTAGGCTTCGTGAAATTATTTGGTCACCTACAACTCTGTTAGCAAAGGTTTCCTGGGAGCTGTAGTCTTCCTCTGCCTAGCACAGACCCTGCTGGGCTCACTCAAGCTTCTCAAAGGTCAAGATTGTTCCAGTCCATCCTCCCAGAAGACTGGACTTGAAGGCAATTCACCAACGTGCCCCTAACCCTGACTGCTTCTACTGATGTTATAACTCAAGAGAATAACAGCTGCAGTTTTGAACCATGATGGGCAACTTCACCACTGTGAAACAGAAAAAAGCATTCATAGGGGACAACATTGCCTCCACGGAGACTCCCATAGCTCCAGCACAGGGAGAGGTTTGGGGCATCTCAGCTAACCCTGAGCTTGGGCTGTGCAGATTGCAAACCTTCAGCTCCATCTTGCTCCTCTCCACCCCAGTGGAGCTCGTAGGTCCTTCTCCTCCAAGATACTTCTCAGGAAGAATTGAGTCCAGATGCAATAGCTCGGCCTGGCCCTGCAAAATCAGCTCTTCCCCAGTGCACAGATCCTTTCTGTTGCCCCTTTTCTCCAAGGTGACAGCAGAGCCACCTTCCCTCACTCCCTCCTGTGTAGGGGCAGCTGGGCCACCGCTTACATCCTTCAGCCCACCTTCAAGTGGATTTTAAGGCCAATTTGTGTTCTTGAAAGGTAGAGAAAATAATTTACACCTAATTAATTACTTCTAGCTCCACTTTCTTTGCACACTGAGAGCCTGCAGCCATTATCCCAACCAAGCAATGTTCCCAAACATTTCCAGAATGTTCAGTACAAACAAAAATCAATTAATCACTTCTCTGTGGATTAACCTTTTTTTCTTTTCCTCCGGGAACTGAGAGTGTTCTTTTTCTTAATCTGTACAAAAAAGACAAATTAAACTCTCAGGCTTCAGGAGGCACCTCAGGTCCTCCCCACGGCACAGCTCCAATGCAGTAACCCAGAGGAATCGCCTCCCCGATGAGCCACGTTCTTGCACTTAGTTACGGAGGTAATTTCCTACTGGAGCATCTCCTACCAGGTGGTTTTCAGCTCTCCATCCAGCTCCACCTTTGTGACAAAGTAATGGCTTTGCTCTGCTCTCCTGTTCTCGCGGCTGCTGAAGCCTAAGAGGGAAAAGGTCTGAACATCATCTCAGCACTCTGGTTCCCTCTCCTTTTTGCTAAGTGGATTTCAGGTAGCGTTACCTGGGCCAAAGCTGTGCTTCAACGAGGGGAACCTACAGTTTGGGAGAGGAGGGGAATGGGTAGGAAACAACTCTTCCACATATTTGGCTTTGAGAGTCTGTTTTTCTCAAGGAGGGATTCTGTCCCTGGCTGAGCCTCAGGGTGAGCTGCAAACCAGTTGTTTCAGCATCGATCCTTTCTCTCCACCCAGCCACCACGAGGCTGCAGGGCAGCGAGCAGCTCCAGATGCCCCAGGGCTGAGGACCAGTGGCTGCAGCAAAACTACAGCCTGAAATGGGGCTGCAGACACCAGGGACAGAGGGGCCAGAGCAAAGCCTGCAGCCTTGAGGAACAGAGAGCATTATCTCCAGGAGCTCTCTGTCTCCTGATTTTCATATTCATAACTCCAGCTAATTGGGATGCAGATGATGCAGTTCACCTTGAGCAGTTCCCTCTGTTCCCACCCCTCGCCCTGGCGTCGGTAACAGCCTTTGCTGCTCTCCCCAGACACACACAGGGAAGGCAAAATGGAGCAGAAAATGCTCAGGGAGGCTTTTTGCCAAGCTGCTCCCACCCTCTGACAGTGGAAATCGGCACCTGTTCACCGACACCTCTGCTCCCAGCCTGCTCTTAGCCTGTTGGTTGTATGAAGCTGATATTTGATCTGGCACGTACCATCGTGATTTGTGTCCTCCCAGCCATACACCCACACTGTGCTCTCCACATCCCTGCTGCTCTCATCACCATTTCAGAGCCCCCTCATCCTGAAATTACCCAGTTCAAGCCAGTTTATTCTTAACAGTTCAATAGGCCACAAAAACAACGGAGAATTTAAGGACAAATTTCAATCACTTTGGACTATGAAGCCAGATGCTTACAGAAAAAGCAGCCAGCAACACCGGCGCATAAAAACCTAATAATTACCTGGCAGGATATTTACTGACCAGCAGGGGTTAAGGAGTCTGTCGCCAGCCAGAGGGAGCAGCAACCCTTTGGGACAGATTATTTTCTTGCCCTTTGAGTCTCACTGCCTGTCTGGGCGACACTGGTGCCTCGTCTCCTTAAGGTGCTCTCTGGGGACCAGAGCAGACGGGGACATTGTGTGTCCCTGATCCCTGCCACGCGGAGGGCAGAGGCTGAGTGACTGCTGCAAAGACTTTTGCAACTTGCCCAGGGACTTGCAGGGATGCTCATGCAATCCAAGTGGGTGCGTGGCCACCGGGAGCTGTGCTTTGGTTGACCAGCATCCATCCTGCAGCAAGATGCTCTCATCCCTCTTTAAGTGCTAGATCTGCCTCTGCTGAACTTCTCATGTCCTAAACACCGCTGGGAATTGCACAGTCCCTGAGAAGCACTAGGAACCAAGAGTACAACATTAAACATCATAGAATTACTGTTGCACATGGACAATTCCTTTCCACTCATCTTGCTGGCTCCAGGGGAAACCAAGAGCCATCCAGCACATGTTAAGAGTCACAGGAGCTGTGCTAGCAAGGGCCACACACGGCTGCTACGAGCCCTGGGGCTGAGCCCAGCTCACATGAGCTCATGAGGGCCTCGAAACAGAGGAGCCATAGAGCTGTCCTTCGCAGCAGGTCCCCCTCCTGCTCACCTTACAACCCTCCCCTGGCTCTGATCGCTGCACAGCACAGAGCCCTTTGCACGGGCTTGCCTTCTCTACAAATTGCAACAGTTGGCTTGGTTTTTTTTTTTGGCCAGGAAAAGCTAAAAGAGGCTAAACTGGAGAGACCTGAGCTCTCACGTGGTCTTGCTGATGTCTGCTCGGTCCATGCTGCACTAAACACTCACTCAATTCCAGCTCTGGGACACACAGCTGGTTGAGGCTCTTCCCTCGGAAAGATTTCCATTAAGAAATCAGCATCTATGCAGTGTTACAATTAACATCGTTTTCCCTGTCTCATCACAGCCAGCTGCCCTCACCTGTATTCTGAGGGACTGGTGTAGTTTTCAAGCAGAATAACAGCTGGCAGTCATCCCCAGGCAGCCAGGCCGTGCAGGTACCTCCCTATCACATCCCTCCTCCTAAAGCTTCCCCTGGAAGTAGCAAATAGAAGCTTAGGAGCGTGAAAGGCCCAGTCTCCCTAAACAGCTGCTTAAAACACTTTGAAACAGTGTCCTTCAACAGGGAGAGCTGAGCATCCCAAGTTCTTTGCTGGGCTCTCAACAGAGAGCTGCTTTGACAGAGAAGTCCCCAAGAAATAAGGCATCGTTCCCATGAGGGTCTGATGCAGGCAAGCAGAGCCAACACCAAGGAAGACCTCCAGATCACCACTGCCGAGCATCATATGACAACTGAGCGCTCCCTGGACCAGAAGCTGCATGTTGTCCATGGCACACCGATGAAGGTTTGGGGCTCTGTCCCTCTCCACGCAGCAACACTTTGGTTGCTCTCACACACGGGCCAGCATCATCTCCAGTTCCATGTGTCATCCAACATTGCAACAACAATGCATTCCCTTTCTCTTTCTTCCTGAAACCAGGCACCCAGCCTTGCAGAACTCAGTTAATAGGTAAGAGGGACCTCAGCAGCCTGGTATCTCCCACTCTCTCCCCACACACCCTCTCTTTCTCGTGCTCTTCAGCTCCTCGTGTCGCAGTCATTAAAAAGCAGTACAAGAAATAAATATATGTGGAAAAGAACAAACAGCAGAAGGAGAGAGGGGAGGCATTGTCTCCACTGGCAAGGAACTCCACAATGAGCAAGCAGAATGAAGCCACAGACAAGACAGGTTTCCATAATAGGCCCTTTCTGTCCAGAAAACCGTGTTCCCAACAAGAGCCCTTCTCGGTCTTATCCAATTAGCGCAGCTCAGCACTAGAAGGGGATTGACAGTCACATGATGACCGCCTCTATAAATTAATCATCCCAAATGTTAAATCACTCCAAATATAATAGAGTTGTAGGCTGGCTTCTCCAACAGAGGGGAAAACCCAGAGGTTTTGAATTTGTATTTTTGTGTGAATTATCAGGAGATTTTATACTTTTCCCTCAGTGCTGCAAAAAAACTCATTGAAGAGGAATGAGAAGCAAGCCTTCCTAATGCCTCCAGTTTCCTCAAGTGCTGATATTAGAGTCTTTGTATTTCCCAGCTCCCTCAAAAACAGGAAACAACTGTTGTCTGTGTCTCTGTGCCATTCCTTTTCTGGAAAATAAACTGTTTTCTTATAGGTTAAGCTGTTGAAGTCTGGTTATCCTGGGTGAAATATAAGCATGGAAAGGAAAAATTGCTTTTGTAGGGTACAGCACTTCTGCAGGTGATAGGGGTGCAGCACAGAGGGTTTGCCAGTCTTTTTTCCGTTAATGGAACAGATACACCTGTAAGAGCCCCAAAACCTCAAGCTGCCTTACCAGCAACTAACCTTCAACCTACTGAAAAAGATGCTATATAAGGCATGAAGAATAGAAGCACCAAGGCTCCAGTCTGGGCAGAAAAAAAAAAAATGTTCTTGAAAAGTCATAAAATGGTTTGGGTTGAAAGGAGCCTCAATGCCCATCGAGATCCAATCCCCTGCCATGGGCAGGGACACCTCCCACTGGGTCAGGGGGCTCCAAGCCCCATCCAACCTGGCCTTGAGCACCTCCAGGGATGGGGCAGCCACCACTGCTCTGGGCAACCTGGGCCAGGGCCTCCCCACTCTCACAGGAGAACATTTCTTCCTAAGGGTCATTCCCTGGGTATAACTCGGCTTTAGTCTGAGCCAGAACTGAGCTCCCAGGGGTCGCTGATGGGGAGAACCAGGGAAACAGCAGCTGCTTCTACACTTTCTCTGGCTCAATCACAAGCTCCCCAGCACACGTTATTCAAGGGGCTCCTCCGTGCTCACAGAGCAGCTCTTTGGGAAAGCCAGAAGTCAATCCCCAAAAAGGAAAAGCTTAATAGTTAAAACTTGCATTAACTCTTTTGTATATATATAAGGATTTACTGGAAAAGTGGGAAACCAAGGAACTGGAAAAGACTTGAGGGAGACAGAGGTGACACTAGTCTTTGGCCTTCAACTGTTTAAAACTGAGGAACAAAAAGCTTAAGTTCCAGGGGAATTCCAGTGCTAAATCTCACTTTATTTTCTTGGGTCACATTTAACCAACTGGAAGGTATCAAAGCCAAAAAAGGAGCAGAGCAGTATGCAGCGTTTTGAAAGTGTTGCCCCTCATAGCCACAGCACACGTCCACTCTGACCAGGATGCTGGTTTGGGACATCGTATCCTCCGTGATGCACCAGTCACATCCTTGGGCAGGGCCCGGGAGGGTCCTGCTGTCCATATGCCACAAGATGCTTATAGACAGATAAGATTTCTGCCAAGACTTCTCCCTCTGATGCTCCCCTAAGGTTCAAACATGGGACGTGGACTCCCTTTCCCCTGCCTGCACACCAGCTCAGTCATTCCCAAGGAGCTGCATTGCCATGGGACAAGGATTTCTCACTCACAGAGACTCACTACTCACCGCACGCACGCACACCCACAAACACCGTGCCTACTCAAACGATCGCTACTACACTGAACAGCAACACGAGCTCTTCAAACACGCCACTGCTGCACTGCAAACCTCCTCTCTCCATCTCCAGACTCCTCAGGGCTACCCTGATCCCCCTTTCCCCACCACAACCTCCTCAGCAGGAAGAGCACGGACAGGCTGCCTGATGAACAGCTGTGTCACTCTCCCTTTCTAGCAGAGATTTAGCCACCACTCACTGGCCTGTGACACCAAACGCTTCATTTTGCAGCATATTCCCCAGCTGAGCCGTGCGTATTCAAGGGAATGATGCTTTGGAAGCAGCAGGGCCCCTGGCAAGAGCAAGACAATCTCATTGCCTGGATACCTGCTAAATATTTTTGTCCTCTGTTGGAGGAGAAAACAAATTCACTCTGTCTTTTCTCTGCTGGCAGCGTTCACTTGCTCCAAGGTGTGTATGAAATGGAAGCTCATTCCTTAATGTACAGGGTACGGAGAGCAGAAGAGTGACATAAACTTATTTTGTACTTGGGGTGGGGGGGGGGGGAACGGTGGTTCTGACCTCAGGAAATAAGGGGGGTTGAATCACAGCAGATCCAGGCAGGGACATCAAAACGCCAGCAATGTGCAGGGAGGTTGGACGCTGCTGCTGCAATGGTGCCCGCTCCCCTCTCCGTTGCTGTGCCAAGGTCCTCCTGCCCTCCCAACTTCAGTCAGAGGAGCCAGAGATGTTGCCTTCATCTCTGCAGCATCCTGTCACATCTTAATCACACCTGTAATTTCCAAAGGGCTGGAGGAGCTATATTTGTGATTTTTTTGTTCCCCCCCATAAAATTAAGACCGGGCCTCCCAGCGGGCCTTTTCCCTTGCTCTGCAAAGCACCAGCTCCCAGGTGAAGCAGCACCTGCAGCCGCAGCTGGGAGAGGTTCTGTTAAAGATCTAGCACACCTGGCAGTGGGACAATTTACCCTCCCCGGGGACATCCAAGTCCCTGCCTGGCAGTTTGGAGAAGCCCCACTTTTGAGCATTTCTGATCGCTCTGTTCCATTCTCTGGGTTAAACTTTAGGAGGCACCAGAGGGCAGCTGAAAGCTGGTGGGAACCTTCATCACAGCCTAGGAAGGGAGAAAAACAAATAAAACCAAAACAATAAAACGAATGCCACATCCTCACCTCTAAAGCACATCACAACGACCAGGGAAGCGCCTGCCTGCTTCACCCGCGGCAGGGATTTAGGGGGAAGGTCTGTCCCGCTCACAGCCCTCCCCAGACCCTCCCTGGTGTGCTGCCTGCGTGTCCTACCTGACGATCACATACATGACGGAGCAGTTGCCCACCAGCCCCACAATGCACACAATGGAGTAGACAACCACAATGGTGATCTTGATGCTCAGCGGCAGGAAGCTGTCCCCAGTGCCGTTGTTGAACCAGTTACTGGGGAGAAAGCTCAGGTTGAGCATGGAGGAGTCGTTCAGCAGCTTCCTCAGGTCTGGGTCTTCCAAAATATGGGCAGGGAAGAGCGGGTCCATGCTGAAGCATCAAACTGTGACAAGGACCTGGGGCACCAAAGAGACAGCTTTAAGCTCTGCTATCAATCAGGTAGCACGGGACCGTAGCAAAGCATGTGCGTGAGAAACGCTGGAGAAGAGGGATGGTTTAATACCAGACAGAGCACAATCCCCCTCAAACCTCCACATACACCCACCAAAAAAAGCATTTTAAACGGGATGCAACCTTGAAAGCCTGGTGCATCCTGAGCACACAGGGAGCTCACGCATACCCGCACTCCGCCGGCGCAGGGAACATGCGGGCTGCACAACACCATCCTTCCCAAGCTTTGCATGCTCCTACCTGTCTCTCCCACCCCTGCCAGGTCGGGGAGCCCCCACATGTGGCTTTGTACCCCTAAACCTCCCCCTCTTCTCCAAGCCACCGCGATCTCCCACCGGGGCTGGGGGCTCCATCCCACCGCTGGGGCACGCACACAACCACCCCCCAGCCCCTGCCCTGATAAAACAACAGGGAAAAACCCGATAAAACAGCAAGAAAAGACCAAAGTTGATAATAAGCCCCCATCTGACTGCTTACCTGGGTGCGGGTCTCCCTTCTAGCGCGGCTGCGCTCCCCGGCGCCGCATCCAGGCACCCCCGGGTTTGGGGGCGGGGGGGACACACAAAGCCGGGCTGCGGGGACAACCAGATGCTCCTCTTGAGAGGCAGGAGGTGGAGAAGGGGTTTCAGGGCTGCTCCTCGCACAGCAAGGCTGCTGCCGGCGCAGGGGCTGCACCCCGGAGCCCAGGTTTTTAAGGAAAAGGGAGGGATGCAGGAGAGGGAGGGAGGGATGCAGGAGAGGGAGGGAGGATGGACGGCGGCTGGGCAGAGCCAGACCCGGCTGCCTGGCTTCTCCCACTGCGTAAGAGAAAAGCGGGAGGGGGGGAGAGAAGGAAAAGGAGGAGGGGGTATAATAAATAATTAAACGCAAACAAAAAGTGAGCCCGCACCTGCGAGCACAAGGGCAGTGTCCTCCCCTCAGAGCCGTCACCCCCCGTCCCACCCCCAGAGCGGGGGGGGGGGAGGGGAGGGGGCAGCACATCCCCTCCCCCCCCCCGCTCCAAGCCCTGCCGCAGCCCCCTCAGCTGCAGAAAGGACCCACAACCTACCCAAGGTGGGCTCCTGTCCAGGTGAAGAGAAGGGAAGGGGCAGTGGGGAAGATCGGGCTTTGGGAAGAGAATTCCTCCCTCCTCTGGAATTGTGCAACCTGCACGCTGTGCTAGCGCAGGAGGAGCGGAATGGGGAACTTGACCTAGAAACTGGCAAAAATGCAAGGAGGGCTGAGAATTAAGGGGAGAAAATTGTTATTGTTCAGTGTTCTTGTAGTGGCATTCACTAAAGGTCATTTTTGTAACCCAGAACATCCTGCACTTCGGATCAGAGTTAGAGTAGAACATTTATTTCAAGAAGCTAGAGTGGTAAATTTGTTACCTTAGGATGAGGTGAGCCATGCAGACCCCACAGGTCCCTGCGGTTCCCAGGCTGGCTGTGGGACATTGACTCTGATAAATTCAGTGTCCAAAAGCTGCAAAGCCCCCCAGGTATGCCACCCCCTCTCTGATGACCATCCCCAGCTTTATCCCAGATCAGGGGCAGCGTGACTGCTGAGAGCTGGAGCCTCGCGGTCTGGCTCCTCTGGCCATCTGAGTCCAGAGGAGGCCATGGAGATGATCCAAGGGCTGGAGCACCTCCCCTTTGAGGACAGGATGAGAGCTGGAGCTGTTCAGCCTGGAGAAGAGAAGACTCTGGGGAGACCTTAGAGCAGCCTCCCAGTACTGAGAGGGGCTCCAGGGAAGCTGGGGAGGGGCTCTGGATCAGGGAGTGCAGGGACAGGACAAGGGGAAATGGCTTTCAACTGAAAGAGGGGAGATTGAGATGAGATCTTAGGGAGAAACGTTTTCCTGTGAGGGTGGGGAAGCCCTGGCCCAGGTTGCCCAGAGCAGTGGTGGCTGCCCCATCCCTGGAGGTGCTCAAGGCCAGGTTGGATGGGGCTTGGAGCCCCCTGATCCAGTGGGAGGTGACCCTGTCCATGGGGGTGGAACTGGATGGGCTTTGAGGTCTCTTCCAACCCAAACCATTCCGTGATTCTGTGATCCATAGTGTCTCCCTGAAAAGCCATTTCCCAACAGTTTGCGTTGGGGACACAAGCAGAGACACACAGGCCAGATCTAATTCAGGGCACATCACTATTGCCCAGGAGATGGAGAAAAGGAAAATAAGCTCTTGGGCAGCAAATGCTTCTACTCTTCCAGAGCTGCTTGGGTCCAGACAGCTGCAGGGCTGACCCTTCCTTCTCCAATTCCGCTTTAGTGGATACCTGGGGATATTTAGCACAGAAGCTGCACCTTCTTTACAAGAACTGTAATGGCATGGTATGGTAATTTTCCTGGATGCTTCCATAAGAGCAGGTCTCAGCTCTAGCAGGGAACAAGGAGAAAGCATGACCAGAGATACAGCCCTCTCGTAAAATACAACAATCCTACTGCCTGAAGAGGTTTTTTTTTTGGTCAGTCCATTAACGGGAGAGTGTGAAATAAATACTAGATCAGACATTACTTTAATTGTTAATGGATTGATTTTCAAAGGCTGAAGGAAGGACAGCAGTAAATCAGTGCGAGAGAGCCGGGCTGGACAGCTCAGGAGTCTGCAGGAAAAGTATGTTTGCAAATTCAGCTCTGCTCCTCTCTGCTGGCTCCCACCTCAGTTAATGCACTTAGTCCTTCACATGCTTATTTTATGTTAATTCAGGGCAGCAAATACAGCATGATCACTGATTTATGTTGTTGTGATGCTTGTTTTGACTCGACACAGTCTAGTGATTTGGAATGAATGCTGTAGAAGGGAACCAGGATTGCCACCTTGACCTACTGACAGACAAGACTTGTTTCGTGTCTGGAACAAAAGCTCTTCCAAAAATTCTTACCCATCTCTCTAGCATCTTCACACTGTTCAGCCCCATCCTCTTGCACAGGAAAGCCCAGGATGTTCATGCTGCACCTTCAGTCCCAATCCTGCTGTTTCACATGATTTGACCCCAATCCTAATTCAATCATGAATAGATCTGTCCTTCAAGATCATCTCATAGAATCATAGAATGTGTTGTGTTGGGAGGGACCACAAGATCAACGTGAGTCCCTGCACAGGACAACCCCAACGTTCACGCCGTGTAGCTGAGGGCATTGTTCAAATCCTTCTGGAATATGTCAGGCTTGGGCAGTGACTGCTTCCCTGGGCAGCTGTTTCAGTGCTCCATCACTCTATGGGGAAGAACCTTTTCCTAATCTCCAACCTAACCCTCGCCTCGCACATCTTCCTGCCATTCCCTTGGGTCCAGAGAGAAGAGCTGAGTGCCTGCTGCTGCTACTCTTCCTCCCCTTGTGAGGAAGCAGTAGACTGAGATGAGTTCTCTCCTCAGCCTCCTTTTCTCTAGACTGAACAGACCAAGTGGCTTCAGCTGCTCCTCATACAGCTTCTCCTCTAAACCCTTCACCAACTTTGTGGCCTCCTCTGGACACTTTCATAGTCCATTGTCCTTGGTCTATGCAGCAAGGCAGAAAAGGAAGGCCACCGAGATTTCATCTGCATGACCCAAAAGGACTTTTTCCCAGCCTATTTCTTTGAAAATCAGATCAACTCTTCTGCTTGAAGATTTTTATGCAGACAGCAAGGTAAACAAAGCCAAAAAAAGAACGAGTCAAAAATGCCACCCCTCTTCCAGTCAGTGCTGGCCCAGAAGGCACGCACGAAGGCAGAAGGTGACACACCATGAATAGATGCTCGATTTACAAGAAAGCATTCAGAGCATCAACAAGCAAGTCAAACATATTCATGGTGCAAATACTTTTTTCTCAACCCCACTTTCCAGTAAACAGCCACAAAATAAGCCACAAAAATACATGAGATATCGGGAAGAAATATTTTCCTGTGAGGGTGGGGAGGCCCTGGCTTGCCCAGAGCAGTGGTGGCTGCCCCATCCCTGGAGGTGTTCAAGGCCAGGTTGGATGGGGCTTTGAGGAACCTCATCCAGTGGGAGGTGTCCCTGCCCGTGGCAGGGGGTTGGAATTGAGTGATCTTTAAGGTCCCTTCTAACTCAAACCATGCCACCATTCCATACATCTTGGCAGAGGCAGGACCCTGGGCTTTCCCCATTTACCCACAGCATCTCTACCTCCAGACTCCTGGTGCATCACTGCAGTCTTTCCAGTTATGAATGAACAAACCTTATCTATTTCAAGCTAATCTAGTTCCACCACCAATAATTATATCCACCCTTGTTTCAACCAGGTTAACTTTACAGAGACTGCTCCTAAATGTGAAAATTTTTTTGCTGCTTTTGCAGAAAACAGCCCACAGCCACCTGCATTTCCCAATAGCAACAGCCCACGGTTTTTAACTTTCTTTTCAGGAGATGAAGACGTTTACACATCGAAGTGTTTTGCCAGCTTTAGCACAGTTTGCCAGTCTGTTTAATCAAGGTCATCATGAGTAGAGAATTAAGTTTGTGAGATGTGAAATCGTTTCTTATGCAGGAAACAAGCCCCTGGGCTGGAGAGGAGAGTGGAGAAGGCCGGTGGGATGCAGGTTGTGCTGGAGAGGCTGGAAAGCAAAGCTATAGAAATGAAACCGTCAGTCCTGGAACGATGGGCACCTGCTAACCACATGCCAAAGGCTAACGAGCTAAGTTTGTACCACAACCAGTGTGGGTGAACTTTGCTCTTTGAACATTTACAATAACCCATCAATTCAGCAACCAAGAACAGGCTCACAGAGGGAGAGACATGGCCTCATTTCTCCCACCTCTGTGCACACAACAGACATCTCTGGTTAACGCACACACCCACTACTCGGAGCTGATGGCATTGGCAGCGCATTGCGGTTGGGGAACCCCTTCATTTCTAGGATCATCCAGTATCAACATAAGCTCAAGCTGTTCAGTAGGATGAGAAGCAGATGAAACGGGCAGGTGGAATTGTTATTTGCTGCTAACAGTTGTGCAAAAAAAGCACACCAGGTCTTGTTTTCCTGATTAACTGTGCATGCTTTTCAATAGTCACTTGTTGCCTGCTCAGATCTCCCCAGATTCACCCCTCCAGCAAGAATTGCACCCAAGGAGTATTCCCTCCGATTACTCACTTCACTTTCTTCAGCCTCAGCCTCACAAGCGCTGCCCTGAGCTCTCTGCTCCCTCTCTCCCAGCTTTCTGATTTTGTTACGTATACAAAACAAGGAAAGCCCAGCAGTGGCTCAGGCAAACCAGGGCCTCCCCCAGGCAGGGATTACCAGTAAGCACTGGGGGGTTCTTGAGCATCACTGCTCCCTTCATTGATTGCTGAGCAGGGACATTAACAGTGTCGGCAGCTGAGCAGGCAGAGCAGCATCGGCAGACACTGCATCTTTCAATAAACCATTATACAGCAAGGAAATAGGAAGAGAAGGTATTGGGGTTTAGATAAAAAAAAAAAGGAAACAGGTCAGGTATTGGCACAGCTGCCCAGGGAGATGGTGCAGTCGCCATCCCTGGTGGTGTTTAGAAGGCAGGTAGATGAGTTTCTTGGGGACAGGGTTTAGTAAGGGACCAGGTATGGCTGGACTTGATAATCTCAGAGGTCTTTTCCAACCAGATGATCCTGTGATTACAACTAGAGAAGTCAAAGCAAGAACTCCAGACCTGGAAAACCTGGAAAACAGACACAGAAAATTACATCTAGGATGGCCAAGTTATGGAAGAGCACAAGGAGGTCGCTGCTCAACCCTGCACCAGCTCCAGGAGAGCAAGAGGTTTGGGGATCAGTATATGAGCACTGACTGCTTTACATCCCTGATCTACGGTAACCATTGAGAGTGTCAGAGAAACTGGCAAGAAGTAACGAATGAAGAGTCATAACAGAATGAAAAAAAATTGCCTGCAGCCCCCAAGCCCACCTCCCCTGAGTGCCCTCTGCAAGGGGAGCCCGCAGTCCTTCACAGAGGCAGTGGGGACAAATTCTGTTCCTTGTGTGGTGTTACAAATCACGTAACAGCGCAAGGCAAGAGAGGTTCCACAAGTGGATTATCTGCCTTTCATCACCAACAGACTTGTTCAAAGAATGAGAAATAACATCTATTAAGGGGGACAATGGCTTCTTCAATATTTGCAATAATTCATATTCATTGTAGCTTCTGTGTTTGCCCCATCAGGCGCCTTTCACAGATGGCAGAAATCTCTGCAGAACCTCTTTTGCAATGCTTGGCATCAGAACAAAGAAAGAAAAACAGAATAGCTGTTCACAAGGAGCAAACAGGGGACTGGGAACAAACACACTGCAGGGAAGGTTCCTGCTGCCGTCAGCTCAGGTTGGGACACATTAAAACCCAGACCATCGAGGGGAATGGGGTTGGCAGGGTGTCACCAGCTGTGTCCCCTCCTCCTTCAAAGTCACTGTATCACTTCCATGATGATAAAACTTCTCAAGAAGAGCACGTCTGAGATAAGATTTCAGGACACACATAACAGAGTGATGGTGAGGGGCCAGTCCAGGTCACAGGTGACTGATCCCGCTGCATCCCATCCACTCTTGGATCTGGCCAGAAATATAAGCCCAGACACTTGCACACAGCCCTCAGCTGGAGCCAGCAGAGAGTGGCAGCTGAGCTCATCCAACCCCACATCCCTCAAAGGCAGCTCCACCTGCCTGCTCTTGGCACTTGCTGTGCCAGAGCTGTAGGGTCAGTGTCTGCTTCTCTCTGCACCCAACATTGCTGCTGGCTGGGTACCTCCCTGCCTGTTTCCGCAAGGAACTGATCCATAGGAAAAGGTCTATTAGACAATAAAACAATCTCATGCAAGAGACAGCTGATTCCCTGGGGCACCTAAGCTAACAGTGCTGGAGTCAATTGAATCCTCTTTCAAAAAGAGCAGGACAGCAAAACAAGTATAATTAATTCCCATTTCAAGCACAAATACAAAGGAATCTCTCCACTCCTATGTACTTTTTCCTTCCGTTTTCTCTCCAGCTCCCAAAGCCATGGAGTTACAATGCCAAGAAACATATCAGCTTCTGCTCCATTTTCATGGGACCACACAAACATGGAATGGTTTGGGTTGGAAGAGACCCCAAAGCCCATCCAGTGCCACCCCCTGCCATGGGCAGGGACACCTCCCACTGGGTCAGGGGGATCAAAGCCCCATCCAACCTGGCCTTGAACACCTCCAGGGAGGGGGCAGCCACCACTGCTCTGGGCAACCTGGTCCAGGGCCTCCCACCCTCAGAGGAAAACATTTCCTAAGATCTCATCTCAGTCTTACCTCTTTCAGCTGAAACCCATTCCCCTTGTGCTTTCCCTGCCCTCCCTGACCAAGAGCCCCTCCCCAGCTTTCCTGGAGCCTCTTTCAGTCCTGGGAGGCTGCTCTAAGGTCTCCTTGGAGCCTTCTCTTCTCCAGGCTGAACAACCCCAGCTCTCTCAGCGTGTTCTCACATGAGGTGCTTCAGCCCTCAGATCATCTCTGTGGCCTCCTCTGTACTTGATCCAGCTTATTCATGTCCTTCCTTTACTAAAGAAAGAGCCATCTAGCTCCTGAAAACCAAATACGCCCTCACAGGAAGAGTTGTTTCTGACCTATTCCAGCCTCTCCCACATTTCCAGCATGCTTTAGTCATGGCCTTTGGTCACATCCAAAGGCCAGCAGCCACCAGAATCAGAAGTCACACACCCCCCCCTAAGCTACCAAGGCCACGGTAAGGAGAATAACCAGATCCACTTAACATCAGCAGCAGCCTGCATTTTGAAGAATAATGCTAAGCCTGATCCCCACTACTCAAATAATTAGAGTGGATCATGCTTTCACCGAAAATTCATTTAGAGAAAAATCCCTCATGCTGTAAGAAGAAAGAGAGAGTACAAGATGCTACCCACTTCGTTGATATTTTATTTTTTGCCATCATTATTTGCAATTTTCCAGGGACTGATCATTTCAGGTGATTGTGGTTGAAGCCATTAACAATCCTCTCTGCAACATTATACTCCTTTTTTACAGCCTTATTCCTCTCTGCATCTCAAACCCATCTACCTTAAAGGGAACAAACCCCAACTTCCTCTCACCCAAGACACTGGTTTTTCCATCATTTTGGGAATGGGAACCCACGGTTCACTATTTAGGGGTCCCCACATCCCAGATTCTGGGTGAGATCCCTTTGATTTAGGGAAAGGAAATGATGGTTACACAGTTTACACAGGTGCTCGGTAAGAAACAGAAGTAGATGCTGAATTCAGATCCTCCAAGCTCCATCCCAGCACTTTAACCTCTTATCCCTTAGTGAGGAAAACAGATCTGTGTTCAGATGGCGTTTTTCACACAGGTCCTTCAAAATAAGGATCTGCTTCTCACCCCTGTACTGAAGTCATTTTACATAGCAAACAGCTCTGAGAGCAACAAATCCACGGCAAAAAAAAAGGCTAGCACCAAGGCATTCAGCATGTGTTTGATGTTTGCTTCCTTCTGAGCCTGCCTTCCCCAAAGTGGTGTCACTCAAGATCTTGCTGCCATTTGGATCGATAGCAGCTTGTGCTGGATATCTCGCTTTTGGGCAGGTTTGGGGGGGATTTTTCCATTTTAAGCCACATAAATGCAGTCTCAGAAGCCTTCCCGTTTCCCAGCAAGAGGGAACAATAGGTGTTCACCGAAAACTTCAAGCAACTGTTGGAGGGAAACAAATTCCCATCAGTTTATCAAAGGCTTGAATATCTGCCTGGAAAAGCCTCCAGTCTCTGACAAACCTGTATCTAGGAAGAACCATCAGCTAGGTAGAGGATATGTATGTAAATAATATGCAACAAGCAGCAGACACGTAATGTCTCCTCACATATGCTATTTATGTGGCTGTCACGCTCACTCTGAAGACATCACGCAAAGAACCACGCCAGAAGCACTGCACATACGCTCTAGTTCCCCGTAATTTTATGTGGGATTGAGAGTCAATGGCTTTGCTGGGATAAACTGGTTCCAGCAAAGCTGTGCTGCTTCACGGGAGCCAAAAAGTAGGGCCTGAAGGGTTGGCAGAATAGGAAACCACTTCTAAATTCATGTTGCAGAGATACGGGTGACTGCACCCAGCCATACCTGCCCACAAGACCAGGAGCACACATGCACTGAGCGTGTAGAGGTGCACTGGTGACCATAAGAGGGGTTATCCAACACCCTGGGCTGCTCAGCTAGGGAAATTGTAGCATTTCTTTACAAAAATAATGTTTAACCACCACCAAGAACCTCTCCCATCTCACCCCAAGCTAAAGCTTTACCTAGTTGCTTGGTCCCACCATGCCTGGTCTGCTTCCACACACCCCTCACCCTCCACACCACCAAACCCCCTTCTTGCCCACACAGCCTTCTTATCCCTCCCCACCCAACTCACACCACCGACACTCATCTTGGGACAAAATTGTGCCACTGCTCCTCTCCGTGGGCTGTTCCATCCTCTCCTTCAGACACATGGAGATGCCCCTGCCAGGCCTGTCCCCAGCTTAGTCCCAGTTCCCAAACCTCTCATTATTTTCCCCAAACAGCCCTCAAGACCATTTTGCCTCATCTCATCTGCTTTTTCCAGACTCGTGCCCTCGATCACCTGCACTGAGGCAGTGTTGCGTTGAGTCTGTCTCAGAGCACTGTGAGCTCAGTGCTGGAGGCAGGACCTGCCAGCTCCACTAATCACACAAATAAGGATTGACTTTTTACACCATGCTTCTCCTGCAGAAACCCAGACAGCACTGCAAACTCTGCAAACTGATTTATAAGACTGATGGAAGGCGAGAGACACCAGGAGACTTGGGCCATAATGCAGGAGGTGAGAGTAAATGAGCATCACAGAGAGGTAAAGAAGTCCCAGCCTTGCAAAGTGCTGTTGCCCTGCCAGATTTGCTCTCAAGAGTCACCCAGATCAAGGGCACCATCACCTGAAAGCCACATCCCATCACTGAGCTGGGTGGACAAGGCATCTATCCCTGAGCGCTTTCCCACCCATCTCCTCGCCAGCACTGGCCCAGTCCCAAGGATCCCCACTCCCTTTACCATTTATCACATCCCCTGCTCAGTTCACATCACAACCTCTCAAGGTACTTTTGTTTCTCCTGTTCCAAACAGTGCAAATCTAACACAAACCAGATCAGATTTCCCCGGGAAGCCATCCCAGATTGCTGAGAAATTCTGATAGCATCTGCAAGTGCTAAAGCTTTCTAAGACCACAGACATGCCCAGATACCGTGTTGCTCAGATCTCAGCAACATCAAAGGGTGGAACAGCTGTGACACATGAAACTGGGAAATTTCACATGCTTTTGTGAAATCATACTATTAATTTGGCATTTTTTTCACTATCCAGGAGCATCTCAAATTCAATCCAGTAAGGTAAGGGAGGTTTTCTAACCACTGGCGTGCTCTGTGGGACAGGAAACCTATTCCCTTCCCAGGTCTCACCAAACCTGCATATTTTGGAGTGATGGTGTAGTGCCAGAGTTGCCTTGGAGAACTCAGAAACAGTCTCAGCCATCTAATTCCTCTGGGATCTCAATGAATTAATTTCTGAGGAGGCTTTAAGAGACCTTTGACACGTCTTTTATGTTTTATTACTACTATATATGTTGAACAGTTCCAGCTACCACTCCTGATGTGTGATTGAAGCTGTCTAGTTCTAGCATAATGAAAATGCTGCACAGGTCAAGGACAATTCTGGGAGTGACTTTTCCTCTGTGCCTCGATAACCTCTGCCTCATGACCTCTGGATCACACAACAAGTGCTGCCTGAGCTTTCACTGCATGTTCCTATACCACTATTTCCCCAGGGCTGGCTGTTTCAGAAAGATGTTCCTACAAGTCCTCCCCAAGTTTTCCCCATGGCTGAGGTCTGGTGCAGGTAGATTAGGTTCCCTTTCTACATTGAAGGTCAATCCAGGTGAAAAAATAGACTTGACAGCTAAAAACTCTCCCAGAGCTTTCAAGAATCATAGAATGATTTGGATTGGAAGGGACCATGACGGTCATCCAGTCCAACCCCCTTGAAGTGAACCGTGACGTCTTCAACCCAACCAGCTTGCTCAGAGCCCCATCCAACCTGACCATGAATGTTTCCAGGGATGGGACATCTGCCACCTCTCTGAGCAACCTGTGTCAGTGCCTCAGCACCCTCAGTGTAAAAAATTCATTTCAAGAACTCTGTTCTAAGCAACTGTGTTCTTGAAATGAAAAGAAAGCCCAAACATTATAAAGCTCAATTGAAATCTTACCTTTATATGAGACCACTCTACGAGCTGGAGCATCATTTCATGCTATCAATTGGTTTCATGAAAATCTGAATGAGGGCTGAGGAAAAGGAAAGGGATAAAGAAGAGAAATGGCATTTTTAATGTTAGTCGGGAGCTCAGGGGCAATTATACATTTGTAGGCTTGGATCTGTGCTTTCCTGCAGACTTTGATCTTTCAGACAAGATGGAATAGATTTTACAATATGCTTAGAGTTGCTTTAAGCTTGATACTAAACCAGCTCAGCGCCACAGTCACCAAAGGTAGTTGTTAAATTTTGCCCAAGGTTGCCTTTTATTGCCCCCTCGTTGTGAATCTCAAAGTACAACAGTAAAATTTAAGTGATTTAATGAGCTTGCCTTATTACTGTCCTCCTTGCCATTGTTTTCCTCATTGAAGCCTTCAGGTAGTGAGCCCTTACAGAGCAGCACACACGCATCCCATTACAAATCCTAAAGCCTGCAAAACGAGCTGCTTTGCACCTCCTGCCCAATAGCTCCTGAGCTCTTCCATGGGTTTGCAAATCCCATTGGAACCAGCAGGTGATGCTGAAACAGAAAACATGGAGTTCATCCTGCCTTCTATTAGGCTTTTCTTTTCCTTCCGTAAAATTCATAAGTGAGAAAAATACTGTGATCTTGGTGGGGGATTTAGAAAGTGTAGGATAGAAATGATGACACGCAGCATATGGCTTTGTTCTCACTGTCTAGTCAGCTCTTCAATCCCAGCGAACACACGTGGGCTTTCTCACCCGTAGGATGGAGCAAGGGCACCTGAAAGAAAATAAGAATCTTTCACCAGTAAAAGGTTAGTGGGGTCTAAGCTTTCCTCGAGGTGACCTTCTCACGGCACTTGCAAAGCCCCAAAGCTGCCCTTTGCTGACCTCCCTTTGCCATTCCTCGTGTGTGCAGACACCACGTGTCCCCGTGAAAGTCTGCAGGTGTTGGAGTGAACATTGTGGGAAGCAGCTGTGTTGGGAGAGGAGTCTCAGGGTAAGCGTCCTACTAACTTCTATTGCGTCCCTCTGCAAATGACCCTGTCTAAAGCAAGAAGAGATGGCTTTTTCTTTTCCAAGACAGACACGTTCAGCAGTTTATGAGAGTCACAATGATTAGCAAATCTCCCTGGAAAATCACCTCCATGGTCTTCCCTTGAAGCTTGAGCATTGCAAAGGTTAGCAGTGCTGCAGATGCACCTCTCCACGTTGTGTTTCGCCTTTAGTGCTTGAGTTAAATCTGCATCTAAATCTTTCAGCTATGTCTGCCTGTGAGAGAGGTCATATTTAGTAGATAAAGAGGAGGAGAGGTGGATATGTCATCACTAAATAGCAACAGAACCCTTTGCTGTTGCCAGTGTTCTCTGAGACACGTAAACGCTCTGCCATCCTTCTCCAGCATCGCTGCAGGGAAGCCCGGGTGCCTGAGATGGCCCCTGCTCACCTCCCATCTCCAGGAAGCCCCTGCCCACAGCTGGTCAGTTCTCATCCAATCCAGATGTGCAACCACCACCTCATCCTCCCCATTTCCATGCCGGTGGATATCTACCAGCTGCCACCGAGGGCAGGCACAGCCCGGCTGATGCGGTGGCACACTCACCCTGTAAACGTTTCACTGGATCAGGGGGCTCCAGGCCCCATCCAACCTGGCCTTGGACACCTCCAGGGATGGGGCAGCCACCACTGCTCTGGGCAACCTGGGCCAGGGCCTCCCCACCCTCACAGAAAAACATTTCTTCCTAAGATCTCATCTCAATCTCCCCTCTCCCAGCTGAAAACCTTTCCCTCTCTTCCTGTCCCTGCCCTCCCTGATCCAGAGCCCCTCCCCAGCTTTCCTGGAGCCGCTTTCAGCACTGGGAGGCTGCTCTAAGGTCTCCCTGGAACCTTCTGTTCTCCAGGCTGAACAACCCCAACTCTCCCAGCCTGTCCTTGGATGGGAGATGCTCCAGCCCTTGGATCATCCCTATAGCCTCCTCTGGACTTGCTACAACAGATCCAGGTCCTTCCTGTGCTGAGGACTCCAGAACCAAACGCAATGCTCCAGGTGAGAGTAAAAAGAGTTCTTTTTACTTCCCTTCCCCTGAGGATTCAGCTCAGTTGATGTGCACTGATTTCCGTGAACGCACACGTGTCACGAGGATCCAAGCACAACAAATAAAGACTGTAAGTTCAAAGCAAACTTTCATATCCTCTTTTAATTCTTAACTCAATCCTAGGTGAATTTCACCCAAGTTTCCCTCAGTTTCAGTTGATCTTGCACACCTTTTTTCCCAGAAAGTAATGATGTCACTGACATTTCCTTGCAAGCTCCAGCTACGGCAAGAGCCGAACCCTGGGTAAGAGACACAATGACCTTGATGGAAAATAAACAAATGAAATGTGAAACAGAACTGCTCAGAGCCTTCCACGGTGTCCTCCCATCACATCAGCTACCTCCGCTAAGGAAAATGTCACCTCTGGCAACCAGATGGTACAAGTGAAAATTAATTTCCAGAAAAACTGAAGAAACAAATAAAGAAAAAACATTTGTTTTCATTCTACCAAACACCAGGTGCAGCTGAAAGAGAGCGCTGAAAAAATCATTTCTTAGATAGCTGGGGGCTGCTGGGGTTTTGCTCCTTAACAATGATATGTGGCAAAACCTAACAAGGGAGGCAGATGAGGTACATGAAGCCCTCCAAAGCCAGAGGAGAGCTCTGCTCCCTCAGCCTCTGAGAAGCAGGGCTGGCAGCTGCAGCTCTCGGAACACGCCCGTGCCCAAGCGATGCAGCAAAGGGCTCTCCAAAGCCAGTTGGGAATCTGGGAGTGTTGGAACTCTTTTTGGCAGCTGCAGTAAACGCACTGCTAAAACTTGAGCCCTGCTAGCACTGCCATAAACACGCTCAGCAAGGACTTTCAGCTTCTCCCCCTGCAAGTCTACACTCATCCATCCTCTCCTAACTTGTTTGCTGTCCATCGTGTGCTTTGGGCAGAAGCGCTCCTCCAGTTCCTCTGCGCAGGTCTGCCACCACCATCCTCTTCCTCACACTCCAAAATGATACAAGGACCTTTTCCATCCTCAGCAATTCCCTGGCTGCTGCTGAGCTTCCACCCTGGATGCAGTCAAACACCAGCCAGACCTTGGCTTCACGGCAGCCCTTGATGACAGGGTATATTTAAAAAGCATAGGAAAGCCTTTAGGAAGTCATTGAGGAAATCACGCTTCTCAGCTCCCACATCACAGCTCAGTGCTGGGAACAGAAGCTGTGCCTTTCCAGGCTCTGAGCAGCATCTTCAGAAGGGTGCAGCTCTCTGCAGACACCAACCGGAGCCTGTTCCCTAGCAGACCTTCGTGGCTGGGATGAAACATCACCAGCTGTACCACCTTGTAGGCACAGCAAAAGCCTCAGGGGCATCAGGGTCCAAAGATGCCCCTGTGAGGGTATCAGTAACACCAGGCATGCACAACTGCCAGCCCTTTCGCTAGGGCAGGCTCACCCGTTTGGGCATCCCGAAGCCTGCAGTAAGAAGCTGGCCTGGTCCAAGCCCTGGAGCTCCCCTGAAATTCTCCAAGGGCAGAGCTTGACACCACCCCGTGCCTTTGCACGAGCAAGATCCATTCACCTCCCACATTGTCTTAGACACAGTCAGACCCTGGGATGTCCACACTCAGCCCTGGTCCCATCCCTCAGCTCTGACCAGCTGCCCTGGGAGCTCCCTTGCCCCTGGAGAAGAGCAGGGCTCTTGTACTGATTTACCTGGGACTCTACTGAGGGATTCAGGTGGGAATGAAGACGTTCAAGACCATTTCCCCCGGGATCACGCACTGCTCGCAGTCCTGCTGAGGAACTCTGAGCTTTTCCCAACCTAACTGAGCAGCTGCTGCTCTGGTTGGGTTTGCTCTGCACTCCCCCAAGGGCATTTTGTGCTACTTGTCTCTTTTCCTGCTTAACTCCTGGGTTCGTCTTTCATGTGTAAAGTGAATCCTGCTCGGCTCTGAATCACAGACTCACGCTCCCTTTTCCAGATTCCTGTCTTTCGACAAGGCCAGTGCACGTGTCTCCCAACGTTGTTCTTCAGATCATGCATTTATGCAGCTTTGGGCTGAATATTTTGATGGGCTGTTTAGAGGGTTTCCTTCTTAGATGTTAAGGTGCAGCTGCATAAATACAACTCCTAATTTTTCATTTTATTTCTTTGAGGACAGCTGCTGTCCCCATGACTGACCCATTCTGAGAGTACAGCTGTATTTTTCTGGCCCATCTTCTTCTTCCCTCCTTGTGCAGTATTTGTTTCCTGAGAGAAAACAACAGATCGATTTTGCTTCATTATCCCTGTGCATTTTTAGAGTTTTCTTACAAAATTCACTGCACTGTTCCACCCTGTTTATCTGAGAGGCTGCAGGAACTTGAAGTATCATTAAATCCCTGACAGGAATTATTTTTGGCTACAATTTACCATCCTTGCTTGGAGAAAAAACTGAAATCATAGAATCACAGAATGGTTTGGGTTGGAAAGGGCCTCAAAGCCCATCCAGTTCCACCCCCTGCCATGGGCAGGGACACCTCGCATTGGATCAGGGGGCTCCAAGCCCCATCCAAACTGGCCTGGAACACCTCCAGGGAGGGTGCAGTCACTACTTTCCTGGGCAACAGTGCCAGGGCTTCCCCACCCTCACAGAAAAACATTTCTGCCTGAGATCTCATCTCAGTCTCCCCTCTTTCAGCTGAAAACCATTCCCCCCTGTCCTATCCCTGCCCTCCCTGATCCAGAGCCCCTCCCCAGCTTTCCTGGATCCCCTTTCAGTGCTGGGAGGCTGCTCTAAGGTCTCTTTGGAGCCTTCTCTTCTCCAGGCTGAACAATCCCAACTCTGTCAGCCTGTCCTTGGACGGGAAGTGCTCCAGCCCTTGCATCACCTTCATGGTCTCCTCTGGACTCGTTGAGGACATCCTGTGCTCAGGACTCCAGAACCAAGGCTCCAGGTGTGCAGGGCTCCAGGTGGGGTCTCACGAGAGCAGAGTAGAGGGTGGGAATCCCCTCCCTTGACCTGCTGGTTACATTTCTTCTGATGCAGCCCAGGATATTGTTGGCTTTCTGGGCTGCAAGTGCATCAACATCTCACCAAGGGCTTCCAAAACCTCCTGATCATTTGTGAAAGAACCACCCCCGCCCCCAAAGCCCCGTTACACTTTGCCTCCAGACCATATTTCCCAGCTCATACGCAGCAGCTTTTTTTCAACACTGAAACCTTGGTGGAAAAAAAATTTCCTTCTCCTCTTAGGATGTTATTTACTCCGTGTTTTACATTAAAGCTTCCCAAATCCAAGTGGATAAGAACATATCCAACACCACTGATGAAAATAATGGCCATTAATTTCTCACACTCTCCCAATCCTCTCCATTTAGCTCTAACTGCAACCTCTTTGAGACGTGACCAGCTCATCAGTTTGTGTCTGCAAGATCTGTCACAGTGTGGCACGGGACTGGTCTGGATGCTGCCACTGTACAACCAGTGCTGGGAGCTGTATCTCCCCACTTGTGTTGCAGTCACCACCACTTCACCCTTCTGGTGCCATAAATGAGAGGGTACAGCTTAAAAACACTAGAGTTTATATAATAATTTCTTTAACTTGGTTAGGGAATGTCACTAAAACAAGTTGCCCTGTGCAACTGCTCTTAAAAGATGTTCTTAAAGGTGTTCTTAAAAGAGAGCACTTGGGCATTATAATAATTGGGTACCTTGGACTAAAATATCTCCATTTTGTCCTCTTGGAAGAAGTGACCTTAAAAGACTTGTTCATCAATTTACCCCTAATATCGCTGGACCAATGCCAAAATAGCATGTAACCTGAACTCACGTCTTTCATTTGAAACCAGAGGGAAGGTAAACCAAACAACTTCTTAATGTTAAGCTTTTACAATTCATTTCTCTAGTCAAACCTTGAGAAAACTCTGAAGTCCACAGAAATGTCCCCAGCATTTGCTTGCACACCCAGAGGGGCAACGCCTGCGTCCCAGTCCTGGCTGCGCCTGGAACGGGACACTTTGCCTTCCCCCCGTGTCTTGCTCTCGCCATCTTTACAGTCAGGATGAGAAAGGCTTCTCTACCTTCTAGGGACAGTCCAAAAACATTCAGACAAGGTCTTTGGTTCTTAGCCAGAGAGCGTTGGCCAACTTTTTGTTGCTGTGCTTGTGTGCCAACAGCAGCTCTGCACCATGGAACCATGGAGTGGGCTGACCCTGGATGGACATGAGGCGCCCACCAAAGCTGCTCTATCACTCTCCTCCTCAACTGGGCAGGGAAAAGAAAATATACAAAGGCTCGTGGGCTGAGATAAGGACATGGAGCACTCTCATGCATTCTCACTGTTCACTCCAACTGAAGTTGCCTTTGTGAAGTTATTTTCCTGCTTCTTAAATATGTTATCCCAGAGGTGTTACCACCATCCCTGATGGCTGGCCTTGGCTATTGACTTAATAAGGAAACCTTCCAGCAGCTTCTTGCAGAAACCATCCCATACCACCCACCATCCAAACCTTGCTGCACAAAGACAATACACCAGGATGCTGCCTGGAGCCATCTCCAGCCTGGTGGGAGAGGTTTCCTCTGGAGGCTGAACACCTCCAGGTTGGCAGGAGCCTCTCTTGTCCACCCACACAACCCAGCAGGAATGACTCAACCAGCAAGACCCAAGTGACAGCATTTTTGTCCAATGGCTGCAAACGAGATGCACTACTCATCCCGGGAGCAGGCGGTATTGGGGGATGGTGCCCTGAGGGCAGCAGTCACCTAGCAACTCCAGAGGCTCTGCCTGTGCTCGTTGGCTCTCCTGGCATATCTTTCACAGCTGCATTGCTCCTTCCACGTGAGTGTTAGAAATAAAGGAGGAGCACGGGAAGAATGAAAAGCTCAGGTCCTCTTTTGGGGGTGATTTATGTTTCTCCTTGGGTTCCTTGGCTTGCTTGGTTATTGCTGACAGCCAGGGTGATGCTGGGAGGAAGAGTGAGGCTTGCGCAGAACCACTCGGTGCTTCCAAGAGCCCACAGCAGGCAGCAGTCCACGGGGAGGGTGGAATTGCACTGGGAGCTATGGCTCTAAACTGGGACTGAGCCTGCCTTTGCAGAGTCAAAGCCACTCGGTGCAGAGTAACTAGGTTTGTTTAACCCTGTGTGTGCAGGAGAGGAGAGCTGCAGGGACCATGAGCACAGCAAGCCCGGGGAGAGGGGGAGCAACTGCAGGGCTGCCTGGCACAGCCCTGGCCAAGGAGGCAGAGGGCTTTATGCCAGTGGATGGGCACATCTCAGTTCAGAGAGCCACCAGGCTGCCTGGGCAGGGCAACCCTGGCACACTCCAGCATGCTCCAACACCTCATTTCTTTCAGCGCACAAACACTGGCCTTGAGGTGTCAGAAAACAGATGGTGAGATGGAAAGCAAAGGCAACCACCTCATTCTTCTGAATTCATCTCACTCCAGGCAGTGGTTTCGCAGCTCTGATTCAAAGTTCTACTGACCCACCAGCTCACTGATGATTTCAGCTGATCCTCTTTGTCCACGTGGAGCCTTCAGGATCTTTGGGAGGATAGAAAGGTGAAGATCCTTTGGAAGATGCTGGCTGCAGTGCTACCCTGTAAAGAAGGCACCTCTGGACACAGATCCTATGATACCCATACGTTTGCGGCAGGGTTAAGTCAAGCACGGAGAATTTGGCCAGACTACACCCTTATTTTTTAATCATTTTTTAATTTTCTTTTAAAAAATGCACCTTTCAGTTGGATCATTCCCTAACCCATCATTTTTATAGATTACTGCATCGTATCCTACAAAAAAAAACCACAAAAAGACCAATTCCACAACAAAGAGCACAGCAAAAGGGTTTATGTCCTTACAAGGCCACTGCCCGGTGGAGGTGCACACCAAGCCCTCATCACCGCCAGTCTCCCAGCAAACCCACCCCCCCCATGGGGCAGTGATCCCCCAGCCCTGCTCCCAGCACCGTTTCCATGTGCCATTTAATCCAAACGCCTTGCAAAACTATGTCAAACGCTTTGCAAAGCGTTAGGCGCATTAGAGGTACCTAATAAGCACGACTAAGCTAATGAATTCAGACTGCTTCTAAAGCCCTGTGTTCCATAAACCCATTAGTTTTATTCCTAGCCTTTAATTCTTCATCATTTGCGTTCCCTTTCACCTATGCCGTTATTTTGTCTAGGATTACTAGCTTGTAGTTATCTAGGACACAATGACAGCCTTTTTAAAACATAAACTAGTCCTTTCCCAGCTTTTCTGCTGCTCATTAAAAATGAACATCTGCAGACCTCAATCTTCTGAGTCAGCTCTTCCGAGACTCTCGACTCCAAGTTATATGGACACTGATTTCTGAGTGTGCCCCCTGACAACACAGACATAATTTGCTACCCTGCTGATTAAAGATGGAACAGGAAAGATTTTCTCTCCCATTAGGGAGATAAAGCACATCGTTTTGTCTTTCCAAATGCCACAAAGAAATACTGATCAGATATTATTGGACTGATCGAACCACGTCATCCACTGCCGAACCCACCAGCTGGCATCAGGTTTTTTCTCTATGAAGAGATTTAAAGGTTTTTGACTTTACTCTTGGTAGCTACAGATTTCAAGCTCTTTTAATAATTTTCCCTCATCATCTGGCTAAGCTTCATAATTTCTGATACACACCACTTGCTGTCTGGTTTCTTCATCAAACTACTGCTTTTTTCTTATTGTAATATCTGCTCTGACTTGGCTCCTGAATCTGGAAGATCCTTCAGGCAAAGCCAATATCTCTCTATGATGAAATCCAGGGGCTTGTCCACTTGCTGATCTCTACTTAAAACTTCCCAATGTCCATTCACCCCGGTTTGTGCCCTCATTTTAGCTTCCAGACGATTCCAAAAACAATTTTCCCCAGCTCTGGGATGTCAGTGCTTTGGAAGCTGCTGTAGGACTCTATGGCCATAAACAATGATGACATTGATGAAAATGCCCTTTTCCAGCCCATATTGGATATAACCGGGCTCTGATCACCGGTTCCTAGGCAACCACAAAGTTCCTGTCCAGCAACCGGGTCCATAATCAGCTTGGGGTTTGTTTTGCTGAAAATATCTTTTGTGTCAGAAAATTATTAGCTGTCATTATGAGAAACACTTACTGGGTTTAATTACTGGCTGAATGGAATTTCCAGCAGAAGTCACCCTCAGTGTTTCCTGCAATCAGAGCAGTTTTCTTCCTGCAGATCATCTGGAAGAGCAGAGCCCACGTCGCTCTGCAGTGCAGCATCCCCTCCGGCAAAGAACCCCTCTCCCACCTCCCTGGGGTTTGTTAAGTAACACACTCACCCATGCTCATTCTTCACTCCTCCAGCATTAGGAAAGTGATCTCACAGAGCAGCAGGCAAAAGCATTCCTGAAGAAGGCACTCTCCATTCCCAGGAAGGCAATTCCCAAATTTTCCAGTCCCCAGCATTTCCATAACACTTCTGAGTAGTTCTTTACAGGAGTTGAATTTCTGCACCCATCTGCCTATCTTAAGCTACTTCTTATTCCCCCTTGGACAGAAATTAAATCTGAATAAGGAAATTCTTGGTGGAAAATACCATTCTCTCTCTCATGCTTTCCCATGCTTTCTTGAGCTCCTAACCTGCCTGGAGATGGTGGGCAACTTAAGAACAGCAAAGAAGCCTCAAAAGAGCACGAAACAGCCCTCGGCAGCGAGAGATGAAAGAGTCAATGCATAAAACCAACCTCTCAGCACATTCTGAAGGACCTGCAAAGGAACTGAGTGTCAACAGCCAACCATCAGGAGGGCAAGGTTGAAATGGAGATCACAGGGAGAGTTTGTCATCTGAATCTCTTCTCAGATCCTAGCAGGGTCCCAGGAGAACCGTGTTCTGAAATAGAAATGGTCCAGACACAGCACTCAACTGAAAAACTGCACCATGGCTGCTGATAGCCACCGTGTCAAGTCCACTTCATGACCTCTGTAGAGAGCACATGGCCATCACAACGCTGGTCACCAGAAAGAACAGCCCTTAGCCACCCAAATACCAACCCAGCCTCCATCTCCCTGTATCCGCGAATTCTTCTAGGTTCAGTTTCAGGGCAACCATCCACCCTGCAGTCTGAGCCCCCTCCTAATCTTCAACATCTAAGATTCTCCACATCTCCTGTTCTTCTTTCCATGTCCTTCCTCCCTTCCAATGTATCAGAGATCTCCCGGGCTTCCTGGACTATGAGCGTCATCCCCAATGAGCAACGCATCGGGAAGTTCATCGCATGCTTGCGTCTCTCTGTTGTCCTCATTTTGGGAGCAAGGAAAACTGTCCTGCAAGAACATTTCTTATCCCAGCTAGTGACACATCTGCTTTCAACAGAGCCTTCCTTGGGCTGTGTGAAATCCAAAGTTTCTGCACGTCCAGGTATCAGCATTGTCAGCGAGTTGGAGATCCAACCCATATTTCCTTTGGAAAAAGGGTTTTTCAGCCCAGCAGGCAAAAAGCAAGAAAAAACACCTGAGTTAAAACCCCACTGAATCAAAACTCCCCTTTTGCAAAACTCCCCTTTTGTCACCTTCCAGACAGGTGACAGCTCCTGGAGTCCTCACCCAAACCACCCAGTAGCTTTGTTTACTTATTAAAGGATCCAGCTCCAAAGTTGGGGATTTAAAGATTTTTCTGCCAGCACTTCCTTCCTGTCAGAGCTGCGCTTCCCCAGAGCAGCGTGGCTGGAAGGTAAAAGCCACTGTGCAATACCCTGAATTCAGCACAACATTATTTATCTAAGCAGAAAGCAGCAATAACACATCAGAAATTTCATTTCCTTTCAGCAAGTAAGAACTCCACTGGGCGAAGGTGAGATTAAATAATACAATAGACAGAAAGAGATCAAGGCAAAGCAAGGTTTTTGAGTCCTTTTCCATTGCCAAGCATTACAAAAACCTTCCAGGAGCCTTCATATCTAAAGCTCCCTGGATATCTTCAGCCTCTTAATGAAGATGGCTCAAATTCTGCCCGTACAGACTCACCACCTGCCTTCCTAGGCAGCTTCAGAAGGACCTTATTCCACAGCTAATAGAATGGAGTATGGACTGGATTGGGTTTTGCCACTCAAACCACGGACCCAGCTCCTTCTTTACAGAACAAAATTGCTTTGTGTCTTTCCGACATCAGGGAAAAGGCGCTGCTTATTTCTGGAGGACAAAGAACAGCAGAAAGGAATCTAAATCCCTGCTACTGTTCCCAGTAAGACATAATGGATGTGCTGGTGTGGGCTTTGAGGACACAGCATGGGGCCTCAGTTCAATGAAGCACTTAGATATGTATTGAAATCCATCGTTATCCAGGAAAAAAACAGATAGGTGAGATTTAAAAGCATGTGCTTAGCAAGGACGCTCAAGATTTGACAGATTGGGTGGGCAGCAGAGCCCACCCAGAGCTGACAACCTGCAAAGCAACTGATGCTTAGGGAAGTGGAAGGAATACACAAGCAAGATGCACAGAAGGAGGAGTGACATCTTGGCACTTCATTGCAATCACAACGCTGGGTTTTGGCTGTGCCTCGTGGCTTTACTTTCCGCCAGCACAATATAGAATGCCGTGCCTCCCATGCAAGCTACTGCACGAACCCATCAGTCGCATCTGAAGCCAAACGCTCCTTATCACTAAAGACTTCTTGAGATCTGAACACGAGCCAAGGACTACAATGAAATGTAGGACTTAATTATGTCTGACAAAAGCAAATCAATTAAAGGCTGTTTCACATCTGTGTCTGAGTTCTGCTTTATCGTCTCTTCTCTGCTCCTTTGCAGAAATCGAATATTTATGGCCAGGAATTAGGTCAAAGCCCAGGACTGAATAAATGTTTGCTGCTCTGTGCAGAAGACAAGGAAATTTTCAGATTGCTAAACATAAAGCAAACCCCAATGTAGCTCTCAAAATGGTCAAATAAAACTTCCACCAGTAAGGAAAGGGTCTGACCTGAGCATGTACTGTATCTGGGCAGCCTGAGCTCTGCAGGAGCAGTGGGACTGGACCAGGACATGCACAGAGCAAGGCTGTTGGATCTGTGGAGCCGATGCCCACCTCTGTGTATTCTCTGACATCCATTACATCTGCTTTTAAAACTGATGTTAGAAATGGCCCTTTCAGAAGAGCTCAGGTACTCTGTAATTCACTGTTTTTTAAGTGCCCTGCTTCAGACTTCAGGGATCTGCACTTGAAAAACTGGTTTGGGAAGCAATGTTCTTACTGCAAATCACTCCCCTGATGTAAGGCTTGGGTGCAATAAAATCCCCTTTCTCCCATCCTTCCACCTTTCCAATCTCCTGAGAGCTTCTTCTTCTTCTTCCATTTCATCATCCTTGACCCCTATCAGCCACCCAAAGGAAAAGGAAATTTGGTAACTATTTACTAGGCAGGGCTACATGCTCCAAAACACCTTTTTTTGGTATCAAAAATCATGTGGTCAGCAGGAACGGGAAAGTGATCGTGCCTCTATATTTGGTGCCAGTGAGGCTGCACCTTGAATCCTGGGTTTAGTTTTGGGCCCCTCAGTACAAGAAAGATATTGAGGGGCTGGAGCACATCCAGAGAAGGGAACGGAGCAGGAGAAGGGTCTGGAGAACAAGTCTTATGAGCAGCGGCTGAGGGATTTTAATGTCGGACCAGCTCAGGGATGCCGGTGGTTACTCCAAAGGAGAGCAGAGCAGTCTTGCAAACGCCCAGCCCTCACAGGACTTGTTACACACAGTATCACAAGTCTGGAAAAGACCTTTGAGATCATCGAGTCCAGCCTATGACCCAACACCAACACCTACTCATCATCTGAACCCTGACACTAAGTGCCTCATCCAATCTCCCTTTAAACACCTCCAGGGATGGTGACTCCACCACCTCCTCGGGCAGCGCATTCCAATGGCCAATCACCCTCTCAGTGAAGAATTTTTTCCTAATATCAAGCACAGGGATGTGCAGTGCTCACCACTCCTCACACCAACGCTGCGTTAAACTCGCCTTCAAGGAAATAAATATCGAGATGCGTACAGCAACATCCTTCCAGCATGTGTCCCAAATACCCTGCCAAAATCGTGTGGCAGCGTGGATATTTTCTGTATCGTCAGGGTCTGTAGCAGATAGATGGCTGTAGAAGCCACCTACATCACAGAAGCTGAAAAACAATGTAAACTTCAGAAAAAATACCTTTGCAAATGAACCCCAAGTGAAATTAGCATTTTATCCTTCTGGAGCCACTCAAAAAGGCAGGAGAAGAATCCATTACTCGTCTGGCTTGAATTCCATTTTCTCTGGAGCTGAGGTCACCCTTCATAAATCACAAATGGTCTCTGCATTGTACAAAAGGCAAAGATGTAAAAGCTTTGTTGACGAGTATTTATTGTCTTCCTTTTGAAACAGTAAACCCAAAGATAAAGAGAAACCTTTACGTCCCTCCAGCAACAACCAGAGTCCTGTCCTGAGGAGCCGGCCAGCCCGCAGCAGCCGGGCATCGCACCGGAGGGGTACGCGCTCCAGGCACTCGGAGACAGACAACTTCAGAGCTGCCTCTCTACTCAGCACACATTCCCCACCACCTGCTTTAGAGCACATCCATTCCATTCTATTTTTCAACATCACATTTCTTTTCTCAGTAAATAGCTCAACTCACCGCAGAAGGAAAACAAAACAAAGTGATGGGCGGGGGGCTGGTGAAAAGAAATGTCCTTGGCTGCTGCTGTGCTGGAGCCACCAAGGCAAATAAAAAGCTCTTCCCAGGCTGCACTCATGCTTGTAGGAGGTGACCAACAGTCTGCTTGTTGGGTCTAACTTATATTTTTTGTATTATTTTAAGAGCTTTCCATTCCTACCCAGCTTTTCATTCCTGACGCTCCTGGAGGAAAAGGTCCCTATGGGACACATCATCCCTGTGACTCCCACCTCCATCAAACTCTTGCTGCCCCAAGAGGGCATCACCAGCCTCCTGAGTGCTGGACTCCCACTGGCAGCTCCCGTGGACAGCCTCTGATTTAGGGAGTGGAAACAGCACAGCAGGACCTGGTCTGTGCGCTTTTTCTTCCCATGGAAGAACAGTGCAGCAAAGCCTTTCAGACCTGCAATGTGGACACTGGTGCAGAGCAATCAAGGACCCAGGTTTTATTCACATTCAAGATAATTCAACAGTACAACAACTCATTGAGAGAGATGGCATATTCATGAATATTCTGCGTTTCTAAACACAACATGCTTCATGCACGTAATAACTCCTTAAACTGAGGCGCAATATCAGCCTCTGTTGAAATGAGAACCACCACTTCCAGCGTATTAAATTCACCAAAATCAGGATTTGGATAGAGGAGGAAGCCTGCACTAATATCCACCACTAAATGAAGCTTGTTATTAGACACAAGGGAACCAACAAAGGGGGGAAACGCTGCAAACACCCCAGGCGTGGCAGGTGGAGCTGAGACTCCCTGGCAGGTCCCAGCTCCACGGGATATGATGTCCCCTCTGCTCTGCTGCCTCCTGGCAGCCCCATCTTTTACCCACTTTGCTCCTCCTTGAGGTTTTCTGCGAAAAAGCAGTGGCGGCTGATTAATGAGCTGACCCTATGGAGCTGGACGCCAGCTACGCCAGGAAGGAAGAGGGGAAATGAAGGCAGAGACTTTTTCTCTCCTTTTTCAAGTGCCTATGAGCAAGAAGGGGTGCCTACCTTATTTGTGCCAACAGTAAGTGGGTACTCGTGAAATATAAGTGGGATTGTTGGTCCTTTTCTAGCTCAGAACTAGGTCTTTTTCACATCACTAGAAATCTTTCAAGGGAAGAAACCAATTTCTTCTCCCTCTGTTCATCTCTCTATTGTGGCATTTTCCACCTTTTGTAATTTACAGCTCTCTCCATCCCAGCAGGGTTGAAAATTAGCTCTGCCACCTTGTCTGTCCAAAAGCAATGTACAGCTGGCAGCAACACCAATTGCCCAATTTTCTACAATGGTTAACTCTTCTGCCAAGAGGAACAAAACAATTTGTAGCCATGCTGCCTATCTATTTTATTACTTCATGTATTTTTCTACCCTTGCTTTGGAGTCGGTTCCTAACTAGCAGTGCCGTCTCCAGCAAGGGGTGCTCCACAGCCCTGTGGTGACACTGGAGAAAAAGATGGTGTGAAAAGTGTTAGGCTAGGAAAAGGAAATGTCCCTTCTGGGTTCCACCTGCGATCATTGATCCCATGGCAAGATATCGGGGGGAAAAAAATGGCAAGGAAGAGTCAAATAACCATGGGTACCAGCCTGTTTCTATTTTGGGCTCTGTCTTGCTCCCAGAGCTATCAGCCGCCCCTCTGAAGCCAGAAGCGTTGCGCCCAGAGGCTGTTATCAACTCGCACATGGTAAAGCCATTTCAGCTAATGAATCCCCTCCAGAATCTGAATTTGCATCTCTCAGTAATAACAAATCACTCCTGATTTCTGATTGCCTATAAATAACTTACCAATGACCTCAGGAGGTTTTAGGCAAGACTCGGGAGCGATCCAGCCCCCCCGAGCTGCTCAATTCCCCCTCATCCCGTGGGACTCGCCAGTCCCTGGGTACAACCCAGCTGAGCTGGATCTTCAGCCTTAGGAAAATCTGTTCAGTCTCTTATCTTGTTGCTAGCAAGAGAGAAAATTAGACTTTTTTTTAATCCCCAAGAGGCAAGTGAAAGTATTTATGGCACTACCCAATAATTAAAACATTCATGATTTATCCCAGGTTCCTCTTCCACACGTTTGACAGATCTTTATAGACTGGTGAGTTAAATGGATGCAACAGATCTGGTTCTCTGGTACATTCACATCGTGGAATCTCCTGGCTGCGTGGGCAGCAAAGGGCACCCAGCACCATGCAGAAGAGACTTCTGCAGCCACTTTCTCCCTCTTCATAGTAAAGCATGCCTTGTATCTAAACATTTTAATTTCTCTATCCTGGTGCCCTAATCTAATTCCCTCACTCTTATTTAATTCTGAAAACTGCTTTCAGGAGTCTTTATACACAAAAAGTGAAGCTATATTCTTTTCTAGTCAGTGAGATATTTCCCTATGCAAAAATAATTCATTCTTCTACGTTTAAAGGCACTGAAGGGTGGATCCTGCCTGCAGAAGAGCTGGGCAGTAGGGGGATTACAAGGCTCTGCCATGTTGGGCATCAGAAAAAGCATCCTATAATGCTTTTATTTCCATTTAGGAGTCTCTGGCACTGCAACACAATCTGTCACCTAAAGGTACCAAATCATCTCATCAACCGGCTCCACATTGCACTGGAACCCCTGGTTTCCATGCCATAACATAGGGCTGGATCTTCCCTGCTTTCTCATACATCACCAGTGCTGTTCTTAAATAAACCGGTCTCTGCAACTGGATGTCTTCTGTTTGAGAAAAGGCAATAAACAGTATCACAAAGCCTAGCTCTGTAATTACAGAAGCACTCGACAATTAATCACGGCTTAATAGCTTTGCACTTTTTGTGAAGTCCTGAGCTACTTAGACAATGGTAATTCTCATCATTAGAATATGAACCTTGGGGCAATATTATTCTAGCATCTTAACATTTTCACTCTCTCGTTAGAGAATGACATCAGATATGCAGAACAGAAGCCAGGGTGGAAATGAAAGGACTCATTGGAATCACAAATGTTCTAATCAGAGTTAACAATCTCCCTCCCACCACAGTGGAGGACAACTTCAGAGCTGGGGCTGGTACCGCTTTTCACATGGTGCTTATCTGATTAGCATCTGTACATCTGCTCCCCAAAAATACTGTGGTCTCCATCCTCCAGTGCCAGCCACTGCCAGCCCATGCACAGAAGGGAGAACAATGGTACCCACACCCAGCCGCAGCATCGAGGGAATATCACCACCCCCTACCACACCAAGAGTACCTACATTTCAGTTATGCTGCCCTGGATATGTCCAGACCAAGTTATTGCACCCTCTACTTGGGATGCTGGTGGATGAGAAGCTCAAGATGAGCTGGGAATGTGTGCGCGCAGCCCAGGAAGCCACCCCATCCTGGGCTGCATCCACAGCAGTGGGATCAGCAGGGCGAGAAAGAGGATTCTATCCCTCTACTCTGCTCTGGTGAGACCTCACTTAGAGCCCTGTGTTCACTTCTGGAGTCCTCAACGCAGGAAGGACATGGAGATGTTGGAGCAAGTCCAGAGGAGGTCACAAAGACAACCCGAGGGCTGGAGCACCTCCCATATGAGGACAGGCTGAGAGAGTTGGGGTTGTTCAGTCTCAAGAACAGAAGGCTCAGGGGAGATCTCATAGCAGCCTCCCAGTACTGAAAGGGGCTCCGGGAAAGCTGGGGAGGAGCTCTTGATCAGGGAGTGCAGGGATAGGACAGGGGGGAAGGGTTTTCAGCTGAAAGAGGGGAGATTGAGATGAAGAAATGTTTTGCTGTGAGGGTGGGGAGGCCCTGGCACAGGTTGCCCAGGAAAGTAGTGGCTGCCCCATCCCTGGAGGTGTCCAAGGCCAGGTTGGAAAGGACTCTGATTCAGTGGGAGGTGTCCCTGCCCGTGGCAGGGGGTGAAACTGGATGGGCTTTAATATCCCTTCCAACCCAAACCATTCTGGGATTAAAGCCGAGGAACAGCAGGTGAGCTGGTACCCAGGACACGCCAGATGCCTCCTGAGTTTTTAGAGCCATCGAGTCAAATGTCAAGTAATTTCAGCTCCTCAGGAAGACCTGTTAGCTATCTGATTCCACTTAGTTTGATACAGTGTCTTTCATACACTGTCACTCAGAACAATTTACAGTCAGACAGGAAAATAACAGCTTTGGGCTTTGGTGAATCACACCCAGCAGCCCTCTGGAAGAGACGCAGAGCTTTCTTATCCAGCTCTTGTTACACCTTTATAACGATCGGGGAACACGTCTCAGCCCATGTGGTTGCACAGATCACTCCGTCAGCAGAGATTCCATCAGGCAGGATTTCTCTCCATTAAAATGTGCAAACAGTAATATCCTCAAACGAAACCTGGCAGCAGCTTGTTTTATTTTTATGGGCTAAACAACCAGCTCTAGGCTGATGAGGGCTCTGCGTCTGATTGGAAACCGTGCTGTAATTGCTCACGATGGGCTATGGGCTCCATCGCAGAGCTCGGCGACACAGAGTGGGTGCCTGTGCTTATCAGCATTATGGAGATTGGGAGGTGTGGAATAAACCTGTCTCTTGTCCCTCAGGGGTCCAGCACATCTCCTTCCAGGGTAGGTCAGCACCCAGTAGTTAGTGACTCAGTTGCCCATTAGCATCACAAAATCTGGGTTGGACATATTTGAGGAGGAAAGCCAAGCTATCTAAGACCCATCAAGGAGATGGAAAAGGGACATCTCTGCTAGAGGGATAACACTGCAGATTACTTGTTCCCAGGTCACTACACCACATTCATTTCCCTGTTAAGATGAGCTTTACCTACTCTTTTACCCCTAACCCAGCTGCAGTCACCTTCATCCCCATCACCCTACTGGCATCAAAACCCTCCTTTGAGGCAGGTCTCCCATTCATCACTTTTCCCCTGGGACAAACACGACACAACCCCTCCAGACAACATCTTGCAGCACAGGGCACACATTGAGTTATTCAGAAAGCTTTGAGGCCACAACGTTCTCATCTCATTCCACCTTCTGCAGACAAGAGTCATCTATGAAGCCACAGCCCTCCACACGATCCTGGTGTCCTTGAAGACCTCAAGCAATCACGCCAGCTATTTAGAATGTCACTGACTGACAAAAGGTCTTTTCTTTGGCAACTTCATCCACTCTTCTCAGGAATATACTTTCAGCAACCCTGTATTTATTCTTCCCCTCTCCAAAGCAATAGGCAGCGGCTTTTATCAGAAAAATCTGCAGGGCACCTATGGTCAATGGCTACTTAATAACATTTTTAGCATTATGTTCCCAAAGGGTCAGGCAAGAAAAAAAAAATTAAACAAAATAAAAAGAGTGGAAAAAACAGAGCAAAACAAATGACTTGTGCATGGTCTCCTTGAATTGTTTAATAATCCAGCAAGTCAAAGGCACCGCAGAGGAGAGGCAAGAGCAGCGCTCCCAATTACACCCTCTCCACCCTTCTAATAAACCAGAAAAATGAGGCTATTGCTGGTACTCACCAAAACCTAATGTTTCTTAACTACCTGTATTTAGTCTATTTGTTTATTACTGTGGTTTGAAAGAGCAAGCCCCTGACTCATGAAGCTCTGGTGAAAGCACATGGGAGAGCGAATACCTCCCATGCTGCAATTTCCATTTGGCCTTTCAGTTCCTGGCAGAAGCGTTCCCAGAAATTGAAGGCTGAGCTTAAGTTCCTGAGGGTTTGCCAAAGGAAAGTCTGAATCTTTCACGTATTGGTGAAATTCGCAGCTCACCCTGCGCTGGCTCAGATCACAAATCAGAGAATCATGGAATGGTTTGGGTTGGAAGGGACCCAACCGGTTCCAACCCTTGCCATGGGCAGGGACACCTCCCACTGGGTCAGGGGGCTCCAAGCCCCATCCAACCTGGCCTTGAACACCTCCAGGGATGGGGCAGCCACCACTGCTCTGGGCAACCTGGGCCAGGGCCTCCCCACCCTCACAGCAAAACATTTCTTCCTAAGATCTCAACTCAATCTCCCCTCTCCCAGCTGAAAACCATTCTCTTTCATCCTATTCCTGCGCTCCCTGACCAAGGGCCCCTCCCCAGCTTTCCTGGAGCCCCTTTCAGCACTGGGAGGCTGCTCTAAGGTGTCTGCCTGTAGCCTTCTCTTCTCCAGGCTGACCAAACCCAGCTCTCAGCCTGTCCTCACATGAGGTGCTCCAGCACTTGGATCATCTCTGTGGCCTCCTCTGGACTCGCTCCAACAGATCCATGTCCTTCCTCAGCTAAAGACTCCAGAAGTGAACGAAGGGCTCTAGGTGAGGTCTCACGAGAGCAGAGCAGAATCACCCCCCTTGACCTGCTGTTACACTTCTTTTGATGCAGCCCAGGATATGATTGGTTGATAACCTGAGACACCCGAGACATTTCCAGCAAACCTACAGAAACTGAAATTGCTCCAAACTGGAGGAGGACCACTGGGACACTTCTGAATCTCACTATTAAGTCTCCAACCCAAACTCAAAATGACCCAGGCTTTGTGGCAGGAGCATTGCTGTAGCCACGGTAGCTCAGTGAGAGCAAGGCTCTTTGTAGCCTGGGACAGCCAGACCCAAAGATTTTTATGTCATTTTACAGGTCCTGGTGGGGACATTGAGCTTTTCATTGCTCTTCTGATTCATAACACAGCTTCCAGAGGGAAGGCCAGGCAGCAATGTCCCAATAAAATTTATTTCAGCTGATTTCTCCCCCGTTCACCATAAAACTCCCTCAGGCACACATGACTATCTGCACCTCATATCCTGGGACCACTTCTGACTGCTTCTCGTGAATTTTAATGTTTCAAATATTTCAAGTTTAGCATCCCTTATCCTAGAATCAGAGATAAGAGTCTAAGTAATATTGAAGAGTGAATCTGTTGGAAAACAACTTTAAGCTTTCCTTGGCAAGGAGTTATCTGTCATTTGTACTGTACCAAGCAAGCCTGGCATTGTGTTACATGAACCTTTTAGGAAAATTAAAATGCTATTGCTGCTCCAACTCTGCTACGTTGAAAGTCAACACCATTACTCACTAATAAGCTTAAGGGATTTCACCATTGCATGGCAATTCCCTCCACACCTGGATGCTACCTCGGTCTCAGTCACAGGTACGTGCCAGACTCACTTCATGCCATCGTGAACTGCAAAATTAGTTTGCAAATTGAATGAAAGCCCAGAAAGGAGTCAGGAATAACTCTCCCAGGCTGGGCTGCTGGTGATGCTCAGCAGAGGAGCTCCCCAGCCTGCTCTTACTGATGTATCACAAAAAAAAAAAGGTACATTTTTGTTTTTGTTTCCCCCTGCTCTGGCATCGCAGGAGCGATGCAGGAGCACCTGGCCGGTGTCTTGCTTTCGTCCCCAGAGCCATGCACACTTGCAGAACTGCAGGTGGGAGAAGGACATGGGAGAACTGATTTGCCACAGAACATAACTTGCTTTTCCAGTGACTCATGATATGTTACAGTCACCCTGGAGAGGGAGGAAACCGCTTTCTTCAGCAAAGAGGAACTGGAAAAAGCCATCTGTATTAAAACAGAAATGGTTTGTGCTATCCAGCACCGAGCAGCAGAAGCTGCCCATCACCAGCCCATTTCAGGGAAGAGGCCAGGGCAGAAGAACACAGACCCATTTTCACAAGCACCCACCTGGCTCCCAGGGCCACCCCATAGTTCAGCACTGGGATGCACTCTTGCTTGGGAACAATCTGTCCCTCCAGCACTGCCAAACCAGGAGCAGATCCAGAGGGCCCAGACCAGGATCGCTTCTGTCTAGGGGGAATTTTCTCAGCTGTCTTTCTCCAAAGCACAGCAGCTCCTCCAACGCCAGCTTCCTTGCTGGAAACAAGCAGCAGAACAGACCAGCCAGGTAATCACTTCTCCGTCTGTTGCCAAGGAGGGAAACTTCCTTCCTGAGGAGTGTTACCAACTTGTGTTTTATTTGTTATAATAAAAACAATGATATATTTCCTGGGAGCGATACACTTGCAGGGCTGGGACATCCAGCAAGCCTCTATCCAAGCTGCAACACAGGAATGGAAGTTAAAGAGGTTTCACCTTCTCTTCACAGGTAAGAAAGAAGCAGAGGAAGTTGCTCATTGCTTTAGTGAGATTCAGGAGCTTTCTTGTGCTTGCAGCAAGTCACCAGGCCCTCAGCAGGACTTTCCTTCATCCTTTGATGGTCTCCTGGAGTAACTGCACCCATGAGAGATAATGACCTAGGTCACTCCTACCTTTCTGTGGTCACCTTCAGCTTTGTTTCCACCCTCCTCAGCAACCCTAGTGAAGTGCAGAGATTCCCCATGGATCTGAGCAGGGGAACAGCTTTCTATAAATAACCCTTAATTGGCACCTCTGCGGCCTGAGGTTCTCATTAGAGGCTGGGAGCTGCCAAGACAGAGCCGCAGCAGGACGAGCTGCATCCCAGCATCAGCCATCGGCAAGAAGGATAGCACAGAGGGAACCACTGCAGGGCAGATGTGACACTGAGTTCCTTGCACCACTTCCTCCCTCCGCAGCGCTGGGGGAGTCCAGCAGCATGGGCAGTCGCGAGCCCCCATGGACCATCCTCCTCGTCCCCTCCCACCCTCTTTCCCTCTCCCTCAGTCTTTGCCCAGGCTCAGGGCATCACTCAGAGCAGACACAGCCATTTCAGAGTCAATTTCACTTTGACATGTGAAGGGAGATCCCCTCTTAATTCAAGCCTTGTTGCAAAATGCTGTGCTCAGTCTCAGATGTGGCTCCTACAGAAGCACAATTAATTTCTGCTCCTTCGTGCCATTCGTTATGTGTCCCAAAACACTTCCCTGCCACCACTTTACCTAATGGTCCAGACTGACCCAAGCCAGAGGCACCGAGCAAGACGCAGCAGGTCCAGGAGGCTTCACCACGCTCGCCCCTTCACCCTGTGTCTGCACTGGGCAGTTTGCCTTCCTCTGCACAGAAACCACGAGCTTTGATCAGAATTCACTCCACTTGGAGGCAACCCAGAGGGGCCCCCGGATGAAGCCACAGTGCAGGCAGCAACCTCTGCACCGTGATTAAAGCGGAGCCCAGGACAGCACAGCTCACGCTCACAGCCAGGGACCTGACGCGTTGCTTTTTACAGTTTCCTCAGTTCTGGCAATTTGCTTGCGAGGTGCAAGACGAGTTATCACCACTCACAGATAACCAGGCAGCTTGCTTTCGCCACAGCAATTGCACGTGGAGATTAGAACTTTAATTGCGTATCTGCTCTTCTCCGTGCAGATGTAAGCCAGGGGTTTTTGTTTTGCCTTTTTAAACAAGGGCTCCTCATGACCTGCACAGACGTTAATGTCTGCTGGGAGCCTCTTGTTGGCCCTTCCAAGACTCCTCCGGACTTGGAGCAGGAGGGATCCTGCAGGCTGCTCCCACCCACCAGTGCCTGGCACTGGTAATTACAGGACAGAGCAGAGAGCTTGCCCAATTAGCTAATTCTGTTAATTGAAAACATCTCAGCAAGGCATACGACAACATGTAATTTGACCTGCCCTCACTTCAGTGAGTCATTTTGTGGAATCGTTGATTTGTTTTTCAGGGTCATATGAAATAAGAGCTACCAGAGAAAAACAGCAGGCGCTGTAGAGCAGCGCCTCCAACTCGAGGAGAGGTGTGGGTCACCCCAAGGGGAATCATAAATTTGTTAAGGTTGAAAATGACCTCTAAGCTCATCCAGTCCAACTATCAACACAACCTCACCGTGCCTACTAAACCGTGCCCCAGAGTACCATGTCTACATATTTTTTGAACCGCTCCAGGGATGGAGACTCCACTGCCCAGGCAGCCTCTGCCAGTGCTGCACCACTCTGTCATAACGAAATTTTTCCTAATATCCAATCTAAACCTCCCCTGGCGCAACTTGAGGCCATTTCCTCTCATCCTATCACTTTTTACTCAAGAGACTCTCAATCAGAGCCTGCAAAGTACGGTTTGGGCAGCTGCTTCTTTTCTTGTGTCTCTCCACTGTGTGCTTTGTGCCATCCTTATTAATATCTCAGGCATACATTCTTGCAGTGCTTTAGATAGTAATTGTTTCATGTGTCCCTGCAACAGGCAGGCATTGCAGCCCAAGGTATCCCACATGTGTGTCAGGTACTCATGGAGATACGGCTAACGCTGGCCAAACTGCTGGACTGCAGGACAGAACTTCTACGTACCACCTACAAGAAGTTTTTCCTGTTGCTATCCACCTCTTCTGCTGAAGGTTACCAGGAGCACATCTGGTCCTGCCAGGAGCCCGGTGCCTCTTGCAGCAGCATGAGGAGGGGGAAGGTTGGGGAGAACACACAGGTGAAGCAGCAGAGCTGGTGTGCACAGCTGGAGCCTGAGCAAGTCACCTACCTTGCTTACTGACCTTTTAAAGAGGTGAAGGAGGAGATAAGCAGGGAAAGCCAGACAGAAGGCTATAATCAGTCCGTCATTAGTTTAGCTGCAAATCATATTTCAATTATAAATTATTTCCTCCAGGATGAGCACTGGACATGGAATAGTCTAACAAATATCTCGTGTTGAAGATTCTCCTTTCAGCTTTAGAGGAGAGCTAACCAATCTCATATCACATCTAGCGTTCAGGCTTTCTCCTGTCCTCGGGTAGCTAACAAAGTGACCTTTGTGTAGCTTCACTGGCTGGCACAACTGACTCTTGCCCAACAGCATAGGAACACCCATTTCATCAACCCAGCTGTCCTTCACTTGGAGACAGCTCTCAAAGCTTTTCAATTGCAGTTAAGTAGCAGAAAGACTAAAAAAACCACCCCAAAAACCACAGAAGGCAGCCTTGAGCTGGGAGCAGGGAGATATCATCCAGCCAAGGAGCAAATCTAAGATCCTGTGCTGATAGCAAAGACAAAACCTGGGAGCCGGCAGCCATCCAAGTCAATGCTTTCATCAGTCTTGCAATAAGCTTGGAATTTCAATCAGGTATTCCATCCCGCTCCCTCTTCGTAGCTGTAATTGCATCAAAGAGCATCTCACGCCTGCTACATCAAACACCAAGCATGAAGAATTGCCAAAGAAAAATTAAGGTAGAATTAGAGTCATAAGCCAATGCACATAAAAACAGCTCAGGCAAAAGTAGCTTTTCCGTACTCACATTTCTCACACTTGATCCACATTGTACCTGTGCAGTGAGCAAAGTCTCTAGGGTGGAAGATCTCCTTACCAGTATCAGCTTTTCACATGTATTGTTGTTCTTTCCAGGTTCATCAGCTCGGAAGAACAACGAGAAATTCGCTGCAGGTGGGACTGACTGATCCTTCCACCCTGTTCATTTGCCAGCCGGTTCACCCAACTGACCTCATCTTCACCAAATCATGGAATCACAGAACGGTTTGGGTTGGAAGGACCTTAAAGCCCATCCAGTTCCAACCCCCTGTCATGGGCAGGGACACCTCCCACTGGATCAGGGGGCTCCAACCTGGCCTGGAACACCTCCAGGGATGGGGCAGCCACCACTGCTCTGGGCAACCTGGGCCAGGGCCTCCCCACCCTCACAGGAAAACATTTCTTCTTAAGATCTCATCTCAATCTCCCCTCTTTCAGCTGAAAACAATTTCCTCTCATCCTATCCCTGCCCTCCCTGATCAAGAGCCCCTCCCCAGCTTTCCCGGAGCCCCTTTTAGCACTGGGAGGCTGCTTTTAGGTCTCTCCGCATCCTTCTCTTCTCCAGACTGACCAACCCCAACTCTCTGTCCTCGTACAGGAGGTGCTCCAGCCCTTTGATCATCTCTGTGGCCTCCTCTCAACTCACTCTAACAGCTCCGTGTCCTTCCTATGCTGAGGACTCCAGAACTGAACAGCTTTAACAGGCATTTCAGATTTAGTTCAAGAATACCTTTCTCAAAATCTGAACAGGAGATTCATATTGGTTTGTTATTTATTTTTGCAGCTTTGCAGAACAGTTATTTAATTTAAAGACTCATGTCAAAAAAAACCTCTCAGGGGGTTGTGCCTTACTTGGATGTGTGAAGTTATTCACATTACAGGCTGTTTATCAGCCCTTGAAAAGGCAACACTTTCCCTGTGCTGAATCCATCCCTCCCATATGAACCGGGACAACTCAATGCCATTTCAATTAAATTCCTACTGGTGTCTGAAGAAAACCCTTTCTACAGTAAATTAATTTCATTAAGCCAAGTTTGAAGGAAGAAACAACTGAAAGCTGAGAAAACAGCCACAGTGTCTCCTCAAGGTCCCCAGTCAGAAGTAGGATCTGATTTATCTCACCAGAAACTCCCTGCCTGGGAGCACTGCTAGCTCCAAACAACATTTCCAAGCAGCAGTCATGAAGGAGATAAAATATTAATGAGAGTCAACAAACTCTATCATTTTTAAGTGTTTTCCCTTCCCAACTGTCGCTGCTGGCAGAGGGGAGCATTTGGGGAGGTTCCCAGCTCTCTCATAGTAAATAAATCCCTTCTCTCTCTCCAACTGCCACACTGGGGGCGGTGTGGTGGGTCCCCCTCTTTGCTGGAGAGCTGGAAACCTCCTTATCATTATTGAAGACAGGGACGTGGTGCAGACTGGCCAGGGGGGTTATAAATATTCCTACCCAAGATCCAGACACGTCTGTGGAAGGCACAGCTGTGTCTCCCTCGGTGGAGGCATAAATCTGCCCTCAGAATGGCGCCAGAAGCGATGTCGCATTCTCAGAAATGTGAAGACGCGAAGAAATAATTAGAGAAACTAAAACTAAATCTCTTCAATATCTCCTGGGTAGGTGCACTACTTTCCCTCCCTTCCCTTGGAGCTCTCAGCCTACACTGCAGCACTAAAAATACTCTGCCCATTCCACCCGGAGATACAAGAGCAGGAAACAATTTCCCACTTGAGGTGGATAAAGGAATGGTTGGAAGAGGCCAGGATGATCAGTTCGATGGTACAAGCTTTGCTACACACAGCCGCCACACCCTTCTCACCACCACCCCATCCTCCTTAACACTGTGTTTTCTCTTGGTCCCACCACCAAATCCTGTCAGCGCATCCCTGTGCTCCCTGGGAGGGAAATTCCCACCTCTGGAAGGAAACCTTGGGATTTCCCAGTAATTTTCCCACATTGGCCTATTCTGAAGAAACAGGGTAATTTTTCTCCACTGGTGAGACTTTTGTACCCATCTGCAATACGTTTTCAAGCCATGCTGAGCTGTGGCCATCACAGGTAGGTAGGCATCAAGGTCTGGCAGGAGGACACATGAGCTGTTCAGCACATCTCTACCGTTGGCAATCACAGACTCATTCAGACCCAGAAAAGTGCCCATGGAAGAGCCAAAGGCAGAGTAGCCCTGCATGCAATGGTGTGACATCAGGAAAGCAGAGAGGAAAGGGCAAGACGGTAGAGAAAGGTCCCTCAACATCAGTAAAAGGAGCTGTAACATTTTACTTTCTGCAAGTGAAATGAGTTGCTTGAAAAGGAAAGTGATTTAATTAAATGTAAGGAGAAATAAGAGCGGAAGAGGTGCTAGAGATCAGCAGCTCTCTCAGAGGGAGTCCAATGACCACATTTCACACCCGATGGCTCATTAAGCTCTTCCCAGTTGCAGGTGACGGGTTGGTGTTACCAGTCCCGGACACCTTGTGGCAAACCACCAGCAGGTCTTCTCAGCGGCTCTTTAGCAGCAGAAAAGGGGGGAAAAATAAAAGAGTAATTTCAGTCCTTCAGAAACACAGCCTGCAGGAGCAAGCCCAGCAGCTTCACCAGCAGCGACGTGTGGTACCGGGGAGGCCTTGAATGTGGCAGTTGTCTCCTGGGCTGCTGGTGGTGACCGGCAGTGGGACCACGGGGCCGGTGGCAGCAAACACCTGGTGAAAGCAGAACCCCGTAGGGCTGAAGACTTGGAGGGGCATCCTTGTAGGTGCAAGCTGCAGGGCAACGCCAGCGCTGCAGGCATCACCGAAGCTGCTCTGTGCACTACAAAGGTGGGAGCAGATGGGCAGGGAAGCAGGGAGTGTGCCATTAAGAAGGAAATTAAAAGCAGCAAGAGCGAACTGCCCCTTTTTTGAGAGGAAAGTGCAGAGGAAAGAGGGAACTGCTGCAAGGGAGGAAAGCTGAGCATGCTGAAGCACAGGTGTGGGATGGGAGATGGGGCATTAACCATCAGAGCAGCACAAAGACAAATCTGACTGGTTTTGCCGAGGTACCAGAGGATGGGGCTGTGCCACAGGCAGAAATGGCTTTGACAACCCAAATAACGCAGGGTCCAGTCATGTTAAGTCCACACAGGCTCGAGGCTGCAGGCTTAGTTGAAGAAGCACCACTTCCACAAGGCTCTTTCTTCAAGAGCCCTCTTCTCCACACCACGCTTCTGATGTAAAGGGCATCACAGGGTTCCACGTGGCCCTCAGCATTTAATCCAAACAGCATGTGAGCCCGGGCAATTAACTTTCCCAATGCGTGAGCAACTCTCATTGCTAATTGCTCTGAAAGAGGGAGAATTTCAATAAAAATTAAAGTCCAAGAGGCTTTAAGCAGGATATCTTTGAAGTACAAGGTAGAAGACCTTTATCCACCAGGATACACGGTGGTTTTTGTAGCATCCCTGGGAACTGCAGGTGGCTGCATAGAAATTAAAGGTCATTCTTTTTTAACGTTTCTTACAGAGACACAGCAGAAATATGAGATTTTGAGGACAGAGGAGCAATAAAAACAACAAACTATGAGAGCTGCAAAGTTCAAAACACACTTTGTTCTTTGCTGTTCTTCATGCAATAAAAAAGGGAGACAGCACAGCTCGTGGAAGGGGTCTTGGTGTTACACAGCACACCAGGAGCTTTATCTCAGCAGTTACGGGGACCACAAAGCCTCTCTGGGAGGAGGACAGGTTTCCTTCCCTAAACCTCCTGTTGGGGTGGCAGGGGGACAGGACCACAAACCCCATGCTGGGCACGCAGCTCAGCTGGCAGAGCAGCACTGGCAACCCAGCCTCGCCTGCACTTTGCCAACACGTTGCTCCATCGCACAGTGCTTACACCAACGTTATTTCTATCCAGTGATCCTGCACAGCCCCATCTGGAGCATCCACCTCCTCCTCACCCCACTCACTAGGATGTGCCCCATAGCAGGGGGGCAGAGATGCAGCAAAGGGTTTTCCAAGGCTGTGGGATGCAGAAGGGCTGTCCCGGTGCTGGGCTAGCAGCCATGCCCCAGCATTGCCCCACCACCTGCTCACACCTTGTGCCCAACCAGCTCCTCTCCTCCTCTACAGGCTCCCACCTGTGTTTGCAGGGAACTATTTTCTGCAATCTGTCTGCCACTCCGGAGCCATTAGCATCCTCCCACAATTTAGGCTGTCATTTTCTCTAATGATGTATTTAAAGAAAATGATACCACAGGCAAAGCATTCCTCGGTGATTATAACACATGGCAAGCAACACCAGCAGGCGTGAGTCAGCGCGCCCGAGCTGGGTTTGCGCTCGGTGCTCCAGCTGCCGTCTGCTCCTCCCGGCAGGCATCGCAGGACACAGCCGTGCTCGGCGTGGTTTCCCCCATCCCCACACCGCAACACACAGGGCAGCCCACGGAGAGACGCACCCCAAAACCCCACTGAGGTGGGCGATCCCACCCCGTGCAGCCCCCACACAGGTGTAACCAGCCTGCATTCCTGAAGGGAGGCGGCCAGAAGACAAAGCTCAAGCCCAAGTGGGTTGGGGGCTGCAGGGAAACTCCTGTGTGTTTAATCTAGGGCAAAGCTTACGTATAGTGACGTCTGGTAAGGGGTTTATATACAGCTACGGCTGGGCATTTGCTAGCTAGATCTATTTTTTCTCTCTTTATAGCTGAGCTACAACAACTACCTAGCAAAGATCAGGGACGCTATTGCACCTCTAACCCACCCAGCCTTGAAGCTGCAAGGCAAAAGGAGGTTATTTTAACAGTCTGAACTCCAAGAAGAAAGGAAAGAAGAGAAACTGAGCAAACCAAGCAGTTTGCAATCACAGGGACATCCCAAAGCCACCGTTAAGACCACCTGGGAGCTCATTTATTGCCATTAAGTTGATGAGCAGCTGCATACAACCTGGAGACAGGCAGCTGTCATGTGCATCTCATTCAAAACTGGGTTTTCTCAATGGCAGGTCCCCTCCAGAGAGCTGCCAACTGTTCCAGATCTGTCTTGTGCATCTCAAATAAAACTACAGGAGGGGAAAGAAATGCTAAATCTCATTTTAATAACACTGACTGAGCCTACCAGGGCAGAGGTGTCTGTGTGGAAAGACTAGCACATCCCTTGCCTGTGACAATGCAGGTTTCTACTTTGGTTCACCACCTCCAGCCCCACGTGTTCCTGCAGCTCCTCTCCAGTGGCACAGTCATTTCTCTTGCAGTCTCTCCTGGTAGAGTTGCTGCTGAAATCAATACAGTAGGCAAGTCAAGATGGGCTTTTTTTATGGTACTTCAACGAGTGGACTTGCCACCTCCAACCATTTGCCTGTCGGTGGCTCCAAGCAACCAGTGTCTGGAGCAGAAAGTTAGAACGTGATAATATAGAAAAAAACGGGTGAAGTTCCCATGCAATAAAGAAAAAACAGAGGTTGAGATCCCTTCCTGGCCTGTTTTCAGTGATCTCATGCAATTTCAGCAGTACCAGCAAGGCAGATCACTGCGTTGAGCCCTCCCAGGCATCTGCTGATCACTGAGTTACTTTACAGTTTCTCACAACTCCAGATCACAGGCACACAATTGAGTGGAAAGCCCTCAACTTTGATTAGAAAATAGGAAAACCACCCCCATTTTCTCCTAGTGTTTCTCTCTGAAAGGTACATTTTAACTGCCGTGCTTGCAAGGAGCAGCTTGGGGAGGCGATAAAGCACATCAGGAGCAAACCTGGCTGCATCCAACCTTGACTGAAGCCGTGGTGGGGCATGGGGAGCTGCATCCCAGGCTTGGGGAGCTGCAAGCTGGCAACATCCCTGCGTGCAATATTCCAGTTGGGAACAACAAAGGAGGAGACTACTTCCTCCCCACTCAAAACCTTGCCAACAACTGGGGCTGCTGTGTCCTGGCATGATTGCTACCCTTGGAAAAAAGCATGGAATGTGAATATGGTTATTGCCACCCATCAGCAGGGATTTCTCCCTCTGCATCGAGTGCTCTCCTGGTCTGAAGAAACTAGGGGGACATGCAAGTGCCTGGAAGCAAAGGGACATAGGTGGGGTACAAAGATAAACCTCCCTTTGCAACCTGTTCCACAGAAGTGATGCCCATGGCAGGGCTGGGTGCACCCGAAACCAGCACCTAAAGAGGGGAACAGGTGGGAATTAGGGACTTGCAGCAGGATCCTGCTCAGCAGAGGCTGGGATATGGAGATGGGCTGCAATCCCTGCCTCGGGGTAGATCTACCCAGAATGGCAGAAGAGAAATAAAAACTAGTAGAAGTGATTAAAACTCAGTTTAGGAAATGGCACTGATGAACCAATAGGCTTGAGCCTGCTTTCCAACATGTCTCCAACAATTTATCCTCATCATTAATTTTCCCTTCTGTTGCCTTGGTGGGTTTGGGCAGACTTGTTGCAGGCAAAATCTGGGAAGAGCCCCCCCAGGCTGCCAAGCAACACAGATGGAGAAGAGCTCATTGCTGCCTTCATGACCTCTGCCAGCCCCCCATGCTCACCCACCACCCACGCTACAAAAATCAGATGATCAAAAAAAGCAGTTTTTCTCCGTGCATTCAGCCCTGAACCATCAAGGAGGGTAATGCATCACTCAAGGCTTTCCTGCGCTCCCCCTTCCCACTAGTCTGCAAAGTTCATAATTATTGAAGGGGGTGGCAGCAAGTTCTCTGGCTGTCAGCACGCTGAATGTTTGCCCTTCTTTAAGTATTAATTTCTAATACACAAGTCATTTAGAAATATCAAAAGGATAGGGTGTGTGATTTGGAGTGGTGTGTCACTAAATAACAAGCGCATTGCCAGGTGGATTTCAATCAGACCGGAGCAATTTAACTTGCAAAAATACAGGTTGCAGTTCCTGAAGGAATGGAAATGTCTCCTTTTGTCTGAAACACGGAGCTCGTGTCTCTCGCCGGGAGATGTTGTTGTCAGTCACTCCCATTGCAGAAGACATTCTTGTTGCTAAACACTGTCTTCTGCTATTTGGGGAAGGAAAAGCAGGATTTCCATAGGAGGATGCAACCACAGAGCAGTTTTGTGGTGCTTGGTTTATGAATAACAGCAAAATGGGGCTGGGCAATATGAAGACAGATTGCACCAGGCAGGCTGCAATGGGGAAAATGCTGCTCTCCCCAAAACTGGGGTGTCAGGTCTCTGGGGACCTGGAAGCAAAGGCAGTGGGAAGGGAGCTGCAGAGATCAGCCATCAAAAAATAAGGAGTAAACTGGATAGATCTCATTTGGACAGAGTTCAGGGGGTTATTTTCCTCCTCCTTTTTCAGCAAATGACATGCCGTGAGAGAAATACATGGGAATCAGGGATAGAGAAGCACAGCACTAAACAGGGTCCGCATTCCCCTCTCCTGCAGATGCATCTCAGAGCATCACTGGAGACAGGAGCAACACCTTTTTGGAGTAGGAATTTCCCACATAGAACGACAGAATCAGTGATTTCACAGCAGCTCTGACCCCATTGCAAAGTAAAATCTCAGCTAGAATTTAAGATTTACCCAAAAGAAGCCGTGGAGCCTCCTCTCCCATCATGCACAGGGACCAAAGCACCACATGCATCCCCCATGTGACCCAGGGGAGATGTTGCTCCTGCTGATAACTGCGGGGGCAGGTTTTGAAGCATGCTGATGAGGCAGGCCACGGCTGATTTGTATTTCTATGGCCTTGCTTGCATCCATGTAGATTTTATACACTGCATTTATGGTGATAAGTCCCAGCGCACCCATGCATGACTCCATCCTACCCCATCACCTGTTTCCATCAATCAAGTTTTCTAAGAAACAAAGCCAAGCTCCAAGTGTGCCTAACAATCTCCAGAAATAGCACTGAGATAACGTCCTTAGAGGGTAAGAAGAGGACCCACCACGGAGATGAATGGCACAAGTCACGGGCTCTCGCAGGGCCTGGCTCAGGGACTTCATGGGTCACCAGCAGCCGCTGTTTGCTCTGTGAAGAGCCAGCTCTTTGCTGGGTCCAGGTGGCTCGGTCCTGGCACAGCTCCCCACTGCCACCCATTGCAGTCCTGCACCAGCTTGCCAAGACCATATTTTGATGTTTCTCTACCTGACTGTTTCCGACAGCAACTCTGTGCACGCAACAACACCACTCAGAAAAGCTTAACTTTGCTTAGTGGTAAAAAGCTAGAAAGGTATCAGGAATGTGAGGGTGGTGCTGGGATCCTTTGTGTCATTTCCTACCTTCAGCCCCAGGGGAGAAGAGAAAATTGGGCAAGGCTGGTGCAGGAGAGGGCTGACACCTGGATCAGCATAAGGTTGTAAATACCCCAAAGGAGACAAAACCAGTTCTTCAAGCTGAATTAGTGTGAGCACTGAAAAAAAATAGTCTAATCTGGCAGATCAGGAGCTCTGGAATTCAGAATTAAAAGCATCCAGCTGGAGAAGGACCAGAGGAAATAAGTTTTCCCATCAAGGCACTTGGGGAATAACCATCCCAAGGACCTGGTAAGCCCACAACTTCAGCTGAGCCTCTCCACCCCCACGGCAGCATCTCATGTCAGCCACCCTGGGATGCTGAGCAGGGCTGGTTCAGCTCTATTCCCTTCCCAAGAGGAGAGAAATTTGTTAAGAAGTCAGAGAAACAGAGACATCACAGTCTATCTGAAGCAAAACCACCCACATTATTCGAGTTTTTGTGTTTGCACAGAAAAAAATTCTGATGGTTTTGACAGCTTCTGCTTCTTCTTGATGTGCCCGTTAGCAAAAGACAGGTCTGGAGGATTACAGCCATGTAACTGCCAGGGAACATGGACTTATTGCTGAATACCTTGGGCACAGAAAGCTGGAAATCATAAAAGCTGTTCTTGCTACCATGTAGCTCGTAGAAATAGAATCATGGAATGGGTTGGGTTGGAAGGGACCTCAAAGCCCATTCAGTCCCACCCCCTGCTATGGGCAAGGACACCTCCCACTGCATCAGGGGGCTCCAAGCCCCATCCAACCTGGCCTGCAGGGATGGGGCAGCCACAGCTTCTCTGGGCAACCTGGGCCAGGGCCTCCCCACCCTCACAGGAAAACATTTCTTCCTGAGATCTCATATAAATCCCCCCTCTTTCAGCTTAAACTCAGCCTGGTTCCTGAGAAGACCCATCAAGTGCAAAAAGGCAGCCTGCAAAGCCCACTCCTCTCCCCAGCAGCTCACCACTCCCTCCCTGCAGATGGCACAGAAGGCAAGGAGGATCGTTCAAGCAGCCTCAAAATAATCCAAGTTACAATAAGCAAAAGATACTTCAATCATATGCAGCACGTCCTCCTCAGGGAACGGCAAAGAAAGGCGAGAAATGAGCTAGGAATTACCCTGGGGACTCAGGGCAGCAACGGAGCAGAGCAGGGAGATGCAATCAGCAGGAATTGCTACTGAACCCTAGCAGCACATCTCAGCCAGGAGGAAACACCACTCCACCAGGACTGTTCGCTGCTTCCAGGTGCTTTGCTCTCCTCCTCTTCCTCACCTCCAAGTGCTCCCTTCCCTCTTTTCTCATTATTTGTATTCAAAGTTAATGAAAGAAAGGAGGTTTTCCAGCTGCTCCTCTCCAAGAGCATCCTGGGACTTCAGAATCCAATTAAAAGTGCTTCGGTCCAGACTGCAGACTCATTTGCAATGTAGTAGAATATTTGCTTTGATTATTGTGATTTGGTTTATTCTTCTGTTTCCTCTAAGAGCTTTCTCTCTATGAACTGGCAAAATAAGTACTTTCTACGAACTACTCGAAAGCCGATTTTGCTTAGTGTTTGCATAATTCTCTTATTAGAATAAACTGCCAGTAGTCTCGTAAGCCTCTGGCTGGCTGAGCTGAAGAGAGAGGTTGTCCCTGTGCCTTGTTCAGACCCAGTCCTGGGCAGCACAGCACCACCACCCACGATGGGACACCAGGGCCCATACACCAACCACCTCCTGAAAACCCTCCCCAGACTCTACCAAGACAGAACGGGTTTGAGACTTCATTTATGCGGCTGCTGAGACTTTCTAGGAGCAAAACACACAGTTTCCATGGGTTGGGGAATAAGGTCCTTCCCCCCCCCCGCCCCCCAAAAGCATCCCTGTATCCATCACAGGAAAGGAAAGGCACGCTTGTGAACTCCTGCTCCCCCCACCAGGTATTCAAGCCAGACCAAACCAAGTCAAAACTCACACACTGACATCACTGGTTTGGCCAGACCTGGACACCGCTAATCCCTAGGAAAAGGATTTTGAGCAGGTGGTTCATTAGGAAAACACGGATTTCCCATGCGCACGATACATCCGTGAACAGCTTTGCTTTCCTCAGTAACAGCCATTAGCAGGAGCCAGCTCCCTTTCGCTTAATACAAAGGCAGCGCGGTCTATACGTACCGGGCTTTTTGCTTTGCCAGAGCTGATGCTCAGCAGCTTTGCCACACATAATTCAGGATGGAGCTGCCTCCGCAGTGGATGTTTTCCGGCACCACTCGATTCTGGCGGCAACAGCCGTGCCATCCCTGCCCACTGGACCTGCATCAGCAGCATCCTGGAGTAGGGATGCAGATTCTTGCTGAAGCACTTGTTTTGTGTGGTCTGGTTGCTGGAGGGATGGGGAATATTTCAGAAGCAAAGCCAAAAGCACGGCTTTGACAGCACAGCATTGTTATCCCAGCACCGCTGGCCCAGCCCTCCAGCAGCAACTTCCTCGACGCAGCAACACTCTGTGTTAGAAGGTATTTCTAGCACTCAGATCAGATGCGGTCCAAAGCCAAAAGCACTTCCAGCATGGGACAGGAGCTCCCAGCAGCTGCAGACAGGGCATCCCAGCGGCACCACAGCACATGCACAGACCCCGGTCACGTCTGCTGACCTCAACCAGTCACCAGAGGGGCACACACAGCCACAATCCCCCTTTCAGCACAGCATTTGCACCTTCATCATCTCCCAGATCGGGCACCATTGGGATAGCAGGAGGCTGCACTGATTCCTCCTGTGGGCGAAGGCCACGTGTCACCCTGTGAGCTTGCACAGCAGCACACGTGTGGCATCACAGTCACCTCCAAGGGAGAAAAATACTGTATGTTTCACCTTCCATAAACGCTCGCTTCTTTTCTTCTTGTGGAAAGGGTAGCAGACACAGCAAGGTTTTCCTATCAACATCACAAGCCAGCCACAGTGCTGCTATAAACACTGCTTGAAATACCTGGTACAACATCCTAGAGTAACAATTGCTGTAAATCCTCTTCATCAGTGTCTGTTATTTCTGTCTCTAGGTGGACAGATTTATGGCTGGGATAGTCCAAGCAGCTGCTTTTCTTACCTGCCAGGGAGAGGTATAAAGCCAGATCCCCTTTCTATTGCAAGAGATCCTCTTCGGAGCTAATAACTACCTTCCACCCTCAACCTCACTGTGAATATTTTACTGCCACTTAAATTCATTCTTAGCCCCGATTTTGCTGCTGGCACGGGGTTTAGCCTGCTTTGGATAATCACCAGGCAAGTGACATGTTCTGTTCTCATTTTTGTTTGCGAGGCTGACTACAGGAGTAAAACCATGTCGCTGTCATGCCTGATGCAGACAGGTTTTGTACAAGTGCTTCCCCACAAAGCTCTGCCAGTGGAGCTCATTTCTAATCCTTTACATCCTTGCTCCTCCCTGGGGATGCAGGGCAGCTTTCAGAGCCAACACAGCTAGCAGGGCAGATTTAAATCCCTGCCTCCAGGAAACCCTTCCCTGCTATGCCAGAATAGTGTGGAATAATATATTTTGACTTTGATATCCTTGGCTTTGAAGATATCCTTTATGGGAGCCATCTGCCTGCTGAAATCTGTCGCTGGGCAGAACTGGGCACCTTGACTTTACCTCCAGTCTCCACTTTCCAGGCTCTGAGCTAATATTCCACTGCTAGAGCCACATTTCTAGCCAAATACTCTGTGAGAGATGGCAGGAAGATCAGATGGCAAGGAGGAAAAATATTCAGTTCCCTTGAATATTTAATATTAATTGGGGAAGTGGATGGGAAAGTCGGGTACACTCTGCACAAACACTTAATATACCAGATGGGTTGGACTAATTCTAAGCAGTGGTTTAGTAAATGTCTTCAGATGAAAATGAACACAGGCACAGAGCTGCATAAGAGGTATCCAATAAATTCTTCAATCAACATGCATTAAAGACCAGAATAAAGGCTATTTACCAAATATCAGTAGGTAAAAAACCCTCTACGATTTTAATGAGACATGAAGGCTAATTAGGAACTGGTACTTAAGACAGCAATAGCCGATGGAAAAAATGAAAAGCACCCATTTGAAAGCATCACTTCCATGTAACTGCATTTTTCTTATAACCTTGGCCTTAAACAGTTTCCACCAGGAAAACTGGCAGGCAGATGAGCTTTTACTCATTTAAGCAGTCAGCATCACTGCAATGATGACAAGGAAGAGCAGTCGGGTTTAGGCTGCACATTCGTACCCATCCTCAGCAGCACAGGGTGCCCGCCCAGCGACACCACAGCCCTGTGGGCAAACTCATCCTTCCCCCAGCAAAAAAAATCAACCACAGAGTCACACATCTCTTCTTTCCCTGGTTGAGAGCCTGCTTTTCACAGCCTTTGCTGCCTTTGAAGCTCAGAGTAAGAAATGCTGTGTGTCAGAGGACTTAAGTGGGTGCTGAGAAAGCAAAGTGTGTTTCCAGACTAATGAGTTTCTTGCCATTTCACATCATTTTCTGCATTCATCTGTGCAAACAAGAGTTGTATTATTATTATTTTGAACTACACTGTTGCCATGCTAAAATGTTGTTCCATGGCAGTAGCAGCCCTCCATGATAAAGAGAAGCCACCAGTGGCACCGGGGAGGCTGATGCTTATTCTGCTTTTATAGTTATAAAAAGCCCACGCAGGGAAAAGTAATTCAGAAAGATTACAAGCCATCAGCAGCTCTTGCTCAGATATTTCTTCAAGCGAAGCACTCGTGCATCTTCTCTTTAGGGAGTCCTGTCCTCACCATCTCAAGCACCAGGAAAACCTCGTTGCTTTCAAGGGACAGCTCTGCCCTCACCATGGGTCACGCCAGGCTGCTCCAAAGTTTTAGGTGAAGGACAGGTTGAAAATTCTGAGAGAAGCAGCAGAGCAGCAGAATCCCAAAAAAAAACCCCTCTGGGAAACAAGCGAGTCACCTAAAATAGTAGAACAGAACCTACAAAAGCTGTCGCTTCGGCAAACCTGTGATCTAATCCCATGAGTCACAGCAGCAGTGCCTGGAAAGCAGCGCAGGCTCTGCCTTGGCAGTTCTTCCCTTCTGCTCCCTGTGCCGAGGACTTCCCAATATCCCAACAAAACCCTGGGAGATTCAGCCCCGTCCCTTCCAACTTCTCCCCAGAAATGGGTGCTGGCAGCAAGCAAGACGTGTTTCCACAGTGATGAACCACCACTGCATCCTTTCCGCACACCCATCGCCACCCGGCACATCTCCCTTCTGCCCCCAGGGCTGAGACACAATGCTACAGGAGATGCTCCACCAGCAGCCCAGCAGCTGCCTGTATGCGTTATCCCACTTTGGATAACGTAGTGTCCAGCTCATAGATGCCTACTATTACTAATTATATAGAAAAGCTATTCAATGAGCAGTAGGATTTAATTTGGCACCACAAGAAAGAAGTAACTGCAGAACTGTGAAGGTGTAGGAAAGCTTGAAGGGGGGGGGGAAAAACATTGTTCACAGGGAATACCCACGGGTTGTCAGCATTTCTGGGAGTCAAGTTTAAGGTGAAACACTATCCTTCAAGAAAAGGTTGAAATTAACACCCTGATTAAGTTACAGTTCTGCAAAATCAGCTCATAGAAACAGGGTGAAAGGAGGATCCGAGCACAAACGGAGACCTAGGGAAGGCTTAGGTGTAAAGTCTTTAATCTTCATCTTCTTCCATGAGGGAAACAACAACAACATCTGGCTGACACCAGCACCAGATCCCCAGCCAGGTGGCTGGAAGTGCATTCTTGGAGCTGGGAAATACAGAGAGTGAAATTACCCTTGAGCAGATGGAAGCAGAGGAAGGTGCAGGCGTGACGTCACTCTACTTCCGTAGGCTTTGCTCTTCAGAAGCCTTTTGCGTTTGCGTACAATGTGACAGTTCAGTCCCATTATACAGCAAGTCTGTCCTGGATTGTGTCAGAGAGATGCCTGAGGATTGCAAATGCCCTCTAACAGGAACCTCGTGCTGAGATGATCACTTGAGGATGGGTCTCTGAGGGGCTGCTGCAAGCCATCGCCATCACCCCATGCACTGCCCTGCCTCACACGCAGCGATGAGCTCAACGAGGTGATGCATTGGCACAATTAAAGTCTCAGCCCTTTGGGATAATTGGTCTCATTAACTTTTGGAGACTTGTGGAAAACAAACATGACTTCAGCAGAATTAAATCACCTCCTTCTGTGGGACATCAATTACAGAAAATACCATCTCAAATTCTGCAGTGGACCACTCAGCACAAACCTGGATGAAGGACCCTTGCAAGTTTTAATCAGAGATCATTATGGGATGTGCAATATGTAGGGTTGCTTTCCAAACTGTTTACTTGGGATATTCTAGTAAGGAGCAACTCTTCCATGGCATTCATGGTCAGAATGCAGAATAGGGATGCTGCACGGGAGGGAGGAGGAACTAGGGAGAGAGAGAAAGGAATAAAGAGAAGGAGAAATGCTTTAAAGCACAGCACAGTTATTGATGATGCAAGTAATTAGCACAGGGTTATGATTATCTTACTGAACAGATCATACAGTGGGATCTGTAGACAAAAGCACACCAGGGCTCACAGGGAAATTCAATACTAAATTGGAGGGTGGAAAAAACCAGCTAAAGATACCGGCGAAGGAAGAACTGCCAGTGGTTCTAGATATTAAATAAGCCCTGTGGAAACAGTCTAAAGGGTTCTGTGTAGTAAATCCTTGAGCAACACACACAGCAAGAAAGAAAAATAAGATTAGGAAAGAAAAAACCTCTTTAGCCTGCTTCCCATGGAGCACGAGGGCAGGCACTTGCACTTGGCTAAAGGAGGGGGTTTTGCATTGTCTCAAAGCCTCTGCCGCATTTCCCTTGTCTAGACATCTGCACTCTGCATGCACAGTACGGGCACAGCTGACGGCAGAGGGGAGATCTGACTTGCATTTCCCATCGCAGTTTGCAGAGCCATAACTGATGACGCACACTGCAAGCCAGGGAGGAGACTCGGGGCTTGCTTTGCCTTTTGCTGCATAGACACGCTCCAAAGCCGCTCTGGCCCTTAAAAGGGCATTTGTGAGCCACCAGGCAAAGCACGGCTTGGAAGTAAGAGGTCCTGAGCCCTGCAGCTGCCCTCCTTTGGCTCTGCTGTGACACACGGGGAGAGCAAACCAGCCCCGTACCTGGGGAATCACACAGAGCATTCCTGAGGATACGCTTGCTCCTTGCAAGTTGGGCTACGAAGGTGGATGGTGCTAACAAGAAATCCCACAGGTAAGGAAAAGGCTTAATGAGGGTCAGAGAAGGTGAAATCCAAGCTCCTCCAGGCAAAGGGAGGTTCTGCAAAACTCTCACCAGCCCTGATTTTTTTCAGCTTGCACCCAGCATGGAGAGCTATTCTATCACGGCAATTATTGGCATGGAATTATCTCGTTAGGGAGACCCAAGTGCTGCACCAAGATTTCCCTGGGGGATTGTCCTCACTCACACATTGGACAGAATGGAGAGCAAGGTTCAACTGGAGAGCAAGGTTCAACCTCTCAGCTTGATCCCTGACACACAAAACCTCAGGACTACTCAGACATCTGATGTCAATTCAGGTCCCAAAGTCCTTTGGATGGTACAACCCCAAATCAATGACTCCAGCCTCTGCTTCTCCCCATTAAAGGGGATGAAGCAGCAGGGCTGCCTGCTGTGAACCTTCACTCAACCACATTTCTCAAGTGGGAGGACTCGGGCTGGGCTGCTGTGGCACCCAGCTTGCTTAGAGGCACATTGTGCCACTGGAAATGCTCTCACGGGCCATCAGGCTGCGATTCCTTACTGAGATGTAACCCAAGGTTCTGCCCAGCACCAACAGCCAGCGGCCACCGTGGCCGTGCCCCTCTCCAGCCTGGTGGGAAGTCAGATTAAAGAATCAGAGCAATCCTTTCCAGTTCCAAAGGCAGTGAGCTCCCCTAGCCATGTCATAGCAACCAAGTTACATAGTCCGGATCCCAGGAGCCCCACACAGCCTCACCTACAGAACCAGCCACCCCTGTGCTTCTCTAGGCAGAAAACACAAGGTTTTTGTGCCAACCACTCTCAACCCATGTATTTTCCTGTGTATTTTTAAACAATTCGTCCAAATCAATTCTTTGCATACCTTTCCAGTCACCTGGGGACATGAGATTTGCCCAGTTCAGCTCGGTGATATAATGTTGTTTGTTTCCTTTTTTCAGGGGATACGAGTACATTTCATACATTAACCGGAGCCTTTCACCAGCACAGTTAGTTCAGCGGGCTAGGCTGGTCATAGGGCTTTGTTACTAAAGAGATGCAGTATGAGCTGATACAATAAACAGCAACATATGGGACTGCAGGGTGGATTTGCAGAATGTAATTAAGTGAACTGGAATCTGGCCAGGAGAGTAAAGGGAGACTAAATATTATTTAGATTTTTTTCTCTTTTTTTGGATGGCCAGAAGAGATCTGGGCTTTTCATTCCTACCCAGTCCAGGCACAAGCTGGGGAACAGGTCCTGCTTGTTGCAGAGGGCAGCAAGCTCAGCTGACTCAGCTGATCTTTTTTGGACCCCACTGACCAGTAACTCTATGGGCTGGGTTGTGCTTGGTCAAGCATCCACAGGAAGAAGTTCATGGATTAGGATCCCAAAAATCTCACTTGGATTCCCATCTTGGCCCTGTACATGACCTCTGACACCCTCCTGCACAAAGCAGGGCATCAACTTTTAACCCCTTTCCCCCTTAGAAAATCACAGGCAGAGGACTCAAACATTTTGTACATACAACAGCCAATGCAGCTGGACACGGATCTCACCTGGGGTCTCTGGAAGAGCAGAGGGTTGGATCTGTAACTGCTGAGCCAGGTGCTTGCACTCTCATTTTGCCACGTCTTGCAGTCTCAAACTCCAAGTCACGTAGGACATCTCCACACCTTCAGCACATCCCTACCACCAGCCCTCGCTTCAGGAGCTGCACCTGAACCAGGCTTTTCCTCAGCTGTTCCACAAAAGCCTCCTTCACTCTTGGCTAAAGCATCCCAGGAGCTTCTCCAGCATCTCCCTGGGCTCAGCTCCACACTCCCTTACAAACCCCTCTGGTGATCATGGTTCCAATTACCTCCTCCTGTTTCCTAGATGAGCCAGCATGAAAGCTGCTTCCTGCCCTGCCCAGGAGAAGAAACCCACACCCTCCCAAACCAAGTCTGGTGCCCCATCTACCTTTTATTAAGGAGTGCTCAGTGCCTGATGGGGCTCCTGTGGCTCCACCTCCCCAGTGAAGCCCCACAGCTGCATCTGCCCCCACCCAAGGCCTGAGGTTAAGTAGTTCTTGGAAAACCACCTTCTTTTAAGACTCCACTACAAGACCCAGAGACCTTTCTTATCCTGGAGAGAAGCTGGACCGTGCTGCAGCACATCTCCACCATTCCTTTACCCTTCCTCCATCACCCCACTCAGCTGTCTCATCCCAGAGCTCCATCCTGACCCAAAATATGCCTAATCCTGACCCAAAATACTCCCTCTGCTCCCAGTCCTCCTCCAAGCATCCACAATAAGAAGAACAGGTTGTCCGAGGAGGTGGGAGGGGGAAGCAAATCACCCAAGCTATAACTCAAGAGGACAAAAAGCCCTGAAATTGCTGTTTCTGAGCAAAACAAAGAGCTAGGAAGAACAGTGAAGTCATGGTGAAAGGCAGAGCCAGGGAAAGCAACCCTCTTTTTGACTTCTTCTGCCTCTAGAGAGCATTGTTGCGTTTTCTTCCCAGCAAGAGACAGGAACAGAGGCATCTCTTGCGCTGTGAGCAGAAGCACTTGAGATGCTGCAGTGGCACACAGCAATCTCACATTAAACTCCCTACATCTCTTTTGCAAGCTCTGAGGACTAACAAAGCCTCTCAGAGGAGGTCACTGTAGTTTTGGATCCAGCTCACTTTCCATCAACAAAACACTTCTGGGGAAAACGGCACTTGTTCCTTCTTGAAGATGGCAAAACAGCTCCATTCGCACCAGGGTGTGGGCAGGGAACTGTGAGAAAGCTGCTGAAATGACTGGCAGAGGGAGGAGGAGGAAGAAGGGAATGTCCCATGTTCACTTGCAATGCTCACCGGGGCTCAGTGTGGACACAACCCTTCCTCAGGCTCCAGGAAAGAGAAATCGCCTCTGATGAGACCGATGGTGAGCGCTGGCTGCCACTGGGGTTGCTCTGTGCTCACGTCCCAGAGAGCGGCTGCCCTTGCCCTGCCTGCAGGATCAGGCTTTCTGCACCCTCTCCATGGGACACAACAGCCACGTGTCCTTCCCACTCTGCTATTCTCCATCCACACATTCCTCATTCCTCCACCGCCCTCTCCCTGATAAGCCCAACTCATTACCCAAAATCAATTAAAATGCATTTTTAAAGGAGCGTCATTGTTATTAGGGAGAGAAAGGTTATTACTGGTCCGATTTGCCATAGCTAAAATAATTACTTCGTCCCACCCGGTGTGAGTCAGGCTGCAGCTCCCCAAGCCTCTGGCTGTGGATGGAGAGGCAGCGTTGACGGGAGCTGAAGGGTGATCTGTTGAGGCTGATGGTCTGATAAGGGAGTTGTAATGAGCTGTGTTCACTGAACCACTCTCCTCTCTGGCAGAGCTGTTCAAAGCAGGCATTTCTCCCGTTGTTGTCTTCTTCAAACCACAGCCAGGTCCTCAGTCTCCCTTGCTTGCAGGACAGCAGAGGTGAGTGATGGAGCAGGACCTGCGCAGGGGGCAGGACGGAACCGGAGTGGCAAAGGCAAAGGGAGGCACGTGAATGGCATTTTACATTAGCTCAGCTACGGCAAAAGCACTTAGAAAACTGCCACCTGCACATCCAGTGTGTCCTGGAGGAGGACAGGAGATGGACTTCAGATCACGGGCACCTGGACAGAGCAGAGGGAAGCTGAAGTTCTGCATTCAGTGGCTGTCTCTGTGCAGCCAAGAGCTAAATCCACTTACGATTATGCACTTATTTGCAGAGGACACAAAAATTATAGCACCTCTGCAGAACAGTAAATGCCTGCTCTAAGTTTCAGAGCTGCTCCTCAAACTGTCCCCCTGCACGCTGTGCCCAGACGTTTTCCCAATGTCTCCTGCATGGAACAAGCCAGGCTCCACCCCAGCGGTTGCACGCTTTGAGGCAGAGGTTTGGGGTTGGCTCTCACCTGGCCTCTCTACCTGCCACGCTGCAGGAGAAGGGAGCTGGGATGCTCTGGGGTCAGCGAGCCAACTCAAACAGCTCCCTTGGATTTCACGGCTCCAAGCGAGAAGTTGAACCCAACCTCACACCATTCTCTAGCACTGGAAGTGACTTCTTCCCCTGGAAGGATTAAGCATCCTTTAAAAACCTGTGGAACTCCAAGAGTGGGAATTACTTGGAGTGGAAATTACTCAGAGCACGCCTGAGCCATCCCTCTGCTGCAATTAAATTTCGGGAAGCCTCTCCCCAGCTCCTGGAGGGGAGGCACCTGCAGCCAGCAGGCTGGGACGGCAGGACTGCTCGGGCAATCAGAACCTTCCCAGCAATGAAAATCGACTCCCTGAAACCTTTGGATCCTTGGAAAACATTCAACTCAAGTTGAGAGCTGCTGCCTCTTGCACACGGCCATCCAGTGTGACCTGAGCTCACAAGTTTCACACAGCAGCTCTTAAGTGTCTCTCCTCGCTCTTTGCCCCCACGATCTGCTGAGCAGATTCCCTCACCAGCTGAGATCTCGCTGTGTAAACCTTGGCTGGGAGCAGGGAAGCCCCAGTCCCCCTCCCACCACCGGAGTTCACCCCTTTTAGAATGATTAAAGCTTTGCTTCAGGGCATCTGGGCACAGAAGGAAGAGGTGGCTCCAGTTTTTGGCTACCACCTGTCCTTTCTTGTGGATTTTCTGTGGTTTCGCCCCTCCCCAGCGCCCCGCTGCCTCCCTCTGCCCTGCTGTTGAAGTGGATGATCTGTTACCCCGCTCCCAAGGATGTCAGCACTCCTGTCACCAGCCTCCCCTTCCACGGATGCAGCACTCCTTTCCGAGCACTCTGCTCACTGCACCAATTCACTCTTCCCTACCGCACTCCAATTAAAATGTGGCAAAGGAGCAAACAATTTTTTCCTTTATCTTTTTTCAGATGCAACTTTTTCTTTTTTTTTTTTTTTCCTCCAAGAATGCCATATTTTCAGCCTGGTATTGTAAACTGACAGCAGCTTTGAAGGCTGAGTGCTGGGGCAGCAGAGGTTTGGGGATTTTCAGTCTTTTAATCCATTCAGTGGAGGAATGACCTCAGAATCCTCCCAAAAGGCAAGAGGTGGGATCCAACACGTGCTGCCAGGAGAGGGTTGTGGTGCTGGGGAGGGGAGAGTGCCCCAGCTCTTCCCAGCAGCCAGCCAGACTTGCAGGAAAAAAACAAGCTCACAGCTGGGCAGGAAATAGGGCATCAAGTACCTCTTAGAGACAACAGAGTGAATCTCGAGGTGGAGTGTGTGCTTTTTCCAGGCCAGAAGCAGCTGCCAGCAAGCCCAGCAGAGGTGGCAGGGTGTTCACCGCTCGTTCTGGGGGCTCTGAAGCCATTACCCATCTAGGAGATGACTATCAGTGAGCCTTCGTGTCCCCCTGATGGGCTGACAGCACCTTGTGCCCAGGACACCAATAAGACTTTCATAGAAGTGACAAAACCCTCAGGACTTTCCTATCCCCTCGCCGCAGGCACCGCACACCAGAGCCCAACAGGCAGCAAGGGGCTCACACTGGCTTTGCCATGAATGAAGCCATCACTGAAGCACCCATCCCATTCCCCAGTTCTCCAGCCTCTCCCAGGCAAAGCTGGAAACACGAGCAAACCCCTCCAGGAACGGCTGCAGGGCATTCCCATGCTTCCCCTCGCTGTGGCAGGACCAGGGATGTGGGACAGAGGGACTGGTGGTCCTGCACAAGCCCTACACCCCCTCGCTGCTGCGAGCATTAACCACTGCTTGCTTCTCCCTCCCATGGCTGCTTTTAGGAAAATGAAAGCCATCACCTCGGTAGTGCTGGAAAAGCTCTGGAAAATCCAATGCACTTGTCAGAAGGAAACAGGCTCCGAGTCAGCAGACTTTGCAGAGGGAGCCAGCGGTGATGGGTGATGCCAGCAACCTGCAAGCCGAGGTTACGGCTCCTCTGCGATGGCAGAAGGCTGACAACAACAGAGCAACCCCCAAACCGCATCCAGAGGGTTTCTCCCTGCAGGGAGGCCACTATTTCCCCAAATCCGTGCTCACAGTGGACAATCATGCAGAGGCATTTCAGCCTCCGTAGGGGAGAGACCATCACTGCTTCCCCGTGGCTGCAGGCAGCACCGGAGCCCGCGGTTGCTGCTTCCCGCAGCTCTGCCTGGGCACTGCTGGAAATCATCCCCACATGTCACAACACGGGCAGGGAAGAGGGTAATCCAGAGGGTGTTGTTGTGACTTTTGTTCTGTTGGTTTTTACAGTGGCTGTTCTCCAACTATTAAACAATCGGCCGACCGAGGGATGCTGCAGCAAGGTCAGGAGTTCTATTGATGTTTCGGCTTCCCCAGCACGGCTGGGATTCACCGAGGCAGAGGGAAGGGTAAGACACCTCTTTCTTGGAGGTGTCTGAAATGAAGCAGAGATGTTCCTTGTTGCAAAGCCAGACTAAATACACCTAACAAAGCTGTGCCATCCATGTAGAAATTAATGCACAGCTCAGATGCTGCAGCAGGGTTTATCTGATGCTTTATGAATGGTGGCAAAGGACAGAGAAAGCCAGAAAATCAGCTTGGCCCACAAATTCAGATGGCCATGCACTCAAAAAAAAGGGTTATTTTTAGCCAGAGCATAGAAGATATTTCTCTCTGTTAAATTGCCCTCTGCTCATTATTCCAAGCCCGTGGTCCCTGCAAGGAGACCAGAAGTCAGGGAGCACAGTCTTTGTCCTGTGACTTATTTTGAGACCGGACTCGGCAGAAGAGCCTTCCCTCAGCCCTGTGTGGGTTTTGGCAAGCTCTCGGTTTTCACACCCACTCAAGCAAAAAGTGTATTTTCTAGCAAAGGAAAATATGTCAGGGCATTGATTTCTTGGGCGACTGCGCTGCAGAGCAGACAGAGCTAAACTCAGCGATGCATTAGGCTGTTGGCTGCAAACCAAATCCTGGTAAAAAAATGCTTCTAAACCAAGTTTTTTGTTGTTTTCCTGGTACATAACCTGCCTGCTCCTAGGCTTCTCCTTCTGTCCTTGGCTACCCCGCACCAAACTGGAGGGAGGGCGTCACGTGGGCTCCCCCAGCATCACTTCATGAAGGGATGCTTCCATTGAAAATTGGGCAACTCAAAAAGAACAGGCAAAATTATCTGACCTGTTGGGAACTGGTGTTTGCAGCCAGAGGGAAGTGAGAAATTATACCCAGAGGTACAATCTGGGGAGCTCTGCCTGCCTGACAGGCAGAGCCAGGAAGACGTCAGCATGCCACCTGTGTGGAGCTGGAGGGAGCCTGAGCCACAGGGAGAGCGTACTGATGCACCAGCACGTACTGTCACCATGAGGTCAAACCTTCACCATCCAGGGTTTGAGGAGTAAAAGGCCATGGCTGCTCATGCTGAGGAGCTCAGCGCAGGAGCTTGGCAGCTGAAAGGGCTGCAGAAGGCAGCAGACGGCTTCTGACACCTTGGGCCGGAAGGATTTCCAAGCTGCCTCTCAGCAGCAGCGCTGTAAATATCCGAAGAGGATTACGTCAGTTCTGGCTCTGGGAAGCCAGGAGGATCAATAGAGAAGCATTGCGTTTAATCACCTGCTTTAATAGCTTTGCATCTGACAGCAGCATGCAATGAAAAGCGTAGCCCCCCAACACAGGTAGCTGCTACGAATGGCTGAGCAAAGAGCCAGCACCCCTTCTCAGGGAGCAGCCGGGTCCTGCCAACGTGCTAATGACAGCAGCCCACCCGTCTGTAGGGACTGAAGGGGGCTGAACGACACCCCCTCTTTCATTTTCCATGATTTAATTGGTAGGTGTTCACCATGCAGCTTTGCAGGGCCTTGCTGTGCCACTGATGGAGGATGAAGCTTGGCTGCGTTCCTAGTAGGAGCACCAGGCACAGCAAATGTCTGAAGCCTCCCCCAGATTTTCCCGGCTTGTGCTCCCCGTATCTCATGATGTTCCGGGATTTTCGATGCTTTCATTATGAGTATGGTGAGTTTTTCCTTCTGGCCTCCAGTCCCTCTTGGCAGGTTTGACCAGATGGAGATAAATGATCACAAGAGCGATGGTTGGCACCGCTCCTCCACCCGTTCCACTTTGGTTTGTAAATTCCAAAAAGCAGGAAGAAATTGGCTGACAGGACTTGGCCACCATGGGATCCATCTGCAAGCAGTGACACCTAAAATGCCCCCATCCATCGAAAGAAGGCAGGGACAGGTCCACCTGCAGTCCCTCCGCGCGGCTCTGATGCTCTATGTACTCAATCGATTTGCAGCAACAGATTTGTTTTGGCCCAGAGATGCAGAGGCTGAATTTGCACTGGTTTCACAGGGCAAATTTTACAAATACAACTGAATTACCCTGGAAATGTTTGTCTAGAGGAAAAGTTTCCTTGGAAATCTCTTCAAAGAGGCCTAGGTAGAGACATCAACCCGGATACACAGGCACCATCGACTCTAGACTCAGAGAATCGTTAAGATGGGGAAAGACCTCTAAGCTCATCCAGTCCAACCGTCAGCACAACCCCACTGTGCCGACTAACCATGTCCCCAGGTGCCGCATCTACACATCTTTGTTTAATCTCTCCAGGGATGGAGACCCCACCACTGCCTGAGCAGCCTCTGCCAGTGCTTCACCATTCTGTCAGTAAAGAATTCTTTCCCAATATCTAATCTCAACCTACCACGGAACAACTTGAGGCCATTTCCTCCTATCTTATCACTTGTTACTTGGGAGAAGAGACCAGCACCCATCTTGCTAAACCTCCTTTCAGGCAGTTGTAGAGGGTGATGAGGTCTCCCCTCAGCCTTCTCTTCTCCAGGCTAAACAATCCCAGTTCCCTCAGCTGCTCCTCATGACTTGTGCTCCAGACCTTTCCCCAGTTTCACTGTCCTCCAGCAGGCACTGAGGAATAACCCAACACCAAACTGGATCCCTGCACCACAGTCGCTCGCTCTCCCACATCGCAGTTTGATGATGGCTGGATGGACCTCGCACCTCGCCCATGCCATCTCTGCCCATCTTGATCTTCCGACCCTCCCCAGCTCCTCTCCCAAATTCCCAGTACATCCCAGCACCACAAGCTTGCTCACACACAGTGAGAAAACCACTTAGCTGGAAGGGCAAAAGGAAGCTTCTCCAGCACCAACAGAGATGTACTAAGACAGTCGTAATTTCTTTAGAGAACATTTCCAGGCATGCCTGGATAAATTATTCACAAAGAATAAGAGATGAACCCATCTGGAAAATTGGAAGAAAGGCCATTGGGATCAGGCCCAGCAGCTTTTTCCTGTAATGCTATTGCCAGCTTGCAACGTTTGTGTTTGCTCCATGAAAGGATACAGCAATTATTTATATTGGTTTAATGGAAAGGGCCTTCGTAACGTGAAATAAAACACGAGCAGACTGTGAAGTAGAGAATAATGCCGTGCTCCTGGATAGGCAGGGCAGCAGGGAGGGTGGAACCCACCTCACCCTTGCAATAATAAAGAAATACCATCTCAGAACCAACTCAGCTAATTTTTACTCTATTTCTGCGTTAGCACTAAGAGCATTAAAATTCTGTTGCCATTTTTAGAGAAGAAAACATGTTTCAGTAATGTTTGTTGGAAGGATCATTAGGATAACAGTCACCCCCGCAATGTTTTATTGCAGGCATTTACTTCCACGCTGCCATTCGCGGTGATTACTCCCCAAATTACTTCTAAACATCCAAACTACAAAGGGAAGGAGTTAGTCTAGTGCTGGGATGGATTGCTGTGGTTTCTCTTGCAAGACTAATAAGAATATATCTCTCTTTTTTCACAGCATTTTGCTTAAAGAGGTTCTGGAGCAGCTGACAAAGCGGGGTAAATGATTCTCCAAGACGGCAGAGCTGACGGCAAAGACACGACCCGTCACCCTCCAGTGAAGCCAAGCAAATCAGAAAGCAAATCAGAAGAATGACCCACTAATCCCCTATTAAAAAGCCAATTATCTGATATGAATGTGCTTAGAAAGGGGGGGACGACCCCAAAACCCTAAAATTTACACAAGGCAGCTGACGAGTGCATCTCACAGCAGTGTTAGATAACAAACATCTGGGATTTCTGCTTCTTTAATCAACATTTAGTGCAGGTTTAATAATGTGTATTAAGAGCAGACAAGCAAAAAGGAGCTTGGGAAACGACAGGAAAATAAAGTAGATAAATGCACTAATTGCAGCTTATCTGATAGCTCCACTTTCTCCTCTACAGCTGAGACTCCAGATCTAATATTTATGCATTAGGCAGGATTCATTCCCTGGGATAAAGCTTGACTTTGCAGGGCGAAAGCAGCTGATGGATGGGCAGCATATCTCACCAAATCCCAGCAGACTGCTTTGTCCAGCTACCACAAATTGAAAAAGAAAGTATCTTGCAGCAGACAGCGGCTGTTTGCAGCAGGGAAGACTTGATCTACCTGGTTTCACAACACATTTGAGCAGGGTCACTTTACACTTTGAAGCCGCAACCGTTTTTTCATGTGTTTGTGTGTTTGGGAGGAGGCAGAAGGACTCCATCCTTCTGGGAAGATCCTGCCCAAATAATCTGCATATGAATGAGATGCCCCAGACTAGAAAAGTGTATCTTGACCACATCTCACAAAGAAAAAAAAGAGATAAATATGGAGAAGGCAGACACCGATGGATACAGCCATGGCAAACGGCCAAGTCATAGAATCAAGGAGTGGTTTGGATTGGAAGGGATCTTAAAGCCTATCCAGCCCCCTGCCATGGGCAGGGACAGCTCCCAGTGGATCAGGGGGCTCCAAGCCCCATCCATTTTGGTCTTGAACCCCTCCAGGGATGGGGCAGCCACCACTGCTCTGGGCAACCTGGGCCAGGGCCTCCTCATCCTCACAGGAAAACATTTCTTCCTAAAATCTCATCTCAAGCTCCCCTCTTTCAGCTGAAAACCAGTACCCCAGCTCAGCCCAGTAAAACAACCATTGCCTGAAGGTCTGATGGAGGATGCTCCAAGGCTTTAACCATGCAGCTTCATGTCCTGATTCATCCAGAGCTCCCTTTGTCGAGGGTCCAGGGTTCACCATCTCTGTGGCTCAGTCTTTTCAATGGCTCCATCAGTTCAGACACTGTTAAGCCAGAAGTCTGTCATCCCGAGGGACACAGTCCAAAGCCCATCTCCCTGCATTTAGGCAGCCAACACACATTTTGGCTTTCCTGTCCATTTTTTCTCCAAGCAGTGTGTCCGAAGAGGCTTGTAAAATGTTTGCTTCCATTTAATGCTTATGCAAAGAAACAGCCAAATCTGGGGTGGCCTCAGCTGGTGCGAGACTTAAAGGGGAGGCCTTGGGAGGGCTCTATCCAAGGCAAATCCCAGGCAGATAGCATCTTCGTGGACCGCAGAAGCCAGCTCCCTGTTGTTCTATGTAACCACAGCATCTGTAGACCCTTTTCGTGCAGTAATCAATCACAAGGAGACTTGGTGGCAGGGCCCTGGCAGAGACCGAGTGTGTCAAAGTTCCTGAGCTCAGGCATTTCCACAGAAGGCAGAATTTAATGAGGAGAAAAGCATAAACTGGAATAACCAAGAGCAGCCAAAGTGCTGACCCAGTAAATTCAAAGAGAAGCTTTTTTGGGGGGTGGGGGGAGAAGTGTGCAGAAATAATTGTTCCCGAAGCTCATCACTGGCAAGTCATCATGGGTGCTGCCAGTCCATTGCTGATGGGAAGGAGATTAAAACGCAGGAGTGAAACCACTTCGCTCCTCTGGGCTCTGGGTTGTGTTTGACAGTGGATTTTTTCCCCTCGAGAGCCATCGCAGAGGACATGCACTAGTTAATTCTCCACGCTCTGTTCTCTGCAGAGTGTTATGAACACACTCTCCTGAGCGGCCGCCAATAAACGGGAGCTACCTAAACCCAGGAGAAATCTAGAAATAAGCCAGCCTCTCCTCTCTGAGTAATTTCCCCTGCAACTTGTGCCAACATTTCAGAAAGAAATCCTCCCAGCCAGCTCCTGAGCCAGCTCTGGAGACAGCAGCATCCTTTCAGCCCCCCTGCTTTCCTTCCTCTGCCTGAAGCACAGTTGCACCCACTCCCCTGGGAGAGGCAGCCACATGCCTGGAGGGGGTTGAGTAAGGATACGCTGGGCACTGCCAAAGCACTTCGCAGATCAGCACCAGCTTTCTGATATCTCCACTCTCTGCATTAGCCAAGAGAACTGCTACAATCCCAACCGACACGCTTCTCCTCCTAAAGCCACGGGGAGATGGTGCTGGGAGGTTGCAGAGCCCAGTGGGGCAATGGGTTGTGTCCCACAGCAAAGCTGGATGAGGCCACACGTGAGTTTGTGTGCCGATGGCATTGCCTGGAGGCTGAGCGTGTAACTCACGGCCAGTGCCGCCCATTGGGTTGGTCCTTGCTGAACTGGAGTATGGAGCATTTCAGCTCTGCTAACCCCACCTTGCTGCTTCCATCGAACCAAGGAAAGGAGGCCAGGCTCTGCCAGGCTGGGATTCAGCTCTTCTCCAACAAACCTAGCCCTCGTTTTCAGGAGCATTAATCTCACAGCATGTGCAAAACAATGTGGAATGTAATTACAGTGCTGTGTCCACCCGTGCCTGCAGTGCCACAGAGGCAGGGATGCTCTTGACAGAGCTGCCCAAAAGGATCGCAGGAGCCTCCACTGCCCTGCCAAGGGCTGGAAGCTATAGAATGAGGATTTTTGCTGGTTTTCAGGTCAATAAATCCCCTCCTTAGGGCACTGACTCTCACATCATGTTGGTGCAAGATAGGGAGGGTCTGTGTGGTTGCAGGGGTGGGTGACCAGCAGGCTGGTATCCATGTGTTGCAGGACCAACAGGCAATGTGTGTGGCACTCACTGATCAAGGCTTCCCAGGAATGTCCCAGCTCTCCCTAAAACCCCTGCAGGTACCTGAGCTGTAATGAGACCCCCCCCAACCCCTTGTCCTAGGCAGAGATTTTGCTAGGCAATTTCTGAAGGGGGTTGCAGCCTGCTCTGATGCAAAGGGAATTTCAAGCCTTTACTTGTACCCTGGCCTCTCCAACTGCCATATCTATCCCACAGTCATGGTTTCCAGAAAAGAATGGCTCAGGCCTTGCATGACTTTGCAAAGGATCACCTTTCCAAGCCACAGCACTTCCCAAAGCCCTGCACCCAGCCCTACTCTCCATCCCCGCCTGCTCCCCCAAACCAGTTTCCTCCGCTCAGCCGCCTGGTCTCTCCAGACAGGATCCTGGCAAAAAGAGGAGAAATCCAGTCTCCCAGGCTGTGATTTTCAACCCAGAATGATTTTCATTATATCTATCCCGAAGGCGCAGAGGGGGGACAGGCCACACAGGCACTGAGCAGCCTGGAGGTTGTTGGAGTCAGAAGAAAATGAGGCAGAGCATTGCTTGCACAGTTAATTTGAACCAACCGGCGCCTGGTGGAGCAGGCAGGAGAGCTTGTCCCACAGCAACAGCCAGCATTTTCCAGGGATACCACAGAGCTGGGATGCTAGCAGGGAGGGGAGAGCAAAGGGCTTAGTCAAAATATTTGGGTACAATTATTTCAAGAGTGCTCCAGGCATGTGAAGATGGCACACGCACCGGGGATGTGCCCTCGTCCGTGCCTGCAGCCCAAAGCCAGGCAGAGGCACAAGGAGGGCTGGGGGACACCAGGAGAGCCCCATGGGTGGGTTGCAGAAAGATGAGCCTTGACCCCTCCTGCGAGAAGTGCCTGCAGCAGTGAGATATGATGTCTTACATGGGACATTGCAGTTGTCCAATGCACATCCTCTTTCCAGCATCCGCCGCTCTCATTTTGTACATAATTAATGGAGTGTTATTATTCTGCTTAATACAATAGCTGCAAAAAAAGAAACGATTACTCTGGATAGAACTTGCACTTAGAAAAAAATTGTATTTCAGGACTAGGGAGACGTGTCTTACCGTGAGTCGTTGGCCAGGGAGCACCCAGAGGTGTGGAGAAAGTAGTGAAGTACCAAGCAGACAGATCCAGGGCCAGGCAGAGCTGGGCAGGCTGGGTGCTTGGCTTCTGGTTAAAACTAGAAATGCTTCTTCTTTCACCCTGGCATGAAAGAAACTCAGTAATGGAACATGAAAAAAGCATCGGATAAGAAATAATAGAAAACTCACATTCTAGCAGTGGATTTGGCCAGGGTAGATGCAGGAGTATCCTCTCAGCTGGGTTAAACACTCAGGAAAGGAGCCACAAAGCCACACACATGAGGATGGGAAATAACAGCAGGTCAGGATGTCAAAGCAGGTTTTCTCGGGGCAAGGGAGAGAAATGGAGGGTTTGGGTCTGCTGGGGCAGGGAGATGGCGTGACCAAACAAAGACACCGGGCATCCAGGCAAGGTGAGAGATGCCTGGGCACATAGCTGGTTGCTAGCGGGATCCATACAGTAAAATGCATCTTCCCAGCATCTCTCCTGCCTTCTTCAGCTCTGTTCCCTCTTTGGGGAGGGACCCATCCTCACTCCAGGCAGGGAAAAACCCTAGCACAATGCTTGTTGCACATCACAGAGGGCTCCAGTGCAGGGCAAGGGAAAGCAGAGCCTCCCATCGGCCACCCCTGCCTGCAACACTGCCAGGTCACAGCCCAAACTACCTGGATCATCCCAGCCTCTCACCCCAGGCGGGCACAGCACGCAAGGGAAATCCCAGGGGCCGCTGCAATTAGCTCTAAAGAATCAGCCCTGCCAGCTGGTTTGAATTTTCCTTGTGTGTGCAAAAGAAAAAAACAATATATTAAATGATCTTTTAATACTTATCCAGCATTGCTCTGAAGGCTTTTTTAGCTAAACTAAAACGTATCACCCATGCCTTGCTGGTTTGCATTAATAGCCCAAAGGGGAGTTAACGCTGGCTCAGCTCGTGTGTAAAACATCCCAGAGAGCTCGGCGAAGGCGGCCGGCGCTGTGCATGGGCCGGGAGCTCTGACAGCCCTTCCTTGGTTTGTTCCCAGCTCACTGGCACTGCAGTCAGCGGCTGAGCCTGTGCCACCCGCCCGGCACCGCTCCTGGCCCGGGTTAGCTGCAGCTCCAGCTCGTGAAGGTCTGCGTGTCCCTGGGAGGTGTGGGGCAAAGACAGCAGCTCTTCGTGTTTTACGGCCAGTCTCACCAAAGCTCTGTGCAGCGATAAGGCTCGGGGTGCCAGGGCTGATGCCAAGCCCTGTGTGGCCCTGCCTTCCTACCAGCAGGAGCAGGGAAGGGATTGTACTGCTGGACTTGGCATGGGTGAGGCTGCACTTCGAATCCTCCATTCGGTTTTGGGCCTGTCACTGCATGAAGGACACTGAGGTGCTGAAGTGTGTCCAGAGAAGGACAACGGAACTGCCAGGACAACAAGTGAAGCGGCTGAGGGACCTGGGGTTGTTTAGCCTGGAGAAAAGGAGGCTGAGCGGAGACCTCATCACTGTCTACAACTGCCTGACAGGAGGTTGATGCTGGTCTCTTCTCCCAGGGACAGGTGATAGGACGAGAGGAAATGGCCTCAAGTTGCACCAAGGCTAGACATTAAGAAAAATGTCTTCACCAAAAGGGTTCTCAGGCACTGCAAGCAGCTGCCCAGGGCAATGGTGGAGTCACCATCCCTGGAGGTGTTTAAAAGACAGGTAGATGAGGTGCTCAGGGATGGTTTAGCAGTGGACAGGTACGGTTAGACTCGATGATCTCAAAGGTCTTTTCGAACCAAGCGATTCTATGATTCCATTATTCCCCCATAAATACGAGCTGCATACACAACAAAGAGTCCCAAAACACGCCAGGCAGCACAGTGTCAGAGGTTGCAGTGGGTGGATCAACCCCATCAGCACCACAACAAGCTGGTATGAAATCGCGCAGCAGCACGATCCATCCTCTCACCAGCATTCCCCTAGCAGCCTGTCCTCCTGGTGCTGCCAGAAACAGGGCAGAGCTTCCCGGTGCTAATTTACTTCCAAGGGAGGTCTAATGAATTTGTAAAGCACAGTATGGTTACAGCTCACCTTGGCATCTCTCTTGGCTCAGCATGGTGGAAGGACCCATCCCCGTGAGCCAGGCCCATGCACCCAGAGATGTGCAAGTCCTCCCAAACTGCAGGTCAACAGTACTCACCAAACTCAGCTCGTCCAGCATCTTCATGCCAGCTGGCCTCAGCCTCTCCCCTTTTTCTCTCCGGCTTTATCAGCTTCAATTAAAACTCCTATACATGGCTAGTTCTTTCACTAGGCTATTATCTCCCATGTGCTCCACTGCCTGCCTCATCCAGCTCGTTTCATCAGGAATCATCTCTTGATGAGTGGAGCTGTATTCAGGAGGCAATACTTGGTCTGTGTTTGTGTCTGAATGGGTCTGTTTATGTGCCCCCAAGAAAAGATAGATGTCTCAAGGACCCATTCTCAGTGCTTTCAAGGATAAATCAGGGTTCAGATTAGAGATGTGCCTGCTGTACGTTTATTTCCATCAGAGCAATGATTTGCTTCACTGCAGGAAATTGCAGTCAGGAAGAAGGAGGAGATGGAGATGACCCTGCCCTGCCTCTGCACTTATTGCTGTCAAAGTTGCAGGTCACACTGCCCAGCACGCTACTGGGACCCAGATGTTCTCACCTTCAACGCACCAATTTCGTGGATTTGTGTTTTACCCATTCTGAAGCCAGCGAACAACCTGCAGAGATTCTCTCTTATCTCCCTCCCTGGAAAATCAGATCTCATGGAAAGGGCATTTGAAACTGCCTTCCCTGGTTTCACACATCAAACTACTGGGGGTTCCTCGTGGTGCCTCTCTGATCCGACAGGTTCAAACTAGGACCAGGGGAGGACTGTAGGGGATGAAGGATGAACCCTCCAGAAGAGAAGGTTGTTGCAGGCTCCTTTGGTCCCCATCCCATATGCTGAGACCTCCCAGACCCCTGGCACCCCCTCCCCTGCCCTCTCTGGCCCTGCCACCCTCCACACGCTCTCTGCTCACAGCTCTGCTCTTTCCCATCCCATACATTCCCTTCCATTTAGAGATACTGTCAGTCAAGAATTAGAGTTCAGATGTTTATTATTTCTAATTCCAAGCCAAAATCCGAGGCAGCACTGTTTAGTCTTTCCCTCTGCTCTCATAGCTGAAGTATGGCAGCTGAGTCAGCATTCTGCATCACCCAGCACGGCGCATTCCCCACAGACAGATGGCAAACTCTTAACTCTTCAAGCAGCTCTTAGATATTTTTACTGCCTATTGCTTTTTGGCCTCCTGTTTATTTTTTGAGCTGAAATAAGCAGAGTGATGGAAAAAAGAAATCTCCTGCCGAGTGTTGCATCAGAAAGCAGATTCCCATAAGGATTAATTTCAGTGGAAACAGCAAGACTTTCATTTTTTTGGCAGGGTGAACTCAGCAAGGGCTGAGCTCTGGATTTCCCAACACAGCAGAGATGATTTCCTGTGCTGAGCACCTCAGGAACCTCCTTTGCTTTGACCTCCCTGCCAGCACCTTCCTGACCCCCCTCCCAGGTCTGGTTTCTTCTCCAAGCGGTATGAGCCCACACTGCCCATGGCATTGGCTGGAAGGCGAGTGAGGGTGGGCAGACCCCACTCACCTCCCAACTGCTGGGCAGCATTTACCATCCTTTCTGCACACAACATCTCTGCCCAAGCTGTCTCCCAGCCTTTGTTCATGTTTGGTGTTGCTCCTGGCTTTGGAAGATCCTCCTTGTTTCCTCAAGAGCCCAACACCACAACGACAAGGAGAAGCTCTCTGCATTCAGACCTGTCTTTCCATACGAATAGGCTCTGGCCACCAAAAATTACCCTACAAGGGGCAGAGCATGGGGACCAGTGGGAGCTGTGTTGGGGGAAGATAGTTTCCTCCCTTGTGTTGCTTTATCTTCGTACGAAGCATGAGAGGACCTCTGCCTGCAGACTGCAGGGCACTTTCCTGGAAGATAATGTAATGCTTAACAAAGAACCTTGCTTTTTTTGTTACTATATGTGTTGTGTCAGGAAAGGCAGATGATCTTTGACTCCCTCTAATACCCTGAGCAGCAGAACTGGCTCTTGGGAGTGAGGAATATTTCTTACTTAGGTATCCCATCTGTGCGTGAGGTGCTAACGCTAAGTAATAACCTGCAGCAATTTGTGCGTTAGGAAGTTGGAGATCATTAGCTGAAGCTTTCCTACTACCCATTTCTCCTTTACTAAAGAGAGTAAAGCTGAGCTTTTGGGGCCTCTTTAGTACAGAAGAGGGAAATGTGTCGAGATACAATCAGAAGACCTATTGATTCAGATAATCACTCAAGATGTTTCAAGCACAGACCACCAGATAGCCAAGAAAGCCCTATCCAAACTGCCTTGGGCTTGGATGAGTTGGTCTGGCACAAATCATAGAATCATAGAATGGTTCGGGTAGGAAAGGACCTTAAAATCCATCCAGTTCCAACCTGCTGCCACGGGCAGGGACACCTCCCACCAGACCAGGCTGCTCAAGGCCCCATCCAACCTGGCCTTGAACGCTTCCAGCGATGGGGCAGACACAACTTCCCTGGACAACCTGTTCCCCTGGAGTGTGGGTGGTTCTGGGCAGGCAGAGCTGAACCAAGACACATGCCATGCTCCTGGCCACGCTGTGGTACGCCTTCCTTGGCCAGAGACGGGTAGACCCATAGCATCCACCCAGGTTGGTGCTGTGAGAACATTACAGGGATCTTGGGAAATACAGGGATTTCCCATCCAGTGTTTTTATTGACTTTTGGGGTGGCATCACGTGGCCTAAAGTCAAATTCTCTGAAACTGGGATTTCACCACCAGTTTGTGTCTCCCAGCAACTGTGCTGTGTTATGTGCTGCAAAGCAAACTGCCCGGGGCCCAGCAGCTGATTTTAGCCTTAGGCAGGCTGCGACCATAGGATGAATTCCCAGGAAATACAAGCACCTGATGCTACTTTTGCTGTGCAATAGCAGAAACCCACTGAACCAAAGTGGAGAAATTCCAGCTGGGAGGATCTGGGGAATGAAGAAAGAGCGCAGCCAAGCAGTGGTAAGGTTGTGCTACTGTTTCCACCCTTAAATTTCAGAGAAATCAATAAGGCCTTTCTGAACAAGAGAACAGAAAGGATCACAGCAAGAAGTGCAGACGTGCTTCTTCTGCAGCCTCATTAAAACCATCCTTCACCCAGATTGCTCATCTGGGAATGGCAGCTCTTGTGAGAGCTGCAAGGAGGTACCCGGCACAGCTCGGGGCTCGGAGAGCTGCTGCGAACATCAGCGCCCAGGGATGCAGCTCAGCACCGGCACGGGGGAGCCAGGGCTGAGCTGCCTTAGAAATAAACTCTTCATCTCAACATCAAACTCCTGTTGTCACACACCTGCCTCGCTCCTGCCAGAAGAGAACAAGGAGCCACTTTCATCTTCCTGTGTGAGTGGAGATGAGGCTGGAGCCCAGCATCAATAAATTAACGGAAAGAGAACTGTCTTTGCTTTGGAGCAGAGGCTCTGCAGATCTCAGCAGGACCATCACAGCTTTCTGCTACTGCCTAAATGAATGCATTCAGCTGGCAGGGAATTGCAAAGATGGGCTCTGCCGACACCTTTCTGGGACACTGTGACAGCTCTGCTCTGATTCTGCGGTGCCCCCTTTGCGATAAGCTGCCTGAGGCCAGTCCACAGCTGTTCCACTGTCACCTTGGTAGAAACAACCCTCTCATCGCCCACCAAGGGGACCAGACCTGGGAGTCCAGCCAGCTCCCTGCCCTCCATCATTTTGTTCATATCTAATATCAAACATCGAATACCAAATACGGAATATCAAATATCAAATATTGAATAGCTAATAGCTAACATCTAATCTAAATCTACCTTCTTTCAGCTTAAAACCATTACCCTACTTGAGGGCAGCCCAAAGGGGTGAGGCAGGAGAAGCAGGACAGGTGGGAAGTCAAGGTCTGAAGCAGCATCCAAGTGGCTGCAAGCTCACCCACGTGAGTTTGCTGAGACCAAAAAACGGATATTGCAGCAAATGGAGGGGGATGTGGTGAAAGAGCGGGTGAGAGGTTTAACTTTAGGAAAGGTTTAGCAAGGTTACACAAGCCCTCGAGGTGCCCAGGATATGAAGACACAGGAGGAGTCTGGAGATGAAGACAGCACTCAGATTCTGGCAGAGGAGCAGCATCCTGGTGTTGCTGAGCTCAGGGAAATGCTGAGCCGAGAAGGAGAGGTTAAAAGCCCTGATGTTGCCTTGTTGTGCTTGAGTGGGCGGTGAGACCTTCACGAGATGTCAGAGAGCTCCTCTGAGAGATGAGTTCGGACAGGGAGAGGAGAGCCTGGAGTAGGGATGCATGCCTGAGTCATCACCATAGAGATGGTATTTGAGCATAGCTACAATGAGATTACCCAGAGACACAGCAGAGAAGGGCCACAGATCCGTGAACTCCTACAACAAAGGAAGCTCCAACAAAAGCCTGGCCGTTAGCCACGGAGGAGGATAACAGGTGGCCAAAACCAGGGCACATTCCAGACCAGAGCCATGGTCCTGCCTCACCTCCAGAGCGTGATTTGGGCCATCTCCAGAACATGTATGTCTCTTCTCCCTTGACCACATGGAGATCTAGGTTCCCCAAACCAGTAGACATCAAACTCAAGCACTTCAAAGGCGACAGAGCTGAGCTTCAGTCCTCCCTCTGCAAACCAGGGGGAACCTCACACTCACATCTTTCAGGGGAGCCACAAGGACAAATCCCAGGACAGCGTCGTGTCCAGTGAAATCCTACAGCATGGGTTCAGGGTGATGTACCTCCAAGCCATGCTGAAACAGGCTGTTGTGAAGTGACACAGCAGCTCCATCGCTGCTTGGTTGGGAACAGAATCCAACATGGACCAGGGCCAATGGGGAGACCAAGACCTCTTGGTTTTCTTCTCCAGCACATCCTCCCAGATCCCCAGGACTTGGAAGAGCCATCTAGTCTCCCCTACAGGGAGGGGTAGGAAAAATGATGCACGTGGTTCCCTGGGCATCACACCCAAGCATTTGGCCCCAGGCTTTGTGCCTCGAGCTGGGATTAGTCCTGGAGAGTCTGACCAGAAGGTGGCAGGCTCAACTCGTTCATGGATGATGGCTCTTCTGAAGGAGGGTCCTGCCTTGGGACAAAATTGCTGGCAATGCAGTTCTACCTCATCACCTCAAAAGGAAGCCACAGCATCGAAGTGCTGGAGGAAGAGGAGAAAAAGAGACTGTTTGAGCTTCTCTGAAAAACAACCATAACTTGGGAGAGCCATTTCTGCAATCAAAGCCAATGTGTGTGAAGGACACAGTCATGCTCAACACCGAGGCTTGTGTGGGGAGAATGGCCAAGCTGCTATCGTAGGAGACAGTTTCTCTCTGCTCCTGTTTCAGATAAAAAACATGAATCAACGGAGACGAGGAATACATCTGCATTTTCAGCCACTCATCCCCACCCGTGGCATTCTGGTCCCTGGGAGAACGTTAAAAAATTGCAATCGCTATAATTAGAAGCAACGCTCACTTTCCAAGAGGAAACTGTGCAAAAGGTTGACTTCCTCTTTAATGCCATTTCAACTCGTTAGCAGCCACATATCTGCAGCTCCAACGGCGAGGGGATTTACCGAGCAGCAGTCTGGATTGCTAACAAGAGTTCCCCCCTACTTCGATGGGGATTATTCACTCCAGGCAGCCAGGTACCAAGATGCAGAGGAGACTTTGCTACTCTGTCCTCTCCCTTTGCAAAGAGCAGAGGGCAGAGGCATTCTCAGTTATCTCATCACAATTACACATTGCCGCCCAGGGCTAATTAACACTGCTGCAAACAGCACCAGCTTGGGAACGCCAAAGACATCGGGAACTTCATTGCTAGAGCTTTCAACAGAGCTGCAAGTCGCAAGCAAGCTCCTTGCGATGCCATACAAGGAAATACTCACAACGTACAATAAAAATAGCCTCCATCGCTACACGTTCTAATCACATCAGGGAGTTTCCAATCTCTGCAGCAATAAGTGATGCCCTCCCTCCTCAGCAAAGCATTCACCCAGAGCGCTCTGCAAACACTCACTAACCCTCCCGACGCCCAAGGATGGGCTGCGGCGACTACAGCACAGACCGCAGTCAGCGAAAAAACATGGCAAGGAGTCAGTAGCAAAGCCTAGACAGTAGCGACCATTTCCTCTTCTGCCATAATCTCAGCAGCACAAGGCAATTTTACAGCGTATCTTGCCCTTTCCAACCTTTCTGAGACCTTAAGGCCAAAAGAAACCGCTACGTTTTCTCCCCCTTCAGACTTATTTTTGTGCTGAGCCCAGGAGTTTGTGACAGATAAAAGCAGCTCCAGAAAGGTGGCCAGTCTTAACTCGGAATTATCAGGAGGTGAAGAAACTCCCTGCTCCCCTTGGCAGAGTGCTCCAGTGGTGAAATCTCTCACTGTTCCAAATGTTTGCCTTCTTATCTGAACTCACCTGCATTTTGCACCCAGATGTTGTTCGTTACTAAGCTCAGCTCTGCCACGTTATGGAGCAACGTACTCCTGTGCAACATTATCACCACAATCAAATCTTTCTGATAAGATAAAGGCAAAGGGCATTTCTGCCTCTCATTGCAGAAAGACACCAGTCCAGGTATTGAAAATGCTTCTCCAGTCATGCCAGCTCATGATGATAATTCTGCAGTGAACTTTCTCACTCAGACGCTCCCCAGCCCCACGTCAAATTCACCAAATATACTCAGATTCTCTCAAACCACCACTGCCATGAAAGATATCTCAGCAGTCAGCCTGAGTTGGTTTGCTTGAGACAGACTGAGTTTCTGTTCATTTATCTACAAAAAATCTCTTAAAAACAGACTTCCCAAACTTTTTCAGACAAGTAATGGGGTCGCATTTTTTTCACCCATTTAAATCCAACCTCAGAAATCAGATGTGTTGTCCCAGTGCTGTTCATCCACTTGGACCTCCTCTGGAATGCCAGAATTAGGCATGTGTGTGTCAGCCCAAGCTGCTGATTCCTCCTGCCTCCCTCAAACACATCTGCGAGGCAGTGAGCGCGTTCCTACGGGAGCTCTGGCTCCCGTACAAGGCCAGTGAAGGACAGTTGGAAAGGCTTGACCAAGTAAGAGATTCACTTGGCTGAGCATCATTTATTTCTCTTCACCGAAGAGGGAAGAAAAATACAATTGGGTCGCCTTAAAGTAAGAAATATCATCCTGTGTCGCTTGTTTCCAAAAGGTGCTTGAGTTTCTACAAATGTCACACTCCCAGACAAGTAGGGAAGAAACTCTGTCCAGTGGTAAGTTAAATGTCTTCCCTTCTCGCACTCACTTCAGAGGGAAGAGCACCTTGGAGGAGTGAGTTCCTCCACCAGATTTGCAGGTGTTTTCTTCATGGGTTGTACCTCTTGGAGCAAGCCTGCATTGCTGGGTACAGGCAGGTGCAGCTCCTCTCCAGCGAGGCTGAGCATCCGCTGTGCCCAGCTGGCAGGCAGCGGGCGGGACCCTGGGGAAGCTCAGGTCACGCCGCACGCGCCTGGGCAAACCTGGCCCGTAGTGTTGTGAAAGAGAGAGGCGATTGCACACGTCAGGCAGATTAGAAGGTGACAGACGGACAGGCAGGCAGGCGGGCTGGCTTTTAAATAGTCTTCATATTTTTCCCATGACATCTGTCTGTAAGAGTTTAAACTGTGATTCTTACTTAAAGCTTTGAAAGGATTTAAAATGCTTGAATCCCTGTTAAAAACTAAAAGTACCAAAGCTTGGCTGGATGCTGCATTTTTTAATCCCCACTGAAAGGAGCACATTGTATTTTAAGGACTGCAGAGCTCTCATGGAAATACTCTGCAAACACTGACCTCTAACTAATGATCAACCTGCTGGAAAAGCTGTTTGGTGCCAGCTTCAGATCCTGGCTACATCACAGCTGTGCTGAAGTGAGTCCACCAAAACACCCCCCTCCTTCAGGGTGAGGGATCAGAGCCTGGTTGTGCAGTTTGTCCTGTTTTGAGACCCCACACAGGCGTTAACTTTGATGGAGAGAGCTCAGATGTTGGTAGGGATACAGGAGAAGTAATTTAGCTGCCTCTCACGCCAGTGAGCACAGGGAGAGAGCATCCAGTCCCAGAGGTAAACATCTTCAGCAGAACAAGCTGCCATGGCTCCCCAAGCAGAGCCACCATCCATCCTATGTGCTCTGCTTCCCACACGCACAATTGCAGCAGCACTGGGCTCTGTGCTGCCTGGCAGCCAGATAACGTGCCAAGCACGGGCCGAGGGGGGTCTCTGGCTGCAGCTGGGTCTGGGGGGGTCTCCGTCTGAGCAGGAAGCAGGAGAGTCTGGAGAAGGGTCCTCAGCTGCTCAAGCCAGAGCAACCCTGCCAGTTCGCCTTGTGCCCAGGCAGGAGCAGAACATTGCAGGCAAGGCAGGTTCCCAAGGGCACCATTAGCCCAAGCCGTCGGAAAAGCCCGTTCCTAGCATAAACCACAGATGATAAAGTCCCAGGGGAGACCTTCATTTCCCATTTGCCTTTATTAATCATCCTCTTGAAGACAGATGCTTCGACTTCCACCTTCCCATGCAGAGCAGAGCCCACTGTCTGCAGAAACTACACTACTCGCAGGCAAGCCCCAAACTTCCCAGTTTCTGGCCAAAAACTGAAGCAAGGCCAGGGCATGAGCAAGCACAGCACCCTGGTGGCTCTGAGACCAGCACCCTGCCCACTGTCTGCACCGTTCGTGCTGCACCCTGAGAGAGGAAGCTCCATTCTGGTTTATCTAAAAGTATTGTGCTCTGATTGGGAATTACAGAGGTGGATCTACAAAGAAGAATGGAAAAAGGGGCAGGGGCCCAGCCCCACCAGTAGCAGTGCCCTGTGCCACACATGGGCACACCTTTGCCATGGAGACACCGTCACCACAGGCACTTCCCCACCGGAATGTGATTGCCAGCAGATGCAGTGCCAGTTCCCCGGATCCATCTGGATCTCATTGCCAGGGAAAGGCTTCTGGCTTCTGATATTGTGTTTATTCTGCTGAAGACCATAATCATTCTGCTAATTGTTTGAATTAGTTTGGGGTTTGTTAGCAAGCTCCTATTTCTGTGAGTCCCTGTGCTGCACTCCCTCTGCTGGCAGGCTCGCTTGGGTTGGTGGAGGGGCTGCTGGGCAAGGGGCAAACTAATCCCCGCTCCCACTGCCTGCGACAAGTCACACCACAAATCCTTCCCAAGCCCTGGCTTTGCAAAATATGAGTGTTTAGACCTCAGAGTGGTGTTCTCTTGTCAACTTTATTCCTTATGCTGAGTCTTGTCGATAAAAAGAAATGGGTGGCTTGGTGAAACTCAGGTAATCTTCACTGTAGGCGGAGAAACTCTTACACTTGAAAGTCATGTCCATGGCAGAGACAGGCTTGTATTGCTGATGATGGCTTTGAGCTGTGCTGCTCAAAGGAAGACCCTCAGCGTGACAAATTGTGAGCAAAAACATGAAAGCAGGTCTTGAAAACCTTGATTACAGAAAACCTCTTAATGGGCAGCAAGCATCTCTTAAGGAGAAAGAAAGGGATGCTTTGGGAAGGAACCAGATCCCTGAGCACCTTGTCTGCCCATCTTTTAAATCCCTCCAGGGATGGTGACTCAACCAGCTCCCTGGGCAGCTGTTCAGTGCCTGAGAGCCCTTTCAGTGTAGGAGTTTTTCAAGATTATCAAATCTAAACCTCCCCTGGTGCAACCTGAGGCCGTTTCCTCTCCTCCTATCACTTGTTACTTGCGAGACAAAACCAGCAGCCACCTCACCACAACCTCCTTTGAGGCAGCTGTAGACAGTGATGAGGTCTCTCCTCAGTCTCCTTTTCCAGGCTGAACAACCCCAGGACTGTCAGCTTTCTCTCATACCGCTTGTTCTCCACCAAATCTGAGCAAAGCCCAGAGCAGGGAGAGATCCTCCTACACGAAACCTCTACTGAGAGCCTCGCTGCCACCTCCCTTTCAGGAAAGGCGGTGAACGGGATTAAGGCTGGAGTCTTGCAGCATTTACAGTGCTACTTCCGTCATCAGAGGAGCGGTGAAATCTTCTGATGGGCATTCGTATAAGTCACCAGCCAAGCCATTACCCGAAGAGAGTTTTTCATCAACCCTATTCAGTAGGAAAGTTAGGAAATCGTAAGGTTGTTCTTAAAAACAGCCAAGTAAAGGCAAGACACCCCCCCATACGGATGCTTTCTTGCTAAAGCTATTAATAAATGTTACACATTGCGTCAATCTCTGAAGGTCAAAGCAATCTTTTTCCCTAGTGGAAGCTCTTAAAAGACTTTTTTTGAGCCACATTTTGTGCCTACATGTGCTTCTTTAATGAGAGCAATTTTACATCTGCTCAGGTAAAATGACTTGTTGTACATTTGCTGAATCCCATGGTTTTATTGCACCTATTTGGCTGACGATGCCCAGCCAAAAGAAATGGAAGAAGCTGGGAGTTCCTGAAAGTGTTTGTCTTCATAACAAAAAAAACCCCAGATGTATGAAGCACTGTGCTTCAGGACCTGTTTACTGGGATTTCACTCACTTTACACTTTTTCATTAGGTTAAAAAAAACCCACTTAAATAACATTAAGCCTCTCAATTCATGTGCTGGAGAAGCCATTTCCTTCCATCTGTAACACGCTAAGTAAAACCAAGACAGTTGCGAAGGACCCAAAGGGACACAGTAGCTGCCTGACACCCATGGCTGGGGCATGGAGCTGGGAATTTAAAAGGTAATTCCCCAACAACGTTGACCCAGGCTGTGTTCCTCGATTTGTGATTTCTGGGGGCAAAATATAATTTAAAAACTACACATTTGAGGCCCGTTTCTTCAGTGCCCGTGAGAAATTGAACCTGTGGTGTTTGAACCCGAGCGCCTGCTGTCGGGGTTGTTCTCAGGCAGAATCAGCATCGTCTGAGTCAACAGACGGGTCTGGGAAGTTGCCTGCACTCAGCTCCAGCGACTCGTTCGTTGCAGAGGTTTTCTACAGAGCTTTGCTGGGTTGTTTTTTTGAGTCCTATCATGTTTTATTTAGGAGATGCACTTGCTATAAAGGATTCTCGAGATAGAAAGGGCTTTTTGCTGTCAAGAGCAACATCACAATAATTGGATTTCTGCAGCTCTTCTCATACTCCATTCCCTTTGTGCTATTGGTAATTACGTAATGTTAAAAGAATCTTAAGCAGGAGACGTAGAAAGAGACAATCTCTGTTCCCTGTATCTACTGTTCTGAATTATGGAAGCCACAGTACAAGTGATGGGTGGCAAATGACTAATTCTATCAGTTTAATGAGTTCTTTCCTTATCAGCTTCAGCCCTTGTCCACATCTGTTAAGTGGCTTTTCTTAGAGATCAGATGATGATGAATTCACACATGGCAGGTCCCTTGCTTACACAACTGACCAGATTTTGGACAATTCGATCTTTAACAGAGTTGAGATGTTTCACAGCACGGCTGCTAAAGCGAGGGGCCAGACAGCAGCTGAAAAGCAAACCTTCTGTGGGAGGCAGGTTGTGAGGCCAAGGGGCCCCCGGGCAGCACCCAGAGTCTCACAGGGTGCCTCCAAGAGGTTTTCACCTGGAGAATTCCCTGGGAAGCTGTGAGAGCCACCATGCTCACACTGGGAGCCTATATTCAGATTGAAATTTTGTGGGTGTATCCACAGCGAAGCAGCAGAGATCCAGACTGTCTTGGGAAGTACTTTGCACCAGCCCAGGAAATGTGGTACAGGGCTTAGGGGGAAATCCATCTTTCCGTCCTTTGTAGACGTGTTTTCCATCTGGGAGTGTGGTGCACTGAAACATTCAGCTCTTCTGCCCAGAGGATGGATCCAGCTCAGGAAAGGCATCGGTGGGGCTAACCTTAGCCCTAGGTCCTCCGCTCCAGGGCTCTTTGATAACTTTGAGAGTGGTAGTGAACAACAACCTCACTTGTCTCATTTCTACCATCATGAAAACCAATGTTGTTTTACCTTGGACCACACAAACACCAGGATCTGACCTTCTCCTGCGAAACTGGATAAGTGCTAAACCTCCACACGCAACCATTTATAGAGCTGTAACCCACACAAAGGCTGCTTCCATCAGCGAAGAGAAACCTTGAAAAACTTGAAAGCCATACTGCAGGTGGGCCTTGTTTATTAATCAGGCCAGGCTACTTCTTTTTCAGCAGAATTCAAGGCCAGGTTGGATGGGGCTTTGAGCCCCCTGATCCCATGGGAGGTGTTCCTGCCCATGGCAGGGGGGTGGAACCGTCTGGGCTTTTAGGTCCCTTCCAGTCCAAGCCATTCTAAGACTCAAAATTGGATTGTCTTTTATAAATTGCAAATGTAAAACATGACTATATTAATTCTATTTGTCCAAAATACTTTCTTAATGATGCAAAAGCTTTTCCACTCAAAGTCCCTAAAATGTTCTTTTGCTTCACTATAGGAGTCAGGAAACTAAGGGACATTTTGCCTGGAAGACAAAGGCACGCAGCACATTTCGTGTGCATGAGGATAGGTAAGGCTGAAGCAAGGAAGCTGAGTGGGGTTTTACCCCTCTGAGACTCATCCTGCTGACGCTTAGGGCACGCTCAGCAGTTTCTGAGGGACGTGGTTTGGAAAGGGAATAGGTACAATTGGACTCGATGGTCTCAGAGATCTTTTCCAATCAGATGATTCTATGATTCTAGGATACATATTTTAGTTTTGTAGCAGGAGTTGACAGCATTGATGCGTTGCTGCCTTTGGAGAGTTGAAACAAGCAGCTAGGTCTGCAGTGACTCCAATTAAATTAAGTACTGTGGAGTCAGCCCCCTGCACTTCTGTTTGTGAGGAACAAACTGCACAGAGGTTAAAGCCCACCTATATGATATCAAGTTTTAACATAACATTTTAATGATACATTTATGAGCAAGCCTTATGAGTTATTGTTTTACTTTGAGTTTAGACTTATTTAAGGACACTGATTGACAGAAATCTAAGATTTTTCAGCTTCACGTGGCTATTGACCTGAACTTAACTGTCTAAATACTACACAGATCAGCTGAAAAAATCCTATTCAAAGATGGGTGGATAAGTTTTTGAGGGACATGGTTTAGTGGGTATGGTTGGACTCGATGAACTCAGAGGTCTTTTCCAATCAGGTAATTTTATGGTTCTATGATTCAGTAAAAGAAGCACAGACACAGACTCCGTGCAGAAATACACGGGCACCTTCACTGAAAGCAGGCCAAGTATATAAATATATATATACACACACAAACACAAATGTGTACACGAATCCTTTAGGTGCATCCATATGCATTATTTGTGTGCACAGCTATTTTTAAGTGTACTCAGAACTGTGGCAGATGACTAGCTAGAACTGAAAGTGTTCGCGTTTGCCGTTACAGTAGACGCACACCCTATCACAGCCACCGCGCCAGGCTGTGCAGACTTCTTAGAAACCACCTTGCACGACTTCTCTTGAGGCAGAGAGGTATTGTCTTGGTGCCTTTGAACCTGTCCACCACATCAAGAGGGAGAAGCAATAACACGCCGAGGACCTCAATAAATACGGATTATCTTGTTTACTGTAACCGCTTAAAAAAGGCAAAGGGAGCCTTGAGTTCTGCAGAAGTCAAGTACTTTGCCCTGCTTCTATATTAAGGCCTCCTCATGCCTTGCCTGCTTCCCACATGATGTGTCGTGAGTCAAACAGGACTCGGGGTAGGTGGGGCCTTCACCAGACAGCTCGGGCAGGCTTCAAAAGTTTCAGTTCCTGAACAGGTTTTGTAACCGCACTGCCCTGAAGCAAGAGATTACGAGACGGTTTGGCCGTGTTTAGTCATGAGCCACGGAGGCTGCGGGCAGAGCACCCCGAGTCGGTCACCGCTCCGCTGGCAGCAGAGGAGGGCGAGCAGCTGCAGCTCATGGGCTATCGAACGGGGAGATGTCTGACATCCCATCCGCAGAGTCCAATGTCATCCTTAAAACCACTTCCTCCTTTGCTCTGGCAGCATCCTGTGTGACTTCCTGCCTTGTTTTGTAAGAGCAGGGCAAATGAAAGGATTCCTCATTTCTAGAAAGCCATTTTCTCTTTAGCAGCTTTTATTCTAAATGTACTTACAAACCCCCTCTTTAAAGCAGTTTTCTACCACATTTTCTTTTTTCTTTGTTGTTTTTTTTTGCCTTCTTTACCCTGGAATTCAAAGTATTTCTCTCTACAGTTAAAATCCTTTTCCTGGCTTTATGTTGGGGTTTGGGGGGATTTTTTGCTTTTTTTTAAATTACAGTTATTCTTAGCATAGAAACCCCCAAATTCACTATTTCTGTTACAAAATATATTTTCTGAGATGCAGCACAGCAAAGGTTTTATTGCATGCAAACGAGCTAAATTTCACTTAAAACACTTACTGATCTTAATAACCACAGACATCTTGGATTTATTTCATCCTTATCCAATATTCACTCTGAAAAGTAAACGTATCCGGATTAATTTTCATGCACCATGCACCTCTCCTGTTGTTGTCAGGATAGCACTCCCTCCCACAGGCAGATAAAGCTCCTCACCCAGTGCTTCAGGCCAAACTCTAATGCTGCTTTGATGGGTCCTAATTTGAGATAAGTTGGCTTCTTCTGGCAGCTCCTGAAACTGAGCTTTGGCACAAATTTAACCTTTTTTACACCCAATTATATTCTTTTTGGTCTCATTTAAACTGCCACCCACCTTCCATTGTGTGTTACAAACCCTTCAAACACACTAAACTCTCTTCTTTCCATTAATATGCAAATTAAATCAATTTACCTTCCTGCTAGTCATGTTCATCAGGGTACAAATCAACCTAAGGAGAACCCAGCGGAGGCAAAGGCAAACTGCTTACACTCCACCATATCCCTCTGCTCTGAACACGTTATTCTCCATGTCTTGTTGGCTTGCCTGCTTAGAGTCAAGCCAATTTACTCGATCTCTTTTGTTATTAAGAACATTGTCGATGTAATAAACCCGAGGACCTGTGTGGCATAGTTGCAGCCAAAGGCTTGTTAGTGCTGTGGAGACCAAACGCATCTGTTGCTCCTAAGCCACAGCGTTTCCTGTGATAAGAATAGTTTCTGGTTACCACAGGCTGTTTTATATTTGTGCACAAATTCCAGTTTCTGAGAACTAAACGAGTTTGCCTCAGGCTGCCCTTTGTGTGAAACTTGACAGGTTTGGTTCTCACGGCTCGGTGAAAATCAATCTCGGCTCCCGTACTTCGTCCATGGGTTTGTACTCGCTCTGCCTGGGTCTTTCAGCTCCAGCAGGCACCTCAAAACATTCCAGCCGTTAATATCTCTGTTTAATGCACCTTCAGTGTAATTCTCACCTGCAGCCCTAGGCCACCTTAAGTGAATCTGAAACCAGGAGCTAGACAGTCAGGTTCTACTCTAGAGAAGTGCTATGGCTCCAAGGAACCTGTTTGGGTAGCAACAAGCTAAATTCAACAGCAGTTTCAATTTTATGCAGTCTGTTTTCAGAAGTTGTTGACCTAACCCTGCCTGTCTGGGCTTCTCTGTCGTGATGACACCGTAAATGTGAGACCCCTGTGTTTGTGTGGTAGCTCTTTAAGCGAGAGCTGTGGTTTCTCAGTGTCGGGACTGTGCCTGGTGCTCCCCAGCTGCCGTGCAGGGACACGTCAGCAGCAGCAAGGGATGAGCACAGGAACTCTCCGAGTCCCTGTTTTAACATGGGTGCTGATGTTTGCAGTCTTTAGTTGGCTAATTACCCTTTGTGGTCTCCGTAGAATGAGGATTGTACCTACTTGGGATCTTTCCAGGCTTCTTATAAGGATCAGCTGATGAATGTATGTGGAAGGTTAGAATATACAGGACACTTTCTGAACAGCAGATGTATTGAGATTTCTTGACCACCTGCGTATTTGATGTCCAGTGCCTCATACCTTCTCCATTGCTTTCAGCCACAAGTAATCAGCACATGCAAGGCAGGGAAGATGTGGCTGCCCCCTCCCTGGAGGTGATCAAGGCCAGGTTGGATGGGGTCTTGAGCAGCCTGGCCAAGTTGGGAGGTGTCCGTGCCCGTGGCAGGGGGATAGAACTGGTTGATCTGTAAGGTCCCTTCCAACCCTAAGCATTCTATGATTCTATGGTCTTTGCACTGCTTATACTTGGCAAGGTCATGACAGCCTTTTGTGGCTTTTACTCATGCCCTCAGCTCACGTTGCAGCTGGGATGGCCACTGATGACCTCGGTGCTTGGACTGAGATTGAAACACAGTTCTAGGAACGCTGCCTGGCCCAGCTTCCCCGCTGACGTGAACCGTGGAGCTAAGCTGACTTACTCTGGCCAGTGCCTGCCTGTCTGCCTCGTTCCTTCCTTAGATTTTGGTTTATTTTAGGTCACAGGCTGCCTTGAAATTGAGGAGGGTCATGAATCTCTCAAGACACACTTGACAAGCTGACATGGCCTGAGCTACTAAAACACAACACAAGCCATGGCAGACTTTCCCTGTGATCCCTGAACATTTACAATCTTCCTGTTTTACTGTGCAGGTGAATTTATTCACTGTCAAGTAGTGCTTCTGCTGCAGGTATTCTGCTTCCATCCAGAGACAGCTTGAAAACATTGTTCTTTAATCAATTGAATTGGACTTTGAGTCTCCTGAAGTGGCAGAGACAAAGTACACTGTGTCTGTAATGTCCCATCTGTCTTCTCTGAAGCTGCACAGAGCACAGCCAGGGGGCCTTTGGGCTCATCTAAAAACATTGCACTGGAATGAAACTTGGACTAAAAATAGTAATTATTGAAAAACAAAGGGGACAACCTGACCCCACAGCTGGCAGTCTTATTGCAACAGCAGCACTATGGAATTGCCTGCATATTTCTAAACTACACTTGAAAACGGCTTCCAGCAGCTTCCAAGCACGGCTCTGGCAGATGTTTTTTCCTTGCAGGAGAGAGGGCTCTTTGAACTATCCAGGTCCCATCCCAAATGCAGACTAGGCTGTATTACAGCTCAGCTATCCACAAAAGCTCTCAAACAGACCAGATCTGTTTCTTTTCCGTGACAGCAGAGGATTTGAACAAAGCAGTTAAGCTCTAAATAACCCTTATAAAATAAGACTGGGTTGTTCTAAGAGCAATGCATGGTTGTGGAAATCCCAGTGTAGGTCGGGGTGAACAGGCATTGAATGGATGTCCTGCAGCCAACGTGGAGAAAATAGGCATAAGTGAGGAATGACGATGATCTGAGTTTGCTAAGGTTAAAGGACAGGTCAGCATCAAAGCCCCAAGCAAGTTCCATATCCTCTGAGCCTGAAAGCAAAATTTTTATTCCTGGCCATACTAAAGAAAATATTGGTACTGTAAATTAGTACAAACACCAGTGAGATCTCTTCTAGGCACTCCCTTGGCCAGATGGCCTTTTATAGCTTTCATGTAAAGTATACCAGGTAACTCAAGAAACGTCTGTCCTCATGCACAAATATAATTCTCCTGTAATCTTCCTCTTTTCTCCCCTTTAGGTTGCTTTGCAATTCACAGCTGGAAGAAAGACAGAGTGATTCATACACACAGAGAACTATTCCCAAGCAAAAAGCATCCCTCTGTTTATCACAGCCCAAGAGAGGGCAAGGTACCTGGTATTCGCTGAGTCCACTGCTGAGAGAATGGAAACCATGCTGGCCTCCCACATCCTCATGATGGATAACAGTTACTTCAAAGAAGCCAAGCCTAGCACAGACAAAGAGCAGAAGAAAGCAGCTAGGCTCTTCAGGCTGCTCAGCGCTGCCAAAGCCACGATCACCTCCAAACCTGAGACTCTGCTACCAGGAGCCGGGGGTGAGTGAACCACCAGAGGATCTCTCAGCAGGGATCAGGCTGTTGCAGTGCGAGGCAGGGCTAACGGAGGCAGTGTATCAGTCAGACCTGTTCAGCCTATCCCAAAACGTCACTTTTCAGATGCTCTCTGTGGGATTAGAACAAGGAAGAGCAGAAATAAAAAGCAGGTGTCTTTTTTTTTGTCCGTGGGTTCAAGTTTCTCTACTACCTCTCATAGAGGGCACTCTGTAATCTTTGCTGTGAAATTGCATTAAACGGAGAGAAAACATTTCAATTATTATCATGTAAGTTTGCATGTGGCAAAATTCTCTTGCCTGACATTAGAGAAGACATGAAATTTGAAATGGAATTTTGTACCACAATTCTATAGTACTTTATACCAGGTTTTAACACCATCTAGCAGGGCAAATTCAATCCAGATCGTGCCTAGGCACACAATTACGTTTCTGTTGAATTGGACAGAGGAGAAAACATGGCGTTTATGCTGGCTTTACTCTGGCAGCAGGAAGAAAGACAATATCTAATCTGGCACAAAGCCTACCAATACAGACTGAATGCCATAACTTTTTGAACCATTTTAAATGGAATCAGTGTTCTGGGTTGTGTGGTCTAGCGTTCTGTATCCAGGAGCCCTAGAGCCAGATTTCCTTTATTATCAACCTCTGACCATTTCTGCGGTGCTCAAAGCATCTGTTTATTAAACTTTCTCTTGTTATGGCCCTTGTCCTGCTTGAGGTTCTTCTTTTAGTCCTTTATAGCACTGAACTGGATGTGTGAGATATTCGGGATCAGCCTTTCGGTCTTGCTCCCAAGGACCTGAAGAAATGTACGTGTGTGTAAATTTTGTAATATAAATATCCCAGCTGTTTGTTAGACTGGACCAGCGGATGCACACTGGCTGTCACATCCTCGTGCAGTTACTATCCTGTTGCCCAGGCAGCCCTGGGAACTGCCAGTGCCCAACATCTCTGTCCATCTCTCTAGTGGTCACTAGTGGCATCCGATTTCTGATGGGACCTGCGCTTTTGCATTTTTCTGTAGGACAGAACTTGGGTTGGAACAGACTATGCTTGCTCTAATGCACAGACGATGCTGTTCTCTAAGAAAACTAACACGGTGCCAGGCTCCTCAGGGAATGAGCCATTTTACCTGTTGACACTTCCCATCCAGTCTGTTCTACCAAAGGAAGCCTCCTAATTTACGGCTACAGCCTGGAGTTTCTCTGTGCACGCTTTGGGAGAAACCCCATTCTGGAAAAGTTGCCTATTTTAGAATGCACAGCCTCAAGGAAGATATTTTTCCTTAATCCCAAACTAAGTGAGCTCATACTTGGCTAGTGCCGTAACCATGGTACTGAAGTTATTTATGACTCTGAAATTAATGCTATAGTTAGCAACATTGGAACAGGGTTTCTTCTACGCTACTGTCCAACTGCCTCCCTCCCCAGCCCAATGCTGCACTGGAAGGCAAGACCAAGCATCTCCAGAGGGTCTTTAATTTGCAGTAAACAATGCCAGCCTTTGCTGATTCCCAAAAGTTGGCAACACACAAGTGGATATGCACAAAGCTGCATCTTCTAAGCAAAAACAAAGCACTTGGGTATGTTTTTATTGATCTCGTTTCCTTAAGAGATTTATTTGGGTTTGTTTATTTGAGCTCTTAAAGTCAATGGTAATTTCCGCGAAGGGATCTGGAACTCCAGTGTGCAGAGCCAGGGCTGACAGGAGGAGGGAAGGCTTGGTCGCACCCTACTCATCAGCTCTAACATCAGGGAATCACTACGAGGGCAGCTTTTCTGCCTGGGACACCGCGAGAGTTGTCTCATAGAAATGGATGGCTTGTGTGTGCAAGATATGGGGATCAAACCAACACCATTGCAGCCTGACCCCTTTGCAAAGATCCCAGAGGAGACTGGGAAGAATCCAGCAAAGTAGAGAACAGAAGAAACACAGAAAACCACACAATGCTGAATCCCTCCTGCTCGAAGATCAGGCAGCTCCCTGCTTCCACAGCACAGACCACCGAGAGGGAAGCTCCCGGGAGCATCCTGAGGCCCCGATGGCATCCTAGTGACCCAGGCACCTCTCTGCTCTTCTCGGCGACTCGTGCCGGCAGCAGCAGCTTCTGCGTGCCTTTCACAGCAGATCACGTCTCAAGGCAGGGAATGAAGAGAACCGTAAAGCAAGACTGAAACAAAAGCATTGCAAACAGAAAAATAAAGAGCAAAACACAAAAAAATCAAAACTGAGGAGAAAGGAGAGACCAGGGAGGGACAAGAAATACAAAGAGGTGATGGGATATTGCGCTGGGATGCAAGTATACAAGGGCAGCCCATCCACCGATCCACAGCAAAGGGCAGTGTGAGTGAGTTCAGACAGCTCGTGTCACAAAGTAGGCAACCCTGTCTCCATCCCCAGAGCCTGCTTTTGGATAGCAGACACATCACAGCACTTCCGGTCGCTCTTGCCACTGCCATGCTTCCATTTGGTATAACAGCCTGACTCCGTGTCAGTTCTGCTTCATGAATTAAGCTTTTCACTCTGCCTTTGAAAACCAGTTGACACGGCAGCTGAAGTCAGCTCACCCCACTAATACTCATAACCCCCTGGTTTAGGGCTTCTCAGATATTTTGGGCTTGGACCCAGCCTGATTTACAACCCAAGTCGATGGAACAAAGTCTCAAGGCCTTCACAGAGAGGTAGATAAGGCATTCTGGAAAAATCGGGGGGGGGGGGGGGAGAACACAACATTTATTTGTGGTTTCAGTGTTATTTTTGTTTGCAGTGTAACCTTCTCATTCCCAGAGCCACGACTCTCCCATTGCCTTCATGGGATCCAGTCGCTTGACCAAGTTTTGCTGTGTTGAACATGATTGCTGCCTTTATTTTTGCTTTTTTAATTTTTCTCCTTTAGACCACGGGCGAAGGAAAAAAAATCATCTGATATCCTGCCAGCAAACTGCCATAGGCGCTGTGAGACTGGAGTCACTACTTCTGCCCTGGAAGAGAGTTAAACCCCCCCCCTAGCTGATAACTTGGACAGGGTTCAGGTATGTTTGTGCACATACCAGCAGTTAAACTGATTTCTTCTACTATCTTATCTGTCCATTTCTGGTTTTAAAGGGGAGGAAGTCTGGCAGGCAAGTTACTCTTGGAATGCGCTCAGGAAACCATGGGCAAGAGAAGTGAAGAGCATAAATAGAAATAACCATAGGTACAGCAGCTGGGAGCCTGGCTGCTGGCTTCTATTCCTAGCTTTACCCATGACTCACTTGGTGACCTCAGAAAGCCACTTCACTTCTCCCTGCTTCAGCTTTCTCACTGGCAAAATCACCCATTGCACGGGTCGTCCCAGGACCCCGCATCTCGCAGCTGGGTGTCTTTGAAAGAAAAGCCTCATCCTACTCCCTCTGCCAGCCCAGGGCTGTTCCTCTAGGCAGAATCAGGGCATGGCAGACCATTGAGCAGGATGAGGGCATCGTAGACGACGATGCAGGATCAGGGCATCGCAGACCACCGGGCAGGATTGTGGCAGGGCAGACGTGGCGCCTCTCTCCCAGAGGGGAGCTGGCAGCTTTAACCGAGTGCATTTTGTGGAGCTTTTTTGGGATCCTTCAAGGAAAAGAAAAGCACTATAACAAAATGTTGCTAATTATAGCGTGACAGCCTACAACACATTCCTGCTCTGGACAGAACTCTGCTATCAGTCAACTTAATTATATAATACATTACCTTTGCCCAATTCCCTCCTTATTAATTGTGGCCAAAGCACCGAGCAAAGCCAATTTGCTGCTTGCTCTCCATTCCTCCTGATTCAAGACCAATTCCTTGACAGCAATAGCTAGACCGTAAAACACTCACTCTGCGCTGTGTCTGCTCCCTGCCCCCTCCAGCACTGTAAACACATCTTTTCACTTTATTCCTGCCTGCCTGGAGCAGATTCCTGGGATGTTAATGCCAGACCCAGCCCTGGCGTTGGACAGGCAGCCCCATGGCTGGAGCAGGATGGAGCTGCACTACTGCCCTGGGAACCTGCAAACACCCTGGAATGGGCCACTGGAAAAGCAGATAAAGGCTTTTTAGTGGTGTTTGGGAGCCTCCCACACCCAGAGGCTCTAGACCTGGCACAGAGCAGGGAGGGTCAAAGGTTTGGTGTTAGCAGCGAGCAGGAAAGCTGCACTAAGAGCCCACGGACACTGTCAGCCCCTCTGCGCGCATCAGAAGCAGCAGCAGCACAAAGGCATCCTGGATCAATCTAATATCTGTGTAAAAACAGGAAGCTGCCCCTCCCTTCACCAAAACAGAGGAAAAGCAGCATGACCTGTATCTGTGTCACTGTGAAAAGGGGCAGGGGAAGGAGCAAACGGCTCCTTTTCATCTCATCTTGGAGTGTGACAGAAAGAGGATGCCTCAATTTGTTCTAGGGATGCTGATACACAGCACAGGGCTTGGAAAACAGAGATGGAGAAGACAGGCCAGACAGGCTCAGGCCTCTCCCAGCACCTATTTCCAGCAGGAGAAGCAGACAGGAGTTTTGCCTCAAGCAGCAAGGCAGGGATGCCTCCAGGAGACACCCAGGGTTCCACGCATTTCACATGAGGCCACTGGGTCAAATTCAGTGGCAGCTGAGCCACAGCGCTCTTTCATGGTTGTTTGGTGACCTGGAGGAAATGAATCCTCACACACAAGCCTGCCAGCCCTCCCCTCCTCCTCCAGCAGTCACAGAAGGGAAAGCTGAGATTGGTTCAAGACCAATAAACCCTTCCCCTTCAAAAACAACGTCTCCCACACTGGACATATTAAGGCAGGGTGAAGGTTCTTACTTTTGACACTTCTGTTATGAAAAAAAATCTGAAGAGTGCAGGGGTGTCAAATACGACCTTCCCTCTGTCCCCATCCATTACTGAAGGAGGAGAGGTGAATTAGAAACCATCTACAGTCCTACTTCTTCTCTTTATTCACCTGGACTGAGGCAAATCTACCAGCGACAGATCATAGGATCATGGAATGGTTTGGGTTGGAAGGGACGTGAAAGCCCATCCAGTCCCACCCCTGCCATGGGCAGGGACACCTCCCACTGGGTCAGGGGGCTCCAAGCCCCATCCAACCTGGCCTTGAACACCTCCAGGGAGGGGGCAGCCACCACTGCTCTGGGCAACCTGGGCCAGGGCCTCCCCACCCCCACAGGAAAACTTTTCTTCTTACAATCTCATCTCAATCTCCTCCTCTCTATCATCTTTTCAGATATAACTTGGAAACTCTGGAATTGCATGCACATAAATCAGGCCATAAGCAAAGCTTCATCTGTTTCAGCATCACTTGACCAATTTGAAATAGAGATTGTATGGTGTTAAACCAGAAACCGCACACAGGACTGTCGCTCTGCGTACAAATGTTGTTCTCAGCTTGGTATATAAGTGAGAAACCTCAAAGTCATGAGGAGTTTTCCTTGAGAATGAGTCCTGCACCTCATTATATTCAAACAGATACATCAGAATTACATCGGTTCATGCAGTTATAACCATCATTTTCTTTTTCTGCTGCCATGATACCAGCATGCCGTGTACACTTGTGTTTAGATGTGTCCACAGAAGAATCCAACCTGTAAATAAAGAACTGCAACAGCAGCTGTGGTTTTCTTACTTCTCAAAACTGAGATCGTGTGAGAAAAACACTTTCCAGTTCAGATGAAGGAAATAGAAAGCACAAAGATTCATTATTTTGCTATTCAACAGAGGAGATTTCTAATGAACTGCGTCTACCAAACAACCTAAGAGATGAGGAAGTGATGGAGAGATGCTTCTCATGCAAGTCGAACAACAATCAGAGAACACCATTCTCAGGCTAGATCACACAACCAGGAGTATCTTTACCGTTTGTGCCAAATATTTTCTTTCCATTATAGACACTTGACCTTGACTTCTCAAACCTTCCCCTCTTTCCATCTCTCATCATCTACATCACCTCCCCCCTGCAGCCATAGGGCACAGACTATCCACTAGTTCTCCAGCATTCCAGCAGGAGCTATTCCACCTGCCTGTGGAGTTTTGTACAGAGCCCAGAACAAATTGTGCTCATTTTCACAGGCAGAAGGTCTCCAAAGGGTCTTTCAACTCCTTCTACTTTTTAAAAAATCAGAGATGTGCTTGAACTATCACAGCAGACATAGGTCAGAACAGACTGGATTTGGTCCAGCTTTTCCCACTGTCCATCTTGTAGTCAAAGAAAGGGACAGCTGTTCTGATCTCCTCTGTGTGCCTTGATTTCAGCCAAAAGAGTAGATGGCAGAGTCCAGCTACCTCAGTTTTGCCCTTACTGTCACCACTTTCAGCTTCATTGACATACTTCACTGTTGAGCCATCTCTCAAACAATGATGAGAGAAAGCCTGTAGATCACTGAGAAGCTCAGATAAAAAATGTAGGGGTACTATGGATTAGTGCCCCTGAAGTACTGAGAGCTTGTACCACCCACCAGCAGAGCTGACATCTCTACAATCATAGAAACATAGAATTGTTTGGATTGGAAGAGACCTTAAAGCCCATCCAGTCCCACCTCCCTGCCATGGGCAGGGACACCTCCCACTGGATCGGGGGCTCAAAGCCCCATCCAACCTGGCCTGGAACACCTCCAGGGATGGGGCAGCCACCGCTGCTCTGGGCAACCTGGGCCAGGACCTCCCCACCCTCACAGGAAAACATTTCTCCCTAAGATCTCAGCTCAGTCTCCCCTCTTTCAGCTGAAAACCTTTCCCTCTCTTCCTATCCCTGCACTCCCTGACCAAGAGCCCCTCCCCAGCTTTCCTGGAGCCCCTTTCAGTACTGGGAGGCTGCTCTAAGGTCTCCCCAGGGCCTTCTCTTCTCCAGACTGACCAACCCCAACTTTCTCAGCCTGTCATAGGATGGGAGGTTCTCCAGCCCTGGGATCCATCCTCGTGGCCTCCTCTGAACACATTCCAGCGGCTCCAGGTCCTTCCCGTGCTCAGGACTCCAGGACTGGTCGCAGGGCTCCAGGTGAGTTCTCACCAGCACAGAGCAGAGGGGCAGAATCCCCTCCCTCATCCTGCTGCTACAATACCACAGGGCTGCAGCTCCTGTGCTGCTCTCAGTCCCGTCCTCAAACACCAGCGCTGCCCCCTTTAGCTAAGACTTCTGCTGAGCTGCTCCTCCCTGCCCGCTCCCCAGCCTGGCACTAAAAAGCAAACAAACAATCCCGTGAGCTGCAGAATTTGCAAGTCGAGCTTTCAAAAGGCTGGCATCTCTTGGGGAAATCAGCCTGGGTGCCTGAGAAGGCACAAACTCTGACTGAAGCTTTTCCCACAGCTTGGATGTCAATCAAATGTCAGATCTGTGTGGATTCTCTAGTGTCTAATAAGGTCTGACAGCGTGTGTTTGTCTTTCTTACAGTCGCAGCCCTGGCAGGGTCATTCCTTACCCAGCTCTAAAGGCAGAAACTGAGCTCTATACCACTATAGCTTTTGGATAAATCTGGCCAAAGGGTTAAAAAGCTTTTTAAAGAAAGGAATTTGGAAGAACATGAGTGTGCTGATATACGATGTGATTGCATAAGCTCTTTTACATTAGGAAATCAAAATAATCGACCCTTTTCCTCCTAAATGTGAAAGAATTTACAGCCGTCTCGTTCCCAGTGCAAAAGCTCCTTTTAAACTTTGCTCTGCAACCTGCAGAGACCCACACCCCATAATGTCAAGTTGTTGTTTTATGTTCAAGCTTGAGTAGAGGAGAGGCAATCTTTGCTCTTCAGGCCCCTGCAGGAAAAACGCGACCCCAGCCAGAATGACTCTTGAGTCAGCACGTGAGCAGTCACGGGGAGCCGTGGAGATACGCAGCTTTGCAGCACACCTGACAGCTAAGGTGGAGATCAGTCTGGGAAACGTGGCTCTGGCATTCCCTCAGGGGCCTTAAAGAGGGGGAAAAAATGCTATAAAGAGTGCCCAGGCATTTCTCAAGAGGGAATAGATCAGCTGTGATGGAAATGCACAGCCCAAACTCGGTATGCTGCAAAGGCAGCTCTGCAGCTGAGACGCGCAGGGTGGATTTCTGCCCCAGAGCAGGGCTGGTCTCCAGGGCAGCTCCGATTCCTGCACCCACGCATGCCCTGCAAGGTGAGCAACACCTCCACATGTCCTTGGGCTGTCCTTGACAGACAGGAGATGGAGGAATAGCGAGAGGACCAACACAACCTTTACAGTCTCGGTGCTGACAAGCGCTTCCTGCAGGGTAACAGCTGAGTCGCTTCTCCCGCAGCTCCCACTGTGGCTGCAGGAGCTGAAATCCTGTTGCTTCCTTAGAGCTCCAGGCCCAGTTGCATCTTTTTTGGTCATTCCAGTCACACTACTCTCTACTGCTTGGACAGCCTGGAAAGGCCCAGGTAGCTGGTGGGAGAAAGAGGCTTTTCTGAAGTGAAACATCCCAGCAGCCTTCCTATATTCCGTTTCATTACCCACCAGCTGCTCAAGGAGCACACAAGCTGCAAACACCCTGAGTGGGATCAGCCCGCTCTCCCGCAACCAGCGAGGCTGATATCACAGAAGGTGGGTATCGAGCCACTGCTGACAGGATTGCTCCAACAAATGGTGCTTTGCAGACCCATCAGGAGCCTTGCTGTATCTCGGTCCTGACACAGAATGGCTCCTCTCAGATATTCATCGAAAGAGGCTTCCTGCTCCCTAGCATCCTGCCTGGAGTTACTGGAGTTCTCCTTGAGGAGCAAAACTAGCTTTGCAGGTGCTTGCTTTGTGCTGCACTCACAGTTCCCTGCTGCCCATGCTCTCCAGGCAGAGGTCACCTCCCTCACCCAGCACTGCCTTATGGTACCACAATTAGAAAACTGGAGAAAGTGTCCCTCAAAGGCCTTGCTCCATGCTTTCAGGGCACATGCTCTCCCTTCAGAAAGGTCTATAGTGTAGCAAATGGGCAGCATCAACACCTAACAGGGTGGTGCCCCAGATGCTCTGATCAGGAGCTGCTCTGCATCTGACTCTGCATGAGACTCCCCGTCTGGAGCCCTGTGTCCAGATCTGGGCTCCCCAGCTCAAGAAAGACAAGGAACAGCTGGAGAGAGTCCAGCGGAGGCCATGGAGATGATGAAGGGACTGGAGCATCTCTCTTTCGAGGAGAGGCTGGGTAAGCTCCATCCGTTCAGACTGGAGGGGAGAAGACCAAGAGGGGATCTTACCAATGCTGATCAATATCTAAATGGCAGGGGTCATGAGGATGGGGCCAGATTCTTCTCAACAGTGCCTAGCACAAGGACAAGGAGCAACAGGCATGAACTGGAGCATGGGAAATTGCGTCTGCCCCATCCCTGGAGGTGTTCAAGGCCAAGTTGGATGGAGCCTCCAGCAGTTTATTCTAGTGGGAAGTGTCGCTGCCCACGGCAAGGGGGTTGGAACCAGATTAACTCTAAGGTCCTTTCAGACCCAAACCGTTCTATGATTCTGTGATCCTAAGTTCCCCCTCAACATGAGGAAGAGCTTCCTTGCTGTGAGGGTGATGGAGCACTGGATCAGGGATAGTGTGGAGTTTCCTTCTCTGGAGAGATCCAAACCCATCTGGACATGTTCCGGTGCAAACTGCTCAAGGTGCCCCTGCTTTAGCCAGAGATTGGACTGGATGAGCTTAGAGGTCTCTTCCAACCTTAATGATTCTGTGATTCTCAGGCTGTGAAGTTTTGGCTCTCACAAAGCTGCTGTGCCAAGCACCCTTCACCCCTCTGGGTAGAAACTGGGACCGAGCGGGGCTAAGCAGGGACGGAGCAGGGACCAAGAGGGACCGAGTGGGGTGGTGATGGGGACTGAGTGGGGACCAAGCAGGGCCTGAGCAGGGACCAGGTGGGGACTGGGTGGGACTGGGTGGCACTGAGCGAGGCATTGGCAGGGACCAAGTGGGACCAAGCAGGACGGAGTGGATCTGAGCAGCATCGAACGGGGTCTGAGTGGGGACCAAAGGGGGAGCGAGTGGGATGGAACAGGGTCTGAGCAGGGACAGAGTGGGGATCGAGTGGGTCTGAGCAGCGACCGAGCGAGGATCGAGTGGCACCGAGCGGGGCAGCGGATGGGACCGAGGGGGACGAAGTGGCGACCGAGTGGGATCCGAATGGGGATCGACAGGGGAGAGGGTGGGACCGAGAGGGGACCGAGCAGGCGGTGGCGGGGTCGGAGCCGCTGCCGGCGGAGTCGGGCGGCACCTGCGGGCGGTCCCCGCCGCTGCAGCCGGGCCCGGCGGGGATGGGGATGCGCGGGAGAGCCCGGGGATGCTGCAACGGGACCGGCACAGGAGGCTCCTGGCAGCGCCTCCGCACCGGCTGTCACCGTTCAGCGCAGTAACAGCCCCGGAGAGGCTGTCCCTGCCTTCCTTGGTGCCTCTGAGCTCTGCCTGCCCTTCCCAGGAGCTCCCGCTCCCAGCTCTGCTTCCCAGCCCAGGCGGGCACTGGGAGAGAGCCGCTTCCAGACTCGGAGCCGAAGTGGAGCTCAACTGGAGCAGAGTGCCTGGCTGTTCATCGGAGCATAAACATCAGAGCTCCGGGGAGACCTTAGAGCAGCCTCCCAGCACTGAAAAGGGCGCCAGGAAAGCTGGGGAGGGGCTCTCGAACAGGGGGTGCAGTGACAGGACAAGGGAGAATGGTTTTCAGCTGAAAGAGGGGAGACTGAGATGAGATCTTAGGGAGAAATGTTTTCCTGTGAGGGTGGGGAGGCCCTGGCCCAGGTTGCCCAGAGCAGTGGTGGCTGCCCCGTCCCTGGAGGTGTTCCAGGCCAGGTTGGATGGAGCTTTGAGCCCCCCTGATCCAGTGGGAGGTGTCCCTGCACATGGCAGGGGGTGGCACTGGATGGCTTTGAGATCCCTTCCAACCCAAACCCCTCTACGATTCTATGATTTGCACTTCCTGGAAAAGGTGTGTTTTCCTCCCCACTGCGTTTGTATTTAGAGAGGAGTTGGGAGGCCAAGACTGCTTTGAGTTTGACTATTCATTGACAGCACTACTTTGCAGGTGATTTGAGAGCTCCAAACGTTTGCTCCCAATCCACACCTTCTTTTTAAAAAGGTAAATTCTTCTAAACAGAATGGCAAGGAATCACAAGCCCAGATGTTCCTGGGGATTTCCAACAATCCCAAACACACACTGCAAAGTGGTTCCTGAAGATGTGGGAGCATTTATGAGTGTTTGTGAGCTTCCAGTTAAATGAACCGCTAAAGTAAATCGGAGACCCGGTCACCCGGCAGGAGGGAGCAGCCTGGCAGCCAAGGCTCCGCGCTGGAACTGCTCCGAAGGTTTGGAAAAGTTGCAATCAAAGGAAGGACCTTGCTTCACCCACAGAGCTCCTGGGGCAGATCCTCCCCGGGTGAGCACTTTGTAGCTCCCACTGGAATGAGCTGGATGGGTAAAAAGAGGAAAAATCCAAGTATTGGAAAGAGCAGGTGGGGGTGGTGGGATGTACAAGGGGGCTCAGCTCAGAGATGCTGCTGGCACGGGGGGTGGGTCGGGTTTGGTGTTCTCAGCTGAGCTGTCACATGTAGGGGACTATTTAAACTGTGTTCCCCATGAAGCTGAGTGCACATCTTGAGGATTGAAATAGGTGGTGGTTTGATCATTGTCTCTCTCGGGGAAATGGTTTTTAATGAGGTTTTAAATAATAAAGTGGGATAATTTCCCTGGCTGGCAAGATCATGCAATTTTTATGCCTCCTTTCTCTCCCAAAGTTTTATCACCCTTTATTTTTAGCAACGCCTAATCCCCCCTTTTGGGAAAAAAAAAAAAAAAAAAGAAGAAGAAGAAAAAGAAGAAAAAAACAGAAAGCGCTGATTTAGGGAAAGCCGCTCCTCAGGGGGGAAGGTTCCTGAGGGACAGAGGGGACACCAGTGCTGGTGCTGCGTGCCAGTACAGGGTGCAAAGTGCTGGTATTGGTTGCTAATGCAAGGTGACACTATGGGGTGCACAGTGCTGGTGCAGGGTATCAGTACTGGGTGCTGGGTGCCAGTACTGGGTGAATAGTTCTCATACTGGGTGCCAGTATTGGGTGCTGGGTGCGTGTAGTAGCTGCTGCTGCATGGTGCTGGGTGCCCATACTGGGCACTGGTTCTGGGTGCCCATGCTGCGCACCCATACAGGCTGCCAGTGCTGAGTGCCTATACTGGGTGTTGGAACCAGGTGCAGGTGCTGCTTACCCATACTGGGTGCTGGGTGCCCATGCTGGGTGCTTACACTGTACCCATACTGGGTACTGGTACTAGGTGTCCATACTGTGTGCCCCTACTGGGTGCTAGTACTGGATGCCCAAACTGGGTGCTACGTGCTGATGCTGAGTGCTGGTGCAGGTACTGGGTGCCCACACTGGGTGCTGGTACGGGGCGCTGGTTGTGGGTGCCCATACTGGGTGCTGGTGGTGTGTGCTGGGTGTTGTGTCCCTGTGTCCACATGTCCCGTGTCCATGTATGTCTTGGTGAGTCCATGTGTGTGTCTCTGTGTCTGTGTATCCATGTGTGTGTCCGTGTGTCCCTGTGTGTGTCTCTGTGTCCGTGTATCCATGTGTATGTCCATGTGTCCAGTGTGTCCAATAGTCCATGTGTGTGTCCGTGTGTCCATGTGTGTGTCCGTGTGTCCAGTGTCCATGTGTGTGTCCCTGTGTCCATGAGTCCCTGTGTGTGTTCGTGTGTCCCTGTGTGTGTTGGTGTGTCTGCTGTCCGCGTGTCTGTGTCCCTGTGTGTCTCTGTGTCCCTGTGTGTGTCAGTGTGTCTTCTGTCTGTGTGTCCGTGTGTCCAGTGTCTGTGTGTGTGTCGGTGTGTGTGTCGGTGTGTCCCTGTGTGTGTGTCCGTGTGTCCCTGTGTGTGTCCGTGTGTCCAGAGTCCGTGTGTCCCTGTGTGTGTCTGTGTGTGTCGGTGTGTGTGTCGGTGTGTCCCTGTGTGTGTCGGTGTGTCGGTGTGTGTCGGTGTGTGTGTCCGCGTGTCCCTGTGTGTGTCGGTGTGTCCGCTGTCCGTGTGTCCCCGTGCGTGTCCCGGTGCGGCAGCCCCGCCGCCGCCGTTCGGAAGTCGCTCTCTCGCAGCCGGGCCCGGGACGCGTGCGCAGTGCGGCCGCCGCTCCGCTCGGCTCCGTTGCCGCTGCCGCTGCCGCTGCCGCTGCCGCTCCCTCTCGCTCCGGTACCGCGCCCGGGGGCAGCGCGGGGGCGGCGGCGCGGATGCCCGCACGGTGAGTACCCAGCGCCGCGGGAGAGGGGGGACACGAGACCTTCGCCCCCTCCCTCTGCCCAGCCCTGCCCCCCGCTTTGCACGCACAGCCCCCCCCCCTTTGCATCCCCTCCCCAGCCCCGGGCATCCTCCCTTTGCACGCCCCCCCGCTTTGCATCCCCCTCCACCCTTTGCGTGTCACCCCCCAACCTCGAGCATCCCCCCCCCCTTTGCACGCGTACCCCCCCCAGCCCCGAGCATCCTCCTTTGCACGTGTCCCCCCCTCCCCAGCTCCGAGCATCCCCCCTTGGCACACACACACCGCCCCCCCTCCTCCCCCCCCCCCGCCCCCGCCGCCTTTGCAACCTCCTGAGCCCCGGGCATTCCCCCCCTCGCCCCGGGCATCCCCCTTCTTGCACGCTCCCCTCTCCCTTTGCACCCCACCCCGGGTATCCCTCTCTTGCAGGCCCCCCTCGGCCTTTGCACCCCCACCCCCATCCCCGGGCATTCCCCCATCCCCACCCCACCCTGGGCATACCCTCCTTTCACGCCCCCCCACCTTGGCACCCCCCCAGCCCCAAGCATCCCCCACTTTGCACGCCCCCCTCCCCTTTTTTACCACACACACACCCCCCCCCCCCCAGCCTCAGGCATCACCCCCCTTTGCACGCTTTGCCCCCCACCCCAACCCCTTTTCCCTGGGGTTGATGGAGAGGTCGGGCGGGGGCGAGGGTGTCTGTCTGTCCGTGTGTCCGGCTGCTGCCTGCCACCAGCCCCATGTGGCAGGGTTGGGGAGGGGGCAATGGGATGCTCCGTGGGGACCGAGAACCAAGAAAGGATGGGGCCCTCCCTGCCGCATCATCCCAGGGGAGGACTGGGCTCCTGCGAGGAGGAGGATGGAGGAGCAGGATGAGGATGAAGGGGAGCACCCTCCAGCCGCAGGGCCAGTTGCAGGGAGGATCCCCCCTGGAGGCCCCACCTCTCTGCGCCCACAGGTGGGTGCCAGGGTGGCACTGGAGCATCCAATGCACCCGCTCGGTCAGGCAGGCTCCCCATGCGGCTCCCAGTGCTCCCAGTGCAGAAGGTGCCATGCCCTGTCATGGGAAGCAGCGATGGGGAGCCCTGACCTGGCCGGCTGGGCCTCAGGGAGGTTGGCTGAGGTCAGGGTGACAGAGGGCTCTGGTCCCCACCGGGTCCTCCAGCAGCAGCAAAGTCAACAGGTTGGGCAGAGGAACCTGGCTTGGTGGTCTCCAGGACGTGGCTCTCCCCCCATAGGGATATGACATCTGACTGTCACCCAACACGAGCCCATGACATGGGCAGCATCGCGGGATGCCGCCACTTGGCGCCGCATCCCCATAGCCAAGGTACGGAGAAAGCCAGGCGTGGCTGACTGAGCTGCTCCACGTGTGGATCACGGTGTGTCTCTGGGCATGGAGAGGTTTCCCCGGGAAGCTCCCTCTCCCTGCCGCTTCCGTGAGGCTGCTCTGGCACGGATCCATGGCCTTATGTAAGAAACTAAAGAAAAAGTGTTAAGTGAGTGGGAGGGATTTCCCTGCTGTGAGGGGAGTTCGTTCCCCTCTGGATGCGTCTCCATCATCCCCGTCGACGGAGATGCTCATCCCGTGTCAGGTTGGATGAGCAGAGCCCGTTGGCATTTGCTGGCCTGGTGGATTCCGTTTTCTTTGGGAAAACGGGTCGCCCCAGTGGGCACATATTTCAGAATGTTTCCCAAGGGAGAGCGCCACATCAGATTTCCCTACAAGGATTTTAGCTCCTCCGCATCAGCCCTTCCCCACAAATGACTCAAGCCGCTAATCAAAATACGGTCGTGTTCTTCAGCAATTAAACAAACTCTACCTCATCAGATTAGAGTGGAGAAGCAGGAGTTTAGTGACACGAATATATCTCAATCAGGGTGCGGGTGCCTGGTTTGATATTGTTATTAACAGAAAGAAGGAACCAAAGGCAGATAATTGGGTAACGCAAGTCAAACGTGGGGAGAGTAAGGGAGAAAAATATCTTGGCAGAGTTATTAATCAGAGAACAGTTTGGGTTGGAAGGGACTCTTAAAGGTCCTCTAGCCATGCTGAGTCTGCTGGAGGTACAGGAGCAGCACATCTCTTGCTGCCTCCCGACGTGCATCCTCTCCCATCTTTGCTTTTCTTCGGTTCTAGGCTCACTTTTAGACTGGACTTGGGGTGCATCATCTTGAGTTTCAGCTGGAGTGGGTGAGCTCAGGACTCTTCCCTGGGAGCAACAGGTCCAGAGTGGCAAAGCAGCCGCCGTGTCACTCCCCGACCTCTGCAGAGCATGAGCTCAAGCTGCCGTGGCTTCTCTTTTTATCCAAATTTTCATCCTCTGGATGAAATTATTTTGGGAAGTCAGCTTAAGGGAAGCAAGAGCCACACTGGGTGCCACTCCTGAACCACCCCAGGGGGTGCCCCGCCTTTCCCTTCCAGCTCCTCCTGCTCATGGGGCCGGTTTCTTGCGCCAACCCTCTGGCCATGCCTGAGCACCCCAAAAGCAGAGCAGTGTGAGGCTGCAGGCATCACCGCCTTTGTGCCGCTGCACCTCATGCTCTCAGGGTTCCGCGATTCAGGCTCTTGCCTGGAATAACAGCAGCTTCCGGGTGAGCCGGTGCCCACGGCCTTCGCCGAGACTTCCTATTACTCAGTTCCTTATTCGTCTCTGCACATCTCTCTGTGCATTTCCATTACCAAAGCTGTTCAGAGAGAGGTGGATCTAAAGCCAGATGTTCACATACATTATATCATAGCTACCTCTTAATTTGGGGGGAAGAAAAGACTCTACCTCATCACCCCTTATTTTCATCCCTCAATGTGTTACAACATCTTTTCAGCCGTGGGGAGGACAGGATGGGGGAAGAGCGTCTGACATCTTCTGTGGTGTAAGAGGGGAAGAAACCAAACTCGCCAGTTCACGGAGACTTCAGCAACCCCGTCGCAGACTGGGAAGCTGTTCTGTGTTGGCCATCACCACCCCTGCTCCAGCCAGCTCAGGCTGGAGCAGCCCCACAAGCGTCTCCCTTTTCATACTGTCCCGCACTCAGTGCCACACGAGCCTCCTCCAGCTCGGTTTCATCACTGCTGGGCTCATCCAGCCCATTTCTTTCCCCAGCTGCTTCGCCACGGGTCGCCCCATGCAGCGTAGGGAGGGTGGCCTGCAGGAATGCCCAAATCCTTATTCCCGCAGCCTTGGGATGGTAGCATTGAGCAGTGGCGGTGTTTGTGGCAAGTAACTCCACCAGCCAGCTCTCCCCACAGCACCCACGAGTTTCAGGACAGCCATAACTTCTTGCAGGGATGGGATGCCTTAAATGCTGCTGTGCATTGGGGCCATGCCAGTCCACGAGCCACGGGGTGAGTCCCCTGCGCTGCCCCCCAGCCTGCCTGGGGGCTGCGTGGGACCTGGGGACACAGGAACTGGTGGCTTTGGGCTGAGTCTATAGTGAAGACAAAATCCTGGCTTTTGCTGGATCCAGAGCACCGTGTGAAACAAGGCAGCAACTCTCGAGTTTTGATCAACTCTTGCCTTTCTGCGAAGGAGCACGGAGTATTATTTTATTCCTGTTATTTTTGGCTTGAAATCCACTGGGTTCCTTCTTTGGGAGGAACTGGTGACAAGGACCTCCCACCTGTGACCTCCCCTCTCCCCTGCCACTGGAGTGGGCACAGAGGGTGATGCCCCAGCCCACCCCATCAGCTCCTCCAGGTCTGTGGGAGCTCGGCTGCTCTGGGCAATTTCATTGGGAGCAGCGGGGAGTGCTCTGCCTGTCACCCATCCTGCAAAACCTCCTGCCTTTGGCCATTTCATGGAAGCAGGGATTTAACCTGGGGGGGAGGGTGGAGCAGCAACGCCAACGCAAACAACAACAAAGTCCTTTGGGGTTCAGGTTTAACATTCAGCTTAGACATAGAAAAAAGGGGGTTTCCTGACAGCAGGAAAATGGATGATAGAGGTTTATAGCAAGCCACCCTTCCAGTTCTCTAACCACTTGGAAACAGCCTCAGTTGACCTTCTGAGAGCTCTTTTTGCTCAGCCTGTGAAGGTCTGCTGGGTTTAGGGGCCCAACTTTGCTGCGCTTCAGACTTGCTTGTCAGCGCTTGCCCGCTCTGGAGTGAGCTCTCGAAGGGCATTTGGGGCTGGGGAGATGCATTGCCATGACCGTGGTGGCAGAGAAGCTTCTGTGTCCACCGATGGTACAGCTGAGCCCTGCAGCATCTCAGGGGCTTGGCAAAGGGCATCACTGTGACCTGTGACATCAGGGTCCACGCTGAGAACCCCAGCAGGGGCTGCTACTGCAATCTGAGCCCAGAACATCTATGATAGGCACCCACCCATGGCTGGGCTCCTGCTGCCCTGGCCGTCTCCTGCAGCCATGTCCGGCAGCAGCCTGGCACTGCCCTGTGGCTGGGGGCCACCTCTGTGACACAGAAGCCATGCAGGGTGACAGCACTTCCTTCCTCTCTGCACTGCCAGCTCCTCCCCGGGCACGGCTGATCCAAACCTCACTGTCTTTCTACCCCTTTGGCTGGGTTTTAAATGACCACGTTGCCTGTTACAGCTGGGGCAGGACAGAGCATCACTGCTACCCCGGCCCCGGTGAGGATGCGGTGATTGCAGCACAGGGGTCACATGTGATGTGTCCCTTGGGATGCTCCAGAGCTGGAACTGGGCATCAGGTGACCAGCTCCTCCTTGTCCTGGGTATTTGCCCACAGGACAGTCTCCTGGAAACTCCTGCCGTCCCTCACTGTTTTAACGTTGGACCGAGGTCTGACACGGGAGGATGTTTTCATGTTGGTGCAAGCAGAAGCTCGGCCCTGCAAGCTCTGGTCGTGGGACCCATGATGGCATTGGGTCTGGAGGGACATCCCTGCCCTGGGTGCTCACCAGTGGAATGTGAATCTGCCTGATGCCAGAGCTGGCAGCATGCGGGCAACGGGGCCCAGTGCTGCCCAGGTGAACCACCTGTGGTGGGCAAATGTCCCTGGGTTGCCATGTCTGGGGGGGAACCCCTTTGTTCCCAGCTGTTGTGCTGACGTAGCACCAGCCTGGCTGGTCCCACCACTGGTTGAGCCAGCTTCCAGGTTCAGCCCTGCCCTGCCCACATCAGTGCCGTGCTTTGGGCATGGAGCATGGCTGGAGAGCAGGGCTGGACCTGTCCTTGGCGTGGCCGGACCCACCTCCTGCCTGTGCGTCCCAAACCTCCTCCCTGTGCCCGGCTGGCACACTCATGCTGGCTCAGCTCTCCGGATGCAGGCAGTGGGGTTTGGTCTTGTGCCGAGGCTGGGGAGAAAATTGCCCCTCATCTGTGTCGAGGGGTGTTTGGAGCATCGGTAAGCGACCCCTTTGATGCAGGGCTTTCCTATGACACGGGGTCCCTCCTCATCCCAGTCTGGCATTGATTCTCTGTTTGGTTCCTCATTTCCTCAGAAATGGCAATTCCTCCTCTTGTTATCCCTGGTCCTCCTAACATCCCTATTCTCCAAATTACCACTAATTCCCCTTCCTCTGCCCTGTGGTCCCTGGTGGGACACAGTGCTGCCCACACTGGCATGTGCTGGGATGGGGATGACCGAGTCCTGGGCTGGCAGCACTGGGCAGACAGGGATAACCCAGCCAGCCACCCGGCTCAACTCTCACCCTGGTCACACCGATGCTGTATCCCTCCTTTTCCTCTTCCCTTCCATCCCATCAGCTACCAGGCTCCATCCATGCCATTTAGACCCATGATGAGTATTGATTACTGTGATCTTCATCTCCTTTCGCATGGATCATTACCAAATTCCTAACAGGAGTCTGCCTTAACAACGCCTTGATCCCTCTGCTAATAGAAACATAATAGTCAGGGCTTGCCTTATTAAATCCTTCAGCTGATTGTTGCAGATGCTATTTTTAAACTATGAAATAATTAACTCTGTCTCAGTGCAAGAGCCAAGGCTGGAGGGGTGGGTGCTGGCAGTGCCGTGCCCGTCGTGCCACGCAGCAGCCCGTGGTGACTGTCTTGGCCGTGGTGGCCATGGGGCCAGAGCCATAGGTCTGCTCATGTCTTTTCAGCAGGTGCTGGAGAGGCTCGTGTGGTGCTTTTGGGAGGGCTTGTGGTGGGATTTCTACTTGGTGCAAAAATATGCTCTGGATACAGGTGAGGAGAGGGGCAAGGAGCAGAGGAGGTGGCCAGTCTGGAGAAGGACCCGACATCATCCTCATTGCAGCGGGAGAGATACACATGGGGCTGTCAGCCCTCACAGTGTGAAGGAGGGAGGTGTTGGGACATGCTGCAGCTTCTCCTGGTTCCCATCAAAAGGACTTGCCTTTCCAGTCTCAGAGGATGGCAGAAAAATCACTGCTGGGCAGAGGAGCTCCCCCAAAGGCATTTGTTTGCCACCACTGCCTCCTCCACCACATGCGCGGGCGCATTTGCAACACGCGCTCAGTGGGGAGGTGGCCTTGGTGCAGCCACCTGAGCATCCCTCATCCCAGCAGAACTGAGGGACCCCAGCTGGCTCGTCCCCAGGACCCTCACACCGGTGGCACTGGGGTCTGTTCTGCCCCATCCCCCCAGAGTGGTGGGGCTCCAGCCTCACCTCTTTAAGTTTTCTTCTACTAGATTGTTAAAGGCAGGGGGAAGCCAGGTCTAAAAATATCTCCTAAAGCTTCCTGCACCGCTGGCAGGTGGCTGGCGCGGGCGGTGGGGCGGGCGCAGCTGTGGGGCTTGCGGTGCCTGCCCGCGGGATAACCCAACACAGGGGTCCCAGGGATGCCGGTGCCCACCTCCCGCTGGGGCTGCCGGCAGGGTTGGGTGCCCTATTTCAGCCAAATTTGGCAGAGGTTGGAAGTGCTGGGTTCTTCCCTGGAGAAGGGCAGGGAGGAGGTGGGAAGCTGCAGGCTTGACTCAGTCCTTATTAGACACTGGAGAATCCAGCAGCAGCGTGTGGCCAGGAATGCCGAGCTCTGCTCGCACTGAGCCAGCGCGGCCGGTCCTGCAGGTGTTGGGCATTTTGTAGCTCCGTGGAGCGGGGCTCAATCTGGATTCAGGCATTGGGGGAGTGCAGCAGGGGCTGAGCTGTGCCAGGGACGGGGTCTCTGCTGGCACCGGGGGGCTCTGTGCGTCGCCCCTAGACAAGTGATCCCCACGGGAGTCTGTGATGAGCAGCAAAGCTGCTCCTGGTTTGACCTGTATAATATGAAGGGAAGGTCCCTCCTGTGGGCAGGGAGTTGACACCACAGCATCCTCCGTGCCCATGGGTGCGCCAAGGCTGGTGAGCTGGGCATGCTGAGCGCTCTCCTTGGGAGTGCAGCCACAATCCCAGCAGCTCCCAGTACTTAGAGTTGGTCCTGTCTGGCAGCGGCAAAGGGAATCCTGGAAAACCTCTGCTGTGAGGACAGGCTGGGAGAGCTGGGGTTGTTCAGCCTGGAGAAGCGAAGGCTCCGGGCAGACCTTAGAGCAGCCCCCAGTACTGAAAGGGGCTCTGGGAATGCTGGGAAGGGGCTTTTTACAAAGGTGTGAGAGGATGAGGGGGAACAGCTTTAAATTGGAAGGGGGAGGATTTAGATTAGACATTAGGAAGAAATTCTTCACGATGAGGGCGGTGAGGCCCTGGCACAGGCTGCCCAGAGAAGTCGTGGCTGCCCCATCCCAGGTTGGATGGGGCTTTGAGCCCCCTGATCCAGTGGGAGGTGTCCCTGCCCACAGCAAGGAGCTTGGAACCGGATGGGTTTTAAGGTGCCTTCCAACCCAAACCATTCTGTGATTCTATGAAAACCATCTGGAAAATAAATGAGGTTCAGGTGACTGGAGAATCAGAGCCCAGCTGCGCCCCGCTGGGTGTCTGTGAGGACGGCAGCGATGGGGAGGTTGGTGCTGGCAGAAAAAGGGGCTGCTGGAGCTGAGGGTGACTTTGGGTGATGGGGGAGTTTCCTCCTTGCAGATGAAGTGGGGTTGGGAATGGCAGCAGCATGACTGCATTGGGGTTTGGGTGCTGGGGTACATGGTGTTGGAAAAGAGGAGATCATAGCTCAGTGTTCCCTGGGAAGGCGAGGGAAGCAGCTGGGCTGGGCTGGGCTGACAATGGGCATGTGCCATGGCCGGGCACCCAGCCCAGCCCCACGGGAGTGTGCAGGGGGTCCCGGTATCTTTCCCCCTTCTCTGCCCTTTTCCACCTGCACCAAGTCCATGTGAGTGCAGGGGCATCCGCTGGTCACCAATGCGGTGCTGGGGCCAGAGCCGAGGGCAAATAAGGAAACAGAGGCTGGGCATCCGATTTCTCTCTTTCTCTTCTTTCTTTCTTTCTTTCTTTTTTTTTTTTTTTTTCCTGAGGAGGAAAAAAACCCAAACAACTTTGTTAGTGAGTCACTCTTGGCCAAGGGAGTTGGGCTCTGCTCCACACAGTGGGCAGGCTGGCACACTCCCACATCGCAGGGGCGATGCTGACTCAGCCCACCCTTGGGCACTGTCCCCTTCCCTCACTGCTGGCAATCCTCTCCCAGAGCCCTGGGCACACCTGGGGCACAGCCTGGCAGAAAGCACCACCCCTTCACAGTGGTCTTGGCTGGATGCTGGGGACCAGCCCATGCCCACCATGGGGACGTATCCTGCCCGTCCCTCCTTGGGGCAGCCACGCTGGCCACATCCTTGGCCACAGGGCTGTTCCAGTGCTGGTGTGCCCAGGCAGTCTCCAGGATGCCCAGGTGCAGCTGGCATTGTGGTTACCCAGCCAGAGAGCCCCAGTTTGGCTACTCTCACGCCTGCACCAGTTGGTGGATCCAACCAAGGGGTGGGAAGCAGTAGGACCACCTGGCTCTGCCCCGCTCCTGCCCCACTGGGGTGGCCAGCCCCACGGCGGAACAGCAAGGAGTGCAGCCAGGCCCTGCCGGGGCTTTCCCAAAAAAGGTCTGAACTCTTCGGTTGAGTTTGCCACTTCCCTTACCACTCCCTTTCCTGTGAGAGGATGTGTTCGTCCGCTTTTCTTTTCTCTTTCTCTCTTCTTTTCTCTCCCATCTCCCTGCCCTCAGAACCACTGGTCCTGGCGATGCCACGCACCCCCTGAGCCGGCCGGGGTCCCCCTGGCTGGCATCCACCGCCGCGCCATGGCCAGGCTGCAGGTACGGATGCGCTGCCGGCAGCTCCCTTCCCACCTCCAGGGTCCTCCTGCCAGCCGTGGCATGGGGTTGGGTGGGCACAGTGCCAGTGATGCCCATGTACCGCGTTGGGTGCTGTTTTGTGCCCTGCTTTGCAGAGGCAGGGGTGGCTGGAGCAGGTGCCATGTTGCTCAGGGCATCATCCTGAGCTGGGGTGCTTGGGAAAGAGGGGTGCATGGAGCGGGTGCATTGCCATGGACAGTATTTGCCGTGACCTTAGTTTTGCTCACATGGACACCTGATGCCACGGCTGCCACTGCAGTTGGCACAGGGCAATTTTGGTGACTGCTTTACGCGGAGTGAGCAGGGCACAGGGCCCTTTTGTGTGGCTGCAAGGGATAGGGCTGACCTGGTGCCCCAACCAGGAGCAGCCCAATGGAAGGGGAAGTCTCTCATCAAAAGCCATTTTGCAAAGCACTCGTCTTGTCTGGTTGCGTAGAGGGGTCCCCTTTTCCGTTTGGGGAGAGGACGGGGAGGTGCCAGGCTCGGTGGGGACGTCATGGGCACGTGAGCTGGCATGGCCTAGGGACACCCGGCACATGGGGACTCCCAGGCTGGGTGCTGCAGCCACTGGACAGCGATGGCAAAGGCTTACAGCGGGCTCAGAGAGCTCACAGGGTTTGGGCAAGGGTGGGTTTTGGGGCGTCTTCTCTCTGCTGGAGAAACGTCCCCTTTTTGTCAGCCTTCCTCTTTTTGCAGCCTCACGCGCACCCTCTCCTTCCCCCCCAGCACTCATAGGCTCCGCTCTCCGCCAGGACTTCCTTATCCGCCAGCCCCCGCAGCCCCGCAGCCAGAAGCGGGCACACGGCACGCAGCCCCGGCCGGCGTAGTGAAGTGGGCTGCGATGGGGCATTAAGGGGTGCACGGGGCAGGGAACCCGCCCTGCAAATCCAGAGCCCACTGGAATTGCCTTTCGGTGCCAATCCAGAGCACACCAGCATTGCCTTTTGGTGCAAATCCGGAGCACACCAGCGCTGCTTTTCAATGCCAATCCAGAGTACAGCAGCATTGCCTTTTGGTGCAAATCTGGATTGCACCTGCATTGCCTTTTGGTGCAGATCCAGAGCACACCAGCGCTGCTTTTCAGTGCCATGGGCTGGGAGAGTGTTTGCAGCCTCACACCTCCCTTCTCCCCATCCCCCTCGGTGCCACCCACACAGCTGAGATGACCTCGGGTGGGTCCCACAGCTTCTGGGGTGGGCAGCGAGCCAATCCTGCCTCCTGGGTGGGTGCTGAGTGCACCTTACAGGCATGGGGATGGGATGCTCCTTGCTGGGGAAGGCCGCTGCATCCCGCTGGCTCTCCGGGGCATCTCGGCGCAGCCCTTTGCGGGTCTGCTCTGGCCAAGGTCAAGCAACACCTGCCTGGGAGTCCCCGTGGAGCAATGCCATGCGCTGTCCCCACATCCATGTGCTGTCCTCACATCCCTGACCCTTGGCCCCCCCGCATCCCCTTGCTCCGCACCCTGGGGCCGCAGCAGACCCAGAGCTGCCTCTGCTTCGGAGCAGGCTGGGAGCAAGCAGGGTTTTCCCAGCCTTCAGGTTTTCCTCCTGCTCGCCCCATTCCCACCGCCCCGTTCCCACAGCTTCGTCACCACTTGCTGTAATCAGTGCTGCAGCCCCGCTGGGAGCCGTGCCCACAGCCTGGCTGCCCCCACACCACCATGGGACTGCAGCCCCCCCAGTAGCCCCTGGTATAGCAGAGCATGGGGCAAGTGGGCTTGGCGGCGGGATGGCACCGTGGGTGGACAGGGAGGGAGCGAAGCCCGCTGCCGAGCCGGGTGACAAGGTCACAGCCGCCCTGCCAGAACTCAGGGCTATAAATAGGGACAATTGGGAGTGAAACACGGACTCTCTCCTTTTTCGTTCCTGCGGCAGCCATGGGAGCCAGCGGGAGGGTTTGCAAGGGCCCGGGCAAGGAGTTGACGGGAAGTGGTGCTGAGGGATGGCTGTGCTGGGGACAGGGGGAATGCACCCATGGGGACACTCCGGGGACAGGCCTGTCCTCAGCTGGGTCCCACACCCCAGCTCCATCCCCCTGACCCTCACTCAGTCCGTGCGGGACTCAAACTCAAGGTGATGAGACCTGGGGCAGCTCGAGACAGGGATGGTGGGGCTGAGCTGGTCAGGACTCTCCCTGCCTGCTGCCCCCTGCACCTTCTGGCAAAGGAAAGACCCTGATTGCTGCCCCCCATCCTCAGCAGGGCACAGGGAGGCAGAGCCAGCCGTGATCCCCACCACAGAGGTGGGTGCTGAGCCTCAGCACCGCTCCTGCACAGCAGCATAGAATCATAGAATTATGGAATGGTTTGGGTTGGAAGGGACCTCAGAGCCCATCCAGTTCCACCCCCTGCCATGGGCAGGGACACCTCCTACCAGACCAGGCTGATCCATCCAACCTGGCCTTGAACACCTCCAGGGATGGGGCAGCCACAGCTTCCCTGGGCAACCTGGGCCAGGGCCTCCCCACCCTCATCATGAGGAATTTCTTCCTAATGTCTGATCTAAATCTCCCCTCTTCTGGCTGAGATGATGGTGCAGGTGGGCAGGGATAGGTGGGCTGTGGGCATAGGGGGGACCATTCTGCAAAAGCAGTGCAGGGCATTACACTTGGCCAACGCTTGGCACAGGGTGAGTTTGCTTCAGTGCCAGTAGGCTGTGCAAACTCCCCCCTCACCCTGTTTACTTCTACTCACATGATGCCATGCAGCAGCCCCGACTTCCCCATCCCGGCTCCGAACGCACCAGGCGGTGTCCGGCTGCACTTCCCCACGGCTCAGGGCATGGCCAGGGTTGCACTGTGCCAATACTCAGCCCCACATCCTGCCTCACTGCTGCCTGTGGGGCTCGGCAGCTTCACCGAAGCGTGGGAGGGGGTCCCAGGCGAAGCGTGGGGCTGGCAGAGCATCTGTTGCCCTGTCTCCCCTCCTCCTTTCCTTCTCACTTCCTTTTCTTGAACCTTTGTTGCTTTCCTGCCTGCTGCCTGCCAAGGGCTTTCCCCAGCGTGGAGCAGCACCCTTGGGAGCTGCTCAAAGCCACAGGGTCCCTCTGTGAAGGTAATGTGGTGCCACTTCTCTGCCTCTCTCCCTCCCTGCAGGCTCCATCCAGGAGGCGGCAGGGACATTAGCTGGGGGGGCTCGGCGGCACGGCTTGCCCACGAGCTGGGAGGAGTGGAGGGCAGCAGAAGAGCCGCCGAAGCACGACCCAACCCCGTCCACCGTGTATGAGGCTGGGACGCAGGTGAGGTGGTGACCATCATAGAGTCATAGAATCATGGAATGGTTTGGGTTGGAAAGGACCTCAAAGCTCATCCAGTCGCACCCCCTGCCATGGGCAGGGACACCTCCCACTAGATCAGGGGGCTCAAAGCCCCATCCAACCTGGCCTTGAACACCTCCAGGGATGGGGCAGCCACCACTGCTCTGGGCAACCTGGGCCAGGGCCTCACCACTCTCACTGTGAAGGATTTCTTCCTAATGTCTAATCTAAATCTTCCCCCTTCCAGTTTAAAGCCATTCCCCCTCATCCTATGACTCCCTTGTAAAGGGTCTCTCCCCAGATTTCCTGGAGCCCCTTTCAAGTACTGGAAGTTGCTCTAAGGTCTCCCCGGAGCCTTCTCTTCTCCAGGCTGAACAACCCCAGCTTTCTCAGGCTGGCCTCATAGTAGAAGTGCTCCAGCCCTTTGGTCATCTTCGTAGCATCTTCTGGACCTGCTCCAAGTTCCATGTCCTTCTTATATTGGGAATTCCAGAACTGGACATGATACTCCAGATGGGATCTCACAAGAGCAGAGCAGAGGGGGAGAATCCCCTCCCTTGACCTGCTGGGAGCCAAAACTAAATCGCAGCAAGTCGCTGCTTGAGGGTCTCGCGTTTACCTCCGTGTGCTTGGATGTGGTGTGGGATGATCATCAGGAGGTCCCTCACCCACTCCCTGCCCTCTTGCCTTCCAGTACGCAGGACCCGCGTCCGCAGAGACACCCCTTCCGATGTCCCGGCATGAGACTTCTCCGACAACGGTGCAACCCGCCAGCAACCACCGCCCCAACGCCTGCTGCTTCTGCTGGTGCTGCTGCTGCAGTTGCTCATGGTACATCCCACTGCCCACCCTCCTCATCTTCCAGTATTCAGGGGTCACATATGCAGAGGAGCTGTGAGGGTCGCCCACGTGTTGCACATCACAGAATCATAGAATGGTTCAGGTTGGAATGGACCTCACAGCCAGTTCCAACCCCCTGCCATGGGCAGGGACACCTCCCACTGGATCAGGGGGCTCAAAGCCCCATCCAACCTGGCCTGGAACACCTCCAGGGATGGGGCAGCCACCACTGCTCTGTGCATCCTGTGCCAGGGCCTCCCCACCCTCACTGTGAAGAATTTCTTCCTAATGTCTGAGCTTCCTCCATGCTTCACGCAACACCAAGTCCTTGGACACGGGTGTTGCTGAGCAGCCACTGGGGTCAAGAGCGAGGGGCCGTGTTGCAAGCAGGAAGCGCTGCAGTCAGTGCTGGGCACCGAAATTCAAGGGCTGGAGGGAAGTTGGCTGGAGGCTGCTCTTCTCTTGCACCTCCAGCACTTCCAGAGGTGAAGGACAGGGACAGGGACAGTGACAGTGGGGACAGCAGCAGCCACAGTGCCACCATCCCGCATGATTTCCAGGCTGGACCAGTGTGCGGGTGTTCCAGCAGTTCAGGGTCAGGCCCTTGGTGTTTCTCCATCTGCCCTGGCCACCAGCTTCCTGGACAAGCCGGGGCCATCACCAGCTGGAGGGAGTGATAATGGGGTGCAGAGGCTGAGCGCACTGCGGTGCTGAGCTCCAGCAGCCGCAGCCCTGGGCCCTGCAGCCCCCGCATTTATTTATATATTGGCGTTTGTATATTGGCTGCGCTGTGGGCTGAGCCAGCACTGACCTCGGCCGGCTGCTGCTGCAAAGTCCTGTGGCCACTCCGGCTCCAGCTCAGCCCTGGGACGTGTCCCGGCTGGTGAAGCAGAGCTAGGGCCACAGTGGTGCCCGAGCATAGGGAACAGCCTGGCATGATGACCACAAAATTGCACAAGGTGGGCGGGCACTGCTGCAGCCAGGGAGGAGATGGACCATGGAATGGTTTGGGTTGGAAGAGACCTCAAAGTCAATCCAGTTCCACCCCCTGCCATGGGCAGGGACACCTCCCACTGGATCAGGGGGCTCAAAGTTCCATCCAACCTGGCCTTGAACACCTCCAGGGATGGGGCAGCCACCACTGCTCTGGGCAACCCAGGCCAGGGCTTCACCACCCTCACAGGAAAACATTTCTTCCTAAGATCTCATCCAGACCTCCCCTCTTTCAGCTGAAAACCATTCCCCTCATCCCATCCCTGCCCTCCCTGATCAAGAGCCCCTCCCCAACTTTCATGGAGCCCCTTTCAGCACTGGGAGGCTGCTCTGAGGTCTGCCCAGAGCCTTTTCTTCTCCAGGGTGACCAACCCCAGCTCTCTCAGCCTGTCCTCATACAGGAGGTGCTCCAGCCCTTAGACCATCATGGGTGGGGGGTGCTGGTCCACACAGAAGAGGTTTGGTGGCTGAAGCCAGTTAGGGGGTGAAGCTGAGGGCTTGGATGCGTCCCCAATGCCCCTGACTACCTTTCCATCTCCCTGTTAGGAACGAGGACCGGGAGCGAGCATGGAGGGCGTCCCGGGAGACCAAACTGGAGACCATCCCAAACTGTGAAGCATGGTGAGTGCAGGAGCAGCACTGCAGGGGTGGGTGAGGGAAACCAGCATGGCATGGCACAGCACCCAGGCCTGCATCATGCCCGCTTATGCACACGTGGGGAGCGGGACTGGGGTGCCAGGACTCAGGGGCCCTGGTTCCCACTGAGAAATGGGGAGCCTGGAGCCACAGGCTGCAGCCCTCTGTGTTTCTGGTCGTTGGACCCCTTACAATAGGGAAACTGAGGCACATAAAGACCTCAGCAGCTCCCAGACCACGCCCCAAGGGCAGAGCCTCACCCTGCAGGCACCCAGCTCCAGCAACGCCCTGCTCCGAGCACCCACTCCTTGGGTCAATCCATGTGTGCAGCTTGGCCATGGGTGCTCTCTGCAGTGCCTGGTGCCACAGGGTTAGGGATCAGATGTGCTAATTAGCCACTGATAATTAGTGATCCTGCTGTGCTTTAGCAGGTAATAAGTATTTGCTGGGGAGCAGCCTCCCTCTCCCAGCTGTGAAGGATGATGGACACACGTCTGTATGTCCGTGTCTCTCTGGCCAGGGCTTGGGAAGGGCAGGGCTTTGGCTTCCTTCTGTGTGTGTGCAAAGCCAGCACCAAAATACATCTCAGCTTGGGAAATTCAATTGAAACAAAGCTCCAGACTGGCTGAGTGGAACTGGGACAGACCCTGCGAGCAACTTCCAAAAGCCTCCTTAATGACTGGAGCCTGAGCAGGAACAGCCTTGGCATGAGCATGGGGGGGATGCATTTGGGCACCGTCCCTCCAGCATGGGAGCAGGGATGAGCTTGGCCAAGCCACGTGGGGAGGGAGATGGCGAGGAACCCACAGCCCTCCCTGGCTGCCCATAACACTGTCTCTTTGCCTTCCCCGCCGGGCCTCGGCAGTGCCAAACCCACACCGGAGGAGGTGCGGGGCTGGGCACAGTCCTTTGACAAGCTGATGAAGAGCCCGGCGGGTCGCAACGTCTTCCGGGAGTTCTTGCGGACTGAATACAGCGAGGAGAACATGCTCTTCTGGCTAGCGTGCGAGGAGCTCAAAAACGAGTGCAACACCCACACCATCGATGAGAAGGCAAGGATGATCTACGAGGACTACATCTCCATCCTCTCACCCAAGGAGGTACATGCAGAAACCTTCCCGAGGCTCTCCGGGGTGGTGCTCAGGCTCAAATGGGGCTGAGGGTTTGCTATGAGCCCCCTGATCCAGTGGGAGGTGTCCCTGCCCACAGCAAGGGGGTGGAACTGGATGGGCTTTAAGGTCCTTTCCAACCCAAACCATTCCATGATTCTTTGGGAAGGAGCAATTTGGGGATGGGGGCGGGTGGTCGTGGATGGGTTTGGAAGGGTAGCGGGTTTGCTTCGTGCTTGTGCATGGTGGTGGGGAGGGCATCCCTGGCCCTTCAAACCCCCAGGATGCTGCCAGGAGTGGGACCAGAGGCCGGGTTGTGCTGTGGAGCCAAAACCTCACGAGGGCACCAGCGGGCTGAAGAGATACTGCAGCCCAGCTCACAGCACCTGGGCTGGGATCACACCAACCCACCTCCCTCTGCCCAGCAAGGGGACACGGGGAGGATCCAGAGATCTCCCCACTCCTCCCTGCAACTCCCTCTGATCAAATACACTCTGGGATGGAGCCCATTTCGGCTCCCCATGTCTGGCCATGTGCCATGGCGATGCCCAGTTTCCCTGCAAAAGCTTGCACAGGGATGCATGGGTGGGTGCTGGGGATGGGGGCTTGGCCTTGAGGGTCCCTCAGCACCCCCATTTCTCTCCCTGCTGCCCAGGTGAGCCTGGACTCCCGGGTGCGGGAGGTCATCAACCGGAAGATGCAGGAGCCGTCCTCGCACACCTTCGACGATGCGCAGCTCCAGATCTATACGCTCATGCACAGAGACTCCTACCCTCGCTTCCTGAACTCTGCCATTTACAAATCGCTGCTCCAGAGCGTCTCTCGCTCCTCCTCGGAGTCCTAAGGGCGCCCGCCGGCTGTGGGGACGTTGGTGGGGACGTGGTGGCCAGGGAGGGCTCGGTGCCTCCTCTCCTCAGCCGCCCTCCCTGCCAGCCCCTCCATGTTTTTAGCTTTTTACCTAGGAACCATCACCCCGGGTTCTGGGCCACCTCCAGGACTGTCTCTGGGGCTGGGGCCACTGCGGGACGGCTCGTACTACTGAACCCCTGCCCCGTCCCCGCCGCCGGCCACAGCGAGGTGGGAAAACTCACGGGAGCACCCGGTCCCAGCTCCCCCTCCCTGGCTCCACCCACCCCCCTGTTTTGAAGAGGTCACTTTATTCCCTCTCCACCACACCTGGGGACACAGCACGTCCCCATTTCCCACCTGAGACCCAGTTGGGGACTGGGTTGGGGGTTTTGGGGTGGGGAGGGAGGTCAATTGTTGTTGGTTGGGTTTTTTTTTTTTTAACTTTTTATTTTAAATGCTTTTTTTGTTGCTTTTACTGGGGACTCGAGGGGTGGGAGGGGGGTTTAACAAGCGTCTCTGTACATATAAAAACTTGTCAGGTTTACATCGTTCTGTCTGTTTGAAGTGGCCCATGAGGCAGGGGGGCAGCGCTGCAGCCCCAATTGTATTCCCAGAGGATCCAGGGTTGGATGGAGCAGAGGGCAGGCAGCCCTGGGGCTTTTGGCACATCCATCTCCAAAGCTGGATCTCAGGAGGGGCCAGAATGCACCGTGGGGCCATGAGGATGTGTTCAGAGGGTGGGCAGGGGTACACTACCACTGCCTCCTCCACTGATCCCCATCACAGATGGCAGCACTGGTCCAGCCCCAGGACACCATGCACTTGGCACCCAAACCCAGAGCATCCTGCATCCTCAGTTCATGGACCTGAGCAAAGGGGAAAACACACGTGCAGACCATGCAGTGCAAGAAAGACACTGAGAGGCTGAAGCATGTCCAGAGGAGGGCAACAGAGCTGGTGAAGGGTCTGCAGAACAAGTCTTACGAGAAGCAGCTGAGGGACCTGGGGCTGTTTAGCCTGGAGATGAGGAGGCTGAAGGGAGACCTCATCACACTCTGCAGCTCCTGAAAGGAGGTTGTGGTGAGATGGGTGGTCTCTTCTCCAAAGTACCAAGGGGTAGAATAAGACAAAATGGCCTCAAGTTACACCGAGGGAGGTTTACATTGGACATCAGGAAAAATGTCTTTACTGGAAGTGGTGAAGCACTGGCAGAGGCTGCCCAGGGCTGTGGTGGAGTCTCCATCCCTGTACCGGTTCAAAAACCATGTAGATGTGTCACCTGGGGACATGGTTTAGTAGGCACGGTAGTGCTGGGCTGGATGAGCTGAGAGGTCTTTTCCAACCTCAATGATTGTATGATTCTATTTGCTCTCGTGCAGACATCCATAGGTGCCAGAACCCTGGGACCAAAGGCTCCTGGCTGGCCCCTGCCTACCCCACGAGCGGGGAGAAGCCCAGGGCTTGGCCCTTGGGCACAATTTGTCACCAAGCAGCTGCAGAGCTCCATGCAGGATAGGAAGTGACCCAGGGAAGATCTGTAATAACTGTGAGCTTTTACGCAGCATGAAGAATAGTTTCTTGGCACCCAGAATTAAAGTATTTCTGCCAGCAGCCCCTGCCTTCCATGCCGAAACGAAGCCAATGGCGGGTTCCTGTACAGAAAACCAACGCCGCTCTTTGCTTCTCCTGACCCAGAACTGCCTGTGGTTTCCTATTTATCTATCCCTTCCCCTCCTTCTCTCTCCATCCCTTTCAAAGGGAAAAGGAACAGTGCTTGTTCTTTTTATTGAAGATATTTTTTCAACAAGCAATTCTCTTGGCCTTTTTTTTGTTTGCTTCCTTCCTCGTGGCACAACTGTGTGGAAATTCATGTCAGGAACTTGAGTTTTGGTAGCCAAGCTGGAAATACAGTTCAAGAAAATGTATTTTTGAGAGAAACCAGAGATTGTTTGTTTGTTCAGGAATGTTAGTATTGTTATGATTTGTTTGTTCCTGGCAGGTTTTCCACTATAAGTGCTGAGTCTGCACCACTACAGCCCCACAGCATCCCCACCCGGCATTGGGGAGATTTGAGATTTGGGTGCTCCATTTGTTCTGGGAGTAAAGGAAACATTGGCAAAATGTGGCCTCACCTTGGGGGTTGAGCACAGAATCATGGAATGGCTTGAGGTGGAAGGGAGCTGGAAGGAGTTGGACATGATGATCCTTGCAGTTCCCTTCCAACTCATTCTGTGTCAATCTGTGTGGTTCTGTGTGTGCCCTCAAAGCCCATCCAGCTCCACCCACTTGCCATGGGCAGGGACACCTCCCACTGGGTCAGGGGGCTCAAAGCCCCATCCAACCTGGCCTTGAACACCTCCAGGGATGGGGCAGCCACCATTTCTCTGGGCATCCCTGAAGCAACTCAAGAGCGCAGCAGGGGTGTGGGAACTTTGCTACACACCACAGAGGTTTCAGCCCAGAGAAGACCCCAGATAATTTAGTTTCTCTCTTGCTCCCAATCCTAGCACTTTAAAGCACATCTTTGCTTCTGAAACACCTCTTTATGCAGTGGCGCTTCCCTCATTTGGTGTTATCCCAGAAAATGGCACAGTAAAATGCCCCGAGACACAGTCTAAGGGGCTCCTTCTGCTTGGGACTCTCTGTACCTATTACAGTTTATTTTAGGGATAAACATATCGGGGATATGGTTTAGTAGTGGACAGGTACAGTTGGACTCAATAATCTCAAAGCTCTTTTGCAACCAAGTGATTCTGTGATTCAGAATTGTCAACAAACTGTCTGCAAGCTCCACTCCCCTCCTTATGGAACACAAGAAAGGCAACAGCCGGTAATGAGCTGGCTCCTGTTCGCAGTGCACGAGCCTTGGTGCCTCAGCCAGCACTGGTTTCAGATCCTGAGGCTTTTTAAAGCATCACTGTGAGGACACTGTTCCCTCCCAAGCCTGGAATAACCCCAGTTTGCCACAAGACTCATGAGGCCTAAAAGATTTGTCAGCATCTTTGAATCTTTTCCTTCTTGGGAGACTTGGCTGCACCCTGTGAAGTGATAGCCCCGAGCGAAGGGTACTGTTGGGATCCCTACCTCCCGAGGAGCACAGGGAAGGAGCTGCGAGCACATCTCCCATGGCTTTCATGTGGCTGCTGACTCCTCTGAAGATCCCCAAGGTCTCTGTTCAATGTCTGCTGTCTGGCAGGCTGAAAAGCCAGTGGAAATACTTGTTTCTCACTCTGGAACTGGGGAGCAATGCCGCAAGAGATGGGACTGCAACTGCTGCTGCACTGCTGTCGGCCCCAGTGCTGCACTGCAGGATTGCTCCTGAACGGCCACAAGCTCACAGCCCCTCCTGGGGTCCCCCCCAATTGCTGCATCACCCCAGCTAAAGGAAGAGAAAGAGGAGAAAAGGATTTTAAGGCTCAGGCTAAACAGCCCCTGGTCCCTCAGCTGCTCCCAGAACCCCTGGGCTCCAGCCCCTTCCCCAGTTCCATTCCCTTTCTCTGGATGCACCCCAGCCCCTCAACATCCTTCCTGTACTAAGGGGCCCAAAAATGAACCCATGATTCGAGGTGTGGTTGCACCAGCACTGGAGTCCAGGGGAATGATCCCTTCCCTACTCCTGCTGGCTACACCATGGCTGATCATTACCAGCTGTGGTTGCCTTTCTTCTTGGAAGAGGAGAAGAGCTGAGCTTGCAAACAGTGTGTTAACCATTCCAAAGCATAAAATCACTGGCCTTCTTGGCCACCGCTGGCTCATGTTCAGCTACTGTTGATCAGCACCCCCAGGTCCTTTTCCACTGGGCAACTTTCCAGCCTCTCCCCCCTAAGCTTGGTGTGTTCATTGTATGGGGTTGTGACTGAAGTGCAGGACCGAGCACTTGACCTTGTTAAACTTCAAACAGCCAGGCGAGGGCGACCCATACTGCCCACTCAGCTACCCCAGGACTTAGTGCAATGGTTTTGGTTCCTTGAGTTGACTTAGGAACAATTCTTGATGCACTGAGGGCATTCCTACAGGCAGCGTCTCACTTCCCAGTGGTCCAGGCAGTGTTCAGTCCCCATCACCTGGGTGATCCTCTGTCCCGCACCCATGCTGTTCCACGCCACAAAAGCATAAGTGCTGCCTGCACACGGTTCAAATAAAAGTCAGAAACTGACAAAAATGTTTAATATTAGTTTTGAAGAAAAAGTGACCATACTTGCTTAGATGAGAAAAATAATGACTAAGTATGTTCAGTGAGCTCTCCTGCCAACCTGTCGGCCCACAGTCGTGGCTCTCCTCTGAATTCCGGAGCAGAGAGGCACAGACCTCCCCACCGCTGCTCTCAGCGCGTGACAATGCAAACTCACGAAGGACACAACACACATTTGCTGTGGGAGCTGGCGGATGGCGGTTGCGCTCTGATCCGTGTTTGGCTGCTGCTCTCAGGCCATGGTACTTATCAGCAGAACTGCAAGAGAAGGGAGTTTAACCCCTGATTAGAAAACCCGACTGTCAAGGGGTGTTGTGGGGTGTGCACGTGCTGCCTAGAAGACAGGGATCCAGGTCTTGTTTCTCAACCTGGCAGGGGCTTGGGGATCCTGCAGAGGCAGGGCTCAGCCCACAGCACAGGGGCTGAACAGAGCTTCCCTTTCAACCCCTCAGCTGTGGCTCCTTGGCACTTGGTAGTGGTGCCATTTCTGCTCACCATTGAGTGGAAGAATCATGGAATGGTTTGGGTTGGAAGGAGCCTTAAAGCCCATTCAGTTCCAACCCCCTGCCATGAGCAGAGACACCTTCCACTGGATCAGGGTGCTGAAAGCCCCATCCAACCTGGCCTTGAACACCTCCAGGGATGGGGCAGCCACCACTTCTCTGGGCAACCTGTGCCAGGGCCTCCCCACCTTCACAGGAAAATATTTCTTCCTAAGATCTCATCTCAATCTCCCCTTTTCAGCTGAAAACTGTTCCCCCTCATCCTATCCCTGCACTCCCTGATTCTGTTCACCCCAAGCTCTTTGCACAGCATAGAAGAGCAGTTTTAAAATCCTGAATGTCATCACCACCCTCTCAGGGAGCATTAGGAGCGTGGAAAGCACTGTGAGGTTGGTCATGGCAGAGGACAGATGTTAGGAGGGACGCATGGAACACAAAAGTGAGACTTGACCCCAGCTGGTCTGCAGAGATGGGAGGAACCCAGAAGCTCTGGTCTCTGCGCTGGGAGGAAAGATCACTCACTAGACCCAGTCAGAGCTTGGCAAGCACCCCTGAGGACAGCACCTAAGCGTGTGCAGCACCGTGGGAGCAGCTGCCCCAACACCCCTCAGTGCCAGTGATATCCTTGGGATGCTACCTTCCAGCGATTCCCACACTCATTGCACACGACGAAGGTAGTCATGGGCTCATCGGAGCTGCGGGTCTGCACCTGGGGGAGGACACAAGGAAAATGAGAGCCAAGCATTGTGTGTGGCCCTATGGTAGGTCACGGGGAGCTCCTTGTCCCTCTGGCCACCAGGGATTCATGCTGGGGTCACGCTGTTAGAAATCAATGAGAGACTCAGGCTTGAGAGGGCAAAAGGAGCTTCCCTGTAATACGAGTCTGGTTTGTTTTACACACAGCTATTCACTCCTACATGCACCTCATGACCCCTCTGCAGCCTGACACGACCTGGAGTGGTGCATTTTCGGGCAGCAGACTTCCCTCCTCCTCCCTCTCTGCTGCCCATTCCTTGCGGGTGGCTCCGGAGGCAGGCGTATCCACAGCCGGTCTCCATCCCCAGGATAGGATGCAGCCAGTGGTGAGACTACAAAACCCTCAGCCCATCAAAAACATGCTCCACAGTGACACATAAAAAAGCACTCAAGCCATTCTTTTACAGAGTAGTCCTGTCTCCTGGCCTCACAGGAACACACTCTGAGTTACCAGGTTCTGCACTTTTCCAGTCTGGTTTCTATTTGAGCCATTAAGGAATTCTGGTATTTAACCCAGATGTGACTTCTGCCTGTGACTGGCTCCTGCCAGAAACACATACTTTGCTAAAAATCAGATTTTCAAGGCATTTGAATAACACAAAGCAGTTCTGCACCGAAAATACTGGCAAGTCAGACAGCAGAACTATGTCAAGGCATAATTATAGTGATCTACATGCGTAATTACCCAATACGCAAGAGTCACAGTATTTGCATGATGCAAATTAAGCTTATTTTGAAAGCATTCTGGATAGCTAAATTCTGTGATTCTCACCCGACATTACTGCCTGGCTTCGAACACTTTCATAAATGCCAGTTCATCTACTTGACACTTACAGCATCTTAGACACCAAATAGTGATTTCACTGGAAAACTAATAAAAATCCAGCAAACCTCCCGATATTTCCGTTTCGTCACCTGCCCTCTTCCAGGCAGCCAGACTCCAGCCCACTACAGGTGGAGACAGAGCCCCTCGCGCTGCCGAGGCGCGCAGACAGCCCAAGCAGTGTTTCCAGCTGACTCACTGGGATACAAGGCTGCTGCCAAGCCAAAGGAAAACCCCTGGTCAGCTGCCTGGCTCTCATCTGTGTTTGCACGTCACGTCCAAGCATACAGAGGAGTTTCACTCTGTACTTGCACACGCAGTTTGTGCGCAGCCACTCAGTAGCAATCGCATGGTTGCTGGTGCATTTTTTGGGTCTCTACACATTCTGAACCACTGACTCACAGCAAAGGCACATTTATCTCCAGATGCCTGGCGCGACGATGGGAACTAAAAAGCACCGGCAATGCACAAGGCTCCCAGCAGCTGCCCATTGAGGAGAAAAAAAACCCCTCCACTCACTCCCATCACTGCTTTGTTCATTTCTTATGTTTCACCTGTTTCGTGTTGTTTGATTTTAAGTAAGTTTGGATCTGTCCACCTTATCTGCACTCTTAATTTGCACTTTTAATACCATCAACGCGCCTGCCATGGTTTCCGCAGTCTCTCTTCTACACTTCCCATTCCTTTCTGGTTTGAATTCCACATTCCCAGAACCTGCTTTCAACATGCAGCTTTCCCAAGCTGATGGACTTTTGAAAGCTTCCTTGATGCTGCACAAACCTTGGTCTTGCACAAACTAGCCAAAAAAGCTCCAAGGAAAGATGAGTGCAACGTCATTGTGCAAAAGCAGCACTTTTTAGAGAGCCTCAAGTGTACAAAAAGCATTCTCTCCACTCGTGGCAAAATTTGTGCCATGCTGCAGAGCCTGACATGAAGCACTAAGATCTCATGACCATGATGTATCATGTTCTGTGTGGAGGCCATAAGAGCAGGAAAACTCACCTGGGTGTAGGTGCAATTCTTCTTCTTGCACTTCCCACAGGTGAAGAGATCAGTCTGTGTTCCTCCTGTCTTGGCCATTTGATGCTCCCGGATTGCTTCTTTTGTCATGGCTTTCCTGATCTCTTTCAGCTCATTACTGGCCATTTCCTTTCAAAAAAAGCAATAAAATTGCATCTGTCCAGTTTTACCACCACACCCACTGCAGCGGAGAGAGTCAACAGGACAGGGTGGCCTAACAGATGGGTATTAAGACAGAAAGCCTTTCACTCCTGGTTTCTGGTTCACATTAGGCCCTCACAATGGTCTGCAACCCCAAAGACCGCTCTCCATGTCACAAATCCCCCTCCTAGCTCGCTCCTCATGCACTCGGGCAGCATCAGCTGAGAAATCTGCAACCCTGGCAGCAACTCAGCCCCCTGCTTTAAGCTAAACCACCAGACACATCCCCTGTAAGAAGCAAACCCTGCTCTTCAGGCTTTCTCACCTCCGAGGTCATCACCGCAATCTGCTCAGGGGTGATCACCCCACACAGCACATTCTTCTTCAGCTCAGGATTTTTGGAGTCCTTCAGATTTGAGATGCGGCTCCTCACTCGGTTTTTGTATTTCATGTCAGTGTTCTTCACATCTTGGTATATGCGTACATGGCAGTCAAGGAGTCTGCAATCAACCCAGAGGACTCCAAGCACTTTCCACACCACTCATGAATAGCAGGGACCCTAACTCGCTGCCAGGACACAGGGAAGCTGCATGTATTGGGAAGCAGAACAGAGAAGAGAAGGTTCTGGGGAGACCTTAGAGCAGCCTTCCAACACGCAAAAGGGCTCCAGGAAAGCTGGAGAGGGGCTCCTGATCAGGGAAAGCAGGGATGGGACGAGGGGGGAAAGGTTTTAAACTGAAAGAGGGGAGACGGAGTTGAGATCTTATGAAGAAATGTTTTCCCGTGAGGGTGAGGAGGCTCTGGCCCAGGTTCCAACCCAAATCGTTCCATCATTCTATGAAATATAATTTTGATGGGAAGGACAAACTGGAGATTCTGGTCCACTACAGTGCAAGCAGAAAGGAAACAACTGTGTCCATCACACCAGCACCGGGACTGAGCTCCCAGCACCACTAAGGAGGTTCATTAGTGACCCAGGACTCAGCCAATCAGAGCTGGAACCACACCCAGAGCCCTGACAAGCAGAGGTGCAGTAGAACATTTATGCAAAGAAAGACTGTTCCATTTTTATCTCCGAGCACCTTAATTTCATGTCCTGGAGGCACACAGGCACCTGAAGAAGCCCCCTACAGAAGGATATATTCTTCAATCTGGGCTGCTATGTGCTCACAGTCTGCACCCACGGTGATATAGTCATCTGTAAAACAAACAAAATACAAGGTGAGTGACTTCCAACCAGGCAAGGGGTTCCCAGGCTCAGTATATCCAACACTAAAATCTAGATAGTTTGCTATTTTGATTTACATTCTCTTTCTATCAAATAGCACCTTGGTCTTTGCTCCAGCTACCCACCCTTCGAACAGTGATGGAAACAAACCATTCCAGCTAGTCCATGACCTCCACCTCTCTAGGAGATGGACTAACTGCACCAGACAAAGCTAACAAGAACCTGGCCTCCCAAAGTTGCAAGTTTCCAGTCTGCTCTTGATACAGCTGAAATCAAACTCATATAGGCAGGAACTAAGTCTCATCAGATACTGCTGATATTGATAAGCAGCTCTATTTAGACAAATGATCTGGCAGGGCCCGCATTGGAGTCAACTCTTCATGTCTCTTCTCAGTCTGGGACCCTGTCTGTCCTTCCCCTCTTCTTTCACATGCTGCCTCTTGTCAATTAAACAGCATAATAGAAAGTGCAAGAACTGCTACAGGTTTGGACACTGGGTATGGTAACCAACACCATAGAGCAGGAAAAAGAGAGCCAAGCAGGGCTGAGCTTAGCAAAATCTCAAGGGGACTCTTTCCTAGATTTCATATGGAAAGGGTTTTTTTAGAAATTACATGAAGTATTTAACATAGCACATATATAAACACGTGTGCCCAGGAAGGCTGAAATAAAGACTTTTGTGAACTTTTCCCTCTGCTGTCTACATTCCTTGGCTTCAAATTAATAAACCCTGCAGTGCTTGGACCCCAGTTTTCCAAAGGGATCTGCAACCTGGACACAAGCACGTATTCAGCTTCAGGTGTTTTAAATCTGACTTTGGGAGATGCTGAGCACCTGCAGTTGCCTCTCATTTGATAATACATGGCACAGTCTGAGCACAAGAGAGACTTCTTCAACCCCAGATCCCCAGACAACCACGGTATTTAAAGGGTTCCAGTCTGCATCGGCAGGGGATTCTCAGAACAGATGGTGCTGGCATAAGCACCATTTCCGACAAATTCCAAGTACTGAGTTATAGCTTCATTTTATGCCCCAAGGGTAAGCAGAGAAGACAGCTTCATAGAACCTGAATTCTGACCAGAAGAATCATAGAATTATACAACGGTTTGGGTTGGAATGGACCTTAAAGCCCATCCAGTTCCAATTCGCCTGCCATGGGTAGGGACATCTCCCGCTGGATCAGTGGGCTCCAAGTTCCATCCAACCTGGCCTTGAACACCTCCAGGGATAGGAAAGCTACCACCTCTCTGGGCAACCTGTGCCAGGGCCTCCCCACCTCACAGTGTAGAATTTCTTCCTAATATCTAAACTAAATCTCCCCTCCCTCAGCTTAAAACCATTCCCCCCAGCACTTACCATCTGCCTGTAGAGCCGCTGTCAGCATTTCTCTACATTTGTTGCGGACGGCATCGCAGGTGATGGGTGCCGGAGGGAAGGTGGTGATTTTGGGGGTTGTCGGCGTCTTCGGAGGTTCTTGCCTTTTGTTGGAGCTAAAAGAGAAACTTCACCTGTCAGAATCTGTTTGGGTTACTGAGAGCACAGAAGGGATCAGCAGGTTTGTGCCCAAGCATCCTGTTAACCATAACACAAAACCAGTCAGGGGAACACAGAGCAAAGACAGATCATAGAATCATAGAATCATGGAATGGTTTGGGTTGGAAGGGACCTTAAAGCCCAACCAGTTCCAACTACACCTCCCACTGGATCAGGCTGCTCAAGACCCCATCCAAACTGGCCTTGAACACCTCCAGGGATGGGGCAACCATGACTTCCTTGGGCAACCCATTCCAGTGCCTCCCCTGTTCATCATGAAGAATTTCTTCCAAATGTATAATCTAAATTTTCCCTCTTCCAGTTTAAAGTCATTCCCCCTTGTCCTATCATTATAGGCCCTTGAAAAAAGTCCCTCGACCTGTCTCGAACCAGCATACAGTGCAGCAACCAACACCATCACCCCAACACGAGCTCTCCTGAGGACTCTGCTGCCATTAGTGGAGGGTTTAATCCACAAGGCAGTCCTGCCAACAAACTTACTAAACACCTACCACAACTGCTGCACCACTGAGCATTCAGTGAAACATCATGAAGCCCCTGGACACCAGCAGGAACTCAAAAGATATTCAGGATTCCTGAGACCACCCATGCTCTCTCCATCTGGTAGCACAGAGTACGGTGTGCCGTACTTTATTTCTCTGTTATTTCACAGGACATGGAGTCCATAACTGCTCTCACCAAAAGGGAGCAGAAGGCAACACTAAGGTTGATCTCTGCAAGTGCTGGAGCTGGTTTCTCATCTCACATCCTTTACTATTAAGACAGCTCCGTGTAGCTGACAAGGAGTGTAGCTTGCTGCCTTCTAGGGCAGAAAGGAGAGAAGCCTTACAGTAGCCCTTCCAGAAAAAACTGCCAGTGCTAAAGAAGAGCAAGAAAATGGTTCCTTCAGCTCTAATATTAAAAAAAGAACAGCAACAAAGAGCAACACATAAAAGCATCTTTTTTCTTCCTGTAATCTGGACATGACTCTTGGATTACTCATCTCAGAGTAATCACACAACCACACACAGCTCACAGAGGTGCCAGACTAATAAATACTGCTTCACTCAAAGAAATAACTCCATTTCCACCTGCAAGCAATCACGGGCACAGGCAAGGAGATGCCAACCCCTGCCTGCTGTGGCTGACTCAGCCAGGTCACCTGTCTGAGCAGCTGAAGATGCAGAACTACAGCCTGATGCAGGTAGGCTTAATCACCGCACAGGCTGGGCTTGCATGCACCATTGCAGGGTTTGCACGCCAGAGAAACAGCTTCCCTGAGCAGTTCAGCTGGGCGTACACCCACGGTGTCGAGATGCCTTGCTCGTAAAGCCTAACATCTGTGCGGAGAGTTAGCCCTGCAAATACTGATTCAGGCTATTATAATTCCCAGATGATTTTATAGAGCTTTTTTTCCCCTCACTTTAAACCTAGGCAGCAGAACAGCAATTTTTTTCAGAAGAGATTGCGCTCACTTTGGTGTTTGGGCCATAAAATGCACTGTATTTATGGCCAATGCCTGCTAACATGAATGCACTAAGAGACAGAGGAAAAAAAAAGGAACCTTGCTATTTCACCCATGCCATATTTGAAGATCCAAGTGGCTCAACAACTGCTGTTGTGTCACCACTGCCAGTTCTTTGCCATCAAAAATAGATCTGTTATGAACAGGCACTGCCACTGCGCTGTCCTGGAAGGGATCAGTCAGCCCACAGGAACACAAAGCTAAGCTGGAAACCTTCTGAGTCTACTGCGGTACAAATGGAGCCAGCAACCACAGGGATTTACCCCGGGAGACTCTGCTGAGTTCAGATCCAGTCTGGCTCTGCAGTGCCTTAAAGCCCATAGATCATCATTAGGGCTACTGGATTTCCGCAGTTCCAAATCTCGCCAGGCCCTTTCGGAAGCATCCGCCAGTGCACCTTGAGAAAACTGTTCAGCTCCAACCATAGCTGGAAGATTGATTTCTTGCTCAGATGAAACAGATGCACTCTACAAGGGAGATTATATTGTGGACTTACAGTGTTTCTCTTTGACCAGTAGCTAGACAAAACCACTTTTTACCAGCTAGTGCAGTAGTGCAGGAGGCTATCAAGGAACAGATCAGATGCTCTAAGGGCTGGAGCAACTCCCATAAGAGGACCAGCTGAGAGGGTTGGGATTGTTCAGCCTGGAGAAGAGAAGGCTCCGGAGAGACCTTAAAGCAGCCTCCCAGTACTGAAAGGGCTCCAGGAAAGCTGGGGAGGGGCTCTTGATCAGGGAGTGCAGGAACAGGACAAGGGGGAATGGTTTTCAACTGAAAGAGGAGGGATTTAGATGAGATCTTAGGAAGAAATGTTTTCCTGTGAGGGTGGGGAAGCCCTGGCACAGGTTGCCCAGAGAAGCTGTGGCTGCCCCGTCCCTGGAGGTGTTCAAAGTCAGGTTGGATGGGGCTTTGAGCACTGCACTGGAAAAAACATAGACGGGAAGAGCTGAATTCAGGCCACAGATCCAAAACATCCTCAGAAAGGCAGTTTGGAGAATCCTGGAAAAGAAAAAACTCGTGGTGACAGAGCCAGAGAAAGATTAGACACAGCCCACTAAAATGCACTGCACTCATTGTCTAGAACACCCCAGCCCAAAAGAACCCGCTCTGGATTTCAGCGCTGCAGCAGGACCTGCCCAGGCACCGGCTGTGCACCCTTGGCTCGGAGCCCACAGGACTCAGCTCAAGCTCTCCAGCCACTGCAGAGGGGCTTCTGCATCTGTGTTCCAGAAAGCAAGACAGGTTTCAGGCTTGTTATTTGGGAGAAGAGACCAGCACCCACCTCACCACAACCTCCTTTCTGGGAGCTGCAGATAGCAGTGAGGTCTCCCCTCAGCCTTCTCCAGGCTAAACAGCCCAAGTCCTGTGCCAGGACCTTCCCACCCTCACACGAAAACATTTCTTCCTACGATCTCATCTCAATTTCCCCTATTTCAGCTGAAAATCTTTCCCCCTCAACATTCCCTGCACTCCCTGATAAAGATCATCTTCATTTTAAGGAGCCCAAGGTTAGAAATAAGCAAATATAGAAAAATGCAACAGAAAAAAAGAAGAGAGAAATGTTTTACTAACAGAAAAAACAATACATAACAAGAGTAGAAAAACATGAAATAAGAGTTGAATAAAATAAAAAAACCCACAACTCACTAAAGCTGCTGTATTTTTACATGTTTATTCCTGTGTTACAGTTTCTTAAAAACACCACACAAATCATCTCGGAAGAACTCTGCACTCCTGGTGTTTCTGACCAGGAATGCGACTACACAAAATTCCCAACTCAGATGCTTAAAAATAAAAATCAACATAAGCTGCCATGCAAAAATTCAAATTCTGTAACAGGATCGCCTTTGCTTAAAGGGAATCGTTACCTTTGGTCCCGTGAATTACCAGTTTCCTTTGAGGATGATGTTGGCAAGGACTGGCTTTTCTTTTTCTCATCACTTTTTTCCTCTGAAGCATCTGTATTTGAAAGAAGAGAAACGGATGCTCAAGGGTTCAGAACTGGTCTTTATGCCACAACCCTGCATACACTCATGACTGTTAACACTAAGAGTGCTGGCCTAAGGCAAGTTATTCTCCAACAAGAATCAGGAGAAAGAAGCCTTCCATGCCTTCCAACAGTGCTTTTAGTTGCCTCTAAGTAGAACCTAATTGAAACAAAAGCTTTCCTCACCAAACCAAAGAGCAATCACCCCCCTGCCTAGGAGAAGCTTCCTCACAAAACATGCCTTATCATAAAAGTTTCTTTCAGAGACACCCTGGCTGCTGAGGAGATGAGATTAAGTTCTCTAAAAGCAGTGTTTCCAGCCAACATCACCTGAAGGGCCAGTATGGGACAGTCCTTCTGGGAATACAACTTCTCCTGTTTCCCAAATGCTGCCGAAATCCAACAGCACAACCCTAGAGAGGATTTCCATTACCATGTAGAGTAAGTCTGATGCAGTGGTCACTCGTCTCAGCCTCGCCCATACACACCAGCCCTAAGGAGGAAGGGACATCCCAGCCAGGATGGGAACACAGAGCTCCTAACACTCAGGGAGCCCACCACGAAACGGGAAACACCAGGGTGCAGACTGGAGCCAACTGCACATTTCCCTTTGCTTCATTCACCGGTCGCTCTTGTTCTTTGTACACACAGCTGCCCAAAAGATCTATTTAGAAAATATGGAGTGTCTTAATTTCACATCAGAGTGCTTTGCCATGAGCACAGAGTGTGAGACACTTGGTCTTGCTAGCAGGACATGGGTAGATCTGCCTTTCATCTCAGCGCTGCAGTGCCTTTATCACAAAGGGAACCACTAAAACTACTTTTGTGATCCCTCCATCTGTAACTTTGAGTTAAGTTTGTGCTATATCAGCATTAACAGTTCTCAGACACAATTACAAGCTCCTGCTTATCAGCATCCAACACCATGCAAGCCCCCCCAGCAGGAAACACGTGAATTCGTCTACAAAGCTGTTAAACTAAGGTCCTTCTATAACTCATCACCCAAAATGCATTCCAACATTTCTCTTTCCAAGTCGCTGCACAAGGCTGACAGCACATGCTGCACTGATGCCACAGAGCGCACAAGTGGGAATGGGGGTTCAGAGGGCAGATGTTGTTTCTACAAATAATGCTGCTAATTATTATATGGACAGATACACATTAAGAAGAGTCCTGAAGCCTCTGATGCTCTAGCTAGCTAAATGCAGACAAAACCTTAAAGACAGAGGGTGCACCTGTAAAGGCTGATACGCTGCAATGTTCTGTCCAGATCAATAGCGAAGCCCTCCCAAGAAGCCCAGCCACCTGCTGAAGGCGGCTCCTTCACAAGTTCAGTCTGACAGGAACACGCTGATTTTCTTACCTAGAAGTTTTTTCCAAGATTTGATGAGGGATTTGGCAAGCGATATCACTTCTTCATCTGTGCTCTGCTTTCTCAGTGCATTCACTGACATCCCAATGCGGGTGGACTACAAGTGAACGTGCAAATGAATCAGTCAGGAACAGATGTGCTATTTGTTACTAACTGAAATCAGAAATAAGCATGACAAAGTCAAAGTGATGACCAAGATCTAAAGTATCCAAGGACTTGCAGAATGATTATATCCTCATACAGCTCTGGAAGAGCAAGATGACACTGCAGCTTCTCAAACCCGACGCTTGAGATCCAGCCACCCCAAACACCTCCCCTACACATCCAGCCACCCCCAAACACCTCTACACACCTATAACCGACCTTCAAATTCAGAGTGAAAAAATCCCAGGCCTGTATTTTAATGTCTGAATTGTAATGTTGTTCACACCTCCCCAGTGTTCTGAACATCACCATTACAAAGACTTAAAGAACCTTTCCCAGACTGTCCTTTGTGTTTGCTACTTTAATCTGCTCTTTCCTCTTCTTGAAGCTTAAGAAAGAATTTGAGCAGTTACCCACACCTGCCTCATCAGCTGTGCCCAGGTTTCAGGCAGCACATGGTGGCCCAGAGCTATCGAACTGCCAGCCCAAAACCAAAGTTCTGTGCTATTTTTTGGACATAATGTTTAATCTAATGCTTTGAGTGAGGCACGAAGTGAGAAGTCTATTACGTTTGCTCCAGATGCAGTCTTCAGCTTTTGACCCTAACTGCGTGACTCACCTGCAATAAGTCCAAAGTCATAGGCATACTTTTCAGTTCTTTCAGTAAATCCATTGCACCGTCCTGAAGAGAAGAGAAACAGGATGAGCACCTCAGCTTTTTGTAAAGAAATTGCAACAGCTCGGGAATTAGTTCAGAAAGTTGAATTCAAAGGGAAAAAAATGCCACCAAGCCTTCCCTAAAACATCAGCGAGATTACTGCTGGGATTGCTGTTCCAGACAGACAGCAGATCCTGCAAAACAGAGGCACCTGAGATATTGGAATGGGCAAAACAGAAGAGCACTGGAGCACTACGGATCTTTGCTGGTGTATGGTATGACTGCAGCTTTAGCTTGTTATCCTTACTGGACAAATACATTCGGAATCACAACTGTCCCCTCAGCACTCCGTTTGACTTGCAGGAGTAATCCTATCAAAGTCACTATTCTGGGGGCTTTGTCAATGATATCAGCTCACAAGAACAATTTAGCGTACCTGCAAGAACTTCAGTCACCCACCTAAAGCTCAGAATCAGAGCCAGAGCTGAGTGTCCTTTTTCTACAGCACAAAACTTGATGTAGCTGTTTCCTAGTTCTTATCTTAATACCCCACTCTGCTCAGGCCAAGAGCTGACACCAGGAGCAAAGCCATCAAGCAGAGAAGCTGAAGAGCTGGTACCTTGAAAATCGCTATATGAAGTTTCTTTGCATGAGCTCTACATACCAGAACGCAGATCCAGGAAAACATCCGACTAGGCAACCTGTAGGTACCAAAAACTGGCAGCCACTCAAAGAAACAGCAGGGACAGAAGCACCAGGCTCCCTTCCGCAGCACTCGGCAGGCCACAGCCTGGAGAACGCCTCTCTCCATTGCACTGGCTCTTTCCTCCCATCCCCCTTCTGTCAAACAAGGCCTTCCAGTGTTCACATTTACAGCTCATTTAAAATATCAACCACTCCAAGCCCATTTGCAGCACAAGATCTACAGAGCCTCCAATTGTAGAGAAGAGAAGCAGCCTGCACTGACAGATCTAGTCTTCGGATCCCGGCCTCCCTATGCAGAAGGGCCATTTCCGATTCATTGCAAGAAGCAATCCAGCTGCCAGTGCCACCCTACAGATGCCGAGAAGCCAAATCAAAGCAGAGTCAAAGCTTTCAGCACACACAAAAGCAGCACACACCAGCATAAACCACGTATTACCGTACCCAGAATGAGCGACTTCCCACTCAGGCAGGTTCACACCTCTCCGTTCCTTCAACAGCCAAACGGACTCCATTAAATCCAGCCCTTAACATACAAAATGACTGGATGATTCCTGTCTCCGTTATCAGAAACGGCACAATGGCAGCAAATGAGGATCCATGCAAAAACTAGAGCACCAAACAGGTACTCCAGGCAACCACCCTGCAGGAAGAGTTCGCAAATTAGCCAATATATAATAAAACACACTACAGTTCAGTGCCATATAAAATGCCAACTAAGAGGAAACATTGCATACCGCTCATTTAAGAAGCTGCCTCTTTCTCAGTGAAGCCTGGAAGCAAATTCTGCCAAGTTGCTCCTTTCCTATTTCAACAATCGTGCAGAAAACCTGCTGTCAACAGGAACAGACAACACAGCCTGTGGTTTAGCCCAAAAACACTTCCCTGGGTTGTTACAGCAGCTACACAAGTGCCAGTGCTCAGCTCTACCCCCAGCTGGCAGAGCCACTCCAGCATCCAAAAATTCACGTGACAACCGCACCCATTACCCAAATACCACATCCCCAAACCCCTTCCCCTCCTCACCCATCACCACCCACTCCCCACAGCCCCAACATCCCTCTCCCCCATCCCAAACACTGCCTACCTCCGTCACAAACCCTTCTCACCCAGCTTGTTGCCTTGGCACTTTTGTCACTCTTAGGAACAATAACTCACATACCCCATCAGGCAGGGAAATGCTTGCTGCTGTCCCCTCTGACAGTCACAGAGGTCACAGTACACCCTGTGAGACCCTCTTCTGCCTGGCAGAGAAAGACCTGGGGCTACTGTTTCACAGCCGGCTGAATACGAGCCAGCAGTGGCCCAGGTGGCCAAAAGTGCCAAGGGCACCTTGGCCTGTATCAGAAACAGCATGGCCAGCAGGACCAGAGAAGGGATTGTGCCCCTATATTTGATGCTAGTGAGGCCGCACCTCAAATACTGTGTTCAGTCCTGAGCCCCTCACTACAAGGACACTGAGGGGCTGAAGCGTGTCCAGAGAAGGGAAATGAAGCTTGTGAAGGGGCTGGAGAACAAGTCTTGTGAGATGTAGCTGAGGAACGTGGGGTTGTATAGCCTAGAGAAAAGGAGGCTGATGGGACTCCTCATCACTCTCTAAAACTCCCTCAAAGGAGATTTTAGTGAGGTGGGTGATGATCTCTTCTCTCAAATAACAAGTGATAGGACAAGAGGAAATGGCCTCAAGTTGCGCCAGGGGAGGTTTAGATTGGATATTAGGAAAAATTTCATCACTGAAAGGGTTCTCAGGCACTGGCAGAGGCTGCCCAGGGAGGTGGTTGAGTCACCATCCCTGGAGTTGTTTAAAAGATGGGTAAAGATCTAGTTTAGTAGTGGACAGATACGGTTGGACTCGATAATCTCAAAGGTCTTTTCCAACCAAATGGCTCTATGATTCAAGGATCAAAAGGAGACTGAGCAGAAATGGGATGGGGATGCAGGAGGTAAACACAGAAGCATCTGGGTTTTCTCTGAGGGCAAAACAAAGCACCAAGCCAGTAGCGAGGTAAGCTGGGGTGGTGGGAAACACCAGGATTCCCCTCCCCAAGGGCTCCCATTAGGACAGGGACGATGAGGGGAGGACCCCAGCAGGGTAAGCCCCAGGGGGCTGAGCTGTGGGGTATGGGGTGCAGGAGGCCTAGGGTGGGGGACAGAGTGTGGGAAAGCGGGGTCCCACAGCGCCGGCGGCGGGGGGGGGCGGGGGAACATACAGCCTCCCCCCTCAATAATGGGTACTGGAATGGAATGGGGTGGATCACGCCACAGGGAGAGGGGAGGCAGCCCCACTGTAACAAGGCCTGGGCGAAAAACCCCATCTTGGCGTGGGGGAAGGCTTCCTCTCGGAGACCCCTACTTTGGGGGGGTGGGGCTTCTGCATCGCCACGGTAACGCAGAGAGGGAGCTCCCCCCTTCCCAAACAGGGGTCTGGGGAAACGGGAGGGCCTTTCACAAGGGGCACCAAGGGAGAAGCAAGGGGGTCACCAGGGAAGGAGGGAGCGCCCCTCACCGCACCTCAGCGGGAGCTACGGGGGCCGCCACTCACCGCGCTCTTCTTGGCCACCATCTTGTCCAGACGCCTGGCGATGCGCACGATCTCCTCCTCCCCGCCCATCGCGTCGCTCCCCGCGGCTGCCGGTCCCGGGGGCAGCGGCGGGGAAGGATGGGGAGGGAGGCAAGGAGATGGGGAGGGGCTGTCAGCAGCCGCCCGGCACCCTCCGCCACGGCCCTGGTACTGCGGCCCGAGCGGGCGACGCCGCGCGGGGCACGACGGGAGTTGTGGTCCTGGAAGGGGGTGCGCCCTCCTGCTCTCAGCTCGGAATGGGGCGGCGGGACTACAACTCCCAGCGTGCATCGCGCGCCCCCCGCCCCGCCGCGGGGCACTGTGGGGGCGGTAGTTCATGCCCTCGGTGCCGCAGGCCTGAGAACAGGGCTAAACCAGGCTAACCTGGTTAAACCGGGCTAAACCTGGATAAAAGAGGCTAAAGATGGCTAAATATGCCTAAATCTGGCTAAACATCACTAAAACTGGCTACACATGGCTAAATGTGCATAAACCTGGATGAACCTGGCTAAATCTGGCTAAACAAGGCTAAACTAGGCTAAACAAGACTAAAGATGGCTAATCGTGGCTAAACGCACCTCAATCAGGCTGAACCAGGCTGAAAATTGCTGAATGTGGCTAAAAGTGGCTGAATGTGGCTAAATGTAGCAGAACGTGGCTAAAACTGGCTAAGCATGGCTAACCTGGCTAAAACTAGCTAAACCTGGCTGAACCTGGCCAAACCAGGCTAAACTAGGCTAAACCTGGGTAAACCTCGATAAAACTGGCTAGACATAGCTAAACCTCGCTAAACCTGGCTAAATGTGCCTAAACATGGGTAAATGTGGCTGAACGTGGCTAAATTTGGCTGAATCAGGCTAAATGTGGCTAAACATGGCTGAACCGGGCTAAACATGGCTGAACTGGGCTAAAGATGGCTAAATGTGGCTAAACATGGCTAAAACTGTCAAAAATTGGCCAAATATGCATAAACTGGGCAGAACCTGGCTAAAGGGCCTAAATGTAGCTGAATCTGGCTAAACCAGGCTAAACCTTGCTCATGTGGCTAAAACTGGCTTAAAACTCGCTAAACCTGGCTACATGTGCATAAACTGGCCTAAAACTGGCTACAGCAGCCCAGCATGGCCTTAGGGATGTCAGAGCAGTTAGCTGGATGGTGCCAAGGGTATGGGTTTTTTGGGGTGCCCAGGGCGCAGAGCCCCCCTGTAGGTGGCACTCGTAGCCTGTGTGAGGCGACATGGCCTCAAGAGCTGCACCATGTCGGCTCCCACTATTGGATGTCGTTGCTGTCTCCAGCTGGTTCCTGGCAGGGGGAGAGCTTCGAAGCCTCCTCCTGCACAGCCGGCTCCACAGTCCTTGCCAAGCTCGGATGTTTTGGAGAGAGCCCTGACTGTGCTGGTAAAGAGCGGCCGTGTCCTGCGCCGGCGGGGCTGCGGATCAAGCGTGGAGATGTATTACATGTGGCCCCAGGCTGCACAATTAGGTGTTGGGAACTTGAGCTCCCTGAACTCAGCTCCAACCCTGCTCAATCCAGTGGTAACTGAGTCACCGAGAGCAGTTTAGCCTTACCAGCACACAAAGGTGGGGAGCGTTGAACAGCTGTGCTAGGTTACGGGTTGGACTCGATGGTCTTAAAGATCTTTTCCAACCTAAGCAATTCTGCGGTTCCTCTGCTGTCCTCCAAAACTGACCACTAGGTCCCTAACACTGCCACTTGCTATTCTTTATAGAATCACAGGGTCATGGAATGGTTTGGGTCAGAAGGGACCTTTACAGGCCGTGCCTGCGGGAGCAGGGATAACTTTAATTTGATCAGGTTGCTCAGAGCCCCATCCAACCTAATCTAAAATGTTTCCAGGGATGGGGCATCCACCACCTCCCAGGGCAACCTGTGCCAGTGCCTCGCCATTCTCATTGCAAAAAATTTCTTCCTTACAAACCAGTCTAAATCCCCCCTCCCTTAGTTTAAAACCATTACTTGTCCTCTCACCACAGGCCTTGCTTTATGGCAGCTCTCATAGAGCTGGGCAGACCTCTGGGATCCCCTCAAGCAAGAGCTGCTCCCCAGGTGTGCGAGACATGTTTCGATCCATCCCCACACCAGCAGAGGCGGCCCCAGACCACACCTAAGCTTCAGACCCTCTTCTCTCTGGCATAATGCTTGGAGCTACCTTGGAACTCTTTGGCTTGACCCCATGTTTGTGAGCTTGAATGCCCTCCAACCCGCCGTCCAGAGCCACTGAAGCATCTGGAAAGCCTTCATCCCTTGGCAGGGTCCGTCTGTGAAGCGAGGGGTTGCCATTTTCGAGAGGCCCACCTCTGAGATGAGGGGGAGGCAAGTCCGAACATGGGGACCTTCTGGAGGTCTTTGGAAGCAGGCAGCTGCCTGTCCCATGTGTGGGGTCGGGTCACGTCGGTTCTTGGCGTCAGAGACGCGCTCGAGCGGCACTGCTGCCACTGTGAATGTGGTTTGGATCACTGCAATGCGAAGATGGTTCCCGACCGCAAGTATGGCCGGGGACGTGTCTCAGATTCCAGAGCGCACAGTCAGCGATGCTGAACGCTGTCACCCCCGTCGCTCCCTGCCTCTGAGCGAGAAACCTGCCACCCCACCAACACCGGCATCCTGCTGCGGCGCACCATCCTCGCCCAAGCCCCACAACTGCCTAGTTGGCAGCAGGTCCCTGAGGAACACGGCGGCATGGAAACCTCACGCCTGCAGCCCCATCCACTGCCTGCTGGGTGGGAGAGGAAAATAAATGCCCCCTCGACCTGGACCTGGATGCCTGCAGGGCACAGGCCGGCTCTGCAGCCTAACCCTGCCATCTCACTGCTCCTCTCTTCCCAAGGGTTAACAGGACAGGCATTTGTGGAGCAGGGAGGCTTTCTGGCTGACCTTGGCTGGGAACCAGCAGTGGCGTCTCTCAGCCCAGCCCCCCTGAGCGTGGAGCCGGTGGCCAGAGCGCTCCCCAAGCTTGGGTGGAGGTAGATCCAGAGGAAACTCCACCTCCGCAGGAGCCAACCTGCTATTGCAGGAATTCCCAGCGAAATTCCCGCTTGGGCTGATCTGTCAACGGATCCATGAACTTTAGTTTACCTCTTGTGAAAGCAGCTACTTGAATGTGCTAAAAACAGAGCAGGGCCGAGGCTGTTGCTGGAGCTGGGCTCGGGGGGAGGTTGGGAGGGGGCTTTAGCTGATTCCTGCACATTGAGAAGCACGGTGAAAGTCTCTGCTCACGACGCCTTGCTGGCAGCTCCCCTCAGCAGCGCTGGTGAAGGCAGGAGAAGAGTTTGCTGCGAAACAAAACCCCACAAAATCCCACCTGTTTTTCCCACTGGGCTATGTTGTTTCCCAAGTGACTCTCAGCTAATTTGGATCCAGCAGATGGGATGGATCAAGTCAGATGAGCTTTCCTTGCTTCCAGTATCCCAGTAGATTCAAGTCACCATCATTTATTTGGAGATCCACCACCAAACCCCACCCTTTCTCTTGTTTCTAACCACTAGAGTCTCAATCTGATCTGCTTTTTTTTGAGAATGCAGAGATGAGAAGTCCTCCTGGGCCCAGCCCTGCCCACCTCTCCATCATGAGACCCCAGGGAAGCTCTGTCCTACCACACTCCCTAATTTCAGAAGGGCCCAGATGTCCAGGATCTCAGCCTTGGGTTCACAGCTCACAGAGACAGGAAGACTGGCTTTCCCTGGGGGAAACACTGGGCTCGGAGCTGGTAGCAAGAGATCATATCCAGGGAATGGTGGACAGCAAGCAGCTGGTAGACCCCAAGCCCTCATCCAGCACCGCAAATGCCATTTGGGAGGTGGGAGCAGCTGCCATAGGCAAAGAGCAGCACTGATCTTAGGAAGGGGGTTTCACGCATTTTCCATTCTTTTAACCCTCTTGAGCCTGTCTTGGTAGCAGCAGGGGACTCCTGGCTCTGCTGGGTTGTTCACTTTTGAGTCTTGGTTGTCTTCAGCTGGCAGGTCAGCCACTGCAGCCTGGCACCTGCTGCCTGGACCCATCACTTGTGAGGATGCCCACAGCCAGCCACCCTCCTGCACTGATGGTGAAGCCTTCCCCAGCATCGACCTCCCTGGGCATGGTTATTATGCTCCCTGAGCCTAAGACAGCTCAGATTTGGAAAAGGAGGAGGAAAGGAACAGTGGAACGGTTCCCCTAGACACAAGCTGATTCCAGAGCCACAATAGAGGCAGAAATCTGCCTTTTTTCCCCGTCCTTTCTGCATTTGTCTGATGTTCTTGGTTCCCTACCTTGGCACCAGGGACATTTGACCCGGGAGGCCCAAATCCTTCATCTAAACACTTAAGAAACCTCAAGAATTTAGTGCAAATTGTGACTTGCATTTCTGCCTTGCATGTCCTGTTTTCTCCTCTGAGGAGCCAACAGACCTCTCCATACCTCATATTGAGGCATGGGCCCTCCTAACACAGCAGAAACCAGCATGGCCCAGGAGATATCACAGCTCCATCTGTGCAGAGCAACCCACAGAAGCTCCATGTCCTCTACTCTCCTCAGCCTCCCACTGCATCTGTCCTGGAGCTGCTGGCACACAGCCCCTGCCTGAAGACACTGCCATCTGGACCTCCTAGGACAAGTCCTGCACCAGGAAGGGCTGCAGGATCTGGCTGCAGCAGGCAGCAGCCATGGAGGGGGTGGCCAGGACCACCCTGTGTGGTAGCCCAGCATCTGCCACCCTGTGAAATGAGGAGCATGGTAGGGAGGACGAGGAGGAGGTGACTGTTTCCCTGGACTCTGCTCATTGCAAGCACAAGGGTGGAGTTTGGACCTCCAGCTTTGCAGATGCTCTTCCAAGACACTTTGGATGTTCCCTAAACCTCTTCCTTCTAATGATTTTAATTGCACTGGCTGCTGTTCAGAAGAATAATGATGGGGGGAGGACTAAGTGCTAAGCCTGTCACATTTCACAGGGTGTTCTTGGGGGACACTGGGCCAGAAGAGCAGCTGACCCAGAGCCATGCCAGCCAAGTGGGTGCAGGCTGCCATGCCACACCGGCCACCGATGGGCTCTGGACTGGCCCCTGCATGTGTGAGAGCGTGTGCAAGCCCTCAGGTCTCCTTTCTTTCCCCCTCTCTGTCTCCTTTTAAAACCCCCCTCTGTCTCCTCCATAAAACATAGGAAGTTGAAGCCATTCATTTTGCTATTTGTGTCTCCCTCCCCACGCCCCGGTTCCCTCCCTTGCCCCCTGCAGCCTCTCGGCTCGCTGCTTGCCCAGCATCCTTGACCCCGAGCTGTGTGGTGTGTCTGCACTTCCCTTTTGGCCCATGGAAAGCGCCACTCTGAACTGGTGCCTTGATAAGTCTGCTGTGGGAAGGCAGGGGCTCCTGGGCTCTCACACAGGGCTTTCCCATGTAGCATTTCCTACACTGTCCCTCCTTGCCAGCGCCATCTCCACACCAGGGCGACGGGGAAGCTCTCCGGATGGCGATGTCACCTCCGTGACAGCAGGTCTGTCCTACTCAGGGTCTCCTGATTTGCTCTATGTCAAAAACCAGAGTGTGTGGAGGCAATGGACCTCCAAAAGAGGAGGAGGAGGGTGGTGAGCTTCTCATGGGCTATGGCACCTCTCCGCTCAAGGACTGCAAAGACCTTTGAGCTCCACCTCTGTTGCAAACAGATGTTGTCCCCCACAGAGTTTAGGACTGACAGGATCAGGGCTGGGACCTAGACCTCAGAGGGGCTGGAGACAACGTTCACCTGGCAGAGAGGAAGGAGAGGCTCAGTGAGGAGGGCTAGGACAGCACAGAAGAGTCTTTTCTCAGAAATACCTCCTCCTGAGCTGCCCTACAAAGCATGAGGGCCTAGGCATTTCAGCTGTGAACTGGGCACTACAGCGATCTCTTCAACACCACCACCACCAAGGAGACACAAGGACGGTGCTCATGCAGTGGCTGTAGGGACACTCACCTCCCTCGGCCCACCACCGAGAGGGGGTGAAATCCAGGCAGTGAACAGACAGCGCTTGGCCTCCTCCATCCTTTCCACTACTTAAAGGGGGCCTACAGGAAAGCTGGGGAGGGGCTCTCGATCAGGGATTGCAGGGATAGGATGCGGGGAATGAGTTTAAGCTGAAAGAGGAGAGAATGAAATGAGATTTTAGGAAGAAATTCTACACTGTGAGGATGGGAAGGCACAGGTTGCCCAGAGAAGTTGTGGCTGCTCCATCCCTGGAGGTGTTCAAGGCCAGCTTGGATGGGGCTTTGAGCCCCCTGATCCAGTGGAAGGTTCCCGTGCCCATGGCAGGGGGTTGGACCTGAATGGGCTTTCACGTCCCTTCCATCCCAACCCATTCTATGATTCTATGGCTGGTGCACAAGCTGCTTCGGTAACAGCTGCAGGGAGTCCTGCAGGGCAAGTTCTCCCCCCTCAATGGCACCCATGATCTAAAAGCTATTTTAGGGGGCTCCCAAGTCTGAGACTGGATTCATCTGAGAGGGCTGCTGGGTGAACTGGGGGGACTGAGAGGAAGAGTCTGCATGGCTGAAGCTGCAGGAAGGGTGGCTGCACCATGATGTGCCAAAGGGTGAAGATAGCTTGCTCCCTGCCTCACTGCCTTCATCACGCCCTCTGAAACCCCCTGGACAACGCCTCACCCCATTCTGATGGCCCAGCAAGGCTGAACAGAGCCAGGTCACTGGGGTTTTGCCATGCCCTCTGCTCTCTAGCTCTCCCCGCAGCGATGGGACCGCAGATAAAAGCCTTGTCCTGCTTATCGCCCCATCAGTGGTGCTGCAGACGGCTCAGCTGCCCCAACGCACTGAGCCCTGATCTCATCAGTGCGCTGCACACTTGCAGCTCGAACAATGACCTCCTTCCCTGTCCCACACAATTCCCAGAAATGCACAGCCTCCTGCTAAAGCCTCCCTGGAGGAAAACATGCCAGCCAGCCTGTCGGCACCAGCACGGCCATCACTGCCAGCCACTGGCAAACGCAGCCTGCTGCGTCCCCAGCGCAGAGGCACCTCTGTGAAAACAAGGGTGTGCTGGGTGGGGTGATGGGAGAGGCTGAGCTGTAGTCCTTGGGCCCATCCTTTAGCTGGCTGTGCTCAGGAAGTCCCTCTCCCTCTGGGCGTTTGCCACCAGGCTCCTTGTGCTGTCCCAGCCACCCTGTTCACAGCCCCCTGCTTGGCTGCCATCACCCCGTCTGCTCTATGGGTTCACAAAGACTGCTCATGGAGAAGCAAAACCAATACCCAGCTGCCGAGAGTGGAGACAGGACTCATTGCTCCCCTTTCCCTGGCAGACCCTCAGCCTGGAGAGGCTCTTCTGCATCTCACAGTGTTGCTGAGCCCCTCAGTCTGCCAGAGCTTTCCCTCAGAACATTTGAATGTGCGCTCACAGCCCAGAAACCAACCATGACCTGGGCTGCATCCAAAGCACCATGGCCAGCAGAGCGAGGAAGGGGATTCTCCCCCTCTACTCTTCTCTGATGAGACCCCATCTGGAGTGTTGTGTCCAGTTCTGAAATCCCCAAAATAAGAAGGATATGGAACTATTGAAATGGCTTCAGAGGAGGCCACCAAGAGGGCTGGAACACTTTTACTATGAGTCCAGACTGAGAGAATTGGGGTTGTTCAGCCTGGAGAAGAGAAGGTTCCAGGGAGACCTTAGAGCAGCTTTCTAGTACTGAAAGGGCTACAGGAAAACTAGGGAAGAGGGGGACTTTTTACAAGGGTCTGTAGTGATAGAACGAGGGGGAACAACTTTAAATTGGAAGGGGGGCAGATTTAGATTAGGCATTAGGAAGAAATTCTTCACAATGAGGGTGGGAAGACACTGGCATGGGTTGCCCAGAGAAGTGGCCAATGCACTCTGGGGTTTCCCTCTCTCCAGACCTTCCAGTGATGCAGCAGACACAGCAGATCCGTGTGCAAAAGATGCAACACCAGCACCGTCGTGCAGCCTATGTGGATGGGGAGCAACACCCAGAGAGAATCAGTGGCCAGGATACCAGCATGGGTGCAAGGTGGTCACATAGGGCTGCTGACAGCACAGGAGCACCAGCCTCATGATGTCCCTGGCACAGGTGGACCAGCCTCACGACATAGCCAACACGGGAGGACCAACCTGACAATATCTCCGACATGGCAGGACCAACCTCATGATGTCCCCAACACAGTAGGACCAGCCTCACAACGTCCCCGACATGGGAGGGCCAGCCTCACGGCGTCCCTGCTGCAGGGTGCATTGTTCACGAGAACACATGGAGAATCCGGCCATGGAAGACAGACTCTCTGGCTGCGTCGGGCTTCCTGCCTCCTGGCCCCAACTGCAGCCTGACATCATTGATGGCGGTGGGAATGGCCACCACGGCCCTGCTCAGGCCCTGGCAGCAGCCGGTGGCTTCCTGACCTCCTGCCTGACTTTCCAAGTCCGCACGGTCCCCCATGGTGTGGGAGCTTTTGTGCCCACTGTCCCCCTGCCACCATGGCATGACAGCTGGCAACCTTGCATCTTCTTCCCCACCACCATGGGCATGGCCGAGACGATTTTCCCCATCACATCACCATCCACTCCAAGGGTGCAGGATGGCACTGTCCCTCTGTCCCAATGCCCCATCTTCTCACCACCCTTTCCCTGCCCTCTGCAAGCTGGGTGGCTGCAGACCCTCCATCTTATTGTGCTTTGTGTCTTGCATCCCTTACTCACCATCTCAGTGCCCTCACCCATGTATGGCACCTCTGCCTTTCCTGGGTCCCTGGGGCATGGCACAGCATCAGGGCTGAGGCAGGCAGAGCCATAGGCAAGCGGCAGCCTCATGGGCATGGCTTCCAAGGGACTGCTGCCCAGCGCAGGATGGTGCCCCCATCCCACTCATCTTCCCATCCCTCTCATCTACCTGCATATCCAACCAAGCCTGGGAGCACGGTTTCCCAAAAAAATCCCCTGTTATATTTAAAGGGACCCAGGAAGGCAGAGGAGGAAGAGGGGAGGAAGCAACATGGATGTTGTGTGCTTGCAGCCCAGAAAGCCAGCACATCCTGGGTAGCATCAGAAGTGTAACCAGCAGGGCAAGGGAGGGGATTCTGCCCCTCTACTCTGCTCTCATGAGACTTCACCTGGAGCCCTGCATCCAGTTCCGGAGTCTTCAGCACAGGAAGGACATAGATCTGTTGGAGCGAGTCCAGAGGAGGCCACAGAGGTGATCAGAGGGCTGGAGCACCTCCCATATGAGGACAGTATGAGAGAGTTGGGGTTGTTCAGCCTGGAGAAGAGAAGGCTCTGGGCAGACCTTAGAGCAGCCTCGCAGTACTGAAAGGGGCTCCAGGAAATCTGGGAAGGGGCTCTTGGTCAGGGAGTGCAGGGAAAGGATGAGGGGAATGGTTTTCAGCTGAAAGAGGGGGGATTGAGTTGAGATCTTAGGAAGAAATGTTTTCCTGTGAGGGTGGGGAGGCCCTGGCCCAGGTTGCCCAGAGCAGTGGTGGCTGCCCCATCCCTGGAGGTGTTCCAGGCCAGGTTGGATGGGGTTTTGAGCACCCTGATCCACTGGGAGATGTCCCTGCCCATGGCAGGGGGGTTGGATAGGCTTTACTGTCCCTTCCAACACAAAACATTCCATGATTCTATATTGGAAGGATTTTCCCGCTGTGAAACACATGGCTGCGATGTGGTCCCTGTGCACCAGCCCCAGATGGTGCAGAGGCACCGACCGACCTTTCCCTACCATCCTCATATCTGCCTGGATGACAGCAGCAAGTGGGTGCAATGTGTGCTGCATCGCCCACCCACCTCCCCCACACCACTATGGGCTTTTCTAAATATGAAGACTTTGTAGTGAGGGGTTGTCGAGGGATCCTGCAAGCCTTGGGTTGTCACTGTGGCAGCGTCCCTCACCCCCTCAGCTGTGTGCAGCCTCCAGTTTTTTATCTGGGTGACTTCTCAGGAGCCAGCAGAGCAAACCTTCCTCCTGCCCTCGCTCAAACCCGCTGCCCTCAGCATTTCTCTGCAGCTGCTCCCAGCGCTGCTCGAAGAGCTTTTCATCGCAGCCTAAACCCCCGCCCTGACTCCAACCTCCTGGCTCCAGCCCACTGGGGATGGAAGGTTTCTCCTTCCCTAATACAAATAGAACTGTAATCTGCAAAACCCCGCTGTTGATCCCGACTGCATCCTCCTGTCCTGAGCTTTCCTACAGTGCGCCTTTTACACCGGTAATAGCACCAGGCTCCTTCTCCCATCATTGTTGACTCGACAATGCAAACTGTTTGTATTATTGTGTCCCCGAAGCTTTGCCAATAGCACATGTGTCCCGAGCTGATAGCAACAGGCTTTGGCAAGGCTGCGGCTCCATCAGATAAGAGCCTTTAACCTTATTCCTCCAGCTCGAGCATGCCACAAAGGGCTGATCCGTCGCGAGCCCTTTGCTTATCCTTCCCGAGTGCTTTCAGATCAGAGCAAAGCTGAAGGGGCCAAGGAAGAGGGGCCATTTCAAAGGAGGGCAGAGGTGGAGGTGTTCTGGGTGAGCAGCCTGGGAAATGGCCTCGGCTTGGTGCAAGAAGAACCCTGGAGAGAGATGGGAAGATAGAGCCGCTTTCCCAGGCAATTTAAGGGCTAAATGCATGGTCGTCCTCTGCCTTCCTCAGGGACCTGCTCCACCCCACCGTGCTCCACCTTGGCCTGGCTCCCACACACAGCAGGAGCAAAGCAGAGGAGAAATGCTGGAACCCGGAGGCCCTAGCACGCTCCCGGCTGGCCCGTGAACAAAGCCTTTCCCTTGGAGCCCTTCCCCAGCACCTGTCTCCTGCCCCCGGCTCGCTGTGCCCCGCCAACCATAGGGATCCCCAGCATGGGTGCAGCAGTCATCCCTGAGGGTCCACACCATCCTCCTTCTCCCACTCTGCATCCCTGCACCGAACACAGAAACGGCCACTTGCAGCATCCCTGAGCCCCAGTTCCGTTGTTGGGGGATTTCCTGGCCATCCCTTGTGCCATTTGCCCTGAGTTGCACTGAAAAGTATGCTCTGAAATCAGAAAGCCATGAAGAAGATGCTGCCTGTGACAAGCTTTTAAATCTTATTTTTAAGACACTTTCTGGGGCAGAAGGTGTCACAGTTCTTGGGATTTTGAGCTGCCAATGCAGCATGTTCATGCTCTAATTTCACTTCCCTGAATGTCCCCAGTGCAGCACTGAAAAGGAAAAGTTGTTCCTCTGCTTACAGGGAGGGAAAGCACTCAGGCTGTTTTCTGTATTCTTAGTATTATTATCATAATTATTGTTATTGTTCTCTCTTAGGAAAGAAGCACTCAGTCAAAATTCCCCTGATGCATCCCACCCTTTGCCGGGGAGATTGCTGTCTCTAAAGGGCCCAAGGAGAGACTGGGTTGGCCAGTGCCCTGCCCAGCACATGGGGAAACTGAGACACAGGACCATGCAGCATTTACCCCTCTCTGAGCCAAAACTCCTGTCTTCCACTTGGGTTTGGCACTGAGGGTTTCCCTGTCTACATGAAGGTGAGGTTGCTCTTAGCCACATCCTCATCATTTCTGCTGAGTGGTGAAAGCCTTGGTGAAGCAGAGAGGTGGCCACAAGACCGTGTGTGCAGGGAGGTGGATGGCAAGTTTTGGCTAAGACTGTAACTTCTAGGGATGCTACAAAGGGCCCTTCTTCCTCCATAGATACTGCAAAGGGCTCCTCTTCCTCCAGGGATAATGCCAAGTGTATCCCTTCCTTCAGGGAAGATGCAAAGGGCTCCCCTTTCTCTAGGGATGCTGCAAAGTGTTCCCCTATTCCAGAAATGCTGTAAAGGACTCCCTTTCCTCCAGGGATGATGCAAAGGGCTCCTCTTCCTCCAGACCTGGCTGGAGTCATGCTCGGAAACCTGGCAACGTCTTCTTCAGGATCCTGTGAGCAAACCAGCCAGTGCATGGAAAACCTGGGCAGAAATCCGTGGGCTCAGGGGCTGCGAATGAAGCAGGGAGAAGGGTGAGGGGAGAGAGGAGTACGGTGCGGGCAGCAACCATCTGCGGCGGGCGGTGAGGTAATGCCTCGTGCTAAGTTAAAACACGTCGGGAGCCACAGCAGTCACAGCAAACCTTTCCCAGATGGAGACATCCTGCACTGCTGCATCAGCCCTCCTGGTGAGGAAGAGGACAGGCAATTTTGCTGCAGGCAGCGGTCGGGGCTCGGTGGGTGCAGGGGTGCAGCCAGCCCTCCGCATCCCTGCTGGAGTTTCATTTTAGGGAGCAGAGAGACAATAACCAGCTCAGCCCTTGATGACAAACTTCTGAGGACTGAGAGACAAAGTGGTGGAGGTGTGATTGCTGTGTTGATTTCCTTAATTTCCCTCTTGAATGTGACATACACATCCGAGATGGAGCATAAGCCCATTTATCCATGGTACTTCAGTCTAATGATGCTCAGAGAGCACAGGAAGAGCAAACACCCATCAGGGCGCGGATGTTGGGAACCTGGAGAGCAGAGTCCTGATGAGAAAGGTTTCTGCAGAAGTGGAGCTGCACTTTTCCTGGGGCACAAATCATCTGGCAGTCCCCAGTGTGGCAGAGCCGCTGCTGTTGGAGGAAAGCAGGGGAAATGGTCACTGAGGCCATGGGCAAGGGTTCACTGCTTCACGGAGATGCTGCAGTGGAGATGCTCATAGGCATGTGTGACTGCAGGGCCACAGACAGGCAGCCCCGACCCACCTCCCCAAAACAGCCAGGCTCAGAAATCCTCCTAATTGCAGTTTTCCTTTCCCCAGCACCCAGGAGGAGGTCAGGCAGCCCGGAGCAGCCAGCCTGGGTGTGCAGCAAGCACAGAATCCCAGTTCTTGGCTGCATCTCCTGCAGAGACACCAGCATGCAGCATTTTCTGCCAAGTCTAGTGATGGAAGCAGCGAATAACCCAGTGTGCCCAGGCTCTGCGCAGCCCAAATGTCGGCCAGCTGCCTGTTCCTGTGAGGACACGGTGCCACAGGCAGAGTGCATTTTCTTGCTATAATCAAGAAAAGAAGTTACGCCGATCGGAGCAGCTGAATGGCAGCCAAATCTGCTTCTCGGTGGCTTTTCTTCACTCTGTATTCATGTATTTGGCATGAGCAGCTCTGCATTGAGGTAATTCATTAATGCTGAACCAAAAATGTGTTTATGGGAGTCTTGAAATAGTTGGTAGAAGTGTAAGACTTTCCTTCCTAAAAGCCTGGGTTTTCTCTGTGATGAGAACTGAGTATTAAAGCAGCGACTGCCGCCGCAATCAGCTGCTGGGGAAGCAACTCCAGACACACGTGCTCTGAGCACACCCACCCTGCACACCCCGGCAGGCTCAGCTCTCCATGCTGAAGCCTTTCGCCAGCCTTAGCCTGGCTGTAAGCACCGTGGGTGGGATTTGCAGCAACTTCACTCATGCTCAGAGTGTGCGGGCTGCAATCCTGGCTTTCAGGGCCAGGGAGCAAACACAGGGTGACATGGCTGGAAGTGTGGCTGCACCTCAAATCCTGTTCAGTTTTGGGCCCCTCACTACGAGATGGATATTGAGTGGCTGGATCGTGTCCAGAGAATGGAACAGGACTGGGGAAGGGTCTGGGGAACAAATCTTATGAGGAGGGGCTGAGGGAGCTGGAGCTGTTTAGTCTGGAGAAAAGGAGGCTGAGGGGAGACCTCATCACTTCTACAACTGCCTGAAAGGAGGTTGTAGCAAGGGGAGTGTTGGTCTCTTCTCCCAAGTGACAGGTGACAAGCCACAAGCTGCATCAGGCGGGGTTCAGACTAGACGTCAGGAAAAATGTCTTCACCAAAAGGGTTCTCAGGCACTGGCAGAGGCTGCCCAGGAAGGTGGTGGAGTCACCATCCCTGGAGGAGTTTAAAAGATGAGCAGACAAGGTGCTCAGGGATGGTTTAGCAGTGGACAGGTACGGTTGGATTCGATGATCTCAAAGGTCTTTTCCAACCAAGCGATTCTATGATTCTATGAAGTGCCGCACCTCAAGCTGTTGCAATCATCATCGGAGAGCCAGGGATGTACAAAAAGAGGCTGGACAAGGGCAAAGGTAGGAGAAGGGGAAGCAGGATGGCCCTGGTTGAGGACCAAGGGCTTTGGCCATCACCCACGAGGCTGCAGCAGCTGCAGCTGCACCAAGCAACAGCTTTTTCAGTTTAGCTGTGGGTTTCGCTGCTCACACCATGGGTTTTGCTGTTGTCATTCCAGTTATAATCCTGTATAAACAAGGCTGACCTCTAGTTATTGAAAAGAGCTGAAAAAGGAAGACAACTTGCTCTGCTTCCTTGGATGCAGTGCTTGATTGCTGGGTTTGATTGGTGTGGTTCGTACCACGCTGCTGGCTGAGTGCTGGAGCTGTTGGGGACCTGCTGGCAGGGGTGGCAGCAGGGCAGGGTGGTAGCAAGCACTCGGACTGAAAAGCTCCTGGAGCAGAAAACCACTGAAACCCAGGGCATGTTTCACTGCCCCCAGTGCCCTTCACTTGTCAGATGGAGCTAGAAGTGAAGAAAAAGAGCAAATGAGCAGAAAACAGCTGAGCTGGTCGTTCCTAGGGCTGGGGCTGACATAACCATTCTCCACCCAACCACCCTGACTCGGGTGGGAAAGGGTCCAGTCCCCAGCTTCATCCTAACACAGGTGCCAAACTGTATCTACTGGCGCCTGGCAGCCTGTGACCGGCTTGCTCAGCGCTTGCCAGCTCTGCCTGACCCACTGAACTATTTGTCCATGAGGAAACTGGGTGCTGAGCTGGGCCCTGTAAAAAGGGAGGCTCCAGCAAAACGTGGAGCATTTCCCAGCAGATTACTTCAGCCTCCCGGCAGGGCTTACACACAGCCCTGGCCCTGAGTCCTTTGCTCTCCAGGAAGTGCTTTTCTTCAGGAAGCCTTTGTTCCAGCAAGACTGCAGCAGCCCCAGCCCTCGGGGACCCCACGGGACCCATTGGTGTGGGGGCTCCTCTCGGCGTGCTGCTGCAGCCGCCTGCCTGGGCAGCCCTGCTCGGGTCCCTCACACCGCATGAGGAATGTCCCCGCTCCCCTCGGCCACTCCGGTAAAGGGCATCACCTTAGGGATGAAGAAGCGGGTCCAGGTGAAGGTCACATCCATCCTGCCTGGCCGTAGCACTCTAGGTACCTGTGTGGTGTGGCCTAAAGATAATTATTAGCTGTAATTAATACGAAATGTCTTCCTGTGAAATACCTCATTCATCCAATCGGACACACCACTCCACCAGTAATTGCGCGGTGATTTATTTGTTAGCAGTGTGAATATATCTAGAAGCGGTGCTGGTCCATGTGAGTGAGTGAAGGAGGCACCAGCCACTTCAGGAGGGTGCAGTGCCCACATCCAGGGTCAGGGACAGATCCTGCTCCTGCCCCTGTCCCTTTGACTCCCATTGTGCCTTCCACTCTCTGCAAAATAAAAATAAAAATCTATTTTCTGTCCCAATTCAGGGCTTTGCTGGTGCTTGTTTCCTCCCTGCTAGCATCCACCTGCCACCTCCATAACCTGGATGCAAATTTTGAGGGCAGATCTCATGGATTTGGTTGCACAGCCCAGCCTCGGGCTCCTGCACCCACTCAAAGCCAGCAGCAGCAGAAAGGACCACCAGGCTCTGCCAGCAACCTTCACTTTTACCTTCTCGCCATCCCCATCATCTCTCTGAGAGTCCCCAAAGCCCCAGGACCCCTTGGAACAGTCCAGGTGGTGCCACCTCTGTTTTTAGTGGGTAGGAGCTCAATAAAACTGGAGGGGTGAGGGGAAGAAAAAAAAATATATACAACTCCTGAGATTGTGCCCTGGGCTGGGGACCAGCTCACCCGACGCCAGGCTCAGCTTGGAGGGCACGGGGAGAGTTCACCCAGCTGGCACACACGCATCCCTTATCTCTGCCCAGTGATGTCCAGCGCTTCCTCCCTGCATGCCGGCGCAGATGTGGTCAGTGAGGAGCCAGGGCTGGGGTCACCAGTGCCCCGTGTCTCATCCCTGTGCTGCTGAGGAAGGGGCATGCTATGGGATTTTCTCTGTTCCAGGAAAGCTGAGTCAGGCACAAACCCCACGCACTTCACCCTGCACCCCAGTGGGTGAGGGTACTTTCTGTCTCTGGGGCAAATTTTGGCCGTGGGGAGGGGGACCAAAGGGGTGTGACATTGCACCTCCCTTCCTCAGCTTCCTTCTGGGACAGTCCAGGCACTTTTGGATGCTTTGCACGCTGCGCAGTCCCCCTTCACTGCTATCCTTCCCCTCTCTCCCTGCTTCACAGCACTCATCCCTTCTCCTCCAGCAGCCATGCCCTTTCTGCCACTCTCCCTGGCCCTTCCCCTATCCCTGTACCAGGATGTGACACCGAGGCAGGGTTTGCACTGCACTGCATGCTTTGCAGTCAAAGTGCCTAGCTTTGCTCCATAGGCAGAGGAGGTCCCAAACTTCTCCAGTGCAACAGGCACAGCACCACCACTCCAATCCCCTGCCCCACACCACCCCTGCAGCTTAAGCCCCCTGCCAGCCCATACAGATAAGGTCCCAGCTTGGAGCGTTTGCACAGAGCAAGCACGGGAGGCATGAATCTGCCTCCCCCTGGGAGTGTTTGCCCTGTCTCTAAGCATCCTTTCCAGGGCTGGAAAAATCTGAGCTGCTCCCACTCCCACCCCTCTTCAGCTCATCCACACCACATCCCATATGCCAGCTGCTGGCACCAGGTCCAGCTGTGACTCTGGGGCAGCTCTGAGCCCTCCTGGATGCCAAGGATGCTGCTGGAGCCCTGGAGTGGATGCAGCCGAGGGCAGTGCTGCATGCTCTGCTGAAGCCTGGGAGAAGGGCCAGGATCGGAGGTGGTGGGATATGCCTGGGACATCCCCAGCAGCTGCCCAGACCGACTACCCCAAAGGCTGCACCCTGCACCCCACAGGCAGCCACAGATCTGGGCTGGGGGCTCCCAGCTCCCCCCAGCACCCACCTTACTACTCCCAGGGCAGCAGCAAAGAGCCAAAGCCTCTGGCAGCTCAGGGGCTCAGCTTCCAGGAGTGGCACACAGCTGCTCCTCCAGCATGGTGATGCTCTGGCTCCCTCCTCGGCTGCACGGCCAGGGCAGGATGCTGGAGAGCAGAGAGGAGGCTCCTTGAAGCTGTACAGGCTCTCCCGTGGACTGCAGTGCATTTAGTCTTGCAAAACATTAATAAGAGGCTCTGGGAACGTGAAGAAAATCTATCTTGAAACCTCTCTCACTCCTAGCTATCAAGATTTTTGTTTTGTTTAGGGTTAACAGCAGATTGGCTTTTCCAAATCACTTCCAGACACACAGAACCCATGGCATGCAATACCCCACCACTGCGAGCAGGCTGGGAGCTGGGGTCTTGCACAACCCGGTGCCCCAAGTCTTCCTAACACTGAGGTTCAGATTTCAGGCTGGGGTCTTGGGCGTATTTGCAGCTGGAGCGGACTCAGAGACAGATACGCGGAGCTGGGACATCTGTCACACATCAACCCAATAGCCTGGGGATGCTGGGGAGCAGGGACAGCGTGCAAGCAGACCTCCTTGCTTGCAAACAGGTCCTGTAGTTCATAACTCCTCCACACCAAGTTGCAGGAAGGACCTGAAACCACTCAGCCTGACACTTGGCACTGCGAATCTCAGCTGGACAGCAGCCGAGCAGGAGAAGCAGTGACCTGGCAGCGGGGGATGTGCTGCTGCTCTGCAGTGGCGGATGGCAGCATGCCGTGGGTGTGCTCCATGCCCACAGCTCGTGTGGCAATGACACAGACACACCAGCCCCAGCAGTGCAGGTTTTAGCCACAATCAACTGGCTGCCAGTGAATCCACTATTTCTCAAGAGTCCCTAGGCTGGCAGGCTGGAAACTTGTTTCTTTAAAAAGCAAGGAACCATTTCTCCCCCAGGAACTGGAATTCCCACCAGAAGATCGCCTGGGGATGAGGGCTCGCTCTTGCCTTCACCCCAGAGCTGCTCCTGATCCCGGATGGGGAGCGCTGGCCAAAACACACACACAAAATAAGTCATAAGAAAAATAAACGCAGAGCCCCAAGCATCCCTGCCTGCCTGCAATCAGGCAGGGAAGTCTAAACACTTCCCTGCCTCGGCTCAGCATGGGAGGATTGCAAGTAGCCAGAAGAGGGGCTTGTGAAAGAAAAAAAGAAAGAGAGAGAGAAAGAAAGAGAGAGGGAAGGAAAGAGGGAAAGAGAGAGAGGGAAAGAGAGAGAGATAAAAAGAAAGTAAGAGAGACAGAAAGAGGGAATGGAAAAGAAAAGAAAAGAAAAGAAAAGAAAAAAGAAAAGAAAAGAAAAGAAAAGAAAAGAAAAGAAAAGAAAAGAAAAGAAAAGAAAAGAAAAGAAAAGAAAAGAAAAGAAAAGAAAAGAAAAGAAAAGAAAAGAAAAGAAAAGAAAAGAAAAGAAAAGAAAAGAAAAGAAAAGAAAAGAAAAGAAAAGAAAAGAAAAGAAAAGAAAAAGAACCAACTCTCCTCCTTGCAAGGAAGGGGACTGGCAGCAGCATCCACACCGGTCCCAGAGCCGGGTGGCTTTTCCTGCTGGTGCCTGGGGACGCCCCCCTTCCTCCTCCTCCTCCCCCTCATCTCCTCCTCCTGCTTCTCCTCCTCCCCGTCATCTCCTCCTCTCCCTCTCCTCCTCCTCCTTCTCCTCCTCCTCCTCCTCCTCCTCCTCCTCCCTGATTGGTCCAGCCCGGCTATATTTTCCCCCTTCCAGCGCAGCATCATCCCAAAAGTTTTTTTTTGGGGGGGGAAAGGGGGAAAAAATAATAAAAGAGGAGAAAGGAAAAAAAAAAGAACCCCAAAACACAACCAGGCGAGCCCAAACCCCCCCGAAGCGCAGGCGAGGAAGGCGAGGAGGCTGCTGCTCGGCGGCTGCTGGACCCGGTGGGACGCGGCGGGACCCGTTTTCTCTCTTTCTCCGGCACCCGGTCGGGTCGGACACAAAGTGCTGTCCAGCTGGAATGAATATATCTGAGTCTAACTACTGCCGAGAGGAGATATCGCAACCGCGGGGCGACTGTTCATGGGTGCCGGCGGCCGCTGAGCCCGGGCTCGCCTTCCCGCATCCCCCGGCAGCCGCATCCCCCGGCAGCCGCACCCCCAGCCCCCAGCCCGGCTTCTCCTTCGGCCCCGGGGCTCCCAGCGCGGCCCCCGGCGCGGCCCCCAGCCGCTCGCCCAGTCCCGAGCCCGGCTATGGATACAGCCCTCCCGGCGGGCGAGCTGAGGGCAAGGCTGGCGAGGATTCCCGCATCCGCCGGCCCATGAACGCCTTCATGGTGTGGGCGAAGGATGAGCGCAAGAGGCTGGCGCAGCAGAACCCTGACCTGCACAACGCCGTGCTCAGCAAGATGCTGGGTGAGCGGGGGGGGCTGCGGGAGGAGGGGTGAGGGGCTGGGGGTGCGACGGTTTGGGGGTACGGGGCTGGGGATGCGGGTAATTGGGGGTGCGGGATTGGGAATGTGGGGGTGCAGGTGTGGGGATGCAGGGATGCAGGGATATGGCATGGAGGATGTAGAGGTACAGAGGTATGAGGCTGGGGATGTGAGGATTTAGGGGTACGGGACTGGGAATGCAAGGATTTGGGATACAGGACTGGGGATGCAGGGATTTGGGTGTATGGGACTGGGGATGCAGTGATACAGGGGTACAGGGCTAGGGATGTAGGGATTTGGCAGGATGGGGATGCAGAGGCACGGGAGTGGGGAGGTGGGGATGCAGGGTTATGGGGTTGGGGATGCAAAGGTACAGGGGTACGGGACTGGGGCTGTGGGGATTTGGCAGTATGGGGCTGAGGATGAGGGGGTGCAGGAGTGGGGATGCTGGGATGGCAATATGGGGCTGGGGATGTAGAGGTACAGGAGTACGGGGATACAGGAGTATGGACGCAGGGATGTGGGAATATGGGGCTGAGGATGCAGAGGTGCAGGGATACGGGGCTGGGGATGTAGATGTACGGGGGTACGGGGCTGGGAATGCTGAGATACAGAGCTGGGGACGTCAGATGCAACAGTATGGGGCTACAGGATGAAGGGTTATGGAGATGAGGAGCCAGGGACGTGGGGTGCAAAGCTGGGGATGCAGAGATGCAGGGGTACAGGGATGGGGATGCCAGAATGGGTGGTTATAGGGCTGGGGATAGAGTCTACAAGAGTACAAGGCAGAGGGATGCAGGGATATGGAGCTATGGGTGCTGGCTGTGGGAGTCCAGGACAGCAGGAGGCAGGGATGGGTCTGAGGATGAGGGTTTGGGGCTATGGGACAGCAAGATGCAGGGTTACATGGCTGGAGATCTGAGCTGCAAGGGGTACAGTGTGTTGGGGTGCAGGGATACAAGGCTGGGGGTGTGAGTTGCAGGAATAGATGGCAGCAGAATGCTGGGATATGGGGCTGGGGATGCGGGTTGCAGGAATATAGGGTATTGAGATGCAGGAATACAGGACTGAGAGTGTGGAATAAAGAGGTACGAGGCACTGGGAGGTGCGCTGCAAGGATGTGGGGCTGTGGTAGCCAAGTTGCATGGGTAAAGGATGGAGGGCTGCAGGCTGCAAGGATATGGGGCTGCAGGAGGCAGACTGTGAGGATATGGGGGTGAAGGAGCTCATTTACAAGGCTGGGGCACTGAAGGATGCAGAGCTGGAGGGATCAAAGGCTGTGGGGTGCAGTGCTCTGGAGGCGTGGGGTATGGCGTTAGGGGCTGTGGGAATATGGGGCTTTGGGATGTGAGGATACAGAGCTGCGTGTATGCGAGATGCAGGGAAACAGGGCTGCGTGGTGCAGAGGTACAGGGCTGTGGGGTGCGCAGCTGCGGGGATGCAGGATATGGGAATACAGGGCTGCAGGATGCGGGATACAGGACTGTAGGATGCGGGATGTGGGAACACGGGAAGCAGGATATGGGTAGATGGAGTTGCAGGATGCGGGACTACGGGAAGCAGGATATGGCCAGACAAGCAGCAGGATGCAGAGACACAGGGTGCGGGGACGTGGGATTCAGGATATAGGGCTGCGGGGTGCAGGATTTGGGAATGGATGGTTGGGGCTGTGGATGCAGGATGCAGGTGGGGAGGAACCCCAGGGACCAGGCTGTACTGAGGGGCAGCAGGAGGCAGAATCCCCTGCCCTGGCAGAGGGATTCCTTCACCCATCCCCCCAGGTCTTTGCACCCTCACATTCCTTCTGTGCCAAGGCACTGGGCAGAGCCCAAGCCTGCTGCTGGCACAGCCCTGCTTGGGCTCCTGTTCTCCAGCCCCTCCATGTGCCAGCACCAGAACCCCAGTTAGGTGCTGAACCAGCCAAGGGAGCCATTCCCACCCCAAGGGTGCCCTCTCCCCAGGTGCCCCCACACCCCGGCCAGCACCAGGTGGCCGAGCGGGTGTCACAAAATTTTTTTTTTCCTTTCCAGGCCAGTCATGGAAAGCGCTGAGCGCCAGCGACAAGCGTCCCTTTGTGGAAGAGGCAGAGCGGCTGCGAATCCAGCATCTCCAGGATCACCCCAACTACAAGTACCGCCCAAGGAGAAAGAAGCAAGCCAAGAAAATCAAGAGGATGGAACCCAATATCCTCCTGCATAACCTTTCCCAGCCTTGCAGTGACAACTTCAGCATGAGTCACCATGGCGGCAGCCAGCCGGGCCACCCCCAGCCTCCCCCACTTAACCACTTCAGAGAACTCCACTCCATGGGGTCGGATATTGAAAACTATGGCTTGCCAACTCCTGAGATGTCTCCCTTGGATGTCTTGGAACAGACGGAACCGGCATTTTTCCCTCCGCACATGCAGGATGACTGCAACATGATGCCCTTTCGCGGCTACCACCACCATCACCAGATGGAGTTTCCCCAGGAGAAGTGCATGGGGCGGGACGTGGCAGTGCCCTACGCGCAGACCCCCTCGCACTTGGCCGACGCCATGAGGACTCCCCATCCTTCCAGCATATACTACAACCAGATGTGCTCGGGAACTCAGAATGGGCTTTCCGCTCACCTGGGCCAGCTCTCGCCCCCACCCGAAGCCCACCACATGGAGAGCATGGATCACTTGAACCAAACCGAGCTGTGGACAGACGTTGACCGCAATGAATTTGACCAGTATTTGAACATGAGCAGGACTCGTCCCGAAGCCTCGGGACTCCCTTACCATGTTTCCCTGTCCAAAGTGACTCCTAGAAGTATCTCCTGCGAGGAGAGCAGTTTGATATCCGCCCTGTCCGATGCCAGCAGTGCTGTTTACTATAGCCCCTGCATCACCGGTTAGGTTGGCCCCATCATTCCATGCTCTCAGCGGGAGAGCCCCAGCTCTCCGTTAAAAACAAAAAGCCATCCTCCTTTAACCACGAGCTCCGTAATATTTAGAATATCTCATTAAATGCATCGCTTTCTTTTGTTTGTTTCTTATTTTGGGTTTTTTTTAGAGCAAAAACCATGCTGAACTCACTGATATACCTACAGTATCACTATATAACACAGATAGATGCCTTTCCCAAGCACTAGCCTGCCTGCCACGTTCCCCACTCCAGCCCTCGGCAGGGCATAGCTGTAGCTCCCATCAACTCAAAGAGGGTATTTTTAAGCCAACACCAATAAATCCTGCCCAAAACAACCACCACCAAGACGACCTGAAGAGACCTGCCCTCTGTATTTAATACAAGTGAACTTGGGGGTGGGGGGAAGCTATTAGGAAGACTTTGCTGGGGCTGTTAAAGAGTTGGCGCCTGTTAGGGGTGGGCTTTAGGACAGTTTTTACTGTATTTTCAGCAATATATTTTAATTGGGCAACAAAACTATATTTTTACTAAGCATTTTTATATATAAAATGGTATTTAATGTCTTTTGGGGTGTTTTTTTTATTAGACTTTTTAAAAAGAAATCAAGGGGTATCCGTGAGATCTAAAGCATTTATGTAGCAAAGCTGGATTTTGGAAAAAAAAATGGGGTGGGGGGGTTAAGGAGATATTTTGTGAAAAGGGAATGACAATGTAAATATTGTGGAACAATTGACTGGAATTTTGTACAAAAGAAAAATACGACTGCAAACACTTTTATTGTCTAGAACTGTATGGAGAGCAAACTGTTTTATACTGGTTAATTATTAAAACATCTTCATATAATTGTTCCCATCTTGTGTGCTTGTTGTGTGAACACATATTTTCCGCAAATACATGTTGTCCCAACCATTTCCAGATTTTCGTATCCGTTGATTAATGTTTTGACAACCTGGCAAATGTATTAATTTCCAGGCTGCCGCCTGCCCTCCCCGTCAGCCGGCTCAGGCTCGGTGAGCACGGCTCGGCTCGGGATGGGACAGCAACTCCGGCAACCGGATGGGACACTGGTGGTCACCCCACGGCACCGCGTTGTGCTCTGCAGGAAAAGCAGCTGTTAGATTAAAATGATAATAAACCATGCGATAGCCTCCTCCGAAACCAGCCTTGGTGTGGTTATTCTTTTGACAGCACATCAGTGCATGCTCCTCACGACTCACCTCGTTTTCCTGTGAAACCCTCCAAAAACAGAGTCTGGCAGATTCAATATCTTCACTCCAGTGCTCAGAACTGGAAGCAAACCCCGTGTGCCAAAGTCTTTCCACCTCCTGGTCCTCACGTACTCTTCCCCAGGTCTTGCTGAGCCATCACCATGCCCAGAGCCACCGATGTTTTGCCGGAGCCTCATCCCTATCCCATGAATCACTTTATGATTTACAGTATTTTTTTGCTCAATTTGAAAAGAAGCAACAATCTGTTGCCTAAAACCCCGGTGGCATCCGTTCCTTGAACGCCGAGTGATTTAAACCAGGCTGATATCACCAAAAAAGGCTGTTTAAATAAAAAATAATTGAATAGAAGAAGAGTTTTTTTGTTGTTGTTGTTGGCAAAGAATTGCCTTTTAGGGGAAATGGAGATTTAACAAATGACATTAATTTTCAAGCTTCTCCCAAATTAAATTCACATTAGTGTTAACAGGACTAAATCTTGACTCACTTTTTATTTGTTGTTTAATGTGGAGCGCTAATAAACGGGACCACTTTGGGGGCTGGCGACATGTTCCCATTCAATGCCAAAACGGCGCTTCATTGTCTTTCCATATACAGTATGTAAAAAGGGGGAATACATGGAAAAATGACCTCACTACCTACACGGGAGGGCTGGCGGGCGCCCGGCGGGTGCCAGAACCCACGCCGCAGCAAACAAACACAACACCAAATGAGAAGCATCCTGTGCCGCCGCCGATGACTATGAAAGGAAGCAGCCAACTGTAGGCTCCATCGCCGAGGAAGGAGACAAAGCGAGGGGAAAGAAAGCCCTGAGTTCTTTTCCAGCCCCCAGCTTCCAGGTACCTCGCAGGCAAGGATGCGATCACATCCTGCGGTTCAAAGGAGCGATGCTCAGCTGCCCTGCGGTGCCGGGGGAAGCCAGCAGCACATCACATCGTGGAGGAAGCGTTAAGTCATTCTTCTGGAGCAGAAATTCCCTTCTTTCCCCACGGCTCAGGCCGTGCCAGCTCGCCTCTGATCTCAGAGGATGGTTAGAAATCCTTGGGGTGTTTTTTGGCTGCGGTGCCTCACTCTGGAGCAATTTGGGTCCGGCATTGCCCAGTGCTCGCCGGCATCGGCAGCATCCTGGGCACAGCTGGAGCTTGCCCAGAACTGTTGAAATTGTAGCATTGCCTTGGGGAGTGAAGGGTCTCTTTGCTTCATGCCCAAGGATGCTGCCATGGGGCTGGAGCGGGTACCAGAATGCAGACCGCAGGGTGATGGATGGTTGCTCCCATCAGTAAATGTGCTGGGGATGCTCCATCATGTTGAAAGCACGGCTGCTGCATTGCTGCGAAAGCACCGAGCGTGGCCAGGGTGATCTGCAGGGACCTGCTGTGCCCACCCATCCCTTGGACCAGAGCACCGAGACCTGGGGCTGGATTTCAGCTCCCTAGGTCTGCATCAACACCACCAGCAAAGCCCTGGCTTGCTTCTACACAAAAGCAGGCAGAGCCCTGCCAACCCTCCTGCCTAACTCAGCCCAGGGTGTTTTTATTAATAATAAAGCCTAATTGCGATCGAGGCCGTGAACAATGCGTGGCTGCCTCGTCTCGCTGGCCAGCCCTACCCCAGGTCATGGGGAAATGGGAAAGAAGGAAAGGGAGAGAGGAAGAAAACAAGAGCATGGGTTTGGGTCAGATAACGGGAGGCAGAAGGACCCGTGCCAGACCTTGGGTTCTGGCCAAGCCCCGCAGGGTGCTGCCTCCTCCCGTCGCTCTATGTTGTGCACAACTTTTTTCACCTAAACTTGCTGGTTTGATTTTGGATGCATCAAGAATTGTCCCAAACAGGGGGTCATTCCTCCAGCCTGACCTCCAGGTGGGCAGCGTGTGGCTGGTACCCAGCCAGCAGCGCTTTGGGCTGGTGTTGGCAGCTGCAGAGCCACATTTTAGCCTTGGCTGGGGCAGGTTTGGTCCTCTCCAAAGGCAGGGTTTGGCTGGGCTGGTCGGCACGGGGGGTCTGGCTCCGGAGAGAGCTAGGCACACCCTGGAAGGGGTGCTGGCTCCTTGATGAGCTTTAACTGCTCTGCTAACAAGCTGCATTGGATTTGATGCTAAATCTGCTCTCTCCCAGTTTCACTTGACTTTGGCTGTTTGGCCGTGCTGGTTTGCTCAACTCGAGGTCAGTTAATGCAAAACACAGGTCAGAAAAGCCAGCTGGGCACGGGATGGGATGGAGGTGGGATGGGGATGGGATGGGATGGGATGGGATGGGATGGGATGGGATGGGATGGGATGGGATGGGATGGGATGGGATGGGATGGGATGGGATGGGATGGCAGGAGCTCAGTGGTCCCTCTGCCCAGTCGAGACACATCCTTCTCTGCTCACACACTGGGGCCAGGCAGAGACATCCAGCCCTGAGCACCAGGAGAGCCTTTTCATTTGTAACATCCCCTCCTTTCCCTGCCCCCCTCCCTATACAGCCGTGCTGGGGCCAGGAAACCATCCACCAGTGTTTTATTTCGCTGCGTGCCGGTGGCTCAGGTGTGACGTGGGACTGGAAATGGACGGAGCTGAAATAGTTTGGGGATGATTTCACTGCTGTTATGGCTCAGGCCGGGGCTGTTACCAAACAGCCCCTTCCGATTTTATGACTTAATCTCTCCAAAGCTCAGAGCCTGATGGTTTTGGACTGGGGAGGAGGAGCAAAGGGCTCTTAGCAGATCGTTACGGCAGAAATATGGAGAATGTATTTGATAGGTATATGTAAAATCTGACAGACCCATCCTACCTGCTGTGCTGGGGTGGCTGGGGGGAGCATGGAGAGGGGGAGGCACCACCAGACCCTGCCTGGGCTTTATGGGCTGGTGGCATCTCTTCACAGGCTCACACTGGGGCTGCTTCTGCCAAGGTCCCCACATGCCACAACGTATGAGTGCCACCGGTCCCTGGGCAGCGTGTGCACCATGCACACATGCCCTGTCCTTCCCATGCCGCCCATGACAACTCTCACACTGTTGAGGGGCCAGGTTGGCATGAGGAGTGTCTGTGCTCATGCACATCCATGTGTGTGCGTCGCAGCGTATCTGTGTGCAAGGTGTGTGTGCGTGCCTGTGTATCAGCACACACCCATCTGTGAGCATGTGTGCATCTGTGTGTTTGTGCATCGTTGTGTGTATCCATGTATGTGTGTGCTTCCCTGGGTATCCGTGTGCGTGCATGTGAGTCTGTGTGTGTGGCCATGCGTGTGCAGCTCTGCACGCCTATGTGTGCGTGTCCCTTTTTGTGTATCTGCACGTGCGTGAGTCTGCACGGGCATCTATGTGTGAATCTGTGTGTATACACACGCGTGTGCATCCATGTGAACCCATGTGTGTACATGTGCATTCAGGTGTGGTCATATATGTGTGTGCATGTTGATTTCCACGTGCGTGCGTGTGTGTGTATCCATGTTTGTGTCCATGTGTGTGTATTCATGTGTATTTGTATCTATGTGTGTATCTGTGTGTGTATCCGTGTGTGTGTATCCCTGTGTATGTATCCATGTGTGTGTATCCATGTGTGTGTATCCGTGTGTGTGTGTGTGTATCTCTATGTGTATCCATGTGTGTGTATCCATGTGTGTGTATCCGTCTGTGTGTATCCATGTGTGTGGATCCGTGTGTGTGTGTGTGTATCTCTATGTGTATCCATGTGTGTGTATCCGTGTGTGTATCTCTGTGTGTATCCGTCTGTGTGTATCTGCGTGCACGCCCCTGCACGTGTGTGTTCTGGAGGTTCACTCACCAGGTTTATAGGTGTTCTGGGTTTTTTACAGCGTTATGAAGTGCTCAATGACATCACCCACATATTAAAACAGCATGTGCCAGCCCAGCCTGGCCGCACGCAGCTCCTGAGGCTGAAGCTGCCACAGAGCCAGGGGTGAGCCGGGACACACCGGAATGGCCAGCAGCAGCTCCAGGACAGCCTGAGCTGTCCTCACCCACAGCACACTGGAGGGGAGGGAACCCTGCCACACACTCGTGGGCACACAGCCTGGATGAAGTAATCTCAGCCGGGATGTTAAGAGGGAATTAGAGCTTCTCAGTCGATGCCTTTTGGGTGCTCACCACCACACATCCCTGGGGTGGGAACATCGGTGGGAACAGGAAGATGCTGCCAGTGTAGGCAGCACCCATGGCACCAGGCAGCTGCTCTACAGTTATTGGTGGGGTTGGGGGTTTTTTTCTCCTCTTCCACCAGAAAAAAAATATGCAGATTTATCAAAAAAACAGCTTTAAACTGGAAGGGAGAAGATTTAGATCAGACATCAGGAAGAAATTCTTCACAATGAGGCTGGGGAGGCCCTGGCCCAGGTTGCCCAGAGCAGTGGTGGCTGCCCCATCCCTGGAGGTGTTCCAGGCCAGGTTGGATGGGGCTTGGAGCCCCCTGACCCACTGGGAGGTGTCCCTGCCCATGGCAGGGGGTGGAACTGGAAGGGCTTTAAGATCCCTTCCAACCCAAACCGTTCTATGATTCCATGATTCTGTTCTATGATACAAATCCAAACCTGTTGGTGGGAAACGGCTCCAAAACATTTCCTGACTTGAGAAAAAGAGCGCTGAGGGAAAAAAAAAAGTTTCCAGGTTTTTTTAGATGGGAGGCAAAGCCTTTAGAGATGGGATTGCGCTGTACGTTGTAGAGGTTAACCAAAGGGAAAAGGTTGAAATGCAACAAGAGGTTTCAGATGTTCCCAGCACAACCTTTCCTGATTGAGTTGAAGAAAAGTTCCCAAACTTTCCCCAAGTTTCTGGTTTGCAGCCCAGTTTGGGAAAGGAAATATGTGAAAATCTCAACACTCCTTACAGGACAGGAAAGGCACCATTTCCTCCATGGTCGTGCCCGGAGCGGCCAGCAGGGCAGCAGAGCAGCGCGGGGTGATGATGGATGCTCTCCCAGCTCTGCTCCTGCGCTGTTTCCCAGCCCCAGCGCGGTGGGGCTGCCAGGGCTGGAAGGCAAAGCCGAGCCGAGGAGGGCAGCTGCCTGCATGGAGCTGGAGCCGATTGGGGTGTTGTAAACATTACAGGGTTTGCAAAAGAAAGAGAAAATAAGTCAGCAAGGAGCCCTTAATGTGCCCTGGAAAGTGTGTGCAGCCTGAAAAATCTCTTTTCTTTTGTATTCCCCTTGCTGTGGAGTTCAGAGGAGCTCTGGCTGGGGTTCCCCAGCTCCCGGCGTCTCCACCACCAGCCCTCGCATCACTGCCTCTGCCCCAGGGCCACCACAAGCCCCTGGCCACACAGTGCCTGACCCCTCATCACCAACACCACACTGGAGTCCTCTCTGGATCACAATGAAGGCAGGTTTGGTCCTCATTGCATGAATCATGGGGGAGTTGGAGGACTTGCTCTCCCCGCTGGCTCTCAGCCGAGCTGAGCCCCACAGACATCCAGCAGAGCCACTTGGAGCTCCTCTTCTGAGCTGAGCCAGCAATGCTGCACCGCACCCAGAGGCTAATGGACCATGGAAGGGTTGGAAGTGCTCTTCAGAGGTCACCTAACTCAACCCAATCCAACACAGCACAACCCAGCGCAACCATCGCAACCAATACAATGCAACCGAACTGAACACAACCGACACGACCCAATCAACACATCCCAGCACAACCCAGTACAATCCAACAAAACCAACCCAACTCGAAATAAGCCAACTCAACCCCACTGAAGGCAACACAACCTAGCCTAACCCAACCGAATCGACCTAATTCATCCTTATCAACCTTACCCAACACAACCCAATCAAACCATCCCAAACCAATCCAACCAACTCAGCCTAGCCTACCTAACTCAATGTTTTGTGCAAAGCAATGCTCTCCATCACCTCACACACAACCAAGTTCAGCCTTTCTGGGACATTGCAGGCATCTCAGTGGAAACCTCTCCCTCCTTCTATGCTCAGCAGCCCCCGGGGGTGATCCCAGTAGGGAGTTGAATCACATCCCCCCCCCGCCAGTGCAGGAGCGTCACAGACTGTCTGATGCTCGTCAGGAGAGTCAGTCCAGGCTGCGCGGGGCCGTTCTGGGAAGCTGTCCAGCCATCCGCTGGAGAGAGGAGTCTGCCTAAAAATGACTCTCCTGGCTCCTCTCCACGCTCCGACCATCCCATATGGAACAAATGTACATTTTCCATCAAGTGTTTGTATTTTTCACTTAAAGAAAGAAGTGGGAAGGGGGGAACCAGACAGAAAGCAAGCGGGCTATACATATACGCAAAGCGTCGGTGACAGCAGATAGGCCCCATCGTGGAGAGAGAGAAACACTGGCCGGCATTCAAGAGACTCAAACGTATGGTATGAAACAATAAATTTTAAGTGTGTTTTGACATTTTTGGTGGTCTCTGCCTCACGCTTAATGAGTGTTGGTCCATGTTACGGGGGAACTGCACAGCTTGGGGTGGTTGGCAGGCTGTGCTGGGAGTGGGGTCGATGGCCAGCAAGGCTGGAGGTAGACGTCGAGGTGGTCCCAGCATGTGTGCCCTGAGGGAATGGACCATAGGGATGTGGCATGGGGAATTGCACCAGTGCACTCAGAGGAAGGGATACTGCTGGCACCACGGTGCCTCGGTTACCGCGGGGGATGAGCTGCCGCAGCAGCGATGCCAACTCACAGGAAGAAGCATCAGGAGGTGGAGTTGAGTTGAAGTCAGTGGGGGGGGAGCACAATGCGGTGGTGATGTCCCAGGGCAGCATCCCTCACCACCGCAGGGCTTGGGCAATCTCTGCTCGCATCTCCAAGCTGGGTCCCAGCCGGGCTGCGCTGCTCTGGCTGCAGGAAGACCATGGGCTCCTGCATCCCACCACCATGGGGAGAACACCCAAGAGGACAGAAGAAGCAGCAGGAGAGATGAGCGCAGCCCTCCTGCATTCCTCACGTCCCCCGCTGCTGTGCCAGGCTGCCCAGCTCCCCCCATCTGACAGGGCTTGATCAGAAAGATGGACATGAAAGTGGAGCTTGGCTCTGGTTTCTCTCTCATTCAGAACATTCAAAAACTATTAACTGTGGTGGGGGTAAGCAAGCAGCTGTTTTTAATATCGTGCTCTTCCAATTGTGTTGGGTTTTTTTTTCCCCCTGCTTTTCGCGAGCACTTTAAGTGACATGGTTACATGCATTTGATTAAAAAGCTGTAATTCAACGAGTGCGTTCTCTTGTACTGTACAAAATGGCTTAAAGACACAGGATTTATTTACGGTGGTCTCCCAGTTTTCCAGCTCTGCCGAAAGACAAGATGACAGGGAAATTGCAGAAGAGGGGCATGGAGAGCGGCAGAAGGGGGATATGCAATCCCGCATGGCTTTCCCACTGCAGGGACCATGACCGGAGCCTTTCTGCTGCTATAAAGCTCAGCCTGCTGCCACCAGCCTGGTTCTTGGGGCAATCCACAGGTCCCAAAGGCACAAGCTCATTTTTGGTGTCCCCAGGGTCGGGTCTTAGCTGACAGGGGCTGGCAGAGAGGGGACAGCGAGGAGGGGACACCTGAGTTTGTCCAAACTGGTCCCCATCTCACTCACAGCAAGATGCTGCAGGGCTCGGCGAGGGGCGTAGATGTTTTCTGCCCATGCCTACCCCCTGCCCGCACAAGGATGCTGCCAGCACCGAGAAGCTTGTCCCAAGACAGCAGCTCCTTTTCCTAAGGAGGAAAAAGCCTTTATGAGATCCCAGCAAGGAGCCATGGCCCAATGCCACCAAGAGCCCTAGATCATCTCCTGTTAACCCCAGCATCTCCTGCGGTGGAGCCACAGCTTGGAGCCAGGCACACCCACACCCCATTGGCTCAACTGCTTCAAAAGTGACATGTGTCACCCCAAAATGCAGAGTAGCTGCAGAGAAAGCAGTGAGAGAGCTGGAGGGGCTGCTCTGCACCACTCCCAGCATGCCAATAACCCCACATCTCCACTCTGCTGGTTCCAAGGGGCTGTGGCATGACTGCAGCACAGACTCCATGCCCCATCCCATCCCCAGGCTGGCTGTGTTCCTGTGCACTCCCCTGGCCTAGGGTGCAGACATGTGCATGTGTGTCTCTGTGTGTGCATGCAACTCTAGCCCTGTCACGGAACGCAGCTTCCCCCCTCTCACCCAGATTTGCTTCTATAGAATAAAAAAAAAACCCCAGTGATGCCTCCACCTCACCTGCCCCAAAGCCCCCGCTGTGCAGCCCTGGGGACAAGAACACCAATCCCAGCATCACCCAGATCACCCCAGCATCCCAGCTGTGCCCCCCGGTCCCTGCCTGCGGGGCCGAGGTCCACCCAGCTGCCGGCCGTGCGGAGCGGTGTCTTTTCCTCAGCTCGCTGCTGCCCGGGGATCACCTGCAGTTCAGTTGATTTATGAACGGAGAATTTTTCGAGCTCCGTTTCCTTTTCATTGTTGTTTCAGTTGCTGCGCTCGCTTCCGCCCGCCTTTGAATAACTCCTGCCATGCTGCGAGCGGTGAGAAAGGCAGCGAGTAAACACTCACACTCGGCCCGGGAGCTGGGGGGCAAGAGCTTTCTCCCTTCCCTGAAAACAGGGGGGGATGCAGAGCTGCCCACCGTTTGGTCCCACCTGCGGCAGGAGGGTTGCTGGGCTCAGAGAGAACAAAGCTGGAAAGCAGATCCTTCTTTTCTTGCGGCTGCAGTTTGGGATGGACGAGCAGCATCCCAGCGGCAGGGATCCTGGGAGGTGGCAGTCCCGTGGAGATGCTGCTCTCCCACGCTGCAGCTGGGGGGGTTGCAGAGGGGGGTTTTACTGAAGGGACCCCGAATTGTGCCTCTGGGAGGGTGGGAGGTTCATCTCTCTGGGGAGGGCGGGGTCCCCCCACCCAGAGCTTTGCTGCACTGCATCTGGGCTGAGTGGTGGTACCCATCCCTGGAGGTGTTCAAAAGACAGGTAGAAGCACTCAGGGGTCTGGTTTAGCAGCGCACAGGTACAGTCGGACTCAATGATCTCAAAGGTCTTTTCCAAACAAGCGATTCTATGATTCTACCCAGCTCCATCCCTACTCTCATGACACAAGGATTCCCAGGTGGAGGGGGGTGTTCCTCCCGCCGGTGTCACCCACCACAGCACAGAAGGACGCACTGGAGGGAGCTTGGATTGTTTTACAGTCAAACCCTTAAAGAAAAAACAAAGAAATAATCAAAGAAAAGGAAAGAAACCCCAACTGCAATCTCAGCTCAGCCCAGGCCCTGCAGCCCCACCACTGCCACCTGCCAGCCCCACTGCCACCATCCTGCCCCCTCCTGCCCAACCCCATCTCAAGCCACCGAGGAAACCCACCGCCACCACAGACCCCATCCCCATGGCTGCCCGCGCCCATTGTCCTGCCCTTCCTCCCCGCACCCCGCAGCCCCTGGGCCGGGGGGAAAACAGGAAGCTCTCCCCAGCACGCGGCTGCGGAAATGAGACAAGCGGGCTGGAGCGGCGGCGAGGACGGCGGGAGGAAGCGGACGGGATATTTGGAACCGAGGGCGAATTCTTGGGCTTATCTCTGTGCCGCAGAGGGCCAGGAGTCCTTACAAAACAGCGCCCAGCTGGAGCGAGGCCCGCAGCCGGGGACGCGTCCTCATCCCCAACCTCCGCCCCTGGTACCCAGCTGTATGGCGGGATGCTGGTGGCAGAGAGGGGACAGCTGCCCTGAGCCATGGGTGGCACCTGCATTCCTTTGGTGGTCACAAAAGAGCTCTGACGCCTTGCTGCAGGGTGGGGATAGGGATGGGCAACCCCTGAGCTGAGTGGTCCCTAGGTTGTACTTCCCATCCTTCATCGTTGACTTGGCGGTGAAGGTTGCACATCCCATCCTTCATCACTGATTTGGGGACCAGGGCACCACCCAGCATCCCTAAAACCTGGGCAAAAATCCCATCGGCTTGTAAGCCCCCAGGGCACGAGTCCTCCCTTTCCCATACAGAACCATTCCCCATCCTGCCCCCAGTCTGCCCCCAGTCCTGACCATGGTCTGCTCTGGGATACCTTGAGCCCATCACCTCCTCTCCCGCTCCTGCAGGCGCTGATGGCAGAGCTGAGATGCAGGATGCTGGTCCCCTGCCCCGCAGCCCTGGTCGCCACACTGTCTGCCTACAAAGGGTTACGGCCAGCCCGGCTTGCTCGGCTTCAGCCCTTCCAGCTGCTGCTTGCCTTTTTGTTGGGTTTTAATTCTTTTTCATAACAATGCCGTGGTACTTTATATTCAGCTCATTGGGCCTGGTTGGGGAATAGAAAGCGGGTCTGGGCTAGAAGCACCCAACCCAAAGGCAAAGGTTTCTTCAGCGCTTCCTAAAAGCTGGGTTGGGATGGTGGCATCACCCCAGGGAAGCTGGGGCTGCCCAGGGATCCACAGCTGGTCTTTGGTGGGGTCAGCCCCTCATTTGTTAATTAGTTTTGAAAATTAGACAGGAGCCCTGGAGCGGGAAGCAGAGGCAGCTGGGGCACCCAGGAGCAGCTGGAGATCGACATTGCCTTCATGGAGTGTCCCCAAACCCAGCAGGGGTGTCCCAGCTGAGGGCACCCAGTACGGGGCAGCAAGGAGGCACCTTTGGAGCCAGAGAGCGCTGGCAGCGCTGGCAATGCCCATGGCCAGGACCCACAGGGGAGGGCTGCTGCGGCCAGCAGAGCCAAATTTGGTGGCTGGGGGGGGCCCAGGGTGTGACGGGTCACCCTGGCAGAGGCTGAGACTCCTCCTCTGCGGGGAGGAGGACAAAGGATGGAAGCGGCTGCCCCATTGCGACACATCCCCGGCGAGCACAATGGAAATGCCATCCTGCGTCTTGTGAAACAGGAACCTCATATGATCTCGCTGAAGGCTGGGGACACTCTTGTAGGTCTGAGCGTGACGCTCCCCGGGCTCCTTTCTCCACCCGTGGAGGGACAGGGACAGTGAGGACTCCCCCAGCACATCCCTGCCCTGGCGAGGGCTGGGCTGTCACCAGCAACCCCAGCAGCACCAGGAGGAGCAGACAAGGGGTGACCTTGAGCACCCTGATCCGGTGGGAGGTGTCCCTGCTCGTGGGGTTTGGAACCGGATGGGCTATGAGGTTCTTTCCAACCCAAACCGTTCCATGATTCTATGACAGCAGAAGGAAAGCAAACCCTGCAACCCAGCCTGGGGCCAAAGTACACCTGGGTCCCTCTCAGCCTTGTCGAAATGTTGCCCCACAGAGGCACTCGCAGCCCCATCGAGCATTTTTTCCATCCTTCCAGGCCTCCTAAATAAACTTTGTTGTCCCTTTATGCTCTTGACCCCATATTTAATTGGATCCCCATTTCCTGCCCGTATGAAAAATCACTTCCCCGAGCAGGTGGCTTCGATACCGCCAGGGCTGTTGTTGTTTTCTTCGGGGTTGGGGGGGAGGTGGTAAATGGGGGGAAGAGTTTGTTGTTTATTTTTGTATTTACAAAGCACAGCTTTTTCCTGGTGCCGGGCATCGGAAGAGTGGCAGGATGTGACCTTCATCCATCTCCTCCTCGCTCACACAATGCGGCCGCGAGCGCTGCGGGCCGTCGCTGCATTGTCCCCCCATGGCCAATGGGCACCTCCTGCGCTGTCCCGCCAGCACCTGGCGCCCGCCGGCACCCAGCATCGCCACCGCTGCCCCCCAGCTGGGCCCTGCTGCTCCACTCAGGCACAGGGAGATAAAAAAGGGGGGGGGAATGAAAAGAAAAAAAAAGCAGCAAGGTTGCCGGTTTCCTCTCTGGAAAACAAGTGGGAGCAGGAATGGGGGGGGCAGCGTGGGAAGGAGGGAGTGGGGGTCTGTCAAATCCCTTGGGAGCCTCCCTTTCTCTAGGAGGGAGGCCAGGATATGCTGCCCCAGCCTTCAATCATGGGGCAAATGAGCCCTTCCCCTCCACGCACGGAGCAAACGAGCTCTTTTCCCCTGTGCCTGAGCCAAAGGAGCCCTTGCCCCCCCGCATGGTGCAAACCCTGCAGCGGGGGGCAGCAGCAAGGAGGGGGTGCAGATCACATCTGTTTCCCCATCCCGACATCCTGGGGAGCCCAGCAGGCAAGAGCCCACCCAAAACCCAGCAGAGACTCACAGAGCGGTGCTGCTCCCTGTTCCCATCCCGTGTGGTTGCCCCAGCTCTCTGGAGCACCCCGGTCCCCACAGGGGCTGCAGTGGCACAGGGTCTGTGCCCAGAGCGGCTGTTTACCAGCTCGAGCTGCTTGGCAGAGCTGGCCTTGGCATGGGGCTGGCATTGCCCAGCCTTCTTGCACCCAGCATGGGGTGGGTGAAGACGCAATGAAGTGCAATCTGGTTTCTTTCATTTTTCTCAAGAAGCACCGCGCTACAGAGGGCTGCGCGGCCGTTTGATCCTGGGAGACACACCAGCTCCAACACCAGCTCCCCCCATTTTTACAAATCAACACAAGGGGACAAACATCAGTTGTGACCCTCCAAAACCAGCCCTGGGACTCACGTGCTACTCGCTGGGGCATCATTGCCCCAAATAAAGAGGACTTGCTGTGGTGCTTACAGGGACAAAGAGGTCTCTCACCCAGGAGCATCTTCCCCAGCTGGTCCCCCTGCACAGCCAAGGTCTGCTCAGAGCAGCCAGAAACCCCAGGGAGATGGAGCAGGGATTGGCAGTGTTGGTGTGAGCCCCCAGTGCTCACTGGCACTATGATGTGCCGTGCCCTGTAGTGGCCCTGCAGTGTGAGCTGGCACGGGGATGGCATGTCCCAGTGCCCTGCTCAAAGCCCAGCCCTGTGACAACAAAACGCGGCTGCTTGTGGAGCAGAGGGTAGTGCCAGCATGGGCACGGCACAGCATGGCATGGCATGACATTGCATGGCATGGCTCAGCACAGCACCAGGGCAAGCCTTGTACTTGCAGAAATGCCACCCATAGATGTCAGCACCCCGAGGCCTCTTTGGTCTCAGCACAGCCAAGCATTTGCAAGCAGAGCAATGTAGTTTATTCCTTATTTCTTCTTTAACCCACCAGCATCCCCAGCATGGTCTGACCGAGTCCCATCCTGCTCAGGAACGCTGGTGGGAGCAGGTGCAGCCCTGCTGGGTTGCAGCACCCATCTCCCCAGCACAGACACCCCCCTACAGCATCCCCACTCCACGGGACCCCCACCCATGGGTCCATTGGGCTGTGGGTACCCACCTGGGCACGGGGTGGGCTGCGATGCGCTCGCGCTGCTCGGCACAGTTGGTTATCGTTACATTTGGCATCAGTCGCTTCCATTGGGCTCAATAGGGGAGGGAGAGAGAAAAAGGAAAACTCAGCTCAGGGTGATTTAATAAGTTCAACGTTACGAGCTGGGGAAAAGCTGTGGAACACACAAGTGGTAACGCAGGATTAATCTTTGCTTTAGTCTTGGGAATTATGTTTTCATTAATCCTAATTTTTCCAGATGTTTCACTCCTTATACCATGCTCTTCAAAGCCTCTGTGGCTGCAAATTCTAATGAAGCCATGAGAACATTTTAAAGAGAAAGATTCAAAGCTTGAATTGCTTCCTTTTTTTTTTTTTCTTTCTCTTTTTCTTCTTTTTTCCCCCTCCTCCCTCTCCTTCGTTCCCCCCCGGTTGGGCTGTCGGAGAGTGCATGCGTGTGCGGTCCCAGCGCCTCCACATGTTGTGTTACACAATGTGCTAACAAGATGGAGAAGGCCACTCGGACCGCGTGATGCCAGGGTGACGTCTGTTCAGCTTTGTGTGTGTCCCCCCCCTCCCTGGTAGGACCTGGTTGCGAGGGGCTGGGGGAGCTGGCCCCTTGCCCACCGCCTGACAGCCCCTGTTCTGGGGTCAGAACAGGGCTGGGGGTTTCAGAAAGCTCAGTTCTGGTTTGCTTAGACACCAGGCACCTCTTCATGTCAAACCCGCAGAGGGGCTGGAGCAGGAGCCAGGCACAGCTCCACGGGCAGCCCAGTTTGTCAACTTCTCTTCAGGGAATGATGAATTTTGGGGTCCTCCAGGCTCAGGAAAGCAGCTGGAGGGGGTGGTGAGGAGAAGAGCAATGCAAGGCTGGAGGTGCATCAGCAGTCCTTGCCGTGCAGAGCCTCAGCCAGGCATCTGCTAGGAGCTCCACGGGGATGAAGCCAGAGGTCCCGTTCCCTCCTGCCCAGCATTTGTCCCCAGCACCCATCCCATGGGGTGGGGGCACACAATCTTCTTCAGCCAACCCCAGCTCAGCGTGGCCGCGGGATCCAGCCTCTGCTGCCCAGCTGGGCTGAGCATCCCCTCCTTGCTGAGAGCCCTCGTCTGACGCAGGAGGTCAGACGAGATGATCAGAACAATCCTCCCGGTCTCCAGCGCCTGGGATTCAGATCCATGTACTTATAAGGCCTGCAAAACGCGGTGGGAGCATGACCAACGTCTGGAAATCCAGATATGACTAGATCCCTTCATTAGTAATTTCTTGTACATGACTTTCTAGACCATAGGGATTTGTTAAATTTGCAGGAGTGTTTTCTCACAGTGCCACGGACTGGCTGTTGCCAGCGTATATTGGCTTGGATCTGTCAGATCCTGTTGCCTTATATGACCCTCTGTTAATTCAGCTTTTCTTTGTATCCAGCCCTCAGCAGGGAACTCCTCAAGCAGTCTCAGCGTGGATCATGCTAAAATGGTTCCCCAGCCCTCCTGCCATAAAACAACTGCCCACACAGTGAAAGGGGGACGTGGGGGGTGGAATTCAACGCCCCCCCCCCCCAATCACCCTGGCCCTCACCAGATGCTTCCTCCATCCCCGCTCCTTCAGTGCTGAAAAGATTCTCCATGCCTGGAAAATGTTCTTGGAGGGATCAGACCTCCCTTCTGATGCCAGGTCCCCACTGCCAGGATGGAACCCTCATCTCGCCAGCGCACCCTGCTCCATGGGGTTAATCATTCGCTGCCCCAGGGGTGCTGCAGAGCTGGGGGACTTTCACCTTCCCAGTGACCTCTTGAAACTTCAGCCTTCTTTATAGGTGCCATAAAGGTTATTTTTTAATCCGCACCCCGGCAGGGTTCCCCCCTCTCTGAACCAGTGTCTTTGGCCTGGGGAACACTTGGGCATTGTTGCTCTTTCCTAGGATCAGAGAATCATGGAATGGTTTGGGTCAGAAGGGACCTCAAAGCCCATCCAGTTCCAACCCCCTGCTGTGGGCAGAGACACCTCCCACTGGATCAGGGGGCTCCAAGCCCCATCCAACCTGGCCTGGAACACCTCCAGGGATGGGGCAGCCACCACTGCTCTGGGCAACCTGGGCCAGGGCCTCCCCAACCCTCACCCTGAAGAATTTCTTCCTGATGTCTGATCTAAATCTTCCCCCTTCCAGTTTTCCAATGCTTCCAGTGCTGCTCTTTGCACCTCATCTGGTTTGGGAAGCGGAGAGGCTAAACAGGATGGCCTTTTTCCCAAGGGAATGGGTTGGAGGTACCCAATGGCTTGGTGAAGGAGCGTCCCAGTCTCTGTTCATGCCCACACCCTGGGACAGCTCAGCCCTGCGGCTGCAGCGGCGCCGGGGACGCTGGCAGGAGGGTTGTGAAGGTCAGGAGGGAACCCCTCTGTTGGCTTCTGCCCCTCTGGGAGCTCAGACAAGCATCCCAGATCCCCCAATACTGCTAGAGCAAGATTTCCGGGTGGAAAAGGGCATTAAAGATGTCCCGCTGAGCCTGCAACTACTTATCACCTGTTGGCGGAGATAAGGAGCTGTGTCACCTCCCGAAACACCACTGTCCCTGAGCACGGAGCCTGGCAGCCCGACCCTGCTCTGCCGCTTCTCCGTGTGCTCCTGCACATCCATTGACCTCCAAACTGAGTCCAGCAAGGGTACCCCCACCTCCTGGTGGCCCCACACCCCCACCCTTTCCCAAAGGTGATGGTCATGTCCAGGATGGCTTTTTACATCCCAGAGCTCCTAACGCGATGCTTGTCCTCTCCAGCAGATCTGGCAGCACTGGGATGTTCTAGGAGAACACATCTCCTCCAGCATCCTCCTCTTGCCCCTCTTCCTCGCAGGACGCACTTTGCCATCATTTTGCAATCTTTAAAGCCCTCTGCTTTAAAGACTTGTTCAAAAGCTTTTTCTTTCAACATTTTGTTTAGCCTCACCTTTAAAACAGTCCCGAACTGAAGCAGGAAGGGCAGAATGGGATCGCTGAGCTCCTGCAGGACAGCAGGAGAGGAGCGAGCACGCAGCAGTAGGCGTGCACCAGCGAGCACCCCGGTGTCTGGCACCCCAGGGTGAGCCCTACCCTTGCTCACACGCAGCTCCCGTGCTCAGCTGAGGCCAAAATGCTGCCTCCAAGTCTTTAAGAGCAGCCCAACTCCTCTGTTTCAGGAATGGTGCCGGCTCCAAGCATCACCCTGGCGTTTTATCTCACCGACCATCAACCAAAGAGGTTTATCCTGTGCCAGGCTGTGCCCTTGGAAATCCCTTTGGCAGCTGGTGTGGCAGGCGGAGGGTTATGGGTGAGGGGCTGGGGGCTGAAATCACCTTTCTTTGCCTTTTATATAGCAGCCCCGTGGGCACTGGTCTGGGCTGTGCTCCCACTGAAGGCACAGGAGCAATGGGAGCACCCTGCCTACCCATGCCACCCCAGCCAGATTGGCACCACGGGGACCCCAGTCCCACATTTTCTTGGCCAAGGGATCCCTGTAGGAACATCCGCTGCTGTTGACATCACCAGTCATGCACGGGGACGCGGTATGAGCGGATAAATCATCCCAGGTCCCATCCTGCAAACCCCCACACCTCTCACCACTCTTCCACTGCCGTTGGCCATGGCTTGGGCACAACCCAACCTCTCCTCAACCCCCACAAGCACTGCCTTCAAAACACCACCTCCTCCTATATGTTGCCCTCATTTCCAGCATCTTTGGGTTGAAATATGGCCGGGGAGGGTTTGGCAGAGGAGCCTCACACAGATTATTCAACAATTGTTTCCCATTTTGCGCCCTCGCCTGCCTCATCCTCCAGTAACAATGACGAAGAGCGGCGCGGAGCCAGCGCCCGCGGCAGGGGTGTTGAGATCAGGGACAGCACAAAAATATCTTCTCTCTGGAACAAATATTTACCAACCCTTCTGCCTTTTGTTCTTGTGGTTCTCATATATTATTTTTTTTTATTCCCAGACATTCACTGGCAAAATGTCACACTAAGCAGCAACCCAGAAACTTCGGGGTAGCTGCTTGGCTGCTCTGGGCTTTGTTTTTCTCGCGCGTTAATTGTTAATGAATTTCCAGCCATACAAGCCAACGCAAACCTGTGAGAAAATGATCTTTTCGGCCCCGATTTTGAAGTTTTGCAAAATCCAGGCAGTTACACAGCAAAACATGCATCATCCGGCAGCGTGGAGTGGTGGCAGTGCCGGAGCCGTTGCCGGATGGGATGCAGCAGCGCCAAAATTGGAGCTGGTGGGGTTTGAGCTCTCAGCATCATTTCTGGGACTTCAGCAGCGCCGACCCCGCTCCTGGGATGGGTTAAATGGGGGTGGGTAGCATTCTACCCTCATCCCTGGCCAGCTCCTCGCAGATCATCCTTTTCCCGCTCTGCCCCATGGTTGTTTTTTCTTGTTTCCCTTCAAAACCATGAACCCTCTCACATCCACTTTTTATGGCGGCCAAACAAGAGCACGTGGGTAATTTATGGGCTTTGTGTTTAAAGAAGGGAGGGGGAAAAAACCCTCCTCTTCTGGTATATAAACTTATATCTTTGGTTAAAAATTAACTTTGGCCATAAAACCCCAATGTAGGAGCGAGCAGAGCTCACCCTCCAGGTGCTCCCAGGCTGTCACCCAGTGCACAGCCACCCCATCTGTCACTATCTGTCCTGTTCACCCCAGGATGGCCATGCCCCCCTCCACCCGTCCCCGCTGCCTCCTGCCCCTCTCCCTGGGGCTATTCCAGGGTGCCCTGCTCCTCTTCTTCGCCCTCTTCATCACCTACGATGAGCCCTCAGTGCAGGCAGAGGATGCCAACTTGGTGGCCAACCGGCTCTACAGCATCTTTCCCTTCTTCCAGGACATTCAGGTGATGCTGGTGGTGGGGCTGGGGCTCCTGCTGACGTTCCTGCCCCGCTATGGGCTCAGCGCCCTCACCCATAACTTCTTCCTGCTCAACTTCTCCACGCAATGGGCTGTGGTGCTGCAGGGCTTGCTCCATCACTTCCACCATGGCCAGGTCCAACTGCACCTCCACAACCTCCTCACTGCAGAGTTTGCCGCCGTGACGGTGCTCATCTCTGTGGGAGCTGTCCTGGGGAGGACCAGCCTGTGCCAACTCCTCGTTGTGGCTGCCTGTGAAGTCCCTGTCTACTTCGCCAGTGAGTGGGCCATCGTCACCCATCTGGGCGTCCTCGATGTGGGGGGAAGCATCACGATCCATGTCTTCTCCTGCTATTTTGGCCTTGGCTTGTCCAAGGCTCTGTTTGGAGCAGCACAGCAGCCGGTGCACCCCAAGGAGATGCCAACACCCCACTCTGACCTCCTGTCCCTGGTGGGGACACTCATCCTCTGGGTTTTCTGGCCCAGCTTTGTGGCTGTCCTCTGTCAACCAGGAGATGCCCAGCACCGTGCCATCCTCAACACCCTCCTGGCCATGAGCACCAGCGCTGTGACCACGGTGGTGGTCTCCAGCCTGCTGGACAAGGATGGCAGGCTCAGCCCTGGCCACCTGCAGAACGGCAGCCTGGCTGGCGGGGTGGCCATTGGCGCGGTGGCTGACATGGCTGTGCCACCAGTGGCAGCTCTTGCCCTGGGCAACCTCTCAGCTGTGGCATGTGTCCTCGGCTTCAGGTTCCTCACCCCATTCCTGGTGAGGAAGCTCGCACTCCAGGACCAGTGTGGCATCCACAACCTCCATGGCTTGCCTGGCATCCTTGGCGCCGCAGCCAGCACCGTGGCCATCCTGGTGGCATCTGAGGACACCTCTGGTTCCCGCTTCTCCCAGGTGACCCCTGTGGGGGTCAATGCTAGTGAGGTGGGGGGGGCATGGGGAGGGGACCATGGGGTGGGCAGGCAGGCGCTGTGCCAGGCGGCAGGGCTAGCAGTGGCCATTGGCGGCTCACTGCTTGCCGGGCTGCTCACCGGCACCGCGCTGCGGCTGCCCTGCCTGGCCCAGCCGCCCGAGCAGCTCTGCTTTGACGACGCGATGTATTTTAAGATGCAGGATGAGGCCGAGAGCCTGGGGTTGGGTGGCACTGTCGAGGAAGCAGCCCTGGCTCTGAAGGAGCGGGTTTAGACTCCAGTGTGGTGCAGCCTTGGTGAGGGCTGGGGGAATGACTCTGGGCTTAGTCCTTTGTGTCCCTGTCACTCCCTGCCCCATGCCCGGCTTTGGCCACTGTGGTGGTCAATGTTGGCAATGTTCCCTGGCTCTCGAGGGGGTCAAACCTGGCAGGACCAGGGCATCACCGCAGTGTGGGTCCCTCCTCCATCCTCTGTCCCTGGCATTGCAAACCCACTGCCTCACCAGTGAGTGGGCCATCATCACCCATCTGGGCATTCTTGGTGTGGGGGAACGATCATGATCCACATCTTCTGCTATTTCCGCCTCAGCTTGTCCAAGCTCTTTGGGGAGTCATGGCAGCTGGTGCACCCCAAGGAGGACCCCAACATCCCGCCCCAACCTCATGGGGACAATCATCCCCTGGCTTTTATTTTTCACCCCCCTCCCCGTCCCAAGATCCCTGTGAGAAACAACCTGTGCAGGGTGTCTCCTCCAGGATGGCTACTAGCCCGTGGCTGAGTCAGACAGTCCCACAGGAGGGAATCAGCACGGGTGACATCACCCACAGCCAGCAGCACTCAGTGAGGGTTGACACTCGCTGCCTGCTCCAGTTTCTGGCCATTGCACCAGGCTGGGAACTGCCTCAGCATCCACTTGGCATCCACTGCCCGAGGGGTGGAAACACAGCAGCGGGGTGAGGTGAGCCGAGCTGGCCCCAAGCGAGGGGTGCTGCAGGGATTTGATAAGCAGTGCTGGGCAATCTGGTCTCCAGGATACTCTGCAAAGGATACCTGGATTCTTGTATCACCGGTGCAGCAAGCAGTGATGAGGACTCAGCCCAAGTACAGCAAGGGCCCTCAAAGAGAGCGGAGATGAAGGAGCAACACACACCCCACAGCAACCTTATCCCACCCTGAAGCTGGAGCCAGGAAAGCTGCACCAGCTTCCCAGGATGCTGGGGGGGAACGAGGGAGTGCAGTGGCCTCATCCCATCCCACCTCACCCCATGCAGGGAGCTTCTTCCATCCCACAGAGGACAAAGCCTGTGGTCCAGCACTCGCATGCAGCAAGCTGCGAGCACGGGGGCCACATCCTGCCCAGGGAGCGAGGGTTCTGATTCACATCCCCTCTCCCTGAGTCACTGCTGCCCCTGCACCATCGCAGATCCTACTGTTGTGAAGACAATGTCAATGATGCTCACCGGCTCCCGAGGGGGTTGAGGCAACCGGACCCCTCTTATACAAGAAGTACATTTTCGGTATCACCCCAGCACCGGCCACAGGAGCCGGGGGCTCTCTGCATGGTTGGGGGTCCCCAACCTTGTGCTGGTGGGAGCGGGGCTGGATCCCCTCCACCCGGTGCAGCCCCAGGCGCAGCGACACCAAGAGGGAGCAAGGCTGGGGAATTTGCCCTCCAATAATCACAACCAGGCTTGGGAGCCCGGGCGTGTTTGGTTAATTGTTAGAATAAAATATTGCTGAGCTCTGACAAAGGAATCCTGCCCCGCAGCCCCGCGCGGCCAAACAATGGGCCCCGGCGTTGGATGCCATGGGCTGAGCAGAGGGGCTGGGGGCCGTGGTGGGAGGGGGGCAGCCTGGTCCCCCCCAGACCCCAGCTGAGCCTCAGTGGCCCTCCAGATTCTCAGCAGTGCAGTGTGGATGTGCCCCGTGCTGGTGTCGGGAGCCGTCGCACGCCCGCTCGCCAGCACGGAGCGCCAACAGGGGCCACACGGGCCCCTCGCTGCTGCCTGGCTCCCGCTGGGCATCCAGAGCCACCGGAGCCAGGACCCGCCTGGGGATCCTCAATGCTGGTGCTCCCGCTGAGCCTGGCATCCTGGTCCCCCTGGCTTCCTCGTCGTGCGAGGCCTCCTGGCTCCAACGCCGAGCTCCAGCTCCAGTGCTGGGAGCAGGGAGGAGGGTGCACAGAGCTGGTGGCAGCGAGGCTACAGCCACCACCTCGGGAAGTGGTCGTGGAGAGGAATCCTGTGCATTCACCCATGCATAGAGGTGCAAATGCACGCACACACCCCAAATCACATGTATGCATGCGTGCACTCACCCATACATGCAGGCACACACCCCAAATCACAGGTATTCATGGATGCACACACCCATACACGCATGCACACACATACTCACACCCATGCACCCACGCACGCACAGCCCCCAGGCTGCAAGCCCCTTGCCGGCAGAGGAGGCAGCAGAGCAGAGCAGAGCTGCTTTCCAGCATCACCCAGCGCTTCCCAGCAAGAACACAGGCTCCCACCCAGCAGCCCATGGCTCCCAGCAAGGGAGCAGGCAATGGGCAAGCAGGGAGGGAGGGCATTTGGAGCTGGGTCTGGGTGCACCCCACCTCTTGGCTGCATGTCCTGGCACCCTGGCACACTGGGACAACAATCTGGTTGGCAGATGCCTCCAAAACCAGCAATGGACCCAGAAAACAGGGGAGATCAACAATTTCCCGCTGCCCAGAGGGGCTCAGGCGCCCAGCATCCCATGGCTGGGGGTGCCAGGACCCACCTGGACCATAGCACACCCCATTCCTGGCTGTCCCTATCCCCCAGAACCCCCCCATACAGCTGGAGCCGGGCAGTGATCCCTCTGGGTGTGCCACCCCGCGCCCAGCTCTCTCCTGCTCCTCCAAACCAGCCGGTCTCCAAAGGACAGAGCAGTAAAACATTCAGCAGAGCCCGTAGCGTTTATCACACTGTAAATCTGGGCTTTCAACAGCTTTACGATGCTGGAGGGAGATGGGACAGAACAAAATGCTGCTCTGCTTCGTCAGGCAGAGCCTGCGTGTGCCAGTGCCCCCAGCGCTGGGGCTGCCAGGGGACCAGCCCCCAGCCCAGCTCGGGGGTGATGAGGACCAAAGCTGGGGGCTCATGTGGGCAAGGGACCTCCCAGTCACCAGCCGGGGGGGTTGCTGGCTCTGGGACAGCTGCATTTTAGTGGGATGATGATGGCACAAAGGGGTGAAACGTGTTTCCAACATCGGCTCTGCAGAGGGAGCCACCGTCCCCAGCATGGTCCCCGGGCACAGTACCCCAGCACGGTGCCCCATCAAACTGGGGGCTGCTGCTGCCTCTAAGCTCAGCCCACAGCCGGGTTGGGATGCAAGCACACTGGTCCTGGTAAGGAGCACCAGTCCCCATCCCTGTCCACATCCTCACAGCCCCAGCAGCCCTCGCCACCAACCCCCATCTCCCAGTGGGCTCTGTTGTGATTGCAAAACAAGCGGCGAGGGGAGGAAGCCGTGATTGCACTGTTTGCACAGCGCCCAGATGCATCTGGCCAGGCCAGCAGCCAGCAGCACCCGATGCGAGGACAGGGGGCACAGCCAGTGAGCCCCCCCACCCCAGGCATCCCCTGGGGCTGTAACACACGTGTGTGCAGCCTTTGCACCCACGTCTCATCCTGCCCCGTGCCCAGGGCATCCCAGCACCCGCCTCGCCCACAGCCCTTGCGCAAGCCTGTCCAGGGGCTGGCAGGGTGCCGAGCGGCTGCCAAGCAGCTGGCACAGCACGGGTGGGGGGCCAGGGCAGCAGCGCCTGCTGGAGCCACATCAGAGCAGCCCCCCCGGAGCAGCCAGGAGCGTGCGGTGCTGCCCTCGAAGGAAATGCGCTCACTCCCATGTGCTGCACACTTGGGTTCGCCTCGCTGCTATTTTTATTTGACTTTTCAGGGCCTGTTTCCTTTTTCCGGCTGTTTTCGCTGTGATTCCACCGTTGCTTCGACCTCGCTTTTCCCCTCCCTCCCTTTAGCCTCTTCCTTCACTCTTTCCTTCCTTTCCATGCACTCATTCCTGCCGCCGCACCGGGCTCCCTCTCCCCCTTCCCTGCAGCTGGTGCTCACAACAAGCTCACAGTGAGCTCACCAAGCCTGTAAACCCCCCCCCAGCCACCAGTGCACACCTCCCACCCCCACTCAGATGCTGAACCCACAGCACCAGGCACAACCTCCCTTTTCCCAGGTTGCCCAGGGAAGCTGTGGCTGCCCCATCCCTGGAGGTGTTCCAGGCCAGGTTGGATTGGGCTTGGAGCCCATGGGAGGGGGTTGGAACTGGATGGGCTTTGAGGTCCCTTCCAACCCAAACCATTCCATGATTCTATGATTCCACGCCTGCAGAGCCAGGGTGAGATGCTGGGGTGATGCACACGGTGATGTCCCAGCTCAGCAGCAATTTCCCTCCCCTATTGCTGCGAGCGATGGGTAACGAACAGGGCCGGTTATTGCTCCGTTTTATCCGGGTCAGCAGTGAAGGGGAGCAACTTTGCTCCAGCCTTGACGCAGAAGGCGGCAGTGAGTCACCCTGTCCCAAGCCACCATCCCGCTCGCGCTGGGTACGAGGTTCCACGTCCCACCAGAGCGTTGCGGTGGTTCCAGCCATGCCACGCTGTGGGAATCACGGCACGGCACAACTGCAACATCCCGACAGGACCCCCAGCCCAGCCGTGGGATGGCAGCATCAATAGGGCTATTTTGGGATGCTGGCAGGATGTGGGGGTGGCGGTTGGGATAAAGGGGGGAATAAGAAACAAAACTCAAATCCAAACCAGTGCAACCCCCCCGTGGAGGCAGCAGAAAGGGCAGAAGGGAAAGGAGGCAGTTTGAGCCTGAGGAGAAGGATGGAGCTGGGAGGAAGGAGCCCAGGCATGGTGGGGCTGGCCAGGGAGGAGTGGGGCACAGTGCTGCTCCGGGAGGGCTCTGGCATCAGCATGTGCTGAACCTCAGCTCCGCTGCTGATGCCAGCCTGCCCCGTGCCACGCAGAACGTGTCTCTCAGGGCCTCATCCTGCTAAACACCCTGGTGGGACCCCACAAGAGCAGCATCCCCAGCCTGCAGCCCCCAATCTCACTCCCAAACTGGGGTCCCTGTCCTGTCCCATCAACCCAAGGGGCTCATCCTGCACCCTGCTAAACCCCAGGGGGCCTCTCCTACCCCCTCACAGCAATGCAGCCCCCCCCAGGCACCTCTCCCAGCCCAGGTCCCAGCAGCAAGGAGTGGGCAAGGACCCCCGAGCATCCCCCTGCCCTCTCCTCTCTGCATCCCCCATCCCAGCTGGCTGCTTGAAACCCCAGAGAAACCCCAGGAAAGGTGCCCCCCATCCCCTCCAAGGCTCATGGGTGGGGGTCCCGCTTGCCAGCAGAGCCCATGGCTCCCACCTGCAGCCCTACTGAGATCTGGGAGGGTGGCTGAGGTCCTGGTGGGGATGGGGCCAGGGGATGCTGGTCTGGCTCCGCTCAACACACACAGCCCACTGCTGCCATCTCGTGTCCTCCACAGCCATCCCCAAAGCCACCCAAGCAGAGATCCACCCAGCTGGAGAGGGGTTGGGGAAACTGAGGCAGGGGCACAATGCCAGCCCTCCCTCCCCAGTCGCTGCTCCAGCCCTGCCTGTGTCTCCGGGAGGGGGAATTGGCATCCCAGAAAAGCAGCTCCTGCAGCAAAGCCTTGTCCTCTGCCACGCATGCACCAGCGTGCAGGATGGGGCCTCATGGGCCAGGGATACGGGCACAGTGGGCACAACCAGGACGCCACCGTGCCCACCACTGCTAGCGCCAACCCCATCCACAACACAAGGGCCCCTGTGTCACCAGATCGAGCACCCAGAGGGCTCTGAGGGAAGAAGAGGTATTATTTATTTATGACTGTTTGCCACCCAATGGGGGAGTGGGGACCCCCGCTTAGGGGCTGGCAGAGCGTGGTGAGAAGGGAGGCTGCTCCTCAGCTCACCCAACGCCACGTCCCTCCGGGCTCGGCTCACAACGAGGGTGGTGCCCAGCCCAGAGGCCAAGCCTTGGCCTGGAGCCCCCACCGCTGCCTGAGTTGTGTTGTTCAGCAGCAGCTTCCCAGGCACCAAAGGATGCTCCCAGAGTTTTCCTGCCCACCGCAGGTGCCCAGCTGCTCCACTTGTCCATTGCAGCACAAGTCCCTCTCCACAGCCCTCAGAGCCTTGTGGATGTGCAGTGGTCCCACTTCCAGCAGAGCCCTCGGAGCCCCGTGCAACCTCTTTCTGCCCCAAAAATCAGCCATTGCCTCAAGGAAGCAGCAGGTGATGCAGGGCAAGGAGCATCACTGAAATCCAACACCTCACCTCCTTTTTTTCAGTGCCTTCTCTCCTTCTCCCAGCATTCCTGGTGGTCCAGCTTCCCACTGCAGCCATCCCACCACAGGTGACGGGGCCGGGTGATGGGTACCACTTGAAACAGGAGGATGAATCCAACTTGGGCACCCACCAGTAGCAAGTCTGGGTAGAATTTGTCCCAGGTTTCCAAAGGAGATGCTGGCAGCCATGGTGCTGGAGCAGCGCATCCCTCCAGTGCGCGGTGAGGGCATCTCTACGAGTCCTGCAGGGCATGGTGGGGTGCATGCAGGGAATAGAGCTTCTCCCAGCAGGTCACCAGCCTCTCCACCTTCCTCCCGATCTCCCACAGCTGCTTCCTCCTGCGCCTGGGTCCCCTGCGCCGGGGCTGTGGCGGGACGTGCAGCGGGCTCTGCATGCCGAGGGAGAAGAAACCCCCACCACCACCACACAGGCATTAGTCAGGGGGACAAAAGGCACCACCCCAGCACCAAGGATGCTGGGACATCACACCCTGCATACATGGGGTTTGTGTGGGCAAAGTTGTAGGCTGGGGTGGCAAAACCACCTATGGCCATGCCAAGGATGGCTCTTGGGTCCCCAGAGCTGGCAGCACACACCCCACACCACATCCACGGGCAGGGTAGATGGCCAGGTTGGTCTGCAGGCATCTCTCCAAACCAGCAGCACCTCCATCCCACACCAGGAAACCCCAGGCAGGTTCAGCCCCAATTGATTTCTCAGCAATGCTGAGGATGATGAGTCCAGCACTGTCCCAGAGCCAGGCAGAGCTGGGGAGCCAGCACTTTGCTGCCCTGGGGTTTCCCCACTGGTTAATGAGTGCTGGTGGCTGCCCTAGGGATCCTCCTGGCCAGGGTTTCCCCAGCAGAGCCCCGGGGATGCCGGGGAAGACCAGACCAGCCCTTTGGGGAGAAACACCTGTTCCTACCTACGAGCACCTGGCTGCAAGAGCAGGACTGGGTGCGCCCACCCACCCACCGAGCATCCCACCAGGAGGAGGCTGTGTTCCCATCAGCCCATCATGGCACGAATGGACAAACCCGCTTGGGAGATGGTGGTAAAAACCCACCAGCCTGTCCCTCACTGCTGGGCTTCCCTCCCTGGCCAGTATAAAGTTCACTGGGCCACCAGCTTTCCCTGGTCACAGACCCAGCACAGACCTCCAGCCCCAGGATGCTGTGGGCAGAGCTTGGAGACCCCTCATGGGCAGCCAGGAGGAGGCAAGAGGGCAAGCTCTGCCCTCAGTCCTCATGCTGGGGAACTGGGACCTGACTGGGAAGGGACAGGGCTCCCACCTTGCTGATTTTCCTGCAGTTCTCCCTGAGTACAAAGTCGGTGTTTCTGGCCACCTTCCACACCGCCAGCTCCTCGGGGCCACGCAGGGTACCGGCCGCCACCTCCCGCAGGGACATGCTGATGTTGTAGATGGAGAGCAGGATCTTCTGGTCCTGGAGAAGAGAGAAGGAAGCAGCCCCAGGTGGGGAGGGGGGGCTCGACTGCTCTGCCAAGGGCTCAGCACACACGATGCCCAAGCCCTGGATCTCTTGGTGCTCACCTTGTTGGAACGACAAGCCGGCCCACGCCTCCCGCTCCTGTCTGCCGACCCGCTTAGGTTTTTCTGGAGAAATAAAGCAAAGAGATCAGGCCTTAAAGCATCCTGGGGGCAGGAATCCCCCATTTAAACACACTGTTCTCCCCAGTAATGCCAGCAAAGCAGTCAACCCCATACTAAGCTTTCCAGCCCCATCCCTCTCCATCCACAACCCACAGCAGGGCTGCATCCCCTTCGGCAGCATCCCCTGGGGTGGGGTCCAGGGCTCTGGGCAGATCCCCCTCCTGCTCACCAGGTTCTGGATCTCGTGGAAGATGACAGCGCGGTACTGCCGGAGGATTTTGGCAATGCTGCACCTCTTGCCTCTGCTCAGCACAGCCACAAGCAGAAGGAGCAGAACAGCACAGGAGACCGCCCGGGGGAGAATCTGCACAGGAAAGAGCTCCATGTTAGCCTGGAGGAAGCTGGAGATGAAGGGATGCTCTGGGCTCTGCCTTCAGCCCCTCGCCACAGGCCTCCATCAGACGCGTTCCCACCTCTGCAGATGCAGCGTGCACAGGAGAGTGAGCTCCTGCCTCATCTCCCAGCCCAACTGGACTCAAATTGCACCAAGGGAGGGTCAAATTAGACATCAGGAAAAAATTCTTCACCGAAAGGGTTCTCAGGCACTGGCAGAGGCTGCCCTGGGAGGTGGTGGAGTCACCATCCCTGCAGGTGTTTAAAAGATGGGTAGACACGCTCAGCAATCTGGTTTAGTAGTGGATAGGTATGGTTGGACTCCATGATCTCAAAGGTCTTTTCCAACCAAGAGATTTTATGGTTCTATGACTGTCTCCTCTTGGAGCCCTTGAGAAATTGCTCCAGTTCCAGACCAGTCCAGCCAGCGCTGCTCATGGCACACACTGAGCTCTCATCAGTGCCAGCAGCCAAGTACATGGCACAGAGGTACCCATGTAGGTCTATATGGTCTATCCCCAAAGTCTCTGTTCCAACAGGGTCCCCTGGGAAACAGTCACGACGCCAAGCCTGTCAATATTCCAGAAGTATTTGGCAAATGCTCTCGGACACATGGTGTGAACATTGGGGTTGTCCTGTGCAGGGACAGAAGCTGAACTCGATGATCCTTGTGGGTCCCTTCCAACTCAGGTCATTCTATGAACAGGCTTCCCAGTAGCTCCCCAGCTTGTGACATTTCAAACTATCAATAAGAAGCAGGGGCAGACATGGACGTGCCCTGCTCTTTGGAGAGGAGCTGGAGGAAGGGAATCGCCTGGTTCCCTACCAACAAACATCCATGCCTGGACACAAATGGTTTCAAGCACCCTCAGAAGGATGCTTTCTGCTCCTCCACAGTCCCAGCAGCACAGACACAGCTGCGCAGCATTTTTCAAGCTCCTACGCAGCTACTGCTCATCCCAGGTGCCCTCACATAAGAGTGAAATAGAAACAGCACAAGCACCCATTCTTGCCAGCAAGCTCAGAGCCTCCTGGCTCCAAGTCTTTCCGGCAGCCCCGCGCTGGCCCCAGCAGAGAGGGGAAACCCAAACGCTGACATCTGAGCTGGCCAGGAGCGTGGGGAGAGGGTGGCTGGACCCTCTGAGGGATGAGTCCCAGGGCTTTGAAGAAAAGCCAGCACAACCTCAGGTGACCGGGGATATTTGAGCAGTCCTGCAGCAGCAGGGCGAGGATGGGAAGCCTGGTGCATGCACAGCATCTGCCAGGAAAGGAGCCCGACAGCTCTCATCTCCTCATCGTTGAGCAATGGCACAGCAGGGGCCCCATCCTGGCACTGGGGTCTTTCTATCATCTCCCATTTGCAGGAAAAGCCCCCAGGAATCCCCCCTCTAAAATCCTCCTCCCTGCCCCAGGTGTCAGGTCTGGGCAGGCAGAAAGTAGCTCAGCTCCTTTCAAATACGCAACCCCTGCGTTGCGGCCAAAGCACGGACGAAGGTGCTGCCAGCTTCTGCCTGCCCCAAGCTCCAGCTCGCATGTTGGTGGGTTCACAGCTATGCCTGGTTCTCAGAGAAGCCAGAAAGAAAATGTTCCCCTGCTGAAATCTGAACACAGGCAGATAACATCCATCCTGCCCTCCAGTGGGAACCTGGAGGGGTTGTTCGTAAAACCTGCATCCATGCTGCTCACTCGATCACAGGCTGGTCCCAGTTCCAAAAGGGCGAAGAAAAGGTTCCCCGCCCCCCCCCCAGCTCAGCAGGCACAACGGGGGCATAATACAAGGTGAAACCCAGCACACTGCAAGTCCAGGAACCCACAGACACAGGCAACACTTTGGAGCAAAAGCGCATTTCAAGGGGATGAGCAAATTCACGTGCAACCGGTACAAATCCCACTGGGCTCTTCAGCTTCCTCAATTGCCACATGCTTTCCAGTACAGCCATGCTGAGCCCCATCCAGGGGCCAGGAAGGGCAAGGAAGAGCCTCCCCATGCTGCTGGCTTTGCTCTCTGCAACCCCCCAGAGAGATCTCACCCCAGAGGTGATACAGCTGAGGGTATAATCCTCAGGGACAGCAAAGGAGAGCACTGCTTCCATAAGGACACCCTGTCCAAAGTCTAAGGTTGCTCTCAGGAAGCCTCCTCCACCGGGGAGACAAGACCATGCGATTTTACTATTAAACTGGGAACGATTTCCCTGAAGTGGCCTATTAAACAACTGGGACCAAATTCCAGGAGAAAGCAGCCCATTTACAGCATTTCCAGGCAGCTGAGCCTGGCACCAGACTCTCAGTCTTTAGCGCGGAGAAAGCACAGCCTGCAGCGCAAAGAGCTCAGCAAGCAGCCAGGACAGGAGCTCGGAGGGGGCAGTAAGTGCTTCCCATCACTCTGTAGAGTAGGGAAGCAGCAATGACAAGAGAGGGATGCAGAAATGAAGCCAGCAAATCCCACTCCTGGCCGTTGCTTCCTACCCTTCAGGATGTAGGAGGAGAAGTTCAGAGGTTGATTTGGGGTTATTCTTTCTCCCCTCGCTCCCATTCCCACAGCAGCAAAGTACAGGCAGCGCTGGGATCAGGCAGGAGGGTTGGCAGGGCCGGGAGCGTGGGCACAGGATCTGATAGGAGAAGCTAATCTCCTCCTCGGCTCTAATCCTCCAGCAAACACGTGGAGATAAGGGAGATCACCACTATCGGTAGAGCAGCTCCCAGTGGCAATGCTGGCTGCCAGCCTGGGAGCCTCACTGGGGTCCCCAGATCCTTCCAGGTGGATGGACCCTGTCCACAACATCCAGGTCCATGGGGACCCCGCCACTACCCAGAGCCCCAGCACCTGCTGCAGCCCCAGGCAGGGATGAACCCCTTGTTGTACCCCTTGGGACCAACCTAGGTCCAAGCCCCATCCCAGCCACATCAGCCTGGTCCCACTTGGACCAGCCATCCCTTCGAACTGGAGCCCCGTCCCTCCGTCCCAGCTCCATCCCACCAGGACCGTCCAAACCAGATCCAAGCCCCTGTTGACCCATCCCAGTCTCATTCCGACCGGCCCCAGCCCGACCAGTCCAAGTCCCTTTCCCGGCTGGACCAGCCGCCCTCCCCATCGGTCCAAGCCGCATCCCAGGAGAACCAGCCGTGTCCCAGTGGGTCCCAAGCCCCGTCCCAGCTGCTGCGAATCCCATCCCGGTGGAGTCGACCCATCCTGGCAGTGCGGGGAGTGCGGGGAGCGGGAGGTTCGGCGGGGAAGGGGGAGAGGGAAAGGCAAGGGCAGAAGCAGGGGAAGGATCGGGGCAAGAGAGAGGGAAGGGGCAAGAGAAGGAAGGGGAAGGGGCAAAAGAGAGGGCAGGGGCAGGGCAGCATTCCCGTGCACTCACCATGGAGCCCCGCGGCGGCTCCCGGGGAGCCCGGCCCGGCCCCTCCGCTCCGCCGGGGCCGCGGTTTGAACTTGGCTCCACGGTGGGAGGGGACGGGACACGGCGGCCACAGCGCCAGCAGAGCCCGGCCCCCAGCCCCGACACCGCGGGAGGGGGCGGCCCGAGGGACCCCTCCCGCTCCAGGGAACCGGTCCTGGTCCCGGTCCCGTTCCAGGGAACCGGTCCCGGTCTTGGTTGCAGCTGCAGGGAACAGGTCCTGGTCCAGGGAACCAGTCCTGGTTCTGCAGGGACCTGCTGCAGGGAACCAGTCCTGATCCTGCTCCAGGGAATGGGTCCTGGTCCCAGCTTCGAGCACTGGTCCTGCTCCCATTCCAGGGAACTGGTCCCACCTGCAGGGACCTGTTCTGGCTGCAGGGAACAGGTCCTGGTCCTGCTCTCTTTGGGCAGTGGTGGCCAAAGGGTCACAGTAGGACAGGCTCCCTCTGCTCTGAAGGGCCAGAAGGGTCAGTACCCCATGGTCTCACCCACGGGAGATTCAAGCCGATGGACATCTTGTTTCTGCTCCGGCATGAGGGCGTTAGAGCAAGGCTGGGGCCATATTCCATGCTGGGAAGGTGCGCCAGAGCCTGGGAACACAGACCACCCTAGGTTTCAATTTCTGTCAGCATATGTGGCGATCGTTACATTCTGGATGCAGGCAGCAGCTGCCACCTAACCCTGGCACTTACAACTGTGTTCTGTGTCCAGAAGTGACTGCCAGCCTGGAACCCCCAAAATACCAAGCCCCCTCCTGTGTCCCCTCCAAGTTTTGCACAGGCACATCCACAGCAAACAGCCCTGACTCACTTTCGATTGGGTTTGAAAAAGATACAATGGGGAAAAAATGAACGGAGAGCGATGAGGCTCTCCTGAAGAGTCTGCACGCGTGTGGTTTAGTAAAAGATAAAACAAATGGTTGAATAATTCAGCTCCTCACAACCTGGCAAGAACCTTCCTCCATGCAGAGTGGGAACCGCTGCAGACACGGGCCATATAACTTCTTTATTGAGCTCTATATATAGTTGAAACGAGTAGGTGCCATAATCCACTTAACAAAACAGAAAGACATCTACAAACATTAAAAGACTTCGAGATTGATGATTGCTTCTATCTAAAAAAAAATCATTCTAAACCCAAGGAACGCAGCCCCTCTGGGTCAGGGGGAAGTTGCAGGTACAAAAAGCAGGGGGCAACAGGAGCTTGGTGCAGCGAGGATGCAGCGCAGCATCCCCTGTGGGTCCCCTTGCAAGGCTTCCAGCACAGGGAAACCATCTCTTCTCCCACCACCCACAAGGAGCAACTCCCAGCTAGTCCTTTCCATGCATTTTCTCAATTCCAGGCCTCTTGGGTCATCTCTCCCAAGAAATCCTTAAGGGATGTGGTGCTGCCACCTGAACAAGGGAGAGGGGAAGCAGATTCTGATCAGTGGGCGCACACAGAGTATTTGGCTCGAGGGAGATGCTCCAAACACAAGTTAGAAATCTCTCCAGCAAGAGCACCGCAGGGCAGAGGAATTCATGTTCGACACGCAGCTTGCCCAAGCGCATCACTACGCTAGGGAGGGTCACAGCAACCAAGATGCCATATTTCCTTCCCAAAGAAGCAGGATACAGCCCCACATCCCAACACTCACACACACAACATTACAGAGGAAAAGCCACACAAGAAGGCCCAGGGGATGAGGAAGGTCAGCACAGGTTAAAAACTAATTTTTAGGACTTTTTCCTCCTGCAGTTTCTGGCTCAGTCTTGATATATTGGTCGAGCCATGCTCCTTTCCTACATGTCCACCCTCTCCTTCCCACCATAATCTGATGTCTCCTTCTTTCCACACTCCTCTTCTTGTCCCTTTGCCTAAGGCTATGTGCAAGAAGCATGCCAGCGATGGCACAAAATCCCTGAGCAAGAATCTCAGCTCACAACACTGCTCACTCACCTTTGGGAAACTACAATTCCACACGAGCATCTGTGATCTACACCCTCCTTAATGAAAAGGCAGCTTGACAGACCATCACCAGAAAGCACACCAGTTTCCCTTACACACCCTAAGAAAAACAGGCTTTTGCTTCAGGACCAACCATTTGTATTTCAGTGCTAAAAGTCAGGTTTCTCATCCTGCCTGGCAAGAGGCTGGAGCACAGCTTGGTGTAACCACCACTGGCAGTGGTGGGAGCCTGATAAGCTCAAAGCTTTTTGCTATCAGACCCACTCTTCCCAGAGTCAAAGGGCAAGACCACATTCAAAGAGAACAGAAAGAAAACAACAAAACAAGCTGTATTTTATACATAATGTCCAAACAAGCGGTAAAAGGGTTTCTCCCCCAACTATGCTGTATAATGCACAAACACACCGACTGGGACACCACTGCTATGTCCTAACATGTAACACACGACAGCTTCTCATCCTGATCACAAGAAAGTCAGGGTTTGGGGTCAAAACAATACAGATCACAAGCATAGAAAATTGAAGACAACTTAAGAGTCTCAAACACAAAGCTTTTCCTCTCATCAATTTGCCTTTTTCCATCTGTACTTGGAGAGCCATCCCAAACATCCCAATTGAAAGCAGTTGCTACTGTGAAAGCACACTGCCTCTCAAAGGCTCCAGGTAGAGGTTATTCCTTCAAAAGGGCCTTCAGGGATTGCTCGATTTTGCCTTGTTATTTAAAATACCACTGTGCTAAATGAAATCAGACACCTAAAAGAATAAGGTTATACTATATACATCTAAAAAATGGAGGAAAAGGTCCCTAAAAATATGCTCTTGAACTCCACACAACGCTCCATCAGGTCTGAGGAACATTTCTATTCTGTGCTGCAGCTCGCCAGCACAGGAGACCAAGCTAAATCAGGCTTGCAGCAAAGAAAACTAAAAAAGAGGGGTGAGGGCAGCGTTTCCCCTTGGCTCCTGGCCTTCTTCCCCACAGAACTCCCCTCAGCTCTGTCAGGGATGTTCAAAGAGCAACAAAACAGATCTGTGGAGGGGGAACTAGCATCGGATGGGCCAAACGCTAAAGAAACTGCATGAAGGGGGCTGGGTCAGGCCAGGCCAGGAATATAAGCTAGGGAGGAAACCAGAGAACTGCTAAACATCAGAATCCGAACCAGCACCAATTAAAGCTTATATTTATGGGGGATTCCGGCATCCCAATGAAGATGCCAATGGAGCCTCACAAGACTGCTCGTCTCTCCTATGTGACACTAGCAACAACACTCAGAAGTGCTGCAGGAGCCAAGGCCGTGTTGTGCAAGTCAAGAGCACTGGGAAGAGAAGGAAGGCGCTTTTCTGTTTGGAAATAAGATCTTTCGTATCACCAGTCCTCCAAAATCAGCACCACCACAAGGGCAAGTGCACCGAAAGCAGGTAAGCAGGTAAGTCCTACAGAGGTGACTAACGCAGTCAAAGCCAGCACACTCTAGAAGGTGTTTTTAAGCTTGGCCGCCACAAGCATGAGAATCTCTCCGATTTTCTTCTGCCAGTTCTCGATGTCCTTGGAGACTTCACACCAGAGCTCTCCATGGCGAGGTTCTGCATTCTCACAGCGCTTCCTCACTTCCTCTTGTTGTTCCTATAAGGAAAAGAAACAGTCTGTTAATGCTCTGGTTTGTTCCAGTACAGAACCAAACATTTAACAATCTCCTTCCCGATTCAAACACCACTTCAAAGCTAATGGTGAGTTTTTCGTTTTAAGGCACTATGGAAATCTGAGTTGAAATCCAGTGGCAGGAACTCTCATGACTTGCTGAACACGCTGGCTGGATTACAGCCAAGCAAGTTCTGGCTACACCAGAGAAACTATAGCTTCCTTTGCACTACCACCTGCATGAGATCTTTCAAGCAAGAGGTCTCTCTGAAGTCAGAAGATAAACACTCCCATCATTTCAGTAATATCAGGCAGTAAAAACAGCCATAAGAGATTAGAACAGCCTGTTCTTCCGGCTGTATTCACATGCAACCTGTGCTCGACACTTGCGAAGAAACAGCACCAGTTACACAAACGCAGCATCACAATTACAGGCAAGCCTCCCACTAGAAAGCTTTCATTTTACAGAAAGAAGATTGATTTCATCGACTTTTGCACAAACTAGTATGACTGTGGACAGCAAAGCAGCCTGAAAGACAGCCCAGCTAATGACAGAGCCTGTTAAAAACCACCCCACGAGCCTGTTCATGCTCATTCATGACCAGACGTGAGAGCTGTAGCCTCATCCAAGCGCCACACAGGCAGAAGCAGCAGCATGCTCTGCCCAGCACTGCAGCGGGACTGGGTAACCGCCGTCAGCAAGGGATTCCTGCTGCCTCCCCAGCTCCCTGTTCCCAGGCACACGCTCACCTCTGTGCCATGCTGGAGCTCAAATTTGTAAAAGAAAGCCCAGGCATCCCCCAGGTCAGAGTCGATCTTCACTGTTCGGTGGAACCATTCTCGGGCCTTGGTTATTTTACGCTCGCTCCAGAACAGCCTGTTGAGAAAACCAAAAGTGAGTCAACAAACAGCCTCTCTTCAGAGGAATGTGGCAGTCTGCAAGCACTCCAACTTAAAGACTCTACAGACACTTCAGTTTCTTGCTCTCCCAAGCAGGAAACATGATTTTGTAGGCATCTGCTGACCGGCCTTCCCCTGGAAAAGGAAGAGACAGGAGAGGGCTGCAAAGAATGTCCACCGCTCCCTGCAGCGAAGCAGGTTCAAGTAGCCCCAGGAACAGACAGACGCCGGCGAAGGGGAGCACCACTCTCTGACCTCAATCTTTGCCTCTCTGACCTCAGTCTTTGCTAACTCAACTGCTTTGTTTTGCTGTTTCAGATTTGGTGTATATGCCTGTATCTATTTCCTCTCCTCCCATATCCTATTATTTCAAGTAGATTTGAGCTTCTAACAGTTAAAACCTAAATCTAAATTTAGATTAAAAAAAAAATCAATTAAAATGTAGCATCTAAAAGCTGAAAATTGCACATGTGTTCCTGGAGCCGCAGCTGTGTGTAGTCACACGTTCATATCCACAAAGCATGCTCTAGTGGGGCAGATCAGTCTCATCAGCTCCACGTTACAAGGAAAGGAGAGCACACAAAGCATCCACGCTCACGTCCAGCCCGACCGCTGCCTTTTCACAAAGGTACTCATGAATTCTGAAGTTTCTCCACAGTAATTAACCAGCTGAGACAATAATCTCTTGGTTTCACTCCTTTGCACTAAAGAGTTCATTTGTGTTAGTAAGGTCTTTATCAAATCAGACAGCCATCCCTCATAAAGAGCTTAGCCAGTCATAAAATTATACAGCTTATGTGATTGTTTTTAAGCCCTATAACACTCTTGATTGTTCTGTGTTAAATAAACTGTGATTTAAAAGAGTATGAACAATGATAGTAGAGGCTCAACTCCTGTAGGCAGTGGCTGGTGTCAGCAACACATTTGACAGCAATTTTTCACAGATGTGTGACATGATGGCATTACTGTGACTCCACGCAAGTCACAATGCAAGGTGGAAGCTGTTTGCGTTGGGATTAGCTGCTCAACTGCCTGAGGTTGCACCAGAAGGGGCCTGGAAGCGGCTTCCATAAAGCAAAACTTAACATTTTTCTCACTTGCTGCTAAAGCTGAACGATTCAGCTGTTGTTATCTGGCAGAACCCAGCATCGCAGTCACTGGAGCGTATCCTACAGTTTTCTTTGGCTTCTAAAACAGAGTTGTGAAAGAATTGGGCAACTGTTAGGGCAAAATGCTTCCTGCATTAACCTTTTCTGGTATTCCCAAAGGGAGAAAAGTTTGTTCCAATCGCGACTGCTGTAGCGTTGTTCGCACATCAGATCAGAAAGGAGACAGCGTGAGTCAGTTCTAGTAGTGGGTGTTCATCACTGGAAGCCTCACAACTCGATTGTAGACAGGAAGACAAATCCTAGGAGATTATCTTCCTATTTCAGAGAAGCAAACGGCAGTATGACTGGTAGCCTGCATTCCAGGAAGGGCCACAATGGAAGAGAAGTGACAGAGCTGAAATTCAGGACGGGGGAAGGCTACAACAGCACAGAACCCAGCTCAAGATTAAATAAAACTGACAGAATCTAGGATAGATGGAAACGATGAGAAATATAGAGTCAGACGCATTCAAATTGAAAGATAACCAGCCAAAATTACAGAATCATGGAATGGTTTGGGTTGGAAAGGACCTTAAAGCCCATTCAATTCCAACCCCCTGCCATGGGCACAGACACCTCCCACTGGATCAGAGGCCTCAAAGCCCCATCCAACCTGGTCTTAAACACCTTCAGGGAGGGGGCAAATACTTAAAACAAATCCTACAAAACTTCATTAAGCCCAGTTCATCTGAAAGAACACTGAAATCTCTTTCAAGGGACAAAGGTGGCAATTTTCAGAGTGCAAACACCCAGCCCTGGAAAGGGACTCTGTGTGAATGCTCTATCTGTGCTGCAGTCCCAGACCCACCAGAACAGTCTGAGGGCAGGATGACATCCTCTGCTTTGGATCAAGGGAGAGATCTGTACAGTTACTAGGAGACAACCTGAGAGCTGCTACTTGCTTTGAGGCTTATTAGAGCTGCTGCAGCCACAATCACATGGCCATGCTCGAGTGCAACGTTTCATGAGGAATGCAGTCACACACAAACACGGGTATTTTTACTACATCAACTGCAGGAACTCACTTGGCCACGGCCAAAAGGACATGTGGGTCATGTTCACACTTCTTGAGAGCATCCACACTCTTGGTCTTCCGTTGCGGTCGCGCTTCAAGGAAAATTGCCTCTGACCACAGGATTCCTTAAGCAAGTCAAGTAGAAAGACCGTTTAGTGTTAGTTCCAAGATTCACCCTCCCCATCCCATCCTCAGGCCAGTGCTCTCTCGTGTAAGCAACCCTGGTGGTTATCCATGTCCTAAGCTCATCCCGGATTACTCTTTCTGCACAGATACTTCATTCAGTACTCAAGCTATCATGTGCACCACACTGCACCTTCAGTTCTGAACGTCTCTGTACCATCACCCTCCTGTGGCTTCAGCACTTACCGCGCTGCTGTCCACTAACCCAGAGCTCGTGCCTTTCAGATGAGACATCATGAGCAGGGAAGGGCTAACCAGTATTTCAAAAGTGCGACAGCCATGTGTCTGAACAGGAAACTGCAATGGCACATGTTGTCCCAGAAGGTGCAAAGTACACCCTTTGGAAGCAGTTTCAAGGGTGCCGGAGAGTACCACAGTCAATAAGATGCTGGCTCTCCACACATACGATGAAGGACAGCAGAGGTCCAGGAAAGCTGGGTTTAATCCCTAGTTCTATTCACCGCCAAAAGCGAGAAAGGAAATATGCTCAGAGGAGCATGAAATCTTCAGTTTCTCATGTCAGCCAACCATACCTGCTGATCTCTTCAAAGCAAAGCCTGAAAGCTTGTGTCTGCCAGGACTCTATCAAAGTGCTCTCGCTTCTCATAAACTGCCATACAGGAATACACATAAGCTTTGATGACTGCAGTGACGGACTGGAGCAGAACTCCTTGCGCTCTCTTTATAAAGGGTCAAATCTCATTTTTCAGGCCTCTATTTTCAGGCCTGCTGAGGACAAACATCATTATATTTCAGTTTTACTTTGTGCAGCCTGCCTACAGCAGCTATAAGCAACCAGGAATCAATTCAGCAATCGATGGGCACAAGTGTCTGGTTTACATGACTATTGGTGTCCAACAAGCTGATTCCTGCAGGCTTTTATTCTGGTTTGTAGAGTTTTAAGACAGAGCTGGAAGCAATTCTATTTAAACAGAAACTGAGATCCTGCTGCCCATTTCCATAGCAACAGGCAGATTCTGCTAAAAAGCCTGTGGTGGCAAACGCTCATTAAGCATTAGGTCAGCGACAAAACAAAGCGGGACTTGGGTGGTATTGCTTTGTTGACCCACTCACATGGTGAGCAGCTTGCAATGAGTTTATCATGTCATAAAAGTCACTTGACTCCCCATTATTTCACTGGAACTTCAGCAACCACCAATTAAACACCTTGCAAAACCGCAGCCTAAAGGCAAGCTAAAACGGCTCTTCCTGCAGTAGACTGCTGCATTTTATAGTTATGTGACATCTTCTCTCCAAAGACGTCAGCATGTTTAAACAATTCCTTCTTCCTGCAATTTTGCTGAAAAATAAGTACGTATTATGACTTTCTCCTCCCATTCCAAGAGGCAAATATTTCCACCGCTGGTCAGAACCAATTGGCTTACATTATACGACCTATGAACCTTTTCTTAAATAAAAACAACCAGAAATCAGGACTTTATGGTACAGGATCCCCTCATCATGATGGCAATTGAAGTTAGCAAGCACAGTCAGTAGTGCAACCAGCAGTGGGAAGCATCCTACGGCCACTGTACTCCAATGAGACAGTGAAAATCCCAGTCTTCTTCCACCAAACTTCCTAACTACAAACACCTGAGGGTCTTTCTTCAATTTTAAATCTCAGCAGACTTCTATTAGCTTCAGAGAAGAGCCACCCATATCCAAGATGCTTTCCCAGGAAGTGTGGTAACATACTGGATCATGGATCCAATATATTGGATACTGCAGCAAAATGGAACCAACACCAACCCGTGACCTTTATCAATTAGGCAAAATAACAGTGTTTAAGATAGAAAGAAGACCCAGCTCACCTGAATTGGGGCATTCCTGCAGTGCCTTGGCCATCAGAGTATTTGCGATATTCTTTAACCCAGCGCGGTACTCCAGTCGCACAGACTCCAACCTGGGATGGAAGAGACTCAGTGATGACATTTATGACGACATATTCACCCTCCCCATGCAGGGAAACAAGCAGAAAGCCACAGGAACGTCACTGGCAACTGCAAACATCTGCTCATATTCTGAACATGTGTAGGTGACTGACACCCTTCCATTCCTCTCTGTCTAAAAATAAACATGACCTTCACTCGATAACGGCCTAGATCAAAAGCAATCTGAAAAAGGAACTATAACAGAAATGAAAGATCCCTATGAGTAAAGAAATAACGCGTCTCCAACTCCTTATTGCAGCTACATACTAGCCCAGAACACCAAAGCATTTCTGGTACTGAGAAAAAGTTAGTCCAGGAGAAACTCTAGGACAAGCATGATCGTAAGTCCCAGGCTGAGATGATGTGAAATAGCTGGTACGAAAAATGCATTGGCTTTGCAACCCAAATTCAGTTAACCTCCACACAACTCACCAGAGATCCGGATTCTTTGGATTCTTTAGGCGGGACTTTTCCAATATGGCTCTTGCTCGAGTCAACTGCCCAACTTTCTCCTCCAGTCTGGACAGCAAAAGCCACAGGGGGATGGAATGGGGGCACTTTTTCAACTGTTTAAAGATACAAAAGAGTATGTTAATGTGGATTAGAAACAAATATTATAACCCTACAGAAAAGAATTTCCCTGCCTACATCCTCCTGGAGAGTTTAGAAGGAGAGAGACAAAGTTGATCACGCCGCTCCAGTTTCTCCTAGCTGGTCTCACAGCACAGAACTCAAGTTTCTCCTACATCCAAAACATTTAGGTACACCAACTCTGACTGAGCTAACCCAGAAACATGAGAAAGAATACACCTCCTTTAATCAATATCTGCAGTTTGTGCTCCCTCAGGACATGGAGGGCTCTTATACACAACCAGAACCCATGGCAACAGTGTGTGCAGGGCACAGAGCGCCTCTGAAATCTGGGAAGTCATTAGGACACCGGCACTGGAACAAACCTGCTTACACATTGCTTTCATGGCTGTTCCAGAGGCACTCACAGCCAAGGACATGGATTGGCACTGAAAAGAGATGGACTGGCTCCTTTCACTTTGTGTATCTAAGAGCTTGTTAGGATGCTGATCTTCTAAGAGTTCTGCTTTTAGTCTTTACAGATCTTAAGAGCAATATTGTGCAATGACTTTTTTTCCCTACCAGTGAGGAGTCAAGCACAAAGCAAACTCCCTAAAACAAGAGAGTGCATTTTGCGAATGGATACTGGCTAAGAGAAATTCCTGCTGTTTATTTCAAGGTCCTACTTTGTTTTGTTATTGGTTTAACCAGTGACAGAAAGAACAGAAATCACCTCTCTGGTTAGTTAGTCTAGGACAGAGCCCTGTCCATTCCGATTCACAGACAGACAACTCTCCGTGCCAGAAGGAAAAGCCAACTTGCAATAACACACAACTTACCCCTTGGTTGTAAGCCTCCCGTGCTCTCTCTACCAGTTCCTTTTGTTCCTCAATTTGTCCCTTCATCATCCACAGTTTGGGGAAGTCCTCATAGTGCTTCAGGGCTTCCTCACAAAGTTCCTGGGCTGCAGCAATATTCCCAAGCACCCATTCCAACTTCACAGACTTCATGAAGACCTGAGAACAAACCAGAGCCATTTATCACCAGCAACTTCCACACATTAATTAGAATGTTATTGATTAGCTACAGCTTAAAGTGGGAAAAATCAAAAAATCAGGGTTAAATAACAGTGGGATAACAATCAGAACAGTAAATGCAAACATTAAAGGAGTTCGAACAGCCTGATCAACCTATATCTCACCTACTAGCAGAGCTGACATTGTACAATATTTTTACAAAGAGTGCAGCTTTAAGAGCACAACCAATTAACAAATTTGAGCCTGCTTTATCAGCACAACTTGATCTCCTGAGATCCAAGCTACCAAGACCTCATATTCTTATACAGCTTCAAGCTTCAACTATTACACTGCTAATTACAAACCAATACATATCTGCCACAATGCCTTTCCTTTTAGCTATTCGTGGAAGTTACTACTGTGAGAAACACATTATAGACCAAAGTCACTTCAACTACTCCTTGTCCTGAAACCAGAGCTTCAGCCCCAGGTGCCAGCCAGAGAGAAGCTCCCTGACTGACTAAAGAAGAAGAGGACAGCACAAAGATCAAGGATGAAACACAAATTTGCAGAGGAAGGAGGCGGGGGAAAACCAAACTCATTTTTCTTTTACTTGAACGAGTTAAAATAGTTCTGCATGAACAGCTGAAAATCAACACGGTTTACCACACCAGAAGCAACTGCAGAAATAAACACAGAGTGCAACTTTAAACAGCAAATTCAACCAAGAGCTGCCTTTAGCACTGCAGGCATGAGTCTTCTGTGAAAGTATTTTCTCTCTCATTTTTCCAAGCCGTGCTTCTATGCAACATGGACATTATACAAACAGCTGCAAAATGGGAATTTCCTGACTTTTGCCATTTATGTCAAAAAAACACAAAACCCTTCACTTGATCCTAGCCTCTTTTTCCCATCATGCTGTGACTTTGTGTCGCAATTCGCTGGAGAAGCGCTGCAGCAAAGCGGCCACATGCCTGCAAAAGGCAATGGCAGGGAGCCATCTGGTCAGTCCCTTGGGCCGCAGAACTGAAGGAACTCCTCCTTCCGTCCCAACGTCCCCATGGCCTAGAGAGGTCTCAGCCTCCCACCCTTCGCACATCCTTACCCTTGCAGTGGGGGCACTGCTTCGAGCTTTGGCCAGCAGCCTCCTTGCTCTTTCATATTCATTGTTTTCTGACTCGAGCTTCACGGCAGCCAGCCAGATCTCCTCACTGTTGGGGTTGGCCTGCAGGAACACAAAATGACAGACAAATGCATACAGTGAATCAACAGCAGATTTAATCCTCTGTTTGATCCAGATTAAAATTTAAATCAGAGCTTTGTCAATCCACCCAAGAATTTTTTTCAGCTCAAGCTCCTCCCAGTCTTCTTTGACCTTTGAAGTTTATAGAAATTCTCCAAAACAGATGCACAAAGATATACGCCAGTGTAGAAGTTGGATGCTTCTCAATTGCTGAAAAGCATTAATGCTTGATCTTCTGAACTTCCAGTGTAAATACTGAAAAGATCATAGGCTCTGCCACAATAAGACCCTCATTTTATTATTCTCGAGCGAAAACACTGAAGCTCAAATTCCCAGCTGAGGTCTGTGAACACTCCTCCAATAAAAGTCATTTCAGTGGCAACCATGTCAAACAGTCTTCAGCGTGGTAACAAAAAGCAGCAAGAACAAATTCAGAAAATAAATATCTTTTACCTTCCATCTTGGAATCTGTCATTTTGGTTTGCTACCAATTAGCCTTTAAGCCTCGTTCCCAGTGTTAGTTAGAACTGTCCTGCCCTGCCCATCTTTCAGTATCCAGCAGATGATTCCTTTCATTTTGCCATGGATTTGTGGGTTTGGTTCAAGTCATAAGCAACGCAGTAACCTCAGTCAGGGCAGAGCACTCCCTTTTTGATGCAGAGACAGACGGTCCAACACAAGGGGGATTCTGATCCATGACTGGGGTTGGTGGGAGCCATAGTAGTGAAGTTAATGGTTTGTGAACTCAGAACCTGGCGTGGCACTTCTAAACAAGTTGTAATGCACTCTTGCTTTTGGCTTGCCGCTATTTTAGAGGAGAACATTTTGCCACATAAAACAATCAAAGCACAGCGGAAGCTCCCATCACTTTGAATGGCAGCAGGAATCAGGTGCTGACAGAGCAGCGTACTCTGTATTCTTTACCCATTGTACTTAACACCATCACACAAACCTAACATACCCACCTGGAAAGCCAGGGCCAAAATGCTTCTGGCTGCTGGCACATCTCCCGCCAGCCACTTCGATTTGGCTCCCATGAGCCAGAGCACTTCTGCTTTGGGACAGTGAGCAACAGCTCTTTGCAAAAGAGCTTCCAAGGATTCTCTGTGACAAGAAAGAGCAAGTTACAATCCAAATACTGCCAAAGGCAAGCTCTCACAGACCATTTCCACTATCACTCAGTGTTATAAATATTGTTGCAAAGTCCAACAGTTGTAAACCTTGATAAGTTGTTTCATAACAAGGAAAGGGTGGGGTCTTTTTTCACAAGGGTTCTGAAAATCAGCACTCCACAAACGGCTCATTGTTCAGACACCTTTGTTTGACAGCCTCTGCGGAAAGACTCTGCACACAAACAGCTCGTTTGTCTTGGAAAGAGCCATTCTTCTTTACAAACTTCAGTGGAAACAGACAGGAAGGTTTTCAGAATTATTAGATGAAGCTGGCTTGATCTTATTGAATTTTTTTTTCCTCCTCTGGAAAATATACTTTTTGGGTATAACAAGGGGCTTGAAACCCAACCACTGGGAAATAGGAGGACAGCATCAAAAGCAAAGACACACTTATTCCAAAAAAAAAAAAAAAAAAGGGCTTGAATAAGGCAGAACTTGGCATCTGCGGTGACTTCCTCACCATGGCCTGGTTGGCTTTACTTAGGCTGATTCCCCCGTGCATAAGTGGTCTGCTGCACAGTTCACCTTATTCTAAACAGAAAGTTTCAGATGCACAAAGCTTTACGAATAGACTTTGAAATAAGAGGTCTGAAACGTGACAGTTTAACACTAATCTTAATGCTGCATGTGGTACACACTCACAGTCCCTTTAACCAGAAAACATCAGAGAGGCTGGGACAACTTCAGTAACGAAGCAGTTTATCAATGAAAACTAAATGAAACACAATCTGTGATTTGTACTCCCATTTTCTTCTACAGATGCCCTCTCAGACATGACTGTCCCTACCTTGCTGTTCACAGCTATTTTAACCAAGTAATCCTCTCTGCCAAAAATTTTTTATGACTTCATAAAAGAGATGTCTGGCTGTAGGTCTGACTTTCTTTGTTACTGTTGAGGTCAGACCTGCAAACAACACCCCTGAGTTTCCACCAGCTGAACTAACTATGCACACGCAACGAAACACTTTAGAGCTCACCTTCTATCCCCTGTAAAAAGGATGAACCCCTTCCACCCCAGGAATATGCAAGCGCACATACCTTGTTCCATGGTTCTTTTCAAAGTAGGCTGCCCGCAGCCACACACTCTTCTTGCTCGGGAAGACTTGCAAGGCGTAAGCATAAATCGCTCGGGCACACTCCAGAGCATTATGAGCAACACACTACGTAGAAACAGATCAGATCCAAGTCAGTTAGGGGTTGCACTGAGATCAAGTGCAAGAAGGAAGGACATATGCATAATCCAACACAGAACTCTGAGTCAGAGTAATACATGAATCGGGGCGTTTATAACAGAAATGTTACCATCAGTTTGGTTTTTTTTAAAAAAGTAGAAAGGGAGTTTTTCAAGCATCCCTTTACCAGAGCAGTTATTGCTGGCCTTTACTGGGACTGACACACACAGGCCAGCTTGAAAAATTAGCAAGGCGTTGTAAACCCTCTTGTGTTTGCACTTCATTTGCTTCTGACAGGCAAAACCGTAAGTGCCACAGCGTATGCCCCCCTGCTGCTGCCAGCCCAGCTCAAGGCCAGGAAAGTGGACATTTCTCATGCTGAAACAGAATTCAGCTTTTAGTGTGTGTTCAAACTACTCCCCTAAAGCAAAGAAAGCCTGGTAAAACTTTTACCCACTCCCCTCTCCAGTCTCACATTAACTCTTCAGCTGCAATGTTTATGCCTTGAAACCCAACTCCTATTCCTTCAACCAGACCTCAATTTCTGTTGATGTCACACACACATAAAACCCCCACCAAACAAATCACAATCACCAACGTTTTGCTTAGTAAAAATTCAAATCAGAAAAACACTTAAACACAATAAGCTCCTGAGAGGCAGATCAGCCAAATGCAAGCAGATATTGTAGGCACCAAATCCACTTTTTCACTGATAAAAATTCCCATTTCCCAGGTCCAGCTCAATTTCCCCCAGCTAAAAATGAAAGCAACCCAGCATCACAGCTGGACATACACTGTCAGCGTCTTCCATCCAGGTATGTTTCCGATCTTCTTCCTCAATCCCAATCCCAATCACAGCTCGCATGATTGCCTGGCATGTGGCCACACTTCCAGCTTTATCACATTCCTCAGCATCCTAGAAACAAAAGTAAAACCCTGCTCATTCTGAGAAATCAGCACAACAAGATTAAGATTCCGCAACAGCAACTCTGCATACACAAACACAGAGGCATTGTGGGTCCAGCCACATTAGAAATGTCTTACTACTCAAACATATCTTGTCACTAAGAGGTGAGCCCACACCCACAAAATAAGTTGCAGTAGATGGATACAGAATCAATCAGAAGCTGGTTAAGAAACAGAGCCTGTCAAGTGCACACACTGAAAAGGAGTATGACAATGCACAGCCTTTTCAGCCTGAAAAGTCTCCTCTTACAGCTCTGCTGACCTGCCCTGGGCTGGGCCATGCAGGGACCTGGCCAATGATAAAACACAAGAATTTGAGGAGAAAGAACAGTAACATCAAAGCTAGTGACCTTCTTTCAGGTTGATCACCAAGTCTCAATAAGGGCTGAGCAATAACTAAAGGCAAATGAATACACCCTCAACCACTGTTAAGTCAAAGGTGCAAAGGCTCCCTCAGCAGAGCATGTGTGCAAAAGTGGGGTTTCTGACATCTGAAGCTTTTTGAAAAGCCAAGCGTGTCTTGCTTAAACTTGTCAAGACGTCTGATCGGATAACTGGAATGGAACAGTTCTAGTACGGAAAAGGAACTCGAGAAGACAATGATGCAGAGGCTGTGGAATTGGGTTTTTTAAACAGAAGTTGAAATTAACCTTTAATAGTTTTACTGCTACAAAGAAAGTTATAATTCTTTTAGATGATATCAAGGATATCCTTAATATTAAATACTTTATTCGTTATCAATACTCCTCTACGCAGTGTGCCAAGAACATTTTGCTGCCTTGACCTGTTTTAAGTGATTTTACCAGTAAAGTGGTTTAAAGATTTATGCTTAAATAAAGCACAGTACACATTCAGGAGGAAAGGGGCTCTTTTAACCTGAACATCAAGCCATTTAAATGGCAAATAGTCCTTAAAGGACTAAATGGGGCAACTCCAGCACCACAGCTTTCCAATGTGACCAAAACACTGGAAACCTCTACAACTTTTTGAGGTACAGAACCTCAAAACCACAATGGCCTGGGATAAGCCTGCAGAGAGGTTGTGTTTTGTGAAGTCACTCTATGACACGGTCCCATGTGTCAGCTGCAACTGCTTCACACAGCCTCAGGACTACAAGACCATCCGACAAAGGCTTCTTGGGCAAACAGACACCTTTTAAGCCAAGAGAGAGAGATTCAAAAAACACGTAAATGCTTCATTGGAGGCTTAAAGCCTCTGTCCTACTTAAGGCATGGCAGCTGCTTCAACTTGAAGCTGGTTAGCTTCCAAGACAGAAGTAAACCAACCACCCCTCAGCTCAACACACACAATGTCACCCCAGTGTATCACTAATTCACAGCCTTGGCTCTCCGCAGAGTTTTTGGTCTCGCCTCTTGCATCCTCAAAAGGATAAGCCTAGTGCAAAATCACTCTTCTCTACAATATCTCACATCAGTAGCTTTCAAAACAGAAACTGAAGAGCACCTCTGGATCTCTAACCCACACCAAGCAAATACCTGTATCCACTGCTCTCTGTTGATTTCCACGCCGTTAGCCCTAAGAGATGTGATGGCTCTGTCAATGATTTTCTCCACCATCTGGGTGTTTCCGTTGGCTTCCTCCAGTTTGGCAGCAGTAATCCAGATGTGACGATCCGTTGGAATATTCTCGCGGGCTTTGTTAAGGACTTTACGAGCATTCTCATATGTCTCCAGCCTCGCCAGCGCAAGCCACAACTGCAGAGCAACAAAAGATGTATTTTAGATTAGAACAAGGAGATGACAACACCGTCGTACGGCAGTGTCAGCCCAGAGAGATAAGCAGTTTTATGCTGTTTGCTACTGGTTGGCAATTGCCTTCAAGTAGTATTAGCAAGCTCCGGAACAGCAATGAAGAAATAGCAGAACCAGAGACTATTACTGTGCTTAAAGCTCAATCCTAATCACTTCAACATATCATTTTCACATCATCAGCACAGGAAGGACATGGATCTGTTGGAGCAAGTCTAAAGGAGGACACAAATATCATCAGAGGGCTGGAGAACCTCCCATCCAAGGACAGGCTGAGAGAGTTGGGGTTGTTCAACCTGGAGAAGAGAAGGCTGCAGGGAGACCTTAGAGCAGCCTTCTAGTACTGAAAGGGGAAAAGCAGGAAAAAAAGGAAAGCAGGGCAGGGGCTCTTGATCAGGGACTGCAGGGATAGGACAAAGGGGAAATGGTTTAAGCTGAAAGAGGGGAGACTTAGATGAGATCTTAGGAAGAAATATTTCTCCTGTGAGGGTGAAACCCTGGCACAGGTTGCTCAGAGAAGTCATGGCTGCCGCATCCCTGGAGGTGTTCAAGGCCAGGTTGGATGGGGCTTTGAGTACCCTGAGACTGTGGGAGGTGTCCCTGCCCATGGCAGGGGGGTTGGGACTGGATGGGCTATGAGGTCACTTCCCACCCACATCATTCCATGATTCTATGATCTCCTTTTGCTGGGCTGCTGCACTCATTTTCTGCCCACAGTACCTTTGAAACAGCAGAATGAACTTCAGTTCAGCATTTCAAAAAGGACCCACTTTGGTTCTGACTTCCCAGGCCATACGCATGCTTTTTTTCCACAATTGCCAATGCATTAAATATGTACACGCACAGGACTAATTGGCAGCAGCAGGCCCAGCAGTAACGCTGCCATAACTAACATCATAATTACACAGGAAAATGAGGCATGTAATGACCACTAGACAATTAACTCTGGAGCAAAAAAAGCACAGTCCACTACTCATCACATCTGTCTCACTGTGGCACAAAGCACATGGTAGAAAACTCAGACTGCACTCTTCCTGCCTTTTATTTTCAAAGCTCTACTGCCAACTGAAAGTGGTGTGCAGGGAGCTGCTTTATTCTACTTTAAAACTTACTTCAACACTCGTTGGACAGCACTCCACAGCCCGACTCAGCATGATCCTGGCATCCTCAGGTTCTTCTAACTCCACGGCTGCTTTCCACAAACGCACAGAATTTGGAACATGCTCGAGGGCTAGAGAGGCAAAACAGTTACGTCAATCGTGACAAAGTAGTTTACCAAAAAGAAACTAAAGGCTTTCTCCTCTTACAGATGAAACGCCCTTAAAGATAAAAGGAAGGAACAATAATTACATCAGCTCTTGCCTCAACAATGAGAATTTAAAACCAGAGAATAAAAAAATAACTTATTTAAAAATTTTAGTTGGAAATAAGTTTTGGAGAGCCAAGGGCTTTTTCCCTGTACAAGCTGTAAGTGCAGCCTCTTTAGTAAAACACTGAGCTCAACAACACTTCCAGCCTCAGCAAATGAGCACAAGCAGGATCTTCAAAACCTGGTAGCCTCATCATGCTGGGTCTCCCTTTATAAATAAGAGGCATCTTCAGTGCTAGCTAATAACACAACCTTGCTCCTTCAATGCTGAAGCTGTCCCTTCACAATTTACTTTTCCTATAGGCATCTCCTGACAGCTTAATGGATCCCAGGTTAGCTTCCCTAAAAAGTTATTGGCCCACTGTGCAAAACTAAAACAGGAGGGTGCATAAAGGCTTAAAGGTATCACTGACACTAACAACCTAAGCTGCTGAATCCAAAGCATCCTTTCAGCAATCCAATGAACTCCATCTAATTAAGAGCCTTTGCAGCTTCCTTAATCTCATCCAAAAGTTAGCAACCACTGGTAGAAACCACATTCTCTGCAGACATGTGCACACAACAGCTTTTCCCAGCCTTCTCTTTATAATCTCGTATCCTAAAGAAACACTGAGAAACTGAAGAGCTGGTTTTAGCCTTCTGTCAGTACAGCTGACTTCACAGATTACAAGCATTAGCTGCATTGCAGTAGGAGTTCCACTGCTCCCATGGTGACTGCACACAAACACACTGTAGGAATAGAAGACTGAGCCCACCTTTCTTCAGCAAATCAAACACAATTGCAGCACCACATAGACAAGTGGGAAGAGGCATCTAAACCAGTTTGAAACCAGTCAGGCTTCCAGGCGAGGCTCCTTTAAGTTTTCCTGCAAAGGCAGAGTTGCACTGCTAGGTCTGAACCTCTGAGCCACATCCCAGCTGTATACCAATGCACAGTGCATTTACAAGCAGCAATGCACCGAGAGTTTGGGCATTAACCATTTCTCCTCAGGTCTGTAGAAGCAGCAGGAGATTTTTTTGAAGCATTTTCAAGAGAAGAATATCGGCCTGCAAGAGCTTAAAGCATCCCTCAGGCAGGCAGAATATGTTTTCATAGATAGAGCCCTCAGTTTTTACACCTCAAGATGCATTTCAAGCACTCAGTTTCCTGGCTCTCCAGTCAGAGAGAGGTTTTAAAAACTCCAGAGCTTCTGCTGAATGGCAGGAATGCACACATCGAGCAGACAAGAGAAACACATTATGAAAGGTCACATTTCAGTGACGGTGAAATCTGGCAGTCATTCGTCTTTAAGAGAAACAGTGGGTTAGACTGCCCCTTATCTTAAGGCCTATATACAAACAGCTCCGAACACTGTATTACTGACGTTCCCTAGGCAGCAGCAGAGCTCTGTGAAGCTTTGTATCAGAGATCAAGGAGGTAATTCCAAAATGTTTTTCTCCTCACAACTACAGTGTTAAAGCAAAGCTCGGTATTTAATGCTAAGTCACTGCTTTCACATAAGATGCTCCCCTAGCCAAGCTGGACTTGGAAACTTATTTCTGCTCATGTAAAATCATTTTTCTGTTCAGCATCTCTTACTGCTCCTGAGAAGGACATGATGTCAGAGGAGCGATGCTTCACAGCACAATGCCTGCCTTAACCAATGACATCTAAAAAACTACTGAATCATTAATAACAGAACCCTTACACCTTCAGATCCAGGAAACTTCAAGGGCCTTTTGTCCCTATGCAGTAAAAGGTCATTTCACCAGATGTGCAATTTTACATGCAATAGTGAGAGGCAGGAGACAATTCACTTTCTTTGAAGCCAAGCCAGTCAATACTGTAAACTGATTCACAATGATTCAGTAAACGTGTTAAATCCAGACCCTTTTCCCTGTCTAGATTAAAGTCAGGAGATTTAACTGATACAAAAGTCACAATGGATCAAATCTGTACTGATAGAGGCACAGTAACTTAAGGTAATCAAAGAATTAATACTAGGAACCTGTGAGGAAGACACGGGTTCAGGACAACACAAGAAGCTGCTGTTCGAGAGATCATTTGTGGAACTGCCCTTTTCCAAACAAAGAGGAAAACCACCATGTGCAATATAGCAGAGGATGTAAGGTTTTAGGCAAGGACCACAGAGAAAAGTTGTTTGTCCAGAACACAGAACTTACTACAGTAAAGCAAAGCCCCACACCCACAAGGCTCAATGATATGAGAATCCCAAGACCTCTAAAGATCCTCCACCAGGAATCACTGTGGTCATTAACAGGCACAGACAAGCTGGAACTCAAACACAAAGTCCAGCACCTTTTCCTGAGGGTGTCACAAGCTGACTGTTAAAAAACACCCTTTTCACCAATTTTTTAATTGCTTTCATCTAACTTTGATCACATGGAGTTGGTTTAGGCAAGTGAAATATCATTCTGCAGTTGTTCAGTAACAGCATCTTTCCACTGAAGGACATCTTACCCATCCTTCAACAACTCAGTTCTTTGACCCAACAGCAGCAGTTCCTCTGTTAAGACACAAGTCATTAACAACTGTATTTTCACCAAGGATGTAAAACCAAGCACTTAAACTTACAGACGTATCTCAAACAATTTATAACGCAATACACAGAGAGGGAGATTCCACCTCTGTCCCCTAACCCTGCGGAAGCTCTCACCTTTCCTAAGGACGCGTTTCTTTGCACGAATATCTGTCTCCAGCTCTGCTGCTCGTATATAGATTCGGACAGACTGCGGGAGGTGGCGGACAGCTTGGGCCACAACAGCCTTGGCCGTATCCCCCGGCTGAAGCCGAGCAGCCTCTAACCAAACATCTTCACTCTGCCAGGAAAAAGAAACAATCTTTGTTTACATCAAAACAGAAGTTTAAATTAGTGCTTCTAGCCAAATACATGTTCTTTTAATACTGTAGATGGTTAAGCTGTATCAGATATAGCTTGATACAAGCTTAACAGAGATAATGCTGCTCATAACCACAACCTTTTCCTGCTGTCCAGCAAGAATCAGCAGGGAGGCAAAGCAATTCTGACCTTGGGGCACATCTCTGTCCCTTTCATGATGAGGTTTCGAGCCACTTGGAGTTTGCCAGTGACCTCCTCCAATCGGGCTGATGCTATCCAGGCTGGCGGATGGTGAGGATTGGTCTCTCGGACAGATTTCAGGAGCAAACGGGCTTTCTTGATATCACTGAAGGAGGAGGAAGGACAAGTAGAAACTTTCAGCATGCCAGCAAACACTCCTTCTGAATCAGTAAGTACTTTATCGTTAGTTCTTCACAGCCACGCTCAGATGCACAGTAATTGTGACCTCAAACGTTTCATACTGGTGACACAAATTATAGACTACCAAAACAAACTCACAAATACACACTAACACAGTAAGATCACTAGGAAAACTGGTTAAGGATTTAAGACTTTTAGGAATTATATCTGGGCATTTGCAGCTGGAAGCTGATAAGCACAAGCATCGACTTAAGTCATGTATTAACACAACCATGTGCACACATCGCTTTTACTTAAATGGCAATTCTTTATGAAACAGGTGTAAACTTGAGGTTAAAGAGATTTTCAGAGGTCACAATAAAGCCTAAACTAGCAGTGAACAACTGCAATTAACCAGGTTACTTCCTGCCTGGTAGGCAGCCACATGTTGCCATCACTCTGACACGTTAGTCCAGGGACAGAACAGAAACAATCCCAAGTGATGCACCCAGGTCAGACGCTAAGTACAACCCTTGAAAAGACTACACCAGATCTCATGCAAAAAAGAATTCATCCTCAGAAACTTACCTAGCATCTTTCACAAATTAAATGCTAGCTGAGAGGCACTTGCTCAGGCAGATTTCCATTTACACACAGGAGCACAGCCATTGCTAAGAGGATAAAACAGTTAATCCTTCTTAAACTTACTTGATATCTCCTCCATGTGTGGGAATCATTGAATTCAAGTCTGTCAAATATCCTTTCGGGTCCACTACAGTCTGGCCGCTCACAGAATCCGACACCTAGGAAAGTTAAGTCAGCACAACTGAAATAACTGCTCACAGCTCCATAGTCTGCCTGCAGGTGTTAGAGAATGGAAAAGATGCTGCAGATGTACAAGAAACCTAGACATTCCCGAGTTAACAAAACCAGGGAAGGAGGAAAACAAAGTCCTGCTTATTAGCTTTATTCCACTTCTAAAATACATGACTTTAACCTTAAAAATCTAGTACCTCACTGAAAACCCAGAAAACAAGCAGCCTGACTTTCAGTCACCAAATGCTCCAGCAGCTCTGCCAGCTGAAGCCCATTGTTTTAGTTTAAACTAGATTTAGATGGGAAAAATCAATGAAGAAAAACAGAAGACAACAGCAATTTAGAAGTAGTGGTTTTCAGCATTTAGTCCTGCATCCCCACACAAGACACAAGAGATGCTTCCATGGGTAAAACCGCTGGTGCTGTTTGTCTGAAGCGCATCTCTCATGTGAAAGGGCAGCTGCTTTCCCACACTGACCAAGACTTCCAGGGATAAACTGTTATTTCTTAGTAAATTCCATTAGTGTAAAGGGCATAACATTTGGGGAGGAGGAGGAGCACAAAATAATTTCACAGCTGAACTGCTCCTTCTAACACCCAAGAGAATGACAGAGTCCTCTAAAACAAGGTCTTGAAACAGCAGCACAACACCAATCCCAGATATATTTGCAACAGATCCTGCCTTTCAACATCCTTACCTGACTTAGCCTCATGTCCATCAAGGTGTTCCTGGCTTGGCCAATCTTCCTCATATCCAATTCACCAGTCCCAGGTGTCATTAAGCCTGGTGTCATTCCTCCTGGGTATGGAGTATTCAGACCCCCTGGATACGGAGTATTCAATCCGCCAAATTGCTAAAAACAAGAGCGAGAGAAAGACATTGCTAAAATTTCTTCTGAGATTTCAAAAATGATTGAGGCTGTCGGCTCATCTGCTCTTCTCCAGTGGCTTCCGCACAGAGATGCCAACACCCTACCAGCACTTCTGAAACAGCAGCTTCCCTGAATCACAAGACATTTCTCACACCATTTCTGTTAATCTGTCGGTAATTATGCAGGTTTAGTTAAGTCAGTGTAATACCTAACGAGAAAGTGAAAAATCTCAGCACAAGCACCTAAACCCAGTGCACTTAAAACAAGGATATCTACAAAGTTATCCCATGGACATGTGGTTCCAGTCCACTTCTCCTGTGCCTGTGTGACCACAGCAGCCTGCAGCCACATAGCAACAAGCCAAATGACTTAATCCTCAGTTGAAAATAAGGCAAACAAGTTTAACACGATTGCTCCAGAGTTCAGCAAACCATTAGGTGAAACTGAACTTTATTTTCTGTTCCATTTTTGTACAATGTTGTAACAGAAATGGATGTTGGTTATGCTCAAACCTCATCATCACTATTTTACAGCCATAAAAAAGGAAAACAAAACACTGTTTTCCAACTTTAACACAGAAAGCAGGCTCTCCCTGCCTGTTCTCAAGCCTTCTCTGGTAATGAGTATGCAGAGACTCTGGCAAGCACAGGAATTTAACATCCAGCAATTGAGCAGACAGACTCCCAGATTACAAGTTTTCCGGTTAAGTATCTTTTTTCCAAATGTCACTACTGACTGCATGGTTTAACCCTTGTCTCTAATTACAAAATACAGATGACATCTCAATATCTTAATCTGGTTTGCTTCGCACTTACTGTCTGTCGCGGATCCACAGAAGTGTGGTTCTCCCCCGACTGTAAGTGTTTTGCAAAGAAGCTGTCGGGCACCGGAGTCAGCTTCTCATAACGAGGGTTCCTCTGACGCTTGTTCCGAGCATCACCAACTTCTGGAATACTCAGCCACTCTTCTTCTGTCACCTCCGCCAGCTTCCGCTATTCACACAAGAGTAGTCATGGTTATTCATTAAAGTATTTTTTTCCTCCTAATTGCTTATTGCTTAATAGATTTTTTTCTTGAAAGACTTTAGATCAATTAAAGACTGAATGGGTAAAGATCAGATCTTTTTCGACCCAATGGACAAAAGAATGGGATGTATTTAATTAGTATTTGGTTTTAGTCCAGACTCAAATTTCAAATCAATTCTGTTATTAAACGCAGTGCTACAAATACTCAGATTAATCTCAGTGCCTACAGCAGCATTTTATCACCAATAATTAAACAACAGCTGAAATGATACATTTTATTAAAAGATTTAGAGTCAGATTCTGCTCAATAACTATTTCAATGCTGAGTTACCACTCCCCTGAAAGACAGGAGTGTGGCACCTTCTCCACAAGAGCTGATGTGAAGTCGCAATAAAGCACAAAACAGAAGCCTGGTATCAAAATTCACATAAATTTCACTGCCTCATGTATCAATAAGAAAAGTGCTCGATGGGCAAAATCACTGCATCTTCCCATGTCCCTACAAAGTCACTTATAAGCACCCACTTCCATCAACCAAGTACAGCTCAGAATGCCATTGTGTGCAGAGACCACATTGCTTTACCCCTTTCTGCAGATTCCATCGCCACTCTGATTTAAACCAGTACTACCAGTTACACTGCCTATGCCTGTGCAGCTGCAACAGACTGGAAATTACACTGTAGAACTTAAGAGAGCTTCACACCAAGAGGAGCTGCCAGCTTTGGATTCATTTACTTATTTTTCCAACAGAAAGTAATTCTAATCCAGAGAATAAAGGAGCTGTTTGCTACCACACGAAATTCGAACAGAGAAATAGAGACAGAGACCATTGCCCACATGTCATAAAGTAAAAGTCGCGTTTCAAGGAACTTCTTTTTTTTCTTACTTTCAAGTCTGAGAACTGCTGCTGAATTTTGGGTCGTTCCATACGGTATTTTTCTATTTCCTCTTTCTCTCGTTGTTCCCTTAAAAAGAGCAGTACCAAGTAAGTAACACTGGACAAGTCTTTACACAAAGTGTTCATATTACAGAGAAATGTGTTTGAGCAGAGCTAAGGCATAAAATGCATTTTTTCCAAGCTTGGATTATCAACATCATGAGAGGTCTCACAAATAGGACAATATTATAGGGTAAAAACACATACCTCCAACCAAATGAATATCAGTCTTAAACATACTCTTCCCTGCAGAGCAGGCAGTGATCTCAACAAGGTAAATAACACCATTGGTTTACAAGACACCTGCATTACATGACTCTTCTCACAATTTCCAGTGTGCTGTGCAGTATGCAATGTGCCAAACCCATTCACTCAGCACCTCACATCATCTTAATGAACTACAGTGAATTTTAATTAGCTACAGTGAAGCAATTCAACCGCATCAACTCTCAGAGCGAATTGTGCAAAACACCCATTGTCCTTAAAACTTGGAGCCGTGGGGTCAAAGGTATGGCAATCAAACAAATAAAACTGCGTACACGTCTGAAAATGTACCCGGTGGGCAAGGACAAAATCCAAACTGGGAAATGGAAGAGGGAGAGGAAAGCTCTAGAACACAAACCAACGAGAAAACACTCCACACACCAGGGTTCAAATGTATCCTACCTTCTTTCTTTCCTGCGTTCATCCATTCTCTTATCCAATGCTGCATAAATAGCATCTGCTTCCTCATCATCTTTTTCATAAGGGCCACTTGAGAACAGGCTGCCAGCATAGCCATTGAACTAAGGATTTGGGGAGAGAGAGGGAAAAAAAAAGAGAAAAGCAAAGCAGTATCCTCAGTTTCAAGCTCTGTTATGATCCTGCTACAGCCGGCAGTCACCCCGAAGGAGGAAAACGCATGAGCGGGCTATTTCTAATAACACTGCATCAGCCGAACAAGTCCCTAAATGAAAGCAGCTTTTTCTGCCACCCCTTGTGGTTATTCTCCCACACCATTTCAAAAGGAAAATTGCTTCAAAATTGCTTCTATTGAGCAATAAATGAGTTCCCAGTATAGAAAGGCCATTTCCTTCCATTAATGCCCTACTGAAAGCAAACAAAAAGAATAACACATTTAACCACCCAGAGAAGGATTTAAACAAAAGGGACTATAGGGGCCATGTAAAGATAAATATATGTGAAAGCACAAGAGCTTTGATTTCATTTGTGCAGAAGAACATAAAATGCACCCCTCAAAGCACTTAAAACTAATATTTCATTTATTAATCCCTTCCCAAGACTCTGGGGGCTCTGTATAGATAATTAAACCAAAATGTGTGGACCAAAACCACAACAAAAACCTGCAAGCACTGTGCCGTTCTCTGTAACGGGGTCTCAGTTAAAAAACAAAGGAAAAAAAGAAGTGTTGCTAGCAAAATACAGCAAATTCTAGCCTTGAAACCTCAGCTAACAGGGTGTTTCATAGCCAGAGAGCCAGGGGCAAAAGGAGCCCTCTTCCACTTGGGAAAAAACATCTCACAGAATCATGCAATGGTTTGGGTTGGAAAGGACGTGAAAGCCCATCCAGTTTCAACTCCTGTCATGGGCAGGGACACCTCCCACTGGATCAGGGGGGCTCAAAGCCCCATCCAACCTGGCCTGGAACCCCTCCAGGGATGGGGCAGCCACCACTGCTCTGGGCAACCTGGGCCAGGGCCTCCCCACCCTCACAGCAAAACATTTCTCCCTAAGATCTCAACTCAATCTCCCCTCTTTCAGTTGAAAACCGTTCCCCTTGTCCTATTCCTGCAATCCTGATCAACTGCCCCCCCCTCCGCAGTTTCCCTGAAGGAAAGATCTCCAAGAGGATGAAAATCTCATCACCTCATCATAATTGGTGTCATTCAAATCCTCATCATCATCATCAGCCGTCTGATTCTTTTTCATCTGATCCCCAACCGTTCTCTTCCCCGGTGGAGCATGACGGTCGTCCACGGGGTCGTTGGCATCACGCGCAGGGCCGATATCAGAGCGGGTGGTGAAACCTGTGGCTCTGTGGTGATAAACCAGCAGCTGTTTAGCAGGACGTAACCAGCACAGGGGTTGCACAGGGGTCAAAACTATTACTTAGAGATTAAAGACATCACTCTTTTGCAAGAATGGCATCAGACAGTGCCCATCCCTACTGTTCTTAGAGCCTGGGGGGAAAAACCTCCTTTTACAGGGAAAACTTTATCCACAAGTCACCACAACCACACAGATCACTGCTCTGGTGTCCATCTTGTCGTGAGAGGTCTCTGTCTTGTGAATTGTCAGGCCCTCAGTGGGACATGTTAAAAGAGCTGATCCTGCAGGCTGTATGGTGCGACAGGGCAGCAGCCTGAGCACAAAGATGGGGCATGGGTGGCTTGTCAGAACCCCCACCTTCCCCAAGGCTGCACTTCCCAGGGCACAGCCAGCAGGATCACCCCGCATAAGGGCACTGGCAAATCACATAATTATGGAAAGGTTTGGGATGGAAGGGACCTTGAAGCCCATCCATTTCCAACCCCCTGCCATGGGCAGGGACACCTCCCACTCGATCTGGGGGCTCAAAGCCCCATCCAACCTGGCTTTGAACACCTCCAGGGATGGAGCAGCCACGACTTCTCTGTGCAACCTGGGCCAGCGCCTCCCCACCCTCACAGGAAAACATTTCTTCCTAAGATCTCATCTCAATCTCCCCTCTTTCAGCTGAAAACCATTCTCTTTCATCCTATTCCTGCACTCCCTGATCAAGAGCTCCCCCCCAGTTTTCCTGGAGCCCCTTTCAGTAGTGTGAGGCTGCTCTAAGGTCTCCCTGGAGCCCTCTCTTCTCCAGCCTGAACAACCCCAACTCTCTGAGCACAGGAGGTCCTCCAGCCCTCAGATCATCTCTGCTGCCGCCTCCTCTGGACTCTCTCCAACAGATCGATGTCCTTTCTGTACGGAGGACTCCAGAACTGAATGCAGGGCTCCAGGTGAGGTCTCACCAGAGCACACACAGCAAAGAGCAAGTCCTGGTGTCCACCCACATCAAAACCTGCTTCTCGCTTCTCCAGGTTTAATGATTCCAAACGGGGCCCCACGCACACACAGTCACAAAACCCAGAGAGACACAATTTCCCCTCAGCCAGCAGCTCTCAAGTGTCCAGGAACTCATCGCCGGCACCAGGTCGGCGTTTAAATAACAAAAAGTCTACTGCAACAGCAACCCGAATGGTCTTGGGAGAACACCTGGAAAGCAGGGTAACGGGACGGATGGGGCCTGGGGATGTCCTGGGGTACGGAGAGGAGAGCAGGCGGCTGTGATGGGTGGGCTTGGCTGGGAAGGGGCAGAGACGGACCTGGGGCGGGGAGGTCGGGAAGGGAAAAGAGGGGAACAGGAGGAGAGAAGCAGGGAAAGGGGGGAACAGGAGCAGGGAAGGGGGATAAAGGAGGGGGGGAAGGGAAGGAAAGGGGGAAAAGGAAGGTGCAGGGAAGGCCCACGCCGGGCCCGCGGGGGCGGCTCCTCACCCTCTGCCCAGCCCCGGCACGTAGCCCAGGGGCGCGGGCATGCCCAGGAACGGCTTCTTCTTCTTGTTCATGGTGCCGGTGCCGGGGGCGAGGCTGGAGCTGAACGCGAGCGGCGGAGCCGCAGCAGGAGCTGCGGCGGTGGAGGCCACGGAAGCGGCGGCCAGAGGGGGCGGGGCCGGGGGCGGGGCGAGCGGCACTTCCGCCCCCCCCGCGCGGTCACAGCGGCCCCTGGCGGCGGGGAGGGCCGGGCCGTGACACGCACCCCCCGTGCACGTCTGTGTGGGCATTGCGTGCACATGTGCACAGGTATTGCGTGCACATCTGTGTGGGCATTGCATGCACATCATCTGCACAGGTATTGCACGCACATCTGCGTGTGCATCTGCACTAGTGTGCATACATCTGCACGCACATCTGCTCGCACATCACACACAACTTCGTAGATACGGCACACACACACACGCACATCTGCACAGAGACTGCACACACAGCTGCATGGACATTGCACGCACATCTGCACAGAGACTGCACACACAGCTGCATGGACATTGCACGCACATCTGCACAGACACTGCACACACAGCTGCATGGACATTCCACACACATCTGCACAGACACAGGACACACATCTGCCCACACACCTGCACACGCATTTGCATGGATACTGCACGCACATCTGCGTGCACATCTGCACGTACATCTGCACTTGTGTTCCCACCCAGCTGTCCATGCACACATGCACACACAGAGTTGCTCCTCTCCCACCATGCGTGGCACACGCCTCGCTGCACCCATGACGCACACCTCGCCCCACACACGACACACGTCTGGCCCCACGCCCACAGCTCACACACAGGAACACCTCGGTGCTGGCTTGGCCACGCCTGGCACGTGGGCACACAGGTGTGCAGGCACCCTCGGGTGCTCCAGTCCCCGCACCACCCATCTCCCTCCTAATTTCTCTCTAATAACTAAGAAAACCCTCGCAAAGCACACAAAGCCAGCACAAGCGTTCAGCAGCTGGGTCTTTTTGCTGGTTAATTATAAACTCAGTCCCTCTCCTTCTGCATCTGTAATTAACGGAGCAGATGGCTCTTGTAAAGCCAGCAGTGCCTGGGTCCGTTGGACCTCTGCCTGCAGTGGGGTCTGCTGCCATGAGTGGTGGGCATGGGGGGGACGGAACTGACAGGCAGGGATATAGGGATGGTGAGGATGAGGGTGATGGGAATGAGGTTGGGGATGATGGGGATGATGAGGACAAGGGTGATGGGGATGAGGATGGCGATAATGGAGATGAGGCTGAGGATGATGAGGATGGAGGTGATAGGGGTGATGGGAGCGATGGGGATGAGGATGATGGAGAGGAGAATCGTGATGATGGAAATGAGGATGGGGATGATGGGGGTGGTGGGAATGCTGCACTAGCAAAGCATTTAAAACTTATAGCAATTATTATCAGGAAGCAAGTAGCTACTGAGGATTGCTTGGAGCATCCCAGGGATGTGAGCGGCTCTGCTGGGAAGCGAAATCGACATCTCGTGTTTAGCAACCTCCAGCTGGACACGGGGGCAAAAGGGGGCAAAAGAGATCAATAAGGTCCCAGCAGGGCCCCTGGCACTGCTCATCCTCGCCCCTCCCCAGACCACATTTGCAGGGCTGCCATGCGCGAGCTTTGCTTTTCCCTCGCTCCCCTCCACCTCCCACCCACTAATGATTTCCAAGACAAATTATCTCTGCAAGCTCAAGCTGACTTTTGTGCTCATCCCTTTACCAGCCTGGGATTCTCTCACCCCAGCAGCAGCAGGAGCGGCTGTGCTGAGAGGCCGAGGCATCCCGTGGGGACAGGGGGTACAGGTCCAATTCCTTGGGGTTCAGGCATCCAGCCCCTTGGGATGCAGGGATATGGGGGTGGGAAGAGCAGCAGCCCCTCTGCCTGCACCATCCATCCTCCAGGGGACCTGAAGACACCCCAAGGGCCTCTGTTTCCCCAGCCGGCAGGACCAGGCAGGTTTCTCTCCCCTACCCACACAGGGAGTGTTGGGATTAACCAGCTGCCATCTGCAAAGCCTCCAGGTGACACTGAGATCCATGCCCAGCTGGAAGAGAGGACCAAAGGCTCCCTGTCCCTCAGGGGAGTCTCAAAGTCAGGGATCACAAGGACAAGGGGGAGTGAAAGGGGTGCAAAGTGCCTGGGGCTGATTTTGGGGCTGCCCCCATCCTGCAGCCCCGTCTCGGCACCAAATCCTGCTTCCTGCTCCAGCCCCTGCCAGGTTTCCACACTTCAAACCTTAGAGCAGAACCCAGCTGCGAGAAGAAAAATAGCCCCATTTCGCATGCTGATGGCAATCCAGCCGCTTCCCATCAGCCTATTTTTGGGTTTTGCTGGAGAAAAAAAGAATCATTTTTGCCAAACTGTTGGGGTGATGGAGAGGGAAGGGAGGGAAGGGGGGAAGGAGGCTGCAGCATCCCACATCTCCTGGCCAGGTACCCTGGAGCAAGGGCAAAGCCCATGGGAGCATCCCCAGTGCCAGGTAGGGCTGTGGGACCCCCCAAATATGATGCACCACCACGTGGATCTGCTGCCAGGGCTGCATGTTGGCATAGGGCATCTTATTACCCTTGACTGCATTTCTGAGCACAGGGAGTAAAACCCCAGAGCCGTGGAGCCACCAGTGGCAGCCGCTGCCGGTCACTCCTCTCTCCTGGCTGCACAAAATCCCCCTGGCTTCTACTTCAGGGCTTTTTGAGCTCAGCCTCTGCACAAGAAAAGCAAAGTTGGGCAGAGGATGCCATGCACGTCGGCACATAATGCCTCACAAAGGCTTGAAAGTGGAAAATAATCACTTAAATGGGAGTGTGAGGCCGAGCTCATTTACTGCGGATCCCACTGGGGGCCAAGCAGCTCCGGATCTGGCTCAACGCCCAGCAAGGACATGTCCAGCCCATGGCCAGGGCGACTGTGGAGGGGTCACCACGGCACCTTTGCTCACACAAAGCTGCCTCTGTGTCCCCAGGGAGAGTGGAGGCGACGGCTTCTCCCAGGACAACAGGAAAACAAACCCCAGGGCGCTCCCAAAGCTGGAAACTCGTGGTCTTAAACACCACACAGCGCAGCAAGAAGGCGGCTGCTGGGCTGGACCAACACAGGGCTCGCTCATGAGCACCATTCCCTGGTACCCACCTGCAAAATTCCTGGCTGTGGAGCAGAAACCCAGCCCTGCGCCTGCGTCACCTGCCTGTGTGCTGGTGGCATCTCTGGGGAAGGGACATCCCAGTGATACCCAGTGGCACCTGGAGCAGCACAAGCTCCTTGGCTGAGCCTTGGAAGGTAAAAGGGACCCAATTTGGCCACCACAGCCCTGGGCACATTTTCACCTGCAGCCAACACGGTGCTTGCTGGGTGGAGGTGCCTCTGCTTTGTGCTTCCGAATAGGATGATTACTTGGATTTCAGATGTGGAAGTGTGAGAAAAGTCTAAAACAGGGGCTTGGTTTTAATCCCTGTTGGCTCAGATACTAAATTAACGCTTTTGGAGCCTGTTCTCACTTGATTATCACCCCGTGCCGTGAAATCCTCTGAAGACAGGATGTCCTAGTTAGCGAAATCAACTCTGCATTAGGTAAATATACTTCCTGAAATTTTAATTAGTCCCATGTAACGATGCAAAGGGGCCCCAAGGATGGGTCTCCAGCATCTGCTCTCCTCCGTGCACCAAGCCGAGCACCAAGGCGCGGCGGGGAGCTTCACCGGAGCAGGCAGCAAGCGGATACCAAGGCCCCATCGTAGCTGGGAGGGAGCAAGGTGCCTTTGAGTGCCTCCCCAAAGCCATCTTAGATCTCAGAGACAATTACTGGAGGCTGCTAACGGGTCTTCAACACAGGGCTCACGTTTTTGGCAATTGAAAGAGCGGAGCTGGCATCAGCCAGAGGTTTGCTGGGAATAATCCCCACGTGGGAGAAAGCTGAAGGGCGGGGGTTGCCTGCCAGCAGCATGCTAATGATGCTGCCCAAACGGCCTTCGTTAAAATCGCCTTTTAATACAGGGATGTCTGGAGTCAAGAGCTCTTGGAGACGGACCAACATTTCCCAAAGTGCCCGGTGATTTGGGCAGGTGGATGAGGTGGGTGCAGAGCGTCCCTGTGCCAAGGGCAGTGTGCCCGTGGTCCTGCTGACTGGCTCACTGTACTGGAGCCTGGTCCTGGTCCATCTCCAATGGGACAGACATCAGTAAGCCTCCCTGAGCCCCAACTGCTTCTGATCTCCATTGCCGTGGAGCAATGGGCTTGGGTTTACGGGGGTGTTTGCTTATTCCTGCCGCCTGAGGCGCTGCAAGCTCTGACCATGGGCAGGGTAAGGAGTGGAGGTGAAGGAGATGGTAATGGTGAAGGTGAATGTGAAGGAGATGGTGATAGGAAGATGATAGTAGAAGTGAAGCTGATGGTGAAGGTGAAGGCCTGCTAAACACCCCTCAAAACACCAGGGCTTCCAGTAGTTTCCCAGGTCTGTTATTTCCTATTACTTCTTCTCTCTCCAACTGCTCTACGCAGTCCATGGCTCCTTCCTAAAAACTGGTGTTTCTTTGTCCCCTCTCATTCTCTGGACCTGGGCTGCTTAAACAAGGGGTGATGCCTTCCAATGGCCTGATTTCCCCTGCAGCAACAGGGTGATGACCCTTGGGGGGACCAGCTAATTCATCCCACTGCCCCCCTCGACCAGCTCTCCCTGCTTCCCGAGAGATGCAACTGAGGGCAGCAGCAAAACACAGAGCACTGGGATGCACAGACAGTTTCAAGCCTGATATTCCCTAACTGTTGAATCCCTGATTTTGCAGCCTGACTCTGCATGCAACCAGTTTCTGCATCCCACACCAGCGCGCGGTGGCAATCAGAGCACAGCAAATCAATTCAAACCAGGCCGTGCCTTGCGACGTAAATAATAAATCGGATTCTGTAAGCAGCTGAATACAGCAAGCGAGCCCTGAAATCGGGCTTGAAGGAAACGCAGAACTTCAGGCTGCTAAGAGGTAGCAGGGCTGTGGCACGGTGATTAACTCACTGACGCTTTAGCTGCTGGATGCTGGAAAGCTTGGCTTGGATGATGTGCCCGTTCTTGGGCATTGAAATAACAACCACAGAGCTGGGCGGGTGGCAGTGCCCAGCCTGGAGTGTGTCCCTGGTGGGGACAGCAGGATCAGACCTGCTCAGGCTTCAATTACCTAATGGAGAGCAGATGGAGCTGAATAAAATTGGTTTGGCACCAAAGACATTGCAACACATGTGAAAAAAACAAAAAAAAAAACCCAAATTAAGGGCAATTTTATTAAGTTTCTGCTGGAAGAGAAAAAAATTGTGAACAGCATCCAATCACTCTCCTTTGCCACAGCCCAGGGTTTCTGGGCATCCTAAGGTGATGCCTTGCATCCAGCTGCATCTCTGCAGTGCTCAGCATCTCTGCACAGCAGGACCAGCAAAACCTCCCTGGCTCATAAAGCCTCCACAAGCAGCTTCTTAAAATACATATATTTTTATTTCTTCCTGGAAAAATCAAAATATTGCTTTGACTCCTTTATTCTCAGTGTGAATTGATTAGGATGCTGGGAAAGATTAATCACGCCGCCTCCCTGTGCCCTTGCAGCTGATGGCATCGCACGTGTCCTCTCATTGGATTAAGTTACAAATTCACAATTTCATTTTGGGAAACAACATTAAAAATCCCTCTGTGCTGAGAGAAAGGAGGTGATCGGGGCTGCGCTCTCCAATAATTACAGCCTGCTTTGAAAGTAATGGTGATGTGCCAAAAGCCAATTAGAAATAGATCTCTCTAAAACTCCAAATGAAGGCCCCTCTGTGTCCCAGGGAGCAGAAAACAGGGAGTGATGCCTCGAGCATCCTCTGACAGTGAATCATCATCCTCAGGGAAGTGCGGATCTTGCGCTGTCAGTGGCGAGAGGGTGTCCTGAACAGCCAGGGAGACCACAGGCAACACCTGGGCGTTGCAAGCTGGAGCTTTGGTGCCACCTGAAGCAACCCCACCCGCATCAGTCAGATCTGGTTCTTTATTATCAGCATGAAAATAAATTATTCTCAGGAAGAGATTTCCATAACACTAAATATTTCCAACCAAGCCAAGCACCATCCATCACCCCAAGCCGGGCAGGCAGCTTCGGGCTCGAAGCTGTTTTCCATTCTGTCTTCCTGCAAGTGTTTCAACAAACTCATTTTAAATGTTTTGCATAAAAATTCAGGGCAGGACTTGGGAAAACCCCTCTGTGGCATTCGGAGCACCCAGCCCTAATCCTCAGGGCTGCGGGGAGGGACCCCGACACCGGTCTGTGTTTGCAGCCCCCAGCCCCATGCCTGGATGCCATGGCGGGGGGTTGGGAAGGTGATGTTCCAAAGGGGATGGGACGTCCAAAGGGCACCTGCATCCCAATGGGTGGTGCCGTTCCTCCCCCCTCGCTGGGTGCTCCCTTTTCCTGCTGACGAGCGGTTTTCCTTAACGAGCAGACAAGCAAAGCAACAGAGAAATTAGCCACTCTTCTCCTTAGACAAATAACTTCCGTCAGAAGGCTTTTCATCTTCTCCCTCTCATCCTCACAGGGCTGCGGCGGGAGGGAAGCTGATGTTTAATTACTTCCTTTATTCCTTGTAAAATGAACATGCTGAATCATCTCATGCTCACACCCTCTCCGGAGGCTGGTGGAAGGGTGGAATAGGACCCATTGGTGCTCTCCCTACCCAAATCCATACGTAGGTTGAGAGGTAACCTGCAGGTCTAGGGCTCGCTGGAGACTGTTGTCCCCAGCTCATCCCCTTCCCACCACACCAATGCATCGGTGAAAGGGACCCTGGCTGGTGCTTTCAGCTCCCCAGGCTGTATTCTGAGTTTGGATTCAATGCACAGGCTTTTCCATCCAGTTATTTAACTCCTCTTTAGCCATGGAAAATCCTCAATCAGACATTAAAATACCCAAAACCAGACCAAAACCCAAGACAGAGCCTCTGGGGCTGGTTGAGATGGTCCAGCTTGGGAGGGATTGACTTGATAACTCAATAAATGATGCTGGATGCTGTAATAGACGAGGATAGTTGGAGTATGGAGCAGGCACAGAAATGCATGGGACCACAGCATCTCCCCAACAAGCCCTGAAGCTCAATATTTTTCTGAAAACCCTTTGGAATTCCAGCTGGATGAGCAGCCTGGGCTTCCCTGGGCACCCAGACCCCAGCACAACATCACAAGACACCAGTGGGCTGCTAGGTTAGTGCTGGACCTGCCTGCAAATGATGAGGAAGAAATAAATGCCTTCCCCGAGACACAAGAAACCTTTCCTGGAGGAGTGCAATTACTACCAGAAAAATGAGGGAATGCAAAGGCTGGAAACAGTGCAGTGCTTATTTTTAATAACAGCTTGGCGTAATCCACACACATTTTTTCAAGCAACATTAGCCTTTTCCTGCCAAGGCCCATCTTTAACTGTATTGCTCTTAGAAGATTTCTGCCACGGCTTGAAAGCTCCATGTGTAGAGACTGAGGGAGACCTGGGAATTTCAGAGTGATGGAAAATAGGGTCTTGCTTTATTTGATGGAGTCAGATGCCTGCAGTGAGCAGCATTGCCCAGATCGCTCTCTTGCAGCAGGAAGAGGAGGAGGAGTGGGGAGTAATATTTTAGTAGCAGAGTGTTTGCAGGCTACGTGCATGGTTTGTGCCCCATGTCCCTGCTTCTGGCATAGCAGTGTGGTCAGTGTGCCCAGCACGGCAGCCCTGGCCAACTCACAGAACGGAGCTGGGCGGATGTCCTCGGCATTGAGCTTGGGCAGGTGCTTGCATCCCACCCAGCGCAGCTCCTGAGCAAGCATCCCAAATTTTTGAAGGCTCATATTGATTTGGGTAGGTGAATTATTTAATGTTTACAAGTGCTGCGCACACACACACACAGCTGTGTAGCCAGGATCCGAGTGGGCTTTACACTGTAGCTATACCAACGCCATGAATAGCTGCCCAACCCTCAAGACCACCTGCTGCACCTTGCCAGCCCAAGCCATCCTCTGAAAGGACAGCGTGGTTTTGGAAGCAGCATCCCACAAGCTTTTGTTTTTCTCATCTTGAAACAAAGGCAGGGGCGCTGTGTGGTGCTGTGGCTTGTGACAGGGAACACCTTGCAAAGGTAGAATCATAGAATTATCAATGACCTGTTGGAAGGAACCCCCGAGGATCATCAAGTCCAACTCCTGTCCCTGCACAGGACACCCCCAAGACTCACACCTTTTGTCTGAGGGCCTTGGCCAAATGCTTCAGGAATATTGTCAGGCTCCGCACGGTGACTGCCTCCTTGGGGAGCCTGCGCACTCACCACCCCGGGGAGGTGAAACTTTGTGGCAAAGGCATCCACTTGTCCTCACCCTGAACACCCAGCGGTGTCCCTATCTCACCCCACAGGATAACTGCAGGGTTCACAGCTCCAGGGGGTGACATCCCTGACAATCCCTGGCTGGGAATCAGGTGTGGTAGACGAAGGCAGACACCTCCAAACGTACCAGCGTGGTTGCCACCCCAGGGGAGTGACGGCTGCTGGCAATGTCATTCTTCTTCATGCTGGTGTGCACGCTACAGCAAGGTTTGTCAGGTGCTCATCCATGCTGTGGCTGCCCACCAGAGCCCAGCTTGCACACATGAGGATCAGCACCCTCCTTTGCCTGCCTCGCTGGCACCCACCAGTTGCACGTTGGGACAGAAGGGAAATTTGATGGGAAGGAAACAACCAGGAATTTTTTTCTTCTCTGTGCCCATCACCAACACCTGTGCTTGGTGCCCACTGCATCCTGGTGTCCTCAGGACATGTCCCTCTGGCTGGAGAGGGATCTGGAGGTGATGCCCAACAGCCTCTGGACAGGAATAGGGGTGGGGGGTGGGGGTGGTGACATTCAGCAGCACCTGGGCAGGCATCTGGGGGGTGATGGTCAGGCAGTCTTCGGGCAGGGGTCCAGGGGATGATGCCCAGCAGTCCCCAGACAGGGATCCCAGAGGATGATACCTGGGCAGTCTCTGAACTGGAATGCGGGAGTCGATGCCAAGTGGCCTCTAGGCAGTGATCTGGGGGGGTGATGCCCAGGTAGCCTCCAGGCAGGGATGCGGGAGGTGATGCCCGGGCAGGGATGCGGGGGATGCTCGGAGCATACTCGGGAAGGGGCGGGCGGGCGGTGCGCCCCGGGGTGGCGGGGATGGGTGGTGGGGATGGGTGGCGGGGATGGGCGATCGGCGCCGCCCCCGCTCGGGCTCGGGGCGGGGCGGGAGCGCCCGGTGCCGGCGGCGGCGCTGCGGGGCGCGGGGCTCCGTCCCCCCCAGCGCGGCCCCGCGGCGCGGAGGATGAGCTGCGGGCAGCACAAGGACATGGAAGGTACCGGGCAGGGGGGGAGCAGGTGCGCGGCGGGCACGTCCTCCATCCCGGGGTCCGCCCCTCTTCCATCCCCTGGTGTTGCTCCCCCCATCCCCTCTCCGGTGCTGCTCTCTCCATCCCTGGAGCCCCTCCTTAGATCCCCGGTGCTGCCCCCTCCATCCTAGGGGTTTTCTCTCCATCCCCTCTCCTGTGCTACCTTCTCCATCCCAGGGACTGTCCCTCCTTCCATCCCTCGGTGCTGCCCTCTCCATCCCCTCTCCATCCCCTATTCATCCCTCTCCATCCCCTCACCAATGCTGCCCCCTCCATCTCCAAGTCTGCCCCTCCTTACATCCCCTGGTGTTCTCCTCTCTATCCCAGAGTCTTCCCTCCATCACCTCTGGTGCTTCCCCCTCCATCCCGGGGTCTGCTCTTCTTTCCCCCCAGTGCTGCTCCTTCCATGCCAGGGGTACATCCTTCATCCTAAGGATCTGCTCCCTCCATCCCAAGGCCCTCCACCCCAGCCCTCTGCCCCTCCACATCCCCCTTGCCTGCCCTCAGCATCCCAGCATGGGTCTGTTCCCATTCCTTACCCCTGGTGTTGTGCGGCACCAGTGAAATGGACTGGGAAATGTGGCTGTAGCGATGCGGTGCGGGTGTGAGGGCAGGGCAGGACAGGCATCGGGTGCTGGAGTAGGGCAGGACCCCCTGGAAGAGTGTGTCAGGGTGGAAGGGGGCTCGCTGCAGGTGGGGTGTCCTTGTCTGTGGGCTCTCACACCTGAGTCCTGCCAGGAGAGCCTGCTCTGCCCAGAGCCCACCTGAGATCCTGCCCGCTGCTCTCATCCCACTCTCTCTTGGGTGTCCAACTGCACAGACATCCCCTGTCCTGGGGTGACCTTCTGGCAATACCCACGGGGGGCTCAGGAGCACAGACACCCCAAGGGACACACACAGTCCCCCCAAAGCCTGTTCCCCAGGGCCCTTTGGTGCAGGGCTGGTGCCCCTCCATGCAGGCAGCACCCACGCATGCTCTCCCTATGTGCAGCCTGGGCATGGTGCTGCACAGAGGACTGAAAGGACATCAGCCTTTTTCTCCCTTCTTCCTTCTTTCTCAGGAGACACCAGTGGTGAGCAGCCGCTGGCCTGAGCTCCATCCCTGTGCAGGGCTCCCCTCTCACCTCTGCAAGTAGAGAATTCAGAGGGAACCGTTGGGGCGATGTTCATCGCAGCCAGACCCTGGGCCTGGTACTACCCAGGGGAACCTAGAGGGGCTTGAGGGAGTGTCAGTCCTCTCTAAACTTGGTCTTGTCCTCCTTGCGGCCAGCAGGTCTTCAGAAATAGCTCAGGGCAAGATATGGTCCATAAGGACATCCTATGGATACAGCTTCAAAGATTACACACATTGAGGGTCCCAGAGAGCATCGCTGTCTCCCCAGGGGCTCTACCTGCAAAAGCAGCAGCTCTGCCCTGCACCGGTGTGAAGCCACGTGGACTGGACAGAGGGGCCCCGGGCAATGGCAATGACAACTGGGCTTACGGCTCACGCAGATGCTGCTGAAAGTGAGATGAGTCACTTGCAAAGCTGCTCTGTTAGCAGAGTGGGTTCCTCATCCTAGGAGCTCCTGGAGAGGTCTGGTCTCATCAACCTTTCATCTGTCTGGAGGAACACAAGAGAGACAAACAGCTCCCCATGAATCTTCTGACTGCAGGCAATTCTCTCTCCCCATTTGGTGCTAAATGTCTCTTTCTCTCCCCACCACCAGGAGCCGGGCAAGCTGACAAAGAGATTTCACTCCTTGGGAAGCTTGTTCCTAGATTCTCCCAGGGCTCGCCGTTAATCCCCGGAAGCCTGGCTGACCCCGGGAAGCTTGGCTGCCCTCCGTGGCAGCTGCCTGCAGACACGGCCCCAGCAGAAATCATAGAATCGTTAGGGTTGGAAAAGACCTCTAAGATCCCCCAGTCCAACTGTCAGCCCAACCCCACACTGCCTACTAAACCATGTCCTCAAGCCCATGGCTACTGCTTTTTGAACACCTCCAGGGAAGGGAGGTCAGGTCTGCAGGGTGCCCATGTGTGCAACGGTGTCAAAGACACAGGAACATCCCTGAGGCAGCCGTAACCGTGACCTGCAGCCCCTGCCCAGCAAGGATCATAGAATCATAGAACCATTTGGTTGGAAAAGACCTTTGAGATCATCGAGTCCAACCCCACCTGTCCACGACTCAACCCTCACACTCCCTCTTTCCTTTATCCCACGCCTCCTGCATCCTGAGCACCCCAAGCCACTGGTGACCCCGGTGCTGCCACACACGAGCTTGCAACATGTCTGCTCAGCCCTGGGGTGCTTTGATGCTCAGAGGGTCCGACGTCTCCCACCACAGCCCCCCAGTCCATCCCAGTGCCAGCTGGCCCTGCTGCCGGATTAGGCGGGAGCACGTGAGGAAAACGCTGAGCATCCCTCCGGATCAAACGCCCACAGGACGGCAGGGAGGGGGTGTCATTCACCCCCCCTCACCTCATGTGATGCTGGCTGGGGGCTGCCAAGCACCGAAGCCAGAGCGAGCGTGCAGCCACCATTCATTTGCAATCAGGGGAATCAGTCAGGTGTGGACGAGGTATGAGGGGAGGCAGGGATGGAACTGCGCTCGTGACAGCTGGCGCACATCCCTCCTCCCGCTGAGATGCAGCAGGGCCGGCCATCCCTCTGCTGCGTCTCCACCATCCGCAGCTCGCAGGGACCACCTGAGCCAGGTGAGGGGGGCTGTGGGGCAGGACCAGGGGCTGCAGGGCATGGCCAGGGGGCTGCAGGGCATGGCTGGGGGGGTGGAGGGCGCAGCTGAGGGGATACAGAGCAGGATCAGGGCATGGTTGGGGGCTGCAGGGTATGGTCAGGGGGCTGCAGGACATGATCTAGGGGGGTAGGGGGTCATGGCTGGAAAGGCTGCAGGGCAGGACCGAGGGGCTGCAGGGCAGGACCAGGGGCTATAGGCATGGCCAGGGGCTGCAGAGCATGGCTAAGGGGGCTGCAGGGCCAGTGGGGTGGAGGAAGATGCTGTGCGTGCATCCCCAGCTGGCAGGCACTGCCTCTGGCTCAGCAGAGAAGGAGCAGAGGGTATGGAGGGTGTCTGGGTGCTTGTGGTGTTGCTGTGGATGCTTCTGTGTGGGATACGGGAAGAAAAGAAACCGTACTGGAGACCACTCCTGTGTCCCTGCGTGGACCCAGCCCAGGGGCTCCTCTGATTCCATCCTTCCCTTGCTCCAGAATGCTCCCTCATGCCCTGGCCCAGCACCCCTATCCTCACTCACATCAAGTGTTACCGGGCGATGGGAAAGTCGGGAGCTGAGGGCTGGGTTGCAGAGGAGGTGATGTTGGAGCTGCCAGGGGCTTCGGGACAGCAGCTGCCTGCCCTGATGGGAGAGATGCCACTGGCATTTCCAGCCCTGCCTTCCTTCTTGGCTTGATTTTCCCTTGTCTTTCTGCTCTCGCTCCCACCTGCTCTTGCTCTGGCTCTCTCGCCTCCAGCTGTGTTTGCTGGGGGAGCGTAGATGCCCGTATCCTGCTTCTGGCTGCAGATGCTCTCTAGTCCCCTGTGGATGTAGGTTCTGATGATGGCCAGAGCCCTGTTCCTCACTGCTTCCTAACTGAGCCTTTCTGCAGCGAGTCCTGGGGAAGCCCTAGCACAGCCAAAGGACACAGCTCTGGCACCAGCCCCTCTGGACCTGCTGAGTCTATATCAGCCCCCAGTGCTTGGTGGGATGGGTGGTTTTCAGCTCAGAGGTATCCCAGCAGGGCTGTAGCAGAACTGGATGCTCAGCGTGCCAGGGGCAGGACAGCCAGGGCATCTTGGGCATCCTCGGCTGGAGGAGAACAACTGGCTGCTGTCCTCACCTGCTGAGTCTGGGGTGTTTGAGGTCCTTGGAATTCATCAGAGACATCTCCACCACCCAAGTCAGGCACAGAGACCGCCCTGCCTCTGCTCTGCACTGAGTCCATCTGTGGATCTCCCTTCAGCTTGTTTTCTCTAAAGCCCCTCTCTTCCCCAGCCATCAGTCAGGTCCTCTGCCTCAGTTTCTCCATGACAACGCTTGTGTCGGGTGTGTTTAAGGTGCAAGGTGATGTGATGAGGTCTGGATAACCTGGGACACACAGACATAGTAACAACTGCTTCCTGCTCCACTTTGACTTCTTTTGGCTGGTTTGTTTCCTCTTGCATGATGGTGTGCTCGAGAGGGTGAGGGTTCTCCAGCTCTTCGGCTCTCCCAGGGTGGGTTATCCCCAGAGGTGGACCTCCTTCGAATGCTACTCTGCTTATGGTGGTGGTTTGTAACTTGCCCAGTTTGCCGTGGTGGGCGCAGGTGAGCTGGGGGATGCTCTGCTCTTTTCTTCTGTGGATCAGTGCTACTTATGTCAAGCCAGCTGGCTTTTATCGGGAGCAGATGAGCGCATGAGCCCCTAATACCCATTCCTCCTCCTCCCACAGCAGCTGGGTCCCTTCAGCCCCTCTCAAAGGAGAGCTTTGCATCCTTGTTGCAACACAAATACCCTCAGCACGCTAAAATACGAGGAGTGAGGGACAAGAACCCTCACTGTGGGTAAATAGCTCTTCATGGTCATGGTTGGTGGGCTGGTGGGTGTTCAGCCATCACTTGGTTGCGCAGGTTTGTGAGCCTGCAGGGCAGCAGCTGTCTCCAAGCAGCCGAAGTCTGTGGTGGAAGGGACCAACCTACATCCCCTTCTCCATCGGGCTAAGTTAAACCACAGTGGGGTTTAACTGCTTCCCATCCCTTGGTGGTGGCAGTTTAATGCCAGCCTGGTCCACGGGAAGTGGCTCTTCCCCTTTGCCCCCTCTCAACATCTGACCCAGCAGAGTGGTGGTGATGAGCAGGAGGTTACAACCATGTGGCGAAGATCAGCTGCAGGTCCCCACGTCTGCTCGGCAGGCGGGTGTCAAAACAAGCGTTGCTCGTGAGGGGTTTGTGTGGGCAAACATCTTGTCGGCGCCTGCCGGTTCCCAGCGCCAGCTGGCGGGTTTGTGGGCTGCTGGGGTTTCTCCCTGGCAATGGGAAGTGAAGGCAGGAGGTGGGAGGTTTTGCCAGTGGGGGTTACGGCTGAGCTCGGCAGGTCCTGTGGGGTAGAAGAAGCAGTTTTGGGTGCCCAGGCATGGGATGGACAGGGTCTCATGGCAAGTCTCTCACCCTCCTTCCCTCCACAGCCACCGCCGCTCACTTCAGCTTCTGCCGCAGCCTCCTGGAGCACACGGTCTCAGCCGAAAACCTCAACTACCGCCTGCAGAGGAACCCGGGCAGCAGCCTCACCTGGCACGACGGCCGGAGCCAGCGGCCCGAGGGCGGCCGAACCGTCAAGCTCCTGCGGCAGCCAGGCACCGAGGGCTCACAGGTACCCACCGGGCTCCTCCGCACCCCGTGCCCCAGGGCTGCCCAGGGGAACATGGCTCCTCGTGTCCCGCCACCATCCCATTGATTCCCTGCAGGAGCATCCCTGCTTTCTCTGCAAGATCAGACATTCAGATCCCATTTTCCTGAAAACCTTCATGATTATTGGGCATTTAATTATAATAATATATAAAACCATAATAATTTATTATTATCATCAAGGTGGGGGCTGTGCTGCAGTGAGCTCAGTGCCTCACCTCCCCTCCAGAACCAAATTCCTTATAATGCCTTACAATCCCTGAGGGTTTGGGGTCTCTTAGCCAGGTTTCGGCCATTGTCCTCTGAAAATTCTGAGCTTTATTGCACTAAGGAGGCTGTGAGCTGTTGGTTTCCAGCCATTCACCTGCTGCCCTGGCTCTGCACAGCCATAGGAAGGAGCATCTTCCCAGAGCACGGCTCCTGGTGCTTTCTAACCCCTTCGTAACAGCAGCATTCAGAGGCGGCACGTCCAGCCGGTGAATGCTGGAAAGAAATCAGGGGAAATGGAACAGCCCAGCTTCCAGCCTCCCACGTGGTAATGGTTTTTCAGGCTGGTTTGGGAAGCAGGGTCCCTGCAGGGGTGGGTACAGTCCCACCATCACGCTGTGATGCTCACAGGAGCAGCAGCCCCAGGGGTGGAGCGTCCCCTGTCCTGGTGGCATTGTCCCCATCGCCTGTCCAGGTACCTCGGTGGCCCTTTCCCTCTTGTTTCTCTGCACAAAGTGTGGGGCCAGTGCTACCTGCACAGGGACACAGCAGCTCCTCTCCAGGTGCCAGCTGCGTCCATCATGGCTCTCCCTCATCCACCTCAACATCCCTCCCAGAGGGATTTGGGGGAGTGAAAGACTTTAATTTTGCTGTAAGCAAGGAAAAATGCCCAAGCTGTGATTGTGAGGTGATTGCAGCTCCCAGGGGATGGCTCCCACCACCCAGCTTTTCCCAGGCACTCCTGCCTCCCCGCAGCCGCAACAGCCTCCAAGCCCTCTGGCCTGCTCTCCTTGACACCGGCGCTCGATATTCACGGCTGAGAGTTTTATCAGAGAGACAGCGCAGCTCAACCAGCTGGAAAATGAGCCCGTGATTCATTACACCTCCCCTTCCCACCCAGGGGGCTTCAGCAGCCGCAGGGGACAACACGGCCTGAGCCGGCAACACAGGATTTTGGGATGCTGAGCTGGGTGCCCAGCTGTGTCTGCTGGGCAAGGCGCTTGCAGATGTGAGCACGCCAAGGGCAGATGCAGGTTGTTTGTCACCTCTTCCCTCGTGCCGCAGAGGGTTAGTCGGAAAATAGCTGCAGGAAGCTCATGGGAAGCTTGCTGTTATTTCCCCCAGCCCCTCCGCTTCTCATCATTGCTCGTTAGTGAATGCAGAGCAAATCGCCTCCTCCTCCCCGCCGCACACGCTCTGGCGCGCTCAGCCGAGTGTGAAGGAGCCAAGCGGCCAGAGGAGGCTGGGGATGCTCCTGCGGGCAGGCAGCTCTCAGAATGTGCCTGGAGGGGTGGCAGCTGCCGGGGTTCCCCCAAAGGCTGGGGTTTGGTTGGAAAAAAAAATCATAGAATCTCTTGGCTGGAAAAGACCTTCGAGATCATCGAGTCCCACTGTACCTGTCCACTGCTAAACCAGATCCCTGAGCACTTCATCTGTCCATCTTTTAAACTTCTCCAAGGATGGCGACTCCACCACCTCCCTGGGCAGCCTCTGCCAGTGACTGAGAACCCTTTCGGTGTAGACATTTCTCCTGATGTCTAATCTGAACCTCCCCTGGTGCAACTTGAGGCCATGTCTTCTGACCCTATCACCTGTCACCTGGGAGAAGAGACCAACACCCACCTTGCCAGAACCTCCATTCAGGTCGTTGTAGGCAGTGATGAGGTCTCCCTCAGCTTCCTTTTGTCCAGGCTAAACAACCACAATTCCCTCAGCCACTCTTCCTTTGCACCGGTATCGGTTCTCCCTTGGACCTCACTGTGTCCATCCTCACTGAGAGCTGCCAGCAAGTGCCATTCTCTGCCCAACAAGGAGGTCCTTGGGCAACCCTAGGATGTCTCCCAAGCCTGTGTGATGCTCGGCTGGGCTGGGAGACACCATAGGGGAGATGGCCTGGGGCTCTTGCCTGCAGCAGGAGATCCAAGTAGCTCCTGGGTGAGGGGTCTGTGCAAGGCAGGGTCCCCTCCCTCAGTGTTTCGTCTGACGCTGCTATTTCAAGGTGAGTCTGGAGGCTTCAGAGAGTGCAAAGCCAAACTCTGCCAGCATCACCACAGCCCTGTGCCTCCAGCCAGCATCTTCCCCCTTCCCATGGGCTGACCTCCTGGCCAAGGGGTCTCCCTCCTCAAGGGGCCAAACCCCACTAAGCTCTCCTCCTCCTGCTCCCTGCAGGGCCGTGCCTGCGACCACTATGGCATCTACCACACCAGCCCCACACTGGGCAGCCTGGCCAAGCCGGTGGTGCTCTGGACCCAGCAGGACGTGTGCAAATGGCTGAAGAAACACTGCCCACATAACTATCTCATCTACGTCGAGGCGTTCTCCCACCACGCCATCACAGGTATGGCAGACTCACCCACTTCATTCCCAGTGCCAATTGCCATCAGGGTGGGCAATAGCTGTTTGGAAGATCATAGTTTGGAAGGCAGATGTACCCCTCATTTCTGTCCCCTCTCTCCATGGAGATGTAGCCAAGGTGAGAGCCACCCCACAGCACCACGCATGGGGACATCCACCCAGGCTGTCAGGAAACATCTGCCACTGGAGTGAGCTCCAAGGCAAGCTGGAGGGTCTTTAAAATGAGCAGAAGTTGCCCAGGGGAGATTGTGGTTTATAAGATGGGGAGGAGTCTTCTCCTTGCCTAGATTAATATTATAGAATCACAGAATTATTGAGGTTGGAAAAGATCTCTAAGCTCATCCAGTCCAACTGTCAGCCCAACCCCACAGTACCCACCAAACCATGTCCTCAGGTGCCACAGCCACATGGTTTTTAACCCCCTCCAGGGATGGAGACTCCACCACTGCCCTGAGCAGCCTCTGCCAGTGCTGCACCACATCCAGTAAAGAAATTTTTCCTAATAGCCCATCTAAACCTCCCCAGTGCAACTTGAGATCATTTCCTCCCATCCTAACCCTTGTTACTTGGGAGAAGACACCAGCACCCACCTCATCACGACCTCCTTTCTAGGAGCTGCAGAAAGCCATGAGGTCTCCCCTCAGCCTCCTCTTCAGGCGAAACAGATCCAGGTCCCTCAGCCATTCCCAGAACCCCTGGGCTCCAGACCCTTCTCCAGCTCCGTTCCCTTCTCTGGAAGCGCTCCAGCCCCTCAAAGTCCTTCTTGGAGTGAAGGACCCAAAACTGAACCCAGGATTCAAGGTGCAGCCACACCAGCACCAGCTCCAGGAGAACAATCCCTTTCCTGCTCCTGCTTGGCCACACCATGCCTGGTCCAAGCCAAGATGCTGTTGGCCTTCTTGGCCACCCGAGCCACTGCTGGCTAATGTTCAGATGCTGTTGACCAACATCCCCAGGTCTTTTTCTGCCAGGCAGCTTTCCAGCCACTCTTTCCCAAGCCTGGAGCGTGGCATGGGATTGTTGTGACCCAAGTGCAGGACCCAGCTCAAATAAGTATAGACTAAGAATATTTTTATAGGTTTTTAAAGACTGAAAATTTTTGCAGAAGAGGAACAATATGTGCAAAGCAGGAGTCCAAGTTGCAAATGTCTTCATGCAGGTTTGAATCCAACTCCCAGCCAAGTCCTTAGAGGAGAATAACCTCTCTAGGATTTGCTCTTCCCTCTTTGGCCCCTGGGCGCTCTGGCTTTGACCCTTACGTACAAGCATCGTCCCTGTCTGACTGCGATGCGTGCATGGCCGGGCAGAGCCCTGCCAGAGCCAGGAGAAAGCAGCTGGAGGTGCCCGCAAGGGATGCAAAGTCCTAATGTAAGAGCTCAGCTGGCCCTTGCATGAGCAACAAAGGCAGCATTAGCAAATGTGCACTGGGAAACGAGGACAAAAGCTGGTTTTGAATCCCTTGTCTCATAGCCCCCAGACTGGAGGAGAGTGGCTCACTGGGACCATGGTGGCAATGCTAATGTGTTTTGATGGGTACTCCTCTTCCCCCCTCGAGACGGCCAGCTTGCACGGGGACCGTGCGCTCAGAAAAACATCTCCTGATGAAGGAGATGGAGTGGAGAAATGGAAAGCTCTTGCCTGCAGGGATGAGTTACGTGATTGCTAGCCAGTGCTTGGCCTGGGGCTGGGGACCTCAAGCTGCTCTCCAAAAGCACTTGTGAGGCTTCTCCTTCCCTGTGAGTCCAGGGGGTGAAAGAGCATTTTAGGATTTCTTCCCTTTTCCCCTCTTTATTCTCACATGAAGATGGGCTCCCGTTGGAGTTGCACATTTACGGTGTTCCCGTCACGCAGTGCTACCAGCCGGGCGCTGAGTGAGTCTGTGCTTGCAGGTCGGGCACTGCTGCGGCTGAACGGGGAGAAGCTGCAGCGCATGGGCATTGCTCACGAGGCACAGCGGCAGGAGGTCTTGCAGCAGGTCCTGCAGCTCCAGGTGCGCGAGGAGGTCCGAAACCTGCAGCTGCTCAGCCAAGGTAGGGCCGGCGGGAGGCCGAGCAGGGAGAGAGGCTGCGAAGCTGAACCCCAGGGAGGTTGTACCTCTCCTGCAGCCATCCAAACAAGGAGAGCAGCGGCTGGGTGGCTGTCAAAGCCAGAGGCACCCACCTGCACTTTGCTGGTGCAAATACAGCCCACAGCGTGGCTGGGACGGGGTGTGGAGCACAGGATGAGGTGCAGAGGGATGGGGATTGGTTGCGGTGCACAAGTTGTGGTGTACAAGGATGGGTTGTGATGCACAGCGATGGGTCATGTTGGACAGGGATGGGTTGTGACACAGAGGAATGAGTTTTGGTGCACAGGGATGGGTTGTGGCGCATGAGCTGCTGTGCCCAGGGACAGGTTGCATTGCATAGGCTCTGGTGCACAGGAATGGGTTGTGGCGCGCAGAGGTGGGTCATGGTGCAGAAGGATGGGTTGTGGTGCACAGGGATGGGTTGTGGTGAGCAGGGATGGGTTTTGGTGCACAGGGATGGGTTGTGGTGAGCAGGGATGGGTTTTGGTGCACAGGGATGGGTTGTGGTGAGCAGGGATGGGTTTTGATGCACAGGGATGCGTTATGATATACAGACTGTGGTGCACAGGTTGCGGTGCACAGCACAAAATCCATTAGTGACATTTTGCATGGAAGGGACAGGATTCTCCGGGGCTGGCAGTGTGTAAGCTGGAACATGCCACCCTGCAGGCTGTTTATTCCTTCCTCTCCTGCCTTGTTCCAGCTTCTTTTGGAAATGTCTCCTAGCTGATCCATCTGTTTGGCAGATTGTACCAACACTGTGAACCGAGCACCTCTGGGATGGGCTGTGCACCGCCGGTATGAGACCTGAACGGCACGCTTGGAATATGAAGAGACAGTTTCCCAGCCACGCCGGGGCTTCTCTCCTTCCTCCTCTTTCTCTTTCTTTTTTATGAACACATTTCAGTGCAGAGATAGGAGGTTTCCTCCAGCAGACGTGACTCTGGGCTGGGAGAAAATTAGCAAAACAGACTCTGGGACAGACAAATCTTTCCCCACCTGAGCATGATGCTTCACAGGGAAAGAAATGGGAAAAAGGAGATGATGGCAGGCAGGGCTCAGCACTGTGCACAAATCGAGTGTGGTTGTTCCCAAGACGGCTCAGAGCCACGCACAGGAATTGAAGCCTTATGCACACGGGCGACATCCCAGCACCCTTGGAGCTTATTTAGGGAGCTTTAGTTTTCTCTTTGAACTGGGCTGTCTTCCAGCATCCTAGGAGGTAACGTTATCAGCAGCAAACAAGATGACCCGACTGAAATTAAAAGCGGGCCCAAGCCACCAGCGCCCAGCTCCACGTGGTGAGTTAAAAAGGGAGCTGAGTCATCGGAACTGGAAAATCCGGGAGCAAAGGCAGCGTGGATGCGCCAGGAGGGTGCTGTGGTCTGGAGGAAGCTGTGCCAAGAGCTTGTCCTTCATCTGCCCTCGTTTGCAGGCAGACGGGGCAGCTGATGCAGGGGCCGGGTGGGAGCAGCCAGGGATGCTGCTGGGTGGTGCTGGGTGCTGCTCAGGGATTCCTGGGTGCCAGCTCACCCCCAGCCCCGCTGTCCAGTTGTGCTCCTTCCTGCAGCCTCTGTGCTCCAACCAGCTCTTTGCAGAACTCTGCTTCTCTGGGCATTTGCAAATGCTCATCCCGACCTCCTGCCCAGGAGCTGGTGATGGTACCACTGAACCCAGGCACCATCCTGATGTCCCAGCTCATCTTTAAGGTGAAGCAATGTTTACCGTTACACCTCCATCACCACCCAAACCCCTCTGGCCAGAGCCACAAACTGCTCATGCGGGCAGGTAGGGAACAACGATGCATTAAACTGAGGATTTGGGGGTAGGGTGGATGCTGTCACCTCCCTACATGCCCCCTCCGGTGATGAGGGCAGTGCTGGGGAGGTCCCAAAATGTCAGCATTCCAAAGCCCTCGGGGCATCAGAGCTGGCAGGGGTGCAGAGACAGCTCACGGTGGCCCCCCCAGTTGGGTACCCACCCACCACCCACCTGCTCCTCTGCTGGTAATAAAACAAGAGACTGTTTTTTTAACTTGCTGCTCTTCTGACTCTTTCCATGCCTGAACCTGCACTGCGGGTTTGGTCCCTCCAGCTGTTTCCAGGGCTGCTCAGGAGCTGTCTACTGCCTTAAATCCCTTAGGACCAGCACCTCGATGGGGGAGAAGGGTCCTGCCAGACAGCCCTGCAGGAACAAGCCTCAGCCTGGTTGTTTGCCAGTATTTAAACCCCCTCCAGCTTCACAGAACAACTGCAGGACGGAGAATTAAGAAGCTGCTAATTTTGCCACTGGACAGCTGAACAGAGGGGTTAGAGTTGTAGTTACCACTTCAGCGCAGGTAACAGCTCATGGCAAAGCAAAGGCCTCCAAAGCACATCTGTGAGCGGCATTACCCCTGCTAATGGGCTGTGCTAATCAGGGTGGGAGAGTGAGGGGCTGTGGGCAAGGTCAAGGCAGCTGGGGCTGGCGCGGGGGAACAGCAGTAGCCTGGTGTCATCCCTGTCCCATCACAGCAAATCTGCTCACCAGTGAAGGAGCTGAAAGATTTCCATAGGGAAATCAAAGCAGAGGTGGAAACAAGTCATTTGCACCCAAAACCAGCTCGCAAAAATTGTAATTGCTCCCAAAGATTTTTTTCCTCCTGATGTAGCCACGTAGGAAACTGTTAAACCTTCAGTCCTGGGTGGCCCAGAGCCAAAGCAAGCCCAAGCACAGCAACTTGTGGCTGAGAGCTGGGTTGATTCTTCCACCGTGGGTTTGTTTTCTGCTGGCATGGTGGGTGCTGGGGGGCAGCAGCAGCAGTGGCAGGGATACACGGGGCTGTGGGGTGCCCAGGGAGCAAGCAGCATCCCCAGAGCAGGCAGTAGCTCCTGAGTGTCTGGCTCGGGTGAGGCACATCGTTAGAGGGAGATGCTGAGCTTTTCTCCAGAGCTTCTGAGCTGTGCAGGGGAGAAATAGTTTCTTCAGGCTCTGACTCTGGCTCTGGTTCACCTAGCAAGTTGGTGGTAGATTTCCTTGAAATTCAGTTGGGGTGCTGGGATTGTCTCTAACCTCCTGCTGTAAAAGCAGGGTTCTCCCTATCCAGGTCCTGCCCCCAAAGCCTGGCTGCTCCTTGCTGAGCTCCTGAGGGGGTGTGTGGCCATGGGACCACCCCATGTGCCGTGTCCACCTGTGCTGCGCTGAGACCCAGCTCCCTCCAGCTCCTCACCTGCACAGAAGAGGCACAGAAGAAAGCAGAAACCCCACCAGTGCACTCAGCTGCAGCCCAAAGCATGGCCCTCTCAGGGTGTCCCTCTGAGACACACCTAGGCTTGCTGAGACCTGGCAGGACAGAACTGGATAAACCAAGTGAAACAATGTTCGTGGGATAAGTGGGAGGATGCTGTCCTGCCCAGCCTCCTGCCCTAGCAGGGGATGTGCCAGCTGTGCCTTCATCCTGGCTAGGATGGTGATGATGAGAATGGAACATCCTTCCACCCGGACACTGGACCACTGCTCCCGCTCTGGAAACAGTCCCAGACTCTGCCCAGGGCAGCAGGGCTATATCCAGAGAAACGCTGACTATCTGTTTGCTTTTGGTGGCTCTGGGCATGCAGCAAAATCTGTCTCTGTGGTGGCACTGAGAATGCACCATCCTCCCCATGGGCTCCTGTGTGGCCACCAGGGCTGGCGGGTGCTTTTGCCAAGCAAGAATACCTTACATGAGTCTAGCACTTATCTGCCCGTGGGATTTCAGGCACTGCCCCAAAACAAACAGCACCAAACAATGAAACGCAGATGAATCGGATGCAGATTCATGCAATATTAAAACCAGACAACAATTAAACTAAACTGAAAACGCCAGCAAGCTTAAGTCAATCCCATGCAGTGGGAAGGAGTACATGTGAGTTGACACTGCAAAGGGTCTGGCAATGGCAGCTATCAGCGAGCACACAGCTTTGTCCTCTCTGATCAACTTTCTCTGCTCATGGCAATTTTTTTACAATAAGCACTGCTGGCTTCAGGAATAATCATGGAATAATTTGGGTTGGAAGGGACCTTAAAGCCCATCCAGTTCCACTGGTTTCTGAGTTTTGAGCGCATGTTGGTGGCTTATATTGAGCTTCTCATCCCTGAGCACCCTAAGTCCTTCTTAAAAGGACTGCTCTCAAACCATTCTCTGCCCAGCCTGGATTTGTTCTTGGGATTGCCCCAATCCAGGTGCAGGACCTTGCACTAATGTTCAGCACCTTCTTTTCTAGTAAAGGAAAAGTCCAGAAGTGCTTTGCAGTGGGAGAAAAGGGTTGCAGATTATAGCAAGATTTTCAAGCAGGAAAAGAAAAGCCAATAGTTGCACATAGTAAATGTATGCCTAATTTCTCCAAGTAATTACTGAGCCTAGCTTGATGATACAGATACCTCCAGCTCTGAAACACTGCTGATTGCATCTGTCATTCAGGAAACAGTCGTTGTTCCCCCAGCATTGAAATTCCTGCCTGGCTATGAGCACAGCCTGTGATTTCCCTGCCTGCATCGGGTTCGAGGACACGGCTTGCTGAGCAGAGAGGAATGGCAGCACCTGCCACCAGCTCTGCTGAACCGAAGCCAGTTTGAAGCTGAACATCAGTCCCCAGTAGTTTACCCATTTGATCTAATTAAGTGTCTGTCTTCCCATGGGATGTCCAGGTGGGATAACAAACCACCTCAAATGGTTGCCCTTCTGGTGCTCTTAGAGCTCCCTATGAAGTTTTTTGTGCTGGAGACCTGTGGACACCCAAATGCATCGCAGCAGGACAGCAAGCAAGAAAAAAGGTGGAATCCCAGTCAGTGGTGGCAGGGGCTATATGTTGGGGCCACACAAACCCTGAGGAAGAGGAGCAGGACACGGACCGGGGGCAGGGGGGCACAGCAGTTTGGTAGGATTGCATGGATGCTGGTGTAAATCAGAGCATCTCAGGGAGGCATGAGCTGGGGGGGATGTCAGTGCATGGCAGGGGCACAGCCCAGGATGCTCCAATAGCTGCATGCCAGCACGGGCAAACCTCCAGCTGCCTTATCGCACAGCCCTGGTCCCCATCCTGGCTGCCTGGTGCCAGAGGACAAGATAGACCAGGGGGATCGCTCGTGGCGATCTCGGCAGAAGCCTTCTGCCCCAGCATGTCCTCGCTGCACATCCAGGACTAATCAATCTTGATTCATTGCTAATGAACTTGAGAGCAGTGTTGGGAATGGATCAGATGCCACTCAGGGTGAGATGGATAATATAATTAAGATTTCCTCAAAGGTCCCGTCTTTCTTACCTTGTTAATTAAGCTGATGTGGGGCCCTTCATGCAGAATGCATAATAAGAGGCTGCCAGAGATGGAGCTGGTTGTTAGCAGGAGGTGAAGCCGAGGGAAATGCTGGCATTAAGCACAGGCCTGGGAATATTTTGGCAACTGTATGGGGCTTTGGTTTTCACAGAGCAGCCAAGAGCTGATCTCTATTGAGAAATCACCACATCGTTTGCACCACAAACACATTTGGACAGCGCAGGGCACAGTGCATGGGGATGCAGGTGGAGATGGATGGGTTCATCCTGCCTGGGATTGGCTGAGCACCGCGGCAAAGCTTGTGGCTTCCTAAAACTGCAGTGTGAGGAGCAGGGCATCACTCTTGGAAAACTGTGAGCAGCCCCGTGGCCTCGAAAAGCGGCTCTCACATAGCGCTGGAGTCTGCAGCCTGGAGAGAAGGGAACGCTGCTCGGCTCCACATAGCCCAGGCACAGTTTTGGTACTTGCACTCTGGTGGTGACTTATGACAATGAATTAATGGCCTCTTCATAAGGCTGACAGTTCCCTTTAATTAGAAAGTATCACAGCAGGGATAATTGGTTCATTTCATTTTTTCCTATATTGTTTCCTTTACTTTTGGATTCTTATTCTTGGTGTCTGGATGCTCGCTGAGTGCCCTGCGTCCCAGAACTGGAGATGTCCCCAGGGCCAGCAGGCACGATGCAGGGCTTGAAGGATGGAAAGGTGTGGGTGCAGGTACCGCTGCTGAGCTGCTGCTTTTGCCAGAGCAGAGATGGGTTTGCAGCAATGACAGATACTGGCAGCATCCAGGGAGGGTTGGAGCAGGTCCCTGGCTGCCGATCTCAATGGGTCTGGCAGAGTGGTAGGAAGGAGGTGATGGCATTTGCAGGCTGGGAACCCCCAAGCGATGATCCTACAAGGCAGCAGTGACCGCTGGAAGCCCAACCCAGGGCAGGCAGTGGGGCTGAGATAAAGAATTTGTCCCCAAATCAGTAACATTTGGGTCGAGCAGCACTGTTCCCCAACCTGGATGTACAAACAGGTTTGCTGTGACCACAAGCCCTACAGAAACAGGTTGAAATATTCCCAGCCTTTCACCCGGTCGTTTTTGGAAAGGACAGTTTTCAGGCTTGGGTTTGACACAACATTTCCAGGCTGCATGTTGGAACAGGCTGGTAGTGGGGAGCTCCAGTAAAAACCTTCAACATCTCTTTCCCCCCCCAAACAAAATGAGCTGCTTTGTTTCCAGTCAGAGGATGTATTTTTTAAAACCAGAAGGGATTTGGGAATTTTGCAGCCACACAGCTTCATCACCAGCCTGCGGTCCCCGAGTCCTGTCACAGAATCATGGAATAGTTTGGAAGGGACCTTAAGGCCCCTTAAAGGCCTCCACACCTCATTGTGAAGAATTTCTTCCTAATGTCTAATCTAAATCTTCTCCCTTCCAATTTAAAGCCTTTCCCTCTCATCCTCTCACTCCATGCCCTTGTAAAAAGCCCCTCCCCAGCTTTCCTGGAGCCCCTTTCAGGTACTGGGAGGCTGCTCTAAGGTCTGCCCGGAGCCTTCGCTTCTCCAGGCTGAACAACCTCAACTGTCCCAGCCTGTCCTGACAGCAGAGGTGCTCCAGTCCTTGGATCATCTTCATGGCCTCCCCTGGGTGCATTCCAACAGTTCCATATCCTTCTTATGTTTGGGATTCTATAACTGGACACATGACTCCAGGTGGTGTCTCACTCCCTGCTGCCCTCTGTGGGGCTGCAGGTGCCCCAGGGACACAACCTCCCTCCAGGCTCAGGGCTGGATCCCTGTGAGAGGTGCCCCCCACACAAATACAGCCCTGTAAATAAGAAATTGCAGCCTCAGGGCTGCTGGGAGCTCCATTTCTCTGTGCAGACAGGAGCATTTCCTCCACTGACCTTCCCTCTTTGCATTGCAGCCATTTTGCTTTCTCTCCGTATCTAAAATTAAATCTGTTAGGATTTTCTCTCACTCTTCCCCCCCCCTCCTCTTCTTGCTTATATTTGCTGAGTGCATTCAAGCACAGGGAAGGGAAAAAAAATAATTTAAAAAAGCCATCAGCATAATTCACGGCTCACACGGATCGTCGCAGCCTCTGGTTTCCAATCAGAGGCCCGGGGAGGAGGGCTGGGGCTGCTGCACAACCCAGCAGAGATTCCCTCTTTGTTCCCAGATATCTCTGCTCCAGCCGAACCAGTCACACTGCCCGTCCTGCGGATGCAGGGGCGCAGAGATGGTTAGAGGGGGTTTGCCCCTCCTAACTCCAAGGATAATGGGGATGGAGCAGCTGCTGAGTGGGTTTGCAGCCTCCAGACCTGGCTGTGATCCTTTGTCCCAGGATAAAGTCCTGGGAGACAGTGAAGTGCCAAGTCCCTCACCCTGGACCCGAGCATCACAGTCATGCCCTTTCCCTTACCAGTCTCTGCACCTGATGCATAAGGTTCAGCTGACCTGGCCTCCCAGTTCCTCTCAGTTCCTCCCAGTGCCATCCACTGAGCATCCCACGACTCTCCCAGCAGAGACACTGGTGCTGGCCCCACACAGCCCCGTGCACACACAGCATGTAGCAGACGGTTTCGAGATGTCTCCAGAGCCAGCGGCGTGGGGAAGAGGCTCTGCAAACCCACCATCCATTTTACTCTCATAGTGTTACCGACTGGAAAGGCGCTGCTGCATCTGGGCTGGTTAATACATGTTTTAAAGTCACTCACCATTAAGTGCCCAATTAGCCAGCCCTGATCTGCACGAGGGGCACGGTGCTGGATTCAGGGATGAACAACCCACCGTCCAAAATTATCCCAACATCCCTGGAAAGGAGAACCTGCAGCCAGGAAATCAGATTGTCTCCTGCCTCTCCTGTTAGAAGATTTTTTTTGGTCGTTTCTAGCATTTTGAACTTTTGCCCAGATGTCTTTACAAGACAGAGTTGACCCTTGCTAGGGGTACCCGAGATCAGCATTGGGTTATGCGTGGGGTCACCGCACTGGCTGCATCCTGGTGGGCACAAGGGCAGCTTTGGGAGACCCAAGGCAGCCCCAGGGAACTCTTCTGCTCCGCACCAGCACAAGAGGCCAGGAAAGCGATGTCGGGAGCGCACATAGGATGGCAGCACCTCATTGTGCACATGGCCTGGCTGGGGACTGCTCTGATGGCAGCAGTGGGCTCTCCAAGACAGCCAGGGTCCCCAGGGGGATGTGGAGCCCAGGTCTGTGCTTCCCTGGGGGCAGCAGAATGGCAGGGATCTGGCCCCTCTGACATTTGGCTTGTCCTTGCTAAGCATGTGTTTGTCCCACTGAATCGTCCCATTTTGCCCTGTCCCATTGCAGGGGGATGAGACCGGAGTTCCCAGCTCTGTCAAAGGCTACCTGATTTTTTCTTGTCCTCTGGAGAAGGCAGAGCCTCAGCCCTGCCTGCAGCCCCCTCCTGCAACCCCTGCCCTCTGCTTAGCCCGATGTGGGAACCGGGCAGGGCCGATGCAAAGGAGCAGCCGCACAAAAGGTAACCCCCTCCATGGGTAAACTGATAAGAGGGTCTGCACACCATGATTTATCTGATCCTGGCTGTATAACTGCTTTCCCCTCCTTCCCCTCTTCCTGGTGTCTGTATCAATTTAATTTACACTTGGCTTGGACTGCTCCATCTCTGCTGCAAACACCTTCTCAGGCTTTTACAGCCACCGTATGTGCTGGGCTGCTTCTCTGCCTCCTCCTATCCTGCATTGTGGGAATTGTGGGAACATTGTGGGAATGGTGACCCAAGGGGCCAGAGCACCAAGGAATCACTGCTCGGCACATGTGGAGCCTTCCCCATCACAGCATCATAGCTGGTCTGGGAGAATGCGCTCTCACCCATGATCTCCTTCAGTGACGAAGACACAATGCAAGAGGAGATGCCATAGTTTCTCACACGCACGTGGGGAAAGGCATCACCACTGTCCCCACTGCTCTTCCTCCTCCTCCTGCCCTTCCCAGCACAGCTCCTTCACACCGGTACAACCCTGCACGTGAAACAAAGCACTCCTCAGCATCTGTTCTGCATTTGCTGTTCTTTCCAAGTCCATTCCTTGGCCCCTTCCCCTTGGCTCAGCAGGGCCTGAAAACAGCAATTGTGGTTGCCTTTATATTGCATTATTCCAGAGTTTCTGTACCTCAACCAGCCCACAGCCAGCCACTCTCCAAGCCTCTTTATGACCCCTCGGGGTGATTGGCCTCCCCAGTATCTCCCTCTTACCTACACTCCGGTCCTTGAGATGCAAAACTGTGCTTTGCAGATGCAGAAAATGAACACAGTGGCATTTCTGCACATGCATGTACATGCTCGCACACATGCCCAGCGTGGCTGTCAGGATGGAAGTTGTGGTGAGGTGGATGCTGGGATGCTTCTCCCAAGTAACGAGTGATAGGACAAGAGGAAATGACCTCAAGTTGCACCAGGGAAGGTTTAGATTGGATATTAGGAAAAAACTCTTTACTGAAATAGTGTTGAAGCGTTGGCAGAGACTGCCCAGGGCTGTGGTGGAGCCTGCATCCCTGGAGGGGTTCAAAAAACATATAGATGTGGCACTTTAGGACGTGGTTTTGTTGGTATGATGGGGTTGGGCTGACGGTTGGACTGGATGACCTTGGAGGCCTTTTCCAACCTTAACGATTCTATGATGCTGTGGAGATGGGTGAAGGCATCTTGGCACCGTTTTCAGCCTGACAGAGAGGAAGAGATTTTGAAGGCGCTGAAAATGCTGCCTGGTCGCAGCTGGCACATGAAGCTGCCCGACAGCCCTACCAGGCAGCTGCCTTCCTGCCTGCTGCAGGTTCACAGCCCTCCCGGCAAGCAGCTCCTTGGCTGGGAAGCAAAGCTGCCTGGATATGCCTCATTTTATACAAAGGAGGTGGGCTGTGCCCGTCCCTCCCACCCCGCTGATCACCCTCCGCTCTGCCGATAATAATACCTAGCAATTACACAAAGCTTTCCCTGCTCTACACAGACATTAATTAAGCTCTTTCCCCCCCACCCCCGCAATGGAGACAAAGAGGGAGAACTGCAGGGAAACTCCCAACTTGGGTTGAGTTTTATTCGCTTTATTGTGGCTGCGCCATGGGGCCTCCTAATTCTTAGTGGCACCACATGAGCCACGCATCGGCGATGGTGCTGCAGGGCAGCCCCGACAGTGAAGATCGCTCTGAGTTTTGCTCTTACATGGCAAAATTTGACTGGTTTTCCCTCATTTCCAGACAGTTGCAGCCACTCAGATGGCAACGCTGGATGCCGACACCAGCTATCAAGACTTGCTCTGCCCTGTGACAAGTTTCTGAGGGTCACGAGCTCCATGGAGGCGACACCTCCAGGTTGGGAGCTGGGAAAATGTCTGTCCCATGGGTCCTGCACTGGCCTTGCACCCAGCTAGGATGGCTTTGCAAGAGGACCTGGAGCCTCCTCCCAGCTTCCTGCACCCCAGAGACTGAAGGGGAGGATAGACGGGCAGGGGCTGGAGGGTGGGACAACAAGGAGGACACCCTGCAGGGCAGGAAAGCAGGCAGGGTATCCTGGACGGGACGATGACAAGCAGGGTGTCCTGCCTGCACCCCAGTGGGCAGAATAACAGGCAGGACACCCCGGAGGGAAGGGTGAAGGCAGGACAGCTTGTCTGCACCCTGCAAGGCGGGACAACAGGCAGAACACCCTGGAGGGCAGGATGACACACAGGACACCCTAGAGGGCAGGATAATGGGTCAAACACCTTGGAGCAGAGGATGACAGGCAGGACACCCTGAAGGGGAGGAGAGCAGGCAGGACACTCCACCCGCACCCTGGAGGGCAAGATGACAGGTCAAACACCCTGGAAGGTCGGATAATGGGCAGGACACCTTGTCTGCACCCTGGAGAGCAGGATGACACACAGGACACCCTAGAGGGCAGGATGACAGGCAGGACACCTCGGAGCCGAGGATGACAGGCAGGGTATCCTGCCCGCACGGTGGAGGGCAGGATAACAGGTCAAACACCCTGGAGGGCCGGATAACGGGCAGGACACCGGGGGTGGGGAAGGGTGTGAGAGGCAGGACACGGTGCCCACACCCCGCCGGCCCCTGTCCTTGGCGGGTGCGGTGGACCGTGCCGTGCCGGAGCCGGAGCCGGAGCCGGAGCCGGAGCCGGAGCCGGAGCCGCTCCCCCGGCCCCATCCCGCCCGGTGCCCTCGCTGCGGGCCGGGCCGGCGGGGCGGGAGCGCGCATGAGCCGCGGCGGAGCGGGCGGGAGCGGGCGGGGCGGCAGCGGCGGGAGCGCCCCGGGCCCCGCACGGCGGCCCCGCACCGGGTGGGGGGGTTTGGGGCGGGGGGGCCGGTCCCCGCGCCCCGCACCGCGGCCCCAGGTAAGCACCAAGCTGCGCCCCCCCGGCTCTCCCCCCCCCTTCGCGCCCCCCCCCGCGCCGCCATTTTGCCGCGCGCGTCCCCTCCCCCCCCGCAGGGACCCGGGTGGCGGCGGGGAGGGGCGGGGAGGGACAAGGACGGGGACAGCGGCGCGGGCAGGGGGCAGCGGCCCCGCCCCCCCATCCCCCCAGGGCTGCTGGAGGGGCTTCCCCTGCGCGGGGGGCGGGCAGGGGCAGGGAGGTGGCCTGCCTGTCACACCGCTCCCCCCCCCCCCCCCAGGGTGTTCTGTGTTTCACCCCCCTGTCAGGGTGCCCTCCTTCTTGTCCCTCCCTCCAGGGTGTCCTGCCTGTCACCCCCCCTCCAAGGTGCCCTGTGTGTCATCCCCCCCCTCCAAGGCGTCCTGCTTCTTGTCATCTGCTCCAGGGTGTCCTGCCTGTCACCCACCCCCCCGGGTGTCCTGGCTGTCACCCCCTTTTCACGGTGTTCTGCCTCTTGTCCCACCTTCCAGGGTGTCCTGCATGTCATCCCCCTCCAGTGTGTCCTGCTTGTCACCCCACCTCTGGGGTGTCCTGTGTGTCAGCCCCCCTCTGATATGCTCTGCCTGTCTGACCAGCTGAGGCAGAGACTTCACACAGTGGAGAAGGGTCTTCTGCACCCAGAGTGGGTGCTTGGTGGGAGCACGGTGGCTTCACACCATGGCGTGGGTACTTCCCTACGGGAGAGCCTTGCCAGGGCTTCAACTGCTGTGGGTGACAACCAGGGCTGCACCGCTTCCTTATGGAGATGCCCGGGCATCAGCCATGCTCAGGGAGGCCAGGGCTGCACCGCTTCCCTATGAAGATGCCCAGTCACCGTCTGTGCCAAAGCTGCACCACTTACCTACAGAGATGTCCGGTCACTGGCTGTGCCCAGGGCTGCACTGCTTCCTTACGGAGATGTCTGTGCACTGGCCATGCCCAGGAAGGCCAGGGCTTGAGAAGCTTCACCCTCCATGTGATCCCTGTCAGGAAACCCCCAACAAGGGCGATTTCGCTCCCACCTCTCCTGCCACTTCATCATCTTTATTCCTGGGAAGTTTCTCCCAGCACGTGGTCGTGGCTCTGATTCGGCCTTGAGTTCATGGGAGGGAGCGCAGCTCCTCCGATGGCAGCGCCCTTTGGCATCCAGCATCTGTTGGCCTCGTCACATCTCTGCCTGCATCCTGCCTGGTGCATCCCTTGTGCCAGGGTAATGCGGGCAGGGCCGGGCAGCTCGCTGGCCGTTTTGGCATTGCCTGCATCTGGAGCCACTGGGGAGTTATTGATGATGAGTGGAGTGGATTGACAGGCGGTCAGGCACAGTGCATCCATAACAATAGGACTGGGTCGGGCGGCCCATCAAGAGAATTTGTGTTCCGGACCCATAGGTGATGTTTCCATCTCATAGCCATAAGGATATCGTGGGGCCGAGAGAGTCACAGCCATCCCTGGCTCTGTGCGTGCTCCTGTGGACCTGATGCCAGGTCACGGGCAGACATTTATGCATGAATGTATTTCCCCTTTTCCAGGTTGTGCCCGGTTTCCAGGTTGGGCCCAGTTTCCAGGTTGTGCTCGGCCTCAGAGCCCGACGGCTCCGCACAAGGGGTCTGTCACAGAGGGAAAGAGCCTGGCGGGGTGGTGAGTGGCAGGGACGATGCCACTGAGGCTCTGCTCATCCCATGCTGGCTCCATAGGCTTTTTTTGTGGAGCTGGAGTAGGATGTTTTGAAAATTCTGCTGTGAATGTCTAAATAGGCACCTAAAACCAAGCTGGAGGATTCATCAGCGAAGAGGCTGTCAGTCCTGACCTTACATCACATTTCTGCCCCGCTCACAGGCAGGACCTGCCGATATCCCCTCCTGCTGCCAGATGTGAAAGGGTTTTCACCAAAAACATAGTGGAGGCATGGAAGTGCATGGGCTGGCGTCTGGTTTCAGCATGTGCTACTCAAAAATGAGTGAAGAGTTTGGACACTACAAAAAAACCCTGAACTATGCAACTGTGGACAGATTTCTGCTCTCTGGCTCCAGGGCAATTCCTCCAAGATCCCTGGGGTTGTATCGATGGTCACGGAGCGGAGTTTGGCTCTCACTAAGTGGTTTATGGGGTTTTTATTTTTTAATTAGTCGAAAAGTAAGAAGGGGAAAAAAAATTCAAAGAAGTATTTGATGTGGAAAAACAAAAGACATTCAAAATGTCCTGAACTGGCCAGAAGGGATCCCTTTGAGGGGACAGGTGTGTACGGGGAGCAAGAAGTGTCCAGCTGCAGGAGCAGGGCTGAGCCAGGCACCTCGGTGGTTTTGAGAAGGGAGTGCTAGGAAGTGATGCTTGGCACCACCCCGGCTCCCGTGGTTCGGGGTGCGGTGCTGCGGGGTGCTCAGGGTCACCAATGGAGTCTGCTCTTTCTGTCACCCTTTGCTAGTCATCCTGGAGCTGCCCAGCAAGGTGGACAAAGAGGTTTTGTGGTCTGTCACCTGTCCCACACGAGCCTAGCCTGTTCGGGGTGTCTCACTCCTCGGGGTATGAGCGTGCTGGTGGCTGGTGTTGTGTGTGTGAGTCCTGCTCAGCCTTTGCCTAGCGCTGCCCTCCCTCCCCTCTCTGCTGGGCTGTGTGCCTGGCCCAAGGGTGAAACCACAGCATGATTGTGTTTCAGCACTAGCCCAGGTTGGGTAAACATGTCAGCTGAGTGGATTTCCCCTTGGTTTTCACCCCATTGTGGAGTGCAGAGTTCTCGTCGTCTTCAGCTTTCAGTTGCCTGGTCTTTTGTGAGCCTTTTTATTTTTCCTTTTTAATTTGAGCAACTTGCCTGAGGATTGCTCAGAGGAGCAGGAATGGCAGGGAGCAGCACAGGAAAGGGGCTGGCACATTCAGTCATGGTGGATCAGAGACAGTAGCAGTGTCCACATGAATGAAAGTGGAGCTGCTATTTGGGAAGGGGCCACTGGTACCCCTCTCTATGCCATCCCTGGGAAGGAGCCACAGGCAGTCAGGCTGCAGCTCCTACCCAGCTCTCCCACCAAAAGAGCCTGAATTAGCAGAATAAATGATGCCTGTGTTCAGCACCAAATGCTAGAGAACCTGTTGCCAAGGCAGGAATTTCTCACTTGATCCGATTAACCTTTGTGTCCCTGCAAACAAGCACATATGTGTCAGCAGCAAAACACAGGCTGGAACCTTTTGCCAGTTCTTCTCGGAGCATCTGGGCTGTGTGCGATGTACAGTGCCTGATCCCGCAGAAAGTCCCTGGGGGCACCTCAGAAAGGACTGTTGGACCCCCGTGTCCAATGTATTGATGGCATGGCTGGTGATCTGGGAACACGGGAGAAGCTGCCCTGACCTCCACCATCCTTCTGGGCATGAGGACAGGTGGGATGAGTCTGGATGCTCAGAGTGTCAACTTTATCGAGTTAAACGACGCTAAACCTGATCTCGCGGGAGGGATTGGAGGTGACGGATGAAATCTGTGTGTTAAAAAACCCGTCTGTGGGGGAGAGAAGTGTTGATCAAAGGCAAGGAAGGCAGAGGTTAGTGCTCAGTCACACTGAGCTTCAGCACTGTGCCACGACCAAGGTCTCGGGGCTGGATGCAGCCATGGTGATCCAAGAAATCACCTCCCAAGGGCTTGATGTTCTCCATGAGGAGATGTGGAGGACTCCTTCCCTTGGGGCCATGCACAGCATCTCACGACACAGCCTCTGTCCTCCTTGGCTTTGCTTGTGCTGTCAGGAGAGGAGAAAGGTACTCGAAACCACTCAGGATCAGAACCAGCCGTGCTGTGGGCTTCCTCCCGGCAGCGCCGAAGTGGAGGGGTATCCTGCCGCCTGCTTCCATCAGGAGCAAGATTGGGCCTTCTGCAATAATTCCTGATGTTCATTATTTATAGAGAAGCCAAATTGAATTATTAATACGGAAAATTCAGATAACATTAACAATTCTCAGTTTATAACAGTTTCCCATTAATAAGGAAAATTGGAAATTTATCACTACATCTGTTCATTAAAAATCACTATTTTTTTCTTTCTTTTGGTGTCTTAAATGAAAGCAGAGAAATAAACGGAGAGGAAAAGCCATTTATTCGCTGCTTCTCTGGGCAAAGCCAGCCCATAATTTTTAATAAAGTCTTTGCCGTTACGTGTGGAGGGGAAACCAGCCTATAATGAAAGCAGCTTCTCAGCCATGTCTGTAGCGTTGCTCGACCGTGGAATAAAATACTCAGAAACACATCCCATTTCTTCTCTTTGTGGGAATCTTTAAGCCGCAGGATAGTTTTCCAGTTTCCCTCCCTCCCCAGCAGATCCCCTTGCTTGCAGCATGTGTTGCTCCCGGCTCCGAGGAGTGAATTTTAACGCCTCCCCTGCTTCTTTCAGAGATGGCGGATTCCTGTGCCTGTAAAGGTGGAAGGAAAACTGCAGGCTCGAACAAACCCACTGCCGGCAAAGAAAGCAGGACGGAGACGAGGATAAACCCACCGGCAGAGCTGCCCAAGCTCGGTAAGGAACTGGGTTTTCTTCCCTTGGGGGTGCATAAGGGAGAGGGTATGAGCCTGGTGGGGAGGGAGTGGCTGCAAAAACGAGGGGATGCGATTGCATCAGGTCTTAGCGTGGCTCTTCTCCTCGCTTCGACCCACAACAAGGGCCGTGCTGGGCCAAAAAAGCCCTCGGAGCTGCAGAGAAGCCGGTTCTCCACGAACAGGAGGGGAGGGAGGGATGGAGACAGTCCCTCCCTTTCGTGAGGCGTGCGTCTGGCTTAACGAGCTGGGTGTCTCGCTGCCGATTTATCGTGGTGGGAGCTAAGTGTTACATCAAAGGATGGAAAGGCTTAAATGAGTTCAGACCATCTGCTGTCTCCCGTGTCGCAGCCCCTGGGATGGAGGCTTGTGAACAGATGAGCCCCGTGGGACCCACTCACTAAGGGCTGTCACTCTGATGGATCGCTGATTTCTCTATCCAGGAATCCCCAAGCCCGAGGAGATGTTTTTTCTCCTGTCTGCATATGATGGGCAGATTCCCTGCATGGAGAGGCTCTCGCTGCCTTTATTTCACTGATGGCTGCTCTGGACACCACAGGTTGCCAGGGCGAGGGTCAGACATAGAGTTGTGTATCAGATCAGGCCCCCAAAATCGGTGGCCTCACATGGAAATGCCTGTGCTCTAAATGTTTCCCCAATGTCGCCCTTCCCTTAAGGGGGTTGAGGCCGTGATTGCTAACAGAGGGGTGTAACTTATTGCTAAGGGGAACAGACTCCAGCAGGCTGTAGTATGAACATACCTGTGTTCAGGAGAGCATTCTTTCCTGCCCCACATCTTGTCAGCACCTGTAGAAGTACAAAAGCCCCCTTTTTAGCCCTTCTTTGCAGTTTAGATGGACTGAAATCAATAAGGCAGAGTGAAGGATGCTCTGTGATAAAGTCATTTTGTTGTTTTCCCTGGGAAAGTGCTGGAGGTGGAAACTCTGCCAGGGTTCACTTCCTCGGGGCAAGTTAAGCTTGGTGGGAACTGGGGAGACAGGGGATTCTCCTGCAGTCACTTTGCTGGCTTCCCTTGGATGCAGCAGCTTTGTTGGTACAGGGAGCATCCTTTCCAAGGCAGGTGTTGATTCAGAGGAGACTCAAGCCCATCAGCAAGGCATCCCTGTTTCTAAAGAGGATGCTGTTTCCACCCACCTGACTCAGCATTCAGCTGGGATAACCCTGCAAGGGCACAGTGCCACGGTGCCAGCCGTAACCCCGAGCACTGGTGAGGTTCCTGTCTCCTGCAAGCACCCATAAAGTCCAGGGTTTAGCAGAGCTGCCAGGTGTGGGATGCTGGAAGGGGAGACAAATTTTCTGCTCTCCGTGTCCTCATTATCCCCAGCCGACAACTGGTCAGCTGGCTATTCCTGTGCACTTGTTTGGCACAAAAGGTCCCTAAAAGTTTTGAAAGTTGTGAAAAGAGAGGAGAGCCATCACTGAGCATCTGCACGAGCCACAGCTCAAGATGTGCTGGGCTCTGTGGGGTGTTTCCAATTTGGAACATTTTAAGGGTTTAGGAGAGAAAGCAGGAAACAGGGAGAAAAATAAGCAGGTAACTGCAATGTTACGAGCTTTTGCTCTGGTAGTATTTGGTGGTTTTTCATAAACTCCCAGTTCAGGGAGTCCTGGGATGTGCAAGAAACATAGCTCCAGCTCACATGTACTGTGAGATGTTTGCGTGCATGGTGGAAAAGCCTGGTCTATGTGTGCATTCTGGAGAAAATATGGAACCTGTAGGGCAGCTGCAGAGCAGAGATGTCCTTCATGAGCACTCACCATGAATTTCTAAATGCAGCCTGCATTGTTGCACCATAATGAGTGCGATGTGGGGTGAAACTTGCAAAACCCTCTCCTTTTCTTAGGGCCATGAGCCGTTTTAGGGCAGGAGCCAGGCAGGTAGGAGTCCAAACTGAACAGGATGTTTCCAGGACACCGTAGAGGCTGCCTTGCAGGGGGGCAGGTAGTGGCTTTCTAAGGACCTGTTTTTATAGTCCATAATGGTCACCACCTCCTGCAGACGAGGCCTGCAGGTCCAAAGGGATTCCCAAAGGATGCTACATCACCAAGGGATGCTTTTACAGGTATCAAAGTGGAGCCAGCCAGCCAGTGTGACTGCAGGGGACTCGAAATAAATGAGTCAGCTGCCTTGTTTGCTATTTTGCCCCTGGCTGCTGGGGCAGAACAATGAAAAGGGGGAGTGGGTGTGGTTTGGCAGTGCCTTTGTAGGTAACTGGTTGGCTTTCTGTTTGATCTCCCTCTCTTGTTCCGAAAAGGAACTGGATTGGCTTCTGAGCACAGGTGGCACCAGGCTTAGAGCTGAGCTCTGTTATCTCAGGAGCTAGAAGGGTTGCCGACTCAGCTTCCAGCTTCTTCTTCTTACCTGATTTTCACCAGAGAAGGGTGTTTTACAGGCTGAGTTTAGGTTTATTTAATCTCAGTTATCCTCTCCTAGCTGTTCTGGGGTTTCTCTTTCAGGGGTGCTTTTTGGCTTGTTCCCGTTCTCATAGCAAATGGCCTTTTTTCCCAGTCCCATCGATTAAACCCTCATAGATCTTAATCCACGTTTTCTATACATGGTATTTCCCGTTGGCCAGACGCATCTGTCCAACTTTTCTTTGGGTTCTGCTGGCTCCCAGCATCACTTACAATTACAATTTAGCCCTCAAAATGCAGCTTAAGGCCTGCCAGAAGCACAGAGCTATGGGAGGACAGCTCTGGGCAAGGGGAGCAGGGTTTTGCAAGATTCCCGAGACCTGTGGGGTGATCAAGGTGCTCTGTTCCTTCTTGGAGCGATGGGAGGTTGGATGTGAGTGTGTATTGATTTGGTGAACTGCCCTCAGCCCCTGTGTACAAACCATGGTGAAAGTTGTCATGGTGTTTGTACTGCTTTATTTGCTCCATTTTGGGTGTGAATTAGGTGAAACTGAGCAGTTTGCTGCTGTTTTGAGCCAAGGTGTCTGGTCTGGGGCAGTTTAGTATGCTTGTATTTGGTGAGGCCCGTTTCACAACACTGGAGCCTTTGTAGTCTTCCTTGGTTGCATTTTCTGGTTGAACTGAGCATGTTTCTGCCCCACTGGCATTCAGCCCCTGCTCAGGATGCCACAAGAGTCTGCTCCGAGCACACACAGAGCCATGACCCTTCATGAAGGTGTCCCAGTGGCTCCTTCTTGCCCTGTGATAGAATCACAGAATCACTGAGGTTGGAAAATACCTCTAAGATCATCCAGCCCAATCATCAGCCCAAACCCACTGTGCCTACTAAACCATGTCCTGAAATGCCACATCTACGTGTTTTTTGAACACCACCGAGGACAGAGACTCTACCACTTCCCCAGCCATCCCTATCCCTGCTGCTCCCTCTGTGCTTGTCACATTCTCTAGGCCATCTCCTCCAGCAGCAGTGCAAAGGAGATGGGGTGTTTCTGTCCCCAACAGCCGGCCCAGGGCCCACTGTGCTGACCTAGGTACAGATTTCTTTTCCTACATAGCATAGTTGTTGAAGGATTCCTTCCAACCCAAGTGGAAGAATGGTTTTCCAAAGCAAGCCCCAGCTGTGCTGAAACCACTCTGTGTAAATCATAGAATCATAGAACGGTTTGGGTTGGAAGGGACCTTAAAGCCCATCCAGTTCCAGCCCCGTGCCATGGGCAGGGACACCTCCCACTGGATCAGGTTGCTCAAAGCCCCATCCAACCTGGGATGGGGCAGCCACAACTTCTCTGGGCAACCTGTGCCAGGGCCTCACCACCCTCATCATGAAGAATTTCTTCCTAATGTCTAATCTAAATCTTCCCCATTCCAATTTAAAGCCATTCCCGCTTGTCCTGTCACTCTTGTAAAAAGCCCCTCCCCAGCTTTCCTGGAGCCCCTTTCAGTACTGGAAGGCCACTATGAGGTCTCCCCAGAGCCTTCTCTTCTTCAGGCTGAACAAGTCCAAATCTCTCAGCCTGTCCTCATGCTCCAGCCCTTGGATCATCTTTGTGGCCTCCCCTGGGCTCATTCCAAAAGTTCCATATCCTTCTTATGTTGGGGATTCCAGAACTGAACACAACACTCACAAATGAAAGGAGAAGGGTCAGGAAAGCCCAGGAGAAGCAGCTGCAGGTGTACGGGCCTGGACACTGAATTGCACGGGAGTTGGCATTGCCTTCCAAAAGGGAATTTCCATCCTTGCCAGAGCCAAGGCAGACCCTGTGCAGAGCGAGGGAGCCAGCTGGGCAGCAGGACGGAGCCAGCTGGGCAGCAGGATTGCTGGGACGGTGGTTCCTCTGGCACAGCTGGCCAGACAGCAGGGGACCTGTGCTGTGTCTGTTTGCAGGAAATGCAACCAGTGACAAAACCGAAGGCAGGAAGAAAGGACGACCCAAGGCTGAGAACCAGGCGCTGAAAGACATCCCTGTAAGACCCCACGCGCTCTGATCCCCGGTGCCTGTCCTGTGTTGCTCCCTCTGACTTACCCTTCATGCATTGCCACACTGTGCGCTCCAGCCAGCCCCACTCCGGGGTTAAACCTGCCTTCCCAGTGGTTTCATCTTCAGAGGAACCTTGTCCTGGGCTCAGAAAGATCTTGGCCTCTGAATCCCCTCCCTGCAGGCACCCAGCATCCTCCAAAACCCTGATGGGGAACAGTACCCCTTCTCCAGCCTGTCCTTCCCGGGACCATTCCCAGATGAGCTGGATTCTCTTCCAGCCACATCAGGTTTGGCCAATGATCTGGCAGCTCTGGCAAGGGGTGATTTATTCCCTACAGAGTTCTGTGGTTTAATTCCTGCACGGTAGTGTGGACAACACACAGAGCAGTTTGTCATGAGAGCGTGAGCATGGGGTGATTTACTGTCTAGATGAAATGTGGAGTGGTTAAATCACCCAAGCAACTTCCGGTCTGATTTATTTCCCAGCCTGGCCGGGACCACGCGTGCAAGGCAGGACAAGGTAACTTCTCTGGAGGAACCATTGGCCTGTAGAGCCTGCAGCTCTGTCCCAGTACCCCTCACTGAAGGGAGCATTGCTGCACTGAAACACACCCCTGGGGTCTACTTTGCAGCTATGTGGTGGGGAGGAGTAGTCGGGAACGATTGAGGGTCCCATGTGCCCCCCCAGCCCCCTTGGGATGCACTGACACACACCTGAGTACACAGTGATCTTTGCTCAGCTGTTCCTCTTGTCTCTTCTGTTCCCAGCTCCCCCTGATGAACCAGTGGAAGGATGAATTCAAAGCCCACTCCAGGGTGAAATGTCCCAATTCAGGCTGCTGGCTGGAGTTCCCCAGCATTTATGGCTTGAAGTACCACTATCAGCGCTGCCAAGGGGTAAGGAAACTGGAGGGCTGTGTGTCCTTTCCAGTGGTCAGCTCTTATGCTACCATCTATGGGGTAAAACTCCTCTCAGGCCTTAAACCGCAGGAGAAATGTGAGATTGAGATGGGGACGGTACAGATGGGCCAGAGACACTTTGCGAGGTGTGTACGAGAAGGACTGGGGTCCTCTAGCTCAATGTGAGGTCTGGCCTGAGGGGATCATGGGCCATCGGTAACCGTTTAGAGGGGCAGAAGGGTGTTACGCATGATGTGTGTTTGTGCCTGCTGGCATCCATGCCTGCCTCTCTGTCCCTGCTCCACACAGGGTGCGATCTCAGAGAAGCTGACCTATTCGTGCTCATACTGCGAAGCTGCCTTCACCTCCAAAACCCAGCTAGAAAAGCATCGGCTCTGGAATCACTTGGACCGGCCAGTGCCAACCAGCAAAGGGGAAAACAAAGTGCCGAAGGCCATTGGGAAGAGCAGCGGCAAGAAAAGGTACCAGGCTGTGGCTGGGCTGGGTGGTGGTGGCGTAGGGCTGGCTGGGAGAGGGGAAACGTGCCTGCCTCCATCCCCAGGATCTGGGCTGGCGAGGGGGGAGAGGTGTCAGGACATTTGTCTAACAACCCCTCTTTAAACAAGCCCTCTGTGCTTTGCCCTAGAGCTGCTGAGAGTTCAGCTTGCCCCACCATCCATCCCAAACAGGCAAAGACGGAAAAAGCCGTGACCCAGGACCACACCGAGAATGGCGAGTGCCTGGCAGAGAGCCGGGAGAGCAAGGAGTTTCAGATCGCAGCAGCTGAGGCGATGGCAGCCGCCACTCCCACGGCAAAGTCCTCGAGCGGCAAGGATGCTGTGCAGCAGGGGGGCAGCCAGGCCTCACTGCAGGAGGAAGACCCCGAGAGGATGAAGCACAGTAAGATTAGAGCCTGGGGCTATGCTGGCTCAGGAGCCCAGGGAGGGGTGTCCCGCAGGTAGGGGCTCTGCTCCAGCCAGCGCTGCGAGTGTCTCTCTGAACATATCCAAGCCTTTTTACAGCATCCACATAATTTGTCCCCCCTGGTTTATTGCAACAGAGAGTTCCACTGGGAGTTAAAACCAGGTGGCAGCTGTGGTAGAGGTATTATGTTTCTCTAGGACCTGTAGGTTTGGAAATGGGTTACATTCCCTGCAGCACAGCAAGCAGCTGTACCAGCCCGTCTGTCCTCACTGAGTGTGGCCATTTAAACTAGGGTGGACCTGGCAGATATGTTTTTTTAAGTACTGGGAAAGGGTCAGGAGGCTCACGCTGTCCAGGACTGCTGAGGGGCTGGCAGACAGGGCCGTGGTTGTCCCCATCATGGCATGGGGAGCTTGCAGCTCTGAAGTGGGCCACCACCAGCCACCTCCTGAGGCTGTGGAAACCACACGGCTACAGGAGCAAGACAGAGCCACAGCTTCCACTGTTTGAGCTGGTCTTGGATAGCATTATTTCTCCTGGTTTTGTGGGTTGGGAAGCAGCATCCTGTTATTTTTGGTAAGGTGGCTACTTCACTCAACAGCCCTGTATTTCACAGGGGTAAAGGCCTTCTGAAGGTGATACATGTGTCCCCCCTTGCCTTAGGCCTGCTGCAGCCCCCCTAGCAGTACAGTTATTTGACCAAATCTCTCTCTCTGTTTCTCTCTTTTGAGTCAGGAAGGAAACAGAAAACTCCTAAGAAATTTACGGGGGAGCAGCCATCCATCTCGGGGACATTCGGCCTGAAAGGTAAAGGAAGGATGAGCCTGGTCAGTTGTAAGGTTGTAGCTTCTCCCTGGAGTGTTTCAGGGAAGCACTTTCTCCAAGACACAACCACCTGGAGCCCAGGGGTATCAAGCTGGAGGAGGAGATGCCTTTTACCCTAGGAGTGTCATAAAGAGGGTGAAAAGCAGCGGCAGAGCTTGCACTGATAACACCCTGCCTGCTCTGCTTGGGAGCCTGTCGCTGAGAAATAAGGGAAGAAAAGAAATCACCCAGGTATGTCCAGCTGTAACACAAGAGTAATGACCTGCTGACACAAGCAAGACACAAGAAACGTCATCTCATCATCATCCCACCATGCTGGGATGTCACATTATTTCCAATGGCATCGAGAAGGATTTCTACTGCATAGAAAGGCTGGGTGACGCATCCATCCCTCAGAAAGTGTCTCCAGTACTGGTCGCCCACATTCAACAAGATGAATTCAAGAGGGAAGACACGTGTTACCAGGATGTTTTCTGAGAGGAGGCTCAGAAGTTGACTGCTTCAGCCTGATAAAGCAAGAGCGAGTGGGACTGTGGTCGTGCTCCATAAATACACCCAGCTGGGTGCAAAGGAGGGAGGAAACCTGGAGCGTTCCTGGCATGAGAGCAACTGGGTTCAGACTGGCTGTGAAATTCATTCAACCAGGGAAATAAAAAGCGAGTTTCCAGGCACTGCAGGAGGCGGCATCTTCCAGTACGAGAGGCACTCAGGGAGAGGCACTAATGCCTTTGACGGAATTAAGCAGTTACGGAGGAGCAGGCTGGATGTGGTCTCTGCAATTTCTTGTCCCCTGGCTCCTGGGAAGCCTGAGATTGTTTCTCTTAACTTCCCCATAGAGGTTCTGTCATGGACTGAAATGTCTGCTGTGGATTCCCTGGGAATAAGCTGGTCCCCCCAGTTATCTGCTGCCTCAGATGGAGAGTGAAGATCCAGCAGACATTTGCCTGCATCCCAAGTTTCCATGGGGCTGTTTGCTTCCCAAAGACAAGGGTGCCACCAGCCTGGCGTGTGGTGCTGTCTCTGTTCAGGCATTGGGTTTGCAAGAATCGTGACCCACAAATTCAGGGATGTGGACCTTCGGGCAGGTGTGGATATGACCCTGGCACAGGGCTGAACTGCACATGCATTTGAAGGTGGCTGAACCCAGGGGAGAACCCCCCTCTTCTCTTCCCCAGCCTTTCCAAAGCATCATTTGCAAGTCACATCTTCCATTTCTTACGTCAGCTCAGGAACTGCTGAGGGATGGTAGCCGGGGGTCGGGCAGCCCTTCATGCCAGAGTGCCCTCAGCACGTGCTGAGCCTCCTCCTGCTCACTTGGCTCTGCTCGCTGCTGGGAGGATGCCTCAGTTGCTGACAGCCAATGCCTTTAGCATGGAATGGGAATCACATGCTTTGCCCGTGCAGTCATGTGAGGATGCAGCACAGATGAAGTGGGAGAGTGGATGTGCTTGGGAGAAGCTGACTGCGAGCCTTGTGCCCTGCCTGCACAGGGAGCCCTGCCTTCCAGTTCCTCTTTGCCTTGCAGAACAGTCACCAGCAACTGGGGGGTCTGTGCCAGGTTTCCTCTTCCCTATGTGCCTGTCGCCCAGTCACCCTCCTCTCTTCTTCCTTCTCAATCCTTCCCAGCACTTGGTGGGGCCAGGAGAGACCCGTGTTCATCGTGATGATGATGTGCATGCAGATCCGCGGATGAATGATCCTGCGGGATCTGGTGTCTGGGGTCCCAAAGTTTGCCCAGTTTTTTGAGAGGGATGCCAGTTCCTTGGCGTAAGCAGCTGAACAGTGCAGGTTCTGCAGCACAAAGATCATTTTGTATTCTGAATTTGCTGTTCCAATTCCATTCTACTTTCTTGCAGAATGCCCTTTTGCCTCCTCCTCAGCGTGTCTTCCCCACAGTCTGCCTTGCTGGAAGCATCCTGCACCAGTTTGACATAATGTTTCCATAGTTCCTAAACTGTCTGTGCTGGGGGAAATGGTTCTGTTTATAAAACACCACAAACTGTTATGATTTTTCTTGTCATAATTATGGACCTGGTCCCACACATACAGCCTGGCTGACCTGCAGCTAGGTCAGCATCCCTAGTTCAGAGGTAAATATTGGTTTTCCCCACTAAATGCGAGTGGGTCTGAAAATTTCGAAGCAAGTACTGAATAAAATCCTCTCTCTACAGGTCTCGTCAAAGCAGAGGACAAGGCAAAAGCCCATCGAGCCAAGAAGCTGGAGGGCAGCAGCAACATGGAGGAGCTGAAAAAGAAACCTCCAGGAGCTGGTGTGAAGAAGGAAGCTGCTGTGCATGTCCCGCCAGGTGAGGCTGGTGGAGGCAGAGCACAGGCAGCAGCCCTGTGTGCAGCTTAGCTGCTTTGTGAGCTCAGTCCTTCGCTCTGCTACAAGCTGCCACGGCCCCCACCTTCACACTGTGGCCCCCACGGTCCCTCCACGGTCCCCACTTCCATGCCATGGTCCCTATCTTCACGCCACAGTTAGTGGTCCCTGCACTCCTCCCAGCCCAGTGGGCTGTTTGCTGGATGAGATTTCTAGCAGATTTGTGGGTAAAAGCAGCCAAAAATCAGAAATGGAAGCACACAGTTCCTTCCCTTTTGAAGTTCAGCACAGACATGGAGACAGCCACTGCTCCTAAAACACTAGTGCCTCCACAATTGACATCCCAAAGGGGTGCCCTAGCTTTGCTTCACTGCCAGGACAGACCACTGCAAGTGTTGGGAGATTGGAACCAAATCCTTGTTCCACCTGGCTTCAGTGTGACCGTTATTTGGGTCAGCATCTGGAATGATGGCATTTTTCTAGCACTGTCTCCGTGAATGACACCAGTGCATACCTGGGCATAGTTACATCTCCTCCAAGGTGCAGCCTACACCCTAGCACAGGTTGCTGACTTTCCTTGAGAGTTCAGGCAGCAGAAGGAATGCAGGATGTGTAAGATAAACACAGCTGCGTTGCCTTACACTGCTTTCAAATTCAAATAAACGACTCTGTGATCTCACAGCCGTGCAAAAGCATCCAAATAAACAGATTTAGAGGATTTTATGCAGACAAAGCTTCCCTTGCTGGAAGCCCAGAGCTGTTCTGCTGAGAACACAGCATGAACTCTGGACCTGGGAGCAAGTTTTGGCTCCACATATCTCTTTTTTGGGGTGTTTTTAAGCTGGTCACATCCGTTCAAATAAACCCAAGCCTGGAAGCTAGTACTCCCCTAGCTGCCCGTGTGTCTGCTGGGAAGAGGAGTGCCAGGGAAGCTTTCCAGGCACATGTCTGGATGGATCCGAGAAGCTCACCTTTGTTTCACTCCCACTAATTGTTTTCTTTGGCAGGGGGGAGTTATTCCACACCGAGCGAGACGAGGTGGCTGAGGGCATCATCATGTTTTAGCTCCCAGTGTGCAGGATACCAGCTGGGTTGGAAAAGTGAACCTCCTTTTCTCCGTGAAACACTGGCAGATCGGGCAACTCTGTGTAAATTGTACCAGTGACTCGGTTTCCTCAGGCAGCTGCTGGAGCTGTGGGGCAGGCAGAGCTATGAGAGCCAGCATGGGTTTTGTCTGGTTTTGGCTTGGCCCATGCCTAGGAGAGTGTTTCCCTTTTATTTTTGATGTTTTCCTCAGTGCAGTGCCCTTCAATGTAGCAAATCAAGGCTTGCAACAGGGCTGCCCTCTGCCAAGCAGCCTGGGCGGGCTGAGTGTAAGACCTCTCTCCTCTTCCTCACCAGCAAACCCTGAGGACCAGTGGCAGCGAGAGATCAGTGAGAAGGGAGAAGTCGCCTGTCCAACCTGCAGCGTTATAACCAGGAAAACCATTGTGGGGCTCAAAAAGCACATGGACGTCTGCCAGAAAGTAAGGACTTCTCTTATTCAATAGTGCACATACAGATTTTGGAGGGGAATGGATGTGTACACGTGCTGCTCATAAATGTATATTGGTCGTCCTAAAGTCAGTTCTAGGGCTATGTTTGATACAGCACTCGCTTGTCAGCACTTGCTTGTCATCTTCAAAGAGTTGGCTGCCTCACCTCAATTCAGATTCAGAAAGGGTTTTGGACACGTAATTCTCAACAATTCTGAATCCCTTTCTGGTCGGGGCCCCTTGCCCCAATGTCTGCAGTAGAGTTGAGTGTTTCTAGAAGCTAAACAAACAGTTCTAAGGCTGGAGAGGTTGTTGAGGTTGTCTCTAATGTGGTCTCCTCCGGAGTCCTGGCTGTGGGTTTTCACTGTGTGCCCTGCCTTGCATCCGGCCAGATAAATTGTGGTTGAATGAGAGCACGTCTCGGGGAGACACTGAGCTTGCATGTGCTCAGGCAAGCTGTCGAGACACAGCAGTTCAGTAATGGTGCAGTGAAAAACTGTCTCTCTGCCACACCACCATCCATCAGAGCACAGGATTACGTCTTCATCCGTCACCTGGCACGGTGCAGAGCTATCGCCACAGAAAGTCAACGTGGGATCAATGCCTCCCGCTTTGAAAATACACAGCTCAGCTTTGATTCCACATCCATTTTCTGTAACTGCCTCCTCGGCCTTTGCCTCGCTATTTGTACAGCAGTGGGAGACTACTCTCCCATTCAAACCCTGTACTGCATTGATGCCAGACAGGATCCTGCCTCCTCTGACATCCTCAAGGCTTCAGTGGAGTAGGGATTTTGGCCATCACTTCTCATATCTCCTGCCCCTGTGGAATGTCTCCCAGGCCAGGCAGACTCCACATAGGCTGCACTGCCAGCTGGACTGCCAGGTGTAACTCTGCCAGAGCAGTTGGGCCCCTCTTCCCCACTATAAATAGGTCAGTGGGTGTTCAGCTGAGGAATCGGGGCTCCAGCCCTAAGGATGAGTGTTTTCTCACCCTTTCCCATGAAGCACAGTCCTTGCCAGGGCTGCTGTGCTGTTCCAGGAGCTGGAGTGCTTTGCAGCATCCCTACCAGGGCAGCTGTGGTCCAGAGAGGGCAGTCCCTGAGATCTGGGTCCAGCTCTCAGCATTCCATGTATGCAATGAACCTAGGGAGCATCCTTAGCAAGGCTGCATGGCTACGGGCATGTGGAATTCCCTTCAGAAGTGACCCTGTCCCCCTCTCAGCTTGCTCTCCACTGTCATGACTGAAGTATTTCTTAGCTGGACAATGGGAAAAGGAACAGCAGGTTTCTGAAACTCTTGTGAAACAATGGAAATTAGTTCCTCCATTCCTTTCCCTGTCTCTAAGCAGTCTGCCCTCTTTGCTTTGGGTTTGGAAAGTAAATAAGGGATGGGGATGATTGCAACATGCTTTGGCCCAAAAGACATGAGGGCAGGTATATCCTCCCAGCATTCCAAGTGTGAGGGCTTGTTGGGATATGGACATGGCATGTTCTTCAGTGTTGACCAGAGGAATAAATCCCACATCGGCTGGCACGGGCATCTGGTGAGTCAAGGAGCTTTGAGCATCCACCTTGTTAGGATTGGTGCTTAGGTCTGGGACAAGAGTAACCAATGGGAGTGCAGGTACAAGTGAGTCAGTACTGGCTGCAGTGAGTTTAGTCTTCGTTTTCCCAGAGCTCCAGGATGAGGAGGGGTTTGCAGCTCCGTCTTCATCCCCCCTCCAGCTTCTAGTCCGGGCTTTATTGGAGGGAACCTGATGAAGGTGGAGCATCAGCCAGGCAGGAGGAGAAGGAGCAGCCACAGCCATCCAGGCATTCACTCCTTGTTGAGGCATCGTGTCCCTTGGTGCCCAGGGTGTTCACCTCCTGAGCCAGTAAATTCTGGTGACTGTCCTGGCCAGAGTCATGATCTACTCACTTACTTTGCAAATTCCCCCTGTACATCGATGTGTGCATTGAGCGCGTTTCCCCAGTCGTTCAGGAGAGCAAGGGGACTCAAGCAGAGCAGAATGAGGCGGTGATTGTACCCAGCAGTGTCTTAATTTTCAACAGCCAGGCACCCAGCAAGCGAAGCATCTGGCAGCATCTGTCGTAGTGAATAGGGCTACAGAGCACAGCCCGCTAACATATTGGTAGATCAAAGCCTCTTCTCTTTCCTAACCCCTTAACAGGAAGACTAAGACACCAGGTCCAGATGTTTCCAGCCAGTAAAGCTTTAAATCTACATCCAAATTGGAATGTTTTCCAAAAAATTGGGGCATGTGGGTTTGATAAGAGTATCCAGGTCAACAGGGAGAAAACTGAGCTGTAGGCTGGGATTGGGATGGGGGACGAGGACGCTGCGTTGCCTGGTAGGTCCCACCGCTGGGATAACCCATGGGGCTTGTTGGTGAGCAGCAGCCTCCTTTGGAAGAATGAATGGTGGTCCGTGGCCTGTGTGGTGACTTGCCTCTGACTCCTTCAGCTGCAGGACGCCTTGAAGTGTCAGCACTGCAAAAAGCAGTTCAAGTCCAAAGCTGGGCTCAATTACCACACCATGGCCGAACACGTCAGCAAGGTAAGAGAGCTGGGCAGCTCTCGTCTCACACTTCATTTCCCCATGCAGATGCAAAAGATGAAGCAATCAGCAGCCTGCTTGCCTTTGTCTTAGTGAAGGCGGGATTCACAACACTATCTCTGCAGCATTTCACATGCTGCTGTCCAGACAGTGGCCTTCCCCCTTCCCTGCTGAGCAAAGCCATTCCTCCACAGGTAGCCAGTTAGGCTTACAGTGATCCTGTGAGCAGAGGACTGGAAAAATAAAAAAAAAGATTTCAAATCTGAGAATGGGGCAAGATTAAATGAATACAGTGAGGCAGATTTTGAGTGGCAAAGCTCTGCCTCCTAAACTGTGCCCACAAATCCGGGACTGACGGGTTATGCCTTGCACAATTCTCCAAATCAAGTGTTTCTCTCTCCATTGTGCAGAAGTAGCCATAAAATTTGTCATGAACAAAACCCAGCAGGCACCAATTTAGATGCTGTTCTTAACAATCTGGTCATGTACATCTCTGAGATACCAGGGCAAGGCATAACCACATTCTCCGTGTCCCGTGCTTACCAGTTGTGACTTGTCTTTTACCTGTGCATTCATCTCCTGCTCGTCAGTCTGGTTGATGAATCCTCCGTGCAGTAATTGCTCCTGGGTTTCTCAGCTGCTCCTTTGGGTGCAAACACAGGAGAAACGTGAGCAGAGCTGGCACGTAATGATGAAGGTGCTGGCATGTAGTAAAGCAGGGGGAGATCCAGCTCCTCTAACGAGAGGTTCCCCCTGGCTAAGGGCAGCTCCTCTGAGGCAGAGATTTACCATCCACTCCTGGCACAGAGGACATGAGTAAATGGTTGACTCTGTCGCATCTGTTACTTCCTTGTTTCCAGCCCGTTCCTGTGGAAACCGCTGGACTTGGTGAACAGGAAGAGCGGGAAAGGCTGAGGAAAGTGCTAAAGCAGATGGGAAAACTGAAATGTCCCAATGAGGTACGAGAACGATTCCTGTTTCTCGTTCTGTGAAGAGGTGGAAGGAGTGAGTCCCGATGCAGAGAGGGGTGTGCGCTCTCCAGGCATCCCTTAGCGCGCGCTCGACTTTTCCACCTTAGCTCAGCCATCCCAGTGCCCATCCCGCTGGCTCCATGTGCTCCGGCGATGGACTGGCCTGGCAGGAGGGTGGGTGTAGGGCAAATTGAGGAGCGCTGAAGGGCAGGTTCTACCTCCTGAACTCAGGAAGGGGCACAGCTGGCGCTGTCCTGGGCACAGTGTAAAACTAATCCTAGGTGCACCAAAAACGGTCACGAGCTGGTGGCAGACAAGTCACGAACAGGTAACGGGGGCATGTGGCAGAGGTTTGTCCCCATAGATGCTTTGCTCTCCACCCACGCAGTGCCTGCTCACTGCTTTCCCCTCCTGCTGCCCTCCCTCCGTGTGTCTGTCCTGAGAGCCTCGTCGGTGTTGGGGACAGGTAGCAGTGGGGACTGGGCTGCTCCTCATCCCCCCGTGGCACTGTCCTGCCTGCACATGGCCCTTTCGGGGGAGAAGGGCCGGCCAACCATCCGCCATCGTGGGTTGGTGGAGCTGCTGTACAGGGCTCCTCAAGGCGTGTTCCTTCCTGGAGCTACAGCACATCAGGATGTGAAGCCCCAGCCCTCCTTGACTCTTCTCCCCATCTCTGTAGGGCTGTGTGGCCAACTTCTCCAGCCTGATGGGCTACCAATACCACCAGAAGCGGTGTGGGAAGCAGCTCACCGAGGCGGACAAGCCTGTCTTCAGCTGTCCACACTGTGGCAAGAAGTACAAATCCAAGGCCGGGCACGACTACCATGTGCGGTCAGAACACACGGCCTCGGTGAGCCTCCCGGACGCCTCCGCAGCCCGAGGAGTGGGGCCATCCACCCCCGGGGGTGACTGCAGAGCTGCAGAGCCTGTGGGCAGGACAGAGCCGGGCAGGGCCGGGCCGGGCAAGGCAGGTGCAGCCGTCGGACTGATGTTGTTTTCTCCTCACATCATCACACGCGTGTGTTTGTACCGTGCGGCGTCGGGGGGAATCATAGAACCATAGAATGACCTGAGTTGTTAGGGATCCCCAAGGATCATCGAGTCCAACTCTTATCCCTGCACAGGACAATCCCAACATTCACACCGTGTGGCTGAGGGCATTGTCCAAGTGCTTCTTGTATATTTTCAGGCTCGGCACCATGACTGCTTCCCTGGGGAGCTGTTCCAGTGCTCCACCACCCTTTGGGTGAAGAAATTTTTCCTAGTATCTAACCAAAACCTCCCCTGGCACATCTTCCTGCCATTCCCTTGGGTCCTATCATTGGTCACCAGAGAGAAGAGCTCAGTGCCTGCTTCTCCTCCCCTTGTGAGGAAACAGTAGACAGCTATAAGAGCCCCCCCTCATTCTCCTCTTCTCCAGGCTGAAGAGACCAAGTGACTTCAGCCTCTCCTCATATGATTTCTTCTCTAGACCCTTCACCAGCTTTGTGGCCTCCTGTGGACACTCTCCAGTAGTTTTATGTCCTTTTTATACTGTGGCCCCCAAAACTGCACACAATATTCAAAGTGTGGTCTCACCAGTGCAGAGTAGGACGGGAAATGGGATGCAACCCCCTCCGCCCCTCCAAAAAGCTGTGTTTACAGAGCAGAGCAGTTGGCAGCATTCTCCTTCCCTGGTGTCCCCAGGGGCTCCATGCCACCCTGCATCCGTGCTCTGCAGGGAGAATAAACAGAGCTCAGGCCGCTCCCTCGGCAGCAAGGAGGCACCAGCTGCTTGCCAGGACTGGGGTGGCGGACTCCTTTGCTGGGGGGAATCCTTGTCTGTTCCATTGATCCCTACTGACAGTGCATCTGATGCTAATAACTCCATAACCCTAATAAATGGAGATGTTTATACATGTGGGAATGCGAAAGGACGCACTCAGCCCAACGTGTGGCTGGCTGCTGGGCTGAGGGAGGTGGGATGCACCCCTTGTTCCCATGCTTGGGTGTGGAGGCGCACTGGTCTCTCTACAGTCCCTGCCTGCACAGAGGGGGTCTGCAAATGCACCACCCAAACGCCAGCATCCCTGTCCCCGGGCCAGAGAACGTGCCTTTTCTCCCCTGCTCATGTCCTGCCTCACTCTGTCTCTGTTGCAGCCTCCTGAGGAGCCGGAGTTGAAGCCAGAACCTGGCCCCATAGAAGATTTTGAAAGGACCCCAAGCGGTCGCATCCGTCGGACATCAGCCCAAGTAGCTGTCTTCCACCTTCAGGAGATAGCGGAGGACGAGCTCGCCAAGGATTGGACCAAGCGGAGGATGAAGGATGACCTGGTGCCTGAAACAAAGCGGGTGAGAAGCCTTTACTTCTCATTTCGTTTTGCACCAGCTGTACATGGAGATCCTGGGATGCTCACATGGCCCCAGCTGCCTGATGTGTCTCATTTTCTGTGCCTTGAATCAATTAACTGTGATGGCAACTTTGTTGCTGAAGAGCCCTGTCAGCACAGGCTGAGCCCCAGTGGTCAGGGGGCTCTGTACAAGAGTGGCAGCAGGCAGCTTTGCCTTCATCCTCTGCCAGGGCTGAAATCTAAATGGAGCAAAAGGTATGGCTTTGTGGGCAGCGGAGAGGTCGGAGTCCAACCTGGAGGATGTTGTGGAGGAAGGTCAGTTCTGGTCAGTGGTGAGGCTGGGCCTGGCAGCCAAGAGAAGCACGTGAAGAGAGCAGAGGTCGGGTGTGAAATGATCTCCCTTGCACTGTTGAGAGCAAAGATGCTCCAGGGGGAATGTCCTCCCTTTCCATGGCTCTTCCTTCATCTCTGGGAGATGAATCCCTGGAGTTAAAGGGCCTGCAGCATCGCCAGAGCAGTGGTGGGTGTTCTAGGGCCAGATTTGATTGAGAACTTTTTCTTTCCTCAGTGCTTGTTGGTGTTGGTTTCCAGATGCCTCCAGCTGCGGTGCATTTATAACGTAAAAGAATCCAGCCTAAAGTAGCTGTTTCATTTCAAATACTGTAGGAGGAGAGGTGTGGTGCTGTCTTCTCCCTCCTCCAGCCTCAGCACTTGAATTCTTCTTTCCTCCTCAAATTTCTCCCCTTACTCTTGACTTTGGGTATTTTCTCTTTGAACTGAGGGAGCAACCAGGAGTCCCAGGCCTGGACAAGGGGCCCGTGTGCAATCTGACATAGAAAGGCATCATAGAGGTCTCAGCTGCTGCTGTAATTGTTCGGTGAAATGCTGGCTGTGAGACATTTCTTGTGTTTAAAGTCTTAATTGTTTATCTGAGCCCCATCTCTGTGCTAAGAAACAAAGAGAATTGCTGGAAGGTTGGCAGAAACAGGTTTGCTTTGAAAATAAGCAAGGGGGGAGCTTGTCTGGCTCCCTGATGGCAAAGCAAGGCTCTTGGTCTGATGGACTGGGACCTGGCCCTGCATGGGTGGCTCTCCTGGCTCTGCTGGCCACGTGTCGCACAGATGGGTTTCAGAGGAGGTCAGTGCGGTGGGCGAATACGTCTGTAGCTGTGAGCATGCCTGTGAACGTCTTGCAGTGACTGTCACGTTCCCTTGGCAACGCTCTAATAGATAATCTGTTCCGTCTATGACATTTTTTCTCGACGAGCAGTGCTGGAAGGAGGTGGGAGGCAGGTTCTGCCTTGGGGAGCTGGTGGGAGCTTGCTGACTTCAGCACACTCTGCTCGTATTGCATCGCTCAGGACCAATCAACATTTACAAGTTGCTTCAGTTCAGGATGTGGAAAAAAGCTCCCAGCTGCGAGCGACTCAAACACATCAGCAAGTGCCCAATTTGACCCTGTTAGGGCCCCCAAAGTAGCCCTTCCCTCAGAACTGGCTTCAGCTCTGTGGCAGGTCCAGAGTAGCACAAGAGGCTTGGAAGAGTAGGTAATGTCCCCACATCCCGACGGCACCACCCTGCTGAGCACACGTGGCGGCTGTCCCTCTGAGGGAACTGACAACCTGAAGCCGCTGGAGCTGTAGAAGGGCAAACACCAGTGAACCATGACTGGGGCAGTAGGACCGATGGTTCCTAGAAAAGCCATCACACCACCGTCCCTTCTTCTCATGGGTCGTATCCAGCCGTTGGGAATGTACTGCCAGGACTGCAGAACCTCCTCGCTGGCTTGGACCTGGAGAGAGGTGGGATGTCAAGGGCTGGTGGCAGATTGTGGCTCTTCCTGGACCATCTCAGCAAGACCTGGTGTTTTCCAGGGTCCCAAAGGGGTGGATGCTTCCCAGCTCCAGTCTGTAACCAGCGATGGCTGGATGCACCCAGACTTGCTGCAGTGCAGGACCTGCTCCAATCCTGATCTCTTCAGTGACCCACCACAGTCCCAGCAGTCAACCTGGATTTCAAGGGAGCTGATGTAGGAAGCCACCCCTCCTCTCCATCCCTCCTCCAGGCAGCAAAGCTTTTCCCTAGGGGAAGGCAAGCAGCACCTCAGCAAGCCAATAGGCTATGGGGGTTTGCAGCCTCCCAGCAGGCACGGCCACAATGCAGCCCTCGTGGCAGCCAGTCCCAGCTGGGAAGAGGGACGTTAGTTTTGGATCCTGTTGGTGGCCCGTGGTGGGATGCTTTTGCTTTTCCCCAGGAGGATGAATTCTTTCGCACCAAAGCGATGGCATTAGAATAAACGCTCGCTGCTCGATCCCAGGCCCTGTGCTGCCTTCATTCTGCACTAACCAAATCCAGCATTTCTAAATATACACTGGAGTCTCATTTTCTCGCTCCGGTCTTTATTTGCCTCTGGATAAGCTGAAACAGATGGGGTGTTTCACAACGGCCGCTCGCTGGGGATGTCAGATGGGGAAGCGTGAACCCCTGCTGCTTTTCTGGGAAAAATCCCCTTTCCAGAAGCTCTGTGAAGATGATGCTGATCCTCTGACCCTCCTCTGGCTTTCGCTGGGACATCGCCTGCCCGTGAGCAGCCTCGACGCTGCCATGGAGGGAAGGAGAGGCCAGCAGGTTCCCAGCTCTGTGGCATGAGCAGGTGGTGGTGGGCTCTGGGCAGGGGTGATGCCCTCACCCATTTTGGAGGCCAGACTGAGAGAAAAAGCATCATTGAGCAGAGGGAAGAGCTATCTAAGAGATGAGAGGGGAAAAAATGCCAGGGAAATCCCGCAATTCCATGGTGTGATTCTTTCCTGGTAGAGCTTGTGGTTGGGTTGCTTGTTTCAAGGTGCCACGAGCTCTGTCCTGGAGGTGGTGATGGGCTTCTGCATCCCAGGCAGCCCCTGTGCCATGCAGGAAGGGATGCACAGCTGCTCTGTAGGGTGCAAGAGCACCCTGTCCACCTCCTCACAGCTCAGGTCTGAGTGTTGCTGAAGGGTTGGGGGCAGCCACAGAGGCTGCACATCCCTGTGGAGCCTTGGTACCTCATGGTGGGGTTCCAGAGTGAAGGGCTGCCATCGTCCAGCTGTAAAACTGAGGGGAAAAGTCTCCTCCAGACTTAGGTTTTTCAGAAAACCCAATCCTGGAACCAGGGTAAATTCCAGAGCAGAAAAGCCTGGCTTGGGTTTTTCCCCTAAAACAATGGCCCTGTGATCTGGGCAGGAACCAGGCTGAGCCCTGCAGACTCGTGTCACTGGTGAGCCAAACCAGATCCCGGTGCCAGCTATGGACCTGGAGCTTGATGGGGCTGAGTCCATCCTTCCTCCCCTTGCTTGGCAGCCCCAGTGTGGTGTGACCCAGCTGCGTATGGGACCCAGCCACCAGCCAACACCCCTGGCTGTGTTTTGGCTTCACCTCCCGGACAGCATCAGCCGTGTTTTCCGCAGGGCGATGGAAGAGCCGTGCCTGGCGCTGGGGACCTTGGTACAGCTTCCAGGGGAGTTTGTTGGCCAGGGCCAAGGCAGCCTGCATGGTTCTCATTTACTGCGATGTATTTTGGGGAAGGGGAGAGCTGTCTAGGGAGCAGAGAGGATTGAAATATGAAAGTTAATTAAGTAAAACCAGTCAGTCAAAGAAAACAAGCCTTCCCACCCCGGCATCCTTCGACTGTTCAGAAGAGATGGGCTGCGGCCAAACCCAGTTGTAGTCATTTAATGATTTGGCCATGAAGATTTTCACTCACAGGCTGTTTGAGGAAAAGAAATGGAAAAAAATAAAATATTCCATGCCTGGGGCTCCCTCCTAATAGAGACATAAAGATGACTTTGACATTCCTAGAACCGCAGTGCCCTGGGAAGACATGGGATTTGCATGTTATTGTGCAGGGCTTTTGGAGGAGAGCAGGGAGGGATTTTTCTCTGGAGTGGGAAGCCGGATCAGCAGAGTCCACATCTCTGAACATCCCCCCTTGTCTCTTCCCCGGGGACGCGCAGAGGGAGAGGTTGTTGCTGGGGCTGTGTGCGGTTACCATTAATGTTTGCTCATTCATGGGATTGATTGGTTTTTAATTAAGGAGACCGTTTGGCATCCTGGCTCTCAGTATCAATGACAGAAAGGGACTCCTGTGTTCTTCCCCGGAGGTGGCATTGCCTTCCCCGGGCCAAGGACCAAGTGGTTGGTGGATGCACCATCCCAGTGCTTCAAAGAGCTCTGTTGGCATCTCCCCCGGCCGCAAAGCACGACGGATTAGCAGCACTATGGGGCTCAGGGGAGTTTGCCACATCCGTCCTTAGCAGCGTTCACAGAGCTGTTTCGCAAGGCCGATTGCCTCTACCCCTCACTCGCAGCCCGGTTCTCCCTGTGCTCCCTTCTCCTTTGGCCATGCCCTACCGTGTGCCAAGGTGGGGGCTTGTGGATCACTTAAATTTGAGTGGAAATGAGCGATTGGTGTCTGAGCTGTCCACGTCCCTGAGCCCTCAGTGCAAGCTCCCCTTCATGGAAGGTTTGGGAGCAGCCTGTCCAGGGGAGCTGAACAAATTCACAGCTTTATCAGCACGTTCAGGAAAAGTCACAGCTGGAAAGGAAATCCAGCCAGCTGCCTCCCTGCGACACTGGAACCACGAGCTCTGGGTCCTAAGGGCACATTTCAAGAACAACGCCTGGGTTTGTATCTCTCTGCAAGCACTGTTTGTCTGAGCATTCTGTCCGACCAGCACGGATGCCGCTGTGCCCATGGAGAGCAACCCATGTTTGGTACCTGCATCTGTACAGCGCGATATGTGGGCTCCCCCAGCTCTTCTCCCACTCTGGGCAAGTTTGGGGCTTGGGACCCAAGGGACATCCATTGAACCTAGCAGGGCTCAGCAGAGCAGCCCCATGTGCCCTGCGGACGGTGGCACAGTGGCCAACGCAATGGCCGGAAGGCACAGAGGTGCTGCAGTTGCCTTTGCTTGTGCTGAACATGCAGAAATGGAGTTGAGAAGGCTGGTCCGCTATGCTAAACCTCAAAGTCGCTAATAAAGCAGTAATTAAAAGCACTTGGAAAGAGCAGCTCTGCCAGAAGGAGAGGCAGAGACACAAGAGCCTTTCATTGTTTAACGGGTTGTGCCCATTCATGGGTGGAAGGCAGCCATGGAGGCTCTTGGCGTCCATTCCCTCTACCCAGCATGCGGGGTTGTTTATTCTCCTGGTTACGAAACGTGGCAGAAGGGTCACGCCAACACGATGCACTGAAAATCCCAGATCCAGGCCTGGCCCCGCAATGGGACATAGACCTGGGAGTGGGAGCAGCACCACACAGAGGTGGCTGTGGCACCGGGGCAGAGCCATCTCCACTGTGCTGGGCTGAGAGGGAAACGACATCCCAGGGGAAGCCCTCCAACTGCTTTTCAGCCCCAGTACACTTCTGGAGGGGACAAGATCCATGTGAGGAGCGAGGACTCCACCAAGGACCAGACTGGTGTGTGCCACTCTGCTAATCATCTTCTATTGTTTGCAGCTCAATTACACCCGACCCGGGCTTCCAAAGCTCAATCCGAGGCTGCTGGAAAACTGGAAGAATGAAGTGAAGGAGAAGGGCCACATCAACTGTCCCAACAATGTAAGGAACGTCTCTGTTCTTCTCCAAGCTGGCTGGTCCCAATCTGCAGGAGGAGGGGGGAGTTAGGGGGGCAGAAACCCACCAGAGCCAGGTTCTCCTTAGGCTCCAGATGAAGTGAGCAGTGATGCTCAGACCCTTGTTTCTCTTCTCCCTGGGGTTGCTGCTGTGCCTGGTTGAAGCATGTCCTGCCTTTGGGACCATCCTGGTACGCTTGAGCCACCGGGCCTGGAGACTGGGCCATCCTCTCCCTGGGTGCCCAGTTTGGACTCTGGAGCTGCCTTTGGGAAGCCCTGAAATCCAGCTGCGGCACTCTCTGTGCTTTAGAGCCTTTTGATGCAGATAACTTGCTCTTCCCAGAGTAAAGCCAGGACTGGTTTTAGACCATTCTTTTTAGAGCTGTGGGAGAGGTAGAGATCTCGGGGACGTGATGCGTGCGCTTTACCTGGCTGTAAAACGCAGCTTTGGCCTGCACTCATGGGGAGGTGAACTCCACCCGCGTGCTGGGCTGTTGATTTATCCTCTGAAACAAAGCCTTGCTGATGGGAGTTCTGAACGGGGCTGTGACCACAAGGCTGGGGGAGACGCGCTGACTAATTAATGTCATACACAGGCACTTTGAAAAGACGTTGCTCAGAAACTGGTCATGCTGCTGCCTGGGTGATTTCTCTTCTCTGTTAAGCATCTGCTGTGGCTCCAGGAACTCCTGTAGCCCAGCAGGACCTCCTGACTTCTCACAAATGTACGTTTTTCCACGGAAACATTTAGGGGAGACATTTTTCAGCCCCTTGCAGAGGGATGTGGCCACATGACTCCCATTAACGCTAATAGGAAACGTGTGACCAGAGCCCTCGGGGTCTCACTGAGCATTAACCTCACACTGCTCAGCCTGGACTGGTGGCCTTGCTGGCGCAGCAGGCTCCTGGCCCCGGCACGGAGGAAGGCACAGGCACATAAGGGGGATGGATCATGGCAAACCCTGTTTTGTTGCTTCCCGCAGTGCTGTGAAGCCATTTACTCCAGCGTCTCGGGGCTGAAAGCTCACCTGGCCAACTGCAACAAGGTAGGTCCCTCCTTTTACAGCCTTGTCTCAGAGACGGGTTTGGGTTTGGTTTTCTCTCACCCTCCTGGCTCTTTTGGAAGCAATAGGCGAAGGGTTAATGGCACAGTTTAAATGATCATGACCACTGGGAGGGCTGGCCAAACAATGTCACTGCCCATCAAGTTGTTAATGCTCTGCCTGTTGCCACACCATCCCAGTCCAGCCACTCGCCCTCAGCACTGTCCTCTTGGGCAAGGTCAAACCTGCATCCATGGGCAGCCAGAAGTGGAGAGGCGCAAACTGAGCAGATGTGATAGAGGGGATTTAGCTGCCACCCCAGCCTTGGAGGAGAGGACTTGCAATGCAAATGTCTCAGCCAAGGGCCCAGATTTCTGACACACGGACTGCATCAGAGATGGGGGCAGGAGGAGCAAGCCCACCTGCCTTGCATCCTCCCACATCAGCATCCCTGTCCCACAGCATCCCCTGCCCAGCTTGTCTCCTGCAGCCCCTGAATCATTCACGAGCCCTTGGCTACCCAGTGTGGCCAGCACTTCACACACAGCCATTCATCAACTGCAGCAGCGCAGAGCCAGGGGGCTGGAAGCTGAACGTTTCCTGAGGCAGGTGGAAATCAGGAGTCTTTCTCCATTGCTTTGGGCAGCCCTGCAGTCCCTCTGGAGGCCCAGCAGCTTCCCCAGCTGGAGGAAGGCTGTTGTGGTGCCTCCTGGGGATGCAGATGAGGTCTGTGCAGAGACCAGCAACCTCTTACTTGGTAGAGCAGTGTTGCTGCTGGCAGCCGTGAGCTCCGGTGGCCTGGAGCTGCCACAGAGGAGCAATCAGGAGCTCAGCATAGGTCCTTCAAACTAGGACTGAGTAAGAGTTGGTAAAGCTTTATAACCTGAAACATTTCCAGCTGCAGCTTCCATTGAATGAATCTTCCAGGAGGCAGCTCCAATACATACCCCGTGGTTATTGAAAACACAGACTCCCGCGCTCCTCCAGCACTAACTGGAACATCAACCCCTAATGAGATCATTTAGGAAATGAGCTGCAGAGATCCGGCAAAAGAAGCTGTATTTATGCAGGATATGAAAGTGCAAACACAGGAGACAAGGGCAGTTCCTTTGCTGGCCTGCAGCACCGTGCAGCCACCAGCAAATGAGAGAAAATGGAGTCATTTTCGGGTGGCTGCCATGCTCAGAAAGCAGCCGGGCGCTTGCATGAGCGTTTTCTTCAACTGCAGAGCTGCACCCTCCAGGGCCAGCACAGCTGGGGCTGAGCACTGGGGGTCGGCACTGAGGAATTTGCTGCTTCATGGCCCCCACGCACTGCTGTCAGGAGAACTCTGGAGTCCTCGGCACGGGAAGGACATGGATCTGTTTCAGTGAGTCCAGAGGAGGGCACAGAGATGATCTGAGGGCTGGAGCACCTCCCATACAAGGACAGGCTGAAAGAGTTGGGGTTGTTCAGCCTGGAGAAGAGAAGGCTCCAAAGAGACCTTCCTGTACTGAAAGGGGCTCCAGGAAAGCTGGGGAGGGGCTCTCGATAAGGAAGTGCAGGAACAGGATAAGGCAGAACAGTTTAAGCTGAAAGAGAGAGATTGAGATGAGATGTTAGGAAGAAATGTGGAGAGGCCCTGGCACAGGTTGTCCAGGAGGTGTTCAAGGCCAGGTTGGATGGGGCTTTGAGAACCCTGGTACAGTTGGAGGTGTCCCTGTCCCTGCCCATGGCAGGGGGTTGGAACTGGATGGGCTTTGAGGTCCCTTCCAACCCAAACCATTTCATAAGTCTAGGATTCCATGACTCTCACCCTTACAGAGGATTTAGTTTTCAGTGCATTCATGAGCCACCATATCTGGTGTAAATCACAGCCCCTCCCAAGCGGGCCTGTAGTTTCTGCTGTGAAACCATGCAGAACTGGTTGAAATACATCAAACCATGCCGAGGGCAAAGGATGCTGCCAGGCAGCACCCCCTCTTCAGTGGAGATTGATGCACCAAGGTGATTTTTGCACGAGTGTTTCTGACACCAGGCTACAATGGGACCAGGCCTGCCTGTCCCTGGAATGAAAGACTTGTCTAACTATGGATTTACAGCACAGAGCCAGCTATGGGGGAATTCCCAAGGAGCTTATATATCGCCTGGAGGGGCCCATCCATAACCCCCTCATCAATAGAAAGCACATTATCTCCCCTGTGCCGTGAACTGCGGCGGAGCCAGGAGATCAGTCATCCCCACAAGGGCTCTAATGACAGAAATCCAGCAGTCACTGGTCCCTTTGACAGCGTAAAAGGAAAATTAGGTGAGTCTGTTGGAGATAAATTAGATGGTGGTTGAGTCCCAGGGGATCACAGATCTGCTGACAGTGAGGAAATGAGTTGATCAGCTCCATCAGCCTCCCGTGAGCCTGAGGACACACACGGGGACACACACAGTGTCAGCTGTAGTGTCACAGCTGGTGCTGGGGATGCACAGGCAGCAAAACCCTTTGAGCTCCATGGACCTGGCACTTTGATGCCTGGTGCTGGTGATGTGATGGCCAGCACCACCAACACTGCAATGGCACAACCAGCGGAGAAGATGCAACCAGAGCAGAAGATAGTCCTTGGTTGGAACCAAGGGCCAGCAGAGTTTGATGGTTTAGAAATGAGTATTTATTTTCTGTTGCTTTGAGGTTCAAGCATCAACCTCCCTTTGCATGGGAAGCAGGGTGAGGGGAACCACCCCTCCGGGGCGTTTTGGCACTGCTTGGGCTACAGGTGGGTGCTTTGTCTTGCAGGGGGACCACTCGGTGGGCAAGTACCGCTGTCTGCTGTGCCAGAAGGAGTTCAGCTCCGAAAGTGGAGTCAAATACCACATCATCAAGGCTCACTCGGAGGTAAGGAAATGGTTTGGGCTGGTCCAGGCTGGTCCCTGCCACAACATGCGCATCCTTGGGCTGCCTTGCTCTGTTCATCCGTGTATACCAAGAGCGGAGTGCAACAGCTCCTGGCAGCATCAGCAAGGCTGTGACAAGCTGAGGGACCTCCCTGTCCCTCTTTGGGTCCCTGACACCCCCAGGCTGGTTGTGGCTGCTCTGTGCTGCCAGCTTGTCCTTGGGGAGGTGATGCCAAAGGGGCTGGGGAAGTCCAGGCTTCGGTATGGGTGGTGCGTGGCAGTGCCCGTGCCCAGCCCCAGGATGGTCACTAACCCCCGTGTCACCCCGTGGACACAGAACTGGTTCCGAACCTCTGCAGAAGCCAGCCGAAAAAAGAAAAGCAGGGAACAGCTTTCTTCCAGCAAAGAGGAGAAAAAGAAAAGCACAAACGGGAAGAAAAGAGGGAGGAAACCCAAGGAAAGGCCTCCGGAAACGTCCCCAAAGGGCAGAGAGAGCGTGGCAGCAAAGACTAATCACAAGAAAACCCTCGAGCACTGGGAAGGCTCCCGAGGCAGCCCCGACGGGGACGAGCGTGTTCCCAAGTCCCCGAGCCAGCGGAAGGGAGGAGCCAGTAAAATGCCCGAGAAATGAGCAGCTCAGAGACTCATCTCCGAGGATTCGTTTACAGCCCAGGGTAACAGGGTGGGGGTCTCTCCCAGTTTTCTGTCCCCCCCATATCCCACCTCCCCCCACCCCCCACCCTCCACTCACTCCCTTTTTACAAAAAAAGCAAAAAAAAGGAAAAAAAAGAGACAGAAAATACCAATTAACCACTTTGAACAAGTCACGGACCTTGTTTCACACTGGAAAACTAACAGGATGAAGCGAGCTGGGCCGTTCTCCACCCCTGCCCATGTACATATCCCTCTGCAGCGCCCTGCTGCCTCTCCACCATCTTCCCCACCTCTTCCCTCTTTCCTCCCTGAGCCAAACTGGTGACGCTTGAGCGAAAGGAAAGTGCAATAGCAGCGAGACCGCCTCGGATGGGGTCTCTCTGCAGCTGCGTGCCAGGGCAGGGGGGCACTCTGCACCATCCCAGTGCAGGCAGCGCCTGCATCCCTGCTCCCAGGGTGATGTTTCCAAAGATGTTTGATCCGTGCAAGGGCAGGACAGCAGATGCTGTTGGGGGATCTTGTAGTGCTTCCCCCACAGCCTTGGGCCAAGGGGGGACATCTTCCAGGAGAGACCAGCTCCATGGTTTGTCGGCTCCATGCAGGGATTTGTCTCGGCAGCGTGAGGCACAAGGAACGAGCACAGGGCAGGCAGAGCATCATTCTGAGATGGCAGGAACAGCCGCAGCTGCACAAGGGGGTGAAGGAGGTGGGAGCATCCCTGGAAGTCAGTGGGAGATGTGATTGCTGTAGGATGGATCAGGTTGAAGGGTTTAACTGAAAGTTGTGGGAATGCCGTGAGCGCTGTGGAGCTTTGTGGTGAGACTGTGGGTGGGGTGTGACAAGGGGAGCTGTGCCCCGGTGCCCAAGGTATTGTCGCAAACGTAGCTGGACATGGGTCAGGGTGAGCCGGTGGCTTTGAGCTGGTCCGACTGGTGGAAAGGGTGATTCAGGTCCCCACTGTGCCACATCCCAAAGGTGCTGATTGCCCAGGAAGAGGGACAGGGTTTTGGTCACCCAGCTGTGGCCATGGGAGCTGTGTGACAAGGACAGGGGCAGCATCAAGTGACAATCATGCGTCCTGCTTTCAGTCGTGTTGCACTCACTTTGTCCCTCCTGGCCAGGACCCACCATGGGGTGAGTCATAGCTCTGCTGGAACACATCCAAGCCCCAAACCATCTTCCTCGGGGATGGGGAGCCCCTGCACAGCCTGCTCTGCTTTGCAGGTTCACTTTCCCAGGGCGTTTCTTTGCGTCTACACTCAAACCGTCCTCACCCTCTCTCTGGCCTGCAGGGAACCATCCTTGGGCCAGGATGCGTCTGTCTCCAGACACAAACCAGGCTACCTCGGTCCTTGGGAAACGGGCACGTTTTCTCTTGGTATCACAACAGCAAACCTTAATTTGATCTTTTTCCCCCCCCGTGTGGGAGCCAGGAAGGTGGCATCAGGGAGGAGGAAGAGAGCTTCTGCTTTTACTTTAATCAGTTCAAACTTCAGCCCTTGCTTTCCTTCACTGTTCTTCACCGCCCACCAGAGGCTCAATGTCATCTCCCTGCTCTGAGGAGCCACTCAGTAATAATTAACGTCCTTCTCCCCTGGCGGGTTATTACGGGAGGGAGAGGATGGTGGTGTCTGAAGCTGGGACGGTTTCTCGAGGGAGCACCTGGATGCCACCGTCTGCATCTCCACCATGCTCGGCCGCAAGCAGGGCGAGGGAACCCACCAGAGGAACCCACCAGTTGCACTGGGCTTTGAAGCAATTAGTGAGAAAGCTTAATTAGTCGCTATGGCTCAGCCTGTTTGCTGCTTGTACTTCATCCTCTCTTTCTTAAGGTGGTGTCCGCACTGGAGGGACCCCACAGCCAAGGAGGGTGCTCCAATGGTGCTCAGGACTACACCACAGCTGTCAGCAGCAGTGGGAAGGGGAGAGCGGGCAGAGGTGGGGACCTGGCACAGGGTTTGGCACTGAAATCTCCATGAAGGGGCAGAGGGAGCTGCTGGATCCTGAAACCATGTCCCACCTTGAGGGGAAGACCCCAGCCAAGCTCCTGACCTGGGGAGGGGAACCTAGGTGGCCTTGGCTGCTGGATTGTTCACCTTAAAACCCCCTCCGTCTGGGGATACCACAGGGCTTGATTCTCATTAACATGCAATTAATTGGCTTCTCATGGATTAAATTAACAGGCAGCACTTTGCTCTGTGCTGGGAGTGAGCCTGGAGCAGGAGCTCGGGTGGGAGCTGCTCAAGTTGGGGAGACCTGGGGAATGGTCCACTTGGGGGGGTCTTTTTTTACCCCTTAAATGGTGTTTTTCCCCAGTAGTCATTACTCCAGAGGGATACGTTCTCCCACCGCTGCCTTCTCCATGAGACATCCCTTAATCTCCTGCTTGCCCAGGGAAGGCTCTGGAGCAATATTGGGAATACCAGTAGCTGCCAGCCATGATGGTGGCATGGGTTGTGCCCATTGGGTTGTACCAGTTGGGTTGTGTCTGTTGGGTTGTGCCCATTGGCTTGTGCCAGTTGGCTAGTGCCCATTGGGTTATGTCACTTGGGTTGTGCCCATTGATTTGTGTCCGTTGAGGTATGTCGGTTGGGTCGTGCCCATTCGGCTGCTCCTGGCGAGGCAGTGGCCGGAGGGAGAAATTTGCCTCATCCTGGATGGGCAGGCGAAGGCCATGGGGTGAGATGGGGAGGAGCATGTCCTCTCCCATCCATCCCCTCACCCGCTGGGTTTGAAGGCCCAGTGACTTAGTGGGGTCTTAGAGCATGACAGGGGCTGCGGGGCAGCTCCTCCAGCTGCAGCCCCGGGTGCCACCAGCCTCTGCAACACCTGGAGATGGTGACACCGCAACCCCACAGCCATCCCACCACTCATGTCCCCGAGGAAAGGGCTAAACCCCAGTGAGGCTGGGGAAAACCTTGCTGAGCCATCCCTGAAAGCTTTGATTGCGGGGCTGGAAACCCTTGGTGCGACCATGCTCTGCTCCAAAGCAAGGGGCAAGAGCTGCCTCAGCCCAGAGCATCACTCGTGCCCATCAACGTTGGGAGCGTTTTTGTTCTTTCTTTCTCTCCTGGTGACACCCATCCCACGGCATATCCGAATGTTTCTCGTCGATGCCAGTTATTAGTGCATAAGTGTATTTTGGGGAAAAAAAAAAGAGAAAATGGAAAAGAAAAAAAAAAAGAATTTTCAATTTATCACTTGTAACCATATATATAAATATATAAATATATATATTAAAAAGTGTTTATTTGCAAAAAATAAAATTGTTTTAACAGTAAACTATCTTACAATAAACTCCCGCCTTGTGACGATCTGTTCTTTTGTTCCTCATTGGCAAATCCTTAGTCGGAGAGTGCTGTAACGCGGCTCTGCCCCGCACCGTGGGGGCTCGCTCTGCTGTGTGTATTAAAAACAGCCGTATCCAATAAATGTTTACTGATTTTTTATTATTTCTATTATCACCACTGTTATTCTGCAGCTGGGTGGGTTGAGTGCAGGATGGGCTGGGTTTGCCCTTCCTCTGTGGGTGGCTGATGGTGGCCAAGAAGCCCTCCTGGGATGCCAGGAGGTGGAGCTCAGCATCTTCATCCCAGTAGTGCCCCAAAAACTGGACTGGGGCTGATGACACCAAGCTGAGTGGTGTGGTTGTCACATCAGAAGGACAGGATGGCATCCAGAGGGACGTAGACAGGCTGGAGAGGTGACGCTGTGTGAACCTCATGAGGTTCAGCAAGGACAAGGGCAAGGTCCTGCACTTGGGTCAGGGCAATCCGAGATTTCAATACAGGATGGGGACGATGTGGTTGAGAGCAGCCCTGAGGAGAAGGACTTCGGGTGCTGATTGATGAGAAGCTCGACATGAGCCGGCAATGTGCGCTCGCAGCCCAGGCAGCCAACCGTGTCCTGGACTGCATCCAAAGACCATGGCCAACAGGGCAAGGGAGGGGGTTCTCCCCATCTGCTCTGCTCTGGTGAGACCCCACCTGGAGCCCCGTGTCCAGTTCTGAAATCCGCAATATGAGAAAAACATGGAGCTGATCCAAGGGCTGGAGCACCTTCCTTAACAAGGACAGGCTGAGAGAGTTGGACTTGTTCAGCCTGGAGAAAAGAAGGTTCCAGGGAGACCTTAGAGCAGCTTCCAGTTCTGAAGGGGCTCCAGGAAATCTGGGGAGGGGCTCTTTACAAGGGCCTGGAGCAACAGGACAAGGGAGAAGAGCTTTAAACTGAAAGAGGGGAAATTGAGATGAGATCTTAGGAAGAAATGTTTTCCTGAGGGTGGGAGGTCCTGGCACAGGTTGCCCAGAGCAGTGGTGGCTGCCCCATCCCTGGAGGTGTTCAAGGCCAGGTTGGATGGGGCATTGAGACCCCTGATCCAGTGGGAGGTGTCCCTGCTCATGGCAGGGGGTGGAACTGAATGGGTTTTGAGGTCCCTTCTGACCCAAACCATTCCACGATTCTATGATGACGGGACCAGTTATGCTCCCACAGCCCAAACCAGCCCTGGATCTGCCCCAGTCTGCCTTCTGACAGCAGCACCCAGTGTCTCCCAGCCCCAGAGGCTGCCTCCAGCTCAGGACCTTCCTTCCCCAGGGGGACGTGCAGCACTCAGAGCACCTCCCGGCCACCCCAGCGTGGGAACAAATCCTCAGCTGCTTCCTGATGTCTTTTTTGGCACCAAACCCAAACAGAATCATAGAATCATAAGCACTGGATTTAGGCCGATCTCCCCGTTGCTGACCATTAACCCTGTGTCTCCTGACAGATATTCCAGGCTCCCTGAGGACATGACGCACAGGGAGAAACACTTGCCCCAGCCCGACCTACATCCCACCACATCCCCACATTCCCAAACCACCCATTTGCACCCCAGAGCACCCATCAGCACTTGACAACACCCACCTGCATCCCACTACATCCACCCACACCCAAACCACCCACCTGCACCTCACAGCATCCATCTGCACCTCACAACACTCACCTGTGCTCAGAGCACCTACCTGCACCCCACAGCACCCACCCATACCCAAACCACTCACCTTCACCTCCCACACCCATCTTCACCCCACAGCATCCACCCATGCCCAAACCACTCCCCTACACCCTAAACCTCCCATGTGCCCCCCACATCCCTATTCCCCCGCCCCCCCCGCTCCCCATACCCAAACCCCCTCCGCACCCACCTGTCCCCCACATCCTTATTATAACCTCCCAGCCACGCCAACACCCAAACCACCCCCTGCACCCCACACCACTCACGCCCAACCCACCCTCCTACCCCTCCAACATCACCCCCTTGCCCCCCACATCCCCATTGCCATCCCCCAACCACCACAACCCTCGAACCACCCCCCACATCCCCCTGCACCCCCTCATGCCCACATCACCCCCCTGCACCCCACATCCCTATTTTCCCCCCTCTGGCCCCCCAACACCCAAACCACCCCCCTACACCCCACATCCCCCCCTGCACCCCACATCCCCATTTTAACCCCCCAGCACCCAAACCACCCCATAGCACCCCCCTACACCCCACCCCACCCCACCCACCCATGCCCAACCCACCCTCCTACCCCCTCCAACATCACCCCCTTGCCCCCCACATCCCCATTTCCATCCCCCAGCCACCCCAACCCTCGAACCACCCCCCACAGCACCCTCTTATGCCCAAACCACCCCTCCGCACCCCACATCCCCATTTTAACCCCCCAGCACCCCTCTACACCCCACAACACCCACTCCTACCCCCCACCCCCCCCGCACTACAACTCCCGGCCTCCCCTCTCGGACCCGCCCCTTCCCGCCCCCCCCCCCGCCATGGCCGCGGCGCCGCTGCCCGAGGGGCCCCCGGAGGAGCCGCAGGGCAGGTAGGGACCCGCATCCTCCCCTCACCCAACCCCTCCAAGACGGGACCGGGATCGCAACGGCCCGGAGCCGCCGGAATCCGGCGGCTCCGGGCCGTTGCGATCCCGGTCCCGTCCCACGATGACGCTTCCCGAGCGGGGCCTCCCCATCCTTCCCTTTTTCACCCCAAAAAACCTTTTGCCTTTCCCCATCACATCTTTTCTCCCTCCCTAAAAAACCCTTTGGTTTTTCCCCATCCCATCCCTCCTTCCCCTTTTTCCCTCCAAAACCTTTTTCCCTCCAAAACCCCCTTTTCGCTTTCCCCATCCCATCACGCGGCAGCAGGGAACCAGTTATCCCCGGTTTTTTTTCCAATCTGGGCTTTATTTCTTTTATGTTTTTCTTTTAAAATAGTTTTTTGCCTTTCCTCTTTTATACGTTATCATAAATAAATGTGTACGTTTTAATTTAAGATTTTATTTCTAATCTATAAATTTAACTTATAAATTTTCATGTATATGTTTTAATTTTAATGTATAAATTCATAACTATAATTTTTACATGTATAAATTTACTTCATACATTTTAATGTAGAAGTTTTATTTTCTAATTTTAAATGTATAATTTTTAATAATATAATATAAACACAATATGTGAATATATAAAATATGGATATAAAAATACAGAATATAAATTATAACATTTATAAATTTTATTTTCAAATTTATAAATGTATACATTTAATTTATAAACTCTAATTTTAATGTATACATTTCTAAATTTAATTTAAAAATTTTAATTTAGAAATTGTAATTTTAATTTATAAATAAATTTGTTATGGGCATGATGTGCCAACAGAGCAGAAAACCTACAATTTACTACCAAGAAAACACATAAAGTGTTTTCCCCCCACTCCTGACTCAGGTTTTCCTGCTGTTTTCCACTCCCATTTTCAACACGGTCCTCAGACATAGAGGAGCATGAGCGCTTCTCAACACGAAATACCTGGGCACTGGCTCTGGAGCATCACCAGAGCTGGGGCAAACCTGGCCATGGGGCTGCATCCAAAGCAGGGAGGAGATTCTCCCCTTCTGCTCTGCTCTGGTGAGACCCCACCTGGAGCCCCCTGACAATTGTGGAATCCCCGACGTAAGAAGGATATGGAACTGTTGGAGCAAGTCCAGATGATCCAAGGGCTGGAGCACCTTCCATAACAAGGATGGGCTGAGAGAGTTGGGTTTGTTCAGCCTGGAGAAGAGAAGGCTGTGGGGAGACCTCAGAGCAGCCTCCCAGTACTGAAAGGGGCTCCAGGAAAGCTGGGGAGAGACCACTTACAAGGGCTTGGAGTGACAGGGCTAGGGGGAACGGCTTTAAATTGGAAGAGAGAAGATTTAGATTAGACATTGGGAAGAAATTCTTCATGATGAGGGTGGGGAGGCCCTGGCCCAGGTTGCCCAGAGCAGTGGTGGCTGCCCCATCCCTGAAGGTGTTCAAGGCTGGGCTGGATGGGGCTTTGAGTCCCCTGATCCAGTGGGAGGTGCTCCTACCCACGACAGGGGGTGGAACTGGATGGGCTTTGAGGTTCCTTCCAGCCCAAATCGTTCCATGATTCTGTGGTTCCATGCGAGCGTTGTAGGGCACCAGCACCCAGGCGTTCCCATGTCACCGACTCCGTGTCAGTCCATGCAAAGCCAACCCGTGTGTTTCAACAGCCACATATGGAACCAGTGACGGTGTTGCCTTTGCCCTTCCTGCGGGTCAGCGATGGGCAGCAGGGAGGCTGAGGATGAACACAAAGAGGAAGGAGCCGCCCCGAGTAACGATGAGTAACCAGGTTGTATAACGGAGCCTCTCTGGCGCAGAGCGAGCTGCCCGCTCGGCTGGCCACGCCGTTCCTGAGGCTGTTGCTCCGTAAAAATAGCAGTGAGATAATTGGGTTTGAAGAGGGAAATATTTGTCCTTTTGTCGTTAGGAATCTGAGATAGAGCTGGAAGAGCATCTGTGTGTGTAGCTGCCCAGGGATGCTCTGCCCTGCTCCGGGCTGCCCTGGCCAGGGCGGCAGCAGAGCTTGGTGCGAGGCTGGGAAGAGTGGGCATGATGTTCTGTGAGTTTGCAGGAGGGGCACGACATGGGCATGGCACAGCAGGGCCGCCGGGTAGCGTCTCAGCAGCCATGGAGCTGGAGGCAGTGGGGTGACGGGCAGTCCTGCCATCCCTTTGGTGCGTCCCTCCATGCCAATGCTTAGAGTTTCCAACGGCTCCATGTCCTTCTTATGTTGGGGATTCCAGAACTGGACTCAGGACTCCAATATTAGTAAAATACTCCACTGGACACAATATTCAGGTTACAGCGACCAAACCAGCAAAAGCCACGTCCAGTTCAGCTTCTATCCTTAAATTCCAAGGAAAAGCTGCTGAGCAGCTTTCCATCCCTGGCAGAAAAAGGGGAGCCCAGCCTTTGCACCTGCTCTCCTGTTTCTTCCAGTTTTAAGTCCAACTCCTGGGTGCTGCGATTCCAGAGGATTCACACTTAAAAATCATCTAGATGGAAAAAAATCCAAATTGAGGGATTTCAGCCTGTGCAAGAGCTCGAAAACTGGGAAGGCAGTTGGGACGCAGTGGGGATTTGTGGAGGAGCCAGCAGGAGTGTGGTGGGAGGAAGACTCAGCTCCAGGGTTCGGGCCCACCGTGGGTGATTCCCATCCCACCTGGATGGGATGTGGGGTGAGAGTTGCTCCCATTGCTTGGAACAAAGGCAGGAAAAAAGGCAACAGGGAGCGTGCGATAAGGAACAATGCTGCCTTGGCGAGGGCTCGGGCTCCTCGCCGCCAAGTTCCCGGTCCCTTTTCTTTTGGGCTTCTTTAATGAGAAAGAATCGAAATTGCTGCGGAAGACAGGTTTATTTTTAACCTTCTGAAAGCGCTTTTACAGAGAAAGGGGCGTCCGTGCTGAAATTGCCGGATGGGAAAGGTTCGTTTGATCATCACTGGCTCCACTGGCATTGCTGGGGCAGCAGGCAGGGCTCAACCTGGAGAAAGGTTAATGGTCTTGAGTTGTGCCAGGGTGGGAGTTTGGATATTGAGAAAACTGTCTTTACTGACAGAGTGGTGAAGCACTGGCATAGGCTGCCCAGGGCAGTGGTGGAGTCACCGTCCCTGGAGGGGTTCAAAAAATGTGTAGATTTGGCACTTGGGACATGGTTTAGCAGACACAGTGGGGCTGGGCTGCTGGTTGGACTGGATGAGCTGGGAGGTCTTTCCCAACCCTAACGATTCTATGATTCTAAGTTACCCTTGAATCCCTCCTGTCCCCATCCTGCTCCTCCCATGGTGCCTGCCTGGGGTTTGGAGCGATGTCCCTGGCCTCCAGCATCGTTGCAGTCTTCAAGGCACATTTCAAGTTGATGCTGTCCTCTGTGCTCCTGTTGCTGGACAGGAGCAGGAAGGGCCTGGTGTGGCTGTGCCCAGTGCCCCCCACTTTCAGCAGGGGCTTGCTGAGGACACCGGAATGGAGCGTGTTTCCCCTGCCTCTGGAATTACCCATTCTGCTTCCAGGAGGAGGAGAAGGGGATCTTCTCCCCATCCCTGACCCCATCTCCAGACATTCAGCCCAGCTTGATACTTAGTGTGGGTGTGCTGAAGCTGAGCTCTCATCTTGCCGTGCCAGGGAGGGCTGGGGGCTCAATCAGTGCCTGCTGGACCTCGTTGTGATGAGCTGCATCCCTGGCAGAGCCTGCCTGCTGCTGCCAGCTTGGCATTTTGGTGTCACCTCTGCCACCTCTCTGTGCTGCTCTGCTCCACTCCCTGTGCTCCAGAACCCCTTCGCCTGCAGTACCCGGTCACGTTTCCCACTCCTTGCTGGGCATCCTGCCCTTCAGCTGCTGCCCCTGGGCTGCTCAGCATGGGATGCCCAGGCTCCCTGCCCTCCTCAGCGAGGCTGGCACTGGGCAAGGAGCCGAAAAGACTGGGGGGGCAGCTGGCAGGGGGAAGGCTGAGAGAGCAGATTGCAGGGCCCGAGCAGGCAGCGGGACGTTATTCTTAGCCACCCGCAGCCCCGGAGTGTTGGGTTTCACCCAGTTGTTTACTCTGAGGTGAGGGGATGGTGAGGGACAGCGATTCCCAGGGGAGCTGAGTGCTGGGGGGAGCTCTCAGATGGGAGCTGTGGGAGGGGGATGAGTCCCACACCAACAGCCCCGACATAGCCAGCAGCACCCCAGCCCTGAGCCCCAGCCAGCTTCATCGACTGGAATTGGGGTGCTGGCTGGGTACCCCCTCCATTCCTGCCCTGGGGCTGCACCCTCCTGCCCCACTGCAACCCCTTCCCTGCTGGTACCAGGATCTGTCTGGTACTGGGATCTTACCAGTACCAGGATCTATCCAGTACTGGGATCTTACTGGTACCAGGATCTCACCAGTAGCAAGATCTCACTGGTACTGAGCTCTCACCAGTACCGGGATCTCACTGGTACTGGGATCTTGCCAGTACCAGTATCTATCCAGTACCAGGAGCTCATGGGCAGTCGCGGGCGCACACTTACCTGGCGGGTGGCAGAGCTGCCCCTGCAGCCCCTGCATCCCCGACAGCACAGCGAGCCCCGATCCCCGTTAACAGAGGCGCAGGGTGGGCAGTGTTTATGGCCTGTGCTGGGGGGCGGTGAGGGGAGGTGTCACTTCACTGCGCTGACCCCCCCGCTTTTTCTTTAATCAAGCCAGTGCTATTAATATCAGGTAATGAACGTAATCTCTAGGTTAAGCTATCCTCTTAGCGTGCTGACCGCTCCGCAGCTCCCAGCAAAAGACACTGTCCCGGCAGTGCTCTTCTCTCCTGCCTCCATATTCCCATCCCGAGCCTCCTGGATCTGTGAGGGGTCCACATCGTCCCTGTCCCTTGGGACCCCACGGTCCCTGTGCCGGAGGGGACACTTCTGTGCATGGCTCCTTGCCCTGGCATTCTGCTGGGGACCCCCGCTGGTAGGGTCACCCCTTCACCGCAGTGACGCCAGGAGTTGGGGACAGGAGTCGAAACACAAGCAGGGACAGGGGGTGACAGCACCTGCCCAGCATCGCCTCTCGGTCACGGCACGGTGGAGATGAGCAGTCCCCCAGCCTTCTCCAGCGTCCGCATATCGGGCTGCTGGGCCCTTGGACCAGATGGCGGGTGAGTTCTTCCTTCGCTCTTTTTTGGGTGGGTTTTACTTGTTTTCAGCTGTTTGCTTTCCGTCCTTGCTTGCTGGAGCAAACCCTTGGCCATCCCGATCCCCTGGTCCCAGTTCCCGGCTCCTGGCCAGCCAAGGGCTGCGAAAACACAGGCAGCAGCTGAGGGAAAGATCAGCTTCCCACGGGATGTGGGATGAGGGCAGCCCGGCGCTGTGTGGCAGGGGACTCGGCGGGTGGATTTGTTTATGGGGTGCAGGGCTGAGGACGAGCTCTCCTGTTTGCTTCCAAGTTCAGGTCTGGGGCTTTACCATTTCTCCTTGCTGGCTGCAGGGGCTGTTGGGACCTGCTGCCTTTCCACGGATCTGGGATGGTTTGGGGTCTCAGAGGGTAGCGGGATGCAGAGAGCCTTTGCATAGAGAGCGCTGGCACAGGGGTGGGAAAAGGATGCCTCTCTCATCCCAGTAAATCCATGCTTTGGGTAGTGGGAGCAAAACACTTCCTTTGTTTGTGCCAGCACATCTGTGGAGCTGGAGAGCCCTTTTGGGGCGCAGAGCCCATTGCTGGACATCCCCATGGAGCCAGGCTTCCTCCTGGAAGCAGGGCACGGGCAGACTCCAGTGAGGATGCATCAGCTAGAGGGAAGTCAAAGCATTCCCAAAAGCTGGGGACAGTGTAGACAGTTGGTGGTAGCCAGGTCCTCCAGGAAGGCTTTGCATGAAGCGGTTACCAAGCCTGGGATGATATTGGACCTGTTTAGAGAGTTGTTCAGAGAGTTGAACTTGTTCAGCCTGGAGAAGAGAAGGTTCCGGGGAAACCTTAGAGCAGCCTCCCAGTACTGAAAGGAGCTCCAGGGAAGCTGGAGAGGGGCTCTTGATCAGGGAGTGCAGGGACAGGAAGATGTTTTCAAATGAAAGAGGGGAGATTGAGGTGAGATCTCAGGAAGAAATGTTTTCCTGTGAGGGTGGGGAGGCCCTGGCCCAGGTTGCCCAGAGCAGTGGTGGCTGCCCCATCCCTGGAGGTGTTCCAGGCCAGGTTGGATGGGATTTTGAGCCCCCTGATCCAGTGGGAGGTGTCCCTGCCCATAGCAGAGTAGTGGAACTGGATGGGCTTTGGGGTCCCTTGAACCCCAAACCATTCCATGATTTCTCTTGATTCCCTTCGTATTTGCCTTGTTACGGCATGGTGCTGCTGAAGCCCCCTCTGCTCAGGGAGGCCGTGAGGGTCTGTGCAGAACAAGGACCATCCCTGGGTTAGAGCAGATATTAACTTTAGCTGTAAACAGAGAGTCCCCTTCCTCTGGTTGCTTTACCTTGCAGGTAGGGACATTGCTTGGGCTTTGCCACTGCTGCAGGGAGTTCTTAAAAAGTAATAGGAAGAAACAGCAGAAGGAGATAGCTGCGTGATGGCTGGGATCAGCCGTTCCTCCAGAGGGGAGGAGAGTTGCTTCCTGGCAAAGGCAGCCATGGAAAACATCTACAAAACTGAAAGTGTAACATTAGGAGAAAATGTGACCTTTGCTGAACTCCAGGACAGTTGAGCAGTCCTTCCCATGGCCCTGCTTGTCTGATCTAAACCGCGGGAAGTGTTGGTTTAAGAGGTGTGGAATATCTGCTTCTTGTGTGGGTACGGACAGCACAGGTCGATGTCTATGGGTATGGAATTTAGGTGAGAGCCCAGGAGTGTCTGGATGAGAGGAGCAGCAGGTCAGCTCTTGGAACAAGATTATTGTGCTGCATCCAAGAGCATTCCGGCGCATGCATGGGGAGAATGACTGCTTCTCGACGAGGACCATCCTGTCTCCATCCTGCAGTGATGCCTCAGCGCAGAGCTGCTGGTGGGTCCCGTCTGTGCCAGCACCCTTGGTTCGCTGCGAGCACCCCAGGGAGTGGAGGGGTGACACGGGGGAAAATGGAATGGCACCCATGGGCACAGCCTGTGGGCAGAGCTGGAGCTGTCAGGGTCCAAACCCCCTCATCGCCGCCAGGAGCTGGGTTGTGCTGATACTGATAGAAAGCACCATGAGCAGACCTGGCAGCGGTCAACCTCTTGCTTGGGCTCCAGTCCGGCTCCGGAACCAGGAGTTTTGCCCAACTTTGGGAATCATGGCCTCTGTCAGCGATCACAGCACGCAGGTCTGCAGGCTGGCACAGGAGAGCAGAGCATCCTAAAACGTTCGCCTGTTGCATGGAGACTGCTGGGTATCCCCAGAGGAAAACCATCCGAGCAGCCCTCGGCGGCAGCGCCGGCTTCACGGCTCTCGAGTGAGCAAGGTCCCAGGAGAGGGGCTTAGACACACATGAAAGGAACCGTTTTCTTTTCTGGTAAACAACTGGGGCCGTGTCATCTCTTGCTTTTATCAAGCCAAAATGACTTTGTTTACACGCCAGCATTGTTGGCTGATGTCAGCCCCGTTCTGGGAATAACGTGCCGTGGCTAATTGCTGCAGCAGTATCGCTGGTGGGAGAGGAGACTGAAATACCCCGTCTGGGTTTGCTTCTCCTGCCTCTCTGGTGGAAGGAGCCATCTATGCATGGAAAGAAACCCCAGGGGGCTTTCCTGTCGAGTCTCACCTCCTGATGTTGTGTTTTAAACACGATAGGGTGTTTACAGCTCCTGGGTGAGCTGGAGGCCAGCGGTTCTTGGTGATGGCCATGCGTACTGATGAGCTTATCCAATGGATGTTGGTGGCAGGAAGTTCTATGGGGAGACTCCGTGGGTTCCTACTGGTGGAGTGAAGTCTCTTGGAGCAGGGGCGGGAATTGCAGCCTGCTTTGGAAGGAGGGATTCAACAAAGCCAAGCAAACCCATCTCACCTTGCCGGCTCCACAGGGCTGTGCCAGCATGGGAGATGGGGATGGCGTGGCTGGGGAGCTCACACCATGCTCACGGTGTTTGCCAGGCAGCTTTATGTGCAGATGGCTGATCTCAAATTCAGATCTTTATCTAAAATCATTCTAAAAAGGGCTGAGGGAGGAGAAGGATTTAATCTTCATACCAAAACAGCTTAAAATCAACCTAAAATCTGTAAAGCCCTGCAGTTTAAGCCCTTTTAAGAGCAAAAAAATAACAGAGAGGCAGCAAAGCCCTGACAGCATGGCCAGGCTGTACCAAACCATGCTGAATTTGGCACATCAGTTGCCCAGGGCTTTCTGACCTTGCAGAGGTTTTGTTTCCAGCCCGGTCACAGCTGAGGAGAGAAGCAAGTGTGAGCAGGGAGAGCCCTTTGCACTGTCTCATGGGGAGGAGACGTCCCTTCTGAGGTGGCAAAACAGCAAGTGGGGAGGAGCGGGAGCTGGTATAAATAATCCTTCCCATGCTCGTGCTGGCCGGGCAGCACGGCTGCAGCTTATCTGCTGGCCAGAGGCCACTTATCGCTTCCCAGCCGCTGCTCTCCTGCTGCCAAGCTCAAAAGGGCTCCAGAGCATGGTTTGTTGCTCTCCCTGGGCTGCGGTTGGAGGGGAGATAAGAAAGAGGAATTTATCAGCTTGAGGGCTCCAGCCGTGCTTGATGCTTGCTCAGCCCACACAGCAAAAGGGATGTGAATGGCTTGGCAGCCCCACTGCCCAGCTCAGGCCAGCTTGCAGGCTTGTCCCCAGGGGTTTCAACCCTAAAAGGTGGGAGAACTAGAAGTCTTGGTGGGAGTGGAGCACTTAAAGTGGGGAGGAAAGGGGAATATGCATGGGAAATTGAGGATGGTCTAGCTGTAGCCTGTGTGTTTGGCTTTCATCCCGGAGAGATGTCCCTCAGTAGGTGAGGACATGTTATTGCCCTCTGTATTAACACCCCTCAGTGCTTTTAAGAGCTCACCAGCGTGTTTATTTAACGTAGGCATTCCCCAAGCAGTGGGGCTGTAGGAAGTGGTGTTTGTGCTGCACCTTTTCCAGGCTCAAAAGATTTCCAGGTCCTGTGTGAGGATTTCTTGATGATGGCCATGGCCTGACTTTCCAGGGGTCCGGGTGCTGGTGGTGCTCCAGCAGGGCTGTGTTGCCTCTCCCCCTTTTCCATTGCCCCATCCCTGGAAGCTTTCAAGGTCAGGTTGGACAGGGCTTTGAGCAGCCTGATCCGGTTGAAGATGTCCCTGCTCACTGCAGGGGGCTTGAACTGGATGACCTTCATGATCCCTTCCAGTCCAAACCATTCTATGATACTATGATCCCTTAGTGGTACAGCATGGGATCCCGTGGAAACTCTGCTCGCACCACCAGTAACCAAGCTCCTTCCTCTCCCCATCCCCAGCAACAGCAGTGCTGAATCCTTAGACCGGCTGTACCCTGCAGTGGGCTCCAGCAAGCCACCCCGAAAACGGACCACGAGCCAATGCAAGTCAGAGCCGCCCCTGCTGCGGACCAGCAAGAGGACCATCTACACAGCTGGCCGGCCACCATGGTACAACGAGCATGGGACGCAGTCCAAGGAGGCATTTGTGATAGGTAGGTGAAGGCAGCGCATGTCCAGGCTCTGCCCCCCAGCATCGGTGCTGCCGGCCCAGTGGCTCTTCAGGAGATCTCGGGGGATTCCTGCCTCACAACCTCCTTTGGAACTTCAGGTTGGCTCCTGGCTGTGAGCTGCTCAGCCCAGGAGCAGGGAGAGTCCCCATGGTTAGTCCAGCATTGACTGGGTCAGCCGTAGGATTGGTCAGAAGCTGAGGGCTTGCAGATGGGGGAGGTGGATTATAGCTGGCACTGGGCAGAGTCTTTGCTTGTTGTTCCCTCAACTCTTGTTTCCCCGGGTTGTCATGAGTTCCCAAGGACTTGGGCTAGGCTGGTTCTCGTGGCAGCTCTCTCCTTGTTACACAACCATCTAACGAAGGGTTTTCTAGCTGTTGCTGTGAACGTGCTGGCAGTTAGAGTACGTGCCATTTGAGGTTTTCAAGAGTAATCTCTCTCAACCTGTGGCAGGAATGGTGGATTGTGGGGTTGATGGTTTCATCTCCTTTTCCCTGTCAGGCCTGGGAGGAGGCAGCGCTTCTGGGAAGACCACAGTGGCCACCATGATCATTGAGGCCCTTGATGTCCCTTGGGTGGTTCTGCTGTCCATGGACTCCTTCTACAAGGTGAGACTGTGCATTGTCTGGCCCAGCTCCTTGGACTGCTGTGGCTTCAGATGGCTCTCAGGACAGGATGCGAGGTTGCTGGGCACACCAGTGGGAAGAGAAGACTGCAGGTGGGGATGGCCATGTGCACTCACACCTTCTTTGTGGGCAGGTGTTGACCAAGCAGCAGCAGGAGCAGGCAGCCAGCAATGACTTCAACTTTGACCATCCCGATGCCTTTGACTTTGACCTCATCATCGCCACTCTGAAGAAGCTGAAGCAAGGCAAGAGTGTGAAGATCCCCATCTACGATTTCACCACCCACAGCCGGAAGAAGGAATGGGTATGGGACACTGCCGGGGGTTGCATGGCCAAGACAGGAGAAGAGGTGGTTTTTGGACCCCTCCAGCCCCTGCCTATTGCAGTCAGACCCATGCAGTTGCCCTATGCTCTGTGACTGACTCAGGGTGCGGTTTTTGGGTGAGCAGCACCACTGTTGTAGTCACTAACAACCCAGAGGGATACCCTGGGATGGGGCCTTTCTGAACACACGTTCTCTGTCTGACCACACCAATTCTGACTCCACAGAAAACCCTATATGGTGCCAATGTGATTATCTTTGAAGGCATCATGGCATTCACAGACAAGGAGCTCCTGAAGGTGAGAAGGGGTTTGGGGTCGGTTCTGGGAAAGTCTGGCAGGCACGAGTTTTCCCGCTCCTTCTTCTACAGCCATAATCACAGCACGTTGCTGGCAAAGAGTCCCAGGTGCCCTGGATGGGACCCTGTCTTCCCATGGTGCTTCAGCATCACCCCACCAAATGAGCCCTCCATCCTGAAGCCGGCTGGTGGGGCATGCTGGGAGCATGCTTTCTCCTGAAGGTCAGCAGCAGGGAGACAACCTTTTCTTCCAAGTTGTGCTTCACTGTACAAGAGAAATAGCTTTGATTCTTGCAGTAGTTAGGGAAGAGCCCCGACAGAGGTCAGGCATTTCAGCAGACACTTTGAACCCAGTAATTCGTTCCCAGGAACAAGGAGCCAAGTGGTGACCTGGTCCCTGGCAGTGGTGCAGCATAGATAGGACTAGAAATAACCCGCCTGCACGCTGCATGCCGCAGCTTGCACAACCAGAGGCAAAGTCTGGTGTTCTTCTTCTGCGCAAAGCCTGCTCTTCCTAGGGTGAACTCATCCAGCATTTCAGGCTCTGCTGGGAATTGTTTGGATACATGAGAAGTGCTGTAGGAAGGAGTGAACCATGCGCAAACTTAGCCAATTTCAGTCTAGAAAGTTTCCTTCCCTGCCAAGTGAGCATTTGGGTTGTGCTTTCCTGGAGCAACGATGACCTCCAGTGGACAGCTGGGTAAATCCCCCAGGAGTTTCTTTTGAGCATCCTGCTCTTGTCTCACAATTAAAGGCTGTGCTTGGCTCCCCTCCAGCACTCACAAGCCTGCTGATCTGTATCGTGGACATTAACTTCTCTTGTCTCCTTCTCACTCTTAAATAACATCCAGCCAGAGTGCTGGGGCTGCTTTGACGTGGGGACCACATCTGGAGCAGGATAGGTCTCAGGGGGCATGAAATTAAGCGGCAGACAGCAGCAAGGGATTCACTGCAGCATCTGCACGGCCAGCCAGGTTCAAGTTCAGGGGCTGTGGGGTCAAAGCTCCCTCCAGGCCAGAGCAGAGCTGAGCTGAGCTCTGTTAAGCCAATATTGTGCTGTGCACAGGGCTCAGCTACCTGATTGTGGCTGGTGCAGAAGATAATTCGAGTTGCACACCTAACCTGGTGGGGTTTGTTCCTTCCCCTCTCATTCCAGCTCCTTGATCTGAAGATATTTGTGGACACAGACTCAGACATCCGTTTAGTGCGTCGCCTGCGCAGGGACATCAGCGAGCGTGGCCGTGACATCGAGGGTGTCATCAAGCAGTACAATAAGTTTGTCAAGCCAGCCTTTGACCAGCACATCCAGCCCACCATGCGGCTGGCCGACATCGTCGTGCCCCGAGGTACCTGTCCAGAGCTGCTGTGTGACTCGGTCCCAAGTGGGACCCAAGGGACCCCATATCCCTGCCCTTGGCTCTGCTGGCCAGTTCCACCGCCCTCATACTGGCCAGGACAAAATAGAGGCTGTCCCATGCCAAAGCGAAGGTCCCTCCACTTGGATGTCTCCAAACACCGGCCAAAAGCAGATTCTTGGGGAAAGGTCTGCACTTTTCCTTCTCCAGCTCCTGCAGCGTAGCAGTTTAAAAGCCAGAAGTGACTTCTAGATGCTCAATTGTAGATTACTAAATAAGAATTTAATAATAGCAGGAATGTCTTCTACTGGATGATGCTTTGCTAAGGAAAGGATATTTGGGGTGGTTTTGAGCATAGTGGCAAGCTTGGGGAAGACATGTTTCAGGCACTGCTGGCACCGTGGTTCTGACCAGGCTGTCTGTCTTTTGCTTCTGGTTCACTCCAGGGAGTGGAAACACAGTGGCTATCGACCTGATTGTTCAGCACGTCCACAGCCAGCTGGAAGAGGTAAGAGCTGCCTGGTGCCCCTGGATGTTGATGGTGAGGCTGACCTTGCTGTGCAGCGGTATCGTTGTGGGAAGCTGTGGGAGCCAAGGTGGGAATGGCCTGGCTTCCTACCGTGCTCTAGGGGTGTAAGCCGTGGGGCTGTCACCATGAACTCCTCCCAGCCTGACTCCCTCCATTTCAGCGAAGAGGATGGCCTCATCCTTTTGATGAGGTTAGAGCAAGGCTCCCCTGTGAGCTGTGGTCCAGCAGAAGCTTGCTTCCGTCCCTGGGAGAGTGACGCATCTGTGGATGAGCCACCATCCTTCAGTGATCTGAGTGACATGCCCTGCCTGCTGCCCTGCCAGGGCCAGCATCGCCCCAAACCCTGCAACACATCAGCGCTGTGGCTTCTCTTCACCCCCCTACAAACACTGCTGCGTGGTCTTTCCACTCGAGCCCACTTTTCCTACTCCTATTTTGGGTGGAGCCCATGAGTTTCAAAACCCGAAGTCTTGTCATAATTGATGAGCCCAGATCCAGGCAAATGCTCCAATCTCCTTCCCCATCACTGGGTTGAACAAGTCTTCTTCTGTGTCTCCTGGGCCAGTCCTAACTCGTGGTTTAAGCCTGGGACCCTTCAATCAAATGACATTGTTGTGTGTTGACGTGTGAGCGGCACAGCCTCCTCCCACCCCACATTTGTAGCTTTGATGTTTAAGTTGTGGTGATGCTCGGAGTGATGTCCTGGGAGGTGGAAGGAGTGTGACCTGCAGATCGCATGCTCTTGAAAGCCAAGGGCTCAGTTCCTGCAGGTCGTTCTGAGCTCCCAGACAGCAGGAGCCACTTCGGCCCCTGGATGTGAGCTGTCAGGCAACAGAATCGTGCCTCTACGCCTGCTTGGGAGGGACCGCTGTGCTGCAAAGGTGTGATGGGATGTTCCCCCTCCCAGAGCATTCAGCTTTCTGCAGGGCTGCAGGCAGCAGCTGGGACTCTGACTGCCCTGACTTACAGCACTAAGCTCTCACAGGTCAGCAAGTTGGTTTCTAAACCCTAGGTCACAGGAGCAAAGATCAGAGCCCTGGCATTGTTGCTAGCACTGGACTGAGGAGGGCACGTGGCTGTGGGTCCAGGCCAGGAGCGGGGAAATGGCCTTTTCTCCCAGCGCCTGGGATCTGGCCAGGAAACCTCGTGGCTGGATGCTCCAGCAAACAAACACAGCAGCTTCTCCCCAGAGCACTGCTGCGAGCCAGGCGATGGGTTGGCTTCGGGGAGGCTTTCATTTTCTTGGGGAGGGGAAAGAAGGGGAAAAGGCTACAAGTGAATGCAGGAAAATATTCCTATTTTTCCTTTTCTTTTATCTTGAAACGCCCCGGGTGTTGACAATGCTTAATACCGGTTGCATTGTGTCTTTGTGTTGCTGCTGCAGCGTGAACTCAGTGTCAGGTAAGAGCCCCTAACTCTGTCCTGTCTGTGCAGCCCGAGGCATTTCCAATGCCAGGCACTGCTTGGCCTAACCCTGACCTGTAGTTGGGACCAGCCGCTCGCGTACCGCACAGCCTCCTCATGCTCAAAGGTGGTGAAAATCCACCTTGTCCTTGGCTTTGGGACCAGCAGGGAGAGGGCTGTTCCCCAAGGACGTATTCATCCTGCGAGGGCACCACCGGCTCGAGTGCAGAGCCCTGAAGCTGGGGCAGGATTCTTAGCTGGGCACCCCCAGTCTCTGTGAGAGGGGAGGCTTTGTGTCATGGGATTCTCTCTTATTTCCATTCATCTTCTAAGATGAAAGGTTGTGTAGAGCCCCTCTCCATCCCTGATGATTAAACATCATTAGACATTATTAAGCATCAATTATTAGTTTAACCAAAGTGTCTCAAGGATGGTCAGAGCTCTGGATCCCTCGCCACGTGCAGAGGCTCTCGGCTGCCGGCCTGATGGCACCCAGGAGGAGCGGAGCTGCTTCGGTGTGGCGGGAGGTACCCAGTGTCCTAGAGTATCACAAGACTGCACAACAACTACCTGGGGAGTAGGAAAATACTTATGCCTTAATCCAGCAGGGTTTTTAATTTCTCAGCATCTGCAGGTGGATGCTATAAAATATACTTGATCTCTTCAGCGCGTGGATCCAGGTGGGACTTTAGCTCTCTTGCTTCCATTAAGCAGCCAGCTAAGTTTTCAGGTATTCTTGTAGGGAGCAGAGGGGATGCATTACTGCAGATGGGTTTCCATTTAAATCTCCAGCGTTGTATGGAGACACTTAACTCAAGTAACTCTAAAATTTACATTTGGCATAAAAAGGCTTTTAAAATACGTAAAATGAACAGGAAAAAGATTCCATTTCACTTACGGCGTAAGCCATTCATGTCCTAAACCAGGCAACTGAATGTTTTATTTTACTGCTGTTTGCTTGTTTAACACCACGGGGCTTGACATTTCCACACAGACGCTGTGTGCGTGGCGTAAGCTTCCCTGCGTGTCAGGAGATCCAGGTGGGAAGGTGCTCTTTAGCATGGAGCAAAGTCGGTTGCTTTAAAAAATTGCAGGAATAACATTAGAGAGCAGACTGATGCGTGTGTGTGTATATATGGATATATTCCCATGTATATGTACATGCACATATAAAATTTCCCTTCTTCCAGTGACTCTCCACTTTAATCAAAGTGCAGTTAGCACAGCTGATCTTTTTCTGCCCCTTAAAAATCAAGCATTTAATAATATAGCAAGAAAGAGTAGTTCCATGATAGCGAATTTGGAAAGGTAACTGACCTTCAGGAATAACTCCATGATGACCACAGCCACAGGCATTTTTATATTCCCTTTAAGGCTCGTGGTTTCCATTTATGCCTTTGCCAGAAAGTGTGGAAAAAAATTCCTGCCAAAAATCTGTTTACACTCCTGGAGTCCCAGTGCTTTTCCTGCTGCTGCGGTTCCGCATTAGGTCCTCTGCAGCTCTGCGCTCGCGAGAGGAGCGAGGTGGATGCAGAGACGTGTGTCAAATGAGATATGTTTGGCAAGTTCAAGGCTTTTCATTTAAAACAATTCCCCATCCTCTTGTCTTGAATGGTTTCATCTAAATGTCACTGTTGCTGTTCTGATGCCACCACCTTTTGGTGGCCATGGGGACGTAGTGAGGCCTTTGTAGCTGGTAGAATGAAACCTGGATGCTTAGATCTGGCCCCAGTCCAAGGAGCTTCACTGCTCCTTGTGCTCCAGGCTGGCTGTGGGCAGCCTCCCCTGACCCAGAGGGTGGCTGGGATAGGCAGGGAGTGCCTCTCTCTGACTCTCAGCCCATTATATGGGTAAATTCTGAGGAGTATGAAGAAAGTTGTGCCATTCCCTAGACCTGAAAGCCTTATTTTCCTCCTGTAACTGCTGGCTGCTGAGAAGCATCATCAGATCAGACTTTAGAGTCCTTGCAGCTGGAGTATTTCTTGTCCAGCTTCCCACATGCTTAACCATGCATGTGCTGGGGATGTAATTACATACAGGCACTCCCTTTCCATCCATGCCCAAGTGAGCATTCCTCCTGGAGCCCAGCAGCAGGAGCTGGACCAGCGAGCCCATCCTGCCAAGGTGCAGTGCTCTCAGCCGAGCCTGTTTGCCATCGCTTCCACCATGCTATTCAGCACCCAGCCCAGCTCTCGGAGCCAGTGCTCTTTTCAGCCAATTCCCCTCGCCAATCAATATTCCCCATCCCCAAGGTCTCGATCGGCTTGGCATGCCCTTTGCCAATTGTGTCTTTAAATATCAACCCGTGGCGCAGTTTAATAGCCCTCGTTTGAAATGTCAGCCATGAAAGCCAGCCGCTGTACGTGTTTGAAATGCCTTGACTGCATTTGCTCCTTTGTAGCTGGATGTCTCTTGTCTGCTTCCTGCTTGATGGCATGCTCAACAAAGAGCTGAGGATGTTCCCTGAAGCCTTCCTGAGAGATGGTCACCCCTTTTCTCTCTCTTTCTTTCTTTCTTCTTCTTCTTTTTTTCCTTTAAAGCTTTTGTTCTTGGGGGGTGGGGGGATAAGTTTCCAAAGTGAGACGTTTTCTTGACGTGCTCATGGGTGTTGGTCTGAATTTTCCGTTACGGTCCTGCCTGGCAAGGGGAGGAACAGGAAGCATTGCTCTCGCAGGCAGGCTGAGACCCGCTCCCTCCATCCCTCCTGGCAGAGCTGGGGAAGAGGTTTCACCGCAGGCGAACACGGCTGTAGCAGGGTGGCTGCTGGAGAGGCTGAGCTCTTCCCTCTGCCTCAGCTTGCAGCTGCTCTCCGAGGGATGCTGATCCCAGGGCTGGTCCAGGTCAGCTCAGAGGCAGGAAGGTCTTCTCAGCACGCAGTGATGTTCAGTTCAGAGCCAGGTTTCTCCCCATGTTCCCAGTGCTCTTAGCTTTCCAAGGCTCTCCAAGGCTTGAGCACATGGTCTCTCCAGCGTGCCAGGAGATGGGCACCCCTGGAGCCCACCAGCAGTTTGTGTGGATGCAGGGCAGGCTGGATGAAGGCTTTCCAAGCTTGACTGGGCGTTTCCCTCTGGGCTCCAAGAGCTGCATCTGGTCTTGCAGCATGGTACCACATGGGACAGAGATGTGACAGTGTCCCTGTGACTCCAGGGCGGTGAGAGCCGACAGAGCTTTCCCTTCATGGAGCCAGGAGTGGAGCTGGTGCTGCAGAGCGCAGCCATGACTTGGTGACCGAGGGAGAAACGCTGGGGTCTGTGCGACGATGGCCTGAGCACCAGGCAGGTCTGAGAGCCATAGATCAATTAGGGCTTTTTTGCCCCCCTCCTTCGACTAATGACAGTGCTTTTTCCTCTGTTTCATGTCGTGTTTGTCCCTCTCCCCTTAAACTCTCATGTTTCCTGCCTTGTCTCCCCTGAACATCCCTCCCACCTGGTGACCAGAGGAAGCTGCGCTGGGATATGTGAGGAGATGAACGCTAACGGCAGGGTTTTGGTTGTGACACTAATGCCGGGGAATGGGGGCGAAGGCTGTGCAGTGTGAGCTGCGTTACTAACCTGGGCAGACAGCTCGCAGGGTCCTGCTTTGCTGGGGCTGTGTGGGCAAACTGGGGTGGGGGGATTTGAGAAACCATCTTTATCCTTGACTTCACAAATAGGACCTGCTGCTGTTCCCCCAGAAAGCATCATGGGAACCCTCACACCGAGCAGCTCCCCTGCGTTCAAGCAGGGTTGCATCCAGCCATCCCTGTCCCCATACTGAGCAGCAGCACCTGCACAGGTGTCATAGGAAGGTGCAGAAAGCTTGGTGACAAAGCACTGACAGCATTTCCCGGGAGCCTGTTGACAGCTCGGGGTGCAGGGGAGGTGTTCCAGGCACGTGGGGCTGCTCTCAAGGGTAGAGTGTTCACTGGCATCTGTGGCAAGGAGCAGGAGCTGGGTCACACTGCATCTCACCTGCAGCACCACAGAGAGCAGGGCAGGAGAGGCACTGCGCATCCCGCTGGCATGGCAGGATGCTGCCATGTGATCCTGGCAGTGATGGAGGGGACCTGTGGGTCGGAGACAGCCCTGTGGGCTGTGATCCCTGCAGCTCCTCTGCTTTAGGGGACAGTAGTTTGTCACCTTAGGAAACCCAGCTGGGGCCATGAGTTGGTGCGTGGCTCTGTGTTGGGGGGCTGATCTCTGCCTCCCCTAGAAGCAGGCAAGCAGGCAGCCCCTGTGCAGGCACCAGCGTCCACCAAAGGCAGAGCGCAGGTCCTCATCCACCATGTGGGTCTGCATCCCTGGGGCCAGGAGGGGTTTAGACAGGGCTGCATGGCAACTGTGCCCCCCCAGGCCAGGGCTGACAGGAGGGGGGCTATGGGGGCAGAGCTGCGGGCAGCACAGCCCTGGCATGGGAGCATCTCTGAAGGCAGCTAAACCCGAGCTGTGGTGACTAACAGAGTGAGCTCGCTCACTGACAGCAGGTCTGGGACCTTGAGGGCTGCTTGTCCCAAACGAGCGGTGGGGTCTGTAGGAGCATGCTGGGCTTGGCCTCAACCCAACCGGGCTCTGCCAGCAGTGGGCAAGCCTGTGACAGGGGCACAACCTGTCCCATGTGCTCCATGGCAGGCATGAGCTGTCTCAGCTCGCAGGAGCATTCCCTGCATAGGGGTTCTGCTATGCAGGACCAGAGCTGGCAAAAGCAAGAAGGAGCCCTTAAGTACCTGCAGGCCTTGGGAATGTCTCGTTTGGTGTTGGTTGGCCAAGACCAGGAGATGGCTATGTGGATGGAGGCCTCAAGTTGTCTAGCCCTGCCTGCCTCCATTCCTGCCTAGTCATCTTCTCTGTCTTCTTCTCTGCTTGTGTGCCTCTGTGTGTGCGCAATTAATGCAGGCTTCTGCTTGATTTGAAATCTTAATCACACGGAGCTTTCGTTTGTTTGCTCTCTTCTCCTCCTTCCCAGCATCTCTCTGATGGGATGCAGCTGCTGGCACGTTTGTGATCTGATGGGTGGCTTTCAGACCCCAGCCCTCCTCCCAGACAAAGTCGCTCGTCCATCCTGCCCAGCCTAGTGGGAGTCAAATAGATGTGACCTTCCTCTCATTACAGCCACTCTCCAAGAGAGAGGTGACTAATGGGGCCCCATTGTGCTCTTCCCCATGAACGGTGTTCCCTTGATCCAAGAATAGCTTCCCAACCCGATTCGTTATGTGGAGATGAGTCACACAAAGCTGGTCCTGTCCAGCCATCGTAAAGTCTTGAAGCTGTTCCCAATTTGGCATGGATCTGACTATCCCTGAATGGACCAGGAGCTCTCTGAAATGGTCTCGTTGCAGCCTGGCTCTACAGTTCTCACCGGGTGGCACAACCTTCCCCACCACACTGTCTTGTCTGATTGACTTGGGCCTGACCGCCTGTCCCATTCTTGGTGACATATGACACTTGCTTTATAGGAGAGAGACAGCCACAACAGCTCCTCCTCACCCCATGAGTTCAGGATCCACCACCAGATAAGACTCCTGAGCGGGAGAAGGTTTTGATTTTATTATCCACTTTCTTCCCAACCAGTGGAAACCAAGATGGGCCAACCATGGGTTGCTGCCCAGCAGGAAGGGCAGCTCCTTGGGCTGCGAGATCCCTCTGGCTCCACTGAGCACCCTCTCCCTGCCCCATTCACAGGTCCCTTTGCCATCACAGGGGACCGGACAGGACTGGCCCTTCGTTCAGCTTGGCTGGATGGCCTTGGTGTGCATTTGCAGTGTGAGATGACATCTGGGAGGATGGCTTTGGCCATGTGCTGTGCACCAGCCTTCAAGCAGCTTTGTCCAGAGACCTTCTGACTGTGTGTTTGGTTTTCAGGGCCGCCCTGGCCTCTGCCCACCAGTGCCACCCCCTTCCTCAGACCCTCAGCGTGCTGAAGAGCACCCCTCAGGTGAGGGGCATGCACACCATCATCAGGTAAAGCCCTCGGCACCATGGTCTCCTGGGGTGGGTGGGGTGGGGCTTGGCTGCCAGCTGGGGCGGGCTCGACTTGTGAGCTTTTCTGTCTTTTACCTTAAAACTGCCACCACAATTCCAGGCTCAGCCAGGGGACCCTGTACAAACAAAGTGCCAACAGTCGGACGGGGACAGGGGTTGCCCTCCTCTACCTTTGCCCCATGTCAGCATCTCCAGGGGCACTTTTTGCTCCACAGCTTACATTGTCTTTCCCTCCCCTCTAGAAACAGGGAGACCAGCAGAGATGAGTTCATTTTCTACTCCAAGAGGCTTATGCGGTTGTTGATTGAGCACGCGCTCTCCTTGCTCCCATTCCAGGTGGGTTCAGGGCTGTAGCTGGGAGGGTGGGCAGCAAGTGCTGTTTCCTCTCCAATTCCTAACCCATAACTTCCAGGGAGCCAGGACAGTCCTGGTGCTGCTCTTGCAATGTTCCCCACATATCCCCTCTTTCCTTCTAAGCTAAAAAGGGTCAGGACTCCCCTAGGCTGTGGAGCATGGCCCTGGGTGACACGTCTTTGTCCAGCCTTGGTTTCTAAGGGGCCAGCCTACAGCTGGTGAGCTCCTCTGAGATCCACGTCGGATCCCAGTAATGCTTCTCGCATGTATTTTTGCAGAGTTGCACAGTCCAGACCCCTCAGGGACAGGACTACGAAGGGAAGACGTACAGTGGGAAGCAAGTAAGTAGAAGCGAAAGGTGCTATTCAGCTCTGCCCTGCGGGGCTACATTGGAAGCCATGTGGATGCAGGGGAAGGACACCTTCTTGGGGCTTCCATCAGGCTTGGGTTTGGTGCCTGCTGTCATGAGTACGATGCCTTGTATCACTGGGACGGGCAGCAGGTCGGTGGCCAGGGATGCCATCAGCAGCGTCACTGTGCTCTTGTGTTGAGGCAGCTCGGACTGGGAGCAACACAACCCACCCTTGTAAGGGGTCTGCTTTGGGGTGGCCTGTTAGCACCCCCAGTTGCTGAGGCCCAGTGCCACACTGGGGTGGTGTGCATCTCCTGCTCTGTGCCTTCCTGTTCCCCCTTGCTGTGTGCTGCAGATCACTGGGGTGTCCATCCTGCGAGCAGGTGAGACCATGGAGCCGGCGCTGCGAGCGGTGTGCAAGGACGTGCGCATCGGGACCATTCTCATCCAGACCAACTGCAACACGGGTGAACCGGAGGTAAAGCCCGGGGCTCTGGGCTGCCAGGGGCATCTCTTGGCATTAGCCTGCATGCAGGGCGTGACTCAGCTACTTTCTGAGAGCTCTTCAGCGATCCAAGAGTGGGTCTTGGCAGGGGTTGAGTGCTTTGAAAGCTTCTGAAGTGGGTTTTGCTAGCGTGTTTGTGCACACAAGGGCTGCTTTGCTACCCAAGTGTTTGCACCAGTGCCTGGCTCCAAGCTGACAGCTGGGGTCCCTGAGAAGATCCTTCACCTCTCTAAGAGAAGGGCTCGGGTTGCTCCATTCGCCTTCGCCCTGCAGCCTCTAAGCTGATCTGTCTTCCCCCTGCCCAGCTCCACTACCTGCGGCTGCCGAAGGACATCAGCGAAGACCATGTCATCCTGATGGACTGCACAGTCTCCACGGGTGCCGCAGCCATGATGGCGGTGCGGGTGCTGCTGGTATGGAGGATGTTGGGCGCGCCACAGAGGGTGGGTGGTTCACCCCCAGATAGTGTACGAAACACCAACCATGCTGAGAGGCCTGGTGCCAAAAGTATCTCCTCCTTGTGACTGAGGGTGTCATGAGAGCCAGCACAAGGTGGGGTGAGTCCATAATTAAGTGTTGACAAAAACACCCCTTCCTTGTGTAGCAACAGCCTGGATTTAGTTGGTTTCTCGGTCCTGTAACCCCAGCTGGCTGTGGAGAGTGGAGGAGTGAAAGTGCCCATGAGTGCTCTAAGTGCTGCTCCCTGGACGGATGGATCATAGCATGCCTTAGACACCCTTACCCCAAGCTGTCTCTGTGCCTTTTCTGTAGGATCATGATGTCCCAGAAGACAAGATCTTCCTTCTTTCCTTGCTTATGGCAGAGATGGGTGTCCACTCAGTCGCCTATGCTTTCCCCCGGGTGAAGATCATCACCACAGCTGTGGACAAGGAGGTGAATAACCTTTTCCGGATAATCCCCGGCATCGGTGAGTATCTGGGTGGGAATGACCTATTACAGGGGGATTTTTAGTACTTCTGGCCCGCTCGCCAGAGGAGGTGAAGCCCTGGTTGTCAGCAGCAGCTTGAGTCTGACGTTATTTTACCTGAGAACCCACTGCCTCTCCTGGGTCCTGCTGCTTCATGGGTGTTGGGATCAACATGCGTGCTCTGAGCAGTGTTGGGCAGCCGTAACCTTGTTGGCAGAAAGAGTCATTCCACGTGCCGTGAGCCACCTTCGGCCCCAGGTGGAGAAGCTGGGCTGGGACAGTTGGAGCAAACCTGTGCCCACCTCATTCCCTATGCTGTCACCTTAAACAAGCTCATCCAAAACAAGCTCACTCTGTTCTTCTGTCCTCACCTCTGCTGTGCCAGGAAACACCCTTGCCACAGGGTGCTAAAACAGCCCCCAGCCTGCTCCAGTTTTGCTGCTACACAGGTTTTAGTGCCATTTAAGCTGTTGGATAAACCCGCTTTTGCTTCCTTGCCTGCTGGGACGAGGGCAGGTGGGAGGATGGCTCCCAGGGCTCCCTGCAGCTCCACTCTCTTTCTCCCCACAGGGAACTTTGGAGATCGGTACTTCGGGACGGACGCTCCTCCAGACTGGAGCGATGATGAAGATGCTCTTAGCACTTAGCTGGATGTGGAGATGCCACTGGCAACAGGCAGCTTCAGCATTGCACCTTAACCTTTTCTGTCCATTGCAGAGATTTCTCCTTCGTCCTCACCAAGCATAGATATTTTTTTCAAACCTTACATTGGAAATCTAGGGCATATTTTTTCAAAGAAACACAAATCCTAGTTTGACTTTGTGGACAGGCGCATGTCCCAGCATAGAGCGGAGTTAATTTATTTTAATTTAAAGATTTGCCTATATAACTTATTGGAGATATTTTATAAAGAAAAATAATAAATTTTTTCTCTGGTTTTCTTGAATGGAGCCACTCTTTGTCACAGCCCAGGGGTGCTAAGGAGTCGCAGTCCTCTGGGACTGCTGCTCTAGAGTGGAGATGCTGTGAATGGCCATGGGAAGGTTGAGACCCTGCTGCTGAGGAGCTGGCTGACCCTGCCGCCATGGAGCGGTTCTTGCAGCTCTGCCTTGGTGGTGGTTGCAGGCAGCTGGTCAGGGTTTCTCTTTGGTGGACACTGAAGCTCTTACACCCCAGGAAGATGGGATGGGAGATGAGATTCCCCAGGGGGTGCACTTGCTCTGTCTCATGTGGCAGAACCTTCGACTCATGGGAACAGGTGGTCTCTGTCCCAGAGAGCACTCTGCAGCCTCTCTGCCAGGAGATCAAGGTCTCCTGCCTGCAGCAGGGCTGTGAGCAGGAGAAAAACCCACCACTCCCATTCCTGATCTCTGCCTCTTGCTGCCTTGCACAGAGGAGGAAGTACTGGGCTCTAGATCCAAGTGAAGGCTTGGTACCAGAAGAAGTACAAGAAGTACCATGTCTGCAAGGAAGCTGAAGTTCAGCTTGGGTCACATCATGCTTCAGTTTAAGAAGCACCAAGCCCCTGTTTCAGTTCAGCAGCTGAAGTGAAACCCAGCTCACCCGAACACCAGCTTGCTCTTGCTGAATCAGAGTTGCTCAAGACATGAGGAGCAGGTCTTGTAACGGTCTCCAGGAAGCTGTTAGCTGGCCAGAGTAACCTCAGCGGAAGGGGAGCTGGCCAGCCCCATGAGAAGGATTTATTCAGAGGAGGCTGTCACCTCTGTGGCTGAACACAGAGTATTTTCCTTTCCTGCATAATTCAAAGTACTAATGCAGCATCCTTGTACTGGAAATAAATGGGCCAAGAGGAGCAAATCAACCCCTTGGCTGAGTGTGCCTGGCTTGGAGTCGGCTCCAGAGGGGTTAGGCAAGGTAGGCAGGCGTTGCCCACAGCGAGGAGAGCGGGACTGGGAGGGCTATGTTCTGCCAGGCCCTCACTGAAATGGAGAGTCACCTGGTGATAGCTCAGTGTGGGCTCAGGTGTGATGAGCCCAAAATAACCGCCACTGTTCTGCGGCATGTTGTATAAATTCTCAACTAAATTTAAAAGAAAACACACGCCTGAGTTCCTGCAAGAGCTCAGTGAAAGCATGAGCCCTCGGTTTGAAAGCCACTCTCAACTCAGAGCCAGCACTGACACTTGATTAGTGTCTGCTAAAAATAGCTCCTTGCGTAGGTGGAAGGAGAGCTCACAAGCACAAACACGAGAGGAGGATAGGCAGATGCAGGGGGTTTTGGCTGGGGCACCAGGTGAGCAGTGGTGGGACAAAGGACAGCAGCATCACCAGGGCTATGGAGGAGCATGTCTGCACCCAAAGTCCTTTGGGCTGCTGCCACCAGTGCAGCGGCTCAGTGCTGGAGGAGCTCAGTGTCTTTCTAGACCGTGCTCAACCCCATGAATGGAAACTGCCCTCACCCTTCATGCACACAGCTCCAGCAGACCTTATTTGAGCAGTGCCGTTGGCCTCCTTGAAGGACATGAAATCATGCGTGGGTCTTGAGCACTGGGGTTCTGACCCACCATGTAGAGTATCAGCATCTCTGGTGTGTCCCATGGCCCCAACGAGCCTGTGACTCTACAGTATCTACAGATACTACAGCAGCTGTAGGACACTCAGCCACGGGAGGGGAAGACAAAAATTGGGGTGTGAAGGGTGGGGGGAGGAGGCATCACCAGAGCCTCAGTCTACAATGTCTTGTTTTGCAGCACTTCCAGGCTGCTGAATGCCACCCACACACCCAAGAAGTCCCCGGCACCCATGGCCAGTGGCTGGCAGAGCTATGATGGCACGATGGAGCATGGCATGCCCCCCCCCTTGCCACCACAATAAGGTCCAAGTGACCACACCCTGTCCCATGGGTGTGACCACTGGGTCTACAGTCCAAAGATCTCTGGGACCTTCCTCCATGCCTCCTCCCAGCACAAAGGAAGGTCCACAAGACCTTTGCATCCAGGAACACTGTAGCTTTTAACCCAGTACATCCATAATTTTCCACAGAACATTTGTCTTTTTCAGGTGCACATTTTTCCCTCAGACTCACATTTTTCCTCAGCACATCTATATCTTCCCCAGTAAATCCCTATTTTGCCTTGGAAGATCTGCACTTTCCCTCAAGCAGGTCCACCTTTTTCCTCAGATCTGCACTTTCCATCAGCAGATCCACATTTTTCCTCAGTAGGTCCGCATTTTCTCTCAGCTCTGCCATTTTTCCCTCAGCAGATGCACATTTTTCTTCAGTGGATCCCTATTTTGAATATGAAGATCTGCACTTTCCCTCAAGCAGGTTCACATTTTCCCTCAGATGTGTACTTCACCTCAGTAGATCCACTTTTCCCCCAGCAGATCCACCTTTTCCCCCAGCAAACCTGGTTTGCTGCCACACAGCCATCTTTTACCTCATCAAACCAACCCTGCACCTGCCCCAAAGCTTCCACCAGTGCAGGCTACTCCCGCCACTCAAAACCACGGTGCGTTCCCCTCCCTCCTTCTCTGCACCCTGCTTGAGGTGACAATGGCAAATTTAGCCACGAACGCTGTGCTGGGCAGGCTCGATGCAGGGCAGCACCATCCGTGCCGCCATTGCCCTTGTCCCCAGGCCATGGCGCCATCTTGGACGCCCTCAGCCTCCCATGGCCGTGGTCTGGAGGGTCCACCAAGCCTCTCACTCTGCCGTTACCAGTGCTACAAGATTGAATATCTTTTGTTTTCAACAAACTGCTGGCTGCAAACACACCACATCGGAAACACTGTGTGGGAGGTGGGTGGCTCCCCTCCCTCGCCTTTGCCTTGCGGCCCTCCCAGCACCCGTGCTCCCCAGCGCCGGCCATGCCGGCCACTCTCAGGCTGGGGTAGCAAGAGCAAGAACAAACCAACCCCACTCTTTTTTACCAAGAAATCTACCTAAGGCTTTCTCAGGTAGCCCTGGCCATGAGGCTGCGTCGCAGCAGGGTGATCAGTGCCGCGGCCCTCGGCGGCACTGCCCTCCTCCCCAGCTCAAAAAGCTCTGCGAGGGTCATGCCGTTCTTTTTTTAAGTGGAAAGCAGAGCAAATGTGGTGGTTTGTTGAACCGTGGCGTGGTGCCTGGCTGCCACGGCAGAGCATGGCACTCCCCAGGCCCTGCCCGAGCAAGGTGGCAGCCACCCTCCATTGCTCATCGCTCCAGCTCCACCTCCAGCTCCAGCTGGCTGCCTCTATTTACCAGCCCAGCCAGGAGCGTGTGGCACACAGGGACACCCTGCAGGACAGCCACCCCTGGGGCAGACACCACCATTCCCCTTACAGCTGCCTTCTGAAACACAGGGATACCAGAGAAAGGTAAAAGGGGAAACATAGAATCATAGAACGGTTTGGGCTGGAAGGGACCCCAAAGCCCATCCAGTTCCACCCCCTGCCATGGGCAGGGACACCTCCCACTGCATCAGGGGGCTCAAAGTCCCATACAGCCTGGCCTGGAACACCTCCAGGGATGGGGCAGCCACCACCGCTCTGGGCAACCTGGGCCAGGGCTTCCCCACCCTCATAGGAAAACATTTCTTCCTAAGATCTCATCTCAATCTCCCCTCTTTCAGCTGAAAACCATTCCCCCTTATCCTATCCCTGCACTCCCTGATCCAGAGCCCCTCCCCAGCTTTCCTGGAGCCCCTTTCAGCACTGAAAGCTGCTCTAAGCCCAGAGCCTTCTGTTCTCCAGGCTGAACAAGCCCAACTCTCTCAAGTCCTTTTTTCTCATTGCATACCCACACTTCCAGCTCTCCCATTAATGCAGTCAAAACACTTCCAGAAGATGTTTGATTTATTACTGCCACAAGGTTCCCGTGGGCCTGGCTGCAGCCCCCCACCACAGCCGGGGTCCCACCCCATCACCACAGGGCCCTCTGTCTCGGCAGAGCCCGCATGCTCCACACGGCACCAGCACCGGCTTTGCTTGACTTCCTGCCCAGCGTCCAGAGCGACCCAAACCACATCTGATCTGACCACCAGCAGAGGCTCTCAAACACAATCCCCTCCTCACTAAAAATAGATCGGAGCGGTTGAAAAAAAAAGAGCGCACAAAGAAAACGAGAACAATATCTGCTTGACCATCAAAGACAAAACACACTCATTTTGAGGCAGGAGCACCCGAGAGGAGAAGTTTTGGGTTGTGTTTTCTCTTTTTGCAGCAGATGGGTTTGGTTTTCTCTGAAATAGGTGAAGCACCTCATTGCTGCCAGCCTGAAGCATCTCCAGTGCAGATGGCTGCCCCATTTGTGGGCTTGGTGGGGCTGGAAAGCCACCCAGTGATCAATCAGGTCAGATCAAACAACTCTTTTTCCTTTCTAGCTTACTACCAGGGTTTTTTTCCTATTTGTATAGAAAGAGGTAGAACCTGTGGGCTGAAACCTGTGCGCTCGCCCCACCACTCATCTGAGAACGCGGCAATTCATTGCAGGAGTCGGCTGTGCTGCCAAGCACGAGCAGCAGCCTCGCTGCTCCCTCCCAGTGCCAAGGTCTGGACAGATCAGCACACCACGGTACACTGGACCCAGCAGCTCCACCCCACAGCTCCGGAGGGTACGATCCTGACCAACTGCAAAAAAAAAGTTAATTTCTGTGTATTATAAACAAGGAAATCTGTTGCAAACAACCGCTGACAGGCCTTGCATTAGAAGCCCTGCTCTGCTAACAGAGGCGGGTTTTTTCAGAAATCGGTATCAAAACAGCAATGGAAAATGGGGTGTTTTGAAGCTGTTGTATGAGGAGTATTTGAGACGGTGATCAGACGATACATCTGACACGTTATGCCTGAACGTTTTTACGTGGTGCTACTGGAAACTTACTCACCAACACCTTAAGTTAAATTCATACCGTCTCTTGCCAAAAGGAATCCTCGGTCAGGCTTAGTCCCCATGGAGACATTTATGAAAAACAAAGACATTGAAAAGACTTGATTCAGCCTCAACAAATCTACGCTGAAGATTATTTTAACCCCATGAATATGTAGACAGAAGAATTGCAACAAGGAGAGGAAGGGATGGGAGAGAGTTCACTCAAGGCACACAAAAGTGTAGTGATAGAAAGAGGGGGAACAGTTCTAAGATGAAAGAGGGGAGATTTAGATTAGATCTTAGAAAGAAATTGTTTGCTGTGAAGGTGAGGAGGCCCTGGCCCAGGTTGCCCAGAGCAGTGGTGGCTGCCCCATTCCTGGAGGTGTTCAAGGCCAGGTTGGATGGGGCTTTGAGCCCCCTGATCCAGTGGGAGGTGTCCCTGCCCATGGGCGGGGGGTGGTCCCTTCCAACCCAAACTATTCCATGATTCTATGAAAAATCTGGTTTTCCACTGCAGCATCCACAGCTCAAGCTTCCAGCATTTGGGATGTTATGGTGGGGCACATCGGGAGGCTTCTCCCTCTTTTGGTAGTCCTTCCCAAACCCCATGGATACAGATGGCTCAGCCACGTTCAAAGTAGGGCTGTGCAACTGTCTTGCTGTTATCAACGGCCTTGTGCAGGGGGAGAGCAGTATCTGGTGACTGAAACGCTCAGTGCCAAATTTCTGCTGTGGCCAAGCCACCACGGTGGATCTGCACCTGCTGCCAGCACGAGGTTGCCCCACATGTTGCATGTTTTGGGGGAGGGGGGTTGGTCACAGCGGGCTGGGGATGCAGCAGTTTGCTTAACGGTGGTCATGGTTTTACACACACACATTGAGTAGCTCTTAGCAGCCAGTTCAAGCTCTTATGGTTTTCTTTTCTAAGCCTTATCCCTAGTGGGTTTTTTCCAGTTCATTAGTGAGTAAAATTTTAATGTGCCTTGAAACTCAGTACAACATCCCTGAAAAATGGCAACAAGGGCTTCAGGAGTTTTTCGAATGCTGCTTTATTTCCCAGTGCCCAGCAAGTACATTTTCAAATTTTCATCTGTATCTCCCCTGCCGCCATGATAGTTTTAATATTAATTAATGGGAAATAATACTGTTGTGTTAATGACAACTTGCAGAGTCTTAGGTACAAAAGCAGCAGCACGCTTACACACTGTAGCTGGGAAGACGGCTATTGGGAGAGTTGCATTATTTACCTGACCATCATTTTTCCTCTGTAGGATCACAAGCTGTGCTGGGAAGGGTAGGTTCCATGCAGAGCACTCATTGGTGCAGGTTGCAGAAATGGGGGTCCCACTGGTGGTGGCAGGCTGGCTCATGCCAAGGGCACCAGTCTCTTCCATGCCAGGATCTGCTGGGTGCATCCTGTCACTCCTGAGTTTGGCCACCTCAGAGCTGAGGAAGAAATCTTGGATCCCAAATATTCCTTCTCTGCTTTTAATAAACTGAAAGAACAAAGACCATGTAAGTGCTCCCCTCCTTCCTCTCTCATGCAAACAACAGCCGCAAAAAGAGAAAAGGTGGGGGTTGAGCAGTCAGCAGCTCGCTGAGCCACGCTAGCGAGTCCATTCCAGGTACAGCTCCATCCCTGCACAGCCTGGGCTAAGGTAACTCCTTCATCTGACACAAATGGGGGGAGAACAAAAGTCCTGAAAGGTGAGGCTGCAAGGGCAGAGTGTGCAGGGAAGGAGATGGGCTCACAGCCTCCCTGCGGCTGTCTGTCCCATGGAGACTGCAGGCAAGCCCGGGTACAGCATGAGATGGAGATTTTCACTCTCTCCAGCCAGACCCAGAGCCTGCTGCACCCGAGAGCTGCTCCTAGACCAGGACCTCCACTCTGAGCCACTGCTGAGGGAAGTGGTGCGACTCAGTTGACTAAACATACCCAAATATACCCTTCAAATGGCCGGCACCAGCCACCGGTGCTGGTACCGCGGCATTTCCCACCCTCATCACTGCCTTTGCTGGTGCAGAGGGACATGCACGCTGCCTGCTGCAGCCAAGGAGGTTGTGCCAATGGTACCCACCACAGGGATCCCATGCAGATAGGTGTGCCAGAGCCACAGCGATGTCTTGGTGTTGAAGTTTCACCCAGAGATAGATAGCACATGGTGTTTGCACACAGACCTCAGAAAGAGCTGGGCTGCAGCTCCACAAGTTCTTCTGAAACGCAACTCTGAGGAAGCAATGTCCCACCCAAGGCAGTGAGCCAAGCACAGGTCACAGTATCATAAGGTTGGAAAAGTCCTCTGAAATCATCGAGTCCAACCTATGACCCAACCTACACCTACTCCTACTTGTCAACTACACCTTGAGCCGGCAGACTGCCTCTCTCCATCGTCACCTCCACTCAGCCTTTCAGCCCCATTTCAGCTCAAAAAGCCGCACACAGGGTGTTTCACACCCTCTAAAGCAGGGCTCAACGCAGAGCTGGATAAGGCAGGGACAGCCCAGGGCCCTGGTGGGGCTGAAGGAGAAACACAGGCAGGAGCCAGATCAGGAGCTATCGGAGACTCTGCAACAGCTGATGGAAATCATCTTTTGCCGAGGTGGTGAGCAGCACAACGTGCCCCACAGCTGTGTCCCCTGCCCTGTACACACACTGCTCCAGCCCCACAGGAAAGCGCTGTGCCTTTCTGGACCAGGGGACACTGCTTCAGATGTGCCTCGACCCTTTGGTAGCATCTGTATTGTTGTGGCACACGGTTTTTCCTCCTTTCCCTTTGGTTTTGCTCTGCTCTATAGCCAATCCAACACCTATAGGCCTGCCAAGGATTAACGAAAGATCAAACTAAATCAGGCCTCTCCAGATCTGTTCTCAGACCCATGAGGCACGGCAGCTGCTCTCTGCTCTGCGTCTGGCCTGAATGATCGGTATGCTGGCTGAGCTGGAGTGGCTTTAGGATGAAGAGGATGCACACACATGCCGCAGCCCTCGGTCAGGGCAAGATGGGGCTTTGCCATGTGCTCTGGCTCCATTCAGAGAGGCAGCACTTAGGAAACACGTTTTCTTTTGGTGGGTGGGGTAGAAATGATGGTCGTCTTGTTGAACTGAGGAACAGAAAGGGAACCCAGAGCAGCTTCATGCCCAGGGTGGACCCAGGCAGGCAAGGATGCTCTGCAGCTCCAGCAGCTGGGGCATCCCTCCTCGCCTCCCTCTGTCTAACAGCAGCCAGGCACTTTCTCATTTTCAAATGAGCCAAGAGAACCACTGAAACAAAGAGTTGGGTTGGGGTTTGGGTTTTTTTTGCTTCACTCCTCTTTGCCGCCCTGTCTGTCCAGTGTGTAATGGAAATTTTACCACAGACGCTCGCGATGAACAAACAGGAAGCCAGCAGAAAGCGTGGCAACTCGCTGTAGCCCAGCTCAACTCAGCTGAGTGACAAGAAAAGGTTATAAAAGCTGACGTGGGGGCAGCAGGGTGGAGGAGAGCTTGCAAGAGGGGCTGCGGCTGGGCAGCCAGAGTGGAGTATTCAACCTCTGCCTTGCCTCCCTGGGGACAACGCGTGGTCACAGGTAAGGCAGGCACTGCCCTGCACCTTCCTTTGCTCCCTCCCACAGAAGCAATTTCTAATTATTCTTGAAAGTCCTCACCGCTCTTCTGCTTGGCTCTTTCTTGCAACGAGGGAGGTCGGAAGGAGTCTGGCCCTACTTCCCAAACCTACTAAAGCTCAGTCTTGCTCAGAAAAAGTAATTCTATTCGGCTTTTTCTCTTTTTTGCTTTTTGCAAGCCCGTGATGCAAAGCCTAAAAGTCCCCCAAAGCTGATCACAGGTTTTCAACAGAGGTATTTGGTAAGAAAAAGCTGTGCTGTGGCCCTGCAGTCCTCTTAGCTCCTGCCTGAAAGACTGGTTATTCCTTCACTCCCAGACAAATTCAGAGTTGTTCCATTGAAACGGATTGTCCTGTTTGCAAGTACCTAGAGGTGCATCAGGCTCAGTCCATTCCGTACACGTGGGATCTTTTTAGGACCCAAATGAATTAAGAAATCAAGGAAGGGGCTGAAAATGGTTCATAGACTCCTCTGTGCATTTTCCTGACGTTTTCCTAGGCCTGCTCACATCTTGCATGGAGCTTGCTTGAGCCAAACTTGAAAAACTGTTCCCTTTGACTTTGTAGTTATTTCACTCATTTTAATTGATGAGCTTTTAACAGTCATTTTTCCACACTTACGGCAAATCGCTCTGCCATGAGGCTGCCAGAGATCCCTTTTCCCAGAGAAGCAATTTTCAGCATCCCATAGCGTTACGAAGCTGAATCAGGAACCTCCACTGTTACCTGCAGAGATGGGAGGAAGGATTTTTTTATGTTACTGGATTTCAAAATCAGGGGCAGTCCCTGCAGAAACTGGTCTGGCACTCCTGCCCCTCACGTGGTCTGCAGCCCTGAGTGGTGCTGCTGAGGTGAGGGAGATGTACTCGTCCCTGCCTCGGATGCCTGATGGCCCAAGGAATCACAGCAAGGGAAATGCATTAGACATGAAGATAATCGGAAGATAATGAGGTGCTAGAGGATTTCCTGGGGTGCAAGCAGACTCTCCATTAGTGGTCTTTCCAGGAACAGGCAGCTCTCAGAAATGGTTACAGCAGAGTTAACTCCACAGCCTGCACCAAGCCCAGCCCCCTCCTGAGCCCAGCCCTTTTGGTCCCCCCGCAGACCCAGTGCAGTTCTGCGCTCTCCTGGCCTCGGACACCGCAGCCCTGACCCCAGTGTCCCTGTTATCTGCAACACTGGGTGATTTCAGCCCCTCCAGGTTGATGGAGCCTGGTGCTCTGCCCCACACAGATGCAGATCTCTGCACAAGAGGAGCAGCGCTTCTCCAAGCGCTCCTTCTCTGAGATTGCCCAATTCGTTACACGTTGAAATGCAGCTGATGGAGCAGGCACGCAGCCTTCCCACTCCATACAGCCCCTGTCATGTGCCATCCAAGAGGCTGTAGCACACCCAGGCACGCACCTCCTTTCTTTTAAAAACAGAAAACATCCACCCAGGAGACAAGAAGACCCAGGATTTCAAAGAGCTTATGCTCACGTGGTTACCCTCCTCCTCTCAAGGTAAAGAGCAAAGTTTTCCTCCACTGCCAAAGCCAGGACCACATGCACATCAGGCTCCTCAAGAGTACGGGTGAAGCCCAGCTGCTGCAGGAGTCACAGCTCCTCTCACTGTCTGGTGGCCATGCCCATCCCTGCTTCTCTTTCCTATTGCTAAGCCCATGCATACAGCTCAACTGGAGATGGTTTGCACTGAGCTCTTTCTCTCTTGATCCCTGAAGAGGGACAAGTCTTGTACACATTGCCTGAGCTCTCCTCCTGCCAGTACTTTGCATTTGCAAAACCTGCAGGGCCACAACCTGTTCCTTATAGGAGCAAAGTCCTTTGGTTGGTCCAGTTTGAACCAAGATACGCACATGTGCTGCCGCAGTGTGGCTTGACTCAAAGCCCACGTGGATCATGCAGGGCTGGGGGGCTGGAGATGCTAGGAGGATTTGGAAGTCTAACAGGCAACATCACCGTAAAACCAGAGTCCCAGTGGCACCTGACCACACAGACAAAAAAATCCACCCCTGGCTGTTAAAGCCGAGGACACTGCCATTCATCCAGCCCATGGCTGCACATCCAGGAACATGTCCCTCCTCCTCCTGTGGCTCTCAGCATCCCTTTCTGGGTGCCAAGCCCAGAAACGGTCCCGGGTGCTGCTGTGAGCCACCCTGGCAATGCGCAATGGTAGAAGTGAAGGGAAAAGCATGGAGAGTGAGCTGCCAGCCCAGCACAGACAGTGTGTGGGCAGTGGTTCATCCCCACCAGACACCTCTTTCCCTATACAACAGCCTTGGCCGCGTGCATCAAGGCATCCCCAGGGGAGAACAGCCTCTCACCAGTACCTCTTTGGGAAGGGGCTGTTCCACGCAGAGTCAGGGGTCAAGCCTGGATGGCGAGGAGCTGAAGTGCCACTGTGGGAAGGTAGAGCCAAGAGGTGCTTCTTTTCTTTCTCTTCCAAATTCCTCAAAGGCCGGGGAGTCTGGGCAGGCACTCAGCATCCAGCGTAGCTTGGGGTACAGCAGCTGCCCAAGTGAGGGGCACCTCCAGGACTGTCTAACCTGAGAATGGTGAAACATAAAGGTCAATCTCAGGTTCGTCAGCCCATGAGATGCTTTCTCCAGAGCGGGATGGACAGCACTGGCCCCACAGCCACACCTTCCACCTGGAGGGGAGGTGCACATCAGGGAGTCAAGGGACCCCAAAGCTTTGTCTGCACCTGTTCACGAACACACACGTGAACCCCAACACGGCTGTTTGTGATGATGTGGAAGGACAAAGGTTGGTGCCAGGCCCCAGGGAGGAAAGGGACCCCAAAGCTTTGTCTGCACCTGTTCACGAACACACACGTGAACCCCAACACGGCTGTTTGTGATGATGTGGAAGGACAAAGGTTGGTGCCAGGCCCCAGGGAGGAAAGGGAGGGAAGTGGCTGGCAGATCCCACCCAGTCCTTAGGAGAAGCTGCTGGAAGCACAGCCACACTTTGAGCTGAAGCTGTCATGGTTGGCAAAGTAGCGGCTGCCACGTGCGATTTACTGTTCATGAGACAGAAGGCTCCAAGCACTAAAAGTATCTAATTAAGAGCCGTTCTGACTCCCACCAGCTGTGAGGCCACCGGATCTGTACCTCTGCGAGCCATTGAGCGCAGCCAAGGGGTGAATTTGGCATCTCTGAAAGCATCATTAACACGTCGCTCCTCACACTCCTGACTAGAGGAAGAGACAGTGACATCCCTAAAAGTGACGATAATGAATCCCCAGGCAGCACACGGGGCCCTTCAGCATTGAATGTGTCAGTAATTTATGAAGGGGACAGAATTTATATATAAATTTATATATATATATATATATATATATTTCTTATTTTACAAGTTGAGCTTCCTAAATAAAGCACAAGTACAAGATGCACTTTTTGGATTCACCATCTTTCCTACAATTAAACGACTAATCCTAAAACACATGGACTGAAAAAAAAAAAAAAAGTTTAAGCAGTACTAGCCCCATTGCTAGGCTTGGGGGTAACAAGTGAACCAAGCTGCATCTCCTCATGTCTGCTCCCAGCTGTGAGGGTGCCAGTGCAGAAGCAGCTGTCCCTGCCCAGAGCTCCTTGCTCACTCATCCGAATCCTGGGTGATCCTCAAAGCCCAATGGGCAATGCTCTGGGCATCAGGCCCTCCCATCACAGCTCCTCACCCTCCTGAGTGCTGCTTCTGCAGAGCAGCTCCAGGAGAGGGAACAAAAAGAGTTCTGTAGAGAGAGCCCAGCTTCATAGAATCATAGAATCCTGGGGTTAGAAAAGATCTTTGAGATAATAGAGTCCAACTGTGCCTGTCTGCTATTAAACCAGATCCCTAAGAAGCTCATCTACCAGTTTTTTTAAGCCCCTCCAGGGATGGTTACTCCACTACCTACTGGGCAGCAATTCCAGTGCCTGATCACCCTTTCAGTGAAGAAATTTTCCTAACATCTAGTCTGAACCTCCCTTGGTACAACTTGTGACCTTTTGTCATATCACGTGTCACCTGGGAGAAGAAACCAGCACTCACTTCGCTACCATCTTCTTTCAGGAAGTTGTAGGCAGTGAAGAGGCCTCCCCTCAGCCTCCTCTTCACTAGGCTCAACAACCCCAGTTCCCTCAGCCACTCCTTGTAGGACTTGTTCTCCAGACCCTTCACCAGCTTCATTGCCCTTTGTGCGCAGGGGAGCAGTCAAAATCATTGCCAATGGGACTCTCATCTGGGCGATGCCTTGGGAGATGCAAGCAGGGCAGCGGCAGCCCCTGGCTGAGGGTTCCTGTCAGCATGGCAAGGACAGGCTTTGTACTGCTCAGGCGCGGCACGGGGGTCAGGCTTTGGGGGACAGAGGGAAAGGCAGGCTCAGGTGGAGCACTGGAAATTACAGCCATTCTCAAGGATTCAGGAAATAAAAGGACTTAAACAATGCAGTGCGCACAAAGCAAGCGGGAGGCAGATGCTCCCCCCGCCTGCCCGCCCAACAACCACTTTCCTTCTGCTAGCAGTTATTTTGCAGTTGAGGGGATGCGGGGGAGCCCTACACTCGTCCACCCCAACAAATCTTCTAAGCCCTTTTCAGTAATCCTCCAGAAAGCAGCAGAGCCGTTGTTTTTCAGGTGGCTCCTGACCTGGAGGATGATGTGGGGGTTCTTGCCATTCATTCAAAGTCTATTTCATGTGGGTTGTTTGGGGTTTTTTTTTTTTCCTTTTCTCCTGAAATGTTTATTCCTCACGAGGGAATTTTAATTTTAGAGACAGCAGCACTTTTGCAAGATTAAGTGATTGCCGAACTCCAAGTGCTGAATGATGGAAGCTCCAGCAGGGAGGGAGGAAAAGGCAAATGAATCACATGCATGAATCCCTTAGACTACAATTCTCATCCAGAGCTGCTGGGCCATCAGGCCAGGGAAAGAACCTGCCCTTTGAACTCCACTAAAGGGGGAGAATTGTGCTCCAGAAGCACGTTTACACTTCCGAAGTGAAGTTTTCATCTGCTTGGTACCAGGAGATGAGTCAGTCAGAAGAGCCAGGAAGGGTGCCGGAGCTGCCTTCACTGGACAAGTTCTGAAGGAGCCACTGCTGCCAGCAATGAAAACTTTCCCTGCAAAATGAAGCTGTGCAGAGCTCAGGGTCAACCACGCAGGCGCTTGTGTGCCCCAACGTGCCCTTCTGCCATGGGCACGAACAGCCTTGTGGATCCCCCATGTTCCCCCAGACTGTCACCCTCTCATCCCCATGATCCCCTGTGTCCCCTCAAACTCACAACTCCACATACCCCCGTGTCCCCCTAGATTCTCTTCCCCTCAATCCCCCATGTATCCCCAGACTCTTACCTGCGTGTACCCTCACGTCCCCTCTGACTCCCACCCTGCTCCCCCTGTCCCCCTCGACTCTCACCCCCTTTGATGTCCTGTGTCCTCCCCAAACTCACATCCCCCGATCCCCAATGTCGCCCTAGACCCTCACCCTCATGATCCCGTGTGTCTCCACAAAGACACATCCCCTCGACCCCCCATGTCCCCCCCCGACTCTCATTCTCTCACCCGCCTGTACCCCCGTGTCCGCCCCCCGACTCTTCCCGTGCCCCCCGCGGCGGTTCAGCACCGCGGACAGCTCCCCCCCCCCCGCCCCCCTCGCCCGGCGGTAGCGCGGTCACGTGGTCCCGCCGCCCCTATAAAGCGCGGGGCGGGCGGCGCGGGGCGCGCGGAGCTGCGGCGGCGGTGAGAGAGACCCCGGCCGGGGGGAGAGGGGGGGTGGGGTCCCAGCCCCGGGGGTGGCCCGTCCCGGGGCTGCGAGGGTCCCAGAGGGGGTCCGGTCCCGCGGGGAGGGTGTCTGACCCCTGGGTGTCCTGTCCCCGGGAGAGCCCCCACCCAAGGACAGAAGACGGGGGGGGGTCCTGTCCCCGGGTGGGGTGGCTGCCCTGGGAGGGAGGGTGACAGCCCCGGGGGGTCCTGTGCCAAGGACAGGAGAGGGGATCCCTGTCCTCGGGGGGGATCCTGTCCTCAGAGGGTCCTGTCCCGGAGACAGAGGAGGGGGGGGGTCCTGTCCCTGGGAGGGTCCCGCCCCAGGGACAAGGGAAGGGGTCTCGTCCCCAGGAAAGTCCTGTCCCAGGGGGAGAGAAGGGAGGTCCCCTCTGCTGGGTGGGATTCTCATCCTCGGAGACCCTCTACGCCGGAGGTGTCCCATTTTGGGTGCTCTGTCCTCAAGGGGGGGTGTCTCATACCTGGGGTGGGGGTCCCCCGTGGTGTGCAGCCCCTCGCATGCCCCCTGACCACAGCATGGGGAATATGGGGGTGGGTGGGGGGTCTCTTGCAGGCGTCTGGCCCCGGAGCGGCTGCGATGCGGGTCAGGATGATTTCGGCTGCATCCGTTCTCGTCCTGCTCTTCCTGCCCTCGGAGACCTGCTCGCCCCTGCAGTGGCCGCGGGGCCCGTCCCGCAGGATGACCTTGGCCCCGCAACCCACCTGGGAGCCCTGGCCAGGAGCCCCGCGACCCACGGTGCCCGCCGCCAGCCCCCAGCCCCAGAGACTGTGCCAGCCCGATGGGGCAGAGCCCAGCACGGACCCCCGCACCCCACGGGCCCTGCAAACCGGCAAGAGGCGAGAGGGCAAACCCAACTCGTTGGATCTCACCTTCCACCTCCTGCGCGAGTTCCTGGAGATGTCCCGGGAGGAGAGACTGGCCCAGAAGGCGCTCAGCAATAAGCTCTTGCTGCAGAGTATAGGAAAATGAGGGAGAGTCGTGAGGGGGAATGAAGGAGACCGACCCCATAGCAAGCGGCCAGAGAAGAGGTGGGAATGCTGCTGCCCTGCTGGGGGCTGGAGCCGTGCCCGGGGAGCCCCCTCACCTTTGCCCAGTGGGGTCTCCATCACTGCGTTCCGTGTGTTGCTCTCGCTGTTGTGCATTAAATTCACCCTGGCACCTGCCCTGCTGCTGTGCTCTTGCGCTTCCCCACCCCAGTCCTACCTGGGGCTTCTTCTGCTGTCCCGGGGGGTTGTTTTGAGCCCTCTGGATCCGTCCACCTCACAGACACAGGGTCTGGGAATACTTTAACATAACAGTTTTGCAGAAACCATGGATGGACAAGGTGAAGCTGAATTGGATTGAGGGAAGGTTCCGGGGGAAGGAATGGGATTTAGGGAGGGCTCCCAGGCCATTGTGGCAGGAGGGTTTGCTCTGCTGCATCCCCTGGGGGTAGGAGAAAAGTGTCCCAGGGTCATCAACAGAGCTCTGTGCAAACCATGGGGTTCTCAGCATCCCCTCCCCATGGCCAGCTCAGCTATCTCAGCCCTGGTGACCAAGCAGAGGTGGGCACGGAGACAGACAGGACCTCTGGCACCCCCAGGACATCAGAAGGGACAGCAAAGGAGCAGAGACTTGTGGGGTTGGGACAGAGATCAGATAAAAGATACAACGGTGCCAAGATGAGAGCAGGGAAGTAGGTGCCACGGTGGCCGCACACACTAGTGAGGAACATGTGCCTAAATTAAACAGATTCAACCTGGCTTTGTGACCCCATTCCAGCCTGACCCTTATCTGGTTGTCTTCTCTCAGGTCTTTTTTGCCCCAGCACCTTTTTCCCTCCGCCCAGCAGCATCTTTTCCAAGTGAGGCAGCAGCAGCTCACGGGAGATGAGCGAGAGTCAGTTCCAGCCCTGGCTCGATGCTGCCATGTCCTCTCCCCTGCTCAGCCACCTTGCAGCCTTTTCTCTGGGATGTCAGATCCCCTCGCTCATAAAACAGCTCAGGGAGGTCCCCAGAACCCAGAGAGGGACCTGAGACTATGGGTCCCCTCCTGTGATCCTCTTACTGACCCATCATAGAATCATAGAATGATTTAAGTTGGAAGGGACCTTAAAGATCATCCAGTTCCAACCCCTTGCCATGGGCAGGGACATCTCCCACCAGACCAGGCTGCTCAAGAACCCATTTCAGCCTGGTCTTGAACACTTCCAGGGAGGGGGCAGCCACAGCTTCCCTGGGCATCCTATGCCAGTGAATCCCCACCCTCATTGTGAAGAGTTTCTTCTTAATGTCTAATCTAAATCTTCCCCCTTCCAATTTAAAGCCGTTCCACCTCGTCCTATCACTACTTTGCCCTTGTAAAAAGTCCCTCCCCAGCTTTCTTGTAGGACCCTTCAGGTAATGAAAGGCCACTTATGAGATCTATTCCTTGGCTGCTCTGGGCTGAGCTTCAACCCCATGGTCCCCAAGAGCGCGATTTCCAGCTTGTGCCAGCTGGGATGAGCCAAGGACACGTTGCTGGCAGACAAAGAGCTAAGCATCCCCCAGCTGCTGGCACAGAGGCAGAGCATCCCCCAGCTGTTGGGCCACTGTTCACATTTAGCCTTTCAAAGTGATGGGAAACCCAAGGTTCACAAGCAGCAACCTCGGCCATGGGAGCAAAGAACCCGTCTGTGGGGCGGGCACCACGAGCCTGCCCACAGTATGAGAGTACCAGGTTTCATCCCGAGTCAGGGTCAAAATGAAATCCATACACACAAGCAGACACAAACCCTAGCGTGACATGGGAAGGGGTTTAAATGGGTATGAGGGGGAAACAGCCCCAAAAAATTAATCAGGTCTCCAAGAGCAAATGGCATTTAATGGAACAACCAGCCCCAGCCCAGCCCTCAGTGCCCCAAGCACAGCACAGCCAGGAGGTGCCCAATGACGGGACACCTTCTCCCAGCAGAAGGCAGCCCGAATGGTCCTGACTCAGCTCAGATGTTTCCAACCTCAGGCTGCCAGCAGGAGCGTTTTGCTCACTCCGCTCTGCTCCTGTCCCATCCGCCACTAACAATCCTCCCCAGGGCAGAGCATAGCGTGATGGGAGCCCTTCCTTGGCACAGCCACCCAAAGCCACCCCTATGTCCTGTTGCAGTGGCTCCAGACCCAGCTTGGCTCTGGCTCCCCTGGGAAACTGTCCTACAACAGGCAGGGTTGGAGTGGGACCCTGGGGCTCCCCCAAGGCTGCACCCACAGCAAGTCCCTCCAGGGAACATGTGTCAAGTTGGAACAGCAGGATTTTGTGCTTACCTCCTTCCAGTCGATTTCCATCAAATGGGAATCAACCTCTTCACAGGGTCTGATCCCAGGGAAGCCATATGGGCAATAAAAGCTGCAGTTGCCTTTCATCTGCTGCAGACCCAGGTGTCAGATGCGGGTTTACACTGCCTCAGGTCCCACCTTGGCTGGGAAGCAAGTCCCACAGCAGCCTTGGGCTTTCGCTCCTCTTTGCTTCTGCCTCTCCCTGAGGAGTAAAACCGGTCTCCGACAATATGAGCTTCTCAGGACAGAGATATTTTTACTGCAGACAGACAGACAAACCTCCATGGAGGCTGGGGCACCCGTCCCTTCCCAGGATCCTGCAATTAAGTTCTGGCAGCTTTAACTTATACTTACAGCCCAAACACCTGTCGCGGTCCGGTATCCGGTCCTGTCCGTGGTCTTTGGCCTCAATGCTTAAAAAACGCCAGGGACCCATGATGGGTGCAAGATGCAGTAGAAAGGAGCAGTCGCATTCCCTTCCACAGCACACAGAGCTGAGGAGCTGCCGTCCCACCCAGAGACAGCAGGAGACCAAGAACCTCTCCTGTGTCCCACACAGATCCCCCAGTGCAAGGCAGGATCCAGACTCATCCTCTTGTGACGAGTTTCAACAGGCAGAGAAGGAAAGAAAACAAATGATGCACACTACTTTCTGCATTGAAAACATTTATTTTACAACAGTGGTTTCAGATAACTTAGCAATCTTTATTTTAGTTTATATTCAGACATACAATACACAAATTACCATGCTAAAACATAAAATAATTCCTTCTGCCGTATTTGCGTGTATGTACAGGAGCTCAGTAGTATTGAGTGTAACAACCCACGAAGGTCAGACAGCCACATCTACTTACAGACAATTCCAAGTATGGTCCTTTAGTAACATAACAAAATATATATGTCTATATTATAATTGCTTTTCAGATGCATTTATACTTCGATTGTGGTTGGTTTTGGTTTGGTTTTTTTAATTTTTTTACACATTATTTTTTCTTTTTTAAAGCTGGGCTCCCCCCCAAACCCCCCACTGAAGTGCAAACGCAAACGCCTTCTCCCTGACATCCTCAGCTCCCTCAGCCTCCACCGAGAGGCAAACACAATGAAATCCCAGGACGAACGACTTCATTCATGGCCTTGCTCACATGCAAAATGAACACAAACTGCCTCAATGTCTGTGAGAACAAAAACCAAACCTTCCGCACCCGCCCAGAAAAGAGGGCGAAGGTGGGGATGAGCAGAGCGAAGGAACGGCAGTGATGGGCTCGGGCAGCACGCACCCAGGCAAGGAAAGAGCGAGCGTTCAGAACCTGGCAAACCTCAGAGCTCACCTACCGTGACACAAACAGAACTGCTAACGTGCAAGCAATAAGGAATCCCCACCCCCCAGCATTCCCCATTTCTGCCGTGAAGCAGAACCCCCAGTGCTCCATCTGCCCCAGGAAGAACGCGTTCAAGGAGGGCAGGGCCGGACACAAGCTCTACCCCACACAACTAGAAGCAATATGGTGGCAATCACACATAAGGTGGCCATGCCCTGACACAGATCAGCGCCTGACTTCGGTTTATGACTTGTGATAACTCTAAACTCCTCCAAACCCAACCCACAAGCAATGGAATCACTGCACCAGAGCGTGCAAAGACAGCACGTTGCTCAAGCGTCAACCCACTCGAGCAAGGAGGGGAGGCCTCAGGAGTAACGCTTCTTCCCTGGTCAAACAGCACAGCTCTCCCACTTGTACAACCCATTTATTTATACAACAGGGTCCCTCTACCATTTCCTTCGCTGTCATTTAACCCAACAGCTCCTGTTTGGTTTTTCCCTGCAGCTGAAAGAAGAAAGCAAAACTCTGGACAGACAGAACTCGCACCTTCTGCTCGTCTGGCTGAGAGAAGCACTTTGAGCCAAAGCCCATGGTTTTACCACTAAAGAACAACCAACAGCAAGTACAAGGTACACGCCTGTTGTGTAAATATATACATTTGTGCATATATACATACGTACACATGCGTGAGGGTGCAACCCAAAGCTGGCAGCGTGGGGTGGGACCTGCTCTCGGGGCTCACTGAGCCCCACTTGTGGAGAACAACACAGTGAAGACCAGAGCAAGGAAAAACCCCAATGTGTTCTATCACAGCTTAGTGACAAGTGCATCCACCACATTTAACCCCACATACCAGCCTGCACAAGTCCAAGTCATGCCAGAGATGGCCCTTGCCCTCCTCGCTACCCTGGGTTTCCAGACCTTCTTGCAAAGGGAAGCTGGAGCAGGCAAAGCCCAGTTCCAGGCAGAGGGGCGGCGGACAAGGGACAGCTCGCAGAATTTGAGTAAACGTTACATTTTTGGAAGGGTTTGCCAGGGAACTGCTCACAGACTGCGAGAGAACACCCACACGGTGGGCTGCAAGGGAAAAGGGAGGCGAGAAGACAACAGCACTCAGGAATGAATGGCCATTTTATATAAGAGCTTCCTCTACACATATACATATATATATATAAACCCTCCAGAACTTGCCAGCACGTTCTTTTAACAACAAAATTAACCACGCAGGTAATGTTGGCATTTGACTTCCAAATGGAGGTTTGTCTTATGGCATTTGGCTTGTGCAAACGTCAAAGGCAGACAGCTTCCCTCACGCGGTTTCTTCTTGTAAAGAAAGCATCTACTTGGAAGGAAAAGGAAATTCTAGCCTTGCCGAGTCTCAGCTAGCACGTGAGCCTTGCAACGCAGCACGTGGAGCAGACCACGGCTCTCGCAGGACTTGACCACCGACACATCACCTCCCACCTTGCTACCTATTGGTTACACTTCTTTCAAGCTATCTAAGCAGTTGTTGGTGTAATGATTCACTACAAACTAGATGATCTCCATTATGATACAGAGAAGCGGCATCAAATGATTAAGCATGTTAAGTTTATACCAACCATACACTATAAACACCTGCAGTGTGTGGGGGGGTCATGTTTCAGTGCTCTAAGATTAACACGTATTTAAACGGCATCCAGGATTATCGACACGAGGCAGGGGCTGCAAAGCCTCCCCGACCACCTTGCGAGAGTCTCCGCGTTAAACATGATGCCAACATCCAGTCACATCGGGTAGGAAAAACCTGCAGCACTGACACATTTCCTAAATCACCTGGAAATGCCAAGAACACTGAAGGGCACAGAGAAAAGTGGGTGCCTCTCTCAAGGTACAAATGCTCTAATACAACCCCCCTCAAAGCACATTGGTGTCCCTCTAGCACAACCGCTTTACAGACAGAGACAGGGACATCATCTCCATCTAGCTCCTGCCCTGGTTATGCCTGTAGTGCTTATAGGCTGACACGAAGGGTGTGAAACCCACACTCCACACTGCTGCAGACTCGGTTTTTCTCTGTGCCGCACTCCAGCCTCCCTCCTTGGCCAGTGTTTCTGTTCAGCCTGCAGGCTGTGCTCACCCAAACCTCGAAGAGCATCACATTTTAAGACCACAATGAGCACTAATATCTAAAGCAGTTTAAAAATATTACAAATCTAAAAAGAAGACTAAAAATGTAACATGGCTCTAAAACATCACTGCATGGAACCAGCAGAAATCTACACCCTACCAGACGCCACGGAGGTTTACAGAAACAAATTTATATACAGATAAATATCCAAGAATTTCCTACAAATGTCACTAACAAAATGAAACTGGCATTTAACGGGTGCAATGCCCCTTCCTTCACTTTGAGTGAAGCATACATTGTACTACAGTGCGTTGGGGATGTCCCCATCCCCAGGGAGGATGGGGCACAGCGGGTCCAGCACCACCTCCTTCTCCCACAGGAGGGATGGTACCTGAGCAGTCTTGGAAGCGAGGCAGCAGCTTTCCCTACTCACCCTAAGCTACGAATGGCTCTCCACGCAACGCAGCTTGGAAATGAAGTCAGTGGTCCTTAACACCAGCCCACGGACACTCTCCAGATCAGATTCTCCCTGATATTCTCCCTCATCAGGAGGAGCTATGAGTGCCAAGAGAACTGATGCCAAAGAGGTTCGATGAGCTCGGTGGAGGTGGCTGAACTACTGCAACAGAGGTCTCAGGCAACGCGTAAAAAATGATACAACTTTAAAAAAAAATAAAATAACCAAAGGTCAAGTTTTAATTCTGGCAACACACTCAACAGAGATCAACAGTGCTCGGGTTTACTTCTGGAAGGAAACATTCTGCAGGTAAGCCAGGGGACAGGCTGCTACTGCAGCTCTGGTGGGGCCACCACCACTCCAGTACCCAAGCTCGGCACTGCCGGCCAGTCCTTGGCACCACATCAGCTTTATTTCCACACACTATAAGTCAACTTGGCCATTTGAAGTGCAACTCCAAGCAGAGCCTAGGATACTCTTGTGCAAGAGCACAAAAAAGTGGGCATTAACCCACTTCCAATTACACAACTGTTGTTTGAAAGAAGAAATGTTTGAACAGCTTTCTGATATGGTTCGAGAACTACATTAATACACAAAAATATTAAAGTCAGATTAGAGAGCAACATGGGCAAACTTAAAACAGTTTCAAACCCCGTGAATATTCACCTCAAACCACATTTCCTCCTCATTCCCTGTAACTGGGATCTCGGAGCGGTTTCCCTTGGAGCGCTAGCACATTGTTCTGGCACACAACAGACAGACTCATGTACCCTTCGCGTACCACCCACAGCCCCAGCTGAAAGGAAACTGATCTCACTGAAACTGAAGCCTTGCTAAGCGAGGAACTAAACCACCAAATTTATCCTGGATGTTATTTTTCCAAGCAGTGCGGAACACGGATAACGGTATTGCCTCTAATCCTCATTTGCTCCTGCATTTTGGCCCTGGTGCGGGAGCCTGCAGAGTGACTCTGGGTGTATCACACACTTTTTTGGAGCCACAACCACCTGCCAAGCGCTCTAGTGCACTGGAAATAGCCCAGAGGGGTTAAGAAATAGAGCATTATTCCAAATTAACACCAACAACCAGTGCCCAGCATCAACCAGCACAACTGGTTTTGTGTTATCCACCTGGATTACACGGGACACAGAGTATAACAAATGGCAGCAGAGAAGGAAACAGCCTCTCCCAGTCACTTGGCCCAACTACACACATTTACAAAGCCAAAAACCTCCTAAGATTTCAACTTCTTTTAACCAAACACATGATTTGCACAGCTAAGGGCAATTTTAACCACAGAGTTTTTAGGGAACAAAGCCTGCAGGCATTCGAGAGTTATCCAGCGTGCAATTCCACACCAAGAACAGGATTCAGACAAATTTTACCAAGACAGCCAATGCAACATTGTTTTTTTAAGCCTAAAACTTGCTTTTCACTCCAAGGGGTCACACAAAGATTTAAATTAAATAAGGACCTCAAGCCAAATCATTCATGACTGTCCTCAAAGCCACCCAAGAGGGTTTTCCAGATAGAAAAAGTATCTTCCAGTAAACCACCACCTTTTAGGTCTGAAAGGACTACAGAGTAGGAAGGAATGACTTCATGATGCAGCAGAAAGTGCTACTGAAATCCAGCCAGTTAATCAAAAGTAACAGTTCTTTTTGAATTCCTAGGCCAACCATGATTATTTGCAATAAGCTCACAGGTAGGCAACCAACTTTTGCTTGTACCAACAGCAACAGGGAGTTCTGATTTTGCAAACATTCCTCACTTGGCATTGAGACTGCATTAAGAACATTTTCTCCTACACAGCACTTCTAACATGCTTTCACATCAGATTTGTGCTCCATCGTTTTCAGCTCATGCCAAGATAGCGTGAAAATACATTCAGGAGAGTCTCCTTCATTTTCTGATGGTTTTCTTTACTCCATTCCACCTGGATCCTGTGAGAGCGCAGCACGACAGCCCTTCAAAGCAAACGCCGGGCGGAAGGCTGGAAATAGCCTCAGCAGAACCGGGTAAGGAATGAAAAGGGGAGATGTAGGATACAAAGGACAATAGAGGCATTGTGATAGGAAACCATGAAGATCAGAATTAAAAAAGCTGCAATTAACTGCTAAAAGTGCTAAGCGTAGGTTCCCTGGTAGCTGTTCCAGATCCTGACTTCGTAGCATCTAAAGTGAGATTATTAACAACAAAATATAGCAGCAATTCAGCAGCTGCCTCAAATGCTTCTGTAACAGTTAAATCACAATAAACCAGCAGTGTTCAAACATGGTTTGGTTTCAAAATAGAACAGGAAACCTTTCAGTGGTCTCCCCATAGTTGTTCTGAGGAAAAGAAAAACACTGTGTAAACAACTGTAAATGCAAGACAATGTGCAAATCATACAACATAAACACAAAGCATGGTGGCTTGTTCTTCAAAATCCATGTAAGTACTCTACAAAGATGTTCATGAGAAAATTAAAGGGCTAGTGTATTATAAAAGCTTTAAAAAAGACTCAAAATACACCATTTGTTTACTAAAATCTCACATTATTAGAGCAATTTTTTAAAACCCATTATTTTTCTCCCCAAACACTTACGCCGCTGCCTACTGTCTGCGTTTTACTCTCTTGCTCAGTGAAACTCAATGAATTGGTTTCACTTTAAGACTCTCATGTGTTCAAAAAGCTATACTATTTGGTCTTTAGCACGTCAGGAAAATGACTGAACTCAAACCAAACCAGAACCGAGCTAAAATCCCACCAAATCTGCCTGTTCACAGCTGGTCCTGCGACAAACTACGCTTTGCAGTTACACTGTCACTAAGGATCACCTTGCACGTAAAGAGCTGTTCACTAATTTACTGTTCAAAGATTGGAAACTCTCTCTTCTTATTTTTCAAGGTAGGCTTTTTAGGCTGAAAAACAGCAGTAAGGTGAAATCCAGCTCTGTGGGACTGGCATTTTTTGGTTCTTGGCTTTGTAAACTTGCTTAGGTAACAACACAGGAATAGATGGGGGAATAAAAGAATCAGTTTGTTGCCCTCAAATGAGAGTCCTGAACTTTTAAAGGTCTTCGACAGCTCAGCTGTCTGAAAGAACGGTGGCTTCTGTGAAACTTTTTCTTTTTAAATCTTATTTTTAGGCCAGTACCACTGCTTAAAATGCAGAATGTCTCCATCACACTTACATCGTGACAACTCAATACGTTACACCACAGACATTTAACAGAATTCCATACATGCTATAAGAAAAAAAAAAAACCAAACAGGAGGGAAAAGAAAAAAGAAAGGAAACAAATAAGACCGTAGCTAAACTGCTTTAAATACTGCATGCTACAGCACTTCACGTATCATCAAGATACGACACTGAAAGGTGACAAAAGGCTGAAGGGATTACAAAATATTTTCCGCAGGTTGGAAAGCTGCCTTCTTACTGTGGCAGAATTATTCCCCCTCCCCGTTCTCTACTTCTAATGTTCATGAGTGTTGAGTTGGCCATGTATTATTTTATTTATTCTAATTACAGTGTTTCCTTAACTTAATTAAATCCGTCAGTGTGGTAGCTGGGGTGGGAGTCGGCTGTGAGCTGGGTCGTCTCTGTGGCTGATGCTGGCTGTATCACAATCGGTGCGTCTGAGGCCTCTGGAAAGCAAAGACAAAAGGTTTAGCACAGCAAGGAAAATAAGCAGCATCCTCAGTTTGAGTAAGCATGTTACATCTCCCTGCAGCACTCTGATAACACAATTTTACACTCCTCTCAGAGCTTGACATTAATTTACTGTTTTTCAGTCTGCACAGAAAACTATTCAACTCAAGTCTGCATGTGGAACACGTATTTTATCTCCTTCAAGTAAGAGCAGCTGATCATTGCCCACATTCAGCAATGCCCATTAAAAACACGATCAGAGCATACATAAGGCTCTATAATTTTTAAAATTATCAGTTGAATTCTATAGAAATAGCATTATATCTTCATAAACAGCATTGGACATAACCATAGGGTAGGAGTCCTGCTTCCTTTATGCCCGACGCTGTTAAAGCTGCCTTGACAACCCCATCCTTTGGAGTAAGGGAGCCCCTTTCTACAAGCAGACGTTACTCCACTGACGAGGGAAGGAAGAGAAGTGATGATCACCTACTGCTCTGATGCTGACCCACCAAGTTTAAGGAAGACCTTTGTGCCATAAGCATTACCAGCCCATGATCCACAACCCAAGACCTGTGCTGATCTTTGCCAAGCAATCGCTGCTGCTTCACTGGCACACAATGCGCCTGCTCAGAGACCTGGATTCTGGAAACTGAACGGTGATTTTACCTACCCCTTTCGTCTGACTGCAACTGTGCCTCCAAGTCCTCTGGAGAGACGTAGTATTCCTGCTCTTCCCCTTCAGGAGGTTTAGGTTTACACTTTCCACAGCAACAATTACAGCAGCAGCACAGACAGCAACAGCAATAGCAGCCTGTGATGAGCCCACAGAAGACAAACAAGGCCTGCAGAGGACAGAAGAAATATTCATTACTTGTGCCTACCATGCCATCACGACACCGAGACCTAGGTGTGGAAACCAGAGACCAGAATACAGCAATGCAGAGACAGAACCTTCTCGCTAGTTTTATACTAAACACCAAGATATATTTAAAAACATAATACATGCACAACTGGCTACAGCTCTCAACGTTTTACACCAACATGACCACTGCCAATCTGTGATGCAGTGATAGGATGAGGGGGAACAGTTTTAAGTTGAAAGAGGGGAGATTGAGATGAGATCTTAGGAAGAAACGTTTTCCTGCAAGGGTGGGGAGGCCCTGGCCCAGGTTGCCCAGAGCAGTGGTGGCTGCCCCATCCCTGGAGGTGTTCAAGGCCAGGTTGGATGGGGCTTGGAGCCCCCTGATCCAGTGGGAGGTGTCCCTGCCCATGGCAGGGGGGTTGGAAATGGACGGGCTTTGAGGTCCCTTCTGACCAAAACCATTCCATGATTCTATGAGCCTGGTTTACTTGAAGAATTCCTACAATTTACATATAAGGTGACTATTCTACTACACCTGGAAGAAGACAGAGGCCTAAGAAGAGTATCTGTTTTAAAATCCAGAGGTACAATAGGTTAGGACAGCCAGTAGCCTGTATATATAACCCTGGAAAAGGTGTGTGCTGGTGAGCTGATGCACAGGTCACAGAGTACCTACGGCGGGGCTTCGAGCCACCCAAGGCCGTAGGCGTGGCTGCAAAGCTCCCTGATCTGAACTTCAGGGCAGTGAGGTCAGGTGAGAAAGGGAACTTGAAGTGAGCCAAGTCAGTCGGGTGCTCATCACAGCAACAACAGGCAAAATTAAAATTTCCACATAGGTCACTGTGTAATGGTTTGAAAAAATGATTTTAAAAATAGCAAAGCAGGCCGGTGATGTAACTGTTCTCTTACTGCAGGGGAACTGAGAGATGGAGACAATGCTGGCAAAGGGCAGAAAAATGAACCCATGAGATGAAATGCCAAGACCAGGACAAGGTTTTAATCAGCCATAAAGCACTGTGAACAGCGCCATGTCCCTAAATAATTAAGTTGGTGCAGTTATGGTTTCATACTTCAGTTTCATAGCCACGCTGTCCTTTCCTTATTACTTTCTGTGGAAGTAGGCAGCAATCACACGGACTCTAAAATGCAAAACCCTGGACAATTTCAGTATGAGGAATGTACAAGGTGCAACGCACAAGGGTTTTGCACTCTTGAGTAAATGCAGTGATTTAAAATGTTATTACCTAAAAACATAGAAGCCTATTATTCTTAAAAAATAATTCAAGTCCAGTAAAATACAGTAATGCTTTGGTAGTGGCTGAAGAAGGTGTCTACACAATAATTCTTATATCTACCGCATGTCTGCACCACCTTCCCACGGCTTTTTGCATGCATTTGTGAAGGAAAGGGAGCCTGCAGGGTAATTTTGGTACACTGCTGCTGCCCGAGAAACAAGGATGGGAAAGGGAGCAAATAACCGGGAGTTTCTCAAATCAGAGAAGACATTTGACAGGGAAGCCTCTGAGTAAGTCCACAGTCAGGACTCGCTCTGCAAAATCATTTAGCAAATATTGCCAACGAGAAGAATCCTCTCCAGATCATGACTTTTAAATGCACTAGAAGGGTCTGAGCTTCGCGCAGTAATGTAAGATTTGATTATCAGGCCTATATCACTGGCAGGTAATAGAAAAATAATTCTGAGCTAGAGATAGCAACACAGTAAGAGAAGGTTAATCACCAAGTGTCAGAAATTCAGCACTTCCCAAAAGTAAAACTACACACAATTATCAAAACAGAGTTCTTTTAAGACTTTTAAATGCCAATCCAGAATAACATCTCTTTGCACTTTTATTTACCTTTGCCCACCAGCTGGACAGCACAAAGTACGTGTTCACGTTTTCCTCACCAAACTGCTCTGCTACGTACAGACCCAGAGAACCGTACTTATCATAAATGTTTCGCTTTGTGGCATCTGTCAATATCGCGTGGGCATTATTGATCTCTTTAAATTTTTCTGCTGCCTCTGGGTTATCGGGGTTTTTATCTGGATGATATTTCAATGCAAGTTTCCTGTGGAAAGGAAAAAAGAAATTATTATAGATTAAAAAAAAATGAATTTGGGTTCCTGTTTTGGTTTGCCTTTTTTTTTTTATTCCACAGGCTGTCACTCAAATAAGACTTTCAAGTTCCAGCTGCTTTTCTTCATCTCTGATTCAACTTCCCTGACGATTCTTCCTTAGATGATAACAAAAGGCTGCAGCAAGGTCTAGTGTGGCTCATAGGATTGACTCAAACTGCTGGATTTGGCCAAGAAATCCAGTAGGAAAAGAGAGACACAGAAGAAAAGTAGTGCTGTCTTACCCCTCAGCTCCATCAATTTCCACCAGTAAATTTTGCTCCTGCTAAAGCAAAGACCAAGCTAGCAGTAAAAAGACACACCACAGCCTAAGATATAGTACCAAAGAATAAATAAAAGCAAGCTGCCACAGCTAATCTGCAGGGTCTGAACACAAAAATAGAACAGCCAGCCACTTGTGGTTAATTCACCAATTCCTGTGTAGGAACAAAGTACTTCTCAGTTCAAGGCTCACTAGAATAGAAAAGCTTCAGAGCTTCAAGATATCAGGAAATCACAGTGAACCCCGTCATCATGCGAGATCTCTTACAGCTAAAAGACAGCAGTTACAGTCCCGGAGGTCTATGAACACAGCATAAAAAAATCAGATGAAGCACTGATAAATATGGTCTGACATGGCCCAGGCTCTCTACAGAAAACAGGAGAAATCCCTGCCCAAACACCTCCCTATATACAGAAGAAATGCTCAAATACATCCCGTTTGAGCCATTTGTGCTCCCAAGTAGAAAAACGGTACAGCATTATATAGTAACAGTTCCCCTCCCATGTCTTCCTACAGAAAACCACCACAAAGTCCATATTTGAGAAGTACCCTGGAAGCCTGCAGATGCTGACATGACAACTTGGCAGAGAGGAAATACTTAGCCCAACATAAAATACAGATTTGCATAGGCACACAGTATATCACAGCGTTCAAACAACACATCAAGTGTGCACATCCAAACTATATACGATGCTGCTCGGGGAAATAACATCCAGGGCTGCCACAAACACTACAGCCTCAATGAGAACTGAAATTATCACAGTTTCAATAATCAGAGGGAAGTTATATAAACCTGGGAAGGGCTTGGCTACGATCTGGCTGCAATAGATAAATACATTCCACTTCCCACATCCTACGGGTACACAAACGTACAGGTACATTTGCACGGAGATGCAAATGGGGTGAAAACAAAAGGTGTCAGCTCTCCTTTTGAAAAGAAGCAGCAGAGGAAACAAGATCAGGTGAAGGCTCAGGTGAGTAAGAAGCAGCCACATTTAATCTACTTGGGTCGTTCCTCCAAAGGTAAACTGTTGCAGTTTTTCCCCCCAAGAAGGTAGGGTTATTTCCCAGTTGCTACGCCTGACGACTGATGCCAGCTTCCACTTAAAGGTTTTGGGAAGACACAGCTCATTATCGAGGATATGTGGATCCAGTTTATTCATAGGCTTCGCCATGTAGACATCATGAGTATTAAAATGTAGCTTTGGAAGGGGAAAGTTGTCATAAATGTTAAAGACTATAAGAGAACAACCTTAAAACGGAGCATCCTCATGCAAAGCTTCCTGCTGACCCCTAGCGTAATGCGAGATAAAGTGCTGCTTGCCAAACAGCCGCCAGACGAAGCAGCAATTGCATTTAAGCAGATTCTGGGGGAATGTGGAAAGTGAGGATGTAACAGGACTCTGCTTGTTTGTTTTTATTTGGTGAAGGCCTTTCATCTGGCTAACTCTAAGAAATGAAATTAAATAAAAAATCCTCTTATAAAAATCAGAACTCCACCTAGAATAAGAAATTTTGAATAGAGTTTTTAGGAAAAAGTCATTGTTGATACTCAATTTTCATCCTTATCTGCATCTTTAATCTGTACCTCACAGTGCCAGAATCGGAAATGATGGACAAAAGGGCCAGACCGCACCTCTGCGGGCTCTGTAAGCCAGACACAAAGCTACGTAACATGAAGAATTTAACTCTAGTCACACTGTCTTAAAACTCTGTTTGGCTTTAGAGAAAGACCTTTCAAGAATGAAACTGCATATTTGAGAATTTAACTGACTAGAGATGAGCCATAAAAACATAACAGTGCTTCCATACAAAGCCGAGGCATGTTTTCACACCAATTTTTGCAAGAACCAATCATGTTTCCACCTGGTTTTCTTGCTCATGTTTTGTGCAAAAGGCTTAAATAAACCACCCGGAGCTTATACATAAAAGTGCCATCTGCTAAATCCTTAATTAAAGCTATTTGTGCTACAGGCAAGAGGTGTAAAACCCGAACCTTTACCTGTATGACTTTTTGATGTCATCTGAAGTGGCATTCTTGTCCAGCCCTAGCACGTGGTACAACGATTCTCCAGAGGTTGAGAGCGAGCGTTGCCTCTGGTCTGCCATGGTGAGCTAACCTGGAGAGAACCGGCCCCTGCCAAAGGGAGATTAGGAAATGCTTAAACAAAGGACACAGACTTCAGTAATAACACTAGCCTTGAAACCAGAGTTTTCAGGTGAAAATTCATCTTTTACAAGGTTTCAGTGTCCTTTGAAAAGAAAGGTGTAGGTTAAAGAGTTACAAACTCATTGAATAACCAGTGAAAACAACTATTAGATGTTCAGCAGGCACCCTGGAATAACCACTGTACCCACCCAACTCTGCTTTCCAGCCCTAAATCAGCAGCTGAGGTACAGCTAAAGAAAATACAGCCCTAATGCTAGTTCATCTTCTTTCTTAGTCTTAGTATTAAGACAATTTTACCAACCATAGGACTGAAGGGAATGGCAGGAAGATGTGCCAGGGGAGGGTTAGGCTGGAGATTAGGAAAAGGTTCTTCATCCAGAGGGTGATGGAGCACTGGAACAGCTCCCCAGGGAAGCAGTCACTGGCCAAGCTTGACAATATTCCAGAAGCATTTGGCCAATGCCCTCAGCCACACAGTGGGAATGTTGGGGTTGTCCTGTGCAGGGACAGGAGTTGGACTCAATAGTCATTGTGGGTCCCTTCCAACTCAGGACATTCTATGGTTCTATGAATTTATTTGTGATACTACCTGTAAAAACAGTGACAACAGACAGCTTGGTGTTACATTGAGGCTGTCTTTTGCACCACACTCGCACAGGGTGATTTCATTTGTATTTTAAATTGCTGACATACTGTTACAATAAAATACAAACCAACCTTCACACACCCATAAAACCCAGCGTACCGCCTCATCAACACCCAGCCAAGCAGAATCCTTTAGGCAAATCCAGTTTGACCAGGCCTGTGTATCCCACTGTGGAAGAGGGAATGCCCACCCATGAAACACGGGGAAATCCAGTCTCCAATAATCATAGAATGGTTGAGGTTGGAAAAGGCCTCCAAGACCATCCAGCCCAACCATCAACACAACACCAACATGCCTACTAAACCATGTCCTGAAGTGCCACATCTACACATTTGAATCCCTCCAGCGAAGACTTCACTACTGCCTGGGCAGCCTCTGCCAGTGCTTCACCACTCTTTCAAGTAAAGAAATTTTTCCTGATGTCTAATCTCAGCCTCCCCTGGCGCAACTTGAGGCCATTTCCTCTTACCCTATCAGTAGTTACTTGGGAGAAAACAGCAACACCCACCTCACCACAACCTCCTTTCAGGCAGTTGTAGACAATGATGAGGTCTCCCCTCAGCCTCCTCTTCTCCAGGCTAAACAGCCCCAGGTCTCTCATCAGCTCCTCGTAAGACTTGTGGTCCAGACCTTTCACCTTATAGTTTAACATCATGGCTCAAACCTTTAACCTGTACTGTAGTTAAAATCACGCTCCATGAAGGTGAATTAACTTCCTGCTCTTGACTCCAACGTGAGAGGCCGTGGAGGCTTCCCGCGTGCCACGCCATGGGCCGACACGGTTGTGTCCTCTGACACCCTGAAGCGATTAGCATTTGCCGTTCCTTAGCTGCAGAACCACAGCGAGGATGAGCATCGCAGGGGAGACGATTGGCTATTTTTGGATTATGTCATTACAGTTAGCCTACACCAGATTACGCAGTCTTTGAAAAAGATATTTAAAGCATCAGACTTCTCTAATTTAACCCTTTATCTTATACAACAAAGTTAATAACTTCAGCTTTTAAAAGGCGACCTGGAAGAAACCCTCTTGGACACTGCCTGGCACCGTGTGGTGCTTGGCCCGACCCCACAGCGCTGATCTGCTCCACGAAACCCACACCTCGCTGTACTAACACAAGGGCTTTGCCATTCCTGCATGAGCAGGACCAGGTGGCAAGGTCACAGATAGAGATCTTGTTCATCTCCGCGCCCACTGCTGACCGCTCTTGCACATCTGGCCTCTCCAGCTTTAGGTCCCTCTAACACCAGGCATTGCGTCCTGTGTCTCTGAACTGGCCAACTCTCATCTGATTTCCTTCGCAAAGTCTTGGGCAGTTCTGGTAACTTTAATTATAGGCTACCTAATAAGGAAGCTATAAACTATTATTAATAATAATAAAAGGTCTAAACCATAATGCTTTGGCTAAGAATTCAAAATACATCCCAAATCTAGAAGGTGAATGCATGGGTAGGGAGAGAAAATCTTTTATTTCCTTTTCGAATCATAGAATTATAGAATGCTTTGGGTTGGAGGGCAAGGGGTCATCCAGTCCAACCCCCTTGCAGTGAGCAGGGAGAAATTTAACTCAGTCAAGTTGCTCAGAGCCCCAACCAATCTGACCTTGAATGTTTCCAGGAATGGGGCATCTACTGCCTGCCATGGCAACCTGTGCCAGCGCCTTACCACCCTCATAGCAAAAAATTTCTTCCTTACATCCAGTCTAAATCTGCCCTCCCTTAGCTTAAACTCATTATTCCTCAAGTATATCCTTTATATATTGGATACTGTTCAGCTCCCAAAAGGTTTCTGTATGAGAGGAAAACATATTGTGTCTGGCAGCACTCAATAAACTGATTCATTTATTCGTGCACAATTGGATTCAGTGAAATGAAACAACATTTCAGGAAGGAAACACCACGTGGAGGGACACACCAGGCACAACCCTCCGCGACAGCCTTTTCCCCTCCGCAGCCATCCGTCAGCCCAGTCGCAGCTTCCCAGCCCCCTCCACTCCAGCAGTCCCAGGCCTAAGGTCAAAGACTGATGCTCCTGACGTCTCTCTGGTAATCTAGCTAATCACCCAGGCCTGCTCCGACCGCGTCCCCGGCTCCTCCTGCTCTCTGACCGCTGCTTCCTTACAGCCCCCCCCCCAGGACCCTCTCCTGCAGCTTCATCACGCCAGCCACTCATCAGCAGCATCCAGCCAAGGGGAGCCTGGCTGCCACCACTGCTATTTGCCAGGGACCTGTAGGACTAATCTGAAATCAGGGGATAAAAAGCATCCAGACCAAGACTTTATACATTAATTTACCTCTTTCAAAGGTATCGCTTCAAACTGGAGCTTCAAGGGCGTTATGAATGTTCGTGTTGTTTAAAACACCGTAATAAGCACCACATGGTTCCTTTCAAATGAACCCAACCTGTCCTTGGTGCACAGATGCTGCAGAGCACAGGTATTAAACACCATGTTCTCCTTAATAACATCCCCACTGCCAAATTAGAGCCAATTTGTTTAATAAAAAGGAATTCAATTTGATCCAGGCAATGTCTATCAGTCTGCCTGTCCAGAACAAAGGCAAAGGAATAAAATCACGCTGCAATCTCTAACGGCTTCAATCAGAACAGCTGAGGGTACCTGGAGTTCACTGTAATGGGGCATTTGCATTTACTTTTCAAATCTCCTGGAAACAAACACGCCGGCCTTGGCAGAAGAGGAAAAGGTGGGAATGGGTAGGAACATCTCAAAGCCCCATCCAACCTGGCCTGGAACACCTCCACGACTTCTCTGGGCAACCTGTGCCAGGGCCTCCCCACTCTCACAGGAAAACATTTCTTCTTAAAATCTCATCTCAATCTCCCCTCTTTCAGTGTAAAACTGTTCCCCCTTGTCCTGTTGCTGCTCTCCCCAGCTTTCCTGGAGCCCCTTTCAGTACTGGGAGGCTGCTTTAAGGTCTCCCTACAGCCTTCTCTTCTCCAGGCTGAACAACCCCAACTCTCTCAGCCTGTCCTTTTACGGGAGGTCGGATCACCTGGGAAGTGTGGTATTTAACGGAACAGAAGAGCATTACTACCAGGAACAGAAGAGCATTATCATCAGGAATGAAACCTTTGACTTTTCAAAACAGACAATAAAGGTGAGAGTTGTTTAAGTTCTGAGTACTTCATCAAGCAGGACATCTCTCCCCTACTGTTGTTACAAGTGGCTCTAATTCAAAACACTGAAAACGGCTCTGTGTTTTGAAAGCATTCAGCAGCACCAAGCCATCTGCTATGTGTTCTAACAGAGCAGGATGCCCTGAAGAGGTTTCTCTCTCCAAAGGCTCTGAGGAAAGGTAATCCCCTGGATTAAACAGCCCGCTTTTTAACCATCTGTGTACCATAATATCCTGTGTTAGTCAGCTCTAACTGGACAGGCAATTGTTTTCAGCAGCGCCAGGGCAGCAGCACCTTGCTGAAAGGACTTAGATTAAACCTGAAGGGTTATATGGAATCCAGCCTTAACATTTTAAATACACCTATGGTAAATTGAACCTTAGAAAGACTAATTTTCTTTTTAGCTTCCCAAAATCCTATCAACTTTCATGAAGCTGGTGATATCTTAGCGTCTGCCAGGTCTGCTGGCCCTTTTATAAGTTGTATTTAACTCATTAAAATGGCAAACTATTATTACAGTCAAGAGAAATGAATAGTTCTCTGTTGGTTTTGGGAAATAAATACTCCCAGGATATCCCCAGGAATACCAGCACCAGAGTGACACCGGATCAGGTGGTCAGAAGCTGGGAGGAGGGACTAAAACTTCATCTGACCCCGCTGCAGGATGCTGCAAAGCATCGAAGAGGAAGGGGGCAGCAAGGCAGGATTCACTTTACCAAGGAAACATGCTAAGCTGTGCAGCAGGACGGAGGTCACTGACATCACAGGGAGCAGATGCTTGCAGCAACACTGAATGGCAGCAGTGGGATCCCTGCACCCCTGCTAGAAGCCTTCTAGCAGTGGCGGAGACCTAATTCCATGGATGGTACCAACAATATTTGTGGGTCAGGAGCATCCGAAGGCAGGAGAACTGCGGTACTTCTCATTCCACTTCAAAGCTGACGCATCAAGTATTTATTCATTAACAAATCCTTGGAAACTGTCAGGTACCAAGCGGCCTAAAACATCCCCTTTTCACATTTCCAATGAATTTTGTGTATTTTCCCATGCAAGGCACACAGGCAGAGCCGCTCGCTCTGCTCACTCTGATCTGCTCACTGGAGCACAGACTGCTTTTTAAAGAAGCTGTGGCTGTTCAGCTCCACTGATAAAAATCAGAAAGGACAGAGGAAAACAAATTATATTAACTTTAAAAATACTACTGCAGCAGGACACCGGGGTATGATATTCACCAGAATTTTAATGTTATCATAGAATCACAGAATGTCCTGAGTCAGAGCTACAGGTGTTAATCTTGAACTCAATTACTCCATCTTAATCAGTATTTACTAGTAAAAGTCTAAATAAAACCAATAAGTCAGGAAACACTTTAGTAAATATTGATTTATCACAGAAACGGGATAGCACCACTGGCCTCTACACCCTATCCATCTGTCTCGGATTCATTCAGAGCCGTTCTCACAATCTGGTGTTTTTCTAGGGTGAAGAAAATCACTTTCATAGGGGAGAGAAGAGAAACGTATCCAAGAATACAATATCAAGAAAAACACAAGGTGTTTTATGCTTGGCCGTGTGAGGTATTAGAGATTTCTGTCAGAAACTTTGACCTTTGTTCCCTTGGCATTATTTTGCATTTAATTGAGTGGATTTTTTTAGCTTCAAGAAATCAAAACTACAGCACTTACCCCGTGTCTGGTTTGGATATGTTAAGGTAAGTGGTCACAGCCTTCACACGCCTCAAACTGAATCTCCTAAAGACAAAACAAAAGCAAATTAGTCTTCAGTAACTCATTGCAAAGTTATCATTGCAAGCAGAAAGTCTGATTTACAGCTGGAAATAACTGAAAAAGTACAAAATTAATCCCAAAGGAAACTATTTCTTATAAAAATCAACGTACACAAGAAAATCATGCTGACTATTTCGCATCACTCCTTCCTCAACACATCCTCCCGTGCGCTCCTGCCCAAGCAGCTCGCCTTGATGGGGTTCTGCTCCTGTGGTTTCTGGTGCAACCGGTCATTCCAATTTAGTGACTCAGGAATGTTTTGATCTCCCCATCCAATCTCATTATCCAGCAAGCCAGATCCACTGACCCAGAGCTCCACATAATACCCTGCCTGGAATTACTGGTAAATATCTTCCGTCTTTATGACAGGATAGTCACAACACAAACAAAAGGAGAGAAAAATCAAAGGGCAGATACCAAATGGAAGCCACTAAAATCAAGATTATGGGGTGTTACCTGGTTTCAAAAACCACACCAACTCAAAATTCTAGAGAATGGAATAAGCAATTGTTTAAGAATCAGAGATATAAGTATGAAAATCAGAAGAGAAGATGAAAGAATGCTGAATATAATAAAAGCAAAGCGACACAAACGAAAACTAAATTCAGCAACACACACATTATGGTAAGTTTTGCACCATTAATGAAGAAACAGGCTTAGGAAGTTTAGCTGTTCTTTCAACCACTTCACTCATATCCAAACCAGCTCTTCCAGCCTCATTTCTCCTGCAAATTGGAATCCAATTTATCCAATATTACATTTTCCCCATTCACTGTCACCATAGAGGTGTGCAGCATCTCTTCTTCCTCTAACCAAGAGATACACTCTGCCTTTCCATTCAGAAACCAGATGTCCTCAGATCTATTCTTTTGGATAAAAAGCATATCTGTTCCTCCTGTCAGTCCTAACCTCCTCTGACAGATGCAGAACCTCTGTTCTCTAACACTTCTACTGACAGAGCTGTCAGCATCCTGCTCGGATGCTGTTAACAGGTACCTTTTGGATACTCCACTTCATCATCCACCTCCGTCATGTACAGGAACTATATTGTTGTATCAAGTATTGAAAGAATTAATGGTGCAATTAGGGAAAATAAATAAATAAATAAACAATACAATAGAACAAACAGTCTCCCAAGTCTTTATTTTCACATCCTTACTTGCTCACATCACTTGCAAAATTAATCAATATTGGGAAAATGATGTGTAAAGGTTGAAGGCAAAGCAAACCAGCTAATAAATGCACTCAGAAGACTACTACTATTTTAAAGTACTTTTTGTGAACGTCCCCCTAACTGTCTTGGAACACTAATTTTTAACCTATTAATTGAAGCACTAACATTTACTCTTTCATCAAAGCATCCAAGAGTCAGTGTCTTGGTGTTGCTTCTATCTTATTTCACAGCACAAAAGCTGTTGAGGTAAGTCTTGCCATTCAGTTTGCAGCTCTTCAGCAAAGGTCATGCGAGAAATCAATCCAAAAAAACACTCTAACACATAAATTCTGATGCAAAGCAAACTTAGTGTCCACGGAATTCATCCAAATGCACACATCGCTCTCCTGTAAAAAAGAACCTTACTGTGGCCAAATTCATTTGCCTTGGAAACAGAAGACAAGTCTCCAACAGCGAAAGACTGACACCAGAATCTTCACCAAATTCTTTTAAATATGAGGTTTGGAAAAAAAAAAAATTCAGCAGCACAGAGCTTTTACGTAGCTGAAATATGAGACAACACAACTTCCCTGCTAAATTCAAGTCTAAACTGATGTAACTCTGATCCATTGGTAACAACTGGAAGAGATGTTACACTGCAACTTGGGGCAAACTTAACTGCAGCAATCCAAGAGTTGTTTCTCTAATAAGCTTAGCAGATTAAAATTTAGCCATTAAAGTCTGATTGACCAACCTGTTATAAAGGCCAGTGACCTTGCACCCTACACCAGAGTAAAATCCAAAACTACTAAAGAAGGTTTTCCATATCAGGGGAGAAAAAACATAAAGGATTAGATTCACATTTTCTATCCTCTCCCCTCAACTGAAAGAATTACTCTTTAAAACTCTGGCTTTTTTAGCAGATTCTCCATGCTTACAATTTCATTGCTCCTACTTAATCCTCCATCAAAATTACATTGTTTATGGCATGATAGCAGTTTATATGGCAGAGTGCAAGACTCCCAAACTGCATATAGCTATAAAAACCCTACATCTGCTTACTCAGCTATTTAAAAATGTATAAAAAAAGTAGTTCTGTTTGCTTGCCTCATTGCTACTCTTAATTGTTTATCTATGCAGTGTTTGAATTCTGTAACTACTCATAGCATTCAAGTTCATTAGAATGGAGGAGAATAAGCACAGACTTCGCAGTTACGGGTGGAGCGACACTGATGTCACATTTCTTCTAAAGAGGAAAAACCTTAACCTCCTTCAAAAGCAGCCATACAGCTCCATTTATGCTAGGTGGGCTGAACAAACCGTATCAATTAAAAAATCATATTGCTAATGACTGTGCCAATACAGTCAAAGCACTAAACCAGATGGGTTTACTCACATAAGAGTGTCTACTATTATGTAGGTAAGACAACCAAAAGCTTTTAAACAGCAATAGAAGAAAAACTGTCTATTCATTCATGTGACAAAAGGTGCAGAATTGGATCAACGGTCGATATGTGACTACCGACCTCTCAACTGCTGCCCCAAAAGCCCTGCTGCTCAGGTTGCGATGAGTTGTTCCTGCATGAAGCGATAACTGTACAAAAACCACACAGGAACCAAAACAAATTTAGCCCCAATTTAACGAGACAGCGTGGGTCGAAGTGGCATCATTTACAGCCCGGGTAGTTTTTGCTTGGCCAAGAAGGGACAAAGTGGGTTTAGAGAGTTCATCTAAAAGCCAGCCAAGCAGTCTGAGATGCAAAAGCAATGATGCAATGATCTCCCCAGCTATAAGCACATCCTTCAAGTACAAGTTGGTTGCAAAGAGAAAGAAAGACAGATTTATCAGCGAACAGTCTAGAAGAGCAGGGGAACATCACCCTCTGTGCACATTCACGGTACCAGGAGATGAAGAAACAGAAAGGAAGTTCCTATCTTTTCTTGCTATCAGCTGTGGAGGTGGATGAAAAGGTAAATAAGGGTCTTCCCCCTCCTCAAAATGTAAATAATGTAAAAGTATGAGTTTGCAAACCACAAAATGTAGAGCAAAATCATTTTACAACTAATTCACTATTGCAATTGCTTTGTTGTCAAATAAAACACTCCTGGGCTGTTTCAATCAAGAACAGATTTTGTTAATGAATTTGAAATTAATAAAATATTTTAACAGGTAAAAAACCCCAAACGCAAGCTCAGGCTGTACCAAAAGCAGAGGTATTCCCACATCTCCAGTCTGATCCCAAAGGATCACAGCTGGTGTTCCCCTTTGAGAAGCTCCATCTCTGTTCTCAGGTTAATTACCCCTGTCATTCAGTTCTTTACCAGGTCTCTTCCCCTTCCACGCACACAAATCTTCCTCTTAACAAAGTTAGGAACGAAATAAGCAGAACTGAACAGCAGAATTTATGAAGTTACTCAAAACAACCCCCACCATGGCACCCAGCTCAGGGAAAGCTAAAATGCCATTACACAACCACCAGAAACCCGATGCAATTGCCTCTGTAACGTCAGAGCCTTTCTTTCTGTTCCACAGAATCATTAGTTTTCAGTAACCTATTTTAAGAGTTTTACTCTAACAATAGATTTTACTCTAAAAATTAAGCTTATTTACCTGAAACAGGCAGAAAAGAAACTTCTTCCCCTGATCAACTTTAACCTCATGCATCTGATCAGCCCCTCTCAGCCTAATTATTCAAATAGCACTCATACCTGCTCAATTAAGTTGTGAAGATTTCAGTTCCAAAAGTTTTCTTCTGTTGCAAAGTTTAAAAATGAACCATATCTAAAAATCCCTTTCTTCTCCAAATTGCTCAGCTTTATTTCCCCACTTTGTGTGGAGTGGGGACGAGACTTCGCTGTTTCATTGCTTCACTTCCTCACAGAAACTGCCAGGGAAAAGTACGTTTTAATTTCCTCCTGTGAAAACTGAAGACACGGGCTTCTAACATCCACTCAGAGCTTCCTTTATTACATCATAAAGAAATAAGGCAAAACCACCACTGAGCTCCAGGGGGAGCTCAGAGCAGCCTCCCAGTACTGAAAGGGGCTCCAGGAAAGCTGGGGAGGGGCTCTTGATCAGGGAGTGCAGGACAGGATGAGGGGGAATGTTTTGAAGCTGAAAGAGGGGAGACTGAGATGAGATCTTGGGAAGAAATGTTTTGCTGTGAGGGTGGGGCTGCCCTGGCACAGGTTGCCCAGAGAAGTCTTGGATACCCCATCCATTTTCACAATAAAGCCTGAACTGACCAGCACAGCTTCTATCACTCCAACATTTTCTTGCTGTTTTAGCAGGAAAATACAACAAAACTCTTCTTTTTCTTTTTGAGGACTGGGCAATGTTGGAGGGGAGTGCCTTCAGCACACGTTTCTTCTGAGGTCAGATAAAAGGGAGCACAGGTCCCAAGGGGACCACACAGAACACCCCAGCAGAGAGTACCTTGGGATGATGACGCATTCATTCCACAGCCATCCAGAGGTTTTCACAAGTCACCACAACTCGGCTGCCAGTGTAACTATATTCTTGGAATACCCCAAGTGTATATTAACCAGCACACAACTCCCATGTTTGAGACGGTCTGGATCGTGACGTGGTCAGGACTCAAGACCTTGTAGGGCATCTCCAACCAAATACCCAAAGAGATCACAGGGTTGGATGAGAAGTGGATTTAATTTAAACGGATGGTTCCTTAGAGGAGATAATCTCCTTGGTGCTCTCTAACCATACACTGTAGTCCCACCAATAGAAACATTATTTTATACTACTCTCACCTCTACAGAAGCCGCACTGTTTTTTACCTCCACCATTCTCTCTCCCTGCACACATCTAATCTGCAAACTGCACGTTGAAGAACATCCTTGGTTCCACCACTCAGTCTGGCAACAGGATTTCACGGCTGCTTAAAAAAAAAAAAAAAGCAAGCCCATAATTCAGAAATAAGAAGGCAACTGAGAACATTATTTATCCAACCAATTAGCCTTCTCACTAGTGACTAACATGAAAAGGCACACCTTGAATTTCCAACCGTAGGCTTAGTTTGCAAACCTGGCACTTCAGAAAAAAACATGTTCCAGACTTTAACTGCAACTAAGTTTTCTAATGTTGAAACTGGGATAAGAAATAGAATATCTAATAGCATATACATTGTACAAACTGAGTTTCCAGACGGGAATACACTTCACAGGACTTAGAACAAAAAGGCTACTACTCTACTGACCCATAATTTAATCACTACCATTCCCAATGCCTTTTAGCTTAGTGTAAAGAATAGAATTATCACATTTAGTCTTTTTTCCACCTAAATAACTGAGGACAAAGTCAGCAAATTCCACAGGTTTTGTGACTGTGATGCTTTCATACATCCCTCTGATCTTTACTAACACCAGAGTACGACAGCCGTCTCTTCGGCCTCCTGGGTACACAAAAGGATGCTCTCAATGCAATCTTAAACCAGTGTTATCCTTACCCACATTCCCCAAACCAAGAGTTCATCTTCCTGAAGATCCTCAAGAGAAACAAAATTAGTTGCAAAATAGCATATTTCCTCATATAGGGTTACTTTAAAATAACATTTTATATATCCACATATCTAAACAGCCCCAAAATAGCAAGGAATCACAGAATGGTTTGGGTTGGAAGGTACCTTAAAGATCATCCAGTTCCAATCCCCCTGCCATGGGCAGGGACAAGGAAGGAAGTGAAAGTCATTGCAGAAAGATAATTGTTAACGCGTGAGAGGGATGAACTGGGCTCTATAGAGAAAACATCAAGAAAAAAGTGACTGCAAGAAATGTGGTTTTAAGACTCAATTTCAGGACCAGTAATGAAAAACAGAATCATAGGATTGTTAAGGTTGGAAAAGACCTCCCAGCTCATCCAGCCCAACCGGCAGCCCAAGTTCACTGTGCCTGCTAAACCATGTCCCCAGCTGCCATGTCTACACGCTTTTTGAACCCCTCCAGGGATGGAGACTCCACTGCCCAGGCAGCCTCTGCCAGTGTTTCACCACTCTGTCAGTAAAGAAATTTTTCCTAATATCCAATCTAAACCTCCCCTGGTGCAACTTGAGGCCATTTCCTCTCGTCCTGAAATAAAGTAAAAGCATGTTGATAGTTGTCCCTGTCATCCAAACCACTCCATGAAACAGTGAGGTACACTTGGGAAGTTATACCTGCGCACCTTCCAATCCCTGCTGGTTAACTGCGCTTCCTGTTTTTCCCAAGTTAATTGTGAACAGCAAATGTTTTGCCAAAGCAATTTTTAATTTTCAATGTGCATTTATTTTGTGCTGTGATTTGGTCTGCTCAAAGCAAGGCCATTATTCCCCAGCATTAATGTTAGGGATGTCAGAAGAACAACCGGCTGATGAGGGAACTGCCAAACCAAACCCCATCGATAACTGAACTACTTTCCTGAAGAAAAGAGATGGTTCATTGCCTGCTTTCCTTTCACCACTTGGACCAGAACAACTCCTTGAGATACACATTAGAACCATGCAGGTGTGGAGACGTCATGTCCCTGTGCGACAGTAATTATCAGATGGAAAATATTCCTGAAGTTCACAAAGAACAGCAGCTCAGAATGAACCTGGAACTTCAATCAATTCACTGCTTGAAATGGGAACTGAATCTTGTTTTTTAACTCAATTTAGAAGGGGAAATAGGTCTGGTTAAAGCTTCCGAGAAAGAGCTCGCTTCATGTTTCAACGGATGCACCAAGCAGTTTCATGGCCCCTTCACTCCTCAAGGAGAATCAGGCAGGAGATGCCAAGGGGTTGCTGGGAGAAGTGGAGGATTTAGGAGGGGAAAAAGCTAAACCATGTGGGCAGGAAGGGAAAGAAACAGGTACCTGCTCCCATCAGCCACGCTGGACCGCCTCATCCTCTCCCAAAGCCCACAGCAAGGTCCCACAGCCATCTGGACCACATCACCCTCTCCCAGAGCTCACAGCAAGGTCTCCTGCCCAAAACATTGCATCCATCAACCAGCTGAGCCATATCAGATCAGTCCAACTGTTTCGGATCAAAGCGTTTATCAGTCTGACCTGGACCTGCAGCACGGTAACTCCATCCCTGCTGGACCTGAACCAGAGCAGAACTCAAAACCTCAGCACTGCTGCAGCTCCCCATGCAGGGACCAGGTGATTTCACAGCAATCCTATGTGCCCTCTGTAAAAGCTCATGAAGGCTCATTAATTTTATTCCCCTTCTACCTGCTGTTTTCCCTGCCTCAGGTGTCTCCCAAAGACATGCTGCCGCACTCCAAGATCTGAGCAAGATCTTAACATGTCCCATTCTGTCCACTGATCCCTCTCCTCCTCCATTAGAAATGGAGGCAAAAATTTAAAGACATAAGAGAGGAAATGCAAATAGGAAACTTGTGAGAGTTTCTGCAATTTGTAGCTGCACAACTGGCTGCTGTAATGACATCAGCAAACTTTGGATTTTTACCTTCACTGCAAAACACCAGCAAGGCACAGGTCCCATACATTCACCACAGAGCCCTGCATTCAGTTCTGGAGCGCTCAGTGCAGGAAGGGCATGGAGCTGTTGGAGAGAGTCCAGAGGAAGCCATGGAGAAGATCCGAGGGCTGGAGCACCTCCCGTATGAGGACAGGCTGAGAGAGTTGGGGTTGTTCAGCCTGGAGAAGAGAAGGCTCAGGAGAGACCTTAGAGCAGCCTTCCAGTGCTGAAAGGGGCTCCAGGAAAGCTGGGGAGGGGCTCTTGATCAGGGATAGGACGAGGGCAATGGTTTCCAGCTGAAAGAGGGGAGATTGAGATGAGATCTTAAGAAGAAATGTTTTCCTGTGAGGGTGGGGAGGCCCTGGCCCAGGTTGCCCAGAGAAGCTGTGGCTGCCCCCGCCCTGGAGGTGTTCCAGGCCAGGTTGGATGGGGCTTGGAGCCCCCTGATCCAGTGGGAGGTGTCCCTGCCCATAGCAGGGGTTTGGAACTGGATGGGCTTTAAGGTCCCTTCCAGCCGAAAACACTCCATGATTCTATGATTTCTACAGATTGTCCTGTAAAAGCCACCAGCAATCCAGAATCCCTGCTGCTGCCACACCTGCAGCAGGACACAGGTGAAGCCAGGTAAGGACTGTGAAGCTCTGTGTGATGAAAGCAGCAGCAGGACCGTGTACGGCAGCGTTCCAGAGCAAGCAGCAAAAACTTGTTCTTGGCAGACAGATTCTGTGAAGGAAGAGAAAGCCTAGAAGGAAGGCTGGGAAGCATGGGGGGCTGACAGGATCTCCTGTTTGTGCTCTTCTATCATCTCTTCCCCACCAGTATCAAACACTGCAATCAGATCTAGAGAACTGTTCTATTTCCTTGCATCATTCATCCGTCAGAAGCCATCTGCCCATCACCAACACAAAAATTCCAGTTATGCCACAGGGTTTTTTGTTTGCTCAACCATTCACCCAACAAAGTTCAGACCACGGTGCTGAAGTACATGAAAAAGGAAAAGAAAACCAACAGTCTTTCATGGAAAAACTCTACTCTCATTACAAAATACTTGAGCAGGTTATGAAAGAGGAGACAGACATGGCCAATGTGAATTTGCGGGGGCCTAGGAGAGTTGTTCTGAGTGCACGGGAGCTACGGCAGCGCTGTGCACCTCACACCTCTTGTGTTCTCTGACTGCACCCAGAAGAGAAACACACTGAGATGTCACAGCTTGGCCCTACAACACGCTGGCTCCGACAGCATCACAGCATTACCAAAGGAGGCAGAGAAGGGTTTTAGAACAGTACCTTCCAGTGCCATGCAGATACTGGCCAGTGCAGTCAGGAGAAGGTGGGAGGAAACACGGAATCGGGATGTACGCTAAAGCAGTTCATCCACTCTCAGCCAGGGCAAACCCACAGAGCCACAATGAACTAAAAACCCCGCAGTCCCACACCAGTAACTGTCAGTATTTAGCTTTTCAACACACACACACATTGCTACAGTTTTGGGCAGCTCCTATCACTTCATTAAAAACATTTACACAATGTTTTGAGGAACTTTTCCTCTGGAATGCACCTCCTTGGTATCAGTTTACACTGCCCGAAATAGGACACAAAGTGCCCCTGCTTTCTGCGTTTCCATTGATCAAGAAAATACTTTAACTGAACTTCTAGGCAAATCTTAAGATACAGTACCATTCAAATGCCGGTCTGTCAGGACAACAAGCAGCTACTGGTTGACCCACTGGCATCACCGCACAGTCGTTCACACAGTAACACCACCATAAGAACCACAGAATCGTGGCATGTTTTGGGTTGGAAGGGACCTCATAGCCCATCCAGTTCCAACTCCCCTGCCATGGGCAGGGACACCTCCCACTGGATCAGGGGGCTCAAAGCCCCATCCAACCTGGCCTGGAACACCTCCAGGGATGGAGCAGCCACCACCGCTCTGGGTAACCTGGGCCAGGGCCTCCCCACCCTCACAGGAAAACATTTCTTCTTAAGATCTCATCTCAATCTCCCCTCTTTCAGCTGGAAACCATTGCCCTCGTCCTATCCCTGCACTCCCTGACCAAAAGCTCCTCCCCAGCTTTCCTGGAGCCCCTTTCAGTACTGGGAGGCTGCTCTAAGGTCTGCCCGGAGCTTTCTTCTCCAAGCTGAACAACCACAACTCTCCCAGCCTGTCCTGAGGTTAAAGAATGCATTAAAATAACGGTAAGAATTCACAAACAACTCCTGAACACTGATAAGTGCCAGCAGTCCACAGGCAGCACACTGATCAGGATCACTCCTCAGTTTCCTTCTCATCCTCCAAGGCTTTTCCTTTGCAAACATCCAGTCACTCACCAAAACATTCTCAATGCGTGGTAGAGCTTTGATGGCCAGGACAGGTAGCTAGAGAGTTAAATATGCCAAAAACATTTACATGGACACTTCTAAACCAGTATGGCTTAATTCAAATTACTGGAGCAGAGGGAGAACAACTTTTTAATGTTAAAAAAAATAAACAGCAACACTTTGCTTTGGCTGTCAGCATTAGCCAAGTTCCTCATCCCTCATCCTGTGCCATGACCCCTCTGTCTCACAGCACAGTGGGCACATCGCTGCTCCGAGCCCACAGACTGGCCCACGGAGCCCTCTGTGCCATCAGCATCACCCCAAGGGAAACCACACCATGTGCCAAACCCACTCCTTGAAAATGTCTTTTCCTCCGATTGGTGGAGAGGGATGGGAGAGCCACATCTTCCAAGGTGGAGGTAATCCTTCCCTGGCGCTGCTTCCCCATCTACCCAGTCAACCGCAAACCAAGGATACCTGGAGCAGCGGAGAGGCTGAGAGCAAAGCCGTGATTGTGCCCAAGCTGAACTCTGAGCCGCAAAGCTGAACAAAGAGGACTTGCACAGTTCGAGATCAAACTGCAAAGGAAATCAGTGAGTGCATTAATATTACCTTAAATTAATCCCGAGGCTTGTGTGTTTTGACAGGAGAGCAGTGAAAATGCTGGTGGATGCTGTTTTGCAGGCTCTGGGGAGGACGCTGGTGCCCAGTCCCACGCATAAACTCTGCAGAAAAGTCCTGCCAGCGCCTTCCCAAACGCACAGAAAACGTATTTTTGATAGAACCACAGAATCACAGAATGGTTTGGGTCAGATGGGACATTAAAGCCCACCCAGTTCCACCCCTCTGCCCTGGGCAGGGACACCTCCCACTGGATCAGGGGGCTCAAAGCCCCATCCAACCTGGCCTTGAACACCTCCAGGGAGGGGGCATTTTATCTGGTCATTAATGCTAATGATACTTTAAAAAGAGAAAACCCCGCAAACTGATCAAAAGAGGGAAATATGGCAATGATCATAGGGCAGCAGAGGTCCTGTTGTTGCAAGTTAAGTCATTTAACAGACCAATACAATTTGCAGAACTACCTCCCAGGCTCAAATCGTGCCCACTTCCCCAGAGGGAAGACTCCAGCAATGGAAATCGTACAGTCAAAAAAGAGCCATATCAGCAACTTGGTACATTCACCCTAAAACATGACTTCTTAAGCAATCCAGTCAGGCTTCCAGTCAGATTCACTCAAAATGCTTAAACAGACAAAAATCCTTCTTGAGGCTTGTGAAGAGATGGGATCGTTAACAGCATCATTGCTGACGACTGCCGCCACCCTAATGGCATGACCTGCACACCAGGCCAAAAGTCTCAACATCAGCCTCCGTACCATACGCTTCCCAAGTCGTATTCTGGTAGCGCTCAATTTTGAAGATCCAAGGAACACGGTAAGAAAAGCCTGTCCACACCACATTCCAAACCCTCTCTGATCCTCTGCCACACACGAGTCTCCCCATGGACCGGAGGTGGCTGCTCAGCATCCTGGAAAGACTTAAAAGTATTTATACTTCTTGGGAATAATCAACAGGGATATGAAGTCCACGCTAGGAGACAAAACATAGGATAAAGATGAACCATATCAGCCATCGACTGCTGCCCTGTGAGGTTGGGAAATCTCAGCTTTGGGTTCACTTTGAACCCAGCACCTGCAATTTATCAATGCAAAATTTGAGAAATCGAGGAGGAAAATGACCGCGTTGCAGTCTCTGCTTTCATTGAAATGCTGTGGAAAAGTGCCGAGATGAAACGAAGGAGGGAGCGAAAGAAGCATTTATTTATGCTTAGAGAAAGCTGTCTGACTGGAATTCTCATCTCCAAACCCAGTGTTATCCACAAAGCAGATTCCGCACAGCCAGCACCAGGAGAGGGTTCTCCAAATCCCTTAGAGCCTGGAGAGAAAACCACAGGGAGCCACTCCACAAAAATAAACTAATTTTCACCCTATATTGAAGCCAATTTTGGACTCCAGCTTTTGCTTCGCCTCCTTTCCCCCTCCCAGAGCGCAGCGTACTTGAATTATCAGAGCTAATTCACTAAGGCAAATGAATTTGGCATCTCCTTCTTGGGATCTCTTGGTCAGATCAGGGCTCCCATTTTCTACCAAAAGCAAACAAAGATGCCATCCCAGATCCTAAGCAACCTGAAAGCAGTGGATGCCTTAGAACTGGAAAAGGCCTCTAGTGAAATAAATTCCACTTAAAGGCAGACGCTCCTATTGAGGAATCAGGTAAAATCCTGCTGCATTCCAAAGGGAAATCCTTTCAGCTCTGTGCACTTTGACAGCTTAATTCACCGGTGAGATGGGTGACAGCGCTGGGCAGCGCGGCCTGGAAGCATTTCCTTCACCGGTAGCGAACTCACACGGTATTTAAACACACCTATAGCATTGCTGTTCCGTAGGATAATCCGATAGGAGGACACCAGGCTGAAACCAGCTGGGAGGCTGCGTTATTTCACACTGCTGTGAGGTGATTTGCCATGTTCAGGCCGTGTTTCCTAGCCTTTCCGCAGGGGAGCGGATATTAAAGCATCCACAGCTCTACAGCAACGCCTCCCTGCACAAGAAATCCAACACACCAATAAAAACAACCTAAAAAAGGGATCAAACCGCTCGGTCCCCCTCTCTGCCACAGGGATGGCTTTCACCTTGCTCTCCGTGGAGGAAACGGCACCAGCAGTGCCATGCGCTCCGGCAGTAAAGTCACTGGCGGCGCAGACAGACACAGATAACGCACAAACGCAGGCGCTGTCGGTGGCTTTGCCGGCTCCGTTCCGTCCGGTTGCATCCCGTACCACCACGGTTACCTGACCAGAATTCTTAATTTGGGAACCAGAAGACGCTGCACACATCAATAAAATGATGAGGCCTGTACGAGTTCCTCGTTAGAAAGGCTGGATTTACTTCCCGCTGGGATACGTCATTCACTAAGCACATAATGACCTGAGCGGTTGCACATTCATTTTTTTTTCAAATTAAGAAGAACAACATAAGAAAAAGGGGAAGCAAACCCCCACTAAGCTGCCTCTGGTCACCGGGAATTGCAGCCGGCACAGACATGGGTGACTTTCATTCCAAAATCACCTTCCAGGCCTTTTTTGGGGGGTGGTCCTTAGTCTTTACAGCTTGGCTGGAAGGAAGGGGCTGGAATCTCCAGGGATGCTGGGGGGTGATGGGGGATCTCGAGGAGGATGCCAGAGGGAGGAGGGGATCCCAGAGAGAGGGAGGATCCCAGAGGAAAAAGATGGGGGGGGGGGGGGCGGGGGGGAGGGGAAATCCCTGAGAGGGGTCTTAGGTGGTGGGGGACGGGGGTCCCAGAGGAAGGAAGGATGTCAGAGTGGGGGACCCAGAGCAGGAGGACCCAGAGGAGGAGGATCTAGGGGAAAGATCCAAGGAGAAAACCACAGAGCGGGGGGATCCCAGAGCTGGGGGGGGGGCACAGAGGGAGGTACCCCAAAGGGAGGGGATCCTGGAGGAAGGGGATCTGAGAGAGGAGTATCCCAGAGAAAAGGATCCGGAGTGGGGTGCCAGGGGGATGTAAGTAGAGGGGTATCCCAGGGGCAAATCTAGGGAGAAGGGAACCCAGAGGAGGGGATCCTGGAGGGAAGATCCAAGCAGGGGAAGATCTGGGGAGAGGGGATCCCAGAGGAGGGGAACCAGGAGGGAAGATTCAGGGGAAGAGATCCCAGGGGGAAGATCCCAGGGGGAAGGATATCTGGGGGGAGTGGGGAACCCAGAGAGGGGAGATCCCAGATGGGAGGATCTGAGGAAAAGATCCGGGGAGAGAGGAAGATCTGGGGGGGTGGAGGGGAAATCTGGAGGGAGGGGATCTCGGAGGGGGGATTCCAGAGGAGATACCAGGTGGAAGATGCGGGGGGAAGATCCCGGGGGCATCCCAGAGGGGGATCCGGGGGGAGGAGAAGCAGAAAGGGAGGGGATTCCAGAGGCGGGAATGATGGGGGATCCCAGGGGCCCCGCCGCCCTGCAGAGCCTCGTCCCCAGGGCAGCCCCCTCCTCCCCCGCCTCCCTCTTCCCCCTTCCCCCGTCTCGCTCTCACCTCGCCCCGCCGGGGGGGGGAACGCGGGGGGGGGGTTGCGGGCAGCCCCGGGGCGGCTGCGGGCGCGGAGCGGCCCCGGTGGCGGCGCTGGGACCGAGCGGGACCGGCAGAGGGGGGGAGGGGAGGGGCGGCCGCTCCGCGCCTGCGCCCGCACGCGGCGGCCTGCGCGCCGCGCCCCGCCCCGCCCCGCCCCGCCCCGCCCCGCCTGCGCAAGGAGGGGGGAGCGGCGGTGTGCGCGCGTCCGTGTGTCCGCCCGGGGGGTGCGTGTGGCCGTGTCCGCGGGAGCGCGCAGTGCGGGGAAGAGCGGAGAGGCGAAAAGAAGGGGTGAGGGAAAAAATAAAAATTTCCTTCCCTGACCGGGAATCGAACCCGGGCCGCGGCGGTGAGAGCGCCGAATCCTAACCACTAGACCACCAGGGAGAGATGTTTGTGTTTGGCGCCTGAAACCTTTCATGCGGTGCAGGCAGGGTGCGGAGAGGAGAGCTTTGGAACTGCGGGGACACTGCGAGCTGCAGTGGGGCTGGGGCTGCGGGGAGACTGGCGGCTGCAGTGGGGCTGCGAACTGCGGGACGGGGAGCAGCGGGGCTTTGGTGGGGCTGGGGGCTGCAGCATAGGGAGCAGTGGGGCTGGGCTGGGGACTGCATGACAAGGAGCAGCAGAGCCAGGGGCTGCAGCGGGACGCGGGGTTGCAGAGGGGCTTGGGTCTGGCCAGGGGCTGTAGGGGCTGCAGTGGGGCAGGGGCTGCAGCATGGGCTGGGGGAGCAGGGAGGCTGGGGGAGTAGTAGAGTTTGGGGTTGGGTGTGCAATGGGGCTGAGGGCTGCGGCGCTGCAGGGGACAGGCTCGGCTGCACAGACCTTTGGGCTGCAGACTTTTCCAGGGGTGCGCAGCCCCTGCGCTGATGCCCATCGAGCCCCGGGTTTAAGTCAGGTTTGTGTGGCAACTCTTCAGCCTCATCACCTGTGCTTTCCCTCGGGTGCTGCGCCCAGCATGCACCCACACGCCCTGCGCAGGGTGCCATGGGGTGGCATGGGTGCCCCAGAGTGCAGCACGGAGCCAGTCCCTTTGTTGGAAAAACGTCCAGGACAGTCAGAGTTAAAACGGGGGGGGGGGGGGGGGTAAGCTCAAGAGTCTGACTGTTTTCCCCAGTTGCTCAAGTTTCCTGGCACTCCTGGCAAGTCCCTGGGGAATGCTTCTTTTTGGGTGAAAGCCTGACTTTCCCCCAACCAGCATGTCCCGGAGTGAGTGACTCGAGTGCCAGTGCGGGAACGCTGCCCGGGTACCTCAGTGGCCCCCACCAGTGTGTGGCATTCCCGTATGGCTCCAACAGCCTTTCCTGTCTGCTGCCTCTGACTCACATTGTAAAGGAATGAACGATGATGAATCTCAATTGCCAATGGAGTCATCGCCATTAACCCCACACCCTCTCCTCTTCAGCCCTCTTCCTTCAGTGGCTCCTTCAGAGTCCCTGTCCCCAGCCCAGCTCCTTCTCCAGAGGACACTCAGTACCTCTCCCCTCCAAACACACCAGTGATGCCCAGGTCTCCCCAGCCCTGACCTTGGCCCTTGCACAGAGCCTGCACCCGAGAAGAGATACTGGATCTCCCAGCACCCATGCAGGGCTTGCCCAGGCTCCTGGCACCCAGGCTGGGAGCACTGGCAAGCACTTGGCTCCGGACAAGTGCAGGCTCCTGGAGCAGTTGTGCAACCCCTCTCATGAGCAGAAATGTCAAATTCCGAATAAAACCCTTGTCATAGTTTCAGCTGAGGGTCAGGACATGATGCCAACAGGGAAAAGCAGCTCCTCCTAGCTTTTGTAATGGGTTACTTTTCAATCCTGCTGGTTATTTGCTTGTTCCCACTTTGTGAAACGCAGCAATCCAGCTCCCCGCTTCAGCGCTCCAAGTGAAGCCCCTGCACCTCACCCTCCTCTACCCAAGTGTGTGACGCACCCAGAGTCACTCCACAGGCTTCCGCATCGGAGCCGAAATGCAGGAGCAAATGAGGATTAGAAGCAATACCGTTATCCGTGTTCCGCACTGCTTGGAAAAATAACATCCAGGATAAATTGGCTGGTTTAGTTCATTGCTCAGCAAGGTCTGAATTGGAGCGAGACTGCTTTTCTTTCAGCTGGGGCTGTGGGTGGTATGTGAAGGGTAAATGAGTCTGCTGTGTGCCAGAACAATGTGCTAGCGCTCCAAGCTCCCAGTTACAGGGAACGAGGGGAAAACGCAGGTTTAGGTGGTTATTCACGGGGTTTGCCCGCGTTACTCTCTGACCTCTGAATTTAATATTCTTGTGCATTGTGTTCCCTCTTCACTTTAAAGCAATGTAGGTTTCCCGTTGACCTGCATTGGACTTTCAAAACTCTCCCTTCCAAGCCAAGCAATTACAGTGCACAAACTGAGAGCAAGGGCACTGGATGTTGAGCTGCCCGGCCACAACGTCACCTCACACTTTGGGGTTTTGGAAACTCCCAGTGATGCAGGAGCAAAGGGTTTGCATTTTGCTGAGATAAGGGCTCCCATCCTCTTCCTCACGGGTAGGAGACAAACATCCTAAATCCCTTGGGAAGTTTTCACTTCAAGCCAAGAGGGTGAGCCTGTCCCTGAGTACTTGCTGGTGGGGGACGATGATGACTGCTTTGATGATGACACTCTTGTGTCTCCACATCCCAAAATGTGGCTTTGGGCTTCCTCGGGAGCTCCTGCTGTTTTCTCTCCTCCTGTGAATCTCTGCTCACTCAGTATAGAGCTAAATTATCCCCCCAACCCACCCAGCAGAGTAGCAAGGCCAGCAGCAGGACCCAGCCCTGCAGAGACACTGCTGCAAGAGCACCTGGCTTGGAATCACGTCAGGAACAGGCATCTGCACCACCGGGCCCTGTGCTTCACACCACAGAGCTGGCAGACACAAACAACGCAGCTGGTGTTCGGCATCTTGAAAAGGAAACATCAGACTGTAAATGTTATTTAGTGCATCCCTTCATGAGAAAGCATGCGGATAGCCGATGGAAAAACAAGCCAGAGGGATAGGATAAAATATTTCAGTCGCTTCTCCCTGCACCCTGCTGCAAGCAGTTGGTATTTGCCTGACAAGTTCGTATCATGCACCCGCAAGCAGACTTCAGCATTGTTAGACAGAAGACCAGAACATTCAGCCCGTTTTCTCGCAAAGGAACGCTTTATTGATAAGTGTCCTATATATCTGTATAAACAGTTTGATACCCCAGACTCAGTAGCCCCCGTTTAACCGGCTCTGCTCCACACAGGGAGGCCAGTTTCAAACAAGGAGCACCAGTAAACCACACTCTACACTCCCCTACTGCCTAGTACATCTGCCTTCTAACATCTCATCCTGTCCCCAGGTCTCCAGAGGGAGGGGAGCAATTAAACAGGGATTAATCAGCGGGTAAGTGTCAAAACTTGCTTCTCTAAAGAAGGGTCAGAGGCGGTTTTGTCCCCCGGGTGATAAACCACTACAACTACCCAGATATGTACACAGCAAGACCTGAGTAAGTCCCACTTGGCCTCTAAGGCACAGAGTTGCTCACCCTAGGTACTTCTACGTGGAGGCACCTCGCCTAGAATAAGATCAGGCCTTTAGAAGAAAACTCGGAATTGTTCAGCTCCTGAGCAATGAAGCTGGGCATCAAAAGAGCAAAACACCCAGCCCCTGGGGGGACTGGTTCAGCTCTGTGACTCTGCCAGTTTTGTAAACCAAGATTAGGGGTGGGGCTGTCAACTGAAAAAACCCATCCAGTCATACTCAGAGGTACCAGACGGAGGGGCCCACGAGAGGAGCGGGGCAGAGCCCCTCCAGCACATCAGCTGCATCGCCAGGGATGGCTGTGGCCTGTTAAACCTAGCCCTGTTGCTAGCAGCCTTCAGAAATCCCTCCTCCAAGAACGAAGGCATAAACTCAGAAGGGAGAAGCAAGTTTCATACACTCTAGAAACGGAGTGCGCCACTGAATTTAACACAAGAACTGGCTTACAAGCAAGCTGTTATGACTGCGTGATGCAAAACTCCAGCATTCAACATCCAGCTGTAGAACCCTTGCAGTCATCTCTATAGAACAAAACCAGAAACACATAAAGCGTCAGGTGATGTAAGGCTTGCAATTGAGTTTCAGAGTCCAAGGGAGCATTGCCCTAATATGATGCCAAAGCTTCGGGTTTTTTGTAAGCTTTATTTAAAGTTCATTGCATTTAAAAATAAAGATTTTAGTTTTGTTAAAGCTAGAGCATTAGTGTAACAACGAGGCAGCTGCTGAGTGAAGTTTCCCTTGTGGCAGCCCAGAAAACCCTACCGTTTGCCCCATTTACTAGTGAGAGCCAGAGAAACCAGTAACGGGAGAAGCCTGAGAGCCGACAGAGTAGCTGCACGGCACACACTGGACACAGAACACAGCCAGAAGCTGACGCTACGATGCCCATGCACTTGGCTTCTCCAAGAACTGCCCTCCTCACACTGCTCAGGGCAATGTATCTGTTCCAAGTTGGGTCAGACAAGCGAAAACTGCTTTTACCTCTACCAGTGGCATTTCTGAGCTACGTTAAGGAAACTCCATCTTACATGCTCTCCCAAAAGGACAGCAGTGATACAATTAACCTACAAACTTTAGTGTAAAATATTATTTGTGTACAAAACTTTGCATTCTCTTTATTTGACTTAGATCCAGCAGCAGTGTCTATGAATGAAGGATAGATCTCTCCAGACTGGTGCTCAGCCCCTTCTTGGATTCGCATGTTGTTGCTGTTGTGAAGATTTGGGAGAGAGGGGGCTCGCTCTTACGGTCGTGCACAGCCGTGCAAAGCCACAAAGCAGGTCTAAAAAGGAGCGTTGTCATGTGGAGGTTGGTCTCCCACTCCTGAGGGGGAGTGGAGGCCGTCGGTGCTATTTTCCCTGCTGCCCACCACTCTGGACTGAAAGGAGAGAAGAGACTTAAGATAACAAGAAACCAGCACTGGGAACACCAACTGAATTCCCCCTTGTTGAGGTCACCTACTGCAGCACAGACCTAACATACCTGAGAGGCCATCTGCCCAAATACAAGAAAAACATTGCAGAAATTCAAGTTTCTGCAGAAGGCTTCACACTACATGTTTAGATGGCAAAGCAGACTTTTACCTTTATGGTCCCAACTCTATCTTCAAACGACTTGAAGGTCGCAGAATTCCTTTCAGAAAAGAGAGAAAAAAAAAATAGAGAACAAATCAAGACAAGTTAGTTCTTAAATCAAATCGCACAGGGTGGCTGGGTGCTCTGGCCATTCCCACGCAGTGACAACAGCACCCAGAACACTTCCAGCTCCCCACGGCCTTTTGCACAATCTTCTCAGGCCCACCAGACAGGAACACCTCATGCAAACTCAGAAGGGAAACATTTATACCACGTGCAATCTACTCAAGCTAAAATGTTGAAGGAACAAGTCCTGGTTCACTAGGGAATCAATGCAGGGTGAGTAGAGAAGAAACTAGCTCCTAGTTTTACAAGGCCTTCAGCTGAAAGCATGCTATCTTAAATAATGGAAAGGAAAAGCTGAAAAGGGTTTAAAACAAAGGTTTCAGTTTCCCATGTTACATCCCACGAGCAAGAAGGGGAAGGGCCATGTGCCTGTACCTATGGGCAGTTTTATTACTACAGGAGTGATCATCTGCAGCAGGAAATGCTCATAAAAACCATGGTGCAATAAATTAATTGGAGGATTCCATGTTCCTAGCAAACAAAACCAGGTCAATTGTTTGGTAACCTGACAAGCTGCTTTGCTTGTGAACTATTCCAGAGGAGAGCTCTGTGCCGAGGATTCAGACCAGGCGATTATTCATACAGAGCTGCTCTCCCTAGGTGAGGCTGCAGAGCACTGGGAGATGACTACCCTCCTCTTGGTTATTTTTGTTCTGAAGAATTGCTTGTATTTGCATCTATAAAATAACCTCCGTCAATCTGGGACAAGGATGAACAGAGAGAGGGCTTCTGTGGGCCTCATCCAGCTTCTCCTGCAAGGAGATCACCTCATGTACCACAAGGGCACATGAGAAGGGCATGGAGCTTCCAGGCTGGAGACAGGGAGTTCAAGTTAGGATTCATCTCAGTATTAGCAATGGCCGTGGTGCAATGGTGCAAGAGGAGGGTGTAATCCTTGCCCTTCTGGGACCTCTGAAAGCTGTGAACTTCAGTTAGACTTCGATACGGTCACAATACTGTGCTTGCTCTAAGAACAACCCTAAAAAGAGATTGAATAAAAATCCACCCCAAAAACCACAGGACATAGTTATCCCATACAAAGAGCGGGGTCTACTTAGGAGGGAGCCAGTTGTACAAGTCAGAACCAAAACCCCAGTAACGACGGAGTCAGTGTACTCTCCCACCGACCCCTCTCAGGAGACACGGGTATTTGGTACGTTACCTCATCGCTGGCATACTTATCGAGTGGCGGATGGAGTAACTGCTACTCGGAAGCATTCAGAACAGGGAGGAAAAAGTTAAATGACAGTTTGAGACTGATAGATACCATGCAAAAGCAGCGCACCCCTGGTTCCTGAGCCTTTACTGCCCTCAAACAGACTGCTGTGGACAACCGAAACGCTAAGAGCCAGCCCTCTCTTCCCGTATTTAACGGCTGCAGCCCAGAACTTAATTTTCCAGACACAGGACAGTAAGCACAAGTAGTTAATTGCAAACTGCTATGGTAACACAGAAGTCAAATACAGGGCATTGGTTTGGGGTAGGTTTCTCAATCTGTATCAAAAGTAGGCAAGGCTTAAATAATCAGCTTCCCCTTTAATGCCTGCGAGGGCCCAGCATAGGAACAAACACTGTTTTACAAACCTTGAAGAGTATCTTACCTAAAGGAATGCGAGAAGGGGTGAGCCCTGGGAGAAGCACAGACAGCAGAGAGAAAAAGGAAGCAGCAGTCAGACACTTGTGCAGATCTAAACACTAAGTGCAGGGCAGCAGAGGCAGGAGCATGGTCACAGGATCATGGGACACCAAAGTCAACTACGCGGGAGGAAGCCTCTCAAAATAAATTACAGAAGCAAGCAAAAACCAATTGCTTTTCATTAACTCAGAGAAGCCAAGCTAAGAAGTTTTTCAGAGGACAATAACAGCACCCATAGTAACTTAGAGCCAGGGTGCTGGAAGGGAAAGGAGTGACTGTGCAACAGCAACCCAAACCATTTTACCTAGCCCTGTCCACTGCTTTCACAGGGATGTTTTGATTTTAGAGCATGTCTTCCTAAACGGAGGTTTTTACCGAGTGCCAGCTAATTAGGCAAAGCCTCCTCCTTCCCCCATTTCCCCCCACAAGATCACACACAAAGACAGCACTGCGAGGACTCCTGGCAGAGAACCTGTGTAACAGGAACCTGCAATGGATACCTGCACGTTATCTTGCCAAGCCTGAAGATCTCACAGTTACAGCTCAGAGAACAAACACATCTCAGCACAATAGAGATAAAAGTTTCTTGATAAAAGATACCATGTTTACCACGCAACCTGGTTGCCCATTTTTAGATCTAAAGGCAAACTACCCTTCCCCAGGTCACCAGATTCACACATGTGATTGTGAAGTGCAGGACCACTTCAATTGTCTGAAATAACAGATCAGTTTCCTGTTTCTCCTAGGAAGGTCACCAGGATGCTCTAAAAAGAAGTAGAAGCAGTGTTTTATTCCACTTAGACATGATTTTTGTCTCTGCAGGAGGAATCACTCATAGCAAGTTGGATCTGAGGTACTTGGCAAGGAGTACAAGGGCTTTTCCTTCCAGCCAGAGCAAAGCTGTTAGGCTTTATGGTTTCACTTCCCCACACATCCAAGTCAGCTCTCTGGCAGGGCAGGCTCCTTGAAATGCTGTCTTTGCACACAAAATAAATTAACTTCCTACTTCCTTTTGCTTAAGGGAGAGCACAGATAACACACATCCATGCACCATGCTGCCCTGTATGCAATACCACAAGCACTGGTCCTTTTGTTCGGTGTCTGTGCCTGGACCTGGCAGCAACCCTTCTCCTCCTCCATAAGGATTTAAAGTTCACATAAATCCAAGAATTTGCAGGCAACTTTAGGGATCATCTCACAATGAATTTGCTTGTAGTATTATGTAGAACAAACTACAGACAATACAAAGTGTATTGGGGACACAAACCTGTGAAGTGAGCTGTTATCAACAAAAAGGAAACACTTGCAGTTCTGAGCTTTACTGGGATCAGTAAAATGCAGAAACGCACATCTGAAAGTCAATTTACTTTTTAACTACAAGGAGAGATAACAGAAAAGGCTGAACTGGCCAAGATCTGAAAAAATCCCACCTAGCAACTAAGCTCCATTTTCTCCCCTCAAGGCAAGGTACAGAGCAACAGCGTTAATACAGCCAGCACGTGGTTACCATGCTAACTTCAGTGTCTCTGTACAACTCACACCTACAACCAGCATACAGAAACCATAATGATTTAACCTCAGGACACATCAGTTGCATTTGACAGAATTTTGGTCCAAGCATTTTTCATGGAATTCCAACTACGCCCTCCATGTATCAGAGGCGTTTTTCCCATTCATCACGCCTTCCTTGCATTTATCAACCGGTGAAGGCTGACTAAACAAGGAAATCCCTTCTGTTATCTCGACACTTCCAGTGATGGAAAATAAATCTGATTTACAAGCGTAGTGTAAGAGGCAAAAGGAAAGTACAGTAAGGGAGGTTGCGGTGTAGGCTACGAGGCCTGTAACAGGGATTCTCTGAGAGCAGAGATCATCCCTACTCCTTCAGAGAAGTGATCACAACACAACAGACTTCACTCCTTGTCTGCTCCAACTGCGCATGAGAACATTGTTCAGATTTCACCCAGCAAGGGTGCAAAGTGGGATGGTTCCTGCAGAAACTCATGCTCAGAGGTCAACCTCATTCAGAATCACACATATCAAGACTTGAATGCAGTGCAGGAGACAGAAATCTGTTTACACACAGGGAAACTGAAAGTCTTAAAAAAAAACTTTACTGTGTTCCCCCACAGGGCCACAAAGATAAAGCAAATCCTGCTGAAAGAACTTTGGCAGGGATTCCCAAGTTACAAGACCGAAGCTGCTTCTATTCCACAGCACATCACCAAAGGTATTAGCTAGAAAAAGCAATGCAGATGTTTAAATTGGTGATTAATGCTGAGCAATACCACTGCTGCAAAGGTCTGACATGTTTGTAGGCTGACTGTACAGCCAGTTTTCACTATGGCTGTGCCACACCAGCCGTCACCAGCAGTAACAGGCTCTCCCCTCACTCGGCCATGCATCCCCTCCCTCCACCTTCTGCTCCTGTGATGGCACAAATATTTCTGCAGCTGCACAGTGAATTGGATTCTCCCAATCAGAAGATAACAGGCAGGATAAAGCCTGTCAAAACGGTTTCATCTGGTGGCAACACTGGTTCAGGAGTTCCCCGTTTGGTCCAAAAAGCACAGCTCCCATTCTTCTGCCACAACAGCCTGCCCAGACCGCAGAAGTCAAGCACTGGATTTACTTCACTATCATCACTTTAGCAAAATCTATTACCACCACATCTTGTGCCAGTATCCATCTCCTGCGATTGTGTGTAAAACCCTTCTTCCCACAGACTAGGTAATTTCCAGGAAAGACAAATTTAAACTCAAATACTAGGAAGGGGAGGAAGCCAGGCAGTCCTCTGCCAAATTCAGAGAAGCAAGTTACTGCAGACACCACAAATCACCCTCCAGGAACACAGTAAATAACGCACTGAGGACAAAACTAGAATAAAGCAGTGCTATATGATCAGAGGCCAACATGTTCTTACCACTTAGAAACTCCCAGCCACAGTGGAATAGGAAATTCCCTACAAGGAATGACAACTACCCATTCAATCCAAGGTCTGATATATCACATTAAATGCAAGCTCTAGGAATAATTCCTTAGTAACCTAGATGAGTTTTTATGTTCACAATCAGCTTTCAGTTCCAAGAAAAACATGGTCAAGGTATTTTGCATGAATAATATGGCCATTAGTGGGTAAGCAATCTTCAGCCTCAATTTCCAAAGATCAGGGAAACTGCCGGTTCCAACGCGCAGCTTTGTACAGCTGAGACGCTCCCAGAGCAAGAACCTCAATCCAACAACCAGTTGTGAGAGGTTTAAATTTGCAATTACTTCAGCAGTCATCTGCTTCAGGAATCCAGGTAATCACCAGCCACAAGGAGAAGTTTTTAATGTTGTCATGATCTTCTGAATCGATTCATTATCTCCCAATCAACACTCTGTAACCGTGTCTGAAAGGCTCTTTCTCCAGGAAAAGCTGACACACAGGGCTTGCAACTGCACCCCATGCAGCCTCCAGGCCCGGCCCCGTTTTAAAGTGTAACAGAGCACAAGAGTGATGATGCCTTTCTAATCCTAAAATGTAACACTGAGAAAACACACCTCCATAATCCAGTATGGAAAAGGTAAAGTTGAAAACTAGTTTCTTACATTTGATGTAAAAGCTGCAGCAAAACCATATGACAGTAACAGGAGAAGGCTGCTAAACACATTCTGTCAGTTCTCCTAAGCCAAATCAAACTTAAAGCCTTAGAACTGGTTTTATCCCACCAACAAGTGTCTAATCTGTTCTAAACTACGATGTACAGGGCCACACAGAAGGCGGCAGTCCATCAACAGCAATGTGCTGCCAAGGCACAAAATGGAAAAACAGCCTAGTTATTGTGTAAAGCCCTGTTACCGTTTGAAACCAGGATCAAAGCACCGGAGCACAACACAGAAACCTTACCTCATGTCACCAAGTTTCCTGCTGATAACAGAACCGACATTGGAAAGGGCTGCTGAAGTCTTCTGCCCTGCCTGGGAAAGGGTTTCCTGGGTCTTCTTGTAACTAAACAGAAAAACACATCATAAAATTGAACTAACAGGTAGAATCTGAAAGCAACAAACACCCTCCCCTTTTGAGAAAGGAAAGAAGCTGGGTTAGTGAACTGCACTGACCCCACTAGAAAAGCCCCTTTCAGTGTTGCATATATTCAAATATTTGAAGTTTTAAAAAAGCAGCAAGAGTAGGATTAACATTTCCCTACACTCACTTTACCATTTTGACCATACATTCTTAAACCTGACCAACATTTGGCAAAAAAACCCAGCCCAGTTTTCCCTGTGGAAACTTGAACACCATAGCATTGTATCCTATTTGCTCTACAACTGCCTTTTGGTCTCTGTGAGAAAATAAGTCTAGGAATCTATTTCTATGTTTGCAGCTTTGAAGAAGTTACAGCGTTTGTTGTAGCGTTAGGTGATGGAGGGCAGAAGCAAGACTAACATCACTGTACAGAAAAGACATGCAGGATCAGCATTATCTCTACAGCTTAGAAATAAATTGGTAGAGAAGCTTCCCATCAGTTACCATTAACCACGATGCACAAACAGTCTGACAGCCGGTAAGTGTCAGGCGATGGCATTCGGGTTTATATCAGAGCTGGAGAAGACAGACACTTGAGAGACTTTGTTTCCTTCAGATGAGACTAATCTCAGGAACAAAAATTCTCTGAGCCACTTTCATTAACTCATCCTCTCTAAGCTGTTCCACGGTTGGTGATTAACATCCAGATTTATGGCATTCCTCAAATTATAAAAGACTGAGGGTGGAAAACAAGTTCAACAATCTAAGCCATGTTTTCTTATTCCAAATATTTGAGTTTGAGATTCCTTTTGTGCCTAACCAGGATATTCAGGAGAATGGCACTACAAACAGCCTAGCATTTTCTCTCACGCCCAAGGCTCAGAGCACCGTGCTGACAGCTGACTGATTCACAGCTCATTCTCACCAGGCAGAAGTGCAGGACACAGCACCACGGCAAGAGAACTGGGTTCAAGCAACATCTATCACAATGTGTTGGTTTGTTGGATTTGGTCTGACCAAGTATTCCTGAATCAGGAATGTACATGAGACTCACATAGAAGAGGGCAAAAATGCTCTTAAGCATGCCTTCCTGTCGCAGTAAGTATGCTTGAACCCTGGGGACAAAGCTGCTTTGGAAGGGGAAGATCTCAATTCCTGCCTTGGGCAGCCAGGTTCATCCCCAGCTGACCAAGTCCTGCCATGGGATTTGCTTTACAGCTGCCCAACGGAAACAGTGCAGACCTGGTGCTGACTGAGTATGTTGCCCTGACTCTACGCCTGCTTGGCACTCGGCTCTCAGAGATCAGCACTGGCCACCAGAGCAGCGATGAGAAGAATGGTTTACAACCTCAAAGGAACCATCTCACCAAGCACACACTGCAGACTCACAGGAATTATGTCCAGCTTCAGCATATAAAGGCACAGGTTCCCCACTGTATTTCCCACACTTGACAGCAGTAAATATTCTCAAGACAAAGATCTGGTACTGAAGTGCTACTCCTTCTGCCCGAGGGTGGCTCCTCCACGATGCCAGCACAACTGCTTGTGCTGACACAGACCGAAATCCTGCTTAAATATAAACTTGGAAGAACAAAAAAAGACAGCAGCAGTCAGATCTGGTTGCCAGTCTTAGTCCTGCAGGCACAACTCCCACACACACGTACACGACTCCATTGCTGCGATGCAGGAGGCAGAGCCAGGAAAGCGCAGCTGCAACGAGCAGCTCTCTAACCCAGAACTGCCAGCAGACACACATGTGGAACTGCATCTGTGACAACCAGGGATCAGGTTATACAAGCCTTTAATGCAACTTAACTATGCCCAGCCCTGACCTAGAAGTCGCAACTGTTCTCCTGCAAGAGATGCAGCCAGGTTTGCCATGGCTTTAAATTCACACTCACCCACTTCCTTCCCTAAGCAGCAGCACAAAGCACAACAGAATAATCCAAATCTGGGAGTAATAAATATCAGCTCTGATTAATACCTTGCTCTACTAACAGGCAATTGGCTGCAGCAGAAGCTGCAGAAATGAGCTCTGCCCTGTGGTGTTCCAATATTTTACTGCAGCCCTCTCCTATAAACCTTGACAGGGAGGAGCCAGACCTGCACCCTCAAATCCCCCTTTATCCATTAATACCAGCTTCCTCTCACTTGCTCCTATCCAGCAATCACCATTTGTGCTGTCTGGCTAATCACACAAACCATTCACTCTGGTTAAAGTGAAATGGGAGCGAGGGGCAGATGGGGCTGATTTCTGCCCTCTTTGTACACTTGCCTGCAGAGGGCAAGTTTGTGACTGGGAACAGCAGCTACCAGGATGCAGCCCCATGAGGTCAGGAGCTCAGCTCATTCCCAGTTCAGTCAGGATGCTTGTTAGTTATAGCGCAGAGAAGCTCTAATGACAGGAAAGAGAATGCATTTGCCTAAAACTGCCAAAACATACAAGTAAAACCTTATCTTTGGATTTCTTGAACCCAACTCCTCACTTTACTGAGCTTTAGACAAAGGAAGCAGAAATCCTGTTTGTTCTCTGTAATGTTGCTGGGATCTTATGTTCCGAGTCCACTCGCCTCTCCATTTCCACCAGCATCTGCCTCGCTAGCATGAACTGTCACCTTGCCTAGTGCCAAAGCAAGCAGGAAAACTAGCATGCCACGGCTATTCAGGCCTCAAGTGAGCTACAAAAGCTTGCTTCCGCCACATTTCTGGCGCTTGTTTAAGTACAAGGAAACAGATATAACGAGAAGTTTTCTATTCTAGCAGGCACACCCAGGCAGTAACACTGATTAAACACCGCTGGAGCCACCTCCACTGTCAGCAAGCATAAAAAACAAGGTCACTTGTTTATTTAGCAAGTGAAAAAGTGACAATTTACCTTCTTCATCTAGAAAACATACCTGGAACATCGAATCTGCGTCCTCTAAAGGTTTTTCTGGTATTCCTGCTTAATCTGCACTCGTGTCTCATGAAAAAACCTTTCTATTCACACACGCTGCCAAAATCAAGCCAGCTCAAAGGACCGAATTTCATACCTGCTCCAGAGAACAGGAAAAGCTGGCTCAGCCATGACCTCCCTTTGCCATGGTCCAAATCAGCTCAAAACACAATGACGCTGCATACCTGCTCCCACTGCATCACTGGAATGGATTCCCCTATATGCTGCAGGAAAGGTGCTGCAAGAAGGACAAAGGCCAGCTGCCATAATATGCTTCCATAATTTAGTCCAGATGATAATTTATTTCAGACATTTAACGAAAACACAGCTGAGAGACCCTCACAGCCAGCGTCTGCAGTGTAACAGCTGTAGGGTTTAAGCTGTTCATGTCCTTTTGAGACCCCAACATGGCAGAACAGCTGCCTTGGACACCACAGCTCTATTTGTTCTCATCAGGGACCATAGCTAAAAACAAAGCTCCTGCTCCCTGCAGAGCATGTTGAGGGCGACAAGAGGAGGTCAGGCTGGCTACGCCACAGCTTGGCAGCTAAAGTGAGAATGTGTGGCGCACAGGTCTCAGCCACCCACTGGCTTCAGCCAGTTCTCCTCTGAAAGCAAGGCAGGCATTTGAAGAATATCACTTGGACCACAATGAATTCAGTCAAACACTGACCTGAGGAAAAGCCCTCCCGCAGCAGAGGCATTTGTCAGGTTAAAAAAGCAAAAGCCAGAAAAGAATTTAGATGGAGTCAAAGCAGAGGACTGTGAGCAGGGACACAGAACATTAGTGGCAGCAGACTGTCATGAAAGCATTTGTTAACGCTGAGGGTTAAGACACTCACGCTTCTGATTGAGTTAATTTTTCATTCCAGTCCTCCAGTGTGCTGCTGGCTGAAAGATATCTACAAATACAATGGAGGTTAGACAAGGTGCCAAGGTTCACCACAGAGGCTTCTTCTGACACTTTCCACATTATTAGCATCTCTTTACACTAACAATATCATAGGTTTTCTTTCTCCAACAAGGGCTTCTCCCCTTCTGCATTACAGCCAGAAGGAAAAGAGCTGTTGTTCAGAGGCAGGAAGACACTTAAGCCACGGGTTCATTCTTACTTAAGCACTGTTCAGACACCGAGCACATGGAAACAAAGCCTGCAGTTTAGAAGGCGTCAGCAATTGAAAGGCTTTGTCTCTTCTGCTCCCTTCCTACATGCTAAAAGCAAAGAGCCCTGAATGCCACAGCCAAAGCTGTGTGCTACCAATATAGCCTGACCTGGACAACTGTTAAATTCAGTTCCATTTTCTAAACTTTACAAATCACGTTTGCCTAGATACAAACAGAACCTTAAGAGTTGCAAGAATTAACACTGGAGGTACAGAACGAACACAACTACTACAGAAGGCGTCTGCTGCCAGCTCAGACAAGACGCAGAAGCACTCAGAGGAGGTGCCATGTCACAGGCAGATCTGTCACCCAGATCTGTAATGCTATCCAGTTTGATCAGAATCACCTTGCCTAAGGATGGGATGCTCCCAATCTACATTTTCCTCTGAGCTAAACAATCATCTCCTTCAGCACAAGACATAGAAAGAAGAGAACCTTCAGTGCAGCCAACATCCAAGGTCTCCCTTATGTTCAGCCACGCAGCAGGAATAAAAATGATTCATGGGGGGATTTAGATGAGATCTTAGGAAGAAATGTTTCCTGTGAGGGTGGGGAGGCCCTGGCACAGGTTGCCCAGAGAAGTGGTGGCTGCCCCATCCCTGGAAGTGTTCAGGGCCACACTGGATGGGGCTTTGAGCTCCATGATCCAGTGGAAGGTGTCCTTGCCCATGGCAGGGGTTGGAACTGGATGGGCTTTGAGGTCTCTTCCAACCCAAATCATTTGATGATTCTATGTCTAATACAAATGGAGGTCTAATACAGAATTCTGTGAGAATATATTCTAAAGCCAGGTGCTCTTTCCCTGAATTTATCCCCTGCTTGTATTTACTGCAAAGACGAAAATTCATGGCGTTCTGGTGTTGCCATCATAAAAAAGGTTTGCATACACCAACGCAGAACAGCCACTGCACAGCAGCTTTCAAAAGCTCACACACATTTGCACAACCCCTATTTCCAGCCATAGGTAAAAGCCTCCAAGTGCTTTCTCTGCCCTGTGGCCATACAGAAGGGCAATAATCAAACCGATTCCTACCACATCCAATGATGACAAGAGATGTACTTTCACAGTAAAGAGAGGTTCACTAATGAGACACCCGATTACAACAAACTAACCTACTGACGACCAGCGAAAGGGAAACTGCGGTTGACTCTTTGCAATTTTCATTTACACAATGTGGTCTGGTAACTGATTGGAATTTTTCTTCTGCAATAGCAAGACCATGAAAGAGATAATAGCGGTAATGTTTACTCATCTCCTCCACAACTGAGGGATGCTAATGGCTGGAAGCCGGGCATGCTGCTAATCAGAGTCCTGCTTCACCATCCCTCCAGCTCCCAGACAGCCCCTGATGTCTGTGAGAACGAGGTGCAGCACAAATCATGGAGCACAGCAAGGAGCAAGGAGGAGCGGCTGGGGAGCCCCGGGCACTCACAAGTCAGACTGTGTCACTTTGTCATTCCACTCTCCAAGTTTCTCAGATGTTCTCACATAACTAGAAACAGAAAGTGTTAATGAATATAACTTCAATATTCATTATTCAAAGACAGATTTCAGTTACAAAGGAATAACAGAAATCAGGCAGGGATGTAGGAGGGAAGATGAGGAAAAAGGGAAAGAATAAACACTGAGATGAATTGCTCAATGATCTGGTCTGCAGCAGCGCTGTCAGCGTTAAATTCCTGTTAAGTTACGGGAGACTTTTGAGACTGAATGGTACCAAGAGTTCTCCACACCCAGGCACAACTGCAGGGTCCAACTTACCTCCTTGACTCCCCTTCTGACACTGCCAAGCACCACACTGACCGTACCCTTAACACCCAGTCTCATTTCAGACCTCCTTTATGCAGAGGTGCCTGCGCAACACACACTGATATTAGAGGTGCAGGCTTTTTCATTCAAGCTACAGGACTCAGAAGCAGCCTTTGAGCTAGCCCTGCACAGCAGAGCTTTGAAACTTCTTGCACCTCTCTTTGAGCCTGAGCTCAGAACAAGGCAGCAGCTGCCTGTGTCTCGAAGAATGGGCAAAAATGGGCAAACAGGACCATTCAGTGGAGAACCAGACCTCTGACATCATGGGAGAGAGCACTCAGCAACAGTTTATCCAGATCACAGACAGAAAAGTTCTGTCCAGTGACACAAAGACACTGACATAAAAGACAGGATTTTTTTAAAATGTCTTTTATTCTATATACCCATCAGAGCAAACACCTCCTGCCATCTGGAAGAGCCCTAGAATACACTGCTGGGAATAATTTCTACGGAGTCACATTTAAATAAACATGCATCACAAGCAACACTTACGCATTGGAGACTTGAACGTCATGCCAGCTTTTAGATAGGTTTTGCTTTAGCCCATCCAGGGGAGTCAAACCCAGCTTCCTCTTCAGCTCTCCACAGTGCCTCTCCTTAGCAGCCAGAACTTGCCTGAGAGTGCCGATTTCTTCTTCCACCTTAGAGAGAGGCAAGGGTTTGTTATAAATCACAGCTCAGTAAGTCTGAAAATTAAGCCACCTTTCTCCTTCCCTCAAAACTAGCAAGATTTCATTAACATGAACTTAAAAAAATTGTTAGGGACGTCAGGTTCATGCAGAACATTCCAGCTGAGTAGGAACTGTGCTGGAATGGGAAGTCTACAGATCAGACTTCAACTGGGAAAACTTCTACACAAGTCACGGCACTGGCGACTTCATGGCACCAAGACAGAATCCATTCCTAGCGCTAGAATTTAACCGTTGCAGATAAAAATCAGCTGCCAAACCTTATTATCTAAGGGTTCTACTTTATGATTCTTTTTCTCTGGTGTCATTAAAGCAAAGAGCTTTTCCTCAGACAGCTGTCTTACCACATTTTAAAGCACTCTGGAATTGTTTCCAGACAGAGAGGGTTCAGTTTGAACTTGGCTGCAGCTCACCCAAATCTGCATGACCACCCAGAGCAGTAAAGCCCTCCCTTCCTAAATCCTGAAGATCAAAGCATCAGCACAAGGTTCTCAAATGGAAGGACGAGAGGAGGCAGCTGCAATGATCTCCAGCTACACTGCAGACAGAAGGTACAAACTGACTTTTAGAACCCTGTATTTTGGGTATCTATTAGATGCTACATTACAAGCTTTCAGTTCCTCTAAAGCATAAAGACACCAAAAATAGTTGCCTGTAAGTAAAATAAACATTTAAGAGTAAAAGGCTGAAAAAGAAAGCACACGAAGTGCTCCGTTCTTTCAGTTTCCTAAGGAAAAATGAGTTTCTTTTGTGTACCACTTGCCTAAAGTGTTTTCTCACTTCAAACAGAGCTAAAAGCCTATGATGAGCCGACAGCATCGAAAGCCACTTATTTCCTTACAGCTCTAAATGAAGTCATTCTGGGAAAGCGCAGGCAGCATCCCCAAGCATTTGAAGTATCTCCAGCTTTGTGCATTTTAACAATCAGCTGAGAGATGCAAAGGCACCACTGCTGTAAAAATAAACCGAACCTGCGCCCTGCTCCTGCAGCTCCTGTTTGTTTCAACCCAGCACAACCCAGTGATGGCCACGCAGGGCCCCACAGAGAAAGACAAGCACCCCAATACCTTGGCAAGCTCGGATCTCAACTCCTCCTCTTCAGCAAGTGTCAGCCCCTCAGGGGCAGAGGTCCTGGCCACAGCCGCGTTATCCACAGGGACATCTGTCATGGCACCCGCCAGCAGCCCTTTGTTGGGAGAGTTAAGGTTGATATCTGTCGCAGAGAGGAGCAGAGGCAGAGGGGATAAGCAGCCAGCAAGCGAAACACGGTATGCAAAGCAGGGTGGCCCAACGGGAAAGGTGTAGAGAGGGGCTGCCCAGAGAGAGGAAGAGAAACCGCCCGTGGAGTTTCCTCCATCAGCATCTGCCAGGCACGACAAAGGCACTGGGTTTTGTGTGTCCAAAATAGCTCCTCTGCCCGGCACCGGCTGCTGAACACACACACGAGGGGGGGGGGACACACACACGACACAGCAGTCCTGGGGGAGAAGGACGAGCCCTGGGAATGGGGCAGGGAGGGGGAAAGGAAGGATAAGCCCCAACAGGGTAGGGGGTACAGGACATGAGCCGCCAACAGCCTCCATGCACCCCAGAACTGCAGCTCCTCGGGCCCTCTCCCCCATCACAGCCCCCCCTTGCTCAGGTTCCACACCCCCTCCCGCCCAGCCCAGTCCCTCTCCCCCCCCACAGCCTTCCCTTATCCTGCCCCTCTCCCCCTTCAGTCCCCGCCTACCCTACCCTGCCCCTCTCCCCCTTCACAGTACCACCCCATCCCTGTCCAACCGCTACGCCTCTCCCCCACCACAGCCATCCCCCTCGTGCCCTCTCCCCTCTCCCCCCTCCCCGCCACCTTCTCACAGTCCCCCCTCCCCCCTTCCCCGCCCCTTCTCTTCCCCCTCCCCGCCCCTCTCCCATCTCCTGCCTCCTTGTGCTCTCTCCCCCCTCCCTCTCCCTCGTCCCTCTCCCCACTCCTGCCCCCTCTCGCCGATCAGGGCGCGCCCCCTTTCCCCGTACCCTGCCCCGCGCTCTCCATGGCGGTGCCCCGGCCCCCCCCGATGACGCAACCAGTGCCGCGCGCACCCCGCCTCCCGCTTCCGGGCAGCGTCGCGGGAAGATGACGTCACCCGGCGCGGCGCCACGGCGCGGCGCCACGTTCGACCCGCTCCCTCCAACACCGGAAACGGCGGCAGGGGGGGCGTGACGTCACGGCGCGGGGGGCGGGGGGGAGCGGTGCCGTGAGAGCGGGCGGAGGGCAGGGGGCGGCAGGGGGCAGCACGGGGCCGGGCCGCGAGCGTTGACCCTGGGCATCACAGAACACAAAGCGAATTGGGCTGGAAGGGACCTCAAAGGCCACCCGGTTCCACCCCTCTCGTCAACATCAGAAAGCCGTGAATTTTCGTCTTTGCAGTAAAAACGAGCAGGGGAGAAATGGAGGAAGAGAGCACCCGGCTGCTTATGAACGTGTGCTTCCGTTATACCAGACCTGCTTTGGAACCACGGAACAGTTTGGGTCAGAAGGGACCTCAAAGCCCATCCAGTTCCACCCCTTGCCATGGGCAGGGACACCTCCCACTGGATCAGGGGGCTCCAAGCCCCATCCAACCTGGCCTGGAACACGTCCAGGGAGGGTGCAGCCACCACTGCTCTGGGCAACCTGGGCCAGGGCCTCCCCACCCTCACAGGAAAAACATTTCTTCCCAACATCTGACCTCTATCTCCCCTCTTCCAGATGAAAACCGTTTCCCCTCGTCCTGTCCCTGCACTCCTTGATCAAGAGCCCCCCCCAGCTTTCCTGAAGCTCCTTTCAGTACTAGAAAGCTTCTCTAAGGTCTCCCTGGAGCTTTCTCCAGGCTGAACAACCCCAACTCTCCCAGCCTGTCCTCATAGCAGAGGTGCTCCAGCCCTCAAATCATCTCAGCCTCCTCTGGGCACACTCCAACAGTTCCATATCCTTCTAGTGTTGGAGATTCCTGAACTGGACACAGGACTCCAGATGGTGTCTCACAAGATCAGAGTAGAGGGGGAATCATAGAATGTCCTGAGTTGGAAGGGACCCAACAAGGATCATTGAGTCCAACTCCTGTCCCTGCACTGGACAACCCCAACACTCACACCGTGCCTGAGGGCATTGTCCAAATGCTTCTGGAATATTGTCAGGCTTGGCGCTGTGACTGCTTCCCTGGGGAGCAGCAGAATCCCCTCCCTCATCCCACTGGTCACATTGCTTTGGATGAAGCCCGCACCTTTGAGTGGCTCTGCCTTCCCGCACCCCTAGCCTGCCTGGGCCCAGCCACCAGCACCAGGATCTTCCTTGCACCCACATGTGCCTAAAAATCCAGATGTTCTTGGGTGCAAAAACACCTGGGAGGAGTGCCAGAAGTTGCAAAGGTGCCTAGATGTTCAGAGGTGCACAAGTGTTCTGGGGGTGCCCAGATGTTCCAGGGCTGCCCAGGTGTTCAGAGAGCACACAGGTGTTCAAAGGGTGCCCAGATGGTCCAGTGGTTGTCCAGATGTTCTGGGAGTGCCCAGATATTCAGAGGGTACCAAGATGTTCAGGGGTGCTCAAATGTTCCAGAGGTACCCAGGTATTCCAGGGGTGCCCAAATATTCAAGAGGTGCCCAGGTGTTCCGGGAGTGTCCAGATGTTCAGGGGATGCCCAACAGCACCTGGTGGCAGCAACATGGTCAGGAGGAGACGAAGGTTTCATCCTTCCCTGCGGCCCCCACCATGTGCCTGCCCTCCCTTTGGAGGTGCTGGAAGCGGAGCAGGGCCAAAGATCCCTGCCTGGCTTTGAGGAGCACAACAGGGAAGGCCTGAGCTGCTCCACTTCCATCAGCCTTGCTACCACCCTTGCTGGAAACCCTGCTCAGCTGGAGATCCCAGCTCCTGCCCTTTTCAGAGCCTTTCCCGCTCCAGCTCATGGGTTGCTCGGGATGAGCGAGAAAAGGGAAGCGAATACAAATGGAGAAATGGGCATGGTTTGTTCAGAGCCCTCCCCAGCCGCGCACTCTGGCTTTTTGTGTGGTGGGTGCTTGCCAGCACTCCTGGAAAAGCCTTGGTAGGGCTGGGGCATCAGCATCATCCACCCAGCACAACTGCTTGGCCTGGGAGCCATGGAAGCATTGTAATGGCTCCTATTTTGGGTTTGGGGGAGTTATTGTGGCGTTTGAGGCCTCGGCATGGGTCTCGCTTTGAAGCTGGGCTCAGGGAGTGCCTGAGTGCCCGGTGAAACCCAGGATTTTTCCAGGATCACCACAGCCTGGATTGCTGAAAATCTGACTGAGAGGTGACTGCAGCGGGAGGAGCTGGGAGGACTGGGGCTCACAGGGAGCTGGCTCTGCCAGCTCTGCCAGCCGTGAAACCCCACTGCTGGGTCCAACCTCTCCGAACAGGATCAGAAGATGTGGAACATCACCCTCGAAGGATTCCCAACCTTCGAGCGCTGGCTTTTAATTAAATGCACCACACTGCCAACTTAATTATTCTGTATCCCGAGCTCTTGAAGGGTGCTGGGAAGAAGGGAGAGATCCTGCATGTGGGGAGGAAAAATACAAACCTCTCTTTGTGTGGGATCGCTGTTTCCGTTTGAAGCCACTGCAGCTCTGCCAGGGCTGGGCAGGAGTTTGGGGGTGAAATGTCTGCACTGTCCACAGACCTGGCAGCCATAGCTTCGCGCCCTCCACGTTCCCTGTGTTCCCCTTTTACTGCCGCTGGGATTTTCACTCCGTTGGGGTTTTTTTAATGTCCATTTGTTGGCAAGAACTGAAATGTCAGGGCCTGGGGCTGATTCCTTTTGCTGATCCCTTCCAGCCATGCGGAGGCGGAGAGAAGGGGCCAACTTTGACGGATGGGGAATGGTGGCTCTGGGAGGCGAGTGGCATCTCCCTGTGCCCAGGCATCTCTCCGTGTCTCCAGTCCCCTGGTAGCACCTCATTTTCCAGACCTGGCAGAGCCAGAGCTACAAATCATGCCTGTTTCCCAGCAAAGTGAGGATCTGCGTGAACGGGAACTGCGTGAACGGCCACGCTAACGAGAAGCAGCACCCGTGGGCGTCCTCGGCTTCCGCGGCTCCCAGGGCAGGGATGCTCCGGGTGAGCATGGACATCCCCCAGCTGCTGGTTCCCCACATCCATGCCGGGCTCAGGCAGGCGCAGCCGCTCTGTGGCTTCGCTTGGAAGCCAACACGATCTGGGCTCTGTGCCCCCTTTTAAAGCAAGCCCTGACCTAGATTTCCCTGCCCGCTGCAGAGACGGCTGGGCTCTGCTCTCCCTGTCGCTCCTCCCTGTGGCTGGAAAGGGCCCAGCAAAGCAATCCCAGCTCCAGCTCCTGAAGCTTGTAGCTATTAGCCCTGTCGGGATCACGCCTGCGCGGGCTAATAGAGCCCTATCATGTTTTGCCCAGCCAAGCGCAATTCCCAGGTGTGAGGCACTGCTGGCGCATCCCCCGTGCAGGAGAGGTGGCCGATGGGGCCATTTCTGATCTGTAGACAGGTGGTCCAAACACAGCGGTGCTGGCCCCCAGACCTGCCTACTCCCCGTACAGCAGTGTCTCTGTCCTCACTGAGCCCCTGGCGTGTCCCACCCCTTGGCCCTGGCACTGCTCTTGTGCCTGGGCTGATCCAGGAGGCACAGCATCACCTGGGGGTGCAGCACAAAGCGAGTGTGGTTGGATGGCCTCCAGCGGTGTGCAGGTGCAGCATGGCCGCGCTGCCTGTCTGTCTGTCCATCATTTCATCCACCCTTCTACCTGTTCATCTTTCTGTCTGTCTCTGCATCCGTGTGTCTGCTTATCCATCTGTCTGTCTGTGCATCCATGTGTCTGTCCATCTGTGCATCTGTCCATCCCTGTGTCCGTCCATCCATCCATCCATCCATCCATCCACCCACTCATTCATTCCTCCCTCCCTTCTCTGTGTCTCTCTGCCCATTTGCCCACCCACCTGCCCATGGTTCCCTGGCAGAGCCAGACCCAGCTCGTGGTTATGGACCGTTATGGACCCAGCCCTTCCTCAGGGCTCTTCTCCATTCTCCATGTCCCGCGTGGGGCAGCCGTACAGCCAGTCTTTGCCTGGGCAACGCTGTCCAAGTACTCTCAAAAGCAAAACATTAAGAGCAGAGCATTGCCAGCTGCACTCCTGTGCTTCCGTGGCCTCAGGACATGAAGGCAGTGGTTGGGAGTGGGAAGCATCGAGGGGTGTTCCCTGAGTGTCACTCCCCAGGCTTCACCCAGGGACTATCTGATTTCCCCTTGTGTGCCCCAAAACCCCCTTTTATGTTTCAGGTGAGACAGATCCTCTTTCCCAGCCCCCCGGGTGCAAGGGGGGCCATGTGTTGGCGTTCCTCTTTCCCTGCCCGCCACTGTTGCCTGCGTGCTGCAGGGCATCACCCGCCCGGTGCTACCTTCCGCTTTTCTTCAAACCCAGAATAGCCCCCAGGCCATGGGGGGGTGGGCTGCCAAGGGCCATGCTTCCTCTTTCCAAGCCACTGCCAGTGCCACTGGGGAAGGGACGGGGACTCCTGAGAGGGGCTGAACTGAAGGGACATGAGCAGAGATGTGGAGCTGGAGAACAGATGCCAGGAGCGGGGCCCATAGGTTGGATCCAGTGAGTCCTTTGCAGAATGCCTGCTTGTTGCCTGGAGCAACCCAACATGCCAATCCATCCACCTGTCTGTCTGTCTATTCATCCATCCATCCCTCCATCCCTCCATTGCCATCTCCCCACCAGTGCAGATGTCTTGGTCCAGACACAGACACCACCTGGCTCCATCCTATGGAGAAGCTCAGGGTGTGCTGGGATCCCAGCATTCCCTGGTGTCCCCACTCCCACCTCCCCTCTCTGAGCAGAAAGTCCCATGGGCTACCTGAAGGCTTCCCCCGGCTCCTGCACTTCCCAGAAAGTGCTGGTGACTCCTGTGCCATGGCTGGGCTTTCCCACCAGAGCCAAAGTTCCCCCTGCTCCCCTCAAAGACCTTTTGGAACCATGGTACTGATCTCAGTTGGGGCAGGTTGGACTCCTCTCTGCTTGCTGACCTCTTCCCACTTCCTTTGGAGCCAGTTTCAGAGCCCATTGTTTCAAATGGATCCCTTAATTTCTGATTCATTATCCCAGCTCTTTTTGCTGCTCTCAATATCAAAGCAGCTCCCAGGGCTGCCTGAGCCAGTGCTGGTTTCTCTCCCCACCTCATTGCCTCTTGAACCAGCTCGTTTCCACCCTCGTCACTGGGAATTCCCCCAGCAGCTTTTGGGGTGACATTGCCCTGTGCAGGGCAGCAGGGATTGTCCCGCTCCAGCCCCACGGCAACACCCAGCTGCCCACGAGCCCCATGCCTAAGGCCAGGAGCACCTGGCACGTGGGGGAATGTGGTCCCCATTTGATACAGTGAGGGGGAATGGTTTTAAACTGGAAGTGGGAAGATTTACATTAGACATTTGGAAGAAATCCTTCATGATGAGGGTGGGGAGGCCCTGGCCCAGGTTGCCCAGAGAAGCTGTGGCCGCCCCTTCCCTAGAGGTGTTCAAGGCCAGGTTGGATGGGGCTTTGAGCCCCCTGATCCAGTGGGAGGTGTCCCTGCCCATGGCAGGGGGGTTGGAACTGGATGGGCTGTGAGGTCCCTTCCAACCCAAACTGTTCCATGGTTCTACATCAAATACCAAAGCAGGTCTGATATAACAGAAACACACGTTCATAAGCAGCCAATGCTCTTCGTCTGCATTTGTCCCCTGCTTGTTTTTACTGCAAAGATGAAAATTCATGGCTTTCTGGTGTTGATGGGGGGAGGGGGAGAGGGGGGTGGAACTGGATGATCTTTAAGGTCCCTTCCAACCCAAACCATTCTATGATTTGCTCACAGAATGATGTGCACATCCAGGAGCGTGCACACTCACAGGGACACATGTGCTTATGGGGACAAGCGACGTGTGTAGCCAAAGGACTGACTGGGTGACAGAGCCACATCCCGTTCCTGGGACCTTAATTTCAGTCCAGCTGGGACACACGGATTCTTCCCAGGGGCAGTGGGTGCAAGTGCTATGCTGCTGCAAATGTGGTCATGACCAGCTCTGGGTGTCAGCGTGGGACATCCTCTCTGGCACTCGGCATGCTTGGGGAAGGATCCAGCCCTCCAGCCCTCCACCATGCTCCTGTCCGGAAACAGGCTGGGCCAAAAGCCTCCTCCTCCCTGCTTCTGCCTGATTTTCCCTTGCCCTGCCCAGGGCTGCTCCAGGACCTGCTTCCCACCCTGCTAACCTCACCCTGGGATCCATCCAGCACCATCTGCCGCTTGGAAAAACCCTGCTCTCTAAGCTGCTCTAATCCTCGAATCCTATCTGCATCCCACAGTCGGCTGAGCTGCCGGTAACGAGCATCTCCCCCAGCTCCCACGGCTCAACGCTCCCACGGCCACGTTCACCACTGCTCTCCCACCTTTTCCCTGCCCATGGGTGGGTGCTGAGGGTACTGGGCAGGATCTGGCCAGCCCAGCCTCTGCGCTGCAGGAAAATGCAAAATGCTTGGAGAGAAGAGGGAAGAAAAGGAATAAATCATGTCCAATGCTTCTGCCTCCCTGCCCTTCTCTCTGCTGCAGGGAGCAGGGCGAGCTCTGTGCCATGGTGGCTGAGTCGCCATCTCTGCAGGTGTTTAAAAGATGGGTAGATGAGTTTCTTAGGGATCTGGTTTAGTAAGTGGAGAGGTATGGGTGTACTTGATCTCAAAGGTCTTTTCCAACGAGATGATTCTATGATCCCATGATTCCATGATTCTGTGGCAGAGGGATGGAGAGCAGAATGCAGTCCAGGAGGCAGCAGAGGGGCAAGAATCCCCTCGACTGGGAGCTGAGGGGCTGCTGGCAGGAGAAGAAAGGGAGCAGGGGACTGGGGAGAGGTGGGAGAGGAAGATGGGTGGAATGAGATGGTGGTGAAATAGCCCAATGTGGGAACAGACAGAACTGGGGGTCAGGAAGCCAGGGCTGGAGGAGTAGGGAGCTGGGGGAGTCTCTCCCTGCTCTCCCTGGCAGGGAAGCACAAGGGAGAGCTTCCCGGAGGATGCAGGGCGCGGGGGGAGAGGAAGCGCTGGAGACAGCTGCACAACATCTGGCAGCAGCGCGGCCCCCCGGGACCCCGAGGCGGCCGAGCACGGGGGGGCTGAGCCAGCACACTGCTTCCTGCCACCCCTCCGCTGCCAGATGTGCTCCCCGCTCCCCCCGCAACCCCCGGCCATGAACCCCCACCCTTCCTCCCCCACCACCCCTTTTCCTCCGGGATGTACCCAACACCTGCTTCCAGTTCAGTCCCAGTTTGCTGTCGCTCCCAGGACCCCGCTGTCCCTGCAGCGCCCAGGGGACAAGCAGCCCCGTCACCTCTGGTGTCCCCATGCTTTGATGGCCTTCCCAGCTCCCACGGGGCGAACTGTGTTGTTGTGCTAGTGAGGCCACACCTCGAATCCTGGGTTCAGTTTTGGGCCCCGTCACTACAAGAAAGACCTTGAGGGGCTGGAGTGTGTGCAGAGAAGGGAACGGAGCTGGGGAAGGGTCTGGAGCCCAGGGGTTCTGGGAGCGGCTGAGGGATCTGGGGCTGTTTAGCCTGGAGGAGGCTGAGGGGAGACCTCATCGCTGTCTATAACTGCCTAAAAGGAGGTTCTGGTGAGATGGGTGCTGGTCTCTTCTCGCAAGTAACAAGCGATAGGACCAGAGGAAATGGCCACAAGCTGCATGAGGGGAGGTTTAGATTAGACATCAAGAAAAATTTCTTCACCAAAAGGATGGCCAGGTGCTGGCAGAGGCTGCCCAGATAGGTGGTTGAGTCACCATCCCTGGAGGTGATGTGCTCAGGGATCTGGTTTAGTAGTGAACAGGTACTGTTGGACTTGATGATCTTGAAGGTTTGGTCCAACCAACCAGTTCTATGATTCTATGTGTCCCCAAATGGGGCACGTTCCCCTCCACAGCACCACCACTGATTAATGGCCAAAGGTGTTGCCCATTGCTCCGTGCCAGGCCAGCAGTCCAGCAGCCCCGTTCCCACGCAGGGACCTGGCAGAGAGCGCAGGATCACCCCATCCCAGCCAGCCCTTCCCACCCAACTCCTCCTGCCCCGAATCCTCCTGGATGCAGACTGCCCCGAGCTGGGAGCTGCCCATCGCCTGCTCCCTGCAAATAGCTGGGTGAGGTTGAAAAGTAAGACAGGATTAGCCTCGGGCAGGGAAAATAGCCTCTCTCCTCCAAAATAGCTTCCTGGGATTAAAAATAGCCAGAGGTCCCAAAGCCACTGCTGCGGGGGGATGCAGGCACCAGCTGGGATGGGCTGCCTGCTCCTGCGCTGTGGGACAATTAGGGGCATTATGGGGAGCTTAGGGCTCCTCAAAGCCATCTGGCCACGGGCAGAGCCCCTCGACACAGTCCCTGCGGCAGGATAAACCCCCTGATGCAGGACCAGGCTCACTCTGGGTGATCCCAGTGAGCCCCACGGTAGGGATGGTCCCCAAACCCCATCTCCAGGGATGCCCTGGGCTGCCCCAGATGCAGAGCAGGGTTTTCCCCATGAGCACAATCAGGCCCATCAGGGGCAGAGGCCGGAGAAACCCAGCCTGGAGTTTTGCAGGTATCCCATGACACAGGGGCTGGAAACCCCCACCCCCGGGGTGATGTTGAGACACGGCCAGCCCCCGCCATCCTGGCCAGCCCTGGGGGTTTCTGCTCAGCATGGCACCCTGCAAACTCCCATCTCTCTCCTGGGAGCTCAGGCAAGGCTGCTTGGCCCCAAGAGCTCAGGCTGAGCTGGAGCAAAACAATTCCCCTTGCCCCCTGCTTGGGCAAGAGACCCCGGACATCCTCCAGCCACCCTGGTGATGCCCACAGGACCAGGGGATGCTGGTGGGATGTGACTTCCCCATCCTTTCCTAGCTGGGGCAGGGGGTGGTGGGGAGGTGATGAGTGGCATTAATGAAGGGTTCTGGGCTGGGGGTGTGTGGGGTCCCCCTCCATTCCAGGAGGGTCACAGATGTTGCCTCCTGGTCCCCCCATCCTGTCCCAGCTGGGATAGGGGTTGATGGGGAGGTGATGGGTGAAAGGGTGCTGGGCTGTGGGCTGTGGTGGGGGCTCAGGAAAGGATTAGAGCACTGACGGACATCAAATGACCTACAGGAAAGCAGCATCAAAGGCGGCCAGAGGCACCCACACCAGGAACACAGAGCTCAGGTTTTCCCAGAAAGCCCCGGCATGGGCTGAGCTTTGGGATCTGGCAGCGATGGCCCCGCCATGGCGTGTGCTGAGCCGAAGCCACCAGAACGGGCAGGGAGGCGGCTGCTGGCATTGCCACCACATTGGGGGTCGCAGGCAATAGTGGTCTCAGTGCAGAGGGACCAGGACCAAAAGCCACCAGCAAGCGCAGTGTCCCCAGCACAGCCAGCCTGGGGAGCGGGAGCTATGTTTGACATTTTCACCTCCACCTCCTGTTTTTCGCTCTCCTCCCTCCTGGCGCTTGGAAAGAGCTCCTCTTGCTCTCCCTGCTTTGCTTCCCACATTTCCGCTGGCCTGGGCTTTGCGCAATATCTCCCGGTGGGAGCAGGGAGCGGGAACCTCCTTCTACTCCAACGGGAGACCTGGGAGTCTGGGGGAAGGCGAGGGTCCTGCAGGTGAAGAGATCTGAGCAGGAGCCTTGCAAAGAATAAATCCTCAGCTCCTGGAGCCAGGGGGAAGTGCGAGTCACCTGGCTCCCATTGCTGCAGCCAGAAAGATGGGGATCATAGAATCATGGAGTGGTTTGGCTTGGAAGGGACCTCAAAACCCCTTCTGTTCCACCCCCCTGCCATGGGCAGGGACACCTCCCACTGGAGCCCCATCCAACCTGGCCTTGAACACCTCCAGGGAGGGGGCAGCCACCACTTCCCTGGGCCACCTATGCCAGCCCCCCCCCCCTTCTTTGTGAAGAATTTCTTCCTGACGTCCAGTCTAAATCCCAATCTCAAGGGGGAACAGCAGTGATGTGGGGGGATGTTATCATCTCCATGCGCTCCCAGCCCCGCTCTGCCCCCACTGGGTGTAAGCCAGCTGATCCCGCTCCCTAAGGCACTTACAGGGGTTAAAACCAGCAACTGTCACAGCCCTGACCCCAGGGGACCATCCAGCCCCGTCCCCAGCTCCCTCAGGGTGCTGGTGCTGCCTCCATCCCCCTGCATGTATCCCCCCATTCCAGGAGGGTCATGGGTGTTGTCTCCTGGTCCTCCCATCCTCTCCCAGCTGGGATAGGGAGTGATGGGGAGGTGACAGGTGTTGTTAATGAAGGATGCTGGGCTGGGAGGGGAGCGTGCAGGGGCTGCTGGGGGTCCCTCCTCATTCCAGGAGCCTCATGGGTATTGTCTCCTGGTCCACTCATCTTCTCCCAGCTGGGGCAGGTAGTGATGGGCGAAAGGGTGCTGGGCTGGGGGGCCGTGGTGGGGGCTTCTGGGAGTCCTCCTCATTCCAGGAGGGTTCTGGATGTTGTCCCTGGTCCTCCCATCCTCTGCCAGCTCGGATGGGGAGTGATGGGAGGGTAGTGGGTGAAAGGGTGCTGGGCTGGGGGCCATGGCAAGGGCTGCTGTCTGTGGCAGAAGGGAAGGGGGTCCCCCAGCACCCAGCCGGTGCCCCCCTTCCAGTACCCTCCTCTTCTGTGAAACCTTGGGAGATGAGAGATGAAAGCGGGGCTCATGCTGCCCAGCCTGCCCACATCCTTCCCCGCACATTCCTCTGCCTCCTTCATCTCTCCAGGGGTGCCCAGCCAGCTCAGCGCCGCTGCAGCCCAGGCTGGAGGAGACCTTGGCGTTTTCCCCTCTGTTAAAAATAACATGAGATTTATTTTCTGGCAGCATGGAAAGCCCCTGGGGCGGACGAGAGGAAGCAGCCAGGCTCGGGCAGGCCGGGGCGGTGGGGGAGAGCGCAAAGGGCAGGAAATAACCCCCGGCAGCGTGGCCCTGGCGAGGGGAAAATGCTCAGATGCAAACAGTGTGCGGTTAATGTGGAAACTCCCAGGGCAGCAGCGACAGCTGGCCCTGCGCATCCTGCGCTCCGGCCAACCTGCCTTCTCCTGCTCCTCATGCAGGGCTCAGCCCCCCAGACCCCACCCGAGCACCCAGACCCACCAGGGGTTTGCCATGACCCCCAGCCCCATGTCCCACATCCAACCATTCATCACTCGTACCCCACCTTTGTTATACAGAGGTGAGGTGGGAGACCCCTGGGATGATGTGGGAGATCTCAGGATGCTGCAGGAGAATTTTGGGTGCTGCAGAAGACCCCAAGATGCTGTGGGAGATCCCAGGATGCTGGCAGCCAACAGGCAGGGGGTGCAGGGAAGGGCTGACCTCACTTCCAGCCAGCATTTCCCACATCACCGGGCAGAGCATCCCACATATCCCCTGCCCTGTGCTCCCACCTCCTGGCAGCACAGGACCCCCTCAGTTCCCCCGCTGCCTCCCGATCTTTCTTCCCTCAGGATGCTGAGGGCATAGATCTGTTGGCACAAGTCCAGAGGAGGCCACGGAGATGATCCGGAGGGCTGGAGCACCTTCTGTACAAGGACCAGCTGAGGGAGTTGTGATTGTTCAGTCTGGAGAAGAGAAGCCTCCAGGGAGACCTTAGAGCAGCCTCCCAGTACTGAAAGGGTCTTCAGGAAGGCTGGGGAGGGGCTCTTGATCAGGGAGGGCAGGGACAGGACAAGGGGGAATGGTTTTCAACTGAAAGAGGGGAGATTGAGGTGAGATATTGGGAAAAAATGTTCTGCTATGAGGGTGGGGGGGCCCTGGCACAGGTTGTCCAGGGAAGTGGTGGTTGCCCCATCCCTGGAGGTGTTCCAGGCCAGACTGGATCGAGCTTTGAGCCCCCTGATCCAGTGGGAGGTGTCCCTGCCCATGGCAGGAATGTTGGAACTGGATGGGCATTGAGGTGCCTTCCAACCCAAACCATTCCGTGACTCTATGATTCCGTGCACTCTCTGTGCCAGCTGTCCCCAGCCACCTCCTTCGCTTCCTGGGGGCTGGTTCCTATTTCCTGGAGACATTTTGGTTCCCCCCCTTCCCCCTGTTCGTTATCAGCCTCAGTATTATTTCCTCCTTGTCCACCCACCTGCTTATTTTAGCTGCTTCTTCCTTCCTCTCAGCTGCTTTCAGAGCAGAATCTGGCCTCGATGCCCTCTGTTCCCCCCAGCCCCCTGCCCACTCGTATCCTCCAGCTCCTCCATCCCCTCATCACCCTGATTGTGGCTGGGTGAGCGATGCAGGTACTGGGCACAGGGAGCTGTGGGGTGCCAGGTGATGATGCCCATGGGCACGGTTCCCTTGCTTGCCTGCTGGCTGGGTGTGGAGGCTCTATTTAAGGCAAGATCCTGCCATCGCTCCTTGGCTAATTGAAGCCTGCGGCTGCCCTTCCCAGCTCCTTGGCTCACTGGAACCCTCTCCTCTGAGCCTGAGCTGCTCACTCACGTTGCCTGGCCTCTGCCTGAACCCTGCCTGCAGGCTCAGGCTGCCTGCATTGGCTTCTGGAGTGCTCCAGCGTGCAAACCCGTCTGCAACAAAGCATCTTCCAATGGGGAAAGTGGCTGGGTCACATCCCCATGTCCTCAAGCATCCCCACACCCTACCCACATCCCTGTGCCCCATGAGCATCCCCACACCCTGCCTGCACCCCTGTGCCCTGCAAGCATCCTCACACTCTGCCTGCATCCCCATGCCCCGCGAGCATTCACACACCCAGCCTGCATCCCAGCATCCATCCCAGCACCCTCGGGAAGGCACAGAGGGCTTCTCCTTCAGTGCTTAAATTCCATTTTTTCCATGCGAGTCTGTGATCCTCCACCACTGGAGGCTTCATGAGATGGTTGGTAGACACTGTCAGCCACTGCTGACCCTGCTCCCCCCCTCCCCTCCCAGATCTCAGCAGCCTCCATCCCCATTCCCAGAGTGATCCGAAGAGCGGGGGCCGCTGGGGAGGGCTCCCAGCACGGTGCCGCCAGCAGAGCGAGGAGATGCCAGCAGCTCGTTATTTATTTAAAGTAGCATCTTTGCAGGATGCATCTGGCCTGCAGGGAGGGATCCGGCTGCCAGGTTGAGCCACCAGCCGCCCTGGCAGGGCGTTTCCCCCCCTCCAGGGCTGGGCTCCCCCTGCCTGGCACCAGCCATCAAGTGGGATGCGGGGAAATGCTTCCTGGCACCCCTGTTGTCACCTCAACACAGTGAGCAGGGGGCCTTGCCACCACCATCTCGGTCCCTCTGTGGTGACAGGGATGTGTGGCTCGGGCGCTGTTTCCAAGGAAACCCTTGATGAGTGCGGCCTCCGCATCCCTCCGTGCCCCTGCATCTCTCCATGCCCCCGCAAGCTGAGGAGCCTCCCAGGGCCTCGCTGGGTTTGGTGGGGGCAGCGGCAGCTTCAGCTGGGAACTGGGACAGAGACAGGGACAGCGACAGGTCAGGGAGGGCACCAACCACAGGGAGGAGGAATGGGAGAGAGGTGCAGGACATCCCTCCTGTCCCTGTTCCCAGCACAGCTGTCCCTTGGGCACGGCTGTGTTTGACCCATTCTGGAGACAAGACCTCGGGGACTTCAGGGACCAGGTCAGGGTGTTCCCGTTCTCCCTCCTGGAGCACCTCCCAGGGAGCAAACCAGAAATAGGAGCTGTGGTTCCCCACCCAACCATGGGCACGAGGCCAGGGCGGCAGGTGGGAGTGTGCCCTGAGTCCTGGGGGGACATCCTGGCTGCAACCCATCCTGAGCATCCAGGCAGGATGGGCTGAGCAGGCAGTGGTGAGAGTGCAGGGGGGTTTGGGGGAGAAGGCGGAGGGTCTCATTCTGGGGAGGTGAGAAACAGGGTGAAAGACCTTGTAGGAGGCTCTGACTTAGGTTAAACCAGTCTTCCGGGGGGGCAGCTGGGGTCGGAGTAGTCAGGGATGGTCCAGTGGTGTTGCAGAGCTTGACAGGGACAGGATGCTCCCAAAGGAAACTGGAGCACATGGAGGACAGGGAGGTGATTTGGGACAGCCAACACGGCTTCTCCAAGGGCAAGTCCTGTCTGACCAACCTAGTGACTTTCTATGATGGAGTGACGACATCAGTGGACACAGAAAAAGCAATGGATGTGATCTATCTGAACTTCCGTAAAGCCTTCGACACAGTCCCCTGCAACATTCTTCTCTCTCAATTGGAAGGATATGGATTTATTTGATGGATTGACCATTCGGTGGATAGGGAATTGGTTGGATAGTCGCATCAGAGAGTAGTGGTAGACCCGTGACAAGGGGTGTCCCTCAGGGGTCCATATGGGGACCAGTGTTGTTTAATATTTTCAATAATGATACAGACAGCAGGATCGAGGGCACTCTCAGCAAGCTGGCAGATGACACCAAGCTGAATGGGGCAGTGGGCTCACGAGGACGGGATGTCATCCAGAGGGACCTGGACAAGCAAAGACGGGGCTTTGAGCAATCTCATCCAGTGGGAGGTGTCCCTGCCCCTGGCAAGGTGTTGGAACTGCATGGGCTTTATGGTCCCATTCTATGATTCTATGGAGCTGCAGAGGAGATGATACCAGACGCTTCTCTGCAGCGCTGGGAGATGCAGGGGGCCCGTGGGGAGCACAGGAGCCCGGCTCCTGACCCCGGCCCACCGGCTGCCACAGGGAGGGGAAGCGGTTCTGCTGCCAGGATGCTGCCAGCCCCCCCTGGGCACCGTTTCCATCACAGCCCTCCCTTCTCCATCTGCTCTTGCCAGCTCCTTGGGGCCCTTCTGTATGTGCAAGGCCACCGACAGCAGCTATTTCTTATTACAATACGTTCCGGTCCATCGCCCCCAAGATCTGCATCCTTGGGACCTGTGTGACTAGGAATTCAATTCCTCGCCGTTAATGAGTTTATGCCAGTAAAGGGCTTTGAAGATGTAAAGCTCCATAAAGGAGACGAGCATCATTTTTGTTATTGATTTCACTGCCCAGCCCCTGAGGCACTGCTGGTGGACACATACCTCTGGGTAAAGCCTCTCAAGTCCTTGGCAGCAGGGAAGGATGTAACCTGGCTTGAAGCAGAGAGGGAGAAATCCCTCCTGTGTAAACACACGGCTCCACAATGCTCCCAGCTCTGTTCCCTTCCAAGAGCAAAGCCCCCACACGCAGCTTGCAGGATGGCAAACCTCTCCTGGTGATGAAGAAGCTGTTCTGTGGCAAAACTCCACCTCCAGGGCAGGGAAAGGGATCCAAGTCCTGTCTGGCTACTAACAAACACAAATGTCATCACTGGAAATCACAGAATCATGGAATGGTTTGGGTTGGAAGGGACCTCAAAGCCCATCCAGTTCCAACCCCTTGCTGTGGGCAGGGACACCTCCCACTGGATCAGGGGGCTCAAAGCCCCATCCAACCTGGCCTTGAACACCTCCAGGGAGGGGGCAGCCATGACCTCTCTGGGCAGAATAACAAATGAAATAATGAACGGGTAATTACACTGTCACAAAGTGAAGATGAGAGAAAATTGCTCCAGGTTTATTAGAATTTTCAAATTCCCCTTCCAGTAAATACTTTCCCTACTTTAACAGGGCTCCTTTTATTGACTGAATTAATTTCTTCTGAGCCTCTTTTTAAGACTTCAGATGCTCTTTCTCCTTAGGAAAGGGTAAACATCCTTGTGCTGTGTACCACACGCTGGGCATCTGTGGGAGATGATGCCAGATGGGGATATTCCACCTGCACAGTGAAACCGAGGTGGAATCAGACCCAAAGGGACCTGGGGGGAGCAAAGCTGTAGAGGGACAAGGTGGAACCACCCCTGCTGCCAGCTGGTGCTGATCTCTGCCCTGATCACCCCTCACTGGCAGGTGCAGGGACTGAGAACAGAAATGCTCTGTCCTGTGGTTCAGCCCCCTCCCTGCTAGAGGCTGGGAGCTTTCTGGCCCCTCTGTTTTACAGGGCACTTTGCTGGTTGTCTGTCAAGGAAATCTGGCAGCAGGAAAGTGGAGGAATTGACAGGGATGGAGACAAACCCTCTGCACATCCCCAAGCCCAGCAGAGCCGCAGGCAGCAGCAGTGCCTGGCCCTGGATGTGCCACTTTGGAGAGGTTTTAAGGACAGAGGTAGCTGAGCTCTGGAGGGGATGGAGAAGGACTGCAGCAGGGCTTCGGCATTCTCATTCCATCAAGCGCACTGGGATACAGGGAGGGATCTTCAAGGAAGGTGGCAGGGCCAAGGTCATGTCCATATACCTCCTGGGTGGGACAGGATGCTGAGGGGCTTGGTGTGTCCTGGAACACCATGTACGCAGCAGGATGAGGCTGGATGCAAACCTGGGCTGCACGAGAGCATGGGACAGAGCAGATCCCACCAGCACCTGGGGGCTCAGAGCAGCCAGATGGCATCCAACTCACTGAGGCTCAGCTGAGCCCTGGGGCTCCTGGCGCTGCACAGGACCCTGAGCCACAAAGGGCCCTGAGCCGAGGAGGTTGAGGTCAGGGTGCGGCCATGGGTTTGGAAATGGCCCCTCAACTGGGAGCCACAGGAAGGGCGGCCGGAGCCTTTTGTTGGCCTCAGCTGGCGGCAGCCGTGCGAAGGTCCTTGGCGGGCGCCACATGGCCCCGTCCCCACGCATCCTCCCTAGGGAGCGGCCAAGCTGGGCGCAGCCCTTGCTTCAAACCAAGCAAATGTTGGGTGGGCTGACAGTGTGGGACCCCTGCCTGCCCCACCATCACTGAACTCAGGGAGGGCAGAGCCTGGAGCTGCTGAGATGCTCCATGGAGCCCAGGCTTTGAGAGCCCCAGGGAGGATTTCCTGCCCTGGCAAAGGGCACCTCTACCCCCTGGCCCAAACCACTCCCAGCCAGGGGATTTTCGGGAAACGCCTACTTAGTTCCCCACTCCTGGGGCCACCCAGGGTCATTTCCCGTGGTGGGAGCTGCTGTGGGTGCGGGTCTCACTTCCCCCTCCCTGCACTTGGCCAGGAAAACACTGCACCAGGAGAAAGCACCGGGAACCATGAAGGCAAAGGCTGAGGGAGAATCAACCCTGGCCAATTATCGGCAAGGGAAGGAAGCAGGGAGGGAGATGCTGTGTCAGGTCCAGAGGGTGGGGAGAGGAACCCTGCTGTTCCCAGCTCCACTGAGTCACTGGCTACCCTGGGAAAGCCACCTTGCTCCATGATTACAACAGATCGGGCAGTGATAATGCGCTTTCTGCAATTGCAGGGACGGACCAGAGCAATCGCCACACTTGTGCCAAGCCTTGTATCTCTCCTGTTTAAATCTGGGATTATGTGGGAGTAGAGAGGTGCCGAAACACGCAGTATGAAGCCCATCCTGCACCTCACTGAGCTGCATCATGTGTTTTATATGGGTTTCTACCTTATTATCATAGAAACATAGAATGGTTTGGCTTGGAAGGGACCTTTAAAGATTATCCAGTTCCAGCCCCCTGCCATGAGCAGAACCATGGAATTGTTTGGGTTGGAAGGCACCGCAAAGCCTATCTGGTTCCATCCCCCCTGCCATGGGCAGGGACACCTCCCACTGGATCAGGAGGCTCAAAGCCCCATCCAACCTGGCCTTGAACACCTCCAGGGATGGGGCAGCCACCACTGCTCTGGGCAACCTGGGCCAGGGCCTCCCCACCCACACTGTGAAGAATTTCTTACTAGTGTCTAATCTAAATCTTCCCCCTTCCAGATTAAAGCCATCATTGATGTTCTTGGGTGGAGGAGATAAGGTGGCTACTGCTGCCGCTGCTTCTCCAAACGGTAGCCAGGCCCTCCCCTGCTCCTGCTAACCGGAGCCATCCAGTCCAGTATTTTGATCTGAGTGGTGCTGGTGCAAACCCATTTTCACTGAGAATTACTATGCCATTTCCCCCGTGGGACTGAGAACAGGAGGTGACAGGTGGAGACAGGGGGTCAGGATGAGGCCCTCAGCCACGGGCAGGGTGCTGAGCTGCAGGGCTTCACTTCCCAGGATGCGAACCCGTCATTCATAGAATCATGGAATGGTTTGGGTTGGAAGAGACCTTGGAGATCACCTAGTTCCACCCCCTCTGCCATTCCTCTAAACAAACCAGGGGAGAACACTGGATTTTTCCTGGCAGGATCTGACCATTAGCTCAGCATCCCTCCCCATCACGTACCACCATGGGGATGCTTTGGTGGCCCCGGGTCTGCCAAATAGGACCGGCAGAGATGCCACTGCAGCGCTGAGCGTGGCGAGGCCGTGCCTGTGATCTGGCATCAGGAAATGGCTAAAAAATGCAGGTTTAAAAAAAAAAAAAAAAGACAGAAAGAAACCAAGCAGAGCTCTACTTTTGGTTAAAAAGAAAGAAAGAAACCAAGCAGAGCTTTACTTTTGGTTCCTGTTTTGGGGTCTCCAGCCGGTGCCCCAGGGTGTGAGAAGCAAACGTCACCTTGGTGCTGGGGATATGGCACGGGGAGCACCGTTCTCAGAAGCGGGGGAGTCAGGGGGTGCCCAGCTCTCACTCAGTGTTTGGGGGATTTTCGGTGGAGTTCCCATGGGTCCTTTCTCACGGGTCGCTCCTGCTGCGGGCAGAGCTGGTGGAGGCAGGCAGCGGAGACAGGCAGCCTGTGGCTGGAGCACTGGCCCTTGGGCACGTCAAGGCTGAGTTTTAGGGGTGTCAGGGAGGAGCCCAGCCAGCCCCTGTGGGGCAAGCATCCTCCCAGTTGCACGGTGGGGCAGGCACCGACCCATTTATCAAGGTCACGGCTGTGGGCAGCACCAAGCAGAGGCGATGTGACTATTTCAGTGAGCTGAGGGAACTTCACTGGCCTGATTCCCATAAATAAAACATGCAGGGAACAGCCCCTGCTCTGTCCTATTAATTCTGGACCCCAGGGGCCTGGCTCTGCGTGCATTCAGCAGCTCGGCATCGCCTGCTCCACTCCCCTCTCTGAAACCTGGCTGGGCTCAGAAAGGTTTGAAAGCCCTCGGTTTCCACAAAATGCCAAGTGCGAGCGCTTTGAGGGCACCTTATGGAAAATTAATTTGTTTCCTGAGACACAGAGCCAGCTGGGAAGGATGCTGTTGTGCGGGTTGGGAGCAGAGCAGCCCCCAGCCCTGCTCTTGTGTTTTAAGTATCCAGAGCCATTCCCATCCCTTGCTCTTCTCCATCCCAGCCCTGCTCTGTGTTTCAAGGATCCAGAGCCGTTCCCATCTCCTGCCCTTCCTCATGTGCAGGTGAACCGGCTGCTGGTGCCCTCATAGCACTCCGCAGCCCCCAGCACTCCAGAAGCAGCTGAGCTCCAACTGAGCTCCCATCCACTGGTACCTCCAGCCCCTCATCGAAGGCATCAGCAGAACAAGGAAGTTTAATTATCTAGATTTTCTTCTAGGAGGGCATGAACCTGTCTCTCTGTTGAATTTATCAAATGCTGCTGGATTTTATCTCTTGCTTTCAATTCACATGTGATGGCATTTTCTGCACCACGGGCATCGCGTCGGCAGCTCCCCTCTTCGCACAGTGCAGGCATAGTGAATGATCTCACTCTTCCATCCATGGCATTGGATCCTGGGCAATTCCTCTGCCACCCTCACCCCAGCATCCTCCCCCATCCAGTTAGATTTGCATCTATTAACACCCCTGGAAATGCCCACCCAGCATAGTGGAGCGAAAGCTGGAGAGCTGCCAGCACCGGGAGCACATCTCACCCCAGGGCTCTGCAAATATCCCTGGCCCCACAGTCATACCCAGAGATGAAGGGCCCCCATTTTCAAGTGACTCAGACTCACCCTTCCTTCCTCAGGAAAACCTGAGATCAGATAAAGCCATCAAACTATCTGGTACGAATAAACAAGCTCACATCTGCACGGATGCAGGCTATACCCCCTCTAACCCCTCACAGAAAGAGGAGGCAACATGTTTGCTACCTTAACCCTGTCCTGAAGAGACACCTCCAGCCCTAGGAGGAGAAGCAGGGTTTGTTTGCTTGTGTGCAAGGCTCTTCTGGTGTAGCTGGCCTTGCTGGAGGTTGGGAGAGTCAAATCCCAGCTGGCACCAGCACCAGCGCAGCATCTCTCCATCCTCCCTTGTGCCACTGAGCTGTGTTTTTGCTGCAGCAGCACTAAACACAAGGAAGCAGCAAAGGTGCCCCCAAGGGTGAGCAGAGGAGGAGCAGAGGGGGCTGCATGAGTGCAGGAGGAAGAGGGAGGGAGGGAAACATTTAAATATCCCCCACAACTGCCACCAGATGGGCAGCTGCCCCCGCCAAGGTGACATGTGGGCAGGTGGAGGGGCTGGCGAGGAAAAGAACAAGGAAGGTGTGAAGATTCCCGTACAGATTAAATCAAACCCACACTGTGTCTGCTGCTCACTCACCCAAGCCTGGATAGGGAAAACAGAGCAGGTCTGAGGGTTGCTTGCACCCCGAGAGTCCTGGCCCAGCTGTGGCACGAGCTTCCCAGCTCCCTACAGATTCCTCATCCCTGCAAGATGCCCAGGGGATCAAGGCCAGAGTGTTCCCATTCTACCTGGGGGGGGCTGGAAAGATCCTGCAGGGATTGTGTGTGCACATCTGCCAGGGCAGCTCCACTCCTCTCACCCCAGAAAGGAGGTTGGAGACGACAGAACATGGTGCAAGGATGTGGCTGAAGACAGCAGGAAGGTTACACCGGCAGCTTGGCAGCTCTGGCACTGCTTTCTCCCGGAAAAGCAAGGATGAGTGGGATCTGACCAAAGTGAGAAGAAGGGAGGCACTGGAACTGATGCCAGGTCCAGTATTCAAGGGCAGGAATTGGAGCTGGGTGCAGCAGATAATGCGTCCTAGAGAAGAGACTCCTGGAGGAGTCATAAAAGTGAGTGGGTAGGGTTTAGGAAAGTTGAGAAGAGAATGGGGAAATTTTTGGAAGGGTTTGGAACAATTAAATCCAGGAAAGAAAATAAAGAAGGCATTCGTCATCTTCGCCCACATCCCTCGCTGCTCCCCAGAGAGCAGAGGCTCCCAAGGCTTTGGGGAAAATTGTGTTCCTGCCTCTGCCTGCAAGCATCCCCAAACCTGTGTGCAGGTGCTGGGCCCACCAGCTCAGTTCCAGTCAGGATGGGCTCCTCCAGATGGTGACAGTGTTGCCATTTGATGGCTGAAATGGGGTCAGATGTGATGGCTGGGCAAGAGGGCTCCTGCCCGGAGCTGGGCACTCGCAAGGGGTGAAGGCGAGCAGCGGGGAGGCTGGGTTCATCCTGGCTGGTGCCTTGGTAACACAGTCAGGCCCTGGGGCCTTGCACCCCTCCAGACTGGTACAGAATCACAGGATTGTTTGGTTGGAAAAGCTCTTTGAGATCACCCAGTCCAACCGTACCTGTCCACTGCTAAACCATCCCTGAGCACCTCATGTACCCACCTCTTAAATTCCTCCAGGGATGGGGACTCCACCACCTCCCTGGGCAGCTGTGCCGGTGCCTGAGAACTCCTTCCATGAAGAAATTTTTCCTGATGTCTAATCTGAACCTGCGCTGCTGCAACTTGAGGCCATTTCCTCTCATCCTACCGCCTGTCACTTGGGAAGAGACCAACACCCACCCCACCACAACCTGCTTTCAGGAGCTGCAGAGAGCGATGAGGTCTCCCTTCAGCCTCCTCTTCTCCAGGCAATACAGCCCCAGGTCCCTCAGCAACTCTGGATGCGCTCCAGCCCCTCAATGTCCTTCCTGTAGTGATGTTCCCCTGCCCAGGGCGATGCTGGGCTCTGCCCGGGCCCTGCCTGGAGAAGAGGAAGCATTTTCCTGAGAGTGGCTGGCTCTGGGAGAGATATTCTGCTGCCTATTTACCGCCTGCTGCTGGAGCCAGCCCAGCCCCTGCTCAGGTGCTGCATCTCCCTGGCTGTAATTCCATCCCTGGGCTCCCGTAAGGGCTCTGGCCAGGCGGCTCATGGGAAGCAACCAGGGCACAGGTCCCAGCCCTGAGCTGCATCCGCCTGGTGTTCCCAACCCAGCCTTATCCGGGGGCTCCCCCCATGACTCCCCATTTTCCCTCCTCTCCCCCCTTTCCCCACCCCACCCCATGCACCCGGCACTGCTTCCTGACCGGGCAAGGGCTGGGGCTGTGGGAACCCCTCGGGACCCCTCCCAGTGACTCCAGCTCTGCCCAGATAGGAAATCCTGCGGGAGCTGAGGGCTGGGAACAGCGGACCAGCTCTGCCCCGGGGCCAGGCAGCACTGGGATTTTGACTACAGGTCACATCATCCAGCCAGGCTGCTCTGGGCAGAGAGGGAGAGCCGGAGTGAACATGGAGAACCCGATGGGAGGGTGTGAGGACTGCCATGACATGCCCACAGTGGACACCCATCACCCACACATGTACCATTCACATCAACAAGATGTTTGTTGCACTTAAATGAGCCACTTTCCCATTGGGAAGTTTAGGAGGAGAGGGCAGCCATGGGCAACACAGCGGGAAGATGCTGCCTGTCACGATGCGCGGCCACCGGCGTGACCCAAAATGCTCCCAGGCCCATAGGAACCAGTTCCTATCAGCATGGTGGTTTGCAGAACACTGTTAACTGCCTTTGGATAACTTTGAATATCAACTAATTTATTGACAGACTCATCACTCCTCGTGACAAGCTATTTAATACAAATTCAAATACCATGCAAAATGTTTCTGGTTTACTTGAGAGCGTTTTGTGAATGGGTTTGCCAGGATCCTCCTTATTGTTCTTGTTATTATTTTAGAATGGGAAGTAACCACTGAGATCATAGAATCACGGAATGGTTTGTGTTGGAAGGAATCTTAAAGCCCACTCAGTTCCACCCCCCTTGCCATGGGCAGGGACACCTCCCACTGGGTCAGGGTGCTCAAAGCCCCATCCAACCTGGCCTTGAACATTTCCAAGGATGGGGCAGCCACCACTGCTCTGGGCAACCTGTGCCAGAGCCTCCCCACCCTCACAGGAAAACATTTTTTCCCAAGATCTCATCTCAATTTACCCTCTTTCAGCTGAAAAGAGCTCTACCACTATCCTTCTCAGCTCAGCTCCAGGCACTGCACAGCCCAAGACTCACTGGGCAAATTCAGGACACTGGATGTAAAACCAAAAGGAAGCATCAGTACAGGAGCAAAAGCTGAGCTCTCCATCCCTCCTGAGCTGAGAGGGAACGCAGAGGGGGTTAATTCACCCAGAAAGGGCCGTGCCCTGCCCGCTGCAATGTCAGCCCCAGCTCTGCACAACCAGAACAAAATTTGCCTTACCGTATTTAACCTAGCTAAAACTCAGTGTGGCCTGAATAGTTAGAGGAGCTACCAATTGCCTGCCTAAACCCCAAACCACACTGCCCAGGCTGCAGCAGCTCCATGCATTTTAACTGCTGCTCCTGCAGTTCCCGAGCGCAGCTCCAGTACACGCGCTATTCACCCAGATTGTGTGAAACAAAGGGCACACCAGCAGCCCACAATTTCTCTGAGTTTTGGAGAAAACAAACTCTCTCTGAACAGGATCTATTTCAACTAAATCTCTCTTCAATGCTGAGTAGTTTGAGGTGCAGTAGCAATGAAGCTGGAGGTTAACTGAGAGCCAAAACAGACTTAGAAGGTTGCTGGAACTACAGGAACGTCCCTATTTGTGGCTACTGGAAAGAGAAATGGGTTTGCCCATTTCTAGGCTGGTGTGAGCCCCTGGGGAACAACCAGGAAAGGGTGCAGATGTGAAGGACAGTGATGGTGGGGGAGGAAAAATCAGAGTTGATTCTAACGGTGTCAGCACGCTGTTGGTCTCAAGAGAAAGCATGGCCTAGGGACTGGTTCATCCCAGATTCACAGAGGCCAACGCCAGTGAAGAGCTGTAAAAGGAGGAGATTTGGTTAAAAACCTCCTTCCAAGGTGCAGAGTGGGGACCTGTTCTGCATGCACACCTGGGAAAGCAGGAAACCTGCCAGAGGGATGAAGTGCCAGAGCAATACAATGTAAAATACAGCAGAGAGCAACCCTGCAAGGAGTCCAAGCCCAGAAGGGGAAAGCAAAGATCCTTTACTGTAGGAGGAGAGCGGTGTCAGCACGGTGCAAAGTGAGCGTGGACTGTCTCCAAAGTGATCAGTAGCTTCTGAGTGGGAATCAAAGGAGTTCTAGGTTGGCTCCAGGCACCCAAGCGAGTCTGCAGAACCAGAGTTTGGCTGCTGTGGGGCCACCCCAGCGAGGAGAGTAGGTGAGGGACGGAGACAGAGCCGAGGCAGCAACCTGGGGACAGGGGGATGGAGCAGTCAGGAGAAGGTCTGGGGTCACTCCTGCACCCCCCAGTGCCACAGCCACATCACCTTTCATCCTTACCATCACCTGCAGCCTTGGGTGAACCTAAAGGCACACCCCTGAGCTGAGTTCACCCAGGCCACGAGGAACAGGGAGCAGGGTCCAAATTTGGCAGCTTAGATGCTTCTCCACTTGAGAGGCTTTGAAAGAGAATGTATTTTTGGAGCATTAAAGATCAACTGTTTCTGATTCGGGCCAATCCCTTTCAGGAGCAGCACCAAAGGAGGTCAGTGGGATGCGGCTGGTCAAATATTTTGTACATGAACATCATCTCTCACCCCCTCAAGTATTTACAGACCTGAGAGCATTTCCTGCTGTTTCCCCCCCCCGCCCCCCGCTGAACATTTGGTGTCTCTGTCTCTGCTTTCTCTAGCAGGATGGTGTGGTGCATCTCGGTCAGCGCTGAAGCCGTGAAGGACCACCCCAGTGCTGCCCTTCCATACGGAAAACAAAAACTAAAGTAGCACAACATGTTTAGCTACACAAATGGCAATGGATTTACCCAGAAAGCAGCAGAACAGCAGTGCAGGAGAAAAAATATGCGGGGGTGGTGGTGGTGGGGAGATGGGGTGGAAAGAGGGAGTTTTATTCTCCAGGGTTGGTCTGTAATCCTCATTCACCATATTTAGTAGGTTTGTGACTTGCCCTTGCTAGCTCATGGAGAATTCCCCCAAGTGTTTACTCCCACAACCTAGCAAATGCCTCAACACACATCATGGAAAAAATACAATCCACATCTTCACTCCCACTAAAGAAGGAATTCTAACTTGCCCGGCACAAACAGGGAGTATGTGCCTGTGAGAGAGACAAATACCGCTTCATTAGCTCGCCTCAGATGTGGTTTACTCCTCTGATGACCTGGTCAGGGCTGCACACCACCTCCCTCCCTTCCTTCACCTAAAGAACTGCCTGACCTTTGGTCAGAGCCATAGGGGCAGGAATGTTGGTCCTTTAACCCTTCGGCACCAGCGAGCTGTTCTAACTGGCTGACAAAGACGATAGTCGCAAGCTTTCCAGGGATCCAGAGCTGCCACAAGGAGTATGAGCAGAGCCCTGCGACACGGCTTTCTTCCTGCTGCAGTTGGGGAAGGACAGGCTTTGGTCCTGGAGAGCTGTGTCTACCACGTGCAGAATGTAGAAGCAGAAGCAGGATCACTGTGAGCCGAGCTTACAGACCAGAGATCGCTCTGGATTGGTTTTGCACCTCTACTTCAGAGCACAAAACCTTTGTAGAGGAAAAAACCAGACTAATTAGGTCACTTGGGTTTTCCCAGTGTGCTTCCAAACTGACCACATCACACGGACACACAGGAAATCATTTTAATTTGTCAAATGCAAAATCTACAACTGAGATACGTACAAGGTAGAGTAGAGCTGAGGAGAGGACCTGGAATGAGAACGCTTCAGCATTTGTGATTTTAGAAATGGGATGCAGTACAAACGCAGCTTTTCTCTACTGCTGTTCCCCAGGTTGGTCCCACCCTACCCGGGCATGGGGCACAGCAGGAGGACGGTGTACCAGAGGGCTGGCTGTAACCACTGGCAAGGTCTCTGGGACTGCCTGGTGAGCAATCAGAGAGGTGCAAGGACACAGAGCAGGCAGCAGAATTCAGCAATGTACACCCAAGTCCACGTGCATTTGATTTGGGCAGCCAGTGACAATGACTGGCCACCAAGCGTTGGCACGTGGTCATGGCCTGGTTGCATCAGTGGCATGAGGGCTGCTCACGTGCTCTTCTTAAAGAAAGCAAAGGCGACAGGGTGATGCCAACCACTCTCCTGCTACAGGAACATGACTTCTACCTGTTAACCCAGTGGCTAAAACCCAATTGGAGTCCTCATCTCCAGCAGTGTCTGCCTTGATGAAATCTGTGATACAGTGGCATGCAAAGGACATCGCTCAGACTGGAAACGCGTGGGCTGTAATCCCTGGCATTTCTCCAGAGAGGTGCATCATTACACTCTTAACCTCTACTTTGAGCATCTTACGGTGCTTTGCCCACCAAAAATCACACAAACTACTCTGAATTTTCCTCCAGCTCATCTTTTTTTTCTGTTATTTTCTTTTTTTACATACACATTCTTTCTTCTTTATGAGGAGAAACCACCTTTCTTCTAAGGACAGGCTGAGAAACTGCAATATTTACCTAAAATACAACACAAACATCTAATTAAAGGAGGGGGGAGGTGATTGGCAAAAGAATATTAAACCTTTTCAAGTCTCCTGAAATCCTTTGTGCGGAATAGCTTTGGGAAACTCGGCCTTCCGCCACCCTCCCCCTCTTGGAGAGCGTTCCCCAGGGCAGTGCCCAGGCTGCAGCTGCTGCTGCTCTGGGGGAGTCAGCCCAGCCTGACACACAAATAAATACCACATAAATAAATACTTTCTTCCACAAAGACCTGAGGAAGAAAAAAAACTGGGTAGGAGGAGAGGAAGGGAACCAAGGGGCTCTGGGATAACAGGGGGAGCTCGGTCTCAAACATGGAGGAGTGAGGAAAGGCAGGAGCGCTTGTAGCTGTGACCAGGTAAAACACAGATTTTATGCAAAACAGATATATTTGCATAAAGATATAGCTCTATTTTCAATCAGCCCCTCCAACCTTCAATCAGCCCCTCCAACCTTTACATCTCAGCATGGAGCCTCAAGAAAGGAAGGACTTAAAGCACAGGAAGGTTTAACACTTGCAGACGCAGAGGGTCAGCTTCACATGAAAACCAGCTCAAGCATATAGGATGGAAAAGGGATTTTGGCAGTTGAGTTCCACTGTTTTTCACCCACAGGTGGGAGAGACTGGAAAGTGTGTGTACAGCAAGGTGAAAGCACAGGATTGTGCATGGAGGATAAGTAGGTGGCAGCGGGAAACCCCGCCTGGCAAGGATTTTGTGTTGCTTAAGTCTAAGAAATTGTGTCCCTCATTGCGTTAACCGACAACTTCTGCAAAGTCTTCATTTGCATTTTAATGGAACTCTTTCTAGGAAGGTGCTGCTTGGACTCTGTCGCAATATAAAATAAAGAGATAATTAAAAACATGCTGAAGTTAAAAGATATTTCATTTTCACTAATCGGGTTTATTCATAGCCTTTTCAAAATCAAAGGTATTTAGGGTACGTAGGAGGGAACGGGGAGAGGGAAACACATGATGGAACATCTGTTTATTTAAATTACAGATTAAAAAGTGGAAAATACACTTTTTGAGAGGGGATGTCCTAAAGATTAAAAGCACCTTATAGAAATGGATTTGAACAACAAGCAGGCATAAAATTCAGCTCCAAGGTCTCAACAGAAGGTCTGCCTACTTGAAAGCCAGAGATGAAGAAAGTGTACAGGATGAGGGAAAGGAAACCACGGAGGCAATTTCTAAACCTTAGGCACGCAATTAGCTGGGCAACGACTGTGATTGCATGCCTAAGTCAGTTAACCACACAAGCAAATGTCCAACCCAAGCTACTCATATGTGGATTTCCCCAATTTTGGGCACAATCACAGCATGCAAATGTTGATAAACAGTTTGAAAATGTTTTATCTTCTGGCCCAGCTCTTGCTTTCACAACCCAGCAACCGCACAGATCTCAAGAACGATCCCCTCGCTCGCCACAGCTATCGCACAACCGATGGCCACTGCGTACACACTCCAGACCCATCCTGTCAAGCACTGCTCTCTGAAATATGGGGCACTTTCTGTCAGATCCTTCAGCGTTACAGCCAAAAGGGTAGAATCCTGCACTTTGTTGCAAGTCAAGTGTTTCATTCAGGCCCTGCCTGCACCCAACTCCTGCCCTGCCTAAACCAGGGCACTACTGGGCAGAGTATTCCACTCTCCCTGTGCACCCACTCTCTGGCAGTACAGGACCCCCTTGGTTCCCCCAGTTCTCCCTGGTCCCTTCTCCCTTGAGATCCATGCCAAGGACATGGATCTGTTGGAGTCAGTCCAGAAGAGGCCACGGAGATGATCTGAGGGCTGGAACACCTCCTGTATGAGGACAGGCTGAGATAGTTGGGGTTGTTCAGCCTGGAGGAGGCTCCGGGCAGACCTTAGAGCAGCCTCCCAGCACTGAAAAGGGCTCCAGGAAAGCTGGGGAGGGGCTCTTGATCTGGGAGGGCAGGGACAGGACAAGGGCAATGGTTTCCAGCTGAAAGAGGAGAGACTAAGATGACATTTCAGGAAAAAATGTTTTTCCTGTGAGGGTGGGGAGGCCCTGGCCCAGGTTGCCCAGAGCAGTGGTGGCTGCCCCATCCCTGGAGGTGTTCCAGGCCAGGTTGGATGGGGCTTGGAGCCCCCTGATCCAGTGGGAGGTGTCCCTGCCCATCGCAGGGGGTTGGAATTGGATGGGCAAAGTCCTTCCAACCCAAACTGTTCCGTGGTTCCGTGTGGAATATGACTGGAGGTCTGATAGAACAGAAGCACATACTCTGAAGCAGCCAGATGCCCTTTGCCTGCATTTGTCTCCTGTTCATTTTTACTGCACAGACGAAAATTCAAAGCTTTCGGGAGTTCGCGGGGGGGGGTGTGCTGGAACTGGGTGGGCTTTGAGGTCCTTTCCCACCCGAACCGTGCTGTCATTCTGTGAGCATCCCTGCCCCTCATCCCTGGCTCCGGCGTGGCTCCTGCGGAAGCCTGAGGCGGGGAAAGCCTAGGCACACAGCGCGCTCCCTCTCCACGACAAAGGGAGTCAAAGGACCGCAACCACCAGCACAACCTGCAGAGCTGAAGACATGATCCCCCAGCACCCCCCCTTCCCGTCCCGTCATGCCCAGCGCGGGCAGCCCCCATGCGCGCGCCCCCGCCCCCCCCCACTTCCGGTGTCCGGCAGGGGCAGCGCCGCCGCCGGCGCCCCCGCTCCCCCGGCGCAAGGATGGGGATAGTGGTAGTGGGGGAGAAGGGGGTGTGGCGGAGGGGGCGTGGCTTAGGGAGGCCTGTGCCCATCGCTAGCCAATCACCGACGGGCGGAGAGGAGGGGGCGTGGCTTAGGGAGGCCCGTGCCGAGCGCTGCCCAATCACGGGGCGTCGACTAGGAAGAGTGGGCGTGGCCAGCGCCGGCACGCGCCGCGCGGCACCGCCCACCCCGCCCCCCCGCCCGCCGCGGGCTCGCGCCCCGCGCGCCCGAGGGAGCGGCGGGAGCGCGCCCGGGCAACCCCCCCACAGCCCCCCCCTTGCTTCTTCCCCCCCCTCCGCCCTCTTCCTCCCCCCCCTTTCCCCTTCCCTTCCCCAGGCACGGAGTGACCGAGCTCCGGCCGCTCCCAGACCCCGCTGTCCTCCATGGGGCACAGGTAAGCGCCCCCCCCGCCCCCCCCAGCCCCCCTGAGGCGACACGGGGGGGAGAGGGCACCATGGTGGGACCCCCTCATCTCTACCTCCTTCTTCACCTTGAGGCCAAGCGAGGCGGGGGGCACGGCACCCCCCTCATTTACTCCCCCCCCATTTATCCCTTTTCTTATTTATTACCCCCCGTATTTATCCCCCTTCCCCCGATCCCGGTCGCTCCGTGCCCCACAAAGTGGGGGTGGGGTGGGGGTGAGGGGGCACGTGCCTTCTTTGGGACGCGATGCCTTATTTTGGTGTGGGTGGGTGGCTTAACTTGGTTAAGTGGCAGGGTTTAACCCCCCCCCCTTCCCCCCCGGCCCTCCCCTCCTTCCCTCCTTCTCCACCTCCTCCTCCCCCCCCCCTCCCCCCGTAACCTCCAAAAGGGGAATTTTCCAGCTGGTAATTTCTGCTGCGTCAACACCCAGCTCAAGGGAGAGGGAGAGAGAAGAGAGACAAGGGGGGCATTTTAGCAGCCAGCTCCACTTGCGAATAGCCAGCCTCAACCCCCGGCTCCAGCCTTCAAACCCCCTAAAAACCAGCATCCGTGCAACTTGGACCAAGAGTTTTGTCAGGAGTGTGGTTCAAAACTGCTTGGAAAAAGGGATGAGGTAATAATACTGGTGAGGCATGTTGTATTTCTCTCTCTCTGCCTGTCTTTCTCTCTCTTTTTCTCCCTTTCCTCTCTCTTCTTTTTTTTTTTTTCTTTAAAAAGCCAGGCCTGTTTTGGGTTATTGTCTCCCCCTAAAGCCAGACACAGATCGCCTGGCCTTGCCTCCATTTTAATTGCAGGCTGAAATGGGGGAAGTGACCCTCTTTTTTTTTTTTTAAAAAAAAAAACAAAAACAACCAAAACCCCAACAAATAAAAATTTAAAAAATACCGTTGCTCCTTTAGGGAATGTAGGTGATTTTTCATCAGGCTGTAACAAGTGCAAAAGTGGCTGGAAATGTTTTCTGTCATGCTGGGAAAGCACTGAGGTGCCCTCTTTTCTCCCCCCTCCACCCTCAGCTTTCTCCAGGAGAAAGTGTGTTGTGTGAAATTTGGCGGAGGGGAGAAAAGGAGAGGAGCCTTGGGAGGTGCGGGGAGAGGCAGAGGGGCTGTGCGGCTGGATTGCCTTTGTGTCTCTGCAAATAGACATGTCAGTTCCCAAAGTCATATAAGTAGTGCCTGATAACTCAATCCCGGGTGACAAACAGAGAATGGAGCAGGTTCGCAGGGCTGTAATAGTAGGAGGATTTCGCTTTTGAAATGAAAGGGAGGAGGGGAAAAATATGCTGGTACATCGTGAGAAGGGTTCTTGGGGTGCGTTATTGTGAAACTGAGCGTTCGGCTGGAATCTGGAGGTAGAAACCCCTATTTATTTATTTTTACACCTGACAGGGGAAAGATAAACAAAGGAGAGTTTAACTGCTCTTTAATGAATTCCGCATGCTTTTTATTTTGCAATCTCAATGATTCATTTGGCAAGCCTTACAGGACCGGATTATTATCAGCATTGTTTAAAGCCCTGCTAATTAGGAGATGTGTTTAGCAAACAGCGGTATTGTAGACACCTGTACCAAAGTTCTTGCGTGCATTTTAATGGCATCGTTGCTATAATTTTTAGGATATAGTCTCTGTAATGTAGATCTAGGGCTCAGTTCTTGAACTCGATCGAGTATTTATGACAAGTGTGGATTTTACCTGTGTACAGAGAGCAGCCTGGTTACTGATGCATTCTATGTATTTTCTCCAAAAGGAGAGGGAGTATTTTTCTTTTCTATTTTTTTTTTTTTCGTGTGGGGATTAAAAGGAAAAGCCCCTCTATCCAAGAAGAGTGAGAAAAACCTTATTTGGAGGAAGGAGCCCCCTGTGACAGGATAGCTCCACTTCTGTCAATACCTTGCTTGAACATTTTATGTTTTCATAGCATCTTTTAATTGAGAATAAAGTTTTACTTTCCCCTAGTAAATTCTGACTGGCTTCTCTCTCCGTTTGTCAAGTTTTGTGTTTTGAAATCCTTAGTGATGGAAAAAAAATGGGTGGAGTGTATTATTAGTCATAGTATTTTCAACATGTGATGAGGAATTATCGCTTTAAGGTGTTTTTTGGGGAACTGACAAGGAGTGGGTAGAGGGAGAGCTGCAGCTGTGTTCAAGGGAGCTCCCAAACAGGTGTTCCTGAAAAATATCCCTTGTTTTGGTACAGCAGTCTGATAACTGAAACAGAAAACTAGTCTTTTGTTTTTGATGCAGCCTGTCCAGGAGGGGGAAACTTGCTCACAACTAAACTTCTCTCGTGGTTGTTCTGTGCGTTAGCTTTGCTGTAATTGAGTCAATTTGAGTATGGTACTGAAAAAAGGATATTCTGATACTCCTAATGCTAGGGGTTTGTTCCTGTATTTTAAATGCTGCTCTGTTGTAGGGTGTGTAGGATTGAGCCTTTGAAAACAGGACCTGTACATGGGGTTCTTGGAGACTGAAGAAAATGGGCCACTTTCTCCCCGTGGTCTTTGTTTTCTGGGACAGTTGTACAACAGTGGATATGTTCTTTGCAAGAGAATCTTTTTTTTTTTTAAACTGGAAGTGCTTAGAGGAAAACCAGTTTAGCAGTCCCCCCCTCGCCCCCCCCCTTCCAGCAGTCCTGCCTCCAAAGGAAAAAAAGCCTCCTATTTGACGGATCCCTTATTTGCTGTTGATATGCCTGCTTTTCCACCAGCAGCGTGGTGTGGTGCTGGGAGGTTGAGCAGATTCTTTTTGTCTTTGCTTTCCACTTGTGTGGATTGTTTTGGTTTTTTGCAAGATACGTGTTTTTGAAGTTTCTAAGCAAAGTTTCCTGCCCTCCCGGCAGCGCCAGGCTGACACACAGCCCGAGCTTTTGCTGCTTGCTTTCAGAGCAGAATTATTTCAGAAACAGCTCAGCCTTTCCCAGGACATTTTTCCCTTTCGTGCTGGTTTTACCGGCAGCTCCTGCCTGCTCTGTAAAGCTCCCAAGACTCCTCCTAAAGCATTCACAAGGGCTTTTCTTGCTCCTCTGTGCGTAGTTTAATGGGCAAACAAAAGGGCAAAGGAAGGGTTTAGTTTTAGTCTTTGAAGAGCTACCTGCAGTTGTAATGGTTATCCCACATGTCTGTCATAATTCCCAGGAGCCAGCGGTTCGTGTCCATTCCTGGCTGTGAGTGTTGCCCTAGAAAATTCTGACACAAAAGGATTCATGCTGTGTTTGTATTTTGCTTCTGGCTTACGACTGGCTTAAATATTTCCAAGTGCGTCGCTTACCTGTGTTTTATGTCTGTGATATTTGAAACTCAAAATGTGCTGACAGTGAAAGTGAGCAGTGGGGCCGATAGCAGGGTCACACTGGGCGAGAGGACAAGGACCTGCCGCAGCTGAGGGACAGAGGGACGCATTCGGTCTGTGGGAAGCACTGCCATCCGGCTCCACACCTAAGGATCCCTGTGAGTGGTTCTGGGATATTTTGGTCAAATACAATGATAGTCAGGACTCCGGTTGCTTCCAAACTTCACTTTATTCCATCTTGAGGGCTTTTTGTTTCACAGGGCAATATGTTTGTGTTACAGCCCCCTTAAATACAGCCCTCAGTAGTTGGTTCTCTCCGTTCCCTCTAGATCTTTAGTCCTTTAGGCAGGATGCAAAATAAAAGCATGGACTGCTTATTGCAGGACTTTTTTCTCATGAGATGCAAGAGGAAAGAATCTCAACTTCCTCAAACAGTTCAATAGTTTTCTGGTTGGCTGCCTTGGTGTATTTGGATGCAGAAGGATATCCACTTTAGAGGGACGGCTGCTTGGGGTTCACTTCCCATCCTACATCTACATGAATGTGCTTCTGCTGTAACTGCTGTTTCTCAGTCTCTGCTTCGATGGAACATCGGTACTCAGCTTTACTCAGCTCTTCCAAAACATTTTCTCTTATGCTGATGAAAAATCATAGTTGTGCTGAAAACGCTTGTTCTTCATTAGTGCAAACTAGAGTGAAGCCCTCACTGGATTTCCTAGGAGATGCGGTGGTGTTCCGAGACCGGTGGGTGGGCTGTGCTGTCCCTTACCACGCTGCTGCAGTGCCGTTGTTTTATGAACAGTTGCTTTAACTTTCCTACATGTCCATAGATTTAAGAGACATCAGAGTGCTGTTGCAGTGTTGGTTTGGAATAGCTTCCGAGTGCTTCACAGGCAGGATGGAATCCTTGATGGTAATTCTAATCAGATGGAAATGTGTTCCACTTGGTGGTGTTCTGTTGCGCCTGGGTACACGTGCATCGGAGCCAGCAGCGCAGCAGCAGTGCTGAAATGTAACAGGTAGATGCAGAGTTAGAGCCAAAACTCCCCTTGGGGGGTGTGGCTTGCTTTTATTCCAGCCCATGCAGCGCTGAGCCCTTCCGTCCCATTACTGGTCTCAGTAACGTGCTCAGGAAGAGAAGTGTTCTGCAGATGTTGGAGTTGCCTGGTATTTGCTTTATGGTAAAACTGAGTTTAGGTCTCCTGTGGTGGAACAAGGTGTCAGGAATATTCTACAAACACAGCCACCAGCTTGTATGGGGAGTAAAATAAACTTAGTAACAAGAGTATCAGACTCTACCAGAAATGTAGTTACATGATAACCCTACTTAGAAAAGAGTGTACTGAAGAGTATGTTTATACCTGGGTATGCTTAAATACTCAGTTATCTTTCCTAATTATTTCCTCCTCATGTGTAGAACACACTGCTTGTTCCATCCAAGTAAGTTTGCTTCCTGGTATTTCTTACCTTCTGATGAGGACCTCTGCAGGAGTTGGTGTTCCGAGCAGTTAGCTCACACTTTTTGAGGACAGGGTTAAGCAAAATTCACACCTTTTTCTCTAATACACCATTGGAGGAAAATACCTTTGTGACCAGAACTCAGATCATGCTCTGAAACAGAATTGCTGGGCTGTGTTAGCCATTAGGTGCTTAAAATACGCAAACCCGACACCAACTAATTTAAGTACTGATAAACGAAGTAGTCAGGATGCAGTGCTCCTAAAAGCCCTGCCACTGTAGCACTGGAGAACGAGGCGGTGGCTATATATAAAATGAGCTGATTGACTTCCTCTTTATTGCCACTGTATCCTTCTTGGCTTCAATCCATGTCTTTTTTATAATAGTTGATCAAATCTGGATTATGAGATTTATGCTAAGAAGTAAAAAGGGACACTTACCCAAGGCACTGAGTGCTTGTGCTGTGAATTACACGAACGAAATTAGACTGTTCAGAGCTCTGTGTGTGTTATCTTTAATTTTGGACTGGTTGATTTTACTCTTGGATTATTCTCAACTCCTTATATGTCTTTTCTGTCTTTTAGATACTTTTTCCCTCAGATCCTCCCACCACTATACTTCTCTTATAAAATTATCTCAGTTCTTCCTCCTCCTTTTCCTCCCTCCCTTTTAACGTACCAAGTTTGGGAACTTTAGCAAAGATCCCCTTGTTAAAAAGCCGAAAACCAGTGAGAGAGTTTTTGGGGAACCGTTCTTCAGGGCAATTCCAGTGTGATGTGCTTCCAGTTCTTGAATCCTCTTTTTTTTTTTTTTTTTTTTGGGGGGGGTACTTTTTATGTTGTTTATTTGTCTAGACTGCACAAGAGCGCAGTGTTTTTCCGTAGATCACTTCTGTGACTCTCTTTTAAGTGGAAGCTTAAGCTCTTGTAGGAGTTAATGACGCTTGGCCAGGTATCTGTCATACTAGCCAGGAACATTTGGATTGTTTCAGGCTGTTTGTTAATCTTCGCTGCTAGAGTAGCAGATATAGCTAAATTTGTACATTTTTTGATACCACCAGACTTCTCAAGCCTGGTACCCTGTAGGACACTTGCTTCTGATGTGCTCTTCCATGTTCTGCAGTGTCCATGGCATGGGTGGTGTTGGGTCTGTTCTTCTCTTGGTGCAACCAGCTGAGAGAGAACGGAGATGAAAAACGGGAATAATACGAGCCGCTGTTTCTGTGCCATGGTGGAGAGAGAGGATAGAGAGACAGGCAGAGAGCTGGGGGTTATGGGGAAGAAAATAAGGCAAATGCGGAGTGCAGTGGAAGTATCACTGCAAATGAGTGTTTTGAACTGGAACATGCACCTAGTGCCCTGCTGGAAAGGTGCATCCTGTTGGATTAGCAGTGTTGCCAGTTGGAATATTGTATGTCAGGCTGTGTGGCGCTTAGGGGCATGGAAATAGAACTTTTCCCTCCTGGTAGGTGTTTGTGTGTTCTCCTGTATCTTTGCAGGCTTTCTTTCTTCAGAATTTTTACATTTGTCTGAGGAACAAGAAGCTTTATGTAGAGCTTCTGTGCACGCTGTTCATTAACTTGAGGGTGATGCTAGCTTTTGAAGGCTGAGGTTCTGTTGAGTTGAGGAGAAACAGAACTTCGATATCTGACTTCTGGATAATGTGGGCACAGATTTTTCCTGTAACCTTAGGCAAATATGTTGGTTTGGTGGGGAATCACAGTAACAGTGAGGTGAATCCCAACCCCATCTGAAGCCTGTGGATGGTCAGGAAACGTTAGCTAAAACTTTGTAATGTTAACTAGAATGAAGAATAGTGTTAAAATTGTCTGAAATCCTCATGTAAGGCACTGTTTTTTACACTGGCTTCTTGAAAGTACTTCTGTCTGAAGCATAGTCAGAAATTGTTAACAGTCATGGAATTTTTATGTTAAACTCCTCCTTTGACTTAGGAGATAGATAATTTTTTTTCCTGTGTGCTTGATTAGAGAAATATATCAGAATATTTCTTGTTTGAGGTAGCAAACAGTTTTCTAAGTGTGCAGTTACTTTAACTGTTGCTTGTAATCATGTGACACTGAAGGTTTTTGTAAGAAGTTAAAGTTGAGATTTTAATTTTTGCCTCCTGTTCTTTCTGTTCTCAAATACAGGACATGTGATGAACCTTTTGGAGCTTGCTGCCAGAGATTGTTCTCCTCCCTCCAATAAAACATGCCCTATCCAGCTGTGAAACATTGCGACGTTTGTTTTTGCTAACAAGAAACATTTTCAAAGATTGGTAAGTTCTCAGGATTTCAAGGTGTTTTTGCGATGTCAGGGAAGGAGAAAGAGGAGCTGGAGATCACATTGTCACAAGGACTTCATGAAAATTTGACTTAACATTGATAACAGAGGCTTGTTTAGAAACCGTGCTCTGCTGCAGAATTTGGCCTGTTCTCCTGCTCCTGCCCTGTGGTCGAGGTGCCTCCATTCATCATAGAATTTTTTGGGTCAAAAGGGACCTTAAAGCTCATGCAGTTCCAACCCCCCTGCCACGGGCAAGGAAACCTTCCGTTGGATCAGGTCGCAGTCACTCGGTTCTCTTCTGTTTCTTTAGAAGAGGAGAACAGGCACAGAGCTCAAAGCAAGAAAAAATGCAGAGCAGTGCAAAATAGTAAAGGTCTTGGCTTCTCTGTTCTTACCAGGCTGTTCTGGCCCACTTTGTGACCCTGTGGCAGAGGTGGAAATGAGAGTCTTGACAACCCCAAGTCTAAGTGGAAATACGTATAACTCCTACGCATTGCCCACAGAATCGGTTCCTGTGTGTTTGTGTTGATCTGGCAGCCTTGCTCCCCTGTTTTATTTTTTTAACTGTCTAAATAACAGGACTAGAAAGAGCCAGCCAAAACAATCGCTATGGAGAAGCATTCGGAATCAGAGAAAGGCGAGACTTGGCAGTCTGAAACAGGAGTTGAGAACAAAGTCAGTGGTATTTGCTTCAATTGGGTCATATTTGTTTTCAAGCTTTTCACAGTTCTGCTTGTTGCCATAAGGATGGTTGGATTTTCCTTATGACTTCATTTGTTTACCGTTTACCGGTTATGACATTAGCTTGTATTGGAAAAGCTTTCCTAATTTTACCTTCTGATGTTTTCCTTCGCAGTCTGTTACTACAGGTCAGTCCTGACACCAACAGCACTGAGCGATAGCTTATTGTGCTTAAGGACTCTCACCTGTCTGTTGGCGATGTCTGAAGTAGAGAGATTAGAAATAGATGACGAATGCTTTGCTGCTGTCACTAACAGTGTATAAACAGCATAAAGTTTTAAATAAAGTGTAGTCAGAAGTTCTAGTTGCAAGTGCAGTGAATGTGGTATTCTGAAGAAAATGAAGTCTGTTTTGTGTGAGAAAATGAGATGAGCGTAGTAGTGGATGCATCCTCACAGACAAAATATGCTTTATGTAGATAAATATTCCTATTATTTTTATGTTGTGGTCATTAACATTAATGTTTTATCTGAGAATTCTGTCTGTGAAGGTGCCTCACTGCACCCAAATACCTGTGTTGTACACAGATTTTCAAAATCCTGAGGTCATTCAGTCTCTCACCCTGGAATGGCACCAGCCCGTAGAAACCAGCTGTCAAACGCCATTAAAAGAGGAAATTCTCTTCAATATTCCATTGCGAACCTGAGGTTTCTTTTTTCAGGAGTTGCACTGGTAGCTTTTTAACCTCAATGTTTTATAGGTCAGGTAAGGTGAATTAGCACCCTGCAGGCTACAAATGTCTCTTTAAAAAAGTCATTAAAGTGAGAATGTTTTGAAAAGCTCCCAAACAGGAAACGCTGTTGTTTCAAGGACCTGTTTGAAGTTTTAGTGTCTAATTTTAGACTTTTTCTTCCCATGCTTTAAGAAGTAACTCTTGCTAATGTTATTGCAGAAAGGTATCCAGGCTTTAATTACCTGCCGTGTGTTGTAGCTCTGAATGAATATTTTTGGGGGGTTGTTAGGTCGTAAATAGGGGTGTTATAAATGTGAGTTTGGAGGGAAGGGACTTGATGTTTAGTAATCCTGTAGTGTAACCTAGCAGCTTCTTCTGGTTTGGTTTTTGTCATAGCTCTGTCTCCTGCAAGAGTCGCAGTGGTGCTGTCAGGTTGCAGAGCCGTGCACTACCTGTGCTGCCCTGGGGCTGTTGATGTCCTCAGCTGCCGCAGGAGAAACTCCAGACCTGGAACCCAGTTTGTTACTGGTAAGAAGTGATTGTCTTGGGGTTTATTATGTTTTTTAATATTCAGGTTTGCATGTTTTCACTAACAAAATCACTACAAATCTATTCTCTGCTTATTACGTTGAGAACACTGTAGCAAAACCTGCTTGTCTCGTGTTTTTTCTTTCCTCCTATTTTTAACTTTATGGTCTCTAGATTTCTAGTTCTAATTTCTAGTTGCTCTCCTTCCAAGATTTGGAGGTCAACAATTTTCCCTTAGCTTTCATTTTCATACCTGATTGTGTCTTTAAATTCTTCATGTGCTGTCAGAACAATGAAGGGGAATAAACGGATTTTTCTAAGAGTCCTTCAGAAATTCTGTCTTTTGGTTGCACTTCCGTAATGTCCAGCATCTGCACGCTATCGCTGGCCCTGTGATATCAGATCAGTAGTTTGACAGGTCAAAGGCCAAAGCTAAGTCTCTGGTTTGAAGTTCTGGCGCAGAGAGTGAAATTTTTCATGAAAGCTCCCTGTTCTTTATGTTATGGAGTTAGATTTTGCTTGTGGTTTGCATTTGGATTGCAGAAACAAGGAATTGATGCTATGAATGACTAGAAGCGTGTGGTGTTTTGCATGTCCTTACTCTTTTTGCTGAAATTGGCTGCCTTTTAATTCCTAATTGTGTTCAGATCTATGTATTTTCATGGCAGAAGCAATTGTAAACTGATGATGTGGGCTTAAGTGTGTTGTATTTCAAGCCTGAATCGAACCTGGCCCAATGGGAAGCTGAAACCTCGTCGCGTGCACTGGGAAGTAGCGGTTTGAGTGATTCTTTCACCAGTGTGTTAAGCTGCTGGAGGTGTAGTGCTTGCTCTGCTGCTGCTGTTTGAACTTTACTTATGGGCTTTTCTGGATTGTAGGTAGTACAGAGACACTAAACAGAGATGCAGTTTGAATGCCGGCAGTGATGGGGTAGCGTTGGGTTGAAACTGGATCCTAATCAGGCAGGTGTAAATTAAATATTGGTAGGGCTTTGGGGTTTTTGTGCCCTGCAGTCATTCTCTCCCAAATTCTTGCCTTTTCCATAGCTCTGTTGTATTGCTCAAACTGAGTTCTGAAACTTTTATTTTCTTCCTGAGACTCCTAACCCATAAGGGTGAACAGGCACCGATGGGCTGTAATTAAGCATTTGCATCCGTAGTCATAAGGGGAAAGTGGCACACTTGTTTTCGTGAAACCATGAGTTGAAACTAACCTCTTTGGCCCAAGGGTCTGGGTTGTCTGTTTACAAATGCCTGCCTGTTTATCTCTGAATGCAGAGTTGTGGTTGGAATGACCAACTTAAACAGGAGTCATCGGCTTTGCGAATCAGAACAGGGTAGAGGAGTTTCTTTTGGCAACTGTTTGTATTTGCATCTACTTTGAGCAAAACTGAGCGTACAGGGGGGCAGAGGAGGTTGGAACTGTGTGATCTTTAAGGTCCCTTCCAACCCAAACTGTTCTATGATTCTGTACAAATATAATTTGGGGCTGTCTGGTATCAATAAATTGAAACCTCTTCTACAATCCTGTGCTCTGCTTCAAACGCACATATAAGAAGACACTTCACTCTGGACATTTGTACTTGCCAAGCCCTTGAGCAGTGCCTTGGCAGGGAGTTATCCATGAATATCCTGAGTTCTGCTTTTCCTCTCATTTAGGAGAGTAAGTATAGGTACCCTCCTCTCCAGTTGCTAGGGTTACACCAGGGGTTTTGTTCTCCGTTCTTTTCACCACAAGGCACATGGATAGGAGGAACCTTGTGCATTTCTGATGTCTTTAATTGGATAAAAGTGAAACTCGTACACATACTGCCTTGTTGTGCAGGAAGGCGTTTCAAGCCTAAGCTCACCTTACAGAACTCCTTGACAGAGGAATTTAAAAAATGCTGGAATGTCTTGGGAGTGGAGATGCAGAAAGGACACAGGGGAAGCAGAGAAGTTGGATGTGTTTGTTGGGATTTTGTGTGATAGACCATTGGAGTGAATTGGAGTTCTTCCTTAATCTGTTTGTGGTGTTCTCCAAAGGGGAGGGGGAGTGGGAGGAAACAGCGCATTTTTGGTTAAATTCCAGTTGGCCTGTTTTCTCTGGGGAGTGTGGAGTGGCTGCTGAGGAGTACAGCAGTAAGGGTTTGGGACTCTTAACTTATGTCCTTAGTATTAAGTGTAGAAACATGTTCAGAAAATCCTAACAGACTAAATGTAAGGTAGCTTAAAGTTTTGTTTTGCTTATTCTGATGGAGCAAAAAGTTAACAAACCAACCCCCCACCAACACCATAAACCCCAAGCCCCCTTCTAGTTCAGGGTGGTATTTTTCCTGTTTTCCTTCTGAGGGAAGAGAGGTTTATTTTTGTCCCCGCTCTTTCCCAGGGGAGTGTGCTGTAGGGGCTTTCATCTCTGTACTCTGCTGTGGCTTTGTGCCAGAATTCACATGATGCAGCGAATTTTAGGATTTGTACCCCTTAATTTCACCAGTGTTAAGATTTTGGTAGGGAGAATTCTTACGGGTACATTTGCTGAGCGGTTGGCTTTGTAAGTATCAGTGGTTACTCTCTTCAAAACTCAATATTAGGTGAAGATTGCGTTTGTTTACACTCTCATTGTTTCATCTGGTGATATTTTCATGTTCAAATAACGGTACTGATAGCGCAGAATGAACAGGTTTCATAGATGCTCTATTTGTAGAACGAGGCTCATTCTAGCTAGGGTTAAAGAAGATAAAATATTAATGTTTACTTTTTGGGCTAGGTTTTTGACAACATGGAAAATAAAAAGCTGGCCTGTTTCTTGACAGAAGTTGGCATGAAAGTGATTATTAAATCTGCTCGTGCTTTGTTCTTTTTGCTGTTACACACAAGTGTTGTTTGTTCAGGGACAAGTTTTTTAGTTATTTGTGGGGAAGCAGCAGACTTGAATTACTGTTTTATCTGCGAATTGGCCTGTGAAGGGAGCCTGATCTGCCATGATTTATTTTGTGGAAACCCTACAGATGAGCTTTCACGGTTCATTGGCTTCTGGGAAAGCTGCGTGGTGGCCATGTGCTGTCGTCGCAGGCCCAGCCCTGAAGGATTTCAGTAGGTGCTCAACTTTGAAATCCTTCGGTGGATTAAAGAAAACTGAGATAAAAAAATGTATTGCTGATCTTTGAGGTCTACTTCTGAAAAATCTTCAGTTTATTCCATCCTTACCATGCTTCCACTGCAAGTTTGAAAGGTGCTGCTGTTTTGAAGAAATCTTTCCACAACATCTTTTAAGCGGAGATAAATATCACTACCAAGAAAAGGGGAAAAAAAAGCCCAACTGCAAGCCACAAACCAGCAAGTAAAATTGGGAAATGAGCACAGGGTTTTGAAGCTTCCTGAATTTTTAACTACTAGCAAATTGCCTTAAAGTTAACTTGGATTAATTCCCTAGTGATCCTTGACATTAAACGGATGTTCTGGTTTGACATGGGTAGACAGAAAACTAATTAATTCCTCTGAATTTGAGGCATATTTAGTTGTCTCCCCCAAAGACCTCTCGTTTAAAAGGTAGACAAATGTTGGATATGGAACAATACGTGTGAGTTAGCAGGCCTTTAGACAGGGGAAGATCAAGACATCTGCAATAACAATTGCTGATTTGGAAAATGTTAGATTTTATTGATCGGGCTGAACGTGGGAGTAGCCACATCAATGCTTGCGTACTTAGAAATGCTGTGGTGTGCACACCTCTCAGCGGAAAGGAGACTGCACGTTGGTGGGCAGCTTCCCCTGTCATCTCTCTGTCTCCTTAAAGTACTCTGGAACGCAGGCGAGTTCTCTTCCCTTTGTACAGAAGAATGTGTATTCTCGTGATTTTTACTTGTTTTCTTATAGTATTTGTATTTTAGAATGTCTGGGTTTGCTTCCTTGTCCAAAAGGTGCCAACCCCTCGTCTGCTCTTGTTCCCAGTGTCCTTGGGATTGTGGGCAAGAGAGATAGGAGGGCTGTGTGATCTCACCGTGATGACACACTGTTGTTCATCTGTGGCTTGCCTGGAGGGTGTCTTCTGTCAAGAGCCTGGTGGGTGGAAGGGCAGGGAAGAGGCCAGTGGGGAACCTCACATGGATTTATTGTGGCTGTGTATTCAGTTAAAATCTCTTGACAGCTTTTCTCCGACTTCATTTCCTAAACAGGCTAGTAAATGCTTCAACCATGAGCAGCACCCTGCAGTGCCTGGACCTCAAACCAGTCCAAAGTAGCACGAGACATATTTTAATTTGAGTTCTGCCACAGGCAGCTTAAGCAAAGGATAAGATGTACCTAAATCAGACTGTTGTCAGCTGTGAGGGGGAGCCTGAACTAGGCTGAATAAAGTATGGAATAGTAAAGGAGTAAAATCTGAAGGAACTGGTATGATATCCAGGTGAAAAACATTCCAAAAGAAAAGCAGTTGTTGCATAAATTCACAAAAGCAGGTAAAGTCCTTGACAAATACTCCTGATGCTGATCTGTATTAATTGAGGAAGAGAAGATTATCCTTGCATGAGATTCCTGTCCCACCTCCTTCCCTGCTCCCATTCCAGGGAGGTGATGTCTTGGAATATGGATTTTGATACCTGTGAAGGATATGCAGCACAGTCTGAAACCTGATAATTGCTCCATAATTGTTTGCTGTGAGGTTTTGTAGCATCTTCCTCTGAATCGCGTGGATGTGGTCGCTATTGAGGACAGGATTGGTGATGGACAACTCGCGTTATCCTTTGTGGCAATTTGTATTTCCTGAAGGGACTAAGCTGACTCTTCAATTCCTAAAAGTAGACACAGTTGGGGTTTCTGGAATAAATACAAAACGGAGTTGTCAGTCTGCCTTACGAGGTGGTTCTTCCCAACATATAGAGGCCAGGAAGCGGTGGCCGTCACCTTCAGAGCCCGTCTTAGAGAGCTCTGCTAACTGGTTCCATTGCAGCCTTTTCAGGCCAAACACCTGCAAAATTAATTGTTATTTTCCCTTTACTCCCTGACTCAGGTTCTTGGTTTGATCATTATTTGTATTGTTTGATTATTATTTTTATTTGAGCTGGAGATGGCTTGTGTGTGCAAATTTGATGTGAGGTCTCCAGACAGATGTCAGTGGTGAGTAGGCAGTGTGCTCAGACAGTGTGGAGCTTCACCGTTATTGACCTCTTCCAGTTCAAATGAAGAAAGATGAGCTCCTTTGGGCGTTCTGTGCTTAATTGTGTCACACAGCCATACGGATCTGAAATAGCTGAACACCAGCTCGAACTGTTTGTGTTCCAGGAAGATGGACCTTCTTTTCTTGAGGGAAGCAAATGGTTTTCGAGGATCAGGGACCAGCTAGTCTTGCAAATTAGCATCTCCGATGCTGCTGTACAGAGAGAGCCATTCCTGCAGAACTAGCGAAGCTCATGCAGGCAATCTTAGGTAGCTTGAACCTTTGAATTGTCAGACAACTCTCCTGAAGAGAGAGGTCCTGTGTGGCCTATGTTCTGGGGACTGAGAGGTTGTTTCCTAACCCATAGTATGGGCTAAACCATAACTGTTTTGCTCCTGTAGATGATGATAACCAAGCCTAGGGCAAAGGGGCAGAAGGTCTATGGATCGGTGTTCCACAACACAGGAAACCCACTAGAGTGTGTCAGGAAACTTTCCTTATCATGGCTGTACTAGAACTGCCTGCTGCCGTGAGCTGATTCCAACAGGTGGGACTGGATTTGTGTTGGAACTGGAGGTATGTTAGAGAGTTGCTTTGGCTCACATCAGGCTCCTTACTGACCACTTATATTTGATGCTTCAAGACCGTAACACCTCAATGCCAGTAATTTTGGTTTCAACAGCAACCTTCAGCAGCCTAAATCTGGGCTCCTCACGTGTACGCCTGCCCAGCATTATGTTCAGAACGTGGTCTTGTCGGCTGAGACCAATTTTACAGTTGCCTGTTTTGTGGACCCACGCATGAATTTTACAGCTGAAACTTCTCAAATTGGAACAAATTTAAGTTGTTGAGAGAAAGGGTACATGTCCTCAGTGTTGTGTGGCAGCTCAGGCTCTTAATTAGTTGGACCATTAAAACACTGTTACATGGTGAATAAATCTTTGATGGTAACTTCCAAATAAGTGGTAGAAGCTAGATAAAATGGCAGGAATTAATGCCAAGGGATTTGCACTCACCCGTGTTGGTACATTGCTGCTCCATATTTATGCATTGCAGGTGGAATAAAGTTCAATGTGAAAATATTAGCACCACTGATTACATATGCACATTTAAGACCTTTATTTCTGTTCTGGGGGGTAAGAGCAGGATAGTTGGGAGCATAACTTTCAAATTATAGGTCTCTGTCACACTGCTGGCACTGATGAGCCTTTTTGTGGATAATACAGACAAATGTTATGAAAGGTGATTGAAAGTCCTATCTTCTCAGCTTGATGGACGCTTTGTTATTTTGGTCATAAGCATCCTTTCTAAACCTGAATGTTTAGGTGATTATTAGACTTTCCCTACCCAGTGTCTTAGGGTGATTAGGGTAAACGTGGAGATGTAAAGCCAAGGAAATAACATGCTTTATTGCAAAGGTACAAATCTTGTGCTTTTAAGTATTTAAGCTTCAAATAACGTTAATTTTGTGTTTCTAATCTATTGCCAGTTCAGTTTGGGTGGGGACTTCAACTTTTGTGATCTGTGGTCTTGGATTTGCTTTTACTCTTCCGACTTGGAAGCAGTATTTATAGCCCCTCCACAGCAATATAGCGAGGGAAATAGCTGGTTTCAATTGACTTTGGCTGCTTGAGGATTTCAGCGATTCAGTGTGCTTCACGCACTGCCTGTTCCTTTCAGGAAATCCTGTTGCCGAGTGGTCTCGAATAGTTGGTCTCTGTCAGATGGTTTCAAGTGCGGTACCACTTTCAAACCCAAACTTTGCTGAACCCAAGCAGCAAAAACTGACAGCAGCTTTACCCACCTCACTCATGGCAGGTTTTCTTACAAGCCTGTAGTGATTTTGTTATGAGACCCTGGAGGACTGAAGTTCAAATCTAGTCCCTTTTAATGTAAATTATTTGAAGTCTGTTTCACCATGTAACGACTGCACGGTGGTTGCAGGTGGTGGTTGTATTTTGTGGCATTCTTTCAAGATGAACCCGTTACTTAATTTGGTACAACTTGGGGTTCGTCTTCGTCTCAGAGAAACGCGCCTGTGAGGTTATGTTTGTTTTTGTAATGCTGTCATTTCCTTCTCTATCCAGGACTTGTGGAAGAGGAAGCACAAAGATTTCCAAATGAATAACCGAAAGGAAGATATGGAGATCGCTTCTCACTACCGTCATCTGCTGCGGGAACTCAACGAGCAGAGGCAGCATGGTATCCTCTGTGACGTTTGCATCATTGTGGAGGGGAAGATATTTAAGGCTCACAAAAACGTTCTGCTCGGGAGTAGCCGCTACTTCAAAACGCTGTACTGCCAGGTCCAGAAAACCTCAGACCAGGCCACAGTCACCCATTTAGACATTGTCACTGCACAGGGCTTCAAGGCAATCATTGACTTCATGTATTCAGCGCATCTAGCGCTGACCAGCAGGAACGTCATTGAGGTGATGTCGGCTGCCAGTTACCTGCAGATGACGGATATTGTACAGGCCTGCCACAACTTCATAAAAGCAGCTCTTGACATAAGCATTAAGTCCGATGCCTCAGATGACCTCGTTGATTATGAACTTGGAGCCCCTTCCAGCAGTAGCACGGATGCTTTGATCTCCGCCGTGGTGGCTGGCAGGAGCATATCTCCCTGGTTAGCTCGGCGAACCAGTCCAGCAAACTCTTCTGGAGATTCCGCTATTGCCAGCTGCCACGAAGGAGGGAGCACTTACGGAAAAGAGGATCAAGAACCAAAAACAGACAGCCACGAAGACGTTTCATCCCAGTCTCTTTGGTCAAGTGACATGGGCTATGGGTCTTTACGTATCAAAGAGGAACAGGTTTCACCGTCCCATTATGGAGGGGGTGAACTGCATTCTGCCAAGGATAGTGCAATACAGAACGCATTTGCGGAACAAGGAGTAGGGGATGGCTGGCAACCCACTGGCCGCAGGAAGAACCGCAAAAATAAAGAGACTGTGCGGCATATCACGCAACAAGTGGAGGATGACAGCAGGGCAAGTTCTCCAATGCCGTCTTTTTTACCTGCCTCAGGGTGGCCGTACAACAGAGACCCAAGTAAGTCATTCTGATTTTTTGTTGAAATTAAAGATGTTAATTGGATCTGTTTGCAGTATGATCTTATCAGTCTTCAAAATGTACTAGCTTGCCAGAACCTGAAAAATGCAGAAACCTGTGTTGCCAGCAATTCAGAAGACTCAGGTGCTGGTGCTTGGTTTGCAGCAGTGCAGGCTGGTTCTGCTGTGAAAGAAGTTGGTAGTTTGGCTTTGGCTGTGAGTGTACAGTGGCCTAAGTGACCCCTAAAGCATCCTTCTAATAATTGGAATTAATGAGAGAAAAAGCTGAAATTTATTTTAGCAAGTGGGCAAAGTGATGTCAAGGTTGAAAAATATTCCTTGCAGAGTGTGTTGGTGATGTAATTATATCACACAGAGGCGTAATTTACTCCTAACGGTACTGAATTCAGTACTTTCCCATATTGAGATGTCACTTTCTTGTGTGTAAGAGCTTATTGCTCCTATGGCCAGAAAATTGTTTAGTAACACTTAAGAATATGTGGGGTTTTGAGGTACTACTAGGGCTTAAAATGTATTTTGATGTGTGACTACGTGTTGTCTGTGCTGAGCGACTGCTTTTGAAGTGTAGAGCTGGGGAGAAAAATGTTCCTTGACTTCTGAATCTTCAGCAGTTATTTTTCTGTCTCAAGATAACAGTCCTGTTTGATTCATTAATCAATGGCAGTTAATAGATCCAGGAATGCTACTGCTGTAGGGGTTTGATTTTTCCTCAGGGCTTTAAGGGAACATGGTATTAAAACTCTCCCAAGCTGATTTGAAGAACTCAGTCCATGCTGTGAGTTAGCCTATGTTTCACTGCATACCAGAATCCCAGTCAGCCAGCAGAAGGCTGTGTGAGAGTATATACCCTTACGTTGCCAAATTCAGATGAAAAAACAATATAAATAATATTGAAAGTCTGAGGAGTTTTCATGGGCTGAAAAAGGCTGTTTAAGTTGCTTACATACTGAAGTTTAAATGTGGTTTTGTTTGACCAGCTAACTCTCTACAGATGTCTGTAGATTTGTTATGTTTTACAGTTATCTGCTGCAGCGAGCTTGCATGTAATTATTCTAATTGGCTGATGATAAAATCTAAACAATGTCAGTTAGAAGGAAAATGTGAGATAACAGTGATTTATGACGAATCCTGTTTTTATAATGTGTGTATTTTAGGTCTGCTTTGAATGAAGATTCAGCATGGATTGCCCAGTGTGCTATTCACACGCAGATATTTCTTGCTTTCATGACATCCCATAAACACACCTCAGTCACAGGTCGTGTCTGTGGGGTTCAGGCAGGTACACGAAGGGAGCCACATGTGCTGGAGTGGCTGCTGAAGCAGAACTGCGACTCCAGTCGCCTCAGCAGACTGGTTATGGGTTGAATGTCTTTATATGATTGCAAACAGTACCAAGTCTGAAAGACTGACTGGAAGCTGAATGGTGTCTGGATTACTTAATTGTTAAAGAATTAAATACAAGTGGCCTTTTTCTTTCCAGCTGTTTGCAGATGAGAGGAAGATGGCTTCTGGTGTTGACTCAGCGCAGTGCTGAGTGCATCAGCAGGCACAATCCAATTATTTGTTCCAAATCTTGTCCTAAATGCAGTTTCCAATAAAAGAAGTGTTTATAATGATGGGAAAAGGGAAGCTGGATGGCAGTGGCTGGGGGACAAGTTTCAATATTCCACTGGTGCTGGTAAAGCAAAAGGAAAAACTGAATAACAATGTTTCTCACTGTCCAAAAGGAGAGAAGTGCCAGAGCCGAACAGGCACAGGGGCTGTGTGTGTTGGCAGCAGCCAGCCAGCCTGGCTGCTCCAGGAGCAATGTGTGCCCAGGAAAAGTGATCGTGCTGAGTGAGGGGAGGTTGGGAGGCTGAGTGCTCCTGGTCTCCCCATGCTGGCCATCTGGAGAGGTTAGCAGAGGTGAAATTCAGCTTTGTGCCCTGTGGAAAGGGATGTCTCTGCTCTATGGGGCTTGCCTCATGGGGCAGAAGCACACAGCAGGAGCCCTGCCTGCGTTTTAGTTTGAATGTTCTTGTCTTTTGGGTGACTTTGGAGTATAAACTCAGAGGTTTTGAGATGTGTGCATACTCCATTGCAGTTCACGCTTGGATGTCTTGCCAGCAGCGTGGCTCTCGTGTGCATCTGTGTGTAGATGGGTGGTGTCGGTGAAATCTGAGTTGATCGTTTCTCTTTCAGCATGAGGTGAAAGCATCCCCACTACCTGAGACCACAACTATCTTGGACCGTGCAAGAAGTAGGGTGTTTTGATCTCACATTATTTCCTATCTCCAGCAGGTGGAAGCAGCCCTCTTGTGAACTGTCTCCCTGGTTGTCAAGCTACAGGATTCTCCTTAGGTTTGTGATTGGTACCCCAGGTCCTTCACCTCCCTGCTGGAATTCAGAAGTATTCCAGAGAGGTTGAAAACTTGGCTCCAATGTACGAAGAAAAATCAGTTCTCTTGTGTGAAAATGGGTAATGGCGAGTGTCTGCACTGTGTGATAGGTGTTCAGTTTAGATTTCAGCTTGAAGCGCTCTCTGATTTAGGAGCATTGGGCTTCATTCTTTAAAACAGACTTCGTAGTCCAGAGCTCTTTTTATTTTACTCATTTATTTTAGAAGTGTCTCTATCCATACTGTTCATAGCTCAGGCAAAAAGGTACTCGTTTGCTGAGGAATTGGTTGTTGAATGTTATTTGCTAAGTAGCTAAGAGTGGGAAAAGTTACCTACAGCTCTTTGTTCTTTGAGGCTCACTCACTTCTCTGATCTGTTCATTTATTCAGATCTCTTTTCAGTTATTTGAAAATGCTGCTAGTTCAATCTGAAAGCCCTTGCTGTGGGGTCGTTTGGTACCATTTACAAATGCTTCTTGACTGGAGAACCAACACAGACCTGGCCATGCAAGTGCTGATTTAGGAGAGTTCATCTTAGAAGTTTAGTGTTAGCGTCTTCCTCCTGAAGTCGTGCAAGCTGTTCATTTGGGCTTGGTTGCAATTAGTGTTGCGTTTTGGCAACGTGCAGGCAGCATTTTGGAAGGTGGATCTTGCAAACAACCGTTGCATCACCCTTGTAATTCAGTGATGATTTGAAGCAGTGTACTTACTAAAATCACTCTTCTGCTCCTGTATTGTATAGGACCACTTAATTTATGTTGTGTTACAAAGGAGCACATTGCAGTCATTGAAAATTTGCTTCTGGAATGTCTAACAGCTTGTTTACACTTGGTAGTGACGCCTTTCTCAGCAGAAAGACAGATTCATAGACTGACAGAATGGTTTGGAAGGGACCTTAAAGCCCATCTAGTTCCACCCCCTGCCGTGGGCAGGGACGGCTCCCACTGGGTCAGGGGACTCAAAGCCCCATCCAGCCTGGCCTTGAACACCTCCAGGGATGGAGCAGCCATGACTTCTGTGGGCAAACATGTTCTTATCAGTACAGGCAGGCTATACTGGAGCATCCCAAACACATAAGCAGACTGTGCTGAAATGTGAATCAATGAGGCTTCAAAAAGGCATAGGTTTTCTTTAACTGAAAGGCTGAGAATTCTTTCCGAATCAGTTGATTCTTTTTTGGGTGCTGTGAGGGCACTGCTGGGAGTCTGAGTTTGATCACACTATGAATTAAAATAAAGAGGAGTCTCCGAACTAATCTTGTTAATGGTAATCTAGCATCATGGAAACAGCGACTGGAGTAAGGATTCTTAATGTCCACCATGAGAAGTGTATTCTTCATCCATGAAAGGTCAAATAGGATTTGCTAAAGAATCCAAACTAAGTCGAGATGGAAGATTGAAAATGTGATTAAGCTCAGTGTCTGCAGGGTGGTGTCAGTCAAGCGCACAGCTTGATGAGGACCATCCATTCATGCTAGTTTCAATTCATTAATTTGGATTCTTTGTTTAGCGTAAAACACATTAGGTTTGCTCTTCCTCATCCTGTTTGGGTTGTTCAAGACGTCAGTCTGTCATTCCTTGGATGAAGCATTCATATCTGTGTTTTCCTTACGGAGCCGCATTAACTTGGAACAGTAATTCTCCAAAGTAAACTGAAGGGTGGACATTTATAAATAATAACTTTGTTCATAACTGAGCCAGGCGGAATCTCCTCCATAGGCTTGCCAAAATAACAGGTCTGCCTTTTTATTTTAACCTGTTTTCTTGAATTTCATAGGTTTTCTAAAGGAACATCTTGCTGCTTGTTAGCCTCAATATCAAAGATGCTTAGGAAATTCACAAGCAGTCTTGTGCCTCGAGTATCTTCATTTTCCTTAGGTTGTTGTTCCATTAACATTGTTGAATGAAGTGTTTACAGCATGTGGGCTACAGGATTGAGTGGTATTTAAAAGGTTCTCATCAAAGAGGAGAGTTTTCCTCACCAGAAGAGCTGTTAAGCTAGCAAAATGTTGCTGAACTTACCTCTTCCTGTAAGAGAAAACTCTGTCACTTGGAGGGTGTCTTTTGAAGAATTTACTGATGGTTTTATTAATGTGTGAGTTCAAGCGATAGTAGTTGTGATTCACGAATTTACTTCTAACACAATACTCCCACACATCTTCTGAGTGTTTGCAGCCTAAAGCTGCGAGTGAATTTGTATGCCAATTTACTGTGAAATTAAGCCAGTTCCTTTCAAAATAGAGCAGTTGTTTTTAAAGGCGCCACAGTTCGGGAACTTTCTACTTTACTTCATTTCCATGTGATGAGATAGCTGTGTTCTGCAAGAGCAACTTCAGGACTTGGTAAGCCCTGAGCAGTGACCTGCAGGGGAGGGATGGACAGGGCTTCACTGTTAGCATGGAATCATCATGGCATGGTTTGGGTAGTGTGACGGCTGACAAAATCACTGGGATAGAATTCACTTACTTTTCCTTAAATGGATTTTGCTTGGAAGAGACTGGAGACTCCAACTATCTGCCACACTCGAGTTCTGGTGGCAGTGAAAAAATTCAAGGCAGGTGCTTAAGTATTGGTTACAGCCACGAATTAAAACTAGGCTGGTTAAAACTTCATTTGTCAAGTTAATACCTGGTGTCCTAAAACAGCATGGGCTCAAATAACAATAGTTTCCTACTGTTTGTTCATGATTTGGGTCATTTTTTTATGCCCCATTTTGGGAAGGTCACATTTAAAGGAGGATAGGTGTTGTGGATCAAAACCACTGTGCTGATTGGGAAGGTATTGGTAGATTTTTGAGGATGGGTAACAGTAAACTACAAATTGCCTGCTGCTTGGAAAATTAATTACTGTTTTTTTCCACCTGCTTTTCATGAACTTGTAGTTATGGTGCAAGGCATTAAAATTGTCTTTGCTGCAATTGAGGGAGTTTAGTATAATGTTTTTATTGGGAGATATTTTGAGGCCTGATGTGGTGGCAGCTGGTGATGCCGGGCTTTCTTTCACAGCCGGCCCTGGTTAGAGTTGTGCTCTAATGCCACCCCCAGAATTCCTTTTTAGTGCCGAAATCAGCTCAGCCCATCTTCTGCATTCCTCCGCCTTATGGAGCTGCCTGACTTTCCCAACCGTCCGCGGTGCCCTCCGTATACACCGATTATCCTGTTCCCTGCGCCGAGGTGGCTGCTGCTTGCAGCAAAACCAAGCAGAAATAACTCCCACCCTCTGAACACTGCGTCCATGTACTGGGTTTTGCAGAAACATTGCAGGGAGGGCCCGGGGAGTAATTTGGATTCTCCCTATCAGCACAGCTACGGGCTAACCAAAGTATTAGGGTGCAGTCTTTGCGGGAGTAGCTCCTTGGAGTTCCTGTTATTAAAGGGTTAGGGCAGGTTATTTTCAAGTTTGGAAACTACAGTCATTGCTTTAAACCCGGACACTTTATTCCCTGGCTACACCCTGGCTTTAAAATGGTTCCACCCTAAACCAGCCTTAGCTCAAAGCTCAGTCTCCATTTCCTTTCCCCACCCTGCATTCCATTTTCCCCAGGCTCCAAAGCCGCCCTCCTCCTCCTCCTTTTCCTCCTCCCTGTGGACACAGTCCTGACTCTGTTAATCCGCTTTCCCTCTGGCAGCAGTGGCGCTACCCCTCTTGAGTGCCCTTCTCACTGTTTCATTTGTTCCTCTGCCAAGGTTACACCAAGCTCATCCTTACAGAGATCTCAGCTTTCAAAACAAATATTTTTACCTTCTTTTGTTTCTTTACTAAAATTACCAGAGAGAAATCAAGAAGGTTTTAGAATTTAGCATAAGATTCTTATCCTGCTTCACAGCCATCGCTGTTCGGGACTTTCACTTTCCCATCTGAAGTGCCACTTTTCATTAAAACACAGTAAGAATTCTTTCTTTGGATACAGTGTCTGGGAATCAAACCCAAAACTCAACTTCGCTGTCTTGATCCCAGATACATTTCTTACAGGCGCTTGTTTCAAAAGGTAAATATTTGTTCTTGAGGATTTTCAAAGGTTGTAACTCAGCATCCTCATGGTTCATATTTCACGTGATCCTTGAGCATTACATTTCTGTCCCTTCGTGTTTGCGTCTGTTCGTGTGCAGATGTGCAGCCAGAGACTCTGTACAGAGGAACGGCAGAGAATAATATCAGTCCTGTTAATGCGTAAGTTGTGGGACTTAGAAGAGAAGGTTAAGCTTACAGTCAGCCTTAATATTTTTAAAGTGATAGTGTGCTTGGAGTTACTCTGCGTACAGCTCTGTGTGTATCTGAGGAGAAACCAGTGTGGTTTAAGGTGTTTCTATGCTGGCCAGTGATTTCTGCTTCTGCAAGGATCACTTCATTATTCCAATTTATAGTAGGTTCAAAAATAGTGAACTTATCCGGTTAACTGGATTTCGATGTTCTGTTTTCTCTTGTTGGGGAAGATCTGTGAGTTGACCAAGTTTGCTGATGGCAGAAGAGCTGGGGTCGCCAGCAGGCAGTGGGGGAGCAGCAACAAGCAGCGGGGTCTGGGTCCAGGAGCTTCTGCTGACACAGACCACAGGAAAATACCTGCAGAATTTGATTCAGCGTTAGAAAAACAAATATTACAGGAAAGAGATAAAAATTGACACGCACACCCCCCTCAAGATACCTGTCAGAGTGGAGGGAGTTTTCCGGTTGATGTTTGTAGACTGATTACTGTTTGAGGAAAACAAAGATGTAGATCTGCTTGTGCTTTTGCAAGTGTTGCTATAAAACCAGGTTGTATTAGTGTAGAACAAACCTGGTTTGTTTTAGAAACACTATTCTTGCAGTAATGAGGAGAAGGTTTGTTGCTGTTGGCGATACATGTGTGGTGAGCATCCTGTGGCTGTAGGCATCAGCATTCTACTCAAGCCTATGTGACGAATGCTGCCCATGGCACGGACTCTCAAAGTCCTTTGGAAACAGGCAGTTCTCCACAGGGTGGTGTTCTCAACATCTCAAATCCCGGCAGCGCAGAGCAGTGTCCCGGGTCACCCAGCTGTGAATCACAGTAGTAGGACTCAGACCTGGGAGAACAGGGGTGGGAAAGCATGCTTTGAAGGAGACCATGGCCTTGGTTCCATAAGCATTCACTTAAGGTACCTTATGTTTTTTAACATAAAGGCAATTTTTAATGATCACATGTGTTGTGGTTAAATGTCTGTTTGCCTGACAGCTCCCAGAGTTATGACATGGGGTTTATTTTGAAAGCTGCACACATTAATTACATCCACGTGTATACAGTTATGTTGGTAAAACAGCGCTAATCAAAACCAGTGTAGTTCATGGCGTCACTTCTCCATGTAAACATTACAGTAGGGGAGAACGTGGGGGTTTGCTTAACAAATAGTGGATTGTGAAACACTTCTGAAGGATTTCTGTTAAGGGAGAGGATATCTGCAGTACAAACCTCATGGATATTTTTAGCAGCTGGTAAAAGATTGTAATTTTAATACCAGCCTGGGTGCTCCCTTTTTTTTTTTTTTTTTTATTCCCATGAAAAAAATGCTAGGAAATTAAAGCCTTCTTTTTTCCCCTGTGAGTTTAAAAATTAATTGTGTCTCTCGCACATAACGAGATGAAGCCAAATCTTCCTAATTGTGTACAAAAGTCATCCTCAAAATTATGATCTGGAGCACCTCCCATATGAGGACAGGCTGAGAGAGTTGGGGTTGTTCTGTCTGGAGAAGAGAAGTCTGCGGGCAGACCTTAGAGCAGCCTCGCAGTACTGAAAGGGGGTATCTCAAAGCCCATCCAGTTCCACTCCCCTGCCATGGGCAGGGACACCTCCCAGTGGATCAGGGGGCTCCAAGCCCCATCCAACCTGGCCTTGAACACCTCCAGGGATGGGGCAGCCACCACTGCTCTGGGCAATCTGGGCAAGGGCTTCTCCACCCTCACAGGAAAACATTTCTCCCTAAGATCTCATCTCAATCTCTCCTCTTTCAGCTGGAAACCATTTCCCCTCATCCTATCCCTGCACTCCCTGATCCAGAGCCCCTCCCCAGCTTTCCTGTAGGCAGGAAAATCTTGGATCTCCTTTTACCTTGAAACTGTAATGAAAAGAGCAATACTGAGGAAGAGCAGCCTGGCAAAACTTTACCTTTAGTTCTTGGGGAAGAGCTTGTTTTTCTACTTTGTGTTCTCCAGCAGCAGATGGAATCTTGTACAGCTTTCATTCACGCCTTTCTCTTCTCAGGGGTTTAGTTCTCCAGCAACAGATTTGTAGATGATTTTCAACTATGTACGAGAGAGCAGGAATAAAAGTTGAAAGAGGAAAAAATTATTTAAAAAGCCAAATTATGAAAGAGAATAATAGCTGGGAGTCTGGGAAACAGTGGAAAACACCAATGGGGGTTTGCTGAGAAGGTAAAACCACAATGCAAACAAGAAGTGGTGTGAGAGAAGCAACTACTGAGGAGGGAGTTTGGTAACGGCTGAGTTTAAGATGTAAAGAGGAAAAATACCCGAAGCAGAGAGAAGGAATACAAGAAAAATATTAATTTTGCATATTAAACTAATTAATTGAGTACTCAATTGGATTCTTCAAAATGGAAGCTTTTCCCTGGTCTCTCTGCGATGACATCTGAGTTTTTTCAGTTGTTTGACTAAGTTTGATGCCTTTCACTGACAGTTTTCTACTAGAAAAATTTATCCCATTAACATTGCATTCGGATAGTTTTATTAAGTTACATCACTGTTACTTCTGCCTTTGCCCTTCCCAAAAGCTGGCAAATGGCTGTAAAACTTCTTGGATTTGACTAGGACAACCTGGTGTTCTCATACCTGGGTTTTTGTGACTGATATGACTTCCAGGTCATCTCTTTTATGGTAGCAGTGGTGTCCCTGCTGATAAATGTGGTTTCTGATCTGGATTTGGGCTTCACATAGTGCAGCAAAGCAAGTGAGTTTTCTGTGACTGTGGTTTCCTTGCAGAGCAGGCGCAGGGTCCAGGTTTGTTCTGCCCGTGTGTAGATGTCTGTGGAGCAGCAAGCTTTGCCTGCACTCAGGATGCAGGACTGCTTGGGGTGCGGGACCACTTGTGCTGTACAGTGCCAGCATCACTCCTGTCTGTGGTTTTTTCAAACCTGCTGGTCAGTGGGAACAGAGGGCATTTTGGGGTGCTGTGCTCTGCTGGGCTGCATGTGGTGTCTGTGAGAAGGTACTTGTCATCAGGCTTCATGTATTCCTTTTACTTTAGGCTTTCATTAGGTTTTATTAATTTCATTCATGCTATTCATTTTTTAAATTTCATTTTTATTCCTTTACTTCAGGCTTTCATGTGTAAACTTTACCGGTTAAATGTTGGGTTTGGAATTTCAGGGACTGCCAAATCTGTGGAAATATTTCATGTGTTTTATTTGAAAATAAAAACAATAGCAAACCCAATTCATCCAAGTGGACAAACCACTAAGGCTTTTCTAAAGCTTCGATGTTCTGAAAGCAGGCTGGCGCAGTAGAATAACTGTGAAATAATGATTTGCTAAAGAGACTAATGAGCTCGGGTTTCTAGAGCAGCATTAATCCCATGTTGAGCCGGCTGCCCCGGCCAGGATTTACTGAGAGTGATGCCTGGGATCGGCATGGTTGCAGTGCTGTCTCCGAACAGAGATGTGAGGAGCTGGACAAGAGCGTTCGTGCTGCCGCGTGAGCCCTTGCCTTAGAGCAACTGCAGCTTCAGAGCTCATTTCCCGAAGCTTGAGTTCCGAGCTGCTGGAGTGCTGTAGTAAACAGTTCAGATTGCTGGGCAGTGACGGGTGCTTTTGATTCATACAATTCTTTGGTTAAAGCTTGTTAAAAGAAGCTGTGTCCTAGAGAAAAGGGGGAAGTGGTTTTGGAGGCGCCGTGAGGAGGAACTCACTGTAGTTTTGTGTTTTGGTGTACAGAGAGCATTTCAGTCCTTCTGACTAAGTGGATATTTATTTTGCCTTAGTGTGTGTTTGATTAGGTTACATCAGCTATAAATACTGCAAGCTCTGAAGCCTCTGCTTCACTGTCTGTCTGCAATCTTGGCTTTTGAGGAACGTTTAATGTCCTGTTGTGGTTACAATTAATCTGCGTGTGTTTTAGCAATTAGTGTTTGTGTGCAGCAGGCAACAGTGGATTCTGGCATCTGAAGGGGCTGCAGAAGAGGAGAGAGGCAATGCAAGGTGATTTACACCTGCACATTTGCTTGGCAGCCCTGTTCTGCTGCCAGATACCCTCTCTGACCCGCATTATCTGCTGCAATTTGTTGAGTGGGTGGTGAGGAGTCGAGGAACAGCAGCATTGCCACAGCTTTGGGTTGATAAAGCTGGCTCTTACATTCCCAGTTTCATGGACTGGAATTTATTTTTTATGCCACTTTTTGTAACAGTGGATGGTTTTAAACTCTTGTAATATCACTTTATGCAGAAGTGTTTGTTTTTAAAACAAACTTCATTTTCGTGTTGCTGAAAGAGGGGAGATTTAGATGAGATATCAGGAGGAAATATTTTCCTGTGAGGGTGGGGGGGCGCTGGCACAGGTTGCCCAGAGCTGTGGTGGCTGCCCCATCCCTGGAGGTGTTCAAGGCCAGGTTGGATGGGACTTGGAGCCCCCTGATGCAGTGGGAGATGTCCCTGCCCATGGCAGGGGGTGGAACTGGATGGGCTTTGAGGTCCCTCCCAACCCAAACCATTCCGTGATTCCATGATCATCCAGAAAAATGCGTACATCTGTTAACTGCTCACTCAATAACAGAAAGGTGACTAAAACGTGCAAATTCAAAGGAAATTGAATGCTTCTGCTTGACTAAGATTTAATAAAACTGACAATGTGAGTTCACGCAAGCAAAACAGATGGAGGGGGAGAATGGTTCGTATTAGAGCATCTCTGGTGGTTCAGGTTGCTGCTGCTGTGTTTGAAACCCCCAGCCTGGGTATCCCTTACCTCTCCACGATGTAGGAGGACTCTGCTAATGATTGTGTTTTCCTTATTGTTTGCTTTGAGGCTTTTTGTTTTTTAAAAGAAGGGGAAAAAAATAACAGCAAGGCCCTGCCAGTACAGGACGTAAAGTGAATCTGAACGTGTGAAGGAATCTGATGTGCCCTGGACTGGGAAGTTTGCTGTCTGATCCCAGACAGGTGGATCCTTGCACAGTCACTGCCTGTAAATGGAGATCAAATTAATGATATCCATTTTGGCATTTCCAGCTTACCGGACGCAGACCCTGTACCGTGTCCTGGTTACCGCTTTTAATAAGGTTGGGCAGATGGGTGCCTGGTCCTGGTTTGAAGTAGTGGGTTGCTACAGCCGAGCGTGAGTGTGACACAATGCTTCCCACTTTCTGAGCACTGCTGGTGTGAGTAAGCATATTGAGGTGATGATGAGGCACTTCACCTGGATTCTTTGCCCCAAGAAGTGCAAGGTGGATTTGTGGAGGTGCTAGTTTTGTCCCTGTAACACCACTGCTGTGTTCTGTAGGAGCTGCCCCTGCCACTGAGTACTTGTAATCATCTTTTGAACTACAGGGGCGCCAAAATGTTGAGGATCTCAAAACCAGCTTCTTTTTCTACCTGATCTCTCACTGTCAGTGCTTTCTCTTTGGATTTGGATGTTTTCCTTCCACATCTTGGTAGTACAAGTTCTAGAGGTGTCTGTTTGGGCAGCTTTAGCCCTGTTTGCCTGGTGCTCCACTGGGGTTTGGGCACATCAGCCGTCTGCTGCTGCACATTCTGCGCTGGTTAACTTTAAGCACCTTATAAATGGAGTAACAGCCTCTTCTGTAGATAATTTGTTTTGTGTGAAGAGTAGAGAGGAGCATAAAAGTGACTTTCCTTTAAATAAAAACACACAAGTTATTTAAGACTCTGAGAGAGTCAAAGTTCAAATGAGAGAGACTGGACCTCCCCAGAAATAAGCAATGGTTTGGCAGGGAGAAATTAACCTTACCACAGCTTTTCCTTTTGTGTTTGGGCTCACTAATTGCTGTTTGTGTTAATTGTCTGTTATGTTTTTATACAGCTTCTCTGTGATTACCTCTTGTGAAGTGGCTGATCCAAGTCTTTGGTTGTTATTTTTATTGCTTGTATATCCGACCTACACAGTGATATACACTGGGCACCACTGTCCACTGAGTAATTCTTGAATAAGTGACCCCAAGGAATTCATATTAATTAGTAGTCTGCTAGTTCTAGCTTGTTTATTGCTGTTTTTTCAAAAACCATCACTGGGAAGAAGTGAAAGAGTGAAAATTTAGGCTACCTGAGTAAAATTATGGGAAAACCAGAACTTAAATGTTCAAAAGTAGTTTCAGTACTAGGAGACTGTCCCCAAACCTTCATTTAAATAAATACACTTCAATCCAGTTCCTGGCTGTGGGGGAGGACATACACCCCTCTTCCCCTGCCTTGCCTTCTCAGCGTGCAGTGCTGGAGTTTAGAGCAGTTGCTGGGGCAGAAGTGAAGGGTGCAGATGGGCACAGGCTCAAGGAACAGAAACCTCCAGTTGCGGGCTAGATGTCCTTTCTGTAGAGCTTCTGAATGGCCAAGGTCATCTCTGGGCTTCTGGAAAAAGGGATGACACACGAAAGGTGATCATGAGGCCAAAAGGGATGCTGAGCAGCTCCTGGTTCTCAGTTATTTGGACCTGTGGTTAAACAGGCACGTGTGGTCAGTGTGCCACGTCTCAGGAATCTGGGTCTCTGATGGCATCTCTCTTCCCACAGGCGCTGATGTGACAGCAGCAGAACCCAGCAGCTCTGACGGCAGAGTGGAGCGGCCGGACCCCTATGGCAATGTCGATGAAGCCCTGCTGGGCGGGGAGGCCAGCTACATCTCGCAGCCCCTGACTCCGGAGAAGGAGGATGCGCTCCAGGCTGCCACTGTCGCCAACCTGCGCGCGGCTCTCATGAGTAAGAACAGTTTGCTGTCTCTGAAAGCCGACATGCTGGGAGAGGATAGTTCTCTGCTGTTTGAGTACTTACCCAAAGGCACCCATTCTCTCTCTCGTAAGTTTGTGTTCTTATCTTTTTTGCTTACTTACACTACTTATACCTTAAGTGAAATCTTTAGTGAGAAGAAAATATAGGGCACTGCTTCATTTATGACTACTGTATTTATATCCAGTTTTAAGTCCTGCTGAATCATGCTTTCCATAAAATTTGGAAACCTGGTCTTGGTCCAACTGCTGAAGCCGTGGAAGGAAGAATTTAGTGTATGTCTCTGTAGCGCTTGTCCTCAAACTTCTCTTTCACTTGTTGGAAAAATGGAACTTACAAACAGAATACAAAGTATTTGAGTCCTTGTGGTAGCGTAAGTTGCTGCAGAGGTTTTGAATCCTGAGCTGCCTGATGTTGAAAGGAGGCTTGACTCTTGCTCCTGTGTCTGTATAAACAGTTGTGATTTTGTGGCTCGTGTGATCTTCACTTCTTGCTGTTTGCTTTTAAGACCTCTCACTAAGTAATGAGCAGCTATTGATTGCTTTGTGATACTCATGCGTGGAAATGAATGTTTTCTGCTGGTGATGTGTTAGAGGAAGCTGATGTGTACAGTTGTGTGTGGACAGCTTATTTTCCAGCATGTTTTTTATTTTCATCATTGCAATAGCAAGAGTTTGATTCTCCAGTGCACAAAGAAAGAAAAACTATTAGTCCTGTATTTTGATAATACTCTCATAAGATGGGGGTATAGTTTGCGACACAAAATAGAGCAAGTGGTGACTTAGTTTTCAGCAGAAGAAAAGGGTTTTTTAATCTATACCGAAAAAACTGACGAATTAAATTGAGTGAAAAGTTCACTTAAGAGATTTATTTTTGGTTTCCTTGATGGGGGAAAAAAAAAAAGATAACTTGGAATGGTCACTTTGGTTGTACCATAAAGGGAAAGAGGGAAAAACCTGCACATATTATCTTGGTCTTGGTATCTGGTTTTGCTTCTCATGTGTGAGCAGTGGAATTATTTTTCTAAAATATTTCTAAATTTAGAGGAAAAAATATTTGTACCTCATTCTGCAGCTTTAATGTCTGAGGAGAATTGTTAAAGCAGTGCTCTGGTTACTGCCAGTGGAGTAGGCTTACTGGATGATCTCCAGTTAAATCAGATTTAGATGGTTCACACTGGGCTCCAGGGTTGCAAATCCCTTCCCTGCAATGCAATAGCGAAGATCCTGTACAGCAGCTGAGTGCCCAGGCTAGTGTGCGATGAGAAGAGTGCCCTCAGCTGGCACCAGGATGGGCAGGAGCCAGGATGGGTAAGTGCTGCAAGAGGGATTGATGCACTACATATTTGAGCCCATGATTTGTGCAGTTTCAGGCCTGTGAGTCGTGTGATTTCACCTGCCATCACGAGAAACTGGAATAATGACAGGGCTGCCCTCCATCCATCATCCTGCTCCCGGGTGGAGGACTTCAGCTTTCACTGCAGAGCTGAAAGGCCACTTGGCGGGAAGACAAATGAGCGTAAGGCAGTCATAAATTTGGGTGAGAAACCTGAGATTGCATAACCAGCTGAGAAGAGGAGTTTGGGAAACCCAGCTGGTGTAGCCAGGACACCAACTGGGTTTAAAATAAGGCTTGATCACTTTAGAAAAGGAGGTCAATGGCAGCTCATCGAGAGGTGCAGTGGCTCACAAGGTCCTTCCAGCTCGTGTCTGTGGTCCCTTCTGTTGGTCCTCTCACTATAAGTTAAATTCTCCTTAGCTAAGCTTCAATTCTCTCATCTTTGTGGAAGCAAAGTGAATTGCACAAGACAAAAGGATGAGGGCTCGCTTGATTGGTAGCTCTCGCATCAGTAGGTGGATGTGGCTGTGACCTGGTAAGCGTGTTTTTTGGAGAAGCAGAGAGCTAAAGGACGTGATTTTCTTTCATCTTATTCAGATTCACAGGTATTGATTTATTTTAATCACTTGAAAAAGATGTTTCAATAGGAGACTCACTTACTTTTAAGTGGTCATTACTGAATACAATAGGACAGCAAGTTTAATGAGAATTTTCAGTGTGTAGAATGACAGTAAAGCAAGCAGTGAGAAAATTGTGGAGATCTAAAAGCCCAGTCTAGGCTGGTGCGAGCTTTGTAGGTGTTTTTCACGTTTTTCTTCAAACACAATTTGAGGATGTTGAGTCATTTTAAATCCTGGGTTATTAAAAGAAAAAAAAAAGACAGAGGGAGTAGGCAGGGGCATAGTGAACAAGGTTTAAAGAAAAACCCAAACCAAACAAACCCGGCACTGTTTTCATCCGTTTTGAAAAGGAAATACACGAATTTCAAGAACTTTGAGTGATCAATCTCTCCCAAGTTTGAAAAAAAATGTGGTTTGGTGTTAGTCTTCGCTGCTGCAACTGTGTTGTCTTTGCATTCTCTCAGAAGCGCTGTAGGGCCTGACTCAAGGAGCTGCATTCGTGTTTATTTTCTGATGAAAAAGACTTAATGAGGCTGAACAGATCCAAAGTGTATTATACATGTTTAAAGCTCTGATGAGGCGTCTGAAGGGGATATTGCTCTCCAGGTTACTGCATACGTTACAGGTTTTCATGTGTTCTTCCACATAGTTCTGCTGTTGTGAAAGTTAACCATGGTTACTCCAAGGTTTTTATTTTGCTCCATGTCCTTTTTTTCCTAATTCATTTTATGTTGTAGTGATCACATGAGGTGTGACATTACTTAATGTTCTGCTCGTGGCAAATGGAGCCTGGGATGTGGGGGGTGTTGTATCGCTGTGACGCAGTCGAATACAAGCACGGCATTTCTAAAGAGAACCAGTGCGAACGAATTTAAGATCAGAAGGGAAAAATCCAATATCTTTGGTAGCACATTTGCCAGATATGATGCAGCTGAAAGGCCCTGAGGATTGGGCGTTCGTGGTGTATGGAGATCGGTGGTGTTCACTGCATGTCAGAAACCTACAGACCACATGGGTTCTGCAGAAAGAGAGTACATGTGAGTTATTCCTGGGTAACGCTGGGCTCCGTTAGTTATTGAACGTGCGTCGTTTGTTGTTGGGGATGTTGTTCAGATCAGACATTGTAAGAGGTTCAGTTTTCCTCGTCCATACGTGTTGTCATGGTTTGCCTGTAAGCACAGGTTGTTCTATGCTGATTTCCAGCCTCGGTGGTGCTGTTCTGCCAAGCTCCTTGGTGCAATAACATCTGCCTTATTTCATGTTTGATACTGAACTTTGGTAGCATTGTTCCGCACGGTTACACCACAGCCACAAAGATCTCAAAGGCTTTCATTGAGTGTTTTTGGCTGATTTTGCCAAGTATAATCAAGAGAATGGGAATTTCTGTTTTCCCCAGAAAATGAGTTGGTTCATTTACATCCTTGTTGTCAGAAACTGTTCCAGTTTTGGGGTGACTCCCTGCCTTAGAGGGTGTCTCTTCCACATTTTCAGAATAGCACATTGGAGACTTTTTTTCTACATCCAAGTTTGGCTTTTCCTGTTTACCCTGTTGCAACTGAGACTGTTTATAGAAGCAATTCCTCTGGCGCTCGCTGCCCAAGTGATTACACGGTGCACGGAGCCCTTTTCTTTCAGCTATGCCAGCTAATACGGTATTTTTAGTCAGTGGTTCATTGGAGCCAATAATTTCTACTCACACTGGATGCTACAAGAATGCATTTGACACAGGGGTTGACTTTCCCAGGAAGTAGTTAAAGGTATTCAGTTTGTTGTGGAATTTTGGTACATGGTAAACCAAGATATAGGGGAGAATGGATGCAATTTTAATGACCTTCGCCTTTCTCTTTTCCACAGTGGTTTATTGTCCAGCTGTCAGTGTTATATTCAGGTAATGCTGCTGTACCAGCGCATCATCCACCATACACAGAACTGGCTGAAGGAAAGTGCCTTTGCTGTTTAGAAGTGGAAATGCTTGTCATTAAAATTCATTTCAGTACAATCTTATGGGGAAAGAAGGCTACTCACAGCACTGGTCAGAATGGTACAAAATATTAATTCAGGTGCTGTTTGTGCCCTCATGTACCTGGGTCATTTATGTGGGTTTCTCTATCTGTGTTACTTGCATTTGCTGAAACCAATAAATATTAATTACTCTTTTAAAAATCATCTTTGTACTTTGTGATGTTGTACATTGTGGCTCATGTTGGATGACTGAGTTTATTGCTTCTCCTTACTCTATTTCATTTGCCTTAATTTTTGCTTTACGAGTGCATAGTTTCTTAGGCACCTGTTTAATTCCATAAAGGTGCTAATAAAGAATTAATTAAGGCAGATCCCTGGCTATACTGTGTGCTAAAATACCATTTGCTTAGGTAAGAGACACCTCAGAGATGTCTGCGGCCGCAGTGCGTAGCTTCAGTGTGAAGAGGGCAGTTTGAATCCGTTTGGGATGCTCAGGCAAAAAAGGAATGTGTGGATGGCTAGGCAAGAATTCGCTTTGTCCCCCCTGTTTTTTCCTATCTTGAATTATGGGATTTTAGCCTGTTGTTGTCCCGCCTTCAGATGACAACAGCAATAGATGAGCATCACCGGAGTGAGAACTCGAAGCATCATTATTGCACGTGGATGGAGTTCACTGAGTTGTGGAAGATTTCAGTCTACGATCGAAGTGGAGGAAGGCAAATCCACACCCAACTTGTGGCACGGGAGCAGAATTCCCTTTGACAGGTGATGAAGAGTCAGGTTTGGGACGGTTTGCAGTTAGAAACCTCTGTGTGGCCTCACTCGAGTGCTTCATTGTGACCAATATGTTGTGTCTGGACATAGAATAAACTCTGACTTGTAGCTGCGATAGAGTGCATTTTTTACATCCATAATGAATCAGACTCTCTTGTGTTAGAAATAAAAAAGCCTTTGGTTCAGAGAGTGCTTTAAACACCAACTTGTTTACTTTTATGCCATATTTGCTTCTGATTTTGCCTGCTTGCTTTTCACAAATAACAACCCGCTCAATGTGTCATTGCAATACTCAGTCAAGGTGTTTGTTAAAGTCTATTTACCAACTTGTAAAGCACGCTGACCTCAATTGCCCACTCTTTATTTGTATTTGGATGTCATTGATTATCAGTGCGGTTTCTCGAATACTGTTTACCGTTTGGCTGTTGCTCCGGGGTAGGCAGGAGGGTACGGTTCTGCTCCGGCTGGACAAAGCATCCTCCTTAACTGTGCTGGATATTTTGAATGTGACAACTGTCAGGTGTAATCGAATAGTTTCTACAAATATTTGAACTTCCCTGCTTGCTGATTATGGAATGAAAGGAATACTTCTTCCTGTCTTTTGTAAGGCACTTTGAGATCACGGATTGACAGCGCTGTGTTAAATAAACACCTCAGTCAGAGCTTGAGATTGGGAGCCTTCATATAAGTTGCCTTAAAGTCAGTAATAAAGCTTGTGTCCTCGTCACCTATAGACCAAGATGTGCGTGTGTGTGACATGGGGCTTCTCCAGAGTGTTCCTCAAACGGGATGGCTCTGGATATTGGTGCTGCTTTCTCCTGGTGGACTCTGTAGTGACGATGCCACATGATGTCACTCTGCTCTGTGTCCTGCATAGAGAAGGCAGTTTGAGTAGGGAGGCTGGTTTTAAAATCAGACCAAAAAAGCCTGGCATTGCTGTCCTGCTGTATCCCCTCCCTCTGGCAGAAGATGAACTGCGAGTGCCGGCACGCAATCTCGGCCAGGCCTTATTTAAAACCGCCAGCTGGTGCTGGTTCGCATGGGTGAGATCCGTTTCCTGTGTTCCCCAGGGCCTGGCACCAACTGCGGCCGCTCAAGGGGCAAACACGATGGCAAAGCGGAAGCGCACTCTCCCCCACAGCCTGCACCACCCCTTGCCACTCAGAGCCCCCCTGGGACCTGCTCTTCTGGTGGAATGTCACCAGAAGCCATGGCCGAAGGAGAAGGGCCTCCCTCAGCCCAGGTAAGGTGGGGGGAATGCAAAGACATTTACGTGCAAAGGTGTCCAATTTGGGGTACTTTGAAAGACCGTAATGCTTTACACTTTTATCTCTTAGCTTCTTTTTTTTAATATAGGTTATTCTAAAACTAGAAGTCTGAGGTCAAAGCTGGTGCTGTCCTAATTTTATCCTTTCTGCCTTCCCTCAACAGAACTTGTATTCAAAAAACTGGGGTTTTTTTTAACATATACAAGCCCTTTCAGTTGTAAATACTTTTGTTTGCAAAACATTGCATGTAAGAATATAATAATGGTATAAAGATAGCTGAGACTCCAGCTATCCATCGCCCACTTTGCTGGTTTGCATCTGGGTTTTTTGTAACCATCTGAATTTGGACAGAAGCAGCCTAGATTTCTGTAGGAAATAATAGAATTGTAGAATGACCTGAGTTGGAAGGGACCCGCCAGGATCAGCAAGTCCAACTCCTGTTCCTACACAGGACAACCTCAACATTCACACCGTGTGTTTGCAAAATAGTTCTGGAATATTGTCAGGCTTGGCGCAGTGTCTGCCTCCCTGGGAGCTGTTCCAGTGCTCCACCACCCTCCGGGTGAAGAACCTTTGCCCAATGTCCAACCTAACCCTCCCCTGGCACATCTTCCTGCCAGTCAGGAGTTTAACATCAACCCCATAGCTTCCTGTGACATTTCTTATTCTTAATATTTTTGAATGATACTTTAGTTCCATTAAATGGGTGGAAACCAGAGATCTTCCTGTGTAGCCACCTTAGAGGAAGGTGAGCTGGTCGGAGCAGTGGTTGCCACCTGCCTAGTTGCCAGCAGACTTACCCAGGCTGCATCATGCCTCTCCCTCAGAGCGCTGCTATCTGCCACGCGCTGGCGTCCTGCAAATGGGTTATGGGGAAGAATCAGCTTTTATGTATAATTTGGATGGGCAGTGGCAGAGAGCATTGCTTACAGGGAACCATGCAGGAGGAGGGTGTTTCCCATGGTCCTCTCGATGTGGAAAGAAAAAGGAACTGTGTGGGGCTAGGGGGAAATTTTCCAGTCCTGTTGTATCTGCTGGACATTTTCTACTCTGTGTTTCTTTCCTCTTGGCCTGAGTGGGAGCTACAGCTGCTTAACAAGACCAAAAACTTGAGTCATAACCCAGTAGTTAAACAGCATAATGATTGCTACCTTCAAAACACCAAATCCTGCAAAATCTGAGCCAGTTAACGTAGCTGCTTTGGCAGTCAAAGCTGTGTAAGGGCAAACAGGGTGACAGGTCAAAGGAGCCTCCCCTGAAGGTCTGAAGGCAATGAGAGGATGGGAGACTGAGCACCAGCTACAGAGAGGTGTTCTTGTAAACGCTCAGCTTAACTTCAGTGTGCTTTTCATTTTCAGGCCGCTCACGATGGATTTTTAGCACTTTGGCAGTTTGAGAACTCTGATTCAGGTAAGCAGAGAGAAGAATATTGGTTTAAACTGCCATTGTTTTGTATGGGCAGACGCTCATCCGTACGTGTGTGTGCGCGTTTCTGTGTTAGATACGAGCTTCTCCAGATCCGAAGATGCGGATGTGACTGCTGATGGCCCATTCCTGGATGCAGCCCTCGGCAAGAGAGCAACCTGTGGTTTCTGCAGGAGGGTTTTCCAGCGTGCCGAGGAACTGAAGGAGCACATCCATGAGCACGCCTTCTCCATGCTGCTCCCCTTCGACTTGGTTGGCTGCTCCCGGCCTGCCCTTGCTGACAGCCTGCATTCTGGCCAGCTCGCCCGCTTCCAGTGTTCCAAATGCCCCGCCAGCTTCACTCTGAAATCCAACATGGACCGGCATGAGAAGACCGTCCACTTCAACTGTAAGAAGATGCAGTGTCCTAACTGTGCCAAGCTGTTTCGAGACAAGACAGACTTAAACCGGCACCTTATGTCTGTGCACTCAAGCGAGCGTACTTTTGTCTGTCTCTTCTGTGGCAAGGGCTTCGGCACGCAGAAGAACCTCATTAACCACCTGAAAGCGTGTTACCTGGGCTCTGCCCAACCAGGCAGGGTTGAACTTTTGGCCAGTGTAGGACAAAACGAGGATCCTGAGGATGTGTAGCTACCATTGCATGTATGAGACACCTCATTTAAACTAGGAAAAGCAAATCGTTCCATTGTTCTCATGCTGCAAATAAATGTGGCTCCCCAGCATGGGTTGAGTGGATGATGTGCTGGTTCCAGATGCTGTAACTGTGGCCGCGGCCGAGGGTTTGTGCATAGATACCTGTTGTCAGTCCATGCAATGGTCTGTTTTATTGGTGTGATCATTCTGTGTGCTTATACTGCCTTAAGTACATCTTCTCAGTAGATCTCAAAGTGCTTTATAAAAGAAATGGTAATGTTTTGCAAGTATTCCCCTAGGAAAGTAATGTACCTCAGCTTGTTGAGTGTGTTAGCAATAGAATTAATGATAGAATCCAGTCTTCTGAGTCCTGGTCTAGCGCTCTGCCCATTAGACAAGTCAGGCATTGCAGCGTTTCCAGCTTGAGATGAGGAGCTGTGGAAGCTGGGTTGCTTGGCTCTATAAGCTGGTTTTCTGGTCATTTAAAGGAGAAAAACATGCTGCTTGTTCCTCTGTGCCACAGGGTGTATCGTTTGGGCTTGAAAGTTGTCACAAGGCGTGTTCTATTTTATTGATACCATGTTTGACCACTTTAAGGAATTTCTTTAAAATATACTGGAGTGTGGCTGGGGTTTTCAGGAATTATTTAAACTTTTCTGAATTGTTTGTTTTATATAATGGATTGAGTTAATTTTATATATAATGTGATTTTTATCCAGGCTGAGTGTATGCTATGAAACTGAGGAGAGGATTGTAGAAGACCTAATACATAGAAGATCTAATTAGAACTTTGGGTGTGCATACAAAATCAGTGATGTTTGTTACTGGAGGGTGGAAGTCTTGCTGTAAACCCTGTTTTATTATATGAAATTAATTTATTTTTTGAAAAGCTTAAATATTTCTGTATCTTGCTGTATATTTACACCAGATTATAGTAACTGTGAAATGAAAAGTAGTGTAATTAAGTGTAGAGCATCCCAGCTGCTCTGTGTGCAGCGCAGCTTGCCAGCAGCTTGAGCTTTAAGTGTTGTGAGGTTGCTTTCCTTAGTGCGAGAGGGAGCTGAGGAGTAGAAAGCAACTTCTACGAATGATCTTTTGAGTTCTTCAGGGAAGGTTTTTCTTGTAATATTGTTGCATTCCAGGGAGACAAAAATGAGAAATGCTTTGTTGTGCACAAAGTGGAGGTGAGCAGACTGAAGGTCTTCAGTGGAGAGTTGCTTGCAGAGCTGTTACCTGTGGAGAGCCAGGTGAAAGCTCATCTGGTTCCTGCTGCCATGCTTTTGGGTAGAGGGAACAGGTACGTCTGACGTAGAGTTGGAGCTGCAGGGTGACAGCTCTGCGCACATCAGGGCCGGGAAGCCATAGTTTCCCTGCTTGGCTTAAGTCTTACTCTTCGTCTGAGCACGGTGCTGTCAGAGCTGAGAATGTGTTCCTGTTCGATCGGTGGACTGCACCATACTCCAATCCCTATTTTAGATTTTATTTTTCTGCAGTCATGTTCCTTTGTTTTGCTCTCGATCCCATTGACATCTTTGGTGCTATCTGACAACGTATCCTTTACAGCTTTCCTTGCCTACAGACATCAGTTTTATCATCTTCAAATTTATTTTGCCCTCTAAGTAACCAGAAAGTGAGGAAGGAGAAAGCTGAGCCAGAAGAGAGAGTTGTGACCAAAATGAGCCTTACCTGGAAATTTGTGAGCAGCATGGTGGGATTTGTCTGAATCAGAAAAGCAAGATGCCAACAAAAGTAATTTCAGCAAATTTCCAAAGGCTTCCTTCACACAATAATAATTAATGACTTGTCATGTTTGCTCGTTTTTCTCAGGTCTGAGAATTTAATTCAACATGGAATTACTTTTCTATAGTCGGATCAACTCTTTCTCTCTAACCGAGGTTTAAGTAGTATGGGTTTTGGCCGCTGCCTCAGAGTGCTTCCTGACTTCAGCATTCAGAATTTCCAGTGATTTCCTTCAGGATCAGTAGGGTTTTAAATGTTAGAACCACAAGGTATGAGGTAGCAGAAGCTTACAGAGCTGCTGTAAAAAAAACTCGTTAAAAGCAGGATTTTCCCATTAGAACTAACAGCGTGGGAAGATGATGGGAATTGTAATTTTGACAGTTAAATGTCAGGATGGAATTTATAACCTTAAGTAACACTCTCAGGAAGTGCTCAAGGCCAGATTGGAGGGAGTCTTGAGCAGCCTGGTCTAGTGGGAGATGTCCCTGCCCGTGGCATGGAAGTTAGAACTGAGTGGACTTTAAGTCCCTTCCAACCCAAACCATTTTATGATTCTAAGAAATATAACAAGAATAAGTGGACGAGAATTGTCTTCAAGTTAGTGAATTCTTCACAATAAGCAAACAAATGCAGTATTTCAGGGAGTTTATACCAAAGAGCTCTATTGGGCAGTAAATGGATGGTGTTTTCCCTTCTCTCGTATCAGGGATGTGGGAGTCTGTTTTGTTCAACAGGCTCGGTGAAATAAGTGCTTCTACTTGAGATGACAAAACCAAAGGCTTTTCTCCAAGCACTGTTGTGTGGGTTTTAAACCTGCACATGTTCTGTCAGTATTCCAATGAAGTCACAGGCCCATTCTCAGTACTCTTCTTCCCAGGGTTGTGTCCAGTAGTTGTTGCCTGTGGTGCTGTTGTTAACAGTCTGGATGATCATCGTAAAGGTTATTTCTGAGGACTTTAATGCTGCTATACATAACCTTTACAAAATACTGCCATTAGACAGAAGATGATACCTCTGCGGAAGTTGTTGTCTGTTCATTAAATATATGTGCTTGTGGGTGCATAGATTTACCAGCACTGTGAAAATGTTAATGTTACAATATGGTTATTTTTCTATCAATACTATTGGTTTTCAGGTGTTTATTTTTGTAGATACAAGAACTAAATGGCTATTTGACGAAAAAATAGTTTTAAATAAAACTACAGCTGCAAAAAGTGTTCTGTGGCTTTTTAAACACAAAGCGTACTAGGGGCTGAAAATATTCTTCTGGAGCAATTTCAGCTGAATGCAGAGAAAGTAGGCATGAGGAGTCTTGGAAATGAGAAAGCATTAGGAATACACTGTTGGAAATACCTTGATGTGTTGGAAACATGAAAGCATAGATGGCTGTGAGTGTCACTGCGAGTCGTTTGCTCAAGGTCTGGAGTTGCCTTTCCAGCTTCTGCAGAAGCTCAGCCATAAAATGAAGGAACAAGTATGGAGCAGGAATGAGAGGAGCCATCTGGTCATTTCGGAAACGATGGGGTCAGGTATAATCTGGCCATGTAGGAAATAAGGGATTTTGCAGTAGTCTCTTCTCTAAAGCGCTTTTGCTTCGTAATCTTGGGATCTGGTTGTTGTCAGGATCTACGCGTCGTTTTTTTTCTGAGGTGGTTGAACCTGGCTTGCTGAGCAGCTCCGGCAAGCTGTGCTCCGCACGTGCAGCATGTTGGTGCTCTTTCAGTGTGGGATGTGGCCTTGAACTGGAGGAGAGAGCGTTCTGTATCCCCTCTTGACTTCCCTTGATCAGCTTAGAGCTTGCTCGCCTTGTCTAGACTCCGTAGTAATAGGTTTACAGTGATCCTGGGGAATATAAGTATTTGGGTATCCTAGCACTAATAATTGAGCTAATAATTACCGGAAACGTTTATCCCAAAGAGCTGTGTATCATAAAACTGGTACTTGTTGAAGAAAGTGGACTCCTTGCCTCTGGTTGTGCAAAGGGGTGTCAAATCAAAGGGAGGAGATAGAGCAGAAGATACTTTCCATGTGATGTAACAGAGATGTGAGCAGATGCTTCCTTTTTCCTCCTTGGGCTAGAAAATTCTCTTGGCAGCTTTACAAATATGCTGAAAAACCCCTCCGAACCAACAAAAAAACCTAACCCTCCTGTAGGCTGAGCCACCACAGTTGCTGAGCAGCCCAATGCAGTGAGTTAGGAGCACGAGGAAAGAGTAAAAGAATATTGGATCATGCTGATAAAAGGAAGTCATTTTTTCCGTGGAATTACCTGTGTGGAGAACAGGTTTCATTCCAAGCAGTCAAAACAGATGTTAAGACAAAATTCATACTGCGGCAGCTTTGAAGACCTTGACCTTTGCTTTCAGTCTGCATTTAAACAATAAAAAACTTCTTAGAACTTCTTAAGGTGAACATAGGTTGAAGTGTTTGTTGCAGTTACGAAGATGTCTCTTAACAGCATTTTGTAGCTCTCTGTGAGTGGCAAATGTGGTTACTTTTCACGTTTTATTTGTATTGCAAATAACAAGACAAAGTAAGTCTTAGAAGGAAAAAAAGCCCACAGGTTCAGGTCTAAACACCCCCAAGTCCACGGGCCTGATGACTTGCTTAAAGACGACCGGTTTTCAGTACCTGTGTCTCAGCGTGCAACTGTAGCTGCCAGGGCAGGCTGAGGGCTCACACTGTGCACTGCAGAGTACTCCTTGTGTTGGCAGCCGTCATGTAGGGCCAGTGTTTCCCTCATCCCGTAGCTCTCCTACGTGGACTGTTTGTGTTCATCAAGAGCCATTTGATAGAGTTCACAAGGTGATGATGAGAACGTGCTTTCCTTTTTTCCCCTTGTTGTGTAAACAATATATTGAGAAATAACAATAATAAGGAAAGTGGGTGAAAATTAACGTACTAAGGGAAAGGAATAGAATTATTAGAAGGTGAAGGTCGAAAATCATATCCACATGGAAGTCTAAAATCATATCCATGCAGACGGTCGCTTCCAGTCTCGCAGTGGCTGGGTGTCCTCAGCGTATGGCAAGTCTGTGCAAACCTGCTGTGGTTTGCACGTTACCCTTTCACTTTGTTTGGAGAAGGAAAAGCCAAGGTAACTGCCCTGCATGTTCTTCTGCAAATTCGGCCCCCGGGCTGTCGGTACTGAATATGTCCCCTGGGTGCACTTTCTGTGCGCTTCTAAGGAGATGGTGAGCAGAAAAGAATCCCCAGTGTCAGAATGGCTTCTAAGGATTCATCTCTTTTGTAGTTCAGCAAAATATGATGGGGAGGACAGAGAAAACATCCATGAGGGGCTGCATGCAGTTGTGTCAGGAGGCTTGCGGGGTCATGCTGTAGTTCAACATTGTGCAGCCTCTTGTATTTCTGTCTCCACCCTGCAGTGGTGATGATGGTTGTGATAACATAGTGTATGTTTGTTCTAACTGTCCTCCTTCTTCTGGGAAACTTTGGTCTTTGCACCCTCTTTGGAATACTGGAGTGTGGGAAATGCTAACACAAATGGTGTTGTCGGGGTGTTATGTTTGGGGTCTTCTGTTCATAGCTACCTGCTTCTCCTACAAATAAAGCATTATCATTTTAGATCTTGATATTTAGGATAATTCATTGTAATAAGTCAGAATTATAGCATTGTCAGCTCTCGTGCTCAGCAAGCAATAGGCGATGTGTATTTCAGACTGCTGCTTGATGTTTGTGTAGTGGCGTGTTCAAAAGCTGCTCTGTTGAGGGCACTTGAAATTCTTAGCTTTAATAATGTAGCATGCAGTAATATAGGGTAAGGATTAAAAGTGCAGTAATATAGTATAAGGATTAAAAAGCAGTATGTGGTTAAGAAGTGAGAGTGTGATTTCACAGTGAGTTAATGTAATAGTGAAATACTGAACAGGACTTGACCGCTTTGAGACGTTTTGGGAGTAACCTGTGTGTTCTGCTTGCTCTCTTGCAGTCAACGAGTTCACAGTCATCAGGAAGAAATTCAAGTGCCCCTACTGCAGCTTTTCAGCCATGCATCAGTGCATCCTGAAGAGACACATGCGATCCCACACGGGAGAGAGGCCCTATCCCTGCGAGATCTGCGGGAAGAAGTTCACGCGCCGGGAGCACATGAAGCGGCACACCTTGGTAAGAGGGCATGTATGGCGGTGTTTTCATTTCCGAAGAGCCATAAATGACTCCAAGGTATCTCAGGATGGATACGCTAAAGAGAAAAGGACAGAGATTTGGGGTTTGGTTTTGATACTGTTGTAAAGGCCCAGAAAAATTCCAGTTTCATTATTTATCTGAAGCTTCTTTTGAAATTACGCTACAAAACCACGTAATTTTTGCATGCAAACAGCACCACGCTCTTTGTTTACAAAAGCAGCCGTGGAGGCTGCCTGGAGCACTTGCGGCAAGATGAGCTGCAGGGTTCATGGGCTTTGCTTGTCTTGTCATCTTCTTTCCGGTGCGTGTGACATTGGGGGCTTAATTGTCAGCTCTCAGATAAATCTGTGAAGATGAATGCTGGTGTGCGTCAAGTGAAAATACATGTTATAAAAATAGCATGTAGGAAAAGGAAGTAAGTTTAACACACCAAACCCTTGCATCTCTCAGTTCCTTCGCTGATAACCAAAGATAAAAGGGACTGGGTTAGCTTGTTTAACTCGAATTAAAAAGCAGATTTTTACAGGCTTTGTATAAAATTTAAATAAAATGCTTAGGTTTTTTGAATTGGAATATAAATGCATAAACAAGATTTTCTTCCTTAAATCTTTGCATCTCAAGTGCCACTTGCGTGCGGTGGCAGAGCATAAACAGAGGTTTCCCAACCCGGTGCAGCAAACAGGCTGCTTCCAGAAGGAAATGCTACCCCTGCAACAACTTCAAGGTTTTCAAGGCTCACAAACACCTTAACCAAAACTCCTGTGGTCCTAGTTGGAAGTGCTGTGTCTCTGTGTGCACTGAGCTCTCTTATCTGGTCTGTCACACTTAAAACCGGTGGGAAGGAACAGTTCTGTTTGCGCACTGAGCTGCTGTTTCCTTCCAGTAGCTTTTGTAAAAAAACACTTATTTATTTAATCATAGAATCATAGAATGGTTTGTGTTGGAAGGGACCTTAAAAACCTTAAAGCCTTGTGCTGGCAACATCCTAGATTTTTGAAAGAAAAATATTAAAAAAGGGAAAGGTCTCAGAAATAAAATAGTGGTGGCAACCAGCTGGCACAGCAAGGTATTTCCTGCTGCAGAACTAGGAAGGGATCTTGACATCTGTGTGCCTGCAGCAGGGCTAAGCTCAGCCTGCATCTGCCTCCCAAAGAGCAGAACCACAGGGAAATAATGAAGGGGCATCCCGGGGAGCAGGCAGTCCCCAAGCAGATGGCTGGGCACTCATCCGAACGGACACACACGCACGGAAGAGAGCGGTGGTAGATGGTGGGGGGTTTGGCCACCATAGCAACTCGTCCTGGATCATCCCCGTGCACAGACCCGGTGTGGGCAGCATCGCCTGGCGAGCCATGCCATGCTGCCAGCAAACAACCAGCTGCCAGCTGATGCAACAGCAGTTCTTCCCTCCCCGGAAAGGACACACGGCTTTGGCAACAGCAGCAGGGATGGAGCAAGCTGCACAGGCAGTGTAACACCTGCAATAATCACCAAGTTTGCTATGGATTTAAAAATATAGTTATGTTTTATAATTTTTATAATTATTTTGCCCAGGGAAGTCATGCCCCATGCCTGGAGGTGTTCAAGGCCAGGTTGGATGGAGTCTTGAGCAGCCTGGTGTGATGGGAGGTGTCCCTGCCCATGGCAGGGGGGTGGAACTGGATGGGCTCTAAGATCCCTTCCGGCCCAAACTGTTCATTATTCTATGTGGTTCAGTTTGCCTGACTGAACTGTCAGTGTCAGAGAAGAGAGAAGCAGATGATCAGGTTTGGAAGAGTTCAGTTTTGCATCTTGTCAGTACCTGCTTTATAATTTCTTTTTCTGTATGGCTTTTTCAGCCCCTATTCTGCATCCTTGGCCACTTTCTGTCATACCATTCGGCTTTTGATCCCTGAAAATCATTCTTGTAGCAGTTAAAAGTGAGCGATACCTATAAATCCCATTAGAAGACTTTCACCGACCCTGTCCAGCTGCTCTAAAAAGAGCTTACACGTGGTTTAAAAATAAAGAAATACAATGGCTTTGCTGGATGCAGTTGAAAAAGGCAGTGTGGAGATAGCTCAGAGCAGGACCTGAGCAGGAGCACAGCGAAAGAGCTCACAGGCTTTGAACACAGTTGGGGCCGGAGCAGTACAAAGCCAGAACGAGTGTCCTGCCGGAGTGAGGGCTGCAGGGGTAAGATGGGTCAATTTGTCCTCTTCTCAAATACCTTTAGCTCAGCTGGATGTACTGGATGAGCAGCGAGCGCAAGGTTACGTGGAATTTGGCTGCAAGGGCAGGTGATGCTGTGCTGGGATAGGAGCAGGCAATGGCCTCAGCAGGCAAGTGTTTAAAATAAAAGGAAGGACCTTTCCACATAAGGCGTGTTTAACCAGCAGAACCTTTCCTGCAGGCTGTGGCGAGCCTGAAAGGAATAAAGGAATTCAGAAAAGGATTAGGTATGGGCAGTACAGGCCCAGAGGCTCTGGTAGCTGATAGTCTGCATGGAACGGCTTCTTCAGGACAACCCCACATCACTGCTCGCCGGAAGATTAACAGAGTAGCATGAGGTGGATCATCCTCTGCTTCTGCCGCATGTCCTGGTCTCTGATGGGCTCTCACCCTGCCCTTGTGCCTGAGCGAGAACCTTCCCCTGGCTGTCCCTGCGCAGCCATCAAAGCCCTTCAGGAACAAGCCCTCCTCTGCGGTACCATACGCCCGGCTCTGGCAAAGCACTGGGGATCAAGGTTCTCAATGGAATGATCTGTCTGCAGGAAACAATGGACACTGAAGCCTCCTGGCAGAAAGAATGTATAGATGTAGATATGAATACACGTGAAAATTAAAGGATTGACTTTTGTCAGGTACTTTCTCTTTTTATATATATTAAAAAATAAAGATATATATAAAAGAGAAAAAATATATAATGTATATTGGTCACCTCTGAAGTGGTTGGCAGTTGGACTGGATGATTGTCATAGGTCCCTTCCAGCTCAACTATCCTATATATAAATAAAACGCATATATATGTAAGTACCCAACAAGGCTCCTCATGGTGGAATTCAGGAGTTGTCACTGCACTGCTTGGCTATTTCTGTTGAGAGAGGAGCAGGTGGATGTTTTGAGCAAGCTCCTTGCCCTCCACATGTGGCAAAAGTAGCCAACGATGATTTCACCTTGGGTTAGGTGGTTTTGTTCTTCTCAAAGTGTGTAATTTTGCTCATTGTGTAGTGAAGTTTGGCTCTTGCAATGATTACTGGTGTGCTGCAGAGCATTTTCCAACTTACCACCTATTCCATCAGTGCGATAGCTCTGTGTGCCTGTTGTTCTCGGACACAGAAGGCAACATGAGTGATAGCACAGAAACATCAGTCACAAGCCATTTTTCAGCCACCTGAGTGGTCAGAAATAAGATAAGTGCATTCAGCTGCCTTTTTTTAGAGATACAGGATGAGTTAACAGGGCTCCTGCTCGTTGGTTCTTGGCAGCTGTGGGATCAAGAACAAGACAGCAGAATTAGGGTGATGTTAATACCAGTTTGATTGTAAGTTGTTCTGCTCTGTCCTGCAGAGCCCTGGAGCCTGGGGTTGCTGGGGTTTATCCTGTTCAAGATTTTCCGAGTGGTGATGGTGCAATGCAACTATTGCACCCCAGAAAAACAGCAAGGAAAGAGGAGAAGGAATTAAGTGATGAACATACCTCTCATAACTGCTGTTGTGATGATAAAAAGGCTGTCTCCAAAGGGCTTTCCGTTGTGTGACACCAGTACAGGGCGGAATTAATCAGGGTGGGTTTGAGTGCACAATGAAAGCCCATGACGGTCTTGGGCTGTGGGGATTTTACCTTTGCAGAAGGGTAGGGAGCGGGTCTTTGCATCTCTCTATCCATCTCTGTCGGCATTAACTTTTCTGATCGTTTTCCTTTTCCAGGTCCACAGCAAAGATAAAAAATACGTCTGCAAAGTGTGCAACCGAGTGTTCATGTCTGCGGCCAGCGTGGGGATAAAGCACGGCTCTCGCCGCCACGGGGTTTGTGCCGATTGCTCTGGTCGTGGCATCACTGGTCACTTGGACCACAATGGGGGAGAAGGGTCTCCAGACGAGTGCTACCCCGGGGAAGGCCAGTACATGGAAGACCCGGATGACATCAAAGTGGAGGGAGATGAGGAGATGGGAGATGACGACGACATCAAGTGGAAGGATGACGTGGGAATGTCACAAGATGATGTGATTTTAGATGATGACAAAGATGTCGACTCTCCACATGAGCAGGACAACTCTGGGGAGAACAACAAGGATTTTACCTGGATTTCTTAGGGATTCTTTTGGTTTCGCTCTGTTGTTTGTAGGGGAGGGTGGGTGGGGAGGAAGGAGTATGTTGGAAAAACTAAGTAGCCTTGTTGTCGTCCATGTGTGCAAAATAACTCTCATGTTTTCTAAACAAGTCCTTCTCTGTTCCACTCAGATACTGTCTTAGCAACGTTGCTTCCAGCAACGCGACTGACTTCGCCTTCCCCCTTGCCCCTTCCCAAAGGACCCCGACCGTGGCCGCCACTCCGGCTGAGCCAGCCAGGTTGCATGCAAGTGGGGTGGAGTTCCTGCAGGTGTGAGCGCTGTGCGATGAGGAGGGGCTGGGTGGAGCATGAGTCCTCCTGCCCTTCCCACCCTGAACCAAATACCGGCAAGATTTTGGTGTCTGAAGCAGGTTTTTGGGGTGATTGTTGTTTATTTAACACCTTGTCTGTGTGCTAAAATCCCAGCAGCAGTGGAATTACAAGCTGACGTTGTAAAAGCAAGTCAGTGTTTGTTGGAGGGCTTCCCTTGATGATACGGGCCTTTTGCAAAGTTAGTCAAAGAAAGCTTTTGTTATTTTTGATGGAGCCAAATAGATCAAAAGGCAAGTCAGATTACAGCCTTACAAATTCTTGTCTTAGCTTCCTAGCTTCCAGAAGAATCACCGTCAAAAAAAGAAAGATTATGACCTTTCTTGTACCTACTGACGTCTTACCCACATCCTGTCTTCCAGCCTTGGTTATCTGCAGTGACTGAGATGTGCATTGGTGCTTCCAGAAGCACTTCTTGCTATAAAGGACACAGGTAGTTCTCCACCTGTCATTCTTGTCCACAAAGATCTTCACTTTTCTCCCTGTGCTCAGCTGCCTTTTACATAAATATATGCAACCTGTAGCAAAACCGAGGCGTTTAGCAAAATGCAGGATGAACTGGGGAACACAAGAAGCCAAGGTAAGGAGATCCCAACTGGGTGTGATCTTGCTGCTGCCGTCCTGCAGACTTTGGTGGGGCCAGAGTTTTACCTGGGAACGTTGTTCTTCCTTGCCAATCCAAAAATTGTCACTCATCCTTGGTAGGCGTAACACCTACCTAATTCACTACAAGAACCTTCAGCTTTAGCTGCACTGGTTTCATGTAAATTCTTAAATAACTATCTTTGTTTTCAAATAAGAGCCAGTTTTTTCTCCCAGTGTCTCCCAACAGACTCTGGGTCTGCTCCACGTAGTTGAATTCTCCTTGTTCGTATCGGTCACTGTTGCCTTCTTACAGCTCCACCTAAATAACAGCAGCAAGGCACGCTGGAACTGCCCTGTTCCTGAGAAGCAGCTTTTTACCCTCTTCTCTTTGCTTCTGGTGCTTTTGAAAACAAAGCTGAAGACCTCACTCTTTCTTTGCACAGAACAATTTTATGATGTCTGTGGTGATGGTACCTTGAACCCTGCCACAAGAGACAACCCGTTACCAGAAAGCCAAATGACTAACGGTGCTATTTCCCTCCCAGGGTGGGACAGGTGATCCCTGTGGGGTGGAGAGCATTTCTGCAGGTCTGGTGGTCCTTAAGGAACAGCATGGTTCCACCCAGCAAAGGAGATACCAAGTGTATTGTACCACAAACCCCAGTAAAGCAAATAATCTTCAAGGATCTAAGCCACTTGGTGCCAGGATTTGGTTGAGTGCAGTGGGAGCCTTGATCCCAGTTCCTTATTCATTCCCTGATTTAAGGGTTGCTTGTTGGGTTGATGGTGTTCGATTTCTTGCTGTCCACTTCAGTTCCTTGCACGCATTCACTGCAGCCTCTGTGTGCGTCACCCCGGTTCGTGCTGCCGATCACCATCGCTGGGAGCCTCCAGTGGCTCCCAGGCTCCTGGTCCATTGCTTTGGGTGTGCGTCAGTGGTTTGAAAACACAGTCGCTCCTGAAATCCTGTTTGGTCGGCAAGGCCACGCGAGGTTCGGCTGCTGCTGCCAGTCCTTTGTGCTGAACAATTCAGTGGGACTCATTGCTTTTAGCCAGTGAGCGTGGGGTAACTCTCTTTGAATTAAAGAAAAGAGCAATAGGGTCATGTGGAAACATTTTTATTAAGCTGTAGAAACATCTAATTTTGCATTTTAGCCTCTTGCAGGGCCCTCCTACTGCGTTTAAAAAGGCCTAAACAAACCCAGTGTTTGACAATTGGACTGTTGTGTATTTTTTTTCCCCAGTATTCGTGGTTGTTGTGGAGGTCCCGGAACAAGGTCGCTGCTTCCTCACCCTGACTGCAGCCTCTTAGAGCCCAGGCTCTCTATTTATTGTCATTTATCCTGTAAATATGGGAGTAGGGGGTCTCTGCAGCCCTGACCTTGCAGCCTCTCTGTTACCTGTAGTCAAATACATACAGTACTTAAAGATAACCTGTAGCTTTGCTTTTTATATGTAAAAATCTATTTAAAAGAAGTTTTAACCCCAAACCATTCAAGCCCCCCTGGTTTCTGTGACATTCCGCCTCGCCCTCCTGCTGCAATGCCACTGTTGTCCTTCCAAGGAGGAGCAGGAGATGTTGGTCCGACTCCTCCTCTTCCCTGCCCCCTCGCCCTGTGTGACTCAGGTTTGTGTGATCAGAGTTACGGGGCGCTTCGCTTCCTTTGGCAACTGCTTTGGAAAGATTTGATTAAATTTCTTATCTTTCCTATATTTTTTTTTTCAGGGGTGGGCAGTGAGGCAGGTAGCTTCCAAAAGTGTTTCCCAGCAGTGCCGCTCTGAGGTTCGCGGAGCTCAGGATACAAAAGTAAATCCAAAAAGGGAGAGGAAAAAAATGAAAATCCATCTAAAAGCTGACTTAGTGTTACCATTACTCTCTTCTCCATCACTAACCAAACACAGCCACCCGCACACCCAGTGTGTGTAATAGAGTCACGGAATGGTTTGGGTTGGAAGGGACCTCAAAGCCCATCCAACTCCAACCCCCTGCCATGGGCAGGGACACCTCCCACTGGATCAGGGGGCTCAAAGCCCCATCCAGCCTGGCCTTGAACACCTCCAGGGATGGGGCAGCCACCACTGCTCTGGGCAACCTGGGCCAGGGCCTCCTCACCCTCATTGTGAACAATTTCTTCCTGCAATCTGATCGAGATCTTCCCCCTTCCAATTTAAACCTGTTGCCCCTCATTATATCCCTACACTCCCTGATCGATCAAGAGCCCCTCTGCAGTTTTCCCACAGCCCCTTTCAGCACTGGAGGCTGCTCTAAGGTCTCCCTGGAGCCTTCTCTTCTCCAGGCTGAACAACCCCAACTCTTTCAGCCTGTTCTCATAGCAGAGGTGCTCCAACCCTTGTACCATCTCCATGGCCTCCTCTGTACCTGTCCCTGCAGTTCCATATCCTTCTTATGTCGGGGAGTCCAGAACTGGACACAGGGCTCCAGGTGGGATCTCATGCACGAGTGTTTTGTTGAGAGGGAGGCGTGCAGATTTGGAAACACATGAATTAGTCTTTGGGAGGCTTGGATTCAAAAATGGAATTTGAGCTTTTTTAATGCTGACACTTTATAAAAAAGTCATCAGTTGCTCCACGCAACCAGACCTCTTGGGCTCCTCTGCAGGTGCCTCTCGGATCTACTGCCTATGCAAACTTCTGCTCTGCGAGATTTAAACCAACCCCAAGTCCTTCTGCCTGGGCTGTCCAACTCTGGCCGAGCAACTTCTCGCATCCTGTCTTTGTATTCCCCTTCAGGGCTTTGTATACTTCACTGAGGATCCCTTTTTTTAAGTTTTTTCTACCTATATATGTGTATATACAGATTTAGTTCAAAACAATAACTCCCTTAGAGGTGAAAAACCAATGCACTTGGTCTCAATAACTTGCGCCTGATTTTTGTTCAGTATCCGTATGTGCTTGTAAATGTCCCTCCCTGGATTTCTTTTATTATCCTTTTTTATATATATGGAAGTGTGCCGGGAGTACAGTGAGCATTTCACAGTGGGCTTTGCAACCACCTCGCACGAAACAGGATGCAAACAGCATCGTCCTGCCCTTGCCCTCTGGAAAGAGTCCCTAAAGAATACGCAGGAGGCCCTTGGTCTGGTGTTACATTTGAAGAACATCTGGAACAATGAAGACCAAGTCAATTCTTGCGTGGCCTCCTGTCAGTTTGTTAGATCCATAAATTATATTTGAACCCCATAATTTACCCTGTTTTGTAGATTTTTAAGGTGACCTCGAAGCCTCACAGTTGCGGGGGGACTTTGCGTGGAGGGGAAGGGGGTTGTGTCGCCGGAGGTCTGCGAAGTCACTGTCCTTGTCCTCTTTTTAATCAAAAATCCATGTTTTGGGCTACAAAAGGAAGATTTTTCACCCAAAAAGAAACCCACCCTACCCGTGGTCCCATTCTGTTCCCTCTCTCGTCTCCTGCCTACGAACACTCCGCTCCTCCAGAGCCGGAGCGCTGGGCTTGGTGGGTCTGGGGGTGATGGCCGGGCTGGGGTCTCCATCCCTGTCCCCAGTTCCTGCTGGGGCTGAGCCCCCCGGACACCTCCGCCTCGACACTTCCCATTTTGCACATCGCCCTTTAGCAAAGAATCTCCATGAAAATAATGCAAAAACTGGAATTTTTTGCAATATTATGAAAGATAATCTTTATTTTAGCTCATTCTGTGAGGTGTGCGACTCCGAAGAAAGCCATACGTCATGGTTCCCTGGATTTTTTAGATCCTGTATTGTGTTTGGAATCCCTGCCTTCTTTTCCAGTCCCGCATAGTACGAGTGCTGTGTGTATGCTCTCATATATATTTATTTTTCAACGTGCTTTAAACCTGTCTACAAAAAAATAAAGCTAAACAAACAAAAAAGAGGACAGTGTTTGAAGATTGTTGATTATTTTTTTTGCTGGGAATATTCTATATTATACTGACTTTATATTAATTATTATAAACCTGTGTTTGTATTGAAGATGTGTTTAATATTTTGGGGAGGTCGAGGAGCTTTTAGGAACCAGAAGTCGGTGGGAGAACATGGCTGTGTTGTACTGATTTTCTGTAAATGTAGTTCGGGTAAATATGACTTTATTTTCTAGTTGCTCTCCCGGTTTCTCGTCCGGCTGGGCGTGCCAGCGGCATTGCCGCTCGGTTGGGATGACTTTGTGATGGGATTTAGCTTAGACATACCTGCAGAAATCAATCAGTTTCAATAAATTGGGAAATTGCTGCTACAACTTTGTCTTGGTTTGATTTCGGTTTTTTTAATCTATTACTTTTTTCTCTCTTTTGCATGCACAGATTTGGCACCGGGAGCTGCTGCCACCGCCCCGCTGCTGCAGGGCCCCGCAGCCCTCCTGCCATGGGGTCCCTGCTCCCCACACCCCCTTCTTCCCTAGGATGGGGCTAATGCTCCCTTTCTTTCTCCCTTTCCCTTTCTCCCGTCTCTCCCTTTCCCCCTTCTTTTTCCCTTTTCCCTTTCCCCCTTCTTTTTCTCCCTTCCCTTTCCCTTTCTCCCTTCCCTTTCCCTTTCCCCCTTCTTTTTCCCTTTCCCTTTCCCCCTTCTTTTTCCCTTTCCCTTTCCCGTTCCCCCTTCTTTTTCCCCCTTCCCTTTCCCTTTCCCCCTTCTTTTTCCCCTTTCCCCCTTCTTTTTCCCCTTTCCCCCTTCTTTTTCCCCTTTCCCTTTCTCCCTTCTTTTTCCCCTTTCCCTTTCTCCCTTTCCCTTTTTACCTTACCCTCCCAAACAGACACCTGGGGCTCAGCCCCCACCCCACTGTATCAGTGCTGGTGGCAATTTCCCTTTTTTTAGGACTTTATAAATAAAGCCAATCCCTTTTGCGCAGGGCCATGCCATCCTGCGCGGGCACAAAGAGTGCAGGAGGGGGTGACAGCGCCAGCTCAGGACCTGCCCACCCCCCAGCACAGAGCAGAGCCCATCTCAAAAGGAAGGAAAGAACCACAATAATTAAAAAAAGAAAAGAATCCAAGTATTTAATTTCTTTTTTTTCCTTCTGGATCCAACATGTCACATCCCGGGGGCAGGCAGGGGCCCAGCCTGGCATGGCACTGTCCCAGCTGACCCCTGTGAGGCAGGGGGACCCTGATGCAAGAGGAGACCCTGCCAAGAGGAGGGTCCTCAATGCCAAGGGACAATCCACCCCCTGCAAGAAGGGGAGTCCTGCCCTGGCCAGGCCATGCACCCATCCCATCCCATCCATCCCGGCACGGAATTGGGTGCAGGGAGCGCAGCGGGCAGCCACACCCAGTCCTGAGCCGCTGCAGGGACGGACGAGAGGGGAGAAAGGGGTTGGGGGGGTGGAAAAAAAGAGGTTTAAAGGGAATGAAGCCCCTTAAAACCCCCTGGGGCTGAAGGGCTCAGGCTGCCGCAGTGCCATGGCCAGCGTGCTCTCAGCCCTGGGAGGGTGTATTTAAAAATATGAATTTTCATATATTTCATTTAAAAAATAAAAACACACAAAGGGGAAAAAAATAAACAATAAAAGAAGAAAACCATAGTAACCAGGCCCCTGTGTGTGCAGTTTGGCTTAGTGCAAATGGGTGCGTTCCTGCAGGCACTTCCTGGAGCATCGCCCCAATACAAAAAATAGAGAGAAACCACGATATAAAGAGTAAAACCCCCTCGGGGGGTGGGGGGCAGGCGCCCACCTCTGCCCTGGGCACTTGAGGGGGGGGGGGGGGGCAGGGTTGGACCCCCTCATCCTTTTCCCAGCCCTGCCGGCCGCAGGGACAGCTTATCTGAGCGAGGGGCAGCCTCCGACATGGGGGGAGCAGCCGGCTGCCCCCACCAGCCCCTGCTGTGGTGCTGGCAAGGGGCAGGGGGGGCCAGATTTAGCTTATTTTCCAAGGGAAAAAAGGGACTCAAGCTCTGTGGCTGGGGGGGGGGGGGGGGGGGGGGGGGGGGGGCGGTCTGTGTGCATAAAGCTTTTGGGGGGCCGTTCCCTGAGTCTGGGGGGCCCCGGGGCAGCGGGAGGGGGCGCAAAGGCACCTCAAGTGCAAAATGTGCAAGAAAAGGGGGCAATGCCGCATGTGGCGGCACTGGCAGCATCGGTGTCAGTCAACGAAGCGCTGACAGGCCTTCTTCCAGCGGCACGCCGTGCACCACATCTCCCGGTTCTCCATGCCGTACACCTTGCGGCACTTCTTGGCCTCCCCCCGAGGCTTCCTGCAGGCAGAGGGGACACGTCACAGGGTGGGGGGCACACAGACATGAGAGGGCACTCTCTGCTGGATCCCAGCTCTTTGGGCTCCAACTGTATCGACCAAAGGAGGGGATTCTCCCCCTCCACTCTGCTCTCGTGAGACCCCACCTGGAGCTCTGTGTCCAGTTCCAGAATTACCCAACATAAGGAGGATATGGAACTGTTGGAGAGGGAGTTCATGATGATCCAAGGGCTGGAGCACCTCCCCTACGAGGACAGGCTGGGAGAGTTGGGGTTGTTCAGCCTGGAGAAGGCTCCAGGGAGACCTGAGAGCAGCCTCCCGGTACTGAAAGGGGCTCCAGGAAAGCTGGGGAGGGGCTCTTGATCAGTGGAGGGATAGGATGAGGGGGAACAGGTTTAAACTGGAAGGGGGAAGATCTACATCAGACATTAGGAACAAATTCTTCACGATGAGGGTGGGGAGGCCCTGGCCCAGGTTGCCCAGAGCAGTGGTGGCTGCCCCCTCCCTGGAGGTGTTCAAGGCCAGGCTGGATGGGGCTTTGAGCCCCTGATGCAGTGGGAGGTGTCCCTGCCCACAGCAGGGGGTTGGAACTGGATGGGCTTTGAGGTCCCTTCCAACCCAAATCATTCCATGATTCTGTGATTCCATGATCTCACAGGAATCTGCCCCAGAGGCTGGGGATGGGGATGGCTCACCTGGGGATGGGGATGGCTCACCTGGGGATAGTGGGTGGCTTGGGTAGCGGTGGGACGGGCACAGTGGGGGGCACTGGTGGCCGCAGTGGAGCCGGATAGCCCTGCCAAGAAAGGACACAGCTTCACATCTGAGCCTGGTTGCACCACTGGCACTGAGCTGCTGGGCGGGCCGGAGGGTGATGGTGACACAGTGAGTGAAGACCCTCTCGTTCTCCTCGCTCCTCACCTGGTACGCGTGGTCAGTGTGGACGTGGCAGAGGCCGAGGGGGGCTGGGGGGCTGCGGGGCGAACCCAGCGCCAGGTCGGGGATCGGCAGCGCCAGACCCTGTGCCTCAGGGCCAGGGAAGGTGGGTGGCACCGAGGAAGTGGGCGAGACAGGCGTCAGGCTGGAGAGCCCATCTGTCAGCGAGTCCACATCCACATCTAGCTCCGTGTAGTAGAAGTCCTCCTCACCATCACTCTGCTCGAGGTCAGCTTTCCGGCTGCAGGGAAGAGCGAGATCCAGCTAGGATAGCATTCTCCCACCACAGCAGGACCCCATCAGGAGCAGGGTAGGGGCCTGGGGGTGTCAGGGGAGACCACACACACTCACCCAAGGTGCACGGTTCGGATGTGCTTCTGCATCCCTGAGGAGCTGCTGAGGACTTTGCCGCAGCTCTTCCACAAGCACTTGAACATCACCTTGGTGGAGTTCTGCAGGACAGGCGTCAGGCTGGCAGCTCCATCCCTGATCCCATTCCCTTCCCCACCCTGTCCCCAAGTCCAACCTCATCTCCAACCCACCATCATCCCCAACTTTATTCCCACGCATCATACTCACTGTCATCCCAAACCTGATCCCCACCATCCTCCACTTCTCAACCTCAACCTGTCATCCCCATCCCTAACCTCATCCTCCTCTTCCTTCCTGTCCTCATAATCTCCATGCCCAACTTCATCCCCATTATCACCCATATCTACATCCTTATCCCATTATCCCCATGCCTAACCTTACCCTCCTATTCATCCCTGTCCTCACTATCTCCATCCCCAATGTATCCCGAACCTCATCCTCAACTTTGACCCACCTTCCTCTTCCGTGGGATGGGCTCTCCAAAGACAAAGTGCGTGCTGTCAGGCTCGTCAGGGCCCTCATCCGGCAGTGGGGTGGGCAGGAAGGTGCTGGGGATGTGGCTGGAGAGTGGGGGCGATGGGGTGGAAGAAGTGGAGTGGTCGCTTGGGGGGTCCCAGCTCCAGTCCCCGCTGGTGTTGCTGCTGCTGCTACAGCTGGAGGACATGGTGGGCACCTCCTTCCAGACCTCACCAGAGGGTTCTGCAAGGAGGAAGATAAAGAGGAAGGTCAGGTCCTGCCATGGGATACGTATCCAGGGATGGCGAGAGAGGAGCGCGCTCTTACCTGAGGTAAGGGTGGCTGGTGGGTGACCGAGCACCAGCGGGCTGGTAGAAAGGCTGGTGAGAACTGTGGCTGCCATCACCTCGTCGATGCCCGCCTTGCCTGAGAGCTTCCTGGGGTGAGAGCAAAGCAAGGAGGCTGCAGTGAGGATGGAATAGCTCCCCCCCCAGGACCCTTCATCCCCCTCCATCACCCACTAAGTTGCTCGGACTCCCTATCTGGAGAGTGGTGATGCTCTCCAAGCCCTCAAGCGGTTGCGGTGCTCAGTGCCAGAGGCAAAGCCTCATCAGCACCGCAGCCACTTCAGGGCTCAAATATGGCTCATAGATATGGCTCGAGGGTTCATATATATGGGTCCAGGCCTCATATATGGCTCTCAGTCTCATATACAGCTCAGGTATGGCTTGAGGGCTCACATGTGGCTTAAGGGCCCGCCTATGGCTCACATGTAGCTCCAGCGCTCACATATATGGGTCCAGGTCTCACATATGGCTCAAGGGCTCATGGATGGTTCATACATGGCTCCAAGTCTCATATACAGCTCATATATGGTTTGAGGGCTTCTATGTGCCTCATATATGGCACCATGCTCCATCACCCAGTGAGGCTACGGATGGGCAGAGACCTGGGCGCTGCCGTATGTGGGACAGCCAGTCCCGGCTGCAGCCCCCGGTACTGCGGACAACCGGCCAAAGTCCTCCTCTCGCAGCCAGCAGAAAAAAAACTCAGCTTCCCCAGTGCAGCTGGTGCCGTTGGGAGGTTTGGACAGAGTCGTGGCTGTCTACCATTGCCCACCCCGCCGCCGTCGCAGTCCTACCTGTGCTGAGGCACAGGGATGTAGGCGGAATGCAGCGCCAGGCACTGCTCCAGCCCGGCGTCCAGGACCCGCAGCATCGCCTCCCGGCTTGCCGGCTTGCGGCGCGGCAGCAGCTCACCCAGGTGTGGCAGCCAGGGTCCCACAGGCAGCGCCCCAACACCACAGGGGAGAGTGCCCTGTGGAGAGAGAGTGTTGTCAGCAGGGGATCCCCATGCTCTGGATCCCATGGGGATCCCCTTGAGCTCGGCAGGCTTGGGGGAGCTCGATCAGGGCTGCTGCAGGACTGTGGTTGTTGGGCACCTCTGGAGTCAATCCCAGGTGGATCCCACCAAATCACTGCTGGGATCCAGCTAGGATTTCCCTGGCACATTGCAGACCCAGCATCCTCCTGCGAGGCTGCTCCCAGCACCACCAAGGTGGCAGCAGCCAGTGGATCCTTCCCCAGGATCCTTCCTCAGCCTAGGGCTGCAGCAGGGATCCCACAGGGATCTCAGTGATCCAGCAGAAGCCCTGACAATCTCCTGCAAGGCAGCTCCGAGGTGGCAGCACTCGCGTGCAATGTGCCAGCACCAAGCAGATCGCTCTCTGAGCAGATGCCCTGGGATCCAGCGGGGATCTCACAGAGCAGGGACTTGGCTTGGCCGTGCCAACCCCAGTCAGCAGCAGTCACCGGCGGAGCACCAGTACCAAGTGGATCCTGCTCCAGGTGGATCCCAGGGAATCTCCCGGGGAGATCCCGAGAGGCTGATCCCAGTCAGCAGCACTCACTGGATAAGTCTGGTGACCAAGTGGATCCCTCTACAAGCTAAGACAGATCACCTTTGGCTTAGATCCAGCAGGGATCTCCCTCGAGCCTTGCAAAGGAGAGATCTGAATCCATGTGCACCTCAGGGCTGCTTCGACAGCCGTGTCCATTGGCCAACCTTCAGCACTAAGAGGATCCCCCTGGGGATTCCTGAGAGATCCTAAAGGGCTGTGATCCAGCAGAGATCACCCTGGAGCTCTGTTGAGCGAGAAACAGACTCCAAGAAGCTCAAAGAGATCACCATCCTCTTGGTTGCAGGGCATCACAGGGTAGATGTCTTTCCAGGCAGATCACAAGCTGATCCCCCAGAGTTGGGCTACGATTCTGCAACGATGGCTGGCCCCTAAGTTTTGCAGAAGCAGGCAGGGCTGCTCCAGGACAGCAGATCCCATTCCATCAGACCCCACTCCATCTGACCCCTTTCCAGCAGTTCCCAAGCAGGAATCTCCTGAAGCTCTGCAGCAGCACTTTGGGCTGCTCCAGGAAAGAAGTTCCCTTTCCATCAGTTCCCTTTCCATCAGATCGTAAGTAGGGATCCCCTGAAGCTCTGCAGAAGTGGACTGGGCTGCTCCAGGACAGCAGATCCCTTTTCATCACACTCCTTTCCATCAGACCTCTTTCCCTCAGATCCCTTTCCATCACATCCCTTTCCACGAGACCCCTTTCCACGAGACCCCCTTCCAGCAGACCCCAAGCAGGGATCCCCTGAAGCTCTGCAGAAGTGAACTGGGCTGCTTTGGGACATTAATCCCTTTCCATCAGACCCCTTTCTATCAGATACCAAGCAGAGATCCCCTAAAGCTCTACAGAAGCATCCTGGGCTGCTCCTGGACAGCAAATCCCATTCCATCAGACCCCTTTCCATCAGTCACTTTTCCAGTAGGTCCCAAGCAGGGATCTCCGCAAGTTCTGCGGAAGCATCTTGGGCTGCTCCAGGACAGCAGATCCCATTCCAGGATATCCCTTTCCATAAGTTCCCATTCCATCAGATCCCTTCCCATCCGATCCCAAGCAGGGATCCCCCTCAAGCTCCTCAGAACCATCCTGGGCTCCTCTGGGACCCCAAATACCGGGGCGGGGGGGTGGGCGGGGGGGGGAGCGTGTGTTGCCCTCCCCCGCGCCCCTCCGCCCTCCGGCGCTTGTCCCCCGTCTTCCTCCCGTTTTACCGGCTGTCATCGCCGCCCCCGCCTCCCCCCGGTACCTCGGTGCCGCCGGGCTCGGGGCGGCGGCGGCGGGCGGTGCCGGGGGGCTCCATGAGGGGAAGCGGCGGAGCGCGCGCTCCCGCTGTGGGCGCCGGGCGAGGCCACGCCCCCCTCGCGCAACGCCATTGGCCGGCTCGGGCGGTGCCGGGTGCCTCCCACCGGTTTAAGCACTTCTGATTGGTTGGCGGAAGGTGTCAATCTAACCGGCGGGAGCCGCCCACCCCCCGCCCGCCCCGGCACGCCCCCCCCCGCAGCGGCCATCTTCGCGCGCCCCGCCCGCAGCACTGCCAAAGGGGACTCCGAAACACGATGTGCCCCAAAACCTGACTCCTCACACCCAAAACCCGACCTGTTCCCTCCAAAAGCCGACCCCCGACGTCCAAAACCTGGGCCCCGACCCCCCAAAATAGACCCACCCGCCCCAAAACCCGACCCTCGACCCCCAAAACCCGATCCACCCCCTCAAGATTCCACTCCCCAAAACACGACCTGTCCCCCCAAAACACGACCTTCAACCCTCAAAAGCCAAACCACCCGACCCCGGACACCCAAACCCTGAGCCATTCCCTCAAAAGTCGACCCCTTCCGCTCCGAAACACGACCTGGCCCCCCAAAAACCCGACTCCCCAAAATATGACCCACCACCCAAAAAGCCGTCCCCCTCCCCGCCAAAGCCCCCCACCCAAATATGACCCCTTCCCTCAAAATCTGACCCCTCCTCCAGAAAACCCAACCCCCCCAAAAACATGACCCACCCCCCTTCAAACCTTTTCCCCCACCCCATTACTTTTGGGACTTAGAAACCCCGTAAAGCCTCTCCCTTCCTACACCCCCCCCCACCCCACCCCCCCGGCCAAAATTAAGGACCTCACCAAAAGTTGCAGGGTGTCCCTCAAAACTTGGCAGTTATCGGTACTGGGACCAGTGTTGTTTAACACCTTTGTTGCCGACACAAACAGTGGGATTGAGGGCACCCTCAGCCACTTTGTCGATGACACCAAACCGTGTTGGCGCAGTTGACACACTGGAGGGAAGGGATGGATCCAGAGGGAAGGGATGGATCCAGAGGGAAGGGATGGGATCCAAAAGGAAGGGATGGATCCAGAGGGAAGGGATGGGATTCAGAGGGAAGGGATGAGTCTAGAGGAAAGGGATGGCATTCAAAGGGAATGGATGGACTCAGACAAAATTGATGCATTGAGAGGGCAATGCATGAAGTGCCTGGGGTGCCTGGGGTGTCTGGGGTACCCGGGCTGGCACCCCTCCAAGTTCTGCTCCTCACCTGCCCTGAACCCTTCAGTGCTGCGAGCGCCAGGCGCCGACATGGGGCTGCCCAGGCCCTGCTGCTGTTTGAGTTACCGATCCACAGCCTCAAGGCCAGGGCAGAGTCCAGGTGGCTGGCCCAGCTGGTGGCCCCAGCTGGTGGCCTGGCTGCCCCCCTGGCAGCCCTAGGCTGACCAGCACAGATTCCCAGAGCTCAGGGACATGGGGTGCTGGGGCTGGATTCTGGGGTCTCCTGCCTGGGGGTGACGGGGAAGGGGCAGGAATCCTGGGGGAGGTTGGCTACCCATTGTCCCCTGCCCTCATGAGTGGCCAGAGATGTGCCCAGGGCCAGGCACTTTCATAAGCGTGACAAAACCCAGCAAACTGGTCAAGTCCCAGGATCAGGTGTCTCCCCAGCACAGCTACTTGCGGAGTCCACTTGCGTGCCAAAAAAAGCTGGGGAGCAGTTGGGTGAAGGGCAATATCCCCAGGGAACCAGGACACCTGTGAGGCCCCACACCTGCCCTGGCTGATCTGTGGCCACTGGAGATCAGGAGCATCTCCAGGGAATAGAGGAGGAGGAGGGCAGCCAGAGCAGCCTTCATCCCTGCCTGCAGCTCTGACCTGGCCCTGGTGGGCTCTGGCCCTGCAGCCCTTGCTAGTGTGGCCCCAGAGGTATTTACATCCATGCCTGGCAGCACAGGCACGATGCCAGAGCTGGGATAACCACAGCAGGACCTGGGTGGTGACTCTGACGGCTGCCCCCCACTCTAGTTTAATGCTTCGGCTGCTCTTAGCTCAGTGAGAGCAGAAACTTTCCCTGGCACAGGGGCCGCCCCATGATGTGCAAAGCCTGCCTTTCCCTGGGGAAGCGCTGCAGCAATACCCCTGTCCCGCAGCGCAGTGCCCATCTTCCCCTGGTCCTGCAAGGAGGTCATGCTCCTACACGGGGCCTGTGCAGCCCAAAGACTTTCCCAGGCTATGCAGGTGGTGCAAGAGGGACCCAGCCCTGAAAAGATGCAGGATCATAGGATCAGAGAGTCATAGAATGACCTGAGTTGGAAGGGACCCACAAAGATCATCAAGTTTGACTCCTGTCCCTGCACTGGACAACCCCAACACTCACACCGTGTCTGAGGGCATTGTCCAAATGCGTCTGGAATATTGTCAGGCTTGGCGCTGTGACTGCTTCCCTGGAGAGCTGTTCCAGTGCTCCATCACCCTCCGGAATGGGATGATGGAAACAGGGAGTAGGGGACAGATGCAGACGGAGGCAGCGCTGGGAGAGCCCACACACCGATGCAGCAGGAAGAGCACAGCAGCATCAGCATCAGCCGCTCAGCGCCGTTTTCTATCGAGTCCCTTATCTTGAGGGGGGTGGGAGCAGCTGCCTCTATCTCGAGCGGCTGTGGTTTGGCATCGAGCGTGGGGCTGACGAAGGGGCACAAGCGCCTGAGCTGCCTCCCAGCTTCAACGTCTTCAGCCTGTAGCGGGTTTCGCTGAGCACCTTGTTTTCGTTTTTAATCTCCTGCTTCGATGGAGGGCAGAGCTGCCGAAGGAAGGCACGTGGCTTCCTGACTCTCTGCTGCATGACACAGTGGCTCTGCTGCTACTGGTCCCCAGCAGGCTCTGGCAAATGCCAGGCCACTGTAATGCAAGGTCTGGCTACTTCTAGAGAGGCTGCAGGGAAACCAGAGCCACCATCAATGCAGCAACTGCATCCTAGCACCTTCTCATCTCCCCCAGGCACATCGCCCTGTGGACACAGGGCATCCATTAGGGCAAGGATGCCAAAGCACATCACCCTGGGGACATGGGGCATCCCTTGGGGCAGGGATGCTGAAGGGCATTGCCCTATGGACATGGGGCATCCTTTGGGGCAGGGATGCCAAACTCTGTGTGGCGAAGAGGAGGGTAGTTTGAGCCCTGGGGTCAGGCACATCCAGTTCACCTGAGCATTTTTGGCACCCATTAAGGCCACAGCACCAACGGCAGTGACTTGCAGGGGAGCAGGCACTGAGCAAACGCTCCTCAGCTCTGATGCTGACCCTGTGCAGAGTCCCAGAGCGAGCCCCTGCTCCAGAATGGGCCGCCTCATTTTGACAGCTCTTGGTGGCTTCACAACCCCATTTTGGAGGTCTAAAACTGCCCCTGCAGGCAAGCTCATGGTTACACTGCACCCAAAGCTGCTCTCCCAGCACCAGCACCACTGTGTCCCTGCAAGCAGCAGCACCAGCCACTACAGCCAGGGCTTCAGATCCAGTTTTAGAGCATTTTCTCCTGACAAGGACAACCTCTCTCAGCCTTTTAATGGTGGGAGTGGGTGATGGGAGACAGAGCAGAGCCCACAATCCATGCTGCCTTGCACCCAGGCACAGGGCTGGCCCCTGGTTGTCAGAACCAGGGACACTCAGTGATGGGAGCAAAGCTGCTCAGGGCTTCCTGGGGCCTGGATTGGAGCCCTGCTCTCCCCCAGGCAGAGGGAGGAAGACCGAGGCCTTCACTCATGCCATGACCCTGCTGATGAGCAGCCTGATCCTGCAGCCCAGGGCCACAGCGCTGGCCCACAGCCCTGCCACCACCAGCCCCAAAACATGACGGTCCCAACTTGGTTCCCATCGTGGTGGCAGTGCCAGCCATGTCCCACGGGGCTCCTGCATGACACCCAGCACCCATAAATCACCCATTGCTGGGCATTCCAATGTCAAACTGCTGGGGGTCGAATAAGGATGCTTAAAGAAAAGTAACATAAATCAGATACAAAAAGCACTTGCAGCCAGGCCAGTGGGCGCTGGGCTCATCTGTGCCCATGCGCACACAGATCAACGTGCTGGAAAGCGGGCTGGGGTGGGATGGCCCCATGTCCTGGCCCCCGCTTGGGGGACGCTATAGGTTGGTTATGTACACCTCCAGCCCGTTGGCGGCCGTCCTGGCTGAGCCTCGCTGGGACTCCCCTGCCCAAATGTCACTGACACTTTCATACAGGTTCTCGGGGACACAAGGCTTCCCTGGCTTGTCCCGTTTTGCCATCTTCTTCCAGTTAAGGTCCACAGCCTCGTAGTCTGGGTCGGGGCCGCGGCTCTGAGCAGTCCAGGCTTTGTCATTAATGGACTCGTAGCAGGCATCTGGGGGTGCTTGGGCTGCTGGGGACCAGCACCCGGATAGGGGCCCCTCATCCCGGCAGGGCTGTGGCCATCCAGCACCCACCTCCCGTGGGGACGACGCTGGGACCTGGGTTTTCTTCCTGGTGGCTTTGCACACTGTCGAATACATCTCTTCAAGCTGCAAAGGGAACGTGGGTGTTCAGAGCCATCGCTACCCACCGCGGGGTATCCCCATGACCCCCCCAGCTTCTCACAGCCCCCCGGTGAGATCCTGGCAGCAGGTTATCCATTGAGAATTCTGCTTTTTGCACCATCCAGCGAACATTTTGCGGGGTGCAGAGAGCAGCACCATGGGCATTGCCTGCCCTTAGGGCCTTGGCTCCATCCTGTGCCTCCTAAAAGCTGCACTACAAAACACAGAGGGGTCTATTTTACACCCTGCTCCAAACAGGGGTGTTATGGGGAGGCAGGGTTTTCCATGGCCCACCATGTGCCCCATCGAGCACCAGTCCCACACCCTGTCCCTGCCGCCCCCCTAGATCTGTACCTTCGCTTGGGGGGCATCACCTACGTGGTCCCAGCATCGCGGGGCTGAGGGCGGCCTCACCACAGCCTCATCCTGCACCTCCACCAGCACCGTCTTTTTCACCTTGCGGACACAGGCATAGTCAGCTGCCCTGTGCCCAGCACGTGGGGGGCATACTTGGATGCTGGTGGGTGTGGGGGTCATCGGGGCATCCTCCCCTCCCATCGCCAGGCACTCGTAGACAGTGTCTGGCACCGGCTTCCGCACTGGGGAGAAGAGCAGGTTGGAGTAGGTCTGGTCAGGGCCCGGGGAGGTGGTAGTGGGCTCAGGGATGGGGATCTGGGGCAGCTCGCGGTGCAAGAGGACGCTGACATCGGAGCGGTGCCCGGTAGTCATGGTGCAGGGAATATCCAGGCTGGCCGGCCGCTGGGCTGCAGGGAGAGGAGAGGAGGTGGGGGGATGCTGGGGATACAGCAGGTACCAACACCTGCGCCAGCACCTTGGCATGTTGGGTGCATGCCGCGATGCACTCACCGGGCAGTGCGAGAGCTGCGAGCACCTGGCAAGGGCCACCAGCCCTCATTGGTGCCCGCAGTTTGTTGGCCACTCACCGTCATCCCTGGCCTTCACCCGGTACAGCTCGTGCAGCTTCGTGTCTGACTTGCTGAGCGAGCGCAGCTGTGTCTGTCTGAGCAGGGACTGCAACGGGGGCAGCGCGCACCCTCAGGCTCACAGCTGGGAGCTGGGGTGCCCAGAGATCCCCTGGGGATGACCCTGCCCCCCAGCATGCACTTACCTCATCCACCAGCTTCACCCCATCTGAAGGGACCTTCTTCTTTCTGCCCTTGCTGTGAGGAAATGTGGGATGAGCCTGAGGTGGGCAGGAAAGCTGGGGACAGGGAGTGGGTGCCCCAGGACCTCCACCTGGCCTCCTCATGCCCCAAACCCACAACCCTGCTCCTTCACCAGCCCCACAGCAGGGTCCATGCTGGCAAGGGTCTCCATTGCATCCTGTACTCTGCTGAGCTGTGCTGGACATCCCTGGCATCACCTGTGGTGTCACCCATGCTGTCCCTCCCACGGGGCTCCTGCTGCCAAGCCACATGACACATCCCCACCCGGGACCATCTCCTTTGGGTGCAGGGGGTGCAGTGGGGGCAGCAAGGGAGAGGGGTGCAGGATCAGGCCAGGCAGGATTGCACTGGGGCTGCAGCTTGGTGTTTGATGTGGGCAGAGCAGCAGATACCAGCAGTGCCAGCTCAGGACAGGCACACGCAGGGTCTCCACGTCCAGCCACCAAATGCCACCAAGGGGCTCCCAGAATCAGAAGGGAAAACAGAGGGGCTGCAAGCAGTGCCTACCGTCTGCAGGCAGCACACAGGGCACCCAGGTAGACCAGGGCACCGAGCAGGGCCAGGGCAGCACCAGCTGGCAGGAGCGGGTTCCGTGCCAGTCTCTCACCGCCGGGTGCAGCCATGGGGGAGCTGATTCCAACACCACTGTAGGGCTGAACTCTGGGGAGAGAAAAGGTGAGTTGCAGTGCAGCCAGGTAGTGCTGGGCTCACCACAGCCCGAGATGGTGCTTGGCAGCCCCCAGGGCTTGCCAGGGCCCCTGCAGTGCAGTCCCCCAGGCAGGAGATTTTTCAGCATGCTCTGAAGGAAGACATTGACCAAGAGCCCCATTTTCTGGCCAGCTGCTGCCCTTCCCGAGGCTGCCACGCCACCTCCATCACTCTCCAAGCCCGGTGTAGCCACCCTGCAGTGGGTGCTCTGCCACACCCAGAGAAACTTCAGATTTTGGTTGGTTTTTTTAAAAAATCCTGCCCAACAAACCCAACAGGATTCTAACTCCCAAGTTGCCATGAAGATGTTGAAAAGGAGATGCCCAGAGGCCCTCAAAACCCTCTGGAGACACCCCAAAAGTACCAGTGTGCTTTCTGGGACACCAGGACAGCACCCCAGGGCTGTAGGATGGAGGTGACACTGCTCCCCAGTGCAGATCATGGGGTGGCCCAGATGTGACAGGCAAAGAAATGACTCAGTTTCCTGGAAATGGGGCGAGCTTCAGCCTCACACCTTCCTTCCACAGCTGCCCTCTCCCCTTCTGAGCCCCATGAGTTTGGGCCCCATCCACCCCTGCCAAGGGGCCTGCGGAGTCACCTGGGATTTCTCCCGGGTGGGGCCAATGGTGCTGCCAGCATCTCTGGTGTCACCTGGGTGCATGGCAAGCACCGGGGCGCTGAACCCAGCCCAGTCCTGCAGAACCCTCCACAATGTTTCTGTTCTTGCAGGAACCTGGGTCAGTCCCTGCAGCCTCCCAGTGGGTTCTGCACTGGGGTCACGAGCTGCAGGATCGTGACTGAGCACCAGCCCAGCCACGATGGCTCTTTGCCATGGCAGTACTGCACACATGGAGCCCACATCTCCATCACCACCAAAGCCTTGTTCCACAGCCACTCTGTGCTGTGACACAAAAGTAAAAAATGCCCTCTTTCAGCAGAAAATGTCAGCTTTTGGCCACTTCCCACTGCCTAAAGGAAAGGCCATGCCTGCCCAAAGCTGGTCTTCTGCCCTACGCCTTTTTCCTTGACTAAGGTTCTCCATTGCAAACCACATCAGCAGCAAGGCCGGAGCAAGCAGTGCAGAAGCGTGAAGGTGCCGGGGAACCCAACACAAGGAGTAGATTCTCCCTTCCCATGGGGATCCCACACCTTTCCCATGGTGGCTCTTGGTGGCACCCCGTCCCGTTGCCCCTGTCCCCGCTCAGCTGTCAGCCTGCTGCAAAGCCCAAAGCAAGAGCTGCCAACGCTTCCCCTGTGCTGAGCTCAAGAGCCTGGCTGCTGTTCCCAGCTGTGTGCATGCCCTGCTCCCCAAAAAGTCTGGCCAGCTCTAGTCATGCTTGCCAGCACCTGGGAAATGCCTGGTCCAAAGGGAGACCGAGGCATTTTCCCAGCACCAAAGCATGGCTCAAAGAAGACATGATAACCGATCCAGCCAGCAGCAGAGTCCACAGGCAGGACAGGGCTGGCACAGCCAAACGGGACAGCTTCCACTGGCTGGGGACACAGAGCCCACGGGCCCACTCTGCGCCTCTTACTCACCCTCTTACATGTCTTGATCCAAAGCCCAGACATGCTGTGGCAAGAAGCCAGACTCCATCCCTCCCCACTGCGCGGGGGTCCCAACTGCTACAGCAGCCCCTGCTGCAGGTGAGCGCAGTTGAGTGCCTGGCGATAGGCTGAGCTCCTGCCACGCTGCCCTGTGTCCCGTGTCACACAGCAACACCTTCAGCGCATCTTTACTCTCATAACCTGCAAGCTTCTGCCCACTTGTAGCACCCTTTTATCCGAGAACTTCCCACACCTTCGGAAACTTCCCCAACTGAAGCCTTAGCCCCTGGAGAGGAATTATTTCAATGTGGAAAGTGAGACAGAGAGGTTTTAGGGACTAACTGAGCTGGACAGACTTGCTCAGATCAGAGCTGGGAAGGGAAGGCTGGTCCCTCTCCAACGGTGTTTTAATTAGACAACACTGCTTTTTTGTCAGAGAACACATTAATTATATGGATTACCTGCAATGCTTTAGACAGTCCTCGCTGAACTCGTTTAGCTCATCAGAGCAACAGGATTGCAGGTGGCAGAAGGAACTGCGTTCAGGCTCTGAGGTTCAGCAGACAAACCGACACCAGGGTACGATGGGTGGGAGCTGGCGTCGCAGCCGGATGGAAGTGCAGGCTTTTAGCACACTGAGGCAGGCACATGCAGGGCAGCTCATCCCACAGTGGGTGGGTTTGCTATGCCTGATTTGTGAAGATTGAAGAATGAAGGGAGCGGCTTCCTAACTGTAATTAATGTAGAGAAATTCTTCTGACTGACTTTCCCTTGTGCAGGAGGCTGGTGGCTGTTCCTCAGTTTCTGACCTACAGAAATGCCCGGTGCAGGCTCAGCAGTCACCAGGAGAAGCCACTTTAGGGACAACACAATGGTTCTTCCAAAATTACGAATTTGAGAGGAAAACCCAGTGCTGGACCAGAGCTACTCAGGCAGGACCAAGCGGTTTGCAAGGCAACCTCTCCATGAAAAGTATACCTGGCTTTCCTGCCAATAAGGTTATTGATCTCTCAGTCCCGGGGCTGTTCTGCAGGGCAGGAGACTCAGCAGACAGCATGTCGTAACGCGCTGGCTCTGCAAGCCAAGATGGCTTTGAAGATGAGAGCAGCAACTGCGTACGTGCGCCACACTCCCACAGCCCAGCGAGGAGGGAACAGCTTATTTCTGTGTTAGCCGAGCACAGGCACAAAACGCAGTTGGTTTGGTACTCCAGGATGTCAGAGGTTTTTGCGACTCCTACAAAAGGCTGAAGTTTCTCAGCTGGGCTTCAGGAAAATAAGGTTAAATGTACTGTAAAGTTAAGTGATGATAATGATTTTGCTTGATCCATCTACCCAGATAAAACCACACACCGTGCTCAGTGCAGGACAGCAAGAAGAAACTCTATGAGATGACTAAAAGCCTATTTGCAAGAAACCAGGACAATGAGCTGATTTCCATCAGTCACTGTGAACACGGCTGCAGCAAACACAGCTCGGGTACCCTGGGGAGTTGCGCTGAAAAAAAGCCCCAAGAAGGAGAAGTAGATTTTTTTGTCTTTTCACTTACAAAAAGCGAAAGCCCCATCACAGTCAACAGACCCAAATCTGCCCCAGACCCTTGGGTGCAATTAGTAGGTTTTAAGATTGTTTTAAGCATGGAGCAGGCAGCAGATGGCACCCACTTCCCATTTCCACAGGGGGAGGGAGAGATTTCATGGCCAAACTCCTCTGGAGGGATTTAATTTACAAAGGGCCAATTGTATTTCTAAATGCCAGACCCAAGCGTCACAAAACTTGAATGCCCAACTTCTCACTACAGTCCCACTCGCTGCTCATGAGATGGAGTGGATATTGTGAAAATCCAACTTTAAAATCCAACTTTAAAACCTTAAGGTGGGTGACCCACCTGCTCACACCATGTGGCTTCAGTCGAGACATTGTTGCAGCATCTTTCTTCCTTCCCGCCCTTCGCCGATTGTGGGAAACGCTTGGGCAGAGAAATGCACCCCTAAGCAGAAGTCGAGAACCGGCTAGAGAGATTTTGTGCAGTGTTGAGCTGCAGCAGGACACCAGCTCTGTCACAACCTCAGTGCTGCAGGAATGGGAAGCCAGATTCCAAAACACGGGACGAGTGTATTAAGGAGATACGTGTTTTCTCAAGAATCATCTGCCCGCCACAGCAGCTTTCTTGCCACAAATTCAGTAGTTTTACATAATTTCAGGTCTACCAAGAACAGCCTTTCAATGACCACACTCTCCCAAGCCTCCTCACCTACAGCCAGGAGCTCAACAGTTCCCCAGGAGCTGTTCCTATTCCCACAAGACTACTGGGAATTTTTCTGTTGGAAAAAGCAATGCCCCACACCATGGAAACAGTCGTCACCCGCTCAACCCCTGGGTTCAAGCCATGGGACCCAGCAGCACAGCCAAGTTCAAACACCTTTTCTTCCTTAAGAGCAGATGCTTCCAGAGCACAAAGAATTAAGCAGCACAAAGCTTGCAGCCCTCCTTGCAGTCAACTGAAGGTCTAGCCCAGCGACGCTGCCCCACTGCAGTGCAGGGATCCTGCTTGTCCAGTCCAGCTTGCTGCAACAGCATCCCCAACACTGCAGCAATTCCTATAGAGAGCAGGGTTATGGAGCATTTTCCAACCCCTGGCTTAGTTGAAGATACCCAGGTCTGCCAGGCAAGAAAGCAACCACCACTTACTGTGCTGAAACTCAAATGCTGATGAGTGTGAAGAGCAGGAATTTGATCATGTTCTTTTTCTTGCCAGCCAACACGTAGAATTTAGTTTCTTTTATCCTGCATTTATTCCTAATTAAGGCTTCCCAAAAATCTCAGACATTTTCATCTCCTGTTCCTCTTCAGCTCCTTCCAGCGCAAGCAGCTCCGAGCAGATACCATGCAGCAAACACCGCAGCTCGCTTCCTGGGCTGCAGAGGAGGTTGCTTCACCCAGTGGTAGGCTGGGTTTCTCCGCGCCTTGGCTGTGAGCGGCTCAGCAGGCACCCAGCACACGAGCACACTCTGCCACGCTCTGCTTCCCACCCAGCTGGTTTTAGTGCCAGCTCTCCAGCCAAAGGTGAATATAAGGAAAGAACAGGTTACCACACACCACCATTGCCTTGCAAATGAACAACGCCTTACGAAGTCAGTGGGAAAAAATAAAAACAACTTTATTTACCAGGGACATGAACTGTCTTGGGCAGGCGGCAGCAGCCATTCAAAGAGAGATCTGACAATAAGAGGTCTGACAAGTAAGGTTGTGGAAATCCCAAGAAAGGGTCAAAATACAACTTAGCTGACACACAGGGCTAATACAGCCAATTCTTAAAGAGAGGATGATGTTAAGTAGTGTCAGAGCACAAAACCAGCCCAAGAAGTTTCTCTACCCAGCTCAGCTCTACCCAGCTCACCAGTCACGGGCCATTTCAGTGAGCACCCATGCTAAGCTGGACACCTTAATCCTCGACACCACTCAACACTCGAGTGTGGGAAACACACAGTTGTTTGTGAGGGAAGGGCACTGAGCAGCCATTGTTAAACTCTTCAGTTAAGCCCAGCGCATGGAGAACACGAATTCAGAACAATGATGGTAGTATGGCCAATTCAGTCTGGAACCGACAGATGCTGAAGTGCGGAAGGCAGCCCACACCACCTCTCACATCTACACTACGCTCATCATAGCAGGATCCAAGTGCTTTCCAGGAGAAGAGAGTCACTCCAACAGGTTTCCTAAAGTTCTTCATCTTCCTTACTTGTGCTGTCACTCTGCACCTTCTGAGGTGTGTCTGCAGCAATGCTAAATCCCACAAGACTCAAACAGATCTGATCGTATCTCCTTCAGCCTTACATTTTCTGGTGAGCTCTGCAGCCTGACCCTACGAGTAGGTGTAGCCCTGCACAGCTGATGGCTCGGTAAGTTTTCTTAGGAACAGATAAGAAAGGTGGTACTAAAGGAGCAAAACTTTTCATTAGAAAAATGAATCACAGAACCAAAGGAAACTGATTTCTTAAATTAAGAAAAAAAAGTGTCCTTGAAATACTAGTATGAAATTGAAAAGTTTCGGGGGTTTTTTAAAGCAATTACAATGCACAAGCCCCACCAGAAACAGTCTTATCAAACTGTCATCTCCTATGAGACAAGGACCAGCTGCCACCAACACAGAACATAACCTAGGGCAGAAGGCATCCTTCCTGTCCAAAGACTGTCCGCCCTGCAGGGAAGGGCACTTTGCTTGCCTGGCCTGCTTCCAGCCTAGCCTGAAGCTCTCACACAGATAGGGCTGCATGTGGGCATGTACAGACCTCCTGCTCTTTGTGCTCATCTGGGGCCCAGTCGGACCTGGACCTGGGTCCTGGAGCTTTTTAATGGAAAGACCAGTGTTCAGTGAGCCACCCAGGACAGAAAAACTTCAGTAATGATGGCAAAAAACCCCACAAAATTCCCCATGGAGGTGTTCCCAGCAATGAGGTTTGAGAACCTGTTCTGCTGCTACCATATTCTCCCAGCTTTGGCACTCTATTTGTGGAACCACACAGCCAAGTCCATGTGCTAGGGACACTCTAACCGCCAAACTGATGAAATCTGATGCTTGAGGCCACTAGGACCCTCCTCCGAGCTGCCAGATTTCCAGCTATTCATTACACTAGGGCTACAAGGAACTGCTTCCTGAAAAATTGAGTTCTCTAATAGATCCCATAAGCAAAATCCAGAAGGGAGAGAGCAGCTGAAGCCATTTGCCCATGTTGTTTTCACCCAGCACAAGCCTCTTCTGTTTTGCCGGAATGTGCTCAAGGACCCTGCCTCCACTCGTGTTTGTCAGTTGGCTGTGAACACAAGCCACAGCCGACGGCAGGATGTGGGGCTTTCAAAGCCCCTCCTCACATGGGACATAGCCAGCAACGTTATCACCCGAGCAGCTACAGGGTCTAGATGGAGGTGCTACCGCAGTGATAACAGAGAAAAGATGTGTGCAAGAGAGCAGAGAATCGTATTTCTTGTCGCTAGTCCTTACACAAGGCTCAGGGTTACTGAATGTGTTCAGGGCTGGACAGATGTGGGCTGCTCCCGCTCCCAGCAGAGCTCAGAAGCATCCAGTTTGAGAAACTGCTGCTTTTCAGCCCAGTTTTCAGGTAGCCTGAGGCACAGAGGAGCAGGACGGCTCACCCAGGCTGAGGCCACAAGCACCAAGGCTGGCTAGGAGAACAATTGCTGCAGCCAAACGCGTTCCTCGGAGATTAGAACTCAGTCATCTTCTTATGGGTGTCAGCTTTCTTCTGCTCCCGCTGCAGACTGGCTTCCTGGGCCTGCAGCTGCCCCAGCTGTTTGTGTGCATTAGCCAGCTTCTCCTCCAGCTGAGCTGTAGCAATTGTGTGCCTGAAAGCAAAAAGTATTATGGCAACGTCACCCTGCACGGTAAGATCAAAGGTTTGTCATCATCCCAGGAGGGTTTGCCCTTTCCTGTGAGATCACTGCAAGAACCTGATGCTCAGCACAATCTGGGCTAGAAAACATCTTCCTGTGATGCTCAACAGCAACACTGCAGAGATGGGTGTGAGAGGAAAGGACTCCACTATCTTCCCTCCAAAAGCTCCTCTCTTTGCCACAGCCTGAATTCCAGCCACAGGATCCCAGACACCTCTGCTGGTGTCCAAGCTCGCCTGAGCACACTCCTCTGCGCTCTTCTCTTCCTCTTCCCCTTAGGCCTCAACCAGATGTTTCACCTATTCCTCCTACATCTCATTTCAAGCCCTCCCCTTCCCAGAAGCACCAAGAATTCTCAATTCATCCTGTAGTCCCCAAAAGAATGTTTTCCTACCGTCCAATGTTGCGTTCCAGGGCCTGCTGGATTCCTATGATATGCCTCTGTGTTTGTTCAATCTTCTCTGCTGTTTGGAAGAGGCGGACACTCAGGGCCTTCTTGGTGCTCTTGCTAGCATGGTAGATCTCTTTGCTGTTCCTCACCGGCAGTGCCATCCCTCCAGCCTTCTCTCCAGTGTTCTTTCCTTGCAGTTTCTCATTCAAAAAGTCAAAAACGTTGCGGCGAGGCTTTCGGCTGCCCGCAGCGGACTGTCCAGAGCTGTTTCCCTTCACTCGGCATTGCCTTGATTTGCCTGGGTCCAGCTTCCCCTGCTTCTTCTTCTGAAGCACCTCGGCACACTGGTCCAGGGATTTCCCTCGAGGAAGCACCACAGCCTGCACCGGCTCCACTCGGCCATCGGAATTCTTCCCTAACCCTGAGGAGAGATACCGAAGGATTATTTCAAGTGAGGACATACCTCCTCGAGCCACTTCCCACCACAAGCTCACCCAACCGTCACAAGCTCAGAACAAGCAAACAGGCTTTCAAGGTACAAAAGCCTGAACTGCCACCCGAGTCAAGGGGAGAAGCAAAGGCCACAGCACAGGGGATGCAGATACTCTGACAGGAGCCTGCTACAGCAGGAGATAAGTGATAAAAAGCCTGAGGCCAACTGTCAGGCTAGTTTCTGTGAAACCAGGTTCAGCCTCAAACTTAGCTTCTCAAGCCAGGTTCCTCTTAAAACTGGTTTGGCTCCTCTGGGAGCACCAGAGACAAATGCAAGCGGCAGACTGGCCTCCTAAAGCCCCCAAGGGCTTGTGTAGTGAGAAGAGAGTTCAGCAGACTTTGATGTCTGCATCTACAGACAAGTGATGCTTTAACACAGACATCAGAAGCTTCACAGATCAGTTCCCTTCTACCTAAAGCCTTTGAACATACCACACAACAGTTCTCACGGCTTTAATCATGAACTTGACTACCGTTCCAAATGCCTCTCATTTTTTCTATTACTGTCCAGGGTCTGGTGCACACATCACCTTTGATTGAACAGTTGTTCCTCCCTTCCTTTACCATTTCCACACAGGGGTGACTCATTGCATAGTTTGAGCCTTGTCTTACCTTTCCCAAACTCATATCCCATCTGAACAAGCAGTTTGGAGCCGATACCACGAGTATGGGCTTCCCAGCCTCCAAAAGAGGAACTGCATGCAGGAGTCCATTCCCCACTCTCTGGAACTCCCGAATCTATCACTGTGGCACAGAAGAGACAAATCAGTGAAACACAGAGACAAAGCTGCTACGTAAAACCTTCATCTGGGGCCCCCCTCACAGCATGAAAACCCCTCAAAAGGTAGCAAACCAAACCTCCCTCACCCTAGAATCACCCAGCAGCTCTTTCAGCCTTACCTGTTTCCTAATGAGCCGTCACTTTTTACTAACATTGCACAGCGAGTTACTGACGTGGAAGCTCTTGCTTGATTTAATGCACATACCACCTCATAGTTCCAGGTAGAGTCATCCAGAAGTTTTTATGCTTTCTTTCCTTCCTTCTAGGATGGCCATACAGACTGGCAGATGCCATCAAAGTAAGACATGGCACCATGGCATCTAGTATTTATTCTGTGCCTCCAGCTGACATCTCTGGTATAAGGCTCCTCCAGGCCACAATGCTAATTTTGTGTTATTAGGTCTCAATAACGTCAGTTAAGCTAAATGTAAAGGGCTCTAGGACACAATTTTGCCCATGATGTAAACGTGGCAACAGCAGAGGGACAGCAGTGTCTGTGTAATTTCAAAGGAGTCATTCAGGTTCTTTCTGTGTCAGCTTTCAGTAGCAGAAAATAATGGCTGTTACTGCAACCACATCATGGCAAATGGATCAAACGCTGTCTCTGGCGACTCAGTACTCCTGTCATGATCTCCTGATCCACTCGTTAGCTCAGCTCAGCTGGCCACATCAGAAACAGACTCAGAACTTGGAACTCACTCTAAACTATCACACCCTCTTCTTTCACATGCTACAAGTTCCCATGGAAACCTCCAACCTTTATCAGCCCGGTAATTTGCATAAAACAAAGATTTTAGGTGGCGATTGTAACGTAACAGCTAATTAGAATTCTCTGTCTTTCAGGAACATTAAAGAGATGAGCTACTTTTTCATCAGAGGCAAGACACTGAGTGAAAGCTCTGGGACAGAGGCTCAGAAGGTCCTAGAGCAATGCAGAGTGGAATCACAGGTTGCTTTTGTGACTCTTGGATAACTCTCTTACCTTTAGCATAACCAGAATCATCAGCGCTGTCCTCATCGGACTCTGCAGATTCGGTGCCATCTTCGCTTCGCAGCGGGGGAATGATGCTATCTCCCTCCACAACAGCTTCCTTGAGCAGCAGGGAATCAAACTTGACAGTGTAGTAACCACTGTCAACGTCTACAGAGGAAAAGCAAGGAACAACAGTTCAAGTCTCCAATACACCACAGGCAGAGGGCTTCCTAACGCAGAGTTAGCTCTGGTAGAATGACATGCGAGAGGTGGAAGGCCCAAATTCTGGTTTTCCTTTGTGCTTTAAATTTCTGTCTGGGAGGAAGAATCGTCGAACCATGGAATGATTTGGGTTGGAAGGGATGTTAAAGCTCATACAATTCCAACCCCCTTGCCCTCAGCAGGGACACCTCCCACAGCATCAGGGTGCTCGGGGCCTCATCCAACCTGTCCTTGAACACCTCCAGGGATGGGGCAGCCATCACTTCTCTGCGCAAGCTGTGCCAGGGCCTCACTGCCCTCACAGGAAAACGTTTCTTCCTAAGATCTCATCTCAATCTCCTCTCTTTCAGCTTAAACAGAAGCATAGAAAGGGAATGAATCATAGAGTCGGAAGCCCCACTGCAATGAAAAGCTGTTTCCACAGCCTGTGTTGATACTTCAAGGTTTGTCTCTAAAAAGGAAGAAAGATGGGCAGCTGGGAAATAGAATTACAGAGAAGTTAGACTTGCAGTTAAACTGACCCAATAACAGTCAAAGAAAGATGGAAAGAGAGAATAAACCCACGGAGAAGCCTGCATGAGCAGTTGATGGGCAGAACCAGCTCCCCCAGCTTTTGTTTAAACAAGAGCAGATTATTGCTGTTCTAACCTAATATGCATGCAAATTCCTGCCATATCTGCCTCTTCCTTTTCAGTGCAGTTCATGACCATGCAGTCACTTCCTTTCCAGTCCTGCTCTGATGTCTCCTTTTTGCCTAATGCTCTCCCATTTTCTAGCCTGTGCCATTCCGAAGCCTGACAAAATTTACAGAATTGTTTCATTTAGGTTGCAAAAGACCTTTAACCTCATCGAGTCCAACTGTAAACCCAGCACTGCTAACCCCACCACTAAATCATGTCTTTTAATACAGGAATATTTCCTAATAACCAATTTAAACATCTCCTGGCACAACTTGAGGCCATTTCCTCTTGTCTCATCACTTAGTACGTGGGAGAAGAGATCAACACCCGCCTCACCACAACCTCCTATCAGGAGCTGCAGACAGCGATGACGTCTCCCCTCATCCTCCTCTTCTCCAGACTGAACAGCCCCAGGTCCCTCACCACTCTCCATAAGAGAGGAGCAGAATGTTTTCTGTATCAAGATTTTGAGTTCAAGGCTGTAGCCTCATAGTTAATGTTTTTCTATCATTAACTCAAATAGCCAAGTTTTCTATTCAGCTTTTATCTTCCACACCAAATCCTGGCGAGCTCCCCCAGGACTCACCAGTTATCTTGGCCGTGTACCATATCCCATCGCTGTGTTTTGCCAAGCAGGCCGAGCCCACCTCCAGCGCACTCAGGTTGGGCTCCTGGAATGGTTGGAGCTCCTCCACAGAGACCACCTGGCCATGTGAAAACCTGCCAGGGAAGGCAGAAGAGGAATTATCTCCACCTCATTTCAGCAGGCTTTCAATAAAAATCCTCTCTCTCCTTAAATGAAACACAAACCAATTGTTAGTGTTATGAGTCTTCACCAGTGATCACAGAAGTTTCATCATGCGTTATTTCAATTACACAACTTATTTATTTTTCACCTGTTATTTGGGCCACGTAACAAAGAACACAGAGAATGAACCTTTACTGGCTACTCACGCAAACAGTGAACATTTCACCCCGGACTGATGGGAGTTTCCCGTAGTATTTTTCATTTCATCTCTCTGCATTAGATGAAGCAAACGGCCAAACGATGCCGCTGCTTATGTTTAAAAAGATAAACAAAAAGGCAATATTTCATCAGGTGTAAAAGCCAAATGTGGCACTGCCAGAGATGGTTTATCCTTTTGAAGGACAAGGCCTTCAGCTACAGGAAGGACCCACCCACCCCTGTTTCTTTTTTACCGACAGTTCTCTTTAAATCTGCATTTGTCATCCAAGAAGAATGGGCACGGCTTCAGAGACTTGTGAGTTGGGTAGAGATACAGCACTCGGACTCCCGCACTGCCGTCTTCCAGCTCCTCTGTCCCCACAATCATGGCATTGTGGTACTCCAGGGTCCCCCAGGAACTGTAGTAGGGGGCTTTAACCTTCATTCCACTCAATTCCTCCTCTTCCTCCTCCTCCTCCTCACTGTACTTTGATTCATTTTTGTCATCACTTTCTTCATCTATCTCCGATATCTCATCGTTATTCCCTGAAGGCTTCTCCTCTGTTCCAAGCTCAGCAATGGCTTCCTTAAAGGCAGCATACTCCTCATCCTGGGCAGAGCTGTCTGGGTTGGCAACTTGTTCCGGGAGACCTGCCGGGGAGGAGGAGGAGGCCTTTGTATCCAATGTAGCCAGAATTTTACTCTTTCTAACAGACACCAGGCTGGATTCAGTCAATTCGATCAGCTGCTTTAAATCCTGCTGCAATTGAATCAAGTCCGACTGCTGTGATGGGTCTAGGCCTGCCCCTAATGCCAGCTCCACTTGCTGCAGCTGGGCGTTATAGGTCTGAATGGCTGCTTCCAGACTCTCTTCATCCATAATCAGCAAAATAAAGATGTGGTTAGCTGCGTCCTTCCCAGGAACCCAGAATACAGCCAAAGAGTTTACTTAAGACGAGCAACTTTTGGAGTAACAGGCCCTCGTCTGCAAGAGCTACCATAGACCCCGCCGTCCGGCTTCTTCCCTTGGCAGTAACCAGGCGATGCTCCTGCAGCAAACAGGCAGTAAGGGCCGAGGGGTCGAAGAAGAAGGGGCCGAAGGGGAGAGGGGGCCGGAGGGGAGAGGGGGCTGGAGGGGAGAGGGGGCCAGGCCCTATCCTGCCCTAGCGCCCACTCCCGCCTCCTTTCTTCCGCAACCCGAGCGCTAGCGACGCGACCCCTCTGGCTCCAGGGACAGCAACAATCGCCCTGCCCGTCCCTTCCTCAGCCGCCGCGCTTCCCCCTCAGCTCTCTTCCTGTACTAGGCTGCCACCATGACACCCCGCCAACTTCCGGCTTCTAACGCCACACTTCCGGCTCCCAGCACTCCCCTTCCGGCTCATCACGCCGTTCAGCTGAGCGGCTCGTCTCTGTTGCACATGCGCTCTCGGGGTGGCTCCGCGTGGCGCTAAGCATTCTGGGAGTTGCAGTCCACCCGCCCAAGGGTGACGCCCGCCCCTGCGTCGCCCAAACTACATTTCCCAGAGTGCCGCGCGCGGGATGGCTGCAGAGGGTGGAGCCGGTAGGGAGCGCTGAGGCGCTGCGGGACCGGTCGGGGCTCCGGTACGTGGTGAGGGGCCGTGGGTTGTGCCCGCCGCCTTCTGCTCTTGGGGGAGGGAACGGGCCGCCGTGTGAGTTAGCGAGACACGGCTGGGCTCGCGGCTGGGGCACGAGACACTACTGGCCCGGCCCGGCCCAGCCCAGCTCAGCCCAGCTCTGAGGGGGAAATGGCGGCCGGGGTGGGTTTCCCCTTCTCCCCTGTCGGGCGGGGGCGGGGAAGGAGCAGGGCTGCTCCGGGGGGATGGGCATGCCCGGAGTCAATAGGGTTTACCTCCAACCTGCGGCTTCCGTGCCTTCACGGGTCAGCAGTGGCCCAGGTGGCCAAGGAGGCTACGAGGATCCTGGCTTGGATCAGGATCTGGGGCTGTTTAGCTTGGAGAAGAGGAGGCCGAGGGGAGACCTCATCACTGTCTACAACTCCGTGAAAGGAGGTTGTGGTGAGGTGGGTACTGGTCTTTTCTTCCAAGTAACAAGTGATAGAATGGGAGGGAATAGTCTCAAGTTGTGCCAGGGAAGGTTTAGGTTCGATAGTAGGAAAATGTTTTTCGCAGAAAGGGTTCTCAGGCATTGGCAGAGGCTGCCCAGAGCAGTGATGGAGTCACCATCTCTGGAGGGATATAAAAGATGGGCAGATGAGGTGCTCGAGGGTCTGGTTTAGTAGTGAGCAGATACAGTTGGACTCGATGATCTCAAAGGTCTTTTCCAACCAAACGATTCTGTGATCCCTGGGATCTGGTGGAGGCTGCACCTCTGGCACAGCCCAGGCTGTGGGTAACAACAATGAGGAGCCCATCCTCAGCCTGAGAAATCCCTTGCTTCTGGTCTGGAACACTCCCTTTTTTTCCTTTAGGTCATGTTGTATGACTTCAAAGTGATTATTTATCTGCATGCTTGCTCCAAGCCAGTTGCTTCTCAAAGTCTTTGCCTTGAGGTTTCCTTTGCCTGTACTTACTTAAACAGCAGGGTTGTTGCAATGCGTGAGTCACCTGTAACACACGATATCAATGCTCCTTGTGTCTGAGCAAATCTCTGCCTTGTTTGTGGAAATCCAACCACAGAAAGCACGTGGCGTTCTGCAGGCATCGGTGTTGCTTTGTCTGGTTCTTAGTCTTCTGCTTCTGGCTCGTTAACTTAGTTATCTTGTCTTCATAGCATTGTGTGATGGTAAAATACCTGTATAGTGGATACCATAATTGAAGATTGTTGCTGGATAAGGCTTAGATTAAGATAAGTAGGGGGTTTAATGCACCTTTAAGATAATTTGCTCTCAGTTGGGACATTAAAGATCCCATGATACTGTTACACAGATCAGAAACAAGGAGGAAGGGCCTGTACATTCTTGCTCAAAACAGCCATTCTGCGTGCTTGCATGAAGCTGGCTTTATTTTTCTGTGGGTCTTGTATGTACCACAAAAGACGTTCAAGCTCTTTAGCTCTCCTTTAAGCCCCAAAGCAGACAGGGAAGTTGTCAAATGAGGGTGGAGTTGGCAATGGATGCTGGTCACTATGTGCAGAAACAGAGGTTAAGCTCTTTGGAAGATAATCCCTTGCTTGTATTCATTTGGAAATTTGCTCTTGAGCATGTGCGTGGTCTCTCTTAGATCTGGGATTGCCTAAAGATGAGATTTACTAATAAAAAATAACGTCACTTATTTATCTGGTGTTGCAACAAACTTGTGCTGTGGGAAGGGAGACTTTTGGAAATGACCTGTTAATGGTTTCCAGGTATTTGTTGCAGGAGCAGGATGTACACTCTGCTGTCTGGGCTCTATAAATACATGTTTCAGAGGGATGAGTACTGCATCTTGATCCTTGGTTTGGACAATGCTGGCAAAACGGTAAGTACTGTTTATTCTCAACTGGGTCAAGGGCACATGCAATTCTAAACATCCCCTGTAAATAAAACTTCCAGCAGACAGGTCAGTCTTTCTCCAGCTGTATTGTGAGTTAGTTTAGTGATGTTGCAGCAAAGAAACAACTCTTCCGTCTTATTTAAATGTAGCATAAGCTTTCAGGGATGTGGCTGAGGCTTAGGTAATCTCATAATTACCTGTGATCCCTTCTTTCCTTGCTAAAATAGGGAACAAGAGTGGTTTGTTCCAGGGTGAAGTAGGGAAGTGTCTGATGGAGCAGAAGACTGCAGCAATGAAAAGGCATGTTTGGGTTAGGATTACCCTGCCAGACAAATATTTAAGAGTAAATGGTTTTTCTTGTTCCCTTTCAGACCTTCCTTGAACAAACTAAAACCCGATTTAACAAGAACTACAAAGGGATGAGTTTGTCTAAAATCACAACCACTGTAGGCTTAAACAGTAAGTAAATCCATTTGGGATCTTTTCAGCTTTCCTGCACAGCTGGACAAGAACTGGGGGTTTTTTTGAAATATTTGAGAATTGGCAAGGGTAAAACAGTTCCTGGAAAAAGAGATCGTCTCTCCCAGCTCCCTGTGCCTTTTTATAAGAGAATGAAATAGGCTTTCTTAGCTTGTGAGAGAAAAACCCTGAAGCCTTAAAAAACAAGTATCCCATTTCAGTGCTACGCTCGGAGGTTAAACTGAATTTCACTGCAATCCACTTGTTGGCCTAATCCTGACACTATTTGCAATGATATAACTCTGATATTGGTGGTCAGTCTTTGCAAAGGTGTTGTTTGGTTACTGAAAGTAGCTGCTGTGTGTGATTTGTTCCTCTAGAGGACTGTTTCGGGATTTCTGAGGGAACTGTGCAAGTGTTTGTGCTTTGGAGAGCACCTTTAGTTTTCATTGGATTGTCCTGTATGTTTATTTCCCTCTAGTTGGTACTATTGATGTTGGCAAAACTCGGCTAATGTTCTGGGATCTTGGTGGACAAGAGGAACTACAGTCTCTTTGGGACAAGGTTGGAGATGTATTTTTTGTCTTTTAAAAGCATTTTTGTCTCTTTTAGAATTGAATTAGTGTGATCATTTAGCAATCGTATGGGTTTATTGGTAACCCTAGCATTTAGCATTGACACTTTTATAGAGATTCAACAGTATCTGTGCCAGATCAACAAAGATAGTGCATAATATTTGCACTGTTGTTTGCAGACAGCAATTACCATCCCATATCTGAGGGCTGTGCTGGTGGAGATGAGCTTTTTGGGAGAACAGATAGGCTTTTTCACCTGTTGTATCCAGTAGGCCTGCAAACAGAATGGGCAGTGCATTCTGTTTGTCGCCCTTCTCTCCGCACATTTACCAGCTGGCTGTGGTTGATCTCTTGCATGCATGTAAAAATTTTACCCAACTTCAAAAGAAATCATGAAGAGGAACAAATGGGCCCAGTGGGTGGGTACACTGATGTCTCTGTTTGCTTTCAGTATTATGCTGAATCTCATGGAGTGATCTACGTTATCGACTCCACTGATGAGGAGAGGCTCTCGGAATCTAAAAGAGCTTTTGGTGAGTTCTCTCTCGTTACTCTCGCGTCTGTTCCTGTGTCCTGTGGCTGTGGCTGACACGTCTGTTGTGCTTCTGCACTTTTTTCGTGAAGCCTGTCTTGTCTGTAACACAGGACTCACTTTTGTTGACTATAATGGCCTTGAGTCTGTTTCTATGCTTACGTTAATTCTTTTGGAATCTATTCCTTATTCTATATTTATTCCCTCATTCATTCTCAGTAACGTGCTTGTTAATCAAAATGAAATTTGGAGTTTGATCTGGAAAAACGTCTGTGAAGGGAGTAGACCTGAAAAGTTGCATTGAATGTGAACTGTAATGGAAGGAGGAGCCTCTTGCTTCCTCCCTATGTCCAGAGAGTCTATGTCAGGCATTTGCACAACTGTGTCTTCCAGAAGTGCTAAACTTCTGTTTTTATTTCTGTGCTCTGTAGAGAAGATGATTACCAGTGAAGCTCTGGAAGGGGTTCCCATTCTGGTGTTAGCTAACAAGCAGGATGTAGAGGTAAGATTGCAGATCTGCTTCTAAAGTGAGTAATATACTTGGAAAGACGAGCTCTGCATTCCTGTTAAATTTGTTTCACGTTCCTGGACTGTTCCTATGGCACTTTCCTGCTGCTGGGAATCATTGCTTTGAATTCAGTTTTCATTCTTTCCTTTCTCCAACCCTTTTCCAGTAGCATAAGTGATCTTACTGTAGGCACGCCCATTCTGGCTGTTTTGAACTTTTCATGTAAACAGAATTGACTGTGTAGCTCAGGGGGTTCTGTCTTATACCATGACTTGGTGTCTCAGCACTGTTTGTTCCCGTTTATTCAGCAAAACCATGTTTGGTGCACTTTGTTTATGCTGCTCTGCTTTTACCTGGGCATGACATGAGAAACATAGCGTATGAAGCAAGATCATCCTTCTCCTATAACTGGATAAGATCTGTTCCATGAAGTGTTCATCTGTCCTAGAGTGTTCCATCTGTGACAACAGGGAATGGCAGGAATACTTCTTCTGGAGAATATAATTTGAATTCTTTCTAGCATTTCCAGAACTGCAAAAGTCTCATTTTGTATTTGACAAGTTAGTACGCTGCGGTGTGAATGTTTGGGGGACACATCCAAGGCTGTCTCCATCTCCCCTGGCATGGAAAAAAGGGAAGAGAGTGCCTAAAGTGCTCGTTGTATTTTCCCGTGGTTTCCTCCTCCTTTGCACCCATTGTACCTAGAATTCAAGTCCTGCAGTTGGAATGTTTAATCTCTAGATGGAGCCAGAGACTTCCACTAGAACTTGGGAGTGCTGGCCCTGGCAGTTGTGGCCAGTATCTGTTTCAAAGTATGCCAGTGCGTCTCAAGTTCTTCCCCTGGCCTTTACCCCTCCGCAAGTGAACTTGCAGGGAAATACCCAAGACTTATAGGTTAAACACTTTGTCTTTAAGGGAGGATTTGGTTACAGTTCATGTGTACACCACCACAGACATTTTTAAGTGATCATGAGGTTGTCTAGTCCTGGAAATAACAGAAATGTAGTTACACTTAAGAGATGACATGAGATGGAGACCAGGCTCCTGATATCTGCTCCTGACTTTGCTGTGATCTATGGGAGTCTGACTGTCTTTTTATGTGGAAATCAGAATACCAACTCTTTTATTACCATGCAGCACTGCAGCTTTACAGCAGGGAGCAGTCTACACTCCTGCCTTTAGCTGTTGAGAATTAAACTATATGCAGTGACCTGAAAAACTCTTCCAGTTTTCCCCATGGCTGTATATGCATGTTTTGCTGCGGGCATACTGCAAGAGCCAGCTCTTCTGATACCTCAGCCAGACTAGAGGAGAATGATTGAACAAGTGCACTTTTATATGACTAGAAAGAGGTATGTGGAACAGATTCTCCAAGTAAAAACTAGGACTGACTCCTTGCCCCTCTGGAAGGTCCAGAACCAGCCCAGAGATGGAGTTGTAGAACTGTGACAAGAGTTAGCAAAACCGTACCGTCTGGAGGTGTACTTGTTTTTAAGAAAGCCCTAAGTTATATATTTAAAGGACTATTCCCAGAGTATGATCTTGAATATACTTGGGGCCTACAGAAAAGCTGGGAAGGGGCTGTTGATCAGGGAGTGCAGGGACAGGATGAGGGGGAATGGTTTTCAGCTGCAAGAGGGGAGATTGAGATGAGATCTTGGGAAAAATGCTTTCTTGTGGGGGTGGTGAGGTCCTGGCAGAAGTTGCCCAGAGAAGCTGTGGATGCCCTATCCCTGGAGGTGTTTGAAGCCAATATCTTATCATTGGTAGAAATTTTGCTGCGCTATATCCCCAAGTATGTAATCATAGTGGGGAGTTCCCCCCACATTCCTCTGTCATTTATGTGGATCATAGCAAAGGAGGATAAGTGGTACCTTAACCTTACTGGTATGTACGGATGAAAGACAATTTGTGCTGATTACATCATTTTAAGGCCAGCAGAAGACTTGTGGTGAAATATATCAGAAATAACACATTTGACATGGATTTTTGTTTAAAGTTTACATTCTTCACAATAAGCTAAAAAACGTTGTGACTCGGTGTTTGGAATGCCTGAAATTGCATAAAGTGTGAGAATTTTTTGGCCCTGATACTAAATGGCTTGTAGGAAAGAATTCCGCTGTTATTAGGCATCAGTACTGTAGGGTAAATTGCATTGACTCAGCACTGCCAAGCATGGGCGGTATCAGATGAAATACAGTCATAGACTGCAAAACACTGATTCCAATATCATCACAATACCATGTCTGATTTTTTCGTGTACTTGGAGAATGCTTTGTTTTTCTCAGGGACTTCAAAACTAAGTCAGTTTGTAATTAATTGAAAGATTGAGTCAAATGTGTTGTGGGAGGGAGTTTGTTTTTAAAGGAGGTATTGCTTTGTAGGGGTATTAAACGTCTAACATAATAATAATTCATGTGGATTCCATTTCAAAGTCACAATGTCACTTCTGGAAATATTAAGCAGGTTTGCTTACCTACTGTTTACTGCAGAAAAAGTTGCAAAATGAAATTTTTTATTTGTTGTTTTGATGTGAATATGACTGGTTAAAAGTTTATAAAAGCTATGTATTGCTGAGCTGTACAATGAACTGTTAAAACTTGAGGGTGAAACAGCTCATTTTGGAACACTATCAAAAATATTGGGAAAACTAAACTGAAAAAATAGCATTTGAAAATAGTCAGGAGTTGTGTGATGTATTTGGGGGGAGGCTTTGCCTTCTTAAGATAAACATTGGAAATTTAATTTGAAATCTCCGGAATGGTGGAAATCCTCCTCACACCTTTGGAATATGAGAGGAGTCCTGGTGAGTAGCAGTGTGTATTTGAAGACTCCTGGTGTTATCTGTTTTCCACAGAGGTGTTAGAAAATAGGGCTCTGCGTGATGGGAATTCTCAATTCCAATTTAAGAAATACCACAGTTTCCCTCTAAAATTAGTTTTAATTTAAAGAAGCTTAAATTTTTTAAATTAAAAGGAGCTTGTAAAACTAGAGAGCACAGAACATAGGTCAAGTTGGCTAGACTTCTTATTAAATGGTTTTACTGTGGCTGCCCAACCTTCTGTTGTTCCTTGTTTAGTTCTGTTCTGCCCATGGGTTATTCCTGAGATGGCACAAGAGCTGTTACTTCTGGTTTTAGCCTGATATGAAGCCAAAAAGCAGCATTGTCTTTCCTGCAATAGATTTGGCAAATGGATAAAGACTCTCCAGTACAACCTTTTGTGCCCAAAACAGCCCCTCATGCTTTTCTGCAGGTGACTCCAGAAGTGGAGCCTTGCTACTTTATGTATTTCTAGGTGCAGCATTCCCGAGTCTTAGCTTGGGTCATGCTGTTCTGAGCCCTTCATAGGAGGAATTGGGTTGTGCATGCAGGTGAGTCCTGGCTGGACCATGCCTTGAAGAGCCTCCAGAACAAGTGGCTTACAGTGCATTCTTTTGGAAAAGTGAAGATAGGAATATGATCCATCAAGCTGTGAGAGCTTCCTCTGAAGCGCATGGTAGGTAGCATCACTCCAGAAAGGTCTTCTGTGGATTTTATTATGGTGATGGGGCACTGTTTATGTGATCACAAACCAGCTTCTCTAGTTTACTCTTGTTCCAGTTGAGAAACAAAACATATCTGTAAACAAACATTTTGTAACATAGATAGGGAGATAGAAAAGAGAGGAACTTGAAAGCCGCAGCTGACATTTTCTGCCAAGCATGAGATGCTCAAATGCTCCTCGTTGGAGCGATGGGTAATCTGCCTCATCCTCTGCTGTAAGACAGGATTTCCAGTTCGTGGTTTCCCCTTGAACACTAAAGCAAGGCTTGTCTGAACAAATAGTGGTGTCTCCTCTGCTGCGTTACTGTACTTCATCCCAAGGGGAAAAATACATTCCTCGAAACAGGTGTGCTGTTGTGATGCAGTGATACCCTACTGTAAACAGTGCACATGTGCAGAGGCTCCTAGAAGCAAAGCTCTGATCAGGTTTCTATGGAGAACAATGGCTGCACAGCTTTGTGAAAGTTAGGGCAGGCCACAACTGTACCAGAGAATGAGAAAGGGAAGTGTTTAGAAGGGATTAAGCTGGGAGTAAAAAGGGCTGCAGCAGTTGTAAGCAACACTGGGAAAAGCAGACTTCTGAAAGACCTAAAGGGTGGGTGAGGTGAAGGAGGTGTATTCTTTGTGCAGCCGGATATGTGTAGGTGTGCTGCTCTGCTTGTGGCTTTGGGGAGGTCTGCCTGATTGCTTTTGCAAGTAGAAATAAAGGACAGCATGGCTGTGCTCAGCGCTGCTATTTCCGACCTTCAGATTTATTTTAGAAAGATTTTAAAATATATCATCATTCAGAAAAGGAGAAGTTCTTTCGCTATGGTGAGCTTAAAGTCTGTTACAAGGAGTATTTGCTTAGTTTCAGCTACCCTATGATTTAACCTTCCTGCTGCCAAGTCTTTTTTGCTGAAAAAGAGTAATGACATGAAAAATAGATCAAGTTACTGATGTGCAACTTTTCCTTCTCCCCAGCTGTGGGGTGACTGACCTGTCTAGGGTTCTGGCTTGAACCCAAAGGGAGTTGGACCTACCTTTCTTAGTGGGTGGTGAATGTCATACCAAAACTACAATGACATTTCTTACGAACTTATAGAGAACAGTTGGTTGGTGGTAATCTCTTGCTCATCTTCCAGACCTACTGGTATGAATTCCAACTCTTGAGACCACTCTGACTCACTCTAAAGTTAGTGTTTGATCTTTTAAAAATGTATTGAACTCCTCCCGTGGATGACAGCTCATCTTTATCAATTGCAAGCTTTTAATTTGGTAGAAATCCTGAAGTTAGTTGTTAGGGCTTTGGTGCAACGAAGAAAGTAACACTGCGGGTGCAGTTTCCAGCTCATTGATTGAAACTGCAAGTTTGAAATGCAACTTAGGTCATGAGAAAGTACTGTCATCCAAAGTTGCCCAACTCATGGATTTGAGGCCTTTCACAGTGGAAAATCACAAGTCTGGATTCAAGGGCACTGGGTGAATTGGGTGTCATTAATCTCATCTCAAGCCATTTCTTAAGAACCCTTCTTATTTGTAAGCGCTAAAATCTACTTATTTTTCACATGGTCATCCTCATGGTAGTTTCCTGTCTTTAATTTCTCTAGAACCAGTGTTCTTAAAAATGGATAGCTAGTGTCATTCGTTTCCGTCTTCCTGCTAAGTTAAGGCCTAGACTTGTACAAGACTGAATTTCTGTTTGCAGATAGGCTGCCCTTTCAAAGCGTTACATCCACTTGAACTAATCCTCAGGACACACAGGGGTCCGATTTGGCTGTTAAGTAAACACTTGCCCGAAACATGTGTATGCCTCATAGAAGGTCTAAAATATCCTTGCAGAGAGAGGAATAAAGGTGGGCTTCTGGCCAGCTAAAGTGTTTAAATGGCTTGTCCAAGGCTTCTGAGGAAAAAGCGAGCGCCAAGATCAGAAAAGGATGTAAAGGCTGGTGATTTTTCTTGTTCCTGCCCCCTGCATTCAAGGAGGAAGACACAAGTCTGGACTTCAGCAGGGCAGGTTTGCTTTGGTTGCACTTGTAATTCTGAAGTGTTTTGTCCTAAGAGTGTGATTTATGTCAGGAAAGTAATCCACTGGTTTACTGGAGGGTTATGTGTTTGTGTGTTTTAAAACCACTTCCCAGCAATCTCCTAGCAAGGAAGTGCAAGACCTAATGGTGATCAAGTACAAAGTGACACCGGGCATCAGAAAATGTGCTGCATTTAGTGCTGTTGGCATTTTGTCCTGCATGCAAAATGCAAACAAATGAGTCCAGAGTGGCCCTGCCTTTAATGTCAAGAAATGTGCTGAGGACTTAGGACAAACCACGTCCAAGCCACTTTCTGAGAGTGTGTGTAGGGAGACATGTTTCAGGCCATTAGCAAAGAGTCAGCTCCAGAACTGACTCGTCTGGGCTTCTGGCAGGTCCACTGTTTCCAAAAGCTTCCTCAAGAGATTCACTCTTGTAGTGTTCTGGCAGACAGGGCTTGTGTGAGATGACTGGGGCAGGCTGGAAGGCAGATCCCAAGGATGCACAGTCGTGCTCATTTTCATTGCTGTCTTTGCTTAGAAGGGTACATCTTGAGGCTCAGGGAGTTGTGTCTGTGTGTGTGAACTGCCCCAAAATAACTTTTGCTTTGATGAAAAAGGAGTATATTCACTTCTTTTGGAATGTAAGGGAGTAACTTTGGGTGTGGGTGAGGAATTTAACCTAACTATCGTGCCATCCTGACTGAAGCAAACTCTGGATGTGGTGGGATTCATTGTGCAAGAAGGTCACCATCTCTTGTAGCATAGAAAGCAAGCTGTTTTTTGGTTTCCATTGCAGACCTGTCTTTCCATACCTGACATCAAGACAGCATTTAGTGACTGCATTAACAAAATTGGGAAGAGAGACTGCCTAACACAAGCCTGCTCTGCTCTTACTGGGTGAGTATGAGAATGGGTGGAATTTTGGAATTTGCACAGGGTGTCACACAAGCAGAGCAGCACTATGGGATTTAACCACTCTTGAGGAGGAGCTGCACCACCTTCCCAGCAGCAACAGATGCTTGTCTGTGAACCAGGGACTTGTACTAGGTCAGTAACCCCATCTGTAAATCGCGCCTGGGAAACATGATGAAAATGTTGAGAGCAACAGGACTTGGAGGCACATAGAGCAATTGATTCTTGTCTTTTATCATCCCTTCTCCCTACGCAGTAATCTTTGCAGTTGTTGGCTTGCTGCAGCTCCTGGTGTTCATGTAAGAAGTTAGTTGAAAATATAGCTGTTTATGACACTGCCAGAGAAACAAGTGGTGTCCATTGTTGGTGGAGTAATTGTGCTCTTGCTGTCTTATTTTTTGGTGTGCAGATGAGCTTTGTTCTGTAGATAATATAACAATCTCCAGGAATGTTCTTGCACCAGGGACGCCTGTGGTTAAAGAAACAGGGACTACAACAGACTTCAGTTTGGGGGACTGTGGTTCTCAGGCCTACACCACTGCATGCCATGACCATGACCAGCCCACTAGATTCTTGATATCTTCGCATCACTATTGTGCACTGAGTCCTGCAGCGCTTTGGTTACCCTCTCGGTTCTTTGAGTTCAAAGTGCTGCTTGGCAAAGTCAAAAATGCTGTTCCAGATGGCTGGAAATATTACTGTCTGAATTACTGCCTTTATGGAATCTGGAGCTTTGAGATTTCTTCTTTGTGTAGCAAAAACGCTATTGTTATACAAGCTATTGCAAAGGATAAGAAAAGCTGCTCAAATTAAGTTGCTAAGAAACAAGTGTTGTTAAGCAGATGAATGACCACAAGAGCAATGATTGAGCCCTGACTGGAAGAGAAGTATTAGATAATAATCTTATGAAGTGCAACCTTTTCAATTGTTGTGGGTTTTTTACAAGCACTTCCAGTTTCGATCTGTGTGGAATTTCCTTTTGAAATTTCAGTTTGAGTTTGCACTGAAAAAAAAAAATAATAGTGGAAGTGCCAACTGGGCAGTTGCTAACTTGCTCGACAGCCCTGGCACGTATGGTTATGGACAGCTGGAGCCAGGATTGGAAGATCTGAGGCTTATAGCAAAGTAACCTCAAAACAGCTGACAGTGAAGTGGTTTGCTGCTTGTTCATCTCAAGGTTTCCACAGAGCTGATGACTAATTAAAGTGGATGCAGGCTTGCACAGACACCAGAGAAATAATGGATGGAGTTTACATACCAAGTTAAAAGAAATCAGGTCGTTGTTTGTATGCATAAGGAGCTAACACAGTAATGCCAACAAATAACCACAGGGAAGAACACTTCACTTGCTCTCATAGGAGCTCGATTGGGGGATACATGGGTTTGTTCTTGGTTTTTTGTGTTTTAGCTTTTGTTTTTTTGTTTTTTAAGTCTTACCTACCTATTTTATCTCCTTAGCAAAGGAGTGAACGAGGGAATTGAATGGATGGTGAAGTGTGTGGTGAGGAATATTCACCGGCCTCCAAGAAAGAAGGACATCACGTAAGAAATTCCAAGTTGGCCAAGGAACAGAAAGTCTTTTTCCACACAGTTTTGTGTTCCCTTTAAAGAAGGTGATTCACTGGATTCCTTTTACACCTGATTATTTCCTAACTTTGGAGACAAACATTCTCTTTCTGTGTCTAAAACACTTGGGCAAAGGATTCCACCTGGCTGAGGGGTGGGAATGTCTTACATTAAGTATTAAATCATTGGCCTTGAGAGTACAGGCCCAATAGCAATCTACACATTGTTGCAGATGCAAAGGACTTAATTTTCTTCTGTATTACTTGGTGATTCTTGATCTGCTAGTCTGACAGGCTGGAGGCCGGTGATGTGAAGGAATTCCTGAAGGAACTGTGTAGGTGAATACGGAAGGGGAGGAAGAGCCTGGGGAATGGCTGTCCCTTCTAACCAAGAAGATACCTTGCTGCCCCAGGCATGGTTACTGCAGGTGGTGTTACCAGCCCTGTTATGTTGCTGTTTGTATAATGGGGAAAGACAGGGTGATTTTTAACTCACAAATCAATGTGCGACTGAAAATTTACCTTTTACCTGTGGTAAATGCAGATATGGAGACCAGCAGCTGCACAGTGGAGCACTGTTTGAGATGGATGTTCTTACTGGGACATGAGCTCCAGAAGCACTGCCTTGCTTTGACTGCTGGTCTCTCTGTTGTGCATTCTCTTTAATTGTAAGAATAATTGGTACCTTCTGTAACTGGAATGAATTGAGGCCCTCTCTGTGGTCTTTCTAGGCCAAAAGCTGAACCTCTAGGCAGGGAGAAATCAGTATGCAATAAAGCTTCCTACTTCTTTGAACTTCTGTTGCTGAAATAACTGATGTTTGGAATAGTGGTTCTTCGCTTTCTATTATTTTAAACGCAAGAAAGGACAGAAAGGCAGCTCTTGAAGATGGAAAGTCCTGACTTCTGTAGCCTGCCCAGCTAGCAGATGTGCTGACATCTCACTAACATTGCTCTGGGTATCTCCCTTTAAGTCTGTGTTACGGTGGTTTGGCAGTCAGCATTGCTCTCTGTGTGTTGGAGTTACTCCTGGCACAAGTGGCCATTCTGTGATGTTTGCTCACGTGACTGAGGGGACATTGTTCAAGCTCTATTTGAGCAAGTTAGCCAGCAGCATTTAAGAAATCATTTGGTGTCTGCTGTTTTCTGCACACAATTCATTGCAGTTTTTTTCCACAAGAGAGTGTAACTTATTCCCTCATATTTGGGGTCAAAGTGGGAGGGCAGCTGGACTATGTCAGCAAGCACATGAAGTCAGTGGAAATAATTGCGCACTGGAAAGCAAGATCTTAATTCTTAGTAACAATAGGATGGGAGAAAGCTAGGCAAAGTGTTGGGTAAGACATTGCACCCCTTTCAAGTACATGCTGTTGTTAGAGCAGGTGGTATAATGCAGTACCTGAGTTAGAATGTGAATGGTGCCAGTGTCAGTGCTGTATCCCAGAATAATTAAAGTGCAGTAGAACAGAGTTGAACATGAGGAGTTTCATTAGGCTCCTTTAGACCTAGTGACCCATGTCAGGTTTCTTATGCACTCCATGAATGCAGAGAATCCGTTGAAGATCATTCGTCCGCTGGAAGAAGTGGCCCTTTCTCTAGGTGCTGCATGTGATGTAGGGCTGAGAGTTTCAAGTGCAGAAAAGTATTGGGCACCTGATGGCTGTTGGTTATGAGGGAATCCCTTTCACTTGGTCATCTCTGAAAGCTCAAGTGTTTTCAAGGTATCTTTGTGGTCCCAGCTCTTGTTTCTGTTGGCAGGGTTAGTGCTGAAAATTAAACTGAAGATAGAGTGACTGCTGGACTGAGACAAAACGCTATAGCCAAGAAACTTGTGATGTCTGTTTAATGGGACACCAGGGGTTTTCCAAGCTTTCCACATGCTCTTCTCAAATCTCTTCCTCTCCTTATTCCCTTGGAGATCAGGGAGGAAAAAACAGTTTTGAGCTTGAGGCCATAGTTGTTCTCACAAGTTTCTAGACACAAAGACTGCTTTGTGGCACACATCAGCGGGAGGTCTTATATTAAAGCAAATATTTTGACTTCAGAATTCCAAGTTCACAAGAATGTGAGAGCCACTGACCCAGAAAGATGCATCAGCTGCAACACAGAAGTATGAGCATGCTCTAATGTCTGTGAAAAAACAGGGAGGATTTCTCTGAAACTTGATATCAGTCCAAGTTAGCTCCTAGAGCAGTAGCTGTGGTTTCATGATAGGGCACACAGATGCAGCTGCTTGGCTCCCAAAGTCTGGTTTAGGAAATTGCTTCACAGTCATTTTTTTCCACTCTTAACAGATAAAGTGCACCTATCTGATACTGTCCAGAGATTTTCGGATTGCTGGGGAAGCCCAGCAGGTAAACAGTCAAGCCAACTGTTGATTGCTTTGGTGTGACCTCCATGCTGCAGCACAACTGCTTCATCAGCTGACAGCTGCAAAATAGAGATCTTGTGCAAGGACAGCCAGGACTCAGATCTTGCTGATTGTTTATCATGTGCAGTCATTTTATGTGAAGCACAAAGCCAGGGTGTGCTAAGTCAACTGGTGCTTTTGGTTGCACCTGCTCTCTATGGTCATAAATGGCTACACAAGGACACTGATGACTTCCTCCACCAGTTGGTTTTACTGCAGCCTCGGTATAGCACAGGGGCTATTGTGCTAATAATGCGTCTGTACGGACCATCGGAATAGAACCAAATTGGCACAGAAAAGCTCTATGAAGCTGTGCTGTCCATGTGGTGGCAATTTAATCTCGATTTGGAGCTATGGAAAGGTGCAGAATAACCGAGTTACAGTATGTTTTGCTGGTGCTGCCTAATCCCATCCTGGCAACAGTGACGTGTTAGCCTTGCTGCAATGGCCTGATGGTCAGCTTTTCAGTGATACGTGTGTCAGATCTTATCCTACTCACCATGACATCCTGTCCCACAGAACCAGCGGAAATACCAGGACAAATCAGACACAGCTTCACACTAAGTGAATCCATCTGTTACAGAGCAAGGTAAAGGAGCAAGCAGAAAGCATGTACGGGATACATGCCCCCAGCTGTCCTTCCTACTCCCTGCTAAGCTGAAATCAGGCTACAATAGAGAAGTGGACTTCATATCCTTTCTGGTGCTGTAGAGTTATTTTATTCCTAATTGAGCTATTTTTTAGTCTCTTCTTCCTTATGTTCCTGCTTGCGATGCACTGCTAACATATTCGATAACGTCATTTGTACACCAATACATCCAGCATGTTCATTGGTTCATTTAAGTTAGGGACATCTCTTGTACCCTCAGCAAGTTAGCGGATGACACCAAGCTGGGTGGAAGTGTAGATCTGCTTGAAGGAAGGGGAGGCTCTGCAGAGGGATCTGGACAGGCTGGATCGATGGGCTGAGACCAACGGGATGAGGTTCAACAAGGCCAAGTGCAGAGTCCTCCATTTGGGACACAGCAACCCTATGCAACGGTACAGGCTTGGGGAAGAGTGGCTGGAGAGCTGCCTGGCAGAGAAGGACCTGGGGGTGTTGGTTGACAGCTGACTGAACATGAGCCAGCAGTGGCCCAGGTGGGCAAGAGGACCAATGGTATCTTGGCCTGTATCAGAAACAGCATGGCCAGCAGGAGCAGGGAGGTGGTTGTGCCCCTGTGCTCGGCGCTGGTGAGGCTGCACCTCGAGTGCTGGGTTCAGTTTTGGGCCTCTCACTCCAAGAAGGACATTGAGGGGCTGGAGCATGTGCAGAGAAGGGGAATGAGGCTGGTGAGGGGGCTGGAGAACAAGCCCTGTGAGGAGCGACTGAGGGAGAACTTAGAGAAGAGGAGGAGAGGGGAGACCTCATCACTGTCTACAACTGCCTGAAAGGAGGTTGTGGTGAGGTGGGTGCTGGTCTCTTCTCACAAGCGAGAAGCAATGGGACAATAGGAAATGGCTGCAGGTTTCATCTGGAGGTTTAGACTGGACATTAGGAAGAATTTCTTCACTGAAAGGGTGGTCAGGAATTGGAACAGCTGCCCAGGGAGGTGATCGAGTAAGCATCCCTGGAGGTGTTTAAAAGATGGGTGGATGAGTTCCTTAGGGACATGGTTTAGTGGGGAGACAGGTACAGTCGGACTTGGTGATCTCGGAGGTCTCTTCCAACCTTAGGATTATATGATTCTGTGATTCTGTGACCTGCCTTTAAATATCACAGATATCAACCTCAAGGAAAAGGGCACTTTACTGCAAGTCGGGAAGTTTCCTTCTACTCAGGGGTGATGTTTTAACTGGGCATGAGACTGTTGGGTTAGTCATGATTTCCAGAAGTTCGTGCTCATGAATAACTGTGAAGTACCCTTGTGGGTTTGGAACATGTAAGGTTACAACAGTCCTCAGCTAAACCCTGGATTAAAGTACTTGATGGTTTCGGAATTGACTTAGGTGTTTCATTATTTTTTGAAACAGCATCCCAGGACATCTGTGCTGGCAAATGGTGTTGGTTCAAGACAAGGACTTCTAGGGGCATCTGCTAAGAGAGGCAAAGAATGAAACTGTCACTGATCTTGACCATTATCCTGTTAAATGAAAAAAAAAAAAAAAAAAAAAAATCTGATTAACCTAAATGGTACCTGACTGGCAGGCACAGGTGGCAGTATCCACACATAAGGGAAGAGGGTTCTGTCTCTGCTTGCAGCTTTGCTTATGCTCCTCAGCTTTTACCAAAAGCAGTACCACAGATTGAGTTTGCCTTTTCAGACACTGAAAGAAACTGCTCCCAAGAGTGTGTTTGTGTACAGGTTTCTGTGATGGTGCGCTCTCCTCATCCCCCAAACCGGACCTTTCCCCATAATCCTGATCAAACGATAACCACCAGTGGTTGTTGTGATGGTTGGTGATAGTTGTGATGGCTGCAAACAGCTTAAGGTGGATTCGGGGAGATAGTTGACAACACAACAGCCAAGTGCTAATCTAGGCTAAGGTGCCCACCTGGCCCCAGGGCTGGTTGGTGTCCTACTCGAGGCAGATGTGGAAGAAACTGGCCCTTGCGGTCAGTGTGTAAATATGACAGTCATCTCATTCCATAAACAGTGAGCAGCCCAAGAGCACTTTGAGCTCTCCTGAAACAACAGCAGCTTGCACATTTGGATCCCCCTTAAAAGGGATGCTTCTCAAGGTGGAAGGACTCCTTGCTGCAACAGACTCTTGGCAAGTGACCGGTAGCATGCTAGACTTGGAAAGTCTAAGCTAAGTGGGGTGAAGAATTGACTGCATGTATATAACCTTTAGACATAAACCATTGATTGACCAAGTCTGGAGCTAAGTCTGAGCCCAGCCACTGCTAGGCTCGTCTCTGAGAAAAGGTTTGGGGATCCTTTCTGAACCTTGTGACTTAACGGGAGGGTCTCCCTGGCAGTTTTGGCTGACCTTGTCCTCTAGGCAGTAAAGAATGGAGTGCACCTTGCCTTGGAATCCTGTTAAACCTCTGTTAAATCACTGTTTCAAATCAATAAACATATTGCTGTCTCTCCCTTAAGAGTGACGTGCAGGACTCCATTCACAGCAGTTTCCTAAAAGTTATTTGCACAATCAAGAAAAATAGGCTGAACTGACCCTGCCGTGGAGACAGGTGCTCTCCCAAAAACCCCTTTTGGCAGTGTTCTATTAAAATTTGGCTCATCCATCTCCAGGGAGATTACAGGCCATGGAGACGTGGGAAGAGCCTTTGCCCTCTACCTAGCTCTTATCAGGACAAAGTATGTCAGAGAAACTAGAGCAGGTGCTTTTTCACACTGGAATTTTACAGAAGCTGGAAATCCCACATGAAACATTCTTGGTGTGTAACGCATTTTGTTTGCTGGACCACAGGCATTTCCTGCAGCATTGCCCTTCAGTTTTGTTTTGTGCTCCTGAAATCTCTTTATAAAAGAGTTGGTTTCCTGCTCTTCTGGTAAAACCATCTTCCATGAGTATTACTGGGGGCTTTCCATGAGCTTTTCTATGCTTTTTTATATCTGAATCCACTTCACAAAGTCCCTAAGTTCATGTGCATTCTCATAGCTCATAGATAAATCCCACAACTTGCTCAACCTCAGCCAATTTATTTTAATCACCCCTTTTTCTGATTGCACATCTCAGACTAGGGACTAAAATAGTCTGCTGTACTTGGTTGAGCTACATTTCAAATTCAGGTACTTGAATGTATCCAGGGGAGGGCAACAAAGCTGGTGGAAGGGCTGGAAGGAATATCCTGTGAGAGACATCTGAGGTCTTTGCATTTGTTAAATTTGGAGAAAGGAGGCTGAGGGATGACCTCATCACCCTCTACAGCTTCTTGAGGAGGGGAAGTGGAGAGGGAGGTGCTGAGCTCTTCTCCCTGGTATCCAGTGGTAGGATGCCTGGCAGTGGGTCAAAGCCGTGCCGGGGGGATTCAGACTGGATGTTAGGAAACATTTCTTTAGTAAGAGGCTGGTCAAACACTGGAACAGACTTCCTAGAGAGGTGGTCAGTGCCCTGGTGCTCTTAATAACATGCTTGAACTTCTGTTCAGCTCTGAAGTGCTCCAGCAGTTGGACCAGCTGGTTATTGTAGGCCCTTTGCAACTGGAAGTGTTCTTTCTGTTCTATTCAGACAACCTCATCTGCACAACTTAACTCTGATTCCAGACTTCCCCTGTGACGCTCATTACCTGCCAAGGGAGTGCTGATTAAATTTTCTGAGGGAAGAAACAAATTGGTACTAAAACCAGCCAGAACCTCAAGTAGGAAAATGACAAGAACTGGTGCAGCAAGCTTTGACAGGACAGCATGCAATATCACTGGATAAACAATGACTCAAATTCCTTCTATAAGCCAGGTGCCCATCAAGCGGAAACAAGAAAGGGAGAAACATAAGCAGTGAATTCCTCAGTTGTGGAATTCCACCTCACATTTATTTTTAGACACATAAAATCACTTTCTGGAAACACGGATCTTCTCATGCCTTCTCACTTGAAAAGTTTATCCTTACAGCTGAAGGCTTTCCAAGTTTCACCACTGTTGGCAGTGTCCTCTGTTGAGCACCAATTCCCCCACAACCTGTTTTGAGGGTGCCTTTGCAGCAGTCTCACCTTTCCCACATGTTGTCTCATTGTGAGTAGTTGTGAGGATGAGGCAGTAGATAAATTTGCTTTGGGACTCACAGGATGAAGCATCCTTTCTTTGAAACAAAATCCTTGTAGGATGAATCACAGAATCATCAGATTGGAAGAGACCTCTGAGATCATTGGGTCCAACCGTACCACTCTGCTTTCTGAACCATGTCCTTGAGAAACTTGTCTACCTATCTTTTAAACACCTCCAGGGATGGCGACTCGACCACCTCCCTGGGCAGCCTGTTCCAATTCCTGACTACTCTCTCAGTAAAGGAATTTTTCCTTATGTCCAGTCTAAACCTCCCCTTGGCACAGCTTGCAGCCATTTCCTCTTGTCCTATCGCTGTCACTTGTGAGAAGAGACCAGCACCCACCTCACCACAACCTCCTTTCAGGCAGTTGTAGACAGTGATGAGGGCTTCCCTCAGCCTCCTCTAAGCTAAACAACCCTAATTCCCTCAGCCCCCTCACCAGCCTCGTCGCCCTTCTCTGCACACACTCCAGCCCCTCAATGTCCTTCTTATAGTGAGGGGCCCAGAACTGAACCTGGCACTTGAGGTGCGGCCTCACTGGTGCTGAGCACAGGGGCACAATCTTTATTAACTCATGAGTAGCAGCTGCTGTCAGTGCACATCTGTAGGTAGTACTGTCTTTCTGCTTTTCACAAATGCACACACACTGCCTCTATTCAGTCATCTCAACAGCTGCTCTTTGCCATCGTGGCCATGATGGGAGCAAGCACACACCATGGAGGACTCTGCTGCTGAAACCCACCTGTTTAATTCTGTGTTCCTCAGGGATAGCGTCATCTTCCCGCTGTGCCTGGGATGTGCAGCTCAAGGTAGCAGCTATGCACAGCTGCTCCACTAGGGAATTGCCTGGCAGCTGGGGGAGGCAAGCAGAAAGCTATTAAGTAAAAGCGTCAGCATGTTAAGTGTCCATCCTTCAGCTGAATGGATGTCATACTAAACGTCTGGAGGAACTGATTCAAACCTGTGCTCCAGTGCAGCTCTAAGACATCTGTATTCAGCCCATACCATAAGCACTGCTCTAAGGGTAAACTAAATTGACTGTAAAATTGAGTGTATCCTTAAATGCTTTTCCTTAAATGTGGAATCCTACAGAGTTGTTGTCATGCTCTTACTTGTGTTCCAGTTCAACTCATAGCCAGAGACTCCTCAGAATTTGCTTCTCAAAATTAAAATAACCTGATACCATCTCATCTGTAGATTTCCTTTAGCAATGTTTATTACAGACACACTCCCACAAAACCAAAAATGGGTTTTATAGGACAGTCACAAAGAGGAATAAGGAATTTGTTGTTCCCAGAAGCTGGTATTGCCAAGGCACCTTCTCACCACCTGCCCTGTTGAACAGCAGCAGCTGGATACACTGCTGAGGGTCCCTCTTCTGTGACCGGAACCCACTGCTCATTCAGATGGGCTTTGCTCTCAGGGCAACAAGAAATATCCAGAGTATTCTGTCACGTTGAATGATTCTGCTCCTCTGCCACAAACAAGGCTTACTTTTTCACTTGAGATTATGCATAATGCCCATGTAGATGGAACACCATGCTTTCAACAGGAGATCTTTGCCCTGGAGTGGGAGCAAAGGCAGCTGGCCATCCGTGAAAGGGGGAAGGACAGCTACCTCATCGAAAGCAACTGATCCCACGCAGCCCCATTCTCTGCAGGGATTAAGTTCTCCCAAGTCTCACCCACGTCCTCAGTGTGGTGGAAATTTTGACAGCTCATCTCCGTGCCACGAGAAGAGGCAGGATCACAGGACAGTCTACACCACAGACCGTGACAGGGCTATTAAATGCTGCGTGAGCACAGCAGCTCGGTCAAAAGGCAGGGGATCTCTATAAACAAAAGGTGCTGAATCACAGCCTAGGTTGTTCCCGTGTGACATCATGTCAGTGCACGATATGTGAAACTGGGTTAAAGAGGAACTTGGGTTTGATCTTGGCAGAGCTTATTTGTTCTTTCAGGCTCAGAGTCATTAAGTGAGGAATGTGCACTCCAGTTCTTATCTTCCAAGTTTCCCAGCTAAAGAGTCCTTGTCTTCACTTCTGGGAAGATGGAGAAAAGTCCAATAAACCACTTATTGAGCTCCTGTATCACAGATGGAAGAACAGAGACAGAAAGAGAAACCTGTATCAGGGAATGTGTATGATCTGACAGAGGCTGAACAAGCACATCGGAGCCTGTCCCTGAGGCCAATCCCAGCTCTCCAAACTTTTATTTAGTACTCTGTGCTTCATAGTCTGAAACACCCTTAAGTCCACATGCCTGAGACTCATCTGCATCACCCAGACCACCCGATGTACATCCTTGTTGAGCTCACTTTCTCCTAGCGAGAAAGTTACCACATTTTCCAGGGAGGAAAAGAGGGGCCTTTGGGGACCAATGCTGCAAGCTGGGCAGTGTGGGAAGGGGCAGAGGGAGCAGCCTCCCAGCCCACCCTGCAGCCTGAAGCCTGGCATGGCTCTGGAATGAGGACCCTTCATCAGCTCTTGAAGGGTCATCAGGCTGCCACAGTGTGGGGGTTTCTTTACTGGGAATAATATTGCCAAACAAAACTGTTTCCATTTTGTTAATGTCTTTCATGAAGTTTTTTACATTTTCGTATCAATCAGATTCTGGTTTAAGTCAATGCAAGGCAAAAACTCTCATTGCATTAAAAGAAAGATGAGAAAAAGTGGTTAGGAGGCAGCACTTCTTCACCCACCTCTGGCTGGGTGCAAATCAATGATTATGAACCACACTCAGCTCAAGAGCTCTTGGTACATCTCCTCACCTGGTGTGCTGAACTGAGACCAACCAACCGTGGGGCTGCCTGGTCCTGACCACTCCATTCCCCTGTGTCCAGCCAGCCGCAGCTGGGAACAGGTCACCGCTGCTGTGCCTCCTCTCCGTTGCCCTGTGAGGCATCTCACTCTCAGGAAGCTCCTTGAACACAGAAGGGAACAGAAATCATAAACTGAGGTGAGGAAGAATGACAGGCAGGGGAATGAAGGGTGAGATACCATGGGAGAAAAAGCACCTCCCTGGTCCCACATGTGTGACCGAGACGGGTGGCACCTGAGTCCAGCCATGGAGCTCTGGGCACTGCGAGACGAGAGCTGCTGTGGGTGGAGGGGGCCAGGCTTGATGCCCCAGTGCAGCCAGCATGCTCACCAGCGACAGAGCAGGTCAGGGCACCTCAGCAACCACTGTCTGTGAAAACAGGAATACACCTTCTCCTTGTTTTGAGACTTCCTCTCTCAGGTCACATTCTCTGGCACTCCTCAGCTGAGCACAGGTTGGTTTGACCTGCACATTTCAGCTGTCTTCCTCTACTCCTGCTCTTGCACACGGCCAACTTCTGCAGTCTCACTTCTTCTTCCCCAGCATGGCCGGTGCTTTCCACCTGCAGCACTGGCACCAGAGGAGCTCAGTCCCATCATTGCATCACTGCAGAAATAACAGGTGCAGCAGCGAGGGGCAAGCGTCAGCAGGGACAGGCTGAGCACGCCAGGCTGGGATTTCAGTCAGAAGAAAGAACCTGCAATAAGAAGGAAAATATCCGGATGCTTCAAAAGAAAATAAAATCAGTGCCTCTTTGGATAGTGATGGGTGGATTCAAACAAGTTTGGTGTGTGTTGGTACTCCCCAGCTCTGCAGAAGCTGGAAGGCTCAGCCCACTGTGTGTGGAGGACACCCCCCTCCCTCCCCCCCCCGAGCAAAACAAACCCACAGGGAAATGTGCAGGCGGAAGAATGAAGTTACCTAATCTTGTGACTAGGTTATAACCCCTGGGCCAAGGATGCTGACAAGCAGGATTACCTGGTCACATCCCCTCTGCATCCCTCTGCACACCCTGAAAAATACCCCCTCAGTTTCCTCTAGTAATCCCAGCTCTCCTCCTTCATGACTTCAAACATGAGCCAGCTATGTGTGATCTCACTAGAAAAACTCCCGCTGACTCCTTTAACATTAATCATTCACCTAACCCTGTTCCCAGCCCCCTGGTACTGGGCCAGCGCTTGCAGTTTTCTCATTGCATTAAAACATAACATGTCCAAACCGCTCTCATGACAAGCAAGTCAGCTCCTGCCGACAGTGGTTTCGTAGATTGGAGCTGCTGCCACCCTGAGTCATCGCCACACCTGGCTGCAGCAAGAGACCTCGTGGCACAGCCAGAGTGCGTAGCCGTGCCTGCGCAGTCGAAATAAACGTGTTTGGGAGGGGCGGGGGGGGTGTTGTGTTTTAAGAACTTAAACAGCATAGAATCATGAAATGATTTAGGTTGGAAGGGACCTTAAAGCCCATCCAGTTCCAACCCCCTGCCATGGACCTCCCACTGGATCAGGGGGATCAAAGCCCCATCCAACCTGGCCTTGAACGCCCCCAGGGATGGGGCAGCCACCACTGCTCCGGGCAACCTGAGGGTGCCTCCCCACCCTCATCATGAAGAATATCTTTCTCAGATTAAATCTTCCCCCTTCCAATTTAAAGCCATCCCCCCTCATGCTATCACTACAGGCCCTTGTAAAAAGTCCCCCCCCCCCAGCTTTCTTGTAGCCCCTTTCAGGTATTGGAAGGCTGCTCTAAGGTCTCCCCAGAGCCCAACTCTGTCAGCCTGTCCTCATAGCAGAGGTGCTCCAGCCCTCAGATCATCTTGGACTCAGATCACCACTGGACCCGTTCTTGCAGTTCCATATCCTTCTTATGTTGTGGATTACAAAACTGGACACAAGAATCCAGGTGATAAGGAAACCCAACTCAGAACAGCGTGGGCTTGGAGTTTTATGCAGTGCTCATAAGATTTGGGGAAATTGTCTTGTGTGTAGTAAATATCTGAGTCATCTGTGGGAGAGAGCTACAACCACATTTAAATGTTACCACGTACTTGTCCTTAGCTACAGTTTATAAGGAAAACAGTCATTTAAGTATCAGGAAGAAGCGCACGCTGACGACTGTTCCTCTTCTCTCTCTCCAGGCTCTGGAAACTTCAGTGAAAACCAAAAAGGGGTTTTTATCCTCTTAAGTTATTGCACTTTTTTCAACTAATTAAACTTACAATCAACCCGAGGTTGGTCTGTGAGCACCACAGGGTGCAGGGTGGTGGCAGCAGAGCAGGGGAGGCTGGTGGGGAGGGCTGAGATCAGCACCCCATGATGCTCAGGCAGGCTTTTCCAGCAAAGCCCATTTACTGGAAACCAAACAGGGCTCGCATGCTGGGATGTTTGGACGCTGTTATAAAGGTCAATATTTACCAGAAAGATCCCCCACTGTCACATTGTCTGTGAGCTCCCACAAGACAAAACTTTGCTGTGCAGAAATTCCTAACTCAATTCCATGAGACTCAGCTCTGGGGGGGGAGAGTGCAGCCTGTGGCTGTGGAGAGACCTGGGGAGAGGTCTGGCACTGCCCACAAGCAGCAGCAATGCCCAGAACGTCGCCTGCATGGAAAGCCCCCACAGGGAGACTCCTGCCTGCCTGTGCTGGGCTGTAACACACCAACAGCCAAACACACACTGAGCCACTGCCAGGTCAGAATCGCCTTGGCAGAACAAGATGAACAACAAGTGGGTGCTCACGAAATATTCCGGAACAGTGAGTGACACCCGTGGCACTGACCTTGGGAGCTCGCAGATGGCACAGGACATCACCTGCTTTCCCAGACCTTTGGTCGTGGTTGCAGTAGCCGATGGCTGGGAGCCCGGCAGCACTGAACTCATCCGACACAGGTTGAGTGATCCACACTTATTCAATCATCTTCTCCCCATCAGCGAGCTGAGGGCTGAGTCCCACCCTGTAATCTGGCACACGGGTGACAGATGCCCATTGTCTCCCTTCCCAGCGCAGGTCAGACGTGGTCAACCCATGCTCAGTGCTGGGAGAACCACAGAGGCTCAGCAAGGCATCGCGTCTCAGGAGACGAGGATGGGAGGGAGCCAGGTGGCCACACTCCTGCAGCACCTACACGTGGGGGGGTGTTTGACCCCTTGGAATCACAGTGGTGGGACATTAACTCCTGCAAACCTCTGGGTGGGACCCAGCCTACAAAACCATCCCCTGCATTTGCTCTAACAAAGGCTCTGAGCAGGCTGATGTCCAAATAGGACAGAACACTCCCAATGTCAAATAAAACCCCCAAAACTATAAAAAAAAAACCCCCCAACACCCCTCCTCTGTGCTGGAATCCAGCAGGAAAGATGTCTCCAGGCCAGGGTGAGCCCAGCTGGGAGGGCATGTGCTGGGAGAGCAGAGATCACTGCCTAGCCTGTCTTTCCCAGCCGCTGGGCTCTGGCATCGCTCATGGTGTTGGCAGAGTGCAGTGTCATTCTTCACCCCTGCCAGCCCACACAGGACATTTTAGGCCAATTAGCACAACTTCTGACTCACTCAGAACAACACCTTCCCCTCTTTGCTCTGGGCCACTCACCAATCCAGTGGGGCTCGTGTTGAGCCAGGCTTGTCAGGGAGGGGAATTCTCATCGTACAGAGGCAGCCGCCCTTCACCCACCTGAAACTGCTGTGCTTGGGAAAAAGGCTCCCTTCTCAGCTGAAGAGGGGAATGATGCTTGGTCATCCTGACCGGGCACACAGGGCACAAAGCACCCATTGATGAGGTGCAGGGATCCAGCACACGTGGGCATCCCCTCCGTGCTCCTGGGCTCCTGTGCACCTGGGAAAAGGTCCTGGACTGCCTGAGAAAGAGACTGACCATCAATCACCCCTGACAGCTGAATGTACCTGACGCGTGGCCCAAGTGGGGTGATGTGATAAAACTGGTAAAATTTGCCAGAATTACGTCGGCCAAGTTCCAGCCAAAATGAATATTAAAACATCAAAATGAATACGATGAAAGTCGATTATCTCAAAATCCTATAAATAAGTAACTGTAGGGGAAACCCTTTGAGCTCTCCTGCATCACAACAGTCTGGGATCAGCATCTCCCGGAAGCTGGGAAGCTGGGATGTCACTCAGGAGTAGCATGCGATATCATTGGCCAGCACAGCAAATGCAAAAGCCAAGGCAACGCTGACCCCTTGAGATCCAGCATGTCAAGAGATGCCAATGCAGTGTATGTGAGTATTCTCTCCAGTCACAAGAGGGAAACTTTCAGGCTCAGGTCTCTCTCTGTCCCTTTACTGATCTATCTGGACACTTCAATATATGTATATATCTTTGTAATCGTGATTATTCATTCTTCTATGCTCAAGTATTAACATATCTTTGTATACACACGTTTCTGTGCTTGTATATGTACTTATCATGCCGAGTACTAAAAATGAGTGGATGTCATTATTTTCAAATCTGATTTTTGCTGATTAACTTGATTCTAACACCTGCATTGAATCATTTTAAATTACTCTGTTCAGCAATTGATAATCAAGTGTTAATTGATAATCAATTTTGCAATCTTACCTAAATAAACTCTAAATCACTGCTAACCCAAAGTTTCATAAACTCCCACCTGTGATACATGGGGAGAAGAGCACAGGATGGAGCACAGCTGAACTGGAGCAGCTGGTGAGCGCCCACAGCTCAGCCAGGAACCCGAGGAACGGAGCCGGCTGCCTCCTGGCTCGCTGTGCAGCTGATGGAGGCCATCAAGCCTGCACCCTAGATTTTGCCTTGAGCAACAAGCTCCACAGACAACATGAGGCATGCCAAGACCCCAAGCTCAGCCATGATGCCCCAAGGGCCCTTCCATCCCAGGACTGAGGTCTTTTATCACAAAAAATAGGCATGAAAAGATGCTCTGTCTCTGGAAAAACCATCCAACTAAACCAGCAGCCGAGATAACCATTATCAGCTTCTTGCCAACAATATTCTCCTCTTCCCTCCCTCCCCTCAGCTCTTCTGGTCAATGTGTTTCAAGGAGCCAGGGTGGTGTGGACAGAGAACAGAAGCAGTTCCCACACTAACAACCCTCCATCCCCCTCTTCCTTTAGACCAAGGACACCGAACTGTTAGTGCTGAGTCAGGACCAACTGCAATGCAGCAGGATGGGAATCCCTTGAGAAGCCACAGCCAGCACCGGAGCTCCTGCTCCAGCCTTCGACCCGACCGTGCTTGTGTCCTGCTTTGCACTCTGCCTCGAGGGAAAGCACCACGCTGCAGCGGTACGTTCTTTCTCAACGTGCCGTGATGGAAACCCTCCTCATCTCCTGCCCCAGCTGCTCTTGGACTGCGCCACCGGCACTTTGCTGCTGCCAAGGGACTCAAGAGTAAAGCACAGGTGGGGACTGAGCTACAGCCTGCTGGAAGAAAGCAGCTCAGCAGGGCAGAGATTAGATGTAGTGACAACTGAGCACTGGAAAGGGGAGCAGGGTCCCTTGTGCAGCCTCCTTTGTGGGATTTCAAGGCCAGGCTTGGCAAAGCTGCAAGGGGATTGCTGGGACCAGTCCTGGCTCAGTGCAGAGGTGCAAGCAAGGGATCCCCTTTGCTGCTTTTCAGCCTTTTGCTTCTCTTTGTCCCTGGCTGAACTGACCCAGGGCTGTCAGGATCACTGAACTGCTTCATCCCCGGAGCCCAAAACCAAGGTGAGCCAGTTGCATGTCTGAGATCCCCAGCTGTGAGTCTGCAGCACTAGACAGATGTGAGCAGACATCCAGGGACTTCAGAGAAGTGAGAAGCAGTGAAAAGGCAAGCACTGCCCCCAGCATCAGCCCCGTTCATCCAGCCTGCCATGAGCGATCAACTTGTCATTGCAGCAGGAAGAGCGCAAGATGTGTCTGTGGGCAGCAAGGGGAGGTTAAAATCCCCTCTGGTGCCTGGTTATGTCAGCTTTCCTCGCACGGGGAAAGTGTGGGGGCACTTCCACAGGGCACGTGATTCAGAGTGCTTTTAACAGCTCCTCACTGGGGGAAGATATTCCTCTTTTGAACCACAAACTATTCCTGGCAACTAGTCAGGTAAAACAGAGCTGTAAAAGAGCCAAACTCACTCAAGGCAGAAGACGTCGGCTCTGTGTCGTCATTGCTACAGACTGGAAAATGCCTGAGAGGGTCACTCGTGTTGACTTCCCTAAGTGACATCTGCAAGGCTTCAGAAAACCCCGCCTGCAGTCAGCACAGGCACCCCAAGCCCCAGCTCTGGGCTGACTGAGCGTCTCCTCGCTCGACGCAGCGTCTGGCCAGGTCTGGTGACACCATTGAGTTGACAAGAGTTGTGAGCCTCACCCTGGCTGCACTGGCGGCAAATCCCAATGCAGACAGGCTGCATCCTGCTCGCGTTCAGCCTTGCCGGGGCTCACAGAGGCTGGGGTTGGTGGGCTGCCGTGCCACGTGCATGGCTGATGGTGTGTGATCGTGTGCAAAAAGCAGGCAAGGGCAAGCAGAGTGAGAAGATAATGATCTGGGACTTGCAACACCACCTCTCTCCTCCAAACGAGACTAGGGAAGGAGTCTGGTGACAGAATCGTATAATAAAATAACTTCTTTGGAAAACATCTTTCATACACAGTATAAAACCAGGTAGTTTAGAAATAAATTTAAAATTGACTGTACCAGTGACTTCAGGATATCCTACACCCAGTGTGTCTCTCAGCAGTAATCTCCTTTCTCAGAGCAAAGCATGGCAAACAAATGCCACTGAATCCTCTGTGGGAAACTGTTAAATAACTAAAAAACCCAGCAAAACCAAACCCACAGAGTTTAAAACAAAGCCAGAAGGCTTTCTAAAAAGGAGGAGCTGGGTTCTTCCCCCGAAAAAAATGACACTGGCCGCATGTTTCTCTTCTGATAAAATATTGACCCTTGCTGAGTGCTGGAAAACCTGCAGCCAGCACCCAGGGAGCTCCTGGGAGCAGCAGCGGCCGCTGGCACAGGGATGTTGCTGCTCACAGCACCCCATCCTGAGGCAGCGATGGAGCCGTACGCGGAGCGGGACCCACCACACACCTCAGCTTTGACCCATCGCTCATCTCTAACACTGCATGTCAAGTCAAGTTTGGAATGATTAATAAATTAATGAAGCCACCAAAGAAAAATCAAAACAAAAACCACCCGAAAAGTCCAGTTCATGTTCTCAGTAGAGGAGGAAGCGCTCGCGGACCTTCTCCTCGATGGAGTGCAGCTTGGCAGTTCGCAGCGCATCCAGCAGCTCCTTGGTGACCTTGGAGTTCCCCTCTTTCAGGTGGATGAGGAAAGTCCTGAACTTCTCCTGGACGGCCACCCTATTCCCCAGTGCCTGTTTCCTCGATGAGCCCTCCAGGATCTGCTGCAGGCGCTTCAGCTTTCTGACAGGGATGTTCTGGTACGCCACAAAGTCTATCATGGCTTGCTCGCAGTCATCACCTCCTGTGGATAGTGAGAGAAAACAGCCCAGAAGTTAGAGGAAAGGTGTCTGTGGGACACGGGAGAGCAGGTCACGGCCCCACCAAGCCTCTTCATGGGACATTGGCCCGGAGAGGCAGTAGAGGCCACATCCCTGGAAACATTCTGGGTCAATAGAATGGGGACCTCATAGCAGCCCTCCAGTATCTGAAGGCGCTCCAGGAAAGCTGGGGAGGGGCTTTTTACAAGGGCAAGTAGTGATAGGATGAGGGGGCAATGGCTTTAAACTAAAAGAGGTAAGATTTAGATTAGACATTAGGAAGAAATTCTTCACAATGAGGGTGGGGAGACACTGGCACAGGTTGCACAGGGAAGTTGTGGCTCTCCCATCCCTGGAGGTGTTCAAGGCCAGGTTGGATGGGGTCTTGAGCAGCCTGGTCTGGTAGGAGGTGACCCTGCCCATGGAAGGGGGGGGTGGAACTGGATGATCTTTGAGGTCCCTTCCAACCCAAACCCTGCTATGATTCTATGAAGTTGGATGGGCTGCTGAGAAACCTGATGGAGCTGGAGATGTCCATGCTTATTGCAGGGGCATTGGACTGGATGGGCTTCAACTGTCCCTTCCAGCCCAAACCACTATGGCATATGATCCTACGGCATCATCCTCAGCTGGGCACTGCTCTCCAGCCACGGCTTAGAACAGGGGGCCCAGTGCAGTGATCCCTGCAGGGAAACCTGCTACTCACAACCCATCTTCCAGATTCAGAAAGGTATGTTTAGCTCGTGCAGCCACGCACAGCCATGAACACAAGCTGGGGAACACCTGCCTGTGCACACTGGTGCCCAGGAATAAGCATTTTACAAGTGGAAAAACCAAGTAGGAAGGAGGAGGAAAGCACTGAACACAGCATCATTAACTGGCCAAGGACCATCTCTGGCAGCCAACTGCCCGGGAAGGCTGGCTCCAGCCCTCGTGGCAGGCTGAGCTTCCCAGCAGTGGCCCATCCTCTACAGGGCAGTTAGAAAACTACACGGTGAACTTTCCTGTAACTTTGATAAAAATAAATTTACCTTTTCCATGCTCCTCCCAGCAGGAAGAGGGAAACTCCAAAAAAAGCTGAAGTAATCACAGTAACTATTTACATATTATTTGTCCTGAAAGTTTCTGTTTTCCCATTCATGTTTTTACCTCTCAGGACAGGACAAGCTCCAGGCACAGCCCTGAGCAGGGGTTTTGGACAGCCCCAGTCCCAGCTGGCTGAAGCTCTGCTGGAGTGCATCCAGCAAAAGGAATGTAATCACAAACGATTTTGAAGAGATCAAGGCCAAATGATTTCTCAATCAAGAAGAGACTAGCCCAGTTTCAGTCCCTTGTAAACTGGAAACGGTTTCACTGGTTATACTGGGATGGGTCAGGTTCCCTTGCCCAGCCTCTGCCTCTCCTGCAGGTTCAGGGTTGATATTGAATTGCTCCTGCAATTTCCGTTGCAGCAGGGAGGAAGGCAGGAACGCACGTGCCTCTCAAGGAAAATAGTGACAAATTGGAGTTAAAAATACCCCTCGGCTCCCATTGCTCACCAGCCTCCGCTCGCTCTATTAATAGCTGAAAGACTGGTCTGGCTGCGAGTGCCGTTGCCTAACAAGCAGCAGCACACGTGCTGCTGACTCTGCTCTCACCTGACCACTCTCTCCTCCTTGGGACCGCGGCCCACTGATGACAGGGCATCTCTTCTCCCCAAAGAGGGATCACCCTCCTGGCAAGGAGCTCGTGGCATGAGTCAGGCTTTGTAAGGAGAAATGCCCCACCTTGTCAGTGCCAGGAGAGGATGGAAAGACTAGAGCTCGTCTCGCACGCTGCCGGGGGAAGAACCTCCTTGCTCCATCACCACAAAGGAGAAGCCCTTGGTGAAGCTCAGCCTTCGTCTTGATGAAGAAATTAATTTTTTACAGTGTGAAGAGTCCATCACTGGGACAGCCTCCCCAGGGACGCAGTGGAGTCCCTATCGCTAGAGGTTTCCAGGACATGGCTGGATGGGGTGGTGGATGATCTCATCCAGGCTCCCTTTCCCATGAGAGGCTGGACCAGATGAGCTTTCAAAGTCTCTTCCAGCCCAGACTGTTTTATGGCTCTGTGACTGGGGTTTTCTGGAAGGTCAAGGGTGCAGATTCACTGCCACCCAGATCAGTCACATTGAATTTGTCTCCCGTGTATCTTGCCTGGATGCTCAGGGTAGAGCAGGTGGTTTGAACCAGCCGCCTGCCTCACCTCAACTGACCTCAGGCCCTTGAGATGGTTTTCGTTCCCTTTCTCACCCTCTGACTTGTTGGGGTGTATGTTACAAAGCACTCTCAGAGCCAGCCCATCGCTCTGCTCCTCTCCTTTGCCCTGTGCTTTTGCCAGGAAATGTTGGACCGGATGATCCTTGAGGTCCCTTCCAACCTGGTATTCTACAATTTGTGCTTTTTGGTGGCTCCTGGCCAACCTTAAGCCTCCACCAAGGCTCAGCACTATGTTTGCACTATCATGGTGACACAGTCAACACCACATCTCCACTTTTTCACCTAATAGGTCAAATTCCACCCTATGTTCAACTCTGAGGAACTTTGGACTCTGCTCCACTCAGTCTGCATGAGACAAGGCTGTAGCTGCAATAAAGGCTTCCTGGAAAACGGGCTGAAAGCCAGAGAGAAGTGAGCGCAGGAGCTGTGCCAGGAACCAAGCTGGGGGGGCACAGCGCTTCACTCCGTGTCCGTCTACACAACATCCAGTCATTGTGTATCACCATGAGCTATCAGCTACAGCTGAATGGCTGCCAAAACAGTCCTCATGTCCCAGCATCCCTAGGTTACCCCAGTCCCTGGTACAGACTGGCAGGATTTCACTGGCAGCTCTTGGTTCTTGCTGAGCAAGGAGTCTGCTCAGGCTCTGGCTGAGTAGTGGCCATTGTACCTGTACCCTCTACCCAGTCCTTGCCCTACATGACCGACTCTGGAAGGGGAGGAAGGCAGAGTCTACATTTCATCCATAATTACTATTAATTGTGGATCACTCCATACTTTTACAAGGTATTTAATCTCATTTTGCATCTAAGCAGAAAGAAGTCACCAGGAAGTTCACTCTCGCCCTGGCAGTATCATGGTCTCAGCATCCCCCCTTCACCCTAGAAACTGTGGCTCACCTGGTCCCTGCGTGCTGTTGCTTCTCCCCAGTCTGCAGGAGGTGCAGAGGGTGTCGTGGTACTGGTTGCCCTGCACATTGGTCACCTTCCCCTGCTTCTCACAGTCCTGGTGCGGCTGGCATGGCTTGGTGGTGGAGTTGGAGGAAGAGAAGAAGCCACGAGGGCAGGGGCGGCACTGGGTATTCTCAAAGGGGGTACCTGCACACAGGGATGCAAAGGGACCATCAGCCTTCTCCTCCCCAGCCACGCTCCTCTGTGATGACAGCTGGCAAGGGAGCAGGGGCAGGAGCTGGGGCCGATGCTGGCAGAGCAAAGAGTGCCATTTGAGCCTAGGGGGTGGTGTTTGGGGAATAACTGCAGTTCCCCTGGGAAGCGTGCATCTATGTATAGGGCAAACAGTAAGACTTTTCCCAGCATTTTCCAAGCCAAAGCATTCAACACGCGCTGAAAAATTGTCACTGACATCTTGACACAAAAGGACATCTCATCTGCCGCTAAAAAGGGCCACCTGCTGGGTGCGAGACACCAGCGGGAGTGCCAAACCAGCCCTTTGATTCATGCAGAGTCAGGAGAATACTGGCCAAGTAAAAGCGAAAGTGGCTGAGAAGGTGAAAGTTCTGCTCCCTTCTGCAGTGCTGCAGTTTCCATCCAGGCTCTGGGCCAGACCCATCACTGATTCACAAGGATGGTGACATGTGAGTGAGAATGCACCAAGTGGTCTTGCATATTCTCTGGAAGAAGAGGGAATGGCCCTGATAGGAGGGAGTTTCACACTCCTCTTTGTCTCCTTGCCATATACCTAGTTAAGTACAAGGTTTCTACCTTGTCACAACCCACCTGAGGCCATCGCTTTGGCTTTACGGGGAGATGTCCTTGCCAGCTCAGCTGATGACCCCAACACCTGAGTCAGTATTTGCAGTTGGAGAATGCACAAGAAGCCCATGTGCCCAGAGGAACCGCATGCAGGGCAAAGCACCCATCCAACCAAAAACTAGTGAGGTCTGCCCACAGCCCTGCAGCCACACACAGCTCTACAATGACAGGGTCCATGCAGCCCCATCCAGACGTGAGCTCCGACAGCCCTAGGGCTCTGCCCACCCACACAGGATGTGCAGTCCTTGCTGTGGGCTTCATATGTTTGGGCTGGGGCATCATCGTTCCCCACACAAGTCCCTTCCTCAAATGCCTCAGCTTGCTCACGTGGCTCCTCAGCCCTGAGCCTGGTGTGATGTTTCATTTCAAAGAGTTTCCTAGTGTTGTTTGTGGACTGAGTTCACCTTGGTTGCATTACTGTGCATGTCCTATTGAACAATTAAACCTCAAACTTCAGCCTTAAGTACCAGCTGAAGGCAACAGGGATTTCATCTGGCCAGGAAGCCTGGAGCTCTTCCGTGCCATGCATGGAAGGACTTAAAAGGCTTTCCCACTTCAAAGCATGAAGTAAGACAACACTGGTTTTGCTGATGCTGCCCGTGTGGTTTTGTTATACCCAGTTGTGGTTTCCAGGCAGAGCCTGGTCCTCTGTAATTCTGGGGAGAGTGAGAGGGAAAACTGCTCATAGGCAACTTCTATTTTCAGAAAGCTCACACATGCACAAACGAGGGCAACCAAGGGAGCAGGCAGAGTCGTGCTGAGGGAATAGTGGAAAAACGAAAACCCTGAAATCTCTTATGATTTACATCTCGCCAGGGAACAGAGTCTTGAACTCTTGAATCTCCCTCAGACGTGAATCGAAACAAGGCTGTTTTTACTGCTTTGGAACCTGTCCATGTTTCCATTTCATGTTTTAAATGCAACCTCTGCAAATTGCTCAAGAAGAACTGCAAAACCCAGCCCCAGAGCTACACGTGTTCACCAACCCTGCCGTTGCATCATTAGCAGACCTTTTCAATCCAATTAGCATTCTCAGCTCCTTGGCTACCTGCCTGCAGGGAGAGGGGAGCTGACAGAGAAGTAGGAGCCTCTCGGACCTTTCCACCTGTGGAAAGCCCTGGCAGGGTGAGCTGCTACTCCAGTATGGGTGAATCCCCAACCCAACTCTGCCTGCTGCGGCAGGTGAAGCAGGTAACCAGGATTGCTGTGTCCCGTCTGAGCGTGGTGCTAGGGGATTTCAAAGGCTTTCAAAGCAAAAGTAGGGGAAAACCAAAGAAATCACTCCTTGCAAAAAAAGCTAGGAGCAGTTTCAGGTGTCAGCAAGGATGGCACTGTGCTGGTGAGCAAAAAGGGAGTAGGTAAGGCTATCAGCAATCATCGACTACTGTAGTTCTCCTTGATTTTTAGCTTCAGTGGAGATTCTGGGTTGTGACAACAGCCTCGCAAACACGCACACCACTGCCACAGCCACCTGGCTAGGGTACTTACCCAGTTTCTCTACGCCGGAGCCCGGTGGACACTCAGAGTGCTTGATGCAGAACTCCACCTCTGAGTAGTAGCCCTCCTGACACTGACAGACACGGTTGTGGGTGGAATTGCACTGCTGCACCTCCACTTGCTTCTCCTCGCAGATGACATTACAGTACCGGCACTTCTCCAGGTAGTTCCAGTACTGCGTGTAGTGCAAATCTGGGCAGGGCTGGCACACTGTCTGTCTATCCCTGGTGCAGTGTTGTGCCACGAAGGTGCCTGGTGGGCACTGCTGGCAGGTGAGCTTCTCGTTTGTCACAGCATCTTTCCATTGGTACGTGGGTGGGGAGCCCAAGCCAAGCTCAGCCAGGAAAAGAAGAAGAGATGCAGACATCCACTACAGCAAAGAGCACAAAGAGCCCTTAGCTTGTGCTCTCACAGAGGTAGCAGCGACAAACCTGGCTGCTGTGTTACAGTTTGTTAGTGTTGTAGCTGCAAAAAATTATTCTCCCACCTCACGGTCTCCAGCCCCAGGGGCAAAGCATGGGTGGTACCTGGGACCAGCCACTGCCCCCATGCACTTCCCTGTTGCTCCCCACTTGTCATCCCAGGTGACAAAGCATCCTTCCCAAATGATGCTTCTCAAACCCATTTTGTGGTGCCTTCACAACGCTATTCCCCTCTTTCAGTACTAAAAGTAGCTCCAGCGCATTCTACAATTCTTTTCACCCCACTCAGTGCTTCACCATCAGGGGAAAGACCTCTGCACGCCAAGAGGCAGAAGGAAAGTTTTCCAAACTAGCAAATAGAAGGGTGCATCAGAGGAACTCTAAACAATTTCAGAAACCCAGGTACTCAGTACAGGACCAGAGAACCCCGAAGTCTTATTTATCCTCTCTTTCCTTTTCAAAGCACGTGCGCCCAACCTCAGCAGCAGACGGTACGTTACCTTGGATGAATGCCTTAAATTCGGCACGTGGCAGGATAACATAGCACCGAGAGCTTGTGAGCGCCGTAATCAGAAACCCGGAGAGACGGAGAGGGCTCCTCGGGGGCTGGCGCTGAGGACAGCGGCTGGGTTGGAGCTCTGCGCAGCAGCAGCGCCGATCCAGCCGTCCAGATCTGAAACAGAAAGAGAAGTGTTATGAAAGGCTGAATTTTCCCGGCTGCTTTTCACGTAGTCCTTCCTCTGAGGAACACAGCAGCCCAGGGGCAGAAGCAGAGTCTGCCAGAACCGCCCCACCGGCCGAGCGCTGTGACCGAGCTCCTGGCGCGCCCATCACCCCGACAGCTGCAAGCGCTCCGAGCAGCAAAGACCCCCAGCTCGGGGCAGGGAGGGACCCACAGCCGGGGCCAAGGAGGGGGCAGAAGCGGGAGAGGTGGCGGAGCAGAAGGGGTTGTGAAGCAGAGGCGGTGGAGTAGAAGGGGAGAGGTTGTGGAGCAGAGGTGGAAGAGGTGATGGGGCAGCAGTTGCCCTCCCATCCCATCCCATCCCATCCCCCGGCAGCGGCTGCCCTGCCGCCCTGCCTCCCATCCCATCCTCCGGGAGCGGCTGCCCTGCCTCCCTCCTGCCCATCCCCACCCGTCCCTGCCTGGGAGCGGCTCCTGCCCCGCACCCCCCGGCTCTCACCGCGCTGCGCCGCTCCTCTCCCCTCGGCCGTCAGCATCTTTATAGCCGCAGCCCTTGGGAAAGACCCCTCTTGCGCAAGCGACGGCGGAATCCCGGCCCCCCTACCCCTCCCCGGCTCCCGGAGCTGCCGGTACCGGCTCTGCTTCCCCGTCCCTCCCGCAGCCCGGCGAGCGGCTCCTGCGGCACAGAACCGTGGGTGTCCCCGGGCAGCGGGAGGAGGCAGGCGGGACTGGCACAGCTGCAGGGCTCACAGTGGGATGGTAAGGGTTATTTTTCTTGGCTGGGGAAAGGCAGGGAGTTTCTGCTGCAAACTCGCTGTTCTCTGTCTGTAAATGCTCAATAACTTCTCCATAACTGCATTTATCTCTTGCTGTCGGGGACACGGTTCACCCCAAACAACCTCAAAGCTTGTTGCTCACCGTGGCTGTGAGCAGTGGAACCAGGGCTGTGGGGCTGTTGCAGCTAAGAATGTGAGGAGCCCTCGTGCTCTGCGCAGGGGATCCGATGCGAGATCCCCATCCTGCCCCCTGCGTGCTGGGAGAGCACCCACTGTGCTCAAAGAGCTCCACTTCTTGGTGGTCAGGCGCTGCGGTCCTGAACCCAGCTCTGAGCCTCGACTTTCTCCTTGCAGGAGCACCCTGGGTGACGCACTAACTCCAGCTGTAATGCTTTTGTGGGATAAGGGTAGAATCACAGAGTGACCTGAGTTAGAAGGAACCCACAAGGACCACCAAGTCCAACTCCTGGCCCTGCACAGGACAACCCCAACATTCACACCGTGTGGCTGAGGACATTGGCCAAATGCTTCTTGAGTAACATGCTTGAATAAATGCTTCTTGGATAACAGCGTCCAGCAGCTGAGGAGGTTGGCATTTAAGCATCTTAGGCCACGGGCTCTGAGAACCGCGGCACTCAGGACCCTCACCTGCCCCACGCTGGGGCTCTGAACAGATTTCCCACCGCTGTTGGAGATGCAAGAAAGGAATTCCACTCGGGAATAGAAGTGCACACGGAATACAGACTCTTTTTATAAGCCAGCCCCATATGCTCTAAATGGGCTTCTTTGGCAGCGGTCACAACTTGTGTTTTTCTCAAGCATCTCCCATTCCTCTGTGTCCACTGCTGTATCAGAGGCTCAGGCCACTAAGCAGCTTTGAGTATCAAAAGCCAGATACAGACTAACAGAAGAATTTAGTTTGGGAAACATTGCGCTCTGTTTCATGTTGGGAGGCTCAACACCACAACAAGGGTCGTTGTTTACATTTGATTCGTTACACGTGTAACCGAGCTGTGGGTCTGAACCGCAACCCCATGGTGTTGTACCCTTCTCCTTTGCAAGAACTGGGCTCCCTTAGGACCTCACCTCTCAACACTCATTGTTCCCAAATACACTTTTCACACTTGTTCCCTTCATGTACAGTCACATCGGTTATGTTACTATTATTCCACATACAGACACATTCTTTATACCCCAACACTATCTAGAAGGTGTCCTGAAGAGCAAAGTGTGTGGTACCTTGAGCAGGTGCACAGGTTGGAGAAAGGGGAGAGGAAAGCTCATCCCTAACATCCTCTCTCAGCCTCCAGCCATCCCGAAGGAGGAGGCAGCCTCTCGTTCCCTCAGCAGGCATCCTCCAGCAGTCAGTCCTGGGCTCTGCTCTCCTGTCCTGGTTGGTTGGGGAAGCTCCGGGACTTTAGCTCTTGCAGCTTTGATCTTTAACAGCATTAAGAATAAATATACAATTTATCCAAAAAAAAAAAAAAAGGAAAAACAAAACCAGTTTTCTGCTACCCAGAAGGAGAAATAAACTCCTATGGTCAGAAGGAATCCAAAGTTCCTTCCAGCTCCCATCATGGTTAAAGAGGGGCAACTTGGCTGTTTGTTTACACTTGACCCTGAACAGGCAAGGGACCGATTTTTGCAACCCACTCCAAAATGGATGTTAATGTTCTTGCTGGTTTATCTCAATCACTTGTAGAGCTCTGGATTAATCCTGATGATTTGCAACAGATTTTGACACAATCCCTGAGCCAAGGGCTACTGGGGCTTTGCTTTCTCAGCATGCATCATCTCAGTAACTAAGTGTATTAATTAATCCCTAGGACTTCCCCAGGGACTGGAGCACAGCATCTGCAGGATATTGGTTTTGGGTGAAACTCCCCATGAGTTTGAATCAGGCAGGAAGCCCCGCACTGCATCTCACCCCAGCGGAGACTTAAGGTGAGATGTCTTTTGTCCGAGGCTCCCCCCATCCCAGGGCAGCCGGGCGTTTCAGAGCTGCCTCAGTGCCACAGCGGCATTTCCTTTCCTGGTGGGCAGAAAACTGATCCCAGATTTCCTGCCAGATTTCACATGGTTCCTGAGCAGTTATCAGCCCTCTTGCTGACACATCCAGACTTTTCCAAGAAGTGGATCATCTCAACTTTTGCAAACTTGCAAGTCGTTTGAAGTGATGAGTGCTCACACCATGATGTTTGTAAAAGGACTACTCCAAGGTAATCTGAATGGCTTCATTTCCTCTCTGTCCCCGTTGGTTTTCTGCTTAGATTGAAGAAAAACCACCAAAGACCTGCTTACATGTGTTAATGGATGGAGGAATCCACAAGATGTACGAAGCAAACGTAGATGGCACAGCCTGGATGGCACCTCATGGCAGTTCCTGTATCCTGATCACAGTACCTGCTGGGATGGATCCAAACCACCAGGAAACTAAGAAGGCAGCTCCTCACTTTACCACAACACATCAGTTACTTTTGTTTCAAATTTCACAATGGCAAAAATTCATTAGAATGACATTCCGAATGAAATACCACATTAATGGGACAGGAAGGGCTTTTCCAGGCAACCTCTATCTTTTAGGGAGATAAGAGTCTGGTAGAACAATAATCTTTGATTAATTCTTTTCTGTCTGATCCTGTACTCACGCAACAAACTTCCCAGAATGGGTTTGTGGGTTGACTGTGTGACCGTGACCACAGCTCAGCTCGCTACTGACTTTGACCTGCAGAAGTATCTAAGAAAAGGAATTCAGCAACGTATTCTCATGGTTCTGATTTCACTCCCCAACATAATTTCACACTTCTGGGAGCTTCAGGGTGCCCAGCAGCATTGCTCTTTGAACTTGTTCTTGCAAAGTTAGGGTTTTTTCTAATATTCAGAGGAAAATCTGAAAAGCAAAATAATTTCTAAAAAGCAAATAAATTCCTCTCTTTCCACCAGCAGCCACTTCTCCAAGCAAAGACACAGTTAATCTCTTTCCTTATAAAACAGTTGCTTTCGGGAGGTTTTTTTGGTCTCTTTCCCAAGTCCTTTCAGATTTATTTAGGAAAAGCAGGAAAAGTTTTTTCAATGACACACCACTAAAACTGGAGACAACACTCCAGGTACAGTCATAGCACTGCAAGGCAGGGACAACAGAAAGAGATGAATATCTACTTCCTTTATGATCTGTACCTCATGTCTCATTTGCTTCCCAAAATCAGCAAGTGTCTATGATTGGTTTTCCTCTCCCAGAGAACTCAGTAGTTTGGATCAGCTCCTCCAAACACTTAGAGCAACGTCAATTTTTCTGAAACAATTCTTGTTTTCACTTTGTGGTCTTCGTAAATAATCTACAATCTCTGCCTCCTCTTCTAGTAATTCAGCTGGTTCCAAGATGACCACTGTCACATCCTGACAGCTTGTTCCTGGAGTCCCTCTTCTTCAAGGTTTCATTGGAAACAGCTGGGGCAGGAGTGGAAGGAAGCAACACTCTAAACACATCCAGGAGGACAATACTGAGCTCAGGAGAGATCCGTTGATACACAAGGCTCTGAACAGTTCTTTGGAAGATGGGGAGTGGGAATGCACGTGCGCAGTCCTTTGTGAGAAGTGATTCTCAAACTACTCATCAAGGGGAACGTGAGGTCAACAATGCTCAGCTCCTTGGCAGAGGTTGGAGAGCTGGGAATGGGAAAGTCCAGAGGTCTGATCACACATCAGTTAACATTGCCGTTGGGGGCTGGCTGTGAACCAGGCAAGGACACCCTGGAAGCCCCAGCATAAAACTTCTCCTGAGAGGTAATGGGGTTGCTATTTAGTGATGCCAAGTGATCTACAAGGTTTGAGACCTCGAAACCTCTCCTGAAATCCAGAATTGTATTCTCCCCAAGTAGAGTTCCTTTGGCTTCACAGTAAAACCTGGTGACAATGTTATCACGTAGAAGCCTATTTGCTCATCACTGGTCAGGGTCGCAGCAGCTTGCCTTCATTTTTAATTGATGAGCATAGCTTTTCAGCAAACTTTTCTGAGACAGGTCAGGAATGATGAAATAATTAAATTGTTCGTTATTAAAGTAAAACTAAGTGATGAGCAGATAAGCAGACAAGGAGAACCTCCTACAGGCTGGCTGCTCTCCCATCACCAGCACACATTAGCATCCATCTGTCCTGTCCAAAAGATACTGGCAGCAGGGAACCAGACCTCCAGACTCGCTGCAGACCAATCCCCGCTACACCAGAAAGCAGCAACCAAACCAGACCGATTCCAAATCAATTCTGTCTGCAAGCAGCAGGTTCACTGATGGGGACACTGAGGTGGTTCAGAGCTCATCAAGGTGGGTTCATCTGGTGAAGGCATGAAAAGTAAAGCTCTTCAGTGAGATCATTGAATTGCTGAAGAGTAAAATAAGGAACATATGACTTAATTGAAGGCACTGAGATACTTTCAATGGTTCCTTTGCACATCTTGCTAATCACAAAGCAATCCCAGGTAGGAACATCCTCCAGGACTAAAACAACTCCAGCAACAAGGAAAAAAGCACAGCTAGAAACCGTTCTTTATGCTTTTAAGCATTTCATTCAGTCTTGTGGGATCATAGAGCATTATTGCTGTCCATAGCAGATAATTTCCAACATGCAAAACCAAACAAAGCCATGGTTTTCTTGCCCCTCTGAAGACGCTCAAAGCTCATGTCCTGGGCTGTGGTTTCCCTCCAGTGGCATAAGGAGTAAGCTGCAGTTCTCCCCAGAGAGACGTCTGCACAGAGCAGACAAAGGTTACTGTTAACTGCTCCCAGCCTTCACTCAGCTCTTCGACTTCCATCCACGTTGGCCCCCATCTGCTTCTCAAGAGCATCATCTTTTTCCTTTTTTTAAAACCTCTGTAACACCATAAGTTACTACTGCTCGTTAAAAAAGGAAAAGAGAACAAATTATGATCATGAACACCCAAGGTGCAGCTTGTGAAGGTGCAAGATCAACAAACACTCTTGATCAAAAAACAAAATTAAGCACATTTGGTTTTGGGAAACGAAGTTGTCTTCCATGCTTCTGGCAAGATTCTAGTCCAGCAAGACTTAGCATCTCCATCATTAAACACAACACAGACATCACGCTACAGAATTCAAAGTCCTTTTGAAGGGCAAGAGTTTAACAACACTGCCTGCTTGACACCAGACTCCAACCTTTTCTATTCATTTATAGACACACACAGATATTTCCCTGTTTTTTTTCCCCAGTTACACATAAAATCATAGAATCACCTGGTTGAAAAAGACCTTTGAGATTATCAAGTTCAACCATACCTGTCCACTACTAAGCCAGATCCCTGAGAAAATCATCTTCCCAACTTTTAAACACCTCCAGGGATGGGGACTCACCCACCTCCCGGGGCAGCCTCTGCCAGTGCCTGAGAACCCTTTCAGTGAAGAAATTTTTCCTAATGTCTAGTCTAAACTTCCCTTAGTGCAACTTGTGGCTATTTCCTCTTGTCCCATCACTTAGAGAAGAGACCAACACTGACCTCGATACAACCTTCTTTCGGGCAGTTGTAGACAGTGATGAGATCTCCCCTCAGCTTCCTCTTCTCTAAGCTAAACAACCCCAGTTCCCTCAGCCGCTCCTCATGGGATTTGTTCTCCAGACCCTTCACAAGCCCCACTTCCCTCTTCTGCACACGCTCCAGCCCCTCAGCATCCTTCTTGTAGTGAGGGGCCCAGAACGGAACCCAGCACTCGAGGTGCAGCCTCACCAGCGCTGAGCACAGGGGCACAACCACCTCCCTGCTCCTGCTGCCCACGCTGGGTCTGACACAGGCCAAGATCTCATTTGCCCTCTCGGCCACCTGGGCCACTGCTGGCTCATGTTCAGCTGCTCACAAGCAGCACCCCCAGGTCCTTCTCTGCCAGGCAGCTCTCCATATCTAGGGCTGTCTCTTTTCCAGAATGTAGCCCACTCTCAGCAGAGAGCTGAATGGATACATGAATAGATAGAACAAACTATCCATTCACAGATTTAAACATATCAGAATATACACTAGCACAAAATTATCTTCATTCCTGTCTAAATTTGTTATTTTTAATTATTAGCTAATGAGTACATAAAGTTCCTGTTTCACTGCCATTTAAGGGCACCGCTGTCCTTGTTCTTCAGACAGTCTGACCGCAGTGAACCAACTTGAACACAAGCGCATTACTCAAAATCTTGACGCATGAGAGGCACAGCATCACACATGCTCTTATCAGGTTCTTTGTGTAAAACAGATTCCAATTTGAAAAAAGAAATTTCATACTGATGACCAATATCCCAGTGACTACAAGGGCTGAAGTGACATGGGTTTTGAATTCTATAACCAGGTGAAATAAGAACCTTTGAAAGTTTTTTTAAAAAGAAGTTCACTTTTCAATTTAAGATATCAATTAACATAACATTTTCCAAAATACCGTTGATATGAAATCCACCTGAAGGATGAGGAAAAATCAAGCCGAAAATTATTAAAAATCTACTCTCCCTGAGAACATGTGCTGTATGAAGTATCTCTGCCATCACAAGGACCTCAGAACTAATCAGCAACTGAGAATACAACCCTTTGCTCAACCAAAAGTACTCACATGTCAAAAATCCCAACAGTATAAACTCCTTCACTTTCCTCTACCAGGGCCACTGGGACTCAATACTCAACAGCTGGTAAAACATTAAAAAATTCAACCCCCAAATAAGACAAAAATGGTTTTATTCATAGTTCAATTTACAGCTGCCAGTGAAGACTTAAAATGGAAACAGCTTTTCAGCTTAACCACTGATAGCCACTACTCACAGAGAGTGGAAGTATTAAAGATGGGGTTTTTTAACCCATCTAACTTGATTTATTTTAGAGTTTTAAATCACTCAGTTTTTTTCTTCTTGGTAGACCACAACAGATAATACAGGCACAATGCAAACGTTGGTACTGAGCAGAAAACAAAGCCTCCTGGGTAGCATGTTTCCAAAAATCCCCAGCACGATGGGAGGAATGGGGCTTTGGAGTGCAGAGCAGACGCAATGGAGCTTTTCTGCTCACCACACAACCACTGGAATTTGCTTTTAAAAGTCATCCTTTCAGTATCTTCTGTCATTGGAGACAGCAGCTGCTGCCAAACACCAGTGAACGTGAATCACTTCTTCCAGGAACACTGGTGCAGTGAGGATGGGCGGCCTGGCCTCCTCTTTCAGTCAGCTCAGTTCCACTGCTAGGGTTTTTCCAGGATCTGATGTTACCTGAGGGGCCCAGGAACAACAGCCTCGTCTGCAGTATTGAATTGCAGCCTGAGAGTGGCCACAGTAGGATTTGACAGGCTAAGATAAACAAGCAATTAACCTTCTTAGTTCCAACAGAGGACAATATTCTTTGTCTCCAGCCAGTGGGAAAAGAGAGACCGTTGAGACTTGATCACCTTCTCAGGAAGCAAGTGGGTGCACAGCACATAACCCAGCACCAAGGATCAAAGGCATTTAAATTGACCTTCATCCTGCTTCCCTTCAGCTTGAGAGCCAGCACACGGGGATTTCTTTCTGCTAATATGTAGCACTTGCCCTTCCTGTTGGTGTGATTATGACCAGAAGAAAACCTGTATTAATCGCTGCTTCTTCACATCATTGTGGCACTCTGGGCACTTCTTCACCATCTGTATAAATAAATGAACAAAACCCATTACCAATATACTCAATATCTCTATCAAGTTTGCAATTGTCCAGGATGAATGATAAGCCGTGCTGGTCATGTGACAGTCCAAGATAGAGTATCTACTATTTTTCCGTGCGGTGATACCGGGCAGTCAGTTATTTAACTGCTAGTAATAAAGGAGGAAAAAAGAAAGCTTCCCAGTGAAGAAGCAACAAAACTTTACAGCAGTTGTCTCACATTAATTACAGCTATGACATATGTGGAAGTCTGAAATACAGGAACGAGGAAACACAGAGTCTGCAAGAGCAGTTGTGAATTATGGATGTACTCATTAGTAGTAAACTCATTACATCTGGCTGTTGAGTTCCCTGAAATTCTGCTTCCTCTTGCACAGATGAGAAGGAAGCAATCTCCTGCGCATACCAGGACGTCAGGGAGACACGTGGTCACGACCATGAGCTTTGTAGGAGGATCAAGTACATTTATTTATTCATACCCACACACACCTTTCTAGGTTAACAGCAGAACACTGGGTACATGAGGCAACCTTTTCCCCACCCAGGTTTCAGTTTGCTTCTTCACTTATCTTAAAGCCTGCTCTTTAGCCACTTGACCTGCAGCCAATCCCCAACTGTTCTTTTTATATCTAGCAATTACTAGTGAAACTACAAAGCTCTACTCGTTTCAAAGGTGAGATAGTGAAAAAAAAAAAGAAAGTATTTAAAAATTAACCTTTGAGCAAATTGCCAACTCAGTGGGGTGAAATGACGGTGACCTCCGTCAGTGGGACTGCCCAGGCCTACAGCATGGAAGACAATTACTGTAACAAAAATTGTAGACTGGAAAGCAGGTTTGGGCACTAATGTTTTGATTCCAGAAACATTCATTGAAATACTACAAATGGAAGGGGAGAGGAAAATTCACTTTACCTCCCAGAAGAAAGTGATTTGTAAAAGAGCTCTGAAAATTTTAAATGTAATTTATAACTGAAATCTTGTACTATTTTCCCATACTACAAATATGGCAAATGAAAATAAGTGAGTGTCTAGAATGTCTGCAAAAAGAGCATGGAAAAACAATGGATTTAATCATTGAAAAGCAGCAATGAACCTCTGCATGGAAAGCTGACCCCAAAAGCAGCATATGCTGGCACAGTCTGTGCAAGGCTTCCCCTTATGGATTGAAAATCATCCAACACATGCCAGCACTAAACCCTTTAGTGACCCTCCACAGGCAGGGAATCCTCCTGTCTGCTCCTCTAAAAGCTTCCAAAATGTTCCAAAATTATTCCTCGCCTCTTCCCACCACTAAGCTCCTTAAGCAAAATAAGAAATTGGAAAAGACATCCCAGTTTCCAGGGACTCACAGTTAGTCACTTCCTGATGGAACAATAACCACCAAAATGTTCTGGAGCTGAAGAAACAGAGTGAGTAACTTGTTAGCAAAGGAGAGAGATGAGTTTTCAAATCCAGCCCAGTCAGTGGTGACAAAGCCCGATGCCATCTGATGAGTGCAGAGCTCAGGCACAAACACGGGTGTTCATTTCCTGCTGGTGAAGGTATCTCTACCACAACCACAGCCCTTGCCGTGAATGGAGTCCATTGTCTGAACAACCAGCCAGTGTATGGGAAGGAATGCGGATGGCGGGGTTAGATGGCTTCTCTGGGACTTTTTTCAGAGAAACATGGAATAACCTTCTTCCTGTTTGCAGTCCTGTGTCCTCAAACAGGCTGTTCTTCCTTCCCATCTGCATGACTAGCTGAGAACAGTTTTGCCTTGTCACTGGGAGAAGTGCCTCTCTGCATCAGTACTCAAGTTAACAGCCCAGACTACAAGATATTCGAGTTTTCATTAATCGAACCACACTTGAACTGCATCACAAGCAAGGCAACATGACTGTCTACTGAAAACCATTCACCACTAGAAAGATCGGTCATCAGTAAAATCACAGAAGGCAATGAATCCATGTAGTTTCATTTTCTCTGTGGCAAAGGCTATGGAACAGAGAATCATAAGGCTGGAAGACACCTCCGAGATCAGAGTCCAACGGTACCTGTCTTCCCACTAAACCATGTCCCTAAGGAACTCATCCGTCTATCTTTTAAACACCTCCGGGGATGGCAACTCCACCACCTCCCTGGGCAGCTGTTCCAATCCCTGACCACCCTTTCAGTGAAGAAATTCTTCTTAATGTCTAGTCTAAACCGAACAGTCTAAACCGAACCGAATCAGTCATGCTGAGCCCTAATGGGTGCTTGAACAATGAAGAAAAAGGTCTCAGCTGAGAAGGTACTTTTTGCATCTCCCACACCCAACATTTTGTTGTTCAAAGCAAGAAAGAACCCATTCCTAGAAACGAGGACTCTGATGCATGCTATCAGAGGAGGTACACACAGGAAGTCTCCAACATTGCCCTTATGAAGGGCAGGGTACACAGGATTAGTTTTCTTGAGGACTGGAAGAATATTTTGTTTATCCTTTTTAAACAAGGGAGCATTTATCTAAACTAGCAAGAAGTATATCCAAAACAACAGCAAAAAGCAAGATGGTTCTGCACATAATGGCTCAGCTAAGATGTGGAGGGGCTTGCTGCAGGGTATGGATGACAAGTCCATTTGTGTCCAAAGCGAATGGGACAATGTGATGGAAACACAAAGGTTTCTTAATATATAAAAAGCAACCTTTGGCTCATGGAGTTGTTCTGCTGCGAACAGCTTTAGTGCTGAAAGATCACCTGCAAGAATCATCACTCATTCCTTTCCATGTTTTTACCCTTACCTGGTCATCCCTTTCTGGCCACTGCCAGAGACAGAATGCTGGGTAGAACAAATCTTCACTCTGACTCATTATCTGTGTTATTATTTTCTGATTGTTTGCTCCAAACTGTATCAGCCCCTCCTGATGTTTACAAACGATGAGGCTGTGCTCACCTCCCAGGGCTGTGGTACCACAAAGCAAAGCGCTGATTCACCATGCTAAGAAACACACAGTTATTTTCTTTCCCCTGCCATCACCTGGTACAATGTGGGATGAGGTTTCACTGTAACTAGCAGGTTTATTCAGGTACATGGCAAATGTTAGTCATTAATAACAAATGACCCACGGGGAATGACTTGTTTCCTCAAACATGGCTTTGTATTGGATACCTGAATAGAACAGAAAGAACACTTCCAGTTGCAAAGGGCCTACAATAACCAGCTGGTCCAACTGCTGGAGCACTTCAGAGCTGAACAGAAGTTCAAGCATGTTATTAAGAGCACCAGGGCACTGACCACCTCTCTAGGAAGTCTGTTCCAGTGTTTGACCAGCCTCTTACTAAAGAAATGTTTCCTAACATCCAGTCTGAATCCCCCCGGCACGGCTTTGACCCACTGCCAGGCATCCTACCACTGGATACCAGGGAAAAGAGCTCAGCACCTCCCTCTCCACTTCCCCTCCTCAAGAAGCTGTAGAGGGTGATGAGGTCATCCCTCAGCCTCCTTTCTCCAAATTTAACAAATGCAAAGACCTCAGATGTCTCTCACAGGATATTCCTTCCAGCCCTTCCACCAGCTTTGTTGCCCTCCCCTGGATACATTCAAGTACCCGAATTTGAAATGTAGCTCAACCAAGTACAGCAGACTATTTTAGTCCCTAGTCTGAGATGTGCAATCAGAAAAAGGGGCGATTAAAATAAATTGGCTGAGGTTGAGCAAGTTGTGGGATTTATCTATGAGCTATGAGAATGCACATGAACTTACGGACTGAGGGAAAAAAAAAAAAAGACCTCAGAATCACCAATTTCAAGACAAAACCCACAGAACAGGGCTGTGCAATTGCCCAATACAAACGTCTAATTTTGTGGATTCTTAAGATGACAAAACAACAATTACAAGTTATATCTTACTGGCAAAAGGAGGGAAATTTTCCCCAGATGTTTATAAGACAGATTTATGGGCTGAGTTATCTCTGTGGGATAATAAATTCTTGCCTAACCAAAAAATCTCCCCAAGGAGTCCTTCAACCAAATCAACTCTCAAGCAGCAGAGATTATAAAAACATGCTAATAAAATTCTTGTCATGACCCTCCTTGAGTCTTTCCTGGAGTGGAACATGTTGACCATCAGATGTTCATCCACACCAAACTTTGGCATAAAAGGAAAATATGAGTTTTCAGTGGTAATGTCCATTCAAGACAATTGGTTTGACTGCCCAGTCTGCAACAAACATGAGGTGTTTGCCTTCAGCTTACAACTTAGTTGTACTTTCTTACATATGTTCCTTATAATCCAATGCTTTTGAATTTAACATTAAAAGAAATATGGTATAGCAGATTGAAGATGAAGCTCTAGGAGACATATGTTTGAAAACATCAGTCTGGACATTATTCTGTCTCCTCTCGGACGATTATACTTTATTTATTATACTGTATTTGGATGTTAGCATACCACTCAGGTTCTACACTCGGCTGACAATTCACTGCTGTCTTTCCTTTCTCTGGAACTTGGAGTGACTGATTATTTTGTCTTTGTTCCTAGATTCACAGGTTGAAAGAATTTCTTTTCCTCCCTTTCGTACTGTTTTTGCATGTTCCTGAGCTGCACTGATGAGCAGCTGCCTTCATCACCTGCGAATGTTCAGAAGCCATCCAACTCTTGGATTAGACTTCCAAACCCAGGGTCAGAGATTATTATATTATTACCTGGCTGTTGAATCAAACGGTGTATAAGAAGCTACCAAACACATGCACTGTGGGATTAGTTACATCCTCTTATCTAAAGAATATCAACTGTCAATTTACTCAGCCAAAGGATGGAAAAACGTAAGAGATACTCAAGCCCGAATTTAGAATCATAGATTCTTAGAATCATTTAGGTTGGAAGAGACCCTTAAGACCACGGAATCCAATGGTTAACACTGCCAACCCCACCACTAAATCATGTTCCTAAATTCCACGTCTACACATCCCGAATACCTCCAGAGATGGGGACTTCACCACTTCCCTGGGCAGCTTGTTCCTGATTTGCCTCATCTCATGATAGTGCTTTACAGTATGTTTTTAGATGGGGAAAATTATGAAGCTAAGCAAGAAAAAAAATTAAAGATTTAGATGTTAAAAAAAAAAAACAACAATAATTTTTTTTCAAGTTGACTCCATAGCCTGTTGCCTGCACAGCTCCTGATGAGAAAACATGTGGAGGCAGCTCAGAAGGAGATGCAAAGGTGGAAGAACCACATTATAAGACAGAGGTCTGCCCCAAATCACATTACAGAGCACGAAAAGTAATGAAACAAGCAGCAAATCTTCCACTGGGATTTGGGTGTTCTCTGTGTTTGGGTGTTCCATTCCCAAGGTTGTCCACATGGTTGTCCTGAAAAAAGCACCAAATTCGCCAGTGGTTTCAGGAAAGGCTAAAACCAATGAACAAGATAACCTTTAAGAACTGCTCCCAGCATGTTTTGCAGCAAGTGAAGTCACATAGCGGACATTTAAAAGGCACATCATCCTCAGATCTGCAGTTAGAGCACTGGAATCTTCCTAGAGCAAAGAGAGGGTAGAGAGAGGGAGAGGGAGAGAGAAAGAGAGGAAGGAAATGACTGAATTCCAGTAATCACCTGTGAATTCTCACGCACACACGTTTCCAGTGCAGTCCAGAGAACAATGACGACACGCTTTACAAACTACCTTAGCGCAATACTTGGCCTTGTTACCCTATTCCTTTCATATAACCTCAACTCAGGTACTCAGTGCCTCAGATCCCTGTTTAGAAACCGAGGTCGCATCCTTGCTTTACAAGGAAGCCGTCGAGAAAAATGTGCAAGTTCTCAGGAAACTATTACATCATTAGCAAACCACACTATTCATTATTGCACCTGAGCAAATACAAGCACAGACCAGTCGTCATTTCATAGACCATTGGCATAATTCTCATTTCTATAACTTCTCTTTATTCCCGAGTATTAGAGAATTACACCCAAAGTCTCACCCATACCTACCACACTCTGGCTCCATCTCCAGGGGAAAGACAGGCACAGCTCCAGAGCCTGTGGGTGCTCTCACGTTACTGGTTTCTTCTGATACCCTGGTTGCTGATAATTCAAGTTTGCTTCGCTGGTTGAAGCAGAAGGAAGAAATTTTTCTCTGAATTTTCTCTGGTGCCTCACCTTTAGATGTGGCTGTATCTGGTTATAAAACAAACAAACAAACAAACAAACAAACATGCACAGTACAGGACACAATTAGCAGTAAATTCAGTAAGTTCTCATTGTAGAACAACAACAAAATAATTTGAATAATTTTTTTTATGCCATACTGCATACAAGTTCCAATACTAACACATATCACGGAAATAGTTGTGGCAAATTCTTCACAGACACAGTGGATCTTGATCCACTCCTGCTGCCACCTCTTCACCCCTAACCCACTGAACAGTTTAAAGACTTCACCATAATTTCCTCCTTGTTTCCTTGTGCTTTCCCACCATCTCACACTGCCTTCTATCCTGTACTGTTTATTAACTCACTTTGCACATGGCCAGTTGCTTTAATCTCCCTTTCTACACCTGCAGCAGGGAGACCCCAGCCCACAGCTAAAGGCTGTTGGCCGCTACCCATTATCATCGTCATCAATCATAGAATGGTTTGGGTTGGAAGGGATCATGAAGGTCTTCCAGTCCAACCCACCTGCAGTGAGCAGGGACACCTTTCACTGGATCACGGTGCTTAAAGCCCCAGCCAAGCTGACCAGGTATGGGGCAGTCATGGCTTCTCTGGGCAACCTGTGCCAGTGCCTCCTCATCCTCACAGGAAAAAACTTTTCTTCCTAACACTGAGTCTAACCATTTCCTCTTTCAGTTTACAGCCATCCCCACTTTTCCTATTGATTCTAAACCTCAGGCAAATGCTCATTCCCAACCTGGTATGCGGCTGTTTTCTCCTTCAGCGCCCAAGGTCTCCAGACTGTCAGGGTTCCCTTCACCTTGCGCTTGCTGTTCCACCTGCTTCTCTCCCGTGCCACAGACCATTCCAGTCAAATCTTTGCACATCTCTTTGAACTGCAGTTTGTGATGAGGGCGTACAAACATGTAAAATCCTGTCCAAAAGAAAACACTGTAAAATGCACACGAAAATAAATGCCTGGCAATTGGAAGACTCCTTGCGTTGGAGGAAAGAAATTCTTTGGAAATTGAATAATATCAACATATTCCTCAGAGTATCTTCAGGTTGGTGGAACACTTGATGGTTATGGAGTTTTCTTGCACACAGATGAGTTTTTAATTGACAATAACCTCAATTTAGCTTGAAATTCTTCCATTCTCTATAGTTAAGCACAAATACCTGACCCAGCCTTTCATCTGACAACAGGTCTAGTGAAGTCACGTATATGCACAGTATCTGAAAAAGCTTCCTCAAAAAGGAAACTCTTCTTTATTGTTCGGTTGACAAAGATTCACAACACACATACAGAGACTCTAAAAAATCCCTATTCTGGTTACTGTCAAGCACAGACGATTCTACCCCAAAGTCCTCTGAGGTCAAAACACTTGCTCAGTAAAGAAACCAACGCTGAGATAAAAAATGCTCAGGGGGAAATTATGACTCAGCACCATGGAGTTCATTTCCCTCCCACTCTTCAATGTGTCAAGACAAATCTGATGAGGTAATTCACCAGAAAAAAAACATTTCCTAAAAATGTGGATACTGTGACATCTATTGAAGGTTGACAGAATCCTTCTTTTGATTTCCTGAAGACAGCAAAAAAACCTACAGCAGCCCTTCCCAGTATACACTGTATGCACCATTTCCTTCAGAGGAGTTTACACCAGAGACCTGGGAGAAGGTGGGACTGAGGTGTTCCATAGCACAAGACAAGATGACTCTTATCTTGGCAATCAGGACCAGTACAGAATCATAGAAACATGGATGCCCTCCAGGGATGGGGCAGCCTGTGCCAGGGCCTCTCCACCCTCACAAGAAAACAGTTCTTCCTAAGATCTCATCTAAATCTTCACTCTCTCAGCTTAAAACTGTTCTCCCTCAGCCTATTCCTGCACTCCCTGACCAAGAGCCCCTCCCCAGCTTTCCTGAAACCCCTTTCAGCACTGGAGGCTGCTCTAAGGTCTCCCTGGAGCCTTCTGTTCTCCAGGCTGAACAACCCCAGCTCTCTCAGCCTGTCCTCATAGCAGAGGTGCTCCAGCCCTTGCATCATCTCTGTGGCCTCCTCTGGACTCGCTCTTACAGATCCATGTCCTTCTACTGCTGAGGACTCCAGAACTGGACAGGGGGCTCCAGATGGGGTCTCACCAGAGCAAAGTAGAGCGGCAGAATCCCCTCCCTTGCCCTGCTGGCCCCACTGCTTTGAATGCAGCCCAGGACACGGTTGCCTTTCTGGGCTGCGAGCACACGTTGCCAACTTATGTTGAGGATCTCATTTACCAGCACCTCAAGTCCTTCTTCCCAGGGCTGCTCCAAATCCATTCTCTGCCCAGCCTGCATTTGAGCTTGGGACTGCCCTGATCCAGGTGCAGGACCTGGTGCAATTCCAAGCACAATCCCAAACACAACCACTCTCCTCTTCCTTTTTTTTTTTTTTTTTTTTTCCTTTAAACAATAAAGCCTGATTTCAAATTTCAAAAGCTTGCAGATTCCTAAATCCTTTCATCGTTATACATCATATAAGCAAAAAACCCAACCCAAATCCCTCCGAGAAAATAAATCCCAGCTTGAAATCTCTAGATTATTATGAATGATAAGGATACTAAATTATGACACAGTTCCACAAATATTCCCAAATAAAGCTCTATAGAAGAATGGTGAATCAAAACTAAGATTGCTTATCCAAAAAGCTAGAAGTGCTCCAAGAGCTTAGCACCAGTATAGGAAACAAAGGTCATGCGAACAAAACTGAGTCAGGTTAATAGTCAGCACTGGCTTTTCTGAAGAGCAATCCCTTGCAGTAAAAGAGAAGAAAAAAGTAGTAATGAAATCATTTGACCAAAGGTTGGGACTGGAATTAGCGAGGTCTTACCTGATGTTTTTAAGGGACAATTTCACACCGATGAAAAAGAGAACATTTTATAACCTTGACATTCTTTGCACTCTGAATGACATTCATTTAACACATCTTTCCTGCTGCTCTGTTTATCTGGTTTGCTGAACCAAACAAAGGGGGGAGGTGAGTGCTAAATGTTTCCCCTAAACATGGAGAATGTGCAAGTTAACGACCAGTGAAAGGTTATCACACATGAGATCACAACACCAACTGCTTTTCAATGAAATAAAATCCCTTACTTTGTAGGAGATGAAAGTCTTCTGGCCTCTCAGTGGTGAGGGCTGCTATCACGGATATCATTGCGTCATAGTTATCTGTCTTCTTGTAAGCCAGCAGTGCTTCATAGAAACGGCTGTAAGTGCTTTTGTTCAATGCCCTCTTCACATCATTGAGATAGGCAGCCCGGAGGGCTTGGTGAGGATCTCTCCTAGAGCACAAAGCTTTTTCCGTATCTTTCCTAGGAGCACGGCTGGCATTCTGCCCTGAGAGACACAGAAGACATGTAAGCAGGGCTTGGGGAGGAACACAGATGAATCAGTGACTGTATCACTTCTCTTTCACTCAGAAGGGGGTTCCTGGACTACTTCCAACTGGGAAAGCCAATGCTGCCTGCACAGCCATCCACCACCCTCTGGTACAGCCTTGGGCAGAGCCAAAACCTGCTCCTGGAAACGCCAACTGAGCAAGTGGATCCTGGGGATCGTTTTTAGCATTTTCTGGAGTCTTTTTCATCTTTTAAATGGAGAAATGTATCATATGGTCACTGGGGAAGGAGCAAAACGTGCCATGGAAGACACTGTGCACGAAAGCCAGGAGTAAGTCAGGTTCTGTGTTGCGCTGAAGGAGTCAAAGCATTTTAAACAGATGGCTTAACTAACAACACTGGCCTGACCCATGGTGAGTAAACTGGTGAGAGCAATTATAAAGAACAGATTTCCCATGTCTCATCAAAGGGGAAAAGGCGTGTTCACCCCAGTCAACATGAAAGCATAGCGGTAGAAGAGAAGAATGAACTTGAAATAACACACAGGACGGCCCAAGAGTGATGTAAGGGTGCAAGGGAAGGCAGGAGCAGCTAGGAACACCCTGCTAAACTCCAAGTGGACTCTGTTTAAAATGCCAGGTTTTGTTTGTTTTCCAAGTCCTTTTACAGGAAAATGTTCTGTTTTGCATAATACAGGCATGCAAATCCAGATGAAGTATATAATAAGCAACTGATGTAAATTAACCAGCTCCATCTTTTAATATTTAGATCTTTATTCTCCACTAAAGAACTTCTTTAGAAGTTGAAGATAATCCATTTTTAAAAGTTGGGCTTAGTTCAGTTCCCTGAAAGGGGAAAAGCATGAGTAGTGATTTAATTGCACATTATACATACTTTCAAACAAGCATACTCTGCGTAAGGAGTGAGTATGGATTCGCACCTGTATTTATTGCTATTATTTTCTCAATTACTCTTAGTGGAACCAAGTTTCTGTGAAAATCGACCTCCCAGACCTCAGAAAATGTTTACCAAAGATTCTGCTTTGTTCAAGTGTTCTTAAAAGAAACCAAAACACGAGACCAAATCAAAAGAAACAGCATGGCTTCGTGCACTAAAAGCTTTTAAAGCCCTGCAGGAAACATCGGCTTTTTATTTTTTTTTTAAAAAAGAAAGGATTAACCTCTTTACACTCTAAAGACTCCTAAGCTGCCCAACCATCCGACTCATTTCCTTGTGAGAAATACAAAAAATTCCCAGCTGTTCCCAGGAAGATCTGTAATCATATCATAACTGAGCCTCTGACTTCAAAGATAAACACCTGACAGCAGGAAACTACAGGGATGCATATGGAGACTACTTGCAATCACAAGAACTCATGTACTGGTCTCTGCTTCTACAGAAAGAACAGCCTGTCCACATGAGGAGTACGCAAATAACCTGTGGTTGTTCATACCTGGATTTATACAGGATGGGGGACAAAGTGATTGTGAACAGCCCTGCAGAGGACTTGGGGTGCTGACTGATGAGAAGCTTGACATGACCCAGCAATGTGTGTTCAAAGCCCAGAAGGCCAACGGTGGCCTGGGCTGCATCAAGAGTGGCCAGCGGGGTGAGGGAGAGGGTTCTCCCCCTCTGCTCTGCTCTAGTGAGACCTCACCTGGAGTACTGTATCCAGTTCTGGAATCCTTAATATAAGAAGGATATGGAACAGCAGGAATAGGTCCAGAGGAGGCCACAAAGATGATTCAAGAGCTGGAGCACCTCCTGTACAAGGACAGGCTGAGGGAGCTGGGGTTGTTCAGACTGGAGAAGAGAAGGCTCTGGGGAGACCTTAGAGCAGCCTCCCAGTACTGAAAGGGGATCCAGGAAAGCTGAGGAGGTACTTTTTATAAGGGCACGGAGTGCTACGATGAGGGGGAATGGTTTTAAATTGAAAGGAGGAAGATTTAACTCAGATTTGAGGAAGAAATTCTTCACAATGAGGGTGGGGAGGCCCAGAGAAAGTGGTGGCTGCCCCCTCCCTGGAGGTGTTCAAGGCCAGGTTGGATGGGGCTTTGATCCCCCTGATCCAGTGGGAGGTGTCCCTGCCCATGGCAAGGGGGTGGAACTGGATGGGCTTTGAGGTCCCTCCTCACCCAAACTATTCCATGATTCTATGATTCATCCTGACCCAATCCAAATCCACATCCCGTAAACCACTCTGTCCTGAACCCTGGACAAACAGGAAGCCCAGCAGCCCTGTGCTCAGCTCACTCCTTCCCTTGCTAACATATGTCAGGTCAGCTGCTACTGCAAACTTCAGGCTTTAGTTGGTTTCTTTCATATCCACCTTGATTTCATTTATTGTCTTTTGTGTTTTGCTTTCTACAGTCCTTGCTGAACATTTGGAATTACCATTGTTCCCACTGACAGCAAGCCACTGGGCCGAGTGAACACACAAATATTGTTTCCAACCAGGAGAATCTACAGTCAGTGACAAAATAAACTATAGTAAGTATTACCCCGGGACAGTCTTATTTAACATGAAGGGTACCTGCACTGTTCAGTCCTGTTGTCAGGTGGAAGCCTCCCTGGTTCAAGTGGAGCCCGGGGTTCAGCTGAGCACACGAGTCCTCTGAGAATGCAGTTTTCTGCTGACTCTGTTTTCCTTCTGTTAAATCAAACCAGTTTGTTAGCAGTGAACTTAGGGAAGAATGAACACAGAAGGGCATATTTCAAAGCATGCCACTCTATGCTAAAACCCCCAAAGATGTAAATATATTTCTCTGGTAAGTGCTGCTAAGCAAACACCCTGCTTTTCTTAGGACTTCTTTGTTCCAGCAAGCCCTGTGAGGACACGATTGCCCTCTGTTCACAATTCTAGTGCTCTATGTGGGTAGAAAAGATGACACACACAGTTTTTATATCCACAGATAAGATTCACAATTTAAATGGATCTTTAAAATCCCCTTTTGAATTAAAATGGCATCTTTACTAACTATGCACAGTAAGTACTGCTCAAGCACCTGTGCGTGCTCACAGGGAGGCAGGCAAGAGCACACAGAGCAGACCCTTAGCTCAATACTGATCACAATAAATTGCCTTCCATTCCTGCATTTCTACGTATTAGAAACATTTTCACTATGACTGGGTGATGTTTATCAAAGGACACAACTACCTGCACGTGCTGAAACAAGCTCCTCACCTATTTTCTTGGCTAGTATCTCCCTCTCTTCCCGCAGGAGGCTGTGCTCAGGTTTGTAGCCACAGCCCACGCCAGTCAGACTGCAACACGCTTCATCAAACTGCTTTTTATGTTGAGGTCGAACAAACTGGTAGAATTCTTTCATTAGAGAGAGGGAAGAGGGGAAAAGAGAAAAAAAGAAAGAAAAATCAGTCCACAGCAGGTAATGAATGCCACAGAAACCTACAACGGCAGGACTTGTAGGCTAGGTAGCATGAAGATCAAAAAGTGCTTCTAAATAACTTAAAAATAAGTAAAAAAAATAAGTAAAATAACTTAAAAAAATGTTGTTACCTAACATTTATGGAATAAGCACATTTACAAGTTACACAAAGGTCAGCTACCATGCAAACTTCCAGCAATGTTACTGACAGTAGGTAATAACTTTTCCACTGTAAATATGAAGTAGCTCCCCTCTCAGTGAAACAGGTCATGAGCGACCTTAAACTGTGGGTTCAAAGTATTTGCCAGGCTGATACTTCCAATAACTGATATACTGTTAGTTTTACACCTCATCTCACTTATTTATCATAAAATGTTTGGCAACCAAAAGCCTGAATGTCAAACGAACTTCAGGTTTCAGTTGCCTGTCGCTCTTGAAAATGTGACTTAGGCCTTAACTTGGCAATTAAATATTTTCTTATTTATACAGTAAGATAGGAAATTGGGAAACAGACTGTGGTTTCTTCAGTACAAAATGCTCATACTGAGATTCTCATTCTTTAACCTTAATTTTAAAGTTAAACAACTTACAAGATGTGTAATTATAGTTTTATTTTAGGAGATTAAAAGCTTCACAGAAAAATCTGCCCATGTACTCACAAGTTGACAGAGAAATCAAAGTTCACTGAGAAAACACTGTTAGACTAGAAATAATGTTGGTGGGAGTCCAGATCTTGCCAACATAATTGTTAAAAGCTAGGCCAGTAAACTATCCATGTTTGCTTTATACTCACCAGTTATCTAAACAAAAAAATCTATCGAGATATTTTGTCTACTTATTTACAGCTTTACACTGAACTCTTATGAACGTGTTTATCCAACTCGTGCACCCACACTCTTTGATCTTGAATCACAGGGAATAAACTATGCTACTTTTAGGCAAAGTTTAAATTAACACAAGCTTCTGCAGAATGCAATTTTTTCCAGGCCTGTCCAGATGCAAACTAACATGTGATAATTTAGACTGAGAAGGCTTTCTGCGTAATTTGGGGATACAAAGTGATAAAGATTAATTATTATCCTCCTGATTGATTTGTACTTCAAATCTAAAACACTTACCTCTGAGATACCCAGGGCTATTTGAAAGGCAAAGGTCACATCATGTAAAATACCAGGGAAGTCGTCATACCTCGTAACAAGACATGCTTTTTTTCATCCTCTATGAAGAGGGAGCTCATTTGAGATAACATCACATGGAAGTCGTCTGTCTTCTTGTAGTGCTGAAGAGCCTTAGAGAAGAGATCATAGTTCTGTTGGCTTAGGGTCTCCTTCACTGTTGCGATGTACAGTGTAGCTCGGGCTTTCTTCGGCTCCGTCGGGTCTGCTTTCTTAACAGCTTGCTGCAAAGACAGGAAGACTCTTCAGTAAATAACAGGACTTGAGGAGTTACTTTCACATTAATTCAGATGGAAGCAATGCTTTTATAATTCCCCAGCACACAGAACAATGAATGCTTTCAACAAACAGGTCCCTGCCTCTTGCAGTTACAGTAGTCAATCCCATATCCACATATTATTTCCAAAACACCAAAACAGCTTCAGTGCCACAGAAAAGAATCATAGAATCATTAAGGCTGGAAAACAGCTCTAAGATCAACAAGTCCAACTGTCACAATAAAGAGATCTCTTTATTGTGACTGGCCTACCTCCTGGAACTGTCCAATTAACTGAAAACCATAAACCTCTGAAGCAGGAGATATAAACAACAAAAGATTCAAGCATGTTGGCTTTGCTAAGACATTTCTTGAAGGCACCCTACACACAAGCGAGGTGGATTACTCTCTCCTGCTGGGAAAATGTTGTTCTTCTACAGACCCAAGTGAAATGGATTCAGAACAACCCTCGCTTTATAAAGTGACTTTGCATTAAAATGTGCTTGCGTGGTTTGAACATACAAGCTCTTGGACCGTTGTCACATGTCAAGACAAAAAACAGTGCTACTGGGGCAATACTGAGGTACAGGTAAGTTGTTAATCTTCCCAGATGGTTATCATACCTATTTCTAAAACCTTAGTCCTTCTAACATCCCTGAGCATTAATTCCCTCACAGAAGAGCAACGATGCTATTCACCTCTGCTGACAAACCTGATTGTTTCAGAAGAATATTCCTAGAAAAGGCAGCCAAGTCTCATTGGACAATTCTATTCTTAGGAGAAGGTTATTAATAAGAGAAACGGAACTCCAAACCTTGAGGGCTAGCCTGACTCACCATGACATCAGACAGCAACAAACTGCAAGCAGTCTTCTGCAATGCACCTGCTCCCTTCCTCACACCTTGAATATCAGTGCAGATCTTGAAGTTGCTAATTTTATGAGTTTCATTTGGCAGGTGACTGGAAGTCTGACAGAGAGACAACACCCAACTAGGATAGGACCGTGGATAACTATTGGCACACACCATCATCCCAGGGAATCTCATGAATTTATTGTGACTCTTAACCAGCAGCATGAGCTGAGCGTGGAGGCAGGGCAAAACAATGATGTCTTAACTGCAAATATAACTTACAGCGACTCGCCACAGCTGGGCTTAGGATGCCATCACTCACCCAAACAAAACTGGTCAGGTATATCACTTGAGGATCTACCACTAGCTGGACTAGACAATCATTGCAGGTCCCATCCAAATGTACTATGCTAGTTTATTCTAATTAAAAAGAAGAAAACACATCACACCTGGTTACAGAATGGTTTGGGTTGGAAGGGACATTAAATCCCATCCAGTTCCAACCCCTGCCATGTGCAGGGACTCCTCCCACTGGATCAGGGGGCTCAAAGCCCCATCCAACCCGGCCTTGAACACCTCCAGGGATGGGGCAGCAACCACTTCTCTGGCCAACCTGTGCCAGGGCCTCATCACCCTCAAAGGAAAACACTTCTTCCTAGGATCTCATCTCAATCTCCCTTCTTTCAGCTTAAAACCATTCCCTCTCATCCTGTCCCTGCACTCCCTGATCAAGGGTCCCCCCCAGTTTTCCTGTATCCCCTTTCAGTTCTGGAAGGCTGCTGTAAGGTCTCCCTGGAGACTTGTCTTCTCCAGGCTGAACAACCCCAGTTCTCAACTGATTCTTCTCCCCTACTAGCCCTGCCTGGACTTGTGCTTGATTGGGTCTGTGATGTCTAGATTTGAGAAAGCGCACGACAGAAATAGGTTTCAAATGTGCAGTGATTAATATTTATAATTTGGAGAGAAAAAACATAATTGTTCTGGCATCAGTCATCTGCCTGGAAATATCCAAGTCAAATTAAAGCAGTCTGCACATTCAAGGGATGGCACAGACACATGAAAACACATACTGTATTGCTGACTAGCTTTACTTTCTTCCTTCCTCCTTTCTGCTCATCTGTTAACCTCTTCTCATACTGAAGGGAAAGCGTAGACAGACGTTGTGCCTGTGAAGATTAAAATAAAAAAAGAAAGTTCAAAAAAAATGCTTTTTGAAGTTATTGTCCATTTAATTCAGCCATTTCCAGTAGCAAAGCTTGTTAACCTAGTTTATGACACCAGTCAGGAAAGTGAAACAAGTCAACCTATATTACTTCAACAGAGCCTTGGACATACCTAGGTGATCATGGAATGGTTTGGGTTGGAAGGGATCTTAAGGTAGCCCTGATCACATACCTGTGAGTAACAGAGCGCACATGCCCCATCACTTCCCCGCCTGGAAGTATTTCTCTTCTGACAAAAAAATACATAAGGGCTTGCCTTTGGGTACCAAAAAGGGAAGCCTAAGCAGTCATGTAGAAAATACCAGGGCAGATCGGATGAGACAGCAGCAGAAACACTTGCAGTCTGACAAGCACTTTAGTGTCTCACACTCCCAGAAACAAAGCATTGCACTTGTACTGGGAATACTGGTAAATTCAAAGCTCCAAAACAGAATTGAGTTGGCACAAGCAAGAAGAGTGGAATTCCTTAATAGCAGAGTCTCCAATATTAGGCCAAGCCAGTACCAACCATATTAAAACCAAACACCTAAGGAAGAGGAAAAACTGCAGGAAAGCTCCATGTTGCCAGCTGGCTGCTACAGACCCATCGAGAAAGCAGGTACACGAAGTGATTTATTTCTTTGCTCTTGCCCAACACAAGAATTTTCACAGTGAGTACATGACTATTGGTGCATTTACACAATTATGTTGCTCATCCATGAAAGGAACCAGTGAAACTTATCAGTACCCCGTATTCCACTGCGACTTCTAAATATTCAGATCACAAAGCTTTTTATTCAAATTAAACAAACTACAACTGAGACTCCACCACTAAAAACAAACAGAGCCTCAAGCCAGTAACCTCAGATTTTCCATTTTGTAGAGTCAGTTGGTAACACTCAGAAATACAAACCTTCGGAGCACTCATAATACTGCAATAATAAAACTTGATAATATGATGAGAAAAAAATAAGGCTTCTGAAAGACCGGTTTCCATTGGCACATCTTGCAAGGAAAAACTGATTAAAGGGAACTGCCAAATCATTATTTAAATGGATTGAGAGACTATTTCTTGTATTTTGATTTTTGGAGATGACAAAGGCTTCTTTTCTTCTTTTTCACCTCAAGCAAATTGTTTCAGAATGACAGCAGCTGAATTTCCTTTATTTAGGGAACAAGGGTACAGTATGAGCTTATTAAAAGGAAAAATGGTGACACAGATACTATGATGAATGGTGAAGAAAGAAATGAAAACACACCCATTCCATTATGAGTCCAAACCCAGCACTTGATAACATCAGCTCAATGTTAGACTGAGTGAAAGCTGTCTCCTGCAGAGGCACTGCACGTCAGGAATGTACTCCCCAGATCTCTGGTGCCAGAGGTCACCTACTGAGGTGCAGCACAGGGTGACCCCTGTTCCCTGCAAGCCAAAGATGAGCAGAAATGATGAATACAGAAAGCAGACATGAGTTGACTCACTGCCGAGCCTTTAGGACCATCTACTTGTCTGACTTAAGGAAATGCTGAATGATGCCAAAAAGCAGTGCAGCTGTGTTAACAAGACACTGTAGCTGAGTTACCAAGTCCCTGGAGATGTGCCAGGCTTTCCAAAGAATAAGTTCTGGTGTCTACACCATGGTGACCCAAGAGTGATGGAGTTGATTTCTTAATCAACTGTGCACAAATTCTCTATCCTTGTTCATTTCTCCAAATTAGTACATTTCCCATTTTGCACATCATCCACCTCCCGATGCCTCCTCAGATAATCTCCGGATACTCCTTACACCTCTGCACTTTCCCTTAAGCGTTCTGTCCTTAAGTGGATGCTCAGGGATGTCGCAATAGGCATTCCTGCAGCCCACACGCTTGCCAGCTGCCAAACCGAGTGTGCAAGCCACCTGCTGATGGTAGCCAGGTAAGGGAGCAGCCCCAACAACTGCAAACAGGGATTTGGGGCCAGCAAGACAACACAGCCTTATCATTGATGTACTAAAGATACCAGTCCAAGAGGAAATGAGCAGCAGAGATGAAGCTTTGTCCATCTTAAGGCAATAAAGGCTTTTGGATTCAGGTATGATTCTGCAAGTCTGCAGTGTTCGCTCTCTGAGGTCAAAGATTTTCATCTTAAAGTTCTACTTCATAAAACATCCCTTATTTTCTTTTTTTTAAACTCAATACCTGGTCATATATCAAATGCCGACACAGATTCCACCCAGGAGGAAGTGTGTGTGTCTCCCAAACTCTTCTTTGAGAGCTCTTTGCACTCCAGAGAATATGGTTAACTTCCAGGAATCTCTGTATTCCAGCTATGGAGCTGAGCACAGATCTGTACCTGTTGGTCACCTTGTCAAATGTGGCAAGGAAACCTTGTGATTAAGCCTAATCCTGAGAACTTGTGGTTACCAGTGCTGATTACAGGGAGTTTTATTTGAAAGAGGGTTGAGCTGGTACTCTCAATGTCAAACTCATTTTGCTTTAGCACCTACAACTTTGACTTACAAGCAAGTATTATGCTACACCACTGCCATTACCTTTTCCTCTCCCACCAAGTTACTTTCCTCCTCTGCGTCTTCACTGCTCTTCTCATTGCGCTCCAATGCATCCAAGAGCCCAACACATTGTCTTCTAGATGAGTTCAACTCTTGTTCGTATTCCATGCACAGACTTGACGCTCCATCTCCATTTACTGGCATCATAGCATAATACAGATGACAAAATATCATTTCATGTTATTGCTTGCATTTTCTTTGACTTAGTAATACCTCAAAATCTTACGTAGTGATCCACAAAGATGAGCTGGTTGATTTAATCTTGCAAAATTGCATTAAACGACTTAGTAAGAAGACTTTCTTGGTTAAACACCCCCCAAATTGCTCAAGCATTTGTTATCACAACTTGGTGGAATTCTCTCGAACTTTTCCTTAAGTGATGGTCATATTTAACCTCAAAATGGCTTAGTATCAATGGAAAAAAAAGTCTTAATGCAACAGTTGTCTGCATTTAATGACTTCAGTTTTATGGATTTCCCACAGACTGAATTCTTGGTTTTTAAGAGCTTCTGGCAGGAAATAAGACTTGCTATTTTTAAACATAACAAGTGTTTTTAAGGCCTACAATTCTCACAGTATCAGTGCCTATAACACGCAACTACCCTCAGGTCCCAAGAATATCACTTCTCACTAATCAGGTGTATCTGGTTTTAAATATAAGATTTTAGAGTTGTAGGTAGTGTTACATTAGTATCAGTTTGGTACTTCTAAATGGCATTCTTTTCAAAATACATTTCCTCTATTTGGCAAAATTACTTCAACAGTCAGTGACTTAGAAAAGTCACTATTCTGAGTAGAACGGAAATATATTGTGCTATTAATTAAGAAGTCAGTACAAGAAACTCCTTAGCCAAAACTATAATTCCAGGTACAGTTTGATATTCCAGCTAATGAAATGTAATTGAAAATCTATATCAAAAATGCAGAGTAGCTTCTTCCCTTGACCTCCAGTCATACATTCCAGCCTATCCCTTGAGATGGACCACCAGTCACGTGGAACATAAGTTGGCTCAGCAAGCTCATCCGCTTGCTCCACAGTTGCGAAATACATGGATTTAAATCAAGGAAAGGAGCATAAGCACATGGTTTGAAATGGAGGGAGAAAGAAGTGGTAGCCAAAGTAATTCTTTTCAATGAAAACCTGCAGTCACACTGGCTTAGACACTCTGTGAAATCGCCCTCACACTCAGTCACAACTGTTTTGGAATCAGTTTTAAACACAACTTCATTGTTCTGTTCCAAAACAGAAAGCAACTGAGAATGGAATGTTCTGAAAGAACATCTGACTTCACGCTCTGGCATTAGGTAATCACAAACTGTAAAATACTGTTTGCTTCTAAGGTAAATGCCCTCTTTTAGTTTTCTGAATCAGATTACTGTGTAAGAACCATTTATACAACAGGATTGAAGAAGGACATATGAAAGACTGAAATAGACCTCCAGTTCTTATTTTTGAAGCTATATGTGATATCCCACCAGATTCCTATTCTGCAGGACACCCTTCCAGGCCCCATCTGCCTCCTTGCTCTGTAGTTGCAACCGGCTCCCCCATTTACTAAAGCTGAGCTATGTCTCTTCTGATCCAATTTGTACATAATTCTTTGAGCTCCCCTTGCTTTCTTTCCCCTTCCAGTTTTTAGTCTCTTGTTCCTCCTTTTCTGTTCAGCTTAAAACAAAGAAGTATATCTGTGAGGACCTAGACCTACCTTTTCTTTTCCTCTTCAAACTGGGAACATGGTCATCCAAGTTTTTGGCTTTTTTCAGGGAGAGGGTCTGTCCAGATGAAGTAGATGGTGCTGCGTTGCTTTCACTTAGGGAACCAGCAGAGCCAGATGGGCATTGTGGCAGGGGTGGGGGCATCTGTAAGCAGTTTACAAAGTGTTACAGCGGGCAAAACTTACTCTGCCGCTCTACTTCCTTTTCAACCAAAAATCCCATCAAGAACCCAAAGACACCTCCTTTTTCCCCAAATGACCCTTGACAGCAGGATTGTCAAGCATTCTGGATTTCCATGCTTTTGATGATAGGATTGAATAAGTAGGAAGTGACACAGATGGATGAAGCACAGTGACCCATGTAACAGCAAAAGGGCCACAACCCTGCCAAAGAACAACTGCTTCCTAAAACAATCCCTGCAAAAGAGTGTCTCATGGGAAATCACAATGGGTTGTGCTTCTTATTCACCATGAAACTTCTCTTTAAGATCAGGAGACATCATCGAGTGATCCAGTATCATCCATCTGTAACTTATTATTAAGAACTTGCATTTGACTAAAGTATCTTCCAGGAAATCATTCAAGTCTAATGTGAAATTTTAATGTGTTTATTTTAATCTTAATCCCCATTCTGCCTTCCAAACAATTTCTGGCTATGACTTTCTCCAGTTAATTAGAAAGTCTTTTTAGTTTTTAAATCTAGGAACAATTACTAAGAGAAAAGGGCTTCTTAATGCTACAAGAAGTCATATTAGTAAAGACAATCCAGTGCTGAACTGTAATAATAACTAATATGTTTGTCTCACTCTATACCAGTCATGTTAGATTTAAATTTAAGGGTTGGACTGATTGTTCCACACATGTACCTTCTCCCTGAGGGAGAGGTAGAAATCTTTGATGCCAACATCAGTTCCTGTATCTGTATGCCACCCAACGAAAGCCAGGTTTATTTAAGAGGGAATGGAAAGGAAGTTATTTTTATGATCTAACCTAATGAGTTGCACAGCATGACAACACATCCTGTTTGAGCTCACCCATTGAGAAAGATGAGGAATACCTCCTTTCCCGTAAAGCTCCCAGTGTTTAGAAGAAGCAAGGTAAGTGACTCCATTACATTTCTCATCCCAATTAGTATTCCCACTTTCCTCCACAATTTATTGGTGGTTTTCTTTTTTTTAAAGACACTTACAATTTCTTGAGCGACCCGGAAGAAGAGGGAGACACTTCTGACTGCGTGCCCGAAGTTGTCATAAACATTGACGTAAGGACGAACCCAGGAAGGCAGCTTGCCTCTTACATCAGCAGTTGAGAACCTACGGAGGATCAGAAGAGGAGGGAACTACTTGCCAGGTTGCCCTACATGAATTAAACAAATCATAGAATAGTTTGCATAGGGAATATTCAGATGAGATCTTAGGAAGAAATGTTTTCCTGTGAGGGTGAAACGCTGGCCCAGGTTGCCCAGAGCAGTGGTGGCTGCCCCATCCCTGGAGGTGTTCAAGGCCAGGCTGGATGGGATTTTGAGCCCCCTGATCCAGTGGGAGGTGTCCCTGCTCATGGCAGGGGGTGGAACTGGATGGGCTTTGAGGTCCCTTCCAACCCAAACGATTCCACGATCCTATGTATGTTTGTGTTCTAGATCCAAGGTTTCACCTGTGATCACATAGGAAGATCGCACCGTAGTCCTGGCGATGCCTGATGACCCTGCCAATAGCCTGATTAACAGCCCGGGAAGCTTGCTGGCTGTACCACTCGCGTCCAGATAAATACTGCAATAGGCAGGAGAAATAATTAACATTATTTACTAGGTAAAACATATACTCCATGTTGTACGGTCATGACAATAAACTGAATTTATAGTGTCATTTATTCTCATGTCTGAAGCAATAGGAAAACAAACTCGAAGCAAAACAAAACAAAAAACTCAAAACCAAACACACAGAGCCAAGTTCCAAACCACAAAACCAAAACTCTGCAAGCCAGCCAGCACAAGCAGTTCTTCCTGCTCACCCTCTCTCTGGATGAACTAACTCCCTCAGAAAGACACATGGATAACAAGCATACAAAGATTTTGACGGAAACTTTGATCACATCATTTTTAAGTCTATATTTGATTGACCCCGTGCCACTGGAGACAGAATTTGGAACCATTAACATTATTAAAATAAAGGTGATTGTATTTGTAACAAACCCCCAGAGTTGTTTAACTTTTTGATATCACATCCCCTGGTAGGTTGGTAGGATAACAAAAACCAAATCTGCAGAGGCAAGAGGGAGAAACAATGATCCTAGCCTGCAAACAGCCAATGGTGAGAAGCTGCCTGGTATTACCTGTGCACCTGCACTGCTTCTCCTCATCTCATCCAGGAACTGCATCTTTAAAACGACTCGGGGTTCCATGCGAGGAGGAAAGGGAAGCCCAGTAATGATGACTCCTCGCCCATTTATGTCTGCAAAGTCCAAGCCTTCACTGGCCTGAAGAGATAGTGTTTTCCATTACCAACAGCAACTGAAGTGACATTTCAGAGCAGTTCAGCAGTTATTGGCCTTTTTCCTGTGTTAAATTAAAGCTTTAGCTGAGTGTAGTTTATGAATACATAAGGAAGTTTCAGCTAGGTTTTTTGCTCTTATTACTAGGACTGTAAATGTAGCTTTTTCCTCTAGGAGGACAAAGCACACCTCAGCCTACACCATTAATGTATATATCTTGTTCCTAGATATTCAGAAGATGTCTTAAATGTCAGTCAATACCTCTGTTCAAAACCTTCCATACCGTGAACTGTTCACAAAACATAATCATAGAATGACCTGAGTGGGAAGGGACCCACAAGGATCATTGAGTCCAACTCCTATCCCTGCATAAGACAACCCCAACATTCACATCCTGTGTCTGCGGGCATTGTCCAAATTCTTCTTGAGTATCGTCAGGCTTAAGATCATAGCAAGTCTTCTCCGATGTTGAAAATGAACAAACTAATTGAAAATCAACAATGGAAAGCTACCGGATGTCTGCTTAGAATCACACTGTCATCTCCACCTGGCTGTGCTGCTTACACCATTAGGATACTCGTCACCCATGTCCCCTACCTATGCTCACATCCCACGCTGCGCTGAGAAATCACTTTGTGAAGTGAACCAAATCAGAGCCGAACAGGCTGAAAACTAACTCAGGAGGAAAAAAAGTTGGGGGTTTTGATTTTTTTTTTTTTTTTAAGCTGAACCAATTCTCCACTCATTTACCATACTGTACAAGGAGCTGTGATGGAATTTCCATCAACTACACAATCTGATCTCAGATGAAACAAATGCTCCATCACATTACCTTCCCCCGACACACAGCCAAAAAAGCAGCTCCGTTGGACTTCGGACAGACAACTTTATCATAGTAAGCGTCAATCACCTAAAAGATAAACTGGTTTAAGCAAGAGCAGGAATGGTATTAGTCTCTGCATATGCATAAATAGAAACCTGTACCAGGTAAATTTGACTTGTACATTAAGATCTAAAATGGGATTCGTTTGGCTTTGTATAAATTTCTTTATTTTTAATAATTGCAGATGTGAGAATTACTGTGAAATCCAGAGTACATCTGGGTAAGCAAAAAAGATAAAACATAGCCTGCTCCGTGTTTCTGCAGATCCTTGAATAAAACAGGCAAACCAGGAATGCAATTCAAGGATATCATTTCCTCTAAGAAGCAAAGACAGCAGCTATAAATAAACAAGATGACACTGCACAATTCCTTAAACACCCAAAGCATGACCAAGCTGGGAGGAAAGGTCCCATAGAACGTTAACAGATGCTGACTACCAAAGTGACAGCTTTCTAGCATCTCGGTTACTCAGCACATATGTATGTTAGCCACTGTTACATCACTGATTCCAAATGAACAGCGCACCCTGTGTAACTGGCCAAAAGAGTAGAGGAAGGATGCATAGAAGAACTATAATTTTTGAACCTCTTGGAGTTTTAATTTTATTCTAGGCTAAAATTCAGGTGTTTCACACCCAAAGACATCTTAGAGAAGGTATTTACACACAAAAACAGTTTCTGAAACTGTTACAGATACGTAATGTAAATAATGAACCTCTGTAAAGCTTCCTTTGTTCCTGGGCTCCACAAACATCGGCTTCACTTCTTCTATTCTTTTTGCAAAATCATGCTCCTGTTAAACAGATAACAAATGTATCAGAAACAGCCATGTCAAAGTGAGCACATAGCAGGTGTGCTCACAGAAAGGAATTGCTCAGGAGCCGTCACCTGACTTCAAGTGGTCACCACAGACCTCCCTGACACTGTCTGTTCTCTCCTGCCAAACAGAGGAGAAGATGGGAGTGGAAACATGCAATCCTAACAGCACTAAAATGATTCCTTCCAGTTGGTGCAACTCAGGTGTTACACATACCGGAGACCCATTTATTTTCTTTCCAACTTACAAGTTTCCAACATCCACCTCCCAGAGACCTCCTCTACAGCAGAACAGTCCCTTTTAAAGAGGAGTAGTATTTAAATCAGAACTGTTCTACTAAGTCTCATCAGGGACACTCACATCATGAGCACAGCAGCTACCCAAGTTACAATTGCAACAGTTACAAATTAAAGAGAAATGCTCATATTGGGATTTCTTCCCCCTCAAAAAATACTGAGATCAACTATAATTTGGAGGTTTAATAAAGAGGAGTCTGGTGAAATTAAATGAAATCTGAGATTAGTTCAGATGAGATAGGTGTTATTATTTTGGGTTTGGTTTACACAACGCTGCATTTCAGCGTGTTCTGATCAAAATAAAAACAGCTTGACCTGGGTTTTTACCTTCCAGATTTTATAATTAACTGATTAACAAAGAAATTTTAATTAGCACAGTTAGATATCATAGCTACAAACTGCCTGATGTATGGAACCAAACCACCTAATAAAAGCAGAGCAATCAACATACTCTCCAATATTCCAGGCTCTTATCCATGACAGGATACGATGGGAAGAACACCAGCAGCCCATGGGGTACAACTCGCACAAGGTTACCTGCAACAAGATAGGCAAGTGTACACTGAAGGCATTTTCATCCTGGGATGAGTACAACATGGACTGCTTGGCAGCATCTCCTCTGCATAGCAATTTTCTTGTTTGCGCCACTTTCTGACTGTGTTTAGGAACCACATCTCTGACCCAAACACAAACACCTGACAATACCATGAACTCCTAACTTGGAAATACTAAACCACGGACTCAAATTCATTTTTGCATGCAATTACAGAAGCCAGTTGCTGGAGCAGACAGCACCATCAAAAACAGGACAGCATTTAGATATGCAATGCAATCTTTTACCTTTCTCTGTCCTACTGTCTGCTTTAGTATTACTCCTTCTATGAAATCACTAAAAATCTTGTGCAACAGCCTGATCTGAAATCCACGTTTGACTTACCAATTGTTTTCCCCAGAGAAGACAAATAATCCTCTGAAAATCTACAAAGAAGAAAAATCAAGTAACATCGTTGTATTTCTTTTTTTTATGTTTTTCATAAATATAGAATCATAGAATCATGGAATGGTTTGGGTTGGAAGGAACCTCAAAGCCCATCCAGTTCCACCCCTTCTGCAATGGGCAGGGACACCTCCCACTGGATCAGGGGGCTCAAAGCCCCATCCAACCTGGCCTTGAACACCTCCAGGGATGGGGTAGCCACCACTGCTCTGGGCAACCTGGGCCAGGGCCTCCCCCCCACAGGAAAACATCTCTTCCTAGGATCATGAAGAATGACTTCCTCTGATATTAATCTAAATTAGCATAACTACACTTCCCAGTTGCTCTTCCTGCAGCAAGCACCCATATCAAAGACAACATTTGTAATAGCTTGACTACACGTTCATATTTTTAGCACTGCAGATGATCTAAGCTTCAATATTATCAAAAAGTAATAACTGGAAATGTGCAGCCACAAGAGTTATGACTAATGCTAACACATCAAGCTGACAGTTCCGCCAGTCACCTTCGACGCTGCCAAGCTTGACTAACCTATAGGTATTTAAAATAATTACTGATTAATTTAGGTGTTATGAGGCTGCAGGTGCAAAAAGATGAATTTGGTTACTATGGTTGTTACTTTACTCATGGCATAAGCCAAGTCCACAACTTTTGCTTTGACCATATTGATGTTTCTTCCAGTCCTTACTGAAAAGTCACCCATTCTCTCATGCCTTCATGTCTCTTTCTTTTCAGTGCCCTGTAGTTTTGCATACTGTTTTCCCAAGAAATTTACATATGCAGGGAAAAAAAAATAACTTGTTTGGTTTTGTATGATGAGGAAATACTGGTATCACTGCACAGAGGTTGTCACAATACAGCAAACATAGCGAATTCCTTTCCTTCAAAAAATGACGTTTTAAGGCATTAGGGGGTGGAAACTCCAACCTTCCAGCCCTCCAGTTTTGAATTTTCAACAATAGTGGTTTAAGAGTGGTGTTGCTCAGCACAGTGTTTATCCAAGAAAAGAACTACAGAGACCATTCATTTCACTAGCACCCTCCTGTAAGCAGAACCCAAGATGCTGGAACCCATGACTTCAAAGCAGGATTCCACATGGAAGCTCATTACCTTCTTTCATAGGTAGAAGTAAGCACAGCTCCATCAGGCCCCTTAGGAATGATCCCAACCCAGAGCTGGTGTTTATTGATAACATGAGGATTCTCCAAACAAACAGGAAAAGGGCTAAAGAAACACAAAAGGAAGATCTTAGTCACTCTTATGATACAATTCCCTATTGGCTACCAGACCAGAAAACTCAAAAATCCCAAGATAAAACCCAATATCTGCATTTTCAGTAATGCTACTGTTCACACATGGAGGCACTTACATCTGCATTTCCATTGTAAATGAAGAGAGCGGGGAGAGAGTCCCACTTGTAAGGATAATTGTCCTGACTCCCTGCCGAACAAGCTCATGCATGCTGTATCCCGGGCTGAAACACCAGTAGCTTAAGGTCTTTCCTGTATCAAATAAAGAGAAAACGCTATGAAACAAGTCTGCAAGTAGAAAAATTAGAATATAACTAAGAAATAGCACATGCATTTGACCTTCTGAAAGTAAAACAGCCAGCATCTGAACTTGAATTCCAGATGTCTGGGATGTTCTGCTTTGGTCCTTCCCAGACTTAACTACTATGCCCGTTCAAAACATAATCTAAAAGGTTGTTTCTCCCTTACACCTTAAATAGGTCATACTTTTAATCCAGAGACGGTTATAGGAAAGACAGAGCATCAGATCTCTTCATTGGCAAGTAACAGGCAGATTGAGCAGACAAAACTCCTCAGTCCTCCATCCACTCAGTCACCCCCTGCTGTCAAGGACAACCGGAAGGGGAAGCATTGTAGAAGAACAGCAGGATACTGGGATGAAGGACAAACTGAAGTTGCTAAGAAAACAAAATCTTCACCCTTGCTCTTGCTTGAAAAGAGAACTCCTCCACAAGGAATTTCCAATGGCTATAACCCTTTCAATTCAACCTTCCACTTTCCCACAGCCATCTGCCAAAGCTTTTGATTTCTGCTGAGACCTTTTGTGGGATGTGGATACACAAAGTGCATGAAACGAAAAAGCTGGCATAATATAAGTTATCAACAGAAAGGTTATAAAAGAAAATGGACAAATCACACTGGTCATTTCTTTCATTGCTTAGAGCTGTACCATTGCTGGTCTTGCTGAAAACAGCATCTGCTTTGCAAGGGCAGTCAAGGGAACAAGGGAATGAAAACAATCATCTACATCAAGAACAAGAGCAGCCAAATGAAAAAGAAAACAAAAACTGGCATCTGTTTCTGTTTTGCATGTGCAAGTCTCTTAAAAGAACATGCTTCACTCAAAGACTGGATTTCCAGACAGGAGCCGAGAGATTCAGGAAATCCCCAGCAGGACGTGCCCAGTGAGTCACTCACTGCTTAGAATTAAAAGAGAACATTTATTTTAAGCTTAAAGTTTTATCTTTCCATCTAATTTGGGCAAATACATCCAGATGATGTCCCCACTCCAGAAGAATCACATTCCAAAATTCAGCAAATTCTGTATCTCTTGAATTCAGGCTAAGAATTGATGTAAAACAGAGTTAGGAGCTGTATATGGACAGGCCAGGAAGTGCCTACAGACAAAAGTCACAGATGCCGGGAGCCTAAGAAATTCCATCATAAACGTAAGCTGTATAGATATGGGATGGCATAGAAGAAACCACCACCAATCGCTCGTGTTTGCCCCACGAACATTCAGGTTGAGATATGCTTCCCTATGACCCTGCAGGATGGCTGCCAGGCACCAGCTGCCCAGCACCTGAAGAAGATGGAAATGCAATCCATTTCCAACTTGGTGTTCTGCAATTATGTCTTTCAGCTTAACCATATTAAATCTGTGTTAATCAGTCACCAGCAGGAACTGTTGGGTGTCACATAAAGTAGATCTCCATAGCATCTTTGTCCATTCCTGGTACAGAGGACAGCTAATCCATGGAGAAATGGTTTGCTAATAGTTTTACAACATGATGATTTAGAGCCAACCAAGTAAAAGCATTTTATCGTAGTGTAAAAATGCAACAGTTCAGTATTGCATTCATAAGAGACAGCTCTGTACCACAAAGATCACAGAATGGTTTGGGCTGGAAGGGATCTCAGCTTCTCTGGGGGCTACAGGAAAGCTGGGGAGGGGCTCTTGATCAGGGACTGCAGGATAGGACAAGGGGATGGTTTTAAGATGAAAGAGGGGAGATATTCAGATGAGATCTTAGAAGAAACTGTTTAACTGTGAAGGTGGTGAGGCCCTGGCCCAGGTTGCCCAGAGCAGTGGTGGCTGCCCCATCCCTGGAGGTGTTCAAGGCCAGGTTGGATGGGGCTTTGAGCAACCTGATCCAGTGGGAGGTGTCCCTGCCCACAGCAGGGGGGGTTGGAACTGCATGGGCTTTAAACTCCCTTTCAGCCCAAACCATTTCATCATTCCTGAAAATCAGCACGTATCAAGTCACAGGATCCTGTGACTGCTTTGTACTGCTGGTGAGTATAGACCCTCCAAACGATGCAATAAGCCTGAAGTGTTTCTATTAGCCTTTTCCTGCGCTTAGAACTCTGTAGCCTCAAACTCCAATTGAGCAATATCTCAGGAAAGCAGTACTTGAAGATTACCAAACAGCACACTTCTGTTCAGAAAAAGAATTTATTTTGTGGAAACACTCAAGAGGACATTATGTGCAAAACCACTAAATTAATAGAAACTCATTCTTTGAAAAATGTTACTTTTGTCCTTAAGAAAACAACTTCTATAAATCCAATAATTATATTCAAGAGCATTTAACAGAGTAATTAAGTAGATAATTATGAAGTAAGGTATTTACAAAGATCCTTGGAGAGCATTTTATTAAGAAGGCTTATGTAAAGGAATCTGTATCTGTCTTCTCTAATCAGAAAATGGTTTGTTTTCCACCTGCATTTATTAAAAAGTCAATGAAAATATCAGAAAGAATGAGTTTTGAAGCCCAAACTCAAGTTCAGTGCTGCTTTATAGGAGCCTTTGGATAAGTCAAGTTTTTTTTTCTTCTAAATAAATTATTTTGAAGCATGGTTATATTGAGACCATTCCAGACACCAAGTTTTGGTGGGAAGAAAAAGACAAGCAGAGAGAGAAATCTCAGTTGAACAAGAAGGATTGAGAGCGTAGTTGAGGCTGAAACCACCAAGAAGGGATGACATGCCCTGACAAATTTCAGAAGCTGCTCAAAAAAAGGTCATATCTCAGAGAAGGCAGCAGTGCCCCAAGGCTGCTACTTGGGCATGGCATTTTCTGGCTAAGAATTCATCCTCAAGCATTATTTCTCTGGCACATCATACGAACCTTCACTAGAGTGTCACATTTTCAGTACCACATCTATGCACGAATCTCCTTCTTGTAAAAGGAAGTTACAGCCTTAGCAACACTGATTTTGTTTAGCACAACACAGTTCTACAGTTCTACAGCTGATAAGAGGAGAAGGCAATATTTCATAAACCTCCTTATCAATCCTGAAGGAGGGTATCCTGGGCTGCATCCAAAGCCGTGGGATCAGCAGGGCGAGGGAACTGATTCTGCCCTTCCACTCTGCTCTGGTGAGACCTCATCTGGAATACTGCATCCAGCTCTGTCCCTCAGCACAGGAAAGACATGGCCCTGTTGGAGCATGTCCAGAGCAGGCCACAAAACCAAAGGCCTGGAACATCTCCTTTATGAAGAGAGGCTGACAGAGTTTGGGTTCTCCAGCTTGGAGAGGCAACTTTATTGTGGCTTTTCAATATTTAAAGGGGGCCGATAATAAAGACAGGGAGAAGCTTTGTAGCCGGACCTGTAGCAATAGAACAAGGGTGATGGTTTTAAACTATAAGAGAAGTTTAGACTAGATATTAGGATCATTTTTTTTTCCTGTGAGGTTGAGGCACTGGCACAGGTTGTCCAAAGAGGCAGTCGATGCCTCATCCCTGGAAACATCCAAGGTCAGGTTGGATGGGGCTCTGAGCAACTTGATGGAGTTGAAGATGTCCCTGCTCACTTCAGGGGGGTTGGACTGGATGATTTTCATTACCCCTTCCAATCCAAACCATTCTATGAGTCTATGATTTTCTATACACCAGTACAAGCAACCGTTCCATAATGGAGTTGATTTTCTTTCAGTGGAATAATCGCACTGGAAGAACTCCAGAGTGCACAAAGCAGCACTGGTGCAAGAATGTTTTATTTTAAGATTGCTTATGTCTGCTCCCCTTCAGAAGTAACTATAAAATTGAAAAGCACCTCCTCAACTCACTGAATCCACAATGAAGCTCTACTTGGAAACACAAAACTGCAAAGGAACACCCTCAAACAATCCTAGAATTCTTCAGACTTCAAGACCCAAAGCCTTAAAATCCTAGCCTGTTCTATAGAATTCTAGCAACATTAACGTTCCAAGTCTTATCTCACAGGATATGACCGGAAAGCCCTACAACCAAACCACACAGCAGTTCTCTGAGTGGAGCAAAAAATAACTAACCTTTCCCAACCCCACATCTACTGATAGTTTTAAGCTTGGATCATGGCAACAAGGCATACTAATCACACACTTCAGACTTCCCAGATCTGAGGAACATGGGTTTAAAACGTTTTTGCATATAGGCAGACCTGGAGTGTGCCCTCATGGAGTTATTCTGTTTATCCCTTTCTTCCTCAGAGCCATTTTTAAGATAACACAGAGGATGTTTCACTTAAAATCTTAAAGACATTTCAGAATTTTCCAGAGAGCTCCCTGTTCAAACATGAATACAGGCTGGGATGTCATTGACTGTTTTATTTGAATCAGAAAGGAGCAGCTGAGTAGTTTTCAATCCATCTTTTCCATGAGCCTCCCCAAGACAGAGTCCTTTACCTTGTTTTTTTGAAGATAATGAATTCCAGAGATCTGTCCTTTGTTTCTTCTTCTGACTACTGTTATCCAGATGAATGTGTACCTGAAGTAAAACAAAAGCATTGAGAGATGGCTACAAAAAAGCTCGCCCATAGTAAGGGTAGTTAACATAATTAGTGTCACTTCTATAGTGTTAATAAGGTTGTATTATTTCCTGTCTTTCTTATTTTGTTTCCAGCGTTTCATAAGCTGTCCCTACCCATGGCAGGGGGCTGGAACTGGATGGGCTTTAAGGTCCCTTCCGATCCAAATCATTTCACGATTCTATGATCACAGCGCATAAGTCCCAAACTCTAAATAAATCATAAGGACTTTGAGGCGGAGGTTCAGCGGCTCTACTGCATTTGCTTGCTAATAGGCTATACTAGAGTCAAGAGAAATGATTATTGGAAGAACACGTCAATTCTAACTTAATATGCAGTATCAAAGTGTTCAATAATTCACATTTGCTGCACTTCCCTAATTTCATTTTAGAGGTGCTTTAAAAATTACTGTGTAGCTCCCCTTTTTCCTTGGAACCTAACCTAATCACAGACCTCAGCACTGGCTGTACCATCCACATCTTTCCAAGCCTTGGATACACTGAGCACAGATATCAAATGCCAGTGAGGAAGAACACAGAACACAAAGCACCCCATACCTTATAATATTTAGATATCGATCGATGTGGCATGAAACCTGTCGTTCCTTCTGGTGGATCAATGTTGAACACTGTCTGGAAGATGCATGCAAACAAATGGAAAGATTTAACAACTGTTTCCAGCTAAATCCCTAACATATTTTTGCACTGAGAAGTATCACAGTATCATAAGGTTGGAAAAGTATCTTTACAAAAGCTACTGCTGTGATGCATGTAAAGTTATTTCCTTGTTCCTGTGATTAAATACAGACAATCTTGATTAAAGGCATTTTTTTTTACAGGCAATTTCTGCTAGCCACATGGCTTTGTCATTGCTCCAAAAAAATGCAAGCCAGTATCTAAATACATGCAAACGATACAAATAACACTTATTATCCACATCATTCCTGATCTCTGGCTATGAACAAACACAAGGTTCATGAGATCAGAGAACCACAACTGAGTGTAAAAGTACTTTTTGAATTCGCTTAGTTCACCATTCCAGCCATGATACCTCTGCTTAGAAAAAAAAATAAAAAAAAATAAATCAAGCTGTAATCACGTTGAGTTGTCCATATATTAAATTAAAAGCTTCTATCGACTCTTCTGCACTTCTTCGCCTTGCCTGTACATGATGCCTTATGACTAAGGGTGATGCTCTTTCAAACATACGACACTCCAGCGCGACTTCAATGAAAACAGCTGTGGTTCTCAAATATTTATAAGGTCTGTTAATTTTTATAAACGCAATTTCTTCAGACATTTAAAAGGAATTATTCAAGCTTATTAAATATTAGCTCATTGCAACAAAAAAGATGTTTTTCACCAGTTTACAAAAAAAAATGTGCAATTCCTGGAACTATTAACTTCGGAAAAATAGCTAAAGATAGGGCGTGGGGAAAAAAGGGTTTTGGTAAGTGTTCTTCTAAAAGGAAGTCTTAAAGACAAGGTGCTGTAAGAAGAAAGCATTGTGCTTAACCAATGAAGACTGTGACCTAGTCCTAGTTACAAATTTCAAAATAAACTATCATAAGACAGATGACCTGCAGTTGTCCATGTGCACAAACCCAGCAGCAGCAGCAAAGGGACCTTTGCTTTCAGCGAGCCAGGTCTTCCACTTCAAATTGCCTTTTGTCTACCCACAGGCTAAAAGGGCACGCACAGATGGTTATCCCAGTCCTGTAGCACACACTAATCTGTGGGGTCCAGAGACCTGGTTTCTACTTCCGAATCTTCTCATCTCTCAGCTCTGAAACCCTAGGAAACCGATCTGCACATACCTCACCTTCTGTACACAAGAAGGATACTCGCCACTCACCTTCCAGTACAAATCAGTTTGGTATCAGAGCACACAAATCACTTCTACTCTGTAAGAACATACCTAGAGGTTTTGTTGAGGCATTGCTATGAAAATGAAATACTGTGCACGCCACTGTGAATACACCCTCAGATACCCATGCATTGATGCCTTCAGTAATGTAAACCCACCAGGACCTTTCAAAACACAGCTAGAGAACTTGTCTTTACCATGCAGGCCTGCAAAGCCTGAATGAGCTTCTTCGCTCTTAGTTTTACACCCAGTGTTCTGCTGTGGTGTCCCTTCGGACGTGTGCATTGCTTCATACCAGCTGTACCGCTCCCAGGGAACAAGTGATAGAACGAGAGGAAATCACCTCAAGTTTCACCCAGGGAGGTTTAGATTGGATATTAGGAAATATTCCTTCACGGAAAGGGCTGTCAAGCCCTGGCAGAGGCTGCCTGGAGCAGTGGTGGAGTCCTCATCCCTGGAGGGGCTTAAACGTCATGGGGATGTGGTGCTCAGGGACAGGGTTCAGTGGTGGCATTGGCAGTGCTGGGTTTACGGTTGGGCTTAATGAGCTTAAAGGTCTTTTCCAACCTAAATAGTACTGTGAACTGCTGCAACATGACTACGTACACTCCTACCAGATGAACTAAACACAGAAAGTCTTACCAAGTAAGAAAAATGAAACATCTATAGGAATCACAAAACCAGAGAATCACAAAGAGGCTGGACCTTGCCAGCCACAAAAGCCTTGAACGTCATGGAATTTCTTGCATCAGTGGCTCAATTATAATTTTAATACCAAAAAAAAAAAATCATTAAAGAGAAACAGAAAAGCAGCGAGTAACACACGAAAATGTCAGTGTTATTCAAATGACATCACCCACCTACTAAAGGCAGAGGGGAAGAGATCTTTCTGATCCAAAAATCCCATAAGTACTTGGGAAGTAAAAGTCTTATTTCACTGCCAGGAAAAGGTCCAGTTCAACCTGACACCCAGCAACTCAGGCCAAGATGCTGCTCTGAAATCACCACGTTCTGGGAATACAGTGAACTTCAAGCCTAGTGTTAGCAGATTTTCCAATATGGAACATCGCAGCTATTTTGTTTGAACTTCAAGCTGCCCAAACTCTTCTTGAGTATCACTCAAGAATATAAGAGCTTTGGTCAACTTCAGAAGTAAACTAGAAGCTGAATTTCAGGCTGCTGCCCCACTGTACCTTTTAATTTTATGGAGCCCAGGCTTTTCCTAACCGATGTTTTGCAGGTGCAGAACAGGGAGAGGACTGAAAGCACCATACGGATACCCCCAGTGCCACACTCCATTCCTGTGGCACTAGAAATTTAATAATTAAATGAAAAACATACAATTCAATTAATTTTGCCTTTTTTTCACCCTTAGCCTGTCTTGTTGTATCATGAGAAGGTCTCAGATTCCTAAGCATTTCTGCTAGAAAGTAAACAGCTCAATAACCCAGCTCCACTTCACGGAGGTTAAAACCAGGCAAATTTAAATCAAGCATCTCCAAAAAGGGACACTGAAGCTGTAAAAGCATGACCTGGGCAAAAATCAAAGTAGATCAATCTCATTAGGCAGCAGCTTTCTCCTCAAAACCCCCTAGACTTCCATCACTGCACAAGCGTACGTACAATCAACAATAAGATGGACACAATTTTTAAATTAGATCTTCCACCCCTGAGCCAAACATAGATGCAATGTTAACTGTTTACCTGGATAATATCTGAGAGCTTATGCAATCCAGATGTATTGACAAATACCCCAGTGCCTAGAGAGAATAAGGCATGATTACTTTTACAACAGAAATACACATCCATTTGTACATATCCATACCTTATCTGAACAGCAAAACACTCTAAATACAATCACTTGAAAATATTATCTGGAGCAAATAAATTAAGTTTTTCACCATCATTCAAAATGCAAGGACAAACAAAACCACCATTCCATAGCAAGTTTCATGTCTCTGATGAATTGGGAAGCTGACATCCGAGAGAATTACATAAACCTCTTAAGGTTCCTCTTCATTAAAATTGGAAAGGAGACAATTAAAACAAAGATAAGCATGCTTAAACGGTTTGGTTGCTTTTTCAAAATTCAGACAACAAATATTAGTCTCAAGGAAAAAAGAATAGAGAACTGGCTACCACTGCAGAGACAAAACTAACCTTACTACAACTACAAACAGTCTTTTGCAATCACTTGCAAGGCTCCAGTATGCTTAGAACAATGACTGTAGAGGATCTGGGAAAAGAACGAGACGCACAGATGATGAGAATCTGACCACAGAAGTGATCAACAGATGCATCTCCTAAGCCAGAGCACAAACATCCCTAAAGGGAGAAAGATGCTGGAGTGGCAGAAAAGGAAGGATAGATGTGTTCTCCAAGCACACACTTGCAGAACTTGTAGTCTATATTCTAGTCTTCACGGAATGGGCCTGCTCTCTTCAATGGTTTTAGTGAAGAGTCTGATAGTAAGAACCAAGTCATTTGTGTAGCACACACAGAAATTGCAGATTTTGCTTTGCAGAAGGGCAAATTACGAACAAGGTGCGAATAGAGCAGAAGCTCACTACGTCAAGGAAGAAAACCACATTATGTGATTCTCAGCATTCCTGTTTCATAACTCAATAACCAGGGAAGACCTCAAGACACAAAAAAGCACCATCAGCAAAACATCAGCAAGCTCGACCCCATAATTATTCTGCTTCTGGACGAAAACAGTGTTGCTTGCAAAACCCCTCTGTGTGCACATCTATGTGCACAGACTCACTGGTACCTGCACAAGTTTTAACACAAAACAGTTCCTAAAACTTGTTCTGTTGCATGAACAGACATAAAGATGTGTTTCCCAGCAGAGGACCTCGCAGCACGTCCAAATAAAAAGACAAAAGGTCCTCAGGGTCAGATTTTAGCTTCTAAAAGCTTTATAATTTAAATCTAAACAAAGAATTCTTTCTCCTCCTCCTTGCCCCAAGCAACACAAACTTCCAATTACTTATATTGCAGAGAAAAGTCTGAGTGAAATAACTAACAAATTGACACTTACAGCCTGAAAGGAACTGTAAAATCTGCTCTAGCGACTCCAGGAGTGACGTTTTTGTCTGGAATGTTATTTGGGCCTCCGCAAACAGATCAAAGATGTAGCTGAAATTCAGAAAGAAAAAGTATAAACGGTTAAACACCAAGAACAACCCCATGGACTTTACTGTTACTCATCTTATTAAAAAAGCCATTTCACCATCCAGTAGTGAAAGATCTTCATGTCTCCATGAGAAAGAAAAAAATATAGGAGTAAAAGTAGCTGTAAAGACAGCAGCAATATTGACATGACAGAAAGCATAAGACAACATCCTTTACTTTCCATGATTTCTCTACAACAAACAAAATGTATTAATTTTGAAACAAACAGATTTGTATGCAATTTCCATGATTTCTTTACCACATAACAATACACAACCGCTTAGAAACAGACTTGCAGCACTCTGAGGAACCTCAAACCAAATAACTGCAGCACTGGTACCTGGGCTCAAATCATAGAATCTTGGAATGCTTTGGGTTGGAAGGGACCTCAAATACCATCTAATTCCAACCCCCTTCCACAGGCAGGGACACCTCCCACCGGATCAGGATGCTCAAAGCCTCATCCAACCTGGCCCCATCCAACCAACACCTCCAGGGATGGGGCAGTCTCAACTTCTCTAGGCAACCCGGGCCAGGGCCTCCCACCCTCACAGGAAAACATTTTTTCCTAAGAGCTCCTCTAAATATCCCCTATTTCAGCTTCAAATCATTCCCCCTCAAAACTGAAAGCAGAGCGAGGAGCTTCTTCAAGTTCAGAATACCCAACAGGCAGAGGATTTCCCACTCTTAAAACACTTTAAGAGGGAGTTCCATGAGAAATAATGATTACTACCAAACAGGGATTTAAGGAAAACCAAAGCCTTGAATACTGTTCCCTGACTCTAGAACAGCAGCACCAGTCCTAACAGCTTACTAGTTTCATCTGGGTCTAAAGTCTCCTGTACTTTTAACAAGTGAACATACTAATGAGAAGAAATTTACCTTCCCTCTTTGGTGACTCCATTGTCATTCGGTGGCAGCTCCACTGCATCAATAGCGCTTTCCAACTGCAAAAGCATTTCTTTAAGAGAACCAAAAGGAGAAAACAGTTGGGGTTCACAGAAACTCACTTCTAAGACTCATCTAAACTTCTTTTTCAAATGTACTTCATTACAAAGGCTGTCAAAGACAGCAACCTAGCTGGTTTCTTGATTCTTTAAACAAACCAAAATAATCAAACTGATTTCCAAGATAGCATGTCTAAATTTTCATATTAAACTTTAAGAACTTCTGTGACCTCAATTCTTCAATGAAGCCTCTTGGAAAATACAGCTGTCAGAAATGTTAAACTCTTCTTTATAGACCAGGAAAGCTGTTCTTGGAAATGCTTTGTAAACATGAGACATCTCAAGCTCTTGCTCTTTACTTTACACAGCATTAAGTTCTTAGAGCAGAATGATGCAATGAATACATTTCCTGCACACTACCAAGATTAGAAAACACAGGAACTTCTAGCAAAGGAGCAACATATTCTTCTGGCAAACCTCTCATCTTCCTGGGAAAAAGAACATAACTAAATATTCCACCAAAATTCTCTGGAAAAAGAGACATCTTAAACTTGCCTGAGTTCCTCAGTTAAGAGCAATGTCTACAGAAAAGCTGCACGCACCCCATTTACAGCTGTTGACCTTTTGAAATTGTTTCATGCACAGTTTTCAATACCACACGCACACATAAAGTAACCTTACTCTTTATCTTTGCTATATCCTCAAGTTCCATGTTCAGTCCTGTTGAAGAAAGGAAAGATTTAAAAGGGAGGTTTCATGGTTGTTTCATTCCCATCTTCATGTCTTTTCAGAAATTACAGACACAAAGGCCAAAATTACATACATGGAAAGACATCTGCATTCCACCCACTCCTCTCTCATGAGAACTTTAGCAACCTGATCCAGTAGAAGGTGTCCCTGCTCATGACAGGGGTGTGGAACTGGATAGGCTTTAAGGCCCCTTCCAACCCAAACCATTCCATGATTCTGCAATTCCTTGTGTCACACTGATTTGGACAAATCTTTTCCTGTTTGTCTGGCAGTTTGTCTTACAATTTATCTATTAATCACAGTCAGTTTTCATAGAATCATAAGGCTGGAAGAGACCTCTGAGATCACTGAATCCAACCGTGCCTGTCTCCTTACTAAACCATGTCCCTAAGGAACTCATCTACTTGTTTTTTAAACACCTCCAGGGATGGTGACTCCACCACCTCCCTGGGCAGCCTGTTCCAATCCTTGATCCCTCTTTCAGTGAAGAAATTCTTTCTAATGTCCAGTCTAAACCTCCCCTGGCACAACTTGCAGCCATTTCCTCTCATCCTATCACTTGTCACTTGCGAGAAGAGACAAGCACCCACCCCGTCACAACCTCCTTTCAGGTAGTTGTAAACAGTGATGAGGTCTCCCCTCAGCCTCCTCTTCTCTAAGCTAAACAACCTTAATTCCCAGTCTCTCCTCACCAGCTGCGTTGCCCTTCTCTGCATATGCTCCAGCCCCTCAATGTCCATCTTATAATGAGGGGCCCAGAACTGAACCCAGCACTCGAGGTGCAGCCTCACCAGTGCTGAGCACAGGGGCACCATCACCTCCCTGGTGACATTTCAGGGAAGGTTTATGCTGGACCTTAGGAAGAATTTCTTTACTGAAAGAGTGGTCAGGGACTGGAACAGGCTGTCCAGGGAGGTGGTGGAGTCACCATCTCTGGAGGTGTTTAAAAAACGGGTGGATGAGTTTCTTAGGGACACGGTTTAGTAAGGAGACAGGCACGGCTGGACTCGGTGATCTCAGAGGTCTCCTCCAATCTAGTGATTCTATGATTTTCCAGACATTGTTAGGAAAAATTGTTTTCCTGTTCGTGCCAATGGCACTCTACAACCCCAGTGAAACTAGCTTGTGGTTCTCAATAAACCTGAACTGGCCATCTCCATGTTGAACTCTGCATTTATTTCATTCTGTTGAACGACTTTGGCTTGTTCTTCCAGTACGATGCTTATAGCGTCCATGGCCGAAGCCAAATCATAGGGTGTCAAATCAAAAGATGACGACTCCTCACACAACTTCTCCTAAAATATGAAAGAATGGAAGCATTATTCAGACTGCGTAGTGCTGTTTGCTCAGGCAATTTCATAGATGAAGTCCCGATGATCAGGCTTAATTTAATTTCTTATTTCCAGCTCAGGACAGAGGATATCTGACAAAAACCTGAAGACTGATTATTACTACGTATCCTTTTTTTCTAAAATGTAGAATGTATTTTTCCTCTTCCAATTCCTTCCTTGAGGGCAGGAAGGCTCCACAGAGGGATCTGGACAGGCTAGATGCACAGGCTGAGGCCAACAGCATGAGGTTCAACGAGGTTCAGTGTCAGATCCTGCACTGGGGCTACAACAAGCCCATGCTCAACTCCAGGCTTGGGGAAGCACAGCGGGAGAGCTGCCTAGAGGAAAAGGTCCTGGGGGTGTTAGTCCACAGCGGCTGAACATGAGCCAGCAGTGGCCCAGGTGGGCAAGAAGGCCTTGCATCAGCCATGGTGTGGCCAGCAGGAGCAGGGAAGGGACTGTCCTGTTGTCCTTGGCATTGGCAAGACCACACTTCGAATCCTCGGTCCAGTTTGGAACCCCTCACTACAGAAAAGGCATTCAGGGGCTGGAGTGCGTCCAGAAAAGAGAACGGAGCTGGGGAAGGGACGGGAGCATTAGGTCACATACTGTTTCATCATAAACTTTTCATTCACAAAGGAAATCCTTTTCCCTGAGAAATGAAAAGAAACAGTAAGGACTCGCCTACCCAAAAATATTGGCTGCAATAGCTACATAGAAGTTAAAGAAAAAAAATGCTGAACTAGATGCACGCGTTAACGATTTAATCAGAAAGAAGTCAATTTTATTTCAGAATGATTACTAAGTTCCCGCATATTAACCTAAACAGACCGTACACTGGGGGAACGATTGCAGAATGAGAAGTTCTACGATAGCTGTTGTTGGTAATTCCTGCACGCAGCCACGAATTATTATGAGGAGGAGCTCAAACCAAAATCCAAACAACTACAACGAAATTTCCATATATCTTTCAACAGAAAAGCTGATTGATGTTTTGATGAAAGGAGTGCATAGTAGACCTAACTCTGCAACTCTCTCCAGTCCAACATCACACACCCTCTAGCAGGCTGTTTACTCAAAGAAAAACACAGTCAGAAAATAAACTTTGCAGCTGTTTAGCAGAAATCCCACTAGGAGGCTGTTCCTGTGGCAGAAAAAAGGGATTAATTTCAAATATTCCTTTGCATTTCATTATTTAAGAAAAGGGCTGCAGCTTTGAGCCAACTACAAGGAAGATCTCGTCATGCAACACTTTTTCCCCCTCTATGACTTGGAAATATTAGAAGAGTCACAATTGCCATCTACTGCACTCGGGCAGCTGATGCAGCTGATCTTCAAGAATGGGTCTTTCATTTCTTACACCCTGGAAAAGGACCCTCCAAATAAGAACGTAAGAGCTCTCATAAATGTGGAGATTCACCCTTCAGGAAGAAATTACCACCTTGTAGAAAATCACAGCAGTGTCAGAGGGCTCTTAATTAAACTGCAAAGCTTTAACTGTCAAGGAAACAAGAAAAACTCATGCTAATGAACAACTGCAATAGCCAAGTACAAATTTTATAGCCTCTTTTTAACAGGGAATAGGTTTGCTCTTCTCTTTGGATGAAGTTGGAAAAATGGCAACAGCCTAGAAACAACTTACAACATTGTGAGCTTCATCGAGTATGACCACAGTCCCCTTCAGGTCGAGGTTGTGCGCTCGCCGGCTCTAAAGGCAAAAAGAAGAACAAGGGAATAGACAAAAAAATCCAGAGAAACATAGAATTGATTCACCAGAAAACCAGTTCATGGGACAGAGTTGGGGGTTCTGGTATTTTGAATAAGAAAAACTTCCCAATACATAAACCACTGAATTGTTTTCTTTGGAAATGAAGGTGATAAAAATGCACCGTGGAGGTTACAACTTAAGGTGGTCTGAGCTTTCTTAATTTCATTTTTCAGTTTATTAAACATTTGGTCTTTTTACCTTTTGTGGCAGCGGAACGTAATCTGGCTTTTACTATAACTCATGGATTACTCCTATCTGCATGAAGATGTCAGCAGATTTGTTTCCTCAGTTTTGAAAGGTTCCATTTTCTATCCATGAAATACGGACAACTTATTGCAACAGCACTTTTTACAGAGCCAGCAATCACATCCAAGAGAGATGTCCAACCTCTACTGAAAAAGTTTCCTTATTCTAGAAATCACACTGCTGGTTGCAGAAACAAAAATGACAATATTCACCTGAATACAAATCTTCAGTCACCCACTGTGCAGAATTTTTGCATGCATTCTGAGACACAAGAGCATCACATTCTGCAAAGCTGATTCTAGAAAAATACCAAGACCTCAAACAAAATAAATATTTTCTTTTTTCTTTAACTGATGGAAAGAAAAAACACAGAAGAGCACCCTCTACGGTTCTGAATTTGAACTGGGGTTTGATTAGTTTTGAAGTAACCACCTAACACATTCCCTTGCTATGCATCAGTTCCTCACAGCTCATCCACTAAAAGCCAATATAAGACAAAGAGAAGAACAAGTGCATTTAAAAGCAAAGATATATCTCACCTTTGAGTCTAGTAAATAGTTGTAAGGCATAAAAATAATATCTGCTTGCTGCTTCAGGCTTCGAGAGAGGTAATATGGACAAGCTCTGTTTAAAAAAAAAAAACAAAAGTAGAACACACTATAAAGTAATCCTTGCAGAAATATTAACAGTGGGATCATGCACTATGTTTCATACTCTCAAAGGTTTCCAATAAAGTTAAGGAGCTAAAATTGGCATGTTTCATTTCAGGGCAGATGGTCAGCTCTGATCACATAACACAAAAAACCCAATACCTGGCTATGCAGCTCAACAAAACAAAGGCAAAAAGGAATTCATAGAATCATGGAATGGTTTGGGTTGGAAGGGACCTCAAAGCCCATCCAGTTCCAACCCCCTGCCATGGGCTGGGACACCTCCCAGTGGATCAGGGGCTCAAAGCCCCATCCAACCTGGCCTTGAACACCTCCAGGGATTGGGGCAGCCACAGCTTCCCCGGGCAACCTGGGCCAGGGCCTCCCCACCCTCACAGGAAAACATTTCTTCCTAAGATCACATCTCAATCTCCCCTCTTTCAGCTGAAAACCACTCCCCCTTTTCCCGTCCCTGATCAAGAGCCCCTCCCCAGCTTTCCTGGAGCCCCTTTCAGTACTGGAAGCCTGCTCTAAGGTCTCCCTGGAGACCTAAGGAGAAAGAGCAGCAGTCATTACTGCATTATCATTACACCTCTACAGGCTGGGGGCAAATGCTGCACCAGACTATTTTATCTCAGAAAAATCAGTCACCCCATCCTTTTAGATCTGAAACAAAACTGCAATATCATTTGTGACATCAGACAACATTGGCAGCCTTTGCTTAAATAAGAAATAAAATGTTAGCAAACACAACTCTGCTCTGATTCAGTCTTTATTCCAGTAAGTCAAATAAATTGCTGTATGATGAAAACAGAAGTAACAGAAGTTAAGGCTGTAGCGCACACATGATTTTGCTGGGAGCTGCCCATGCCATGTATTCAGCTACCACACTCTGCTCTCATCATCGTTCTGCTACTTTAGTGTGTGCCATGTTCATATCAAGGTATTGATAGAAATGAGCAAAAAATAGCTTTCACTATTTTCACAAATAAGGGAAGGAAGGTCAGAGGGGATCATTTACCTGTGCTTGTTTCCATTTTTAACCAAGTCTTCGATATCCATGATTGATTCAATCAGTTCTTTCTCTGTACTCTTTTCTGTGAAGAATTACATTGCATCCACAATCTCAGGTAAAGGCATCACACAAAAATTTCTTGTTACCCTGAACACTGCACTCCTCCACTTCCTAACATCTCATTCTTGAAAGACATTAACACACAGCAACACACATACACACATGCGTCCACACAAGCAGACTCTGTCAAGCTCTTCCAAATCTGCTTAGCAAATCTCTCCCTCTCCAAAACCAGGGCTTTACTTCCAGATCCAAACTCACCTTCCACATTGTTATAGAAATGACAAGCACGAGCCATCACCTTTGTCCGGCACATGTAGATCTGTAAAACACAGTTTATTTTAGCCAAGAGTAGCACAGCTCATCAAGTACCAAAAAGCATAAGGGGTGATGCGATCTTTGTGCTCTGTAACACTAGCTAAAGCATAAACATTCACAGTGCTCAAAGTCCTACAGTTTTAAAATAACAAGTCCCTTTTCCCATCTGAAAAGTCAGGTTCTTTTATGCAGCACAAAACACTCAGATGTTTAGAGGCAGTTTTGTTCTATTTTGCTAATAGTACTTTTCAAAACAGTAATCTTTGATATTACTCATAAAAATAAGAGATAAATCAACAACTACTTTGAAATCATCATTGCTCTCGAAAAACACTTGAGTGGCAAATCAGAAATTAAACTGCAAACTATTAGCTCTCGTGTTCTACACAACGACATCTTTCTCTGGATGCAAAATGCTACCAGAGACTCAATAGAATTTTTCACTCCCAAAATTAGAAACTAAAGGTTCCTCCAAACACATTTAGAGCTGCTATCTTTCCCTTCTGCCCCAAGCAGTTAAACAATGTTCAAGTTCAGAACTACACATCATACACCAAAGCAAATCCCTCTAATCGTGCTTTCGAGGCTCCTTCTCACCTGCATGTGGTTGCTTTCCTGCCGCTTCACTTCAGGGTGGATGCAAAGCTGCTCTCTGGAGCCCAAAACACATATCTTCGGTCTGTTCAAACATAGCACACAAAACTGACGTTAAAAATAAGGCAAAAAAGAACAGTTGCACATGCCTAGGTCAGGTATCATGTATCAAAAGTGAAAGGCTCGGGAGAAATAGATAAGCCTAAAAAAGAGCCTGTTCAAAGAGCTCAGTCAACACACCAGCAAGTCAAGAACTGAAAACTAACAGACACAGGTACAGCAAAGCCAGAAAGTTCTTCATAGATTTACGTCAGCCTAAGGAATTCAGCTTTGTGAAGCCTTCCCAATGCCCCAGACAAAAAATAAAGGGAAATTTAGAAGTAAATGTGTGGAAGAACAAAAATCAGACCAAATTCAGGAAATTCTACAATCAAAGCAGTAAGAGAAGCTGTGAAGTCTGAAAAACCTCCCCCAAAACCCCAAACCAAAGCAAATCAGGTTCTATACATACACAATAAGAGAACTACATTACATTGGATATCATTTTCATGCACATTCATCCACCTAAATCCCATCAATAACTAAACCAGATGGGTTTCTCCACCTTTTCTTTGAACCAGAATGTTATCTTAAATCATATTTACCTGTAGACGGTGTTCTTTAATTCGTTAATCACCTGTGTGAGTTGTGAGTGAGTTCTGGAAGCATAAATTATTTTGGGAACATCAGTGTAATAAGCTGCCAAACAGAGAAGAAAAAAGCAGAAAGCCAGTATTAGCATGGCAAGAAGAACTGGAGATATTAAAAGCCTCCTTTCCAGCTGGCACTATGGGAACAGTTGGCCTTGTAGAGATAGCATGAAATTTTGCCATCTAACCATCCCCGCAACACACAATGAGCTCAATGAGGTTCTGATGTTCTAGGATAACATAGAAGTACACCTTTAAAATTTATAAAACAGCGTGAAACTGCTTCAGCTGCCAAACAGCTCCATATTTTTTATACCTAAATCCTTATCCAAAAGACAGAAGTCCTAGTGCTTACCTGGGACATCGGCGTCTGTGGCAGCGTTACCCCAGGACGACATGGGTCTCTCAGGAAAGAGCTCGACTCCATTCATACGCTGTGCAATTTTGCGGGCTGAGATAGTGTCTTTGAAGTGTTCCTGCCACGCCAGAGTGGAACACAGCAAGCAGAGGGTCTTCCCTGTGCCGGTAGGGCTCTCCAAAATCCCATTGACCTTCTTTATCAACAAGAAACAAAAGGGGGAAAAGGCAGTAATTTGGAGATTCAGCTAGCTAAGGTCTTTATGCAGTATTATACTTCCTCAGTAAAAAACAACAGCAACACCTCACACGCACAGAAGGTTGCGACAAATGCACGACCTGTAGGATGCTCTAATCAATTTAGCGAGGCTCAATCTAAAAATAAGAGCCAGACATCATCCTCTATCCAGCACAGGAATTCTCCACCTTACAGCAACGACAACATAGCACATTTCAGCATCAAATATATTAAAGTATTAGAAGTCATTAGGAAACAAACCCCAAAACAGACCTAGATGGTGACTCTCAGATTACAGTCTGCTGGTTTCCCTTACAATTAAGACTGTATCCTACATCGCACATCAGGCAGAACATTTTCCCGGCACTTTTAAACACTGGGTCCTACTGGATGTTACAATTTTGGAGTGCGTAACAATGCTATAAGTAGCAGGAAAAAACAGTGGCTGAGCTCATGTTGCCAGGACAATTTGTGTTTGATTGTATTGTAGGAATTCCTCTATCTAATAGGCTTTCACCACTTCTATTTTTAAAGTATGGAGGTACCAAGGTACTGCCCGTGGCAAATAGGAATGCTGAGACAGGTGGAAAGTTCAAGTTTCCACAATAAGCTTGTTTAACCCCAGAAGAGCAGGGACAATGGAGATCATAGAATCATAGAATGGTTTGGGCTGGACGTGACCTTAAAGATCATCCAATTCCACCCCCCTGCCATGGGCAGGGACAGCTTCCACTGGACCAGGCTTCTCAAAACCCCATCCAATCTGGCCTTGAACACCTCCAGTGATGGGGCAGAGACAACTTTGTGGGGCAACCTGTGCCAGTGTCTCACCAGCCCCATTGTGAAGAATTTCTTCCTAATGTCTAATCTAAATCCTCGCCCTCCCCCTTGTCCCATCACTCCAGGCCCTTGTAAAAAGTCCCTTCCCAGCTTTTCTGCAGCCCCTTTCAGTACTGGGAGGCTGCTCTAAGGTCTCCCCGGAGCCTTCTCTTCTCCAGGCTGAACAAGCTCAACTCTTTCAGCCTGTCCTCATAGCTGAGGTGCTGCAGCCCTTTGATCATCTTTGTAGCCTCCTCTGGACCTGTTCCAACAGTTTCATATCCTTCTTATGTTGGGGGTCCATGACCCAACTTCAGAACAAAGAAAGCTGTTGTAAAAAAACATTTTCTTACTTGACATTTCTTCAGTAAGGTCATCCTATCACAGATAAAACAACAAATTACACCAACAGTCCAGGGACTGACAACAAAACTCAAACACCAGCGGTCTTGGGACAGACCACACATGCGTAAGGATCACCCGTCCTCTTCCCAAGTCAGCCAGAAACATCCTGCCCATCTTCCCACTGACTGCCACCCCCACACTGCTGGTAACTAATAGTGAAATAAAAACACCAGAGAAAGAATCACAAAATCATGGAATGGTTTGGGTCAGAAGGGACCTTAGAGCCCAACCAGTTCCAACGTCTCTCTGCTGCGAGCATGGACACTTTCCACAAGGTCAGAGAAGCGCTAGGAAAGGCATCATACAGACAACACAAAGTAAACCTGAATTGTGACACCCTCTCCTTAGGGAAACTCGTGATTGGTGTCAGAAATGGAAAGCAGTAAAGGGGAGACCAGGATGGGGGGGCACTCACTCGCTGCAGGCACTCCAGCACCTTGGCCATGTAGGCTTCCTGGCAGGCATAGGGCTGGAAAGGGAACTCCACCGTGATGCCATTCAGCGTTATCCTGGGCATCTTCCTGGCTGGACCCTGCAGGAGAGCAGAGTTTCGCATATGCCCCATCACTGGTGATGGTATGGCCAGGACCAGCACTGGGGCGACTTCACTTGCAGAAACAAACGCCAAGGGGCTGCACTTCGGGCTGGAAGGCTCGCAGGCATCCAGGACTGTGTTCCCTGGATCTCCCCTTCCTTTTCCGGGACACTGACCCCACCCTTTCCCACTCAGGGACTCCCTCCTCGGGACCCATCCTCCCTTTGCCACTCCAGGTCTCCCTTATTGGGACCACTCCCTCCCGGGGTTCCAGCCCTCCTCCTGCTCCAGGACCCCGTTCCCGGGACCCAATCCCTCTTCCCCGCTGCAGCCCTCGTTTCTGGACCCTTCCCGTCCCGCCAGGTCCGAGACCCGGTTCCTGGGATTCCCCCTCCCACTCCCAGGGTTCCAGAACTATTCCTGCTCCGGTCCCTCCCCTTTTCCCGCTCCAGGACCCCGTTCCTAGGCCCCCACTCCCGGCACACCCCTTCAGCTCCGGCCCCGGGGCTCCAAACGCCCTCCTGCTCCGGGTCCTGCTCCAACCCCTGCGCCAGTACCGCCTTTCCGTTCCCGGAACCCTATTGCCGGGGTTCCAGACCCCTCGTGCTCCAACCCTCGCTCCAGGGTGCCGTTCCACAGGGCTCTAGGACCCTTCCTGCGTCTCTTCCTGGCCCCTCCCCGTCCCCCCTGTTCTGGGAAGCCTGTCCCCCCCCATTCCGCTGCCCATGAGAAGCCGCCCCCACCTCCCGCCCTTTCGTTCAGAATCCCCGCGTCTGTATCACGTGATCCACCGCCCACCCCTCATCACGTGCGGCGCGAGACTTCCGGCGGCCGCTCTCGCGAGAGTTGCTGCGATGCCAGCGGAACGGGGCGGGGCGGGACCTGGGTGTGGGTGTCACCGAGCGGGGAGGGGGGCTCCGGCGGTGCGAGGAGTGATGTTACGGGCAAATAAACTCTCCAAGACTCCTTTTGGACTTTTAGAAAGCAGCATCCTTGATTTCAGCGCTGTCCGCATGAGGGAATGATTTCCATCAATCATGCACAGCGAGACAAGAGCTGGGGACAGAATGTGGTAGCATCCCAGGGTGTCCTGAGTAAGAAGGAACCCACAAGGACCATCAAGTCCAGCTCCTGCCCCTGCACAGGAACCCCAACACTCACACTGTGTCTGAGGGCATTGGCCAAATGCTTCTGGAATATTGCCAGGCTTGGTGACTGCTTCCCTGGGAGCTGTTCCAGTGCTCCACCACCCTCTGGGGAAAGAACCTTTGCCCAATGTCCAACCTAAACCTCTCCTGGGGGAGCTATAATTAGTAAAAAGGCCACATTTCTAAAGCCTTTCAGCCCTCTTTGGTTCCCAGGAGCGTGTGGGCACCCCTGGGTGAGGGTCGTGGGTGCTGTTCTCCCAAGTAAACAAGTGGTAGGATGAGAGGTGCTTAGGGACAGGGTTTGGTGGTGGAGTTGGCAGTGCTGGGTTTATGATTGGACTTGATGTGAAGGTATTTTTCAACTTAAACTATTCTATGGTTTTGTGGGGGGTGTTTCCTTTGCTGTCAGTGACGGCTCAGGGGATCTGTGTGATGAGCGATGCCCTTGACCAGAATTTGCCTCCGGCGTGTTTCTGGTTTTTGCTGGGTGCCTGCCACCCTTCAGTGATGCTGCATCCGGGCGAAGGCAGGGCGTTACCCAAGTCTTCACTGAAACTCCCAGCATTTTAGGATACAAGGGTTTATGTGTCATTGTGTTGAGCCTTGTAACATTAAGAACAGTAATTCATTCTGACAGTTTTCTTTAGTGAGGGGTGAGTGTGCGGCTCCTTTGTTCCCTTCTCTGCTTCAGCACAACCCTTGCAGCCCACAGCCGCTGTCAGTGTGTCTGTGCTCACAGCCAGGGAAGTTTGTATTGGCTTTTCAGTTGCTTGGGCTGAGGCTTGATTCCATGTGTGTGATTGGAGTGAACTGCTTCAGACCAAGGGAATCCTTGATTTGTAAGACTCAAGTGCTTTAACGAATGGGTTAGGGGTGATTTACCCAGATCCCTGGACATTGCAAATCCGTATTTTGTGCAGTTACTTGAGGAAGAAGGTAGGGTGAAAATATTTCACACACATCTCTCTGCCTTAGTGCTGCATCTTGCATTGTTGGCTGGTCACTGCACAGGTGTAGAACAGGATATGGATGTTTTATTGTCACTTTAAAATGCCTTTGTTCCTAGCAAGTTGCACTGCTTGTGTCTATGTGGAAGTGTTCTGATATTTAAAGAAAAAGAACTGTTAAAAGGAACAGACTTTAAACTTGAGTGTGTTCCATAATCTCATACTTCTGATACCTTCCATATCTTCCAGGTGTTCAGTCAGGGAGCTCACAGGCATTGCTGGTTCAGTTGCCAGCCCTTAAACTCCTTGAGCTGCACTTGCCTGGGTTGTAAACTGTCCTTAACCATAACAAACGGGCTCAAGAGTATCGAATTGTCCCTTTGGCTCTTCCCAAAGTGTAAGGGCTGATGCTGTGCCTTGTTCTGGCTGTGAACTCTGTTAACCCAATACCAGCTGTGCAAGGTTAAGCTGCACAAGAAATGGGTTTGTAAAGACTGTAAAATGGGAGTGTGGGATAAGGTGTTTGTAAAGGAGAACTAAGGCTTAAAACTCATCATAAATACGTGGAATACTGCGTCATTATTATTTCCTGTAAGTGTATCTTGGCTACATTGAAGAATAATGGCAGTAGCATATCAAATAAGTTTATTTCAACTGTTGTTTAAGTGATGCTGGTTGAAGGAGAGTTCCCTTTTGAGAGAAAGGAGCTGGGCAGTTACCAAACCCAAACAGGAGTGTGAGTCAGCAGCTGTGCTGATGTCCAGCAGCAAACATGAGTCAGCACCGGCTGAGCGCTCCTTATCTTTCAGGAGGGTGGTTTCTCTGCACCGTTTACCTCACTTGACCGGGGCTGCAGTGCCTGCGTTGCCTCCATGGTCTGCATCAGTGCTGCGCCGGTTGCTTATGGAAACTGGGAGCAGAGAAAACCAAATTGTGTAAGTTGAAAGAGAAAAAGTGATTTCTTTTTAAGGCTCCAAGGGAGTTGTGAAGGTTTCCTGAGGCTCCAGCATCTGTTTGTGTTGAGATACAGGCATGGTAAAGGCAGGCACCCAGATTCTCATCCTTGTGTTTGGCTCCCTAGGTAAAATCTGAGTTCTTGTGAGGCATGAGATTGGAGAGGGTGGGCAAGGCATCAGATGAAGGGTTTAACAACCTTATCAGAGCTGCATAGGAAAGTGTGTGACAGTCCAGTCCCTGCCCAGAGCAGCCTCCATGCGCTTCCCAGGCAGCAGGAACCAGGGTGTCACCACTGCTGAGTCCTTAGTGAGATCTTGGATGAACTGGTTTTCATTTAAAGGGATGCCTTCAAGGGAAAAAAAAGGGTACAGAAGGAAAACCTTGGAAAGATGATCCTTAAACTCTGTGGGAAGCAAGTGTGAGTGGTTGAGCTGAACTGCAGGGAACCTGGCAAGCAGAGTGCTTGTGCTGTGCAGGAATACAGTATGAATGACCGTCATTTTGTTCAGGGGCCGCCTGGGCAGGATCTCTCTTCCCAGACAAGCAAGAACCTTGAGGAATGGGACAAAACAACTGGCTGTGCCACTCCTGTAGTTTGCTGGAAGGTTGTTTTCCCCTTTCAGATAGGAGAGGATTAAGTCGCTGTTCATTGTCTTTCTGAGATGTGATGGTTCCTATAGCAACAGTCTTAAACTTCTGTTTGACCACAAAATTATTTAATTCTTTTGAATACTGATAGTCCAGAGCCTTTCTATGTCTTTACAGTTGGAAAATAACAGAACAGCTTCCTACTTTGACCCTCTGATTTCAATCACAACCGCGTGGTTGTAGGAAGGTGAATAAGTACCGCAGGGCTCCATCTTAGGGCCAGTGCTCTTTAACATCTTCATAAGTGACCTGGATACAGGACTGGAAGGTTTAATGGCTAAGTTTGCAAATGACAGGGTTTGAATGTTGGAGTTTTCCTGTGCAAGGACAGGAGGTGGACTCGATGATCCACGAGGGTCCCTTCCAACTCAGGTCATTCTGTGATTCTGTGAAATACTGATTTTACAGATGAAGAAATGGGATCTGATGGGATTGGTGATTTGGTGGAGGCCAGAAATCTTGGAGATTCAACCCAAGGAGAAAGTAGAAGGAGCTGTAAATACAAATAAAGCAGGGAGCAGTTAATGGCCATAAACCAGCTCCTGTTCCAAATGCTCAGGGAAAATGTGTGGTTAGTGTTAATATTGCTCTGAATTAGACTTGTTTTCTGTATTTTTTTTTCCATACAGTGTTGAAGGAATAGGATACTTGGAGATTGGGGATAAAGAATTAGGTGGAAAAAAGGGAAATGTCTGTCTTTTTAACTGAATTTAGGAGGCGCTGCCCATGGCTTCTTTCCCTGGCCAAGTTGGAGCACCGGCAGCTACTCCAGTAACCCATCGTTCCCTGCACTGCTGGGACTGTTTGGGAGTGTCTGCATTGCAGCATGATGGGAGATCTGGGGTGCTGCAGCCAGAGGGGATCTGTAGACTGCAGGGTAGCGTCTGGGAGGAGAAGGCCAGAGACTGGGAGGATCAGATGGGATCCAACCGCTGGCCCCGAGGTGGGGTTTGTGCAGCCGCAGACAGACAGGTGCAGCAGGCACCTGGGGAGGGTTCCATGGCCCCTAATGTGTGTGTGAGATTCTGAAAGCACAGTGTGTTAGCCCCTAGCAACAGCCACAAATGGAAATGATAGAAGTGATAGAAAACAGAACATAAAAGGAAAAGAATAGAGGTCCAGGTGCCTGGAGCAGGGGAGAAAAACCCAGCGAAGCCTCATTGAATTCAGAAGGCTTTATTCTGCTCTTCTTCATCTACTTTTACAGCAGTTTTCCCCCCTCCTAACTGCAGCTCGTTTGTGCCCCGATGCTGGTGCAAAAAGCACACCTAGAGATTCTGAGCCTGTCTGGGACCCCTCCTCCCCTCACTGTTTGCCTAAAGCTGCTGCAGGGGTTGGGGTCCGGGTTTTCCACCTCTGCCAGCTTTGCCAGCCCTGCGGGTGGGCACCACCCTGCAATGGATGGGGTTGAAAAGCATAAAAATCAATGAATTTGCTTATTTTTCCTTTCAGCAAGGGAAAAAGCAGGTTAGCTCCTGGAGAGCAGACAAGAAAGGGAAGAAGAGGAGGAAAAATAATCTTTTGCTGGAGCCCAGCTGGGTGTGTCTCCTGCTCCCCTCCCCCCCCCCATGCGATGCTTCTGTGTTGCTGGCAGGCAGGCTTGCCTGGGAGGGATCTGCCGTCAAAGCCACCAAGGAAAGGAGGCCTGATACGCTCATTAATATTCTGAACTAGTGACCCTTCTTTTTCTTTCCGCCCCTTCCCTTTCTCTGAGCGCTCCAGCCTCTCCCCGTCGCGGATGGCTGCAGCCCCCTCCAGCTGAGTCAGTCCTCCCTCCCCGCAGCATTGCAGCACCTCCGCAGCTCCCTGCGCTCCTGCTCCTGCAGCACCCGCTCCACTCCCACAGCAGCAGCATGGCCAGCACCGTCTCAGGTAGGACAGGCAGCTTTTGGAGGGCTGCTTAGCAAGGAGCTTACAGAAACATTAGGGTTTCATTTTTTTCAATCGTTATTTTGAGGGTTTGGGGTTTTTTCCACACGTTTCGGGGGAGTTGTCTGGTGAGGAGGCAGCTGGTAAGGCATTGTTCCCCTTCCTCCCCCATACACACACCTCTCTGGTGCAAGATTGCAGGTGGGCTTTTTATTTTAATATGAATACACTTGTGATAAACTTGCCCATTTAGAATATTGCTGGCATTACGTTGTGCCATAAGATGCTGCCGCATGCCAATTAACCATTATTTTTGTAACGTGATGCAGCTTTTTGTTTTCCCGTAAGAAAATTGTGCACACTGTGTAGCTGGATACAGAGAAATCAGCATTTTGAAATGAATCAGCGTTTTGAAAATTACATTTTGTTTTGTGAAGCTAAGGTATTGCCTAAATGGGGAATGAAAAGAAAGACACGGGAAAGACACTGACAGTTATGCCCTAGAAACCCCTCAAACCCAACCAGAACAACTTGGATGGATTTTTGCATCCTCCCAGGGCTTCCCAGCCCCAGATTTCATCCACAGCTCATATTTCTCCGTTAGAAGATGCTCGGGAGGAGCGGTCCTCTGATGGCGTTGGGTGAAATCAAATGCTGCAAGGGAAGCCCTTCCTCCCTCCTGCAGCAATAATGGGAATCACAGTGCAGAATCTGCCCAGGAGCCTGGTGCTGGGGTTAGGTTTGGCTGCAGGATGGCAGGCTGTCCTGAGGATGCTGTGCTGCCTCGGTCCAGCCGTTTTCTAAAGATTTAACTGGGGAGGAGGCATTCAAATGGCTGAAACTGGGAACGCGGGTGAAGGAGAAGAAAAGCCTGAAGGGTACAATTAACAGTGGCTGGGTGTGGAGGGGCTTTTTCTTTTTTTAAAAAAACAAGTTTTCTCTTGAAATGGCTTTGAATTCTGCAGTGACTATATCGGGGCTGGGGTGGAGAAAGCTCAGAGGATGTAGGGCTGAACAGGAATGGCAGACAAAAAGGGACAGTGAGCAGTGCTTTGTACCCTGCTCCATGCAGGGAACCAGCCCGGAAGAGACCAGGCAACACTGCTTGCTTCTTTCATTGGCCTCTGCCTGTGTCTCCTGTTGTGCATTATCTATTCCTTTCTTCTTCTAAAAGACCAGGAAAGGCAGAAGAGAGAGGGATGGAGAGATGGAAGGGTGGTGTAGGGGGTGTAAGGGTGCATCTGGTCCCGAGGGGGCTTTGTATGTGATTAAAGATGGTAAACCAGCTTTGAAAATATGTGAATCTATGATAGAAAATCTGTAGCTATTGTATATATTTCTGTGAGTATCCTTGTCTCAATGAATGTATGTGGCAGCACACGCTCATCAGGTCCCACCCATCTGCCTGCCTTCCCTACAGCACAGGATTGGGCCTCGTTTGCAGAGTGGGGATAGAAGGGAAGGCTCAGGCTTACCAGCCGTCTAAACCAAGGTTGCATCAAACTTAAGATGGGTGAGCTGGTGGATGGAATGTGTAGGGATTTTCTGTTTGGTGCATTCTAACCCTCCCAACCCACCACATGTCAATGGCACGTTTTATCTTCCCAAAGATGCAGTTTTAGTGTCAAAGGAGACAGGATGGGGAATGTGCTTCAGAGAAACCATGCTTTCTTGTGCCTCAGATCAAGTAGAGAAACAATTTCAAGCATTAGAAAGTCACGGAAAAAGAGTGCTTAGGCAGGAGGAAAGAGGATGGAGCAGGGTTTGCCAATGGACGGAGTGGGGCTGAGCCTCACCCAGTTGCCTTTGCAGGAAGCAGCTCCCCATCACCTATAGCACTTACAGCAGGAATGGAGAGCAGCCTAGAAAGGCAACAGAAAAAGGCAAGCAAATCTTTAATTTAAGGAAAAGAATTTTGTTTGCTTTCTTCATTATTTTCTTCTTTATCTGCAGCAAAAGCAGGTCTTTGCTGAAGGGAGAGCAGCTGCGGTTGTCTGCTGCTGATACCCTGGGGCTTTTCTCCCCTGGGAAGACTTTCTTGGGCTTGTTTAAGCAAACAAACAAATCTCTGGGATGAAAAGAAAAGGGCTTTCTTCCCCCAGCCCAGCAGTCACCCCTTTTTTCTCCCTGCCGCCTCAGGCATTTTCTCCTGGCTGTGGTGGTTGTTTTCGGTGCTAGAGCAGAGGACGCGGCAGCACATGCTCAGTGCAGGCTCAGCTGCAGTGCTGGCCGTGCCACCAGGCAGACTTTGCAGGGGCAGAGCCCTTGCAGCTCCTTCCCGCAGCATATGCACCAAGCTTTGTGCTTCTACACACTGCAGAAGGAGTGACTGGCTGGACTCTACAGGGCTATGGAACTTTCCCCACCATTTGCAAGCATCTGGGTTGAATAAAGAGACACAAGATTATGAAATGATGCAGCAAGGTGACAGCCACATGGGCTTTTCTCCTATGTTAGCCTGTCTGAGAAGGTGGAGCCAAGAGGAAACACTGGTTTGTCATTCTTGGCCTCATGACTGGGCACAGTAAATGTACCTTGACAGATCCCAAGGTTTTCCCCTCCTACACTGAAATGTGAGAGTTGTGTGAGTTTGTCTTGGCTGTCCCCTTCATTCCTTTCTGTCTTGGTGGACACCATATGGTGTTGCCCTGTCCTGACACATCTACTGCTCATGCTGTAGTGTCACGGTTCTTACTATCAACCTCTCCATCACTCTGCGTTACAAGAAATCACTATTTTCTTTCTCTTCAGGTGCTGATGGAGTGTATATTGTCTTAGAAATTCATGGTACTTTTATTGGGACCTCAGTTTTACAGCCCAAGATAATCTATTGTAGGCATTTTTAAATTCTTTTTTTACCAAACAGGATAGCTCACTCCTTGGAAAACATTTGTTCTTTCAAAAATATAGACCATACTGTCTTTGATGGTACCATGTCAAGTCTTTGAGGATCCATCAGATATCTTAAGAAAGGGCTTTCTTGGAGCCTGACAGTGTTGGCTCTGATCTGGTGAAGGTGTTGTTTTATCAGATGAACACAATTGCCTTCTGCAGAGGAGAAGGTGCGATTTAGTGGCCTGATGTGGTGACTGGAATGTTGCAGGCCAGACCTTTGGGACACACAGCAGTGTGGGCAGCAGGATGGATTGCAGCATTAACCGGGAAAACACACCTGCCTAATACCTCCCGGTTGCTCTATTGGCATGCACTTTATTCTTCCAGGTGTAAGTCTGTATTTTAAAAAAAATCTGCTGTCTAGAGGGGAGTTGAACCGATGGTCAGATCTTTGGCTGGGACTTAGAAATACAAAAGGGCTAGAAGACTACCAAAGGCCATGTGTCTGTGCTGTAGCACCTTGGCACGCACATCCCAACTGGTGAAGAGCTGCTCAGCGTATTTCTGAACAGTTCTTTTATTCCTTCAAGGTACCTCTGTGTATTTAGGTGCATACTAGAGAAGCTTATGTTCTCTGAATGTGTTATACAAATACCAGTGTGTAATGGGCGAGTACAATAATCCTCTGTGAATGCAAAGGAGACCAAGATCCAAAGAGACCAAATGACTGCCTGTGGTCACACAGCACGTCTGTACATGACATTCTGGCATTGGACTCCTGTCTTTGGCTGTCTCATGAACTGGAAGTTCTCCCTCCCTGGGAGTGTTCAAGGCCAAGTCGAATAGGATCTTAAGCAGCCTGGTCTAGTGGGAGGTGGCCCTTCCCATGGCAGGGGGATTGGAACTAGATGATCTTTAAGGTCCCTTTCCAACCCAAGCCATTCTGTGATCCTGTGTTTCTATGATTCTGTGAACTGCTGCCTTATCCGGTCCCCAGCTCCTCTGTAGTTCTTTGTCTCCCTCAAACCTGACCACCTGATCCTATGTTTGTCCCAACTCCCCAAGTGCTCTGGGACAGCTGCCTCCATTTGGCTCCTTCCTCCACTCTATCAAGCAACCCAGGCCATGCTTCTTTGCTTCCTGACAAGCAACCACCCACCCAATGCAGACAGCTAGATCTCTGCTGCATGGCTTGGACCCTTCTCTCTTCGCGAGCCCAGAGAAGAGAAGATTTCCCTGAATGTTTCGCATAGGGCAGCCCACATTTTCCAGAGCTACAGCTTGAGTGATATGCAATAAAATCCACCGGCTGTGCATGAAAATGGTTGATGTTGTGCACATGAACTGCAACGAATCCTAGGCGAGAAGGAGCTGGGTGGTTGGAAACCATTCCTGAGTGATAGTTTGGAAGATATCTGACAGAAGGCAGACTAACCCTCACATCTGCTGTTGTCATGCATGTTTCCACGTGAGCCCATGGTAACTTTGGGCCTCACATCTCATGGTGAGAATCTGAAACTGTGCATGATATTGGTGTGGGGTGCAACCGCTGATCTGAAAAAATTCCACTAGTGTTTTCTGTTTGTGTGAGCTTACTTGCTGACCTGGCTTTTGAAGTTGGGGAGCAAGACATAAGTGATTTAGACTGAGGTGAAGGGCTGGTGGTTATTTTTGTGATAGAATCTGTAGCAGGTGAGAATGTCCACAGTCTGTTGTCCTCTCAAGGCTTATTGAGGAGTGTGGTTGCTTTTGTGTGTGTGTGGCATTGCAGTCTTTGTGCTGAAGGACTCGTTTCCCTCTCTGTCTAGCTTCTGTACCTTCTGGTTAAGCTTCGGCTACATTTGTATTTGGAATGTTCTTAATTTTTCATGATTTACTATTCTTTATGGAAGCAATTTTTACTTCTCCAAAGTTCTCTTTGCAAACCAAATTATTTTCTTGTCATAACCTTCCTTTGACCTTGCTGTCAGACCCAGCACATCCAGCCTCATCCATTTAAATTGCCTGAATCTGAATTCACATGGCTTAGTCTTGATGTGCCTCTGGTTTATTACGAGTGACTCTGTGTCAGTGTTGTGCCTAAGTGGCCTCACTGTGTTTTGATGGACATCATTAAACACCAAACAAAAACACAGGCTGCTCAAACAGTCTGCAGTTTAATTTTATCTCATTAGGAAGCAGAGAACAACACTTCTTAATGAATAGGTGATGAGATCCACTGGCCAGACACGTCGCAAGCAGGAAGATGGTTCCTGTTGGTCACACACTGCACCCATCCCCAGCTGTTCCTCCATCTCCTGCACTGCAGCCACTCAGGGAGCAGCTGGATGGTGTCTCTGGGGGTTAACTTGGAGATAAACATTTTACACGGATAAATGCTGTATATAGTGCTCATGTGAAGCAGGGATGTGGAATGCAGTATGTGCTGTACAGCACTAGAGGGAGCACGGGAAACGAGTCACAAGGGAGCAAGCAAGCTGAGAGCACCCTGTCCCTCTTGGTAGCCTGGCAAAGGCCCAGGTAATCCCTATTCTTCATGTAACAGGGAGAAAGTAATTTTGCTACTGCAATATATAGAGTGCAGGGAAAAGCTAGATGAAGAATGGTAGTGAAGATGAATTGTTGCATGGGACGTGCAATGGAATAGATACAGAGTAGGATCAGACTGTGCTGGTTGCATAAGCATTCAGAAATGCAGAGGAACTGACTGCACTTTTTCAATAGGTTAATAGCTATATAGGCTCTCACAAAGCCAACAAAACACAAGTTTATCCCTCTTTACAGCATGGGACACTGGTATATTTTCAATATCTTCTACAGCTTGTTCACTTCTTAATTTATACAACTCTAGTTTGGGTTTTTTTTTTTTCAATGTTTCAGCCCAATTCTGACATGAAAGCAGTGAAGTGTTATGACTTAATGGTGAAGACCAGACCAGAGTGAATGAACTTGCTAGTAATCCTTCTGTTGCACTGTTTGCCTAAAAAGAAACATAAACTATTGGTACTTGATGCTTGAGTGAATGGCCTGTCCTAATCCTCTGCCTATTGGTGAGAAAAAGCTCCTGTTACACCTCTGGGACCAAAGTGATCCTTTGGTGTAAAGTCCCTTAGGAACCAAGTCAGATGTCCTTTCTAGGTTATACACATATACAGTATTTGTTCAGTGTAAGCTGAGTTTGGTTTTACTATCTTAGCACAATTAAAAAATGTGAGTAGATACTTAAATGAAAAGTTCAGCATTTCCTGTCTGATTGTTCTTAAAATGTCTACATTTGTGCACTGGAAGACATACAGGCTTTCCTGGAAGAGACTTGTTGGTCATGTCGTGTTCTAGCCAGCCAGCTATTTTATCTTCAAGGGGTTTTTCCATTGGCATAAATATGTTCTCAAGACCTTATAGCTATTGGCAGATGTGAGTGCAGATCCTTCTGAGGTGAATTTTAGTGCTGTTTCCAATGTTGATCTTTTACTCCTGGGAGTTTTCAGCACGCCTTTTCTGATGCAGCGTTATAAAGGCATAGTTTTGCTTCAGGAGATCCTGGGTCTGATCTTCATGGACACAGTCTTCTAAATAGTGACCCAGAGGTTCTGTTTCTTACTTTTATTTACCTAATTAGAGGATCTTCCTCTCCTCACAGCATCCCTGTTCTTGTTTTAGCCTATTAACAATGTGTTGGGCACATGTACTGTCTGTTGTTTGTCCCTGAACATGTAAGATCAAAGTGCATGAGGAGAAAGTCATCATTGTGGATGCTTTTGTGTCCCATGGGCATAACCACTAGTTCTAGAGCAGGGGCAGAGGGGCTTGAGGGGTCCATTTGTTTCTCAGAGTGTGGATTGGTGGTGATTTCTTCAGGGGTCAGTCTTTCTCCCTCTTCATGCAGAAGTTCCTGGCCTTGACCTGCTTGGAGTCTCGCTGACGGTGCTGCTGAATGGACAGCTTTTGGGCGAGGGGGTTATGGGAAATGGATGTGTGCGCTGAACGACAGCTCCCGATCTGGGTGTGTGGAGGAGTGTGTGATCCCAAGGGGATGGTGCTGAAGGGACAGCTCAGCTCTCTGGGTGCTGGGGCGGGGTGTCATGGGGCGGTGGTGGTGAAAGGACAGTTCCCGGCCGGGGGTCCCGGGATGGTGATGGTGCTGAACGGACAGCTCGAGGGAGGGTGGTGTCACGGAGTGGTGGTGCTGAACGGACAGCTCCCGGCCGGGGGTCCTGAGACCGAGCAGACTCTCCCCGGGACAGGCCCGGGGGGGGGGGGGTGGGGGTATCTCTGTCCGCTGCCGCCCTTTCTGCTGTTCTCCCCGTCCCCTCAGCAGCGGGGAGGCTGGAGCGGATTTGCCCAGCACTCAGGGCTGCCTGGTTGGTTAGCGCTCTTCGAGATCTTCCCCTGTTGGTCTCTGGGGCCTCAGCTGCTACTGGTCCCGCTCCTCCAACCTGTGTGCCCACATGCTGCTAATTGCACCTGATGGCTGGCGCCGGGGTGCAGCTGCAGGCTGCAGTGCTGGGAGAAAGATGCACAGCAGTTCTGTAGCTCATTAAAACACTGCCACAGCTCAGTGAATCGGTGTCCTTTTGTCCTCATACTCCTTTTCATTTTAATTGACGGAGAGGGATGGTCAGCTTGCTCTACAGAAGGGAAAGCAGGACAGGAAAGATCCTGATGTAATGGAGGCAGCTGCTGGATTACTACAACAGGGTTCCTGAAAGGCAGGGACTGCAGCGTACACTCATCTACACAGAGGACCATGAAACCATTAGTAGACAGACCTACTGAAGTTCAAGTAATGAAATACAAAGCATTGTGTTCTGTAACAAGTGCTAGAAGACAACTAAATGAGTAGGTCAGGGATGTGGCACATCTGCTTAATGTCTTGGTTTCACCCTGGACTGGAGATAATGGTGGAGCAACCACCTCGGTGCGTGGTTTATTTCATTTAAATGATAATGTCTCTTAATTAGTCCAGGGATCCTTCTCTGGGCTCCAGGCAGCACATTATGAGAGACATTAGTTTGGTGCTGCATGCCATGACTTCTCACACAATACAGAACTCTCAGAAGCTTTCCAAAGACTTTTTTTCATTAAGAACGAAATCAAGACTGTCCTGCTGTGTGGCTGGCCCTGTTCAGATAAACTGTTCGGTTTGGTTTACATTTAATAGCAGGACTGGGAAGAGAACTAAGATCAGAATGTAGAGAAACCTGGGAAATGTTCAATGAATATCTGAACTTTAGGGACAGTTGGTTAGGAAAAGGAGGGTGTTAATTAGGACAAATTTTTGTACCTAGGAGGAAAAATAAGTGCTAGTGTGAAGTAGGGATATGAAACTACTGTTTCCCGCCAAAGTAGCTGCGGGAAGGCAGAGGATCAGATATGAAAGGTGTTCCTGAGGTCATATGGCACACAACAGTTTCAAAACTGTTCTGCATCTCATGCCTCTTCATATCACAAAGCCTGGGGGATTTCCCTATCCTGGCCTGGTGGAGGGTCTTGCTATGAAGGTGGCATTTGCAGCCAGGCTGCAGATTCCCCCCTGGCTGGAGGTCAAAAGAAGAGCTCAGTCAGGAAAGGGCAAACCAAGGCCAGAAGCACAAGGACATGTGGGAAATCCAGAGGGAGAGTCAAGGCAGGACATCATAATGCCTGTGCCCTGGGGTGGAGGCAGGAGGAAGGACAGTACAAAGATGCGTAGGGCAGGTTTTGCAGGACACGCAGCCATGAAGGCTCTGTTCCCATGAGCTTGGATGTTCCCCAAGGAGGCAGTCTGGGGCAGAGCCTCACAGCATCTGTGAGACAGCAGCATCCACCACTGAGCCATCAGCTGCTGACCTGCCGACATAGCAGTGACGCTGTGAGGGTTACACTAATGTGACAGAGGTTGACAGAGCACCTCTCTGTTTTCAAGTTCTTCTATTCTGAGATTCTCTGTCAAGTGTGTGCTAACAGTTTGCTCTCTTAAATGTGCTGAACTCCAAAAATACAGGTGAGGATTGCCCCAGAAACAGACTTGCTGCAAGCTGTGGGGGCTGCTGCTGTTAGGGCAGCACCTCGTGCACTTGTGATGAGGATGCTGTGGTGTGTCCTCCAGTCACAAGGACAGTGAGCAAACAGGAGGGCTCGCAGCAGCAGAGCTCAAAGGGATTGTGTATTTCCCTGTCCTTTGCAGGGGACAGCATTCATTGTGATTGCAGGCTAATATCAACCTCTGCCTGAGGGGGCCAAGGTGGTGACAGATTCCACTTGCATGCTCTTGTATCTTCTTCTGCAGGGGAGGAGGTACCTTGGGAAGTTGGGTTACAGCACTTCCCCTCAGTTAGCAGCACCCTGAAACAATTCTTCACTCAAACACCCATTTGTTCTCCTCATAGCTGACTGCATCTTGCCTCTTCACACTGCTGTCAGAAATCCTGAACTGTGAAATAGCACGAACTTGCCAGGGTTGAGCAATGTTTCCAGGTGTTGATGGGCATCATTTTACTTCTGAGGATGGAAGTCAAATGGAGAAAGGGTCTGGGCAGCTGTCCTGACGTGATTAACCACACAGGCTGCAGCACTTTGGCTCTTTCAGAGGCAAAATCCACCTCTAGATGTGGTAAATTCCTTCTTTGTGTCTGTCTGTCTTCCCATGATATTTGCTACACTGGCAGCTAATTTAGTCTGCTCTAGAACAGATGTTCTTTGGGGACCTTTTGGCAAACTCTGGCAGCCTGGAAAAGCCTCTGCAGAGTCTGGTAGCTACAAATGAGTTTCCGTGTGCCTACTTGCTTCTTTTCTCCATGTAAGAGAATCCATTGCTGTTTGATTCTCTTCTCATTGCTGTTTCCTGTTTTTCAGCCTACAAGGAGAAAATGAAGGAGCTGTCTCTGCTCTCCCTCATCTGCTCATGTTTCCACACCCAGCCCCATCCTAATACCATCTACCAATATGGAGGTACGTACCCTGCCCCTGCAGGTAGCAGAGAAGCTTGTCAGTGCACTGGGCTCTCCCATCCCACAGCAGCAATCCATGCCTTAGCCCAGCATCTCTCTGCTTAATCTCCTTCCACAGTTTATTTTATTAATGTAACCCACATTTTCCCAGAAAGAAACAGCTTGCAGTGGCTGTCTGCTTCATAGCAGGTGATAGCTGCCTCACCACCAGCAGTACGTCCCTTCTGAAGTCCTGCTGTGAATTTAAATTGATTGCATTGACTTTGGGAGGTGAAGCTGAACACTAATTGGGAAATTTTGGAGGGTGAACAAATCACCTAGGTCAGGACACGGGAACACCCAGATTCCCCCATGAAGAGTTTGGTGCTCTCAGGTGATCCATGGAACTCCTAATTTGGCTTTTCTTTCCCCTACAAAGATATGGAGGTGAAGCAGCTGGATAAGAGGGCATCAGGCCAGAGCTTCGAAGTGATCCTGAAGTCCCCTTCAGACTTATCTCCTGAGAGCCCGATCCTTTCCTCCCCCCCTAAGAAGAAGGACCTGTCCCTGGAGGAGCTGCAGAGGAGGCTGGAAGCTGCAGAAGAGAGGAGGAAGGTAATGAGATGTCCTGTAGAAGCAGTGACTTTTCTGTGATGGGTACTGATTGCAATAAACCCTAGAACTGGTTTAATAGGAGCAGTTTAAAATGGCTGGAAATAATGTTCGTACACTCCTTATTACATTCTGCTATAAATTGTCAGGTGAGACATGGGAGTCATGGAGGGAGATTCTGCAGCCTGGTTTAGGCAGTGATAAACTCAATGATCACTATCACCCTCCTATTCTTGAAACCACATAGTATGGTCTCCTCTTGGACCTCGTGTGTGTGACCTGGTTGGAGATGAAATTCTTGCCAGCTCGTGCTGCAGGAGATGTAGCAGTTGGTCACACATCAAACTTAAGGTTCAAACCTGAACACAGCCTTGTGTTTCTGACAGCTGTCTGTGTTATTTCCCATGTTCTATTGTGCATGCTGTATAAAATAGTGAAAGCTGTTGAAAAGGTGAAAACCAGCAGAGTAAGGCAAAGAATAAATGTTACAAATGTTGGTGAGTAAGAGGAGCAAAAGCCGAAATGATGCAAAGAATGAGGTGACACTCAGAGAGGGAACTCTGTGTCCCGATGCCTCAGTTTTGTTGAGCTGGTGGGTGCAGCGTTGCATCGCCTGCCCACCCGGAGCACCAGGTCCAGCAGATATTGCCTCATAGCTGGAAAAAGGTGTCAAAGCATCTTCCAAGCAAGACTGCTATGGGATGGATGGGGGTAAAAGAGGGATTTTGAGCAGAGGAGATGGTCAAAAAACCTCTCTGGCAAGTTGAAGGCCAGCAGAGCCTCCACAGTTTCCTGATGCCTCTCTGATGCCTTCCCTTGGCAGACTCAGGAGGCACAGGTGCTGAAGCAGCTGGCAGAGAAGCGGGAACATGAGCGGGAGGTGCTGCACAAGGCACTGGAGGAGAACAACAACTTCAGCCGCCTGGCCGAGGAGAAGCTCAACTACAAGATGGAGCTGAGCAGGGAGATCCGTGAAGCACATCTCGCTGCTTTGAGGGAGCGGCTCCGTGAGAAGGCGAGTGCAATGCCCCAGGAGAGGGCTGGGTGCTGTTGCCCATGGAGGGGGTTGGAGTCTGGTCTCTGCGGGTTCATCCCAGTGTGATGGGCACAGGGGAGCAGGTGTTTTATTGCTGGTAGGAAGTGGGATGTGGAGTAACTGTGTTCCAGAGCAACACAGGGAGGGGGAACGTGTCCTTCAGGGTCAGTATAGAAAATACCATCTGGTTGATCTTGAGAAGTGCAATCTCAAAGGCACAGGATCAGGCCCACCATGGGGCTGCCTGGCCAAAGGGCTTTGCAGAAGAGGGGAGCAGCGAACATGTTAACTGTGGGTTCCCATCACCTTGAGGATCCTGCAGATGAGATGCTTTGCTCCTTGTAAGTGTAACCCACTGTCCGCAGTGTGTGTCAGATGTGAAACTGGTCCCTTTTTTTTTGTCTGATGCAAATCCTGTGTGCAGGAGAGGAGGAAAACAGTGATTGCAAGAGCAGAAAGTGTTAGCCTGGTGTTGCCTCTCCTGTCTTTGCAGGAACTGCATGCAGCCGAAGTTCGCAGGAACAAGGAACAGCGGGAGGAGATCTCTGGATAAAGGGCTTTTCTACGTATCTAGCACCTGATTCCTGTTAACAAACAAACCAATCGACCAACCTGCACATTTTATTTTGTTTGTCTAGATGCGACATTTGGTTTCCATCCCCCCTTCCCCTGGTGTTCGTCCCCCAGCTACACGCTTCTCTATCTCCGCATCCTTAATCGTCAGTACTTGTGGGGATTCACAGATCATAGGGACCTCTAAGCAGAATAGCAGCTAGTTCACATGAAATAGAGAATTGATCAGTCAATCCAACAGCTTCTTTGGAGGGTTTTGTCCTTTTTTAAAAAAATATTTCTTAAACCAATGTAAAAAAAAAATTAAGATATTAATAAATTCAACCAGCAGGGTCATGGAGATATGGATTTCTTATCCAGGGCTTTTACTCCTCTTGGTGTTTGCTCTGAGCCCAATATCAGTTTCAGAATAATGGGAAGTAAGGGATAATTTCTGTATGTGAAGTGGAATAGGGAGCAGCCCCACGTTTGCCAGTGGTAGGAGAGAGTAATGAGAAGGAAGAGATGGCTCTGGAGTTGTGGCATGCAGTCCCACATCTCCAGGCTGGATCTGGAGCCAGCCCAGGCGGGCAGTAACAAAAAGTCCTCCTCTCTGGATGATTCTTTGATACCCTCATGACAGTAGGTGAGGGTCTGCACCCAGAGCTTGTTGCCAGTGCCACATCATGCCAGGTTCCACCCTGGCAAGCACTGCCTGATGCCCTGGTTGGCTGCAGGCTGGATGAGCCTGTAGACTGAGCCGCCCTCTCCCTGGCAGAGCGGGGACCACAAGATCTTGGCCAAGCAGCCTGTGAGAACCTCAGACAGCGATTGCATCCCCAGCTCCATGGGAACCCTGGGAGAGGGCACTTGGTCTGCAGGCTCTCCAGTGCTCCCACAGTATGAGATTTCACTCCAATAAGAAAGCAAATCCAGTAGAGATGGTGCCTTCTAGTGAACAGAATAATCACTCTTCCCTCTCTCCAAAGATGGATGTGACTCTTTGCTGCCGTTACAGGGCAAACACCGAGACCAGAGATCAGCAGAGGAGCCTTGGAACTCTGGCTCATAGGCAGCACTCTGGGAGGCAGGGCACACCAGCTGCCTGCCAGGTGCCTCCAGACCAGCGGCTTTGGGTAAGAGGGAGCTAAGAGGAGAGCAAGTCTGCAGTAAGGCTGAAGAAATGTTCCCGTGCTCATTCCTTGTCAATCTTCAGCTTTTCAAGGCCTATTTTAAAAAAAGAAAAGAGTCTCTTGATGGAGGTAGGGATGAGCAGAGAACATGCAAGCGTGGCAGTAATATCTGGTCTGAATAGATGGCTGTCAAAGCCTGGAGACTTCCTAATCTTCCAGAGTCATGGCTTATGGAGGAAGCCGAGGTCCAAGCAGCCACCGTGCACTGTGAGGGGCTGCCACCCTCCTGCTGAGACCCACAGAGATGCCCATCTTGCCCCAGCTCTGCCTCTGCCTTGAAAAACTAAGTGGAACTGTTGCACCTGAAGGGCAGGGAACGGCCACCTTCTGGCAAGTGGGGCCTCGTAGGGCATAGCCAACCCTGCGAAGAGGTTTTTCACATGAGGTTGTGGAAGCTGCTTTCTTTGGAGGCAGAAGATGGTAAGAATTCTCCTCTGTTCAGTGCTTAGGGATTGCTGGGTTGTTATTTCTTTAACAGCTCGGTGCAGCATTTTGGGGACAGGGAACAGGGTGCCCAGATAGGAGCATCGCTCCCCCTGCCTCGCATTGGCTCCACTGTCCTGGCTGCCCTCTCAGATCCCAGAATAAACCAAAGGGGCATCCAAGGCAGCAAAACATTTAATTTTTAGTGGTTGGTGCTTTCCACACATTGAGCCTCTGAGGAGCTGTTCTGTGTGTGGGATGAAGGACTGGATCTTTGGGGAGTAATTGAAGTGCACAGGGGATGCAGACATAAGCAGGGGCAGCCCAGCACTGGGACATGGGCACAGCCCAGCCCAAGACTCCCAGGGACCCTGCTTTGCACCTCTGTGCCAGGCAGCAGTGAGAAGCCAGAGCAGATGAGGTGTTTGCATCTTGAATAATGATCTCCTTGCCTCTCCACCCCTCTGAAAAAGAAACCATCACTGAGTCTTGTCAGAAGCTGAAGTTTTCTGTCTGCCCTGGACTTTAATTAGGTACAGAATTGATTATGACCTGGAGTGAGCATTAGGTGGTCACAAAAAACCCATGGAAAGCTAAAGAGCAGCAGGTGCTGGAGATGAATCCCAGGGCTCTTTGCTAATCTCCCCAGAAGTCCCATCTGGATTTGGGAGAGATTCCTTGATGGTCATGGTTTGATGTTAGGGGACACTCTGCTCCCAGATGGAAGGGCTGTCTCACTCCCAAAGCCCTCACCTGGGCTGGGGGAGGACAGGGCTGTTAGAAAGGGCCAGCACTGCTCAGTGATGATAAAAGGTTTTAGGGCAAAGAGGAAGGAAACTGAGGGTTGAATTTCTTAACAGTAGCTAATGATCAGTTTTTAGTAGCAGCTGTCTTAGATAAGCATCTGTGTAGAGCGCGGCATCCCTGCCACCATCACCTCATCATATCGTGGCGAGAAATTTTAAAAAGTTTTAAAAAAAATAATAATTTAAAAGTAATTTAAATGAAACGTTTGTGTGTAAGAAATGGTTGAAACCGTCAAATGTCTGTGTCCCACGCTGGTGGGAGCTGAGAAGGTATCTGCGAGATATTAACCCTGTCCTACTCTCTGTGGTGCTGAGTGTTTGCTTGGTGTGTAATTCTGACCTGGAGCTTGTTGTAAATACTGTTTTTAGTACTCTGATTATTATGATTATTATGATTATTATCAGAAATGTTGTACTCATGAGCAGGAGTTTAACACAAGAGAAACAACCATTTTCACTCCCTTCTCGGGGCTCAGAAGCAGTCGGAGGCTGGGCCAGGGGAAGGCAGGGTGCCAGTGAGGTGGGATGCCTGACCAGAGAGCAGCGGGAAAAGCATGGAGTCGGGAGCCGGAGGCAGCTGAGTCCTGCGGGCAGGGCATTGAGAATGGGGATGGGCTGCTCCTCAAGCTGGGGGGAGAAGGAAGGGCTGAGAGATGGACCAGAGGTGACGCTTCAGTTCCAGTACATATAATTTAGTATTAACCCAAACCTCCTTGTATGAGAGGGGGGCAGGCTGTTCCCTGCAGCCCCCCCCGGGGAAGCCAGAGGAGCTGTGAGTGCAGAAGAAGGAGTGGTTGGTTACAGATTGTGCTGGTGAGAGCCGTCCTCCCCAAACAGCTACTGAGCCTCTGGACTTGGTTCCTGCCTGGATATTCCATCCCGGCCCTTTGTGCTGCCTTGCAGCTGCTCTCCTCCACCTCCCTGGAGGCCAGACTGGATCTCAGATGGGGACTTATTCTTGCAATAGCTTTGTCTGACAAAAAATCCCATGGGAAATGCTCAGGAGAGTGGCCCAGCATGCAGTGCTCATGCAGGTGTGAGCACCGGGAGACTCATTTTCCTCACTTCGGTTGGGTCAGTGCTGCGAGGGGCAGCTGGAAAGAGTGTTACTGCAGGATGGGCTCCTGCGGCAGGGGAGCCGCGATGAGCAGGGACAGTTTGGCATTGGGAATGTAAGGCTCTGATACTGCTGCTCACAAGCCTTGTGCCAAGGAAACAACCTCATCCATAGGGCCAGATGCCTGAGGGGTAGCAGAGTGATGTTTGCCCAGTGCAGATGAATGCTGTAGGGATGTTGGGGAGCTTGGCATTGTCCGGTACCACTGGATGCTATCAGGGAAATGTGCGATTACTTTGGCTGCGTGCCCTAGCTCCCGTGGTTTCAGCTGGATGAGGGGGGTCCCCTCCACCCCCACCCCGCTGCTCCAGACCCACAGGGTTGGTGCTGCTGCCACCAGCAGCTACTGCAGTGCCATGCCTGACCAACAGCACACGGCATGGTCTGGGATCACAGTTATTTCATGATTTTTCATCTCCCAGGGTTGCTAATGGCTGTGTGCAGCAGCATACTTCACGCCTCAGTTGAGACTAATTAAGTACCCTCATTAACATCCTTACTGTCCCAGCCTCCCTCATTCCCAGACCATTCCCACATTACCACAGTTGCAGACATGGCATGCAACCCTCCCAATTACAGGGGCTGCCTTCCTTATGGCAGGGCTGGAGGTTCTTCATTGATTCCTGTAGATGTTTGTTAACCAAGCCTCGTACCGACAGGCAGCAGCCCCGTTTTTGCAGCAGTGGATGAACACGAGACTTTGTGCCTGGTAGGGAGAGCATCCTCGAGGTAGCTGGCAGCATCCCTGACCAAACCATGATGGTCTGCAGTTGTGTCAGTGAGGAAGGATGAGATGGTGGCAATTTATGACATGCATGAGTACACCTTTCAAAGAGCTCTCCTGGAGAAGGGCCTCTGATTCAAGGAAGACAGAAAAGCTGAAGATAAATGAGTTCCCAGATGGGTGATAAGTAAGGCTGCACGAGAGCTGGGATAACTGGCCTCATATTCCAAATTAAAGCTCTGTGCTTACGTTATTCCTTGCAGCAAAGAGCTCAGCCCTGGAAATCAGTGCTTGCAGGGATGCTGTCCCCCCAGACTGCTCCTGGACTGAGCCAAGTCCTGATTATTTTTGAGTCATAAAATAATCTTGCTCTAACCCAGGTGGGATTATGTTTGAGTTGACCTTCCAGGGACAGCAGCAGTTCACAATCGCATGCATCCTACCTTGGGGGTAGGTCGGTATCGCTGCTCCTTTATAATGTAAACTTCAGCTTGCTTGCTTTTGCTTAGCCCGGTGTGACTCCGGCCCTGGCTCTGCAAAGCCTGTTCTGTGGGGTTCCTTGGATCCCATCCCGCTGCGTTACTTCCCTCCCTCGCAGTGGCTGTGCACCTGGCTGTGCACACGCACATAGGAATGCATACATGGGAACAATATATGCACATACACTCTTATACCACTTGAAATGAGTCAGGAATGGCTGTTTACGGTGCTAGAGATTTCTTACTATCCATGCTAGGGATGAGATGACGTAGTAAGACCAATAAACTCCACCTTCGTAGTCAGTTGTCTTTAAGTAAAGCAGAAGAGGAGCACTACCCTACATTTGGGTGCTCCCTGGTCCTTGGGTTGCAGGGAGACAGTGGGACCCGAGCGTGGGGGGCAGCTGGGATCCCAGCCCCAGCACCCCCCATGCCTCAGTTCCCCTGTCCATGACAAGGGCACATGGACACTCCCTACCCCACGAGGACCATGAGACGACCAAGGCATCCATGTCTCTAAAGGGCTCTGAAAATGGAAAGTACCAAAGGACTGAGTTGTTTTACACAACCGTCCACCCGGGAGGAATCAACTGGCCTGGGGCTGCAGGCAGGGAGATGGAAGATGACTGTGTGGCCGTGGGGCTGAGCCGTGACCTCAGGGCTCAGCACCCCGGCTGCCCTCCCAGACAGGATTCGCTCCTCCTGCCACAGCCTGGGCCACCTTTGCTCGTGCCAGGTGGGGAGCTGGCACGGGGTTGTGGAAGGACTTTCCATCACTAACAGAGCTTTGTCCGGTTCCCTTGCTCCACCGCGTGCATTTCATTGTCAACTTGAGGTTGTTGTTGTGCAAAAGAAGTGATTATGAAAAAAAAGGAAAAAAAAAAGAAATAAACTTGGTATGAAACCATACGTGTCCACCTCTCTCCATGAATGGATTGGTTTAGTTCCGAGGCTTCTCTTTGTATTGTGAGAATACTAATAAAATGCATTAAATGGAAAACTGACCTAAAGATTTAACAAAACAGACTCTAAGCCTCTGTATCCTAAATGAGTACTTTGCAGTCAGCATAGAAGACATAGAGATCCATGGTTTATCGCTATTCCCAGAGGGAAAAATCATAAAATTCTGGAATGAGGGGGTTGCTGATGTCCTTCACAGCTGGAAGGGTGAGGGTATGCAACATCTTTGCAGAGGAAGATGGAGAAAACATAAGACAATTACACAAACAATAAATCCAGTTCTGGAAAATACGAGATTCTTTTGTAAAAGAAATCCAGTGTTTGCTTAATGAGCTTTTCCTGAGAAGCGATCCAGCCTTCTCCCTGTATTGGAGATAGTGTAGGGAGCAGGGCTGCGTTCTCAAGGAGCAGGGACGCTAACCTGAGAGACCTTGCATGGCTAATGCTCAGTGACACATCCCTGGGCCCAGATACACAGCAACACCCAAAAACCTGCAACTGAAAACAGGGAGATTTGGAACCCAAGGGGAAAGCTGAAGGGAAGATGCCTGGCTGCTCCCCGGCTGCTGTGGAAAAGGTCTCCCCCTTGAAGCCAAAATGAAAGGAAGGCGGGATGAGAAGCTCAATGTGAGCTGAAAATAAGCACTCACAGCCCAGAAAGGCAACCGTGTCCTGCGCTGCATCCAAAGAAGTGGGACCAACAGGGTGAGGGAGGGGATTCTGCCCCTCTGCTCCACTTTGGTGAGACCCCACCTAGAGCCCTGCATCCATTTTTGGAGTCCTCAGCACAGAAAGGACACGGAGCTGTTGGAGCAAGTCCAGAGGAGGCCACAGAGATGATCTGAGGGCTGGAGCACCTCCTTTACAAGGACAGGCTGAGAGAGTTGGGGTTCAGCCTAGAAATCAGAAGGCTCTGGAAACACCTTATAGCAGCCTTGCAGTACTGTAAGGGTCTCCAGGAAAGCTAGGGAGGGGCTTTTGATCAGGGAGTGCAGGGATAGGATGAGAGGAAAAGGTTTTCATCTGAAATAGGGAAGATTGAGATGAGAAATTAGGAAGAAATATTTTGCTGTGAGGGTGTGGAAGCCCTGGCCCAGGTTGCCCAGAGAAGCACTGGCTGCCCCATCCCTGGAGGTGTTCAAGGCCAGGTTGGATGAGGCTTTGAGCACCCTGATCCAGTGGGAGGTGTCCCTGCCCATGGCAGGGGGGTTGGAACTGGATGGGCTTTAAGGTCCCTTCCAACCCAAACCATTCCATGATTCTGGGTTGCTCTTCCCATGTGTGCACAGGACGTTGCCGCCCGCCCAAACAGGATTTCTATTCTTGCAGCATGACCTTCCTGATTTCAGAGATAACGTCCTAACTGCAAATGCAGTGCTGCTCACTTTCTGTTTGTTATAAACCACTAACCTGGGGTCTTAAAAGCAGTGGATTGAGCAAAGTGAGCCTCTGCATTTGTCTTAGAAAAAGAGGCACAACACCTCAGTGCCACAAAATTCAAGATATATTAGAGAAACCAACCATGGTCACCCTGTAACTGTTTAATTCAAGTCAGATCCTTCATCCTGTAGTGATCTGAAGGAAAAAAAGCAGAGGAATGGGATGCACTGGGGACAGGGCAGATGGGGGAGCAGCATGTATTGCCCAGAGGCTCCCACTGCCCTCTAGCCTCAACCGACATGCGCAGCTCCGTGGGACCGAGCGCTTGCAGGCAGCACCGGTAGGACTGAGAGACACCAAGTCCTGGCCCAGATTGCATCACGCACCAAAATTCTTCTTCCAAGATCAAAACCAGGCCAAGAAAGCAAAATATTTTAACTAATCCCTGGAAGGACCTCTATGAAGAGCTCGAGCCATGTCTGAGTGAAGGGAACTCACTCAGTGATGAGAACCACAACTCTGGTGACATAAATGCAAAAGCCCACCTGGGCAGGCTGAAAAAGAGAAACAATGGGCTAAAGGTTTGGAAAATAATAGGCTGTCCTTTCTCAGCAGCCTCGCGTGCACCGAAGCTGTGAGGAGCTGCACAGATAATGGGGCTGGCTGGAAACAGATAAGGTGCTGGCAGGGGAAGTCTTCCTAGCCCAGGGAGGTTCCCACTGCCCAGCACCTGATAGCAAGGATTTGGCTTTCCGAGACCACTAGTTGCTGGGAAAACTGAGGCAGAAAACTGTGCGTTGCCACCTTCTTACCACAAACACCTATACCACTGGGCGTACAGGGAGCTGGTTACAGTGGCAGGACACCTTTTCTCTGCCCCAGCCAGCTCCACTTTGGTCCTGAGGACACAGCTGCCAGGGCAGGTCTCCAGGAGCCACTGCCAATGATGCTGGTGGAAATGCAGAGAGGTTTCCCTGGTGGGAAGCCTTCCTCCTCCTGGGTGGGGAGGCCCTGGCCCAGGTTGCCCAGAGCAGGGGTGGCTGCCCCATTCCTGGAGGTGTTCAAGGCCAGGCTGGATGGGGCTTTAAGCCCCTTGATCCAGTGGGAGGTGTCCCTGCCCGTGGCAGGGGGTTGAACTGGATGGGCTTTGAGATCCCTTCCAACCCAAACCATTCCATGATTCTGTGATTCCATGCAAAAGGCTTCACAGTTTCTAGTGGGTGAAAGAATGCTGTTGGGTCACTGCTGGTTATCTTGGAGAAGGTGAAGAAATATCTAAACACCCACACTGACAAGGCTGCTTCCGCATCCAGAGATGCAAAACACACATCTCTATCTCCCTGTTTATAATTCATTGCTGATAAGGACAGGAACAGAACCTGCAGAGAACTCCTGTATCTCTTCAGTTTTTATTAGGCATTTGGAAGCGGAGGCAAAGCAGTGTCATGGAGCTCTGGCAGGGCCGCCGGACGCACTGGGAACAGGAGAGAAACCGTGTAGAGGGACCCTGGTGGGCACACACGGAGGACCCTTGATGGGGGGACAGGAGAGAGCCTGGGGGGGGACAGGAGGGACAGTATGACGGATCCTGAGGAGGGGGCGTGGGGTGGGGCAAGAACGGACCCAGGAGGGTGGACAGGAGGGACACTGGAAGGCAACAGGAGGGACCTTGGGGGGGGGACAAAAAGGAGCACGCAGTACACGAGTGGGGAACATGCAAGAGATAAGAGGGACATGAAGGACTTGGGGGGGGGGGGGGGGCGAGGAGAAGGGCACGAGGGGAGTGAGGGATCCTGGTGGGGGGGATGGACATGATGGACCCTGGGGTGGGGACACGGGGTGAGGCATGAGCGACCCTAGGGAGAGGGAAAGGAGACACCGGGGTGGGGGGATACGGGAGACCCTGGGCGGGGGGCATAGGGATGCACGCAGGGCACGAGGGAGAGACACGTAGGGGACACAGGGGACATGGCGGGGTGCGGGGACACGGGAGCACAGGGGGCGCCCAGACCGCAAGGACCCCCACGGAGCCCGCGCAGCGCCCGCCCCCCAGTCCCGCCCTCGCGCATGCGCCGCGCTCCCGCCCGGCACCTATTTCACAGCCAGCCCGGGGCCCCGGCGCCCGCGCCAAAAAAGTCCCAGTGCGCCATGCGCATGCGCGAGGGCGGGAGGGAGGGGGGCCGCGCGCGCCAGGCCTCGCTCCCCGTCCTCCCTCGCGCATGCGCCCCGCGCCCGCCCGGCACTAATTTCACAGCTAGCGCGGGGCCGCGGCGCCCGCGCCAAAAAAGTCGCGGCGAGCCGTGCGCATGCGCGGGGGGGGGCGAGAGCCGCGCGCGCCGGAGCCCCGCTCCCCCCCCCCCCCTCCCCTCACCCCTCATTCCCCGCACCCACCGCCCAGCCGGAGCCGCCGCCGCCGCCGCCGGGGCTGCCGGTACCCCCCCCTCCCTGCGCCGCGTCCCCTGGGCCCGAGGTAAGCGCCGTCCCCCGGGCCGGGCCCCGCACGCCGTGCGGCCGCCGGGTCCCCGCGGAGCGTCAGGACGTTACGGCGGCGCTCGCCCCCCCCACCCCCCGCCGCCCCCCCCACCCCCTCCGCCTCCTCCCTCTCCCTCCCGCCCTCCCTCCCGCGCGCGGCCGGCGCGAGCGCGCCCACGCGCCCCCCCCCTCCCCGTCCCCCCCGGCGCCGCCCGCGGGAGCGCGCGCGCTGCCCCGCCGACAGGGACGGCGGGGGGGGAACGCGGGGGGCGGGGGCTGCGGGACCGGACCCCCCCCCCCCCCTCCCCCCAAACAACTGCCTTAGCTTCCTTACATCCCTGCGAACCCCTCTGCAATCCCTCCCCTCACCCCCCCCCCGTGTAATTCTCCCGTCCAAACCACTCTGTAATCTCTCGTAAGACACCCCCCCCTTAATACCCCTGCACTTCCCCGACATTCTCGTGCATCCCCCAACACCCCTCCCACATGTAATCCTCTCCAAATCCCGCTGCAACCTCTCCCCCCTCCCCCAAAACCCCTTCCATGCAGCCCCCCCCCCGCCCCGATACCCCCATGGTACCCTTCCCCAAACCGCCTACAATCACCCCCACACACCCTGTAATCTCCCCCCAAAACAGCCCCATGTAATCCCCCCCCAATATGGCTCTACAGTCCCTGCTTCAGCACCCTCATGCACCCCCCAGCCGTCTTGCAATCCCCTCAAACAGCCCCCTGCGATCTCCCCCAACAACCCTCCCATGCAGCCTCCCCAACACCCCTATGGAACCCTCTTCCAAACCCTCCTGCAATCCCCCTCTTAACCCTACTGTTCATCCCCATGCAAACTCTCCCATCACTCCTGTTCACCCCCAGTCCCCGTGGAATTGCCTCAACAATCCTCTGCAGTCCCCCCGGCAACGACCCTTCTGTGCAACCCCCAACACCCTCCTTTAATGCCCCCCCCCAACACCCCTGCAATCCCCCTCAAAAGCCTTGTGCACCCCCCTGACTACTACGCAGTTGCCTTGATACCACCATGTAATCCCCACTCAATCCCCTCTGCAACCCCTGCTCCCAACACCCCCAGGCACCTCCCCCAACATCCTCTTGTAATTCCTCCCCAACACCCCTGTGCATTTTCCCTGAATGCTATATGATATTGTGTCTGCCCCCTCCCTGGAGGTGTCCAAGGCCAGGCTGGATAAGGCTTTGATCCCCCTGATCCACTGGGAGGTGTCCCTGCCCCTGGCAGGGGGGTGGAACTGGATGGGCTTTAAGGTCCCTTCCAACCCAAACCATTCCATGATTCCATGATGAATACCGTGTGCTCATTTGATCGCCATTAACAATAGCAAGGGTGCTTGAAGGATGCTTATGTGTGCTCATGCGTGTATTGGTAAAGGATATTTATTTCCCTTTCTGACCTCTCCTTTCTTATTGCTTAAATGGCTGAAAACTGCTTTTAATTCTACAGGTACCACAAATCCCCAGGAAAGCAAGCATGGGGCGGGAGAGGTGTGTGACTGTGTCCAGGGCTTTCGCCTGTGAGCTACCTTGTTCTCTGGGTGCAGAGCAGGAGCAACTGGGGTCCCAGTGCACCTGGGAGAGCTGCACGGCTCCTCCTGCCTTTAAGGAACTGGAGATTGGGGTTTCCCAGGATTCTTAGAATCCTAGAATGTCCTGAGTTGGAAGGGACCCACAGGAACCATCAAGTCCAGCTCCTGTCCCTGCACAGGACAACCCCAACATTCACACTGTGTGGTTGAGGGCATTGTTCAAATCCTTCTGGAATATTGTCAGGCTTGACCAGTGACTGCTTCCCTGGGGAGCTGTTCCAGTGCTCCACCACCCTCTGGGGGCAGACCTTTTCTAATCTCCAACCTAACCCTCCCCTGGCACATCTTCCTGCCATTCCCTTAGGTCCAGAGAGAAGAGCTCAGCGCCTGCTCCTCCTCCCCCCCAGTGAGGAAGCTGCAGAGCGCGATGAGGTCTCCCCTCAGTCTCCTTCAGGCTCAACAGACCAAGTAACTTCAGCTTCCCCTCCAAACCCTTCCTCAACTCCGTGCCCTCCTCTGGATGCTCTCCAGTAGGTCTGAATCCTTTTTATCCTGTGGCCCCAGTACAGTTCTTGCCTATGGAATCCTGGCTTTGCAGGGGTGGGCGCTGCAGTCGGCTTCAAGTACTAACTTAAACCTATTGCTGATTCATTAGAAATGCTCACTTTGAAATAGTTCTCAGTTGACTCTTGGTTTCTGCAGGCTGGTAGGGCTGTTTTAGTTGGATTTTTCAGGTGTCACTTTGGAGGAGGCATCGATGAGCTCCTCCAGCAGCGTGAAATCCTCTGAGGTGGTTTGAAATACACTTGGAAATGCACCTTCAAACTGAGTGTCTTCACAGTGTGTTTGGAGAATGCCAGCACCATTTTCTTGCTTCCCATCTGCTCCCACGCTCTGCCCCCCAGTCCCTTCCCGCCTCTTCCCATGCCCATCAGCCTCACCCAGCCTGCAGAGCCCGTGGTGGGTTCCTCCCCTCATCCCTCCTCTTTGGATGGAGATTTGCTAATCCTCTTCTCCTTAGGAGCGCGGATTCCTTGCAGCCCCTTTGCTCCCTTGGTCTTTCTGCAACCGATTTTAGCAGGGAGACCTTCTGACACAGCGCTTCCCCTCATTTCTCCGCAGGCAGCCGGTGTCTGAGGGCTCTTCCTCCTGGCTGCCCATTGCTGCCTGCTCCCCCCTGGGAATGGCAACTCCGGACGTCAGCGTTCACATGGAGGAGGTGGTGGTGGTGACAACACCTGACGGCGCAGTGGATGGAGGCGGTGTGGAGGAGGTGAAGACAGTGCTGGTCACCACCAACCTGTCCCAGCATGGGTAAGAGATGGGGTAAGGGGATGTGCTGGAAAACCTCCCCACCGTGGTAATAGTCATGGTGTATTTAATCACCCACTTCTTGTTCCTGCATCGCTTCTCATAGTGGGGAGGTTGGTGATGCCTGGGCCATCTCCAGTTCCTCATTAGGTCCTTGCTGACTCCCCTGGGGGTGTGGGCTCTGCAGCTGTGAGCTTACAGAGCAGTCTCCGCTCTGTCTGTTAAAGCTGAGTTACCTGAACTAAAAAGCAATGCAACTGTTTGGTTTGGATACAACAAGAAAGGAAAAAATAAAAAAACCAAATCAATCCAAAATATCTTTTCTGAGTGCATGTGGATGATGGAATGGACATAAATCTGGTTGGAAAAGGACACCTGTAGCTAAATGCCATGTTCTCCTATTCATTTCATCTTTGCCTCACTAAGCTGCATCCCTCTGAGTCTCTGTGGGCAGTGTGGGGTGTGCAGTGCAGCCAGGCTTCCCTTCCCAAGGAGGGGTTGGGGCTCTGTCTTTCAGCAGAGCTCTGCAGGAATCTGCTCTGCCGATGGCAGGAGCGAGAGGCAGCGCTGAGTGGAGAGGCACTGTTCAAAAACCAGAGTGAATAGGTCTGCTGCTTTGCCCAGTTGGTGAGGAAGAAAGGCTCCGCTCCTCTTGCTTTCTGGCACACAATGACTACCTTAGGTCCCTTTACCTTTTTGAGTCCTTTTGTGTTATCCATCCCCTTTCCTTCAGGCATCTGGCTTGTTGGTGCCAGCGTGCCATCCTGCTGTGCCTTTCTTCCACAGCTGGGCTGCCCTTAGCTCTCGTCCCTCTGAAACAGTGTCTCCCCACTTACCGGGTGAGGCTGAGCTGCCACCCACACTGATTCCCTTGTCTCAGGGCTGCTCCTGATCAGATCGGTACCCACCCCACAGCTGGCACTGCTTTGAAGCTGCAGTTCAGCCCTGGAGCTGTGTGTTAGTGGGCCAGCATGGAAAAAACAGTTACTCTTGAATTTGCTTGTCCCTGTGGCACTGCTGGTGGGAAACGTGGTAGCTGGTGAGTCACTGGGACCATTCTTTAAATCCACCCATGGTACCACACCAGGATAGGTTTCAGGTTTATTTTATCCTTCCAGTCTTCCTTAGAGAGTACCTAGAAAGTTAACCATTCTGTAACTGCTCCTGCAGGACCCGAAGAGGTCCAGCAAGCTTGGATAGTCAATTAGACATAAAATCATAGAGTAGTTTGTGTTGGAAGGGACCTCAAAGCCCATTCAATTCCACCTCCCCGCCATGGGCAGAGACACCTCCCACTGAATCAGGGTGCTAAAAGCCTCATCCAACCTGGCCTTGAACACCTCCCTGGGCAACCTAGGCCAGGGCCTCCCCACCTTCACAGGAAAACATTTCTTTCTAAGATCTCATCTCAATCTTCCCATGTTTGATAGCAAACCCAAATGCACATCTTTAAACCCACTAGGTCGGATCCATAAGGGTATCAGTATGGGCTCCCTCCCTCACATGGGACCCGGCCAGCCTGTGTCTTGGATTCCAGCCCTGGGTATCTTTCCAGTCTGATTGCCCCTCAGAGCTTGTTGGCAGGGCCTGGGGCTGCGTACACTGCAGCAAGAGCTGGAATGGGCAAACAGCAAGGGTGTGGGTGCTATGCAGGGCCAGCTGTGTGTCTCCATTGGGAAAGCACCAACGGAAACTGGAGATGTCTGGACTGGGGAGGATGAAAGTGGTCGGATAGCCAGCTGTTAGTATAATGGGTATATTGAGTTGTCAGAGGCTCAGAGATCGGATCACAAGGGTTTATAGCTCATGTTATGTTGTCTCTGCTCACATATCTGATGTTAGGGTTTGTCAGACTCCTTTACAGCACATTTGCAGCTCTTTGAGGTCCTGCTCCTTGGAGCATTCCTGGCATCTCTGTCACCCAGAGAGCAGCAGCATGTTTCGCACATGTTTTTCCTGGGGAAATCTCAGGCAAAGCTGCCAGAGGCTGGCAGCAACTGCTGAGTGAGAGGCCATGCTGACAGCATCCCTCCACGCCAGCTCCCCAGCATGGGCTGTGCTGGAGGCAGCTCCACAGAGCTGGGATTCAAAGGCAGACAAGGCAGAGCCGGCCGGGCTGCTGGCAGCAGTCCTGCCTGCCTGCTGTGGGGCCTTCATCTCCGTACGGGAAACCAGAGCTGAGCTGCTCAAAACCAGAGTTGACTTCTAGCTTTTGTGGGAAAGTGTAGTTTCAGTGACTTTTGAAGCAACGTCTCCATGGGGCATTGGGTGTAGGGGTGGCACATCCATGTGGCTTAACTCTGCCTCTCTGGCTCTCTTACTAGTGGTGACATAAATGAAGACACGCTGGAGACTGAAAATGCAGCTGCAGCTGCCGCTGCCGCCTTTACAGCCTCCACGCATCTGAAGGAAGCGGTCCTAGGTAGGTTCAGCCCATGTCATAGCCCCCTGGTTGTGCCGTGCCGGCTCCAATGCCCCACTGTGGCACAACTTGGTGCTGGTGCCAGCTGAGACGCTGTGCAGAGCCACTAGCTGGCGCTGGGGATACTGTCCCGGGCATCTGTGGATGCTCTCCTGGGGGACCTAGGGATGCTCTCCCAGGGTACTGGGAATGCTCTCCCCAGCATCTGTAGATGCTCTTCCAGGGGATTCCAGAGATGCTGTCCCAGAAGAGCCTAGGGATGCTCTCCCCAGAATTCAGAGATCCTCTCCTGGGGGACGTTAGGGATGCTATCCCCAGCATCTGGGGATGTTCCCCAGGGCCCCCTTGGAGATGATCTCCCAAGGGACCTCAGGAATGTCCTCCCAAAGATCCCTGAGAGCTGCAGGGGCTGGGTGACTGAGAGCCGGTGACGGCTGGCTGGGCTGCTGCTGCCCTCTCCTGGTGCAGGATGAGTCCCTGTGTCCGGCCACCGCCTGCTCCTGCACTTCCAGCTTGTGATAGGGTGTCAGTTTTGCAGCAAACTGGCAGGTTTTGGTCCCCAGTGTAAGTGATTTCAGCAAGCAAAGACTGGCACCAGCAGGGCTGGAGCTGCCTTAAGGACAGTTTTACTCTAACAACCACAGGTGAATGTGTAATTACACACATAATTCCTTCTGTTTTATCAAGAATTAATTTATTCAGCCCTGAACACTCAATCTCACTCAGCTGCAGCCAGATCAGTGTAAATCTGCCTGTGCTGTTTTGCCTGAGAAATTTGGGTGATTGGATGCTTTAGTAGACAAGTAAGTGAATGGTGCCCATGAACCACACCACACATTGTCTACATTAGTTTTTTAATCCTGAGCTTCAAAACTGCTTTTTCCTTGTGTGTGTGCGTCACGGTGGTGAATCGGAGCTGTGACTCATGTTTCTTTTTGGTCTATCCCTTCCTCTGTTCCCTGTGAGAAGTGAAGATGGCTGAAGATGAGGACAGTTTGGAGGCAGAGATTGTCTACCCCATCACCTGTGGGGACAGCAAAGCCAACCTCATCTGGAGAAAGTTTGTGTGCCCTGGGATCAACGTGAAATGTGTGCAGGTGAGAACAAAAGTCCCTGAGGCGAGACTTGTGCCTTCCCTTGCCCGTGTTGCAGTCATGGTTTTGATGCTTTGCATCAGAGCCACACTGCGGTGGGAGAGGAGGAAGCATCTTGGTGTCGTGGTATCTAATGTTTATCTTCTTGGCCAAGCTGAGGAGTCCTGGCTGGAGAGATGCTGCCTTAAATTAACTACATTATTGAGAGTTTGAGAATATTGGGCACTTCTAGTGTCTGCTCAGTTTGAAAGCTGAGGATTTGTTGTGAAGTTTATTGATGTTGGACCTGCTGAAGAGCTTCTACTGTGTCCTTGATAACTCATGGTTAACATTTGCATGAATTCAGGAACACCCAGTGAGCCATCACTGACATTTGCATGCAGACTAAACAATGCCCTACTGAGGGAGCATGCTCTCTGGTCTCTGTGGCAAGAGGGATTTCCAAAGGATGGTCCTTGCCCTTACTTGGAGAGGTGGTCTTTTTCATCCCTGAGGCAGAGACTGCTGTGGGTAGTGCTACTGTCTAAAATCAGTCCTTTCTCTGCACCCAAGCCCATGTGCTTGCTCAGAGAAGGAGCTTCTTATAGAGTTGTGGTGAGTGAGCTCTCTGGTGGTCAACATGGGCATTGAAAAGAGGAGACCTGGTTCTGAGATGAGCTGTAAAGCAGCTCTTGGAGAACTGTCTTATTCTGCACGTTGCTTTCAGGTCAGCACATGGGTTGAGGCAGAGCTGGGTGTGTAGGGCAATAAAAGAAGGGGGAAGAGCTGGCTGCCGATGCAGTGTGTGCCACGTTTGTCAGGAGTGGATGTGCGCTGTGAGAGGGCAGAGGCTTCACTGGTATCGAGAGCTGGGCTCAGTGGCAGGAGGTCAAAGGCCAAACACACTTCTTCCCTTGCTTTTGTGGGGCACAGCGTGACCCTGGACCTAAACATCACCAGCAGTCATGAGCTCATGGAGCTGGTAATAATGCCTTGCACAGGCTACAGTGTTTCTTCATAGAATCATGGAATGGTTTGGGTTGGAAGTGATCTCAAAGCCCATCCAGTTCAACCCCCTGCCACGGGCAGGGACACCTCCCACTGGATCAAGGGGCTCCAAGCCCCATCCAACCTGGCCTTGAACACCTCCAGGGATGGGGCAGCCACCACCGCTCTGGGCAACCTGTGCCAGGGCCTCCCCACCCTCACAGCAAAATATTTCTTCTTAAGTTCTCATCTCAATCTCCCCTCTTTCAGCTTAAAACCATTCCACCTCATACTGTCCCTGCACTCCTTGATCAAGAGCCCCTCCCCAACTTTTCGGGAGCCCCTTTCAGTGCTGGATCCGGCTGTCCTGCCTGGGCTGGGTGTTTGCCAAACTCCTCTGTGCTACACGCACTCTCAGACCCTTGGCTTTCAGCGGTTGTTAACGAACCATCCACAAAACAATATTCATCTTTAATTTTAATTCGGTCAGTGTTCTCTAAGGTGGAGAAGTGCATGTCAGCCATCTGTGGTGGTGCTGTGATTTTACCAGCACGTTTTGGCTGGGATGCAGCTTCACTGCTGGGCACCAGGAAATGCCATCCAGGCAGGCTGGCTCTGCTGCAAAATTGTGCTTGTGGGGCTCACTTTTCGTTATGTTATGGCTGATTGCACTGATTCTATGTCACATTTCTGCCTCTTGCAGTTTGACGATCACCTAATTAGCCCCAAGGAGTTTGTCCACTTGGCGGGCAAGTCAACCCTGAAGGATTGGAAGCGGGCAATCCGAATGAATGGGATCATGCTCCGGTTAGTTGCTTCGTTTTTGTCTACAGAGCAACAGGCAGAGACAACTTCTTCCTGGGGGATAACGGTGGAGTGGGACAGAGCCTTTGGCACAGGTGTTTCACTGCTGGGAGAGCAAATGTGCCACTGAATGTTTATCTTAACAGCCTGGCCCCATATGTGGTTTGTCCAATGGCCTTGCTTCATCCTTTTGCATAGGGAATAATCTGGGACAAGAAATGCTTCCCTGGTCATTTTAGGGCTTGAACTGTGTGGTTCCCAGCTGGCATAAGGTCATTGAAAATTAGAGTGGCCAGTGGTGGGCGGGCTGTGCTATCCACAGGTTCTCGCTGTGACCCACCAGAGGGAAATCTGGCCGTGAGCTGACACACCCCTTGCAACACTTCTGTATCACTGTGCATTTAAGTGCCAAGGACTTATTTAGAGCTTATTTATGCAGGTATTTCTCTTCTCTAGTCTTAACTACAGTAATTTAATTCTTCTGTGGCCTTCCTGAACACCAGCCTAAGACTGTGATTTAATTAAAGTCTTTCTCTGCCTGGAGGCAGGTTAAAAACATCCCTTCTTTCCCCAGGAACTGTCAGTGGGTTTGCACTCTTTTCACAGGGAGACATTGCATTTGCCTGTTTCCTTCTGCCTCAATGCAGGTGTCTCCCGTATTCCTTCTAAGCAGCTCTTGCTCCACACAGGTTTTGCATAATAGGCTTAGACTTTGGCAAGGCAGGTCTTCCAAGGAAAAAAAACCTCCCAAAGAATGTGTGAAGGCAAGCCCAGCAGCTCCTGGGAGCAAGTCTTGGGAAGCTTAGGTTGTTGTTGGCCCGCAAAGCCTAGGGATGCTTTGGGAACCACTTAAGGAGACTGGGAAGGTCACATCCGCCAGTGTTGCAACCTCCTTTGCATAAGCTGAGAGACCTTGGTTTAGGTGATTAACAGGGTTATGTCTCACCTGTTTATATGAGGTGTAGAGTCAGAAAGGGTAGGAAGAGACTTCTTTGTGTCTCATCCCTGGACCCTTCTCCTAGAAGCTGCAGGAATACAGGGGAAAGGTGCTGGTGGGCCCAAACTGGTGAGAGTGGTGGCACCTTCTCTTCTCCTGCTCTCCTCCCTAAACCAACCAGGGGTGCATCAGACCCAGGGAGGGCTCCTAGGTAGAATTACAGATCTTCATGCAGAAGAGTCTGCTCAGAGAGGTTCATGGGTTCCTGGAGATTTGAGTGGGGAAGTGAGGATTCCCTGAGTGCTCCCCTGCACTCTTTAACCGCTTGTCACCCAAAGAAGCGCCTACTGCTGGTTGATCCAGCAGGAGGATGCGGGATGCAGCAGAGAAGTGGTCAGAAACTAAATCTCATCCAGTTTTTTACCACAGCTACAGCACGATGTGCTTGATGGGCTTTTTACTGCCCATCCCAGTCTCCCAAAATGCTTTAGCACCCCTAGAGTATTACGTAGTTGTTGGATTTATGCATGTGATCAGTACAGAGCAGGGTGTGGGCGCTGTTTTAATTAACTCTTAGTTACTGCTGCCTCTATGGTCAGGGCACAGGGGGACTCATGGAGGGGTATTCAGATCCTTGCCTCTGTCTGCTCTCCTGGCTTTTGCTTTTCATCAGATACTTCGAGAAGCCTGGGAATGAGGGTTGCTGGGAGCTACGTCTTGGCTCCTGCTGACCTGCTTGTCCCCGTGCTTGCTCCTTGCCTTGCAGGAAAATCATGGACTCAGGAGAGCTGGATTTCTACCAGCACACCAAGGTCTGTTCCAACACCTGCCGGAGCACCAAGATTGACCTGACCGGAGCCAGGGTGTCCCTGACCAGCCAGACGTCGACTGAGTACATCCCTCTCACTCCTGCTTCTGCGGATGGTATGTCCAGCCGTTCCTCACACCCTGAACAGGACCTTGGAAGCTTTAAAGCATAACGAATGCCACATAACCAATGCCCCTTATGGTTGCCCCTCTTGCTTTGTGGGTTGTTTGATCCTCTGTGTTCTCTCCCTGCTCTGGTGCAGGGTTCCCCATGGCAGAGTGAGGCAGAGGCATTGTTGGAGCAGTAGCTCCCCCGATTGCTCTGTAATGCTGCATGGCTCGAAGAGCTGCCCTTCTGGCCTACTGCTTCACCCCGAACTGTGCAGCTGAAGCAGAAACCTGCACTTAAGCTGTAAGAAAACAGTAGTCATTGCTCAATGAAGTCTCCTTCTACCCTCTCTGTTGTTCGGGTGCTGAGCCCACAGGGCAGGGATCAGCCCAGCTTCCGCTGCGTGGTGTGCCAGGGTAGGAATCCCTTCTCCTCCCCAGTTCTAACCTGATTTCTCTCAGAATAATTTAGCAGTTTTCATTTAAGAATTCCTGGCTGAATTATTATGGGGTTTGTCTGATGAAAGATTAAAGCAAACCAGTGGATACAACAGATTTTCATTTGCACTCACGCTTGTAAGTTATAAAACTGAATTTAAATGGAGCTGCAACCACAGCTAAACTCAATTTGACCTGTGATTACAGGCAAGTATTTCATTAGGAAGCTTTCTAATTTCCAAATACTTCTATATTTCTTAACTCCTTTTGCTCCTGAGAGTTAAGAAGATAAGAATACCCTCTCCAGCCCCTCGAAGAGCCCCACACCCTGAGCTGGTGGGGTCTGTGGGGGCAGAGCAAGGACAGGACGAGCCCCTAGGCTGGCTCTGCACAGCACCTTCGGCAGCACAGCCCGGGGCTGCGATGGGAAAGCTGATTCTGGCACGGTGCAGCCTCTCCTGAGCCCTCCCATTAAACAAGAACATCTGCTCACTTATGGGGACATGCTTCCCACGCCACTGGGCTGCGCTGGTATAACCAGAGCCCTGAGGCTGCAGAGTAAAGGAGCAGAGTAATTGGATTTAAAGACAGCGACTGAGATTTACAAATGCTCTGCGCAGCACTGCGGGTCTCTGGCTGGATTCCCATTCATCCCGCTCCTTCGCATGACTCAAATGACACCAGTTTTCTGGCTTTAAGGTATCAAAACCATGAAGCTGAAGGGAGGAAGCCTCCCTGCATCCCTGAGCAGCAGGGGTGATGGTCTCCCCATCAACACTTTAGAAACCCTCCACACATCCCAGTCTTGCAAACTGTAAGGTGGGCAAAAGAGGCTTGCCAAAAAAAGACTAAATCTGTTTGACTTTTGCCCTGAGCAATACTAGTGTGAATTTGAGGGAAAACAGGAGGGGAATGCTGCTTTTGGCCACGTGTCTTTGTGCAAGGGTTGTGGGAGTGATCCCGGGGGTGTTGCTCTCTGCTGTGGAAGAATAAGAACTACTGGCACAGCAACTGCTGGCAACTTCCCCGTCCGCTTGGGCGTCTCTTTCTGCTCAGCTTTGAGAGCTACGTTCAAATAAAAGTGATCTCGTGCAATAAAAAGAAGTCAGAGATGCAGTGAGAGTACTTCCCTCAGAAACAGCCTGTGAAAAATACAGAGAAAAATCAGGATTTGTTTTTTTTTTCTTTTCACCCTTGCTATTGGTTGCAGTGAATGGATCCCCAGCGACGATTACCATAGAAACGTGCGATGATGCCAGCGACTGGAGCACCAGCATCGGAGGTATGGCTTGAGATCCCACCAGGCTCAGCATCTCGGGGGCAGAGAGTGGAGGAGATGGACGGAGAGGGAGAAAGCAGGGATGAGGAGCAGGACCCTTCTTGCCAGAACAGCCGTGCTTGAGCTGCTACTGGGATTATTTGCTTGCTGTTCACTGGCACATAGTGCTGAGTTATATCCTGCCTGCATGTGGTTTGACTGCAGCAGCATCTTGGGGTGAGATTGCTTTGAAGCACTGCCATCTCTACCTAAAAAAAAGGTGGATGAGAAGCTCCACATGAGCCAGCAATGTGAGCCAGGAGCCCAAATCCAAACATGTCCTGGGCTGCATCCAAAGCAGTGGGACCAACAGAGTGAGGGAGGGGAAATGTTTTCCTATGAGGGTGGGGAGGCCCTGGCACAAGTTGCCCAGAGAAGTTGTGGCTACCCCATCCCTGGAGGTGTCCAAGGCCAGGTTGGATGGGGCTTTGAGCCCCCTGATCCAGTGGGAGGTGTTCCTGCCCATGGCAGGGGGTGGAACTGGAGGGGCTTTAAGATCCCTTCTAACCCAAACCATTCCATGATTCATTCTGCGATTCTACGGCAAAGTGTAGGTAGGGTGCTCAGTGTGGCTCTAGGGAAAGAAAAAATCAGAGGTGTCCTAAAATTATTCTTGCCCCTCTGTTCTGCTCTGAGCAATGGACTTTTCTATAGCATCAGTGTCCTGTTTGTGTTACAGAGGATGGGGAAAATGTAATTTTTCAGTTGCCCCTCCCTTGGGTACACAGTCTGGCAGGGCTTCGCCGCAGCATCCTGTACCTACAGCCTGTCAGGGACCAGAAGGGGAATACAAGGTCTATCACTTTTAAACCCTCTCTGAGGATTCTGAGGTTCTCCCTCACTTTCTTTTTCTCCAGATGACACCTTTGCTTTCTGGCAAGGCTTGAAGGACATGGGTCTCCTGGAGGAAGTCATCCATGAGTTCCACCAGGAGCTAGTGGAGACCATGAAGGGCTTGCAGCAGCGAGCGCAGGATCCTCCGCTGCAGCTCGGAGGTAAGGACCCTAGCACGGCCACTCAGAGCCAGCTTCAGAGAGGAGCTTGCAGAGATTTTTCCTCCTTGGGCATATCTGGATGGCACTGTGGGGACATAGTTCATCCTAACTGAATCCCATTTCTGGCTGCACCCAGGCAGGTGTGTGACACTTCAGAGGGCCTCAGTTCTCCAGTTCCCTGTGCATGGGGCTTCCTATCTGCTTGGACTGGACAAATGCTTGGCTTGGGAGCTGAGGTGGAATTTAGGCCACAGGAATAATGATGCAGTAACCAGCAGATTTCTTATCACATCTGCTAAGTGACCTCTTGGACTTTCTCGTGATTTCTCCTCTCCTCTCTTCCCTAGCCTCTTGCATTGCCCTCGTGCCAATTTTAAGTGTGTTTACTGTCGTATGGGTTTTTACCAAGCTGTAAATAGTTTGTGTGGGGAATTCTGCTTTCCTCAAAGATCTGTGTCCTTTTTTTAAGATGCTGTTTTACTCAACAACGTAGTCCACAACTTCGGAATGCTGGATCTGGTCAAGAAGGTCCTGGCCAGCCACAAGTGTCAAATGGATCGCTCGAGGGAGCAGTACACGCGGGATTTGGCAGGTACGCGCTTGGGACACACCGATGCTCTGGCCATCACTGCCAGCGCGTTCTCTTTCTGTGTAAGAAAGAGAGGTTTGGGTTAAAGCTGGTGCTTGCTAAACCAGCCATGGTGGGGCTGGCTGCTGCTCTAGGCATTGCCATAGTGCCTGGAAGCTTGTTCTGGGGCTGAGCTGATCCTCTCTCTCCAGCTCTGGAGCAGCAGTGTGACGAGCACCGCAAGCGAGCAAAGGAGCTGAAGCACAAATCACAGCATCTCAACAATGTCCTGATGACCCTCACGCCTGTCTCCGTCCCCACACCTTTAAAACGTCCCCGGCTGACCAGGGCCACCTCCGGACCAGCTGCCATCACCTCCCAAGTCCTGTCCCAGCCAGCACAGCTCGCCGTCACCCCTGGCGTGCCTGTCTCCCAGCTCACCAACCTCCCTCTTGGCAAAGTGGTCTCAACCCTCCCACCCTCGGTGCTGGGGAAGAGCCCATCCCAGCCTCCTGCTGCCAGCTCCCCAGCCTCCCCGCTGCTTGGCGGGTACACAGTACTGGCATCTGCCGGCTCCACCTTCCCGGGCACGGTGGAAATCCACCCGGACGCTTCCAACCTGACGGTGCTGAGCACGGCTGCAGTCCAGGACGGCAGCACAGTTGTGAAGGTGGTGAGCCCCTTCCAGCTGCTGACGCTGCCGGGACTTGGCACGACCATCCAGAACGTGACACAAATGGCTCCCAGTGGGAGCACAGTCGTGACCATCCCATCCGGTGCCACTGAAGCTGCTGGGGACGAGCACGCTGCTGCCACCATCGAGGTGACTGCAGTGGCCAACGAGGCAGAGCAGAAGTGAAAGGGAGGACTTGCCTGGAGGGACGCTGGCCGTGCCACTCTGGGTGGAACTGCCTTTTCTCTGGCTGCGCTGTGGGATGAGGAGCATGGGTTAATGACTCAGAGCTGCTCATATTGGTAATGAGGAGGCTCAGGTCAGAGGGAAGGAGGTGGAGGAAAGACACCTGGAGAAGGGAAAGGCTCTGCCCTGTTTAGAGGAGAGAAGAACAAAAAAAAGCTTATTTTTTTATAAAACTTTCCTCCCTGTTCTCTTGCAATAGTTATTCCATTCGAGCTCGTCAGCCCTGCCTTGTCTGCAGGCATAGCTGGAGCAGCGGCCGTTAGAGGAATGGGCAGGAGCAGGGGTGCAGGGCAGGGAGGTAAAGGTGAAAGGAGAAGCAGGCGAAATGCTGAGCAGGCACCGATCTGGCTGCCGAGGGAGTGAACTGCTGGGATGTTTTGGAGACCCAGCAGCTCCCCATCCCTGGGGGCTCCGGGAAGGAGAGGGGCTACCGAGAGTGATTTGTCCATGGGATGTGTGCAGTCATCAAGAGCGGGAAGAGGCTCTGTACAGCAACACAATTGTAAGCCCCAGGAGCTTGGCTTCTGCGTGTGACACTGGCTTTAGGTGGCAGAAACAAGCAGGAGCTCTTGTGACACTGGTCACAGGGTGTCCAGGAGCAGGGAGAGAGAAGCCCAGAGGGCTGGGAGTAACTGTTACTGCTGAAGATTTAGGGTCTTTTTGTAGTTTTCTCAAAACAAACAAACAAAAAAATCCATTCTTTGGGATTTTTTTTAAGCAAATGGCGATTTTTAAGCAAAACCCTTTGGTTGTGAGATCATGCTGTAAGGCAGAGGTGCACAGATGAACATTGAGAGGTGAGCCATACAGCAGTGCTCCGAGGAGCTCGCGCTCAGTAAGGCGGGGTGACCCTCATGTGGGATCAGGCTGGTCCCCGATCCCCAGCGCCTCGCAGGGCACCTCATCCCGCTGGAGCTGGGCACTGCTGTTCCCTCCGTACTGGGTTTTGAGCAGCTGTTCTCTATGGGGGTGCTCAAGCCCCCAGAAACCCTTTGACTCTGCGAGTCTTCCAGCTGCCTGGTCTCAGGACACACGCACGCTGCGGGGCTGCAGCGATGCTCTGTCTCCAGCTGGAAAGAGTCGAGTGCTTTAAGTGTTGGGGTTTCTACAACCTTGTTCTGGCAGCAGCAGCGACAACAGGTCACTTTAATGAGCTAATAAATATTTTTTTTTTTGAAAGAGCACTGCTGGTTTATTGGATTTCTGCATCCGGTTGTAAAGTGGGACTGGGTCGGGGCAGGAGCATGAATTCACTGTTAAATTTAAATGCACGCATGTGCTGTACGCACGCTGCTGTCTGCACATGGCAAAGATGCTCCAAGTGCTTGCGGATGGCAGGCACGTTGTGATGTGCTCTGGCTGTATCTGGGCTGTTTGCAGAATGTCTGGGATGCACTGCTGCATTTTGGGGTTTGTTAACCACAGGGGAGACAAAGGGGAGTTTTGTCTGAATCCTCTAGCTGTGTTAGGGGGTGATGGACTGGTAAAATGCTGGGAGGGTTGAAACTTGAGGAAGAATCCTTGGTTCTTGCCTTCCTTTGACAAATGCTGTTTTGCTTTGGCAGAAGGCGATTCTCCTGTTGCAGAGAGGATGAGAACAGTGTACATGGTGCTGGCAGAGCCTGAAATGTGACTCCAAAGTCTGATCAGCCAGGGGGCAGTTGGAGCAGAGCTGGCTGCACCCAGCACTGATAACCACCAGCTCCTTGAGCTGTATTTAATAGAGTTATGATGCGCAATCAGGAGGAAAAGTGATTTATTCCTCTAAGGCATTAGATTCTGTTTTGTTTTGGCCAAGCCTGAACCCGGGGCCTCAGCTGATTAGCAGGAGTCATGCCTCATCAAACGCTTTTCCCTCCCAGGCTGCCGGCTGTTAAGATATTGCAGTCATTTCTTCCTTGCTATCTCTGTACTTGGGACAGCGTTACTGTGTCAGACCAAGGGAATATAAAGGGTTATGATGACCGTGAACCTCTTCCTGCCTCTCCAGCGTGAACAGCATTGCTGAACCAAACCCAGGGCTGTGTTTCCAACCCAAAGTCCCCTACTTCCACATTGTGATGGTGAGTAAAGGGCCCTCTGGCCACAGGGACAGCTTTTTGCAGCAATGCCGGGGACTGAATGTGTTGGTGCATGTGCCCAGCCCTCGAAGGCTGCGGGCTGAGTGCCCTGCACCAGCCGTCTCTGCTTTGGACAAACCCATCCAGGGGCTGTGGGAGAAGAGGGGATGCCTGGGTTGGAGGGGGATAGCTGGAGGGGTCTCCTGGCTTCTCTTTAAGGGCGTCTGTGAGGTGGCAGCTAAGTGTAGGGTGGGGACAGGGTTTGTGGCATCTCCACATTGGTGTGAGCGGTGCTGGGGACATGACAGTGGGTGCTGCGGCACAGCTGGCAGCAGGCAGTTCTTCCCCACCTCCGCACACCTTTACCTGCCCCACAGACTATAGATCGCTTCCTGGGCAAAGCACTCCCAGAATGGGTGTACTTTGCCCTGCAAGGCAACACTTCCAAGGGATGTCAACAGCTCTCAAGGCAATAAAAGCTCTCCAGACAGATTTTGGCTGGTGCAACCCTCTCCTCCCTTTGCAGCAGTTTCCGGGGCAGCCAGACAGGGAGGTGCTTGGTGGGGCAGCCCTGTTCCCCCAGAGACATTGGCTGGGATGCCCCAGTTGTGTGCCAAGCTGCTGGGGCGGCTGTGGTGCTCCTGAGAGCCCCTGGTGCTTCCCCCCTCTGTGGAGGGCAGCTAGGTACTTGCAGGGTTGTTGGTAACCCAGGGTAGGGCTGGGGCTGAGGCTGGAGATGGAAAAAAACCCTAAGAGGTCATCAACAGCAAGCTGTGAACAGAGACTGTCAGTGCTTGGATAACTGGCCTTGGGTTGGATGCAGCAAGGATGCAGTCACTGGGGGCTTGAGCGAGATGCCCTGATCCGGGGGAAGACCCTGTGGTGATGGGGCTGGTTTTTCTTCCGCTTTGGTAGCCCTGGTGGTAACGCATCGCTCGTGGGGAGCATGTCCCACCTGCAGATCAGAGGCAGGATCTCCACGCAGGCCTGATGGCACCACCTGGGCTCTGCCTTGGGAGCCCCCAGGCCCTGCCCCCCCCCAGTGATGCTGCGCTTATGGGCTGAGTGCTGCCATGGAGCCAGGGTGGGCTCCCAGGGCTGCAGAGGGTGTCGTGCAACCCACAGCTGGAGCTTCAGGGTGAATCCCAGTGTGTCAACCTGCCCTGTGAGCCTGGGGTCCCTGCAGCAGGGCTGGGGCTCCTCTGTGCCCAACTGGTGCCCCATATGCCAGCCAGGTGCTGCTGGCAGCTCCTTCCCAGAGCTCCCTTGGATGCCCAGCCATGCTACCCTGTCCTCACCAGCACGGGGCCAGGCAACATCCCATGGGGGATCTGCTGTGCTCACAGCCAGGCGTGGAGGACTTGCAACCAGAATCAAATGACATAAGAGCTGCGGACGATTCATGCCAAGTCCCTGTTTTCCTCTAAATTCTAGTGATGGAGGCATGGCTGCTGGCATTTTCTCCGTGGGCATCTGTGGGAGCAGCCTGCAGCATTTTGGAAAGACCTGCAGAGGCTCCCACTGCCCGGGCATCCAACCAGCAGTGATGCAGGCAGAGCCGAGCCATGGTCCTGCTTCAACTGCTGCTGCCCACGGGTGCCCAGGGAGTGGGAGGCTACGAGAAATGGGCAGTTCTTCGGTTGCAGCGTGGTTCTGGGCTGGTTCAGGGGCGTTACTGGGGCAGGAGATGCTCCAGCATCTTCATGGGAAGGCCCTCCCATTTCCCAGCTTGTCCTTGGATGGTTGCGCAGGGCACAAACACCGCGTGCCCAGGTCCGGGGGGCTGCAGCTGAGCCCCTCCCTGGGGAGGCAGTGATAGTTCTGTCAGACTTGTCACCTCAGGAATGGAAACTGAAACTCAAGGCTTTCAGCTCGGTGTTTGTGTAACAGATTGAACAAATCTAATCAGCAGATGCCGGGTTTTGGCTCTTCCCCACCCTGATGCTGCTCATGCAATGACGTAGCTTTGCCTCCTCCCTGCTCTGGCTGCGCCTGCCTGGCCCAGGCAGAGCCTTCCTCCCCTCTGCCGGCTGGAGATTAAGTAACAGCAGAGCTGGCTTCTCCCATGGGATTCTTCTCTGTTTCTGTCGTCTTTTTATGCATGTTGGGCAGGGCCAGAAGCTTTGTATAAGGTGGTGAAAGCTGTTTGCTCTTGGACCTGGAGCTCAAGAGAAAATATCCTGTAAAATCAGAGTGAAACCTCCAAATCTCACCTGTAAAATCAGAGCAAAGCCTCAGTGCCAAGGCTGCTCTGCCTGGGTGAGGCTGGCACTGTGCATCCTGGCACTGTGCGCCCTTGGGTAGGGAAGGGTGGGTGTTTGAGGGTATTTTGTTTTTTCTCTCTGTCTGATGATGCCTGAGCTCTTACAGAGACATTTGCTGTGGTTTAGAGTTGGTGCTGTGGAGAGGACAAGTTCTGCTTACAGGCCGCACAGAGCAGGATGGGCTCCGTCACTGCTGCACATCTCAGTGCTCGGGCTCAGTAGGCGCCAGGGCTGGGGATGAGAGCTAATGACTTCCTAAACTCTTTGGCCTCTCTCCACTCCAGGGCTGCATCTTCACAGAGGAAGGGGCTGCTCCCTTCCTACACAGGGATGGAGCCCCCATGCTCCAACCAATAACAGTTCTCATGGCAGTGGCAATGAAAAGGCCAGGAGGCTCCTTCCTGCACAGGAAAGCCAAGCACGGAGGCTCTGCAGGGTCAGGTCCTGCTGCAAGGCTGAGCTGCTCACTTGTTCCTTGCTGGCGAAACTCAGAGCAGGGTGCAGCCCTGCAGCTGTGGAGCAGCCATCCCGGCCACGGGACCGGTGGTAGCCAGGGCATTGGTGCACAGACCAGGTGAATTTGCTGCCCAGGGTACAGCTGGTTCCCACAGCCACCTCCCACTCTGGTGGGGTCCATCCAGCATCCAAAGGTCTGGGCTGCCCTGTACCCCTCCTCAAGTGCAAAAGCCCTCTTCCCTCAGGGCTCCTTGGGATGCTGTTGTGTGAGAATCAGAGAATCATGCAATGGTTTGGGTCGGAAGGGACCTCACAGCCCATCCAGTTCCACCCTGTGCCATGGGCAGGGACACCTCCCACTGGATCAGGGGGCTCAAAGCCTCATCCAGCCTGGCCTTGAACACCTCCAGGCAGCCACCACTTCTCTGGGCAACCTGTGCCAGGGCCTTCCCACCCTCACAGGAAAATGTTTCTTCCTAAGATCTCATCTCAATCTCCCCTCTTTCGAGCTTCAAACCATTCCCCCTCATCCTATCCCTGCACTCCCTGATTAAGAGCCCCTCCCCAGCTTCCCTGTAGCCCCTTTCAGTGCTGGAAGGCTGCTATGAGGCAGCAGGCTTGGGCTCCCTCTAAGGCAGCCAACGGGTGCGACTGCACAAGGCAGGAAAGTTAAAACCACCGTTCCTCTTCCTCCTTCTTTCAATGTTGACAAACATGCCAGAAACCAGTCCCTGCCTCTCCTTTCTCCCCTGCTCCTGCTGCCGGCGTGCCCCAAGGGCTGGTTCTTGGCTCCTCAGCATTTCCTCCTCCCACTTGTTTTGAGGTTGAGCTTTTATTTCTCTTTATTTCCCTTCCCGACGCTGGCTTTGTGTTGGGGCATCTGCGTGGCATCACCAAGCACGATGAGCCCATCCCTCAGCAGGGTTTAACAACATTGCTGTCGGCAGGGAAACTTTCCTTCCACTGCTTGCAATCTTTTGCAGTCGCTCATAGTTGGAGGCGTGGTATTTGTGTCTGGTTGCTTTCCAGGGCGCACAGCTGGTCATCGGCATGAAGATAATTTTATTAGGTGGGAAGGCTTGGGCCTGGCCACATCGCTGTGTTGAGCACAGCATCCGCTCTGCAGGTTGGTGCGTTTGGGAGCCTCTTGTCTGGGCTCGTGGGACAATTCTCTGCTGAAGCCCCTGTGCTGTGGTCCTGGGGCTGAGAGGGGACTTAGAGGAACTTTCTTGGCTTTTTATGTAGATGGGTGTAGTTTGGGGAGGTTCTTAGGCTGCAGTGTGAGCAGGGCTGCTGCGATTGCCAGATATTGGCGTGTACCACCCTCCAGTTTACAGCAGCACCAAACCAAGCAGGGAGAGGATGCTGCCCTGTGCCACACTGGGGCTGCTTGAGCTGCTGTGGAGTTGGCTGGGCAAAGCTGGGAAGGAGGCAATACTGGGGAGCTCAGGACCCCCATATCCCAGAGCTGAGTATCAGACGATGCCAGGCTCCTGCAAACCAGGGCTCTTGTCACCAAAGGGTGTGGGTGCTGCCCATGCACCCCTTATAGGGGTGGATTTGGGTTTTTTTAGTTCAGCCTTGTGCACCTGGGTATAGGGAAGGAAATGGAAAACGAAAGTGATGCTGATGCACAGAAAGGAAACCGGAGCTTTGCCCCTCCCAGCAGAGCTTTTAAAGCGGAGCCCGTCGGGTCTCCGGGCTCCCGAGGACTGGTACCACTTTGTTCCCTTTATTCTCCCCCGGAGCAGCCGGTACCGCCGCTCCCGGGCGCTGAAGCTGAGATCCCCGACCCGCGGCGGGTGAGCGGCCCCGGGGAGCTGGGGCGGGCGGGGACCGGGACCTGGGGTGCGGGATCGGGGGGGAAGTGGGCGTCCTGGGATGCGAGCTGAGACGCTGCACCCCCTGCCCGGTGCCAGTACCAGTGCTGGCTCCCCGGAGCGCGGGGATGCAGGATGGGGATGGAGAGGCGAGGGCGTGTGGGGATGCAAGATGGGGATGGAGAGCAGAGGGCGTCCTGGGATGCTGCTCCCCCAGCCCGGTACCAGCTCCCGCCGGTGCTGGGACCCTCGGTGCCAGTAGCCTCGGTGCCGGTACCGGTGTCCCCTGGGTCCCTCCGGTTCCCCCGATCCGGTGCCGGTGCTGCGTCCCCCCGGTGCTGGCTTCCCTCGCCCGGTGCCGGCTCCCCCCGTAGCGGCTCCCCCCGGTTTCTGCGGGCGGGGCGGGGCGGGGCCGCCGTGATGCAATTTCCGCGAATTCCAGCCCCGGTTTGAATGCGGGGAGGCCCCAAGAAAGAAACTGGCGGCAACAGCGTGTGCCCGGGTCCCCCCAGGGCTGCGGTGAGAGCGGCGAGGGGGGCTGCGAGGGAAGAGGGAACTGTGGGGCGCTCTGGGGGACTGCGGGGTGCTGGATGCTGGTGGGTGCTGCGGGACTCCGGGGGCTCATCCCGCTCAGTTCGCGTCTGTTCCTGTCCCAGCACGGAGCTTCCCTGCCTCAGCATGCTGCATCCCTGCCCCAGCTCTCGGTATCCCAGGTTTCAGCATCTCTGCCCCAGCTCAGAACATCCTCGCTCTCAGCATCCCTACCCCAGCTCAGAACATCCCCGCTCTCAGCAACCCTACCCCAGCTCAGAACATCCCTGCTCTCAGCATCCCTGCCCCAGCTCAGAACATCCCAGCTGTCAGCATCCCTGCTTCAGTACGCAGCATCCCTGCCTCAACATCCCTACTCGGATGTCAGCATCCCTGCCTCTGCTCTCTGCATCCCAGCTCTCAGGAACCGAACCCCAGCATCCCTACCCCAGCTGGAGCACTTTCAGGGTAGGAGAGAATGGTTGTGGTCAGGTCTTGGGGGTGCAAAGCCCCGGGCTGGAGGGCACAGAGTACCCAGCCTGGCAGGGGTGTGCAGTGGTGCCTCCAATGAGCAGCTCTCCCATCCTTGTTACCACTTCTGAGCTTTGGGAATGTGGCCTGGGAGCTCCCATTAAACTTTTTGGAGTTGGCTAAGGCAAATGAAGTGGCTGGGGAAGGAGGTGCCTGGGGTCTGTGCATAAAGCGAGGGATTCATGCCTGCCCACCGACTCGCTTTGCAGCAGCCAGGCTGGCAGGACCACACTGTCTCTGGGTGGGGTGTGGAATGAACCGTCTTGTTGGAAAAAGCTGGAGAAAGGAGGGCCCCCACCAACTTTTGAAGTCGATTTTGCCCAGGAGGGAAGTACCGGAGGGGCTGTGGTTTCGGTGCAGCCTGGATGATACCTGCAGGCCATGGAGTGGCACGGGGCAGCATCGCCGGGGCAGCATCTGTGGTGCAGTTCCTCTTCCACGGGTGCCAAACCCTTCCAGCCACACTATTTGCATACAGAGCGCTCAGGGATGCTGCCCTGGTCTCACCACTGCTCTGAGCGCTCACAGCTGAAAGGAAGAAACTCCCTGGGTGCCCAGGTCCGCTATTTGGCCAGGTCTGATAACTGAAGTGCAGGGCTGTGGATCCCCAAGGTGTGTGGTCCTCTAGGTGTGTCTTGTCCCCATCGCTGCAAGGGGCTGTCCTGGCACTCTGAGCCACATTGCTTGCTCTGATCGAGGGGTACATGGTTCGCCCCAGCGGAGCATGTTGCCTAATCTCCTGTCAATAATTAATTGAGGCAAGACCTGACAAGAAGGCCACCTTCCTGCTGGTGGGCTGGGGTGGCAGAGCAGCAGGACTCGGCTACAGAAGCACAATAAGAATTTCTTTGCCACGGCCACGCTTCATTTTGCCATTTCCAGGGAAATGTGATTATCCTTTGCGTCAGCACAGCCCCGCGAGGCGCCTGCCAGGGAACAGTGCTCGGACATAGCATGGCCTGGCCCTGAACCGAAGCTTCTTCCCGAGCGTGGAGGAAGTGCTGTTTGCAAAGACAATGCCATGGTTTGGTTTGGTTTGCAGCGAGGCTGGACTGGTGTGTGTGTCCGTGTCGATACCTGGGGAGGGTACATGCAATTGGCAGAGATTTGCCTGATGGGGCCGTGAGCCTCCATGAGCGTGTGCAGAGCTGGACATGCAATAAAGCAGCCTCTCCGTCTGCCAGGGTGACTTGTTTCAGTCCTCAGTGATGCAAGTGGCTTTAAATGCCAGGCTGGGCTTTTCAGGACCACTGCAAAGAAGCTTGTTTTTTTTAAAACATACAAAATTCAGCTTGCAAATTGCAGTCTGTGGCTTGCCAGTGAATATTTCTCTCAATCAGCTCCCAATTTCCGTGGGGCACTTGGATTTTGCCCTGTTGACAGGGTTTTATTATCAGTAGGATGGCTATTGGATGGTGTACCTCCCCAAGCTTCCTTGTTCCCTGCATCTTCCCTCTGCCCGGGCTTGGATTGCAAAAGCTCCCAAAAGCTCTATTCTGGTGTAGGATGGTTGTAGAGAGAAAAAGGCTTTAATTTGTCCTCAGTGCTGGTGCTGCAACAAAGACTTTAAGAAGAGTTTGCACTTCCCCTTCCTCTTCCCTCCAACCTCCGGACCCAGGATGTTGTTCTGGCAGCTTGCTCAAGATCAAAGGCTTTCTTAAAAAAATAAACAGCCAAGGAATTGACCTTTTCAAGGCAGAATGTTCCCTCTTAACTGGGAAACTGGGGTGCCCTGCCTTTGGGATGAATACAAGCGGTAGCCTGACTGTCCTGTGCAATCTTTGTGGGAAGTTCTAAAGTGTTTAACTGAGCAGATCGGTGATGTTGCTGCTGTAGGAGCACATCTCCGCTAGACTCTGTGGTTGTGGACGTGCTGGGACCGGCGAGCTTGGCTCCTGTTCTGTGAGCCAAGTGCTGGTGATCAGATTTCATCCTCTCTTGTGTGCATTACTGAGGTATTTTGGAGTTTCCACTCATGTGAATGTTGCACAGATCCTGACTGTGAGTGCTTTTCCCTGGAGGACTTGTCCTAAGAAAGAGAATATCAGATGAAGGAAGATGAATCTGCTATTGGAGGGAAACCAGAGTGTTCCCAAAGCCACAGATGTCAGCCCCAAAATAAGTGCGCTGCTCACCCCCATCAGCTTCAAAGGAGCTAAAAACTCTTCGAGGCTGAGTGTGACCTCTGGTCCCTCTCTGGGTGTTCCTGCTGGCTGTGGTTCAGCAGCAGCCTGGCCCCACCAGCCTCGCGCTGCGCTGTCCTTCTCTGCCCTCCCCTCCTGTCTTGCCCTGTGCAGAGTTTCTGCAGCAGGCTGAGCCCGCGGCAGTGAGGTCTGTGCCCCTACCTTGGGGGCACCCCTACCCTTAGTTCCAGCCAATTCCTGACCTCCCAGGGAAAGCTGTGTGGAAATGCTCCCTCTTAGCATCACGCTTTGGACAAAGGCAGTCTCTCTAGGCTGCAGGAGGGATATTTGTCCTCTTGAAAGGTGCAGGGTTTCCCCTCCTGCAGTCCAGCACGGCATCCTGTAGGGCCATGCTCAGGGCAGCCCCTGTCTCCCCAGACTGCTGCCTTGGTTCCTGATGAGCAGGGGTTTTCAGGTGTTTGTGTTCTGGAGTGCTCAGCACAGGAAGGACGTGGATCTGTTGAAGCGAGTCCAGAGGAGGCCACGGAGATGATCCGAGGGCTGGAGCACCTCCTCTCTGAGGACAGGCTGAGAGAGTTGGGGTTGTTCAGCCTGGAGAAGAGAAGACTCTGGGCAGACCTTAGAGCAGCCTTCCAGTACTGAAAGGGGCTCCAGGAAAGCTGGGGAGGGGCCCTTGGTCAGGGAGGGCAGGGATAGGATAAGGGGGAATGGTTTTCAGCTGAAAGAGAGGAGGCTGAGATGAGATCTTAGGAAGAAACGTTTTCCTGTGAGGGTGGGGAGGCCCTGGCCCAGGTTGCCCAGAGCAGTGGTGGCTGCCCCATCCGTGGAGGTGCTCAAGGCCAGGTTGGATGGGGCTTGGAGCTCCCTGATCCAGTGGGAGGTGTCCCTGCCCATGGCAGGGGGTTGGAACTGGTTGGGCTTTGAGGTCCCTTCCAACCCAAACCATTCCATGATTCTATGAAGAAACACTGTAGCCTGTGCAAGGCATTATTACCAGCTCCATGAGCTCATGACTGCTGGTGATGTTTAGGTCCAGGGTCACGCTGTGCCCCACAAAAGCAAGGGAAGGAGAAGTGGGATGCAGCACGTGGGTGATGCTGCCTAAGTGGGACCATGGTTTGGGTGGTTTGTAGGTGCCATGGCAGGGCTATGCTGCCCATCGGGCTCTCAGCTCGTGCTGCAAGTGGGGGCTGCCAGCCTGCACAGCAGTGCTGCAAGCAAAGGGTTGGAAACAGAGGCACAGAGATGAGTTGAGGTGGTTTAGCTTGTGGTGTGGAGAGCTGTCAGCGTGGCACAGGGACTCGAATCATGGTGGAGGAAGAGCCAGCGCCACTGTGGGACTTCACCGCAGACTCTCACAGCTTACTGAAACAGAAACCAGCAGTTCTGCCCAGCGCCAGGCTCGCTGCCAGACCTTGAGAGATAAACAGGGCTGGTGTTTACCCACAGAACGTGTGTCCAACCTGCTGCACAGCAGAGCCATAGCGTGGGGTGATTTCCTCCTCTCTCGACAGCGGATGGGTGCTGTGGCACTGGAATGGGATGTGAGGAGCTCACCAGTGGTGAGCTGGGAGGGTGGGTGATGCTCTGACTGCTTCCCACCTGCAATAGCAGCTCGATGCTGCCTGGAGCTTCAGGAGGAGCAGCAGCAGCACCACTCTGCCTGCCTGCTCCCTGAGCACCTTGTTTATTCCAGAGGTGGGAAAAATAGTCTTAACTAAAAGTGGAAAGTATTTCTGGGGAAGCAGCACAAAGTTTGCCCCCCTGCTCTGTTGTCTGCCAGACCACAGCTGTAAAAAACACTTATCCCCTTGTCTTGCTGGGAAGCTCGTCCTGGGTGGCTGTGGGTCAGGAGCCCAGGTGGATGCTCGGCACGAGGCCGATGGCTTTCCTTGGCAGCACACCCTGCCCACAGGTCCAGTGGGTGCTCCCTTCACCCCAGGCTGTGTGGCCCCACCACGAAACCCTGCGGCATCATTCCCAGGGATGCTCCCGGCCTCTGGTTACCCAGGAAACTGCTGGCAGATGCCGGAGCCGGTGGTCGGGGAGGGCAGGGAGCCGTGAGTCACCTTCCTCACCGCCTGAGCTCTCCCAGCTGGATGTTTACAGAGGTGCTGGCCGGAGGAAATGCTGGTGGGTCCTTGTTCCAGCACGCCTGCCTCCCAGCCTTGGGTGCTGCAGCCAAGGAGCAGAGGGTGGTTGATTTGTTAATTAACTCTGATTAATCTTTTGTGCCACAGAGGGATGTGGGCCAGGGGCTTGGAGCTGGGTTTCTCCTGCTTAGCCTGGGCTGCATGGCTGGACCCAGCAGAGAGCAGGGAAAAGAAAGAGAAAGTTGGCAGGATTGAACCGAGGCTGGGGAGGCACCGGCAGCGGGAAGAGGAAGTCTAGTTGTCCGGTTGTGGTCCTGGAGGAGGTCAGTGGTGGCTGTGGGGAGTGTGCAAGGCCCTCCAGGGGAGCCTCCGCTGCAGCCGGCTCTCTCACGTTGGGTGGTGGAAGCCAACGGGCTACAGGCTGCAACACACCGGCACCGAGCTGAGCTCTGCCAGAGCCCTCTGCCTGTCTCCTGTGGGACACGGTGCCCTGGGACACGGGCTGGTGAGTGAATGCAGTAGGGCCAGCGCATCGGGGTGGACCCCAGGAGCTTGCATGCCAGGGTGAGGGTGACTCTGGGTTCCTGGCTGCTGACTGGTGGGCAGGGCTGGGCTGTGCTGGTGCCTTGGCATGTGCCCAGCCAGGGACCGGCTGATGGTTCCTGCTAAGTCGCTTGTTCCTCTTTTCTTTGTCAGGCTTTGTGAACTCACACCAATGGCCGGCAGGTATGTAGCAAGCTAGGAAACAGCCGCCTCGTGGTGCCTCCAACCTGTGGCATCAGCGTGTAGGAATTTCCCGCTGTTAATTTTGCTCCAATCCAGTCACCCCTAAGGATGCCAATGGCAAATGGCCCAGCGGTGTCGCTGGGCAACCTCCAGCAGCAACTTGAGCTGCGCCTGGTCTGCTCCAAGTGCAGCGTGAAGGAGAACGAGATCACCTACCACCTGCGAGATGTGGAGCACAAGTGCATGTACGAGATCCTCCTGGCTCGCCGCCGCCGGAGCACAGTCTGGAGGAAGGTGTCCAGGCGGCCAGGCTTCCCTAACCCAGCCCACTACGCGGTCTGCAGGTTCTACGTGGTGGGGCAGGGCTGCATCAAGCACATGAGCCAGTGCACCTTTGCCTGGAGCCTGGAGGAGGCCATGGTCTGGAACTTTGAGAGGGACCAGCAGCTGGAGCGACGCCGGCTGAAGGCAGTGGTGCTGCAGGCACAGCTTGGGGGTTGCGCCACCACCACCGCCAGCATTGCCGGCGAGATCGCCAGCGAGTTTGGGGGGCAGTTCCAGGAGATCTGTAGGCGTTGCTTCTTGGGCTGCCCCCAGCGCATCTCAGTGGGAGGCCAGGGGTGGCTCTGCGAGTTCCACCAGACCTGGGACCCGCTCCTGGTGCACGTGGTGTCAGACAGCCGGCGGAAGCAGCAGTACACAGCCATCCGGCCCTGCCCCGAGTTCATGCCAACCCTCAGCTACTGCAGGTTCATCTCCAGGGGCAAACCCTGCAAGCACAGCCTGCAGCGCTGCTGGTACGCGCACAGCGACGTGGAGATGGCTGTCTGGGAGGCCGAGAGAAAGCACGGCTTGGTTCGCTCCGACCTGCTGCCAACCGCAGGGACCTGCAGCACCAATGGCAAGCTGCCAGCGCCTGCGCCGGTGCATTTTTACTGCCGGCTCTGCCTGGTGACCTTCAGCTCTCAGGAGAGCTTCGAGAGCCACTGCTCCTCTGTTGAGCACGTGCAGATGCTCTCAGCAGACACCTCCGTCCAGTGGGTCCACCGTGCGCCACCACTTGGGCTGACCAAGTTCTCGCTGTGCAGCAGGTAAGGCATTGATGCCATGTGGTGGGGAAGAGGGCAGGGCAGTTCTCCAAGGGTCCCTGTGCCACCCGGGATGTCTCTCTTCCCACAGAGCGGAGGTGTGTGAAATGGGGAACAGCTGCACCAGGGCTCATTCCACTGAAGAGCTACATGAGTGGATCCAGAGGGTAAAGGTTGCTGTGAAGAAAAAGAAGCAAGCCATGAAGGAAGGGCTGTTGTCCTACCAGGACCGGCTCATCGCTGAGTATCGGACGTGCTCCAACGAGGTGTTGATTGTGAGTTTGGGGAAGCAGGGTGGAAGTGTGTTAGTCTGTCATAGCCTGGCATATCATGAGAAGCCTCTTGTGTAAGAGCTTGAGAATGGAGCCCTCCACTCACCTTTCTAGCAGTAATGCAGAAAGAATAGTGGAACCGTAGAGTTGCAAAGGTTGAAAAAGACTTCTAAGGTTATCAAGTCCAACCATCAACACAATACCAACGTGCCTATTAAAACTGTGTCCTGTAGTGCCTTATCTATGCATTTTTGAACACCTCCAGGGATGGAGACTCCACCACTGCCCTGATGTTGCATCCCTGTTCCCTCAATCCTTTTGAGACATCAACCTGGGAGCTTCCTTAGGGTACTCAACCATGGTGCTCTGCTGTGGGTCCTTTCATTTCCAAAAGCTGCTGCATGGGGTTTCTGAGCAGCAGTGGGTAAGGACTGAGTGTGAGGATTTACTGACTGTTCCCTCTCAGGAGGATGTAGAGAAAAGGAAAAGGATTAAAGTAGCCCCATGGAGGGCTCTGCAGAGTGTCCGTCCCTGGGATGTTGCCCTCACTCCCACTGCTTTTGTGCCTCCCTGGCAGATGGCTGAGCATGTCGAAGGCGTCAGAGTGGTGTGCGAGCAGCCCCTGCATGTGCACTCGGAGGACAGGAGGATGAAGTACCAGTGGAAGTTCAAGGTCCACTCCCAGGTAAGCCCAGCCTGTGAGCCGCCGGCAGCACGTGCTGCTGTGCACAGTCCTTGTCCTTTGGGTGGATTTTTGGTTTGCTTATTTAATTATTATTTGTGCAAGGGGCAGGAATATAGGGATTGGGGATGTTGGAATGAGGACATAGGTTGGGTATTTGGAAGCAGCTCAGGTGGTGCCTGAGCTGGAGCCGTATGAGATGGGTGCAGCCACTGTGTCTCCTGTCTCATCTTGTGTGTTTGGGCTGGGGTGAATCTGGCTGCCCTCAGCACCTCCCACATGTCATCATAAATGATGAGATTCAGCCTCTTTCCTGTCTAGGATTTTGTGGGTGTTGGGGGCAGGAGGCTGGGTCTAATTCTCCTCTCTGATAGAGGAGATTTCCTGATTGTAGCGGACTCCTCAGTTGCTATAAAACTAAAACCTGAGGTTAAGAGCTTAAAATAATTACTGTGGGGTTGTGTGGGGAATAAGCTTCTTCCAGGAGAATTTCAAGGGCACTGTAGGTCCAGTGTGGCATTCAGTTCCTGCAGCAGCTTTCAGTAGGAAACGCTGCTGGGAGGACCTCATCAGCCTCTGGGGTTGTCCTGCGGGCTGCCCTCACCAAGTCCCTGTCTTCTCCTCAATCGGCAGATGCCTCTGCAGCACGTGGCGCTACTGAGGCGGGAACCTGGAGTCAACTTCTACCTCTCAGGAAATGGGCTTTCCTGGGGCCTCCAGTACCTTCGAGGGGAGCACGTGGCCACCCTGCCTTCCTCGCCACCCACCATGCTGGTGGAGGTCTGCATGGAGTGCTGCACGCTGGGCGTCTTCGAGCAGTGGGTGGTGTTTGATTTTGGCAAACGCCCAGTCCTCATTCAGAAGATCAAGGTGAAGGTGGGCCGGCGGGAGGCCCCCCAGCACATCCCCGGCAGCAGGGAGAGCAGCCGCCCCGTCAACTTCGTGCGATGGGATAGAGGTAACCGGATCATCGTTCCCAGTGTGCCAAGGACCAGTGAAGATATGGATCTGCTGGCCAAGTACAAACCTCCTGCTCTCGCGCTGGACTGCAAGCACAAGGGTAATGAGACGGTTCCCATCACCCATCTCAACTATCGTGAGAGGATGCACAGCTTCCTATTCCGCGAGGAAGAAGCTGAGCAGGCTGTAATTGCCAAGTAAGTGCCAGGTGTGGATCCAGAGGGAATCCTTCTCACTGTGGACACAGGCCTATTGTTAGCCCTTGGGACCATGCTGCTACTGAAGTCTCTGTCCCTTCTGGGTTGGGTCCTGGGGCACCTTCCCAGGGAAGCGGAAACCTCTCCAGACAGATGTCTTGCTCGAAGGGCTGGGTCTTGTCCTGGCACCAGGGATTAAACAGAGGCATGGTTTCTGTCTCTTTGTGCTCAGGGGGCTGGTGGACCCTCCCTTAGGGTAGGTGGCAATCCTCTGCAACAGAGAGGGTGATTGTGGATGGACCGATGGGCCAGTTCTCTGCTGTTCATTTGGGTGTTTCCTCCTTCCAGACTCAACCTGCGGGTCGTCATCTCGCTGAGTCCCATGCTGCAAAGCCTCTCCATGGGGATGAAGTTTGCCGTCTCCGGTGAGCTGTTTGCTGAAGTGCCTACCCCTTATAACCTCTCGCCGGACACAGACGAGGGCTATCTGCTGAGCAGATCTGTGCCCACTGCTTTCCTGGCACTCGACCCACCCGTAGACAATCGGATTTACGAGGTTACTGTGGAGCATAAAGCCACCACAGAGAAGACCATCTGGCTACAGATACCAAAGAGATGTTGCTCAGAGCTGAACTTCAAGCCAAACACCTCTCACAGGGTGGAGATCCAGTTCCAAATTGACCAGCTACTGTTCCGGCAGTGGCACCAGGCTGTGGATCGCTTATTGGATGAGAAGCTGGTCCTACCAGATGTCGCCAGTTGCTCTATCCCCTACTGTCTTGGGTCACCACAGAAAGGGAACAGCAAGCAGAAACTAGCCATCTCCTTCATCACGGGCCAGTCAACCACCAGGCGGCAGGTCCCACCTCTTCTCATCTATGGGCCTTTCGGCACAGGGAAGACGTTCACCTTGGCCATGGCCACCATAGAGATCCTCAAGCAGCCCAACTCGCGGGTGCTGATCTGCACTCACACTAACAGGTTAGCAGAGGGTGAGGGAAGAGGCAACCAGAGTCATGGGATGAGTCTCTGCACTGGTCCAGTGCTTGTCTGACAGGATGAGCTGAGATGTATGAGATGGAGCTGAGCTCTCCTTTTCTTGATAGACATTTCAATGACTAGTTTAAAGAGATCCATTTTTGTTTAGTATGTCTTAAGCTGTTCTAGCACTTCCTGCTAGGAAGAAGCCTGGCATGCATGGAAGTCTTTGTGGAAGAGGCAGCACATTCCTGCCTCATTATGAAATGGGGATGGGGTTGGAGAGGCTGGTTTTCCTGGCCTTCACTGTCTACCGGAAGAGGAGAAAGCCGTTGCCTGACCTCGCTAGGATGATATTGTGCTCCACTTGCCCTTGAAGCCTATTGTGTTCTGTGTACATGCCAGTTTTTTTACTTTTTCCTGGAAGAGTTTGTGGAAGAGGAAATGCAAAACTGGTCTGACTGCCTCTGAATCCGCCTTCAGGGAAACCAGGCCATGAGTGTTAAAATTAGAGCAGTTACACTGAAAAGACTGTCCACATCCGATCCTGCAGGCAGTGACTGCCTGAGTTTTTAATGTATAATAGATGGGTGACTGCTAATCTTAGCCTGTTTCAGGCTGTCTGGTTGCACTGAACCTTCTTCTGCAGATCTTATGTCACCTGCCCAGGCTGAAGGTGGTCAGTTGTCAAAGGAGAGGTGCTGGGTCATGTCTGTGTGACTTGGCCCTAGACAGAAGCAGTGCCATGGGTTTTGTTTGGTGCATTGCATTTCTCCATATGACCATCAAGAGATGCCCTAGTCTTCAGTATCAACTCCTATTTTAAACTGTACTCTCAAAATAGGCTTGGAATTGGTGGCTGCGTAAACACCGGCTTTGCGCATATGTGGATGTCTCCTGAGACAAGCGCGTTGTCAGCCAGAGCTGGGGAGAGCTTGGGTGCATGTCAGTGCATGATCAGATGGTGCTTTGGGATGATGCACATAGTGCTGAGAATGGCACTTACAGTTCCTTGAACGCTTCCCCTTCTGTTCCCCTGCAGCGCTGCTGACATCTACATCCGGGAGTATTTCCATAACTACGTGACCAACGGGCATCCGCGGGCTGTTCCCTTGAGGATTATATCCACTGACCGTCCCACCAACATGACGGACCCCATCACTCAGATGTACTGCTGCCTCTCACCAGACCAGCGCTCCTTCCGGCACCCCACGCAGGCAGAGATAGACAGGCACCACATCATTATTACCACCTCCACGTTGTCCAAGAATTTGAAGGTTTCCCCGGGCTACTTTACCCACATCATGATTGATGAGGCTGCTCAGATGCTGGAGTGCGAAGCTTTGATTCCACTCTCGTATGCCACTTTTGAGACCCGGATTGTCCTTGCCGGGGACCACATGCAGATAACCCCAAAGCTGTTCTGCGTTGGTGATGGACAATCTGCTGATCACACCTTGTTAAACCGACTCTTTCAGTTTTACCAGAAGAAGAGGCACGAAGTGGCCATGAAAAGCAGGATCATCTTCAATGAGAATTACCGTTCCACTGCAGGCATAATTGAGTTTGTCTCCAAGCACTTCTACATTGGGAACGGCAATGCTATCCAAGCCAGTGGCAACATCCCACCCCATCCCGAAATCTACCCGCTTGTGTTCTGCCACGTGTCTGGTGTGGCTGAAAGGGATATGTCCATGATTTCTTGGCACAACACCTCCGAGATAATACAAGTGATTGAGAAGGTGAAGGAGATCTATCAGAGGTGGCCAGATGAGTGGGGTGTCCGAGATCTGAAGAGGATCTGTGTGGTCTCCCATGGAATGCAGGTATGTAGAACCATGTGTTTCCCAGCTAAAGGGGTGATGGATGCACTACTGACCACTCTGAACACTCCCCGATGAATGCTGGGCTCTATTTATGATAAGCCTGTCTCTAGTGCTAGCAAGAATAGGGAATCGGGGGTCTTGCATGCCACCAGTGGTTTTTCAAGGTGCTCTCCGTTTGGGTAGAATGTTATGGGTGGCTGGAGCAGAGATGCCTCATGGTGGTATGCTTTAGTTGAAGATTTCTTTCAGCACCCTCTAGAAAGGTTAACTATAGGGCAGCCTGGCTAAGGCAGCCCAGGACGTGTGGCTGCTGTCGAGTAACTTCGGCAACCTGTAGCTGAGCAGGGACCTGGGTGTTGGGTGAGGGGCATTTCTGAGCTGAAACTGTATTCAGTTCTGCCGATTTCTTCCTTACCAGGTTTCTGCAATAAGACAAGAGCTGAGGAGGAAGCAGCTACAAGATGTGGTGGTAGAAAACTATGAGAACTTGCCAGGTTTGTGTCTTATGCCATAGCTGATTGTGCCTGGCTGCATTTTGAGGTCTTCTGTGTGCAAGGGAGAATTTTTTCACTTGTGCTGGTGGACAAGAGAGTCTATCGCAGCTACAGCCACTGTGGAATGAGCAGGGGAAAAAGATGCTGGATCATTAGCAGAGGTCTTTCTGGTGTCTTAACGTTGTCCTAAAATGCAAAATACCTCTTTGGGAGGGTGTGTGTGGTGCTGTAGGTAAAGCACCCCTCCCCTTCCCCATGGCTCTGCCACCACTGCAGCCCACGTAGTGCCAATTAGAAAGGAGTGCCTGGAAATCCCTTGGCTGATTTCCAGCCCCTTCTGATTGGTAATTCTGTGATTTCGTCCTTTCCGTGGTGAGTAATAAGATTTCACACTGAATTAAATCCGCACCCAACTGTCAGCTCATTTCAAATATATGGGACATTGCTTTGTAGGAGGGTGAAAACCCAGTACGTGCCTTGAGCATGTATGAATCATGTGAAGTCCCAAATACCAGCAGGGGAGGCAGGGAATAAAAGGTAACTGAAACCAGGATGGCTTGTGGGTACCAGTCACAGCAAAAAATCACAGAGCAGCTCACCAAAAGAGGATTCTGCTGCTCTGGACGGTGAGAGAAGGATAGGACTGGTTTTGTTCTCAAGGACTTTGCTTATGACTCATCTGTGCTTTCATTATTATTATTTTTTATGGTGCAGCTGAGACTCCTTGTGTTGAGAATAACCTCTGGGGTGTGATTCTGATTTCCACACCCTTTCTTTACAGTCTTTTCCCAGCTCTGAAATCACCAGGGTGCCTCTTGCCGTTTGTTATTTGTCATGCGATGCGCAGGGCTGTCCTTGACGGGGGAGGGATTCTTGTGAACGGTCACTGCTCTTGTTCCTGCAAGACCCTTGGTTCTCTGAGGATTTTAGGTTTCACAGAAAACTCTACTTGTGCTTTTGAGGAGTGGCTGGTGGGGGCTGCTGGTGGCACTAAGCACATGGGGCTACTCTGTGGGCACTCATGGTTGCACTGGTCCACTGCCCTGCCTCTCTCCTGTCTCCATGCTGCCCTTCTCTACCTGGTGGTAGCCTCATGGTGTCCATTCTGGTTCATACCTGGAGATTCTCACGATCCCCAGGAGCTGCTGTGTTCACATCCATGACTCCCATGACTCAGCCAAGGGAGGTTACGTCAGCCCATGGTCACATAACACAACATGGATGGGCAGAATGCTGGGTGGCAGCCAGACAGGGTCTTCCCTGTTGAGTTCCCCGAGTGACTTCTCTCTTGTCCCCTCTGGTGCAGGGCGGGAGTTCCGGGTCATCATCATCAGCACGGTTCACACCAGCGAGAGCCTGCGTATCTCAGCCTCCCACCACCTCGAGTTCTTCAATGAAGCCAGAGTGCTCAACACCATCATGACCCGAGCTCAGTCACTGGTTATTGCGGTGGGGGATGCCGTGGCCTTGTGCTCTCACGGTCAGTGCAGCAAAGTGTGGAAGCGCTTCATCCAGCAGTGCATCGAGAAGGGGAGCATCTTCCCAGAAAACCTGACAATGGCCCAAATCAAACAGGCTGCGTGCGACAAGGAGAGCTGGAGCAGAAGGAGCCCAGAGAGGGATGAGGAGGACAGCGATACGGATTCCTGGAGCTCTGAGGATGAAAGCATGAATCCCGATGATCCTATCCTCCAGGAGCTCTTAGATGAGAGCAAGAACGTGCTGGTGACAGTATCCGAAGAAGGGCTGCTGAATGTGAAGTCTGAGGCTTCAAACCAGTTGGAACGCAGGCAGGAATATGTCAGCTTCTCCTCTCAGATGATGCAGGAGTATCTGCACATGCACCCCAAAATGTACAAGAGATGTGAGCTGATCAAAGAAGGGTTCGACAGAGCTTCTGCCTTCACCCTCAATGACTCCCCAGCAATGACCATTCAAATCAAAGGCCGAGTTCACTGCGGGACAGCCTTCACGGGGGATGAGGTGCTTGTGGAAATCCTGCAGAGCAGCACGGGTGACAACGTCAGTCACCGCCCTCAGGGGAAGGTGGTGGGCATCTTAAAGCGTGCAGATAGAGAACGGACCTTCATCTGCATGATGGATGAATTTGACCCCCGAGTGATGATACCCATCGATCCCACTGTCACCAAAATATTTGTCCCAGGGCTGAAAGAGAAACCAGATGTCATTCCCATCCGCAGGCTTGTCAATGGGAAGTACAGAGTGGTCAGCTGTGAGAAGATCAGCCAGAAGACGAGGAGATGCCAATTCTTCTGTGTCCAGGTTATCTCCTGGCGGGAAGGGTTTTACTACCCTTTGGGGATAATAACAGAGATTCTGCATGCAGCATTGACTTTGGAAGAAGGATTAAAGGTCCTTGAGTTGGAGTATGGTTTGGAGAAGAAATACCCAGCTGCTGTCACCAGGGACTCAGCCAAATACACCTCCAGCAGCAAACTAAACCTCACCAAGGAAACTCTGAAGGACTGTCGGAGTTACCCGACCTTCACTGTTGACCCCCAAGGTGCCAAAGATTTGGACGACGCTATTAGTGTTAGGGATCTTGGACATCAGTATGAAATTGGGATCCACATTGCAGACGTGGCTGGCATCATTCCCAAAGGCAGTGCCTTGGACCTGGAAGCAAAGAAGCGAGGTGTCACCTACTATGCTCCCAACCAGGAGCCTATGTGCATGTTCCCACCCCACATTAGCCAGGATGTCTGCAGCCTCCTGCCACAGAAAGATCGCCGGGTGATCTCCTTGTTTGTCACCATAGAAAAGAAGACTGATGAGATGTTAAAAGAGGTCTTCACCACCTCTGTGATCCACTCGGACAGGCAGCTGTCCTATGAAGAGGCAGAAGTCTGCATTAAGGACCACTACAGGGGAGGAGCAAGCACCCTTCGTTTTGACACCCTGGAGGACTGCATAGCTGTGGCTTATCACTTCTCCAGGGTCCATCGGAAGTTTCGACTGCAGGAGGACTGTTTCTATGACCGACTAGATGAGGAAAGCTCCCCAGGTAACAGGGGATCCCATCAGATGGTGGAGGAGTTAATGATCATGTTCAACAGTTTTGTGGCTGAGTTCCTCACCAACCAGGAAGACACCAGAAACGTCACTCCTCTCCGCTGTCAGTGCGAGCCAAGCCCTCAACAGTTAACAGTCATGAGAAACAAGTACAGCCACATCCTTCCTTTGTCCATCCATCTCTCACACCACCTGGGAGAGGTGCCTCCTGACCAAGACTCTCATAAAACTGTGGAGTTCAGTCTCCTGGCCCCCATCTGGGAGCATCTGCAGTCAGCTGCTAATGTCCGTGACTTCCACAAGATGCTAGACCTTATTGTTACTGATGACATTCACCCAAAGCTGGCTCCTGTGGCCCTGGAGTTCAGGAGACTGCTCGGCCGCTCCTATTTCAGTCGCTCCAACTCTACTGTCCAGTCGAAAGCGGGCCATTACTCCCTGCATGTTGACTCTTACACCTGGGCTTCCTCTCCCATCCGCCGTTACGTGGATGTCGTGGTCCAGAGGCACCTTCATTCCGTGCTCTGCAAGAAGCCCATTGTCTATTCTTCGGATGACATTGACCTTCTCTGTCATGACTTCAACAGGAAGAATTCCCAAGCAATGATGTACGAGAAGAGAGCCCGATGCCTGCAAATGGCCACCCAGCTGAAGGGCCAAGTCCTGCAGAAGATCGCCTTCGTAGTGGATATCACAGGGACGAACAAGGATTTTAAAGCCCTGTTTCCACTGAACAAAGAGAGTCTTCCAGACCCCCAGATAATTAGCTACAGGTCTCTGCAGCTGATAGAGCAGCCCATGTTTATCGAGCAGCGGAGCAGCATCAGACTGATGTGGAAGAGAAGGGTGTACTCTGTAGAGACAATGAAGGACCACAGCCTGTGGGAAGGACCTGTCCGCGACCGCAGCATCAGCCTCTTTGACACACAGACTTGGCAAGACGTGCTCACAGCCATCAGGAATGAGGATTTTGAGACTGCAGCTTCCCTCCTTCAGAAGAGCAAGAAGCTGTACCGGCGGCACGTGGGCTGGGTGAGGAAGAGCCAGTGCTCGCACTACATGGAGCTCTCCCTGGAGCTGAGTGCTGGTGACGCGCTGCAGTTCCAGCTCACCACGGATGTCTACCGGGGTTTTCTGGTGCCCTTTGTGCAGCTGTGGTGTGTGACACCAGGTTTTGACATCTGCCTGCAGCACATGGAAAAACCTATTGATTGCTTCTCTGCCTATGCCACCACGTCATCCAAAGACAAGTACAAGAATGCCACAGAGTATAGCAAGGTGTGGATGCCGATGAGTGCCATGGAGTCTGCTTTGTGTGCAGTGGCCGAAAATGACTCGATTGTCCTCCATGATGTCAAAATAACGTGGGCAAAGCAAAGGACAAGCAAAGGGCAGCTGCAAGGGAGTTTTGTCATAGGCAAAACATTTTTGAAGGAGTGCTCCATTGATGTGGACTTCAGCCACTGCTACTTGTGCATCCGCTTAGGTGGGCTGAAGCTTGGAAGCCTTCAAAGCGATGAGGAATACCTTAGCCAAGGCGTCCAGAATCTGACTTTTCTTAACAAGGGCAGGTCAGAAAGCAGACTTGTGGTTGATCCTGATACCTACACCTGGGTGGCTCACGGGGTCACTGAAGAGTTCAGTGATGACGAGAAGTCAGAAAGGTCTAGTCACCAGACTATTAATTTTTACGTCCACTATCTGTCTATGGAGAACATCCCTGTGGAGATCTCTCAGGCCTCTGCCAGGTTCACGGTGGAGCTCATACCAAAGTTGCTGCCAGACATGTAAGTGTGCTTAGCAGTTGTGCTCTAGTTAACCTGTCCTTACCCAGCTCCGACTGGCCATGCTGTTGGGCTGTTGACACTTGGTGGGGTGGCAGCATTTCTCAGTTCTGGTCTCCAGACAGCCTCCAGTTGACCTTGAGAATAGGGAGACAGGAAAAGGGGTCATGTTGAAATTTCCCTGAGTGTCTGTTTCTTCTGTCACTGGATTGCTGCAATGTGTGTCACAGAAGTCAGTGTGAAGCACTGGATCAGGGTTTGCTTAGCAGAAATGCTCCCTGATTTCCCAATCATTCCCCTTTTGTTGTTGCTGTGAAGCAAGATCTGCTTTTATTAAAGCAGAGCTGCTGTCTCGTTTGCCCTTCTTTCTACACAGCATGGACTGCTGCACACCCATGACTGCTGTAGCTTTTTTGAGGCAGAATGTGCTTCCTTTTGTATTATGAATTTTAGGAAAAAATTGGAAGCTAATCCAATAAAAAGGGGTGAGTCATGATAAAAATGGAGTCTGGACAGAAGTTGTGCTCCTTCCTCTCAAGGGATCTTTGCAGGCTAAGCTCTCAGTTGAGAAATAGTCCCACGTGCGAAAAGACAGAATGAGAGTTGTTTTGGTTTAAGTTCTTTGTGGAAGGGTTTCAGAAAGTCAGCCATGTCCTGGGCTGCATCCAAAGCCATGGGACCAGCAAGATGAGGGAACGGATTCTGCCACTCTGCTCCACTCTGTGAGACCCTACCTGGAGCCCTGCATTCAGTTCTGGAGTCCTCAGCACAGGAAGGGCATGGAGCTGTTGGAGCAATTCCAGAGGATGCCATGGAGATGATCCGAGGGCTGGAGCACCTCCCGTATGAGGACAGGCTGAGAGAGTTGGGGTTGTTCAGCCTGGAGAAGAGAAGGCTCAGGAGAGACCTTAGAGCAGTCTCCCAGCACTGAAAGGGGCTCCAGGAAAGCCGGGGAGGGGCTCTTGATCAGGGAGTGCAGAGATAGGACGAGAGGGAATGGTTTTCAGCTGAAAGAGGGGGGATTGAGATGAGATCTTAGGAAGAAATGTTTTCCTGTGAGGGTGGGGAGGCCCTGGCCCAGGTTGCCCAGAGCAGTGGTGGCTGCCCCATCCCTGGAGGTGTTCAAGGATGGGACCTTGATCCCCCTGATCCAGTGGGAGGCGTCTTTGCCCATGGCAGGGAGGTGGAACTGGATGAGCTTTAAGGTCCCTTCTAACCCAAACCATTCCATGATTCTGTGATTTAATGTGATGCCAAAGCAGGGAGAAAGAATAAACAAGACAGCTGTACAGGGCTGTATTACAATTTTCACTCATTTATGCTATATTCCATTAATCCGTATTTTTCCCTGTCTGTCAGGCGAAAAGAAAAGGCAATCTGGAGGCTCAAGTATGCATCAGAGCTTGCTAAATGCATTGCCCTGGGCCACGAACCTCCTAAAACAGGTAGGTGCAAATATTCATCTTCCTTACCCTGTGGCTACTTGCTCCTGGCCAGGCCGGTGCCCTGGCAGCTTCTGTGGGCCCTTGCACATAGGGGTTCTGCTCCCAGGCCAGGAGGTCCCTCTACCAAAGGGAGGAGAGGAGCTGCCAGCCTGGCAGAGTGAAGGTAATAGGGATGCAGGAGGGTGGCACGGGTGATGTTTTAGTCCCCAAGACTCAGAAGGCCTGTGGGCAGAACCTCTTTGCAGCAAGACAAGGATTCCTTTTAGGTGATCTTGTAAATGGGCCACAACTGCTTGGTACCTGCTGCACCCTCCTGTTAAATCGCTCGTGTGCTGCCTTCCAGTAACCTTCTTTAAACTTGTTCTCTTGGCTCTTTGCTGTAACAGTGACAATGTCCAAAATCCTGCAGAAAAAATCCTTTGATCTCCCTGGCAACTCCAGGAAGCTCAACCAGAGTCAGAACCAGGCTATTCTTGATGCTCTGAGAAAATCCTTCGTGCTCATCCAAGGCCCACCAGGTAAGGCTGGGTGGATGGTCCATGCCTTTGTTTTGATGGGCAGGCTTGAGCTAATCTGTTGCTTTTATAGAATCATTTACATTGGAAAAGACCTTTAAGATCATTGAGTCCAACTGCTGACCTAACGCTGCCAAATCCACCACTAAACCATGCCCCTAAGTGCCATGTCTACCGGTCTTTTAAATCCCTCCAGAGCTGGTGACTCAGTTACTTCCCTAGACAACCTTTCTGTAGGACCCTTGGTGAGACAGGAGAAGGTAGTGTGGGTTGGCATCACCCACAGCTGTTCAATGCAGTCCCCTTCCTTCCTGATTTTACTTCATGGCTGATCATCCCAATGCTGATCTAGAGCATGGGTGTTGTGGTTAAAATGTTCTCAGCAACCATCTTCCTTTACTAGGCACAGGGAAAACCGTTGTTGGAACTCACATTGTCTACTGGTTCCATAAGCTGAATGAGGAGTGTGATGAGAAGGAGCAAACGCCATCCTCTGAAGAAGAAAAGTGCAAGGGGAGAAAGTGCATCTTGTACTGTGGCCCATCCAACAAGTCTGTTGATGTTGTGGCTGGTGAGTATTGGTTTTAAGCCCCCGAAGCAGCTTGTACTGGTGGGAGGGAGAACATGTGGCTGTGAGCGAGAAGCTGGGCGATGGAAGGGGCCCAAAGCAGGGCTGATCCTGAGAGAAGACCCCTCACTGCAGGGCAAGGAACCAGTACAGGTGGGGTTGTGAGAAGAGGCAAGTGTATAGCAAACGCTGGGCGCCTCGCAGGCCATGAGCTTTCTCAGCGTCACTGGTGCCCAGTGCCCTCTGAGCAGACCTGTTCTCCTTCCCCAGAGATGCTGCTGAAGATGAAGAACCTGAAACCACTGAGGGTTTATGGGGAGGCCATTGAGACAATGGAATACCCGTATCCAGGGAGCAACCGGCACATCTCCCGCAAAGCCTTGCGGGATTCAAAACCAAAACGTGAACTCAGGTAGGACTGCATGGCCCTCACAGGCTCTGACTGTGCTGGGATGCAATGGTATCTGCACAGGTAAAGCTGAACAAGTCAGAACAAATGTGGTTTCTGCTCCTCTACCTGCTTCAAGTGAAGGTGTGTGGTCTAATGTAGCACCTAGTCAGGAACCCTGGTTGTTGAAAACATCCTAGATGTTCTCCACTCTCTTTTGAAAGTCTCTGACTTCATTCCTGGTTGCAGCTACCAAAGGAAAATGGTTGTATTTTGTTTGTCAGGGTGAGCCAGGTTAGGTCTATAAAGATGTGAGAGTCTGGCTGTGCCTTCTTTAGCTAATGGAGTTTCTCCACATTGATGGATGTGGTCTGCTTCATTGCAGAAGAGATCACTTGGGTCTGTGTTGGGAGAAAATATTTATATATTTACTCTTTATTCAGCGAAATAATCCTGCATCATCGCATCCGGCGGCCGCCCAACCCTTTTTGGCATGAAATCTGTAACTTCGATGCTCGGATGAAGAAAGGAGAGCAGATAACAGAAGAAGAAACAAAGAAGTGAGTAGAAAGAGACCTCAGTGAGAAACGGCTGGCTTTGGCCATGTGCCATTCTGAAGCACTGCCTGAAGGAGCACAGTGCACCTATCTCCTCCCTCTGCGAGAAGGGGTTTGGGCTGTGCTTGCTAGGTCTCAGCTGACACAAACTGATAGACTGCGTGAAAGTCAGTGGGTTTGTCCTGGCTCAAGTAAGCCAAGGGATGAGGTGGAAACATCAAGGTGGATTAATAAGCTGTATTTTTGAAATAATGACAAGAAGCGGATAGCTCAGGATTAGGGGTACAGTGCAGAGACTCAACATCAGTTCTGCTCTGGTGACACACTATGTGTGTGTGACACTTGCATGCTCCACCCCAAGCCCCTGTACATGTCCTGCAGTGTCCATGCAAAGTCCTTGTCTGGGAACACCAGCTCATGCTGGGGAAGGAGACAGAGCATAATAATTTGGGAGAGTGTACCCCCTGCCCGGTTCTGTCATGAGGAACCGAGAGATGTTTCCCTTAGGCATAACCTGGTGTCTTCTGCATCTACCAACAGGTACAAATATCAGTTGTCATCTGCTCGTACTTATGAACTGGTAAACCACGATGTCATTCTGTGCACGTGCTCCGCTGCATCTGCCAGCTCCCTGGAGCAGCTCAATGTCAAGCAGATAATCATCGATGAGTGCGCCATGTCCACAGAGCCCGAAACCCTCATCCCCTTGGTCAGCCACCACCATGCTAAGAAGGTAAGTCTCTTCCACAGAGGCGTCTCTAGGATGGCTGCTCAGGGCCCTCAAACCTCTGCATGTGTCCCACCCTTCCCATGCTGCTCTTTTGAGTTTTGCCAGGTTTTAAGGTTGTTCTTTGTAGCATCTATGATGGTGTATCAATGTTTCAGCCTTCAGGGAGTTGTTTCCTCTCCGGTATAACTCTGCTATAACTATAAGTAAAATCTTGAGGCATGGAGAGGTCCATGCAGTCCATAAGTAATCTCATTAGATGCTGGAGCTGTGCGTTACCCGTTCGTATTGCACAAAGCAGAGTCATAAGACCTGCTGCAGGCCTGAGAGCTGTGGTGGAGAACTATTGCATCTGCTCACTTGTCTGCAGTGATGTCTTTCTCCTGTGAGATAGGAGCAAGGCTCCGTGTTATCTGGGTCAGAATCTTTATATAATGCCCAACGTGGTCTTTGATTGAGGTTGCTGTAACCAGAACATAAATAAGGAGCAACAAATGTCTGTGCACAAATAACCTTTCAAGGAACTGCTTGCCCTCACCAGTGCTACCACCCTCATAGTTGAGGTGTCCGGTCTTCATTCCAGGTTGTTTTGCTTGGAGATCACAAACAACTGCGACCGGTGGTCAACAGTGACTTCTGCAAGAGTCTCGGCATGGAGAAGTCTCTTTTTGAGCGCTACCGGCATCAAGCGTGGATGCTAGATACACAGTACCGCATGGTGAGGCCCTCAAGTGAATTGTCTTTTCTCCATCACAGAAAATGCTGCAGTCAGGGCTTGCCTCAAGCCACTGGGAAATATTGTCCATTAGTGCTTCCCCGTCCTAGAGTAATGAGTAATACACTCGCCCGGTGCCAGCTATAGCACAGTGGCATTGCAGGTGAAGCCTGCAGGTTGAGAAGTTCCTTGGCTTTTGTTCGCCTCAGTTTCTCCACTTTTCTCTGCCAGCACAAAGCCATTTGCGAGTTTCCATCCCAGGAGTTCTATGAAATGCGTCTGAAAACGTGCCCCCAGCTTCTTCGTGAACCCAGTGTCTTCCATCACAAAGACAACAGCTGCTGCCCTATCATCTTTGGGCATGTGGAGGGGAAGGAGCAGAGCCTCATGATTTCTACTGAGGAAGGAAATGAGAACTCCAAAGCTAACCCAGAAGAAGTGGAGCAGGCGGTGAGGAGGGTCCTTGGGAATTGCTGGAGATGCAAAAGGGGAAGGCGTTATGCAGAGGGGCTCCAGGGATCTTGGAGGGACAAAGAGTATCCAAACAGGATAAAGACCAGTGGGGTGCAGCATCTGCTTGGCATCTTCTTGGATCTGGAGCACGCCATGATGCTCCTGGCCAGAGGCAGCTGTAGGGAAGGACCCAGAGCAGAGCCTGCAGCACAGCCAGGCACCATTGCTGTCCTAGGGACAGGGTGCTGGAGGGCTGGTTCCCTCTGGCCCCTGCTGCCAGGTAAGCAGGACTGTCCTGTCCCTAGGTGAGGCTGGCAAAGCAGTTGACACTAGATGGCACCATCCGGCCAGAGAGCATAGCCATCCTGAGCCCCTACAACGCCCAGGTGTCTGAGATCAGCAAGAGGCTCCTGAGAGAGGGCATCTGCGGAGTGACCTGCTGCACCATCATGAAGAGTCAAGGTGAGGCTGGCAGGAGAGAGAAGAGGGTTAGTTCTGTTCTCTCCTGCCTTCGTGAGGACTGAAGCCACTTCTCACAGAGATGGTCTGTGAGGAGATCCTACATCAGGGTCATTCAGCCATGGAGGAGGCATCCCTGGGCCAGATTTCTGGGTGATTTGTTATTGTAGTAAATCCTTTGAAAACCTCGGAAGTGCCAGGGCGGGGTGAGACTGAGGAAGGTAGGAAGGTGGAGGACGTCTGAAGAGCGCGTTGAAGAACTGCCATAGCGCGTTCTCTTTGGAGAGCATCAACCAGGGATCAAATGACTTCCAGAGCTGGAGAAATCCAGACAGCAGCTGCAGTTCTGGGTCTTGCTGTAGAGAAATGAGTGTTTTGTGGGGCAGAGGGGGGGCCAGGTGCTTCCTTCTAAAAATAAAGCCTGTTTCAATTCTGCTTTCTAGGAAGTGAGTGGAGATACGTGATCCTGTCAATGGTACGCTCCTGCCCCCGGTCAGAGATTGATAGGAAGCCCACGAAGAGCTGGCAGAAGAAGTACCTGGGGTTTGTTACTGACCCAAACCAGATGAATGTTGGCATCACAAGAGCTCAGGAAGGACTCTGCATTTTAGGTGAGTCACCTGGGAGTGTGGACAGGACTGCAGGGGAACAAGATACTTGGATGAAGGGGTGGAGCTCCAAAGCAGTCTTTGCTGGGCTTGCTTTTTTCTTCTGTGGATTTGAAACTGGGCAATCTGGGCGAAGCAGAGATCGTGCATAGCTTGTACACGGCATATATAATTAGTTTTTCTCACCCTCTGGTTCAGACCGCGCTGTTTCCATCACTTGAGTGCCAGAGCTCTCTCCTAGCAGAAGGTGGCTGCTTATTTTCCTCCTAATCACGCAGACGTGGGCTGGGATGTGTAGGGAGGCTGCTCGCAGATCTGACAGCACGGAAAAGGGAGCCGGGATTTCACAGAGCTCTGGCGAAAGGAAACAGCTCTGCAAGTTGTCCAGCACCCTTAGCCTAGAAATGGTAGACAAAAGTTTCTGTGATAGTATCATGTGAGCCTCTTGTGGCCACTAATCTGCTGTCCTCGTCCCTGTGCCAACAGGGAACCGGTACCTCCTGGAGAGCAACCTTTTGTGGAAGAGACTGCTTCAGCATTACAGGCAGCACAAATGCTATGCCGCAGCGCAGGGGATTTTGGTCAGGAAGACTCCAGCCTTCCACCGGTGAGGAGGGGTCGTCCCTCGATGAGTTCGTCCCTCTCTGCGCGAAGTACGTTACGTGTGCCTTGGGAAGGACGCAATCTTTCCATTCCATAATGACCCAGAGAGCCAAATGCAGTGGGGGAGCCTGGATCTTCCCCTGCATGGTGACCGCTCAGCTTCCATGCGTGCTTTGGCATCTTGGGGTTTTTAATCAAACCTTGGACAGAACCTTTCAGCTCTAGCAAGCCAAAAAGCACTGGAAATGGGTGGAGGAGGGGGTGACTTTATTGATGATGGTGAGGATGCTATTTTTTAACTGTGAGATACTCAGTGGAGCCCCCATCCTCCCTGCCAGTGCAGCTGCGCATTGGGGACCAAACACTCAGTCCATTCGTCACAGGTGGAACGACTGCACGCAACAGAGCCGTGTGTCACGCTGTGATTTGCCGTAGAGGACCAAAGCTTCTGAGTGCTACCACTCATTTTAAAACCCAAGGCCAGGGGATTTTTAAGGCTTCTCATTTCTCAAAGCATAATATCAATTTTGGGGGTTTTGTTTTTGTTGTTGTTTTGGTTTTCTAAGTGAAGGAAGAAAACAAAGAGAGAACCATGGACCACTCTGTAGGCAAAGCGCTGTTCTCTGAGCTGTAAATATCACAGCCAAGGCCAAGCTGATTCTGTTAAATAGATTTCCTTATTCTTTATATGAAGGAGGTTGTCCCACCACTATAAAGTCAGTGGAAACCAAGGACCACTTCTACCAGGAAACGCTGCAATTTGTAAGCGCATTTTAAACCATGACATGTTTTATTTGAAATCTCCTCCTGTGACAGCTCCCCTTTCCTACCACAGATTTTTTTAAAAAGCTGCTTCTAATTTATTACTTTTTAACTCTGTGGATTTGTTTCACAGTCTTATGGCCTGACTTTTTAAGAACAGGGATGTAAATTTGATAAATGTACCACAGCATGTATGTGTATAATTTATTTTTTTCTGTTAAGTAGCCAAACTGCTGTAAACTGGAAGCTGTGCTTGACTGGAGAAGGCTGCCTTCACTCAGTAATGTGTGGCTGATGCAGACATATAGCAGTGAAGCGATGCTCTCTGCTGAATCGCAGAGCTGCTTTTTGAAGCGTGGTGTTTTTGAGGGAGGGATGATGTCCTTTATCTCTTTTCAGTCCTGAATGTATGAAGTGCCTGCCTCGGCTCTCCCTGAGCCCACATGCCTGGCTGTCTCTAGACATTCACGTGGGATGGAGCCAAGATGCAATCATAGGGTGTTTTTGCTCCAAGTGTATCCTGTGCTGGGACACAGGTCCTCCTTCGCATGAGTTGAGGTGTCCCCGTGACTTCATAGCACTATGGCAGGGATGAATATTGTCCTGTGTTTGCAACTGAAAATGCAGCTTGGCTCTTTCCAGTGTGGAGGAATGTGCAATAAGAAAGTGTTGTATCTGGAAAAGTCCTTATTTAATGCTGTGGTTTTTTCTTATGGCTCTGTGTTAGACTTGATTCAAGGACCTATGGAGAAATGTTGTTGTTCTCTTCCTTATTTTAAACTACCTTCCTGCACTTCTGCGTTGGGTGGGCTTGTACACTAGAATCATAGAATGGTTTGGGCTGGAATGGACCTCAAAGCCCATCCAGTTGCAGCCCCCTGCCGTGGGCAGGGGGACCTTCCACTGGATCAGGTTGCTCAAAGCCTCAGGCTTTGCTTTGTCTTAGCAAAACATATTAGGCTGGTGATTCCAGGAGGGAAAAAAGCTGCTAGGAAGCACCTCCTGCTGGTTCTAAAGGTGCTTGATAAAAAAGCTGGTGAGATGCGAAGTTCATTGTTCCTCTTCGAAGTCATCCTCGCTGGGATCTTACAAGGTTCTGGAAAATAATATTACAGTTCCAAAATCAGCTGTATGGGAATAATTTTCTGAATTACTGAGGTGCAGTCATGTATCTCTAAGATGAAGGAATTGCAAAAGATGCTGGAATTGTTGGGATAAATATTTTATTGTGGCACCAGCATCATTCCGACAAAGACACCTTAGTCCCTTTAGAACCAGTGGGTCTCATTTTCATGGTCTAATGTCAGCAAAAAGCCTGTCCCCTGTTTTGTTTTGCCAGTTATTTCATTACACGTGACACAAATTAGGAGTCTCACTTAGGAGTGTAGTGGCTTAATCCAACACTCTTGCGTGAGAGCTGGCCATGTGCTTGTGTAGGCCAAGAAAGAGACCTCACAAAGCCTCTCTCTGCTCTCAGAGGGAAAAACTGTTTATTGCTGCTCCTTGGAGGGTAAAGCCGAGACTGAAACGCTTTGCTTGGTCACCTCTGACAACGTACGTTTTATTGTTTGTTCCTTTGGGGATGCGTTTAGTAACGGGTGTTCAGAAAATGCTGCCCTGGACCCCCAAGCAGCAGGAACAGCCAGGCAGGACTCTTGGGCTGTTTGGACTGTGAGCAGGTACCTGCAGAGTTGGTCGTGCAGCTGGAATAGTCAGGGATAGCAGAAAGTGCCATTAATTGAACTTGTGTAGACTGTTAGTGACAGCGGAATATCGTGTTCGTGTCCTTTCACTCATGGATAGAGAAATCATAGCAATCAACAGAGAAAAGAGTTCAGAGCAGTCTGGTTTGGTTTGCACACAGAGCTTTGAATTTACATTTGAAAGAATTTTACGTTCAAGCACATATTCTTCAAATACGTAAAACACAAAGCTGCCGAACCTTTGGTGGTTCCGGTGGGAAAGCACGGGCAGCGCGGTGCACAGGGTACCTGTCTGATCACAGGCTCCACGTTTTCTGCAGCTCTCAGACAAGAGAGCGTTGGTGCAGGACACAAATGTCAGTTCATCCAGCAGGATCACTCTCATTTCCTCAGTACTGGCTAGAGCTCGAGCCCAAGCTGAACAAGGGGAACTTGCGCATGCAGCAAGCGCTGTACCTGGTGCCAGCATGGGTTGGTCCATGCGGTTGCAGCCATCGCCCCACCTCTCACTTGGACTGGCAGCAAAAGGCATCCAGAAGTAGGAAACCTCTCCTTGGCTCCAGCTGGCAAAGGAAAAGCCCATGGGACTGTTTGTGAGAAGTTGGACGGATCTGTGTAGGACAATCAATTTACTGCAATAAATTGTTGTTTTTTTTAAATAGGAATGAAATGTTAAGTGTCATGAAGTGTAAATTAAGGAACTTTAACCATGGCAGGTTTTTATCTTTTGTATGTCTGTGACTTGCAGCAAACCTCAGATGAGGTTTTGGATACAAATATTTTTACCTGCTTCTACCTTTTCTAAGAATGAACCTCAACATTCCCCCCCTTTTTTTTTTATATTTAAGCCATAATTTGAAAAATTATTTGAATTTCTTTAAATAATAAATTTTATTACTAAAAGGTCTGTTTGTGTGGTGTTTTGGTTGGAGTCTGTGCGGGAGCACCTCTCCTTGGAGTGAACCAGATGGGGAATGGCAGAAAAGATTGATTTACACATTGGTTGTGTGGCTGGGTAACTCTTCCCTGTTTGGGGGGTGGTTGGGGTGCTTGTTGTGGTGTTTTTTCATCAGTGATCTTTTCATGCACTGTGTAATAAATGGTTATTGTTTGTTCATCAGTGTAATAGATGGTTATTGCTTGTTTATCAAGACTCTGCCTTAGGAAATGGACAAATAGTGTTGGGGGATGGGATCGTCAAAAGTATCCGGTTGGGCAAACACAAATGAGAAGCTTGCGGGCTTGCTCAGCGTTCAGCCAATGAACGGTGTTTGACTGGAGATGGAGAAGTTTACTTTCAGGTGGTGCTGGGCCCTCCCCTCTCCGACTACCAAAAGACCGACAGAAACCGCACGGCAACGGGGCACATGCGCAGAGTACATCAGAGGGCTGACAGATGTCACGGCAACAGGGGGCACATGCGCAAAGTACACCAGGAACTCAACCTGGCATTGGACTAAGAGAAAGGCCACGTGGCCGTGATCACTATAAAGGGGAGGGTGGAGGGAGGGGGCTTGCGCGCCGTTGGCAGAGCGGGGACTCGCCGGCCGTCCAGCTGCTGTTTTGCTTGTTGGCTGCTTGCTTAATAAACTCGATTGGCTTTAATTGGGTTGTTCCTGCCTATTTATCGGAACGCATTTCTGACAAATTTGGTGCCGTGACTCGGATGGAGGCCCACCTGGAGCGGACCCCAAGCAGGGGGGGCGCCCCGCTGAAGAAGCGGCCCCTGTTTGGATGTACTCCTCCAGTCCTCTACCGGACGAACCCAAATTCGGCAACAAGCAAAAGAAAAAGCCGGCAAACCCCGTAATTTTTGTGCACGAAGTCCGGGCGAAGGCGCAGGACGCGTGAGTATCGGCCGGTGATCCGTTCGGTTGGGGTTGGGTATCCCGGAGTGTGGCGCTGTGAGACGGCCAATTGCGGACGAAGCGAGTGCGGACCCCTGAGTAGTGCGGTTCCCACATCCCGCGAGGGACTGGGCCACAAAAAGGGGGCGAAGGGGGTGTGTGTGGGTGTGTGTGTGTGAAGGCACTCCGGAAGATGCGACAGAGGAAAAGCAAGCCCTCTGATCCCGTGGGTGGGGGAGCCCTAGGAAAACTTCCCCAGATAGCCCATTAGGATGGATGATTAAGTATTGGAATGATTTCCCCTTCTAGGCGGGGAAAAACTAAAACAAAGATAATACACTATTGTATGGGAGTGTGGGGTGGAAAGCAGATAAGAGGAGACCACCTGTATTGGCCAGTCTCCGGGTCATTCAAGGGCTGGATTTGTCAGGCATTGAATGTATATGTAAATTCCAAGGAACCGTTTAGTCAAGAGGAAAGTAAATATGCCGCCCTTTGGGTAGTATCGGAAACAAGAGTGAATCTTTTTACTTTAAAAGAAAAGCGGGGCGAGGCCCCTGCAAGAATGGTCGGAGAGACTTGGAAGGGTTTGCCGTTGCGTTCAGGGGTGGATCCCGCCACCCCTGGAGGGCAGGCATTGTTGAAGGCCCAGTTCCTGGCTGGGTCGTGGGTGGACATCGGGAGGAGATTGGAGAAGGTGGAGGACTGGCAGGACGGGGGGCTGGGCGAGCTCTTGGGGAAAGCCCAGAGGCTCTGTGTTGGGCGGGAAAAGGAGACACAGGGGAGACAAGTAAGGATGGTGTTGGGGAGGGGGACAGGGGCTGGCCCCGCCTCAGGGTGGGACTGGCCGCCGGGGGAAAGGGAAGACCAGTGGAGAGTAGAGGGAGGCAAATGATAACGTGCTTTTATTGTGGGAAGCGGGGACACATGAAAAGAGAGTGTAGGCGGAGAATAATGGACGAAAAAATGTTCAAGGAAGATTAGGGGTGTCAGGGGCTCTATTTCCTGGGGACCCAGGACAGAGCCCCTGGTAAAACTTAAAGTGGGTCCCCAACGACAAGCAGTCGAGTTCCTCGTGGACTCGGGGCAGAAAGATCAACCGTCCAAAACCTGCCTTTTGGATGCAGACTATCTTCAGAAAAAGTACAAGTAATTGGGGCCAAAGGTGAATAAACTCGATTGGCGTTAGTTGGGTTGTTCCTGCCTATTTATGGGAACGCATTTATAACACACTGTAGAGGGATGGGCATGAAATCCTGCAGAGGTAACTCTAAGGCAGGGTGTAATGGTGGATGATCTTAGAAGGCTTTTCCAACCTTAACAATTCTATGGAGACAAACGTTTCTATCTCCCATGCTTTGCAGCTGAGGGGTCTTGCAAGGCTGCCTGCATCCTGCCACTCCCACCTTGAGTTGTGGCAGCGGGAAGTGAACGTTGAGTCCTGAGTATTGCCTAAGGATGTTAGTTTGTGTGAGGAGCTTGGAATGGTTACAGTTAACCTGGGAAGATTTGGGGGAGGCACTTGTGAAATTGTTGGAAACAGAATGAGTTCAGTTTTACACAAAATGTTTCCAAAGAAGCTTTAGCTTTAATTTTTCTCAACCTTTTTCAAGAGGATACAAGGAGAAGAATATTCTTGTGTGCTCCCTCATCCTTCTGCTGTATGAGCGCTGCTGTTTGCGGCCTCAGCAGTGTTGGTTCATCCAGCAGGATCACTCTCATTTCCTCAGTACTGGCTAGAGCTCGAGCCCAAGCTGAACAAGGGGAACCTGCACATGCAGCAAGCGCTGTACCTGGTGCCAGCATGGGTTGGTCCATGCGGTTGCAGCCATCGCCCCACCTCTCACTTGGACTGGCAGCAAAAGGCATCCAGAAGTAGGAAACCTCTCCTTGGCTCCAGCTGGCAAAGGAGAAGCCCATGGGACTGTTTGTGAGAAGTTGGAGGGATCTGTGTAGGACAATCAATTTACTGCAATAAATTGTTGGTTTTTTTAAATAGGAATGAAATGTTAAATGTCATGAAGTGTAAATTAAGGAACTTTAACCACGGCAGGTTTTTATCTTTTGTATGTCTGTGACTTGCAGCAAACCTCAGATGAGGTTTTGGATACAAATATTTTTACCTGCTTCTACCTTTTCTAAGAATGAACCTCAACATTCCCCCTTTTTTTTTTTTATATTTAAGCCATAATTGTAAAAATTATTTCAATTTCTTTAAATAATAAATTTTATTACTAAAAGGTCTGTTTGTGTGGTGTTTTGACTGGAGTCCGTGCGAGAGCACCTCTCCTTGGAGTGAACCAGATGGGGAATGGCAGAAAAGATTGATTTACACATTGGTTGTGTGGCTGGGTAACTCTTCCCTGTTTGTTGTGGGGTTTGGGGGGTGGTTGGGGTGCTTGTTGTGGTGTTTTTTCATCAGTGATCTTTTCATGCACTGTAGAGGGGTGGGCATGAAATGCTGCAGAGACAGCTGAGGGGTCTTGCAAGGCTGCCTGCATCCTGCCACTCCCACCTTGAGTTGTGGCAGCGGGAAGTGAGCGTTGAGTCCTGAGTATTGCCTAAGGATGTTAGTTTGTGTGAGGAGCTTGGAATGGTTACAGTTAACCTGGGAAGATTTGGGGGAGGCACTTGTGAAATTGTTGGAAACAGAATGAGTTCAGTTTTACACAAAATGTTTCCAAAGAAGCTTTAGCTTTAATTTTTCTCAACCTTTTTCAAGAGGATACAAGGAGAAGAATATTCTTGTGTGCTCCCTCATCCTTCTGCTGTATGAGCGCTGCTGTTTGCGGCCTCAGCAGTGTTGGTTCATCCAGCAGGATCACTCTCATTTCCTCAGTACTGGCTAGAGCTCGAGCCCAAGCTGAACAAGGGGAACTTGCGCATGCAGCAAGCGCTGTACCTGGTGCCAGCATGGGTTGGTCCATGCGGTTGCAGCCATCGCCCCACCTCTCACTTGGACTGGCAGCAAAAGGCATCCAGAAGTAGGAAACCTCTCCTTGGCTCCAGCTGGCAAAGGAGAAGCCCATGGGACTGTTTGTGAGAAGTTGGAGGGATCTGTGTAGGACAATCAATTTACTGCAATAAATTGTTGGGTTTTTTAAATAGGAAAGGTTGTTGTTGTCAGTATGATGCTGTCGTGCCATTTTGCAAGGATGAAGTTCTGAGCATCTGGTCTTATGATGGTGAACTTGTATGATTTGCCAGGTTTCAGGCCGTGGACTATGCACGTGTTGGAGGTGACCTCTTGCATCCTTCTGTGTCCCGGTTCTGTCTGGCTTGTCAGTAACTCCAAGTGCAGTTCATACACTTCGGAGTGTGGCTCTTGACTTCCAGTCAACCACTTCAGCTTGGCCCAATCCTTGCTTGCAAACGATTCCTTTCGATCAAAAATCAGAGGCATCTTGACATAGAGAGAAGTTTGAAACTTGGGGAGTCTAATGCCTCTAACATTTGCACGTAACAAGAGATGATTCTTGATGTAGAGTGTTCCCGGCACTTTCAAGGACTCGAGAATTGCCATAGACTTGCGGAGCTGCAATGTTTTCTTTGTAATCAAGTGACACTGGGAGAGGAAGGTTGCCGCATCACAAGTTGATATGTAATGTCTCAGCTCCTCATGTCCTTGTTCCAGGTGCTCCAACAGTTCTGCCAGAAGTGACAGCTCGATTTCAATGAGGTCTTTTGCCTTCTTCTTTATCATCTGCAGCTGGCAGGGGTCTAGGATTTGCATGACATCAGTATAATATATCCCTCGGTTCCAGTCTCCTATGGACACCTGAGATGGCTCGATGCTCACGTAAAAGTAACACTTCTTTAAGAGCTCAGTTTTTTCCCGGTAACGGCTGAGGCTCGGAGCGGTCTGAAGGAACTGCAGAACACTGTTTCTGCTCCTAATGTACGCCTCCTGGCTGGCATTGTTGTGTCCTTTGTTGGGCACTGAAATCTCTGAACTGGTGTGGTGCTCATTTGAAATCCCTGCCATGGCTCCCCAGCTCAGTTGCTGTGTAAGGAAGCAGCAATACTGACATTAAGAACCAAACGAAAAGCAGCTGTGAGGGAGTGCAATTGTGGCTGTGATGCTTCTCTCCTCTCTTAATTACAAAGCTTAGCTTATGCATTTATAGATGGAAAGGAACTGTTAGACTGGTGTAGTTCCTGAAGGGTTTTACTCTACAGTTATATGGTTTCTAATGTTTTGTAGAGTCTTATTTTCATATATTCCAAATAATGAGTCTCCTGCTACCCCCTCCTTGAGGTTCTACCTCTGCTTAAATAGATTCACGGTCAGCAATTATTTTTTTTACATACTCTGCCAAAATTTCTCCCTATCTTATTACCTTCTGTTTCATTCAGTTTAGAGGTCTTTGTACTCCTGTAAGCAATTTCTTTCCATTCTTCTGCATCTCTGGCTATGTCTATTTTTCTCCCTTTGTAATCTGCCAGGCTGTTGAGGTTTGAGACCCAGCTTTTAAGCCAGTTCCTACAGCTACATAATCACCTTGGTGATTCAGATTGACCCTCTGCCCCCGAAAGCGAGCAGGCAGAACCACGCAATACACTGCGTGCCACCTGGCAACAGCTTTCAAGGAGAACACTAGTGTTTTTCCTTGCACCTTTGCCTTCAACACCAGATTGACAGTCGTAACCTTATGCTTTCAGCACTGCATTGCTTTTCCTTTCTTTGGTTTTAGTTTACATCATCGCCTTTGCTTTCTTGTAGAACTCAGTTAGTCCATAAGCTATGTATAGGAAGAGAAGGACAGGCAAGTAAGGTACCTGTGAAGATGTAAGGGTGTGCTGGTGGGAAGGTATTCAGGTAGTGGTCCTTTGCAATGCTGAATCTGCTCTCTGTCCCAGCCTTTGCTGTGCCCCTGACTGGAAAAGCTGTATCCGCGAAGGTGCTGACTGCTGAGCCAAGATGGAAGTTGTTTCTCTGTTGCGCTTTAGCTGAAGAACTTGTGGCTCACGCAGCTTCTGTGTCATAAACAGAAATTAGCTAAATAAATGCCTGTGCCCCTGCTGTCCGTGACGCTGTACAGAGAACCCAGCCTGACGTGGAGAACGTGGATTTCACCAGCTGAACACGCTTGGTTTGAGAAAGCAAGAAATACAGAATTATGAGAGTACGATTGGGTGACCCCAGCCGGGCTTCGCTGATTCGCTCCAGCACCGGGCAGCTCTCCTGGTTCGGGGCAGTTTCCTGGCTGTAGTTATTTAGGCTCTTGTGCTATCTATCTTGTATGTATTTCAAGCCAAGAGGAAATGGCCTCAAGTTGTGCCAAGGGGAGCTTAGACTGGATATTAGGAAAAAATGTATTGATTGAAAGAGTAGTGAAGCACTGGCAGAGGCTGCCCAGGGCTGTGGTGGAGTGTCCATCCCTGGAGGGGTTTAAAAATGTGTAAATGTGGCGCTTGGTGACACAGTTTAGTAGGCACAGTGAGGGTGTGTTGCTGTTTGGACTGGATGATCTTGAGATCTTTTCCGACCTTAATGATCCTATGGTGTAACTGGGATATCTGAAATCTTATATGTTGTGTAGAACCTGGATGGTGATAGCTAATTGATGAAGCAATTTTACTTCACCTTATTTTCCTTAAATACATAATAGAACTGCTAGTACTTCCTCACAGGAATTGCAAGTGTCTGTAAGCCTGTTGGCTGCCTGGCCCCAGCCACGCGATGATTTAGGCTAATTCAGAGAATCCTAGAATGTCCTGAGTTGGAAGAAAGCCACAAGGATCATCGAGTCCAACTCCTGTCCCTGCACAGGACCCCCCCAACGCTCACACCGTGTGTCTGAGGGCACTGGCCAAATGCTTCAGGAATATTGTTAGGCTGTGACTGCTTCCCTGGGCAGCTGTTCCAGTGCTCCACCACCCTCTGGGGGCAGACCTTTTCCTAATCTCCAACCTAACCCTCCCCTGGCACATCTTCCTGCCATTCCCTCGGGTCCCGAGAGAAGAGCTCAGCGCCTGCTCCTCCTCCTCCTCTGCTTGTGAGGAAGCTGCAGAGCGCAACGAGGTCTCTCCCCTCAGTTTCCTCCAGGCTGAACAGACCCAGTGACTTCAGCCACTCCTCACACGCTTCCCCTCCAAACCCTTCCCCAACTCCGTGCCCTCCTCTGGACACTCTCCAGTAGCTTTAGGTCCCTTTTTATCCTGTGATGCCCAAATCTGCCCCCAGTGCTCAAGGTGGGGCTGATTCCCAGCAACGTTTTTCCCAAGAGAACCGACAACTTAAAAAAACAACCTGTGTTTCCCTTCTTCCACTTTTTTCTTTCCATAAGAAAAACTCCTAAACCGCAGCAGTGCCAGCTCCTGGCATCCGTATGGAGTGCGACAGGGAGAGCACGCGTGCCAGGTGATGTTTCTGGCTTGCGCAGAGCTTTGGCTCTCCAGAGCAGGCTGTTTGCCCACAGACAGAGCTGTCATTGTGCTTGGTTTCCCTTTCTGTTTTTACATCCCTTTTTTTTTTCTTCCTTACCAGAACCGACTGTTTTCCCAGCAGCGCAGCTCTGTTTGCAGCCAGGGAGGCTGCAGTCACCCAAAGTGGGGGGCTGCTTGGCCCTGGGTGCCAGGGAAGGGAGCACCCATGGGATGGGCCATGTCAGCATCTTCCCTGTGGCTCACCCAGTGCAGCCAACTCACCCCCCCCGACCCCCAGCCAGCCCTTCAGCCCTGACCCACCAGCCCTGACCCGGGGAGCTGCGTCCAGGTCTGCATCCTTGTGAGTTGCCATGGAGATGCATTGTGATGTGCAGGGCCAGGTTTGGATTCTGGGCCAGGGTCCTTGCTCACCCTTGCCCCTGCCCAGGGTGACTGAAGCCAAACCACCTGAGGCCGAGGAACCAGCACTTGGGAGGGTGCAGGTGCCGTTCACTGAATCGTTCAGGTTGGAACAGGCCTTTAAGCTCATCCAGTCCAACCGTAAACCCAGCACTGCCCTGGGTGCCTCTGCCAGTGCTTGGCAGCCCTTTCCATGAAGGAATATTTCCCAATATCCAATCTAAACCTCCCCCGGTGCAACTTGAGGCCATTTCCTCTCATCCCATCCCTTGTCACTTGAGAGAAGAGTCTGGCACTTGTTTTACCACAGCCTCCTTTCTGGGAGCTGCAGAGAGCGATGAGGTCTCCCCTCAGCCTCCTCTTCTCTGGACTAAACAGCCCCAGGTCCCTCCGCCACTCCCAGAACCCCTGGGCTCCAGCCCCTTCTCCAGCTCCATTCCCTCTCTGGATGTGTTACAGCCCCAAGATGTCTTTTATGTAGTGAGGGGCCCAAAATTGAACCCAGGATTCGAGGTGCGGCCTCACTGTTCCGATTCCAGGGGGACGATGCCTTCCCTGCTCCTGCTGGCCACACCACGGCTGATCCAAGCCAGGACGCTGGTGGCCTTCTTGCCCATTTGGGCCACTGCTGGCTCACATTCAGTCGTTGTCAAGCAGCACCCCCAGGCCTTTTCCACGGTGTGGCCTTTCAGCCGTTCTTCCCCAGCCCCGAGTGTTGCATGGAAACCTGGGTTGTGGCCCGGGTTTCCAATCGCACTGGAGGGCAGGGAGGAGGAGAGCAGCAAGGCCCAGTGCTCCGTGCTTCCCCCTCAACAGGCACGCTTCGTTCCAGCCCATCACATGCCCTCCCGTTGCGATGAGGCTGTGGGAGTGCTAAGCAGATGAGAAGAACATCTGCTGAGGGCTGTGGGGTTTGTGGTCATTGCAGAATCCAAAATGTAGGTTGCAAAGCCCTGTCCCAGCTCACGGCTGCCCTGCCTCTCACCTCCCTTGGGTTCTGAGTCACCTGGTGTAGGTACAGCTCTGCCCCTGGAGCTGGTGAATCCTTGCACACGCCGTTTCTCTCGGCTGCTCTGGACAGCTGTGCTGTGGTGTTTGCAGTGTTTCTGGGAGGGCGAGTGTGGCCCTTCCCCTGGGACTGTTATGACATCACAGTTAGCACCCACTGCTGCTCTGCCTGGGGCCCCCACTGACTCCGCCCTTCAGCTTTGCTCTTTGCAGGAAAGCATGGGTGATTCTGGAGTATGAATGGGATCTAAGGTTTACAGCAGGCTGTGGGGTGGGGGGTATTTTTGCTTTTTGAATGTGAATCTTGCAGCTTTTTCACCTTAGGGCAGACACGCTCGGGTGCTTTGCTCTCCATGGTGAGACCAAGGCTGTTTCGCAAAGTGTCAGGAGTTTTGCTAACTTAACCACATAATCCATACTAGAGAGATGTGTCCCAATAGGATATGAACTGCTCCATTGAGCCCAGCAAACTTCCTTTTGGGTAGGACGAGATTTTCCTGTTCTGCTTTGCTGTGGGACCTGCCTGGCCAGTCACTTGGTTTGTTGTGGAGCAGAAACTGGCTGGGCTGGTCCAAAATGACAAACTGAATGACCGGGGTGGTCATTGGCAAACCACACCAGTGTCTGAAGATGCATCTGAAGGTGCCTTCATAGTGCCTGCAATGAAACCTGTGGGCCAGGGCTTAGGCTTAATGCTGTCCTGTAGGCTTAGCTGGTGCATCTCTGCTAAGCTTTTTTAATTGAATGACAGGCAAGATTCATAACGCCAGCCCTGAGCTTCTGCTCGAACACCAAGGGAGGAGGCGAGCTGTCATTTTACGAAATCAATGCGTCTTCTCAAGTCAGCCAGAGCTTACCCTTTCATTTCACTGCTGCCAAGAGATTAACTATACGATTGTCAGGTGTGATTCTCTAACAGACAAGGCAGATAACAAATATGAGTGAAAGCAGGTTGATAGCCCTGGGTGGGGGGGGAAAGGCTGGCAGAGATCAGTGCTTCGTAATAACACCAGGTTCCTACAGGAAAGGAATGTTCATGCTTTTGCCATGGATCCCAATCGTGTCGTTCGCACTGTGTGTGCTGGGAACTGGGCGTGCCCTTCTCTGTTGGCCTTGGTGGTCTGAGGGCTTAAGGATTGAAGAATCATGCTGGGAAGATCCAGCTGACCTCGCCTCCCGTTCCACCATGCCCTGTGCCAGGTGCCTGGAGAGGAGCTCAGAGCAAGGCCTGCACTTTGTGCCTGTTGCCCTTGGCACCATCCCACTCCACCAGTTGCAAAGATGTGATGAGGCCTTTGTGTTCAATAGCTCTCGGGGGAGAGCATGACTGCCTTCAGACTGGCGAGGTCTGGGCTGTTCAGGGTGTTCCTGTACCCGGAAGTGACCCGAAAAAGGTGGAGATAGGAGATGAAAGCATTGCCCCGCAGAGGTGAGGACCTGGGCTCTGCAAGCTCTGGCAGGGTTAGGACGTCATCTGAGCATCTTCTGTGGGTTTATTGCTGGAGTTGTGCAGGGACTTTCCCACAGTGCACTGCTTGTACTTCTCATTGTCACGAATGGTAACCCTCACCCAAAATCTAGCATAGAAAAATAGAACCCCTTTGGCTGCCCCTATCCTGAACAGCTGGCCAAGCTGCTATCATGTCCTGCAGTGTCCATGCAAAGTCCTTGTCTGGGAACACCAGCTCATGCTGGGGAAGGAGACAGAGCATAATAATTTGGGAGAGTGTACCCCCTGCCCGGTTCTGTCATGAGGAACCGAGAGATGTTTCCCTTAGGCATAACCTGGTGTCTTCTGCATCTACCAGCAGGTACAAATTTCAGTTGTCATCTGCTCGTACTTATGAACTGGTAAACCACGATGTCATTCTGTGCACGTGCTCCGCTGCATCTGCCAGCTCCCTGGAGCAGCTCAATGTCAAGCAGATAATCATCGATGAGTGCGCCATGTCCACAGAGCCCGAAACCCTCATCCCCTTGGTCAGCCACCACCATGCTAAGAAGGTAAGTCTCTTCCACAGAGGCGTCTCTAGGATGGCTGCTCAGGGCCCTCAAACCTCTGCATGTGTCCCACCCTTCCCATGCTGCTCTTTTGAGTTTTGCCAGGTTTTAAGGTTGTTCTTTGTAGCATCTATGATGGTGTATCAATGTTTCAGCCTTCAGGGAGTTGTTTCCTCTCTGGTATACCTCTGCTATAACTATAAGTAAAATCTTGAGGCATGGAGAGGTCCATGCAGTCCATAAGTAATCTCATTAGATGCTGGAGCTGTGCGTTACCCGTTCGTATTGCACAAAGCAGAGTCATAAGACCTGCTGCAGGCCTGAGAGCTGTGGTGGAGAACTATTGCATCTGCTCACTTGTCTGCAGTGATGTCTTTCTCCTGTGAGATAGGAGCAAGGCTCCGTGTTATCTGGGTCAGAATCTTTATATAATGCCCAACGTGGTCTTTGATTGAGGTTGCTGTAACCAGAACATAAATAAGGAGCAACAAATGTCTGTGCACAAATAACCTTTCAAGGAACTGCTTGCCCTCACCAGTGCTACCACCCTCATAGTTGAGGTGTCCGGTCTTCATTCCAGGTTGTTTTGCTTGGAGATCACAAACAACTGCGACCGGTGGTCAACAGTGACTTCTGCAAGAGTCTCGGCATGGAGAAGTCTCTTTTTGAGCGCTACCGGCATCAAGCGTGGATGCTAGATACACAGTACCGCATGGTGAGGCCCTCAAGTGAATTGTCTTTTCTCCATCACAGAAAATGCTGCAGTCAGGGCTTGCCTCAAGCCACTGGGAAATATTGTCCATTAGTGCTTCCCCGTCCTAGAGTAATGAGTAATACACTCGCCCGGTGCCAGCTATAGCACAGTGGCATTGCAGGTGAAGCCTGCAGGTTGAGAAGTTCCTTGGCTTTTGTTCGCCTCAGTTTCTCCACTTTTCTCTGCCAGCACAAAGCCATTTGCGAGTTTCCATCCCAGGAGTTCTATGAAATGCGTCTGAAAACGTGCCCCCAGCTTCTTCGTGAACCCAGTGTCTTCCATCACAAAGACAACAGCTGCTGCCCTATCATCTTTGGGCATGTGGAGGGGAAGGAGCAGAGCCTCATGATTTCTACTGAGGAAGGAAATGAGAACTCCAAAGCTAACCCAGAAGAAGTGGAGCAGGCGGTGAGGAGGGTCCTTGGGAATTGCTGGAGATGCAAAAGGGGAAGGCGTTATGCAGAGGGGCTCCAGGGATCTTGGAGGGACGAAGAGTATCCAAACAGGATAAAGACCAGTGGGGTGCAGCATCTGCTTGGCATCTTCTTGGATCTGGAGCACGCCATGATGCTCCTGGCCAGAGGCAGCTGTAGGGAAGGACCCAGAGCAGAGCCTGCAGCACAGCCAGGCACCATTGCTGTCCTAGGGACAGGGTGCTGGAGGGCTGGTTCCCTCTGGCCCCTGCTGCCAGGTAAGCAGGACTGTCCTGTCCCTAGGTGAGGCTGGCAAAGCAGTTGACACTAGATGGCACCATCCGGCCAGAGAGCATAGCCATCCTGAGCCCCTACAACGCCCAGGTGTCTGAGATCAGCAAGAGGCTCCTGAGAGAGGGCATCTGCGGAGTGACCTGCTGCACCATCATGAAGAGTCAAGGTGAGGCTGGCAGGAGAGAGAAGAGGGTTAGTTCTGTTCTCTCCTGCCTTCGTGAGGACTGAAGCCACTTCTCACAGAGATGGTCTGTGAGGAGATCCTACATCAGGGTCATTCAGCCATGGAGGAGGCATCCCTGGGCCAGATTTCTGGGTGATTTGTTATTGTAGTAAATCCTTTGAAAACCTCGGAAGTGCCAGGGCGGGGTGAGACTGAGGAAGGTAGGAAGGTGGAGGACGTCTGAAGAGCGCGTTGAAGAACTGCCATAGCGCGTTCTCTTTGGAGAGCATCAACCAGGGATCAAATGACTTCCAGAGCTGGAGAAATCCAGACAGCAGCTGCAGTTCTGGGTCTTGCTGTAGAGAAATGAGTGTTTTGTGGGGCAGAGGGGGGGCCAGGTGCTTCCTTCTAAAAATAAAGCCTGTTTCAATTCTGCTTTCTAGGAAGTGAGTGGAGATACGTGATCCTGTCAATGGTACGCTCCTGCCCCCGGTCAGAGATTGATAGGAAGCCCACGAAGAGCTGGCAGAAGAAGTACCTGGGGTTTGTTACTGACCCAAACCAGATGAATGTTGGCATCACAAGAGCTCAGGAAGGACTCTGCATTTTAGGTGAGTCACCTGGGAGTGTGGACAGGGCTGCAGGGGAACAAGATACTTGGATGAAGGGGTGGAGCTCCAAAGCAGTCTTTGCTGGGCTTGCTTTTTTCTTCTGTGGATTTGAAACTGGGCAATCTGGGCGAAGCAGAGATCGTGCATAGCTTGTACACGGCATATATAATTAGTTTTTCTCACCCTCTGGTTCAGACCGCGCTGTTTCCATCACTTGAGTGCCAGAGCTCTCTCCTAGCAGAAGGTGGCTGCTTATTTTCCTCCTAATCACGCAGACGTGGGCTGGGATGTGTAGGGAGGCTGCTCGCAGATCTGACAGCACGGAAAAGGGAGCCGGGATTTCACAGAGCTCTGGCGAAAGGAAACAGCTCTGCAAGTTGTCCAGCACCCTTAGCCTAGAAATGGTAGACAAAAGTTTCTGTGATAGTATCATGTGAGCCTCTTGTGGCCACTAATCTGCTGTCCTCGTCCCTGTGCCAACAGGGAACCGGTACCTCCTGGAGAGCAACCTTTTGTGGAAGAGACTGCTTCAGCATTACAGGCAGCACAAATGCTATGCCGCAGCGCAGGGGATTTTGGTCAGGAAGACTCCAGCCTTCCACCGGTGAGGAGGGGTCGTCCCTCGATGAGTTCGTCCCTCTCTGCGCGAAGTACGTTACGTGTGCCTTGGGAAGGACGCAATCTTTCCATTCCATAATGACCCAGAGAGCCAAATGCAGTGGGGGAGCCTGGATCTTCCCCTGCATGGTGACAGCTCAGCTTCCGTGCGTGCTTTGGCATCTTGGGGTTTTTAATCAAACCTTGGACAGAACCTTTCAGCTCTAGCAAGCCAAAAAGCACTGGAAATGGGTGGAGGAGGGGGTGACTTTATTGATGATGGTGAGGATGCTATTTTTTAACTGTGAGATACTCAGTGGAGCCCCCATCCTCCCTGCCAGTGCAGCTGCGCATTGGGGACCAAACACTCAGTCCATTCGTCACAGGTGGAACGACTGCACGCAACAGAGCCGTGTGTCACGCTGTGATTTGCCGTAGAGGACCAAAGCTTCTGAGTGCTACCACTCATTTTAAAACCCAAGGCCAGGGGATTTTTAAGGCTTCTCATTTCTCAAAGCATAATATCAATTTTGGGGGTTTTGTTTTTGTTGTTGTTTTGGTTTTCTAAGTGAAGGAAGAAAACAAAGAGAGAACCATGGACCACTCTGTAGGCAAAGCGCTGTTCTCTGAGCTGTAAATATCACAGCCAAGGCCAAGCTGATTCTGTTAAATAGATTTCCTTATTCTTTATATGAAGGAGGTTGTCCCACCACTATAAAGTCAGTGGAAACCAAGGACCACTTCTACCAGGAAACGCTGCAATTTGTAAGCGCATTTTAAACCATGACATGTTTTATTTGAAATCTCCTCCTGTGACAGCTCCCCTTTCCTACCACAGATTTTTTTAAAAAGCTGCTTCTAATTTATTACTTTTTAACTCTGTGGATTTGTTTCACAGTCTTATGGCCTGACTTTTTAAGAACAGGGATGTAAATTTGATAAATGTACCACAGCATGTATGTGTATAATTTATTTTTTTCTGTTAAGTAGCCAAACTGCTGTAAACTGGAAGCTGTGCTTGACTGGAGAAGGCTGCCTTCACTCAGTAATGTGTGGCTGATGCAGACATATAGCAGTGAAGCGATGCTCTCTGCTGAATCGCAGAGCTGCTTTTTGAAGCGTGGTGTTTTTGAGGGAGGGATGATGTCCTTTATCTCTTTTCAGTCCTGAATGTATGAAGTGCCTGCCTCGGCTCTCCCTGAGCCCACATGCCTGGCTGTCTCTAGACGTTCACGTGGGATGGAGCCAAGATGCAATCATAGGGTGGTTTTGCTCCAAGTGTATCCTGTGCTGGGACACAGGTCCTCCTTCGCATGAGTTGAGGTGTCCCCGTGACTTCATAGCACTATGGCAGGGATGAATATTGTCCTGTGTTTGCAACTGAAAATGCAGTTTGGCTCTTTCCAGTGTGGAGGAATGTGCAATAAGAAAGTGTTGTGTCTGGAAAAGTCCTTATTTAATGCTGTGGTTTTTTTCTTATGGCTCTTTGGTTTGCACACAGAGCTTTGAATTTACATTTGAAAGAATTTTACGTTCAAGCACATATTCTTCAAATACGTAAAACACAAAGCAGCCGAACCTTTGGTGGTTCCGGTGGGAAAGCACGGGCAGTGCGGTGCGCAGGGTACCTGTCTGATCACAGGCTCCACGTTTTCTGCAGCTCTCAGACAAGAGAGCGTTGGTGCAGGACACAAATGTCGGTTCATCCAGCAGGATCACTCTCATTTCCTCAGTACTGGCTAGAGCTCGAGCCCAAGCTGAACAAGGGGAACCTGCACATGCAGCAAGCGCTGTACCTGGTGCCAGCATGGGTTGGTCCATGCGGTTGCAGCCATCGCCCCACCTCTCACTTGGACTGGCAGCAAAAGGCATCCAGAAGTAGGAAACCTCTCCTTGGCTCCAGCTGGCAAAGGAGAAGCCCATGGGACTGTTTGTGAGAAGTTGGACGGATCTGTGTAGGACAATCAATTTACTGCAATAAATTGTTGGTTTTTTTAAATAGGAATGAAATGTTAAGTGTCATGAAGTGTAAATTAAGGAACTTTAACCACGGCAGGTTTTTATCTTTTGTATGTCTGTGACTTGCAGCAAACCTCAGATGAGGTTTTGGATACAAATATTTTTACCTGCTTCTACCTTTTCTAAGAATGAACCTCAACATTCCCCCTTTTTTTTTTTTATATTTAAGCCATAATTGTAAAAATTATTTCAATTTCTTTAAATAATAAATTTTATTACTAAAAGGTCTGTTTGTGTGGTGTTTTGACTGGAGTCCGTGCGAGAGCACCTCTCCTTGGAGTGAACCAGATGGGGAATGGCAGAAAAGATTGATTTACACATTGGTTGTGTGGCTGGGTAACTCTTCCCTGTTTGTTGTGGGGTTTGGGGGGTGGTTGGGGTGCTTGTTGTGGTGTTTTTTCATCAGTGATCTTTTCATGCACTGTAGAGGGGTGGGCATGAAATGCTGCAGAGACAGCTGAGGGGTCTTGCAAGGCTGCCTGCATCCTGCCACTCCCACCTTGAGTTGTGGCAGCGGGAAGTGAACGTTGAGTCCTGAGTATTGCCTAAGGATGTTAGTTTGTGTGAGGAGCTTGGAATGGTTACAGTTAACCTGGGAAGATTTGGGGGAGGCACTTGTGAAATTGTTGGAAACAGAATGAGTTCAGTTTTACACAAAATGTTTCCAAAGAAGCTTTAGCTTTAATTTTTCTCAACCTTTTTCAAGAGGATACAAGGAGAAGAATATTCTTGTGTGCTCCCTCATCCTTCTGCTGTATGAGCGCTGCTGTTTGCAGCCTCAGCAGCGTCGGTTGTTGTTGTCAGTATGATGCTGTCGTGCCATTTTGCAAGGATGAAGTTCTGAGCATCTGGTCTTATGATGGTGAACTTGTATGATTTGCCAGGTTTTAGGCCCTGGACTATGCACATGTTGGAGGTGACCTCTTGCATCCTTCTGTGTCCCGGTTCTGTCTGGCTTGTCAGTAACTCCAAGTGCAGTTCATACACTTCGGAGCGTGGCTCTTGACTTCCAGTCAGCCACTTCAGCTTGGCCCAATCCTTGCTTGCAATCGATTCCTTTCGATCAAAAATCAGAGGAACCTTGACATAGAGAGAAGTCTTAAACTTGGGGAGTCTAATGCCTCTAACATCTGCATGTAACAACAGGCGATCCTTGATGTAGAGTGTTCCCGGCACTTTCAAGGACTCAAGAATTGCCATAGACTTGCGGAGCTGCAATGTTTTCTTTGTAATCAAGTGACACTGGGAGAGGAAGGTTGCCGCATCACAAGTTGATATGTAATGTCTCAGCTCCTCATGTCCTTGTTCCAGGTGCTCCAACAGTTCTGCCAGAAGTGACAGCTCGATTTCAATGAGGTCTTTTGCCTTCTTCTTTATCATCTGCAGCTGGCAGGGGTCTAGGATTTGCATGACATCAGTACAATATGTCCCTCGGTTCCGGTCTCTTATGGACACCTGAGGTGGCTCAATTTTCATGTAAAAGTAACACTTCTTTAAGAGCTCAGTGTTTTCCCGGTAACGGCTGAGGCTCGGAGCGGTCTGAAGGAACTGCAGAACACTGTTTCTGCTCCTAATGTACGCCTCCTGGCTGGCATTGTTGTGTCCTTTGTTGGGCACTGCAATCTCTGAACTGGTGTGCTCATTTGAAATCCCTGCCATGGCTCCCCAGCTCAGTTGCTGTGTAAGGAAGCAGCAATACTGACATTAAGAACCAAACGAAAAGCAGCTGTGAGGGAGTGCAATTGTGGCTGTGATGCTTCTCTCCTCTCTTAATTACAAAGCTTAGCTTATGCATTTATAGATGGAAAGGAACTGTTAGACTGGTGTAGTTCCTGAAAGGTTTTATTCTACAGTTATATGGTTTCTAATGTTTTGTAGAGTCTTATTTTCATATATTCCAAATAATGAGTCTCCTGCTACCCCCTCCTTGAGGTTCTACCTCTGCTTAAATAGATTCACGGTCAGCAATTATTTTTTTTACATACTCTGCCAAAATTTCTCCCTATCTTATTACCTTCTGTTTCATTCAGTTTAGAGGTCTTTGTACTCCTGTAAGCAATTTCTTTCCATTCTTCTGCATCTCTGGCTATGTCTATTTTTCTCCCTTTGTAATCTGCCAGGCTGTTGAGGTTTGAGACCCAGCTTTTAAGCCAGTTCCTACAGCTACATAATCACCTTGGTGATTCAGATTGACCCTCTGCCCCCGAAAGCGAGCAGGCAGAACCACGCAATACACTGCGTGCCACCTGGCAACAGCTTTCAAGGAGAACACTAGTGTTTTTCCTTGCACCTTTGCCTTCAACACCAGATTGACAGTCGTAACCTTATGCTTTCAGCACTGCATTGCTTTTCCTTTCTTTGGTTTTAGTTTACATCATCGCCTTTGCTTTCTTGTAGAACTCAGTTAATCCATAAGCTATGTATAGGAAGAGAAGGACAGGCAAGTAAGGTACCTGTTGAAGATGTAAGGGTGTGCTGGTGGGAAGGTATTCAGGTAGTGGTCCTTTGCAATGCTGAATCTGCTCTCTGTCCCAGCCTTTGCTGTGCCCCTGACTGGAAAAGCTGTATCCGCGAAGGTGCTGACTGCTGAGCCAAGATGGAAGTTGTTTCTCTGTTGCGCTTTAGCTGAAGAACTTGTGGCTCACGCAGCTTCTGTGTCATAAACAGAAATTAGCTAAATAAATGCCTGTGCCCCTGCTGTCCGTGACGCTGTACAGAGAACCCAGCCTGACGTGGAGAACGTGGATTTCACCAGCTGAACACGCTTGGTTTGAGAAAGCAAGAAATACAGAATTATGAGAGTACGATTGGGTGACCCCAGCCGGGCTTCGCTGATTCGCTTCAGCACCGGGCAGCTCTCCTTGTTCGGGGCAGTTTCCTGGCTGTAGTTATTTAGGCTCTTGTGCTATCTATCTTGTATGTATTTCAAGCCAAGAGGAAATGGCCTCAAGTTGTGCCAAGGGGAGCTTAGACTGGATATTAGGAAAAATGTATTGATTGAAAGAGTAGTGAAGCACTGGCAGAGGCTGCCCAGGGCTGTGGTGGAGTGTCCATCCCTGGAGGGGTTTAAAAATGTGTAAATGTGGCGCTTGGTGACACAGTTTAGTAGGCACAGTGAGGGTGTGTTGCTGTTTGGACTGGATGATCTTGAGATCTTTTCCGACCTTAATGATCCTATGGTGTAACTGGGATATCTGAAATCTTATATGTTGTGTAGAACCTGGATGGTGATAGCTAATTGATGAAGCAATTTTACTTCACCTTATTTTCCTTAAATACATAATAGAACTGCTAGTACTTCCTCACAGGAATTGCAAGTGTCTGTAAGCCTCTTGGCTGCCTGGCCCCAGCCACACGGTGATTTAGGCTAATTCAGAGAATCCTAGAATGTCCTGAGTTGGAAGAAAGCCACAAGGATCATCGAGTCCAACTCCTGTCCCTGCACAGGACCCCCCCAACGCTCACACCGTGTGTCTGAGGGCACTGGCCAAATGCTTCAGGAATATTGTTAGGCTGTGACTGCTTCCCTGGGCAGCTGTTCCAGTGCTCCACCACCCTCTGGGGGCAGACCTTTTCCTAATCTCCAACCTAACCCTCCCCTGGCACATCTTCCTGCCATTCCCTCGGGTCCCGAGAGAAGAGCTCAGCGCCTGCTCCTCCTCCTCCTCTGCTTGTGAGGAAGCTGCAGAGCGCAACGAGGTCTCTCCCCTCAGTTTCCTCCAGGCTGAACAGACCCAGTGACTTCAGCCACTCCTCACACGCTTCCCCTCCAAACCCTTCCCCAACTCCGTGCCCTCCTCTGGACACTCTCCAGTAGCTTTAGGTCCCTTTTTATCCTGTGATGCCCAAATCTGCCCCCAGTGCTCAAGGTGGGGCTGATTCCCAGCAACGTTTTTCCCAAGAGAACCGACAACTTAAAAAAACAACCTGTGTTTCCCTTCTTCCACTTTTTTCTTTCCATAAGAAAAACTCCTAAACCGCAGCAGTGCCAGCTCCTGGCATCCGTATGGAGTGCGACAGGGAGAGCACGCGTGCCAGGTGATGTTTCTGGCTTGCGCAGAGCTTTGGCTCTCCAGAGCAGGCTGTTTGCCCACAGACAGAGCTGTCATTGTGCTTGGTTTCCCTTTCTGTTTTTACATCCCTTTTTTTTTTCTTCCTTACCAGAACCGACTGTTTTCCCAGCAGCGCAGCTCTGTTTGCAGCCAGGGAGGCTGCAGTCACCCAAAGTGGGGGGCTGCTTGGCCCTGGGTGCCAGGGAAGGGAGCACCCATGGGATGGGCCATGTCAGCATCTTCCCTGTGGCTCACCCAGTGCAGCCAACTCACCCCCCCCGACCCCCAGCCAGCCCTTCAGCCCTGACCCACCAGCCCTGACCCGGGGAGCTGCGTCCAGGTCTGCATCCTTGTGAGTTGCCATGGAGATGCATTGTGATGTGCAGGGCCAGGTTTGGATTCTGGGCCAGGGTCCTTGCTCACCCTTGCCCCTGCCCAGGGTGACTGAAGCCAAACCACCTGAGGCCGAGGAACCAGCACTTGGGAGGGTGCAGGTGCCGTTCACTGAATCGTTCAGGTTGGAACAGGCCTTTAAGCTCATCCAGTCCAACCGTAAACCCAGCACTGCCCTGGGTGCCTCTGCCAGTGCTCGGCAGCCCTTTCCATGAAGGAATATTTCCCAATATCCAATCTAAACCTCCCCCGGTGCAACTTGAGGCCATTTCCTCTCATCCCATCCCTTGTCACTTGAGAGAAGAGTCTGGCACTTGTTTTACCACAGCCTCCTTTCTGGGAGCTGCAGAGAGCGATGAGGTCTCCCCTCAGCCTCCTCTTCTCTGGACTAAACAGCCCCAGGTCCCTCCGCCACTCCCAGAACCCCTGGGCTCCAGCCCCTTCTCCAGCTCCATTCCCTCTCTGGATGTGTTACAGCCCCAAGATGTCTTTTATGTAGTGAGGGGCCCAAAATTGAACCCAGGATTCGAGGTGCGGCCTCACTGTTCCGATTCCAGGGGGACGATGCCTTCCCTGCTCCTGCTGGCCACACCACGGCTGATCCAAGCCAGGACGCTGGTGGCCTTCTTGCCCATTTGGGCCACTGCTGGCTCACATTCAGTCGTTGTCAAGCAGCACCCCCAGGCCTTTTCCACGGTGTGGCCTTTCAGCCGTTCTTCCCCAGCCCCGAGTGTTGCATGGAAACCTGGGTTGTGGCCCGGGTTTCCAATCGCACTGGAGGGCAGGGAGGAGGAGAGCAGCAAGGCCCAGTGCTCCGTGCTTCCCCCTCAACAGGCACGCTTCGTTCCAGCCCATCACGTGCCCTCCCGTTGCGATGAGGCTGTGGGAGTGCTAAGCAGATGAGAAGAACATCTGCTGAGGGCTGTGGGGTTTGTGGTCATTGCAGAATCCAAAATGTGGCTTGCAAAGCTTTGCTTCCCTGCGTGTGATGATCCCACTGCTCCCCCAACATCTCTGTTCTGCTCCGCGGAGCTTGGCGGCGGCCTCAGCTGCAAGGCCAAGGAGCCGAACTGAGCCGCTTCACCATGCCCTGAGTTAAAGTTCTGGTCTCCCTGGCGAGCCCAGACTCCAACAGTGAACTCGGGACACGGCCTGGAGCCAAGGGTCCGTGCAGACAGGGATGAGACAGCTAAGGCAGGACAGCCAGAAAAGGGTGCTGGCTGTGTCTGTGCAGCACACTGGCTCAGAGCAAGGTGTAACAAGCAGAGCTCTGAGTGGAAACGCTGGCTCCATCATGGGAAGCCCTAAAGTCTAAGTGGCACCCAGCTCCCTGGGAGGTGGCCACAGCGAAGCCCTGTCCCAGCTCACGGCTGCCCTGCCTCTCACCTCCCTTGGGTTCTGAGTCACCTGGTGTAGGTACAGCTCTGCCCCTGGAGCTGGTGAATCCTTGCACACGCTGTTTCTCTCGGCTGCTCTGGACAGCTGTGCTGTGGTGGTTGCAGTGTTTCTGGGAGGGCGAGTGTGGCCCTTCCCCTGGGACTGTTATGACATCACAGTTAGCACCCACTGCTGCTCTGCCTGGGGCCCCCACTGACTCCGCCCTTCAGCTTTGCTCTTTGCAGGAAAGCATGGGTGATTCTGGAGTATGAATGGGATCTAAGGTTTACAGCAGGCTGTGGGGTGGGGGGTATTTTTGCTTTTTGAATGTGAATCTTGCAGCTTTTTCACCTTAGGGCAGACACGCTCGGGTGCTTTGCTCTCCATGGTGAGACCAAGGCTGTTTCGCAAAGTGTCAGGAGTTTTGCTAACTTAACCACATAATCCATACTAGAGAGATGTGTCCCAATAGGATATGAACTGCTCCATTGAGCCCAGCAAACTTCCTTTTGGGTAGGACGAGATTTTCCTGTTCTGCTTTGCTGTGGGACCTGCCTGGCCAGTCACTTGGTTTGTTGTGGAGCAGAAACTGGCTGGGCTGGTCCAAAATGACAAACTGAATGACCGGGGTGGTCATTGGCAAACCACACCAGTGTCTGAAGATGCATCTGAAGGTGCCTTCATAGTGCCTGCAATGAAACCTGTGGGCCAGGGCTTAGGCTTAATGCTGTCCTGTAGGCTTAGCTGGTGCATCTCTGCTAAGCTTTTTTAATTGAATGACAGGCAAGATTCATAACGCCAGCCCTGAGCTTCTGCTCGAACACCAAGGGAGGAGGCGAGCTGTCATTTTACGAAATCAATGCGTCTTCTCAAGTCAGCCAGAGCTTACCCTTTCATTTCACTGCTGCCAAGAGATTAACTATACGATTGTCAGGTGTGATTCTCTAACAGACAAGGCAGATAACAAATATGAGTGAAAGCAGGTTGATAGCCCTGGGTGGGGGGGGAAAGGCTGGCAGAGATCAGTGCTTCGTAATAACACCAGGTTCCTACAGGAAAGGAATGTTCATGCTTTTGCCATGGATCCCAATCGTGTCGTTCGCACTGTGTGTGCTGGGAACTGGGCGTGCCCTTCTCTGTTGGCCTTGGTGGTCTGAGGGCTTAAGGATTGAAGAATCATGCTGGGAAGATCCAGCTGACCTCGCCTCCCGTTCCACCATGCCCTGTGCCAGGTGCCTGGAGAGGAGCTCAGAGCAAGGCCTGCACTTTGTGCCTGTTGCCCTTGGCACCATCCCACTCCACCAGTTGCAAAGATGTGATGAGGCCTTTGTGTTCAATAGCTCTCGGGGGAGAGCATGACTGCCTTCAGACTGGCGAGGTCTGGGCTGTTCAGGGTGTTCCTGTACCCGGAAGTGACCCGAAAAAGGTGGAGATAGGAGATGAAAGCATTGCCCCGCAGAGGTGAGGACCTGGGCTCTGCAAGCTCTGGCAGGGTTAGGACGTCATCTGAGCATCTTCTGTGGGTTTATTGCTGGAGTTGTGCAGGGACTTTCCCACAGTGCACTGCTTGTACTTCTCATTGTCACGAATGGTAACCCTCACCCAAAATCTAGCATAGAAAAATAGAACCCCTTTGGCTGCCCCTATCCTGAACAGCTGGCCAAGCTGCTATCTTGATTTTTGAAATATGAGCATTAAACTGCTTGGAGTCTACAGCTGAAATTTTACTGTTTTCAATAGCTTTCCATCAGGGATCAATTCAGCTGTAGGATTTTATAGCCCTCTGTGAATCCCTTTGAACTAATACAAATACAAAATTGTCTGAAGCATTCAAACACCAGTTCCCCCCATCACCTGAACTGTCTGTGTAGCAGAGCTCACAGCCATTGACAGCCACGTTTGTCATTCTGCCCTTTCCTCCTGCCCACAGCATCAAAATAAAGGACTTGTTAGTCCTGTCTTTGAGATCAAGATATAAGCAGACAATTGATTTTCCTCCCTCTTCTCATTAGTGAAGTCTGACACTTAATAAAACATGTATTTCCACTCTCGGGGTAAGCAAGACACCCGCATAGTGCCTGTCAGGGACAGCTGGGAGCAAGGACTCATCTTTATGGAAAATCAATACCTGGAACAGAGAAATTGGCAGAACCCAAATTAAAAGTCGCTGGCAATTTCTCCCCTCATATTTCATGTCTCCTGCATTTCTGAAACAGTAATTTGCTGCAGAGGAAACCACCGCGAGGACAAAGTGTAGGATGGACTTCGTGCCTGGTTCTTTCCCTGCTGCTTCCAGATGGGACCTCGTGGGTGAAGGTGGGTGACAGGGTTGGAGCAGCTCTTTCAGCAGTGCCTGGTTTGAGGAGATTCCTGTCCAGGGCTGCTCACGCTGTGCCTCTTTCTGCTAGGGGCTGTGTCGCCACAGCCATTGCTGGCAGCACTGTCATAAAAGTCTTGCAACATCCCAGGGTTTCAGACTGTGTCTTGCATCCCACATGGTACCCATAACTCATCATGTTTGCCTGGCTCCCCTGGAGTAGGACTTTCAGAGCAGGGCTGCCCATCAGCTGGCTGTGCCGAGCTGCTTTCAAAGCCCACTGTCACGAGGCTGTGGCTGATTTACTCACTGCTGGCTCCCAATTTTGTTGGTGTCTCATATACCTGAAATAAATTACCCATTCCAAAAATATCCCAAACCTAAATCATCACCACACATCAGGGAGCTTGCTTTGCTCCTCAGGCTGTGATTCAGAAGGCTGACTTTGAGAAGGAAGAGTGATGTATGTAAGGAACCTAAAGAGGGAATTGGTCTCCTGGGATGGAAAGCCCCAGCTGGGACGGGTCAGTAAGGAGTCAATTGTGTCTCCGAGGCAGCAATTATCTCCAGCTCTCTACATCCACTAATGACACCCTGGGAAAGAGCCCCACGGTCTGGACCTGCTGGAGGCTGGGGTAGCTGCCTGCCTACAGCAGACCAAGAAGTTTGTGGGTCTGGAGGCTGCTTTGGAGCAAAAATCTTCCCAGGTGTGTGCCCAGCCCTGGATCTGCTCTGAGTGCTCAGGATTTCCTTTGGTAAGGGAGAAGGAGCCTCGGTCAGTTAGCCCTCCTTTCCTGCCCTCTGGGTGTTTGGTGGTTGGACAGCCTGGAGAGGTCTTGGGGAGTCCTAGGGCAGATGGAGCCTCCTTTCTCCAGCAGTGACATTAATCAAAACACCCTGACACGCACCCCCGTGTGAGCTCAGGCTGCAGCAGGGCTTGGTTCGCCGATAGTCTACCTCAGGAAGATGGAGTCGGGTCACAGACGCTCCATCTTGCTGGAAGCTCATCAAATGCCTGTTCAGAGGTCCTCGTGCTGTGCTGCGCTTCACAAGACAGGCGTCCTTGAGCAGAAGTTCAAGGCAGGCTGTTGTGTCCCAGCTCCCATGAGACAGACTTTGCTGGCAGCCAGGCGGCGAGCGTGCATGGCCCTTTTTCCAGGGAAACTTCCCCATGAGGTCACCCTTGCTTGGATGTGGGAGAGAGAGCAAAGATAGCAAGCAGGAAACTTGTTGAGCCTGCAGCCTTGTCCCTTGCTTGTGACCTGTGGCTGGTCCTGGCTCGGGGCTGTGGCTGGCAGGAAGCGCAGTCGGGCTAACAATGCAACACGCTGATCCAGAGAGCCAGATGTCCGCCCTCCCCACGGCATGGGACACAAAAGGAGCTCTAGGGCTCCAGCATTCATCTCACTGGGAACACCAGCACCTCTGGGACCAGTGGGCAGAGCGCGGCAGGCAGAGCTGGAGCCAGCGTGGTGTGATTGATCGCTGGGAGCTGGCTCGCACAGCACCCGTGTGCTGGATAAATCAGCCTGAAGAGTTTGTTCCCATAGCAGCCTCCGAGCAAAGAGGGGGCTGCAAACCCCCAGGGTGTAAGCAAGGCAGGGACATAAATGTCTTGCCATTGAAGGCTCAGGGAACATTTGTCTGTGTTCCTAACACAAGGCCCAGCTTTGGGGCATTTCTGTGTTACAAGGAGGAATCAAAGCCCACGGTAAGGTAACAACCTTGGCTCGGTAGGAGAGGAGAGGCAAAGCTTCAGTTTAGTGCTCACACTGACTTCTAGAAGGCTTTTCAGAGGGGGGATGAGTGCCTTTCCCAACACCACAGATGCTGGCACTTCTTGGATTAAACCAGGAGCAACTGCGGAGGTGGAACCATGCAGAGGGAGGTGGAGCTCAGAGTGATGTGCCACAGGGTCAGGCTTTGCTGCTCACCCCAGGGGCCTCATCCAGCCCTGGCGCTGGAGCTGTGGCACCACATGGCAGTGATCTGTGTGGTTGATCCCTGGGGGTTGGCAAGGCTGCGACACGGCTGGAGCCGGGGAGTGGCTCTGGGAATGGTGAAACCTCCAGCTCTGGCTGCAGGACAGCAAGGGTGAAGTCATGCCCATGTCAGCTCATCCATCGCTGCCGCTCTGCAGGCTGGTCCCAGGGGAAGAGCACGCTTTGGCAGATCTAAGTGGGGTCGGAGGCGGATGCAATTCTGGAGAAAAAAAATCTCTTGCAAAACCTGTAAAAAAAATATTTAAACTTCTCTGGCTTAAAAGCTTGTTTAAAGATCTTATCTCTGGCAGAGGAAATAAGGTCTTAATTCCCTCCCTTGCCACTTTGCCTCCCAGTGCATCTCAGCAAGTGCTAGGTCCCAGAGGAGTGCAGGCTGTTAACTCTGCCAGGAAGCAGCTGAAGAAGAGAAGTGGCTTTTGTTCCAGGAGCTCACACTGACCTGAAGCAGCTCTGGGTGAAGCTGCTGCCTCTGCCACGTGCGGTCCCTGCTTGGGGGGGGAGGCAGGGTGAGCATGTGTGGGGTGGGCACTCCTCAAATGTGCATTCAAGGCAGAGAGCAGGAAAAAAAGTGTATTTGGCTTTCTGACTTGGCCATCTTTCTTTTCTGAAGCTTTGGTTGGAATGAGAAGGTAGTTTGGGTGATGTTGCTCCCCCTGCTCCACCCCTCAGGCCCTGGGTAAGGCTGGCATCCCTGGGGCTGGCTGAGGTTTCTGCTGGAGGGAGGATGGGGTGGCCATGGCTGCCCCACGCACATTAGGGGTGCTGATTAATGAGAAGCTCGACATGACCCAGCAACGTGCACTCGCAGCCCAGAAGGCCAGCTGTGTCCTGGGCTGCATCAGAAGCAACGTGGCCAGCAGGGCGAGGGAGGCGATTCTGTCCCTCTGCTCCACTCTTGTTAGACCCCACCTGAAGTCCTGTGTCCAGTTCTGGAATCCCCAACATAAGAAGGATATGGAACTGTTGGAACAGGTCTGGAGGAGAGACATAAAGATGATCCGAGGGTTGGAGCACCTCTGCTGTGAGGACAGGCTGGGAGAGCTGGGGTTGTTCAGCCTAGAAAAGGCTCCAGGAAGACCTTAGAGCAGCCTCCCAGTACTGAAAGGGGCTCCAGGAAAGCTGGAGAGGGATTTCTTACAAGGGCATGGAGTGACAGAATGAGGGGGAATGGCTTTAAACTGGAAGGAGGAAGATTTAGATGAGACATCAGGAAGAAATTCTTCACAATAAGGGTGGTGAGGCCCTGGCACGGGTTGCCCAGAGAAGTCGTGGCTGCCCCATCCCTGGAGGTGTTCAAGGCCAGGTTGGATGGGGCTTGGAGCCCCCTGATCCAGTGGGAGGTGTCCCTGCCCATGGCAGGGGGGTGGAACTGGAAGGGCTTTGAGGTCCCTTCCAATCCAAACCATTCCATGACTCCATGACTGGGGGGCTGCACTGCTCCTGTCTGAGCTGATGCTGGGGAGCTGTTCGGGATACTGTGTGCAATGAGATAAAATTAATGAGAGATTATGCCATCCATGGCACAGCACTGGGTCTGGGCTGTCCTTGTGCCAAGGACCCCCATGACTGCCTGGCGCGGCAGCCTGTGGGAAGAGCTGAGCCCCCGCCCACCAATGTGCTGGCTTTCATACCCTCGCGTTTTGTCATCACCTCCGCCCGCACGAGAAGCCTCATCTGAGTCATCTCCCTGCTAAATGGAGTGTGTGGGCTTACTGCAGCTTTAGCTGTTCATCCTCTGCTTTGCTGGAGCTTGACACGGGGTAAAATAGAGCTATTCATCAACGCAGAGATGAGGTGGATGAGTGTCCTGTTCCAATAGAACAGGCCTCGCTCTCCTCTGACCAGCTTGAGCAGCTGGTGTCTCTCTGTGGTCCAGCGAGCTCCACTGAAGTGGCTGATGCTTGAGGAGCTCAAAAGGTCTTAAAAGAAATATGGACTGACATTGTGCAGTGAATGACTTGATGTTCTGGCTGTAAAATGCAGCGCCAGAGCCTTTGTGGAGAGGAGGCTCTTGAAAATATTCCTTCTGTATGTCAAAGCAGGAAGAAGGAGAGCAAAGTCAATGGTGGCAGCATCTCACCTCTGCCCCAATGTCACATCCCACAGGCGTGAGGCTGGCATTTGGCACCGTGACTGGTCTTGTGGTGGGGGTGGCTGTCACAGGTTTCCTTGCCTGTTCCACCCTCGCCCTGCTGCCTGGCTGTGGTCTTTGCTGGTGCAGCTCTTCCCAGCACATGCCCTCTCCAGATCCCATGGAGCAGCAGGGCAAGGGCTGGGGTGGCTTTGTCAGCTATCAAGTAATTGCAGCACCTTTGTGGAGCTCGGCATCCCTCTTTGCATATGAAATAGCAGGTCTCCAGAGAGCAAATCTGGAGTGAAAGATCTCTCCTGGTGACTGACACCAGCCTCTCTGTTAATGATGTTAAAAGCTTTTTGACTGCTGACTGTGCCGTGCAGTCACCTGCCCTTACTGGCTTCTCACCTCCAGTGTGGCAGCCCACGAGTGAGGTGACCTGGGCTCCCAGCCCAGGATCCTGCTGGATTTCATCTTCATCCCAGGGCCTGTGGGTACACATGGGATGCATGGTACACATTATGCATCCAATCACAACAAGTGTCCGATGCCATGAGCCTGGAGGGTGGCAAAATGATCATTGACTCTGGTGTAGCTTGAAACAGAGAAGAGATGAGAGCAAAAGGAGCTGCCTTGGAGGTGCAGCAGCATCTTTGCGCTGGGGAGCTTGGGGGTGACTGCATGTGGTAGGGGACAGCAGTGTGGCACAGCACCTCTCTGCAGCTGCACTTGTCACCAGGACAGGGACAGTCTCAGGGCTTGTTACACACCCTTCGCCAGTGCAACCAGAGCTGACCGGGCCCATTCCCTGCCCACAGGCAGGATGCCCCGGGCAGCACCAGGATGTGGGGGGATGCTCGAGCACCAGGGGTTGCTTTCACAGTGGTTTCCATGCAAGGAAGTTGTAGATATCCCCTGCCTGGAGGTGTTCCAAGGTCAGGTTGGATGGGGCCTTGAGCACCCTGATCCAGTGGGAGGTGCCCCTGCCCATGGTGGGGGGTTGGTACTGGATGGGCTTTGAGGTCCCTTCCAGCTGGAACCATTCTATGATAATATTCCTCACCCCTGAGATACACAGCTGGAAGCTGGGGCAGCCGGGGGTAAACGTGTCTTGGGCCCCACCTTGCCTGCCTGCTGGTGATCAGGACAGCTCCGGCTCCTTGGCATTGCTCTGGTCAGGGCTGACCAGTCCCGCTGTGCCCCTGCTGTGCTGAAAGCATCCATTTGAGGTCCCTGTCAGCAGCGATTAGGGAGCACAATGCTGATGGCCACATGGCCAGTGGTGCTGAGGCAGTCAGGAGGGGAGCAGGAGGCGAGGACTGGCCGCCAAGTGGGTGCTGTGGCTGCCCTGGGTCATATGAGGCTGCGGGGCTGTTACGCAAGGGCTGGCAAGTGGTGGTGCATGGCTCCACATGCGGGGACACCGTGCCACATGATGGCCCAGCATAGCCCTAAGCTGCTCGACACTTGGGAAATCACTGGCTGCCACTCCCTGTGCCATGGAAAACTCAATCTCTGCAGGATGCAGCTCAGTCTCGCTGTGCTTTTCCCATCGTGGATGTGGGATGGGGGGATCCTAGCTGGAAACAGGGTTATGAGGGTTCACAGCTCCTGTGACCAGTTGGGCTTTGGTCTGTGCCTGTGGGAGCTGGGGCAGAGGACCTGTCCAAAGGGAAAAAATATTTGTGACTATCAAAGCTGCAATTCTGCAGGGCATTTTCCTTGTTGGTTTAGTGGCCACCTCTGGAGCAGGCAGCCAGTTGGGCAGGAGGCTGCTTGGCCTCTTTGGCTCCCAAACCATGGAGCTGCTGGGGAAGAGGCAGGGTGCTTCCACTGAGCTTGCCTGCCCGGCTAATCGCTGCAGACTACTTGGTGCCTGCAGCGAGACCAGGGCTAAGCCTAATCCGGGGCAAGGATAAACTGCTGTGCCAACGAGCCACGTTCCGGTTGACACTAGTCACTGTGCCTTGATTTAGTGCCCTAAGCCCCCGGGGCCAGGCCTGCTAGCCCAGCCTGGGCTCAGCCCATCCTGCCCTCTGGGATAGAGCTGGTCCCACTCTGGGTCTCCCCTTCCTTACAAACCCACTGCCAGCAGCTGAGGACAAATGCACAAACCTTATGTTTCTAGTTGTGTGTGGCTTTTCAACCGCATCAAACAGCTTTATTCACACAAATGTCTCTTAATTTACAAAGCCTCTGCCACTCATACACACCAGGGTATCCACAGTGTTCAAAAAACTTAAATATAACATCTCATACCAACCCGAGTAAACCAAGTACAAAAAATATTATATAAAGTTGTTCACATGGAGGTCCTAAATTACCAGCTTCTGTGCAAAAAAAAGAAAAATAAAGGTTCATTTACTAATAGAATTATCTTTAGTTTGGAGTCTGGGTTTAAGCCTTCTATTCTTGCTTCCTTGGTGCGGGGGCTGCAGGGAGCATGGGAGCCTGGAGCAGGGCTGGGTCAGAGCGCCCCTGTCCTGGGTTTGCCCAGTGTTCCCAGGATCCCTTCCCTGTGCAGTGCCACAGGGAAGTGGCCCTGCAAAGCTGCTGGGGTTTGCTGGATGGGTAAACTGAAGGCCCGGGATGGGGACACCAAACACTCCTTTTTGGCCCCTGTGAGCTCTTCTCGCAGCCTGGACACAACCCTTGGAGTTAACAGCACTTGCGCAGACTGCAGAGCAATGGAATTTGTCACTTCACAGCTGGATGACAGCAGTTCCATGTGCTTCCCTTCCAGCTGCGCTCAGCACCCTGATGCCCTGCTCTAAAGGATGAACACTTTTGGATGCGATGGGCCACACAATGGAAATGCCCGGTAACCAGCTGAGCAGCAAAGGAACTGCCAGCACGGCTCTGCCCATCACCAGCAATGCCAGCAGTGCCTGGGCAAGGGAGACAGCAGCACCAGCCACATCCCTCTGCCCAGGGACTCTACTTCCCAAGTGCTGCCTTTCTGCTCAGCCTGGTTGATGGGATGGGAGGCTGCGAGAAGCCAGGGAGAAGCACAGAGCCCGCTCCTGCAGCACAGCCGAGCTGGTGTGGGACAGAGTGCCATGTGCCTGGCCAGCATTGCCAGAACGGGACCAGGAGCCCCACTCACCCCAGGACACTGCAGTGTGAGGCTTGGGCAGCGCATGCCTGGGCAACGAAGGAAAGCAGCAGCATGCTTCTCTCGTGACCTGCAGAAAGCACAGGGAAACATATCCTTGTTTGTGCTCTGAAGCAGTTGCCCCGTGACACTTGGGAGGCTTAAACCCAGACTCAGTACTGCATATGGAGGAGACACAATGCACACAATGGAGGATTCCCACAACGATGGTAATGCTTATTTTAAGTCTTATTGCTCCAGAAAGGCTCTGGGAGCCTCTGATATGTGAAGGAGCTGGGTCCTGAGGAGTGAAGGAAGACTACAGGGGTAACTCTTATCTGCCACTTGCACTGCTGAACCTCAGACACTGCAGCAAGGGGACAAGTGGGAGCTAATCTAAGCCCTCTACGCTAGAGCCACCTCTGCTCTCTCCTCCCCACAGACTGAAGCTGACCTGGAGAGCCAACGCCAGTGGTGCTGGCCTTGCTGGTGCAGATAACATGTTTCCCAATCCTCCTGATGCTTGGCTTGTTCCCCCCACCCACCCCACTCCCTTCTTGTAAACAGCGTACTCAGAAGTAAACATTTCTTACAATCACTCCCCCGGAGCAGGAACCAGCTGGGGACCCACAAGCCTGGAAGGTGGCAGTTTTGGTGAGAGGATGCTTGGCTCCCCCAATGCTGACCGCCCCCCAGCACCTAGACGCTCAGCTTCACTGCGGCCAGGAAGAGATGGAGACAGCCTGACCCTGGGCTGGGCAATGGGCTGCAGGCTCAGTGCCACTATCTTGAACTTGAGTTGTCCCAGATGCTCATCCCAATGCTAAAAACATTTACAGTGGAGGAAGAAGGTCAGCGTGCAGGAGCCAGGCAGGACAGACCCACCTGGGAAGAGAAACCTAAACATTCTCCATCCCACAGCACATGAAGGTTTGAGCTGTTCCCTGTTCCCACCTTGTTATAGAGGGAGTACTGGTCTAGGCCAAAGTAACTGGGAGGAGAAATGCTGGGAGCTGTAAACACAAGACAGGTTCCCATAATAGTCTAGGCAGTTGAGCACAAACAGCAGCAAAATCATCAGGGAGAACTGCTCTTAAAAAATGACAAACTAATCACGGAAACATCCACATTGGCCAAAGGCTTGGCAGCCTTTGGAAGTGTCTTTGCAAGTGTTCGCTAAATCCTAAGTAAGGCACTACGGTCTAACTCACTAACATCAAGCTGCTTTAAAAACACATCTGTAATGCAAAAGCTGAGGTGGAGATGTGTGGTTTGAAGATGGCCTGAAACAGTGGTGGACCAAGAGAGCTGACCCTCCCAGGGCTTGCCTAGATGCTGCCAGTCAGGATTGCTCCTGTTCCAGGAGAGGAGGAAGGTGCTGACAACAGTTGGAGGCAGCAGTCCTGGTGAGCAACACACTCACCACCTTCCAACTCCATGTCCCATGTTTCAGGCTTGGTTTCCACACATGGAAATCTCCTGCTGTGAAGCTTCTTTCAGCTGGGATGTAAAGCCCGGTGAGGGGCCCTTCCAGCAGGGAAAGCCAAGGAGCAGTGCTGGGAGGGTGAAGCCCTCTCACTGCACCCGTTTGAGCCAGGGTTAGGTTATAATAACAGTCAGGAGTAACGGCTCTGTCATGTGGAGAAAGGATGGTCCAGTGATCAGGGCACTAACACCACATTTGTCACCTACAGGGTTCAGCTCTCACCCCACCACAGCCCTCCTGTGGAATGCAGGGCTCTGGGAGCAGGGGGAGAAGTTCCTTCGCACAGCCACTGCAGCGATCTGCTGCCAACTAGAGGAATAAGAACAGCCAAAGCTCCCGAGAGTGCTCTGTGGCCAGGGCTGAGCACGGCACCCACTAACCAACCTCTCACTGCACAGTCCCCAGAAACCAGCCTGGAAGGAGGCCGTAAAGCTGTGGTCTGGCTACTGCCCACAGAAGCAATCCTAGGAACAAAGAGAAGAGCAGCGTGGGAATGGGGCTTGGCGCTGAATTTGAGCTATCTGAACCTTTTCAAGTCACAGATGGATGGTCTGGAGCCTCTTGGCATCAACCTTCTAAGAGGGACGTGGCCTTCCTGCAGCAATAGCCTCAGTTTGTGTCCTGGAATAGATGGAAGAGAAAAAAGAAACCCCTCCCTCCTTTTCCTGCTGTAGCTCTGCATTAGCCCACCTGAATTGCCTGCATTTCTGCTCATTCCTGTGAGCTCAGCAAAGCACACCAAGGACATACAAGGAGGTGCTGCCGATTCAGGAACCTTGCAGTGATGACACAGGAAAGTTGCAACCTACAGGAAGGCAGGGAGCAGTTCCCATAGCCAGGGATGAGAGGGTCATAGGGACCCTCACTGCCTGCAGCTGGTAAGGGCTGAGCAGCTGGGCAGCTTGTAAGCAACGCTGCGTCAGAGCAGCCTGCATTCCAAATCACTGCCGGGTAAGTTAGCCCCGTGAGAAATGTTCTAGTTGGTTCAGAACCTGCAGGATGGAGAAGAGGTGGTGCTTTACCTTGCATTTACAGTGAGAGAAGTCTAAACACCATCAGCACAGGGTCATCCCCAGAATATAGCGTTGCTCTAAATACAGGCAAGGAAATAAAGTATTAACTGCTCAGCCTGAGGTTCCAATCTCCTTACCTGAGCTGTACTGTAACCAAACCTAAACAGCAGCATTGCCTTTTCCTTTCTGAGGATAGTAATCTAGCAGAGAAAAATGTTTTGTGGGAGGCTAGAAACCCGTGAGCCAAACCTCCTCCTCTCCCAGGTTTTGTTCCTAACAACTGAAGTTTGGCATTAAATGGATCACAGCAGTGAACTGCTTTCTGTTTCTCTCGTGTGCAGACAACATGTGCCTGAAAACGTACCTACGGGCTCCCCATTTCCCTCTGTACAGAAAGACCATAACAAATGTCACTACTGAAGCCCAGCTTGGGGAGAACAGAGGTCTTCCTGTCACAGCAGCAGCCCTGCCTTGCCAAATGCCTTCCCAGCTCATTCATGCTACTCTATCCTAACATCAACTGCTTGTAGCCTGGGCAGCACCTGCCTATTCAGAAGGTGCCTGGCTATTAAAGCATTCAGCTGCTTGCAACACATGGCCCGAGAGACTCAATTTTTTCTAAAGCACACTCCCGATGCAAACTCAACAATCGCTTTGCTCCTGTTTCCCTTCAGCAAAAGCAATAACTTTAAACCCAAAGTTGTGCCCAGGCAGACTCAGAGCTGGTGCCTGGCAGCACACCTCACTGCTGGGCTGACAACTCCCACCCCCTTATGGAATGGGATCTTTGTTAGAAACATCTACTGAGTCAAACAACAGCACAGGCAACACGGAGAGGGCTGGGCAAGGGCAGCTCTGCTCTCTGGATCTTGTTTAAAATAGTCTCACAAGCACGATAGCTGCCAGCTTGTGTTCTCCCAAAACAGCTCTTCCCAACAAAATAAAGTAACATCCAAAGATTTCACATTTCCGGAGATCCCGCAGACCAGGGATCAACTCTATCACCATCTTCCCTTCTCTTTGACTTCCCTCGTTGCATGTAAATAATGGAGATTATGGGTCCCTGGTAAATAAACCTGCAAGAAAAACAAGAAAGGAGAAAGAGAGGTCAGGTACATCAGCAGTTTTGTCCCAGTTACTGCACTGTGACAGCATCCCACCAGCCCTCCCGCTGCCACCCAATCCAGACTGCAGGCAGGAAAAGCAAGGAGCATTGCCGGTTCAGCATGCTCCCTGCACCTCTCCCTTCATTCCCAAGCCTTAAAGAAAGAGTATTTGAGGGGCTGGGAGAACCCAAGGTGAGCACCGGGTAGAGGGTGCAACGGCAACAGGATTGGGGCTGGAGTCCTATGCTGGATGGAAGGGCTGGAGGACACTGCTGTGAGAGGGAGCCTGCTCCCACAGCATTCCCACTGGCCCCATTTAGTCCAAGACGGGTATTGCCACATCTCTGCTTCGCAGTGCTTTCATTATCAACCCAGACACTGTGGGTCTGAGCTGGGTTTATAGCGATTTCTGTCTCAGGACTAATTCAGACAGCCCTGCACAGACCTCACTGCCAAGGTAGGGACGGATCCAGCAGTCCCAGCACGTGTGCTGAGCTGTGATAGATTGGCTTGGGGCTAAGCAGTGCCCTGTATGCCAGTAACACAGCCTCAGTTGAAATGAGGATGAGCATCATAGCAGCATAGCCCAGCCTTGAGGGTCCACGTGATGAACTTGTGAGCACTGGCTCCTCATCCTCCACAGGGAAAGGTGGAACAACCTGTGACACGGGACGCCCTGCACCACTCGCCCGGTGCATCATCAGCAGCTTGGGCTCCTCAAGTGGCTCTGCAAGAGGCAGTTAAAATCCATTTTGGTGAAACTGAACACAGAGTAGGATGGGTTTACAGCATGGCAGTGCTGCATCCCACACTTGTGCCAGAGATTCCAGGGAAGTGCAGGCAGATCTTTGCTGCACCTGTCCCTGCTCTGGCCAAAGTCCCAGCATACAGATCCTCCATGGTCTCTCTAGCACCAAGGGTGCTGCACTGATTACTCCACAGGCGCAGCACCACACTCTCCTGTCCTCAGAGCTCAGGGATGCAGAAATACCTAACTCTGCACATAAGCCACCAGCATTTTCCACCCAGTTTGTCTGCAACCTGGCAAATTCCCTGTGGAAATCCAGCAGCAAGTCTGTACGCAGTAGAGGAACAGCATGAGTGGACAAAGTCACTTCTGTATGGGAAACCCATCTTCCCAGATATCACAGCCTCCAAAGGGGACAGCTGAGCCCAGTGCTTGTGGTGGGAAGCAGCAGGGATGATGTGGGACCTGCCTGCCTGCCTGCCCAGAGGGGCCAGGAGGTCTCCCTGCTGTCAGCTCTGCCCACTGGCATCTCAAGGGCTTCCTGCAGCATGAAACGGGGCTGGAGTCACTGACATAGATGTAAACCTTCAACCCAAAGGGAGGGCTCTGCTTCACCTCCTCATCCCTCTCATGTTGTAATTTCCTAGCAGTTCAGTTTTCCCCCAAGCTTAAGCTCTAAGCTCAGACAGTTACGTGGCAAAATGGGGGGTGGTGGTGGGTGGATTTAGCTCTGCCCCAGTTCAGCAGGGCCAGATGAGGGGTATGGCCAGGTCCTCTTGTGCTGGGAATAAGCAAGGAGCTCTGCAGAGACACTGATTAACAGCGACAGAGCAGGAGAGACCTGCCAAAGCAAAACTGCCACTGCCCAGCAAATGACTCAAATCCCTTAGCCCTCAGAAATCTCATTAAAGAAATCTGTGCCTGAAGAACAGTTCTAAAGGAAAAGGCTGTTTCTGCTGCTCGGAGCAGGAGCCATGGCCGTGGGCACACTGCTTTTCAGGAGAGGTTAACCAGGAGACGCTGCCTTTGCAGGCAGCAATCAGGAAAAAGCCTGTTCTGTTTGAGAAGGCTGGCTTGCAAGAGGCACCAGGGCATGGGCAACAAGGAATCTTCTGGAAGATTTCTCTTGTGGTGCAGCTTTATTAGCAAGTAGGGCAATGTTTCTGTTTGTGCTTCCCTGGAGCTGGAGCATTTTCAGGGAAGGCGCTTGGTTGAGCAGCCCAGAGCTCACAGCTCTGAGACAGGAGAGCTCACTCCATTGACGCACGTCGTTTCAGGGGCTTGTTTGAGAGCTTTTAATCCCTCCACTGATGCCACTTATAGTTTTAATCAGCTCGAATGTTCATTTGGCATCAGCAGGATATGAACCAGCAGCCCATGGAGTCCTCAGCCAGCTCCTAAGGAAGCTGACATGACTGCGTAGGTCATGGCAGAGATGGGAGGTGGCAACACAAGTCTGCATGGTACCAGAGGACTCAGCACAGAGGTGGGAGAGAGAACTCAGCATCTTCTCTTGTTAATCAAATTATCTGTCCCTGGCTGGGAGCACAGGGTACAAGGGTGGGGCTGAGAGCCTGCTTCATCCTTCCTCTGGCTCTGTACATATTACTGTGATGCACACCTTGGGATCTCCCTTAAATCCAACAGCAGTGGCCTCCCCCAGGAGGGAGAGCAGGGTGACAGTGAGCAAATGCAAACACTAACACATCTGGCCAGAGGTGACGTGACCAAGTTCATTCTCAGGGCTTTGCTTCTCCCCAGGCAAAATGCTACCATGCTACCCAAAAAAATGTGGCTGCTCTGCAGAGCGACCCTGTGATGCTGCACCTGCTGCCACAGCCAAGAGGAACTGACCTTGCTCTTACTGTCTCACAGCTTTGGTCCATGCCAAGACCCACAAACCACAATGAAAACCATGTAAATGAAGCCAACACTGTTTCAGAAAGGAAACCGCTATACTTTTCCTCGACTTGCTCATCTGCTCCTGGCCAGCAGTCAGGGCACTTTTACTGCATGGTAAATCTGAGTTGAGTGGTACTGATGGAAAAGACCTGACAAAACAGCCCTGCCCATTGACAGCTCATAGAGATGCTGTATGCCATCTGATACCTGCCCTCCAGGTCTGGAAAGGTGCAGGGAAGCAGTTTATTAGTGGTGCTCAGGAGCACCTGGGTAGAGCATCAGAGAGCTCTGGCCAGGGACTGACATTGACACGCAGTGATCGGATGAGCTTGTTCAGCAATCAGCTCCTGCTGGATTTTGAAAATGCAAAGTGGAGAACAAAGCAAATGCAAACAGCTACTTTCAGATAAAACTGGAATGATCAAAACCAGTGACAGGGGAAGAGCGCTCGAGCACAGCAGGCTGGCCTCAGCAGTCAGACACTGCCCTGCTGAAGGCAGCCTCTGAGATGCAGATGGTACCACACCGCAGGCACAGATTCCTACCCTTCCCCTTGAACATCCACCCCAAAACAAGACCTACTGTTTATCTGAACACCATGGACTATGGTCTACCAGAACAAGCTGCCTACGCTGACCCCAACCATTGCAGTTTGACATCCTGTGGGAATTAAAACTACAAAGTTCAAATATAGGATTTTAAGTGGTGGGTGATGCCATTCACAGCCCTGGGGCTACCGGCAGTGCTGGGAGTGGAGCAAGGAAACAAAGCAGGTTCACCTCCACCTCAGACACCCTAATATCCAGCAGAAAATAAGCCAGAAACCCTTTCCTGACTGAGAAGTGACATTTAATACCTGCATTTTGGAAGGATCACAGAGCATGAAGCCAGCAGGTGCATGCAGCACCCCTGGCAGAAGTAAAGGCAAAGATTCTCAGACATGAAGCAAAATGGGAAGAGGTCAGTGGTGTAGAACCCACGAAAGGACAAGGAAAAGTCTGACTGCTTGGGCCAGGGAGGTGAACAGTGTTCCAGGTTGTAACATGAACCAAGGTTGAGCAGGTTCTGAAGCTGTTCTGGGGAAGCAGAACTCCCTGCATGACCCAGCTACGCACCAGCACCACAGTTAAGTTAGAAGAGGTTACTTGAGTTTCTCAGTCAGCCTAAATTACCTGAGAGTAGAATTCAGGCCCTGCTCTAAATCCTATTTTAAGCTTCTCAAGCGGGTTTCCGATTTAAGATTCACATTTAATAACAGCCAGAGGTAGGCTGATTTGAATGCACAAATACACAGCATGTTAGGAAAACCCTATGGGAAAGCACATCAAAAATTATGCTGCCCCCTAAACAAAGCCAGAGGAACATTCCCCACTGCACAATGCTATGGGTTCGTGACGAACATATGGCTGGGCTCCTATGTGGGCCAAGCGGCCGTGTTGTGTATGCTGGGTTGCGTTACGTAAGCGCATCCATCTCTGCCGCAGCTGTGGCAGCGATCACATCGGTGCAGACTCACGGCTGGCTCTGGCCACGCATGGAGGTGGGGGGTGGTGGTGGCAGAAGGCAGCTGGGTTTTAAGGAAACCGCCCCGGGGTAGGACTGTCCCCTCAGTGTTTGTTATCCCTGCATGTACTATTCCGCAGAGCTGCGCAGGATGAATTCTCCCGGAGGGCAGGGGCTGGTTGCATAACTCGGCAGCATCGTGTCAGCACAGAGCGATCGCAGATGGCAGCGGCAAAGCCCAGCCACACAGCAGAGCTGCTCCCGACAACCGGCGACCCATGGCTCGCCCTGGGGAACAAGGTGGAGCGCCCTGCTCTCAGGGCTCTCACACCCATCAGAAGAGTTCACATTTCTGCAGATTCATTCCCCCACCCTAATCCCCAGCCCGCAGTCATGCTGGGACCAGCACGGAGCCCGAACCCCAGCCCCAGGCAGAAGCTGTCGCATCAATTACTTGCGCTGGAGATCTTAAGGGCGTTAAGTATTTAGTGCCAAGGGTGTGTAAGGGATGGTTTGTGCACCAGTTTGGACAAACTAGCAGTGACAGAACTAGACCTTCCTAACGGGCCTTTCCATTTCTGTATGTTTCTCTGCACATAGCACAGAGCTCACCTGGGTGCCCATGCAGAGAAGGGACGGGAGGCACGTGGCTTTACATAAGCTCAGGAACCCTCAGCTGGGCAGGAATGAGGGGTTTCAGCAAAGCCTCAACCACAAGGACAGGCTGAGAGAGTTGGGGTTGTTCAGCCTGGAGAAGGGAAGGCTCTAGGGAGACCTTAGAGCAGCCTTCCAGTACTGAAAGGACCTTCAGGAAAGCTGGGGAGGGGCTCTTGATCAGGGAGTGCAGGGATAGGATGAGGGGGAATGGTATTCAGTTGAAAGAGGGGAGGTCTGGATGAGATCTTAGGAAGAATTGTTTTGCAGTGAGGGTGGTGAGGCCCTGGCATAGGTTGTGCTCCCAGCATTTCCACAGCTCCATTCCCCCTTCTCTGGACATGCTCAATGTCTTTGTTGGAGTGACGGGCCCAAAACTGAACCCAGGGATGTGAGGTGTGGCCTCACCAATGTCGAGTACAGAGGAAGGATGACTTCCCTGCTCCTGCTGGTCACACTGATACCAAGCTGTGGGGAGAAAGGAGGGGGCCCTGCTTGAACAGAACTGAGCTCAGGCTGAACACGACTATTATGTAAACTTCCTTCCTGAGCAGACGCAGATCTACAAGCTCAGATGCTGGAGACCACAGCATTCATTTCAGTCTGGGCAACTGTAGTTCATGCCAGAAGGAAGTCCTGCCTTCAGCAAGGAAACGAAACAAGACGTATGCACAAGACAGGTCCACATGAAATCAAAGGAAATGGCTTTATCTGTGCTGAGATGGACCTGCCACTCCACTTGGCGCCTTGCTAACCATGCCAGACAAGCCCCAGGGTCTTCTGCCTGAGTTTTGGGCGGGAAGGGGATCGCACTAGACAGCAAAGTTGCCGCATGCCGACTGCAGGAATTACAGTTCATAGCAGAGGTAGAACTGACAGCTCCTTCGCTGCCCCTGGGAGAGATGGCGTACCCAAAATGATGTCAGAAGGTGCTCACTGGCCTCTCCGCATCTCAGCCACTGGCTAGGTCCTTCAAGGAGCAGGGCTCCTGCACAGCCCTGCTGGCTCCACTTGGTCTTTGGGCAGCAGCAGGACGTGCAGCTGCTAATTCTGTTCTATTGCTAATTTTTGCAATAGAACAGGTAGAAAAAAACCCCTCAGAAGCAAAGTTCTGATGAGTCACTATAGAAATAGCTCTAGGAACATAAAAGATTCCTTTGTGTCACTACAAAGTGCATTATTGGTTGGTACAGCAGACAGAATAACACAAAAAATGCGGAGCACTTACCCAGCTGCAAAGCACAGCAGTGCCCTGCCCGGAATTTAAGCAGCACATGTAACCTGGTCCATTCTGGTTTCAAGCTCAAAGGCATCAGGTCGATCCTGCGGGTTAGCAGCCAACATGTCTTTCAGGAGCTGCTTGATCCCCTCAGACATGGAAGTCCTGCGTTTCTGAGGGATGTGCAACTCCATCTTTGGATTTTCTAGCAGCGCTTCCCCAACGGGCACAATCTCAGTCCCTTGCTTGATGTAGGTCCCCAGCAGCTCCTTCTTGGTCTCCGCATCAATGAAAGTTATCCTCTCAATCATGGCCCAGATGATGATGCCAAGAGCGAAGATGTCAGCCTTGGCAGTGTAGTGTCCTTCCCAAACCTCAGGCGCCATGTAGAAATCGGATCCGCAAGCTGAAGACAGCCAGTACTTGTTTACATTCACCTTTTTGTTCTCACACCCACCCTCCTTGCCCCGAGCAGTCAGGCCAGCACAGACCTTGCTCAACCCGAAGTCGGCCACCTTGAGAACAGGGGTGCCAGACTTCTCAGTTATCAGGATGTTGTCTGGTTTCAGGTCCCGGTGGACAATATGGTTCTTGTGGAGAAAGGCAATGGCGCTGGTCAGCTGTAGCATGAAGCTCTTGTTTGTCGCGGGGTCAGGTCTTCGTGACAGCACATACTGGTTGAGGTCTCCCCCTTCGCAGAACTCCATGACGAACCAGAGATAGCATGGCTCCTCTGCGTAGCCTAGGATCCTCTCACCTAACCAAAAGGGACAAAAGTAAGAGTAGGGTTTTCAGACACATTAGAAGACCTCCACACTAACTGAGCACAGGCAAGGAATAGATCTGCAGATAGAAAAGGCCTTGGGAGGTTGTGGTGAGGTAGGTGCTGGGCTCTTCTTCCAAATAACAAGAAATGGGATGGGAGAAAATGGCCTCAAGTTGTACCTGTGGAGGGTTGGATTGGATGTTAGAAAAAAAAAAATTCTTTACTGAAAGAGTGGTGAACCACTGGCAGAGGCTGCCCAGGCAGTGGTGGAGTCCCCATCTGTGGAGGGGTTCCAAAAGTGTGTGGCCATGGCACTTCAGGATGTGGCTTAGTAGGCACAGTGGTGCTGCGCTGATGGTTGGACTGGATGACCTTGGAAGTATTTTCCAACCTTAATGCAATGCTATGCCAGGATGCTCCAGTGAGACCCGGCAGGCAGACCTAGCCCCGTCAGCAAACACTAGGATGCAAATCCCACTGCCAGAACCCACATCAAATGCACAGACCACCCAGGTGACAGACCGAGTCCTGCACTTAAAACCAGGGCATTGTTTTGCTCTAGGAACTAGGATTTTCCCCACTAGTGCCTTAAAGGAGAAGCTGGACACTACTCGCCCCTGCCACAGTTAAGTCACACAGACCAACCTAGGTGTTTTTAAAGCAGCTAAATAACCCCACCCATTTGACAAAGTTGGGTTTTGTTTTAGCAAAGCCCTAGAGAGCATCTGGGAAACTAAACTTCCAGTAGCAGGTAAAGCCAAGGACTAGCAGAGACACCAATCCCCAGGCCACCCGGCACCCATGGTCAGCAATTGGTGTGGGTGGGAATATTGGTTATTTGCACAAACAGTCTGTATCCATGGCTACTGCTATGGAAATGTGTCCATCTGCACAACAGGATTTGGCTGCACCTCCCTGCCGTCGGCAGAAGACAAAGGTTAGATCTGGGGGATGGGACAGATCAGACCATGAACAGGCTGGAGACATGGGTGCACTTTCAGGGGCTAAATGAGCCCCCCCAAAGTGCTGGAAGTGGGCTCAGCACAGAAGCCCAAGGGCCAACTGGGAGCGACACAGGAGAACTTGGCTCTGGAGACCAAAACACAAACCAGGAAAAGCAGCTTCTCTGGTGTGAACCTCCTTTTAGAGAGAAGAGCATGACAGGACAGAAACCAAAGCAGAGGCTGCTCATCCCAGGAGCAGAGACCTTTGCAGAGCCAGGGCAGCCCCAGATCACACTGCTGCTGCTGTCTCAGCTTTACTGAACCCCAGCAACGTCACTGTGGGACATCGGGCTTTGCTTTCCTTCTCCCCTCAGCATCCATGTAGCTCCAACATGGGAAGCAGGAAGGTTTGGCTCTTCTCCACCAGGAACCACACCACGATAGGAAGCACAGCAGTGCCGCATGCATGTCACACGGCCAGGAGCATGAGGCCAGGGCCCACAGGTGGGAGGGTGACAGCACTCACAGACAGCACCTTCCTGCAGGGAATCCCTCAAACACGGGCTTGCCAGCAGCAGGGACCTGCTGGCTCCAACAAACAGAGCTTTGTTTTTCACATAACAAAGGCTCTGATTTAAAATGTGGTCCCTGGACCTCAGCAAGGACAGAGGACACCACTGACCCAGCAGAAGCTGCAAGCACCATGCACTTCACTGTGGGTGGAGCGCTGCTAGGAGAGGCTTAAGCCAAGAGCAATATTTCTTCATTTTCTTTCTATAATCTGAAAGTGTTTTAGTTGTTAAATCATCTTCCTGCTTTCAAAACAGCTTTAAATATAAAGAGCTGGCAAGCTGCTTCCCAAACATGAGATGTTAGTAAACTGTAGTCGAGCAGCCAAGAGCTGGAGAGATGCAGATGACAGGCCAGACCCATCTCCAGCACACAGCAAGCATTCCCGTGTGCTCCCTGCCCAAACACAGGATGGCACAGACTGACTTCTCCATCCTTGCAAGCAGCCTCTCCACGACCTCCTTCCAGTACTGAAAGGGGCTACAGGAAAGCTGAGGAGGGGCTCTTGATCAGAGAGTGCAGGGAGAGGACAACAGGGAATGGTTTTCAGCTGAAAGAGGGGAGATTGAGATAAGATCTTAGGAAAAAATATTTTCCTGTGAGGGTGGGGAGGCCCTGGCCCAGATGGCTCAGAGCAGTTGTGGTTGCCCCATCCCTGGAGGTGTTCAAGGCCAGGCTGGATGGGGCTTGGAGCCCCCTGATGCAGTGGGAGGTGTCCCTGCCCATGGCAAGGGGGTGGAACTGGATGGGCTTTGAGGTCCCTCCCAACCCAAACCATTCTATGCTTCTATGATCTATCCTGGGAGCTCATTAACAGCTTACTAATTTGCTTAGCATCATGGGGAAAACAACAGCAGAACCATATCCCAGTGCCATGTGTGACCTTTGCATGAAGAGGCTGCCCCAGAGACAAGAGCCAGCAGCACGAAGCCAGGGTGCTCAGATTGTCAGTAATGTGTGAGAGTGGTGCCAGGGCCACCTGTGAGCATGGTGGCAAGTTGGTGGCCACACAAGTGACCTACTAGGAAGCAATACCCTATTCCTGCTCCAACCAGCAGCTCTATCCGTGCTGTGGTTTGGGAACAACACAAGGCGCACGTGGCCGTGCACGAGCCCTGAAGGTCTGCGTGTATCAGAGCACCAAGCACATCACTCATGCGCCTCCCCTCCAGGCTCAGCAATGGGCTTCCAGCTTCCTTTTTGCACTCTGCTCTTGAATTTATTATTCAACATCTTGTTAAAATTATGAAGGTTCAGACTCCGCACTGTAGCTGAGACCCAACAGCACCTGGTATCCCCACAGTTTTGCTCCCAATTCAGAAAGTCTCCAATTAATCCCCTCCCTGCATCCTGAGCCCCAGCATGTTGGCACAGCATCTGTGCTGGCCCGTAAATAGCCCAGCTGCGGTCGTGCAGAATGGCACGGCATCACAGCTACGTGCTGGCTACCTCGGCCAGAGTGACAGCCCCACAGCTCCATGCATGGAACGGGCAGGGAAGGAGAGAAGACTCAAGAGGCTCACCTGAATCAGGCTTCTGGTTTGAATGTATTTATCAGTGCTGTATCAAACCCAAAGTCCAGGAAGGCAGTGAGCACAGTCTCTGCCTGAGTCTGTGGCCAGCAGATAACAGTCCAGAGGGCAGATGAAGAGTAGAATGAAAGTGTTTCAGTTTAGGGAGTGCAACTGCTGCTCTCTGGCTTTAGGATGGACAAGCCAGCTTGGCTTCCATCTGAGGGGCAAGGAATTCAGAGGGTTCTCTCCCTGCCCAGAGATGGGGAAGACCTATCGCTCCCCCGAGGGCTTTCCTCAGGCCATGCATGCTACCTATTCTCAGGCCATGGAACCTGGCAAAGCAGGGGCAGGAAACCCCTGCACCTGCAGGAAGAGCTTGACTTGGTACAACTGGACATGCACTTGAAGGGAAGAGTTGGCTCCTTTCCCAGGGAGCTGTGCCAGCAACGGCATATAAGGGAAGCACCCAGGTTACACAGAAAATAGGACACTATCCTTCTGGCAGGGACTCCTTTAGGTGGTTGTGCGTGGAGCCGGAACTTGCACAGGATCATGGGGGGCATGGGGCAGAGAGGCAGACAGGTCCAGACATGTCACCCCAGGAGCATGGAGGGGCCAGGCAGGTCAGGGGCAGTCAGAGCTGGAGATCTGCCTGGAAGAGGGCTCCCAGCAGCCTTGCACATTTTTGGAGACTGCCTATCAGGGGGAGGCTCAGATGGGGAGCTGGAGCCCCAGCCCCAGAGCTGGCTCTGGCTGCTGCTGGTTGGGGAGTCCAGGGTCAGAAAGGATACAGGGCTTTCTGGTGTTTCCTATTTGGAAGGCTCTGGGGAAACCTTGGAACGGCATCCCAGTACCTGAAGGGACCTTCAAGAAAGCTAGGGAGGGGCTCTTGATCAGGGAGTGCAGGGATAGGATGAGGGGAAATGGCTTTAACGTGGAAGGGGGAAGATTTATGTTAGACATTAAGAAGAAATTTTTCATAATGAGCATGGTAAAACCCTGGCACAGGTTGCCCAGAGAAGTGGTGGCTGCCCCATCCTTGGAGGTGTTCAAAGTCAGGTTGGATGAGCTTTGAGCCCCCTGATCCAGTGGGAGGTGTCCCTGCCCATGGCAGGGGGGGCCGCCCAGCGTGGGAACGTCTGGAGAGGGAAGAGACAGAGGGGTGTCCTCCGTGGGGTATGCCGGTGTGGGGGCAGAGGCAGGGTGCTCGGGGTGGGTGACACTGGGGGAAGTGCAGGGGAAGTGGGAGGAAGGGGGCAGGGGAAATGTCAGGGAAGAGGAGTGCAGGGGTGCACCCAGGTGCTGGGAGGGGGGAGCAGAGGGGGGCAAGGCAGGGTGCAGTAGAGATTGCAAGATGGCACTCAGGTGCTAGGTACTCGGGAGGGGGGGTGCAGGGAGGGGCATCCAGGCTTATAAGGGGCCCAGAGCAGTGCAGCAAAGAAGGTGCAGGGGGCGCATCCAGGTGATGGGGGGCCCAGAGGCGGTTTCAGGGAAGTACCCAGGCGGGGGGAGGTGCAGCAGTGGGACACCCAGGCCCTGAGGGGCCCGGGGGTGGGCGGTGCAAGTGGGGCCGCCAGGGTGCAGCAAGGTGGTGCCCAAGCACTGTGGGCCCTGGAGGCTGCAGGGGGTGTCCCGAGGGAGGGCATGCAGAGTGGGGTCCCAAGGAGGGGGGTGAAGGAGTGCAGGAGGGGTCCCGACGAATAGGGTGTTGTAGGGAGGGCTGCAGGGGGGGAGGGGTTGAAGGGAGGGGGTCCGGAAAAGGAGGGAGGTGTGTGCAGGGTGGGGGGCTCGAAGGGGAAGGGAGGGTTGGGGGAGGGGGTCCTGGTGGGTGGGTACCTTTGAGGGAGGTCTCGACGAGGCGCAGGTAGAGCTGGCTGCGCTTGTTGCCGTGGCTCATACGCTGCCCCAGGCCGTGCCGCTGCAGTACGCACTCCTCGAAGCGCACCACGTTCGGGTGCTGCCGCCGCAGGCTCGTCAGGGCCCAGAACTCGGCAAGCGCCAGCTCCACGTTCTCGGGGGCATCGCAACGGATCCGCTTCACGGCCAGGCGGGCCCCGCTGCGCCCGGACACCGCCTCGTACACCACGCCGTACGCGCCGCGGCCGATCTCGGCCAGCAGGCTGTACCGTGGGGCGGCCCCGCTGGGCCCCACCGGCCCCACCGCCAACGCCGCCATGGGGCCGCGGCGCTCTCCCCGCCGCCTGCGCTTCAGCGCTCTTTGTGTTCCTTCGCGGCCGCCGTCCATAGCGAGGCCCCCGCCGTTCTGCCAGGTGGGGGGGGGGGCTCACACGCCGCCGGCGTCCCCCCCCACCTCACCTCGCGCCGGGCGAGGGGGCACACGCCGCGGAAAAGCGCGCGCTGCCGGCCCCTTTAAGCACTCGGCCAATCGCGGCGGCGCGGGGCGAACCAACTGCGACAGCCCGGCAGGGGGGAAGGAGGCTCGCGAGGGCAATCCAGCTTTCTCCCCCTCCCCCTACCTAGCGGCGGGGTTTGGTAGTGCTGGCAATAACGGCTTTCCGTACCCCTTGTCCGGTAACCGGGCAGCGCGTCTTAGAGCGGGGGGGGGGGGGGGGGAAGCGGCGAGGAGGCACAAACCTATCCCCCTCCCCCGTCGTGGTGGTGGTACGTGCCAGCCCAGTGTAAACAGGCCGGGCATGGAGGAGGAATGGGGCAGTGGTGAGCCCAGCGCTTCCCGCCGGGCGGCGGCAGTGGGATAAAAACGGGGCTAGGAGCCCTGATATGACCTCTTATGTAACGGTGGGGGGACACGCCCCCCCCCCCCGCCCTGCCCGCTGCACCGGGGACGGAGTATTGCAGCAGGGGAAGGGGGTTGGTGCACCGCGGCGGGGTGGGTTTCCAGCTGCCTCTTCCGGTGTTTCCCTGCCCGTGTGCGGGTGTTGCTCTGCCGACCCTCACAGAAGAGCTGGAACAGTGCGGGTTTCTTGACTCGATCTCGAAGCACCTCCTGCTCCTGCTGGGGCTGAACTGTGCTAGGTCCCTCATGGAATCATGGAATGGTTTGGGTTGGAAGGGACCTCACAGCCCATCCAGTTCCACCCCCCTGCCATGGGCAGGGACACCTCCCACTGGGTCAGGGGGGCTCAAAGTTCCATCCAACCTGGCCTTGAACACGTCCAGGGATGGGGCAGCCACCACTGCTCTGGGCAACCTGTGCCTCCCCACCCTCACAGGAAAACATTTCTTCCTAAGATCTCATCTCAAATCTTCCCTCTTTCAGCTGAAAAACATGCCTCCTCGTCCTATCCCTGTGCTCCCTGATCAAAAGAGCCCCTCTTCAGTTTTCCTGGAGCCCCTTTCAGTACTGGGAGGCTGCTCTAAGGTCACCCTGGAGCTTTTTCGAGGATGAACAACCCCAACTCTCTCAGCCTGTCCTCGTACAGGAGGTGCTCCAGCCCTTGGATCATCTCCGTGGCCTCCTCTGGACTCTCCAACAGCTCCATGTCCTTCCTGTGCTGAGGTGGGGTCTCACCAGAGCAGAATAGAGGGGGAGAATCCCCTCCCTTGCCCTGCTGGTCCCATGGCTTTGGATGCAGCCCAGGACCCAGTTGGCAGGGAGTTCAGAACCACCCAGGGCCTGGCGTGCGTGGTGGGCGATGACTCCCATGGCATGATGTACCCTGGGTGGCATGGGTGCAGGCTGTAGCTCCTGTGAGTGGTTTGAACTCAATTTCCTTTTAAATGGAGCCACTTCACCTCCCGAAACAGGAGCAAGGGGGCTGTGCGGCAGCATACAGGCTCTTGATGCCACTTGGCAGCCCGGTGTGGCGTGTGCCGGCAGTGGGGATGATGGCAGCGGCGTGACTCGCTGTGTTCCCATGGGCTCTGTTTTCTTCACTGGCATCGAGTGGCCACTTGTGCCTCCTGCCCACGCAGGGAGGTCACCATGTGCCTGCCTGGGCTACGCTGTGACCTCGAGCCACAGCAGCGTGACGCAAGCAGGGACTGAAGCTGCTCTTGGTCCCACACTGCTGTTCTGCCTGCTGCTGCATCCCCCGCAGCCGTAACCTCCCCTGCTCTGCGCTGCCCACATGGCATCTCCTCCAGATTAGTGCCGTCTCAGAGGTTCAGAATTGGAAGCTGCACAGCTCCAGTTGGGAGCAGAGCCCTGGCCTTATCCCTCCCCACGATTGTCCCCATGGAGGTGTTGGGACCTCTCATGGCCCATGAAATGCATCCAGCACCAGACAGCCCATCCCACTCCGTGCCTGCATCTGCCTGGCATCGCTTCAGGGCCTGGAAAGGGAGGATGTTCCCTCCCTTCTGGAAAAGCCCTGTCCTGCTGGATAGAACAGAGCTGATAGTGCGGGAGGACCAGATGCTCCTACTGGGTCATGGTCCCATCACTCAGGGACAGCCCAGCGGCTGGCGGAGCCCATCCCACCCACAGGGATGATTCCCTTGGGAGCTGGGATGGGAAGCAGAGCTGGAGGTGCCATGGGTGCCATTGGCTGCCATCAACTCCCACTCATGTTTGCAGGATCCTAGTGCGCAAGCTTGGCCCCCTCCTCCCTGAACCCGCTCTTCTCTCACTGAGTTCAGAAAACTTAACTTTTCTATTAGTGCACATTTCTCTTCCCCAGGTGCTTAATTACCATTGTCCCAGAGAAATGTCAGGCTGACTCAGAGACACTTTCCCATTAGGAAGCGACAGATGAATATTAATTAAACTTGCTGGTGGGTGGTCTCACTCCCAACTCCTTTCCTGGGGGCACCCGGCCACCCCCGATGCCTGCCCAGACCCCGACTGCTCTAGAGGGGACCCCCTTGCCTGGTTCACATGTAGAAAATAAGATGACAATGATGCTGCTCTGGGGACAGGAGTAACTCAACCTCCCTCCTGGAGCAAAGGGAATCAGCCCTGAGGAAGGAGCCTTATTATACAAAGGTCTTTTCGCCCATGGGGTCTGCACAATCTCCACAAACTCATCCCCCTACGGTGCAATTACCCTGCGTGGGGAGGCGACTGCGCCCCAGCCTTGGCTCCAGGTCTGCTTTCGAGGAGGGCACCCCTCCACCATCCATGTCCTTGGCTAGGGAGTGGCATTTGGGGTGATGCTGTTGGTCTCACCTAGAGATGCAGCTCCCAGATGGAGCTGTTTGTATGTATTAACAGCAGGACAAACTGGGGAGGGGGTGGGGGTGTGTGTCAGGCTTTAGGGATGAACTTCATGGGGTTGGGAGGGCTAGTGGGTAGAAAGGATGGGTTTGGTGTAAGGAATGCTTCTTGCTATTGTGTCTGTGATGCCAGTAGGACTGATGGTCCCAGCAGCAAGGGTTAAACCTGCCAGGGGATGCCTGCAGCCCTTGGCTGACACCCTGTGAGGGTCTGTGGAGGCTTGCAGCTGCTTTTTGTTCTTCTTGGCTGAGCCCACCGCAGCGAGGGGCTGTGGTTCCCCCACCACATGTTGCAGCGAGGGGCTGTGGTTGTCCTCTGCCCATGCCCCCATGGTGCCTAAGCCTCCGTCCCCACCTTCCCACAGTGCTGCCACCTCCCAGGATGATACCTGCAGGGAACATCTCCATCAGCCTTGGGGACATGCAGGATGCTCTGCCTTTGCTTTGCCCTCACCTCGTGCTCTGTTCCCTCTGCCCAGGTGAGCTAAAATCCACCTCCAAGCAAAGGCTGTGGGGTCCCATGTGCTTTCCGGGGAGCAGAGCCTGGCACCCCAAACATAGGTGTTTATGGGAAGGTTACTAGCCTTGGGGACAGGAGATGATGATCAGCTGGCGCAGGCTGCCCTGCTGCCCCAGCTGTGGCTATTGGGTGCCTGGTGAAGGGTCTTGGCCATGCTGATGGCCCCCGTGCCTCTCACCAGTGCTGAGGGGGCTGAGCAGGGGTCCAGCAGCTGGTGTTCGAGCTGGGGAGAGAGGCAGGTTGCTGGGATACATCCCTCTTGAGCTCTGATAAAAATAGCTCCATTCTCAAGGTGAGAGGATGGGCTGCGCTGCCAGCGGTGGGTGGGATGCGCTGGCACACTGCCAGGATGTAGGGGCTGGGCTGGGCTAGCCTGGTCCCATGGGGTCTACACTCCGGATCCCGAACCCTGCTCCTCTATTGGGATTCGGTGCTGAGGAATGGTGGGGGGTGGGCTTGGGGGATGCCCTGGCATTGCCCAATGCTGCCCTCTTTCACGCCCAAATTTGGCTCAGAAATGTTTAATTAGCAACCAGAGCTAAGCAGGGAAGGTGAGGCGGGTCTCTGTCCCCCACCCTGCTCTCCCTGCCCCTTTGACTCATCTCTTTGAGTTTATCCCTAGGAGGAGAAGGGACAGGGAGAGGGGCAATGGGGAAAAGCCCAGTGTGTCCGAATCCCGATGCTGCAGAGGTGGGGGGCTACGAGGGCTTTGCTGCTCAACTGCAGCCAGGCTGGATGGGTTGTGGGACGCAGCCTTTCCCAGGACATGAAGACCCTCTTCCCTTCCCAATGGCTTCAGCCGGGCTCACTCCTCTCCCTGGCATCACCACGAGGATGGTTCTTCTCTCCAGCCCAGAAAGTTGGGGAGATGGGGTCGGGGGGGGGTGTGGTGTGTTGGATCTTCACCCCCTGCTCCTTCTTGGGCAGGATTTGAATTTGGTATCCAGGGAGGGGGTTTCGCATCTTCCAACACGCAGCTTGGGGGGGTAGATGGACCGTGTTTGGGGCACCTCCTGTGTTTGGGGCATGCATTTTGGCTCCGAGGACCAAGGATGCGACAGCAGGGGTTCCCAAGGGATGGAGCCTGGGGCAGGACATGCACCCCATTCTGCAGGGCAGCTGGGGGGCTGCAGGGAGCCCCCAGAGCAGCAGAAGAGCCTGCTCAGGAGGTGGTGAGGATGCTGCAGGGCTGATTATTCACAGCTTCCCTCACCCCGATTGGCTCCACAGCATGAGCGCAGCTGGGCCCCGCCGCAGGAGGAGACTCCGTGGCCATAAAAGCAGAGTGGGAGCCGGTGGGTGATGAATCCAACGGGCACCCTGGGCATTGCTGCAGGGCCACCAGCCAGCGTGGCCACCGCCGCCGATGACCAGCTCAGCCTGATACCTGTGGACAGACACCCACCACCCACAACCGGCAAAGCAGGTGCTCGGCAGGACGGGGAGCAGGTAGGGCTGCTGGGGTCACCATCCTGCTCCCAGCGCGCGGGAACTGTTGGGGTATTGCTCCTGCTCACCAAAGAGTGACTCTGTTTAAAACACTCCCTGAGAGTGGCTCACGGTGGAGCTTGTTGTGTTATTTAAGGATGGGCTCCTGCCTGGCCACAGGTGCTCTTCTCATCCCTCGAGTGGTTTCATAGTCCGGATCATCGCTGCGGTTTGTTTCGATGCTGATACCGCGGTGGGGACCAGCCGGGGCTCAGAGGGGCAGAGGGAGCAAGGAGAGAGGATGGGGAGAGGTTTCTGTCTCCTTGTACTTGCCTTGAGCAGCAGCAGTGGCCACAGCACTGGGATTTGCTCCAATTGTACTCCAAAAGTATTTTTTTGAGAAGCCTTGTCCTGAAGGCATTTTCAGGTCATTTTTAAAGGTGAGGAAAGAAATGGCTGGAAGGTGATGCTGCTTCTCCAACCAGAAATCTCATCAGGTCCTAACCTGCCTAACCTGAGTGAGAGAAGGGACCTTCTCAGCCTGGGAGAGCGGTTCCCATCCCTCACCAGCAATAGTCAGAGGGTAATCATAATGGGGGTGTTGGTCTCTGTGCCTGCTGGCACACACAGTCCCAATTCCCCATCCCTCCTTGGGTTGCCAAGTCTGGAATCGGTCCCCAGGGTGCACGGACACAGCTCAGGGCTTTTGCATGCACAAAAAACCTCTAGTAGAAACAGGACAGGGGAGGAGAGGAGCCCAACAGATGCCTGACACAGGTAGGATGTGCTGAGGCTGGTCATGGCAGCTGGACCCACCTCTGCCAGACACTGCCACAATCCTGCCACGTTCCCACAGGAGAGATGGCTCTGGAGCCATGGGACTTCTCCAGGTAACCCGAGATGGAGCTCTAACTCTGCTTTCCTTCTTCCTCCCTTTGTCTGCTGCTTCTTTTTGCTTTCTTCCAAAGCCCTTTGTTTTCTTCCCCCTTTTCTTACCCCAATTTTGCCAGTCGTCCCCCCCCCCCCCCCCCGGAGTAGCAGGCAGAGTGCTGTAGGGGCATTCATGGCACTGCCTGGACAAGGTACCTGTGCAGTGGAGTGTCCCAGGATGCCCAGGCATGGAGCATCCATGGCCCCACTGTGCCTCGAGAGCTGCAGCTCCTCTGAGTACCACCAAGCTCCCAATCCTTTACCCGCAGCAGGGCATGGGGCTGCAGGCAGCAGGGTCAAGCTAGGGGAAGCAGGTGGGAAAAGGAGAGGGAAAAAGGGTGCTGAGAAGCAGCTTGGGAGCTTTGTTCCCCTTGCTGCTGCAGCAGGCACCTACCTGTGTGGCTGGTGACTCCTCACTTATCAGCGCAGTCTTGGTGTTGAGGCGATAAGGGATGGTCAGTGTGTCTCCACAGCGAGGGCTGGCTGAACTTCCATAGTATCCATGCCCATCCTGGGCATCCACTTGCGCTGCCAGAGCGAGGCAGGGTGATGCTCTCAGGGCTGCACGGAGCCAGAGTGCGGTGCAGACAGCTCGACAGACGATGGTGCAGATAATTCAAATTAAATTCTAATCTACCATGAATTAATACAGTGGCATTAACATTTCTTCATCAGTACCAATTACGGTACATTAGCAGATAGTGCTGGAGAATACAATAGTCTCTAATATGCGTCATTAATGTGTAACAGATCCCTCTGGGTCAGGTCTTTCCACCTCAGATAAAAGCAGCCAAGGAGCAGGCAGGTGCTTGCTCCCAGTGCACCCCTTTGAGGTCAGCTCTTGCTCCCAGGGCCATTGTGGCCCCAGTGGCATTGCAGCCAGGGCCAGCACGGGCCCCTCCAGCCTCATCCAGGAGGTTGCGGAGCGGCGCTGAGCAGTGCTGCCAGCACAGCCCCTCTCCCAGCCATTGCACCGTGTGTTCAGCCCTCCCTGGCTTTGTCTGCAGAGGTGATAAACTCTGGCATGGCTCCTGGTGGGCTGAAGGACTGCGATCATGGCTTGCAGGTAAGCTTGAACCTGCATTCTGGCTTATTCCCCGCTCCCTCCTGCTGCACCGGCCCAGCAGAAGTGGTGGGTGGGAGGGAGGGGAGCCAGAGCTGCTCTGGCACAGGGTGCAGCACCTGGGGCAAGTCCGTACTGAGTGATGCCATCTCCCCACCTCCCTTCCACTGGCGGCTCCAGTCACGGCACTTTTCCTCCCCAAGGCCGAGAGGGAGAGCCCGTGATTCATTCCCTCCACACTGCACAACTACAGCGATCACAATATTGCAGAAACACACGCTAAACAAAAAAGGGGTCTGTTCTTTCCAATGGTATGGAAGAAGCAATGGAGGAGTTGGGATGGGATGGGATGGGATGGTACTACCTGTCCCAGGAACCTTGGTGGCCCCAGGGCCCTGGCTATGGCTCAGGGCTTCTGTCAAGGACCAGATTGCAGGGTAAGGGATCACATCCAGCAGCATCCTTGTGGGTCAGTCCTGTCCTCGTCCCTCCGAGTAGCCCCCAGAGGTGAGTGGCAGGCACAGGTCCCAGTGCACGTCCCCAGGAACAGCCGCAGAGGTGGTAGGTGCCCCATGCAGAGGGTGCCAGCAGGTTGGCAATGGGTTTCCCAGGGCCGGTGCAGGGAGGGTGATGGCTCTGTGTTCTCTTGCCCTCCCCAGGCAGTGGCTGCGGGGTGAGATGGCGTGGCGGGCACTGGTGCTGCTGCTCTGCCTCTCCCTGGCTGTGATGGCATCTGCCAACTGTGCCACACAATGCTCCCTCTGCACGGCCCAGACCCGCAGCACCGAGAGCAGCATCCAGCCCCTGGTGAGTGCTGGCCCCATGCAGATGTTGGCCGGGAGGGGGTCACAGCAAGGGGGGGGGAGGAGGGTCATGGGTGCATGGTCAGCAGAGCTGGGAGCTGCTAGGGTGGTGGTCATGGGCACCTCAGGGTGCTGGGAACATCCAAGTTTCAACTCCTTGCTGAGCTTGGCAGTATGGTGGGTGCAGACGGCTTGGGGTGGGGGCACCAACCAGGCAAGGTGGGAAGAAGGCAGGGGGTCACCCAGGGTGATGCTGGCGGGCATCACCGCTCTCTTGCAGATGTGTCTGCGGGAGTGCCAGGGCTCCTCACCGCCTGGCCCTGAGTGGGACACGTGCAGGAAGGCACTGGCACTCCTGGCCCCGCTGGCGGCCCTGGCCGAAGGGTCGGACCCATCCCTGCGCGAGGCAGAGGAGGACGAGGCAGAGTTGGAGCAGGAGCTGGGTCCTGGTGAGCTGCAAGCGCCGGCCAAGCGCTATGGGGGCTTCATGAAGAAAATGGCCAAGGGGAAGCTGCTCGCCCTGCTGCGCGAGAACGCCCACAGCAAGGGTGGCCTCAGCAAGAAGTTCGGGGGCTTTGACCGAAAGCCGGGGGAGCGGGCAGCCCCCGAGGACTACCCGGGGCTGTGGCCAGTGGGCGATGGGAGTGAGGAGCCCACGGGGGCCGGGGCAGAGGGGCAGGAGCTGGCAGAGCTGCACAAGCGTTACGGCGGCTTCATGCGCCGGATCCGGCCCAAGCTCAAGTGGGACAATCAGAAGCGCTATGGGGGCTTCCTGAGGCGGCAGTTCAAGGTGACCACGCGGTCAGACGAGGACCCCAGCGCCTACTCAGGGGAGGTCTCAGACCTATAGAGCCAGGCGTGGGTCCCTGTGCTGTGCCATCACCCCCAGTGTGGCCAGTGTCACCCCTGCCTCTTCCCCCCCATGGGTCCCTGTCCCCAGCTGTCCCCTCTCTGATTCACCTGCCTGTCCCTTAAGGACCCCATGCATCAGGGGGCACTGCCACCCCTCTGGCTGCAGGTCCAACCTCTGGGCTCCCCAGGGCAAAGCAAGGAGGGGAACATGCATCTTCCACCCTCCCCGCAGCTGCAGAAGGGCTGCAGGGTCTGGAAACCATCACAGCTGATGTACAGGGCAGCAGCCTCTGAGCACTGGCAAGGATGAGTGAGGGCAGAATGAAGCCCTCCAGGGTGGGAGAGGGCCTGAGCAACCAGCATGGGCATGGGAGAGGCAGCTGGGCAGAGCTGACACCAAAGCAGCTGGCTAAGCACAACCCCAACTCCTCTCTCCAAGCCACTTGCTGTGTCCTGTCCGTCCCAGCACCTGCCTGATCCCCCCAGGTTTCCCCTTTTAAGAAGAAACCCCAGAGGCAGGGTTGAACCTGCACCCCTGCTCCCCCCGCAGCCAATAAAAGGCAGATGCCAACAAAGCTGAAGCTGTGCTGGGTGTTGGCTTTGTCTGTGGTGCAGGGCTCCAAGGGGCAGATCCAGCCCTTGGCGTGAGGCCATCACATGCCCCAAGCCTGGAGGGAGGGCTAGGGGCCATGGGTGCCCGGATCTGTGGGCAGCACACAGTGTTACCTTCTCTGCACCAAGCGTGCCAAGGGGTTGTGGGACCCCAAGCCAAGCGATAGCCAGGTAGGGATGCTCAGCACAGCCTGGGTGCAAGCTAAGTGCTGGCACAGGACCTCACTCACCCCCAGGGGAGGCGCCCTGGGGAACATCAGCAGCTGCCCTCCAGCAAAAAGGAAGCCATGCTAAGGTCACTGGCCAAGCTGTCCCTTTCCCACTCATCCTTTGAGGACAGTGTGACCCCACTGGCAACAGCTTGGTGCTGAGAAAGCCCAGCCTGGGTAGCAAATTCCCTTTTGAAATTCTCCTTCCTTGCCTCCTGCTGCAGTTCCCGGCTGTGGTGAGGCACAGCCGAGCTGTCTGCTTCAGGGTGGGTAAGGGGAGAGAGGTCACCGCAGAGCACTGGCATGCTCAGCTCACCCCTGGCACAGGCTGCAGCCAGCACCCTGGTCTGGGCACCCCAGGTCCAGCTCACCTGCCAGGAAATGGGAGCACCTAAAGATGCTGCAGAGCTGGGTGGGGAGAGCCAACCAGACCCTAGTCTGTACTTGCCCTCAGGGTGGGCACCATAGGCCCATTCCAGTCTCCACCTTCTGCTGCCACTGCCATCCTCCTCCTCTTCCTCTCCAGGCACCTAAGGAGTTGTGCAGGATGAGGTCCCACCTCCTCATTGCAGGCCACAGACACCCCCCACACACACACCCCCCCCCAGTGCTGATGCAGAGGTGACCACGCTGAGCAGGGCCACGCAGAGTGCAGGAGCAGCACAGCACTTTTCACTTTTATTATAAAAATATCTTGCAAGCAAAGAGAAAAAAAACCAAAACCCAACACAACCAAAAAAAAAGAGGCTGTACAAGCAGACACATCGCTCTCAAAGCATCAATAGTTCCCCCCGGCCCTCACCAGCAGCCAGAGAAGCCAGCTCCATGCATGCCCACTGCTGCAAGGTGGTGGCCCAGGGAGGGGGCACACAGAAGACCCTTGTCTGCATGGGTGGGCTAGGAGGGAGCCTGCCTCCCCCCCCCCCAGCAGAGCTGGGGGGGTCATTAAGTCTCTAGAGGGTTCAGGGTCTTTACCGAGGCCTCGGTCTTAATTTTGCACATCTTATTCTACTGTTAAGTACACAGCAGCACACCCACGTATGACACGAAACATTGGGGGTTTAGCTCTAAAAATTAACAGTTAGATGTCAAACAGTCAAAACATGTTCCACGGTACCTGCGGGGAGCTGGGCTGGCAGGGGCACCCACAGCCCAGCCCGCACGGAGCTGCACGCGTTGTACAAGCCTGGGGCAGCGCTGGGGATTCCCAGTGCAGGGCAAGGCTGTGTGGAGGAGGAAGATGATGATGAGGATGCTCGGTTCCGAGGAGCCACACCTGGAGCCTCCTGGGGTGGCAGGAAAGGAGGGCTCGGCTCGCCAGCCTTCCCAGCCTCGTTGGCCTTGGTGCGAGACCGAGGTCCCGCCAAAGGGACACTTGGGAAGAGAGGGGCAGACACTTCGGTCCTTCCTTTAAAGCCAGAGTTTGGTTTCCAGGTGACGGCAGCAGAGCCCCAGAAGGCAGCGCAGGGGCACCCAGCGGTCCCTGCGGGGTTGGGGCAGCTGCAGCCACCATGTGAGCCTGGCCAGGCAGTGGCATCCCCATGGGAGCTGGCGTGGAGGCACTGTCTCTGTCCCCTCAACCTGGCTGGAGCTTCCCGAGGAGCTGCTGCTCCACTGGCTTAACCCGCTGGTGGGCAAAACCCGTGCTCTGAGGCTGAGCAGCCCCCACGGCCGCATGGGGATCTCAAAGGGATGGAGCTGGCAGCCCCAAGACCAAGCTGCCTCCAAAATCCAGGTCTTTGCAGATGGGAGCCCACCCCCACAGTATCGTGGGCTCCATTTCCATCCTGAAACATGGTACCAGAGCGCATCTTCCCATCGCTCTGAGCTTCCAAGAAAATCCTCCCAGGCAGGAGCAGGGTGGCTCCCCACGGGATCCCAGCAGCCGCTGCAGCCCTGCTCACTTCCTTGGGATCTGGACACTGGCATACTCAGAGCTGGCCTCCTCAGGGCATGGGGCCGGCCGCTTGGGTGCCTTGCTGAGGTGCACCATGTCCAGGTCGGCGTAGGTGAGGTTGTCATCACTGGCGGGTGGTTGGCTGGCCTGGATGCAGGCATACTCTGACTGCTGGCTCATCTCCACCATCCGGCGGATGGTCTTCCTCTCTTTGTCGAAGTTCAGGTCCGCATAGGTCAGGTTGTTTGGGTCAGATTCCTGCACGAGACACCAAGGATTCCTTCCTCTGGGAGGACAAGTGAGGAGCCCTCTGTGCCCACCTCATACCAACCCAAACCCACGATGAAGCCAGTCCTGCTGCAGGTTGCCCTGGGACAGCTCGGTCATTGCTTGTACAGGGGAAAGGATGCCAGCAGCCAGCTGGGATGATCCCATAGCAACACTTTTACCCCATGCTACGCCTTCAAATCATCAGCCACCACACCACCAACAGGCTTCAGAGCCACCACTGCAGCCACCCCATCCCAGCAGGGACGGGCAGAGGGCAGTCCACCCAGCGATGCCCACATGGGAGCTGACAGAGGCTGGGTAGGATGGACAGATTGCTGCTGATCACGACTTTGCTCATAACTGTGTCATGAAATACAAAAATAACTCCCCAAAGAGCCAGGGTGGCTACGGCACAGCTGGTTCTCCAGGCAGCACAACCCTAGGCTTCCCTGGGAGGAGAAGCGACATAGAAGGTGAAGGCAGAAAAGATGCTGGGAAGTGACTAACCCATCCCTGGGACAGCTTCTCCTCCCTCTCCAGCCACAGGGTGGAGACACTGAGATGTTTCACGCAGGAACCACCATCACCATCCACTGGAGACACAGTGGCGTTTCATACAGGAACCACCAGCACCCTCCACTGGAGATACCGAGGTGTTCCATGCAGAAACCAGCACCCTTCACTCCTGCCTCTGGTGCCTCCTGACTCTCTCCCTCCCCAGTTCCCGGGGCTTAGCAACACACCTGGGTAGTGGCCTCGCTGCTCTTCTCCGGCTCGTGTAACCTGAAAGGGGGAGCAAACCAGATCAGATTGAGTGCCCCGTTGCCTCTTCCCTAGTGATGGAGCAGCTGGGGGATTCAGAGACAAAACAAGGTTGTTGTAGCAGCCTCAAGCAGGACAAGTCCTCACCAAGTGAGTCTTTGTATAGAAATGTGTAGAATCATTTAGGTTGGAAGGACTTTTAAGATCGAGTCCAACCCTTAACCTAATGCTGCTACATCCACCACCAAACCCTACCCTCAAACACCACAACCACATGGCTTCCAGAGATGGGCTCTCCACCACTGCCCTGGGTGCCTCTGCCAGTGCCCAATAGCCCTTTCCATGAAGGAATATTTCCTGATATCCAATCTAAACCTCCCCTGGCACAACTTGAGGGCACTTCCTCTCCTCCCATCCTTTGTCACTTGGGAGAAGAGCCCAGCACACACTTCACCACAACCTCCTTTCCGGGAGCTGCAGAGAGCAATGAGGTCTCCCCCTCAGCCTCCTCTTCTCCAGGCTAAGCAGACTCAGGTCCTTCAGACAGTCCCAGAAACCCTGGGCTCCAGACCCTTCCTCACCCCTGTTTCTTCCTTCTCCTGTCTTCTCTTTCACAACAAGCTTCTGGGGATCCAGCTCCACCCCAATCCCAAGAGACTCTCTTTGTAGGCTGGACACATCCAGCTCAGAGAGCGCACAGGTTACCCGGTGACCAGAGGAGATCAGCACTTACCTAGCAGACGGCGAGCTTTTACCTGCCAGAAGAGAAATAGTTCAGGAATGAAATAGTTTAGGAAAGAACATAACTCCCTGCTTCCCCAGGCACATAAGCCCACACACAGACTGCTGCAAGAGCCCACACACAGCTTCCCAGAGGCGAGTGCCCACCGTTTGCTGGAGTTTCACTCCATTTCATAGAACCACAGAATGTCCTGAGCGGGAAGGGACCCACAAGGACCATCGAGTTCAGCTCCTGCCCCTGCACAGGACACCCCAGCACTCTCACTGTGTCTGAGGGCATTGGCCAAATGCTTCTGGAATATTGCCAGGCTTGGTGACTGCTTCCCTGGGAGCTGTTCCAGTGCTCCACCACCCTCTGGGGAAAGAACCTTTGCCCAGTGTCCAACCTAGCCCTCTCCTGGCACAGCTTCCTGCCATTCCCTCAGGTGTTTCCCACAGAACTGTTCCTGGGAGAGCCCAGGAGGTGCAGGGGGGTGTCAGACACTTTAGATACAAGAACAACAAGCACGTTCAACTCTGCTCCTGGCAGGCATCCGCACACAGCAGCAACCAGGCAGGGCTTTCCCTGCAGCCTGCAAACAACGCGGTCAGCTCTGCTCGGTCCTCCCCTTTGGGCAGGAGCTGGAGCCACACAGCGGTGAATTCAGCATTCAAGCACTGACGCTCAAGAGAGAAGGGGATCAAGAGCAGATGCTTCCCTGCCGTGTATTTGGGTTTCCTTACCCTTGCTCTGCTTTGCCCGGATGAGGTAGAGAATTGCAGCCACCAGCAGTGCCAGCACAGTGCAGACCACTCCCACCACGATATAGATGGGGAGCAAGTTGTCTGAAACATGAAGGAAAAAGATCACCACAGGCCTGAAAATGCTGGTGCCAACTGAGTTCCTGCAGCCTTACAGCTGAGGTCGGCTTGGTAAAGCACTGAGGATGACAGCTTGGTACCTGCCAGCATCACACCCCCACAGCCCCCCAGTATGGGGATTTTGTGTCCTTGAATCAGATTCTGGTGGGACTCTGAGTTTTCTCAGGGGCGTGACATTTTAAAGCCTCCCCGGCAGGGACCACATCCCAGCAGCTCTCACCATAAGATGTCTGGAACAGGTCGCTCTGTCCCCCCTTGGCTGGGGTGGTGACCCACAGCACAGCCACCGCGCTGACGGGGGCCTGGGCATCGTGCACCACCTGGCAGGTGAACGTGGACCCATTATTCTCCTCTGCTGCTTGGACTTCCAACAGGCTCCTCAGCTTGAACAAACCCTGGGGGGTCTTCAACGGCTTGGAGATGTTCTCCACCTTCATCTCTGTCCTGTTCTCCAGCCAGGTGACATCCACATCTCCTGGGTAAAACCCCTCCACGTCGCAGATGAAGTTGACCGTCTTGTTCACCTCAACAGGACTCCGCGGGTCAGTGGCCACATGGACACTGGGGGAAACTGGGAAGAGAAGCAGCTCCTGGTTCCTGGCATCCCCTGGCTCTGCGGGCCACATGGTGCCCTGTCCCCACCCTGGGACCCCCAGCCCCACAGGAGACACCCCGAGCGCTGGTCCCCCCCCAGCTCTCACCTCTCAGGGCTTCGCTGAGCTCGTACGTCCCCGTCAGCGGAGCCGTCAGTGTGGAGTGCTGCACCTCACAGATGAGCTGGGAGCGGAGGTCGTCCCGATGCAGCGTCACTGTCACCGTGCTGGACATGTTGTAGGACAATTTCGTCCGCCCTGGGGTGACCTGGGGCTGCTGAGCAGAGATGGGGGCCTTGTCCTTGAACCATTTCACACCAATGTCTGCGGGGAAGAACCTTCCGGACGTGCAGGTGAAGGGCACTGATTCCCCCGGCTCCGCTCTGCGCCCGGGCCCGGACACGACCGGGCGCGTGGGTTCGGCTGTGGGGAGAAGCATGGGGCCATCAGACCAGGCTCTGCCACCCCCACCCAGCCTGGCACTGCAGGGAGCGGGGGCTCCTGCCAGGGCATGGGGGCTCCTGGGGAAAGGCCATGGCACCCTGTCCTGGAGCCTGAGCCCCTTCCCTGTCCCCACTTGCCGTGAGCAGAGCCCACCGGATGGGATGGGATGGGGGCTGCACCCGGCAGAGCTGGCTGCCACCAGGAGTTGCTCTGGGAGTCCCACTCACCACGCACGGACACCTCTGTGCCCTTTCCACGCCGATGCTCCTCTTCACCACGCAGCTTCTTAGCGTACTTCACGCAGTAATAGGTGCCGGCATCCTCGGGTTGAGCATCCCTGATGTGGATGGTGAAGTCCGTGTCGGACCCACCCACTGCCCTCATCACACGGGGGAAGTTGCCCGCGTCAGCATAAACAACCTGTTCATCACCAGGCCCGCTCCCACTCTTCAGCCACTTCACAGGGCCAATGGGAGCCTCTCCACGCGTGGTGCAGGTCAGGGTGATCGTCTGTCCTGCTGCCACCAACACTGGGTCCTGGGACTGCCACAGCTCAAAGTCCTGACCCACCTGGGCACCAGCACCTGTTGAACAAAACAGACCAAATCTCACGCTGCACAGCACACGTGGCCCAGCTCCCCGTGCCCTCCCTGCTGCGGGATGGGCTGAGAACAGATCTGGTTAGCAGGGACCACAGACAACGGGGCTGTACCAGTGCCAGGCAGCCTGGGAGAGGGGTTTCAGTCTCGGCAGCGGGTACAGCCCTCTGCCTGCAGGGCCAGAGCTTTGCTAGATGACCACATGTCACGCTCTGTACAGCTAAAACACAGAGTGAATACCTGCCGGCACGCTGTGCTGCCTCCCACGGCCCCTCGTCTTTGTCAGCCAGGAGGAAATGAGGGCACAAAATACAAGACACTCTAAAAGCAAGCTCCCCTCGCGGATGCAGCACCACATTTTCTACACTGAATCTGTCCCATTTCTGCATTGAATCCAAGCCCCGATGGAGCACAGCCACCAGCCAACGCAGGGCCAGGCAGGCAGACGCCATTCCTGCTTGTCTCCGACAGAGCAGAGCAGAACCCGTGAAGCATCTCAATAAAGAGGCTCTCGATTCCAGTGACCGTGTTGCACCTCGCTGCACAGCAAGCTGTGCCAAGTGACCCCTGCCTACGCACCCATGGGTGCCAACACTCCTTCTCGCATGCAAGGTCACACAGGGAGAAACTCTTGAGGTCTCTGGAGCTCCACCCACTCTGCCAGCAATAAAATCAGCCTTGGGGTGACCTGCAGCCAGAGCTGGCAAGGACCTGGGGTCCGAGCTTGCTGCCACGCTGGGCAGATGCACCAGGAGCCTCACGGGAATTGGTGATGCCACTGCTCCCCACTCCCTCAAATCAGCTGGAGCAGCAGAGACAGCCACCCCATAGCCCACACGGCTCCTCAAGGGGTTAATTTTGGCAACGCTTGCCATGTCAAATAGTTACTGTGACTGAATTGAACTGAGATTTCACTGCAGATCACTGGAACATTTTTAAGCAAGGCAGGAGAGAGGTGGGAGAACCACATAAATTCACCAGCTGATAACAGGAGCCAGGTCCTGCCGAGCACTGCGGTCCCAGGGCTGGCAAGCAGCACGCAGAACTGGTGTCAAGGCCACGTGGAGCCCATTGTGTTTGCGTGGGTAACTCCTGCTGCAGCTGGGAGCACATGGACCAGGCTTGCTGGCTGCAGCTACATCCCACACCTTTTGCACCGAAAAACCCAGGGCAACAACAAGACCTGGCACCCCTGCAGCCCTCACCGCGCCCAGGACAGGACAAACCCCTTGACTGGATGCTCCTGGGAGGCCCCCGCTGTGGGACAACCTGCTCTGACCCCTTCAGGCTCTCACAGAGCCTAGAGAGGATTTTTGGCAGGTCTTAATCCCTTCTGACTTCCAGCAGCATTTGATGCACCCACAGATGTTCTCACTGCCTGCACAATTACTTGATCCCAATGGCCGGAGTTCCCAGGAGCACAGTTTCTCCAGATGCTTCAAGTCAAAGGCTTTTTGCCCACGGCATCTGTGTGCTGCATCCCCAGCACAGGCTGATGCTCACAGCTCAAATCTTCAGGCCTTGGTGTTTCCCTTCAAATCCATGGCAGCAGCACTCAACACAGAGATAAGTTTGTCCCAGATGACAAGCATGGAAGGATGGAAACCTGGTTTGCGTCACGTCCAAGTGCAGCATCCAGGCTGATCCTTGGTCTTCTGCTGGAGCAGCAGCAGCCTGAGCTTCTGCTTGGTGAGCCTGTGTTTCTGGGGTGGCACCTGAGTGTGGGCAGCAGCCCCAGAGCAGAGTCTCAGCCCCTGGTGAGGGCTTGTGCACCTCATGTGCACAAGTGGTGACGCATGGCACGCGCAGCCAGCTCTGCTGCTGTGGCATTTCCTGAGCTTCTCCATGATCTGCTGCCCGCAAACCTTTTGTAAGAAGTGGTTGAGAAATGCATAGAGCAAGTTTGAAAGCACAGCAGCACCATCTGCCTTTTGGTCAGCCCCCATGGGGATGTGACTGAGGTGAGGGACCAGGCTGCTCTAGGCACATGGACCCGACATCCCCAGCCCCTTTGTGTCTCCTGAGTGACTTCATTCCTAATTTCTCACTCCACCCCAATCAGCAAATGAAGCCCACATTGCCTCACTGCTCACGAGTGGCTAAACAATGCACCAAGGGCTGCACACCCTGCGTGCAGCCATTGGGAACAGGTCAGGAGCCAGGTCCCCTCCTCACCTCAGGGACTCTGTGTACTGTGATGAACCACTGTTTGCCGCTCCCATCTGCAAAAGCAATTTCTGTGTCCTCTCGCTCCCTCTGAGGGTCCCCGTGCCAGGGAGTGCTGCCCTGCTCAGAGGGACCAGCGCTACCCTGCACAGCCCAGCATCACCTCGCTCCCTCATGTCCCCTCAAGCTTCCTCACACCAGGGAGAGCTGTCCTGCACAGCCCAGCCTGCACCAGCCAAGCACTTCCTCTTCATCCTCCCTCTCTCCATCTGTCCATCTCCCTGCAAAGCACACACTGTACCAGAGGGGAAAGCAATGGGGGAAGCACCTGCTTTGGGGTCCTGGAGCTGCCCCCAATGCTGGCATGTGGTCAGGGTGAGCGGCACGGGCATCGCTCAACCCCAAAGCACATTTCTGTGTTGCAACCATGAGATCTCAGCATAGCATCCACAAAAGCACAGGGTAGTTAAACAGAGCATGGCTCAGTGAAGCTGTGCCTGGCGCTCTTGGTGGGGGCTGTAGCTCACCATTACCTCAGCACAAATCTGGGAAAGGGTCACCGAGATTTATTTACCTTTGCAGGCAGCAGAGCTGCCTCTCAGAGCCCACGCTTGCAGCCAGGCTGTGGACAGTCTGTGTGCATCATCTCGCACCACCGAGCCCATATCACCTCCTCACCAGGCAGCGAGGAGTGCTCCTGTGCCATGGGATTTGCAGGCAGAGTGTGCACTGCCATCCAATGAGAGGCTGCAGAGCTGCTGGAGCTGCAGCAGGGCCCCCACTGCATGGGACTTTGCTCCCAGAGCGGCCCCGAGAGCAGCCCGGGAACAAAGGGCTCCGTGCTGCCTGCCAGGATGCTTCACTGGCAGCTTTCAGCCTCCCTGTGATTGCAGAAAACACTGTATGGCCTTCTCACATAGGGCTAAAATGTGGCTTTTGGGTATTTTTCCATGTGTTCCGTTGTGAGCCACCATGCTGCTTTAGAGGCTTTCACACACAGCTCTGTTAGGGCCGCTGATCTTTAGATTTGTGCATGCAGAACTTTCAGATCTATTTATACCTGAGCTCCAGCCACGATGCACCACACTAACACCACACCACCTTGGCGAGACCCACTCACACCTCCCTGCCAAGGTGCAAGAGTCCCAGCCAGACCACCAGACCCCTCCATCTGCCTACCCTGCACCCCACAACCCTTCGCCAGCACCAACCCACACCACCGCGTGCTCAGAAACGCCTCCAAACTCCCACAGCAGTGGGCAGAGCAATGCAGCCACCACCCCCCTGCGATGGGAAACACAAAGGGGAAGTTGCTTGAAAACCCCAGTAAATGCAAGTTAGAAAAAGCAAAGTTTCCACAGAAGCTCCTTTCCTCCCTTCCCCCTGAATGCAGCTTCTCCTTGCAACCACCTCCTTCCCCTTTCTGGGTGCTCATCTTGAGGAACAGCAGGGCCAGGAGCCCCCTCCCAGCAGGGATTTCATAGAATCATAAAATGGTTTGAGTTGGAAGTGACTTCACAGCCCATCCAGTTCCAACCCCTCTACCATGGGCAGGGACACCTCCCACCAGACCAGGCTGGTCAAGACCCCATCCAACCCAGCCTTGGACACTTCTAGTGAGAGGGCATCCATAACTTCCCTGGGCAGCCTGTGCCAGGGCCTCCCCACCCTTACTGTGAAGAATTTCTTCCTAATGTCTAAATCTAACGATTTGCCAGCAGCGTGCAAGCCCTGTACACTCACAACGTGCTGGAGCACCCGGAACGAGATGCCAGGGTTCTTTGTTCTACAAACACACAGGACACACCACAACTTCTCACCCCAAGCACCAGTTCAGTGCAAAACTGTTTCCCACGTTCACTGCCAGACAACGCTACTTGCTTAGCCTTGGATTTCAAACCACCAAGACCAAGGGGAGTTTAGGTGCCCTGACCCTCTAATCTGCTCTATCCTACACTCCTGAATTAGCAAAGGGTTTTAGAGCCCTGAAACCCGTCACCTGACAGTTCCCACGTAGGTGGGCGCACCCTCGCAACGCAGCCCCAGAGCGCTCCCAGCCTGGAGAAGAGGCACGAGCACAGCGGTCATGCTGCGCCCGGTCTGGCAGAGCCTCCCTTCCCTTATCCAGTTTAATTTAAGAGCAAAGCAATCCCCGGCTCTCCCGCTGCAGTGCAAGTTTTTCCATCTCGGTGACACATTTCTTTCTATATTCCACCTTTTCAAGCGTTTGATACCGAACAGATTGCACGAAGCCGGGGTTTCATTCAGGAGAGGCTGCTCGGATGCTTGCTGGTAAAAATAGATTTGTTTCCTTCTGAAGAAGCCGGGCAAGGAGCTCTGGGATGGTGAGGGGAGGGTTGTGTCCTCCAGAAGAAACGTGCAGCTGGTCCCTGGCATCCGCAGCCCCACAGTCACTCGCTGAAGGAATGGGCTGATGGGCAAAAGAAGCCCCAGAATAATCCTGCTGGAATTTCACCTGCAGCAAAGCTGCCCATGGGGGAAAATAACAGGTGCTGCCTATAAAAAGGGCCTGGAATCTGCAGTTCAGGGCAAGGCAAGAAGAGAGACCCAGGAGAGCTATGTAGACCCCAGAGCAGCTTGGGGACGGTTCAAGGCCATACTTGACATGCATGACATCAGAGGACGCCTCGGATCACACACAGCCGCCGTTTGCGAGCTTCCCTTCTACAGCATTAGCAGAAATGCAGCTTGAAAGCCAAAGCCCCACAACCAAACAGATTTCCTCTTCAGCGGAGGCTCCAGGAAGCGCAGCCGAGAGGCTCTGTCGAGAAATGCCTACATGGAAGGGTTCTGCACAGCACAGATTTTTCAATTCGGCTTCCCAGCATCTCGCTTCTCTTTGCCCTCCAGGAACATCTCCTGCAGGACCTTTTTGTTTCCCTCTGCAGAAGCACTGTCAGAGCAGCCACCCTCCAGCAGCAGGAACCCAGGCCAGCTCTTAAGTTCAGGCTTAGTTTGAGCTGCGGCCCAGAAATGCTCCAGCACGTGGAAAAAAGATCATAAAACTTTTTGGCTGGAAAAGACCTTTGAGATCATTGAGTCCAACCATACCTGTCCACTGCTAAACCAGATCCCTAAGCACCTTATCTGCCCATCTTTTAAACCCCTCCAGGGATGGGGACTCCACCACTGCCCTGGACAGCCTCTGCCAGTGACTGAGAACCCTTTCCGTCAAGGAATATTTCCTAATATCCAGTCTAATCCTCCGCTGGCACAACTTGAGGCCATTTCCTCTCACCCTATCACTTGTTACTTGTGAGAAGATCTGCATGCACGCACCTCAAATCAGGGATGCAAATCACATTGCAACCCAGGGCTTTCTGTCCCAGGATGGTTTTTCCTATTGCAGGCTTGGGAAAAGGGAGTTCTTACTGCAAGGCCACGTTTAATTAAACTCAGGAGCTTTGCTTGAGCCATTCTTTTGTGGCAGGAAATCACAGTGGTTCACTGAGAAGCTGTGCTCGCCGCCAAAGCCTTCTTGGCTTTCAGCAACCGGGAGTTTTCAGCTTGGGGCCAACACTTCTCAGTTGTGATCAAGCAACTCAAAGCAAGGAGTGTTGTGTTGAAAGCATTTGCTTTCAGTTCAAGTTTGCGCTCAACTCTGCCCAAGTAAAGCTTCGATGGTAAATATTTCCAATAGGCCTGAGAGAGCAGGGTTTTCCCTGATAGGGGATGGTGTTCCACACCTGAGAGAGCCTGGGGTGGGCTATCTGAGTGAGATCTGACTGGAAGGTATGAAATTTGGACAGGCAAGGCAAAAAGCTCAACAGCAAGATGCTCTTCATTGCCATTGCCCCATGTTCCTTCCCTCCTTAAAGGTGCAGACAGCACTGGGCAGGGAGGAGAGTGATTCTTTAGCGACATCACCCAAGATGAACAGCACTTGTTTAGCCTGGAGAAAAGAAAGCTCCAAGGAGACCTCACAGCAGCCTTGCAGTACCTGAAGGAGCTACAAAAGAGCTGAGCATGGACTTTCTACAAGGGCTGGTAGTGACAGGACAAGGGGGAACAGCTTTAAACTGGCAAGGAGAAGATTTAGATCTTTAGAAGAAATTCTTCACAATGAGGATGGGGAGGCCCTGGCACAGGTTGCCCAGAGAAGCTGTGGCTGCCCCATCCCTGGGGGTGTTCAAGGCCAGGTTGGATGGGGCTTTGAGCCCGCTGATCCAGTGGGAGATGTCCCTGCCCATGGCAGGGGGTGGAACTGGATGAGCTTTGAGGTCCTTTCCAACCCAAATCATTCTATGGTTCTATGAAATGAAACATCCTAGAAAGGAAACATCCTTGAAAGCAGCAACCACCACAGGGCTTTGTTCCTGGTGGGGCAAGAAACTTCCCACTGCTAGTGAGGGAAGGGAAACAGCCAGGGAGCGGTGTGCGCTCTGATCATCCTTTCTCATGCTGTATCCTAAACTTTTTAGAGGGGCCCAGCAAAGCCACAAGCGCTGGGGAGGGCTGGGGCACCCAGGGAGCCAGCAAAAGGAGCCTGATGTGACCCAGGGCCAATGTTTGCAGCAGGGCTGGGTGGTGCAAGATACAGAGGAGGATGGTGAAGTCCCACTGCTTTGGTGCTTAACAGCCGAGTAGAGCAGCAAAACCAGCATATCCTCGGAGGTAAAGCAGGGGGTAGTAAGAAAAAAAAGGTCCTGGTGGACGAGGCAAGCTGGAGCCCCCCCTTGCCTGCTCTGCCATCCTTCCCGTCTCTGGGCAGCCTCCGAGTGGGAATTTTGGCTGCTTGCAGAGATTTGCCTCTCCCGTAGCTGGCAGGGGGTGCCAGCAAATGGGTGGAAACAACATGCCTCTTCACGTCCCTGCCTAATTCCCTCGTCTGGCTGGAAAGGGGAATGTCTGCCTTCAAGTTTGCTTCTAGAGGAGCAGCAAAGCCAGGAGGGCCCTGCGGAATCGCCCCGCTCCCATCGCCACACTCTAGGTCATCACGGAGAAAGGTCAAACCAAACGTGCGCGGAGAGATGGCATCATGTCGCGTACCGGAGGTGTGCGGCGGCGGGAAGAGACGAGGATGGAGGGAAAAGGAGGGGGGAAAAGCCAAAACCACTCTAAAGGACCAGGGTGAATACTCCTCCCTCCTCCTCCCAGAAGCAGTGTGAAAACCACCCCCACCACCAAGGACCAGAATGAAAACCCGCAAGGACCGGGGTGAAACCTCCCCCAGCCCCAAGGACCAGGATCGAAAACCCTCCAGGACCAGGGTGAAAACTCCCCCCATTCCAAGGACTAGGGTGAACCCCCAAGGAGCAGGGTGAAAAAAATCCCACCACCACCAAGCAGCAGGGTCAAGCCCCCCCATCCCACCAAGAACCAGGTGAACCCCCCCGACCACCAAGAATCTGTTTGAAAACTCCCCTTTGCCCCCCCCCCCCCCCCCCCCCCAAGGACCAGTGCAAACCCCCAAGGAGCAAGGTGAAAAAGATACCACCACCACCACCACAAAGCAGGGCGAAAATCCTCAAGGAACAGGGTGAAATCCCCCCCACCCCACCAAGAACCAGGTGAACCCCCCAAACATCAAGAACCGGGGTGAAAACTCCCCCCCCCTCCTCCCAAGGAGCAGAGTGAACCACCCCCCCCCCCCCCAAGGAGCAGGGTGGCAGGAGGAGAGCGGGGCGCAGGTCTCGGCTCACCTGGCAGGGCGAGCAGCAGCAGGCAGGTCAGTGGCCATGGGGGAAGCGGCTCCATCCTCGGCTGCTTCTGGGAAGCAGAGATCAGAGCGCTTCAGCGCTTTGGGTCTTTTTTTTTTTTTTTTGAAAGCACCAAAAAAAAAAAAAAGCAGAATTGCAGCTGGAGAAGGAAATCGCCCTTCTCAGCCCCAAAATGAGGAAGGAGGGAGGCGGGAGCCCAGCTCCCCCCCCCCGGCTGCGGGCGGGGAGAGCACACGCACAGGCGCGACCCCCCCGCCCGCAATGGGCACCGGGACCCCCCGCACCCCGGGCTCCCCCACCCCCCCACGATGTGAGCGGAGCCACCTCCCCCTTCCACCCCCCCCCCCCGCGGCGTTGCCGTGGCACCGGGGCGGGATGGGGGCGGCTCCGGAGCAGGGACACCCCCAGCTCCGAACGGCGGGGGCTGCACCGCCCGGGCTCGGTGAGTAAGGTCACCCCGGGGATCGGTGACTTAAGGTGGGCTGGGGGAGACTAGCACCAGCGTCCCAGCCGCCCCCGGGACCGGTGCCGGTATCCTCTCTCCCTGAAACCGGTGCAGGCACCGCCCCCCTCCCACCGGGGACCAGGGGCTGACATCTATCCCAGCCCCCACTCCACGACCCGGTGCTCAGCATCCTCCCTCCCCTAGGACCAACAGCCCACCTCTCCCCCACTCCCTGGGACCAGTATCCCCCCCTCCTTCGCATCCCGGCCCCACCCCCACCCCGGGACCAGGACCCAGCGTGTCCGTCCGCCCCCCCCGCCAGGACCGGTGCCAGCATACCCTTTTGCCCTACCCCTCCGGGAACCGACGGCCCCCTGGCCCCAGGACAGCTGGCATCGCCCTGCCAGGACCGGGATCATTCCCCCCTCCAGGACCAGGGACCCCACCTCCCGCCCCAGGACCCGGTGCTCAGCAATCCCCCTTCCTCAGAACTAGGGGTCAGCATCCCCTCCCCCAGGACCAGGACCGGGACCGGGCCCCAGCATTCCTCCCAGCTCCCCCCAACTCCACCCTCCCGCAAGACCAGGGACCGGCATCCCCCAGCCCCCAGGACCGGGGACCCAGCACCACTGTCATCCCCTCCCCAGAACTGCAACCCAGCATCCCCACACAGGCAGGATGCGGCAAGCAGCTGGGACAGAGGAAGGACGGCTGAGTGGCCCCAGTGCTGCATTGGGGTCCCCCTGCTTGCCGCAGGCTTCCTGTGCCAGGGCCAGCATGGACACCACTTTGGCACAGCCACGGAACGCAGCCCAGCATCCCTGCGCTGGAACTCGGGGGGAAGCACACGGGTGCTGGGGGGCACATGGCCTCAGAGGTCCTGGACGCGCAAGGGACCATGCAGAGCCAGCAGAGCCCATAGCAGGGGAAAAGGGGCATTTTGGAGGTGCCAAAAGGCCAGTTCAGCCCATGGGGGTCAGAGCAAGCAAGGACAGGGCTCTGGTGCAGCACAGGTAGCTGGAGGTGGATGTGGAGAGAGAGGAAATACCTGCACCCTGTCCTTGCAGGGGGGGGTCCTTGAGTCACACCCTGGGAGCATCCCCTGACACCCCCTCAGCAGGGCAACAGGCATAGTGGAAGCCAATCCAAGAGGGAAAGGACAGGAGCCCATAGCAGGGAGAAGCAGACAAGGCAGCTGCGATGAGAGACAGGGCTGAGAGAGGAGAGGAGGAAGCATCTGGATGTGAGCATCCATGGGATGTGTCCCTGCACTGCCCTCCTTCTCCCTGACAAAGTCCCTCCTAGGAACTTTGCACAAGGACATGTCCTGTACTGCCTGCACCTGCTGCAGCTTCTCCCACCACCCATGGGCACTTCTGCAAGACCAGGACAGGGACCAGCTCATTCCCTCGGGCATGGTCACCTGCAGCCAGCTCCCAGCAGGTCCCCAAACCACCCTGGCTCTCCCCTCCACCTGCCCGGAGAGGGGGTACAACGTGCTGCACACCAGGGTTGAGCACCCAGGACCCCTAGGTAGCACCCAACCACGCCACAGCATCGCAGATGGTACCCAACTGCTCCCCACACTGCACTGGGCCCCAGGGGCAGTGGTGGGTGCTGTGCCAGGGGTCCAGCTCCCATCTCCCCCCTCCCTCCCTGGCAGCCGCTGGGGCTGTCGGCTTTATTTAGAGCTTCGCACAAACAAACAGCAAAGCTATCTGAAGTGACTTGGCACCATCAATCTGCACACGGCGTCAGCCTGCGCGCGTTCCCGTCCCCGCCAGCCTCCCCCTCGGCCCCAGCTACACCCAAGTGTTGCAGCCAGGCTTAATTTAGCTCTCTTTGCTGCTCGGAGCTGGGACCAACCTCACCAGGCATCTGCACTTCATCTCCCTCCGGGACCCCCCTGAGGCAGCTGGAGCTGCACTCAAGCACCCCAGCCAGGGCCGCTCCTGCTGTCAAATAATCACAGAATGGTTTGGGTTGGAAGGGACTTTGAAACCCATCCAGTTCCACCCCCCTGCCACGGGCAGGGACACCTCCCACTGGATCAGGGGACTTAAAGCCCCATCCAACCTGGCCTTGAACACCTCCAGGGATGGGGCAGCCACCACCGCTCTGGGCAACCTGGGCCAGGGCCTCCCCACCCTCACAGGAAAACATTTCTTCCTAAGATCTCATCTCAGTCTCCCCTCTTTCAGCTCAAAACCTTTCCCTCTCATCCTGCCCCTGCACTCCCTGACCAAGAGCCCCTCCCCAGCTTTCCTGGAGCCCCTTTCAGTACTGGGAGGCTGCTCTAAGGTCCCTCCAGAGCCTTCTCTTTCCCAGGCTGAACAACCCCAACTCTTAGCCTGTCCTCATACAGGAGGCGCTTCAGCCCTCGGATCATCTCCGTGGCCTCTGGTCTCACCCCAAGAGATCCATGTTTTTTCCATGTTGGGGACTCTATGGCTGGTGCTGCTGCCGGGGAACCCAGAGCAGCCGCTGTTTTGACTTTCCCCTTGCACAGCTGGCGAGGGCGTGAGGAAGCAGCAGGGACCCAGGGGAGCCGTTGTGTTTGGCCTTTGGCCTTTTGCACATGCAGCGTGGTACGGAAATGAGCAATTGCTTTGCACGGGGATGGGACATGGGATTAGCAGGGGTTTGTGGGAACCTTGCAGCCATTCTGCCATGGGCAAAGCATCCCACCCAGAATCTGGGAGCAGCACTCTCAGGGCGAGTGGGTGCCCAGCAAGGGGGGAAGTGCTGGGGATCCTCACAAGAGAAATCATGGATGAAGTCAAGGCTGCCCCATCCCTGGAGGTGTTCCAGGCCAGGTTGGATGAGGCTTGGAGCCCCCTGATCCAGTGGGAGGTGTCTCTGCCCATGGCAGGGGGTTGGAACTGGATGGGCTTTAAGGTCCCTTTCAACCCAAGCCTTTCCCCGATTCTATCACACATTGCAGCCATTCACAGCCGCTTTCCTGGTTATTTTTAAATAGAAGCGCAGTTCCTGGAGGCCTGGCTGACTTCAGCCTGTCTGGGCTGTTCTCCCTCTGAGCACTGAAGGTTCAGACAACCTGTTTTGAGGCGATTACAAAGCGGAGACAGCCCGTACGCAAGCAGCTGCCGCGGAGTGCTTGGGAATGAAAGTTAGGGCTTAAAAAAAGCTCTGCAAGAGAAGGTACCACGGCAGAGCAGATGGTGCAGCGTGAGCTTCCCGGGAAAGAGCTGCTATTGCTCCCCATTAGGAAGCATATGGGCAGGCTCAGCTGCCTCCCCTCCTGCCCACGGCCCTTCCACTCGGCATCACAGGGGCCCGCTCCAACACGGGGGGAGGGGGTTTGGAGGAGCCACCCCAGGAGTGCAGCCCCTGCCCTGCAGACCAGCTATGAACCTGAGGGAGACGAGTGCTCCTTCAGATGCCTGAGACGGATTGAGAGCACGGCGTTTCAGGAGGCACAGCACCATCATTAGTAGCTTCCTTCTGCACCAAACACCCACGGCGAGCAGGAGGCTGCTGCGATGCTTGGCAGGGCAGGCAGCACTGCCAGACTCCCTGTGCTGCCAGCGGGCAGCACTCGCTCTTGCAGCACCTTCAGTCCTTCAGCTCAAAACCCACTGATCCTACAGGGATGAGTTTGGAGCCTGGGTCTCCTCAGCCCTGGGAGCTGTGTAGCAGCTGGTGTGCAGGACCAGGACAGCATTTCAGGAGAGCTTTTCAAGAATGGGTTGGTTTTCACAGCTTTGAGGGACAGCAAGGAGCTTGCATCATGCTGCCAGCACTCGTTTGGAGATGGCATGCGCTCTGGCCGGTCTGGGCCAGGCTTACCCAGCCCTGCAGGTTTGGGTGCTGGAGGGAGGCTGGGCCAAGCAGGGAAAAGGCTCCAGCCAGAGCTGTTGCTGCTCCCAGCAGGGACCAGGGCCTCGAAATGCTTTTGCATTTCCCCTTTCCAGCTGGGCAGTTCTGTGTGGGCAGCAGGACCGGCTGTGCAAGTCGCTTCCTCCTCAGGAGGAGGTAGGGATCTTCCCCCCCCAGCAGAGACCCCTGGCTGGGGCAGCAGCACCCTAAAAAGAGGTCCAAGTCCAGGAAAGCCCCAAAAGACCCTCCTGTCTGAACCCAGCAGCACCCAAGGGGGGCAATTACAGTCTCGCCAGGGTGATCTTAGTTGCAAGTCTTGTAGCACTGGTTTTGCACAGACTGCTCTTTCACCCCATAATTATCAGCCTGTCTGATCCCCTCTCAGCACCGATAGCCCAAGGGGACAGCGGTGCCATGCTCTGCTGGAAGGGGATTCACAGCTGAGGGAGATGGGAGAGGTTTCAGTTCCTGCCCTGTGGTGCCATACCTGGGTCTGCTAATGAGCCTCGTTTCACTAATTAAAGATTAGGAAGAAATTTTTCACAATGAGGGCAGTGAGACACTGCCACAGGTTGCCCAGGGAACCTGTGGCTGCCCCCTCTCTGGAGGTGTTCAAGGTCACATTGGATGGCGTCTTGAGCAGCCTGGTACGGTGGGAGGTGTCCCTGCCCATGGCAGGGGGCTTGGAACTGAACAGGCTTTCAGATCCCTTCCAGTCCAAACCATTATTAGAATGGAGGTGACCGCAGTTTTTTCCCTACCCAAGCCTTTTCCCCTCAGGATTCCTGCTCCCCAGCCCAGATCAGCTTGGTACGGCACAGCGGGAAGGTTACCTGACTGGTCACATCACACCAGGACACAGTGGCTATCCCAGAGAGCTGCTGGGCTCAGGACAGCCTCAAACCCCAAAGCAGCAGGAGAAGGTTAGAGATAAGCATAGGAAAAACACAAATATTTGGGCATCAGCCTGGAAAACACTCTAAAAGCACCATCCAGCAGTGTTATTTTAGGGCTGCAGAACCGTGCTTGTGCACCGGCAAGTAGTCAGAACCCATGGGAGCCCTCCACAATAAACCCAAATAACACAATACACCTCCCCACTGAGGCACTCAGAGGTGCAAGGATTTGCTGCCCCAGGGAAGCCAAGAGCAGCTCAGTCATATCCTGGCCCAGTGCCAGCCCCAGACACAACCCAGCCCAGTCTCAGCACCTCAAAAGACACTACTTTCATAGCTCACCACACCAAGATTGAGGTGTGCGACCACATCAGAGAGCTCAAGCCCAGCCCCAGCACCCACGCAAGGTCTACTCTGGCGCACACAAACCAGCACAGCCTCCCCACAGCCAAAGAGCAACACGTGCACAGGGCTGTGTGTGCTCACCCCATCTGTCCTCCAGCTCCACAGCCACAACTGCAAGACCCCCTCCAGCCTACAAACCAGGTGGACAAATCCTACAGCCCTCCTGCTTCTCCCCAGCACCCCTCAGGCTTTGGAGTCAGCACCCTCACAGGGCTTTTAACTAGGAGAAAAACATACAAATGCCTTCTAAAGTAGGTAGCACCAATTACACTGCTGATATTTAGGGCTTCCAGCACAACAAATGGAGCTTCAGCTTCATTAGGTACCATGCCAATTTAATCCAAGACATCCAGTACAGAAGGAGCTTAAATTAGTTTACCTGATGTTAACTTCTAACAAGCAATATGTTAACAGGAGAATGGAGAGAAGTGACCCACAGCCTGTTGGCAAGGGGCAGCGCACAGCAATGACCGAGCCAAACCATGACCTGAGGAAGGGTCACGAGGCAGGAGACGCCCATGGCAGGGGTGCCCCAGCTCTGCAAACACCCATTTAAGAAACAGGGGCATGTATCATACCTGTCTACTCACCACAGGCTCCTGCTGCAGCACCCACCACCATGAACACCTTGCAGCTGGAAATAGGGGCACTCAGCCTCCCCATTATGTGGGAGAGGTCCTGAGGGTTTAATGAGCTGCAGGTGCTTTGTTGAGGCTGTGATTGCCAGAAGAAAGGAAGGGGTGGGTTATGAAGTTGCTATGTGAGCAGCCTGTGTTGCGGGCTTTGCCCCTGCCCTCTTCGGGAGCTCACGGGACCCGTTTCTAATTGTTTTGGTCAAGTTTTACCATATGGTTTAGGGTTGAGCTGAGACATCTCAGGTCCTCAGCTGAGCTCTTGGGCACCGGTGGTGCAGATGGTGCTGGGGGTGAATCGGGAGGAGGTGCTCCCCGGTGTGAGGGATTTAAAAGGAAGCCACCTCCTGCCGCTGTAACCACAGCCCCTTGGGGAGCTGGGGTCCTGACTGAAGCCTGCTTGACTTCAGTGGCAGCTGAGCACTTTGCTGGGCACCTCCAAGTCCAGAAAATAAATCACTTTCAAGGAGGACGAGGGAGGGATGCCAGCACTGCCGGTGCCGCACCAGTCTTTGCTGGGGTGGAGTGATGCTCTGAGTGCCTTCATGGCTTTGTGCACCATCATCCTGGGCTTTGCTAGTGGTGGCAGAGCCTGGCTGTCATCAGACTGACCACCACCAGCCACCGAGTGAAAAGAGAAGCGTGTGGGCTGCACTGTACCCACACCAAAGCTCGCCCATCCCAGAGCTCCATCGTTCTGGGCTTTGACAGTGGTGGCAGAGCCTGGCTGGCATCAGGCCACCACTCACGGAGCAAAAAGAGAAGCAGGTGGGCTTCAGCAAGGGCTGTATCCACACCACAACTCATCCCATCGCACGGCCCCCTCGACCTGAGCTTCAGCAGCACCAGCAGAGCCTGCCTGGTGCCAGACTGACCACCACGATCCACCGAGCACGCGGGCTGCAGCGAGGGCTGTATCTGCGCCATGGTTCACCCACCCCAGGGCCATGCAATGTTGTGGGGCTGCTCCCACCCTCGCGCTGCTGCCCAGCTGGTGACTCAGCCAGGCTTCCTTAATGCAACCCGCTTCCAACCCAGGGAATTCCTCCTGGCTGTGTCAGAGCAGGAAAGGTGTTTTATATCCTGTGCCTGGCCTGGAAGCGGCCCCAGCTGACCTGGAGGCTACGGGCAGAGGGACGGAGATGGGTTTAGGGTGAAACTGCTGACGGGCTGGGAAAACCCAGCTGCAAGGGGCGGCTCGGAAGGATGGACGTGGCAGGGCTGGCGCTTGCTGCCTGTGAGCTGCTGTCAGCACTCGAGGGCTGTGGTGACCTTTGTTCTCAGGCAGGATGCTGCCCCTTGCTCTGGAGGAAAATTTGCCAGCTGGCTGTGAGTGCAGCGGCCGAACGAAGCCCGGACAGTCCCTGATGCAGCCTCCATGGTTTGGGGCACAAGGGAGCTCCCACCCAGGTCACTCACTGCGGGGCACAGGGTGGACCCAGTCCCACACCCCCTGTGCCAGGAAAGCCTGGGGGATGGCAGGAATTTCTTTACTGAAAGGGGTTTTCAAGCATTAGACCTGGCTGCCAAGGAGGTGGTTGAGTCACCGTCCCTGGAAGTATTTAAAGGACGAGTGGACTGGGGACGTAGTCTACTGGTGGACTTAGCGGGGCTGGATCGATTGTTGAACTTGATGATCTTAAAGGTCTTTTCCAACCGAAACCATTCTGTGATTCTGTGGGTGTCCTCGCTGGCTGGGGAGCATGGCCAGGGCTCACCCCAGCTCTCGTGGGCTCCAGAGCTGCACGCAGCCCCAGTGCCGCGGTGGCAGCCGAGAGGTGGCCACCCTGAGGCCCTTCCCCACCATGGGCTAGGTGTACAGGGATGCTCCGCTCCGGGAGTGATGTGCTGGGGAGGGGAGGTCAGGCAGGTACAGCTGGGGAGCTCCAGGGGTGCAGGGGACATTTTGGAGTTGCGTGTTGATTGGTCATGGGCTCCTGGGAGCTCTCTGAGCTGAAACCTCCACCCTGCCTTAGGAAGGGGATGCTCTGCACTGTGCTGACCCACGGGGATGTGGTGTGGTGCTGGTACCCAGATCCTCACAGTGCACAGGCAGCTCCCTCAGCCAAATGTATGTCCCGGGGGCTGACTGGAGGCCTTGCCACAATGACCCCAGCCAAATTTACTTTGCCTTCTCAAGCCCCTGCAGCTGTAGCTCTCCCTGACAGGCACATTTCCTGCATTGGCTACAGCCCAGCCTCCTCCAACTGCTCTGAACCTGAGGGCTGCCAGTGCCATGTCCGTGCTCAGGGCCAGGCGGGAACTGCTTGGGACAGCCTGGGGGCCAAGGGCTCCTGGAGTTCCGCAGGTGGGTGGATGGGGTGCAGTGAGTGCCTTTGAGCCTACAGCCCCATGGAGTGGTGCTAGAGAAGACCTTGGTCTCCCCTTGGCAGTATCACTAGGACCATGGTGGGGTGAGGAGCTTGGCCGAGGGAGGAGCGATAGCATCTCAGTTTTATTCTGCCTTTTTTCTTTTTTGTCTGCATCCTCTCAAAGTTCTTTGTTGATTGCAAATTGTTATCATGAAAGCGCATCCGACGCTGCAATAGCAGATAATGCTCCACACGCTCCCAGGCATGGCTGCTGTAACTCATTGCAGGCTGGGCTGCCTGATAAAGACCCGCGGCAGCTGCAGATGAAAATAAAAATGCTAACGTGGGGGGATTTATCGTGTTAAGCTATCTCAGCCCATCGCTTCCTGCTCGTCAGAGCTCTCGCTGGAGGCACCAGGATGGCTGTGGGGCTTCGAAGCCCAGGCTCGGTGGGGGGGGATTTGTGCTGTCGGACCTTGGCCAGCCAGGAGCTCGCATGTCTGGAGCTGGGAGATGTCCCAGTGCAGGGCTGGGTGGGGTACATGGGGTGTGGGAGAGCCGGTATAACCCCACAGCCACCTTCACCGAGCGCTATTAATGAGGGTGGCAAGAGATAACGGTGTGGCTGGCAGCGAGGGCTCTTACTGATGTTATTTGTGAAAGTGCCGTACTGAACACATTGCAGTGGACATGGGATTGCACGGGGGATGGAGCCCCCTGAAACAGCCAGACCCAGCCCTGCAGGGGGGGTGCTGCTGTCTTGACCAGTCCCCAGCACCTCCAGTGCCATCCCCAGCCCTGTCCTTGCGGTGGATCCTCACAGCTCCGGGGCCGCGTGCCGGAGTGTGGGGCTGTTTGTGTTGGCCCCGTTGAGACCAGATACATCCTTGCTGCCCGACCCAGCACTCCCAGCTCCACAGAGCCGGGGTTGTGCTGGTCCTGCCGCTGGGAGCTCAAAGAAAATGCTTCTACAAGGGCTTTGTGCTGGTTTGTCTTTTTTGGTTTTTTGTTGTTTTTTGTTGTGTTGTTTGTTTTTTTTTTTCCGAAGCTGAAGGGCAACAAAAAGCACAAGGATTAATTCCGGCTCTGCAAGATCCACCACGCTCCTGGTGACTGCATCGGTCCCAAGGGTCTGCCCTGGCCCTGATAAGGAGCTGCAAATGAGAGCTGTGAAATGCTCTACCTTCTGCAGAGGTTGGCCAACGGGGCCGGGCAGCTGGGTCAGGAGCCTGGGGATTGCTGGAGCCATGGAGGGGGGGTCAGGGATCTGGAGGGGCCGTGGGGTGTCTAACAGGTTTAGAAAACATTGCCTGGGATTATCTGCCAGCAGTGGTGACCAGAGATGTCTGAGCTTAGGCACACGTCGGCACTGGCTGGCGTCTGCTAAGGGGGGGTCCTGCGTGTGGGAAACCTGTTCTGTGTGTGCGTGCATTTGTCTACGCGTGCATAGAATCATGGAATCATGGAATGGTTTGGGTTGGAAGGGACCTTAAAGCCCTGGTTGTAGTCATGGTCTTAGAAGAAAAGGAAACTTTTCACATGGAGGTCCTTGCCAGTGCTCCTGCTTTGGCACGGTCAGACCTAGAGAGATTGCGGAATGGTTTGGGCTGGAAGGGACCTCAAAGCCCATCCAGTGCCACCCCCTGCCATGGGCAGGGACACCTCCCACTGGATCAGGGGGCTCAGAGCCCCATCCAACCTGGCCTTGAACACCTCCAGGGAGGGGGCAGCCACCACTTCTCTGGGCAACCTGTGCCAGGGCTGCTTCACTCTCATTGTGAAGAATCTCTTCCTAATGTCTAATCTAAATCTCTCCCCTTCCAACTTAAAGCCATTCCTCCGTGTGTGCACACGCCGCAGCAGCAGCTCTGGGATGGCTGCTGGCTCGATGGTGATGCAGGGTCTGAGCTATGCATGGCCCCAGCCCTGTGCTTGGTCCTGGGTGCCAGGAGGGGACCCAGAGAGCTGGCAGCAAAGCATCTGCCCTGCAACACGCAGGAGGGACACTCCAGCCCTCGCTGCGCTGCAGCTCTTTACCAGCAGCTCCTGACCGCCGGCATTACTGACATCCACCCAATTAGCCGCTGCGAGCTGTGCCTAGCCCGGAGGATTAGCAAACGAAAACATCATCCCAAGGCGTAAGCAGTTAATGCCGCTAATTAGTCATCGTGTGAATCCTAACCCAAGCACCAACCCGGGCACATGGCGGCACTGTGGGAAGGGGCTGCTTCTCGCCCAGCCAGGGCCTCCCTCAGCTCCTGGAGACGGGAGCTGTTTACGGAGAATTTGCCGGGCTTGGGGATACATTATTTTTACACGTTGCTATGGTTACCGATACCATTATAAAATTAAGCCTGAACCTTGCAAAAGAAATGGGTCTGCCGGAAGCAATTATTTTAGCAAGAGCAGTGTTGGTCCCGCTGTGCTGCCCATCCTGCAGCCGGCAGCGAGGGGCTGAGCCCGGACGGGGTGATGGAGCCCAACAGGGTGATGGAACCCAACCAGGGTGATGGAGCCCAATAGGGTGATGGAGCCCAATCAGGGTGATAGGGCCCAGCCAGAGGGGAGCTGGGGTGATGGGGCTCAGCCGGCGTGATGGAACCCAGCTGGAGCAATGGAGCTCCCACCAAAGGCTCTGCCAGGGCCGCGTCCTGCTCATGGGCACATCGCTGGGCCAAGATGCCAGGCAGGCTGTGGGAACACTGGGTTGGCTTGGCTGCACCACACTGAGAGCACCAGCACAGCCCCTCCATGCTGGCAGCACCTTTGGGCACATTCAGAGTGAACAAAAGCCTGCTGAGAGTGCGCTTTCATCCCACTCCGTGGCTCACTCCCACAGTGCCTGCTTTCCTCCTTCTCCTGCCTCTCTAAATATTTTTCCCTTCCCCTGCACTTCTGCTCACAGGGCCACTTGTGCCACACTGGGGGCTCTGCCAGCACTGGGGCTGCTGCCAAGTGCATCCAAGCATTAAGGTTGCTCTGCGCTGGGAGGAGTGGGGAGCTCCAGGGACCTCCCGCGGAGTCCTGCCCTCGCTGGCTGATGGGAATGCCCTGTGGTACCTCGGGAAGGGGAGGCTCCCCAAAGGGTTTCCCCATCCCAAGCAGCAGCCCCCAGCTCATTTCCCCGGACAAAAGCAGCTGGAGCATCACCAGGAGTGCGTGCGGCTCACTCCGGGCACGAAGCACATGTGGATGTCGGGGGAACCAAGACCGCTCCAATGTGCCACCAACAGTTGCTCCGATGTGAAGAGCCCCAGGCAGCCCCTGGGCAGGCAGGGCACCCCTCCTGCCCACCTAGGGCTCTCACTTGGGCACCTGCAGGACCAAGCACTGCAGCTGGGTCAACCCTCCCCGTGCCACCTCTGAAGGGCCATCATCCCTGCACGATGTTCCAGCAAACACTCAAAGCACAAAGTGAGTCTTGCTTAAACACCACGTATTCCTGTTCATCCCGTGGTCCGGGAAATCCTTCTTTAATCATTGCCAGAGTCTTGGCCTCCACGACTTCCTGTGGCAAAGGATCGCGTGGGCCAAAGGAGTGCTGGGCACAAAGGATTTCCTTTGAAACCTGTTTGACACTTCCATTTGCACTGCCTCTGATTGAAGAATCTTTTCCAACCAGGCGATTTTATGATTCTATGTAGTGGGCGGGCACAGTTGGGCTTGATCCCAAAGGTCTTTTCCAACCAGGTGATTCTATGATTCTAACAGATGGGGAATGGCTGGAGGGCACCCCATGATCCCTCAGCTCCAGTGATTTAAAGAAAATTATTCCAGTTTGGGCAGAGGGGTTCTCAGTAGCAATAGCTGCAATAGCACAACCTCCTATTAGACACCGGAGAATCCCCACAGAGGAGCAGCATCCTCCAACCACCTCTACCTCTTCTCAGCTCAAAACCCCTCAAAGCATTTCAGTTTGCTTCCCTGTAGCTGCAGGACCAGGCTGTGCTGTGAGCACAGCCGGGCAGTGCCTGGGAGTCACCTCCTCCCTGAACACCCCAGGGGTCCCACAGGGGGCCCCGGTGCTGGAGGGGGAGGGGCCCCATACCACAGCTTTCAGTGGGGCTGGAGAATCTCTGCTGTGCTGGCGAGAGCCCTCACTGCCTCGGAAACCTGGAGGGAGGATGAAGCTGGCAGTGAGGCTTCGGCACCGAAACAGTTCCTATGACAACCCCAAATCCCAGACCTGTTTATCCTCTTTAACAGAAATCTACAACAACCATGAACCCGGGGAATAAGATTCAATAAGTACGATGCGAAATAAATCAGGACCGGTGTAAAGGATGTCACCCTTTCACTTCAGCCTCATTCTTTGCCTTCCAAGGAAAAGCCTAAGAAACAGGGAGCTGCAAAGGGGTGAGCTGGCAGGTTTGGAACTGGTGTGAGCAGGGTCCCACCAGGCAGCATCCCAGGGTTTCTCCCTGCAGTTCCCTCTCCCAGCAGAAGCACAGCCTGAGTGGGCACAGATGGGACTGATCTGGGCATTTCTTGGGGACATTCAAAGTGTCCCTGAGACCCTCTCAGAGCACCCCACATATCACTCCAGCTCCTTGTGCTGCTCCCCATCCATGTCCTGGTACGGCATCCCCATGGCATCAAGCGGTCCCCATGGCATTGGTAGTCTCCATGGCATCACGGGGTAGCTGTGCCACTGTGGGGACCCTGTGGCTTTGAATGCTCTTGGACCCACAGCTGTTTGGCTAATGCTGATGTGCCTGTGTCCCCCCATGGATGGGCTTGTGGCCACTGTGGGACAGGGATGGGAACAGAGCAAAAGCCCAGGAGGGATCTAAGTGCAAGGGCATCATGGACAGAGACAGCCACAAACCAGCCTTGGCTGGAGCTGCTTTCCCATCAGCCACTGGAGGGGACAAGCTGGAGCGATGCCGGCCCTCGGGAGACAGGATGGCTCCTGGGCACCCATCCCTGCCAGGGGCACTGCCAGTGTGTGTGTGTGTGTCTTTGCTTCTCACCATAGAGCTGAAGCTTCCCAGGGCAGGGCACGAGGCGTTTATCCCTGTCTGTCCCCTTTTCTCCCCGCTCAGCCCTGGCTCCAGCACAACCTCAGCTTTGTTCGCTCCCTCATGAGCACTGCCAGCCCTCTCATGACACTCAGGACACTCCGAGATGCCCACATCCCCTGCTTCACCCAGCCCCATGTGCTTTCTGAGACCATGCTCTTCCTCAGTGTTAATTAAATCACTGCTGCCCTCCCCTCACTGCTGGCCTGGGCTGTCAGTCACACTCTCCGGACTAATTGCACTCTGTTGTTCTGTGTTTTCCATTGGGAGTTCGTACTCCCTGCTGGCTCTCGGCATGGCCGTGCCTCCCACGCTGGATCCCTGGCACAACCCACACTGCCAGCCCCTGCCAGCCCTCGCACCTCATAGAATCATGGAATGGTTTGGGTTGGAAGGGACCTCAAAGCCCATCCAGTTCCACCCCCTGCCATGGGCAGGGACACCTCCCAGTGGATCAGGAGGCTCAAAGCCCCATCCAACCTGGCCTGGAACACCTCCAGGGATGGGGCAGCCACCACTCCTCTGGGCAACCTCATCACCTTCATTGTGAAGAATTTCTTCCTCATGTCTGATCTAAATCTTCTCCCTTCCAGTTTAAAGCTCTTCCCTCTCATCCTATCACTACAGTTCCTTATAAAAAGTCCCTCCCCAGCTTTTCTGGAGCCCCTTCAGGTACTGGAAGGCTGCTATGAGATCTCTCCAGAGCCTTCTCTTCTCCAGCGCCTTCTCTTCTCCAGCTGAACAACCCCAACTCAGCCTGCTCCTATAACAGAGGTGCTCCAGCCCTCTGCTCATCTTTGTGGCCTCCTCTGTACCTGTCCCTGCAGTTCCATATCCTTCTTATGTTGGGGATTCCAGAGCTGGACACAGGATTCCTGGTGGGATCTCACAAGAGTGGAGCAGAGGGGGAGAATCCCCTCCCTCGAGCACATCGGCACCTCCTGGAGTTGTTTCCCACCTCCTGGGGCCAGGAGCGGGGTAGATGCCGGGGCAGCCCCAGAGCATCCTCTCTTTCTTCCCTGGCTCCTGCTTTCTGCCTCTCCCCAGAGTGGGGGTCCACACAGCTCCCCCACCACAGCCCACGCTGCTCCGCCCCTCATCCCTGCTGCTGAGCTTTGCTGTCCCGTGAGGATCCAGCACCAGGCTCACGCACCGCGCGGCAGAAAAGCCTGGCTGAACCCTTCCCCACTCATGCGCTCAGAGTTTCTCGCTGTGGTGGGGGCTGCTGCTGGGCTCATTAGTGAGGACACACTGCCATGGCCTCATGAAACCTGCTGTGCCCCTGCCCTGGCACAGTGACGTCCTTGGTGCCTGGGTGTGGGGTCCAGGGCTGGGACATGGCCCAAACCCCAGCCGGGACACAGCCCAAACCCCAGCTGGAAAATATGGAACAACAGAGTGCAATTAGTCAGGAGAGTGTGACTCTGCTGGGAGCCTCTCCCCAGCACCCATCCACTGCAGTGCAGCGAGGCCGCCATCGCTCAGCCCTGGCTGTGGGCAGGGAACCCAGTGGGCACTGGCCCCAGCATCGCGCCATGCCCATCCACCTTTGCAGCTCTCCACCCAGCACACGCTCCTGCATTTTTTGCTCGAGCACCAGCACCAGAAACCACCACGGATGAGGAGTAAATTTCGACCCCATCGTCTCCCAGCGCTGCCCCCCACGCGAGACCTTGCTCCCTGGGCGAGCTGCTGCCCAGCGTGCTCCTACCTTGTGTCCGCGCTCGGGTGCTTGTTTGTGCTTTCACTGCCGGCACACCCCGGGCTGGTGGCTTAAAGGATTTTCCTTTAATAACCACCAAATCCCTCCCCTGGGCAGTAAAGCTGCAGACTTGGGCCCTTTCTAGGTGCACAGAGCTCCGCGGTGCTCTGCTCACTCACTGCTTTGCATATGCTTGTAGCAAACTGGATTTCCCTCCTCCTGACCCAGCCCGGTGCTTAAAAAGCCGTAAATCCCCTCAAATTTCATTTCCCCTTGTCTGCGAGGTCTATCCCCGGTTTCGGTCTCACCCACATATTTTACATACTCCTGCTCGTAATCCTGCTGTGAGCTTTCTGTGTCCTCCCTGCGCAGAGAGAGTCAGGCAACCCGTGTCCTGCTGGGAGCAGCCGTCACCTCCGCTGGGATACGGTGTGGCCACAGCTCCGCTCACGACTTGGCACTGCCAGGGGCTTCCCCTCAGCAACCCAAGACCCCAGCCCCTGGCTGCCACTGGTGTAGAGGGAGCCAGTCTGGGGCTGGGTGCTGGGGGTGGCAGAGATGGACCCCTGCCCTGGCAAACTCCCCACCGGGGTGCTGAGAGCCCCCGAGGTGTCCCTGAGAACGAAGTGACCCGAAACGTCCCTCCGAGCATGTTCTCCAGAGCAGGGGATGGTTATTCAGCCGTGCAAATGAATTTCACTGGTGGCTTCTCTCCTCTCGTAACAATTCTCTCACCGAGAGGGTCTCTGCTGGCAGACAAGGCTCCCCTGGGTGTGCACACGCTGCTGCTTCACGCTGTCTTCTTTCACTTCTCCTTTTTGATTTCACAGTAAAAAGTAGGCATAAGTCGGGAAAGGGCAACTGCAGCGGCTTTCAAGGTTACGGGCAGCAGCGCAGCAGAAACAGCGGGTTCCTCTGCCTGAAAAGCATGTTCTGCCCTCAGCCCGTGCCCGCAAGGAGGGGCGTTTGCTCGTGGCGGCACACGGTGCAGTGCGAGCGCCGACCATCACGGGCGGGTGTGTGTGTGCACATTGCGCCCAGGTGCTGCAGTGGTGCCCGGTGTGGAGCCCGCAGCTTCCTGCCACAATCATGTTGTGTCCTCAGCCACCGGCTTGGCCCCTCGGAGGGGGCACCCAGCATGCATGCATGGAGATGTGCATGGGGCATGGATATGCATGGAACAGATGTGCACAAAGCAGAAGTGCATGGGGCAGGGAAGTGCATGGAACAGGGGATGTGTATGGAGAAGATGTGCATGGAATGGGGGTTGTGTATGGAGCAGGAGGCTTGCACAGAGTAAGGGATGTGCAAGGACTCGCTGGGTGTGAAGCAGGAGACACGCACAGATCTGAGTGGAAGGGCTGCTTGGTACCAGCTGCCTTGATTTTAATACATCATCATGAACCCTGTTCCCACATCCCAGCCCCTTTGGAAGGGCAGAGAGAGGTGGGAAAGGGCTCAGCCTGGGTCCACGAGCTGCAGCAAGTGGCACCGAGGGCTGTTCCCAAGAGCTTCCCCGCAGGCGGTCAGGAGAAGGAGGTTTGGTGGGAGCTGGGCAGCTGCTCTGCCTGGGGAAACTGCCTGGGGGGCTCGGCAGGAGCTCGGCAGTGGCGCGGGGCACATTGGCATGAGGCTGCGGAGGGCACACAGCTCCCAGGGCCCTGCGTGACCCACACTTGCTCTGAACACAGCAGGACTGGATGGCATCGCTGTTTGGTGGCTTTAAAGAGGATGGGCTTGGTGTGGTGACAAGGTTACACAAACCATGGACCTGCTGAGCCAGGAAAGTGCTGGTGTTGGCCCAAGCTGGTGAAGACAGGTGTGCATGAAGTCCTCCTGGTGTAATTGGCACCGTATGGCGTACACAGGGCAGAGGTGCACAACTCTGTGGCCTAATCCTGTGTTCGAGGTATCCACTGGGTCCTGACCGAGCTGCTGCCAAGTCCCAGCATGGTGGGTTCAGCCTTGAGCCTCCCCCTGCACGGTGTGGCTACTGAGCTGGGAACAAATTAGAGGAGCTTTGCCAGTTCCGAGCGTGGCATGCTGAGCCAGGACCGGGTTGTGCCATGCAAACAGATTCACTTCTTCTTTATTGTACCCTGCAGAAAAGTCCCCGCTTCCTCAGCCGAAATGGGCTCCTCGGCCTCGTGGGCTGTGGGGCTGCACGTCACTTGGCAGCCACCTTGATGCTGGCATACTCAGAGGCAGCGGTGCCAGGGCTCCTGCTGTGCTGTGGGGCCGTGGGCAGGGGCTGGAGATCAGCATAGTGGATTTCACTGTCGTCCTTGCTGCTTTGCTGCAGAGGTGCACACAAATGGTGAACACTGGCACTAGAAAAATCTGGCAAAAGTAACCCTACCAGCAGGTTCGAGCCAGGGCGTCGGTGCCACGGCTGCACGGGTGGCCCCATGCTGTGATGCACAGCGTGCCAGGACCGTGAGCAAGGGGCTGCTGCTCACCCAACACCCACCCTGGCCTTGGAGCCTTGCACAGGCCCTACAAGCTTGGACATTGTTGCAGAAGACTCTTCCCCATATTTATGGCTCACTCTTACCTGGCTGGGCACATGGGAGGTCTCTGAATCCAGGACTTTGCTGTTGGAGGAGAAAGACGGCCATTAGAGCTAAAGGGTCTCCTCCCCACCCTGCTCAGCACAGCCCTCCACAGCTCCTGAGCGTCAGCCGGGCTCTGCAGCACGCGGCCACACACAATGCCCACACTGAAGGCAGAAGAGAGGGACAATGTGCTGTCCATGTGCCTCGACCAGGGTCAAACCCCGTGACGAGGGGCTGCAGGGAGCTCCCCATCATGCGCTCCCGTGAAACGCAGAGAGAAGCAGCACGGGGCCAGGATGTGCCTGTGAGCAAAGGACCTTTTCTGGGGAAAATCACTGCTGCAGAGGGAGAGGAAAGCAGGATAAGGCAGGTGGATGAGGAGGTCTCCTTGTGTTGGGATGCAGAAGGAAGAGGAGGTGGTTACAAACCTGGGGGTGCTGGGGGTCCCTGCACAGCACTGCAGAGCAATGGGCGACGAGCTGCCCGTGCCCGCCAGCCTGGCCAGGCGCTTCCTTCTGTACATGTAAAGGGCGACGAGGAGGCCGAGGAGGAGGAGGAAGCAGAGCACCATGGCCGCAGCCACCATGCTGGGAATGAGGGCTGGTTCTGGGGAGACAGAAGGCAGAGCAGGGTGGTGGGTGCGGGGACCTCGCTGTGACCGGGGGGGATGCAGGACAGGGTCACTGGGAGCAGTGTCCTGCTGGGCTGCACTCACTGTGCATGGACACCTCACCACGTGTGGACACCTCACCGTGCACAGACACCTCTGTGCCCTTTCCACGCCGATACTCCTCTTCACCAAGCAGCATCTTGCGGAACTTCACGCAGTAATAGGTGCCGGCATCCTCGGGTTGAGCATCCCTGATGTGGATGGTGAAGTCCGTGTCGGACCCACCCACTGCCCTCGTCACACGGGGGAAGTTGCCCGCGTCAGCATAAACAACCTGTTCATCACCAGGCCCGCTCCCACTCTTCAGCCACTTCACAGGGCCAATGGGAGCCTCTCCACGCATGGTGCAGGTCAGGGTGATCGTCTGTCCTGCTGCCACCAACACTGGGTCCTGGGACTGCCACAGCTCAAAGTCCTGACCCACCTGGGCACCAGCACCTGGGCATGGCAACAGGAGGGGTTGGGGCTGAGCAATGGAGCGAAGCCAGGGCAGGCTCCACTCAGCCCAAGCGGAACGGGCAGAGCGGCCCCAGCTTACACCGAGTTTGCAGCAGCTTGGCTGAAAAATATCCCTGGACACGGCAGAGCCAAACTGCAGGCACAGAGAGCAGGGGGAGCCAGGTTAAAAATTAATAATGGGGCAAATTTGCATCCCTTCTTGTGTCATTAACAGGAGATGAAGCGAGTCCTTGGAGTTTGGAAAGGTAGAGAAGGAGCCAAGGGGAATTCCTGGCAGGAAAAACTCCCGAGTGCTGTTAAACATTAACGCCCCAGCTCTGCACAACACGAGCCAGGGTTACCGGGGCTCGCCGAGGAAGCGGGGTTCACAGCCCGGGGTGTCCGCAGCCAGGCAGGGGCAGCCCTGGAGCCGAGCTCAGCCCCCAAACCTCGACTGCCCAAAGCCCCCCCGCTGCCTTCGGCACCGGCTCGGGGGCGTCAGTCCTGCACAGCCGGGGCTCGGCTCGGTCCATCACAGTTCTCTGCCCATCCCGGCTCTCCTCACCCCAGTTCTTCGCCCCACAAATTGCTGGGAGGAGCGAACCCCGCCCCCTGCCAGGGTTTCTCCTACACCACCACCACCCCACTCCCGGCTCCCATTCCCTCACTACCCCCGCCTCTCCTCCCGTTCCCGTTCCTGGGCAGCTGCCGGGGTCCCCGTTGCCCCCGGACTCACCCGGGATGGGCAGCGGGAAGAGGCTGAGCTGCGCCAGCAGGAGCCGGGCGGCAGGGGCGCCCCGCCACGCCATGGGCTCTTCCCCAGCCCGGGACGGGGAAGGAGAAGCTGCGCAGGAAATGAAAGCGAGCGGCGGGGCCGTTAACCTCTTGGTGCCCGCCCGGGGGGCAGCGAGGCCGCGAGCTGGGCTGCCCCGCGAGAGCTTCGTCGCGTCCTGTCCCGTCCCGTCCTATCCCATTCCATTCCATTCCATCCCATCCCATCCCATCCTCCCATCTCATCCTTCCGTCCTCCCATTCTCCCATCTCATCATCCAATCCCATCCCATCCCGTCCCGTCTCAATCCATCCCATCTTCCCATCTCATCATCCCATTCCATTCCATCCCATCCTCCCATCTCATCATCCCATCCCATCCCATCCCATCCCACCCCATCATCTCACCCCATCATCCCATCTTCCCATCCCATTCCATCATCCTATCATTCCATTCTATCATCCCATCATCCTATCCCATCCCATCACTCCACCCCATCATCCCAGGGCCAAGCGCCTCAGGGTGCACCCCCACCCTGTGAAGCTGCACTGGGAATGGGCAGAAGAGCAGCTCTGCCCACCAGTTTAGACCCCCCTGGATCCATCGGAGCTGCCCGCCCCTGCCATGCTCCTGCTAGGAAGGGCTGGGTGTTCCCCCGGCCCCCCGGGATGCCGAGGCACACACTGGCCAGGCGTGGGGGAGTGTGCCGGGTCTCGGGGCCCCCTGCGCTTTGGGTGCCCAGTGCTGGTGGCCATGGCATGCGCGTGCAGGGAGAGTGGGATCAGCGTCATTGGCTAGGACCAACCCTGTGACACGAGAAGGCGTGAATGCCACAGGAGCCCACTGGGGCTTTTGCAAGGGATTCCGGGGAGGAACTTGGCCAGTTGTGAGCTACTTCCTTCTGCTTTCCCAGGAGAGAGCCGAGCTGAGCTGAGCCGAGCTGAGCCGAGCTGAGTCAAGCTGAGCCAAGTTTAGCTGAGCCAAGCCAAGCTGAGTCAAGCCAACGTGAGCCAAGATGAGCCGAGCAGTTGGGGAGCAGACCATGAGAACCGCCATGGCTCCGGTAATGCAGGTTCCTCCTCTCACCTGCCTGCTGCTGCTCCTGCTCTGGAGAGCCCAGGGTGAGTGGGTCCTGCTCTCCCATGACGCTGCCCCACTGACCGGGTGATCCCTTCATGCCTGCCTGTGTCCGGGGCTCTTCTTGCACTCCCCCTCCCTGCCCCACTCCTGCAGCCCCAGCCGTGCTGGCTGCCTCGGGGGGCTGAGGGACAGGGACACATCTCTGTCCTCAGCTCAGAGCTGGTGATGCCCCTTGCTGTGCCCCAGCTCCACGGCCCCTCGCCAGCCCCAACCCCTCCTGTTGCCATGCCCAGGTGTGGATGCCCAGGTGGGTCAGGACTTTGAGCTGTGGCAGTCCCAGGACCCAGTGTTGGTGGCAGCAGGACAGACGATCACCCTGACCTGCACCACGCGTGGAGAGGCTCCCATTGGCCCTGTGAAGTGGCTGAAGAGTGGGAGCGGGCCTGGTGATGAACAGGTTGTTTATGCTGACAAAGGCAACTTCCCCCGTGTGATGAGGGCAGTGGGTGGGTCCGACACGGACTTCACCATCCACATCAGGGATGCTCAACCCGAGGATGCCGGCACCTATTACTGCGTGAAGTACGCTAAGAAGCTGCGTGGTGAAGAGGAGCATCGGCGTGGAAAGGGCACAGAGGTGTCCGTGCGTGGTGAGTGGGACTCCCAGAGCAACTCCTGGTGGCAGCCAGCTCTGCCGGGTGCAGCCCCCATCCCATCCCATCCGGTGGGCTCTGCTCACGGCAAGTGGGGACAAGGGAAGGGGCTCAGGCTCCAGGACAGGGTGCCATGGCCTTTCCCCAGGAGCCCCCATGCCCTGGCAGGAGCCCCCGCTCCCTGCAGTGCCAGGCTGGGTGGGGGTGGCAGAGCCTGGTCTGATGGCCCCATGCTTCTCCCCACAGCCGAACCCACGCGCCCGGTCGTGTCCGGGCCCGGGCGCAGAGCGGAGCCGGGGGAATCAGTGCCCTTCACCTGCACGTCCGGAAGGTTCTTCCCCGCAGACATTGGTGTGAAATGGTTCAAGGACAAGGCCCCCATCTCTGCTCAGCAGCCCCAGGTCACCCCAGGGCGGACGAAATTGTCCTACAACATGTCCAGCACGGTGACAGTGACGCTGCATCGGGACGACCTCCGCTCCCAGCTCATCTGTGAGGTGCAGCACTCCACACTGACGGCTCCGCTGACGGGGACGTACGAGCTCAGCGAAGCCCTGAGAGGTGAGAGCTGGGGGGGGACCAGCGCTCGGGGTGTCTCCTGTGGGACTGGGGGTCCCAGGGTGGGGACAGGGCACCATGTGGTCCGCAGAGCCAGGGGATGCCAGGAACCAGGAGCTGCTTCTCTTCCCAGTTTCCCCCAGTGTCCATGTGGCCACTGACCCGCGGAGTCCTGTTGAGGTGAACAAGACGGTCAACTTCATCTGCGACGTGGAGGGGTTTTACCCAGGAGATGTGGATGTCACCTGGCTGGAGAACAGGACAGAGATGAAGGTGGAGAACATCTCCAAGCCGTTGAAGACCCCCCAGGGTTTGTTCAAGCTGAGGAGCCTGTTGGAAGTCCAAGCAGCAGAGGAGAATAATGGGTCCACGTTCACCTGCCAGGTGGTGCACGATGCCCAGGCCCCAGTCAGCGCGGTGGCTGTGCTGTGGGTCACCACCCCAGCCAATAGGGGACAGAGCGACCTGTTCCAGACATCCCTGACAGGTAGTGCTGTGACTGGGTCCCCGCGGGGCTGTGGGACGCCTGTCCTCAAGCCCCAGCTGTTCAAGCCCCCTTGTCCTCACCGCAGGTTCGTGCCTCCTGTCCAGCCCTGGCTTGTGGCTTGGCATGCTGTTGGAGAAAGGGCTCCTCGGCGGCCTCCTCATCTTCCTCTTCAAGCGTGGGAGGGCGTGAGGGGGACACACCGGGGCCTCCGCCCCGTTCCACTCCCTGGTGCTGTGCTGGGAGCGGGTCCAAGCTGTGCAAATGTAACTGGAAATAAATGGAATGAGGTGCACGAGTGAACAACCACAAATGGACTAAACTGCTCCACATCGCCGGCCCTGCCCAAACACCCACCCTCACCTGGGGTGTGGGCTCCGCCCCTTGGCTCTGCCCATCCCGGGGCTCCCAGTTCTCCCCGTCTCAGTTATCCCCATCCCAGCTCTCCCCATCCCAGTTCTTTCCCCTTCCCCGTTCTCTCCCCATCCCAGTTCTCCCTGTCAGAGTTCTCTCCCCATCCCAGTTCTCCGCATCCCAGCTCTCCCCATCCCAGCTCTCCTCATCCCAGTTCTCTCCCCATCCCAGCTCTCCCCATCCCAGCTCTCCTCATCCCAGTTCTCTCCTCATCCCAGCTCTCCCCATCCCAGCTCTCCTCATCCCAGTTCTTTCCTCATCCCAGTCCTCTCCCCATCCCAGCTCTCCTCATCCCAGTTCTTTCCTCATCCCAGTTCTCTCCCCATCCCAGCTCTCCCCATCCCAGCTCTCCTCATCCCAGTTCTCTCCTCATCCCAGTTCTCTCCCCATCCCAGCTCTCCTCATCCCAGTTCTCCTCATCCCAGTTCTCTCCCCATCCCAGTTCTCCCCCCATCCCAGTTTTCCTTATCCCAGTTCTCCCCCCATCCCAGTTCTCCTCATCGAAGTTCCCTCCCCATCCCAGCTCTCTCCCCATCCCAGCTCTCCCCATCCCAGTTCTCCTCATCCCAGTGCTCTCCCCATCCCAGTTCTCTCCCCACCCCAGCTCCGCCCACCCCAGCTCTGCCCACCCCAGTTCTCCCTCGCCCCCGTTCTCTCCCGTCCCAGCTCTGCCCATCGCTCCTCCCGCCGCCAGGAGGCGCTGTGGAGGCGCTGTGCGAGGCTCCGGTGGCCGCGCGCCGCTCTGCGTTGTTTCCGCCCGGGCGGGTTTCGCGGCGTACCCAGCCCGGCCGTTCCGGGGCGGGCCCGGCGCGCGCCCGGCGGGGTTTGGGCGCTGCACCGCGGCGAGATGGCGGGCAGGGAGGAGGCGCTGCGGGAGTTCGTGGCCGTCACCGGCGTCGAGGAGGAGCGGGCGCGCTTCTTCCTCGAGTCCTCGGGCTGGGACCTCCAGGTAGCGCCGCTGCCCTCCGTGCGCATGGCCCGGGGGGTGGGAGGCGCGGCCTGGGGGCCGTGGCGGCGGGGGGAGCGCCGGGCCGGGGCCCTGCGTGTGCGTGCGGGACCCCGGGCTCCGAGGGCTCAGTCTCAGCCCTTTGGATTAGGGGAGGATCACCACCGTCTTCGCTCTCCCGGCCCGGGAGGGGGGACCTCATAGCAGCCTTCCAGTACCTGAAGGGACTACAGGAAATCTGGGAAAGGACTTGTAGTGATAAGACAAGGGGGAACGGCTTTAATTTGGAAGGGGGAAAATTTAGATTAGCCATTAGGAAGAAATTCTTCACAATAAGGGTGGGGAGGCCCTGGCCCAGGTTGCTCTGGGAAGCCGTGGCTGCACAATCCCTGGAGATGTTCAAGGCCAGGTTGGAAGGGGCTTTGAGCACCCTGATCCAGTGGGAGGTGTCTCTGCCTATGGCAGGGGGGGTTGGGGATGATCTTTAAGGTCCCTTCCAACCCAGACTATTCCATGATTCTATTACTACCGAGGTTTCTGGTGCCCTGCAGTCCGTGCTGCTGGCAGCTGTCCCAGCGCCCTGGATTAGGAGGTGATCAGCCACCATCTCCTCCCTCCCTGTCCGGCTGTTTTAAGTCACTCCGAGTCTACTCAAGGATGACTGAAAAGCATCTGTTTCAGGGCACTGATTTTAGCATAACCCTTGTAGAAATGTACAGGTGAAGGGCCTCCAGCTGGGAAGTTGTCCTGGCATACCTGTAAAGTGAGTGTCCTGCCATAACAAAGTCAAAACATTAGAAGCTGGCAAAGCATCATCTTTGTTGAGACCTCCAGAGGGAGAAATTAAGTGAAATGTCTTCAGTGTTGGTGTCCCTTTAGGGGCCTGGCAAGGTAGAGGCTTCAGCTGTGTCACTTGTCTGTGGTTCTGGTGGTGTTCTGGAATGTTTGCTCCCATCCTGAAAAGCTGCGGTGTTCCTTTCCAGATTGCGCTTGCCAGTTTCTACGAGGATGGGGGTGATGAGGACATCCTGACTCTTCCCCAGCCGACTCCCAGCTCGATATCCAGAGGCACTGTAGCCAGGTGAGGGGGCACCTTCAGCTCAGACCTGTCTCTGTCGGCAGCTTGGAAACCTGACAGTGCAATCTAGTGATGTAAAAACACAAGCTCTAGCTAAAAAAGCAGTGGTGTGTGTTAATTTCCAGGAGAAACAGCTCTGCCTTTAGATCTGTGTCACCTCTTATGGTGCTCTAGAAACGGTGAAAACCTTAGGTCCATGAAGATGATCCAAGGGTTGGAGCACTTGCCGTATGAGGACAGGCTGAGAGAGTTGGGGTTGTTCATCCTGGAGAAGAGAAGAAGAGCCCGGGGAGACCTTAGAGCAACCTTTCAGTACTGAAAGGGGCTTCAGGAAAACTGGGGAGGGGCTCTTGGTCAGGGAGTGCAGGGACAGAACGAGGGGGAACAGTTTTAAGCTGAAAGAGAAGAGATGGAAATGACATCTTAGGAAGAAATTTTTCCTGTGAAAATGGGGAGGCCCTGGCACAGGTTGCCCAGAGCAGTGGTGGCTGCCCATCCCTGGAAGTATTCAAGGCCAGATTGGATGGAGTTTTGAGCACCCTGATCCAGTGGGAGGTAGTGCTGGATGGACTTTGAGGTCTTTTTCAACCCAAACCATCCCATGATTCTGTGATCTGTACATTGCAGGCGGAGATGTTGTTGCATAAGTCACGCCAGTGCTGCCCTGTTGCTTCATGCATTAATGAGTCAGACCCTTACAGCAGGACGGAGTCAGTCTCACTGCAGGGTTCGGGACCTTCTGCCAGTGTGCTTGAAACGCGACATGAGGCTGATGTGCTGCTCTGCTTGACTTTTGCAGTGACCACAGAGTAACATCATTTCGAGACCTTGTTCACTCGCAAGATGATGATGACGAAGAGGAGGAGGGGCAGCGGTGAGTTTTCAGTTCAAGACTGTGAACCTGTGTGTTTGTCCCTGCCCTTTATTTAGAATTCAAGTTGACATGAAATTCCTGTGGTGAAACATCTCAGGTTTTGCATGAAAAGGCTGCTCAGCACAGTCTGTGCACAATGTGTGCTGTCTTACCCACCAGCCCTGTGCTTTCTGGTAGGTTTTATGCCGGTGGCTCAGAGAGAAGCGGGCAGCAGATCGTTGGGCCTCCAAGGAAGAAGAGCCCCAACGAGCTGGTGGAGGATCTGTTCAAAGGAGCAAAGGAGCATGGAGCGGTGGCGGTTGATCGGACGGCCAAGAGCGGTGGCGAGACGAGCAAACCAAAAGTGAGGAGTGATGAATTCTGCCTTCTGTTTCCTGTGTCAGTTGTCTTTTGTGCATGGCTTCTGCCCTGACAGCTGCTGAGTAATGCCAAGCCCTGGAATTATCTTAAAAGGACAGCTCAGTCTGGACTCCTCTCCTAGTGTGGCTGGAGTTTGTGTTTCGCAGTGGCAAGAAAAGCCACTTCCTTGTGCCGTATTTGTTGCCCTGTTCAACCTGGTGGCTGTGCCTGCAGGATAATTGATGCTGCTGGTGCCACAAAGCCCCGTTCATCTGGAACTACGTTGGGGAAAGAGGAAACAAGCTGCCAGGGGTCTCTGTCATTCAGTAATCTTGCCTGCCTCTCTTTCCTGCAGCCCTTTGCAGGGGGAGGGTATCGCCTTGGGGCTACACCAGAGGAGGAGTCTGCTTACGTGGCAGGAGAGAGGAGACAGAACTCTGCCCAGGATGTGAGTATCTCTGCTGCTTTGTTGCTGTCACCCGAGGGGTTTCTCTGCTACAGCTACACAGCTTGTGAGCGGAGAGAATTCCAAAGTGTGGTAGACATCCAGGAGGGCAACAGTGCGGTCAGTCCTGCTTCTCGAGTGGTTTCTGATGAGAGGATAGATGTTTGGGGCTTGGGTGTGCAATTTCCTGATGAACTTTTAGTTAAGGATCTGAGTGTTCCTTAGAAGTGCAGACTGTGAAAAGTGGTGTGCAAAGAGTGCTGGGCTATTAACTCTTCTTTATTCTTTGAAGAGATGTGGAGGTAACAGTGTCAATGCAAGACTCTCATGCTTGGTTTGTGAGCAAATGCCCACCTAGGTCTTGGTGGGAGCTTATTTTCAGCCCCTCGCATAGCACACTCTTGGCTCTTTAACCATGTTGATCAAAAAGGGGTTTGTGGTGCCACCTTCTAGGATCTGCTGTGTGACTGTAACATAGCCAGTGCTTTGGGTTTTTCCATCAGCCCAGAGGAACCTGGCTGGAATGTTTTCTGCACCTTGAAATTCCTCTGCCAGTCAGGAGCTTTTCACTTTGTGACCAGTGATTGTTGTTACTGAGATGCTTTGTTGAGGGTGATGGCTGTTTTGGTGGCTGATGCTGCAGGTGCACGTTGTACTGAAGCTCTGGAAGAGTGGATTCAGTCTGGACAGCGGAGAACTAAGGAGCTACCAGGATCCGTCCAATGCCCAGTTCCTCGATGATATCCGCAGAGGGTATGTAGCAGGAGGGGGGAGAAAGAGTAGCTTTCTTCTGAAACACAAGCCTTTGTGGAATCCAGGATGCTAAATCAATGACACTTTTCACCTGAGCTTTCGTAGGAGAGCTGGAATCTTCACATGGAAACCATGTGAGGGCAGACTTGAACATTTACTTCAGATAAATGGGAAGTGGCCTGGGTTTGTGTGGGGCCTTGAGAGTTTGAAGTGAACAAACAGACTTTCATATTTGGGCTGAGAATTTCTTAAACATCATCTCACTCCAGGTGAGAGTCAGGGAAAGTGACCTTGACTTGTGTCTGTTAGTGGGGAGGGGTGCATCTGTCCCCTTAATTAAGCAAGAGCTCGCTGTGATTCCTGTAATTCCAGAGGTCTATGGCTGGCACTTGTTACTTCTGCTTCCTTGACTTGCTTCTTCAGGCAGGTGCCTTAGGACGCTGTCTTTGCAGGGAGGTCCCGGCAGAGCTGCGCAGGTTAGCACGGGGCGGACAAGTGAACCTGGACATGGAGGATCACCGTGATGAGGAGTATGTGAAACCTAAAAGTGTCTTCAAAGCTTTTACTGGAGAAGGACAGAAGCTGGGCAGGTGAGAAGACGGCAGCATGTGGTGTGAGGTAGCTGCTCTAGGGTTTGGCTAGGCTGAGCCTTATAATCTCACTCAAGAAAAGGCACTCAGTGCCTGTAGTGTGCAAGGTGTTCCTTGAAGGTGCTGGTTGATGAGAAGCTCAATATGAGCTGGCAATGTGCACTCACAGCCCAGAAGGCCAATGGTGTCCTGGGCTACATCAAAAGAAGCATTGCCAGCAGGGTAAGGGAGGGTATTCTCCCCCCCTACTTCACTCTTGTAAGACCCCACCTGGAGCCCCCTGTCCAGTTCTGGAATCCCCAACATAAGAAGGATATGGAACTGTTGGAATGGGTCCAGAGGAGGCCACAGAGGTGATCTTAGGGCTATGAGGACAGGCTGAGACAGTTGGGCTTGTTCAGCCTGGACAAGAGAAGGCTCAGGGGGACCTCATAGCAACCTTCCAGTACCTGAAGGGACTACAGGAAAGCTGGGGAAGGTCTTTTTACAAGGGCTTGTAGTGATAGGACAAGGGGGAACGGCTTTAATTTGGAAGGGGGGAAATTTAGATTAGCCATTAGGAAGAAATTCTTCACAATAAGGGTGGGGAGGCCCTGGCACAGGTTGCCCAGAGAAGTAGTGGCTGCCCCATCCCTGGAGATGTTTAAGGCAAGGTTAGAAGGGGCTTTGAGCAGCCTGGTCTGGGTGGGAGGTGTCCCTGCCCATGGCAAGGGGGTGGAACTGGATGGGCTTTGAGGTCCCTTCCAACCCAAACCATTCTGTGTTTCCTCCCAGAGAGGAAATGAGGTTTATTGGTGTGTACAATGAGGTGGCTTGACCTTTCTGTGGCAGATCCCTTGTTTGGAACCAACGTGGCATATCATGTAGAAGCAGCGATTCCCAGTTATGCTGCCCCTGTTCCTGTGGGCACATGGAGACCTGTGCTGTGGGGCTCTAAAGGGAGGTGATGGGGGTGAAGTGTTACTGCTGCTGCCTAGCTGACTCCTAAATCCTTGCTTCCAGCTTGTGTTGGTGGCTCTTGACCAGGAACCTTGGTAGCTGGGCCCAGCAGGCAGTTAAGCTCCTTGCCTGGCTCCAGGTGAGCCGTCTGGTGTTTAATAGCACTCCTTGTGTCTCTCGTTCTCAGCAATGTGCCCCAGGTGATGGGCACCAGCTCGCCAGCCCAGCAGGCAGAGAATGAAGCCAAAGCCAGTTCTGCCATTGCTATTGACGAGTCGGAACCTGTAACCAACATCCAAATCCGGCTTGCCGACGGTGGGCGGCTGGTGCAGAAGTTTAACCACAATCACAGGTACGAAAGCAATAGGAAACAGTGGTTACTGACTGGGAGGGCTGGAACAACAATGCAGACTGCACAGATGGAGCAGATGTTAATGTCCTGGCTAGCCTGAACTGGAGACCCCACTGTATAAGTGAAGAGGAATAAATTACTGGCTTTTAAAGCAGTTGTTTACTGTTGGAAGGATAGTATTTGCTTTCCAAATAGTGATGGGTTATCGCCAGTGCTGCAGCACTGGGGACCGTCCTTATTATCAGCAGAACTTCCCTTGCTGTCACCTATCAACAACTGAATCTCTTCCAAGGACCTTAGAAACTGGTTCAGTTATTGTGACTAAGTTCAGCTTTTTCTGCTGGGCTATTCCCTGGGCACAGTGGAGCTCCCAACAGCGCTCTTACGGTAGCTCAGTTTGCTTAGACAAGCAGAGCTGGCTTACATATCCTACTGCTTTGTTAGGCTGAAGTCTGAGGCCTTCCAGTACCTGAAGGGGCTACAGGAAACCCGAGGAGGGACTTTTTACAAGGGCCTGTGGTGACAGGACAAGCGGGAACGGCTTCAAACTGGAAGGGGAAGATTTAGATTAGACATTAGGAAGAACTTCTTTACAATAAGGGTGGTGAGACACTGGCCTAGGTTGCCCAGGGAAGTCATGGCTGCCCCATCCCTGGAGGTGTGAAGGCCAGGCTGGATGGGGTCTTGAGCAGCCTGGTCTGGTGGGAGGTGTCCCTGCCCATGGCAGGGGGGTTGGAACTGGTTAGGCTTTAAGGTCCCTCCCAACCCATTCTATGATTCTATAATCCCTTCTCACCTACCTGATCTCAGTGAGGATGGCCATTTGTTTATACTTATTCCTGTAAAAGTTGCAAGAAGATGCAAAAAGTTACAAAAACCCATTACGTGCGGGTGCGAGAAATGGATTCAGTGTCACTGTTGTGGCTGTGCTTGGGAGTTGAGGTCATCTGAATTCTGCTGTGTGTGGTGAGCTCAGTCACTCACAGCAGCCAGTGTTGAGTAATTTGTTCATTGTGAAGGGTTCAGAAGCTTTCCATTTCAAAAAGCCACCTGACAACATAGATATTTGTGTTGGGCAGTGTAAAAGCACGTTTAGCTGCAGGTCTTTAGCCTGTAAGCAGCCTATGGCAGGGGTGTCAAACTCACAGCCTGTGGGCCACATGCAGACCCCCCACCTTATTTTACCCGGCCCAGCACCTTGTTTCCACCCAGTGGCAGCCCTGAGCTCCTTGCCCATACACTCCTGCCAGCGTGCTGGTCACCTATGCGGTGTGTGTGACGCACATTACGCTGCAGGAGCAGGAGAACGAATTGAGGCTGTTGCTATGCGCTTTTACAGAGTGTTCATTAACAAGGTCACCCTTGTGTGTTTGATTCCCTTGGACAGGATCCGTGACATCCGGCTCTTCATAGTAGACGCCCGGCCAGCGATGGCTGCCACTAGTTTTGTTCTCATGACTACGTTCCCCAATAAAGAGCTGACGGATGAGAACCAGACCCTGAAGGAAGCCAACCTGCTCAATGCTGTCATCGTTCAGCGGTTGACATAAAGGAACCTGCCTTGGCCACACGCCTGCCTGCAGCGCGCATGTGTCGTCTCCTCCTGTGCAGGCACCCGCGCTGTGCAACAAAGGCTCGCATCTACTCGTAGCTCTGGGTTCTTAGGTCCCAGTTGGACTTTTTTCTCTTTAGTTGCGTTTCCCATGGGGGTTTTTTTTTTGTGATGATCAGTGGACTTTAAAATAAATAAACGAAATGAATCCATTTTGAAAGGAGCTACAGCCTATTGTGCCACAAATTCTCCCACAGGAGTTGAGTTACCTTTGTGGATTGTGTTACTGCATCTTTAGAGGGGGAGCTCCCAGGGAGCAGTTTGTGTCTATGCCAGTTGACTGCTCAGTCACGATCTCTTTCCTCTTCCTTCTCCTCCAGGGACTGCTGCAAAGCACTCCCTTTGTTTGCGCACATTCAGTATAAACTGTACCGTAAGGGGTGATGTGATTGTTGGGATAATGATTCCACTCCTGTAAGAGTGATGTGGGGGGAAGTCATTGTGAAATGGGTTTTGGTCTGTGTGGCTAAGACTCCCATATAGGTGCAGGAGCAAGGTTTAACACTTCCTGGGCCTCTGTGGAGAGAAAGTCCTGGCTTGCTTTCCCAGCAGAACAGGCTAACCACAGGTTTAATTTGCTCTCTTGCATTTCTCTTGGAAATGCTGCTGCTGACTTTTTCTTTCCAAGAAGGCACAAAGCTGAATCAGCTCGAAATGATTGAAAATAAAAGGCAAACACAGTCGATCTTACTGGAAAGCAAGTTTGATTTTAAGAGGTGGCAAGGCTGTAGTACCCTTTGATTTATTTCCTCTGCTGAGGACTAACATAACTGAACACCTGGAGTTCTCCAGCCCTGTTCCACTGTTTGTGTTTTGGGCTCAGGTCTCCGTATCTTTCTTTGAACAGAATCCTGCAGAATCCTTGCGCCCAGACATGAGAGACTGGTAGTGTTGGTGTAGCATCGTGTGTGAGTTGCCATCTAGCGCTGTGTCTCGCTATCCTAGCCCTGCACTTCAGAGCAGAACTCGGGAGCTGAGCTGAACCGGGAGACTCCAGAGATCGGCTGAGCGGGAGCTGTGCTGCAACCAGTGCTATCCCTTCGAGAGAGGCTGGGCTGGAGCATCCCATCCACTTCCTGCCTTACGCTATGGCTGCTGTCCTGTAAGTCACCTCCCTCAGTGCTCCAAAGCTCCCAGATTCTCATCCTGGGAGCAGAGAAGGAGCTGTAGGGACGCGCGTGCGGGGCTGGCAGGTTGGACAGGTTCAGCACGAGAAACTCGCTTGGCTGCCTGCACTAACACAGACCCGTGGGAGTAGACACCAGGCCTTAGCAAGGGCGTTTTTACAGGAGTTTCTCAACCAAGAGCTGAATTAACTCCCATTTTTCATTACTAAATGGATACATCATGTGCGTAACAGCAAATCTGTAAATTATTGTGAAAATTACCATTAAAAGCCCGCAAAATAGGAAAACGGCGTTTGACCCTTTCTGTGTATTGGCTGCCATCTGTTCCAAAATTTGGGATGACGCACACTCAGGTGCCTGCTCTTGCTGCCGCAGGATGCACTGTGCTTCTGAGCTGTCGTCAGATAAATGAGATGAAGAATCTCAGCAGTGTTCTTAGAGGGTTTGTCTGATGGGTGACCTCAGGGTTCGCCTGCCTGCATCACTACGCTTCATGTATTGTGACCACTGAGTCACCTGGGTGAGCCAGCAGGGAGAGAATTCTGACAGGGAATTTCCCTCGCAGCTAAATATAGTCACAACTGCTTCATGGGAAGTCACTTGGTTTTAATTGTTCGTCAAAGGAGTTCTTGTGTCCTGGCCTTCTCCACGTTCTGGGGAGCTGGGAGATTTTCCAGAGTGCTGGACAGGATGTGCCCCAGGAGCCAGAAGGGAAGTTTATTGAAAAGGAGTACAAATCACTTGTCTCTGCTTCTGCCTGGGTTGGCCAGGGGCATCAAAGGGCTTTAGGGGGCGATTGGCAGGCACCTGTGTTCCCCATATAAAGTGAGGAGTGGCGCCCAGACAGCAGCTCATCAGGCTGCCCATCCCAGGGATTTGGTTGCACGGGTTCTGCTCGCTGATAGGGAGGTTTCACATTCAGGTCTCCTTCCCAGCTCTCACCTTGCCAGGGGGATGGAAAGGTGATAAATTCACAAAATCATAGAACCATTAAATGGTTTGAGTCAAAGCCCATTCAGTTCCAGCCCCCCCTGCCATGGGCAAGGGACACCTCCCACTGGATCAGGGGCTCAAAGCCCCATCCAACCTGGCCTTGAACACCTCCAGGGATGGGGCAGCCACTGCTTCTCTAGGTAACCTGTGCCAGGGCCTCCTCAGGGTGGCTCCAGGCTTGGGGAGGCTTCTCTGCCAAGAAAAACGACTTCTCTCCGGAGCCAGAGGGTGGCAGTGCTGCAGAGACGCCGCTCTCGATCTTGAAGGCTCCTGCTGAGGAGCTCTGCTCGGTCCCAGCTGTCTGTGGGGACCATGCTTGTTCTTCAGTGGGTCTGTGGGACCCTCTGGACCACGACTCTTCCTTCCTCTCATTCTTTTCCTGTTGTTTGTAAGCAATGAGCAGTCCTCACCTCCTGGCGAGCAGGAGCAGCTTGGCCCTGCTGCCAGTGTGCCCGAGTGGAGCAGCGGGATCGGGGACCAAGAGAGGTGAATCTTCTTCAGAGCTGACAGAAGAGCCTGTGGAATGAACTGGAAGCAGCCTACACACAATCTCCTGTATTGAACTGTCTCCTTCATGGAGCTGGTGGAATATTTTGCTGTAGAATAAGATATAAAGCAGAGGTGGCACCGGGGTAAGTAACAGGGATGGGGTAACACACCAAAATAGGGAAGAAAGTTAGTAAAGAAAATCACCTTCCTTGTTGCTCGTGTAGCTCTTTGGTGTCTGATGAGGTAAATGCTCATTTCTGACCCTCCTGTAGTTTGTGATGGTTGTGAGCGAGTTCTCTCTCTCTTCCTCTCTAGTAAAATCTCCTTCCCTTACCATACCCTTTCTTCATTCTAACGGAGCCATAGGCAGAGATCAAGCTTTTCGAAAACTGATATTTACACTCACAAAACAATGTCTGTTTCTCCTTTTCCTGGAGAAGTGTTTATCTTTGAAAATTTCCTTTTCCCCCTGATTATTCCCCCCTGGGGGGAAGCCTTCTCCCTGTTCCTGGCTTTTCCCACTCTAGTGCTAGTGCAGTGAGCTACGTTGTGTGTGGAAACACGCTGCTTTTCAGTTCCTGTGTGATAAGACCCAGCCCCGCTTTACAACAGTGCTGTCCTGTCTGGGGCCAATGCCTTCCACTGCATCGTATTCGTGTGCCGTGTTTTAATGCTTTTCCCTTCCTCGGTCTGGTAATTGTAGGACTTCCTTGGGTTTTTTAACCTCCTACACAAACGATTGTTTCCTGCTCTTCCTTTTCACCCGTCCTCATCACTAAGGTTTGGTTCTTGTGCTTTCTGATAGCATTTCCCCACAAAAGACTGGTTTGCACCATTTCCTGGGAACATTGCCTCCGTTCTGGACCATCATGGGATGTTTCCTGGTCTGTGTTTCTTTCATGGTCAGGAGTCTGCTCATCTCAGGAGGTTCTGCCCAAACAATGCCTTTGGTCAAGTAGTTTTGTCAGTGATCCTGGTGTAGGAACAGCCATTGTAGTTAATCTGAGCTGCTGCTTTGAGTAAAACAGCATTAATAGCTCAAGGCAGTTGGTTGGCACAAAACTCACATAACTCTGAGCAGATAAATGGAAGCAGTGACAAGAGACAGAGAGTGAGGAATCTCAGTGGGCGCACCTGCAGCTACAAGAGGATAACTGTAAATTGTGGCCTGTTTTTGTTCCACTTCTTGTTGCCTTTGGTTCTAATAAGTTATTATATTTAATTTAGTCTTTGTTTCTCGTTGCTGGACAACACCGACTCTTTCCAGAAGGAGAGAGTGACCTTCATGCCACGGCTGCTTCTCACGCAAGTCTTCAGCTCCCTGGTGTCTTTATTTAGAGTAGTGACTGAAAAGATGCCTGTCTGCTCCTGGGATGTTCTTCAGAAGTCCATTCTGGAGGGGTTTCTTTTGAAAGCAGCTCTGCCTTACAGACACTTTGTTAGCAAGAAAAAGAACCTCGAGTTGACATTTCTTCTGCCTCTGTAGTTAGAGCGGAAAAATGGCTTGGGGGATTGGTGCCGTAGTCGCGTAAAACAAGATGCTCATGACTTTCTTCAAAGCACACAACCACAGGGGGAGGATGTGCGATGTCTGTGATAATCCTCAGGCAGGAGCTGGTGTCTGGACAGGAGCTTCTTGTTCCAGGTAAGCTGTGTGTGCTACCTCATTCCCACTTCTGAATGATCTTGTTGCTGTTGGTGGTCCAGAATGTTTATAGATGGAGACTGGTAATGTTAAAGGACAGATTTAATTATGGAACAAGACTGTTTTTCTTACCAGGTTGTGGGTTTCCAGTGGTGCCTGTGTATGGCAAACATCTGACATCGCCCAAGGAAGGGTGTCTGATATCACTCGAGGCTCAACGGGGAAGCTGAGCCTGGTTCTCAGACGTGCGTGCTGCCAGCCCTGCTGCCCTGGTGACCCAGCTGCATCATGGATGAAAGGAGAGCCTTTCACCTCCTCTCACACCTTGAGACTCAGACCAGACCTCTCGGCGCTGCATGCTTTGTGCCTGTCCTTCACTCACAGTGGCGGTGACTGTGCACCTTGGTGCTCTGCCTGCTGCGAAGGGAACCGGCTGCTGCACACACTCTCACCCGCCAAAGCGTGCAGAGCTGGGTCTCCTCGTACAGCCCTTGTCAACACCATGTGATCACCCTGTCAGCTCTCCTGGTGTGTTTGAGGCAGTTTCACTTTACTTTAGGAAGGAAAAATGCCTAAAGGTAGTTGATGTCTGCAAGACCCCTTGTGCTGTAAATGTTGTAATGTGGTGTAAACACACGCAGCAGGCACAGTGAGGGGCTTGGGGAGCTGGTGAAGAGCAGGTCCCTGCAGGCTGCCTGGGGACTTCCATGTGTTGGCTGCTGCCGAGGTGCTAACTGGGCTCCTATGGCAAAGCCGATGGAAGAAGTAAGCAGACACGCTCTGAGCCAAGGGAGTGATCGGGCTGGTTGGCGGCAGGGATCATGCAGAGTTCAACAGGAATGGGAAGAATGATTTGGGTTGAAAGGGACCATGAAGGTCATCCAGTTCCACCTCCCTGCAGAAGCAGGAACATCTGCAACCAGATCAGGTTGTGCAAAGCCCCATCCAACCTGACCTTGAATGTTTCCAAGGATGGGGTATCCGCCACCTCCCTGGACAACCAGTGCCATTGCCTCCCCGCCCTCAATGTAAAAAATTTCTTCCTAATAATCAGTCTAAACCTCTCCTCTTTTAGTTTAAAACCATCACCCCTCGTCTTATTGCTACAGGTCCTGCTAAAATATTTTTCCCCACCTTCCTTATTGGTGCCCTTTCTAGGTACCTGTAGAGCAGAAGCTTCCCCAAAGGAGTCCCACGTTTCCCAATTAGACACTTCCACAGAGATTAGTACAATACTAATTATACCCCATCTTTGGCAGTGGAACAGCTCCTGTGTCAGACACCTCTCGCTTTACGAATTTATCATTTTCTGACTTATTTACTACATTCCTAAATGCTTATCTTCTTTGCTGTTCTGTCTTGCCTGCACTGAGCCGGTCTGTCCCAGCACTGGGAGTTTCTGAATAGATTCCAGATGTTGTTATTTATTCAGGTACATTTCATGACTCTTCATTAAATTAACTCTTTATCGGCTTACAGGGCCTCCAGGGGCACCAGCCCTTCCTCTCCCTTCTCATCCACCTTGGTGGCTGCCAAGGTCCCGACTCCCATTCCACCAAGAGAAGACAGCTGTGCTGAGCAGAATATAAAAGCCGCTAGTGGTGCTTAGGGCAGTCAAGGAGCAGTAAACCTTTGGAGGACTTGCTAGTGGAACGTATCCAAACACTGCCACTTGCTTCTGTGCCAACAAATTCCCATTTTGCTGGCTTCAGGCTTTGGGTTGTTTTCTCCAGAGGGATTCCCTTGCCTGAGCAGCCCATCTCTAGGTCGTATTACCGTGAGAAAAGCTGTTAAGCTGGCACGGCTTGGATTGGAGTTGTTCATATCGTGCATTCAAGGGCTCTGGGCTGCCTTGGGAGATAACACCTCATGCTTTTGCAGTGGGGTTCTGGGGAAGCGACGTTTCCTTTGTAAACTCTGACATGGCCTCATTTCTTAAACTGCAGAGCTTTGGCTTCTTGGACCATTTTGGCTTCTCAGAGCCTGGTCCTAAGCATTTGTGCAACAGAAACATGGGTAGAACTGCAGTGTTGCTGAGTGCTTTACCTATTCTTTCAAATCAGATTTCTAAGCAACTGATGACAAAAGATGAGTAGAGCGATGGAAGAAGCGTTGTCCTTTTACATCCAGACCCTTGGTGTGCACAGTGTGCAGTGAGCTGGTTCAGTCAGATTTCAGGCCTCGGCACACGATATTATTAGGAAGCTCATTGCTTGCAGGCAGTGGCCCAATGTGTAGCAGTGATTAACAGCAGGACTGGTACTTGTCAGCGAAATCTGCCTCTGTGGCACAAAGCCGAACCGCGCTCCCACACAGAGGTGGGCTGAGTGCTCCCCGTGCCCCGCTGGCAATCGCGACATCCTGTCTAGACCCTGCGGGTGATGCTGTGTTCTGTAAGTCATTGAGCAACACCACAAAAGGCTTTGGGAGGATGTGAGCAGAGCAGCAATCAAGCTTTCCTGTGCTGGAGATAACTGTGCGCTGAACAAGGCAGGGAGCAAGTGCTGCACAGCTCCTGCGGGAGGTTAACCGTTGGTCATCTGTTGGCTTTCTGGTCTGTGAACAGAAAATGCAGCTATTTACACCTGAAGAGTAAATGAGTGTCCAAGAGCCAGAAGATTAAGTACTGAGTACAATTTCCAAAGGTGCCCTCTGTCTGTCCAAGTGTAATTGTGGGTGGTGAGTGGGTACAAATGGCCTTGGGGAAAAAGTACAAATGAGGTCTTTATATTTCCTTTTGAGTTTGCCCTTTCCACTTGGGTGAGGAGAGATGTCTTTTGCTTTCTTAGAGATGTATGCAAAGATACGCTGGTGGGAGACGGGGATTTGGCTCCCACCACACTGGCTGAGGGCCAGCGTGAGTGATATTTGTTATCTGGGATGTCAGTAAGACAGCAGTGAAGAGAGACGCCACTGAGACAGTTGTACTGGGGCTTGTTGAATCCTCAACATAAGAAGGATATGGAGCTGTTGGAACGGGTCTGGAGGAGGCTACGAAGATGATCAGAGGGCTGAAGCACCTTAGCTATGAGGACAGACCAAGAGAGTTGGGATTGTTCAGCCTGGAGAAAAGAAGGCTCCGGGGAGACCTTAGAGCAGCCTCCCAGTACTGAAAGGGGCTCCAGGAAAGCTGGGGAGGGGGGGACTTTTTACAGGGGTTTGTAGTGATGGGATGAGGTGGAACAACTTTAATCTGGAAGGGGGAAGATTTAGATTAGACATTAAGAAGAAATTCTTCACAATAAGGGTGGTGAGACACTGACCCAGGTTGTCCAGGGAAGCTGTGGATGCCCCCTCCCTGGAGGTGTTCAAGGCCAGGTTGGCTGGGGTCTCAAAAAGCCTGGTCTGGTGGGAGGTGTCCCTGCCCATGGCAGGGGGATTGGAACTGGATGGGCTTTGAGGTCCCTTCTATGTTTCTATGATTCTGACTCAGCCTGCAAAATTCGGGGGTTTTAGATTAACCCTCACTGGACAAGGCGAGGCTGAGCTAAAGGTGACACATTCTTCTAACAGTGTTGTGATGAGCCTTGCAGAATGGGTGCTTGCATTCCCCGTGGGTGTGGGTGGTGATGCAGAGACACTAACTTGGATTTAATGCTCCTCGTGGATCTTGGTAACCTGAGAGAAGAGCAGGGAGAGGGTTTTGCGTGTGTTCTTCTGCCCCAGCTGCTGCATCTAAGTTCTGTCTTGGAGACTGAGCTTAATGGAGCTAGAGAAGCCTGTTTTTAAGGAGTTTTGAGAGTGGAGGTGCCAAACAGATGATTAACGGGCAGAGTGGTGGTACGGTCTCTTTCCTGCCAGCCTCTTGCTGTGTTCCTTCTGTCCTCTGGAGCTGCCTGCCTTTGCTTTGCCAAGTGCTCATAGCAGTGACTCGCTGCGTGGTGTGAGCACCGCTGCCTTGGGAACTTGGCTGCTCCCACACAGCCAGCGCTGAGTAACTGGGCTCCTGCCGCTCTTAATGTAGGAGTAATTTGGGGGCTGTGATACTGAGACTGCTGGGCTCCATGGGCTATGAAGGGTTTGTGAAAGGGGACTAAGAGAATCACATTTCTGGGGTTTGCACTGCCATGGGAGACCCCTCAGGAGCTTCCAGGGTGAAAGATAATTACTGATCTCACTTAATAGAGAAAGAAAAATGTGTCCCATGCCTCCTACTCTAAGTGACATTGTCCTGGGCTAGGGCAGTGCCAGCATCTCGCATCATTTAAGGAGAGGCAAAGCAGAGGGACAGGGGGGTTCTACCACCCCAAATAAGGAGCTAGAGAAGGGCTCATGGCCTCCTGGACTGCCCTGAGAGGTGACCAGGTGGGGAATGACCTGGGGCAAGAGCCTGCCTGTTACTTTGGTGCCTGCTCTGGGTTTCGCATGTTGGTTCTTCATAGCTGGTGGTTGCTGGTGTTGAGGCAGGAGTCCTAGGGCGGCTCGAGTGCATTCCTGCGGTGGTCTGGAGCTCCGACAAAGGTCTTCTCTGCACCCCTAAGATCTCAAGGGCTTGGGGAAGAAGTGTTGGACCAAGCTTGACTTTTGAAGAGCACCAAGTTACTCCAGTGGACCACAGAGAGTCTGGGAGATACCACTCGGAGTACACACTGCGCTGTGAGCCCTGCCAGCTTTCCTGCCCCCATGGGCAGGGTCTGGCCACGCTCCTCCCTTTGGGCTTTCCATTTCCCCTCCATCAGCTGCCCTGGGGCCCTGCAGTGCGCTTTGACGTATGAGGCAACTTCTTCCTCACCCTGGTTGAGGAAGCTTCTGCTTGCCCGCCACGTGCCACTGAAGGACACCGACTGCAGCCATGCTTCCAGATCACAAAGATGCTGAGCTACACAGGTTGACCCAAGAAGGAGCTCTCCCCCAGAGGAGAGTGGTCCATAGGGAGGTAAGATCGATGTCCCAGGCTGCTGCTTCCACACATGCAGAGATGCTTTTCCACGTGCACACTAACCCTCGCGAGTGCACACACCCACACGGACCCTCCCCAGCTCCAGCAGCCACAGGCTGCGGGGGTGTTTTCAAGTGTTTGTGACTCAAGCTCAAGAACACATTGTTAAAGCAAGGCTTTGCATCTTGTTGTTGTTGCTGACTTTCAAATGAAATGGGCAGAGAAGTGCAGAGCACTGTCCTACCTGCTGAGAGCACAAAGGGAACAAAAGCTGCCACAAAACCTTAAAGCTGAGAGAAATGCCTTTGTAATTTTAGAATGGCCGTGGAAATAAGATGTTGTATGAGTAAGTGGCTCCTCAGCGGTGGTGCAAGCCTAATGCTTCAGCCAGCCAGCCCCGCGGGACAAGGTTGGTCTGCGATTTGAAATCCAAGGGAGGCAACTCTTGCTGTGTGCTGTAAAAGGCAGAAAGTAAACTGGGACCAGAAGCTGAGAGGCAAGAGCAGGCTGCAGAGGTTTCCTGGCACAGGGAAAGCAGGCACTCTGCTCCTCTGGGTGTGCAGGAAGAGGCTGGGCCCTCCAGCCTGGTGGGCACAGCAGCATCAGTGTTTTTTCCATGGCATGGGCTGCGGAGGAGTTATTGCTAATCACTGCGTGAGGGAAATGTGCTCGGTGCCTTCTGGAATGCTGCTTTTTGTGGCTGTGCCTGTGTTTTCGGAAGCTGCTCCCTAGTCCTCTTACAATGCAGGTCTGTCATCCCTCGGGTGGCTCAGCTCAACTGATGTTAGCAAGCCACCCCCAGCCCAAAGAGGCTGCCCCCTCACCTCATGAGAGATGAGGGTAAGTGGGAAATCGAAGCAATCTCTGACTTGATTTCCTTGTTACCCAGCTACCAATGTGGTCCTGCAGCTTGTCCCTCAGCCCAGCCTCTTGCACAGCTGCCTCTGTGCCAAGTGTTCATCCCTCCTCACTCCCTGCTCTTCCACGAGGAGCTCACAGCCTTTTATAGCCATGCCTGGATGTGGCCTGTCGCTGGGGTTGGCCATGCCCTGTCTGGGCATGGGAGCCTTCTGCATCTTTCCAGAAAGGACTGTGCATTTTTGACGTGTGCTTTGAGCTGTGTTGGAGCTCCTCAGTGGTTGGGAAAGCTGAGTAGACCAGGAACGTGAAATGCTGAGAAGCGTGTGAGCCCTGAGCATCATCCAGGCAGCCTGTGCTGAGATGGGAGGTCAGCCCTGGTGTCCAGGTGTTCGCTGCCCACCCTGTCCTGACAGAATGGCCTCCAGCAAACGTCTTGTAGGACACCTAAGCTGTGGCCAAAGCTGTGCACTTCTTTGGCCAAATGGGAAGCTGAGCCTGACAGGCTGTCTGCTTTCTATGTGGTCTCTCCTGGAGTTCTGCATATACTCCTGCTCTGGTGCGATGCAGAGGTGTATCCTGCTAGACAGCAAGTTCATTCTGAGGCTGGGAGGCAGGCAGTGCTGTGGGTTGCCTCTGGGAACCTGCCAGATACTTGAGGCTCGGTACAGTATTTACTGAAGGTAACCACATCCAAATAAAACAGAGGCTTTGCCATGGAGCCTTTTCCTGTGCGCTGAAACATTCCTTGTGCTGCCCCTGTCGATCTATAGCAACCCCCTGGGCTTGGGCCCTTGCAGTCTCTCTCCTCAGACTCCATTACAGTTGCTTTAAGACTGATGCAATTTTTACTTATTTAATATTAAAGAACTCGAACCACTGGCTTGCGGCTCAGTCAAACAGGAAAGGACAACGTTAGACCAGCTCTGGGTCTGGTGTTAGATACAGATCTCATTCACGTTAGCAGCCTGCAACCTCATACAAACCCACCTCCAGGGAGAATCAAGGTGAAACACCAGGGATGTTGCCCCGGTGACAAGACAAGCCTGAGATGAGCAAATGAGGCCGATGCTCGCTCATCAGCTCTTGCCTTGCGGCTTTGGCTGGTGGGATGGATGTGGGCTGGAGTGAGGAGAGAGGCTGTCAGTGTGCTCAGCCCCTCAGAGCGTGTGTGGGTGGTTATGACTTGAGTAGGGGCTTAAATGGCCTTTGGGAGGCCCAGCAGGTGGGGTGAGCAGTGGCTGGAGGTGAGCTGTCAGCCAGAGGGGCAGATCGTTTCTCAGGTGGGCTCGTTCCTTGGTGTCTCAGCTGCAGGAGAAGCCAGGACTGCCGCTCTGCAGAAAGGTTTGCTATGCCATTGGGGGAATTCCCTACCAGATGACCGGCAATGCCCTTGGGTTTTTCCTCCAAATCTTCCTGTTGGATGTTGTGCAGGTGAGTGTCCACGTGAGATGGAGTTACCTACAATGGGACTTGGCATAATCTCAGCAGAGTGGGGCGAGGGTAGGGCTTGGTGGGTGGCTAAAGCCCACGGAAATGTTTATCAGAATGAAGTATTGAAACTGGATCAAACTTGTGTGATGTAAATACCATTGGTGGGCATGCAGGGGCCTTGAGCCATTTCAGTGCTCGGAGTGATCTCCAGGGGATGCAGATGAAACGTTGGTTGGAGTGAGCTGCATCGTGCTGACTGCTCACATCTTTTCACCAGGATCTTTTTTCTTTTTGAACTGTGGTTCCCATTTCCTCCCAGCTGGAGCCATTCCATGCCTCTTTGATCATTTTCCTTGGAAGAGCCTGGGATGCAGTTACTGACCCTGCTATTGGCTTCTTGGTCAGCAAGAGCCCAAGGACAAAATACGGCAAGTTGGTCCCATGGTGAGTGTCTGGGCTGGAGCCACAGAAGGGGCTTTGCTGGGCTCAAATTCCTTCAGCACTTGTGCAAGGAGGTTGCTGGGACACCTCACTGGAGGTTTCATGTGATTGTGGCTTACAGAGAATTACAAAGCTGTAAGATTACAAGAACACTAAAGAGAAGTTAACATACAGTGGAGTCCATATGTCATTGCGGTGGAAGGGGAGGGGTGCACTGCAAATGTGTACACTTGTTCTTTCTCCATGGTCCCTCATTTTTAGGGCCGTGGGGTGTGGTGCTCTGAGAGTCCTGTGTGGTGGCACGTGCAGGGTTTGGTGGTCAGCTGTGCCAGCAGCTCTCCACCAGGCTCAAATTACGGGCAGATCTTGCATGCAGGTCACTGCTGCCGCCAGGGTTCTGCCGTGGGGTGAGGACTTCAAGCAGTTAAACAAGAGACTAAGAAACATTGGACAACTCAGTCATTACTTTTCCTCTTAACATTTGTGTTCATCCCCCTCCACCCTGGCCTGACTGATGGACACTCACTTAGCAAAGTTGCTTCCTCTTGCAGGTCTTGGTCTTGCAGTAGCTGGGCTGTGGTTTGGAAGCTGAGGAAGAGGCTGTGCTCCGTAGTTCAGTTTGTGCAATGAGGAATGTGACCACCTTATCTGCGAGTCATGTCTGACCAGCTCTGCTTCCTCCCCAGGATCGCCTGCTCCATGCCGTTTGGGGTGTTCTGCTACTGCATGATGTGGTCCACCTTCTCAGATGCTACCCCCACCTCTGTGAAATTCCTGTGGCACCTGTCCATGTACAGCTTCTTCCAGACTTGTATGACTGTAAGGAACGCAATGCCTGGGGCTGAGTATCTTACCCACCATCCTGTGCTGCCAGGGACCGGGCAGACCCAGCCTTTCCAGGATGGGATCTAGAGTGGAACCTAGCAAAGCTGTAGCTGAGGAGCAGTGAGGGATGCAGGATGGTGCAGACCATCCCTGCAGGGATGGTGAGATGGAACAGTGCTTTTTAATGCTGTGGACTCGGCTGGGCTGCCTGTACACAGTGATGTGAACATTGCTGGTTTGTGGAAACAGACCAAACCACAGAAGAGGAAGAAAAGCCACTTGTGTGCAGTAGTGGCACAGAAGGCAGCATTATCTGCTGTGTGTAGGAACCAGAGGGTCACGACCAGCAAAGCAGGGTGGCAGCAGCTGGAGCTCTGTTTGAACTCTTCTCTCCCCAGTGCCACCATGTGCCGTACTCATCCCTGACGATGTTCCTGGGAGGGACCCAGAGAGACCGCGACTCAGCCACTGCCTACAGTAAGTGTCTAGGTCCCACAACCCCTGTCTCCCTGTGTTCCTGGGAGACTCTTCCAGAGGAGAGGGCAATAAGTTCCTCTGCCTTTGGTCATGCTGCAGAGAAGATAGGGTAAACCAGTGATATGAAAACAGGGATGAAACCAGTCATCTTCTGCAAAGAATTTGCTTGCAGAAACATTTCTTAGATCTGTATCATCCCTAGGAGACTCAGGACCCAGATTTATTGGCTCCAAACACTAGAGCATTGGACTGCTGGAGTCAAGGGAAAAAAATCAGAGCAAGTACAAATGGCATGTTTCTTCTTCTGGGCAGCTCTGCACATTGGTACATCAAATGCCATTCCCAAAGCTAGTCTCTTGCCCTGAGGGATGTGTCACATCAGTCAGGGAGCAGAACTCAGGTGTCTCTCCTGGCTGTGTTGGCAGGAATGGGGATGGAGGTGCTCAGCACGCTCCTTGGGTCGGGAATCCAGGGGCAGCTCGTGGGCAGTTACCATGCCCGCATGATGAACAGCTGTTACTCATCAAATGAAACCCTGCACAACACCAGCACCTACAGCCTCACGGACTCTCTGGAGAACACGGTAAGGACTGGCCCACCCCCCCCCCTGCTCCTCCCATGAGCTCTAGGGCACGTGCTGCTGGCTGTGCCACCAGCTCTCTGCGTAGTACCCACATGGTCACTCTGCACCGTCTCTCGTCTTCCAGCGTAGAGCCTATGTATTTGCATCCCTGGTTCTGGGCTCCATCTATTGTCTGTCCTGTCTGGTTCTCATCTTTGGAGTCAGGGAGCAGCCTGGTAAGGTCCATTTCCATGCAATTTGGAGGGTGCCCAGTGGCAGTGGTTGGTGAGGATGGGGTTACAGAGGAAGGTGTGAGGCAGAGAGAGCCGGGCACTGATGTGGGAGATGGCTCTCTGGGTGTGGGGCTCAGAAACACAACACATACTCGGATACTGAGACCTTCCTCAGTCTGAGCTGGCAGCATCTTGCTCCTGCAGAGGAGATGGTCCAAAGGAAGGAAGGCTCAGGCTGCCTGGGAGCTCCTGCAGGGAGCTGTGGGCCCAGGAAAGGGTCTGCAGCTCACTGCTTCATACTGACCAGGTCTTGCTAACACACAGAGCCTGCAGAGCTACGCAGCCAGCCCGAGTGCACGGTGTACAGAGGCAAAATCCTGCCTGTATCTGATACCATGGCTGCTGTCTCTGCACCAAGACATCAGACTCTGACAGGTCATCATCCAGCTGAGCTGCACCCCAGACACAGCAGTGCAATAGCCCTCTGCCTCCTACCTTGTCACGTTTGTTCTGTCAGCCCCATTGCTAACCCTGCTGTCTCTCCTCCCAGGGCCCCTCAGTCCCCTGGGGAAAGTTGAGCTGTCCTTCTCCAGCTGCGTGAAGATGATCGTGGGACACCAACCCTATGTCCAGCTGCTGTGTGGTTTCCTCTTTGCATCCTTGGCCTTCCAGGTGTGAGGCATGCTGCGGCAGCACAGCAGGGGGGATGAGATGACCAGGAAAGTTATCAGTGAGCTTGGGACCTCCGGGCATTAATGTCTCTATGTTGCTTTCCCAGATCACACAGGGGATCTTTGCCTTCTTCTGTACTCATGCTGCAGGGCTGGCTGGGAAGTTCCAGCATTTAGTCCTTATCATGCTGGTAAGTGAACCTTAGAGAGACCTTCCTGGTGAAGAGCTCAGTCCTTGGGTCACCCCAGTCCTTGAGCGTGGGCAGCTCAGCCTTATGCAGTCATGTGCTGCTGCTTCTGCCCATCTGCAAGGATGTCACCCAGGCAGAGACTGGCAGTCCTGGAGGGCATTGATAAGATTCCCTTTTGGTTCTCTCCTCAGGTCACTGCTTCCCTCTCTATTCCCTTTTGGCAGTGGTTTTTGGGGAGATTTGGAAAGAAAACAGCAGCATCACTGGGCCTAGCGGTGAGTTTGCCTGTGGTTGTGGCTGTGGACTGAGAAGTCCTGGCTGCAGATCTGGTGAGCAGTGTGTGACTAGATGCTCTACCAATGCATCAGTCTTGTATGCACACATAGACATCATCCTGTGGCCTCTGTTCCGCTCCAGGATCTTGCATGCTTGATGCAAGTGATCCAAGTTCTGCCATCCAGCTCTGTGAGAGGCACGGGGAGGGAATGAAACAGCCCACCCACCAGACACACATCCTGGCTGCTGCCTGGCTCCGCAGGTCAGCAAGGAAATCACATTTGGCTTTTTTGCAGAACTAGGTCCTCAAATCCTATTGAGGATCTGTCTCCAGGTGCCTTCCTCACAGACATTGAGTGCAGCTATAGCAGTTCTAGCTTTCCAGTTTAACCACTAAACTCCATTGCATCCATAACCATGGATGCCTTCTTTACCCATGAGGAAGGTTTTGCTGCCTGGGTCAGCCTGTCCAGGGTTTCTGCGCCACACTGCACAGGGGGTGGGAGCAGTTCTGTACATGAAATGTGCAGGGAAGGGGGAAGCGTGGCCTTTGCTCGGGCAGACGGGTGCAAGCTGCCTGTGAGCAGCAGAAAGGGTCCATTGCTCATTTGTCTCTCTTCCTCTTGCAGCTGATCATCCCAGCCCTGGTAGCTGTCACCCAGGTGATGCACAACTTCCAGGCCTTCATCTTCCTGGTGATGATGGCCGGCTGCAGCATGGCTGTGCTCTACCTTTTACCATGGTGAGCAAAGGCAGTGCCGAGCTGCTGTTGGATGCAGAGACAGGGAAGGTGTTGGGGAAAGAACCACCCATGACATGTCAAGGCTGCCCATTTGCTCAATACAGCGGCTTTTGGGCTGCAGAAGGACACACAGAGGTGGGACTGGGAAGGGATGTGGATGGAAGCCACGGTCCCCCAGCAGTATCGTTCAAGTTTGGCAGCAGGGTGCCAGTCATTGTGCAAGGCACTGGTTTGTGTCACCATGTGTCTGTGGGGCTGTCTTTCCCCAGGTCCATGCTGCCAGATGTGGTGGACAACTTCATGCTGAGGAACCCCAGCTGCCTCAACCTGGAGGCTCTCTTCTACTCATTTTACGTCTTCTTCAACAAGTTTGCAGGTGGCCTTGCCGTAGGGATATCGACATTGTGTTTACAGTAAGCCCCAGACACTGCCTCCCGGTTTGTTAGCCCAGCACAAGCACTTTCCACTACTGTTCTCTACAGTGTTGATAGGAGATCCTGGAACGAGTCACGGGGGTATCCAAATTTGTCTTTCCAACATCTACTGGGAGCAAGAGGGGCAGAAAGGAGAGGGAATTCCCCAGAACTGGGCCTCTGATACCAGTCTAGAGGAGGGCGACAGAGGTGCCTGCTTGCCTTTCTGTGGTGACCCAACGGGGCTGGGGGAAGGAAAACCATTCTCCTCTTTAGTTTTGCAGGTTACCAAGCTGGACAGTGCATGTACAACCCCTCTGTTATCCTCGCCCTGCGGCTTCTAATGGCCCCAGTCCCGATAAGCCTGCTGCTCATTGCCATAGTCATCTTTTGTCTCCATCCCATTGATGAGGAGAGGAGGAAGCAGATGAGAATGGAGATGGAAGCAGTGGGGTAAAGTTGAGCTTCATGAAGGAGCTGGGTCACCTGGCGTTAGTCTGGGTGTCTGCCTTGATCCTAGCCCGACACAGAAATGTTGTATGGGAGAGGGAGTGCATGCGTCCTCTCCAGCTCCCCATGCCCAGGCTACAATCCTCTCCTGGGATGCATTTCCCAGAGGGCTTTGGGGGTGTTTTGGAAGCTGCTGACCACACCAGATTTCAAGAGTGCCCATGTTCCTTTTAACAGGCACCAGGCAGAGCGCGGCAGCCGGGAGCTAACCCAGGGCTGAAGGGGTGAGTTCATGGGGAAGGACATGGATTTGCTGCTCTGACAGGATGTGCTGCTGTCAGGGAAAGTCATCGCTTCCTGTTGTTTCCTGTTCCCTGTCCCAAAGGCCTGTTTTGCATCCTGACCCCTTTCCTCTCCTGGCTGGCAGACGCAGGATGGGAAGGGGGTCCTGTTGCAGCCCCAGCCCTGCTGCCTCACCAGAGCCATTTTTCCCAATGTTTGGCCTCACTGGTCTTTTGGCAGGTCCTGACAGATCTGGGCAAGGCTGATCCATGCTCTTCTTCTGGGAGAGACTGTAGTGCTGGGGAGGAAGAGCCCCTGCCATCCCCGGAGCGATGCTCACATGTGCTGGGGCACAGTGCTGTCATTTAACCTTGTGGGAAAGTGTGCCCAAAGAACATCGGGATTGTTTTTGAGAGGAAACTGGTTTTGACCATTTTTTAGGGAAAATACTGCCTGGATAGTGCATGTCTCTGTGCTCAGACTGGGAAAGGTTTAGAATTTCTTTGAACAAGGATGAAGTTCAAGCCAGCAGTGTTTCAAAGCATGTGTAGAAACAATGACACCTGGTAGTAGGGTGGTGGAAGTCAGCTCTGTCCGTCTGCTGTCCCTCTGTAATCAGGGCTTGGCTCCTGCTTTGAGCCATCTGTGGGGTTGGGGATGTGGAGGCCCTTCCGTGGGCATGCTCTCTCCTCTGTTCATCCACAGTTTCTTCTGGGAAACCAGGAGCTTCTTGGTGCAAGAGGTTGCAGGATGGGCTGCACTGCCTCAGGTCAGGCAGCCAAGGAGGCTTCTGGCTTTTGCGAGTCAGGAGGTTATGGCAGTACTGTCAAATAAATGTCAAGAAGAGCTGAGTTGCTTTCACATCATAGCCTGTTGCTAGATCTCCTGCAGCAGCATCTTGTGGGAGCTGCTTGGCAGCCCCACGTCTCTCCTGGCAACAGTGAGGGGGGAAGAGAAGAGGAATCAGCCATGTCGGAGCTGCATTCAGCCTTGTGCAGAGGCATAGAGCAAGGCTGGTTATTTTTAGGGCAAGAGCAGTATGTGACCGTTGGTTGACCTTGCAGCTCTCCGGTCTGGTGCACACTGGCAGCAAATTACTCCCCAGTTGTGCGCTGAATTAATTTGAAGCTTAAATCTTGTGGTGCAACTTTGTCATCATCGGGGGAGATGGTGTTTGAGAGCTGTGTCAGGGCATCCACAGGATTCTCGCAGCAGACCAGCAGCAGAAAAAGTTCTCAGATGCACAAAAGGTCTCCTTTTTCATAGAATCAGAGAATCGCCTGGTTGGAAAAGACCTTTGAGATAACCGAGTCCAACTATATCTGTCCACTACTAAACCATATCCCTGAGAAACTCATCTGCTGGTCTTTTAAACACCTTCAGGGACGGTGACTCAACCACCTCCCTGGGCAGCTGTTCCAGTGCCTGACCACCCTTTCAGTGAAGAAATTTTTCCTAATGTCTCCTAATGGGAGAAGAGACCAGCACCCACCTCACTCCAGCCTCCTTTCAGGCAGTTGTAGACAGTGAAGAGGCCTCCCCTCAGCCTCTTCTTCTCTAAGCGAAACAACCTAAGTTCCCTCAGATGTTCCTCATAGGACTTGTTCTCCAGACCCTTCACTGGCTTTGTTGCCCTTCTCTGGACGCGCTCCAGCCACCTCAATGTCCTTCTCGTACTGAGAAACCCTTTTTTTTAAATTTCTTTTTCTTTTTTTTTAGTTTTCTGGAGTGCAAAGAACATCCCTTGGGAATGCCTGACTCAGCCCATGGTCAGGTGTTGGGATGCGCTGTCCTCTGCCATTTCGCTGTTTTCAGCCTCGCTGCCTGCAGATTTATGAACAAGCAAGTGCCTTGGAGGAAACATGCTCTGGTCGCTGAGAGTTTACAGCCCTGCAGAAGGCATGAATTATCTTCAAAGGCTTCTTGGGACAGAGGAGTGAGCTTGATCTGGAGCTCCCAATCTGCGGCATAGGCTGTGGAGGGGCCATGGGACCTGGCCCGGCATGGAGCAAAGAGCTGCTATGGTGTGCATGGTGTGTGCCAGCCCCACTGCTGCCCGGCTGGTGCTTCTCGATATCAAAGTCCCACAGGTTTTTTTACACTATTAAATCTGAACGGTCACGCTTTTCCCTCTTGGTATTTATTTTATGAGTTCTGCCAGCAGATGATGCAGAGGGCAGGGAGTGGTTTGGGCAGAACTCATTTATTTTCAAGCTTTTGTGTTTTCTCCAGAGATGAAACAGCAGAATCTGACCTGAACCTTTCCTGGGTCTCGACCACCCGGACCCTGAGCAATGAGGGGTGGGCAAACCCAGCTCAGCTCCTCCCTCCTGTTGAAGTACTGGTTATTGCAGTGACCACGCTCGCTAGTAAGATGAGTCGGTTATGCCAGGGAGTAAAACCAACCAGAAACACCCACCCAGGGCTAGAGCTGCAGTGCCTAACTTGTACAAGTGTGCCAAGCACAGCAAATGCTCTGGCATAGCCATATGTCAAGCAGCACTTTTCCCTTTCAGATCCTTGTAGTCAGAGCAGGCCCAGCCTTTCAGCAAGACAGCATTAATCAGGAAGGATAAAAGCATGCTCCTTTTTCTCCTGTTATTTTCCATCTTGACTCTGGGTCTTGCACATCCACCCCGCTGACAGGTCTGTTTGAGGCAAGTCAGGAACCACAGGCATCATCTCTGTGTTGCGGCTTTAACATAAAAAATAAACGCTGTGGCATCAAGCAAGAGAAACTCCATTGGTGTCTCCGTATGCAAAAGATGCAAGCAAGGAATAGAAGCAATTAAAACTTGCTTCATCCCATTATCTGTTATTTTAAAAGTCTCATCCTCTCGTGTCCCATTTTAAGGCACTTGCAGAGAATACGGGTTTTTATTAGTCTCTTGGCTGTCCTTGGAACTTCGCCGTTCTCTTGTGGATACTCAAGTTCATCTCCTTGAAGTACGGAAATAGGTCACTTTGAGGCAAAAAAACCTGACCAAAAAAAAAGAAGAAAAAGAAGTAGTTGCTGCTGTTCCCAGAAGAAAGTCTTTTCGAATGTGGGATTATTCCGAACTACGTGTCTCCTGCTGACCCTGCCACAGCACTGCAGGGATAGCTCTGACCTCCGCCAGGGCCTTGAGGAGCAGCATGGCTGGTGGGATTCAGATCCACCTGGAAACCAGCACCTCCTCTGACCCTAGCAGACTTTAGTAAAGGCTTTAACATCATTTTCCATAGCGTTCTCTTGGAGAAACTGGAGGCTCATGGCTTGGACAGGCGTACTCTTTGCTGGGTAAAAAACTGGCTAGAGAGCTGTGGTGAATGGAGTTTAATCCCATTGGTGGCCAGTCACAAGCAGTGTACGCAGGGATCAGTGTTTGCGCTGGCTCTGTTTGATATCTTTATCCATGATCTGGATGAGGGGATCGAGTGCTCCCTCAGTCACGTTGTTGATGACACTAAATCGAGAGGGAGTGTTGATTTGCCAGAGGGCAGGAAGACTCTGCAGAGTGACCTGGCCAGGCTGGATCATTTCCAGAAAAGGGGACTGAGCTGAGGAAGGGTCTGGAGCCCAGGGGTTCTGGGAGCAGCTGAGGGACCTGGGGCTGTTTAGCCTGGAAAAGAGGAGGCTGAGGGGAGACTTCATTGCTCTCTGCAGCTCCTGAAAGGAGGCTGGAGCGAGACCAGTGTTGGGCTCTGCTAAGAAGGAACAAGGGATGGGATGAAAGGAAATGGCCTCAAGTTGTGCCAGGGAAGGGTTAGGCTGGATATTGGGAAATATTCCTTCATGGAAAGGGCTGTCGGGCACTGGTAGAGGCTGCCCAAGGCAGTAGTGGAGTCCCAATCCCTGGAGGGGTTTAAAAGCCATGGGGTCAGGGTTTGGTTATGGGGTTGCGTTGTCTTTACAGTCGGCCTCGATGATATTAAAGCTCTTTTCCAACCCAAACGACCCTGGGATGCTAATGCTCTGCCCGCCGCCCCCCGTGTTGCCCGGGCAACCCCGCCATGCCAAGATGGCGGCAGGGCGGGATGAGCGGAGCCAAGATGGCGGCGGAGGGGCCGGGGGCGGGGCCGAGGGGGTGGGCAGCGCCGAGCCAAGATGGCGGCGGGGGCGGGGCCGACGGGGCTCACAGCGCGGAGCCAAGATGGCGGCAGGGCGGGGGGCGGGGTCCCCGGTGGCGCGCGGGGCTGCGCACACGTGGCCCCTCCTCCCTCGGGCTGCGGGCGCTGCGGGTGCACGAGCGGCACCGGGACCGGCACCGGCATGGGCGTGCACGTGGAGACCATCGCTCCCGGCGACGGTGAGACAGGGCGCGACCTCCGCCCATCCCCTCCTCTCCCATCCCAGTCCCGCCCTGTTGCGGGTCCCGGTGTCGGTCCCGGTGCCGGCGCACTGACGGTGTTTCCCCGCAGGGCGGACGTTCCCCAAACGCGGCCAAACCTGCGTGGTGCACTACACGGGTGAGTGCCTGGCCGGGCGGGGCAGCCTCGCAGTTAGCGGGGACCGAGGGGGGAGGGTGGTGGGAACTGGGCAGCGGCACCGGGGGAGCAGGGGCTGTACATCCTCCCCTCCTCCGCCGCCTGCCGGGGAACCGAGGCTGGTAGGGGGGACACCCGGGAGCGGGCTCCGTGCATCCCCCCCCGATCTTCGGGGGAACCAGGACCGGGGAGGGGAACCGGGCAGCGCCATGGTGGGAGCGAGAACTGTGTATCCCCCATCTGGGGATCGGCGGGGAACCGGGCAGCGCCATGGAGAGGGGTCTGTGCATCCTCCCCAGCGTCCGGGGGAGCTGGGGCTGGGGAGGGACACCGGGGGAGCACCCCCCTCCGCAGCCTGCGGGGAACCGGGCAGCGCCATGAGGAGAGCAGGGTCTGTGTGTGTTCCCCTCTGACCCCCCCGTAGCCTGCAGGGACCCCGCTCCAGGCTGGGGAGAGAGGGATTTCCCAAGGTGGGGGAGGGGGTTCTGGCTGTGGGGAGAAAGGGGGGATCCATCCCTGTGGGAGCCATCTGGAGGAGGAGCATCCCAACCTTATTTTTAGGGTGCACCAGGAAAGCCCTAGAGGTGTTGGGGGATCCCCAGAGGGGATCTGCACTCCTGCTGCCCCAACCCCTTTCCCCTCTGGGGGTCCCTAGGGCAGGGGGTCCTGGGGCAGCAGAGCTCTGCAAGCTGTGGAGTGGCCAAAACGGGGCCCCCACTCTGGAGGGAGTCACACACGCCCCTCCTGAGCTCTGGGGTCCCTGCGCCCCCGCTGCCCCAGCCCCTTCTGCCCTGGGGGGGGTGTCTCTGAGGGGTGTCCCAGGGCAGCAGGGACCTGTGGACCTTATTGCGGCTGAACTGGGACCCCACTTTTGGAGGGAGTCACCTCCCACCTCAAGCCCTGGGTCCCTGCACCCCCGCTGGCCCAGACCCTTCTCCCTCAGGGGCTTCCCAAGGTGGAGTTTGGGGCTCGTGTGGGCTGTGACTGGGATCCTGCAGCTCCAGGGGCTCCCCCGAGTCACCACTCCTCGAGCTCTGGGGTCCCTGCATGCCCATTGTCCCAGCCCCTTTTCCCTCGGGGGGTCCCTGCAGGGGTCTCGGGGCAGCAGAGCTGGGTTCGCAGCCCCGGCGAGGGGAACCTCAGGGCTCAGCACTCCGGTGCGGGGCTGCCCTGACACCCACAGGGGCCATGCTCCGCGCCAGGCCCTCCAGCAGCCTCCTGTGAGCTCAAGGGCGAAGAATCCAACCTTGGCACCTCCAGAAATGGTTTTGGGGGGTGTCACCCTGGGGGACCTCCTCTGCCCCTTGGGCACCCTCTGGCTCGGTGGGGCAGCCGCTGTGCTCTGGGGGAGAACTGAGTTGCTCCATTTCTGCTGGTTCCTGGCAATATTTGATTCCCCTTCCCACTCCTGTGCTTTCCGCCCTCCCCTGGCCCACAGCGGGGGCTGAGGGTGCCCCTCGCTCGGAGCAGGGTGCGGACAGCCCTGTGTGCCAGGAGGTCTCAGCGGGCACCCAGCCCAGCTGCGTCTCCTCCATCTCCCCCCATCCTTCAGCAGTCAGGAGGCAGAGGAAGCAGCTCGGTCTCCCCTGGCTGCCCCGTTTCCTCCGCTGTGGAAGAACAAAGGGAGGCTGGCAGGCAGTCAAGTGGCTCCCGGTGGGCCAGCCCTGCCGCCTGCCAGCCCTCCCGGCGCTGCTGCAGCTCTGCCGCTATTGCCAGCTCCGGCCCCCGCTCCGGTAGAACCGCTTGTGGGTCACCAGCATCCCATCCCCGCATCCCAGCACGCTGGACAAAGTGCTGTGCGGTGACTTGCTCCTGACGGACCCTCCCCATTGGTTCTCCAGTTTCCTCTTTTTGTTGTTTGTTTTTGTTATTACTATTGTCTCCTTTTGGCCTTTATCCCCTCAGTTCCCTCTCCAGGCAACTCCTGCCCCCCAGCTCAGTGGGCAGCGTAAATCAAACACCTCCAGCCCTTGGTTTGGTTGCAGAACGCTGCCCACGTCGGCAGCCTGCGAGAAGCCAGAGCGGGGCTTGGCTCTCGAGGACACATTAAGAACCTTTAATTCCCCAGCCCAGAGGCTGGAGCAGCATTCGGGATGGTGGCAGAGCACGGTGCCGGAGGTGCTGTGCTCCCAGGCTCCATCCAGAGCCCTGTGTCAGCTGCCCTTTGCTCCCGCATGGGAACCTGCTGGTGTTGGGGAGATCCTGCCCATGATGCTCCATGATGCGTGTGCGGAGATTCAGCTCTTGCTCTACCGGGCTACAGATGTGCAGTGACTTGGGGAAAAAATGGTTTGGTAAAAAACAACCTGATGAGGGAGTGTGGGGAGCCAGCTCTGTCAGCTGCCGCTGCTTCTGCCTGTGCCCAAGCTCCGGCTCCGAGGGACCTGGCCCCACTGAGAGCTGCCGTTTCATCCCAGAGGCGAGGGACAGACGGACAGATGGGAAGGGCTGTGCTGGGGAAGGTGGGGGAGAGCAGAGCGTCCTCCAGGCTCCTGCTAGGGAGCTCACGCTGGGGCTGCAGAGGCAGAGACACATGGGGGAGCTTTGGGAATTAGACCCTGTCTCTCTCCTTTGGTCCCAGGTTCCTGCTCTTTGCTGGAAGTCGTGCCCACAGGGAACAGCGGGAGCGCTGACGGAGCGCTCGCGCAGTGGGGCAGCACAACAGCCTTTGATGTGAAATCTGCTACAAAGGGCTGTTAAAGAAACTAAATCAAGGATAAAGTTCCCTGATGCGTTCATGACTGCTGGAAACAACTGGTGTGGAGCAGAAGGGCCGTGCGGATTTGGGATAGGGGGTGTGGGTTGGGGGTCAGCAGCCCCTGGGTCTGGCAACTGGAGTGGAAGCCAGGGCAGAGTGGGATGTGGTGCTGGTGCAGCTGGGGCTCCTACAGTGCCAGATATTCCACTCTCCGGGAGTGGCTGGGGGTGAAGATGACTGGTGCAATGGGGAGCCACTGTCTGAGTGCGTGGGGAGACTGCAGCCACCCCTCTGTGCTTCTGGAGAGGATAGAGGGGCCTGTAGTCATGCTGGAATGGGAGCGAGTCTGACTTGACTTGGCCTTGCCCAAGCAGCAAAGTGCGCCCGGCTTGTTGTGTATCAGAGGGTGTTAGGCTCAGCGCACAGGGATGGAAATGCTGCCAGAAGGCCTTGAGAAAACGGCTTTTCTCCGGAGACCACCGTCCCTCCCCAGCAGCCGTGTGTTACTGCAGGTGGGACACGGCCTTGGCTGCTGGCCCTTCCTGTTCTCTGCGTGGCACCTGATGCGGTGGAGCTCTCCCTGTTGTGTCTGGGTGCTGCCACACTCGTGCACCAGCAGCAATCGTTCTGCAGCAGCGAGATGTTTCCTACCAAGGCTGGTGGTTGTGGGAGCTCAGTGCCTTCTCTCAAAGCACCCCTTCCCTGCATCACTGGGATCCTTTCTCCTGCCAGGCCATGGCGAGCGGTGAGCAGAGCCCCTTCCCACATTGGTGGCAGTGGGCTGGGTGTTGGGAAGCTCTGGCACAGGCAGTTTGGCCCCTGGGGTATCATAGAATCACAGAATGACCTGAGTAGGAAGGGACCCATGAGGAACATTGGGTCCGGCTCCTGTCCCTGCACAGGACACCCCAGCACTCACACTGTGTCTGAGGGCACTGGCCAAATGCTTCAGGAATATTGTTAGACTGTGACTGCTTCCCTGGGGAGCTGTTCCAGTGCTCCACCGCCCTCTGGGTGAAGAACCTTTTCCTAATATCTAACTGAAAATGTAAAGCATCTGGCAGAGGTTGCTGGTGGAGGCAGGATTTGACCCCAGCTGGGCAGCCCTGTCCTAACGCAGGGGTTTGAAGCATGCCCTGGTGCCCACCTGAGTATCCCAGGGCCTTCGCGAAGGGTTTCCCATCCTGTCCATTGCTGCAGCTGGAGCAAAGGTGCCTGGTCCACTGCTCTGGTCTCTCCCTGCCTCTCCTTGGGAAGCCTGCTCAGCGCCGGGAACTCCTGGGCAGTCGCCACGCAGAGGGTGGGCAGAAGGGAATGGAGGGGGCACATGGGGCTAAACCCCAACAGGCAGGTTTATCTCCAGGGCTGCCCCTGCCTGCTCCGGCACTGCTCTGCTGCCTCTGCCCGCCCAGGGGGCCCGGAGCCAAGTCTCACGTTGCTGACAGCGTCTCTCAGCTGCTGCCTGCCAAGTGTGGCAGAGACCTGGCACGGCCACGCTGCCTGCCTGGTCGAAGCTGGGACTGCTCTCCAGAACCCCCACTCCATCTGTGACCAACGTAGCCCTGGCTGCAGGGCTCCATGCTCTTCCTCGGTCCCTCTGATCCTTCGGTGTCTTTATTGCCAAGCTGAGTCCTCTGGGGATGTCAGATCTTTCCCTGTGGCTGGTGGGTCTCCATATCCCACCTCTGTGGGCTCTGCCCTCCTCCTGGGGCTGGTGTTGGCTGAGAGCCAGGATATGCCAGGAGCTTGGCTGCTCCTCCTGGGGCTGTGGCCCAGAGCTGCTTTTGCCAGAGGATGCTTTGCCTCTGTAATAGCTTTTAGATCTCGTTATCTCCTTGCTTGGGGATGGCAGGGATGAGGAAATGGTTGTTCATACTTGTCCAGGGCTGGAGAAATCTCCCGGGAGCCTCACAGGCAGAGGAAGTGCCTGAGATGTGGACGCAGTCTCCGAAGCATTGAAGCCTCTTTGTTTTCCCTCTGGCACAATGATGGGAGCGCAGCAGCCCATGCCGAGAAGCAGGGACGAGCTCCGGTGTGTGACCTGCCACCCTCCAGGGCTGGGAGAAGCACAAGTGATCGATTCTGCTGGGCTGCTGTAACCAGCTGAGCCTGTTAATCCCTCTTTCCTGTGACCAGGGTGCTGCCAGCTCCAAAAAGCTTCCCAAGGCTGGATTTTGACCATGCTGTCCACTCCTGCTCGAGGTCTGCAGCATCTCCTGTGCCACTGATGTTGCCTTTCTAGTCCCCTGGCTGGGACACCGTGGGCAGCGGGTGCCCCGCGCGTCCCCATTTGCTGTTACAAGCAGGGGGTTGTGCTGCCTGCCTGCCGGGGTTTTTCCTCTGCAAGTGACCCAGGAGAAGGGCAGCAGGCACAAAATGTCCCTTCCGTCCTTTTGCAGCCACCCCAGCTTGCTGTGATGCCCGAGGGCTCGGAGCTGAGCTCAGGGTCAGCTCGTGCTGCGGCCGAGCAGCGCTGCCTGTGCCAGCCAGCCTGCTCCATGCTCCTGCTGCCAGCATCCCCGTGGCGCGGGCGGGCGGCCAACGGACGGGAGCGGGGAGTGGTGCCAGACGGGGCTGGAAGCAGGTTCAGCAACAGGAGATTTATCCTAGAAGGAGGAAACAAGAAAGCTCCAGATTTATTATTCCAAAGTCCAGGGCTGTGGCCTGACCTGCTGAGCTGGTGCTGATGCTCAGAGCCCTGGAGGGGGGATTTTTCCAGTCCGTGAAATTAAAAGCTTAACTCTACTCCCTGCTGGAAACTTGGGGCTGCTGGCTGTCACTCACCCCTGCATGTGGCTGCAGCCCACAGGTTTTGATGCTCGTCCCTCTGAAGCTGATGCATTTTTTCCCATTCCCTTCTTTCTGTCCAGTATGTCCCAACACCGCGGCAGCCTGTGTCTGTGTGCCGTTCGCTCTGGCTGCCCTCGCTGTGTGAGCCAGGGCTGAGATGCCCTGACTCATCTTTTGCACAGATGTATTTTCTGTTGCCTGTGGGCAAATTGCTCTGCCCCATGTGTTACTGGATGAGTTTGTTTTTTTGTAAGACTATAGAGCTGTTTCCAGCAAAGAAAATAGGGGTTTGGGCAGTGAGGAAGCAAGGAGCATTTGCAGGAGGGTTTATTATGGCTCTTATTGCATGGGTTGCTGGCTCTGTGAGTGTGGATCCAGAGCTGCCTTATAGGACCAGCAAGTTGCTTCTCCTATAAGGCAGCTCCAGCTCTGAGATTCCCCAAGAAGGTCAGGCAGGGAGCAAGGGAGGGGAGGGAATTCTTCCTTTGCTCGTGTGGGGGAGTTATATTTAGCCCTGAGGATATCAGTCTCACTCAGCAATCACCGTGCAGCATGTGCTGCGGGAATGAGGGCTACCCTGGGTGTGTGTGCTCAGTGCTTGGTGCTCTCCCATCGTCGTTCCTGCGTACAGGAGTGGTTTGGCAGAAGACCAGTGGGATGCAGCTGGGCACGGGGAGGGCCTGACAAGGAATCACACAATGGGTTGGACTGGAAGGGACCTCAAAGCCCATCCAATTCCAGCCCGCTGCCATGGGCAGGGCCACCTTCCACAGGATCAGGGGGCTCAAAGCACCAACCTGGCCTTGAACACCTCCAGGAGTGGGAGATGGGTTTACTGGTGGGATAGGAAGCACCATGCCTGATCCTGCTGCCTGCAACCAGCTGACAGCAGTGCCGTGAGGTGGGCAAGGGTTTTTCTGGTCCCCTCATCTGTCCTCGGTCCCAGCCCAGAGGAGCACTTCTCTCTGGGTCAAAGCAGCCGGTAGCAATCCTTCCTGCCCCAGGGCTGCTTCTGCTGGCTGGATGCCCTGGGGGATTCTGGTGGGGCTTTCCCCTCAGGCTGCCCAGTGCAGGTGTTTCCCCAGGTGAAAGAAGGCTGAGCTGAGAAACAGCTTTGACTCAAGACCGTGTGGTCTCTTTCAGGGGTGACTGTCACCCGCTCAGCCTGTTTCGCGCACGCGTGTGTGGCTTTGTCCCTATGTCACCGTCCCTCTCTCCCCAGGTATGCTGGAGGATGGGAAGAAGTTTGATTCCTCCCGCGACAGGAACAAGCCTTTCAAGTTCGTGATGGGCAAGCAGGAGGTGATCCGCGGCTGGGAGGAAGGAGTTGCTCAGGTGCCCGCTGCTTCTCCCCCTCGCGGTGTCCCTCACAGGGCTGTGCAGAGCCTGGCGAGCTGTGGCGTGGGCAGAAATCTCTGCGTGCAGCTTGTTCTCCCTTTTCTTTTTCTTTTCTTTTATTCCCTTGTGTTTTCCGCCCCTCCGCCCCCTCGGCGCTGGGTGGTGTGGGTGTGAATATCACCTTCTGCATCGCCACCTGCCAGATGGCAGGAATGGAGCAGGGCCGGGTCCCAGCAACACCTACGGCACGTCGGTGACTCAACAGTGACATTTCTCTACTGAGTCAGCTCTCAGCGAACACAACGGGGAGTGCTTGGGCCTTTCGTTTCAAGCAGAGACGGCTCCCGGAGCCCACGCAGAGGGAGGGCTGGTGGGCACAGCGTGGCTTCGGCTCCAGTGTGCAGGACTGCAGCCAGCTCCAAGTGCTGCTGAGGATGCAGTGCCAGGGTGCCGGTGGCTGGAGGCGCTCCCTGCCTGGCCTAGAAAGCACTTGTGTGTGAAGGACATCTCAAACTCTCCTCCTTTTCCCCCATTACCTGCATTTCCCTTCCCGTTCCTTTTCTGTCCCCTCTGGGTGTCCAGGCTGGGTCCTTGCTCATGACCAGTATAAGGAATGGAGGGGACAGGTGTAGGTCCCTCTCTGTGTGTCCTGCTGTCACTCTTGATGTTTGTGCACATCTCCTGACTTCCCTGTGTTCCTTTCCCTGCCCCTAGATGAGTGTTGGTCAACGGGCAAAGATGACCATCTCCCCAGATTACGCCTACGGCTCTACTGGCCACCCAGGGATCATCCCACCCAATGCCACTCTAATTTTTGACGTGGAGCTCATGAAATTGGAATGACCTGCCCCAGCCCCTGTCCTCAGGTAAGGAGGTGCAGCCACTGCCAGGAACAAGTTGGGGTCCTGTGGTGTAGGCAGGATAGTGCTGAGCTCTGGGGTCCATGGGTCCCACGGTGTGAGCAGGATGGGGCTGTGCTCCAGCATCTGTGGGTGCCCAGGCAGGATGAGGCTGTGCTCCAGGATCCGTGGGTGCCCAGGCAGGATGGGGCTGTGTTCCAGGATCCGTGGGTGCCCAGGCAGGATGGGGCTGTGCTCCAGGGTCTGTGGGTGCCCAGGCAGGATGGGGCTGTGCTCCAGGATCCGTGGGTGCCCAGGCAGGATGGGGCTGTGCTGCCCCTTTGTAATCAGGACTTGGCTCCTGTTTGAGTGACTGATGGGGTTGGGGGCGCACTGCCCCTCCTGTGGGCATGCTCCCTTCTCTGCTGAGTGTCCAACCCTTCTCACGCTGCCTCTCCTCTCTCCCTGCAGGTTTGGCACATGGAGGAATCCAGAATCTCAGCTTCAAGAAGAGTGCACACGACTTTGTACGGAGCTTTTCCTGATCGCCCACCACACTCATTGTATAACCTTCCACCTTGATTGAACGCCTTTGGTCACTAAGCTTTGCCTCTGACTCTTCCTCCTCGTATTGTGTTTTTATGTCTTTTTAAACTCTACGCCGCAAACCTCAACTCTTTTTTTGGGTCAAGTTCTTAATCTTATTTCTGTTCCAGGTGTAGACTCCGTTTTACCGGTAGCACGCGGATGGGCTGACCCTTAGATAGGAGTGGTTTGAACAAAAGGAATCCTGTTAGTTACTTGGTTTTGGTGTTTTCAAACCAGAATTTGCTGCTGCTGCTGCAAAAGCCATAGCAGAGTGGGGCTGCCGAGGCCGAACAGAGGCGGAGAGCAAAGTAGTGCTAAGATTGGGGGGGGAATTCCCTGCCTGGAACCAGGGGAGCCGTGTGTCCTTTCCCTGCACCCTGGGGTGGGTGCAGCATCTTCTCTGCCCCTGCTTCCCTCTGCCACCTCACGGCGAGCCTTCCTTCCCTCCCCTCCAGGTCTGCTTTTGCATTTGTGGAGATGGGCTCCCACCAGAGCTCCCCCCACACCCTCAAAATTCAGTGTCTTAACACTGAGCTCGCTTGAAGGATAAACAGCAAACAGAAAGTACTGCCCACAGGGAGGTGGGGAAGCAGCTTCAAGGAAATGCCCCCGTGCCCCTCTTTCCCTCCCTGGACACGTCAGACCCCGCTGTCCCTGGGCCGAGCACACCTGACCGTTCTCTTCCAACACCTGATGCTGGTCATCGCCGCTTGCCTGGTCTCATACGGCGCGTAGCTTCCCCACTGCTGTCCTCTGCCCCCTCTGCCCTGCCTAGTGACTCGGTAACAGAAATCGCCGCCGTTCACCTCCTGCTCCACCGCATAAAGGTATCCGGTTTTATTATTGCAATAAAAACGCTTTATGCTGGCTTTTCTCAGCCGTGTGTCTCGGAGGTTTTTCCTTGCCTGGCTGTCGCTCGGCACAGAGGGTGCTGGGCTGGGCTCAAGCGGGGCTGGGCTGAGCTCATAGGCTGCTGTGCCACACTCACAGGGTGCTGGGCTGAGCTCATGGGGTGCTGTGCTGGGCACATGGAGTGCTATGGGTGCTATGCCAGGCTCACAGGGTGCTGTGGGTGCTGTGCTGGGCTTGCAGGGTGCTGTGCTGGCTCATGGGGTGCCGTATGGGGCTCCTGGGGCACTGTGGGTGCTGTGCTGGACTCACAGGCTGCTGTGCCAGGCTCACAAGATGCTGTGGGTGCCATGTCAGGCTCACGGGGCTCTGTGGGTGTTATGTTGGACTCCTAGGGCTCCAGATGCTGCTCCCAGGGCACCTCCAGCACCGGAGAAGCGCATCAGCGTCTCTCTGTGTGTGTGGGTCCGCTCTGGACACTGGGCTCCAGCACGGAAACAGCACATCCAGCAGTGCCATTTGCGGGGCACATCCCCACGGACCTGAAAAGCCTCTTGAATTAAATTAAAGCTTTTTGCTTTAATTATTAACTGGTGCCAGGCAGTGCCGTGGGTTCTGCTGGAGATAAGGCAGCGCTGGGGGTGAGCCTGGTGCCCTCGGGCACCAGTGGCTGTCACCCCCTGCCCTGGGCATGCAGCCCCCACAGCTCCAAGTGTAGAATCATGGAATGGTTTTGGTTTGGAAGGCACCTCAAAAAGAAAGCCTCGTGAGGATTTTTTCTTGGTTTTGGCAATCCCCACTGCTGCCCAAGCCCTGTTCTGCTCGTGGCTGCTGCAGCACAAATGTTCACCGTTGGCTGTGACCAGTGCATGGCTCATGGTGTAGGTACTGCTTGGGCACCACTGCATGCCAGCACCCGGCTCCTCCACAAGCAGCCTGTGCTCCACTGGCCACCATCGATAACACCAGCAATGTGCACTCGCAGCACAGAAGGCCAACAGTGTCCTGGGCTGCATCCAAAGAACCATGGCCAGGAGGGTGAGGGAGGCGATTCTGTCCCTCTGCTCTGCTCTTGTGAGACCCCACCTGGAGCCCCATGTCCAGTTCTGGAATCCCCAACATAAGAAGGATATGGAACTGTTGGAACAGGTCCAGAGGAGGCCACAAAGATGATCCAAAGGCTGGAGAACCTCTGCTATTAGGTCAGACTGAGAGTTGGGGTGTTCAGCCAGAAGAGAAGGCTCCCAGGAGACCTCAGAGCAGCCTCCCAGTACCTGAAAGGGGCTTCAGGAAAGCTGGGGAGGGGCTTTTTACAAGGGCCTGGAGGGACAGGATGAGGGGGAATGGCTTTGAACTGGAAGGGGCAAGATTTAGATTAGAAAATAGGAAGAAATTCTTCACAATGAGGGTGGGGAGGCCCTGGCACAGGTTGCCCAGAGCAGTGGTGGCTGCCCCATCCCTGGGGGTGTTCAGGGCCAGGTTGGATGGGGCTTGGAGCCCCCTGATCCAGTGGGAGGTGTCCCTGCCCATGGTCCCTTCCAGCCCAAACCATTCTGTGATTCCATGATAACACAGCCACGATTCACAGCACAGCGAGTCCAAGCTCCCGAGAGGGGCTGTTGGGAGCAAAGTTTACTGGAGCCTGGGGAAAGTGCTGGAGGGAGCGTTGGCCCGGGGTCAGGAGCAGCTCTGCTGCCTGGGCTGCATTTGGGAGCACAACATCGTGTGGGCTCAGGGCTGAGCTCTGTTTTTATTAGCACTACCACTAGCTGCTACTTGGATAAGCAGAATGGGGATCTGCTGGGCACCAGCACCACGCTCTGCCCTTGGCTGCAATTACTGCTGGGTGGAAATTCGAGGCAAGCTTGGTTTCTCTTCCTGCAAACTTTTTTGCTTTAATTATTAACCGGTGCCAGGCAGTGCCATGGCTTCTGCTAGAGATAAGGCAGGGCTGGGGTGAGCCTGGTGCCCTCAGGGCTGGTGTAGAGTCATGGAATGGTTTGGGTTGGAAGGAACCTCAAAGCCCATCCAGTTCCACCCCCCTGCGATGGGCAAGGACACTTCCCACTGGATCAGGGGGCTCAAAGCCCCATCCAACCTGGCCTTGAATACCCCCAGGGATGTGGCATCCTCTGGGCAACCTGTGCCAGGGCCTCCCCATCCTTATTGAGAAGAATTTCTTCCTTTATACAATCTAAGTCTTCCCCCTTCCAGTTTAAAGCCCTTGTCCTATCACTTCAGGCCCTTGTAAAAAGTTATTCCTCAGCTTTCTTGTAGCCCCTTCAGGTACTGGAAGCTGCTCTAAGGTCTTACCGCAGCCTTCTGTTCTCCAGGCTGACCAATCCCAACTCTCTTGGCCTGTCCTCATAGCTGAGGTGCTCAAGCCCTCTGATCATCTTCGTAGCCTACTCTGGACCCGTTCCAGCAGTTCCATCTGGGATTTAAGTCCTTGCAACCCCAGTTTGGTGGGAATGAGGGATTTGGGGCAGGCACAGGCTCCCTGGGAACCATCCTGCTCTGGTTGCTGTCAGGCATCTCCCTGCCGCTGCTCCTGGCTGTGTTTATCCATGCTTGGGCTGCTCCCGGCCCACTCTGGCTGAGGCACTGGGCACCGTCAGGCTAAAAATAACACCAGTAAATAAAACGCTTCCTCCTGGCCTGGCACAGGGATGCGGAGGCGCCGGGAGCTGGGACAGGCCCGGCTGCTGGGGCTGGCCCTGTGCCGGTCACGTCCTGGGCTGATGCCACCCGCTCTGGGCCCGGCTGGGTGCCCATGGGACCTGGCTCATGGGGTTCCGCTCTGCTCCGCAGTGGTGCGGCCCCACCTTGAGCACTGGGGGCAGTTCTGGGCACCACAGGATAAAAAGGATCCAAAGCTACTGGAGAGCATCCAGAGGAGGGCACGGAGTTGGGGAAGGGTTTGGAGGGGAAGCGTGTGAGGAGTGGCTGAAGTCACTGGGTCTGTTCAGCCTGGAGGAAACTGAGGGGAGACCTCGTTGCGCTCTGCAGCTTCCTCACAAGCAGAGGAGGAGGAGGAGCAGGCGCTGAGCTCTTCTCTCGGGACCCGAGGGAATGGCAGGAAGATGTGCCAGGGGAGGGTTAGGTTGGAGATTAGGAAAAGATTCTTCCCCCAGAGGGTGGTGGAGCACTGGAACAGCTGCCCAGGGAAGCAGTCACAGCCTGACAATATTCCTGAAGCATTTGGCCAGTGCCCTCAGACACACGGTGTGAGTGTTGGGGGGGTCCTGTGCAGGGACAGGAGTTGGACTCGATGATCCTTCTGGGTCCCTTCCAACTCAGGTCATTCTATGGTTCTGTGACACAATGGCCCGTGGCATCCCCAGTGGTGGCAGCGGGCTGTCATGAGTGGGTTCTGGAAGGCTGGGTCCCTGGGTGGCACGGGGATGTCCCACAGCAGCAGGATGCCTGTATCCGCCCCGTGCCTTGACTCAGATGAGCTCCACACTCGCTCAGCTGCTCCACCCGGGGTGCAGGGCTCCCGCGGGACTGTCATTCCTGGCGTGTGCCCAGGCACCGACGGTGACGGCTGGAAAGGTGCGGGAGGTGGCATTGCAGTCACAGCCACGTCAGCCCCACGCGCCCGTGCAGCGAGGTGTGAGCAGGAGCCAGCTGCCCCCGCAGGGCTGCTCCCAATGGGGACCCCACATCACCCCCCTGGCAGCACCCTTGGTGCCCAGGCTGGACCACTGAGCTGTGGTGGGGTCAAACCGTGTGCCTCTGCTGGCAAAATCACCAAATTATATAATGGGTTGGGGTGGAAGAGACCTTCACAGGTCATGTGGTCCCACCCTGCGCAGTGAGCAGGAACATCTCCAGCTCACTCAGGTTGCTCACAGCCCCATCCAAATGGACCTTGGAAGTGATGATGCAGTGGGAGGGGGTATCACCATGGTGGCTGGCAGGGGGCACAGCCCCATCCTTGCTCCCCCAGGATGCCTAAACCCACAGAAAGCCATCCCTGTCCCCATCCCTGTCCCCATGCCTGCAGTGCCAGGGTCCTGAGCAGCTTTGGCTTCACCTTCCTCTTCCTCACCTGTGCCCTACCTGGGGGGAGTGGTCAGCTGAGGCTGCCTGGTCCCTCCCTGGACTGGGCATGACTATAAAAGCCCTGGGCCAGGCAGAGGGTGGCACACAGAGCCAGAGAGCCTGGAACTGCTGGTGGGTAAGTCCAAGGGTACAGGGCTGGTCTTGGGGGGGTGGCAGGGGGTGTCTCAGCCACCCGGGAGTGCTGGGTGGGGGGGTGCTGCAGTCACTGGGGTCCATGTGGGATGCTGCCTGGTTCCCACAGGGCTCAGAGTTGGGTCTGGATGTCTGGGTGGTGTTTTTTGGAGCATGCAGTGGCACAGGGCAGGGGCGGGGGCACGGCTTCATCACGGGCACAATGTGGGGTGCACTGGGTGACAGAGGAGGCTGATGGTTTGAAGGCAGTGAGGAGTATCAGAGGGGCTGTTCCCATGGACCATCCTGCTCCCACACCTGGGCAATGCTGGAAGGGCCCTGCTGGGCAGGTGAATGTGGAGAACGCAATCCACTGTCAGCCGAGCAATGCCCAGGGTGCCTGTGCCCAGCATGTAGCCACCCATGTCCCAGCTGCTGGGAAGTGATGGAGGCGGTGGCCCTGATGACATGGCACTGAGTCACACCGGAGGCCCTGGGGTGACAGCCCATCTCCGGCACACGGAGCCAGGAGGAATCCTTGGGGCAAGCCACCCCTTCCCTGAACTGTCCTGTCTCCAGGCACGACTGTGGCAGCAGCAATGGCAACGCTTTATCCTTCCCTGGAGGACATGAAGGGCCACCAGATCTTGCAGGTCAGTGGCAGTGCAGCAGCATTAGGGGCTGAGCAGACCCTGTTGGGTCCCTGGGGGGTCCTGCCCCTGGAGGGTCCCCACAGCTGGGGGAGCAGCCTCAAGCTAACCCCGTCTCTTGGCAGGCGCAGGCAGCCGCCGGGGTGAGGACCCCTGCCACCACGGTGGTCACGGAGAAGCCAAAGCTCGTCTCAGGCACCGGCGGTAATACAGGTTGCGATCCCCAGTCCCTGCCGAGGGGCTGTCTGGGTGGGGAGCGGGGAGGGGGGTGATGCTCACCGTGTGAGAGGGAGCTCAGCTGATACGTCCCCAGCTCAGTGCGTGGGAGGAGAATGGGACTTGGGGGGTTCTTTCCCCTGACCCATCCACTGCCGTGTCCCTCGTGCTGGTTGTTGGCCCACGGTACCGGGGGGCTCCTGGGAGGCTGAGGCGATGTGGGTTGGGGACCCTGTGTGCTAAGGCCGCCTCGGTGTGTCCCGCAGAGCCACCCGTGCTGTACCCCAGCCTGGCTGAGCTGGAGAACTACATGGGGCTCGCGCTCTCCAGCGAAGAGATCCAGAAGAACCTGTTCCCCGAAGGCAGCACCGTAGGTGTCCAGGCTGGCAGCTCCCACCTGCCCTGCATGGGGCTCCCTCCCCGTGCCACAGCATCCATGCTGACGGGGGTCCCTCCAGGGTGGCATCCTGCCTGGGGAAGGGATGCAGCCCCACCCCCAAGGGCTGAGATGTGCAGGGTCCTGTGCTCCACCAGCCCCACTGACCCCTGGCTCTGTCGAAGGCGCTGACCCCTGTGGGGCCAACCCCGGGCCAGCTGGTGGCCCCCCTGAGCGGGAACAACGCGGGCATGCGTCGGGCAGAGATCAAGCCTGGGGTGCGGGAGATCCACCTCTGCAAGGATGAGCGGGGCAAGACGGGGCTGCAGCTGAAAAACGTTGACCAGGTGAGGGGGTAGTCACGGTGTGAGACGGCATAAACACAACAGTACAGGACAGGGTGACCTAGAATGATGGAATCATGGAATGGTTTGAGTTGGAAGGGACCTCACAGCCCATCCAGTGCCACCCCCTGCCATGGGCAGGGACACCTCCCACTGGATCAGGGGGCTCAAAGCCCCATCCAACCTGGCCTGGAACACCTCCAGGGAGGGTGCAGCCACCACTGCTCTGGGCAACCTGGGCCAGGGCCTTCTCACCCTCACAGGAAAACATTTCTTCCTAAGATCTCATCTCAGTCTCCCCTCTTTCAGCTTAAAACTGTTCCCCCTCATCCTGTCCCTGCACTCCCTCATCAAGAGCCCCTCCCCAGCTTTCCTGGAGCCCCTTTCAGTACTGGAAGGCTGCTCTAAGGTCTCCCCGCAGCCTTCTCTTCTCCAGGCTGAACAACCCCAACTCTCCCAGCCTGTCCTCTTGGCACAGTGCATGATAGTGTGGCAAGGTGTGACATGACATGTTCAAGGCCAGGTTGGATGGGGCTTTGAGCACTCTGATCCAGTGAGAGGTGTCCCAAGGGGTTGGAACTGGATGGTCTTTAAGGTTGATTCCAACACAACCCAGTCTGTGATTCCATGGTTCTATGGTACCTGACCTGGCACAGGTGTCCAACCCCTGTGCCATCGTTCCCCCTGTGTCTCTAGGGCATCTTCGTGCAGCTGGTGAAAGCCAACTCACCGGCAGCACTGGTGGGGCTCCGTTTTGGTGACCAGATCCTGCAGATTGATGGCAAGAACTGCGCAGGCTGGAGCAGCGACAAGGCACAGCGGGCGCTGAAGAAGGCATCCCCAGAGAAGATCGTCATGGTGGTGCGGGACAGGTGAGTGGCAAGCAGGCAGACAATGCCAGCAGCGATGCCAGCACTAACCCCACTGTCCCCACAGGCCTTTCCAGCGCACCGTCACCCTGCACAAGGACAGCAACGGCCACATCGGCATCGTGGTCAAGAAGGGGAAAATTGTGTCTCTGGCCAAGGACAGCTCTGCCGCCCGCAACGGCCTCCTCACTCACCACTGCATCTGCGAGGTGAACGGCCAGAACGTCATCGGCATGAAGGTAGGGGCTGCGCACAGCCGGCAGTGCGGAACACGCCCAGAGTGCTCAGGATGTGGCCAAGGAGCTGTATGGAGCTGCCAGGGGATGATGGGCAGAGTTGGGCACCCACAGGACCCATCCACTCTCTCTTATAGGATAAGAAGCTCATGGACGTGCTGGCGGGCGCTGGGAACGTGGTCACGCTGACCATCATCCCCAGTGTGATCTACGAGCACATGGTCAAACGGTGAGACCACACGGCCATGGTGCCCACCCCCATCCTGCGAGACCACCGGGGCCTCCCAAGGGCCCCCTGGACTCCTTGCACTGAGGACCCGTCCCTGTGCACAGGCTCTCAGCAGGGCAGGTGAAATCAGCCATGGACCACTCCATCCCCGACCTGTGATGCGCTCGCTGCCGTCCCCGGGGCTGCCGCTGGACACTCGGATGGGCTGCGGAAGGGATGCTCACAGCACCCAAAGAAGAAGCACAAAGTCCCTCACCCCTCCAGAGGCTGCTGGGGCTCCTGGGGCACACAGGGGACCCACAATGTCCTATCCTCCCTCTTGTCGGTGGGGACAGGGCACATTTTGCCCCTGTCTTGGGGTCCCGGTGTCCCTGCTTGGGCTAGCGCCCGTCCGGGCAGACGCTGAAAGCTGGCTCCACCCAACGCAGACACAGACCCAGCGACGTTTATTACATCCACCACAGACAGCAAGTACAGGACAGGGCAAACGAGAAGGGGGTGGGGGTTTACAGCTTTTTCAGTTCTGTATTTAAAAAATATATTATATAGATTTGGTTTTTCAAATATATTCATTACATTTATTTCTTGGCAAAGCTTTGGATGGTCTAACAGACGTGTACACAGATCCACAAATACATTGCACAAGAGGCGCATATCCTAGCTCCGCTCACACCCACCGCCCCGGCTGCCCCCGCATCCCTCACCCCATGCACCCCAGCTCTGGCCGGGGGATGAGGGAAGTGTGGGGGATGCAGTTCATGCCCCTCCGGGGACCGCTGGATGCTGGCACGTGGAGCATCACCAGCTCCCAGGGCGGTGGAACGAGGTGGGGGGAACACAGTTTGTTCAAGTCACGAAGAAGCCACAGACATTCATGGGGTGGGAGCGCCTGGGGGAGCCCCCAGTCTGGCATCTCCCCAGCCCCCGCCGAGCAATCCTTGCTGTCTTTGCTTTTCAAAAAATAAAAAAGGCATTTTCATCCAGAGGCCACCAGCAAAGCAGGGATTCGGCTGTGTCGGGGCAGGCAAAGGCATCCTGCACCCCCTCGCTGCCTCCCCCAAAGGCACCCCCTCGCCCCAGCACAGGACGGTACCACCAGTACCACCAGCATCACCATGACAGCCCCCGGTGCTGGCAGCCAAAGCCAGGGATGGGGGTTCCCCCCAGACTTCCCCCCACCTCAGCTCCCCAACAACAGGGCTTCAGTCTGAACCCCCCCAAAAAAGTGAACATAGTGCAAAGCAAAGGGAGGGAGGGACCGAGGCTTCCCCAGGGCTGCTCAGCCTCGCTCCGTGGCACTGGGGGTGCAGCGGGAGATGCAGCCTGGTTCCATCCTGGTGGGGGGAGGCATCTCCCAGTGCCAAGCAGGGCCCGGGCCAGGACCCTGTCCTGTCGGAAGGAGTAGAACAGACACCAAAGCGGGTCAGCAGGCCAGGGTGAGGGTGCCCTGAGGGCTCTCACTGCTTCCCAAACCCAGTCCAGAGCCGGTCCCTGTGCCCAGGTGGGTTCCCACTGTCCTCCCTGCAGCCAGACCTCACTGTTGTGCTGCAACGTGCGCCAGGAGCAAGAAATGCACCCAGGGGAGCCCCACTGCAGCCCCCCATCTCTCCCCACTGCAGCCCCCTGGCTCTCCCTGCTGCAGCCCCTCAGCTCTCCCCAGTTCCAGGTGGCTCCTCGCCATCCCCCAGTGGTGGCAGGGCTGGCTGTGGGGCAGGGCAAGGACAACGAGTGCAATGCAGGGAGAGCACCCACCCTGGGGTGCAGCCCCCCTGCAGCCAGAGGCACTGGGCACTGGTTGGGCAGCAGCGTCCATCAGGCAGAGGGGTCGCAGTGTGATGCTTGGTGCCACATCCTGCATCGCTGCTTGGCACTGCTTCTCCAGCAACGGTCCCATCCCTCCTTCAGGACAATGGAGCTGGGGGGGGACACCACGCCCCCACAAACCCACAGACCCCTCCAGCCCCTTCCCACCCCTGGGGGTGCACAAGGACTCAGAGCCGACAAAGGACCCCGGCAGAGTGGGAACACACCGGGGCTTTACAATCAGCGGTCGGGTCCGTGGGGTGGGCAGGGGGCACCTGGGGGGGGTCAGGGCTGGGTGCTGCCCCCGGGGCTGGCGACAGGGCGACAGCCCATCCTGCGGATGGAGTGGAGGGCGACGGTGCAGCAGCCACGCAGCAGCGAGCTGATGTTGTAGATAGGCTGGCCCTGCCGGCGCTGCGAGCGGCACAGCCAGGCCACTGTGGGCACTGCGGGCACCACCACCGCCAGCAGATCCACGATGAAGTGGCGGCTCCAGTAGCTCTTGGATGTGGCGGCCTCACAGCCAGTCACCTCTGTCATCTCCTCCTCTGCCACGCAGGCGATGGCCACAGAGGGGCTGGCGCTGGGGGGTTGCCGCACCGCCGGGTTGCAAGGGGCACCCACCTCAGCACCCACCATCACGGCGTCGGGCTCAGCCACCAGCACGTCCGTGGTCCCAGTGGGGTTGGAGAGCTCGGGGCCAGGGATCACGTCTTCCATCTCGGAGACCCAGGCCGAGGTGGGGCTGCCTAAGCTGCAAGCCTGGGACTTCATCACCTTCTCCAGGATGGTGTCCAGGTCGGGCTGGCAGGGCACAAAGTCTGTTTGGATGGCCCGCTCCTGCATGCAGCTGGCCTGCACCCCGGCCTCCACGCTGCCCCGCAGCCCCAGCAGCTTCTCATAGGTAGAGCTGGGGGGCAAGCGGGCACCGGGCTCGCCCTCCCCCTCCAGCGGGTCCGTGTGGCCGGGAGCCTCCTCTGCCCCGACGAAGCCGCTGTCGGCCCCCTCGTCCAGCGAGATGGTCTGCGAGCCCCCCACGTTGCGGTCCCCGGCGCCCTGGTCGCTCAGCTTGGTGTAGGTGGAGCTGCGGGTGAGGGATCGGGCTGGGGACCCCCCAGCTGACTCGCCGGCACCCTCCTCCTTCAGCGCCCCATTCTGCGCCACTTCCATGCTGTGCAGCAGCGTCTCCAGCTTCTTGTTCTGGATGTTGATGTCCACGAAATACTTCTGGAGCCCCTTGTCCTTCTCCAGCAGGTTGTTCTTCACCGTGTCGATGACTTGCTTCAGCTGCTTGATCTCCTTGCGGGCCTCCTTCAGTGCCAGCTGGGCTTCCACGCGGTGGCACTCCTCCTCGATCCAGTCCTCCTGCATCCGTGACAGCTGCGTCTTCAGGTCCTCGATCTCAGCATCCCTGAGAGAGATGGGGAGGGCACCACCATGGTGCTAAGAGGGCTGTGGGGTCAGCTCTGGCCTTGTGTGCCCAGCACCGAGTTGGAGCCAGATCACCCAGTAACACCCATGCCTGGGACCCAGGGATGGATCCAGGGGCCTGGGGCCTCTTGGGAGGGATGCTTGGGGACCTTCAGGAAGGATGCTCAGGGACCCTTCCTGGGAGGGGATGCAGAGCCCAGGGCTCCCGAGGGCTGTGTGGGGCCAGACAGGTGCCCTGGGCGGGCGCGTGGCAGCTGTCACGCCGGCGAGGACGTGCCTAAGCCTGAGAGGAGCAGATGGGGATTAGCCACTCTCTGACGCTGAAATTCAGAAAAAGCGTGGCAGAGCCTGAACTGGGGGCACAGGGAAGGGCACAGCCAGCGCAGGTGGGACCTATGGGCTCTGTGTCCCCTGGATCCACAGCTTCCCAGTGGGATGGGCAGCAATGCCAGATGCCTGTGTACCTGCAAAGCCATGAACCTGCAACCTGGGCAGGAGCCCGAGGACAAGGGGGGGTGCTGGGATCTGAGAAACCCCAGAAGGACCAGTTCCAGGCGGAAGCTGCCACCACAGGTCGTGGGGTTGGGACTCCGGCAGCTCCTGTGCTGGGCTGGGCTGTGTCTCCTGCCCCACTCTCACCTGTCCTGCAGCCGCTCCTGCGTGTCCTTCAGGCGAGCTTTCAGGTGCCTGATGCAGACCTCCTTCTGCTGCAGGGGGGTCAGGTACTGCTCCGGCGTCGGTGGCTTTATCCCATGGTTGTCACTGCAGAGGTTGTACTTGGACGAGCGTCTGCAGGGACACAGCTGTCACCCATCCGCTGGGGCCAGCAGATGGACTTCTCGGGGTGTGCAGCCCCAGAGGGCACCCCAAAGGAGCCCTGCGGGTGTCTAAGGGTGCTCTGCTGGCAGTGGGAGAGTGGGTGCAAGCCCTGACCCCACTGGCACAGCCCCAGGACAGTGGGTGCATGAGCAGAGCAGGAGAGGGCGGGCGCTGAGGGCTCCACGTGCCCAGAGTGAGCATTTCAGGGAATGGCAGATATGGATGGAGACCCCATGGTGGGAGCAGCCCTGTTAGGGACAGAGGTGGAAGATGGGTAATAGGAGGGATGGAGCAGGTCTGGAGCTGGTGGCTGTCCTGCTCCTGGAGAGCAAGCTGGACCATCCACCATCTGCTCCAGGCTGGGACAATAGTGGCACATCCAGACCCTCCTTGTGCTGCCACCAGGATGGATGAGGTGACGTCCCTGGCCCAAAGCCCAGGACAGCACAGAGAGCAGGGGCTGGGCAGGGTCAGGGCTGCATGTCAGGGGGGGAGGCACACAGAGCTGTGCGCAGCACAAGACGCTCCTGCATTGCAGCAGGGTTGACCGAACCCCTTGTGCATGGCAGCAGGGAGGTGGGTACTCTGTGCATGGAGCAGGGCAGCCCCAAACCGCCGTGCATGGTGGCAGCAGCCCAGCCAGCACCAGCAGCCTCCAGCCAGAGACGTAACCATCGCTTTGGGAGCAGCCAAGCAGGACCGTGACCTTGCAACACCCCACAGCCGCAGCACAGCCACACATTCCCTGCCGCAGCGTGCACCAGGTTACCCTTGCGCCCATCATATCTCCCAGATGTGATGCCACCTCTGGGAGCTGCCAGGGAGCTGGGGATGGGCAGGAGGAGCTCAGCCCAGGGATGGCCTGAAATGCCAGTGCAAGGCTGGTGCTGGTGCCTGTCCTGAAGCTCAGGGCTTGCCCCACAGCTTGGTCCAGGCTTTTTATGCCCCGAGTGCACTGGGAGCTCCCTGCTGAGAAGCCAGGCTGCCCTCTGCTCTCACCAGACCTCTGCCAGGCAGCATGAAGGGATGGAAACGAAGATCTTGTCCATCACACCTTTGATCCCAAAGGACTCTGGGTGCTTCTCAGGGTGCAGGAGCAGAGGGAGGGACGCGTGCAGCACACAAGCCACAGCCAGGGCAGGACGGGGGGGAAGCAGATGGGGTGCCAGGCTGGCAGGCGGCGGGATGGGCAGGGAGAAGACAGGACAACAGAGAGTTTTGGAGGATGGTGGGGGTCTTTGCGAGACACACCAGCGGCTCTGCCCGCTCCAGCTCCCCCAGCTGCCAAGGCCACAGCCTCGCTCCACCAGCTCCTGTTCCCGCAGGGCATCAGCACTGGCAGCACGGGTGCTGCTCCCCCTGCCTGGGGCACCCGGCAGCCACTCTGGGGCCACGGGTGATGGGTTACCTTGGGGTGGGGCTGCTGTCGCTGCCCTTGCAGGAGCCAGAATTGCTGCTGCTGCTCAGCGAGGAGGTGCCGTAGGTGTCCCTCCCGGGGGGCGAGGGGCGCCTGGAGGCAGGGAGAAGAGGCTGTGTCTCAGGCCGAGTGGCTGAGGGCGCTGAAGACTTAAAGAAGGAGGCAAAGCCACTCCGTCCATAAAGCCCGCGACTGCCAACCACCACACCGAGAACACACAAGACAAAAGGACAAAACAAACAGCAGGGATCAAAATGGCACGGACATGGTGACAGGCACAAAGGCAGGGCTGGGGGGGCTGCCCACCCACTCTCCCCGCCCAGGGTGGCAACCCCAGGATGCTGGCACAGCATCCCTGCATCCCAAGGAGCTGTAGGGAAGCCCCCTTGGAGCTTGGTCCCAGAAGAGCCTGAGCTACCCCACTGCCAGCGCAGTCCCCAACCCTGGGCAGGTCTGCTGTGAGAACAGGCGGAGAGAGTTGGGGTTGTTCAGCCTGGAGAAGAGAAGGCTCCAACGAGACCTTAGAGCAGCCTCCCAGCACTGAAAGGGGCTTCAGGAAAGCTGGGGAGGGAGTTCTTCCAAGGGTCTGTAGTGATAGGACGAGGGGGAACAGCTTTAAACTGAAAGGGGGAAGATTTAGATTAGACATGAGGAAGAAATTCTTCACAATAAGGGTGGGGAGGCCCTGGCCCAGGTTGCCCAGAGCAGTGGTGGCTGCCCCATCCCTGGAGGTGTTCAAGGCCAGGCTGGATGGGGCTTTGAGCCCCCTGACCCCGTGGGAGGTTTCCCTGCCCATGACAGGGGGTGGAACTGGATGGACTTTGAAGTCCCTTCCAACCCAAACCATTCCATGAGTCTATGATTTGCCCTCTTGCTCTGCCTGGTGGCAGCCAGCACCTGGGTAACGGCAGCCCACGTCACAGATGTATTTGGAAGGGAATAAATGTTTTTTTCCCTCTCTCCCTCTTGCTCTTTATCTCTGCAGCTCAAGGAGAGGCTTTCCAAGGGATAAGACACCTTCCAGCTTTACTGCCCCAACCCCAGCACCCTTGAGGTGCTGCCAGGGCCCTCACCCACCACCTGCCTTTGCCCAGACGGACAGAGGTGTCGGTCCCAGCTGCAGCAGAGCCGGATGGGGGGCGCAGTGCTTGGGGGCTGCATGCACAGTGGGGAAGTGCTGTGCAGTGACATGCAACCCCTCAAAAGCCGGGCTGGGGATTCGTGCTGCAAAGTGGCAGCTTGTGGTGAAGGTGGGGATCATTCCCTCCCTGCTGCCAGCTGGGAGAAGTGCTGGTGGGCAAGCATCGCTGCCCGGTCCCGGGCGCGAGAAGCCGAAGCATATTCACCTTCGTGATCCGGTGGACGAGCGTCTGCTCCCCGGCAGAGACATCGCTGCGGGGCCGTGGGTCCTGGGCACAGTGAAACTGCGGGGTAAAGGCAACAGAGAGAGGTGATGGCAGGGAAATGGCCCTGGTGGAAAAGGGTCTTCTCCCAGGGGGTGGTGGAGCACTGGAACAGCTTCCAAGGGAAGCAGTCACGGCACTGAGCCTGACAATATTCCAGAAGCATTTTGCAAACACATGGTGTGAATGTTGGGGTTGTCCTGTGCAGGGACAGGAACTGGATTCAATGATCCCTGTGGGTCCCTTCCCACTCAGGTCATTCTATGGTTCTATGATCAGTTTAGACCCTGGAGCCACCCATCCAGGGACAGATGTGGACTGCAATCCCTGCACATCTGGGCACTGGGATGCTGGGTTCTATCCCGGCAGGGCACACTGTGGGCACAGGGCGAGGGCTTTCTTCATTTATAAGGCGATGGTACCCGACCATGTGCTGCTCATCTTCCCTCCCAGCAGGCAGTTGCCTACAGCAACGCCTTTGCTCCATCCTCTTGGACTAAAGACCCTTTCCCATCAGCCTCCAGGTGCAGGACAAGCTTTCTGCTGACGCCAGGTCCCTATCTGAAGTGAGGTCTGGTGCAGGGACACACAGAGCCTGCAGTGGTGGCATCACTCGACGAAGAGCTGGGAGCAGGGCCCTGACTCCCAGCCCCGCATCTCACAGGGTTTCTGCCCGGGCAGGTGGCTCTTCCCCATAGCAGTCTGGGTGCCTGCTTTTCCTTGACTAAATCAGAATCACCCATTCACCAGCAAAACCAGGTGAGGAAGCACAGATCCCTGCATGATGCGGCAGTAGCTAATCCCTCGGGAAACACAGAGCCCATTCTCCTGTCAATAAATAGGCCAGATCCAAAGGCTTTGTAGCGAAGGGCAGGAGCTGCTCGAGAAGGCAGCAGCTCGGGTGCATGTGGGGATGTGAGCTGCTGCAGCTACGGAAAGCATCTGCTCAGCACCTCATCCCCCCAAGCAACCCATGGCACCACTGCGATGCTGCACCACGCTCAGGTATTGCCCAGGCAGGAGGCACCGTGTGGGACCCCCCCATCCCTGAGCCCAGTCACGACGCCCTGTTTATCTCAGATTTTGGCAGTTCCAGCCCAGAGCGATGTGAGCGATGGAACCAGCCAGAGGAAAATTGATGGGTGATCAGAAACCTTAAGTGCTGCTCGGCCCTGGTCCAGGGGAGTGCGAGAAACAGGACAAGACAGGGAGGCAGAGACAGAGAGGGGAGCACAGGCAGCTCACCCCGATACAGCCTTTCACATTTACCACCCTAGGGCTGTTTTTTCCAGGCTATATCCTGCCCAGTGCTCAAAGCCCACCACATCCAGCCCAGGCCTCTCCTCTGCCAGGATTCACCACTCTCTGATCCCCAAATCAGAAGAGCTCGGAGAGCTGGAGCAGAGTAGCTGGTGATGTGCAGCCACAGTGAGCCCCCAGCCCCAGCAGGCACAGTGCCCCCCACTATGGGGGTGCCAGCACCCCAGGACCCAGAAACTGGGATCTGGGGGTCCTGCTGCTCCCCTCTGAGATGGACATGCTGGGGAAGGACCTGGGCAGGGGGAAGCAGTGCTCTGTCCTGCTGGATAAATGCTTCGGATAAACAGCACGCACAGCCGGGTGGCTGCGGGCTTTGCTAATGCAGCAGCGTGAATCAGCATCCAGCGCGAGAGCCGAGCGTGGCTCCAGCACCAGCACGAGCATCCTCTGCTGCGGCACAGCCCAAGCTCCAGCAATGGGACCCCTTGAGCTGGGAGACGAGGAGAGCCCATCCCTCGCTTTCCGTGCTGCAGTTGCTCCCGGAGCAGCTCTCAGGCAGGGCTTTAGGGAGATTTGCGGCCACAGGGATTAACTTCTGGCTCCCTCACAGTCCCAGGCCCTGTGCCCTACTCCAACACAGCCCAGCATTGTCACTGCCTCCTGCTCTTCCCAGCACAGAAAGGTTATCTGCACACAAAGTTGCTCTGCTCGGGGGTCCCTCTGCTCTCCTCGCCAGCGCTGGGGGGGTTAATGTAGCACCAGAGTCCGGCACACGGGCTGGTACCCCATGCTGCACCCCAGGCACCTGCCCCAGCACCCGCAGATCCGAGCAGTTCTGTGGGGAAGCCTGGCTTTGGCCTTGCCAGCTTCGTTCCTCCTCCTGCTACTGCTGCAGACTTGCCTGGCACCCACATTGAGGCTCGACGCCTCTCGCCGCGCCAGCAGGTTTAGAGGGTGAGAAATGCTGAGCAGCTCTGTGCTGCTGCCACAGGGAGCCCAGCTAAGGTCTGCCAGCGGGCACCGAAACCCTGCGGTAGGAGAGCACCATCCTGCACCCCGAACATGCTGGGCTGTGCATCCCCTTCCAGGCAGGCACCAGCTTTGCCTCACCAGGCTGCCCCAGGAAGGCCTGAATTCAATCATTGGTAAAAAATTATCACTGCGTTTATTCCCAGAATGGGCCATTTCAGTCTCCCCAGGCACCTCACCATGCCCAAAGGTGCCAAGGACAGGCAGGCTGGGCAGGCGCAGCACTAAAGCTGAACATGCACCTTCCCACAGGGTTTGTGGCTACTCTGCCTCTAAAGGCAGAGGGAATTACTTATTGGCACCCAGAATTCCCACTATCGCATGGACTGGGATGAGCATCTACAGTGTAAAGGGAGCCTCACCAGGAAAGCAAGAAGATATCCAAGAGTATCTTATCACATTGGAAATGCAAGAGAGGGAGAAGCAGTGATTTTGGGTGATTTAAAGGGTTCTGCTCTGGCAGCAGGGCTGCCCCTGCCATCCCGCAGGACCCATGCCCACCTGATCTCCCTGCAACACCCACACTCCTGGCTCCAGCGCGCTGCCGCAGCCACTGGTCCATTAAGCATCAGGGAAAACACATGGCGAGGGAATGAAGCATATTCAAAGATGAATAACCATGTCCTTGAGTGCAACGCATGCTCTCCAGCAAGGAAGGCAACAGCAGCTGCAAGGCCCAAGAAACACAAGGGAGTAACCAAGAGCAGGTCTATAAAACCCAAACCCAAGCTAACAGACTGGCACTGGGGCTGGAGTTGGAGCAAGGCTGCAAGGACAAGCGGGAAAGGAGGAATCCCATTAAAACACAGGAGTAGAGAGCAACCCAAGCCAGGGCAGAGGGCGGGTAGGCTCATTGCTCCATGTCAGAAGCATCAGAGATGGGGCCAGCAGAGCTGCTCACAGCCCACCCTGTGCAGGTAAGGCAGCTCCTATTCAGGATGGGGACAAACCCCCCAAAATGAAGATTGCAACCTCAGCAGCGAGAGAGGAAATCCATAGGGCCAGAGGACAATGCACCACTGCCAGCAACTCCGGTCTGCAAACCCCAAGTCCTGCAAAGGGGGGATGAGATGTAGCCAGGTCTCATGTGCCAGCTGAAAGTTGGTGTGGGAAGGGATTCCCTCCACCTTATTTTCATCTTCACAGAATGAAGAACATGGGGAACTTCTTGCAGGACAGAGAAGGAACACAGGAGAATCTCTTTCTTGTGGGTTGATCCTTATGGAACTGACAAGAACAGCTTGTGCTCCAGGAGAGGGGATGCGTCAGCAGCACAGGCTCCGGAGAGACCCTGAGCAGCAATAACCCAGCATCAGAAACAGGCGCTGAGCCCAGCAACACAACCTGCCAACGCTGATCCCTAGATCCAAAGAGTTCATCTGCGCACCATTACCCAACGGTGATGCGCAGTCCTAGCTCTGTAGCACGGTCCGGGTGAGTGCAGGGACACCAGGAGTGATGGTAGGGTGACCAGGGGAGTGCCAGCTTGTCCCCATGTCATGGGAACACCAATGGACCCTGCCCAGCCCAGCACCTCTGCAGCTGCTCCTGCTCCCCAGGGACGCTGGTCTGACCATCCCTTTTTTACAAGGGCCTGTAGTGATAGGATGAGAGGGGAACAGCTTTAAACTGGAAGGGGGAAGATTTAGATTAGACATGAGGAAGAAATTCTTCACAATGAGGGTGGGGAGGCCCTGGCCCAGGTTGCCCAGAGCAGGGGTGGCTGCCCCATTCCTGGAGGTGTTCCATGCCAGGTTGGATGGGGCTTTGAGCCCCTTGATCCAGTGGGAGGTGTCCCTGCCCATGGCAGGGGGTTGGAACTGGATGGGCTTTGAGGTCCCTGCTAACCCAAACCATTCCACGATTCTATGATTCTATGGTCCGCCTTATCCTAGAGCCAGAGACCACACTGCAAACCACCTCTAGGTGTTTCAAACCACCCAGCAGGTCAGGCAGGATGAACACTGCCCATTGCAAGATCTAATGCTCTCACCTGGCGTCACTGACAGGCAAACTCCCTGCACATCTCCTGCAGGGTTCAGGTCCCACCAGATCTCAGCTCCAGGCAGGGCTTAGGTGGCTGCTACTCCCCACTCCTGCACCAGTAATGACATCCAGCACCGACACCCCTGGCCGTAGCATGTGCCATGTCCCCACCAGTGCAGGTTGCCCAGCTGGCCTCCTACTGGCCCCTGGAGCCCAGAGCCCCCGCCATTGTCCTGGGGTAGGTGACACCATGGACCTTCAGCTGCTCCTGAGATGCACCTCCTGGTGAGTCCCCAGTTCCTGCTGGCCACACAGGGGATCTGAGGCACTGCTGACCCACAGATCCCACCACGATGAAGATGCCAAGTGAGACGAGTGGCAGAGCAGCAGCAGGGTGATGACAGAGCACCAGCAGAGCACCCCGAGGCTCAGCTTGGTGCCCCATGGGAGGACTGCCACAAGAATCCACTTCTTACTGGATCCCCAGCTGTGCCAGTGATGGACAGACACTTCTGGGCAGGTCTCGCTCTTCCTAGAAGCTTCCTGCACGGAAATGGGGCCACAGGACCCCTGGAGAAACTCTCGCCATTGACTTGGTGAACTCTGACCATTCCTCAACCTGTTCCTCCAGAGGTTTTGCAACTGCAAGGCTCTCGCTTCTGCAGCGTCTCCCTCTGCTCAACTTCTGACAGGCTTAGGAGGCACCGGCTGCAGCGCTGGCCCGAGCAGCCCCATCAAGCTCATCCCGTGCCCATGGGGAACACACACAGATAGTGCCAGAGCAACCCTGTTCAGCAGCTCTCAGCACGCAGCCGCCACTGCATTTCCCTGCATTTCTTGCTCACTGCTTCTTTTGTCGGGGTTCCCATCACCCTGCCCGCTGCCAGATTCCCTTGTTTTCCTTGACGCATCCTGCGTTAGGAGCATTTTGCGACAATAGCACCAAGCCCAAGTGTCTAAGAGCAGCTTTACCACTGCTGAGATACCTCGAGAGAAGAACCATGTCCGGCACACACCGGCGGGTGCCTTCCCTGCAGGTCCTTGCCCGTATTTCCAGTCTTCCAGTGCTAACAAGATTAAAAGCAGACAGCAACAGGGGGAGGGAAATCACAGCTTCATTTTTCCGGGGAACAAAAAGGGCTCCCAGGGAGAGCTCCCTGCCTTTGCAATGCAGGCTCTGCTTTTCCTTCACACTAAAAATAAGCAAAGCTCTGAGCATGGCAAACGACCAAACAACTAGACTGGGGACAAAGTGTTGTGTCCCCAGGACTGTGGTAAGGCAAATAGTGTGGGAAAAGGACTGGGATGGGTGGGAAGAAGCAGGATCCAGCAGCTGGGGCTGCTGTCAAAGCTGGGAGAAGTGTGGGCTCAGCATCACAGGGCAAACACTGGCTGCCTGGCATGCAGTGTTGGCCGTGCCCGTGCTCTGACTGCTGCCACAGGGGATTTTTTGGGAGCCTGGCTCCTGAGGAAATTCACTGACTAAATGGGAAGAATTGAGGTCAGCCTTTCAGGACCAAGAGCTGCTTTGCTCCTGCTTGGGAGTTTCCAAGGAAGCTGTGACACCTCCAGGGGCTGGCAAACCCTGCTTCAGCAGAGCTTCACTTGGGTGCCGGACAGCGGAAGGTGCTCCAGTTCATGCTAGAGCAAAGTGCTTGGGGCAAGTGCAGGGACAAAACACACAGGGTGCTTATGCAACACCACCAGAAAAATCAATTCTGCTAAGAGTGGTTGGATCCTGTAATGAAACACCGGAGCATCTCCTTTTATTCCCTTGTTTGTTCTAAACTGCTGAGCTGACACCCAGAGATTACAGGAAAACAGAGCCCATTGGAAAAGCTCGAGTTATGCAGCTCATCGCTTTTCCAGCTGACCTGACTGCAGTGCCAAGCAGGGAGGCTGCAATTCCTGACCCTCAGTAGCTAAAAATAAGGTGTCAGACCAGAGAGAACAGCCTGGTCTGTTGCTGCAGCCTCTGGAGGCGAAGGAAAAAGGGAAAAGAGCTCCATGACAAATGCTGGAGCAGCAGCAATGGGAACAGGAGCAGGATGCTTGGGATGCAGAGCCAGGGCTGGGAAGGGTGTCAGGCTAGGGATGCGTGTGAGGATGCCCATCCTGTGCGGGGCTCTGCTCGGAGCCGAGCTCTGGCAGGCAGGAGGAAGAGCCCCCTCCTTCAGGATACACAGGCAAAAAACATGGAAGGGAAATCCAGCTTCCAGGACAACAGCTGCTCCTCCCCTCCGCACCCCCACGCGGTCTCAGCGGAAGCCGGGCTCCCGTACCCACCATCCACCTTGAACCCAGGCTGGGAAAGACGGTGGTCACAGCGCATTCTCTCTGGGTCTCTGCACTACTGGAATGGCCTACTTTAAAAACCCACCCCAGCACTCATCCCAGCCTGCTGCAACACTGCCAGGGTGCAATCACAGTAAGAGCCCCCTCCAAATCCCCCCAGGCAGGGTCCTCTGCAGCCCTGGAAATCAGGATTGCACCTTCTTGCCCAAGGTCACGGCCCAACGCACCCATTGCCAGGGAAGGGGGGGGACGCCGGGGTTTTATAAGCACGACATGCACAGCAGTGGTTTCTGTGTGACAACCGGGCAGCACTGACCTTGCGGGGAGGAGAGAAAGGGAGCACTCAGCTCATCAGTCAGCTTGTGTGTGTCCTGTATCCCTTCTGAGAGGGAGCATTAAATAATACAACCTCGGTTGCACCACTGCTCCGGTTCCTGCAACGCCCCATGGTGCCGGGAGACACGTTGGGATGCTGTATGAGCAGATGTGGGTCTGGTGCATGCAGGGAGGGTCTGGGACATGTGACGTGGGTCTGGTGTGTGCAGGGATTGTCTGTGCATGTGATGTGGGTCTGGTGCATGCGGGGAGGGTCTGGTGCATGTGATATGTGTCCGGTGTGTGCAGGGAGGGTCTGGTGCATGTAGGGAGGGTCTGGTGAGTGCACTGCAGGTCTGGTGCATTTGAAGTGTGTCTGATGCATGCAGTACGGGTCTGGTTCATGTGATGCAGCTCTAGTGTATGTAGTGTGGGTCCAGGCACACGCAATGTGGGTCTGGTGCATGGTGTGGGGGTCCGATGCATGCGATGGGGGGCTGGTGAGTGTGACATGGGTACAGCACATGCCATGGGGGGCTGGTGCCTGTGATGTGGGTGTGGTGCATGCAATGTGGGGTCCAGTGCATGCCATGAGGGGTTGCTGTCTGTGATGGGTGTCTGTTAAACATGATGCGTGTCTGGTGCACGTTATGTGGGTCTGGCAGACGTGATGCACGTCTGGTGCATGCTGTGTAGGTCTGGTGCATGCGATGGGGGCCCGGTGTATGAGATGCAGGTGTGCTGCAGGCCCACTGCGTGACCCACCCCAAGCATCCCCTGCCCCGTGGACCCCCTTCCCCGACGCTGCAGCCCAAAAGGATGAGCCAGGCGGCCCCGTGCCCCCCGCGCCCCTCTCCCCGCTTACCTGCGCGGGGCCCTGCTGGGGGCCGGGGCGGCAGCGCCGGTGCGGGGCTGAGGGGGGGCTCAGCGACCTGCGGGGAGGTAGAGAGCGGGCGGTGAGCGGCGGCAGAGACCCCCTGACCCCCCCTAAACCCCACGCCCGTCTCCCCTCCCTCCCTCCCCCCCCATCACCTGCGCCGGCCTCCATGGGTGCGGCGGGATGAGGGATGCAGGGATGCAGGGATGCAGGGCTGGACGCAGGCAGGGAGGGAGGGATGAGCCTCGCAGCTGCGTAATTTGCCTCCCTCCTCTGCGCTCTTAAAGCGACGGCGGCGCGGGTGCCCACCCTCCCCCCCCCGCCGGGTTTTCCCCTGTTTCCATGGAAACTCCGCTTCGCGGGGGGCAGCTCCGCACCCAAATTAATCCAGTTTGTGCGGTCCCTGTCCTTTGCCCGGCTCCTCTCCCCGCGTAACCCCGAAGGAAGAAAGAGGAGGAGGAGGAAGAGCAGCAAGGGTCACCCGGCCCTTGGAACCCCATCCTCATCATTCTCATCTCACCTGTCCAATTCCAAGGACATCCGTGTGCTTAATTAATGGTGCATTTTCGTAAGGTAAAATAAAGGTGGTTGCCCCATGTCCGTACCTGCGGGTTGGTCCAGTGGGAGCGGGACGGCCAGCGCCAGGAGCAAAGGGCAGGGAGCCTCAGCAGCACCAATTTGGGTTGGAAAAGAGTTTTAAGATCAAGTCCAACCATAAACCCAACCATCACAGAACCCTGTCCCCGAGCACCACATCCCCATGGCTTTTGAACCCCTCCAGGGATGGAGATTCCACCGCTGCCCTGGGCAGTCTCTGCCAGTGCTTGACAACCCTTTCTGCAAAGGAATATTTCCCAATATCCTGGCTAAACCTCCCCTGGCACAACTTGAGGCCATTTCCTCTCAGCCCATCCCTTGTCACCTGGGAGAAGAGCCCAACACCCAGCTCACCACAGCCTCCTTTCCAGGAGGTGCAGAGAATGATGAGATCTCCCCTCAGCCTCCTCTTTTCCAGGCTAAACAGCCCCAGGCCCCTCAGCCACTCCCAGAAACTCTGGGCTCCAGACCCTTCCCCAGCTCCGTTCCCTTCTCCACACACGCTCCAGCAGCAGCATGGCATGCCTCATCGCTTCAGCGCAGGCTGGTTGCTCATGGTACTCCGTACAAGTCTCCTTCTGTCGCTGTCGAGCTTAACCTTTCCCAATTATTTAATGGGCAAACATCCAAGGTGAAAGTGCTCGGGAGCCACCAAGCCAGTTACTGTGCCTCCAGCATCGCACTGGTCTGACAGCCGAGGGCAGCGGCAGGCTCCCCTCCAGCGACTGGGAGAAGGGGGAGCTGCACACGTACTCGTGTCACAGATGCACACAGATCATCCAACCTGTCTGCCCACACATGGACTTACGGAGAGAGATTGCTCCTGAGTCAGCAAGGCTGGAGCAGAACCGATTCCTCGTTCAGATCTGGACCAGGGTCCCACAGCTGAGCATGGCCAGTGGGGGTGAAACCTCAAGGCCCCGTCTCACCCTGTGTGAAGGGACACAGAGGTAGCCACTCGCCAGCACTCTGTGCCTCCCTTCTCCCTCACAGGCTCCTTTTGGAACTCCCCTGCTCTCCTTTCTGAGTTCCGACAAACCTGTTTGGTAAATACGCACCAGTCTTCCTTCCAGGACTATTTCCTGCATGGTTTGCACCTCATTTATTCTGAAACACAGGCCGGTTTTGATGTATATATCTCCTGCCTCTCATTTGTTCCTGCCTGCCTCCAGCCTCCTTTTGTTTCCCTCTTTCCTGGCGAATCCAAGGCACAGCCTCTCTCCTCGAAAGGAAAATTAATGACTTATCGCATATTCTGCCACGGATATGCTCTCTCCCTGTGGCGCAGCAGCAGCTCCAGTATGAGATGCAATGTCATTTCAGTGAGCTTTTGAGGGAGGAAAACTGTTTCTCCTCCCCTGCCCAGCCTGCAGTGCTCCGCTTCGCGGGATGCATGGCATGGTGCCCTGCCCCATGGAGCAGGAGAGATGCAGTGTGCCAGGGTAGTTAAGGCTGCCGTGGGGAATGAGGGAGATGCTTCCGCTCCTCTTTCTGCCCCAGGCTTGCTCCCAGGGTGCTGATAACCAAACCTGTTCCTCACCCTGGGGCTCAGGCTCCAGAATAAATCTGCCAGGCCTGGCCCCAAAGAGGGAAGGGGAAGGAGCTCCCCCTCAAGTGCAGCCATGGCCAAAGCAATTCCTTGTGTTCCTGCAGATAAGGAAAAACAAGCACGAACAGGGCCAGACACAGGGGTGCAGCGGAGGTGAGCAAACACCTGGAAAGCCAGGATGACATCATCATCCACCCATTCCCAGTTCAAGAAAATCACTGCCTTCCCTTTCAGAGAAGGGAAACCCAGAGGAGAGCTCAAACAGATGCCAGTTTCGATCCTTCAGAACCAAGGAGTGCAGGAAACATTGTCTTGGGATTTTTATTGATTTTGTATTAAAAGGTGGATATTCCAGCAGTGCTGTAACAATCTGGAATGCAGAACACATGCAACCATCTCCTGTAGCACGGGTCTGACAGAACCAAACCCACTACCCTTCCCAAATGACAGGAAGAGTGCAAACACTTATCCTAAATTCAATAAAAATGCAAAGAAACAGTAATGTTTCAGTTTAACACCCAGTTTTAAATAGGCCTACACATAAATAACAACATCAGTCCTTACTTAAACATACTCTGTGAAGTCTAAAATTGTGGGATTTCCAGGGAGCAGGATTTCTTCCTGCAGCCTATGTGTCTCTTCCTGGGAGAATGTAACTTCGTATCTGAACATGTGAAAGATGTTGGAGCCAGGAGCACCCCAGACCTTAAATATCAAAACCTGAATATTATTTGAAAGGAATAATAATAGAATTTTCTGATGGCGAGACCCTAACGGACTTATTGTGCTGCTGATGTTCGGTAGTCAACATACACAAGCCCTGTTAAAAATAACAGGGCAGCTGGTCTCCAAGGAAGGTTTCTAAGGTCGTCCATATAATCACTCCCGATGCAAATCCCTGCTGTAAAATATGCATTTTAGAGACATTTTATTAACAGAATAGCTAACTGCTCATTACAGAAACACCGACATCATGAAGGAACGCGCTGGGGAACGCCCCAGGAACTGACACGGATGCAGCCCACTTGCACAAGCCAGCGACTTTGAAAAAAACAAAACGAAAGTACGCTCTGCTCTATCCCCATGGTTTGATGGCTCTGTCAGCCAGGGTCCAGGAACGACACTAGCTGAAAAATGCAGGATAAGATTGGTGTTTTGTAGCTGATCCATACGCCACTCAGTTTCAGCAAATGTTGAACCTGGGGCCAACGGTAGCTGTGATGTCAGCAAAGGGAGTGCTCTGATCAAGCTCAATAACTGACTGCTTCTTCAGAACAAGGAATATGTAAAACTTGGCTGCAGCTTCTTTCCGGTTGTTTTTCCAACAGAGCTCCTGAAGACTGAAAGACCTCAGGCCTGACTGCTTCAGGTACTGCACAAGGGAACAAAAGAAATGGGTCAGGCCAGCTTCCCTGACAGTAAAACCAGCTCCTATCAAGTCCGAACTGAAGAGCGCTGCGGTGTGAGCCTCTGCTGCTCGAACACCCTGAGTAGGACCCTATTGTGGCATTGGTATTTATGTGAGTGGCTCTTAATGTTCTATCAGCGTAGCACTGGTAGTCCCTGCATGTGTTACTAAAATCTCCCTGTGCCCACAGTTCCACTAAATTCAGTGGAGCTGCACTGAAGCCGGCAACAGAGCACAGCTAGAGTGGCTTCCTTCATTCCAACCAGTAAGAACTATGGTTTTCCCTATTCCATAGGCATAGGCATTTCAGTCTCAGTCTGCTAAGCGTTACTGTTGCTGCGTTTAAATCGCTACACATATATTTAAGTTTTTATTCATGGGCATTCATAGAATAACAGAATGGTTTGGGTTGGTAGGAACCTTAAAGTCAATCCAGATCCAACCCCCTTGTGTTGCACAGAACCTTTGAAATGTGTTCACATTAAGTGAAAAAAAATCAAAATAAAACAAACCCCAAGAAGACCACAAAGTCAAATGCTGGCCATAAGGAAAAGAGAGGCTTGCACCAAAGACTGGTGTGCACTACAGACAAACCCCACTCCTGATGCCTCCCTGCCCATAGTTGGATTTTTCCATCACCTTCCTCCAAAATCCAGCACAAGTACCTGTAAGGTTTTTAATAACTGAAGAGTTCTTTTGCTCCATCTTATTTCTTCATTGTCTTTTCCGCTTCTTGTTAGGTCCTTGAGAGGAAATAGAGGAGAAGGTTAGACAGCACAGGTATAAAGTAACATACCATGACGAGATAAAGACAAGAGTTCTAGCACAATTGAAAATCCAACTGGAGCCAGGCATTTTGATGGCTGTACTCGGGACATCTGGGATCTCTGGCACCTCTGCAGTCACGTGAGGCTTTGTGAAGCAGAGCAGAGAAGGTTTACTATGTTCTTTCTGCTACAGAGAGATCAGACACAACAAGAGGTCAAGCGCTATGAAATGGTCCCACTGGGCCTTGGGGACGCAGCCTCACATGATACCGTTCTGCACAACTAGGTTTCCGGCAGTATGGGTACTGGTCAGGGGCCAGAAAGGATGCTTAGAAATTTGGCTTTAGATTTTGGGCTGAATCTCAGTAGTCGACAGCAGTTGACTCCCCTTGTTTCAGCCAGTAAGCTCAGAAACTGTTTCCTTCTTCTAGGAAGCATAATCTCTAAATAAGGAGCTGCTTCCCTCAGACTGTAACTTTGCACGTGGGAAAGCACCTACCCCTATCAAGCTATTAGAGTTTTTGACTGCAAAGAAGTACTAAAGATTATGTTTGCACACCAGAAGTTCCTGTAAGATCATGATGCCACTCTATTTTAATATATCTGAGAAGAGCACAGCTCTGATACAGGCTCGAGTTGCCAGCTTTGAGGACACATACATCTGTTAACTCCACTTGCTGCATTTCTGCTCCATGGCCCAGTGAATTGTTCGCCAGAGAGGAGCTCTCCGAAGAAGCCCATCTGTCCTGCTGTTAGAACAGAAAAGGCAATCAACAGGCATCACAATTTCCGCAAACAATGTAACTGTCAATTACTTCATTCTGCTGAGAGAATTTATTACAATAAACATTTTCCAAAACCAATTTCATAGTTGCTGTTTCTACTGCAGCTTTTCCCACGCAGGAAAAGACCTTGCTATAGCGTTTATCCTACAGCTGGATCAACATGGATGGACTGAGTTTGGGCACAGACTCTACATTTTCTGCTGCTGTTATGTCTGATTTTGTCATCCTTTTTCAACTTTAATGAGCTTCATATTCTCTAAAGGGTGCCCTTTCACATTAGCTGAAATAAAGACAGCAGGAATAGACAATTTGTTCTTGGTTGAGTATTTCCTCAATTTGAAACACAAAAGAATCCTCTCTATGAAGGGTAAAACCTGATTATGTCTTCAGTACGGAGAAGCTGCATTTTGTATTAAAGTTCTGTTTATACTTAGTGATTAGACTGTAACCTATACTGATTAATATACATTTTAATTAATAGTTCAATTCATGGTGCAAAGCTTTCATGCCACAAGCCACTTCACGCTGTATTGGCTGTCTCCACCATCCTTTTCAAACACATAATAGGAATTTCTTAACTTGTTTTACATAGAACCCCAGCACAAAATTAAACCAGTAAATACATTGAGGTCTCTAAAATGTATGGAAACTGCTCACTATAATTTCACCACAGTTATTGGTTCTGTTTCTGTTATCCTGTGATGTCAGCATAAACGAATCATTTCCAGCGTTCCTCTCAGTCTCCAAATAAGCTGATCTTGACTCTTCTACTGTTGGCATCTCTGTATTAATGAAAAAAACAAGGTTTAAGAGGAAATTATTGTGAATCTCTGTCCTTAAAAAAAAATGAAACCCAAAAATCACACCCTAGTGAGAGACCTTTGAGAGTAAGAGCCAGAGTGAGTAAACATGAAATAAATATCATTCCCTACAGGAGCATGGAGGAAGGAGAACCTTCCAAGAGAGTTTTCCCTCTTCTAAAAGTTGACCTTTATGGGCTTGCAGGAGGTGGTTTTGTTGATTAACGCCTGAGGCAGAAGTGCAGATTGTATTTCTAGCAGAGCAAAGGAGTGGAGGCAGCCACATCATCATCGCAGGAGGTCTAAAATGGAACATTTCTTCTTGCTTGATATTAATCAAAACACAATTGGCAAAATACAAATAGAAGCTATTTACCTGAACTTTGAAATATGGAGAGTGGCTTGGTTAAACTCAGAATTAATGGGAAGAATTTCTTTTTACAAAAAAACCCAACCAAATCTGCAGTTTGGTAGACAATGAGAAAAAACAAAGGTGAAACCAAAACCATCTTCTCCTGCCACAAGGAAGAAAGAGACTTGCATCTCATTTCTGATCCAATGAACAAAAGAACAGCAAAGTACTTAAAACCAATAAAATTTCCCTTTTTTTAATTATTAACGACAAATTTCCTTGAACAACTTTGGCCTCTGATTTGTAGAATACTGCCCACAAACACTATCCACGTGTCTCTCAAACATTATGTAAACCACAAAAGATTTTCTAGCAGCTAATTCTGCAACGATAAGATTAAAATATTACCTGTGGTTTCCTGCTCTTTCCTTATTTCTTTGATTTCAGACTTCCTCTGAATTCTATTTTGTCTCATATCAAATCCCTGAGTCTTGAAGCATCTTGCAAACAACTGAAAACAATTGTTTTGGTTTGTTTGCTTTCAGAATACAATGTTAGATTATTTGCAAACATCAACACATAGGTATGAACACCAGCTGCATGTTAGTTACTGCAACCTAGAATTCAGAGATTTCAACTGGGTCACCCTGAAAACCTGCAATTTTGTATAAAGCCATTTCCTTCTGCATCTTCAACTTTGGCACCAAACTTCATGAAGAAATAGCTTGGGAACAGCTTGGATCATTTTTCCTCGAAGCCAGCCAGTAAGGAAGGATGAAGGAAAAAAGCCATCTGCAGTTATCTGTGTGTGGATTTCTCTCCCCATGTACTGGTGCGTGTTTTTCATACTCATCAAGAGCAAGGTGTAATTCTGCAGTTAGACTCTAAGTGGTGAAGCTGTGCTGCTGTACTGAACCTGCAGAATTGTTTGCCCAGAGAACCTGCCTTCAAGATCTCCCCAAGCTGCACAACAGAAGTAATGCACCGCAATGAAATAAGGCTGCCACACAGTGTTTATCTTTCCATATCACCTTGTATACACGTTGATCTTTTGTTTGTCTTATCACCAGCTCTAAACTTAGAGCTGGTTTAATGCTCTGTCAGATAATGTGGAGACACAGATATCCTATTTCCATGAAACAAGTACATCTTCCCTGTGCAGAAAGAGCAATGAAGTCCACAGCCCCAGGAAAGGGTGGTCTGGCACAATGGATAGAGTGATCAGGAACCTCCTAGACCTCTGAAAGACAAGTCCTGACTGCTCTCCAGTGTGAAGCTTCATCTCCAATTGGGAAAGCACAAAAGAAATTGGTATAACACCTTTTCAAAGCTGTTAACAATATAATAATGATATTTAAGCCTTATGTACATTTGAAGTAAATGCAGAAGAAAGATATGGTCTCATATTGATTACAGAGCAGAAACAGAACAGAAAATAATAAAGCAGAAAGTAGGAAAGAAATCAACGCCAATCTAAAAAGCTGTGTATTAGCATCCCACCAGGCAGGTGGTGCCAGTGTATGGAATGAAATATAGGCTCTTGGGTTTCTTTGTCATTTGGCACTTGTTGAAGTGTTGGAGATTAAAGCCACGAGCTCTAAAGAAGGTCTTTCAGTTGAAGCAATTAGGGCAAGTATGCAAATGATCATCAGGAATGCAACCAATCTGTACTGCAGAACAACACCTTCCACAATGCTGCGCACCTGCAGTCTGCTGGGAGTTCACATCAAACCAAGTCTGCAAAATCTCTCACTGTGACCTCCTGGGTGTGCAATGGTCTCACATGCTATACAGTGGCATAACAGTCTACAGGGAACTAATCTTTACCTTTTGCAGCTCAGTGTGGACCACTGGCTGGGCAGCGTGGGACAAGAGTTTATCCACACCTCCCCCTTGCTTCCACATCATTGTTTTTTTTGTTGGGGGTGCAAGGTCTAACGTCGTGAGGATGTCTGTGCAGTTGTTCAGCTGGTTGTATATAGCATTGCAGCCGAGTTCCTTCACCCCATCCACAAGCAGCTTCCTCTTTCTTTTATTCTTTTTCCTCTGTGTGACAGCTAAATATTAGAGCAAGTATTAGAAAAAAAAGAAGTCTAATAAGGTCTAGTCCTGGGACACTTCAGCACAAAAAAGCACCCTGCAAATCAAATGGACAGGAGGCTGATCTAGCAAAACACTGTCTAGCATTGAAAATTTAAGTACAAGTGCACGGGCCATTTCTCCAAAAGTTTTTATAAAGTCTACTCACAGTGTTCCTGTACAGGAAATTCACATATGTTTAATTACAGAAGACATATGAGTGTTGTACTAAAGAACCGGGAACATCGAGACTTAATGAGAACACATGATATACCAACAAGACTGAATAAGCTATCTTTAATCCATCAGGAAGTTAATTGTTCCAAGAATTGGTGAGTTACTCAACAGGTTTATTACCTCATAATTAATATCTGTATTTGGCAGTTTAATCCTTTAGCAATTTAATTAAGATGTACACAGTAAAGGCAGAAGCGGCATGGATTGGTTCTATAGCCATAACTTCCTCTTATATATAGCCATAACTTCCTGAATATTATCTTGGCAGGCTGGAGAATTCCAGTATGCCAAATATTAGTGTCAACAGGAACTGGTTTAATTGCTAACAGCCACCAACGAGATAGGTGACTTTTAGATTTTACCCACAGAAGAAATGAAACATTTCTCTTTCTGGATCTTACAGAAGTTAAAAGCTAACACAACAGAATTTTACAGAGACCTGAAAGTTTTAAGGTTGTTATTCTACACATAAAAATGACTGACACCTCCCTAGCAATAACAGTTCTTCATCTGAAATGTCAGTAAAGCTCCTGAAAAGGCTGGGCCTGCGCTGCCGGCAGAACTGCAGAGTGACAGAACTTGATTTGGTGTGATAGGAACTGTAAGCAGGGATCTGGGTAGATCAGGTGAATAATCTGATATTTGTTTTATGTAATAGTTACCATAAAAGAAGACTCTGACAGCAGGAGCAGATGAAATTTAAAGTGAAAATCATCTCTTTTGCTAATATTTTCACTAACAAGAATTAAAACAAACCCAGAAACGCAAACATTCCACAAGAAGCCAACCAGGTTCTGACCTGTAACATCAACGGGCTCAAGCACAAAACCTTCATCTTCTTTCAAGAGAGGTACTGTTTCACTCGTTAGGTGACTGACTTTCTTAAGGGTGGCATCTGCGCAGTTGGACTCAACTGTAGGAAAAACCAGTGAATAACCCAAAAGAAAAAAAGTTTACAAGAAGGAATATCATCTCACTCTCATGGCAGAGAATGGTATCAGACAGAAAAGATCAGGATTGGGAAGCTATGATTTTGTCTGTAACCTCACAGTCCACATAATAACTGACAGTGGTGCAGTCCACATTCCACACTGCTCACTTCCCTTTGCCAACCCCAGGCCCTGTTTGGGTGGGCGGTGGAACCGGCTCAGGAACTGATCTGGTGAAAAACTGCCTGACAAGAAGCATTTAGGGTGAAATGTGTTTTGTTTCAGTATCTGTTTTCTGTTCCAGGCAACTGTGTGATAGGGTGGACATTTCTGTTGACATAAAAGGAACAGGTAGTACCAGGGCTTGCACAAGTAGGGGCAGGTGATGCTGTTTCCCCTTGGAGCTCTTCCGGACTACTTGGGTTGAAGTCACAGCAGGATAAACACAAACAGCACCTTTATGAACTACTAAGGAGTCATTTGTCACTGCAACATGAAGCCAGAAATACTGACAGGTACAGTTCAAAGTTACCGCATACCCTTATTCAGTTTCCCTTCCTTATAAAATGATTCAGGGTGGATCAACAGCGTATCCAACAGGAGGTCACCTAGAAGTGCTTCTAAGCAATGCCACATTGCAAGCCTGGAATCCCTAGGTCAAATTAAATGATACCTAAAATGGTGGATGAACTATATAAGAAAAAAAAGCAGAACAAATAAACAAAGGAAAAAGACACAGAGTATTTAGAAAGCTGAACGAAAGTAACTTCAGGTATAATACAAGAAGAGAGGTTTTGTGTGAGTCATGATGCCGCAAACTCACCACCTGTGCTGTTCTCTGGCAGATCCCGTGACAAGGGGCATTCTTTCTCCATGTCAAGAGTATCTTTATTCAGCCCATTCTGCTCATCCCTCAACAGGATTTCTTAAATACAAAATGCGCAGTTTTAATCATTCTAAATCTTAATAGGCATGAAATAGCCAGTAACAGCCTAATGGTACTCATTTAAGGTTTATTCTCTGCAAACAAAAATCCCTCAGCTTCCCCAGATGGCTGTCGATGGTGTGGCTGTCCTCAGGAGTGCAAAAAGGAGAATATTAGTCTTAATTTGAGGATTTCCAGCTTTTCTTTGAGAACTGTGGTATTGATCTTATTTAAAAGGTGAAAATCATGGAGGTTTATACAAATAAATTATAAAGATGTAGAAGCTACATTGCTGCCTTTGTTATTACAACAATAAAGGTAAATTTGCTGCAGTATTTCACCTTTGAAAGTATAAATTAAATTGTTAAATTTTAAATATAAATTGAATGCTTTCAAGTCTAAAACCCTGAAATATCTTCTTTAATACAATTTTACCTGGCAATACCTAAGTGACCACAGACAAGTAGGAATAAAAAGGAAGTATGAAAACAAAAACAAAAACAATGATAGATTTTACGTTGAAAGCAATCATTTTTGTTTTCCTGTAAGAATAAAAACATTTGGAAGGAAACTAGCTCTGTTTATCTGTGGCAAACCCTACCAATCATATCTGCAGCATCCTCCTCGTCCCCAAAGCAGTCATGCTCCAGACAGTAAGCACTGTCGTGCGGTGTGGCCTTGTATGCATTCATGCTGGCAGAGTTGTGATCAGCCACAAGGCTGTTGCTGCTCATGAAGATGCTGCCGTCAAAGAAGCTCTGTTTTCGTAGGGTGTCTGGTTCTTCATCTGAATAAACACAGAATTTCTGATGCTTCATCTGCATGAATTTCAAACACGTGTTTATTCATTTCCTAATTTGTCAAATAATTTTGAAGATTATAATGGAATAAACAGTAAATGATTTGAGTTAATCCAGTAAAAAACAGAAAATGTTGGGTTTGATTCCCAGTCTCAAATATAATTTATACTAACTAGGTAGGGTACTGACACAAACATTTACGTATGAGATGGTTTGAGAGGCCAATTAGCTCAAGCATGAAGCAAAATCACCTTTACTAATAGCTTTTTCACGTGTGGAAAGGACTCAGACTGTACAAAATGTTGCAAACCCCACACTTTTCCTTACGGAATATTTCTAGTTTCTCAACTTCTCTCACCAAAGTTTCTATCACAGAGAAGTATATTGCTTTCGTAATCCTCTGTAAGTGTGATGTCTTCAGCTCTGCTCTGATTCAAGGTAAAATGTTCAGCAACTTCAATGGCACTGATGAAAAAAACATTATACAAAATACAGGGTGAACTGAAACCCATTGACCATTTCGCTGGAAAACTTCTTTCTAAACAGTTTTCAATCCTGACTTTTCATCATAAAATCCTGAAAGACAGCTCCGGTCTTCTACGGCATTCAAAGAACCCTGGCTGATCCTCACTTCTGCGGAAAGAGAACAACTGTTTCCCAAAGCTATTTGCATTCAAGTCATTTAAGGTTCTATTGGTAAAATTCATGGCTTTGAATTTCCTGTGAAAGCTAAAAATAAGCATATGGAAAACAGGTGCTATGAGTTTATTAAAATGGATCCCTCTAAGCAAGTAGGCAGCTGCCTCCTTTGCTGGCCAAAGTTTCTGTGCATTTTCCAGTGCATGTTGTACAGGGAAAACTGAACTTGCAGCATCAGTAACAGCCCGATAGTTGGGGAGAGGGCCAGGAGAATGTGTTTAGTTAACTCAGCTTTGAAATACTCCCTGCACCCAAAACCTCAGGAACAATCACCCAGACCTACAGGCAGCAAGCCATCCCCTCAAGAAACAGCAGGCGTATTTGAAAGGATGAGGGAAGTGCCCATTTTCTTCTCCATGTTTCACAGTTCTCAGATCTCTTGTCCCAGCAGACTAGGGCTTGGGTGTGTATACACACCTAGGCCCTGCTGTTTCCAAGGCACTTGTCACACAGAAAGCATCTAAATACTATAACACCATTAGAGCAAAGCAAACCACATGGACTCTGGGTGGGCAGAAGAGGCTTGCTTTGCAGAGTCAGCACACAGAGTGTGGGTCAGCACACTTGGATAAACAGTATTGCATCGCAGCTGCACTTATAAACAGCGAACACTCACAGATCACATCACACTGTATTTATGACGAGGTAGTGAGAAAGCCTCTGTGAAAATGTGTTATCCTGGACCTTTGAGGGCATCAGAGCCATCAGAAACACGTCTTGGCCTCCTGCTTTTTATCAGTTTTTTCTACACGAATGCTGATTGGTGTCAGAAGAGCCAAAGAAATATGCTGGCTTTTCATCAGGAGCCAAGCTGACTCCTGCTGATAAAATACCCTAGCCCCAGAGAGCAATGGAGCAGAAATGAGATACAGTTACCCAATAGAATCGTGCAGCACTGCGAGGTAACGAGCCAGATCTCCCTCTCAGTCTTATAAGAGGATTCATACTAACTTTTATATTGGTATATAAGCAGGACAATTCAGTTAATACATCAAATATCTTGATCAATCTTGGTCAGATGACAGCAAGGATAATTTTACATCTGAAAATATCAAAATAATGAATAAAACTAGGGAAGTATTTACTTTAAATCAGGTAGTGGTGTTGCAAAATCATTAAATTCTTCAGGCAACGTAATGGACTGATAAGCAGCCTCCGAGATCTCTGCTGGGAGGTCAACAATTCCTAAAAGAGACAGAGCATGTAATAAACTAAATATCAATAAAACAAAAGTAATGTTGTCTCAAGTAACAATAACAAGACTCTAAACCTGTCCAGAAGGTCTTCTTCCATTCTAAACAACAAAAAGGTAAAGCTTAGGCACTTTGTCAACAGGACTCTGAAGTGGAATTAAAATCCTTCATTTACAGATGCTTTTGAAGCCATATATGTACAGATATACAGAGGAGTACCCTGTACAGGACCTGGCATACTGTAAATACATTATGCTTATAAGCAGCTGCTTTCAGTCCCTGAAGGATTCTCACAGCTGACATTAAGCCTAGAGTTTTTCCCACCATTTCAAATGAGTTATTGCATTTTCTTTCTCTTTTAAATGCCTGTACAACATTCTTCTCCAGAACCAAATAATTATGAAGTGAGACTGCAAGTACTTGGTAATCAGGGAATCCTGGAGCAACTCAGGTGAGAAGAGACTGTTGAAGGTCATATAACCCAGTCTTTTGCTCACAACAGGGTTAATTTCTAAGCTCCCTTTTGCCTGTTTCCACTAAGGGAGTTTCCACAGCCCACCCAGACAGCCTGTTCAGCACCTTGTCGCTTCCACTGTGAAGTTTTCCCCTCACACCTAGCTGGACTTTCCCTCACTGCAGTTGTGACCGTTGTCTCTTGTTCTTGCGCCCTGCAGTCCTCTATGAGCTACAACAGTATCTCTTCAAAACAGACAGTAGGGCGTACTTATCCTAAGTGTTTCTTTCAGCAATTGCCAAATGTTTACAAATATTCACTAACTAATCACAGCCGTATCCTTGAGAATAAGATAGATTTGGCATTCAGTCTTCTGGAGCAGATCAGATCACAAAGGACGTTAAGGCCGGCAATAGAAGTTGTGGGCTTTTTTTAAGCAACAGTGCCTCCCCGTTTGTTGCCTAAGTACGACAAACGTTCAGCCAGTTGGAAAAGGATCCAGCCATCTCTGCTCCATTCTCGCTGGCTACATGGCCAGAGCTCAAATCACCCTGTCAGACCTGGCACTAACACACTGTTAGACAGGTTGTTGGTGCCATCAGAAATTAAAACTAATTATCTAGCAACGGAGGCTGAATCCAAGCTTCTTGTTGTAAGACCACTTAAGATACTGCTTCTGTTAAAGGAGTTAAAGACCTGAAATGGCATCAAATTAAGCCAGACTAAACATGAGTGACAGGCACCAATACCTTCAATTTCCCTTGGGATCAATAATGTGAATTTAACAGAAACATGCCAGATTAATTTTTAAAAGAAACTGTAAAAGACACAGATAGAAAAACACAGAATTCTCTACACACCTGGGCGAAAGGCTGTCTTCATTTTTGCCAAAGCTTCGCTGCAGTCTGCCAAGAGGTACTTTGCTTTCCTGTGGTAAATCCGCACCACTCCAAGGAGCAGGTGTCCAGAGGTGCGCAGAGCTATTGTGAACTTTGAGGATTTAGAGCAATTGCTCAGGAGTTAGTATTTCAGTATATTCAGGAGAATATTTCAGTATATTCAGGAGAATATTTCATAGCAACAACTGAATTCCAGTAACACACACCAGTGCAGATCGCTACAGAATTTGACAGGGCTTTGTACTGATATAGAGAAAATAAATTTTAAGAGCCAGGAACTTCCAGTTGCTCCTAAACACTGCCATGCCAAAGCACGAGTCTTGAACTGACACTCTTACTACTTTATCTAAAACACTTCAGCTGTTTTCCAATGAACAGTGTAACACACCCTGAAACAGAAAGTCACTGCACATATCCTTGTGTGTGGCATACCGGTTATTTCAGGGAACAGACATCATTCCTATACCCTTGTTTATGCAAATAAAAGCCATAACTATGCCTTTATTCATGGACAGTCTTCCTGTACCAAGCACATGCAAAGTGTTTGTGCTGATGCCAAACAGAACAGCATGTGAGGGAAACAGAGGGAAACCAGCACCTCTAGGACAACACTTCCAAATAACATCAGATAATTTTAACCACGTTATTAATTGTAACCCATGCGAGGCAGACAATGATATCTGGACTTGCAGACATCAAGCAGGTGTCTCCATGGAGAAAATAAAAAAACTCAGCTTGTGCCAGCTGAAAGCCTTGGATCTCCTCAGCCATCGATTAGTGACAGTGTGAAGCATTCCTCACCATTCCCTTGGATGCAATCGCGACAGCGAGGCCAAGGTCTCAATCACAGGTACTTGACTGCCTGCATCTGCACTTGCTTAAGGAGTACTTTACCTGTGACACGCAGAGGACTACAGCCTGCCGGACTGCTCACACCAAGCCTCTCACAAGCACTATATATGCTTAATTACATCTTTATCTGCTTATAAATGGGGACTTGGAACAATTCCACCAAAAGTGGGAGGGTGGTTACAATATGTCAGAATTTATTTATTATAGGATCAGCAACAGCATTCTCTTAAATGCTCTGTGGACGATTTCATGACTCCCTTGGCTTTGGGTAAGCAACTGAGTTTTCAATATTTTTGAGACAATTGCCTCATGTATCAGCATTTCCTTTTGAAAAATATCTTAAAGAGAACCTACAGGAAGGCTCTTAATCAGGGATTGCAGGGATAGAACAAAGGGGAACGGTTTTCAGCTGAAAAAGGGGAGACTGAGATGAGATCTTAGACAGAAATGTTTTCCTGTGAGGGTGGGGAGGCCCTGGCACAGGTTGCCCAGGGAAGTCATTGGCTGCCCCATCCCTGGAGGTTTTTAAGGTCAGGTTAGATAGGGCTTTGAGCACCCTGATCCAGTGGAAGGTGTCTCTGTCCATTGCAGGGGGGCTGGAACTGAATGGGCTTTGAGGTCCCTTTCAACCCAAACCACTCTAGAATCTGCAGCTGGTACTCAAAGTCCCTGAAAAAAGACCAGTGCTACCACACCACACTGCTGGGCTCGTATTGCCTGGTGAGCAGCTCAGACCCACATACCACGATCCCTCGGTCAGCGGTACCCACAGAATGTTCCCTGGAGCTCTATCAGTGTGCAGAAGAATGCATTTGACTGTGTTGTGGTAACATTTTCTTGCATTGTACACTAATATATGCCACAAATCTCCAGGAGTAAAACAGCAAGTAAAATATTTATATAACTGTCATTTCACAGGATGGAGATTTTACCCAAGTGAGAACTGAATAGAATCAGAGTAGGAGTTTACCTCCTATTGGTTTTGAAAGGGCCGCAGATTGTCTCCACAACAGCACAGTCCCCTTCCCTACAAGGAGATACCCACCTTTGCCCCAGAGTTTGCCAGAGGACACCCGGTCATTTCACAGCATACCTTTGGTGTGATGATCTTTTCAACTGTAGTCTCTAAGTTGCACTCAAATATATGAGCTTTGGTGAGCTTCTTCTCCCAGTGGGCAGCAAGCCATATCTTGGCCAACGGCCCGCGCTTGTTGACTAAAAAATGCATGTAGAACATGGTGCCCACCTCCCTGGCTCTTCCCCTTCCAACAGGAGATAGGTCCTGGTGCAACAAGGAGGAGGAGAAGTTTAGCAGGACCTGAGGGAACTGGTGGGAGCAGGTTAGGCACTGAGGGAATGAGGAATTTAGCGGGATCCGAGAGGATGAGGGGACCCAGCCAGGCTCCAAGAGGATTTAGGGGACCCTGAAAGGCTGACAAGATCCTGCCAGGCACTGAGGGGATTTAGTGGGATCTGAGGAGAAGGGGGGATCCTGCCAGGCACTGAGAAGTCAGGGGAAATTTATCAGTCCCTGAGGGTACGATGGGACCCAACCAGGCTCTGAGGGGATGAGGGAATTTAATAGGATCTGAGGGAACAATGGGATTTAGTAGGACCCTAAGGGGAAGAGAGGAAACCCTTTGGGCACTGAGGGAAGGGGCAAGACTCAGCCTGGTGCTGAGGGTCTCCTGAGGGCACTGAGGGGATGAGAGGATCTAGCAGGATCCAAGGGATGAGGGGATCCTGCTGGACACAGAGGGAATTTATCGGGCCCTGAGGATATAAGGGTACCCAGCCAGGCTCTGAGGTGAAGAAGGGACCCCGCCAGGAGCTGGGGGGGAGGGATTTGGCAGGATCCTGAGGGGATCCGGGGGGATCCAAGCACTGAGGGGACAGGTGGGCCCCAGCAGGGTGATGAGGAGATCCAGTGGGATCCGAGGGTATCGGAGGGGGCTGTGGCCGGACAGCAGCGGGACAGCAGCGGGCGGTACTGGTCGCCCCTCAGCGCGGCGGCTCCCGCCAAAACGAGGGCGGAGGGGGGGGCGGTGCTGAGCGCCGCTCCAGGGCTGCGCGGGGGTCCCGGCCCAAGCAGCCCATTCCCAGAGGCATCCCGTGAATAAACCCGCACTCCCTGCCGGGGCTGACAGGGAGCAGGCAGGCGTGTCCAGGAGCACGAAGCTCCTCCCCTCAGTTTTGGTTCCAGGGATTGAAAAGCCCCTCCCAGCTCTCTTCTCCACCTCCTTTCGACCTCTTCCATGGGATCGTTTGGGTTGGAAAAGAGCTCTAAGCTCATCCAGTCAAACTGTAAACCCAGCTCTGCCAACCCCACCACTGAGCCCTATCCCTGAGCACCAGATCTCCACGGCTTTTAAACCCCTCCAGGGATGGAGACTCCACCGCTGCCCCGGGGCAGCCTCTGCCAGGGCTTGACAGCCCTTTCTGTGAAAGAATATTTCCCAATATCCAGTGTAAACGTTTCCTGGCACAATTTGAGGCCGTTTCCTCTCGTTCTATCACTTGTTACTTGGGAGAAGAGACCAGCGCCTATATCGCCATAACCTCCTTTCAGGGAGCTGCAGGGGAGTGATGAAATCTCCCCTCAGCCTCCTCCTCTCTCCCTTGCCAAGTGAAAACCGTCTTTGGGAGGCACCACCCCACCTCCTCCACAGGTGAGCAGGTCCTGCACACTCCAGGCACCTCTGATAAAACTGTCTTGGTGAAGGGAGTTTGCAGACAGAAAAAAAAAAAAAAGAGCTTCAGATCAAGAAATGAGCCCTGGTCCACACTGGTGCAGTCTCACCTTGAGCACTGGGTGCCACAGGATAAAAAGGATCTAAAATTACTGGAGAGTGTCTAGAGGAGGGCACGGAGTTGGTGAAGAGTTTAGAGGGGAAGCGTGTGAGGAGTGACTGAAGTCACTGGGTCTGTTCAGCCTGCAGAAGAGACTGAGGAGAGACCCCATTGCGCTCTGCAGCTTCCTCACAAGCAGAGGAGGAGCAGGCGCTGAGCTCTTCTCTCTGGACCCGAGGGAATGGCAGGAAGATGTGCCAGGGGAGGGTTAGGTTGGAGATTAGGAAAAGGTTCTTCCCCAAGAGGGTGGTGGAGCACTGGAATAGCCGCCCAGGGAAGCAGTTCCGGCACCAAGCCTGTCATTATTCCAGAAGCATTTGAACAATACCCTCAGCCACACGGTGTGAACACTGGGGTTGTCCTGTGCAAGGACAGGAGTTGGACACAATGATTCTTGTGCGTCCCCACGTAGGATATTCTGTGCTTCTATGATCTGATCTGTGTACAGAGACAGAAGAGTAAAGGTGTGCAGCCACCCACCTATGCTAGCCACAGCCACCACAGAGAGAGAAAGACAGCTTGTTTGCACGCTTACGTGTCAGCAGTCAGAAAACCAAGGAGTTTGTCAGTTCTCTGTTCCATGATTTGTATTCAGGCAGAGCACAGAGAGCTTCCTGATGCTCTTGAGCTACAGCCCAACACATCAGTTGTTGCCATATCACAAGGCACCTGTGTTTTTCCCCAGCTCGCCTGTGGCCTGGTGTTAGCTGAAGATAATTAGATCTCAATTAGCACCAGGCAAGTTTTGAGCCTCTTCCCAGTGCAGCTCTGCACCTGGTCTTAGTGGAAGGCAGGACTCTGTCCCGCTGCCCCGCCTGGGGCTCAGATTTTGTTGTTTGGGGAGGGAGAAGGCTTTCTGCTATAAAACACCCTTAAATTGATGTATTCCCAGTGAGAGCCTGGAGGAGCCTCCTGCAAACCCTGAAGTAGGCATCTGCTGCCCCTGCCTGGGCACCCAGCACCCTCTGTGCCAGCTCCAGCTGTTTCCAGTGCCAAGGCTGATTTTCCAGCCCAAGGGTGCAAAGCCAGCCCCACCTGCCTGGCAACAGCCCCAGGGAGCAGTTCACAGGATCAGAAACCCCAAGGGCAGCTGGCACTGTATATGCATCCTCATGTGCACGGGAAGAACTGGGGTGCCGCATCTGTGGCACAAAGGAAACAGCCGTGCCAGGAGAGGAGGCTGCAATGTGCCAGGCACCTCCAGTCCTTGCAAACTGCTGGATCTCCCTGCTGGCTCCTGAATTGCCTGACTGCTTTTTCCCTGACCTCTGATTCACCTTGAGCCGTGCCGGCTTCAGGCGTTCGCTCTGCTGTGGGATGCTGTGAATACTAAGGAGGCAGGAATGAAACTTCACCTCTGTGGTGGGGCTAGATCAGGGTTGGTGTTGCCAGTGGGCACCAGGCAGCTGCAGCAGCCATGTGCACCCCAAAACTGGGATGTACTGCATGGGGGAGTACTGGAAGGGCCTGGAGGGATAGAGCCCTATCCACAGCTTTCCCAGCTCTCTCCTATTCCTGCTCCCACTGCCTCCTCTGCTGACCTGGGGTTCCTGTTTGCTGTCCCTCTCACCCCTATTTAATCACTTCGCCCAAGCAGCAGCAGGTCCCCATTCCCAGCAACCCTGTCCTCCCGCTGCTTCGCAATGCTCTGTCTCCTTCCCTTCCTCCTCTTTCTATTTTCTTCCAAGCCCTCAGTCCCTCCCTGCCAGTGCTCCTGCAGATTCATTGTGAATTTTGGCAGTGCCATATCTGACCTTGGCTGTCTTCGTCCTCTCTTTGTTCCTGCACTGGCAGCACAAATCCTGGCTGTCTCCTTCTCTCCTCCCCTTTCCTTGGTGCCAGTGCCCTGGGGAAGGAGTGGCCCTTGCCAGTCCCAGGCTCAGGCAGCTCAGGGTCAGGCTGGAAGGCTTTTGGGCTGCCCACCCTATGCCCTCCAGCCCTCCAAAGGCCCAAGGCCATCTCCTAGCTCCCATCCAGCAAAGGCAGTGGGACCCAGAGGCAACACAGCGAAAGCAGCAACACGTGCAGGATGTGTCCTCCTCTTCATCCATAACAGCATGAGCATCCATTGAGCATGTCTGGTGGTTTGGGGTGCAAGAGCAGCCCCCCAACAAGCACGGCACCCTGACCCCATGGCAGAGTGCGACATGGATCCAACTGCCGCACTGGCTGCCTCTGTGCTCACAGGCTCATCCCTGTCTGTGTATGAAGACAGGTGGAATCCACACCATGAGTGTGCCTCTGCCCCCAAATCCTCAGCCTTGGCACCCTGGGCACTTCGTCAGCCACAGGATTTGGGAGCCCCGGGTTGGAGGAGCTGACCTCAGCTCTGCTTAGGAGCAGACCAGCAGCGTTTCTGTTTTTCCTAGGGCATTAGATGATTCTAGAGGCAGCAGTGCCCAGCACTGGCTCATTTTCCGCTCAGCTCTGCTCCTGCCCACCTGTCTGTTGTCAGGGATGTGCCTGCCTGCTCCAGATCCATCTTTTCCTTCTGATTCGGGACAATCTGTGTCCCGTGACCTACTTGTCTCCAAGCATCTACTGACTTCCCACAGAGTGGGCTGGTACTAAAGCCTCTCTCTAAATGTGGTTAACATGTCAGGATGCACTTACATTTATTTTTAATTCTGCTTCTTTCTTGGCCCAATTCTGGCTGTGTCACTGGGGATGCTGTGTTGGGAAGCCTCTGCATTTCGACACAGTGCAATGAGAGGAGATGGGAGCAGTGAGCGGGTGGGTCACAGCATGCACGATCTCCACTGCAGACTTAAAAAACAATGAAATCATCTGAATCCTTACCCCTGAGCTGGACCCCAGCCCACCCACAGCTCCCAGCTGTGTGGCAGCTTGGGGACCAGTGGTGCCATGGGTTGGTTGCTTTTTGGGTAGTGCCACATAACCCAGGAGGGTGCTGGTCCAGTGTTGGCTGCAACGGGAGTACATTGCAGCAGGGAACCTGCAAACCCATTTTGCTCTGCTAACCAAATAATTAAATTAGACAAAAAACACCTCCCCAGGACACCTTTTTTTAACAGAAACATTAGAGTTTAATCAGAGAGATGTCCAAGGAAGGATAATGTTGTCACACATCATAACCTGCTGAGCAGCAGTGGCACAAGCCAAGCTCGCCTTGCCAGGACCATTTCAGATGGTAAGAGATTCCCATCTGCTGTCATACGCAGTAAAATGCCACAGCACCATGATTCATGTGAACCGAAGTGTGGCTGCAGCAGGACTCACTGTGCAGGAGGGACAAGGGTGCCAGGCCCTGATCACGCATCCCTGCAGCCCCAGCCATACATAGGATTGCGGAATCATGGAATGGTTTGGGTTAGAAGCGACATCAAATCTCATCCAGTTCCAACTCCCTGCCATGGGCAAGGACAATTCATACTGGACCAGGGTGCTCAAAGACCCATCCAACCTGGCCTTGAATACCTCTAGAGAAGGGGCACCCATCCCTATGGCCCCTGCATTGGGAGTTAACCCAGCACCGGCATCAGCGCATCATCTAACACGATCATGGATGAGCTTATGAGGATGCTGGAGGCATGTGAATGTGCTGAAAGGAATGGCAATGTGATGGACAAATCTTCCCGGCAGCTTTCAGCAGCCCACCCGCTATCACTCAGAATTTACATCCACAACCCCATCTCCAGGCACTGTTCCAAATGCAGAAATAGCACACGTCTCATTAACAAATGAGCTCAAAGCATGCTGCTGCCAGCAGGTCACTGCTGGGGCTCAGGCCTGGGTCCAGTTTCAGGTCAGTGAGAAGTGGAGCACGGGCACTAACACAAGTCCACTGTGAAAAATGGAATAAATAGCACAATGAGAGGCAGGGGTGAAGGGAGGGATTGTGCCATGGGACCATGGTGGGATCGTAGGGCCTGGCTGGGGGAATGGCTCTGGGCAGTGAGCACCGCCGTGGGCCCTTCTGTCCCAGGCTGGAGCATCCCATGTACTGGCCAAAGCCTGGGTCAGGCCCTGGATTTTTCCCCAGAGACATGGGGGCAGGCTTAGCCCTTCAGGGGGGCTCCCAGTGAGCAGCTAGCCAGGCTGGATCTTTCCCTGCTGTGTACAGTACTGGGGACTGTAGGGGCTTGAGATGCAATCCCAGCGTCCCCAGTCCAGCTCTGATGGGGATGGCTGGTTGGGGGATGTCCTGCCAGCATCCCATGGCCACATCTGTAGGAATGTGCCATGATCTCTCAGTGCAAAACTCACTCTTCACCCGTGTGCCCCTCTACCCCAGGGTGCCCAGAGAAGAACTTGACGCTGTCAGGGGATGCACGGAGGGGTCCCCATTGCAGGTGGGCGTGCACAGATAGAGCCAGTGTGCAACCCGGGGCAGGGTGGGAGTGTGCGTGTGCCCTGGGACAGCCCGAGGTGTGTGCAGGGGGGTGCAGGTGTGTATGTGTTTGCGGGTGTTTCTCTGTGTGTATTCGTGGGTCTGGCTGTGTGTGTTTGCAGGTGTGTTTGTGGGTGTTCATGTTTGCAGGTGTGTTCGTGGGTCTTTGTGTGTGTTTGCAGCTGTGTGTTTGCGGAGGGGGGTCTGTGTGTGTTTGAGGAGCCGGCATCTCCGGGCATCCCTAGCCTGCTCCACCTGCCGCCGCACCGGCACCGGACCGGGGAACCGGGGACCAGCGGGGGGGGGCAGCTCGGTGCGGGAACCGAGGGGTTTGCAGCTCGGTGCGGGAACCGGTGGAGAAGCAGGAGCGGAACTCGGCGTTAGGAGTGGAGCCCCAGCCCGGTGCGGGAACCGGGAGAAGCAGGCGGGGAGCGCCTGGGTGCGGTGACCGGGGGGGGGCTGGGTGAGGCAGCTGAGGGACCGGAGGGCGACGGGGGAAGCGGCTCCGGGAGGGGCAGCCCAGCGAGGTCACAGAGACATCAGTTCCCCGGGGGGGGTCAGCCCGGTGCCGGGAGGTGGGTGAGCGGTGGGAGGCCGGTTCGGGGAGGGGGAGACCCGTGGGACGCAGAGCGGTTCGGGGAGGCAGGTGCGGGGTGCAGGGAAGGGGAACAGCCCGGTGCGGGGACCTGGTTCGGGGGAAGGGGAGTATCCCGGTCTGGGTAAGTGGGATCCCAGGTGGAGGAGGAACCCGGTACAGCGACCTGGAGAGTGGGGCTGGCAGCCCGGATCAGGGAGTCGGCTCCAGGGAGGGGGAGCAACCTGGTCCGGGGATCCGGTTCTGGGAAGTGTGAGCATCCCTAGTCCAGGGGCTCGGCTCCGGGGAGGGGGACCATCCTCAGTTATGGGATCTGGGGTTTGGGGCTGGTAGCCTGGTTCGGGGAATGGGCTCAGGGGCGGGGGAGCATCGCGGTCTGGAGACTTGGTTCTGGGGAGTGTGAGCATCTCGGTGCGGGGATTCGGTTCCGGGCAGGGGGAGCATCCTATTCCATGGTGTCAGCTCCGGGGAGAGGAAGCACCCTCGGTTCTGGGGAAGGAGAGCAACCCGGAAAAGGGGGCACCGGGGGAGGGGGAGCATCCCAACACCGGCACCTAGTGCAGGGAGGGGGAGCACCCCGGTGCGGGGTAGCCGCCCGCCGGTCTCTGCTCACCTGTGTCCGCAGGCCGGCGGGGCTCTCCATGGCGTCCCCGGTGGCGGCGACGCGGAGCCCGGTGGCGGCGGGCGCGGGGCTGGCGCTGGCGCTGGGCTGCGCGCTGAGCGGGGCGGCCCTGGTGCTGCTGGCAGGCGCCGTTCCGAGGGCGGCGAGACCCGACCCCGCGGTTCCGGCGAGGCAGATGGAGCGGCTGGAGGCGCGGGCGGCTCGGCTGCGCGCCCGCCTCGACCGCTGCACCGTGGCCGGGCTGGCTTTGCTGGCCCTGGGTGGGCTACTGCTCGCCGCGCTGCTGCTGGCCACCGTCGCCGCCCGCCGCCGCGCCCGGGACTCCCGCAGAACCGGGGGCACCTACGGCTCGGTGCGCCTGCGGATGCGCAGGGTGTCTGGCGAGGGGACACGGGCACTGCTGGAGAGCCAGCTCAGCCCCCCGCCACAGCCCCCCGAGGGGCCAGGCTCGTAGCCACATGCGCCATGGAGACCCCACGGCACCAGCAGAAGCGGGGCTCCCCTCACCACACCCCAACACCAATGCTATCTGGTGAGGCTTTGCCCACGCCCGCCTGGCAGCCTTTAGCCTCTTTCCTCACCTCCCTGGACCCTTCTTGGATGGGGCTTCTGTCCAGTGACACAGCTTTGGATGCCCTGCTGGACTGCACGACCACGGGCTGTTCCCACCACCAGCATTGGGACATGGCCTTTGAATGCCTGCTCACCTTCCTGGCGTCTTCCTGGACAGGGTCCTGCCCACCAGCACCGGAGTGATGCGGCTTTGGGATGCCCCGCTGGACTGCGTGACCACGGGCTGTTCCCACCACCGGCACTGGGATAGTGTGGCCTCTGAATGCCTCCTCGGCACCTTCCTGGACAGGGTCCTGCTTGCCAGCATCGGGGCAGCATCACCTTCAAGACACTCGTGGGATTTCCATACCATGGCTGGTCGCAGTCTGGGTTGGACACGAGGCCAAGCTCTTTGCCGCTGCCGGCTCCTTCCCAGCAGCCCAGGCGTGAGGCTGGCTGTTCCCTTTTGGGATAGAGCTGCTCATTTTCTGCCACCAGTGACCTTTTTTTTAGCAAGTTACTTGTAAAACTCTGTGGTGTGGAGCTGGCGTTTGTACCACTCTGGGCAGAAGAGATGGGGACAGTAAGCGTGACCACCAGCTGAGTGTGGGGTCCAGCCCCCCCCCACCCTGCAGCCCTTGCACCCCACCAGCCCCACTCCAGAACTCTGGGACCTACACTGTGCCGAGCAGCCCATTCCCACCAGCAACCCCAGAACAGCCTCCTCAAACATCACAGTGCTTTGTCTGGAGGAGAAAGGACAATTCCCAAAGCCTGGAAATGTGGTTTTGTTGCCATGTTAGACGGGCAGCTCTGCCAGCGTGCAAGCCTCTGTGCTGACCGCAAGGGCCATTGTCTGCAGCATGAAGGTAAAATTGCATTTCGGGAATTAAACATGAAGCATCATTAAAGCTTGATGTCCTGTGGAAAGGAAAATCGGGATGAGCCAGGATGCTGAGGAAGGGAAATTGTTAACCCATAGAAAACCAGACCCACAAAAGGTCGTGTTTGTCATATACTGCCACCAGTTTTTAATCCATCCCATAAATCACTCACTTCAAATGTTTCCAGGTGGAGACAAATCTTTCCCAACAACCTGACACAAAAGGAAAGTCATTTTTACACACAGTGCCATTGCTCGGGTCAGGTTTTATAGTTCAGGGCTCCCAGTGTTCCCCTCAGGAAGAGCCAAGAGGGAATGGCCCAGCACACTTTTTGCACTCCTGTATAACTGGGGGTGGCTTTGTTTTCTTGTTTTCCCATCTCTGCAATACGCATGGATTCCTCCCTTGCGCCGTGCATGCGATCCCAGAGACAGAGCATCATCTGCAGGGTAATTAGTGCCAGGGACTCCGCCCTGGGGAGCTTACGGGGCAGGTGCCACTGGGCTGGGCGCACTGGCAGATGGCCTGAAGGACTCTCCAGGGATCTCAAGCCATTACCAATAATCCAGTGTCTTTCTTCAAATGTACTATGGGAGCACCTCACTGGTGCTGCAGCTGTGCCCGTGCCAGGGCGGCACATGCCAGCCCTAGCCGCTCTTCTTGACCTCCCCCATAAAATTACCTCGAGGTGCATGGCTCGATGTGCTCCCCTGCATATTAATGCTTTCCAGCACTGATGCCAGCAGCAGCCATGCTAGGGACACGCAGCTGGGGGACTGGACCATTGCTCCTGCTGGCTGGAGACCCAATCAGTCCTTGGAGTGGTACCAGTGAGAGCTGGGACAGCTGCTCCCAAACCGTGCATAGGGAAAAGGGCTTGTACCTGGCTGCTGGCCCTGCAGATGGACTGAGGAATATCCCTGGGAGCCATGCTCCAAGCAGCTCTGCAGTCACCATTTAGTGCAAGCCAAGACAGACATAGGGACGGTCTCCCATCCACACCATCCTTTGACCTGGAGAGGAGGCTTCTCACTTCCTTTTTTTACCCATCCTCTCCGGATGGCGGAATCCTGGGAGCCCTGAGGCTCCAGCACAGGCCTGCAGTGGGCACAGCTCAATGCCAGGCACTTGGCCCTCTTTGCATCCCCTCTCCTTCCCCACCTGCTCCCCCAGCTGCACAGCCGGACAGACCCGCTGGGGCTGAGTGCTGCAGACAAAAGGTTGTTTATCAGGACCCGCACAGCCTCTCCCAGCGCTGCCTTGCTTTAATTAGCCCCATCAAAGCCGGCTGCGTCTCTCTCTCCTGAAAGGTTGCAGAACATGATTAATTCCGGCGCAGAAAGCAGCTGCCTCCTGCAGAGAGGGGCCTCTCCGATAAGGCCAAAGCCATTTCCCCATGCACCCCATGCCTCTCAGCCCCATGCAGCAAGGCTGGAGGCTCCTTTCTCCTGGCATAAAGCTGTGGATCGCAGGATCACCAAACCAGCTGGGCTGAAAAAGACCTTTAAGCTTGAGTCCAAGCATAAACCCAGCACTGCTAAACCCTCTCCCTAAGCACCACATCCACATGGTTTTTAAACCCCTCCAGGGATGAGGACTCCACCACTGCCTTGGGCGACCTCTCACAGTAATAGGAACTACTACTTCCTACTATCCAGCACAAGGAGCTGGAGGGGACGAGAGGAGCGATGGCCTTGCCAAGCCCTGGGTCTCTCTCTTCATCCCACCATCCTGTGAGCACAGCCACTGTCTGCTCCAGTCACGCTGCCCATCCATGGGTCTGTAAGTGGGACTGCCCACTGAAATCCCTAGGGACACATAACAGGGATGGCACAGCTGGCTCACACCAGCTCTTGCTAATACAGGGCTGCACACTGGGGAAACGCAGGGGATGCTCCAGCTGCCCCCAGTGCCAAATTTCTATGGCTGGTCCTCCCTGCATCCACCTGCGCGCAGCCCAGGGCTGTAACTCAGCTTTATTACCTGCGTTCGGAGGCAACAGGGGTTTAAGAGGAAAAAGCCCCTGGGGAAAAGAGATAGATGGGGGGGATCACCTCCCCCACTTTATTTATGCCAGCACGGCTGTGTGCAGCGTTCAATACCCTGGAGAGGCAATTACTGCCGGAGTGCAGGCAGAGCCAAGGCTGGTCTTGTCTCCATTTTCTTAATACAGTCATATTGTTCTGGAAAAGTGCTGCGACTCAGGGGAGGGTACAAAGTGGGTTCCCAGCATGAATCCTCTGCCTTGGGGAGGGTAGAACTTAGGGTTTCCCTTCTGGCTGGGGCAGGAGTGGCCACCACAGCAAGCACCAACACAAGACTCCTGACAGGTTTTTATTTCAACCTCCTGAACATCTTTCCAAGAAATCACACCATGAGGAGGAAAACAAGATGAAACCCTAGGACAGATGAGCTGCAGCCCCAAGGTGAACTGACCTGGAGGAGCTGTGGGGAAGGGAGGTTGTTTCTGGAGGAGTTGCAGAGCTTGAGCCGTGCAGATCTCATCCACTCGCCCCAAGTTCAGCCAGGCAAAGCCTCTCCAGCCTCATGCAACAGGACTGATGGTAGGGAAACGTGTTCAATAAAACCCTTCTGGAAAGCAAATCCCACAACCAAGCAAGCCTCCATATGCATCCCCAGAAGTGCCTTGGCTTGGTACTGAGCTCAGTTCCACTATGCCTGGATTGCCAATACTGGGCCTGGCAGGGTGTATGTCTACCAGGCACCCTTCCTCTTACCCCAGCCCGGCGAGGTGCCCTCTCTACATGACCTGCAGGGCTCTTTGTGCACCCCAGGAATGGAAGACGCATGGGTGCAGGGGAGAGAGGGGTCAAGGCGGGGCCAGAAATTCGATGCATGTCTCCTCTCCTGCACATTAAAGGCTTTGCTGGTGCTGCTCTTTAACAGCCATGTGGAAGATGATCTCAGCTGTTCATGGAAACCCCACAGGTCAGGCTTTCTCACTCTTCATGCTGATCAGCCCCTCACCCAGACAAAGAACAAGAGAGAAACAATTTCTGCATGGGAAGCCCAGGCTCCTCACCTCCAATAAGGCTGCTGCAGCTGCCCAGCACTGGAGCAGCAAGAAGCCAGCTCCCTCCTCAGCATCAACCACTTGCGGAACCCCAGCAGGAAAAATGGTGCCACCTCAGAGAAGCAGAGCAGGAAACCCCACAGCACCTGGGCTGCTCTCGAAGTGCTGTGCTGCACTCTGAGCTGCCACCTTGTGTGGGGCAGGACCACTTCAGCTGGGAGCAAACAGCCTTGCACTCTAAAAGAAGCACAGAAAGAAAGGAACCTACTGCTTCCTCCTCTGTTCTGCACACAGGGAAACCTTTATAGCTGGTCTGACACACAAGAATGTGGCCCAGAGCAGGGAAAAGAAAAACACTGCTGAAAAGATCCAAGGCCACCAAACCAGGGAGCAAAAAGGAAAAAGTGCTCCTGCTTCCCAGGAGACTGCTCTGCTCACAGCCATCCAAGAAGCCACACGATGACTCCTCACATGAACATGTCGTCATAGCCTGGAGGGGGAAGGTGGTCAGGATCTGGCCTGGAAAGAAATTCAGAGCAGTCAAATCAGGAGTGAGAGCTCAGTTCCGTAGTAACAGGGGAGAGCCAGGAGAGCCAGGAGCTGCCCAGAGAGCAGCCTGGGACACCAGGCACTGCAAACACCTACCCAGATCTGCCAGCTCCTAATGGGCCAAAGGGGTCAAATCTGGCACCGGGTGGAACTGCTCCCGGAGGAAGCCGGCCTGGAATGCCTGATGATGGGTCAATGCTGGGCCGTAGGCAGCCAGACCGGAGAGGATCCACGATCATTCCCCCACTCCGACCTCTGGGGAGAGGAAAAGCAGAGAAGGATGAGATTGACACTGGAGAGAGAGTGTGCCCCTACGCTGCAGGAATGCTCACATGGGAATGCGGGGTTCAGCCAACACACTGCACGTGGGAAGCACCACTGACCACGCAGCACTGGGACCAGGGCAATGCAGAGTGAGCCCACTGCAGCAGGACTGAACACACTGGATGAGTGTGTGTGTGTGTGTGTGTAAGAGTGCTGGGCCACAGCAGATCCTTGTCCCTGAGATGCTGCTGTCTGCAGCAGGAGGGACCTGGAATGCATCACATCCTTGCTCCTGCCTGGGGTTATCGCAGCCCTGCCTGATCCTCCAACCAGGGATGCTCATTGTCATGCCAAGGTGGCTGGCATGTCTGGTTTGCTGGTGCAAACACCCAGGTCCAAGGCACCACTGTGCCAGCATCTCCCAAAGCTGAGCTGGAGACAGGCATAGAGAAGCAACAGCCCTCACCCACCTGCCTTGCCCAGAGCCAGTGCAAAAACAAACACTCAGAGCAGCCAAGAGGCAGCTTCTCGCTCCCCCTGGTTCCAGCACTGAGCCGTTAGGGCAGGAGTGTCAAACTCACAGCTCCCACTGTTCTTCTACTCCTGCTCCTGCAATGTGACATGCATCACACATGCTGCACACGTGGCCAGCGCGCTGGCAGGAGTGTAGGGGCAAGAAGCTTGGTGCTGCTGCAGGGTAGAAACAAGGTGCCGGGCTGGATAAAACAAGGTGGAGAGCCAGATTTGGCCCGTGGGCTGTGAGTCTGACACTCCTATTTTAGGGCATCAACAGTGGCTGGTAAGTCCCAGTGGGCTTCCCTGCGGGAAGCATCAGACCCACCAGCCCTCACTGCCACCTCCTACTCCTATCGCTGCTCACCAGGGCAAGTGGCACGTCCTGCCCTGCACAGTGTTGCAAGAGCTCACAGACCCATCCAAGGCTCCCAACAGCCTTTCCAAACTGCTGCCTGGAAGTCATCTGCTGACCACGGCGGCTCCTTGGAGCTGGCTCCACACTGGGAGTGCCATTCCTCATGGGTGGCTTTGTGCAAACTCAGCTGGAGCCTCTGGACACCTCTGCCATCATACAAGTCATCAACAACTGCGTTAATGAGTTCCATTACACCCAGCCAGCTGCCCAAAGTGCCCCGGGACAGCCAGGCCCCAAAAGCATAAGCTGGGGAGTCTGACGGGTGTCAGCGCACAAATCTACTGCCATTTACTATCTTTTTTGGCCTTTACAGAGAAATTTCTGATGTAGGGCTGGAGGCAGCGAGAGAAACAGGATTCCTCCCCCAACTGAACCCCTCTCCTCATGCTATCAGGTTTCCTTCCAGGCTCCAGGCCTCTCCCTCCAGCCGAGCAGCATGTTTCTGGCTGGCTCTTTTCTAGTCAAACCCACGGAGAACCAAGTCTTGCAAGAGGGGGGAAAATATGCCATCCCCACTGGAGAGTGGTTCCAAAGAGGACTCCCCTGGGCCTCAGAATGCGCTGCAACAACTCCAAGAGCTGATTTTTGTCCGACTACGGGCTTTTAACTAGAATGGAAGACGACTGGTTCTCCTTGCCTGACCAAACCAAAGGCTGAGAGCTGTATCTTAAGATCAGTCCCCCAGACAGCGCTGCTTCCACCCAGGCTTTCTCTCCAGTCTCTCAGACAGCCGGAGGCTCCCAACCAGGACTTGAGTAGCCATGGGATCGGCTTTAAGCCTCCCCTTCTGAGACTGCTGGGCTGTAGACACAGCAGCTGGTAACATTTTAAATTAGAGGCTTACATTCACTTAACGATGTATTCAACTTTGATTTACTGAAGGAATTACTGCATGTTAAATGAATACAAGCTGATTATTAAACAGATGCAGATTGCAGCCTATCATCTATGCAAAAGATGGGATCTTATTACGATATTAGAACCATATTGAGGTTCAGCAACTGTCAATTGGTCCCTCGCAATCTGCAGAGCGACCATCCCATTGCTGTCTGCACTTGGAGATGCTTCACCAGACGCCTGAGCCAGGTGACTCCAGCTGTTCCAGAGAAGATCTCCAGCCATCCCCAAGGGCAGAGCAGGGGAGGCTCCTCAGGCACACAAAGCACAACCTCTCCCAGCTATACTCACCCGAAAGGGTCCAGGTCCTCCCCACCGACAGCGAAGGGGTTCACAGGGCTGAAACACAGCACAGAGTGCGACATTCAGTGAAGGGGAGGCTGCCTGCATGGAGGGAGCAGGAGCGAGTGAGCAGGCGGGGCAGTGTGGTTGCCAGTGCTGAGTTGTGGGTGCAGCACCCAGCACTGTAGCACCCAAAGGGCTCTGGGATCTGCAGGACCCTGCATGAGTAGGCTGGCACTGGGAGTTACCCTGTGTCTAAGACACAGCATTCCCTGCTCCAGGGTGCAGCTGGGTGTGGACACCGGTGTGCACAGCAGGCTTGCGGGAAGCTTGCTGAGATGAAAGGGCCCTGCGGTTCCCACAGCTTCAGGCTGGAGCTGTCTGTAGACACTGGGAGTTTCCATTCTAGGGCCTCCCCATCAGGCTAGGCCAGGCTCTCCATCATGTCCCAGTCAGAGACACAATGACAGTCTCGCTTCCAGGACAGCGAGGACAGTGGGGTGGTGAGTCTGCAGCCAGCTGTCACATCTTGCCACTAATATGTGCCAAGAACGTGGTTGCAGAACCATATACAGCTCCAGCGCATACGCCCAGGCCTCCCCAGGGAGTACCCTGCACTCTAATAGACAGTGGAGGGGTGACAGAAGCAAGAGGTGACATGCAAGGCAGAAGCCCTGGACGGTCCCCAAGTGACAGCAGAGCCACCACAGTGTCTCTGACTTCCAGTCAAAGGGGATTACAGATTAGGGGGGAGCAATAAGGGTACTCAAGATGGCAGGGCACAGGGAGGGATGGTGGAGAGGGTGCCACGTGTCCTCTCATCCCAACTTTGCCACCAAAGGGTTTCAAAGGGAAAGAGGGGTAAGGACAGCAAGAAGAGGTCTCTTTTCCCTTCTACCAAGCCCACACCTCTGAGGCCTGGCTGCAAGCACCTGCTCGGTGCACTGTCCTGGGAGGGCAGCTCTAGCAGGCAGGAGGCTCAGGGGCAGCCCCGGCTCTGTGTCAAGCAAAGGCAGAGCTCTGCACCCTCCACACACCCTCTCATCTCCGCCATGAGCACAGATCCCACAGCCCGGCTGGAGCACATGGCTCAATCCAACACCCAGAGTTCCCAGAGGTGGCTCAGCCCCAAGATGGTACCTTCCTTCTCACTGCCGTCCCTGCTCTGCCAGCCTCAGACTGAGCCCAACAGTCCCAGTTCAGGGCACAGCTTCCCTCCTTCCACCCCACATCTTCCCCCCTGCCCTCTCCCTCCTGGTTCTGCAGCTCTCCAGCCACACCCAACACATGGTTCCAAAACAGGCTGGGGAGGGACAAGATCCCCTTTGTTTCCTGTCCCACGTGCACAAGACGGCCCACAGGTGAAGTCTGGAGAGCTTTGCCAGGACCATGACCCTTCTAGCAGGGGCCTTCACTCACCAGGGTGGTGCTCTCATGCCTGCCGGCTGCCGGGAAGGGATCCTGAGGGGGTCGTAGTCCCGGGACGAGTCAGGATCCTTTTTCTCAGCCTCAGGTTCCTTTTTGGCCTTTTCTGCATGGGGCTTGAGGGGAGCAATGATGCCTGAAGCAATTCTTGTCCTCAGTTCCTCCATGTTCTTGTACACCCTGTAGGGAAGAAAGATGTGATGGTGGCTGGGGAGCACACTGGACCTGGGTGCGAAATGCTGGACAGGCTGTGAGCAGGGTGGCACGGGGACAGGCATGCCCAAAGTGTCCCTGGCAAAAAACTTGCCCCTAGTTGGCAGCACAGACGGGATGGGAAGGGGTAACAGCACACAGTAGCACCAACTCTGTTTCCGAGGGGAGAGGTGCCACCTAGCCCAAGGGAATCCCTTATCCTGTGGCCACAACTGGACCATTTCTGCACTGGAGAAAATCACAGCACAGAACAATGGCTTTCAGCAAGATCACAGGGGCTCTCGGCAGAAGCAGCAGCACCACTGGGCAGTGTCCACCCAGCATGGAGAGGTAGGCAGTGCTCAAGGCTGGCCCGTTCCCATCTGGGGCAGTGTTCTACAAACCACGGCCACAATCCAGGCTCCCATCATCCCCTAAATCTCTCTTGCCTGCAGAGGAGGGAGCTCTTGCCTGCATTTCAGGGCTGGCTGGATTGCCCCCAGGGTCAGTCCGAAGGAGGGGAATGGAGCTGGGGAAGGGTCTGTAGCACAAATCTTATGAGGAGCGGCTGAGGGACCTGGGGCTGTTTAGCCTGGAGAAGAGGAGGCTGAGGGGAGACTTCATCACTCTCTGCAGCTCCTGAAAAGGAAGCTGTGGTGAGGTGGGTGCTGGGCTCTTCTCCCAAGTAACAAGCAATGGGATGAAAGGAAATGGCCTCAAGTTGCACCAGGGGAGTTTGGATTGAATACTAGGTAACATTCCTTTACTGAAAGAGTGGTGAAGCATTGGAATAGGACACCCAGGGCAGTTGTAGAGTCTCCAGCCCTGGAAACACCAAAGAACATGTTCAAAGAAACATCTAGACACAGCACTTCAGGAGATGGTTTAGCAAGCACGGTTGTATTGGCCTCACAGTTGGACTGGATGAGCTTAGAGGTGTTTCCAACCTTAATGATTATGATTTTTGGGTACTGGGGAGGAGAATCCTCCAGGGTCCTCCTAAACTGGTCTCTACCCCTGTCTCCATGGCGGTGGGACATTTTTTCCTGCCAAAAATGCCAGGGAACTGAGATTACTTGTGGAAATCGTGCAGGTTCTCTGGATTGATGTAGTCGGCCACTGCCAAGGTCACATCTGCCACCTTCTGAGAACTGCAGTCCTGGCAAAAGACAAGTGAAACATAGAGTAAGCAGCCCAGCAGAGTTGGGAACGAGGGAAGGAGCAGGTACAACCACAGCCAGGGGCTTGGGATACAAGGAACGGGCTTGCCTGCTTTCTGCCACAACCCTGTGCAGTGCCTGAATGCCTAGGAGCAAACAAACTCCAAAGCTCTCCCTGCTCACTCCAATCGGGGCTTCAGAGGGTGAAAGGAAAAACACCTGGGGCTGGTGCCTGTGGGGGACAAGAGAAAACATCTGCAGAAATCCCTCAGCTGGCAAAGAGACAGAAAAGGGGCAGCTCCTGGGCCAAAGCATGCATGGCAAATGGCATCACTGCCCCGACACAGTGGGTGTTTGAGCAACTTCACACAGGGTCACAACTGCTGCTGCACAGGCAGGTCTGTAGCCCTAAACCCTTCTGGGTCTGCCCCATCCTGAGGGACAAATGTCACTGCAAGGCAGGGCCAGTAGCACCAGGCATTTAAGAACTGGGGCCTGCCATTCTTTGCCCAGTTTGGGCTGCAGCTCAAGGACCTCAAACCCTGCAGAGACCAGCCTGGGTGCTCACCATGACATTGAGAATCATACTGTCCTCCACCATAATGGCCTTGAGCAGCAGTTCATGGGCATCATCCACCGACTTGTAGCGCAGTGTATACACCTCCTTGTTGACTTCCCAGCCTGCTGGCAGCAGCTCTGACTCCTTTTCATCAGGACCTGGCTGCAACGGGACAGATGTGCTGCTGAGATGCTGCCCACAAGCAAGAGACAGGGCCGGGGGGGAACCATCCTGGCTGCACAGAGAGATCCAGGAGGGGGTCCGGGTCCCTGGGAGAGGATCTGAGTCTCTGCAAGGGGATATCTCAATGTCTTTTAGGTTGTGAATGCAGAACCAGGGGTTTATTTCCTTTGGCCAGGGCCTGCATAATTGCCAGCCTCCCACAGGAGGAACAGACGGGAATGCAACCACCCTCTGCTGAGCAGGAGGAAGCAACTAAGACCCAGATCGGGGACTGATGCTCATCCCCACCTGGCACCTCCTGCCCCCCCAGCTCCTCACTGACCCCCAGCACTGGGACCCCCTCGACACCACATCTCCCTCTAAAAAACTGCACTGAAAACCCACCTTTAGACAGGGGATTGTGTCTCCCCACCCAGCTCCTCGCTGACCTCCTCCTTGGAGTGGAACCAGGGTTCCCAGCGCTGAGAGCCCCCCCCCCCCCCACATTTACCCCTGGAAAAGTGCATTGAACACTCACCTTTTGCTAGTGGGTTCCCCCCTTCCCCAGCTCCTCACTGACCCCCCTGTACCAGATTCTTGCAGCCCCCAGCTCCTTGCTGATCCCCTCCTTGGAGAGGAACCAGGGTCCCCAGCACTGTGACCCTCCCAACAACACATTAACCCTTAAAAAAAAGAGCACAGAAACCCCACCTTTTGGCAATGGGTTTCCTCCCTTTCCTCGCTCCACTCTCCTCCTCCTCAGCCCCCCCCAGCCCTTCCCCGCAGCCCCGTACCGATCGCCCCCCCGCACAGCCGGCCGCCCACTCCCGCGGCCAGGCGGGGCCGCGCATTGCCGGGCTGCGGCGCCACGCAAGGCCGGGGATTCACCGCGGCCTGCTGGGGCCAGGGCGGAGGGGGTTCCCCGCGGACCGGCCGTACCTGCTCGCCCGCGCCCAGGCAGCGGTGGCCGTGCCGCACCAGCTCCCAGTGCAGCGCGCACAGCAGCGCGTCCTGCGGCCGCGACAGTGCGGCCCGGGTACAGGCGTGCAGCGCCTCCAGCCCCGCCATGGCCGCGCGGGGTGGGGGACGGACCCACAACGTCCTGCGTGGGGCCGCCTCCCCGGGTAGGGGGCAGCCGAGGGGGTTATGGCCCGAGGGATTTAGTGCTTCTCCACACAGAGGCAGGGCACCGGGCGCCCGGGGTGGGCCCTCACGGACAGCCTGCCCCTCCCCTTCCTCTTCCCTTTCTCGTTCCCTTTCTCTTCCTTTTTCTTTCCTTTTCTCTTCACAGTATCACAAGGCTGGAAAAGACCTTTGAGATCATCGAGTCCAGCCTATGACCCAACACCAACACCTACTCGTCATCTAAACCATGGCACTAAGTGCCTCATCCAATCTCCCTTTAAACACCTCCAGGGACGGTGACTCCACCACCTCCCCGGGCAGCGCATTCCAATGGCCAGTCAACCTCTCAGTGAAGAATTTTTTCCTAATGTCGAGCCTAAACCTCCCCTGACGAAGCTTGAGACCATGTCCTCTTGTTGTCACCGGTTGCCTGAGAGAAGAGACCAACCCCTGCCTGACTACAACCTCCTTTCAGGCAGATGTAGAGAGCAATAAGGTCTCCCCTGAGCCTCCTCCAGGCTAAACAACCCCAGCTCCCTCAGTCGCTCCTCACAGGGCTTGTGCTCCAGCCCCTTCACCATCTTCGTTGCTCTCCTCTGGACACACTCCAGCATCTCAACATCTTTCTTAAACTGAGGGGCCCAGAATTGGACACAGCACTCGAGGTGCGGCCTGACCAGTGCCGAATATAAGGGAATGATAACCTCTCTAGTCCTGCTGGCCACACTATTCCTGATGCAGGCCAGGATACCATTGGCTTTCTTTGCCACTTGAGCACACTGCTGGCTCACTTTGAGTTTCCTGTCTACCAGCACTCCCAAGTCCCTTTCCGCCTGACTCCTCTCCAGCCACTCTTCCCCTGTCTCTTCACCTTTCCCCTTCTCCTTCCCTTCCCCCTTCCCTTCCCTTGCTCCGTTCCCTTTTTCTTCCTCTTCCTTTTCTACTTCCTCTTCCTTTTCTCCTTCTCCTTCTTCTTCCCTTCTTCTGCCCCTTCCTCTCTCCTTTCCCTTGCCCCTGTCCCTTTTCTTTCTCTTCCGCTTCTCTTCCTCTGCCTTTTCACTTTCTTTTATCCTTTCCCTTCTTTTTCTCTTCCTCTTAGCTTTCTCTTCCCTCTCCCTTTCTCTGCCCCCTCCCTCTCTCTCTCCCTTCCCTCCTTCCCATGTCCCTTCCCTTGCCCCTTCCCCTCCCACTTCCCCTTCCCTTATCCTGCTCCTGCCCCTTCCCTTCCCCCTTCCTTCTCCCTGCCCCTTTCCTCTCCCTTCTCCATACCCTTTCTCTTCCCTCTCCCTTGCCCCTTCCCTCTCCCCTGCCCCTTCTGTCTCCATTCCTCTCCCTTCCCTTGCTCATTCCCTCTCCCTCTTCCCTCACCCCTTCCCTTCCTCAGCACTGGTTGGTAAAGCGTTAGCGTCAGTGGCAGGGTCTGTGTGGCCTTTTCCCCAGGACCAAAGGGTCCAAAGCATCAAACAGCCACCAGCAGGGTTATTTCACTCCTTCCACAGGTCCTTTCTCCAGGCCGTAGTGTTTGTAACCCCTAAATTCGGTGAAAGTTGCCATTGAAAGGCGGTTGGGGCTGTTTGTGCCCTCAGTGTGGCTGGGGCTCGGGATTGAGCTGCCCCGTGCCAGGGCACACCATCATCTGCTGCTCCAGCTCCTTAGGGACACTCATCTTGACTTCATTATGCGCCAATTAATTAACTCCCACTGTTCGCTCTTTCCATTTTCCCCTCGAGAAGTCACTGAGGCTGAACAATCAACCACAGACCGGCAAGCCTGCCTGCCTGGCAGCCCCCGCGGTCGGCGCTGCCTGATTGCAGGAGCTATCGCTGCACAGGCCAAGGAGTCGATTCACCTCCCGCTATCCCTTCCACTAATCCCAGCCCCATGGAAAATGGCTGCAGCTTAAAAGCTGCACGAGCCAGGGAAGCTACCGCTGATTTTCCATGAGGTTGGGATTTCAGCACGGGAGCTTCACGAGGGCGGCGTCAGATGGGGATGCCATGAGAACAGCAGGAAATGCCTCAGCCGGAGCTTTTCCAATGCTGGCCTTATGATTCACAGCAGCAGGCAGCGTTTCCGCCCCACGGCTCGCTCCCGGCGGGCAGCAGCCGCGGTTGCAGGCTTTGACAGCACCGCATTTCACTTTCCCGGCACAGTCTGTCCCTGGGTGGGCGAGGGGGGGTACCAGTTGCTTCATGCAAATGCCCCCTCCTGAGGCAGGATTTGAAATCATGTGTCTTCCCACAAAAGCTAAATCCCATATCCAAATGCCACTAACAGGTCTTCCTCACCTGCCTGTGGACCTGTTGCAGGTGCAGGAGCGCGTGGGTGTTTGAGATCAGCAGCCACGGGGGCCAGTGGGGCAAGAAGTGGCAGGAATTGCCCACAAGCTCTACTGAGTCCTTACCGAGCTTTGGTTTTCCATCCAACTTGCTACCACCCCTGTTCACCCACTGTCTGCTGTCCAGCCTCTCCCCCATCACCGTGAGCTCCTGTCCAGCCACCAGCTTGTTCTCATGTGGCCTCACCTCCATGCCCATCCTTAATTTATTCTCCCTTCCTCATGTCTCACTCCCCCTCTTTCAAACTGAAAGAGGGGAGATTTAGATTAGGTATTAGAAAGAATTCTGTTACTGTGAGGGTGGTGAGGCCCTGGCACAGGTTGCCCAGAGAAGTTGTGGCTGCCCTGTCCCTGGAGGTGTTCAGGGCTGCATGGGGCTTTGAGCCCCTTGATCCAGTGGGAGGTGTCCCTGTCCATGGCAGGGGGGTTGGAACAGGATGGGCTTCATGGTCCCTTCCGACCCAAACTGTTCCATGATTCTGTTGTGCTGGCTGCCCCAGAGCACACACAAAGGGTGACTCTTGGTGCTGAGTGCCCCCCGGGCACAGCATGGGAAGAGCAGGATGCCTCCATGCATCCCCTCACCCTGGGACTCTCCTCAGAGCCAGGGCCCTGCTGTGCCTGAGCCCATGCCCCCAGGGTTGGCTGCTGCTACATCAAAGCTGCCATTCCAGTGCCTGCAGTGCCTCACCCGACTTCCCAGCTGGCCCACACCACCCGGCTTCCAGTCGGCTCCTTCCTCTGCTCCAGCATCTCACTAGTTGTGTGGCTCATTGATGATGAAAATCACTGGCCACATGAAAGTGGCTCCCCTGATGCGGGTTAGGGGCCTGAGAGCTATGTGGGAGGCAGCAAACAGCACAGCCCTAACCGGGATGGAGTGGCCAAGTTGGTAATGAGGTGATGAGGATTGCAGAGCCGGCTCATTAGTGCTGCAAGGCAAGTGCGTCACGTTGGTTGCTGGGCTTGCCAGTGCCGTCGTCGGAGCAGCTACGTTCTCTTTGTCGGCTGCCAGAGCAAAGCCAGGAGTGAGAGCAATGCTGCAAGAGCCGAGCAAAGTCCCTGGAGCAGCCAGCACTCTAGACACCTTATGTGTGTCCATGAGGATTCATGCCCCTCTTTTACCCAGGAAGATCATCTGTGGGGTTGGTCATCTCATGCAGAGGTGCTCCCTGTAGGAGCAAGGCTCTGGGTGATATCGTAGGGGAGGTGGTGGCTGGAGCCACCCTGGCAGAGCTGTGGTGCTCAGAGCAGGTAGAAGGATGCATCAGCTGGGATCACCTCCGTCACACAAACCACAGCCTCCGCTGACCTTCATACTTTCCCACTGCCTCACTGCTCCCGGTGGATGCATCCACTGCCGTGTTGTAACGAGCAGAAGGGAAAACAGATTTCCCAATCGCCTGCCCCGCCAGCAACCCGTGAGCCCTCCATACTGGGAATGGCAGCTGGCATGGCTGGGGCAGCAGGCTCACCCTCGCGCCATGCTGTGTGCACTGGGTACAAGCCAGGGCCTGGCAGAAGGCAGAGAGGAGCTGGGAATAATCCCTGGCTGTGGTTCAGGTGTTGCAGGCTGCTGCTGTTTCAAGAGCATCATCCCTCCCTCAGGGTCAGCTTGCTGTTGCTCCTTTAGGATGGATGGGAAAGCCCACATGCCAGAGGATGGCACCACTGTGGTTCCTACAGGGCTGCCCCAGCACATAGCTGGAGGGAAGGAAGAGATCCCCGCTGTAGAGCAGGGCGAGCCAGCAGCGCCAGCTCCTCCACGCTCTGCTCAACTGCCCGGGGCTTACTGGCATGTAAAGAGCTACTTAAATTGACCAAAATCTCTGTGTCAAGGGACATCATTTGGGACAGGGTATTGGTGGCTCCTTGAATGGTTTCACCTCTCGCATCCATGGCTCTCCCATTGCTGCCCTGAGAGGGGTAGGAGTCACTCCATGAAAATTTGACCTCTTCCTCATTTCCCCCAAATTCAAGTTCAGGGAAAGATGACACCGAGGCAGGAGAAAGGGGCTTTTTCTCTGGGAAAGAAATTCAAACCACATGCAGGCAAGCTTGCCGTAGGAGGAGGGCCCAGGACTGCAAGAGAGCAGGCTTTGGGCAGCGAGGCCAGACATAAAGTCAATTAGCACTTGCAGGACGCCGAAAGTGTTTGAGCGCTGTGCTTCAAGCAGTCATAATCCCCATCAGAAGAAGCCTGCCAATAGGGTTTGAAATTAATTAGGAAGCCCAGAGCCCCAGTGCTTCCCAGAAAAGCCTGTTAGCTCTGTGATGAAAACCTTACTTTCAGGGAGCGCGATGCACAAACACACTCATGACTCATCAACTGGATGGAGATGAACTCAATTTTTCTGAGGTCAACATGCTTAGGTCCTAATGAGCTGAACCCTCGGTACTGCTCCTGCACTCCCTTTGCCTGTCTTTATTCAGGGGATGCCCAACAGGCCAGGGAGTAATGGAGATGGTTTCATGGGATGTGTGTGATCCAGAGACACTAACACCTTCCTAAGAGGCAGTGGTGATGAGGCACAGAGTGCTTGAACCACCTGAGCCAGGTGAGCAGCAGCAACTTCAGTCCTCTGACCTGACGCCTTCGGCAGGAGCCTGCACCCCACCAGCTCCATCCCTGCAGCTTGGGTGGATACTGCTGTGTCTCCTCCCGCCCTCCTCTTGAGGGATCTTGGACATGAATCCAAACAGCCCAGGACAGCCTTGGAGGAACAAAACAAGACAATCAATCACCCTTGCCTCACTCCCGCCCCAGACTGCAGGCTGTGACGGGTTGCATTGTGCGGAGCCGGAGGGACTCCACATCAAAGCGGGGAGCAGCTGGCTGCCGGCCGCCGCAGCACCCAGCCTGGCAGCGCCCAGCCTGCGAGCTCCTGCGCTGCCTGCACTGGCTTGGCTTCCTCTCTCTGCCTGGGCCCCAGCAGCAAAGTTGGACTGCAAAACCACTCCCTGCTCAGGTACAGCAGAAGATGCCCAAGGCCACATCGGCTGCAGTGAGCATCAAAGGCAAGGGTGAGCAGATGCTCCCCCAGGGCTGGGACTCCACTGCGTCATCCCAGGAGCATCTTCACGCCACAGGGATGAAGATGAGGAGGCTTCGCACACAGGGGAGGAGCCGCTCCCATCCTGGCCTTGTCCTGGAGCTCTTTAGTGACTACACGAAGCCTGCAGAGCTGCAGGGATGGCACAGCCTGCTCCTGTGGTGCAGCTCCCGCTATCCTCACAAGACCCTTTCCTTTGCAGTTCCTTCCATGACACATGGTGGTTGGTTCCCCCCAGGCTGCTGCCTCGGCGCTGCTGCAGACAGTATATTCATTTTTGGATGTAGTTTGCAGCTCCCCAGCGTTTCTCCCTGTCCCAGGCACGCACGGATGGTATGAGGCAATGTTCTTGGGGAGTATCAGCTTCCCTGCGCAGCGCTGTTGGGTAAGCGCTCGTCTTTCTTCTGAGGAGCTGGTGGCGAATATCCCCCACGCCAAAAAGGTCTTGACATGCTGGGGCTGGGAGTGGTGAGGGGGATGAGGGGTCTGGTCGTGGGGAGCCAGCAAGGTTTGGAATGGGGAAGGGAAACCATCCAGATTCCCCTGTGGTGCCCGTGTGTGGGTGCAGCAGCACAACTGCCATTTTGGTGTAAACCCTCAAATATCCCCCAGGAAAGGGTTGGAGTGGCTCTGCCCTGGGACCTGCAGCACAAGATGGAATGGGGAGGACCACATCTCTACGTGCAGAGAGCCAACCTGAGTCTCAGCATCAATCGGCCCTGCCATGTACAGCCCTTTCCTACACCCAAAACAGGTTTGCACCCTGCTCTGGCCCTCTCCCGAAATTGAAATGAGGCTGCTACTGATGCAGCATCACAGATGCAGCCGGGCAAGAGCCATGATGCCACAGAGAACTGTGACCTTCCAGTGGTGTTGGCAGCCTGGGGACCCTGAGCACTGTCTGGGAGGGGACAGAGGCCACAAAATCACATCTTAGGGTGGGTTTTATATCTGGTTTGAGGGTGGTGTGGTGTTGTAACCTGTAACCCTCCCGGAGTGCATGAGGACTGTGCATGCTGTGCTGGGGGAGCACCTCCCGCCAACAGAGCCTGCGGGACACACGTGACCATGGTGGGGTAACCATTGATGTTTTTTCCAGTTCGTTAATTAAGGCACAAAATAAAAGTCACTAAAATGTGAGATTGGGTGTTTAAAAGGAAAATTCTCCTCCAGGTGCCAGGTTTATTAAAAGAAGGGGGAAAATACCAAGAGGGAGAGGAAGGGCCACAAACTGGACAAGGAACATATGGGGAAGGAGATGCCTTTGTGGGGTTGGATGGTGTTGGGGGAATGGTGAGGAGTGGGCTACAGTGAGATCCCAAGTCCTCATGCTTTTGAGCCCCCAGGGTACTAGATGAGCCCTGGGATGCTGTGACCTGAGCATTGCTGCGAAGTGTGAGGTCCCCAGCTCACCTCACTTGCCCAAAGCATCTTCTAGCTGACACCCCAGTTGGGCTGATCCCACATCCTTCGAAGGTTTCCCCATTACCTGGTCTGAAACTGCCCCAAACCAGGCAGGATCTGGACTGGTCTCCCAGCAGCACTGGGCTGCAGCCCCCAGCCCCTTGCCACCCACCTCCACTGGGTGCCTATACACAGGCTCAGTGTCAGCGCTTACAGATGTAAAGCATTAGGATTTGTTTAGCAGCCCTTTATTGTCATATTTTGTTCTTTATTTCCTACAAATTAAATTTGCTGAGGGATGTGTGTGGATTGTGAAATTATTTTGAAAATAGTTCCTCTGGGTTTTTTAATTTCCTTTGTATTAAATTTTTACAGTGTTTAAAAGACTATGAAAAACGTTAAATAAAAAAGAAGTAGGACAAAATCCCAAGGAGGGAAAGACAAGAGACCAAGAAGGTGCCCAGCCATGGGCTGGTGCTGGGACCAGCCGCTGCTGCCTCTGTTAGCGTGAGCACTGGGGACAGTCTGGTACAGATGCCCCTCCTGCTCCCTCTCCATCCTGGTTCTGCCAGACACCAGGAACCGGGACAGGAAGAGATGCGAGTGGCTGTCCCGAGACCGGTGCCAGAGCGGGACCCGTAGCCAAGTATCATAGAACCATGGAGTCATTAAGGTTGGGAAAGACCTCAAAGATCATGCAGTCCAACCATCAACACAACATTCCCACTAAACCATGTCCTGGAGGACCACCTCTACACAGTTTTTGAACCCCTCCAGGGATGGAGACTCCACCACTGGTCTGGGCCTCTGCCGGTGCTTCACCACTCTTTCAGTAAAGAAATTCTTCCTAATATCCCATCTAAACCTCCCCTGGTGCAACTTGAGGCTGTTTCCTCTCATGCCATCCCTTGTTACTTGGGAGAAGAGACCAGCACCCTCCTCACCACAACCACCTTTCCAGGGGCTGAAGAGAGTGATGAGGTCTCCCCTCAGCCTCCTCTTCTCCAGGCTAAACAGCCCCAGATCCCTCAGTCACTCCCAGAACCCCTGGGCTCTAGACCCTTCCCCAGCTCCGTTCCCTCTCTGGATGTGATCCAGCCCCTTGATGTTTTTCTTGCAGTGAGGGGCCCAAAACTGAACCCAGGATTCAAGGTGTGGCCTCACCAGCGCCGAACCCAGGGGGACGATCTGCTTCTGCTGGCCATGCCATGGCTGATCCAAGCCAGGATGCTGCTGGCCTTCTTGGCCACCTGGGCTACCACTGGCTCACATTCAGAATGGAATGGCCATGGTTGTTCCCCACAGATGAACAGCTCAGCCTTTCCCTTTCCTTTGCTCCCAGCACTGGATTTGAGCAGGGATCCCCCGCCTGAGGCCATGGGGCTCTGCCAACCCTCCACCTGCATTTCCAGACCAGAACAGTTGGTTGGTGCAGACATGAGAGCCTGCAGGCAGGTTCTCTGAAGCCACCTTCCTCTGCAAGCAATTTCCAGCTGTGCCAGCTGCAGGAAGCCAAGCTGCACCCCGTGAAGGGCTCTGAAGCATTAGGGACCTCTTTCGCTACCAGAGTGCATGGCATCGCAGCAATGGCCATCCTGGAGCTGCCCTCCTGCCCCTTCATTCCCTGCGCTGGTTGTTTCCAGCTCGTTAAAATCGCAGACACATTTTTAATCTCTTCATTTCTACCACTGTCATCGTCATTGTCTCAGCCTGGTGCAAATTGGGAACTGACGCTGCTGCTCCGCTCCATCCCGCAGCCGCCTTGGCCCCCAGGACAAGCAGGAGGGCCCTGCTCTGGATAAGGTGACAGGGATGGCACTGGCCTCTTGCCATCACTCCCCCAGGGGTTTTTCTACCCCGGTCATGGCACTAGCTGGCACAGGACCCGCATCATGCCACTTCCCACCTCTCTCCGATGAGGCTTCACCTCCGCAGCCCCATGGGGTAGTAGCGGTCTCAGGGTATTTGCAGGATCCCACTGTGTTCCTGAGGTGTTCTAGGGGCTTGGTGGCACTGAGGAGGGGGGCTGGAGGCAGTGGGAATGCCAAAACCAGGACAGCAGCAACCCCAGGCTTGAGAAACCACGGACAAGGACTCCTCTTCCCCAGTCCCTGCAGTGCCAGGGTGCCCATCCCTGAGTGAGGGGTCCCAGTTTGGAGACAGCTGTTGTGCCCCTCATGCTGGGGTGGGTAGGAGGGGCTGGTTTGTGCCTCTCTGGCACAGTGTAGCAGACAGGAGGGAGCAGCTGGGCTCCTCCCAGCTCCATGGGCCACTGGTGTGGAAAATAATTATACGACAAGATTTCTCCTTTAATAATGAGGGAAAGGAAGAATTCAGTGAATGTGTAATTTCAGTCGAGAGCAAGGAGATGCCAGGACTGTGCAAAGGAAAGCTCTCCAGTGCAGTAGGATGCTACTGGAGAACCAGCAGCACCGTCCAGCTGGGAAGGATGACAGAGGGTGTTCGAATAAGCTGGGAACAGCAATCTTCCAGGACTGTGTGGAGGCAGGGATGCAGGGAAACAGAGATGTGGAGATGCAGAGCTGCAGGGATGTGAGAAAATAGAGAGGTGGGGTTCAGGGCTGCAGAGATGTGGAGAGGCAGGAATGCAGGGATATGGAAATGCAAAGATGCAGGGATGTGAGGAGGTAGTTGTGTGGGGCTGCATGGATTTGGGGGGGCAGAGATGCGGATATGTAAGTCCTGAACCAAATGTCCCTCTGACCACCACACTTCTCTGCTTGTGCAGACCCTCTCTCCACCCCCAGGGTGGTGAGGCATCCTCAGCTCCTCTCTGCTCAGCTCCTCTCAGCTCCCCTCAGCTCCTCTGGCCCCGCTGGGGAACTTGGCAAAATGAAGGGAGAGGATTGCCGAGCAGAGCCCAGCTCTTGATCTGTTCTAGGAAAAGAGAGGCCACACCAAGAACTGTCTGAAATTCCTTCCCAGTGCCTTGGCTGGAAGCCACTGCTCCTCTTTGCTCAGGCATTTCGACCCTGGCAGTGCTGGGGCCCAAGCCATGGCCGAGCAGGGCTGTCCTGCTCCTTCCCAGCACCCTGGTTTAGGGAGCTGGAGCTGTTGCCATGGCTCGGTGTCCCAGTCCACTGCACCTCTGCGGGTGTCCAGGCATGGAGCCACCCCTGCCAGGCATCTCCTGGCCACTCTTTGTCATTGGAGACGCGGGGTGGTGGCCAACAGACCCCCAGCATCTCTCCCCCGCCGCGCACGCAAATTCCTTTTGAGTGAATGTGGAATATGATTTTTTCTCTTATTTTCTTTTTTCTTAGGAAAAAAAATATGTAATGAGAAAAATCAAATCAAATCCTATTTGTTTGTGGTCTCAAAGGTCTCCAGTTGTTTCGTTGAGTCTGGAATTCAATGCAATGCTTTTGGAATGGCAAGGGAGTGTGCGCACCTCAAATCTGCTGCCAACCTGGGCACACCCAGCCCTGCCATCAACTGCGTAATCTGGGAGGACAGACAGACATCTCTATGTCTCCACTGAAACTGGGAGCAATGGAACTGGAATGGGTTTGTCTCAAGGAGCTGGTGCTGGCCGCACTCTGGCCGGGAGAGGGTCAGGAAGAGATGGGAGGCACAGTGTGTGACTGCTGGCAGATCAGGGGTTGCTGCGTGGTCTTCCAGGGGGGCCTTCAATTAGCAAACCAGCATTGTTAAAGAGCCCAAACCATCACTAACCTCTCATTATCCCCTTTCCCCACAGGAGGAACGATTTTGCACCCAGGGTAGGCCGTGACACACATCACTCTTTCATTGCAATACTCTTGTATTCTGCCCCAATGCCAATGATTGGAACCAGCCGAGCTCCCGCAACACAGCCATGCTTCTGGTCCTTGGCGTGGGAGCGCTGCTGTGCTGGGTCCCCGGACACCCCCACCCATGGGGAGCTCTGCTGCCGTCCTCACAGGATCCAGTTTCTTGGGGAGGTCAAACCAAAGCAGGGTCCTGGACATGGCCCAGCATAGAAGCATCCCTCCTTCTGCAAAGAGGTGACAGGGGTCTCATCCCCATCCCTGAGGGTGTAGCACCAGGTCCCTTGGGATCAGGTTCAGCCTCTGCACCCCAGAACATCCCTGGGTCAGGGCAGGGGGCATGGCAGGAGGGTTCCTCTACCTGCAGGAAGATGCTGGAATTTCACAGCTACAATGGGTTGTCTGTGCTGTTGGACAGAGCAAGGGAAGAGCAGGGATAAAGATGGTCAAGACAAGGATGCTGGGTCACAGCATCCTACCCTACCACTTCCCTTCTGAGCCTGGACAGCGCTGTCACCCTGAGAGGGGAGCTGTATGTATCCAGAATGCTATGGGGAGAAGAGCTGGTGCGCTGAGAGTGCCTGGAGTGCGTGCGGAGTGGGGAGCAGGCTGAGGAAATTTGGAAATGCACTTCTTTCTGCATTCATTTTTCCTTCATTTAATCTTTTTGCTCAAATTCCCAAGTGAAGAATTCTTTCCATGAGCTGGAGCCTTGCCACAGCGGCTCTGTGCCCGGCTGTGAGTGTTGGGAACCGGCCGGGGCCCGTGCCCCCGCATCCCTTCTCCAACGCCAGCCATGCCAATGCTCGGGGGCCAGTGCAAGGGTTAGGGCAGCCTTGGCCCCACTGGCACTTCTCTGGCCATGCTTCAGCTCCCCACTTGCCTGCCCTGACCCCTTTTGCCTCCCACTCCTGTGGTTTGGTGCTTTTTGGGATGATGGCGATGCTGCAGCTCCCCGTGTGCTTTGAGAGCGAAGCTGCCCGCAACCCAACAGTGTCTGAAACAGCTCAGGCCTTGCCTTTTTCCAGCTCCTGAAAATTCAATTTGTTAGTGGCATAAACAGGATATAAAAGGCTGGGAAAAAAAGGAAAAAGGAGAGGGAGCATTTTTCTCCATGGCTTTGCCTGCAATGGAAGAAGCGACCTGTGGCAACCACATCCCCTGGTGCTTCTGTGCCTCAGTAGTACTCCTTTCCTTGTGGCAAACAGACCCAGAGCCCGGCTCCATCCAGAGCCTTGGGATGGCTCCTGACCTTTGGGATCTGTCAACACAAAGGTCTGCCCTTGGCAATCTCTGCTCTTGCCTTCTTGTTTCCTTCACGGTGTTCTCCAAGATTCAGGGTGGTTTATGGTGCTCTTTGACGTCACTCGCCTGCCAGGTGGTAATAATTTTCCTGAATGTCAGCTAAATATAATTATCACTCTATTTTCACTTCAGAATATTAAAGTTTTTTGTCCCTCCTATTATTAATTCTGAGAAAAAAAAACCTTCACAAGTCACTGTGACACATGGCCACCAGCCCCTTACCCTGTGTCCCTGGAATGCTGGCAGCCGCTGCGGGGCCGGTGACCACGCTCTGGGCTGGCCACTTTGTGCTACCTCCCCAGGTTGTGCCAGAGGGTAAGGATGAGAGACTTTGCCCAGGGGACAAGAAGGTTGCCCAGAGAAGTGGTGGAGGCCCCGTGCCTGGAAACATTCAAGTCCAGGTTGGATGTGGCTCTGAGCAACCTGATCTGGTTGCAGATGTCCCTGCAGGGGGGCTGGACTGGATGACCTTCATGGTCCCTTCCAACCCAAACCATTCTATGATTCTGTGTCAGCAGGGTGAGGATGGAGCCTGGGGCTGGGAGGGCGAGGAGAGCTCAGGTCAGACAGCCCATAGGACCTGCTGTTTCCTTCTGGCTTTCTGATCCAAGCATGAGCACATCTGTGCAGCTCTGACCAGGCAGGAGCAGAGGAGCCATTGGCTTTGGTCACGGGACAAATCAGATCCTGTTTCCAGCAGGTGTGTGAGGGTCAGATTTGCTGTTCAGAGTCCAATTGCAGCTGCAGCCAGCAGGACCCGCGGTGGTGATCAGAGCTAACACGAGGAGGCTGGACTTTAAGTAAACTGGCTTGAAACTAAGCTCTAGCACAGAGATACACACAAAGCCTGTGGCAGCCGAGTCACAGCTGGGCAATGCTAACACTGGGTTCTCAGCCCTGGCATGTGCTGGGATGCAGGTACAACCACACACTTGGTACTTGCCTCCCCATGACCACCCAGGTTGGTACCCAGGGGCACTGCCGGCCTCTGCACCACATTCCCTGGCTGGCAGCACGTGCACCAGGAGCTGCAGCTGCAGCAGGACATGTGTGGGGCCAGCCTGGTGAGGAGCGCAGCAGTGCCGGAGCCCCAAGCACAGTGGTTACCTCCACAGCCTTCCTGGGCTCTGCAGCGGCAAGGGGCAATTTCCCCATCCAGGACCAGAAGCTTGCCCAAAGCCTTTGTCTTGTGCTGAATTCCAGCTGGTGAGAGTCATCCAGCAGAGTCAGAGGATTTACCCTCCTGGGAGATTATGAGCAGGAGGGAATCGTGTAGTCACATTAAAATTATTTGAAAAAGGATGGGACTTCTGAGTACTGTCTCACGTGGAGCCAGGAACAGCCATCTGACTGATGCTTCCATCTGTCTTTCTCAACAGTTTCCTTAAATAGCACGAATATTAAAAGAAATTCAGCTAGAATTTGGCATAAATGGTTCATAGGAGAACAGAAGAGGGCCAACTACTAAAATACAGCTGGCTTGCTCCTGTCAGTAACGAACACAGAGTTTTCACTGTGAGGAGAGCCAGAGGCAACTGAGAGCTGTGTCTCACCATCGAGCCAGCAGCCTACCGCCCTGTCCCAGAGCTGCTGCTGCAGCGTGTGCACACACGGAGGAATGGCTTTAAGTTGGAAGGGGAGACTTATATTAGACATTAGGAAGGGATTCTTCACAATGAGGGTGAGATGGCCCTGGCACAGGTTGCGCAGGGAAGTCCTGGCTGCCCCATCCCTGGAGGTGTCCAAGGCCAGGCTGGATGGGGCTTTGAGCACCCTGATCCAGTGGGAAGTGTCCCTGCCCATCGCAGGAGGTTGGAACTGGATGGGCTTTGAGGTCTCTTTGGACCCAAATCAATCCATGTTTCTACGATTCTATGCTGGTGTCCTGGGAGATCCCCAGCCCCAGGCTCCCACCTCTGCACTGTGCTGGCCATGTCCGTGCATTTTCTCAGAGGAACCTTCCCTGAGCTCCCACCAATCACGGCTTGGGCGGGGAATTGCTACAATGGCAGGAAGAGATTTACAAGTGATTTTTATGCCAAGTATCAGTTCCCCGAAAACCTCCCCTGCCTTTTGCTTTTAGTTTTGCTTCCCGTCATCTCTTTCTGCGAACCCTGTGGTGCTGTGGAGCAGGAAGCTGGTTTATGGCTGGGTTAAACGTGGGGGACTTATCATCATGTTTGGCCTTGTTTTGTCTGTCCAGCTCAGCTTCTCCTCAGTGGGCAAGTAGAGATGATGGAGGCGCAGTGGCACATGCAGAATGAACGTTGATGTTGGCTGAGAAGATGAAGCTCGGTGCGAACCCTCACCTAGGGACACTGAGGAGGGGTTCTGCAAAGACCCTTGCTCCAATACCCACCTGCTGCTGGGGAGGAGCTAAATTAAACCTTCAACAACCTCCAATCTTCACATCCATCTCTTTCTTTCACATTCCCGGTGAATATTGAAGTCTAAGCGAGATGGTCCATGCAGCAAGGGAGCACATCCTCCTTCCTGAGGAGTTGAAGATGGAGTTGAGGATATCTTTCATGGTCCCTTCGTAGACAATAGGGAAAAAATCTTCACAGTAAGGGTAGTGAGACACCAGAACAGGTTGTCCAGGGAAGTTGTGGATGCCCCCTGCCTGGAAGTGTTCAAGGCCAGGTTGGATAGGCTTTTGATCAGCCTGGTCTAGTGGGAAGTGTTCCTGCCCATGGCAGTGGAACTGGATGGGCTTTGAGGTCCCTTCCAACCCAAGCCATTCTATGATTCTATGATTCCAATCCAAACCATTCTGTGGTTGTGTGATTCATCCAAGGGCTCACCCCACTCCACCATTCCCATTTCCTGGCTACCCGTGAGCTCTGCCCAAAGGCCACGTTTCCCCAAGAACTCCCATCTCAGCAATAACCACTGGCCCCATCACGGCAGATGAGCCCCAGCGCCAGGGCGATGCCCTTCCCACTGCCCATCACCAAGCCCATCGGTGCCAGTTGGCGCCAAGCCCGTCCCACGTGAGCCGCCGTGGTGCTTTTCCCACTCTGACAGCTGTACAGAAATTGGAAGGCGATGCTGACATGTGTCAACAATAACCAGTGAACAAGCGCTGGCGGCGGTGGCTGTCCCCACCACCTAGAGGAGGCTGGCCACCCTTGGCTGAAATCATGACAATCTGCGCCTGGGAAGCAGGAGTATTGTTTCAATTATTTCCATTATATAAAGTCAAGCTATTCAATATATTCCGCCTCAAAGGGGCTCAATGAAAGAGATAAAATAAACACTGGAAATCTGCTCCGCTGTCACAGACGAGGAATTTGGTTTCGACATCAAACCTTCCCTCCCACCTCGCCTCTCGCCTTCCCTTCCCTTCTCCCGGCTCCCTCTTCTTCTCTTGCTGCCCCTCGGCCTTCGGCACCACTCAACACCAATTCTGTCTTTGGGATTTGCTTCTGTTTTGGCAGCCGAAGTGCTCTGAGGCTGCGCAGCCGCACCGGCGCCTAGAACCGGAGTGAAGCTGGAGGAGCCGTGCTGGCGGGAGGGAAGTGGGAGCACCAGCGCTCTCTCTGAAACGAAGGATTTGATTTAAAACCAACCTGAAGCCTCTTGGGGTGCCACATCCCCTCGAGAGCAGCGGGTTCGGCGCGCAGCACGAAGCCTGGACCAGCTGGAGTGTGGGAGGAGGAGGAGACCAAACGAGCCATAAGCATGTCGAAGGCTGCTTGGCTGACGCCAGCGCTGGAGTCGGCCACCTTCACGGCACCCTCTGTGCCTGAGAGAGCATCCTGGCACTGAGGAGCCTCACCAGCTCTGTGTGCTGGCGAGAGGAGCTCCTGGACAATCTGGAACTCCCTCCCACTACACAGAGCCCAGTTGCTCCTGCCAGCTCTGGCCAAGTGGGAGCTGCTTCCCATTACGCTCACTGGAGCTCTGCACCCTCAGTGGGACTGTGCCAGCCCAGGTGTTCCCAATATGCCAACACACAGGGAGGAGTGCCCAGTCACACCAGACTCCTGCCTGGGCAGTAAATCTGCCATTTGGCTGTTCCCAGCGGGTTTTCCTGCTGAGCCCCAAAATGGGGTTCATGGGCAATGCCACCGCCAGGGATGCAGGTGATGGAAGCAGCCATGCCAAGGGATACCCAGCGAGGGCTGTGTTAGGAGCCAGCATTTCATAAATACAGGGGAAAGGGCGTCTGCCGAGCTGGCGCAGGGAGCAGCTATGACTTTCCATTCCTGTGGGAAGTGGACTGCCACTGTCCAAGCATCTGGGCTTGTTATGATGGGAGAGGAATGCCAAATATTTTTCTTCCTTATCCACTACCATCCGCTCAAACCCTCCACTGATCAAACCCACATTCAGCGCCTGGGATGCACAAGGGCCCCTGCTCTGGAGAAGATTTCCCTCCCAGTGGCCGCTCCAGCACTTGTGGCTGCAGAAAGCTTATTGCACCTGGGGAGAAAACCCTTCCTTCGTCCAGGAACTCCCTCCATCCACTGCCCCTCGCTCTCCCCTTCCCCCTGCTGCCAGCCAGCTCCAGTTATTTCATTTTTACTTTGCTGCCTTGGCCAGGAGCATCCTTGCACCAGCATCACTGTGGTGGCAACCCTGTACCAGCATCGCTGTGCAACAATCCCTGTGCCACCATCCTTGCACCAGCATCACTGTGCCAGCATCCCTGTGCCACCATCCTTATACCAGTATCCCCATGGCAACATCCCTGTGCCAGCATCCTTGCATCAACATCCCTGTGCCAGCACCCCAGTGCCAGCATCCCTGACGGACCTGCAAGCCCTGGTAGGACCATGCTGTCTCTTACAGAACTGTGGGCATCTCAGACTCTTCGGGGTAGTGGCCCAGACGCATGCCCCAGAGCACCAGCCATGTGGGAAGTAGGCGGTGCTGCCTTGGAGGATCACCAAGATTTTTCCAGAGATGAAAGCATGCTCCTGTCAAACAAACTTTCCAAATCATCTTCTTGGACACTTTCTCCCCGATGCTTTGGAAGATGGAGGAGGAACATTTCATTCCCTCTGCGCTGGCATGGAATGAGGATGCGTAAGGAAGCTGGGAGCTGCCAGCGGTGCCTGCAGGCTCAACCTTGCTTCTCCCCGGCATCACCCGTGAGTCACTGCTGTTGCTGCCCCGGCACTGTCAGCTGGGGCTCCCCACACCCCGCAAGCCCCCAAAACACCTCCTGGTGCAACAGAGGGCAATGGGCAGATGATTACTCAACAGCGCATTATCCCTTCCCACCGCAGTCTTCAGAGAAGCAATCACAAACAGCCAAATGAAGGCAAATGAGAGGATTTCTCTGCTCCCTTGGGGACACCCGGCACCACCAGCAGGGCCACAGGCCCAGCAGCTCTACTGTCTTTGGCAAAGCCTCCGTGCTATTGCATAGCCCAGCCATGAGCCAAGCAAATTGCCACATGCTGTCCCCGAGGAGCCAGTGCTAATGAGAGCCACCTAATTAGCACGTTCCGTGCAGGAGGAGGCTCACCCTGGCAGGACTCATTCCAACATCCGCTCACTCATGCAAACAGCCGGAGAGCATGACAGGGGATAAGGCTCTTCCCTGGCCCTTGCACAGCATTTTCCGTCCAGGTCCAGACAGTAATTCCCAGTCAGCTCCTAGGAAGCTGGGCTGGCCCTGCCATAGGGCAAGGAGCTGCCATAAGCCCTGCCAGGGTGCCAGCCCAGCCATGCCACCCATCACCGGCAGCGCCTGCAAGCACCGGTGCAGCACCTGCAGCCGTGCTTTGGAGATGCTCAAATATCTCCATTGGCATTCTCATATCCCTGTTTTTCTCAGTTCCTGTGCTGAGGTGGTGCCACCCTGTCCATGCCCACTGGACCATATCAGCCCACACAGATCTGCAGTGGGGATTCTGGGATGCAGGCTTGGTTGTTTATCTTAGAATCACAAAATCATGCAATGGTTTGAGTTGGAAGACCATCCAGTTCCAACCCCCCTGCCACGAGCAGGGACACCTCCCACTGGATCAGGGTGCTCAACGCTCCAGCCATCCTGGCCTTGAACACCTCCAGGGACGGGGCAGCGACCACTGCTCTGGGCAACCTGGGCCAGGGCCTCCCCACCCTCACAGGAAAACATTTCTTCCTAAGATCTCATCTCAATCTCCCCTCTTTCAGCTGAAAACTGTTCCCCCTTGTTCTATTCCTGCACTCCCTGATCAAGAGCCCCTCCCCGGCTTTCTGAATCCCCTTTCAGTACTGGGAGGCTGCTCTTAGATCTCCCTGCAGCCTTCTCTTCTCCAGGTTGAAAAACCTCGGCCCCGCCAGCCTGTCCTCGTACAGGAGGTGCTCCAGCCCTCCCATGCAGGAACAGTTATGGAAAGCAAGGCTGAGCCAGATGCTGAAAACCTGCATTTTATGGGTAATTTTCCAATTTATTTCATATTGGCATTAGAAAAATCCTAAAGCAATCCCAACCATTACTTCTGGTTTCCGATGGTGAGGTCCAAAGGGTCTGAAACGGCTCCTTTGTTGTCTGAAACATTAATTCTTTGGGAATGAAACTTTGTGATGTGGGAGGGGAGTAGCAGGGAGAGATGGTCAGGGAAGCTGGGAGGGAGCAGTGGAGCCAGAGGCAGAGATTAGAGGGGCAGAGAGTCACAATGAAGTGCTGTCCCTGCACAGGGTTGGGTGCCCCAGGACATGGATGGACACATCCATTGCAGCCCCGTGGGTGGCCCTGCCCAGTGCAATGAGTTTGCTGATGGTCAATGGACCCCAAACCATTTGTCACCCCCCCAGGTAAAGCAGACCCAAAGCCCGCTCTGGCTGGCCCCAGAGTTGCCTGCAGGAGCAAATCCCAGTAAAACTGCTGCATCCTGCAAGAGTCAAGCAAACAGAAACTCTGCCTTAGTCGACTGGAGGCCATCAGGAGTGAGGTCCACCAAAGTCCAAACCCAAACCTCCCCGTGGGGTAAGTGGGGAGGCAGGATACCGGCAGAGCCACTAGAGCACAGCTCAAGGAACGCTGGGCTTTCCCCCCAGAAGATGGGAGCCAGTTCTTGGCCCTTTTATTTCCCTGTGCCTTGCAGATGGCTGGGGTGTGGGATGGGTAGGTGGGTCAGAATCTGTCCTGAGGAGGCTCAGGGGGCAGGGGGAGTCAGGTGTGCCCAAGAAGCCCTCTCTGGAGGGAGGAGAGGGACGTAATGGGCTGGTTTGCACTTGCTGATGCTGAGAGGTGGGTGGGCTGCTGTCACTGATGGTCAGTGGCCCTGCAGCCCTGGTCACCAGGCTGCTCCAGGACATGACTCCTGGCACAGGCCTGGCATGTGCCCACACGATGGTGTGAGCACATAGAGCTCTCAGGATGGGGACCCACAGCTCTGCAATGCGTGGCTCACCTGCAGGTACCTGGCAAGCAAGGTTTTGCAGCCGAGCCCCTTCCCTCTCCTGTCCTGCACCCCTCTCTGGTCACACCAAGAGACCCAAAGGTCCATTTTAGGGAGCGCTGCATGGGGTGAGGGGTGTGGGCAGCTGTGTGGGAGCCAGGAAGAGCTCAGTGCATCTCAGCCCAGCCTGGTTTAGTGCAGCTCAGCTTAGTGTGGCATGGCTTGGCACAACTCAGCTTGGCTTGCCACAACTTGTCTTGGTTCAGCACGGCTTGGCTCAACTTGGTACATTTCAGCTCAGCTCGACACAGCTCAGTGTGGCGTGGCTGGACTCGGTACGGCTTGGAATGGCTCAGCACGGCTCAGCATGGCTCAGCTTGACACAGCTTGGCTCAGCTCAGCATCACTTGGCTTGTCTTGGCACAGCTCAGCGCAGCTCATTTCACCTCATCACAGCTCAGTTCAGCTCGACACAGCTCAGCGCAGCTCAACTCGCCTCAGCAGAGCTCTGGCAGCTCGGAGGGAGGTGAGTTACGAAGTGCTCGGAAAATCAGAATCAGCTGCAACCCTGGGGACAGCGAGAGCAGATCCACCACCGCCAGAGCTGCCGGACCCCCACCACAGTCCCGGCCAGCCAGCCTGGGGGCTCCCCATACCTGGGGGCTTCTACAGCCCCCCCCAGTCCAGCCAGGGCTGCAGAGGCTGGGATTGAGGGGATGAGCTGGGGGGCTGGCACAGCAGCGTCACCAACCTGGCTCCACCCCCCCAGATCACAGGGGGCTTCATCGTGACCCCGGTGCTGGGATGGCAACAGGACAGTCAGACAGCGGTGGGACAGCAGGACGGTTCCCAGCCAAGGTGGTGGCTGGAGCGCTCCGGCAGGGGGGACTCCTGCCAATTTATTTGCGAGTCATTTTGTTGCTGCTGGGGGATTTTTTTTTTTATTATTATTATTATTTTGCAAAGGGGGGGTGAGGAGGGGGGGTTGGCACGGGCTATAAAGGCAGAGCTCCGGGAGCAACCAACACTTCCCCACCACCATGAGCTCTCCCCTGGCCTGACAGCCCCTGCCTCCCCAGGGCTTGCTGGCAGATGCCACCTTAAAGCAGGGCTCTGTGCCTTTTGGGGTGGGATGGTGTGAGCCCAGAGCTGCTCTCCAGCCTCCCATCACCCCTCAGCTGGCTCTGGCAGGAGACGAGCCCACCAGCCGCTTGGATGATTTGATTTCTTCCCTGCCCGAAATTACTCCTGCCCAGATGCTGTGGATAATATTCATGTTGCAGTTCTTCATCAGCTCCATGGAAATGCTCACGCAGAACCGATGGAAGAAGCAAGGTACGGTACGCGCAGCTGGCTCACGCCACTCAGATACCACGGGGCAGCTCAGGGACATGGGGCTTGTGGCCCCTGCCTCCCCTGCCAGCATCAAAACTGCTGGCACTGCCTTCACGGAGCAGACAGGAGGTGTTACATGGGGCTGATCCACAGTTGGGGTTGGAAGGAGCTGGAAACCAATATCTCCCAGTCTGGTTGGAGACTGGCTGTGTTCCCTTCTTGGTGTACAGCACAGGGCTGGCTCAGAGGTGTGTGAAGAAGGCAATACCCACCCCCATGGCACTGCCTGCCCGATGCCAACCCTGCCCTTGGGGCTGATGGGGGACAGAGGGATGCTGGCTGGCATGGGCATCAGCTGGGCAAACCCCAGGTGAGCTGAGGATGGTGCAGAACAGGCTGATTTTCCAATATTTCCCTTCTCTGCTTTACATATGAAGTGTGTGGGGAGTAAAATCCCCTGGAAGGATGCTCTGGCCCCCTTCCTTGTCCTTCCCTGAGCAGAGGCACCAGTTGAGCTGGTGCTCAGTGCCAGGGCACAGGGCAGTGTGTACACTGGGCTATGCCGAGGTAAATGCACCTTTCCACTGGGCATCAGCTTGTGTCCCCACACTGGGCAGTGTTGGGCAGTGCCAGCTGTGGGAAGCAGTGCTGGGAGCAGGTTGGTTTTGGAACCAGCATGTGCTGGGGTACAGACAGGACCTGGCAGGACCAGGGATCTTAGGGGACAGAGCTGGAGCCCAGACTGCTTTCCCTGTGGCTGCTGTGTTTTAAAGATATTCAGGGTTAGCGGGCATGTACGATTAAGTTGGTGGCTGGGTTGGATGCTGAAACACCCCTGATCGGAACCAGCCTGGCACCAAAAAGGGCTCAGGGTTCAGAATTCCAGCTGCCGGCATTTGATGCCAAGCAGCCTGATGCTATGGGATGCGCAAGGGCCTCAGGTCTTGGCAGCATCCAGGGGTCCTGGCTTGGTTTCCTGCCTTGAACATGTCTATTCTTTTCCTGTACAATCAGTGTGGAAGGGCCAGCAAGGTCTCTGGAGGCTGGGAGCTGGGAGGGATGCTGTGGCACCCCACAGCCACTCCACTGCAGCTGAGAAGGATGATCTGGACAGCCCAGTGCCCAGGAGCATCCCAGTGCCCGCAGAGCCCATGGCAGTGGAGCTGGGCTCAGGGTGGTCAGCAATGGGTGATGCCACATTGATGTCCAGCACAGCCCAGGCAGGGAGCACCCACCTGGGCACCGTGGTATCGCCTGTGACCCCTGTCTCAGCTCAGCCCAGGGTCTGCAATCTCTGCAGGGTGTGGGAAGGTGAACCTATCAGTGTCCCTGCTTTCCCTGGCCCCATGATTTTGGTGGGACCCACAACCCATTGGGCGGCACAGCCCTCCATCAGCTCCTTGGTCGCTCCACAACGTTGTTCCCGGTGGCAGAGGCCCATGCCCATGGCCCTGAGGCTCACAGGGTGAAGAAGTGGGACCTGGCTGGCCAAGCCTTCCTCCAGCTCGGCACCACAGGAGTATTTTTAAAGCTGGCAACGGGAATGAGACCCTGGAGCCTGCACAGGGCTCCCCACCTTCACTGGCCCAGGTGGGAGTTGGAAGGAGAGCAGTAAAAAAAAACCCATGAAGAATGAGGGAAGGGAAAGAGGCTCGTAAATCCCTGGGTCTCCAGGGAAGCTGCTCCAGCTGCAGCCAGGAACACAAATGTTGTCAGCATTTGGTAAATATGTAACGGAGACCATAACAACTTAATGGATCCAAGGTGCTTCCTTTAGCCCGCTCCCAGCAGACGCAGCCTGAACAAAGCCTCCCGGCTGCACCGTGCTGCCATCCCAGCCACGTGCCCTCCATCCCAAGTCCTCCATCCCAGCCCCTGTGCTCTCCCATCCCAACCCCTGTACCATTCAAAGCCCTGTGCCATCCCATCCAGACGCCTGTACCCCCTCATCCCAACTGTCATCCCTGTGCTCTCCACCCCAACCCCTGTGCCCCAGCAAGGGGACCAGGATGAGGCAGTCTGGGGACAGCTACATGACACCACGACACCAGGGACTGGCTTGCACCAGGGAAAGTTGTGCCAGAGACAAGCACACAGGGCTGGCTGACATTATCTGCCAGCATCTCCCCCGGGTTCTTCAGCACCGACCTCTGCTTTCCACCAGTCTCTCTACCCTGACCATCGATGGCCCTTCTGCCATCAGCTCCTGGGGCTCAGACAGGATCAGTGCCAGGGATCACTCCGGGGGCTGAAACCTGTGTCCATGCAGGTCCCTCCTGGCACCTGCCCACGCTCAGCCCATCAGGGTCTGCATCAACCCCTGCCTGTCCCACCTGCAGGCGCTGAGCTCTGTTCTGTCCAGGGCAGCCACCTCCTTGGGCCTTTGCTAAGTGCAAAAGACATCCTAAAGCTCTCAGGTCTCCGTGCAGCTGGAGCCTGGGCCTGAGCACAGAATGCTGGCGCTGCTGGCACTGCCACCACTGCACAACACGAGCCTTTGCTCAAAAGAGCTCAGGAGAGCTCACAGTGCCAGAGCTGAGCAAACCCTCCCAGACGCAGCTGGCCACAAAACAGGCATCAGCCACCTGTGTGTAGGAGCTTGGTGGCCCCTCACGAAGATGCCCAGCCAGTCTGGGCGTGCAAAAAGATACCGGGTTTGGGTGGTGCTCAGCACTTGGGCGTCAACTACCAGGCTCCCAAAGCATCCTTGGGCTTGGAGCATCTCTCCAGGCTGAAACCCTCTGGGATTCAGGGAGCCAATGTGAGGAAGAAGAGCTGTCAGCAGGGTCCCTGCGGGCCCTTCTCGGGGCTGAGGGCTGGCAGGGACTGGCATCCCATCCTTGTTGCTGGAAGCAGAGCCCACCTTGGGGACGGCCATCATCCTGCAGGTCCCAAGCACAGCAAGGGCAGCCAGGGAGGCTCTTGAGCAACCAGACAGATCCTTATCTTGGCTTCTCTTGAGCATTGCCAAAATGCTCTTCATCCTCTGACACTTAACAGGCATCAACTAATTAATTCAGGTCAGAGCAGATTTCTACCCTGCTGACCAAGCTGTTGTTCATCTTGCATTTGGATGTCTCCCATGGGATGGACATGGCTGGTGTAGGGATGGGGAGCAGGCTTGTGTCCTTGGGAAGAGGCAGGCATGGGACAACCCCCTGGCTCTGTGTGTTGGGGACATGAAGGGGGCAATGCCTGAGTTGAGTGCAGTGGGAACTGATGGCTCTGTGCATCCCCGAGGTGCCAGCCCAGGGAGAGGGGGGATATGGGGAAAAGAGGGGGATCTGGGGAGCAGAGAGAGGGATTTAGGGAGTAGTGGAAGGTGGGAAAGTGTTTACAGGGAGGTGGGACAGGGTTCTAGAGGGGCTACCACAGGGCTGGAACCCTCCCGAGAGCCTCGGCCAGGCCATGCACGTGTGCTGCAGCTGTGCCGCAGCCCCTCTCCATCATTTGTCCCCGCAGCGAGCGCCGGCCTGCTGGAGAACTGCACGGGCTGCGTCCTGTGCTCGGAGGACAACGGCTGCATCACCTGCCACCACCGACTGTTCCTGCTCATCTGGAGGGACGGCATCCGCCAGTACGGGATGTGCGTCCACACGTGCCCCCCGGGCTACTTTGGCGTGCGGGGACTGGAGGTCAACAGATGCACAAGTACGTCCTGCGCCAGCCAGGGACCCTCACTCCTCCCAGTGTCCCCATGTCCCCTCACCACCCAGTGCCACGGGAAGGGTGATGGCTGCATTTCCCGCAGCATCCCTGGCAGCATGGAGCCAGGAGCACTGGCGAGAGCCAAGGGCAGCTGGAGCATGGGTTTTCCTCCACTTTCCCCTGCCCAGAGCTGCAGCCTGAATCCCCACGAAGGGCTTTGGGTCCCCTGTGGCTACCACGGCTGCCAGCTCTGGGCTCGCCGCTGGCCAGCCCTGCGGCTCAGCTGATGAGCCCTCCTTTCCGGCAGAGTGCAGGTCGCCCAGCTGCGAGAGCTGCTTCAGCAGAGACTTCTGCATGAAGTGCAAAGAGAAGTTTTACTTGCACAAGGGCCAGTGCTTTCGGCAATGCCCCCCCAGTACCACAGCACTGCCTGGCAGCCGCGAGTGCCAAGGTAAGCAACACACCCCCCCCATGTCAATGCTCCCTGGGGACATATGTGGTGCTGTGTTGTCCCCATCCTGTATCCCTGTTCCCCGCAGAGAAATGCGAGCCAGGGCCCTGGAGTGAGTGGAGCACCTGCACCCACGAGGGCCAGACTTGTGGGTGCAAGTGGGGTGTGGAGACGCGGGTCCGGGAGGTTTCAGGGGCTGCCCATGAGGAGGGGATCACCTGCCCCGCACAGAAGGAGACAAGGAAATGCCGCATGAGGAAGCATTGCCCGGGAGGTGAGCATCACACCGCCTGCTCCTTGGCCCCAGGAGTGGCTTCGCTCCCCTCTGCAGCGCGCCCTGAGACGTGCCGTGGGAGGGGGGGCCATGGCAGTGGTCCAGCAGTGGCCGCCAAGCCTGGTTGTCATCTCCCAAGCATCCTGAGGCCGGTGGCTGTAAACGTGCGGTTCTGGAGAAAGCTGCCGTCTCAGGCACATGTGCTGAGCAGCCCTGGCGTTGGCGCTGGCTGTGGGGATGGCGGGGAACCCCGTGGGCAGAGCCGGGCTGGCTGCTCCCACCCTGCAGCCACCGAGACCGCCAGGGACCAGCCGGCGTCCCCATCCACCACCAGGCTGGGACCAGTGCTGGCGTGAGCCACCACGACGAGACGAGGCTGCCGAGCTCCGGCTCCCATCCTGCCACGCTTGCAAGGGGAAAAGCATGGCCAGTACTTTCTGCCTCTGAGCTGATAATAACAAGGGTTGAGACACACAGGGAAGGTTCCTGCAAAGCCTCTGAGTCCCCAAAATCAGTGCTTATGGAGCTGGACAGCATCACCCAAGGGATCTCTGATGGTCAACGCTCTGGGGGACACCCCCAAGGTAGCGTCCTCCTTCCCAGCTCACCTGGCCAGATGTTCATCTCCTGTACCTCCTCCACCCTGAGAAAGGGCTCCCCAGAACAGGGCACCCCACGACCTCTCACAGCACGTCTGGTGCAGGGTCTGGGAGGGCACTGCAGGCATGGCCGCGTGGCTGACGATGGGAACCAGGAGGTGGCTGATGTCATTTTTGGATGCAGCCGGCTGGACCGATGCTCTTCTAATAAATCTCCACTTAATAACTGGCAGAAAGGGGGATTGCATGAGATACTGATCTGTAGGGCCTGGAAGGAGATCTGAGCCACCGGCCCCAGTGGTGCAGAGGTTTGCAGCTCGGAGCTGTGGCTCACTATGTGCCATGGGACGCAAACACAGCAGACACCGAGAGCAGCAGGGAAAGGACTGCAAGGGGGAATAGAGAAGGGATGGAGAACAGGGGCAATAACAGAAGGCGTGCGTGCCGGGGCCATGGAGCCAGGCGAGCGGCTTCGTCTCATAACCATCACTCATAAATAATATTTTCCTGCTGACAGCATGGAGGAGCTGATTTCCACCCCTGCCTGGGCCCCCGCTCACGGCTTTGGGGCACCAGGTGGCATCGATTTTGGGTATGGTCCCCTCCCTGCTGGCTGCACCGGCTCTGGACACAGGGAGCTAGTAACAGTTTGATGTGTCAAGTTTGGCAACGGGAGGACAGGCTGCTCTGGAGCGCAGTGTCCTGTGGTGTGGCGCCGGGCGAGTGTCTGCGGCACAGTGCCCGTGCCCAGCCCTGCCTGGCACATAGCGGGTCCTGGCAGCAGGCACCACATGCCAGCGCTTCAGAGATTCCCTGTCCTGTGTGGTGACTGGGAAGGCAATGGCACCGGGCAAAGCACTCAGCACTTGGGCACCCACTCCTGCTGGGAGCTGTGAGGCCACAGCGATGGGGTCAGGGAATGGCAGAGCTCCTTGCTCAAAGCTACCAGCTGGGGTCAGCTCCAGAGTTTTATCTGGCCTGGAGAAGGCAGAGGGAAATCCCTTCAGTGTCCGGCAAGCAGTGCCTGCTGCCCAGGTTGGGCAGACAGGAGACAGCAGCTCTGTGTCAGGCAGCCTGGTGCCCCCACCGTGGTGAGCGTGCATCTGCCTTCACTCCCAGGCTCCTGCCAGCCCAGCCAAGTGCTGGGTTATGGGATCCAGATGCTGGAGGAGGACAGTGAGTTCACTTGATGCAGTTGAGACACCTCCAGCCAGGGCGAGCTGGGAAAGGCAGCAGGACCCGACTGTGTGATGAGAGATTTGTGCCACCACTTCTGAGCCGTCCCTGGGCAGCTGGAGAGGAGAGGCATCCGCGCTTGGCCAAGGCACAAAACCCCTTACACTGCTGTAAATCTGCCTTGAGTGTCTGCCACGCTGGCCAGATGCTTGGTGTTCCTGCTGTGCCCTCTCCTTTGTGGGTGGCAACTGTCTGGGAGATCAGAGCTGAAAAACAGAGCCAGGCAGGAAAAAAACTGGAGCCATCGGAAAGGAACAGCCAAGGCAGCACTGTGTCGGTCACTGTCCCCGTGCCTCTCACACGGGGGCTGCACCAGGAGAGCAGCACTGGACCCTGGTGTGTTGCCCAGATTGGGGTAAGGAGAGCACAAGGTGGTTGCATGGGCAGAAGTGAAGGTGAAGCTGCCTGGCTTTTGAGCAGCTGCCCTGTTCTCCAGCATGGACTCCCCTCCTTATCAGAGTTCATGGCATTGTAGGACACATCCTGCATCCCTGTTTGATGCCTTGGCACTGACCCCTTGCCAGCCAAGCCAGGAGCTGGAAGGTGCTTGGAGCTCTGCCTGGACAGGGACCATCCACACAGGGAGAGCATTCACACCTGTGCATGGATGCACACTGAGGCCACCCGGCTTCACACAGTGCCCAAACCCTCCTGGGGGCCAGCTGGGTCCTGTGCAAGCCCACGGTGGTGGCTGGCACCTTCCTACCTTCCTCTTGAGAGGGGAGGTGCAGCCCTGCACCACAGCAGTGATGGGCATGGCCACAGCACTGCTTTGGGGTGTTGGTGTCACCTCCACCCTGCTCCAGTATCTCCAGTGCTTGGTTGGGGTCTCTTGGTTGATTCTGGTTGAGGTGGTCCCAACCCATTTCTGGAGACTTTGGGCGAATTGGGATTTAGAGTCTGGCCATGGGAGCTGGGGGAACAATGCATTCTTGTCCTTCTGCCCATGCTGTTGGCACAACCAGGTGCCCTGTAGACCCATGTTGATGTTTGGTGACCTGGTGAGGGCTCTGGAGTCCCCCAGACTGGGAAGAGAGTCATGTGCTACCACCCAAGGGAGGATACAGGATGGGGCTTGGGCTGGATCCTTCTGCCCAGCCACCAAAGAAGCCCTCCTTTTCTCCTTCTTTTTCTGTTCCAGAGAAAACTGAACCCAAAAACAAAGGCAAGAAGCGACAGAAGAAGCCAAAGACAGAACCGCAGACGGGTACCTAGCGGCACTGGCATGGGAGCTGAGGAAGTGCGGTGGGAGCTAGTCGGGACCTCCGTGCCAGTGGCCGGAGGTATGGAGAGCCCCTGAACAGCTCCCACCACATCCCCCGGCCACGTTGCCCCTGTTTTTCCATCCACAAAAAAAATTGCACAATTTTCTTCTCCCCCTGCTCCCATTTTCTTTTGAGACAATTTATGTCCTGTAAAACATTTCCTTTTCAGAAAATCTAATTTGCAGTGTCCAAAGCAATACCCTGGGGCTCGGGGAGGGGGTGGCTCCTTTCTTTTTCTGTTCTTTCCCCTCTTCCACACGGCTCGGTCCCTTCTTTCGCTCCAGCTGGGTGGGATGGGGTTGGATGGCATTGATGAAGGTGATGCCTGCCTGGGTATCATCCCCCAAGGCTGGGAGATGCCCTCTGGCCACAATGACTCCCACAGGAGTGCTGGGCTGCACAATGTGTCACTGAGGTGCTCTGGGTGTTGGGCAGGGTCACCTCATCCCCAGCCACTGGCACAGACAGTGGGGAGACCCCCAAACTGGGACCCTGTTGGGGACAATGCAGCTACTCGGGACTGCCCTGTCTGGCTCTCAGCATCACCATGGGCCCACTCCTGCTGTCCTCGAAGTCACAGCCTGTGGAGAGCTGCAGGAGCTCGTCTCCCTGGCTGGATGTAGGTGCAGGAATTCAGGGTGACCATGGCCATGTCTGGTCTGGGACAGGGGCACATGCCATGCAACTGCAGCTGCCGGAGCGAGCCCAGGCATGGGATGCTTCTGCCTCCTGCATCCCCAGCTGGGATGTGCTGGGAGAAACCACCACAGCCCATTCCCAAATGTCACCTGGGGCAGGACCGAGAGGTGCTGCCAAGTTGGCTGCCGTGCTCGGTCACCTGCAGAAGGTGTCTGTCGGTGAGGCACAGAGGGCTGTACCGGTGTATTTAACAAGTATTCTGCTCAAATTTCTGCCCCTGGCACAGGCATCTCCCTGAGGGCTTGCCGGGGTCAGAGCCCCCATCCCTGCTCCGAGCAGGATCTGGCAGAGGGGTGTCAGGGTGCAGGGACCGCAAGGGATGTGCAGACCCTTCAGGATGAGAGCACTGGGTGTCAGCATCGAGCTGGCCCCAGCTGCCACTGCAGCTCCTCTGTTTGCTTAACGTCAAATAAATGTATTAAACCTCCGGCATCCCTCTTGCCTCCCTGTATTCCTCATTTCTACGAGACGCTGCCGCAGGGGGACAGGGATGTGGCTGTGGCCACGGTGTTCCCTCCGCATCCTCCTGCCCTGCAGCAGTGGGCACAGGGCCCAACTCTGTGCCAGCTCGCGGTGCTACCAGCAGTGCAGGAGCAGCTCTGTCCCCTGTTCCTTCCCTGCACAGGATTAGACTCAGACCCTGAAGTGGAGGGGAAAGGCAGCCACCATCAGACCCCACTACCCTGCAACCTGCAGGTTGCTTGATCCCAGAGTGGGGACCCCAGCACCGGGACACCTGAGGGAAAGCTTCTATGTTAAATTGATTATTTAAAGCATCAGTAGCACCACTCAGTACCCAAGCCAGCAGCCGGAACAAGCAACAAGCACTGTCACCAGCACTGCTGCCCTGCAGGTATCCCAGATTCAGCTCCGCCACCACCATGCACCGGGGGGCTCGTCCAGCCAGTTGCTGATTGCAGTGGGAGCGCTGGTCTTGCAGCAGTGAGCGAGCCCAGCTGCATGATCCAGGGACTGCGGAGGCACAAGAGCAGCCCTGGTGCTCCCCTCGGAGGGCTGGAGCTCCTGCTCACCGGGCACCACATCTCCCTGCTGCACAGGGTGCTCCCACCAGCCACTTTGGTGCTCGTAGCATCTCCAGCCACACCTCACTGACCGGGACGGCAGCAGGGTCCCCTCCATGGCCCCACGGCTGTGTCAGCAGCCCGGGGTGTGGGGACAGCCCTGCACCCCCTGTACTGCCAGAAACTCACCCTCTCTTGAGACACATGGGCACCTCCATGCCCAGGGAAGCCCCCTCTCCTACACCAGCCTGACCGCACTGCCCCAGTTGTCCCCTCCGGCACAGAGCTAACCCGGCACAGAGCTAACCCAGCACAGAACTAGCCCAGCACAGAGCTAACCCAACACAGAGTTAACCCAGCACAGAGCTAACCCGGCACAGAGCTAACCCGGCACAGAGCTAACCCAGCACAGAACTAGCCCAGCACAGAACTAGCCCAGCACAGAGTTAACCCAGCACAGAGCTAACCCAGCACAGAACTAGTCCAGTAGAGAGCTAACCCAACACAGAGCTAACCCAGCACAGAGCTAACCCAGCACAGAGCTAACCCAACACAGAGCTAACCCAGCACAGAGCTAACCCGGCACAGAGCTAACCCGGCACAGATCTAACCCAGCACAGAGTTAACCCAGCACAGAGCTAACCCGGCACAGAGTTAACCCAGCACAGAGCTAACCCAGCACAGAGTTAACCCAGCACAGAGTTAACCCAGCACAGAGCTAACCCAACACAGAGTTAACCCAGCACAGAACTAGCCCAGCACAGAACTAGCCCAGGACACTGACTGGCAGGACTGTTACCCTGACTGCTGGCCCACAGCCATCCCAGCCCCTGGCGACCCCTTGCCCAGGACCTGAGCACCCCAAGCCCTGTGTGGGGTCCATCCAGGTTCTGCCAAGCTCCGCTTGGACACAGCCCCGATCCCGGTCCCCACGGGCTCATCCTGCAGCTGCAGCAGCCAAATCCAGGCCTGGCTCCTTCCAGCGTTATAAATAGCTGGGATGCAGGGACAGAGCTTCGCTGCCTGGGCTGGGGGTGTCCTGAGGGCAGGGGCTCCCAGCGGGCACTAACTGGGGGCCTCACTGGGCGCTGAGGATGCAGGAGGGCTTGGTGCTGGTTCAAGCATCTCAGACGCGCTGCCTGTGGTGCTGCCTGGCCTGGGAGGTGCCATGAGCTGAGCAGAGAACGGCTGGGGCGGTGGCGGGTGCGTGCGGCCGGGGGAGGGACAGGGCTGCGTGTGCAAGTGTGTGTGTGCGCGAGACATTTATAGATCACGTGTGAAACTTGATCTCCCCACAGTGAGCTTGGAGGAGAGAAAAAAGATAGAAGTATTGTTTTTAAACAGATTTTTTCCTTTGTTTTTCTTTTCCCCCTCTCCTCCCCCTGCAAGGGCTGCGGCCGCCTGGCGATAAAAGGCCGAGGCGGCCGGAGCCGGCTCAGGGGGAGGAAATGCCGAAATCACAGCGTTTCGACTTGGCAGCGAGCACCCACTGACCCACCCCAGCGAAGAGAGGCATCGCAGCCACCCAGGAAGTGCGGGTGCATCCCCGGCTGCAGCAACCCACTCTTACCCACCACGGTGCCACGGAGTTCCTCCTGCCATGTGGGCTCTCAACCTTGGCCTCGTGGCCCTTACGTGTGCCACAACAGCGCTGTGCGTGGCCACAGCCCAGCACCGGGCACTGGAGGGGGTCACCCGCCGGCGTGCCCACAGGGTGCAGCACGGCCACTGCAGCTACACCTTTGTGCTGCCCGAGGCCGACCCACCACCCTGCCTGCCTTCACCCGCTGCCCCCCGCCCTGCCAACGCGCTGCTCCAGCGAGACTCGCCGGATGGCACTGCGTACGCCGGCCATGGTGCTACCCAGCGCCTGCGGCACCTCGAGAGGATCCTGGAGAACAGTACCCAGTGGTTGCTGAAGGTAGGGTGCTGTTGGACGGGTGGTGGGTAGGGACCTGCATTCAGCACCCAAGGGTGCAGCATCTCCGTACTGGCTGCCTGCTCCTGCTCCTGTCTGTTCCTGTTCCCTGCCTGCTCCTGCTCCCTGTCTGCTCCTGCCTTCTCCAGCTCATGCCTGCTCCTGTTCTCTGCCTGCTCCTGTTCCCTGCCTGCTCCAGGCTGCTGGAGGCAAAGCTGGGTGCATGGAGGTTTCATGCCGACCCTGCAGCCAGGTCAGCGTCTCCCCTGCAGGTTTGCAGCCTGGGCCTGATCCTGGCCCATTTGCATGGAGCAAATGCATGCTGCAGGTGCTCCAGCTCATGGGTGCTGTAGCTCACCGGTGCTTGCTGCTGCATCTCTGTCCCGCTGTCATCCCTGCCACAGCTCCTCCTGGCTGTGCCAGGCATTCCTCAGTGCTCAGTGTTCCTCGTTCTGGGTCAGGATACGACCCTGCTGGAAAGCTCCTGGGAAGGGCTTTGGCAGGCGATGGATCGAGGGAGCTAAGGGCAGGGCCAACAAAAGCTCTTCAGCTTCAGCATTTTCCCACTTACGGGCTTTGCAAACACTCCTGGCACTTGGTGAGACTTTGAGAGCACCTGTGGCTCCCAGGTGTCCCTGTGGTACAAGGGCTGGTGGGTGGGGGGCAGTGGGGTGCTGCACACCCACGAGTGCTCCCACCCCACCTTAGCTTGCCCCATGCCCATCACCCATAGCAGGAAGCGGCGTTTCCTTCCCAAGAGCTCCTGAGTGCTGATGGAGCTCCCATCTGCTGAGCCTGCGTCAGACCCAGGAATAGCTCATCCCGAGGGACACCTCCCCGGGGAGCTGTAAATCCTGCACCCTGATGAAGCTGCAAAAGTGGAACCCTGTGCGAGTGGCTTGACCCCAGCCGAGCAGCATCACCAGCACAGCCACATCCCCACCCTCGGTGTGTCCCACTGGGGTGCAATGGGAACTGCGTGCCTCTGCACCCCAGTTTCCTGGATGAAGTCCCTGACTGAGCAGGGGCAGCAGTGCTATGAGATGGTCCTGAACTCCTGCAGTGCTCGGGGGACTGGGGCCAAATGCACAGAACAGGGGACTCAGGGGTGGCCTGTGCCAGCTGCGCTGTTCAGGGAGCCTCTCCTGACTGTAGGAGATGGGGCAGGGGGAGGCGGGGGGGGGCGGGGGGAGGGGTACCAGGGACATGCAGGGCTGAACCCTCAGTTGTCCTAGATGAAAAATTCCTCAAAAGCTGGGAAAAGGCTGAGCTGCAGCTCAACTGAAAGCCAGCCTGGGGTGTCACAGAGGGACCAGTAAAGCCAGCCTTAGGGTGCCTGCACCCTAGAATCCCTTCCCTGGGGTCCCTGAGCCCTGGCATCCCTGCCCTATATTTCCTGAGCCCTGGCATCCCTGCACTCTGGCATCCTTGCACTCTGGCATCCCTGCATCCTGGGGTCCTTATTCTGGGTTCTCTGCCCTGGGGACTCTGCACCCTAGGCATCCCTGCACCCTCAGCATCCTTGCACCCTGGTATCCCTGCACGCTGGCATCCTTATACCCTGAGGTCCCTGCAGCCTTGCTTCCTGTGCCCTGGGTTCCCAGGCCAGCTCTGAGCTTCTGTCGGGGTATGGGCAGCCTTTGGGCGCAGCTGAGCAAGATGGGGGCCAGGGGTCCCGCTGCAGGTGTACATGACCTGGCTGCAGAACAGGCAGCCACAGACAAAGAGGGGGCAGCCACAGCCGTGGGCAGGGATGCCCCACACTGCGGCCCTAAGGAGCACGAGACAGTGGGGCACTGGGTAGCCTATCCCATCCCATCGCATCCCACCGCGTCCCACAGTGTGGCCCCTCCATTTAGAGGCAGCTTGCAGCTTTTTTTTCCCTGTTGTTCCTTGGCTTTCCTAATTTAAGCAGAGCTGCCCAGGGAGGCTTGTTTTGGTCGGACTCCAGGCCTGAACAAACAAACCGGGGCTCCAAGGAGGCATCGGGTTCGGGGACAAATTGTAAACAATGTCACATCCCCGTCTGCTGTGCCCTGTCCCAGGATCCCTGCTGGGGGCTGGGGTCCCCGGGGGCATTGGCAGGGCCCCTGGCACCCAGCAGAGCTCCCTGGGCCCCTTCAGGCACCCCTAGAACCCAGTTTCCCCCAGGGACCCCATCTGCAGCACTGAGGTGCCAAAGCCGCCCTCCCCACCCAGCCAAGTGCAGCCCCCACCATGGCCAGGAGGGACAAGGAAACGGCGAGAACATGGGGACACATGGCTTCTGCTTGCTGTCCCTCCAGCTGTTCCCAGCTCAGGAGGAATTCATTGTAGTTCAAACACAAACTTTTGATGGAGCCACAGGGTCTGGGAAGGGCGCTCAGGGTGGGTTGGGGTCCCCCGTGGAGCAGTGGCAAGCTGGCATCTTTGAGGCTGGTGCTGCTCACCTTGGCAGGGGCGCAGGGGTGAGGGCGGCAGGTGCGGGGCTTTCCTCCCATCTCTGGCCTGGGGATCCCCCCCTCCAGATGGTGCTTGTGGGATGCTTAGAAATGCCAGGGCAGGATGGGGATAGGGACAGGGATAGGCAAGAAGGCAGCACAAGAGCATCCAGCCATCAGCCCTGGCACCAGGACAGCAGGGTGGCATGGGTTTCTCCTGTTCCAGGGCAGCATTTGGGAGTGTCTGGCAGCATTATGGTCCCCCCCAGGCACTTTGCCCTTCCTGGGGAGCACTGAGACCAGTGGGACCCCTCTGAACCAGGTGAGCCCAGCTCACATCAGCACTCGCAGGGCGAAGGGAGGGCGATCCCAGATTCCCAGCCCTGGGCACACACCCTGTCCCCCTTAGGTCCTCTCTGCCACCCGAGACCGGGGATGCTGTGCCCCCCTCCAGCCCCCACTGCTCCCAGGAAGCTGCTGGGGCTCTTTCTCTGCTCTGCTCAGCCCTCCCTGTGCCAGCCTGACCTTTTCCACGGGTCTGTACGGCCCTCAGGCTCCAAGATATGTTTATTTATTAAAAAAAAGGAAGACTGAGAGGAAGAAAAGGCCTCCCCGAGCCCTGTGAGGCTGCAAGATTAACGATGTGGTTAAAGGGAAACTCTCCAGCAATCACTGAGCTCAGGGAAATGTTTTCCAGACACAGCTCTCCGACCTTTCCCTACTTCCTTCCCGCGAGCGTGTTCCCATGAGGATAGATCCCTGGGGATGTGGGGTGCAGGCAGTGCTCAGCCCCAGGACCATCCTGCACCCCGTGGATACTCGTGGTGGGGTGATGGGTTTGCCACTGCCTGGTTCTGGGGATGAGGGAACAGAGGGGAGCTGGGAAGGGGACCCTGCTGCTGCCAGTGAGATTTCATCATGTGCAAACAAGCGCACAGAGAAGCCCTGGGCCCTGTCCTGCTCCCATGTGGATCATCCCAGCCCCACTGCCTGCCCATCACACCACCTGGAGAGCTTCCTTCCACTCTGGCAGGTCCCATCTAGTCCACAACCTCATGGGATGCACAAGGATGCAGGTAGCATCCCCAGCTGGGAGGTTGGGCAGGGAGCAGGGCCACTGCCAGCCCAGCTCTCACGAGGATCATCCCAGCCCCTCTTCCATGCAGAGCATCCCAGCCCTGCTGCCTGCTCACCACACCAACCAGGGAGCCCCGTCCCACTCCAACCAGTCTTGTCTGCTCCACAAACTCGTGGAATGCACCAGGATGCAGGCAGCATCCCTGGTTATAAGGTCAGGCAAGGAACAAGACCGGGATGACGGTGGGATCTGTAGGGTGGGGGGAGCAGTGCAGCCCCTGTCCCCTCACTCTATCCAGCACGAAGCCACTTTCCCAGCGTGGGCGGCAGCACAGCCCTTTCCGCTCCCCACGGCCCCCGACGAGAGACCGTGCCCCCCCCCAAGGCCATCATCCCAGGAAGGGTCCGAATGGGAACCTCATGGTGGGGCTGCCAGAAATAGCAAAGCCTTTGGGAAAGGCAGCTTCCCCGTGGGCTGGGAAAGCGGAAGCGACATCTCAGCTGTGGCTGCAGCCGCTTCTTCCCAGCCCAGAGCGCTTCCCCGTGGTGGGGCAGCACCGGGTGCTGGACTTCCACCTCCTCTGGCTGGTGGCGGTCCCCATCCTCCACATCCCTGGCCCTGAGAAACCAGGGGCTGGGACTGGCAGCCAAGCCGGTGCTGATGCTGGTGCCAATGCCAGTGCCAGTGCCAGTGCCAATGCCAATATTGGTGCTGGTCACTCCCTGACCAGCTGCTCGGCACAGGCCACCTCAGCCAGGCAGCAGCCCCAGCTTGCCAACAAACCTGAGTGCACACAAACCAATGCCGGGTCTTAGCACCAGGAATCTGGGTGGCACTGCAGCCCTGGAATCTTGGCAGTCGGTGCCCGAAAGTGCTCCCCTGTGGCAGCTTGCTCTGTCCTCCTGGTAAGAATCATAGAATCATGAAATGGTTTGGGATGGAAGAGACATTAAAGCCCATCCAGTTCCACCCCCTGCCATGGGCAGGGACACCTCCCACTGGATCAGGGGGCTCAAAGCCCCATCCAACCTGGCCTTGAACACCTCCAGGAATGGGGCAGCCACAGCTTCCCTGGGCAACCTGTGCCAGGGCCTCACCACCCTCATTGTGAAGAATTTCTTCCCAGTGTCTAATCTAAACCTTTCCCCTGACAGTTTAAAGCTGTTCCCTCTCATCCTATCACTATAAGCCCTTGTAAAAGGCCCCATGATCATGGACTCATAGAATAATAGACCTGCTTGGCTGGAAAAGACTTTTGAGATCATCGAGTCCAACTGTACCTGGGGTCGTGCCATGCTGGAACACTCCCAGAGTTGTGCCTGAGGGTTGTGCCAAGCGCTGCCAGGCTCAGCCAGCTCCCCAAATGACCCACCGTGTCCCCATTCCCCTCTGCAGTTGGAGAGCTACATCCAGACCAGCATGAAGCCTGAGATAGTGCAGCTGCGGCAGACGGCGGTGCAGAACCAGACGGCCACCATGTTGGAGATTGGCAGCACCCTGCTCAACCAGAGCGCTGAGCAGAGCCGCAAGCTCACCGACGTGGAGACTCAGGTAGGAGCTGGCCGGGGCACACGTCACGCGTGTCCCCTCATCCTCACCACTGCTGATACCGTGGTGGGTGACGTGGTTTCTCTGTTGCTAAAAGCGGGGTGATTCCCCGAGGTGCTGCATGGTTTATCACACCAGTGGTACCAGGGTTGTGCGCCAGGGAGATGCCAACCTGGTGACAGCAAGAGCATGGTGTGGCCCTGGCTGCACACGCCAACACTCCACTCCTGGGGCAGGTGCTGAACCAGACATCGCGCATCGAGATGCAGCTGCAGGAGAACTCCCTGTCCACCACCAAGCTGGAGAAGCAGCTGCTGCTGCAGACCAACGAGATCCAAAAGCTGCAGAACAGGAACAAGTAGGGCCCAGGGTGACCTGGAGAACCCCACAGCCCCTGGATCCTGCCCCAGGAGCACAACTGCCCTTGGGGGGGGCACTTGAACCCCTCCGGGGGTTGGCTGGGATCCCAGGGAGATTGCGCAGCCCTTGGGCTTTGGTTCCTCCTGGGCCAGCGCGGCCCAGAGGTGCCAAGCAGGGTACAATTCAGTGGGTGTGGCAGGGGATGGGGACAGCTCTGGGTCCCTGCAGACATGCTGGGGCACCACAGCCAGGACTGGGTCTACTGTTACACCCACTCCCTGCCCAGCTGCTCAACACAGGCACGGCCACCCCATCACCGCTGCCTCCCCCTTTCAGCATCCTGGAGGTGCGGGTGCTGGAGATGGAGACAAAGCACCAGGCAGAGCTGGCAGGGGCCCGCTTGGAGAAGGAGAAGCTGCAACGTCTGGTGAGCCGGCAGAACGGCACCATCGAGGAGCTGGAGAAGGCACTGCTGGCTGCCAGTGCCAACACCAGCCTCCTCCAGAGCCAGCAACTCCAGCTCCTCGAGTCGGTGCAGAACTTGGTGCACCTTGTCTCGCAGGGCAGAGGTGAGCCAGGGCGCGCAGGCAGGGTGCAGGCAGTGGGAGAGCTCCTCACACCCCCATGAAGGTTCTCAGCTCAGGCTTGAGTGACTTTACTCCACAAATGAGCCCTGGATTGATCCCAGGAGCAGCTCCAAGCCCCCAGGGGAGGGTTCACATCCCAAATCTGCCCCAGCTGCAGCAATCCCCAGGCTTAGGCTGGCGGCGACCCCGTTGCATCACTGCCGCCTCACTCAGCCCCAGGGAGATGGTGCAGAAGAAACAAAAATAATCCATGGGCACAAAAGCATCCAAAGGGAGTGGGAAGACCAACAAAACCAGGCAGGGCTGTGGCACTGGCAGGGCTTCTGCTGTCTCACCCCCCCTCTGCCACAGCCGTGTTGCCCGGGCAGGAGCAGCGCTTCCAGGATTGTGCCGAGGTGCACCGGGCGGGCATCCGCGTCAGCAGGGTCTACACCCTCCACATTGCCAACCTCAGTGAGCCCAAAAAGGTGAGCACAGTCCTGAGAGAGACCTCCATCACAGCCCCCTGGGGCGCTGCTGAGCCCAGTGCCACCCAGTGTACCCTGGCCCTGGACCACAGCCAGCATCCCCGCTAGGTGGGCACATTCCAGCCCCTCCTGCTGGGGCTGTGCCCCCCACCCCGTCTGCCCATGGGGGCTGAAGTGTCTTGGGGGCTGCAGAGGGAGCAAAGGTGGGGAAGGGGGGGATAAGATTGATTTTAAAGTCACCCCCACAGCCCACCCCTGAGCATTGTGCCCAGTCCATGCTCACAGAGGGAGAAGAGGGGCACGACACGTGCCCAGCTCGAGGGGCACGACACATGCTCACCAGCTCCTCAGCAAGCTCCAATGTTACACCCATGCGGAGCTGCGCAGCCCAGGGGGGTACAAACCCAGCCATCGTCCACCCGGCCACCTTGTCGCCCCACTCTGCACCCCGTCTCTCCCTGCTGCAGGCGTTCTGCGACATGGAGACGGACAGAGGAGGCTGGACCGTCATCCAGCTCCGCACCAACGGCAGCCTCAGCTTCCAGAGGAACTGGAGGGAGTACAAGCAGGTCTGCACACACCTAGGGTAGGGGGCATCCTAGGTGCACCCAACACTCACCCATCCTGCGGCTCCCCCAGGGCTTCGGGGACGCGGCAGGCGAGTATTGGCTGGGGAACGAGGCCGTGCACCTCCTGACGAGCCAGGCACCCTATGCCCTGCGCATCGAGCTGCGGGACTGGGAGGGTGGGCAGGTGTATGCCCACTACGGGAAATTCCAGCTGGGGAGCGAGCGGCAGCTTTACAGGTAGGACAGCGGCACTGGGTGGGCATTCACCCAGCCCTCCCCATCTCCGTCTGTCCCCAAGCCCCACGGGCAGCGGTGGCAGCAGGCAAGGGCTGGCTGTGGTGGCCACGGAGATGCGTGGCCAGGGAGATGCATGGCCCTGGGAGGGTGTGCAATCCCACAAGGCTTCACTGGAGTTTCCCAGCAGGATTATGGCTCGGCAGAGCTCCTCCTCTGTGCCACCCACTCCTTCTTCTCTCCACGGGTTCCTGAGGACCCAAAGTAGATTTTAATACATGAAATTGTATCAAAATTTTCCATCCCAGCCAGCAGTCACGGGGCTTGTACCATGGCTCAGTGCTTGGGGGTAACACGGCTACTGCTGGGCATTCCTGGGCATGAAGAGCATCCCAGGCTTCTATGTCCATGGCCAGGGAGGGATGTTCCACTTCTGCTGCCGACTCAGGAGGATGGTGTGTGCTCCCAGGAGCGTCAGCCTTGCCATGGGCAGGAGGGTTGGCAAGCAGTGGGTGCTTTGGTGCCGGGCTGGAGATCATAGAATCATGGAGTGGTTTGGGTTGGAAGGGACCTTAAAGCCCATCCAGTTCCACTTCCCACTGGATCAGGGGGCTCGAAGTCCCATCCAGCCTGACCTTGAACACCTCCAGGGATGGGGCAGCCATGACCTCCCTGGGTAACCTGTGCCTCCCCACCCTCATTGCGAGGAATTTCTTCCTAATTTGTAATCTAAATCCTCCTCCTTCCAATTTAAAGCCATTCCTGCTCATCCTGACACTCCAGGCCTTTGTAAAAAGCCCCTCCCCAGCTTTCCTGTAGCTCCCGTCAGGTGCTGGAAGATGAGACCAGACCCTGGAGATCCCCAGCATCATATATCCAGTGCGTGCAAAGAGGCAGCCCCCAGCAAAGAGGATCAGAGGAGCCTCAGGGGGTCCTCTCATCCCCAACATAGCGTGATCTCCACCCTTGGGGACACCCAGGACAGCAGACCCTGGCCAAGCAGGAGCTACAGGCTCTCTGCCTGCATTTTATCATAGCAGCCCTTGCTCAGCTCGTGGCATCCCGTGGCATTCCACTCCCCAAAGCACGTCTGAGGGGCTTTGTGACCCCCCAGCAGCACTAAGGGTGGCCATGCCATGCTGTGCCATGCTGGGCACAGGCTGTCGCTACAGGACTACAGCGGCACGGCTGGGCAGCAGAGCGGCCTGGCACTGCAGGGCACCCACTTCAGCACCCGCGACGCTGACAACGACAACTGCCTCTGCAAGTGCGCGCAGATGCTGTCAGGAGGTGAGCAGGGAGGCAGGGACACCCACACAGCACCCATGAGTGCCCATCCAGGATACCACCCTCCCAACCTGCTCCCTCCTCGCAGGCTGGTGGTTCGATGCCTGCGGCCTCTCCAACCTGAACGGCGTCTACTACCCAGCCCGACACAACATCCGCAAGCTCAATGGCATCCGGTGGCACCACTTCCAGGGGCCCAGCTACTCCCTACAGGGCACCCGCATGCTGATCCGACCCTCCAGCTTCTAGCACGCCAGCGACCAGCACAACACCACAGCTGGTGCCCGCCTGGCACGGAGGTGGGAGAAGGGATGTCTGGGAGAGTCTGAGCCCTCCCGCCTGCTGCAGGGAAGCTTTTCCCCCACTTACTGTTTTTTACTCCTTTTTTTATCCCATCCCTGCACACCACGGAGAGGGCGCTGGGCCCCCAGCTCCCCACGCTGCCTCCTTCACGCAGGGATAGGGGTCCAAGCTGCTCAGCCCAGCTCCAACGCCCAGCGAGGGCTTTGCCTGTTCTGTATGATTTACAGAGCCCCCTCCATCCTGCTTTTCCCATGCGATAAGGACGTTCCCTCCCATGTGTGGCCCTAGCTACTGTCCCCATGCATGCAGCACCCACACTGCTCCTTGCAGGATGGGACTGGACACTTCCAGCCCTTGGGGGTGGACGGGAGGAGCAGGGGGAGCCTCTGGGGACCCTGGAGAGACCATGCCCAGGCTGAGATGGTTGGCAGTCCCGTGCTGGGGGTGAGGGGCATCGCTGGCAGGGCCCTGGGATGCGCAGGATGGGGCTGAGGGGTCACGGATGGGGAGAGTGTGCGGTTTGAGATGGGGCTGGGGGTCAGGATGTGATGGGAAGGGTCCTGGGGATCGCTTTTGTGAGGGTCTGAGCTGGAGCATGGGAGGGAGGGAGGAGACGGGGGTGCAGGAAGGTGAAGTGGTTGCATTGAGATGGCAAATCCACCCTGACGACACTTTGGGGAGCAGCCCGGGAAAAGAAGGGTGCGGAGCATCTGAGTCTCCAGTCGGCAGCACCAGGGCCCTGTGCCCACCCCACCCTGAGCTGCCACACGCTGGGCTGGAGGCGCTTTTATTTTTGTACCTAGAGGTATTTATTTTGCAAACATCAGTGGGGCAGGAGCAGGTGGGGATCCCTGCACCCCACCACCCCAGGGCAGCACCCTTCCTCCTCCTTCAGTACTGGGACAGAAGGGTGGACAGACAGACTGTGGGACAGGGCAGGACAGATGGACCCTGGGCATCCCCGGGGGACGCTGAGCCCCGGGCAGCTTGGTGCACAGGTGAGCCCATGAGAGGGCAGGGCTCCATGACATCTGGTCACAGCCCATCCCTGTCACCCCTCTGCAGGTGTCCCTGTCCTCATCCCCCTGCAGCCTGGAGATGTCTCCCTGCAACACCTTCACCCCCGGGGGACAGGGGTGGTCCTGTGGTGACCCGTCCCATTGGGTGCCAGGGAGCCCTGGGGGCCCACAGGAACAGTGGCAGCTGCCAGGGACCCTCTGTGACACCCAAGTGTCCCCTTCCCAAAAGCAGGCCCAGAAAAGGGTTCATTGACACCCAACCCCACTCCCTGCTGAAGCTCCCCGGGGGACAGGGCCAGTGCCCCACCGTGGGACAAGGGATGCAGGGATGTGACACCCTCCCCACTGGGATGGTGAGACCCACTGGCAGCGTGCTGGCACCTCACCGGCTGTGCACGCAGCAGCGAGAAGGCTCCCGACACCCTGCTCTCAGTGCTGTCCCGAGGCATTCACTGATTGACAATGATTAAAGCACGTGAGGCAGTTGGCACTTCCCAAAGATGCTCATCCGTGGGGCTGTGCGGGATAATTACAAAATGGAAAACACAGGAGGGGGGGTGGGGGAGCTGCCCAGGAGCCTCGCCCTGCGAGCAGCAACTGTCCTGACACGGCTGCAAGCCTCTGCTCCCCAGGCCCCCCCGGACCCTCCAGAATCCCCATGTCACAGCACGACTGCACCGGGGCTGGGGGCCGTGTGCCAGGCAGGGAGGGCCCCCGCCCTGGGGTGCTGAGTCTGGCTTCCCAGTCCGGGGTGCTGCTGGTTTTCTCTCTCTCCTGGCTCCTCCTGCACATGGGGCACCCATGGGAGACCCCAGTGAGGGCGATGGACACCCTCCCCATCATCCCTGCTCCCTAGGGATAACAGATGGGCCCAGCTGTGGCTCCCACTGAAACCGGAGCCACAGAGAAGCAGCTGCCAGGGAAAGTGATAGGGAACACTGGGGCCATCCTGCTGTCCCCAGCTCGGACACGAAAAGGGGGGACATTCCCAGGGGGACACACGTCACCTCAATGCATCCAAGCCAGGGTTTCATGCAGGGAGTCCCACGGATGCAGGGTCAGATGAAGGCTCCTGCCTTGGGAACACGGCTACTCCTGTCCGTGCAACTACGTGCACACGCCCCAGCACATGGACACGCATGCACATGAACACGTGTGCACACAAAAACAGGTACATGCAAGCATGTGTGCACGTGAACATGCATGCACACAAACTGTGTGCTCAGAAACATGGGTACATGCAAATGTGCATGCACAGGAACATGCCTGGACACATGGGCATGCATGCACAGGAACATGCAGGGATCACTGGGCATGCATGCACACAAACATGTGCACACAAACACATATCCGTGCAAACACGCATGCACACGTGAACATGCATGCACAGGAACATGCAGAGATACCTCAACATGCATGTATACGAGCATGTCTGCACACACACACATGCACAGGAACATGCATGCATGTACAACACCCTTCAAACGGCCACGCAGCCACACAGGTTGCAACCACACGGGTCACAGGATGCCAGGACCAAGCCAAGGGCTGGCAATGCCTGGAGGGGCACAGCGGCTGCTGGCCCCCTGCCCAGGGGACTGGTTGCCCCCCCACTCCTTGGCAATGGCAGCAAATTTAGCCCAAGTCCTGGCCACGCCGGTCTCAGGAATTCACGGCACAGCCGGTCGCAGCCACCGTGGGTCAGACGTTTGCCGGTAGCGGGGATCCAGTTGCAGTAGAGCTTTTCCAGAGGGTGAAGCCTGTCCCTGAGCAGGTGTCAGGGGTCCACATCACCTCCCTGGTTTCCAGCTCTTCCAGAGGCATCCGATGCCCCACGTGCTGTCATTAAAGATCCTGTGGCTTTGTCAGCCTGACTCATGGGCCAGACATGTCCCCAAGTCCTGCCCGTCACATCCTGGGCAGCCAGACCTGCTGTCCCACAGCATGAGCCACACAGATCCTGAGCACCCTGGGCAGTGGCTCTGGGTGGGCATGAATAGTGCAGGAGCCAGGTTAGGGGGAGAAATCTTTTATCCCTGTGAGGGTTTTTTGGGGACCTCAAGTGCTGGATGGATGCATGGGTCAAGGAGAGCCCTGGCACTGTCAAGGTCAGCAGCTGCCAAGCTGGGACTGAGCCATGTCAGAAGCATCAAGTGAGGCAGGACAGGGTGGCAGCAGCTCTGCCCCTTCAAAAATTAAACCTGCAGCCCTAAGCTGGTGGCTGGCCCTTGTCCCCAGCCTGTCACTGCCACCACATGTGTGACGTTGGCTGAGTGGCACCCAAGCTGGGCAGGCTGGCTCCCTGCACACGTGGAGCTGTTTGCAGCCACAGCTCCACGGAGCCACAGGGAGGCAGCGGCAGGGCTGGTGTCCTGGGGGCTTCAAGCAGATTCCTCTAGGTGCAGGCAGCGGTGGCTTTGGTGTCATCTTCTCCAGCAGCCACGTGCCCACGTAGGATGCATCACAGTATCACAGTATCGTAAGGTTGGGAAAGACCTCTGAGATCATCGAGTCCAACCTATGACCCAACCTACACCTAAACCTACTTGTCAACTACACCATGGCACTAAGAGTCTCATCCAATCTTTCCTTAAACACCTCCAGGGACGGTGACTCCACCCCCTCCCCAGCCAGCACATTCCAATGGTCAATCACCCTCTCAGTAAAGAACTTCTTCCTAATGTCGAGCCTAAACCTCCCCTGGTGAAGCTTGAGACCATGTCCTCTTGTTCTGTCACCGGTCGCCTGAGAGAAGAGACATAGCAAGGAGTAGAGAGATCTCACCCGGTGCAGACGGCGCCCACGATGCTGGGGGCCGTGGTGCTGCACGAGGCTGCCTGGGGATAAGACACCAGTACTTTTCATCTTCAAAGCTTGCACTGACTTTCATCCCCAAAGCACCGCTCCAGCCCACCTGGGAGGTCTCCCACAATCCCGGATCAGGGGACTTGGCCAAGTCCAGCGGCGCTTTCCTGGGGCGCAGTGAGAAGGTAGCGACGGCTGCATGGTTGGCACGGAGCTGGCCAGGGCTCTGCCAGGACCTGCCAGCCCCACCTGCCAGCCCTGCTGTGCCCCCTCCGGGCCCCGCGCTGGCACGCCACGGCACAGCACCCATCACACCCACCCAGCATCGCACCCCAAGGGTCCCTGCCCTCTCCTGACCTCCACCACCCCGAGATACAGCAGCGCACACAGCCTCCAAACACAGAGATTTAATAAAACCGGCTGCCTTATTATTATTATTTACAGATCAAACAGAAAACCAGTACAAATTAGGAAAAGACCAACAACTGTTGTCTTCATAAATACCAGATCCCAGCGTGACCAGGGCTGTGTGCCCACTGGCACCCAGGAGGGAACACAGCGCTCGCAGACACTCACAACCCCAGCACTGGGCTGCTCGAAGCGAGGGGCCAGGTTTGCCCCAGCCACAAAGCACCCAGTGTCTCCCAGACCATCAGCATTAAGACAGGGACCAGAACGATGCAGCCCCCACCCTGGCCACCATGGCCCCCCCGGGGATGTGTCCTTGTTCCATGCAGGGGTCACCCAGGCCCTCATCCCAAACCCATGGGTGCTAGCAAGGAGCAGGGCAGGCAGGAGCTTCCAGTAGACCAACCACACACGGGTTCCTGCAAGTAGAGGTGAGAAGGCGTTGGAGACCAAGGCAGGGACATGTGTCCTCTGCCCTCCTGTGGGCTCATGGGGCTCTCCAGTGCTGGCACGGGGCCTGACGGAGACACAGCCTGCAGGAAGGATGCCCGGTCAGCACACCAGGGCTCTGCCAGTGCTGCTGTGGCACAAACTGATGTGGAAGCAAGGCTGGGGCAAGCTTGAGGGTCCTGTCACTACCTCTCAAGAGGTCCCCACTCCTCCTGGACCACAGCCTGTGACTCTACAGGCGGGGCCAGCACTTGCCCCCAGTCCGGCATTGCCTGCTCACAGCTTGTCCCCAGTGTCCTGCACCACCACCACCACCACTACACATTGGAAACCTGCTGGGGCTCCCTGGCCTGGCGCAGCCCGTACAGCCACTTGATGACGCGAGCGTTGCGTTCGATGATGGAGATGCCATAGGGGACGCGCTCGGCCGGCCGCCCCTCTGGCGTGGCGGTGCTGGGTGGCGAGCGGCCACCCTCCGAGCTGGCTGTGCTCACACTGTGAAACTTGAGGGACACGATGTCGGAGCTGGCGCGGGCAAAGCGCTCGGCACCCATGTCCTGCACCTCCTCGGGGTCAAGGCCACAGTAGTTGAAGAAGCGCTCCAGGTCGGCGGTGGCCCGTGAGAGCCGATCGCTCAGGTCCGACTTGGAGCGGTGCAGCAGGGGCTGCCGGCGGGCGCTCTCAGGGCGAGCGGGTGAGTTTCGTGCTGGGGTCACAGGCAGCACACCCGGGATGGGGGATGTGGGCGTCGGTGTCACCTGGCCCCGTGGAGCCCCGCAAGGATGGACATCCACCCTCCGCACAGCCACGCTGCCAGGGGGCTTAGTGGCAGCAGGGTTCTCCAGTGGCTTGGTGATGGTGGGGCTCTCCAGCAGCTTCTCAGCTCCCAGCCCCGCTGGCGTCTCCACCCTCCAGTTGCACTCCCGGCCCAGCGGGTTCTCCGCCTTGGGGAACGGGCTGTCGCAGAGGTTGATGAGGTTGTTGAGGATCTCCAGGTCAAGGGAGGTCTTCGAACTGCTGGCTTCAGCATGGCGCAGGCCGGGGGGTGCCCTGCGGCTGGGGGTAAGCACAGTGCGGCGCACGCCTGGCGTGAAGAGGGGCTGCTTGAGCAGTGGCGGCTTCACGGGCTCCTGCTTGGTACTGGCGACCCGCTGGCTCTTCACATACTTGGCCTTGTCAGCCTCCAACCGCTCCACAGCGCTGGGCTTGGCGGTACCCGGCTCAGCATGCCGGCGGAAATAGGCAGGACCCTTGCGGAGGATGCGGATGGGCATGGCCGAAGTGAAGGGCGCCGTCACCGTCACCCCCTTCATGGCATCACCAGCATGCAGTGCCTCGACGGGCATCCTCTGTGCCGGGGCGTGGGCTGGGCAGCCGCCACGGGCAGCGAGGGTTTCACGTGCTGTCAGCTGCAAAGAGGAAGCAGAGTGAGAGGTGGCACTGGGGACCGGTGGGCGCTGCGTGGTCCCTGCCTCAGCAGCAGACAAAGGCTGCGTGGGGTGTGCGGTGCCGCACTGTCTGCGCTGCCTTCGCCCGGCGTCCTATTTGAAGGCAGGGACCACGCCTCCACCCGCCACCGAGAGCTCCTCGAGATGCTCTCGGCCAATCCGCGCTGCAAGCCTGCTTCAAACCACTGTCGGGCCAATAGCGCCAGCGGGGAGGGCAACCCAGCAAGGGGCACCGCATGCAGCGAGGCCGGGGAGAGAGGGGGGGTGTTTGGCCCAGCATCTCTCATTGATGCTCTGTCCACATTGCCCGTATCACCTATATCCAGGGGTGCATTGTCTGCATCCAGGGGTGCATCACCCACAACCAGGGATGCAGTGCCAACTCCCAGGCGTGCATCGTCTGCATCCAGGGGAGCATCACCCACTCCTAGGGGTGCTTCACCCACTCCCAGGGGAGCAACACTTGCATCTAGAGGTGTTTCACCTGTATCAAGGGGTGCATTGCCCTCTCTCAGGGGTGCATTGCCTGCACCAAGAGGAATGTCACCTTCACCCAGGAGTGCATCCCCATGCCCAGGGGTGCATCACCCACCCCACTCACCCATCACTCCACCAAGCTGGGGGATTCAGGGCTGCACTCCGTGCCCTCCCCCTTGGTGTTCAGTCCCGTCGCAGGCTCTGGGGCTGCTCCCAGGCTCCTCACTCCCACCCTTGAAACCGTTGGAAAGCACCAACGGGAGTTTCCCCCCGTGCTTTCCCAGTTAAGGTGTGTCAGCAGCCGCGCTGAGTGCCCGTGTACCCCATGTCCTTGGGCCCCCGCCAATCCCAACAAGCTGGGGCACCTGCCCCAACGGTCCTGCAGAGGCACCAGCCCGCCCACAGCAAAGGTTAGAGGGGGCAAACCAGCCCTGCACCCTTCTGCAGATCCCTGCCCGGGGGTCAGCACAGCCAGAGGGGACCCCAATATACAGAGGAGCTCAAGCAGGGCACATGGGGGCCGTGCAGGGTCAAACTTGCCCCTACTCACCCCTCCCTCCCCACCCCCCTTCCTAAGCTGCTCTGAGAACCACCCTGAGGGTCCCCATCTCAGGGTGCAGATGTGCCCCGGGGAGGTAACAGCAAGCCCCAGCACTCACCAATGCAGTAATGGGCACGCTGGGGGCCAGGGTGCCCCAGCACTGCTCCCTCCCACCGCGGCTGTCACCGTCACCGCCAGCCGCTCACCCGCCTGCACAACTTCCTGGGTGCAACCCAGGGCCCGTCCCAGTATCAGCCACCAGCACCCACAGCACCGCGCCGTGGCCACGCTGAGCCTCGGCTGCTCCACCTGCAGCCCCACGCATGCCAGCGGGTGGGCCCCAGCCCCCCACATTCTGTACCCAAACTGCGCAGCAGCCGCCCCAGCACACGGCGCAGCCGCCTGATGCGCTCTGACGGGCGAGCAGCCTGGGGGAGGCTGGCTGTCCCTGTCCCTGTTCCCTTGCCAGAGGGGACACACACTGCCTTCTGACCTGGAACGAGTCCACGGGGGGGCTGGCCAGGAGCAGGGACAGCTGGGGATGGTCCCAGTGCCACCACAGACCCCCCTGCTCCCTGAGGGGGGATTTCTACAGCCCTCTGTGGGGAGCCTGACGCGACAGAGACTTGGGGACAGGGACAGCTGTCCGGGGTGGCAGTGTCCTTGCTGTGCAAGGACAGGGACAGGCAGGGCAGGCAGGTGCCCCCAGCTAGAGTCATGCTTACAGCTCCCATGGAAAGCACAGCCAAGCTGTGCTCAGTGCTGCACAAATGCACGGGCAGAGCTGGGTCCTGCAGCCCTACTGGTGCCAGACTAGGGGCAGCTGGTCGAGACTCTTGTTCTCCCAGCACCATGCACTCGCCAGGGCAGTGGTGGATGCCAGCTGCTTGCTGGGTGCCTATGCAGCAGTACCCCTCACTTCCAGTGCCACCCAGACCCCACACCCGGGTGGCTGGTCCTGCAGCCCTTTCAGCATATGCGAGGCTTAGGGAGGGATCCCCAGCTTGGCACAAGAGTGTAAATGTGCCCCCTGAGCAAGGCAAAGCATTGGGCACTGGAGCTCAGCTCTGTGCCAGAGACTCAGCCCTAGCACCAAGTCACGGAGGTGACAGGTGTTGGGCTGCAGGGATGAGGACACAGGGTCCCCTAACAAAGACAGTCGTGGCTGGCGTGGGCTCCCCTCCCTGCCCGGCTGGCAAGGACAGCATGGCCAGGCACAACCTGCTGCTCTGCATTCCTGCGGTGCTGAGCCGCCTGCCCATGCTGAGCCAGGCTGCACCGCACTGTGCCATGCTGAGCCACCCTGAGCCACCCTCTCACTGCCTGAACAGCCCCCAAAACACAGCAAAGTTATCACATGCCCCAAGCTCTGCTGGAGCACAGGGATCCAGGTACCAGGGCTGACAGCCCCACTCATGGTGGCAATGTCTGGCCACAGCCCTGGCTCCTCTCCCTCCCAATGGGGGAAGCCCAACTTGGCTCGCTTTGGCACACCAAATCACCTCCTGCCTGGAAGTAGCTTCCCCAGACACACATGTCAGGAGGTGTGCAGTTGTGATTCCCCCTCACCAGGTGACCCAGCCCCATGCTGATGGCATGGAACCAGCAGGGAACCGGCATGGAACCAGCACGAAACCAGCATGGAACCAGCAGCACCTCCGCAGCCTACCTGGCTTGGCCCTGCGATGTGGGAGCCTCTTCAGCACAGCTCAGCTGCCACGGTGCTTCTCCCCACGCTCGTCCTGGGGGTGTCCTGGTGACCCCACACCTCCTTCTTCCCAGCGACGTCCTCTGCTTCTCCCCACGGGCTGGCAGCTGGCGGGTGCTGGAGTGGCTCCGCGCTGCAACTGCTCCCGCTGAGTCAGCGCCGGGCGAGGACGCCCTCCGAGGCAACTCAGTGCTCACATGGGATCAAAACCACGGGGCATTCCTCCATGCCAGGCTGCGTCACACAGCGTGACGGTAACCGGTGACATCCCAGTGCTCATGCCGGCTCAGCCTGTGGTGCTGGCTGGGCAGTGCGGATGCACATCCTGAGATGCTCACACTGCCAAAGCCAAAATGCCTCTGGACTTGCCCTGCCTGCTGCAGGCAGAGGGGTCTGATGCTCTGCCAAGGTTTCAGGGAGAGGGGAAAATTCCCAGCCCCTCTGTGGGCAGAGAGTTGCTACCCAGCTCCCTGTGTGCTCATGGCACAGTCAGGCAGCAGGGCCTGCTCTGCTTTGAAAAACTTGCCTCGTTTCCCTTTGCACCCAGCATCAATCAACTCCAAAATGCAGCAAAATAACCCAGATAGCATCAAGGGAGGGGACAGACCAGAGCAGGGTCACCAAACCTCCAGCCACGTGGACCTGCTGGCATGGACCCTGTGCCCTGTGGTACCAGCATCTCCCATGGGAAGGTGGAGGGGACAAATGTTTGGCCCACACAGCACCGGAGCTCGATTACAGCCATGCATCTTTCAAACTGCTCTTGGAAGCAAGACACGGAGCTGGCAGAGGGAGAAGAGCTGAGCGAAGCCCATGGAAAACAACTGTCTGGGTGCCGCGGGGCTGCCCTGCGCTTGGGCAACGGCAACGGTGGATCCGCTCAACGAGCTCAGCTGGAAAAACCCTGCCTGGCGAGGTCAGAGCCTGCAGGCACCTGCCCAGCCCCGGCTGCGCACCCGGGCACGTCAGGGCAGCTGGGTGCCTGTGTGGCCTCGCTCTCGCTGCGAGCAGCCCGGAACAGGTTTCAGGAGGGCAGCCCACAGCCAGAGAGCTCCCCGACAGCGAGCTCAGCACCTCTGCCTCGGGGACACGGGGACAGGGCAGGGATTGAGGAATGGTGCTTGGGGACAGAGGGACAGGCAGGAGCTGGCACTGGCTTTGCTCTCATCTCCTATGGCGTCTCAGGGCTGGGCACTCCTCGTGCCGCTTCCAGGACCTCCTGGGGGGTAAATCCCCAGTGAGTCAAAAACATGCTCAGAAGCCAAATCCTCCCTAAAGTGCTGGGTGGAGGCAGCTGCGGGTGCCCAGCAGCACCCACGGATCAGCAAGGCCAGGACTTGGTGCAGCTTGAGCAGGCTCAGGCAGAGTTGTCTTTAGGACCAGGAGCCCCGCAAGCCCCTTGTCTTGGTGAGTGCTAATTCCTGGTGTTTAATTACAGCCCCTTGGCACACTGAGGCTGCACCCAGCTTTGCAGCAGGTGAATCGCCCCTGTGCCACGAGTCCTGAGCAGAGACAAGCCACTGCCTTCTCCTGCCTGTTTCCTCAGCAGTGGGCTCTGTGGGGGTAGCTTCCCAAAGGACTTGGGGGCTCCATGTGGAAGCTCTCGCTGGGCAGAGGGAAGGATGCTGCCTGCACCCAGCTCCCCCCACATGTCTCTGCAGCTTGGGGCCAAGAGCCAGAGAGGTGACAGATGGGGACGTGCCAGGCGCGAGGCCTTTGTGTGCGTGGCAGCAATGGTGCGCAGCGGCACAGCCCCACAGATGGCGGCTGCCGGCGGGGCCAGAGCTACAGCCCACAGCCAGGCGAGCGCGTTGGGCCCTGGGGATCCAGCCCTTTTGTCGGGGTCTCACCTCCGGCAGCAGCCCCTTCCCTGTGCCCCCCACCAGCCTTTCAACTTTCAACTTGACCTGCTCCTTTCACATGGAAATCGGATGCAAATGGGGCCAGTGGGGGGCAGGCTGTGACCTGCCAGCCGGTCCCCAAACCCATGTCTTGGGGTTCATACTCACCCACCTTGGGTAGGTGATGGTCCTTGGGTTAAGAGGGTCCCCTTGCCCCACAGCAGTGGGGCAGCAGCCTTCCCCTGCCTGGGAAAACCATCCCCATTGTTCTGTCAGCTGGAAGCAGATATTAGGGGATGGCTCAAGGATGGAACACTCCACTCTTGGGGGCTGCCAACCCCCCGGAGCTTTCCCACTCCCAGTCCAGGCACCCCGTGGTATGGGAGCCCCCCTGACCCCCCTGCCCCACTGGGGCTGGGGCTGGGTTTCCAGCCCTGGCCACACAAGGAGGGGGCTTCCTGGCTGGCCGGTCACTGGAGCCTGGCAAAGACCACTTGGCTACCAAATGTTGCCATCTGGCTCTGGGGCCTTGGCTCGCATCTGCCGGGGATGCAAGGGGCCAGGGGGTCGAGGGCTCAGCTGCAGTCAAGGGAGGGGCGCAGGAGGCCCAGCATCTCACTCTGCACAGGCAGGGCAGGCAGCACGTGTCGGTGGGTTTAGGTGAGGAGCATGAAGCAGCGGCGTGGGGGTCCTGCACCCAGCACCCCTTTGGGCTCCCTTGCCATTCACATTCAGGAAGGGCCTCGCTGTCCTTTGTGCTGCCAAATTAAACATAGAACAATTGCTATCCCTTCCCCATCCCCTCCATGTCCCCATCCCCACCACCAGGGATCCCAGCTGCCCCGGGGCCAGCCTGAGCACACTACACCTGGTTTCTCCCAGCATCTTGGACGTGCTCCCCTTCTCCCAGGTCCTACCTGTACTGATTTTGGCTGGGATAGGGTTAATTTTCTCCATAGGAGCTGGTACGGGGCTGTTCTGGATTTGTGTTTAGAAAAGTGTTGATAACCCAGAGACAGTTTAGTTATTGCCGAGCAGTGCTTTGCATGATGTCAAGGCCTTTGGTGCTCCTCACCCCACCAGCAAGCAGGTTGGGGGTGCAAATGGAGCTGGAAGGGGACATAAAGGGGACCCCACTGAACAGTCCCATGCACAGGACACCCTGCTCAGCACTAAAAGTCGGGAAAGAAGGACAAGGGCATTTGCCTCCCCAAGTCACCATCAGGCATGTTGGAGCCCTACTGTCCCGGGGTGGCAGAACCCCTGCCTGCCATGGGCAGGGAACATCTGATTTTGTTTTGCTTGAGGACACAGGTTTTGCTTTATCTGTTAAACTGCCTTCATCTCAACCCACCGGCTTTCTCCCATTCTCTCCCCTGTCCCACAGCAGGGGCCAAGCGAGCAGCCAGGTGGTGCTGGGCTGTCTGCTGGGGTTAAACCATGCCAGCACCTCAGGCCGTGTCCCCCCACTGCAGTCACCCAGCCGTACCAGCACTGTCCCTGCAGCTCCAGGGTCACTGTGTCCCCCTGTCCCCAGTGACCCCACCTGCCCCGGGGCTGGGGCAGGGGTGGAGCCAGGAGCAGGGCAGGGTGCAGTGGCTGGCATCAGTCCCGGCAGGGTGCCGGCAGGGTGCAGGCAGGGTGCAGGCAGGGCTGGAGAAGGCAGCCCCAAGTTTGGCAGGGCTGCAGCCCTCTCTCCCAGCGACACCCGGTGGGTGCTGGGGGAAGAGCCTCCACAAAGCATCCTGGAGTGGTGGGTGCTGGGATGGTGGAGGAGGGTGGTGTAATTCTGGGGATAACCTGGCCTCTGTCCCCTCACCCGTGTCACCTGCCAGTTGCTGCAAGTGGCTCAACTGCCAGCTCACAGCTCAGCTGATCTCCCAGCTCACAGCTCGGCTGATCTCCCAGCTCACAGGACACAGAATTAGAGGTGCCCAGCCCTGCAATGCACCCGAGGCGGCACAGCCACCACGCTTGGGGGTCCCCAGGAGCCCCATCCCAGCCTGTGACTCTGCAGAGATCCCCAGTGTCATCAGGTGACAATCACACCTGCAAGAAGCAGCCTGAAATAGGTGAGAGACAGTTCAGCCAGGGACAAGCGCAAAGTCGAGGACACTGCCAAGAATAATCCCCAGCTCCTGGCCAAGCTGGGCCGGCAGCAGGCATGGGCTGCCCCTGGCAGTGGCAGTACGCGGGGTTGGAGGGCAGCAGGGAACCCTGGGGCTGGGCAGGGGCTGTCCCCGGGCTCGCAGGGAGAGCATAGGAGGTGGCTGGAAGCTGGAGGAGGCACAGTTGGACTTTGGCCACTGGGGTAGGGTTTGGAGCCGAAAGGCTGCAGCTGGCATGTGAGGGTCGAGCTGTGTGGGGCAAGATGGGGGAAGAGGGGAGTGGGACCCCGTGGCCAGCCCTGCACCCACCTGGAGATGGGGGCTGCACTGACAAAAACTGGGGACCCACCAAGAGGGGAGGCACGAGCAAAGGAGTCCTGACCCCCTGCCTCCCGATCTGTGCCCCTGTGCCCGGGCCGATCCCAGCTCCACGGGGGGGGGATGAGCTGGTCCCCCTGGCCTCCAGGCACTCGTCCCTCCGTCCTCAGAAGTTCCCCCACGAGTGGGACTCTGCTCATCCCTTCAAGGACATCAAAGCTTTTCCTTGTGCTTCCTTATCGCTTTGATCGCACCACACCCCGCGCTGGCAGCTGACCATCCCTGCGGCTCCTGGGTCCCCACGGGACATACCCAGGATCCTCCCATCCAGGACAAGCGCCCCGAAACGCAGCGTTGGTCCCCGCTGCTGAGCGCGGGCACTGAGGGGGCGAGGTTCCCAGGCCGAGGAGCAGCCGGGGCCAGGCCCGCAGCCCGTGACGCGCGGCCTCACGTCATCGCCCCGGCGGCAGGAGCCGCTGCCACCCGCGTGCTGCGGCCGCGGCCCCAAAGCACAGTGAGTGCCCCCTGAGCGCCCCCAGCCAGGCCGGGAGCCGCTGCCTTCCCGGCTGCTGCCCCAGCGCGGAGCCCCCGCCGCCTCCCCGCGGAGCTGCGAGCGCGGGGAGGTGGTTGCACCCATCGGGCTCGGCTCCAGGAGATGTCAGTTTCCCTCGGCACGCTCGGCGCTGCCGCACGGGCAGCTACAGGGCCGTGGGGGCACGGGGCCGTGGGGGTCCCCACGCGCGGGAGTGGGATGGGAGCGGAGTCCAGGAGATGCAGCCGGATCCTGGCTGACTCAGCGCGCTGGTATGAGCCGAGGCTGGTTTGCACGTGGGGCTGCCAGGGCCTTCTCCCCGCGGGGGCCGGAGCCTGCCGGGATCGCAGGGAGCCAGCTGGGAGGAGACGGGCACCCCTACGCCCTACCTGGCAGATGCGCTGGGTGCCATTCCCAGCAGAGCGGCTGCCCAGGCCTCTCGGCCCCCAGGTGAGAGCCATCGTCGCCCCATGCCGTGCTGTGCCATGCTGTGCTGAGATATGCTGTGCCTTCACGCTGTGCCAGGCTGTGCTGAGCTGTGCCAGACTGAGCCAAGCCGTGCCATGCCAAGCCGTGCTTTTATGCCTTACCAGGCTGTGGCGAGCTGTACCAGGCTGTGCCATGCCATGCCAGACTGTGTTGAGCTGTACCGGGCTTTGCTATGCCGTGCCGGCTGTGTGGAGCTGTGCCAAGTTGTGCCGGCTGTGCCGAGCTGTGCTGTGCTGAGCTGTGCCGTGCTGAGCTGTGCCATGCCATGCCATGCCATGCTGTGCTGAGCTGAGCCAAGCTGTGCCAAGTGAGCTGTGCCAGGCTGTGTTGTGCTGTGCTGTGCCATGCCTTTATGTCAGGCCAAGTCCCATGCCAGCTCTGTGCCCAGTGCTGTTGAGCCCCAGCTCCTTGACATGAGACCCCAGTGGAGCCAAGCAGGTCCCACATGCAGGACAGGAGGACACAGCAGCATCACCTATGGGGAGCCAGGGGTCCCCAATGCTCCCGGGGGCAAAAGAGAGTCTGGGATGGTCTGGGACGAGTCCATGTTTGGGAGAGGAGCCGCTGTGCCTGTTGGAAGGGGAACGCAGGAGGCCAGGGTTGGGGTTCAGGGGGTTTGGATCTTACCTCACCTCTGACCAACGCCTCTCCCCGCAGCGCGGCAGCATTGCCTCTGGGCCCAGGTCCCCAGCCCTGAGCCATGGCGCTGCTCACCCATCTCCTCGCCTGCGCCTTCGGCACGGGCTCCTGGGTGGCCATCAATGGGCTGTGGGTTGAGCTGCCACTGCTGGTGACGGTGCTGCCGGAGCAGTGGGAACTGCCTTCCTACATCACCATCATCATCCAGATGGCCAATGTGGGGCCGCTCTTCATCACCCTCATGCACCGCTTTCGGCCCGGCTTGCTGAAGGAGGTGGCTGTTATCTATGTGGTCGTGTCCGTGGGGGTTGTGGCGTGCTTGCTGCTAGCCTTCCTCTGGAACTACACATCCCCCATTGCTGGGAGGCCCCACAGCACCGCCTTCCTCATCCTCACCTTCTTTCTGGCACTGGTGGACTGCACCTCCTCGGTCACCTTCCTGCCCTTCATGATGCAGCTGCAGCCCCAGTACCTGACCACCTACTTCATCGGCGAAGGGTTCAGCGGGCTGATCCCTGCTCTCATCGCCCTGGGCCAAGGCTCTGGCATCTCCAGGTGTGCTAACAAGACCCACGTGATCAACACCACCACCGGCAATGAGACCGTGGAGAGCACTGTCTTCAAGCTGGAGACCGACTACCTCCCAGCCAACTTCTCCACCCTCTTTTTCTTCCTTCTCATGACTGTAATGATGCTGGCCTGCTTGCTGGCCTTCTTCTTACTCACCAGGCAGCCCAAGGTGTGGGAGCTCACCAGGCAGCCCAATGTGTGGGAGCTCTCTCAGCAGCATCTCTTTCCCAGCAACATTGTGCTGAGCTCATTTGACCAAATCTCTGACAAAGCAGCTGACTCACAGTTGAGTGAAGGCTGCCCATGCCCAAAGGATGCCAAAGGACCCAGGAACCTGCTGCCAGAGAAGGTCTCCTACCCCCTGGCTAAACTCACTTTTATCTACCTCCTAATCACTTGGGTGAGCGCTCTGACGAACGGGGTCCTGCCATCCGTGCAGTCCTACTCCTGCCTTCCTTATGGCAACACTGCCTACCACCTCACGGCCACGCTCAGCTCCATGGCCAACCCCCTCGCCTGCATCGTAGCCATGGTCCTGCCTGGCAGGTGAGTAGCGGGGTGCTGGGGGCCATAGTGGGGTGAGCTCTGGGGGCTTCTGCTCCAGGAACAGCCCCCAGTTTGCAATGGCAGGGAGGGAGAAGGCCCCGGTGGGAGGAGGGTCTATGAGGTGCCCGTGCACTGACAGCAGAGACACCCTGGGAAAGGGAGCACAAAGTTGGTCAATGAGATCTGTGCCCCTCACTGGAGACGGGCTGGCAGTGCAACCTGGTGTCACTCACATGTCCCTTGCAGGTCCCTGGCCCTGCTGGGCACCCTCTCCATTGCTGGGACGGGCTTTGGTGCCTACAACATGGCCATGGCAGTGATGAGTCCCTGCCCGCTCCTCCAGCAGTCCCAGTGGGGTGATGCCACCATTGTAAGTCACAGAGTCCCTCTTGTCTGGGGAGGTCTCCAGGGCCACCCCTGCTCTGGCCTCACCTAAACGTTCCCCATCCCCATGGTGGGGAACCCCCAGCACCTCTAATTGCTCTTTCCCCCCTAGGTCCTCTCCTGGGTGCTTTTCACTGGGACGCTCTCCTACGTGAAGGTGATGGCCGGGGTGATCCTGCGGAGCCGGAGCCGCAGTGCGCTGGTGTGGTACGGGGCAGTGGAGCAGCTGGGCTCCCTCCTGGGGGCCCTGCTCATGTTCCCTCTCGTCAACGTCTACACCTTCTTCAAATCTGCTGACTACTGCAGCCTACAGTGCCCGGCGTGAGCGGGACGGGCACCCCAAAACCAGCGAGGGCAAGAGGCGAGGAAACAGTGCTGGGACTGGGGCGGCTGCAGGCACATTTCTGCTGGGTCTCCATGTGGGAGCAGCTCTGTGGCTTTGTCCCTAGGGACACAGGGTGTCAGTGTCGCGTTGAAAACAATAGAAGGTGTTCACTCAGCCCTTGGCCTCCATGTTGCCTGCGTCCCCCATGCCAGGTGCTCCCAGCCGGGGTACTCTTGGCTGGGGCCACATCGCATTCCTTTCCTTAGAGGTTCTAGAGCTGTTTCACACCGTGCCCCAAAGTCCCCTCCCTGAACCGCATGGGTGGGCACAGCTCCAGCGGCGTTCCCAGCCCTGTGCCACAGCACAGGCAGCAGCTGCCCCCCGGGATTGCTGGGTTTGCCACTTGTAGCAGGGAGGGGGCACAAAGGTGGCTTGGGCAGGGCTGTGCCAGAGGCTGTCCTGGCTGTGGGGACGGGTCATGGGGGGGACACAGGGCAGAGAGTTTTTACAAGGGCCCCAATAGCAGCTGGGGAAACTGAGGCACAGTAGGAGAGGACCTGCCTGGTGTTTGACATTCTCTGCTGTGGCCCCAACCAGTACTTTCTGCTCCCTTCCCACAGCTCTGTGCCCCACTGCACCCTATCCCCACTGCACTGGGGGGGGGCTGAGCTGGGGAGGGTCCACAGCTCAGCCCTGCACCTAGAGTAGTGCTGGGCATGGTGCTGGGCAGGGAGGGTGGCACAGGACCCATGCCAGGGCTGTGCCACATGGTACCCAACTGTGCCCCAGTAGTGCCAGCCAGGGTGGGAGCCAGGAGGGAAGAAGGGCATAGATAGCGGGCAGCCCTACATCACCTGGGATGCTGGAGATGCTGTGGGATGCGGGGAATGCTGGCAATACTGAGGGATGTGGGAGCTGCTGAGGATGTGGGGGATGCTGGCGGATTCTAGGGGGTTGCTGGGAGGTCCTGAGGGATGTGGGGGATGCTGGGGGAGGTTAGGGGATGCTGAGGATAGTGTGGGATGTTGGGGATGCTGTGAGTGCTGCATGGGGACAAGGGCAGCACCCGTGCTCCACACATGCCTGCACCCCTTCCCCGGGGCACAAGGCAGCCAGGCCTTTGTCCCCAGCCCTTTGTCTGGCAATCTGCTCCCTGAGCCCACAGCAACACCAGGCCCGTGCCTGGCGTGCCTCAAAGCTACGGATTCGAGCCACTTTGGGGCTCCGGCTGCGACCGGGAAGGACGTGGTTGGAATAGCTAATGGCCAGCAGCCCCCCCCCCCCCCAGGGGGCTGATGGCCAAGGCAGCAGAGAGGACAGGAGTGAGGACAGTGGGCTCTGCTCCCCCAGAACCATCAAGCATCCCTGCGACAGCTCCTGGCTGACACCCCAGCATCACGGGTCCAGGATCCAGCCCTGTGGAGGACAAAGGGCAGGAGGGAGGGATTTGGGGATATCGAGGCATCCCAGTGTGACATCCCGGTAGCAGGATGCATCTCACAGCCTTCGCAGGGAGGCTGAACCAGGGACCTGACCCCTCTTCCCCTGACACCGGAGGATGCTCCTGCCCTTGGGAGCCCCTAGAACCCTCGCCCACCGGACCCCCGCCGCCCCCTCCCTCTTGCCGGGGAAACAATCGCCTCCAGTGGGAATTATTTCCATACAGCTGCTCAGGAAGGCACAAATTCAGCTACGGTGGAGGAGAAAGGCTGAGCCTTTCTTCTGGCGCTCCCCTCCCTCCGCGCCGAGGCGGGGGCAGGTTTGGGGGGGCCCAGGCGCTGCAGTCAGCAATATTAGCACAGCTCGGCAGGACTGATTGCAGGTTATTAACATACATTATCTCAGTCCCCTGCCTCTGAAAGGAGCTGGGTTCCTATTCCCCCTCTCTGAGCCCTCCCTCCCCCTGTCTTTTACACTTAATTACCTCCCTTATTACACCACAGCCTGGAGAGAGACAAAATCCCAGGGCAGCGGGCAGGCAGGCAGCCCTGGCCCAACTAGGGCGTAAGTAATCGCCTGCTCTGCAACCGTGCCTTCAAGGAGAGAAACGGCACACGCGCGGATAAATAAATCAGGGAGCGGTGCCCGGTGTGCAGAGGAGGACGGGATGACAGGAGCAGCCCAGCAGGCGATGTCCCCCCCAGGGCCACAGCCCTCTGGGAGAGGTGACCTTGAACTTGGCAGAGCCCTGACATCAGGGCCGCGCTGCAGGGCCAGATGGGACGCGTGTCATCGCCTGCGTGCAAGCCCCCGCGGCGCAAGGGGGAAGCAGAGACCCCAGCCCACGTGGGGAGCAGCCCTTGGACTCCCAGCCCTGGGAGGGGACCTGGCAAGGTGGGCTGCAGGGTGCCCTGGAATGGGGGGTGCGAGATGTCCTGAGGTCTGGGATGCTGAGGGATGAGGGATCCTGGGGGATGTGGGGTAGTGTGAGATGCCCTGTGCTGTGCGGTGCCACACAAAGCAGTGAGAAGGGGCACATGGGTGCGATGCAATGCAGGGATGGCCCCAGCCCTGGCTCCGAGCGCGGCTGAAGGAGCAGACACGCTGGCAGCAGGCAGGCCCAAGTGCTGGCTGCCGGGGTGCTGCTTCAGCCCCCTGCCCCGATGCCACATGCCTGGCCAAAGGGGCTGGTGCCCCTCGAGGCTGGGGGTGCCCAGAGCTGCCCTGTAGTGGCCGTGCTAGGGCTCTGCCTGCCGTGACAGATGAGGGACTGTCCTTAGTTAAGTGCTGCAATGCTCTCAGCATAACACAGGGCTCGGGAGAGCAGGGCCCGCTGCCAGCCAGGTCCCAGTGTCACCCGCCAGCCCCAGGCTGGCTCAGCCCCGGGGAGAACCAGCCTGCAGGACCGGGGCCTCATCCTGCTCTGGAGAGGGAAGCAGCAGAGCGAAGGGAGGCGGGGGAGTGGGGGATCTGGCAGGGAACAATGCACCGCCACGAGCCCCGCTATTATTGTGGGCTGCGAAGGTCATGGCGCTTCCCCAGGGACAGGGACACGGGAAAGAGAGGATGTGAAAAGGGACAGGGAAGAGGAATGTGGAGTGGGAAAGGGACAGTGGGCAGGGATGGGGATAGGACAGAGATGGGACAGGGATGAAGGCAGGGAAGAGGGAACAGGGATGGGGACAGAGAACAAGGGACAGGGACAAGGGAAAGGCATCAGTGGAAAGAGATAAGAGACAGAGATGAGGATAGAACAGGGGGACAGGGAATAGGGATAGGAATAAGGAAAAAAGGACAGGGAACAGGGGACAATGACAGGAACAGGGAGCATGAACAGGGAACAGGGATGAAACAAGGGACAGGGGACAAGGATAGGGACAGGGAGGAAGGACAGGAGAAGGGAGAGGGACAGCGAGGAAGGACAGGGAACAGCGATGGAAACAAGGGATGGGGATAGGGACAGGGAGCAAGGACAGGGACAGGCAGCCGAGCAAGGACAAGGGCAGAAGACAGGAGTGGAAACAATGGATAGGGACAGGAACCAAGGACAGGGACAGGAATAGGGACAGAGAGCAAGGACAGGGAACAGGGAGCAAGGACAGGGACAGGGATGGAAACAAGGGACAAGGAACAGGGTTAGGGACAGGGAGCAAGGACGGGGACAGGGACCAGGGATGGGGACCAGAGTAGGAACAGGGATGGGGACCCCCGCCCCTCAGTCCCCCCCTCCACAGCCCTGGGGGCTGACGGCAGGGAGACAAAGACGGTGGGAGGCAGCAGTGTCCCCCCCACCCCCCCATCCCCGCATGTCCCCATTGTCCACGGCCGGGGGGAGGGACTGGGGGGAGGGAGGGACAGGGGACCAGCGCTGCCGGGATGCCCGGGGCGCCTCGGGGGGCTTCGGGGGGGCGGTGCAGCCCCCTCCCCCCAGCTCCTGCCTTCCTCCCCTCCTCCTCCTCCTCCTCCCCTCTTCCACCTCCTCCTCCTCCTCCTCCTCCCCTCCCGCCGCTCCCCGCCCCTCACACTCGGCTCCCCGCGCCTCTCCGCCCGCACCACCGGGGCCGGGCCGGGGGCCGAGCCGGTACCGGAGCTCCCCGGGCGGAGGGGGCCGGCCCGGCCCCGCCATGCCCCGCTCCTTCCTCGTGAAGAAGCTGAAGGCGGAGGCGTTCCCGGCCGCCGGGGCCCCCGCGCCCCCCTACGCCCCCCTGGAACCCCCCTACGCGCTGCCTGGACCCGCTGCGGGTGATGGTGAGTGCGGGGCTGGGGGCTCCGGGGGGACACCCCCCCGTCAGTATTGTGTGGTGGCACCGCGAGGGGATGCGGGAGATGCGGGGGATGCGAGAGATGCGGGGGATGCGAGAGATGCGGGGGATGCGGGAAATGCAAGGGATGCAGGAGGATGCGGGGCAGGACAGTGCGGGGGTCCCCATGGCTGTTTCCCGCAGCCGGGGGCATCGTGCGGGGCTGGAGACTTTGTATGGGACCCCCTCGCCGCTATTGTGTGTGGGCACCGCGGGGGAATGAATGCGAGGGATGCGGGGATGCAGGGCAGCACGCGGTGGGCGTCCCCGGCGTTGTGTCCCGCAGCCGGGGGCATCGTGCGGGGCTGGGGACTTCGTATGGGACCCCCTCGCCGCTATTGTGTGTGGGCACCGCGGGGGGATGCGAGGGATGGGGTTATGAGGAGATGCGAGGGATGCGGGGATGCAGGACAGCGCGGAGCGGGGGTCCCTGGCGTTGTGTCCCGCAGCCGGGGTCATCGTGCAAGGCTGGGGACTCTAGATGGGACACCCTCATCCCCACCGCTATTGTGTGTTGGCCCCACGGGGGGGTGCCGGGGGATGCGGGGCAGGACGACATTAGGGTCCCCAGCTTTGTGTCCCACAGCCGAGGGCATCGTGTGGGGGTCGGGGGTCCGGATGGGACCTCCCCCCGCCGCTATTGTTTGTGGGCATGGGGGATGCGAGGGATGCGGGAGATGAGGAGAAGGACAGGGCGAGGGTCCCCAGCTTTGTGTCTCACAGCCGGGGGCGTCGCGCGGAGGTCGGGGGTCACCTCTCCTTGCCTTGTCCCCACTGCAGGACCACTGGTCAAAGTTGGTCCTTGGGGAAGCATCCCCTGTGTGACAGGGACAGCCCCCCGTGGGCAGCCCCGCTCCCCAACCAGCCTTGCTCCCCCAAACCCGAGGTTGCAGCGGGGTGGGCTCCTTCCCCCGGCAAGTTTGGGGGGGGCACAAAACAGGAGATCTGTGGGGGGAGCGGCAGCCTCGCCGTGCCTCCTGGTTTCATTGTTCGCAGCGGTGCACCCAGCCCCCCCCGGGAGCGCAGAGGGGGCTGTCGCCTTCCTGGGGCAGGGGCAGCAGGCGAGAGGGAGGCAACCCCCTCCCCACAACACAAAGAGCGGTGCAGAGGGCTGGACTGGAGGTAGTGGGGGTCCCCAGAGCCTCGTCCTGCCAGGGGACAGCAGGGTGCACCCTGGGAGTCACTGGGGCTTGGCAGAGACCCCAGATGGGGCAGCCCAGGGTCCTGCCCTGGAAAATGGGGCTGGGACAGGGGTGCCATCCTGCACCATGGGTTAAGGGGTCCTGGATGCTCGGGAACCGGGATGCTGAGCAGGATGCAGGAATGGGCCTGATCCAGCCACGCACAAGCCAACATTGCCCAACCCCTGTGTTGCTTGCCCCCCCCTTTTCCACTCCTCACTGCTCCCCAGCCTCTGGTGGGCTTTGCCTGCTCAGGGCAGCGGTGCGAAGCCCCATGTGTCCCGGGGGATCCTTTGCTTTCCCCCCTCATGGGGAGCCAAGAGCCAGTGGGGGAGGGATGCGCTGCAGCTGGGCAGAAGCTGCCGACGCTGCTCTCCTGGAAATAACCTTGCTGCATGTTCGGAGGCAGCGTGAGAAATTGCTGAGCAGAGCGCTTTCTGCACAGCCCGCGCGCTGTCAGCACAGCACAGGGGGACGGGGACGGGGACGGGGGGAGCTCTGCCCTTGCCATGCAGCCTCCTCACCACTGCAGACACCCCCAGCCTCCACAGGACAACTGCCCTGAGCAGGGCCAGCAGGGCAGCTGGGATGGGGGGGTCCCATGGTCAGGTGTGTCCCGGATTTAGGGGATGCTCGGCCGCATCTGGGGTGGGGTTGCTGTGCTGCCCTGCTGGCATGCACGAGTGAGCCTGGCTGTGAACCCACCCTGGGCCCCCGACAGCCCCCACTGTCACCAACAGCATGGATAGGTCCTCTGGAGCGGCTGGCAGGGGCCAGCGTGCATGAGGCAGGAGACCACCAGGACCAATTTGGGAGACCCAGGGTGGCTGCCTGTCCCATGGGGTCGCTGGCCTGGCAGGGGGAGGGCTGCGCTGTTCATCCCGCAGTGACCTTCAAGTGGTGACACAGAGGGAAGGGGATGCCAACACGGTGCCTGCTCTGCCGTGGGTCAGGGATCCTCACCCAGCACCGGGCCATGAGCAGACCTGCACTAATGTCACACGGTGCTGACACTACTGGAGCAGCACCTGAGCCCTGGGGGTGGTGGGTCCCTGCCCTCAGCAGGAGCCCAGGGCCCTGGTGCTGCTGGCCTCCAGGTGCTGCCCTATCCTCAGGAACAGCCCCCATGGGGGGCAGGGGGCAGGTGGAAGGCCCTTTCCCAGCCACTCTGCGCTTGCCTCCCCATCCTCCCCCGGGTTTCTAGAGGTGAGGAAGCGGATGGCACAGAGCTCATGAGGGCCCTGTGGACAATGGGGCTCTCGCACCCAGAGCTGCCTGGCAGTGAGTGATTCCAGGGGATGCCAAGCTGAGGCAGTGGAATGACACTCAGATGGGCACATATGGACATCATGCAATCCTGTCCCTGGCTCCCATCACTGCAGCCCCGCTGGATGGGACCCATCCAGATGTGGAGAGGAGTTTGGGCAGATTCATCCCCTGTGTTGACGAGGCAGCTCCAGTGCTCAGGGGCAGGGAGTGGGGACAAGGACCAGTGACGGGGGGACAGCCCCAATTGTGCACCCTCAATGGACATTGTTGACTTGTGGCTTTTCCTCATCCCTAGTGGGGCTGGCCTGGAGGTGACCCCGTTGTGTCGTTCCCCACAGGGTACCTTCAGCACTGCCTGGCACCAGCCGGCTATGACACCGACAAGAAGCAAGGTCTGCCACCACCACCACCAGACCCAGCCTATGCACCTGGCCATGAGGAGTACAGCGACCCTGAGAGTCCCCAGTCCAGCTTTTCCGCCCGCTACTTCAACGGGGAAGCAGCGGTGACGGACAGCTACTCCATGGACGCCTTCTTCATCACAGACGGGCGGTCGCGCCGGCGCAGCGAAAGCCAGCGCCGTGGCAGCCACCGTCACTCCTGCCCTGAGTGTGGCAAGACATATGCCACCTCTTCCAACCTCAGCCGGCACAAGCAGACCCACCGCAGCCTGGACAGCAAGATGGCAAGGAAATGTCCCACCTGTGGCAAAGCTTACGTCTCTATGCCCGCCCTGGCCATGCATGTCCTCACCCACAACCTCAAGCACAAGTGCGATGTGTGTGGCAAAGCCTTCAGCCGGCCATGGCTGCTGCAGGGCCACATGCGCTCACACACGGGGGAGAAACCCTTCGGCTGCTCCCACTGCGGCAAAGCCTTCGCTGACCGCTCCAACCTGCGCGCCCACATGCAGACCCACTCTGCCTTCAAGCACTACAAGTGCAAGCAGTGCGAGAAGACCTTTGCCCTCAAGTCGTACCTCAACAAGCACTACGAGTCCGCCTGCTTCAAGGGCTCCGAACACAGCTGTGCAATAGGGAATTAGCCCCCCCAGCCCCTTGTGGCACATCCCTATCCCCATCCCCATTCCATCCCCATCCTCATCCTGACCTGTATCCCCACTTCCATTCCCAGCCCCATCTTCATCCCCACCCTCATCCCCATCCCTGTCCCCGTTGCCATCCCTGCTCCTATCCCCGTTCTCATCCCCACTCCTACCCCCATCCCTATTCCATTCCCATCCTCACCCTTGTGCCAGTCCCCGCGCCAGCCCTCCTGCGGCCGCAGCTGGCCGGTTTGTGGCTGTGCCATGGCTGGAGGCCACATCCCTGCAGACTCACTCTCCCCCCTGGGAGAAGGGGGCCCCAGTGCTCCCCAGGAAGGGCCGGATCTGGCCAGGCTCCTCGCCCGCAGATCCCTCAGCCCCCCCGCAGCCAGGCAGGTCTCTCTGCGGGGGTCTCGCTCGGGGATCTCTTCCAGACCCAGGAGACTCTTTCCTCCCCCAGCTCGTGACTTTCACCTCTATTTATTTAATTTATTACTATTATTTATTTAGAGCTGCTGCTTCTCCTCCCGGGGGATCCCGGGGGAGAAAAGACACTTTTGTGCTCCACCCCAGGAGCGAAACCTCACCTTGACCCGAACACTGATGGGACCATGGGCTGACACTACTGACGGCTTGGCAGGACTGACGGACACAGCCGCTACCAGAAGGGCAGGGCTGCCAGTTGCCCTTGGAGGCTGGGGTTCATGCAGCCCCCAGCCTTGGGGCACCCTGATGGCCCCCTGCCCAGCACGATTCCATGGGACATGGCCCCGGGGCACCACACTTGCCCTGGTCCTGCCGCTCCACAGCCACAGAGGCAGGAGAAGACTGAGGGGTGCTCAGCAGAGCCCCATGGGACATGGTCCCCACCAGCTCCCAGCTTGACCAGGCTTGTCTTGCCCCCGCCACAGTGATGGGCTGTGGAACAGCCCCCCCCAGGCAAGAGCAGCCCCCCCTCACCGTGCAAACAGCACCCCCAGCCACCCCCCCCCATACCCCAGTCCCCTTCCCAGCCAGGTCCCAACCCCATCCTCATCGCCCTCACCTGTGCTAGGGAGGAGGGGGTCAGTGTAGCCGTAAGGTTTGGGTGAGTCTATTTAATTGTTCTTATTTATATTATTTATAACCTATGCTTTTCACTATTTATTTGCCAAGCCTGGCCATGCCGTGCCAGTGCTGGCTTGCAGGAGGTGGCAGAGCTGCAGCAGAGCTGCCGTGCCCAGGACACAGCCACGGTGACATGGACGGGGGACAGGACCCCAAGAGCAGACCGTGCGGTGGGCACGGAGGCAGGAGGGCATAAGCTGGCCCAGCAGCCCAGGCTCTGCACCCTGCAAGTCTCCCCCAAAGGCCAAGCCCTTCTCCTTCGTCTTCCTCGCTACCACAGGCTCCTGCTCTGCTCCCTGCCCCGTGCCAGCCCAGTGGGGACAAACCAGCCATTCTATGCAACCTCCCGGCGGAGCATCCGTGCACCGAGCGCCGTGCGTGCAGCATCCTGGAGCGGGGCTCGACCCGCGCCTCCGCTTCCTACCTCGGGTCGCGAGCTGCCATGGCCCCATCACCCCGTGTCGGTCCCTGACACCTTCAGGGCTCAGCCCGGCACCCGCGGGGCCGCGATCGCGTACCCCCACACTGTCTTCCTGCACCGTCTTCCTCCCTGTACCGTCTTCCTCCCGCCACCTCGGTGCCCGTGCTGCCACGGCCGTGGCTCATGGGCTCGACGCCTCCCGGGGATGTCCCCATGACAGTCCTCGCTTCTGTGGCTTGGTGGCCTCACGCAGGAGAAGAGCATCGCCCTGGTCACACAGCCAACCCACCAGCGAGCATGCAGCGGCTCCGGCTTCCCTTGAGATGTCGGTGCCTTCCCAAGTAGCTCCCTGCGTCCCTCGGGCGGGCAGGCATGGGCACTGCGCCTCTGCCCCTCTCTGTACTGTACATAGCAGGTACTACAGCAATAATTTTCCGTGCATGATAGATTTTTTTTCTGCCAGGTTTTGTACTCGACAGCCCCCCAGTAGGACAGGTCTACTGAGAACCGGCCGCCCGCAGTATTACTTGTAATGCAATTCAGGGATATAAAAGGGATTTCTGCCACTAACCGTGTGTCCCAGGGAATTTGTACAGGTAGTGGTGGGTGGTGGCACACGAGATGCCAGCATGCTCGTCTCATGGTGCCTGGGCAACCTTGGGCAAAAGCATCATGGAGAAAACATCTACCCCAAACCAAGGAGTGGAGATGCCCCAGCAGCCAGCTGGGAGTTGGGTGCCTGATGGATCCGGAGTATCCCGCACTGCCCGCTTTGCCTTGGCAGCAGCCAGACAGCCCCCTGCCGCAGTGAGCACTGGGTTTGTAATGCCACCCCACTTGCAAAAGCACTGGGAAGGGGGAGGATGTGAGCATTGACCTGGAAGGAAAGCGTCGTGTGAAATCCCAGCAGTGGGGCGGAGAGCTCATGGGCAGCCAGGGGTGCCCAGCGATGCTCACACGCTCCCAGTCTCACCCTCAGGGCTCGGCTGCACCAGATATGAAGGACAAAGACAACTTTATTTTAGCTGCTGTCACATTTGCATCCACTCCCACTCACACAGGCACAGGTCAGAGGTGGTGGGAAGAACCCGGCAGAGCCCCTGCTCGTGCCCTCCCACCTTCTCACTGCTTTCCTACCCTCCAATGGGTGCCAAAGTTGGGGGGCAAAAAATGTGCAGCCTCCAGCTCTTCAGCAAACCCCTTGCTGAGCCCTGCGCTCCCGGTGACATCAGTGCTGCCCTGCAAGGATTCACCTGCAAAGTCAGCCCCAGATTCGCTCTGCAAAACGCTCATCCCAGAGCCTCCCAAACCCATCCCCATCTGTCACCATCACTGTCACCAGCCCTTTCACAGGACTGTGAATCACCCAGAGGGTTGCTGAGTCAGCACCGGGGCTGGGCACCCTCGGTGCCCCCCAGGAGCCAGGGCACAGTGGGCTGTGAGCTGCCAAATGCAGTGCCACAGCCCTGCTGTGGATCCAGGCTGCCCCACTTCCAGCACCAGTGGGCAGGAGACCCAGTTCTTGCTGGAAGCATCTGTGGCATTTGGGACACTGGTCTGGAGGAATGACCTAGAAAGACTGGGGGCTGGAGTGCCACGACAGCTGCCCGGCCACAGAGCATCCACGCTTCGCTGCTCAGCTCCAGGGCTGTTTCATGGTTCTTCCTTGCCAAAGATCCCACGGGCACCAGCACAGCAAGGAGGGGGCTCTGGGGTGGCAACATGGTCCTGGCACAGCTGGGCAGGTGGGGAAACATCCCAGCTCCCAGGTGAGATGCTGCAGGTTGATGCTTAGTGCCCTGGCACAACCAGGTTAAAGCATAGACAGCTGGGCAGCTCCAGGGTAGGGAGTCAGGATGGGACCCCCACTTCGGGGGTCAGGATGGGATCCCCAGCACACTGAGTCCCCAGTGGGAGGTCAGCCACTGCATGTCCCACTCGGACAGAGACCTGAGGGCACCCTCAATTGTAGCCTCACCGGGGCAGAGAGGAGGAGGCAGCGGGCCAGCTGGCACCTATCCCGGCAGTCTGTCCTGCCCCTTCACTGTGACTCTGCAGAAAGTTGGGGCGGTGGCAGTGACGATGGTGATGGCCGGGCCAGGAGGAAGCAGAGGGGCCCGGTTGGGTGCTCTGCTGCTTGGGGTGGAGCGGCAGGCTCAGATGGGCAAGCAGGAGCAAGGACGAGGCCAGCTGCCAGTGGCAACGATGGCTGAGGCCGACGATCGGAGTATTCACACGCAGCACATCTCAGCTGTGCACAACGTGCCCATGCGCATCCTCATCCGGCCCATTCCCGCGGAGCTGGACCCGGACAAGGTGCAGAGCCTGGTGGACACCCTGCAGGTGAGCATGGCCCCCATGTCTCCCCATGCAGCCACCCCGGCTTCAACCCATGTCACCCTGGGTGACAATGCCAGGAAAGATGACAGCACCAAGGCCTTGGTACGGGCAGCTCGAGGGGTGCTGGGGCATCTGTTGCTCTCGAGGGTCTCTCTCTTCCCAGGAGGACCCCGAGCGGGTGCCCCCCATCGATGTGCTCTGGATCAAGGGCAGCCAGGGTGGGGATTACTTCTACTCCTTTGGGGGCTGCCACCGCTTCGCCGCCCACCAGGCGCTCAACCGGGACACCATCCCTGCCAAGATCATCCCGTCCACTCTCAGCGACCTCCGCACCTACCTGGGCTCCTCCACGCCCCACCTGCGCTAGTGCCTATTCCGGAAAGTGCAACCCCCCAGAGGCCCCCACCCCATCCCGGTGGATGCACAGCCTCCCACAGCCCCCCACTTCATTTTGGGGGGTCCCCATGGGCTGAGCTGAGCCTGAGCTTGGGGCTCCGTGAGCCTTCGGTGCGGGTGGGGTCAGAGTCGCCCGGCCCTTGGGGGGGGGGGAGAGGCGGGGTGGGGGTGTGGGGGGGGGGGGGGGGTGCCTGCGGGGCCGGCAGGGGGCGCGGTTGAGCTGCGCTGCGAACCCCGGGCGGCCCAGGACGGGATGGACCGGGGTGGATAAACTGGAAGGGGATGGGATAAACCGGGATGGGTTGGACCGGGATGGATGAACTGGGATGGGATAAACTGGGACGGGATAAACTGGGATGGGATAAGCCAGGATGGGATGAACCAGGGTGGGATGGACAGGATGGACCTGGGATGGACCAGGACAGGATAAATCAGGGTGGAGAAGAACAAAATCGGATAAACCAGGATGGGATGAACTGGGACAGAATGAACCAGGACTGAGATGGGATAAACTGGATCAGGACAGACTGGGATGGGATGAGATGAGCCAGGATGGGATGAACCACAATGGCATGGACCAGGATGGACTGGGACAGGATGAACCAGGATGGGGTAAACTGGGATGGGATGGGTTGGGACAGGACAAACCACAATGAACCAAGATGGGATGAACCACTATGAGATGGGATGATCTGGGGCACAACTCAGCTGGGGGTGGTTGAACCGGGATAGGACAGGCTGAACTGGTGCATGGCTCAACCAAGAATGGCTGAACCAGGGTGGCAGAACCAGGGCACACTGGAACTGGGCCAGGTCACGGCCCATCCAGGGTGCAGCTGAACCAGGAAGGGAGAGAGGCAAACCCGGACACAGCTGAAATGGGACACATCCGTACCAGGGCATAGCTGAACGGGACACACCTGATCCCTAACTTCCCCCTCAATGACTCTGGGCTCACCCTGTGCCCAGATCAGGAGGACTCTGGACTGTTCCTGCCCCAAACCTGTCTGCCCCATCCGTGGACACATCCTGTGGTCCCCTTCTCCATGGGGGTTGCCTCTGGGGTGGGGAAGTGTGGAGAGCAGCTACTGCACCTAGAATAAAGGTGCTGAAAACTGCACTGCTCTGGGTCCTGGCACTGGGAAAGGCTGGGTCAGGAGCAGGTATGCAGCGACACGGCATGGTGTGGAGGCCTGGCACCTCCAAGAGAGTATGGCTGCGGGCACAGGGGATGGGATGGATGCTGGAACAGAGAATGGATGCTCTGCAAAGGGACAGATGCTCTGCTGGGGGACGGATGCTGCGCTGGGGGACAGATGTTGTGCCAGGGACGGATATTCTGCAAGGAGGTGGGTGTTATGCTGGGGGACAGATGCTGTGCTGGGGATAGATGCTCTGTCAGATTACACTGGCATGCAGCTGAAGTCATGGTCAACTCTGGCTGGCTGTGGGAGCACACGCAGTCCTGTATTCATGGGATGCTTTCATTTCTGCAAACGCCACGTCTTCACCCCATGTGCAGGCTGGAAAAACTACCCCAAGAATCCCCTGGGTATCTCAGCATCCCTGTGAGTCGGGAACCTTGGTCCAGGGAGGGGAAAGGCCACTGACTCACCCCACCACGCTGTGAGTCAGCAGCTGGACTGGGACAGGAACCATGGCCAGACACTTCTGCCCTCACTCTGCCTCCCCCTCAGCCACGCTCCTCCCCGGATGGATCCTGTGCTCCCAGGGCAGAACCAGGCTGAGGAGAGGATTTGGGAGGTGGGCACAGATCCCTGGTCAGCAGATCTGCAGGGCAGCATGCATGGCAGGGGCTGGCAGTGCTGGCCACCGGCTCGGGCATGCTTTGCTTCTGCCTGGTTGTATGGTGTTTCCGCAGGATCTGCTGGGGAGAAATGGCAGGGTGGGCTGGGGGCTGCTGCACCAGAGCCTTCCTCCATCCCCTTTCCTCATGGAGGTGAGACTCTGGCACAGCAGAGCTGCATGTGCTCCATCAAAGCTGCTCTCCTCCAGGAGGAAGCCCTGCAAGCGTTCACGGCGAGAGCAGCCCTGGCCTGCAGCTCCCTGATGGGCCATAAATTTCTCAGAAGAATTGTGGCGTGCTAAAAAGTTTCCTCTTGTTAGAGAGTGGGGAGGGGGAAAGGGAGGAGGTGGCAGCTCCTGCAGCAGCACAGAACCCTCAGATGGGTGTCCCATGGCAAGTACTGGGTTTTGCCCAGGCCCTGGGCTGTGCCCCAGTGCAGGGCATCTCCTCTGGGCTCTGCTTGCCCCCCTGTCCCTGAGTTTGTGTCCTTTATAAAGGGAGCTGGATGTGAGAGAGCTCAGCAGAGCTGCAACTCCACAAGTGGAGATGAACTGAGTCTGCCCAGATCTTGCACCCTGCTCTCCCTTCACCTTATGTGAGCTTCTACCAGCTGGAAGACTGGCTGCAGGATCCTCTCTTCCAGTTTCCCATCCCCTGCAAACAGTGCCAGGACATCCCTGCCAGACACACGGATGCCCCGTGATGCCTCTCCCAGGGCTTGGTGGCACCAGCTGGGTACCAGGATGGGGGGCTGTGTGAGTATCTCCTGGGCTGGCTGGCACATCCATGGGGCTGACACGATGTAGGCAGCATGAGCTGGTCCCCAGTCCCCAGTTGGTGCTGTCAGTGCCAAAATCCCCTGGCTGGCACAGGAGAGGGTCTTACCAGAGCCAGCAATCGCTGCATTGGCTCCATCCCTCCATCCCTCCTTTCCTCCGTCCCTCTGTCCCTCCATCCCTCCTTTCCTCCGTCCCTCTGTCCCTCCACCTGTCCCCCTTCCCTCTGCGTGACCCGCGGGCTCTCTGGTGTCGCCGGTTGACAGCCGATCCCGGCTGCCTTCAATCCATTAGTTCCAGGGCAGGAACAAAGAGGCTTTGTGGGCTCCCCCCAGCCTGAGCTGGCTGGGGGGGTCCCAGCTCCGGAACTGGGACAGACTTCCCTGCACGACAGGCGTGTAATGCCTTCCAGACCCACAGCTTTGGCCCACAGGTACAGCCCGGGGGGGCACAGGGGGCCTGGGGCTCCCCACACTGCCCTGGAACCCACCCAACGGGACACCCCACCACAGCCTCAGCCCCGGGACAGGGACAGGGACCTCTCCTGGGGCTGCTCCCCAAATGGTTTCATTGAATGGTCCCCTTGAGCCCTTTGCGTTTCTTCTCTCAACCCAGGGGTTCCCCAGGGGATTCCTGGTTCGCTGTTCATGGTGTCCCCATGGGAGCCGGCACAGATGTCCCTTGGGCGAGACCCTATTCCAGTGGGAAGCGTCTGGGCTTGAATGCTGCCCTTCTGGCCAGGACACAGCTCCCTGAGCTCAGCTGCAGCTGGGCACCACCTGAACCACCCAGCCTATGCCCCAAAATCAGGAGCCATGGGCAGAGGGGCCAGTGCTGGTCATGTCATTCTCAGAGACCTGGTTTAGTAGTGGACAGGTACGGTTGGACTGGATGACCTCAAAGGTCTTTTCCAACCAGGCAATTCTATAATTCTATGATTCCCAGGGGCTGTGGGTGACCAAGGGCCTGGCAGTGCCCTCAGGGGTTTTGGTGGGACGGGATGGGATGGGGTGAAATGGGATGGAATGAGATGTGATATGCTGGGATGAGGTGGGATTGGACAGGTCGGGTCAGCCCTCACTGAGGCTCAGCAGGGTCAGCCCCGGTGTCCTGGCGGCCACATGTGCTGGCGTTGCCGCGGGTCTGGAATCCATTTGCCTCGCCGCCAGCAGTGTTTTCCCAGCAGGGCTGGAGCAGCCCTACAGGGCGGGGGGCAGCCCTGGCCCCTCGGCCCATCTGCTCCCTGTTTATTTTCTTACACTTAAGTATCACCTCGCGGATAAACACTCCCTGGAGGTGGGGGGCAGGGGGCATTTCCCTGCCAGTGGAGGCAGGACCCAGCCCTTGTGGTGCCCAGCACCCCAGCTCCAGAGCTCCCCCTTTACTGGCCAGACTGCACCTGGGGGTGCTTGGTGCATTGGGCTGAGGCCATGGCTGTTTCCCCATGCTCAGACCACGTCCCTTCCATGCTACAAGTCCCACGCAGAGTCCCATCCACCCCCTGCCCACCATGCATGCCCACCCCACCGCCTGGTGCTGCCCACTCCATCTCCAGGGCTGTGCTCTGTCAGAAGAGCAGCCCTGGCCTGGGCAGTCAGTTTGTGTGGCTGGATCAGCGGGGAGCGCCAGGATGCCTAACACAACCGTTTCCTGGCACCCACTCAAGTCGGGTTTGCAATGCCGCGATCTCCAGCTGCATCTTGTGCTGCCTGGCTGAGTCAGAGCCAAAGGTGTTCGGTGTCGGGAGGGGCTGAGAGGTTCTGGCTTGAGGACACATGTCCTGCCCCACACGCCCACCGGGCAGCACAGGAAAACCCAGCTGCTGCCGCGCGTCCTCCCAGCCCAGCAGCAGCAGCATCCGTAGGCAGCGGGTGGCTGCACGGGCAGGGAGCCTGCAGCGTGTGCTACATCCTGGGGCTCCTGTTGCACTCCTGGCCAGGACCGCAGACTCTTTCTGTCCATCTGTGTGCAGGTCATGCTGGGGTGGTGGTCGCACAAAGGTGTGTGCAGGGTACCATGCACACACAGCAGTGCTGCACGCGCCAGCACACACACACACGTAGTCACACCTGTGTGCAGCTGCGTACGTACACACACACCCCTGTACTCATATATAGAATCATAGAATGGTTTGGGTTGGAAGGGACCTCAAAGCCCTTCCAGTTCCAACCCCCTGCCATGGGCAGGGACACCTCTCACCAGACCAGGCTGCTCAAGGCGACATCCAACCTGACCTTGAACACCTCCAGGGATGGGGCAGCCACGACTTCTCTGGGCAACTTGGGCCGGGGCCTCCCCACCCTTATTGTGAATAATTTCTTCCTATGGTCTCATCTAAATCTTCCCCCTTCTAGTTCAAAGCCATTCCCCCTCATTCTGTCACTCCAAACCCTTGTAAAAAGTCCCTGCCAGCTTTCCTGGAGCCCCGTTCAGGACTGGAAGCTGCTCTAAGGTCTTCCCAAAGCCTTCTCTTCTCGGGGCTGAACAACCCCAGAGCAGAGATGCTCCAGTTCTTTGATCATCTTTGTAGCCTCCTCTGGACCTGTTCCAACAGTTCCATATCCTTCTTTTGTTGGGGATTCCAGAACTGGACACAGGACTTCAGGTGGGGTCTAACAAGAGTGGAGCAGAGGGACAGAATCGCCTCCCTCGCCCTGCTGGCCACGTTGCTTCTGATGCAGCCCAGGACACAGCTGGCCTTCTGGGTTGCGAGCGCACATTGCCGGGTCATGTTGAGCTTCTCATCAATCAGCACCCAATGGATACACACATCCATGCACACGTGCCCATACATGCATGGATGCACATAGACACATCCAGCTGTGCATTCATACACACGTCTGCACACACACGCGCACATGTGTGCAGCGACCCCGCACCAACCCATCTCGGATGTCTGATGCTCCTTTCCTGTCTGTGCCCTGATGTGTCCCATATTCCACCGCACCAGCACCCCATGCGCGGCCATGTCCCCCAGGAGTGCCCCAGGGCAGCTCGACTGGGGCCCCAGTCTCAACCCCCAGCCTGTCCCTGTCAGCTGGTGGCCATGTGTGGGGTGGCTGCAGCTGAGTACACAGCCCCTGCCATCCGTCTTGCTGCCTGTCAGGGCTGGGGGCTGCTGTGGCCCCCCAGCACAGCCCAGCGGGAGCCAGGGTGAGAGCAGGGACTCCCCTGTCTGTGCAGGCACCTGCCTGCTCCCTGCCTGCTGTTCCAGCCCTAGTTCTGCCCCGGGCACATCTGCAGGGGCAGAAACAGCCCCCAGTCTGCACCCAGGCAGGGGCTATTGTGGCTGCCCTGTCCCTGGAGGTGTTCAAGGCCAGGTTGGATGGGGCTTTGAGCCCCCTGATCCAGTGGGAGGTGTTCCTGCCCATTGCAGGAGGGGTGGAACTGCATGGGCTTTGAGGTCCCTTCCAACCCAAACCATTCCATGATTCTATGATTCTATTCCCACAGCCAGGAGAGGAACAGGGTCCCTCACAGGGACTGATGCCCAGCAAGGGGTGGCAGGGGAAGCCAGCAGTGGACACGTCCCCATGGCAGTGTGGACACCCTGCATGCCCCCAGCCCCAGCAGGACCCCCAGCCCCCAGCCCCTCTCCTCACTACCACCTGATTTACAGGCTCTGCACAGGCGAACAAATGGTGAAGGAAAACAGGGCAGGGGGGACCCGTCTGTGCCCTGCAGGGGGGAGAGGGACCATTTGCTCACAGCTTGCCTGGCCAGGCAGGCAGTGAGCCAGTGCTGGTGGTGGTGCCAGGGAGCATGATCACCCCTGTCACGGACCCAACAGTGACACACAGGGACACATTGACCTGAGAGCCATCTCACCATCTCCAGTCCCACAGTCATGAGGTTATGGCTGTGGAGTGCACTGTGAAATGATGCCATCCCATGCCGTGCCCACCCCACCCCATTTCCCAGGACCACCTTACTCTGGGGTTTGCGATACACCCACTGCATCCCATGGCTGCTGCCCCAGACTCCAGCAAGCCCTGCGTTGGCCCTTATTAGCCAGAGCTTTCTCCCAGTGTCTCTCTCTGCATGTGGGGCCGGTGGCCAGATGGGGACTGCAGCTGCCACATGTCACCCCTTGGCCCCATGGCCACATCCCCAGCATCCCCAGAACCAGGTCCTGCCCTCTGCCTTTGCTGCTTGACCTGCTGTGCCCAGAGCACCCCTGAGCCGGGGACCTTTGCTAAGGCGTGAGCACAGGAGGAAGGCAGACACGAAGCCTCCTGCCTGCTTTTGGAGCTCAGGGCTGGGGGTGAAGGCAGAGTGGGACCGCAGACCCCTCCCAGTGAGGAGGAGCAGCAGTGCCTGTCACCTGTGGCACTGGGCACCCAGAAAGAAGCTGAAGGGAACAGTGTGGGTGCTCCCCCAGCCCTGCCCAGGGACACCAGTGGCTCCTGTTGCTGCCAGCTCAGCTGTCTCCTTGCAGGAAAAGCCTCCACTTCCACTGCCGGCACACACCTTCCTCCCGGGCGGGAGGAAATGCTCCTGGCTGCCTGGCAATGCCTGCAGCGCTGCCCGTGCCCCTGGCCATGTCCCCCTGTCCCTCTCGCAGGGGCAGGCAGGGTGCCAGGCCCTGGGACAGAGGGATGAGCCAAGCATCCCTGCGGGGCTGGCTGCCCTCGCTGCTTCCTGCCCACCTTGGGCATCTTCCTGGGCACAGACCTCATCCCAGTGGGGCACGGTGGCGCATGGGGAGCAGCATGTCCCCCAGCTAGGCACTGGTGTCCCATCCAATAGACACCGCAGGGACCACAGTGGTGCCACCTGCTCCCGGGTACCTGACCCATCCCAGTTCCTGCTTCCCATCTTCACTCCATGCCAGCCAGGGCTGGCAGGGAAGAACTGGGCAGGGGCTGAGGACACAGTGCCCATAGGCTGACACTCCATGTGGCACTGCTCTGCAGGCATGAAGAGGTAGCCATGTGGTGCCTGTGGCACCATCTGTGGCACTGCCAATGCCTACGATGGGCACAGAGCCTGGCTGCGGGCACAAGGTGACTGCGTGCCGGAGCTGGGCCAGGCCAGTGGCTGGAGCCAGCGCTGGCTCCCGTGGGCTGGGGCGAGGACGCTGACCACTGGCCAGCGGCTGCGGGGCCGTCTGGGGGTGGGCTAAAGCACCAGCCCCTCCCCGGCCCTATAAATCCCAATTCCCCCACAGAAAGCTGTCCCAGCCCCACTCAGCCGCCAGAGCCGAGCAGCAGCAGTGGGAAGGCGTCCGTCGCCATCCGTCTCAGCCGTGCTGGTGGGGAAAGGCTCCCCGCAGCCTGGGGGGGTCCCCCCAGCAGGGCCGGGGGCACGGGTTGGCACCCCGCCATGGCTTTCACCATGCTGCGCCCCGTGGCTGCCCGCATGCTCTACCCCGACCTCAGCATCCTCTCAGAGGACGAGGAGAACCGGAGTGAGAGCGACACGTCGGACCAGTCGTTTGGCTGCTGTGAGGGCGCCGAGACTCGCCGCAAGCTGCCACGCAAACCGGGGCCCATGGTGATGGTGAAGCAGAGGCAGGCGGCAAACGCGCGGGAACGTGACCGGACCCAGAGTGTCAACACGGCTTTCACCGCCCTGCGCACCCTCATCCCCACCGAGCCGGTGGATCGGAAGCTGTCCAAGATTGAGACCCTTCGCCTGGCCTCCAGCTACATCTCCCACCTGGCCAACGTGCTGCTGCTGGGCGAGGGCTGTGAGGATGGGCAGCCCTGCTTCAGTGCCATCTACGGAGCCAAGGGCGACCTGGACAGCAAGCAGCCCCGCAGCATCTGCACCTTCTGCCTCAGCAACCAGCGGAAAGGGGTGAGCGGTACACTGGGATTCAGGCAGCAGTCCCTGCACGGCTGAGCGAGGCAGGAGGCTTGGCACATCCCCATGGGTTGGGGGGCAGCAACCCCTGCATGGCTGAGTGAGGCAGGAGGCTTGGCACGTCCTCATGGGTTGGGGGGCAGCAACCCTCACAGGGGCTGAGTGCGGCAGGGGGCTCAGCACGTCCCCACGAGAGGCACAAGCTGTGGCTCCAGCCCCCGCTGGAGGTTTTGGCTGCTCCCGGCCAAATCCTGCTCAGAGCCGCACGCCCACAGCTCCCGCTCGCGTCACAGGGCCGGGCTGCTCCCCCACATCCATCCGGGCCGAGAGATCTCGAGGGGTTCAACAGTCACCCCAGTGCAGGGGGTGCTTGGCTGCGCTGGGAGGGGGGCGGGATTCAGGACTCACAGCCTGACCTCAGCCCTGTCTCTGACCCCGTCCCTGTCTCCGTCCCTGTCTCCATCTCTGTCCCCAACGCTGTCCCCAAGGGCTGTGTTAGGGCCACCCTAGGCAGCTCCCCTGGGTGATGGAGACAGACAGAGGGTAGAGCACCCACTCGACGTTGAGGGTCTGAGCAGGGGTTCCCATCCTGTGGCCTCAGGCAGGGTGTGCTGGCAGCGTGGGCACGGCTCTCGTATGGGCCAGGGGGCTGCACTGGACCATAGTGCAGCCTCCCAGCCGTGCCTGCCCTGCTGACCCCCCCCAGCACCCGCAGCTCAGGGGGCAGCTTCCTTGGGGTGACCCTGTCCCACTGCCCACGCCAGGGTGTTGGATGCCTCTGCCCCACGGTGGGCCTGGCAAGGTGCTGGGTGAGGGTCTGGCAGAAGTGGGCACCACCCCAGGCAGGGCCATGGCAGGAGGTGCTGGACCCACCACCATCCCCACAAGACACCCAAGCCGTCCCACATGGGACCCCGAGCAGCATGGGACAAACTCCAGTTCTTGAGGTCTCTTAGTTTCTGCTGCTCCATTTTTAGTTGCTCCTGCTGCTCCCATCCCCATCCTCACTGGTCGGACCCTCCTGCCCCCCCAGCCTTCCTGGGGGGACCCCGCTCCTTGGCAGGGCTGTCCCTGCCTGGAACCCCCAGCGCTGCACCCCACAGAGACACCACAACTGGGGAGCTCCTGCAGCTCCCAGGACCCTGGGGACAGTGGCAGAAGCTGAGCTGGGCCCCAGGGCTGGGCAGGAAAGGGGCTGTACTGGGCCATGCTGGGCTGTGCTGGGCCAGTGCAAGGCTGGAAATGGGTCGTACTGGGCTGGAAATGGGCTGTATTGGGCCATGCTGGGCTGTGCAAGGCTGGAAATGGGCTGGAAATGGGCTGTGCTGGGCTGTGCTAGGCTGGAACTGGTTTGGGCTGGGCTGGGACTGGGCTGTGCCGGGCCACGCTGGGTGGGGTTGGACTGAGTTTTTGGGGCAGTACTGGGCTCTCCTAAGCTGTGCTGGGTGATACTGGGTTGTACTGGGCTGAAGCTCTGCTGGGACGTGGGGCTGATCCTCCTCATCCCCAGCACGGCTGTGGGTCTGTCTGGGGGCCATTCGTCTGTCTGACACCCTATATCTGTCCTAGGGCCGTGGGTCTGTCCAGGGTCTGCCCCAGCTCAGCACCATCCCTGCCAGTGGCTCTGAGCATGATGGCACTGAGCAGCTATGGGGGCCGTGTCCCTGCAGGGTCACAGGGCCATGGGCACCCTCCCACCAGCAGCCACCCCACAGCCGCCTCCCCAGCCGCTTGACAGGCACAGCGCTCTCTGTCTGTCCGTGCCACGCAGCCCTGAGTCACCCAGAGACCATGGCACCAGCTGTTTTGGTGTCACCATGGGGTGGCAATGGGCAGGAGGGGGGCACCCTTCACAGGGCACCCCCAGCACCTGCATCTCTCCCTCCTCTCTCCGCAGGGCAACCGGAGGGACCTCGGGGGCAACTGCCTGAAGGTGCGTGGGGTGACGCCGCTGCGCGTGGCACGGAGATGAGCCAGGGCCTGGCAGCACACGCCTGACACAGCGGCAGAGCCCACGCACGTCGGCCCAGAGACCCGAGCGGGGAGGGAGGGCGCTGACACCGAGGTGGCAGCAGCCAAGCCCAGGGCCATGGGCTGGCATCACACCGACAGCGGCCCCGGCAGCGGGGTGCGAGGACGCTCCCATGGCCATGGCTGCCCATGTGGGGCAGGGCTGGGGAGGGGGTCACTGCGCCCCAGCGCTGGACTAGAAGTGGCCCATGTGCGGCCGGCATCGAGGTGCCGAGGGGACGGTGTCACAGCCCACGGGCGCTGGTTGTGCACAAGCAGCCGCTTGGAAAATAAACCTTATTTTTCTCATGGGCCATTGCCTGCCACGCTGCAGGGGGGGGAGCACAGGGGGACCCCGAGGTGGCCCTGGCCCCAAGCCCTGCACCCACCCTTGGTCTGTGTCACCAGAGCCGGTGTGACCATCCTGGCTCTCATCATGGGCCCCAGTGGAAGCCACATGGGTTGAGATCCTGGGCTTGCACTGTCCTTGTGTCCCCTGGCCCTGCAAGGGCTCTGGCAGCCCCAGCGTAGTCTGCGTGGGATGAGGATGGCACTGCCAGTCCTGTGCCACCCCATGAGTGCCCAGATGGCGGCTTGGTGTTGGTGTTATGCGTTTTGTGCCTTCCCCTCTGCCTGGCACATCATGACTGCTGTGACCCTCAGCATCACTGCGACTACCACCATCGGGACCACCACCACCACCATGACTGCCACCATCAACACCACCGGCACTGGCACAATGACTGTCCCCACTGCCGTGACTGCCACTGTGACTGCCACCACCACCATGACTGTCCCCACCACTACAACTGCCACCACTGCCATTGTGACTGCCACCAACACCATGAGTGTCCCCACTGCCATGACTGCCACCACCACCACAACTGCTACTACCACCACCACCATGACTGCCACTGGCACCATGATTGTCCCTACTGCTGCAACTGCCGCCACTGCCATGACTGCCGCCTGCTGCCACCACGACAGCTGCGCAGCAACGTACACAACGGGGCTGCAGCACCTGCGTGAGGTCAGTCAGGGACACCGGGGGTTCCCAGGCTGGGTCCCCCCTGAGACCTGGATCAGGAGGGCCACGCTGGGCGGCGGGGAACGCTGAGCCTGGGAAAGGTGCCATGGCAGGGCAGTAGCTCCTACCAGCCGGCGCATGCGACGGAGCCCAGGCTGCTGAGGATGGGGCGCTGGGGGCTCCAGGGGTGGCTCCCCCTGGGCTGTGGGGCTGGATGTGCCCCATTCCCTCAGAGCATGGGGGAGGAGGATGAACATCCCAGGGGTCCCACGGAGGCTTCTGCCAGCCTGGAGTGGGGAAGGGGTGAAGGTGGGAGCCCAGCAGCACCTTTTGGCCCCCTGGTTCAGCCCAGGCGAGCCCTCCCGGGTTCCCTCCCCCCGGGTTTGATTTATGGAGCTGACAGCACGGCGCAGCTGTGAGAGCTGGTCCCAGGCAGGGACCGGGGTGGGTGGGAGAGGTTTGTTCTCAGCGTGGCTAATGTGTCCCAGACCCCAACAAACAGCCGTGAGATTCTCCAAACAGCCCAGGACACAGAATCCCTGCCCCCGGGTTTATCGGGGGGCAGGGGCAGCGCTGGGGTGGCTGCACTCTGCAAACAGTCCGACCCCCACATGAAAGGGGAGTAGCTCCTTGAAGTGGCCGCTCCAAAGCCCCCAGGGAGGCCAGCAAGGGCTGGTGGTCCCAGGGCTGGGGACATGGCAGCTCCCAGCACCCGGGCAGGGGCCCACGGTGTCCCAGTGTGTCCCAGTGCAGAGGGTGTGGGTCCCAGCACATCCCAGCCCTGAGTGCATGGGTCCCAGTGGGTCCCAGCTGTTGGGTCCTGGGTCCCAGCATGTCACAGGGCTGAGGACCAGTGTCCCAGCATGTCCCAGCACCAGTGACTAGGATGCCCACAAGCCCCAGGTAAAGGCCATGGGTCCCAGTACATCCCAGTGCTGAAGGTGTGCATCCCAGTATGTTTCAGTGCCGAGGCTGTGGAATCCAGCACACCCTAGTGCTGGGGCTGCACATCCCAGTGCTGGGACTATGGAATCCAGTACCTCCCAGTGCTGGGGTGCAGATCCCAATATGTCCCAGTACTGAGGCCATGGGTCCCAGCACATCCCAGCTGAGGCCATGCATCCCAGCTTGTCCCAGCACTGGGGTCATGGGTCCCAGCATGTACCAGTGCCAAGCCCACGGGTCCCAGTACATTCCAGCCCCTCCCAGCACCACAAGAGGGAAACGGTGACTCAGAGGGTGCAGAGGCTGCCAGGCTGGTGGGAGCCAGGCACCCTTGCCCCGTGGCCATGATGTCCGATCACCCCTGGGTGCCTGGGCTCCCCGGCAGCCGCAGCCCTGCATCGAGCCCAGCCGCTCACACTCCCCTCCCATCCTCTCCCCTTCCTGTGCGCGGACACCCTTGGAAAGGCTCTTGGCCGCTTTCTCTGAGACAGGAAGGTGTCCCCGAGTCTCAGGAAGGAAAAACACTCAGTGCTGAACCCACAAAGACCGTCTCCGAGGGGCCGGGGCTGGAGACGCTCCAGGCCTGACATCACCTGGGAACTGGAACCAGAACCGCAGCTGCACTCCTCGCCTGGTATTTTTTTTTCTTTAACTTGTGTTTTTAAACTTTCTTTTTATAGATTTTTGTATTATTTTTTTCCCTTTCCCTTCTCCATTCCCCTCCCAAATATTTCAGCCTCTCAGCAGTTTAACCTTGCCCGGCCAGCGTGGCTGGAATGCAGCAGGGCTGCACCCATGGCTGGAGCCCAGCAGTGCCGAGGCTGGATCTGGCCAGGCAGGAGCTGCTGGAGCTGTGGGCAGGGGGCTCAGGCAGGGCTGGATCCCCAAGGATGGGGGGACGGGGCCCCTTCGCCCCTGGCACCGCACTGTACAGGGCTGGTGGAAAGGGAATCATGGCATCGTTGGGGTTGGGAGGGTCCAGGTGGGCTCAAAAGATGGGAGGATGGAGCTGCTACGGCAGAGGAGTCTGGCAAAGCCTGTGGGCAGGGGGCAGCGCTGCAACCCTGACCCGTGGCACCAGGCTGGGGCAGTGGGGTCAAGGCCTGTCTGAGTGTGAGCCTGAGCCTAAATCTGAATCTGACTCTGAACCTCAGCCTGAGCCAGTGTTTGAGCCTGAACCTGAACCTCAGCCTGAGAATGAGCCTAAATGTGAACCTAAGCCTGGCCCTGTGCCTGAGAATGGGAATGAGACTGAGCCTGAGCCTGAATTCAAACCTGAGCCTGAGCCTGAGTTCAAGACTGAGCCTGATCCATCTGAGCAAGTGCAGTCAGCCAGGGATGTGGGACATGAAGGCAAGTTTCAGTCCCAGGGTGCTGCCCTCCTTAGGCATTTTCCTTTGCAACACCTTTGGGTGCCCCCTGGCTCTCTCAGGGTCCCCAGAGCGGAGACTCACACCAAAGCCCCCGCCGTGTCCTGCATCAGCACAAGAGCAAAGCTCAGCCACTCGCTGCCCAGGAAACCTCCTTGGTGCTGTGGCCGCAGTGACAGAGCGGGCACCACAGCTCAACTCCAGCCCTGTCAGACCAGGGCAAAGAACTGTGAAGCAACCCCCAAGGACCAGATGGCAGCAGGACATGGAGACAGGGACAGGGGAACAGGAGGGGAAGGGTATGAGGAGAGGGGGACACAGGGAGGGTGGGACATGAGGAAAGGGCTCTGCTGCCCAGGGCAGGGGAGGAGAAAGGAGTGGGAAAGGATGGGCACATCATGGGCTGGGATAGGATAGGATAGGATAGGATAGGATAGGATAGGATAGGATAGGATAGGATAGGATAGGATAGGATAGGATGGGATGGGATGAGATGGGATGGGATGGGATGGGATGGGATGGGATGGGATGGGACAAGATGGAACAGGGCAGGGTGGGATGGGGTGGCAGACCAAGGGTCAGTGCAATGGTCCCTGGGCTGAGGTGTCAGACAGTCCTACCTCCCTGTCCCAGCAGACAGACTGTACTGACCCCTGACTCCCTGGGGAAGGAACAGAGCAAAGGGTCTGCTTAGGACCCCAGGACTCCGGCCATCTCCTTGACACCCCACCAGGGCCAGTGGTGGCCCCACAGTCGCAGAGCCCCATGCCAGCCCCTCTGCAGGCACCCATACTGTCAGGCAGCCCTGGTGCCACCGCCCTGCTGGGACCCCGAGCCGGACACGATCCCCAGGGACACAGACCTGGCCAGCAGGGACAGGGTGTGAAGGCGCAGCACGGGGTGAACACCAGGTTAATCTCCCGCTGGAGCTTCCCTCTGCAAACAATAAGACAATGCCCGGCCGGGGGCCGCCTGCGTAACCAGCAGCGTGGAGGGGAAGTTGTAATATTTGGATTTAGCAGTCAGTAAATTAAGGAAGAAAAAGGAAAAAGCGCTGGGGGTAATCAGAGCGGAGCTGGCCCCATGCCCTGCCCCATGGCCAGCAGCCCCAGAGGGCTCACCCAGCATGGGGTAGCTGCTAATCGGGGCCAGCATCCCCAAGAGCCAGTGTGGTCAGGCATGGCTGGGAAACGATGGCCCCAAGGGCCAGGCAGAGGCTGGGCATGGTTGGGAGATGGAGATGTCCCAAGAGCCAGGTAGTGGCTGGGCATGGTTGGGAGATGGAGATGTCTCCAAGGGCCAGGCATGTTCTCACCACAGGGACCCACAGCCCGAAGGGTCAAGGCTGGGGCACTCAGCAGAGCTGTGGGCAGCACTCGCAGCAATCACAGCATCTCCTGCAACACCAGAGCAGGGATCTGGGCCAGGAGTTTATTTTAATCCAGATCTACTCACACTCATGGGAAATAAAATCCTGTTTCTGCAGCTGGGATGGCTGAGGGGACAGGGGTGTCTGGAGGGGGCTGGGCCCTATCCTGCCATTGCACAGCCCCCTCCCCAGCATGAGCTCTGCAGGGCAGCTCTGCAGAGCTGGACTTAACCCCTCCAAACCATGGTGGGCATATGGGCTGCATTCCCACCTTTTGGCAACCCTGCTCCACCATGCACCCTGCCTGCCCTGGTCCCGCTGGGATGGGCAGGGAAGAGACACATGGGGAGTCCCAGGTGCTGATTTGGAGGCGCAAGGCTGGACCCCACACTGTGGGGCTGAGTTGGGGGTTCAGGAGGGCTCTGTCCCCTCTGTGTATCCTGGGTAGAAGTTCTTCACCCAGAGGGTGGTGGAGCACTGGAATAGCTCCCCAGGGAAGTAGTCACAGCGCCAAGACTGACAGTATTCCAGAAGCATTTGGCCAAGGTCCTCAGACCCATGATATGAATGTTTGGGTTGTCCTGTGCAGGGACAAGAGCTGGACTTGATGATCCTTGTGGGTTGCTTCCAACTCAGGTCATTCTATGATTCTATGATTCCATGATTCCCCACTGCAGGGAAACCTGGGGACCTCGAGATGGGGGTCGGGACAGGTCGAGGAGAGGTGACCATCGGGCAGCAGCAGCAGGCACGGGAAGGTCTTCGGCACGCAGCCGCACGCCGGGAGCCCATTTCCCCACAACAGGAGCCATTATCAGCAGCGAATACTCAGAGAGGTCCCTTGGGAGACCTCCAGCGCTTCCCCTCCACCTACCCCACCGCTCTCCTGCCCCGGCCCACGTCAATGCTGCCATGAAGGTGTCGGAACAATTGCCTGACAAAGAGCTATTTTTAGGGGCCGGGACTCAGAGTGAGGATACAGCCCGGCCACTGACAATGGAGGGAAGGGGGCCGGGCTTCCCCCGTGACCACTCAGCAACAGAAGGACCTGTAAGATTTCCTCGATGACCCAGGCCTGTACAATACAAGGAAAGCACAAGAGGGAGATACCCCCGCCAAGACGAGCTGCTCCTTTACCTAATGGGAGTGACCTGGTTGAGGGGCTGTGAGACTCAGGCCAGCGGCACCTACCGTGGGCAAGACTCCCACTCCAGGAGGGAACTGGGGTGAAGTGTGGCCGCATTCAGCTTTTCATGAGGCCACGCTTTGGGGGGAGCCTCAGGGGGGCCAGGCTGGCTCCTGCCTGCCCCAGTCATAGAACCGTAGGTTGGAAGGGACCTCAAGGATCATCTGGTCCAGCCTTTGTAGGTGAAATATAGTTTAAATGACATGGCCCAGCACCCTGTCAAGCAAGGGCTCTGGGCTCTGAGGGGCTCCAGGCTATGATGGGCTCGGGGCTCTGAGGGGTTCTGGGCTCCAAGAGACTGTGGACACAGCTCAGCACAAACCCCACTCCCCTCCAGGCTGGCTCCCAGCTCCCAGGGGATGCAGCCAGAGCCTGGCTGTGGCAGCAGGGCTGTAATGAGCTCAGGGCTCAGTGGCCCCAGCCAGTCCTGCTCTGAGGGTGCCCTGAGTTGGGTACTGCCCTGCCCTGTCCAGGAGTCAGAGCAGTTCCAGAGGAAGCAGCAGTGGATCCAGCTGAGCCGCTCCCAGCCCACCCTCCAATAGTCACTAGCGTCCGCGTTGGTGAACATTTGGGAGTAAAGTGAATCAGGATTCCTGCACAATTAAATTGGGGCTGCAAATGGGAATGGCAGCAGGTGAAGGCTCTACTCCGCTCTTGTGAGACCTGCATCTGGAATACTGTGTTCAGTTCTGGAATCCCCAACGTAAGGATATGGAACTGTTGGAGCAGGTCCAAAGGAGGGCATGATCTGAGGGCTGGAGCACCTCCCGTATGAGGGCACTCTGAGAGAGTTGAGATTGTTCAGCCTTGACAAGAGAAGGCTCCGGGGAGACCTTAGAGCAGCCTTCCAGTACTGAAAGGGGCTCCAGGAAAGCTGGGGAGGGGCTCTTGATCAGGGAGTGCAGAGTTAGGACGAGGGAAAACGGTTTGAAGCTGAAAGGGTGAGGAGGCCCTGCCACAGGCTGCCCAGAGAAGTTGTGGCTGCCCCGTCCCTGGAGGTGTTCCAGGCCAAGTTGGATGGGGCTTTAAGCCCCCTGATCCAGTGGCAGGTGTCCCTGCCCATGGCAGGGGGTGGGACTCGATGGGCTTTGAGGTCCCTTCTAACCCAAACCAGTCCATGATTGCATGAAGGTCACCCGGGAGGAGCCCAGGCCCGGTAACGCTGGGGAAGCAGAGCCCCCTCCACACAGCCCGCTGAGTCCGCTCGACTCGGGTCCCCCAGGCTGGGCCTCCCTGGGGCTCGGAGTCCCCCAGGCCGGGCCCCCCAGCGCCCCCCGGGCTGGGGCTGCGAGCGGCTCGGGGCCTGCGCGGGCCGCAGTTGCCACCTGGCGGCGGCCCCCGCGCACAGCCAGCTCTCGGCCTTCTCCTCCTCCTTCTTGTCCTCGCCCCGCGGGCCTGCGCTGTGACTCGTGGCCTCCCCCAGTCTCCCTACCCGGTGCCGCCCGCTCTGCCCCACCGGGCACTGTCCGTGAGCGCCATTGCCCCTTGCCCCGCGAACTACAACTCCCACAATACCCCGCGCCGCGCCACTTCCGCCCCCTCCCCTGCCCGTATGCGTTTCCGGTTCCGGCGCGCCTCGCTCTGGTCCCTGCGGCTGGCGGCCGAGCCTTGTGCCTCCGCCATATTGTCTGTGTGCGGCCGGCGGGCGGGCGGCGAGCGGGCGGCCGCGCCAGGTACCGGCGGCTCCGGCAGCGCCCCTGGGGGCCCCACGGAGAGGGAAAGCGAAGGGGGAGCTCAGGGGGAAGCTCCGCGGTGCCTCCTGCGCCGCCCCCGCCGCGCTGCGGGATGAGGGGCCGGGACGGGGGGCCCGGCCCGGTGACGCTGAGGGGGAGGGGGAGGTGGAGAGGGGGGGGGAGGCGGAACGGGCCCGCCCGGCGCGTAGGGGGGGCAAGGCCCGGGGAGGGTGCCCGGGGCAGGGCGGGACGGGGGGCCGCCCCGGTGCCCTCGACCTGCTCGGGGGCCGCCCCGGTGCCCTCGGCCCGGCCCGGGAGCGGCCCTGACGTCATCTCCGTGCCCTCATCGCCTTCATCCCGGCCCAAGAGAGGCTCTGGTGTCGCCTTGGTGCCCTCATCGCCTTCATCCCCGCTCGGGAGCGGCCCCGGGGCCCTGTCGATGCCCTCATCGCCTTCATCCCGGCCGGGGAGTTGCCCTGGCCTTTCTTCGGTGCCCCCGTAACCGCCCCGGGGCCTCCTCGGTGCCCTCATCGCCTTCATCTTGGCCTGGGAGCGGCCCCAGGGCCCACTCGATCCCCAGGCCCGGCCTAGGAACAGCCCGGGGGCCGTCTGAGGCTCACTGTGGCAACGCAGAGAGGACCGAGCCCCACGGAAGGGTCGTCTTTCCCTCCTCCTGCACCCTCCTTCAGTGGATGTAGGTGTTATTGACTTAAAAATCTCCATTTTGCTTTTCTCCCCCTCCAATCTAAAAAACAGAGGGTTGCGAGATGTGTGGAAGGGCAGCAAGAGGCCCCTTGCTTCGTGCTTCCACCCCCGGCTCCACAGGGGCTCTGCTCAGGGCCTTGCTGGGTGGAGGGAAAGGGGCTTTTTGCAGCCTTCCCCTTGCTCCCCAGCTCTCCTTTTCCCGAAGTAGCTATGATCTGCCTTTGCCCTGCTGTAATTTTGCTAATTTTGCCTTGAGGCAATGCACTGCATGGCCATGGGTAAAATATGCTTGTAAAGGAAAGGGCAGATGAGATTATGAAACCCCATGTGTTGTGTTTGTCAGACTATTTCATTCTTACTCGCTAAGGGTATTGGGTAGGACCAGTAAAGTTTGGGTTATGGGCACTCATCAGTACATTTTCTGCTGAATACCAGTGGTTGATCCATGCAGAGACTTACAAGGGCACGTGCCTCACTTCTGCCAACTGAATTTATGGATGCTGAGCCTGTGGTGTTGGGTGGTGTGATCCTTCACACCCATGCCAAGCCTTGGATCCCATGAATGAGGTCTATGATGTTGCGGGGTTTATGCTTCACAAACCAGCCCAGGGCCTGGGGTCTTGGGAGAGCTGCTCCTGCGCTGGTCCTGGATGCCAGGCTGCGAAAGTGGGCACTGCGTGCATCTCTGGAGGTGGCTGTGCTGTCTACTCCAACCTGGCAGGCTCTGTGCTCCATAAATGGCTTGGGAAGAGCCACTTGTTATGCAGCTGAGGGTCAGTACCATCAGAGGTGCCAATGCCGTATTTTTGGAGAGGAGCATGGTGGCTTTCGTGTTTGGGGGCAGGCAGCAATTTGGTTTACTCTTCGAATGCTTGCTCTCTTGAAAAGCATCATAGTTGCTCAGAATGTTCAGATTCAAACAGAGCTGGAGTTCACACCAACCATGTATTGCCAATGGAGCTGGGTGCTGGATGTGGTTCTGCCAGCCTAGATTCAGCTGTAGTGGAGGTTCTGTGCGTTATCCATGTTGGCCTGATGTAGAAAAGGGCAAAGTTTGTGCTAAGATGGAAGAGACTGAGCTTCAGGAAACGTTAAGCAAGATTTGAGGAAAGTGAGAAGCTCGATCAGCTCCTTAATTAGTCTTAAAATAAGGATTAGGGTGGCATTCCACTTCTTCCAGCACAGTGTCATGCCTGGATAAAGCACCAACAGTGGAATGTGTGCTGTGGAGACGCCAAGTCTGTAACCAGGAAAAGAAGACTGGAATAGGATGCGGCTTCCACTAGCAGAAAAGTGTCTGATCCTGGGTGCAGGGCAGCCTACTTCTCACCCTCTGAAGAAGATCCACCTGTGCCTTGTGGCTGGAAGCCCGGCTCCTCAGAGCCTCCTTGTAGAGAAGGGTTTATTGTACAGGTCCAGACCTTTGCCCAAGTGTGACGTACGTAGAACCGTGGTGGCAGGCTTGGCAATGGAGAGAGAGTTCCTTTTTTTCCACCTATCTCTGTTACCTGGTGGTTTAACTTCTGTTATTTTTGCATTGTTAGTGAAACCTCACTGTCTCCCAGTTCTCAGGATGGACGGGAGCAGAGTTTGATGTGCACAGCCTGCAGCTCGCACCAGTGAGCTGCCCTCTGGCTGAGGAGCAGAACCAGGGCTGGGGAAGGGATTCATCAACCTTAGCAGTGAGGGAAGGCCATGCCTTCAAAGCCACTGAATAGCCAAGTAATGTGGGTGTGGATGAGGCACACAGTATGGAAAAATATGATGAGAGAGTTGATGCTGGAGGAGAAAGCAGAGACTTCCAAGTAGGAGATTCGGACTAGGTTCTTGGGATTTCGCTAGGCATGTGGGTTTGTAGGTTGAGGAGAATTGAGTTCTGGGAACAAGCTCTTTGGAAGAGGGGTAATAAAGTTAGCAATGGGTTCTAGCAAGTGCGGGGGAAATTGGAGCATGGAATGTTCCATGGTGTGAAGCAGAGTTCAGTTTTGTGCAGCGGCTGTTGATGGTGCTCCTTTACCTGAAAAAGCTGATGGAACATTAGAAGGAAGATGGGAGTGTGGATTGCTGGGAGAGGCTTGGTTGAGTAGTGTTTTCTGGAGGTGAGCCGTGACTGTAGGGTTTGAGATGTGGGGCAGGTTGGGTGTGTAGCCATGGAACGGGTTCCGTGTAGGAATACAGTGTGGCTGTAGGTCTGGAGAGCTGGAGAGCAAGGAATGGTGTTTGTACGATGAGAAAAGGGATGGGGGCTTATCTTTTCCCAGTTTTACTGGCGGTGTCTTTATAGCTTCCACTTGGGTTCTCTTTCTGCCTTTTCTGCATCCAGAATGGCTTTTCTCCTTTTCTCTTACCTATAGGGAATAGGGGAAGAGAGGCAGGAAAAGCAAGCGGGTGACTTTGTGGTACTGTGATTAATTCCGTGTCACATTTCTGAGGGGGCAGGGATTTCTGGGTTACCAGCCCCATCACCTCCACTATGTTTCTGTCACTGAACTGCTCACATCAAGGTGTCTGATTTATAAACTACCTGAGCAGGATTGATCCCATCTTGAATTTTATTGTCCCTTGAGGGTCTGGAAGAAATCAAACCAACAGATTCTAAGGCTTGGAGGGGCTACTGTGACTTGATCTGGTTTTGGTTGCAAGACAACTCTTGGATAATTGTCCTGAGCTTGACTGTCTCCTTCCAGAGGCTTCCAAGAGCCAACTTTTCTGGAATTGGCAGAACCTAATTGGAGAAAAGGAGTTCTTTGGACCTAGAAAAACTGCTTTGGAGTGGAGGCTACAGCTTTCTGACCTGGCTTTAGTGCTGAAAGCAGAGTCTTTACAAACTGGTTTTTGGACCTGAAGTGGTGCGTGACCTGTGTCGGTAAGAACAGTTGGTAAGGAGTAGGATTGGTGGTGTGGTCATATAGGTTCATGGAGGAGCAGCAGCTTGAGCCGAACATGGGTTGTACATGCTCCTTTGTTCCTGCTCTGGACAGTTTTATTCAAACAAATGGTTTTATTATCAATTTCATGCTGCAGCTTTGGGAAGCAGAAGAGCAGAAGGGAGACGTTGGAGTTCATTGCAGACTCCAGACAGCACCACCACAGGCTCTTATTGGAAGGTTACAGTTTCAATTCTTCTGATTTTCCAGCAAATTCATTTCTAGGGGTCAGGCAGTGACTGATATTGATTTTTAAGGAACTACTGATTTTTAAGGAATATTCCCCTTGGCAAGAGGAGTTTCCAGAGCAGGTTGGACAGCTGCCTCGTCTGGTGCCTGGGTTATACTGTGGCAATTTGATTGAAGTGAATGCTGAATAAAACGTGTACTGGATGAAAGTGGGAAACAATTATGGGCCACGATGGAATGTGGCTGATTGGGTGGTGGTGTCCTCGAGTTTTAACAGTCCTAGAAAAACAAAGTTATTTTGTCTGGTTTTGTGGAGAAGTTGAGCCCTGCCCTTGCTCCTTCTGCACCCACCAAAGGGTGAAGCCAAGTGTAGGGAGAGGCTGGTGTGTTGTGCAATGCTAACTTAGAATTCACTGCCAGAACTTGCTTTCGCCAGGTAGGAGAGGTCTCATTGTGTTGTGAGGTGCCCCAAGTCCTCCTCTCCCGTGTCTGGCCAGAGCCCTGGGACCAGGCAGTTTGTCCGCCTACCTTTGCACGAGTTGTCAGTAAATCTTTATTTTTAGCGTTCTGAAAATGGAGGAGCGTGGATGTGCACGGCAAATTAATTTCCAGTACGGAAAAACAAGAGCTTCAGCAATGTTCCTGCTCTCACAAGTTTTGTCAAAGATTCCTCTCTTCATTCCCAGTGTACTGGTAAATTCCAGCCTTGCCTTCTGCAGATTAAGCGGTGCTTTGATTGTACTCCAGGAGGAAAAGGAGGGCTTTTTGCTCGCTGAAGGAGCTGCGCAGCATCCAGATTCATGTCAGCTCCGCTTACAAACTAAAAGTTATGAGTATTGGTATTTTAGAACGTCTAGGCCTGTGTCCAACACATGCTTCTTATAAATACATATTCATCCTACACTGTGACTTAATACTGTGGAGGTTTTCCTGGGGGATTGTAGGATAAGGTACTGCAGAGATGGACAACTTGTCCCTGTGTGTGGCCATGATTGGTGTGGGTTGGTTTGGCACAGCAAGCATGGGTTTGGCATTCCTGGCCCTGCTGAGTTCACCTGTGCCATGAATGGTGTGGTCACCAGGCTTCAGGGAATCTCCAAAATGCTGGAGTGAGATAGTTTAATCTTGGTCAATACGTTTACGTCCCCTGTGGTGTCTGGGGGAGCTGCCTACCTGTCTGTAGCCACACAAACCCAGCGCTCTGTGTGAGGGTGCCTGGTGCATAAGAGACACTGATTTCTAGAGTTTCATGGCTGTTTTTTCCATTTGCTTTTCAGAATGGTTGTAGCTGGGTTTGTTTTGTGGTAATAACGGTGACTTTTCAGAGAATTACATTAGAAGTTCTACTTTCTGGCAGAGGTTTGCACTGTGCAGCTCCTGCTGAGCCTTCTGGGTGCCAGCTGAACCGTGAAGATGGTTTGCAGTGCATTGCCTGCTCAGTGGGAACAGCTGATCCGAAGGGATTTCTTGAAGGAATAGTGATATTCAGTGTAGGCTAGTTTATCCCTTGGCTATGTTGACTGTTCCTGCCTCTTGTAATTGTATGACCAGAGCGGTTAAAAGCATGTAAGCCTTGCAGATGGTAGGTATGGTTTATTTGTCTGAGTTCTGGCTAAGCCTCACTCTGTATGTGAACCACAGGAGTCAAATCAGCTGAACGATTGGCCTGTCAGTACTCTGTGTGTACTAATTAATGAGAACAACCCTGTCACTTAGCGCTAATTAGGAAGGTAGAACTTTCCATAGGATGCTGCCAGTTGACCTGATGTCAGCTGTGAAGAGCTTGTAGTGATGCTAAAAGATTTCCCTTCCTGAGCCTTCAGGAATAGTTACCTGGTGTTACTGGGATCTTGGAAATGGCTGTTTTGGTAATTGATTTATTGGAAGACACTGCCCAGAGCTCCAGCAGTTGGAGCTTTGGTTGCAGTCCACTCTTAGAAGAAAAGGAATTGCTTCACATGGAAGTCTTTGCAAGTGCTCTTGCTTTGGCATGGTCAGTCCTAAAGAAATCATGGAATGGTTTGGATTAGCAGGGACCTCAAAGCCCATCCAGTTCCAACCCCCCTGCCATGGGCAGGGACACCTTCCACTGGATCAGGGGGCTCAAAGCCTCATCCAACCTGCCCGTGAACACCTCCAGGGATGGGGCAGCCACGACTTCTCTGAGCAACCTGTGCTGGGGCCTCCCCACCCTCACAGGAAAACATTTCTTTCTAAGATCTCATCTCAGTCTCCCTTCTTTCAGCTTAAAACCATTCCACTTTGTCCTGACCCCATACTCCCTGATCAAGAGCCCCTGCCCAACTTTCCTGTAGTCCCTTTCAGTGCTGGAAGGCTGCTGTAAGGTCTCTCTGGAGCCTTCACTTCTCCAGGCTGAAGAACGCAAATTTTCTCAGCCTGTCCTCAGCTCCAGCAGATTTATGTCCTTCCTGTGCTCAAATGTGCCTCCAAAAAACCCTGCTGCCCTCTCTGTGTTCCTAGAGCTGTTAGGTTGGGGAAGAATGCCAGTGGCAGAGCACGAGCATTGTGTTCTGCCTGGTGTGTGCATGGACAGGTGTAGCGATTCCTCATTATATTTATAGCCATTTGTACTTGATGGTGTGAGGAGTCTTCAGCGGTGGTGGCAAGGATACCTGCTGTGATTTGTGGGAGCCTGGGAGCAGAGGCAGGAGAAGCCACAGGCTGCCAGGACTGGAGTGTCTTGCTGATGTTGATGCCCAGTGCGGCTGCACGGCCTCATCCAAGGTCAGTCTTGGCATTTCTGTGTTAGGAAAAGCTTTCCTTTGCTCTGTCTGGTCTGGACTAGCTTAGCTCTGAAAATATGAGAGAGAGTCCGTGATTTTTGGAGAGAAGAGAGAAGGGCTTTCGAAGTTGACTGTTCAGTATAAAATGCTTTAGGAGATGGAGTGAGGAGTGTTGTGGTCACTGGCAGCTTCCTGCTGCAGGAAAAACTCTTGGCTCCTCTGCCCCCAGGTACAGGTGCTGTTTTGCAGAGAATGGTAGTCCCATGAGGCTGAGATGTTGGAAACCCACAGAGGGTCTGTGTGAGCTCCAATAAGGTTTAGCCGTTACAGGTTGAACAAACACTAAACCTTGATGTGACAGTGTGTGGGCACTAGCAGGGCAGCATGGGGAGTGCCAGACATGCCAGACGTTGTGTTCCACCTTTGTAAATCTGGAGGGTTACATTTTCCCCCAAGACTGTGGAGGTTACTCTAAAATGTGGAGTTACAGTAAAACCGTGGCATGGTCAGTCCAATGCCTTCTGTCAGGATTGTGACCCTCGGTAAAGGGGCATTGTCTTTGTCAGCAGGAACTGCAGGGAGTTCAGGGGAGGAATCAGCAAAGCTGGTGAAGGAAGAACCTATCTCACTTTTAAGACATTGCAGTCACAGAATTACTCCAAGATGTTTCTTCCAGTTTCATTGAACCTGTCGACTGTTTTCCCTCATGCCTGGTCAGATCTGTTTTCGGATTCAATCACAACTGTTCCTGTTTCCTTTTAATGTTTTAGGTCCTTATCTGTGGTTGTTATATATTATGATTTGTTGTTTTTCCCAAGCTGGGCACAAATGTCCCCAATCACTGGAGGAATTTAAAAGCCAGGCAGATGAGGTGCTCAGGGATTCAGTAGTGGGCAGTTACAGCTGGACTTGATGATCTCAAAGGTCTTTTCCAACCAAACGGTTCTATGATTCTATGAAAAGAAACCTGGAAAACCATTTTGGAGGGAAAATGCAGTTTTAGCGGAGTGTGCCGTTCCAAAAAACACCATGAGAAATTTTGATGTCCAACCTGAGCTTCATTTTTAACTCAATTAGATGTTAAAGTCTGCTTTTCTATTGATGTCCTTTAGCAGCTAAAGGCCTTCAGGAAAGGATGTAAAATGCCAGTTTTGCTAATCGAGGCTTGTTCCTATTTTTGTTACAATATCATAGGAAAATATAGGTTGCAGGGGACTTCTGGAGGTCGTCTGTTCTGTGCTTGTGTTGCTGCAGTTCAGCATCCTGAAAATGCGCAGGTCGGGTTTCTTTTGTGAGATAGAAGGTATTTTTTTATGAAGCTGGTTGCTGTTATGTCTTCTCCAAAAGGTAAAGTGGATTTGATTGGCATTGACGGTCAGCTGGCTGTCCTGTAGTATCAAAGTATGTCTTGATCTTTTAATTTCAGTGGTCTCTTCCCAGTACTAGGTGTTCTCCAAACATTGAGGCAGCGAGGGCTCCTTTCCGGGAAGATGCACAGGCAAGGGGTAGATGGGCTACCTGAAGGAAATGATAATCAGTTTTAGATGATAACTGTAATCCTTCCTCTCCCCAATAAAGAACATTTTACCTGCATGGTTTCAGAGCTGGGTTTGGGCCATTTGCTATGAAAGGGAACGTCTCACTTGCAGTGCTGGGTGAAAGAACGGAATAGCCTTGTGATTCCAGGCTACTTCTTGTAATTCCACTCTCTTCGGCTCACAGAGGGCTTTTCTTTCATCAAAAGGAGCCGCTCCAGTCTGCCTCAGCCCGTGTTCAGTGTCTGTTGCAGTCATTGCTGGGAGCAAGCTTAGTGGGGTAAGTAGCAGGGATAGGGAAGTCTCCAGATCTGTCTGACCTCGCGTCCTCCTGGAGAGCAGGATGCGGCTCTGAGATGGGCTGCCTGGAGCAGGTAATGGGACAGAAACGTTACCTTTACTCTGAGCTTGGATTGGTGCAGTTTGGAGCCTGTCCTGCTCTCTGGTAACTTGAGTTCAGGGAGCAACGGTGAGATCCATGTGTGTGTGGTGTTGGACACCAGGCTTCTGGGAAGCTCTTGGCTTCCAGCTTGCTGGGAGCCTCTGCGTGCTGCATTGTACTGGTGCAGCTCCTTAGGGGCAGGGTTCTGAGTGAGTGACTGAGCTTGGGAGAAGCTCTGTGCCAAAACAGTTTCCACTGAAAGGGAGGAAGAAAAGGTTCCAGGATGTCAGTGGTTCTTGACTTTCACTTTTTAAATAGAAGGGGCGCTATAACAGTGGTTTATGTTAAAAAGTTCTCAAAATGAACATTGAAAGGTTTTTTACTGGTTTATTGAACTTCAGGCACAAAAAGTACAGCTTGCCAAGCTGCTTGGACGAGGCTGCTGTTAGAATAGCTCAAACTTTTAAGAAGTGATCTCTTTATTAGTAGATCTTCCAATGAAAAATCCGTATATGGTGGTAGGACAGTTGTGTTTGTCTATGGGCCAGGGCCCAGGCGCTCCTGCAGAGCAGTTAGCAGCAGCATGGTGCTGAGCTCTGTTCTTGTAGGGTACACAGAGTGAACGGGGGCCTGTGTATGCTACTGATACGATGCTGCCTAAGAGACTAGCTGATTATCAGTTTGCTAATACTTCAGTGGCATTTCTAAGGGCAGGCCTGAGTGGGAAAAGCAAGCACTGAGGCTTTTGCGTGGTACCAGTCTGATGTAGCTGCCATGTGAGCACTGTTGGGTAACGTCTTCCCAAGGGCTGTCACCATAGAGTGAGAACAGAGGAGCTTTTCTGCCCCTGTGCAGGCAGGCCTGAGCATTGAGTGGTGTCAGACAGTGACTGGGAGCTTTGTCTTCCTCTCTTTGTGACCTCCTCTATTGTCTAATAACTCCTCTTCCCTAGTTACGCATTTCTCTACCAGAGAAATTCATTGTGTTTTTTGGACATGCTCAGGACTTCACTGGACATGGCAGCCTGATCTGATCAGATCTGCTCTGACTGGATGACTTAAGCAGTCTCTCCAATATGAGTTATCCTATGAGTCTGTCAGTAGTGCAAGAATTACTCAATGATGTGTTCTGTTCAGATTCTGCAGAAATACAACTTTTCCTTTATAATAAGACAGGACACTCACCTTGTCTGGTTGTAATTGCTGCTCATGCTGTGGGGTTTCTGCCTTAAAGCTGCAAGCTGAACTGACACTGGCGTGGTCACACCTGGCCTTGCTGTTTGTGTTGGTCCTTTCTGTCACACAGCAGAATCGGACCTCTCTAGGGGCAGGGGAAGCAGACAACTATACATGAATTCCTTAGTGGTTTTGAGCAGAGGGAGTGAGAAGCTGCCAGGCAGGGTGAGTTTGTGTGTGCAACTTTGCTTTAAAACCAGATTTCCTGTGCAGAGTCTCTCCTCTTCTGGCGTACAGAGTGTTAGGCAAGAACTTCTGCCTTCGTAAACCAACACTGTGTGCCGTTCTTAGAAGCGACAGTTGATGATTTCCTGCAAAAGCCCTCTGAGCAGTCTGCTACAGCACACAGCTTGTGCTGGGCTAGAGCTACGTGACAGAAAATACCCACCGTAATGCTGGAGCTCTCCTTAGATAATGTGATTGATTCTTTGTTATTATTCTTTTCCATGCTGTAACGGGTGTTGTGAAGTTGGGTGAGGTGGGGCCGTTGTGTTCTTTATTGATACTGAGTTGTGCTTCAAAATTAAAACTGCCAAGTCATCTTTGGTGCATACCGGTTCAGTGAATTCCTACACAAGGAACGCTGGGCAGAGGAAAGCAGCCAGTGCCCCTCCTGCCAGACACACGTGGAACAAGGCGAAGCAAAACCACAGTGATCAAACTCTGCAGTCTAATAAATGTCCCTGTACTAAATGTGTTGTAGAGAACTGATGCTCTGTTAATGCCCGAGTACGCTTTTGGAATACACATCTAATGTCTCAGTGTCTGAGTCATGCCACATAAACGATTTGAGGTCTTGGATGATTGCTGTCTCATCTTCTGAGACTGCATCTTGTTAGAGGGCTTGCAATTTGTCCAGGAATAGGCTTTTTTTTTTTTTTTAGTAATACTTGTCCTATAGATGTTCTTCCATCTGCTGAACACCTGGCTGAACCGCCCCATCCTTCCTCTGCCGTGCTGAGGCCTCAGTTTCCCCTCTGCTGTGGACTTTGGAGCAGTGCCCTGTCCCTTCTTAACCTTGGGCCTGGATTACTGCAGCCCTGTCTACCTGGAGCTGCCGTCAGCGCTGTCTGTGTGTCAGTAGGTCAAAACTAACCTGTGCTGCCACACTCCGTAGTGCCCAGGGAGGTTTGGTCCATGCCAGAGACCTCACCTGCATTTCTGCTGGTCAGGTTGTGTGAAGGATATCAGACCTGTGTCCTTCAGGTCCTCCACATCTTCATAGCTAGCAGGTCTTGTGCGCCTGACCGGAGGGCTTGAATCAACAACAGGATGCTGACAATAGAGCGGCATTTCGCTTCTAGAGTGTTCTTCTGGTGTGACATATCCCGATGGCCTGAGCTAACTGAGCAGATTTCTAGGTCTTTGTGATGAATTTCTGATTAGTGGGACTGTTGCTTCCTTCTGCAGGCTGGCAGTTGCCCGTTATCTGTGAAGGGATAGGATTGGCACAGCAAGTAAATAATTATATTGGTTTAGGTTACAGCACTGGCCCCAGTTGAGCCTTTCCATAAACAGGGCTGTGCAGTCTCTGATGTGTGCAGCACACTGAACAATGCTCGTTCGTGCTCCAATACAGCTTCCTTCCTCCAAAGTTATTTTGAACGCTGACAAAGAGATTCTTGTTCTTAAATGTTTAAAAATGTGTTTGGCTTTCACTCGTGAAAGATTTGAGTGGTGCAGAGGCACCGCTTTTATTTTAGGTAGGACAACATCAATATAAAACTGCTAGGTTACTGCTGGCTTAAATATTCAGAGTATTTGTCTCGGATATGCAGGAACTTTTGAGTTATTTTGACTGATCTCAATACTCATAAAACTCAAAACCAGAAATTTTGCAAAGATCACATTGTAAGGAGGGAGAAAGGGAGGTGCTCACCAAACCCTTTGGGCAAGCAGAATGCAAAGAAATGTCTAGACCATTAGAGCATAATTTTTCTGTTGTGTTTGGGTAAAGCATTGTAATCCAACACTGATGTCGCAGTCTTTCGGATTTAATGTCTTGATTGTTGAAAGCTGTGACCAAAACTGGTGCCCCATCCCCACAGAACCCTTCTGGCTGCCTTGGTTCATCACAAGGTCTTCCAACCATCCTCAGGCCGTTCAGTCCCGGAATGTTTCACACTGACTGGCCTCTGTGCAATCTTCCTGATGTCCTTTCTGGTCTCGCTGCTAGTTGGGGGATGTGCTTCTCCTTCTGACAGTCTGATTAGCATGGATGTAGCTTATCAATGAATGCTCTACATCTTTTGGAGGATGCTAGTGTCTGTGCTGGGACCTAATTGCGTTGTACAGCCTGGTGCTGCTTTTTTCCTCAGATGAGCCCAGAGGTGAGGCCTCACGCTTCCTCCTCTCTGAGTCTGCCTCACTGTCAAGTTATACATAGAAGGTACCTGTTGTGAGGTGATGGGATAAGATGTCCATGCAGGAGGGCATGGACAGAGTAGCAAAGCCTTTGGAATGTGTCGAAATAGGGAAAATGTTGTGCTCTGAAATGCCCATAGAGGTGTTCGGACTACAACAGTTCTGCGTTTGAATAACATTTTGGTCCTGGTGCTGCTTTCCCTTTAAATGTTTGTGGGGAAAGCAGCACTGGTGATGGTGTCAAAATGCCATTAAGCTGCTTTATACAAGACTACAGCAATATACAGGTGGGAAGGAGCCTAAAACTGAGAGGATTCATGCTCTGGCAGTGTCTGGATTTCTCTTCTCTCCTCCAGAGCCCTGCTCCCAGGATGCCCAGCCTTGCTTTGTACAGAATTCCTGCAGTTAGTACCTGCGTTTTCCAGTGGACGGAAAGAGCAAAGTAGTGGGGGATCAGGTCAGGGTATTTTACCTTTCCACAGAATGAGTCAGCATGGCCACACAAACCTTTGTGAGTGAGCACAGGGAAGGCTTCAGTCCTTTTAGGAATCACCAGCAAATCCCGAAGTTCTGTTTTAAATGGAAAAAATGGTGTTTCTAGAAGCTGAAACTTCAGAAAGTGCCTAATTTAGGTTGCAGGGGTGACCTTGTGATCTGCCAGCTATGTTTGTGATCTGTGCAGTGCATTGCAGAGTGCATTGCAAGAGGTGATCAGTACCCTCAGTAGAACAAGGGGTTTTGGTTACATGGGATGGCACAAAACTCTTTCCTGGATGGAAGTGATGGCAGCCAATGGTGGCTGCTTTCCCTCTGCAGCCACAGGGAAGGAGTCTGTCTGCAGATGCAACATTCTCTGTATTTCTTCCCTTTTGGAAAGCTGTCTTTGCAATCATGATTTGGAGACCCCATGCTGAAAGCTGTAAGGTGGGAGTGTTGCTTTTGCTTACGGGGCCAAGCAGTCCCAGCCTGTGTAAGGGAGAGCAGACTAATTGTTTTCAAGATCTGACCAATGATCCTAGGCCGGTGCCTGCACTCCAGCCTCTCCTTCTCTGTGGCTTTTAATAATTAACTTAAAATATTTTTATAGTATCCTGAAATGTTAACCTCTGGTTTATTTTCTCTTTGCAGGTGGAAGAACCCGAGGCCTTTATCCTCTGTCCAGCTTTGCAGTTGGCGTAGCCTCTGATTTCAGACCTCTCATCATTCCCACCTGCCAACCTGTCTGATATGTCGGGACCCGTGCCGAGCAGGGCTAGAGTTTACACGGATGTGAACACACACAGACCCCGGGAGTACTGGGACTATGAGTCGCATGTTGTCGAGTGGGGGTAAGTCCCTGGACTGCTTGTGATTGTTGCTGGACCAGCAGCAATCCCTGTAGGTGCTTGGGGGTAGTTTGGGCCCCTGTGCTGCATTAGGCTTTTCCTTGCTCCTTGGCAGATGTGTGGCGTGCACAGCAAGTGTTAGGATCACACTTTTTCTTCAAAAAAGCGGTTCTTATCCAAACTTTACATCCCCAGCAGCACAAGAACATTTTTAGCAGCTCCCTTAAGAGTTTGTTTTGAAGAATTTTTGCCAGGTAGTCAGGAAACTTGTCTTTTTCAGAGAGCACAAAGTCTTTATCTGAAACAGTCTAACCAGCCCTGGGTGCCGGGCTGAAAAGAAGTGAAAAGGCATCAGGTGTTGCGGCTGACTTGGGTGAGTGAAGAGACTCAGCAGACTTGAGTGGGAACCTGCTATTTTGTGACTTGTTGCTTAGCTTCCTGTGAGTGACTGGAAAAGAGGTCTACTCCTTTTTGAAGGAAGGAGGTGGCTAAATGGAGCTCATGACTAAACCATCCAAGAATCGGAGTGTAGTGATGCCAGCTTCCTAGCTCTGTGTCTGCAGAGCAGGGTCCAGACTGAGTTCTACCCTTATCATTGCAGCAGCAATTGCTTTCTGAAACGTGCCCGGTCTTCTGAGCTGAAATGGTGATTGAGCCTCGTCTGGTTTAAACAGGCTAGCACTTAAATTTGTGGTCTTGCTGGCTTTGATTTTTAACAGCATTATGCAAGTTAAAATGTAGCTTCCAAATATGGAGAGACCAGTGGAAGGGATAGCTCAAGGTTGCTGATGAGGAAATGCATAGTTGGGCTTGTGTTACCTACTGCAGGAGAAATAAGTTCTGGATGGACTCTGACTTGGGCGAGTAGAGGCTCCCTGTCGCTCTCCTAATTCACATTCAGGACATATAAGACACCAGTTAATCCACCGTGTCTGGAAGGTGAGGCAGCATTTTTAGTGTTAAGGAGTGGTGCATAAGTCATGATGGAAATGACTGAGCTCTTTGGAACTCTTAACTTTTTATCTCCACAGGAATCAAGATGACTACCAGCTAGTTCGAAAATTAGGCCGTGGCAAATACAGTGAAGTATTTGAAGCCATCAACATTACAAATAATGAAAAAGTAGTTGTTAAAATTCTCAAGGTGAGCCGGGGATTGGGCAAAAGAGAACCTTGCCAGGAAGGGTAAAATTTGGTCTGGAATCTTCGGTGTCCTAAAACTGAAATGCTTAAAGCTTGGCTTTGCAGTGTCACTCAGTGAAATGGGCCATTGTTTTGAGCCTCCTAATACAAGTCCTACTCTTCATTATTAGGTCAGATCTCTGCCTGTAAGGAATTAGCCTCTGTCTTAAAGCAGTCCTTATGTGCAACTCATTTCCACTTGGAGCTAAACACCGCTTCAGCAACTGACTAGGAAATTCTCATGTCCTCTATCTCCCAGAGCCCTTGATTCTATCATCTGCTTAGAGGGCAAGAGCTAATGGGATCGTAAAGGCACTGATTAAATTTAGGGACTGCTGACTTTAAAATTTCCATTTCTGTTCTGCGTGTTCCATCACAGATGTGATATCCTGCCAGGCTGAATAAGGGGCTTTTGGATACTGGTTATGCCGTAGCCTTGATTGGTGAAATACCCTCATTCAGTGGCCCTCAGACAGCTCCTGGGCTTCTCTCGTTAAATATTCACCATGTGCCTGTTAAGTTTTTGGACCATCAAATCATATTCAGACAGTTTTAACAAAATCACATCACCTCCTTAACCTCATTCACATGAAACTAATGTTGTAGTTGTTGGGATTGTTTCGTTAGAAAGGAGACTGCAGGTATTTGCACCATTACAATTGATGCGCAGTCAGGTCACACCAAGATCAAGCTGTTTGAACTTCACTTGGGAAGGCTCCGATATGTTGTGCTGACTTGCAATCAGCTTTCTGGGGCATCTGGATGTTGAGCTGTCTGTTAGCCTTGCTTCACTGGAGTGCTTTGCCTTACAATTTGGGTTTTTATTCTTCAGCCTGTTAAAAAGAAGAAAATCAAGCGTGAAATCAAGATCTTAGAGAACCTGCGAGGCGGTCCCAATATAATCACTCTTGCAGATATAGTCAAAGATCCTGTGGTGAGTATGGAAGAAGCCTAAAGACTATGCTGGGGTTGTGGGTGAGGTTGTTGTGCTTGGGTTCAGCTCTGATCTGGCTTTTTGTTTTCTCCTACTCTTGAATCCTACTTTTGAATTACTTAATCAGATCAGCTCTTAAGCTTATTAACTTCTTTTGGAGGGCCCTTCCCCCACAGGTCCCATCAGCCCCTCATTGTGTATGGTTGAGGTACCAGGGAGCTGAGAGCAGTGAACTCATTCCACAGACAGTGCTGCCGGGGGCTGCAGGCTGCGGCTCTGCTTTCTTTAGCTGAGGGAATCACACGTGTGTCTGAGGCAGAAGGGCTACGAACAGTTCTGGGAGTGAAAAGGGTTTAATTCATTATCCTTAATGAAAACCTGTTATCTCAACTTAACATGCCTGAGCACTTTTCTCTCTGTTTCAGTCTCGGACACCTGCTTTGGTTTTCGAACATGTAAACAACACAGACTTTAAGGTATAGTGTGGGATGGGAACTTGTTATGTTTTCTGTCTGAAAACCACTCATATTGTTGTTCTAGAGAAAGGCAAGGACATAGGGGCAGACAGGTTATTTCAGCATTTCCTTCCAACCTAGTAACTGTCCTTAAAGGTAAATGCACTGAGGACAGGAGTTTGTAATTAGTCCTTTAGTACCATTTTGCCACAGGAGTTACAAGGTGAGAATCCAGATTCCAAGTGGCATTCCATCCCTTGGAGCAAATTAATCTGATATCTTCTGGACCGATAGTGCCTGTCTTTTTGAAACACTTCGCTTCTATATACAGTGTATAACTATTTATATCTATAAACAGCTGCTTCTGTGGCTTTCCTTACTTCTGGGAAAAGAGATTTAAATGTTTCTTTGTCCCCTTCCTTTCTGCCCTGCCTCAGGAGAGCAATGGCTTTGCAGTGCAGTCAGGAATAGCTGCTTAATGTTGCAGAGCAGCCTCCATCTTTTTGAGACCCAAGCATAATGCATTGTGCCGGTGGTGTGGGCATGTGCAGCCTGAGGGAATTGTGACAGGAACTGGAATGTGCTGCCTGAGGAGAGGTGGAAGAAACCTATGAATGAGACCTGTAAGGGGAGAGGAACAGACTGATCAGAGTCAGGATCAGAGTAACTTGGGAAACTACTGTTCCTTCAAATGGGTTTGGAGAAGCAGAGCAGCAGAGAACAGGGCTGGGTTGTTCCGGATTGGCAGGGATGTGATGTTTTCCTTGGGCGTTGCACACTGATACGATGTGTTTGTGTCCACAGCAATTATACCAGACATTAACAGATTATGATATTCGATTCTACATGTATGAGATTTTGAAGGTAAGTCAGTGTTTTGCTGTTGTATCGGTTTGTTTCTGGGATTGCCACTCAGTGAATCCCATGGAGATGGAGATCGTGTTACTAATAGGACTGAGGAGGAGGGAAAGCCTGTGGAAAAGTGGGATAGAAAAATGTATCAATTATTCAGCTTTGTTTCTGCAACAAATTCTAGTCCTTGTTTTTTGAGGATAGTGAAGCCTCTGGGTGCACTGAGAGAATTTAAGACCTGAAATCAAAAGTATATGTAGCCAGACAATTGAAAGCTGTTACCAGCTGTTTTTATGCCCTAATGTAATGTAAGTCAAATATATTGGTCAATTTTTCTTTGGAGTCTAAAGAAGGGAAGAGTTGTCTGGTCAATAGTGTCTAAGAAAGCTGCTCTTGGGGACTTTGCAGTTCGTTTTCTATAAGGAAGTACATGAGAGGAAGTGAAAACTCTTCTGTTGCTGGCACCTCCCTTTGAGAGGGGCTCAGAGGTGTTTTCTGTACTCCGTGAGTCTTTTCCAGGCTGTAACACTGGGCAGTGAAGTCTTGCTGCCCAGTTACATTTTTTTATATGTGGAAGCATGGAAGAAACTTGTGACTCCAGTGTCTGGTTCGTTGTGTCTCCTGCAGGCTCTAGATTACTGCCATAGCATGGGAATCATGCACAGAGATGTCAAACCTCACAATGTCATGATTGACCATGAGCACAGAAAGGTAATAACATTGGGCTGGGAGAGGTCCCACTTCCCTCTTGGCAAACTGGGATCCAATTTAGGTGCAGTGGTACTGGCTGACATCTTCAGGGGGGCTGCACTTCCATCACGGGGAGAAATGTAAAATGAGATTCTGAACGCTGCTGTTCTTTGGTTTTATGGGTACACATGACCAATAGATAAGGCCAATAAGGAGAGCTGTTTCATTTAAACTGGTTGGTGATGTGGGTGTGGGGAGAATGTCTGAACAGGTGCTTGGACCAACTTCAAATTAATCGAAAGTAGAAGATTTGCAGTGAAGCTTCACACTAAATTTGCCTGTAGCATGATTCCGCCGGTGCAGAGCTGGAGCATCACTTGAGCCATATTTCTTTGTTTTCTGCTGTTTCCAGCTTAGACTAATAGACTGGGGTTTGGCTGAATTCTATCACCCCGGCCAGGAGTACAATGTCAGAGTGGCTTCCAGATATTTCAAAGGACCTGAACTCCTTGTAGATTATCAGGTAAGAATTCCTAGGATTTATCACTGACTTTTATATGGGAAGTCTTTTAGCAAGACTGCTTTTGCAGTAAGGTTCAGGAATGAAACAAAGCCCTTGGGGGAAATAGCCAGGACTGTGCCAAACTCCTAACTTAAGCTATAAAACCATCCTGATATCTGCTGGCAGTTTGGAATATAGAAGTGCTGTGAGCTGGAAGTAGCAGCATTACTAGTGACTTTGGGATCGTGCCAGTTCTGAATGAAGGCACTTCTTTACCTCTTTGTGGAATCCATTCCTTTTGCTGCCTGTGGCGCTTCCCTTCTCAACGCGGGTAACTCGGTGACTCAGAATATCAAACTCTGCAGTGAAAACAGAAAAATGCGCTGGTCTTTAATATCTTTATAGACCGGGATGGAAGTAGGATACCTGCTGACCTACTAATTGCGGTATCCCAGTTTGAGGAACTGGAACATTGAGCTGAACAGTGATCTAGGGATAGAGATGCATGGAGATATCTCAGTCTGTTCCCAGCATAGCGTGGCCGTGTTTGTGTCATGGGGGGACCCTGTGAGTGTTGGGAGTCTGTTCTGCTTAATTCATTGGAAACTGAATTATCTTTCTGGTTTTGTACAGATGTACGATTACAGTCTGGATATGTGGAGCTTGGGCTGCATGTTGGCTAGTATGATATTCCGAAAGGAGCCGTTTTTCCATGGCCATGACAACTATGATCAGGTGAGAGCTGGTTGTGTACAATCTCTGTTCTTAGTGCAGTGATGGTTTCCTGCTTATGCTTCTATTGAGGGATCCAAAGAAGGATTTGAGCATTTCTCTGGTGGCTGCTTTGCTCAGTTTGAAGCCACACTTCTTTTCTCAAGTATGTGAGATTATTATTTAGAAGTAAATTTACAGTGTTTTGTACTCCTGAGCTCCTTGTGTGTATCTGGAAAATGCTGTAAGAACGGTTACATCGGGCCAGTGTGTTCTGATGTGTAGACTGACTGTTCCTGAGTTTGTTACATGGGAAGCCCCTGCCACTACCCACCTTCCCTGCCCTCTCTACAGAAACTGTGAATTCGGTACAGTTTTCCATAGATTCTGAAAACTTTGTGCTGCCTTCAGGCCAAAATTTTTATATTTCAACCTTTACCGCATGCTCTGCCAAACGTGCACACATTGGGGAGCAGTGACCTCCTGTTCTCACAGCTCAGTTCTGGAACCCACCACAGGGTTTCTGCTTTGTGATCAGTTCTTGCCTTCCCTCCAGTTGGTTTTGAGTATTTTCTTGCTGCAAAGGGAGTTGGTGTTGTGACGTCTCAGGTTTCAGTGATGTTAGGGTGTGCGGCTCCCTCCTGACTGCCTTGGGTCACTTGGCTGTGGCTGTGAGTGAAGGAACATTCCTGATTACTGTGATTGTATGTAGCTGGGGGAACCAGAGCTACAGGATCACCCTACTCGAAACCACTGAGATCAAGCTCAAGATCCCAGGAGAATGTGCTCTGTGTCTTCGTGCTGGCTCTGGTGTTGGCACACCCTGTCAGTGCTGACTTTCTGTTCTGTTTGTTCCCAGCTGGTGAGGATAGCCAAGGTGCTGGGGACAGAAGATCTGTACGACTATATTGACAAATACAACATTGAACTGGATCCACGTTTCAATGACATCTTGGGCAGGTGAGCTAAGGTCCAGAGCAGCTCACAAGCTCTTGGTAGAGCTGGGTAGCTTCTGCTTTGTTAGCAGTAAACAAAAGCTTAAGCTTCTACTTACGGGAGATATCAGAGCCAAGAGTCTTGAGAACTGTCACTTTGTACCTCTGATCCCTTCTGCCAGTGCTTCCCATGGTCCTTTATCTGCAAATGGGCTCAAGGAAACATTTTTAGATGTCATCTAGTTAGCAAATGAACTGCCAAAGCATGGAGTGTGGAGGGTAAATGCTCTCTCCAGTGTTCTGGGGGGAAAGGCAAAACAGTGCTTCTCTACAGTGCAGAGAATCAGGTGCTGCTTTAGATGGCCTTGACATAGTTTTTGCCTCATTGAGTTATTTTGTGTGACACATACTCATACTACAGGGAACTGATGTTGGGGGCACAAGAGAAGAGCAGAAGCTGGGATTTGAGGCCTGTAAATCCATTATGAACTCGAGCACTCGTGCTGTCCAAGGCTGTACCGGCTGTGCCGCCGTGTGGAGACCTGCTGTACTGCCACTTCCTGCTCCAGTACAGTTCGTCGAGCAGCAGTCCCTCTTGTAGGCAGGCATCTGTCAAGGTTCTTGCCCTTGAAGTGAATTTTGGTGTTGATGTCCTGATTTGGGTGTCTTTTTCTCTAGACACTCCCGTAAGCGATGGGAGCGCTTTGTTCACAGTGAGAACCAACACCTGGTGAGTCCAGAAGCTCTGGATTTCTTAGACAAGCTGTTGCGATATGATCACCAGTCACGACTCACAGCAAGAGAAGCCATGGAACACCCCTACTTCTGTAAGTACCAGCTGCTGTCGTCATACACTGCCCAAAGGCTTCTTCCTCTGCCTCTGGGAAATCTCCATTCCCATAGGCTGTGCAGAGAGGAGCTAAGAACGGCAGCGGAATAGGTCTGGTCTCGGCAACCAATTGCGGTGGCGCTGAGGGTACGTGTCTCTGTGGTGGGTAAAGTAGGCCAGTGCCTGCACCAGTGAGGACACAGCGCTATCTGCCTGTGTCAGGGAGAAGCTTTGGTTCTGAACCCCTGCTCATGTCAGCAGGTTTCTGGGTACATGTATCCTGCAGTTTGATAAAACCAAATAACTCTGGTTTGTTGAGAAATGGGCCCTTCTGGCCCTGTTTGTTGCTAAATGTGCACCACAGCAAATGGTATAGGCAGGTCTTGGCTTTGCAAGCAAAAATGTAATCTCAACAGCAAATATGTTTAAATGCTTGCTGTTTTTCACAAATTTTGGTGTTTAGGGGTTTTGGAAACAGCTCTAGCAGTGCAAAATAGGAATATTTGCTCAGGCATATTGTTTTTAACTTGCTGCTGAATGGGCTCATGTAATTATCAACCCATACAGCTCTCTTCTGCCCTGTGGCAAATACTCAAGTTAAACATTCTGCCAGTATGAGCATTAGTAGGGGTGAAAGCTTGATACGTGGGATTGGACAAACAGCTAAATTAACTTTTGTCCAAGCAGAGACACAGGTTGTGCTGAACTCAGCATGAGGAACAGCAAAACGTGAAATCCCTCCTGTGATGCAGTAGGCCCAGGAGATGGTATAGGGCCATATGGCAGCAGTATTTACCTGCAGCTGAAAATTAAGTTAGTGAGGAGTTTTGGAATGTCTTACAGCATGCAAAAGCTGCGGTGACGCTCGTTTACAGCTCACAGGCTGCTCTGAGCTGTGTATAGAGATGTGACACCTGATTGTAATTAGTGATAATCCTGCATTGCTACACTCATTTTCTGGGTTTTGCTTTATGCAGTTAAGGAGTTGCTTAGCATAGAGAGGAGATCAACTTCACCATAACTTCCTTCAGCTCCTGCCAAGCAGTCCTGTATTCCAAAGCCCACCAGTTAGGTGGCTTTTCACTGATCCTGTTACCTTGGTATCTTCTTGGGCGCTTCCACTGGAATTGGTGGAAACTTTGGTGTGCAATGGGTGATGGTTGATATTATTTGACATAGGCAGCTTGCCAGAACTGGCTGATCATAGAGGCCCCGGGCTTCAGCCACTGTGTGGCAACACGGCACTTAAGGGTAGTGTGCTCTTCCTAGATCCCATCGTGAAAGACCAAGCTCGGATGGGCTCCTCCAACATGCCGGGTGGCAGCACTCCTGTCAGCAGTGCGAGTATGATGTCAGGTCAGTTCTGCTATCTCCTCATCTCAGGGTGGGGCATGTTAAAGCATTCACACTGGGTGTGGCGATTCAGGAGGGTGAGTGCTGGCGGTGGGACACTGGGCCATCTCCTTAGACCAGTGACAAGGGCAAGGAGTGGGTGGGAGCACACAGTAAAGCCTACCCTGCAGTCTTACTTGCTTTTCTGGTCCCGTTGTATGAAGTGCTTTGAGTTAGGTTTGTTGGCAGCAGTTGGAAGGCTAGCAATCCTGCTATCCTTCTGCCCGACAGCAGCACATGAGCGTGTATGAACCTGAGCTCAGGGACTGCGAGCACAGGGACAGATCCATAATCTCAGCTTCTTTTGGCAGCTCTGAAAATGTAACAAAGCAGCAGCGAACTGACCTGTGCAGACACCTCTTTGTTTAAGAAGCTGAGCTGTCCTGGATGGTGATGCCCGGGTTTCCCTCTAATTCCTTACCTGTCTCTCTTCCAGGGATTTCTTCAGTGCCAACACCTTCGCCCCTTGGACCTCTAGCTGGCTCCCCCGTCATTTCTGCCACCACCACGCTGGGGATGCCGGTCCCGGCTGCGGCGGGTGCTCAGCAGTAGTGATGGGCTCTGTCTCCCGCGGCCTGAGCTGGGTCAGGTGGGGAAGAGGTTTCCCCCTCCACCTCTCCTCAGGACGCAGCCCGTGCCTGGCAGGGGAAGGGAGGGGATGACCGCTTTGGAGGCACCGTGTCTGAACTGTTGCTTGTGGATTTATAGTAGTTCAGTCATTATATACAAAATTATTATAGGCTGATTTTTCTTTTTTTACTTGAACTTTTCGTAACTCAGGGGATTCCCTGAAAATACCTACAGATGGAATATTTCTCGGACAGTTCTTCCCCCCTGCCCACTTCCCGCCCCCCCCCAAAAAAAAAAAGTACTCTTCATTTAAGAACAAAGATGAATCAACAGCATTTCCAAGCTCTTTGCATCCTGCTGGAAATCTCTTCATGTTCCCACTATTCCTCCTCCATGAGCCCACACCCTGGGGGGCTGTGCTGTTCTCCAGAGACCACCAACCCAAGTCTTCATGAGGCAGGGGAGGGGGGGGAGCCTAAAGCACCACTTGCTTTAACCCTGTGTCCTGCGTTTCACTCAGTTGGGGGATGCTGAGGAGACAGTTCCGGTATGGAGAGGTGGGATAAGCTTAAAAGGAGCAAATGCAGATAATGTCTGAACCCCTAATTGGATTGAATCATGTCTCCTTGGGAGCCAAGCAGAATGCCAACTGACCCCCTTGCATGTAGTTTTAGTCTTAAAAGATGAAGTTCCTGATCCGATTGGAGTCCTTACTGCCTCCTGAGAAAGGTGCTGCTGTAGAGGAAGCTGGCCTCTCCACAGTCCCTTTCTCATGGAGGGTTCTTCCTGCCGTTGCTTGGCTTGGATCTCTGGAATTAGTTTGTTATTGGGTCTATTGTTTTTAAATTGTTTATCTAGGTTTCAAGCTGGTGGCTACTTAAAAGCTGGAGAACTCAGACTGCGCCAAGTCCCATATCCCATCTTCACCCACCGTCCCCTCCCTCACGTGCCATGTGGTGAGAATACCAGTTACCTCACAGTCTTGTAAATATGCACTGAGAGGAAGGAGCGAGCAGACGTTAACTTAAACCGAAATGGTAGATCAGTAATTGTGGACAAATATTATCATTGACAACGGAAAAGCACCCTCGTTACAGCCCTGCTACCCCTTGCTGTGTATATATACTTTGTCCTTCATATGTGGAAGATCCAGTGTTGGAATTCTTTGGTGTAAATAAACATTTGGTTTTATTTATCGAGGTTAGATTGAAGTTCCCTGTGTAGAGGCCTCCCTCGGGTGGGGGGACACTTGGGCACAGGACTAGTGACAGCTCCATGTGGTGAGCAGCGCAGAGAAGCCTTCCACAAAGGTCACAAGCCACAATGATGAGAGATCCCAGGATCTTTTGCCACAGAAACAAAAACTTCTCTGTGTCAGTCCTGATGGATGGGGAATCAAATGGTTTGGGCTGGAAGGGACCTCAAAGCCCATACAGTTCCAACTCCCTGCTGTGGGCAGGTACACCTGCTGTGGGCAGGGACACCTCCCACAAGCTCTGGTTGTTGAAAGCCCCATCCAGCCTGGCTTTGAACACCTCCAGGGATGGGGTAGCTGCGATTTCATCCACATTTCCCATCCTGGAATGACATGGAAGTTTGACAATCTTGCTATGCTGTGACATGGGAACAGAGTGCAACAACGGCCATAGCTTGTGAGCTCCATGAGGTGGAAGCTGGGGTGCCAAATGAGTTGTGCAGATGTGGGACAGTTCTGGAAGCAAAAAGCCCTCACTTGGGTCATTTCTGGACACGACTGCTCTGTGTGAGGGCTTGTTGCATTTAGAAATGACCATCCGAGCGCAAAACTCGTTCTTCCACGCAGCCATAAGCCCTCACCACGCTGGGCAGCGCCTGCGCTGTGGGGGATCTCGGGATTCCTAAACAAACGCTCTACGCGATCGTCCCATTGAGCCGCGCCAGCTCGGGAGGCGCGGAAGAGCGACCGAACACGTGTGGCGCGCGCGCTACCCTTTGCGCATGCGCAGCCGCCCCGCCCCACGTGACCCTCCCATATGACCCAGTGACGCGAGGCGGGAGGGGGAAGAAGGAGGAGGGGGTGGGACCGGACGGCGCGGGGAGCTCGGGAGCCCCGGCCCGGTCTCCGGCTCGGAATGCACCGCAGCGCTTGGGAACATGGCCCGGCGGAGCCCGCTGCGCAGCGGCGCGGGCGGTCACGGTACGGGCGGGACTGGGCCTGCTGCGGGGGCATGTGCTCGGTTCCCTGAGGTGGGAGGGGGCTAGAGCGCCCCCCTGGAGGCGGGGCGGAGCTCAAGCGCCCCCTGACGGTGGGGTCGGGGTTGAGCCCCTCCGCGCGGCGGGGTTGGGTTAAAGCATCCCCCCTAGAGGCAGGGGTAGGGGTTAAGAGCCCCTTTCACGGCGGGGCAGGGGCTGGAGTGCCCCCTAAATACGCGGTAAGGGTAGGGCGCCTCCCTCGCGGTGAGGTAGGGGGAAAGCGCCCCCCCTAGAAGCACGTTAGATCCCCCCGGCAGCGGGGTTTGTGTAGGGCGCCCCCTAGAGGCGGGGTAGGTGTACAGTGACCTCCTAGAGGCAGGGTAGGGGTAAAGCGCCCTGTAGAGGCAGGATAGGGATGCAGCGTCCCCCTCGCGGCGGGGTAGGGGTATGGCGCCCCCTGGCAACGGGGCGGGGCTTGGAGCCGCCGGGGCAGAAGGCGGAGGGGGGGGTGCATCCCCGGGGGTCCTGGCCCCTGCTTGGTTCCACCCCCCGCTCAGTCCCGCTGACCCCCAGCCATGGGACAAGACCACGGGCTCTTCACGCCAGGCCTCCATCTCGGAGCACCCGTGGGGAGCAGCTGGGCCGGTGCCTCAGCGGGACGTGGGGTGTTTGTGCCCCTTTCCCGGTCCTGGCCACCCGTTACAGCGTTACTGGGGGCTCTACAGCTGCTCTGTGCCAAGCGCTGTGCAGGTGCCCAGTGCCGGCGCCCAGCGGTGTTTGAGCCATTGGGAATGCGAGGCTGCTCCCTCTCAGAAGTCAGCTCCCCTCAGTCCTCACTGTGCCAGGCGCCCGGTGATGAGGATGCTTCCAGGCGCTGGTTTGAGCCATGGCAGGGAATTAAACCACACTGGCAGCAGGTCCAGCGTCCTTCCGCGGCAGGACAGTGAGTTACGGTGTGGGGAGCCCCACGCTCTGCGCTTGTGCTGCTGTTCTAAGAGTGACTGGTGCTGTAAGTTAAGGCATTGTGGGGGCACAAAAAGGGGTTGAAATACAGCTTTTTTAACACTTGCAGCTATCATACATTTAAATAGCACAAATATTGGGATATTTGCCAGTAAACCTTGGAAGAGAAGCCCACAATATGCTCTCCTTCCTTTGTGCTGCTCCCCAAGTTCTTTGTGCGTGCACAGGAGTTTCTTCTCCCCCAGGCTTTGTCTCCTCCTTCCTGAGGCTTCCGTATGTGACAGCCCAGTGTTGCAGGGGACAGGGAACAACCGGCTGAGCAGCCTTCCCTGGACAAATACCTTTGCTTGCACAATGAGTGGGAAAGGAAAGAAAAGGGAATTTCAGTCACTTGGTGAGCATTAGCTTTAATGTCACCTGGAATGTGGTGTTTGGAGGGGAGATGGAGATCCATTGTAGGCTGTTACAGATGGTTTTCATCCCAAAAGTGTTTAAAAAGGGACTTGGGGAAGGGGCAGCATTGAGCGTTTGACCTGCATAGAGTCCATCTGTCTGGGCAGTCTGCTGTCCCACTGCCTCCTGTTCTGGTGCTGCAGAAAGCAGCTTTTCTAGCCCATCGCTTGCACTCAGCTACCCGGGAGCAGGGAGCGGGCCAGAGCAGCGCCGAGACGCCAGAGTTGCCACGTGGGCAGAAGAACACAGTCCCCAAGCAGCTGCTGGGAAGGCGCAGCGTTGGGAAGCAGCTGTTCCTCCATCGAGAGCCTTTTAGTTCCTCCCACTGCAAGCCCCATTCAAACACATCCCTTATTGAACAAATCCCATGTAGATCCCAAGAGCAGTCGGATCCATCAGAAAAAACTTTAGATAAAAGCAGTGTTTGTGGCTTTGTCCTGCGCTCCAGCTACTCAGCAAAGCCTCCTTAGTGGAAACCCCTCTGGTACAGGATATCGTGCAGATATGGGCATGAGGCAGCAGTGACAGACACTGGGATGCAGTGTGGAATAGCATCCCTTCTCGACTCCCCTGGAAATGCTCTCATGTCCCATAAGTGCGTTTAGCCTGTCTGAAACCAGAGCACCATGGGCTCTATCCCCTTCCCTGCCTGCTCCTGACTCTGTCCCTCAAAACAGCGGTGTCTGTTTAGTACGGGCTAACCTGCACGTGTCCCGATAGCTGGCACATTTGTGTTTGTCGAGAGAGAAGTCAAAGTGTCTGTGGTTCGTTAACTCTGGTATAATTATGTCCTTTCCTGTGACTGTTACTGTTGGTGGGAATACTCAGACTTCTCCTCAGGATGGCTGCATCCAGGAGCCGGTGCCTGGCTGGGAGCTGTCAGGAACATAAAGTACTGGTCGTAGGAAACACTTGATACCTGAGCTGGCAGCTGCGTCAGCGAGTGAACAGTTGCAGGATGGCTTAGCGTGGCTGTCACAGAGCTGGGCTCTGCTGGGGAGTGAGGGAACGGAGGGCGAGGGATCAGCAGTGAGGGTATCAAGAGGAGAGTGCTTCCTTGCCAGGCTGGGACAAGTGGGGTGCCCTGAGGAGCCTCCAGTGCTGTGCCTGTGGAGATGAGGATGGTTACCAGGTGAGTACCCACTGGGGGTATCATCCCTGCCCAGTGCTGGCAGGACATGTCCCGGCCACCCTGAGCCATCTCCCTCGCTGCGCGTGGGGCATTGCAGTGAGTGGATTTTGGCCCCCTGATGTGAGTTGCTCCCCACCTTGTGCTGCCTGTCAGCTTCCCTCTTTGTGATCTTCCTGCAGACTTTGATTCTCGGAAGAAAAGAAAAGTGGCAGAGATCTACCAGGCTCTGGACAGCGACCCGATCGACGTGGCCGCGCTGCGGCGCATGGCCATCAGCGAGGGCGGGCTCCTGACCGACGAGATTCGTTGCAAAGTGTGGCCAAAGCTGCTCAGTGTTAATACGGATGAGCTGCCCCCTCTTCCAGGTATGGAACAGCCTGGGCTCAGGTGTGATGGAAGAGTGGCTCAGTGATCTCTGCATGCTGCAGGAGGGGCTGCAGAGATAAAGCATGTGCTTTCGGACCTGCCTGGTCCCAGTGTGCACCAGGGCATTCCCCACCAAGCTTGCATGCAAAGGGGAGTCATGCTGCAGCACCTGTGCCACAGCTTCACACGCTGCGTTGTGCGAAAATGGCAGATTTGGGAATACACAGCTTCTAAAAACAGAGCTCCCCTTGTGCCATGAGGGTGGTGTTAAATCTAGTGATGGCAATGAGTTTGCTTTGGATGCAGTCGGTGTGGCCCTGCAGGTGGCTGCTTGTGCAAGTTCAGCTGCAACAGGACATATCCAGCTTAGCTTTCGTTGCCCATGTGGAGAGGGGGGTGTGCTGAGCTCCAGTGTGGCTGAAATGCTGCCAAGGTCTCTTCCCAGTGGGATGAGCACTTTGTGGCATGCAGCACATGTGGTGTTTGGTAAGAGCAGGAGCAGGGAAAGTGACCTTCCTGACAAGGTACCTGCAGGATTTTTAAGACTGAGTGATGTGGAGCTTCAAGTGCCACAGCTTTTACAATCACTGTTTCCAGGACAGATTATGTTGTTGTTCCTGAATCTGTGGCGGTTCAAAAGTGTGCATCCCCCCGCAGCCAAGAGCCGGATGATGTGTGATGATCAGAGCTGCTGGAAGATGACATTTAATTTCACCTGATGGCGTAGATAGCTCAGTGTGCCAGCAAATTATTTTCTTTTCTGTTTTAATCATCTTGGTTACCTGTGGTTGGGTTTTCTTCTGGATTATTTCTATTTAATAAGCTATTCTTTGTGGTTTCCACAGTGTATGGTGCCTCACTGCTGCTGAGAATGCTTTGAACTCTGCAGCAAAATTGTGGAGCAAAGGTGTTTCCAGGAATGCTGGGAGTGGTGTCAGATTAAGGACTTTTATCTTACGCTGTTTAAAGAGGCAGGAGTCTTGTTTCTGGCACTGAGGTGCCCTTGGAGTCAGAATGCATGGCTGAGCAAGGGACAGGGTTGGCGTGTGATGCGTGAGAACAGGGCGGTGTGTCTGTGTCTGTAGCCCCAACCTCCTGCCCTCAGCGGGATGTCTCCTGGCTCCCTTGCCCAGCTCTCTTCCTGGTACTTTTGCACTACTCAGTTAATCCTCTTTCTCTTTCCTCAGCAGGAAAGGAGCTGCGAGAGGACAATAAAGATTACCAGCAAGTGTTACTGGACGTACGGCGATCCCTGCGCCGCTTCCCACCAGGTGAGAGGGGATTCTTCTCTCCTTGCTCTGCGGGGTTCTGGGCTCAGACCTTTTCAGGGAGGTTGCAATGGGTGGTGCTCCATTGCTCTGAGTGCCTGGTTCTAGAAAGCCTTTTTCTTGTGAGCTGACGGGAGCTTCCTCATGCGGTGCTGCTGTGGCTCTCAGTTTCCTGTGCTACAGCTAGAGGTTCCACAAGCTGACTCTGTTGAATACTTAAAGTGCTGAGAGGCCCAGATCCTTTGTGCCCCTCACCTGTTGTGACCAGGGTGAGATTCGGAGAGGTAGAACGCTGGACAAATGTTCCATTTGCTGTGGTTTATTTTAGACTGTAGTTTAGCTCCAGTTTGTCCACGATTTAAATAGTGTCTGATGTAAAACAGTCTCAGAATCAGATTCAAGCACCAAATTTAAGAGAACTCTGCCCTTTTAGAAGTAAACTGTTCCTGCAGTTGTTCGGTTCCAATGAGTGGCTGCTGCCTCACTGTGCTATTTATAAAAGCAGATAGCAGAGGAGTCGTTCATTCCGGCCAGGATCTGCTTCCCCCTTGTGCTGCTTTTATTTTGCATAAACAGTTCACAGAACGATGGAATGTCCTGAGTTGGAAGGGACCCACAAGGATCATCGAGTCCAGCTCCTGTCCCTGCACAGGACAACCCCAACACTCACACTATGTCTGAGGGCATTGGCCAAATGCTTCTGGAATATTGCCAGGCTTGGTGACTGCTTCCCTGGGAGCTGTTCCAGTGCTCCACCACCCTCTGGAGGAAGAACCTTTTGCCTGATGTTCAACCTAACCCTCCCCTGGCACATCTTCCTGCCGTTCCCTTGGGTCCAGAGAGAAGAGCTCAGCGCCTGTGCCTGCTCCTCCTCCTCCCCTTGTGAGGAAACAGTAAATGGCTATGAGGTTCCCCTCGTTCTCCTCTTCTCCAGGCTGAACAGACCCAGTGACTTCAGCCTCTCATGATATGATTTCTCCGCTAGACCCTTCACCAGCTTTGTGGCCTCCTCTGGACACTCTCCAGTAGTTTTATGTCCTTTTTATACTGCGGCACCCGAAAGTGAACACAATATTCGAGATGGGGCCTCACCAGTGCAGAGCAGAGCGATTTGATTCCAAGTCTCTTTGAAGTGCAGACACTGTCCAAGCCTGATTCCTGAAGGATCTGCTCGTACAGATTTTTTTGCCCTTGAATGGCAGCCTCCTGCCTATTTTTAGACACATTAGTGATGTGGGGAAGAGGAGAACTTTGTCACGGCAGGGTCTCCGCTGGGACTCTCTGCTTGGCCTTTGGGCATTTGTCTGTTGACAAGGGTTGCCAGGAAGTTCCTGCAGCTGTACGTGGCAGGAACAGTGTTTTCTTGGTGACATCCTGTCCCTAAACACGTGCCATCAGCAGGGGAACGATACCCAGTTGTGGCAACAGAGGCCTCGCGATCTGATGCAGCTGGCACAGATTCTGTGAGAACGGGTCCTGTTTAATTTTTTCCAGAACCCTGGGGAAATTAAAAATTATTAAAACGTCCGTAGCAGTGCTGGGTGTGCAGTGCAATTCCCTCTTCACAGCCCTGTGCAAACAGCAGTAAACCTGGTTCCTGTCCTCCTCGGTGCCTCCCTTGAAGGCAGGGGCATCACAGCTGCAAGGATTAAACACCCTGACAACTGGCCGGCTTCTCCTTGGCCATCAGAGTTTTAAAGGGTGGGATTAGGACTTGGGATGCTTTTCTTCCTAGTTTTACCCCTTCCCCTTTCCACCACAGCCCTTGGGACCAAGCAGGTTGGTAAATGCACGGGTCCTCTCCTCACATGCCGCAGCCATGCTCGCTGACATGGCAGGCAGTGGTAGGTGACAACGCCCATCCCACTGCCACCTGGTGCTGTCCCCACAGGGATGCCGGATGACCAGAGGGAAGGGTTGCAGGAGGAGCTCATCGATATTATCCTCCACGTCCTGAAGCGCAACCCCCAGCTGCACTACTACCAGGGCTACCATGACATTGTGGTCACCTTCCTCTTGGTGGTGGGGGACAGACTGGCCACGGCTCTGGTGGAAAAGCTCTCGACGCATCATCTCAGGTACTCAGTGAGCACAGCTGGAGGAGAGGAGCCACCTGCATATCCTCGAGCCCTGGGGGCACCTATGCGGGTGGAAGAGGAGCCTGGAGGGGGAGCCTTGGGTGCTGTGTCCATAGCCGGAGGGGTGCTATGGGAGAGCAGTGTGACCACGTGATAAGCTTTGCAGGGAGTTGTGCTCTGAGAAAGGGATAGTTGAAGGCTGCCAGTTAATTTGTAGCATCTCTTGAAGCTGAAAAAGCCAATGTGTGTGCATTATTCATAGTTCTCTGGCCGTCTCTGCTATCAGGGCCTGCATGGCTCCTGAAGGCTGTCTCAGCACAGTCCTCCTGCTTTGCCTGCGGCAGCCCTGGATGACATGGTCTGTGCCAGCAGGGTTCTGAGTCCTCAGGTCAAGCGACTCCTGAAATAAGGACTAGCCTTGGGCTGGGGAGTGGTTTGGACGGATTCTCCCTCCTCTCCCAGACAGGGCGTTAGGTTTTGGGTGCTGGGAAAGCTTTATGGTTCACACGTGCACTGCAGCAAAATAAGAAGTGTCAGCTGACACCAGCATGACTGTCTGGGTCGGGGTTTTCTGTGTGGATCAGCCGTGTGTGTCCCAGATAAGTAGGAAAAGGGGCTGTCCCAGACGGGCAAACTCCTGGGGGCAACCCTGCCAGCAAAGCTGTTTGGTGTGAGTGTGTTTCTTTACCTCCCTGAAGGTGGAGCTCACCAGCATGGTTGCTTGACAGAGCTTCTTTTATATCTTCCTTCAGGGATTTTATGGACCCAACGATGGACAATACCAAGCACATTTTAAATTATCTGATGCCCATCATAGAGCGGGTGAACCCGAAGGTGCATGACTTCATGCAGAGGTAAGCACACGTCCCCTTGGAGCCTGCTGGCTCTGCTCTTCCAGTCTTGTATTACAGTTCATGGGGTCTTTTGCACCGGCGTGTCCCCAGCTTCCCAGTGGCTTCCTTGTAATGAGCTAGCAGCCAACGGTGACAGCCCCAAGCCATGTGGCACTCTGCTTCCAAGCAGACAAAAGCCGTGCTTCCTGGCCTGAGAGCTTTTAGGCAGCATTGTCTTCACCCCAGCACTCTGGGTCCATATGGGACAGGCTGGGGGTTGTGGAGCTGTCACCGTGCTGTAGGTTGTTGCTAGTTCTGCGAGTCATTCCCAGGCTGTACACTAGAGACACACAAACGTGTCCAGGCAGATTAAAGCCAAAGCAGGAAGGTAAGTGGGAAGGTTCAGCCCAGAGTCCTTTTGTGGGCAAGTGTCTGTTGCATTTTGTGACCAGGATGTCTGTGGGTACCAAGCTTGCTTAGAAACTCCCAGAAGTCAATAAGCCTTTAGACTTGAAAGGAATCTGAAAATTTGTGCTGCATGATGTCCAGTGTCCTGAGGTCAGCATGCAGACCGTGGCATGGGACAGCACACAATCAGGTTCTCCTCAAAGCAGGCAAATTTGGTCTCTACTGTGGACCCTGCTGGATGCGAGATGGGTAGCACTTTGCCTTGGGGTTCTATCCGAGGTGCAGTGCATGGGTTTGGACTGAGCTTTGAATGCTGATAGCCAGGTCTGTCTCCCCTGCCAGGCATGGAATTGTTGTGCCGGGATGGCCCAGGAGCACTGCAGCACTGATTCCAAGCTGATGGTGCTGGCTGGTCTAACAGCACTTTCTCTCTGCGCAGTGCGGAGGTGGGGACCATCTTTGCTCTCAGCTGGCTGATCACCTGGTTCGGGCACGTTTTGTCTGACTTCAGACACGTTGTGCGATTATATGACTTCTTCCTGGCATGTCACCCGCTGATGCCCATTTATTTCGCTGCTGAGGTAGGTGTGGGGCTGGGGTGTTAACTGAACCGTGTGAGATATTGGTATTTTGGAGACACAGAAGGGGACCAGCAGTGCTGCTGCTGTCCTAACTGCACCCTACGCTGCACAGGACCCTGAGGCCAGTGATTGCAGAGGGCATTTACGGTCCCAGGTTTCTCAGAGAAGTATGGGGGTGTCCAGATCTTCACACTGTTCTCGTTGAGTGCCATGGAGGTGATGTAACCTTCTGGTTTTCTTTGCTGTCCTGTGCTGGCCCTGCTGATGGGCACTTGCTGGGGTGCTGGGGAGCCCACCTGGCTGGGGGCAGGCCTGTGCTCTGCATCCATCTACACTTTTGGGAAGTCTAAACAGATCTCTGAGGGCAAGCCACAGTGTTGAGCCCTGCTGAGGTTCTGCTCCTGTCTCTGACCTGCTCGTAGCAGGCTGTGCTCAAAAGAGACACGTAACTACCCAGGAAGGGGCTTCCCACAGCCTCAGAGTCTCGGGAAGGGTCTGGCATTTCTCTTCCCAGACGAGGAATGTTTTGCTGCAGTGTGTCCTCTTGAGGAAGGGCAGGTCTTGCAGCTGGGAGTGAAATGTTTTTCTCTTCTGGCTCCAAAGTGAGTGCCAGTGAGGGCCAAGGAGTCATCCCCGCTTCCCCAGCTGTCCTCAGCGCTCTCGCTCCTCTCTGCAGATCGTGCTGTACCGGGAGCAGGAAGTTCTGGACTGCGAGTGCGACATGGCCTCTGTCCACCACCTCCTGTCCCAGATCCCACAGGACCTTCCTTACGAGACTCTGATCAGTAGAGCTGGGGACCTTTTTGTCCAGTTCCCACCATCCAAACTGGCCAGGGAGGCGGCTCAGCAGCAGACTCAGCGGTGAGTGCAGGATGGCCCATGTGCCCGCATGTTCTCTACATCCACTTGCCAGGGCTTGGTTTCTCGTGAAGTTTTCCTCCCTGGCAGGAGGCTGGTTCCAAAGGGACACTCCTTGACCAGTTTCTTCTCTTGCAGAACTGCGGCTTCCACTTTTAAGGACTTTGAGTTGGCATCAGTGCAGCAGAGACCAGACACTGTGTTGAGGCAGCGCTTCAGGGAGCGACCCCGAGGAGAGGAGCGGACAAAATCAATCTTGACAAAGCCAAGGACCAACCGCTTTGTCAAGCTGGCAGTGATGGGGCTGACGGTCGCGCTGGGAGCAGCTGCCCTGGCTGTGGTGAAGAGCGCACTGGAGTGGGCGCCCAAGTTTGAACTGCAGATTTTCCCCTGATGCCAGAGGAAGGGCCTACCCTGTCACCACATCCTTCCCTGGTGGGAAGGGGTGATGTTTGATGAGAGGACTTGTCCAGAAATTACCTGTTTAAAGATTATTTTTTGTATTCTTGCTGCGTCCTGTGACGCTTTTGGCCTTTGCAACAGAGACTGATGGGAACCAGCCCAGCAGGATTGTTCCCCACACCAACGCTCACCTTGTGCTCTCCTCCCCGTGCCGGGACAAGCAGATGGACACTGCCGCCAACTCGTGAGGAACCGGAGCTGCGGACAAGCCAGGCTCTTTGGCTGTACACAGGTGACTGTACGAGTGGAGAGCTGTGCGTAGGCTATGCCAAAACGACCGCACATTCTCTGTTGGGAGTACTTGGAGGGAGCAAGGGCAGATCCTTGCCAGGAGGAGAGTGTCGTTGCAGGGTTTGGCCTGGGTGTGTTGGGTCAAGGGACTGTTACACTCCTGAAGAAGCAGGAAGCCCTTTGGCTCTTCACTGCCGTGTGCAAGGCTGCTGGTGCTCCCCATGTGCACTCAGCTTTGCAGGTGGTCTGACCTTTCCCTTTGCTGCAGGGACCCTCTGAGTAGAACCACATCTCTCAGAAACCCCTACCAGTGCCCTGCCGCATGGTTATCTCCAGTGTGTGACACTCTATGGCTCCTTTCGCTTCCTCATCTTCGCAGCTAGATCTGTTTACAAGAGTGAAGGGCAAGGACAGGAGCAGATCCTGTCTGCTGCCAGAGGGAGCACAGCTCTCAGTCGCGGGAGCTCCTTTCCTGGCAGTAGCGTGGTTGTCTCAGGTCAGCGAGGTGAGGGACAAGTGCCGCTCACCCTGCCTGAGGTATGATTGCATCACCATAGAGTGAGCGGCACCATAAACACCCGCTGCTGACTTCCACAGCTCTGGAAGCAGGGTCTAATGTGGAGAAAGGCCTTTTTTACCTTGTGAAGCTCTTCGTGCAGGACAGAAGTCATTGCGGTAGGAAGTCTGTCTTAAATCACCCCCACGATCGTCCATCTGCATCACCCCTCAGAATAACGCACGTGAGGGGCTTTCCCGGAAAGGCCACCTGACCCTGCATAGCTACTGTTTCCCACCCAGTCCTGTTAACGGTCCCAGTGCTTCTTGCCCTCCGAGCTCAGCAGCGAATCTTGGACAATTCCCACTGAGACGAAGCCAATAGACACTGTATGCCTCTACCTCTCCCCTGAGCTGCTAAACCTCCCGCAAGTGCCCTTACCTGTTCATTACAGCTCCCACTCCGCTCCCTGCATTGCTGTCTTGTGCCCAAAGCCATCCGTGCCATGCCCAGGGGCTGCACACCTGGAAATCAGGGGTTGGTTGAAGCGTTGTGGATTTTGGGATCAAGAAGAAAATTCATGCCTTGCAAAGCTCAGCACCCTCTTGTCCCAGTCCCTGCCTGTTGGTTCAGAATCACCTCTGGGGAGGGTCTGGGTTGCCTCATGGGCCTTCTCTCTAGGAAGGGCTGTGCCTTTTAAGCTGTCAGGCTGACTGGAGGGCGTGCGGGCATTCATCCCACCTGACCCACATTTCTATAGAGCTCTGAGTAGCAGAGTTTCCTTTGCTTCTGCAGGTTGAGAGCTAGAGAGTGTCAATCTGCTCTGGCAGAGACAGGGCAGTGAGACCTGGTCCCCTGCCCCTCGCTGGTGCCAGGGCTGCCTACACCACCAGTGAGAGCCAGGGGCTGCTCAGGGGTCTCTTCACAGCGTAGCTGAAGGCAGAGCCTGTTGCTGGCCCTCGGCACCTCCCTGGGGCCGCAGCAGCACAGGGCAGAGGGCTGGCTGACTTAGCACTTTAGAAATGGGTGGGGCAGGAGAGTCTGTGGTGACCGGAGGTTCTGGGAGCCCTCCATGCTTCCCCAGTGGAGGGGAGGTCCCTGTGCCCCCCACACTCTGGCCATGATGCACTTTAGTTCTTGCGGTGTTCCCAGGGGAGGATGGGCCTGGGAGGAGACGGTCGCTTCGGGTGCTTCAGTTGCTCTGTGCACACACTTACACACACGGATTTGTACAAACCCTAGAACTGTAAAATAAAGAGTTACTAAATACGCTTCCTTCCCTCCTCATGCCAGCGTGAGGCTGGGGCTGCCACATCTCTTATGGCATCCCGTGGTTCGGAGCTGGCACATCCCCTGATGGTCACCAACCCACGTGGCCTCATGTCTGGCAGAGACGTGTTGTGGGAAGAGAAGCAGGAGCGGAGCCAAACGGCGCTTTCATGCCCCTGTTGCTGTTCTCCGATCTGCCTGCCTTTGGTGAAACGCCAGGACTTCCACGTGTCAGCAGCTCTCCACGGCGTCCCCGCATCAGCGGACAGAGGAGAGCTGGAAATATCCTGACCTCCCAGCCCCTTTTGCACCCTGGGCTGGTGCCCGGCTGCGGGAGGAGATCCCGGGCACGGTGCCTGTCAGACACCACTTCGCCTGTGCAGCCTCCAGCAGCCGGGCACACTCCGCTGAGCCAGGTGACGAGGCTGAGTTGGGCACAAGGCTGGCGGCTGTGTTCACCAGATCGTGCTGGCACTGGGTTTGGTCGATCGTGGCCTTGTCTCCAGGAGTGGTTTTCTCAACAGCTCCCAAATCCAACACAGTCAGAGGCCTGGAGGGGATGGAGGGTGGCAGCTGGGAGCTCAGCAGGACTTGGGGGGCATAGAGGGAGCAAGGCTGGGGTTTTACAGTGGAGGAGAGCCCAGGGAGCCAGCAGAGCACCGTTCCTTGCAGCGTGTGCTTTCTGTGGTAAAGTAATGCCCAGCTTTGGCACGTTGCTGGGGTGTGTGCCCAGCCCAGAGCACGGACAGTGAGTCTAGCACAAGCGGAGGGTTTAAACCACCCACCAGCCTCTCCTCCGCTGGCACAGGGACTCTGCAGAGAAAACAGCCCACAAGGAGCTGGGTCTGGAGCCCCGGGGTTCTGGGAGCAGCTGAGGGATGTGGAGGGGGGTGGGGTTTGAGGTTGTGGTGTACAGGTCAGCTCCCCCGTGCCCCCAAAATGCCACGGCGAGATGCACCTCGTGCAGGATGCAAGCAGGGGGTGCCTCTCCGGAGGGAGGCAGTGTTTTCAGAGTGTTTTACCTTCCAGATGAGGGGGGCCCAAGCTCCGTGGGGTGAGCCCCCTCCCTGTCCCCATCGGGACTGGCCCCACTACAGTTCTCGCAGAAGAGGTGGACGTAGGAGAAGACCCCATACGACCTCCTCTGTGCCACGCTGGGCCCGTGGCCGCAGCTGCAACCCAGCTCCGCGCCTGGGGGGCACAGGAAGGTCGGAATGGGCCGTGGGGAGGGCAATGGGACCCTAACTTGCACCCGCAGCACCCGCGGGGCTGAGCCAGCTGCTGCCCTCCCCACAGGGTGCAGGGCAGGGGACAGGCACCAGTGCTGTAAGCAGCCCCCATGCAGGAGCCGTTGCCCGTTTTGGGGAGCACCAGGAGGGACTCAAGAGCTTCCCCCTCCCCTCTAACACAGGGCTCTGTCTCAGCCAGCAGGACCCGACTGGGGCAGTGATGCCAAGGGCACAACCTCGGCGTGACCGAGTGCATCGCTGCCCTCATTCCAGTGGGGCTTCCGTGTGGGATGGAGGAAGGGACCCTCCACCCTGCACCGAGGGGACCTGCCCCTCCTGGGCCGCATCCAGCCCGGCACGGCCCCCGCGCCGTGTTGGCAGGATCAGGCCCGACATCAGGCCACCGCAGCCACCCAATCGCCGGCGCGGGGGAAGGAGGGGCGGGGGGTGGGGGGAGGGATGCGGGGGCTGCTGCCTTGCGGGGCCGCGGCCGCCGCGTCTCCTCTGCCGCCCCGGTCTGTCCTCCTGCCCAAGGATGGGACAATCCTATGGGAACTCAGCCCCTGGCAGGATGGGTGCGGGGTGGGGGATGCATGTGGAAATGTCAGCCCAGAGGAGGGTGAGGACGGGGACCAGGACCGTTTCGGTGCCAGCTGTGGGACTGAATAACGTCCTGCACCGGAGCGGCCTCGTGGGGGGAGCACGCTGCCCGCAGCACCGGCTGTGCCCCAGCCCCCGTGCCCTGGCACTGAGGACACGCTCCCCTCCTACATCCCTTCTCACCTGCAGGGGTCTGGGGGTGGTAGCTTGGTGCTGCCAGGGTTTAGAGGAGGCTCGCCCTGGGGACCACCCTAGTGCCCATCACTTGGTCTCCCCCAGGCTGCCCTCATCCTGCATTCCCCATGCCCCATTCAGGCTCTCCCTTGCCCCTCTGCCCCCCAGTCCCTGCTTACCTCTGGGGGGCAGAGTCCTTAGCAGATCCTTCCCCAGCCCAGCTCTGTCACCAACCATGGTCCCTCTGCTCTCGTTGTGCCCAGAGGGGATCCCATGGCACCACCCATGCGTGGGCAGCCAGCCCCCGGCTTCAGCACAGCCCTGGCACTGTCCTCATTGCTTGGCCATGGTGTGGTAGGGAGCTGTGCCAGACTGTGAGTGAGTGGGCAGAGTGAGGCTGGGGAGCTAGCGAGATGCTGTGTGCTGCCACTGCGCGGGATGGAGCCAGGCGTGTGGTGGGAACATGTTTGTGTGCCTGCTTGGGCAATGCCGGACACCAGGCAGCGGGGTTCGGTATCTTTATCAACAATCTGGATGAGGGGATTGAGTGCATCCTTAGCAAGTTTGTGGATGACACTGAGCTGGGTGGGAGTGTAGATCTACTTGAAGGAAGGGAGGCTCTGCAGAGGGATCTGGGCAGGCTGGATCCATGGGCTGAAACGAATAGGATGAGGTTCAATAAGGCCAAGCGCAGGGTCCTGCACCTGGGACACCACAAACCCATGAAGTGCTCTACAGACTTGGGGAAGAGAGGCTGAAGAGCTGCCTGGCAGAGAAGGACCTGGGGGTGTTGGTTGACAGCCGGCTGAACATGAGCCAGCAGTGGCCCAGGTGGGCAAGAGGGCCAATGGTATCTTGGCCTGTGTCAGAAACAGCATGGCCAGCAGGAGCAGGGAGGTGATTGTGCCCCTGTGCTCAGCGCTGGTGAGGCCGCACCTCGAGTGCTGGGTTCTGTTCTGGGCCACTCACTACAAGAAGGACATTGAGGGGCTGGAGCATATCTGGAGGAAGGCAACGGAGCTGGTGAAGGGGCTGGAGAACAAACCCTACAAGGAGCAGTTGAGGGAACAGGAGTCGTTTAGCTTGGAGAAGAGGAGGCTGAGGCGAGACCTCATCACTGTCTACAAGTGCCTTAAAGAAGGTTGTAGCAAGGTGAGTGTTGGTCTCATCTCCCAAGTGACAGGACCAGAGGAAATGGCCACAGGTTGCGCCAAGGGAGGTGCAGACTAGACATTAGGAAAATTTCTTCACTGAAAGAATACTCAGACACTGGCAAAGGCTGCCCAGGGAGCGGGTGGAGTAACCATCCCTGGAGGTGTTTAAAAGATGGGTAGATAAGTAGGGATCTGGTTTAATAGCAGACAGGTACAGTTGGACTCAATGATCTCAAAGGTCTTTTCCAACCAGGCAATTCTATGAGTCTGTGATCCTGTTCTACGATTCATCGGGCACTGAACACCAGGCACTGGGCATCAGGCACCAGGCCCCCCATGGCCCCAGCCCATGGCGAGGTCTGGAGAGCAGCAGTGGTGGCTGGCGAGCTGGGATCATGGCCAGGCCAGAGCTGCAGGTATCCCTGCTCCAGGCCGAGCCAGACAGCATCCCATGGCCAAGGGCTGCTGTGCCCCCATGCCAGGTCATCGCCACTCCCACAGCTTTGGAATTGCAATCGGAGCACCCCAGGGCGGGTGCTGGGGGGGGTCACTGAAGCACGGCCACCCCCACCTCCATCCCCCGGAGACAGCCCAGTCCCCAGCATCACCCGGGAGCCGTCACGGTGGGAGCGGCTGGCGGTACCCAGGGATGCTCAGGGCTCCCCTTGTTGCCGTGGCAACAGCTGCAGGCAGAGGGGGTGAGGCTGTGATGCAGGCAGTGCTGGGACTAGCGCCTCGGTCCCGTCCCCCCCGGCTGGGGCTGAGTGGGCTGTGGGGCTGAGTGGGCTGTGGGGCTCCAAAGAGCAGGTGGAGCACACAGGGAGCACACGTGCACAGGGAGCTGCACACACACAGACATATGTGTGCGCACACACACGCTCACCCCCCCAGCAGCACGGCACTGCTCCCAGGGACACCCAGCCCACTCTGTCTGACGAGGGTGAACCCTCCCCAGGGTTGGAGGGAGCCCACAGGAACCAGGGCTAAGGGTGGGAGCTGTGGGCTGGAGAGGGAGCAGAGGATCGGAGTGGGAGCCCATGGACCAACATGGGAGCCTATGGATCAGGGTGGGAGCCCATGGACCAAGGTGGAACCTAGGAACCCACATCCCTGTGCAAATGCCGCATCCTTGGGAGCCGCAAATGCCGCATCCTTGGTAGCCACACATGCCCCTGGGAACACCATATCCCTGTGGGATCCCAAATCCCTCGGGGAGGAGCAAAGCAGCGCAGGAGAAGCCGGAGCCGTGGGCAGCAGACCAACACACTTTATTCCATAGTCACAACAGTCGGGATAACCGTTGGCGAGCTCCCACAGAGCCAGAGCTTGGCCACGACGCACCATCCTGGGATGGGATGGGGGCCAGGGTTGCCCCTCAGCTAAAATCCTACTTCTCCAAGACAACAGATACAGGAACCCTTCACTAACACGACACTACAAAGGTGACCCCGAGCGCTGGCGCCCATCCGCAGGCTGCGCCGGGGCCCCACTGGCTCTGGGGGCCCCCGGCCCACTCGGCCGCCACCGGGGCGGCTTCTTCCTGAGAGAGGTTTGGTTTATTATTATTATTAGTCATTTATTATTACTGTTATTATTATTATGATTCGCTTTGTCTCAAGTGATGACAGGATGTCGCACGCGCACGCACACACGCTCGCACACGCACACCAGCCAGCACCGGGGAGGTGGGGGCGCAGCGGGAGGGGGGGCCGCACGCTGGGGGGGGTCTCTAAGCACTACAACCACACGGCACGGAAAATCCACCACTGTCCACAACAGTTCTGCCCTGACAAACACACCCAGCGAGTGTCGAGGAGGGAACAGGAGGGGGACGGGGAGGGATGGGGACGAAGCGGATGGTGTTGTGCTTGTGGCCGGGGCTGGGGGAGCCCCAGCTCTGGCTCTGGTTCCGGCGTTGACCCAGAACCTGCTCCTGAGGAAACGTTTTGCCTGACAGGCCATGGAGGGAGCACCCCAGCCCATGGGTGATGCGCAGCACCCAGGGGACTGCAGGGACCCCAGGCCACCTGCTGAGAACCAGAGATGCAGCCACGAACTGCAGAATGGGCAGAGCCTCACGTGTGACGTGACACCCTCACCGTGGCCTCAGGCCCTGCCCACACTCAGGGGCTTTGGCTTCCCCAGGGCTGAGGATGGAGAGCAGGTGGGCAGCAGCCTCGACACCTTTCCCCAAGGCCCCTGTCCTGAGAAGGCACCGAGGTGCTGGGCAAGATCTGTGCACAGTGGGGTATCCCGGGACCCACCGGGACCCCCAAACCCGGCTCACGCACAGGAAAGGACTTGGGGTGCTCCTGGCGCGGGGCTGCCCAGGGATGAGAAGGCAAAGTTTGCCCTGGGCTGGTGGCATCGCAGCTCACCTGGTGCTGGTTTGGCTTTTCCAGTGTGGGTGAGGCTGGGTCGGTGGGAAACAAGGACAGGGATGCACTCTCTACGGGGAATACGTGTCTGATGCGTGACGCCTGCCTGGCTCCACAGGCTGGCACCCACACCGAGGCTACCGAAACTCCGGGGCTAACGTGACGGTGACACACACACACACGCACAGCTACCGCTACACACCGACACATCTACACTGGGGACGGCAGGCATCCAGTTGGTGCCCACAGTGGATGCCAAGACTGCCCGCGATGGGGCTGGGTGCTCCGAGCATCCCTGCTGAGGGCCTGGGGATACACCTCTCCCTGTGCCATGGTGTCTGTCCCCATGGCTTAGCTGGGGCTACACAGGTGTCCCACCCCCTGCAAGCCACCCTGGGGGGAATGCCAGGAGCCCGTGGGGGGATGCCCTTGCCCTGGCCATGATCCATCCAGCACCATGGCAACAGGCCGGCTTGGGTCAGCGTGTGACTGGGGGAACTAGCAGCCCCAAACCGGGCAGGCAAACCCTCGGAGCGGGCTCCCGCACACCCAGAGCCCTGGGGAATCAGGGGCATGGGGCACCTCAGCAGCTGCTTCACACAGCAGGCCCTACTGAGACAAGCACAGCTCCTCCGGGCGCTGCCAGCCCCTGCTTGGCACATCCTCAAGGGCTGGCAGCTCGAGGTGGCCAGGGTGTCCCCCAGCCATACCCAAGCGCAGCCCCTGCCCCCCAGTCACAGCCTGCGGCGCTGTGGCCACGTGCTCCCCTGCAGCAGGAGGAGGCAGCTCCTTCAGGAAGGAGCCATTAGGAAAAGCAAGGAAAAACCCGGCTGGAGGAGCTGCTGCAGCAGGACCTGAGCTGCTGGGAAGCTCCTTGGCAGCCCCTGCTTGTGGCAGAGCCGGCAGCGGGTGCGGCGCGCTGCTGTGAGCAGAACTGCGCTGGAGCATCGCCCATTGATGTCAGCTCTGCTGCTGCTCTCAGCCCCTTTTGGGGTGGTTGTTTAAGGCAGGTTTCCTACCAAATCCCTTCCCAGCCACCCCGCTTGCTCCCTGCAGCATCACCCACCTCTGCCTGGCACAGTGGGACCCAGCTCCATTGGCCACAGCAAAGCCAGCCTGGAGTGGGCACCACACAGGCACCAGCTCCAAAGCTAAAACTGGGGCAGGATGTGCTGGGAAGGGCTCAGTCATTCTGGGGTTCGGGGTGGCTCTGGGCACGGGCTGTCCCCATGGCACAGCTGCCTCCACACAACCGCCTGGCGAGAGGAACAACACAGCCTCCTGCATCCACGTGTGGATCACGTGCACGCAACTTTGCTCTTCCCAACCAAAGTCAGTGGTGGGGAGCGTGCACCGCAGGGAAAAGCAAAGACACTGAACCCCCAAAGCTGGGGACCCCCACAAAATGGGGCGCTGGGCAGTGAGGGCTCTGCATGGTTGTGCTGCCCCCAGCTGTGGCGCAGCTGGCTGGGGATCCTTCCCCAAGGGCTGTGACAAGGAAGAGGAGAAAATTGAAGCCGTGATTTAAAAGCAGGCAAAAAGCAAAAGGAATGGGCCATTCCTCAAGGAATAGGGATGGTGGGGTGGGCACCGAGAGCCGGGGGTGCTCCCATCGCCCCAAGAGCGGAGGGATCATGGGGCAGTGGCTGTTGGGGATGGGAACGGCCGAGAGCAGCTGTGGCCGGAACCGCAAGGGGAAGGAGCTGGGAGCTGACAATTGGATCCCAGTTGGATGCTCGTATTTCTCGGGCGAATCCCCGCGGTGGGCAGGCACGACCGGACAGACGGACAGACAAGGAGTGGGTGTGTGCCGGGGGGATGGGGTGAGCAAGGAGCTCTGCCTTCCAGCGCCTTCAAGGCAAAAATACCTGATTCCTGTATGTAAACAGCTGGTTTGGGGTTGGTTTTTTTGTTTTCTGGGGTTGGTTTGTTTTTTCTCTATGACCTGATTGTGGAACAAAATAAAAAAGAGAGCGTTACCTGCAGAGCGCGGGACTCAGTAGGTAAAGACCAAGTCCGAGATGCTGGACATGAGCCAATCCCCAGCTATCATCTCCGTCACCTCGGGCGTGCAATAGTCCGGGAACTCAAAATGCGAGGAGCCTCCCCGTGGGAAGAGGTCGTGGTCCTTGTCGAAGACGGACCAGTCCAGGGCCCCACAGGTGGTACTGGTGGGGGCTCGTGCGGGCAGGACCCCCAGCAGCTCTTCCTCCAGCTCCTCATCCGAGGAGCTGAAGGAGGAGGGAGGGGACCCAGCTGACATGGGAGAGGGGGACCCGCTCTCGGGGGACCTCGCTGGTTCGGGGTCGGTGGTGGCAGGCCTCAGGGATGCAGAGGAGTCCCCACGGGGTGCCACATGCCAGGTGGCTGTGCTGGGCACCGTGGGGCTGTCCTCAGAGGGCACCTCGGTTGTGGGTTCCTGTGGGGTGTCAAGGCCAGTGGGTTTGGCAGGCTGCCTGCGGCCGGTGGAGACACGGCCCAGCACAGAGGGCTTGATCTTCACTGGGAGCCGTGGGCGGGATGTGTTGGTGCCCACCTTGCCCTTTTTCCGAGGCCGGTATTTGTAGTCGGGGTAGTCGGCCATGTGCTTGAGGCGCAGGCGCTCGGCTTCCTTCACAAAAGGGATTTTCTCAGAGTCGTGGAGGAGCTGCCAGCGCCGGCCAAGGCGCTTGGAAATCTCGGCGTTGTGCATGTCGGGCCACTGGTCCATGATCTTGCGTCGCTCGTGCTGTGACCACACCATGAAGGCATTCATGGGCCGCTTGATGTGCCCGCTTGGCGTCTTGCACCAAGCGGGCTCAGCATCACACGGGGGTGATGGGGCACAAGTCTCTCGCCGAGCTTCCGCACCCCGGCCCCGCGCTCCCCGCTGCACCATCCTGTGCACCAGGGTACCCCCAACGCCTTCCTCTCCTCCTCTTCTTCCTCCTCCTCCTCGTCTTCTTCTTCCTCTTCCTCCTTCTATTCCTCCTCTTCCTCCTTCTATTCCTCCTCCTCCTCCTTCTATTCCTCCTCCTATTCCTCCTCCTCCTTCTATTCCTCCTCCTCTTTTTCCTTTTCCTCTTCTTCTTCCTTTTCCTCCTCTTCTTCCTTTTCCTCCTCTTCTTCCTCTTCTTTTTCCTTCTCCTCTTCTTCCTCCTCTTTTTCGTCCTCCTCCTCCTCCCCGCCCGCCGTTACTCGGCGTACCGTGCCGCCCCCATTGTGCGGAGCGGGCGGCGGCGGGGCGGGGCACAGGGGGCCGCGCTGGGCACCGGGGGCTCACGGCGGGGGGCGGCGGCCGCTGCGGGGCTGCGGAGGTGGGGCAGGGTGGGCAACGCGGGCTCCGACTCCCGGGGATGCTCCGGCACAAGGATGCTCCCCGCCGACCGGGGGATGCTCGGGGATGCTCTGGTCCGCGGATGCTCCCTGCCGGTTCAGGGATGCTCCGATCCAGTGATGCTCCGGGATGTTCTGCACCAGTTCGGGGATGAGCCGGTATGGCCCGAGGATGGTCCGGTTCGGAGATGATTCAGGATGATCCGGTCCAAGGATACTCTGTACCGGCACAAGGACGGTCCCCGCCGGCCCGAGGATGCTCCGGGGTCCTCCTGTCTGGGGATACTCTGTACCGTCCCGAGGATGCTCCGGTTCAGAGACCCGGTCCAGGGGATGCTCTGTACCGGCACAAGGATGGTCCTCACCCGTCCCGGGGATGCTCCGGGATGCTCTGCAGCGGCTTAGTCCGGGGATGCTCCTGTCCGGGGATGCTCTGTACCGGCATAAGGATGCTCCCCACCGGTTCGGGCTCTCTGCTCCGTCCCGCCCTGCCCCGCCCCAGGGACGCTTCCCCGGTGGAACCGGCGGCTGCTAGGGTCGGGTGCGGTGCGGGGGTGCGCGGGGGCGGTGTGGGCAGCCTGGGAGCCGCACACGCCCCCCGGTGCCGCTCTTATAGGCGCTGCCGCCCCGCCCCCGGTAAACACCGCCGCGCCGGTTCTGTCAATGGGAGGCACCGCCCCCCCCGGACCATTGGCCGCGGGGAGGGGGGGGAACCTGGCTCCGCCAATGGGAGCCCTCGGGAGAGGGGTTGCTGGAGAGAATGGCAGGGCGGCACGCCCCGGCCCCCCCTCCGGTGTCCCCCCGGTGGCTCCCGGTGCCCCCACCTAGGCAGGGCGGCACCCCGGGTACCTTCGCACGAGCGTCCCGGTACTTCGTTCTGGACACCCTGGTGGCCCCGGTGCCGCCCACATCCGCCTGTGGGCACCCCAGGAGCCCCCACAGCCCCGGGAGCTGCATCACATCCCACCCCCCGGGCACATCTCTGCCCACCGGGACCCCGACTATCAGCCGGTGACCCTGAACATCCCCGGGATCCTGTGCACCTCTCGGCATGCAGAGCATCCCCGGGACCACAAGCACCGCCGGGACCCCGAGAATCCTCCGGGAACCCAAGCATCCCCCGATGACCCTGAACATCCCTGGAGACCTCGAGTATCCCCAGAACCCAAGCATCCCCCGGGGAACCCAAGCATTCTCTGGATCCCGTGCACCTCCCGGGACCCCGAGCATCCCTGGGACCATGTGCCCCACCCCGGGGGCTGCTCCCAGACCCTGCCCCTGTCGCTCCCCCGAACCCCCGGCAGAGCCCCGGCGTGGGCAGAACGGTGCCGCTGTGCACGGTTTCCCCCGCTTCCGCGGGGCTGCGGGGAGGGGAGGGGCCGCCCCTTGGCTGCCCTGGTGCCACGGGCGGGTCCCGGTCCCCCGGCGCAGCCTCGCTAAACCACGCCCCCTCCCTCTAGGCCTCTCCCTCTCCCGTCAGCCACGCCCCCTCCGCAGCCCCCGCGGGCGCCACCAATGGGGCGGTGGCGGCGCTGTTGCCCCAGAGACCGCGGGCTGCCCGTCAGAGGCCGCGCCCATTGGCTGCCCCGCGGCGCAGGGCGCATTCCCATTGGTTGCTCCTCAGAGCAGGGCGAAATCCCACTGGTTGCTCCGCAGAGCAGGGCGCAATCCCATTGGTTATCCTTCGGCACAGGGCATGCTTCCATTGGCTGCTACAGTGGCACAGAGCGCAAGCCCATTGGTTTCTCCCCGGCGACGGGCGCGCTCCCATTGGCTGATGCAGCTGCGCGCAGGACGGCCACAAGGCGCGCTCCTATTGGCTGCACGGCCGCCGGCAGTTGCTGTGGTAACAGTGGCCCGAGCGGAATTGGCGCCTGCACCGAGAACGGGCCTGCATCGTGGACTGGGCCGAGGGCCTGAGCCGAGCCTGGGGGCTGGCCCCCTGATCCGCGCGGGGAGCCGCCCGCCGCCGCTGCTTCCCATTTTCTCGCACGGGGCCCTCTCGGTGCGGCCTTAGGCCCCGCCCCAGCACCGATGCCCCCACCCTGCGAGGCTCCCGCAAGGACCCGGTCACCGGTCCTCCCGCCCCCCAAGGCCCCAGGCGGGTGCGGCAGCACCCGGAGCGCCGAGCGGCTCTGCGAGGCTGCCTCGTGGCCGCTGCCGCCCTGCTCAGGGCTTTCCGGGGTGCCAGCCGCGGGCTCTGCTCCCTCCGCAGTCTTGGCCGCCCCGCCAGCAGCCGAATTCCCGGCCCGGCTGCCCCGTTCCCCCCTCCCTCCGCCCCTTCCCGTGAGAGCAGGCCCCGCCCCGCATCCATGCCCGCCTGCTGTCGCCATGGAGACCGGCCCGGGGAGGGAGATGCAGACCATGGGGTACGGGGGTATCCCCAGGGGACAGGAGGATGGTGAGGGGCTTTAGGGTCCAGAGGCATCCCCAGGGAACCATGGGGTACAAGGGGATCCCCGGGGGACAGGAAGATGAGGGAGGTATGGGTATGGGGAGTATCCTCAAGGGGCCGTGGAGTACAGAGGAATTCCTGGGGAACAGGAGAATGGCAAGGGGCCATGGGGTACAGAAGGATCCCCGAGGGAGGCATGGAGAGTGGGGAGATCCCTGGGGGCAGGAGGATGGTGACAGCGTCTTTGGCACTGAGTGCAAATAACCTCACCCCATCATTTCTACCTACACCCAGCCCCGGGTATAAACCCACAGTTTGCAGGGTTCTGCATGTAAGGACGGCTGCAGGGTTTCGTGGTCTTGCCTAAGAGCAGCGAGGAACTGGCCACAACTCTTATACTGATGCACTGCCGGCCTTGGTTACATCACATCTCCCTGCTGGGCTTCCCTTTGCGCAGCCTGCAAGTGGAGGCAATCAGTGGCTGTGGCCGAGGACCAGCAGAGCTTTTCAAGGCCCTTGTGCTTACACTGACTCTTACTTCATTGTTTTTTTTCACTTTGTAGTTGGGAAACAAAACTCTGAGGGAATGGGGCCATCTGGTGAGGAGCATCTGTGTCGAGGTGGGTTGTACCCATCTAGAGCCTCCTTCCTGGCTCAGTGAAATGGCACCAGCGCTCCAGGAGAACAAAGGCGGGTGACCCTTTCCCTAATATGTAAAAAAAATGTGTCGGCAGCACTGGCTGGCAGCAAACAGGCAAAACTCTGTCGTGTTCTGCACTGCTCTTTCCCTGCTCCAGCTCACTGGTAGCTGCTTTCTTCCGAGTGGAGACTGTGGGTGATCCTCGCTTGGGCTTCCTGGTGTGCGCTGTGCTGGTACTGGAAGTGAGCACTGCGAAGTGTGAGGTGAATCCTCCCTTAATATTGGTGGGGAGATGGTGCTGCCAGCTCGATCTTAAGAATTCCGGGTTCTCCTCTCCAGGGACAGACCTGGTTGGACCATATCTGTGGGCTGGAGACAGACAGCTGGGGCAAGCTGGTTTCCACTACACCTATGGTGGGCCAAAGGCATAACGCTGCCCTTGTCCCATGACACGGGGGTCCAGCCCAAGGCAGGAGATATCCCTGCAGAAAGGGACCTGGGGTTCTGGTCGATGGCAGTTGGACATGAGCAAACAGTGAGCCTTGGCAGCCAAGAGGGCCACTGTGTTCTAGAGTGCATCAAGCACAACATTGCCAGCTGGTCGAGGGAGGGGATTGTCTCGCTCTGCTCTGCACTGGTGAGGCCCCACCTCAAATACTGTGTGCAGTTTTGGGTGCCGCAGTATAAAAAGGACATAAAGCTACTGGAGAGTGTCCAGAGGAGGCCACAAAGCTGGTGAAGGTCCTGGAGGGAAAATCGTATGAGGAGAGGCTGAAGTCACTGGGTCTGTTCAGCCTGGAGAAGAGGAGAATGAGGGGGGACCTCATAGCCATTTACTGTTTCCTCACAAGGGAAGGAGGAGGAGCAGGTGCTGAACACCCAAGGGAATGGCAGGAAAATGTGCCAGGGGAGGGTTAGGTTGAACATTAGGAAAAGGTTCTTCCCCCAGAAGGTGATGGAGCACTGGAACAGCTCCCCAGGGAAGCAGTCACGGCGCCGAGCCTGACAATGTTCCAGAAGCATTTGGCCAATGCCCTCAGACACAGTGTGAGTGCTGGGGTGTCCTGTGCAGGGACAGGAGTTGGACTCGATGATCCTTGTGGGTCCCTTCCCACTCAGGACATTCTATAGTTCTATAAAATCACAAATGGAGCTGCTGTGGTGCCTCACATTTCTGTGCTGTCCACTGGCCAGAGGTACAAACCTGAGGGAAAATGGGTCAAATGGGTTTAAGTCCCAAGCTGTAGCCCGAAACCCGTAAGTTGTGTGCAGAACAGCAGACATGTACGTTCATTTCCCAAAGCTGCCCATACAACTTGTTCTTGGCACAATGACAGCCGTTAACGGTGCCATTCCTCCCCAGCACATCCCGCCACTGCAGGTGCACGGCAGCCCCTCTGTTCCTTGTGTGCACACAGCGGTTATTGTGCACGGAAATACCATCCCTTGGGGTGAGCAGATGCTCGCCCAGCAAACCAGGTCCAGAGTTTTAGCAGGAAGCCAGGTATGGCTGCAGCACTGAAGCAGGAGGAAAGCCTGGAACATGTCGAGATGGCACAGGAGGCGGGTGGTTGCGTGATGCATTAGAGCAACTTCATTTTTTTCCAATTAAAAAATGACAAAAAAAGGGAATTAATGAGCCCGGGCAGCTGGCGGGGCTGGGGTTACTGAGAGCAGCTGGGAGAGGAGTTAAAAATAGCAGGAAGGCCCAAGTGGAAAGTTTCTGTAACATCACAAGTCAGGCATTCAGTGCTTGCCTGCCCTGACAGGCGGGAGCCCGTGCCAGAGCCGGCTCTGCAGTCCCTCAGCCCTTTCCCACTGACCTCCCTGCAACATTTCACGCGGCTTCACCAGATCTTCATTTTTTCCTGATTAACCCCGTGGTTCTAGTCACCAGATTTGCTTCTCAAAAGAGCAAAATCAGTCACAGTCAACACTCAGCCTGGAATTGTAAGGGTGCCTGGGAGCCCAGACTGTGCCAGCCCCCCTTGGGTCCCTGCATGCTGGGTGTGGAGCCTGGAGAAGCTGCATGTCTTTTCCCAACTGCATTTCAGTTTCCCCTCTTTAAAAATCCCCTTGCTGCAAGGGAACACGAGTGGATTTCAGCAGCAGTTTCCAGCCTGCGCTGGGGCCACTCTGGGTGCACAGTTTGTCCTGGACTGTGACGGAGATGGATGAGTGCAGCTCTGAGCAAGCCCAGCTCGCTGCACTTGTCCTCCTGCGAGAAAGCAGATGTACCTGGCTGCTCCAAGGGGCTTTCTCCGCTTCTGTTTGTCTTCCAGGATTGGCAGTGTGGGACGGCGAATTGCATTCCTTCTCCCTCTCTGAGCCCCAGGGTTCATTTCTGGCTCTGCCTTGCTGGGGAGGCCAGGGAGCCTCGAGCAGGCTCCATCACAAGCTTGAGCTAAGAAGGGGCTGTGCAGCTGGGCCCAGGCTCAGAGCTGATTTCTTGTGTAGGCAGAGGCGTTGGTGTCTGGGGCAGAGCATGGAAGGTGACCCAAAAAGCAGGATAGTGCTGAGTGATCTGGAGTTTGGACTGGGCTCTAGTTCCTGCTGAACAGTGGCTGTGCACAACCCTCATCCCGCTTTAAAGGGTTTCCCCCTGTCCCATAAGCTGCTTGCATTGTTGTGTGTCCCAGAACAAGTGTCTGAGCCCTCCCCACTGAAAACCAGTCCTGAACCAGTTAGGATGAGAGGAAACGGCCTCAAGTTGCACCGGGGGAAGTTTAGATTGGATATTAAGAAAAATTTCTTCACTGGCAGAGTGGTAAAACACTGGCAGAGGCTGCCAAGGGCATACCTGGAGGGGTTCAAAAGACATGTGGCTGTGGCACCTGGGGACACGGTTTAGCAGGCACGCTGGTGCTGGGCTGACAGTTGGACTGGATGAGCTGAGAGGTCTTTTCCAACCTTAATGATTTTGTGATTCTATGAATACAGGAGATGGCACGGCTACCACCGGGCAGGCTTCCCTCCTTCCACCGCGTGCCCTCTGATGATGGGCTGCCTTGCACAGGGGGCAGGACCCCTCTGAGCTCTGGGTAGGCTGCCCAGAAGACTCAAGCTGTCACCCACCACCCATCCTGGCCCCACTGAACCATCTGAAGGGTAGTGGCTCATTCCCACTCTTCGCTTTGCCCCTCCTGACTTTTCTTTCTCACTTGGGTGCATGTTGGATATTGGGATGGTCCTCAGCTTCCCCGCCGAGGAGACACCTGTCCTCTGACGCTCGGCCAGGGTCCAGTCACAGGCCCCTTGCCCAGCACATGGATCGACTGAGTTCAGATGAGATGCTGAGCTGCAAAAGCCCCTCTTTTGCCATCAGCACTTCTCCATCCCAGCACCACTTAGTGCCACGGGAACTTACTGGTATGATTTTATGGTGCATACAGTGTTGCCGTCATCCCTGGCCGTGGGCTGTGCTGTGCTCAGGGGATGCAATCTCTTGGAAGGAGCACGGGGTGAGCCTGGTGACCACAGCTCCCAGGGATGCAGCACCCGCGCTTGCAGCCTGACCTTTCATGCCATCGCAGTGACGTGGGAGTGGTTGAAGCCAAAAAGGGCTTCCACTCTGACTGTGATGAGTGTCCTGAGAGTGGCCCACCAGGCCCTGCCAGAGCATCCCAGTGCAGGCTGGACTGGGATCCCAGCATGGGGTCAGGCTAGTGCTGTGCTCGGGCGGTTTGGTGCAACACCAGAAGCTCTGGGCCAACTGTCAGGTTCAAATAAACCAGCTCTGGCTCCTGCCTGTGTCAAGCATGCTCCCTGTCACTGGTGCTGGCGTTGGCACCAGGCAGGGTTCCAAGGTCTAGGGGGAGCACAGCCCCACTGGGCACTGGGGGCCAGGCACCGGGCACCAGGCACTGGACACCAGGCACCGGACACCAGCGCCGTAGGATGGAGCTGGACCAGAGTGGTGGGGATCTCGAGCATGGGACTGGGGGGACCCGGGGGACTGGGGAGACCAGGGGGACTGGGGGGACCGGGGGGACTGGGGCGACTGGGGGGACTGGATCCTAGGCAAGAGCCCCCCCTGCACTGCTCCCCATCACCGAGAGGATGAACCTCGGGGGAATCCCCCGTGCCCAGGTACCGGTAGCCCCGCGAGGACCTCGGGGACCGGTGCGGGGAGGGGGTGGTTGTGCCCGGCGTGGGAGGGACCGGCTCCTCCTCCCGGGATTTAAAGCCCGGGCGGGGCGGCGGCGAGGCTGTCCCGGCGAGAGATCTGCCCGTGCTCCTGGGGACTGCAGCGGACACTGGCACCGGGAGCAGCACCGGGGCCCCGCGGGGTGGCCTCGCAGATGACCCTGAACGGGCAACACGGGAGCCGGAGCCCGGTGCGGAGGAGGGCGAGCACCCCACTGCCTCACCCCGAGCCTGGGCATCCCCGCCTCGGCCACCCCATTGCAGCCCCCCGCGCCAGTGGCTCCTCCGGCTCCTCCAGCTCCGGGAAGCCCATCTACCGAGTGGTGCTGCTGGGTGACCCTGGCGTGGGTAAGACCACCTTGGCCAACCTCTTTGCCGACGTTCAGGAGCGGGACCTGCTTGAGCAGCATGGAGGTGGGTGCATGGCAGGGGCTAGTTGAACCCCCCTCTGCAGCAGGGTCACCCACCTCAGAGGAGGTGGCAGGGTCACCCACTGCAGGGCCCAGAGGATGTGGCAGGGTCACCCACCATGGGGCTCCGAGGAGCTGACAAGGTCACCCACCGTGGGACTCAGAGGAGGTGGTGGGGAGGCAGTGCATGTCCGAGCTGTGGGCAGAGTCCCATGATGGGAAAACACCACACGCGAGCCGGAGGGGAGCGTGATGTCTGTGCCACACGTGTCAGATTCTCCTGCATCTTGCAGAGGCTGCGTACGAGCGCACGCTGTCCGTGGATGGTGAGGAGACCACGTTGCTCATGATGGACACCTGGGAGCCGGAGCAGCGGGTATGGCAGGGCTGGGCGCTGCGGGAGCCTGTGCTGCCCGCAGGCTGGGTGAGCTGGGATGTGCCAGGAACCCTGTACAGGCACAGCTTCTGCTTTGAGGTCTCTGAGCACCACAAAGGTCTCTCCGGGGCTTTCCCAGCAGTGTCCAGGGCTCGCTGCTGGCCTTGCCGGAGAGCAGGACATGCACGCTGGGCAAGGGGACTGGGGTCATGTCTCTGACCAGCTCTTTGCCCACTGTGTTCTTGCTGCTGAAGGCTCTCATGGTGAGGCACCACAAGAGTTAGAGCAGCCACACGAGCACACAGGGTCCCTTGCATGAGGGGCAGGTGGGGAGAAAGGGGCTGCGGGGATGGAGCATGATGCCAACCCACACATCCATATGAGGCAGTGCCGCCAGCCGTGACACCTGCTTTAGCAGGCAGAGCGATGGCACGGAAAGCCTGGCACAGGGCATCCTCTCCACTCAGCGCATGGAGGCAGCTCCTGGGCAGAAGTGTTAGTGCTGCCATCACTGCCTCCCTCAGAATGCCTCTTTGCCTCCCTCCATGGTGGAGTCCAGCATTCCTGCAGGTGCTGCTGGGCAGTGACCAGTGCCAGGGAGCAGGGATGGAGCCCGGTGCCTGGCAGCACGTGCAGCTGTGCCCACTGGGGATGCCCCAGCACTGCAACTCCCCCAGAGCAGCCCTGAATTTCCACTATTGCTGAATCCCACCCTGTCTGGTAGGCACTGGGGCCTGGTTCACATGGGACACTACTCCCACGGTGCCCACATCTTGTGGGCAAGGGCAGCTCCAGGAGTTGCAGCGTCAGCCCTCTGAGCTGAGCTGAGCCCACAGCTCCAGTTTGTTCCTGATAGAGGAGGTAACTCTCAAACAGCCCCCCAAAGCCAGGAGCTTTGACTCTGCACTTTACTGATGGGGCCAGATGTCTGCTGCCCATGATGTGGGGCTGACAGAGTGCCTCCACAGGCCCCATGGGTGCCAGGGTACTCTACCATCCCTTGGGAGCGGCCGGGGCTACCACCAGCCCCTCTGGTGCAGTGACATCTCAATCCCTGCGTCACGGCAGGGCAAGGAGAGCTGGTGTCGCAGCCGATGCCTGCAGGTGGGGAACGCCTACGTCATTGTCTACTCCATCACTGACCGGAGCAGCTTTGAGAGCGCCTCGGAGCTGCGCATCCAGCTGCGCCGCGCACGACAGGCCGAGGACATCCCCATCATCCTGGTGGGAAACAAAAGTGACCTGGTGCGGTGCCGCGAGGTCTCCATTGAAGGTGAGTGGTGGGGGAGACCCTGTGCCCAGGCTCCCTGCCCAGCTCTCCCCTCATAAAACATTAGGAAGAAATTCTTCATGCTGAGGGTGGGGAGGTCCTGGCCCAGGTTGCCCAGAGCAGTGGTGGCTGCCCCATCCCTGGAGGTGTTTAAGGCCAAGTTGGATGGGGCTTTGAGCACCCTGATCCAGTGGGAGGTGTCCCTCCCCATGGCAGGGGGATTGGGACTGGATGGGCTTCGAGGTCCCTTCCAACCCCAACCATTCTGTGATTCTGTGATTCTCATCTCTGGACATGCAGCCACTGCTCTGCATGTGGCAGCGCCTGTGCCTCAGCACCCAGGGTGCCAGCGGGGCTGTGTCCCATCTCCACCCTTCCCTTCCAGAGGGCCGTGCCTGTGCTGTGGTGTTCGACTGCAAGTTCATCGAGACGTCAGCAGCTCTGCAGCACAACGTGACCGAGCTTTTCGAAGGAGTGGTGCGGCAGATCCGCCTGCGCCGCAGGGGCAATGAAGCCCACACGTGCCCCACGGCTGGCCAGAAGCGCAAGGACAGCCTCACCAAGAGAGCCCGGCGCCTCCTCGACAGGCTGGTGGTCAGGGACAGCAGTGACGTGGCCCTCAAAGCCCGCTCCAAGTCCTGCCATGACCTGTCTGTGCTCTGAGGGCCACTGTCTTCCCAACCTTCCGTACACGCAGGCTGGGGACTCTCCTTTCTGCCAGCAGCGTGGCCGACAGCTCTGTGGAGAATGCAGAGAGGGCTGGACAATGCTCAGAACATGGAGCTGTTTTAACTGGTGCTGGGGGATGCCCAGGATGCTCTGGATACGGATGCTTCCCCTCCAGGAGAAGGGGACAAGTTGGGTTGGGTCCTCTGGGCTGCATCCGTGGAGCAGGGGTTGGGATGGGCACCTTTGCTTGGGGTGGTGGGATCCTGGCTTGCAGAGGGTCCTGGGGAGCTGGAGGTGAGGAGTGGCTGTGCCCTGGTTCAGGGTTGTCTGCAGGGCCAGAGCCACTCTGGAAGCTGCCAAGAGCGTGGCTGGTCCTGCTTGCGGTGCCTGTCCTTTGCAGGGCAGCAGGGACTGGCGAGGGCATAATCGCAGTGTGTGCCTCGAGGTCAGTCCTGAAGCCTGGCTGGGGAGAGGGGCAGGTGGAGCACCCGCAGCATCACCTGGCACCCCTGGCCTCTCTGCACCAGCACCATGTCAGGGCTTTGTGCTGTGTCTCCCTGGCATCAGTGCTTCTCAGACTGAGGTTGTTCTGTTCTGGTGCAACGGGGAAACGCCTCGATGTGCAGAATAAACCCCACCAGGGAGGTGCTGATCTCTGCTGGGTCCTTGCTGCCGTGTGCTTGGGCTGCAGGGCTGGACTCAGTTCCTCACTCCTACCTCCCGCTCCAGCTGCACCAGACAAATCTCAGGGCTGGGAGAGCCTTCACCCACCCTCGACAGAAGTCTCTGTTCCTCATCCAGTGGTTGCAGCATCATCCCCTGCTATGACAGAACCCCCCAGCCTTCTCTGCACCTCCCAACTCCAGAAAAGCCCCTGGGAAGGGCTGAGCTCTGCTGAGATGTGGGTCTTAAGCCCCTGTGGGAGCTGCAGCTTGGGCTGGGAGCTGGGGACTCGGTGGCTCCCGATGTCCTGGGAAGGGGCAGGGAGGCAGCACAGCACCATCCGTAGCGTGGCACAGCCGGGAAGAGACGTGCTTGACTGCAGCAAGCAGCAAGTGACCCTGGGCACCCCTGGGGAGGCGAAGCTGGAACTGTGGGGCCTCTGCTGGTTTTTTTTAGGCCGTGGTGCCGGGGAGCAGCCAGGATGCTGCAGGACGGCTTGCTCAGCGTTCTGGGCCCTGTGCCAGGAAGGGTCAGCGGTGCCCTCCTCCCTCCTCGGGTCAGGTCGGGAATTTCTGCTCACTCTGCGGCTCAAGCGTGGGGAGCTACTCCAGCATGATGCAACTCAAGAAGGAGTCACCAGCACAAAGAGGACATTGGGATAAGGCAGCACCCTGTCCCCATGGGGAAACAGTCTCTCCATGGGTGCAAACCCCAGAGAGAGCCTTTCCCTGCCAGCTCTGTCCCCAGAACCAAGAAGCCTGCTCAGGCTTTTCTCCTCTGCCTCCCCAAACCATTAGTAACTCTGGCTGCTCTGCTGGGACCCTGCCTTGAAGCTCCCCGCACCCTGGTTCCTGGTGCTGCTGGACGTGAGGTTGCAGCGTTTCCCAGCGCAGGCAGCGGGGGGGCCGTGGGATGGAAAGTTGGCAGCCGGCAGGGAGGGGAGTGGAAAGAATGAGCTCAAACCCTTAAAAATGCAGCCATGCCAGAGGGTGGGAGGAGAGGCCAAGGGGGGGCCAGGGCGAGGTGCTGGGAATCGAGGGAGGAAAGAGGGGAGCCCTGAGTGCCCGTGCTGAGCCAGCTCTTGACACTGGGGCGACACTGGTGGGTGCCATGGCTGCACCTCAAGGCACGGGAAGAGGGACGGTGCCAACCGCTGCCGCCTCCTCCTCCAGCCCCTCAGAGGTCTCCAAAGAGCCCTCAGCCCGCACCCCCCCACCACCACCCCCTATCTGCTGCCAGCCCTGAAGGGATGGTGCCTGCAGCTGCCCTGACATGCAGGGCTCCATCTTCTCAGGGAGAGTGGCCAGGACAGGCCGAGGGGAGAGGGGCGGCCACTGCCTGTCCACAAGCTGCAGGGCTGTGGCACAGAGCCTGGATTGGGGCTGGAGCGCAAGCAGGCGCATCCATCAGGGCCACCATTGCCACTGCCCTGTCCCACCAGTTGCCCTCCAGCTGCCAGTTGCAACCTTGCTGGAGCCCAGGGCTGGCTGGGGTGAGGCAAAGCCACTAGGGGGGGACCTGGGATCAGGATGGGGATGGAGACTCGGCAGCAGCCTTAGGGGTTGTAGTCAGCCCCCACCCATCCAAGGGTTATAGAATCATGAAATGATTTGGGCTGGAAGGAACATTTATGGGTCATCTGAAGGCTGTGGGGTGCTGGTTGACAGCAGCTGAACATGAGCCCAACATAAGAAGGACGTGGAACTGTTGGAGTGTGTCCAGAGGAGGCCACACAGATGCTCCGAGGGCTGGAGCACTTCCTGTACGAGGACAGGCTGAGAGTTGGAGAAGGCTCTGGGGAGACCTTAGAGCAGCCTCCCAGCACTGAAAGGGGCTCCAGGAAAGCTGGAGAGAGGACTTTTGATCAGGGAGTGCAGGGATAGGATGAGGTAGAATGGTTTTCAGATGAAAGAGGAGACATCGTAATGAGATCTTAGGAAGAAATATTTTCCTGCGAGGGTGGGGAGACCCTGGCACAGGTTGCCCAGAGAACTTGCTGCTGCCCCATCCCTGGAGGTGTTCAAGGCCAGGCTGGATGGGACTTTGAGCCCCCTGATCCAGTGGGAGGTGTCCCTGCCCATGGCGGGGGGTGGGACTGGATGGACTTTAATGTCCTTTCCAACCCAAACCATTCCATGATTCCTTGAGCCAGCGGTAGCCAAGGTGGCCAACAAGGCCAACAGCATCCTGGCTTGGGTGAGCCATGGCATGGCCAGCAGGAGTAGGGAAGGTATTGTCCCCCTGAACTCAGTGATGGTGAGGCTACACCTCAAATCCTGGGTTCAGTTCTGGGGCCTCCACTGCAAGAAAAACATTGAGGGACTGGAGTGCATCCAGAGGAGGGAACAGAGCTGGGGAAGGGGATGGAGCCCAGGGGTTCTGGGAGTGGCTGAGGGGCCTGGGACTGTTTAGGTTTTGGTGAGGTGGCTGCTGGTCTCTTCTCCCAATTAAGAAGTGACAGGAACGCAGGAAACGACCTCAAGTTGCACCAGGGGAGGATCAGGTTGGATATGAGGAAATATTCTCTCATGGGAAGGGCTGTTGGGCACTGGGAGAGGTGGTGGAGTCCCCATCCCTGGAGGGGTTTGTAAGCCGTGTCGATGTGGTGCTTAGGGATGTGGTTTGGCTGTGGAGTTGTGTTGACTTTATAGTTGAATTCGATGGGCTTAAAGTTCTTTTCCAACTGAACAACTTCACGTGGCTGTGGCTGCGGCTGTGGATGGGGCTGGGGCTGTGGATGGGGCTGTGGATGTGGCTGTGGATGGGGCTGTGGATGGGGCTGTGGCTGTGGATAGGGCTGTGGATGGGGCTATGGATGTGGCTGTGGCTGTGGCTGTGGCTGCGGATAGGGCTGTGGATGTGGCTGTGGATGGGGCTGGGGATGTGAACGGAGCTGTGGATGTGGCTGTGGATGGGGCTGGGGATGTGAACGGAGCTGTGGATGTGGCTGTGGATGGCGCTGGGGACGGACCTGGGCCCCAGGCGGTCTCCTAGCAACGCGACGCGGGTTGCGGGGGCGTGGCCGGCGGCGCGGTGACGCCACTTCCGGCCGGAGGGAGGACGTGTCCCTGGCCCGCGCCGGCCGGAAGCAGTGGGAGTAGTCGCCATGGAGGAGGCCGCGGCGCGTAACGGCTCCGGGGCTGGGGCCGGGCCGCCCTCCGCAGCGCCGCGCCCCCCTGCCACCCCTGAGGGCATGGCGTTGGCTTACGGCAGCCTCGTCCTCATGGCGCTGCTGCCCATCTTCTTCGGGGCGCTGCGCTCCGTCAGCTGCGCCAAGAGCAAGGTACCCCCCCGCCCCCCCTCCACGCTGCGTTGGCGCCGTCAGGCCTCACCCGGCCCGAGGTCGGGGGGGGGGGGCACCCTGGTACCCTCCCTGGGCACCGTAGGCTTCCCGCCTGGCCCGTAGCTGGCAGCGAGGCAGCCCCCGCCCCTCCGGGGTTCCCTCTGGAACCTCCAGACCTCCCCCGCAGCACCACCCCGGTGACCCTCCGGGGCCTCCAGGCCTTCCCCTGGCCTGTGGACAGCAGCGGGAGCTGCCCCTGAGCCTTTCTGGGACCTCCTGGATATCCAGGCCTCCCCCAGCCTTGTCCCGGGAAGGGCGGATGCCCCTGCTCCGGAGGAAGAAGGGGACCTCGGGGGGGATCTGGCTTCTCCCAGGTCTTCTCCAGCCCCGACCTCACTCTCCCGCTAGATCCCTGTGCCGCCCAGCTCGTAACTGCCTCGTGTAGGGGTCTACAAGAAGGGCTGTGCTCCTGGAACTGGTGGGGGACCTTGGGGGGGGTCCCCGGGGGGCTGTGGGGCTGCCCTGCCCACACACCCCATGCTTTTCCTGCTGCCCCTCATGCTGCTCTCTGCCTCACATGCCCGGCCCTAGGACTTAAATCCCAACCCTTCAGGTCCTGAAGCTCAGCTGAAGGGATTGCTCTGATTTTAGGAGCCCCTGCTCTGCCCTTGTGACTTAATTCAGGGGTTTGGGCTGATTTCAGTGAGCTTCCTGGTATCTGGAGCAGGGCCTGGCGTTGGTTTGGGAGATTTCTTTTCCCTCAGGCCGCAGGGAGCCGATGGGCTCTTGGAGCGCTTGCTTCTATGTCACAGAGTGCTGCACAGCAGCAGCTGTGCCTGGGATAAGCTCTTGTCCTATCACAGCATTGCTTTTTATAAAGGGTTTCTGCTGTTGTGCCCACTGGCCGCAGGTGTTTGCCTGTCTGAGATTAGATCCCTGGGCGGAGGGGACGGGCAGTGGAGTAGGGAGCCCTTTCCCTCTCCTCTGAAAGCTGGAAGTCTCTCCTGGGAAATGTCTTGTTCAGCTGCTGCAAAGATGTCTCTGAAGACAAAAAGGGTTTATAAATCTGGGTCTTCCGAGCACAGAGAGCATCCCAAGAACGAGGTGAGGGATAAAAAGGTGACTGGGGAGAAACGTCATTCCAAGGCGGATCGACATATGGTGCACACAGATGGGAAGCTGACGGGAACGTCTGGGCCTGAGCGGCAGGGGAGCCCGGCTTCCCTCCAGACACAGGGAGAAGGGATCAGCGCCAGCACAGCAGACAGGGGCTTTTTTTCTCTTCTTCAAGAGGAAAAAAGCAGTCAGTTATGGTAATCCTTGGAAGGATGAGCATGAGGTTTGCTTTTTCCATCTTAGGCTCTCTCTGTGATGCAGTCCCAGCTCCAGGAATGCCAAGGGACCCTGCCCCTCTCAAAGCCACTCCAGAGCCCCACTCCTTGTGTTGGTTCAATTAGGAAGCCAGAGTGGGGATTTATCCACTCCTGTCTTCTCCTTCCCTCCCCAGAACTCCTCGGAGATGCCAGAGACCATTACCAGCCGGGATGCTGCTCGTTTTCCCATTGTTGCCAGTTGTACCCTTCTGGGGCTCTACCTCTTCTTTAAAGTAAGTGGGCAGCACTGACAGGTGCTGGAGGCAGTTCTTGCCATCATCCTGCCTGGTCAGGAGCTCCAGAAGCAGGACTGACTCCGTTTCTCACTTACCCTGGTTGGGAACTCTTAGTGTTGGGATGGAAGGTGTGTCAGGCAGCAGAACTCAAGCTCCTCAGTGTAACCAAGCAGGAGGATGCTAATTCTCACCTGAATTGTAGCGGTCTGGGGTAAATCGGAGCCCATTTGTGCTTGGGTGGTTCTGGAGAGCTGTTGAAGAGTGAGTTCACCCCTAGGCTCTGCCCACCTTTGCAGGCTGACCTGGCAGGGCATGGGCTGAAACTAGAGGGTGCCAGGACTGCTGCACTGCCAGATCTGCTGCCTCTGTTCTGATCCGTGCTGGGCTTCTGGAGCCACCTCTGCTGCTGGGGCATCACTAGCTCCTGCATGAGCCCCTGTGTGGTCAAGTAAAGCCTTTTAGACCTGCAGAGCCAAAAGGCAGAGTTAGGTACCTTGCTCGCCACGTCAGGGCAGCCCCAGGAGCGGCACAGTGCCTCGCTCCCTGCTCTGGCTTGCTCCGCAGGGGATGTGCCAGGGAAGCTCTGTCCTCCTTTCTGCAGCACAGGAGTTATTTTTTGACCATAGCGCCTTGTAGATGCATGACAACTCGCAGAGCAGTTGTGCTTGTTTTGTGAGCATGAGGCTATTTCCAACATATTTCACAGCAGCAGTGCAAGAATTTGGGTTATTCCAGCTATTCCTCTCTTCTCCCTGGAGAACTGACACAGCAGCTGCCGATGACAGCATAAGGGAGCACTTCACACTGCCGGTGGGGAGGACGTGGCAGTAACTGACCACTCTCTGGATTTGTCTTGCAGATATTCTCACAAGAGTACATCAATCTTCTGCTTTCCATGTATTTCTTTGTGCTGGGGATCCTTGCCCTGTCCCACACCATCAGGTACAACGGAGGGAAGGGTGCGGCTGGGACAGGGGTACCTGAAGCTGCCCACCCTGTAGGACATTGAGTTGACTGGGGGGTTTCTGGAGCTTTGTGGCAGAGCCAAATCCCTGCTCATAGGGTGTTTTCCAGGAAGGCAGGCCCAGAGCATGCTTTTAGCCCGTCAGCAGCAGCAGAACCAAGGTCTCGGGAGTCCTGGCAATCTGTTAGCCCAGGCAGCATCACTGGCAGAGCTGGTGGAGTTGTGGCTGGCCTCTTGATGTAGGACAAAGCCAGCTGTGCTCCAAGGAGCTGCTGGGGATTCTCACAGCCCTCCTTGCTCTTGGGAGAACAGAGCTCGTCAGCATGATGTGCCCCTTGCTGGGACAGCTGAAACGGGCAGCTGGAGCTCACCATAATGTCCCTGGCCTCTCGCTTGGTGCGAGGTGTTGAAAGCTCAGGCTTTTTTCAGTAACTGAAAAAGTAAAAGTGGTTTCCTGTTCGCTGAGTGCTTGGGTGTTGGGGAGCAGATGCTTTCCCTAGACTGGTGCTGTGGGAAGGGCTGCACACCCAGTGCCACAGGAGGGTGGTTTGGTGGTGGCACAGCTAGTGCTGAGTGTTCAGACCCATACAGTGCTCGGGGCACTACTGGGGGCAGGGGTGACTCCTTGCTTCTTGCAAGTGATGCTCTGTGCCAGTGCACTGAAGTGTTTGTGGGGGCAGACCAGACCCATGGGGAGGACGAGGTCTTGTGTCTGCAGCTTGGTTAAAGCTGGGGCTCCTGCCTGTTCCCAGTATGGCAAAACCGGGATTGCCCTGTCTCAGGATGGAGTGTGGGCCACGATGCCATCACACAGTGCTGAGCAGCGCATCCTGTGGAGTTTGTCAAACTGCCCCTTTCTGCACCTTTTGTTTCAGCCCCATGATGAACAGATTCTTCCCTGCAAATTTCCCCAACAAACAGTACCAGCTCCTCTTCACCCAGGGCTCCGGGGAGAACAAGGAGGGTAGGTTGGCTTTCTGGGCTCTCTGTGGGCCTGAAAGTTTTCTGCCTTGACTGTTTCTTGCACACTTGATGTTTTGACTTGCAGCCCACTGAAACCATCTTCTCAAAGACTTGCTTCTTGCTCCCTGCTGCGCTTTTGTAACCAATGTGAGCACCCTGTGTTTGTATGGAGCAAGGGCTTCCATAGGCCTTGTCCTGCACTGGTGGATGCTCTCACTCTGGCTGCACAAAACCCCAGGAGCAGATCCCAGAGTACTGCAGGATCAGAGTTGTGGGTGCTGTTAGTGCACTGCCTTTATTTAAGCTCCTTGGGTAGCACAGTGCGTTCTTTTTTGTTCTGCATTAACTGATCTGATTCAGATCTTTGCACTGGTATGAGATGCTTTGGGAAGGTTACTGCCCAGTATCTTTACTGGTGAAGGAATATTTCTTCTAGTGATACCACTAGGAGTTAACTGTTGTGGGAAGAGGGAGATCTGTCTCTCACTGCCTTAGTGCCTGAACCTTGTTTTGTTACTGACAGAAGGGTCGTGGATGCTGTCTGTGGGGCAGAGTTTGGCTGAAGGGGTCTGCCAAGGCTGCTCACTTGCTCAGCTTGCCTGTGTTTACTGTGAGCATGGCCATTCCTGTGACGGTGTCCCCTCACTTGGGCTGTGAGCTCTGCACTCTGCATTGTCCCCCTCCTGTAAAGCTGTTCAACTCTGCCCTGCGCAGGAGAGGAGCTGCACGAGCTGCCCAAAACTTGACACCTCCCTCTGTTTCATTGCAGAAATAGTGAATTATGAGTTTGACACCAAGGATCTCGTGTGCCTGGCCCTGAGCAGCATCGTGGGTGTCTGGTACCTGCTGAGAAAGGTGAGAGAGCCGTAGCCCTGTTGTGGATAAGCCACAAACAAAGCTGGATCTGACTCAGACCCCTTTCCATGCAAGGAGTCTGCAGGCTGAGGCTTGGCATGTGCAGTGTGACCCAAATCTCCTTTTCCTGTTGTTCCAGCACTGGATTGCCAACAACCTCTTTGGGCTGGCGTTCTCCCTCAACGGGGTGGAGCTGTTGCACTTGAACAACGTCAGCACGGGTTGTATCTTGCTTGGGGGCCTCTTCATCTACGACATCTTCTGGGTAAACAGGAGTGTTCCCCGGGGCAGATGCAAGTTGCAGCTGTTTGCGGAAGGCATGTGCGTGGCATTATGCCTCTTTGGAGGCAGCACGCTGGCTGGACACACATTTGCAGTCAGGATTTCCACTTTCTCACCCAAAGGGATGGATGGGGACAATGACAGAATCAAACAGTGGCAGAACGTAGCTCAGCAAATGCATATTCTTTTAATTTCTGGCTTAGAGACCCCAGGGCTGGCAGAGATCTCATCAGGGCTGTGTGGGACACCTGGGTGTGCAGCATATCCAGTTCTGGTGACCTGTATTCCCAACTGAGGTCTCTCCAATGCCTGGCAGAGCTGCTGGCTGGGCTGGAGGACAAGGCTGGTCTGGGATACACTGATCCAACTTGTATGGGCTGTGCCTCAGTCCTCTCAACTGCTGGCTCCAGTAGTGTCCTGTTTCCCTGCACAGATGTCCAAATTCTTGAACACCTCCAGCCTCCTTACCTCAGCCAGCACAGTGCCCTGACATCTTCACTTTGAGATTATCCCTCTGCAAAGCACCTAGATCCCTGTTTCTCCTTGGAATGTCCATATTACCTGGTCCTTCCTGCTGCCTCCACCTTCTGAATTCCTGTGTTTCCAAATGCTTTTAGAGCCTTGTAGGCCTTGAGGTCTCTGCAACAGCTCTGCAGCTGCCTGGGTGATCCTTCCCTATTTAAACTCGACTACTGTGTGTTTATAGTCTCAACTCTGTGGTTCATTACCCCGTGTGCCACTTCCTCTGCTGCTCTCTTCTGGCTGTGCACACCCAGTGCCTCATGCCCTGCTCAGGATGTGAACATCCTCACAGTGCTTCAGAGCTGGCAGGAGGACAGCCTTCACTGCTGTCCAATTCTCAGCTGGCCCATGCATTGCTGGATCCTCATGAAAGGTTTGTCCTGAAGCAGAGACCTTCTCACTGTGCCCCTCTGTGGGGATCAGTCACTTGGATCTTGGCACGGATTTAATCCCAATGAGGGTTTCGAGGAGGCAGGAAAACTGCTCAGTGGATCTGCCACTGAGGCTGCTTCATGCACCAAGATGAGGCAGGAGCCAAGCGTGTGTGTGTCCCTGTGCAGCTGTGCTCATCCTGAGTCCAGTCCTCTGCTTGCCCCTAGGTTTTTGGCACCAACGTGATGGTGACAGTTGCCAAATCATTCGAGGCCCCGATAAAATGTGAGTAGATCTTCCCTGTGGCTGCCTGTTCCGCTGCAGTCGCTGCCCCATGCATCCTCAGCCTCTGGGGATGGCTCAGATGTGTGCAGGGGGGTTTCCTGCTGCGGATCCCATAGGCTGCTGCGCATGCCACTGATCTGCAGGGAACTGGGATGGGGTGGTTTGCAGAGCCCTGTGCAGGCTGGGTCAGCGTGCACCCGCAGCGTAGGAATTTCACCTCATTTAGAGAAACCCAAAACAACACCACCACCACCACCCCCCCAAAAAAAAAAAACAGCAGGAGAGATGAATTTGTGCTGTTGTGGAGTGTGCAGTGTTTTGGGTCCTGGGATTTAAACCTGTGCATGAGCCTGGCCCCAAATCTCTCTGTGTTTCCTATCTTGCTGCCCAGAGTTGCCCCAGAAAGGAGAATAATGGGCTGAGCTGCAGGGGAAGAGGGGATGGGGGTCTTGCCCTGCTCTAGTCCCTTTTAACCAGGCACAGACTCACCCTCTCACTGTGCCTCTCTGGTCCTGGCAGTGGTTTTCCCTCAGGACCTGCTGGAGAAGGGGTTGGACGCCGACAACTTCGCCATGCTTGGTCTGGGAGACATTGTCATTCCAGGCAAGGACACAAGAGGGGGGACGTAACCGGGATTGCCCTGCTCGATGGCCTGTGGGGAGCTGAGCGGGTGCCCCGCTCTGTCTTTGGCCCTGCCGGAGCCCTGGGGTCCTGCGTGGGGCTGGGAGGAGGCCTACATGGGGTGAGAGGGGTTGCTGCGTGGGGTTGGGAGGACTGAAGGGAGGTGCATGGGGCTGGGGGAGGCTGAAAGGACTTGGAGAGCTGCATGTTCTTGGGGGAGGAAGATGCATGGGGCTGAGTGCTTTGAGGGGGTGCTGCGTGGGGCTGGGGGAGGGCTTTTGGGGGAGCTATGTGGGGCTGGGAGGGCTCTGGGGAAGGGCTTGAGGGTCCTGTGCCGGCTTGTGAAAGGGCTGGAGGGGAGCTGGATGCTCTTGGGGGTGGCTGGGTGGAACTGCAGGGCTCCCAGCGGTGCCTTGTGCCGCCAGAGGGCACTCTCAGCCCAGACATGGCACCCGGAGCGGCTGCAGGTCCTGCCCTCCCTGCTCAGCCTTCCCTGTGCCCTCCATCCCTTCATTGTCCCCTCACTGTCTTCTTCTCCCCGTAGGGATCTTCATCGCCTTGCTGCTGCGGTTTGACATCAGGTGAGCAGGAGGCAGGGCAGGGCTGCCGGGGCAGGACAAGCCTGGCACTTGCAGCATAGCTGACCTGCTTTCGTAGAGGAGAAAGGCAAGAGGAAGGCAGGAGTGCGGTTGTGTGCTCTCCCCCGGGGCTTGGTGCGGACACCCAGGAGAGTGGCTGGGATGAGGGGGATGCAAGGGGAAGCTCTTGGAAGAGCAAGTGTGAGCAGAGCTGTCTTTGTGGACAAGTCTCAAGTGCTGAGAGTGAGTTGTTAGAGCTTATGGGCAGAGCAGGCAGCACATAACAGCCCCCCAAAGCCTTCCTGGCACCAAAGAAAGGGCAGTGCTGTCACAGCAGAGGAAAATGGCGACAGCATGGGGAAAAGCCATGCGTGCTGCCACCTGGGAAGCACTCATGTGGATGCAAATCAGTGCCTGGCAGTGGTAGCTGCTTCTGGGTCGCCACTGGACTAAGCAGCCCCTTCCTATGCTGGGAAGCTGGCAGGGTTTAGCTTCCAGCAGTTGCCCCACACCGGGGCACACAGTCTCTGGGGAGCTACAGGGAATGTGCCATTCTGTGTGACTGCAGCAGTGCAGCCCTGCTCTCACTGCTGTTGCAAGGACCCTTCGCTCTGTGCCAACTCTTCCAGGTGTTTCCACCCACACCCTGCCTGCACCTGCTGGGAATCTCAGTTCCTCCAGCCTGCCATGTGATAGAACAGCACATGTGAAAGTGGGGTGCCGGGGACTGGCCTTGCCTCCCCCAACAAGATGGGACCCTCTCACTGGGTCCCAGCACAGTCTCCTGCCCCTGCAGTACCTATTCAGCACCCAGACCCTGTGTCTCCCTCCCTTCCCCAGTCCCTCACCTGGGTGTCATCCCGTCCCACACAAGGGACCAAGGGCTGTGCTGGTGGCAGTCCCTGCACTGGCCCAAGGGCATGGGCAGAGCACAGCTTGGTGAGAGATGGCCAAGAACACTGGGCCAGCTCCATTCTGGCCTCTGACATTGCAGACCTGAGGTCACTGGGCTCTGTTCCCTTTCCCTACAGCCTAAAGAAGAACACGCACACGTATTTCTACACCAGCTTTGTGGCCTACATCTTCGGGCTGGGCCTGACCATATTCATCATGCACATCTTCAAGCACGCCCAGGTGAGCTCGGTCGTGCCGCTTTGCACGGATGCACGAACCAAGTGGGGCACACCAGCCTGGCCAAAGGGTTTCCTTCATTGTGCCAGGAAAAAGTACATGCATTGCTTCTCTTGGCTTTGCTTTTCCAGTGCCTGTCTGTAACTTTCCCTGCCCAAAGTTTGTGTGCCTGGCTGTAGCAGAGTCTCATTTGGTGCAAGGCTGGTTCAGGCACCTGTGTCTCCACGAACAGCCATGTGTTTGTGGCTGTTTGCAACCCTGGAGACCCAGCTCCATGCTGCAAAGAAGCCATGGGAACCCACACACTGTGGGTACTGTGGCTGGTCTACGCAGAGCACTTCGTGTGTTTGTGGCCTGCTGGAATCTCACAGCAAGGGTTCTGTGCTGGTTCAGCTGTAACTGCTCTCAGAGCAGCTTTCTGAAGCATTAACCCCATATGCAGCACTGTGACAGACCCTGTGAGTGCAGAGGGGACAGGGCCAGCTCGCCTCATGCTCCTCCTGAGGGGTAATTCATGTTGTGGTTTAACAGTTGTTTTTCATCCCAACAGCCTGCTCTTCTGTACCTGGTCCCCGCATGCATTGGATTCCCGCTTCTGGTGGCCTTGGCAAAGGGAGAAGTAACTGAAATGTTCAGGTGAGCATCAGCTGGGTACAGAGCTGTTTTGCCCATGGCGCTGGAACGCATGAAGTGTGCAGATGTTCCCACGCCTGGGCACAGCTGGAGGGTTCAGGTTCATCTGGGCATGCTCTGGGCGTGTGCACGCACGTGTGTGGGTGGAGGGAGTGGGTCTGTGTTGCTACATGCTGGCACTGGCTCCAGCCACCTCCTCGTAGATGTGTGAGAGCTTTGGTGCGGTACCAACAGGCAGGGAGCATGTGGTATCGCTTTACGCCCCAGTGACAAACGATTCCCGTATGCTGGCAGGCAGGGGAGGGTGGGACCGCACACCTGGTGCCGAGATACTTGGTCATTGTGTCCCAGGGCCTGTGGGTGGGGGAGAACAGAGCCAGATCCGGCTGCAAGAGCAGCCAGGGCTGGTTCTGGCATATTCCCAGCCTCCTCGTGGAGTAAAGGATCCTGGTTTGCAGCCATCTCCCCTGCCCTGGGGACTGTAGGTGCGGAGAAGGGGGTCTGTGCTGCTGCGCTTCAGCCCTTCTCTTGAACCACCACGCTATAAGCCTTTCCCTGTTCACTGCTAGCGGACGGCTTTGGTCTCCTGCCTGGACTGTCCTCTCTTCTGAATTGCATGGCACGTGGCCTGGTGGGGACCTGTTTCTCCACTGTCTGTGCTCAGGGCTCGCTGGTGGCCCAGTGCGGTTCCTCGTTCAAGGAGGGAAGGGAAGGTCCATCCCAAAGCAGACCTGTGCACCCCCGGCCTCCGTGCTCTGGGGGAACCCCTGACTGAGCCCGTAGCCTGCTCAGAGGGAAACCAGCAGCTGAGCTGGGCGCAGTGGGGAGCTGGCTGCCCTGGCTCCTTCCCCTCCCTTGGGAGATGCAGGTATGTGTGTTCCCAGCGGGCTGTCAGCTGGGCTGGCTCCCCAGCCCTGCCGCACCTGCCCGTCCTTTAATGTTTGCTTCTGACGATCGCTGCTGCAGGCGCTGAGTGTCCTGGGATCGCCCTTCCTGTGCACCTGGGATCCTGCAGCCGCTCTCCCCGGTGCTGTGACTCACCAGCTGACAGCAGCACCACCTCCCGCTCCAGGAAGCTTGGGAGAGATGAGCTGCATCTCTGGAGTTCCGGGCAGTGGGGAGCCTGGCAGCCCGGCATGGAGCACTGGTGCCCCATGGAGCACTGACACAAGCAGCTCCAGCAGCAATACGCTGCCCACTGCTGTTCTGAGTGCTACCAGGACAAGTGCAGGAAGCTATGGGGTTGCAAACCCAATGGGCCCTGGGGTCCAGCCCCTATTTGAGTTGCTCCAGTTGCAGGCAAAGGAAGTGGGACTAACGGGGCTTGTGCCTGAAGGGCAGTGGCTCTCACCACAGGAATCCTACCACATGTAACTTCCCTACACAGTTTCCATGAGCCTTGATCCTCCTCTAAGTGGCAGGGCAGCCTGGAGCTGGCAGCTCTTCTGTGGTCTCTGCTGACCAGCTGCCTGCACGCAGTGAGCTGCCAGCTTGTGCTGTCTCACAGCAGCTGTTGACTGCTCTGGGAGTGGACAGTGAGGTTCTGAGGCAGTGTCCTGTGCAGGCAGCTCTGGGGGGAGCTTGGGAGTAGGCAGGTCTGCAGGCCCAGGGTGTCAATGGAGCAGAGGTGGGTGGACATGGGGATTAATTTTGTGGTTCCCAGCCTTGTTGAGCCTCCCTGAGCAGGCAGTAACCTTTGCTTTCCCTCTGCTCAAGCTGCTCCTCAGCTGTCAGCAGTGGAAAGTGTATCCTGGCAGTCACACTTGCTGCAGATGTGCAGGAAAGTATCTGCCACGTTGGTCTGCTGCCTGCACAGCCCCTGGGCCACTCCTGCTGCCTTCCCAGTGCCTAGGCTTGCTGTCTGGTGGGCTCCGGCTGCCTGGCTCTACCCATGCCAGTGGGAACTGCCTTTTCCCTGGGTCTCAGCCCTTGCTTTTCCATGCTGCAGCTCTGCCCTGGAGCCTGCAGGCATGGGGAGTGCAGGCAGGAGCCTGCTGATATGGCTCCTAACCAGAGGGGACAGCATGTTGCCTGCATAGCATGGGGGGTTTGCAGCAGTCTCACTCCAAAACTCTTCTGCTTTCTCTCTCTCTCTCTCTCTCTCCCTCTCCCTCCCCCTCCCCCACCCCCCCCTTCTCCTTTCTGTCCGTGTCTTCCCCCTGTCCCCTTCTGCTTCCTCTCTTTCCTGCAGCTATGAATCCTCTGCTGAAATCTTGCCACACACACCAAGACTTACCCACTTCCCCACGGTGTCCGGCTCACCGGCCAGCCTTGCTGATTCCATGCAGCAGAAACTGTCCTGTCCCCGCCGACGCCGGCAGCAAAGCCCTAGTGCCATGTAGCAATTGCACGCGGTGCCCTTTGTCTGTCGCTCTGGCCAGGTAGGGGCTGGTGCCAGCTCCCCTGTTTTCCTGGACAGAGGTAGTAGCTGTTGCAGACTGGCTTGTCTCCGTCTTCAAGGGGAGGCTCTGAAGGGGGAGAGGATTTGCCATCTGCCCTAGTGCTTCCTGCTGGAAGGCAGTGCCCCCGGTGTTCCTTTGCCAGGGTCCCAGATCTGGTGCTGGGGAGGTTTGCAGCCAGAGTAGTGATCCCTGAGGGGGATGGGTCGCTGCTGTTGGGCTGCTGCAGCTCCCCCTGCTAACTGGCCCCTCAGGCACCAGGACTCTGCATCTGGTGCTATCCAGATTATCTGATGGGGCTCTCCAGAACAAGGACAGACCCCTGGGCACAGAGCTGGCCTGAGGGCTTGGCTTGTAGAAGCCCCAGCCACTGGAGATGGAGCTGCTTGGGGTGTCACAGCCCTCATCTCCCTGGCCCATCAGGTTTCTGACACCGAGGGGGGCTGATGATTTGAGCCCAGTAGGGAGAGTCACACTCACTCCTCCCTCTTGTCCCTCTCATCTCCAGCTACGAGGAGAGCTCTACCCCCAAGGAGGTGCCGGGGGCCTCCAAAGAAGAGACGACAGAAGCCGCCAAGAAGGAGAAGTGACCTTGCCCACAGGCTGTGCCTGGCACCACTGGGCTGGGGCCCTTCCAGACCCTCCACAAGTGACAGACGACGAAACAATTGTGCAAGAGCATCGTGTTGTGTGTGTGGGAGCAGCCGCCCAGGTTGGGTATCGATGTATGCCACAGAGCCACCTGCCTGCCTGTTCAGGTCCTCCAGGGCTGTGAGACGGGCAGGGGGTGAACTACAGGCCGGTTTTTAAATTTTGTATTGTGCATTTGCTTTCTCTCATATTAAATTGTGTCAAAGGAAGGAGTGCTGCTCTGGCAGGGCCGGGGCCACGCCGGCAGCCCTTGCCTTGGCTGCTGCTCCGGTTTGTAGTCCTTGCTCAGCTGCCTGGCCAGCACCACGATCGGCATCCGGGCTCCCCAGCAGCCTTGTTCTCCCTGTGGGGCCCATGGCTGTTGTCTAGCTGTTTCCAAGTGACTGTCCCCTTCCCCCTCCTGCTCTGCCAGCGCTCAGCCTTTCCCCAGCCTGGGGCCCGTCTCCACAACACACAGATTTAGGGCTGCAGTTGCTGACCTGCAGTCTGTGTGTATGTGGGTTTGAGCTGGAGTCTGGCCTCGAAGTAGGAATTGGGGTGCAGGAACCTGATGGAAGGGGGAGATGCTCTGCGTCAGCCTGGCCCTGTGGCCCGGGGGAGTGGACGTGGGAGGGAGCGAGCTGAGTGACCCCAAACCCAGCCCTGGGATGGGATGGGGAGAGTGTGAGCTGTCCTCACTCCTTACAGAGGTCCAGATGCCATCCTGCACCCCAGGGGCTGGGACAGGCAGGGGAGCTGGAGCAGCTGTGTGTCCTACAGCACTACCATGTCTTCCTTGCCTGCCCTGCAAGCGGTGTGTGGAGGATCCTGCATCCCTCTGCCCGTGCCCACTGCCAGAATAAATACAAAGTGTTTGCCGGCTTGGCAGCCTCTCCACAAAAGCCGTATTGAACCATTATTCCCTGCATCGGCTGTGAGCACTAAAAGTGGCGCCTCGCATTCTGCCATGTAATGACCCTTTGCAGGCTCCTACAGATGTTTTCTATGACTTACAGCTCCTTTTCCAGCAACCCTGTCCGCAAAAACAAGAGGGGCCACTTAAATTCCAATTAAATACCTCCAGCTAAGCAAACAGTGTGCAGCAGGGCTTGGGTATGGAGCGGCCTCCAGGCCCGGCCCATGGAGTCGCTGAGTCTAGACTCCAGATGTGATTCCAACAGCCTCCACTGTCCCATGGAAAATGATGCTGGCTCAGCTATGGAGTGCAGCACCCTGTCCTTAGCCAGGACCTCACTTGCTGCCATGGTGTGACAGCATGTGCCCTCTGGCACAAGTCTGGGACTATGTCCTGGGATTCTCTGAATCCTCCTCAGCTTGGCGTGGTGGGAGCCTGAGGCCGCTGTGGCCTCGCACCCGTCCCTGTGCATCCTCCAGAGTCTCTGTGCAAGCAGAACCAGGCTGGAGGTTGCACCCCTGCTGCCCTGCAGAGACCAGGTTTGCTCATGCCAGTGGTGGGAGCGCTGCAGCGAGCCAGGAGCTTTCCCAGGGCTGTGAGGAGCGGAAAGCCTGGGAGAAAGGACAGCAGGGTCACCCCTTGCCCGGCCCGGCCAATAAGCCAGGGCTGGGCCAGAGGAAGGAAGTGTGCCGGGCTCTGCAAGGAGCCACCAGCAGAGCTGACGCCTCGGTGGCCCTGGGCTGCTTGCCCACTGCACCTGGGCCTACAGGCGTGTGGCTCCGCTCTGTCTGGGCTGCCGCTGAGCTACCTTCCCCTCGCTGCGGGGTCCCTCCGGCTCGGGGCGGCTCCGGAAACATGGATGCACCAGCTCTAGCAGGAAACTCCATCCACAGAGCTGGGCCAAGCCAAGGCAGGAGCCAGGGCTGAAAGGTTTGGGGTGACCCTCACAGCAATGTAGGTGCTCACTGGCAGGGGGAGACCCTGGGTGCCATCCTTGTGCTGAGCTACTGCCAGGGGTTGCAGCAGGGTGGGATGGGCTGAACTGGGGTGCATAGGGTGCTCCCCTGGGTGCAAATGCTAGGCAGCAGGATGGTGGTTTCATGGGTGCCTGGAACAAGGGGAGAAACGGGCTGCTCATTTGCAGAGCTTCCCCAGTGTGGTGGGGTGCCGGGGGTTGCCATCCAGGTGCAGCCCCTTGTGCCCCACTGAAATGGGAGTACTGGCAGTGACAGCGGGGTGCTGGTGGTACCGGTGGTGATACCTGGGGTAATGGGTGCTGGCAGTAGCGGTGGTGGGAGCAGGGTAATGGGTGCTGGTGGTACTGGTGGTGGGAGCTGGATGCTGAGTGCTGGCAGTGGCGCCCAGCCGGCGGCCGTGTGCGGGCAGAGGAAACAGCCGAGCGCAGCCCAGGCCCTGGCCGAGAGGAGAGGCAGGAAGCTGGAATAAATCCCAGGAAGGGCTGCCTGGCTCCAGCTGGTCTGGGTTGCAGCGGATGGAGCTGGGGATGGGAAGGGAAAAGGCAGGAGGGGAGCACGCAGGGGCTTTCTTAGGCCTCGGCATTGTTCCAGCTGCATGATGAGTGCTGGCAGCCCCGGCTCAGCACCTTCCTGCAGGTACGGGGGGCTGGGGGCTCTGCACAGTCCTGGGGCCGATCCCTGCCAGCATGGGGTACAGGGGTCTGGCTGAACCCCAGCTCCCAGCCAGGGCAGGAGCAGCCCAAGTCTGGGGGTCCCTTTCATTGGGGAGACTCTATCTTGACTCACTGTGTCTGTGCTGCCCTGCTCCTGCACGCCCAAGCATGGGGCAGGGGTTGCGGGGCTGGGATGCCACCTGGCCACCATCCCCACTATCATGGTGTCCCCAGAGGCTCCTCGCTGACCTTTCGTGGCTGTGCCCTGTGTGGTCCCGGGGGGGGCGGCAGGGGGCTTTGATGTCCTTGCTGCTGGGCAACCTCTGCTCGGCACGAAGCAGCCACCCCCCCACCCGCGCTGAGCCCTGCCAGCGCCATATGGCCGAGGCCGCTGGTACCGCACCGCACAGCCCGTTCCCAGAATTCACATGGAAATTAAGCCATCCGTCTTGCCGGACAACGCTGGCTGCCACACCGGGACCCATGCCCAGATGTGGCCAGGGCCACCACACTGTGCCGAGACCCATGCACAGATATGGCCAGGGCCACCACGCTGTGCCGGGCCCCCATGCCCAGATGTGACAAGGGCTACCACATTGTGCCGGGACTCCATACCCAGCTGTAGCCAGGGCCACCACACTGTGCCAGGCCCCCATGCCCAGCTGTGGCCAGGGCCACCACACTGTGCCAGGACTCCATGCCCAATTGTGGCCAGGGTCACTAGACTGTGTTGGGATTCCATACCCAGCTGTGGTCATGGCAGCATTCCAGCACCTTGCTGGAAACCCTGACCCCATCCCCCCAGCATTGCAAAGGCCAAGGTGAGGACATCCTACAGCCAATGGCATCCAAGAAACTGGGGCCACCATCAGCCAAGGTGGCCATGTCACACGTGCCATGACACCAGCCGTGGCGGCAAAGTCTATTGCAGTGCCCACACCACGCGGGGTGGTCGGGGTGCGGGCAGTACACGGTACATTGTTGGCGGTGCAGCTGGCGACAGCCGGCCAGCCGGCGGCACTGAAAGGCATTCCTGTGCACAATGTCCACGGCCTCCCCGCCGCGGCCCGGCCGCCGCTGCCAGATGGGGGCTAATTAGCAGCTTTGAGAGCCGCGGTGGGAACCGGGCAGCACCAGCCCCTCTGCCGAGCCCTGAATGGAAGGGGTGACCCCAGTGCCGTGCCCACCCTGGGAACCACTGCCGTGCCAGAGTAGGGACATGGGGAGGAGGGATGATGGTGGAGTCCCTGTCTCCAGAGGGATTTGAAAGCCATGTGGATGTGGTGCTCCGGGACAGGGTTTGGTGGTGGGGTTGTGTTGGGTTTATGTCTGGATTCGATGATCTGAAAGGTCTTTTCCAACCAAATGATTGCATGACAGCGGGACAGCGGGTGCAGCTCCCCCCACCAGGCTGGCAGGGCTAAAGCCCATCTGTGCTCTTGAGGATCGCTACCTCCTCCAAGAGAAGGAGGAGGAGGGGAGTCCTTCAGCTCCCTGAACACCTGGGGAAGCTGCAGTGGCTCTGAGCAGGAGTACAGGAGGCTCTGGCTCCCAGCCCACCCCCCACAAAGGGACAGGGCACCAGGGCCCTCTGCACCCACAGCAGAGCCAGCCCACAGGATGCTGTCTGGCGAGGCTGTTCCCATGGCCGTGCCACCATGAAGTGCCACTACAGCGTTGCCACTGCAGCAGTACCAGCTCCTCTAGTGAGCAGGGAGCACAGGGTCAGGGTGCCCCAGTCCTGTCCTGGCTCTGTTTGCAGTGGAGCCCAGTGTGGCATCTGGCTGCTGCCGCCAGCGGTGCTGCAGGGCAACCGGGGCCTCATGGGGTACAAGGGGGCTCCAGCACCCAGGCACATACATCGGTGTGCAAGGTCGAGGGTGTGTGAGAGCGCATGGATGCGCAAGTGTGTGTGTGCGTTCATCCCTCCGTGTGTATGCGCGCTTACAGATATGTTTGTGCACGTGTGCACCCACAGGTTCCTGTGTGTGCAGGAATCGCTCTGTGCACGCGTGTACATCCATACAGCCAAGTGTATATACACGGGGATGTGTGTGCCTGCACGTGTGCACATGCATGTCCGTGTGTCTGTGTACACACCCATCCGTATGTCCATGCGTTCATGTCTGCATGCACACATGCACGCCCATCCATATGTCTGTGTGTGTGTGTGCATACCCACATGCTCATCCCTGTGTCCATCTGTCCACGTGCACGCCTGCACGCCCATCCGTGTGTCCGTGTATGCAATCACATGCACATCCATTCGTGTGTCTGTGTCTGTGTGTCTGTGTTCGTGTGTCTGTCTGTCCACACTCCCGCGTTGGCCCAAACGGCCGCATCTCTGCTCGCTCACCCCCTCCCCACCCCTGCCCCGTCCCGGCTGCTGGGGACACACACACGGGTTTCCCCCCCAGAGTGGGGATCCCCGGGGCTGGGGCCGAGGAGGAGCGCTAATTAATTACTGCCCATAACGAGCAGGAGCGCTAATTACCGCCCGGGTTGGAAGCCCTGCAGGACAGGGGCGGCCCCGATGGGGGTCTCGGTGCTCCCGGGGCGGGGGGCAGGTGCTGCCCCGGTGGCGGTGCCGGTGCCTCCGGGGGGTCCCCCTGCTGTTCCCCCCCCTCCCCGCCCCCGTCGCCATGGGCACCGCCCGCGAGGCGCCGCGCTGACAGCGCGCGGGGTTTTATGAATGGATGACGTCACGGCCCTGGCGCCTCACGGTCTGGGGAGGCGGGGGGAGCGCAGGATGGCCCGGGGGGGTGGGGCGGAGGGGCAGCCGAGAGCACGGAGCTCCATACCCCGGTGCCTCCGCACCCTCTGTCCCCCCCGGTGCCCCTGGGGCTCCGCACCCTGGTCCTCCCTACAGCCCTGTCCCCCGGTGCCCCTGCCTCCACGCCGCGCTCCTACCGGAGCTCCGCGCCACGGTACCCCCGCGCGCCACGGTACCCCCGCTCCCCCCGCTCCCCAGTCCCTCCGAAGCTGCGAACCCAGGTGCCCCCGCACCCCGGTGCCCCCACCTCCGCTCCGCCTTTAAGGCGCTGCCCGCATGAATGGGTGCGAGCGGTGCTGCCCCCGCCCCCTCCGCGTCGCCATTGGCTGCGCCTCTCCTGGCCACGCCCCCAGCCGCGAGGCGCTATAAGTGGCGCGGCGGGGCTGGGGTAGCTCAGTGCTTCGCAGGGTCCCGCTGCTCATCTTCGTACCATGAAAGTCGCCGCCGTCGCGCCCCTCTCGCCGCTGCCCGCCGGTGCTGGCGGGGCTTCCATGAAGGCAGTGCGGCCCGGGGAGACCGCTCGCTGCGGGCCGGGCCCGGGGGCGGCGGAGCAGGCGGCGGCCGCGCTGCTGTACGACATGAAGGGCTGCTACTCGCGGCTGCGGGCGCTGGTGCCCACGCTGCCGCGGCACCGGCGGGTGTCCAAGGTGGAGCTGCTGCAGCACGTTATCGACTACATCTGGGACCTGCAGCTGGCGCTGCAACGCGGCCCCCCCCGCCCCACCGCCGGGGACCGTCCCGAGGTGAGCCTGGCTCCCCCGGCTCCAGCCTGCTCTCCCGCCATGCTCCACGGATCCCTCGTCCCTTTCCCTGGAAGTTCCTTCCTCCTACCCTCTCTCCTCTTCGATGCCCCATCTCTTTTCCCGTCTCATCCTCAGGACCACCTGTGTCCGTCCCTGTCCTCCCCAGGATCCCCCTTCCTCTTACCTTGTCTCATTCCCGGGATTCCCGTCTCCCTTCTGCCTCCCTCTCATCCCCGAGACTCCCAGGTCTCCTTCCTCAGGGGTGCCCCTTTCTCCTGTCCCCTCTCATCCCCGGGACCTCCCTTGCTAACGCTGACCGGCTATTTCTCTCCCCTTTCCCGCAGGCTCCGTGCATGCCCGCTGCCGATCGGATCCTGTGTCTCTGAGACTGCTCCGGAGCTGCATCCCGGGACCCCCGGGGCCTCGGCCCCGCCGCCCCTCTGCCTCCCGGCACCAGTAAGGCTGGCAACCGTGCCCCTCTCCCCTTGGGGGAACTGCCCTGTGGGTCCTTCCACAGCCGGGGTGCTGCCTGGTGGCCGTGGGACGTATCCTTCTCAGATTGCTGAGAGCATTCCCCGTATTGTATATTACAATGATGCTGGAGAATATTGTTCTACAATAGCTGGAGTTTTGTTATTAAACAAGCCCTGATGACCAGACACGGCTCTGCTTCTTGCTCCCTTTGCGGGGGGCTGTGTCCCAGGACTGTGCCCCCAGGGACAGTGAAACTGGGAGGAGCCCATCCAGACCATTATGGGCTGGGTGGGTGCACCGTGGAGTGCTGGACTGGGTTGCTGCAGTGTGCTGGGGTCTGTGGGTCCCAGTTTGCGCAGTGTGCTGGGGTCTGTGGTTACCTGTCCCAATGTGGTCCCCACAGACTCTCCTAGTGACCACTTACTCCTGTGGGGGCTGTGTCCTGCTCCCCAGGCTCTGATGCAGGGTGTTGGAGGGCGAGCACACAAGAAAAAATGTTCTGCACCCTGTTTTCTGTGGTGGGAAGAGATGAAAGCACTGGGATGTGTCTCCTCTGGGAAGGTGCCTTGATGGGATGATGTGGAGGGGACAGAGCTGGGAGCCGGCTGCGGGATGTGAGATCCCAGTCTTCCAGGACAGTGATGGGTGTGCAGTGGGGCCCTGCCCTCACCCCATTTCTCAGCAGGGCCACCCATGCCTCACAGCGTTCCGGTGGCTCCTGTCCCTGTGGCCAGGGTGCTGGTGGCTGCGGTGTGTGAAGGTGATGCTGTGGGAGATCCTCAGGGTGCTGCCCTCTGTGGTTTTGGCTTGCCTGGGTGCAGCCCGTGCCAGCGCTGTAGAAGCTTTTAGGACAAGGAAATTGCATCAGGGACTGTGCAACCCCACAGCTGGGGATGCCCCCACAGCAGCGCTGACCTGAGCTGCAAGGTGACTCACGGTGAGCAGGGGCTGTGCTGCTGCCTACAGCAGATGTGTATGGACATTCTTATGGGCCTGGTGGGGTCAAATCAGGGTGCCCAAGGGGGTTCTGCTGCCCCAGCCACCCCAGAGCCAGAGGGCAGCTTTGGGCTGTCATGGCAGGTCCCTTCTTGACTCCCTGCAGCCAGGGGCTCTGGGACTGGAAGGGCTTGGCTGGCCCTGGGTCAGGTGTGTGCACGTGCAAGCTGCTGCACGAGCATTCCCGTGTGTCTGCGTGGGCATGGGCACAGCTCCATGTGTGGCCCTGTTTCCGGATGTGCCCACTCATGATTCCTTGGCCAGAGGGTGGGCAGGGGCTGGTAACCTGGGCAACCAGGACACCGCCTGATCTAACCTACCTTGTCCTGGCTGTGACACAGCAGCAAGGGACACACAGGGTGCCTGTGGGCTCCAAGTCTTGGAGGATGAAGCTGTCTATCAACCCAAATATTCCCTCTGTCACTACCTAAGTCCCATCCATCACTCACTGGGTTCCCTGTATCATCTGCTGCTGGTGTCCCCTCCATTACCTACAAGGTCCCCTGTATCCCCCTCCCTATGTCCTTTGCATCACCCCCACTACTGTCCCCCCCGTGACCCCTCACCTCCCTGATATCCCCCCTCAGTATCCCCTCTGCTGTCCCCCCATTGCTTCCCTGGTCCCCTCTATCATCCTCACTGCCTTCTGCTCCACTATTTCCCCAGTTGCCTCCACCACCCCTGGGTCCCCCCCAGCACCACTTGTGGTTCTCTGGTGCCACAGGTCCCCGTCCCAGTGCCTGCCCTGCAAGGGCCAGGCTGCTGTCCCAGGGGAGTGGGGTGAACTGGGGTCTGAGGGCTCCTCCCCACTACCCAGCACAGCAGCTACATGGAATCAGATAATGGAATCTAGGAATGGTTTGGAAGGTAAGGAACCTCAAAGCACATCTAGTTCCAACCCCACTGGATCAAAGCCCCCATCTATCCCAGCCTTGAACACCTCCAGGGATGGGACAGCCACCACTGCTCTGGGCAACCTGTGCCAGGGCCTCCCCATCCTCACAGGAAAACATTTCTTCCTAAGATCTCATCTCAACCTCCTCTCTTTCAGCTGAAAAATGTTCCCCTTTGTCCTGTTCCTGCACTCCCTGATCAAGAGCCCCTCCCCAGCTTTCCTGGAGCCCCTTTCAGCACTGGGAGGCTGCTCTAAGGTCCCGCTGGAGCTTTCTCTTCTCCAGGTTGAACAACCCCAACTGTCCTCGTACAGGAGGTGCTCAAGCTCTCGGGTAATCTCTGTGGCCTCCTCTGGACTTGCTCCAACAGCTGCATGTCCCTGGTGCCATCCCTGCCCATTTGCTGCTGGCAGACGTGAAAGCTCTGGCTGGAGCCATGAGGAGAGAGGCTCTCACCATGCCAACACGTGTCCCCGTGCCCCTGTCCCAATACCCTGTTCAACCCCCTGTGCTCCATGGCTGAATCCTCCATCCCACTTCAGGACATGGGGACACAGAGTGACACTGCCACTGGCCTGCCATGACCCAGGGCCTGGCACCAAGAACAGGGAAGGGGCTGCATGGAGCTGGCTCAGGCTCAGAGTAGGGCTGGCCCAGTCGAGCTGCCTGCCATATGCCAGGATGTCACACCAGGATGCACTGAGGAGCCCCAGGGAGGGCCCAGCCCCGCGGGCACCTGTGCCCCAATCTCTCCCTCATTGTTTTTGTGGGACCTGATTCATCCCGGAAGGGATTAGCGACCGGGGAACCGGGTGACGTTCTGGTCCGACCAGCCTGGCTGCCCCAGGATGGACATTGGAGTCAGAGCCAGTGCCTGCTGCTCACTGACACATACCGCCCTGGGTACATGGCACAGCTGGGACCAACCGTGGGACCCACGGCCCCAGCTGCGTGGGGCACCGCGACTGCCTGCCATGGTAAGGCTTGGTGCAGGGCAGAGGCACCAGGGGTGGAGGTGTTGTGGTGGGCATGGGGGTGGAGGCAACGCTGGCCTTTGGGACCTCTACTGGGGTCTGTGGCCATAGCTGGTAGAGCTGGGGGTCCTGGACAAGTGGGCAGCTGCTCTTGAGGGGTGCGTAAGGGGCATTAGGGGAGGCTGTGGCCCTTCTGGCCGGGACAGCCATGGGCCTCACATCCTGTCACAGTGATGGAATGGGGCCCTGGTCTTCACAGTGGGATCCTTGGGTCCCTTGTGCTGTCCCCAGGCTGGATCCATGGCTTCTCAAGCCTGAGTCACCATCCAGCCGGAGGGGCTCAGGACAGTCTTGCCGGCAGTGGGTTTGGGAGTGCAGATGGCTCCTTCGCTGCGGCTTGGGTTTTTTGGAGGGGATTGCACAGTTCTGCTCTCGCTTTGACTGTCCTGACCTTTCTGTCATGCTGTGGTCCTGGGGGCTGCTGCTGTGCCCTGGCCAACCTGACCCCCATTGAGGTCCAAGTGTCCCTGCACAGGGTCCCCAGAACCCTTCCCAAATGGGAAGGGGTTGAGCAAGCAGGTTGAGCTCCATTCCACCAACATAGACCCCCTGCCCCAGGACCGACTCACTGCGTCCCCCTGCTCTCCATTGTGGAATCTAGGAATGGTTTGAGCAAGAAGGGATCTTAAACCCCATCCAGTTCCAACCCCCTGCCATGGGCAGGGACACCTCCCACTGGATCAGGCTGCTCAAGACCCCATCCAACCGGGCCTTGAACCTGGCCATCGCTCTGGGCTGGGCACAGCCGAAGCCCCTTGGGACCCTCACCCAGCCAGGTCCCTGTGTGTCCCCACATGCTGGCCGCGTGCCCCCATGGGCAGCCCTGGTCAGTGCCTCCCCCTCTCACCATCCCCCAGGCGAGGGGCTGGCTGTGACGCAGCGTGGGACCCTGCGTTCCTCTGCTCCCACAGTAGACACCAGTGGGAAACAACGGGGGAACTGGCTTCCCCTTTGAGTCACACGTTGGGCAAGGCTGGGCTTTCTCCTCACGAGGCTGATGTCACCCCAGGCTCTCTGTCCCCCATATAAGTCCTAGACAGGCTGATGCTCAGGAACAGGGGCTCTGCAGTGACATCCCATAGGCATGCCCTATGCTCCAGCCTTCAGGTCCTGGCACCGTCCCCAGGGCTCATCAGGGCTGAGGTGGCTCTGTCTCCTGCTCCTGTTGGCTCCCTGCATGCCCACGGCCACCACCAACCCTGGCATCAAGGCCCAGCTGACGTGGAGAGCACTGGAATTCGGTGAGTCTCATGCCCCTGACCGCCCATGGGTAAAGGGGATCCAAGCCCAGACCACCTAGGATGGGATTCAGAGGTGGCCTGGACTCCGCTGCTTGCCCCACCAGTACCCTGGCCCCTTCCTTGGCATTGTCCCTCAAATCCTGCTCTTCCCAGGCCGGAGCTTCGGGGTGGAGCTGCTCCAGTTGCTGCTGCAGAAGGAGCACGAGGTGAACCTGACCGGCTCCTACCACAGCCCACTTGTGGGGACGCTCACCTATGCCGTGCCACGGTAAGAGCCGCCTGCGGGGTCCCCATCTCCGTTTTTATCCCCACCGCTATCCCTGTCCCTGTCTCCATCTCCAACCAAGCCCTCATCCCCATCCCTATCACTGTCCCCATTCCTGTGCCCATCCCCACTCAAGTACCCATCCCTCTCCCTGTCGTCATCCTTGTCCCCATCCCCATCCAAGTCCTCATCTCCATCCTTATCCCTGTCCCCAACCCTAAGTTGTCATCCCCATCTCCATCCAAGTCCTCATCATCCGCATCCCTGTCCCTATCCCCATCCAATTTCTCATCCCCATCCCCACCCCCTTCCCCATCCCTGTCCATGTCCCACTGTGCCCTGGGCGCAGCTGCGAGCCCAAACTGCCCGTGTCACGCAGGATCCATGTCCATGAGCTGCAGATAAATGACTCTACCGTGGACTTTGTGGAGGACGTTGGGGTGAGGCTGATGGTGCAGCATGCCCGCATCCGGCTCAGCGCCGAGTGGGGAGCCCAGCTGGGTGCAGTGTGAGTCCTCACCCGCTCAGAGACCTTGGCAGCTCAGGGTGGCTCAGGGCCATTGCTGTCCCCATGCTCACCTGCTCCGTCCCCAGCCAGGACAAGGGTGTCGTCGAGCTTCTCATGCGCGATCTGGCCGTGACGATGGTGCTGGGGGTGAGCGCGGATGGTGATGGACGCCCCATGGTGTGGAGCGCTGGCTGTGATGCCCATGGCACCAACCTGCACTTGGAGTTCCACCACGGACACAGGTGATGCCAAGACCCCCATTCCCCTCCTGTCCCCAGTATGCATGGACTCCTCAGCACCCCTGGCTGGGACATTGGGTGAGGGGAGGTTGGGTTGCTGTGGGGTGACCTGAGGACCCCACTCTGCTCTGCAGCTGGTTCTACAACCTGCTGGCACCGCTGCTTCAGAGAGCCCTGCGCAAGGAGCTGAACAAGCAGGTGGGTGCTCAGCCCCTGTGCTGTGGGGTGCTGGTGTCCCTGTCTCCCCTCCCCACTGGGCCCAGTGAGTGGTGTGGGGCCCCCCCAATGACCCCTATCCGTGCGCTCACTGATGCCCTGCTCTGCTCCCAGCTCTGCACCGAGCTTCACAGAGGGGTCCGCAAGCTGGAGGCTGCCCTGAAGGACATGAAAGGTGGGTAAGGGGACACCAAGGGCTGGGGCTGGGCAGGGTGGTCTGGGGAGGCTGTGCAGGGGGTTGGTGCTTGGTAGGGGCTGCAGGACCCTGCTACAGGGCCAGATTGGCAGAGCCAGGGCTGTGGGAAAAGGCTAGCAGTCCAAATCCCCCCACCTGTCCCCATGTCCCTGCAGTGTCCACCCAGCTGAATTCCATCGCTGCCATCAACCTCTCCCTGCTGGGGCCACCGACCATCACGGCAGAGCATGGGGACGTTGCCCTCAAGGTAATGACATCCCAGGTGTCCCTGTGCCAGCTCTAGCAATGAGGCACGGGGGACCTGGCTGAGTGTTGTATCCATCCATCCATCCATCCACCCATCTGTCTGTCTGCACAGGGGGAGATCTTCAGAGTGGGCAGGAACCAGCAGAACCCCTCCCCAGCGCTGCCCATGGCACTGCCTGTGGTGCTGCCCACGGCACTGCCCACAGCACACGAGCCCATGCTGCTGCTCGCTGTCACCGAGTTTGTTGCCAACTCAGCTGCCTTCACGTACTTCACGGCTGGGGCTCTGCGCAGGAACATCTCCAGCAGCATGGTAGGGATGGCACCAGGCATGGCTGTGGGGCAGAGCTGCCCCCACCGGCTCCTGCTGGGGCATCCCCATGGGTCGTGGCCCCAGCACCCTGACCCCTCTGCTACCTTCCAGCTCCCACGGCGATTCCCACTTCAGCTGAAGACCAAGAGCATGGGGGTCTTCGCCCCACAGGTGGGCACAGAGTGGGGAGTGGTGCCCAGTGCTGGGCAGGATGGGGTGGAAAGTGATAGGGATGGGATACAGATGTGCTAGAACACAGGATGGGACAAGATGATGGTGGAATGGGAAGTAGGATGAGACACAGGTAGGATGGGATGCAGGAGGGGCAGGACATGAGATGGGACACAGGAGGGCTGGGACAAAGGAGGGCTGGGACATGGGATAGCACACAGGCAGGATGGAACAGAGATGGGATGTAAGGAGATGGGACACAAATGGGATGCAGGCAGGATGCACAGGATGAGATGCAGGATGGGCTGCAGTAAGGATTGGACACAAGCAGGACAGGGCATGGGCAGGACAGGACACATTGCCCACCCTGCCTGCACCCAGCCGTGGTGATTGGGTGCATGGACCCCAGGAAGTGGTGGAGGCCAGCTGCGACCCACGGTACTGGTGATGCCAGCGCGGCTCCGTGCCAGCCCAGCTGTTGTTCCTCCAGCTGCAGGAGCGCTACCCAGACCAGCCCATGGAGCTGCACCTCTCGGCCCGCCAGCAACCTCTGCTCTCCTGCCACCCTGATGCCCTGCACGGGACCCTCTTTGGCTCCGCTGAGGCCTTTGTGGTGCTGCCCAACACCACCCGCATCCCTGCTTTCCTGCTGAATATCGTGAGTGATTGGTGCTGCCACCACACAGGGTCCAGCTGGGGTCAACCTGCCTGTGGTGCTGGCTGGGGCCACACTGGGACCATGCTGGGACCACGGTGGGTGATGTTGGAGCAGTGCTGAGTGATACAGGGGCGATGCTGGGGCAATGCTGGGTTGGTGCAGGGATGATGCTGGGTCGATGCCGGGTGACACTGGGGCCATGCTGGGCAATGCTGGGTGACACTGGGGCAATGCTGGGTTGATGCAGGTGATGCAGGGTTACAGGAGCTCTCCTGGTCTTTCCAACCTCTCTTCTGGCTGCAGGATGCCAACGTGACAGGGAAGCCGACCATCACCAGGAACAGGCTCGGGGCCAGCGTGCATTTGACGGAGTGAGTCTCCAGCCTAGGGCTGGGTCCAGCCTCCCCATGGATATCCCCAGGGACATCCCTCTGTTCACCACATCTGCCCGTTTGTCTCCACACATCCTGTAGCTGTTGCTTGGACCCCATTTTGCCCCTGACTCTGATCCATACCCACTGCCCTGGCACTGGTTCCCTGGTTGGATGCTCAGCTGGACCTGCTCTGCTGGGCTCCAGCCCTGCCATAGGGCTCAGCCCATCCCTGTCCCAGGAGGGGATGGGCCCTGGTCCCCATCCCTGTGCCAGGATCTCACCCTGCTCTCTCCTGCCAGGCTCAGCGTTGTGCAGGTGACGTCACACGTGGGCCCAGTGGAGGTGAGTGGCCATGCTGGGGACAGGACAGGGTAGACGAGGGGAGCCCTGGGGTGGAGGTTCTGGGACCTGGGGGTGCTGTGGACTCTGCACGAGGCCTGCGGGTGCAGCCCTGGAGGGGAGCTCAGCCCCAGCTGCGTGGTGCGGGGCTCAGGGGCTGCGTGTCCACAGGTGAAGAGGCTGGAAACGCTGCTGAAGTTTGGGCTGTGGCTTTTCGGGGTGCCCTGGGCAAACAGTGAGTGCTGTCCCCATCCCGCCCCTGTCCCCCTCCTGGCTGCCCCAGGGCTGTCCCCCTCATGCCCTGCTCTCCCCGCAGAGCGGCTCCAGGCGGGTGTCCCCCTGCCCACCTCACATGGCCTCAGCCTGCTCAATCCCCGGCTCTCGCTGCACGAGGTGGGTGCTGCCACTGTCCCCTCTTCCTGGTGCCCCCATGCTCCCCGTGGCCCTCTTCTCACCCTGATTCCTCACAGGGCTTCGTGCTCATCGCCACGGACCTGCAATACGAGCCGTGAGAGCTGCCACCTCGGGGGATGTGCCAGCCCCCCACGAGCCGCGTCACTGTCACCATCCTGGCGATGCCATCGTGGTCCCGTGGCCACCAGAGCCACTTGGCCCTGGGGCTCTTTGACCCCGCCACTGCCGGGGCATCTTGGGCAGGGATTAAAGCCGGGAGCGTGGCTCAGTCTGCTGTGGGGTGTGGTGACTTCGGGAGCCCCACGAGGAGCTCCTGCAGACGTGACCGAATTCCTGGTTCCTAGCTGGGGCATTGCCGTGGCCCTGGCTGAGCCGAGTGAGGGCTCCCGGCCCCTGTGCCGGAGCTGTGCAGCGGGGTTTGGGTCTGGGGTTCTGGGAGACTGAGGGGTACACACAAAGCCAAGGCCTGTGCTGGTTCCTAGCAGCACCGCAGCAGCTTCCCACATCGCCCACAGGATGGTGCTGGTGTCCCTGTTCTCCCACCCATTCCACCAGCCCACAGGGTGGTGCTGGTGTCCATCGCCTTACACTGTGTCCCGCTGGCCCATAGCAGGGTGTTGATGTCCATGTTCTCCCACAGCATCCCACCAGCCCACGAGAGGGTGCTGGTGTCCATGGCCTCCCGTCATAGGCTGCTGGCCCACAGCCGCTGAAGCTCCCAGGCTATATTCCCCATGAGCCCTGGGAGGAGAGTGGGGTCCTGGGGAATTCTGAACCGCAAGCCGGGAGCATCCTGCCGGGGGGACAGTGGCTCGGAGCATCTCGAACAAGCCCCACTGTTTGTGGAGCTGGGCCCCCCTACATGGGGCTCAATCTGTGCCAAAAGGAGCCCCCAGCAAAGGGAAGGTGGGACGGGAAGGGGTTTCCCCTCTCTCAGTTCAGCAGTGGCAGAGCCGGGAACGTGGGGGAACCTGTGTAGTCCAGCGAGGCACCCACCCGGATGGGGTCTGCAATCCCTTTGCCCTTCTCACTCTGGTTTGGCAGAGGCTGCTCCATGATGGTGCTTAGCCCACGGCCCCAAAATCAGCTCCTCCATCCTGCCCAAGGGATGAGGACACAGGATGGGTATTTGAGTCTGGATCTGGTGGAAGAAATGGAGAGGGAATCTGTCCTGATGTTGGCAGTGGGCATCACCCTCCAAACCCAAACCCCTTCGGCCAAGAGCAAAACCCTCCTTCCCCAGGCAGGGAGAGGCTTCCTTCCTTACCATCCATCCATCCATCCATCCATCCAACCCAACTCCTGCCCAAATCCCCCTGCACCGTATTCCCAAAGACCACAGCATCACCAGCAGCTCCAATGACAAGAGTTTATTAGTGGACTCACCCCGCACCTGCAAACCAAAGCGTTCGATGGGCTAATGCTAAATCCTTGCATTCCACGGAACGCGAGCCCGTGCTCAGCAGCCAGACGGGACCCTTGGGAGCATCCAGTTCCCCCAACTCCACCTCCATCCCACCTTGGCTTCTGCAGGAAGCACGGCCCCACACATAAATACGGACAGACGAGATAACAAAAATAGGATTAAAGAGTATTCACAAAGGAATTAAAACCTACTCAGATCTGTACAGCAGAGCACGGGCGCTATGGACACGACGGATAAGCCCGCCTGAAGAGGTGGATCTGCCGGTGGTGGTCTCCAAAGGATGAGGAGGGGGTATTCTTTTATGGAAGCTAAATTTCAGCTTGAAGCCTGGAGATCCCGTGCCCTGACGGCAGAAGGAGCCGTGCAGGGAGAAGGGGGGGAAGCCAGGCAACTTCTGCCACTGCACGCATCCATCACAGCCACGCCATGGGGACAGGGATCTGCCTGCGCTACAGGGACCAGCGGTAATGGGAAGCGTGGGAGAGGCCAAAGAGGCTTTGTGGTGGCTCTCAGCCACGCTGGCCCCATGGACCAGCTGCTACCAGGGCGCTGCCTTCCGCTGCTGTCAGCCCTGCGAAGGGCAACTGTCACTCTCTCCTGCCCCTTCCACCCACGCCCAGCTCTCCATTCCTTGATGCTCTGGAAAAGCTCCTTGTGCCAGGGCAGGGGGCTGGGGAAAGCACTCTCGCTCTCGCCTGCCTCCCTGCTTTGCTGCCCAGAGCAGTGGGCGTAGGGAGGGCTGTGCACTGTCCCACGCAATCTACATTCAGAGGAAGGAGGAGGAAGATCCCTTCCCACACCATCCTTGCATTCGAGAGCAGCTCCCAGGGTGATGAAATGGCTCTGGGGCTGGTGGGAGGGCAGAGCTCCTCGCCTTGGCCTCTGCCTTTTCCTCCCAGCTCCCCAGCACCATGGGAACGAGCTCTGCCTGGAGGAAGCAGGGATGGGAGAGGGATGCTGTAAGGACGGCAAAGCCCAGCTCCGTCCCATTGGGTATCCTCCCTCCTCCCTGGGCCTGGAGACTGGGAAACGGAGCTTGGACCCTTGCTCTGGCTGGGGACCTTTATATTAGTGACACATCTACACACACGCACTCACTCACACATGCAAAAATAAGTCTGTTTATTCTCTTCAAAGTGATCTAGAGGACCCTGTGGGGCTGGGCGCCTTCCAGCCAGCGCTGCCCCCGGCTGATGGGATATCCCCAGCGCCGGGAGCTGCCGGCTGAAGCACGGCATTGGTCTCAGCGCCTTTAAAACACAACGGAACAGTAAATAAGAGGGGCTATGAATAAAAGGAGCTGGCGGCACGAAGAGGAAAGGCTCTGTGGAGCGGGAGGCTGGAGGGGCTGCCCCCCGTGCCGGTGCTCAGGAGCGGAGTGTAGTGGATGTGGCGGTGAGGGCACAGACGTCCTGGCGAGGGGTGACACGGCAGCGGTCACTTGCGGCTCAGCAGGGATCCCAGCAGAAGCACTCCGGCCACCGTCGCCCCGGTCAGGAGCCATTTGTTGAAGGTTTCCTGGCCTTTCCTCACCTTGGCTGCAGCGTTGTTCCCGTAGAGTTCCACAAACTGCTCCTGTGGGAAGAGAGGAGTAAAGTGAGCAAAGCGCAGAGACCATCACTGCTGCTTTCTGGGGCTCCCTCCTCCTCCAGGCTCCCGCCAGCAGGAAAGCGGTGGTGGGGACCGGGCAGATGACAGATGCCTTGTGCTTCCTCACTCTGAATCATGCATGGAGGCGCTGGGGGAAGCACAGGACCAGTCATGAGAGAGTGGATGCCAGAAAGCATTTGCAAGAAGAATACCACGCGGGTAGGGCAGGAGGTGCATCACGTGTGCCAAGCTCTCTAAAATTAGCATGGAAGTGTGAGAGAAATCATCGCAGTAGGAGAACGCGAGGCTTTAGGAGCCCCCCACCGTGCAGCCCCCCCCCATCTTTTGTACATTCAAAGCCAAGCCCAGTGCCTCCCACTCCCCACTGCTGTGTCCTGGCCAGACCTGCGCTCCCACACCCCAGCATTGCAGGTTACTCTACAGCACAAGTTGGATTTTGAACTTTTTTTTGCCACCCTGGGTGGCAAAACTCCTGCCTCCCTCCAGGCTTCAGGAGAGCAGGTCAAGCACAAGGCCTGGCCAGGAATGCAGTCACTCCAGCCTGGCTTGAATGAGCTGATAGCCTCCAGCCCTTCATCTCCAGCAACAACAAGAGCCAGGAGGGTTTAGAGTCATAGAATGGTTTGGGTTGGAAGGGACCTCAAAGCCCATCCAGTTCCAACCCCCTGCCATGGGCAGGGACACCTCCCACTGGATCAGGCTGCTCAAAACCCCATCCAACCTGGCCTTGAACACCTCCAAGGATGGGGCAGCCAGGACTTCCTGAGAAGCCTGGGCCAGGGCCTCCCCATCCTCATTGTGAAGAATTTCTTCCTAATGTCTAATCTTAACCTTCTCCCTTCCAATTTAAAGCCATCATCCTTTGTCCTGTCACTACAGGCCCTTCTAAAAAGTCCTTCCCCAGCTTTCCTGCAGCCCATTCAAGTACTGGAAGGCCACTACAAGATTCCCCTGGAGCCTTCTCTTCTCCAGGCTGAACAATCCCAACTCTCAGCCTGCCCTCATGGCAGAGGTGCTCCAGCAACAGCCATGGGGCAGCAGACGGCCCTGGTCCCTCTGGGGGAGGCGTGTGACGGGGCTGGGGACAGATGGCCATGCCTGGACAGGATAAGATGGTGGGCAGAGAGAGAAAACTACCAGAGCTCCCAAAAACAGGCTCTTGGAGAGCACAACCATGGCACAGCTCCACCTCTCCTGCTCCCCTGCTCCAGGGACCTTGGAGCACCATGACGAGAGCCCTGATCACACGCACCGCAGGGAAGGAGGGGCCACAGGCGGTGCACACAGAGCTGGGAACTCTGTGTCCCAGCAGCTCCCAGGTTTATCAGGGCCAAGCAGGAGCTCTGGGGCTGTAGGGAATGGCAGCTGTGAGCTCTGGGATTGCTGGCAGCGTCAGCAGGGATCAGTGCTGGCGCATCTCAAGCCCATCTTCCCAGCAATGTCCCCTGTTCCCCGATAAGTGAATGCAGTTCCAGTAACCCCGCCACTCTGGGAAAGCAGAGATAAGCCCAGCTGACACTGTGCCTGTGTCACGCCTTGCCATGGCCTCTCCGGACGCAGAGACAGCATCCCTGCCTGCCTGGGCCTCCCACAGCCCCACGAGGAGATGGGATCCCGGCCACAGGACTATGATCCAGAGGCTTTTTATGCAGGGCCTCTCCATCCCTCAGGGAGCAGCCCCAGCACAGTAACAGCTCGCGGGGCACATCCTCAATGTGCCACACACATTCCTGCTCATTCCCAGGGAGCTGGGCTGTGTCCCACAGGCCTCCGAGTCACAAGGAATTGGGAGCAACAAGCATTCAGGGGAGCCACTCCTGCCCCACCAATGCTCCTCTCTGCCTTTCACCGAACCCCATCTCCAGCATCTAATGAGGTTCAACAAGGCCAACTGCAAGGTCCTACACCTGGGTCAGGGCAACCCTGGATATCAATCAATACAGGATGGGGGACAATGTGATTGAGAGCAGCTATGTGGAGAAGGACTTGGGGGTGCCGAATCATGAGAAGCTCAACATGAGCTGGCAACGTGCTCTTGCAGCTCAGAAGGCCAACGGTGTCCTGGGCTGCAACAAATGAAGAGTGAACAGCAGGGTGAGGGAGGGTATTCTCCCCCTCTGCTCCACCCTGGTGAGACCCCACCTGGAGCCCCATGTCCAGTTCTGGAATCCCAAACATAAGAAGGATATGGAACTGTTGGAACAGGTCCACAGGAGGCTACGAAGATGATCAAAGGACCAGAGCATCTCTGCTATGAGGACAGGCTGAAAGAGTTGGGCTTGTTCAGCCTGGAGAAGAGAAGGCTCCGGGGGGACCTCATAGCAGTCTTCCAGTACCTGAAGGCGCTAACAGAAAAGCTGGGGAGGGACTTTTTACAAGGGCCTGGAGTGACAGGATGAGGGGGAACAGCTTTGAATTGGAAGGGGGAAGAGTTAGATCAGACATTAGGAAGAGATTCTTCACAATGAGGAGGCCCTGGCACAGGTTGCCCAGAGAAGTTGTGATTGCCTCCTCCCTGGAAGGATTCAAGGCCAGGTTGGATGTCGCCTTGAGCAGCCTGGCCTGGTGGGAGGTGTCCCTGCCCACAGCAAGGGGTTGGAACTGGATAGGCTTTGAAGTCCCTTCCAACTCAAACCATTCTATGTTTCTATGATATTTTTCATTCTGGTGCAGGAAATCCCTCTGCTGACAGGTGGTAACAAGCAGTGGAGCAGTGACAGAGCAGGCTGCGCGGGGATGGATAGTGCTGGGGAAGTGGGACACGCGTATGGGTTTGTCCGGAACTGCTGGCTGCAAATGCCTCCACCATCCCAACAATATCCCTCTGTGCCAGTGCCCATCGGGATAGTACTTCCCTTGGACACAAGTCCCTCAGACACCAACATCGCTGTGGGAGGAAGGAGGCTGGGCCCTCCCAATGTCTTCCCTTTTCTCAGGGATTCAGTCAAGACTGCCTCACTGGGAGCCCCACAACAACAGGACTTGAGGGAATGGCAGGAAGATGCCAGGGGAGGGTTAGGCTGGACATTAGGAAAAGGGTTTTCACCCAGAAGGTGGTGGAGCACTGGAACAGCTCTCCAGGGAAGCAGTCACAGCACCAAAACTGACAATATTCCAGAAGCATTTGGCCAATGCCCTCAGACAGAGTGTGAGTGTTGGGGTTGTCCTGTGCAGGGACAGAAGCTGGATTCGATGATCCTTGTGGGTCCCTTTCCACTCAGGTTATTCTATGATTCTGTGATTCTGCATCTCTGCAGGCTCCTCCTGACCCCACATCAGGGGACATCCTCACTGTCCCCAGGGAGGCTGCAGGGGTGGAGGGGGCCCTGCAGTCCCCTGGCTGCTGCGCAGGGCTGGCAGCCTCTCCGTGCCATGTGGTGCCGAGCTTGGGGAAAGGCAGTTCCAAGAAGCCTGTTTGAAATCCACACTTCTAAGAAAAGGAAGTGTTTGCTGAACAAGAGATAAATGGTACACGGTGAACTGAGACCTATCGGGTGCTACAGACAGAGAGGAGCACAAGAGCCCAGCGCGTGCAGAGGGACGGGAGCCCAGCGCGTGCAGAGGGACGGGAGCCCCTCTGCTTCCCCTGGGAAGGGAGCAGGAGCTGCTGGAGCCACAGCTGGGGTGACAGGGGAGAGCGCTATGTCCTTCCTTAGGCAATCCAGCCCAGGAACTCAGCCCCTGCACAACTGTGATCCCAGATGTGTCCCCTGGGAATGATGATCCCAAGGCTGGGGGAGTGGGAAAACAGGCAGGAGCGTCCTCTCTTCCCATCCTGCAGGCAGGTTGAAGGTTAGGGAAAAGCAGCTTGCTCTGTTCCCACACCAACCCGGGCCTCAGCCGCTCTGCACCTGAGTACCAGTGCTCCCAGTACCAATCTCAACCTCTCTGGTCTGGTGTTTGGGATCTCAGGCTTGTCCAGACACGTCCAGATATTTCTGGCCTCCCCCAGTCACCTTTATCTGAGAGGAAATATTTGGAATTCCTGAGTTGATCACAAGGACTGTGGTAGCAACAGCACGTCAGTGCCTGAGCCGCCCCGGAGAGGACAGGCTGTTCCATGGCCCAGCACCCGTCACATCCCCTTCCACCCCCGGTGACAAACATGGCCGAGAGGACGAGGATGCTCTGGGGCAAGCAATGAGGAAGCAGCAAGAGGCTATGCCTACGCAAAATGCAATCCCCCAGCTTCGTCTCTCCTCCCCCAGCACTGGGGAAGGACACGATGTTTTCTGGGACTTCCCTCCAGCTGCAAATGCTGCTGACAGGAGACTGAGGAGCTGGAGATCCTGACTCCAGTGGTGCCCACCAGCCTGGAAAGCAGAAGCAGGGACGGTTTGCAGTGCCAAAGGCACTGTCTGCAGTACCACAACCCACAACTCACCACAGAGGGGGACACAGCAGCCATTTAAACACTGCCCCATGATAGCGAAAAGAGGAGTGGGTCTGACCCAAAGGGCTCTGTCTTGGGTGGGAGAGCAGATCCATCAGCCATGAGATCAACATTCACAGCCTGGCCCAGAAACGGGAAGGGAATCATAGAATCATGGAATGGTTTGGGTTGGAAGAGACCTCAAAGCCCATCCAGTTCCACCCCCCTGCCATTGGCAGGGACACCTCCCACTGGATCAGGGGGCTCAAAGCCCCATCCAACCTGGCCTTGAACACCTCCAGGGAGGGGGCAGCCACCACTTCTCCAGGCAACCTGTGCCAGGGCTGCCCCAGTCTCACAGGAAAGTATTTCCTCCTAAGATCTCATCTCAGCCTCCCCTCTTTCACCTTTAAACCCTCGCTGGTCCCATGGCTTTGGACGCAGCCCAGGACATGGTTGGCTTTCTGGGTTGTGAGTGCACTTTGCTGGCTCATGTAGAGCTTCTCATCCATCAGCACCCCAAGCCCTTCTCCTCAGGGCTGCTCCCAATCCACTCTCTGCCCAGCCTGGGTTTGTGGCTAGGTTTTGCCCTGACCCAGGTGCAAAACTTTGCACTTGGAGGCTTCAGGCTGCTGCTGACACCCACTCGAGGCTCAGCGGGTTCCATTCACCAGCAGCTCCCCCCGCCAGGCAGGAGGGGAACGGTTGCCAGGTCCCATTCACAGCGAGCTGGGCAGAGCGGTTTCCTCTTTCAAGATAAGCCCTGACACTTAGGGAGAGAAGACTTAGTGAGCGACACTGAGCCGTGTGGGCAGGGGAAGGAAGCAGATGTGGGCTGTGAATCCCCATCTGGTCATTTGCGAGCCGGGGCAGAGAGGGAAGGGGAGAGCAGAGCTCGGGTGCTCAAAGCTTCTCTCGCATGGGGAGCTGAAAGATATGGAGGTCACCAAGACACCACCTGCACGAAGCTCAAACCAGCAGAGAAGAGCTGGGCTACCCAGACTGCTCACAGCGCATTTGGTCTGACTTCAACAGAGAGACTTTCCTCGCACAGGAGTTGACCCCGGCACGCAGACACCCTTGGCACAATACTGGGGCCTTCCTCACTCAAGGATCTCCACGTGTTTTCACAGAATCACAGAAACATAGAATGGTTTGGGTTGGATGGGACCTCAAAGCCCCATCCAACCTGGCCTTGAACACCTCCAGGGATGTGGGAGCCACAACTTCCCCAAGCAACCTGTGCCAGGGCCTCACCACTCTTATTGTGAGGAATTTCTTCCTAATGTCTAATCTAAATCTCCCCTGTTCCAGTTTAAAGCTGTTAATGTTTTATCAAACATTACTTGGTTCTCCAAATCCTCCTAGCAGGATACATCAGCTTCCTTCTCCAACAGATCAAGAGGGGTGCAGGGAGGTGAAGTGCTTTCCCCGGAGTTTCACCCATGCCAGCAGCACGAGCCACGGCATCTGACTCCCATTCCAGGCATTCTCATCACAAGGCAATGTTTCACTTGAAAACAAGGCTGTTTCTGTTCTACCTTTGCTGTAACTACAGCTGTGTCACTGCTAAGAGGTCTAACGCCAATTGCCGGCCAGGAGTGGAATCATCTGGATGACCAGACGTTCGTTAATGAGATGCTGGGAACAGTTTTGTGCCAAGCACTGAAACAAGCACGGAAAAAGAAAGGCAGCAGCTCAGTGCTGACCACAACAAAGCCCTGCGCTGACAGCAACCTGCTCCTCAAACCCCCTTAGGCTGCCAGCTCACCACGTGGGACTGGCAGATGCAAACCTAGAGGTGAAGCACAGAGGGGAAACGGCAGCTGAGATCTTTCTGAAACAAAGAAAACACGGGTATTCCCAAAGGCTGCCACTCGGATCCTGTAAACACCACTTGGGCGGTCCGTCTGTGCTGTGAAAGTGGAGGAGCCACCCTGGGGGTTCTCCCTCTGCCCCACTCCCCTAGACACTACATCCACGGGAGTCCTCACCGCACCTGACAGGACACCCAGTGTGCACAGCACAGCACTGCCAGCTGGACTGGGAGTGTGCTGAGGGATCTTGTCATCCACAGCAGAGGTCTCGGAGTTCCTCTGGATCCCCAGCTTCAGCCTGCTGGTCCCCACCAGCAGATTTGGGCAGGCTAAGACTGGGGTAGGGACAGGCTCTGGCGACACAGGGGACAGCACACTGCAGGTGCAACCACTCCAGAGACCCAGCTCCAACTGTTATGCAAATGGTGACCTCCAGGGAAGCAGCTGCTGGTCTCCATGACAATGGCAGGGAATGCCACCCGCCTGCTTTGCTGCCGCTCCTGCCATGGGAGCCGGCCCTGCAAGCAGAGAAACCTGCAGCTCTGAGGGACGCAGCCATAAACCCAAAAGGGTTCACTGAACAAGGACATCCCCACTGCACTGTGCTTTCCCCTGCTGCTCTGCTCCCCTCTCCTCTCCCTCTCCCCCTTCTCCTCCTCTTCTTCTTCCCCCTCTTTCTCCTCTCCTCTCCTCTCCTCTCCTCTCCTCTCCTCTCCTCTCCTCTCCTCTCCTCTCCTCTCCTCTCCTCTCCTCTCCTCTCCTCTCCTCTCCTCTCCTCTCCTCTCCTCTCCTCTCCTCTCCTCTCCTCTCCTCTCCTCTCCTCTCCTCTCCTCTCCTCTCCTCTCCTCTCCTCTCCTCTCTCCTCTCCTCCTCCCACACCCGCTTGCATCCCAACCAACCTGGGGGGCTCCAGCCTTGCCAGGGCCAAAGCCAGCTCTTTCCTAACCAGCAACAAACCCTCACCAGCACATTCCAGCCCTAATCCTCGCCGCGGCAGCCTTCTGTCAAACCGGGTTCATCACCAGCTCCAGGGAACCTGCAATAACCCCACACCACACAACTCCAGCATTTTCCAAATGCACGGAAGGGGCTCTGGAGGCAGCTGGAACCCCCATGCCTGCGCTGGCAGGCTGCTGTGCACAGCAAAGCATGGAGAGCAGGGAATTGCGCTCTCTGTTCCAAGAATGTGCTGAAACATTCATGGGTACCAAAGCAGGAGGCGGTGGGAATGACTAACCCACTTGCATCCATCTTTCATCAGCATTGCTCCCGGCACAAACTGGTCCATGGGCTCCCGGAGGTGCCCTGGTCCGCGCTGGGCGTGCTCGGCAGCAGGACGGCTGGCAGGCGACAAGGCTCTGCTACAAAGGCACAGCCAAGAACACATTGGCTGAGCCGGATCCACTCAAGAGATTAGCACCTGCTGGGAATGGGATTGTTTTCCAAAGGGCATTAAGTGGAAGAGGCCGAGGAAAGACGGTCTCTCTGATGCTTCTCCACACCGGACAGATGGTGTCTGAGCCCCCACCCGCCTTTGTGCGAGGGGCGCGCTTGGGGGGCAGGGGAAGGCTCCAGTTTTAATTTCACGCTTATCCACTGCCTGCAGTGCCTGGGACCTGAGTGCCGTAGCCAGCTCGCTGCTCCGGACCAGCAACTTGGTAGGGTCCCTGTATCAGGGAACAAAGCTCAATTTTCACCTTGTCATTGCCGTTGGCAGACGTCAGCTCCTGTGCAATCGTGCCCTTGTGTAACGATGGGGAAACCTGTGCCGTGCTCACGTGTGCCCGGCTGTGGAGCCACGGTTCCTCCCGGCCTGGGGACAGGCTACACGATGTGGATGGCTCTCCTTGGCTCTCAATCATACCAGGAGCCTTTCTCAAACCCACCCTGCAGGGACCAAACGAGCGAGGCCAGGCACAGGGATGGACCCCAGGGGAGATGGATCCCTGGGAAGGGCTGCCCCATCCTCCCGCCTTGAGCCACTGTCCACTATCCCAGAGGAGTGCCAGCCACATCCCAGCACTTCCCGCTTTGGCCCCAGTGTCTCACAAGGCTGCTGTAATTCTTCCATGTCACTTGAATGAAAAAGGGGAAAGGGTGGAGGTGCAGGAAGAGGAGGAAGATGTGCTCATTCTGTTTTCACTTCCTGTTAAGCCCAGATGAAATCTCCACTGATTCAGGGCACTGAGTCCCTTTTAGCAAAACTCTTGCTGACTTGAGGGCAGGACGCAGAGAAGTAGAGAGGGCAGCTGATGCAGCAAACGCAGGAGAGGACAGTGCAGCAGAAGGAGATTTTGTGCTCTGCCCTGGGCTCCTCCATATGTGTTGTTGCATGAAATAATCACTGGCTGGTGCACTGGAAGCTTCTAAATGAGGTCAGCTGCTTTAATAAGAGATATTAGCTCTCCAGCAAGCTTAATTCGCCGGTGAGCCACACAGTGACAGGGTGGGAGTGCTTGCAACACAGCTACAATGGCTGGTTTGCAGGTAGCAACACATTTTCTCCATACATGTCACACATTACCCACACACTCAGCTCCTACATCCCAGTTTGCACAAGTTCCACGTATGGAAGAATGTCATATACTGTCACTGGCCGTGCTCCATGCACAATGCTCGTGGTGTTCCCAGCCTTCCCCTGCCAGGAATCTGTGTGAATGGCACTGCCATCGTTTGGAGAATTGGTGGGGCCATGCAGACAGCTATCCTGCTCCACCTAAGCATGGCCTTAGCTGCATTCCAAACCAAACCAGCTCCATGCCAGCCTCCTCTCTGAGCTTCCCAAAAAGCCCTTCACCCTTCAGCAGGGAGGAAGACCCTTCCATGCTCCTTTGGGAAGCAGCCAGCTCCAGCCAGAAGACCTTAGGTGCGCAATCCTGCCCGCTGGCCCCCTGCATAGCTCCCACCCAAAGACTTGCATGCTGCCAAGCTGCCACATTTTGGAGTATTGGATTTCAGCCATAAGAGCACCTGGCTGGCAGTAGAACTGGCAGGGAGAGCCTCCCTGCTCTTTGTTCTCAGGGAACAGAGGGCACCTGTCCTGGTTTTCCCCGCGGAGCTCAGGACCACAGATCTCTGGGCCCATCCTGCATCAGGAGCTGGGGCAGAAACGCTGAGCCCAGCCCCTCTCCCGCTGGGGGCTCCTCATCTCCAGGGCTCATCTCCCTGAGCAGGATATGATGCCAGGAGCCAGCTACTAATTGGATCTACTTAAATCAGCAGCTACGTCTGCAGACACAGCTGAAACACAGGCTTGAGCAGGAAGAAGGATAATGTAATAAATCCAAGCAGCTCTCCTCAAGGGAACCACACAGAGCCCTGAAACCTCCCTATCTGCAGATACAGCCTATTACCCTTCCACAAGCACACTGGGCAAGCAGCAGCCGAGAGAGAAACAAGCCCAAAGCCTCCTGAAACACCAGGTCCCTGCTCCCAGCAGCAGCGGGAAGGCAGGGCAGGGCAGCTACAGCACCATGTTCAAACCATCCCCATGGTCACAGCAGCTGCTCTGGTTAATGCTCCGGCTCCCGCTCCTCCCTCCTTTGCTACCCCCGAGGCAGGCAGCAGCGGAGCACGATGGGTTTCCCATTAAAGAGATCCTGAGAGACAGCACTGGGCTGGTACACGTGAGCGTGTATCCGAGTGGAGGCATGGGCGGCTGGAGGGATGCAGGCTGCACGGAGGAGCGGAGTGGGCATCCCTGCCTGCAGCCAGCCCTTCCCGGACTGTGCAGCCCTCCCAGTCTCTTTTATTGCAAAGTAAATTAAACATGAGAATCAAATAAATAAAATACCCCCAAAATAATAATAATAAAAAGAAGCGGAACATTTCTGCAGCACAACTAGGTCACAGCTCCCCGGCATGTGAGGCACGGCAGCCGCAGCTCAGCCCCTCGAGCTGCCCAGATTCAAAACTGCCATCGCTCTCAAAAGCCGCCTCCTGAAACCCACACCTGCTCCCTGGGAGCCCAGCTGGAGCAGCTGCCAACGGCTCTGCTCCCTCTGCCCCTGCTCTGCTTCTGGGACACAAGAACACTTCTTCCCCTCAGTACAAGTAAGACCTTGAGGGGCTGGAGCACGTCCAGAGGAGGGAACAGAGCTGGGGAAGGGTCTGGAGCCCAGGGGTTCTCAGAGCTGCTGAGGGACCTGGGGCTGTTTACACTTGGAGAAGGCTGAGGGAAGACCTTATCGCTCTCTGCAACTCCTGGAAAGGAGGTTGTGGTGAGGTGGGTGCTCGTCTCTTCTCCCAAGTAACAAGTGATAGGATGAGAGGAAACAGCCTCAAGTGGTGCCAGAGGAGGTTTACATGGGATTTTGGGAAAAATTTCTTTACTGACAGAATGGTGAAGCCCTGGTGGTGTCCCCATCCTTGGAGGGGTTAAAAAACCCCACGTAGATCTGGCACTTTAGGACATGGTTTAGTGGGCACAGTGGGGTTGGGCTGATGGTTGGGCTGGATGATCTTAAGAGGTCTCTTCCAAACTTAATGGTTCCATGATTCTATGATTCTTCTCCCCATCAGCCGTGGTGAGGGTCAGCCTACGCCCTGCACTGCCCTGTGCACCCAAAGCCCTCATGGCACCCTACTGCACACCTCTGAGAATCATATCACCTCGAGGAAGTCCTTGGCATCCCATGGACGATGAGGAGCGGGACTTCAGAGAGCATCTGTGCCAATACAGGCGGTGAGTGGGGAGGAGGAACAGTTTCCCTGCCCAAAGCCAGGGCAGCAAACCAAGGAGTGTCCTGGCACAGGGACGCCGCTTCCCCTTCATCACTCAGCTTAATCTTCAGTCGCTTGGAACAATAGCGCTGGAGGGGAACATCACTCTCGGGAGGGTGGAGGAGGAAAGCATCACTGCTTTCCTGCCAGGCGCAGGCAGAGCCAGTCCATGGAGCACACCTTGGCACCACATCAGAGCAGGCAGGCGACATTCCCACCGCCTCGGAGTCTCCACAGGGGAGAGAGCAGCCACCCTTAGCTCCTTTCTGCTCCCGTGGCAGAAACCACCGTTAATCCCTCACCTCTGGGTTCAGTAGGTCTGCAACACTTCCACAACTGATATCTTTCTTCCCTTCCCCCAGCTCCTCCTGGGAATACTCTGGCTAAAGCTGCTAGAGAAATGCTCCTTGCAACATCAGGATGGGGCTGTGCTTTCAGCCATCAGCAGCTTGGCAAAGATCAAAGGAGAGAAGCCCAAGCAAAGGCCTCGAAGGATGGTGCCATCATCTAGCCTGTCCTACAGGTGTCCTGCTGCTCTCAGGGGCAAACCACAAGGACCTCCACAGAAACCAGGTGCAGCATTCTGGGCACATGCAGAAAGCTGCAGCTTCTACAGGGGAAGAGAGAGCACATTGCTCCCTGCCACTATGCTGCGCCGGTGGGACACTCTGCTCTAGAGGGACACCCCACTGCTAAGGCACCCAGGAGATACCCTGGGCAGCGCACAGGACCCAGCTCCAGTTTCAGAGAGGAGCGGGATATCAAGAAGAGCAACACTGCTGAGAACAGCTGTGAACACAGAGCAGCCAGAAACTGCCTGTTAATTACTTCAGTGGTCTTTTTTTTTTTACTTCGCACTCCAATCTTGGGATTAAAGAACCTCAGAGTGCTTTACGAACCTGAGTTCCCAGTGGCTCTCCTGGGAGGGAAAGCAACACTATCCCTTGGGTTGCAGGACCACAGGGTTAAGCGGGCAGCTCAGCCCAGCTTGGCCTCCTCAACGTCTGCTCTAATCATGGATCTCAGGAACGTAATCCAACTGCACTGCACACCGAGAGGCCATGAGGAAACAGGCAGGGCCCCAGAGATAGAGGGCCGAGTAAATGGGGTGAAGAGCAAAGCTCTGCAAACTCTCCTCCGTGTTGCTCTCGGTCTAGTGGCAGGAATGCTGCTGTGGGCCGGGCAGGAAGCTGCAGTGGAAGTCATTCCAATGGCATTTCCTGGAGAGCACTGTAGCAAAGCCTCCCAGATCGCAGGCAGAGCGAGGAACTGGCAGGGATCCCCACACTGAACCCACACCTCCAGCCAACAGTGAGGATGCAGCTACCTGGGACGCACCAGGTGGGACAGCCAAGACCCTGTCAGCAGCTCCCACAGCCCGCGAGGAACTCCCAGCACTGGGACACGAGACACTCAGCCAGTGGGGAGAGTACTTTTTTCACCCCAAGCAGGTGATGACAATGGGGGCATCACCTTGGCTGCGAGGGATCCAGACCGTAAAATCATTAGTGGACAAAGTGGAAAGCAATAGCCCAGCCAAGCTTTGCAGACCCCTGGGTGGGATTCCTCTCTGAGACAGCAAAGCACAGCTCTGGCTCTCTGCAGCTGTCTCTGGTCAGTGCTGCCTGTGCTGGCCAGCAAGGAAAACTGATGACAATGGGATTGGCAGTGCCAGGGCACAGAATCATAGAATGCTTTGGGTTGGAAGGGACCTTAAAGATCATCCAGTTCCAACCCCTTTAGCATGGGCAGTGACACCTCTCACCAGACCAGGCTGCTCAAGACCCCAACCAACCTGGCCTTAAACACCTCCAGGGATGGGGCAGTCACGACTTCCCTGAGCAGCCTGTGCCAGTGTCTCATCGCCCTTACTGTGAGGAATTTCTTCCTAGCGTCTAATTTAAACTTTCCCCCTTCCAGTTTAAAGCCATTAAACCCAAGGTGTCAACATTCGGAACGGCAGAATTTTGGCAAACAGCATTCGTGCCAGAGGGAGCCATGCTCCCTGTATGGAGCTGTGCCCCTCCACACATGCTGGGCACACCGAGCATGGAGCTGCTCTCTGGATCTCAGGGCGCAAGGGCAGCAGAATGCAAACCTGCACTTGGCTCAAACTTGGCCCGGTAAGGCGTGAGAATCTGGGGAGCAGCCAGATAACACGGTGGCTGCGGGGAAGCCATGTGCGGGATACCTGGGCCATGGCACAGGGCCAGAATGCGCTTCCGAAGCACTAAGACTGGAAGGTCAACCATTGAGAAGGCTGGAGAGCGCAGGACGCGATCCCAGCTGCGCTCTGTCAGCTGACACAGGCTGAGTCATTTCCTATCATTCAAGAAAAAAACTTAAAGAGATAGAAAATGAGTTTGCTGTATTGACATCTTCTAAGGGTTTTCCCCAAACAGAACCACAAGCTTCCAGTCCCTCGCAGAGTGACACAACACAGCCTGGCACACTGAGCCCTGCACGGCCAGGGCCAGTGGACAGCTGGAAAGCAGTGCATCCTTCAGTCTAGCCCAGCTCATCAGGATTTGGATGTCACCGACTGATGACAAAGACGCTGTCTCTCTTCGGTCCTGTCCTGGCACAGCCCCTTTGCACTAGTCCTCCACCACACGTCCTACACTCAGGACACCTCCTGCCTCTGTGGCCACAGATCCACCGCTAGAACCCCCACAGAATGTCTTCTTAAACCCACTAGGAGCGCAGATTTACAGGCAGGAACCACCACTCACATTCCGCTCTCAAACAGGTTGAGCACAGTCAGTACAGCCCTGCCTGTCAGGCTCTCCTCTGCTCAGCCCATGCCTCCCCCACCTTCCTCAGGGATATAGTTCAGTAATCACAGAATAGAATCATAAAATGACTTGGTTTGGAAGGAACCTCAAAGCCCATCCAGTACCAACTCCCCTGCCACAGGCAGAGATACCTCCCACCAGGATGCTCAAGACCCCATTCAACCTGGCCTTGAACACCTCCAGGGAGGGGCCATCCACAGCTTTCCTGGGCAACCTGTGCCAGGGCCTCACCGCCATCATCATGAAGAATTTATTCCTAATGTCTAATCTAGATCTTGCCCCTTCCAGTTTAAAGCCGTTCCCCCTCGTCCTATCACTCCAGACTCTTGCAAAAAGTCCCTCCCCAGCTTTCCTGGAGCCCCTTCAGGTACTGGAAGCTGGTCTAAGGTCTCCCCAGAGCCTTCTGTTCTCCAGGCTGAACTATCCCAACTGTCTCAGCCTGTCCTCATAGCAGAGATCCTCAAGCCCTCGGATCATCTCCGTGGTCTCCTCTAGATCCACTCCAACAGTTCCAGATCCTTCTTATGTTGGGAATTCCAGTTCTGGACAAAATATTCCAGGTGTGATCTCATAAGAGCAGAGGGGCAGAATCACTCCTGGAATGGACAGGTACAGTTGGACTTGATGATCTCAAACGTCTTTTCCAACCAAACAATTCTATGGTCCCACTCACTCCCCCCTGCCCCCTGATTCCCACCTCACTGGGATCGCTGTTTTAACACCGGAATCTGATCCTACACAAAGCCACTGCCTCAGGACAGCCTCCTCTTTGGCTCTGTTGGCTCACCAAGGCAGCAGCTCCCTTCAGCCCAGGGATGGGTATTCAAAGCCCCCCTCAATGCGACAGAACGCATCCATGTTAAGGCTACATAGCGAGATTTATCATGTCCCCCCGTCTCAAAAACCAGCTTCTCCAGGGAACTGCTACAGCCTAGCATCCCACAGCCTGGAGAGGCCCCTCTCGAGGGCAAAACTGTACCTTGTGGCCACTCTGCACCTGCCTTTGTTCCACTGGTGGGGAATGAAACAGAGCTTCCTACGCAAATAGGCTGCGCGATGCTTGTGACGGAGCTGTGCTCCTTCCCTCTGAAAGAGGGGCCTTCCAGGAAGGCGCTGCAGCGCTCCCGAACAAAAACCACCCCGGTCCCTGCCAAGCTGGCCTGCCAGAACTTGCATCCCTCTCCCTCTACACCTCCCAGCAGAGCTTTGTTTGCCTGGGACAGGGTGTAACAGCTCAGATGCACCAAACAGGCTCCCTTGTGCAAACAGGGTGGCAGCAGAGGGACCGCTCCGTCACCAGCAAGGGCAGGGTGGCACTCTCTTCCTGCAGGGAGAGCTGGCAGTGGGCCAGCTGATTTCTCCCTGCAGCTGGAGTCGCACGAGAGCAAAGCAGAGCATCCCCACGCACGTTCCACGCGTGAGGCACTCGAGAGCTCTTATGGCCCCTGTGGAGCTGCACAGCTGGCCTGGAGAGGGGACACAATGAAACCTCAACACTGCAGCACAGGAAGGACATGGAGCTGTTGGAGCAAGACCAGAGGAGGGCACGGAGGTGATCCAAGGGCTCAAGCACCTTTGCTATGAGAAAAGACTGAGAGTTGGGGTTGTTCAGCCTGGAGAAAAGAAGGCTCTGGGGAGACCTTAGAGCAGCGTCCCAGTACTGAAAGGGGCTCCAGGAAAGCTGGAGCGAGGCTCTTGATCAGGGAGTGCAGGAGCAGGATAAGGGGAAACAGTTTTAAGATGAAAGAGGGGAGACTGAGATGAGATCTTAGGAAGAAATATTTTCCCATGAGGGTGGGGAGGCCCTGGCACAGGCTGCCCAGAGGAGTGGTGGCTGCCCCATCTCTGGGGGTGTTCAAGGCCAGGTTGGATGGGGCTTTGAGCCCCCTGATCCAGTGGGAGGAATCCCTGCCCATGGCAGGGAGTGGAACTGGATGGACTTTGAGGTCCCTTCCAACACAAACCATTCCATTATTCTATGAAACACAAGGCAAGCTACACCTGAGGCATTAAACAAGCACCCCCCAGGTCAGGGTTTGCAACGAGGCTGACAGCAGCCACACTGCTCAGCCCTTTTTGGGGGACTGGAGGGAATCGCCCCCATCATTACAGCCTTTAACAGCCATCCCAGCCTCCCCTCCACTACCAGCAGCAGCAGAGTGAAGTCAGAATCCTGGTTCAAGGTCAGAAATACAGATCAAGGCTGTTCCCCTGAGTGGGAAACAGGGCTAACAGTGATTTTCAAAGCAAAAGCTGGTGGGCAGGTCGGACAGAGAGGAGTCCTGACCATCCTGCAATCTGTTGAACAAATATTTGCTCCAAACAATGAATTTACAGACAGACACAAAAAAACTGAAGTCTTAGCCACAACGGCTGGGGGTTGGGAGCAGAGGGAGGAGGTATTTCATTCCCTGCAAGCAGGGCCCAGTGATTTTCCACCAGTGATTTAATCTAAATCCCCCAGAGAGTTCATTTACAAAAAAAAAAAATCAGATTGCATTATCGCCTGGGTCTCCAGGATACAGCCCGATCGTCACTAACAGCAACAGCCACGCTAGCTTGGAAACCTCCATTTGATCACTCAATTCCAAGAGTAATCTGTGGCTTTAAAAGCCAACGGCAGAGGGAGGGGGAAGGAATGCTGGGCCAGAGATATCCGCAGAATGAGAGAGCTAATGGGCAGAGGAAAGGGCCAGGGCCAGCAGATCCCAGTCATTAATCGAAACCAAGCTCCTCTCCTGCACAGCCCCACCCAGGCAGTGCCCCAGGGCGGCCGCATTCCTGGAATTCCTGCACCCTAGGTGAACCTGCACCCTCTGCCTGAGTGCACCCACTTTCCCTGGGTCCCCAGTGTGGCCGGCCAGACCCAAGGAGCTGGGGGTGCTCCGTGGTGCTCAGATGCTGCTCCCCTCTTGGGAGGGCACAGGGCACAACGCTGGAATCACAAACTCCTGCCCTCCTGGAGATGCAGGGGCCTGGCGATGGGAAGAAGGGGAGAGAAAGGCCTTGGCTCACCAGCGAGGTCACTCCCCATGACCTCCCCACCGTTTTGATACTAAGGCACATCTGTGTGAACTCTTCCCCTCTTCCCAGTAAGAGTTACACCAGCAGGGAATGGCTGAGATGCAGAAGCAGCAAGGAAATTCAGACATCTGCAGGTCGTATACTTCCCGCTGGCAATCCCAGGCAGCACGGCACAGCCGGACACGGCATTTCAAGAATGCTTCCTGCAGAAATGCTTATTCATGGTAATACCTCACCCCTGGAAGCCTGCAGGGTTTGCAGCTGGGGCAGCCAGGACTGTCGCTCCCTGCCAAGCCAGAGGCAGCTGCAGGTTCAGCAGCTCCACCTCAGCCCTAGGTCCCAGCTCGGCCAGACCCAGCAGCCCGTCCACCCACCCGCCGGGATCCGCCTCCCCACAAGTGCGGCAGAAGGCAAAGTCCTGTCTCGGGAATGAAGAAGTAGCTGTTACCCCAGCAGACCACAGCGCTGTGTGCCTGGAAAGGAGGAAGGTCCGCTCCCTGCTGTTAAAGGACACCAGGAACGTGCCCAAGAGCAAGGGTTCCTGCTTGAAGAACAAGCTTGGATGACATTAGATTTCCAAAGGCTCTTGGAAAACCCATCTTTTATGTAACATCCGGGGAGAAGAAGAAACAGGGATGGAGGAGGACACGTCTGGGTATAAACCATGTCATCACGGTGGAATGACCCCCTTGGAGCAGAGCACTAAGCACTCTGAGGGAAAGGGCTTGCACCCCTTCATCTCCCTGCAAGGTCTAGGACATGTGCCAGCAGAAACACAGTAGGGAGCTATGCTCCGGTTTGACCGGTACCACTGCTGGCCTGGAGCAAGGCAGGGCGTGGGCAGCCATGCCCACTGCAGAGAGGAGTTCTTACCCATCCGCCATTCTCCTGGATCCAGGGATCTAGGTGGTCGGTCAAGTACGTGGTCATCCAAGATACAATGCGTCCCACCAATACCTGCATCTCCTTGACAACGCTCTCCACGCACAAGGCTCCTCCGAAGGAAAAGAAAGCCACAATGCGACCCCAGTTCACTCCATCGCGGAAGAGTTCATTCACTACCTGCTCAAAGCTCTGATATGCCGTGCCAGGGGTGATGTGGAGCTGGGAAGTGAGGTCGCTGAAAGCCCGCCGGTACCTCAGCTCAAACTCATCCCCTGCCTCTCGCAGTGCCTGCCTCACATCGGCCGCTCGGACGATTTCATGGACTTCGAGGCTGCTCCGGTGCAGGGCAGCTCCGTTCACTACGTGGCTGGCAGGCGGGTGCCAGGAGGGGCTCCCATTGAGGACGCCATCCATCTCGGCCTCCTCTGCTGCAAACACCGTCCTGTTCTCATCCTCCTCCACCAGCTGACTCCAGCTGTATCCCATCTGCGAGAGCTTGTAGGAAACAAAGTCAATCACTAACTCCCGGTTACTGGTGGACATTTTCACACCTGGGGCACCCTCAGTGAGTCCATGGTCCGGAGCACAAGCAGGATCAGCACTCAGCGTGTCCCAACTCCGCTTTTCTTCTTCACAAGCGATGGGAGCATCTGACCTTTGCATAGACAAGGAGGAAAGAGGCACACAAACAGTTAATGCTATGGCTTTTAGACACAATCCTGACGTTAACATTGGCAGATTTCTCGTTAACACCGGCAGATTTCACATTAGACCGAGCTCAGCCCACAGCCCTGTGCCCACACTCGGGTCGACTGGATTGAAACCTCCCAGAGAACTCACCACAATGGCCCCCTTCCCCGCTCTCGGGAAGCCAACCCCGACCCCCATGGGAGCTCCCAGCCTCGCCCTAGGCTCTTACCGGGAGCTGGCACCGCCAGGGCGGAGGCGGCTCTGATTCGGTGGGAGCTGCACACTGGCCCGACTAGGCTCCGCCAGTCCCAGAGCCGCCGTGGAGAAGGGAGAAGGAGGAGGCGGCAGCCCCGCCCCGGCCCCGCCCGTTAAAGGGCCCGACTGCCCCCGCGCTCCCCAAGCCGGCGTTGCCCAACGGCGGAAGCGGGCGGGTGCTCTTGCCCAAGGGTTGCGGCAGCCCAGGTGTGACGGTACCGGCAGCCCCACCCCCTCCGCCCGCCCCGGGGTGACTCGGCTTGCAGCCCCCGCCCCCTCGAGCCCCTCGCTCTCCGCAGGCGGACAAAAGGCCGAAGACCGGCGATTCCCCGCCGCGTTCTTACCAGGGTGATTCTTGTTGCGGCGGGCACGTCGCTACTCGGTGGCACAAGGGGCACTGGGGGCAGGTGGGCGGCCTATCCCTTCCCCCCTCCCCCCCGTCCGTGGCCACCGTCCTGCCCCTCGCGGCCGCCGTACCGGGGCGGAGCGGCAGCACGGGGCCCGCGCACGAGGCCCGCGCCGCGCCCGCCCCGCCGCGGCAGCCAATCATGCGCCGCGAGAGCCTCAGCGGGAGCCGGGGCCAGCGACCCGTCCCTTCTATTGGTTGAGCCGTGCGTCGCTCATGGCCTCCCTCGCGCTCCCCTGGCGCTGCAGCCAATCATCCGCCTCGTAGCCCCGTGGGGGCGGGACCAACCGGAGGATCCTCCTATTGCCTGAGCTGAACGTCGCTCACGGCCTACCGCGCTCCGCCCCCAAGACACCCAATCATACGCCGCGAAGCCCCGCAGGGGCGGGGCTAGGGACTGGAGCCTCTAATTGCCTGAGCTGCACGTCGCTCACGGCCTCCCCCGCCAAGCCTCTGCCGCAGCAGCAAATCACCCACCGCGAAGCCCCAAGGGGGCGGGACCAAAGAAACGCCCCCCTACCATTGGCTGAGTTGCGCGTCGCTCACGGCACGGCCCGTCCCTCACCTCCGCGGCCGGTGGAGGGGCCGGGGCCTTCCCGTCTCGGCCGCGCGGGCCCGGCAGGCGGCGACGCCGGGGGTGGCCGGGAGCCCCTCCGGGGCTCGGCCTGCTCAGCAATACCCGCGCTCCTGCCGCATCGCTCAGCTGAGCGGGCGCCGCGCTGCCGGGCCGCGCCGGGGGGGTGCGGCAGAGCGGGAGGCGGCGGGAGAGAGGGTGCTGCGCGTGCGCAGGGGGCGGGACCGAGGGCGCCTGCCTGGGGGGTGGTGCGCATGCTCGGGGTAGGCGGGCGGAGGGCAGCGCTCTGGCGCACCCTGGCGGCGATGCTGCCGGGGTATCCGGTACTCGAGGGGCTCAGGCGCACGGGAAGCTCCAGTGACCTGGGGGCTCTGGTGTCCGGGAAGCTCCGGTGTCCTTCGACAATCCCCTCCCTTGCCCTGCTGGCGATGCCGTGCTGGATGCACCCCAGGACATGGTTGCCCTCTTGGCTACCACACTGCTGGCTCATGTTCCTCCTCTTCTCGAGGAGACACAAGTTCTTAGCCTTGTGCTTAACTCCTGAACTTAACGTTGTGTCAGGAATCATAGAATGTGTTGGGTCCAAGCCACCTGCACTGAGCAGGAACATCTGCAGCCTGATCAGGTTGCTCAGAGCCCCGTCCAACCTGAATGACCCCAGGGTTGGGGCATCCACAGCCTCTCTGGGCAACCTGTGCCAGTGCTTCACCACTCACAGGAAAACATTTCAACATAATATCCAGTCTAAACTTCTCTTTTGGTTTAAAACCATCACCCTTGTCCTATTGCTATAGGCCCTGCTACAAAGTTTTCCCTTCTCTTTCTTATCAGCCCCCTTTAAGTATTGAAAGGCTACACTAAGGTCTCCGAGGAGCCTTCTCTTCTGCAGGCTGAACAACCCCAAGTCTCCCAGCCTGTCCTCGTATGGGAAGTGATCCAGCCTTTGCATCATCTCCATGGCCTCCTCTGGACTCCCTCCAACAAATCCATGACCTTCTTACGTTGGAGATTCCAGAACTGGATGCAGGGCTCCAGGTGGGGTCTCACCAGAACAGAGGGGCAGAATGCCCTCCTTTGGCCTGCTGGCCACGTTTCTTCTGCTGTAGCCCAGGACATGGTTGGTTTCTGGGCTGCAAGCGCACCTTGCCGTCTCACGCGGAGCTTCTCATCCCACAGCACCCCAAGTCATTCTCCTCAGGGCTCCTCGTAATCCATTCTCCGCCCAGCCTGGCTTTGTGGCTGGGATTGCTCTGATCCAGGTGCAGGACTTTGCACCTGGCCTTGTTAAACCTCATGAGGTTCCGATAAGCCCGCCCCTCCAGCTCCGTTTTAGAACTCTTGTGTTTACGTCCCTTAAGGCAGGGGCTGTCCCTGCTCTACGGACCCGCCTTCCGGCAGTTGATTGGCCCTCTCGTTCATCATTCAAAGCTCTACCTCATCTGACTGGACAGGCCGTGCCGCGCTGTGCCTAATAGGAGTTGTAGTTCGCCTCTAGGCCCCCCCAGCGCGGTCCGCTCAGGCAACCTTTCCCGTCAGCCTTTGCGGGCAGCGTGCGGGGGCGGGGTTTTCTCATCCATGTCTTCTGGCAGGCCAGCCAATCGGCACGCAGCAGGGCTGGGGCCAGGGCGCTGATTGGCTGGTTCGGATCGAGGAGAGCAGTTTGAAATCTGTTAACGGCGGCGCGCGTAGGGGCCTTGCAGGGCGGTGGGAAACGGGCACCGGTGCTGAGGTGAGCGAAGCTGGGCAGTGGTTACTGGGTATGGGTTTAGTGGGCGCTAGGAGGCTGGAACTGGGCGGCGGGCACTAGGCTGGCGGTTACTGGGCTGCGGTGCTGAGGTGAAGTGGGGGTGAGCCGGGGCTGCGGGGCGGTGGCCGTTGCCGCCGGGCGGTGGCCGTTGTCGGGTATCCGTTACCGGCTATCCGTTACCGCGTGGCTGTGCTGAGGCGAGTGGCGCCTGGCCATTACTGGGTACCTGTTACCGGTTATTGGGTGGCGGCACTGAAGTGAGGGGAGCTGGGCCGCCGCTACCGGGTGGTGGCGGTTACCGGGCACCGGGCTGGAGGTTATCGGGCACTGGACCTCGGTGCTGAGCTGAGAGGGGCTGGGCGGCAGTTATCAGCACCGGGCGTCGTCGTCGTCCCCCCCCCCCCCCCCTTCTCTGAGGGGCTTTCGGCCCCGCCTTCCCCGCCAGCCGCCCTCTGGAAACGGCTCCCTGGGTCTCTTCGTACTCTGGGCCCTCTCCGAACACCAGTACCGGTAACGCGGCCCCGGAGCCCCGCACCGTGGGTCTGGATCGCCCGAACGCTATCGCAACCCTTGTGGGACTGAGGGGACCGGGGCTCCCTCTGGTAGCCGGGCGGGGGGGGTGGGGAGGCGGCTGGGCGGAGGGGGTGCAGCGCAGGCCGAGGGTAGCAGAGCCGCGGAGCTGAGATTCTGCCCCTCTGCTCTGTGAGACTTCACCTGGAACCCCGCGACTGGTGCTGGAGTCCTCATTATGGGAAGGACATGGAGATGTTGGAGCGAGTCCAGGGGAGGCCACGGAGATAAGCTGAGAGCTGGAGCACCTTCTATACGAGGACAGGCTGGGAGAGTTGGGGTTCTTCAGCCTGGAGAAGAGAAGGCTGCGGGGAGACCTTAGAGCAGCCTTCCAATACTGAAAGGGGCTCTTGACCAGGGACTGCGAGGGCAGGACAAGGGGGAACAGTTTTCAGTTGAAACAGGGGAGATTTAGATGAGATCTTAGGAAGAAATGTTTTCCTGTGAGGGTGGGGAGGCCCTGGCCCAGGCTGCCCGGAGGAGTGGTAGCTGCCTCATCGCTGGAGGTGTTCCAAGGCCAGGATGGCTGCGGCTGTGGGCAACCTGATCTGGTTGCAGATGTTCCTGCTCCTACAGGGAGGCTGAACTGGATGACCTTCATGGTCCACTCCAATCCAATTCTATGATATTGTCCTGGCCAGGCCAGCAAAGGTGTTGGACTCCCAGTGAAGGCACTGGAGGTACCACAGAACATCACCCTGCAGCTCCCTCAGCTGTGGGAAAGCTCCTCTTTGCCTCTTCCCGATTGTCCATTCTGAGTTTTGAGACATGTGAATCAGCTGGCTTCAGATTTAACTGCCGATGTAACTTGGAATATTCTCTTTGTATATCTGGTACTGGTTCTTCCTGACCTTCCTGACCTTCTTTCTGACCCTGTTAGGACTTGGTGTGAGTGACATCTGAAGGTCCTATGATGAGGTGTCTCCAGTTGACCAGAAGCTCATCTAATGGCGTTGCAAGGCGACAAGAAAGAGCAGATCTTCTCTGCATGCTTCTTCCTTCTGTCTCTTTGTGCTCCCTCAAACTCAAGCTCCTACTTTCTCTCTCCTGACCTCTAATTTCTTTTCTTGCAGCTCTGCCTCACCTCTCCAACACAATGCTGGGAGAGTCCCATGTCCCAGGCAGCAGATGCTGTTGTCCAATCTGACAGCTCTCAGTCACTGCTGGGCTGCTGCTCTCTGAACTCCAAGCCTCTTTGGGTTGGTTTGTAATGGTGAAGGGCTCCCTTTCAATGCCTGTGCTGCTGAGTTTCACATCCCTGCAGCTTGATCAGTCCAGCCAAAATGGCTTTGGCAAGAAATTAGTAACTGCATTGAGGAAAAGACGCTGAGCACATCTGTGATGGAATCGTGTCAGCATTTTAAAGCTAATTTGGATTAGAACAAGGTGTGAAGTTATTCCAAACTACCTATTGCACTTGCTGTTGGGTCAGTCTTATTTTGGGATAGGAATGCTTGTTCCAATTTAGCTTAATCCTTTTTTAAAGCTAACTAATCTAAACCAGGCCAAGGCACTCTTCTGGAACGTGCGAAAGTGTAGTTAATCAAAAGAAACCTGATGTGGAGAGCAGCCCATGGTCTGTTCCTCTGGATGTGGCTGGGCTGCTCCATGCGGAAACTGGGCGGGGACTCAGGCTACATGAGATGGGCTGTGTCGGTGACCAGAGCAGACCCAGAAAAGGAATTAACGTTTTGGTTAGGCAGTATTTTATTGAAGGAATATGCGCTATTTTAGACAGCAAGAGGAGCAGAGCCCCCTCCCTTCTCACAGAGGTTGTGGTGTGAGCAGCTCTTTGCAAACCAGGTGAAAGCTGATCCTGCAGGACAGGGTGAAGCTCGGTGAGCGCTGGTGTCGACACAGAGGTGATGGATGTGGGGAGAGCAGGGTTACGTTTTAACTACAGCATGGACTTATGTTGGATTACAGCGTGCCTGTAGCTACCGTCTGGTAAATGCACACGGTGCCTGCTGATTAGGTAACGTCCCTATTGATGAGAGAAATCACTGCAGCTCACTTCTGTTGGGAGAGTGCTACAGTGAAGGGAAAGGGTTCTGCCTCCTGACTTTAAAGAAAAGGTTGATATAATGACGGTTCTGCCATTGAAAGGAGTGTGCAGCAGGCTCCGGGCCCTGCTTGGCTGAGCCTTTGCAATTGCAGAAGCATTGCAGCAAGCATATCGGAGTGGGAAAGCACCATAAGGTCTTGAAATGGTGGGAGCTCAGGCCCAGGCTGAATTGATGGGTGCAGGAGTGAGGTGCCTTTTGGTGAACTGCAGCTGCGCATCAAGTCCTGTTCTGTGCAGGGCTTGGATGTGTAGGGTTTGGAAAAGTGTGAGTTCATCGGTCTGAAATGGACCCTCTGGAGTTCAGGCATGGTAGCTTCTACTTCCTCACTGGCTCTTTCAAGAAACTTGGTGTATGAAACTGTGGCATCAATGCTCTCCCTTCATGACTGAATATTAACTTCCATCTAGGAGAAAGGGGGAGAAGGGGCCATGGTGAAGGGGATGATGAGGGTGCTGACACTAGGAAAGAATATAGACTTTACACAGTGCAGAGCTGGAAGCTGTGGCATTGCAGCAGTAGGCACACATCGCTGTGAAATGTGATGCCCGGTGCTGGGGCTGGGTGACTAGGGAGGGTGAGGGGAGAATGCAGATGACGCACTTGGCTTTTAAAAAAGTGGCTGGTGTTGACAGAAACTCTATCTTGATGAAGGGCGATAGGAAAGCATCTGATTCTTGACGTGTCTTGAGCTCGGTTACAGTTGGTTTTGGCTCCAGTGCTTCTGTTTGCCTTCTTTGGGTCCTACCCTGATACCTTCAGTCATGTAGCTGGCGCTTCTCTAATGACACTCTTCTCCTTAATGGGGAGGTTCTGTGCTGGGGAGCTGAAGGCTGCTTGGGGCAGCCGCCTCCAGGAGGGATTTACCCTTGAACAATTTCTTATTTATGGAGCACACTGGCTGGATTGAACCATGTGTGGTCTGCCTGGACAGATGGTTTAACTCTGAGGCTTTGTGGATTGAGAATATGCTGCTTTAGAGTTGATTGGACTAATAAAAGCGAAGTTCAGGTGATTTCCTTAGGGGTGTTTCATAACACAGCCTCCTGAGCTTTGCCTTGCAGCTGTGCAAGTGTCCTGGTTTAGCCCCAACCTCTGGGTTGGTTGGCAGGTAAAAGCAGGGCAGTTGTGGGTTTCCTCTGCCTGAGGAGAGGGGAATGAGAGAAAAAGACTTGTGGATTGGAAACTAAAGCAGCTTTAATCAAACAGTAATTAAAAAAAAAAAAAGAAATAAAATATGTAATATACAAAAGTGACCCCTGATGACTGTATGTCATCACTGATGCTGCAGGGTAGGCAAGGGGAAGGTTCTGGGCTGTGCTCAGTGGCAGATGACTGCTGGATTCAAAAACAAAACATGGATTGGAATCAGGGGCAGATGGATAGATGAGGTCCATATTGAATGCTGCTCATCCAAAAAAAAAAATCTTGACCCTTGTGATCCTTCGATTTTATCCTGAGTATGATTATATGGGATGGAATACTCCATTAGTCAGTTTAGGTCCACCTGTCCAGTCCACCCCTACCTGCAGGTGCACTCGTTTTGCACTTTGACTTACCAGCATTGCGCCAGCTCTAGGATGATCCTGGCTTTTATAGGAATCAGTATAAGCAATGGCCTTTCTGCATCCCAGTGCCCAGATACTTGGATAACTCTATATATACAGTGTTATGACCTGTAAAGGTTGACAGTGTCTGTAAAATGCTGTTAACTTTCAGAAAATGAAGTTACTCAGAAGAAGCTTAGCTGATAAGTTAGAAAAATCATTCTGCTTTAGCTCAAACCAGAACAGGGAGGCATGGCGAAAGCATGAAAACATCTTTGCAACAGGATTTTGTTACAGTTTAAGGATACATAACTTTGTCACTGGCTTTTTTCCTGTTGCATTGAGTTTGATGTCACGTGTTGGCACAGGGACTCCTCCTGCTGTCAGTGCTCCACTAATGAAGTGGAGGGACTGTTCTTGACATAGTCATGGTGCTGGGTTTGTTTATAGCCTGGCCAGCCTCAGGGCAGTGCCCTGGAATGCAGCAAGGGCCCCACACTGCCCTTCCTCCTACTTTTTTTCCCAGTAATAATACTCTACAGAGCTCTCTTCCTGCTTTGAGAATCAGTTTACTTTCTAGAAGAGCACATTTCTATCATCAGTTCTGAGGGAGAGAGACTGCGCTTTGCAGGGCTCTGGAGTCCTCCTGAGGCTCTCGCTTCGTCAGTCTGTGCCCTGGGAAGAGCCAGAGCGCTTCGTTGCTGTGCCTGGTGAGGGAGGGAAGGGCGAATCAGTTGCTCTCAGAAAAAGCTTTGTACTAAAAAAGAGTTCTAGTCCCTACAGGTACAAAGAAAACCTTCAAAACTTGGGCTTTTTGATAGCTTAGAGCCTGCAAATGTCAACAGTGGCAAAACTGCCTTAGCTTTGCCAGTCAGCAGTAGAATAAAAACTGCATTGCATGTGAGGTGTTCTGTCCAAGGGCTGGGAATTACAGATAGAAAAATGTACCGAAGGCTGTCCTAGCATCAGTCTCTCGAAACCATGCAGAGGAGGAGAGGGACAGAATGATTTAGCTGACACCAGTGTTGGGGTTTGATATAAGGGATTACCAATGTTTGTTGTCTGAAGGACTGGAGTGGTGCAAGCAGAGGATTCCAGGGACCATCGTGAAGGTGAAGATGTCTTGCCCAGAATCTCGATATTCCTTTGATGTCCCATACAATTATGTCGACTTTGCAACTCTCAGCAATGATGATGCCCACAATGCAGACTCCTGGTTTGGTAGGTCTCTTCTAAGGGCTTGATGTGATGCTTGCTTTGGGCCTGGCTGCTGGACCAGTGGGTTAGTCACCTGTTAACTGCATGACTTGTTGTGCTTGGGGACGTTGTGCTTTGTTTCTTTGTTTTTGTATTTAAACTTTGCCATCTGTAACTTGAGAGGGCTTAGTTAGCATCATAATGATATTCTGACATAACGTTAAAAATTCCTAAGTGCTATCCTAAAAGTCTCTCTTTCCTCACAGACCAAAAAGCCAATCAGGACAATGTCCCTCCTAGTGAAAATCTGCCATTAATCTCGCTGAACAGCCCTGCTTTTTCAAAGCCTGATATTCAGTCTTCTGCCACATCGCAAGGAATAACGAGTAAGCTTGCATGGTACAGGGGGGAGAGAATGAACTTTGCCTGCTTTCAGTGGGCAAAATGAAAAGGCTTCAGTCTAGCTTTTGTGGGACTGTCTACATATATTGTTGTCTAGCAAGGCCTCGTGTGGTTTCTCTTCATCATTCATCTGTGTGTGTATGAGCTGACTGTTGTTACTGTTCGCAGGTGAAAGCCGTGGTGAAGAGGACAATGGAGCAGAATGCATGGAAACTGATGTGGTTACTCAGAATACTGGATTCCTGACGAGCTGGAGTGCTGCTGCTCCTACAGAAGCCCCCCAAAGGTGAAATACTTCTATCCAGTTTGCACGAAGATTTATGGTGTAACTAAGCCAGTTTCTTGCTCTCGGGATCTGTACTTGGAGCTATTGTGGGGTCATCCTGTGGGTCTGAAGTTCTCCATCACAGAGGCTGTGGGCTGGGACAGCTTATCCGCTTGCTGAGCTGGAGGGAACATCTCTAGGAGTGGAAATGTAATGCAGTGTCTCGCATACTTGTCAAATGAGACTCAGTAGCACTAGGTGGTTCTGGAATGTGAGGATATCTGAAACTGAAGTGGCTTATAAAGTTTCTTTGTTTATATCTGCCTGAATTGGGCAGAACTCATTCTTGATATGAATATAAGGGGCTCTGTGTGCTCGTATATCCTAAAGATTAAGTTTATGGATTGTTCAACTGAAATAGGCAGCATGAACTTCGCATGGTTGTATTAAACACACCATTTACACAGGGGGGACCTTGAAGTTTGGAGATGCAGTTATGTAAAAAGCATTACACAGATCCCGTGTCTTCTCAGACCTGTGGGAAAGCTAACTTCCATTTTCTGTTTTACTCCAGAGCGGGTAGAAGACAGGCTACAAAGCAGAGAACACATCAACGCAAACAGCCAGCTAGAGTCAGAGTGGAGAGAAGCGCTAATGCCTTGGATAATAAAGCTGAGGTTCCACCACTAAAAAAAATGAGAATGTATGTCATCAAAGTCCTTCTGTTTGGGGCTGGGAAGGGGGATACAATTTTATTTATTTATTTATTTTGGAAAGAATTCCCACTTGGCTGAGAGAGTCCTCCCAGGAAGGCTAGGGGGAGGTGATGAAAACTTTGATTCCTGATGCTTCTTTCATAAATAAGAAGGGCTGTAACACCTGAGGGAACTGTTCTTTTTGGAGGTGATGTGAATGAAATAAGCTTGAATTTCTTAGGCTTCTTACTCCCTGCTCAGTGTCTGTCAACTAGCTTTAAATTTGGCTGAACTTGTCCCTCAGGAGGTCATCAGGCAGTCATAAGCTGTGAAAGAGTGGCAGCTTAAATATTTCTCCAATTAGCCCGATCGCTAAGGTATCGAATGGTGATGAGCTTGAGGTCAGGAAATGGAAGTGTGACCTTTCAAAGGCTGCTGTACCTACATGAACTGCGTTATGCCTCCCTCAAGAAAGGCCAAAGTTCCAAAACCTCAGTAATTCCTCTTTCCTTTGACAGCTTCAGAGTGCCAGGGAAAACTCAAGGAACTCTCTGTGGGCCAGTGGTGAGGTCAGGCCAGTCTGGCATACTTTAGAACTCACCAGGTGGTGGGGTGTCATGCATGGTGGCGAGAGCTGCATGGGGTGGTTCATTTAAAGCACAGTTAATTGGAGCGGTTTATCATAACAACTTGTTACCTTAGTTCTAACAGCAGAGAGAAGCTGGCAGAAGTGAGAGAGCCCCTGCAGAATCCTGACCTCTCCTCAGGGAAAGGGAAGAGCAAGCTGACTCTGCCCTCCACGCCAACAATGTTAAAGTACGTGGCTTTCTTGTGACTCTTCTTTGCTAATCACAGTTGATTTACGGGACAGCCCTGGCGAGAGTGTTTTCCACTTCAACTCAGCATGTGATGGTATCGCATTTAGTAAACACCGGATCAAGACAACAATATTAGGATGGAACATACTTCACCAGCTGAACCTGTGCAAAGGAAAGCACTGCTTTTAATTTGAGGAGAAAAATGTTCTTGCTAATGTGTGAAGTGTGCATACAGCAAATGTGTCCAGGATAGCAGTTAGCTCTGAGCTTTCTTGAGCAAACAAAATCCAAAAAGATCTTTTTCCAAATAGTGTGCTTTCGTAACAGGTGATGCTCCTGCAATGACATCAGAAATATTCCTTTGCGTTGACCTGCTTCACCAGTTATTAGCGTGAAGGTGTATTTCAGTCTTTAATGTGCTTCTGCAGGAGGACCAATCCTACTGGTGTTTTGAAGAGCACAGAGGAACAGGAGCTGGAGAAGATACAGCAGTTGCAACGGGAAGTGATGGAGCTGCGCAAGAAGAATGAGGAGTCTCTGAAAGCAGCTATTGCTGGAGCAGGTGGGCTCTGGTTGCATTGCAAGCTGAAGCTGGGCTTAGCTGGAAAGCGCTGTGTGGGGCTGTGCAAGTACCTCTAAAAAAAACATTCCAGATATTTTCATAAGTATTGGGACTAGGGGGATTTTAATATAGATCAGTCCCTAAACTGCCTGGAAAAAGATTTTTGGGATTTCTTTTTGTCATGTTTTGAAAGGGTATAGATGAGTTCTAAGAACTGCTAAAGTTGTTAGAAATTAAATGTGCTTCCCCTCACCCCACCAAAGCTTCCAGACCTCATGTGTTTTGGTTTTTAGGACAACCTGTGAAGAGAACTGTTGGTCAAGTAACAAAGCCAGTTGCCTTCCACTTCTGCACTGAGAACAGAATTAAACAACCTATGGAAAGCCAGCCTGGGAATGAGTACAAGGAACAGGATTTTGCAGCGGTATTGAGGAAGCATCCTCCTTCTCCGGTGAGAACCAGAGCACTGCCAGCAGTCAGCTGCCTACTTATTGACATCACTTTCTTTCCGCTTTGACAATGCACATGCTGCCAGCAATCCACAAAGAGGGTTATCTAGGAGAGGAAAGTGTAGTGCAAATGTAACTGTTACCTCACTGCATATCTGCGTTACCACAAGACTATTGAGCATCCTTTTGAAAGAGGCCCTTTCTTGTCAGACCTTCTGGTCATTAAGCTTTGTTGCTTTAGTCTTCTGCTTCATATAGCTTCCCAATATGACCAGCTTGTGCACATTCAGGCAGTTAAGACTTATGTCTAATGTTAAGTATTATGTTTTGGGGAAGGGGAAAGGACAGATACTGCATGTCAGTGGGGAAAGGAAATGTCATCAGTGTCCTGTGTTTAATGGCCATAATGATTGTAGTTCTCTGTTTCCAGGGACGAATGCCAAAGGGACCCACTGTCCCCAAACCTTTCAATCTGTCCCAAGGAAACAAAAGAAAACTCGAAGAAACAGCATCAGAATACGTGTCCCTTGCTGAGCAGGTAGAAGCCTTTCAAAAACGCACGCCCTCTCGTTACCATTTGAGGAGCAGGAAATCTGATGGTGAGCAGTCCTGGCTCTGTCCACAGAGATGGCAGTAGAGCCAGAATGATGCTTTGACTGCTCTGCTGAGCAAACAGCCCATGTCTGCAGGTCTTGCCATTAACTACTAGTCTGTTTACTTGAATTTGTAGGGCCAGTTTCACAGAAGTTGGTGAAGCTTGCATGTACAAACCCTAAATCGCCAATGCTTCTAACAAAGCAGCGCTTCAGACCTGTTGCCTGCAAATCTACAGCAGAGATAGAAGCAGAGGAAATGGAGAAAATCCAACAGTAAGTAAAGGTTTACCATAGTCTTCCAAGAGAGAATCCTACCACACTGGAAATAACTCTCACATGCCAAAATATCACTTCTCAGGAATACCTTTTTTGTGCAAAAGAATGAGTAGCATAAAGACATGGAAATTCTTTCAGCTTGTGCATAATCTATGGCCCTTATTGCAGGGATGTGAAAAGTAGCCAGTCCCTTTTTAAGAAGGTGCTCTTAGGACAGCTGATCTTGGGTTGAGTACAGCTGAAGAGTAAAGCAAACCCAGGATTGCAGTACAGCTTGTATACACATCAAAACTCTCCTGTAGGCAAAGCTTTGAGTTTACAAGAAGGCATTTCAAAACAAAGGAGGAGTTACTGGCCAGAGCTACACACTGTCATGTGTTTTCACAACTTTTGTACCTGACTGTTGCTCTTTTCTGCTGTAAGAGAAGCTGTTTGCTAGAAGCTGTATCTGGCCACGTGCAATATATTGGTGACACTCAGTCTTTCCTCTGTAGGTACAAATTCAAAGCACGGGAACTCAATCACCATATCTTTGAGGGTGGACCACTGCTGCCCAAGAAACCCGCTGTGAAAGAGCTCACGCAGCCCATTGGCTTTGACTTGGAAATAGAAAAAAGGATTCGGGAGCGTGAGAATAAGAAGCAGCAGGAAGAAGAACACTTTGAATTCCGTTCCAGGCCATGTCCAACAAAAATCCTGGAGAACATTGTGGTAAGAAGTTCAGTAATAGCCAGAACTGGGAGTTGGGACTGAGGTGGCAATTTGCTTCCAAAAGTCTATAGCTGTGTTGAATTATGTACTTAGACGGCATTTAGCATAGATTATTGTCATTAGGTAAAAACTGCAGCAGTGCTTATGGTGTCAGGTTGTTTCTCTGTAGCAGTTTTTCTTGGCGCTTCAGCTTGGGTAACTCCTTTCTGGCTATTCTGAACAGGGTGTTCCTGAGAAGAAAGAGCTTCCTGTTACAGTCCCGAAGTCTCCAGTCTTCACCTTGAAAAGCAGATCCCGAACGCCTGCCAGAGATGAAGAAAAGGTAACTATTGTGAATGGGCTGTAGTCAAGCATTCTGGTCATAACACAGTGACTGCCTTGGTCAGCCTGCTGTTCTCTCAGCTGGGTGTGATGGTCTGCCTTAGCTGGCCCCTTCCCTCCCATCAGGCACTTCTTCCAGTGATCATCTTCCTCTGAACTGTTCCCTTGTAACAATCTAGTTGTTACTTCTCACAGAAACTGAATTCTTATGTGGAATGAAATTGTTCCATTTCAACAGGAGGGCACTGAGCAGGGCTTCTGAGGTGTTGCGGCTATGAAAGAGGAAAGGGAACTGCTTGGATCTCTGAAGGATGTTGCCCTTCCCTGTTATCTTCTTGAGAAGGGCAGTTATTGCCCATGAGACTCTTCTCCCTGCAGTCGTTCTAGATTCCTGGAGATGGGGGGCAGGATGCAGAATGCCTCCTATCCTTCCTCCTTTCCCTCTTGTGAAGAGGTTGTTAAAGAGCTATGATCTAATTTGGATGAGCACTAGAGCTAATAGTGGTTTGGGAAGAGGAAGAACTTGCCTGCAGTCCATGATGCCTGTAAATATTGGTTACACTTAGATTCCTGATTTTTGTGGCGTCAGGAGTCTTGTTTGACACTGTGAGCCTTATGAAAGGAACTTGAGTATTCATGACTTTGCTCGGCAGGAGTCTTTGTACAAAATCAAAACTCTGGTACTGTGTCAGATCCTAACGCTAATGTCCTTGTAGGAAAATGAGGTGGTCCCTGTCATCAAAGCCAACCCTGTGCCACACTATGGAGTGCCCTTCAAACCTAAAAGACCAGACCAGAGGCATGTGGAAGTTTGCCCCTTCTCATTCGATGCCCGTGACAGAGAACGGCAAATACAAAAAGAGAAGAAAATGGAAGAATTGCGGAAGGAAGAGGTAAGAAGTAAAAACTGCTCCAGAAAGTGGGAGGACTCACCTCCTGCTGTTGGCTGTTAAACCTCTGAAGTTACTTCGTGCCTTTGAGGAAAGGGCAAGAAACATTCCAAGTTTGTTTCTTTCAGGTACCCAAGTTCAAAGCTCTACTTCTGCCTTACTTTGACCAAGTTAATCTGCCAGAAAAGAAAGTCAAAAACCCAACTCAGCCTGAACCATTCCATCTGCAAATTGATGAACGAGGAGCTGCCAAGCTACAGACCTGGAAACAGCAGGTAGGATGAAAAGGATAATCGGTATGACCAGATCCAGGGTTGCAATTTATTTCAGAAAGTGTCCTACTTGAGTTGTATCAGGATGAGTTTGAGCGATGGATTATCCTGTCCTTGGCATGAGCCTTGTGCTGTGGGTTAAATGTTGGTCGATTGGGTTTTTTCCTCCCTTTATGGTAAATGATGGGATTTACCACCTCCTGAAGAATTATTGGGTATTTTCTGAGCAGCAGCTATGGCAGCTGGATCCCTTTGATTTGTCTCTGTGCCTGGGGATTTATTGACATGTAATAATATACTTTTTTCTCATGTGAAGGGCTGCAGAGGACACCTGAAACTTTTTCTTCAGGCTATTTTTGGCAAAAGAAACCAGCAGGCAACATGGAACACAACTTTTTGGCTCTAAAAATTTTCTGTGCAAATGATTTGCTCTGAGCCAGCCTGGCTTTTCCAGGGGTGGGAGTGGTGAAGTCTGGGCAGGGGGAGATGGCACTTGATGGGCTCTCTTCTCTTGCAGCTTAAAGAAGACTTGAAAAAGCAGAAAGAGGCAGCATGCTTTAAAGCTCGTCCCAACACAGTGGTGTACCAGGAGCCCTTTGTGCCTAAAAAGGAAAACAAGCTGTTATCAGGTGGGGTTACAAGTCCTTGCTACGCAGGCTTGGCTGATAACTGATGCAATTAAATGATATTTAAACTGGCTGTTGCCTCTTCTTTATCAGCAAGGCCAATAGTGCCTTGCACTTAATCAACTAATTCCCTAACAGCTTGTGTCCCCAGGGAGCAGGGAGTTTCCTTCCCACTGCCCCCCTGTCCTGCACTCAGCTGTATGTAACAGTCATGCTGCAATTGGCAGATGATTGATGTGGACCTGCTTGGGCTGGGGGTGAATAGTGTGTGAGGAGCTCCCTGCAGAGACAGCTGGTGACCTTTCTGCAGCCGCTGCCAGTCTGCCTCTTGTTTCTAACAAGGCTTTGGGCAAACTGAGCTTCATAGGGTATAGAACCAGCCAAGGACTTGTCTGTACTAACAATTGTGTGCTTGCTTCCTGCTATGAGAACACCTGCGGTGGGGTAACGTCTGCACTAACACAACTTGTGTTTGGGCCTATGGTTTTCTTTTACTGAAGCCTAGAGGTATCTACTAACCACTCTTGCAAGGTGAAGCTCTCCAGAAGGAGGCTTCCACTTGACACTAGTACTGCTCTGCTTTACCTGACTGTGCACCAATTATCTCCTCTATTTCTAAACTTAGAGAGCCTTTCTGGTTCTGTAGTTCCTGAAAGCTTTGAGCTAGCAACAGAAAAAAGAGCTAAAGAGCGGCAAGAATTTGAGAAACGACTGGCAGAAGCAGAAGCCACAAGGAAGAGGCAGCAAGAGCAGGTCAGGCAGCAACAAGAGCAGCAGGAAAAGGAAGAAGTTGCGAAGCTAAGACAAGAACTGGTAAGTGAGCTGTTTCTGAACAGGGGCTGTAGAGGGACCCAAAGGGATGTCTGAATATATTCAGTGAGCTAGGGTCAATATGAGCTGTGTTGAGACTGTCTCTTCAAGTTTCCCTGTTGTAAATTGGCTCCTCAGTACCTTTACTACTGATCTGAAAAAGGCAGCTGTGCTAAGATGCTCTAGTGTTGTCACTAGAGCAGAATGCCCTTTGTAAAACCCACAACCCTCACATGTGCCTTGCACATTCCTGGTGGCTCACTCCAGTGCTTGAGGCAGTGTGTAGTCTTTTAGACAGACATCTGCCTTCATCCCACCAATGGCTCCCCTGCAAGGTTCAGCTTCAGCATAACTGCAGTCATTTGTTTTGTTTCATTTCATCCTAAATTTTCTTTGCAGGTTCACAAGGCAAACCCAATACGCAAATACCGCAGCGTAGAAGTGAAGCCAAGCGATCAGCCACTGACTACACCCAAGACTCCCAACTTCTCAGACAGATTCCAGCGCTGATATGCATGCGTGTGACAGCAAGTGGGAGATCCCATCCCTTTCTGCTCCCTTGACAGGCAGGGAGGGAACAGTTGTTTTTACGTAACTGCTCAGTCTCAGTTCCTATGACTGGTTCCTTTATTTTTACAATTGAGTAGTTTAACTCGACCTGAGGCAGGGGGCTGAGCCACAGCACACAGGCAGTGCCATATGACCTCACTTCAGTTTTTTGGGCATCGTATTCTCTAAAAACCAGACCAAGCTTTGACATTGTATACAAATAAATAAAGCTTCCTAATTTTATTGTTGTCTCTTGCTCATGGGCTGAATCCCTTTCCTGCAGAAGAGTTTCTGGTAAAGGGCACTTAGAGAATGTGCAAGGATGTGCATAGCTGGAGGAGCTGCCTTGTATTTGTATATCTAAGTATCGGTTCCAAGTGTCTCTTAGACTTGTAGTATGTATTAAACTTGAATTGTATTAAGTGATGTGGCTTCTGCAAGCTGGCATATTGCAGGTCTGACCTTTCTTGATGTTTAGATGAGCGCTACTATGAACCATGCCCACATTTTAAAATAGTTCCCTGTGTCTGTTAGAGCATTAAACCTGCTGCTGTTTTACAGCTGAAGTCATTCTATTTGGGGAACCACTGAACTGGCAAATGACTTGCTGTGAGCTGTCTCCCTGACTCTGGCCAGTGCAGTTCTCCTGGCTGAAGGCACATCATCTATCTCCTAGCCAGTCCAGTGTGGCTGGCGGAGCTAAACATAGACCAAGTGGTTGTCTGTGCTGGAGGACAAAGTGTCCAGCATTGTCAAGAGGTGATCAAATTCAGATTAAAACTAAGAATGACTTCTTACCTGAACATTGTGGTGTGATTTTTCTCAGGGAAGAAAAGGCTGGGGGGAGACCTTACAGCAGCCTCCCAGTACTGAAAGGGGCTCCAGGAAAGCTGGAATGAGGCTGTTTATCGGGGATTGCAGGAACAGGACAACAGCGAATGGCTTTAAATTGGAAGGGGGAAGGTTTTAGATTAGACATTGGGAAGAAATTCTTCACCGGGACGATGGGGAGGCCCTGGCACAAGTTGCCCAGAGCAGTTGTGGCTGCCCCATCCCTGAAGGTCTTCAAGGCCAGGTTGGACGGGGCTTTGGGCAAGCAGATCCAGTGGGAGGTGTTGCTGCTGTGGCAGGAGTTTGGAACTGGATGGGCCTTGAGGTCCTGTCCCCCCCAGAATTGTTCTGTAATTTCTTACCTTGTACAACTGTACAACTTAAAGATGAACACTTATTGTACCTGAGAATGATGTTTATGTAGGAATTCTGAAATGCTTGGGATGTTGTTGCTGAGCAGATGCTGCAGGGAGCAGTGTTCTGCATGGGTGTACCGAACCTCAGTGTTATAAAGAGCACCAGCCTCAAACGCCTGCTCTGTGTGGAGGAAAAGAGAAGGCAAGTCACTCCCATCACAAGCACAAAGATTCTTTAAACAAAATAGAGTTATTGTGGTGTTAAAGAGAAACTGGAGAACAAGGGAGTCTTGGGGAAGCGTGTTGGTGCTGAAGGATGAGTGAGTGACAGTGTGGCATCCTCAAACTGGCAAGCCAAGAGGTAAGGCTCCTTTCTGCCCAAGCTTCAGCCTTCCCTTCCTTTCTCTTGAGGACCTTGGTGTTTGGCTGACATTTCTACTGACCCCCATGTTGCTGACCTGAGGGTGCTGGGGAGGCCTGACCAAAAAGCTGCCTGACAGCTCTGCAGATGTACAGCTTCCAGAAATGACTGGTGTGAGAGTGGCTTATAGTATCCTCTTCTTGAAAATGAGGACCTGCAGGGACCTGACTAAAAACGTGCAGGTTTTCCCTTGGTCTGCCTTACCCTTATTTCTGTTGCAGTGGAGCTGTTGCATGGGTTCTGCTGGACAGGGACATCACAAGACCTCGAATGCATGGTCAGGGAGAAACCTGCTGCAGCCTGGAGTGCTGACTTCTCTGGAGCAGCAGCATGTGGGCAGCATAGGTACAGATGGCGAGGAGGGAAGCCTGAATGATGTTGAGCTGAGAGGAACGTGAAGGTAAGCAAGAAAACAAGGCTGATGAACAGAGCAGACCTTGATCCCTGGAGGAGGGGAAAAACTCTATTTCCGAGGTGGCCCTACATGGCCTCTGCTTCAGCCCTGAGGACAGGTTTGTACGCCTGGCAGTTTGTCAGTGTTTTCCTGATAGTATCATTGGGTCTAATAAAAGCCATTACCTCTTCCCACAAGCGCGACCTCTTACGTTCCTCCTACACTGCAAACTCAGTGGAAAGGAGCCCCGGGCTGCTGTGACCACGAGGGTGTTGGGCATTCAGCAGAGCTCTCAGAGTTGCCCAGCAGATTCTGGGGGGTGGTGTGGCGTAACCTGCCTCCTCCATTGGGAGAAAAGCTGTGACAGGCTGGAAAAGCTGCTGTAGGGTAGAAAACATGTAAACGATGGGTGTCCTGGAGGGACCAAATGGCAGCAAGGAGGGGGTTCAGATGAAGCTTCAACAGCGAAACTGGGGCAAATACTTTTCCCATTCCCAGCAGCGTTGAAGTGGGAGAATGAAGTTGCAGGGCTGGCAGAGAAGACAGAGATTTAATTGAGAGCACGTGCCTTTAGAGTCAGGACAGGTTGTCGAACTGATGTAACATCTGTATTTTTGCCATGTGGATTTTGCAAAAACATTCTTGTCTCAAAAAACTCAAAACTCATCACCTTTCTGAGCCTTCCTGTGTGGCAAGTGGGGCTGGAGCTGGATGCAAAATCTTCCTCTGCTGCAGTCCCGGTGAAGGTGTCACCGAAGTACTGTGTTGAACTCAAACTGGAGCTGGAACTAAAAGGCAGCTGAAGGATTTTTGGGCTCTTATGTTGTACGGTAGCTAAGAATTGTGAAATCTTATTAGCTGGTGGATAAGATATTTTCGAAAAGGCTTGATGATACTCTTGGAACCACAGCTTTGGTTCTTGCTGGCCTTGCTGGCTGCCAGCCTGGCCTGACATGAAGCTTGTAAGGACCTATGGGCAGGTCCTGGTGATTCAGATCTGTGCTTGGCACTCCCTGGCATTGCTGCTGGCAGCTGCGTTGCTGGCCTTGAGCTGCTGCGTATCTCTGCAAGCCCTTTTGGTGATGTTGGGCTTTCTCCCTCCCTGTCTTTTCCCACCACCTTGATGGAACCCATCATGACATGAGCACAGCTCATCTGGGGAAGTCCTGGGTGCTGATGGAAGCAGTTGGGCTGCCAGCTGCGTGCCTGGGTTGGTCCCCACCAGGACAGGCAGGCTACTGGCTTGTGTTACAGGGGCAAGGCTGAGATTCAGGTGGGGATGTTGTTCTCGCCTGCCCTGCTGCTTGATTTAGACGGGGTGTAGGGTTTCCTGGAGAATGGGCAGGGCTTGGCTGTGCAGAGTCTCCCTTCCCTGTTGAAAGCGTAAAGGTTAAAGTGTGCTGCCGAAGTTGTGACAACCGCGTAGCTAGGGAACAGGCATGCTTGATGGTTTGCCAGATATCCCCAGGACAGGCTGTTTTCCAGCTGCAGCCAACGTAGGCTCTGGCTTAAGTTCCTGAATGGGGAGGGGAAAAGAAAACCCCTGTCTGGGAAACCTTGGTGGTGGCTGGTTTGCTTCTCTGCTCTGCAGAGACCCGGAGCACTGTGCTGCTCCTTGGGGCGTGGGGTTTTGCACCAAGGCATCTGAAATGCAGCAGCTGTTGCTCTTCTTATGATGCCACAGATCTCTCTTGCAAGGGAACTGTTCTCAGCTTAATTCCCTTTGCCCACAAATGGATTTTGTCTTGTCGTAGTGCCAAACCATGAGGCACTCACCCTTCCCACATGCCTCCTTTGGAGAACCATTTCCACGGCTCCACAGAGCAGGCTCTGAGAATTTTGCTGCCTCACCTTGTCCTAAGGTTTCGTGCCTGGACTCCAATCCTGACTCACGTGAACGTGTGAGATTGCAAGTGCCCGAGAAGGCTGGCTGGCTTCCAGGCAGGCGCTCCTGTTCTCCTTGGAGAATTTTATCCCATCTTCCGCTGCAGTAACTTGTCCAAGAGGGCTGCAGGCACGGCCATGGTATATGGGCTCTGCTCCCTGCTAAGTAAATGGGCTCCATCCACCTGGGGCTTGCCAGGAGGACGCAGAGCCAAAGGCTAGTGGTGGCCGTGCATGCCTGAAGTGACATTAGTGGCCTCCAGATGCCTGACAGCCCTCAGTCGGATGAGGGTAGAGGCAATTCCAAACCGTACCTTGGCGATGACAGTTGGTGGGCAGAGTCTCTGCTGCCTGAGGTGAGATGTCTTGCCAGTTATTCCTGTCCACGTGCCCTGTTGAGGCTGAGCTGGAGGACTCCCGCTCACCATGGGAGTGGTGGCCATGCTGACTGCAGTTCCAGAGAGCTGAGGATGCTGGTGGTGCACCAACCTCTGCGTGTACACGGCTGCACCAGCACTGCCCTTTGGAGATGTGCGCTTGCTCCCATGTGATCCCTGTTGTTTCTCGTGATGAGAAGAACAGGAAGAGGGAGACTCATCAGCCAAAGCATGGAGCTGGGCTCTCTGAAGCCATGAGTCCAACTGCAAGGGCCAAAGCAGGAGCCCCAGGCTGTGTCCTGTCAAACAAGTGGTGCTCAGTGGTGGGGTAAGTGCGTGAGATGTTTCTGCCACTGCCCCACTGCTGAGATGCCACTGGTTTTGCTGTTGGGACTAATCAGGCTCCAGAGGAGGTGGCTCCAGCTGTTAAGTTTCATTTTCTCCTTAGCTTAAACCTTGCCTGGGGGCTGCCTTTGGGGAAAGGCTGCGAGCCACTGCTGGCCAGCCAGCATCATCTCTTCCATCATTCAGGCGGGTACCAGGTTTGTGCTGCCACCTGTGATAGGGAAAGGGCTCTAGGGAGACCTTTTTTCTCCTCTTGCTCTGCTTGCTGATGGTTGCTGTGGCATAAGGACTGCAGCCTTGCTGCTCTCCTGAAGGGCTGGTGCTCGTGGGCAGAGCTGGCTGAAGCTTGGTGGCACTACCACCAGCTTCTCTCAGTCACCATCCCCATCAGTGGCCACCTTGCATCACATGTGGGCATCTTCGAAGCACTTGGCCACTTGGACCATGTCCAGCTCAGCCAGACCACCCCCATGGGATGGTTTTGGGGCACAGCAGGAATTGGTGCCAGCCCTCCCTGCTGGTGCCGGCGCAGGAGATTACTCCGTCCCCTACGCTGTGTCTGCGCGTCCCTTGCGGGCCAGGGACGGGGAAGAGTGGCGTGTCCTTTGAATGAGCTCCAGCAGTGACAGGTGCTGGGAAAGGCGAAGCGGGCCGGCTCCCGCTGCTGTAAGGGATCCTCCTCTGCCCGCACTAATCCAGCTCCGTTACACCCGGGATAGAAGAGGCTGCTCCCTCCGAGCGCTGCCACAGTGTGGATGCTGCCCTCCTGACCACCCTCTGCACCAGGACCCAGGTAAAAGCGGCTGACGGGGGGCCCAGTGGCCCCTAACTGGTGCATGGCGGTGGGGGGTACTGGGGAAAGTGGAGCCCCCAGCCCCAGGGGGAAAGCCTCTGTCCCCATGGGCTCCCATGGGATGTAGAACCATTTGGCCAGGGGACTGGTCTTGCTCCAGTAAGACCAGCAGCTGACCCCTCTGTTACTGGGGTGGTCACTGGTGGGTTTATTCCAGTGCTGGGCTGTCCTGGCCTCTGGATGGCTGTGCCAGCTGTACAGTGGGGCTGTTTTGGGGAAGGAGATGGCAACAGAGCTTAAGGCAGAGTGGGAATTTGGGGATCAGTTGCTGGAATAGAGGAGATGGGAAAACAACTTGTACTGGCAGCCCTTGCAGGTACATGGGCACCAACAGGTCCCCTGGGTGGGAACCACTCAGAGGAAACTGTGGTCACCATGGGGCAAGGGATGGGAACTGCTGGCAGCTGCTGGGGGTCTGTGCAGCCTCTGAGCAGCCAGGGCTCTGCTGCGTGGCTGGACCCACCAGTGCCGTTCGGGGCGGACAGCAGTGGGGCCGTACTGGGGATGTTCACCTCGCCTGATCCCCACCTTGCCAGCCTGAGGCTGTCATCTCCTGCCTCACCATAGGGGGACATGGCCTGAAGCTGGCACCCTGCTCGCGCCATGCTGGCGGTGTGCACGCTGGAGGCTCCACGGCAGCGACAGGTGCCGGCATGAGGCCACCGATCTGTCACTGTGCTGCGGATACTGGCACACAATGGGATGGTGCAGGGGCTGGCAGCCATGTAGGACCCCCAGCGTGGTGCCACCAGCCCGGGAGCCACCGGCTGGGTAGTGAGGGCACAGCTCTCTTCTGCGTGACAGCAGCTTGCCCGTCTTCTGCAAGAACCGAGCCATTGCCCACGTCTCACTGTGCCCATCTGTGGGGCGCTGGGTCTGAGGAGCCCTCAGCTCCTGCAGCTTTGAGCTATGTGAAAGGGCTTTGAGCACCCTGATCCAGTGGGACATGTGGCAGCGGGGTTGGAACTGGGTGGGCTTTTAGGTCCCTTCATACCCAAACCATCCCATGATTCTATGATTCTGCCTTCTCTCCTGCAGGAGCCGAACCAAACCGGGAGCACTGCAGGGAATCCACCTCCTGCCCGGAGAGTCCTCATGGAGCAGGGTGGTGGGGTGGACAGCGTGCCTGGCACTGGGGGGGCTGGCGGCACAGCTTGCCCCGAAGCAGAGGGCAGCACAGCCCCAGCAGCCCCCCGGGCCACCCAGCCCCAAGCAGGGATGGTGCCAGCTGCCACCAAGGCGCAGGACAGAGGGATGGGTGAGGCTGGGCAGGAGAAGGCTCTGGCTGCTGCTACAACTGGAAAGGACAAAGCTGCCGGAAAGGCTGGAGGAGGGAAAGGAGAGCCAGTGGAGAAGATTGTCTTGACTGCTCAGGAGCGCCAGGGTGGAGGGAAGGCAGTGCCAGCAGAGGACGGGGCTTCAGCTGCACAGCAAAATGGACAGCAGGCAGCATCCGTGGAGCAGAAGGTGCCGGCTGCCACCAAGGCCCAGGATGGAGGGAAGGATAAGGACAAGCCCAGGGAGGAGAAGGCTCCAGCAGCAGGAGAGCCCAAAGGAGGGCAGGCAGCCCCCGCAGAGGGCAAGGGCCCGACTGCAGCAGAGGCTCAGGATGGAGGGAAGAATGAGCCCAGGAAGGTGCAAGCCCCTGGTGGGTTAGAGGCTGAGGGTGGTGGGAAAGCAGAGTCCATGGAGAAGGCCCTGGCTGCGGCGGAGGCTGAAGGAGGGAAAGCAAAGTCCACAGAGGAGACAGCCTTGGCTGCAGCGCAGGCTCTGGATGGAGGCAAAGAGGAGCCAGCAAAGGATGGAGGGAAGAAAGCTGCAAAAGCAGAGAAAACCCCAGCTGACAAAAAGCCTGCAAAGGAGAAGGCTCCAGCTGCTGTAATGGCTCCAGATGGAGAGAATAAAGAGGCAAAGGCAGAAAAAGCCCAAACTGCAAACAAGGCTCATAATGGAGGCAAAGAGGAGCCTGCAAAGGAGAAAACTGCAGCTACTGCAAAGGAGAAGGCCTCAGCTGCTGCCAAGGCTCAGAATGGAGAGAAGGCAGCAGCCAAATCAGAGAAAACCCCAGCTGATAAGAAGTCTGCAAAGGAGAAGGCTCCAGCTCCTGCAAAGGAGAAGCTTCCAGTTGCTGCCAAGGTTCAGGATGGAGAGAAAGCAGCAGCCAAGGTAGAGAAAACCCCAGCTGCAAAGAAGCCTCAAGATGGCAGCAAAGAAGAGCCTGCAAAAGAGAAAACCCCTGCTGCTGCAAAGGTGCAGGATGGAGGGAAGAAAGGTGGAAAGGTGGAAAAGACCACAGTTGCATCAAAGGCTGAAAATGGAGGGAAAGCAGAGCCTGCAAAGGAGAAGGCTCCGGCTGCTGCCAAGGCTCCAGGGGGAGGGAATAAAGCTGCCAAGGTGGAACCCCCCCAGGCTGCAGCGGAGGCTGGGGATGGAGGCAAGGAGCCCACAGAGGCAGCTGCCACGGCTGCTGTGAAGGCTCAGGGTGAAGGGAAGAAAGCAGCAATGGAGGAGGAGATGGACAAAGAGCCAAAGGGCCCTGAGCCCCAGCACCCAGCTCTGCTGCACAGCCTGAGCTGTCCAGCTGCCTGCCAAAGGTACCCACACCCTCCTGGGCTGGGGTTCCCTCTTCTCGCTGCTCTTGGGGAGCCCCCGGGTCCCTCTGGGCAGCGCTGGCTGGGATCTGCTCACCTCCTGCTCCTGCTTCCAGGGAGGAGCAGCCCAGGCCGGAGGTGGCAGCGATGGAGATGATAGCAGAGGAAACCACTGTGATGGAGCCCAGAGAGGGTCTGACAGAGCCTGGCGCTGCCTGGCAGCCCTTGCCGCCCCCTGTCTCTGTGGGGAGCTCTGGCACCCCCCAGGAGAGGACAGTCACCAGTGCCGCAGGGCAGCCCCCGCATTCTGCAGGGCCCACAGAGCAGCCTGGGGGGCAACCAGCCTCGATGGAGACAGAGCCACCCCCCAGCCCCTACCTCACCCCTGATTTTGGGAAAGAAGACCCTTTTGAGATACTGGGTAAGGCTGTGAGGGCCCCCTTGTCCTCACACCCCGAGATCCTCAGCCTGGGGTCCCCCATGGCCCTGCTTGTGCTGCCAACTCTGCTCTTGGCACGGCACCTTGAAGCTCCTCTGTCACTGTCAACAGGCCTAAAGTCATCGTGTCCCCCCCTCCCCGGGCTCCTCCAGCCACAGCCTGGCACTGTCCCCACGGCTGCCCAGGAAGATGAGGAGCAGGGGAGTGACAGCCAGTGGCAGGGACAACGTGTCCCCGTGTCCCACACCACTGTCTCTGGGGGGCTGGGGGGCTCCCTGCAAGGGATAGGGAGTGTGGGGGACACAGGGAGTGGGGTTTGTGTGGGGGGTGACAGCCAGTACCTGTCTGGTGGCAGGGACAGCACATCCTTCATCCTGCACCACTGTCCCTGCGTCCTGCACCTCTGTCCCTGTGGGAATGGTGGGGCTGGGGGACTCACTTCAAGGGGCAGAGGGCATGGGGACAGTAGGCAGGGTTCTGTGCGGGAAGTGACAGCCAGTACCTGGCTGGTGGCAGGGGACAGTGTCCCTTGTCCCTCACTGTTGTCCTTGTGGGGACATCAGGGTGGGGGGGCTTACTGTGAGGGATGGAGGGCAGTGGGCAGAGTGGGACCTGTGTGGGGAGGGCAACAGCAGTAGTGTGGCCTCGAGAGAGTGAGTGGGATACGCGGGATGGGGGGAACATGGGAGGGGTTGGTGTTATGCAGCAGGGTGGGTGCCATGCAGGGGTTGGGTGCCGTGCAGCAGGGTGGGTGCCATATAGCAGGGCGATGCTGCAGGCAGTGACCTATTGGGTGATGCCGCATCCCGCAGTGCAGCGGGCAGCCAGGAGACCCTGATTTGTAGCCAGGCACCCGACACCTGGCCGCATCCTGCACCCACAGGCTTGACTGGGCTGTGGCTCTGGTTGCCTGCCTTCACCCTGCACCAGGATCAGTGCCCAGCCTGGGGCTCCCCACGGTGGGGTCTCCTGGCCAGGCTGCTCCCCTTCTCACCCCAGCCCTCCTCTCTGGGCAGATGATGTTCCTCCACCGCCAGCACCCTTCACCCACCGTATCGTCACCCTCCGGTCCAGCAGCGTCAGCTCCCAGTACAACCTCAGCTCCAAGGAGATCCTGGGAGGGTAAGGAGAGGCCCCAGGAAGGTGTGGGACACCTGGCTTTCCCCTGGCACCTCCCCAAGCTGCTCTCCAGCCTCAGGCTATGGTCCTGGGTCAGTGGGACTTCTCAAGTCATGATGGGTTTGGGCCCAGGGCAGGATGGGTGCGGAGGGGAGTGGTGGGCAGAAACCCAGAGCAGTGTGGGGTGCCCATCAGACTGGATGGATGATGGTGCTGGCATGTCTCCCTCTTTCCCTCCCCAGGGGCAAGTTTGGTGAAGTCCACACATGCACGGAGAAGCAGACGGGGCTCAAGCTGGCAGCCAAAGTGATCCGGAAGCAGGGTGCCAAGGAAAAGGTCAGACAGATGCCAGGGTGGGAGGCTCTTCCTGGCCACAGAGCCACCAGTGAGTGGCATGGCCAAGGTGCTGGGTGGCAGTGTCATGCCCAGTGTGTCCCCTGACACCTTGCACTGCCGTGGGGCTTGTTCTGCAGGAGATGGTGCTGCTGGAGATTGACGTGATGAACCAGCTGAACCACCGCAACCTCATCCAACTCTACGATGCCATCGAGACGCCCCGGGAGATCATCCTCTTCATGGAGTTGTGAGTGCTGGGGTAGTGATTCCTGGGGCCTGATGCCTGGGTAAGGGGCACCATCGCAGGGGATGCTGTAGCAATGCAGCAGATGTGCCAGCCCCTCATCAAGCAGAAGGGGTTGGCTCCAAGGCGTTTCCTTCACCTCACCCATCCCCTATCAGGCACCTCCTCAGCTCATACTGGGCTCAGAAGCAGACTCGAGCCCTGCCCGGCTGGGACAGCATCTCCTTCCATCGTGGCTGTGTTAAGATTGGAGATGACCCAAGACTTTCCTCCCCAGCTCCTTTCCCCCCTGCCCATTTGCTCCAGGGAGGCTGGGACTGTTCTGCTCTACAAACCCTGAGGGAGTTGGGATGTTCTGGGGTAACTACCCCTCCCCGTGCCTGCACCCCACCGTGGCTCTGCTAAACTTCTGTGTTAACATCTCCACAGTGGGGCTGGGCTGGGGGTCCCCGGGGTGTGCAGGGGGCTCTGCAGGAGGGTGGCACAGGGCAGAGAGCCCCAGGTGACCCTACATCCATCCTTGTGCAGTGTGGAGGGCGGCGAGCTGTTTGAGCGGATCATCGATGATGACTACCACCTGACGGAGGTGGACTGCATGGTGTTCGTCCGGCAGATCTGTGAGGGCATCCGCTTCATGCACCACATGCATGTTCTTCACCTTGACCTCAAGGTGTGGGGCTGGGGGTGGTGGCAGGGACCGGGGGGACTTGGGGGCAGCTTGTGTCTGCAGCCGCCAAAATGGGGAGCGCTGTGTGCTGGCCTGAGCCCTACTGTTCTCATGAGGGCAGCGTGTCCCTGATGCCAGCCAGTAATGGGAAGGGTACCTTCAGCACGGGTGAGCTGCAGGACCTGTGGCTGCAGACCCATGCGCTGGGGATGCCCTCTCCCAGCGGTGGGGCAACGGTCTCCCTGTCCCCACAGCCTGAGAACATCCTCTGTGTCGCTGCCACCGGGCATATGGTGAAGATCATCGACTTTGGGCTAGCTCGAAGGTGCAATCTTTCCCCATCAACTCCCTTCCTCCTCCCTGTTCCCCTCCCACCCTTTGGCCCTGCACACTCTGGAGGTGCTGGGAGCCCCAGGACCCTCTCTGGGCTATGGCTTTCACCACAGCTCTTGCCCCAGCTCTCTGTGGCTGGCACAGGAGGGCTGGGGAGGGCAGCACCTGCTGGAGCGGGACAGTGGTTTGGGGAGCAGCCTGTCCCCCTCCTGCTGACTCACTCCCCCCGGCTGCAGGTACAACCCCCAGGAGAAGCTGAAGGTGAACTTTGGCACCCCCGAATTCCTCTCTCCTGAGGTGGTCAACTACGAGCAGGTCTCCTACTCCACGGACATGTGGAGCATGGGCGTCATCACCTACATGCTGTACGTCAGGGCTGCCTGGGGGGGCTGCCAGTGCCATGCTGGGGGTGCCAGGGCAGAGGTCCCCTGGGCACAGAGCTGTCCCCAGGCTGTACGTGTGCCCCAGGCACCTGACTGCTTGGTGGGCTGATGGGGAGGGTGCGGGATGGGGAGATGAGCAGGTGGGACTGGGGGGCAGCAGCTGAGGCCAAGGAGCATCTATGTCCACACGTGCAAGCTGCCAACAGCTCAGCCCAGCTGCAGGCAGGAGCACAGCACAGTCCTAGCAGCCTCACACTGTCTCCCTTTTCAGGGCTTCCTTGCCCAATCTGGGGGGTTTTTGGAGGTGCCACAGCCAGAGGGCATCTGGCTCCTCACCCCTTGTATCCCCCAGGCTCAGTGGACTCTCCCCATTCTTGGGTGACAATGACACCGAGACACTCAACAATGTCCTGGCTGCCAACTGGTACTTCGATGAGGAGACCTTCGAAAGTGTTTCTGATGAGGCCAAGGACTTTGTCTCCAACCTCATCATCAAGGAGAAGAGGTGTGAGGGTGGCGGTGGCTGTGAGGGTGCTGGGGTGGGCATCCCCAGAGCTGCATGCCCAGCCTCTGGGTACCACACGCTGCCCTCTGCACAAGGACAAGCAGTGTCCCCTGATGTCCTGTGCCAAATGAGCCTCCTTGTCCTGGCAGCCCTCCAGGGTCCCCTGGACCACTTGAGGACCTGGCCAGCTCCACCTGTCCCTGGGCACTTCCCTCCTGATGGTTCTGCCCTTGTGGGTTTCTGGGGTTTGGGGGCTCTTGGGTGACTGGAGGAGGGGGTGGTTGGAGGAGAGGGGCTCAAGCAGGAGTGACCCAGGCTCCTCTCACCAGTGGCAGGATGAGCGCTGGACAGTGCCTGCAGCATCCCTGGCTCAACAATCTGGCAGAAAAGGCCAAGCGTTGCAACCGCCAGCTCAAGTCCCAGGTGCTGCTCAAGAAATACGTCATGCGACGGCGCTGGAAGGTGCGGGGGCCTGCACGGGGAGGAGGATCAGCATCGTCTGGGGGAGCTGGTGGGGGTGCTGGCAGCCTCCACCTGGCTGGGCTGATGTCATCTGGGATGTGGAGCAGGGCTCTGTCTCACTGTGCTGCTGGCAGCCAGGGCAAAAGGGCTGGGGACCCTGATCCTGAAGGAAGGGCTCCCCAGCACCAGGGTCCTTGCGTGGATGCCCCCAAGCTGATACCCCTCTCAAGCATAGGTCTCTTTGTGGTGGTCCCCACCAAGCTGATCTTGGGAGTAGCTTTTAGGGGCAGGAGAAGTGTCAGGACAGAGTATAGGGGATGATCCCCAGCATCAGGGGGGTGGTGAGGCCTTGGCACAGGTTGCCCAGAGAAGTTGTGGTTGGATGGGGCTGTGAGCACCCTCATCCAGTGGAAGATGTCTCTGCCCATGGCAGGGGGTTGCAACTTGGTGTGTTTTATGGTCCTTTCTGACCAAAAATGTTCTACGATTCAGTGATCAGCCCTACGCTTCCTTCCCACGCGAGTCAGCCAAATGAGGGCCCTGGTGGCTTCTCCACTCCCCAACCCAGCTCCTCAATGGCCCTGGGACGAGGCTCTGGCTCAGCCTGTGCATCCACATCCCTTGCAGTAGGACCAGCATCTCTCCTCTTCACCTTTTACAGAAAAACTTCATCGGGGTGTGCGCAGCCAACCGCTTCAAGAAAATCACCAGCTCGGGGTCACTGACAGCACTGGGTGTCTGAGTGGGGGTCCCGGGGGAGCCTGAGCCATGTGTGAGTCGAGGCCACAGAGGAACCGCTTGAGAGCCATGGGGCCATGCCTGAGTTCTTCATCAATTTTGCTTCTGGATGGCAGCAGGACCTCTCTGTGTCAGCACCTGCCCACTCCCCACTGCAGGGGCCGGGGGTTGGAGTCACGCTGACCCTCCCTGCCTGTGTTGCTGCCAGATGCTGCTCTGGCCCCTGCAGTGCGTGCTGCACCCCTGCTCACACAACCACTGCTGCTCTGCCGCATCCCCTGTGGCTGCAACCCTGCCCTGCCCCGGCTGCAGGACTGCCTGGGGACCAGGACCCTTCTGGGTTCCTCGTCCGCACCCGTCACTGCCGAGCTGCTCTGCTGAGCTCATCCCACCCCAGTGGCATTGATGTGCCGGGAACCCGCTGCTGGGGACACTGCCACTGCCCTCCTGGGCTCCTGGGGCTCCAGCCCTCCCTGATCCCATCCAGCCAGTGCTCCTGTCTGAATTTCCTTGGACGGTGAGGCCGCTCCTGACTGCCTTTTTCCGATCTCATCCCTGGCCCTACTTTGCAATGCCTGACCCGCAGCACCTCTGCTCCGCTCATGCTTCCTTTCAGTGGCCTCAGAGGAGAAACACTGGCCTGGTGCGAGCGTGCTTGCCTCTACCTTGGACCCAAGACCGATGCATTCTGCCTGTAAATGCTGCAGCCCTGCCCTGCCTTCACTGTTGCTGGACGCTGAGCTGCCCAGTCTCCCTTCCCTGCACCGTGGCTTGGCATGGGGATGATGGAGTGCAGGTGTGGACCCTCACCCTGGTGCTTTGGCACCTTGGCCGAGGTCGAAGCACCTCCTCCCTGACTGGCCGGGCACGTGGGAGTGGAGCTGGCCTCGATCTGCTGCTCGCACAGGAAGGGAGGAAGCAGTGATTACGCTTCCAGCAGCGTCCCCAGCTGGGATCCAGCGAGGAAAGAAGGAGGCTTTGTGTTCCTCCTGCCCTCCCTGCCCTTCAGCTCTGCCAGCGGGGGAAAAACACAACCTCTGCTTCACCCGTCCCCGCCAGATCAAGATGAGTGAGGCATCCTAATGCAGAGCAGCTGGACCGCGCTCCCCTGCTCCTGTGAGCATCGCTCCAGTCCCGACCACCAACGCACAGGAACTGCTGGTCGGCGGCTGCAGCCGCCAGCTTCCCCTGCTCCTCGCCTCGCTCCCCTTCCTCTCTGCCTGCACCCCTTGAGGCTCCCCGGTGCTGCTGGATGATTGGCATTCCCCAGGCTTTGCAGCTTCCAGCCTTGCTTTGCTGAAAGAGGGCACGGGAGGGCTGGTGGGGGGGGTCCCTGCCCTCTAGCTTTGGCTTTTGCTGTGGCTGAGCCCCCCCAGGCCAGGGCTGTGTGTTCGCTCTGGGGCTGCCTGTGCCCTCTGTGCCTGCTGGAAACGCCCTGGGGAGGGATGAGGGGAGGCACTGGCCCCCAGCCCCCCAGCTGCAGCAGGTGAAGGGGCTTTGGGCTTGTCCCCAGCGGGCAGGGGACTCTGCTTGTGGGGCACTTGCTGGCTCTCACCTTCTTGTAAATAAATGTACAGGTCTGCCCACAGCCCGTGCCTGCCCTGCGTCCCCAGGGCTCCAGAGGCTATTCCTAACTGTCCTCCCTGGGCCACTGCTCCAGGAGGGGATCGGAAGCGGCATCTTGTCCCTGGGACAGAGGGGTCAGAGAGCATGTAGAGTGCCCCTGACTGTGCTGGGGCTGGGGACTGCCTGGTGAATCCCAGGCAGGGTCAAATTGCCAGGGAGTGGGGGTCTGGTCTCTGCCCCTGTGAGCAGCTTTGAGTACCCCAAGGTGCTGGGGTAAAGGGGGAGATGGAGGGAGGGAGGGAGGGAGGGAGGGAGGGATGGGTGGACGGACGGATGGATGGATGGGCAGGCAGAGGTGTCATCACAACTTCAGCATCTGCCCAGACAGGGTGGGATGCCCAGTCAAGGACTGGTGGTGGGAGCTGATGTCTCTCTGCCCCATGGGGCAGCGTCTGGCCCCGAAGTGGTTAAGGCAGCCCAGGCCTGGACACAGCTCCTGCCGTGGGCGTCCCTCCCAGCCGCTTCCTGCCGGCAGCCTTTGACCAGTTCCTGTTGGTGACCACCCTGTGGGCCTGGAAGCCAGCACGACCCCATCTGGTTTGAGTTACGCTCCGTGGCGGTGACGTCTCCTTCCTGCCTGGCCCCAGGAGCTGCACATCACCCCGGCCCCCGCAGGCTGCAAAGGCTGCAGGGCTCTGATGTGGGGTGACCATCGCCCCCCGGATGCTCCTGGCCCCCTGAGCTGCTCTGGGAGAGCGGTTCCTGGACACAGCCCCGCGTGTGCACGGCTGCACCACAAGGTTGTACAGGCATGGGCATCCCACAGTGCCCCAAGCCCAGGTTTGGGGCTCCCAACCCACAGCCCAGTTTGGTTTCCCCAGTACCTTCCTCTCCAACCCTGGGACCTTGCAGGGCACTCATCACATCTCTGCTGGGGTTGGCACCCATGGGAGCAGCCAAGGGGTGGGACAGGGCTTGGAAGCCCCGAGGATGGGACCCATTCTGCTGGGCCTGATGAGTGTAGTGACAGGGCTGGTTCTGGTCCAGCATCAGCCATGGCAATTGGTGCTGTCCCGTGTGTCAGCTATCCTCATCACCCTCGTGGACACACGGTGCAGTGCAAGCACACAGGTGCAAACCTCTGTGTGTGTCTGCAGCATCCACCCCCAGAGCCCCAAGTGCTTGCACAAAGCAGCACTTTTTCCTGCACCCCTACCTGCATCCTGTCCGCATGGCACCCCTGCTGCCTGCATCCCATCCCCACGGTACCCTTGCTGCCTGCATCCCATCCCTGTGGCACCCATGCTGCTGCATCCCATCCCCACAATACCCCTGCTGCCTGCATCCTATCCCCACAGCACCCATGCTGCTGCATCCCATCCCCGTGGCACCCATGCTGCCTGCATCCCATTCCTGTGGCACCCACGCTGTTGCATCCCATCTCCGTAACACCCTTGCTACCTGCATCCCATCCCCATGGCACCCATGCTGCCCGCACAGGCAAGGGGTCCCACAGGGAGGGAAGGGGAGTGGGCAGACCCCCTGCACCAGTGCCTGGCAGCACTGGCAGCACTTTTGCCCCATGCCTGGTGCAGCCCTGTCCTCAGACACAGCACGGCCCATGCTGGGAATGGATGAGTGGGCTGGGGGCCAGGCCACCCACCTCGAGCCAGCGGTGAACTGGGAGCTGGGATGGACGCTTAGAAGGGGAGCACTGGGATAGCAGCTGGATGTGGTCTGCATGCCTGGGGTCTGCAGGTTGGAGGTCCCCATCCCTGGGGGTGATGGGATGTGCCATGCCATGCCATGCCATGCCATGCCATGCCATGCCATGCCATGCCATGCCTTGCCACGCTGCTCCCAGTGCAGGGACCCCAGCCCTGGGCACTCTGTCGGGCTAAGGCTGCTCATTCCCAGGCGGTGGCGTGAGCCAGGATGGGCGACGCGCCCAGCCATGCTGCGTGGGAACCAGACGGCCCTTGGGCATGAGTGCGGCGCTCGCTTCCTCCCGCGCCCCCGGGGACTGCGTGAAGGAGGGGGCTGAGGTCAGCAGCGCTCGCCGCCGGCCGCTCCAGAGACGCCAGCATGATCTAGGCACTCAAATATTGTTTTCCACTGGGGAGGGAAAAAAAAAAAAGAGAAAAGAGAGGCCTGGGTCTGAGCAGCCACTCCTGCTCCACCAGGGATGAAGAGCCCAGCAACCCAAGCTGCTCTGCCTGGGACTGGGAAGAGGCCATGGACCAGCAGCAGCCATGTGGAGGCTAATAACGGCACTGATGTAGCAACGGGATTCCTGGTCCCTGAGTGATGCCAGAACTGTCCTTAGATGCCAACACGGCCCCTGCACAGACCATTGAGACTGGCCAAGCTGCGGTCCTAGGTGACCTGGATTTAGGGGGGGAGCCTGGTGTTCTCCCTCTATGCCCACCCTGAGGCTGGCTATACCGCAGGGTCCAGGTGTTACTGCTCCTGGGGTCCCTCCTCTGCCAGCCTGGGGTGGGCAGGATGGAGATACAGGCATGGGGCTCTGCTTTGACATCATTTGGCCCCATTTCTGTGCTGCAAAGACCCCGGCTCCGGTGTCCCTGTGGTGCGTGGGAAGGGGCTGGCAGCCAGATCCCAGCCCCAGGCTATGGGAAGACCCCTGCCCGCCCCATTGCCCCCTTGTGCCCCCACGGTCCCTCATGACCAGCCCAGTGCCACAGTGGTGACTCAGCCAGTGCTTCTGCACTGAGAGCTGCCTGGCATGATTCAGGTCAGAAGAATCTGCTTTTCCTTGCTGGTGCAACCCCTGGCACAGCTCTGGGGGTGCCCTGGCCTTGGGTGCCTGCAGAGACCCCAGCCAGGCACCAGCACAGCTCTGGGCAGGGACACAGAAGGGAAGGAAAGCTGCTTCCCCTGAGCAGAGATCCCCACGCCATGCCACCACCCTCTGCTCCTCCCTAATACCTGTGCAGATGTGTAAGTGGGCCCATGTGCTGAAATCGGTGCCAGCTGTGCCACATGTGGCACCCAGAATGAATCTGGGCACTTGGAGCAGTCCTGGATTCAGGGATGCAGCAGTGGGGGTCCACTGGGGCTCAGTCCTGCCCCAGTACGTTCCCCTGCCTATTTTGGACCAGGTACCCTGCTGCTACCCCGGGACGGGGCTTTGGGGACTCCTGGATCTGTGTTGAGACAGGACCCAGTCCCCAGTGCCTCGTGGGAACACAGGACCTGGGTACCCTGGCCTGGACCACCAGCCGGTGATCGCTGATGGAGGGGCCAGCAGGGATGGGGGCTGTGCTGGGTGGCCTCAGGGACATATGTCCCCCAGCCAGCGCTCAGTCTGACGTAGAGGGTCTCCATCTCACCCTTGCCCACTGCCCACCCCAAGAGGGGTGCAGAGAACACAGAATCATGGAATGGTTTGGGTTGGAAGGGATCTCAAATCCCATCCAGTTCCAACCCCTCCTGCCATGGGCAGGGACACCTCCCACTGGATCAGGGGGCTCCAAGCCCCATCCAACCTGGCCTTGAACACCTCCAGGGATGGGGCAGCCACCACTTCCCTGGGCAAGAGATGACAGAGGCACTGTTGGGGAATGTGCTTTATTCAGTCCCGGGGGTGTCTTGGGGGGCCAGTTCCTCACTCGAAGAAGAACATGCCGGGTGTCCGGTAGAGGCAGGGGGGCAGTCCCAGGGCATAGCCATTGCCCCCCTGCAGCGGGATCGCGGGCCCCGGCCCCCATGGTTCCTTCTGCTCGCCAGCCCGTGGCCCCACAGCCCCAAAGGGTGGCTGGCGGGGGGCAGTGGGGGCTGGGGGGGCTGCAGCCAGGAGATGCTCCAGTGCTGCACCGCATGGCCGCTCCTTCACGCAGAAGCTCAGCGCCTGCACCCGGCACTGGTAGCTGCTGCCCAGCGCCTCGGATCCCGGACGCCCGAAGGAGCTGAAAACGGGCAGGGGTGGCTGTGTGTAGCTCTCTCCCTCCAAGAAGCAGGATGAAGGGGGCTTGCCAGTGCCCAGGAGGGTGCCAGGGAATGTGGGAGGCACCTGCCCAAAGGGCTGACCCAGTTCCTCCCCCTCCAGATGCGCTGGGGTAGTGCCTGGGGGGCTGGGGGAGCCCTGCGGGTGGTCCCTGGGCTGGGTGGGCAGCACAGTGGGCAGCAGGGCAGGATGTGGTGCCGGGCGCTCACCGGGCAGCGGGTACTGACCTGGCCGGGGCAGCTGCAGTGCTGCCTGGAGGCCCCCGAAGACAGTCTCCTTGGGTGGGCGGCTCTCGGGGGGCGTGAAGAATAGCCCCTTGGGCTGTGCCGTGTCTGGCACGTACAGGCAGGGCTGCCTGGCCCTGGGTGTCTGTCGCTGGGTGCAGGGCTCGCCTGGAACCCCTGTGCCCTCAGGCAGCGTGGCGGGGCTCGGCAGGTGCCCTGTGGCCACTGGTGAAGCGTAGCCCCCCTCTGCCTTCACCTCTTCGGGTAGTGGGGTGGCAAGTGACCCCCGTGCCCGGTGCCTGGTGGGCTTCCCACGCCCCTCGTCACCCTTGATGCCCAGCATGTCCCTGAGGCCTCTCTTCCTTGTGAAGCGCCGGCGTCGCCGCAAAAAGCTGCCATTCTCGAACATGTTGTAGCAGTCGGGATCCAGGGTCCAGTAGTTGCCCTTGCCTGGCTTCTTGTCATCGCGGGGCACCTTGATGAAGCACTCATTGAGAGAGAGGTTGTGGCGGATGCTATTCTGCCAGCCCTGCTTGTTCTCACGGTAGAAGGTGAAGCGGCCCATGATGTAGCGGTAGATGCCGCTCAGCGTGATGCGCTTCTCGGGCGTGCTCTGGATGGCCATGGTGATGAGGGCAATGTAGCTGTAGGGTGGCTTGGTGGCCTCCGGGCCAGTGAAGGGGCCGTTGGCCAGCTCAGAGGCTGGTGGGCTGCGCAGCACCGTGTCACCAGCGGGGATGTCCGGCTGCATCCTCTTGGCCGGCCGCAGCCGTCCCGCTCTGCTGCTGCTCTCGCTCTGCTGCACAACCCCAGCACGGCCAGTTAAAACCATCCAGTGGGCCCCTCCTCTCCAGGGCCGCCCAGGGCGGAGCAGGGCTCCAGCGTCCAGCGCTGGTCCCTGCGGATGGACGGACAGACACGCCGCCAACGCCTGCGGCCAGCAGCCAGCGGCTCTGGGCACAGCCAAGCCCCATGCACAGCCCCGGGCTCCCCTCTTCCCACGGGAGATTCCCACGACCTGGGTTTCATCCTGCCCTGCCCATGGGGTGCAGCTCAGCCCTGGCTGGGAATGGCAGGGGCTGAGCTGCCAGCCCTCAGCTCCCCCCAACCCTCTTCCCACCCCAGTGCCTTGACTGTCACCCCCAGCCCAGGGTTGTCCCAAGTCCTGTGCGCTGTGCCAGGTCCCAGCACCCTGCCCAGACAGGAGGGGGCCTCCAGGGCACAGCACAGACCCCTCTCCCCACTCACCAGGGGAAACTGAGGCAGAGGCAGCGAGTGCCTTTGGGATAGGCACCCACACTGCCAGGTCAGCAGAGCATCTAACGGGCACCTCGCTGCTGCCTGTACCTGTGCCAAGGGGCTGGGGACCGGGGGCAGGATGGGAACTGAGCCAGCACAGGAGGGGGCAGCTCATGCTGACCCTCATGGCTGAGGCTGAGCTCAGCCCCTACCAGCTGCCTGTGTGCCCCTTGCACCAACGCCAGCCCCCCACACTGGAGCCAGAGGGACCAAAACAAAACCTTTATTGCTCAGGTTCACAACCAGAGAGTCCCGGCAGCGCAAGGCACCAGGATGGAGCAGGCTCTGCCCCAGCTCACCAAACAAGCACACAGCAAATTCCACCCGGATGGCTCCCAGACAATAAATACAGTGGTCTGTGCAGGAGTGGCAGCTGTTGCCCACCCTGGCCAGCGCCTGCCCACGTCCTGCCGTGCTGCACCGAGCGCCCCATGCACGTCGGCTCAGGGACCGTGGCTGGAGCAGGGCCATGGGGGCAGTGCAGCATCCGGCTGTGTGGCTTTGTCACAATTGGGCTTTCCTCTCCCTCCTGCTTGGACTCAGGGTTGGCAGAGCTGTTTGAGGATGCGGATGATGTGGCTGGAGGCACCGGGGGCACAGGGCTGGGGGCAGTCACGGAGCAGCGTTGGTCCCATGCGCTGGGCATGATGGAAGAGCTCCCGTGCAAACACTGGCTCCACCTGCAGAGGAACAGAACCGATGGATGGGTGCAGAATATTTCTTCTCCCAAAGAACAGGAGACAGGATGAGAGGAAATGGCCTCAAGTTGTGCCAGAGGAGGTTCAGATTAGACATTAGGAAAATTTTCTTCACTGAAAGGGTTCTCAGGCACTGGCAGAGACTGCCCAGAGAGGTAGTTGAGTCACCATCCCTGGAGATTTTTACAAGACAAGTAGATGAGGTGCTCAGGGATCTGGTTCAGGTACAGTTGGACTCAGTGATCTCAAAGGTCTTTTCCAACCAAACAATTCTATGATTCTCTGTCCCCTGTATGCGATGGCCCCAGTGCATGGCTCAGTGCCACCATGAATGCGAGCCCCAGTGCGTACTCACATGGCCCATGATGAGCTTCTGGAAGTGGTGCCCGGTGCTGGTGGGGAACTCCTCTCCGAAGCAGAGGTGGATCTGGTACCGTGGCGCGGGATGCCCGTGGCTCAGGTACCCCCGCAGCTCTGCAAGACACCAGCCCCATCAGAGGACATGGGGTCCATGCAGCCCTGAGCAGCTGCACCGGGGCAGGACCTGTCCCCATTCCCAAGGGGACTGGGGTCTCCCAGGGCAGGGGCCGGTGGAGCTCATGCGCCCAGGGTGGCCAGCGGACACTTACGCTGCAGGAACTGCTGCGTGTCCAGCAGCTTGTAGGTCTTCTCCCTCTCCAGCTTGTTAGGCCAGTCCCTGTGCGGGGCCAGTGGCCCATTCCAGTACACCCTGCCCTGGCACTGGCGCTTCATGAAGACCCCCTCAGGTGCGACCCACAGCAGCACACCGCGCTCCAGGTGGGGCAGGAGCCGCTCCAGCACATCAGTCATGGCGGCCACGTGGTTGCTGCTGCTGAGTGCCCGCGGTGAGGGGAACTCAATCTGCTCCATGCACGAGGGGCCATAGAGGTGCTCGCTGTCGGCTGGCACAATGCGGGACGTGATGCGGCACCCCTCAGCTGTGCGCGTGGTGACCTCCTTCACCAGCACGTTGCAGTAGTAGAGGCGGATGTGGAGCCAGCAGTCTGGGGTGAGAGGAGGGTCAGCTCGCAGGCAGCCTGGCTGGAGGTGCCACCCAGGGCATTGCCCGGCCAGTGCAGCTCCTACCTGAGTGGTTGACATCCTCCACGGGGAGGTAGGACAGGGGTCTGGGGAGGAGGTGGCTGTGGTTTGGGTTCCAGCCATAGAAAACTCCCCTCACGTGATAACCTGGGACAGGGCAGAGAGGAGGTGGCAAAGGGATGTGGGCAGTCAAGGGCCCCCAGGTGCTACCATGGCCCCAGCCCATGGGTCAGAAGGGCAGCAGAGTCCTTGTCACTGCTGCTGCTCATTACTGAGCCTCATTAAACCCGTAAGTGCTTAATCAAGTGGCTTCACTCTGGGACAGGGAGGGAGCCCCAGCCCTGGTCTCCACCCCCACGGGCATTGCCTGCACAAGGGACAGGACTGCGGAGAGCAGGGTTGCTCCTACCGGGCAGTGGGTGCTCCCCAGCCCCATTCTGCAGCCCGGGACCCCCTCACCTTGCTCGGCCCGGTGGGCAGAGAGCAGGCGCAGTGGAGACACGTGGCACATCTCCACTGTGCCCTTCTGCCTCTCCTCCTCTGGACTCTCTGCGGAGCTGCCCTGGGGAGGAGAGCGGCTGCAGTGAGGGCTGGCGCTGCAGCAAGGGGGCCCTGAGCCCAGTCTTGCTTCTGCCACAAACTCACGTGCCAGCAGATCCCCTGCCCGAGCCTGGCAGCCACATGGTGCAGGGACCTGCAGCAATGCCCTCCACAGATACAGGCAGTATGCAGGCAGGGCAGCAGCTGGCAGAGGAGAGGGATTGGGGTTTCACCTTCTCCAGCCCACAGGCAGCCCCTGTGGCGGGAACACAGGGTAGGAGTCTGGCTCACCTGCTGGTGCTCGCTGGTTGAGGACTGTATGTCAGCATCCTTCTCTGCAGAGAGCAAGGAAAACCAACTGAGCTCCCAGCAGGAACAGCCACCAGGATGGCACCTGGCTGGCTGGGACACTCAGAGAGGAAGAGGAGTGGGGAGGAAGGGTGGTCTCCTGCACACAGGGTTCGTACTGGCATGGTGCAGGCATCAGCCCCAAGTCTGGCACAGGAGGAGGGGCAGCAGGAATGTACCTGCATCCCGGACGCTGTCGGACACGATCTGGTACACCTTGTAGGGCTCGGAGATGTCCAGCTGGCTCCGCTCGGGCACCTCCTGAAAGTCGGTGCTCTTGTTGAGGGCACAGCGGAGACGCGTCTTCCAGGTGGAGGGGTCAGCCTTGTCCGTCCCCTCGTGGTACTTCCCCTTGTAGACAGCCCAAGCCTGACAGGCAGAGGGTGCTCAGCGCTGCGGGGGCTGCCTGCACCCCAGACCCCTTCCTCTTTCCAGGGGCCTCACTGAGGTACAAGCCCACTGAGCTGGGTGAGGGGCAACAGGGAGTTGAGGATTTGGGGGTTCCCAGGCGAGTGCATAGAACTGGGTGACGGGGAGCCCTGGGAATGTGCACAGAGCTGGGAAGGGGGTCCCAGGAGGCTGCAGGGAACTGGGTGATGGGAAGCCCTGGGAATGTGCACGGAGCTGGGCAGTGAGGAGCCCCAGAACTGTGCATGGAGCTGGGTGGAGGGGTCCTAGGGGAGTGGGCTGGGAAACTGGGAGCCCTGGGAACGCACGTGGAGCCAGGCAGGGAGTCCCGGAGGTGCACACGGAGCTGGACAATGGGGATTCCAAGGGTGTGCATGGAGCTAGGTGAGGGGTCCTGGGGGAGTGCACAGACCCAGGCAATAGGGAGCCCTGGGGGTGCACACGGAGCCAGGTGGGGGGTCCTGGAGCTGTGCATGGAGCAAAGCAATGGGGAGCCCTGGCAGTGTACCCGGAGCTGGGTGGGGGGTCCGGGGGTGCTCCCGGGGCCGAGGGGTGCGGGGTACCTTGAAGAGCGCGGCGTGCTGCTGCTGTCGGTAGTCCTGCTTGGCCGCGTGCTTCCAGGGGATGCGGAACAGCGTGCGGTGCGAGTCCTCCCAGCGCAGCCCCGGGTACCGCCCGCTGTCGATCTGCGCGATCAGCCACTCCTTTAGCCTCATCGGCGCCCCCGGCCCCGACATTGCGGGTCTCAGCTCCCACCGCTCCCCCCCCCGCCAGTGCCCTACAACCGGCCCCGAGCCCCGAGCGGCCCCGCCGAGCCCCGCAGCGCACGGAGCCGAAAGCGAAAGCGCCGAGCCGGGTTTCACTTTCCCTTTCCCGGCCGGGGCTGCCGGGAGGGTAGGAGACACGGGGCATCCCAGGGGACAGGGAACCCGCGGGGGAGGAGACAGAGCACCCACAGGAGAGGGGACATAGGACATCTCATGGGAGAGTGGACACGGGGCATCCCATGGGAGAGGGAACAGGAATCCATGGGAGAGGGGAAAAGTCACTGGAAAGCACAGGGGTCTCCCCTGCACTCCTCCGGGTGCCTCCCTTCAGACTTTCAGGACTCCTGTATGCTCCCTCGCAGGGGACACTGGACCCCACTTCCCTCGTCCTCCTGCTTCGGGAGCCCAGGAGCTCTCTGCCCCAGGGGCTATGCTGTCCCATGGGACCAGCATCTCAGCCCACGGCTGTGGGGAGCTTGGGAACGGGCACGGGGTTTCCAGGCAGGTGTGAGCAGTGACGCTGCCTCATCTCAAATCTCTCCTCCGCTCTAACGCTCGCTTCTGCCTCGAGGGCTTCTGTGTACTGAGTCAAATGGGAAGTGGGTGGGAAGGGCCGAGATGAGCTGTGCCAAAGGCTGCCAGGGGCCTCCGAGGAAGTCTGACTCATCCCACACCAGCTCCCCACCGGCCTGGAGTTACTGGCAGAGACCGTCCCAACAATGGAGATGCAGCATCTATGGGCTCGGTGCTGCTTCTGGGCATCAGCCTTCCCACACCTGGGGAAACACCTTCCCGTGCCTGTGCTGTGGGGAGTTGGGTGCCTGTGCTGGTGCACATGTGGTGAGATGGGCACCAGGAGAGGTCCCAGACAGCATCATCGCCCCTAGCTGGCTCCTGAGCATCCTTCCCTAATACCGTTGCTGCCAGAAGAGTCTCTCTCTCCATTCAGTGACAAACCTGGCTCAGCCGTCGTTTTGGAAAGCGGAAGAGGGATTTCACCCCCTGAAGGGCAAGGACGGGGCTGGCTGGTACCAAGCACCACTGGGCTGATTTTCCAAAAGGCTGTGCTGCAGCAAGGCTGGTGGCATGTCCTTTGCCCACTCCAGTAGCAGTGCAGGGGCTTGGTGGGCTTTGCCTTCTGGGTTCACTGTGCTGCTCTGGCATAACACTGGTGTTGGCTCTTCCAACAAGCCACCAGTGGGGGGTTGGAACTAGATGATATTTAAGGTCCCTTCCAACCCAAACCACGCTATGATTCTACGATTACTGCTGCAGTTGCGTGTCACTGGTGTTGGCTCCTCCATTACTGCTGCAGAGCCATGTGCCACTGCACGGGGAAACCCATCTCCTCCTCCCAGCCCACAGCCCGCCAGGTCCACTTTCACAGCCTGCTGGGTTTCCTTTTCAGCTCTGAGTCAGAGAAAGTCACCTCTGATGGGGAGGAGAGAGGAGGCTTCCAGGAGCCAGTGGGCTGCTCAGGGCTGCAAGGCCTTGAAATGAATAAGCAGTGACACAACCCTCCACGCTGGACTTTCCCGCAGGAAACAGGGACGAGAGTATGGCCACATGGCATGGGGATGGAGGTATGGCTGCTTGGCACAGAGGGCTCATGGAGCTTCACAGCGTTGCCTGAGCTGGCAGGGATTTGCTCTCCTCACTGAGCCTGCCCTTGGTATCTTTACCCCTGAGCAAACCCTGCCTGCCCTGCCTGCACCTGCTCGGTGTGCAGAGCCATGGCTAATGCAGGGTCTGCCTGGGATGATGCCAGCACCATGGCTCTGAGAATCGGGAGCTGAATCACAGAACCATGGAATGGTTTGGGTTGGAAGGGACCTCAAAACCCATCCAGTTCCACCTTCCTGCCATGGGCAGGGACACCTCCCACTGGATCAAGGTGCTCCAAGCCCCATCCAACCTGGCCTTGAACACCTCCAGGGACAGGGCAGCCACCACTGCTCTGGGCAATCTCATACAGGAAAACATTTCTTTCTAAGATTGAATCTCAATCTCCCCTCTTTCACCTTAAAGCCATTCCTCCTCATCCTGGCTCCCTGACCAAGAGCCCCTCCCCAGCTTTCCTGGAGCCCCTTTCAGCACTGGAAAGCTGCTCTAAGGTCTCCCCAGAGCCTTCTCAAGACTGAAGAACTCCTGTCCTCATAGCAGAGATGCTCCAGCCCTCACTTCATGTCCATGGTCTCCTCTGGACCCGTTAAAACCGTTCCATATCCTTCTTACGTTGGGAGTTCGAAAACTGGATTCAGGACTCCAGGTGAGGTCTTGTGAGAGTGGAGGAGTGGGGCAGAACCCCCCTCCCTCACCCTGCTGGCCATGCTTCTTTTGATGCAGCCTGGGATATGGGAGCTGGGGGAGTCCCAGTTTGGGGAGGGGTAGAGGGGTGACAGGTAGGACCCCCCCTGGCCCAGCCAGCATCTGTCCATGCTCACCACCACCCTGGCAGCCTGCAGCCATCCCACTCGAGGCTGCAGTGTCTGGGCTGGCACCTTGCTGTGCTCGGGGCAGTGCAGGAAGCCACTCTGCTCTCTTCCCTGCATCAGCGAACAGGGGATTTCCAGGCAGTTGTGCCTCTGCGGAGGCAGCACTCTGGCCCCCTCCTCATCCCTCGTCCAGCCAAGCCAGGGCTGTGTCCTGGGAAAAGGGCCTGGGATTGATCAACGAGGATCCACATCTGCCTTATCTGCCCTGGGAAGCGGGGCGATGGCAACGGATCATTGCGCAGCCTCTCTCAATAGCTTGCACAGATTACATCCAAAGCCAGGAGATAATCACAGCCATCTCATTAGCCAGTCCCAGTGTGATGGGATAAGCCTTTATGTGCTAGGATCTCATCTCAGGTGACAGCTGCGCAGTGATGAACGGGACCCGTGGGATCTCATTACCCCAGCATCAGTGAAGATGCTTGGGAGCCCGTTTCCCGCTGTGCTGCTCCCTGTGAAGGGAAGGTGAAGCTGCTTAACCCTTAAACTTTTCATGCTGAAATGAGCTTCAAAAGGAGTCAAACATTAACTTGCAGCTAACCCTGCCCTCGCTTGGGGGTTTCCAGTTGTGCAAACCAGATCTGCCAAAGTAAATACATTTTGCTGTGTGTCAGAGTTGGGCTGGAGGTGCCATTTCTCAGTGTTCAGCCTCACTGTGGGACCACAGTGCGAAGAGGGACAACCTGGGTCTAAATGCCTCTGCCCAGTGTGTTCTGGCATGGGGCTGGCAGGGTGGTGCAGCCATGCATGAGATGCGCCCACCCCCAGTGAGTAGTCCTAGGGGGTCAACGGGTGCTGGAAAGCCCTGGCCTGGGGCAAGGGAGCTGCTGGAGAGGGGGGACTTCACAGTGGAGGGTGCAGGAGCAGCAGAGGATGATGCATCCCTGGCTCAGAGTCTATTCAATGAAGCGGGAGTAGTGGCTCCCAGCCTGCTGGGTCACCCCACGGCAACACCTAGCCCAGCAGATGGACACTGGCAGTGGGGAGGAACCCCAGCCCCACAGCTCTGTGGAGGTGAAACAGGAGCAGATCCTGCCAAGGGGGTGCTTACATAGGACCCTCCAGGCTCCCAGGGGCAGCTGCTGCAGCACCCTCCTGAATTATCCTCATGTACAAAAAGGGGAGACAGAGGGCACCAAAGGGTGGAGCATGGTGAAGCACACCAGCCCACACCTGTCTCAGCCACCAGCTCTCTGCACCCCTTGAGGTGCCCTTGGCATGGGGCCCTGCACTGCTGGAGCACCAGTACCGAGGAGCCCCTGGGACAGCCAGCCAGCTGCTCACCTTCAGCCACAGCCGCCATGCAGGGTTAAATGAGTGATTATTAATTACTGACAGGCATGGCCTGGCCCGTGCTGATGTCTCCTGGAAGCAGCCAGAGCAGTCTCTGGGACCTCGTGCCTGGCACCTCATCAAACACAGAGCTGGAAATATGCCCCTGTCCATGTTCAGCTACTGGGGAATAACAACCTCCTCCACGGGGAAGGGGTGGTAGGGATGAGAGGGACCCCAGGAATGCGATTTGGCTCCCAGGAGGGATGATGCTAATAACCCAGCTGGGTGTCCCCAGCATCTTCCCTACCTGGGACTCTTCCCCGGGGAAAGGCATAAATACGATGGGTCTGGGGAGGAGCTGAGGCTTGGGCTGCTTGGCTGGGGTCAGGATCCCAGTGCTTCCCTACAGCTGGAGCCAGCAGATTCCTGGTGCTCCTGGCAGGCTCCAGCTCGGGTGAGTGAAGAGGCTGTGGTGAAGCAGGTTCGGTGTGGGTGCCCTGCTGCTATCTGGTCCCTCCTGGAGCAGACTGTTTCCACGGGAAGACCTGCTGAGGCACCTGTGTTTCTGACCTCTCCTGTAACCTTCCCCCAAGGCAGCAGGGTGATTCACTCTCCATGGGCACCCAGTCCTTCCCCACTCCTCCTTGGGCTGCAGAGAGCCACCATCACCAGCCACCAGCCCTTCCCCACGCCAGGACCTTCCTCCTCAGCATCCTCTTTCCGACTGAGTCATGGTAGGGGAGTCAGGCTGCACCTCGGCAGATGGCAGAGAAAAGGTGTTTATTACAGGGTAGGGGCATAGAAAGTCTTTAAGCAAAATGGCTTAAGGCTCTGCTTTAGTGAGGTCTGGCCAGGTTAAACGCTTAGTTCCCACCTTGTAAAGATTGTGCCCTGGGATGGGTGGGAATGGGGTGCAATGGACTCCTAAAGCTGCAGTGCTTGCTCAGGGCATGTGCTTGGCCGGGCTGGAGCTGTACCCTTGCCTGGGAGCGGGAGCCATGGCATCATCTGCCAACTTACCCGCATGTCCCTGCTCCGTAGCCACTTGGCTCTGGGAGCTTGTGCTTCTGGTGGGAAAACCGCTGTGAGGGCAACACCAGCTCTCCTGCACCCTGTGTGCCCTGAGGCCCATGCAGCGGGTGCCCAAGGGCTAAAGCTGCTGCAGGTATCACCTGGGTGCTGGCTCTGTGGCAGGAGAGAACCCCTCTGTTGTTCTGTCCCAAGCAGGAGCCAAGGTGACCCGAGGGATTCAGCTGCTCTTTCACTGGGCATCCCCAATACGCTGGAGTTGAAGAGGCTGAGCCCAGCAGTGCATGCAAATCCCTTCCTGACAGCTGCAAGCCAGGACAGAGGATAGCACGCTGCTACCCCAGAAGAGAAGAAAGGGCTGGGCTTGGCATGGCTACCCTGCACCGTGCTCCCCTAGCCCACCATGCTCTGGCTCCTTCGTCTCTCCCAGGCTGCTGGGTGATTCTTGCTCCCTTGGCTGGGGTCACTTCAGGCAAGCTGGGATGCAGGAGAATGTCCTCTTCACCCGCAGCAGGAAGGGAGTCGTGCTCCTGATGTCTCTAGCCCTTGGGACCAGTCCTTGCCGAGCTCCCTCCCTCCTGGATGCCCCTCCTCTCCCTGCTGGCAGCAGGGACTTGATCTCTTCCTCGTCGTTGAAAGGGGATGTCCCATACCTCTGCTTCAGGTACCTGCGGACCTGGGGAAGGAGGGAGAAGCAAACTAAGGCACCTGTTTCCAAGATGAGGTCCAAGCCTGCCAGCAAGGAGAGTGGGGAAGCAACCTGGTCCTCAGGGACTCATCCTTGCTCTGAGACCCATGACTAGGCTCACCTGTGGAGCAGAGATGGGTGGCAGAAGCTGATTTACCTCCCTTGCACCCACCTTGCGAGCTGCGCCGCCACCGAACTCAGCCAGCTGCTGCCTGAAGCCAGGGTTGGGGTTGGCGACGGGCCGAATGGTTCGGACGGCCTCCAGCACCTCCTGGAAGCTCAGCTCCGTGACAGCCATGATGTAGGCGACAACCACGGTGGTACTGCGGGAGATGCCGGCGAGGCTGGCAAGGGAAAGGGCAGAAGGGCTAATGTCAGCAGCACACCCTGACTCGGCGCTCAGCCCTTCCTCCACCCATGCTTCAGCTATTTCGGTTCCTCTTCTCCAAGAACTTGCTCTCTGGGAGGCCCGAGCCCTTACAAGGTCCTCTCCATCAGTTCCTATAAATACCCACTCCTCCCCAGGGATGCGAGAGCAGCGGCTGCTCCCTGGCCATCTGCCCCAAACCCTGCCCTTCCCGCTCACTCAGCTGCAGCGAAAAGCTGCCCCATCTCCCTGGATCCTGCTGGGTTTGAGGCACAAGCTACAGCCAAGGGTGGATCCGTAGGCATGGAACACTCTGGCACAGGCTGGATCAAGGCTCTGCAGCCAAAGTAGAGGAGGTGCTGGTGGCTGTATCTCTTCTTTGGTCTCTGCTGTGCTGGGGAGGGCCATGGCACTGGGCATGGGACAGAAGCGTTACCAGTGGACGAGGCAGTTCCCTCCATGCAGGCGACACTGGTGGATAAAGCTGATGCATTCCTTGAAGTGCCTCTTGCTAGGAGGAAAAACAGACCAGGCAGAATAAAGATTCTGGGGGGATTTTTAGGCTGCAGGCTGCACAGCTCTGTGTGTTGGAGGATGAAGCACTAACACAAACAGCCTGGTGCTTTACAGGCACAGTCAGCACTGCTGAGACCTGAGCAACTCGATGTTGCTGTTCCCCAAGGGAAGGTACATGGACTCATGCCATGCGGGGGACGTGTGGGGCTGCCCTGGGACACCCATGGCTCATGCTGGTGTGGCAGGAGCTTGGATGCTCACATCTCCAGGCACACCAGCACCCTTAGCTGGCTCCATATCCTCTACCCACTCTCCCCTTCTCAGGGGGATGCTCACTCCTCCTCTCCAGCAGTGCTGTGGAGAGGCTGCCCCTCACCCCCAGGCTGGGACCTGCTCTCCAGTGGCTACTGAGCCGGGATACTGTTGGGGTCCAGAGGTGGTCCCCAGCATCAGGGCATCGTGCCTTCAGCCTGTGGGTTGTTGTGCTTGAGGAACTGGAGGCAGCACTTGAAGGGCTCAGGGTGCCGTGAGCCCTCACCCCTGATTGCCCTGGAAACCCCAGCCCTCCCATGTGCCCTGAGCCAGCCCTGGCCTCCCCGGATACTCACATGTTGGCCTCGGGGGTGTCGGGCAGGGGGATGCGGAGGTAGGTAATGTCCTGGAAGACACAAAAGAGGAGAAACTCAGATGCTGAGGTTGTGGTGCTGTGGGGGCTCGCAGCTGGCCTGGCAGCACCTTCACTGCTTGCCCCCTGCGCTACCTGCAGGGCTTCACCCCTGCCCAACACAGCATCCCCTTCCACATGGACAGGGTTGCTCTTTCCCTTGGTGATGGGGGACAGGCGACTCATGGGAGGGGATGGGAAACAAGCTGAGGCTGGAGAACTCAAAATGTTTTCCCACTAGTGTTCAAGGCCAGGTTATAATCACAAGATGATCCGTTTCCCATGGCGGAGGGGCTGCCCAGCTCCCCTGGGACCACTGCCTGGGAAGAGCGGAGAGGTGCACGAGCCATGGGGTGTTCAGAGGGAAAGGACGATGCTGCAGCATGGAAGGAGCTGCAGAGATACACACAGTGGCGTTGGGCATGGGGTCCTACCTGCAGCAAGGGCTGGGGAGATTCATGGATCGAAACGATGTGGGTGATCTTGTTCCGGCTAAGCTGCTCCAAGTCTTTGGCATCTAAAGGATAAAACCAGATATCAGCATGTATTTGTTTCTGATCTTTCTCTTCCCACCAGCACATCTGCCGTGCTCCCGCAGACAGCCCAGCACGCAAAGCCTTGCTCCAGAGGATCGGCTGTGTCACAGCCCCAGTGTGCAGTGGTGTAGGCAAGGGCTAATAAGCAAACGCGCCCTGGAAATCTGGATAACAAACCACAGACCTCCTCCCTCTGAAAGCATTTGACCTCGCTGCTTGTGCTGGGGCGAGAACTCACATCTGCATGGAAAAACTCCCTCCTTTGCAAGCAGGCTGCTTCCTGCATGCCTGTGCTTGTCCCCAGGCTGGGCAGGGGATGCACTTTCAGCCTGCACCTCTTCTCTGCAAACATGCACACACGGATGGGACCTGCTGCAGCCTGAGGGATGTACTTTGGCTTGTGAGCTGCAGAAGTGGAGCTGCAGTGACTTGTAGTGACCTTGAGTTTGGCTCCATCTGAGCTCCCCTTTAGCACCTGAGAGATCTGCTGTTCAGGTGCTTTCTGTGACTTGCAGCACTCTGCATGTATCCTCTCTGCAGTGGCACAAGAGGAAATGGGAGTATTCTCAGCTGTCCAGGGCAATGATTTGCTTCCCACTAACACTTTAGCATCCCTGGCTGTGATCCTGGTCACTGGTCCAGCACAGTGGTCGTTACATTGGGAGGGGAGTGTCCTCATCTTGCTGCCTGTGCAGCTTCATAGTCATCTCCCTTTTATGCCACGACCAGTGGATGCTGCACAAGCTGCCTGAGAGGAGGACTCTCATTTTTCCATCTCCCGCTTTAGTTTTCTAAAGTTTCACGTGGTGTAAAACCTTGGCTTGGGAATCCAGACTGCGATGTGCTAATGGCATGATGTGAATTTTAATAGGAGTAAGTCTCAGAGGGAGGCTCCATGGGAAAGCCATGCTGTGCATGTGTGTGGGGAGGTGGGGACCCTTGTGGGGATTCACACAGTACCCATCATGTTCCCACCCACTTCAGGCAGGCAGAGAGAGAGCCATCAGTGACACCCGTGTCAAGGCTTACAGCAGCTGGAAAAGCTTTCAGCTGGACAAGCCCTGAAGAAGCCAAGTGACCATGGTGCCCACCCGAAGGCAGCAGGCACCATGAGGGCAGTGGGCAGGGAAATCTCTCATGGCACCAAACCATGGACTAGGGCAAGCCCAACTCCCTGGCTGGAGGACGTCTCTGTGGTGGCAGGGCTCCGCTTACCAATGAAGTTCCCGAGGTAGAGGCCAGGCAGGATCTGTGGGACAGAAGGAAAAGTAGTATTGTGAGTAGCAACTTCATGCCATGGTACCTGCCACACATGGACCCCCACAAGAAGCAGTGACCTTGGCTGGCAAGGCCGAAGCTCTGCCATTAACATAACCATTGCCAGCCCCAGGGTCAGCGCAGTGTGGGTGCTGCTGGTCACGGGCACTCCTGGGGCTGCGCTGCTCTGGCACCTGGCACGTGGGGCTGGATGCAGCCCTGGCACCCCAACCGGCACAGCTGCCCAGCGCTGCACCCTGATGGGCACTGGGAGTCAGTCATGGCTTTCTTATTGCTCTTCTTACATCTTATCAATAAGTTCTTTGTCAGGACTTTTTATCTGAGCTCAGCAAGCTACGTACGCCTCCTACAGCCTTGGACTCCAGCCGTGCCCTGCAGAAGCTCTGCTGTCCGTGGGATGGGGAAGCAACAGGCACGGAGAAGCTTGGAGGGAATGTGGTGGGCCCCCCCCAGCTCCAAGTTCTGTTCCCCTCACTCTGCGTGCAGGGAGCCCATTTCTAACAGTGCAGGAACAAATCCCCCTGGACACCCTGTCTTCATCTGATTTTCCTTGTGAAATTCCACTTTTAATGATGAAAAGATAATTACTTGACAACGCCTCTATTAATTGCACTGCGGATGCAGAAGCAGGATACCTTGCATTCCTTCATACCCAGAGCTATTTTCTGTTTCCCCTCTCTCCCAACCTGCGCAGTGAGGCTCCCTGGGCTGCTCAACCCCATGTCCAGCCACTTCCCCTCCAGCTTCTCCCTGCTGCAATGTTTGGTGTCCGAAACCTGGGCAGGCAGAGATGATATCTACCAGTGCAGCTGAGCTCATACTTACCTCACTGCCCGCATTTGGAAACGTTTCTCTTGCTCAAGCACCTTAAAGAGGGGCTTTTTTTTTATGATTCCTAAGCTTCTAGATCAATTTTCTATTGACATTTTCAGTTTTCTATCTGCCTTTAACTTGCAGCTGCGGCACTAAAAGGAGCTGGGAGGAGAGTGTCGGTGAGCAAGGGCTGCTCCCAAGGGCAGGACACTGAACCATGAATAACGGTACGTCCCCGTCCCCAGCACCCTCCTGACCTGCTCCGTACTGGAGAAGACAGGGCAGTACAGCCCCATGTGCAGCACTGAGCACCTCCCGGGATAGTGGGTGCTTATGGGGCTGGGGAGGGTGGTTAAAGTGTAGCAGATGGAGCTTCTGGCAGGAAGGAGGTGCCTCTGTTCCCCTGTGACAAGGGGAGGCTCGAACGACCACAAAACAGTGCCCGTCCCCTGCGCCCAGTGATGTGAGCCCCACGCACAGCCCAGCCCCACTGAGCAGGGGGTGCGGGATCACCGGGCTCAGGGTTGCACAGGGCTCCTGGCGTGTGTTCAGGAGCTGCTGTCTTGGGTTTAAAGGCGTTGGGAAAGGCTCTCCCCTCGCTCAGAGGGCCTGCCTGTCAACCCCCCATCCTCTGCACCCCCCGGGCGGCTGTCGGGAGGGCACCCGGGCTGCGGGCTGGTGCAGAGTCCCTGCCTGCCTCTCCAGTTTGGCTCAGCCAGCGGGTAAACAAGCTGCCGGACAGCGAGCCCTGTCCGGATCCTGTGTCGGCAGGTGAAACACGGCAGAGCAAGCTGCCAGGCAAACATCTCCCTCCTCCAGCCCAGGGACAAGCCACCCCGGTGGTCCCCGTTACCTGGCTCATGCCGTTTCCCATGGCCGGCAGCGGGCCCCACGGTGGGGACGGGGCGCGGGTGTCCTTGTCCCCAATGCCGCCCGGCGCAGACGCCGTGCCCCCTCTGGACGCTCCCCGGTCGGGTTTCCGTCATGAAGAGCTCGGCTCCCCCGGGATCGCTGCCCGTGGCCGCAGGCTTGTTCCCAGCGTGGTGAGGCCGAGCTGGTGGCGGCTGTGCTGGGGCAACTGGGATCACAGCCACTGGTCCACCACAGCCACCGGTCCACCACAGCCACTGGTCCTCCACAGCCCCTGCCGAGGCCGTTTCCCCGCTGCTGCTCTCGCCGGGAGCAGACAAAGGAGAAGAAACTCCCCCTGCGCGCCGTGGCGTGGGAGCCGCGCGGCTGCTGCCTGTCGCCGCGGCCGCACAAGGCTGCAGTGTTGGGAGAAGAACAAAACCTTTGTCCCGCTCCAGCAAGGAAAGGCAGTGCGTCCCTGCGGCGCAGCGCCCAGCAGCATAGCTGCCCCTGCCCACGCCACGGCCGCCTCTGCCCGCGCCACGGCCACCCTTACCCACCCCGTGACCACCCCTGCCCACCCCATGGCCACAACTGCCCCAGCATGGCCACCCCTGGCCACCCCTGCCCCACCAAGGCCCTGCATCCTCCCAGCCAACCACAGGCAGGTGTCTCCCTGCCCTGCCCTGCCCTGCCCTGCCCTGCCCTGCCCTGTCCGGGGGGTTCTGCCCCTACATCCCAGGGGCTTTGCACGGCAGCTGGGCCGGGTGGCACTGGGGGTCATCCCCCCCACTCAGCACAGGGGTCCTATGGGCCAGTGCTCACCTCCACACCCTACACCCCCGGTCACCCGGCTCCCTGGTTCCCTGCTCCCTTCAGAGCACTTGGGGACTTAGGGGTGGAGGAGGGAGGACACGAACTGGGGGACGTGGGGACACAGGTTGGGGGTTAGAGGGGGGACATTTGTGGGTGCAGGGAGGAGGACACCAGATTGGGAACCTGGGGGCACAGAAGGGGGGACACTTGAGTGAGAAGAGTGAGGGAACACGGGGTGGGGGTCCTGGGGGTACGCAGGACAAAGGGGGGACACTTCGCGGTACACATGACAGAATGAGAGGGGCTGGGAGGAGCTGGGGTGCAGGGGCGTGGGAGCCCACAGGGTGGGTCTGAGGGGAGTGGGGGAGCTGAGGCGACCAGGCGGGAGGGGGGACGAAGGGGGCGGGGGCTAGGGGGGAAGGGGCGGTCCTGGCTTTCCTGTCCTGCAATCGCCCCCTGCTGCTCAGTCCCATCCCCATCTGCAGCCTCATCCTCAATCCCAGCCTCAGCCCCTGCTCCAGCCTCCAGCCCTTGCCTCATCCCCAGTTCCAGACCCAGTCCCAGCCTGGTCCCAGCCGTGGCCCCAGTCCCAACCACCCCCCACCTTGTGGGAGCATTTGTTTAGCTGAACCCTCTGTTTCTCTTCCTACCCATCTGAGTTGGAAGAACTGCTTAGAGCAGAACCTGGGGAGGCTGGGGAAGGAGTTAGAAAGAGAAGCAGGAAAGTTTGACACAACAAAATGCACCTTTATTCTGAAGACCTCCAGAGTCCTGTTTGTTTGTGGAAGAGTTTCACAAGAATCCTGGAATTGCTTGGGTTCTGCAGCCGGTGAGCATGTGCTCTCCCCAGGAAAGTGGGACAGGGATGAATGGATGCCTTGGTTCTGCGGGGGGAGAGGAGAATGTGCACAGAATCCAGAGGATGAACTGGGCATGGCAAGGTGGCTGGGAGGGGCAGGGAGCCTGGCCGCTGTCCTGGCCACCAAGTCCTACCAAAACACTTCTTGTGCAACAGTTCCTTTCAGCAGCCAAAAGCCAGCTCTGGTTATTTGCAGAGCCAAAGTCAACTCAACAGTGAAGGTTGAAAGTGCAGAGACCTTGTGTGGAGGAACAGATTGTACTCCCAGAGGATTTCATGGTGGGGTTTCAGCCAAGTTCAGGTTCTGACACCTCTCCATTTGGCTGCAGGTGTGCAAGGTGTGTGTGCACACTTCTGTGCACACTAATTGCACTTCTGGGCAGCCCCTAAAGCTGAGGCGATGGAAACATCTGTTTGGTTTTAGGGAAAGCCCACTATGTTAGATGTCAGCCTGTGGAATTCCAGTCAACTTGCTGAGTAGATTCCATCCTGAGAATGTAGAGAAATTACAGGAGACTCCATGAGCAGCCTGGAGTGCAAGTTGTGGTGGGTTTGGTTGGTGTTGGCTCCTTTCTGCTCTGCAATCAGAGACCTGAAAGGCAGCCTCGTGCTCTAAACTGCGTTTGTCCCTTCAAAACTTGTAGTGATCTGGAGCTGTGCTGAATGCAGCCACTTCCACCTCAGCCACTGCCCTTGGGACCAAGGGAAAATAATGTTTCCCTTAGGAATTCCAACAATCCATGACATTGAGAAATGCTTGCTTCTGCTGGATGGTTCAAACCATTGGACATTGTGAGTGCCATAATTAAAAATACCCCCACCTCTGAGCACTACGAGGAAGCAGTCACTTTGGTCCATGCCACGAGTCTGGCGAGGAGGCTGGGACAGGAGGATTCACCTTGCCCTGCGAGCCAGGCCCCTTGGTAAGGGCACACTGGAGAAGAGAATGGGAGGCAGTTATGCAAATGAACATGTGAATTACAGCCAGGAGGAGAGCAGCTAGTGATTATCTAACTCTACAAATGGGAACATGTTAATTGGCAACAAAACCCCTTATATTAAGCTGATTTTTTTGCCCACAGCCTCAATTAACATGGTAAATAACCGGAACACAGTAAACGGGAATGTATGAAAAGCCTGCGGTTACTGAGATTGTGCCAACAACTCGAATGGAATCATGTGGGGCTGACCTCAAAACTCACAGACAATTAAAAATGAACTCAGTGTTACTCCTTCTGCCAGGCTGTGTCCTTGAACAGCCCCATGCTGTGACATCCTGGGTTGCCTGCTCCCATGCTGAGCTGCAGTAATGGGTCAGGACTTGCACTATGCCCCATCGTGGAGCTTCAGGAGTCTGGACCTCCTCCTCCTGGTGCTCAGGTGGCTCATTTGGGTCACTCATAACCTACTTTATATACATTGTGCAGCCTAGGCTGCCTTCAGGATTGCCCTGCTCATGCTTGCCATAGTTGTCTGACATCTTTCATGGCTTTCCTGTTTGATTAGCCTGAAGAAGAGAAGGTTGACAGAAGACCTCATCGCTTTCAGCAGCTCCTAGAAAGGAGGTTGTGGTGAGGTGGGTGCTGGGCTCTTCTCCCAAGTAAGAAGGGATAGGATGAGAGGAACTGCCCTCAAGTTGTGCCAGGGGAAGTTTAGATTGGATATTAGGAAAAACTGCCTTACTAAACCCCATCCCTGGAGGGGTTAAAAAACGTGTCGATGTGGCACTTAGGGACAAAGTTTAGTTGGCATGGTGGGGTTGCACTGATGGTTGGACTGGATGAACTTAGAGGTCTTTTCCAACCTTAATGATTTTGTGATTCTGTGATTAAGTTCTTCTGTAGCATAAACAAATTTAAACTGTGAATTAACAAAATTCCCAGCAAAATACGTTGTGTTACTTATATTCCTGCAAGCATGTGACAGCATTTGTTTATTCCGTGGCGCTTCCCCACAGGCCAGCTGCCTGCTCCACCCTTCCCTCTAGGAATCATCCTCTCACACCTACAAATCCCAGCTCTTTGCCTGAGGGAGTTGTTGTTGGATCCTCTGGCCCCATAACCATAAATAAACATGCTTTCATACAAACAGATGATGAGTCAGGTTAGGCAGGGCTTCCACTCTGAAATTCTAAGAGGAGGAAACACTAATGTTACAGCCACTAACTCTGCTTTTCCATCTGGGTGTTGGTAGGTGACAAGGTGAAGCAGTTCTGAAAACTGAAGGATATCATTGATTGAAGAAGGTGAGAATGACTCTGTCTTCTCCTCAGGGAATACCCAACAGGTAGTTTGGTTCTTTGCCCCAGGGCCACAAAAGTTCTTACTGGGTCTTTTCCCCCCATCGGTCACATGCTTCACCTGGGATCTGACTTCTTCCACTCTGTGCGTGTGTTGTATAAACTTTGGATATTAGGCAGGTCTAACATCAGACCGCAACATCAGCAGCTGGGTTATAGCATACATTTCTCTGCGCTTCATGGGCAGGAAGTTTGATCGAGAGTTTATTATTGGAGAGTTTACCACCATTATTGTGCCAGAAATGGACTTCCTTGCTTTAGCATCCAGCTGCTCCTTTCCTTTTCTCCCAGTTGCTTCTTTTCTCTTCTCCCAGTACACCCCACTGAAGGTCTGGTTATACGGAGGTGGATTTGCTTCCTTTTCTAACACATGATTTACTCTGAATAGCAGAGATGATCACTGTGCCCTACCTGTGTCTGCTACAAAGAAGGGTAACAAAAGGAACGTGCAGTTCCACCACTCAGTATTCAGTGCATCACATGAACCTTGTCACTCCTGACTCCTGCAGACATCTATAGGATTCTCCCGTCCTGCCGCTCACCCTGTCTAGCTGCTGTCTTTTTTCCATTGGAAAACTGGTGTCACCAGATCACTGGAAACATCAGTTTGACAAATCAGCCAGGACCAAAGCTGAAATGTCAGTTTGGGTTTTCCTGTTAGGGGTTGAATCCTGGCAGCCTTTCTTCTTCCTCAGCTCCACAGAACTTAGGGAGAGGGCAATTCATGGGTGAGAACCCTTTGTTTTCCTATGTGCCACACTCGCTACTGGATTAACGTTGATAGCTTTCATTTGATTATCAAATCTTCCCAAAAGGAATCCCACCTCAGATTGATGTCTTAGGAGACAGGATAATCCATCACTTCTCTCCGTGAAAGTTCAGCAGATTTTATGCTTATCTCAATGATTAAAAGCCTTTCTGGAGGGAGGGCACAGCAAGGTGCCTCGGGTGGAGGCACAGTGAGGTTTGGAGACGCGCTGACATGAAGGGCTTTGTGCCAGCTGTGAGGTACAGGCTCAGGCCATTCGCTCTTTCATTTTCCAGACACTGCTCTTAATTACTTCTAATTTTTAATTTTTCTCTGCAATTTTCAGTAAGATATCATCATGCAGCATTGGCTGTAAGCTCACGTGGCTGCAGCCTGCGACTGTAGACAGGGAAGGTAAGTCACTGGCACTGAAACAGAAAGGACTGTTCAGAGTGAGAATTCTGTATTTGCTTGTTCAACGTCTGTTTTTCTCTGATTCTTATCTCTGCTTCATTCCAGATGCTCACCTCACAAATCTGGCAATGCAAAGGCCTGTGCCTGATGACAATTCCCCTGATGCCTGCAGTTGGCACAGACACAGCCAAGCTGACTTCGTCCTACTGGCTGCCAAGCATGGAGCTGGGCTGCAGCCACCCCTGTGCTGCCTTGTCTGCTGATACCCATCAATTTGATTTTGGTGATAGCAGCCTCAGGAGAGAGGCTGGATGAGCATTCTGCTTTAACCATAGCCTTCATAAGACTCATCTTTTTGACTGTAAACCTTATAACTTTCTGGTTAGCGCTCTTCTGAGATGTAGATATCTACAGTTTAACCCTTCTCTTCTAAGACCTCGGCAGTACAGTAAGGTTAGCATTGCTGGGCACAACTGTTGCTGTTAAGGCTCCTCTCTCAAGAAGTGGCAACTGAGGGAAATAGAGGGAGAGGGGGGAAAGAAGATCTTAAATGGTCTGTCAGATTCCTTGTGAATCTGAGAGTCAGTGTTTGAGAGTAAGAGAGGATGGGGCTGAATCTCATCTCAATCTCCCCTCTTTCACCTTAAAACCATTCTTCCTCGTCCTGTCCCTGCACCCCCTGATCAAGAGCCACTCCACAGCTTTCCTGGAGCCCCTTTCAGTACTGGGAGGCTGCTCTAAGGTCACCCCAGAACCTTCTCTTTTCCAGGCTGAACAACCTCACTCTCTCAGCCTGTCTAGATTTGACACTAGGTGTTGGTTGTTGGGGGTTTTTTTTGAGTTTTCTCACTGGTTAAGTGACAAACAGGTGTGATTATAGTTCAGCTGAAATTCTCAGAATTGTATTTGCTCTGTACGCTACCCAAGTATTGCAACAACCTGAACCCGAGAGCACAATCGTCTTGTCATTACAGGAGCTGAGGAAACAAGAAACAGCAAATAGCTCTTCAGAAATGACAAACAGAGAGGATTATTGTTCTTTCAGCCTTAATCATGTGAAGTGCAAGCAGCACCATAGGTAAGGGTTCCCTTGGGTATGACTTACATTGATGGTGCTCTCCTACCAAGTGTCTTCCCTGATATATTCTTTTAACTCTCCCCTAGAACAAGATGTGGTGGCTGCTGCACCTGTTACAGCCCCACGTCCTGTCCGCACAAGTCCAGTATTTCACATGGTGCTACTAAGGAGAGCTTTATCTCAAGTCAGTGTAGCTCAGCTGTGCTCCTTGATAGCTCTCATTTGTCCAAACTTCTGGGTTCACAGCCTAAAACTGATTACCACTTAGGCAGCCGGCACATGAAGCACAAGAGTAACTTCAGTTGGTCAGGAAACAAATGAATCAAAGTGGAAGTCCTCGGTGTCATCACAGTGCTCAGATATCACTGCTTGCCTGCTGTAAGAGAGCTGTGTGAACACTGCATTGTGTTAGGACACTGTTCCCAGGAGACATCCCCATTCTGCCACTAAAAAAGGGTTAATGCTTGTTCTGTGAATCCTCCTCAGCATTTACTGCTACAGCCAGACTTGGGTTTTCACTTGCATGTCTTTCTGGAAGCTAGAGGGGTTTTTCTTTAGTACCACCGAGAACAGGAATAGAAACTTTGCAATAAGCTCAGAATGTTCCTTGGCTCGGCACATGGGAAAGAGATTTGGGGTTGAATTTCCTATTGCTTCACCCTTACTCCTGCTGGCTAGCAGGGTAATGATTTTGTAGACAGGCGTTTCTCTTAGCTGAACCATTGGCAAAACTACCTGTTTCTCCCTGATTTACTGTTGCATCTCCTCTCACCTGGCTTCTGGAGCAGGATGCCTCACGTTTCCTCACTGCCAGCAGCCAGGAAGACTTGCAAACCTGAAGACACAGCTCATATTGTGGATGGGGAGGGGCAAGCAGGCTAGGATGTTTATTACCTTCTAAGGGTTTTTATTAAACTATTTGGAATGGATGGTCTGGTTCCATGTCTGTTTTGGCAACTTATCAAAATACTCTAACCTTAATAGCAATTAAATGATGGATTTCCAGAGACACAGCAAAACAAGCAAGCATGCTGCCACTTCAGAGTGGGAAAACAAAGCAGCACGGGGCTGTGAAGGGAAGGGAGTCTGTGTCAGAGCTGGGCCCTGCACAAGAGCTCTCTTTCTGCATTGTGCCTCCCACACTCGGTGCTGCTGGAGCGCGCTGTTCCAGGCAGCTCGTCTCGCAGCATTTTGTGATTGACTTTACAACTGTGCTAACCTCAGATATTAATAGTATAAAGATATCAGCTGTTCAGCTTTGTCTCGGGTTGTCTGGGAGCTTTATCCTGCACGCAGACAATTGTCATTGCTCAGGTACTTCATGGAATCACAGAATCATGGAATGGTTTGAGTTCAAAAAGACCTCAAAGCCCATCCAGTTTCCCGCCCCCGCCATGGGCAGGGACACTTCCCACTGGATCAGGGGGCTCAAAGCCCCATCCAACCTGGCCTTGAACACCTCCAGGGATGGGGCAGCCACCACTGCTCTGGGCAACCTGTGCCTCCCCACCCTCATAGGAAAACATTTCTTCCTAAGGTCTAATCTCAATCTCCCCTCTTTCAGCATAAAACCATTCCCTCTTGTCCTGTCCCTGCACTCCCTGACAAAAAGCCCCTCCCCACCTTTCCTACAGGCCCTCTTTCAGTACTGGAAGGACTTTTCCCAGCTTGGAAGCTGCAATAAGCTCAAATTCAGTATTTCCCAATGGCTGACAGAGGAACATGAGTGCTGCTGGCTTCTTGGCTGTCAGTCAGTGCTTGCACAGCTTAGTTTGGTACCATGTAAGAAAACAAAGGGGCTCAATGCATTTTGCACAGCAAAACAAAGCTTTTAGTAAAGGCAGACACCTGATTCTCCTACTGCTACTCCTATGGAAATGTGTCAGAGCAGAAAGCTTGTTGCCATGACACTGTAAAAACAACCTTACTATCGCGTGTTGAAAGCAGCTGCCTGGCAGTGCTTCCAACAAGGGTTGCCTAGCTCAGGGATTTGGCACCGTGCTGCTGCTCACTTCCAGGGGAGATGCAATGTTCTGGACAGGCTGCAGGCAAGACAGTTCAGGTAATAAGTCCATGTTATTTGTAAATAGAAAGGGTTCTCAGGCACTGGCAGAGATTGCCCAGGGAGGTGGTTGAGTCTCTGTCCCTGGAGGTGTTTAAAATATGGGTAGATGAGTTTCTCAGGGTTCTGTTTTAGTAGTGGACAGGTATGGTTGGACACAATCTCAAAGGTTTCTTCTAACCAGGCAATTCTATGATTCTATTCTATGATAATCCAGTTGCACATTTAGGGTACGTGGCCATCAGCTACAAAACTTTAACACTTAGATCATGCAACATAGCTGGCTTTTAGATTTAACCCCACACACACCTTCAGCTGTAAAAAGTCTGAAACAGGGTGGTTTTGGAATTGTGCATAATCTGAAGAGTGTGTGGGAACTGGAGGAGGCAGTGGAGGAGGCACTTCTCACCTGCTAGGCTGGAAGGTGCTCTGGGAGTCAGGAAACCAGTGGTGTCACGTTTAGTTTTTCATGGCTGTGCAGAAGGGAATGAAGCAGGGAGGGTCAGGCCCAGGTCTACACTGGGAGTGAGATGCAACAGAATGGGTGAGCGGCTGCAAGAGCCAGGCCAAGTTTTTAAATCCTATCCAGCAATATCTTTACAGAAGTTAAAAAAGAAAGGGCTTGGCAGGACCAGACCCTTCCCTGTACACAGAGGAAAATCAAACTCACTATAGCCCACTACTAATTATGACTCATTTCTTAAAAATCTGCTTATGGGCTTAACCAAGTTGCGCTGGGGTGGCAAGTTCAGACTGCGGAGGGCAATGTAGGAGACAATAAATGTTATAACCTTGGAAGAAACCGTTCCTGGTTAAATCAATTGTCCCTTTACTATGAGACCGGTTCAGTGACTGTTCCCATCAGCCCTCTTCAAGCTGTTATTTTTTAAATATATACTGATTTTATCTTTTCATCTAGTTTTGAAACCTCATTTCTGGGTTTTGTGGCCCTCCAACTCAACAGTAGAATGCGTTTTCTCAGCGAGACCAAAAGGGTGCGGCCTCCTCCTGTCCCTCCCTACACATCCTGAAGAGATTCCTGATGCACTTCAGCTGCAGAGCTTTGCTTTGTTTTAACACCACAGGCGCACACAGCTCCTTTCTGTGCTTCGGGTGCACTGCAGATACCCAGCTCCTCCTTGTCCTGACATGACAAAGAACTAGCTCTGAAGCCGAACTCCAGAAGCACTCATTTATAAACCCCAACAAGAAACACAAGAGACATGGAGTGAGGAATTCCATGCTGCTCTTGATTTTAATAATCCCACTTCCACCCTGGCCGTGGGCATTCACTGTGTCCCAGCCCACGGTTCCACACAGCTCCACCAGTCGGGCTGCAGCAAGAAGCAGGAAAGGGTTTGTGATCCAAAGAAACTGCAGTATCATAGCTGAGGAGCCAAATGCTTCACAGAACTTCCCGGAGCCCTCACCTGAAGTGGGCTTTAAGCATGCCCATGTCCTCCTGCAAACCTGAAGGCTGTGGCTATCGCAGCGTGAGCTCCAAAGGTGACAGTCCAAGAAGGCGCTATGACAATGGCACGGCCTCTTCAGCCCTCCAAGATGCGATTGATCAACTTCATTTCCTCAGCGGTCATGGGGTTCAGGTTAAATCCCTTCAGCTCTGCCTTCCCTGAAAGAACACATAAAAATGAGGATTTTGCTACAGAACAAGTGAAGCAGTCCATGATAAGACTCCAGAGCGGCTGCAGGGAGTCAGGGACCGCCCTGGGAGCTGCTGTGGGGTCACCCTGGCAGGATGCTGGACCCCAGTTAGTGTGCTGGTGGGGTGGCAGCTCTGCACCAGGAGCTGTGCAATGCTGCTGGAGCAGGGAAGGAACTGCAAAGCCAGCACGAAAGCAGTGGCAAGAACACACAGAGCTCAGGAGTTTCCGGACCCTCCTCCCAACACATGACGTCTGCTTCCTGATACTAAGACGGTTCCAGACCAATAGCGTTTACCTTGAGCTTCGAATAGGCGGTTGACTTTCACGCGCAGCTCTTTCCGGAGATTGTTTATCTCCTCATCCAGTTGCTCCTGGTCTGAGACAAGTGGGACGGGAGTGAGAAATACAGTGGGCTCTAGGCTGCAGGCAGAACCTGCCGTGGGACATTTGGGGCAGAAGCGGGCTCTTCTCCAGCTGCTCAGGGTCCCACCTGCCCTTGGCTGCTCACAGGCCTGAGCCCTGCACTGCTTCACGCTGAGCAACAGGCAGAATCAGCCTGCAGGAGGTTTTGGGCACTTTGCAGCTCAGTGTTGGACAGAACCCTCTTTATTTTTTTTCAGTCCAGTTACAGCTGAGCCTGTGAATACGGAGAGGCCCTGGGCTGAACCGCTTACCCTTCCGCAGCATCTCCCGGGTCTGTGCTTTTGGCAGCTCGATGAACATTTCCCCGAAGCACACCATGGCCTTGCCTGGGGGGTAGAGGAAGAAAAGGAATGGGCATTGCCAAAGACACTTGCTTGCCTGAACATCCCCGTACCCGAACCCTGTGGCTCAGGGCAGCCGCAGTTGCCAGACCCAGCCTCACCGTTGGGCTCCGGGTCCTTTTGCAGCGCCCGCAGAGCCTCGCGATTCCGGTTCCGCTTCACGTCCAGGTCCACGATCTGCAGTGGCAGAGAGGCAGGGGAGGTTGGGGGCTACGGGCAGCGGGGACGTGGGGTCTGCCGGGGCTGGAGGCAGCGAGGAAGAGGGGAGAGCCCACTGTGGCTACAGGCAGTGGGGAAAGGGGATTCCGCCGGGCCTGGGGGCTATAAGCGGGGGAAGGGAGGGGCAAGGAGGGAGAGGAGGGGCGGGTGTGTGTGTGTTCCTGGCGGGGCTGGGGCCTACGGGAATGGGGGAGGGAATGGCGGGGATGGAGGGGGGCGCCGGGGCTGCGGGCGGTGGAAAATGGAGGGAGGGAGGCCGCACCTGCTGCCGCGCCGCCAGAACGTCCTCGGCCAGCTCCTCCACCTCGGCCAGGTAGCGCAGCACGAAAGCCGGATCCCGCGCCATGACGGTGCCCGCGCCGGTTCCAGTCTAGGCTCGGGTCCGCGCCGCTCCGGGTCCCCCACGGCTCTGCCTACGCCGCCCCAACCCGCCGGGCAGCAACGGCAGCCGCACACAAAGGTTCCGCGCCCGAGGGGCGGGGAAGTGCAGCGCGCCCCCTGGCGGCTCGGGCGACCGGACCCGCGGCCACGGGCGAGCTGGAGCTGGGGGGTGGCTATCGCGGGCACCACGAGGGGGCTCGAGCAATCGGATCGCCTCCCCGCTGGATCGGGGTGCTCAAAGCCCCATCCAGTAAGCTTTTATCTTTGCCACCGTACTTCAAAACACCAAGGAGACCACAGACATAGAATCATGGAATGGTTTGGGTTGAAACGAACCTCAAAGCCCATCCAGTTCCAACCCCTGCCACGGGTAGGGACACCTCCCACTGGATCAGGGGGCTCCAAGCCCCATCCAACCTGGCCTTGAACACCTCCAGGGAGGGGGCAGCCACAGATTCCCTGGGCAACCTGGGCCAGGGCCTTCTCACTCTCACAGGAAAGTATTTCTTCTTCAGATCTCATCTCAGTTTCCCCTCTTCCACCTAAAAACTGTTCCCCCTCATCGTATCCCTGCACTCCTGGATCAAGAGCCCCTCCCCAGCTTTCCTGAAGCCCCTTTCAGTACTGGGAGGCTGCTCTAAGGTCTCACTGGAGCCTTCTCTTCTCCAGGCTGAACAACTCTCAGCCTGTCCTCGTATAGGAGGTGCTCCAGCCCTAGGATCATCTCTGTGGCCTCCTCTGGGCTTGCTCCAGCACATCTGTGAAGCAGAAATGGGGTGTCAGAGATGCAGGAAGACCCAGAAGATATTGTAAGGACTGGCAGAGCCTCACCGTGTGAGCTACAGTGGGAGAGGGGCCCTGGGTGCCTACCCAGGGCAGGCAGGTGATGGGGGATGTGGATTTTTGTGTCCCGTGTCCCATATCCCTGATCTGACACAGTGCCCTGACACAGTGCTGTTCCCCCCAAGTGAAACTGTATGATTACTGGCTCAGAGCTGCCAGCCCCGCTTGCCCTCCAGCTCGGGCACTGCGTAGGTGCTGGTCTTGCTCCTGGTGCTTACTGGTAGCGATGTCCTGCACACTGGCTTGGCCTTCTGCACTTCCAGATATCCCAGAAAGCACTAGCTGACCTTCAGCGTGGCAGTGCCCATCTGAGGCTGCTACTCCCTTTGTGTAACCTCCAGCTGGTGCTGCTGCGTGATGATGGTGGCACTGTGGCTTCCTCATTGATGGAGGAGGGTCTTAGATAGGTGCTTTTACCAGAGGGAGAATGGTGACATCTGCAAGGCACTCAGCAGAGGCTGACAGAGTGGGGAAGCAGCAGCAATGGGGGCGTCCTGACCTTCATGGGACTAATCTTGGTGAGAAGGGTTCATGGTGACCCCTAGTGCTGTAGCACCTCTGAGCTGCTGGAGATGGGGATGGCTGCATAAGCATCACAGGGGACAGAGATGGAAGTGGCTGGCCAGTGGTCACCACACTTCCATGGGCAAATAATCCCTTCAGGGAGATTACCCGGATCGGAAGATTACTGGCCTAATCCCATAAGGTTATTTGTTACAGTTAATGGGGAGATCTCCTCCGTCTGCGGCAGCGCATGCTAAAATAAGGTGGCTTCCAGGGGAGCAGTGGAAGTTAGCGCTTATGCTCCTGGCCAGCCTGGGAGTGATTCACACTTGGGTTGGATTTTTTCCTGACATCAACCAAAAGAGGTAGCGGGATTGGGGCTGGCTGCCAGCATTGGAAAATGCTCTTTTTTTGGTGGGGGTGGCTGGCTGGAGATCTAGAGCCTGAATCGGGGGCAGCTGCTTCCCAACCAGCCTTCTCAGGGTTGGCTCCTGTGGAGTCCTAGAGTGACATGGGCATCAGAGTTGGCTGCAGAGTGGGATGCAGGACATGGGATAGGACATGGGACACAGGATGCAGGTCTGCTTTTCTCCTGCTGCTTCACACTGCAACATCCACTGTGGAAGGACTGCCTTCTGCTTTCTGCCAGGCAGGAAGGCAGTGTTTGATCCCTATTGCTTTGATGGGATCAGATGGGAAGAATGCCTGATTCTCATGGTATCAGCTGGGATTGTAACTAGAGCTGGAGCTACACCCACCTCTCAGTGACAGCCCCATCCATCTGTCCTGCACATGCATGGGCCTCTTGAGACTGGGATTTGTCTGTGGAGCTGGGAGCTGGAGGTGGTGCTTGGGAAGCATGGCCTGATTGGGAGGTGACAGTCCCCTTCACTGAGGTGGAAACCTTCTCCCACCACCTCCACCAGAAGCCCTCACCCTGCCCAGTGAGATGGGGGGGACTGCTTGCGAAGTCTGTGCAGGAGGAGTGGGGATTGGCACGGGTTGGACATGGGGACAGGGATGGGAAAGGAGTTGTGAACAGGCTGCCCGTGTCCTCCAGCAGCAGAGGGAAATGCAGTGACCGTCTGGTGTTGCCAATGACAGCACGAGGTTTTGCCAGGGATGTTGGGCTGCATGGAGGGAGAGGAGCTGCTTATCCTGGGAAGAGTGATCCAGCTCGGCACAGGCATGGGGGAAGCTGCAGCTGAGTCTGCTGCTGCAGGAGAGATCACAAAGCCAAGGGCACCAGGAGAAAATTAGCAGGGCAGTGAGCAGCAGCTGGTGCTGCGCTCTGCTGGCCTCTCCCCAGCCAAGCTCTGAGCCAGCTGCAAGTCATCACGGATTTTTCTTGGAGCTGGGGCCAGGCATTTTCCTTGGAAGCTGGACTCAGCCTGGGGAGCAGAGGTCCATTTGGACCAGTTGCACGTTTATGTACCAGGCAGTCAGAGCAACCTGCACCTGCCCACTACTGAGGGTTGCTTTGCTTTGCTATGTGTTTTGTTGTGGAAGGAGCAGGATTTGGTTTCATCATATTCCTTTTTCTTCCTTGCAGCACTTTCATGTCTGCAGTGAGAAACCCTCCCCGCCTGCCTGCTGACAGCTGCACAGGGAGACTTTGGGGATGTTTATAGGGTTTTTTTCTCTCTTTCATTTTTTCTGTGACTGCTGGGGCCTGTTGGTAACATAAATCAGACTTCAAGGCATAGCCCCTGTGTTCTCAGTTGTGGATGTTTAGCTCCACTTTCAGAGAGGGCATTTCAGGGTCTGTGAAGGACGGTGGGTCCATCTGTCCCTAGTCTTCAGGTCCCCTCTCCCTGGTGCTGTGCCCACCATGGTGGCACTCCAACTCTGCTCCATTGCTCGGATGGAACAGAGACTCCTTAGGGACTGAGGGCAAACATGGCTGGGGCTGCCTTGGTGTCAGTGGGGTTTCTGACCGGTGGTGGGGTCTGAAAGGGCTCTGCCCCTGACTGGTGGCAGATGAAAGGCTCCTTTCTTCAGGCTCTGGGATGCTGGGAGCATCCCCTCCCCCCTGGCAAGCGTTTGTCAAGGGGATCTGTCAGGAGCATCTCAAGGTTAGGTATTTAAGTCGCATTACCCATGCTAATACATGCAGCACAGAGCCTCGCCGAGGGTCTGACTCTGCTTCTTGTGCTGCTGAACACCTTCCCCCATCCAGCTCACTCCCTTGGTTGTACGCACTGGGAACTCAAACCCACCCCAGGGTTGTGCTGACTCTCCTGGCTGCTCTGCAAGGCACAGTTTGGAAGCTGCTTGTGTTTCCTGGGATAAAACATGCTCCCCCTTGCTGCATGCTGAGATGTGCTCGCTGTGGGCCAGGCTCCAGACACACGCGTGAGCCCTGGGGGCTGAAATGCAGTGAGCAAGCAAAAGTCCCTCTGGGCTGGAGGCTGAAGCTGCCTTCATGAAGTAGCTGCCTGCATGTGATCACGCTCCCTGGAGACACCCTGCAAAGGAGTAAAATGCCTTTACCTGCCAGCACTGCCAGGAATGCTGGCATAGCACTGCTCCTGGTGCGAGCACGTCCCATGGTGCTACCACAGCACATCACACTGCAAGGCCAGGGCACCCCGGCTCTGCCAGACATGCTGCATCTGACCTCTGATGGGCAACAAACAACGGAGAGAGGGTGGGGCAGAGCCAAGGAGCAGGGCAGCACCTGGGCATAGATCCCAGTGTCTCCTTAGGGACTTCCCCAAGGCTGGGACCGTCCCTCCAATGCAGGGTTTAGGTCCCTGCTGGGACTCCCTTGAGCTGTCTCGTGCAGGAGCCTGGTGGCTTGTGGCCCTGCCCTGGCCCTGAGGAAGCAAGGGCACCCTCAGCGTCTCCGTGCACCCATGCCCATGGGAGGCTCACACAGTCCTGTGCTGCTCCAGGGCCGGACACACGAGCAGGGTCCCGCTAGGCTGAGACTCGGGACTGGGGGAGCCCAAGGCCAGGGAGCTCCGGTCCTTGACCAGCTGGGTGTCAGGCAGCACAGGCTCTGCCCCAGCGGGCTCCACTGGGATCAGTGAGCGGTGCAGGGAGGCACCCGCTGGCACCGGATGGGGGCTTGGCGGGGGCCAGGCGACCCTTGCCGGCAGGGATCCCGGGGGTCCGGACTGGGGAGAGGTTCGGTTGCCCTTCCCGGTACGATGGGAGGAGGCGCTCACCGGTTCCGTGAGCTCCCCCGGGAACCCTTGGGGGTGGCTGGGGGGCAGCTGCTCCTTCCAGAGGTGGAGCGGTGGGGACGAGGCGGGGACTCCCGGGGCTGGCCGGGAGCGGGCTCGACGGGGCAGGGGCTCCTGGCGGAGGGGGCTCGGTGGGGCTCAGGCAGGAGGAGGGCTCCCGGGGGGATTGTGTGAAGGGGCTCGGCGGGGGTGGGGACGGGGCGGGGGCTCCTGGGGCCGGCCGGGAGGGGGGGACGGACGACAACACCGCGGCGGGGCGGGGGCTCCCAGGGCCGGCCGGCCGGGGACTCGGCGGGTCCGGGCGGCGGGCGGCAGGGGCGGGCGCTGCCGGGGCGGGCTCGGCGGCTCCGTCCTCCCTCCGGAAGTCTCTCCCGCTCCCTCCTTTCTCCTCCTCTCCCCCGACAACATGGCCGCGAAGTCGGACGGCGGCGGCGGCGGCCCGGCCGTGAGGCTGGAGAGCCCGGAGGGCGGTAGCGGGAGGCGGGCGGGGGTCGCGGTGCCCCCGACGCGGCGGTACCGGCTGCGGGACGGGTGCTGGGTGCTGTGCGCCCTCCTGGTGTGCTTCGCGGACGGCGCCTCGGACCTGTGGCTGGCGGCCCACTACTACGTGCGGGGGCAGCGGTGGTGGTTCGGGCTGACGCTGCTCTTCGTGCTGCTGCCCTCGCTTGTCGTGCAGCTGCTCAGCTTCAGGTGGTTCGTGTACGACTTCGCCATCAGCACCAAGGACAGCGCCGCCAGCACCAAGGACAGCGCCCGCGGGCCCCGCGGCTGCTGCCGCCTCTGCGTCTGGTTGCTGCAGGGCCTCATCCACCTGCTGCAGCTGGGGCAGGTCTGGAGGTACGGGTACAGGGTATGGGGTACAGAGGTACCGAGGGCCAGGATGGGGCTGCTGCAGCTGGGGCAGGTCTGGAGGTACAGGCTGTGGGGTTACTGGGGGTATGGGGGCACTCGGGTACAGGGGGTACTCGGGGTATGGGAGTATGAGGGTACAGAGGGCCAGGATGGGGCTGCTGCAGCTGGGGCAGGTCTGGAGGTACAGGCTGTGGGGTTACTGGGGGTATGGGGGCACTCGGGTACAGGGGATACTCGGGGTATGGGAGTGTAGAGGTACCGAGGGCCAGGATGGGGCTGCTGCAGCTGGAGCAGGTCTGGAGGTACAAGGTACAGGAGTACAGGGGGTACTGAGAGACAGGATGGGGTTGCTGCAGGGCCTTATCCGCTTGCTGGAACTGGGCAGGTCTGGAGGCACAGGCTGTGGAGCTACAGAGGATGTGGGTTGACCAGAGGGCCAGGATGGGGCGGCTGCAGGGCCTCATCGACCTGCTGCAGCTGGGGCAGATCTGGAGGTATAGAGAATGGGAGGTATGGGGGGACAGGGGGTACCGAGGGCCTGGATGGGGCTGCTGCAGCTGGGGCAGACCCAGGTGGCTGGGGGTTGGGCATGGGGATCAATCCCTCTGTGCCCACTGCAGGGAGAGCCCCAGCAGACCCCAGTTGTGGGTGCAGGGAGGGGCTAGTGTGAGGAGCCTGCAGCCCAGTTGTGTGGCACAGGCCTGCTGTCCCTGTGGCCAGCAATCCTGGGCCGGCTGAGGAGCCTGCCTGGCTATGGCAGCCAGGACTTGAGCATGTGGATTGCTCCTGCCAGGCCCCAGCATGTTGGGCTCAGACCCTCATTGCAGATGCCTCCCTGTACCGCTGCTTGTAGCTCTCTGTAGCCTATGAGGTGGAAGGTGAGGAGGTGCTGCTTGTCCCCAGCCTGTCCAGGCTCTGCTGCTGGCCCCTTCCTGAGTGTGGAAAAGACAGGATGGGCAGGCAGGGTGAATGGCAGCTTATCAGACTAAAGCAGGCTTCAGGGCCTTGACCTGCATCTCCACAGACCCTTCAGAAGCCCTAGCTGATGGTTTATTGGCACATTCCTCCCCTGTGCCATGGAACCCACTCTGCTCCCTCCAGGCTCCACTGAGCTCCACCCTTGAGGTGCTGGACAAGAGCCACAGCCCTGAGCTGCTTCCCAGAGAGAGCAGGCAGTGCTCCCGGCTTGAGTTTCGATGTCATTTCACCTCCTGAGCTGCTGTAGTATAGAGGCTCCTTGACTCCCTGTTGTTGTCTGCGTGCATTCCTTCATCTGCTGCTGTTCCTGGGATGCTCCTGGGATGGCTAACTTTGTTTCTCAGTAGGACATGCACCCTGTTAGAGAGGCTCCAGCCCCTTCCCTCACCAGCAAAGCAACCACCTGCCCCTCTGCAATCCCACCCAGGCAGCTCTTGGGGTGTTCTGGTGGCAGGATGGGTGCAAACCCCACTTTAGTGGAGCTGGAGGTTGAGAGGACTGGAGCTCCCTGGTCCACTGGCTGCTAAGCCTGCCTGCAGCTGGCCTTGACCTGCAGGCAATTACCTGATCCTGGCCTGAGCTGGTCTGGGCTGCAGTCAGGGGCTGGTGTCAGCTGCACTGTCCTGATCTGCTGCACCACGCAGCCTCTTAAGCCAATTAAAGCAGGAACTCTCAGCACTGGCCCTCCAGGACATGTTGGTCTCAAGCTGTAGTTGAAGCTCTTTCTAATCCCAGGATTTGGGATTAGCTCGGGTGACCAGTTAAATGCAGTTTGCTAAACCCATTAACGAGGCTAGATCTGGTGCAGGTGGATGTGGCAGTTAAAGACATGTTGAAGAAATGCTGCGTGCAAAGGGAAGGTTTTTCCCTGGCCAGAACACTGTGCCCCTTGCCAAACATCTCCCTCTTCCCTGGTTTACCTGCCTCCTCCCTGCTTTACCATCACCTTGGCAGGATCCACTCCTACCAGATCCTTTGCTGAGCAGCCCTGAGTCCCAGCTGTGACAAAGGTCCCCAAATCACCAAAATACTGTTGCTTCCTGGCTGCAAAGGCAGCTCTGAGCACTAACTCTGAGATTGTTCTGAGTTAAAGCTGCTGCTAGAAGCTGTTGAATTTAGTTGTCATTGGTATGTTCATGATGCTCTTGCAAATCCTCCACCATGGGTGCTCTCTGGAAATGGTGCAAGTTGCATGGCCATGTGCTCATGTAAGCAGCAGCAGTGCAGGCCGAGCTGGGGATGAGTCTATGCTGCCACCACACTCAGGGGCTGCTGCTTCGATGGGTTTGCAGCTCAGGAGCTGTTATCCACTCTGCTCACAAAAAGTCATTGTTTCTTCACAAGGAAACAGGGAAGGGAAGGGGTGCTGCGCATGCCATGCATTTATGGTGCCCTGCCATCTTTGTGGTTGGCAGCCGGCTGGTGCATCTCTGTGGGTCTCGTGCTGGGGACAGCCCTGCCTCTGCACCTTGTGCCCCCATGTCTGCTTTTAGCCCAGGATCTCAGATGGTTTGGCTGCTGGGCGTCACTGGGGTCAGACCCGGGGTTCCCTCTCCACCCCACAGTTTCTCCTCAAAAGCCTCCCATCAGCCCATGTCTTCTCATCCTCTGCTGGCTTGGGGACCCAATGCCACCCCTTGGTCCTGATGCCAGTCAGGTGGTGGCCCCAGAGGGCATGAATGCCCTCAGCATCTCCCTGGGTGGGCTCAGGAGGGCCAGCAGAAGTGGGACTCACAGGTGTCCCCCACCAGACTCTCTGCTCCTTGGGGCTTTGCTCTGCATGCTCAGGAGTCCGGAGAGCACCTGGCTTTGAGGTGCCAGCTTGTCCTGCTGCAGAACCCAGTGCTGGGGTCCAACACTTGCTGGGGTCCCTCCCTGGCCCCCATGCGCAGGGCATGGGGCTTTTTTTGGGCTGAACCAAGCACTTCCCTGAGCACTCACTCTTAGGTCAAGGTGTTCCTGGTCTGATATAATCAGGACCGGGCTTTTCTCCTTATGCTTCTTTTTTTCCAGTGCTTGAAAACTGGGGTCAGTAGCTGGGAGCTGGGGTCAAACAGTGCTGCCAGCAGCAAACCCATCCATGGTGGGGCTCTAGCAAACCCATCCGTGGTTGGGCTCTGGTGAATCCATCCATGGTGCGGCTCTGTCAAACCCATCTATGGTGGAGCTCTGGCAAAGCAGGTGCCCATCCAAGCCCACCACCTTCGTGCTGCAAGGGTTCCATTGGATTACTCTCTGTAATACAAAGGAGGGAGCAATTAGCCCTGAGAGCTCTCGCGGTTGGTTTCTGCCTCATCATCAGTTTTTTGAAAATTAAATGATTTTTTTTCAAGTGATTGATTCTGTTCTTCCCATGCAGCTGCTGCGGTGCTGGGTTGGGAAGTGCTCGCCGTGCGCTGTCAGCGCGTGGGGATGTTTCTCTGGGCTGAAACACCACGGGATGATCAAATGCATAACAAATAAGAATCAACATTTCATTCTGGCAAGTTGATGGGAGATAAAATCTCATTTTAATGAGATCTATGGAGCTGACAGGAAGACAGGAGAGTAATTGTGCCCCCGCCGAAAGCTGGGGGAGGTGGTGGGTCACTTGTTGAGCAGCTGAGGAGCTGGGGACAGTGGGTGGCAGGTGCTGGCTGTGCTGCAGGGACGGTGCAACACTGGGGTCTGTGCACGGGGGGCTGCTGGGCACTGCAGATGGCAGGATCACAGCACGGATGAGCCCAATTAGCAAGGCTGATTACAAGGAGAGGGCCCTGTGACTAGTAGCGATGCCCTGTGGCATCCTGGGCTCTGTGTTGCTTATCATGTTGTTTTCCCCCCATGCCATGTCCTCTATTCCCAGGCTGTCACCTGGGTTGCGCCCTGCCAGTGAGGAGGTGTCTGTCCCCAGGCCCTTCTGTGGAGCCAGGAGCAGCAGCTGGTAGGGAGAGGGGCTGGGGGCAGTGGCTGTGGCAGTGACACAATGGCAGCACTGGCCTGGCTGCCCATGAGCAGGTGGCACTGGGGGACAAACCTATGCCAGGAGCCAGGAGGCAGGCGGCCACAGCCTCTGCCCCAGAGCAGTGAGGGATGGGTACAGTGAAGGCTACAATTAGCTGCTCCCCTCGAGGTGGAGATTGAAATGGCATTTTGACACCAACACAAAGAAGCTGCTGGGGGCCAGGAGCTGGGTTGTCCACAGGGTTGTGAACTGGTCCCTGCCACCATTGGCACCTGCTAAAATTGGAGCAAAACTACTAAAGTAGCGTTATTTGCTGACAGCAAAATCTTGCCTGGCAGCCAGCTCTCTAGGGGGCTTTGTGAGTCCGGACACGGTGGGGGGAGGTGATGGGGCAGGTGGTGACAGGGCTGCCCAGGGCATCATCAGCCTTGCTGGGGAGGACCACAGGAGCCCGGTGGGACTGGTGTGCCCATCCTAACATGCCAAGGCAGCTGGAGTGGCTGCCCAGGGCAGGAGCAGATGGCATTGAGGTGGCATGGGGCCCTCGGTGGTCCCAGCTGATGGCTCTTACAATGATCTCGGGGCTGTGCCCAGAGGTGGGAGTACCTAGCTGTCCCTATACTGGGAGCAGGGCCAGTTCCTGCCTCCTCCTGCTGACAGATGAGCCGAAAATGCTGGGATCAGGGTTTCTCCTGTGCTTCAGGCTAATGGAGTTGGCTGGCAGCACTTTCTGGAGCTGATGGAGAGGCCATCACTCTGTGTAATGGTTTCACTCAGCTGGGAGGAAGCTTTATGGCCCGACGTCCTCCTGCGTCATCTTTCTATTTTCCTCCTTATCCGGCTCCCTCCTGCCCCTGTGGCTGCGGAGCCACCAGCCCGTGTTGCAGGCAGGGTTGCCCAGGGATGCCCTGTCCGTCCGGCCTCATTCCCCTCCCATGGTGTCCGGATCTGGCCCCGTACGTGGGGAGGAGTCCCTGGTGGCAGTGACTCAGCCAGCGCATGTGTCGGTGCCACACACACCTCCGCTGACCCCCGGACGATGACCAGATGGCCGGGGCTGGCATGTGCCTGTGCCCGCAGGCCTGCCAAGAGCCAAGGCAGCGTCGGCACAAGTGCCTGGGAGCTTCCCGCGGGCACCACGGCACGACCAGCTGGTGCCTCCCTCCTGGACATGCCAGGGGGAAGCAGGGCCGGCTCCGTGCCAGCCAGGACCAAAATATCCTCTTTGAGAAGCAGCTGGATGTGGGGGACCTCAAATCTGTGGGTGGCCAAAGAGCAGGGATGTGGACAGGAACCCTGGTGGGGATGGAAACCAGACCCTGTATGGGGGCTGAGGGCATAGGGGCAGTGCTGGAGGACTGGGTGGGCAGTGGGGTGCTGAGCTGACTTTGCACAAGCTGCCCCTTTCCAGCATTCCGGGGCTCTGCATGGGACAGGCATGCACTTGGCATCACCACTGCCCTGCAGCCCCCTGCACCCTGGCCATGGGGGGCTTTCCATGGCCCCAAATCAGGAGGAAATCCTTGCCTGAGTGGGTTGGCAGTGCTCATGGAGCATGCCTGGCACAGTGAGGTGATCTTGGCTGCCTGGGCAGTGAGGGTTCGTTTCATGTTCTCACCTCTCTTCACGCAGGTACCTCCGCACGCTGTACCTGGGGCTGCAAAGCCGCTGGCAGGCTGAGCACCGCCGCCGCCACTTCTACTGGCGGATGATGTTCGAGAGCGCAGACATCAGCATGCTGCGGCTGCTGGAGACCTTTCTGAAGAGCGCGCCCCAGCTTGTGCTGCAGCTCAGCATCATGGTGCAGCAGAACAGCATCGAGCCGCTGCAGGGTAAGAGACGTGGCCCCTGTGGCAGGGGACAGGGGCAGCTGGAGGGGGTCCCAGGCTATCGCAGGCTCTCACTGCCCCTCCTTGCTTTGCACCCACAGGGCTCTCTGCCTCAGCCTCGCTGGTCTCCCTGGCATGGATGATTGCCTCCTACCAGAAGGTGCTGCGGGACTCACGTGAGGACAAGATGCCCATGTCCTACAAGGGGGCTGTGGTGCAGATCCTGTGGCACCTCTTCACCATTGCTGCCCGCGCCATCGCCTTTGCTCTCTTCGCCTCTGTGTTCCAGCTCTACTTTGGCATCTTCATCGTCACCCACTGGTGCATCATGACCTTCTGGATCATCCAGGGTGAGACGGATTTCTGCATGTCCAAGTGGGAGGAGATCATCTACAACATGGTGGTGGGCATCATCTACATCTTCTGCTGGTTCAATGTCAAGGAGGGACGGAGCCGCTACCGTATGTGCATCTACTACATCATCACACTGTCGGAAAATGCTGCCCTCACCATCCTCTGGTTCCTTTACTATGACCGCAAGACCACCTCCGACTTTGACGCCTTAATCCTCGTCTGTGTCGTCAGCTCCAGCTTTGCCCTTGGCATCTTCTTCATGTTCATCTACTACTGCCTCTTGCACCCCAATGGTCCCATGTTTGGCCCCCACTCTGGGGGCTGCATTTTCCGGCAGCAGCCGGCCCCGGCGCCAGCATCCCCGACAGATGCTGTCACCAGCCCCCCACGCTCGCTGCCGCGGACTACAGGGGGTGAGCGGGAAGGGGCACCAGGGGAGCGGGACAGCTGCGTGCCCGTCTTCCAGGTGAGACCCTGTGCCCCGCCAGCACCGGCTGCCCGTGCCCCGCGGACAGAGGGGCCCGTCATCCGCATTGACCTGCCCAGGAAGAAGTACCCGGCCTGGGATGCCCATTTCATCGACCGGCGCCTGCGGAAGACCATCCTGGCGCTGGAGTATGCATCGCCCACCACCCCGCGCCTGCAGTACCGCACCCCTGGGGCCCCCCAGGAGGTGCTGGAGTATGAGACCACCGTGTAGGGTAGGGGGCACAGCGGGGCCCTCCTGGTGTCATCCCAGCTGCCCTGCGTCTTTGCAGCCGTTTGCCTTTCTGTTGGGCTTGCCGGTGCTGCCACGCCGAGCACCCCGCGGGCGGGGGCCGGGGAGGTCTCTTGGTGCTATCCCCCCCGCGCCGCCCTCCTGCAGCTGAAACCCCTGTCCCACCCCACGGTGATCGCCCCAGCTCCCCCCAGGGCTCATCCTTGCCAAAATACCTCACTGGTGCCTGAGCCCGAGGCAGTGGGTACTGCGGCCCCGTGACACTCTACTGAGTCAGTGGTACAGGATGGGAACCGGGTGCCCCACCATAGTGCCAGTTGGTGGCTGTGAGGGGCTTAGGGCATGGTGGGGCAGCATGGGGGGACACGGAGCGTGGCTGCACCGGGATGTTGTGGGGGGCTGTTGTGTGTGTCCAGTCCCAGAGGAACCCCTTCTTCTCCATCTTTGGTCACCCTGGCTCAGGACCAAGCCATGCCCCCACCCCAGGGGGTCTCCACTGCCCCTTGGGGTGCAGACCCTGGCCTAGGGAGCCCCTTATATGTGGGCACAGACCCTGCTCCCCCCAGCTCCAGCTGGGATGGCTGCACCCCATCAACCCATCCCTGTCCCCATGGGAACCGCTTCATCTCACCGGGTTTGTTTTCACCTGAATGGTGACATTTCGTTTGACATTTTCTACCTCCACTGTGTCCAGGCAGGGCAAGGCCTGGCTGGCACCCCTGGGGGAGGGCATGTGGAGCCACAGGCATTCCTGGTGCTCCCCAAAGTGGGAATCATCCCCTAACCATTCTCCCCTCCCAGATTTGGCATCGCTTCCCACCTGGGGATGTTTCCATCCATCTCACTATTGTCATCAGCCCTGCCCAGCTCCCCAGTATAAACCTGACCAGGGATACTGCCTTCTCCCTGGCTCTCTCCTGACTCCCTCCTGACTCCCCCCTGCCCAGAGGAGCAGGGCTGCCCTGGGCTCCGGGTTTGAATGTGTCCCCAGTCCTGCTCGGATCCGTTGGCATGCCCCCACCCAAAGGGCTGTGCTGAATGTACCCTGTGTCCCCCGGGGCCAAGTGTGACAAAAGGGGGTGTGTGTGCTTGCGTGTGCACGTGTGTGTGTGCGTGTGCAGGGGGGTTGCAAAGGTCTGCAGGGCAGGGGAGCTGCTGGACCCCATGTCTGTCCACTGCCCTTGTCTCTCACTCCCCACACCCATGGCCCCTGTGCCTTCCCTGTGTCCCCTTGCCCATTCCTGGGCACTGGGTGCCAAGCTGGGGTGCTGGGGTGCCAAGCCCTGCCCCAGGCTGGGGTGCAGGAGCAGCCACACCATCCTATGGCACTGCACGAAGCACCATGCCGGCCATGTGGAACGCTGATGTGGGGAGCTGTGCCCAGGAAGAGCTCTGGCTGCCGCCCACCAGGACGGGATGTGAGGTCCCCATGGGATTGTGTGGGTGCCCAGCCCCATGATGGGAGTGCGGAATTAATGGCATTACATCATTTTTGTTTCCCACTTCTCTGTAGCTGGAAGGCCAGGGTGACTGCAGGCTGGAGCAGGTCATGGCTGGGGTCACTGGTGCTAACTGGTGCTAACTGGAAGCCTCAGAAACCTTTTGGAGGAGGGTGCAGAGTATGGCTGGGGTTGGACAGCAGGCTGGGCCCCCAGTGACCCCCACCCCTCCTTCACTGCCAGTAATGGGCAGACCCCAGCGGTGGGTGCTGACTGTGCCAGGGCAGCACTGGGTGTGGGGTGGTTCTGGGTGGGGGGGTGTGGTGTCTCTTTTCCTCAGGGAAGGTCAGGGACAGCAGCTGGGGGAGCTGGGCTGGGATCACCCCTGCAGGCATCAAGCAGCATTGCTGCAGGTCCCACGCGGTGCCCAGGTGACAGCAGCTCCTCCAGAAGCCAGTGGGGTTGGAGACGGGTTGGGGACTGGGTGCCAGCGTGGCTTCTCTGGACTTCCTCCAACCCCATCCCCACTCCTGCCCCCCCAGGGCACAGAGGAGCTGCTGGTCAGGACAATCTCAACCCCTTGTGCCCTTCACCCATGGGGTTTGCGTGGGGACGCAGGGCTGTGCTGGCAGGAGAGAGGGACACTTTTCTATGCACTCAAGCCACGGTACCCTCACCCCTGGGCTCTGTGAGCAGGGGTCTGGGCAGCAGCAGCAGCACAGAGACATTGCCTGCGTGGTGCTGCCCTGCTAAGTGTGGGGCGCCCGGCTGCATGTGGGGCACAGGGTACCCATGGGCCCTGCTCCAGCCCCAGAGCTCAGCTGCCCCCCTGCCCCTTGCCCAGACTGCGCTGCAGGGGAAACCAAGCCCAGCACCCCGGTGCCATCATCAGCACCAGGCCAGCAGGACCACGATGAGGGGATGCGACCCAGGGCCGAGCTGGGTGCTTGTGGGATGGGGGCAGCTCTGGGGGTGCTTGATCTCCCACTGGGTCCCTGTCCCTGGGGGTGGCAACAGGGCCACCCCAGCTTCAGGGAGCGGGGAGAGGTTTGGGCTGGATCTGTTTGTTCCTGATGGGGGATGTGTCCCGGTGGGTCTCCCTGGTCCCACCGGCACTGGGACCTGGCGCCGCTGTCACGTACTGTAAATACTCTGTGTGCCACCCTCTTCTCTGGGACCCTCAGCGCAGGTGGGGGTGAGCGGGAGGCTGGGGTCCGTACCAAGACTTTTTTGTATACCACAAACTTTTTGTATATTTTTAATTTTGCTGCAACATGAGATATTAAATTCATTTCAATAAGCCCTGCCTGTGGGAACCTGTCCTTGCTGGCACCTCAGACTCCTGTCTTGGGCTCCGCAGCAGGGCAAGATTCTGCCCCTCTATCCTTTGGAGATGCTGGGGGACGCAGCAGGATGACTGCAACGGTGATGCCCATCTGGTGTCGGTGGGCTTGGCTGGTGCTGGCACGGCCGTGGTGGCCGGCAGGGAAGGGGTGTGCGGGCAGGATGCAGCGTGCTGGGGAGGAAGGAGCCGGACACGGCCACTGCTAGGCCAACCTCCTCACTACCGGAGGCCCCAATCCCCGGCAGATCCCCAGACCCATGGGCAGCTGTGGGGATGGTGTGCTGGGAACTCCTGCCAGTGCCATTCCCCCATGGCAGGACCCCACGTAGGCTGGGCAGGACAGAGGCAGCGGGGACAGGGAGTCCCCAGCACTGCCCCACAAGGATGGGGCTGATGTGAGGTCATGGGGCAGCAGAACCAGGCCCAGGGGGAGACTCACAGCAGCGAGGGGTTGGGCTGATCTGCAACCCCCACCTCTGGTCTTGTGCCACCCTGCTTCAGCCCCTGCCTCTGCCCAGATCCCAGGCCAGTCCCAGGTGAAGTGCCTCCTGCAGATCCAGCCACAGCCCAGCTCCAGCCCCACTCCTAGTCCCAGTTCTAGTCCTCATTCAGTCCCAACAGCAGTCCTGGTCCCCATTCAGGTCTCAGCCCAGTCCCCAGCCCAGTCTCAGTCCCAGCACCTGTCCTAGTCCCAGTCCCAGTTCCCATTCCTGTCCCAGTCCCAGACCCGCTCCCAGTCCAATCCCCATCCCAGCCTCAGTCTCAGTCTCAGTCCCAGCTCAGCTCAGCTCAGCTCAGCTCAGTTCAGCTCAGCCCAGTCCCAGCACCCCCAGGAGGGGCAGGAACTCACATCCTGGCCATCCTGGTGGAGTTTCCGACACAGGAAAACGGAGCGGCGCCGAGCGGGGCGGTGGGGGCAGCCGTGCTGGGAGGCAGAACAGCAGCCCCGCCATGGACTGCGAGGCCAAGAAGGGGAAGAAGGTGCGTGGCCTTCGGGCTGAGGGCCCTGGGGGGGGGGGGCAGTGGGTGGCTGGGAGCCAGCGAGACTCATGGGGACACCAGGATGAGGGGTCCAGCACCCCTTGTCCCCTGAACTACCCAAATGGTGCAAATATAGTGTCAGTGAGTAGAGAGGTGCCCAGTTCTTCCCTCTGTGGGCACTGGGTGCCTGCAGACCCCATGCGTGGGTACCAGGGTTGGGTGCCCAGTGTTGACGCGTCCCTGTGCCCTCTCTCCCTGCCAGGGCTTTGTGTCACCCATCAAGCGGCTGGTTTTCCCCAAGGCAGCTCGGAGGCCAGCGCTCCGCAGCAGCGTCTACCGGCGGCCACTGCACTCGGTGCCCCTCTACCCCCCTGATTACCTGATCGACCCCCAGATCCTGCTGCACGACTATGTGGAGAAGGAGGTGAAGGTAAGGGGATGGGGGGGGCCTCCAGACATGTCTGGGGTCCCTGCCTGCTCACAGCAGGAGGGGCATGGCCACCAGACTACACTGAGAGCCACCACTCACAGTGGCCAGGAGGGTCCTGGTCCCCTCCCTGCCAGGGGAGAGGGAGGGTGGCTAAGGGTGCAGGGAGGAACTCCCATTTCAGGGTGACCCTGCATCCCAGGGAGATGAGTCCTGCCTGTAGGGGTGCTCTGGAGGAGGCTCTGGGCCATGGGGTGGGGGAGAATGCACAGCTCCAGCCCGTCCAAGCTGCCCTGGGTTTTGTCCCCCCAGTTTTTAGGCCACTTGACATGGGTGACAGCCTCTCTGAACCCCTCCAGCCGGGATGAGGTGCTGCAGCTGCTGGATACAGCCAGGGTAAGAGGGATGCCCATCCTCCAGGTGCCTCCCAGTGCTGCCCCACACTGCTGGGTGCCCCACACCCCACTCTGCCCCTGCAGCAGCTGAAGGAGCTGCCACTGCAGACGACACCAGAGCAGGACAGCATCCTCAGCCTCTCTGCACGCTGCCTCCTGCTCACCTGGCGCGACAACGAGGAGCTGATCCTGCGCATTCCCACCCATGAGATTGCTGCAGCGTCCTACCTACGTGACGATGCCCTGCATCTCCTCATCCTCAAAACCGGTGCGGGTGTCTGGTTGGGGTCACCAGCTGTGGCACAGCTGGTCCCAAGCACCTGGTATCCCCAGAGCATGGAGAGGCCAGACGCTGGGGACTGTTAGGGGGTGCCAGCTCCAGCTAAGGCAGCAGCATGGGCTGAGCCCTAAAGCCTGTGTTGTCCCCCTGGCTTGGCGAGGGGCTTGGCAGGGGTCTGCTTCCCGGGAGCTGGAGAGGGGCACTGCCTCAGGCTCCCCACTTTCTCCGTTCTGTACGACCCCCCATCCTTGGGCTTCCCACTGCCCTGCAGACACGTCCCAGCTGTGCTCCCAGCCCCCGTGCCTTTAACGGCAGAAGGAGATGAGGCTGGAGGTGACCCCTGTCCCCATCTCCACACACATATGGAGCCCCAAAGGGGCTCTGGCACTTTGATCAGCAAACCAAGGCTCAGCTGCGAGCCGCAGGCAGGGTCCCTGGGGAGGGGGCTGCTCCAGGCTGAGCTCCATTCTGCACAGGGAGTGGTCCCTAAACTCCTGCCTTGCTGCCCCTAATCCACCTGCTCCCACCCCACTGCAGCCCCAACAACTCTGACCCACTGCCCCTAATCCCCTTGCCCCAGCCCCACTGCAGCACCACAACCCCAGCCCCACTGCCCCTAATCCCCTTACTCCCACCCCACTGCAGCCCCCCAGCCCCCACCCCATTGCCCCTAAACCCCTAGCCCCAGCTCCACTATAGTCCCACCATCTCCAACCCATGGGGGTCCCCCATCCCTCTGCATCCCCCGACCAGTGGGATGGGGCAACCAGGACAGGGGATGGGGGCTGGTGAGGTGGGCAACATAGCCTGCCGTCCTGATGCCCATTCTCTCCTTGCTGCCCCAGGCCTGGGAGTGGACCCGGTCCCCGCGGGCGCACACCCCGAGGCAGCCCTGGCCAGCATACCTAAGGCGTTCCCTGCTGAGAAGCGGCCGGGGGGCTCGTGGCCGGAGGGTGGGCGGCTGGGGGGCCCGATGGAGCGGCGACACACCATCTGCAGCCTGGACTGGCGTGCAGCACGGGGCGGGCAGGATGGCCGCCAGGGCGGCAGCCTGGAGCGGCGGCGGGGCGGCAGCTGGGAGCGGCGGCAGCGTGGGCGGCCTTCGGGCAGCTGGGAGCGGCGACAGCCCTGCGGTGGCAGCTGGGAGCGGAGGCAGGCTGGCACCGCCGGCGGCAGTTGGGAACGCGGCACCGGCTTTGGCAGCTGGGAGCGGCGCCACGCTGGCAGCAACCCCCTGGACCCCCAGGAGCCCTGCCCCGACGCTTACTCCAACCTCATCATCCTTGCTGTGCCCAACAGGGTGAGTGGCCCCGGCACATGGGCACCTGATGGCAATCATGGAAACGGACCTGAGGGTGCTGGTCAACAGCCAAACTAGCAGTGGCCCAGGTGGCCAAGAAGGCCAACAGAATCCTGGCTTGGATCAGGTATGGTGTGGCCAGCAGGAGCAGGGAAGGCATCGTCCCCCTGCACTCGGCGCTGGTGAGGCTGCACCATGAATCCTGGCTTCAGTTTTGGGCCCCTCACTGTAAGAAAGGCATTTTGAGGAGCTGGAGCACATCCAGAGAGGGAATGGAGCTGGAGAAGGGTCTGGAGCCCAGGGGTTCTGGGAGCAGCTGAGGGACCTGCCTGGTGCTGTTTAGTCTGGAGAAGAGGAGGCTGAGGGGAGAGACCTCATCGCTCCCTCATCTCATGCAGCTCCTGAAAGGAGGTTGTGTTGAGGTGGTTGCCGGTCTCTTTTCCCATGTAACACGTGATAGGATGAAATGGCCCCAAGTTGTGTCAGGGGAGGTTTAGATTGGATATCAGGAAAAATTTCTTCACTGAAAGGGTTCTCAGGCACTGGCAGAGGCTGCCTAGGGCATGGTGGAGTCACCATCCCTGGGGGGATTTAAAAGACGGGCAGATGAGATGTTCAGGGTTGGTTTAATAGCGGACAGGTATGGATGGACTTGATCTCAAAGGTCAAATGATTCTGGGATTCTACAGCTACCCAACGGTATCCGCCCACCCACCCACGCTTCCTCCTTCCCTCTCACTGCAGGACGCGGCTGAGGAGTCCTGTGCCCTCATCTGCCAGGTCTTCCAGATCATCTATGGGGACCAGAGCATTGAGTGTGTGGACCGTGCTGGGTACCACTACACCTCTACGCCCACGCGGCCCTGGCTCTCCAGCAGGAGTGAGTGACCAGGGATGGGCACAGGGATGCTGAGCAGGGTGGCACGGGGCTGACAGGCAGCAGTGAGCAGGCACAGCACAGGGGGCAGATGCCATGACAGATGCTTGGCTCCATTCTGACACCTTGGCTCTCCCTCCCCAGGCGAGAGCTGCCGCACAGGCTATGATGCTGACTTCAGCTGCTGCAGCTCCTTGTGAGTCTGGGTCTTCCAAAGGTCTCCGTGCCCCACAGTGGGTGTCCCTGTCCCAGGGTGGGTGTCCCAGCACTGGGGTGGGTGCCTGACCCAGCTGCAAAGATACTCGAGCCCAGCCCGACAGTGGGTGCTGTGCAGTGGGAGATGCGGGCGGGCACACGAGGGTGCCAGGACCCACTGACCCCAATCCTTCCACAGCAATGGCTCACATGAGACCTTCGAAGCGTATTACAGTGGTGCCTCCTCGCCTTCCTTCCACCAGTCCCACCACAGCCTGGCCACCGCCTGCAGTGGTAGCGACCAGAGTGGCACCGGGCTGGAGCAGCTGCAGGACTACATGGTGACGGTGCGGGCACGGGGACAGGAGAAGAGCCCTGCTCAATGCTGGTGCCAGGGGTTGGGGTGGTGGGCAGGTCTGAGGAGCAGCTGATGGGGTGCAGGGTGGGGAGCCAGGACCTGATCTTCCCTGTGTCCCTGCAGCTGCGCAACAAGCTGTCACCGCAGGAGATCCAGCAGTTTGCCCTCCTTCTCCGCGAGTACCGCCTGGGCACACCGGTGCAGGAGTACTGCGCGGAGCTCCTGCGCCTCTATGGCGACCGCAGGAAGTTCCTCCTCCTTGGTGAGTGTCAGGGCTCCAAATGCAGCCACCAGGAATCACCATGTCACCCTGGTGATGTCTGTGCATCCCTTGGGGAGGCAATGGGATTTTGGTGCTTTCAAGGGACAGAATGGGATGAGACCCCTGCAAGCAGCCGGTGGGGGTGGCTGGCATCGTGCCCCAGTGCTGCCCACCCGGGCAGGGTCACCCCAAGGCTCACAGTGTCCATGGTAGGAATGAGGCCCTTCATCCCTGACCAAGACATCGGGTACTTCGAGACCTTCCTGGAGAGCATCGGCATCCGGGAAGGTGGGATTCTCACCGACAGTTTCGGCCGCATCAAGCGCAGCATGAGCAACACGTCGGCCTCGGCTGTGCGCAGCTACGACAGCTGGTCCTTGCGCTCTGAGTCCGAGTCCTTCAACCGCATGATCACGGACATCACCCATGACATTGAGGCGCTGGCGCGGGATGAGGAAGAGGAGGAGGAGGAAGAGGACAACTACCTGTGAGGGAGTGCCAGAACCCAGTGGTCCCCTCCCTGTTTGCTGACATGGTGCTGCTGTTCCAAGTCCAGACTTGCTGGTGCTTGGCTCTTCTCCAGTGCATGAAATGGGGATGTTGTACGTCCCTTTGTCATCACGGGTGGGGACAGGGGCTCTGCACCGCCCTGGCAGCTCTCGGCAGGGCTGACAGCATCGCCGTGCTGGTGATGGAGCCCCTGGCCAGCAACACCATGTGCTGTAATTTCTGCAGATTGTAATTAAACACCGTGGCTGGGAGTGGAGCAGAGGTTATTCCTCAGGGAAAGTCCATGCCAGGGTTGGGGCGGCCGCTGCAGTGGTGAGCAAGTTGCGCTTGAGGGCTGCGTGCAGGCCCCCTACCATGCCTGTTCCACGTGCAGGTCCCAGACTTGGGGAGCTCCCGGCCGTGCTGAGCTGGCCCCAGGGGACTGTCCTGGCAGCGTGGGACCCCAGGGACCTCAGAGCAAAGTGGTGGGCAGCAAGGGTGTCCTGGGACGGCAGGGGGCTGGCGGTCCCAGCTGCCCCGCTGCTGCCAGCCTGGACGCACCCTGGTAAAGCGTGGGCCTTCCAGCATGGGGGCAAACGTGGAGACAGCTTCTCCTGGCGGGAAAGCACCTCCCATTTCACTGCACCCCTCATGCCCTGCACGACCCCATTCCCTGCACTCCACAGTGCACCCCCCCATGCCCTGCACCCCCCAACCCTGCACCCCAAAATGCACTCACTATGTCCTGCAACCCCATGCCCTACAGCCCCCACGCCCTGCACCTCCCCAGTGAACCCTCTGTGCCCTGCACTCCCTGCCCTACACTCCTTCATGCTCTGCACCCCCCGCTCCCCGTCCCGGGGCAGTTCGGGGAGTTCCTCCCTTCCCCTCCCGGGATAGAGCAGTCGCCCCCGCCGTGCCCGCCCGGCGCTCGCCCCTCCCCGAGCCGGGGGGGCCCGGGCCATCCTTTTCGGTGCTTGTGGGGGGGTCCCTGCTCCCAGTCAGGTTGTCTCCCCCTCCCCCCGCCCGGGTCTGTACGCGGAGGTACCAGCGGCACCTGCCCCGCCGGGCGGCACCGGGGCAGCCGGGGGCGGGGCTTACCAGGAGGGGCGGGGCTTGCAAGGGCGGGCGCGCGGGGTGGGCACGCAGCCGGGAGAAGCGGCGCGGCGGCAGCAGCCCCAGCACCGGGACCGGGACAGTGGCGGAGGTGAGAGCCTAGCCAAGCCGAGCCCCGGGGGCGGCGGGAGCCCCGGTCTCGAGCAGCCCGTTCGGTCCCTCCGTGCGCCCGGGCAGCGGCTGCTGCCTCAGTCCGTCGCGGTGCCGGCACCGGGGGTCCCGGGAAGGCGATGCCCGGGGGTGACAGAGAGGTGAGGCCGAGGTGTTCCAGGGTGCCCCCGAGGAGACAATGCCCGCAGGTGGTGGGGAGGTGATGATGCCAGGATGTCCCAGGGAGGCAATTCCGGGATGTCCCAGGGTGTCCCGCGGAGGTGATGCACGGGCTGGCAGGGAGGCGATGCCGAGGTGTCCAAGAGTGTCCCCGGGAAGCAATGCCAGGGTGTCCCGGGATGTCCCAGGAAAGTGATGCCTGAGGATGGTGGAGAGGATGTCAACCTGTCCTAGGATGCCCCAGGGAGGTGATGCCAGGGTGTCCGTGTGGGGGCTGTTGGGGACCCACCACCACCTGCTCTGCCAGCGAGGGCACAGGGCAGCGAGAGGGCACAGGGCCAAGGGCAGCTGCGCTGCTTGAGCGATAGGTTCCCCTCATCCCACCTGATCCCCATGGCTGGGGACAGCCACACAGGGTGGGACACTCGAGGAACGGCTCCAGATTCCGTCAGTGCTGTGCTGCAGGAACCAGCAGGAAAGCCATGGCCATCCAGTCACTGCGTGTGGCACTGCGCTGGGGTGCTGTGCACCTGAGTAACTGTGGGATGCTTGGATCCCTAGAGATGTTTGTGCTTTATAGGGCTGAATCCTCCAACCCGCTGTGGGACGAGCACAGCAAATCCCTGCCATGGTGATGTCAGAGGCCGTGGCTGTGATTCAGCCAGGGGCTGGGCAGGTTTGCTGGGCTTTGCCAGTGGCTGGTCCTGAGCCTGAGCCCGGGGCATCCCATGCGAGGAGGACGGGTTCCTTGGGTTGCTGCTCCTGCTCAGCCCTTGGGAGCGTGTCTAACCGAGGCGTTGGTGTGCTGGAAAGGCTGAGGAGTGCCTGTGTGGTGGTTGGGAGGTGACAGCAATGTCCCTCGACGGCTGTTGGGAGTGAGGTGGTGTTGCTGGTGCCCGACTGCCCCCTCAGCGAGGCCGGTGGTGCTGTGCACATCGCAAGGCCTTGCTCAGCCCTGGGCTTCCTCCTTCATTGCCGACACCTTCTCCTTTCTCGGTGCTGAGGTCTCCCCTGACAAGGGAAGTGCCTTTGTGGGGCTTTCCCCCCTCACTTGCTGATTCTTGCAGAATATTTTCCTGCTGATGTTTCTTGGGGAGGTGGAGGGAGCTGAGTGTTTGCGTTCAACCTGGGCTGGTGGCTGTTCCAGGCAGCTCCACCCTGGCATAGAGCAGCCAGGAACACGGTGACCCACAGCAGCGTGGGTGCCACGGCCATGCCAAGGACGGGGACCCCAAGCACCAGCAGTTCTGTGATGGGGGTCCTGCTTTGCCAAGAGGCTCTTTCTCACCACGGCGCTCAGTGTTTGCACCCCTGGCTGGGGAAAAACTTTTTGGAGAAGAGCTGTGAAGCTGCTCCGTGGCAGATGCTGTCACCTGCCCAACCCTTTCTTCCTGTGACTTCCCCTTTCTTTGCACCAGGAGAACCCTTTTCCTCACCAACATGCCTCTGTGCACCTTGCTGGGCACCCCATGTCTCCCATCACCTTTGGCTCTGCCAGGGGAGCAGAGCCCTCTCTGCCTTTGGCTGGGTGGGCATCACAGCCCTGGGCTATGCACGGGGCAGGAGCTGCTTGTAAGTGGGGCTAGAGCAAAGCTTTCACCTCTGTTGCAACGGGTTCACTTCCCCTCCCTTGACTGCAGGATGGGTTGCAAGAAGTCGAAGGAAGCTGGCGTCCAAGAGAAGATGATAAAACCCGACCCTGACCCTGGCCCCAGCTGCCAGCAGGGCCACTATGTGAGGGACCCCACGGCCACCAACAGGAGGGTGAGCAGGAGGTGCCGGGAGAGCTGGGGACGTGGGACCGAGCCACCGTGGGGTGCCCAGCCATCATGGAGGGCTCAGCTCCTCTCCTCGCCGGAGCTGCCAGCACCATGAGTTGCGGGCGCTGGCAGTGCCCGTGTCTCAGTGGGGCCAAAATTGCAGAATGCAGTCCAGCCTGTGCTGCAGCAGGCACAGCGCAAACCCAATGGGGATCAGGGAACTGCAGAGAAAGAGTAAAATGATGTGTTGGAGGGGACAGGGGTGGCAGTGCTGGGCAAGCTAGCGAGCTGGGTGGTGCCGGTGCAGCCCCTTGGCCCTGGTGGGGCCAAGCCCCTTGTGGGGTACAGATCTCTGCCACTTGCAACATCACAGGTTTCTGTCCTGCTTTCCAGAACAATAATGTCCCTGGCATGGCCGTGCCCCCGCCCGAGGATGGTAGGTACAGTGAACACACGGGGTGGGAACACATGGGGGGGAATGTGGCCAGGTCCTCCCCAGCCTGGGCCAAACGCTGCCAGTTCTGGTGGGATGGGAGCTCTGGGCTTCCTTGAGGGCCCAGACGTAGCCACGGCATGATGATGTTCGAGGCACTGGGTGCTGCGGGTGTCCTGGCTGCTGTCCTGGATGCACATGGCAGGGCCAGCTGGGCACTCTGCCCCAGCACGGGAAGGGGTGCCCAGGGAGCTCCTTTGCTGCAGGCTCAGAGGACACTGTGGTGGTGGCACTCTACGACTATGAGGCAATGCACACTGGGGACCTGAGCTTCCAGAAAGGGGAGCGGCTGAAGGTGCTGGAGGAGTAAGTGCTGCTTGTAGCCCCCGCCCTGGGCTCTCCTGAAGGCCTGTGAAACCCTGTCAGGTTTTTTCCCTGGAATTGGCTCCTGGAGGAGCCAGCAGTGCCCAGTGCTGGGTGCTGTGGGCTGACCTGACGCTGTCTCTGTCACAGGTTGGGGGAGTGGTGGCAAGCACAGTCGCTGGTGACAGGGCACGAAGGCTTCATCCCTAGCAATTACGTCGCCCGAGCTGACTCGCTGGAGACAGAGGAGTGAGTCCATCCTGCAATGGCACATCACAGCCCTGTGCGGTCCTGTGCTCCCCCAGCACAGCTGTTCCTGCTTCTGCCTCAAATCCTGCCCTCAGCCCTGACCCACACCAGTGCTCCCAGTTCCAGCTACATTCATTGCTTCGTTTGACAGGCTGAGAGAGTTGGGGTTGTTCAGCCTGGAGAAGGGAAGGCTCTGGGCAGACCTTAGAGCAGCCTCCCAGTACTGAAAGGGGCTCCAGGAAAGCTGGGGAGGGGCTCTTGATCAGGGAGTGCAAGGATAGGATGAGGGGGAACGGTTTTAAGATGAAAGAGGAGAGATTGAGGTGAGATCTTAGGAAGAAATGTTTTCCTGTGAGAGTGGGCAGGCCCTGGTCCAGGTTGCCCGAAGAAGCTGTGGCTGCCCCATCCCTGGAGGTGTTCCAGGCCAGGTTGGATGGGGCTTGGAGCCCCATGATCCAGTGGGAGGTGTCCCTGCCCATGGCAGGAAGGTGGAAGTGGATGAGCTTTGAGGTCCCTTCCAACCCAAACCATCCCATGATTCTGTGGTTCTATGATTTGTTTCTGCTGCAGGTGGTTTTTCAAGGGCATCAGCCGGAAGGATGCGGAGCGGCAGCTCCTTGCACCTGGGAACGTGACCGGGTCCTTCATGATACGGGACAGTGAGACAACGAAAGGTGTGAAGAGGTGCCTGCAGCTGAAGCCGCTGCCCTCGCTTGCTGGCAGAGGAGCTCGGACAACATGGGCCCAGCCTGGGGTCTCTGCTTTGCTGTGGTGCAGGGAGTGGAGGTTCCCTCCTGCTGCTGCGAGTGACACCATAAGTCCAAGCCCCATGGTGGGGATGGGGGGCCCTTTGGGGCTGCTTTTGGTTTTTGGGATGCAGGTGCAGCCAGCCTCGTGCCTGGGGCCGAGGGGGTGGTGGTGGCACGGTGGAGATGGGGGCTGCTGTGGTGGCCCTGCTGGGTGATGGCACTGCATGTGCTGTGGGCATGGGATGGCTGGGCACTGCGGGGACGTGGCCTCTATATGGGGGCTGCCAGCTCACCCCTTCTGGCCAGGCTGCTACTCGCTGTCGGTGCGGGACAGGGACGACCTGCATGGTGGCACCGTGAAGCATTACAAGATACGGATGCTGGATAATGGCGGCTTCTACATCTCCCCGCGCAGCAGCTTTGAGACGCTGCAGGAGCTGGTCCAGTACTACAAGGGTGAGCACTGGGGCGCGTAGTCCCACCATCCAGGACAGGGCTTTTCCCCCAGCTGGGGATGAGCAGCGGCTGAGGGACTCGTGCCCATCACTGCTGGGCTCCCGCTGTGGCTCTGGCTGTGATGTGCAGCAACTCCTGTACCTGCCCAGCTTGCTGGCCATCACAGCCATGGGTATCGGTGTCTCTGAATGCCCATGGTGCCCGGGACTCCCCTTCCCTGGGTGCTTGGTGCCCTGACTGTGCTGGCATGGTGCAGAATGCCCAGCAGGACAGAGAGATGCCTGTGGGGCTGGGCTGCAGTGGCTGGTGTTTGACGTGTCCAGTGGGGTGCGTGGTGCCAGGATGTGCTATGGAGACCACCATGGGCTCCACTTTGAAGCATGGTGAGAGAGGCTGGCTGATTGGTCTTGGTGCTCCCCGGCAGGGCAAAGCGATGGACTGTGCCAGAAGCTCACCCACCCCTGCTGTGTACCCAAACCGCAGAAGCCATGGGAGAAAGATGCCTGGGAGATTCCTCGGGAGTCGCTGAGGCTGGAGAGGAAGCTGGGAGCTGGGCAGTTTGGAGAAGTGTGGATGGGTGAGAGCGAGGGGGAGGCAGCTGGGGGAAGATGAAGATGATGGTGAAGGAGGAAGAGTGAGGGATGAGAGAGGAGGTGGAGGGGTGGCACGGTGGAAGAGGCAGGAAGGAAGTGACATGTGGGAGCATGGGGAAGCAGAAGTGTCCCTGACCTGACTGCTTGGGCCTGGGTATGTGGGGACAGGCCTGGGCTGTGCATGGTCTCCATCCCTCGTGCAGCAGCTCTGTCTGCAGGAGTGGGTGCTTAAGCTCCAAAATCCAGTGGTCCCAGTACCTGGGCAGTGGGCAGCCTGGGAATGGTCTGTTGTGCCCCCTCACAGCTACCTACAACCAGCACACCAAGGTGGCGGTGAAGACAATGAAGCCAGGCAGCATGTCCGTGGACGCCTTCCTGGAGGAAGCCAACCTGATGAAGACGCTGCAGCACGACAAGCTGGTGAAGCTGCATGCAGTCGTCACCAGGGAGGAGCCCATCTACATCATCACCGAGTTCATGGAGAAAGGTGCTGCCTGCAACCTTGTGTGGTCACCATGGGCCAGGCCAAGCAGCAGTGTCCAGGTGCACCAGAGATGGTGCAGGATCAACCTCTCCTGCATCCCTGGGACTGGTTGTGGGCTCTGCCCTGGCTGCTGGAAATGGGGCCAGCTCCTGCTGCTGTGTGACCAAGCAGGGTGCTGGGGCAGGGTGCTGGGCAGAGGGACATGGTGAGAGCCGTGAGAGAGGGAGGGAGGGATGGGGACTGGGAGCAGATGAGAAGAAATGCTCAGCAAGGCAGGAGGGAATCCGTAGAGGGACTTGCCCTTCTGATTGATCCCCGGAGCAGGATGGGAGGTCAGGTGTGTTTCCTGACCAAGTCCTGCAGTTGTGCCCGGCACCCTGGGACCTCGTGCTGCCCTGAGGATTGGCGCAGGCTCCAGCTGAGCCATTGGTCCTGACACCCTTCCCTATCCACAGGGAGCTTACTGGATTTCCTGAAGAGCAATGAGGGGAACAAGCAACCACTCCCAAAGCTGATCGACTTCTCTGCCCAGGTGAGGAGGGAGCAGACTTTCCCCTGCTCCTGCTGCCTCTTGTCCCAGAGAAGGCTCAGAGGGGAGATCAAGGAGCCCAAGGACTTAGCTGTGCCTTGGGCAGTGTCTGGTTTGCACAGGTAAACACTGAAGATAGTAGGGATGGAGGAAAGAAGCCTGGAGGTTTTCCTGTGGAGCTGTCCTTTGCAGATTGTGGGTAGTCAGCTGCCAGCTCAGCATCCCCAGCCCACTGCCTGGGCAGGAGCCACTGTATGCAAAAGGAGAAGCGGTCATTTCCCCCATTAGCATGTTAACTGCAGTGTGCAGCGGACTACCTGTGCCCGGGCAGTGCCCTGCTGGAGCTGCATGGAGCCCAGAGGAATCTGGCTGAGCTGCTCCATCCAAGAAGTTGGTAAACTTGCATCCTTTAAGGGTGCTGTGATTTCTGCCCCATGGGCTGCAGCTGTGGTGCCATTGTGCTTTGTGGAAGTCACAGGGGTGAGGGTCAGAGCTTGTTTTCACTGGTAACATTTGCACAGCCTGTTCTCCAGGCTGTGCTGGTGCTGGTTGGCACGGCACATTGGAGCCCAGGGCTCCTCAGGAAGCAGCCATGGCAAAGCTATCCATGTGCAGATGATGTGGTAGGAACCTGCAAACAACTCGTGCTGTGCAAACTCTGCAACAGCCCCACAAGACCCTGTGTGGCCACACACTCACCCCATGCCACCCCAGCGCTGGCTGCAGGGCTCTTTACAGGACTTGGACCCATTCCAGCTGTGCCACCTCGAGCTGTGACAGCGTTCAGCTTCCTGGGTTTAGCAGGAAACCTATAGCACAATTCTGTTGTGTTCTCAGTGCCTGGGATGCTGAGCTGGGCAGGGTTTCTCAACAGGCACACTGTGTGTCGTCAGCCCTCAGAAACATCTATGGGAGGTTCCACAGAATCACAGAATGACCTGAGCTGGAACTCACTCACACGGATCATCGAGTCCAACTCTTGTCCCTGCATAGGACAAACCCAACACTCACACCATGCGTCTGAGGGCGTTGGCCAAAAGCTTCTTGGATATTGACAGGCTTGCTGTTAAAATCCAGGAGCCTTTTGAGCTGAGTGTGATACCTCTATGGAATAATTCATACCTGAGCAACAGGGAAGCCAGGACAGAAGCCCAGGCCCCAGGGGCTCAGACCAGGTCACAGGCTCCTCAAGCTGGCTGTGCCAGGGTCTGCCGATCTGCGGTCGCTCCTGCGCACCATCTGTTCCCAGCAAGCTGGCTCCTGCAAACTGCCTGGCTCGGCTCCGTTGCTCGGAGGGGCGGCTCTGCGCAGCGCTGAGAAGCAAAGGATGAAGTGCTTTCAGGCAGCTCTGAGCCTGACACCCAGGCTTGTGCTGGGGCTGAGCCACCGCGAGCAAATCAGTGTGTGGTCATGGAAATGATCCTTCCGCTCTTGCAGTGCTTGTTTACTTCTGTATTTTGTGTGGAGCTTTGTGAGCAACTGCACCTTACCCTGGCCCAGCTTGCAGGGGTGTGACAGGAATGCGTGTGTAGGGTCCCCTCTGGCTGCTCCAGCTCCTTCCTTTCCTGGATGCTGGTAGCACCCAGTATGGGATAATATAGCATAAATGTGGGGCTTGGTCGCGCACACTGGGTCATCTCTGCATTGACGGGGGCTCATGGCTGCAGACCCTTCCCCAGCTCCATGTTCTTTCTCTGGATGTGCTCCAGCCCCTCAATGTCTTTCTTGTAGCGAGGCAGGCAGGGCTGACTCCTCACAAACTATTCTTGAAGACTCTAGGCACCTCTCCAGCCTCCTCGGGAGACTCTCCTCCATACTTTTTTGTCCTGATCAAGGAAGCTTTGCAATGCTGCCAATCCTGCAGCAAGTAAAGGCCAGTCATTGTCCCCTCAGTGGAGAGGAGGATAGCTGGAGAGAGAGGATGGTTTACTCCCTGCTTCCCTCGAGCAGTTGTTGATGTATTCAGAGACTGGTCTCAAGTCTTCTCTGAGCAGAGAATGATTTACTCCACATCTGTGTGGCTGCATCTGAAAGGAGTCACACCTTGTCCTGCAGACATCTGCAGGCACTTGCTTGTGGACACATCAGCTCCTCGGACGCCAGTTCTCTGGTTTTCTCACATGTGGGCTTAAATGGACTGTGCTGGGCTGGAGACCCAAACCCTGACCTCTTCTGCAAAGGCTTCCCTGCACAAAGTGGTTCCCATGCCCGAGAGTCGACCACATCTCCTACTCCTTTTCCCCCACCTCCCCAGTGCTCACCAGAAGCAGGTGACCTCTTTCCATTCTTGGTAACAGTCGCGTTGAGGAGGCTGTGTTATTTTGAACAGCTTCTTTGCATTTTTCTTTTTCCCCTTTTTGCAGATTGCAGAAGGAATGGCTTATATTGAGAAGAGGAACTACATCCACAGAGACCTGCGAGCTGCCAACATTCTGGTGTCGGCAATGCTGGTGTGCAAGATTGCAGACTTTGGACTGGCCAGAGTCATTGAAGACAATGAGTACACTGCCCGGGAAGGTGTGGGAGCTGTTCAGGGCATTTGAGCACTTTCTGAGACAGCAGAGGGTTGTGGGATTCCCTTAGACACACTTATCAATGTGTAACCTTGGTGGCAAGGACCCTGGGAGGGATGTGCTGTGTAAAAGGGCAGATGAAGGAAGCTCCTCTCATTTGCATTGCTTCACATCTTCCTCTTTTGTTCATTTGTTTCTTGTTCCCCATATTTCATCACCAGTTTCTCAGCATTTGGGTTAGAGCTCATGTTTCCCATTGGAACTCTTTGTCCAGGTGCCAAATTTCCCATTAAATGGACTGCACCAGAAGCCATCAACTACGGATCTTTCACAATAAAATCAGATGTCTGGTCCTTTGGGATCCTCCTGACAGAGATCATTACCTATGGGCGCATCCCGTACCCAGGTAAGGGGGTGAAATGCCTCCTCTGATCGTGTTCCAAAACACTTACTTCACCTTTTGGGCCTCATCTATTGGATCTGTTTCTCTATAAAGTTAGATAGCTGAAAACAGAGGGAATGGTGAGAAATCTGAATTTCCCCCACCCCCAATCTGGGACCAGAGTAGTAGACAGTAGTAGAAGGTCTCAAGATGACGATTGTATCAGGGGGCTGAGGAGAGGAGCCCAGAGCATGGAGCGGACTCCAAGCAGACTGCACTGCTCATTTAGCTACATCCACTGTTTGAGCAAGAGCTCACCTGGATGGATAATTAGGAAGATTTTCTCTCTGGAAGTCCTCCATGGACACCAGTTGCTTTCACTGACCTGCAAGTCAGTCCTAAAAGTGCCATGGCTACTCATTTTTTGAACCCCTCCAGTGATGGTGACTCCACTACTGCCCTGGGCAACCTCTTCCAATGCTTCACCCTCCTTTCCATGAAGGAATTTTTCCTTATGTCCAATCTAAACCTGCCCTGGTGCAACTTCAGGCCATTTCCTCTTGCCCGATCTACAAAACTATTATCATTCCCATCTGAGCTGCTCAAACCTACATGCTACAACCGATTTAGCATCTTGGTTGTCCATGTATTTCCCTGACTGGGAGAAGGAGTTCCCCCTTCCCAATCCTTCCAACCTGTCGTTTTTCTTCCCGGTGGTATTGCCCAAAAGGTGACTAGGTTTGGCGTTGGGGCCTTTTTGCCTTTTAAAGACATCAGTTATAACCCATGAAAAGCTCACATGCCCTGCCCATGAAACGCTCACCTGCCCTGCCCTGTTTCTCCAGGGATGTCGAGTGTGGAGGTGATCAGGGCACTGGAGCGCGGGTACCGGATGCCCCGCACAGAGAACTGCCCTGAGGAGCTGTATGACATCATGATGAGATGCTGGAAGACCAGACCAGAGGATCGGCCCACCTTTGAGTACACGCAGAGCATTCTGGATGATTTTTTTACCGCAACAGAGAGCCAATACCAGCAGCAGCCATAGCGCTGGAAGCTTGGTGCAGACAGTGGGTACCCTGCACTGTGCCCGTCATGTCAGTGGCAGTGAGCACGCACACCCCACTGTCCCCTGTCCCACTCACAATCCACCTTTGCACACCTTCCTCTGCCAGCCTCTCCCAGCAGCAAGAGCCTTCCTGGTTCAGGGCTGCTGAATAGAGGGAGAAGTGACACAGGAGCCTTTCTTTGTGCCTTTCACATGCACCTGAGTGCTCACAAGGCAGCTGTGCTGGGAAGTGCTGGCTGGCTGGTGGTTGTGCCAGCAGCACCACACAGGGAGTGATGGGGCCAGGCCAGTTCCAGATACAAATTAAAAACCCTAGATTATTGTTATTTTTAATCTTCCTGTGATCCTGTGGCACTGTTTTGTGGAAGTAGGTGCTTTAGCTGTGATAGCCTTGGTGAAATGCTGTTACACCCACATTCCCTGGTCCCTTCGTGTTGGGGAATTCCCAGTGGATTCCCAGGCATGCTGATGTCCAGCACGTCAGCTCATCCTTGACACAGGATCCTGGGATTTGAATGCCCAGTGCCTCTCTCCTCACCCTCTTGGGTTTCCTTCTGAAGTATTTTCCGTTCTCTGCAGGGTGCGAGGTTGGCAAGGCAGTGCCAACGTGGTGGGCAGCGTGTGCTGCAGGGGATGGATGGGAATGATGCTTTCCGAGGCAGATCCCACCTGGATCCTGGCCTCAGGAGGAACCTCCAGAGCCAGGGGCAGCCCAAGGCTGCCAAGGGAACGCTCTCCCTTTGTGGCAAAGCCCCGCTGCTCTGCTCACAGGGGTTGTTCAATGTCTCCTGGCACCTGTGCAGGATCGGCACTGAGCCCAGTGTTCCCTGGGCACTCCTGCTGGGTTGAATGAAGGGTTATTTGGGGAAAAGGAGGAAGCAATACTGGTTTTAAGAAGGCCCTGCACACAGTATAGTGGGGAGCTGCGCTTGTGGTTGTGTTTGCCTCACGGACCCAGGCAATCGCTGCTTCTGCGCTTTCACAGAAGCTTGGGCAGCCGCTTTCTGTGGGCAATAGTGTTTGTAGACCTCTCGCCTCTTGGACCGAGGAGGGGTCCCTGGATCGGGGAGGGGTCCCTGGACTGAGGAGGAGGGGGAGCTGGAGCAAGGTGTGGGGGGCTGGTTCTTGCACCAAGGAGGGCTCACTGGACTGGGGAAAGAGTTCCTGAACCGAGGGGAGGTCCCTGGACTGACGAATGGGTGGTCCTGGAAAGAGAGGAGGAGTCCCTAGACCGAGGGGCTGTCCCTGAAGCGAAAGGGTGTTCGTGAACCGAAGACGGGGGTGTCCCCGCACCTAGGAGGGGGTCCCTGAGATGAGGGGGTGCCTCTGCACCGGCGGATGGGGGCACCCTGCTCCCTCAGTGCCCGCACCAAACATGGCGCCAGCATCGCACATGGCGCCCGAACCAAACATGGCGCCCGGGGCGTCAGTCCCGCCCCCGGAGCGAAGGCCTCTGCCCTCAGCAAAGATGGCGGCGCGGCCCCTCTCCTCCCCGGCCGGCTCGGCGAAGCCGCAGACGCGCTGTGGACCGGCCCGGCTTTCCACCTCTCCCGGCAGCCCTGCCGGGCCCGTCCCGCCCCGCCTCCGGCGCTGTCTGCAGCGGCAGCGCGGTGCCCCGGCCCCGCCGCGGTGCGGCCTCTGTCGCCATGGCGATGGCCTCCGCAGCCAACCGCGCGCCGCTTCCGGTGACGTCAGCGCCGACACGTGGATTCAAGATGGCGGCGGGGATGGTGAGTGCGGCCCGGTCGGGCTCGAGCTCAGCGCTGCCCGAGCCCCAACCCCGCTAGCCCCGGCCTGAGCTCCGCGCTCGCTGGGCACCGGCCTCGCCAGCCCCGCCCTCCCCCAGCCCTGGCCCCACCGGCCCCCATCCGCCGGCGCCGCGCTCCCCGGCCCGCGTGCCGCCGTGCAGAGCGGTGTCCGGGCGAGGGGGACGCGCAGCCGGGCCGGGGGCTGCCGGGCCCCCCGAGCTGTCGGGAGCAGCAGCTGTCCCTCCCTTCCCCGCGGCTCTCCCGAGGGAACCCGGGCCCCATCCAGGCGCGGAGGCTGCGGGGCATTCTCAGCCATCACCGAGCCGCTCGGCCTCCCCGCGTCTCCATCCTGGAGTTATTCCCCAAATCTCTGGAGAGCTGGTGTTTCTGGTGGGAATTTGCTGAGGCGGGCGAGCATCGGCATCGGTGCCATTCACGGAGGAGAAAATGCGCTGTCCTGATGTTCGCCGTCTTGTAAGAGAAAAGTGGCTTTTCCTCCCTGCTTCCACAGGATATTTCCTTGATGTGCAGGATATTTCCTTGATACTGTGCCAGAGGAATAAGCGATGGTTCAGGGGCGCTGCTGGCCGGGAAGGGGGATGTGGGGTCACTCGTATAGTGTAAAGATTGGCAGCAAATGGGAGGGAGACTGGAGAAGCGAAGGTTTTCATTTATTTTCCTTTAAGCATTTCCACACTTCACCGGCTCCTCTCAGGCAGGGGAGAGGAAGCACCTGAGCGACTTTGAGAACTTTGGTCCTGCTGAGAATTCTCTCGCTGTCTTCTCTGCTGTGGGAGGCAGAGAGGACTGCTGACGGCTGTTCTCCTGTTGAAGGGGCTCTCCCGAATCAATGCAGCGCTTGTCTCCTTGTAAAAGGCTGCCAGAGGCTCCTCTGAGCGTGGGGCTGAGCTGGGCAGGGATGCAGTAAAGATAAGCTTGGCCAAGTAGTTGTTAAGAACATTGAGCAAGGAGGGGGGAAGCGTCGGGCTGGTACCTTGAGGGCATGGCGAGGGGGCACCAGTAACACTGTGCGTGTCTGCCAGCGTGCTTGAGGCTGGAATAAATACTGAACATGGGAGAGAGCTTTGGTTTGCTTGCTTACACGTGGATTTATTTCCTCTCATGATTTAGTGGGTTCTGGCTTCCCTCTCTGTCACCATATTAAGCAGTTTGGCCAAGGTGAACAGGATTTTGGAGCTGTGTGAGCCTGCTGGGATGCACGGATTTGCACAGGCTGTGTTTGCTCGGTTTCTCCTTGAAACTGTCTTTGAGAGGTAAAAGCTCTTAGTGAGGGGTGTTCAATGGCTCCTTCCCTCTGTGGAAAAGACAGTGCCCATCATCTCGCTTGTATGATGTCCGTCATTGTGGCTTCCTGCTTCCTTTTCCTGCTGTTCAGCGAATCCCATATTGTGCTCCTCAGTTCATACGTGGGTTGTGAATCCGTGAGATCCAAACCAGCCCTGATGCGGTACCAGCCTTGCTAAAATGCAGATCATGTGTAGTTGCTGCTGCTGGAGGGCTTCCTCGTGCTGTCAGTCTGTAGGAAACTCGTGCTGGTGACCTGTGCAAGGATGTGCTGGAGGCAAATGCTGCCTCTGGGCCCGTGGGGTTCCACTGGAGCCTGTTGGTAGGGTGTCACAGGGAAGAGCTGCTTGTCCACTTCCTTGAAATAAACGTCGGGTTTCGGACTCTGCACTGGTGGATTTGAGGACCATGATATGAGGTTCAACAAGGCCAGGTGGTGGGTTTTACACTTTGATAACAATAACCCCTATGCAGTGCTCCAGGCTTGGGGAAGAGTGGCGGGAAAGCTGCTTGATGGAAAAGGGCCTGAGCGTGCTGGTCGGCAATGACTGAACATGAGCCAGCAGTGGCTTGGGTGACCAAGAAAAGCTATCGGTGGCCTGGCTTGGATCAGCCGTAGTGTGGCCAGCAGGAGCAGGGAAGGGATTGTCCCCCTGGGCTCTGCACTGATGAGGCCACACCTCGAATCCTGGGTTCGGTTTTGGACCTCTCACTGCAAAAAAAAGATTGAGGGACTGGAGTGCATCTGGAAAAGGGAAAGGAACTGGGGAAGGGGCTGGAGAACAGGGGTTCTGGGAGCAGCTGAGGGACCTGCGGCTGTTTAATCTGGACAAGAGGAGCCTGAGAAGAGACCTCAAGGCTCTCTACAACTTTTGGAAAGGAGGCTGTGGTGAGGTGGATGCTGGTCTCTTCTGCCAAGTAACAAGGGATAGGATGAGAGGAAACAGCCTCTAGTTGTGCCAGGGGAGGTTTAAACTGGATATTAGGAAAAATTCCTTCACAGAAAGCGTTCTCAAGCACTGGCAGAGGCTGCCCAGGACAGTGGTGTAGCCCCCAACCCTACAGGGGCTCAAAATACAAGACAAGGTGCTCAGGGATGGTTTAGTAGTGAATAGATACAGTTGGACTTGATTTCTTTTCCAACCAGGTGATTCTAGAATTCTATAAGCCACAGGGAGAGATGGAGAGGGGAAGAAGGAGAGAGGAACGGGGAGAGGGAGGAAGATCACTTCTGTCATTTCTGTCATATCCTTCCAAGGGTCTTTCATTAGTGTGTTTCTGTGTGTGTACATGCAGGAAAATAACGAGGTGTACTTAATCCACATGGATTTTGTCCACGTGCAGTTGGGTCTTTCTTCATCTGGGGCTGGGCGTATTTGTTGTGCCGCTTGTTGCAGCACTTTAGCATTTCCTGGCACCTGGGATAAAGGGTTGACATCCGAGAGATCACTTTGTGCACATGTTTTTGGAATATCCATAGTTGGTAAAAGCAGGAAGGTGGTGTCTGCGGGAAGCCCATGCCTCACCAGCGCTCTGTGACCAAACTCCATCCTGTAGGTTCTGGCCTTGCCTAGAAGATAACTTCCCTTGCAGACATCTCCAAAACGCGATGGTTGCCTGGCCAGGCCCATCAGATGCAGATGTTTCAATGTTTGCCCGTGCTGTCATTGCAAAGCTGCTGCCTTCATTTGGAGAAAATGAAGCAAATGAAAGCACATCTGTCTGACAAGAAAGGAGCCTGCACTAGGCAATTTTTTCACGTTTCACCTGCAGAGCTCCCTCCACCTGTGCATAGCAGCGCTCCCATTCCATGCTACCAAATGCTTTTCCTTGGCAAGGCTTTCGACAGCCCCCCTCTTGTCTCTTCTGTTGCCTGGTGCTGCCTGAGTCATCATCATCTGTATGCAAAGAGCCTGATTTCTGCCAAAGGTGTCATCAGAAACTTCATCTTCATCAGGCCAGCCTGTTTGCTGAGTGCCTTCTGAAGCTCAGTCCCAGGCTTGGCACCTCGCAAGCTCTTTGGGGCCGGGATTGTACAACTGGGATCTGGGGTTTTTTTAAGTAGCATTGTGATTTGTCTGAGACTCCAGTGGCAAACAAAGCGAGGGAATTGCTACAGGTCACTGGCTGCTCTGGAGCACAAAATGGGACAAGGGTGCGTTTTCCTTCTGGTGCTTCTCCTGCCTAGGAGAGCTCTTCCTGCTCTGGGGGGTCACAGAGCTCCCTTACAAGATCAGAGAGGGCAAAATTTAGTGACATCCAGAGGGACATGGATAGGCTGGAGAGGTGAGCCTGTGTGTACCTTATGAATTTTGACAAGTGCAAGGCCCTGCACCTGGGTCAGGGAAATCCCAAGCACAAACACAGACTGGATGGAGGATGGATTGGGAGCAGCCCTGAGAAGGACTTGGGGTGTCCACATCAGCTGGCAATGTGTGCTCACAGCTCAGAAAGCCAAACCATGTCCTGGGCTGCATCCAAAGCAGTGGAGCCAGCAGGGCGAGGGAGGGGATTGTTCCCCTCTGCTGTGCTCTGGTGAGACCCCACCTGGAGCCCTACATCCAGTTCAAGAGTCCTCAGCGCAGAAGGGACCTGGAGCAGTTGGAGCAAGTCCAGAGGAGGCCACAGAGATGATCTGGGGGCTGGAGCACCTCCTTTACAAGGACAGGCTTGAGAGAGCTGGGGTTGTCCCAAACCAGACTGCGGGGTTTATGATGTTTTCCACTGGTGGTGTACACACAGGGAGTGTAGGAGCATGAGCTGAAGCTGGTGATACAATGAGATTACAGCAGAGCTGATATTCTAATCCGGTCAAGCTGCTCCTGTCTAATACTCTTTAAAGCTCGATTTTCATTTCACAGCCTGACCGAGGGACTGTGGGAGTGACAAAGTCCATTAAAGGGTTTGCTGCCACTGCTGGAGTGTGGGCCTGGTTTGTGTTGGAGCCCGCTGGAGCCCTGTGGAGCTGAAAAAGGGGTGCAGAATTTTTTGCCGTTTTACTGAGCTGTATTGTGGCCCAGAGGGGTGAGGAAAGAGGAGTGGAATAGGAGGGAGTGGTGATATGAGCATCCCTTTGTGGTTGGTTTGGTGTCAAACTGTGCCCTACACTGACCACGGCAGGCAGCAGCGTGTGAGCATTGGTTGGTAAGCACCTGCAGGGTAACTCCTGGCATGCAGAGCCGACAGAAATCCAGTGCCACGGCTATGACTTTTCATGGATCTCATGGATCATGTGATCCATGGACCTTTCTGGGTGGGTGTTACCTAGGTGGGAGCAGGGAAAGCCTGCGAGATGAGGTGTATTACAGATAAGTGCATTTTGTTGTGGCTGAGCGCAGCCGATATTTTCCTCATTGTGGATAAAGAGACCGAGGTGCACAATGTGGAAAGGGCCTTGGTGTGAGTCACAAAACAAAGTTAAGAACAGCTTCTCTCTATTCAATTTGTGTTTAATCACCTGCCTGCACAGCCTTTCTCGCGTCCAGGATGAACACTTGCGGTGTGGTTGCCCATCCCTCCTATTGTTCCCATGTTCTTGCTGGATTCTAATGTCCCTTTTCTTGCAGGAAAGGCTCAGACATGTGCTGGTCCTGCTGGCATTGCTGCACAGTACAGACTCTTTCTATGTACCTGGTGTGGCTCCTATCAACTTCCACCGCAATGATCCTGTAGAAATAAAGGTATGATGGGCTCAGATGGAGTCATTAGTCTGTTTGCTTTGGGTGTGCTTGTGGATTGTTTTTCCTGTTCTTCATATCATAGCAGCTAAGTGGACTTGAAGGTTAGATCTGGGGATCCCCAGATTTTGGGGGCAGATACTTTCTCTTTTTCACATTGCTGCAGGGCACATCATTGCAGCAGCCCTTGGGTGGTTACTGTTGTCATCTTACCCTGCAGTTCTCCACATGATTGCTTACTCCTGATCTCTTCTACCAAATTCCTGCAGCAATTGCACCAGAGTCCTCACGATGTGGCTCTGTTTGGGAAAGGAGCTCTCTTTCCCACTGTAGCTGTGAAGTGGATTTGAGTCTTCAGCATTAAATTGAATCCCAGTGTGTATTGAGGATGGGCCTGTCAGTGGTAGGTGGAAGGTGGAACAAAGGGGTTTGAATCAGACTTTTCACTTTCCTACCCAGTTTGCATGTCCTACCCAGTTGTGTCTTCAGGTCAAGTGAAATCCTTGATAAGCCCTTTCTAAGTGCAGATGGTTGTCCTTGAGTGCTGCAAATTGTACAGCCCAGCCTTGCTGAAGAGCTGTTCCTGTGCAGTGTTGCTGATAGCGAAGGATGGAACTGCTTCACCCCTACAGGAGGCAGCCAGGCGTTGTTTCGAGACAGCAATTTATAGCCCATTTCATTTATTTTTTCTAAAGCTGTGGCCTCTGTCTCAGCAAAATCCAGCACCCTCTGGGGTTGCTGAGGTTGGCTGCTCCCACGGGAAGCACTACATAGTTGTCTCTTTGGCCACAGGCTGCCAGACGTAGGCTATTTTTAAGCAAATGGGACTTGCCTGTGGCTACAGTAAGCTTCCCAGAAGAAGGAGGTATTGGAGTGGCTGCTCTCAAAGGGATTTCATGAGCCAAATGCTTCCTCAAGTGATAAGGCACAGCGTGCTTCCAATAAATAAGCTTGGCTGCATATCCAAACTCTTCTGTTTTTCTATGGGCTTGGCTGGCGTGGGATGTCTCTGTGCTTCCCTTCTGCCGCCCCATTTGTGGGAACTCGCCAGAAATGTTTGGGGTTTGTCACCATCCAGTGTCTTCCTGCTCTGATGGCTCCCTGGCTTTCCTCACGGAGGTGACCACTGCTGACCTACTCATGTCAGCGGGCGCCAGACCTCAAGGTCCAGGGTGACATCAGAATTTTTGAGGAAATTACTGCAGTTCTGGATGAAATGTGGTGACTCCTGGATCTCTTTTGGCTCTTTATTGTTTCTTTAGGGCTCCACCGAGTCATAAAGTTGTGAAACTAATCCACTATGTGTCTTTCTTCAAGTGTTTCTCTGTTGGTGAATGAATTGCTACTCAGTGGTAGTGTAGGAATGTACAGCTAGGAATTGTGCAAAAGGAAACAAGGCTGGAGCTCTCCCAGGAGCTTCTGTCTCCTTTTGTTTTATGTTTTATGTTTAACAGCTCCCCCAAGCGAGCTTTATGGGAGGTTCCTTGCTATAAGCTTCAGCTTCTGGTTGGATAAGGAAACTGAGTTCTTCCATGGGGATAATCCTTCCATTCTTTCTCCAGGCTGTGAAACTCACCAGTTCACGAACCCAGCTACCGTACGAGTACTACTCCTTGCCCTTCTGCCACCCCGACAAGATAACGTACAAGGCTGAGAACCTGGGTGCGTATCTGCTTAACAGCACATTGCCTGGCAGCGAGCGGGCTGCTACTTGTGAGCTGTGTGAGAGCGTGCTTCCAGGAGGAAAAGCCATTGCAAATGCTGTCTTTAATGAACTCTTTGTGGAGAGCCTGCTTCCTCTAATTTGTGATGTACTGGCTGTTTGCAAATGAACATGTCCATATATTGGAACGAAGAAATACCTTTCCTGAAGAAGAGCATGTAGCCTGCCTCATGAGTAGGTTCATAGAATCATAGAATGGTTTGAGTTGGAAGGGACCTCATAGCCCATCCAGTGCCACCCCCTGCCATGGGCAGGGACACCTTCCACTGGATCAGGGTGCTCAAAGCCCCATCCAACTTGCCCTTGAGCACCTCCAGGGAGGGGGCAGACACAACTTCTCTGGGCAACCTGGGCCAATGCCTCCCTGTCTTCACAGGAAAACATTTCTTCCTCAGATCTCATCTCAATCTTCCCTCTTTCAGCTTCAAACCACACCCCCTTGTCCTATCCCTGCACCCCTGCCCCTTCCCAACTTTCCTGGAGCCCCTTTCAGCATTGGAAGGCTGTTCTAAGGTCTTCCCAGAGCCTTCTCTTCTCCAGACTGAACAGCCTGTCCTCGTACAGGAGGTGCTCCAGCCCTTGGAGCTTAATACTTCCAACAGAAGTTGGAAGTAAGCTCAAGTAGAAGTAAGTAGAAGTAAGCTCAAGTAGAGCTTAATACTTCCAACAGAATAGCTAAACCGTCCTTCAGTCTTATCCCTGCATCTGTGGTAGCAAAGGAGACTTCCTATTGTCATTGCAGCTGTAGAGTGTGGTGCCAGCCCCGTGACATGGTCAGTGGTGAGAAGCCTGGCACTCTTCAACCCTGCCCTTTTTTTCCTGTTTTCCAGGTGAGGTTCTTCGGGGGGACCGAATTGTAAATACACCTTTCCAGGTTTCAATGAACGTGGAGAAGAAATGTGAAGTGCTGTGCAACCTTCCCAATAAGGCGGTCACTCTGACAGTGGAGCAGAGCAAGCTGATAGCCGAGCGGATCAGGGAGGACTACTATGTCCACCTGTGAGTCATCCCCAGCGTGGGTTTGTGTCAGTCGGGATTCTGTGTTGTGAACAAATGTGATCTGAAATCTGTGTTTTCAGCATTGCTGATAACCTCCCTGTGGCAACACGGCTGGAGTTTTATTCCAATCGTGAGGAAGAGGAGAAGAAGAAGGAGAAGGATGTGCAGTTCGAGCATGGATACAGGCTTGGGTTTATGGACGGTAACAAGGTAGAGAATCCAGATGCTGTCTGAGGGGTGTCCAGAGGAGCTCTGGGCGTCAGAAGGTTTCAGAAGTCTACCAGAGAGTGTTGGGATTTGGAGTGCAACCAGAAAGTTTTAATAAGAGTGGAAATATGGGAGAGGTTTCTTACTGGAAGAAGGGGGTGGGTGCTGAACTGTTGGCAAGATAGCCGGAGCTGTGGCTTTGACCCGCTGTCTAATGTTGAGTAGCCTTGTGCAGTAGGTTCCCGTCTGTAGGACAGAGGCAACATGCCCCAAAGGCCGGCTCATCTTTAACAGCCGTAGAGCATTTTGTATTGAAAACAATCAAGTCTACTGGAGGAGAATCTGCTTGGGGTTGCAAGTGGAAATGTAGCCTGTGTATTGCTGCAAATATGTTCTGTGCTTGTGTGCCCTGTGTTTAGGTGTTTGACTTAGCAGGCCCATCCATTTCTCATAGTCCAGTGCAGAGTTGCAGATGCAGCTCTGATCACTTCAGCCTGTTTTTATGGTGAAATGGCCCTGCTGTGCTGACCTGGGGTCACTGTGCTTTATTCAGCTAACAGGGGAGGTAAGGGCCCTCTGAAAGAGCCAGCTGTGGACAGCTGTGGGTCCCAAGAGGCTGGGTAATGTCTGGCTGACCAGTAAAAGCTGGCAGGAAACTCAAGCTTATAGCTACTGAGGTCTTTCCAACCTGAAACTGCCCCAAAATACATGTTTGAGATGTGAGATACAATATTTTCAGACAAAAAATAACCTCAAACACTGTCTCTGATGCTTGGAGTGGCTGAGGTGTTACCTTGTCAACCTCTCTGTTATCTCCTTTTGTTGTTTTAGCCTTGGAAGGTCTTAGCCTGGTCTTGCCCTGTAGCACAATGCATCTGGGAGCAGTCGGAGCCTGTAGTTTTCTGCACTGGAGCTGCTTTGTGCAGTCGTTGCTTCTGAACTTTGCCTTTTCCTCTCTGTGGGTGCTAACTTTTTCTTTCATATCAATCTGTTTTAGTTCTACCTGCACAACCACCTCTCCTTCATCCTTTACTACCACAGAGAGGATGTGGAAGAGAACCAGGAGCCGACCTACAGGGTTGTGCGCTTTGAAGTCATTCCCCAAAGTATCAAACTGGAAGGTAAGAGGCTCTTGAGGAGGGGACAAAGGAAAAGAAGCTCTTCTAGGGCCACGAGTCGAACAGCTCTCATATCAGGGTGCCAGTAGTTGGTTCTGTTATGGTACAACAGTGAGGGAGTCTGAATTATAAGAGCAGTAAACCCCTTTGTTATTAAGGAAGGACCAAAAATAGAGATCCTTGAAATGCAATCCCTGGAAAAGTAATTCCTATAAAATTTTGGAGTCTGAGGTTTGTGTCTGTGTCACCTAGCATGAAGTCTGCGTAACATCTAGTTCTTATTGTGGCCCAGATCTCCTTCTGGGACACTGTGTGCTAGGACAGAGACCTGTGGGATGTTTGGAACTGTTCTAGAGAGATTGAATATAAAAATGTTGGTTAGAGGGAGAGCGCTCCCACCCCAGTGAGCCCAACGGCTGTCTTGAAGGGAGGTTGCTCATCACGTGGATCACCTTGAGCAGTTCTCCTGGCAGCAGCAGGCTCTGCTGGAGAGGTCATCTTTCTCAGTGTATCATGTGGAAGAGAGGTTTTGTTCATGGTCTCTGTAACTTCAGAGCCTCTGGCTTTTATTCTTCTGGTTAAGGAAATCCCTCAGCATAGCTTTCCTTAAAGATTGTTAATGGTGTTCCACTTCTACTGGCAGAATAATTTCGCAATCTGCAGAGCGGATTAGAAGGGAATGAGAGCTTTCGCTGTGGTATTTGGAGTAACTGCACCTGGTGCCTTGAGGGGCCCGGGGCCAGGACGGTTGGTGGGAGAGGATCCTGAGGGAATGGCTGACCTGGTGTGTGTCATGTTTTCCCTCACAGACTTGAAGGCTGATGAGAAGAGTATGTGCACCCTGCCTGAAGCTACGGGCTCTGCCCCTCAGGAAATAGATCCTTCTAAAGAGAACCAGTTGCTCTTCACCTACTCTGTCCACTGGGAGGTGAGGGAAGCTGACTGGCAGTTGGTGCTGCAAGTGTCTGTCACAGTGGTATTGTGGAAGACATTGGCAAGACACTGGTATGGGAAGAGCTTTGCTGTTCTTTCAGGAGAGTGACATTAAGTGGGCTTCCCGCTGGGACACCTACCTGACCATGAGTGACGTACAGATCCATTGGTTTTCTATCATTAACTCGGTTGTGGTCGTCTTTTTCCTTTCAGGTGAGTGTGGGGTGAAGAAAGCTTTGCAATTAGCACCCTGATCCAGTAGAAGGTGTCCCTGCCCATGGCAGGGGGTTGGAACTGGATGGGCTTTGAGATCTCTTCCCACCCAAAGCATTCTATGATTCTATGATTAATCTGCAGCGAACTTTCTCTAAGCCTCAGCTATGAGTGGTTTGATGAGGGTGACCACTTCTGAGCCTGGTCAGAAGGGGCAGGAAACCAACACTGGCACATAAAACCTCCAGGTTCAGGCAGCACCACATGGAGTCAGGCTGTCACCCACTTCTGCTCTCTGACTGGGGTAGCTGGGGGAGTAGAATGTGGTCAATGCATGCCTCGCATGTCTGTATTTAAAGAAAAAAAGCCACAGGAAAGCCACAGTGTCCCATTCCTGCTAGAATACTGCTTTTCCCACTCCTTGAGGCTTTGTTTCTGCCTTTCCTCAAAGCAGGGAGAGGTGGCTAATGACTCAGGGGCTCTGCTCTGAGCCAGAACTGTAAGTTAGTGGGAGTCATGTAGTTGCACAACATGAGGGCAGCACAGCCATGTAGAAGCCTCTGAGCTCAACTCGGTTTGTGCTTGTTTCTAGGTATTCTCAGCATGATCATCATCCGGACTCTCCGGAAGGACATTGCCAACTACAACAAGGAAGACGACATTGTATGTTTGTGTTCTCGGGGCTGGGATTGGAGAGGGAGGGAAGCAGAGATGAGAAGGGATCTGGCCTGAAGGCTCGGATGTGTTGTCTCTTTCCTTACCCCATTTTGCTTCAAGCTTTGAGGATGGGAGGGGCTGTTCTGTGCACCATGGCAGGTGACTCCAGACCTGAGTGGTGATTGCAGGCAGTTCTGTAAGTGCCCTGTCACTGGCAGTTCAGGACTGAGCTGTTTTAAGCCCAAGAAAGAAAGAAGTTTAGCTAAAGTGATGTAACTGTAGAACTCGATACAGGGAAATGAACCTCTTAGCCTGGCTGTGGCAGGACCTTCATTCCCACCACTATAACATATCAAAATACCTTCTTTTCCTGTTGTTGCTGCAGGAAGATACTATGGAGGAATCTGGTTGGAAACTTGTGCATGGAGATGTCTTCAGGCCTCCGCAGTATCCTATGATCCTCAGCTCTCTCCTAGGTTCTGGAATTCAGCTCTTCTGTATGATCCTGATAGTCATCTGTAAGTGGCCCATGTTGCATGGGGTGACTTAATGAGGAGAGAAACAATGCCCTAAGGCGTTTGTAGCTCCCATTGACATCAGCCTATGTGCACCTTCGCTCCAGTCGAGTAGGGCTTCTCCCTCCTGCAGGATTTGTTGAGGCATTAGGCCTGTGTGCAGCTTCTCAGAGTTCCTGGATAGTGTTTCCCAGCGGAAGGCATCTTCTGGGATTTGGTTGATCTCAGGATATGAGAACTGAGTGACAGTGGGCCAAGGGACAGTGTGTTGCCCTCTGAGCCACCCCTTCTCACATCCTGAGGGGAACAAGGCTAAAGCCTGCTCGGTAGCTTGAGGTCAGAGCTGTGGCTTCCTCTCCTGGCTGGTGCTGGAGGTTGTGGATGTTATGCTTCGAAGGAAATGAAGTCTGTGCAGAAGCAGGGATTCCAGGTGGCTGTGGGACAGCATCCTGGTCAGCACGCGTACCTCTGAGCTGCTGTTCTGTGTCCTTTTATCCCAGTTGTGGCTATGCTGGGGATGCTGTCGCCTTCCAGCCGGGGTGCGTTGATGACTACTGCCTGCTTTCTCTTCATGTTCATGGGGTAGGTGCTTCTCACAACTGTGCTGTCCTGCCCTCCCCTCCACTCCCTCCTCAACCACAGCTGATTGTCTTGGCTTGTTTCTATCCAGGGTTTTTGGTGGGTTCTTTGCTGGCCGCTTGTACCGGACCCTGAAAGGACATCGATGGAAGAAGGGAGCCTTCTGTGTGAGTCGTGTATTCTGTGTTGTGTATCCAGGTTTGTGGGTGGCATGATATGTGGATAAGCTCCACGGGTGTTTGCAAATAGTGGGACACAGTGTGGCTGTACTGTAGAGGTTTGATGTGAACTAAGTCTTTGTGGCTTCACACGAAAGGGTGAACACCAGGGCATGGCCTAGGATAGTCTGAGACCTCCCCACAGCCCATCAGATGCATCTGTGCTGTGACAGAGGGAACGCTTCCTCCGCCTGTGCACTGCCCCAGCGAGGGACTCGCTAGAGAGAATCATTGGGCTGATCACTGACGTGTTGTCTCTTAATCTGTGGTTGCAGACAGCTACCCTGTACCCAGGCGTCGTCTTCGGCATATGCTTTGTCCTGAACTGTTTCATCTGGGGGAAACACTCCTCTGGAGCGGTAGGTGCCACCTTCATCTCAGAGCCTGCTGGGGGGGGAGGAGGGTGACTGGGCTGTCCAGGACTGCCTCGGTTTCACCATGTCCTTCTAAATGTGATTGCCCGTGTAGTGGTTGAGTGGGGAGCAGCACTGGCCACAGACCTCAGGGCAGGTGAGCTGCAGCCTAACTTGAGTGGCTCTCTGTGTGATTTCAGGTGCCTTTCCCTACCATGGTGGCCTTGCTCTGCATGTGGTTTGGCATCTCCTTGCCCTTGGTCTACCTGGGTTACTACTTTGGATTTCGCAAACAGCCCTATGACAATCCTGTCCGGACCAACCAGATTCCCAGGCAGATCCCGGAGCAGAGGTGGTATATGAATAAATTCGTCGGGTGAGTATTGAGTGTCTAGGAACTGCGGTGAGTCCAGCCCCTGTCCCCTCACTCTCCTTGAGCTGCTGAATAACACCTCCTGATGATCTATGGATACAGACGGATGGCAGATTTTTCCTTGGGTCAATCCCATGTCAGAGACAATCTCGGCAGTTCTGATGTTGGATTGCTGCTGATAGAAGTGGCATGTGCTCAACAGTGGGGCAGCTCTGCTGTTCAGTGAGTGAAATGTAGTTCATCTGGAGCTGCAAAGCTCGTTAGAAGCACTCAGCATGGTTCCAGGGGACTTGTCATGGCCAGACAGTCGTGTTGTGGTGCTTACAATCTGTCTTTCCTACTCTACAGGATTCTCATGGCTGGCATCCTGCCCTTTGGAGCTATGTTCATCGAGCTGTTCTTCATCTTCAGTGTAAGCATTTAAACCAATCTCTTCTGAATCTCATTTCTCTCATGCCAAAGCTTTTGAAAGGGAGGGAGCTGCTGCTGGAGGAGCGTGGTGTTCCTGTACTTATGGAAGGAGCTGGCAGGGCCCAACTGAGCCGTTAGGTTGTGTTTCCTGTGAGAGCTGGGCTGCCAGTCTCTTCAGGTTCTTCTTTTGCTGAAGACACTTGGAGGTATCTCTCAGCGCAGGAAGGTTGGAGCAAGTCCCGAAGAGGCCATGGGAATGATCCGAGGGCTGGAGCACCTCCTGTATGAGGACAGGCTGAGAGAGTTGGGGTTGTTTAGACTGGAGAAGAGAAGGCTCTGGGGAGACCGTAGAGCAGCCTCCCAGTACCGAAGGGCTCCAGGAAAGCTGGGGAGGGGCTCTTGATCAGGGAGTGCAGGGACAGGACGAGGGGGAGTGGTTTTAAGCTGAAAGAGGGGAGATTGAGGTGAGATCTTAGGAAGAAATGTTTTCCTGTGAGGGTGGGGAGGCCCTGGCACAGGTGTCCCTGCCCATGGCAGAGGGTTTGGAACTGGATGGGCTCAGAGGTTCTTTCCAACCCAATCCATTCCATGATTGTATGTCTGTGGTCTTCTTGGTGTTTTGAAGGACGGTGGCAAAGGTTAAAGGTTACTGTAATGTTATGTCAAGGAGGGGTCCTGGTCTAAAGTCATTCCCTGAGCCATTCCAGCTGCTGCCCTTTTTTCACCTTCCCATGGACATGGAGGAATTCGCTGTTCTGTCACTCGGAAGGTGGAGGGGAATGAATAAGCTGTCTTTGAGCACCTTTTTAGAACCTGGTTCCTCTGAAGTCACATTGTGAAGTGCCCTGGGTCTGCAGTTCTGGGTGTTTGAGGCTGAGGGGCCCCTCCTTTTCCCTTGGGATAGTTGCTAGACATTCCGCTCGCGTTTACTGATTGATGACGATAGCACAGAAACAGATTTCTGCTGTGTCCTTGTTGCAGGCAATCTGGGAGAACCAGTTCTATTACCTGTTCGGCTTTCTCTTCCTCGTGTTCATCATCCTGGTGGTGTCGTGCTCTCAAATCAGCATTGTCATGGTGTACTTCCAGCTTTGTGCTGAGGTGAGGTTTTTGTGTTGGTTGGTTTGGCAGCTCCTGGAAAAGCACAGGTCATATTATTGCTGCAGCACAGCGGAAGCCTGGTGTGGCCCAGCTTCCCAGGTGTGATAACAGCTCTTGGCTTCTGGTAACCTGAAGCTACTTGATGATCTGCTTGGCTAGGAACTGTGGTTTCATGTCAGAAATGATGCAGGAGTGGGGAATTTTGAGCTGACACCTCTTCCCAAAGAACGTATTTCATTCCACCCATGGACAGGGCCAGAGGTGAGCTGTGTTCCTTCACAGCAGGCACTGTGCTATGGGCCTGGCTTTGCTTCGCTGTGGGACTTTAATTCTCTTTGTTTGGAAACACTTCTGTGACAAAATAGCTCCCCAGCCCCAAATGTTGAAGGAAAATGGATGAGGTTCTCCCTGTCCCAGGAAGGTCACAGCATGGGAAAAGGAAATAATTGGATAATGAAGCTGTTTATTCTGCCAGGATTACCGCTGGTGGTGGAGGACCTTCTTGGTGTCTGGAGGATCTGCCTTTTATGTGCTCATCTATGCCATCTTCTACTTTGTGAACAAGGTATAGTTATTCCTCAGGCACAGAAGCGCCACCTTTCTAGGGGAGATTGTTGCGTTTGGCAAAGGAGATGGCAGGACAGCCAGGTCCTTTCCTTTCCTGTCCTGTGCAGGCCAAGGCCGCTCACCAGCCGGCAGTGCCCACAGCTCTTCCAGAGGGGGAGGGAGACCTCTGCCTGTTGCCTGCACAGCGGTGTTCCCAAACCGCACCTTGCAGGTGGTCATAAAGCGGTTGAGTGGAGGCTTCCCTCTCCTTCACTGTTGAAAACATGACAAAGCCAGCAGCAACATGGGGTGCATTTAAACATGGCATCACCAGCTGGTTGAGGAAGGGGATTGTCTCGCTCTGCTCTGCACTGGTGAGGCCCCACCTCAAATACTGTGTGCAGTTTTGGGTGCCGCAGTATAAAAAGGACATAAAACTACTGGAGAGTGTCCAGAGGAGGCCACAAAGCTGGTGAAGATCCTGGAGGGAAAATCGTATGAGGAGAGGCTGAAGTCACTGGGTCTGTTCAGCCTGGAGAAGAGGAGAATGAGGGGGGACCTCATAGCCATTTACTGTTTCCTCACAAGGGGAAGAGGAGGAGCAGGTGCTGAGCTCTTCTTTCTGTACCCAAGGGAATGGCAGGAAGATGTGCCAGGGCAGGGTTAGGTTGAACATTAGGAAAAGGTTCTTCCTCCAGAGGGTGATGGAGCACTGGAACAGCTCCCCAGGGAAGCAGTCACGGCGCAGAGCCTGACAGTATTCCAGAAGCATTTGGCCAGTGCCCTCAGCCACATGGTGTGAGTGTTGGAGTTGCCCTGTGCAGGGACAGGAGTTGGACTCGATGATCCTTGTGGGTCCCTTCCAAATCAGGTCATTCTATGATTCCATGAATTCTCCCTCTGATAGGGCACAGGCTGTTGTGGGAGCCAACTCCTGTCTCCTTTGTACGTGACTTGGCTTGTTTTTCCCTGCTCTTCTGTTTTAGCTGGATATTGTCGAGTTCATTCCCTCCCTACTATACTTTGGCTACACTGCCCTCATGGTCTTGTCCTTCTGGCTCCTCACCGGCACCATCGGCTTCTATGCAGCCTACATGTTTGTCCGGAAGATCTATGCTGCAGTGAAAATAGACTGAGCATGCATGGACCCAGCAGACACAGATGCCTCAATGCGTGTCCTCCTGGGAGCGAAGGGAACATCTTCTCCCAGCTCTTTTAAGGAAACAAAATCCAGTGGGAGAGTGACAAGAGAAATAAACAACTCCTCAGTTTGGAATGTAACTTTGGCACAGTGTACATGGATTCTGGGCTACTTCTGGGGGGAAGAGGGGTCTGTAGATACCTTACGTTTTAACTTTATTATCCTGTTCCATATTCGAGGGAGGTTTTTTTTAGCAGAGAAATGTCCCTCTGTGTACAAGTCAGCCCCCTTTTTTGCTAATTCATCCTTTTTTTTTTTTTTATGTTGATGACGAATGGATATGAGACAGCAGTGGAAACACTTGTGAAAACGTTTTCTTCCAGCCCCTAGGGTGCTCTAGGATTCAGGGAGACTCTTTGGACAAATATTGGACTGGGTTTCTTTCCTGCCTTTACGTCTTCACAGAAGAGGGAGCTTGACTACGGCAAAATAAATGGAGCCTGCAGGCTTGCCCAGCACAAGCTCTGGAGTCCCAGCTTTGGCATGTTTACAGTTTGATGGAGGTGCCATTTGAAGCCTGGGAAGTGCAATTCTACCCCAAGAGCTGGAGAACTGCAACCCTTGGCATCGCTTCTCCCTCCCTCTGGACAGCACAGTCCGCTTCAGATGCCTTCACTGGAAGGGCTGAGGGAGGGTGTGATTCCCTCTCCATGGAAGGCACAGCCAGCTGCAGCGGGACACAACGTTCAGTGGGAGTGGTGGGATTGTGCTGATGCTGGAATGCTGGACTGGAAGGGTGCGTGAGGGAACGATGGGGGTTTATTCTGTCCATAGCTCTGCTCCAGCCATGTGAGGGAACAGAGCAGGCTTCCTTCCTGGGAAGCTTGCTGGGATTGCACAGAGCCCTGCGGAGAGCAAGGCTGCGTGGCCACTGCTTTTGTGCCAAGCAATCTGACGCCGGATTGGGGCTGGTCTGCTGTGGGGTGCGTGTGGGCCCTGCTGAAGGCACTGGGGACAGTGTGTGGCCCAGGAGACCTCCTGTCACCAGGAAGGGGGCTCGCTGCCCACGCTGCGCTCCGGCTGCTCTCGCTGCTCTCTTCTCCTCCTCTCAGATTCTCTACCTCCAGGGAACAGATCAAGTGTACACCCCACCACTGTATTTTGTTCTCTGCAGAACGGTCCGTGCCCTCCGGCACAGTCAGTGTGGGCTCTGCTGCCACGAGCTCCTCTCCATCACTTGAGGCCTGGCTCTTTTTAGAGGTTAAATTTTTTGTGTTTTGGTCACTTCAATCATGTTTACCAGTAGAAAGGTTCCACGTGGTGGGGAAAGCTCCCTCCATCCCCACATCCAGCCAGATTCAGGCAAGGCTGCAGGAGAGAGGGCATTTTTTGGTGAGACCTATGAAAATTTTACTTCTTGCTGTTGTGAGCAGTCAGGTCTCCAAAGGATCGGCCGCCAGCTGTGACATCATTCCAGCCTGGGGCCGTCCCTGTCAACAGTGCTGATGTGTGCACCCTTGAGGAGGCTTTTTTTAACCCGTGAGGCCCCAGGTCTTTACTGATGGCCATGCCCCCTGTGGGAGGTGCCTTCCTGGGCGGTTTGACCCCACAGTGCCGCAGCTTTCCAGCCTGGCCGGGTAGCTCCTTCAGCCGCCGGTCATGCCAAAGCCTCATCAGCCAGGAATCAAGGATGGAAAAAGGGAGCAGGGTTGTGTGGGCCAGCTGTGCTGTGGAGTCCTGCATCGGTTCTGATGTGAGATCCCTCTCTGATTTTGGTTGATTTGTTTGTTCTATGTTCCCTGCCCCCATGGTGAGGCTCAGCCAGCATTGATTTCTCTCCCTTCCCTGAGGTGTTTTCTCTGTATTCTTTGTAATTTTTAATTAATGTACGTATTCTTTGTGTCCTGTTGTAAATAAATCTGCCATCCTCCTGTTGTCCTGCTCTCCTGGGGTTTCCTAAGCCACCTCTTGGGATTTTCTTTCCATAACACTTAGCCTGTTTGTGGTCTTTGATGCGAGGCTGCAGTCAGGAGCAGAGCTTTGACCTCAGTGCTGTTTTATTAGTGATATTTTTCTCCTAGTAAACTTGACTGAGCAGAAAGTTTCTCCTCATGTGGTGTGTCCTTCAGCTGCCATGGATGGTAATTCAAATGCCACAGGTCAATGCACTCTGATCTGTGTCTCACTGCTGCATGGGGAAGGCTCCCTGCCTCCCCAGATCCAGCCAATTCAGGCAGAGCTGCAGGGGAGAGGGCATTTTTTGGTGAGATCTATGAAAATGTAGTTGTTCTTGTTGTAAGCAGTCAAGTTTCCAATGGACTTGCTGCCAGCGGTGATGGCATTCCAGCCCCTCTCCAACAACTTGAGCAGCTCAGCTCTCAGGTGTGGAATATGTTGTCTGACTCGCATAGCGCTCATGGACGGAGCAGCAGAACTGTAGGGGGTGGTAGGGGATGTTGAGGGGCAGCAGTTGGGAGTGTTGGGCAACTCCTTGGTGCATTAGGGCAACATAGGCGAGAATGCAGTTAAGAGGGATCTGCCCTTTCTTTCCTTCCTCCCACTGCTACTGCGGAGGAGCATGGATGCTGTGGAAGCTGGAGCTGCGTTAACTTCCAGCTTGGCATCCCTGTGTGTCTCTGGGGAGCGCGTGGTGGGAGAGCAGCAGGGTGGACAATTCCCTTCCCTTTCATGTTCTGCCCAGCAGAGCCAGGGCTGTGGGTGCAGCCGAGGCTGGTAATGGATTACCGTGGTGCCAGCGTTTGGGGCTGCCAAGATCAGAGCAGGAGACTTGGAAATCATGGGAATGGTCCCTTCTCGCTTAATAAGGGCAAAGGAAGGCTCCAGCTCCACCAGCAGGACACTGCTCAACTTGCTGTTCAGTTTCAGGCAGACCAGTGCTGCCGTGTCCATGTCCCTCTGCTCCAGGGACAGCACTGCTACAGGAAGGTGCGTTTCACCAGGCCTGCATTGAGTGAAAACTGGGTCACTGTGAAAAGGACCCAGTAAATGTAGCTGTTGCCTTTCAAACTGTGCTCTGAGAGGGAGCCTCCGTGGGCAGGGTGCTCTTGGCCCCTTTCTGTCTCAGGTCACTTCTGCAGCAGCATCAGGCAGCGACAGCAGTGTGCACTTCACTGTGGGGTTCTGGTTCTGCTGTTGCTGTGCGAGGCACAGACCCAGGAAACAGGAGGTGCTGGGGTTGTTTGGGAGGAGGGGGCTGTAGTCACTGGTAATTGTAGTGAAGCCAAGCGACTAGAGCTTTCTGTGTAACCACTACCCTCTTCAACACGGATAACGGTGTGGGCTGCCACTGTACCCACGGTGAGGGGTCCTGTTCTTCCTTTGTGGATCAAATTCTTGAAAGTAACTTAAAAGCCCATGTGGATTTATGTAGGGAACAGGGTCTTTGACTTCCTTATGGTTTTATCTTTACTTAAACCAAACCCCCATTCCCCTCCAAGAAGGCACCCAGGGCAGAGCATTCCCAAACTTTTAACAAACATTATCAAACTGCTTTCCCATTGAACCCCATTTGGGCAGAGCTGAATTGAGTGAGGAACTGTGCATTTCCTAATGGCACTCAATAGTTTTGGAATTTAAAACCCTTGTTTACAGCCTCCCAAACTCTCCATCAAGGGAGGTTTTTCACTCTGTAAAAGTGCTAGAAAGCTTCTTTTCAGGAAACCAACTGGGCTTTGACAATGGGAAGCTTCTGGCTCCAGCAGCTGCGGGGAGCTCAGGCTCCAGGTCTGTCGAGCTCCAGCACAAGAAAGGGGCTGAATTGCAGCCCCAGGCACAGACTACGGAGCTCTGCATCAGAGAGAAAGCCTAAACCCTTTCTCTTACACCCAGGTGTTTGCCGATTTTGGCTCAGCTGCTGCCCCTGCCAGCAGAGCCCCTGCTGGACAGCAGAGCTTGCGCTAGGGCAGCCCTTACCCAGGATGGGGTTCTCGGTGCAACTCCCAACTGCAAAGGCCATTTGGTAGCTTTTAATCCAGCAGCAGCTTTGGAGTTCAGTGTCAGCTCCAGTGAGGTGTCTCGGAACCCTGCACTGGTTTAAATTTCTCTTCTGCTGACAAATGTTACTGCAATTCTGCCTGCCAGAACGGCTGTGGAAAGCAAATCACACATGCAAATAATAGCAAAATGAATTTCATTTATTCTTTGACAGACTACTGGTACGAAAAAGCTGCCTGGCTCTAAGTTCAGCTACCACTGCTACAGGAATCCAGTGCTGACATCTGTGCAGAGTACAATGCGGGCAAAAAGCAAGGAAGCCAAATGTTGGAAACAGAAGGAGTTGTGAGATGGCATTGCATAAATCAGAAGATCCTCGCTTGCTTGAGACAATCAGTTCTGACCATGTTATTTCTCTAAAAAATACCAAACCCTGCAACTGCAGAGCGGGATAAGGCTTGCACACACCTGTAACAGTGCCACACGCTGTCACTCGCAGAGAGAAAATCAACAGGATACAGGCCTGAGGTATTCAGTGACGGTAAACATGATGAGCTGCAACACCCTGCTTACCCTTTCTGTGTTAGAGAAGAAGAAGGCACTCATTGAACTTGGAAAGGCAACGTTTGACAGTGGAGGAGAGGGTGTACTGCATTAACCCAGAGATCATTGCCATGGGACATCGCTGAGGTAAATAAATCTTATATTACATTTTGACACAAAAGTGTTGTCTGCAGCATCGCTGGTTACCCTAACCCAGCTGCTCTATGTTCTGGAGGACAGCGGGTCACTAAGCAGTCAGTCCGGGAGTTACTAAGCTAAATTACAAATCAAATTCCAGAATATAATGGGAGAAGCCTATGGACAAATGGAGCTCAGCCGTGCCGGGCTGTGGGGCCAGTAGCTCAGCAGACGCTGATGGGCGCTGGCTGGACTGGACGTGCGCTGGGGAGGAGGACAGTGTCCAGCCTCACCTACGGAGCTGAGAAACAGAGGTAGATCTTGCATTTTCTAGATTTAGGGAGAGCAATATTGACAGATTTCCTCGTTTATATTGGCCTGCAGTGGTTCCTCCATGCGGAGGTACAGAGATCTGTGTGTTTAGAGTCATAAACAGGCACCAACGTAAAGCAAGATCGACTGCCGAAAGTCACCATCGACAGTGCAAGTGCCCAGGAACAGGAGAGCAGGAGGTGACAGTGGTGAGTGGCTGGCAGCTCCACACCAGGGCAGCCTCCGCCCTCAGCAGGGAGACAATCCACAGGGGAATGTCAGGGTGGGGCAGAGAGCAGGGAAGTGGGACTTTACCTTTGGGAGCCGAGGCTTGAGAAGGACAGAACGAAGGCCAGTAGAACCAAATCCAGAATGGAAAGGTGACTGCAGGCCCAAACCCTCAGCATTTGTTAGAACCATTGTGTTGGGGCGAATGCTTCAGATACACTGCTGGAGTGTACAGGAAGCTGGGACTGACTTTTCCTCCTGATTCCTGGATATTATCACCTTAGGACTGAGGTAAAAATATACCTCTAGAGGCAGCTCCATGGATAAGGCTACTGGCCTCCCATGAACTGCTGTGGTATCCCCCCCTCCTCCCCAAACTCATATTTCGTTCCTTGCCTGAAGGGAACCTGCAGCGTGGTGCCTGCCACCCGGTCTTGGCTGCACCCAGTACCAGAGCGGTCTGTGACACCGGCCCCCAGCTCCTAATCCAGCTTTTCTAAACGCTTTGGTTTCCAGAACAGATGCAGATGCACAATCCATTTGCTGTGGGAAATATATAAAAGGGGTCTATCCATACACCACAAAAAAGCCAAGCTGAGCACCGCTCCGTTCCCTCGGCATGTGGACAGGCAGAGAGAACGCAGGAAGCTGCTGCCTGCAGAGGCTGCAGTGGCCCAAAAAGCAGTGATTCCCAAAAAGCAGTGTGTTTCCCCATGGGGGAAGAACATGATAAGTGAAGAGAAATCAGTGCAACCTGACTTCGTTGTGTAAACAGTGCTCTAGCTACACCAGATACAAACCTGGTGCATCCTGTGCCTCCTATTTCTGTCGTGGCGGAAACAGTTGTGTTGTGTAAACAGTGTTCACTGTGATGAGTTTAACGTTAACGAATGAGGTGACGTCTCTGAATTCGCTATGTAAACGGTTTTGTTGCTTAACACTGATGTGGAGTAAGCGGTGTCTGGTGACGGGATGAGAGGTAGTGGGGAAGGACAGCCCCTTCCCCATTGGCTGCAGACAGAGAGGGTATCCTGACTTCTCCTCCTTCTCCCTGTGGAGGCATTGGCTGTTTTTCCAAAACTGCAGTGTGAGAACATGAAATGGAAGCTGGACTCTTCAAAAGTTTAGCCCGAGATGAGAGAGTCTCAACTCCTTCTCAGGGACAGTTCCTTCCCCAAGAGGAACACAGGTCCAGGATCTCAGGGAAGGTCAGTGCTAAGCGCGGCTCCTGATTCACAGATTAAAAATTAGATAAAATATATCCAGTCTATCAGCTGAAATCTTTCCGCTGTACAAGACTAGAACTTGCACAGGGATCTCTGCTGTTCCAGTCTACAAGTGCTCCCTCCAGAGATCAGAAACCTCCTGTCCAAAACAGCTCTGCAAAGCTTTTGCACCCCAAAGGGAAGTGGGAGTTGTGCGTTTTTAAGGCTCTCCACAAAAGGGTGGCTGAAAGATCTGTTCTCCAGTGCTAATTTCAGCTTATTGGAATGCCTGGTGGAAACGCGGCAGCGTGGTTGTGCTCAAGCTGGAGGTGAAGACAGGGGGCAACGAATGAAGGGGACCAAAGTTCAGTGAGGCCCCAGCTCCAGGAGGTTCTTGAGGTTGATGTTGCAAAGTGGTAAGCAGTGGCTGCGTGTCCCCCTGCGAGTAGCCCATGACCAATCCTCCTGACGACACGGGAGGATTGCAAGGAGGAAGATTGAGGGGGAGGAAGCCAAGAAGATGAGAGAAGTCCATGTTAGCAGCACAGAGAGCCTCTGAAAGGTTAGCAGGGCTCTTGGAAAGCAAAGCCTCGTCCAGGGGGGGTGGCTGAGGCGAAGAGGACTGAGGCTCGCTGGATGAGAGAGACAGGCTGCCAGGGAGGTCTGACAGAAAGCTGTCCACCTCGACTTTGGGTAGTTTCTCAGGCAAATATGAGGTAGATCCAAGCTGATACTTTGGAGGAGGTTGCGGTGGGGAGGAGATGGGGGAAGACGACTCTAGAGGATAGCTCATCCCCATTGGAAGAGAATTAGGAAGCAAAGAGTGGGGCATCCCTGAGCTTGGCATGGTTTGGAGATGCGTGCTGTACATGCCCACGGGCAACACACCAGGGAAGCTCTTCCCACCTATCATGTCTCTGGATGCCATGCACAGGACAGGACTCAGCTCTTCTTTCACTGCGACCGATGAGCTGCAGCTCAGGAGACCCAGCATGTCCACTGGCTCCGTCTTAATCTTCAGCAGTTCCTGGGAGTGGCTTTTCTTCATGTGCCTGGTCAGATGATCCTTCCTCCCGAACCTCTGAGCACAGTACTGGCACAAGAAGTCCTTCCGCCCCGTGTGCACTACCAAGTGTCTCCGCACATCTTTCCGGGTGTAGAAGCGCCTATCACAGTGATCACACGGATGCTTCTTTTCCTTCGCTCCACCAGAAGCCCGCCGAGAATGAGCTTTGAGGTGCTCCAGCAGGACTTGGGTACTTTCGAAGGTCTGGAGGCACACCTTGCAGCTGAGATCACCACTGGCAGCTGCATGCATGGCCAGATGACGCCGGAAGCCCAGTTTCGTGTTGTAATTCTTGCCGCACTCGGGACAGTGGAGGGCCTCCTTGTTAGGATCATGGGTCTGGAGGTGGTTGCGAAGGTGGTCTTTCCGGTGAAACATCTTCTCGCAGTACATGCACTGATGGGGCTTCTGAGCAGAGTGCGTGGCCATGTGCCTTTTGGGAGAAAAGCAGGACAGTTTAGACCAGCGTCCAACCCTGAAGGAAAATCATAGAATCATGGAATGGTTTGGGCTGGAAGGGGCCTCAAAGCCCATCCAGTTCCAACTTCCCTGCCATGGGCAGGGGGACCTCCCACTGGATCAGGGTCCTCAAAGGCCCATCCAACCTGACCTTTGTCCCCAGCAATGGGGCAGCCACAACTTCTCTGGGCAACCTGTGCCAGGGCCTCCCCACCCTCACAGGAAAACATTTCTTCCTACGGTCTCATCTCAACCTCCCTTCTTCAACCAATTTCAAGTTCCCAGTGACCATATGACTTAATTATTCCACATTGTATTTCAGGACACAAGCGGAAACTCCACTTCTTTACGCTAGAACAACTGCTGCCACAGAAACATTCCTGTGACTAAAGTTAGAGGTAGGACTTATAAACCATGAATGCTATTCTGGCTTTTCACTTTGTTTTTTTAATCTCTGAACTTCACTTTCTACTTCAATTTCCTCCTTAGTAAAACAGAAAACACGCTCAGCTCAGGATAAAGTGTTATCTGGAAGGTACTTAATGAGATGCCAAGTATGGTACTGTCTGGAACTTGACTGAAGGTAACATGGGCATTCCCCCTCCTCCACCTTCTCAGAAACCCAAGCAAAACAACACACCGGAGGGGTTTTCCCCTCTCTCCTGTTTGCAGCAGCCCTCAGCAGTTACCTACCGATATAGCTTGTACTTGGAGGCGAAGGCTTTGCCGCAGTGCAGCTGGGGGCAGTTGTACGGCCTCTGCTCCGCGTGAGACAGTGCGTGAGCCCTCAGCTTCTCCACGTGAGTGAAGGGCGTCTCCGATATTTCACAGTGGCATTTTCCCTGACTTTCAGTCTCTTCACCTCTTGATCTGGGGACTAATTTCCAGCCTGTCTCTTCCTCCTCCTGCTTTGCATCTTGAATCCAGTTGGGAACACTGGGAAAGAATGCCGTCATGGCAGGCCTAGTAGAACGTGGCCATGTCAAGCAGAACTCGAGCCTGCAGGTGTCTCGCTGTGGTGGTGTCCTGGTGCAGTTTTCAGTTGGAGTCCTCTGTGACCAAATGGCATTAGCAGTAAAACCTCATCATCTGAAATCAGAGAAGGGCAGTGTTCAGATACTGCTGCTTCCACCCGCACATTCACAGGTGGGAGCATGCCATGATCATTGCAAATGTGTGAAGGTGTCTGTGCTCTGTGTTCACAGACACGGGAACTCCCATCCCTAGAGTCTGTGTCATTCTTCTCTCCTTAACCCCTGTTCCCCGAATAAAATGATGTTAATTCTTTACTGAATTACATCTTTGCAACCATTAAGAGCCCCTGTTGCCCATTACACAAATTTTATCCTGAAACATTGCAGGTAGGTGTCTCTGTAGCTCTTAATACCTCACCTTTCCTGTGTGTTTTGTGGATCTCTTTGCAGCCCTTTTTTTCATGTTCTTCAAAGCTTCTTCTCACTTGAATCATAGAATGGTTTGGGTTGGAAGTGACCATGAATGTCATTCAGTCCAACCCCCATGCAGAAGCAGAGACATCTTTAACTCAATCAGCTTGCTCAGAGCCCCATCCAACCTGACCTTGATCATTGCTCACATGCAATTCCCTTCTAGAGCTGTTCTGAGGAAGCTAAGGCTCTCCATTCATCCGTTCTGCTGCCAGCCTGGTGCAGCAGTACAACCACCTCCTAGCAAACCAATCTGAGCTACCATATACAGGTCGACAGGGTTGGGTAAGAAAACTTGCTAGCAGCAGCCACATCACACCTTTTTCAGGCAAGTGACAGATGCTGTGTCTCTTTGGGGTGTGATTACTCATTGTGTTTTCAATTTTCTACTGCAGGCAAGATTCTGCCTTTCTGTATTAGCAAGTTTGCTACAGTCATGAGCCAGTTTTAATCATTGTTTTTCTTTTACATTCTCATCCATTGGCAATGGAAGCTCAGACTTTGCTGTTCAACGAAGCACACCTGTACGCTCTGCGGCATTTTGGGTGATGAAAATCTACATTAACCTCTCTTAGTGGATTGTTTCTGAGTTGTGTTTGTCTTGTTAGCAAAGCCCTGCAATTCTATATGGTTCTACCAACACCTAAACTGGCAAATGGTGAGGTGAAATACAGACCTCGGAGAAGAGCTCTTTCACCGAATTCAGCTGCCTGAGAAGCTCTTCTTAAAATAGCATCAAACCCTCAAGCTCTTTTTCACTCCATGATTGCTTCAGAGGAGGAACTTCCTGCCTGCGCATCAACATGAGTGCCAGTTGTGGGCAGGATGTGCAACTGCGCGGGAGCCAACCAACCCCCATGAGGAAAGGGCACAGCTGAACGTTGTGAACAGCCAAAACAACAACAACCATAACCATCCCAGGGCTCACACCACCACCAATGGTTCCCTCACGAGGGAAAACACCAGGGAACAGGACAACTTCAAGCAAATATGTGGGTATGAGGTTTGGAAATGTCCCGTAAGAACAGGATTCAGTTTTGTGCAGGCTGAATCTACTCAGACAGAACAGAACAACAATGGAGCAAAACTGCTGAGGTGCCACTCTGGTACCACCCTAGGTCATGCCAGAGCTGCACCAGCCCCTCAGGGTGCAGAGTTCAGTGCTTCCCAGCAGCTCTGCTCTGTTGATATCTCAGATGTAAATATTACACCTCAGTAGGAGATGTGTGCTGGGAAAGGTAAATGCTCTCTACCTCCTGCTTCAGATCTGTGCACACGTTCCAGGAGCCTCTCTCACTTTTGCCAGGCTGCTGCTGCTTTGCCCCTGAACAAGCTCAGCCATCCATGCCACCTTCAACACTACCTGTGAGAAGACAAAGCTTGAGTTTGGCAGTCTTTAATAGTAAAGGTGTATAAACCACCTATCACTTTCAGCACAGAAACTTGACTACAAGTGAAGAATGGTAATGGCTGTAAGTGCTTATGGCAAAATTCCACCGACTTTCCTTTAAAATTCATAGAATCATACAACAGTTTGGGTGGGATGGAACCTTAAAGATCATCCAGTTCCAACTCCCCCGCCATGGTCAGGGACACCTCCCACCAGACCAGGTTGCTCAAGACCCCATCCAACCTGGGCATCCACAGCTTCCCTGGGGAACCTGTGCCAGGGCCTCCCCACCCTCATCATGAAGAATTTCTTCCTAATGTCTAATCTAAATTCTTCCCCCTTGTTCTACCACTCCAGGTTCTTGTAAAAAGTCTCTCTCCATCTTTCCTGGAGCCCCTTCAGGTACTGGAAGGCCACTATGAGATCCTCGTGGAGCTTTATCTTCCCCAGGCTGAACAATCCCAACTCTCCCAGCCTGTCCTCATAGCTGAGGTGCTCCAGCCCTTGGATCATCTTAACAGCCTCCTCTAGACCTGCTCCAACAGTTCCACATCCTTCTTATGTTGGGAATTCTCAGGTTCTAACAAGAAAAAGGACTGTACCTATAGGGTCTACTTCTAAAGCTAAATGTGCGTCCTAAGATACCCTGGCAGCTGTGAAACAAGAGAAGACAAACAAGAGGAGGGTCTGGCAGAGCAGCAGTGGAAGGTCACAGAACAGTTCCTGACCGGCTAAAAAAACTCCCTGCCCTATCTGAATACTGGCAGGTTTTGAACACTCCGCTAGTTTTCATTTCCCAAAATGCATTTCTACCATGCTCCCTGCCAACTCTGCCGCTGCAGAGAACAACTCCCTCTGTGTGGAAAGGCTTCACCTCACTTCCTCAGAGAGCACCTTGTGCCTCACAGCATTGGTGCCAGCGCTGGGAGATCCGGTTATCTTACGAAGTTTTGTGCTAGCACTGGAAAAGTTTGTGTAGTGTCTACAGCTCTGGCAACCTGCATAGAAACCTGTTACAGGAGACCCCATCACCAGTGTTTCTCTGCTCAGAGGTTTGGAGCCAGGCAGGGTGAACACAGAACTGGGAAATGATCTGACCATCCACAAGCTGGATTCCCACAGGCTGCCAACTTCTATGAACCATTTCCTGACTACAGTCACTTGGGTCTGTGCAAATCCAAGATAGAAAAGCCTATATGCACTGTTGGACATGTGCTATGTATGCGTTCCCACTCCAGCCTTTGGATTATGACTTTATCTGTCTAAGCACCTCTCTTCCACCCTTCAATTCCCTGACATGACAACAGACAGGACTTTAAAAGCCCAACCCCCTTTCCCTGCACCTCGGGGAAAGCCCCAAACACTGATGGAGCTCCAGCCTGATTCATATATGTTACCAAAAATCAGCTTTTTTTCACCCAGTGTGGCGGTGCTGGGTGCGAACAGTGGGGCTGCTGAGGCGGGGCTGAGCTGCTCCTCTGTGGGGCAACTCAGTCTCCCCCTACCCCAGCAGCTCCGTCATTTGCACGGTGAGGTAAATGGGGTGGATACAGACAGACAGACAGGGTTTCCACAGCACAGCCCTGAGAAGAGGGAAAAGCGAGGGAGAGAGAGGGAAGGGAAGGAGAGGGAGAAAGTAACGGAAGGGGAAGGGAAAAGGAAGGAGAGGGATGAAGAATGAGGAAGGGAGAGGATAAAGGGATAGGGGAAGGGGGGAAAGGAGGGCGAGGGAGGGAGAGAGACAGAGGGAAGGAGGACGAGGGAGGGACCCGGACTACGCCTCCCTGTCCCACAGGAGCCCCCGCCCCGCACTCACCCCGCTTCCCCGGACCCCGCCAAGCGCGGCTGCGGCCCTGGCCCCGCCGGGCCCATTGTGCGGGGCATGCTGGGAGTGACGTCACTTCCGCCACACACAACGCCTCTATGGTGGCGGCTTCCGGGTAGAGCGGCCGCGTCTCAGGGCACGTTGGGAAGGCGCCGCTCCGCCCAGCAGCTATGGCGGGAGTAGCGCTTCTCGTTCTTCTGCTGCTGGCGGCGGGGGGCGGCGCGGAGCCCGCCTGGGACGCGGCCGGTTACCTGCTGTACTGTCCCTGCATGGGTGAGTCCCTGGCCTCAGCCCCGTCCCCGCCGAGCCCCTCTCCCCCCGGGCTTGAGTCTTCCCCTCCCCCGGGCTGAATCCCCCCCTTCCCCGGGCTGAGCCCCCCCAGGGCTGAGCCCTAGTCCCTTCCCTCTCGCAGGGCGCTTCGGGAACCAGGCCGAGCACTTCCTGGGCGCACTGGCCTTCGCCCGCGCCATCAACCGCACGCTTGCTCTGCCGCCGTGGATCGAGTACCGGCACCACCGCCCGCCCTACACCAACGTGAGACCCTATGGGGGGGGGGGGGTGTGCTTTTGCTGGGAGGGTCTGGCGGGAGTGGGGAGTGGGGAGTGGGGGGTGGGGGGTGATCCCAGCGGTCCTGGCAGGCCAGTGAGCTTGGTGGTCCCAGCAATACTAGCAGCCCAGTGATCACGGTGATCCGAGTCAGCCCAGCAATCCCAGCACCTCGGTGATTCTAGCAATTCCAGTGGACCACTGATCCTGGCGATCCCACTGATTCCAGTCAGCCCAATCAGCCTCACAGCCTAGTGATCCCAATGATCCCAGCCGCCCAGTGATTCCAGTGGGGCCAATGATCCTGGTGATCCTAGTAATCCCAGCGGCCACTGTCCCCCCTAGCTACACGTTCCCTTCACGGAGCTCTTCAAGCTGGAGCCGCTGCTGCGCTACCACCGTGTCCTTAGCCTGGAGGATTTTATGGAGAAGCTGGCGCCCACACACTGGCCCCCAGGCGAGCGGGTGGCTTACTGCTTTGAGGCAGCAGCCCGCCGGAGCACCGATGGGAGCACCTGCCCCATGAAGGTAAGAGCCCTGGCATCCTGCTGGAGAACGTCCATCCTGAAGCTGTTTCTTACGGATGGGCGCAGGTTTGTCCTGATGCTGTTCCTGGCTTGCTCGGGTTGGCTTTGGTTTGCACATTTATGAGCTATCCTACCCCAAAGTATTCTAGGTAGATTTCCTTTCTCTGCTAATTGCTGTCCCTTTGTTACCCCTAGGCTGCCATCTCCCGTTCCCACCAGTTGCCTTCCCCGTCTCCCCTTATCTGTGTGCCTCCCGGTTGTCTGTGTTCTGGAGGCCATCAGGCGTAGGATTGTTAGTGTGAGAGATTTTATTCATGGGGAGAGCTGATCCATTGTCAGGCCAAGTCCCCTTGGCCCTTCGCATCTGCGGGCCGCTCCTCTGGTTTTCATGCACACCCTTTAAATCCAGATTGGAGTGCTGGAGTTCACATTCCATTAAGGCAGTGTTTCCATTGGCTCCCTTAACATGTTTGGCCCTCCTTCCTGTGGAGGGGATGCGTGACAGGTAGCTGCGATCCCTTGGCTTTCTCCAGGAGCAAACTCCCCACCTCACGCTCCGGGACCTGCAAGGTCTGCCTTATGAGTGAACCCTTGGCTTTCCCTTGCAGGATGGAAATCCTTTCGGTCCTTTCTGGGATCAGTTCCAGGTGAATTTTGATAAGTCAGAGCTCTTTAAGGGAATGTCCTTCAACCCTGCCTACAAGGACCACTGGATCCAAAGGTATGGACAAGATAGAAAAGTGCTGGCACACTGTGATAGACTAACTCCCAAAACCAGTCACTGTGTAAAGCTGTTGTGTTTGGGAAGGGATCGGAGTGGATCACTAACAACAGAATTGCAAGTGTTAATTCTTTTTCCATGAAATATTGGCTGGGATCCTCCTGTGGGAACGTTCAGCGGGAACTCCATTAGGGCACGTGTGGAGCTGCAGATGCTGTGCGTTATGGGGTGTTCAGAGCTTTCATTCTTTTCCTCTGGAACTCCAATATGCAGTGGTCTCTGTGCAGGATGACACCTGAGAGGTTCATCATGTTCTGGTCTGCTGGGTGTTTTTCCATAGGTTTCCACCGTGGGAGCACCCTGTGCTTGCCTTACCTGGAGCTCCAGCCCAGTTTCCAGTCCTAGAGGAGCACCGGCCCCTCCAGAAGTACATGGTGTGGTCCGAGGGAATGGTTGAGAAAGGAGAAGCTTATATCGATTCTCTGCTGCTCCGGCCATACGTTGGAATCCACCTGCGCATCGGCTCTGACTGGGTATGGCTCCTGGGCAGGGCTGATTGCTGTTAGCCACACGGTTGGTGTGGAAGGAGCTGTCCCAGGGTGGCAGCTGGGTCCTGTCGGTATTCCCTAACTCACTGAGAGTTAGGAATACTGTTGGGATTCCCCTTCTGCACAGGCTGTACTGCTGATGCCAGAGGCAGGGATGTGGGTTTCCTGATGTTCTTGCCATCCAAACGTGGTGTTTCCTCTTTCCTCCTTCCACAGAAAAATGCCTGCAATATGCTGAAGGACGGGACAGCTGGGCCGCACTTCATGGCTTCGCCGCAGTGCGTGGGCTACGACCGGAGCAGAGCCTCTCCGCTCACCATGGACATGTGCCTGCCGGGCCTCCTGGAGATTGAGCGTGCCCTCAGGCTCTGGGTGGGAAAGACGGACGCCAAATCTGTTTACATTGCTACGGATTCAGAGCCATACACAACAGAAATACAGCAGTTCTTCCAGGGAAAGGTGAGTCAGGAACCTCTTTGGGTGGGAGGGTGTTGATAGAAAGCTTCCTTGGATTCTGGCTTACTCCTGACCACGGGCAGCAGAGGGATATCTTATTAACAGGGAAACATGGACACCTTGAAGTGAACTGTGCTTGCAGTCATAGGAATTGTGCCGTAAGCCTCTTCCTTTCCTGGAGGTGCAAGAGGATTATCCTGCACGACTGTGAATTTCTCCTTGAAAGAGACAGCAATTAGTTAAACCAAAGTGATTTTCAGAAAGCTTTTGACATTTATCTATTCCTGAATGAGTTACAGGGTGACTAAAGGCAGAACCCGCTCCCTTTTTGTTGTGTATTCCTGTTTCTAACATTATGCCAAGACATTTGGGTTGCAATGGGAGAGGACTGGATTGATCCACTGCCCTCCTTTTTCTGCAGGTGAAGGTTGTCAGCCTGCAGCCAGAGGTGCCACAGGTGGATTTGTACATCCTTGGCCAGGCTGATCACTTCATCGGGAACTGTGTCTCTTCCTTTACTGCCTTTGTGAAAAGAGAGCGTGACTTGCATGGAAAACCATCCTCATTCTTCGGGATGGACCACCCGCCGAGACTGCGGGATGAATTCTGATGGCACAGGCTCCATGGATTACAGGACTCTGAGCCTGGTGTCTCGCAAGCGATCGCTTGGTGCTAGCGATGCTCTCCTGCCCGCAGAGCTGCAAGGCTCCACGCAGGCGCTGCCAGGCTGCTCTGTGTGACTCCTCCTGTATTTCCAGCGGGAGACAGACCGCAAAGAGACTCTAAATTCTGTAGTTTATAGGACCATGTCTTGTTTTTAGGTGTAGTTGGTGTAGCTCTGCGCTCTCACTGGGATTTCCCCACTGTCCTGAGGAAGCAGCTGCCCAGATCTCCTCCAGTTATTTTCCGTTAAATTTAAACATTACCTGGAGATGTTGGGAAGCTCCTTGTCCAAAGCCAATTGTAAGTTCTGTGTGAGTGCAGAGCGTGTTCAGGAATATCCCAGGGCCTGGAGAGGAGTGCAAGGAAAGGCTCTAGACAAACAACGGGAAGATGTGGGTTTTACCGTATGCTGCTGTTGCCTTCCTGGACCACGTCAGCTCCGTGTCTCTTGTCTCCTTCCCTGCCAAAGGGATGTCACCACTTTGCAGCGGAGTGCCCAGATCCCCAGCAGCACTGGAGAAGCACAACGGGACTGTATTTTAACGCCTCAGCTGTGTGCAGAGCTGGGGAAAGTGTTGACTGGGGTGTGGGCGGTGCGAACCAGTGCAGCTCTGGTGTGACAGAAGACCTTGTAGCAGTAAGGAAAAACAGGAACAACTTTTTCCCAATGAGTGGTTAGAAGAGTGATTGTTTATGAGAGATGGTTGCAAAGGATCTATGTTAGGGAGAGGATGGAGAAGGATGAGCAATATGGAAGGTAGTAAAGGACAGTGAAATTGAAAGAACTGCAGATCAGCTGGGGAATGTAATTATGAAGGTGACAGCTATGCATGGATCTGCTTTCTAGTCCCACATCTGATGATGGTGGACATTGATGCCCTGTTTTGTATCTTACTTGGCATTACAGGCTCCTGTTAGCGTTAAAGCTAACTAAGAGGACACAAAATATTTTTGTACAGAACAATGTGCATTCCTCTTCCTTAAACTTCACAAACTCCACTGTAATTTTCTGACTAATCAGTCTTTGTGCCTTAAATCCCTGAAGGCTCCAGTCCAGTGCATACAGTCTACCTCTGCCTGTGTAGGCACGCTTTCTCTGCCTGCCTTTTCTGATTTTTCAGTTGTCCTTGAGCTGTAACCAGCAATTGTGTTCAAAGACAACCAGAAGTTGGTTATGAACTGTGTTTGAGGATCATGCTGACCATTAACATTTAGAAAGGATGGCGGTTTGCAGAGGGTAGCCAAAAGCTATTAACTTTCTAGTATGTTTCCAGCATCCCGTTTAGGTTGGTTTAATGCCTGACCTAGGCTGCAATTGAGGTTAGTGTTTTGGTTTTCCTTCAAGTTTCAATTCTCCATATGCTGCTCTATTTGAAACATTTGCTTAACATGACTGTCTGGTATGGTTTGATGGTATTTTGCTAGGATTCCTGTGTGTACAGGAGCTAATAAAGGAACTGTCAACTCAGAAAGCCTGTCTTAAAATATAGTCCTACTGGCTTGGGATTAGAAACACAGAAATTCCTTGTCCAAGACTCTTCTGTGGAATTTGTGATGCTATTTCAATTCCTTTTGGTTTCCAGTAACCAACCAACCACTGGGGTCAAGCAGAAGTCAAGGTATAAAAATTCGTCACTGTGAGCCTCCTTTACCTATAAGCTGGCCATATGTTAGAGGAATGGTCTGGACTACAGCAGTCGTTTTATATCTCTTGATGAATGTTTGTATGCATAATTAAAATGTGTGTGTGTTTTTGAATTCTAGCTTGTATTGATTGAATTGGTCTCTGATAATAAACAGTATAAATAAATCAGGTGGGAGTTAAAGCACTGATGTGCTGGATGGGGAGGGGGAATTAAATTCAGTGCAGTGACCTTGAGCAGAATGTAATTTCAAAAGTGCCTTAAATATGCTGATGACAAAATAAGGCTGAGGAAGTTGGAAGGGCAGGAGGGTTGGGGACAGAGGAACAAAACAAACTCATTCAAAATGATTTGGATTTATCAGGATTACAGGCAGATAAGTGGCTTATGCAGTTTATTGTAGGGAAGTGTGAGGTAATGAGGCCAGGGACCAAAAGTAATCAGACTCCAGTCGGAGTGAGAGCAGTGTGGAATACAGATCAGAGCCTGGCGAAAAGGGCACATGCAGCACTGGGGAATGTCTTCTCTAAGGTGAATAGATGTCTTGATGCTTCTTTTCTTACAGAGCTCAGCTCTACAGCTGTGCTCACTGCGGGGCTGAGCAGTGGCTGGTCCTGCTAATGAGGTTCCTGTTCCGCCTGTCAATCCATGGACTGGCTTGTAAGTAACAGCTGGGTTTAAAATAATCTTTCTCACTGAAGATCTTCAAATATAGGTGTACCTCTTTTTGGGAGCAAGCCAAGTAAAGCAAAGAGGAAGATCAAGGGAATATAGTCATGCCAGCATGAATTAGAGGGACAGAGTCAGGCTTTCTCTATTGGTGTAAAAACACTCAGGAATCATTTCATGCTGGTTTGACAAGGCAAAAATTCTTCAGGAGCTATAAGATACATGCCTGCTAGTCACAGATGAATAGAGGAGAATCCAGCTTTTGATGTTACAGGAAACAAGAACTGTAACTGAGCTTCCTAATAGCCCATCACACTGACTTTAGACTAGAAAAATTAGAAAAAAAAAAGTATTGTTTTGGACTAATGAGCACCCTGTTGGGCCACAGTAAAGCAAAGAGAAACTCAGGAATCTTTCCAGTTGGCTAATCTGGAAGTAGATCCCATGGTTTTGAAAGTACTTGTTTTCTTCTGTTTTTCTTTCCTTCTTTTTTAGTTCTAACGTCTATTTTCATTTTTAAAATGTTTCATTTATGTCCTAAATTGTAAGCTTTAGATTTTTCTCAGTTGTGGCCAAGTAGCTTTTGAAACCAAAAGCCGAAATAATAAAAAGAGGGCTCTGCACTGAAGTCTGTTGACGTTCCCGTAGCCTTTTTCATCGTCAGATAACATATTAACCACCCCTGTTTGAAAGTACTTTCTCAAGCTTGACCCCCTCTCTTAAATGTGTTTTTTACACTTTTCACAAAACAAATTAGATATTTGAAAATAAAATCATCCTGTCTTGTCTTTTACTGTTCCAATTTCATTTATATCCAGAAAGTTTCCCAATAGTTGATAATTTCCAGTATCTTAATACCTAAAGCATATCAATAACACACAGACTTCTCTCTCTCGTTTGACTCAGTGCTGCATTAGATGGAAATCCATTATTGTCTAGAAGCCATAGCTACATGTGTTATTTTTCCCATAGGTGAGGAAGGCAGTGAGAAGCTCCAGGGAAAACTGAAATGGGAATGACAGGAACTAAGGCAAGTCACAAACAATAACTCAATCTCGTACCCTAATCTTTGTCATATCAGAATTGAGCCGTGAACAGGGAGTGATGAAAGAATCCTTGGGGAAATAAGAGATGCACTTGGAATTTTTCCTTTTCTGAGTCTCTCTGGGATTTGCTGCCCCATTCAGTGTCCCTGCCTGAGATACTAGGAGCATGCTGGATGCGCTTTGAGATGCGCTCTACCCCCACCAAAAGATTCTTACCTTCCTGTGATCACTTATGTTGTTGTAAGAATAATAATGAAAGAAGGATCACCTCCGTGTTCTAATACCCCATGTTTCTGTTGTCTGTTGGTTCTTCATTCTGGCAAACGGTTAGTGTTAGTTAGAATCTGCGTCCTGTTAATTCTATTATTAGTTTGGGCTGTTGTCACATACTTAGCCAATACCCTCTAGTAATTTTATTTCTTATTCACATGCACACTTAATGTCCTTACTCATTAGACTGAAAAATGTTAACCTTGTCATAGTTAGTGACTGGAAGCAGAAAAGTCCATTTAATTCTCATGGGAACGAATTCTAATTTTCTGCTTGTCAGAAAGTGACACTTTACATATTTTTCTCTTTTTTTTCCACCAGTTTAGTGCTAAATTTAAATGTATGTGTCATAGGAATAGACCTTTTGTCTGTGCTAAACACCCGCAAAAGCCTTAGCCAGTATCCAGCATATGAAACTCTTGACCAATAGGTGCTGCTAGAGCTCATTTAATGCACTGAAGAGAATGAGAAGTTAAGAGATAAGAGGTCATTGCAGAGGGCACATTAGCATTGTATGTCAGAATGCATATTTTTTGCCCCTAGAAAATATGAATGAAAAGCAGTTCATCTGGAATAAAATATCCAATGAAGAAACAAATTATGTTAATCAAGCAGGCTAGTACTAATATTTGTCATTAAGATGTGACACCTTCTACTTAATGTCAAAAACTACTGGGAGCTTTTTGAAAAATGCACTGGTTTGAAGGCAAGTTGTCTGCAGCCATTGAGTTCACTGCTTTATGAAAGGGAATTACTTGTGTCTTGAAAAATAGATGGCATTTATGGCAAAGAGAAATAATCCTCTCACAGATTACAGCTGTTCTTTGCATTGTTGTGCTGATGGTCTTATCAGCGGATATTTTAGAAGATTTTTTTTTTTTAGTATTTCCATAAAGCTGTTGTGAGGAGGACATTGTGTGCTGGGAGCTGGATGTATTTTGAGAAAGAGACACCACTACAAAGCACTTTGAGTCTAAATTGCAAAGATGGATGAAATAAAAATGAGAGATGGTCATTTTGCTTTTTACAGATGGAAATCAAAGCAGGGAAGAGCGACTGTTGTGGCCAAAGTCACCCTGGGATTCCATGGAATTGCATCCTGATCTTTGAAGTCCAATTCCAGTATTTTTACCATGTATTGTCTTTCTGTTCCCTTGCTGCTGAATGTAGATTTAATATGCACCTGTGTAATGAGCCAAACATGTTCTGCATATGTTTAGCCAAATTCTGACATTAGGGACACGAGGCATGCTCTCCCTGGTCTAGTTAGGAGAGCTTTCATAGCTGAATTCAACCCAAGGAGTGCAAACCAGTGTTGTTTTTAAGTTTACAAAATATCCCCCTCTTGGGCTTGAAGTTTGATTTCATCTGCCTGTTTGGTGTTTTGACAAATCTGAGCTTCTCTGTGAGTTCTGGAAAAGAGATAGCAGGCCGGTGGATAATACTTTGCATGGCTGATTGTCTGACCGCTTGTATTGGCTGTGCACCCGATGCTGATAAATGATTAGCATGTAACAAATTAATAAATCAATACCAGAAACAAATAAACCATATTAGAGTGGCCTGTCAAGTCTCTCTGCTTTGGGAGAGGAGACAAGAGTTGTAGGCATTACATTTTTCACTGTACATAAATGTCTCTGGACTACGTCCTATTTTGACATCTCGCAGGTACATACACATGAGATGAATTCTATTCCAGAGGTAATCTGATATGTGCTGAAGAAAACATCTGAAGTTTTTTTGCTTTGCAGATGTTCTTGAGGAGGAGGGTCAGTGGTCAGCACAGTAACTGTGGGCTCAGGAGGAACAAGTTCAATATGCCGTCATCCCTTGTCTTGGTGTCTTGCACTGGAGGGGTTATTCACACTGACTAATTTCAGACAGCTACCTCTGAAGGCTAAAGGTAACACCTTACTGCCCAAGCTCCCTCTGTAGCTTTGTGAAGAAAACAAGGATCTTTAGTCTATCATTTAAAGGTCCTGAATTGTGATTACAGAAGTTTAAAATTAATTCATGTGAATTATCAGTCTTTGCTGACCTTAGTCTCTCTGAGCCATAATCAAGCAACAAACTGAGTTACTGTATTGTCATCAATAGGTTGTTAGAAGGACAAAAACATTTGTGCATCTGGCCTTGGTTTTCAGAAATAAAAAACATGTAAAAGTGCTGTGATACACTCTGGAATACAGCCAATTACTTTCCTTGTAGCAAGATTCAGACAGACAGACAGACAGAGGTGGTTTCTGAATCTGTATGAACACCTCCAAATCCAGAATGGGATTTGGGAGTAAGTAGAGAAAGACTTGACTGATTTTTCCATTCTCCTTACAGAGAAAATGTTTACGTACTTCTGTGTAGTTCCTTGGGCATGATTTATGTATTCTAATAAGTGACAATATATATGTGCATAATTAGACAGGACAATAAAGAAAAGCAGTTGATAAAATTGAATTATGCATAATAAAGCTGTAATTTGATAGAGAAGTCTGTAGTCATCAGGAGCGAAAGTGAAGTTGGCTAGTTTATTAGTATTGTGAGAGACCTGAGCTGGAACTGCAGTCTTATAAGCTTTAATATTTTATGATGTCTTATTGTATTACAAAGAACTTATTTTCTAGCTCTTCATTTCACCCATTTGTGCGCCTTTCATAAAGCAGCAATATCCTGCCCTGCACTCTGATCTTACTGGCTTCCTATCCCTTTAGCGTATTCCTGCTCTGCAGGCCACAGTCAACTGTTGTCTAGGATTAATTTAAGGAGCATTTGTGATTAAATATGATTGTATATCTGAAATGCAGATTTAGGCATTATTTTCTCCTTCTTCAGTCCTTTAAGTGTGAAGTACTGCACAAATGCATTAGGAACATTACAACTGTGATTTATTGGGTATGAAGAAGATTGTTCCCCTCTCCAGTTAAACAGCACTGACCCAAGGTGAACGAGTTAGTCTGGAGCTGTCCACTGCTAACAGTTATCCCATTAAAATGCCTTTTTTCCCTCAGATCTTCTAGATTAAACAAATGGACAAATAACAAGTGAAAAACCTGTTTTGGTCAGAACTATGGTAAGAGCTGGTGAAACTTTTCATTTGCATACAAGTACCTCAAATTATTAAGGACACAGCTTCTAGGAGAACAAAATCATCAGCAGTGCTCCCTGAAAGCCAAGTTATTGTCTGGTTTGCACTGCAACATGCTTCCTTTATCCTGGCACTGTGTCTTTTTAAGAGCTGGTTATGACTCCCCAGAAGTCTACACTAAAGTGAATTTTCCTGCCATACAGATTCGGGCCCATCTCCTGCTGCTCTGTGCTGCAGGGAAGGAGCAGGGGTTGTCAGAGTTCTTACTCCTCCCAGTCCCTGACCCAGCAGCACCATTGCTCATACACCCTCATTTTTCCTGTGATAGCAACAGCACAGCCAGCCTGACTTCTCAGGCCATGCACTTAAGCAAGAAAGGCTATTTTGTTGCCCCTAAGGATTCGTTGCCACAGATTGCTCCCATTTTTGCCTGTGACTGCAGCCAGGAAGGAAATGAGGTGGGGGACAACATCTCTCTGCCCATCCCTCCCTGCTAAGAGATCGTAAATAAGTAGGGTTTGTTCATTAAGCAAATATAATGCTAAGATGGAAGCTGTAATGCACATGATGGGGAGCACAAGCAATTACTACAGCTTTCATTTAAACAAAGAATACCACTGTGCTCTGGCAATAAGAGCATAATGGTTGCTTAATTTTTTCCAGACAGGGACTGTAGGCTCACTGGGTTTTTTTGGGCTCTTGCTTTGCTTTTGTTTTAGCTCCAGCTTTTAAGGATGAGACTGTTGTGTCTGACGCGTGTCAGCAAGCAAAGGACATTCACTAGCGTAGCTGGGTTCATCTTGCTCCCCGGTGAGGAATAAAAGCATTAACCGTCTCTCACTTCAGGAGGAGAAGGGGAGGGGGCTGTTTTCAGCCTGCGAGAAGTGAGAAGGCATTGCCTGGTTTAGGTCAGGCTGGAGCAGAGGGCTGTGTGGGGCTCTCAGCAGGACGGATTAGCTGGGTGTCACACGGCAGCCTGCAGGCATCATTCGGAAAAAGCAAGAGACAGAAGTGCGTGTGTGTCTGCAGGGTGTCGGGGGGGGGGGGGGGGGGGGGGGGGCGAAGGCTGCCACGTCTTGTTTTGGTGCAAGGCTGTTGTCTACAACAATGATCTTTCTGGAAAGCAGTCTCAAAAATGGCTTGAAAAAAAAGGCTTAATCAAGGATGCAGAGAGAGACAATGGCTACTTGTATGCTGCCTATATTAGAACTTAAAATAATGCTGTTAGAGGAGCTGTTAAAAACATTGGCTAACGAGAGTCTTGCCCAGCAGCCCATAATCCCAATCTGGTACCTGCAAGGCCTGATCCTGCAGACAATTGCACCCAGTGAAGCTGGTGTCAGCCAAACCACCTATCTGAAAAAGACACGGGGAGGAGTAAAGAACCATCAGCCCAACATCACCGTGCCTGCTAAACCATGTCCCAAAGTGCCATGGCTACACGGTTTTTGAACATCTCCAGGGAAGGAGACTCCACCACTTCCCTGGGCAACCTCTTCCAATGTTTGACTACTCTTTTGGTAAATAATTTTTTTTTTAATATCCAATCTAAACCTCTGCTGATGCAATTTGAGGCTATTCATTTTGTTATTATTTATTTATTATTAATTTATTGAGGATAATTTCAAATTATGGAGAAATGAAGCAAAAACTTGCTCAGAGTTTTCTTAAGTTTATTACCAGGCCATTAAGAACTTATTATTTACTGAAATAAAAAAAAAAAAAGAAATGCACCACTCTTGCATGAAACATGACTATCTTTTTCTTAGCTATCATTAAAATCCTGAGCTTTTTGTTACTGATACAAGTCAGGAGTAATATAAAAGATATGACAGGTAATTATCCTCCAAGATACTCTCTAAAAAAAAAAAACCACTTTAATGTATTGTACTATAATGTACCTAGCACATAAAATGTAACCTCTTATGCAATTCCAAAGAGTAGGAATTGCTCTTATTCTAAGTGCAGTTTTTTCATATCCGTTTGTCTCTTAAAAAAGAAAAACAAAAAGTACCGAGCAGTAACAACCGGCCTTTGATCTGTAACTTCCTAGGCTGTTGCTAAACACAGTGAATTTTTTGTACTTTTAGAAGGTTTATTGAGGCTATGTAATGATACTTTTGAGATCAATGTACTGATTTAAGAATAATTAAAACATTAAAGGATGGAAAAACCTTACACTGGGGATGAGACATAATGATGTTCTAAGAATACGTTGTCTCACGTGTCCAGCTAGAACTCTGCATGTATAGTAAACCCAGCTGCATTTGCTTAAGTCATAAGGAATTAAATTAATCTGCTGTGTTTACTTATCAGACGGTCTGACCCAATCTCATCCTTTTTCTTTTAACATCTGGTGAATTGCCTCCCTAAATGCTGAGATGCGGTCCAGAAGCTACAGCATTGCACCGTGGCCATCTAAAGCCATGGTGGTTCAGGGATGGTGCAGAGGAAAATGCAGATGCTTCAGAACACTCTTCATGAACACAACCTCCAGTTTCTCTGCAAGCCTTGTGCTATTTGTCCAGTGGCTTATCACCATCCTGGAAAGGGTTCTGGACATTTCATACTCTTGTCAGACCCTGTAAAGCTCAGTGCTCAGATGGGTAAGTGTGTCTTTCTTCAGAGGTGGCAACACTTTATCTTTCTGCACTGAGATGAAATTAATCAGAATCAGCATTTCACTATCATCTAATTGCAACTCTTTACTCTCTCATGCAAAATGCAATTTAAATCAACAATAACCTTTCAACTCTGAGCTCCCAGTAAAACATTTCATATTAATGAAATTATAAGTAGCAAGTGCCAGTTCTAACAGCAGAGAAAAGAGTGCATTGTAAAGGAAAATGCACCAGATTTTTGTCACCTAACTTTGTTGTTTATAAAGTAATTGATTTTGGGAAAGATATTTCTGAGTTCATAGTTCTTCAACTTAAGTACAACTGTTGTTTAAGCCTTCACCACTATTTCATCACACACCCAGGAAAGTAGATGCAGGCACATATCCATGGTGGCAAAAGCTATATGGCTGACCTATTTTCATGTCTTGCTGTGGTGACTGTGATTTACTTTTGTTTTGAAGCATTTTCCCGGTGCACGCACTGAGTTTACTCACACTGTCCTGACCTTGGAGATAGTGACATTTTATGGTATGCAGTGACATTTACTTGCTCAACTTGGCTCCAATAAATAGGTTAATTTCTGCAAATTAAATGCCAAGTTTGAAACATTACAAGGCAATTTAACAATTCTGTATCAGCCTTTTGGAGACACAATTGGGGCAGTCGACTGGGCAGTCCTTTGTCAGTTGCAAATCCAGAACTTCTACACATTTTTTTTTCAGGTATAAGGGGTCAAACTAAAGTGTTGGGAAAATAGTGAGGTGTATAGTTTCATGTATTCTTGAATACTAAAACCCCAACAACTGACAGATTTATGCTCGAGGAATGAGTTAAAATTCTAGACAATACTACCTGCACGTCCCAAACTAGGCTCAATTAAAGTATCTCCTGAAGTAAAGGTGCCTTAAATGATGGAAAGTATAATAAAAAAACCTTACTGTTACTTCAGAGTTAATATCCAGCCATTTGGAATAAGATTCAGAAATGTCCAACTGTAGACGCTGGACAAAGAATCTATTTTGGTTTACAGATTCAAACTATGACTCATGTGGATTTGGATTTCACTTCATACAAACATTTACTGGATACTATGTGCCAGCTTTTGTTCTTTAACAAAACATTTTTTTTAAAAAAAAACAGTGGTCTTGCAGCTCCCCTTTCGTTTGGTCTGAATTCATGTAATTTTGTTGCTACAAAATTACATATTAATCTTTACTATACTTGTTTCTATAAATCAGACAAGAATATGAGGAGCTCCATGTGACCTTACAATAAACTGAAGAACCGTGTGATTAAAATAGAGATACAAACCTGGCAATGACAAGAAAGCCCATTGATTTAAAATATTGTTCTTACAATTACATTTCTTGTTCAAAGAACATGTTATAGTTAGTAGCTAAACTGCAATTTAGCTGAAATTTCCAGAGTCTGATTCCAAGTTATTCTTTATTCTGTTGTTTAAGTAATGTGTCTGAAATTCCTTCTGCTATGTATTCTCATTCTTGAGTGATCTTTCTAAAGGATATGAGTCACTTCTCCATTTCTTGTAAAGAACATGGATAGAGTAAAATATTATTATGTTGTGGGAATTTGGAACTGGATGTAAAAAAAAAAAAAAGGTGGAATGTTGATCATTTATTGGGAAGAAGGAAAGAACAAACTTGCTGCTGACCTACTGCTATGAAAGCCAAGGATTTACTGCTGACTAAAAAAGTACATATTGATGGCTGCAGAATACAAAGGAGACCTTCCAGCAGGATTAAAGAGGGAAATCTTTCCTCTTGAAGGAATAAGGAGTTATAAGGAGCTGCCTGTGTATGTTTCTTGGAGGCTGTTATTTGTTTAAACCATCTCTTAGTTTAAACACATCAGCCAATTAGAACTATATCCTGCAAATAGTTGCTGCAACCGTAAGAGTCTCCTGAGTTTGCAGAAGTCCTGGCAAATCTTCCCTGAGGTAGCTACACCAGTGACTCCCAGTGCAATCACACTTTCACCAGTCCTGGTAGTATAAATACTATTATAAACAAAACTGAAGCAACATAAATACTTTGTAACATATTTGCATTCTGTTCAATTAACTGATAAAAACCTACTTGGATACCAAAACTGAATTGGAGAGTGACTTTGTGTCACTGTGGTGTTTATACACTTTATTTATACGAATTAAACAGCTGCACTGAGAACTACTCACTTATGTGTTTAACTACATGAACTACCTGTAAAGCAAGCACAACACAAAAGACAATGCATTGAATACTTAGGACTTAATTATACTTATAATTTGCCTATTTTTTCCAGCTGCAGTGGACACACACTATGATGAAGCCTGATAATTATCTTTTTTGCAGGTGTTTTTTGTTTGTTTGCTTGTTGTGCTTTTTAATGAGGAAAGCTTTTCTTCCAAGTGCAAGGAGGCAGTTCCATGGCAGCTTCAGCCAATTTAAGTCATGCCTGCTCCTCTTCTCTGCCTCTTCTCATTCTTTTTCTGTACAAGAGATGTTTTTTGTGGTAGCACAAGTAAGTGACGAACTGGGAATGAGTAGCAGGGTAGGACTGTCAGGAACATGGCAGTCTGTATTTATGTTTGCAAAAGTGGTAGTGAAACTGAGTCTGAATGGAGGCTTTCATGGAGAAACAATGATAAAGTTTATTCATGGTTACCTCTATAGTAAACCTGAAGCAGCGTTAACAGCTTGGATGTCACAGATTTAAAAAAAATCAGCAACAAGTAAAATGCTACATTAAAATGTTCACATTTTACCAGAACAATTGTGAATGTTTGAGTAAATAATTTTCGAAGCATAGATTTTTAATAGTCCAGTGGTCCACTATAGATTGTTAACTGAGGGATACAAATCGATCTACGTGCCTAACTGTTACTTCTTAATGTCAGTCAGAGGGCTCACGTGGCCACTTCAAATCCTTAAAAAAGGCACCTTTGCAGCTTTCGATTTGAAAACCACGTTCCAGTTCCAACCCTGGAACAGCTGATCTCCAGCCAATAAATCCCTGGGTAGTCTTAGGTACTGGAGGAGATGGCATAACCTAGAATAAAAGTAACATGTAAAATTCAATAATTAAAAGGTTTTTGATGGTAATTTCTGTCATACAACATGCTCATTTGTGCTCTAGTGTGACTCGAAATGAGAACTTATAAAAAACAGTGGTTTTAAATGCAATCTGCTGAATCCTGAACACACTGACATTAATGGAAGGAAATAAGAACATCAAAAGATAACGTAGCTGCATGCAAGTCTGATTTATAACACAGGATAGTTTATAATTTAAAAAGTCATTAGAATAATTTAGGTCCCGAGGCACAGGGAAAGAGAGAAGTAAAATGGCCAAAATAACTAAATTAATTTACCAGTCTTCTAAAAACAAACAAACAAATAGAAGTCTTTCAGTGTCTAAATTGCTGTGTATAACAGTAAATCTAAACAATAACTTTGTGGTTTTTAGCATATGTTAGTATACTCTTTTTTTTAAAAGTTTTGCTCATACTTTATTGGCTTTACATTAGTAGAAGAATTTTATCTTCAGTTTTACCCTTTTTCCTGACATCATCATCATCATCATCATCATAATCTTTAAAACTAGTTTTCTAAACAGGAGAAATAACATTCCATACTTGCTGTAACATATATGGTAGCATTGCAGCTACGGAATAATAGTTTTGTGGCCAAATGCTAAAGACATTACTGACCAAGCTGGCTTTTGTATCAAGAACTACTTATTCCACCTTCTTTCTTAAAAGATGGGTAAGCATGAAGTTAATGTGCGACTAATCTAGCTAAAAAGGAAACAAACCAAAAGCCAACAGTCACTGTTCACTGACTGCTGTGCTTACTTTGGCTGAATCATTTCGTTTGGGCACATTATATCATTTGAGCATCTGGGGACTTAGTAGAGAAATACACAGCAAGAGAACAATGTTTCAGTTCTCTTGCCAGAGTTGCTTCACTTTGTTCTTTGTCCAAGATTAGAAAATGTTTATGATATTTAGGTGGAGCAGTTCCTCCGAAAAGATAATTTTTATAGCCAAAAGTGCCACCCACTGAGCAGAATAATGAAGGAAATCATGTCCCACTTAACATCTGGGGGAAAGGATTATGAAGAAGCAATTATTCATCTAATCTAGAGAGAAGAACAGATATGATTGTTACCATGAAGGTAAATGTGCAGAAAGACACATAGTTCTGGATAAGGACTTAAGAAACTTCACTCTGAATATGTACACGGTGACTTAAATCCAGCTAACCCATATCTTCCTTAGCAAATAAAGATACTAAAGTAAAATTGAAACTATGATCCCTGTTCCTGTATGTACCAGGCTGCATTTGCTACTTCAGGTGATGACTGCGTGACTTGCTAACAAACATACATCCTCACTGTGCTGAAGCAGAGGTAAACTTGACTGGAATTGGAGGCTTAAGACAAAATGAAGAACAAACAGCACTAATGGCAGAAATGCTGTCACTTCATTTCTCTGCCACACTCAGCACTAGCTTTTAATTTTTGTTTCAATTTAATTTCAGTAAAAGCTTTTACCAGTTCCTCACCTTATCTCCCTGCCCTTGGAATCCTTTGAAAGAAAGCTGGTTCAGCAAATAGGAATTTCAAATCTCTTTTGTTTCCTTAATCTTCTCTAAGTGGACTAACCTTCCTTTTTGGTAGCATATTCTGCTTCCCCTTTTATTAATATGTTCCTCTCCTAGTGTCGCTGATTTAGATGCCTATATAGTTATCCTGTTCATTGGTGATTCTGATACTGTGTATTTATAAGTCAAGATATCAGTCACATTCCACTCGCATTTCCAGCTGTTTGACAACTTTTAGACTCTGAATATGTGAATATAAATCATATAATATAAAATCAAATAGTTATGAATTGGCTCATTAGAATTGGCTTCTTACTAGTTGGTGCCACTAAAGAGAGCAGTGGCATTGTCTCTCCCCAAAAGACTGTCTTAAATAAAGCTAGATAAATGACTGCATCTTAACCACCAGTTAAAACTGAGAGTTAAGGTTATGATAAGCCTTGAACTAAGATGCGCATGTACATTTGAGCAATGACTGGTGAGCAGTCATCAATGGCTCTGTGAGTACTCTGCTGTACTGAGCTGTACGGTTCACTGCTCTGTTACTCGATGTCACAGAGGAGCACATGGGGGAGCTACTTTACAGAAAGATGATGGTGTACAGTGAAAGCTCTGTGAACTAACAACCATATCCAAAGGGCAATTCCTTGTCTTAAATGAATGCTTTTAAAACATTGCTCAGGTTGCAAATACAATTTACTTTGACCTTTACTTAAAGGCCTACTTCTACAAGACAACTGATTTTTAGAGCTTGTATTGTATCTTAAAACAGATATTGCTGTATTGCAAATTTAAAATCTATTTTTCTAACCTTAATGTATTTTTCCATAGGTGTCACAGGTCGAACCTGTATAAGTTCTGGAAATTCTATCTTGGGCTTTGTATTTTCTTTCTTTTCGTCTTCAATCAACTAAAAGCAAAACATCAACATTAAACACTGGACTCTCTATGTTTTGAGATATGCTGTAATAAATAATATCTGCACCATTCCCCTCATTGTTGCATCTGGTCTCTCTGTTCTTTCCATCTAAACCAGGACCATTTATTGTAGTGCTGTCATGCTTTAACCCCAGCTGACAACCAAGCACCACACAGCTGCTCCAGTCACTTCCCACCGCACTCAGTGGGATGGGGAGGAGAATGAAAAGAAAGTAAAACTTGTGGGTTGTGATAAAGGCAGTTTAATAGGACAGCAAAAGGGAGAGAGATGAATAACAACAGACTACAAAACAAGTGATGCACAACACAATTGCTCACCACCCAATGACTGATGCCCAGCTTGTTCCTGAGCAGTGACTGCTGGCCTCTTGCCAGCTCCCCCAGTTCATATGCTGAGCATGACGTCATATGGTACAGAATATCCCTTTGGCCAGCTTGGGTCAGCTGTCCTGGCTGTGCTCCCTCCCAGCTTCTTATGTACCTTCCCACTGGCAGAGCAGGGGAAATTGGATAGTCCTTGACTTACTATAAACTACTTAGCAAGAACTAAAAACATCAGTGTGTTATCAACCTTATTCTCACACTAAAGCCACAATATAGCACTACACCAAATTCTAGGAAGAAAATTAACTCCATCTCAGACAAAATCAGGACAAGTGCTTTTGAAATTATTGTAATGTATTTTTTGGTTTCAGAGAATGATGTAATTCTGAATTTCAGATGAAAGGCTAAATATTGCTGGGTGATTCCAGCCCTCTTCATTGTCCAGAAAGGGCTAGAAATATATCTTATATGTATCTTACATGACCACAAAACAAAGGTTAATAAATCCTAAATACACATGTTCACCAATAATAACGATGCATAGTTTGTCAGCTTTTCAGCTGTAGATTTCTTAGTACTGTGTAAAGGTGGTATGTGTGACAGACCACAGATATCAAGGATGGATGTTGAAAGCCTAGAGGACCAAAGTTTTCAAAGGTCCTAACTTGGATGCCTGCAGAAATTTTTTAAAGATTCTAGAACAGATTAATTACTTCTAGCCCCACGGAAAATACATTTATAACTGTTTCAGGGGCTGCATCAATCCTGTTCTTTAGCAATGAGCTATGGTGATTCCAAATGTAACATTATGTGCTGCTATATTCTCATATCTAACTGAGAATAGACATTTCTCCAAATATTTTCATTTGTTGTAAATTCACCCCCTGAAAATTTAATTAGCTAGAACCTTTTCGCCTAGATTTTTAAACTACCATATGGGTAGACAAAGGGGAAATATTTTCCTGTCAGTGTGCATCTAGTACTTGTTAACAGTATTGGGAATCATGTTTCTCAAGAGAAATATATCAGAATATGCATAGCATATAAACTACCATTCGCTGTATTTTGTTCAGGGGAAAACTGAAACTTTGAACTCATCCTAAAAAGTAGTGCACTTGTTACCCTGGAACTTGGTTAAGCAAAGAATATTCGGTACTTTTCCAGTATTCTGTGTTCTCATAATTTTGTGTCCAGATACATTCCTGGACAAGTAGATTTCATCTGTTGCTTATATGCCATTCAATTTTACCTGCTCTAGAGCTGTTTTCAAGAATCCCCACTTGTGAGACCATCCTGTACCTTCCTTTTCAACATATTTTTTCCTGAAACAAACAGAGAAATGTTTAAGATGACTTTGAAAGTTGTTGCTAAAAGCACCCTACAGAAAACCAGCTACTGTGTCACAAAGCACAGCAGTTCAGCATGAATCTTCAGACCTTTGCTTCAAAACAGCAAGTTTATGTATGGGTTAACAATTGCCTGACTTGGAGGTAACGTGGAAATATTTTCCATAGATTGGAAACACCTCCTTGTAACGCACAAGTGAATGCACTTCCTTGCAAATTACATTTTGTTAGGAACTGGAGGAGGTCAGATTTGTTATGATAGCTTTTGAAACACTTGAAAAGCACACACCCATGACTTTCCATACATACTTTCCTTTGGTATTGAGGCTGCAAGACCTTGCTCCACCCTGGCCCTGAGGTGGCTGAGTCCCCATCCCTGGATGGGCAGATTAAGTGCTCAGGGATGGGTTAGTAGTGGACAGGTACGGTTTGATTCAATGATCTCAAAGGTGTTTTTCAACCAAGTGATCCTATGATCCCCATGCCTGGAGGTGTTTAAAAGACGGGGGAATGAGTTTCTTAGGGACACGGTTTAGTCGGTTGGACTCGATCTCAGAGATCTTTTCCAACCAGATGATTCTATGATTCCTCACACCTGGTGGGAGGATGGTGGGAAACGCGGGCTCAGCTCTGGCACCGCAGGCTTTGCCTTCCCACTTAGGACTGCCCCGCTCGAGGGCAAAGCAAACCTCCGTCTTTGTGCAGGTGGAGCCTCTGAACGAGCCCCGCCCTTCACTAACACAGGTGAAACCAACATCCCTGCAGTCCCACCCGCCTCCGCGGGCGCTGAGCTGCCGAGGGAGCCGGGGAGGGGAAAAGCAGAGGAGTGGCGGGCTATGGGCTGCGAGGGAAGGGTTGTGGCGTTACCAGCAGTTGTCCAGCGCCACGAAGTTGCAAGGCTGGGGCGGGTAGGTGCGCTGGTGCGCCATGGCCGCGCGCGCGGCGCTAGGCGACGGCTGCAAAGTGACGGGACGGCCGCGCGCGGCCTGAGGCGGTGGTGGTGCCTGAGGCGGTGGCTCCTCCCTGCCTGGTCCCGCTGGTCTCCTCCAGTCTGGCCAGTAACTCTCCTGGAGCGATACCATAACCTCTTAGGTGGAAGGCTAGAAGTGCCATTCTGTGTTTTCTTTAGGTCCCTCAGGAAACCAGGGGGCGTGTGCTTGATGTTATCAGTGATGTTTTGGGGGGTGGTTTTGAGTGGTTTTGGTTTTTTTAAAATGTTATTCAGTAGGAAAACATGTTTGGATTAAGCTGATGAAGAGCTGTGATCTTGCTTGAAAAATGAGCCATATTTCAGAGGAGAAGCTGTTGTGTAACTCTGTGATGAGACAGACTCCCCTTAGTAGAAAAGAAATAGTTGGACATCTTTCTAGATATGGAGTTGTTGATGTTGTTTTAAACCTCGACAAGGTATTTGTTTAACAGCCAAAATCTTGCAGTATTTTAATTGTTTGTAATGGAATTGTAGAATCACCTGGTTGGAAAAGACCTTTGAGATCATCTAGTCCAACCGTGCCTGTCCACTACTAAACTAGAACCCTGAGAAGGCTGTCTTTTAAATGCCTCCAGAGATGGTTACTCCATCACCTCCCGGGGCAGCCGTTTCAGTGCCTGACTACCTTTTCAGTGAAGAAAATTTTCCTAATGTCTAGTCTGAACCTCCCTTGGTGCAACTTGTGACCTCTTATTATGTCACCTGGGAGAAGAGACCAGCACTCACCTTGCTCCAGCCTCCTTTCAGGTAGTTGTAGACAGTGATGAGGTCTCCTCTAGGCTAAACAATCCCAGGTCCCTCAGACATTCCTTGTAGGACTTGGTCTCCAGCCCCTTCACCAGCTTTGGGCATGAAAAATGGTTGAAGGATGCAGGTTTTTTAATTCTTATAAGTATCAGTCTCTGAACGTGTCCAAAGCTCAGACCACGTGTGCTATGATGGGGTTTACTTCAGTGTCCTAGAACCTGCTATCTCTGGTTCCTAGGTGCTCTTGATATACACCAAAATCATCTTTTGGGAAGTAACATCGATCTTGTAACATACAGTGTCTTTCTGATTCCTTTTTCTGGTAGATCCTGTTCTTCACAAACTAGATGGTAATATTAGAAGTTCTGAGAAAGATCTCAACATACTTCATGGGTTATATGCAAAAGCCTCAAAAATATTTACAGCTTTTTAAAGTTCACTGTGTTCCAATGTATTACTATTTTTGGCTCCCCATCAATTTTTTTTTGGTAGTTTTATTTTCTTGCAATTGCTTTATAAAACATTTCAACAATGAATGTAGCCAACTGGCTCTTTGCCTTTATGGGTTTAAATAGTTCCCTGACCCCTTTCTTTTTGTCTGGAAACTAGCTTGTGGAAACATACTGTAAATACTTAATGTGACTTTTTCACACGATTGCACAGTTATTATGTTTATTATAAAATGAATGCAGAAAGGTTTGAATGTGTGTTTGAATGCTTAATTGCTAGATTTTTTTTTTTTAATAGAACAAAGGTCCTAAAGGCCTTAAATATTTGAATATGATAAGTCTGTATGCATTTATCAATCATTTTAGAAGTACAAAGAACCTCTATTTGGTTAAGAGGAAGAAAAAATTCCTTCTGTAGTCCTAAAATAGCAATTAATACTGTTCTTCTGGGTCTCTAAAAATCATTAAACTATCATCAAATAGGATATTTCACTTACATGCCATTTCTTGATTCTGTAATTGATAATTAGGCTGGCAATTAAATCATCTGGGTCTCCTATCATCACCCATAAATGCATACTCATTGTCCTACTTAATTAACTCCTGCTGCTTAGTCACATTTATCTCAGGAACCCTCTTATTACAGTCTTGATGCTTTCTGTGAAAAAAGTAATTTGTTAATGAACACAATCAAATTCATAGTTTACTGTGTGTCAGGATTTAAACTGCAGCAGCATTTGTCAAGAGAGAATGAAACCTCTTATACTAACATGGTGAAAATAGGACTTTTATAGTTTTCTTTTGCTTTTTGTGCCTAACTGTTTCAGGTGAGGGAATGCAGTGAGTGTATAGTAGTAGTAGTAGTCGTCTTGGGTCTTACTAGGTTCTTAAGAGCATAGGGCAATATTAGAATTGCCTTTAGACTATGGGAAAGTGAAATAGGACTTTAATGAACTAATAACTATACTGAATGACAGGGATAAAGGTCCACTGAGATTCAAAAGGCATTTGTTGGAAGTCTGGATCTTGTAGCTACATACAGCAGCGTTTGTCATCACATGACAAATGTTGAAGCAGATACTATATCTCTTAAGATCCATGTTTAAATAAAATCAGGTCTGAATACTTGGTGCTTCCAAGCAACATTCATATCTTCTAAAATGGGTGAATTCTAACCTGGATATGGCCATAAATGCTGAAATCCTAATGCTAATGCTTTCTGTCCTCTTCCAATTAGGTGCTCGGTAGTGCAGCTGTTGATCAAATAGCTGTTCTTCAAGAAGTCACAACTGCTCTTAAAGAATTTACAACCTATATATAACTTGAGAGTTTCCAGATAGGATCTTGAGTTTCAGATATCCTTTCACTTGCATAAAGTGTTACCCTACCACTGAGGAAGTAATTTCAGTCTTGTTTTTACAGACCCTGTAGTCCCTTTTCCCAGCAGACAGTAAAAGTGCTTGTGGTGCTGTGTCCTGATGCAGGCTGGGGTACTCTTCAACTCTATTCTCATCCCATGCTATAACAGTGTAATTGATGATAAGCTGTAGTAACTGCCACGGTCAATGGGAAAGAAACAATGCAAATGAAAAAGTGTGACTGTTTTTCAACTTTGTGATCTAAAACTTCCAAGTTGAGAAGCCTTTGTCACTAAATTAAGCTTTGAACTCTGTACTTGTTTCCTGAACACTTGAAACAAACTAGCAACTGTAAAGATCTGGTATAATAAATACATTTTCTTATGAAGAGATGGGTGTTATTGATAGCTGTTTCCATGAAGAAAGAATTTCTATAGCAGAGGGATCCATACAAATTCTATTGTAATGTGTACTATTGGGATAGATGTTTGTAAATGCTGTTTTCTACCTGAGAAGCTCAGGGTTCGATGTAATACGTGTTCAGTGAGCAGCACATGCTAGTGATTTGGGGAATTGTCCCAGAGCTGTGTTGCTAACCAGCATGCGACCACACAGTCCCGTACATTCCTGCTGTGCCACAGCTCTTCTTGAATGCTCTGTAGAGGCAACTGTCTGACCAGGCTGTTTGATGGCTGGAAAAGTAGAACAAATGCTGTGCACTGCTGGAGGATAATAGCGGTGAGGGAGGGAGAGGAGAATGTTAATGTCCCTAAGGAAACCCACAATCCTGTATATCAGTTCATGTTCTCTGGTTTTGTTTCTGGAGGCCTGCACTTAGCACTCTCGGCACTGCCATCTTCACATCTAAAAACCTGGAAAGCAGCTTCATTATTTTCTTTCAGCTACACCGAGCTTGCTTCTTCCCCTCCAATGTCAGCAGTGTCATAACCTCTTAAAATGAAGATATTTGAGGTGTTCATATATCCATTTATGTAGCTGTGCTTAGACTCTTGCATTGAAAATGTTTAACAAAAAATATTTATTAGTACTGGCAGTTCTGTGCTTCCTTCTCCCTGGTTTGCAATATTAGATGTGAAAATCTAATAAAAGGAGATGGTAAATGTAACTTCAGTGTCTTTTGCTAATGTTTCTAAATAATATTTTGGATGTAGGCAGCCTGAGTGGTAGACTGCTTTGTTGTGATTATGGTGATTTAAGTAAACAAAATGCTATTGACACTATAGACTCTGGCTTTATTCCAAAAAACCTGCTAAAGCCTATCAAGAATATGTTAATATGATTTCCTGAATTTCCATTTATGAAAGAAACCCAATGGCCTGGTTAGCACTATTATATGCTGTAGCAAAATTTAGAACTGTCATCTTATTGTGGCTGTAATTATCCAGTGACTTTTGAACAGTGAGTGGTATGTCTGTTTTCCCAACAATAATATGTTTTGTTTTCTCTCCACAAAATGGCACTTACAGCTATAGCTTTATGCAGATTTCTGTGCTTGAGAGGCATAAAACAATCTTAATTGAATTTAGATATCATTCAGTAATTCGGGGAGTTTTATTTGTTTTTAGCAAATTAATTGCTTTTTATTCAAACTAGGGATTGACGTGAGGTACTACTTTACATTACACCTGATGGATACCCTTATGTTTGTATTGTACCTGGTGGAATAAGTATACGTGCCCTCCAAATAAAATTACTGCTAATGACATGGAGGGCTTTTTCACTTTCAAACTGGAGGATGTGTTGGCATTAAAATTCTTCATTAATATGCATGGTCTCTGGGCACTACTCCATGGCTCTGGTTGCAGAGAACTTTCAGAATGCTGCCTTATTGCAGTTTCAAAGACCATGGAACATGGCCACCACTTCCAGCCTGTTCAGTGTAAAAATGTCTCGTAAATGCCAATGTGCAGCACTTACAGAATTCTCCTGCTGATGGATGCTGGAGTGCCTAGGCACAATATGAATTAAAGATGAAGGAAAAAGACCTAATCCTGAATTTTGTTACATTGTGTAAACTGAAATCAAACTTTTCGTGGTCTTTGAAATTATTTTTTGTTTCAATACAGTGCATGTTTCAAATCAGAAAGAGTCGCTTTTTTTCGTTTTGCATGAAAGGCAGGGGGTCTAGGACATTTTAATAGCTTTCATATCCTACTCTGCAAATATGTTATTGCAGCACAATAGTTTCTTTGCATGAGAATTGCTTAAATGATTCAAAATGGATTGAAAAATATATTTCAAGTTTTAATTTTATGCACAGAACATTAATGAGCAGTGCCCCTTAGAGACTTGCTGTCAGTTTAACATATTCACAATAATCTCAACACAGATGTTATTCCATCTAAATCCTTTTAGAGGGAAGAAACTAGTAATTTTTCCTTGGAGAACATCAGAAAATGTTATTGTTGAAATTGCATTTTGATCCCAGAATGCTATGTATAATATCATTGCTAGGAAGAATAAGGAGCACATTGTTTCTGAGGTAAAATGCACGTGAAACTTTTTTTTCAGCTTCCTGTAAATTTTAAAACAAGTGAATGTTTTGTTAGTCCCATGCAATTTTCCTTCCCTTGAGGGTGACTGTGGGCAATGATGAATATCAGCATCTAATTGTATTCTAGTTTAAGAGAGTATTTGTTATTAGTTCAGATTTCTGCAGCTCTAACTTGATGAAGTTATTGTCTCCTTCAGATACATTTTCCTGTGTATTTTCTGAGTACATACATTAAAGTACTTTCTAGAAAGAAAATACATACTTACAATAACACTTTTTGTTGGAAAATACTTAAAGTACTCTTTCTATTTTGTGTTCTGTGGTATGCCTGTGTTTTGGTTTTTCTACTCAGTCCCTTTCTCATATTGATGCATGCTTGTCTGCCACAAAAATGCCACTTCTCAATCCATCCTGTTTAAATTTTTGGGAATGTCATAGTTCCATATGCTGACTTAATCTAAATCTTCCTTTAAAAATTGCAGTTCAACCTACGATAGGAACTAAAAGTCCTATAGATTTAATAGACTAATTGAGAGTAATTTCTCTAACAAGAAATCATTCAGCTTATTTTGTGACTTTAAACACTTTTATTCTGGTCTCTAAATCTATAAAGCATTCTTTTAAAGTGACAATTTTCAGTGTTTTAACAATAAGAATTTGTGTAGCTGTTCTTATACTGTCTTTTTACTTAATGCACAAAAAAAGCCTCATATAGCTTCAGTCTGATACAGAAAGTTCAAACATAAACACCTGCAGCATGTGAACATTTGTAGTCCATAGTGATGGAATATTTATTCTGGGTAGAGTGCCTGTATGAGACCTTCATGCTGCCAGAGTTCAGCTTGATTTATGTAGGACTAACCAGCCTTTTGGCCTTGAGCTAACCTTTTCAGACAGCAAATGAAGGACTTAAGACAAAATTTAACGCTATATATTGCTGTCTGTGGAACAGTCTGTGATAGGAGATAATTCATCTTATGAAATTAACATATTCTAATCCATTGGCTAAATTTTAAATGTAACCTCCAGAGAGCCTATGAACTACTATAAAGAGACCATGGAACCAAATGAATCAATTTGCATATAATACAGGAGCAGGACTTGCCTGTACCCTGCTCAAAAATGCTTTTGCGTTTCTGCGTTGTGCTAAGTATAAGGTGATTTTTAGCAGTTGTTGTTAGCTCTGTGCCTTTCTGCTGATAAAAACTGTAGACTGGTCTGTGATCATCTATGAAATGATGTGCTGTGAAAAATGCTTCTCTTTTCAAAACATATCCTCGGTGTTAGTGTCTGGAAGGCTCTTAGGATAAGCCCCTGCCTGGAGAATGAAATTCAGTTCCTCTGTGGAATACAAAGAGAAAAAAATGCATTCAGCAGGAATTTGTTTTTTTTTAATAGTAGCTGTGGGAGGTCATGGTATTTAAAATATTTACAGTGTCATACTTACCGAATATGATGAACCCAGACATACTTAGTTGCATTCAGAAGGCACAATATTTAGACATATGCTCTGTAGGTGATGTTGCTATAGTGAAGAATGATTGTACGGTGACTGTAGTAGAAAAAATAATGCATAAATGAATTTAGTATTGATATTGAAAAAAATATAGTATGTTGATATTGAATTTAGGTTAGGATTTTGCTGTATTTGTTTATCGGGAAAGGAAAAAGTTTTCCTTTCTTTACAAATTTGGCAAAAGGTTTATTATTGTCAATTACTTTTTTCAAGGTCTGACAGCTTTCTTTGATCAGATTTGCTGTTCCTAATTTAAAATACACCTTTAAACTTAACCTGAACAGCTTCTTTCCTGTAAGGAAAACGAGTGTTTAACTAGGAGCTGTAACAAGATATATGCAATAAAAAGGCAAATTATGAAACATCTTAATATAGCTATAAACTTTGGTTTAATAGATCTTTGGTTAACCCAGGTTATGATATATAATTTAACACATACGTATCCCTATTCAATGAAAATGTCTTTCGGTAGCATGTGAAATAGTACCCACTGATTCAGGCTTTCACATTAAAGTAATTATGGGGGAGGAGGGGAATTTTATAAGAACAGAAAGAAAGTTTACTCTTCCTCTTTATAGTGAAAACAAATGTGTTTTCATCCAGAATCTGCCAAGCCTGTGTTTTAATGATTGAACAGATGGAGTTGGCACATGTGAACCTGGAAGATGCATCTGTCTGATTTTTCCAGTCTGAGGATTTTTTAACTGCATTAATGGCACAGACGATGGTAAAATATCACCTCCCCAGGCTGCTTTGCTCTCCTAACACATAATGTCTTTTAACGAAAAAAAAAGGTGATAGGAGACTGGGGTGAGGAAAAGGCCAGAGAAATGAGGATTTGAAAACTTTAGTATTTTACGTCTTCACTGCATTAGGCTTTTAAGCCTTTCACTTTGAATTTCACATGTGTATGGTGTGGAAACAGAAATTCTACACAGGCAACATTATCTGTGATTTCAGGGTTCTGTTAATTAAGTGCTCTAAGTAAGACACCAGTTACATAAGGAGACCAATAACAACTCGTGTTTTGTCCTTTGTAATTTAAATGACTGAGTGTTGCATTTCCAGTTTGATAATTTACTTTTTTATTAGTTCTTGCAAAGGTTCTGCTTGTGTATGAATTCAGGTTTGGGAGTTTTGTTTAGTAACTTGTACTATTAAGTCAAGCAGGCATGCAGAGACTTAAATGTTTTTACTGTTTTAACCCTAACTTCAATTTGTTTATTTTAGAGTGGAATCCTTGGCATTCACCTGGATTTTCTACTGAAACCTATATGACTACCTGTGTAAAGATCCTGAAGACTACTGGTTAAATGCCTCAGTAGTGCATAGGAGTGGAGTAAATTACAGGCTCATCATACTTCTATCTGCTTCTGCAGACATCTCTGAAGAAAGCCCTAAGGTCAGTAATTGTCCAAGGAGTAGATCAGTACTTACGTAAGCTGTCCAGCTGGTTGCACTAACACTATGGATAAGAACTTGCTAGGATGTGGAAGTGCTTCTCTTCTGTTTCTAAACAAAAATGTTGTGATAAAAAGAAATTAATCTGCAGTGGGCTGTGAACTGCCCAGTACTTGCTTTAACAGCACTACACTTTTTTACCTGACTACTGCTGAGAAGGAAGATACAAAGAGAAAATAGCACAGATTTTCTGTCTGACATACTGAAAAAAAAATAAAATGGCATTGAAAAGGACAGTAATACTACTGAAAATGCTCCAGAGGTTTTTGCTGGAGGAAAAGGTCTAGTCATCCAGCTGTATGTCAGAAATAACTGAATAGTCATGTGCTTCACATAGGGAATTAGATAAACAAATAACCTAATAGGCTTTACTAATTAGTCTAATGGGAGATAGTACCTCTGTCTATGAGCTTTACCTTGCCATTCTTCTTAGATGATTATGGCTAAAAGAGCAATACCCAACATATAGAGTTGCTTGTGTTTGTACTTCAGAAAATGTGTTTGAAGTTGATGCAGATGCCCCACCTGTACTTCGTAGTAAAATGTGAACTCTGAGGTGGAGCCTTATGGTTCTACAACCGTACTGTCTGCTTTCTTCTATCTCTGTAGTACTCCAGGTGTTGATGCCACAGACTTATTTGAGACTTTACTTAAAAATATGTCTCAATAATTTAACTTATTGAGACTGCTTCTCTATTTCCTGCTATTTTGTATAGTTTACGTTGCCTCATTTTGCAAGTGAGATGTAGATGAAATGAACTCTCAGTACATTCCACTTGCTCTAGGCTATCAACCATCATAGGATTCACCAGCCTTATAAATTCATACCTTCTGTTTGAAGTTAGGTATGCTTAACAGTACTTTTGCTATCTATCGTGTAAAGTAAGTACATAAATAGCAGGGTTTCAGAATGCCTTCACACCGTTATAAAAAAGACTTGAGCTAATGCAGAATCAAACACACTTCAATAGTCTTATCTTGATTCATGTAGATATACACAGAAACAGAATGATTCTCTTCATTTTTAGTGAAATAGAGAAAAGTGCTAAGAAAATTCTTTCTTCAGAAGCACTTGCATCACAGAAAGAAGGTGCCAATTTTCAGTAAACCTAGGACACCAAAAATATAATTGAATTAACCATAGCAAAAATCACTAGAACTGTTTGTTTTCTTAATGCCCTTTTGTATTTTAACAAATGTCTGTAATAATTTTCTTCACAGTTTTAAAGTTTGATTAATCGGTTCATTGTGTTCTTTCTTCAGAGGCAAATGTCTTACTGATATCCGTTGGTATGAGTGACATATGGGTTCTAGCTGAAATGATAGAACGTACTTTAATTTAGCAAAACAAAAATATGCTTAGCATTCTGTTCTTTGTTACTATTCCAGCCAAATATAATTTGCGAGAATGATGTGGCTTTTTTTTTATCATTGACTATGGTGACAGTATTTTATCTGGATGAGATTCTTCATGCTTGTGAGGTGCGGTGCGATAATGAGAAAGGTGACTTATCTTGTACTGCCAAAGTGCTTAATGTTGCAGTTCAAGTCAGCCAAAAAATATAAAATGATAGAAATATCTGAAGATATGCAAATACCCTAAAATACCCTAAACTGAATGAGTTCCTTCCTTCCTTTTTATGTTTTCATTTCAAGTTTTCTGGTAGGGTTTCACTCTGTGATAAAATCTGTGATAATGATGTATATTTTACCTCTGGCTCAAATATTTTTGTTGTCTGATTTGGCAGAGTGGATCAGGTAATCAGGAAAATGATTGCTAATCCTGTGTTACTTATTTTTCTGTCATAAGAAATGATGTTTTCTTTTAAATAGCTTGGTAGTTATAATCGAAAACTATTGTTTGTGATAGGTTTGAGAATTGACACCAATGCAAGATAAACTTAATTTGCATCAATATTTGTAAAAGTATATTAAACCACAGGCTCTATGACTGGAAATACAGCTCACGTAAGAAGCTAGTGGAAGAATGTAAGAAGGCCAGACGGGCCCAATCTATGAAGATGTCTTTCATCAGTAATTTGAATAAGATTTGTCTTTCACTATAATCAACAAGCAGCAGAAGAGAGTCAGCTAATAGCTTTTAGTAATAAAGTGTAATTGATGTAAGATAAATGAACAGCTCTTTCATCATGACAGTGTTGGTTGCCATCTCTGTAGTGCTAAATACTCCGAGAGAAGACAAATACTCTCTGCAGCACAAAGTGTGACTGAATGCCTTTAAGGAATAGAAAGTGCTAAATGACCTTTCATCACTTTAATCAGTTGACTGGGCAGAAAAAAATTTAATGAAGGTCATACGACTGGGAAAATATCAATGATGGTAGTGCAAGTGGTACATTGTTGACATTGTTGTCTCTTAGATGCTCCTCCTGATTAGGGTCTTTTCTAAAAATGTTCTTTATTTTTGTGGAAGGTAATACTTCAGCACAGTAATAGCAACAGAATCTAATGTACTGTGTAGTGTCAGATGGTGAAGACTGTTGATCTTTAAAGCAGTGGTTGGTTTAAAAAAAAAATATTTTTTTTTGAAGAGTTTATTTTGTTTTTTATAATTTTGTTTGAATGTCTTCAATCCCTTTCCCACTGTACAAAACAAATCACTAGTATAATTACTAGCGTTTCTAAAAGCGCTTGTGGCCTTTGGAAACTAGGCCAGAGAAAACAGTCAGTTTGACTGCACGTTGCTTTTTGAAAATGTGGTGTCTTTGTTAGATTTCCTAATGAAGTAATCAGGAACTCTAATCTAGTTACATCTAGACACATAGATTGCTTATCCCTTTAATGACAATAATTATCCTTTATGATGACAATAAGAAGCCTCCTGGGTATTTTTTTGTGACCGCAAATGGGGTCATTTTCTGTTCCCCATGTAAGGCAAAGAAGCGTGTGTGTGTGTGTGTGAAAAGGCAAGTAGTTCAGTTAAGAGATTGAATTTTCTAAGCGGCTGGGATGAAGCCATGTAATAAATTTTAGGCAGATGACCTATTGAATACAGGCTTGGAAGGAGAATAGGTCTTAGAGGTTTGGCTTGACATCCAAGTACAGTTACTTGGTGTAATCCTGTAGGGAGTAAGTTATTGCTTACAATCGTAGTCCAAACTGAATAAAATATGATATATCAAAATTATGGTAAAATTTTTATTTTGGAAGATTAACTGCACATGAAGACCTCTGCCCTCTTCTCTGTAACTATAAAAGTTGAAAGTAAGTTTATTAAACGGAAACACTATTTTTCAGTTTTGTTTTTTCATAAAAAAAGCAGGGAGTTGTCCACTACAATCAAGAAGATGATAGCCAATAGTAAAAGATAAATCACAGACTAAGTGTTCCAAGAGTAACAGATCTAAGTCAAGATGATGTTCAGTTTTCAGAGATGGTTGAGCTAGTTTTCTGCAGCTCTGCAATAAGAAATACTGGAGATTGTGGTGCTGGGACTGCATTGTCTGCTGGGACACGCTTCCAACTCTTTCTCTGGGCATACTGGCATGGGCCGGTGTTGGTAATTTCTGAATTTGTGTCCAGTTCCATGGTATGTATGTGATTTAACTGTCCTTGTGGTCTGCTGTTTTCTGATATTCCTGAGGACTCGCTTTACATTTACACTAGCTCATTTCACAATACTTACCTTTACATATACTTTAACATTCCTTATTCTGTAATTTGAGAGTTCCTTTTTTGTTCCTTTTCTAATTGATGCAAAGCAAGCAGTCTGCAGAGACATCAATATTAAACATCAGAAAACAATTTTCTACGTAAAGCATGTATTTGATGAGCCATGCAGGAGAGATGCCTGGAAATAGGTCTATGTTGGCATTAAAAACTAAAAACTGCCCGCCTTGTTTGAACAGAGACAAATGAAACATTTGCATCCTTGGTAATTTGGATGCTGGCAAAGCAGCCTTGTTTGTCAGTCTTTTGACTTCAGACACTGTCATATAATTTTCACTCAGAAGAATATGTACTAAAGAAAAAGGAAAGCAAAGTATGTTTATTATTTCTTTACATGTTCAGCAGGAAGCCAGTGATTTGTCATTCAGACACATCACATTGTTATGCTACACAATGCAATACCACGAAGTGTGATAGGTCTTGAAAGATGAAAATGTCTCTGCGGGACAATTACTCTCAGGGTATTCATCTATCAGTTTGTATTGTGCCTTTCCAAGTCAAATCAGAGCAGCAGAAATCCCAACATCTGTGATGTGTGCTCTTATTTTTTACAAATCCAATATAAACATAAACAGCATGAGTCCCATTCTTAAGATGAAATATATAAGCTTTGTCATAGTGTCATTAATATTTTGTATTTCTCAGCGCATGCTAACTGTTGCTCTGTGATACTTGGCATTTAGGCTTCAGAGGAGCTTGTGCAAATGTTGCCTCCAGTTTCTGTGTTACATATGCTTAATCCTTTTTCCATTTTTTAACTTCTCTTCCACCAAATTTTACTACCGTTTGTAGTTTCCAGGGGACCCATGTTGAAGGTAAAATGCAATGGGAGAAGTTGTTTCAGTGTGATTCTGCACAAAAGTCATGTGTACACCTGAATTTTACAGACTTAGGTCAAAACCTTAAGGTCTTGAAATTCACTTAAGTAGGCAAAAGCTCTGTAGAATTTACTGAAGTCTTTTTACTTTGAGTTTGTCACCTAATTTGGAAGTTTAATTACAGTCACGAAATTGCTGAGGTTATTATAACTCACCATGTTCCCTTAGCTGCAGGTGAGGCAAGGGAAGACAGCAAAACGAACTGTGGTAAGGAGAAGTTTTCTTAATATGCTAAGAGATCTTCCTGCATTTCTCCCATGACAGCTTGTCTGCCAGTTTACATTCCTGAGCTTCAAATATCACTCCAAGCTAGACATCTCTTGAAACCTGACCCATTTATTCCACTCCTACTCATCACATTTTGGTGAGGAGGCTATGTTCGCATCCAACTGTAGTCTGCACAGGAAAAAGCTAGAGGAAAATACAACTTTGATAAATTTTCACTGAGGGGGGGAAATCTGCCCTGTGAACTGGGAATTTTATGATGGGGCACAATTTTTTGAAAAGTCAGGGTGCCGCAAATGATAAGAATGCGAGATAAAACTGTGAACAAAATTTTCACTTTAATGAAGTCTGCTTTGGGGTGCTGTCGTGAAGTAGAAAGTTTTTATTACAAATTTTCTAAAACCTTTTTGACTTTTCAAACTCATTTTCAGTTGCCCCTGGTCTTGTTGGTGCTGCTTTCTATTTCATTGTTAAATCTGAACTGTTCTATATTTGCAGTCTTCATGAATAAACATAAGCTCTTTTCCTATTAAAAAATTGTGTATTCTCTGCTCTCTTGACATTTCACAAGGATTTTAAAACTTCTTATGTTGTAGTAAAGTCAGGGAATAGATGAGGATTGTATTTTTCTAGATGCCTCAAGAATACAAGTGCGAGCTCTTGTTCTAAATAATTTACGTTGGCCAGAGGCACAGTCATCTGGTTGTATTTGGCTTTGTTCTATAGAACCATTTCAGCACATTAAATGTAAGATTCTAAAAAACTGACTATACCGGTTTCTGAATTTAAATTTGATAGAAGTTGTGGTATTGACAAGTCTCAACTATATATTTTCTACTTTAATAGAAAGATGATACCAACATCCTGTGCTGATGTCAGTATTATTTTTCTGCTGAAATCTTAGCTTATTGAATTCACGTGGTGGTAATTTTAGTTTACCTTTTAAATTACATTTCTAGCCTTTATGGCTTTTGAGAAGCTGGAAATTCAGACGAAAATAATCATAACATTGTTTTGTTTGGACAGTTTAATAGAACCTCATCATCCTAAGCATCGTGACTTCTGAATATATGAAAGAGCTTAAGAAAATATCGCTCTTTTGCGTAAGAAGGTCTTCAGATTCAGAAAGAGCTTGTTGAATGAAATTCAGCCTGGAGCAGACATTGAATGTGTCTGAACGAGTATTTGAACGAGTATGTAGATAGAGTGGAGGCTCCACTTTTCTAGCTGTCTCCACACTGGTAAGTTTTACCTGGTCTGTGTTATCCCAGTAGGAAGCAACAGCTGGTGGTGTTATGTCATAAAATGGAAAGTAGCTTCAGAGACTGAAAGTCACTCTCCATCTTCAAAGCCAGTTGTATAAGCCAGATGAGGGAATTGGATTGATACAAATCTGTCTTTGATTAATGTCTCCTGGGCTGCTCAAACAATTTCACAATTTTTGCTAAATCCAAATGGCCTGTGCTTCACTGATGATAAAGATACGAATCTTTTGTGCCCACATCTCACTGAAAGCTAATGCTTCCTGGCATAGATGTGGTCTTTTCTTCTTTAGTTCATTCAAGACTTGATTTTGCAGCTGCTGCTGCTTTAAGCACTTCCTCCTCTGTCTGCAAACTGATTCTCTAAACTTTTGTTATGAACTGCAGAAAGGAATGCTCCCAAAAGGAATAGGATGGAATTTTATGTGAGACTAGCCCTCGGCAGGAACCTGGAAGGAGTAGAGCCTAGAGGTTTCTTTTTGACTCTTCACAGCTTTTTCTGAACCTTCAAAACAAGCTTTTGGGAGAGAATGAGTTTATGTGCCCCTCTGACTTCCCAGGGTAGTTGGTGTAGTTACCTTGAATTACAAGATTGGCTTATTTTACAGAAATTAACTTTTTCTGAGGTAGCAGCTAGGACTAGTGGGAAGACATATTGCACATGCTTCTTCAAATTGTGCTGTTTTGTATTTTTGTCTTCTTAGAAGATTTTTCCTATGAGCCCTTTTACTATATGACTGCTTCCTTTGCTGGGGACCCAGGCTGATGTGTTCACGTGGATCATATTTTTCATATTATTATGTGTAACATCTATGCCGCTGGAATAGAATGATGGTGTTTTGATAATAGCTATACTCTTCCACATCTCACCTGAAGGCTAGACAAATAAAATGTTAGTAAGTTTATCTGATGCAACATAACAGTTGAACACCACATGGAATATCTTGAATTATCAGTTTCTGCAGCTGTGTTGCAGCTATTATGAAAAAAACCCACGAAGATTTTATGTAGCCACTATGAACAGAGATGGGTCTTAAATTTTGTCTTCGGGTGTAGCTCAACTGCCACTAAGAAGTAAAGGTCAGTATAGAAACTGGGGGGAAATATAAAGTCTGAATTAAGGAGAGAGAGGTCTATGGGCAAATAACTTTATTTTGACTATCTGATGAAGAAAGATTGAAGCATGCCTACGCGCACACATTTGCTTGAAGACTTGCTTTTCTGATCTGTGCAGTGTTTCTAAGTGAATCTTCAGTTCTCCTAGGAAACCATTATTAGGCTAATTGAAATGCTGCTTTTACATTTAAAAGCAACAAATGCCATCTTTAAAGCCTTTCAAACAGTTGCATGACATTCTTGGTAGGAAAAAAGGTATGGTATATGTAAACATTTCAATCAGTATGAAATAAACTACAAATGTTTCCAAAGCCAACAGACTTCTTGTATTTTAAGCAGAACATTTTAATGGTTTTACAATGTTGCCCAGCAAGATGAGGGTAGAAGTAGGACTTGCCCCAAAGTAGTGGCTTCTTTTCTAGGCAGTATTTAGCAATGGGAATCCTTCTCTTTAGGGAGCAAATGGCTCACAGAATAGTTACCGTCATTGCTAGTGTATTCCTGTCAGTTGACATAATGTTTCATATTCTGATTGAATAAGAATGTGGAACTAATATTTCAGATCTTTATGCAGCTCCTTCTCTTGTCAAATGTTTTACTCATTCTCACCAAGCAGCCACGTTTTCTAGTGCGTATGTTTGCTTTAGTGGAAGGTAATGGATTCGTGTGTTAGAACTAAATTTGGTGAACAGTCAGGGAACTTCACTAAAGGGGATGATTCTTTTTTTCCTAGCAATAATGGAAAAATATTTCTAACAACAGCCCAATATAAGTTTGCCGTCGTGGTAGTACAGGAACTTAAAGGCTTAGCTCACTATTTCAGTGAACGTTGGATCAGATTTGAATTGATTTCTCTTGTCTCTGTGTGCTTTTTTTATCCTCCCTTTTTTGTGCACGTGCTTATTTAAATAAGTATTAAGCCTGGATGGTGCCAGACAGTATGGTTCCTTAGGAACATGAGAATTTACCCAGCAGAGCATCTGGCACTGTAGTGTCTATCACATAACATCACATGAAGTTTTTTGGAAAATGAAGACTGTAATTTACGGAGGCCAGAGTGTCTGTAAGCTTGAGTCTGGACACAAACACACAAGCAGTTGTCATTAGAGGGTGGCTGTTGGGACAGAAACAGTCAGGACCTACTTTGAGGTATGTAAAGGCTCAGTTGCTGCTGCCATGGGAGAACCTGGGGTATGTAGGCTACAGACTACTGCCCCTGTGAACTGTGTTAGAGATGATTAGAGTAGTGAACTTTTTGTCTTTGTCTCTTATTGTGGGATGAGAAAGACATTGTCCTTCCTTCTTGAGACCAGCAAAAGTCCATTTGGCTTACTCTGTGGATAAAATGTGAGCCTACTGTGAAAATGAATGTGTTTACTCCCTTTAGAAAGTTGGAACTTTTGCTTAATAACTTGAAAATAGAAACATGTTTTAATGGAATTGGGTCAATTTTCCCCTACAGATGGTGCTATTTTCCCATGAAAAATCCTAAGAGTTTGAAAAGTCAAATGACTTCAATGCAAATTAATTTTTAACTCAAAGCAAAAAACCCCAGATTGTTGCAATTATTATTAAGCAGAATAGAAGTCTATTGCTCTGGGCATAGATGAAAATCAAATGGAAGCTCCCCAAGAAGCTCCTCAAAGCTGTCTTGTTCAGGTTTGGCCAATCACCCTCTCAATCTGAGCTATACAATGCTGTCACAGCAATTCATATAGTAAGATTTATTTCTGTGAACCTAAATTGTTTTATTAAGGGTTCACACATGCAAACAAGTGCAAAACATGGCTTCCACAAAGTTCTGAGTTTGTGTATGTTTCTGGAACTTGTTTACCCATTCTTCTTTGTTGTGTCTTGCACTTTTATTGCTTTTGAAACATCATGTAGTCAAAACAGGGGAGTTACTAGAGGCGTCTTCAGTGTTTGTTCACCAACACAGGAACTAAAAGAATGTTAATGTTCTCTGGAGATACAACTTTTTTATATTAAATGTAGTAGACAGGGACTCTCTATACTGATGGTTTCAGAACTCTCTCAGTACTCAGTCCTTTTCACTCTTGTAGTGCTAACTCACAGGACTTAGATAATGGTCAGCCTGATAATTTGCTCTGAATGATGCATTCTTACTGCCTTTTTCTTTTCCTGTTTACAGATTTTGATTCAGTCTATTCCCCTTAAAAAGAGCTGTAGACATTCTTTTAACACTTAATGCAAAGTGAGTGATACAACTAATTTCATGAGACTGTGACTGCTGGCATCTGTGTTAGGCAGGTGTAAAATTATAGATGAAGGCACTCCTTGTAATAACAGCCTGTTGCCCCACTTATGTGCCACTCAATACTTTTTTAATTTCTGTCTTGTCTTGAGTAGAATTTACAGTATCCTAGAATTCTACTCATACAGAGGGCCGTTATGTGGGGGGAAAAAAGAATTTGATGCCTGTATTAAAAAGCCCTCCAAAAGTATTTGTAGATTGAAAGTCAAAGTAAATTTTTAAAAGGCAGCAACAGCCCATATTGTGTTTTCTGTCACTTTCTGAAAATCCCATTCTTGGTGTGTGCTGTGAACAGGTCTTGTTGCTGTTGATTCAGGCTTGGGCTGAATGAGAAATTTGTCAGGAGAAATTTCTGATACTGAAATGTCAGCAAGGCAGCACTGGTATTGGGAGGACTCGCCCTTCTCTAAAATCACACAGTGGGAGAGCAGAAAGAAAATTGCATTTCGCCTCATTCCAAACCAGTGAGGGTTTGTTGTTTTGTGGTTTTTTTTGGGTTTTTTTGTTTTGTTTTTTTTTTTAAACTAAATCTGTATCATGGGCTGGTGAAGGCTGAATGTGTCCCTCTGTGAAGACAGTCACTGCTGGAAACAGGCTGCCGCCAGCAGAGTGTGTGACCAAAACAATACAGTTCTCTTTCTTTCTTTTTCTCTTTTTAGAACAACTCCTAGATGTTCTGTATACTGGCAGGCAGGAGGAAGAGAGACAGATGGTGTGACAGTGGGAGAACAGTCTATTTTAACACTAATAAAAATGAGACTTGAGATCCATGTATGGCAGAGAAATCAGAATCTGGGAATGCCAGGGATAAAGCAAGACAAGCAGTGACCTTTCTGTGCTACAGAGCTACACAGCAATGTTTTTCTTTTGCTCTTGAAATTTACAGTTTTAGTTTCTCCTCCTGCAAAATATGAATCAAACCAGTGGTGATCCTGATGTACAGTTTTAAATCCTTTTTCAAATATATTGAACAAAATATAATTTGATTGCAGAAAGTAAAACAGTCGTGTTCAAAAAGAAGGCTTTTTCCATCTACAACTGGTTATTTTGCTATTCTCGAGTATCAAAAAAAGGAATAAAAATGAATGTTCCCCCTCCACTCTATGAACTCTATTGAATTCATGTCAATTCACCTGTCTTGTGGGTGTTGCTGGGCTTGTGCAACTCTGAGGAGGTAATAATAGCTGGGAAAGAGAGAGTCCTTTGCAATTCCTGCGGGCATTCTCACTGTATAGTTCTGTGTTTGATTTGAGGTTTTTCCTCTTTAGTGTTAGTACATGTTCTACTGTGAGGAGATGAATAAGACTGTAGCTTGGGCTCTTGTGGAAGGAAAATAATGGGATATCTTGTTTAGTCAGTCATGAGGTCTCACCTCTTCCTTTGTATTGAGGTTTCTGTAGCCCCAATGATTTCATATCAGTCTGCAAAGTTGGTAGCCGTAACTGCTGGAGGGAATAAAGGTTGTCAAATGGAAATTAAACTTCCTCTTGGGAGAGCTTTTACAGATCAGCATAGCTAGGCTTGTCTTAACTATTTTATCTGAAGAAACTCTAAAATTTCCTGAAATTAGTGTATCTGGCAAGAGGGGAGGAGGTAATGGTGCACACAGTGAAGACTAGATGAGCTGCTAAGGAAGTACTCACTTCAGTTGGCTGATGCCAACAGTCTATCTGTCTTTTTATTGGTAAAAGGGAAGAATACTTCACCTCTTTTGAAATACAAACACAGCTAATTCCCTGTAGCTATCACTTGATGTCTTGCAGATTTGATATCTGCAAACTGCTTTAATTAATATTTGGGCTACCTCTCACAAGTGTATAGCACTTCCAGCTTACAGAAGTGGCAAGCCTTCAGTTGATAAAATAAATTGTTTCCAGAGTTGCTAAAGATAAAATCATCCAATTAATTCACATTTTCTGTTTGTTTCTGATTTAGTTCTCATATTCTCACCAAGAAATGTCTGAGAAAAAAAACCACTATCACTTTTCTACACTTTTCTCAAAAGCGTCATCACTTGAAAATAATTGTCTGACTTTTATAGACAGTTCCATCAGGCACAGTAAAATTTGCAGTGTTGACGGAAACAGAATGGATATTCTTGTAAGGGTGGTCTCTGGCCTGCATCTGCCATGCTTTGCCTGCAGACATCCTGCAGGCAACATTTCCTGCACTTCTAGAAGTTTCATGCACTGCTCTGTTAACTGTGTTGTAAGAACAGATGTGTGTTTTAAACCGCTGCTCCCACACTGTCCTGTTTCTTCAAAGATGGAAGAGAGGGTATAAAAGAAATAGTGTGAAAGGAAGGAAGCAACAGAAGCCCAATTCTGCTCTCATGAAAGTCTACAGGAATTTTTTCCAACGACTTCACGGGAACTGAATTAAGTTGTTGGTTAGAAGCCATTTCCAGAAAAACTCCAGACCTTTTCTGTTCTACATCTGCACTGGATCTGTTGAATTTATTAGGGATAAAAATCTAGCTTACAGCATGTGGAAAATAGAGGGGGTGAAGGTTATGAGAAAACCCCAACGTATTGATGTAGGAGTGGAAAAGTCCTGCAAAGTGAACCTTCAAATATACTAAAAACGTACCCCCCCAAGCCCCCAAAGCCTTCCTGCATTCATAGTCACTGACTTCAGCACTTTCACAGCATTACTTTTCAATCAGCAAACATCATAAAACAGGAAGGCAGATTTATGTCTGTTTATTAGCCAGCACCATTACTGTATTTACTGTAGTGTGAAAAAGGAAATCAGGGAGAAGTGCTATAAATCTCAGTGGCTGCAACCCAGATGCATTTATTTACTTACTGGATACTTCACTAGTAGCTTAGCAGATGCCTACTAGTTTACACGTATATTTTGAGCATAGTAGCAGAATGCTCTAGAGGGATGGGTGTTAAAATTCTGCTGGAGTCTGTTGTGGGCACTGCTAGGAAAAAGCTACTGAAATGTGATCAGTTTAAGTAGCCAAAGTAGTTACTGAAGAAACACCCCTCTGTTAACCAATCACTGGTTATTTGAAAGGAGCATAATTATAAATATAGAAATATAAAAATATAATCTTGCACTAACAAAAGGAAGATAAAGATCTGGCTATTAAAATAATAGGAATAAGAGCAAATTGGCTGTCTCATTAACATTATGATATTCTCTGTTTGAAGAGGAACTGCAATCTTCAGATCTTAACTAAAGTCCTAGAACTGTAGTGTTCCATTTGCTCTGTGGGGTGAATGGTATCGAATATGGAGTTCTGTTTCCTGTAGGTTGAGTTCTACCATTGTAGATGTAGTTGTAATTTATCTTGAGACAGTAAGTCATCTGACCTTGGATGGCCTATTTCTATCTGCAGCCAGAAAAAATCTTATCTGTGAAAACAGTCGTGTTCAAATATGCAAAAATGCACAAGTGCCTTCTTTACAGGACACATCTACGTTGTTCTAAGCAAAAGTATTCTTTAAAATAACACTACTTCAGAACAACAAATTTTGTGTTGGCTGGGCCTGTTCTTTACATCGTCATTATCTAGAAAAATCTAATTAATGAAAGGAAATTGAATTGAATGTGTTTAGACCTCAAGTGTGTCTGAAAGATCTATTCCATTTGTCAACTTTTCAATAAAAGCACAGCTTATTTTATTTTATTCAATTCAGATTTGTGGTCAAATGCGATAGGCAGGATCTAGATTTGTGTTTAAATTCCAAATATATTTTTCCTAAGGGGAAATCATGAATCCATTTAAACCAAGTGAAATAGCTCCGTTGATGTTTAGTGAACGAGGAAATAAGTTCATCTCAAAACTTAAAGGGTGCGACATCTATGTAAGTCACCTTGGTTTTAATTGTTACTATTGTTTTTTTCTTCCTTACTGTTAGCTCTTATTGTTAACTCTGTTTTTAAAATGAACAGTAAAATGCAAAGAGTATAAATTATAAATGAACAGTTTCAATGAGGCTGTTGATTGCAATGACTGAAATCTAATTAAGCAGTTTAAGATCTAAGTGATATTATTATTAAAGAATCATGTTAGCAGAGCATTGGATCAAACTCTTAATTTGTTTTACGTGAATTATACTTATGAGATAATGTGATTCCAAATGACAAAAGATCAATTCTTTTCCTTCCTCTTTTTTTAGGGAAAACTAATACGCTATATTTAAGTTGAAATAAATTGATATAGAAGTCTCAGGGAAACATTTAATTTGCAGGCATACATTTTTTCTTTGGAAAGCTGTGCAGAGCGTTTTAAATCAATGGAAGTGCACATTTATTATTTCATTTACAAGTAAAGTCTGTATAAGTGTATGAACAGATTTGATTGCTTCCTGTGTGATGGAGCTAAGTAGCAATCATGGGGCCTAAGTGCTAGTCCCTTATTTTTGGAAATGGGGTCTATGCTTGATGATTGTCTGGGAGTCAGTCTTGGTATGATTCTAATTAACATTTGTACTCCTTCTCACGCTCTGAATTCTGTTAGTCCTGTCCTGCTCAGCTGTCAAGTTCTAGCTTAGCATCATCTACAGAGTCTGTGAACAATTCAGCTTATCTGGGCTAATCACGCATTACACTTTCTTCTTGGTTGTACAGAGGTTGTTCTAGCTTAATTTCCCTAATTTCACTCTAAATGTATTTCTGTAAGCAACCTTTCCAGCACCTCAGTGCCTGCTCCCCTTGCCTTGAATGCTTAAATGCTCTTTTAAACTTTAACAATGTTCATGTCCAGAGAATGTGAGTCTTGTCCTGTCTGCCACAGAGGGTCTGGAGGCACGTTGGTGGGCTTCCAGAGATGAGTCTACAACTGAAGGAAGAGAAAAAGATGAAAAGGCTCATTCTAAATATAAGTGGACACCAAAAATTAGTGAAATGCGGTATTTTTTGTATTGGATTGCTTTGCTTTTTACTCTGTAGCTCTTTAAGTTTGTTCCTTGCTTACTGTGAAAGGAAATCAGACAGGACTTTGGTCTATTAAAATTTCAGTGTAGTATAACTGTTAGTTTGTTTGAAACCAAATCTAATATTTCAGTGTACAGCCTCCCCCCTGGGGAAATGGGCAAAATTCTAGGGAATTTTTGGATGAAAAGACTGGATGACCCACGTAACATCATTACCATTTGCCTGCCTACCCCTCACTGCCTCTCTCCCATAGACATACCTGGAATTCTTGAATAAGCTCCCTGGAATCCTTTTGATAAACAGCTCTAGTTTTGCTGCTGCCAGTGCCCTCCCAGTTTGTGGACATCCGGTCATTTTAATTTAATTGGAATATTTTCAAGAAGTTACTTGTAGTAAATGGTCCCTGGTACAAATTTATTTTTGAACTTTCAAAACTGAACACAAGCAGGAGGGAACAAATCACGAGGAAGACTGAGATATGATGCACTTAAAACTCGGAGAAGGATTGAGGGTGCCAAACACTGCAGAGGAAACAGAGAGTCATGAAAAAGAAAATGACGTAAAGTAAGGAGAGTCATGAAAAAGAAAATGACGTAAAGTAAGGAGGTGGACTGGTTGATTCACTCTTTGTGTATGTTAGGACTTTCATATGCAATAACCAGACCCTTATGCCTTAACTCTCTGCTCTCCTAAATCTGTTGTGCCTTTTCTCATATGGTTCATTTTTCATCATTTCTTGAAGACAATCTCTAATGAGCCAAAATGTGCAGTATTGTTTTTTGAATACATTCTTGGGTCTCTTTTTATGTCCAGAAGGATGGAAACTTAATTTTGCTCTTGAACTTGTTCAAAATCTTCTTTCCACACTGTGCAACCTGGATGTGGTGTTGGAACACAGTATTTTCTGGCTGCAGGCATCAAAGAGAGACCCAAAGGGCAAGCATCTTTAAATATTTAACTACTAATAATCTGGTTCATAAAACTGACTGGGTGTTTATGGAAGACAGCATTGCTACTTTATGCTATTGATCTAACAGACGTGGTTAATCCTGTATTTTTAGAATATAAGAACGTGCAAAAGTCATTCTGGATAGATAAAAAGAAATACTCAACACAGCAAAATGCTTCTAAATGTTGATGTCTCAGCAGCCTTTCTATCTGTCATTAGCAGTTTTTCCTTTATATCTTAAATTTAATCAATACTTTTTTTGAGGTTATGATCAAGTAGCATAAAACATTTTTACAAATTCCATTTCCATGCGATGTATTTTGTGTTCTCTGAAGGCTCTGTGTCAAATAGGCAGGCAGCAGGCAGCATTAGTAACTACTGGCATACTATGGTTTAAATGTAAAGATGAATGACCACTTTTGGTGTTTCAAGTTTTCAGCATTAAACTAAACATACTTTTAAAGACATTTAATTTTCACTGGTCAGAACTGAGTTCTTTCCAGGAATCAGGCAACTACTGAGGAAAGCACAAGAATTCCATAAGAATTTTAAGGCTTAGTGTTTCTGAAACACATGGAGATTCTTAAGCTCAGCTACAATAGAAGAAGAAATGTTTTATTTGTATGTAAAGTGACATATTGATAGGTAGGTACCTCCTGAGTGGTGTTTTCAAATATTAAGATGATTATCCACTGATTCTTTGAAAGGACTTTCAATATTGTGGCAGTAGAATGACAGGAGGCTGATTGCAGCTTATTAATACTGAGCTACTAGTCTGTACATTCTTTTGTTCTTGACAATATAAATTAAGGCCCTTGGAAGGCCCTTAAATTTGAGGCTAATAGAGAGCCTGGTCAAGCAGGAACTTGCTTCACCATGTTCCATGCCTTTCCTTCCTTGAGCATTTCCTGGCTTCAGAGACGCGCTCTGCCTCTCAACAACCTATGGAGGGCCAAACTATCACATAGGCATTGTATGCAGACTGTAAGAGATACCCATATCATACAAAGCAGAGGATGTACTTACGTAAGATAAGAAATGTAATGAGAAGGAACTAGAATTACCCTTGTTTATTGTTTATACAGACAGCATATGATGAACCCATTCTCATTAAAAAAAGTGGAAGAATAATGAAACGTCTGTACTTAGAGAGTCCTAGGGTAATACTGTAACTCTTTCTACCCTTTCTGCACCTCTTATTTCAACTAACATTATCTTGGCTATCACAAGTAAAATAGTAATTTGTGTAAGAAAATGCCAAGACCCAGTATAACTATAGTACAGCTTGAACTTTTAGTTTTTGTTTTTACCAGAGTAACAGTCAGCTACACAATCTTTCTCTGTTTTTCTCCCCTCGAAAGGTCAGATACCACTTCCTCTTCATTATATTCTTTGGCTTTTATGCAAGCAGCTTCTGCTTGGAAATTTTCATGTATCACTCATACATCTGGAGGGCAAAACATCTTTTCTAGGCATCTATCACTCACTTGCAGCTGACGTATAGTCATAAAGGTGACCTATTTCATATTAACAATCAGTTTCCTTTCATTGTCACCACTAGGATATGTTCTACCATTTTACTTGCTGTCTCAGTTTAAAGGAAAACTAAGATGTGTATGTGAACTAGACAGGGGCCCTCTTTCCAAAAAAACCACCACAACCTTTGAAATTAAGACTTTAATCAGGAAAAAAAGGTATAGAGAAGGATAACAGTTCTTAACTACAAATATATATATATAACCAAACCCAAAACAGCACACACAACACTGTAACCAAAACCTTTAAATGAATTACGTTCTATCCCTGCTCCTTTTCGATGCAGTGATATTTATGGACAGCAGGACGCGATGTCACACTCCGGGAGGCAGCGGGGCCCTCTCCTTGTCCTTTTGTCTGAAAGCGTTTGGGGGAGATAGGTAGAGTAGCAACTCCTCTGCAGGTGATGTTGGCTCGCAGAGAGTCTGCATCAAATCCATGCAGTGGAAGAAACCTCACACCCCCCCTCCTCTCCGCCCAGCCACCAAACTGGAACTCAGAGCAATCAACCACCCCCCTGCCACCCGTCGTGGCTCCCAAAACCCCCTGTGTTGGCAAGAGAGAGAAAAATTCCCTGAAAGATTTTGAAACTGTAACACTTTCCTTGTCAGAAATGTAGTCTTTAGGGGTCAGATTGAAGATTCTTTACAGGTTAAAGGATAATTGTTTGATTCTATGCATCGCTAAATTCTGTCAATTTTATTTTAATGCTGAAGAAAAATACTCAAATGTTGCTTTCCAGCAGAGAATAAAGGAACACAGTCATACCTAAGTATCAAACTTTGTATGCAATCTTGGTGAAATTATTTCTGTAATGCAAAGACGGTTATATGAATCTCAAAAATTTTGAGGCATAATAGCATGTTATTGCAGTCCTTTGTGGGATTTCAGTGCTTTGTGTCTTTTATATTACTTGAATTATGGTGTTGAATTGTGGAAAAATTAATTAAAAAAATCCATTTAAAAAAAGAGATGCTCCTGCATTTTACAGAACTCCATGTTATGCAAAAGAAATGGTATGCATAATCCTACCATGTTCCCGACATATGTTTGAATTGTTGAGGGAAACAGTCTGTGTTTGCATTTTGGGAGATACAATAACTCACCACAAGGTGCAGTCTGTCTTTGGAGAACCCACAGGTTTGTCACTGAATTTCATTATCAATGCAAGACATTTTTTGTGTAGAAAAAGTGGTCCTTGAGGAGAATTATATGTAAGAAGAGTAGGATAATCTCTAGAAAAAAGATGCTTCTCTATGTTATAAAGTCCTTAACCATTGATCGGATTTAGATGTAGTGTGTTTTGGATTAGAACTTATTTTTATTTTGGAGTTTTAAATTCCTCTTCTCTAATTCCCTTCCCCCTCTCCTGACATTGATTCTTCTGAAAGTAGTTGTGAATAATTTTTACTACTTATTCTAGATCTATTTGAACACGATGTAGAAAATCAGTCCTCTGTAACGTTTGCTGAATTTGAACTTCTTATTCTGCTACTCTTTCTGCATTATTCTCTGTAGATAAAGATGCACAAGGTAATTTGGAGTATATTTTTCTCATGGTAAAAACTGTTCTGTTTTAATTTGATTATCTGGGATGTGAGAGATCCAGTCAGGTCACTGGCATAATAAATTCTGTATTTTTTTTTTTTTTAAAAGTGGAAATTGAGAAAGTCCTGTTGTTAGAACAGCAAAAAACTACCTGAGAAAATTCCCCTACCGAGAAATTTCAGGGCTTGGGAAATAATCTTCCCATTCTTCACCTCTGCTCCTTGTGCAACACGGATATAATGTGAAATGATTGATCACTCATGCTGTGTGCTGCCTGGATGGACTTCAAGGTCCCTTCCAACCCGAGGCATTCTAGGATTCTACCAAAATTTGTATAGGAGACTGAGATGATTATTTCTGAAGACTGAGAAAGTTCCTGTGAAATTATTTCTAATACCTATTGAGCTTTCATTAGCATTTTCTTGCACTGCTAGTCTAAGGCACAACAGTATTATCTTAAATTGCAAATGCTGAGACTAGTAGATTTTAGCAGTGAGAGACCGCCTCTGTATGAAACAAGAACTATCAGCACAAATTCTCAAGAGTTTGTGCTCTTGCCCGAGAGGTACTTCATGTTTTCATGGGACATTTTAGAGAAACTGGAGAGGACTGTGGCTTTTTGAGGAAGGATATAATCCTTTGTGCTGTACACTGACAACATATCCACAAGACAATGTGAAACATTAATAGGACATAGGGATGAAAAGAAAAAATTCAGGTCATGGTAAAAGTGGTATGTCTTTGCCATTGCTAGTCCCTGTATACTAGAGTATTTATATTCAGTGTGGGCTACAGGCCTTTCTTCTAAAGATAAACCAACTGTTAATTCTTTTCAAAATTAAAAATAAAAACGTTTCTAATCAAAACACATTTTGCATTTCAGTGGGGTTTTTGCAGCTCTGAGAGCAGTATAACTGTAATGATCGACTGAAGTTCTTTTTCTTTTAAAAGGTAGAATAAATCACGATCATTCCTTTAATATATTCATTGAAGAATTAGCACAACTCTAACAAAAAGCTGTGATCAGTCATATATATTTTCCACTGTTTTAAATATATAAAACTGATATATTTCACCATGATTTACAGTCAAATGAAGTGGACAGTTAATAGGTGCTCATAACTGTCCTTCTTTCCATAGACCTTGAAAAGGGTAAAGCCAATAACTTAAGCTTTACCCATGCAGCAATAAATCTTAGGCTGAGGAATAAAGCCCTTCTTATCTCATGGAAGTCATTATGTATCGATCTTTACATAGATGTAAATGTCTGCACTCCTCATATACTAGTCCATATTTCCACTTTGTGCACTGTTTTTTTAGTAGCCAATGTGAAATTTGGACAAGTGTTAATGTGAATTAAGCATGAAAATATGAGCTGAAAGCAACTATTTCGAAGTGTAGTCAGAGTTTATCATCAAGAATGTAAAATTCTCAGAATGTAAAATATTAGCAGTCGTTCTTCTGCTTCAGACATTGTGGAAACACTTTGGTGTGCTTTGGATGATGTTTTTAGGCAAACATGGTTTATTTCTGCTGAGGTTGATATAGCTGTCACTAAACCGTGAGAGGTAGGAAGGAGTAGTTTTCCATTCCTTCTCCTGATAGACATACAGACTGAGCAAGATCTATCTGTATTGCAGAGGAGCTGAGCATATGTCAGAATGCTTTGTGTCTCGATTTTGGAGCGGTATTTACTGTCCAGGGTTGTTCCTGCATCCATGAGAACAAGTGCTGTGCTCGGCACAGAAGAAAGAAATGGAGGAGGAGGGCCAAGCTCTGAGCTACAGATTGTTTTGTACAGATTGTGCAGAAGCTACAGGTCTTCTCCTGAGAAGCCCACTGCGATGTGTACTAAAAATGGAAGAGTTGTATTCATCTTCTCTCTTCCTTTCACACAGTGGTGCATTTTGCTCAGAAAGAGACTAGGGAAACAATAAGTAGTAGCATTAATATATTAGTAGAGATGACAACTCATCTCAGGTAAGCTTTTGCATAATTAAGATATAATTCAGGATTGATGTTCCAAGTAAATATAAACATAGACTCAAACCAATAGTAATTAGTGTGTGTGTTTGTATTTGAGGGCACTTTGACAGCTAAAGGTAGATGGTCATGCTGGTTTCTTAGACCTTGTAAATGTCTTTTACTTTGTTAATGGAAAAACAACAAAAAGGGAAAAGGAAATAAAGTTGACACCATAAATAAACTGCATAATCTTTAGAAATGTAAAGATATGAGAACATAAGCATCAAAATTTAAGGTATGAATTTGAGGTTAATAGGTGTATTCATTGACTAATGAATGAAAATCCAGGATATCTTAGAGCTGTGTTTTATCTGGAATCTTAATGTGATTGGGTCTTGGTCTGTCTGTAGGTGCAATGAAGTATTAGAATGTGTCTTCAACTTGCAGTGTGCCATGCAGTGCGCAGTTTACAGCATCAGAGGATTCAATAAAGCTTTGAGATAGAAACAGATTTTTTTACTGAATATTTTGTAAAATTTGTGAATCTACATGATATAAGAAGCAACATCATGGGTGATACCCAAGCAGGAGGGCTTCTGCTTTCATGTTAATGTGTGGTTAGGTAAATAGTGGGGGAATTTTACCTCATTTATGGGGAAGGAGTTAACATCCATTCAGAATGAGAGGCTATGAATGTTACAAATTTTGTGGTTTTCTTTGCAGATGCCACAGAGACCACAGAATACTGCCCACTGCATTGTAATTCTGAGACCATACGATCCTTTACAGTGTTGTGTTTGTAGGTGTGTTCATGACTGATCCTTATGTGTAGCCTTTCTGATAAATTTGATAAATTGTGCTACAAAAGGAGATGCAAACTAGGTACAGCTAGAGAAGTACATGTGCGTTGCATTATAACTAAAGGACTCTGACACATAAAAAATTAAATCTTTTTTTAGTATTCTTTCTTCTTAAGCCACCTACTTGATTATCTTAAGCTCTACAGATATTTCAAAGACAGTAAATGCTAAGATAGTGTACAATTATCTGTCATATCTATCAGGTATGCAGTGGGCCAACATTTTAAAGCCTTTCAAAATTCTGCAAAGTCTTTGAGAGAATGTTGTGTGAAAGCAAGCATCTTCAGACACAAACTGGCTCATGTTCTGTAATGCTTCACCTTTACTACAGCAAAGCTCCCACTAAGGTCAGAAGCAGGTGAGCAGTGAGTATATGCCTCAGTTTTATCTCATTATTGTTTCTAGGTGCATCTGTATCATGTTTAAACACACAATAAATATTACAGACTGAAAGTTTATCTAGCTGCAAATGGATATACTTGCAAAATCTGTGAATCTTTAAGGATTTGTTTTCGGTGTGTGTTCAGATACAAACAGATGTCTACTGTATTTTTGATGTGGAGGAGCTTAGAGATATGTAGCTCTTCTAATTGTTCCATTCACAGTATTCATACTTGCATAATTCTAACTGGATTTCCATGTTGTAGCAGCGTTTGTAATGAAATGTGATTTGTACTATCATCCCAGAATGAGGCTGTCATATCTGACTGTTGATTAAATAACAAGAGCAATAATTGTTATTGCATAAACTTGGTTGTGCTTATGGATTTGGGCAGTCAGCTACTGTGAACAACTAAGATGGGATTCTTCACCATGTATTCCTAGTTTAACTGAAGATGTATCTCAGTGCTTCATTATTAGGATTCAATCAAACAATTTGAGGTGATTTCATTTCTGTCATTCCTTCTGTCTTATTCTTTCTTTTACCTTCAGGAAAATCTCCAGAGTGTTCAGATTGTGATTTTACCATCTCAACTCTCTTCACTCTTTCCTAATGCTTTGTGCTCTTAATTAGGTCACATGCAATTTTGCAGTGGTACAATAGTCCTTTTATGTGAGAACCATTCCTTCTCAAGTTGCTTCCTTTGCGTCTTCAGTCTGAAGACTATAAATAGAAAATGCATTAAAAGTAAAGCAAAGTTCCTTTCTTTACCTACAGATTTCAGGGTGGAACATTCATACTACTTTTGCCAAAATCACAACACTGTTGCTTCAAGTTCCCTTGTTCTGAAGAATTCAAGCAGAAACTTTAGCTTCAACGACCAGATGTGACTCACCCATCATGTCTTGTTTTCTGTGGCAGTGGAGAAACTGGTGTTACATGATGCCTCAGTCTCAGTTACTGCACAAATACTGTTGCTAACTCCAGAGAACAAACTTACTTTTCCCGTGACAGCTAAATATTTTGAAGTTTATTATACTGTGAAGGGACAGCATATCAGATGAAACTACAAATTAATTCATTATAATGCTAAGACTAGAAGCGTACTGTTATATGGCTATGGCCATCTAGTCCAATACATACCTCTGCCAGTGGCCAGTCCCACATGACAAAGTTGGAAGGAAACCCTACAGCAGACAATACTTGAATTATACGTTCAAAAGGGACCATCTGTCCTAACCTCAGGCATGTAGACTTATACCCTCAAGCAGGAAATTTTTATCTGTGATTTTCCCTTCTTTAGAAAGATGAAAGTACACACTTTTCAGTTTTACTAGATCTTGCTCACTCAGTTTTTCTAAGGTATTGAAGAGGTGTGAACACCGTATGTGATCTGAAGAGAGTGTCAGTGGGAAATCAGAAATCATAAAAACTACTGAAAACAACAGCGTGTTTCTGAAGAGTTTGACTACTGCCCTACTTGCTTATTGCAAGGAGCAGACTGAAGAACCAGATGATGCATATCAGAAAAACTAAGACCCTCATCACTTTGCAATGAGAAATATTGCTGTTTTCCCTCTGAACAGTTAGGAAGCTATTGCAAAATATGTCCAACATAGGCTGCTTCTCTAAAAGTCTGGGTGCTATCTGGGATCAGCCTTGGGAATGTCAGTGGGTTGAAAGACGCTTATCTCCAGGAAGTTCAGAAATGAGGAATCCTAGAAATCTTGTGAGATAAGTCAATCTATGAGAAACTCGATAAACTAAAAAATGAAGGTGTTCAGAGAAGCTTTAGTCAACTGTTAAATTATGATTATTAATTTTCAAACCTTTAGAGAGTCATTGCAAATAAAGCTGTGCCTTTTGCTAAGTGTGACCAATGCCATACTTGTTAGACAAGAGAAAATAGCAGATACTACACGAGGGCAAAAAGGCATAAACACAAGAGAGTCAGTCTCTAAAACACGGTAGCGATCATATGTTGGCCTAATCAAGGGCTTTGAACAGTAATGTTGACCTTAAGTCTTTTACTGGCCTAAATAATAGGCTGTCTTAGCCAGCCTTTGATTATGGAACTGGTAGAATAGCCTTCCAGTTTTGTCTTTCAGCTTGTGAAAATTTGAACGGCTGAGGATCTAGACAGGACTGGTATAGAAAAAATGGACAGCCTTTAAGCATTGTCTGCTTGTTTTACAATTCAGAACTGCACAGTGATACACAGCCTGCAGTGCTGAGGGATGCAGATGTACACATAACACTGAACGCACGCATTTATGTTGCCTTTGGGTTGAAAGCATTCAACTCTTTTTTTTCAATCATGTCTTTAAAAAAGTGCCTTTTGAGTGTTCTTTTTCTTTGAGTAAAAGATAATTTATTTCTCTTTTCTACCTTCGAAAATTAACTTTAAATGATGTTTCAAAAATGTGGAAAACTCCTTCTCATCTTGCTTATACGTGGTGAATGTTTTCTTTGAATGATCAGATATATGGAAGCTTTTACAACATGCACGAAACAACTTATGACAGAATAACAAGCTGCCCTGTGCCATCACGGCAGCTGGCAGAGTGAGTCATTGCTTCTGGCCCTGTAATGCAGACCTTGCGTGTCTGGGAAATAATGCCCAGCCAAGTGTGATTGGAAGCTATTATTAAGGCTTTATTTGTGAAATTGGTGTAGTTGAGGTCAAACATCTTTCTCTCTATTTTCATGTAGTGCTTTTAGACAGCTTTCAATAATGATTCCATTATACTCATGCTACGAAGATATTTTTCCTCTTATACAAATTGCTGCTTAATTACTGAGTTGTTTTTCACATCTGATTCTGCTTTTGAGTAAGATAGTGTGACATTGAGCCAGAAGCAACACTGGCTACAGGAAAAACAGGAGATGAAGCTTTAAACTGAAAGTGATTACAAGAATTTCTGAAACAGATGAATGTAGCCTGAGAGTTACTGTAGCTATTGAAAATGTCTTGTCTAGAAATGGAAATTATTTAGAAACCTACTTTTGCTTTTTTAAGCAACAACATTGATACTATGGTATTTAGAAAAAGGAATAAGGGAGGGAAGCATTTCTCTTAACTAGTCCCATCTAAAAGTCAGTGCCCACTGTGCAGATACCCTCTACAGTCAAAGAACAGAACACTCAAACGGACAAAGTGTAAAACATCATAACTCAGCTCATTGGGGCTTGGATGGGCTTTAGTCCTGCATTTCTATTGAGTCTGAATTCTGTTACAATTCTGTTGCTATGTCTTTTTCCTTAAAAGAACTGGGCAGAGTTGTAGCAAGACACTGGCAAACATTTTGGAAAAGCATATTATGATAGTAACCTTGTACAGAAATACTGACTTACAGTACTTAACAAAATTACCTGCCAGAGAAAACTTGGCAAGTCTTCTAATTTGGTCAGTGAACATTGCTAAGGAGAAAATTAATTTGTGAGAAATTCACAGCTCAGCAGAAAGCACTCTTGGTCCTTCAGCTGTGTGTTCTGGAAGGGAAATAATCAAAAAAATAAAACGCAGCATTTTGTATTTACAGCAAGAGGAAAGGTACTCAGAAGGTCTCTTACAGTGTTAGTAATTATGTCTTATTTACTTCTTCACATCTCATTGCTTAGGTATTAGCTCTTGTAAAAATACCAAGGAAACTTTTATATCAGTGAAACTATTGTCTTTATCTCTCCTTCACACTGTTGTAAGTTATGAAAGAATCCAGCTCTCAGCATTTGCAAGGCAAAGGTAGCATCAGTGTCCATTAATTTAGCCCCTTGATATCTCTGTGAAGTAAAGTTTTCTATTTTGTTGGTGAAATTAATGAAAGCGAGAAATCTAAATTCTAACTCTGCATAAATCCGTTCTTGCCTAAATGGATCATTCCAGCAGAATTGTTCTTAAATGATTAAATTGTTCTTAAATGATTCTTAGGAAAATTCTTAAGGTCAAATAACAAAGGAGGGATGTGATGGCTTCAGTGCAATGCAGTTAATGAGAGTAACCAATGGAGATGCCACAGCTGGCATTGCAAGGCTTCCAAAATCCTGATCTTGTTAACCCTTTCCTGTCTTAAATTCTTATAGTCTGTTTTGGGGTTCTGGAGAGATTCAAACTTGTCATGAAATCCTGTTTTCCTCCTCTGCTAGTGTTCATCCTCTTTTCTGCAATGATAGCACTTCTTCCTGGCTTTACCTGGGTTGTATATATTTTGTTCTGAAAGCCTTTTGTTTGGCTCCTAATCATGTCTGATGAGCATGAATGACATTCTCTATCTCAACTCTTTTCTAACAGTGGTTAATATACTGCAAAGAGTGTTTCACAGGGCAAAATACCTGTTATGTTAAGGTAATTTCTCATTGGGTTCTCTTGGAGATAAGCATATGCATAAAGGGGACTCTAGGTAGGAAGCTACTTAAAAGTTGATGGGCTAAATTGTTTTCTAGAGTAACTCTACTGAACTATGTTGAAGTAAGATTAGATGAGAATTTGGCCTTCCATCAGAAGAAACCTTAATTAATAAGTTGTTTAAAGGCTACACTGTGCAAACAGCATGAAGAAGATTCTGTGGCATCACGATCTGGTTAAGAAAAAAACAACAGATTTGTCTCTTCCTTCAGGCTGGGGAAAAAAGGGCCAGGTAGATCACAGTGTTGGTAGTATTTGCAGTTAAGAGCCTTAATGCTGAACTTGCTAAGTCATTTGAAAAGCCATCAGACTTCTGCCTCATAGAAGTCTTAAAAAAAAAAAAAACAACCCTAAGCATCTAAGTTACTCCAGTCTTCTGCAGAGAAGGATGATTTGCCTTAAACAGAGACCTCTTGTGATGTCCTAAAACCCTTTGGCAATTGCAAGGAAAAAAACCCAAAACAAACCCCCAAAACTCAAACACTAGAATATGTTATTCAGGGAAGAGGTGTTTCCATCCATACTATATGCCTCATCCACCACTGTGCTTAAGTTTTCAAAGCCTTTGTATCCATAGAATTATCTTGCACTGATGCAACAATATGTAAGTTGTTGTTCCAAAAACCCTGGGCCCAACTCCAGAATCATCATGTGGACTTGAAAAAGTCAACATGCTTTGGAGTTACAAAAATAGTACTGCATTATTTATTTATATAGCACCCATAAATTTGCAGGTTGCTTTACACTCCAAAAATAATTCTAGTCCCTGGAAGGGTGGTGCCACAACCAATTTTGGCTGCTAGGTTTAGATAAAAAGAAAAACTGTAATGAATTCTGAGAATTTTAAAAAAATAAAATCTCATAACCAGTCTCTTCCATCCTCTGTATTTTAAATATTTCTGCAGTGAATCAATTTAACTTGTAGCCTTAATAAAATGCAGAGAAGAATTGCCCCAATATTTCCTAAAAAAAGCACACGGGAAGCGTAGAACTCAACCATCTGCTGATGGGTTGTTGAATCGATGTCAAACTCAGCAGTGTATGAAAGAGCAATGTACAGTACAATCTTCAGAACAGGGCAGATATTTTTGGTGACATCTGGATGCTTTTTATCACAAACAAGGATTTTGGGGTCAACAAACTCTTAATCATATGCACTTAGAATATCTCCAAAACCAGGAAAAAAACATGGTGTTGCTCCCCAGGTTACATATTTTTTTCTCTTCAAAAGGCTTACTATTTGAGGAGGCAGACAGTTATAACAGGATATATAATTTCTTTACTTCCTCAATTCTTATTTGCATTGCACACTTTCTTAACGGATTTATGAGTAAGGTGGCCAAGCCCACGCATCTTTTCCTTGGGTGACTAATTCACTTCAGGCTTAGCCACTTGTCCCTGACATCATTGATCAGTGTCCCTGCGGACTGCCGTGTGAAATGTTTATGCTTTATGGTTATAGCTCAAGTACAAGAAAAAGACAAAACAAAGCACCATTAAATGAAATTTGGAGAGTTGGTATTGACACATACAATGGTCATATTTAATCTTCTTGCCGTTGGCACCTGCTAAAAATTTAGTGTTCCAGAAGGATTGGTGGTAATACTGTGATAACCTTATTGGTTCAACAGTGTCAAAATTCCAGTGATTTCATTGGAGAGATCTGTAAGAAAAGTTTGTCTTAGCTTTATAATCGTACTTTGGGGTGGGTGAGGGTTGTGTGGTTTTGTTTGTCTTTTTTTTTTTTTTTTTTTTTTGTCACAATGGCATAGTTATTGGTCAGAGTCCCTGTGAGAAAGCAATCCAAACGCCTGCAAACGAAGGAACGGGTACATTGTACACGAGAGTTCTCAGAATAGCTCCTTTACTGTTTTTCAGTTGTCACTTCAGTTAGGTTTGAATTTACAGAAAAGAGACATCTGGTTCTACTTCAGGTTCTCCGTGAGAAACACAATGGCAGTAATTTCACTGAAGAGGGCTATCTACCAGTTAGTGATGATGGGACTATTTTGGATTTATTTAACTGTAGAATGGATGCTTTTCTTCTTCAGGTAGCGATGTCTCAGATTTTGGTGTACATTTCTTATCCTGTCCAGGCTCACTGTATGAAAGAACTTGAATGGAGAATTCAACTGTGAAACTTAAAATACTGTTGTTTCTTTTTAAAACTTCGGGCAGTTCACTTGTGGACTTCAGTTAGGGGCAATAAAGGTACACATCAGATGGTTTTCCATTAATAATTAGGACCTGATTCTAGTTGCGGTCTCATTTAAAATCAATTTAATTTCAAGTGGCCTTAATGAAATCAGGAAAATCAGAATCAGTGTTTTCATATGTTTTCCTGATTGGAAGTGTGATATTGTATTTCCCATAAGTCACCATCACCTCTTAAAGACCTGAAGTTTTGTCAGTCTCTGTTCTGTTAGTGTGTTTTTATTTAATCAAGAGGTTAATTTGGAAGTGACTTGTAGATGACATGAAAGTCTTCAGGTCTTGGCGAACATTCTGGGAGGTCAGCTCATCTCTCTGTAGGAGTTGCTCAGTGTATTGTCAGGTCAAAGATGAGAATTTAAACTGCAAAATTAAACATACGGTTTTAAGACCTTATAGAATCACTGGGATGTGAGCAGCTGTACTGTGTCAGCTCCAATGCCCATCAGTCCCAGTATCTGTGCTCTGCCAATGGCAGTAGCAGATGCCAAGGCAGCGGTGCTTTGTTGGTATGCCTCCCATATGGATAACTTCGCCGTGGACATTAGTATTTTCTATATTGCTTTATATTGACAAGCATGGCTGTGCTTGAGCTGCACAGGTACCTAACATGAACTCAGATAGGAAAAGATCTAAAAAATACCACTGGTTGTAGAAGGAGATCAGTGGCAAGGGAGATGAAGTGATTCTCCTGAAACGTGACAGGGATTCTGTTCATGAAGGAATGAGTTGAAACTAATTCTTCAGTCTCAAGTATGACATTTATGCCTCAAACATAGTTTTTCCTCCCTAATGGGACTTCAGTTTTGCCAGAATAAAAAGTGAGTCAGGAACCTCAGGAACTGGTCCAACAGAATGAGTATAACTGACATTTGATGATAAATCTGACCTTTAATGGTTTTCCATGTTACTAACTTAAACTGATTGCTCATAAGGCTCTGAACAGGGCCAGTCTAAAACTCCCTCCATTCTGAATCATTCTTTATTCTCTTCTCGGAAGTGTTCCTTCTTTGCTTCTTTGTTGATATCTGATGTTTTGTGCTGGTATGAAAATAATGATGATAAAAATGATATGATTCAGGGTAAAACATTGTGTCAGTAAATTAGGTTCTAAATGGTTAGTAAGAAAAATTATTACATATTTATGGCAATGTCCTAGGCATTTAGATAGTGAGAGAATGATAGACTTCAAATGGCTGATCTGTATTGTCTTATTTTGTATTGTCTGGACAACAGAAATTTGAAGGAAGAAATTGTTCAAATTTCAAAACTTGTTTTAAATAAATAGGCATTGACATCAATAGTGAATAGTGTTGCTTGTGCACCTAGTGTTTGTATTTAGGAAATCACTAACTGAGACCCTGTTGTGTTTTAGGAGTGACAAGGTGTTAGACTTAAAATATACTGGACTATATGTAAAGACCACTATTTGGTCAAACTGATCAATTATATACATTCTGGAAGGATATCATTATATTAAAACATTGCAATAGAGAATTTTTTAAAATTTCTTTGATTAATTCTCTTTTCTTGCAATCCAGACTCTAATCCTAGTGAAGCAATGCTTACATTTACACGCATGAATAAGTGTATTGACTTCAGTACCGTTTTGCGTATCTGTAAGATCTGTTTGATCTAGCTTTATTTCATGAGCCATTTGTGCAATCTATTGGATCAGGATAGTTAAAAAATAAACACTTATCGCCCTTAAGTAATCAAAATAAGTCAGATTCTGCTCTTATTTATGTATCTATGCAACTACACTTGCACATGCAGTTAATGGGGATGTAAATGAGATCAAGATCAAGCCCATGTAGTTCCTGCTTGAAAGAGGATATTGCTTCTGATCTGTGTATACTGTATTTCCTTTTCCTGTATGGATTTTCTCATTTAGACTATTTAGACTTCTTAGGAAAATGTATTGCAGCTGAGATGCAGAAATTTGTTTTCCTCAAAGCTGCTTCCTGGACATGTTTGTCTTTTACACTCTTTGTCCCATGCCAATACAAATATGGTTTGGCTTCATCAAGTGAATGTACTGCAATTCAATCAGCAATGTTCTTTCTACGTTCTTAGCATCATCTGCCCCCAACATGGTTGAGAGCTTGCTTTCTCACTTTGGAGAGCTCAGTCACAGTGGGCCCATCATCCTCTACTTTAAAATATGTTAAGCACAGGGTGCTTTCCTGGGGAAGTAGTCGTGGCACCGAGTCTGCCAGCATTCAAGAAGCATTTGGACAATGCCCTCAGTCACATGGTGTGACTGTTGAGAGTGCCCTATGTAGGGATAGGAGTTGTCCTCGATGATCCTATTGGGTCCCTTCCAACTCAGATAATTCTATGATTCTATGATTCTGGCTGACTTCAAAGAGATAGCAGGCTATGCTTTATGATGCTCCCATTTGTACAGAAACAATTTTGGATGACTAAATCATGTAGAGTTCTTCTGGAAATATTACTTGTATTTGTAAGAAATAGAATTTACAGCCTCAAGTTTAAATTCCAAACCTAAATTAAGTGGAGACCATTTCTTGTGCTTGATAGCCACCTTTCTTCACCTGGCTTACAATTTTGTTCTTTTCATTTTGTATGCGTGCCCAGCCAGAACCAATGAATTTGCAAAAGACAAATTAGACATGGGAATCTGTTATATCTGCAAAAGTGGATATAACATGCTTGAGCCTGGCAGAAAATTTAGTTCAAAATCTCTCAATAGAAAAGAAGATTGTTAACATATTTCATTAAAAAAATGGGAAAAGATGAATATGTAAAGGGATAGATTTAAAAATGAAGTCATACACAAGTGTCAGAATGAATTAAAGTATGTGTCTTCGCTTACCAAGTGTACAGTGAACTATTACAATACCAGCAGAAATATATAAATGCTCACAATGTCAAGTATGATCAGTGTGTCCAGTGCTTCCTGAAAAATCAGACCTTCTGTTCGTGCTCAGTGCAAATCGTCTGAATGAGAGAATCCTGATTGCTTTTGGAATCCTTGTGCCTGAACTCACATTGTCTATATGTCTGGATTTCCAGATGTCTGGCAACAGGGTTGGAGCAACAGCTTTGGTGTTGCTACTGCCAAGCGTTTAGAAAACTGAGACAAATATCCAAAATTTTCAATTTCCATGGGAAAAGAGTATCCAGGAGAAACCTGGATACAGGAGAAACCCAGATGTAGGCTATCCGTACCTATTTGAATTGCACTGTAGGAGGGATATTATATGTAGAGTTGAGATTGCTTATGTCTTTGAGGACAATTGTGTATTCTGAATGCATTATTGGTGAGCAGGACTGTCTACAACTAGTTTTATTTACTTATTTCAAATTTTCATTTGAAGCTGGGTTCTGCTCATTACTATAAGGTACCTATTCATGGAAAGAAAGGAATATTTCACTTATCATGCCTATTTTTAGAAGTTTTGTAGAGGTGTTTGTTGAAAAAGATGCATTTCCGACTTTCCCACTTCTGTGTTCATTGCGCTTTGTTTCTGATGAACTGAGCAGTTCTCAGTAAGACTGGAGATGTCTGCTCTTCGTCTAGGTGCACAAATACCAGACTTCTTAGTATAAGCATACAGAGTCATGGGAAAAAGATCTCTAAAACTATAATAGTTTCCAATACTTATAGAAGGAAATCAACCTCTGATCCTGAATAACACCAGAATATTTTATATAGTGAGCTGGACATCATATACAGTATACTCTTAGCCATGATATTTCAACCTACATTTCTTAGCTGAGTGATTGTGGTGAGGTTATTGGACCAGTTACACAATAAGCTCTGTTAATGGCAAATATATATGAAGAAAAAGATTGCGAGAAGGGTTTAATATTCAGAAGATGTTAGCTCATGGTCTTCACAGGAGACATTGAGTTCTGACTCTTCATTCTCAGTCACTCTCTGATTTGATGTATTCCTGAGAAAACATTATCATGTGTACACAAACATTTAATACTATCTACATACCCAATAGCTGTTCGGTGGAAGGTCGTCTCATATCAGTACTATTTTTTTTTAACTTCCTAGAGATAATGGTAAATCCACCAGCTTTGTGCAAAAATAAGTGAAATTATTTCTCAGCATGGAGCTGACATCTCTGGATGCCAAAACAGTTATTGTTTTGTGTGAGAAATCAGAGTGTGCCAAAAGATTCTTTCTTTTCTCTTTGCTCCTCTGTTATTAAAACTCATTGAAAACTAAAAAAAAATGTAGAATGTAGTGTCAAGAAGAAGAATTGTTAATCTTGGATTTAAAAATTGCGACAAATCAGTGTCACTTGACAAAAGTAAAACATATCTCTGCATCAAAATGATACCTATTGGGGAGAATGTTTTGCAGTGGAACTCCTCTAAATATGTGGAATGGAATTTTGTTCTTCAGAACAATCCATCTTAGTCTGCACATCACATCCTCTCATCCAAAGAAACCCACAGGCAGAACAAAATGCTGGGATACCCAGTGGTAGGTACTGTGAAGTAAACATCTCTGATAACATCTGCAACCTTAAAACTAATGTGATGTCTCATTACAGAATATTTCATCCAGTTGGTGCAATGCATTTTTCTCTTTCTTTCTGGCTGCTGAGAGCCAGTGTCTCCGCACTTTTGGGAATGTACTGGAACAGGCTGGTTCCTGTATATAGGAGTATGAGTCTCACCACCAAAAAGCTCTCATATCAATCATGAAAGAAAGTCAAGTACAATGAGGATGGAAATGGGGGAAGGTTTGGGCGCATACCTGCTATAATGCAAGGTGAGTGCCCTCAGTTGCTTGCCCATTGAGCTCCAATGGATTTGTTTGTGCTGCTGCCTTCCCACCAGAAAGGTACCCTTATCAACTCATGGACCTTCCAAACTGGCCCTAGTGGTGTTGTCATTGCATGTCCATTCCTTATTCTCCAGAGACTTCACTCTCCAGGAGGGACAAGAAGGTGTAGTCTTTCCCAGCCAACAAGGAAAGGATAACAATAAAAAGTACTGGTGGTACAGTCCATGGAAACAGCTGAGTTCTCAATAGTATCTTAGGTGAGGTAAATCTAAATAAAACATTTAACAGAGAGAGGGATTTTGTAGATTTTTATAGAGATTTCCTTTGGAAAATGAACATTGTTCTGGGCAAATTTTTCAGAGCCATCACTGCTCCCAGTTCTTTTTTCCCACATTACTTTTCTCAAATCCTACTCCTTATGTTGTTATGAAGTAGAAGTTAACTGTTAGGCCATTGTGTTCTTCAAAATGAGTCGATTCTGCCATATCCAACAGAGTTCACTTTGAGTTTAGTTTCTGACTAAGATGAAGTACAATTAAAATGGAGAAAGTGGCACAGTGCTTAGTACTGTGTCTGCTAATTGCTCCAGTACTTTCATTTATTGTGACATTTCTCCATGATGCATTACCACTCTGGTGGATTCCCCCCCACCTTTAGCAGCTTTCGCTTAGATTAATTTCTGAGTGTTGCTGCACATTGGTGTGCTGAGCACTTGGCACAATTTGGAACTATTAAGTCTGGTCCTGAGTTTGCTACTATTAAAGTTCATATTTCATCTTCTATGTCTTGTAATCACAGGAGGAGATGTGCCTTTGCTGCTGCTTTCATTTTCCCCATTTCCCCCTCCTCTCTCTCTCACCTAATGCATTGCAAACAATTGTGAATTGCAGTGCTGCAGAGTATGAAACAGGAGAGCTAGTGTCATGCAGGTAAAACAAAGGGAGAAAAAACCAAGAAAACAAAGCTAAATAGTATTTAGCACAGAATAAAAGCATTGGTATTCTTGAAAAGAGAGATTTAAAAAATATGTAAAATCTAGAAAGTCTGCTAGCACATTGGCTGTGCAAGTTACCTGTGCTGCACTGACCTACTCTGCCAGGTGCTACACTAGCGACAATTGCCTGAGGAGTGCAAAATTGCCTTGTGTGAGGCTCGGTGGGAGCAGAGGAAGGTTTTGGACTGAAAGGAAACAGAACATTACAAATCAAATGGGCAAAATCATTTTATCTGCTACACTCAAGAAAAGAGATTTAAATGAAAGTGGGATGGGAACTGTATACTGAGTACAGTTTGCATCATTATTAGTAAATCTCTACTTGGTGTGTACTTGTGTGACCCCATCAGTGCCTGACCATCACAGGAAACATATCTGCCCTGTTTAAACAGAACATTAGGGTCTCATTTTGGTCCTTAAAGAAACAGATAAAGAAACTAGCTGAATTTTGAAATTTGCTTTGAAGTAAGTGTGAATCACGTACAGAGAGAGGTATTTTTGACACTATAGCTGGGTACATACATACGTAGCTGTATTTCTGCAGCTCTGGCTTGCAACCTTTTAGCTCAGCAATAGAGATTCAGAGTTACTAATTTTAGAGATTGGGGGTCATAGTGATGCTTGAGATAAGAGATGCTATGTTTGCCCGTGTCTTTCCCTGTTATATTTAATTTTGTAGAGGACAATAGCAAAATATTGAAAATGTTGGCAAATCCTGTTCTATGGTTTGCGGTTTGATTCCCATTGAAACAATTGTATTTCTTGTGAAAACCAGATGCTCATGACACTTTAATAGAGGCAAAATTAAAAATTAAGATTCCTAGATGACCCTGTATTTCTCTTTTCTTCCAGATCCATCCTTTGATTCTCTAAGTTTCCATCCAATTTCTGTATTTTAAAAAAAAATTGTTTCCATTCTTATGTTTGTGTTCCACAATTTACTTCCTTTTTTTTTTTTTTATTCTGCAGCTTTCCTGAACGCTTAATTTTCTTCCATTCTGTGTCTTTCTGTTACGATCTGTATCATTTGTTTCAGTCACTGTTGTATTTCTCTTGTTGGCTCTTCTCGTCAAATATGAAGTCATTCAGTATTTAAATCTGAAACTAGATCTCCTGACTATCATTCTGGTATCTTAGTCACTTTTTTCTTTCCTATTTAGATCTGAGATTTTGTGTCAGACTTCCTTCCTTCCACTCTCTTCTGGGCTAAAGAATCAGATGATCGGGCCCCTCAGTACAAGGACATTGAGTTGCTGGAGCATGTCCAGAGAAGGACAACGAAGCTGTTGAAATAAATTGCCTCAGGTTTTGCCAGGGGAGGTTTAGATTGGATATTATCAGAAAAATCTTTACTGAGAGAAAAGTGAAGCATAGGAACAGCCTGCCCAGGAGAGGGGTTCAAAAAACATGTATACATGGCACTTTGGGACATGGTTTAGTAGGCATAGGGGCGTTGCGCTGATGGTTGGAATGGATGATCTTGGATATCTTTCCTAATCTTGATAATTCTGTGGTTCTATAATCATACGCTAGACTGGAAAATGTACCCTTCTTGAAATTTATGGCAAAACTTGCATTAGGTCCAGGAATTAACTTTGCATTTCTTATGGAAAGAGCAGTAATCTTAGGATTTGGTTAGAAGAAAAAATGTTGCTGAACTGTAGGAGCCCCTCGTCCTGGGGGCAAGAGCAGCTGTAGAGCCACAGCTCTATCGCTCATTTTAGGAATAAACACCAGACCAAACTGTGGTGTGGCTCTGCTGATTTTTGTGCTTAAATTTCACTCTTGATTAATGATTCATTGGGTAAAGCAGTCTGCCCACATAAGTGCCTGAATCAAACAATTATTCCTACACAGATTACAAAATTAAAATCAGAGAAGCAGGCATTCTGTCAATGGTTAAATGACTTATTTGACAGTAGGCCATTCTTTCAGGAATAAAATACTCAGAGATAAATGAGTGGGCTGCAAGGGAGACTAAGGCTATACATGATGCCAAGAACTACACATGATTCTCACATAAATATGTCCTTAATAGTTACTCTTAATACTTTGTTGATTGATAGGTCATAAACTTCTGACACTGAATATGCAGAGATAATGAAACAAAGGGAGTTTCAGAAATGGAAGGAAAGCCAGAGCATTTTTCCAATTCACATTTGGGTCTACAGAACTATATTTCTTTCTGGTTTTAGTTCAAATTCTTGAGCTTGCCAGATTTGTGAATAAGAATCTTTGTCCTTGTCCAGTAAATATCTCCGTAACATGTAGAAAGAGCAGGACTGGAAAACCCTGATGCAGCTAAGTATTTGCCATGTCCCTCTATTGATAACAGAAGAAGGGTTGGGTTAACACAAAGACATAATATTAGGAGTTTTGGTGACATGATCCAGTTTGGAAAGGAAATTTAAAAGAGCCACGTTATATCCATTTAAACATACATCTAAAATGTCAAGGATACGCTGCTTTTAGGCAAGTATAAGAATGCAGAAGTAGTAGTTAGCTGTGCTGCTCCCACTGTGTCTGAACTACAAAAATATGGGACTTCCAGGTCCAGAATTTAGATAAAAAACTTCTATTTACGAACAAAGGTAAATGTCCAGATTTCTAAAAGAGTAGCAGCCCACCATAACTCCTGTGCTCCAGACTCTTCCCCTTTGTTGCCCTTCTCTGGATGCACTCCAGCTCCTCAATGTCTTTCTTGTACTGAGGGACCCCAAACTGAACACACTATTCAAGGTGCAATCTCACCAGTGCCAAGAACAGGGGCATGATTACTTCCCTGCTTCTGTCGACCACACCATGGCTGATACAAGCCAGGATGCTGTTGGCCCTCTTGGCCACCTGGGCACACTGCTGGCTCGTGTTCAGCCACTGTTGACGAATGCCCTCAGGTCTTCTTCCACTGGGCAGCTTTCCAGCCACTCTTCCCCAAACGTGTAGCGTTGCATGGGATTATTATGTCCCAAGTGCAGGACCCGGCACTGAGCCTTGTTGAACCCCATTCTGTTGGCCTCGACCCATTGATCCAGCCTGTTCAGATCCCTCTGTAGAGCCTTCCTGCCTTCAAGCAGCTCAACACTCTTGCCCTTGGATTATTGTCTGAGAAAGATAGGAAAGATATTCAATGTGGTTATTGTACATAAAATCCACTTTACATTACTCCACTAATCTGCTGTGAAATTGTAGAGATAGAATTAAAATATTGGTCATTCAAATAATTTCTCAAATACCTAACGGTAAAATACAACCTTTTGTCTGTTACCAGTTTGGCTGAGTGCTGCTTTATCTCCAAGCACAGCCTGGGCTAATCAGGAGAGTAATTATTCACTGTCCACGCGGTGGCACCCTTGGCAGGTACGTGAGCCTATTGCTGACTGTTCACCACCCCTTGCAAGACAGCGTCTTCACTTGGCTTCTTCCAGAATCCTGGGGTTTATGAGGGAGCTTGAGAATGTGCTAAGGTCCATCTGGAGAAATGACATTTTGTCTCGATGTAAGCTTCCTTATCATATCAGAGCTGCTACAGCTGCATCAGGCTTATGAGGTCTTTAACTCAACTGAATTTTCTCTCTCCATGAACTGGCAGTTTAGAAAATACTTTATACATCATGAAAGGGATACTTTACTCTTAATCTCTGTTATCCAAGCAACCTGAATTCTCCTCTGTTTTTTTCAGTCTTGTATCTCCTTATTATGCCTCCATGTTGAGACGTAATATTTGCTGGTTGTAGGTCTGTTTTCTTTCCTTTTTGCATACACTTTATTTGTTCAACATACATATTCCAGCAAAATCACAATGTTTGTGTCTGCTTTGCACCACACTGGGGTATTTGTTCTCAAAAACACCTATTTGAAAAGATTTATCTTTCCCGTGCTTCCTCCTGTGTGCTTTTTTCATGTGGTACCATCCTCTGACGGGAATCCTTCTCTTTTACTGATGTCAACGCCACATTTGCCATTGTATTTAATGAGGCTGTGGTTCACTAAAGCAGTAGGAAAACTGTGAGCAAAGAAGCAGAGGGGAAGTGAGGGAAAACTAAATATGAATTCAGAAGAACACTCTTCTGAACAGAGAAGTTCATTATTGCTAGTAGAGAATGTGGTCTATCTGATGTCAACGTCTGGTTTGCCTAGTTTCTAGTGGGTAGTCCCTTTGTGGGGTATAATGAAACTCTCTCAGGCAGCAGTAACAGTGAAATAACAATAAAGGGAAACTGTAGAAGGCAAGTAGTATTCTGGAACTGAGCCACCTAAAATATGATGTGTTCCAGATGTTCAGAATAATCCATTCTTTAACTGTTGTGACATTTTTCATCAAAGTTGACTGTAATGATGAACTGTATTTTTGTTCTATTGGTCAAGACTTTAAGAAAGGTAAATGGCTTTCATGTTTTCAATTAGTAAGTACTAAATTGAAGACACCTTGAAAAGACTTGTTTCTCAGAGGTTCATGCTTAGCATCTTCTGAAACTGCAGTCCAAATCTCCCAGTTTAAAGATGGAACATTAGCTTCTGAGCAGAAATACCTTCGACTCTTAAGAATTTCTGTCCTCAAACGTATTCATAGACTGAGGCAATATAAAGTGATGCTTTGTTATTCTGAGTGCTTGTACTGGAAGATTTCTTGGAAGTATATGTAGTGCCACAGAATTTATAAAGCTATTTCAGACAAAGTTAAAGAGAAAAGAGCAGGGAAAAGCTGACAGTGTAAAGCAAGGTGTACTGCTCAGGGAAAACCACCAACTGTAAATACAACAAAACTTTCTAGAACTTTTTCTTTGTTAAAAAGAGCTCCACATTCTTCATGTTATGATGTAGGCTGTTGGGTTTTGCCTTTTTTTTTTTTTTTTTTTTCAGAGTCATTCTTTGCAGATCTGAATTCTTCCTTCATGAACGCACAAGGCTTGGCTCTTAGTTCCCTATGTCTTTATAAGCCCACACCCTGAGCACAAACTAGGGTTGGAGATCACTCCCTTGTCTTATCCTGCCAAACACAAACTTTAAAGAGGTTTGGGATATGGATGTTCTTTTGTCCTGCTCAACAGACCCCTGACTGAGATAATATCCTTAGGGTTATGAAGTATTATTGAAAGGAAGCACAAGAACACTGTGCTCTATTTCTCCTGCATGTGGCTTTAATTATAGATTCTCATGAATCCTTTTCATACCTGCTCTTAAAATTTTTCTGGAAATCTTTTCCACTCTGCAATGATTCTGTTCAAATGAGTTGCTAAAACACTAATAGGAACTAACTGCACAGAATTAAGGGATCCTTTTACTACCTTTCATCTTCTTGTTTCTAATTCAGCCTGACAAACTGTGCAGAATAGCTTCAAGAAGTGGGGCCTCTTCCTTAAGAAAACATCTATAGATTAAAAGCAAGGGATTTTGAGCTGCTTTTCATCATCCTAGGGCAAATTGTTGAATTTACATACAAAACAGAACCATATCATAATCTTATGAAATAATGTTTGGGGAAACAAAGGTTTCGGGATAATTTTTTGTTCAATAATACAACCACTTCATTTCTTTTAAATAAATATTTATACAAACATGCACTTTAAAGCAAGGCCCTTCAGAGAAGTATCTTTCATTTTCTATGATGATTTTTTTTTCTAAGATGTTTTGTAAATATTAACTATTGAGGTAGTTAAGAACCTAAAAAATACGTCTGAATACCGAAAGACTATCAATTTCCTTTTCATAGATGTGATCTTAGTGCAAGCAACAACTGAGCATCTAAGAGCAGAATCCAGACCTCTAGAGAGGTAAATTAAGCTTAAAGTAAAACTAAAGTGTGCATTGAGAAATACATTGTAGAAGAGCTGAGTTTCTGAAATGCTTATAGTCAGGATAAATTTCACCCCTAGACTCCCTTTGGATGTCTCAGAAATTTCTGCTATTCTGGTGCTAAAAGGATATTAGAAAAATTACACTTAACAATTGGATGCCAGCAAGGTAATTTTTTTTTAAATGGGAGAGTAGCAGTGCTGTCTGCTTCAGGTGGTAGCAGAACCATAGGGGAGAGTGGAAGACTGTAGAAATACCCAAGAGAGCTTGTAGTCTAAGCTTTTCTAGAAGTAACACTGCTTTTTTAATGCTGGGGACCATCACTTATTGAAGACAAAATCATCTTTGGCAGCCCTGCTGACGAAAGCATCTTGTTTCATTTGAATGAAAGTGCTGCCTTAACTTCTCCATTCCCTGTAATCTTCCTATGCTAATATTATGTTTTTCCAAACTGCTGTATGATGTGTCATTCGAAGCTATGTCTAACAGCACTAGTAGGCAGCACATTAATTTATGTATTTTCTGGATAAAATAGACCATGCTGTTAGTTTGAATCTTTTCACAGTTCACTATTAAATATGTCAATTTGTTTTAGAATAGTGTCAGAAGGAGAGACCTGAGATCAAATCACATTATGGTAGGTTCTATAAAGATGCAAGCCCAGAAAGGTTTGTTCTATTTAGTAAACAGGAAAGGGAGAAGAAAGCCACAATAATTGCATCTGTAAAGTAAGGATCAGAACAAACAGAGATTATGGATTGGTTTCTCCAAGTTATTTAGACATCTATCTCGTGTGGATTGATACTTGTTTTCATGTATTATATTAAACCTCATGGAATGAAAACAGAAGCTGGGAACCTAGAGGGAACGTAGCTGCCTAGATAACTTGTCCAAAACTGAGGACTAGAAATGGAGTATAGAAACTGAGCAAAATCCCATTGAAATCTGCACATTGATCACAATTCTGTGGCTCTGTAGTGTATGGTATTTCACATGGATGACCCAGACAGTGCAGACAGAATAGCATTTCTGCAGCATTAGCCGAGGAAGAGATGGTTTAAGAATAGGCTGTCTTAAACTCTGGGTGGTCTTGTGAGCCATGTGCACATATAACCATAGCATTTACCATCGTTGTGCTCCACATCCATGTTCTGGGACATAAGTTTCTTTGTGGGCAGACAGTGGGGATACCTCATTTGGAAACACTGAGGGTCCCAGAGCCTACTTTTAAGATGGGGCTGGCTTTAGAGCAAAAACTTATGTGCTGTATCTTACCTTTGCTGCAGGCAGAGAGTCCCCATTTTAGTAAGTTTTACATTTTGTACAGCAATTAAGTGCCGTTTATAATCTCACGTCTATAAAATATAGCTGTAGCTGTTAGCTATTTGAGAGAATTATGTTGTCAACATTACAAAACTATTAATTATTCTGAAATTAGAACATATCTCTGGAATGTAGAATAAATGAACATGAGGGCTTGTCAGACTGCAGTAAACTGTGTGGTTCATTGGTAGCTGGTTGAGGAAAAGTCTTATGCAGTAGAATTTAAATGACAGGGTAACTCGTAATGTTAATTAATCACTTGCTGTCTTTTTTGCCTGGTTTCATTTTTAAATTTTCTGTTATTAATGAGCGAAAAGCCAGGTTTTGGTAAAGTTTTTGAAAGCTAGGGGATATGTTCTGGACGGTGCTCCTTTTTGATTAATTCTTTCCTGTTCTCTGTAGTTCTTCATACTTTCATATAACAACAACTGTGTTCCAGGAGAGCAGTGAGAAAAATAATTCACACCTGTAACTTGAGGACTGTTCTCATCAGTCCTTGAGCAGTTTGACTACAGTTGATTCTACAAGTTTTAACTGAGATAAAGGCTTTATTACTACTTTTTTTTTTATCAAACCCCGTAAGTCTCTAACATCACAATTCGTTGTCTAGCTGTTCCAGCTTTATCGAATAGCTAATTCTTAGTCCTATTTCTGGAGCTGAACTTATTTGCAGAGATAAAATGATTTGCTAAGTAAAGTATTCCTATCCATAACTAATTCAGATGTAGTAAAAGAAAAATCAAGTGAAATTCTAAAAATTTATTTTGCACTCATTAAAGAAATTTTCATCTGATACAAAGTCATTGCACAATGCTATGTTCTTGGGAAAGACTAAGAGGAATTAGTGCATGCAAGATGGCCTAAAACATCCACTGTAATCAGTAAAACCATTAAAGTAAGGGAGTTGTGTTAAATTTGGTTTCTGTGGTTGGCTGGCTATATATGCACTTTTTTCAGTTTTGATTTGAGTTGAGCTTTTGACTCTATTTAGAACGGGGCCAGAACCACAACTGTGGATCCAGATACCCACAGCTCATGGCCCAGATCTGAATTTTTCATCTTGAGCTCATCTCTGATTTAAAAGAACCCCAAATTCTAGGCAAAATTCTATCAAAACCACTAAGCTTCACTGGTTGGAGTGCCAAGCCACAGTTCAGCCCAGGCTTATTTGAAAATGGCTTAAAACTGGTCACAAAGTCTGTTGAACATGATCCAAAGTTGAATCATAACATTTAGAAACTTCAGCAAATCCATGCAGAACTCAGGATCTGACATAAAACTGAAATGGAGAGAGTATGTAGGTGAGGTCTTATTTTTTTTCTGTGGATATTTCATGTAGTTCTGCAAACCCATCATGAGAACTGCACTGATTCAGAGGAAATGATAGTTCAGAGAACTTGTGTGCTTCAGAGTAATTCTTAAAGAGCCAAAAGAAATGATGGAAACGTATCAGTTTCCTCTCCTGTGCTTTTCCATTTTTTGTGGAGTTGCTCTTGTTCTGTTCTACATTCTACACAATTAAAATAAAAGCCTTTGAAGTGTCTGAATTTGCATATTTTATTTTTTCCAGAGACTTTGTCACAGTCTCTTATGCAAGTGATAACATTAAATTGGAGCAGCACAATGAATTCCAGGAAGCGAGTAATCTTCATTAAGCTTGTTTATTTGCAGGACCTCCTTTAAATTAAGAATCCTTATCAGGATACGTCTGCACTGACAAAACTAGCTTGACTGCCTGAATGATTGGTTCCCTAGCTAACACCTTGGACTCTCATCATGTGTTTGGCAAACGCAGCAGATCAATAGTTCAAAACTGGCATTTAATCTATTGTACAAGAACAGTCATTGTAGGAATTTTCCAGAATCTTCATTTTACAGACTAAGAAATGGGGGTATGTGACAAGGCGTGACTTAAAACAGGTCAAAGGGAACCTGTGGCAGAGTTTGAAAACAAGCATACGACTCTGTTCACTGGGTCTGAGTCCACTGACTTGATTTTAAGACGCTTCTCCTGTGCTAATGGCAGGTGTAATTTTGGCTCAAGTTTGCAATCCCGTGTGCGGTAAGAGTGCTTGTGAGTTATCACAAGCCTTGCCCTCTGTACTCATCAGGCCTTAATAAACCCCTGTTGATTTTCAAATGGGACTGCAGGAATTTAAGGGCTGTTATGCATGGATACACCTGATAGCCTGAGTTTTAACTGCCACGGGATGAGACTTGCAGGCCCAAGAGGGGCCTTTCAAGCCAGCTTTCTTAAACAAAGCACATACAAGTTTATCTTAACTCAGAAAAACTCCTTGATTCATTACAGGGCAAAGGTTCATTATTCAAACGCATCTAAATATTTTATTCAAATCTATTTCTAGTCTGAGAATTGGGACAGAGGGAATGGAACTGCATTCCATGGAATTCAGTGGCAAAACTCCCAACTGATTTTAAAAAAGACAAGATTTTCCTCATGCATTAGTCAATTATTCTCTTAGTAAGCACACAGGCTATGTTAATTAATTTTCACTTGCTGGATATTCATGGGCTTAACTGCAAAGATCTGGGACTCCCAGGCAAGACAGTTTGTATTTCAGTTTTCCGTTGCACTTACAGGATGGATTGGGATGCTCAATGCTTCTTCTGCAGCTAAAATGTCTGGAGTTTCTGGTGGCAACAATGTGTTTCATACACATAGAACATTCTGATCTTAAAGAGTTTCTCTGCTGCTAATGTGATACTTCCAAACATTAACACCTGAGAGAGAATGACCTTATATATCTAGCTAAATCTAGTTTTACTCTGTTGATTTCAGTGTGACAGTCATACAGCTTGGTTAACAGGTGCCATTTTCACATATTTGATCTAGACCAAAACCATATTTATATATAATAGAGATGTTTATCTTCAGCTGTCAGTATCAAAATAAAACTAAATCTCATTTGAGATAGACAGTTTCTATTAAGAAGCTCTCCCCATGCTCCCTATGGTTTCCAAACAGAAGACTTATTTTTCTTGTTGAAGTTTTATGTTAAGAATTACCTAAAACATCTGTTAATTGTGAAGGGCTCTAAGCATTGACCTGCTTAGGAAATTGGTGCATTCTAATGAAAGTCTTGCAAATATTAAAAAAGTTTCTTGTTATGAATTCTTAATTGCAATTCCTGATATTTTATCATCACACAATTTGTGCTGTGTTATTCCTCTTGGGTCTACGAAATGCTGCTAAGGCTGTGAATAAGAGGGAAAATATTTCAGATGCTGTGAACATTTGAGATTGGAGAATGGACACCCTTAAAATCAGAAGCAAAAAAGAAAGATTAATGAATTCTTAATTAAATGGCAGACTCCAGTCTAATACCTTGAAAAAGAGCTCATAAAGCATGAAACCATATTTAATTTTCCACTAAGTGTATTCAATGATGACTCTAAGTTACTGGTGAGGTTTCTTGTCCAAATTGTTTAGGTAGAGATTTACATTTTTTAGAAATACCAATGAAAATAATTTTGATGTGCTTAAATTCTGCTACACTGTAACACAAATGTTTGGAAATATTCTCTTCTCTGAAAAAGTAGTTGCTGTGGTGAGTTGAACACATCAACCGCAGATAGGAAGCCTTCAAAAAGAGGGCTTCACTTAAAAGACATTTGTGCTCTCACTTAATTAACCCAATGGCATTTAGTTCCAGTAAAGCTGTTCTGCTACATAATAACAAGACAAATGAGATATTAGTGAAGATCTGGGAAGAGAAGAATACATATCTGCTTGTATTTGCCCTCCTGGCATGACCTATCAAGTTGCTCTTTAGGACTAAAATTAAAAATGCAAGGAACTGAAGAATTTAATGGAAAAAATGCTCATCTCTCATCTTAATTGAAAATGTAGAGAGGGTGAACTTTTAAATGCTTGGGTTTTGTATTCCTGTTGCAGGAGCTGTGTCTGCGCACTTGTGTGTTATGTACCAATTATAAATATATATCTGCTTTTACAGTGACAGATTATTTTAAGGTGGCTTAAACATTTATTGGTACCAAACTGCTTGATAATGTATGTCTAGAAAACTGTGATGACAGATGAAAGGATCAGCATTTTACGTTTCCATTCCTGATGTATCTAGTTTAGACTGACTGTAAATAAAGTTCTAGTCAAGTTCCAAATGAGCAAGGAAGGGTCTTGCAGGGTAGGGTAGCATTATCTTAGAAATACTGCTGAAACATCCATCTGAAGAGGCTTATTATTTGTGTGAATTGTGGAGAGATTTGTAAGCCTTGATTTTTAGTGAAAAATGCCTAAAGCAATATTAATTGAATATGCATCTTTCTGATAAACATACTGTACTTCTGAAACTGTTGTCATCAACATGACAACAAGCGAGTGTGGTAGAATAAAATCCCTGAGCAAGAAGCAGATTTGCTGATGAGAAATTCTGCTGAGAAGTATGGAGCTTGCCATTCCATTTTGTAAACAACTGCACCCATGTGGCTGCATCAGATGGACACTGTTTATGTGCAGTGGTTGTTGCGTTCTGCATTTGTGTCACAATGAAAGATGTGAGAAGATGAAAAGTGATGGAAACAAAATGAAAATGCAAAAAAGGAGAAATCAGATTCAAAGGAGAGGAGTTAGCTGGGAAACGACATCCAGCCTGGTCTATACTCATGCACTTTTAGGATACTCAAGCCAAGCCACCTTGGTGCTAAGGTTCTCTGCATTGTGAGTGTACATCTGACAGCCCCAAACACTGCAGACGTTGTCTCCTACATACAAAAAATTGAGTGCTTCAGCAGGAAATCAGCATATTCCTTCTCTGAATACTTTGCTTTGCAAAGTCCACATCAGCTTCCACGTAGAGAAACTCTATGTCAGATTAAATCCCAGTGCAGACTGTGATTGAGTGTGGCCTGTGGCCCAGTAGCTACAAACTACAGTGAACGTGATAATAAGGAGTAGAGCAATCCCAAACTGGAATCTCCTCTTTGCTTTCTTTGACTGTTTTACCTTTTGTTTTATTTAGGTCCCCACTTCTTACCTTTTTCATTAACAGCTGTTTTGCAATTTTAGATGTTTGATGCTATGGATTAGTAGCAGTCTGTTGTAGTTCACCTGCTGTTTAGGAGGTTTTCCTAGTTGCTTTTCTCATCTGCGTAGTCTTCCCTCAGCATAGCTTGTATCACCTGTTGGGGGTTCCTTTTCACCTAGTTGTGGAGGAGTTCTTTGGAAACATATTCTTATAAGGATCTTGAATTATATTTCTTCAGGCTTTCTGAACTATATGAAATATGGAACTGAAAAGAACGCACTCAGATTTAGGTTTCATGCAACTTTGAATTTGCAGGGATTTGGTTACAGTGGTCTTCCATGTAATCTTCTAGAAAGTACCAAATAATTTGGAAATAATGATAGAGAAATCCAAGCCTATACATTGTAGCTGAATGACAACCATACCTGCTAACACCATGATAACTAGAGTGAATTTGAGAGATCTATTTCTCCCTGTTCCTTCTGACTTTGTACAGATGTGTATGCTGTAAAAGTTATTTATAGGATTCATTTAAATTCCACATTTTTCCCAGCACATTTTCCACCTTCTTTTTCACAGTACTTACTTGTAAAATCAATACTCTCAAACAGCTTTCTTTTTAAACTCCCCCTGCCTGTGTTTCCATGGAGCCACTTTTTAAGCATATAGAAACAAACTCAAGCACAAAACTTCATTTTTAAGGAAAGCCAATGCTTCTGCATACTACGAAGAGCCTACTCACACTTGGGTTCTGCAGGTGCAAAGTTTAAAATGAATATTCAAACACCTGGTGCTTATTTTTGTTCCAGATATGTAATGTGGTTGTACACCATAATCTGGGTAAAATATCCTGGGAAAAGGACTTTGTAGAATGCTACAGATTTGTTTTTAATACCTCTCTTCTTTTATAAGGTGTCACACAGCATCTAAATAACATAATTATTATTAGTATTCAAGCAGCTAAGCACACATTAATGTCTACAGCTGCAGGTTTCTATGTCCATGCTTCAGCATCTTAACAGTCTTCAGAGTTTAGATCTATTGAGTGGCCTGTAGCATTCATTGAGCAGATGTGAATGTAAAACCGGTTAGAAAATCAGCTGAGGCCTCAGAGAAATGTTTTCAAGTATTTTAAATGTAAATGAATAAAAAAAAAATATAGGCCGATTCAGAAAAACCTTACTTATATTACAGCAGCACTAAAAAAAGTTTAACTACAAAGAACCTAATTTTGGCCTCTGCTGAAACCATTGTTTGAGCTCACTGACCAGCCTGCATCTCATTTATGCCTGGTACTGCTTTTGATTGCCTATTTCCAGTGCTAAGAAGCTTTATAGAGCATCTCTGTTTCTTTCTGAGTTTCCCCTTGCTTGTCTGTCTGTTGCAGACACAGATAACTTGGAGAGGGCGTTTCCTGCATGGGTGTTTTCATTCCTTTCATTAAAACTCCTAAGCTGTTGTGGTGTAGTCAGTTTTAATCAAGTCCCTCATGGTTCTATGACTTTTCCTGTTATGATAATCTAGACAGGTTGGATACCATAAACAAGAGATGAAGTTACAGTTTCACAGAGCCAGGACACTTGGCTAGACCTGCTGAGTTCTGTCTTTTGCTAACTTTTGGCTCAGCTTTTAAAAAGGCAGCAGCATGAACAGCTTTGAGTTTGCATTCAGAACCAGATCTTCTGTGTTCCTCCCTTCTAAAGCTTTCCATCTCCGTAATGTCTTTTATCCAGAATCTCAAAATTCTTTGCAAAAAACAGTGAATTAAACCTCACAGCAAACCTTTGATACAGAGAAATGTGAAAACGAGTACTATTTGTGACAGAATAGCTAAGTTTTAGAAATGGAACAAAAGAGTGCTTTTCTCCTTCTTCTGGGCCGAATGCTCTTTACCAAATGCTACAGAGGAGAAACTGAGGCACAGAGTTTGTACTGCATCATCTTAGGATATCTCTAGCACAGCCAGAAAGAACCTCTGATTCCTTACAGCATTTGAGCTATTACTTCAGCTTAAATTCAACCTTAAGCTGTTAGTTCAGCTGACGTGCAATCAGTGCTGACTGCCAATATCCAGTTCTTTAGAAAGAGGCAAAACCATCTCCTACTGTATCTAGCAAGTTGTGGAGGAATGACCTGTGCACTAGCAATCAGATACCATCATGCAGCATGCAATTCAGCCATCTGTGTTAGTTCTGTAGACTGCACATTAGGGAAGAGTCATAGAAATACACATATTTGACTATAGTCTTTAAATGTCTGGTTCTGGAACCTTTGGTTTATTCTACTGGCAAGTGACAACAGCTCGAGTGCTTTCAGTTCTGAACTCCCTGTGCCTTATGAGATTAGGTGGAAATGAACATGGAAAAATATACTTTGCAACTAAGAATGTTCTGTAAATTTAGTTACTTTTATTCCTTTGATAGCTTTGCAAAAATGTATTTTATCTTAGCATTTTACAGGTGGTGCTGTCCCTAAAATAACAATCAAAATGCTAGAATAAGTGTTCAATGATTCCCCTCCCAACTTCTAGCAGTTCTGTCATGGAAATCCATTCTCTATTTGTAGACGGGTATCTTTACTTTTACATGGCGATACCCACTCATTATCAGAGAGAGGTAAAATTGCAGCAAATGGATTCATTTTTTGAATGTGTCCAAAACATACAGAAAAAAAGCAGTTTATTCAGTGGCTTGCTTGCTTCCTTGAATTGGGGTATCTTTTTTCCATTAGTTGGAAATTTTGAATTCAGATTTTTGGCTGAGTGTCCTTCCTGTTCAAAGCCCAAAGCAAGAAGCCACAACTGTGACATCTGAAATGGCTGGTGGCGGAGGAGGGAAGTCTATTGGACACTTAAATGTGAGCTGAACTCGTTTGAAAATCCCCATCAGCCAAAAGCCTATGAGTTAAAAGTACCTAAACCTGGAAAAACAATGAGATAGACACCAGAACATTCATTAATGTTTCTCTGCAGAGAGGTTTAGTCTAAATACAGTGGACAAGATTCTTAACTGATAGTCTTCCATTGAAAGACAGCGGAACTGAGTCAAATTACACCTACTTAAGGTCTGGCCTCTTCTATTCAGAAAGTCCCACATAATTGAGAAACAGTTACAAAACTGAATTTGACTCGTAACAGAACAAGTTTTCTCTTTTGTTTTGAGATTTACCAAAACAGTGGCTTGACAGTTGCTTCAGATCACTCTAGATATATAAACTATAGTCACAGTTGTTTCCTCAGTGTTGATTTGATTTCAACAATTCTGGAATTCAGAGCTTGTCAAGCTCCTTTGTGATTGACTTAATCTTTCACAGAAAGATCTCATGGATTTATAGCTGAAATCTTGACTTTTTCTTCAAAATCTTTTATAGTTTTCAAAGTTGACATTCTTAGTTTTAAAATCCATGCAGTTCCTTTTCTAATGTCCCTAACAGGAAAAGAAATTGAATAGTGGGATTTTTACAATTGTCTGCAGCGTAATACTGGGAAAACTTCAAAGCACGGAGAAGTGATTATGTTTGGGCTTTTCTTTTATTCTTATTTTTCTCCCCCTCATTTCAATTGTATATATATTTGCCTCTGATGTTACTTTCTTCTTCAAGCTGCCAAAATTGTTCAACTGTGGTGCTGGAGATTAAATGGCAAATTTCTGGCAAAAACCATAGAGCTTTGTTTTCAATGAAGAATCAAATCTTGCCTCTGATTAACAGGAGAATCATTTGACTTACAGTATCATTTATGCTAATATTTCTTGGATTTATTGTCATTTGCACATGGAAACATTATTTGTATATGCAAATAGTGCATTTGAGTGTCTTGTGCTTTCAAAACAAGACAAAGGTACACTACCCACAGTGGTCTAAAGAACCACTACGTAATAAACCCAGTAGCTAACAAAGATAAGAACAACAGAGTAATGATGGCGAATACTCTGATGAATTCAAGAACATTATTTTAAATATCTGTTGTTGGCGGGGTCAGCCATAAAATCCTTATACTCTCTTCCACTGAGGAACACTGGACACCATACCCAGTCCATCCTTCACAAAATTTTATCTGGGCATAGAGAGAACTGACAACCGACAGCCTGGCTGGGCACCAGCCTTTTGCAACAGCCCTGCTGATTGTGCTGATTCAAAGAATTAATTATTTGGCATTTGTTAAAATCAAAGCAAGTTATTGGATTAGTGAGAACAGGAAAGAGGAAAAGAGAAGAGCAGAGGAGAGTGGGACCTGTGGACATCCCCACAGGAAACGCTCCCCTAAACTCTATTAAAACCATACACAGGTTGTAGATAGAATGCCTTTGTAACAGAGGGGTTGATCTATTGAGTGAAGCTGACCTGATTGCTCTGTTTTAAGCAGGCAGTGGAAACACAAGGCATGAGACATCATAGATAGATGATAGTTTGGAAATGGGCTCTTAGAGTAAAGAACCAGGCTGCACACTGACGTGCCTAAATGTGCCAAAAGTCTGCCTAAGACAAAAGCTGAGCTCCACATATCTTTCCATTGAGATGTATTGAAATATTGTGGGTGAGGGTCGTCTTTTACCTTTTGTAACAGAGCCTGTGGGAAAACTCTCCTTGCTTCCCTCTTTCCCTGTCCTGATGACCTTGAGAGGAAACTTGTTACAGAGAGGAGAATTCTGAAGGGAAATTGGTGTAGAACATAGTATCAGGTTAAAGTCCTTGTAGCTGCTTCTGGCTCTACTCAATAAATCCCCCCCCAAGTAGATTTTATTAAAATAGGTATAGTTACAGAAAGGCATCAGCCTGGATACATCCTTTTCAGTTCTCTCAGTCTCAAGCCTGGAAAAGTCCTCAGACTGCCTTTTCTGCATGTACCACACCACAGACCACAAAACACTTCCCAACAGCCTGTACCACACTTAAGACCAAAGTGAAAGAGCAAAAGCCACAAACTATGATGTGCCTCAGGAAGGGAGTAGAGGAGATCAAGGGCATTGCCAATATGAATGAAATCTACATGAAAGAGCCTTCCTTCTCGCACTGCTTTCATGGATTAAAGGAACAATTGAGAAAAAGAATGAAAAGACGATGCCAAGAGGAAGAGAAAATATGGAAGAGGGAAGAAGTTGGGTTTCTCTGGTTAAACCATTCTAGTCACGTTCTTGGCACACAAGCAGAAAAACACAGCTGCTTTACATCTGCTACAGAGCCTTGGAACTGAACAGGCACTGGCATAAGTATTCTCAGCGTGTTCAGATGAGTTTTTTGTTTGCTGTGGTATAGATACAATACTTTTTTGTAATTAGTAACATTGAAAACTATTTTCTAATGCCACTGCAATAATTGATTTGGCTTATAAATGTTTTCTTTCAAAGGTCAGGCCTACAGGGACTTACAAAGGCTAATTTTGTCACTAGACTGTCAGACTTGATGCCTACCCTGGGAGACACAATAACCACCGAATTACGCAATTTAAATGTTTTATGCTTATATCCGTGAAAAACACTGACAATTTTCTTTCATGTAGCATCCTGGTCATATTTCATGCAGTAAATCTGCCCAAGCATTTTAGGGCTTTGTGCCCAAAGTGAGGCCCACATCCCTGGGTGCCAGTGCAATACAAAGACAACAATAATAATACTACAAGATTCCTTTTCCTGCTTTGTAGTCTTTAATTCATGTTTTGAGTATGACACTGAAGTCTCTTTGCTAAAACCTTCAGTTTAGCTAACATAAGGAAAATGCATAAAAATGCAACGTGAATAATTCTTAAATCCTGGCTCAATATTTCTATTTGATCCTGTTCAACAGCCAAGAGGTTAACAGTAGCTAATAAACACATAAACTGATGTGATTGGCTTAAGTTAAAGCATTCACTGACACCAGTGTCAGAGGGATCATATGTTTCAAACTCAGTCTCATTCTTTGTGTGCAAGTGAAGCTTCAGCTAATATTGATAAGTATTTTGCTCGTGTGAGCGTGAATCAAGAATTTTATGGATGAGGAAAATATCAAAGCAAGGAGAGACTGTCTTATGCAAATAAAAGTCTGAGACAGACTTTAAGTTCAGCTACCAGGAAGATTTTCAATCTGGGATTCTAGACTCACTGCTATCAGAAATAACAGCTTTAGGTCTTCTATGCCTTGCTCCTCTTATTATTTAGAGAGGTTCTTTTTGCTTCATATTAGACAATAATACACCTATGTGGGTGACAGCAAGAAGTGCAACTGTAATAATTATAGCTGAGAACAGCAGTGCGTTCTTCAGCTTAGCTCCATGCTAGGAATGTGTATTTGTGAGTGTTGTATGGCTGTCTGCATTGCTTAGATACAAGCACTGGTGGATGCCTGAGTCTTTCAGACAAACATATGAAAAAAATTGACATTTCCCAATGGCCTTAAAAATATTAAAGGAGAAAGACTGTATTGCTAATGTTACTTGGAGTAGTAGACTAGTGTTTAGTTTTAAGATTTGAAACATGTTTTGGGGCTCTTGGTGTGTGTCTAAGTACAGTTAATGTGCAAATAGAACTGTAAAACAGGGAGTTCTGATCTGTGGAGCAACTTTCTGTGTTTGTTTTAGCTTAAACTGCATCTAAGCCATATGCCTGGTGCAGCATGTTGAACAAACACCTTTTTTTATAATTCTTATATCTCGGGGGAAGCACTGACAGGGCCATGGCAAAGTGCTCATTCAACTAAATGTCAGTGAAAAGACTGCTATGGATCAGGTTTTTGGAAAAGATTCAATGCCACTGTCTAGACAGAGGCAAGAAACAAGGGCTCCCTTTCCCCTCATCCCCTTGGAGCCTCATCACAGAACCATATAAGCCTGCTAATTAAACTGAAGTTTTGCACTTCACCCTTAGGAGTTTCTTTCTTAAAAAATGTAGGTCATTTGATTGGCGTGTCTTCTTCAGCATCCTAATCTCCAGTGAGAAAATTAAGAAAAACAAGCTGTGCTGTGTGCCGACAAAACTGAGTGATACACAGAAACAGAATGTTTTCTTACATAAAAATTTTAATAAGCCATAAGCCACCAATCCCACATTAGGAGGAACAGGGATAAGGAGGAATAGTGCAGCAAGTCTCATTTTTGCTGTGGCTGACAATCTGATGAACACCAGATTTCAAATAGTGTGTGTGTTTCACTGGTGGTCTATGATATTGGGCCCAGGCAAGAAATGGAAAAAGGAAATCTAATACCTGGGCATAGAAAGGTGTTGATTGGGAAATGGAGGTCAGAATTGGAACTGGTGTCTTACTAAGGACTGGATCCAGACACAGGCTACATAGTCATTCTGAAAAACAAAAGGAGGAAGGTCAATGGAATGTTTCCAAGAATCGGGTAATAACCAAGAACTGATTGTCTTTACATGTTAGGACAGGCCATTATAAGTCAGTTCAGAGTGGAACATAGTATCGCTAGTAGAGTTGTGCACTAATATGCCACTGTTTTAGAGGATGATGATGGTGGCTTGCTTATATCCTGGCTGACCAAACACTCCCGAAGTTATCAAGAGAAGAAGTAGGAGAGAAGTAGACTCTTAAGCACTGTCTTCTGTCAGACATCTCAGATATTTCAATGAGAAGTTTCCCTCAGAGAGAATAATAAAATCAGTGGTAAAGAAACATTATTTTCTTTTCTGTCATGGGGGTATTGATCACCTGGATGCTGCATAACCAATGTTGTACTAAGCTGCAGACCCCAAAGACTAATTGAGCTACTTGAGTTTTGTCAAGGCGGTTTGAGGGAAGTAACTAGTGAAAAGCTCAGTGAATTGGTAAGCACTCAGGAGACCTGGCAAGCTGAGAGTGTGGGAGAATCAAGGGAAGCAAAATTCCTTGCCCAGAGACCAATTTGCACACCAAGACTTCTACTTGTGCATTCTCAGTGCTTGCAACCAAACATTTTGCTCACATACCTATGCAGTCCAGAAGATCCTGGCCTGAATAGTATGTGAGCAGCATGAGATCTTTCCTTCATACTTGTTAGCCTTGTTCCAGGGATCAGTCTACTCAGCTCTGTTATAGTATCACTACCCAGTGGCCCGTATATTCAGAAGTTACTGTTGGTTTGGGATGCTTTCATTTGTGAATGCTCATTTTCTCACTCTGTATCTAGGCCTAATCTAAAAAAAATAGAAACTAGGCATTTTGTGAAAAGAAGGGACTTTCAAGTCACCCTAGGCTGTATACTCAGAAATAAACTGTGAGTCACTTGAAAATTTAATTCAGTATTTTTATAAGAGATTTTTTGAAATCTAACAATATTTGTATTATTAAATTTATACCAAATGTGTATTTGGAAGTATTTCTCACTGAGTAGTATAGAGACATCTTGGGTATCACTGTAAATTAATGAGCATCTGTTTTCATTGTAGTGAGAAAGCTGTGAGAAAGCATCCAAGTGAGACTATTCACCATTAAGAATTAAACCTCTATGGTGATGTGCGATACAGGGTTCTCTGAATGTTTTCTCTTGAGACACTCCATCTCTGGAGGATTAATATCTAACAGGTCTTTTTCTTCTTTTGATGCCAAAACATAAAAATTCTTTTGAGGTAGATTTTGTTCTGGAAATGTGTTTCTGAGGTTGGTTTCTAAGGTGGTACAAGAAGGTGTTGCAATAGCTTGTGACCTGTTTGGGGCTATTGTTAAAACTGCTAAAGGCAGTTGAAAAAAGAAAACAAAACAATAAAGAAAAACCTCTTTCCTCTGCATATTCTGCTTCTTCACCTTTGCTTGGGACATTTTATCTGTATCTGTATCTTTAGTGTGTACTTCGTAATAATATGAACAAGAGTTATAAAACTATTTGTAGGAGCCAATGACTCTGTGTCTTCTGGAAACTTATGAATCCTGCCTTTCAATCTGTATTAATGCAGGGTTTAAAAACAAATGCACCCTGTCTGCCAAGAAACCTAAGGTTTGGGTGTGTCTGTGAGAACTGATTCTCTATGACCTTCTTTTCATTACTAAAATCTCCATGCTCTTCCTTTACTCTACTGTGGACTTTGTCTAATATTTCTCTTCTCTCAGATGATGTTTGAAGAGCATTTGAGATCCTCAAGGAAAGGTTGTCACTGCAAGGAGCTGAGCTTTAGTGACATGGCTGCAACATTAAAACAAAAAAATAAGGTAGACCTATGGCACAGCTAAAAATAGAGACTGAAATTCCTCTTCATTCCTGAGCCATATAGGGATCTATGCACAGCTATGTAAGGCAGGTTCATCATGCAAACAGAAATGGAGGTTTGGCTGATTTAACATAGGAAGCATTGTGTTTATATGTTTCCTTTATAGAACTAAATTGTAATTTTAAACCTGTCAGAAGGCCTCTCTTTAAATTAGAGTAATTTATTGCTGTATGTGCCCAAGAGCAGCTACAAATCTAAACATAGGCACTCCCTTGGCTATATCCACTGCACTTTTCCAGATCAATTCCACAAGGAAAAGAAGTCTAACAAAGAATGAAACAAAATTTCTCTGCCAATCAATCAAAGGATTAATTCTTCTTTTCTAATACCTCTAAATGCTGGCACCAGAGTCTGGTCTTTGTCTAGAATTTGCAGTGGCATTGCTGGCAGTTCCAGGCATGGAAGACACGCAGGAAAAATGCATTGCTTTTGTGTAGAAATCTTCCAAATAAAATTCATCTACACATATGTGCACACATGCTCGTGCACATACAGGGGTATGTATTCACTGCTTCACACTCTAAAATTAGTAGCTATGGAAAGTGATATATGCAGTAATTTGATATTCTCAGTGCCTTTGTGACAGCACATTCCTAAAGAAATACCTGTGTGATAAATTGATGATACAACTTAGATTTTCAGTTGACAGAGTGGTGGGTGAACTTGAGCTGGCAAATCTTGTAGATTGTGAGATAGCAGGCCATACAAATCTAAAATGGAACACACCCATTGCAAGATTCCCTGCAGCAATTCCAGGATTATCATCTAGTGTTGTAGGAGTCCCAATTTTTTGGCGGTGTTAAATAGAAAAGGTGCCTCAAGATGCTGAGGAAGTGAAGGAGGATGTCAATTAAATACAAGCTCATCCTGATGTTGTTGGCAAAGAAACACTGTAGACTCTGATTCCTGTAACCCTTGTGAACCTGCAGGTTTTGTTTATAGCCGTGTTGTGCCTGGTTTATGTTTGGACTGCTGTCCAAACCGCAGTTGAATAATCTCTTTTTCGCAACCTAATTTGTTCTCAAATGCAAAACAAGTAAACAAATAAAAAAGGCCCCCAAACAAAACACAACTGTATTTCTAGTTCCTCCTTGATTCTTTCTTTGTACATTTTGTAGAAATGAGTCCTAGACCCAGTCTGCTGGGTTCCATGGGTTTTCATGCAACGCTCACGTTTCCTGTCTGTCTTTTGTGTCATCTCTGTTCCTCACTGCTTTAGATTAGCCACAATGCAGAGCCATTTATGGTTGTCATATGCTATGTATCAGACTTAATTGTTCGTCCTGCCTTTCATCATCTCATCATATTTCACAGACCACGATTAACTACGATTCTTTTGAGGCACCCAGCTTGCCTTTACTTGCTACTTAGCCTTACACATCCATATGGTTGGGCTTGGTTTTCAAAGATTTCTGTTATTTTGCTACTCTATTTAACACAGCAAACCAAGACCCATTTTGGATGGTTTGTTTGCTGTGGCATTTATATGTACATATATATTAGAATTTAATATAAACCGTAAAATGTAGCTGATAAATCTGTAGCACTGTGGAAACATGTGCTGCATCAGAGAGATCTGAAACCTTGTATTTGTGGATTATTGACATAATTTCTGTTTATGATGTCCTGTCTTTCTCTGTTCTGTGCGTGATGATGCTTTGTCTCGTGGGGAATTTTACTTCCCTCTCTCTCTTTCCTATTAAGAATGTTTTCCTAATTTGGTGCCTTAATTTTAAACTGCTACGCTTTGTGCTGTGTATTGTGTTCCAAGACTGGGAATGATTCCCACAGCTGAATTTTCATGGCATGCTTTTGGATCTCCATTCAATTCAGTGGGAACATGTTAGAGAGACTGAGGGCAGGATTCCTTTTAGTAGGAATTTTTGTCTGAGATATTTTAGAATACGGTGACATCTCTTTCAGTCTGAACTTTTCTCTCTTCTACACTGTCTTCTGTGTGTGTATCTTTAGTTCTATAATCTGCTATTTTTATTACCCTCCTTTCTTTTTTATATAGTCCCCGAAAAGTGTGAGAATTAAAAATGCACGTACCACACTGATGTAGTTACCCTAGACTTGATTGAGAGTCATTGCTTTTACGTACAGTCCTCTGGGTATATATATTTACATCCAACACAGAAAAAACTTGCCATCACGAGTCTTAGTCCTTCTTCCCAGAGGTAAATAGCCCAGTGATTTTCTTTTCCTGTTATGAATCTTGTGGAAAATCTCCAATTTGGCTTTAGCAACAGTCTTTCCCCCTCCATTTAAGCATACAGTCCTGCATCTCAAATAATTTTTCCCTTTCTGTACACAACCACCTTCTGGTATTTGTAGATGGTCAGTTTCTCTCTCTTCCAGACAGGTAGGCTGTATTTAGTTGCCTTACATAAAACTATGCCTGCCTCTGTGGCTGTGCTTTGTAATTATCATTTAATTTGTTAAAAATAAGCTGAATTATTGAAGAGAAGATATTTGAGGAAAAGTTTTGTGTTGCTTATTTATTCAATGCAATGTAATCCCACAGCCTTAGAAAGTATCTGTGTAAACTGAAGATGAAAGCAGAGGCTTGTGAGTTTGGAGATGGTATAGATTTTAAAACCATAAAAATTGAATTGATCTTCTCAATTGACACACAGAACTGCACTGAGACATTCCTGTATAAAGCTCCCAGCATAGGCTTGAAGCAAAGCTGTTTTGACATCAGGAACAGATGTATATCTTGAGTGAATATAATAATTTGAAAGGTGTGCAAAGGTTATTTCTACCTATGAAGTATTTCCCTCCCTACTGCTGGACCCTTAGGGATTGCTGCATTGGCCGTAAGAGTACAGTAGATCCAGACTAGAGCAGACAAATGGTAAGTGCAACTAAAAATTGGAAGGCTTAAAAGAATAAAGAGGGCTATTGGGAAGGAGCAGCAGGAGATAAAGATTTCTGCAGTGCCATTTTTACTGCCCTATGTACAGAATTAGTAGTAGGAGGTCTAATACTGGATGTGAAACATAAACTTACACTGAGGATATGTGGACTTGTGTCAGTATTTGCTCTGTGTTCGTATGTCATGAATTTTCTCTTCGTAGTCTCCCCAGTACTTTGCTCCATATGCTCCCAGCTCACACTGAACAGGTGAAGCCTGGTATTTTCCCAAATGAAAGCACCTCTCCAGCATTTGTGCAGACAAATGATTCAGGAATGTTTGCAGGAAAGACAGGAGGGAATGGTGAAGATCATAACTGAATCAAAATGGCATCTGGATGCCAGTGGAATCTGAGCATGAGATTTTCCAGCATACCCAGCTAAAAATATGCAACAAGGAGAGGAATGTTAAAATAAACTTGTTCAGCTAGAGCTGGCACTTTGGACTTACACCTGCAGCCTCTAAACCTCTCTTCCACTGTAATGTCACTTTGCCATACAAGGGAATGCTTTAAATTAAAGGAGGGAGTAGTTAAATTTTCCAAGGCAATCTTGTCTGTCTGTCCTTTGAGGATGCCAAACTGATGACAAGTACAGTATTATTTGTATGTGTATATTTAAAGTTGACTTAATTAATGAAACCCATGGAGTCTAACCTATAATCATATTAAAAAATGTCAGATGCCCAGAAACAAGAAGCTGTTTTACATCTGAGGGATATAGAAATGAAAGGATTGCTTTCAAATTTATTTTTAAGTTGGTAAAATATTTGAGTGCCCATAATGTCCATTTAATTTTGGAGTTTCATCCATAAGGAATGCTGAGACAGGATGAAAAGTAAATGTAGTAAAGGATGAGGGTTTTTTCCTTTCTTTGTTTGCACCCTGTAGATGTTTTTGCCTTCTCTCAGTCTCCTTGGGGCTGCCCTTGAGTCAGCTCTAGATATTTCACCTTCTTTAACAGCACTTTCATACTTATAGCGTCTGGTTTTCCCAAGATGCTTGGAAACATGGCCTTTGTGAAATATTTGCATTGTTGTGATGTGATATAAACAAGGGAAAAAAGTATCCAGAGTTGTGTAGAAAAAGAGAATACAGAGGTTTAAATATTTCACTAATTTGTCAAGAAAATTTGGAAAACATCTGCCTCCACTGTTTGTTCCTCTGCTGCATTGCTTTGCTTTTAATTATCCCCACCTCTTTTTAGTGCGGAATTATCCCCACCTTTTCACAGCCTTATATGATAGACCAATCCATACACAACTGCCATGACTTTTATTGATTCAAAGGGCCACTCATTGGCACTGCAGAACCCTTTCAGCTGAGATCACACCATATTGGAAATTCCTGTGTTAGATGCCTGGAAGAACAAGTTACAGGTAAAGAACATATGTAACAAGGGGTATAATGCTGTTTCAGGGTTTGTAATAATGATGCAGATTGTTCACAGATCTATACCTTCTCCAGGTTGTAGTCAGGGATTTGTTGAGCAACTCCTTCCCTAATATCTTTGTGCACAAGCTATTTCTTTCAGTTCTTTGCAATGACCAGAAATTTTCTAATTGGAAAAAACTGCAAAATATTTTTTACAGTCCCTGCACACTTACACATATCATTGGAAAAATTAAATCCACCTGTTTTCTGAAGCTGATGTGAGGAGATATGAGATTATTGGTGACATCTATTGTTCTTTCATCAAAAGAGTGAACAAAATTGCCTTTTAGCACTGGCAAGCCTAGCTGCAGAAACCGGAAGACCAACATTTGCTATAGTACAATATGAAGGGTAATTGAGACAGTGTTGACTAACGTAGAAGATGCTAGATCTCAAGTATTGATGACCAAGTCCTTTCTTCATTTTCCTTTTCTCAGGAATCACTGGGACTGCATGGATGCAGCAACATAGCAGAGAGCAAAATAGGTCTCGCCATGTGCTTAATTTTTCCACAGTTATGCTAAATGCTGTCATGAAGGTGTCCAGTCATTTTATGATAATCTCTTATTATGATAAGGAAGAAATAAACCCAAGACAAACAAGCAACCTGTAGTGAAATTTTCAAACAGAAAGTGAATGATCATATGGAACAAAGAGACAGGTTTCAATCATGACATGTCTCAGTTACTTACATTTTGGGCGTGCGGTGTGTCAAATAAAGAAAAGATGTGCAAGTGGAGGATGAAAATGCTGGGAGCAGATGAGGAGTGAACAGTTTGTAGATGTAACTCTTGACAGTGTCTGACTCTTTGTGAATCTCTATTTCTATTGTAAATATTTTTAATTAAATAAAAGTGAGGAAATGTTACTAAATATGCATGAAACAGAGACTAAAATGACATGTTGGGAAGGGATACATGCATTAGAAGAAGGGATGCATGCTTTAGAAGTAATCAGCATTTCCAGAGCTTTCAGTGTGTAAACATTTGAGCTTGTTTGACTTTGGTGTTCAAATAACCAGCTAAAAAGGGAAGGGATGTGTGTTGATTTGTACTTAACAAACCTGGCTACAGACTAACCACAGCAGGAATCAGTTAGTTTTAAAAATAACTAAGGGTCTTATGGCCATAATGAAGAAAATTTTTTGCAAAACTGACCAAAAGGCAAGTCAAAGTGGAGAGCTGAGAGATGAAATCAGGAGGTTGGACAAAAAAAGTGAAAAAAGGAATAAGGAAGGAACCTCTTTGGTAAAAAAAAGAGGATTTTTCAAGAAATGAAAGATTCCTGTTTTTTCAGAAGCTCTGCTGCTTGTATACATTTCTTCTGGATAACAAAACCATGATTTCACTGCAGTTGGTTCTACTATAAACACTTCCATTTGGGAACGAATTACTTCAACCTAAGAGTTTCTGCAACTGGGCTCTGAATTCTGCAATCGCCCATTGTCACTCCCAGGAAACGTTCTGCATGTGCAGAGTTAATATTATTTCAATTTGGCTTGTGCCCACAATGCAAATATCCACCTGTGCGTTACTGTGAAGAACTTCTGAACCATCTCTTCCTGTGTGTCTAATATTGATTTAATTGTGGGTTTTGGCATTACTTAAAAGCTTGAAGTGTTTTTAATAGATAAAATATGTTGTGTCCGTTATTTGTGTCAGCATGCCCTGGGAAATCTCACTATTCAGAATGTTTTCTTATAGACATATACATACACAGGCCCTTGCAGACGTCAATTCAAGCACTGCACCCAGGGAATAATGACTAACAGACTTCAGACAATGAAGAATCCGATTTAAAATCCAAAACTGGATTATAAAAACCCTTTCTTATTCTTTGTAGATTTCTGTAACAAATGAACTCTCTTTGCTATTTCTAAATATCTAATTATATTCGTATTTATATGGGTTAGCCCCCAAGACCACAAGCAAAGCAGATTAGAAGGGAAGTTGTAGAGCTAGCATTGCCAATTCTCATCTGAATTTTAAAATATGATGCTTGCATAGCATGAGAACAGACACTTTATAAATGATATCTCAGCTAATTCAAGAAACTTATTTGAGAACACATTTGAAGTCACTAGAGGTTTTCTTCTTTTAGGCTAACCACTCTGCACTGGGGTGCATTAAAGGAGTATTTTGGAGCATGATTCAGACCATTGATTCATGGTAGAATAAGGCTGTTTTAATTTGTTCAGTGAAAGATTATAGGAAAGGAAAAGCACTGTGTATTTCTGTTGTTCTATTTTCCTGATCATTCTGTGTCCCCTTAAGTCCACTTCATTACCAAAAGCAACATTAGCTTTATGTTAATAATGCAGATCTGCAGACTCCCTTCTCTTGCCTTGATTTCACTACACTACCTAGCTGTCACGTATGGCTTTACGGCAGTGTGAGATGCCTTGCCCTCGTCCCAGTGCCTCTTCACTTCGTTACACACTCCTTATCTGCCCCAGCTAACATGTACCATGAATTTAGGAAAAGAATCCAGTTCAGTCATATGAGTTTTCAGGGCCTGATCCAGTAGCATGCTGTTAAACTGAGATCTGAGAAGTTCATGTGCAGTTCTTCTGAATGTCTCACTCTGCTGGAGCAGGATCACTGCAGTGTGGGATCTGACCCTGTCCCTCCCCACCCCCTGCGGCATGAAAAACCATCTGAGGGGTTTATTTACCGCAGCTGCCCATGAAAGCTGGTTTAAAATCAACATTCAGAGGACAAGCCGTGGGGTTCCAGTGCAGTACAGAATTTACCAGAGAGAAGGGTATTGCTCTTGGACTAGGAAAATAACCATTCTGTTTAGCAAAAGATTTAGAGATTTTGAAGTGTATTTATTTTCCGATAGGAAATGACAGCAAGGCCTTTTAAAATTCTCAGAGACAGACAGAGAGATACAGGCCCCAGAGCAGATAACAGTCTGTGTATTTTACCAGGGATGGGGCAATGTGAGTTTTAGCCCCTGTGTGTTTTTATTTTAGCTTTGGAATTACAAGTTCTTCAGCTATCTCCATATCTTACGTGAAGAAACATTCTTGTTCAAACTGACATATTTCTTCAAAAACTTCTAGTTTTGTAAAAGGTTTCATGGGAAACCAGCTCTCCCTTGTATGAGGTGACCCAGAGAAGTTGCTTGTCAAACAAATACGGCAATGCAGATGGCTTGGGACATGTAGGAGACTAACGTAAATGGTGAGAAACAGAAAATGCTGGATCAGAGATTTGTGGAAACTCCAACAGCATCTTTGGCTTTTAGAATGCTTCTCCACATCTCCTCCAAGGGGACCTTGAACTCCTGAGTGAACTTACGGCCATATTTTTTTTTCCTGGTATTATTTCTGTGCAACTATTTTTTCTTCTATAGAGGCATGTGGCTGTTTTTTGCTGCAGCTGAGTTCTCTGTAAGAACTCTCTCCTACATTCACTTTTATTCCTTTCATTTTTTTATAGATTACTCCTGTCCCTTTGACTCATCTGGTTCATTTTCAAGGCATCCTGTTTATTTTTCAAGCTATTTGTTTTTAATATGTTATTTGACCTTTTCTGTCTTCTCTTTTGGGGATGTATACAAAGCTCTGCCTCTATTTGCATTTGCTTTTTCTTCTCCCCTCTACAGCACCTAATGTTCACCCAGGGAACCCAAGAATAACAGTAAATGGGAATAAAAATCCGCAAGCCCGCAGAAGTTGATAACAAGCAGAGTTAATTTTTGTCATGCAGGTGTGGAATGCTTAAAGTGATTGAGCTATGTAGAGATAAAAGGGCTAGGATTTTATCCCAGGAGCTCCCTGACAGACTTCTGGGAATAGGCTGCAGCTACAGGAAACCTGTTTGAAAGCAGCATTGGTTTCTTTGTGCAAGACAGCCCTCAGTAAGGCAGTAAGCAAAGGAGAGCAAGGTACACCTTTCCTGGGAGAATCATCCACAGGGGTTTATTGTGAGTGAGAATCAGAGCATGGTGCTACTTCAGTCATTATATTTCACCAATGTGTTTGCAGAGGAGACCAGGGAACTTTCTTCCCTGGGAGCATTTTTTCCATGGTTGTGGAGGTCAGCTCTTCAGCCAATTTCCCTTTTACATTCTCCCTTTTATGAGAAATCCGCTGAGATTCTGACAATGCCTCAAGCTAAGTGTGGTTTGGCAAAAGAAGTTCATGCAATATGGTTGCTTCCAGAAGAACGGGTATCCAGAGCTGGCAAGAGCTGTCAGCCGTCTTATTTGTTAGGCTAAAGCACAGAGCACAAAGGTAGATTTATCTGAAAAATCAATACCATAAGTTATTGGTCTGCTACCCTTTAGTCACTACAGCTGCAAAAGCCTTAGTCATCTTCAGAGTTGCTGTTACAGTGCTCTACTGGCACCTCACATTATCATAAGGAAGAAATATTACAGGCTACTATTTGCAGTAGACCTTGCTGCTTGCAGAAACCACTGACTTCATTTGATGAAGATGCAAGGTACCTTTTGCTTCCAAAAGGAGCAAATAGCTAAGCTGTCAGCAAGTTTACCCTGGCCTGGCCCATCTGGAAAATGAGTTGGTGTTGACAAGTGCTTATATTTTGGCAGATAAATGTGCTCTTCAGGCTAGTAGCTCTATTCTGAGGAGATGTTCTTTGTTATCCTGATCTGCTTCTCGCATTTCTGATTTGCCCATTGCATCAGTGCTTCTGTGTGTATATATGCATGCCCACATGTGATGTGGGGAAGTCTCTCCTCAGCCATTACAAAAGATTTGCTGTTCTGGGAGTGCTCATCTCATACTAGGCCCAAAGGAACCAAATGGGAAAATACTGTTTTCAAACAAGCTTTCTCTAGCTCCAGTCTGTTCCCAATAGGCTTTCGTTTTCTGCCCTTTGTTTCACAGCTCGCTATGATGATGCACTGTTCAGTTATGGAACACACCCCTTTCCCTCAGGCTTTGGGCAAATTAGAACAGGGCTTGATGCTGAAGCCCAAACCATGGACACATGGAAATGGAATGAAAGTCAGGGGAAATTCAGATTGGCCATTAGGAAAAGGTTGGTTGCTCACTGGAACAGTCTCCATAGAGAAGTGGTCACTGCACTGAGCATGTCAGAATTCAAAGAGCGCCTGGATGACACCCTTAGCCATATAGTTTAGTTCTAGGTAGTCCTGCGAGGAGCAAGGAGTTGGACTCAATGGTCCTTACAGGTTCCTACCAAGATGAGATATTCTATGATCCCACCTTTATGTGCTGGGTATAACCAGAGCACTAAATAGGAGCATGGTTCCAGGGCAATGCAAGGGGTGATCTTTACAAAAGCAGATTGACCAGAGCGCTTGACACTTATGTGACAATTCTTAGTGCAGAAGACTCATAGGAAAATCAGCTTTGTTGATGCTGGCCCAAATCCATGTGCCAAAGCATTTTTCTGAAGAGAGCACACCCTTTTTAAAACATGCATGTTATGAACAATGTTTGCTTTTAGAAGATAAAGCACAATGGGAGGCAGCTTGTCCTGGTGGCTTGTGTTGTGTTCAAGATCTGCTAGAAGGGAGGTTTGAAAGGTATCTGAGTGCATGATAACAGACTGTGTGATTGAACAGAAGTTCACAATATTGTGCTTCACTTCCCTGCTCCACTCATGTTTCCTATTCCTACAGTAGAAAGCAGAGACAGAGCACAGCTGGGCCATGACTCTTCTCAACAAGATAAGGTCTTAATCTCAGCAAGAGGAAGACTCAAAGTATCTTGATGACTGTGGCCTTGTCCTTTCCATATTGTTTCTTCTGCTGATTTGCTTTGATTATGGGATGACTGCAGGAAAGGAGTAGTGAGAATAGCTCATTGCTGTTATTTCAGCTGGAGGAAGAAAATACCTAATACAATGATTTGGAAAGTAGAGTTCTGTAAATTCACATGACAATAATTTTAAGTATGTGAAATATTTTTACTAGAATGGTTTTGTTTGTATTCCCTGTTTCAGATGTTTTGGTATGGAAGAGCACTGTTGAACCTACATCAATTTTGACTGAGATTTCAAGTATCATCTTCCTGATTTCCTGCTACTGGCCCTTGTTTTTTTGCTTTTGTGTAATTTCAGTTCCAGATGGTTGCATCTGGATCTTTGATTTTTGATCTAATATTCTAAAAAAATTTAATCCCCTGATTGGAGATCTTTCAATTCCAGGTTTTGGGATCAAGCACACTGCAGCTGGAAGAGAGAGTTTAATTCTTATTTGTACTTTGTGATAGCATTTAGAAAGCAAGATTAATACTGTAATATCTTTTCTGTAGCTTATATCGACACTTTTCAGCCCTGAAACTGAAGCACTTGTGATTTGGAGGAAATTATATTTTTTTAAAGGCAAGTATAATTTGGTTCAAAATGCCTTTTTTTTCCATTGAAGAAAAAATATCCCACATCAGTACCTGGTTCTATATGAATCTGTATGCATGACTTATTACTGTTAGAAACAGATAAAATATTGTCATCTTGAGGTAAAATTTTAATTGTCTTTATAAAACCATTGCTTGCATAAAGAGCAAAGGAAATGGAACATTTTATTCACTGAAAACTTTGGTTAACCTTTGCACACCATGTTTCTCCTCAGTTTATTGTATGAATTGTCAGCTTCATCTCCAGTACATAGAAAAGTCTTTCTGTTTAATTTAATTACTTGCACTGTTGTAAAAATTAATTTCTGTTAGCTCTATGTATCTTACTATGAATGATAAAGCAGGTGGTAGATAGAGCAAAATTTATCCCAGTCCTGTTCTTACATTTCTGTAGACAGAGATTAAATCTTTGGCATACAAGTCATTGATGATGAGTTTACAGTAGTTACTGGCTGGGTTTTGGATTGCTGGACAAATTCTTTGCTTCTATATACACCTCCCTTCCCCTAAATTCCAGGGCTAGTCACTCATCTAAATAAGGGAATGTCATCCTTAACATGGTATTGAATTCAGTCCTGAGCAGACACGTTTCCCTACTAAGCCCTTCATGTCACTGAAGTTTCAGACATCCCTAAGGAAGTGTGGGGCATGTGTGAGAAATGGGTACAGCTGACTGGGAGAAAGCCCCATGCATAAACACTTCCTTTTGAGCTGCTTCATTTTTACCCTATTCCTTCTCCAAATCTCTCCCTCTGGGGTCATGCACACCCTTGCATACAGTAACACAGACTGTTCAATAATGTGCGGAAGAGAGAACCAAGCTAAACGGCATTCTGAGAGCTTTTCTGCTTGCACCTGGGAGGTTGTGTTAGTTATCCAGAACATTGGCAGTAGCTGCCGTTAAATAAGATACATCAGTTGCCTGCAAATGAAACAAATTGTTGGGCTCTGGGTGGAACCAGCCTCCAGAAAATAACTTCCAGGGATGTTGTGAACACCTGGCCATGCAGTGTAGTCTCAGAGGAAGCTGGGCACTGAGCCAGAAGGGTGCTTGACCTTTGGATTCCCAGTCACCTAACCTTGAATTTGGAGCAGGATGTGTTTTTAAGAGAGATGTTGTAGTTCAGACTGGAGTTACATCAAGGCAGGGAATTCCTGCAGTGTGGGCAGGCCAGGTTGCTCACTTGGCGAACCAAAACCAGTTAGCTACTTGTTAAAGAGGTTCAGAGAATATTGGACAATGATGATGTGGACAGTATTTGTCACCTTGGGATAAACGGATGGGATTAATTCTGAATTCTCTTTCTCTGTGCCCCTGTGAATCCATGACGTCTATTCTAGACCATGACTGAGCAGATGAGAGTTTGAGCAGCTGAGAATGGAACAGTGTAATGCAAGATTGAAGCGAAAGGGGAGGAATTGCTATACCTGAGTGCCTGATCAATGTTTATTGTCAGGTATCTCAAAAGCATAGGCAGAGGAAGAGATACCAATGCAGAGGATGTGCTGGTGATTAGGCATAGCAAAAATGAACTCCAACAAAAGGAATCTTGCTAAGCACTGCTTTCCCACGTTGAAAAGGTGGACGTTTGTCAGCAGAATATTTTAAGATACTTGGCAGTTTTAATATGCTGCACTAAACAGATGAAGGTGCTTTACAAAATACGATTTGTCCTAAGCGTTTTTTGTCAGAATATATTTCATACATATAGAGGCTTTAGCAGAGTTGTCAGTGATGTCTCATGATAGATAGCAATATGGAGTTGTAAGAGCCTGACTATTAAAAAACGGACGAGACGACTTAGTGCTGTGGCACTTAGTGCTAGTGGGTGGTTGGAAAGGGACAGGGGATGGGTGATCTTCTAATGGGAATTTAATCATATACTTTCTAGAAGTAATGGGAATCCAGAGATGCTTAAGGAAGAGATGAGAACGAAAAAGTATTTTGGAGAAATTTCCTCACAGAGAGAATGATTCATTTTGGACTGTGCTGTCAAAAGGCAGCTATGGAAACTGCAGCTGTGGATGTGTTAAATAGGAGTCAGGCAGGTGCTTACTGGAAAAAATGTTATGGATGGAAACAAGCACCAGGAGGAGTGGGAGGAATCTGCAGAGCCAGCTTCCGGTTTTCAGTTACAGCAGAATAAATGTGTTATTCTGCATTTGCATTGCAGATACACAACAGTTCTCAGTCTGAGCAGATGCTTGGCTGCCATGGATTTTCATGAACACGTGTCCAGGGGGCCATCCTCACCTTCCTCTAACATTTTTTAAAAGGAAGAGGCCTATTAAATGCCATGATGAAGGGAACAGTTTCAGGATGGAAAACATTGAGCAATGGTGGTGTAATAGAAAGCAAAGTTTGGCCCACTTTAGTTTCCTCCAACAGGGCTGTTTTTTCCATCAGTATTGCTAGCACTAAAGAGTGTCTCTGACATATGACAGTATATCAAAATTTTACCCCTACAGAGAAAGGCATAGAGTGATGGAGAGATATGTTATGTGTTGGGGAAGAAAGCAGGAAACAAACAGTATGGCTTTGAGTGTTTTAGGAAGAGGAAGATGAGAGAGTTCAAAAAGCTGCAGCCTGTTACTGGTGCCATTGTGACTGCAAAAAGAGATGCTGATATACTGCATCAAGTGACTCCTTGGGATGCGAGTATGTAGTGAAACTGAAGGAGAAGCTTCTAAGAATGCTGCTTACCCAAACGTGTTGTTTCCCTTAGCTCTCACACTTCCTTTTACTTCTCTGTCCTGGCCTTTTGGATTCAAATTTCGTGTAATTGCAGATGTTGCCATTGGTTTCTGTGAAGTCACTCCTATTTATGCCAGAATGAAATCAGTCCTGAGAATTGGCAGAGAAGGAAAAGTCACTGATCGTAAGGAAAGACAGCATATAAGTGTAAACCTCTAGAGATATTCACTGAGGCTGTTACTGCTTTCTTTCCTGAATCTCAAGTGTGAGTCCATTGACTCAGGGATCATGTCTGGATGCCTTAGGGTCCGAATTTGAAAGCAGTTTCCAGTTTATCTGAGTTGCAGCTCCATTACACCCTGGTTTCTCTGAGTTGTCCCACTGCTCTGCTTGCAGATCAACCAACACAAAGATAGCTACAAAATACAGCTGTAATAACAAAAGCCTCAAGGTTGTTTCAGAAGTCCAGGAGCCAGACACTCAGCTGGTTCATATCAGCATAGATCAGTTCAGTGCATTGAAGAGACACCAGTTTTACACCGGCTGAAGTCTTTTTGCAAATGGCACACGGAGAAATTGCTGGAGAGGGCTGAGGAGAAAAACATCCTGTTTTCTTTTGGGAGATTCAGGACTTGCTGACTCAAATGTCAACCATCGGTTTGTTACCTCCTGAATACTGGGGATACAATTTGCTGGGTAACAACTACCTCTCTTCTCCAGTTCAGTTTCACCTCTTCAAAAGCACATTCAAGCTACCTGCCTAAATGTCTCCTGAAAATTAGGTTTTAGTTACATATGTTTCATTGTGTATCACATGTTTCCATGGCACACTGATTTGCCAGATAAAGCAATCTGCAGCCCATTTACTTTATCTTAAAGCCTTTTAAATTTATCTCCTCTAAGCTTGAAGTTCTCTCATTCAGGCACCCAGCGTTGTTGAAACCCCTATGCCAATAATTCTTAATGACGTGTGTGTCTAGCCAGAGTAATTCTCCTCGTTCAGTTTGCAATTTTCCAAGTCAATCCTTTCAGCATTGTGACTGTAGCATTTATTTTGCATTCTAAGACATGCAGCTCTCTTAAACAAAACGATCCTGACTTCATGGGAAAACGTTTTCTTATAGTGAAGGGCAACCAAACTTAAAGTTTGTTTTGGAAACCAGGGATAGTATTATCTTGCTTGCTGGCTCTCCTGGGCTCAAAGCTAACTCATATCTGTCTATAAAAGCATACAAACTCTTCCTTTAGTATTTGACATAAAGGACAAAAGCAGAGCCATTTCCCGCTTGGCAACATTTTTCGTCTCAGTTCTTCTTCAAAGAGCATATTCAATTGAGGCTTATATTTTGTGCTATTTCCCATGCTTAGGAGCTAATATCTGCATAAACTAATAGAAACTCTGCTGTTAAAATCTAAACTCCTGGTTTATAGAAGAAGCATATTTAGGGCATCCTGATGGGAAGAATGAAGCCCTTTGTAGTGCTTAATGGCCAGCCTCAGCCATCTACTGAGATCTCAATGATAGGCTCAGGAGGCTGCTATAGAGGGGATTGTAGCAACTTGAGTCTTTGGAAGGAGCTGTGGTGAAGATAAATAGGTAGGAAATGGGGGTTCTCATCAGAAAAATACAGAATGGGCGCATGTGTTCTTTATCTTCAGGAATATTGTGACTTACATGCTCATTTTGTTCAGAAAACAAGAACCTTTTGATCCCTGCGTGAGGAAGATTTATGTGAGCTCAAGAGGTTTTACATTGGTCACTGTGGAAGAAAAAGAATTTATAAGCCTCCCTCATTTCATTCATTTATTTTTGCCTGTTCTTCACTACCCGTTGAAGGAACAGATACATTTGAGGATGTTTATTTTAAGTTGGTACTCTGGATTGAAAAGCTTTTCCATCTGTTTCTGCCCTGCATTGGATATAACATTTTGCAGATGGCAGCATTTATCAGAATCCCACTGCAGTCTACTTACTGGCTTTGTGCCTTCAGAAATGGGCCGCTATAACTTCACAGAAATTATTAGAATGACACCATGGGTAAATCTGATCCATCATCGCAAGTTCTTCCTCAAGTATCATCATTCACTTGGGACACAACGGTTGTGTCTTGGTCGACTTGTTTAATGTAAATATAATGAATTCTATGTAGTTTTCATGATTATTGAAGATTGGTGGTTTGCTTTAAGAACCTCTTGGTTCTGATTTTTCCAGTCCATGAGTGATTTAGGGAACAGCTTTCAAACACGCCATCTCAAATTGCAGCCACGGATTTGCGTATACAAGCTATTTAAGCAGGCGGAAATGGGAAGGTGCCTACTGTCTTGACTGAAGCAAATGAGCGGTCAGTTTGCCCAGTTTTCTTTCTTTCATGTGTTCCACAAAGTATAACACCTCTGCCATATTGTTACTCTCCAATCTCCTTTCCTGATTTTCTCAACATTCTCCTAAATTATGTGTTGTGTCCTAAATGCTGCCTTTAATTGTGAAGCACCTTGCCTCACTAGGCGGTCTCAGTGCTTTCCATTGGAACTGCTTGTGGAGCACGGCATTGACAAGAGCTTGCAGACTCTGGTGTTTTTTGTGTAGGCCTAAGAATCGCAATTCCATGTTCAGGTATAAGGATCAGTTCCATTTGGAAAGACTGTGTTTCATTTCGCTGTCAGGATATTTTTTCTCTAATATTTTATTTATGGAAAGGTGCAGAGTAGAGAGCTGGAAATGACACAGGTGATGAGGCCAAATAGCAGATTCAGTTACGGAATGAATTTTTTCATGCACTTTACCTTTCTGGAGAAAAGCATATTTTGGGACAAAGCCTTTCATGCCCATCTTTAGCCATAATGTCACTTGCTTTGGAAGTCTGAAGAGAGATTAGTTAAGAACCCGCATTAGTAAAGGGAGACTGGAAGAAAAAAGAAATTTGACTTTTTAATGTAATTTTCCACCCTGCTCTATTAAATGGAAGGAGCGATCGGGAGTCAAAGAGAATTCCCCTTTAGAAGTGTTTACAACAACAAAGCTACAGAGCACCCTGTTTATTCAGTGCTGCCCTGGAAAGCCCAGTTCCAGTCACACTGAAGATTTACATGAAATGACAAAATGAAGATTTAACTGTCATTTCCCCCTGTTCCTGCTTTTTCTCTCCCTTCCTTATTTTTTCTTATACTTTGACAATATTTAGAAAAGGGCTTGCTTCTTGAAATGTGATTTGATAATAAGGCCCCAGATACCTAATTGTGCTCCTTCAGTACTATTTCAGTGAATGCTGTCAGTTTGGCTGGCCAGCATATCCTGATACCTTTTTGTGTAAGTTTTAACTGTGGACAGCCTCTGTGATTTGAGCTATGAACCACTGTAGTGAAAAAGATTTTCTTCTAAATAGTGCCCACCTGGGAGCTAATACTGAGGAAAGAACCCAGTCTGCTTTTAAAGAGAGCTGTGAGTTAGGAAAGAAAGAGAACTTAAGCGATGCTAGTGTCACAACAGTGACTGAGGGAGCCTTCTCAGTGGTTAGCATATCTGAGGCATCAAGATGGAAAAATACTTCAGAGATTTTGTAAGCTGTAGGAAAATTTCCAACTATTTAGTGAAGTTAATGCTGAGTCCTTCTGACTCAGAGCACTAAAAAGCTGCTCCAGTCTCACTGCTGAATCCATTAGTTCAGCCAGCACCCTCCCCATCAGAAAAATACCTTCCTTTCTTGGTTAGTTTTAAGACCTAATGAAATAACTTCAGTAACAAAGATACTTAAAGCTATATTCCCTTCCATACCCACTCCTGCCAAAGTTGCTTGCATGTTTTACCTTGCCCTGCTTGCACACTTGCGTGCTTACGTTCCCTTCAAACCAGAGTTTGGAGTTTGCACTAGAAATCAAAGTCCTTACAGTCATAGCAAATCAGCTAATGTTTGTAGTCCTCCAGATAAAATACAATCCAGGGATGTTTGGTAGTGATAATTCTCAGGATCAGACAGATGCTTCTGGGGAGGGGATCAGTTTGTTTAAAGCAGCCAGGGGACTGGAAGAACTGCCTGACTCTGCAGTCTCAAAGCTGCAGCTGTGACTGAAGAGACTGGACTAAAGAACACGGGGTCTGTAACTCAGTCAGCCTTGCGTCCCACACCTTATTCTAAAAGTAGCATTGTGCATGTAACCTTCATAGCCACACTGGCTCTTAGATTGGTCACCAAAATTGTCGTTATATTTCTTGAGTACGTCCTTGATTCCAGCAGAATTTTCTCTTGTGAATAGCTCTGTAAGCAGTTCTCTGGCATTGTAATCATTGCATCTATTTTCTTTTTATTTTTTTTATGATTAATTAGTCAATTATATGAAATTATCTTTTGCAGTTAAAGCATAATTTAGAAAAGAACATTGAGCAGATAATGCTCATTTGTCATTAAATTGCTCGTAACTCAGGCTGTTGTATGGAAGGTGTTTTTAGTTTCTGTTTTTACTGCTGGATGAACAACATCATTGATTAAAAATGCCACCCTAATATAGTGCTTACAGTGAGTCAGTCTTGTCCTTCAATGTTTAGAAGGAAATGGACTTAGATTTGCGATTTACATTGTTAATAAAGAGCATTTGGGCTTTGGGAGGTGGATGCAGCTCTGAGATGAACTTTTGTAATAAGGAGTTGAGAGGGCAATGGATGTTACTAAGTGTTATTTAAACTGTTGCATAAAAAAGAATCTAAAATACGGTGCCTTAAAGGTTGTTTCTTTTGTGAGAAGGGAAGGACAAATCAGTTATTGCCTGTGTAATTGTTTAGTTATCCATCAGATTACTGCAAACTGCATGTGTGTAGTTTTCAAAGTGCTTTGGTGTAGACAGACGCAGACCTTTGCTCCTGAGGAATTCAATGATTTGCCCCATGGGAATTGCTGGGCTTGCTGGAGTTCACTTAATGACACTGATGGGTCAATTCTCTGCCAGAGCCAACAACTCATCTTCATCATCTTCTCAACTTCACATCCACTAATGATCAGTCCTCATAATGAAGGCATTTTTCACCCTGCCAGAAGTCACAAGGAGAAAAATTGATTGACAGAGTTATCTGGATTGTAGTAATTAAATCAGGGCAGACAAATCCCTGCTCTCATTATATTTCAGACATGTCTGAACCATGAAAAACAGAGCTGAAGCATGCTGATCTGCTTCCTACAGTTAAAAATGTGGCATTCAACGCTGTATATGGTATATAGGGTTACAATACATAAATACAGACAAATTAGAAAACGATAATTATAAATCACAAGTAGTCTAACTGTGGCTGTTTGGTTTAGCCACCGTTAGTGAAATGTGTGTATCAAATGGTAGAAAAAAGCTATTAACTATAAGACATTAACATATTCCAGGAAATGAACCCAAAAGTATACTTTGGGCTTCCAAATGCATCCAGGATCCCCAGCATTTGTCTGTACCAGCAAGGCAAAAGATGCAGGCAGAAACAGAGATGCAAAACAGCAACAAGATATACAGTACAGAATCGGCACAGCCACAGGATTGGTGCTCGCACAGCAGAATGCAACTGTATGGTTTTTCAGCTCTCTTGTTTCTAGATGATTGCACAGATGTACACTGTAGAAGCTAGAAAAGGCTTTCAAATACTATTGGAATTCTTTTGTTGCAGAATTGCTTGTTGTGCAGCACTTGCCTCGGAGAAGGATTTGTGTGCAGATGTTCTGTGGGTAATGCTGCAGTCTGGATTCAAGAGTTGTCCCTTGATTCTTTTTAAAGAATTTTTTCTTCCAACAGTTAATTAAGCTGAGCCATTTTTCAGATACTGTAAAATATGTACCTATTTTAAACAGAGGATGCTGCATGAACTTGAATTAACATTAACCAGCTAATTAAGCTAACGATCTAGTTAGTATTGAGTATATAAAATGTAAATTTAGACAGAGGCAGATTAGGGTTTAAAGCAGGAAATCTGAGTAAGGAAATCTGGATTCACTGGGACAGATGCCCAGATAATATAAATTGCTGGAAGTTCACTGAGCTCTTTTTAAAGCACTGGGTTGCATTTATGGGATATTTGGCTCATATCTGATACATCTCAAAACAAACCTTAATAATTCAGAATTGCAGATTATGTTTGGAAGTAGAATTTAAACAAGAGTGCATTAAGCAGAAAATAATTTCAGGAGTGAAGACTTTGGGGATACAATGCCTGTTCCCCTCACATGAAGGGCTTTAGTGAATCCTTCCCTGAGTCTTTCCAGTCTAGCTTCATGAATGATACAAATGCACACCTGGAATCAGATATCCAAAGCAGCATGGAAATGGTTTGCCTCTTCTGCTGCCTATTTGGGTCAGTAGTACTCCTTACGACTGTCTGGATATTAGCGGTTACTGTCGGCTTCCTGAGGAAATTCAGAGCTCAAAGAATATGACAAAGGTTTTAAATGTATTTCTTTGTAATATAATATTTTGCAAGACAATATTTTTATCACTTCTGACTTTCACAACACATGGCTATACATCGCAGGACTTTGTATAGGACACTTGGATATAAAAACAGACATGGTCTGGGGTAAGATCCCACCGCTACCAGTATTTTGTACTTTGATCCATATTGATAGAAGTTCTTTTCCAAAACTTTCCAAGCAGTGTTCTGGGAATCAGGAGATTGGACTAAACTCTTGATCACTGAAATTGTGGGACAGCCAATGGCTATAAGAGGCCAGCAAAATACCGATTAAATTCTCTCCCCAGCTCCCTGCAATGTGAGGGAAGAAAAAACTTCAAAACCTCCCTCAACATTTTTTTTCCACTAAGAATGATCAACTGTCCAGAATAAACTCCCCATTTTAGGGCTACTTATAATCTTTCTTGTGCTTTCATGGTGTTTAATGCATGTAGAGAAAATGTATCCACGAGAAAGGTGCGGAGATACAAGGTGACACTGGAACCTTGTTTTAGTCCTGTTTCTGATGTTGGCATTTGTGGGAACCTTCAGAATTTCAAAGAACTTTTCTATTTAAATTGTTTTTGTATGAAATAGATATAAACACTTTTTATGTGAGTATTGTGAGTCTGAGAGGGGATGTCTTGAGGCTGACCTGCCTGAGTACACAAGTGTTTAGTTACTGGGGTTCTTTCTTCTTATGCTCCCTGTCAAAATATTCTAACATCAGTTCAAACTGAGCCAAGGGTAAATATCTGGAAAAGGCAATGTCACTCTGGAAGCTCTAATTTCCATCTTCAACAGGTTGAGCGTCTTAGGAATGTCAGCTAGCATGTCATGACATTTTCTGTTGGTGAGTCTGTCTTTGGAGAGCCTCATTAGAGTTTTCACTCACATCCAAAAGGATTCTAGGAAAGAATTGTTCTGACATGAAGCTAAGAGATGCGTGCATTGAAAATATACAACTGACTTTGACCTGTCACTTTCTGTATAAAGCAAATTACCTGCTCTTGGCACCTTACGTGACGTGCTTCTTTACTGTTGCAAGGATTGTTATTAAAATAAACCTCTCTGCTATTTGTATCAAAAGGGTTTTAGTAGTGGATATTGATACAGAGTATTCTGGTTGGCTGCAGCTGCTGATTGGTCTTTTCTAGAGACACACTGTAGTGCAAGCATGTAAACTGCCAAAGCTGAGACCAAATTTCACATTGACAACAAGAGACGTTTGTTCATGGTGTAAGTCACAGACTGTGTGAACATCTGGGGCAAAACATGAGAGCCAGACAGCAACAAAAGATGGGCACTGTAAGTCAGAAAACAGATGGTGGATATATAGCTAGGCTGAACAGGGAAAACAGTCATTTTATTGGTATATAAAGACTGATCTTTAAAGGGCTAATAAGGTGATGATAAAGATAATGGTCCAGATTTTGTTGCTTTTGGGTTGGCCTGCATATCACTACCAGCCCAAAGCTGTGCTTTGCTCTGCTGTTAGGTCATCTGTGTAAAGAGGGTGGGGAGATTCTTGGGACATGCTGCGTTTTACAGCAGTTGTCTTGAGTGAATCCAAGGACCAGACAGAACAGAGAGGGATTATATGTTGAGGATGGGAAAAGTACAGTGCATTGAGGAGTGGAACGTCGTTAAGTGGAAAAGATGCCGAACTGAACATCCTTATGAGTCAAGCATGTATTTATCTCAAGTTCAAAGGCCAATCTGTGTCCTCAGGCAAAGTTTTAGCCATGTGAGTAAAGCAACCATACCACATCCATTATTCCTTCTCTGCCCTCACAAATCTTTATCATTACTAGCTGTCATGCATACGCGTAGTCTCCCAGGTGTGGAGAGGAAGTGCCACTGCATAGTCCTGAGTCATCACTGGTTCTGGTGGTGTAAAGTCATGCAGATGCTATCAACACAGTCTTTTCTGTGATCTCCTTTTCTCCACTTGCAGTTTGGTTGTCTGGCTCACTGTGGCAGCTGATGCACATCAAGAGGAGGTTTTACTGAGGAAGCTAGGTAATTTTAGAAGACCACAGACAGGACCAGGTTCTTTCAAAACCATTTTTGTAATCCCCTCCTAGAATTACTTAGAGGTGTGGGACAAGGATGGAAAATGGAGAGTACCATGACTAGTCCAGGAGGTCCAGTTTTCAATGTATGGAATTAATAAGAGTCAAGAGATAGCAGCATCAAATATGGATGATCAGTGTAAAATAAATGAAGGACAATCTTTCTGTATGAGAGACGCTGTATGCAGCAGAATTTACAACTGTACAATGAGGGAACTGGCTGAGTGAAGGAAGTTCAAATGTTGGACTGGGGCAAATGAGAAGCTTCTTTTACAGAAGTGGAGAAATGCCTACAATATCTGGCTCAGCTTCTGCTCTACAGCAGTAGTGAGGCTCTGTGGCCCTTAGTAAGTGATGCTGATTTGCATTAGTGGAGGATAGGAAAATCTGGGCTTGGATTGCCTAGGGTTGGAGACTTGATAGATGGCTGAGAATATTACAGTTGAAGCAGAAGCAAGGAGGAGGACGAGTCAGGAAGTGATGAAGAAAAGAATTATGAATAATGAAAAGAAAGGCAGCTTTCGGTAAGGAAGTGTTGATACCACTTAAAAGATGGCAAATATTTTTCAGACCAAAAAACTGCCTAACCACATACCAGCCTGAGTCATAGATGAGGAACAGAGTGTTGGAAGAGCTACTTCTAAAGCTGACGTGTATTGGTAATCCAAGGGGATAAAAACAGGGAATAGTTGTCATTTGGCTATAACTCAAATACAGTTTCTCATCACACCTAACTGCAGATATTAAGGACAACTGGACAGTAGAGATGCTGTGTAAAACAGAAGTCACATTTTAGGTTTGCTTCAATCACATGCAAACCCCTTTCCTTTTCAAGCAGAAAAATAAGGCAGTTTGGTTGTAACGACCTGTAGGAGCATAGAGAGCTCCCCCAGGCATTGCAAGCCTGACATTTTCACTTCAAAATCAACAGGACAGGTAAGGGCTTGCTTAATTTCAAAGTCAAGCCTAACTCTTTTCCTGTTCAACAAAGCTCATTAGCAGCCACTTCCCTTTTTCACTCTGAAGAACTGATTTGAGCATATGCCATCCTCAATCTGCCAGATTTTTATCCAGTCAGGAAGCAAAATCCATAACATGTGACTTTCATGGTCAATTGTCAAAACATGACAAGAAATCTTGCACTAAAGATTAAAGAGTAATCAGAATTTTCAAAATAATTCTATTGCAGTCAAATTCTTACAAATCTTGTGCTGAATGAACATGTTGAACCAATGGGTTATTTTGTTTAATAATGGATAACATTCATCACACTCAGAAAGGAAAGACAAAGACTGCCACGGTTCATCTTCTGAACTGGAGGCTATTGCTGGAAATCAAATATCTAAGTTTTTTCCTCTGAATACCTTTTTCTTTTGTCTTTGTGATGAAACTCCCTGTCCCAGATACACACACATTTGTGAGCCTGGATAAGTTGGCCTTCAAATAGCCCAGCAGACAACTAGAAACGGTGGTCTGTCATTGTGCGTTTTGAAAATAATGGCAAAGGGCAATTTGTTAGATACCTGGTTTGTAACAAATTAGATATTTAATTCTAACAACGTCTGCCAAACATTAAAAGTTTCAAAGAAATAAAAAGAAAAAGGAAATGTGACCGTGCCCTTCATCATTAGGACCCACAATTTGCTTATGAAATATGGCAAAAAGAAAGGGGGCTCAAGAAGTTTTGCTTTGTTTCAGAGTAGCCCCTTTGAACGCCTGGGTTCTGCTGCCTCCTGTTTGGTTTCCATTCATGTGCTCAGGGTGGTCAACCGCCTCTACTCACTAGAATCCAATTAACTCCTTTTCCCCACTGGATTTTTCTGCTTCTTCCCTCCCCAGTTCAAAAGGCCAGCAACAGCTACTCCCCTTGTCGGGACAGGACTAGCGAAACTGAAGAGTAATAAAATTACAGGAAGCAATAAAGTCATAAGAGTTTTGTTGTTAACATTGGCAGTGACTTCCTAAGTGAAGCAGCACTCAGAGGGATGTGTACTGGAGATGTTGAGAGTAAGATTAGACTTTGAAGCAGTTTCCATAAATCCTTCTCTGTATTTTTCCAAACGTAATGGAATAACAAATGGGTCAGGAGAAAAAACTTGCACAATTTTAGCATGCAAAGAGGGCAAATGAAATCTGGATCTCTCCAGGTCTGTCCCCATAGTTACTGCTCCTCCTCTGTTCCCCTCTGCTTCCCCAGATACACACAGCCCATCTTGCTTTGTTATTTCAGTGTAAAGAGGAGTAAGGGTACAACGCTGGGAGGTGAAAAGCAGCATGTGGCTTACTCACAATCTTCTACTTTTCAGAGGGCCTTCAGAAAGGGATCTCTCATTTGATGAAGGTCTTTTTTTCTGTTTAGTCATAAACAGATGAATCCTATAATAGCCTCTGTTTCCTCTACTACAGGAGGTCTGTATGATTAATAAGATCTCCCTGTAGTGAATGCCAAGCCAAACAGATGAATGCAAGGCGCATCTGCTGTAGATTAAACATTTGGAAAAAACATTTTATAAATATTTTTTTCCAGAACAACATATCCATATGGCAGTTAACTAGGGTATATATTTAAAACCTTGCATGTACAGTATATAGCCATGCATGTGTATTTAATATACTTATTAAATAAGTACTTATGTTGTCACTCAACAGATAGCTTTCTGATATGGCTTTTAATCTATTCGAGATGTCAAATCAGACTGTTTGAAAGGACCACATGTGCTTTATCAAACAAAACAGGAGAAGTCACTGCTTCTGAGTGGGTGGGGTAGTAGGAAGCAAACCTTTTATTTTATTATTTCATAGAAATAAGAATGTGTAAGACAATTACCTGGTTAGTATGAGGTAAGTTGTAAATAATATACACTGAATATAGTTAGAGATAGAAGGTTGTCCTATGTACAATGAAAATAGATCCTGAAGAGAGAGAAAAGATGAATTAATTTGAGACTTCTCAAAATCCTAGCATCTAAATTTAGCATTCCTGACACTTCAAAATACTGGAATTATATCTCATTATAATTAATATTTTAGACTTCCTTATCTCACCAGAATGGCTTAAAGAACTTTACAGTAATAAGAAAAAATATTTTTTTCTAATCCCCATTGTATAATGGGGAATGCCTTTTTTTCTTTTTGTGTCTCTGTGTCTTCTGCCTTAAAGGACTGGACCATAATTCTGGATGGAGGAGAAATTTAGCTCAAAATAAAACCAAATTCAACAAGTAATCATTATCCAGAGCAGCTATTGGCACTCTCACATAAGTCACTCGTTTCTTAGCATGTAGTTCTTGTAGGACTTAGCAGACTTAGCAATATTATTGTAGGCTGTTTTTATGATAGACTGGGGGTTTTTTTCTGTTTACTTGTCATGAAACCTAAGATCCTGATATGTGAGTCAAAGAACCTAATTCCTGAAATGCTTTTTGAGAATTTTCTTAAGCGGCTTTCCAGTCTAGCAGCCAGAAAGAGGAAAAATCAGTCTTTTGAGATTCCGTATGCGCTTGCTTGTTGTCTTGTTATGGATTAGGACCTGGTTTGTGCACGTACATGGAATAGTGAGGCACTTATCTAAGGAGAAGGGCTCTCTGGATGTGACGTTTGCTCTAGGAATGGCTAGTGCTTGTCAGTTCATGTCTGTCTGTGCTCTAAGGACGTGCATTTCCAGACCTTACAGCATGATACTTGCAACCAGACGTGACGTTTCCCCACATGCTTCTGCACATATTGCAGAACAGAGGAAAATAATTGCATAACTTTTCTTTTATCACGCACCATTAGGTACTTAGCCAACTCAAATAACAAAGACAAAAAGCTCCTCGTGTTGAAGAAACTGTTAATATTTATGTTCGTTACAGTTTCAGACTTTGCTGCCTAAATTATTTGTTTAATGATGTTCTCGCCACAGTTTTCTAAATGCTTCTCTGAGCGTCCTGAGGGCAGGTGGGAGCACAGAGATGGACAATTCCCTCACATCTGAAATAGTGACTCGGTGACTTTTCTCTCCCTTTGCTTTAGAGATGCATTTCTTCATGACCTACCTACCTATCTTTGCTTTGCTCCTCAACTGCAAAGTGCTGCTCTACTATTTAAGTGAATTGCGTGTTGGGTTTTTTTGTTGTTTTTTTGTTGTTGTTGTTTAATCAAAACATCTGTGGAGTCTTGGAACAAAACACTGAACAAAATTTTCAGAAACTTCTTGGAAACGGGGAAAATGGTGGATTTGATCTGGAAAATCTTCAAGAGGTCCTATTTGCATCTGGGTTAAAAACAAAATGCAGAATGTCAAACATGTCTACACACATGTAATTTTCAAAAGCAGCTGTTTGTGATATTCACAGGAGTTTGCCTTTTTTTCTACAGGTGTCAGAACCATTCCTTAAATTAGTTTGCAACTAGATTTAATTAAGGGAATTTAGAGAAGGCCACTTTTACTTAACACAGGCTTATTTAAGACTGCTTTTTATTTGTCGCCAATGAATTATATTTAAATTTATATAATCTAAGTTTATATTGATTTAATGGTGTCTCGCAGCCCTTTGTCCTGGTTTAGCAGAACTGGTTTGTAGTAGCACTTCATTTAAGTCTTTATGAATCCTGGATTCCAGAAAGAGGTAATTAAGCTTTTCCTAGCATTACTGTAAAAGCACCACCTGAAGGCCTCCATCCTGGTGAATTTACCCAGCTGCTCAAAGTATGTGGTACAAGCCAGAGATAATAAATGATGCAAGCGCCTCTAGTTCTGGCTGAGTGTTCTGGGTATGAACCTCCCATGCATGTGGGCAGAGAGTCCATCCAGGAAGCGAGCTGGGATGATATCCCAGATGCTCCCACAGCATCCTGTAATAATATGGAAAGATCATTGTGAAGGAAGAAGGTGCCCAGACAGTCCCTGTGGTACCATCAATAACATTCATCAAGGACACGCTGTTCTGCAAAGGCAGACTTGAGCGTGCATGGGCGAGTCTGTGGGTAGTGTGTAAGGCAGGGAGTTTTGCAACGGGCCTTGGGCTAGGTGGGTGCTCTTTGCTGTCCTCTGCCAGGCCTTTGCCAGTGCCTTCCACAATCTTACACAATTATAGAAGAACACAGGTTGCTCATTATGGCAAAGGAATATTTCCTCAGGGCAAAAATTTTTTACATAATTAACCGAAGAATGGCTTATTTAAGGGAAAAGAAAGGAGAGTGAGATGGGATGAATACTTATTTAAAATTTTATTTAAAAGTTGTTTAAAACTGAATTTTTGTTTAATCCATTATTTTCAGTTGATTCACTGCAGAGGTTAAATATAATTTGGAAGCTGGTTCTCTCACTCTAGCTAGTGTGCTTCCTAAGAGTTGGGTTATGGAGCAGTGAGACATTGGCCTTGCCTCTCCCATTGGCACTAACCTGTATGAGACACGGCTGCTTAATTTTCGACATCCCATCCTCTCCCAGTTGGATTAAGACTGGTTTTTGCCTCTTGCCATGAGCTCTCTAGATGGTCAGAGGAATGACTGGAGGCTTTGCACGGACTTGAGTCCTCCTAAAGCTTTAGCAAAATGTCAAACCACAGCTACCAGCATAGATTATACAAAAAAATGCTTTTAACAAGAAACTTCAAACCATGAAAACATTAGTTGGACAAATCTGAACTTCCTGCGTGCGGGGCTTTTTGTAAAAAAGAAAATTAGTTTTTATCATCAAAAATGAAGGGAAAATAAAGCACCCCATGTTTTCACATGGTAAAAACCTATTTTCCTGATCATCTAGAGTTCAAACAACAGTGTACCATTGTGCTTCCTATGCTTAAGGACTTCCAGCATCCCTACTTTGGCTAAGGATTCAATGCAAAAAGTTCGCTGTTGTCTGAGGTGAGAAGTGCATTCAGTGAATAAAAACCAGTTTAGGGCTGGAAAAAGGAATGACAAACTTTTATCTGAAAATGTCACTTTCAAACTCTCTGTATAACATACCCATGGTTCTCAGCCAATACATTTTTGTGACTTAACTACACTTCCTGCCAGATTATTCAGCTAGATATGGATCCCTTGCTCCTACAGTGTGGAAACCTGAATAATAATTTCAGCTGCAGAAAACCCTGGTGGATTGCTGGCCTACTTTGCTCTCCTGGGGGATGGTGCACTTTTCTAATTCAGGAGCCATTGCTTTGGCAGATGGCTCTATTTACTCAATGAACAGGTCAGGACTAGAGGAAAAATGGAACATAATCCAACAGTATCCAATTAAAGGTAACTCTGTGACACTGTACCAAAGTCATTGCTGTCAAAACCTCTAGGGAGTGTGTTCATTTTTTATCCTTGTTTCCTAAGGAAATGAGGCTGTTTGCCTGTCTACCTTTCTGTCTGTCCTCTTCGATTAATTTATGAATCTGTTTGCCATTATCAAGAAAAATGACCGAAGAGGAGAGAGTTTTCAAACACAGAAGATTCCAACAAAGTTAACAGAATTTGGAAACTGAGACAGGAGACCTAAAGTGCCTTCATGGATGGAAAAGCAGATGAAACAATATCTAACCATTTCCAGACTGGAATGAGGATCAGACCTGTTGGCCTCAGCAATCATATACTGTCTCACCAGTCTGAAGCAGGATAGTACCTACTCCAGTCACTCATCCAAACAGTTTGGGAATGCAGGAGCAGACTAGGATAAGAAGTTGGAGATGCAGGAAGAGTTAGAATATGGGAAGGGACAGGGAGAAATTAGGGTACACAGGATCCAAATCAGTAAACAACTGAATTTCTTTAGTGGTGCTATTCGCAGAAAATCTTGCTAAAATATGAGGTTCTGGGCTAGATTATAATGAACAAAAACACCACTGAGGAACCTGTCACCAAAGGATACCACCTAGCGTGCTAGTGTACGCTTGGCAATGGAATCTCTATAAAATGACGGAGCTGGCAAAACAAATAGCATTGATGCTGCTTTCAGAGAACATTGCCATTGTATCCTTACAAAGAGCTGAGCTCTAATCCACACGCTTTCAGCAGAGCTGTAACAAAATAATAGCGTATGGGTCGTTTTAGCAACAGACTTCTCTAGCACAACTACTCATCTGGGTGCAGTTAGAGTGCTATAAAAATGCTGTGCTGACTTCATACCCAAATAACTGTATTGGGGGTAGGTGCTGCTCTAATAATCTCAACTTAGGTAAAGCAGTACCAGGTTTCGGGAACAGCTTTTAGAAAAAAACATTTGAAAAACCAACCAGGAAAATATTATGGGTTCCCAAAAAGCTGAACCTTGTGTGCATTAAATTTCATCTCTGTTTTGACTGAAGCTCAGAACTGGTTTTGGAACCAGATGTAAACATTAGTATTATTATGGCTTTTTTAACGCTGAGCAAGAAAAATATCATTTGCTTCAGTTTTCCTGGAACTGAAAGAACAGTGAGAGATGGCAGAGAAGGTTCAAGTTCCAGCTGATTATTTGATTAATTAGAAATGGGCTGTCTGAAGTGAACAGTACAAGCAAACCCTGAAGAAAGCAGGGGGAGAGGGTTTGTTTCTTTTTTCCTTTGTGTGATTTCTCTCCAGCAGATTAGATATATGGAACTATTCAAGAATTATTTCATTTTGTTGGTAAATAGGCATGCACTTGTTCTGGGATTTTAGTCCCTAGCTGTTCTCTCTCTCCAAGAGAGAAAGGCAAAAACACAAATGAAGCTCAAACAATAAAACTTTAGCAATGGGTCAGGCCAGTTATTATTACATGATTTCAGGCTTTGAAAGGTCATTTGTGTTTTCCAAGTTGGATTTATTTTTTACACTTATTTGTAATATTACCTCGCTGTGTTTCATAATGTCAGGGAAAATGTCTGGTTTCAGGCCTGAAATGTCAAAGCAGCATTTTCAAAATCACTCAGCACTGAGCCAAATGTTTTTATGCGGGAATCAATGGTAGCAGTCCCATTTGCTAACTTAGCAGGCTTGGGCCAGTGCTGAATGTTATGGAAATCCACCACTGTTACCATCTTTGCAGGTAAGCTGTGCTTTCCATATTCCACTTCCTAGTCCTCTTCCATAACCGTAGTCATGTGTGGAAAGATTTCTAGTATGGAAGACAAAAGCATGACAGTTATGAGTCCTGGATTCACTTACCCTTCCTAATGACTATAGGTTATATTATAGAACTGTTTCATTCCTCAGTTTACACCTAAATGACACATAAGATCCCCATCTCAGAGGACTTCACAGTTCATCAACACCCGAGAATGGGAAAATTGCTCCTTAAGTAAGTGCCGTGTATATATTATGGAATAAACTGTTCCTGTAGTGTTGTGAGGAGTAATATTGATGAAGCTGATGCAATCTAGACATATGCCTCCACCTGTGTCTCTGTGTTGGGGAATTATTCTGGATGATACTGACTGCAACAACCAAGAATTTCCCTGGCAAGGAAAATCAGGCTTTAGAAAATTTGATAAGGAGAATCTATTGTTGATAAACCCTTGCAAATGGCTTTGCCACTGCCTTTGTCATGATGAAGACAAAAAAGGGGGCACAGAATAAATAAGTTTGCTCTTCTAATAGCTACAATTCAAAGTTAGCGTTTTTCCCATAGCTTGTCTCCCGTCAGCACCCCAGTGAAACACACCTGTCTGCTGCAGCAGTAGGGAGAACATGCTCAGTGCCCTATCCTTAAAAATACCACTTTTTTTACCAACTCTAGAGCTATCTTATGTCTTCAGTTCTTAAGTGTTGCCAGATAAAAACACTATTAGCACTCAGGTTCTCTAATCCTTTAGACAAGATAAAAAAATCCAACATTCCGGTACCGCTGTCTGCTCTCTCCTGTACCTTGCATTACTATCGCATCAGTTTAGAATAAGCTGATAAGAGAAGTGCACAATATGTGTTGTCTCTACTATTTCTATATGGCAAGACTATTTCCCTTGACTTGTATTCAATACCTCGTTTTATGAACATTATCATTCTTCCTAATAGCCTGTTCTACTGCAGAGAAGTGCTGTGATATAAGGGTATGATCTATATGTAGGGGTTTTTCATGGTGAGTGTTTGGTTGCATAGTGCCATTAGGAATATTATTCTTTACCCTGGGCAGACCTGTATCGCTGGCTGAAGCAGCTCACATACCTCATGGGCTCCCAGAGAAACTAATAAATTAGAACTCCTTCTAGAAGAATGATATTTCTTCTTACTGTGATACTTACACAAATTCCTCTGTCATGCTGGCTGGAAGCATGGAACAGAAAAGGGGTTTGGCCCCAAGGATGATGAAGAAGCAGCATCAAATAAAATTCTGGTCCCAGAGCACTGATTTCAGTAAGGGTGGTATCTCAGATTGTGGTACCCATATGTGGAGGAAGGTAGGACCGCTTGTTCAAGGTCTCAGATTTCACATGAAAGAGCAGGGATACTTCTTTAAGTTACTGAATGTCTTCCTGTTGTCTTATTTTTTTAAAAATAACTACTTGAATTGTATCCTCTTTGTCCTTCTCTAGGGCTGTGCTCTAGGAAAAGACATGAATTAGAACCATGTGTAGGTAACCTTAGGTTTTAGTTCACTGCTTCTGAAATTAATAATACCAATTGATGTTAATGCACATTATTGACTGGAGAAGTCTAGGAGTCAGAGGAGGAAGGGAGCTTGTGTCACCGTACAAGATTAAATCTAAGAGTCTGGTTTAATTAGAGAGAAAAGAAGTATCTCTTCCTACTCCTCTTCTGAGTTCTTAGCCGTAAGAATGTTTTGTAATACCAGAAAGCTATGGCCTACAAAGATGTAAGATTGATCCCATTAAAACTTCTATAGGTAAGTCCTCCATTTTACATTGAGAGAAATAAACCTTGTACTCAGGATCATGTGTGACAGTGAGTGTTTTTGCAGGATGTAGCTCTTGAGCAATAAGTTTGCCTGGCCCCCTAAATTACCCTGGAGCTGCCTCCTCTTCTGCACATTGTCCTAACCTCGAGGTTGCTGTGCTGTCCTTTACAGCCTTTCGCATCCTGGTGCTCTGGGGCAGTGTGAAGCTCATGGGAAGCTGGGAGCGAGCGTGCTGGACTGTATAATACTCCCATGCCTAAAGATGTTGTAGAGTCAGGGTCTTCCAACATTAGAATGGGCTTTCCAACATTAAAATAAATTGCTCTTCTTAAAGAAGATGTAATTTTCTAGTCTTCACTGAAATCAAAGCAATTAGGAATGAGTAGTCAGCCACAGCAATGATCCTTCTTTAATTCAAAAGCAATTTCCTAAAAGTCCTGTGTAAAAAATGCTTGAAACGGTTGGCTCCAGTCCTTAGAAAGCCTCATTTAACTATGTCAGTGCAAATCCTCACTCGCAATTTGCATAAGCAAGTGTTTTCCCTGAAGCACGACTGCCCAGACCAGTCACACGCATGGCATTAAGATGCCATGTGCACAGCCTGCTCCAGCCGTCACTGTCTGGTGTAGGAGTGACAAAGAGTGAGGTGATGGTTTTTGTGAGCTGTGAGTAATAATGCAGGACCAGGACTCATTATGCGGTCTCTTGAAATGAAACATAACCCGGTCAAGTGCACATTTCTGGGCTATTTATGAACCTTCCCATCTCTCCATTTCCCACCTGAAGCTGACTCACACAGCTCCATGCCTTAGGTGGGAAGGTGTTTCACGCAGACAGAGACCTGCTGGGCTTTCCACTCTCTGCCCTCTGGTGGTTTTAGCAGCCTGGTGAAACGTGACACAAACCTGGCTTTATATTTTGCAGATGGGCAAAGTGTTTTTCTTTTGCTTTTGTGTCAAAGCATTGTGTATAATTTAAACAATATTTATAACATTACTAGAAATAGGCAAATTACTTTTTTTTTTTAAATCATGTAGAACATGGCAAAATCAAATGAAATTAAAGTGAAAAATACTCTTTAATTTCAGCCTGTACAATCAGATGCAATAGTCTGTGTGTAAATGGATTAACATACCAAAAACATAACTAGAGGCTAGAAATGTAACATCACTCAGTAAATTAACATCAATAATTATAAGCTGTAAACAGCGGCAGATATAATTAAGATTTGAAGCCCAAGGGTTGTATATACCAAACTGCGACTGACATCATCAGACACTGAGATCTCGATGTTCAAGTCCCCTCAGAGACAGCAAAGTTGCAAACATTACCTTACATGGAAATAAAGTGTCAACATATTATGAGCATTTGCAAAGTTCCCCTCTATTTTAAAGACAAATAGAGCTCGGTTTACAAGAGGAAAAGCAGAGGGTTTTTGTTTTGCGTTGTGTGAGTCCATTGCTGTGTCTGCTCATCTTGCAGATAAAAAGCTGTGTCAGAGCATCACGTAAAAACGTTAGTTTTGAAAGGGTTAAATTAAACAAGCTGTTACAGTACCCTACAGATATCTGAAAACTGTCCCAAAAGAGTAGCAGATATTGCTTTATTAGATTTGTAAGCGGGAAATGAAGATGAGGGAGGGGAGGAGGACAGGGATAAGACAATTGCAGTATGAGCTTCTGAGCTGTGCCCTCTGAACATCTTTGTAGCCTCCTCTGGACCCGTTCCAACAGTTCCATATCCTTCTTATGTTGAGGATTCCAGAACTGGACACGGGGCTCCAAGTGGGGTCTCACAAGAGTGGAGTAGAGAGGGAGAATCCCATCCTTCGCCCTGCTGGCTATGTTTCGTTTGTTGCAGCCCACGACACGGTTGGTTTTCTGGGCTGTTGAGCACACATTGCCGGCTTAGCAGAGAGCAGAGAAGTGTGATCATATGCAGAAATGAATATAAATTCTCTCAAAGAAAATAGCCTTTGAAGAGCATGGGAGTTGTCCTGTTGAGCAAAACAGAAGCAAAGCTTTCAGTTCTTGGCTGAACAAAAGAGCAAAGAACAGCTGAAGCTTAGCAGAATCTCTTGCCTGTTTGTAGTGATCTGAGTGGTTTCGGGGGAGGCCACATCTTAGGAAGTTATTGCTGGTAACCGACACATCCAAAGAAGAGACTGGAAAAAATGGTGTAACAAGTTTGTCTTGATCCTCCTAGAATATTTTTGTTTCCGTTAAAAGATACAGAAATGGTTATTTCACAGTAAGAAACTGCTTGGCCAGGAAATTATTATATGAGGAATTTCGCTTCAATGGTTGATTTTTAAAAGAAAAACAACCTCAAACCATGGCTGCAGGCTGGCTGCATTCCTCCTCCTCCTTTACTCACAGTGCCCTGTCATGTTGATAGAGCTGTGTGCGTGTGCTCAGGGCCTGGAGACGTGTGGAGGCGGCGGTTGGCAAAGCAGCAACGTGCACAGTCCACACTGCATGGCTGCAGCCACTCACAGCGGGGGCTGAGGAGCCGACTTGGTCTGGAAGCCCCAGGCTGCTTGGGAAGAACAGAGGCTGAGAGAGCTGCTCAGCTATTTCCCCCCTCCAGTCTGATGTTAACATCCTCATTCTGCCATCTTAGCCTGCTTTATCCAGATACCCTCCAGCCCTGCCTGGAAGTCAAACAAGGTGAAGACAGCTGAGTGTTACTCTAACTTGCAGCACCTCTATAAATCTCTTAGTAAAGAGCCAGAGTAGTTTTACAAGTGTGATGTTTTTTTATTTTATTACCCTGCATGCAGTACATGAAGCTGTTTTCCCACAATGTATAAATTTAGTGAGGGAAAAACCCCAGTCTCTCCCATCTCTTTGCCATCAGCTGCCTTTCTGAGATCAAGAAGCAGGTGGAAATGCTTCTGCTGGCGAAATTCTGAATGACTAGCAAATAGGTGAAAAGTGCTACTTTATGCTGTAGCACTTTACGAAAGTGTGTTTTGTTTGACAGGACTTAATAAAAAAATCTTTTAATCTCTGTCACGGTGGGTAGGTGGGAAGGCCAAAAAGTCTAAATGTTTTAAAGGAAAATTTTAATTAGTATGCAAATTTGAATTTCTGCATTAAAATGTCATTTACTAAGTAAATGTTGTTGCACTGGAAGTTCAGATATTTGATCATTTTATGTCAAGGTGCCTTTGCAAATTTCCTGAATATAATAACAGCATTTCAAAAACAAAATGAAATTCTCCTTTTGTTGCAATGCACTGAGTATGCTCCACCAAAGGCAATGTGACTGGAATAGCTTAAATCCGCCACCAGCTTATAGTGCTGTTTCTCCTGATTTGCAAATTCTGTTCTCCTCTCAGTGCCCGCGGAGGTTCTTGAAACAGGGGAGCTGAGAAATATAACCCTGCGCGTAATAAATTTAAACCATTGAAGCATACCAACAAAATGATTACAAAAGCTATTGTAGTCATTAAAGTCAAAGGAAGTAGTTGTTGAGTAATTGTCAATTACCACTGAAGGTTACAACAGTGATTAGCATTTACAGTATTTGGAAAAGTCTTATGTACATTTTGATAGTTAACTAATTTCATTGTCTCAATAAAATACACATATTCCTGTCTGCTGAAAAGGGACAAGAACAAGATCAATGGTTGAAGACCCAGCCTTACCTTTAACATAGAGAAAAATGATGTTATATAAAAGTGATGGAAAAGTAATTGTGAGGCAAAAAAGGAAAAGGGAGGGTGGGAGAAAATTTAATAAAGGCAGGAAATGCCAAGTTTAGTTTCTTTCATTCAGTGTCTGTGGGGTCAGTGGCTGCTTCTAGCCACCCCTGAATGAATGTATTGTCTCAAACTGCACCTTATATGGAGCTCTTCAGGGATCAGAAAACATTGCACATGGGAGCCATATGTTCAGTGCTTGCCATCTTTTATTGAGAGCTGAAGTTCAGGGCTGAAAACTGATTTAAACATCCATATTTAGAGTTTTTAAGTACAAAATAAGGTACAAATTCTCACAAAAGTTGAAGATAGAAGAGAAAATGCTGTGAATCAGCAGAGAAATGCTTTGGGGAAAATGTGGCTGGGGAGGTTGGTTTCTAGCAGTGCCCTGCTGAATACATGATCCCTTACTACCTGCTGCAGCATAAAGATCTAACAAGGCTGATGAATGTAAGGACAGGAAGGTTTGTTCTGAACTCTATGCACAATCTGTGTCTGTAAAAGGCCAATGGAGAAAGGAAACTCTCCAGTGTGGAGCATAAGGGACTACGCTTTCCACTCTTGCCTCGTTTTACATTGGTGCAGATTTACCTGTCATATCCACAGACATGGGTGGAGCACAGTCGTTCACAGAGCCCTTGGGAGACCTCTCCGTTTTTGTGTACATGTCTGTATAATTTCATAAACTGGGTGTCCCTCCTGAGCATAAAATGTGTGATTGGGTGTTTCTGGTCTGGAGGCTTCTTGCAGCAAATCTAAAAGTGATATATAACCCATTGCCGATGCTGAGGCGTTCTTGTGCTCCTCACAGTCTCATGCTGATTCGCTCACACGCTTACTCTTATTGGCACCTTGGTGGCAAGCGTTTGTGGGCCCATGAAGAGGCGCTGACCTTCTGATCTTGAAGTTGCCTTTCACAGCAGGGTTAGCAGGAAAGCATGCCCTGTTAGTGCCTGTGCCTCACCTCTGGATAAACACCAGTCAGTTCCTGCCATTGTTAGTTTGGCCCTTTTGATGAGCGTGGGGTCTGTGTGATGGAAGAACCTATAATGGATTTTATTTTTGCGTAATAGACATTTTGCTGGTAAAAAACCCCAACAACTCCATTGCATATGAAAGTTTTCACGGTGTTAGCAATTTTTATATCTTATTGGCAATGGTGTAAAGCCGTAAAGATTCAGATTCCTCAGTTCCCCAGAGATCCTCATAATTACAACAATGACTGCTGGACCATGACAAGGTCATTTGACAGAATGGCCATCTTGGCTTCCTCTGTATCCTCCTCCTCTCTCTCTGACTTCCAAGTCCTGTTTGCTCAGTTTACTAGACAAACACATTGTTTGCTATTTGCCAGGGCAGATGTTTATTTAATTCAACACCTTCTGCTTCCTTCCTGAGACTGAGGAAAGTCATACTGTTCACTGTATTTTCTTTTCTGTTTACACCACCTCTTCGCTGCCAGCAAAGGTGCAGAAAAGAGGAAGGACAATGGTCGCTTTGAAAATTGTTTATTCAGCTCATGAAAAGTGATTCCATGTGCTAGCATTTCTAGGACCTTAACCATCATCTCCTGTATTCTATAAATGGCACATAACAAAACACAGAAAGCATCTAACTGGATTGTCTCACTGCGCAAAGAGGATGCGTCCAGCCATTGAGTATTTTTATGTAGAGAACAAACCCTCTTTTTTTTGAAAGAGCATGAAGATCCCAACTTGAACTGACTCATGCTTTGATCCAGCTGGGTGCTTGAACAATCCTGCTATGGAGAACTGTTACTGCTCAAGAGAGTGTTTGTTTTGTATCACGACTGACTGCTATGCAGGGTCAGATTGGCTGCAGAAAGTCTGCATAAACCCCGTGTGCCACTTTACTGATGATTTGAGGGCTCAAGAGAAGCAAAGACAAGGAAATGGCTTTCTCTGTCGGAAGACATCTTTCCTTGAGCGAGAATGGAGAACTGGCTTTACAGAGCAGCATACAACTCACTGATGTTATAGTGTTAAGACTCATCATCCATGTTCTAAATGAAACTCTTGCCACTGAAGTCTGTGTTCCAGGAGTCTCAGCAAGAGTTTGGATTTATTCCCACCCCTTTATTCCTCCCATCTTTTTTTGTGTGGCTGGCACAGTGTGCTTCTTCCTTCCTTGCAAATTCCTTCACAAATTTTTGGCTTTGTGCATATCTCCTCTACTTCTTGCTTTACTCATGCATCTGGTTTCTCTAAAGCTCTGTGGCTTTATATACCTTCCCTCTGCAAAGGATGGCTTTACATACTGAGCAGCAGATCAGAGAACTTAATTCTAAATGGATCCAGTACAACAAAAGGATGAAAGATGTTCTTCTTTTATTTTAATAAACAATAAAGTGCCATTGTTCCTGATCAGCTTGTGATTTTTAACAAATCTAGAGATAATTACTAGATTTATATATATCTAACCATCATTGCAGAGCTGGGCTTTTAACTACATGCTGTATGTACCCATTTTTCTGTAAATAAAGAAAGGCTGTAATTGTCATTAGAACCATTTGTTGCAATTTGAATGCCTATAAATAATGAATTGGCAATGCAGGTTACTCATTACGGATTGAAAAGCTATATATATTGGCTTTTTATCCTTTTGCAGAAGCCAGACAGAAACTGTCAAGGTTTTGCAGTATGGAGCTGACATGGTCATGAGTGACTCGTCTAGAGCAGTACTGTCTGTGATTTACACTGCTGCGTGCCAGCTGGCACTGCAAGCTTTCCCAATAGCATTGTTATATTTATTCCTGCTGTGCTATAAACTAGCAGACTTATTGGACACTTCAGCAAACATTGCTGTGAGTTTCACATTTCTATTTTACTGCAAACTTCTTCATTCTTCTAGGATGCAGTCTCAGAGGAGCCAACAGAATCATGGAATCGTAGAGTACCAGATTGGAAGGGACCTCGAGGATCATCCTCCCCAACCTTTCTTGGCAACAGCATGGTCTAGACACCCACCACCCTGCCCAGCTGAATCTTAAAAGTGTCCAATGTTGAGGAATCCACCACTGCCCTCGGGAGATTCTTCCAATGGCTGATTCTTCTCATTATGAAAAATTGTCTTTTTATGTCCAATCAGAATCTCCCCAGGAGTAACTTTTACCCATTACCCTTTGTCTTTTCCATGTAATTCCTGTAAAGTCTCCATTCTCTTTGTAGCCACCCTTTAAATACTGGAACATGGAGATAGGGTCTCCCCTAAGCTGCCTTTTCTCAAGGCTGAACAATCCCAGTTCTCCCAGCCTTTCCTCACATTGGAGGCTTCACAGTCCTTTCATCATCTTTGTGGCCCTTCTCTGTATCCTCTCCAGCCTATCGACATCTTTTTTGCATGTTGGGAATCGAAACCAAACAGAATATTCCAGGTGTGGCCTGACATGTGCTGAGTAGAGTGGGATCATGATGCACCCCAGCATCCTGTTGGCTTTCTTTGCCACAGCAGTTCACACAGACAGAAGCAAGAGCTTTGTGAGCATTTGCGGTTTGGTATATTATTTTTATTTCTTCAGTGTTTGGGTTTTTTTTGTCTCAAGAAATCACTTTAGAGTTAGTTCTGCCTCTGATCCATTGGAAAAATTCTTAGCTGCGTGATCTGATCGCAAGTTTTCTTACAACAAATATTCGTAGTTCATGGAATTGTCTATTATCTTCATGTTGTGTCTTCTGCACAACTGGAGTAACATCTGAAAAAAAGAGCCAAAATTAACCAATAGAACAAATTCTACAGTTGTTAATACTGAGAGCTTTGGGGAACCAGGAAGTGGTGCCAGTGAGACTTGGAACTGTATTTGGCTCAGCCAAATACAGAAGAGTGAATCAGAGCCTTGTACATGGCAACAATATCACTCTCTTGATTCCATTTCTGTCTCATTCTTATCACATCCTTCTTATTTCTTGGTTTTATAACTGCCGTTTACGGGACGGACATTCTTATGACAGCCCTCTAAATCTTCCTTTATAGTGTATAGCCAAATCATTTAATAAGCCCTTTCTTTAGGGTTTAGATCATTGCCCCAAGAATGCAACACTTTCTGTTCTATGTCTCATTCTATTAAAAGATCAGATTCTCTCTCCAGTGCAGTGGTTCGGCTCCATCTTCAATCTCAACCATATTTGCAGTTACAATGTTGTCAGCAGAGACAAACATCTTACATTTTATATTCTTATTTAAACCATTCGGAATGGATGTCTTTGCACTCCCCCAATAGTTTTTGATAACAGATGAAGTTATTTGTGGTATTTTTGAAATCTCTGGGAATTTATGGAATGCAAACCTTCTCATGATTTTACCTAGCTGCAAAGGTGAAAGACGTCTGTTGGAAGTGATCCAAAACTCAATGACATGAGTGGGAATCTTCCCACAGATTTCAAGAGCCTGTAAAGCACTGGTGGAAATGCTGTCGCAGAAGATATTACCTGGGAGATACCTTTTTTGGCCATAAAGACTTTGTGGTGCAGCTAATTTCAGTTTCTCAGAGAACACTTGTATGCTGAAATACTTAACTCCCTAAAGCATAATTATTCCCTTGAACTCGTGATTCTTTCCAATAAAGTGTCATACAAAATGCCTTCAAAAAGACCATCAGCCAAATTCTTCTCTTGTTTACATGTTCATAACAGATCAGTGAAAAAAATTCTCCTTTCACTTCCATTGGTGAGAGGTAACTCCATTTAAACCTAGTGAAGGACTACTGGGGGAAAAAAAACATTTTATGAGAGACAGAAGTAAGCCTGCTGATTGCAGCTCAACTGCATAAATATAAGTCAAGGCAGACTTGAGTCCTTATTATTCCCCGTCTACTGCATTTCTCTCATTTCGTCACAGCAGCTGTGTAGATGGAAACTCCCAAGATTTCTACAGCCAAGTACTCCTTCACCAATAAGGCTATACTGACTCACATGATAGATTAGACTGTCACACTAAACCTGACAAACAACATTTAATGTGTCTCAAATTACACCCACGCAGATATCCCTGTAAACTACTGTCTCTACTATGCAAATGTTTCCCACCTCTTTCGGAATTGCTTTGATGGTCAGGTGAGAGGCTTGCCTGCTCTTATCCACTTTGGAACTCACAGAGAAATGGTGGCTTAATGGTGCACCCCATCTTTTTTTCTCTGCAAATGTTTCTGTGCATTTCATATTTGTGTTGCTGCCATTCTGAAGGGAAATAACGTTAGTGCTGTCTGTCGTCCTCCTTTGCAAAGACAGAAACAAAGTGAAGCTGCATCTGTCTTTGGAGGCCTCCCTATGTGACTCTAGCTTAGGTTGACAGGAATCTTCTGTGTTTCCAAAAGAAATATTTAATGTTTTTTCCTAATTTTCCTTCTTTCCCTTTATTTTTCATAGAAACCATTCCTTTTAACCTTTTGCTAGCAAAAAAATTGAAGTCTTCAACAATACAGGGCTATCATTAGCTGTTCTGTATTTCTTTTAATTTTCTCCAGCCTCAGGTTGGGTTTTTTTTTTAGACTATCTCTTCTCAATCTGCCTCCTTCCCAGATTGTTTGTGTTTGGAACACTTCTACATTTTAGTGGTGCTAATCTTCACATCCTTACTTATTTCCATTGGCCTCTGTTGCCCTTTTTCCTGTTGGAATGAATTTCAGTTGTATCCTCTCCAGTGGTTCTTTAACTTTTTCCAGCTCTGTGCAGCTTTCTGGTGCACCATAGGACTCCAAATTGAAATTCCTCTGAGCAGTTCACATTTCGTTAAATTTCCATAAGACGAAAAGCATTTGAGATCCTTGCACTGAGGGATATTTCAAACGTAATGATAACACTGTCCCAGATATGCAGAGGTCTGTATGAGGAAAGCAATCAGCAAGATGAAGGCAGTACAGACATGCTTCCTTCTTTATTCATGTGTGTATCTGATTGAGCTGTGTGACAAATAAACCCCTGTGCAAATGCATGGATGCCAGAGGACTGCCGACCAAGCTGCTGTGGGATTCGGGAATAGCCAGGACATCTCACTACAGCAGAAGCCTTGACTTCTGAGTGAAGGGGTGCTTCTAGCTGCTTGCTGTGGGCCAATTGCTGGAAAAGAGGTTAGCCAGGATGTTACATGTTTTACTCAGTTCACTTCTTATAGGTCCTAGGTATCATTTTTTATGAATCCTTAAATATTAAGATGAAAGTCTGCACTGGTTTCATGCATGATGCAACTTCCAAGGAAGTCAATGGCAAAAATCCAGCTGAAATCAGTGGGTGCAGGAAAAGCATCTGACACAAGCCAAGGTATTCACAGTCAGAACTAGAGCTCTGGCCTTCTAGAGCTTGGTATTTGGAAGGAGACAGCAATCACAATGTGAGCAGATGCTCTGTCCTTTGTAACCTCCCATTTCCTCTCTTTTGTTGAGATGTGCCAGAGATTCACAGAGATTTCAAAGGCAGGGCTTTTTTCTTCATCCACTTTCCGGTGTTGTGCTTTGCTTGTTTCTTTCACTTGTCTTAAAGAAGAGAGAAGTAAAACTAGTTCTGTGAGGCTGCAGGGAGAAAAAAATTCTCTGGAGTCTCTTTAAGATCTTGGCTAGAAGCACAGCAAGCACCATCATTATGGTTAGCAACAAAGGACACAGAATTGCTTCCAGCGAAATCACGAAATTACCACTTGCTCCACTACGAGTAAGATCAGTCCAGGAAAAAAAACAACTGAATTTAACAGAGGAGAAACTGACTTTGGCTAAAACAGTAAGTCATACTCCAGACCTGCAATGACAACCGTTCAGATCTAAGACTCAAGGAGATACTGCCTTTTCTCTGTTACCAACCCCAAAGAATTCTGCTCGTTATCATAAGTCACTCTTTCCCCCTCTCTCTAGCAAGATCTTTTTTCCATCCTAATTCAAACCACCTCATTAAATGAAATGGTGGAGTGCAGGTCCTTCAGATAAGCACAAACTGTAATTAGGTCATATTCTGAGTAAATAATCTGCGTGTCGGAAAGGGAAGAAAGAGAGAGGAAGAGAACAAATGAAAGAAAGAGGCAGGGTTTTGGAAGGGTTATGGAATTGCAGAAAGCTTCTTGTAAGTCTGAAGCTAAAAACGTGAGAGGTTTGCATTAAAAAAGAGCTTTAATAGGTCTTGCAAGTTGGCATTTTTGGTTATTAGGTAGATAGGGTTTTTTAATTTTTAATAACTGTTAATGCGGAAACACTGTTGTAACTCTTCTGTTACAAGCCTCACTTTCAAAGGCAGCGTAGGACGGGATCCCGGGAGCTGCAGGCCTGGGTGCTCTGGGGAGCATTAATGCAAGTGTTAGCATCTGTTTGACTTTGCAGCTCTATGCTTAGCCCACCCCGAACTGTATTTGCATGTTACTTTGCAATTCACTTCTTGTGGCCTCAGAGTCTGGTCCAGAGAGAGTGAGAGTATGCATTGTGAATTGTTAGGTAGGTCCTTGATGCTGAGGCGTTGTAGACAGTTTTGCACTGTGGTGGTCTGTGAGGTGGCAGTCAGGAACCTGGCTGTGCTGCCAAGGTATACAGAGTACTGCTCTCACTCTTTTCGAAAGAATTGCCAGGTGCCTTTGTGAAGAACGATTCCCTTCCTAGGAATAAAAGACAGCAACATGTTATGTGTGATGCTTTCAGCAGCTGCAGCCTAACTAAGAATTACATTCTCTTCACAGCCCCAAGGCAGGCTCATCCCAGGATATGAAAGGCAAGGTGATATCATTTGAGGGGCTCAGCCCTATATTCTTGTGGAGCTATTGCTGTTGGTATTCATTCTTGCCAAGATCTTGGGCCTTCTCATTCCAGGATTCAGGCCCACTCACTCCTAAGCCATCAGTTATTTTCAAACTGCTGCTCCTGCACTCAGGTAGATAGACATCAGCCTCTTTTGAAGTCAAGTTAATTCTCAGGGATCTTCCTCTTCCCTGTGCTAGCTGAATTAGGAAGCTTTTACTATTTGCAGGCAGAGAGGCAAGAGGTAGTAATGGACTTGCAGGCTAATGTCAGTATTGACAATTACTGTGTGTCTTTATCATCTGAAATGCCAGATCTGTTATGTGGCCACTCATACTGAACCCTTACAAAACTGACATCTTAGGTACCCCATCTAATTCTCTTCCTTTTATCATGATGGCAATAATACAAGTGGTAATTTTGGTTCAGCTATACCAACATGTTACCTGCCCCATGCAAGTGTTTTACAAGATTTTCATATTCTCTTCCAGCTACTGAAAATGTAGCTGGACTGGCACTGCTAAACAGCAAGAATCCTTTTTCTTCATGGCCTTCTTTTTTTATGTATCTATATATATCTCCTGTGTGTATATATATCCTGTATTTTATCAGTTTTTCTATGAGGTTATTATGAGAGACAGCACCTAAAGGTTTACTATGGTTGAGATAAACAACATCCACTGTTCTTCCCTCGCCCACCAAGCCCATCATCTCATCACAGAAGGTTATTAGGCTGGTCAAGCATGATTTCCCCTTCATAAATCTACACTGACTACCCCAGTCACCTTCTTGTCCTTCATCTGTTTGGAAATAGTTTCCAAGATTATTTGCTCCATTGTTTTCTCAAGAATGAAGATGAGATTCCTGAAGACAAATCTTACCAGTAAAGACAGAGGTGATGAAGGCAGCAACTACCTTGGTACGTTCTGTGTCCTTTATCACCAAGTCCCCTGCTCCATTCAGCAGTAGGCCCACATTTTGCCTAGTCATCCCTTTGCACCTGAATTTGTTTGCTACTTAAGGTCCTGATGAGTTTAGCAACACCTGAGAAAAGGATTTTCTTTACATGGAATGAATTTTTTTTGACCTTGTTTGTTTTGTGATGAAATAACAAAAATGTTTGAGGAAATCAAACTCCTTCTTAGAAAATCAGTGTTCTCCTTTGCAAAGGATGGGTCCTTCATTAAAGAGCACCTGTATCACCTTCCTCTGCAGTGATCACTCTTTAAGCAAGGTGACTGTGTGAAGTTCTGCTTCTGACATCAAATGGCTCAAAGAAAATTCTGACTTGTCTAAAGGCCTTGGAGGAGGTTGTGGGACAGATATATCCAAATAAAAAATCTGCTTCAAGAGGCTGATGCTGGTTTTGGTCAATATGCATGTGTTTTTTGTCAGTAGAATGGCTTGTGTTCTGCTTAAATTCTATACATGAGATTTTGGCTTCCATTGGAAATTTACACGGTACCAAGAGTATTGAATTCTACATTATCAGCTGTGGGCCCCAGATTCCAGTCTTAAAATATTAAAGTTTAGTTTCCGCTTGCTGAATTGGCCGCACATGTCAGCTTCCTGTGTTCTGCTTTCCAAATTCAGTGCTTGCCTAATTTTACTTCTCTCGAAAGATTTTTGTTGGTGTAATGAGTAGAAAAAGTTCACCAGTATGCTCAGTCTGTAAATCTACGCTACTCTTTCTGAAGGGATAGACAGTTTTCATTACAGGGGACATTTATTTTCAATATGATTCCGATCCAAGAGCATTACATAACATTTACAGACTGTAAAAAGAGAACAAGCCCAGAAAACACATTGCAAATATACATACATATGCACACATATATGTGAACAACATGTATATATCTATATCTCTGTATGCACAACTATGGAGAGGCATATGAACCCAAGGAAGATCAGAGAATCCTCACAAGTCCATGCTTGGTTGGTATGGCCACCTGATTTACCCTATTCCTGAAACTTCTTCTGAGTCAAAGAGATAAAACATGAAGAAGGTAGTTTGATGTTGACAGTCATTTTAGTACTATTGACCTATTTGATTTCAGTGGTACCTCTTTACACAGCAGTCTGTCAGCTGCTGGCAGCCATCAGGCCATTATCATGCTTCTCTGAAGAAGTGGTTCCTACAGATTGACCACATTGGCTAATTCATGTGGCCTTGTATAGTAATGTCATTTTGACATTAGGTGCTGCCTGGAATAGCCTTGAGCAGCAGAAGCTGTGACTCTGGAGACTCGGGATTCTTATTCCAGCAACATGTACAAGTGTCCAGTGTTTGCTCCAGAAGAACATATCTGGGAAGAGTTTTATAATAAATGAGAGTTTTCTTAGACTCAAAGCTTATTTTGAATTATGGTCTAATCAAAACTTTTGAGTCGGTATAAATTTACTTCTTTAGTATAGCACTGGAAGAGGTTTCTTCCTACCCACAGTGCTGATTTTCATTTGCAGTGTGTCAATACTGGAAATTCTTACGTGACGAGAAGATGGAGACTGAAATTGCTGAGTATGCAGGAGGCATTGGAAGGGTTAACAAAACCAAAGCCTTCTTGGTTCTGCAGTGTGTTCTTTTGAGAGGGGGAGGGAACTAAGAATTAAATTTGATTTATTTTGCACAGGCAAACTCAAGACAATAGAATTTCCTTTGGTTTCATCTGTAAAACCAATAGACAGACCAAAGAGGAATAGAGGTGAAGGGTTATGGAACTCATATTTTTCTACCCTCTGTGACTGTCTTCAGTATTTCTTGTTATCTGCAGATATTGCTTTCAGCACAGTGACCTTTGAATAAACAGGATTGTGGTGTCCGAAAAGAAGAGAAATAAAAAGCACAGACAAATTTAAAAACACCATCAGGTCTGTGACTTGTTTTCAGCTAAACTGGATACTCAGAGTAGACTTCAAATATTAAAATAATAAAACATAAAGATCTAGAGAAGACCCCCATGAGAATCCCTACTTTAACTACTAATCTGCTTCTGCTTAATTCCATATGGGAAGAATAGTTTAATTGGTGACCTTCTTGTGTGATTTTAAGAGTGAAAAATAAACCCACTGCATATTTAGCAAATATTATAGCCATGCCGGGGGAAAAAAAAAAAACAAACCAAAAAATCTCCCAGAAAAATATTTCAGAGTCTTTCTAATTGTTGGAAAGTTTATACCAAACATTTTCTTCGGTAAACATAAATATAGCTGAAACTAATAATTTAAGCAAGTTCTCATGAAAGCTTCAAGAATTGCCTTTTGTGTTCGTGGTTCAGAGCCTGGGCTTCCTATTCTTCAGATCAGCCAGTCAAAAGAAGCGAAAATATCTATGCATCTGCACATCCCATTATGTCCTAACCTCTGAATGCAGAAATGGCATCTGAGTAGGGAAAAGCTGTAAAAGCCACTGATGAAAGCCCGCTGTGGTTTATTACAAACTCTGCCTGCCTACCTTGCTGTAGTTTCTTATTCAATCCACGCGAACAGCTTTCGGAAGGACCACTCAGTACTTATGCATATTACAGCAAATTGCATTATTTTCTCTTCCAAGCACACTTTCACATCACTGACAAACTTTCTAACTGCTGGACAAACTTTGTTATAGTCCATCTACTTCCCTTGGAATATGGCATTTGAGACTGGTTTTAGGGTTGCTTGACATAATATGCTGTGACTAAATATATAACTATTTCTTTATAACATCAACTAAGCAACACAAATTTAAGACAAGTTATCCTGAACGCTGGGCGTCAAGCCAGTCTTTTTTGTATTATCCCATGGGAAGTTCTGATCTGAAAGTAATATTGGCAATAGGGATAACTTCTTCTGAGATTGTAATTGGCTGTTTATCTGGCCACAGTGATACAAAAACCACCCAGCAAACATGCAGACAGCATCTACTTTGGAGATCAGTCTGACAGCACAACCCATGACCTCAGTATGGATTGTGAGCAGGAAGTCTATGCAGAGTGCAGAGAAGCTTGAGAGGGAAAGAAAGCATTTTTCACTTCAAATATCATTGCTCATAGCTCACTGCTGGGATTCCATCGAGTCAGGCAGTGCTAAAATGTTGTAGAAAATGAAATTTCTTGTGTTATTGTTTTTGGCAGTTCTAATCACACTGGACAATTGGGCACTGGAACTAATACAAAAGCTTCTCATGTTAATAAGAAAAAGACATGTTTAGTAGCCTGCTCTGGTAACTAAGAAAAAAAAGATCCTCCTTTCAAAACTGAAGTAGATGTTGAATATTTTCAACATCCAGAACAGTCTTCGCATCTGTCTGTAAAGTAACATAATTCTATGCAATACTGCAGCAATAATCAGAAAATACATCGTCTGCAGATTGCAAAGCAAGATCCCACCTCATGCACATTTCATTGCCATAGCTGCTCTTTCCGACAGCCTAATCACTTGGAGTCCAGAAGCAACTGAGGCAGAGAAATAATTAGGAGGCTGGGAAGGGAAAGAAAATCAGCCAAGAAAAATTAGTTACTCTCTCACCTTCATTCTTCAGGAACTGCAGGCCTCTGTGTTTCAATAATTAGCCTCAAACTAGAGAAATGTGTGCTGCTCGGTCCCTCCTCCCTGCAGCAATGTTCAGGCAGGGGGGACTGGACAATCTGCTCCAGTCACAGGGATAAATAATGCGCAGTCCAGGCTGGTGAAATGTAGAGAAGGCAAAGCTGGGGACAAACCCAATAAAAAGTAGTTTTAAGCCGCCTCTGTTCCCCTGGCTGGTGGCTATAGATCAGAGTAGGATGGTCACCTGTGTGACTGAAGGGCTACTTAGTCTCGTCCATTTAGAATCTTTATTGCCCTGATCACCTTGGTATCCAAACCTCTGTCAACACACAGCCACCACCAGCTTGCTCTGCCCTGTTGGCTCTAGAAACAGAGGATGCCTCTGGTTCTCAGGCAGTGGTGTAGAGGTGTTTGTGTGCAGGTATGGGTGCTATTCCTGCACTGAGGAAATCCCAAGAGCAGCTGCAAACCCCATAACTGTGCAGTTTTCTTAACTCACAGGCAGATGGTAAACAGTAAAACCAGTTTAAGTGATTAGCTCTTATTACGCCTCTTCAGTTATCCCTGTAGACTGTTTTAAGGATGACCTTAAATTAGACCTTTCTGCCATTGCTCTGTCACACACCGTTCCAACTTTGTGCAGTGAGCCCTGATTTCACCCCAGTTTCCTCAGTAGTGAGCAGTGCTGTCAGGAGGCAGCAGCGCTCCTCTGCCCATGCTGCCTGCTTCCTCGGGTCACTGCCACCTCTCTTCTATTGAGGTCACTGGCCCTCAACATCTGTAAAATCCCCAAGTGATTTCTCATCAGAACTGTGCACAATGAACTTGCTCCAATGTTGTTTGCGACACTTGAGAGCCTTCAGTGCTTTGAAAGATTGCAAATAAGAATTTCCTTGTAACATTTCTGCGTAGTGACTCATAGTATTTCAAATCAGTAAAGCCTCTATGGAATAAGCCCCCCAGCTCAAGCCCAAGACACATGTATCCTATTACTCATTCTCTTTTAGGAGCACCCATAAGTATTAAAGACTTCACAACACAATTGAAAAATCCAAGCTCTGATGGATCAAAGTGGTGAAGGGAATGGAAGTTGTTGCTTCAGAGCAGACTTCTAGGTTGCTACTCGCATATGGAGAAAGGTTTATTCAGAGGAAGTGCTGGGATTGTTTGGGTCTGAGCTGAGATGAGCAGTGTCATTTCAGGTTTCCTAGTGAAAATAATTTTTTTTTAAAAAGGGCAAGATCAAACTCTCTGTTGGAAACAACTGAGGTGGAGACTTCCTTTTCCATTAATAAAACATTGGAAAATTCCTGATATTTGCTTTGAAACTTCAGCTCTGAGAGGGATGACCAAGTTATTCCATGTTTTCATTGCCTTCTCGTCTCATCCCATAATGCTGACTAAAGGAATGTTACACTTTGCAACAGGAGTACTTAGGAGACACCACCATGGATAGCCTGCACAAGCAATCTGTATTACAGTCAAGGTTCAGTGCTGATCTTTTGTACTCTTCCAGTCTCCTAACATAGAGCTGTGAAATGATGGCTTCATCTTCTTCTCATTTTAATACTTCTAACATGAGCTTAAAAATATAGGTGAGAAGAAGAACTGACTTTTTTTCTAGCAAACCTGAAGATCTTAATCACCAAAAGCAACAGTGGGATCTATATCTATCACGCAAATGGCACATGTGGCATTTCTTGGGTTGGAGTGGTACATTGATGTCCTAAAGAAGACGAGGGCACACTATGCCACACACTAATGTCAGATAGTCCTTATCAAAGGCCACTGATAGTCTAAATAGATAATCTCTGAGAAGTGCAACTCAGAGGGATTGCTTGCTCTCACAAGCTTCTGCTGGAAATGTTTTACAGATGCAAAGCATGGAGAGTTGCCTCTCCTTGGCTGCTGTGGGTTAAATTGGGCATCCAAGGGCTGTGGTGATGCTGGTCTGTGCCACTTTGACCCTGGCAGGCTGTGAGGCAGGGGGGTAGGGGAGAGAGAGAGTGTGGTGGTAGGAGAGAGAGAGCATAACTTGAACACCTCGTTACCAGATGCTCTATTTTCTTTCTGGTTTTCACTTTCATGACACAGGTGGACCAGTGGAAAGGTCCTTCCTGACCCTGAAGAAGGTAGAGGTGTTTTCTGATTTATTACCTGTCTGGGCTTGATAGAAGGATCACAAACCTACATTATCCAGAGGGGGGCAAACAAGCATCTCAGTGTCTGCACTTGGCCCCACCATTTATATATGGCTGTGTCCTTTCCTGTGTGAGCTCTGGGTAAGTTTCCTCCAAGCCCAGTACAGTGCTAGAGGCACCAGATGCAGTTCTGTGGAGAACTGGAAAATGCCACTGTAGTTGACTGAGCAATACGTGTTGAATGGGAGCTGGTAGTAGGAGATTTGAGAAAAAGTGCTATATGAAAAATGTAACAGACTTTACAAACTGTCATTGAATGAGAGTGCAGGAGCACTGGCTGTACAGAATGCTACCGAGATTAATATTTCAGAATTGTTTCCTAAAACTTTTCTTTTCCTTTTTTTTTTCACCTTGCAAAATAATGGCAACAATAAGGCTAAAGAAAGCCTCTTCAAACACAAAATCATTTCTGTTGTTGTAGAATTTTTTGAATGCCAAATACCTGCCGAGTTGATCTTTGGAAGAACAACAAAAGTTTGTTCTTTGTATATGTAGATTGTTTCGGAGTATTGTTTGATTCTGCTTTTGATAGAGGTCATGTTTTTGGGCTTAGCTGGATAGTTTGTTTGTTCCTGTTCATTAAAAGGGACCCTGCAGCTATTTGGGAAGAGAGTGTGGTGTTACATTATTATTGCTCCAAAAAGTATGGACAAAAATGTATTGTAAAAATTCCAGGCTTTCTAGTAGGAGTTCTCTCAGCAATAAATTCTCTCAGTCTACTGGAGTGTAGTTAATGTGTTAACATTGTGTTGGGCTATTTAGACAGATCCTTAAGTACAGAGTTAAAATATACAGATAGTTCTGCATATAACCTACTGGTACAGCTGTTTTGTGCAATGGATAAGGAGAACAACAACTTCCAGAGTCAGCCTTTACTTTGGCCACCTTATCCCATAGCCCTTGCCATACCTTTTGAAATAACAATGCTTGGGATGCTGCAGGGTCCTGTCTCCCTGTTGCAGGATAAAAGTACATCCATGCTACTAAATTCATACCTGGGGCAGGAAGCAAAAGTCCTTGAAAAAGATCAGCACTGCAGAGACCAAAGCTTCTTGTGAGTTATTCATTTAACTTGTTCTGGTTTCTGTCAGGTCTGGTGGTGTAAGGCACCTTGCAGGATTGTGGTTGTTAGGCTTTAGTTCTATGAAAAGAAAAAGAAAGTGAGATTGTCTTTTTCTCTTGTTTAAGCTATGCTACTTACAGAAGGACATAACAGAAATAACTCTGCTTGTTCAGGCATCAGGCAGTATCTTCCAGAATAAAGTGCCTGTGCCCTTGACTCATTGTGTCCTCCTGGAGCAGAGCTCAATGATTTTTTTCCTGGAAGAAATTGTCTTCATCAGGGATTTGCTCCAAGAGAGCCCCTATGGAATTGCTAATCCACAGCAAATCCTTCTTGCCCACCTTCTGGTCAAAGCCACACCTATTGCACTGAGGCCAGTATTTGACATCCTCTGAGAAGTTCCACTCCATCTGTCTTAGAGGTGGCCTTTCAGAACCTGTGAAGCGTTGCCGTTATTGTCACCGGCCAAAGTGCTTTTGTAGTGGTTGGCTTTAATACTTAGGTCCTCAACTCAGAGGAGAGTGCAGCCTGCAAGCTCTCTTTACATGGCTTTGTCTCCACTCTATCTAGCTCTTTAGTCATCCATAGGTTATCCCACACTACCAAAGACATGGTTGCATGCCTGCTGCAGCCTAGCTTTTCCATGAAGAAAGTCACAAGAGATTTCAGCTTTGCTGTAATGCAGAGTAATGACAGCATAATAGTATCTAACCTCCTACAAAGTGCTCAGAGAACAGGGAGGCTGACGGAGATTATTCAGTACTGTGAACTGTGTTTCACTAGGCAGATAAAAACAACTGCCTAAGAGCTCTGAATCAATCAGAATATTCATACCTCTAATTAGAGGAATCTTTATAACCCTCTCTTTTTACTGTATTCCAGTGTTACTACGAAGAAAGTAAAAAGAGACCACAGAATCTGTTCTTGTTATGTACCTGTATTATTATTTTTGCAGCCCAGCGTGGTTGGGTGTATTGAATATATGTATGGCAGATATAGAGTACTGCTTCATCACGATGCTCATTGTGTGGAACTTTGTGGATAGGGATAACAATATCATGCTATCACAACACCAGAGAGAAGTGAGTGAAGCAAATCTAGTACAACTGGGTCAAATAAATCCTTTCTACTGAGTAATGTCTGTGTTTCAGGTAGATAAATCTTGGCTTTAATATCATTTGGGATTTTAATTAAAACCTTGTGGCTTCCAAGAGTTTATTAATTTGTTCCTTTCATAGTTCTGACCCACATGACTGATTCTCCGCTCTTCTGCACTCTGTTAGCTTTGCACAGAGGGTAAATGCCTGCCTCCCCGTGCTGTGTCATTCTGAAGCAAAGGACAGTCCAGCTGGGAAAGATGCAGTAGCACTTGTGGCAGTTTTTCAAATAAAACTGGAGAAAGAGCCATATGCTCAAAACTGCAAAGTCTTCTCTGAAATTCTTTAATTTCCAAGGTTTTCCTTCAAATTCAGAAATCTCAAGGTTTTGGTATTTTTTAAGTGTTGCCTCTCTCCTCTCTATGATTTTTGTCCCTAAACACAAAAGAAGAGTGTAAGGTATTTTGTAATTCCTTTCTCTTTTCTATGATGCTCTGTACATTTCAAAACAGATCCAACATTTATCTAATGGCAAAAGACAAAATAAACCTCTGTCACTTCATAAACTCTGAAGTTAAACAGTGAAAAAAGAGAACGGTGTAAGTGAGAGAATTTAAAGCAAACCCAGAAGAGTTCAAAAAACAAAGGAAAAATACTCTATTTTAACTGCTTATTGTGGGCAGAATCCTGTCTTCTCTTTCTTTTCCTCTTGTATCTACAGTAAAAACAGACTTCACCAAGGCTTGAAACCTCATCCCTGCAGTTTGACACCTTTTAGTGCCTTCCAGTGCTTAGATAAGATTTTAATACTGGATATATAGTTAGCATATTAATAATTATGATTACTAACCATTACCATTACTTATATTTCATTACTGAGCAACGCTCAACATTCCTTTGGAAAGTCCCTGACAGCAACACATTTGTAACTTCATGGAATGATACTTGTAATTCCAAGGATCGTATTTCCCTTTGACAGTGCATGAGCAAATTGCACCAAAGCCATCAGTCTGCCCAATGGGAAAAGCCACTCAGTTTTCCACTGAGTCTGGATATTTTGACAAATACCTTCCACTTAGACTACTGAAAAAACGCCTCTTTACTGCCCATTACCAACTGTGAACATCAGCATCTACTCATACACTATGAAGGCAATTAAACACTGACATAACCTCTCTCATAACTGCAAGACCAGATGCTCTCCTGAAAGCATCTTAAGTAGCACGTGCTGGAGAAAGCACTTGGTGAAATTCTATGGCTTTGAGGGGGACGTGATATGAGAGATGTCTCCTTGGTATTTGCTGGTGGTGAATGCCACTACCAAATCAGCTCACTTCCTGCTCATTTTGAACCTTATCTGAGACATTCGGGTCCTGCTGTGCTCTGCAGGCAATTTCTGTGTTCTGGGTACTCTGAGTTCTAATGGGGGACAGGCAGCTAAAGTGAGACTTGGTGATATCTGCTGTCACATCTAAATCTCTTATTTTTATCTAGCCCGGGATATCAATGGGACTGGGCTGTGCAGAGCAACCGTGGGCTCAGAAACCAGAACTGCAGGTTATTTTTGAGTATGTCACATGCTCAAATACTAAATTTTTGATTAATTTGCCTTGTTGCTTACAACCCCCCCTACACTTTGCCTATAGCTAAAACGTGTAAATGGGTACCTTTTGCCAATTCACAAATTTCCAAGATACCCGAGTTCTCCCATTTACCTTGCTCTGCAATTCATATCATGCTGTTCTCTGCATGGTACGCAAAGATTTTGATCCATGCCACATGCTGCACATCTTCCCAATGAAGCAAAAAGCCTCCCTTGCTGGCTAGTACCCTGCTGACATCCCATTTCTGCTAATTAGGACTGTGAGTAGTTAGTACAAAATATAAATGTGGCAGGATTCCAAGCTGCAAAAAGAAGAGAAAGTAGAGAAAAAAATGGTTGGACAGCTAAGGGAATATGTAAATGTATTTAAAATAGATGATTCTGACTGCAGTGAACAGATGATTTTTTTTTTTTTAATTCCAACTGGATGGCTTTAATCAAAAATGATAGTTCATACATCTGCTCTTTGAAGATAAGCCTGCAGTTACACAAAACACTTAAAGAAAGAAGCTGTGGTGTGCTGATGAGACCTCAAAAATTCTAACCCATGACTAGGAAGATTATAGTCTGGTTACTTCAGCAAGTTGCTAATTCTGAAATATTAGACAGTTATTTGTCCTGTCTGAGGCATGAAAGGGATGCCTGTAGATTGTGCTGAAGCAATTAAGACATTTTAGAAATCATTAGTGAACTTTCATGATTGAACAGGCATTTCCCCTCCTGTCTCTCTCTGACTTTTCTACGATTGGTTGACCTAGAAAGGCAGCTCTCCATCATCCTGGCATTTATTTTATAATGCAGGAAAAGACTGTAAATTAAAGCAAGTCTGCTTTGGGAAATGTGGGGCTCCCCTGGAAAATAAACTCAAATTTAAGTTGGAATCAGAGGATCCACCTTCATAAATGCCATAAAATTGAACGGGTAACTGTCGGATATTATCTCAGGAAAAAAGTGTTCAGAATAGAAAGGGGGAGAATGTTAAATCAAAGAGAAGGAATATTCATGTTCCTCATTCCGCCTATGAGTAAGCTTAATACCTACTCACAATAGACAGTAGTACTAGTAATTACAGTATTAATAATTGTATGTAACTTATTGCTTCATCAAGTCTCAAAAACTTAAAGCTTGTCGCTATTGAGAAGTTTTTACAGTTAGGAGCCTGGGGAAGTGTCATGGCCTGCAAAGCTTTCCCTGTCTTTTGACCTTCACTACAGACCCCGCAGGCATCCTGCATCTTTATTTGGGAGGTCAAGGCCAAGTTTTCTGCTGCTGGTATCATCCATCTCTAACAGCTCCCCTAGCACAGAAGGTGTAGAAAATCACTGCTAGGCTGAACCCCTGTATCCCAGTGATTCTTGTTTGGAAGCATGGAGTGTAGTAACCACCCAGCATCCCAGTTCTGCCCTCAAACTTGCAATTATGCCATTTGTCAGAGTGCTGGGAAGGTGAGGCAAGGAAGAGAAAGCAGAGGTCAAGAAACTATCAGTATCTATTAGAAAAATATGTTAAAAATCTACAAAGCGTTTTTGTTTGGGGCTTTTTCTATTATATTTTTACAGACTGTTCTGCCATGAACTTCCTAGATGGTTCAGTGTAGGGTCTCTACAGCACGTAGCGTTCATCTTCCCTGGGCTGAGGTTTTTCATTTGCTTCCTGCAGCTGCACTGCAAAGCTCTGAAAAGATTCGCATAATCACTGAAAATGGATAAGATTCTGAAAATATCAAATGGTCCTAGAAAAAAAATCTTTATTACTACAGTGTCATAAATTCTGTTGCTGATGAGCCTGCTTATTGGAGTTACTTTGTCCAGCTCTAAACTGTATTTGTTTAACAATTAAGGCATCTTCCACCTAGTGAAATAAGCAATACAAATTAAACAGTCAAGACTGTTTCAACTGAGGATCTTTGAAATCCAGCTGGTTTTTACTGAGTTATTTCCTGAATGCCCACGTGAGAACAAACTTTCCTAAAAGAGAATTTAACCGAGAGGAATTTGTGGGTTGGATCTGTTGATCCTTTATAGCTCTCCCTTCCGCACTTGACAGGGGTATTTCTATTTAGGATTCGGAATGCCCAGCATAAACTCTTTCCATTTACTGTTGTTATTTTCTCTTATGCCCAGATGGTCCCACATCCACCAGGTTCTTTGGCTTTCATGGTGGTAGCTGTTTATATTTTCATCTTCTTGGCCCTGTATATCTCAACTCTCTTTGAACTCATTGAGATGCTCCACTTGGAGAAGGTGACCTTTGAGAAACAGCAATCTGCTTTAAACTTCCACTAATTCCCTAAGTCTAAACCTACGGAAACACAGTGGCCTTTTAAAAAGTTGTGATATATCCAACTCAACAATGAATACCTTGTCACTGGTTGAAATGACAGCAGGCAAGCTGAGAACACAATACCAGTGTTTAACTTGAGGTGAGCCTACACAGCGCCTCAGAGCATTGTTTGCCCTGGTGCAGTGTAGCTTTTCACTATTCCACGCGTTTTTCCTGCACAACAGCACTGCAGTTGTGAGCGCTCACATCGTTGAGTTACAGAACACTATTAGAAGCTGCTCCTTTGTTGAGCAAAGACGTTTCAGTTGCTGCAATTCAAATTATTGCATTCTTATTCTGTGCCTAAGCTAACAGTTCGGTTTAAGACCGTGTGATGCTCGAGGAGAGCCTACCTGAAAGTTTGTGTGAAGCGCTCTGTGCTGCCACATCGTGGTGACCCTTTGTTCCTTGTCTTCAGCAGAGAAGGTTTTTCGTGTCTCCAGAGCCATGCAGCTACTTCCTTGAAAGACAACGTCTGTTTGCCACATGATATCATCCACGCATTTAGTAGCTTTGATCCCATAGATTTGGACATTGGCGCTTCTCTTTTTAAAAGCTTTTTAAAGAACTGAATCTAATTCAGTCACGTAGGAACTTCCCTGAACTTTTGCCCAAAGACTGTCTGCCAGTTCTAGAAAGAATTAATTAGGGACCCACCAGGAAGAGTCACAAATATAGGATTCACATGACAATTTTACATTATCCAGACTCTGGAGACCTGTGGAAGTATTTCCTTAATTTGATTGTAGTCATCTTACACTACAGCTCCAATAAGCAATTCTTAGGATAAAATGGACTTTTGATATCTACACACTTCTAAACGCCTGGGGATCTTTTACTACCAGTTATTAAAGTGTTCATAATTCTTATTTAAATTAGTGGAGATTTTCCCATCATTGTGGCTAGACACAAGGTAGGGCCTGTTCCCTGCAAATATTCATTGGGATTGTTTCATTATATAGAGCAGTTTGGCAAGTTATATAACACTTACCCATCGTAAAGCTGCCAGTTAGTCCTGATACTCGACAACTATTCCAATTCCTGCATATTGATTGAAATTTGTGCACCATAACCATCATTCTTCCAGCTGAAAGGGAACAACCAGCACCACTGCGCTCAGTTGTGCAGTGAGTCTCATTGCAATTTAGGTTCTAGCATTCAGCTGTATCACAGCAACTAATAAACATGCAAATGCTGGGACGAGGGCAGTCTTTGTGCTGCTATAAATGATCATTTAGCTTCACACTTTCCTGTTTATTTATATATATTGCCCTGCACCAGTACAAAGGGAGCTACTAATTTCACTCAGTTTTGAAGGACAGCGTTGCTGCTGGTTTAATTTTGGAGGTGAAACGTCCTTATAAGTGATATCAATTCCCCTGACCATCTCATTTCAAGTTGTCAGGAACACTGTGTCAACTGTAGGCTAAAAAGAAAAAAATAAAAATAAAAAATCTACTGTCAAGGGGCTTCCGAGGAGCTGAACAGGCATGTAGATCTCTTGGCTACATGTAAAATTAATCATTACATTTCTGCTGCTAACTTGTTTTTCTATTTGTGTCACACAGGGATTCTTAAATGACCTAATATTGAATCTGATGAATTATAGGCTGGAAGACCACAGTGTTTATTATGCACTGACAGAGGATGGATTGATCTAGTGCTTGTGGGGGTTTTTTCTCCCCTGCTTTAGAGTCTGTTTGCCTCTGGTACCACCTCATTAATCATTCCTGGAATTTACCTTTCCATAAATACTTGGGAAGAATTTTTAATTATTTTTTTTCTTTACCAACTGTATTTTTGCAATGTGATAAGAGCAAAACCAAAACAAAGCCATGCAGTCACTTGTTTGTTCGTATGAAGTGGAATCTTGGGTCCAAGTTTAACCTCAAAATCAGTGTTACACCTCTATTAAAACCATGCAGTTAGGAATATCCCCAAATTTTGCATATGCTTACATGCTTTTGGCTTCAGTAAGCCTGCAGGGAGAGCATTTGCTGAACAGCTTAACTCAATAGAAATGTACTTAAGCATGTGCTTAATTCATTTGCTTGAATGGAGCCACAGTGCTTGAAGCTTAACAGAAGTAATTTTAATAATTTAAACTCCACTTTTAAGTCTGATACATTGCACTCATTTCAAATTGATCTACTCAGAAAGAACAATATTTAAGTGTAAAAATGAAAGACCAGCAAATGCTGTGTTTGCAAACTAATGTTGACTCAAAACTAATGCTGATCTTTTCAGGCTCCCTTTTCTTCTCTATAAAGAGTTTGATTAAACTTAACTCATTATTGTTTTTAACTGCTTTGAAGCTATTTCTTATGCTGTCATTAATGGAATTAGACTTGGTGTAGCAATAAAAGAATATTTCCTCAAGACAAATACTGATAACAAAGATGTTTATATCATACTTGTTATTTAAATATTCGCTTTTGGGTTTCTTTTTAACATATATGGATTTCTTTAGCTGAGAAGCCACAAAAAAGCCACTGTGCTCTTAGTGATTTTCCAGTTGCTTAGCCTCATTTTGTTGTACAGAGTTTTACCAGCTGGTGTTTCCTGAATACTGCATTGTCAGGTCATCAGTTCATTAATTAAAATTGCACATGTAGCCATTTGTAATTTTCTGTGAGATAGTCCTGCCCTTGCTCATGCTCAAGGCCTTGTGTGCAACACATCATAGTAGGAAGGAGGCTCTTGGGACATGGCTCTGTCTCTGTAGATTTCAGAATGTTTTACAAACACGTGAGCTAGTCATGCTTTTTTTTTTTTTTGCATGGAATTCTAACTTACATTCCTTCAGGGAAGCTATAATATAGATACGCTATCAAAATATAGTTTTTCCTTTTTTGATTCACTTCTGTATTCTGAAAAGTAGAAACATTTGCCACTTTCCTGATATGTTTGAAAATGGAAATCCAATGGACAAGTTTTTCGAAAAAACAGTGTGGTAAAGCAATTTTCCATCCAAAGATAGTCTGGATGCAAACAAATTGACGAGCTATCAACTATGAACTATCTGGATGCAAAAAAGATTGACCAACTATCCAATGTTGGGATGTTTTATGGTGTGTAATAGCATCCACTTTACAAAAGAGAGATACATTACAAGTCGCTACTTTAAAATATGAATGTTAAAGTTTTAGAAAGTAGATTTAGCAGAGCAGGTGCCTAATTTCAAACTTCTGCCTACAGAGGTTCACCTGGTTGTCCTCTACTGGAATTATAGAAGTCAATGTAATAGTTGCCAGACTTTCATCCAGTAGAAATCTCATTGTGTCCAGCCAGATCCTTCGGTCAAGCTCTCCATTTACGATATTGAGGCAATTGCTCAGATTCCTGTTCCAAGTTAATTAGAGCACCAAAAATGAGTTTCATGGTTACTGCATGTGTTTGGATCTTTACTAATAATTTAAACAATTTGCAGATCTTGCTCTTTGTATCCTTGTTTGGTCATGTTGATGTGTCCTGAGGATATTCAGTTTCTGCATTCATAGCTATTCTTTCGGCTGTTTGATTCTCTCTCATGAGATGGCTGCTGCTAAAGATTGCGACACAGTAAATTAATTTTGTTTTGCTTACAGTAGATGCCATTCTAGTGAGATTCAAGGTAAAATCCTAGTGAGGTGCTGAGCACCCTGAACATCTGCCAACAGTAGTAGGAATTGAAATAGATTAGTGGTTCTCAGAAGGTTTTAGCAAATTTCAGCATTTCTGTAGGAAAAAAAATTCTGTATAAGAGAAATTTTGTTAGAAAAGATATGTTTTATACAGAACATTTTGAAGTTCTTTAGAAACAGACAATTTAGACTCATTTTTGCCCCCCAATGGATAGATTCACAGAGCTACTCCGATCCAGGCTGCCACCCAAGGGTGTTTCTCATTTATACAACTTGGTACATACTCCTCTGCATATATGTTTTCACCTCAGTGTTTGAAGTGGGTATGAGCCTCAAGTGCAAGTGGCAAAACTTACTGGTGTAGTGTAGCGATGGCAAAACCATACCTTCCTGAACTTTTTGATGGCATCTCTAATTGATGGCATCTCTAATTCCACTGTGGCGGCAATGCAATTTATAAATAATTCTCAATAACAAAGGAGATGGGCAGGCTTAGAAACTTGTAACGAAACAGGGACTTTCTAACCAGATGCAGCTTGGAGCTGTGGTGTTAGAAAATTGTCTCTGGCCCAGCCTATAACGTCCAGTGCACTGCAGCCTTCTTTTTCTAAGTTTGGTAGCTCTTCATTCCTCTTCAGTCAAAGGAGAGACCAGTTGTCACAGATTTAATTGGCCTTGTTATCTTTTTCAATCATTCTTCAAGAAGAAGATTTTTGGACGATAAGCATCCAACCCCCTACAAGTTGCAGCAGTTTTGTCTAAATAATAAAACAGTGTTATAAAGAGCTACCAAGCTACACTGGGTTGCTCTGCCACTGGTTATTCTACACCCCTGCCTTCTGTAAGCAGAGATTGTCATTCTCCATAGTTGTCTTTTCTGATGCGCTTGTTATAAAGAACCTTTCCAAAGATGGCTCTTAAGTTATGTGCATAGTTCAATATTCATTGCAATGGATTTCTAGTTACATTACTATGAGCTCTGGCAGATATGGCCATATAATAATCAATAACTGTCTTTGCCACCCACCTACCACATGCATGTACCATTAATATCAGAATCACCCACAGAATTAATGACTTTGTATGAGGAAAAAAAAAAAGAGTATACACTGTAATATAGTCTCTTTCTTGGCATAAACTGATATTCTTTCACCCCAAGAGGAATATTCCTGCACCTTCTATAAAACACAGAAATTATTCAGTAATTGCTAGGTCTGAAAATTAACATTTAACATGTAATTTAAAATAAAATGCCACAGATGAGCGATGGACATTTGGGTACCCATGTTCAACCACCATTACGTAAAGGAAATATGTAGGGATTACTTTAATGCAGTCCTATTTCTGAGAGTTAGTATAGTGGGTGGCATGGAAGCAACAACTTCAAACAGCCCACAGTATCTTTCTTTCATGCACTTCATTCCTGCAGTGACTATTTGTGTTTACAGAGTCCAAAGAACTGGCAACAGTGAGAAACCAGATTTTCTGTTGATTCGTGGGCTCTCCTTTTCAGTGCTGACAGTACCTTTCTCAGACACAAAGCCTCAAAGTGCACTCATCTGCTCTGCCCTGTAGGTGACTTTGAGAGGCCATCTGGCAGAGAGTGCCTCATTGGCAGTTTACATCACTGCTCTGTAAAAAGAATTGCCATTTTAATGGTAGGATTATTCAAAATTAAATGTGATGTGGTCTTCTGTTTAGTAGGTAGAAAACCCATAATATATTTAACTAAGGATTTTGCCTGGTGAACTTTCCAGTAGATGGATGCTGATTATTTTGTAAACATTTAGTACAGTGGTGTCTTTTTTTTTTTTAAGAAAAATAAATATGTGAACCTGAATGAGATTATTTCTCCAGGTTCAGAAAAATATAAGACCTAGGTGGATGGAGATGACTGCAGGTTCTCTCTCATTTGCACAAGGCTTTGGAATATCTCAATTTCTCTGCACACTGTCCTGTAGGCAGCCACACTGGTACTGAATAACCCTTGCTACAGATTTGCAGGAATCTCTAGCTTCAAGAAAAGAACAAGATAGCATCATCTTAGATAAAAAGTTACTTTTGCACCATTTTTTGCTCTTTCTGAAGCAACTGAACAAAGCTATTTCTATCTTGTATATAACTCCTCTTTATTCCACAGAGGATGTTTACGGTGATCAAGCAAATATTTATTGCATGGAGCATCTCGTGAGATGTCTCATGGAACACTGCAGAGCAGCTGTGTAGTTAACACCTCCTCCCACTTTTAGCCTTACCCACTGTGGTAACTGATGCATTGCACGACTTTGTCCTTGGAGGCCAGTCTCAATTCCTGGGAAAGGGAGACAGAGAAGAAAGATGGTGATAGTAGATTCTGCCCTGGGATACAGCAAGAAGACTCACATCCAGTGGACTGAGAACCCTCCAAAGAGCAAGCCTAGCATCCACTTCTGATGCTTCCAGATTCGTGACTGCAGTTGGAACAATCAACTTTACACAGATATGACCTTTCCATTTGCGGATAGCAAACTCCGAGATCTTTTAATGTACAGGCTTTACTCAGGAAAATTCGCAGAAATAGATAGAGCATCACCTGTCTTAATACTTGTTTCTCTTGCAAATTCTGGACAATATCTTGCCACACTTCAGAAGGCTGTTAAAGTATTTCCCATCTGATACCAGGGTCTGAAAATTCTGTAAGCACCCGAAGCACTGGTAATCTAAGTCTGCTATATGCAATTAACAAACTAATAATTCCTTTCTATATTGGTATCTGCTCTGGGCATTCATGTTTTGGGTTGGCAATGTGAGAGTTACATATCATTTCAGTCATCAGCTTTCAATGTCTAGTTCACCAAAATCTGAGGAAACTTTCCCTTCAGATCTGTCATTTTGAACCTACTCATAGAAATGGAATCAGGCACTTTCTTAATTAATACAGTTTTATAAACTAAGGAATATTTTATTGGGCTTATTTTAGGCATCAAGCAGAAGTTAAAATGCAGAGCTCACTTTCGCATGCTAGGAAAATTAAAGTGTGTTTATATCTTGCGGCAGATTTTGGCATTAATGTTCAATTTTGTGCTGTTTCTCATTCTCTAGGAAGTTTAAAGTATCCAAGCAGATTAAACTGAAAAGGGAGATGATGAGAACAACAGTTGTCCCATGTTTCTCAGGAATCATTACCTTTTCTGTACTATCAGAAGCAAAATATCATCAGGAATTTCCACTGATGGGTGCACAGAAGATTTAGGGATGCTTCTTAGAAATTATACAGGCTTCCAAAATCAGTTGGTTTGAGGATCAGCTGAACCAAACCTCTGTGCCTGTTCTGTGATCTAAATAAAGGTGCCTTGTTAGCAGATTTGGGAGAATCCTGCAACTGGGGAGATTTTTGGTTGTTTCTTAGACCCAAACTGAAGAGTTTTTCTTTTATGGAGAGCTGTTGCTGAACTAAGCCTAGAGTCTGCATTCAGATTTGAGCTTTTGTCTCAGAGTAGATTCACTGCATCAGAGCTGGTTTGGGTTTTTTTTAAGTGGGTTAAGTATATTATAGATGTTTATGAATGGTGAGGCTGTTTGCAGTTGTAATTCTGGTCTGTGGAATGACACCCGCCCTCGGTCTTACTGAATCTCGGAAGCAAGCTGCATGTCTTGCTCAAGGTCACACAGAAAGTGTGTGGCAGAGTCAAGGATCAAACCAGTCTGACACGTGCTTTCAAGAGCTTCCCTTCAATGCAGCAAAGAACAGCATTCATCTTTAACAACAAACCGGTGTGTGACAGTTTGTTGTCCTCTGAGTCATCACTCCTGCCGAACGCTTCCCTTGGGAAGGTTGTTAAACTTCTGCAACACTCACAGTATCTTAATGGGTTTTACCAAATGAATTAAGAGCCCTTACAACTTTGATGCTGTGTACCGTGGAGTTTGAAAACTTATGTCATTAAAGCAGTAAATCTCTCTGAAGCAACAGGAGGCATAAATATAAAAAAAATAACACAAAAATGAAGAGTGCTGTCACATTTGCCCAAGTGAAAATTGTAAGAAACCAGTTTGGTGGGAATTGTATGAATCAGTGGCAAACAATTGAATGGAAATGAACAATTTGTGAATCTATTCAGACTGCTAAAGCCCCAAAGCAACTCAAAGACAGTCTTTTCCTTCTGCTTCTGAAGCCATGTTACGCTAATGATTATTAAAAGTTATGTGTTTACCTCAAGACCAAGATTGCTGCTTTAGCACTTTCAATGCTTTAGCTTTTTTTACCCATTGGAAATAAAAAGGGCTGGACCTGTTACATTCCTGGACACAGAGTATTCCCTTTGGGAGATATTAAGGTTGGTGTGTCTTTTTTTCTTGCATTCTCTTTCTTAAACAAGCAGGCTGAAGGACGGCACATCTTGCATTTTGTAGTGTGACAACAGATGCATTTCTGCTGAAATCCACAACTCTGATTTTTTATTCCAGAGGCTGGCTTAAAGGTGTCGTTGCACAAGCCTTTTCATTAAAAACCTTATTTTTCAAAGCTCTGTAATCTTACTCAGAAAAGCTGGATTGAGACTGGAATTGAGCATCTGGAAGGTCAGTTTAGCAGTGGATATATTTTTACATGTTTTTCTTGGTTTTGTTCTACAAGTGAAGAATAGCTTAAAAAGGTGAAAGTGAGAAAGTGAGAGAAGAAACAAAAAGCAGGAGTAGTTTCAACTTCTCAAGTCTATGGTTTAGTTTCTGGGCTGAACTAGATTTGGGCTTTTTCTTCTTTCTCTTATCCACCTGCTCATATGTCAGTGAGATTCAGATCTGGCCTTTAATACTAATACTCATTTTTTTGCTTCTGAAGACAAAGCTTCAGTGTCCTTATCCAACTTGAACTTCAGATATTGACTTTACTACCAAAAGTCTAAATGTTTTTCATTTATATTTTCAGATGAAAACTAATGAAAACACCCCTGCCTGATGTAATAATTCAATATAACATGTTTGATGGCCTATGAAACCTCTGCCATTCAGACCCCCAAATTATCAAACTGCTCCACTGAGTCATCAGCAGCCCTTGAGAACTGCTTAATCTGAAGTTTAGAAAGACACCCTACTAAACTCTTGCTCATTACCATCTAGACTAGAAAGGTGGTGTTTTCTGCTCAGTTTATATAGGTAAGCTATGGCTTCATCATTAAATATCGGTGTCATTGCTTCGTGAGGATTCACGCCTTCTAAAAGAAAGGATCTGTTTCCTTAAAGATCCCATGGACCAAATTCTCTTCTGCTGTTGACAATGATGAGTTTAATTGTATTTTACACATCTTAAGACTTTATTATGCCCATTAGAGCTCTCTGGGTGCACTCTAGAATATGTGACCTATTTCCTTTAAAACGGTTGAGATAAAGAGAAGGCATTTCTATAAATAATTTATCAGAGGCTTCTTTCTCTCAGCTACTGAATTTCTAGACCTTAAATGGTCTGTGTAACATTGATGGGAGGCTCTGATAGGTAAGGTGGGAACGCTGACCAAGGGTTAGAGCATAAGTCTGGACTTGCAGTTAAGCCAGGCCCAGGGAAATGTGGCAGTTGTCTGTGCCCTCCCTTTTGTAGTTATTTGCACTTGCATAGAAGCAGCACGAGTTTCCATCCCAGGAGGCAAAACTTGCCCCTGTGGAAGTCAATGGCAAAACTTCGAAATTTTGTCCTCAATTTAAGTAACAGAGATAGGCTGGTGGAATTCCCAAACACACAGTTCTAGCCTTTTTTTGCAGGGTGACCAACAATAGGGGGATGAAGAAAAAGCCTGCACTTTCTGTGGGCAAGGAAAACTGATTTCTTCTGGAGTTTCTCCAACTGGTGCTGTCTGTCTCAGTGCAGTATGGTTTTACAGATCTTGCAACTTTTCCCTTGAATAGAAATTATAAATCATAGTTAAAATTCAACTTCAATGGATGCTAAATCTAATGCAGATTATTATTATCATCAAATCAAATTGATTATAACGCGGGCTTCCCTGGCACTGGAGCAAGCTGTTTGCTGGAGTCAATTCTCAGCAAGTTCTATTTACCTGACCAATGTTCAGTCAATAAACCTGCCTCTTGCCAAAATGTATATCATGTCAAGGTCCTACTGGATGCACATTCAGTCCAAGAGTCTGAAATGCTATCCCAGTCCAGCAAAATGGTTGTTTCATCTGCCCCTAGTCAAGAATTGGCACGTTTTTCTTATGCTCAGATGCTAAATGGACATGTATGGTTGAACTCGATGATCTGAGAGGTCTTTTCAAAACGGATGATTCTATGATGCTATGATTCTATAAAATCAAAAAACTTATCTGCTTCTGGCCTGACCTGTAGTGAAGCTTTTGTACCAGGAAAGAATCTTGCATACTGCCCAGCACCTTCAACGAATGAAGCTGTCCACCTTCCAAGTGGAGGAGAATTTTATTATGCTTGTGTTATATGCTTTACACTGTCCAAGTGCCCTATGTCAAATCTGAAGTGTTGACATCCTCACAGTACTGCTCAACTAGGCTAGATGATCTAATCTATCACTTCTCTCTCTCTGACTTGTTACAAACACCTGCATTCATCAGGAAACTTCAGCTAAGCATCCCCATCAGGATGGGAGTGGGAGCTGGACATGGCAATTCTTACTCAGAGCTACCTTCCTCTGGAATTTGCTTCTCCTGGAACTCTACCTGACCTTTAGCTTAAAAAATCTTTCAAGATAAGGTATTATCCTAGCCCTACTTTCTCCCTCTTCCGACATAGTAGAAGGTAAAATAAACAGTTAGAGGAAACATGGGTTCAGTTGGCATCATAACCATTGTGGCAAAAGAAGTTATGAGACTTCTGTTTTGCATTGTAGTGTGATTAAGCTGGATAAAATTTTAGCTTGTGTTTTGCACTCTCTAGAGGTCTTTGGGTCTGCAATTTATATTAATCCTGATCTGCCTGTCTGCCCCTTTGCTTCTTGAATATTATCTATTTCTTCTGCCATCTCTTCCTACTTAGTAGGCTAAATGAGAGCGCTAATTAGACTCTGATGCCAATTTACTGATGCACCATCTTCTGTGCACCCCATGAGAAAGGGATTAGCTCAACGCGACAGCTCTTCGTCTAAGTTACTGGCATATGATATTTGTTGTAATTCTGTCATGAATGATATCTGTATAACATGCACTTATAGCCTTCTTTCCATATTGAAATCTAGATAGAATTCTCTTATTTCCCTTGAAAGACAATCATACCCTGCGCGTCTATCTTCATAGTTTTATGGGTACAGGAAATTTCTAGACTTTTTTTAAGGTGGGTGGGAGAGAAACATTGACTTTTAAAGAGCCATATAGTTTTTCTTCCTCTACAGAAACACATTGTCATTCCAGCTATGGATATAGAGAAATTTGTTATGGTAAGATAAGCTGCACATGCAGTTCATTGTAACAAAATTTAGAGTAATGAGGTAAGGGAGTATGTTTACAGTTTTTACAGGGGCTCAACGCAGAATACAGAGTAACATGGGAACCTGAGTGGATTATGAATAACCTATTTTATCTTTCTGCCCAGTATTTGGCAGCAGCACATAGAGAATGAGTTTTGAAGGCATGGAAGCTGTTTTGATATAAAACAAGGCAAAAGTAAAACCTAATTTTAAGTATTGTGAAACTCTGTGCATGATCTGATAAGGACAAGATGAGAATGCTGCAAAATACGGCGCACACTCAGTTCTTGTACTGCAGTAACCCTGAAGACCCCAGCCAAAGACATGGATGTGGTAGTACTGTCTTCTGGCAAATGCCAAAAAGAGAGCATCTCAGGCCCAGCAGTATCTGCTAGAAGCCATGGCAGTGATAAAAGAGGTGTGATCAGACTGGCTATTGCAGAGGTCTTGGCAATGACAAGTGATTCTCAAGGCCAACTGCAGTTCACTGACTCCCGTTAGGAGTAGCTCATTACATGCTAAATTGGCCAGTGGGTATTTAATTCTTGGTTTGTATTTAGCTCTGTATAGACCAGACCAAGGCAGAAAAATTGTTTATCATTATGGAGCTCTAGTGGATGGGTTTTTAAAAACTCTTCCTCTGCTGCCTTCTGAAGTTCAGACGTATAAAACAAATCCTCTGATCTCAGTGACTTCATGTGAGCCCTGACAGAAGGGAAGTTCACCCATTCAGTGTTTCACAGAATTAAATTCACCTTCCTGTTTAAGGGATATTATTTTGCAGTTGCTTTTTGATATTCCCCAACTGTCATGCAAGCATGCAGTAAACTGCCCGGTATATCCATAGAGAGCATGGAGGTTATGGCACAAATGAGCAGAAAAATAAAGAACTGAGAGGTACAGCCAATAGCTGGATTTTGTGCTAAGATAGGAAGCATGTGGGTTGGTTTGATTTAACCCTGAGAAAAGTTAATTAATCAAAACACACACTCAAAAAAAAAAGAATTCAAGGGCAGGAACAGCAGGGATTAATACATTCTTCTAGCAGTTGAAGAGAATCATAATAGAACCAGAGGTTTCTAGGATCTTGCTGTGGAATTTTGTCTTTGAATCCACAGTGCTGGAAGGTTTGTGTTCCCCACACAGTGATAAATTCTCTTTTACAAACTGGGCTGAGAAGGAGGAGGGAAGGAACTGGATGGAATCAATTACAAACCATATCAGATATTTAAGTTTAAACACAAGACCTTGCAAAGGCTTGCATGAAATCTTACTAGCAATATAAACAGGACTGGTGCCAAACTAAGCACCAGAAGTATTCAGTAATAAAATACAGCTGTCTCCATTGGCACCTACCCATGAAAGTTTGTCATTTTTACTGCTAGAAATGCTGACAAAGAGAAATCTAAAAAATGAAAACATTTTTTCAAAAGAGGGAGGTTTTCATGAACTGCAACCCAAATATTCATTTAACATTGGAACATTCCATAAAAATAATGTATAACATAATTTCTTCTTAGAAATGCATTTTGACAGAGTTCTTTTCAAGGACTTGGGTTGAGCTTGGCAATGCTAGCAGCTTTGCTTTCAAATCTGTAATTCTTAATTATTAAAGCACCCTCTCTCTACATTTTCCTTGGGTTCTAGAGAGGCACATCAAAGCAATGGGCCCTCTGTGCTTTGGCTTAGTGCACACCCTGCCAGAGGAGGAGGAAGCAAGCGTAACACAGCTCTGTAGACAGCCCAAGCTTGAGGTATGCAAACCTGATCTACAAAAACAATCCCAGAGAACTTGCACGGTTATGAACTATTTCTAGAAGGAAGGCTTTGCAGAATTGGACCCTGCATGGAGGCTGCTACAAAACGCCTGACTTACTGGGCTTTGAGTTTTAGGAAAGACAAACAGACCAAGATCTGTTATCCCGCTTTATAGCAGGATCGATTTTAGGGGAACTTTCTCTGGAAAATTTAGCAGGTTTAAGTGCTGAGAAGTGAAACACATGTGTGCTCACACATATATTCACATGCAGAGATAAATATGCACATGTTTGTGGCTGCCTTATAAATCTCATCTGGTTTGTATGTCTGCTTTGCTAGGGAAGTTCTCTTACTCTCTTACTTCTTCTAAACTGCTTCCCAGACAGCTGGGCTGTCAGTACCAGTCCATCTGGGGTATAATACTATATGACCATGTTTAACCACCTTTTCAGGACACCTTGGGATATTTCTACTGTGTCTAATCAAGAAAAATAAGGACATTATTTGCCAGTTAAAGAACGATTTAATATTTGGATTACATATCTTTAATAATAAGCATTTTATGATATAGGAGGATGTGTCAATTCATGGGCTTCTGGTCCTTATGAATCAAGTTTATTCTTTCCACTGGTGAAACTGCAGTTTCTGCTCTCCCAAATGCATCCTCTAGCTTTGGTCAGCTCTAGTCTTGGATTACTGCCACCGCTTGCACTGATCATAGTTATGTAAAGGATGATTAGGCAGTAACTGCATTAGTGAAGATAATTTTCAAAAAACATAGTAATTTTACTCTTATTTAAATTTTCCGATCCCCTTTCACCCCTTTCTGCCACTGCTACATCCTTCTCTGTCTGCTCTAAGTTGCCTTTCCTCTAACTGCAGCTGATAAAATCCCAGCTCTTCTAGCTGAAGGGCTAGAATCTGTTCTTTTTCAGATAGACTGCTGCGTATTTAGAAGACAAAATAACCATGTCCACAAAGAACTTTCTCCCTTCCAGTGGGGTGTCTTCCATTTCAAATGTAAGGTCTTCCACAAACCTTGTCCCCCACTTGTGCTTCTAGTGTCTCTAAGGAGTCAGAAGGACATTTAATGGTCTCACTTCAGAGTTCCTTAGACTTCCCTCTGACTATAATCCCGTGTTTTTAAGGCATAATAATAATACTTAATTGGTGTTCTGAACTTACAGTGACAATGAAGTGATGGATACGCTTGCTCTTCAGATGACCTACTCTGAATTATAGTGTATATTAGTTTTCTTTGTACCAAGACTGAAGTCTTTAAACCCAGAGACTATTAAGCGTGCAGAATTCCAGACTAGTGCATAGGAAAAAAAAACATAAAATGCTTCTCTTGTTAAAATTACAGTTACTGTAGTGTTCTGCTTAAAATACTGCACAGTCATAAAATTCAGCTTGAAAATTATATGATCAGTCTCAAAGCAACTCCCATCAACAGTTCTCCTGGTCAGTCCTGTACAGTTTAAGTACTGATTAAATTATACAAAGATGGTCAGAAATTACTTTTCAGCATTGCAGAGGTGGGCTCTGGGATTGCTTTGAGCTTGCAGGTACAATACACAGGCCAGCAATTAGTAGTGTTTAACTGAAAGACATTGCAAGTAATGAGAAGACCCTGTAACTTTAAAGGAGACATTTCTTTAAAGGCTAAGAGTGACCGTTATCAATTTTTTTAATTCTATGTTTATTTCAGTTTACTGCTTAACCGTGAGCCGTGCTATGTAATAATAATGAAACTGCTCAGACAGCAATTTACCAATGTGCTTGAGGCCCTGTCAAACCACACGGAGTGATGCCATAATCAAATTCATAATGTCTTATCTTTTTCAGATAAAGTAATCATCAAAGGAGTGCTGGCATGAACAGAGAAAGGATTCAGGGCTCAGACATGCGCTAATGTAGTGAGCTGTGACACAAATTGGGCTGTCCTTGTTTTGCCTTTCTTCTCTATCTGTGTTTCTGATTGGTCTGCCAAAGAAATGCTGCTGGCTTTGTTTCGTAGCATCTTCTGAGACAAAGGAGCTTTATAAAGGGAAAACAACTTGAAAGGGTTAAAATTTCAGAGTGAAGTGTTGGTGTCCCATTCTCCCCTCCCCCCTTCTTTTTCCTTTAACACAGTTATTGGCTGGCATTATAGAGAGCAAATCCACAGACTTGAGATTTTCAGTTAAATCAATAAAATATTCTTTAAAAAATGGAGTTAAGTGCATTATCTGTCCATTACTCCATTATGGTTTGCCCTCAGTCGTGGAAGTGAGACAAAGGTTCCCACAAGGCAAATCACATTTGTAGTTATCCTAAACCAGCTTTCCTATATTGGGGAACTATTTAAGGTTTCTCCTGCTTGATAATTAAGCACATGCCTATCACTAAGTATATTAGTAGTATTACTGAAGTGAATGGATACTGGGGTTAAAGGCAGTTGCTTATAATAGCCATCAAGAAAAGGAAATCACTGTTCAAGGGTGACAAGAATTAAAAGATAAATGTTTTCAATCATACAATAAAATATGCAGGAGGGAAAAGAAAAAAGATCTGATTTTTTTTGTTTGAGAGGGGTCCAGTTTGAAAGCCAGTGAAGTCATTACAATGGTTTTTGACTTTGTGGATTTTTTTCTTTTTAAATTTATTTCCCTGACATTTGGCCCAGACCAACGTGGACATCCCATTGATGGACTTGTGCACTTGCTTTGAGTTGTTTCTCTTTTAAATATTTGCTTGGGTCTTGATGCCATATCTCGCTTGAATGCTCCAGTGATGTATACGAGGCCTGGGCTTTCCAACAGCCTCATAGATCTCTTGTGGATTTTTATGAACTGCAAGGCAATTCAAGCCTGGTTTCCCAGTATGCGGAGCAACCTCAGCTCCCAGAGACTGCAGGAAGAACAGCAACAGGTGCTCAGCATGGCTGAGGAGATCTGAATCCAGCCGCAAGGCTGCGGTCTTGTCAGTATGTTAATTTTATATAATTAGGAAATATCTGTTTTCCACAAATGTATCACAGAAACAATTAAACTGTACATCTTTTACATTCCCAAGGACTTTTGCACCTTTAATAAGGAAAGTACATACAAGCAAAATACTTTCAGTCTTCCTCTCAAACACCATTACATTTGATTTTTGCCCCAGAAATGTATTCACGCACAGTTTTATTTCCTAAAATGAATAATCCTTCTTCAGAAGTTGCAAAAAAGTTTGATAATTAAGGGGCCCAAGTGTAGATTTTTAAAAATGCTATCTTCAATCTATTTTAAGACATGTAAAGCCCACAAGTGTACTATTCTGATGGGGGGAAAACACAAAAAAAATCAGTATGAAAATGTACTGCGACACTACAGAGTACTAATCACTCCTACACAGAGAGAGCCTTCATTTTATCTGCTTTTGCAGAAGGTTTTTATAAAGTCAGATTTTAGAATAACTAAAACCCAGTACAACTGAAGGAGACAAAGCTTTGCACTTGAACAAAGGAATGTTTTCTCAAAAAATAACAATGACGATATGGTTTGTGCTTTTATAGCTGCGCATATTCTAGATGATGGATAGATGGTTACACAATGAGAATATATAGTGAGCTGAACACGCTCTCCATTAAAAGAATCCCAGGCAGCTGAGATTCAATGCAAATTCATGTGATGTGACTGCTGCCAGATTTGGCTGAAGGATTGTATGTATTAGGCTTGCTCCTGCTCTAGATGATGGCCAAGCATCATCTATAATTCACCAAACAGAGAATGGTCCCTCCTGGATTCTATCTCTAAAAGTTTAGGAGGCAGCTTCTCCCTTTCTTTTAACCTCGGACATACCAAGGCTTGGATGTCCTCTTCCCTTCACAAGTGGACTGGTTTACCACAGACTCACCCCTTTCCTGAGCCAAGGATTTCCATCTCTTTCCATCTATCTCATGTCCTGTTCGATGTCTTCACTGACACTGCTGCTGGCTTGATCATGAACTGAGTAGCCAGGCAGGAGAAAGAGCAAATAGCTTGCCTTCGACAGATTCTCCATCAGCTGTAATATCCTACAAGAAAGGGCACAACTGGACGTGAGCCAGGACAAGGGAGTCCATACTCCGCCCTTGTGCTTAAAGGAATCCTGTAGGTATTCCATACCACAAAGAAGAGTCCCAATGACAGAATGACACACTTTTATTGCCTTGCTCAGGACAAGGGAGGAGTGTCCCAGGATTGCTCTGTGGGTAAGAGTTTGTTTTCTCATCGCTCCCATAGTGAACCAGGAATGGACTAATGCATCCCAAAGAAACATTCTCTGAAACCTGGATAATCCATTGGACCTGGATTGAAGATGAGTGCTTCAGCAAAGAGTCCTTCTAGTACTTAGGGGTTTTGAGCACTTTTGCCATTTTTCTCTATGACTTCACAGGGCACAAGTTCTGACCCTCTGACCCTCTGACCCTCCCTGACACTACCAGATTCCAGAGTTATTTGAGCACAAGTGATTGGCAAATGTGCTCTGATTTCCTGCAGAGGGCAACTGTCATTTGCCACTGAGTGTAGTTTATGAAAGAAGCAGTACAATGATAGGAAGAATGAGAGGCTTAAAATATTTTAGTTCATAAACTTAAAAAAAGAAAGAAAGCCTGTTTTGAGTAATTTTGATGAAGTTTTAATCATTTGCCCCAATATCACATCAATACTTTATTAGTGGGTATTTCTGTCAATGGCTCCTCTAATATTGTGGACAATAAAACCATCAAAAGCTTTAGAGGGATTTTTAAACTTTTTTTGTTGTTGCTGTTGTTCTTGTCGATGACAGAGTTTGGGCATCAGATAAATGAATCTTCATTACGGGTGTGGATCGACTGTATTACAGTAGGAGCTGTGGCCAACCTGGCTCCCTCTGAGCCAGCTCTTGTCTGCAGTAGGATAACCACATTTGTGCTGTATTGTGCTGCGTGGAACCACTGCTGTCTCATGGCTTTCAATGCTCCATCACCGACTGTATTCTTTTCTTCATTATATCCTTATGGTATATTTTTTAGCACAGTTCACTATGGCTTTTCCTTCAATTTGCTTTATCCAGTACCATCCATCAAATGAAAAGAAAAGAGTTTATCTTCATTTTATTCTGAAATATTTTGTTCATACATCTTAAGTACTGGCTTCACTTATTACGTGGTACCAGCTGCTAAATGTGTAGGACAGAGTCCTCACTTGCTTGGAAAATCGTAACATTTAGATTGTCAAGTAAATAAGGTTGAAGTAAGAGGGGGGAAGCAAACTCATGTCACTAGTTCATGTCACTAGTGGAGATACTACTTCATGTGCATTAGCTGATTTCTTCCAATTGTGATATTTAGGGAACTGAAACAGTTACAACAGAGAGCTATAGTGGAACAATAAGCAACCTACATGTATTTGTTTATGTGGCAAGGGTTGTTTTCCTTGCACATGTTACTAAAAACATGGTCAGTGGAGCACTGAGAGAAAGAAATTCATGCTTGGCTTTGGAAAATTCTCTCTCAGCACAATGAGAGTGTAGCTGACCTCACTCCATCTTGGTTACCAACAGAATTTAAACAATCAGGACAAATCCTTGGCAGTGATAGCAACAAGAAGTCAAACCAACAACCTTGAGAACATCAGTACAATTTTTCACACATTTTCTATCTGTTCTGTGTCTAAGTGAAGTCTTATTTTTCTGCTGAAGTCCTTGGGGCTACAGCAAGCAAAATATCAAAGACACCTACGTATCTCTACCTTGAGCAACAAATAAAAGCAGACACCAAAGAAGAGAAAGCAGATGGCCTTGCAAGTGCCCTGAAGAAGATCCTCCAGGCCACATTTGTTAGGTGGTAAAGAAAATCCATTTCACAATGAATTACACCTCTTGTAGACGTTGTCTTCCTTGTGGTTGTCTTAACAGAATCTGTGTCACACCTTTTGAGTCTGACTCCTAATGTTAAAATTGCTTTGTTTATATAGAAACATTAATGATTAGCATAAGACATCAACAAGGCAGAAGTTCTACATCTGATATAGATTCTCTTTAGTCAGTGGAGAAAATAGGATGCATCTGACCTATTTTAGATGCCTACCATAAAATAATATTGCATCGCACAATCTTCTTACCAGTGACATTAAAGGAAGTTGTGATGACTAGCTCAGACAGGGATTTCAACACTGTGGATGTCTCAGACTAGGTGAGACAAATCCTGCCCACAGCTATGTGGGTATTGCCTTAATGAATCACAACCACAGAGACTTCTTCAATATTTTTAGAGATGGTAGAATTCTGATGTTTTTGGTTTCCTGGCAATACTTGAATGGGAAATGAATGAAATTAAATTCTGTGGTATTTTGACAACATTTTTTCGAATTTGCACTGATATGAAATTCTTTAAGCTTTCAGTTCTTCAGAGAGTGGCATTTTGATGTTCTACTTTGAGCTTTGTAAAAAGCGCATTTTAAACCAATATTTAAAAACTTTGAAACAAATACTGACCTTAAACAGAAAAGGAGACTGTTTCATGTAGAAATTTGTAATGATCCTTTTTGAATTCTTAATTTTTGTTTAAAATTGAACAATCATTAGAAATTAATGTGCCACTCCTGCTGGATTCTTCCTTTTGACAGAAAAGAGACTGGAAATGAAAAAATTTCTGACTCTGGATATCTTGTTTCTGGATTGGATGGAGAAATCAGTGTCAGAAATAGATGTTCCTTAGAGATGTTGTTCCAGACTAATGTTTGTGTTATCCACGTAACTAGTGGGCTCAGAACTAATAAAATTGGACTGACTTAAGCAGGCTTTTGACACTGCATCCCCAAACTCTATTTCTGCTCGGGACCAAAGATTTGTGACTTTTTTTCTGCTTTAAACATCTTCTAGAGGCTTATCTTCTGAGTCACTTATTTCTATGCAATTTTTATTTAACCTATGTTCTTTGGAAAAAAAAAAACTTAACTCTATTAAGCTTTTCCATTAATTATAATGAATACGTTAGCCATAATCAATCAAGTTGCAGTTCAAAATCTCTTCCACTGCTCTACTACTGTGGCAGAGCCCAAATCCTGAGCCACATTGCACTGCTTCTCTTGGCCAAGATGCACCCAAACAATTTAATCAAACTACTGAAGAATTCTACAGCTGTTATGTCTCTTCTTCTCCTTCAGGAAATAAACAGTCAAAGGAACGTAAAACTACTGATCTAACATTAAACACACAGAATGCCTTCCTTCATAGGTCTGAGCAAGTGGGACAACTTTTAAAGTAAAGTAAGACTACACCAGCTGGCTGATGTCCAGAAGTGGTCCCTGGGGAGAACTTTATTAGTGGTAACTAACCATAAGTACCCACAGCCTGGCAATGTTTAGCAGAATGTTGGCAGACACACAGTATAGTACTAATAAATTAGTAATGATAATTAATTGATAATAGTTTGCATTCATGTGACATTCCTTGCTGCAGTTTACTTCTTGTCCTGCTAAACATGGACATGAAGAACAGTTTATTTTCTAGTGGTCTACCTTTGTTTAGACGGCTTTTGCATCTTCCTCCTGTATTTTCCTCTCTACCTTAAATATCAAGAATTCCTCCTGCACCTGAATTTCTAATCCCCTTACTGCATTCCTCTGAATTCTCTCCCAGTGGTCCACAGCCTTCTAGATGTGCCACACGGAATGCAGGGCTCAAGGAGAGGCCTTTACAAGCATAAAAGACCTGAAGAATTGCCTTCCACGTCCCAGAAGTGAAGCTACTTTTCAAAAATTCATAAGATGTCATGGAGTCTTGCTCAGCTTGGGATCCATGGGAATACCAAGACACTTGTTTGGTTCCCTGTTCAGTCTTCTGTCTGTGTAACTAACCTGTTCTTGCCTCTCTGTAGAGCCCTCCGTATCTCCTCATTGAATTAGTTTGTTTATTCCATTTCACCAGTTTGCGAAAAATCCTTTTACATTCTCATATTTTTATTCAGTGTGCTTGCAGCTTTTCTTTTTCATGGGTTCTTATCACCAAAACCAACAGTGAAAATATTGACCAGCACCAGAATTGCACCCCGCTTACTATGTCATTCTGACAAACCACTGATCATTTCTACCTACAGAAGATTTTCTGACTAGTTTTTAATTCATTTTATAGACATAGACTAAGTTTTTCACATTTACTTTTCAGATACCAAATGAGACAGTGAAGCTATTAATGTCCATGAATATGGAATCCAAAATATTTTTCCTCATCTGGAGCAGAGCTGGCCCATCAGTAAGAGATGGACCTGGTGTAAAGTAAGCAGGGTGAATACAGAGAAGGGAAAAAAAGGCAGGACTTCCTCCTTTGATGCTGACAATTACCTGCATTACATTAAATTTCAGCGTGATTTTCTTTTTCCATGTAGATGCTTATAAAAAGGATTTGGTAGTTTATTGTCTGGCAATTCAAGTTGATTGACCTCTTATTTCCTGGCTCCTCTTGCCCTCCTGCCCCCATTTAAAGACTAGAGGTTAGGACCGACCTTTTTCAAATATCTGCAACCTTATCTGCTCTCCATAGAGGGCAATATCTCCATGATACCTACTAACAGCTCTCAGATTCCTCTAGTCAGTTTGTAACACACCCTCATATAAAATAAATCAGACACAATACATATAAAACATTTAACTGATCTCTACCTTGCTGTAGTTGTAGAATCTCAACATTAAGGGATGAAACAATGCATTGTACCTTCTCATCTGCTAATTGATCCAATCCTTCTCCATATCTCTAGCTTGTAATTTGGTTTGGCTGATGTTATTTCAGGAAAGAGGTTTAGGCTCTTTTCCTAAGTTTTAATAAAGCTTCATAAATATAAAATCATGGCTGTTCTCCAACCAAGACCAAGTCACGGATATCTGCGTGAATTGAACCCTCTGGTAGTGAATGATCTTTAACAAAAATTTTAGCCCATAGTAAATACAAAATAACCTCTCTTAGACTAATCATGAGCTAAAGAAGCTTAAGTTACATGTTTTATCTTATGCTTGTCATGGGCTAAAAGGTGCACCTGGTTATTTCAGATCATTCAGAAGCACGATGATTTATTAAGGCACAAGAACCAGTTTGTTAATCTGACCATGAGATTTATGGAAATGAAACCGAATCTATTAAACATCAATATGATGTTTATGAATTTCGACACGACTTCTGTTTTGTTTTATGACTAAAAACTAGAGAAAAACTGTTGTGAGTTCAAACAAAAGTGATCTTTTCAGGGAAACACTGAAGTTGTATATGATCAATGGGAAATATTTTATTTGACCTGACCTGAAATATTTCACTTCATATTTGAGGTCCTTAGCTTGTCTTAAAGCAGGTTTGTTTTTTAAACTTTACCTGAACTTTTACATGAAAAATGCTGATTTGAAAAAAACCCCATTCAATTGGGAAAATGTCAAAATGAAACTTTTTGGCATTTCTGAAATAAACATCTTAGATAAAAAATGTCAAAATTAAATGTTTTGACATTTTGAAAAATGTCTCCCTTTTTGAATCTGAAACTTTTCCAAATTTAAATTGAATTTACTATTTGTCTAGAAAATAAGAATTGCTTGCGTTGGTAGTTTTCCCTGAGCGAGCAGCTAATCTTCCTGCCAGGTTAGCATTACAACATCAGCCAAGCAACTGTACAGACATATATTATAAAGCAGTTCTTGCCTTTACTGCTGCTCAGACTTGGACTTGTTAGTAGTTCTCTATCTACATTCTTGTACTTTACAGTGTCCAGCTCCCGACCTTGCAAGCAGTTCTGTGGTTCACAAAGAAATTAAGAATGAGAGAAATTATTACGGTTTAACAAGTGAGCAATTAGCCATTATATTAAAATTATATTTTTATTTAAAAACCTGGCAAATTTATGAAAGCTTATTCCAGAAAAAAATGATTTATCCATTAAACAGAAGTAAGTCCATAATTCCAAATGAATTTTAGAGATTGCTGTAGCTAAACTCTTAAATGAAAACAAACTCTTCTAGACCAAACTCACAGCATTCCAAAAATAAGATTGCAAGCTTCAGTGAAGTAGCGTCATGGAGTAGCTGGTGCTTGCACTGCATTTTTGGGAGGTTATAGGTGCTATAGGCTAACCATATTAATAACACAAAAAATAAATCTTATGGTTTACTGAAAAATAATATTTTACTCTAGCTAAGAAGTTTCAGCTGAGAAGCAGTCACAGTTCATGTGCAAGAGCTACTTTTTGCGACAGAAGGAATTTCTCATTCACTTGATTTCACAATTTCTTCAGCCGAAGCCTAAGATGATGCTATTCTAGTAGCAGAGTGAGATGAAAGGAAACTTTGCCAGGGAACACTAAGCCCACCTTGAACCAAGACCCAAAGCATTATGTGGATGCCGAAAAGCGGAGCTCTACATGCCCGCTCCCTTAGTGGATCCACTGCCCTGAGCGAGGAGCCTCCGGATGGCAACCAGAAAAGGCAAAACCAGAAAAAGCAGCCCCTGCTAAGGAGAAGGATGTGCCTTCAGCCATACCCCTCTCCAGGCTCCTTGCTCAGCACTAGTGGCTCATTTCTCTTTCCATGTGGAATTAGCTGTGTGGAGTGCTCTTTTAAAGGTAAGTACTCCAGTCCTCTTTCTTCCTCCTTACAGTAAAGCTGGGCTTGTTGCTATCCTTTTCAGTACAAGGGAGATCTGGGAGTGGTTCCTCTTCTGCAGAACCCAGTGGTGACAATCCTCACCTCAAAGTTGAGGAGAGGTCCAGGGAAGTGGGTTGGAATCCCTTCAAGTGAAAAAAGCAACTGGATCCACATCCTGACCAAGGTAAGCACAAAGCAATTGGATGGAGGGGACTCCTCTGCCCTTGTTTTTGATAGAGAGCACTGGGTGCCACGGCAGTATGGCAGGAAGACACTGAGAAAAAACTGTTGGATTTTAGAGGAAGCAGGTAAAGGAATGGCTTGGTTTAGAATCCCAGAGCAGCTTTGATTTTTGACAGGTACCTTGCTTCTCAGCCTCGCAGAGACTGAAGAGCATGTTCAACAGGAAAATTGTAGACACTTCAGAAGTTCCTGTCTTTTTGACCTTGAAATCCCTCAGCTGGAAGGGCGTTGAAGAGGGATTTTGCTGAGCAGAGTCTGGATTACGTGTTCTACTCCAGTGTCCCTCCTGCTGCCTTTTTTGAGATGAAACGTGTTGGAAGTGAGGGGTTATATACAAGTGCACATTGATTTGGCTGAGGGGCTGTTGGGGAAGTGTTAGTTCACCCTTGTGGGGACAGAGGAGGATGCAGTAACACAGCTGCCTGTCATAAGTGCAGAGACCCACCAGCTGTAAGGAATTAATGACTTCCCACAGGAACACTGCAAGAGTTTGAGATAGGTGAAAGAAGTGGGTTTCTGTTGGTGTTGATACGTGGCTGAAGAACTCTCTGGAGAGGCACTAAGGTAACCGGAGTGGGCTGAGCAGCCTTTCTTTCAACTCTCTCCTATGTGCTTTAGTTTAGAGAAGATTTTCAGTCTTCAGGAGGAGACAGAGTATACTTAATATTGACACTTCCATTTCACAATGGAGTATTGTTGAAGATTATTTTACCTCTCTCAATTCTGACTTCTTGCCCTCTTCTAAGTATCTGTGGGCTGCTGCTTTGACTATTAGGGGATTTCTTAACCCTGCTAGTTCTAGTTTAAGTGGTGCAAGGATTTCATGTTTCTTATTAGCTAATTTGAGGAAATTGGATAATATGCGTTTATTAAAAGTTACCTAGCTTTTAGATGAATGGAAGAAAGTAGGTCCACTGCAATAACTGCTGTCCATCAGCTGGGCTGAGTTGATCCCTTCTAGCCAAGATTCAGCCTGCTATGTTGCCATGTGTAAATTACCTACCTAAATGCAGCAAGCTAGCAGAGCTGCTTCATGCTGAGTCCTAAATTGACACCAAAAGGGTGTCCATCCAGACTAGAAATATAAGGAAATTGAGCAGACTACCCAGTAGTGCCAAAAGTTCTGAAACCACAATGGCTATTAAATAAAGCTTTTTTTTTTCCTGCAGACACTAAGTCAGTGTTTAAAAATACAAACATCTAGGTAATTAGAGGAACTTCAAATCTGTCTTCATAGTGTTTCAGGCAGGATGACATTGTCAGCTATTCTATTTTGTATTGATTCCCACAAAGCTCAGTTATTCCCAGCCTTCCATTTCAAATGCAGCACCTTGTTTTCCTGTATCTTGAAGCAAAGAAATTAGATAAAAACTATTGATTAGCAAGGCACAGAGGGGAGTGATGTCTGTAACCTTCCTTTGTCTTGCAGCTCTGCAGCTGAGGCAGCAGTAATAGGATTCTGTGCGAGTGCGGCTGTGATGAGGTCACACTGCTGAGAAGGGAATGAAAACACTGCAGTCAGCTAGATCGCTTGCTTCTCTGATAGTTTTTGATATTGTTTGTCAAATTGTGATTTGAAGGTTATTTCTCTGGAGGCTAAAGTTGCTTTGCTTCTCTTATGCACTTGGCTGGGCTTTTAAAATTCATGTATGCTTGTAAACACTCCGTTGTCTCAAAGTTTCTGGCTTTTATTGGGAGCCAAACAGGCTCCCAATAAGGAGCAAGGAAACGAGTATTTCCAGAAATTTTCCATCAATATGATATTAGAACAGTTATTTGTTACAATAAGTTGGGTTTGTTCTGTCTCTCTACCTCTTCTTCCTCCCCCCTCCTTTATCACTAGGGTGCTGCAGTCATCTTCAGCTCAAAACAAATTCAATAAACACTTTCAAGACATATGAGCCGTGAAGGGTTGTGCTGATTTAGTACACAGTGGCCTAGCATTTATTGGTATCATTACTCAGGAAAGAAATGAGGAATTTCCTCATTTCAACTGCTTTGAGAAACAGGCAATTTGTGACCTACCTAGGGCAACGGCAAAACTGTACAGAAAGTTCAGAAAAATGAATAATCCTTTCTCATTCTGAAGGGGCTCTACCATTTTCAATCTTACGTTGCTTCGTAGCAGTGAAGCAGCTTGTTGAGGTGACAAGGAGGGTACTGAGACGCAGAGGGTCAGCGATCTGTCTGCTGGAAGAGGATGTCAGGTATTGTCAAATATATGATAAACACTCAAGATTACCTGGCCCTCAGGACTCTAGTTTTGGTGCACAAGGCAGGCTACATTAATCTCTTCCCACAGAGGAAGAAACCACATGGGGCATGCAGTGTCTTCCACTAATCAGACCTTAGGGGATCTTTCTCCTTTTGGAAATCTCCCTTGCCCTAGTTTTCCTCCCATACTGGAAGATTGGCGTGGAGATAGCTGGCTAAGAAAACTCTCCAAATAAAAGTTCTGGAATTCCACAGCAGTAACAGGCTGCCTTTAGCAGGCAGCAGCTTTGTCTGTCTGAGACTTACAGTGCGAAAACAAGTATGTCAGGTCAAGCTGCATATTTTGAGGTTTGATGTCCCTCCCTCTCAAGTAAGTGATGTGGGAAGAAGTCTTTTGGGAAAACTCCATCCCCAGGCTTATTACTGTGGGATTTTCTGTGGGAAGCAGCAGGACTTTCCCATCCCTTCCTTTACCCCATGTGATGCTCTGTGATCATAATATGTGGAACTATCTCATGCTTCCAAGGGCTCCTCCAGTGCTGAACAAGCACCCTGCATGTTATTCTTTAGCCTTTATTCTGTTCTCTATGATTCTGAGGATGTCATTCCTCAACTCTTTGTTTTCTTCATCCATGTGAACAATGTGATAAATCTTTTCTCAAAGGCTGTTGTGAAAACTTTTAGGTTTTTAAGTCCCCTACCAGATGGAGAGTGCTATGGGAGAGCAAAACACCCTGCTGTAATTGATTTGTTTGTGAGGGAAAGTTTATGCTACTATAGAGGATCCCTCCACCCCCGACTAATCTGCTGGAAAGACTTTTCTTTTTTGCTGTTGCTGTTCTGCTGTGTGATCATTCTCATCACATGTATGGCTATGTTTAAGGTACTGATGAAAAGCCCCACAGCTTAAAATAAGAGCTGTAGGTATACTGCCTCTAGACTGCCCACCGAGTCACCAGTGTCTGAACAGCTAGAGCCATACAGTGCTTGATGAAGTACTTGTCAGCTGGCTGCTTCTGAATGGGTGAAACTGGACCCTGTTTGTTCAGGGCTGTGGTAGGTATTATCTCATTAGCATCCAGCATCACCTGTATGCTCCCAGAGGGACATTAAGAACGGAGGCTCAGAAAAAGAGATTAGAGGAAAGCAGTGAGTGGGGATAAGGCTTGAAATCGCATTATTATTTAGAAAATGGGCAACTGTAATGTACCAAATAATACAAACAGCACATTCTTTAAATCTCTAGGGGATCAATGCTTGGCTTTGAGATCTTTTACTTACGCTAGGTTGTTTCAATGGGTAAGTGTTATCTTTTTGTTCCTGCTTATCTTTTCATTTGACAGATTTTTATTTTCCACCCTCACCCAATATATATTGCTAAGAGTGGCTTACAAGGGCATGTGACTTGGCAATCAGAGCAGCATCTGATGCTATAAAGAAATGAAGACCCAGTCCAGACCAGTGGCACGTGTGTAGACATCCTATGATATCCAGAGAGAATCTGGCAAATAAAAAAAAAAATTGCTTCTACCCACAAGATTCGGGCAGATTTTATATTTAATTTCTTAAATATTCTTGGCTATTATTTGGCATATTTTTGTGGTTGGTCATCTATCTCTTAGCAAGATCTAAAGGACTCAGCCAGGTGCAAAGATAATTGTTTCCTTATTTCAGCCAGCATCTGCTCAGCCAGCTGGGTAGCTCATCTGTAAAAGGTGACAGGTTCTAGTAGCAACCCAAAAATCCTACCTCTTGTGCTCTCGTGGTGTGCAGCCCTGCTGAAAGTCTGTGTAACCCCGCATTGGAGAACAACCTGTAAAAGCGAATACAGTTCTGCTGGGATAAAATGCAAAGGGTGAGCCAGATACTGAAGGAAGTAAACCAGGAGCAAGAGGGGTTTGGTTATCACAGAAAGACTGCAATTTCACAATTTTCCGTGTGTGCTCTGACCCCAAATTACCCTTCGTTCATATTAAATGCTTGTATTTTCCCCATATATTACAATAATCTGTTTTATTTTACAAGGCTATTTATCAACAGCCTGTGTTAAGTCTTGACTGCCAATTCTCCACGTCTACCATTAATGAAGAACCATGTCCACCGTTATTTTAATGGCTTCTGTGATCTGTAACTCCACACATCTGGTGTTGGTGCCAGTTAGTCTTCTCTCCAGACATTCTGTTCTTTTAGCAGATGGTATGTCAGAAACAGTTATCTGAAAGTCAAGCAGTGGCAAGAATACCTAGCATAGTACAGGATAGATGAATACAACCTCTGGCGTTCTCTGACGCATAGCCCTCCCACACCCATATTCCTAAGCAATAGTCAACACTGTAAACAAAGAAAAATAATGTCCTGACTGAAGCCAATAGAGGTTTGTGTACAGCATAGCTAGAGGACCCAGGTCATACGTTGTTACATTCTCTTACAGATTTGGAAATGTGCTATTACTTCTTTACAACTCTGTTGTTAAACAGACGTTTTCATTTCTAAGTGCTTTTCTTTCTTTCCTTTGTTACCCCAAACTGCCAAAATTAGAGGCCTCTGACATAAGAAAGGAAGTAAGTTTTGTTTAATTTATCTCAGATTTATTTTGTGACATTTCCTGGATACATTTACCCATCACATTATTATACTAGAGTTTATTCTCTGGAGGCTAGAGCTTCAGCTTTGGCTATATTTCAGTAAGATAGGGATTTAAATTATGTCAACATGCCGAGAAATTGGAAAGTCTTTCAGGTGTGTTTTGCAGGAGTAAGTTCAGAGTTCCACTATCTCTCCTAATAGTTGGCCTGAGGCTTTTTCAAATGTATAATCTTATTTTTCCACTCATTTGAAATGTAAACAGAGAATTTTTGCAGAAGACAAGAATCCATTGGCAAATAATATTTGGGTTTTGGCAATTTGTTTCTTTAATGATGATGATAAATTTCCATTGTTTGGCAGTAGCACAAAGAAATATGCTTTTACATTTCTTTGTTCCTTCAGGAAGAATAGAGAAAGTGGGTCTTGTTCAGAAAGAAATTCCCCAATCTAGTCATGTAATTCACTCCAGCAAGTGATGAGAACCCCCCTTTTTCCCTCTCCCATGGGAAGCATATTTGGCTATGATTCAGAAAATGTCTGTTTTGCTTTTGGACGAACCTTGATTGCCTCAGGATAAAACCCAAATCATGAGGCTGTGCAAAATTCTAAGATGAAACCTACCTCTGTCCCTCAAAAAATGCTCAGTTTTAATTAGGAAGGTGCATATCTACATATTTGCCAGAATAAAGGTACATAGTTCCGTGGTACTGGTATACCAGTGCAGTAACCTGACTTAAATTTTGGCATTATCCACAACTGGGAGACCCTAAATTGGGCCCAAAGCTTTGAATAGTTCAGATGTGCTTTTTAGAAAAGATGTCTCGAATACAAATTTTGCACCACAAATCCATCTCCAAACAAATGGATCATCCAAAAGTTGTTGCTAGGTTATTTAGGTATTTACTAGAAGGCTGGCTTTAGAAAATTCATGAATCAGTCTTTAAAATCACTCAGTTTTGTAGCAGCACACACAACTTCTTGTTACTTCTGCTTCCTAGGCAAGCAACAGCCAGAGGTGATGTAGAACGTAACGGATAAGTTTGAATATTTTCAAACCTCATATGCATTACTTTGCCTCAAGATTACGAGCCAGAAGATCTCCTGTACAGACTTAAAATGTTCTCCCCTTTTTACAGAAAACTCCATGTCTTTGATTCCTCTTTTTTCTTCTTTTTCATTACAAAATAAATACCTATATTTATAAATCTATTTATTTAAACTCTAAACTCTGCGTTGTGTTTTGGGGCAGATATTTTATGCTTTGGAGAGAGGAAAAATAGTGTGCAAGGTGCTTATGACTGGGCATATAAACATCTTTGATAGATTCTACTCACTGAACACTTGTATTCATGGCACTATTGATCTGATAGGAGAGGCATGGAGTTTTCTGCCTCCTTTAATTTAAATTCTGCGTGCCAATTGCACTGGCTCGTACATCGTGTACATCCTGGTGCACCACCAGTGAAATGCTTTGTGTAAATGTTTACAGCAGGTAAAGGAGAAACCCTGAAAAGAGTAAACATGGAATATTCAAAATGCTTTACACTCCTCAGACCTCTGCAGACTAGTTAAAAATACGTGTAAAGGGTGTTTCATATTCAGAATATCTGAATGGGCCTTGGTTCTGTGTAAGGAAGAAGGAGCAAAACCGGATCCAGTGAAAGTATTAAATACTTTCTTCATGACTGAATTCTCTTAGTTTTTCCTCTGCTGTATTGTTTGGCATATGTTTCATGCAAATATACTTAAATCACTCGGCCGGTCAGAAGCATTTGCCTGTTTATGATGTTTAGTTAGGTTTCTTAGCCCTATGGGAGGTTTTGGTTTGGGGTTTTTTTGCCTTTTCTATTATTCTATGCCTGCTTAATTGTAGTTAGTATGAAGAAATGGAGAAAGAGTCATAAAGACAGCAAGAGAAATTATTCCCAAAACAACTACAATGAGGGAAATGAGGAGAAGAGTTGGAGAAATATTTACATGATTTGAATTTTCTGTCAATGTTCCTAAAAATAGGACAAAAAAAAAAAAGAAATACTCAGATGATTTGGTAGTGAAAGGAATAAAAAGAATTGCAAACATGAGAACAAATGTTCGTTTTTATTCCAAGTAGTAGTTCTTGGCAGTGTGCAGGAAGCTCTAATAGACGAAAAGTAGATTTCATCCCACTTGAGCATAAATCAGTGTACTAGACTAAACAATATCCATTGTACAATGCACTGGGTTCTTCTTTTGTGCAGACATTCAATTAAGTCTGTAAACTTGACAAAGCTACAGAAAAATATATTTAAATGACTCTGCAGGTGCCTTTTGTACACTGTGGACCATGTGTCCTTTCTAGGATGTAACACACATGGTTTTCATCAGATTGCAACAATATAAATTGTGTGGTCAGTGATTCTATGAGAACGCATTCACACACATACAATTGCATCATAGTGCTAATAACCTGAATAAAATTGTGCAGAAATTTCCTGCAGATTCCTTTCTGGGACTGGAAACCATCAGAGAAGAAGCCTCTAATTTACATAGGATATGGATGGACTGGTTTAGCAACCTTCTGAGTAGCCAAGTCATTCTGCAGGTCACTGCTGTCTTCCTGCAGCAAAAGTGAGTGTTGCATGGGGAAACCCTTCAGTAGTATCAAGGGTAACAGCAATTACCTAATTACTGGTGCAATCACGTTAAAGGTTACATTAATAGGCACCAATGATGATTAAATATGAAGGCAACGTTGTGAATGAAATAATGATTAGCGTAGTATGAGGTAGGTGGTGTATTAAACATCCAACTTAAAAAATTAGGTGGTACACAGGTGGACTAAAATGGTATGTATATAATTTAATATGCAACAATCCAACTTTCAGAAAACAAGAATAAGCCTCACATTATAGTTTACCTCTTTTAAGAAATTAAGCCAGTTATGAATTATATTTACTAACTAGGAAAGTCCGTGATGCACATGAAACACTCAAGGTCTATCTGCTATCTTTGAGGTGTCCTGTACTTGTAACAGTGGAGCTGTGTTCGACACTCAGTCCACTGGGTTTATCTTCCCAAACAATATGCAGTGTAGTTGTTTTCCTGTAAGTTCACCTGCTCCTGAGAAATAATGAGAATTTCAAATGGAGCAGAAGGAAAGTGGAGGTTCTCCAAGCCCACAGAGCTTTTACGGCAGATGATAAATCAGGTTTGGATTTGCACTCATCAGCCTGTCTAGGAATGGTTTGATAATTCTGAGCATGTGCTACACACATGAGAAAAATTTACTATTATTGAATTAGCAGAAAACCACCAATATTTATATTGTTTAGGGGTTGCAAATGTTTCCATTAACACTAAATAGGTGATTTTTCATTGTTACAATATATGCAGTGCTAAGATGTCATCCAATGTCTGCTATTGATTTCCCTGATGCCTTCTTCAAAACTGGTGATTACAGCTGTATATTCCCTCTTTTCTAAACTTCAGTTTAAGTCAGTTTAAAGATTGCATACTTCCACTCTTTGGATGTAAACTACGAAGTTAAAGGATATCGTAGTATAAAAATATCTGTTTGCAACGAAATCAGTTTCTTTTGGTTGATATGAGTTTCTTTTAATTTAATTGAATTGTTCCAGATATGAAAGACAATTCCTTTGCTAGCCCTACACGTGACACTAGAAGAGGGTCAGCTCGTGACTGTAAGGATCTGGTGTACGTAGGGTGTGGGTGAGCAGGGAACAGCGCATAAGGAGATCTGAGTGCAGGGAGCTGAGGCAGGAGCCGAGGTAGTGAGCAGCCCTTAGAGGCAAATGTTCTGCCAGCTGTAGGGCATGACTACAGGTGTTTTTCAGGTGCTTCAGTGTGAGTTTCTCAAGCTGCTAATTTTAGACGACTTTGATTCTCATTTTAATGTGGGATTTGAACAGCAGTGAGCTGTTTATTAGTGTTAAATAATCAACATATAATTCAGTTATTGCAGTACATATGTATGATACTGACACAATCTTATCAGACAGGATCAGAAAAGCTGCTCCTCAGGATATTTGCTTATGCCCCTTGGCTATTTTAATACAAACGTCTTCTGAACTCTATTTTGGAATGAGGTTATGAAAGTTTGGATATCCCTGCCCATGCTGTTTTCTCCAGTAGAGAGTTGCTTGCACCTTAGCTGGTGACAGTGCTGCTGTCTGCAGTTTGTCCTGATACTGGATAACTCTTAGCTCTTTCTTCACAAAACTCACAGCTGTGGGATATGAGTAATACAGTTGAACATTTTGCTCTTTAGGTCATGGGTGAGGGTTTTCTCCACTAGAGCATGCCAGAATCTTTTATCTCTGATGTGTGCCTTTCTTCCATATTCATGCATTTGTGTCATTGAAAGACACAAGGTAATGGAAATTCGAGTTTGAATTCCAAGTCACATATATTCTGATTTCTAAACTTAAAGGTAGCTTTTGAATATAGGTCTTTTGGAAGACTGGATCACCAGAAGCAGAGTTCCCAGGTCAGAGAAAAGGAGGCAAAAGTATCAATGAACGCTGCTTTGGGTTCCTCCATTCTTGGTGGCATTTTGTGCAAATGAATGTGTTCAGCCTTGTTAGCAATTGTGCAACCCAGAACTGATAAAGGTGACGAGACAGATGCCTGCCTCCTCTTATCTCAAATGTCTCATTGAAAAGCTCCTTGGCAAGAAGCCCAGCTGTGAAGGAACAATTCTTCTGTCTTAGATCAAACTTCTAAAGAATCTGAAAAGTTAAGAGGCTCTGCTGGCTGGTATTTCTATTCCCTCCTCTGCTGTCTGTTTTCTAGAGACTTTTTTATAATCTGAATGTCTGAACGCTTCTCATTTTGCTGATGCAAAACCTCTCAATATCCAGCAAGAGAAAGGTTCTCATTGCTTTCAGTAGTCATTGGATTATGCTGTCAGCTTCACTTGTGCTTTGGGTCCGGCTCTGCACAGTTCAAAGGCTTAATAGTCTCTGTTCGAGTTCTTACCCTTGTTTCCTGAATTCTCTTACCTCTATGGCTATGAGAGGTCTCAGCTCTTCACCAAAGTATCAGCTGTATCTACTGCTAACTGGTAACAGACATTTAGTGTAGGAAGGAAGGAAAAAAGGACATTGTATTATAGTGTTTAACTTGTGAAACAAGAGGAAATGTCTTCAACCTGTGATCCGTTTGGGTTGCCTAAGCTATGAATGAGCTATTGTTAGATGAATATTAAATATACATGTATATATTAAATATTTAACTTGATCTTTGTTCAGTTTGCCTTTCTTGTAATTCCTTTTCAGTGTTCATAGAAAACAAACCTAATTTTTTATACTGCTTGCCAGTAATGACCTCAGATTTTCTGTTTGTGTTAATAAGATCAATTACCTGCACACATGAGTCACGTTGAACTTTGTCACTATATTGGAGGAGTACTTCTTGGAGTACGTCCATGCCATGAAAACACTCCCTGTTGCTTGAAATAATCTGTCAGTGGATTTACTTTTTCATGCATATATAACTCTGGAAGTTCTTAATTCTTGAGATTTTGCAGTATAAAGCTTAAACACGTATCTGTTCCAGTAACAGGCAGAGATGTTAAAAGAACTCCAGAGAAATGCTATTATCAAATACTGGAATGAATGCAACCTGAAATGTCTTTTCACAACAGTCACTTGAAGTGCAGGTTTGCTGCAGACCACAAGGATACGGTAAACCTTAGATCCCTGCGTACCCACAGTACGTCCCTACAGCTGTGAGCTGCTACTTTGTTTAGGACTGGGCAAGCCTCCAGTGGCCATGTTCTTACAAGGATTGCATTTTCCAGTGTTTTGATTTAATGAGTATTATTCAAGCTGAAGTCAGTTCCTTTCTCACACTATTTTAGGCTGCGTGTGGTAAACCTTTGTGCCACTGTTCTGCTCAAAGTTCTGGTATTTTCTTTCTGTGCTAAAACCAATACAAATTATACCATGCTCTGTATCTTATGAAATAAATGTTGGTTGTCTTTGTAATGAATAAATCCGGAATTTAAATGAAGCATGTAGCTTGGTATTTTTGCTGGCCTACTATCCCTCCTTCTCATTGCTATTGTTCATTGCAGTAGTGTCAGGAAGTTCCTGTTATGTGTCTGGTGATGTACAAATAGAGAACAGAAGATCCCTGCCCCACAGGCCAGAAGTTTACTTATTTCTATTGATTGACTGTGTAACATTCTTCCTCTCTTTCTCCTTTTGTTTTTGTTTCAATATGATACTTTATTAATCAGACTTTGGCCAGAACTACTACGTGTGTTTTCCAGCATTTACTCCATCCTTGTGTGTGTCTGAGATAGTTTCACATCCTTGTTCTCAGGGTGAGGAGTGGATATTGGGAGGCTGCAGCCTTTGTTCTGCAGGACTCTCAAATTATCCCGTCATTCTCACTTGCATTGAGGACCTTTCCCAAAACTGAACTTGTGTAATGAGAAACCCTTTAGGAAAGTGTTTGCCTTAGATAGCGAGCCACATCTGCCACTGTGTTACTCAGGACTTACATGCTGATCTTTCAAGTATTTTAGTTCATATTTATCATTTAGATTGTGTTGAATTTTCAGTTTAATTTAAAATTAATAAAATGGAACACATTATTTTTTAAAACTGTATAGGGAAAATTTACATTTTTATTTCCCTTTTGAAGTGTAAACCTCTCCTACATTTTTTTTTTTTTAGATCTTTCTTTACACATGCTTTTCTTTGGTAGGCTTACTTACACAGCAGCATAATTTTATTTTGAAAATTTAAAACTTCTTTAAAGGAATATAGTTAAGAAAACATACCCAGGGAAAATAAGATGTTAATCTCATTTAAAAGAAGAACAAAACTATTTATGAAATCATTACAATTAAAAATCTTTGACCAGTTTTACTCTCCATTCAGTGACAGCAGCTCTGATAAAATGTATCTAATTAACACCCAGCAGATAACAATTATCTTGTATAATTATGATGAGCTTGTTTGTTCTTTAATTGACAGCTTAAGCAATGTTTTATGATGTTTATTTGACCTTGACGCTAATCTGCACCCTGCTACTGTGAGCTGCCAAATGCATGGCTGTTTGGATTTCCATCTCCACCACTTGCACTCACCACTCGTTATCATTGCTGTCACTCTGCGGTGTGATGTGTCCTGTGCCGTCTCTCTGTGACTGCCTCAGCGTCGCTCTGATCCCTCACAACCGCTGGGAGGTTGCACCCAATTGTTGCCCCTCTGCTGCCTGTCCATCTGCGTCTGTGCTTCAGCAGCGTCAAATCGCTGGCTCTGTAGGAACCACAAGGCAAAATACATCATATTACTTGGAACCAGATAAGGTGTTCATTGTCAAATACTAAATCATAGAATGTATCTGATTGTTTTACATACAATAGATACACAATCTGTTTTCTATTAAAAGATGCCGGATAGTTCAATAACCAAACGTCTGTGCTGATAGAACAGATGCATTTGGGTTTGATGCATCCTGAACACTTTGAAAGGATTATAGTTTTCCCACAAAGGCAGAGTAAAATTTCCTTGCTGTTATGCAAGTAATGAAGTCTTGTATGTGAGTACCTGTCTGCCATAATTTTTATAGTAGTATTGTATGAAATTCTGCCTACAGCCTGTGATTTTTATTAAGGATACCTGAGATAAAATTTCAAATTAATTTTCAAAATAGATTTTTTTCTGTTTGCTAGAAAGAGGCAGACCTAATGAGATGAACATTGTGGGGAAAAAAGTTAGAGTGGAAAGACAATCTGCTACCTCAGATATTCAGGGATGAACAAGGAGGTCATTGGTTTCAAGCCCATTCTAATAAGATCACTTAGTCCGTGATTTTATTTTTTCAGTGACATTTTCTGACTGTTCATGAGCTCCTATAATGGTGGTCTTACTGTAACTTACAATAATTAGGTACCATCTCAGCAAAATGAACTCATGTATGCTCAAATAATGTGAGAGTTATAATGTAATCAGGGAATAGCTAATGGATAAAGCTGTAGTTCTTCCATGTTGTCTCACTACTGTTATCCTTGAAAATGTGGAATGAAGGGGTATCTACAATTTGGAAACTGTTGCAATCCTACTTTGCGCGCAGTGTACTCTATGAACCAGATTTATGTGGGGGGTTACTTATCTGAAACCAATTTTAAATTAATTTAGTGAGGAACAAATAGGAAGCATCCTCAAACAAGGTTTTATCTGATATTTCTGGGTTTGGGGGATTGCATTTAGAGAGGGCAGTAGCCTGGGAACAGTTTTCCTTATCACATCATCGTGTCCTTTTCACTTCAAGACAGTATTAGAAAGTGCAGTGATGCATAAGACTTAGTAATAACTATTATTATTTGTTAACCATTGTCTTATACAGCACTGAGAACATTGGGTTTCTGTCCTACATGGATCATTAATTTGGGTATGCAAGATTTTTCAAACAGTAAGTGTCCTTGATGATTAGAAAGAGATTAGCACAAAGTGCTGCCTTTTTATTTGATTTTTTTTCTAAATGAAGGAACTGAGCTTCAAATTGAATCTAGTTAACTGTAGTAGACTTCTGCTTTGAGGATGAGATAAAGTATGTCAAACCACTTAACTATGTCCTCTCTCAACATAAATGGATTGTTTGGAAGGAGATGTAGAAAAATCTACCTGGGAAATCACAATTTTATGTCCACAAGGACTGTACAGTCTTCCAGTTCAAGATGGCAGTATTATAGAATTAAATTTGGGTGTTTGGGTTCTCAGATGTTGTGATAGATCTTGCTTTAGGATGATGCCTATCTGCATTTGAAAACTATCATAAAGGACAGCTGTACTGTCAGCTTAATTAATTGAGATATACCACTTACAACCAATTGATAATGTTTTGGGTTGGCAGAAGGTGAGGGTTCATATATTTTTTTCTCCTTTGAGAAAGTTTCTGTAGAAGCAAATCTCTATTCAAGTTAAATCAAGGCACATTTGTGTATCTTGCTGGTGCATGAAATAATAAAGGGAATAAAGTCTGGAAATGCATCCAGTAGATTCATAGTAAGAAATATCCTGAAGAGGCCTTATAGTATTATCTGACCTTTAAAGTAAACCAGAATTTACTCAAATGTCATAGGAACAGATTATATGCTTTTTGCATTAGAATTCATAGGGTAACTATTGATAGAATTAATAAAGAATAATTTTTCAGAAAGCGTGAACATATGGCTTGTTATCACTGACTTCAAGCCCCAATCAGAACATTATCTGAATAACTCCAGAATACCAGCAGTGTGTTCTCAAGCATCTCGTACATTAGAGCATGACTCCTCAAATACTGTGTATGTTCCAACGTTGATCTCTAAACAGCGTTGTCTATATTCTGACTACTAATCCAGTTAAAAGCCTTTATATTGAGGCTTTTATAAAGGTGCTGTAAAAATTTTAAGTGGGCTCGAGGTGACTCTGCAAATTTTTAACTTGGGAATTTTTTCAGAAACTGAATAATTAGTTTCAGTTCAAATACCCACAAATCTTTTTTCTTTTTTTTTTTCTTTGTTTCTTGTGGTGTTGGCTCTCCTGTCACTGAATTGGTCTCATTCTTTTTCAGCATAATTTTCCAGTCCTTTACTCATGTTCCATCAAATTTTCTTGAGTTGAGTAAATAGATGGAGTGGGATGAGCTGACAAAATAGAAGACTTGCAAAATTTTTCTCAGTCCCAAGGACAAATATTGCAGATTTTCCCCCTAGGTTTTATGCCGGTTCTAGTGACCAGATGACTCCCAACCAGCTCTGGCTAAAGACATTTTAAAACATGTTCAGAGACAGGCGGAATAGTGCGTATTGGGCTGCTTCTCTCACCAGGTTGCCACGTACCTCTGCAGAAGGAGAGGAGCTGGGACCAAGTGCACTAGGCAGGAGACTTGAGGCACTTGGAATTTAAATGTCTTGCTCATCTAATTTGGCCATTTTATTCCTCTCCCTTTGATTGATGTATCTATTTAAATGCTTTAAGGACTGGGACTCTTTCTCAGCAGGGGACTGTACAGTGCATTGCGTGAGGGATCCTGACCTTGTTCAGGGCCTTCTGTATTTCTGACAATGAAGTAGTAATACAATAGACTCACTATGTTGAAGCAACATTTTTAAAAGCTTGTATCTAACAAATGCAGTGAGTATGAAGAGTTGCTGTTGCCCCAAGTTAGCATACATGAAAGGAGGCGAACTTCAGCTCTCCTTTCTTGGCCTGTGTGCTCAGAGGAAAGAGGAGAAACTGCCAATATGAGAGTGAGAAGGAAAAGACAGCCTTTACTGAAAGAAAAGCCTAAAAAACAAAAAAGACACAAAGTTGCTCCACAAAAATAAAAACCAACCTCCCGCCCAGGCTCCTCACTCTGGATCAGAGCATCATAGCTCTTTTCTGAACCCCACTCTGCAGAGATTTCTGGCTCCTTTGCTGCATTCTGAAGCTCTCTTGCTATTAAAATTATCCTTGGGAGACAGCCTTCTGTCTTTCTTTGGCTGCCTTTGCATTTTTTTCCTTTTTCTTCTTGATGAGTCATTCTGCCAGCTTATACCCTATCATCAGATAGACCAGACAATGAAGTCACTGAGTTTGCCTGAGAGCAAAATTTGCCCCATTATCCACAACCACTGTGTCTACCTTGTCACTGATAATACACAGCTCAGGGGCTGGCCTGCTAAGTGTGATGGAAAATCACCAGGAACAAGAAACCTCCTACCCAAACAAAAATATTTGTTAGGTTTTTTTTGCTGTGTATGTTTTAAATTGGGTGAAATGCTTCCAGCTGAAAACAGGAAATCACACACAAATAAAACTGGTGTTGTATTTTTCAAGGTAGTAGGGAGAGTAAATTATCTGATAGCAGCCCTTTACTTGTGTACAGAAGCTTCAGCCTTCCAAAATTAGTAATGGCAATAAAATTTATTAGTCTTCTAGTATAAACTAGAAGACTTTATACCTTAGAATGGATAAGAGAAAAGGAGGATGTTTGATAAAAGTCATTGTTCATTAACTCGGTACAGAAGAAAAGCTGAACTCTAATTTCTGGAGGAACGTTAGTGGAGAAATACTTGCCTCGGAGAACTTTAGTCTAGAAATGAAATACTCCAAAGATAAGACGGGAAACAAAGCAAGGATGAGGGAAGTGACTTTTTCAAAATTGTATGGTAGGTCAATAGCTGCCTAGGAATAGTAATAAGGTTTCCTGATTCCCAGAGATTTGTTCTTTCTGCTCAACTGCAGTACCCTTCAAAGCAAGCCTGAAGAGACTCGTAGCTCTGATAGTGCTGATGGCTTGTGGTCGGCTCAGTTTAAAATACAAATTGAAATAACAAAGTGCAGCAGGTCTTTTGGGATCTATAGTAATCTGATGAGGAATTCCATAATAACTGCTAATATTAAACCTTTTACAAGTCTAACTACTTGCATCAATAAAGGACGGAAGAAAAGCAGAACAGGAAAGAAACTAGGTCTTGCGAAACCATAGTCTCCATAGAGACCTCTTTTCCTCCCGCTCGGTATTTTTAACAAGAGGAAACCTTTTTATTGCTTAGCTAGCGCTTTCCAAGAGATGTGCCTATCAGTGTGCTTTGGAGAGACTAAAGTGGCTGAGTTTCATCATCTGCCAGGATTGATAATTCTTATGATTCAGAACTGGTGCACTCTCATTAATTATTTTTGTGTATCACCCATCGTACAAGACGCAGCCGAGCCCCATGATTTGTGCACTGTATGAACTTCGTATGAAAGGATGCTTTCTGTTCCTACTGTATCTCCAGTCCAAGAATCCTTAATGCATCTCTAATGGTGACTAAAATATGATAGGAGAAAGGAGAATCAGGGCTCCGATGTGCTACTTGCTCAGACTGCTTTTTACGTCATGTCTGCAGAGACCGCAGAAACAGTCTTGCTAATGCTGAGCCAGTGTCAGTTCAATTCTCCCTCAGAAGGGAGAACCTTATGTTTGCAAACTCGCCCCAGGATTACAGTCCAGAAGGTGACTAGTTTTGTCTGTATGTTAAAATTGTCTTGCACTATTTTTCCAGCCTGATTCTATCTTACCAACTGTCTGGCTGTGTCTTCCTTGCCTTGAGTGTTTTGCCATGATTCTTGCTCAGACTGTTTGTCATGCTGATGGAAGATTAGCTCTGTGTGTGTGGTTTTTCCCTTTTTTTTTTTCTTTTTTTTCTCTCTCCATTTTTTTTCTCCTCTCATTTTCCCAATGTGGCATTTCGGAAGGAGGCTGAAAATATTGAACAAACTGCTGATGTCCCCAAGATTCAAATGTGTGAAAAAGACTCGTAAATGAGTCTAGCACACTCAGAAACATTCTTAACATCTGTTCAAGCAGGAGTAGCAATCCCTTTCTCAGAAAGCACAATTTGTCCTCCCTGTTATTTAAAACTTCAGATTTCTTTGGATTTGAATAATATCAAAGTGGAACTAAGGAAAATAAACCCTCTCATTATGGATATAGCATTTACAATTGGAGGTGTGGTGTGGATAATACAGAATTACAGAGTTTTAACTGTTGAGTGTCCTCAGCTTCTCCTATATTGTAAGCCTTCTCCTTATTTAGCAGCATGGAATGTGCCATGTAGTTGCCATCTGCATCGGCAAACCCTGCGAATTATGTCCCCTGAACTGGTAGAGATGGGGGTTAGTTATGATTCCAAAAGAGCAGGGAAAAGGCAAGTGTTTTTCTCTGAAAATTTGCTGCTTACTAGAATGAAGCAAGGTGCATTAAACTTAAAAATAATTTTAGCCTTTGTTGTCATTTCCACTCCTGATGAGGCAAAAATCTTACTAATTCAATTTAATTTTGTCTTGTAATAAACACTCCAGGATTCTGTCCCCAAAATGTATTTGCAAAACTCTCAACATTTCTGCAAGTGAAAGGCTATAAATAGCTAGCCAGCCAGCCAGAGGCACAGCAAGGAGAGCACGGGGGTCTGAGATTCCAGTCTCTTTCTTTAACCACAGTAAAGAATTGCAGACATAAAAATGACAACTGAAAAGAAAAGAAAAGGTAAATCTGAAAATGAAAAAAAAATAAGTAAAATAAATGCTACATTTAATAGAAACGCTGTGTTGCCTCAGCAGTTAACAGGCTTTAGAGACTGCTGCAGTAACCTTCACTTGCTCCGGCAGGGCTGGGGGATGAAGTCATTGCTCAGGGCAGCCGCACTAAGCCTGCATCCATTTCACGGAGACTTTGCACTTTGCAAGGGGCTCTGAATCCAGGCAGAGAGCAGGGAGGATTCTGCTGTAGGATCACGGAGTGCCTTGGGGAACAGATCAGAGCTGTTATCCTCATGTGTCTGGCTAAATCCCACTGTTGGTCAGGACTGCAGCATGCTGTGAATAGGTTTTTGAGGACAGTTTTAATGCAGGTGGATAAGAAATCTGTGCAGTGACATGAACATTCCAGGCAATGGAACAAGTTTATTTAATCACAATCAATCAATTATCAGTACCCATTCAAGTGACCTTTATTGCAACAAATATCTTGTGATGGTAACAATAGTGGCTCTATTGCAATTATTCCACCTTTTAAAATCCATACCACTTTTAGTTCTTTCTGATAGAGAAATTATGTAAGACACAGGTCTTACTGCTGATGCGGCACTGGAAGATGAAACACGTTTCCTCTGGAAGGTTAATGTGCTGCAAGTCTCCCCACGATTAGGAACAAAAATATACCAGCAGGTGGGATACAACCAGAAGAGAGAGAGTTCTGTGAAATTTAAGCTTAAAACAAGCAATAAAACTAGCAATGGCATTTCAGCTTGGAGGCCTCCTGCAGGAATGATCTGTATTACCAAGAAAAAGTCTCCTGGAATTTGCCTGGTGTTTCAAGAATGATGAGACCCTGCAACTTCGATAGCAGTTTTCCAACTGCACATTGGTCCCCAAAGCCTGACAAATGTTCTTTCCTGAGAAACTGGGATTGTGAAAGTAACCTCTAACACCAGCACAAGGACAACGGTTAAATCTGATTATATTTGAGTGTTTAACCTTTCAGGCAAGCTTGGAATTTAATGGATACCAAGTAGAAGCCCAGAAAGTTTGGGTTGTGTACTTGAACTAGGACTTCCTGGCTTTGTATCTTGTGTTTATTTTGACTGATTGGGATTTAATTCTGCTCAGAAACAGTTTTGCAGTCGGTCAGGGTTACTGTGAGCAGAACCTCCAGTTGTAAGCATCTGGTGCCTCTGTCTGTTCCTGTGATTTGCCTCTCATCCCTTCTCTTTCCAGCCACAAACTAATACCTTGCTCTCCTCCAAGCTATTCTGGTTGTGGGTGCAGCTTGTAACAGACTTAATATTAGGCTAACTAAAATCTGCTGAATTGTTGACATTTGGCACCCTGATTTCTACATTTCCCTGCCATGATTTTCCATTTGAAGTGTTTAATGCTTCCTACTCTGCAAGTGTGAACATTCAGCGGCCAGTTGAGGAGTCGTCTCCTCATTCAGTCAAATACGTGGCTATATATTTATTTATATTTATATATTTATTTACTAAGTAAGAAGCCTTCAGAGTGGTCTCAGATCAGAATCCAGGTAAGTACTCAGACACTGGTATGAATGTATGTGCATGAGCAAACGCACTCAACATTAGCAGCATTTTTGCACTTTTCCAATTGATGTTCTTTGCTGGACAGGGGCCTCCTGTGAGGTAGCCTCCTGCAGATACAAACCGATGAGTGTTAACAAACTGCTGCCATGTCCTCTTGCCACTGAGGTCATGCTTGCACTCCAGCCACTGTCTGGCTCCCTGCTGCTAACACCCACCAGCCTGCTACTGGCATCTTTCCGTCTTGAGACGTGTACTGTTCACACTTTGCCTGAACTTAACCTCACATTGCCCTGAGTTTCTCTCTGGGACTCAGCTCTGAATAGCAGTGTTTTTCTGCCACTAAAGCAAAAGGTTCTGGAAATAAAAGCATCTTCCAGAGACCTCTTAAAGACCAACTTCTGTGATCCTAAAAGGGAAGACCCGTAAGAGAAAAAACACTGCAAAAGGAGTAACATCTGCTCACCTTCTGGTGCAAAACTCTGTAAATCCGACAGGAGTCTATGTAATGGAGGGAGAAGGACAAGAATGAATTACAAGTGATAAATTGTGACTGACCAAATCCACTTGAGCAATCTCCTGCTGAACCTGGTAAGAGTGCTCAGCTGGTATTTTTGTAGTGGCAGATGGGATGCACGAGAAGCTGTTCTCTGTGGAAGTGCATATTGGGTGGTGTAGGACATTGCTTGTGCTGTGCTAAACAGTGAACTCAGTACCAATGATGAGTGTAATATTGCTTAGGCAACCATGACTGCAGCTCTGTAGGCTGTTTTACTTAGGAGGAGACAACTTAGCATTTTTTTGTTCGATAACTACAGCAAAACCAGCTTCTTTCTCACCCATAAATTTCTCTTACACTTGGTTTTCTATCCCAATTGCCAGCACTTAAGCACTTGTCTTTGTTTCCCACGCAACCTCTGCTCCATGTTCAAACAGCTGTTTTGGGGGATGGACTCTTTCCTTTAAATTTCTTCATATTAAACAAGTGAAAACATGAAGAAAGTCCACTGTCTGGGCTTGTTGCTTGATATGTACCTTTAGTTTGCAAGGAGGCTGAAGCGATGGAAGATTGGTACTGGAAAATCTACATAAGAACTTTACTGCTTACATATTGCTCTGCTCTGTAACTTGTGTGACCTGGGCTGTAGGAATTCTGTATATGCCTATCTTTTTTCCAGAAGCTTTGGCTCAGTAAATAAGGATTATCTTGTTTCAATCTAGTTTTGATGCCAGGGCCTATTCAATAGATCTTTTTGCCCACTCTGTTCCATGCAGTTGCAAACACATGCCATCAGTCCTCATAAAAAATATATAGAACTGATTGCAGTGATGCTGAATTCCTTTTACAGTGTAGTGATACAAACAAGAGGAAGAGCTATAAAATGAACTTAGCGTGCATCCTACTTTAAAAGTTTTCTTTAGGAAAAAAGTTGTATAACAAGAGCTTTGCTTCTCTGTTTGTTTTTGAGTCCAGTATATCTTTTGTGTTTGTTTTTTAATTTGTAACTCATACTTGCAAGTCTGTCATGGCAAGGTGCAAATGGGAGAAGTCAAGCCTTTTGGTGAAAGACAGGTTTGAAAATAGCCTCAGTATTTCACAGTAAGGGGAAATCAATAAGGCTGGCAGGAAAGAGAAGGATAGGTATATTAATAAACTAAGACTCTGAGTACAGTGGGTCACGAGCTAAATGTAGCTGTACCTGCAGCCTGAAAGATCATTCCAGGCACTGGAGCCAAAATGTGGTGGGAAGCTTAGAAGCATGGTCTACTTGCAGCTATACACAAAAAAAATGTGGGTTGCTGGGTTCTTTTTTGGGCTAGGGAGGGGTGTTTCCCCAATAGGATACAAAAATAATAACTTCAGAAAATAAATGTAAGTTGCAGACAATCTTCCCGCTCAGACGACTAAATTACATTTTACTACGTAACTAAATTCTGTGAAAGCAGCAAAATGCATTTAAACTGGTCAGAGTATCTCTGATATTGAATATGTCTTGATCTGGGAGGATAAAGAACATTCAAGACTTGTTTTTCAATATCTGAAATTACTGTGAATGTTATCTTGATGGGTCCATAAATAGTTGCAAAAGTAAGTGTCAGTTATCTGTGCTCGAACACTGTCAGAATTTCTCCAGCATTATAAGATTTAGTCTTAAATTATACTGTGCTTTTGCATTTTATTTTCATATAAGGATAACCAATTACTGTTTTCCACAGTGCCCATTGCCAAAGTATCTAAGACTAAGAATAAAATGTATTATAAATCCAGGAGAAAATTCACAGCAATGAGGTGGGAAATATCAATATAAGTATCAGCAAATCTAGTGCACTTAAAAGATGTAAGCTTTTTAAAGGAGGTAGCTAAAGGGTGGATGTTGTCCCTTCATGTGAATGCCTGTATCATCATTTAAGCTATGTCGGAAAGTGAACCAAATTTACACTAGATTAATGATGCCTAAGTGAGTTACTGAAAAATATTGGAATGGGTATTAAGTAAACTAGGCTTGATGACACACATATAAAATATCTGATCAGTGTAATAAGTTGAATTCTTTTATCTCTAGCTTCTCATTGGGCTGTGACTCCTTCTAATGGCTTAATCTGGCTTGAAAATAATATCCCTTATTTGTTCATAGAATCATAAGGTTGGAAGACACCTCTCAGATCACCGAGTCCAACTGTGCCTGTCTCCCTACTAAACCATGTCCCTAAGGACATGTTTATACTGCCTTGAATGTTAATGCTGTAAGGAAAGATCTTACACGAAAATCACTCAGTGTGTTGAAATTACACAAGGAAGAAAAGGAATAATCAGAATTCCATGGAAGAGAGTGAGGGGTTTTGTGTGGATTGGAAAGGAGGGAGTGGAAAGAAGGGTCACTATGTAAAATTTTTTTTCTCTACATCATTTGATGCTCAGACAGGTGACTTGGCTGCAGTGCTTCTGTGTTTTAGTATATTGCTTTTGTAAGTTTTTGTAATTTTATAATAATATGAGGAAGGAAAAGCTGCTTGCTTTTGGAGCTTTCATGTTACTAACAGCTTCTGTGTGAAGAGGGAGTTTGGATAGCACTTTCACTGAAATCAATGAGATCTATACACGCATATCTTAGCGTTTATCCCCATGTCATTAACTAGAGTATAGTTTTTTCTAGTATTTATTATAGGTGCAGCATTTCATTTAAACAAATGATGTATTTGATGGTCTTCTATTACATAAATCTTTAGAAGTGAAACAATCTCATATAAAAAAATTGGTACGGGAAATACAAGCACAAAAGAAAATGTCAGAGAAAAGTGAATCCCCATTGCGTTTTACCTTGCTGAGTTTTAGCATTAATTAAGAGAAGAGGCGGGAGAAATGGACAAATAGAAAAAAGGAAAGGATAATTCTACACAAGATCAGTTCTTGTCTTGGCTCAAGATCACTTGCTCCTCAAATAACTCCACATTCATAACTAGTCCAGTCAGACTAGTTAAGAGTTTTGAAAGACTATAGATAACCTTATAATGTGCCAAACTGAATTTGATATGACTACTCTAAGATGATTCTACATATAAGAACGCATTTGCAGGATTAGAGCCTGCAGGCTTTGATCAGTAATATTTTGCCATAATACTCTTTTCCAGAAATATTCTTAGCTACTGCCTAATTCCCTAGCTTTATTACAGCTCCTATTAGTTCCTATTGCTTAACACAGTTCTTTGATATATTTTTGCCACTGTCTTGTTGCTGTTCTTGTATTGTCCTGTTACCACAGGTAATGGTGTATTACCATACCAAATAAATGTAGTTTCTGGAATGCAGTTAAGCTGCACAGAGCTAATTCCTGCCCATGACCTGAATTTCATTCCTTGCAGTGCCACTGACTTATCATGTGACCTTGGATGAATTTCCTCATTAGGAAAATGGGGCTGATTATTTACCCCTAGGGCATAGTACTACAGCGTTACAAATGACAAAAGCCAGGGAAGTACACATTTCTTTGGAACTCTCCCAAATTCTGTCCATTGACCATATGCTAAAAGACATTATGGCAGAGAGTCTTACCTACGCACTCCACAGGGACAACAGAGTATTTCATGTGCTAGTAGAGGAATGCTTAATGGGCCAGGTTTGTTACTTGATGGTGATGTGATATATTAGAGGAAATATACTCTGCAGCGGAGTAGGTTTGTAATTCAATGATGGCAATGCAGTTCATGCAGCAAGGTAAAGGATGGTGTGTAAGCTATAAATACACACTCTGCTCTGTGCATTACTTAAGTTAGTTCATCATTCAAACCCAGCCTGATAATGAAACAGCAGAAAATATATTAGTATGTTATATTAGTGTGTTTGCTGTTAGTTGCTGTAAATATGGATAAGACCGAGCTTTTGCAGTTAGCAAAAAGCAGTAATCACCTGTCTCTTCTTTCGGATTAGACAGTGGAGGATTTGATACTTTGACTCGCATCTCCTTTTGTGCTATTGGAAGGGCTTGTGCACACCAGAGCTCATCTGTTTTGTTCACTTGGTTTTAATTGCATTAGCTGCTCCAATAAAAACTCTTCTCATAGAACTCAGGTTTTCTCTTTGTCATCCACAGTACTGAATTAAGAGGTAGATACAAAGGGATGATCTGTTGAAAGGACTCCACCACAGGATTAATTTATCTGAGAAAAGGAAGATTTCAATGCTAATGCTATCTTTAGAACAGAAAATTCCAGTTGGAGTGGGCCTGCAGTGGTCATCCACAGTATCACAGTATCATGGTATCATAAGGTTGGAAAAGACCTTTGAAATCATTGAGTCCAACCTACTCGTCAACTACACGATGTCACATCCAGTACAACCGCCTGAACAATTTGAGTCAAAGCGTGTTATTAAGGGCATTGTCCAAACACTTCTTAAACACTGACAGGCTTGGTGCATTGACAACCTCTCAAGGAAGCCTGTTCAAGGGTGTGACCACCCTCTCAGTAAAGAAATGGTTCCTAATGTCCAGTCTAAACCTCCCTTGGTGCAGCTTTGACCCATTCCCATGTATTGGACTTGATGGTTTTAGAGGTCGTTTCCAACATTAAGGATTCTATCCTGTCACTGGGAGGAGATCAGCACCTCCCTCTCTATCTTTCTTGATCACTTAACTGCGTGTTAAATATGGACATTGAATTGATACAAGCCTAGGTCTCTGCTTTGGGGATGTCAATGAAAGGGTAAAAAAACTAACATGACATTGTCAAAATAGCGAAGGTAAAAAAAATTTTTATCTCAATATTTGCAAGAAGTCTCTCATTTTATAAATATGTTAACTATGGAATATAGAGGCCGATAAACCTAAATTAAATATTTTCTTTAAAAAAATTGGAATATTTAAATCCAAGAATGCCTGCAGTGTCTGTAAGGGAATTACAAGCTCTTGATTTATGCTTCCAGAATCGTCTGTGGGCCCAGTCCTGTGGCTGAACTGCCACATGCCTGGAAAACCATGCACCTCCACCACAGGCTGTCCTCCCTTTTTCTGCAAGAAAGAACTTACTGTGAGAGTTACAACACAGACAGGGAGCTCAGCCTGGAGAGGAGGATAGAATCACGAAACCTTCAAACACCAGCCTTTCAGGATGCAAGTATTTTTTCCTTCTTCCTCTAAACATGAAAATCTATAACAAGTATTTTGTATGCCCTCAGCTTCTGACTTGGTCAAGATCAAGAAAGTGTCAATAAAACAAAAAAAATAAGAAAGAACAAAGAAAATTATGGAATTGCACTTTGGGGGAACTGATTTTTTTTATTGTGTCCAAACCAGGTGGTTTTGGCATTTTGAATTTCACTTTCTGCAAGGATCATGTTAGAAAGAATGTTTTCAGCAAATATTCCCTAGTCACTTATTCACCAACTTGTTTCCACTGCCTGACGCTGGTCCCATCCCAGCACTGGTATTCTCTTGGCTGTTATCTGCTCCAAGTTCTACTCAAAATAGCAATTCCTTATGGCTAAGCTATCAGAGGGCTTCCCTGAGCAAACACAAATCAAATATCTTATTTGAACTAATTCTGCGTTTTTGACTTCCACACAAACTTGAGACGTGAGAGGATGTTTGCTGTTATTGAAGACACCTGACAACCCCCATCCTCCTTAACACATTCTCTTTTATTTAATTAGCTTCTAATCTTTAACGTCTCCCAATGAAATGTATCTGTGGTTCATGTCAGGGTTTGGGGTTTTTTTCTTCCAAAAACAAATTCTCATTCATTTCTGCTGAGCCATCAGACTGCCTTTTTTAAACAAAAGCTCATCTGCCTTTATGATTTTGATTTGCAGAATGGCCATAAAACTCGAAGCAAATATTTGCTCTGCATTACACAAAACAGGAATTTAATTACATGTCTTATATCATCTTGATATCTTTAATATCTCCAAAAATAAATTATGATGCCAGTGATTAAACATATCTTCCCAAATGTCTGCATTCATTACTTGATGCCAATAATCAAAGCCCTGGTTCTGCAAAGTTCTTGGGTTTCTGCCCTAATTTTAAGCACAAATACTCATATAAAGTCAATTCATCATTTTTCGTATCTGTTTTACTGGGTTTTATTATTGCCATTGCTGCTGACCTAGCCAGCCTGCCCTAACTACAAGCAGTGCGGCTCTCTTAGTGAGCACATCTGAGTTTTGTTTAAGTCAGGATTTTGTACATTATGCAATGTTTAACCAATTGTTCTTCATAAGGCAAACGCTGCTCCCATGGAAATATGCAGCAACATTTCCTGCTTTCAGCTATAACAGAAATAGGCTCTAGTGGAACAGCTTATGGAATTTCATTCATTTCAATAGGGATATTGACTAGTTAGGTACACACAAGAGGGTAAAATACTTTTTCTTTCATCAATAAGCTAAGCACTTCTCTGGAAAAATACAGTTGCTATTCTTTAAATGTTACCACTGTACATCATGTCCCACTGGTGTAAATCCATAACCCCTTCAAATTAGTCTGAAAATACAGAGTATTGAACCAGAAGAGATATTGAATGGCAGCAAGGATGGGGAAAGCCAGGGAAGGATATCTCTGGTTTAGCCACTTTTAGAATGCAATGAAGCGATAATGTCAGAACAAGATGTACTTTTTAGGAGCAATCATTCATACTACTGTCAAGATTACTATAACCTATAGCAAATGCAACTCTTCAGTGTTCTTGCATGACCCTAGCGTGGAAAAGGGAACTTCAAACCAAACTGCCAGGTTTGTGCTTTGCGAGTTTGACAGCAAACCCACTCACCAAGTTTGATGTGAGTGTAAATATATACTGAGAAACAGTGGCATCACTGACAGACTTACCAAACTCAGACTCTCATTTTGGAGCAGACCTTCTCCAAGATAAATGGTGTGTGATCCAGCCAACTGAATTAATTTAAACCACGATTGTTTTAAAATGTGAGGTTTAACTGTCAGGGAGCCCATGTCTGGATTGTTTGCTTGCTGCATTTGTTTTCCTTGCAATGATGAAAGGAAATGACCCAGATGTAGGTGATTCCCACCTCCACACCCCCTCCTCAGACAATATATGCATATCCTTCCCCTCTAAGTTTCAAGAAGGCTTTTGTCATAGTTGGTGCCAAGGGTTGACAATTTTTTCTGAACAGCAGAGTGACAACATGATCACTCTGTCACTGTTCCTCTAACTGCAGAAGCAGAGGTGGGTCTGCAGTCGCTGGCTGCATGAACAGCTTTAGATGAAAGCAGGGAGGGGTGTGGACACTGCCTTACACATGAAATTCTTGAAATGGTGCAGGGAAGCCCCTGGAAAATATGAACACCAGGAACTTTTTCATGCCTCAACAACTCTGCATTAGAAAGGGAGGAAGGTCACCAAGAAAGTCTATTGATCCTGTCCACACTTAATTGGCGGGATCAAAGTGGATCACTAACAATTTAACGTTTTTAAACAAACAAATCTCTGGCAGAGCACATACAAGACTTTCTGTGTGAGACCATAACTTCATAAAATGAAATAGTGTCAGTGAGAAGCACCACACTTTTGTTCCTAGCTATACATTAAGGCAAACAATTCTCCAACATCCTATGTTCATATGCAAGGAAATGAGAGTAAACAATTGTGTCTAACAGCTCAGTGGCTGAATAAAAGAAAGAATGCAAGGGGGAGGAATCAGGTTGAATCAAACCCGATAAGAAGCAATGATCTTTCAGGGAAAACAAACCTGAAGGATTCCCTCAAGGATACCTGGAAATGGTTCCTTCAATCCAGACCTGGCTGATGGTGACCGTTGCATCTACAGCTGCAGCTTCTGTAATGGTGCCAAATGTGTTTGCAATGTTTGCCAAAAAGCAGCCAAGAGCGGCAGAGTATAGTGAGGCCTTTCTCCGGTGTGTGTTATCTTGTCTAGGTAGAGTCAACAAAATGCTTAGATGAGATGCAGTCTGCTGCTGTGATGTGGGATGGGTGCAAGTGACTCAAATTTTATTTCTTTGTTTTATCAAGACCAAAAGAGACATACATATTTCCTGGAGCTGTGATACATAATGGTGTAAGGGAAGCTTGAATTAATCCCTGCCCAACAGGCTTGTGCATCCCATCAGAACATAGCTGTAGTTCTGTTGCTAGACAAGATAGGATAGAGACTGCAAACGCTCTACCCGGAGATCTCCCGCTGGAGCGTGTGTGCTGGGCAATAAGTGTAGTTTGCTGTGTCTTGTTGAAGGCTCCATGACAGCATCGGTGTGATGTGGTGGAGGGCCTGAATGGCTTTAGAACTGCTGGGAAGAGCCGTAGCTCCTGACTGGCATTCCTCCATTCATCTTGAGCCAATCCAATGGAGGAAGCACTTGTACATCCTTGTGGTAGTCTGTGCTTGGACATCATTGCCTTCTAGATTTAATTTTCAATGATAAAATGCAATTTGTATAATGTGTGGAAAGGTCTGATACCACTGTGCTGGAAGGAAACTACAGCTAGAAGCATGCTCATGTTCCATTTCAGGCTAATTGGGTAAGAGAAATGCAACAAGATAAAAAGAGGGGAGGGAGAAATGTCCTCTGATTCACACAGGGAACCTAACAGAAGGGAAAGGATGGTGTTCACGGTGCCAACCTGCGGCGTCTCTTTAGACAAACTCATGTTTGTGTCGACGCAGCTAAGCTTGGCTTTTCCAACAACAGAGCCTCTCCTGTTCCCCCCTTCCCCTCCCCGCTCCTGAGGGGTGCTGGCTAAGACAAAAGAGCAAATGCCATTGTCTAGAGCAAGCCCCGATTTACTTCCAACTCAGGCTGGAAGCATGTGGGGCTTTTATGAGCTCTCTGCCCCTGGCCTGCCGCTGACCTAACCCTGCCCGGCACAGGTCAGCGCCATTCAGCCCCGAACAATGCCATTTACACGGAGGCCTCGCCGAAGGCCTCGGCAGCGCCCAGAACGCCAGTCACACCCGATTTTGCTGAATAATGCTGGATAGTTTTGTGAAATGTGCCTGTGTTTTGCTCTGCCAACCGCTGAACGGCCATGAGCTTGGTTTGCATAGCAACTGTGAGAAAAGGGAGGCCGAAATCTCCCTCGTTTGGGGCACCCGGCCCCATCCCTACGAGGGTTAAATAATCCATGACTGAAAGCGAGCTGAAGGGCTGATAAATATGCAAACGAGGGGCTTTTAAACGCCTCTTGGGCTGCAGTGAGAGAGGTGGGTGTGTGACAAATACAGGCCCGAGCTCCTAAGTGAAGAAATAAAGTGTGATTGATACCATTTTAAATCCAGGGGCTAAAATAGCCGACTTGAAAATGTCAATACCTCTTTAAGTGTGGGTGGCATGTAAATTGCAACCACATATGCAAAGAGCGACAAAGATTTAAAGAGTGCTGGGGCGAAATGAGTTTACAGGCTTGCGTAAGGGACTGAGCAACGCTGAGGAAGGAATTATTTTAACCACCAGGATGGTAACAGTCCTTAGATCCTGACTCCAGGGTGCAATTTTTTTTTTCTAAGCCCATCTATTTTTAAAAAAATAATTTTAAAATAAGTTTGACATTTTGTGTGAGGAGCTGTTGAGAAAATCCTTATGTAACATTCCCTCAGCGAAATATTAAATGCTTAGTTGGTCTGAGTGTGACTGCAACTATTTGTTCCCCTTACTGGAGCCCCTCCTCTGCCCCCTCCCCCCGTTCCTTTTTCCATGTTGAAAAATGAAATATAGATATGGCAAACTGTTACAAATCTAAAATCTACAGCCATAAATTCTGTAGCAAATAATTTTTTACACCCTCTCTTCCCTTCCTCCTCTCTAAAATGTATATGAAACACAATTACTGGGCTTAATGATTCAATTTGTGAAGACTTTGTCACTAGGACAATGAAAGTGGCTCAAGTGTGATAAAGCAAACATACCAATAAACCTTGTTTTTATTGATTTGTAGGAAGCTCAATTGTCTGGGAGAAACAGAGAGGGCTGACATCACCCCCTGGTCCCACTGGAATGCAGTGATAAGTGTCAGCCTATTTTTCTTACAGGCAATTTCTCTGGCTATGTGATGTCTAGCTGCAAATTTAAAGTAAATGACATTCCACAATCTGGTAGGGATGGGAGTTGAAGTCTGCATTATTTGTTTCAGCATTTAAAATAATTTTGTGTCTGAAAATTTCTCTAGTGTCTAGACAAGATATATTACTTGTCTGCTGAAAATGTTAAAATTTTGTTCTGTACAGTCGACACAGCTACTTTCATAGTAAACATACAGATTCAATTTAAGATTTTTAGACTCCTTTTTACAGCATATTATATTATTATTACCGCTGGGGGAGCCAGATTAAATCTAATTCAGGTAGTCAAACACAGCGCTGCTCTGTGCAGGCCAATTGTCACAGCATTTTCTTTAAAAGCCTCTTTAGCATGTTCATTTAAATCTTTTTACATTGAGTTATCTTTCAGCACAAATGCAGCAGCACATCTGATGTGGAAACTGCTGGGACAGCTGTGCCTAAAAACCACAGTATGATCACACGAGCAATATGATCAGTCTCTTCTATTTCCAGCCGCTTTATTCTGTGTGTTTCTTTACTATCATAGTCTATTTGAATAAGCTAGGCAGAAAATATTAGGCATAAGAATACCTGCCACTGCATAGAAACTGCTACCTAAAGTGTAGAGTTGAACATGCATGTGAAGTTATCCCACTTCCACTGATGTATGGGCCAGAGACAGAAAGAAATATTTTTGTCCTAGTGGGAGAGTCTAAGATATACCGTAGATTTTCTAAAGAATGGAAAACATGCCTTACTGAATTTCAGTAAAGTAACTTTGTTGTATATGTGTCATTTTATCTGGCAATTCCAAGGCTTATATAATATACATTATAACATATCCATTAACATGGATAAACAATATTATTCTTTTTCTTGGGATTTAAATAGGATATAGATTCAGTATGTGGTTTCTACTTAACTTGAAAATATGCTATCTATTTGGACATCTTTAAGTACATCAACAGAAGCTTTATGATATGTTTTTGCTATTCAGGTTCATTAAAAAAGAAAAACTTCTGTAAGAAAAGCTTATCTTTAGAGTGGGTTTAAACAAAATAAATCCATAATTGTTTCTTTATCATAAAAACATACTCTCCAAAAAGGGAGGGAAAAATGCTTTCGTATGCCAGAAGGATGCTGGATAGGAGCAGCATAAACCAGGCCATGAACACTGAATACAAAGTCTGTATTTGCCCTCCATCTGTATTTGTTTGACCTGTTTGTTTTTGTTAACAGGAACCAAGCACTCTCTAGCCCCAAAAGGCCCTTCACTTTCTCCAGTAAACAAAATGACTTTGTCATGTTCAAACCATCATGCTGATAGTGCAATTAAAGGTAATACAGTGTAATAAAAAGATGCACAGTTAAGTCATCAGGGACTGTGCAGCTGACTCATTGAGTGAGAAGCAACAGAATCTTGATCGCCTTTCACAAATTTCTCTCTTCAATTCTTTAATGCTTACATTTTTACTGTAGTGAACAAGTTCTATGTCTGTCTTCATGCTTCTTACTAACTCTCCCTGTTCCTTATTAAGAGTTTTATGTTTCCAGCATTTCCAAATGCCAGTTCTCAAAAATCACGAGCTGGGCCTTGGGGAGAAGGAAATCATGAGATTGGCTTAAACCCATGTACTTTGAATTCCTTTTATTTGACTTCTCTCTGTGGAGCTGTAAGGGTACTGGCACTTCATCTTTTCAGGCTTCTTTTCCCAACTATGTGAACTAGAAATACAATTTTAAAAAATGAAAGACGAGATTGCTTTGCAATACATGAATCTAGCAGCTGGGGCTTTAAAAAAGCAAACCCAGGAAATATCGTGAGACTTGCAGTTGAATGTAGAGTGCTGTTAAGCTGGAGAGTGCTTGAAGGCTGAAGAAACTCATGTTATTAAAATAAATAAGTTATATTGACTTAAAAGAGTAAGAATCAAGAGCAGCAACACTAGGAAAATATCTTTCTGTCTATGTCCAAGTTTCAGCCTTCATTAGAGCACATCTTGGTGAATGGATGCCAGCAGCACAGCCCAGCCTATGTGAACATAGCAGACAAAAGGTATTTGACTCCCTTGCATTGCCCACTGCAGTGCACACACAGCAGGGTGCCCTCAGTGAGACAGCACAGCCAACCTGCTGCAGGAACAAAGCTCAGAGAGCACAATAACCTCACTACATCTTCACATTTGTGAAGCTGAGTGCAGGTTTTAAATTGCTTTAGATATTAATGCTGTTTCTACATTTTTAATTTGTCCAACTCTAGCTTTCTGGTGAGATGGTGATTAGAAAATATTTTGTATATTGGGATATCATCTTTTCTATTGGCTGTCCCGGGACACACCACACTATTCCAACAGTGTCTGTCTGACCATTCCTCATGAATTAAGTGCTACAGCCTCCTCATTTTACTAGCAAAAAGTTTTTCTTCGTACCTAACCTGTTAAAGTAATCTTTTTTATCCTTCCCATCTGAGGACAGATTATCTTTTTTCCCCTTTGCAGCAGCTATTTACATACTTGGAGCAATATCATACCATCCTTCAGTCTTCTACTCTTTGAACTAAACACTCAGATCAAAGGTATTGTACTGCAGTTTAAAACCAGCTTACAAAGAGAGCAATATTTCCTGCTGGAGTTTTTTTACTTTCACTGCTTGCAGTGCACGTCCACTGCCTTTGCTAGAATTAAGACCCTGCTAACTTGGATCCCTCACAGACAGAGAAGATGCCTTGCCAATACCCCTGTCTCTGGCAGTGCTGTTCCTGCCTCACCACTTTCTACATTCTTATTTTCAAACTGCATGCAGGTTTTGTTTTACATTTTATATGTAGTGTATTTGAACAGACGAAATAATACCTTTTAAAAGGTAATACTGACAATATTATAGGGACTCACATAAGCTGGGTAAACACTGGAAGAAATAATTATATCAGCAATTATATCAGCAAATAAATAATAGAAGGCAAGCTTTGAACCGAGGAGTTTCCTGTGTTGAGATGCATCAGTGAGTAAACAAGAGGCTGAGGCTTTAAAAGGAGGTGAAGACAATTGGGAATGTGTGCAAAACCAATCTTGAATTCCGGCATGCTTTGCTGCAAAGATGATTGTCTTTACCAAAAGTATGTAGAGAGGTTAGCAGCATGCACCTTCTAGACAGGTGCTTCTTCACGCTGCTAGAAACGGACCCCTCTGGGTGAGTTGCTTGTGTCACTACAGAAAAGGAGGAGCAGAGTCAATGTTATCCATTCCTTTTTGGAAAAATTAGGAGATAATCCTAATTTCTTCACACAGTTATGGGAACAAAATACCTGACAGTGTAACTAGTGACTAATTAGCAGACACGACCATCATGGGCTGTTAACCATTTGAACTGTATTGGGTAGGAATGGCTTGGCAGTATTCTGATAGCTTTTTTGTGCCAAGTACTGCAGACAGCTTTGGGATGGACTGAGGTTAATGAGGTGGTTGTTCTTGACAGCTGTCATTTCAGTGGAAGTTTTGTTGATATCACCTTTGGAAAGATGCTCACACTACCCTTTGGCACATAGCAAGGCCTTCAATTACCGAGCCCACAAAAGCTCATCCAACCTTTGCAGCCTGTGTGCTCTCTAAATTACTTTTTATTGTAAATCCTTGGTCAACATTTAATGAGGAAATTAATTACCAAAGAGATGACAGAGAACACTTGGGGAGTAATTTTTTAGATTTTTGCCATAAACTGATGTATGACACATCCAGAGAATAAGCCCTGCGGTTCTGCAATTCCTCCAACAGAGTTCTGTACACAGAGGGAGAAAATTCAAATAATTTAAAAATCAGCCCTTGCTACAGGATGCTTGAGGACTTTGTATTTTTACAAAACCAGGAGAATAAATTCATAGGATGCTACTAAATGCTTTGCAGCAGTTTTTCAGCTTCGCAATTTTCTTCTTGCCCTTATACAGTCTGGCTGGGATTCACCTCACCTACTTGGAGATGTCCACAATGTAGACTTCCCTGTGTGAAACAGTCTTTTCAACTTCTTTTGTACTTAGTGAAGGAAAATCGACACTTCAAAGATGATATTCGTCTCGACTTCCAGCTGACTACTAAAAGAGGTTGGATAAATTGCGCTCTGCAAATGTGATTGTCCGTTGACTATAAAGGAAGTCCAGCCAACAAGTTTATATGGAGTATCTGAAATTAGGTACTATTTAACCCTCCCTGGGTGCCCGTGTATGCAAGACCTTTCTATTTCAGCATTCATTATTCAAGTGGCTGACAGCATAGGTGCAATGGCCTGAATTTTATACTGTGGCAATCTTGGGTTTGATACCGTCAGCACAGCCTGATGTGAAAGTCAGGCTTATTTGCCCTCATAGAATTTCTGAGCATTGAGGGTACTTCTAGAGGGAAGAATAGGGGTGTTGTCCTGCAGAACCTGGCAGGGCATGCTGCCCTGGCTGACTCTTGTTTTATGTGCTGGTGCAAATACCTTATGTCCAAAGCTCCTCTTGTTCCTACAGATCAGCTTTGGTGTGTTGCAGGAACAAGAACTTTGTCCCCATCATTATCATTGTGCTTCTTTGAAGAAGCAAAGTCTCTAGCTTATAGTAATATTTGCAAAACTGAAGCCTGGTTACAAGAGGACTACTTTTCGTAATATGGTTAGAATATTTTAAAGTTACCTACTCTATATTTACGTAGATCAAAAATGTGGTGATTGTTAATTATATATTTTCTAATGTAACTGATTACATAATGTTTGACCCTACAGAGGCTTTCATTTACGACTGATGTGTGTGTTAGGAAGAATGTAGAATCTCAGGGCTGTTCCTTTCCATTTGCTGGCTGCAAGGCAGACTGAGAAACATAGCTTTCTTGCCAAAGTTTTGCTGAGAATCTGCACCTCCCATTCCCAGTAAACCTGGAGTGGCCTTTGGCTTCCATACTGGAATACACCCTGTGAGTCAAATTAATGATTGGAAAACAGCCTCTCAGGTTCCTTCTTTCCCAACATGCAAGTCTCACATCAAGTCATCGAAGGCGTGGGAATGTGAAAAGGAAAGCTCAACAGACCCAGGAGCACTAGAGAGAGCCATCAATAGCAGCCCCTTCCAGCATGACGGCACTAGCAGGCACACTCAGGTGGCAGCATCAACAGCTTCCCCATGCTGCAAGCTGTAGGAGTAGCTGTTGTGTCTGCATCTTGACAGAAGCCTTGGCACCAGGCAGTGAAGGAGGGATGTGTATTTGTAACTACCAGCTACAATCAGAGCCAGTTGTGTGACTCTCCCTCTCCAGTGCATTTGACTGAGTATGTCCAGGGTCATGACTTCAGGCTTGTGGTCTCAGTGTGAGGTAACTGGTTTTACTACTTTGGCCACTGTACATTTTTGCTCTCATTTCATAGAATCATAGAATTATTTGTGTTGGAAGGTACCTTAAAGATCATCCAATTCCAAGCCCCTGCCATGGGCAGGGACACCTCCCATTGGATCAGGAGGCTCCAAGCCCCATCCAGCCTGGCCTTGAACACCTCCAGGGATGGGGCAGTCACGACTTCTCTGGACTACCTATGCCAGGCCCTCCCCACCCTCACAGGAAAACATTTCTTCCTAATATCTCGTCTAAATCTACCCTCTTTCAGCTTAAAACCTTTCCCCCTTGTCCTGTTACTGCAGTCCCTGATAGCGTCTGCAGGTTCTTGAGAGGTGCTTTTTGACTCGGTAAATTTTTTTAGTAGGACCTCATAGGGTGCTTACAAACCGCAACTATTTTGCCTGTTTCTCCTTAAATTTATGGTGAATTATCAGGTGAAGGCTAAACTGAATAATTTTAGATCTTACTTGTCCCTCGGTGAATGCTGTAGATTATTAGTATGTGAAAGAATCTAAATTTCACTGGTGAGCTTTTTGGGTTCGCAGAACATCTGCCTTGAACAAAAATCACAGGTGTCCCTTGACTTTTCTAGAAAATCAGAAATAGAAACGCCTATGCAGTCCATACCTATAAAAGAGTGTAGTTAGAAAGCTGCAATTTAGATGGATGTGTCTAGTTGAAACATCAGTCTTCCTATAGGACTAATTGGCTTGATGCCAGTTCCTGAAGAATGAAGCTGTTCCAACATGTAATCAAGTAACTCCTGAGGGCCCCCAACTACTGCCTTAATATAGCCATACCTGCCACAGTGACGAGATGGCTTTCATTCTCAGCCAAGCAGAACAATCCCCCTTTGGAGAACAGCAGCTTTGGAGTATAAATATATTCGGAGCTTTCTCCAGCCTTGGGGGAAGGGAATCCTCACACTATAAACAAATGGAGATTCTTGTATCAATTGTTTGTGCCTTAATTATTGCAAAGAATAATTAACTAATCCCACAGGGACTTGGAATGGGTTGTAAAGCATGCAAGACTTCATCTTTCACTCTGTGCTAGCAAGCTCAAGATTTGTGATGAGGAGAGAAGGCATTGTTCTCTGATCTCTTAGGGGATTTAACATAGATTTTATTAAGCACATGATAACTGGGTGACACAGAGCACACCAGCTACTTCTGGAGCCTTTGCACATCTATATTTTATTGCACATGTCTGTCACGTGCCTAGATCAAAATTAAAACTCACTGGTGCATAATCAAGGTTAGTTGACCCCAACCTGGGCAACAATGTTGTTCAAGTAATGTGCAGAGATCATCACTGGTACCTTGGTCCTTGGCCTTAGCTACAACCTTCAGTTATTATTAATCATTATTATTAACTCCTAAGGTTACAAAGACTACAGGAGGATTTAACTGGCAATGCTTTTCAGAGTTCCTGTGGCTGCCCTATTCAAAAAGCAATCCGTTAATGTCTAGCTTCTAACTTCCTGCCTTTTGCTATTAGGATCAAAGATTTTCCCGAAGATTTTTACCCACACGTGCAAACAGCAAAAGAACAGGGTCGCAAGGAGTTACCCAGTCCCCCCCTCTGCCCTGTGACGAGATCAGGTTTACTTACGTCACTTGTGACAAATCTTTGTCCAACCTGTCTTAACTATTTCCAAAACCAAAACCACAACAATTCCAGATAATTAATCCAGTGTTTCCCTTCTCTTAGAGTCAGACATTTTCTCCATATCGTTCTTTAATCCTAGGATTTCTTGTCCTCTTGGCGGTGTATTTTTTCTCCCTGTGTTTTCTGCAGCATTTTATAAATTTTAATTCTTGTCTTTTCCTCTTACATGGAATTCCTCCAGTTCTGTCAAGCTTCCTTTGCAGATCTAAGGATTCTGACCTCAAAGACAGTTATTGTGATTGTTTTCTTCTGATATCTCCCTGACTGCTCCAAGTTTCCAAGCTTTTCTAAAGCATGGCAAGAGTATTCTAATGGAAGCCTTCCTTGCTTCCTCTGTATGCCATGGTGGCTTCACTGCTTATCTGTCCACTCTGATAACAGTTCCCTTCTCTGCCACCTCACATTCTTGGGGCTGCAATCACTGCAGCTATGTTCCGCTATTCCTGATTCTGGTTATTGCTATTAAAGTTGTAGCAATACCTTGCAATACCTTGAACTTTATTGAAAAGCGTTCAATTTTTTTCATTTGCCATGTGCAGGTCCCTACTATCCGTGTGTCTTCTGCAAATTTACCATTTTCCTACTCCAAGATATTAACAGAAATACTGAATGCAACTAGACCTAGAACAGGCCTCAGGGTATCCACTCAATGTGTTCTTCCCATTTTACAACAATTCTTGATAAATAGTGTATTGCATAGTTTTTCAACCTCTTGCATCCACTGCCGAGTTGCTTCAAGACCAAATTTCTTACTTTGCCTGTAAGAATGTCTTGTGAGTCAGAGTCAAAAGACTTGCTCAAAACAAGCCATGACAACTGTTGTTTCTCCTCTATCCCTGGAGCCTGTTATCCTGTCATGGAAAGAATTGAGCTTGGTTTGACATCATCTGTTCCCAGTAACTGCATGTTTGTGCTTACTCATTTTCTTGTTATCTTCTGCGAATTTAGAAATGGTTTCATTCTTTGTTTCGGTATCCTTCCAGAAGATGAATTTTACAGTTCTTCATCTCCTGCTTTCCAGTGGGTGCTGTGCTGGTCTTCTGGGGGAACTCTGGCCCTTTGCTGTCCCTTAGGAGTTCTCAAAAACAACTGCTAACAACTCCAAGATTGCTCTAGCTTGTTTCCAAAGTACCTGAGGGCAAACAGTATCAAAGCCAGCTGAGTGGAAAAGCCTGTATCTTTCAGCACTTCCTGGCCAGAACTTGTCCTCTGTTGTCACTTGTGATAGCTGTGTTGGCTCCTGGGCTGCCTGTTGAACTGCAGTGAGCCAGGCAGGCTGAGGTGGGTATCACTGTCTTGGCTGTTTGCCTACCTCTGCCTGCAACACAGATTTTTATTATTATTTCCTTAAGATTATGCTTACAAACACCAGGATGACCTTATTTTCAAGATTATGAATGCATAAGGAGATAGTAGCTGCTCTAAAGGATGTATGTCTATAAAGAGAAGCAGTAGAGGAAGAATAATTCAACATACATGCAGGAGTGGGGAAGAGCGTGGACAGGATTTATCTGATTTAATTTTTTTAAAAGGGGAATTCTCACTACCTATAGTTGCTCAAATGAATTGAATTCCTGACTGTTACTTTTGACAGAAAAAAATAAGTGTAGTTTGTCAGCTGAGACAAAGCTCCTATGTGTTACTTAAGATGTATTCCAAAGTCACATGTGGGTATCATCCATGAAGCCATCCAGCATGTCTCTACATAATTTTGTGATTTCATTAACACACACAAAATCTGATGAGAATGATACAGTTTTTGTGCGAAGTGTTGCTACATTTTGGGGAGGAGGAGAGGGCAGGGATGTAAAATAAACCTGTTCTAGCTTGGAAGTACTTATTTTTGCCAACATAGCTGCTCCTAAGAGAAAACTTATAGCATATATTCACCCAAGTCCTCCTATATCCAATGGGTAGTCTCTCGTTAACTCCACTGGGTACTGGGAGAAGCCCCCAAAGGCTCGGGCTGTGATTTGAGGTGAGGTAAAAGCCTTGGTCTGCAGGCTTGCACACATTTGCAGTGCAATGTGCTCTGAGTGCAGCTGCTGTAATATATTTAATGCTACATGTCAGAATGTACTTCCAAACTGCCTTGAAGTTTAGTAAAAATCCATTAAGCAGTAAATTTCCTCTTTTCTTAAAAGTGAAATCAGTTTAGCCTAGATACTGAAAAGTGAATGCTCTCTCAGTGTGTGCATGGGCACCTGTACTTGGTATGTGAGAAGTCGCTCCAACTTTGTGCTGCACTGGCTTGTAAGGCTATGCAGAATTGTAAGGGGAAATATATATGCTGAACCTGGGCCAAAGGTGATTTAAAAACTTTAAAACTCTGTGTGGCTCTGAAATAAAACAGTCGATTATTAGGATATTACTCAGAAGTAAAAGGGGCTGCTCATTTCAGTGCATCACAATATTGGCAGAGCCAAACTATGCACGGTGGAAAGATCTCTGGTTTCTGTCTTTGTTTTTTAGAGACTTAGGGCATTTGAAAAATAAAAGAATGGCAAACAGCCCTGTTTGTGAAAAGAAGATATTTAGCGTAGGTAGACAGCAAGATGCTTAACAGGTTCACCAAGCTATTCCCTTGTTTGTGGTACCTGTGTTTCCCGTGAAACTGCCCTCCTCTACAGCCTTCCTCAGGCAGATGGATTCCTGAAAGAAACAGTGTGACCAGAAAAATCCTCACGGTGGGGCTGTTCAGTGAATTTGCAGAGCTGTGTGGGTAAGGACAAAACCTCACCTAGGTTTCTGAGATGCAAAAGGAAACACTGAAAAAGCTTAAGGTGGGAGATTTTGGACATCTGTCTACCTTCCACATAAGTTCCTTATGCAACCATGTGTTTCACTTGCCCATGGGCTAGTCTGACTCTTGTCTCTGAATCGTTTAGGCATTTTTGGGTTGTGAGCCTCCAAATAGCTCTTCAAAACCATGATAACATCAGCCCAATATTGAAGGCACCAAGTGACCAGTGATCTTTGCTGGTATGGCTGTTTGAATGTGGCATGAATGTCGAATCAGACACAAAAAAGGGACTGAATCAAAATTTAATCAACATTTTTATTCTGTTCTCCAACTTATGCTCATTGTTTCATATCTGTGAGCATGCTGAAGCCTGGAGTGATTGAGGGGGCTTGCTGTCATCGCAACTCAGTCTGCTCTTCATGCTGAGCACTTTATGTTTCTGTGCTTGGAAAATTTCAAATAAAATGTCAGTCTGTGCATCTCATTAATCTGCTAACAACAGCAACTAAGTTAAAGGTCTAAGTGCTTTAAAAATATAAGACAGATTTTAAGTTCAAGGATACAGTTAAGGTTAGGATCCTTTCCTCCTGTCCCTCCATCCATCTACCTATCCTATCTGCGAGCCATCTCGCTAAAGTGCTGCTTGAATCCAAATAAGCCTAATTGACAAAGACAATGAGGTTATATTGGTTAGCTCCAGAGCAGAAAGGAAGGTAGTTGAAGCAAAATCAATACTTTTGAAAGACAAAAGAGTTATAAAGCCTTTTTCCTTGAAGACATCTGTCCATGCGTTGCTAGAAACCACCACCACCTTTGATGTTCATTTGGCACCATTTCTGACAATTGCGGCTGAGTCTTCAGCCTGTGTAAGCCTAAGAGACTGAACTCCATCTCCTCCTCAAGGAGAAGGTCATTGGGTCAAATGAGTGAGAAGTTGGTGTGGCTTTGAAAAGCCGTACTCTGTGTAGCGAATGGGCACTTGATCTCTTGGGAAGCTGTATTAACTTAGACAGATGTCTACTCTACACATTGTGTGTCACTTCGTTTCCTTAAGCACTCAAAAGACCCATGTATTTTCTTTTTTTATAATCCCATGTTTATAGAATCGTGTGTGTGTGTTTGTGTACGCTCCATATTATTATTTACAGCTAACTCTGTATCCCTTGCTATTTCCTTCTCCCTCTTTTGTTACATTATATGCCATATTTTCATGCCATATGCCACTTAAGCTGCACCTTTATGTGTACAAAATGTGTACCTAATTTGCATGCACAGTTACTACCATTGTAGACACAGGCACAGAGTGAGTAGGCATATTTGCATGCAATTATCTGATTTGCTTGCCCAATTGTGTTGATTTGCATATGCAGATTGTGTGCACAGTTGTACATTTACATTTTTTAAAAACTGGCCTCGATGGTTTATTAAAATAGCTTTAAGCTTCCTCTTATAAAATATTGAAGATCCTAGAACCCCTCTGGCTTTTCAGTATTATATCCCCTCAGTAAATGATTCCACATTTTTATGTTCTCTCTCTCCCCCTCTCTCGTCCAGTACTCAAGAGAGATTTAGTCTGCAGATTTATACATCCATTATTTCAAGGTATATTTGATCTTCTCCATATGCCTCTGTTAATCCACCTTAGCTGTAAGTAGAGAAAAAAAAATACCCTTGCTTAACTTTCAGAGGATATTCCACCTATCTAAGTCTGTGTTCTCTGTTTAAACTTAGATTTTTTTCAATGAATTAATTCTGACGGAACTGAAAAGATTGTTTTCCTAATAGAGACTTCACCATTTGCTATGGGCAAATCCAAGACGCTAATGTGTGCTCTGGCACTACTTTAGGACAAGGGTTCCAAGTGAGTCTTTGGGAGCATCTGAAAGTTTTTCTGAGAACAAACCAAGTAAGAGGAAAGTTGCCAGGGTTTGGTTTCTGTGCCTTAAGTTCTTTCAGACATGAAATGTGCTTTACCATAATTTCTCAGTCATAATTACATCACCCTGTGACTTAACTTCTCCTGTCCATATGACTAGTAAAATTCTTTATAACCTCACTTGCTGGATCATCTCTCTAGCATCAAATAAGTGACCCCTTAGTGCTTGGTGCTGCACATAGCTCTAATATCTGTGAACCACATACTGATGAAGAATCCAGCTGAGCAATCTGCAGTTTTATCGGCCCATGTTGAAACCTCCGATATTGCTTGTGCTCTAGACAATTCTTCTATAATAAACATGAGAAAAATCATAGAAAAGTTGTCATTTCAAAATATACCAAGAAAGCAGAATAGGATTTGTTCATAATGTTTAGAGGGGAAGGGAGTGGAATAAAAATTCAGCTAAAGAGCTGCATCATAACTGATAGTAATAACCTCACCTAAAATTTAGCCAGTAAAAGCCTGGGCATTTTACAACTATGTTCCATCCTAACTTATACAAAACCCTGAAGCAATCACCTAAGTTACCTGGAATTCCCAGCAACAAGCTTATATTTGTCTCACAATGGCAAGCTTGGTCTCTGCTTCCTGGAAATTGTCTGAGAAAAAGTCCTCCTGCCCCAGTGAAAGGTGTAACAAATGTTCATACTCTCTCCTAATATTCCTCTGTTCTACTGATGCCCAGTTATTTCTTGTAGAAAAAGATTTTCTTCAAAGGTTGCCCAGCAGGGAAGGGAGGAGAAAACACGACACAGTGACTGGCTGGAGGGAACAAGGAAGATCTTTGAGGTTATATATCCCACAGGAGCAACAGAAATTCATGTTAAACTACAACTCTTTCTCTGCTCCCCTCCTCAACCCCACCACATCTGCCCAGCAGCTGCAGATGCTTAGGCAGATCTATTAGCCCACTGCTGCCACCTGATCTTGTCCCTGTTCTGACACTCAGTTTCTGACATCCTTCCTTCTGGTCTCCATCAGCCCCCTGCTTCACCTTATACACCCTGAGCTTAGGTTTGGTACTGAAGAAGCATTTTACCACTTCCAAATTGAATTAAACTTGCAAAGAATTTATGCGAATGAAAATTGAAAATTCAAAAGCAAAGCAATATTTTATCCCTACCATAGCTAGCTGTCCCTCTCTCTCTTTTTCCCAAGGTGTCTGACACATGGTGAATCACAGATATCAGTGCTAATACTGGGACCTGAAAGCTCAGTAGAGCCAGAGGAGAGAGAAACAAGAGTTTAGAAATCGTGACAACCTCACTGCAGCTGGCATGAGACGGAAAGCATGGCCTGGAGTGTGTAACCTCACCTGATCACAGATGTGCTAGATGGGATGTTCTAAATTCTAACTCAGGCTGTCTAGCCTTGTGCATTCAGTCTTGTTCTGTTCTGTTTAAAACCATGTGGAATCCCTCCTCAGGCGTGATTTTGAGTCTTGTATAGGTCATAAAACACTGTCAGAAAATTCAGAAGTGCACCAGTGCATTTGTCTAAAATTCTCAGGACTTAGAAAATGCACCTACAGAGTTTTACATCTCTATACTTACTTGCTGAAAAGTCTAGGTTGTTATTAAAGCCTCGTACAAAAATGTAAATACTGCTTACAAGGAACTAAAACAGCCTTCAATTAAGAGGATGAACCATCTGTAATTTTGTGCACTTGGGTTGTTCTGCAAATGTTCAAGAAGTGGTTGAACAATGTTATTTCCTTGCTCAAGCATCTAGTAAAAGGCTTCATTGGCTTAAATTGGATCTTCCAGAATACCTGGAAGCGAGAACACTAATGCCAGTAATTGCTGAGAGTAAAGTTTCATTGCAGAAAACTGTTGTGTCTCAAAGGTCCAAGGGATGAGCAGCTTCCACTCACTCAACAGGTAAAGCTATTGAGATTCCATAGGAAAGAATCAGATCTTCTGACTGTCCAGGCAAGTCACCTTATCATTTAATGAACTCTTGGGCTGTGTGACAATGTGTATGGATTTCATTCATGAGCCCAACTCAGTCCAGGAACCCCAGACGTGCAATCTCACAAGTAAATTTCAAGAGCCTTGGGAGCAGCTTTCACCCAGGGCCGTGCTGGTTAGATACCAAGCAGCAGTCTGGCGTATTAACCTCGTACCAGTATGTGCTTTTCTCTTCTTATGGGAGCTAACAAAAAGCTCGACAGGCCTTTGAGATGAGGTGTCACTTCAGGAAAGTGGCTTTCTTTGGAAGATGTTGCCTCTCTACCTTGTCCTTATCTCACTACATAGGAGCAAGCTCTCAAGCCTGACTGTGTGCATCCTTTGAATGGTGCTATCCCAGCAGACAGTTTGGAGGGGGGTTTCTTGGTTTCAGTTTCTTCCTCCTTTTTGATTTGCTTTAAAAGCACATTCTTGCCTCAACCTAAAATGTCAATATAGACGTAGCCAGCATTATTCCTCACCATAATTTCCCCTCTGCAGGCTTTTAACAGGTTCTTCCTTACCAGGGAATTTGCCTTGTGCTGTGCAGACAGCTGTTCAATCAAAGAATGGAGAACAGCAGCTGGCTCTGTGTAAGCAGCATTTCTGCTCTTGTGGAGCACCGCAACACTGATACTCTGTAGGTGTTACTTATCAGAGGGAATGAGAAGAGGAGTCCTTGCAGAACATGTCAGCAGGAGCTACATTTTTTTCCTGAAGTGATAAACTGGCTTTCCTTGCTTCCAGGTTCAGTTTGGAAGCAGTAACATTGCTCTGCAGCCACATATTGTCCTCTACCCCACTCGACAGACTGCACTAAATGTGGCTCACTTTGCTTTACTGCATCACATAGTTTTAAAGTTCATTAAAATAAAGTTTGAGGGAGTTTTTTAATGCCCAAAATACAGTTTTTTAAGAGCCGGTCAGAAATTACCTGGAAGTACCCCTTGTTGTGCTGGAAATTGAATATAATTATAGCATATTACTTTCAGTCTGTGGCTGCCACTGTGTGTTACTCAGTGCAAGTTTATTTTTGGGTTAGAAGACAAGTTTTTTTATTGAATATATGATTCTGAAACATCCAGGACCCCTAAATCTCTGCAGGCTACAAGTTCAACAGAATTTTGATCACATTTTACTTTTAGGCCTCTTTCCCAGTGCTCTGCACTTTGAACAATCATTTTTTAAGCAAGTGTCTGTAGTTCCCATGGATTTATCCTTAGGAAATGTACCAAGAATCCCCTGGCATCAGAACTAATCATACCGAGTAAAGAAAAATATGTTTCAATCTGACTGCAGCAGGAAACCTACTTTGGGATAAACTATGAATTCTAGATTACCCAGCATCCTCCTTTACAATCCCTGCTCCATCCCTAAAAATGAAACAGGCTGTAAAAAGCCAATGATTTTTATCGTCTAAGGTGAGAGAAAAGCCAAAAAAAAAATCAAACCCAAAACAGTCCTCCATGGAAAACTTCAATCAGGAAAATATTTTATGACCATCAAAGGAGATTTAGGACAGTGTTGTATGTAAAGAAATGTGTAAGTTTATAGATTGTGTGTAAACTTGAGATAGAATGCTTTCAACTGCAGTGATACTGTACTGATGAACCAAGCATGATCTGCTGATGAAATAATAATGCACGCAAACAGAAAGCAGTTTTGGAGTTTCAAAAAATAGTGAGCACTCAGTTTTAGATGTGGTCTTTATTCCTTTGAAAAGATAAAGCAATTCTTTACTCAGTATAGCAACAACAATAGTATCTCTGGTATGAGATGTTAATTTATTTTTAAAAGCAATACTGACCAAATTGATCTTTTGTCTAAGTGGAAGGAGGGAGAGAGAATACTCTGACCTAAATAATGGAACGTTTTGGAACCATGGGGGAATGGATAAAAAACTGATTCAGGTAAACTCCTCACACGTTGAAAGACTGAGAGGGCAAAACCTGTAATTAGAGGAATGTATTTAAAACGCCTGGAATAAGTGATTAAGAGGGGTCATTTGAACTCTCAAAGTGCCACTTCCTGACAGCAGGAGGCCTTGAATTCATATTCCCCAAGGAAAATAAGACTTATTATAGGGTATAGGTATGAACTGGTACAAACAGGTACATATTTGTCATGAATGCTTAAAGGCTTGAAATTAGAATGAAGTGACTAAAAGCGTCTGACCACAAGAATATAATAAGTGCTTTTCAGTAGGAACAGTGAGTGTTAAAACTCTAATTGGAGGAGCTGGCAAAGGGATTTTCAGGTATAGAAATATATATCTTGTGGGTCTGTGCTGTTTAATACCTCCATCAACAACTTGGACGATAGGGATGGTGTTCACCATGACAGTGGTGCCGCACCAAAACAGGCTTCCCAGAGGGGCACTGAATTCTCTATCCTTTGGGATTGTCAAAACTCAGCTGAACAAGGCCCTGAGCTTGTAGCAAATGACTCCCAGGATCCCCTCCAACATAGGTTATTCTGTGGTTGTATGACTCTATTCAAAGATTAAGAAGGGTAGCACCAGGACAGCTAGTTTGAAAGTTTCTTTCTAAAGGTATCCTCCAAAATATCATCTGAGTGGCTGAGACATGGCAGAATGACGGGTGCCGTGTAGGGAACATGAGAGCGAGGTGACAGGGATAGGGTGTTTGGTAGCTACTATGAACAAACAGGGCTGATGATAGATGTACTGACAAAGGGGAATTTTGAGTGAGCTACTGTTTCAGAAGAATTAAAGACTGGGGACACAGGAAGAGCTCAAAAACTGAGAGTGGTTACTTGGCAAAAGAACAAAAAGTGGGGTTTAGTGGCAAAAAGTATTTAGCTGGTTTGCTGTTTGCAGAAAAATAGTTGAAATGGAAGCAGAAATCTCCCCAACATAACAGCATCTTTAGTGCACTATTACATTTTTTTTTTGTGCTTTTCCAAATGAGTTTTCATGTCTGTGGCTGGATGCGCTGGAATGAGCAAGCCTGTCATTTCAAATGCAACAGGGAGTGACACACAACAGGTGTGTCTGTGCGTGTGTGTGCACGTGCACAGGTGCTTTTGGTGACCATGACTTGCATGGGAACAGCGCCCTTATCAAGCTGATAGGTGACTGTTTGACATTACACATATAATGACACCTCTAAACTGCCTTAGAATCTCACCTCAAAATCTCTTTTAACACTGCAAGTTCGCTGGGTGGTGAGAGCTTTGCTGAGGTTAGAGCATTTGTATGTAAATTCTGAGCACAAAAATACTTTAGAAATTCAATCAGCCACCAAGGACTAAGTAAAAGAGGGGGGAAAAAGGAAAGAAAAAAAAGCAAGACTTTGTGGTTCTGCCTTTGGCTTGCTGTGCTGTTTGTCTGAGTCTCCATCCTCATGTCCATGTCCTGCTGATGTCACCTTCCAGGAGAGGGTGACTCAGTGGCTTCTGGCTGTTCTAGGTAATCATTGCTGGAGATGATGTTCTAAATCGGAAGCCCACTACATCGCTTTCTCTTTGAAATGGAGACTTTATATTCTGGACCAACATTTTAAAAAGCTCTTATTTTCCCTTTCCTTTTGAAAACGCTTTCGCTCTCTTCCACAGCTTGGGGCTCAAATCTATCCTTGCTGTAACTCCACCAAGGCTAATTTGGCCTGTGTTTTTCCCTGTCTCTCAGCCAAAGACCCAATTAAAAGAGATCCTGACAAAGTACGGAGCAAAGGGAGTTATTTCCTAACTAAATGCTCTCCCTGGGCTAAATCCTTTATGTGAACTACAGTCTTTTGCCAGCCCATGGGAAGCTGGTGGCAAACACATCTGATGTGTCTGCTCAGTCAGAAGACCTCCTTATTTTCGCAGGAAATATCTGAACCTACTTCACCTTGCTGCTGCTCCTAAATATCCCCTTGTGGGTGTCTCAGCAGCCATTACACAGACCAGTCCTGAAAGCAGACTTTTTTTCCTTCTTTATAATGGGAGAGTTCATTTATGCTGAGAATACAGTTTTTACCAGACTGCCTGCAGGACAATACAATAAAAGATTTATCCTTAATAGCATTTCAGTGAAATTTCACCACAGGAAACAGGTTTTTTGTTGTGCTTTTTATTTTTTTTATTATTTTCCCTTTCAGTTGCTATGAAAGTCTCTGTTCTTAGCTCTTTTTTAACAGAGCATAATCCCTAGATGTCCTCTACCTCCTTCTCTCAACTGAATTTTTCTCTTTTCTTCCATCTTTTTTCATTTCTGATACACTTCTTTTTGCTTTGCTTTTCTTCTCCTATCAAAGGAAATTAGAAAAGTAACTGGTTACAAGCACAGTAACTCTGAAGTTGGACAAGCTGTCTGTAGCAAAATTAGCATGAAATAGGAACTTGCCTTTGCTCGCCTGCAACTTCATGTTTTCTTTTCTCTCTAACTCTCTCTGACACAGTCTGATGATTTACAAGCTGTGACTTACATCTCCATGCCTGTTCTCCACTCTTCCCTCCAGGTTGTTGAACCCAAAGTGCACACCCTCTTCCTGCTTTTTTGAAGATCCTGCTCCAGGATCTGTCTCATCTTTTGTCCAGGTGAGGTGGAGACATTTCGCTGAACTTCCAGAGCTTGTCCCAAGAGAGACTGCATCCTGCAGAGGATAGATACGTGTTTCTGAGTGGGATGGGATTCTCTTGCGAAATGCTGTCTCTTCCTATTAAGCTCAGTAAGTTTATATGAGGCACTAAGTGCCGTGCAGCTAAGTAAAAGAAGAACGCAATCCTATCACTGACAAATTGCCTGAATAAGGGTCTCTTAGCAGACTGCAGTTCTGCACAGTCCTTCCTGAGTCCTCTGGAGGTACAGTCGTGTCTAGTGTGTGCTACTGCATTGGCTGGAGGGAGAATTGAGGTAACACCCCATCTCACACCAGTCCTCCCTCATCTGCCTCTGTTTCTCTACCACTAAATAAGCAGAATGGTGCCTACTTCCTAAATTACTGTAGAACTCAGGAATTGCAGAGAGCTGCTTGAGCACCATGTGTCATAATTAATTGTTATCCTAAGCTTCCTCAGGTGCCTGACTGCTTGAATATTTAAGAATTTATGGGCATTTGGTAACGTCTGAAAATGAAAAGAGTCTTCTTAATATGCTTATGATAAGTATTTGCACTATTTTAGAAAGCTATTGTCATTCCACTCAGACACTTATTAAATAACTTTTTAGAACTTGAACATTTACTGCTCATTTTATATGTATAATAAATCAATCAGATTTAACAAAGGAAAGAACCTGATTTGCCCACAGCCCTGTCTGAGCGCAGAGGTGCCATTTTGCAATCTAATGAAGCTTTCAGTTAAAGAAATGAAAGGGGGGGGGAGACTTCGATGCCTAATAAAAATGATTCAGCATCCTCATAACTTTGACAAGTAGTGTGACTTATAAACCTTCCAGTAGAGCAGTATAAGAATAGAGTAAGAACTTACAAGTCTAGAACCACAGACGATACCTACCAACAATCATGCATCCTCCACAAATATGAAAGAGCTTTGGGAAAGTAAAGGGCCCTAAGCAAAACAAGGCATATAAACAGAATATAGTGCCATGAAGAAAACCCATGCCACGGTTTTGGACTCATGGCAAGATAACATATCCGCCTGTACTCAACTTTCAGTAATTATGCTTGTCCAAGTTATTAAGAAGGTTGCAGACTTTTTAGGAAAGAGACTACCTTTCTGATTTTTTATACGCCTCGCACAGAAATGGGATACTGCTTCATGAAATGGGGCTTATTTGCTATCAATAATACATTCTGTAAGGAATTACACATTTTGAAAGTGACGCTTAGCTCAGGAGGCATGAGTAAATACAGTCCCAACCTCCTTTGGTGGCAAACAGAGCCCCAGTCGAGTAATGAATAGCCACTCTTCAACTCCATAAAATCAAATGCAAGACCTACATAGGTGGAGTTCACCACAGGAAAAGGGTTTCTAGACTTGATAGTGTAGCCTCTCATTGCCTGTCTTGGCACTTGTGATTTGGCACTTACATTCAAGTGCCTGACAGGTTAGCTTAGTTACTGTTTGGGGTTTCTCTGCTTTGGCCTCACATAGGCTTAACAGACAGCAGACTTTCAGGGCTACCGAGCACCCTGTCTGTCTCTAATATGGTAACAATTTCTTCTTACATACTACTCAATTCTCTACTGTTTCTAAAAATTGTATTGTTTTTCCTTTTATTTTCCTGGTGCTTCATTGTTAATCAGTAGAATTTAAACAGGGATTTTTGTATATATAAAGAGTTCCTTAACATCTTTATAAATCATCCATACTTCACAGTCTGAGGTTATTACCAGCTGGGTATCTGTCGAGGCCTGTCTGAAGAGACTATCTGTGACTTTGATGTATTTTTCCTGTGCTGCTAACAAATGGGTCACAGCCCAGTTATGTGATTATACAACTTGTTTACAACTTCTGCCATACTGAAGATGTACAGAATATTTCTTGGCAGGAGTCAAGACGTGCATCTTGCATGATATAAGACGTTCTGCCTCTCTCCCTTCCATCCCTCTATGTACACAAGGAATCTCAGACAGACAGAACTTCCTTGCTGTCATATTTGAGAATGGTGGGGCTGAGTCTCACAGACAGAAAGTCTCTTAATCTTTAATATGCTTTCAAGCTTAACAACAAAAAAGGATTAAAATTGTACTGTGTGAAGGCTTCTGTGTTATGAAGTATCATCATCCAAACACTTTAGGTAGTATTCTATAACATAGTCTACCATAAGTTCAATTTTTACTCAATCACTTGAAATGCACTTAGGAAAATTGCTCTTTTGCTGTTTTCACAACAGCTCTGGAAGTCAGTCTCTGGTTTAATGACAACTGCTTTAATCACAGTTTAGCTTGTTTCATTTTGACAGCATTGATGTAAGAAATTATTTAGTTTCTGTATGTTAAATATGCTATCATTGCAGCTACCAGAATTTTGTTACTGGTGCACTAAATGCAAACAACAAGGTTTGCATCTCATTAAGGTAATTTGTGTGCACATAATTTTCACTAAACACAGTGAATGAAATCACATATCTTCTCTACCAAAAATGTCATCTGAAATGATCTGTGCCTGTTTTAGTAACGGAAGTTATTTTGCAAGCCCCACTGTATATAATGTGTTTTCTCAAACAGGAGAGCCAAACTGGGAAGCAAACACAGCATCCTCAAGCAGGAATTGCATTAAAAAATATTGTTACACCATTAGGCTGAACAACCCTCCTCTCATTTGCCATGAATTGCTGCATTCTGCTCTGAGTTCAGATTCTGCAGGGTATGCAAGGAGGAAAGGATGTTTGTTCCTACATAGTGAGCAAGGGGATGGGGAATTCTGTCACTAATTTGTTCTGATCCTGGTGCCTCATTAGGGCAGTCTGTAAAAGATGGGAAATGTGTACCATGTCAGTGGATGTGAACTTTCTGCATGGAGCTGTTAACACAGTAAATAGCTCAGGAGGAGGGAGGGAGACAGCTGGAGTACATTGTGTTTCATAAAGACTATACCGGGACCTTGAATCTTCATTTAACCCATCACTGAGGTGACAAATATCCACCGCTTTGCTGCTGTGTGATGCCGCTGCTGCTTGCCTGTTAATTTATCTGTTTTCAGGCTGTCTAGACATTGTTTGGGTCAAAAAGTGCTGTCTCTCCCCTGCCGTGGGATTTGCCTGCTCAGCTCTTGCTGCAGGCTTCTGTGCCAAACGGGCTTTGCAGAAGAATGCTCCCTCTGTCTGGATGGCTTATTAAACAGGATGCCAAATATATGGAGAGGTTTTCAATCAGGCTAAGGCTTCCTACAGAAAAAGTTTATTTTAACCTCTTCTCTCTAAAAATACACTATCGGGGATAAATAATTCAAATACTTCGGGTTGTTTCCCCTTATAATTAAAAATCTGCCTAAAAGGGTACTTGAAATGTTCTCTTACAAGGTTCAAGTAGGCTTTGGATGATCCAATCCCAGACTAAACTAAATGCCAAAGTGGGGCCCATGCTGTGCCTTCACTGGGGCAGTTCTGTGCCCAGCACAATGGAGACATTGGTGCTTATCAGAACCCCTTGCTGTTGCTGCTAAATAAGTGTTAGAAAATACTTTTACAATTGTGCTTCAAGTTAAGTAAAACTACTAATGAATACCTTTGCCATATGTTTCTTGCGAACACTTGTAAAGATCTCGCCTTTTGGGGCACTCAACTGCAGGGATGTTTTTAATGGGAAAAAGTCATCCAGCTGCCTTGTCCAAACTGTAGCCATGAGATTCTCAGTTTGATTCAGTAGAAGATAACCATAAAAAGTAAAGTAAAATTTCTGTTCATTATAAAATAATGTTGTATTGCATTACATCTTCAATATCCACATTGATTTCCTAATGCATCTTCTTTGATCTTAGCCTGCAGGAATAATGTCCTATCTGTGACTTAATGAAAAATCTCCTTTTTTTCTCCTTTTAATTGACAGAAAAATGGGGTTTGGATTAACTGAAATATTTTTAAAGGATTGCAAAGACTGTGGAAAACAATTGTAGATCTTTGAAGAGGTAGGTCTCCCAAACCAAGGCATGCTACATGCACTGTACGGTGGGAACTGTAGGTCCTATGTTTCATGTTCCCGTTTCATTGTATCAATCAGCCTGACTTTATCTTCCAAGATTTATAGCTTCCTCTCACCATATGTGACTCACCACTTCTTATTGCTCCAATGTAGAGCACAGGACAGTTAGCCCAGCTAAAGGAACTAGAGCAAAAGATGGCAGAGGCATCCGTGTCAAGGCCTAAGGCATGATTCTTATCTGCACATGTTGCTGTGTGTTCAGCACAAATACTTGGAATTTTTCTTCTTTGCCATAAATTCACATTTATGCATAAATATGTCTGATACATGAAAAATTTGAAGAAAAGAAATCCACCCTCACTGGAGAAACAATCCTCCCCACCCTCTCTCTTGGTTCACAGGTCAGCACATGGACAATTGCCTGCTTTCCGCAAAGGGCCTGGAGATCCCTTCTGAGCTGGTGAAATTTTGTGATAGGTCCCACAAAGAGGTGTTATTGCTAAAGATGAACCTTACAGCTGATTTTTTTGGAGGATGGGTCTCAGTTTTCTCACATCTGTTAACTATATCCAGTTATTTGCTGAATAGCACTGTGAGCAATTCTTCGCTGGCTATTCTCTTACTGGAAGAGAGCTCATGACCCTGAAATAGACACCCAGACGAGGTGGAACTCGTACAGACCAGATTGACTTCAGCAAGGTTCTACTTGAACCCTGGCTCTAGGCCACCTGGAGCACACCCAAGAACCAGGCCCTCGGATGACCAGGGTTCAGGCAAGTGTGCCCAGACAACAGCAATTAACTCTTTGAACCCAACTCTGAGAAATTTCTGCTCTAGGCTTTTGTGCTTTACTGGCTGGGCAGTGATTTGTGCCTTTTAAGCAGTTTGCTAGCCAGGCTACTGAAAAGAGAATGGAAGCAGCGTGTGTTCAGATGAACAGAAATTCCCGACAGCGGTCACCCAGGCTGGCTTTAAGTCACTCTCACTGCAACATTCTCAGGCTTCACATCTTTTCTCACAAAGCAAGGGCTACAAAGAATCTTTGTTAAAATTGTCTTCTCCTTCTACATTGGAATTTAAAACAAAATGTCATGGAAATGTAAGTTAACTCTTACTATTACAGAGCCTAAATTTTAGGCTAAGTTAGATCTGAAAGGGTTTCTTTATTAGTTTTTTTTCCATCACCAATGCTGTATTTTTCATAGGTTTTCTGAAATAGCTACAATCTATGTAGTAATTTTACAGAGATGACTTTCCAGAATACAGACTGTACAGAGGGTTATTTTCTCTGATTTACTTGTAGATCTACAGGTACAAGACTTTTCCACTATCCTGAATGAATATTTTCCAAAAAGCAAGCTTGCCCATATCTTCAAAATAATGGTATGAGGCTGTTATTCACAGGACTTCAAAGCTTCTTGTGCAACTCCAGAGTTGAGGACAGCAACTGAGTAGTATCTTCAACTGAGGCAGGGAAGGAGGTGAGGTTTAAGGACCGGAAACTGTGGGAAGTGGGAGGGATGCTCAGAAAAATTAGATGTTTTCAACCCACCAAGGTTGCTAACCTTCTACTGTATCACTTACAAGTCTGCTAGGGGCATCTACCAAAATCCTCTTCCTAACTGTATTGCAAATCTCTTCCTTCTCTTTCTCTTTACTACACAGGCTGAAATGTGCCTCTGGCATTGTCTGAAACTGAGGAGGACTCCATGGCTCAGCAGTAACTTGGGAATCACCTGGCTAGGCCACTGTTGGCTTATTTTCTTGCTGGATATCTCTTGCTATGCTCGCGGCTGATCTACTGCAGTCATGATTTTAATGACCTTCTTTGCTCTAAATCAGATACTAAGGGCAAAGGAGTATATTTCACTTCTCCAATTTGTAATTAGCAAACAGCAAAACTAAGCCAGGCAGTGTTTTTCGGTTGCCTTGGCAGATACTGGGAGGTTCAGCCCTGTTCACTTATAAGGGCATCCAGCTGAACGCTGGCCCCTGAGGGCACCCCAGTTCTGCCGGGTATCTGCAGGGTGGTTTTGGGGCATTGTCCCTCTGCATGAGGAAGCAGGCCAGAAGTCAGAGAGCAGACAAGGAGCTGGAAGAAGTAGGTTCAGTTCCTTGGTCTGCCAGGGACTTCCCGCATGACTGTCAGCCAGATACTTAATCCTGATGTGTTCCAATTCTCTGTCTCTAAACCCGGGCAAACAATGCTGGGTTACATGCAATAAAGCATGACGTTCTTATAAAGGCTAACTGCAAGTGCCTCCTGCTACTCTGCTGTGATGCCTTGGGCAATTCAGGCAACATTCCCTAACTCATTCAGCCTCACAAGGTGGCTCTCACTTGGTCTAAATTGAACAAAACTAGATGTGGACTCATCACCCCTTGCTTTAGGTGCATTTAAACACATACAGGATATTTCCAGTAGGTCAGTGGGACAGTTTTCTGTTTGATAGGTACATTATGTTGCTTTTTAAGAATAAAATACCTATTGATGGCACCCAAGAAGTTACTCTTCCCTTATCTCAACAGTCCCAGGCAGTAAGTTTAGAGCCGTAGAAACTGCTGATCCCAGCTCAGCAGATGGTTTGGTTTAATTTATCTTGTCCTGTTTTATCTGCTCAGGTTCCCTGTAGTTTGCTGTCTAGCACGTGCTCATAGAGAGCTTACTCACTGTAGGGGGGTAGGTAGCCTTGATGCCAAACAGCAATCACGAAGACAGCATCTTTCATCTTTGTTGAAGAAAGACGGCCTTTCAGCCCTCTTCTTGCTTGGCATCTCAAAAAAGTAATAGTGCCATGGTAGCCTTTACACCTGAGAGGACATGGTAAGTTAACAGTTCTGTCAGATCTTGGTGCAAGTTTGGGAAAGTGGAAATACACAGTAGGGAATGTTTGATTCTCTATCCACTATTTGAAGTTGATAGAACAAAAAAGGCATGTGCAAAGATGCAAATATTCCATGGCACTGGTAAGAGCCTCGTCCTCATTTGAAGTTTGCTATGTACCCTTTTGTTATTCTACTGGTCTTTCATAGATTGCAGCACCCTTTTGTAAGTTTTAATTCCTTTTTCACTTTTTGAGATGAGGTTTCTTTATGACAAGACAGGAACTCAAGTGAAATACGAATTCAAGTGTTTTTTACTATCAGATGTGCCCTTATTGCAGTCCATGGCCTCAGTCTCATATAAACAGGTGTTTGGCTTATAACCCTGTGATGGCAAAATAACAAACTGGAGTTCAAAGTTGCTATTTCTCTTAGCTGCTGAAATCCATTTATAGTTCAGCCCACTTCTGTTCCTGTTGGAGTTTTTGCTCCATAAACTCTGTGTCTGCCTGGCTGAAAAGTCAACAGTTACTGCACTTTCATTTCCTCCTGTGAGGGTGAATCATAACCAAACGAGGGCTGTAAGACCAAAAACAAAAGGAGAGGGAAGTAATGTGGTGGATCAGCTTCTCCAGGCTGTGTGAGCTCCACAGGGTGCCCTTTACAAATGTGGTTCATGAACTGAACCTGAAATAGTTTCGTTCACGACGGTTGAAGTAAACTGACCCTGGAAGGTTTGCTTCGTGATTCCAGTCAAATGAACTCAAGCTCAAGGAGAGCAACCTCACAGCACTGCCCTCCCTGCGCCTTGAAAGTACCCTTTTGTACTCACCTACAGCAGCAGCAGCAGATGGGCTTGGTGACCTAGGAGGACCTTACAAGCCTAGCTCTGTGGCCTCTGAACATGCAGACATGTTCAACATGCAGCAAAACAGGAGCCCTGGGCTGGGACCATGATTGCTTGGGCACACTGTGGGGGTTTTTTAATCTCTGTTTTCTGAATCAGCTTCTACACTGAATGAATATATACAGCCCTACTAGCAGCTTTCCCAAAAGGTACCTTTGGAGGGCAAAACTGCCAAAGCAGTGTGGCTTGTGTGACTTTATAATTTCCTTTTAACGTAATTTGTAGCTGTTTACTGCTTATTTTGATAAACGACTTCCCCATGCTAGCAGGGTAGTATTGCTGAAGGGTATCATGCCAAGTAGAGAAGAGGGGAAGACGGAATACATGTTCAAATCAATCAACATATATATCTGTGTGGATGTGTTTAAAGATTGATGTTTGAATGGAAAACATGACTATAAAAAAAAATTCCATTTTCATTAACATTTTCTTGAGAAAAAGGAGTATTTTCTGATCAGCTTCAGAGTCAGAAATAACCCGTAATTTATTTCACTGAGAAATTTCCTTTGCATTCTTTTTTCCCAATGCAATTTAATAAAATTTAGTGATCTGGTATGGGTTTCAAAACAAATGGGTGTGTTCATCTGGGACTATGACATCTCAAACAAAGGTAGCCCATGAAAGTATGAAATCATCAAATTGCAAGGTGTTGTGGGGGATTGTTCAACTGGACACACTGATGAAAATGCCAAACAAAATACTTCATCCAAAGACAGTAGGCATCGCTCATGTGTTTTCCCTTACTCCAGTGCAAAACGGAAGCGATGTAACTGTACTGCAAGCCAGTCCAGAAACAATTTTTACTAAGAGACATTCAGTCTCATATTTTGGACCTTCAGGAGATGCCACCTTACTTGAACTTGCAGTTTCTCTGTATTTTCTACTGTAAGTTATTCATGGCAGACATACTCACTAAATGGAGGTATCAAAAATTTGGCAGATGTTTGGGAAAAGATGTTCTTCAGTTTGTTGAGTTTTGCTCATATTTGAGCCCTTTTTTGTCCTCTGTGGCTTGGTCCAATGCCCATCAGTGTTCACGGAAAACTCCAGTTGAACTGGATGAGTTTTGCAGATCCGGTTCTGTAATGTGACAAGTTTCTTCCATTCATGCTAGAAAGAATGGAAAATGCTAAACAAACTGCAGGAGGTGGGTGACCCTTGTCTGTGCCAGGTCTCTAAATTCTGTCTTTGGATATTGAAAGACAAGATAGAAAAGCCCATTTCCCTGCAGTGGCTGAATTCTGACCTGAACCAGGTCTTAAGCTCATGTAGGCTTTTGAAAAACTGACATTTTTCTCTATGAATCACACACAGAATTTGCATCTTATGTCACACACACACAGTGAATAGTGGAAAGAATATGACTCAGTTATATTCTTTTTATGAATTGAACTCTAAGACAAGATGTTTTGCATTGTTTTGTTGAGTATTCTCTGTTCTCCTCCTTTTTATCTCCTCCAATACCCACCTACTCATAGACACACACACTTGCTACCCCTTACCATACCACACACTAACACCCCTCCTTTGCTTTGACCCTTCCACTGGAAGCTGTTTACTGCTACCTATTCCCTTCAGTGACAAGTCACTGCTGTTACTACTGTATAGTTATTATTATTTTTGTGCCAGTCACTCATCTGGACAGGAAAGCTTTAAGAACCTTAATTACTTTGTGGCCAGACATGGAGCTGTATTTCCAAAAGTAGCTTTTCTTTTTTGGATCAAGTTCATTTCCTACAGTGTCTGGTTTTATGAGTTTGCTGAAAGCTTTCAGGTTCTCAGGAACCCCCCCTATTTTCTTCTCAGACACACACACACACAAATAAATATACAGAGAGTTGAAAATCTGGAACAATTAAATTGTTTCAACCTCCTGTCAATCACCTACATGGAGTCATCTGCAGTTTCTCTAAAACAGTCTTTGTGATTATTGTAAGTTATAGTTCAGGACCCTTCCAGCTGAAATATGTTCTATTGAAAATATCACTGTTATTCTTGAAATGTAATTTCTGGCAGTCACACCAACTATGTTAATTTTTGTATTTTTAAGAGAAGTGCAGCAGAACTGGCAGAGAGATAGTGAGTAATTCCCTTGAAGCTATGTCCCCACTGATTTGATTTTTTCTTGACAGCTTATCCATCATGCTATATGCTTATTTAGACAAATAAATAAGAGGGCTGTTATCTGCCAGCCTGGCCTGAGGGCTTTTAGCAACACCAGAAAGTCTGCCGGCTTTCCTTTCAACATTCAACAAGACGATTAGGGAATCGCATTATGGTAAACGTGGATTCTGTGCGCTTGAGTGGGAAAAGAAGAGCTGATTTGAAACTTGTAAATCCATGAGAAGTCCAGTGTTGATTGCACAGTAACATACATCTGACCTGGAATTAAAAGAAAGACCCTCTGAGCACGGATCAGAGAGGTGGCTTACGAAAAATGTGGCCCTAATTCTGTGTGGTGAACAGATCAGTTCTGGGATTTATTGCTAACACTGGGACATATATTTTGATAAAACATCACTCTCTGAAGAAAACATATTTGGGTCAACTGAAACACTCTATGAATTCATGTTCAACTTAACAAGTTGTTTCATTCTTAAAATTTAAGCAAGTAAAAATGTTCCCTTTCAACATTTTTACATGAAACACTACACCTCTCAGAAAGACACCTGGTTTTATTTTTTAAATACTTACATGTGAAGTGAAACCTTTTACTTCAAGCTAAGTGACATATTTTACTCATCTGGAATGATTCATTTCGTTTCGTTAAAAGAAAGGGGGAAAGGGAGGGATGACACGACACGGGAGACAGAATGTTTCCTTTTGAATCTACCCTACAATGTTTTCAGTACAATTTTGCAAATAACTCCTTCCCGTTCATGAGAAAGCCTTAGTGCATCCCCAGAAACAACCGTTCCTCCACATGGTCTCCACCTGCTCTCTAAGGGAAATTTTCTTTTTCTCTTGCAGTGAGAATAAACCAGCTCTGCACCACTCCTAGCTGCTGGTAACTCCAGGGCAGAACGAGGGCTGAAATTAACCTGCTCGATCTTATGTTGTTCGACATGCTCTCTGATCTTAGACAGCCTTGGAGCTTCTCACAGTCAGGTAAGCTAGGGGTAAAATTACAAGCAGAAATTTGGTCTGTCCTGAAACTGCAGACTGGATTTTTAGAAGTTAGGCAAATAAATTCATGCAGCACTGTATGTCTGTTTGCAAAGGGAAATTCTAGAGAAGTTGAATTGACATTATAATTAATATGAAAGTTGTATAAACGTTTGAGTCTAGCTGCTTTGGTCCATATTGTATGCAAGCAACTCCCGTGTATGTGCAAAGAAGGCCTCTATATTCTAGATTTTACTGCACAATCTACCCTGGAGGTTTTGATAATATGGGATAACGGGATACCTGTGACTTAGGCAGGAAATCAGCTCTGAGGCACAGCCCTGGTATCTATGTGAAACTGTACATCTTCACCCAGGCAAACATAAGATAAGTTCCAAGTTGAAATAAAGCATGGAGCTGTGTCTATATTCATATGGGTGTCTGGAGAAGACCTGATATCATCCAACCTGATGAAACATTGCCACCAATTTCATAAGGCTATGATAAATAGTAACTTTCCAAAGATGACTTCATTTCTCACTGAACTGGGTTGGAAAGCTAGAAAAAACAGCTTATAAGAGAGAATGGCCTCATCAAAATGAAGACCTCCCCAAGTTCAAAGTCTTGAAGGAGTAACAAATTGTACCTTCTCTTAGCTTTTTTTAATACATTCATTTCATTAGGGAAAGTTTAAAGTGACAGCTTTTAAAAAACACTTTCCATTCTTTGCCTGTTCTCTCTTTCAACAACAAAATCACAACCCAATTAATGAACTGTACTGCTTACAATAAAGACTAATGATCCTCCACTGGCCCCCACCTCCATTAGCAGCTTCAGAATCCCACCAGAATCCCAATTAACACATTGATTTGCTTAAAAGAAAAATAGTGATCTTTGGGTGTCCATTCCACCAGCTGTGTGTTCCATCACCCAGTCTCCAGCAAGTCCATTGATTTCCTTAAAATAAAAACAGCAAATGTCCATTAATTCCCCTCCCCTAACTGCAGGGTCCCACTCTGGTTCTCCTTTTTGCCAGAATTCACTAGGATATTTTATCCGAGAAGCTTGAAGACTAATATGCCATATTTCTCTCCTGCTGACCCACCGGTTCATCAAACTGATTTCAACTGACTGCCAGTGTGGGACTGGAGGAAAATGCTCAGTGAGGATGTTAGCTGCACGCTGCCAGTTCCAACTTGGTGAAGCATCCAGCTACACTGGGTAAAGAAAAGGGTCATGAAAGCCTGTATGTTAAGGTTGTGTCCTCTACAATCACACTCTGATAATTAGACTTTGTAATGAGGGAGCCCTCATTATCAGAAGCTATACAAGGAGTCTGCAAATGTTATTCTTGAGGCTGGCTGGAGGTCAGGAGGGAGCACATCCACAATGCTGACTTGCCCTGAGGCCCAGCAGAAGAGCGGCAGTTCTTGTGTGCCCAAGGGGGACTGCTTAGGGATTCCTTGTGAGAGAAAACAGCAGAAGTTTGATGTCCAAGAAGTTTCCTGTTTGAGAGTACTCATCATGCTGTGCAATACACCGCAGATAGAGGTCATAAATAATTAGGAATGAGTGACCCAATTCAGATAATAGAACAACCTGCCTGTAAGCTCTTTCAAGCATTCGCCTTCTTCCTGGGCTGCACAGCGTTAGAAACCTCTTCAGGACGTGCATGAAACAATAATGTGGATGGCTTTTTGAGTAAACGACACCAGGCGTCTTTTGAGGTTTCATCACAGACTTCACAGATGGAAAATACCAACTTCCGCCGGCCACCTCTGTACCCGTTTTTCACAGGCAGGCTCCAGCGACAGAAGCTTGCTCTCCGATTGCTAACGCCAATACCCACAAGACTCCTGTAGTAAAAAGTGCAATAAAAACCACTGTGAAATAATAACCAAGTGATAAAATTACAAGTAGGAACACATAAAAAAAATCACATGCACTGCAGGAACAATGATAAAAGCCTGCCTCTCAACCTGTCTAATCTCACACGCAAACCACACCCTTGGGTATTGCCAACCAGCTGAAAGCAAGAGTAGGAGCACAGTAAATGAAACCACATGAATGTGTGATGTGTAGCAAGCATTCTGAATCCATATTATAGTGTTTTTCTTTTACTGCTTATACAAGATTTCTTGGGAAGGTTGAGAAGGATTTGAGAAGAAGTCAATGGGACCTATACAGACATCTCAGGGTATTCCACAAAATAGGCTTAACATACTATAGAGTTATTACCAATAGGTGCATTGTACCAGATTACTTGTGCAAGAGAATACGCTTTTTCTTTTAGGAAGCACTAGGCTGTACCTTTTTGACATACCCTTCAGGAGGCAGCTGCTGTGAAGGGGAGAAAACAGAAACCATAGGAAGAGCCTACTTAACAGGTCCAAGAAATAAATAAAATAGTGATGGACACAAAACACGTCCAATGGATTTTATTGTAAAATAAATTTTCCTCTTGCTTTTCTTGCTGACTGCCCGACAGAAATTAAGATCTATGTTAATTTTCAATCTGAGTTGAGTCAATCTTAGCATCTTCCTTTACATGTCCTATGTCAGTATAACAGGTTAAGACATAAACCATCCAGCAGTAATATCTTACTCTTAGTGAAGTCACCAACACGTTTGCTAATGTCTTAGACAAAGTCAGGCTTTCACTAGCTTTGTACTCCAGTCTTCCTGAATGCAAATTCCTTTCAAGGTGATTTGAATAATGTTCACCTTCAGTTTTTACAGAGAGAGCACACTGGGGCAGGCCAAATCCTGTGTGGTTATTGAGTTCAAAACAAATACTTGCATCAATTTTATTTTGGTTTTGTGGTCTTTTTCCCCCCCTTTCTTAGCATTTACTGGACTTAACCTGGCTGCATTCATCTTTTCAATTAGAGAGATCATTCTACATACTGAACAAGACTAACGTGCTGCAACTTGAAAATCTGTGCAGCTTTTAGATTCTCTACTGGATGCCAGCACACTACTAGAGATTTGGAGATAACGACAGGGCATTAGACAGCCTCTAAATCACGGCAATTATTTTCAATGAGAATAAAATGAAGATAAAGCCGAAAATAGCATTGCACTTCCAAAAGAGTGATTACAGGGCCTAAAACCTGGGCAGCAAGGTAAATGTATTTTAGCAATATGCAAACTGAATGCTAAGCAAAGCCTTGCATTTGTCATCATTGCAGCCAAGCCCAAAACCAAGCACCCATGGCATGCACATTTTGAAACTCATTGTGTTAGGGGATTAGTGGGAAGGGTATGATCCCAACCACACTAAACCAAATGCAGCATTTTCTTGCTTGATGGATGACAGTGCAGCTTCTGCTTTCTGCATTCTTCTGTACATCTTCATCTAAAGCCTACTTATTCACCAAAGTGCCAACTTCAGTTATGAAGGCCTAGCCTAACTCAGAGTTTCCCAGTATACCTGGATCCGTGCCTGTTTCCTTCTCAATCCTTTTCTCCTTCTTTAACACTCAAAAATTATTGCCAAGTGATCAGCATTTACAGTAAGAAAATGGTTGGGTTAAACAATTCAAGTTTTTATTCTGTTCCAAAACATGCGATCATTTGCAGAGCTTAAAGAGAATTACAAACACTAATTGAGTCTGACAGTGGCATGTGTGATGGCAGATAAGGAATATTAAAGCCATTTCACTGATAGGTAAACAAAAGTAGGTAAAAGCAATATAATTTCCTTGAGCTCACTCAGAAAATGTGTTATGAGGGTGGGATGAAAACTCAACATTTCTGACTGTCTCGTATCACGTCCTATGTAAGTGAAAAGCTCTCCATGATATTGCAATCTGTGGTTATTAATTTCTGTAGTCTAAAGACTTGGGATCCTGTTTCCAAAATAACATCTGCTAAAATACACAGGCTAATAGATACATCTGCATTCTCAAGGAATAATGTAGCTCCACATTCGGATTTCCACATGCAAATCTTGAATTAGTCTTCTAACAAGTTCATTATGTGAATGATGTCTAATTTGCACATGCTGTTTTGGCAAATGTCTGTGCAATTTTCAACAAGCAGACCTGCATGCCTGCCCTTTGGAAACTGAAGCTCTTTAGAAACCCTTCATGTAAAATTCCCTATTTTTCTTTTATTGAATTAAGCTGATGTGAGAACTGTGAGCTTTTTTATTATTATTATCATTTAAAGGGAACCAATAGAGAATATTACAAACGACACACTTAAAAATGAGTTAAGAGTATGATTGACTTTGAAATCACTTTAGTCTTCTAGTTTTTAAAGAGGTTTATTCTGATTAACTGACCTGAATGTTAACAGAACTGGAATTTTAATTTGTATTCAGACTGTAAGAATATCATCCACTCAGAGGAGACAGTGTTGTTTAATTAGGTCTAGTAGTTAGCTCAGAAGAAAGTAAATGTACTGTTAGAGGTTTAGAAGACTCCTACAGGCTCCTGGGGTTTGCAAGAATTTGGAGAAGCTTAAAAATAAGAAGTCAGTAGTTTTAGGAATAAGAAATGAGTGCTTAGAAGGTATCAGAAAGGTTCTGCAATGTCTGTAGTCAGCGCCTTTTAATTTTACGCTTTCCATTAGCATAATGACTTTGGAAAAGTTTAAGATTTTGCAGTCCAATAAATAAAGTAAATCATATATAAGTAAGGTCCAGTTTCTGTGATTTAAAAAAAAAGCCCTCAAATATGATGATAAACGTGATTTCTATGGCATTTTCCACAGGATTCTTTGTGTTTCATTTATAATGCGAATGAGCTGTGAAAACTAGAAGTAACATATACAACACAGACAACAGCCATTAATAGCAAAAGGATACTATCTTTACAGCTATAGTTTGAATCTTTGCAGTTTTCTCTATAGTTGATAAAATAAATTATATCTATTCTTTCAAATTATCATGCCCACATAGTTTAATACATTGTTGAGACTGCTTCTCTGTTTTTTCAATTTATTGTTATTTTGGGGCATTTCATTTTAATTGAAAGAAATGCTGCATGCTAGACTGACATATTTTTTTGTGAAATGACAGGGCAAGCACAAAGACATACAGAGTTGGCAAAATGAGATAGAAAAGGAGAACTATTCTCTAAAGTTATAAATGTGAAAATTGATTCAAGAACACTAGCTGTTTTCAATTTTTTATTACGACGTATTTTAAGGACACCCATGTTCTTACAAACTGGAGTTTATATTCTGATATGAAAATATAATTAACACTTAAATTGACACTTTATGTCCTGTGGAGTGAAATTTTTCTGCACTCAAATGCAAGCCATTTGTAAAAACCATGGTGGCAGTAAAACATCTAAATATCTAAAATTGGGGTGTCCTCCTTCAGGAGTTCCTGGCATGGAAGACATTTGGTTTGTCTAAGTAGCTCAGTTTGGGCCTGCCTGCACCTGAAGGAGCAGGAAGGGTTTGTTGGATGGAGCTGACTGGGAGCTCCAGGGGTCACCAAAGAAAGGGTTTGCATGTCACCCTGCAGCAAGTCATCTGCAGAGGCTTTTTAAGCATCTTTTAAGCATAAGGCACTTTAGGGACATTTTTGCATGTTTAGTTTGTGTGGCTTTCCAAATACATTGCAAGAAGAAGTACTTTGGTAAAGCCTTTTGAGCATCTGGTTGTCCACTGGACTTCCATGTCACATCAAAAGGGTATTTGGAAAGAGTCATATTCTCAAATTCCCAATTCCCTTTTATTCTCTTTGTTCCTGCATATTCCCTGTGATTTGTTTTAGTGGCTGGCTTATAGGAAAGCCTGTGCTGCAGGAGATATTTGCTAGACCAGAGGCTCTTTCTCAAACTGCATGAAATAAATGGAAAAAGTCCCTGTAGCAAAGAAGCACAAAAAAGCCTCCAAACGCAGCTGTCATTGTTATTACAGCAATGTTGAGGAGCTCAGCTAGCTGAGGTCACAAGTTAAGATACATTTCTATAATCCACATAGCAAACACCCCGCTCAGCCATACCTGAATTCTCTATATGGAGTGTGTGCAGAGAGGGCAGGGGCTACAGCACAGCATATCTGCCGCAACAGTAATTTTCCAAAGCCAACACGAAATGTCTCTTTAAGAGCTAGAAAGGTCCGGAAGAGAAAAGGTGTTCTTGCTGTTTCTTGGAAAGATAACCATAGAATCACAGAATATGGATTGCATTGTCATTACATGCTAACATTGAAAGCTTCATTGTCAAAATCCATAAACAGAATGTTAAAACAAATTACACTATGGGGCTTTCTAGATTCAGTTGTGTATGATTGTACAGTAGCTTTATCTTAATACCTCTGCTTAGGCAGTAGTGAAATGATGCACCGTTTCCATCAAAGTAACAAAAAAACCTCATTTTGCTCAATAGAGCAAAGAAGGAAATCAGAAGTCATTGTTCCCTGGTGCAACAAATTTCTACCAACTTAATGCAGATGAAAAACATAGGTTGAGAAGGATGACCAAGACTACCAAGGATGGACTGCATCCCACACATTCAGAAGCAGGAAATTAACTGATAACATTTCACACAACCACAGTATGTGCTGTGCTGGAATAGTGCTTAGCCACCATCTTCATTTCCCACATGTTTCAATGTGTTGCTGCTAAATCCTTCCCTTCTTTGCCATGTCATGACAATAATCTGGTCAAAGCTTATGAGATATTCTGGCCTCATTGCACTGGAAAGTCACTTCAAATGAGTAGGTTACTGGTAGCACAAGGGAAGTGCAGCTAAATGCTGGGCTGTGGAAACACTGGGCAAAGTTACCAGAAACATTTCCTTCAGGATTACTCCTCCGGGAAGCTGAGGAGTTATAACATGTGGCTGCTGTTTCTTTGTGTAAAGCATCTCAAACATGGACAATTTTTCAACAAAATATCACAAACAGGAGACCTACATGGATGACATTCTGCTCTCTAGCTTTTATTGGCTTTTATTGGCCCATGTACAGAGAAGAAATCACTGCTCTTCTTGTTTGTGCTGACAAGCAGCACAAGAGGATGCAGGAATACGTTGATCAGGAACACAACCTAGTAGGTCCAGTTTTGGAATCTTTCCAAAAAATAGAGACAAAATCCCAGGAAAGGGGCAACGAGAACTCTCTGAAATTCAGATACTGTGAGTGAGAAGAAAAGATCGAAAGAAGTGGATTGGTTTTCCGGGGGAAAAAAGATTAAGGAAGAGCATGATAATAGCCTAGTACTGTGGAGACAGTTGACCTAAAGAGGGTGATGGTTAGTTATTGCCCTTCCCTACTGGAGGCAGGACATCAGCTTAAGAAGAAATCAGCTAAATTTGCAGAAAAAAAATTATTTAGATTGGGTATTAGGAAAAGCTTTCTGCTTATTAGGAGAGTTAGTTACTGGAACAGACTCTCTAGGTTAGTTTTATATCTCGTTCTCTGAAAGGTTAAGAGCGTTGCACAAAGAAGCCAGTAGTACACCAGGGACAGAAGTGACTTAGACTGCACAGCACAAGAAGACGGTGCAAAGTTTGTTCCTGTCCATCTTTGGGCTCCCCTTATCAGAAGAAATGGAGATAGGCTGGCCTAGGGAAGGTACATATAGCTATTCAAACATGCCATTAACCTCAGCTAGTTTTGTTGAAACTTACTGTATTTCAGACAAAAATGGGGGGCTATGGGAAAAGTTCAATTTCTAGAACGAATTATTTAAATTTAAATTTCTTTCTAGTAAATCATGTATTTTCCTATGTCTTTTCAGAAGTCTGCATCCAAACCTGAGTAGAAGTTATATTTACCCATAGTTTCCAGGGAATTTCAGGATTTTAGATCCTTATTCTTGTTTGGAAAAGAAGCAAACCTCAGAAGCGCTAAGTCGTTTGTATTTTGGAACGGCTCTACTCTCCACAACACTTGTGTGATCTCTGGCCTCTGGCAACCGGCAGAACTCCTCAGGGTGCCCAGGGGAAGTACGGGAAACTGAACTGCTCAGAGCTTCCAGAGATTTGTGGGCAGGATTTGGCTTCCTGTGCTGCTGCCTTGACCTCAGCATCACCGATGCCATGTCCAGAGGACCTGTGGAAGATGGCCTGCGAACATCTTCTGCAGTTCCCATTTCCTCTCCCCTGGTTTGACAAAAGCTTTCATTGTCCCTGTAGATTTTGCGAGACTCCTTATTTCATTTAGGGGGCATTGAGAGAAAGGGTTGAGCATCTCAGAGGATTCTGTGACTGAATCATGGTTAAAGTTCAAACAAACTACTTGGTGCACTGGAATGGCCAGACAGCTTCAGGGACCGCAGCTGCATTCTTGCAAGTCCTGCAGCATGAGACCTTAGCGGGCAAAGTCAACGTGTTCCTGAGCCGACTGACATTATGGTGTTTAAGTAGATTCCTCCAGAGCAAGCCCAGACCGGAGAGGTTCGTTTAAGACATCATCAGCCATCTCCTCATGAAGTAATCAGCTAAAGAAATAAAACTGGGCAGATGAAAACCTGGGAAGGTAATAGAAACTGGGGGAATGGAAGTTGGTGCCTGAAACAATTAAGAGTTCAGAGGTGAGTCAGAGAAAAAACAACTGCTTTTTATTAAAAATTCATTTCAATTTCATGGGCAGACCAGAGAAGTAATTCTAGCACAGTCTGACTTCAGAGAAATGCCTCCCAGATTGCAGGATACGGAACAGCTAAACAGGATCGAAAAGACTCAAGACAGAAGTATTATTGTCAGAGCAAATTTCTACCAGTTAGACGTGCCGTAGCTGACGAACACTAGATATCTGACATGAAATGTCCTTGGTGCAGGGAAATTTACAGGCTCTTCTGAAAAAACTCCTCTCACCAAACTCTCCAAAATCATATCAAGTGTAATATCTCCGGAACCAATGATGCACCGGGTTTGAAGCATTACATCACCGGCACTCGGCTTCATTGGCTGGTCCTACCCTGAGGACAAGACATTCCTTCTTGCACCTTTTCAAAGCTGCTGCTTCTCAGGAATTAACTCTTTGAAAGGTGTCACCTAGGGACAAGTCTACGTTTATGACTGATACATATATACACATATTTAATACAAGAGGTTTTGTTAACCACAGCTTGAAACTCCAAAGGAACAGCCATGTCTCTTCAGTTCAGATTATTTCTCAACCTTCACTGCAGAAAAATGACCTATGTATTTTCTATCCTTCAGGAAAAAAAATCAAGTTGTCAGTGATATTATAAAAAGCAAAACAGGCTCCATGAAGAATCCTGTGCAACCTTGGTAAATAACGAATTTATGAGGGAAAGAGAAGGGCTGCTGCAGTGTAACACACAGTTCCTCTAACTGGTTAATTAGATTAATCGGCAGCACTGCAAAAAGATGCTGCAGATGCAGGTTAGCTCTGTCTTGCTTGAATTTGTATTGCTCTATTTCAGCTTGCATCCAAAAATAGCTGATAGATTGCGATAGTGTTGCAGGAAAAAAGTGGGGTACATCTGTGTGTATGTATTTTGTTCTTTCCCCTTTCCAAATTTCCAGTTTACCTACTAAGTGTGAGAAATCCATTTCATAAGATTAGTGCCCCAAATCAGCTGATGAAGCCCATTGCATTCTAAGTAATTTGGTTATATAACTTTTCCAAAAAAAAAAAAAAAAAAAGAAAGGAAGAAAACCCACAGGGGAAAAAAAAAAAAGCCACACGCAGAAAGATGCAAGGAAGTTTCTGGAAGATCATTTCTTGCCTAACTTTTCTTTTTTTTTTTTTTTTTCCTGAAGAAATGTTGTTCCAGGGAGTGTCTGACTAGTTCTGCAGCTTGGCAAAAAAGCCAGACGTTACCTCATAGCTGCGGCCAGACAGCCCATTTCTATGCCAGGCAACCACTGCAGAAGCACACAGCACAGGGCCCTGCTTGATTAGCACTTCTGCTGTTTCAAGAGTCCTGGAGTGTTTTGTTCAAGGTGGGCTGCTGAGTGGGGACTCGGTGTGCTTTTGTGCAAATGAGCTTGCAGGCAGGGGGAGGCATGTGGGGTGCGGGGAAATTGGGGGAAGGGAGGCAAAGGGACACAATAGGGGAGGTCTGCATTAATATTCTGCATTCATGTTATCTTTGGGAAACAGGATCTGTTTGATCTGACCTGGTCAAAAAAAAATAATAGAAACAGCCCACGAAGTACCACATCCTGAAGGTCAGGGTAAAAGAAAGAGATGGAGAAACAAGGAGCTGTAATGATAGAGCAGGTCAAACTGAATTAAATGTTTAATTGTCTCCCTTGTGCTTCATCAAATGGCTTTCTTTAAAGGAAGAGGGATCTTTTCTTCCAGCAAAAAAATTACCGATTCATCAGCAACTTGGAAGGTGATGAGTGTTTGTAAACATTACAGTCAATATAATTTTCTCATCCTCTCCCTCATTGTTGATTTACCTTGTGTAACTGTGCCATTACCTAGTAAATTCGGCTATATGCCATATACCATAAATGCTGAGGTCCCTACACAGAATTACAGCTGCCCAGTGTACTCTGATGTGCTTTTCAGCAAACTGTACCGTTTGCACAAGAGAAGGGCAAATAGCAGGGCACACAGTGGGCAGAGATGCTTAGCCTTGCGCCACCGCACCTCCTCCTGGCAGTGTCCTAGGGTGACTTCTTCCAACAGCTGAGAAGTGGTTCAGCGCTCTGGAATGGAGACAGTCTGTTCAATGAGCTGGGAAAGTAGATGTTGTGTCCATGTAACAGCCCAAGTTCACATACTTGTGTCCCATATAGCTGTGGGGATGCTGTAGGGCACTGGAGCTTCATGACCCATCCTGATGTGTTGCCTCTATTCTCATAAATGATGGTATAAATTTCTGTTTGGAAGGGCAAAACCACATTTTAAAAATTTTATTTTATTGGGTGACAACTACTAATAAACTCACCCTTCTGTCTAAGAGTACTTCATGATTGTCAGCAAATGTATGGGTTTGGATTATCTTTAGTGGCCAGTTTTCCAGATGAGAATAGTTATAGATAAAGAGGCAAAATTAATTGCCTTTGGTCTCACATAAAATCAGTGGTAGGATCAAACCCTTAACAGCTCTTGACCCCGAGTCTTATATTTGACCCGTAATGCAAGACATGGAGGGAGGCGTGAATCAGTCCTTGTTCAGGACAACTTCTGAAACTTCTTCCAAGCCTTTATTTTGGTTGTGGTGTTTTGGGTTTTTTTTTTGTCTTACAAAGAAAAGCAGATTCCTAGATTTTTAGGAACTTCAGCTGGAAATTGGAAGAGGAATGAGAGGGACTGAAATGTTCTGCTAATGGACTTAGGGTAAAAGTGGGATCCATCTGACTCAGTTAAGACTGAGTCCAGCTGCTGTATTATAAGGTCCAACAAAATGTGTCGACACCAGGGACGGGGAAACCACAATGGGAGCTTTTCCAAGATGTATAAGAGATGTACTCTTGATCTTCCCAGCTTCTTACAAGTGGGCCAAGAAGCTGGGTAATTCAGTCCTCTCTCCAGTTACAGCACTGGACTACAACTTGCTCCAGGCAAGTCCTGCTCAGGATGTCACAGACATCTCCTGGAGGGCTGTGCTCTAGAGGTATCACCTAGGTTGTGTGCTTTCTAGAAAAATCACAAGCTCATTGAGGCCAGAAGAGAAGGAGATGGAGATTCCACCACTACCAGCAGTTCTATCATCACACAGCCAGATGTGCACCTACGGGACTTTGGGTCTGTGTTGTGTACATAGACAAGCTGACAGGTTCAGGTGTGGCCCAGTTTGCAAAACCAGCACTGATTATAGCCAGGAAACTGGAAAAACCCATGAGACAGAGGAAGATGGTGGACACTGGCTGCATTTGGTCTTCTTGGGGATTTCCCAGAGCTCTGTCTTACTGTCTGTCAGGCCATGGCCTGACTCAAAACCCTTTGGCTGCTTGGATGGATGCAGGTAGCATGGCAAAGGTGTTTGTGGGTATCCATATCAGTAGTAATCATAGTATTAAGAGAGCTTTCCGATGGTGCAGGATACAGCTGATTCCCTGGATGCCAAGCAGCCCTGCAGGGCTATGGGGAGGCTCCAGTCACAGCGCTGCAAAAGAGGAAAAGAAGGAAATTGTTTTTCTCTTCCTTTTTGGCAAATAAGAAGTAGGAGCAGTGAGCAGGGCAGACTGCTGGGTGCTGTGAACTGTGCTGGCCCTGTCCCTCTGCATCACTCCCAAACTCTTCTCCAGATCACTAGTACGAATACATTTAAATACCATTTTACAGTCACCGTAGGACCAAATCATTTTGAGGCCAAATTTATTTTTTAGCATAGTTAAGTTAGTGTAGAGTAAATTTCCTCAGACTTTGGCCTGGTGCTTAAAAACACACTAGTAACCCTTGGCAGATGGAAGTGAAGCCTAGGCCACTCCTTTCTCCTCTTTTCCCCCAGTGTGAGGGGATTTGCTATTTCTTACAGTTTCCCATATCAATGATAGAAAAAAGAAAACAAAACAAAAAAAAAGCAGGCATCCCAGTTACCAGGGATGTTCTGAGCATCATTTTGGAAGCTCTGGACTTTGAGCTGTTCATGAATTCCTCAGTTGGCTACTTTAGAAAACCTTGCTCAGGACACCCTGTGTGAGGCTCCTTGCAGGCTAAACACAGGAGGGCATTTCACACCTCATACTGAGTCCATGCTGCAGCATCCTTGCACAGATTTAGTAGAGGAGGTGAGAAGGCATTTGGTCACACCTCCCCATGGGGCACTTGCGAGTGAGTGATCTGCGGTGGCTGGTGTATGGGAAAGGAGAGTCCAAGGCTTTGCTCAAAGCTGTGTCTGCTCCCAGGGGACTACGAGTATTTGAAACAGCTGCAGAGACCTGGCTGGGCAGAAGAACCTCATGAGCTACTGGTCACTCTCCCACTGCAACAGAAACGTATGCTAAGAAAATGTAGTTAAAGCATTGTCAAAAGTATGCAGTGCAAACCTCAAGGATAGTTTCAACCCCAGGCACTAGGTCCATCTTACCAGCCACAACATAGATGGAAGGATGGTTTGTACAATGGTACTGGGAAAAAAATAGTTAAATATATTTATGGGATTCAGTGGAAGAAACATAATAAAAAGTAGAAATTCTTGACTCTAACCAGACCCTCCCTTTCAGACAAATTGGAAGCAGTTGGAGAAGTGGAGACTTACAGTGGATGGACAGAAATAAGAACCAGCCGTGCTCACCCTGATGAGGAATGGCAAAGCCATCAGTCCCAGACGCGGTCAGGAAGAGGTTATATTTGTACAGGGAATGAAAGGAGGAGGATGCTTTTTGTTGTGTCTCAGTGTGGATGCTGAGAGTTTAGCTGTACACGTAGGCAGTGCCCGTTGGGAAATAGGTATGGATGGAGCTGCAGTTGCCTTAGAAGATAACAGAGGTATTAACATTAAAGAGTAGAGATTGTTTTGATTGCTTGGGGAGGAAAAGAAGAGAATGAGAGAAGAGAGCTATTTGAGAAGGAGAAGGATTTATTAGTCTTTGAAAGTGGGGATCTGAGAGAGGCTGGAATGGGGCTACTATGTCATTATGGGCTGCAGTTGGAGATGTTTCAGAGAGTAAACTAGTAATAGAAATATTTTATAGGCCACCTGACCAGAAAGAACAACTGGACTGTGAAATGACTGTGCAAATAAAACAGGCATGTAAAAAGGAGAGAGTGGTAGGAATTGGAGATTTTAACTACCCAGGCATAGACTGGAATACATTAAGGGAAGGAAAATAAGGCTGGAGGTATGTTTGCAGATCAGACGCAGGCCTGCTTTCTAATTCAGTCTGTGCAACCACTGCACAGCTTGGATATTACAAATGGACTGCACGAGGATATGTACAACAGGGGAGAGCCCTGGGGAGGCAGCTTTGACAAGCTCCAAGGGAAAAAAGATTTTGAAGGTGGATTGTGAAGCAAAGGATAAAGAAAAATTAAAAAAAAAAAAAAAAGGGAAAAAGAAAAAATAGTGGTTTTGGTCTGAGTAGCCTTAGAGCTTGAATTTCAAATCTTTGGGTTTTATTGGGCTCACAGTTCCACAGAAGTGATCATTGGTCTGTCTGCAAATGTCAAATCATGCCCCCTAATGAATTAAATCCTGCAAACCCCAGGTTTACCCCAGGTGAAGCTCTGCCTGCCGTTAGTTAGGCCTGGGAAAACAGAGCCTGTAATGAATTTCTGGCCCCACTGACACTAATGGCAAAAGTCAGATTTGATTTAACAAGGCCAAGATTTCTTGCCTGATGCTCATAGTCTGGTTGGGCAGGAGGATGATTAGGACAAGTGGGAGTACAGAGCTGGTTTGAGGAGCCAGGGAGACTGCCCACTGAGAAGGTCTGGGGTTTCATCACCTCCCATACCCACCTCTTAAAGTGTCATTAGAGAGTGAGAGACTCTTCATTAAAGGCAGTGATTGCAGAACACCGAGAGCAAAGCCGATTAGTGCGTGCACCTCCGAGAGCCCAACTGAGAGGATTTGGCAAAGCTTCATTCACCAAAAAATGGCTTGGGCGACCCCGTTCTAGGTGGGGGGCTCTGTACTCCTGGAGATGCAACCATCTCTCTGTGCAAAGATGAACACTGAGTCTGGAGTCAGCCGGTGCCAGGGCTGGTGCCAGGGCTGCTGCCCACAGGCTGCGCTGCTGAAGGGCCTCGCTCCTTCCTAGGAAACTCTGCAGTTACTCTGTGGGGACAGGGGTGCCTCCAAAGCTTTAGTGCTGCAGCCCATGCAACCTTCTGAATGTAGAATTAACTATTGAACTGCTCTGAAAGTGTCTGGCGCTTTTGTTTGTTTATTTGTTTTTCCGTGATATTGGAGATTCCTGCCTTGCTAATTCTTTTTGCTGGCTGATTCAAAGGTGCATTGCCGGCTGCGTAGGAGCATGACTGATTTTTGGTTTTAATCAGGGAAAAATTGATTTCATCTAGGTAGGGTACTGTGTATGTAAATGTGTAAAAGGACAAGGAATAGCTAATTTTCAAACATTGTAGCTGTCATGAATCATACATTGTTTTCTCATAGTCCATATGCTCGATTTCACCTTGTATTTCCTCTCTGATAAAAAAAAAAAAGATAAATAGCATGATAGGTAAATGTAAGAGGTTTTAGGGACTTGCAGATGGCTCTGGAATATCTCCAGGTAAGATATGAATTTTACTACAATTGTAGAGCTACTGCCAAAAAAATCTTTCTCATTTATTTCTTTGTATTTAAAAAAACCCCAAACATGTATACGTGTGTGTTTAGGGGAAGCAGAAGGAAGAGTTTGTAAAGAATGAAAAGAAACTCCAAAGCTTGGATACCAACAGGTGCCAATGAATCACAGCTATTTAGTCACCATTACTGGCTGCATGAATCAATAGCAGGCTCTGACTATTAAATAAAGATTCAGCCTTTGTATAAAATATTACCTGATAACTAACCAGTCTATATTCAGTGAACGTTCCGTGGAAGACTCAGATTGAGATCTCCTAAGAGAGAGAGCTCTGTATACAATCATTTAGCAAGAGAAGCAAAAGATGAATTTTAAGAGGCTTTACAAAAAAATAATAAATAAATTGCTATTATTATAAACATAATTTTTAATTGAATGAGAATGAGCACTCCAGTAAAATTATTTGGCCAGAAAGGTAACTGTATTTGCGTTGCAAATGGTTGCTTAGCAAAAAGATAAGAACTGTGACAGGGGCCCAAACTCCCAAGGAAGCTGCGGGTTGTGAGTGATTTGGGTTGCAGGGGGAAGCAGACCTGGGGCCGTGTGCTGGGTCTGCACACGGAAACCCCATCCTGTGTGAAGCCCCCCCGGCTTCAGCGCCGCTCTGAGGAACAGCAGCCATCAGTGCAAAAGCAACGATTTGCAAACAGTGTGGGTTCGTATTTGTGCACAGCAATGGATGCTGCTGCTGCCCAGAGCCCCGGACACATCTCTTGAGACTACAAATGCCCCTCCACTCCTTTCTTGTCTCCCCCAGACTTTTCAATCTGGCAGACAAAAGTGTCATTGTCCCCCCCATAATGACTGAAAATAGTGACAATTCAAACAGGTTTTGTTTCAGTTGGTAATATTTTTTGGAGAGGTGCATTTGTTCATTAAAACTGAGATTTTTTTGAGAAGGACAAACATGATCTGTCAGAATTGTCTCTGAGTTGCTAATGCCTTTTTCCACCTCCTTCTCCTTTAACGTTTGGTAGAGAGTTTTCATCCATTCTCAATAAAGACTACTCATTAAATGAATCTTCTAGCACAACTGGCAGGGTGTAATAAAGAGATTTTTAATCCCTTTCTACTCCCCAAAAACCCATATGGTCAACAGATACTTTCAGTTTGATCCACCTGGAGTTGTTGTGGACTCCTAAGAATCTCATTGCATTTCTCAAATCTACTCAGAGGATTTTTAACCAGCAGCTGACCTCCCAATTTCTAAAATGTCATTTGTGACAATGCTTTTGAGATGCTTAAACTTCCTGAAAGCCTCCTGATTGCCAGCTCATGGTTGGAGAGAAAGGCAAGCCTGATCTGTCTGGCACTGGGGACGCTGCCATTGTGCATGGCATGACCCAGGGCAAGTGCTGCGCTGGCTGGTGCTCACTGAGACTGAAATCCTCTTTGGCTGCTGCTGTCTGCAAAGCTGCGCCTGCTTCTGCTGCAGCAGGAGCTGCCGGGATGCTGCAGTCTGTGAGAGGGCTGGGATTTGCTCTGCAAGAGCCAAGTGTTGATCTGTAGTGCTGATGCTTAGGGTAATTAAACAATAGAAGGAAAATTATTAATAAGGTTCTTTTCTAAGGCATGGAGAAGGCTGAAGGCTTGGAGAGGGGCCACCAAATTTGACTAAATAAACTGTGCATAATAGGAAGATTTTCAGCAATTATTGGCTCATTTTTTTTCCTCAGGCTTTATAACCCATCACTTCAATTTACCGGCTTAAGACACTCCTTACACCCACATCAGATTTTGCCTTGGGCCATTCTGTTGCGTTTGACAGCTGTCTAGGGCAAAAGGAAATCACCCGACCACAAATGTTTTCTCATAACTTTATAACAAGGGGATCTGAAGAAGTCAAAACCTTGGAGGTTCAGACCATGCTTTAAAAAGTGAGATAAAATTAGGACCTGAAAACCAGGCATTGCCCTCTGCCACCCCAGCTGTATATCCAGTTGGGCTGCTCTGTACACAGATTAATAGCAATTAGCAGCAATTTGAAAATGGTTACCTGAATTGCTGAAGTCATGGTGATAAGTAGAAGCCAAATCGCAGCTACTTGGTGCTGCTGGTTTGTACCCAGTTGGTGATGCAGATCAGTGGGGAAGCTCTGGGATGTGACTGGAGTGGTGGGAGCTCTGCAGGGGATGCAGTGGCTGGCAGTGTCTGGGAACAGGTCAAGAGCGGCAGGGCACTTGGGAAGAGTGGTTTGCCCTCTGACAGTGCCAAGTGGACAGGATGGGCTCAATAGGATGATTAAAGTTCAAGCTAAAACTAAACCATGTTCACTGCTGACCTGTCTGCTGATCATCTCAGGGTAGGGGAAAGGGAAAGATGCCTTCAAGCCTGCCCAGTCCTTTGGGAGCTGTGCCAACAGGTGCAGAGCCATGGCCACACACCTCCCCATGGAAGCAGGTCTTCCTTGTGTGAGCTGCTTGGTTGTCTTCATTGTGCACATAGGCTGGCTTCATTAATGGCTGTGAATGTGCCTCCTGCACCCTTTGAGGTATGTTTGCCTGCAGCACAGCCAGTCACACCAATGGCAGTGACTCCCATGGCATATTTTTGATGCCTAGTGCAGATTTAAGGTGAGGGTTTCAGTACACTATCACCTCTGTACTGTAGGTGCTTGGTATTTGCTACAATGGACATCTGAAATACTGAGTAAAGGGTGTCTGTGAGGGAGCAACGTCAAAGGGACTGGGAACAAACATGTCCTAACACTGTGCTTATGGTCATTACAGTTCAGTGATGTTCACCTTATGCTCTGTCGTCTGCCAGTGGTCCCTGTCGCAGGGGGACCATGCAATTATTAGAAAATAATAAAATCCTGCTCCTTCTTCCCCCACAGACAAGCTAGCAAACAAACTATGGGAAAAGAAAAGTGAATTAATGAGCAGTTGCAGTTTAGGGTCTTTTGTTTTCTCTGCCAATGGGCACAAGGGGGTCTTGAAATGGCTGTCTCAAGGTCAGGGGGCCTTTAAACATCAAAAGTTGGAGTGATTCAGCTGGACTCACTCAGGTGTCCCTGTTTGAGGATAAGGTAGACAATGCCTTTTAATCCCTTTGTGTTTTATTTAGACCTTTTCTTCCTTTGAATCTGCTTAGAAAAATCTACGCTCAGTCATTCTTCCACACCCCTGTGCCCTTCTGCAGAGAGGAGGAATGGGGAGGTTGTGGTTTTAGTGTGAGCCTGGCTCTGCCTGTCAGAACCAGTGAGAGATTAAGCAACTTGCCCAAGGTCACAAATATTTCACTGACTTTCCCTGATGATTTTCAATATATGTGCTCCAGTACAAGTCCTCTTTGGAGAGTCTGTAGTTCAGTTTTACTGTGGCTACCTGTATATGATGACTTTCCCTTTTTTGTACAATTACCAGTGCTCATCCTGAAAGCCTAGTTTGAAGGAAAGCTGGTATGGTGTTCCTGGGAATAAATCTGTCTGCAAATTTGATGATGGTTGAGGATCCTGGGTCTTTTCTTCTTCACTGTTCTGTTTCCAAACTTGTGTTGGAAAATCTAGAAGGGATGTTCTTGAGGCTCTGAAATTTACTTCTGATTTCCATCTGCAGCTGTGACATGTGGCTGTAAGCTCAGCTGAACACATCCTGACCCCCTTGCTAGCTGTATGGTCAAACTTTCAAATCTTGCTGGAAGAACAGTTGGAGGTTCATGGCACTGCTTCATGGTGCATCCAACAGGGACAGAAACAAAACTCTAAAGCAGTAGCTACCAGCTATTAAAAAGCATAATTAAAATTTTAATTACTTCTGAAAATAGTACTGACACTAGCTAGACATGCAAATCCCACTGCAAGCCAAGTAAGAAGTTCAGGTTTCCAGGAGAATCCATGTTGGGTGCACTTATGAGAGTGAAGTGAGAGGATGGGATCCAGGTGAAACAGGTACCGGGTGCCATACCTGTCCTGGTTAGATCCCCCTGCCCAAGCTGCCTTCCTTCCCTACCAGTCTGTCTGTCCATCTGTCTGCCTCCCATTGCCGCACTTATCTGATGGTCGAAGTCACTTACTTTTATTTACATTGCCCACAGAGCGTGTTGGATTGGAGCACATTCCCTCTCTTGTTACAGTTGATGAATGCAGCCCTATTAAAATATCATCTCATACTCACACTAGATTGCAGTCTAAGATAATACGTGTTTTTTCTATATCGTTTATACAAGAAAGATTATGTTAAATGCCAGACCCAGTAAATATTTCAAGATCCACTGCATTGCTGAGAACAGTTTCTCCCCGGGCATATGTTTCAGAGCCAAAGAAAACACTTTAAAAATTTCCTTCCTGTTTAATTTTTTTTTAAAGGGCATTTTCCCTATATCTCTTACCGAAATGACAACTTGTCATGTTCCATGATCTTATTACAGTTGCAGATGTAACTCAGCAGGGAATCTGCCTAAGTTTACATTTAAAATCATAAGACCCTGCTTCTGATCTTTTTATTTTTATCAGTTGGAATCTTTCTATGGTGTAGGACTTCCAGCTTTACCTCATTATAATCAAGATCAGAATTGCTCCTAATTATAACACTTAACTCCTGTGTAGTGCTTTACACTTTTCAGGCTCTCTATATTCATCAATTAATTAATCCCCAAAGCAGTATTACATTCCCGCTAGAAAAATGGGAAACCAAAGGCAGAGGTGATGAAGTTGGTGCTGACAACATCAACACAGCAGCCTGGGTCCTCCCCTGCCTCTCTTGACTGCACTGTGATCATGCAAATCATCACCCGGAGGGTTCCAAAGAGATCCCACAGTGGGTTCTGGGTTCCACTGGATTTTGGGGACTATTTGATGTTTTAGAAAAACAAAGCAGCTTGGAAAATCACCTGTCTCTAGAAGAGCTTGTAAGATGTCTCACAGCCCTGCCGATCCGTGTGCTTTGCATTGCTGAGCTTTCATTGGAAGGGGGCCAGAGGGGTGGCCAAGCACCAGGAACAAACCCTTAGACCACTGAAACCTTCCTTTAGAGAGGCAGATATGTGGGAAAGCACATTTAGGAGTAGCATTATGTCTGACGGACTTATAGATCTATACACCTAATGCAAGCAAAAGCGATGATCTTTAACCTCAGTGGAACCAGTTTTGTCCCATAGTTCAGCATTTGCTCCATGGTCCAAAGACCTCATTGTCCTGGGCTGATGTTAAACAAGGTTAATTACAGTGATGAGCAAGGCAGCTCAAGGAGGAAGAGAACAGCCCTGGTTCTAATCTCAATATCTATGTGCAGGTTGTTCTCTCTCAAGTCCTTACTGGGTGGCTCGTCCTTCCTAGCACGCACAGGAAAATTTCCTTCCATAGTTATGTCACAGCGACTGCTCTGTGCAAGCTACACTGGGATAAATCCCTGCATGGGCTCTGGAATAAAAGCCAGAGGCATGCTTCCAGAATAAGATAAAATTTATTCCAGAATAAGATAAAATTTATTCCAGAATAATATCCAGGCAGGATATCTTACTGGCCTATCTATAGTGGATTAATTAGTCTAGTACAGCTGTTCTGGGGAAGGTATTTCCCTGTGGACAAGCCCGTGGAGGGTAAAGGGGAAATGTGAGCTTGTTGAGGGATTAGACAGACGGGTGGGACATTTAAAAGTTCAGCTAAGCTTCAACTAAATGAATTTAAACCTTTGGAGGTTAGCCCATCTCTTCTCGTGGAGATCAGACCACTTTTATCAATAGAAAAAGGACTGAGATACAATATTTTTTTCTTACTTAGGTTGGTTAAATGGAGAGGAAAAAAAATAGAAGTGACTTCAAGACAAAAAGCAGGTTACATGGACTTTAGATTATGTGATTTTGGAAGGTGTGAGTCATTAGGAAAGAAGTGTGGGGGGAATAATTTTCTTTGGTCGCTATGCAGTAATGCAGAACAGTTGTTTCTGTGTTTATCTCTGTGTTTTCCAGCACAGAAATTGTTGGCATGCACTATCGTGAGATAGGGATTGTGCAAACTCAAATAGAAAAGCAATTATTCATCAATTCAATTGCAGCTGATGCCAACTGTAACACCTGACACAAATAGGTTAAATACGTCAGAGAAGGAAGGATCATTAAATGAAATGAGTATTCTTTTAACTTTCATTTCCTGAAGGGTTTTTGGTTTGTTTGGAGTTTTTTAAGAATAACTGGAACAACTGCCCTGGACTGGAAGTGCACGCTGAGTAAGTGCAGAGAGAAGAAATCTTTGATTTCTCTTTTTGTATTACAGAGTCTGAAAACAGAGAAAATTAATTCATTAAAAATAGGGGCAGCGGGCGATTAAATGGTTTGTTCTTCTTACAATGTATTAATATTTTGATTCAATATTTCATTATAATTCACTCTTACCATGCCTTTCTACTTTTGCTTAAGAAAATTGAAGATAAATTGTGAGCAAACCCATCTGTTGTTTTTGTCCTCTCTTGGGTATGTGGGTATCTGTCCCTTTCCCCCATTTTATATGTTTTTAAACCCTGAGGGTCATTAAAGTCAGATTATTATCAAATCGTTTGTATTGTTACCTACACTAAAATCAGCCCTGAAAATTTCCTTGGAAAAGGAAATTGACTTATAAGCAGCCAAGTCTGCTGACATGGTATCGTCTGTTGAAAATGCCTCTGGTCATGGCTGCTTTTTTCAGATTGGTTACAGGTACATGAATTGTTGCAGCATTTTTCTCTTGCTTTCTCTGACCTTGATTTTTTGTTGTTTGTCTTTTGGGGGTTTTGAGCAGATTCACGAAGTGATGCAGGAGATGCTGCAACATTAACCTGGGCTGCCAAGCAGCTCTCCATTCCACGCCTTGTACACCGAGCGGTCAGTGCCGTGGCTGCTCCGGCCCCGTTAGAGTTCATGTTCCTCTAATTGTTATTGCTCGAAGAGCAGCTCTGTGGCCTCTTGCCCAACATGCCGTGTGAGGCTACGAGCTCTGCAGAGGTGGAGCAACCATCACACCAGTCTCTGTTGTACCATAGCTAATGGTTTAGCCTGAGCATCTTGACAAACACTCCCAGGGCAAAGCCCTGCTCAGGTTATTGCATCCTTGGGCTTTCTCCATCCACTTCTATGTATGAGGGCACTCTCTGCGCAGAGGCAATCTAAAGTTCACCTGAGAACTGAGACATGATTTGCTCAAGGACCCAAATGCAGCAGTTCTCCTCCCACCTGGCCCACGTCTCCCTTGTGGCTTGTGTTCTTGTTCTTCCCTCCCTAGGGAAAGCAGCTGCTGTGCAGACTTGGGGCTTGTCCTGACCTGGGTAAGGAGAGAGCTGAGAGCACAACTGAGAGCTCTCAAATGCTTCGGAGTTCATCTGTGCAGACACAAAGTACATGGCTGGAGAACATCTGCCTACAGGGAGTACTTGTGGATGTACTTGTGAATGTAATGTTTGAATCGCTTTTGTCTGCTCCTCTGGTGCAAAATGGACAGATCTCAACCAGAACATAACAAAGTCAGATGCTGGATTCTCTTCGGGCTGAATAAATTACCCCTGACTACAGCTCCTTCCCATCCTGCAGGAAGCCTTTGCTCTGCGGACGATCGGGCAGCAGTACAGTGATCTGGCAAGCTGTGCAGTATGAGGGACCAAGGTGTGGAGCTGTGCCCCACATCTGGAGGCTTCAGACCCAGTGTGTTTGTCTGTCCCTGGTCTCGTGACAGGGCCAGGAGTGGAGCTCAGATGCAGATGCAAGTCTCCTGTACAAAGAAAAAAACCCTGCTGTTTGGGGAAATTTCTCTTCTTGCATATCTAGTCCCAGCCTTGAACTGTCCCTCTCCATCCCACAGAGTTGCCCTCTCCTCTAGTGTGGATGCATTTGGTTTTCGCTTGTCTTTTGATATCTGTATTTCTTCTCTTCCAAAATTTAACTCTTCTATAACAGAGGCTCAAATATTTTTTATGTATCTTCATGGTTAGGCTAGCAGAACCATTCAGACAGGCTAAGAAAAGCCAGCCAAGCAGGTCAGAGAAAAGAAAGCCTTTGTATTCTTTGTGGATTGCTCTCATGGTTGGTGAAACTGGCAGGACAGGAAAAAAAACTGTGTATTTGTCTGTGTGTGTGTATGTGGAAATCTTTGTAGCTCCAGTCTAGACCTTCCCTGCTGTTCAGGGAATGAGGGAAACTGCAGTCGGAGCAGTGAGGCTGGGTGAAATCATAATAGTCCTATTGACATCAGCCTGCGCTCAGCGGACGTGCAGACCCAACACCCTGTCAGGGGAAATGTCTCACACTCGTGCTGACACTCTGTTGTGACTGAGGGACCCTGGCTAACACCATTTGTGCTGTTTTCTCATGCAACAGCCGAAATACCAATCAGGACACTTCCTCTGAGCTTTAAGTAGATCCAGGAGAGCTGTAGCTCAGATGTTGCATTCGTAAACAGCACTTTAGCACCCCATTTATAGAGGAACATGTATGAGGTACGATGAGAGTAGCTTTTCCTTCCCTAGTGCCATCAATGCTCTCCACTTCTGATGTGAGAAAATTGCATACGCTACCCTGGAGACTGAAACACGTTGAGGCTGGCCAAAGACGGTGCGTTGAGCCATATGTTGACCCAAATCATCAGGAGATTCTGTGGGTTTCGTGTCCCAGCTTTGTTGCGTTCAGGCCCTCCCTCGTGCTTGTCAGGCTTCCAGGGACTAATGTCTGGCGTTCCCACCCTGTCTGCCACCCAGTCCCAGTGAGCTTTTTTGCTGGAACAGGAGCCTTTCAGTTCTCATTCTGAAATAACTTTGGGGGTTGAAATCTCTTTCCTGGGTGGTTTTTTAAGATTTCAGATGAAAAGAGTAAAAAGGCTGTATCCAAACTAAAACCTTTTGTGTTGGGGGCGAACGAAATGTGTGTGTCTGTGTGTGTGCACCTCCCCCCTCCTTTTTCCTAATTTGATAATGGTTTAAAACACAAACTGGAGTCGAGCAGAAATGACGTTACAGTGCTATTATCCTCTATTTCCTTCCTTTCCTTGGCAATGATGCATTGCACTGCCTGCGTCCTGACCTCCCCAGAAGACACTTCCCGGGAGCCCCTTTTTCCTTAGAACTCCAACCCCGGCTCCCCAGGTTGTTCCTGTATGTACCAGATTAATGACATCAACTCTACCAGTCTGTATTTGCGGCTGCAAAAATAGCAAGGTGGTGACTCAAAATGAAAAGTGCTTTCCAAGTGGTTATGTTGTATTTAGTATATTAACCACCACCCCTCTCAGAGGAGGCGGATGAATGTGGAGGAGGAAGAGGTTGTTTTGGAGATTTTGTGCGAAACTTCTTTTGAGTGACAGCATTCTGTGACAGTTCCCAAAAGCAGTGCTTTTTACTGGCTCCTGAATTCGCTTATCTTTTGGCAAATCTCCTCCCCAGCCTGCTGCCTCTCCTTCTCAGGATACTGAGGCATTGTGAAGAAACAAAAGAAACCAACCCCCATGGCACAGGGAATGGGATGAATGCAGCTCCGGAGCCGTTCGCAGCAGAAGGCCTTCTAGCAGAGCGATGGCTCCTGCAGCCTTCAGAGTCATTTTGGCCCCAGTGACCAGAATTTTGATCATATGTCCCTGATTATGTTCTGAGCTGCTGCTGACTTTTAGACCTACTGCATGGCTAACTGATGGAAAATAAAACCTTTATAAGTGCTACTGGCAGCAAGGGTGGGGGAGGATCTTATTATGAAAGCCGTATATGGCACTGGCCTATACTATAACTGTGTATTTCAATTGTGCTCTGCAAACTTTGCCCCTGCAGACTGATGGAAAATGGCTAGATGGAGCATGGATTCATTTTCTAAAGGAAATGAGGATATAAATTCATTTAAGAAATGACATGCCAATTTTTCTTGCTCTGTTTTCCTCTCATAATAAACGGTACAGCTGCCAGGAATTTTTGTGAAAATAACACTTGCTTTCTGTTTTTTTCCTCTTTTTTTTTTTTTTCTTTTCTTTTTTTTTTCTAAATCCAGCTCAAACATTATAAAAGGTCCAGAGCCAGATATATTGTATTTAAGATCTTAGCAGAGGTAAACCTCACTGAACAAATGGAGATCTGTCCCTATCTCCATTGACTGCTGACAATGGTAGCGACACAGACTGCAGCATTACTTCCTCAAAACTTGAAGAAAATACATATCCCATTTACTTAATGGACTGAGCTATAATGTCATCAGTTAACCAAATCCCGTGAATAAAGAACAAGATGAAGTAATTGCTTCCAAAACCTTTCTGGAGTGAAGTAAAGCTTCACAGTGACTGGTCTCCTGGGGTCCCATTGATAACCTCTTTTGAGCAAAGTTCGTTCTTCTGTGATGCAGAGATCCTTTTCCAGGTGTTATTAAGGACTTAATTCACTAGCCAGCGCTAAAGGGGGCCGCTTGATCTAACCCCACCCTGACTGGGTCTGTGGATTGCCATCTTGGTTTGGTTTAAAATATAGCAGCTGGAGTAAGAGCCCCCTCTAACCACACTGATTAAAATTGTTACAGAGGCACAGTGCCAAGTGTAAAGGGATATAATAATGTCTTAATGCCTCCAAACTACACTGGTCTGATGATCTGAGCACAACTCCAGAAGTTAGGCCACTTGACCCATGAGCGCTCTGCAGAGCTGGGAGGTCGTTACCGGTATGTGAATCCCATACGGGATGGTGTGGGATGAGATGTGCATACCTGCACGAGGCTGGCACTTGCAGGAGTATAGATCAGCACTGGGAGAGCCAGGGACCACTACGGCAGAAAAGTGGCTCTTTTGCCACTAGGATTCAAGTCTGTGCCTCTGTGTGGACATGGGGGGCTGCTGGCTTCAGCCTGTAAGCCTGAGTTGTGCTGGGCACTATGCCCACAGCTTTGAACACCAGCCCTGCGCCTCCTACTCTTCATTCTTGTCTCCAGCTCCCTTTGTGACCAAATTCTGGGGGTAAACAATCTAAAGTGTACAAACTGTCATGTCTATAGTGTATTTCAGCAATATTTCTGCAGGTGCCGAGCACCTGTATGTCCTATTTACAGCAGCTTTAAATACAGTCAAGAAATGACACAGAAACCTGGGCTGTGTATCCCAGAAGAGACAGTAATGTTGCAGTCATTACTCCTTGCCTGCTGTGGGAGACCAGCAGAAGCAAGGTCTGTAGCATTTGGACCTTATCTTTCACTTGGCTTTGGCTTTTTTCTGAAGAGGCAATTAAACTGTATAGAAAAGGCTAATGTGCCATCGCACAGCAAAAGCAGAGAATGAACAGCTTACCTGTCACTGAGTAGCTTGACCATCTATTTGCAGAGACCCTGTCTTTTCTCCAGGATTTCAAGGGTGTTGAGCCCCCAAGATCTAGGTCTAGGTCTTTTTCTGATAATGAAAAGAAACAACTGCTGGAAATGCTATTTTTGCAGTCCACAGGACAGGAGAGTTGTTTTACTAAAACTTTGCAGCATTTACTGGTAACCTGCGACAAAATTGGAAGACATCTGGGGGTCATTGAGTCTGACTGCCTGCTCAGGGCAGGGCTGTTTGCAAACTCAGATCAGGTTATATGAAATAATCAGTTTCGCCTTTGATTATCATTTTTAGAGGTTTCTGCCTCTGTAGCCCCACAAAGAGCCAATTTGGCATTTGGCACAATGAACTAGGCAGAAGTTTCCAGCTCCAGAGCAAAAGCAAGATAGGGAGGCAAAAGACTCTTGAGGTAGGTCAGCTGTGGGCAGCAAAGCTCATTTCTTTGTCTGTGACAGATCCACTTGGCGAAGTTCCCACCCCTGATTCCCGTCTCCCCTCCTGTCCCCACTGCGTGGCTGCCGAAGGTCGTGGGACCCTCACGGCTGTGCAGAGTGTGAAATGTAATGTTTGTGTGGCTGTGCGGCGGGGGTCGAAGACCTTGGGGAGCAGGGGTAGGAATGGGAATGATAATTGTTCACCAACTGTGCTTATGAAGCAAAATTAGCAGCCCTCCCTTCTTCCTGACTCTCCTTCCTTATCCTTTGCACAATGCCCCTTCTCATGTAATTTTTCTATTTCTCTCAGCAATATTATTTGCACAATGTCTTTTTTCCCCCACATACGTATTTTTCTGGCTCCTTCATGCTGGCTGAAATGTTTAGTTCTTTCCATCTGACTTAGAGGTTTCTGCTCTTACAGTTGCTCTGGAAAAATTTAAGTGCTTAATTAACATGCAACTACTGGAAGGGAAGAGAAAAAGCAGATATGCAATCGCATTCTTTTTGTTTGACAGAGAGGAGAGCCCTGTCGTTCAAAATGCACAAGAAATGGATTTCCTCAAGAGATCTGAATTCTCTTCCCATCCCAATGCCTTGTGTGATTTCCAGCCAGTGCCTGATCTCTCTGAGCCTTTTTGTTCCTACCTCCTGCTCCTGTGTTTTGCTCTTCTTTCCCATTCAGTTGTTTTCTTATCTGTTGAGGGGGCGAGCAGCTTAGGGCAGGCACCATCCAACCTAAAAAGTACCTATCTCAGTTAGCAAACCACCTGCCCTGTGATCCCTTTGCACTCAGTGGGGAAGAGAGACACCTCAGAATGATTCAGATCTGAAGTGGGATAAATCACAGCTCTTAAAAAGCCTTTTTCTCTCTATCAGTTGCAGCAGGAACCTAAAGCTACATCGTTGGTAACCTGGACAAAGAAAAGCTGGTGGGAGCCGATGCAGGCTGGAGCATATGCAGTGTTTATCACAAGCAGCTCAGCTGAAAACTTTAACACCTAACTATAACAAATTACAAAGCTAGGAAAAGCTACTTTTCCTGGGTTTCTTTCACACAAAGAATCTCATTGGTGAAAATCACTATCAAAGCAAGCAGAGCAGAAATGACTTGAGCTCTTTTTTTTATAATAGTAGGGAAGGACTGTAAGCAAAATCAAGCACTGTTCTTCTGGGAATAAATAAAAGAGCAGGGATCTGTGTTAGAACAGCCCTTATGGGAACTTAGAGGAAACTTAAGGCCGGATACTTTGTTTGCAAGGCGAAGAAGAATAATGAAGATGCAGTGATCGGAGTTTGCCCTGTCAGGTCATTCTGTAGTTGGAAGCAAATATTCTGTGTAGCTCTGCATGATGAGCAGACTGCCTCATTATAGCTGATCTAGGTGGAAGATTTACTTTGAAGGGGAAAGCAACTGCACAGTGTTTAGCTACCTGGCTTCTAAAGAGAAAAACCTGTGGGATTAAGATAGCAAAATGTTGAACCCCAACAAGAAGACTCACAAAAAAAATAAAGAACCCCTACCCCCAAAACTCTCAATAGGCCAAATGGTCTTTTGAAATGTGATATTTAATCTGAGAGCTGCACTAACAATGGAATTCAGTAAGGGGTTTCTGAAGACAGTTGCAACTGCTGGGTGTGAGGATGGAAGAACGGGTCGCTGTTAGCTGATTTGCTGGAGTCACCTCTTTGTCCACCCTCTTGACTTTCCATACATCCCTGCTGCCCGCTCCTCTCTGCCCTATTCCCCCCTTATCTTTGCTCCCATTACATCTCTTTCCAGTTGAATTATTTTTGATAGGTACACTTTTTCCTCAAAAACCCAGTTATTTATGAAGGTAATCTGTCATTTGCCACTGTGACTTTGTGTTTTGTTTCCCTTCTTACTATGTCTTGTGGTCATCTTTAGCTTTAGCTGTGGAAGATGAGAGGGTTGGCTTTTTCCTGCTACCCTGTGTTTGTGCGGTGCCTACCACCACCAAGCTCTACTCTGCTGCCATAAACTCTACAATGAACCAATCCTGCATGTGCTGAGTTGTAGGACTCAGCAGACAACAAGTGGGTGACAATCTCTGCAGTAGCTAACATAGCCACTGGTTAGGTAAAATAGCAATAAAATTCTAACAATTAATTTGATAAAGCTTTTTCTCAGGGCCAGATTTTTTGCTACAAAATTATGACTCTGGCATCACCATTTTCAGTAGTCCATTCTTCAAAGGGTGCATGTTTTTCACTCAAAAGGGTATTGAATCCATTCCCTCGTACATGTTAGGTATTTGTGCGAGCACCATGTTGAGGTGTTGTTATGGTAACTCTTCTGTATTAGTCTTGATTCCACATATAGTGCAATTATGAATGCTGTTGTTTTAAAATAATCCGAGCTGTCTCCAGTCCAAGGAGTCAGCATTGCTCAGTAAGACCTGCACATCCATACCGAGGCAGAGCTGCTTTACCATATGCTGTTAAAATAAAAAGTTGATGAGGGAAAATAACACAACAGAAATATTTCTGTGGAAAATCAATGGAGAAGTCCACATTTCCCTTGAACTTTTCTTCACAAGACACTTTTTTTTTCCTGTTACATTAATTCAGCCTTGGTTCTCAGGTAATCACATGAGTCTGAATAAGCAAGACTGCACTGTGCTAATTGAAATGATTACGTAAGCCATGATACTTGCACAGAGGTGCTTTACAAAAGCCTGCCTTCCCCCAAGTCTGTCAAGGTCCAGAAATTGTACACCCATGCCAGACCTTCGTCGATACATCCCAGAAAAGCTACGGAAGGGAGCTGGAAAGTGGAGGGGTATCAGGGTCCTCAGGCGTGGAGGCTGGAGGCCCAGGGCAGGGTAGAACCCACTGACCCTGACTGCTACTCACAGCGGGGAGTGGGGACAAGCTTCTTGACTTCTCTAGCAGTAACTGACTCTGCTCTGAGGCTTATGATGAAGATCTCTGGAAGCTCACCTCAGGAGTAGCTCCCTCAAATCTGGCCAGGAAACCGTTAACCATTATCTCTGTAGTGGAGATGGTCCAAACCAGCATCCTGACCTGCAGAGCCAAGCAGGCTCAAGCTGCAAGCAGTTTCTGCTGATCAAAGTCTGAATTTCACAGCTCCGAACTTCCCCTTAACTTGCAGCCTCCAGGCCGAAGCCTCTTGGTTCTGGCCAGCAGCTACCTTTGCCACCTTGGCCATAGGCCACACAGAGACCCCTCCTGCGAGGTTCATGCAGACACTGCCGCAGTGGCCCACAGTGCAAGGACCTCCTCTTGCCCCCTCCCTTTCCAAGTTTAATCCGCTTTTCACTTTTCTGGATGTGAAGCTGCTCAGATCTCAGTGCAATATTAAGGACACACAAAACCCACTGAGGACTATGGCTCCAGCATCTACAGTTTGCCTCAAGGCTTGAAAACATTCCCTGGATCTTGCTCAGGGGACCATAAATCCACTTCTATCTCTCCAGACTTTGAAGGACAAACATTTTCTCTTAAATAGACCTTCTCTGTTTTCATTCTTTTATTTATCTGGAGCTGACACTTTAACACAGTAGAAGCAGGCAGGCACTAAAAACAAAGAGAAACTCGAGTCCTTGACTTTTTCTGAGACTTGCAGCCTGTGTTTAAGAAGAAGAAAAAAATCTAACAAACAGAGAAAGTACTTTTACGGATTTGTCTCTTTGGCTTTTGTGAAACATCAAATAGGCAGAGCAAAGATTAACAGTTTCTTCTACTTCCTAAGAATCTAAAAAACATTAAAAATATTCACAGATTTAAAAAAAATGAAAGAAACAAGGAAACAAGATTCAGTATACAAGGTGTTCTTTCGGTTTCTTGGGAAAACGTGCAGTGAGGCTCAAGATTGTTTGCATTGCAAACCATCACATTGAGCTTTTGAAAAATGTTTCATTTAACTGGATACTTGACCCTCTGTGTGGATAATGTGTCTCCAAAATGAAGGGAGGAAAGGAGGAGGCAGGGAAGAAGAAAGGAACTGTCTTTGCTCCTATTATCTTCAAAGACTGTGGAGAGCTCTCCCATCCTTCTCCCGCTCCAGGAGACGTCATCATCTGCCCTGGCTGGTGGAGGGCTGATTTCACTTTCTAACCATTTGCTGCAGCGTGTTTTACACGCCTCAGCTGCAAATAAACCAGATAACCCAGCTGGGCTGGCCTCTGCAGAGGATATTGCCACTTCTGAAGACTGACATCAAGGTTTTTCACTTCATGTTCAAGCACAGAATAAGGCTGAAACCAGTAACAGTGGAGAACAGTAAGGTGGCCAGACACCCAAAAGCACTCCAGGCTGCATGGGATAGATGGTATCTCTTCACTGTGGTAATTTCCCCTTCTTGGGCAACTCTGGGTGGAAGTGCCCTGTTTGCTTTGCTGCTAACAAAGTGATGGCTGCTGTAGGCACAACCAGTGTAAGTCCTGAGAGGATGCAGAGAGCATTTGCGCTGCTCTCAGATTGGCCAGTGGGATTAGAAATGAGGAGAGCAGTGACCAGAGAGGGAGGCACCTGCAAGGACATAATTTGGCCCAGAAGAAGTAGTTTTGGGTCTTGGTTTAGTGAACAGTGCACTAGTCATCCTAGCAGGGTTTGCCATTCACTTCCTACAGAGACAGTGAAGCCCCCACTGATGTAAACCCCAGCCATTTATTGAATCACTCAGATAAGAACTTGGGGGAATTTATATTTCAGGCAGCCAGGTTTGAAGCTCTTGGCCCTGTCCTTGAAGAGGAAAATGAAGCTGGTCTGGAGCATGGAGGGTGGTTCTCACGTGGGCTTTTTTGTCGCCACCATGTGAGACTAGCGTGTGCATGCAACAGGCACTGAGCCACAGCCACCAAACACATCCAGACTGCCAGCTGGACTTCAACCAGACATCCAAAGGTGAAATCTTATCTCCATGCCTGAGAGAAAACAGGAGGAGATGCAGATGGTCCCAATAAACCATTGCAGGAAACAAAGTACACTTGATAAGGAGCAAGGGAAAAGGAGGACGAGAATTCCTAATGTCAGTGATTCTGTTAAAGACTTTGACCATGCCTTATGGGAAACTGCAAAGTTAAAATATAAATAAACTGACTTTAAAACCTCAATATTGCAACAGTAGCGGCTGAGTTGAATTTAAATTACCTTCTGTAATTCTTGGAATGTCTACTGCTCTAAGAAAGTGTGATGTTTTTCTTACCTCTTGCATAATTTTTTTTGGTCCAATTTCTGAAGTAGTGTATTGATGTTATTTTTTAAAGACAGAGATTATCAAGCCTGTTATTGGCTGCTTACTAATAATATTCAAGGCCTAGGCATTAGGAAGGGAACTAACAATTCAAAGAGTAGGAGATTCTTCTCAAAGTCCTGTCCAAGGATCCTAATCCTTTTCTCAAAAGTCCCTGAGTTTCGAAGAAAGATGTGGCTGGAAGCATCATATTAGTGACTCATTTTATTTCATTTATCTGCTGAGTGCAGTGCAGAGAGGGAATAATTTCCCAGCTTTAAATTGCTGTAGGACTTGTCTACAAATAGGACTTAAGTGCTGCAGCTTACATTGTGCCTTTGTTTTTTGCATTCTGAAAGACCCATTGGCTTGAGAAAAAGGCAGTTGTCTATCTGCTCATCAACAGTGGAAACCAGACAGCCGCATGCATCAGCCACACGCATAAGATCTAATTTGAAGGTTTAGTTTCGTCTTCACCATCTGAATAAGAATGAGTATTACATCAGCAAGAGCACAGTCAAGCCTCCTCAATGGCTCAGCACTTTGGGATCAGTCCACGCAGATCTGCAATATTCTGTTTTAATAATTTGAATTAATTTAATAATAATATTATGCCTCTACTGAACACGAAATTATTCTATAAACCCTGGTAGGTTTCTTTTTCCTCTCTTAAAATGGTATACGAGACAAGTAAATCTACGGGATACTCTTAGAATGACTGCTGATTCATTTCTGATTCATAAAAATAAACAGATAGCAAGACATATGTCTGAGCCAAACAGCATTTACTCTGTGGGAACATGTAAATGTAATAACACTCTTTAACAGGGTTAAACAATATTAGCCCTCTGATTTGTCATTATTAGTGTCACTAATTCTGGTTTCATGAACATCACTGAAAATATATGGCACGCAAAAAACAACTACCATAATGTGAGCACATCCATCTGTCTTTCCAGAAGAAAAACAGGCTTGGCAGGGACTGCAGTTCTGCAAGGATTTGAAACAACAACTTTTTATTCATTAAAATGTGGTTATGGTCTGAAAATGGACTTGGGGGAGAGGAGGAGGGAGGGAAAAAATTATCTCCCTTTATAGACAGCACTTAGCCTTTCCAGTTTGTCTTCCATTGGCAATCGGCACTGACAGATACAATGGCTTATTGCTGCCCCCATGGAAGCTAATGGAAGAATTCCCTGTTGAATTCAATGGGAGAAAGACCAGATCCCAAATCTGGACTGCTGTTGACAGTGGGGAGCCAACGTCCCTCTACACAGAGCAAATTTGGTTTCTTTTCGGCCCCATGCATCTTCAGCAAATTGCCAGCGAAGTGTTGAATCCAGACTCTTTATAGCTCCTGAGGAAAGCGGCTGGGCAGGCTTTGCCAAGCTTGTGGAGCTTGAGGCTTTTCAAACCTCGTGAAATATTTACTAGCTTTGCAGAATGTGATTGACTTTTGCAAGCCAGTTTTCCTCTGACTTCAGGTCAGGGCTCACCTATTTCTCAGGACACCACCGTCTTGTTTGGGTGTCCATGTGCACGTGAAGGCAGTGGTCACAACGCGGCACCTGCACAGCAGTGCGCTTCCCCAAAGCCACGACTTGGACCAAGCCTCTTCTCCATCGTGTCCCTGCCTCGCTATCCCTCCTCTCCTCGCCTGCGGCGCAGATTGTTTGTGCTGTGGCCACGAGTCTCACTTTGCACAAAGCCTGACACAGTGGGGGTTCCCTTGGAGCCGCGAGGGGCTAATACCAATAAATAACAGTACCCCGAGCGGAAGAAACGCCTCCGCTGCAAATGAAGGGCCAAGATGTGATGAAGCACTGAGCTGGAAAGACAGACTGAGCTGTCTTCTTCCCCTGCACGTGCCAAATAGGCCAGCTTAACTGCAGCCCACATGGGAGCCTGGAGGTATGTGGGTACCTTCTGGGGCTGGAGTTAGTAACCATACCCCAGTGGTCAGTGTTTTCCAGCCAGGAGCTCCAGCTTTTTCCCTAACCCTACCAGCAAGAGGACAGGGGCTGCTGGAGGCAGTGGGGGACACGATGGACATGTGCACTGGATGTCGCCAGCAGCATCTGGCTGCGGGAGCTGAGCACAAAGCAATAGGAGACGGGAGCAGAAGAGGTTTCAGAGGTACGTGGCCTCTGCCTCACTGACCTGTTCTGAGAGCCACCAGTGCAGAGAAGGCACCAGAACTGCCTTACGTAGTCTGCTCCAGGATTTCCCTACTCCTCTATGTATGTTTTCCTAATGTCTAACTTCAGTCATCTTTGCTGTAAGTAAGGTGATTCCTTAAGGAACAAAAAGAGTGGTTGATCATTGTCCTCTTTATAGCATATTGGAAGACTTTTATCATATGTTTCCTCATTCTTTTCTTTTCTAGACTAAACAAACCAAATTCCTCCAACCTTTTCGTACAGGTCATGTTTTCCAAATCTCTTACCATTCCTGTTCACTCTTCCCTGGCCTTTTGCCAACTGAACCATGTCTTTCTCAAAGTATGGTGCCCAAAGCCAGACATCCTGCGCGTATTTGGCTGCTTCGGTTATAAGAGGACAGTGAGGCAAATAGAATTAGCATGAGATGAGGAGCTGATTTTTAATCCCTTCTGTTATCCCTGAGCTGGATAGCACTGCTGCAGGGTTTTAGGAGAAAAAAAAAAGAGCCAAAGTGGAAGCTCACTGAAGCAATGAACATCAAATTACATCAATTCCTAGTTATGACCAATTCTTAAATTACGCCAGTCCTAATTAACCCTGAGTTTATTACTTTGCTTTGCTAAATATTCACCTGTACATTCACCTCCAGTGGGGTTTTGGGAACAATGTGAAAAGTTTGCCTTGCTTCAGCTTGACTCCTGCCAGCACCTCTGCGTCTCTGCTACAACCCTGCAGTCCCACCGCTGAGTGGGTCAGGACAGATATTTCTGTGCTGACTGTGGGAACAGGGGGAGGACACTGTTGTCGTGTCCATGTTCTATCTGTCATCTACTGGTAGCTATTTATACTGCGCTTATCGCTGTGGTGGGGATGAGCACGGGGTAATGGTAACACATTAGAGAGCCTTTGAAGCAGAGAGCTGAAAAAAGAAAGATACTGTTGGTTTTTTAATGTGCTAGACTGAGCCTGGGAGGGAATTGCTACCTGTCACAGCGCAGGGATCACTCTGCAGGCGCAGCGGCTCTGCAGACCCACGGCCTTCCCATGGCACTCAGAATCCCTGAAAAATCACAGTCTGCATCAGAAAAATGCAAATCCCTTCAGGACTGAGCTCCAGGGCTTTAATAGGAGCATGTTTTATTCAGCCTGTTTCCCCTGTGCTCTATGTTGTCTTTTTTGTGTTTTCAATATTTAAAGCCTGCTTTTCACGACAGTGTTTCTTCTGGCATTTTCACCCCAAATTTCACTTTTTCCATGCTTCTTCATTCCAGAAATGGTGTGGGTTTGTGCATTGTCCTCCTACAGTTGTGGAATCTCTGGGTGTCCATTAAGATGAAGAGAGTGACAGAAAATTAAATTAGCTGTATTATTTATTGTAGCAATGCTAGAGAAAAGGTGGGAGCCGTATCCATTTGGGTTGTGTAGCACAGGCAGAGGCAGAGAACAGGACACAGCAGCACCTGGATTATTCATTTTGATTTTTCCTTAATTCTGTTTTTCCTCTCAATTGATTTGTAAGGAACCTTCGTTGCCTTTTACTGTTATAAACTAAGCTGTGCAGGAGGTTTCAAATGAAACCTTTTAAGTTTTTAATCCTTAGCCTCCTTCATGAAAACCCATTCCCCAAACACTACATATTCAGTGCCGCTGGTGATGGGAAATCAAGGACCATTTTAAAAAGATTAATTTCTCAGACAGTCCTGCCATTGACAAATCCAGTTAATAATACTACACAATTTTAGAGAACACAGAGAAATGCTGTATCTACTCACTCATCTGCAGAATAACTTAACACTGCACGTCAGCATTTAAAGTGGATTTTCTGTAATTAGGCTGCTATAAAACATAACTATAGTGGTCACAGAAAATAAAACCCAAGGAAGTATCTTTGCAGTATGTCTGAGTACAGGCAGTTACACATGACTGTAACAGTCTTTCACGGGAGACTCATACAGAAAAAATAACAACATGTATGTGTGTATATAAATGTATACACACACAGGCAAACACACACTACAGAGAATAGGTCTATCAGCTGAATTAGTTATCTGTCACAGCCAGGGAAAGCAAAACTTGGATCTGAGGAAATTTAAAGGAATTATTTTTATCTGAAGATGATTACATCTACATCTGTGATCCCGCAAGACACTGAAGTTTCTCTGTCTTCCCCTGTGTTTTCCCTGGAGACTGTGTAGGAAAATGAACAAAGCAGAAATGCAGAGATCTGGTGGCTGCTCTGGAGGAGAGACAGCCTCTTGTTGTGGCACGGGAGAGGGGAGCCAACATTCTTCTTTCCTTCAGCGGTCCAAAGCACCTTCCTAAAGACAGATATGCTGCCAAAACAGAGGCCACGCTCTGAGGGCTCTGAAGGCTTTGGAGTCACTCAGAACACTGCTGCTGGCAGGCTGCAGCCCCAGAGAGTTGTTCTGCCACGAGAACAGGGCTGCTGCTATCCTAAAACAGGATAGCGGGGAGTGGGCAGTCCCCAGTGGTCAGGGTGACCGGACTCTTGGGTTCTATGGTCAATGGCACAGCCCCACCTGAGTGCTCCAACTCAGTCCTCGCCTTTGCCAGGCAGGGGTGTGACCGGGCACTCTGGGGGCTACAGAAACAACGTGCTGTATCGGTTGCTTTGGGATTGCGTGGCATTGCCTGGTGCAGAAAGGCTCTCAGCTGTGCCCACTGGGCAAACGCGACCCAGGTGCTTCACCTTGCTTCAGGCGAGTCTGTAGCTGCAGCTTATCTGCAGCACTCGTGTCTGTCAGCTGCATGTTTAATGGCACTGCTCTCTGGAAAGATGAACTATATGGTTGGGCAATAAAGGAAAAGCTGGAAAGATTTATAATTTTCCCCTTAAGCCTGTCATTCATGTCGTTAATATAGATGTGATTTAGGAGGGCAACAACTTTTTCTTTCTTTTTTCTTCTTTCTTTTTTTTTGCTAAAAGCTTTGTGTATGTACCCACAGTCTGACAACCAAATGGGTCTGCCGTTCTTTTTTCACCTCCAATATGTGGATTGCTTCTAATTCTGTCAGTCAAATGGAGCAGCAGTTTCGGGAGGGGAGTGATTAAGGCTCCCTCAGAATAAAGGACTGCATGCTGTGCCTCTCCTATTCATCAGAGTTGGAGATGGAAGAGCGATTCTAGGCTCCTGAATAATAGGATTTTTTTCAAACATACAAAACACACCTTAGAAATACTGCACAAAGCTCAAATCTCCAAGTGCCGTGCTTATTTTCTGTTTATTTCTTCATGCTTTATTTTCATTTTTCATCATGTGCTCCTGGACCCCATTCAGCCCAGGCGCTCACTGGGTGCTTTACTGCAGACTCGCTCAGCAAGGCACGTGGCAGTCCCTTAATTTAAGTCTGTGCTTAACTCACTAAACCCAAATGGATTTAAGCTTGTGCTGAAAGTACAGACTTTTGTTATAAAACTTGTTAAAAGCAATTTCCTGATTAGGGCTGAAAGCATGGGTTGGTCATTTGGGGGGTCAAAACAATGCAGAGGAGGTGGTACTGCAGTCTTTCCCAAACCAGTGCCAGTTTACCAAATTATTTGTGAAGGAAAAAAACCCAAAATATAAAAAAGTTGAAATGTTTTTGAAGGTGTTCCTAAGCAAAATGTTTCCATTTTTTGCAAACTGTCATTCTGCAATTTCCTCTACCATTATTGAGAAATGTTCAAAAAAACACTTGTAATGTAAAAAACCACTTGTAATGTAAAAAAACCCCTTTCATTTATAGTCAAGCAATATCTTTTATTTGACTTCAGATTTCTCTTTCCTTTTTGACTCCTCAAAGATTTTTGACATTCATTTCAAGTTTCTCTGAAATTGAAATACTGAGGGTTTTTTAGACTACTATTTATCAGCATTTATTTTTACTAGTATTTATTCTTGACTACCAGACCAGACTGTTTCTCTAGTTAAGCAGTTCTCTTCAAAAGCAATATAAAAGCACTGGTGGACATCCTGAAGCAGGAACAGCGTCTGTGCACCTTTCCCCTGGCCCCTCTGGGGTGGCCAGCCCAGGTGTGCTTTATTCCAACTGCTGGCAGCTGTCGGAGGAGGTGCAATAGGAGCTCGTCTTGTGCCATATGTGAACTCAGAGCTGTATCTTTCCCCAAGCAGACATTTCAGTCTTCGTTTCAGGCTGGGAACCCTGCAGCTTCCCAGCTCCACCTCCAGCAAGCTTCCAACTGCGTATTCCAAAGTAAAGGGAGGAGAGAGGAGCTAGTGCTGGAACACACAAAAAGAAACAAAAAAATAGAGTTGCCTCTCTACATTAGAATTAAAGTGGGAACATGGACGGATTCTTTTGTTTTATTTTGCAATTCAGTTAAAAAAAAAAGCCTCATCTCTGTGTCATCAGATCCGCTTTTGTCATTCAGGGAAACAAGGAGGTACCTGTCCTGGCAGCAGGGCTGTGAATGGGCTCAGGCCAGAGCAGCAGAGGCATTAGTGGCCCGTTCCATGGCTGTGACTTATCAGGGGAGTCAGGGAGTCTATTGCAGGGCTGGTATCTGATCCACAGTCTCCCAAATATCAGTCCAGCACCAGTGTCATAATACTATCTTCTCCATGCAGTTAAGATAAAAAATACAGATGACTGGAAATTGTACTCCTGCATACCCAGTGTATCAAATGGATGGCGGAGGTCCTCAGAGACCGAGCATTTGTTGAAATGTAAGATATTACTTCCTGATTCCCCACTATGTTTTATGGTGTGGCAAATTTATTATGGAGATAATATTCAATGCCCACACTTAACTGAGTTTAAATCCAGAAGAATGTGTCCAGGTCAGGTTTTTTTCTCATCACTTTTAATGGCTGCAAACATCCTGCACATATGAGCATGTCTGCTGTGTTTGCTAAGGTACAATGGAGTGAACACTTCAGTACAACACAGTAAATGTTTCATGAAAAGAGTATCAAATGGACTGGCTAAAACCCGCAGAGACTGTCTGCTCTGCACTCAAACACAGGACATTATTTCATGATTCCCTGTGATCCCTTTGGCATTGTAATTCTAAACTGTGCAAAGAGAAGTGGATGAAGGCGGATTACAAATTCTAGACCATATAAAGAACCTGTAATTATTTGTTAAACTGTTGTGTTTAGTCTCGTGTTCTGCCCTCTCCAGACTGGGCCGTGCAATAGTTTCCAGTTTAACTCCCTGACTGTATTACTAGTCTGTAAGGACTATGTGTACCTCCTCCATTTTTCTCAAAGGCCTGGAGATAAGATTTCTCCTTCAGATCCCAGGCAACAGCCCGGGCACGTCCGCAGGCAGAGGATACCTGTCTGTGGGATACAAGCTCCAGTCCCACGCTGTGGTGGTGGGATGCTTTCTGACCTGAGAGCAAACATTTCTGTATGAGCATTTTACGTACCCGTAGACATCTTCTCATCCTTTTTTTTCCTTTCACTCTTGTTTCCCCTTAGACATAATAGGATTTGTTTTGCTTCAAAATAGAATTTCCTCTAAATTGCAAGAAAGAATCTGCTTCTCTGTCCGTTTTTCCTTTCTCAGAAAACGTGTCCCCTGCATCATCTGGAGATCTCTGTGTGTGTCTGTACATATATATATGTATCTATCTGTATGTATATTCTTTCTTACCCTGTTCCACTGTGATTTAAAATAGCAACACTTTGCCAGTCTCCTCTCTCCCACCAGAGACAGGTAGGGTTATTTTGGAAGGTGCGAGGGTTGTTTGTTTTAATTTTTCTTTAAGTCACCAAAATGGTGTTAAATATAATTTTCACGAAATGCTCCAAACCCACTGCATTTGCCTGGGTGTATTGTTTTTCAGGCTCTCTCCCACCTCTAATCAGCTATGATTCGGCACAGTTGGCAGTCTCTGCTCAGTAAGCAGACTGTCTGAATCACAACTCAGCCCTAGAAAGGATGGTCTTTCTAGGTCAGGGCTAAATATACTGAGTATGGGGGTGAGGATGGAAAAGTTCCCATTCCAGCTGCTATCCTGGACTGAGTCTGTGGGGATAAAACTCCCCACCTTGCTGGCACATTGGGAAGCTTCATTCATTGGGATCTAAAAGGGGAAGAGGGAAAGTCCTACAGTGATCCCCCCCTGGCAGTGGAGAGGTACCCTGGGGACATGGTGTACGGAAGAGGTTCAGAGCAGCCTTGCCATGACTCTGAGCTGGATGGAGAAAAGAGGCGTCAAAGTAGCCACTGGTCACCTCAGCACGAACCAGGCTTATCTCTAAACTCAAGAGGTCTAGGTTCGCCTCCTCGCTGTGCCAGGCAAACACACTGGCCTCCAGGAGCTGCCCAGCCTCAGGCAGTGAGGGATGGGTACCAGATCTTTTCCTGATCTTACAGGATGGATGGATGGCAAGGAAAGCAAGCTCAGGCAACCTTGCTGAGTTACGGCTGTGGTGTGAGGGGCAGGGTGCGGATGGCGTCCAGCCGTGTTTAGATGGAGGTTCCCCCGCTAGTTCAGGAAGCAGCAAGGCTGGCAGTGAGAGCCAAGTGCTTTCTCCAGAGCTGACGTTCACATGACGCTTTGTCAAGCACGTCAGCTATGGAAAGAGAGCACTAATAGGATCTCCTTCCAGCCTGGTCCAGCTATTCCTCCAGCCCATAGCTGTGACTTGGCAGTCTGGCTGGAAAAAATAGAGCACAAATCCATGTGCTGTTTGAAGTCAGTAACGAAACAAACTCCCTTTTCCAGAGGTGGGACTACATTTCCATTGGCCTCATCCTATTAATTCTGCAATACCATCTTTCATTTTTATATAACACACTAGCCTCCTGCAAGAGTTTTCTTTTCCTTTTAGAAGATGAAGCTTTGAGATTGTTACAGTTGCTAGAGGCAACTATTCTGCAAAATCTTTTTATAAAATGTATTTATCTAATTAAAAATCTTTGAACAGCACCGTGCCTGTAGGATCAAATATCTCATTTATACTGCACAGGGCTGGGGCAAGTGTTTGCTGCTTCTGTAGAACCACAGATAAACAGGGACTTGAGGGGCATTAATGGCTGCTCCAACCCAGCTAATCCCAGTGCACCTTTTCCAATAAACAAGTGGGATCTAAGATCCCTCCGGTTCATTATTGGAAGAAAAGTAATGGAGAGGGGGGAGGAGTAAACTTATAATGGAGTCAATTCAATGTAGTTGGCAACAAGAGTAGAACAGCCTTACATCAGTGACATTTTCCAGTGAAACAAACCTGTTGTACAGAGAACAATTTTTAATTAACTCTGTATCTCATGTGTCAAGGAACGTGAGCAAACTTCTTTATGACTTTACTTTTGGCTGCAAAGTATATCCCAGTTTTTATTCTCCAAGAATAGATCCATGAGGTGAGTGGCAGGGAAGAGAGGGTTTCTAAATATGCATGTGAAACTCGGTACAAAGCAACTTTGCGAGCAATTTATTGATTTTTTTATCTGCTTCTTTTACGTGATGTAGAGCATGGTGTATTAAACATTAAATGCTACTCAAAGAATCTTTAAGAAGACAAGGCTTGATTGAAGTGAGTATGGAGTTTGGAGAAACCAAATGATGCTCAGCCTTGATGAGAAACTGTGTGTTTGCATCTTCTCCAATGGGGCAAGAATGCTGACTCCCCAAGTGTGGGAGACAAAGCTGAGATGGGGTACCAGAAGAGGTACTAGGTTTCGGGTATTAGTTTGGCGTCAGTGACTTCTCATGTTTGAAAGTTCTTGGGTGAAATCAGGAAGAAACTGAAAGTGTCTGTGCTTTGGTGAGATTCCTCCTGCAACACAGGAGCCACACTGAAGCACACTATGATGTCTGGAGATGTTTCTCCAGAAACCAAAGCTACTGAATCATAAAATTAAACATTTTCTCTGTGTTTTTCTTAACCTATCCTAGTAAAATGATTTCTGTTCTTAATTAACTTGCCCAATCAACACCAGAAGGTGATCATTGCTAGCTATTGGCATGTTTGGTTTGCTGCATTTCTCCATGTTGTTGAAGATGTGCGCAGAGCTTTGTGTGTAAGAACAAGGCAGAAGCTTGCACTGGGTACAATCTGAACTACTGCGCAGACAAAAAAACATGAAGAATGGGTTTTAAAAAGCACATGAGCATCTCTTTTTGGCTTTGCACATCTTTTGACATTCCAGGAACATTGTTCAAAATATAGATCGCACTTACGACCACAAAAGGAGGTTGATGATTTCCAGTCAAGCTGAAAAAATGAGCATTTCATGGGGAGCTGAAAAGGAATTTAAAAGAACTATCTATAAACCAATCGGTTTCACTTATGGTCCCAAGGCTCACCAGAGCTCAGGTATTTGTCTCAGTGGGGTTCCCTGCTTGGTTTGTACCACCTCCCTGCTACTCCCACTAATGTGTATAGATTAGAGCTGCGTTGCAGACGTAGTAACGGCATGTTGAACAGCATAGATCATAGGGGAGCTGAATTTGTATGCTTTAGCACAAATTAGATTGCATTTCTAAAATCCTAATAAGCATAAAGATGTATCCAGAGGGATTGTTACGAACCAAACCAGAATGATAAGTTCATCCAGAATTTACCTAATGGACAAAAGGAGAGATGGTTCTCAAGTAATGGGCACATCAAATGAACCAAAGAGCATCTCAGTAAGAAGAAATACGATCCTGTTCTGGGATGCTGGGGCTTGTAGTGGGAGATGGAAGAACTTTGCAAATTGTAGCTGTGTTGGAGAGAGATGCCAATAAGTGGTTAGCAGACTCTCTGAAATAGAAGAGTCAAGAAAGTGCTTTATGCATGGATAAATAATTGCTTTTATGAGGCCAAGTCCTTCATTGAAGCTAATGGAAAATTTGTCATTGACTTCAATGGGAACTTCACTAGACCCGTAACAAGAAAATAATAATGGTCTTGTTCGTGATATAAAGCCAAAAAAGAACCAACCAAAAAAAAAAGCTCGCATTCACTGCAACCAAGAACTTTCTGCATGGGTTTAGGAACACTGTACTTGGTGAATCATTTCTCTGTTAGATAGAGCATTTGTTCTGTTCCTGATTTATCTCCAAGCAAATTTAGACTACTTGAAATCGATTTGCTTGTTATAATTTTTTCAATGCCTATGGGCAAACTCTTAGCTTCTGCTGTTTCCTATTGTTATTCCTGCTGAGCAATTGGTTGCCTGACTCACGTGGGTCTGTTCTTGCTCCCTGCCCGCGAGACACAACGTTATGAATAGAGGGCTGGCAAAAATCACAGCTATCCATATTTCACAGGGGTGGGCTGGCATGGCTCAGAAATGCCTGTTACATGGGTAGCCCCATCCTTCAGAGATTCTATTTTAGAGTCATTTCAGAGTGCCTGTTCTCAAAATGAACTGGATGCACATGTTAACAGGTGATAAAGAAAAGCAAAGCATGTAAGACCTTAGAAGGGCTTCCCTGGGAGAGCCATTGAATCAGGAACCTGCAAATCTCCATTAATGGAAATGATTTTGCTGATACACGTTTTTCACAATAATTTCCTTGGGTTGGGCTGGTATTTAGGATGAAGAGACCTGAAGAATAATATTAGAAATGATCCTGGAGGCCCTGCTGAGTCTTAAGGCAATACCAGACCAGTGTCAGTACATTTTATGGACACTGCTACAGCTCCTCTAGCTGTTTTCTGGGTGGGATTTAAGCAGTAGCCTAGATGGGAATTTTATAGACCTTTGGTCTTTTCTGTACATGCTGCTGCTTATCCAGGATCCTGTCCAAATTACATTTTGATATTCCTATTTGTCCTCTATGTTTACTATTTTAATTACATTCGGCTGTTCCCCATCCTGTCCATCCCAGTTTTGTGTTTCACTGCGTGCTTTTCAACATGGAGAACCTACAGGTGCACTGAATGATCCTTTAGCCTTTATCACCTTCAGTTGCTCTGAAATTCTAGGGGTTTACAGCCCTGCCTATCCCAGAAGACCTTTCACAAGGGATGTCCCATTGCAGAAGCAGATCCAGGAGCGAAGACCAGGCTTAGCTTAGCTCCGTTCCCTACAAGCAGTTTGCTGTTTCTAACTCACACAAGTAATGTACAGGTTTGTCTGATGTCAGACTAAGCAGCCCATCTGATGTAGGGTTTCACAGCGAGCCATCATGCCTTTATTGGGGGATCCTTTGTTCTTGCAGTACCTTATACCAAAGGCATTTTTAGGAAATGCTAAGAATTCGCATGCTATTAAAACTTATGTTCCGCTGGGCTTTCCAGTTAATTCTTTTTTTTTTTTTTTTTAACAAATAGGACTCAGTTTTACCATTGTTCATTTTTTTTCTTTTATTTAAGCAAAATTTTCAGCCATTCAGTGCCTCTGTTGAGATTTTTTCTTTCATTACTTTATGGCAGATGAAAGTTAAGAGGTCCAATTAGTAACATTTTATGATAGCACAGAATATTATTAAAGCACTTAAGAGGTTATTAACACCTTTTATGTACCTCATTATTTAAAAGCCTGCCATATTTAATCATTTTAGCACCATTAAATTGGCATTAACAACAACCCTATGACTTACACTCAGAAATGTCACCATTTGACAAACACTAACGCAATAAAACATCTCACAGAAACCTGGGGGCACCAGGTGAACTATAATGCTTCACAAATCTGGCGCAGGTTGTGGCTTTCAACCACAGAGGGCTGCAAGGAGTGCCATGGGGGTCCCTACCTTGCCCTGCAGAGTCCGGAGGGAGCCCGTGCCATGCATTTGGCAGGAAAGCTGGGTTTGGTATAGGGCCATTTGCAGTGGTGAGGAGCACGAGGCATTGACTGGGATCTCCAAGTGCAGAGAAGCAGGAGGTAATCCTAATTCCAATCCTGTGTCCAACCACAGCCGAAAGCGCCAGGTCTTGCTGCTGCTGCACTGTGAGCCCCGGGAAGCCTTTTGTGGGTGCTGTGGCACTTTTGCCATCTCTCGGTGTCCGTGGGCTCAAGCTTTGCAGGCCCTTAATTCAAAGACTGTCACACTCCTACCTGTGCCTGCTGACAGAGGAGTAACTTTGACAGATAAGCAAGGGAATAATAGAAAAGCCCTTCATTCCCTGTCCTGTCAGGTACCCTTGTTTATAGGAGCTGTTACACGTGTGTGACTCCCTCTTGTAAAGTTGTGAAATTATCTCTACTTCTTTCCCCTCTCCCTTTTGCGGAGGGCTGACGCTGACATACAATCTGGTGGTTAGCAATTGCACACTCAGTATCAGCCTCTACCCGTTGTTTATCAAGGACAAAAAAAACAACAGCCGCCGAGTGGCTAAGTGGAACATCATGTTAATCAAGTCAGAAATATTATTTTTACAGCCTCCTGATTATTTCTAACAACGTGCTAAAAGCCGGTGGGATTGGGTGGGTCAGAAATGCTCTGGAGACGTTGGGAATGTTCCAGCCCCAGCTTTTCAGCTTGCAAGATGAAACTCCAGGAGCAAGATTCAACTCATATGGGACTTTTTCCCAGCAAAACATGGGATGAATTGTGTTTTCTTGTTAAGGTTTATAAACAAAGCCCTTTCCCATAATAATTTCCATAGATGAGGGTTACTAATATATTTTGGCATTTTAAAGCACATCCTTGAATTTACTCTGGCAACTCCTATATACCTGAACACAGAACCAAGCAAAGCTTTTCCATGACTTATCTCCCCAGACTTTGGTACCATTCCCTTCTTTGTGATCATCTAACAGACAAAAAAAAAAAATGGAGAAGGTCCCAAATGCTTCAAGTTTGGAGCCATAAAAGGCCTCCTGAGTTGTTTTTCAGATGCTGGCACTCAGACAAGTAACTGTGTCAAAAACCCCAACAGGTCTATGTACAAAACATATCAGTCCCATCTGCTGGAAGGATGCCACCACTACTATCAGTTCAGCCATTTGGGAAGAGTAAATGTCAGTATTTGTAACTCGGAAGGGTCAGGGCATTCGGCTGTTAACAAGGCTGCCTGTCCACAGCCAAATCCCCCCATGTACGTGATCTACAGGCGCTTCTCTGTTTCCATTGCCCTTGGAGGGATGGATTAATATTCCAGCCCAGCCACACTTGGGTTTGTTTTGCTGTTTGCATTACATCTATATCTGCAGCAGTTAAATGCTGGTAGGTCTTCAGGTCTGTTAAACAAATTATAGGAGTCTTTAAACATCATGCACTGGGCTTTATTCCCCCAGCCAGCACACAGATTGCTCAGGTGCAAGCAGAGAGAAGTGAGTAAGGCTTCCTGCCAATCCCCCTCTCCAGCAGAGCCAACTCCCTCGTTATCTAGAAAGGCGGGGGGTTAATTAGCATGTATTAGTGTAGGGTTTAACAGCAGTGCCCTGGCCCTGAGGACAGAGCTATGTCTTGTTATCTCCTCCAGGTCTAGTTCCTATTTCCCCGGGTGCCTCCAATCTCTCTGGAGTTCCCTGCCCCTCCTTCCTGCAGCTCCCCCACTTTTTTCAAAGGTGTTTTTTCATTACTGTTGTAGAATTCTTCACTAGAAGGCTAATGATAACAAATGGGCTGGAGCAATAGAGGAATTTTATTTTAAGGCACTTTATTTTTCAAAACGTATTGGAAATGAGTGCAAATTTACTGAGATTTGAGCTCTTAATTAATTTGGCCCTTTAAAGAAATGTTCCCTTGCTGCCGTTGTACAGCCAAAGGGGTTTATTGAGCTTCCCACAGTGCAGGCTTTGCCATAACCTTCTCCTGTCTGCCTGTTCTGCTGTGGTGGTGGAGCCAGGACACACCATGGGGTGCATCTCTGACATGCTTGCTGCAGGACTCTGGGTAGCAGAAAGGCTGATGACCCTCTCTATGTGCTTCTGGCAGCCAGGGTGAGCAGAGAAAGGAACATCTCTGTGGGGTCAGCAGCAGCTCTTGCTTGCTGGCACGGACAGTGTGGCTGTGACGCTCATGCAGTGGCTCTAGCAGCAGAGCGAGTGATTGAAGTGGGCACCAAGGGGAGAGAGACTAGAGATGAAGAGCTGCTAGGTATTTATGTATATTATGCTATATAATACTGTTCTTAAAATGGCAAACCTCAGATCCCGCCTATGTGAGCAAGTTTCATCTGTTATATTAATTCTGCTGCAGCAACGTTTAACTGTGTTGTGTTCAGTGCTGTAGAATTGCTCCCATGTGGCTCTTTCCACTAAGTATTCATTGTCAAAATGGGTGTGATTTTTACTTTTTTCTTTATAGACAGATAGCAAATACATGGTAACTTTTTTGCTGTAAAATCTGGCGGTGATGAGTCTCAAGACCTAAAGGCAGCGTTGCTAGGTGCCTCGTCAAGACTGGCCGTGGACCACTTAGCATTGCACAAGTGAAACAGTTCAGTCCCTGCTGTTGTTTCAGACTCGCTATTGCTCTTTGCCTCCTGAGTTAACTTTAAAACCTGTCTCAGCACTTGTTCTGCTTGTGCAAATGCGCTTCACTGGGGCATTCATCCCAGCCCATGTAGCCAAGCCAGTAGAAGTTTCTAGCTGAGTCCTGCCCTTCATTGGTTGAGGGGACTGTCTCCTCAGCCAGTAGAGCTAGGCAATTTGGCTGTATTTTGCAGAGTATCAGCCCAGGCTGGTGCAAACCCAGCATCATTTATCATCTGGGTGTATGATGGATGAGGTGATATGAATTGGTGGCTTTGGTCCATTACTGTTGGAACCAACTGATCTCCTTATTGGCAGCCTCAGCAGAAAGTCTGGGAAAGGCTCTTCGTGCCCTGTGGCACCTTTCCCTCCTTGGAGTAAGCCACTGTCCTTCAGCAAGGACTGTAAGCATTCAGCACACAGAGACCTTAGATTTTGCTTCCTCTGCTTTCCGGAGCATTTCCCTACACTGCCAGGGCTCAGTGGGTGCTCCAGTCTGTCTGCTGCGAGGCCCAGATCCCAGCTCCCCACTTCTTGCCCAAGGACCCCCAGGCAGGTGGTGCAGATCCCAAAGCAACTTTCCAGCCTGAGATTTGTATGTCTGCTTACAGGCTGGTTTGCAGCACTGAGGTATTTGCATTGTAACTGTCTTTTTTTTTCTGCCCCAGATCCCACAGCGAGGTCTGCTCAGAACTGCTGTCCCTCGCACGCAGCACGGGCAGGGCTGGCTCACTTGTGCAGCTCACCTGGTGCTTGCTGCAGATTCGGCACTTCAGGTTGAAGTTAGCTCTGGCTTTTAAGGCCTATTCCAACCCATTTAACTCCTGAGGGGGTTTTGTGAAAAACAGGATGGCAAATATAAAAGCTTACATCAGCTCCTGTAATTCACAAAGTAAATGGGAAAGCTACAATAAATTTACAGTCAAAAAAAGAAGAGTTGTACTTTATATAAATTCTCACTTTGCTCAAAGGCAATTTATTATCAAAGGATAATTCTGGGTGAGAGTTGTTGCTGGGGTATTTTGTGCTGGTTTTTTAAATTATTACTACTTTTTTGTTATACAGCATCATTCTTTAGCAGATACTCAAACAAGCACGATTGGCTCATCATTCCTCTTTAATTCCACATCATGTCACTTTGGAAGGGAAATGGCTTGGTAAAAGCCAAAGAGTTCAGATATGATGCTGGCAGATCGTTATGAAATATTCACAAGACATTTAGTTTAACTTGGTGCTAATTGAACACTGACAGCACAAGTTACTCCTGCCTGCAGCAATAGTCTATCACGTTTAGGCAAGTGGCATTCCTTCCCCTTTGATGCTCTCCTAGATAGGAGGCTGCGAAGGAGCAGAGTTAACAACCAGTAAACACTTGGGAGAGCAGCTTTAGAGATGGATCCTGCACTCTCCTTGCAGGAAGAAACTTCCAAAGCTGGTGAGAGTTTATTTGCAGGGGCTGTAATAAGACTACATGCCAATATTCAGTATTATGTGAGGAGTGAATTGAAATTGATACAGATATTTTTGGGGATATCTTCCTTAGCAAAGACATTTGAAAGCAAGATTATTTGCTGATCAGTTAATGTCACTTTTCTGAAGCCATGGGCCAAAAGCCCTCCTTGCCCTGAGATGAGGGCAAGATATAGTTATACTGGTGTTAACAGTGTGTTTCTTTATGGAGACATGGACTTACTTATTTCTCTTTGATTTTTATTTCTATAGCTCAGCATACTGTTTGCTGATATTTGTTAATTTGTTCCTTATTTCTCAGTTCAGCTTCCCTGTGGACATTTAATAACAGGAATTTTCCTACCATTTCAATTGTCTCTTATTCCAGAGCCAAGCAGAGTTTGAAACAGAGTAGTTATGCCATCATTTTAAGTCTTCAGACATGATGTGTGGTCTAAATAGCTTGGACCAAAGCTCAGTACGCCGCTCTGCCTGAAACCTTCTGCCCATCTGTGGTTTAGATGTAGTCATCTGCTTTGGGTGCATCAGTTTACCAGCTATGGAGAAAGACCGAGCTGTTAATCAAGGACATTTTCCATCTTCCCATTTGGAGGCATTTGCTCCAGGCTTGTCCTGTGTAGTTAACACAGCGGGTGCGCAGGGATGGCTGCATCAGTAGGGACTTCAATCCCCTCTGCACTGCAGTCCATGCCAGCCACATTTTGTCACTCTCAGTGCAGCTGAAGGTCTAAGTGACTTCTACTTGCAGAAACATGTTAGATAAGTGATGCAGAACGTTTTTAATCCACTGGGGGAAATGTCTCCATCTGCTCAATTCACCTATCCCAGGAAGGAGATGGAATCACAGAAGTCAAGGTGTTAACAAAACTATAACCAAACATTGAGGTGATGGTGACTTGGATTAAATGAGTTCATCTGACAAACAGTGTGGTGGCTGAGTTCTGACATGAGCTCTTGCTGGCTGTAGAAAGGCAGGTGATAGTGCAACTACCATGACTGAACTAAACAGCAGTAGTAGTACAACCAGTGGTAACATCTAAGGAGTGAAGACCCATTGTTCAGTGCTTGTATGAATACAGGGAAAATGGGATCCCCTTCCCTGTAGTGCTGATAGGAAGCTACAAATGGGTGTAAGCAGCCAAGGAATACGCATTAAAATGTGAGTAACAATGCACGGGCAATAGTCACAGCATAGGCTGGTGCTAAGTCTTTGTTGTTCCCTTTCATACAGAAATCATTGGAAAAGGGGAATGTTAAGAAATGGTCTAAAGGAGGTAGCTGTGAAATCTTTGAAGCCTAGGGTAAGGTGGAGGGTGAAGGATGGTTTCTGAGCTGGACAGATTGGAAGCAGCAGCTGATAACTCACCTTTGGGGTGATTTCCCCCTTTCACTCACCTCCAGGACTGATGTGAAATAGGGATCACCCCAAAGATGCTTCTGTCCGAGGTGGGGGACACCCAGTTGTGATTGCAGAAATGGGTGACCAGGTAAACATAAGCAACTGAGAAAAAGATGGTTTTGGCCTGAGCAGAATCTGAATATAAGGTCAATATAAGCTGAGCTGCAAGCCATAGAAACTGGGCTTTTCAGCCCTAGAGCTTTAGGTGAGTTGGCTGATCACTGTAGACAGCAATCTGCTATAAAAACGCACCTAGCTTTCCACAAAGACATGCTCTTAAACATGTTTTCAAAATCCAAGGATGCAATACTGGACTAAAAGAGCTCCCAGATTTACTTTCTGTGAACCCCCCATTCTTGGAGAGCTGAATATCGCTCTCCCAGTAATAATGTCCTTCAGAGGGTTGAATAAACTTACAGTTCCCCCACATCTGTATAAAATGTCCTCAGCAGAAGAAGAAGAGGGAGGATGGGAAACGTCCCATCCTGCACAGAGTCTTGCTCCAACTGGCTTCCATAAGCATTGCTCTTCAGGAGGGAAAATAAATGAGGCTTTCAAAATTGTTTTACTTGATTCATTTCATTCTGGGCCAGAGTAAAGCAAACAGACAGTGGGAGGACTTTACTGATAAAGTATTTTTTTTTCCAAAGAAGTGAATACCAGAAGATAACAAAACAGCAAATTACTGCATATTTTATACCCTTGTAGCTAAACATTCCCTTTTGGGGCTGCGCCAGGTATCTCGCAGTGCCAGTGAAAATGGGATACAGATGTTCACTTGTTTGGATGGAGACACTGCAATATTTCATGCCTGCTGCAAATTATAGGATGCGTCGTGCTCTTGAAAGAAAACTCTGATCTTTTTGTCAGTAATAAGAAAATATATTCTCTGTACCTATATTAAGGAAAATAAAGCCCATAAAAACCATGGAGCACATTTTTTTCAGTTTCCAAAATGTAACTTCTGTTGTAGCAACGCAGCCTGTGCTAATAAAAGTGCTGCCCCTATAATACCAATCCCAAGGGTGTAATCACTCAGAGGGGAGTGAGTGAATCAGTCTGGGACAGGTATACAGAGTGTTAAATAGCTGCTGCTAAATGTGTAACAGAGGGCCTGAGCTTGCAAACAGTAGAGGCTTGGGATGTTGTGTCTGAGACTTTCTTATTTTTGGGGTTTTTACAATTTTCGCTTTGAATACTTGCTGATTTTTGTAAAAGGAATATAGGTGGTTTTAAAATGTTACCTCTGAGTTTGAACTTGCTTGTGGTGAAAATTAAAGTCCATGGTAACAGTGTTCAGGAATGTCATCTGTCCACTTTAAAGGACATTATGGAAATGGGAGCTGTGTACCCCCAAAATACATAGGGGTGGGATAGGCAGCAAGAAAAGCTGAGCCCATCACACTGCAACATAACAGCAGGGCTGACGCTCACCTTCTGCTTTTTCATGTGCAGCAGATAACTGCAAAACTGGCATCTGCCAAAAGAATTTGTTAGCATACCTGAATACTTGCACGGCTGGTTTCCCCCTGTTGTGCTCCTGTCAGGAGAGGTACAGACAGGTTCACACCTGCTGTATAGCTTCAGGTTGAAGGAATGCATGTGCAAATCTGGCAGGTAGAAATTGCACTCTTTATATTAGACTCCACTTTTGAAATCGGACACAGTCACACAGTATGTGCTGTGCTTTTCCTCACTGCTTTTCCTGCCTGCTGTTCTATTTTTTCACTTTCTTCTTGCAATGCCCATATTAAAATGGAGATTTTTTTTTTTTTTAATCTTCTTAGTTCATTTTCATGGTGGAGCTGTAACTGAATCCAAAACCACACTTCTGGGAATCCACCACCAATGTTGTATGAAGGTGAAAGGTGTGCACAATTTTGTTTTTCGCTCCACTAAATGTTGCTCTCTCAGTAATTTTTATTAAGTGAGTTTGGGCTTGACACTGCTGGCAGGGTTTGGGATGTAATGACTTATTCTTCTGGTTTATTTAAGAGGTGTTTAACCATTTGCTCACCTTTCTCAAATTGTAGGTTGCCTTTTAACTGAAAAAAAAATTAATTTTGGAAAAAAAACCCCAACAAACTCCTGAAAATCTTTTAAATCAGTAGCTCTTAAATGCAGTTCTTTCATTTCCCTAATTTTTTCTTTCAACTGTTTTTCTTGGCTTAAACCACTCACCAGATTTTTTTTTTCCCATTTAATGAAAAGTTTTGGCATTCTGAAATGGCATCTTTTGCAGGACTGTTAACTGAATTTTTCCCTGATACTGTTTACTACATCACATTTTACACATTAGTGCAGACCATGGACAACCCTAGCTAGTCATATATATTAAGGTAATGATTTTCCAGTCCTCATCAATATGCAGATCATTCCATCTTCCCAGGGAAATGTGGATTCCTGGATAGCAGATTCCAGGCTGCTAATGGCTGAATACCTTTTCTTATGTCTTTGTGGAATCCCTGAAGCCCCCAGACCCTAAGAAGTTCATGGAGCACAGCTAAAACCTACTTTAGGTTTGCTCCCACTTGCTCGCATAATGTAGTAGCTTAGCAAACACGCTCTGCCCCACTGGTATTTCTTCAGTGGAGCTAGTCTCAGCCAGAAATAAAGGCAGGGTCTATTTTTTTCTTCTGTAAGTATGTTCAAAACATGAATTTCCATGAGTTTCCAACATAAGACCTATATCTGCATGGTAAGTAGAGTCACTTTCACTTGCAAATGAGGTTGGATCTGCTAAAAAATCTGCTAATTTGCAATAAAAATAGCATCCATCTTTGCTCTGCAAATATAGCCTATTTGAAAACTGTCCCATTTTCAGAACTGCAGCAGCTTGTAGGATGGGAGAAAGGGGAAGGAGGAAATACCTTCCGTTTGAAGTCACTTCGTGTTTCTCCAGGACTATTTCACACACCTTTAGTCATTATGTCGCATTTTGTGTTGTCACATTAATTTTCACAGCAACAGACTGATATAAACAGTGTGACTGCACTGCAGAAGCAAGGGAAGCTGGATTGATTGGGAGGGAGAAGGATTTGTTCAGACATAAATATCTCCTGCCATATTGAGGGGAGTTTAAAAAAAAATGGCCAGCCAAGAAATTGCTTTTTTGTAGGAACGTTCTGTTTCTCTCCTTTTTCTCTTTTTTTTTTTTTTTTTTCCCCTTTTAATATGTGCTTCAGTGTGAGATGAGAGCCCAAGAACAAGGGGGAATCGAGTGGCTATTTAATGAGTCTGGGATGCTGAAAGCAGCTGCTCTTTCAAGTAGGTGAAACTGCAAGGAATGGAAGCCAAGGAAGGTGAATGTGTATGCGGGAGATGGTGTTAAATAAGGAGGCCTGGTCATGTAAGGTCTTGTTGGGGAAACTGCTGACTTTTTTGCAGGTTAAATGCTTGAAGGAATTGCAGAATCAGGCTCCAAGAAGAGCAGGGCATACACAAACAAATCAGCACCTCAGCAAACAAACAGGTGAAAATACCAGGTGCAGACAGGAAAACCACTGCAATGCCTTCTATCCCAGTCTTCCTGCACCCCATGAAGGAAGCAGAGACTGCACAGAGAAAAGCAGGTACTCTTGTACCTACAGAAAAATGCTTACCCAGCCGTCACTTTTATCACCTATGTATTGGGTTGCTACATGCATATCTCGAGGCCTCCAGACTTTCAGAAACCTCCTGTAAGGGCAAGATGGGATGGATTTCTTGCTGAATAATTTTCCATCTCACCTGTTGGTGATGTTTCCTATGAAAAACTTGGTGCTCTGGAGACTAGGAAATGTGTGGCGTCAATCTAAGTTTTCAGAGTAGGCTAGAAAGTGTCAGTAGCATCTTCTAACATTACATTTGTAGGACTAAGACCTTCGCTGTGCCAGTACCCACATTTGCCTGGCTTGGCAAAGTTGCTTTTGGCGTATTGTGGTCAGTTTGACAATGCTCAATGCAGGCTGGAAACATTCCCTGTGGTCCCATGACTTTTCTTTCAAGAGAGAGACTGAGAGATGCCTCGGCTCTGAAGTTGATAATTTGAGTTCTCTGGTGGCACTCGCCACTTCTTGAGTATTTTGAGGTAGAGCTCATGGACTGGTGCAAGAAAATAAATCGGCCGGTGAGGTGGTGTGAGGAAAGGTCCCAGTATATGAGCAGAGGTTTTGCTGATAAGGATGGGAGGGGGCTGCAGCATTATTCCTCACACTTCTCCTGTGCTAAGGCCAGCTCTGATGGGCCACACCATGCTTCACACAGCATCTGATCCTTGAACTGTTTCCACTTGGTACGTCCAAGTTTCTGACACCAAAAGCTTTTGGTGGAAACTTGCTTATGTCTGGATAGTTTGCAGCAAGCAAAGCTCTTACAAGAAGAGTTAATTGCATATTCATAACGCTACATAGAGTACTTGAGAGAAGCCCTTAATTTCTACTATAGTGGATCTGGAAATTCACCTCTGGCCGTGCTCAGCAACATCTATCCCCAGTGTCTGAAAAACATGGATCAAGCTTTTTGGCCCTTTTCCTCTGAGAAAGAACCACTAATTTCTTCAGTTTGAGCACATTATTATTTTTTAACAAAAGAGCGTGATACAGCTCTATATACCAGTTGGAAGCAACGTGATTTGTGTCATGAATACTAATATGTGTTTGACAGTATCCAATAAATTCAACATGTTTTGAAAAGCGTTAACAAGAGTTGCAGGAACCATACTTAAATTCTTCCCCAACATTTTTCAATTAAAAGAAAAGGAAGCTAGCAAGAGTCTGTATTTGTATCCAAAACAAATACGGCTTGGGTCACGGCAAGACTTCTGCATGCCAAACTAGACCTGGGTCTACAGCACATTCATTGATTTTTGTCTCCATGAATCACCCTAAAGCTATAGGCAACAAAAGCTGAAGCTATGTAGATGTGATTTCTAGTTCATTTGTTGTTCATTAGAAAGATTTTCTCTCTCTTATTTGCGGCACCCCTGCTGCTGCGTGTTCATTAGGAGAATGGAATGTATTCCAAATATTTCCTAGCTCTGGCAGGGCAGATGGTGGAAAGTAATTTTCCAAACTCTTCTGGAAAAGGGGGGGAAAAAAACCCACCCAAATAACCCCAAGTCACCCCCTGCACACCAGAAGAATTCAATATTTCTGAGTGCAGACGTGTGTTACACTTTCTGTCTCCCTGGTTGTACAGTGCTGTGTGTCAGAGTGGTGGGAAGTGTGTATGAATGGGAATGTATCACATTACATGTGGGATGTTAGCAAGGCTGGGATTTTTTTCACAGGAAACTGCATTTGCAAAGAGCACACAGCAACATGCAGTACCCTAAGAGATGTGTGTGAAGGAGTGAGCAAGATTCATTTCCCTAAATCTCTGGGCAACCCAACACCTAAGGGAATCCCAGGGAGGGAGGACGGTGTTGGGCCACGCTCTAGTTTCCCTGTCTATCCCTGTGCAGAGGCAAGAGAGAAACTGGAAGCTCCTCAGACGCCCCATCCCATGCCCTTCACCAGTGCCGGCAGAAGGATGTCCAAGTGCTTAGACAATGGTGGAAGCGACTCTGGCTGCATTTCCCTTCTGCTCCCTGGGGAGTCAGGAAAGCACACAAGCCAGGGCCAGATTAGCTCTTGGATCCACATGAAACATCTCTGTGCCGACTGCTCCCTTCCTTCGTGCTCAGCCTCTTCTCATGGGAGTGGAAGTCACACACACACACAGGCGAACAGAAAAGCCGCGTCAATGTGCAGCAGGCAGAGCTGGGAACACAATGAGGGCGAAACAAAGAGCAGGGCTGTATTTGCTGCTTTTCTGGTGGCATTCACTTCTCATGCTTGGAGCTGGTTTCCTCTTTTCATGAGCCTCTTGACCTGCAGATCCCTCTCCTCGGCAGACAGACCCCAAAGCCCTGTGGCTGGATCCTTATGCCTCTTCAGATCAAACCAGAAAACCACTTTGGACACAGAGCCTGGACTGTGTGTTTGCATTGAGGCTTTAAGCTCCTTGGCGCTGGCACCCAGGGTTCCTATTTGTTTTCCAACTCCTTAGAACAGCAATGGTGCTCTCTAAGTCAATACAAACAAACCCAGAAAGGCTTGAGGCAGCGTGGCAGAGCTTATCCGAGTGCTGCTGTCCCTGGGACTGTGCTGTGCTCTGGCCTTTAGAAGGTGCCTCTGGCACTAATTTGGGCTGTCAGCTCAGGCCAGCACTCCAAAAATTTCACACACAGAAACCTGGCAGAATGAGGAACTTACTCAGAAGAGCATTAATTGCCCTGTCTGTGCCACCGAGACACCTAGCTTTGGAGGGAGGCACTTTGACACTTGCTATAAAACCCCCTTAGATTTTTCCAAGCCTCCCATTAGTGATGGATTTTCATGCCCCCTCTTCTCTAGGCACTCTCACCTTGCACAAGTGCAAATGGAGGTGTTCGGACCTCTCACTTGATTAATTTCCATTCGCCCTTTGGGTGCAGGTGTATGAACAAGTGGCTCACAGGCATTTGAAAAGGCACCGAGACAGGGTGCACCCACCAAGCACAAGGCAGGAGACCCCTCTTAGCCTGCATTCATCTTTCGGGCAACTCTATCCCATGGCATCCAACCTTTCTGTAGGCTGTTAAGCTTTAGTACAGTAGTGCTGTGCACATTGTGTGACGGCTTTGCAGAAGTGGGGTTGTGAAACGGATGCCTTCTGTAACCGCTGTGACCTTAAAACCCATTGCTCAGTCACCCAGCAGAAAAAATCAGAATTCCTTACAAACGGCCAAGTGCCGGTGCTGGAGTGTTGGCCATGTCACTGCTCCTTGGGAGCTGGCTTTTCCTCTTTGGCCAGATGGAGCTGCCACCAGCCAGGACCATCTCACCATGCTGCATCAGCTGAGATTCAGTAATTTATCTAAGCTACATCTAATACCTAAATACACGTTATTCACAGCCTGATAGAGTTTTAAACTCCTCTCCATCAGCTATAGCCAGTAGCCTTCAGAGATGAGCAGTGGCTATAATTGATTCATCAAGACTCTGGTTAATTTGTTTTTGCTCAATTGTTGCAATATATTTGATTCCCAGTTATTATGCTCTGGAGTCGAGCTTGCTTTAGGTAATTTACAGTGTAGCCTACATATGTGTAAAAAATTTATCGCAATCGTGTTTTTAATTAAAATGCATATGATAATACCAAAAGGAGACAGGAGGAGGAAGGGAGGGAACCCAGATTAAATTTTTAATTGTTTTAATAGTGAGATTTGGTTCAGGGAGAACAGGGCATATTGGTTTCCTTGGAAACATTGGCGACGTATTAGCTGTATAAAGTCTAGCATAAAAGATTTGCAAAAGTGAAGCCTTTAGGTTGTAACTGATATTATAACTCTCTTCATTTTGAAAATCAGATACACATGTGGCCCCTAGATTCCCCAAAAGATGTCTTTTTTGTGTTTTCTCTTAAGCAATTGAATTAATAATTTCACAGATTATCAGAATCATTAGAAATCTAAAACTGTAATAACAACAACAAAAAACCTTCAACAATTCAATATCCTTGATTCATATGATTTAATTAGATGTGCCTGTAAGTTCTCTTTGTGCCAAGCAGTACCAGGCTCCACATGATTTGAGAACAAAATATACAAATGTGGCTTTCTAAACCTTCTAATAAAACTAGAGATTATTGGTAATGGAGCAGTAGGTGATGTTGTATATACATTCCATGTTCAGTTATTTTATTGTACACAGCACTGATACCTGGATGTACAATATACAATGCACTCCAGCCAGCTTCAAGTTCAGGGAATCATTGTAGCTGCTGCTAATGATCTGGCCTCGTATGAAGTCTTCGATATCTTTGTTTTTCCTGGCATACGTCTTAGGAAACGTGGAGAGCATCATCCACAGCAACACCATGTTGGGTTTGGGGCTACAACACTGCAAGACATCACAGGAGGTCAAGCATACATTTTCAGGTTTTCCTCTTCTGAAGTAAAATAATTTTCTTTTCATTCTCTTTGAAAATCAGGCTCTTAAATTATCAATTTTGTCTCTTTTGTGTTAGAAAATAAAGCCTTGTGAGGGAGGTTTCAGCTCTCTGCAGTTGAGAGGGATTGAAACAAGCAATTTTAATATCTGTGATTCACCTCTGAGCCCAAACTGTGATGATATAGCGCATCTGGGGATCAAATACTGCAGAAACTCTCTCTTCTAAACAAAAGGGGGAAAAAAAGACTGCAGATAAAGTACCAGATGTAGGATTTTGGACTATCAGAGAAAAGAATGGGTGGCTTGGTTTTAGCATGTAAGACTAATCACTCGGTTGAAATCATTTCAGCAGCTGAGTAAATAGACTTACGGAAAAGGCATTTATGGGAGCATTTGTGTTCCAGGGTCCTCCCTCTTTCCTAGTCCTCCTGTTTGTTTTTCTGTCTCTTTGGTGTTGAAGCTTCCCAGTTAACAGGTTTATTAGGTAGTGATGACGATGTCAAATGTGCAGCTAGGCAATCCACATGGCCCCTTGACTGCACCGCAGCCATACGGGTCGGGCAAATGGAGTGCAAGTTCAACAGCCCGTCCAGGAACAATGGGCCTCTCTGCAGCAGCGGGGCTGTTCAGCTGCATGCTTGGCTCACCGCCACCCAGAGCCACGACCACTCGAGCACAAGCTCGGCTTCTACCACACACACACATATCTTGCCGACTTTTCCTTCTGCTCTAGGGTAATTCCCATCAGCAGCACCCAGCTCACTGCCCATGCGTCTCCCTGCAAGGAGCTCGGGCCTGTCCCAGATGACGTTCCTTATCGGTGTTTTCCAAAGTGTCCTGGCGAGGCACTTTGATTTTACAAAATAACTGACGCCTGAAGGAAAAGAAAGTTCAAGGGCACAGTCCTGGCAGTGCAGCAGCCTCTGCAGGCCCTGCTGCTGCTGCCTGCGCACAGACCCGGCTCTGGGAGCAGCCCCTGCACAGGGAACATGGGAGCCGGTGGGCACAGGCAGAGCGCGGGCTGAGCCCCGGCTGAATCAGTTGGGTGCAGGCAGAGTGCTGTCTGAGCTGGTGGGCGCAGGTAGAGCCCTGGCTGATCTGATGGGCGCGGGCACAGCCCCAGCTGAGCTGGTGGGCACAGGCAGAGCCCTGACTAGGTTGGTGGGTGCAGGCAGCAGCCTGGCCGAGCCAGTGGGTGCAGGCAGAGTCCCAGCTGAGCCAGTGGGTACGTGCAGAGCCTTGGCTGAGTTGGTGAGTTGGTGGGCACAGGCTGAGCTGGTGGGTGCGGGAAGAGCCCTGGTTGAACTCATGGGCACAGGCAGTGCCCTGGCTGACGGCCCATCCTGCGGTGGGTCACCGCCGCGCTGCCCAGCCCAGGGCAGGTGCAATCACACCTCAGGAGTCCCCGAGAGACGGGAGTGCCTACGGCCCATCAGAGCCACGTCAGCGAGCTTTAGGAACAGGTGCAGGAAGGGCTGAAGAGCCGTGGACGCCGTGACACAGACGCCACGCACACACAACCTCTGACTCCCCCCTCACACCCCGCCGAAGCCAGGTGCCACAGACCCCCACCTTCACCGCTCACCCCCCCACTCTTGCCCTGGGCTCTTTAAGGCGGCGGCGCGAGAAGACGCGCGCTGCGCCTTTGTCACGGCCCAGGGTCACCGCGCGGTCACGGCCCCGCCCCACGTGGAGCCGGAGCCCGCACAGCGGCGTGCGTCCCGCCCCCCTCCGCTGATTGGCTGCCTCGCACCCGGCCGCCGAGTTTTCCCGCTTATGATTGGCTGAGCGCGCGCGTCATTTGCATGCGGAAGCCGGGGGAGCGCCCGCCCGTGGCTGCGGGCGCCGTCTGGGGCCGCCCCCGCGGTGTCTGCGGAGTTTAAAGGGGCAAGGCCCCCAGTGGGGGGCGGCGTTGGCCTCGGGGCTGCCTGGGTTGGGGTGCGAGCCCCGCAGGGGCAGAGGATCATAGAACGGTTTGGGTTGGAAGGGATCTTAAAGCCCATCCAGTTCCACCCCCTGCCATGGGCAGGGACACCTCCCACTGGATCAGGGGGCTCCAAGCCCCATCCAGCCTGGCCTGGAACACCTCCAGGGAGGGGGCAGCCACCACTGCTCTGGGCAACCTGGGCCAGGGCCTCCCCACGAAGAATTTCTTCCCTATGTCTCTAATCTTAATCTTCCCCCTTCCAATTTAAAGCCGTTCCTCCTTAACCCAGCACTACTTGCCCTTGTAAAAACTTTCCCTCCAGCTTTTCTGGAGCCCCTTCAGGTACTGGAAGGCCACTATGAGGTTTCTCCAGAGCATTCTCTTCTCCAGGCTGAACAATCCCAACTCTCAGCCTGTCCTCAGAGCAGAGGGGCTCCAGTCCTCTGGTCATCTTCGTAGCCCTCCTCTGGACCCACTCCAACAGTTCCATATCCTTCTCATGTTGTGGATTCCAGAACAGAATACGTATAATTGTTGGGGAAAATTTATACATATGCATGTAAGTGGGAGAGTAGGGGTTGAGCCCTTGTATCTGCACCGTGCCTTGAGGGAGGCCCAGGTCCTGCCCTGCAGCGTTTGCCACGTTTCGCCCCTGGCCCCAGCACCACACTGCCCTGGCACCCAGAGCCCCCCATCCCTTGTGCTGTGAGAGTATTTGCCTGGGTTGAGGCACAGGGCTGTACACCAGGGTAACTCAAACCAGCCCACGTGCAGCAAACCTCTCATGGAGATGTCACACCCCACCCGAAGGCTTGCCCTGTGCTGGGTGCTGAATGGCGTTTCAGGCAGGGGCGTCTCCAGAGCCTCCATCTCCAGCTGCCCCATGGCCCTTCCCGGTGACAGGCACACAGGGGCTCCGTGGGGCAATGGCTGAGCTGGTAACAGAGTTGGGCCACGGTGGTTGTGGAGCAGTCACAGAAGCTGGGTCTGACAGGGGGGACAGGGCAGCAGTACCCGTGTTTCACTCAGCTGGACAAGGCTGCCTGGCTTCCTGGGAGCTGCAACCCATCATAGCTCCCTGGAGATATTTAAAAGATGGGTAGATGAAGTGCTCAGGGATACGGTTTAGTAGTGGACAGGTACAGTTGGACTCCATGATCTCAAAGGTTTTTTCCAACCAAGCGATTCTGTGATCCACGCGTGTGGGTGGAAAAATGCAGAACAGGGCTTGGGTTTCTCCCTTCACACCTTTCATGCAAGAACCAAAAGACCCTGAACACAGAGCAATTGTTTGGGGCAAGTACGAGTATGTTCATGTGTACATATGTATCTAACCACGTGTGTGGGCACATGTGGCTGTATATGGGCATCACGTAAGGACAATTCAATCTATCAACTATTTGCAGCTGCTCCACTTCTAAACTGCTCTACAGAAGGAGCCTGGCAGCAGAGCTGCTGCAAGCGATTCAGAGTGGGCTTTCAGAATTACTCAAGTGCTTCCTTGGATGAGCTAGAAGTCCTCACTTCAATATATGAGTTCTCAGTCAGGAAGTTCATGGTCACTCTCTTTGCTTTCCAAAGTGCCATGCCTCTCTCCAAAATCCCTATTGTTCCATTAAGAAAAGTCAGGGATTATTTTATGTTTACACATTTAAAGCGCTTTCCTCGGTGCTGCTTTATTTTACCTATGCCATCCTGGTTTCCCTACCTGAAGAAAATTAAATGTTTCCAGCTGGGGAGCTGTGAATTTAGAGGGTGATTATTTTTTGTTAGTGAAGTGGTATGTTTCCTACCAGTGCCTCCAATAAAATGTAAAGGTGAGGCGGAGTCTTTCCAGTGACGTCAGCCAGAGTTATATCAGGCCCCAAATGAGACAGAATGGGTTGGAATAACATTCTGGTGGCTTCAGTAAAAATTTTCATTACAAACAAATACTCACTGAATTTTTAGCCCTCCTGGCTGGGAACAAACCCTCCTAAATGGCACCCAACCCAGCCCTGTGCCTAGATGGAAAAAAAGCTGTGAGCTGCCCAAGGTGATGCCCCCAGCTCCTGCCCGAGTGTCATTGTCCTGAGTGAGCGCGTAGGCTGCAGAGGTTTCCCAGTGCCAGGGAGGGAGGACAAGGAAAAGAAGTTTGGAACCTTTTAGGTGGAATATTGCTTGAGGTAGGTTCTTGACACTTAGGAAATGAGATGAAGTCTCATAAGGAAAATGCTTCTGCTGTCCAAACAAGGATGAGGGTTTGTCTACCAAAGACTTAATTCACAATACCTCATATGCTTTAAATCCTACCAGTGATGTAGCTGTACTGCCTTTCAAAGGCAAACAAGCCCTTACCTAAAACTGGCGTGGATCCACATCCCTGCCCGGCATTGTTCTCCTCTACCATGGCAGAAATCTTGTTCTAACTATCAGGGAGACAACTTGAGTTTCTGGTGCCAAATAGTTAAAAAAAAATAAACTTAAATTAAAAGGTTAGTCACCAGAAAGTGGAAACCATGTCTGGAATTGTTAGAAATAGTGCTTGCTTGAAAATAAATATAGAATTATTCACCATGGTAACTATTGCCCTATTGCGTTAGTGCATATTGATTTAACATTAATCCAAAGACTAATGCTGTGAAATATTTGGTCTCTTTAATGGACAAGTGTTTAGTTAACAAATCTTTGGGGAGTTATGGAGTTTTTTGTTTTGTTTTTTCTCAACCACTTTTGGAAGAAAATGATTTGACTCTTAGGGTTACTTATTTCTCCCATGGATCTCTCTTTCCAATTATATTTTATGAACTTACCCTTCATGCTGCACTATAATGATTGTGTGGGGTCACTCATATCTTTCAGTAATGTTCAAGTGTTGCAGTGAGAAATGAAAAGAAGGATTTGAACACGACTGCACAGGCAAATGCCTGACTTCTGGCCTGGCAATGAGTGAAACGTTATCATAGTCCAAAACTAGCCCAAGCAGACTGATGTGCCCATGTAGTTCAGTTTGCCCAAGGATCTCGGGTATCTTTGAAGCTCCTGTGTGTCCCTTCCCATGGATGAAGAGCCTGAGGCACAGCGAGCAGCCCAGGCTCACCCTGAAATTTTGTGCCAAAACCAGAAGGCAAAGGGAGATCTTGCTGTGCCAGACTCCTCCTGGAGCCATCAGAAGGATCCATAGGGGAAATGTAAAAAGAAACTGAAAAAAAGCTGATCAGTGACAGGCTACAGGAGCCAAACCCAACAAAAGCATATGCTGGAAGCATCCCATCAGCCGAGCAGTGCTCGCTGCTAGTTCAGAAGGCACTGACAAATGGCACTGGGCTGGAGGGTGGATAGCGTTATTGCAAAGAACAGAGTGAAGCATTTAAAGTGAGCTGATGTACTTTTAATTTTTACAAGCCCATCTGGGATGACTTTGATTATTTGTTCTTAAATCATGGTGGAGAAATGCTGATTGTTCATAAAGCCACATGAGTCGTTCAGATGCAATTGGGATGGTGGTAAACAGTGCATTTTTAAACCAGCATCAACTTGCAAACAGTTATTTTTCTTTTTCTTTTTTTTTTTTTATGAAAGGTTGGGAAGATGTGTGAACTTGCAGCAGCCTGCATCTGAAACTGGAGCCTTTATCCACCAAAGCTTCGCAAACTTGTAAAAACTCCCCCCAGAACGAACTGATTCACAGGGCGAGGGCGGACATCTTTCCCCCTGCCAGAGCTGGATCTTCCACTGCTTAGTTGCAAGCTTAGTTGCAACCTGCGTGCCAGGTCCTCCCAGCCCATGCTTGCTTAGCCATTGGTGCACCCACCATTCAGGTTAGGTCTGTGAGCTGCCTCCACCAAGGCTCTTTCTGTCACAGCGCCCATCCCCAGCACGTCCTGCCCACAAACAGGCCTCATGCTGCCCCTTCTGCCATTCCCTGGGCCATGGGTGATGCCATGCGGTTTGCGAAAGGCAAAGCTGTGCTTGTTGCAGCAGAGAGAGTGAAGAAGGACTCTGTAACCTTCCAGTCAAGTAACTGACCTGTCACAGAACAATAATGTATTACTAAAAGCCGCATTGACTTGCTTAAGACCATTTAAGGATGTACTGTATCTGCGTCATAAAATAGAAGAATTCTGAATCAGTGCCCTCAGAGGGCCTAGCAGCGCTGGCAGGGGTGGTGCTGGCAGGTTGCTGGGGGCTGGCATCTGCCACAACATGAGGGAGCCTGTAGTGTTCACCTTGCCTTATTTATGGTAAAGCTATGAATTTTAAGTCTGAAGGAGTTGCAAGCTGGTGGGCTCAGCTTAGCTTACAGCTACCTTTTCTTGCCAGAGAACTCCATTGGAAAAGGGTCTCTAATATTCAGCTGCGAAGTGTTTAAAAACAAAAGAAAAAAAAAATTTCCAGATAGAAAATAATAGAAGTGGGTTGATTGATAAAGCTACCTGAACTAGCATTTGTCTTTGGAGTTTTGACTGTGTGTGCGCCTTGCTTTAACTTTTGAGGTGGCCTTTCTGGGACTTGCAGGCTCCTGTCACAAGGGAAGCCTCACTTTGCATTTTCACAAAGCATTTCTAAATATTTGCCTGGCACAAAAGAAACCAAGACTCCAGGCCCAACCTGAAGGCATCAGTCAAAAGGCAGATAAGAATTACCACTCCTGCATTACCCATGAGGAAACTGAGGCTGGGAACACAATGCAGAAATAGGATTGGAAATGCTTCATTTCCAGTTGTGGAGTCCAGGTGATTTTTCCCTCCTCTCCCAGGCCTGCACAGGAACCCCCACCTCTGGTGCCACCCTTGGTGCCACTCCCTGTGCCTTTGGGTCCTGGCACTCATACGAAAACTAATGTCTGCTCAGCACTGAGAAGAACCAACATCTCAAAGCTCATTTCTATCTGAGCCACAAAATCCTCTTCCGTGTTTCCTTTTGGGTTAGTAATTGTTGGGAGTTACCACCTGTCAGGAGGCAAAGAGTAAAAGATTAAACAACCTGGCAACTCCTTGTTCCTTCTCTTCAGGCATTTTCACAGGACTGGATAGGGCCGGAGGAGTAAAGCACGGGCGTGTATTTAACATGAGTTTGTAGATAATCATGCAGAAATAAATTCCTTTTATTTTGGGGAAGGGGGAATAAAAGCTAAACCCAAGCAGTGAGTGCCATCACGCGTGACCTGACCTTCAACACCATCCTTCTCCTGTGATGTGCACAAGGCTTGGGTTCTCACGTGGCGTCTGTAGCCTGTCCCCTTCACGGTATGATCTTCCCAGCAGCATCTCTGGGGAGCACAGGCCCAACTGAGGACTCTTCAGATCCTTCCAAATCCTAAATCAGAGCTATCAAGAATTATGAGAAAATATGCTTTCTTAGAAGATAAGTGAAGCTGTCTTTATCTCCCAGTAACAGGATTCACCATGTATTATAGCAGCTACTTCGCACCACTATAGTTAAGCTTGTTTCGGCATTTTCATTATAAACCCCTGTTTTCACAGCTTTATTTCCCAGAAGAAAAAAAAAATCTGTCCTGACTAAAACTTGGCACACAGAGCACTCAGGGAAGAGGTGACATTTTTCCTTTTACCTGCCTAAGAATTAAATGGGGTCACTCTGTTTTAAAACATGCAATTTGAGACAAAAGTGGGAATTTGAGATAGTTTTGGATCTTTGTAGAAGCAAGAAGCATTGTTGGCATTAACATTGGACCTAAGGGTAGAACTTGTTCAGCCATGGCCAAGTTGGCGCTTATGGATTTACGGGTTTCTCCCCACATTTCTTTTCCAGTCTTTCCCAGTTTTTATTGGAAATGCTGCATTCAGGAAGTGTCTGCACAGAAAGCCAACAGCTCTGCAGCTCTTGTGCTGCAGTGTCAGGGCTGAAGGGGCCTCAGGATTCGGGTGGCTGTGGCTTGGGTGGGCGTTGTGGGACCCAGCCTGGCTTGCGTGCAGTTTTCCTGCAGGATGGTCAAATTCAGATGCTTTCAGGGTTGGTTTGCAATAGAATCCATAGAATCATAGAATGGTTGGGGATGGAAGGGACCTCAAGGCCCATCCAGTTCCAACTCCCTGCCATGGGCAGGGACACCTTCCACCGTACCAGGCTGCTCAAGACCCCATCCAACCTGGCCTTGAACACCTCCAGGGAGGGGGCAGCCACAACTTCCCTGGGCAACCTGGGCCAGGGCCTCACCACGCTCATCGTGAAGAATTTCTTCCTCATGTCTAATCTAAATCTTCTCCCAGTTTAAAGCCGTTCCCCCTTGTCCTGTCACTCCAGGCCCTTGTAAGAAGCCTCTCCCCAGCTTTCCTGGAGCCCCTTCAGGTGCTGGAAGGCCACTATGAGGTCCCCCTGCAGCCTTCTCTTCTCCAGGCTGAACAACCCCAACTCCCAGCCTGTCCTCAGAGGAGAGGGGCTCCAGCCCTCGCATCATCTCCGCGGCCTCCTCTGGACCTGCTCCAACAGTTCCAGCTCCTTCTTACGTTGCGGACACTCCCGCGAGTTGGGGACTCCCACCGCGGCTGGCGGCGCAGGGGGGAGCGGTGGGGGCATCGAGCCCCGCACGCAGCTGCCCGCGCGCTGCAGCGGTGCGGACGACGGATTTTTATTTAATTTTATTTTGCACGAATTTAAGCGCGATTCGGGCTGGAGAGACCCCCGGACAGCTCCGTCACCTGCCGTTCACTGCCCGCAGCGCCCGCTCGGGGCTAGGGTGTGTGTCCCAGCTTCTCCGGGGATCACAAACGCCCGGTGGGGGGGGCGGGGGCTCGAAGCCCTGGGGGGACCCGCGGGTGGCAGGAACGGCCAGCGCGCGCGCGCGCGCGCCAGCGCGGGTCCCGCCCGCGGGGCGGCCCGGGGCGCGCGCGTTCCCCCCCATCCCGCCCCCCCCGCGCTCCCCCCCGCGCCCGGCGGCGGCGGCGGCGGCGCGAGGGAAAGGGCAGCCCCCGTCTGGCGCTGACGTCACGGGCCCCGCCCGCGGCTGGCGGCGCGCGGCCGCGTCCCCGTGGCCGTGAATGAGAGCGCGCGGGGAGGAGAGGAGGGGAAGGGGGGGGGGGGGGCGGGAGCGGGCGGACCGCGCTCCCACCGCGCTCCCACCCCGCGCCCCAACAAAAGTGCGGGGGCTGCCACTTCGCCGGGGCCAGCGCAGCCGCTTGGCCGGGGCCGCAGGGGGCGCGGAGCCGCTGCGGGGGGCGCTGCTCCGCGCTGGGGTGGGTGGTTTTTTTTAATTTCCAATTTTTGATCGCAGCTGCATTTCCCTCCCCCCGCCCCCCCGCGCCGAGGAGGAGCCCCGGCTTTATGTGGTGCTGCCCGGAGAGCGCTCGGCGGCCGTGAAGTTCTTTGTGTCGCCGTCGCCACCTTCTTTTTTTATTTTTTTAATTTTCTTTATTATTATTATTTTTGGTTTAAATGTATAACTTAATGGGTCTGAACAGCACGGCCGTAGCTATTCAGCCCAATGTGTCCTGCACATGCAACTGCAAAAGGTCTTTGTTCCAGAGCATGGAGATCAGTAAGTACCCGTCCTGCTGCGGGGCCGGACCCCGCTCTCCCCGGTGCCGGGTGCGGGGCGCGGGGCGGCCGCGGCTTCCCCGGGGGCGGGGAAATATCCGCGGGGGCTCCGGGACTCTTCGCTGCGATGTACGTTCTCTCTGTGATTGTGGGTTTTCCCCTCCTTCTCTGTCCCCTCTGTCGCTGCCGGGGTGTCTGGTGCGGGTGTGACATGGGGTGACAGTGCTGGGCTCCTCGGGCTCTCCTCTCTCCACTCCATCGCTCTCCCGGCATCGCTGCGTGAAATCCCAGCTCTTCCCCATCCCGGCTCCTTCTGTTCCCCCCGGCCCGGCTCCGCCGCTGCCCCCGTCCCGGCTCCGTCGCTGCCCGCATCCCGCACAGCGCCGCGGTTCCTTTCTCCGGGGGTGATGCTGGCGAGCCCCAGTCCCAGCCTCCTCCCGGAGGTCTCCGCTGTAAATCCTCTTCCTCTCCTTATTGCACTCCAGAGACTCGAGCAGGGCTTGTACTTAGGAATCTGTGCCCCCCACCTTTTTGTTAGGAAGGACTGTTTGCCTTTTCGTTTTCATATTTTTCCACCCTGGCAGAGTAGCAGTGACTTCAGTGTCTGACCTAAATAGCCACTACTTTTCTCTTTGCGCTGCCCCTCTTAGAAATAAAGTGCATGGAGGTGAGGGAGAAAGAATGTGACTGCTGAGGAAGGAGAACTGAGTTGGTTTCTCTGGCAATTCAAAGCAAACGGTGTTTTCTGTAAAGGAGAGGTTTTCAAGGCATGCCGGGCTGGGTGGGCTGGCAGGATTGTACCCTGCTTATACACCTTGTGAAATGTAAACCCTACACCAGACTAATGGAAAATGGCCCAAAAATGAAGACTTGGGAAAGAGTCTTGATTTTTACATATAATCCTGGCACTGGGATGGAGCAGGCTCGCGCTCGGTGTGTGTAGGGAAAAGTCAGCTGAGCTGTGCCTGTTTCTGCTAGCACAGGATTTGCCCCGTTACCTCCAGCAGGGTTGCAGAGCGGTATTTTAGAGCCAGCATCTGTCCCTTGGTATTTTGGATGGCTTTTGTCCAGTGGCATCTGCCTTCTTCTTCTCCAGTTTCATTGTTGTTTAATTCAGGTGTCTGAGTCCTGGAGAAGGTCTGTAGGCATTTGTATACCTGGCACTAAAATATGTTCATTCTGAATTTTAGCATAAACCATACCCTTTGTACTGTATGCACATTTAATCTTGATTTAATCTCATTCGTGTTCAGACAAAACTAAGCTGGATTTGCCTGATTTTATTAACACTACCGGTACTGAATAGACCATTATTCTTTTCTGACTTTAACAGGCCAGGCTAGATGTGCATACCAATAGCAGTGTATAAATAATGAAGATACAGTTCTTTTTTGTGTCAGCCAGTTAGCGAACATAAACTGTGTCCCACAGAATTACAAGGATGAGAGGCTTTACTTTGTGTCTGATCAAGGCTCATGGTTGTGATAAAAGTTGTGAATTAAAATGCGTGATATCTTTTGAACAAAAAGCTTCTCTTCCAGTCTAACTCTTGGCATGAGGTTTTGTTGGAACAACTCAGGCTTTTCATTTAATACTTTGACTTTTCAGAAATAGTGTATTTTATATTTCTTTTTCCCATTTTTTCAGCGTATGAACGGCTTAGTAGGAGGCAGGTGCCAGTTATGGACAGACGGTGTGTGAGAGGCTGGGGACGGTGAAACACACTGGAGGACACCTTGCCTGAATTTGGATGGGTGTTGTGGGAGTCTCATGCCTGATGCCATATGGCTTCTGAGGTCCTTCCCCAGCTTGTCCCCTGCCAGCACTGTGCCTGTCCCCCTGTGTCAGCCACTCGGCTCTGGAGTCCTGACATGCAGATGCTGAGTTCCCGTTGGTTCCCAGGGAGCCTTGCATTGAGCTCCCGTAGTGCTGCCCTTCCCTATTTCATTTTTGGATAGGTTATTTATTTATTTATTTATTTCCTGCCAATGCTGGGCAGCATTAGCTCACCTCTGGCTACAGGAGGGCTTTGGTTGCACTGCAGGGGCTGTTACCTGATCGCTTCCTCCACCTGGGTTCAGCGGGAAGGACAGAGTTGAGCCTCCCTGAGATATATCCATTATACAGCTTTTTTTCCCTCTCCAATCACTTGATTTCATTTATCTTTCTAATATGACTTTGAGGGAACCTCGGAGCAGCTACCACCAGATGCCATTTAATTTTCTAGCTGAAAGTTACCATGCAGGAATGCTTTGGGAAAATGGCATAACTGTAAACTCTTTTCAATTTAACCCTCTAATTAGGTTAACTGTACAACTGATCCCCAAAATATTTCTTTGTAGGCTTTATTCCGTATGGCAGACTGCGGCGCTGCGGTGGAGGAAGCAGCTGGTTTCTGTGTGTGGCTCTCCCAGATTAGGATTAGAAAAGGGCTTTTTGGGGGCGGGGGTGCAGAGTCTCACCCGCCGCCGGGGCTGTAGTGCCAATATGCTGGGCAGCGCTAAGCAGCCAGCTGTCTGTGGCAGTGGTCTCTAATCGCTTCAGCTGGGTGAAAGAGGTCAGGGGTGATTGTCGTGGCGGAAGAGTCTGTAAATAACTAATTATTTGGCGCAGGGAGCAGAGGGAGGCAACGTGCCTGCTTCCCGGCTGGCTTCCCCACTCGCTTGCCTGGAGCAGCTCAGCTCCTGCTGACCCATCAGGGCTGCTTCACACCCTATATAGACTTCTCCTGGGGTGTCTGGGTGCCAAGGCTGCGGATCCTGCTTCCACAAACACCTGGATGTCCCTGCATGAGGATGACTTCAGCTATGGGGCGTGAGAGCAGGTCTGTGGCTTTGGTGGCTCTGGGCAGAGGCTTTGCTCATGCAGTAACATTAAGAGGTGTTGTTCCATCTCCCTGAGGAGATGAGGCTGTTCCCCTCAGCGGGCAGCAGTGCCCGAGCACCGGTGTCTGAGCTGCGTGTCTGGCCAGTGGCAGGCTGGGGTGAGCAAACCGTGAGAGCGGGTTTCCGTCCAAGAGGGGACCTTCTAGGTTTTCACATTCTTTGGTTTAATAACAAACCAAACGCAGATGGCTCAACCAGGGATCACATCTCCTTTCCACTTCAGACTGCTTTTTGGCAAATAATTACATTTCTTTCCTGACGCTGTGTCTTTGTCAGTTATGGCTTCTTCCAGGGCAGGGTGGATAATAGCCATGTACTTCTTTATCTTTTCTTCCAGGAGGTAGGGACACAGAGGGCAAGCAGGGCTGCTACCAGTGTTTCAGTAAGCTAGACAGTGTTCACACAGAGTGTATTCAGCGTGTGGCATCACAGTTTGACTTCAGCCAAGCCGGGGAGCTGGCCATGTTTCCGTGACAAGAGAGGCTTTTTGCTGAGATCAGCATCCCAAGGTACGAGCCAGGAAGAGCAGAGCGTGGATGGCTTTTGCTTATGGTGGCCTGAGGACTGTCTGTGTGTGCCCTTGGCCATCCCCCGGGACCCTGGCTGTCTGCAGTTCAGCTTTGAACCTGCCTCTCCTGCCAAGGGCAGCAGGCAAAGTCCTAATTCCCTGAGACTGGAGAGCACAGGGGTCATGAAATTACAGTTTATTTTGTGCCTTCAGGCAGTGATTTTTATCTTAGCATTTTATTATCAGTGTTAAATGGGAGAATGAAAAGACACAGAGGAGGAAATAGGAGGAAAATAGTCAAACTTTTTTTTTTCCCTTGGATGAACACCTGGACTGAGTTGTGCTGCACAGCGGGACCGACTGGGCACACACAGCACGAGAGGTGACCCTGTGTAATTGGAGGTGATCACATATAACACAGAGTAGTGACATTACATGGCTATTTCTTCCTTTTCAGTCAGTATTGGGATATATTCAGAGTGTTTGACACAGTAAGTCCTGTTACCTTGTGCCATGAAGGTGTCCCTACCTCCTGAAAAGCCTTTGGATGCCTTTGCTTTATTTAATAGTATGCTTTCAGATCCTGGTTGTGAGAGGACTAACACTGAAGAGTATATGGGAAACAGCAACCATATTCCTTTCCTTAAAGCCAGGAATTCCCCAGGTAGGGTCTGGGAACGCCTCTAAATTTTGAGGATATTGAATTATCCAAACTAGCGCTACTTGCTTTGCAGTTTGAGAAAAGAGTACCTAAAAATGTATGTTCTTACTTATTTTTGTTTGCTGTTGCTCACCAAATATACCAATAATTTTAGATTTCTTGAGGCAAGAGTTGGTGGCTACATCATCCAGTTTTAGAATGAATTAGTAAAGGTAAATTATAAATGGATAGACATGAGGAGACCTTTTCAAGGGAAGTACCAAAATACGTGGTGTCACTAATAGACAGTAATTACAATCCAGCTTCTTTCCTGAGTAACTCATTGTATGATCGTGTCTGTTGGTCTTGTTTCAGGTAATGGCAATGGTCGGAATTTGTTAATCCTAATTAGCTAAAAAAGGTTATTTGTTTGCAATGCTATTTCGTGTGAAAACTAACTACTAGTTTTGTTCCTGGAAGGAGATCCCGTCTATGGTGTGCGGTTTTTCTTATCAGATCTCTCAAGTTCTCCGATACATGGTGCATCTGTTGTTGGCATGTTTCATCAAAGCAATAAAGCCTGGCTGGAAAGCTTGCGAGGAGGGAGGGACAAGGGCCACTTTGCTGCAATTAAGTGGAAACTTGGTTCACACCATGAGCACAATCCCAGACGTCCGTAAAGCAAAGGAATCATTAATGTTGACGGGGATGTTTTATGCAGGGTTCTTCCTGTCTGTGTGGCTAAGCTGCTGGGTGATTGTTTTACAATTATTTTGGGTGGCGGAAGGTAGGTCACTTGAGTAGATCCCAGGGGAGGAAACAGGTCAGAGACCTGCTCTGGCTTGCGAGCAGCGCAGCCGAGTCTGGCCCGAGAGAGGAACAGGGAGGGTTTTGGCAGAAGGCTCCCCTCCATGAGAGCAGAATCTAACCCATCATCTTTGCCTTTCAGAGCTGAGTGTGTGTGCTGCTGCATTGCTGCTTCCTTGCTGCACTAAACGTAGCAGTGGTCTTGGAGAGCCTTTGAGGAGCGATGCGTGAGCACAGGGTGTGATGTAGCAGTGCAATAGCAATACCAGCATTAAGCACAGTGCTGCCGTGGCAGAAATAGCTACCTGAGCTGTTAGCACTTCAGTGCTTGCAGGATGAGCCCATATGCCTGTACACCTCTGGGAGCTGACAAGTTTTCAGTACTTGAAAATATACTGGGATAATGTCTGTGTGTGTATTTGTGCCTATGCAGGAAGGCTTAAATGCATTTGTGAAAGTTAATTGATTTAGTAATACAAGAAGGTAGTTAAAGTTGAACTGGTTATTGAAATATTTGATAGAGAAAGAAGTTGTGGGGTTTGGTGATTTGGGTTTTTTTTAGGTTTGTTTTTTTTTTAAGTAGATAAATTTAAGCTGTAGAAGTTTATTATCCGAATTGGAGGACTTGGGGAGCTGTTGAGACTAAAGAGAGCTTTGATGATTTGGCAAGGAATACAGTTTCTAAGGCAGCACTTTGATCTGCATTGTAAATGCTTCTTTGTAATGACAGTTTCACAATTTCTTTTCTTGTTTTAAGTCAGTTTTGCAGAGGTATGTTTTGAGAGAAAACAGTAACAGCACACATTATTCTTGTTGGCTTCGGAGCCAGCCAGAACTTGTAGTTCATCCCAGCTCCTTTGGCTACTATGATAAATTTATGATTACACCAAGGAGGAAATTAGTAGAGATGTTAAATATTATCAAAGCTTTGCAAATCTTTTGAAATATCTCCAGTGTGAAACTTAAACTTGCATTAGCATTTCTGCTGCGGTATGTTGTACAGTTTATCTAAGCATCCACCTAATATTGCAGGTTCCTGATCTAGCTTTTTTCCTTCTAAAGGTCACGTTACTGTTTAGCACATGCATCCTTTTAGTCTTGCGCTGCACCTGAAGACCTCGATTCTAGTGACTTGAGCTTTATCAGACAAGCCAGTGTTGCTGTACTGGTGCTACTGGGAACATTTTTCTTCCCCTTCTGTCTGCAGCACATCCGCAGATAATCTCTTGTTGGAGGGAGAAGGTTTTTGTCGCCTACATATTCTTATACAAGAGAGCTTGTTGCATTAATTTATGTAGTATGGGTAGAGTAGGAAAGAGGGTAGGAATTGGGCATGTTTATTAAGTTTTTAATTTAAATCTTGCATAGCATCTTTCCTTCTTGTAGCCAGTTTGGGATAGGATTTGTACCTCTCTTGGGAAATCAGCAGCCTTAAGGGTGAAAACAAATAAGTGTTTTCCCAAATTGATTTAAAGCTGTGTGATAGCTCTTCTGGTGTTGTTTTTGGCCTCTTCTGAGCTGTAACTATGAGCTGTACCAGACTGGCAGCTCTGCTGGTGTGTAGAAGAGAGCACACATGTCAGTTGCAAGCTACATTAGCCCATGAGGTTGAGCCTTCAGTTACACGTAAAGGATAGCATCACTGGAGGGCCTTAGACAAATAGCACTGTGTATACATCAAACTTACATCCTTTTCCAAACTGTGGGTGGCTTTGCTTACTTAGATGTTTTCCTTGTTATTATTCTGCATGTCTCTCTGCTCTAGGATGCTGATTTGGTGGTGTGTGCGAAGCTGTGCGGCCCCGAGACTTGTAAATTCAGCCATTGTGATCAAAGATGCTACAACCAGTGCACTGGTGCACGTTGCAGGCTCAGGTTGTCACCATCCACCACCAAATCACCTTCGGTTTTTATTAACTTAACACTGCTTTTTTCACTGCGTGCAGCAAGATAGCATTGCTAAGGTCGTAATCGATACAGTCTCTTTTTTTCTCCAACTAGTCAGACTTCCAGTTTCTCCTTGATACAAGACCAGACTCTGTCTGGAAGAGGGTGTGTGGTGTATGTTAGTGTTGAATGTATGTCACAGGCTGTGGGATTACATAAAGATACCTTGCACATCTTTTGAAACTTGCCTCACAAGTTGTCAGTGTTGGTGGATGTCCACAGTGCTTTCAAATGGTTCACACATTTCTGTTCGATATATTCAGTCTCGCACATATCTTTAATAAAATGCCTCAGACTGGCTGATTTTCCACTTGCAGTATACATCAAAAAATGTTCATTTAGAAAGGCAAGTGCTTTTGCACGTGGCAGTTCTCTGATCCATTCGTGAGACCTTGCTCCTGCCCACAGTCCTGAGGAATTCTGCCTGTGATGGTTCGCTGACGTGAGGTTTGTGCACTTCAGCAGGTGCAACAGGATCTCCCACATTTGCAAATTGGCCCAAGCAATTCAGCAAAGTGGAATTTAGCCTTGGAGAATCAAAGCTGATTAACCTCCAGGCTTGGAGCATACCAAGAATGAAAAGAGGTACTTGCACAAAAATCAATACTACTTTTCAAGAATATATGCAGGACATAGTTTGGAGAATTTTTTTCCATCACTTCATTCTATCCACTAAGTTAAGTAGCTGGTTCGTTACGCTAACCCCGTACAAATGATTGTCAGTAATAATTCTGTAAAACTATGAATCAACTCTGCATGACTTTGTGCAAATAGACTGAGTAATTTCTTTGTTCTTTTCTTCTTACTTTGTAATTGGAGTCTGTAAAAGCCCAAAGGTTTGGTCTTGTGGAAAGCATGATTCATTTATTGGTGTCTGTGCCGACTAGTTATCTTTCAGTAATTCCAGAGTGCTGCTACAAGCCAAGAGTGATTCATACATGGCTAAGTGCACAAACAAATGGGGTCATGGCCATCTGCAGAAACTTTTCTAATCTATTTATGGTATCGGAGAAATAAGTGGGTGTATTGAGGATGATGGAATAGGTGTCAATTACATTAGTGAATATAACCGGTTAAGTAACACTAACCATTACTCAAAACCACATCTGCTCATTGCTAAAGATCATGGCAGTAGGTCCTATTTAAATATCAACATAGGTCTGATATGAGAGATGGATTGAGTGTCTAGGTTGCCTCCTAAGGAGCTTACCATCTTAACTGCTGTGGTAGTCTCTTCTACCTTCTTGAAATTTAGATGTTGAATTTTACTATGAGTATTTTTAGTAGTGACATCTGGCTCTTTGCTGTTGCTGACCTCAGTCATTATATGCTTTACATGCAGAATTTGGCCTAATACTTAATTAGCTTGCCGCTGATGATCGGTGGTAGAGTTTCTCATTTGCATACCAGGCAGAATGGTTGTGCGACACCTCAATGGAGAGAGTTGTGGTCAGGTGAGTCTTTTTTCCTTCCAAATGCATCTTCAGTGCTTTAAAATCTTAGAGGGAAGATGACCTGCATCTTGTGAGGTAGCCTTTCTCTGCTTCCATCTGATTTCTCTGATTAGGACAATTAATTTTCCCCTTTGTAGCGCTGATAACAGAACATCCCTGGCTGCACCCGTGTCAGAATTGCTTTGTTCAGATTTTACTCTGGCACTTGGGTGCCTGAGTTGATTGTGAGAAGGAGGGAATTTGAGACTAGTGATAGGAAAGAGTGGCAGCAAGAAGCACTCCTGAGGCGTATGGATGAGGGCAGCTGGCGGGCTCGTTCCAAACTGCTTACTGCCAGTGCCTGTCTGCTCTTCAGTCTCGCACGCTGCAGCTGGTTTTGCACCTGAGATGCGTGTATCCAACAAGATCTTGTGCTTGCAGAGCATGCAGTGGTCTCACAGTGCTTTAGAAACATCCTGCGTCTGCAGGATGGATGAGCATTGCTCTGGAGGTGAGCTAGAGGCACAGGTGGACCAGTGCCATGAGGTTTGGAAGCGGCTGTGGCCCTGTCTCCCTGAGCCCCAGGAGACTCGTGCTGTCACTGCTCAGCTGTGTTTGATTTCTAAAGGACTCGACTGGAGTGCGGAGCTCATGGACTCGGATTTCTGTAAATTGAATTTCAGCATCAGTGCTGGCCAAAAATACAGAAGAATTTGGCAACATGTCATTGTTGGCCTTTTACTGATGTTTTGAAGGCTGTGTCCACTTCTGCTACGCCCTCGCTGTATGTGCTTTCACAGAAGGAGATGAGGCCCTGGCCGGCGCACAGAGTATGCTGCGGAGGGGGAAGTGACCCAGACTTTTGCCCAGAGGACTGATGAGCCTCTCCTGATGTCTGAACAGCTTTCTTCTGCCCTTGATTTATTTAAGTCAACAGATTGTGTAAGCCACATGCCTGATTTACCTGCAGGGCAAGTGGGAAGGAAGCAGTGCCATTTGGATGAATTCCCAAAAGATGTCTAACCACTGAGCATTAAGACTAACATTTCCAAGCCTGACTCCCTACAACCGTCCTCCTGAATCTGCTCGCTGCCTCCTCCAGCTGCGGGCAATACACCCATGGCTTCAGCTGCTGTGGACAAGTCCTGGGGAAGCTGCCTGCTGTGGCCGCTTGCTGGCAGAGTGCTGCGGGTTGGGTTCTGTGCTGAGAATTCTCCCATGTAGTGGCTTCTGTTTAATGTTATGATTAACATTGTTGTTTCTAGTAAAAACAAAAAACGTCCCCCCAGAGCAAAGCTGTGCCCCGAGCCTCTCGCATCCTCTCATACTGTGTTTCCCACAGTGGTGAGGGTACCGGCTGGCTGTTGGAGTGGTAGGGATGAAACAGAATCGTAGAAACCCACAGATCAGTAACTTAAGTGACCCAGGGCTGGATGTTTCCTTGGTGCATGCTCCAGACTTGAAATGGGGCTGGATCTCCTTGTGCTCTTCATAAGTGAAATGAGACCCTTTGAGAGTTGGAGAGATCGGTGTCCCCAGTGCTGCTAGGGCTCGGCTTCGCTGAAGGCTGCTTTCCTGGTGGAGGAGATCCTGCTCTTCCCATGTGTTTTTTTTTCATTTTTTCCACCATTATTCCACTTTACCAAGGTGTCTTCGCTAACCGTGACCAGCGTATACAGATAAGGCTCTCTAGCACTGAGCTCTTAAAGTACCTTTGTGTGTTTGGTGCTGCCTTTACAGCACTTAAAGAACAAGATTTATGGACAGTTGCTTCACTCAATTCAGGGTAAAATTATCTTAAATTGGAATAATTTCCCATGTAATAAATAAGAATCTCACTTTTATTGTTAAACTTGTATTACTGTAATGGCACTTTGCTTGAATTGGAAGGTGCATTTTCGTGTTCGTCTTCCTCCCCAGCGTGCTCAGACACACACACAAGGTGTGTAGCAGTGATACTGATCACTGGTGTGTAATACTGTCAATATTTAATATTTCTTTACTATGATTTGTACCTAGCAGCGTATACAAATTGCACCTTTTTCTGCCTTTGCAGTGAATGGCGATGGCTGTCCTGTCAACTGATGTGCCAGAGACTGCCTTAAGAACAAGGAGCAGGGGTACAGGTCTCTGATGGGGGTCCCACATGCTCGAGCAAGGTGCAGAACAAGCTATGGGATTACAGACATATTCTTCTTCCTGATAGCTTTTAATCTTCTTCATTCTCTTGGGTTTTCTTGATAAATACTTCTTAACATCCATTGCCTTGCCATCCAGGCCTAAATTGTAAGGAACAATAAATGTAATGGACAGCCTCAATTTAATAGATTCACTATGAGCTTTTTATTAGCACAGCTTTTTTTTAAAAAAAAAAAAAAAAGAAAAAGAAAAAAGATGACTGCATTTATTTAATTTAAGTTCTGAAAGTAGCTCTTTCAAATCTGAGGAAAGCATGCCCGAGTGGGCTCCGTTCAGCTAATTTGGTTATGCAGCGAGGGAAGGATCTGTCCTGCCGTGCAGCCTGCAGAGCGCTGGCTGGTCTCAAGTGGGATAACAGCCGTGTGCAGATGTTTAGGAATTTCTCTTTTGACTTGACCATGGGGTTTTGCTGCTCTTCAGACCACAAGTGCACTCCAGTCACAGCAGGTTTGTGAGTTTGGAGATGCTTTTCATCCCCTTCTGTTCTGTTTGCTCGGGAAGGGATCACGTTGTGTCTTGCAGCCATGTGTCTTCCTTGGTTACGCTTCTAGAGATTTGCAGACCCACGTTAAGCACCTATTAAATTAAGTAAAATGGCCTTTAGAAAGCTACATGTCAAGTGGAAGAAATGCTTTATGTAACGTAGGGGTATGTGAGGGGACCTAAATACAAGCTTAAATTGGCTGTTACGAAAATAGGTATAATTGGTTTTTTGCACAGTGATTTTATGGCTTCCCAGTTTAATGTCCTGATGAAATCCTGCATCCAGTCCACGCGCAGCCGAGGAGGTGGAGACTGAGGAGCCCAAGTAATAGGACTGGTTCTAGGAACAGCCTTGCCGTCATTTGCAAAATCGGACATCGCTGTCATTTGCTGAGGCTCTGCTTTGTTTGAAAGGTGTCTGGAGCAGTGGTTTCCTCTCGCCTGCGTTTGCCCTTCAGTCTGTCCCTGCAGCACTCGGCTGCCTGGTGTTGGGGCTGGGCAGGGAAAGGGTTGTCTCTTACTATGACTGTAACTACTTGCAGGTGAAAAATGCAAAACTCCGGTAGCTGTACCCTTCTAAATGCACACTACTTAGGACTGCTCTTTGCTTTCCAGCTGGATCAATGCAGTCAAAGTCATTTAACTTAGTTAAATTTAGTAGCTAGAGGTGCCTCTGTAGGCTTGATGTGAGAGCGACTGCTTTGCTTCCCTCCTCAGGGAAGGCTGGCGGGGGAGGGTCCCTCTTAGCCAAGGCTTCCCTCTTCTAGGCTGTGGCCAAGTGATGCTCTGGGGCTGTCACCCAGCTGTGCTGAGATCGGGAGCCTGAGGAAGTGGAGGATATGGTGTTTTGACCTTGCCTCTTCCTATTGAATCCAGATAGTCTTTCCTGTTTCTATATTTGAAGCCTTTCTGTTCTTCTGTCTGACCCATCCTCTTTTGGAAAGCTGGTCCCCAAGTAGCTTTTCTCCCTAGAAAACAAGGCTTCTCTGAATCTTGCTGGCAGGAGTTGGAAGAATAATTTCTTTTAATCTGGTGTATCTTTAACCAGTTAGGACCTAGAGGAGGTTTTCCTTCTTACCAAAAGTCTTGCAAGGATGAAAACTCTTGCTTGCTTAAGAGTGTGTTAGCCATCACATGGGAGGAAAGCCTAGTACTGTGAGACAGGGTGGAAAAAGCTGAGACAGGAGTTGCTGTTTCTTTGAAACTGTCCCTTTTTAATTGTCCAAACAATGTTTGAAAGAAAATCTCTGCTCTTCTCTATCTTCTTCCAGCATTATAATTCTATATAATCACATTTCTTTCTCAAAAAGAATAGGGCACGATTTATTTATTTTTTTTTTTCAGAAGGAAGGGATAAATTCCAGATGTTGCTGGAATACACTTTTTTTCCTCTGTTTAATGTTTAGTGGCTTTCAGTAAATATGCTGGGAGAGGTGGGGCTGGTGTTCTTGTTCCAGGGCAAATCATCTACAGTAAATCCCATCTGCCAAAAGGGGCACGTATCTTGGGTGTGAGTTGGTGCAGTTAGGAGCTGATCCTTCTTTCCTGCCTTGCAGAAAGGTAAGGAAGGCTGAGGCTGACCTGGGTGCTACCCCTTTTGGATCTTTGCCGTTGATCACTCAGGGTTTTCACCCTCTTCTTCCCACCTCACTGCCAAAGCTGCAAATCCATGAGTGAGAAGCACGACATGGTGGGTCTGGTCCCCTGCCCACACTGACCCCAGCCTATGGTACCATGGGAGCGGGCACTTCTGCTCTAAAATGACTTGATGCTTTTTGGGATGCACCTCTGTTCTGCAGGCAGCCACGGGCAAGTGAGGGCTGCCCTTTCCTGCTTGCCGTCCTGCGTGGGATGCCCGATTTGATGGGACTCTTCTGACCATGCTGCCAGCAAGCCAGGCTTTTTGGTGCCAGTGCTGGTGTTGCTGGCCAGCAAAGAGCATCCGTGTGTCCTGCACCACAGCGTGGGGCCAGATCCAGGAGCTGGGCTCTGGGAATGAACAACAATCTTCCTGCAGCAAAGCCTTGTCTTTTCAGTGTATGCAACGCTCTTACCTGCTTTTGGAGCCTTCTTGCAGACTAAACCAAAAATCATTTTCCAGCATGTGCTGCACACAGACATCATGGGACAAATGCAGCAGCTCCATTTGCTGTTTCATGTTTTCACCTGTTTAGACTAAGTACATCTTTGTTTTGTTGGCAGCCTATTTGGTTGCACAAACAGTGTAAGACAAAACCACTAGCAGGTGTTGGTCCAGCCAGTATAATTACTGGTTCCTTGCTGCTGCTGCTGGTAGGCAGACAGCGTGAGCCACCCTTCACATGGAGCCGTCTGGCAGGACTGTGGCTGCAGAAGGGCTCTGGGCACTGATCCACAGGGAATATGTGCCGACTGCTCAGCCACTCCTGTATCTTCCCTGCTGCCAATTGCATAAAAAAAAAAAAAAGTTATGTGTATATGGAGGAAGGGAGGAGAGCTGAGAGAGCTCTGATGAAGCTTAAAGCACTGCCTTTAAGTGCAAATTCTCATTTGCATTGAAAAAGTTGGCAAAAAGTGTGGCTTTTTGGCCAAAAGGCCAAATGGGAGCATGTGGGAGCCAGGTGAGCTCAGAGAGAGATGAGAAGCAGAGTCCTAAAATCCTGCCTGACTTAGAGGCTTTGAGCTTGCTTCTCCCACACATCCCAGGCCGTTGCCAAAACATCTTGGGTGAGACATCACGTGATGAGGGACATGCCTGTGTGTGCCCAGGGTGTCACGCCTGGGGTGTGCACAGCACGGCCGTGCCGAACACTGGTGAGGCCGTTGCCTGTGCTGCGGAGCAGGGTGTGGGGGAGAGCTGTTGCTTCCTACTCTTTTTGAAATTTAACCGGACAACAGCTGATCCCGATCTGGCCAGCTGCAGGCACAGAGGCTCCTTTTCTTAACCTGTAACTTTCCTTTGAACTCCCACACCTTTTGGGCCTCCCACCCCTTTTTTGCCTCTACTTTTTTATTGGCCCCAACTTTTCCCTTGCCCTCCCGCCCCTTTTGGTCCTCAATATTTTCTTAGTTTCTGACTTTCCTTTGGCTTCCCACCCCTTTTGGACCTCCACTTTTTCTCAGCTTCTGTTTTTACTTTAGCCTACCACCACTTTCCTGCCTACACTTTTTCTCAGCCCCTAATTTTCATTTGGCCTCTGACCTTATTTGGGCCTCCTGCCTTTTTTCAGACTACTTTATCTCAGCCTCTACTCTTCCTTTTTCAGCCTCCCACCCTATTTTGACCTTCTACCTGGTTTTACCCTCCACTTTTCCTGAGCCTTTTATTTTTTCCAGCCTCCCACCCCTTTTCATCTTCCGTTTTGCCTTTGGCCTCCCACCCCTTTTCAGCCTCCAGCCTCTTTTTTGCCTCCTACCCCTTTTGGACCTTCACTTACTCTCAGCCTCTGCTTTTCCCTTGAGCCTTTCACCCCTTTTTGGCCTCCATTTTTTGTAAGCCTCTGCTTTTTCTTTGGCCTCCCACTTTTTTTCAGCCTTCACTTTTTTCCAGCCTCTACTTTTCCCTTGGCCTCCCACCCATTTTTCAACCTCTACTCTTCCTGTGGCTTTCACTGATTTTTTTCAGCCTCCCACCCCTTTTCAGCCTCCCACCCCTTTCTGGGCTCTGTGCGTTGAGTGGCTGTGGAGGAGTGAGGAGGAGGAGGTCACAGCTTGTTGCCACACGTTGGTGTCTGGCTTGGCAGAGTTCCTTTCTTTCTTTTCCCATCACGATCAATGTCAGTGCCAGTTCAGGGCAGTGGTGGTGACGCACACGTGTGGAGGCTCTTGACTACCCGTGCACGCTGCCCATGTGAATGCAGGCGATGCCGCATGTTTGCATGGTCACTTTTGAATGCCTCCTGCGCGCAAAGCATTGATTTGCAATGCATCTGCACTCGTTCTTTTAAATCAGCCTGACTTAAAATCAGTGAGCCAACTCCGAGCCTGCGGATCACAAGTTATTTAACTGCTGCAGTAATTTGCAGTGACTCCCTGACCCTTAATGTTTCCCTGCAGTGAAAATGGTGGTTATCTCTGTCCTCTCAGGTGCATGGAAAGTAGCTTTTTAAAGCTTAGTTTGGGAGGAACGGCATGTTAATACATCCCCTTGAACATCCCAGCCTGGTGTCCTGCCCTGTACCTGCATTGTGGCGCCGGGAGCAGAGGCAGGAGCAGCCTGAGGAGCAGGTGATGTGGGAGCGCCCGAGGTGCAGCAGATCTTGGCTTGGGTGGCTGGGTGGCTGGGAGCTTCCCTTGTTCTCGTGTTTAAGGCCACTTTTATAGGCCAGTAGGACTCCTTTGGCACCAGACTGTGGCAGGTACTAATTAGCACCAATTAACTATTATCAGTGACAGACAGTTCTTATGGCCTTCATAAAATAGTCCGGTATGCTGATTTCCTCTGGTGCAATGCCCTGCGGGACTGCACAGCGCTTGCCCGGACGGTGGTGGCTCACAGCTCGTCATGCACCGAGGTTGTGCTGGTGGGGTCAGGGGATCCCTGTACCCTCTCCCCAGCAGGTTTGCAGGTAGCGATGCACTGCTCAGGGAGTGGTGAGAGAGAATTCATGAGTTGTATTTTATTCCAAATTTTTCACTGCTTTGTTCATCACTTGAAAATAGGTCTGCTGGGCATTGCACCTTGGGTTTTGTGAAAGGTTTTGCTGTGGGTCTTCCTCTTCAGCACCCTACAGCTTCTGTCTCCCAACTGGGAATGGGGCATCAGGAAGCCCTGAGCTTTCAGCAGGGCTCAGCAGCACATGGGGCTCAGCTTTGTGTGTTTGCAGAGGAAACAGCACGTGACAAATAGCTCACCAGCTCCGTGAAGCATACAATGCTGTCTAGGGCCATGGACAGGCAGTCTGGCACTTTGGGACATGGTAGGAAGGTCTCTGGGTTGGGCTGAGTGATCCCAAACTTTGCAAACCTTCATAAAGCTTTGGCATGTCATCTGTTGAGTTGGCTGTGAGTGCTGGAGGAGAGTAGTCCTGGGGAAGCCCATGAATTGGTGTGACTGGAGAGGAGTGGGACCTTCTGCGGCAGCTTCTAGTGCAGGAAAATCGTGTGGGGTCGCTACCAAGAGTGGTGAGACCCAGATTGTAGTGCTTTTGGTACTCCTGGCCACTGCAGAGGTTGTAGGCTTGGGTGCAGATGTCAACCATGGTTGGCTACAGGGGAGCTTGTCAAGAATTGAGTCCCCAAGAAGGGAGCTGGGGTGTGTGTTGCAGCTGGTCGGAGGTGGCTCCCATCACTGACGGATGCTTTCTGTTTTTCTTTCAAATGTCTCCAGGCACTGAATGTTTAGGTCGCACCTTTCCAGGTAAACTGGGTAAGTGAAGTATTTCAAGAGTTGCCAAGATCTAATTATGAAAGCTGATTGCATGATTGTAGCTGCTGTACTATAAACACCCTGGTTGCTTGCTTGACGAAATGGGTGATACGTTGCCTTGCCCTGAGAGCAGCAAGTGCCTGCTGTTTGGGATGCAGAGGGGACGCAGCCGTCTCTTCAGAGGCTGATTGTGCAAATCTGATATTTTCTGGCTGCACTTGGTAAACCTGGATGTCATTTTTTCCTCTGCTGTTTAATGTAGAACCATCTTCAAATGCTGAATGTCTTTTTACACACGAGTACTCTTCCATTAGCTGTAAATTAATGAGCAGCATTGCATTGAGGAAAAAGCTTTCACTGTATTTTGTGAAAGCAGTGTGACGATCTGAGTCTTTTTAAGTCATGGCATGTCAGACTTCTGTTGAGTGTTGCAGGAGCTGCCCAGTTTCAGGACAGACAAAACCAGGCATTGGGATCCCTGTTGAACTGGGCTGCTGGATTTGAGCAGTATCTGTGCAAAAGAACCTTTGCTGGTTTAAAAAGACGTTGTTGTAACATTTAATGGGCCTCTCTCTTAGTTTAGAATTGAGTTTATGAGAGTACCTCAAAATTCAGACATCTTTGCTTGAATGTGGTGTCCCAAGCCTGCTGGGGAAGAACTGACTAAATAAAGTGAATAAATGATTTTAATAAATGGCTAATCAATTGTTATAGAGCCTGGGAAGTCAATAGAGCTTATGACCTTGGCTTATAACCATGCTCATGTCTTGAACGTGCTTAAATACCTACAAATTATTCATTAGGCTTTTATCAAGCACCTATTAGTAAAAGTTGTAATCTAAAATAAGACAAAATAATTATTTCAGTCTTAATGGTACAATTTGGTTGCATAGCATATTAGGCCTTGCTTATGCAAAAAAGCAGTGATATGCCACCAGTCCCACCAGCAGTGTTATAGTGGTGCAAACATCAGGCAGGGGAACAGCAGGAGCCTCTGGCTGGGAGCAGTTGGTGTGTGCAGGGCATATGCAGCCCCAGTGCTGGGACACTCGCACCACTCTGTAGGGAAACTGTCCTGCAGCAGTCAGTGATTTATTTATATTTATTTTACATTAATGCCTTAAATGATGGATTTCAGCAGATAAGCCAGGCTGGCAGAGGGAACTGCTTGGAGCAGTGTAGCTCCGGGTGTTTTTCGCTCTAGCAAAAGGTGTTTGCTGTTGTTCAGCTCTTGTAAAACTTGCACCCATTTTCTTTTCCTGTGATTTAGGAGAGTGTGGGAACAGGGATTTGTTGTAGCTGTGCTGCTCTTCCTGCTTTCCCTTGTCTACCCTGTCCCATTTTGTGTGTATGTTTGTGCCTCAGGGAGGGAGGCAAAGGTGCAAGTGAAAACATGCGGTTTTCTCAGAATATAAATAACAGAAAATTAATAGTTTGTTGTTGTTGTAGAGTTGTTCCCTGCAGTCTCCAGTTGCTTGCTCCTTTGTCACATTCTTGTACTGTTGGGTGTTTGTAATCTTGCTAGATGGATACTATGTGGAGTACAGTGTAGGACACTTCAGCAATCTTGCTGCTAGCCTAGTTGTGTGCCCAGCGAGGAGCTGTGTTTGCAGACGTCAGTGCATGCCCAGAAATCCTCCCTGAGCTTCTGAAAGCCGCAGTCTGCCAGACACGGCTTCCTCTATCGGATGGCTTTTTGCGTCGCCTTTGTTGTCTGGATCCTTGTCTGCAGCTCCAGCCTGGGCCAGTATTGCCAGACATCGCCACCTCCACCACCCGCTTCCTCCCACTTCGCCCTGGGAAGAGGTGCCCGTGCCCATCCCTGTGCTGCCTGGGCTCAAGCTCTGCACACAGTGGGGTCAGAACACAAATCCTGAGCAGGGAGCATCACCTGAGACTGACCCAAGGGAGGTTTAACTTTCACTTTTTTTTTTTTTTTTCTTGGGTTTTTAAACTGTTCCACTGTCTTCTGGTCACTCTGGGATGTCTCTGGTGTGTATACTAGATTCATGAATTTATGTAAATGGGTTGTGATTCTTTCTTTGCCTGCTGAGAGGGGATCAAGCTGCAGAACCGCAGCCTCTGCCCAGATCCGTGCAGGGGCACAGGCAGGCATTGCCGTCCTCCCCACGGGGAGCAAAGAGGCGTGCAGCAGTTCTGTTGGGTCTTGTGTTGGCTCTCCTGCATCTCAGAGAGCGGGGCTGGGAAAGGGTGCAGACGATAAAGAGGAGATACCCTCACCAGAGGAGGCACTCAGCCATCCGATTTAGAGGGAAACACAGTGCTCGCGCCCTTTAAAATCAAAGGACAGGGTGGAGGGTTTGAACAAAACAAAATTCACAAGGCAAAACGTGTAACCAGGTGAAAATGTGATGTCTACTAATTTCTTAGAGTTTTGAGTGAATTCTGTCCAAGTGGACACTCAGAGACTTCTGTTGTTTCCCAGAAGTCCTGTGAAAATGCCCATATGCATCATTCTTCATTTTATTGTTGTAGGTTTGGGCATTTTCCTATATTGGTCTGAATGAGTTTGTTTCCATAGCTGCATACTGCTGATAAAATCCCAGTGTTAGGATCTGTAAGTCTCCCTGTGCATGTGCACCAAAAATAAATCACACGCAGCTGTCAGAAGATGAGCAGGCACCAAGCTGCGAGGAAGTTTGGGCTGGACCACACTGACACTGGAGGTGCGTGGCATCTCACTCCAATGCCACCACGCAGTATCCTTCTGCAGCTGCCAGCTCTGCAGGCAGCATTGATGGCAGGGTGGCCTCTGGGACCTGGAGCACCTGGGCAAGGAGCTGCTACAGGAAGGATGACATTTTGGAAATAGGGTGGGAAGTGATGGAGGCAGGAGAAGAAGAAACTTCCTGTCCCTCAGCTTTTTTTTCAGGTAGAAAGGGATGCATGTGAAGATTTGGTACCAGGTGGCTACCAGGGTAATAAAACTCTCTTGCTCTGAATTCAGTGTACTCGCTATCAGCTGTTAATATTTCACCTCTCACCAGAAGGGGCTGAGCTTCTAATAGCTATAAAAATTATCTTGGCTACTGGGGCTGGTTGTGCTTGGCTTCAGGCTGTAACTCCAAAGGTCCAGCCTGGGGGTGGTGGGAGGTTGAAGCAGCTGCAGCTGGCTGAGGTGGTTGCTGGTTGCACCTAGGGTTGCAAGGTCCTGTGTGGAGTGGTGCTGCTGATGCCCAGGGTGGTACCCCACCAGGGCCACCACCCCTGCATGTGGGTCCCTGCAATTTCACCATCCGTACAGCTGGGTTGGAGCACGTCTTCTGGCAGAAAACCCGGTTACTAAGAGGTAGATACCTTTCCTTTAGGAAGAGTGAAACCAATGATTTTTGTTTTGTTGAAAGTTCTGATCTGCAGATTGGCACATTTTGGTGCTGGACCAGCCTTGCTGTTGGCAGGGAGAGCTCGAGGCAAGTGCTGCTCCTGCTGCTTTCAGCGGCATGGCCAGAGCGTGGCCAAGAGCATGGCCAGGGCATGGGAGCACCCCACAGAAACCTTGTCTTGAGGGTGCAAGGGGGGTGAATGGCCAGGAGTGCTTCCCTTTGCTGCTCTGCCAGGGATTTCCTTAAAACTGGCTGCTCTCTCTCCTTTAATGTGTCTTTTTAAGTCTTGGGTAATAGTGTTTTCTTTCTGGCAGAGACTGGAGGACTTTTAATAGGTCTTTTGTTTTCTCTTCATGCAGTTCCCTGGCAGTAACCTGCCATTAGCTCTACCATTTATTTAGGGTATTTGTATGTTTGTGTGAGGACCTACAACACTGTGAAGCCAAGGGGCTTGTCCAGGGTCACAGAAGGAATACGTGGTGGAGCTGGGTCTCGGCTTCAGCTTTTCTGAATGTTGAGCTGATCTTTAGGCTTGGCAGAGAGGGAACATCTTGGTTTGTCCCTGTTTTAACTAAGTCAGGGAAAGCAGAAGATAAAGGCTCTGTGGAAGAAATATACTTTAACTCTCTCCTGTTGGTGATCTGCACAGAACTGGAATTGTGAGGTGGTTGCGTTTGGGAGTGTGAGGATGGTATGTGTGAAATCCATGGAGGCAAAGGGAAACCCTGGGCCAGTCAAGCTGGAAATCTGATGAGCTCCCTCATCTCCACTGGGCCCAGCTATGCTGGGAACTGGAAGCTACCCTGAAAGCGCCTGCTAAACCCTGTGCAGGCGAGGCAGGGTGGGCTGCCCGTTGCCTCCCTCCCTCAGTCACCTGGTGCGTTTCTGGGGGTGATGCCTGTCGACTGCTGCAGCTGGGGTTTGCATCACTCGCTCCTGTCCTGCAGCGTGTGTGTGCCTGCCTTGTCTGAAGCAGCCCCTCTGTGCCTGCAGCACAATACTCGCCTTCACTCGCTGTCAGACCGGAGGTCTAGACGCTCTCCCTGCCTTTTGTTACCAGGGTCACAGGTTAGGGAGCATTCCCAGCTCTTTTTTCCTCCATTGGTCAGGAATCTTTCCCAGAATTGGGTGCTTCGCTCAGGACTGCGGCAGGGACCCCTCTGGAGGGAGTCACCCTGCTTCCGAAACACATTTAGATTTGAAGTTATCGAGGCAGCTCCCAAAAAAAGAAATGTGCTTTTGAAATGCAGTCGGGATCACCCCCACTCCAGTTCTTGCAGGCACAGATGCTCAGCTGACACCAGCTAAATAGAAACCTTTTAGCCCTTGCCAGTAAGTCTAGAGCAAACTGCCAAAAAGCATCGAGGACCAAGATACAAAACGAAGTCAGGCCTGAGCAAAGTACTTACAAATGAAGGATGGAACTGATGTGCTCTGTCTCTTGATTTTTAGCACACGAGATGCTTCAGTCTCAGGATTTTGTTAAAATACAGTGGTTGAATTTTAAAGGTTTTCAGCAGATACAAAGCAGCTAAGTCCCCTAGCAACAAAGGAAAGGTTTTTTCCCTTAATGCAGGCTTTTTTGACATGAGGCGTGTTTGAAATTTCCCCCACCTGCCTTTAAATCAAACATGAGTTTTGCTGAAGGAGGTGTTTTTAATGGCTTTTAGATGTATTCAGGAATGGGTCTTGAACCCTTGATGTGCATCTGCTTGTTCCCCCACCCCAGCCCACCCTGGCTGGCCGAGGGCTCCTGCAGGTTCATCCTTCCCCTGACCTGGAGGGTGTCCTTGTGCTGGTGCTTAGGAGAGTAGGCTCTTGCCTGGAGGTGGGAGGTAAAGGGGAGGGAATGGTTCAGTAAATAAATTGCTAACAAGTTTCTTACATGGTTTCTTCTTTGTTTTCTTTCCTGGCAAGAAGACATAACAAAAAATTGGCAAGTTCATACGTTTTATTATTGAATTAAAATCTATTAAATAATAACAGTGAGCCAAAACCTGAAATCGCTGTTAGGCAGTGCTCTTGGTGAAGTGAATTGCTTCTGGATCTGACTCCCTCCTGCATTTTGTGTGTATGTGCATGTGTATTATGTGTGAAGAATGGGTGTATGAAGCTCAAATAAAGGTTTTAAATAGAAGTAACGCTGGCAGCTCTTTATCTGTGAATCCAAAGCCATTATGTGTCTGGCTCTCGCCAACATGAATTGCAGAGGAAGTTCATGTATACTCCGTGGCTGATTTGACAGCTGCACAACCGTGGCGTGTTCAAAGCCGGGACACTGTTGAGCAGAAGTGATGGCATTTTTCTATGCTTGGTGATTTACCTCTTTGCAGAGAGTGAAGCGGAGCGAGGGAGCCGTGTTCCCACCCCAGTCCTGGCACCTGGAGATGGGCACAAGCTGTTGGGCAGTGGTGGCATTGCCTCCTACCCCACTGGGATTTGGTGATGCCACGTCTTACCAAGGGGTTGTGATTTTGGAGTTACTGAAAGCCATGACAGCACAGGCATGTGGGGTCGCCGCAATCGAGCGTTCATTGGGGACCTTGTTTTATGTATGGCCAAACTTGCGAGTTACAGCCAGGTCAAGGCAGTGCAACAGCTTGAACTTGTTCCCTAAAGCTCTCTTGGTGGTCTCGGATACCTCCACTCTAAGGTGGATGTCAATGACTTGCAGTGCCTGGGACACAACAGAGGAATGTGGGCCATCCCACTGGTGGCAGTGGGAACACGTCAGCTGGGCAGCATGTCAGCCCCTGCTCCTCCTCTCTCAGGACAGCCAGGATGCTCCTTTGCGTCTCCGTGGAGGGGCTGCGCTGCAAAGCCTGGTCGGTTGGGTGCTGTTAGGACCCCCAGCACCACATCTGTAGCCCTCGGGGGCAAATCTGTGCTTTTTGCCCCTGTGGAAATACTAGTGCAGTGTGGGGAGCAAAGAGTGTCTGTATGCCCTGTGGCAGCGGGGACAATTTGGGGTGAATTCCTCTGTGCCTCCACAATAAAGGATGGCCCTGCTGGACTGAGTGATGCTGCATGTATGGAGCGTGAAGAGAAATAATGTTAAATTAAACTCTCAGTAAGGGAAGAAAAGCATCCAGCCCCATTCTTTACTGCTTATTTTAGTAATTTCTTCCAGATAACCTACACATCTGTGTCAGTGCAATTAAAGCAGAAATTCTGTCTAATGAACAGTTGTAGCCCTTGGGCTATTGCAGAATGAGCAGTGAAGTTGGAAATAGTCTTATTAAAATAATAATTAAGAAACAAGGGTGGGGAGACAGAAGGGAGGGGCAAATGAGGTGGTGGTGGGATGCTGTAGGGTGAGGAGCAGAGAGAAAGTGCAGTCAGCCTGGTTCTGAACTTCCAGCTAGTGCTCCCTGTAGAAGTGACCGTGTGGTGCGGTTGGACCTGAGGCCACACGCATCTCAGCCCCCTCCCTCTCCAGGGGCTTCTAACCATGCCCTGTCATGACAAAATAAAGTCTTTAAAAGTCAGTCTTGCACTTTGTGCAAAGTGGCTGCCAGTAGGGCTGCTCTAGGGCAACAGGGTGCTTTCTCCATCGTGGGCAGCGTTACCCGTCCTGCTAAGCTAGAGCAGCTATTTGCATATATATTTTTTGAGATTTCAGTTCTCCGACAGCTGATAAAGCTCAGGAAGGGAGGAGAACGTTTTTATGTTAGGCAGGATGGTATCTGCTTTTGCTTTTTCTAAAAAACTGTCCTTTCTCAGTAAAAAGCCATACTGTGCAGACCCACATAGTTTGCTCTAGCTTTTCTTTCTGTCTTGCTCTCCTGTGGACAGTGACTGCCCAGGCTGAACGGTGTCAGGGATGGAGATCAGCCAATTTCTCTCATGTGGGATAGCTTATTCTTTTGCTTTTGAGTAAATAAAAAAATCATTTTCAATGTTAACCTTTGGAGTTGAAATAGTGTCTCTCCACAAGTCATCACTTTATATCAGTAAATCAATTAATACTTGAAGCTGACTTTTTCAAGCTTAATACATTCCTGTTTAGAAATGCATGTGCTGTGGAAAGCTACTGACATCTGAGATAAACAAAATAAAATAAATAAGCAAATACCATTAAAAAAGAAGACCAAACAAATCCCACTGGAATGATACATTGGAATGATTTTAATGGGATTTATATCTATGAGCTGTGGGGGTTTTGTGGTTTTTTTCCTTTTGAAATGGTTGTGAACCAGAGTGATTACTTATCATTTTCATTTTAACTCCATCTGACAAATCGGTTTAGATGGAGAAAGCAATACTGCATCTTTAAATGGCTACTCTGTCAGCGCATCTTGCAGGGCTTTAAATGCCCTTTGTTATCGCAGTCTAGACAGGACGCAGGCGGAATATTTGATATGTTATAAGGCAAAGATTTGACAAGGTTGAATTAATTTACTGGGTTATTTAAAATTGAATTTCAAAACATTTTTCCTTACAAACTTCTCTTTCTCTATCCTGTATTTTTTTTTTCTAAGTTAGTACAGTGCATTTCAACTGTTTAGACTGGGAGAGGAGACATTAGCTTACTGCAGCCTGCAGTACTTTAATTGCCCTTTTTATGACTGTCTAGACATCATGCAGATGCATGTTTGTGGTGAGAAGACATTTCCCCCTCTGGTTATACGATAGTCTGAAACCTTTACATTGCCTATCTCCTTACCCCCTCTGTCCTGGAATGTGCTGTACTCCCCGCATCTCTGAAAATCACTTTTTCCCTCATTTTATTTTTTGAAGAGCACTTCAGTCCCTATTTTTCTGTTCTTTTCTGCGTGCTTATTTGCAAATTTGCTTTCGGGGGAATAAAGGTATGTGGAGCAAATCGCTCTTGGAGCCTGACGGCAGGTCACGCTGCAGAAGCCACAGCTGAAGGATGGCGTTGTGCGCTATTTGTCTCTGCGTGATGCCCTGTGTGTACCTGCAGCTCTCTGCAAGTACAGCAATACATATGTATGCTTGTGTTTGTTTGGGTTCCAACCTTGCCATAAGAGCACAGCCTTGCAGGCCAGGTTTAAGAATGAAAATATCAGCAAGATTTGAATGGGTTCGGAGTTTTAGTTATGCAAATTGCATGCATTAATTAACCCCGTTGCTATAGCTACTGCTTTATTGTTAAATGCAGTGAAAGGGGGACAAGCTGTGTCCACGGATAATCCTCCCCTCTGTGCTCTTCTCCCTTTCCCCTCCTCCCGAAGTCGCCCTTGGCCCTGGTGCGAAGGCAGCTGCTGCTCTCCTCCCGCGGGCTGGGGTGCCACCCGCCACCAAGCATCCTCATCCCGTGGGCAGCTGGTTGAGCATCCTCATCCCACGGCAGGTGGTGGGTGGCCGTGGGGGTGGTTTCAAAAGCCAGGCTAGAAATCACCTCTGCAGAGGGATGGGCGAGCTGGGGGGGCTCCTCACCCCCATAGCCTCTTCCCTCCAGCCGCCCCCCAAACCTATTGTTGGGGTTGACCTTGCGGGTCGCCACTCCACTGCCGCTCCTTGTCATCAATCTGCTGTCTGTGGGGACGGCACAGGGGTGCTGGGGACAATGGGGCAGGCAGGAGGGACGCAGATGTGCCAGGGGATGGAGATGCAGAGGCTCAGCTCATCCTGCTGCGTCTGGGCGAGGAGAGGGCATGGGAACCCAGTCCCGTTCTTGACTTTGCGAACGCTGCCGGCGTTTACATGGGAGAGCAGCTTCTCTTTTTTGTGTTCTTATAAACTCACAAATGCTAAATACTACAACAAAACTTAAAGTTCCCAGCATATTTGCTGTAGGAGTTAAAACCTTTCTCGGGCTGTTGCTGCAGCTGAGGTGGAAGTAAATGTATTACCTTAAATTTGTCAGATTTGAGGCGTTTTTACTCACCTCCCCCATTTGCTCTGGTGTGTGTTTATATATAAATAGGCTTTTTTTCACATGTCTGTGTGAGTATGCACATGCGTTCACTCCCATCTGGTGGTGTTCGGACCAGCTCAAGAACTGAACTGGAATATTGTAGTGACCAAATGGTGTGCGTGTCTGGGCGTTTGCATTCATTTTGCATATTTTTTTTTGCAGTGCATAATTATGTCTGTAAGTGAAGGTTGTCCTTGTTCCACGGGAGTGACTTAGCTTGTGAAAGGTCACTCCTTTTGTAAGCAAAAGCTGCAAAATGATATAGATAACGACGCTTAAGGAAGGGAGAGGAGTCCTGCTGACCGGCCCTGGACAGGGCTGAGGAAATCCGGTTGCAGTTGGAGTCCTGTCGTGACCTGTGTGGCTTTGGCCAACTTGCTCAATTTGTGTTTCGACACCCGTCTGCGAGCTGCATGTCGGGGCAGCCCCTGCAGCACTGCTGCCGGGGGCACGTGTCCCGGAGCCCCCAGGGGAGCTACAGCACCACGGCTGGGGCATGGCGGGGTCCCTGGCATCGCTTATGGATGCCGATGTGCTCCGTGGGGCTGATTCACACAGGAAAAATGCCGGAGAAGTGGAGGTTCCCTGGCCACAGTTTGTGGTGTTTCCTAATTTCTCTGTGCCTTCAGCGCATCCCTAAGCCAGGCACTGGGTGTGAATTGAGGGCTTGCAGCAGGGAGGTGCAGGCTGCTTGTCCCTGTGTCCCTCTCAGGGTGCCCCTGCTTGAGCAATGGGTCCCACTGGACTTGCTGGGCACCATGCTGGGACTTGGGTGCTGGGACCATGGCGCCTGAGCCGCAATTGGCACTGATGGGGTCACAGCCGAGCCTCTTGGGAATTGGCTGGTGAATGATTTTCCCAGGAATAAGTGGCGGTGAAAAGTTTCTAGATGATAGCCGGGGCGGAGAGGAGTGGAAAGTGAGGAGGGAGACCTGGTAAAACCCAGTATATACAGTGTTCAGCTGGGAGGGACTGTGGTCCATGCCAACGATAACTATAAACCTCCATCTCCGCACCCGTGCTCCGTCACCACTGCCTGTTTCGCAGTGGGGTGTCCCACATGGAGCAGGAAAGCCTATGCAATCTCACTGGTTTGCAGGCGAGGCGAATGCTTTGCTGCTGCCTTCCTTTCTGTGGACACAACAAATGCAGTGTGCTGGATCCTTGTGACCTGCAGAGTTATATTGCCTTGTTTTGATGGCCCTAGTGACTAATGAATCACATATTCCTCGGTGTCTCGGCAGCAGCAGCAGGAGGAGGGAGCAGAGTACAGCACTGCCGGCAGCCGTCGATGGCGTGCACCGAGTGACTGTGAAGCTGCAGGTGTCCTGCTGGTGTGAGGCAACTTGATTAAAGTGGGAGACGGTTCACATGAAGATGGAATCGGAAACCCAGTTCCTTTAATTGCTGTCAGCTTTTTAGAGAGATGGCAAAACTCTCCCTGGATGGAGCACTTGCTCTCCTCAGAGTGTCCGTGACTGGCAATTTGTCTGTCGAAACAGATGTGGGCAGCAACAAACATCTATTTCTGTAACTAGAAACAAATTTGGTAATTGCCTCTTTCAACAGGACTTGCTCAAGCAGGAAATGAAATTCCTAAATTGCAGTTAGCAGAAGTATTTATAGCTAAGTTCATAAATGAGATGTGCTTTCCTTTGTCATGAGTTTTGCTGGGTAGAAAGGAAAAAAGCATCTACGGTAGCAAACCACATATTGATCAGAAGTGTTTCCAGGGTATACGAAAATACTTATTTATTAATGTGTTTATTTTTACCAGCTGTAGAGATATCCCTGACAAACAAACCTCTTTGGCTTTTCGGGGTCTGCTGGCAGGATTTGATCCGGATGTTCTGTACTGTGCTTTTTCACTTGTTGTTTGGTAGATTTTTTTTTTTCTGGTCATGCTATTTATGATTGCAAGGTGTAAACTCTTGTTCCTGTGTCCCTCCCTGGATGCTCGTGTCAGAAGGGATGAGGTGATGTGCAGCCCTAGCCCCTGTCCCAGGTGTCATCGAGGCCCGATGCCATTGTGCCACTTCTCAGGAAGCAGGAGATGCTCTGGTTGGTCTCAGCTTGGTGGGATCCATGAGCCTTGCTCAGTATTTTCTAGTGAGCAAGCAAATTTACTTATCTTTTAAGTGCAGAATCAAAATTACTGTATTCTTTTAATCCAGTTTAGCTGTCCTTACCCTTGGGAGTAACTTCAAAAGCAATGTACTCCTTCTAGTCACTCAGTAGGCTGGAATCGGGCTTACTGTGCATAAAATATGTTGTCTCAAAACCCTGGAGAAAGGGGAGGGCAAGAGAAACAGGCACAAAAAGGAAGGGAAAGGGTTGTGCTATGCAAGGTTTCAAAGAGCTGGAGTGTCCTAAAGAACCTCGTTAGTTCTCATTGCTCTGAGGGAACTGGTTAATGTCTTTAGGAGTTTCTCTAAACAAGTCTCCAGCTGACAGGTCTCTGCTCAGAGCCAGGAGGTGTCCCAGACGAAAGAGTTGCTGAGCCCAGCTCTCACATTTGCAGTTTCCATGTAAAAGCCGAGTGCTGCCGTGCTGATCCTGCCTTTCTGGCCCTTGAATGCAGCTGCCGCCATGGTGGCGCTAGTTTGGGAAGGTCACATTTAGAAACGGGCACAGCAGTGTGATCGACAGTTTCTGTGTTCTAAGGAATACAAAATTTTCTGCGGCCCGACCAGCCTGATGTTTTGTGGCTCTAAGCATGAAATGGGGCCATTTCCTTTAAAACAAACAAAAAAGGGGGTGGCTGTGTGGGATGAGGCCATTGTTTGCCAGTGACTCAGAGGATGTGATGCTTGATCACCTTGGGGTGACAAATGAAGAAAACAAACTATATTAAACACACAGTTATGGCCCAAGGATTGACAGTATGAACATGGCTTCTTTGGGTCCCACCACCTGTTTTCCAGCAATGATTTTTCTCAAACTGACTCCTTTTCTGCGTCCCACTTGCTCTCTGCTCTCCTGCCCTATTCTCAGCCTGCCATCACTGGCTTGCACAGTGTTATTTCTGCTGTGTACATCAGAACCGGCTGTGTTGAATCTGGAAATGAAATTTAGCTCTTAACTGTACTGATGATGCACAAAGCAGGACCAAATCCAGCTGACTTCTTCCAGCTGTCCTGCCTATTGTCACGGGCCTGATCCTGCTCTCTTTGATGCCTTGGTGTTGCTGCTGCAGCTCCAGTTTCAAGATGCTGCTGATTAGTGGCAATATTAAGATCATACTCTCTATCTCCACTGTGTCTGTGCTAGCTTGTAAACAAATGCATGGAGGTATTATTTAGAAGATAAATGTAGCAGATAAATGCTAACAGACAAATATTGCAGTAATGACTTTGCTTGGTCTGATTGTTTTTCTAAGATGACCTAACAGAGGAGCAGCAGAGGATGAGTAATCTGCCATCTGAATTTCTTTGTTCTTTCGTCTCTTCTTCCCTGTTTGAGGTCTCTGAGAGGGAGAACACTGGTGTCATTGGTCTCTTTAACAAGTGGAGCTCGGCATCTGGTGGATGAAATGGCCTCTGTAAACCAGGAGCAGTGTTCCACGCTGCACCCTCTCTGGCTGCCTTTGGATCCCAACTGTTGCCTGGAGCTGTTTTGGTTCTTGCTTAAATTAGAGCAGTTCAAATGTAATGTTTAACATAATGGGCACGTCCCCTTTCCAGGTGGGGCTGGGAAGGATGGGCCAGGGCAGAGCTGTTTGCACCAGGCTGTGTTGCTGCTGTGCCAGGGTGTTCTCCTCCGTGCTGTTATGTATGAACAGGAGAGGGTGAGGGGCCGTGGTCAGACATGATCCCAGAGCTGGCTCTGGCGCCTCTCCTGTAGGATGCTACAGAGTCCAAGTCCCCCACAGCTGCTCCTTGCAGAGCTGTGAGTTTATTCCCTGAAGGGTGACTAGATTCTGATGGCTGTTCTCAAATTCACATTCCTTAACTTTGAGTAGAAAAAATGAGGTTCACTTTTTGGCTACATTGCTTAAGCCACATCCTTTTACAGAGGCTTTGATGAGCATCTGGCATAACAACCGCATTTTGGCTGGACTCTGTTCTGTTGGGTTTAACCCTCTGGTCCTTCCAGAAAGGCACACACTGGTCCAAAGTGAGCCCAAATTGCGATGTAATGTCTATCCCCTGCTTTCTGAAAGTGCGCTTGCAGCCAGCAGGCACAAATGCAAGCTCTTGGGGCAGGCATAGAACCTGCTCTAAATCAAGCCCAGGTAGGTGCGCACAGGGACCAGGCAGACCTCAGGCCAGCTATGTGGACCGTGGACCCTTCTTTGGTCCAGGTCTACTGCAGACCAATTCAGTAACATCAGCTCCTGGCTTTTCTGGTTTTCCGCTTGCGGCGTGTTGGGATGTGTAAGGCAAGACTGTTCAGAGTGTCCTCAGCTTTCATTTTCCCAAAGTGATTAGGACTTGTTTTGTGCCCTAATTATTGGGACATGCAAGGTAACGGTAGGCTCTCAGCTGTTCGTGGCAAGGACTGTCCTTGTGCGTCGCCTTGTTCTTGCCAGTGCCTCCAGGCACCGCTGAAGCTGTGGTGCTCTGAAATGTCAGCGAAGACTGGGGAGGGGAGTGGGTCGGGCTGTCAGATAGCTGACAGAATGGATAAGGGTGTCTCTCCTCCTCTGCAGCCTGCTGGTGCCCAAGCCCCTGCCCTTGCCGCTGCCTTTGGCTGGAGATGTGTGTGCTGAGAACAACTGAAAGTCAGTTCTAGTTTAGGGCAGCGTCTCTGCCTACCCATTAGCAATAAGTTTCGTGCGAAGACGACAGCCAGGTCTGTTGGAGAAAATGCTGGGTCATATCCTTGTTCTTCTGCCTGTCAAAGCCCATGGGTGGGTAGAGGAGCAGGCAGGGACCTCTGGGCCAGTGGCTGAGAAGGCTGCTTGCTGTAGAAGGTGGTGAAGCAGACCAGGCTTCGGGTGCTGACAAGCGCTTCCTAATGCTGGGAGAAGGGGATCTTTGTCCGCTCTTATTCCAAGACTTGTTTTCTATTTGCTCTTTGAGGAGCTGCACAAACTTGTTCAGAGCCTTTAAGGTTACTGGCCTGAAACCGTCCTTGGCTGAAATCCTTGAGCATCCCTGCCTGATGTCCCACAAAGCTTGTAAGTGCAGGATTTGGGGAGTCATGGATAGGGAGAAAAGGATGCATGGATCCTCTTTAACTCCAACCTTCAAATTATTGTTAGTGCCAGTCGTATTTGGTCTTACATTTATCCTCACCATCTTCCTGGTTACTCTTCAATAGCCTCATCTGTGCATGCGTAGTCAAGAAGTAGCTGTACTCTTATTTATGTCTCTTACATGTTTTTTTTTTTATGTAACTAGACCGCTGCCATCAAGGGCTACAAGGAACCTGTTGAAACAGAAGTTGCCCAAGGGTGGGGGTGGATGAAAAGAAGAGAAAACTGGGAGGAGAGGGAACTGCAGTCAGGACTGTGCACTTCTCTGCTGCATCTTGCTCTGAGTCACGCAGCCAGGGCAGCTCTGTGGATATTGGAGGTGTTAATGGAAAATCAGGGATGAAAGTGTTCACTGTAGATTTGTGAACACTTTTCATTAATTCATCTGGTTAATTTTGCCATGTCTGGAAAGGCTGTGTGTTTGTGTGTGTGTAGATCTTTCTTTCTAGGGTATGAAGGGGGTGGTACATGGAGGACGGAGCATTGCAGTCAGTTGAATTTACCCTGAATCCCCAAGGATTATGGAAGAAGCCAGGACATGCAGTGTGACATTACAGTGCCGCCCCATTTAGCTGATGGTAGGCAGCAATTAATTGATGGATTTCATAAGCTTAGGGACCAGACATGACTTGACTGTCCCCCGTCCCCAGGGGCTTTGCTGGAGGCTGGTGCTGCCTACTGGGCACTGCTGTAGGATGGTCCCCCAGTAAGTTGCCCTGCTCTATGCTGTGGGCTCTTGACTGGCATCTGTTGAATCATGGTGCTGAGTCACCTATGTGGACAAGGCTCTGTAAATAACTATAGGCACTCCACAAAACAGCTGTGCGTAGCAAGGAGTAGAAATTGCTGCTATTCATAGTTGAAACAAGGGCTGTGGGGATAGAAAGCAAGAGGCTCCTCTCAGCTCTCTCGCCACCTCTCTGTAAGCATCACCTAGCTCTTTGTACAGTGCCATCAGGTATCCCACTGCTGCTCTGTGGGAGAGCCATGCTTGCTCAAGGGCTGGTTATTTGCAGAGGGCTCAGTGCCCTGTGGTATGGGTTCCACTCTTATGCCAATAGTTTGTGTCCAGTAATTGCATCCTGCTGCTGGTGAACTTTTTGGCTCCATGCCTACACCAGGGCCGTGTTCCTCCTGCAGTTCCAGGAGGGATCAGGGTCCTCAGTGAGACTGAATCAGAGCTGGATCTTGATCCTGGGCTGCATGACCTGGGAAAGACTTTGTCCCTCTGCAGAGGATTGGCTGGGTGCCTCAACTTGCCACTTGGAAACTGATGTAGGTGCCATGGGGTCAAGGTGAGCACTCCTCCCACTCACTGTGGTGCATCTCCCATGCCAAGGTTTGCTCCTGCTGCTCACCTTCTTTGGCTTCCGACGGACCTTAGTTACTTGACATTATAATAGTCCCTGTGTATGGTGGAAAATGGCCAGTCTTGATATTTCCGTAGAGCTGGGTTGCAGAGAAATGTCCTAGCATAGACAGGGACTCTTCTCTGGGATTGCTGGGGTTTGTGGAGGCTCTTCGACAGAACAGTCCTTGCGCTGTGGTGGGCTCAAACCCGAGGCCAGGTCAAACAGCCCTTGTGCCCAGCCAGGAGCCAGGCTGCTGGGGGCGAGTGTGTGTGTGGGCACTGATGGCACAGCAGTGATTCAAGGGGAAATGCTATTTCCACAGTTCTCTGAAAGTTGAAACAGCAAAGTCTGCATTGTTCCCAGCCGCTTTTTAGTCTCCCTGACTCTTACTCACTTCCTTTTGGATTTTTCTACTACTCAAGTTCACATCAGTTTCTAGATTAGCGGAAACTGCTGGAGTTAAGCTTTCATTTTAAACCCACTTTTTTGCCTTTTCTGTGACCTGTGCTATTGGAAGTTTCCCCACAGCGATAGGGCTGTGCCCAGTGCTTTCAAAGCCCAATGAACGCTTTGTCTGCCTCTGTTACCAGCTCTTCTCTCTGTCAGACACATGAAGCAACCTCAAAACACAGTTTTAGTTGTCTTTTCCTAAAGAATGCTGATGATATGAGTGATGATGGGGCTCTGGTGGTTGGGGACCATCAAAGGAACATCCAGTGGCTGAGGTGCACATCCTGCCCATCCTGGGTAAGAATTAACTAATGGTTCATTAACTTCCAGCAGCAAAGCTTGCTTGGGAGGTGTGTTGTCCTGTCTGGCTTGGAGCAGCGCGTTGGGTTGCCTCACACCGGGCTGGTGTCCACCAGAAGATGAAATCAGCAGCAGGAGGTTTTTCTCCACACCCTTAAGAGCATATTTGTGATCTTCTGTTTGAACTTGTGATCGGACTCATTGTGCTTGAACTGTCCCAGCAATCTGCTTCAAGTCAGAACTAAGGGGATTTTAATGATAAAAATACCCGGAGGAAGTGAAAGAGAACGTAGGAGAAGCAAAGTATTTTGTAGGGGATTCTCTGCTTGCATTAATTTTGTCTCAGCAAAAGAGCCTTGGGTTTTAGCATGGTGCAGCACAGCATTTATGATGACTGGCATATTTTTTAAAAAACTTTTTGTCTTAGGAGTTGTGGTTTGTGCAGCTACATTTGTTCAGCTTAGCCACTTCTCATACTTCTCACACGATACGCAATTCCAATATATATAGAAAACATAATTGAAGCTTACAGATAACTGTTCTGACCTGTAGATGTGTATTATACCTGACTGAAAGCAAAGGCAATCTTGGCTGAGACCCTGTCTGAAAGCTGTTATGTCCACATTTAAATGGTACCCATCACTATTGCAGCAAAATGCAGGTGTATTTTCTTTCATCTTTATACTTGCCTCTTTGGAGTGTTTGTCTTCAGCAGTGATACTCTGTGGAAGGAAGAGCATTAATAAAGTTTATAGCAAGCATTTTATGAACTGTAGTATAGCTGTAAAAAGTAAGGAAACACATTTAAAGTATATTGTAGCCTCATATCCCCTGTGGGTGATGTGAACTGTGTGTGTGAGTGCAGAGGCTCAGTGCTCCCAGCATCACCGTTGACTCAAATAGCTCTCCTGCCTTGCAAAAATATTAATACATCTTAAACCTGTGGGTGCTGAGTGTAGGCACTCAAGGAAACTCTGAGATGCACCTTTCTGCAGCTGCTTTTATCGAGCTGTAAATGGGGTCTTTGGTGGGAGGAGTGCTGCCTTCCTCCAGAAAGCCCTCTAAGCAGGAGAGCAGCCGCAGCGGGCGCGTTGCGGAGTCTGCAGGCTTTGGGAAGCGGTGGACTCTCCTATCATTTATTAATGTAACACTATAATCTACTGTGAAAGCCTTATTCAAGGCCACATGGGGTTTAGAGTGGCAAACGAGTAACAAACTTGAAGAATGGGATGTGACAAGTGATTTTACTTGATCACGAATATCCAGTTTCAGGATGGTGAGAATCTGGGGGGAAAATGCTTAGTTGCAAAACAGTTGCACGCGTGCTTACTGACTCCCAAAGCTGCAGCGTCTAGACAGAAAATACAGAAAAGCAGGTTGTGTCACTTAAATGTGATGTCTGAACCTGTTAGTTTGAAACGTATTCTGAAGTAAAAATTATGCAAAATTAAATTAGTGTGACCTTACTTTGCATTTGCAGGCTGACTATGCCCAGCTTGTGAAGCCTAGTGCGTTTATAACACTTCCCTTGGGGAAAATTACAGAGAGAAATGGAATGAGGTCTCATCTAATTGAAAAGTGACAATGATTAGGAAGCCAAATACAAAATGTGTTGAGTATTTTTTTTCTTGTTTTGTTCTGTGTGTGTTTTTAAGAATACCAGTAGAATTATAAATTACGTGCTTTGCAGTTTGGCTTGTTTTTCGTTCCCCGAAGGCTTTTTATTAGCATAGCAGCTGAATTGCACTTGTATAATAACGTATTAACTCAAAGTTTGGGTTTTTAATGATCTTTCTTCATTAGTTTGACTGAGCTGCTTGGATAAAATCTTGCCAAGTATAGCCAGCTTTCCAGTGTGTTGGGTTTTCCCCCCTTCCGCAAATGAAGCCCATGAGGACAAGTTAAAACAAAGGGAGAGTTGGCAGAAACTTTGACACCTGGAGTGGGTATGAGTCTCTTGAAAGTTGAAAAGCACAAATTGAATGTGTGGGACGTTTTTTGGTTTGGTTTGATTTTTATTTTATTTTTTCCAAAGACCACGTTGGGCTGTGTGAGCAGTCTTGAGATTGAAGCTCATCTCAACGTACCTGATGTGTTTGCTCGTAGGCAGTGCAGGGCTGGGCTGCTCCTCGCAGGCTGGCCTTGGAGGGAAGCAAAACTCAGGACACTGTGTGCCTCCTACTCTTCCCTGAGCTCCTGCTGGTGCAGAGAGCAGAAGTTCCTGGGGAATTTGGCCTCCTTGTGTGTACATACAGTGTTTTAATTTCAGCAGCACCACCAAAGAAGACATGGGGGTAGGATATGTTTCTTGTATAAGATACTTAAACACTTCCAGCCGTTGTCTGTGTCGCAGGAGAAGGGTAAATGTGCTCCACTGCAGTGATTGAGCTGTTTGCCTCCCTGTGCTTATGAGGGAGATTGGAGAAGAGCAAGGCCATGGGCATGAAAAGACCAAAGTCCAAACGAGGGGAGCTGACCGGGCTTTATTGTTCAGACACATTTCACCAAACCTGTTTATAGAATGTTAATTTCCAGCTTAATTGTTCTCCCTCCTCCCACAAAGCGAGATATTATATTTGCTTTTCTATTGATAACCCCAGTGTGGTTGCTGTAACATTAGACTAGACTCCATGTTTGAATAACCCAATTTTTAGTTTGAAGAGCAAGGCATGATGCATGGTGAACCCTACCCGTGCCTCCTGGCCTTGCCCTATGGTCCCTGTCGGGGTCCAGCTTGTCCAGCTCAAGGAGAATACGGGAGGGAGGGATGGGGCAGGAGAAACGTCCCTGCTGGAAATTGGCATCCTCGTCCTTGTGGTAATCATTCTGCGCCTTACTATTGCACCTCTTAGCAGTTGTTTTGTAATACCCCAGTCACAGGAGTCCCAGAGCCAGAATAAACAGCATTCAGAGCTGGATGGGGATGGATGAGACACTGGTGTGTTGTCTTGGCCCAGATCCTGATGGAATTCCCACCCTTTCTTCTGTGTCAGACTCTGCTTGTTACGTGTCTGTACGTATGTGAGGGAAGCTTGGCTTAGGTCCTTTGTAAGTGACACCTCTTGTATGTGTTCCTTCCTAGGAAGGAATAAGGGCAATGTTTCCTGATGGACAAAACTTCACCTGTGTCACCAAAGTACTGTGACCAATTTTGCAAGGTTTGGTTTATTTAAGGGACCTCTCGTCCTAGGAAAGAAACTTTCCTTTACAGCTACCGTGGTCTTGTTTTTCTTCAGAAATATGACCTCTTTTAACAGAAAAGGAAGTTTTCCATCACTGGCCTCATTTATATTTTTTTTCTTGTGTTTTCTTACCGTGGCCAAAGCACATGCTGCATTTTGAGGCCAAATTGACTCATTTTCCTAAAAACCTTGGGTGTTTTTTATGTTTATTCTGTTCTATAATGAATTCTGCAAAAAAGCAGCCACTGCATCCAAGCTAGGAAGCTGCTCTGCAGCCTGCAGGCTCTGCTGCCCACATGTAGGTGAGACAGAGGAGCTCTGGGTCAGTGACCCCACGGAGGCTGTCTCTTCGTGGGTGACCTGGAAAGCACCCAGGGAAGCTGTGAAGCATCTTATGCCTCCCTGGGGTGCTGGGGCTTCACCCTGCTGGAGATGAGCAGGGATGCTCACAGTGCCTCTGGGTGCAGCTGGCGCTAGGACATGCCTTTGGGCTATGTAGGGACACTGTCCTACATAGGAGGGACACCATAGGAAGAAACACTGTGCCTTTTTTTTTAACCGTTTTGCATCATCCTCCTTTCCCAGCCCTTAAATTTATGGTGTGTTTGTGCGTCTGGTTGATCTGATCTATGTTTAGAAGAAATGAGCTCCTGTTTGAGGCTGTTCCTCCAGCACAAGTGCACTCATTGCTGCTCTCAAGTCCAGTCTCCTGTTGTTCCCATGGATGAGCTGTGCTGCTTCTTTGGGGCTGGGTAATTAATTGTTGGGAATATATTTTTTTCTAGGCTTTCCTGTCGTAGTGACATTCGGACACCTTGCTGGGGTTGCTGTGAAAGACCCTGAGCTCCTCTTTTATGAAGATGCCTTTAGCTAAAAGGCATTTTTAAGGAAAAACTCCTTTGCAATGTTTGGCTTTTAACCTCTCACTTCCATCCCATGTGCAGTGTTCTAGTGTAGAAGCAGCTGCGTTTTAGGCGTCCTGTAAGTCTATGGGCTGCGAGTCACTTGTACATCTAACTTTAAGTGACAGATAAGGCTTCTGCTTTCAAAGCATAATTCTGCTGTCGGAAGGTGGTGGGCAGAGCTGGTTAAGCATTTTGGGCAATAGCAGAAATAGCTGCTGTTTAGCAGAATGAGCTCTGAGGTAACTGGCAGCACTCACCACCTGGACTGTTTTCTTGACATTTATTTGCTTTTACTGGCACTTAAATGCCACCTGCCAGGAGAAAACTTTCCATAAAAAAAATAAAATTAAATTTGCCTGACTCAGCAGAAGCCACCCCAGCTGGTATGAGCAGTGTGATGCCGCCCTTTGAGATACCATGGGTCTTACTTTGTATCCATAGCTACTTATGTCTGTGTCTGTATAGATAAAATACAGATGGTAGCGTCCATCATAGCTTAGGGCACAGCTTTCCAAAACTGGATTTTATAGCTGTCCCTACTGAGAAGCAAACAAAGTTTAAATCCCTAGGACTGTTCAGTTTTGCTGATCTGGCCCTTCCTTCACAATGTGCTCTGGAGTTGCTGCTGCCTGGTCCCGGGCACAGCAAGCCCTGGGTGCTGCTGGCATGAGGGGGCTTGTGGGGGGCAGTCAAGTGGTTTGGGTATGGTGTCTGCTCTCTGGGTGCTGAATGCATGGAAATAATGACCCAAATGTTGTGTTTGCCTCCAGAACTCGATCTTTCTTAGCTTCAGAGAGGTCTGAGGAATTATTTCCTTAATAAATTTTAGGAGTGGCTTCTTAATGCCTGCTGCCAAGAGTCTCCAGAGTTAACCAGATAGTCTGTTGTTTGCTTGTTCTTGTTTGTTTGGAGGATTTTTTGGCAGTTTTCCTTTATGCCAGTTCAAGCCACTCAAGCTGCCACTGTCAGCTGGCCGAGATCTGAGCTGCGGAATGTCTGGAGCTCTGGGACATGATCCCGATGAGCAGCCACATCATGCCTGTCTGGCATCTCACCGAAAAGCAGGAGGTCTCCCCGCCTGTGCTGTGTGGTGGATGGACCAGTGCCTGTTGTGCCATGCCACGGGGTCCCCGTGCCACTGTCTAAGCCCTGTAACAAGAAGGGACATGTGCCTGGTGTGAGGATGTGCCAAGGAGGGCTTCAGTTCAGTCCTCTCTGGAGGAAGGAGTGGTGGTGATGGAAATAGAGTTGCAGAAATTTAGCTTGCATTTAGCTAAACTGTTCCATTAGGATGGATTATGCTGGTCCATGGCTCTGTGGTCCTGAGCAAGGCGTGCGAGGCACTGAGATGCTGCTGGTTTTGTACCTGGCAGTGGGGGCATCCAGCACACTGCAGCTGGGAGAGCTTTGGGAAGTCCTGTCTGCATTGTAGCTTGGAAATACTTTGTAGATTGTCCTTAAAGATCCCTCCTGTAGGCTCTTCTGTGGCACTGAAGAAGAGAATTAATGAGTGTTTTATTACGTAGCTGGGCTCAGAGCAGGTGTGTGTGAAAGCTTTATGAGGGAAGGATGCAGTGGTGTCGACATCTCAGCCACATCAGTTCTTCTTGTGCTCAATTACATGTTGCTTTTTTTGGTCTCTTAAAGTCTCTCTGTCTCTCTTGCAGCGGAGTTGGAGTTTGTACAGATAATCATAATCGTGGTGGTGATGATGGTGATGGTGGTGGTGATCACGTGTCTGCTGAACCACTACAAACTCTCTGCGCGATCCTTCATCAGCCGGCACAGCCAGGGGAGGCGGAGAGACGAGAACCTCTCATCAGTAAGTCACACCCGGCTCTTCCACCCGTGTCATCCTGGGCCATTTGCCAAATGATGTGACATTGGGGAAACATTAGAGCCAAAGGCATTCATTTGGGTCTTATTTGCCCATGTGCCGCTCAACACTGCATGAAGAGTCACCCTCCAGCTTGGGTCTGGACATCATCATCTGTCTTACAGTTACTGGGGTGGGAGGCCCCCTTTAGGGATGCCTCTGGCTCTTCAGAGTGCTATACGTTGTAATAGATGGACAGTCATAGCCTCTGCCTTTGCCCTGGGCTTTGCAATTCAGAATTTACATCAGTAAAGTAACTGCACAAGGCTGTTCCTTGTTTTTCTTGTTCATGAAGCCACCACATACCCTCATCTGGTTGGGGTGCCTGTGTGTGCCTTTAACAGCCCCAAACTGTCAAGTCCTTTGGTGGCTCAGATTGAAGAGTCTCAAATGACTGCGTGGAAACTTATTGCCTGCCTTGAAGAGAACTGGAAATCCTGAAAGGCTTTCTCCAGTTTTCATCAGTGGTGCTGCCATTACTGTGGTGGAGGGGTCAGGAAGCAGTTGTAAGCCAGACAAGCAGACATCTCTCCAAGGGGGGATGTCCCCGTGTAACCCAGGCTCCCTGCTTTGTAAAGTGTTAGTTGTGTCTCTGATGGGGACTCAGAGGGAGCCTCTCCAGCCTCCAGGGAGGTGTTGGTTTATGCAGTTTCCTCAAATGCGGCAGCTCAGAGAGACTTAAGTGAACCTATGGAGCAAAGACATTACATTTTCTTGGAGGGTGAGCATGTTCCATTCACTGCTGCCTGCATGGCTCTGTCTTCAGTGCAGGGATATCTTGCGCTGATACCTTTTTTCTTTTAGCATTCACCCTGAAGGATCTTAAAGCTCTGTGAACGATAGGGCCTCCTCAAGGTCACCACTTGGTGCCCTCTCCTCTGCAGGCTTCCAGGGCAGGCTGAGCACACCAGTGCTGCCTTGCGATGGTCTTTGTGGGGCCGTGCTCTCTTGTATCAAATCCATGCTTGCTGTAGGGAAAACATCACATACTGGAATTGCTTTCTTTTTTCCTTTTTTCCTTCTGCTTCCTTTTGTTTTTCTTTTCTTTATTTTTTTTTGAGAGAGAGATAGCTAACGTCTATAAATAAGGCTTCAGTACAGCTCTGCTGAAGGCTGACACCTGCACACACCCGGGGCACAGGCTGTCCCTCTGCTCCATAGCTGCTCTTTTTGTCACACGCTACACGCAGCAGAGGAAGGTCCCTTATCGGATGCTGTGTGCTGGAGTCAGTAAGACACCCCTTGGGAAGGAGAGCAGTGCAAACCCCAAGCTCAATTAAACCACCCTTCGATCTGTGGGCTGTGTAGCGCATCTCCGGGGGACACGGCAGTGAGCTCAGCTTGTGGTCGTGTATCGATGCTGTGCAACACGATCACCGTGCTGGGAGCGCGTGGTCCTGCGCTAAAGCAGCCAGTGCGAAGGTGGCGAGCACTCAAGCACCCGCCTGCCGTGGGGGTCAGTGCTAAACTCCCTGCACCTGACCCAACCCCTCCTGGAGTTACAGAAATTTGATGTCCCTTATTGTCCCATGCACCTGCTTCCAACAGTAGCAAAACGTGGGCACCTGAGTTTACAAAAACAGCAGAAAGATTATTTTCCCATTTTCAGATTTTTTGCTATTTTATTATGTTCAGAATGTTTTAATTGAACAGTGTCAAAATAGTTCATGTTAGGTTTTCAAAGCAAATATCAGATCAAGCCTTTTTTTGTTTAATATACGAATTTCTGTTTTCTTAATTGGCCTATTTTTTTTTCTTTAAAAAGAAGAAAGGCGACTAACATGGAAAGAGAAGAGAAAATCACATGGAGATGTAACAAAAATTTCAGATTGAATCAAAAATTGTCAGCTGTTTACAAAATAATGCCTTCCCCTGCTTTCTTTTCTTTTTATTTTTTTTTTTAAATTTCACCAGGCAAAAATTTCCAGCCTTTTTTTTTGGCTCAGTCCCCACAACAAAACAGCTCTGTTTGTTATTTATTCAGCCTTCAGACACATCAGGGACTAAATGGCTTTTCAGCCAAGCACGTCTGCTAGACCTCAGATGAGGTGTCTTCAAAACCTTTCTCAGAGCTAAGGAGAGAAATGCAAATTTAGAGGGTTTTCCCTTCTTTATAACTCTTCTCCCTGCCCCTTCCTCTGCTACAAGCAAAGTGATGGAGTGGCAGCCAAGCTTCCCTGTGGCCTGAGTGCCCTCCTGAGGGGACAGAGAGGCCCCTTGTGTGCTAAGCAGGCAGCTCATTACGGTGGGATCAATCATAATAAAGATTTTAAAAGTAGCTCCTTTTGAATTCAACACAGCGTGTCTTTTTATAGAAAACAACTCGAGTCTAAACAAGTGCTAAAGGCTGCAGGCAGAGGCTGTACTGAACTGGGTACCAGTTTATGTGAACCATTAAACTTGCGCTGAACTGGTGTTGGGCTTTTTAAATCCCAACCTTTGTTTTGTTGTCGTGACCACAGATGAGCTGCATACACGCTTTTCATCTTCTGAAATATTAAAGTAGTTCATCTCATGGTCAGGATGCTGCTAGGTCTGCCAGAGTTGTCCTTTTCTGTTGTTGTAACTCAGAATTCACAGCTGAAGGAGAAATTAATTTCCCTAAAGGTTTTTTAAATGCAGTTCTTGCTAGCAAGGAATTCTTGTATTATGTCCTGTGTTTCTCCATCACTGGTCTCACTGCATCTAAAGTCTGTCTTCTTATAACAAGTACCTTTACTTTTCCAGAACTAAGAATATTTAAGGAATGCTACTAAATTTTTTCCTTGCAATAAAAATGCCACTGCCCCTGTACCTTTGGAACACTGAGATCCTAATCCCCCAAGAAAAAGTGGTTTAAATGCCATTTCCAAGCATACCTTTGTCCCCCAGAATGGAAAATATAAGTCCTTCCTGAGGGCTCAGAGTCTTAATCTGCACCATTCAGCTTTACAGAGAAAATTCTCTGACATTGCTAAAACAAGCGGTTCTATAAAAATCGAAGATTGATCTCTAAAAAGAAATTAAAAAGTAATTTTAGGTGCTACAGTGAGTCCTGGAATACTTGCGGAGGCTTTTACAGCCGTATTGCTCATCAGACATCAGAATCTCAGCTTTGGTTTCAAAAAACCATAGCTTTCTAGACTCAGCCATTGTTGAAATGAATTCAAGTCCTAAGTATTTCAAAATTCAGAGGTGAGCGAGGAGAGCCCTGAGGGTGAGGGTTTACAGTGGTGCTGCTCCCCGCAGGGCAGCAGTTTTTGCTTGGCTCGATGGGGCTGTGTATCCATCCCACAGCAGAAGCGTGAAGATGAAAACTAGGTGTGTTTTTATCTCTGAGGCTTTGCCCTGCTCTTAGTACCAATTTCCAGCAATTTTAATCCTGCTGTGGAGCTTTTAGGAGAGACGAGCCGTTACCCAGATGGGCAGGACAGCAGCGTGTGAGGCGGAGGGAAGGTGTCGGTGAGCGTGCCATGGCTGGCCAGCTGTGGGCACTTGTATGTGCCCAGGCTGAGCCCTGGAGTCCCAGGAGAAGTGGTTAATACTGGCTGCAGAGATCCAGCTCCTATAGAAAATAGGTCTCCTATCTGCTTCTTATCTCTCTGCATATCCCATTTTAATGATGTTTTTTCTTTTTTGCAACTCTTGCATCTCTGCGTCGCCTGGAGCATCTGTACAAACAGATGAGTTTAATCTCTGAGCCAGAGCTTTTCTTCTGAACACCTGGGTGGGATATTGGGTGCAGGCTTTGGGTGAGTGGGTACTTCGGGGTAGGGGAGGTTTTGGGGTGGAGCAGCTCACGTAGGGGTGTATATGTGCCCTCCGTGTTGCCCACCGCCATGGGAAGCCCCAAGCCGAGCATGGCGTGCTCCGCAAGCCAGGAAGTGCCAGGCTGCAGCCGCCCTCGTGGGAGCCGGCTGACATCACTCCCGGGAAAGGGGGAAGCAGATGGGATATTGCCATGGCACTGCCCACCGCCAAGTTAAATATAAAACATCTAGCAGAAGGCAGTGGGGTACTCGCTGCTCAGGAAGTCTGCCACGGGGACATGGCAAAGTAAACACAACTTTCAGAGTGCTTCCCGCTCCTGCCTGCTGCTTCGGTGTCCTTCGGGGTGAAGTGAAGGGCTGGCAGTGCGTGTGGCAGCACTGGAAACCCTCCCCAGGCACTTTGGTGTTGGCGCTGTGGCTGAGCTGGAGGGGTTAGAGGTGAGGATTTGAGCTGTGGCAGATGCAGTTCCTCTTGGGTCTTTTGGCTTCTGGGGAAATTTGAGTGCAGACTGTCCCTGCAGGCAAGAAATACACGTAAAATGGACCAGACTAAACAGTCGAACCCTGTGTAAACAGTTGTGTATTGAAGTCTCAAGGTCTGTATGAAACACGGGGTTGCATTGCTCGGAAAGGGCTACGTGGCACACAGATCAACCAGCGTGCTCGTTAGCTATAGCCAAGGAGGATGCTGGTATTGCAGCACTTAACCTCTGCTCCAAGGAGATGCTCCCTGAAAACACGGAGAAGTGGGAAGAATCAAGGCCGTCTCATTTCCATACAAATCACTGTGTTCTTTGCACTGGCAACAGGACTGCCTTGAGGTTTATGTGCAGAGCTTCAAAAACAGGAACCTGATGGGATTCTCTCCATATCGGATACCATGTGCGATGCCACAAGAGGAAATACATTGCAAAGCTGGGGAAAATAAAGAAGAAAAAGATGGAGGGGAGGGAGGGAGAGTAGGAGGGATGAGGATATAATTGACGACTTCTTTGCAGAATTTAACATGGTGCTTGTGCTGAATTTTGGGCAGTTGGATGTGTGCTGTGGGGTGCCCGGGTACTGAGGCTCCTGCATGGGTTGAGGTTGGCTCTGCCTGTGGGGACACCTCAGTCTGTCTTCCAGGAGGAGCAGAGATGTTGCTTACTAGGGTTGCTGCAAAGGTATGCAGCAACTTTTTGCCTTGTGGGTTGCAGCCTGGTATTAGGCCAGATGTGCTTTACAGCTGGGTGAGATCCAGAGAGCATCCAGCAAAATCCCTTCTGACTTTACCAGCGAAGATGTCCAAAGTGCTGCAGTGGCATTGCGGCTCTTTACAAGCTTTCAGCTGGCATGGGGCTGCCTAGACAAACATCGTGATTATTATAGAAATAGGTCTTTTCACAGTAGAAAAGCTTGAGGTTTGCTTATCTGGAGAGCCCTGCTGCATAGACTGGGTCTGAGAATGGCCTTCGGATGAGACACCTTAAAGGGAGGAAGGGGCAAAAGAAACCCACTTGGCATTTTCTTTCCATTGGTGGTAAATGCTTCTGCCTCTGCCTCACTTGCCAGTGCCAGAACTGGAGATTCACCTGCAAGGAACCAAGAAGTGCCAGCTCTTGCAGGTTATAATTATGAGCCTTCTGGCTTGTGTTCCTCCAGCCCTGCCTGCTGGAGGGGGGTTGCTATATGTGAATATTTGCAATATTTAAATACTTTAGTTCTTAAGGCAAAAGCTTCTAAGGTGCACTGTGTGTGCTCTCAGTATCGCCAGCAAAGGGAAAGAGTCTTTGTTTATTTGTTTTGATCACAATTTGCAAACTAATCTCATGGTTTGGGAGAAATCAGCTTGTGGCTTTATCATGCCTGAGGTTCCTGGCGCCAGGGCCGGGCTTGCAGGATCAGGGTGATGCTCAAAGCGTAAGGAAGCCTCTAGACCGCAGTTTGTCTGTCTGCTTAAGCCAAGGACCACTTATCCTTTTGGGGAAAAAATACTTTAGAACCATCCTGTTGCTACAGTCCTCTTTTTTTTTTTTTTTTATAGCCAAATCAAAATTAGGCTTAACATTTAGTTATTCACTTATTATCTTTATTTTCCCGTGATTTCCTTGATTGTGTGCATCACAATGTGGGTGTGAGGTTTTTTGGGTTTGGGTTTTTTTAAAATTTTTTTTAAATCTTGTCATTATTTCATGGAACATTTTCTGATGTCTTGTGAATCACCCACGCCTCATGGATCACAAATTGAAAAATACTCCTCTGGCATGTTTGAACCAAGGAGAGAAACATGCTGGGTGGGTGTGGGCGGGAGGGGGGAAGTCTGCAAATGGGAGAGCGTTGTTTGCTGGTGTCGTTCTTATCATTCATTCTGCAAGTGATCTATTAAAAAAAAAAATTGGAAGTGGAAATGGAGGGAAATTTTAATCAGAAATGGTGTTTTCAGTGGTTATGTGCTAATTCCCTTAGCATTAGTGATACCCAGCACATAGGGTAACAGCTGGCAGCCCTGCTAGAGCTGGCTGCCTGCTTAGAAGAGGGTCTGTGCTGTGCGTTGCCAGGGCAGGAGCGCCTTGGTGGCAGTGGCAGTCTCTTACCTGGGCTGCGGTGCGGGATGAGCCCTGGCACGAGCCGTTTGAGGAAGGAGCTTCCCCACTGCTGGCAGTCGGACTCATTGCGCTCTCTTCTCCTTTCCAATGCAGGAGGGAAGCCTGTGGCCTTCGGAAAGCACCGTGTCGGGGAATGGAATAACAGAGGTGAGGACAATGCAGGTGCGGTGCCACTGCCTTTCCCGCTGTCCTGGGCTCCCGCGTCTCACGCTTCTCGCCCTCTTTTTCTCTTTTTATCCCTTCCAGCAGCAAATCTACACCCCGAGACCCAGCGACCGCCTGGCAGTGCCATCCTTTCTGCAGAGGGACCGCTTTAACCGATTCCAGCCAACCTACCCCTACATGCAGCATGAGATCGACCTGCCCCCCACCATCTCGCTGTCGGACGGCGAGGAGCCCCCCCCGTACCAGGGACCCTGCACGCTGCAGCTGCGAGACCCCGAGCAGCAGATGGAGCTCAACAGAGAGTCAGTCCGAGCCCCCCCCAACAGAACCATCTTCGACAGTGACTTGATAGATAACTCCGTGTACGGGGGACCGTGCCCCCCCAGCAGTAACTCTGGCATCAGCGCCACCTGCTACGGGAGCAATGGTAGGATGGAGGGACCGCCGCCGACGTACAGCGAGGTGATAGGGCACTACCCCGGGTCGACGTTTTACCAGCACCAGCAGAACAACAACGGGATGCCTTCTATCTTGGAGGGCAGCAGACTCCATCATTCACAAATCAATGGCCTTGAGAGCACAACCGCTTGGAACAAAGAGAAAGAGAAACAAAAAGGGCACCCCTTTTAAAAAAAAATAAAAAGAAAAGGAAAGAAAAAAAAAAACAAAAAGCAAGAAAGTAAATGAAACACTCTGCACTTCTCGTTAAAAGAAAAAGGAGAGAGAGAGAGTTGAGGAAGACGAGCAAAGAAAAAAAGCCCTTCCCCATCTCTCCATGTATAAATATTTACTTGTTATGTCTGGTCCGAATGCACAAGCCTACCAAGCTTGCAAAAGCATTTCTTTATTGAGCTGTGTCTAGACGTTTAAAAAGGAAAAAAATCAACTGTAGTCCTTTTTTTTTTTTGTTTCTAGTTGAGCTGTGTGTGAATGCTTTTTTTTGTTCGATTATTTCACTTATCTTTAAAGACAAAATATTTGCACAAAAAACATTTTGTTTAAAGATCTGCAATATAAATATATAAATATATATTAAAAATAAGAGAAAGTGTATGTGTAAGGAGCAGGAGTATTTTTGTATTAGAAGAGGCCTATTCAAAAAAAAAAAGTTGTTTTCTGAACTAGAAGAAAAATGGCAATTTTTTTGAGTGCCAACTCAAAAAGCGTGTATTACATTGTAAAAAAACAAAAAACAAAAAAAAATCAAAAGCAGGGGTTTAGAGTTATTTATATAAATGTTGAAATTTTGCACTATTTTTTAATATAAATATGTCAGTGCTTGTGTTGGTCAAAGCCTCTATCATGTCTACCATGAACCTGTTAAGGGATATATGTCAAAGTGAAGAACAAAGTAGCTGGAAGGGGGTGGAAAATCGCGGAAGAGGAGATGCCAGCCCTGGGAGGAGCGGTGAGCGAGACTGCATCTTATGCAAATCCTTAATTTCCAGAGTCCCTGCACGTGGCTGCCGACAGTCACGGCTTTATACATTCCCTACAAAGCAAGAGGAGTTGGTGTGTGTCTGTGTGTCATCCGGTAGGATTATTGGAGTAAGAAGGTAAAATAAAAACTCCCTGCTTCTGAGAGTCGGTAACGACAGAAGCAGACAAAAATTACTTGATTTTTTTTTTTTTTTGGACAACCTCTAACTTTTGGAGGGGGGTGGTGGGGATGAGAATAAACTTCTGTGTCTGAAGGAACAAAGTGTTTTTTGGTTTATTTCTTTCTATGTTCAACTAAAGGGGGACCCTATTTGGAGCTAAAGCAGTGATTATGGACGTTAACGTGAGTAAATGGTAACATACCCGTGGGCTGCCTTTCAGCTGGGGTTTAAGTAATCGTTGAAAGTATGAATGTGGTGGTGACGAAAGTCTTTTTCATTTTGTATTAAACTCCCAAACCTCTATTTGGAATGAACGGGCGCTGTGTCTCGCAGCTCTGCCGTCCCTCGGGCTGCCTCTGGTCATTGCTAGTTTTTTACTTGATTATCCTGGCTAAAGAGGCATCAGATACAGTAGATGGAAAAGAATCTGCTCCTGTGATGTGTTAATTAAAAGCTAAAGAAATACACTTAATGCTTTAGAAGCAACCCCCTTTACCTCTTCTGAAGATGTCCTCATCCACAGCAGCACGGTCCCACCTGCCCGCCCGCCCGCCCGGCGTTGGGCATCCTTAATTTATCTCGGTTTCAGAAGCATTTTTGTCTTATTATGCTATTGTTTACATTTTTGTATTGTGTAGGTGTCTGGTAGGTGTTTTACCCTCGTGGAGAAATTTGTATGTGGTGGAGTTGAGCGAGTGAGAAACCCAAGAGCGCGTGAGAGAGAGAACAAAAGGGATAAAGCTGTTCTCGGTCCTGTCTCTGGTCCCGTCTCCCTGGCCAGGAGAGCATCTCTGAGCGCGAGGAAGGGCCAGTTGGTAGGGGAACTACAGAGAGCAAAGCTTTTACAAGGAGGTGTGATTTCATTTTCTGCAGGATGCTATCTAGTAGAGTGACATAAATGAAAGATATAAAGGCAATAACTATTGTTTTTAAGCAACTTTTCTATTACTTGAAAAAAAAAATAACCATGAGAATGGTTTTGAAGTTCTGACCATTTGAACAATATTTATATATATTTTAAAGAAGACGATGAATAGCTGAACTTGAAGTCTGATCGTTATTTTTTGCTTTTTTTTATTTTTGCCTAGAAATAGTCCTGTACCTTCTCAATATTTCAAACTGCTTTTCCACAGCTCTTGAAATCTTCATAGCTTTACAGTCATGTAACCTAAATTTTGATGACCTAAAAAAAAAAAAAAAAAGCCACAAAAAAAATAGTCATGCAAAGGAATAAATCTAGTTTGTCATGAAAGGTACAAAACTGATGAATTTATACAAGTTTTTAAAATGTATCTTTCCTTTATGTAACATGTCTATTTAGTGCCTTATTAAAGAAACGGTAACCCTCTCTTTTTAGAGAGGGAAAAACAAAATCATCGTTAGCATCACGAGTAACCAGCGTCCGGTCTCTTGCTTCTTAGGACCTTGCATTCAATTTTCCAGTCCCTTCTTCCCCGGCAGCGCTGGCTGCTCCTTGGAGCAGCTCCGTGTGCCTGGCCACGCAGGCTGCTCCCTCTGCCGTGGCTCTTCACCTGTTTGTAAGGGAACTTGAACACATTTATGCACATCGTCCTACCTGGGGAGGTAGGAAGCTGTGGTGGATATTGTAAATGAGATACCAACCAAAAGAGAAACCGAAATATAATATCTACTGCCCTCTTGAGCCAAAATGCATGAATAGTGTTGTTGGGGTCGGGGTTTTTGTTTAGGGAGGGTGGGGGTTGTTCTGTGATCTGAACTAGTTTTTGTTTGCTACAAAAAAACTGGTTACCTCAGCACGTTTTGGGTGGAATATGCATCACATACCTGAAACTGAGCAGTGAGTAAGGAGGTGTCGTGGGGACTGGAGGCTGTTAAGTAACGTCTTCTCACGTGGTGTCACCTTGCCTCCAAACCCCGTGGAGAGGTCAGGGGTGTGAGTAGGGTATGGAAAGGCATGGAGATTAGTGGGAGAGGGTCTAAAAATGCGGTGCAATTAAACCCAGCTCTCATGCTTTGAAGTCCTCAAAATTTCAACTGATTTTCTTCACACCCCCCCCCATTTTTCTTCTCTCCCAGTGTGAATTTTTATTTCTCAAGCATCACTCGAAGCATCTGCAGTTGAGTGGTCAATTGTTGAGTTCCTGGGTCCAGTTTCATTTACCTCTTGCTCCAGTTTGGGGAAATCAGTGAGTGTGAAATGGGGTGGCTCATCAACACCAAATTTCTATTGCAAATGATGCCTTTCGGTCCATGCCATGCACAGACAAAAAATCCAAGCTGCCCCCTTTCCCACTGCTGGTGCAAGTCCCTGGGGAGCGGTTGTAGCCTCGGGTTGGGGGGTGAGCCCTGGCTCCCAGGCAGCAGGTGCAACTTGAATCCGCCTCGATGGAGCCAAGCTGTCACCTTTTGTCTTTCTTCTGTCCATCCCTCTGCTTTGCAGTCCTGAGAACTGTGTATTTCAAGTGCAGATCTGGGGCCCAGGTCAACTCCAAGTTCTGAATGGGTGTTTAGAAATAATGGTCTGTTCTTTTTTATTATTATTGTTGTTATTGTTATTATTATTATTACTATTTAATGTTACTTTTTGCCTCGGGGTCCATTTCTTCCCAATTCCCACGTCCTGTGTTGCCACCAAGGCAGAGAATTTGCTTTGCACACCCTTGCTGATGTCTCTGTTGTGTCCTTCTGGCCTTCGTGCAGCTCAGGAAAGAACTGTACTAGCAGCTGGATTGAGGTTCTGCTCCGTAGGAGTCTTTAGCATCTTGCAGCTGTCAGCAGAAAAGTTCAGGCCCCTCAAGAATGATTTATTTCTAAACAAATGCTGAAGAAACAAGGCATTGCTAATGCTTAGCAACCTGTTGCCCTAGCCTGCCTTTTTACTCCAAGTTTTAAAGTCATGTCAGCTTTAAAAGGGGTTCTTAATCTTACAGAGTACCTTAGCTTACAGAATGGCAAACGGCATCCTTGAAGTGCCCCCAAATCCTAATGGCCTGGAATGGGAACGTGGCTTTATCAATTAGGACCTTGAGGAAGGATGGGTTTTATTTGGGGCTGACACTGGTAAATCTTGTATTCCCTTCACAACCCTTGTTTTCACTTGTTTAAAGATTCAGCTTTAATAACCTAGTGCGTCGTTTCCATAACTGTTACAAAATTCATTCTGTGTTATGTCTGGGCATAAGGAAATCCAATTGCTTTCTGGAGAATCACCCTCTTGTTTGTGTATTGAGCTACAAAATTGCACTAACTGCTATATTAAAAAATAAATAAAAGCCCAACATTTTTACTAAGGATTGGGAAAAGACTGATTCCAGATGTGTACCATGAACAGTGCTAGGCAAGAACAGAATGAATTTTTAATCTCATCTGTCTCTGTGTCACTCAGAGATTTTCTATGTACAACACAAAGCTACAAAAAATGAAGTTTCCCAGAAACCGCGCTTCAAATTATTGCTGTACTATAGAAGCTCATGAAGGACAACATTAAAGTCCTAATTTGCCTGCCTTATAGACACATTTCATTGTATTAATATTTTCTTAAACTTCCGGTTGCATTGCTTTGGCTTTGGAGTTTGTTATAGGCAGTCCTGTATCCTGAGTTCTGTTCAAGTTTAAACTTATGTAAACTATTGACAGCACATGCAATGCAGTACTTATCTATATTTTGCTGTTTTAGTATGAATATGTACTCTGATGCCAATTTACAAAAATCTGTTGTAAACGCTTATTGTGTACCAGTAACCGATAGTGGCAATTATATGTCATTCTAAAAGCTGCAATACTTATACAATAAATTTTACAATACTTTGGAAAATTTGCCTTCACCTTTTGCTTTGTTACCCAAAAATCAGAGTTTGCCAACACAATGTAATTTCAAAAGCTCTTCCTATTTTTGAATATTGGAAAATGAATATTCTCAGTTTTTGATATTTGTATGGTTTTCCCCCCTTCCTTGTTAAGTAGCCTTCTGAATACCAGGCCAACTTCTGTATTGCCATGACGTGTGTTTTCCCGTGAAGCTGTAGCTGGTTCCCGGCGTATTTGCATGCTCATTCTGCGTGTGCCTGTGTGTGTGTACAATTCTGTTTTCTTTTAAGTAGATCGGGTGTCGCAGCTTTAATCCCAGAAGAAGCATTCCTGGTTTGCACCAATATGTCCAACACTTGCGGTCCTGCCTTTCAGCCAAGAACATCACTGATGGTCAGAAGGTCTTAACTTGAATAATCGTCAATCAACAAGAACTGTGTAGATTGACTCAAATCCTAAGCACAGATAATTTGCCTGACTTTTTCCTTTCTGAAACTGTGGTCAAATTGCAGTGATCACATTAAAAGTGATTGAAAACTTAACTGTTTGCAGGGGGTTTTCTTTTTTGTGTTTCTGAAGGATGTGCTGTAGATTCACCTGTCCTGGCCAGACCTTGGGTTCCCCTTGGGACTAATGAGCGTGTAGTAATTAATCCCTGTGCTTCACCTGAAGGCTGTTGGCTCTGCCTAAGCCCTCTGTCTCCCAAGCTCTGCTCTCTGCCTGATTGCAAATCTGTTTAAGGTGACATCATTTTTGAAAGTGGTCCCTGGCTTTTACAAGCAGCACCTCCAGCTGATTTGAATGAGCAAGTGGTGGAAACTTGGCTCTAATCTGGGGGAACGATGAGCATAAGGAGTTCCTGTGAAGTTCAGCTGGGTGCCTGACTGCTCTGCACGGGTGGTTGCTTGCAACGCAGCCCTGAGCCGATGGCCCTTTGGGAAAATATCACCAGTAATGACTGAAAGCAGCTTCATTGCAGCGCAGGAAGAAGAACCCCAAATTCAGCCCTCCAGCTCTGATCCTGGAACTGTGCCACTCGCCTCCTGGTTGCAGTTTATTTTATGGTATTCCTGGTGTCCTCTGTGCATTGCTGCCGGACTCCGACCTGGGGTGATCCAGTACTGGAAAAGAGCTGCCCTGGGCTGGAATTTTTCCCCGTGGTAAGCAATCGGCTGCTGGTAACGCCGTGGTGGTGCCTGGCTCATTGGCGAGGCTCTCCCAGTCTTAGGGAATCCTCGCCAGTAACTGATGACGGGCTCTGCTGGGCCAAATACCCAACTGGGTCCTGTCAGGATCTCTGCCTCGAGACCCAAATTACTCTGTAATAGCTCAGTGACTGTGGCAGGATTCCAATGGCCCTGGAATTGGCTTGAGTGGTTCCAAATCTGCTTTCCCATGCCACGTGCAAAGAAACACCAAAATGCGGCATTGCTGAGAGGGGGGCAATGCCCCAACTTCAGGATCACAAGTATCCAAGTGGGAAACATCCACCTCGCTCCAGGTGCAGTGATGCAGGGGAAAGGGTAGGGTTTGATTTGAATGGCTGTTCCAAAATGATATTTTTTTCACTTTTGGATTCACAGCTGGAACCAACATGTTCCCACAGCAAATGGGAACTCAGCTGAAACCACATTTTCAAAAAAAAAAACCCCCAAAAGCTAAGTTCAACTAGCACAATGCGTGGGAATGGGCAGAGAAATATTGTTACTAAGCTACCTTTCTGCAGCTAATGAGGTGAGCTGGGGACACTGCAGCACAGCTGACTGGCAAAAGAGTATTTTTAACCCTTTTTCTTCTTTTTTTTTTTTTTAGCTATTTGGTAAGGGAAACTATTTTGTGACTTTTGGAAACCACAAGTGGCGATGTCTTTGGGTTTTGTGCTGCAAATTGAATAGGACTTAAGAAATCTGATTCAACTCCAGCCTGTGCTTCCAGCACTGGAACCTTTTTTTGCAGCACTTCTGGCTCTCGCTGGTTGCGCTCACTGGAAGGTAAAAATTCCAACTTCAAAGTATCTGAGCTTCACAGCAGCTTTTTTTTTTCTACAATTTTTTGTCCGTATTTTATCTGCTTGCCCTCACTCAAACTCTTCCCCTCTGTCTGTCGGTGCCTCCCTCCACTATTCCCCTCCTTGGGAGCAGTGTTAATCCCCATTCTCGCTCTCCTCAGCAGATGATTCATTTCTCCATTTCTCTGCGGTCTCGGCAGCTCAAGCCACGTCGCTGCCTGTGCCTGCATTTAATCTGGTTTGTGCCTGGAGGGCACGAAAAAAAGCCCCCAGGGCTTGTTCAGCTCCAGTCCCAGTGCTCAGGGATGGTCCTCGCTAGCAATTCCCCCCTAGCAAAGAGGGAGGAGGTGGTTTGGGGTGCTTTGAGTTGGGGAAGGTGTGAAACCTTGAGTCTCTTGCTTTTAAACCTGCTCAGGCTGCTTTTCCCTCAAGTTGATTAACTGGAGGGGGTTTATTACATTGCTGGCCCCAAAGGCCCTGTGCAGGCTGAGACCCACGTCACTGTCGAGGGAGGGGAAACCTTGGCCAGGCACAGAATCCCCGAGTAACGTGGCTGGAAACACAAATTCTCCCTCCTGGCGAGTGTCACAGGGGGTTACACTGAGATTTATTAGGAAAACAAGGTGCTCTCACAGGAATCCTTGCTGTTGGCTGTGCTCACTGTAATGGGAATTTACTTCGAACACTTACTACTATCCTTTTTTTGTCTTTAAAAAAGGGGTCTAGAACTCCCCACTGCTTTGACATAAAACATGACTGTGTAGCTGTTAGTAGCAAAACTAAAAGACTGGAGAGGAGAAAAGAGAAAGGAATTGCTGCCTTGTGCTCCTTAGACAGGATGGAGCTGGATATGCACTGCTCAAGATCCATTTCATTTAAAGTCTGATGAGGTCAAAACTGCTTCCTCCTCTGCTTTCCACTTCCCAGCAGCCCTACAGACAGCTCACCTCTCTCCTTTGCACCCAGCTCAGGAAGACTCCTGGGTTTTGCTCGGTGGGTGAGCAGGGTGGGTAGGCAGGGGCACGCAGGGGTGGGCAGGGCAGCTGACCCAGGTGGGGGCTTTGACCCAGGGAGGCACAATCCCCCATGGCCCTGATTTAAGCAGCTCCAGGGAGAGTGGTGTCTGGCTGTGGAGTTTTCTCTGTGCTTTTACTGAGTAATAGCTAAAGGAAGTTTTGAAGAGGGTGTTTCCTGACTTGCCCTTTGCAGCTGCGTGAGTTGGAACCGGGTGTTGGTTCAGCATTTGGTGTTCAAGCTTAGTGCTTACTCTTTTTGAGGTGAGATTGAGATTTATGGTGCTTTTTTAAGGTACCCAAAACTGGGCTTCAATGTCCTGGAGCAATGTGCTGCAGGAGATGTAGGGACACTTTTCCTCCCTGAGGGAACAGGACCTGCTTCTCCCTCTGTGAGTGGGGCTTTGGGAGCTGCTGGTTGGAGAGCATCCCTTATACGCTGGGAGCTGCTGGCTGGTGGGACGGGCTAGCAGAAGCACTGCTCCCTACCTTCGTCCCCGGCTCTGCATGTGGAGAGCCTGTTGTCAGGTAAGATTAAAAGGTGCAAAAATGAGATTCAGAGCACTGGCTGACCAAACCGATGGCTCTGGACTAGGCAGAGGAGAGGTGACGTGAAGCTCTCCACACGGCGCACTTGGAGGGCGTTTTTGCAATACAGAAATGCGGGAGAGCATTGACTGCTGGTCAGGATTCATTAGTTGTCAGCTCTTGGTGGGTGTTTGTGCCCCCCTCACGCAGTCCTGACTCCTGGTTCAAATACACGCAGTTGCCTTGAGATTGATTGTTAGCAGCAGCAATAAATCACAACCTCGGCAGCCAGGGGTGAGTTTTGGATGCCAGTCAAAAAGCAGCTCCTTGGAGTATTTATCTCTTCCAAAGGCAGGGAACCTGGACATTGAACAATTAGATCAGTGCAGCTCTGTGAAGTTGCATTTGATTAAGAGAGTAACTGAAGTACAAAGCTATCGCTTTGGTGTTGATGTGCATTGCTAATAAGCAGCCAGGTTTAAAAAAAGAGACTGGAGATTTAAGTACAAATCAGCCCCACTGCGTTGCTCACCAAGCAACGTGCTGCACCAGGGCAGGTGGCCTTGCACCAGGCTCCTGCCTTCTCCTTTCTGCTGTGGCCTTGCCATTGGCAGGGCATGAATGAGGAGAAAACAGTGGCTTTTGCTGCACTGGAATCTTGGCACAGATATCAAACCTTGCTTCCCAAATACTGCAGAAGCTACTTCAAAAGCCCTTTAAGATGGATATACCTGTACCAGGGAGGGGAGTGGCGGTGCTGTTTTGGGGACCACAGAGCTGTGATGAGTTGCTCATCAGGAGGATGTGGTGGTGGTTGTAAGTCCAAGTCACTGTAGTGTCATGGATGGGTATTCTCAGTCTGCCATGGGATGTCCCGTTTACGTGGCCGTGGCTCTGGTATTGTAGTGTGGAGCATCTCCAGTACCAAGTGCAGACGGCTACCTTATTGCAAGAGGTGTTTACAGGGTTTTATTACTCGAGCCCATTAAGATGGGTAAGAATTAGGCATCCAGAACACTTCAGGAGCTCTAAAATAGTCACACAAGCATGCAGTCAGGCAAACCCAACTTGTTTGGGGTGCTTTGCAGTGTTTTGAGGAGAGTCTGTGTAGGTCTGGGATAGGCAGCAGAGCTGGTGGAAGTGTGAGGAGGGAGCTCTGTTGGGTTTTCCCTTGGGGTGAGTACACACTGATGGCTTGCTCGGGGAAGATGACAAGCTGTAAGCACGTGTTCACTCCAGACAACTATTAATGTATTTGTCCATCACAGTGCACACAGATTTCTCCTTGGATCTCAAACCAAGGCTCTGCAAATTTCACATGAGCAGAAGCGGGTTAAAAATCAAATAATGCATGACCCTAATGGGCTCCACTGCTTTCTTTTTCTCATCTGTCAGTTTTCTGTTCTGAGGAGGAAAGCTTGAGGTTCCACAAAAGCCTGGCCATGGTGCCCTTCCTCCCTGCTCCCAGGGCAGCCTTCCCATGGGCACAGAGAAGCCAGAGCTAAATATAAGCTGGGGAGAGAAAAAAAGAGGAGTAAGGGAAGGTGAGTGAGAGGATCTGTTTATTTTCCTTCTGATCTCTGAGCCCTGTTATGTTTTATTGCTTTGCAAACAGGAGGTCTGGAAAGCTTCCTTCCTCCTGCGCCAGCGCAGGGTCAACTGGGTGCATAATTCCTGCACTTGAAGGGAAAAATACTAAATATGACTATATTTACAGTGATGTTGTAAGAGTGGCATGAAACTGAAACTCTATTTACCCTCTCCAGGCCAGATTTTACTGTAAATGTCCAAAAAACCCTCTTTGTATAAACAATTTCTTCAAATTTACACAGTGCCTGGATGCACTTTGCACGCTGCTACTGAGAATTTGGATCTGATGAGAAACCTACAGCAACTTTTATTGCAGAAAACCGTTACGGAAGGTGATGCAGGCAGGTTCTGTATGTGCAACAGATCTTGAGGAAGGTGAGGCACATTGGGCACACTTGGTCTTTATGAACACATAAGGATGTGGTTGCTATCGCCTATAGCTTGGCGATGCTTCAAAGGAAGCTCTTCCGTTTCACAGTGTGTGGTGTTTGAGAAGCTGTGTTGGAGAACAAAGAGACAGTATAAAGGAACATAATTGAGAGGCTGGTATAGAAACTGTATGAAGCAAAACTTTAAGGAAGTAGATGAACTCTAAAAAATTTGTTCAGGTTTACTCAGCTCTTCCAGTTCGTCAGAAGACACCCAACCCCTCGGTGAGGTTTCTGCCCTGAATGAAGATCTTAGACTGAGTCACGAAAACATGCAACTAGTGGTGAGTAATTGCTGGAACCAAATGAGAGTTTGGAGAACAGGCTTTATCTTTTCAAGTTTTGCTTTATGGGAAAAGGCATTGGTTTTGCTTTCCTGATCTGTGCCATGTGTGGGTAAAAGCACAGCCACGAGTTGCTGCTTGTGCATGGGGGTTTCTAACAGCCCCAGGAGATATGTCCATCACTCACTTGCTCTTTGATCTTCAACTTCTGGGCTGACTTTAGGACATGGGCAAATGGCACAAATGTCAATAAATGCCACCCAGCACAGGTACGTTTTCCTTTTAAAGAAATTTTGCATTTTCAGTCCTACACAGAAAAAACCCCAACAAACAAATCTTCAGGGACTGCATCAGGTTGTCCTCCTTCCCCTTGTGCTGTCTGCATGTGCCATTCTCTCTGCTGCTGAGTTAGCCCAGCACTTGCCACAGGAAGATCTATCGAGTGAGGCACTCCTAGGATCCCACCCGGATCTTGGCTGATCCTGGTGAATGTGGGGGAATTGTTTAAACTCAATTTACTTTCTGAATCTGAGAACAATAAAAACATTTCTTCATTCCAGTTTCTATCACAAGACTCAGATCTGTGTGAGGTAGTGATGTGCAGGGAGCTGAGTTCTTCTGCATTTTTGGGGGGTGGGGGGAAGCTTGTTGTTGCTTTATCTTCCCGGTCTGAGTATTCCAGAGGTGCACGAGCTTCTCTATTTGTTCTTACTAGTTCTCAAGGAACAAGGCTCAGCTGCAGAGACAGCCCAGACCCCCAGCCCTGTCCTTCGACGCATCTCAACATCCTCGAGGCAAACTGGTGGGCAGCACTTCCCACTGCTGTGACCCCTCATCTGCCTTTCCTGGAGACTCTTATTTTTTCTCCAGATCTGACTGAGATACAAGATGGCAGTATAGGGCTTGAGAGGAATCAAAATTGCATTTTAATTGTAAACATTTGTCCAGAAATTAATGTTTCTGAACTAATGTTTCTCTCCAACCAATGCGTTTGGAAACAAATGACTCCTGTTAATTGATTTTCTCCGTATAAGGGGAGATGTACATGTAGAAAATCAACCATGCGTAATTGAAAATCCCCTTCTTTCAGTAGGTATCCACATAATCACTCAACTGATGCATTTGCTTGTCCTCTGGCAGTTATCATCTAGGAGTCGCATGGCTATCTGGAGGGGGTTAATTTTTCAAATTTTTGTTGGCTTGAGCTGAATTAAGTGCCAAAAATCACTATTAACAGGCTTCTACGTGTAATAGGTTTTCTTATCATCCTGAGTAAGCGCACCCGTAGGGGGAATGTTATTGATGGCTTCCTCCCTTGGTTGGAAAGGTATATTTGATTGTCTTCACACCTTTGAGAGTGGTAAATCCACCATTTGTCCCAATATGTAAAACAGTTTTGAGCAACATCACACGACCTTTTAGCAGCTGATGGATGGCTCCTCCTGCAGTGACTGAACTCGGCTCCAAAGCCCCTGCCTCTGCTCTGCCAAACCAACTGCCTCGAAACCCCGGAAACCTGACACGGGGAACTGACAGTCTGAGTGAGTGGGAGCAGAGTATAAAATAAGTTGTAAAACAGAAAAGCTGTGATTCATTGCCTCTCATATAAGGCAGGTGAGATCTTGCCCTGCTGCAAATTTGGTCTCAAAAGTGACAACAGATTTCAGTTGCTTTAGGAAGATAAAAGTAAGTCCTGCACGTAGCTGGTGCATAAAACAGTGTGTTAAAGGAGAGCTGCATGGTCCATGTCCCACCCAGGAGCATCCCTCACCTTTCTTTGCTGTTTTGGAAGCCCTAGCCCAGCAGTGCATGAAGCTCTCCTACCAGCAGAGAGGAGTTTCCTCTAGGAAGTGAGGGAAATGGTCAATGCAGCAGCTGTGCTGCATTTTGCGGTCTGAAGATGCCAAGGGGAAGGCAGGAAAGCCTGACTGGGCAGGGAGCTGAGTCAAAAGGAGTAAATGAGCTTTGGTGTGTCCCTGCAGGAGGGGGAGCTAGCAAAAAGACCCCAGCAGAATGGCACCTGGCCAGTGCAGCGGGGAAAGCGGGGCTTGCACGCAGGGAAGTCAGCTGTTGGCACGAGCTGGGTTTAACTTCTTGTGTGATGGAAAAGATCACAACGTGTTTGGGGTTATTTGTGAAAGGCACTGTGAAATCCAGAAATTAGGAGGCTGCCGAAAACATATGTAGAGGGGATGGAGCAGTGGATGACGTGGCTGTATTTAGTGGCTGTTTGGGGGCCAACTTCTACCTTCAGATACCCATGTGAGATCTGTTAGTGGCCATGAGACTGCAAGACTTGGCATGTACCAGGACTCGCTACGTGAACGCAGTTTTGGCCCCTTTGAAGCCTGGGGATTGCATGGAGCAGCTTCCCAGCTGCTCAGTGAGGTTTGGGCCTTCAAAGTAATGAAATCCAGGAGTGTGAAGGAACGTGAGACCACAGCCCAGGGCAACTCGGGGTGAGTGTCCCAGCTGTCTGGTGGCCATAGACAAGGAGGGTTTGCAAACCGGGCTGCACGTTGTGCTGACAGCGTTCCAGTATCCTGGATCGTACGTGGGATGGATGTTCCTCTTGCACGGGTACGGCAACAGCTTACAATGTCTGTGATCGTGCCAGTCAACACTGCTTCACAGAGCTTTCTCACCGCACACCTTCACTAACAGCCCGGGGTGGGTCCTAGCAATAATTTGCTATTTTACAGTGGTTTCCCTGTGTTGCTTTGACCTCTCTTACCATCAGCCTGAACAGACGAGGGCAATCGAGGTTCATTCAAATGTAATTTGGCATTAGAACTCTTGAGGAGCAGCAGTTAAGTTGTTTTTATTTAGATTTTTTTTTTGTAGTTAATAAAGCTGCATAACAAAGGATTTCATCCTTCCAATGATACTGAATGTGATGTGCTTGCAATAATTAATGCTGCTACTAATGTCAGATTAGAATTTTGCCTTAATTATATCATTAAGATACATTTCATGCATTTAATTGTTTTTGTAAAATGACAGCTAAACTCTCTTGCCTCACATTGCCCATTTCCTGATTCAATTATTTCACATGCAAGGGCAACCCGCTAGTAATGGCCTTTCACAGCTTTTGCTTTCCAGGGGAAATCAAGTGGGTTTTGGTTAGATATGCCAATACATTTCAGGTTAGCAAAGCTTTTCTGTGCTGTTTGTCAATGTTAGTGGTGAGCAGATGCACTGAACCTTCTCCTCTTCTTTGATGGCCTGGATTTCATGAAAAACAGGCGGAAGAATAAAGGTGTCAAGATAGGCCTGGGGAGAAGAAGGTTAAAAATCAGTCTGCAGGTCTTACTGCGTGTTCTGCTGCACCGGTGGGAGATCAGGTTTGGGTAAAATACACCAAATTTGGCCCAACAGTAGGAATCATGGGATCAGGGACTCCAGCATCAGAGGGGCTGATGTGTCGGTCCAGAGGTTCATTAGCAGAACTTCCTGATGTTGATCACGTGAAATCCAGCTTCTGGAGAATAACTGGCAGCTCCAAACTGTTCCTCATGGCAGAGGATGGACCTGACAGAGCTCAGCTATGAAGAACAGGGTATGATCTTCTGTGTGTCCCCAGCTTTGAAGTCTGACCACATAGGATATCATGTTTTGGAAGAGATGTTTTTGCGGAACGACCCGGGAGATAAGCCTCTTTCCTGGCTTGCTTTTGGGCTGCAGCCCTGATTTGTTGGCCACGGGGGAGCAGGTGACTGCTGGGAGACAGAGCTGCAAATCTGGGGGGTGGTACACCCAGGAGGCTCAGGACTTCGGTGCTGTACACGTGAGTAGTTTCCTGCTTGCTCTTTGAAATTAAGTTGGCCTGTGTCTAAGCAAGGCCAGAACCAGTCACCCACAGCAAGCCCAGTTTTCTGGCAAGGCATCTAGGAGGCACATGAATCAGTGTGGTCCATTGTGGTCCAAAATAGGACTTAGAGCCCTTGGCAATGGTGACGTACGTGGATTTGTTTTGGATGAGTAAGTACAGTTTTCACTGGACAGGAATTTGTAGTTATGTTTGCAATTCCCAGCTGCTCAGAGGGATGGGAGTGGTGCACACTCTCTACTTTGTGCCTTTTCTGACTGCAGCTCCCACCCCAAACTGTAATCACTGTTGTATGACTACACAAAGGCAAAATTCAGGATGAGAGTAGTTAGGAAACGGGAATCTCTGGCTGCAATAGTTAACACAGAAAATATTAAGTTTCCTTGAGGGGTAGGTAGCTTTTTGCTTGTGTTTAGTATCACCAGTGGATTTTGAACCGTCAGAGAATAGTCAAAACTGCCCTGAAGGCCGTCTACATTGCTACTGCTGTTTGCGTTGCGAAGCCAGAAGCCCACGGTGTTACAGATGGTAAAGGTAAAGCAAGTGGAGAAATGCAAGTGGATTTGTGCAGGCGACAGAGTGGAAACTTCCATGCAGTCAACACAGAGCAATTGGTAAATACTTTGAAAACCTTTCCAAGATGTTACTGCAACAGTGACCGTGGGAAGCATTTGGGAGCAGGCTTTTGTTCTCAAGACTATAAGCACGCTGCTGACTCCACAAGTCCTTGACCTCAATTAGTTGTGTTTGTTATTTGGAATCCAGAGGGGTTGAAGTCAATTGCTTCTTTCTTTCTTTCTCCCTTCCCATGTTTCTTGCTTGCTGTATGACAGAGCTGAAACTTGCCTCAGGCACAAATTCCATTCAGCAGTCGATGGGTTTTGCCCAGATGGCACGCTGAGGATTCTGCAGAAGAGGCAGAGGAACCTCTGGGCTTTGTAGAGTCACAGTCAACAGAGGGGACTCCTGTATTAGAAACGTCCTGCTGGGTTCTCGTTGCTACTGACCTGCTGGAAGCCTCCAGCACGAAGCTCCATGGGTCTCCTTCTGATCGATTTTTTTTAAAGTGGTGGAAGACATTTTGCATGCTACGCCCTCGTCACATGAGAGGTGTTGTCAACACTGAGTGGCTTCAAGCCACTAGAACACCAGTACACCATGAGCTGTACCTGCTGGAACAGGGTGTATGCTGTGTTGTCAAGCTCTGGAAGTCAATAACCTTCGTACTATTTCTCAAGTACAATAATTGCCTGTGTTTCTACATCCAAACAGACCTCAGAGGGCTTTAGGAACTGCTTGTTGGGAAGACAGTGCAGAAGGATGTCAATCCACGTTATATAAACTGCAGAACAAGAATCCTGAATTTTGATCAAACACAAAGCAGTCAGTTAATGACTGCGCAGCAGGCACTGTTTTGAGATTTATTTTTTTGTTACATCAGATGTTAGGTGACATTAATTTTTAATGAGCCAACAAAAAATTCCCTCCGAGTTCTCTTTGGGCTAGAGACCACAGCTACTCTTACATTTTCTGATGCTTTTCTTCAGTTACTGATGCAAATGGTTATCACTGGATTTATTTTTAATCTTTATGGTCAGGAGTGGGAGAGGCTGGGTCTGGGCTTCCTGCACTGTGACAGGGAAGAGGGCAGCAGGTGAAAGGAGATGGAAAAACCACTGAGCTCCTCCTCCTTTCAGGACTAAGTTTGGCTTTATACACGGATGACATTTTCTGACATCAGTATTTTCATAATAAAATAAGCCAAAATTAACTAGAACTTCCTTCTTTCAGCAATAAGTTGCTTTTGCTTTCAGCTCCTTCCCACTGATGCTTGGGCAAATGGCATTCTGTTACCAAAAGGTGCTGAATAAGAGCTGTGAGGAACACTGGTTCTGTTATATAAAGTAATACAATACAATCTCACCTTTCGACTAGTTTGCTGGATTTCCAGTTCATTTTTGGTCGTAGATTCTGTGTCGAGAGTGTTTCATCAATAAATACCTTCTCCTCAATCCCCTCCTTGCTATCACCATTAGTGACAAATTTATGTAGTGTTTTATTTCAGGTTGTCCAACAAATTTTGGAACAAAACTGAGCACCATTAATATTTGTTCTCAGAATAAACCAACAACATAATTTATCAATGTGGTAATAACAGTAATGTTTGGGTTTCCCAGTCTTGAAATACTTGGATTGGAAATGACAAGGTTATAATTGAAAATAATGGTAATTATCTCTCTGTAAAGGTGTTTTGTTGCTGCACCCAATATCTTTCTTAAAATCAGCTATGAACAGAAGCCACCATAAGCAACAATAAACTAAAAATTCATTTTCCTAGAGATTGTTACACTGCATCTGTTGTGTGGGAAATAACAACCCTGATTTATTTTCCTTTTTTGTTGTTGTTCGGGATTTCAAAATGGTTTGTGGATGGGAAACTTCAAACCAATACCATCAGGAAAAATCAACTGCTTCTATTTAGCTAAATTCGAAATGTTATATGATAATATGAGTGGTTTTTAATGCAATGTGTGTATGTATATATGTATGTACACCTTGAGATCGATATTAATATGCAAACAAGACACTTACTGTATCAAAATGAGAAGGAAACATCAACATAACTCTTCACACTTCCCTTCTGAAAAATGCCAAATGTTGCATGTTGTCAAACTGTGGGCAACATGCTGAGTTGGGAATGGTTGAGTTGAATGCTGCCTGAGCCCAAGGGAACAGTGTTTCCTCCTGGAACCAGGGGCCTCAGCACCCCTCACACCTGCCTTGTGCAAGAAGCGTGAGCAGGGGCTTGCTGAGGTCTCTTGTCCAGCCCCAGCAAGCTCTGGTTGGTTGGCCCAGAGCAGGTTTAAATGTCTTCACAGTCCTTCCACGTGAAGCGATGTAGCATTGCAGGGCAGGGAAAGGATATTTTTAGATTGTATTTTGTACTTATTCCTCCCTTTTTTGTTGCTCATCACAAGGAATGCCACCATTTTGCGTTGCTGCAAAGGCGAGAGGGAGACTTGCCCCAGCTCCTCCTTTCCAACAGGGACAGGCACAGCACTGAGCAGGAGCTCTACAGAGCATCACCACTGGAAGCAAGTACCATATGAGCATTCTGGACACTTCCAACCTGGAGCTGTGGCCCGAGGGGGCAGGTAGGAGCTTTGAAGGCAAGGTAGCACCCCACATCTGGGCCTGGGGAAGGGACATGCACTCTCAGGGTGGGGTCCAACTCCATGCAGACATTTAATGTCTTCCCAGATCTTTGTCACCTTAATCTGTTTAAACGATTCCCTTCTGAACTAGTTCCTGATGGCCCTATTAACCAAGGATTAATTAATTAATAATTAAACAGCCCAGGCTACTTATTAATCCAACTTGTTAATTAAGTACAGAAGCTAATGAGGCAGCTTGTTAATTGAGTTGCTGGGGGAAGGTGAGGATGAGGTTCTTTGCCCGGTTTCTGCAGCAGAGCTAGGAATGTGGTTCCTTGTGGGGCCATTGGTGGTAGGAGCTTCCTGAGCTGGGTTGTGCAATTGCAACTAGGGAGAGGCTTTGTTCATATTTATTCTTGTTGTCATCTCAAAGCAACCTGTCCAGAGCCTCCAGGACTTGCAGTCCAATATTTTAGTGGTTCACACAGGGCTAAGCTGTGTAAGCACTGGGACAGGACCAGCATGACCATGCAATGAAGATGAGGAGGAGGACTTAGAGGTGTGGGAGGTGACAGGCAGCGGTGGCCTCCTGCTTTTTTCAGCATTAATGAGATTCACAAATGGGACTTTTCCTCCCTGAAATGACTTTTGCCTGAGACGAGAAACATCTGCAGTTTACAGACAAAAATTGGAGCAAGAGTCCTTGGCTTTGCCGGAGCCTTTGCAACAAGCAAGAGCCACGTATCTCTTTCTGGTAAGTTAGAGCTACCCGTGGTCTGCCCCACCTCTGCTCTGCCTTCTGTTTGCAGGATCAGGCCAGGTCTCATTAGAGAACGGAGCCTCTGAGCTGTGCTCCTGTGTCTCCTGGCAGCTGTGAGGACAAGATCCTTGAATGTTAAACCTGTGTGAGATAAGCCCATGCAAACACCTTGCTGCACATCAGCATCAGGTAGTAAGGAGTGAAACAGTAATTTCAGGATGCTTTCTCTGAGAAGTTTGCTGATGGGCCAATTTCTATTGCCAGTAAGACTCTAACGTCATTTGGTTTGCTCCACTGCTAATGCCATTCCCTAGGTGAGCTGAAAATAAAACCATTTCTAATCACTTCTGAAAGTTTCTGAAAAGAACTGGGAGAGGGAGAGAGCTAATGAGGAAAACACACAGCTTTAGAAAGAGAAGTGCATTCCCTGAAGTCAATAGCCTAAAAAAAATTTTTTTTGAATATTCATTTCTACTGAGATTTTTCTATCGCTATAATTAATTTGTCACAAATACACTGACAAAGCATTACTGGTGGAGTGATGAAGGCTACAGGCAGAGGCTTACTTTAGTCTTTTTTTGAAGAAAAATAACTAGCTATCCAATAACTTTAAACTCTTAAAGCTCTATTGGCCTGATCCTGCTTTCATTAAAGAATGCTACTTGGCTTTGAAGACAGCTAAAGCTATTGAAAAAATGTCATATGGGTTTATTTTTAGTTAATTCAATCCCCTTCTGGTATATTGGAATATTATCCATGGACACTTTAAAAGGAACTGGATTTTTGCTTTCTCTTAATGGAGAGGGAAAAGAACAAAATCTTTAGAGCATCCACAGAGTCACTCAGGGCTCAGTTCTGCTGGTTTTCCCCTTCCTTTCGCAGCAACATCGGGGTCCTTGGGACGCTTACCTGAAGTAAAAGATTCCTGACAGCAGCCGAATAGCAAATCGATGCCGAGTGTCTCAAATGACTGACACGTAACGACATCTGCCGCGTTAGATCAGATCACTGCTCCCTGCCAGGCCGGGCTGCGCCGCCAGCCATGGTCAGTTTGGGGAATTCTAGTCTTCAAGGTTTCCTCCTTTGTCTTTCTACCTCCAAAATAATTGCTGCGTGAGCCATGGACAGGACATCCTTGCAGGACCCAGTGACTGACTCAAATCAGCAGGAATATTTTTTTTCATGGGAGAAGGATCCGACCTGATTCTGTAACCATTATTCACCTCAAGTAGCTCTCGTTCAGTAAGTCTGCTCATGTCAGTAAGCCTTCACTGACGTGAGCAGTGGTGGCAGATTCTGGCCCTGAGATATTACACGAAACCATCTCGGGCTCAGGAGAAAGCTGCCCGACTCCGATCTAGCTTTAAAAATAAAAGTTTTAAAACCCAAGTTCTAATGTGCCATTTGGCTCCTGCTGGAGTTCGTCTAAAAAGGCTGCGCTGAATAATAAAAAAGATCAAGCTTTTGATGTTAAGTTGCATGTTCAAGCATAAAATCCAGCCTTGATGATGAAGCTTAGCCTGGCTTATTTCACTCAGGCAAAGACACTAAACAAGAACCTTACACTGTTTCTCACTTAGAGGAAATGTCTGTGCATTAAAAAAAGAAAGAGTTTTGACAGATAAGTAATTAGGAAACATCTGGCCAAACCAACGGCAACAGAAGTGATTCCAATCAAAGGTGGCTCATTGGAAGCTTTTCATCTCGACTCCAACAGAAACGGCAAACTTCGCTCTTAAAAAAAATTCCAGCTTTCTGATGAAGTGTTAAAAAGTCAGGCAGCAAAAAGTGCGTACGCATCCACCCAGTGCAGGGGACTAAATGGAGGAGGAGAGAAAATACTGGGCTGTGCACACGCGGAGGTGTGTGCCAAGGGCCCTGAGGCAGGGCCAGCGTTTCGACACTGTCACGGTGGTTTTGATCGAATTCACAGTAGCCGCGTGGCTCCAGGAACGACACGTTGCCGCGAAGGCCGATTGCTGGACTGTGCTTTGTGAGTCCCTGCTACCTGATCCCAGGGGTGCCTCCTGCACTGGCTGCTCCACGTGCCCCTACCCATGGGCACCACAGGGCAGGGGAAGCTGTGTGGTTGGTTCATGGCTGGTTTCCATGAGCCAGCCGGGACGTTACTGCAGTCCCGACAGGCTTTATCTCACTTCCCTTTTCAAAAGCTTCATCAGGGCTACATGCGGGGCAACGGAATGTCCTTCTTGGAGAGTTTGGCTGAGCGATGCTGCCTTTCAATAGACTCCGTTTCACATGACATGGTGTTTTGAACACCTTTCCCCGCATTTAGTGAGTGCTGGTGGTTTGGAGTCTCCATGGAAGGAAATGCCAGAATTGTTCAGATGCTTCCCTTGGCTAATTACATTGGAAGGACATTGATGCGCTCCTTGAGAGGTGATGTTTTCTCATGGTGTTTTGGTTGTTTCTGCCCTTGCTAGAAACTGTCCTCCAGGCTTTTAAAAATGTCAAACAAGTTTTGTTTTAATTTTTGGCCAAAGTTTTGGATGTATTTTTTTCTTCACCCTGGCAGGTTGACGTGTCCACCCTCTTCAGCCTCCCCAGCCGTTCCTTCGTGGCATTCACACGGGTAGCGCAGCAGTAGTGGACAGGACAGCCACTTGTGCATTTTGCAAGATTTAGGAATTGAAGCCTGGTGTTGGTGGGGCTGTTGCTTCTTTAAACTGCCCATTTTTATATTTTCACCACACCATATTAAAATCCCAGAGTAAAACTCGTTGCATCTGAGTGCTCACATCCAGCTGCAGACCTGAGCTCTGCCAAGCAGCGCAGGAGGGGCTGCAGGGCCCCGGAGGCAGGATGGGAGTGGGTGGGTGCTGGCTGTGTGTCCCCTTGCCTCCTGGGCCAGGAAAGGAGGAGGCACAGCAGCCATTTTAAGCCTCTTCTTGCACAGCTGGAAATCATTGCGATAGCATCAGCTGCCAAGGAGAGTTATGAGATTTGGCAGGATTCAGAGGGAAAGAGGTAGCAGCTAAATCATTTGTGAATAGTAAGTGCTTCAAAGACATAGCGAGGGGCCCTGGCTCACCGGTGGGTGCCAGCGTGGGTTGTGCTACTCTGCTCTTTGTGCAGCTGGGGCCACCCATCCCCACGGCGGGATGGAGCAGGACCCTGTGCTGGCCCTGTAATGGTGCCCAGAAGAGCGTGAGGCTCCACGTGGGTTGAAGGGTACCTACAGGTCTTGAGCTGCTCCTGGAGTTTGTTGCCTCATCAGCTGGAATACCTTACAAATGGGAGGGATTTCTTATTGACTAAGGAAATATGTGCTCTGCAACCCCACTGCAAAAAAAACCTCCATAAAGCAAGAACAGGAACTGTACAATATATTCTTTTCCAAATTAATTGCTATTATTTTGATTAAAACACATTATCATATAAATATTTGATTAAGAATGCGATTAAACCTTTCTTGCTCATGAACTGTGACAACTTTAAAGTCTAACCTTTTACAGCTTGGCACCACATCATTATTTTGCTCATTAGCTATGTTTAATAATTCGATCTCATAATATGCTTTGCCATTTGGAACCTGCCTTTGTGTGCCAAGTTCAAATCGATGCTGTTAGTTATTTGTGCCACTGCAGATAATTAAACAAAAATTAAAAGCAATTTAACCTTGCAGTCTGGCTTCAGGAAAACGAGCGTTCGAGGAAGGGAGCGGATGACAGAGCACGAGTCGATGGGGTTTCTTCTGCCGTTGGCTGTGTTGGTGCAAAGTGGAGGTGTCTCCTGGAGGAGGGCAGGGAGGCTCTGGTGATTCATAAAGTCCCTTTCTACCATGTAAAGCTGCTGGGCATTGCAAATAGAGTGGGCAAACTTGCTGTGGGCTCTTATAAATGACATTATAGGGTAAAACGGTGAGCAGTTGGGGTTTTGGTGCACGGAGAGGGGAAGCAGGGCAGCTCCAGCTGAGACTGCCAAGGGGACACCTTCGAGGGGAGCCATCTCCCTGGGACGGATCTGCTGGCGGCAAGGGTGCTGCCCTCCTGTCTTGCCTCCTGCCAGCTCCAGGCTATTGCTTTTGGATAGCACGGTGCACTGTGGGCTCCTCCTGTCCCTCAGCAGGATCAGGCCCTCGCAGGCTGTCTAGAGGCAGAAGGATGCCGCTGTCTCTCCCAGCTCACTCCCAACAGCCAGAGCCCACTTTCCTAATTTAAACTGCACACAAAAGCTTGCCTTACATGGTCACAGATGCTATTTTTAGGTTTGCCAATTAATCCAGCTCCGTTTGAGCTGGATTAGAAATCACATACCCCCTTAATTATAGGTGTATAAACTCCAGACTGGCAGCTGTTTTGACATTCTCAGCTGGGAAATTTGCCCTAAACAGCCACCCCCCTCCCTGAGCTGCGGCAGGATCGCGGGCTTGGGGCTGCCTGCCTTCGTGCCCATCTGCTGTGATGGCACCGCGCCTGCTCTCGGCACGCTTGGATGCCTGCCCCGGGACACAGGTGCCAGGCAGCGATGAGCTGAGATAGGCAGCCTCCCTCTTTCTTCTTTCTCCTTTTTTTTTCTTCTTCTTTTTTTTTTTTCTTTTCTTTTCTCCTCTCCTTCAGGAAAATCTCTCGTGTCTCCCCCAGGCTTTTCTTTCTGTTGAAGACATCTGCCAGGAAGAAGGAGCCTGTGCTGAGGCTTTCATGGCGTGGACTCCGTCGGGGACGATGGGAAGCGCCTGTCCCACAGGATGGACAACAGGGCCAGCTCCCGGCACTGCAGGGCACCGAGCCCCTGTGCCTGCCTGGCACAGCTCGAGCTCCCCAAACCCAGCAGTGCCAGTCCATGTGAGGCTGCCCACGGCACCTCTCTGTGCCCATGGCTAATGTGGGAGGCTGTGCCATGGGGCTGCTGTGCCTTGGGGCTGCTATGCCCTCCCCAGCCACGCAGAGGCACGCAGGAAGCACTGGGACCACAGGTGATCCCCAGAGCCACTGCTCTGGGTGCTCGAAGGGTGGGATGCTGACTCTCCCTGCAAGAGTTCCTCTCTGGGGAAGAGCTGTTTGTTTTAATTTTAATGTGTGTGTGGGAGATTTTTAAATCACAGAATCTCAGAATGACCTGAGTTGGAAGGGACCCAGAAGGATCATTGAGTCCAGCTCCTGTCCCTGCACAGGACACCCCAACACTCACACTTTGCCTGAGGGCATTGGCCAAATGCTTCTGGAATATTGTCAGGCTTGGTGACTGCTTCCCTGGGGAGCTGTTCCAGTGCTCCACCACCCTCTGGGGGAAGAACCTTTGCCTGATGTCCAACCAAAGCCTTCCCTGGCACATCTTCCTGCCGTTCCCTCAAGTCCTATCATTGGTCACCAGAGGGAAGATGAGGATCCATTATGTTGCCTGTTTCTAACACTGCCAATGCTGCTGAATGGTGGGTTTCTGGTGAGAGCCCGTGGTGACCTAAAGCAAAGAGAAAGCATGCAAACTTCAGAGAAAGTTCAATGGGAACTCTCAGTGGGATGGGGCCGTATCCAGCCCAGCCAGAGGCAGGAGCTGCGCTCAGTCACTGCGGACCACCCTGCAGCACCGCCAAAGACCCCGTGTACCAAGGGTCAGGTGGTCAGAGCCTGCGTTACCGAGTCCCACCCCAAAGAGAAACAGAGAGCAGAGCCAAGGTGTGACAAACCGGAGGCTCAAATCTTCCTATTCTTGTGGTCCCTGAGCCTTGTGGCAGCTGGCCTCCAACGTGCCACCTGTGGAGTGATGACAGCACGGAGATCTCACCTGATCTGAGCAATCACCACGGTGCCCTTAGCTCACAGCCCAAGATAAGGCAGGTCTCCTGGCCCTTGGTGAGCATCGACAGGTGAGGCCGGTCCTGCAAAGGGACTGATGTGTGTACAAAGGCAGTTGCCCACTGAAGGAGCAAATGTCCCTCGTCCCTGTTGAAGCCCTTGTTGTGCCATGAGCATTTCAGGGCTTATTGTTTCCATACAAACTAGAGGGATGTCTGGAAATTTGTAGCTTTGCATGCAACTGGAATTCCCTGGACTGCAGAGGGGTTAGAAAAGACAGACACAGAGGTGAGCCTTGATATTTAGGCCCGAGGAGGACCAGATTTTGAATGTTTCTGAATCCAGAACTAATTAGCAAAATGAAGATTTTCTTGTCCTGCCAGTAGAGCCCCAGATACCTGTGCATCTTACAGCCACATTTTTGATCAAGAGACCCACATCCTCGCCACGAGCAGCCACGCTGCTGCCTCCAGGAGCCCACGGCTGCAGTAGGAGCAGGACGTCTGCACCACCAAGAAGCCCCTTCCTGCAGCCGTGCAAGCCCTGGGGCAGCTCGTGCCACCACAGCTGTGGCTCAGGGCCCTGACATCCCTAATTGCACAACAGAGAGATGGAAATTAAACTTCTAAAAGTCCTTTTTGCCTTCCTTCCAGGCTCTGAATTGCTCAGCTGCTGCGAGGCCGTAACCAGACACAAATCATGAGCTGTGAGACCCAGCCCTGCTCCTCTGCGCTGCCTCCGTGCTGTGTGCTGCCCAGCCAGGGTGCGAAGGGAGGGCAGAGGAGGTGACATGAGAACCTCCTTCGTGCACAAAGTCCGTGGCCACTCTCTGCTCAGACTAATGAGAAAACCAAGCAGGGGAGGTGAACTTGTAGATGTCTGCAGTGGGAACTGAACAGAGAACTCCTGACTCCATCTCTGCCCGCTGACCAGAACGGAGCAGCCCCAGTCAGGGCTGCCTACTGGGAGAGAGGGGCTGGGATGCTGCCCACAGCATCCAGCCCCCTCTCATCTGCTGCCAGCATAGTGAAGAAACCCCCCTGTGAGATGAGAGAGGCCCTGCCAGCCCACCCCGATGCTTTGAGTTCTTGCAATAGCCAGCGGGAACTGCAATTAACGTCTGCTGCAATTTCTTCATTATCATAATGACAGTGCTCAGCAAAATATACGGGAGACGTTGACGGTGACGCCCAGATGCTGGAACCATACGATGCCACATGTAAAATCATGGTGTGGTATGAAAAACTGGGCTTTTATATGGTACAGCTGCCTCTGCATAATGCCCTTGTAATTTATCAGTGTACAGCATCTGGTTCTTTGCTGTCATTCTTCGACTTTCAGACAACCATAATCTCAAGTGTCTTAATAATAACACAGACCTGCCAGACAGGGGAGAAGGAAGAATGGGAAGGGGGTGGGGAGCAAAATTGCTCCTTTTTGAGATGTTCAGCCCAAATTAGAGGGGAAAACCAGAAAAAGAGCAAGTCTGGTGGAGACTGGGAGTGCTGGAGGAGTGGGAAGGGTAAGGGACACTGGAGGAGGGGGTAGGGCTACACAGCAGGTCCTGGAGGGCCCTGCCCAAAGGGGCACATTGCAGAAGCTGTGGCTTTGGTATCCAGACTTGGAAGAGCTTTCAGGCTTCTGCTCTTTCTGGAGTGAATTTTCCTTTGTAGGTTTAATGAAAACCATTTGGCCAAGCCTGCAATTGGAGTGTGTGCACAGCAGTGGCACAGGGTCTGGCCCCAGGCCCCAGCATAGCACAGGGTGGCACCATGGCAGAGCTCACTGAGGCTCAGCTCCTGCATTGTCTGTTCCAAAAAATAAATGCTAAAGGGTTTTGAGGCAGGAGCTTTGCCTCTGGAGCTCTGCAACCGCACTGCTGGGTGGTTGCAAAGTTGTGCCAGTGCGAAGCTGTCCACTTGCTGCCCCAGCAGTTCCCCCATCACAGAGGGGCTCTTGCAGCACATTCCTTCCCATTGCGGGCACTTGTGAGGGCGCTCGACCCATGACACCTACAGCAGTTTGGGGCTTCCCAAGGGTGGGTATCCCAGACCTGGCGTGCCAGGAGCATGAAGTGCCAGGCTTTTAAAATCTGTTACAAGACTGGGACCATGGAATCTTTGCATGGTTGACATGTCACTGCCCTAGTGTCCGCATGTCTTAGTGCATCTCCTGTCAAAGTCGGGGCAAATTTCTGGGGTATGACTGAGCCCTGGGCATGAGCGACTCCGCAGAGAGGATCTGCAGGCAGGAGGCCAAACCTGTGCCCTGGTTGCGCAGGTGCAAACCCACCGACACTACTGGGGCTGGGTCGCACTCGCAGATGGAGGTTGCAGGTCCCCAGCACCCTGTGTCACAGCAATGCCTCAGACTCCGACCCATCCTCAGGCAGCTCTGGGCCCCCGTGGTGTGGGGACCAGGGATGTGGGGACCCGGGACGTGGCAGGCTGCCTGCTGTCACCACGAGATGGCGAGCGAAGGAGCCTCTTTGCAGGCTGTCCGGAAAGGTGCTCAGCTCTCAGCTACACGGGGTGTCTCAGCGCGAGTTTCTGTAGCAAGGGATGAAAGGAGTACGGGGACGGGACGGGGAGTGGGATGGGGACACCCGTGGCCAGGCTGGGTAAGAATAGGGGTGTCTGAAATTATCTGAGCAGAATTTGGGAGTATGTGGCAGCATCTCCCATGGCCATTCATACCCACCGACTGCCCCTCTTCTCTGCAACAGCCAAATCTCCAAGGGAAAGGCTGCCTCCCTGGTTCCCCTCTCCATCCCCGTTTCTGCAGGGATAACCCATTCCTTCCTCACCTTCCCAGCAGTCAGGATGAGCAGGAGAAGAGTCAGGGCAGGTGAGGGCTAATAGCGCTGACGGGGCCACCTGGAGGGTGGGAAGACCCTACAAGAAGGAGCAGGAGCCCTACTTGGAGGTGCAGGACCCTACTTGAAGCAGCAGAAAGGCCCCTTTCTGTGTGGGGTGAAGAGGGCAACATGTGGCTGCGCAAAGGCAAGTGGTGGGTGTTGGGGGCTGGCTCTCCCCTGGGGTGGGAGGCTCTGGGTGAGCCCAGCTGCGTGGCAATGGTGCTCAGCTGATGCTTTCCCCTGAAGTTACCAGATCTTTGTGGCTGCCTCCTGTCCTGCATTCTGGGTGCTCTGCTGACTGCCATCCTTTGCTGGGCTGTGCATCTTCTCCCGGAGCTTGCCTGAGGGCTCTGACCTGGCAGGAGGGCTCAGCCCTTCCCCAGGCCAGCCTGTCCCCTGGGATGCAGGGTGGGACTGGTCCCTCTCTGCCCCAGTCTGCAGAAGGGGCAGCCAAGCTACTTCCCCCTGGATATTTCTACTGGAAAAATCTTCCTGTGGAAAACAGCTCGCACCTCCACTGGAAACGATGTCTGCAGGAGCAGCAAGGGCTTTTTGTTAAATACGTGCACACAGAATTTGTACACGAGCTGTCTAAACACTTCCCCAGCGCTGCTGCTCGGGGTGGGTGTTTACACCACTGCCACTTAGAAGTGAGATGTGGTCTGGCTGCTCTGAAAGGACCAGGAGCTGTTCAGCACCGTCACCTCTAGAACCGAATCCTGGTGGTGCAGAGCTGAAGAGGCATTGGAGTCCTCTTATCCCTCAACATCACAGCAATTACTTTAACACCCTATTGAGGCAAACGAGGGTGGTTATGACAGCTGTTTCGTAATGGGAATTAGTAATCTAATACACACACAGCTAGCGCTCCTCCAGCAGCGCTTTGACCTGCAGACCCTGTTTGAGCAGTTACAGTTAGTGGGAGTCCAGAGTATCCTGGCTGTTGTTTGGGGTTTGGTTTGGCTTGGTTTTTTTTAGTACACAGAAACTTCTGGCTGCTTTGTCCTTTTAAGATAGGAGGTTAGAAGAGAGAAGGGTTGTTTTGCCCCGCTGTCTCTGTTTGTATATTAAGAGATAAGCACCATACTCTGTTAACAATCAGACAATAGGTGACAAACTGGAGCTATTGGTCCTAGTTAGGACAGAAGCTTTGTCCTGGGAGGTTGCCTGGTTGGGGGGAGATCTCTGGCTGGAATGAGAGCAGGTGCTGCCAGCTTCACCTTGCCATCAGAGGTGAAGTTTGCTCAGGTTTGCTCTAAACTCTTTGGCAGGTATCCAGACATGAGGCACCTCTCTACTGGGTCATTTTAGGTTACTGGGGTTAAACATTCATTGTAGTGAAGGGCTCCAGTGCATGGGCAAGGCACTGTACCTCAGTGAGTCACAGAAATCGACCTGCGGGTCCTCGGCGTGTGTGCTGGGGTAGTTTAGCCTCCTGTGAAAGAGGTTTAGGCTAATGCTGTCCATGCTGAGAGTGCGTTTGTGGCCTGGGACTGCAGTTCAGCTGAGGGAGGGCAACCTAAGTCCTGGAAGCGTGCTCCCCCCTAAACCAGTGCATGCTTATTCATCTGAGGACGTTTTGCATCATTAATGTTGAACTTCCCTTCAGCAATTACTTGAAACGCTCTCCGAAACAAGATGTACTTTTAAAACAAACAAACCTCCAGTTACAGAAGTCCCAAATCCTGATTCCTTTCATGCAATGCTGAGATTAAGTGACCCAAGACAGCCTGCCCTGCCGGGTGGACAGCCAGCCTCGCGTGAAGGGACTTTGTGCTGCTTTGTGCAGGATCAAGCCTGTGTCAAACCCACCCCATGGCTGGCATTAGTGGGCATCCTGTGTAGGGGGGAGAAGCCTGCCTCAAGGACTGATGTCCTTAGGATAAGGGAGCAGGTCTGGGCAGAGAGGGAGGTATCGTATGGACAACGCAGCGTGGGGTAACTGGGAGATGTGAACCAGCCAGCGAGGCAGCTGGTGTGTTCCATCTCACTGTCCTGATGTGAGCCCTGAACCACTGGCATGGGGTGCTTTTAGTCTCTGCTGGAGGCACACATCTCCCTGCAGCCTTCCTGAAATCCTCTATGCTCTTGCGCAGCACCAAAACCACCGGTGGCAGTGATGTGCAGGTATGCGTGTCAGATCCCCTCTAGTGATGCCCTCCCCAAGGTCTGTACTATCCCTCAGCCCATAGGAAACAACCCTGGGAAGGATGTGGTGGGGTAGGAATTATTTCTGTGTGTCTGAAGTGTATAGACCGATACACACTTGCAGGCTCTGATTAGATTTCATTTCTTCCCAAGAACCAAACTGTGCTTACAGCCTGGCCACCTGCCCTCTGCCAACCACAGCCCAAGCCACCAGCAGCCCTGCCTCTTCTCCCCTGCCCCCTCCAAACCCAGACCACCATAAAAAAAATTATTTTTTTGCTTCTGTGTGAGTAGGAGCCCCTGAGCCTGGTGGCCTGGGCTGCTGTGATGCTTTCCATCTCCGGCTTTCCTGTAACAGCTCTGCCAGCCCCCTCCTTGGAAAGTGAAGAACCCCAGGCCAGCACAATCCCTGTGACTTCTGCAAAACTGGCAGGATCTGCCCTGGTAACTTGCAGAAAAGGCTGAATACAAATAAAGCAGATATGTCCATTGGTTTACTTAAAGTGGCGTGAGCATTGCCCTCTGAAAATGCAATGTTTACCCTGGTGGCTGTAGCGCTAGGTTCGTACATTCAGGTGAAATGTTCCTGGATCAAAGTACAGCCAATACAGCTGGCTGCAAGCAGAAATCCAACACGTTGGAGAACAAACACGTTACGCCAGCGGGTGAGCTGGAGCTGCATTCCTGAGTGTTTTTGCCTGCCATCGGTGTCCCTGGGATAGATGAGTTGGTGGAGGAGCTGTCAAGTGGCCCCTTCTATTAATTAGAATAAATGTATAGTTAGGCTTTATGGGGTTTGGTATTAATAAATACTCATATATATATAATTAATATACAGGTATATATCCACTTAATTTAAAGCTGCCTCTTTCATGTATCTGCTGGTTGTAGGTTTTGTGGTCAATCTTACATTCATCTCCTGCACTGATTCCTTTCATCTTCATGGAAGTGTTGGGTGAGAGGAACTATAGGAGGGCTCTAGTTTGGTCTCTGAGCTGTTGTCAAGGGTCAGCTGTGTCTTAGCCTGGAAATCTCAAAGGACAAAATCATTGGCTTCTCAGGCAGCCTCGCAGCATTGCACCAGTCCCTCAGGAGCAACTTACCTGATGTTCAACCTGAACTTCCCCAGGTGCAGTGGTCCCCTGGTGCATCCTGAGCATTGAAGAATGTGGGCCTCTGCTCTTCAGCCTTCCCTGTCCCTTCTGCTCTGTTTTTCCCTTTGGAGCTGATGGATTGAGGCAGCCTGGAAGGTCTGGGCATTCACAGAGAAGATTATCATCCAAAGAAATACACACTTTTCAATAAAAACAAGCACTGAGTGCTCTCATTCTCATTACTGGCCTGGGTCAGGCCTGGGGTCTGCTCAGCGCCTCCTTCATTGGTAGGAGACTGCAGATGTCCTACGGCTTGAAAATGAAACCTGCCCAGACAGGAAATTCCTTCCTGGTGCCCAGCTGGGAAGCTTGAATTTTTCTGTCCCTTTTTAAAACATTAATATTTTAAATATGACTTATCGACTATTTCAGCTGAGGCCAGAATGGTGAATTCTGCTGGGAAATGGAGTTTGGATTTGAACGTTTCCTCTGTGTGCTCCTGACTGGTGGGGGAGTCTTATCTCTCTTTAGTCTCCCTTGGCAACATCTATTTACATGGCTGCACAAGCTGCTGAAATGCTTACTTCACCCTAGCCTTTTGTTTTGTTTCATTGGAAACCAGTATTTTGGCCCTGTCAAGGCTTGAATTCTTTCATGGCATGTTTAATCCAGGTTCGGTGGCTTGCTCTGGTCTCAGAGGTAGAGAACCAAGTAGAAATAAATACAGGGAAGGAGTTGTTGGGATGTAAAAGAAACTGGGAGAGGGGGTCAGCCCTGAAGTCTTAGCAATTTGGCAGAAAGCCTCTAGAATTTTTTTGTAATATGGATCATGAGACTTTTCATGAATCTCTGTTTAAAAAGGAGGGAACGGTTTCAAAGCCTCCGGTGGCACGGGCAGATCACTAAGCAAGATTTCACTGACTGAAGGATTTTGGGTTTCTGTGCACAGCTGATGAGGGTTAGCCCACCCTGCAGGGTGTTCTGTCTTCTATACTTCTCCTCCTGCCTGGTGGCAGCAGCACAGGACAGCTTTGATGGGCATTGTCTCCTTCAGCATGCAATGATGGGGACCTCACTGGTGGTGCTGACCCGTGAGCTGGCTTCTGGTCCCCGCATCTCTCATGCCTCTATTTTGTAAGGTAACAGCATCCTCACATTTACACAGAATCATTCTGAGAGGAGGTTGCTTCCCCAGGGGTGCTGGCCTTGGCTTGTGTCTGAAGATCCACCACCTTCTGGGTCTCCCACCCATTCTTTTCCCTCCGAGGAAGACTGAGTACCATTTTCCTTCCAGGTGCTGTGTCTTGCATGTTTTGACTGTAAGTTCTTTGGACAAGGAGCTTTTGATGGAGATGGGAGGTTATTGTCCTGTTTGTGCCTGGGCGTGCTGTTATTTCAAACAACCACAGCAATATTTCTGCTGGAGCCGAGCAGCCTTTGCCCAAGTCCATATTTACATGGGAGCCTGGAGGAGAATTTCACTTACTGCCTTATCAGCCTTATCTGCTTCTCCCCTGAAGCCAGAGCAAGGACAAGTGTTTTCTTCTCTTTATCTGTGTACTGCCTTGGCAACTGACCAGAAGAGCTGGAGAACGCTGTGGATATCTAAACAAACCACTTTCTTCCAATGTGTGTAAGTTGGCCCAGAAATAAATTTTACGGCATTGCTTATTAGCCTGGATAGGGCACTGCTGCTCCCTTTGCAAATGTCAGACCCAAACCTAAGAAGAATCTCCTGGAAAGCTTTGATCTAGGTTTTGATTTCTAGCAAAGATAGGCATTATCTGTACAAACCAAGCTCTTCTGCCCCGTAACCTCTAGTGAAGTTCCAGATGGGAGACTGTGACAAGACTGCCAGAACAGGGCCAGCTAGCATTTGGTTCTCGGGGCTGGTCTGTGCCAGAAGCAGTGTCTGGCCCCACTAGCCAAACGGCAGCTTGGTCCCACGGGGCTGCTCAAACCCGCCTTCGGAGGTGCCCCGTTCCTTATCACTGCTCTGCTGCCTTCCCTGAGCTCCACAGACGCACCCAGCCCTCATCCTACCCTGCAAGCGCTTCTCCTCTTTTCCTTCCTTCCCCAAGCTCACGTGGATGGAGCGCCAGGACACACCATGTGCTACCGCAGCACAGGACAGCTTCTCCTCCCCTCCCTCTGGTGCTAAAGGGCTAGGGGAGTCTAACTCTGACCCCAAGGGGGTCCACCTCACACCTTCCACTGCTGTTTTGTGTTTGGCAACTGTGACACAGGAAAACTTGGCCTAAATAATACATTGCAAGAGCTGGTCTCACTGTGCAGATCATTTTGCTGGCTGTGTAAAGTTAATCAGTTTACACGTTGCCATTAGGTCAGGAAAGCTCCATTTACCTTGAATAATTAATCAAGATCAATTAAACACTGGGTAACTGTGAAGAACAGCAAAAGGTAGAATGGCTCTTTTCTTTCACTTCTTCATCCTGCTTCGACAACCCATAGCAATAGCACAGCTCACAGAGCTTGGGCAGAGGGAGAGTAACTTACATTTCTGTTTTGCGATGACAGCTCTGTCCCGAAGGTTTGACCTAATTACTATGCCTTGTCTCAACTTCTGTCAGGGAGTTATTGTTGCTGTCATAGTAGCAAACGCAGCTAATGAAAACATCCCGTGATTCCATTAAAATATTAGCATGGTGAGTGAGCTCTGTTGTGCCAGCGCAAATAAATGTTTATGTATTTCTGGGGTTTCTTCTGGTGTCCATCTAATCAGATGCGTCATCGAAACAAATACTTGTTAGAACTCCTGGAGGGTATTTCCCAAAGGAAAAATTTCTTGAAAATATTTTGTATAATGTATTTGATAATTAAAATACTGACAGGAATTAGCAGACTGAGTTTCTGGCAAAGCTGAATGAGGCAGCAACACGGCAAACTAGAAGACAGGGTATAGAGCATCTCCTGTAACAGGGAATTGAAGTGCTTCTTATGTAGAAAGACTCCACAGAGGCTGAGAATACTTTGACCATTTTAGTTGATCTTGGATCTGCTTGGTGGTAACTTGCAGTAGTTCACACACATGTTTCTTGGGATCTTTATTACATAAATACATAAATACCTTATTCAACATAGTGGCAGCCAATAGAGAAACTAGCAGAAAGGAACAAGGTATCTCCCAGCAACGTATGTTTAGACTTTTGGAGGTGGGGACAGCAGAGACGATGCAGGATATTCCTGGAAGGAGCACATTTTCTTTTCTCCCACTGAGTTACAAAACTTGTTTTCCAGTTCTAAGAACCATCAGCACAAAAGGACCATAAAGAGTTTTAAGAGGACTTTCTTTGGCTCGCTTTTTAGGAAGGTCTTTGCAGTGAACTGGCAAATGCCTGCTGCCTCCTGGCTGGCCTCCTCCCAGAGTGGGGGAAGGATTAAGTAAGGTGACTGTGTTTGCAGTCCTCTTAGCTGGTGTAAGAACTAGTTTAGTATGATAACCTCTCTCTGGCCCTAACTTCCAGAAGGAGGAACAGCAAGTCCTTGAGCCATGCAGACTTTGAGAGTAACATAGATTCCCAAGATACTTTAACATGGGGTTTTTCCAAAGTGCAAGGCTCTTATCCCAAAGAAGCAAAGTTTCTTCCTCAAAAGGGTGAGATCAGAGAGGTGAACAGACTGAAAAAGAATTACTGCTCTCAAGTGATCTCTTCTACCATTTGCTCTCAAGGAGTCTGTCTACTTGTGGTCTGTTGTGATGGCTTTTCTTATTCTTTGTCCTCGAACGTGGTATTTTTAAAGGGATACATCTATTGATAATAGCTTAGAAAAAACATTCTGCACAGTGGTAACTCATTGATCTTTTTGTTTCTGATAGGGAAGCTGAAGAGGTTTCGTTTGGCTGCAATTCCTAGACATCAGCATGTTAATGAAGCAGTCAATGAACTTTGAGTTGGCTGTTGTAATGTCCTGCTTGCTGTAGTACTTATCTGGATTACTTTTCAGAGGACTCATGTCCTGTCTGCTCCACAAGGAGATTTGTAGAGCAGTCCATAAATCCTCAGTAATGTACACAATGGATTTTGTTTTAATTTATAATCTGCCCCAAGTCACAGTACACTGCTAACTGGTTGTAGGTCTGGCTGGGGTCCCTGGTGTACTGACATAACCTGTGTGCAATGTACCCTGAATATCTCTCTGGACAAATGTGGTTCCCCTTTGGTCTAAATCTCCCCACCTGGTAGCAAAGCACTGAGGTCTAATATCCCCAAGGCCTGGAAATATTTGTTATAATGTCTTCTGGGCTAACATGTGGCTGGTGTTGTGGGTTTCTGTGTCGTGTACACCAAGCAACATTGACTGTCAGGCACCTCATTTCGATAGTGTTACTACGGAGAGGTATCTGGTTCTGCGCACAGGCAGGCTGCAAACCCTCTGTTAACGACATAATCTCCAACCATTAAAATCCTTCACCCACTTCAGAAGGGTTGCATTCCTTCTCTTAAATGCTTTTGAGGTTTAGCAATAAGGGAGAACTTACTATCACTAGAATTTTGGGGAAGAAAACTGGGAGGTGCAAGAGCCTTGGGTGCGTGCAAAGAGTTAACTTGCACCACTGGTTGCATGACAGCCCCCAGCTGTCTGTGCCTTCCACTCCAGCCTTTCTCTCCATTATTTCATCAAAGCAACAGGCATGGTTTTAATTTTCCATGACTTGCTTATGAAATATGATCCTTGCTGTAATAAAGAAATTATTTGGTTTGTAATGGATACATAAGAAATCAATTTCCTATTTTAAAATTAAGTGGGATTAACAATGAACCAAACAATAAGCAGAGCAACAGAGAGAGAGAAGAAAGATAGGAGAAAGACCCAGCAGCCCTCAGACAAGGCTGACTGTACTTGGATGTTTTACACTGCATTAGTTAATGCTTCACTGAGGCAGTCACAGCTGTAGTGTTTCTTCCAATGTATATTCATTTTTCTGCTTGAAAATCATGATGTTGGGAAGATTGCTGAAGATTCATGACTTTCCCTCTGCCTAGCAGTGACATTTAAGGTGTAGCATGGTTTCTGTTCAAATTCATGGTTCAAAAAAACCAGCCTCCTCATAAATGTATGGAACAGGTGTCCTTCTTGGCCTTTGCGCTGCCTGCAGCAGGGACAGCATCCTGCAGACATGTTCACCTGGACCAAGAGACTGGGAACTGCACTTCAGCAACTGGAACAGAAGCAGCTTCCAGCTTCTGCTTCCTGAGGATACAGCTCTACGGAAAAGAGCTGCTTGTTTGGAGGTACGGCAGCGGTGTGACACAGCCTGCAGGGAGTTTGCTGGCTGTCAGTGCTAGAAACCACCGGGTCCCCCTCCTTTACCTTCCTCCTGCAGCGTTGAACAGTGCTTCCTGGGGACCCCAGCCCAGACAGCTGTCAGCAGTCCCACAGTTCTGCACAAGATGAACCTGTGCCATCACCTTCCTGGCAGCTCTGTGTGCTCTATGATTGCAAATGCTTGCAAAAAACCCCCCAAAAAGGCATTTTTTCCAGTCCCTGTTAAAGTAAATATTCCCAACACCTGGCAGTCCTGTGCTGGGGTCCCGCGTACTCGGCCTGCACTGGCAGAACCATCCCTCTGCTGAGGGCTGCTGGAGGGCTCTAAGACGCAGCAGGATTAGCCTTTAGCCTCTCGAGATGTCCTGCGTGATTTTTGTCCCTGGGGCTTCACCTCCTGAGTGGCACAAAGCGGGTGCAGTGCTCACTTGGCACGTGTCGGGGGGCTGGCGTGTGCTGTGTGCTGCAGAGGCGCTGGTTTCGCTCCAGGACACGGTTCCTTGAAGTTACAGGCGTCTCTGAAGGCAGATTGCCCTTTAGACCTTGGACTGCAGACGGTTGATCTAGGTTCCCTTGCCAAGCCGCACCGAGAGTTGCCAGCGTGTTTTTGTGTCATTAACAGATGTGCTGTTACTGTGTTTTCCTGTGCAGGCACACGGCGCTCGCGCTGCTGGTCAGGGCTCTCGGGGCTTGCAGTGTCCCTGGAGCTATCTGACTGGGAGGGTTTCGGAGGTGGGGGGCTGTGCGTCCACGGTACTGGGGATAACAAGCCTGTCTGAGTCTGTCCTCCTCAGCAAATCACTGGACTTGCTAGAGCTGCTCTTCTGGAGCCAACATCTCCTCCTGGCCCAGCTCCACGGTTGTGCTAAGTGGCTTTGGAGCTGCCCCAGGGGTCTGTCACGGGTTGGAATTAGAGTTCCATTTGGCTGGCTGGTCTGTCTTTCCTTCCTGGATGCTATTGCTTTTTTTAGCTTATCTCAGTTCTGCATGGGTTTGTGAGTTCCTGCTGAAGTCTCTAACAAGATTTGTATGGTGGCTTCTTTTTTCCTCCAAGCAATCATAATTTGGCCAGAAATAAACGTCTGCAAAAATCTTTTTAAAGTCTCTCCTTCATGTAGGTTTCAGCAGCCTTCTTGAGAGACAAGCCATAAAAACTGATGGGACTTCTGGAAATGGTTGGTGGGACTTCTAGGACTGGGCAGAAGTCCAGACAATTTCTTGTAATCTTCTCCACATAGATCTGTTGTTGCTGGAGCAGGTACCAGATGCATTATCACTGCTAATCTCCTTCAGGGGTGGAGGGGTGCCTGAGAACAGATAACTACGATGAAATAGAGCCAGATTTCTGTCTTTATAGAACAAAGACCAAGAACACTCCCCAGAATCCGAGGCCTGCTTCTACTTACTTGTGTCAGAGGGATATTGTTTTTCTATTCTAAGACCACCAGTTAACCCACAGTTCTTAAACAGCTTCCCCCTCCCTTTCCCAACTGCTGTCCTGGTTAAATTTATAGCATCTTCTTTTTTTCTACTGGCTACCTCTGGAGCTTCAAATAACTGTTGGTAGTATCCCAAATTGAAAGGCAAAACCAGACTGAGTGTACAAAAACAAACCTCAGCAAAGAACACACAGATTCTTCTTGTCACCACTGAAGCCAGCAGGACCTCTGCCATCCAGCTCCACTGTCACTGCCATGTGGCTCTTCATGACCTTGCTATTTAGCATTAAGTCGATCCAGTGACTGAGGTGGAACAAAAGTTCAGGCGCGGTTACCTTAGCCAGGTTTTACTTGAACAAGCTGTAGGAAAAGGAACACAGGAGACAAATTGCTCAGTGTGAGTATATGCATTCACTGTCACCTCCAGAAGGTTCAATTGGTTCTTGCCACCCTTCTTGCTTCTTCCCACAGGAAGAACTCCTGGTAGAGCTGCACTGCTCTAGGCTTAGCGGTGCGTAAGTCATGCAAAGTCCTGCCACTTTTACAGCATTCCTGGATACCGATGGCAGCGTTGTTTGCCCTGTGGGCTGGAATTTATCTCCATGCCACTTGCAAGCAAGGCTTCAATGGCTTCGGAGCCAGATGAACTGGTATCATCTTATAGCATTTAGTTTTCACTCTTTCCAACATTGGTTAAATTTAAAGCTGCTATTCATAGCTACTTTCAGGATCTGGAGCTCCAGAACACCATGGGAAGTTTCTCATCTGTTCAGGAAGACACAGATAAATATAGTGATGGTTTCCGGTGGGTAAAATGAGGTTTTGTTGTGCTCTTCACATTCACAGCTGAGATGGCTTTCGTACGTACGTGCTGTTGCTGTGCCAGCCTCCACCATGGTGACAGGGCCTTCCTAGGATTTCTCTGATGAGATGGGGAGGCAGGGAGGAGGGAGAAGAGTTCAGACCATTAGTTTAACTAGTTTAAAGCCCACAAGACTATAAAAAGCAGGAGTAAGTTCTATTAACTGTGAGCCTAGAAGCTGTTATCTATGGAGAATGAGCTTAGTTTGTTCTGGAGAACAGCTGCTCATCAGGAGCAAATTCCTGGGAAGGACCATTCCTTGGCCATCTCAACTTGGGAAACAGTGTTGTGGTGTTTTACAAGAAAACGTACAAGAAATAGTAACTTGGTTTAAAAACAAAAAAAGAACAACAACAAAAAACCCCAGCAGTTTTACCAAGGGTTTTTTTAGCTGAATAAAGGGCCTTGAAGCTGCATAAAACCAGCAAAAAAACTTTGATATGTTCCTTTGGGAGAACTGAAACAGATGTTTTCTCTTTTCCTATGGTCAGTATCTGACATTTCCAAAGAAGACACGAAGACTATTTCTGAGTTGTGTGTTAGAAAAGGTTCTGCTAGCAGCGTACCAGCTTGAACAAAAGCTGAAGTCAAATAATCTCAGAATATACATCTGGTCACACTTAGGCTGGAGAAAAGCCATGGGAAGGCCAATGGAGCCAGTGTAAGGAGAAGCAAAACTAATGCTGGTGTCACCAATGTCCCTGATGGTAATGAGGAACAGCTCAGAGGTCTTCTTCAGGGCCTCTTACAACAAAGACAGCACAACAATGTTTGTATTTGAAATAATTAGATATAGCCTGAATTTTGCATATTAATATATGTGAATTTCTGTAGTTTGCTCACAAAATCCTTCTCTGTTAAAGTTTTGCAGCCAAAAGTTATATCTGTGATGGCTGCAGAACACAGTAAAGGCATGAAATAGTAACTTGGTTTTTCCTTTCCTCTCTCTTTTTCCCACCTCGCTGTTTTGCATTCAGATTCACAGATGTGGCAGGATGCGTTTTGGAATCTCGGTGACTGGCGTTTGCCAGCACCCATTTGATAAATATGCACTTTTGTATCACTGAGGTTAAACTGCTGCCAGAGATGTCTTCCATGATCAACAATAATGATTAGTAATTTGGAATTTAGAGCACTCTGCTTTGCCATTCATAAGCAGCATTTCAGTAGTCTTCCAGCCAGGTACATCTCTGGTTACGATAATTGTCTTTCAGTTAGGGAGCTAATTGACTATACTGCAGCAAGTATGGAATAAATCATGTTACTATGGTAGCCACGGTTTTTGGAAAACAGTATTTCCCAGAGCATAGATGCCATTTCCCTGAATTTTATTTCTTTCCCTGAAAATAGCCCTATCATCACGGAACTGTGAGAGATTTGAAGGTGGGTTTCACTTTTTTTCCAGTGAGAGTTCTGCAGCAAGTTGGATGTTGCTTTTCAGTTTTCTTTATTTATTTGGTTTAGCCTTCATCATGTTGACAGAATATAGGTATGTGGATATTTTATGTACTCAAGGTAATTGCACTGAGACTGACAACTGAGAAAGGGATTTGAAGGAGCAAGACAAAACACAGTCAAAATTTGACCTTGAAATGTTAGAAATGAGTCCAAAGGATAGCATCAGACTTAGGGACTTTTCAACCTATGCAAAGACTGGTCCACGGTCTGGGTTTGAGGTCTGTGAATTTATCTGTGCTAATAGGAGTACTTGGCATTGAAGCCAGACTTTTTGCCAGAGTAGATAAAGGTCATTTAACTTTAAGAGAGTCCAGCACAGCCCTCCCTGGATGTGGAGCATCCATCACTGTGTTGACTTATTCGGAGAATCATGGTATAATCAAGGTACCAGAGACTGTATCCTCAAGAGCATTAATGGTTAAACTGTGATTTTGTCTCTTCTTTTCAGCCACCGGTGCATCCACAAGTGTTTTAACAAAGTATTTTTTTCTTGCTTCCCAGAATACCAAGTGCATTTCATAACACAGCTGTTGCAAATGTTATGGCTCTGCACATTTCACGTGTTAGTCTTTCCTGCGCTTCCCTCCTCTGAATCACATTTAGTAGGCCAAGTTTTATATTTCTCTACTAATTTGCTGAAATTTATTGCATTTCTTGCTTTCCCCCTTCTTTCTTTTGAAAATCAGGGGAACTTCCAAATTTTGACTTAAGCACTTTGTTCTAATTCATCTTGTTTTTATGGAGCATAGTATTTGTTGGAGGGAGAGAAGTTGAGATCATAATCTGGCATGGTTGACTAAGTTTCTAAATTTTAAACCGCCACCTTCTCTCGTTTTAAACATTTTCTCTGCCAATGCTAAACATTTTGATCGTTCAAAATGTAAATTGTACTCCCCATAGATGCTGATGGGTTGCGGATATATTTACATACAAAGGAGCTGTTGAATGACTCATGCAAAAAGTTATTTTCTTGTTCTCAGCCTTAACAGTACAGCAGGCTTTTTTCCCCCATTTTCTGTAGTTTCCGGAATGACTTGTGTGCCCGACAGTCTCCGAGCAGTGGTTAAAAAGGTGCATGTGGTTAAAACGTGTGGAGCGTGAGATCTGCAAACGGTTTAAATATTTTTGCCAGAAGTGCTTGTGATTGCCACTTTCCATGATTTGTGTTACGTTATATGGAAAGAATACCCAGAGGAGAACCCCGCTGGCAGCAGTGGTCAGGGGAAGGAAAGTCTGCCGACCTCTTGGGATGAGGAGGAGAAAGCAAAGGTTTAGTCAGAATATCAAACGCCTGGGTATGGGCAGGACTGCGATGTTCTCAAGGCAGTTAGCACCTTACCATACCGATCTGACTACCTGGCTGTGTGCTACAATAGCAGCGCTGCTTTGCCCTTCTCCCCATTAAGCAGCGTTTTATGGGGCAGTGTCGCTTGGTTCTCCCGTGTCTGCTATGTTCTCTGGGCTTGGGCCTTTGGCACGGATTCCTCTGGTATGAAGTACAAGTCATTTCTTTTGTGATATGCAGACTATTGAGCCTGATTGTGTTTGAGAAGGCAGAACAGCACACTGGAGCTGCTCAGAGTGTTCCAGAAAGCCTCAAGCTTCTGTACATCCCCTTGGCAGCATTTCAAAATGTGCTTGGAACATGTTTGCACCGCTCAGGACTGGGATCTTCTCATGAGGCCCATCAGAAACTCTGAGACTGTAACTGGCCATAACTCTTTGATATTAGCATGACAGATATTCTTAGATCTCTTTGTTCTTCCGTAGCCTTATCCAAATGCTAGGTCCAATACTGTCTTATCAGTTTGGGAATGACTCAAGCCTTTCACCAACTTTTTATAGATATACTTTATAAATAACTTTATTTTATACACATGACAGTAGTCCTTGAATCTGAGGAGTGCATATACTAGTGTCTCTTGGCTCAATTCCTCTGACTTATTTATTATCTTCTACCTTGATTTGTCTCTTAATTTGGAGTGCACTCAAGGGTACACAGGATAAAGATGACCCTGTAGGAGACCTTCATGCATACAGATGTGCTTTTGACCAGCAAACAGGTCAACTCTTGGTTGTCTCAGCGGAGGCTGCACTGCTCTCCTCTGCTTTCATTACATCTTTCTATTGTCTATATTTTGTGTGATCTGTCTGTTGACTTATGCTGTATTATTCACTGCAGAGCTGATAATGTTTGTGTCATGTCCTAAACATGGAGTCAGGAGGTGGTTGGAAGCTTTTCAGGCTGTGTGAGCTCTCCTAGCAAACTTCAAAGGGCATATGTTGACCAGCCCTGGTACTGTTTGTTTTGCAAGGAAGCGGGGTCTATAAAAAGGCTTATTACAAAATGTAAGTGATTTTCTCTTTGCTAAGCAAATATTTGCAATATATTTGGAGAGATCAAGCATTCAAAGTGAAAAAGCCAGGGACGTGGGAAGCATATAAAGAACACCTTTAATAGAGAGAACATGGGATGGTTTTATTATCTTGGATCTAGAAGGAAGCCCACACAGACTCCTACTCCTATTTTCATTGAGCTCTAAGGTTTCAGGCATCTCAACAAATTTGGAAAACTTTTCCCAAACTGTCTTTGCTTCAACAGCTCCTCTACTTATTCTTGCAAAAGCCAAGATACTGTGGAACAGAGGCAAATTCTATGACTTCAGCAAATGAGTAAGGTCCTAACGTGGTGCTTTCCTAGAGGGCAGTTTAATTTGTAAATGGCTGAAATACCTAACAATGCCCAGTTATGGAGAGCACGTCACTAGTTGAATGACTGCTTACAGCTGGTGCCATAATTCTGGATCATGCCTTTGGCTTGAATAAAGGTTACAAAGATGGTAAGTGGCTTAAATTAGTTGATTTAGGAGTAGTAGATCAATGCTAGTCAACATTTAATTTCCACATGTGAGTATCTCTGTGTTGTGGTATTGACAGAGAGCCCAATTTATGTGCATGTAGTCTATAAACAGTAAGAATACTGGAAATGAAGTTATATTTTATATAAACATTTATTTCAATAGTTTAAAGAACAAGCCATTCAAAACATCTGGAAATCACAAGAACATGAGGCACATATAATAGCAATATCTTAAATATGCATTAGTAATACAAAGTCATCTTTCACGCCGATAAAAGTTGTAACTTCATTTTTCTAAAAAATATTTAAGCCATTAAATATGTTTAGGTAATATATACAGCATCTAATTTTCTTTGGTCTGACACTGTAGAGGTTCATGTGATAGAAACAATGTGCTACGTATTGAAGGCTGGATTGATTTGGATTTTATATGCAGAACTACACAAGTAACTTACACACATCATGGCTATACGTGCATGTAAGTGACAGATGAGGATTTTGAAGACCATGTGCACGTACATTCCCACAGCTGTTTGCCTATTCACAACAACTGATGTAGTTATAAATCACTAGGTTTATCTATATTCTAACTAGACTAAGACCTACCTTCATTATAACCCCCTGCCCATCAGTGTGTTGTTATGCTTCCAGTGATTTGATAAAATGTGTTTGTCCTGTCTCAGCATATGTGGATTGATAAATAATTGCGGGTTTGATCAGCTACAACTGTTTTATCCTCATCTCTAAGGCAAGTGTTTCCCTTTCTATTTCATAGGGAAGGTCAGCATTAACTTGTGTTTCAAAGTATTGTTTGATTTCTTCTACTTCCTTTTCCCAGAACTCTTTGGAGATATCAAACAGTTCAGTCAAGTTGACATCTTCTAAACCCTTCAAGTTCAAAGCAGTGTCAGCAGGGATGTAACCTATGGCAGTTGCCTTGGCAGAGGCTTTCCCTTTGATTCTGTTAAACATCCACTCCAGCACACGGGAATTCTCTCCGTAGCCAGGCCACAGGAATTTCCCTTGGCTGTCTTTCCGGAACCAGTTAACATGAAAGATCCTTGGTAGTTTTGCAGCTGGACGATGTGCCATGCTGAGCCAGTGGGCCAAGTATTTACCAAAGTTGTAGCCAAAGAAAGGTCTCATAGCAAAAGGATCATGCATAATGATTTTGCCTGTTGAAAATACAAAAGCAGAATGTAATGAAATAAATAGCACGCTTATTCTAAAGCATAAAGATTCAGACCCTCCTAGGATTTAGTACTTATGGTCCCTTAGCCACTCTTCTGCATCTAAACCAAAGAGCTTTAAGAAACAAGACATGCATTAACCTTGATGTTCAAAAAAATACACATTAAATTACTTTTTTAATCAGTGGAAACTAACATCTTAAATCTCAAGTCAGGCAGCCTAAAGGAAGATCCTCAAGAGCTGGCTTTCATCATTCACGTATGTTGAGCTCTAGCTGAAGAGAAAATTTATTTATCCCAGACTGTAAGAAAAACTCCATATCGAGGCTCCTGGCAACGCCATGCCCGTGCCCTGTTCTGTCTGCTTGCCACCTACAGGGTTATTTTCACAGTATCACAAGGCTGGAAAAGACCTTTGAGATCATCGAGTCCAGCCTATGACCCAACACCAACACCTACTCGTCATCTAAACCATGTCACTAAGAGCCTCATCCAATCTCCCTTTAAACACCTCCAGGGACGGTGACTCCACCACCTCCCCGGGCAGCGCATTCCAATGGCCAATCACCCTCTCAGTGAAGAATTTTTTCCTAATGTCGAGCCTAAACCTCCCCTGGAGAAGCTTGAGACCGTGTCATCTTGTTCTGTCACCGGTTGCCTGAGAGAAGAGACCAACCCCTGCCTGACTACAGCCTCCTTTTAGATAGTTGTAGAGATTTTGCTTAATTTGACTTTTACAGAGAATCTGGGTTTTAATTCCAATACAAATATTTTCTCTTGTGCAAATGCACAGGTTGCAAAATGAGCTGCCAAGACTGAAATGTGAAAGAGTAGGGGAGGAGGACAGAGCAGGCAGTCCAGAGAGGATTGCTTTTAATACAGGTAGGCAGATTAAACTTTGATTTACCTTTGTGCTCAGCAGCTGCTGTTGCTTCAGATCTCATAGCTGCTCCTATAAATACTCCATGCTGCCAGTTAAAGGCCTCGTATACGAGAGGAACACCTGTAAAGAACAAAATCACTTCTGATGTCCAGAAACATTTTTATAACAGGTTTTGCTACCTGAGATACTGCTGTATGCATGTTGTTGGAGAAAGTATTCCATTTTATACTTTTTTTTTCAGTCAGTTCTCAGTCCATTTCCTGCCTTCTTACAGCAAACTTTATATGAATGGTTTCAAAACTGGCTACCGATTGCTGAATACATCCATGTTTAGTTGCTCAGTGAGAAATATCTACAACCTCAGAATCCCCAGCAGATTTTATTGGAAATAGAATCTGGTTCTATGGTCATGATATGAGACTCAGACCTAGCAGTACTTCTATTTTTGCTTCAACTTTAGGTGACCTTTAACAGATAATTAATTTTACTTCCTTTGCTGTAAACTGCCTATAACTGAGTCATTTCTCTAACCGTTTCCTACCTGAACTAGTTAGACTGCCAGCAAATTGAGACAAGCCCTCCAATTTGCTATGTGTCTGTATTACCCAGGTTGGTGGGTGCTGATCTCTCTCCATCCCTTTATTATGATTTCCTGGTTTGCGTTAACCTGTAACAATCTGGGCGCTGAAAGAGTGTCTGTAAGCGTGTGTGTTGCTGACACAGAGAAGATAGGCTAACAGGGGTATTGCTTGATTTCTCAACTGGGAAAGCAAAACCCAGTTGTGTTTCAACCCTTCTCTGGTCAGCACTGCAGCTGCTACATCTCTTACCAGCAGGTCTGCGGCCTCCAAATATTATCCCTTCAATAGGCACGCCTTCGGGTGATTCCCACGCGGGGTCCATGATGGGGCACTGGCTTGCTGGAGTGCAGAATCGAGAGTTGGGATGAGCACAAGGTTCCCCTGTACAGAACACAATAAAAAGGTTACAGTGGCAGAATTAATTTGAATTCAGCAGAGAAAGCCAAGGCAGACAGTGGAGTGAGCCAGGTTACCATTATCGGGGGTCCAATCCTTGTTCTTCCATGAAGTCAGTGTTACTCCTGGTGGCAATGGCTCATCAATGCCTTCCCAATAGACGCCACCATCACTGGTTTCTGCTACGTTGGTGAAGATGGTGTTCTTGAATATGGTTTTAATAGCATTGGGGTTTGTTTTGACTGAGGTTCCAGGGGCAACACCAAAAAAGCCATTTTCTGGATTGATTGCCCTTAAGTTGCCTGGAAGTTAAATGACAAAATGTAAGTAAATCCAACTGTTTTATTTCTATCCAGAATTTTGTAGCATGTCTTGCTGCACCTAAAATCATCCCCTACTGGATTGTAAAAGAATCCAATCTTGGTTCCGTACCTTGTTCATCAAATTTCATCCAGGCAATATCATCACCAACACACTCAATCTTCCATCCTGGCAGGCTTGGGTTCATCATGGCCAAGTTAGTTTTTCCACATGCACTGGGGAATGCTGCAGCAAAATATTTTTTTTCACCTTCTGGATTGGTAATGCCCAGGATCTATTGAAAAATTAACGCAACTGTTAAATACAGTCTTTTTTCTTGCACTTTTCAAGATTGCCTCTCAACAAGTGGTAATGATAAAATATTTAATTATGCAAATTTGTTCCTACAGAAGAAGCACCACATAATATAGATGACAAATAATTCAGACTGTCAATTATTCATCAAAAAGCCTACTCTTCTTGCCCTTAGAATATCTGAAAGAAGTTCTTTTCTAAGTATGTCAGGTACGTGTATAATTCAAACATTTATTTTTATTTTGCTGATTAATGATGCAAACTTGTATGAAGATGTGTTTCTCAGCTGAGACAGGAGAAAATCAGGCAATATTTTTTGGTTGCATGACTGGAATGGAGTGAAAGCACTTAATGTATGCACTTAATGCAGTTCTCACAGTACATAGATTTTTTTCTCTTCTCTTATGCACTTTGAAATTCTTTTTTCAGTGATATTTAATAGCAGTAGAATGTTTAAATGACAGCAGAGAGTAAAGGCGGTAAGGATCCACAGCAGAACTCATTTAGAAAATGTAATATTTGCAGACTGAATGCATGGATCTCTATAATATGAAAGACTATTTTCTAAACTTGTATTAATCCTTCACTATTAGACTTGCAATGTGGATGCCCAGCGATGGTATTCAGGCTCTGTTTAAGTACATGAGTCTGCCTAAAAGCAGCCACCTTCAAAAGTTCCAAATCTTTCTTGGTTTACAGGTACTATTTTAAAATGCTTGGTACTATTTTAAAATGCATGGTAGTTAACCTTGCAATCAGTTTCCTATTTCTCATAAGCATGTGATAAATTCATATCTAATGTTACAGGACTAACCATATGAGACTAATTTCATCGACACCAAGATGTGATGTATTTAAGTTGAGCTAATTTAGGGTTTAGTGACTGTTCAAACACACATGATTTGATAGCTCATAGCTCTTACCAGCATGTGCTCAGCTAGCCAGCCCTCCTCTTTGGCAATCCTGCTGGCAATTCTGAGAGCAAAGCATTTTTTTCCAAGTAAGGAGTTTCCTCCGTAACCGCTGCCAAATGAAATGATCTCCCTGCGATCCGGGAGATGGGCAATCAGCGTTAAGTCCGAGTTGCACGGCCAGTTGTTGATTAATGGTTCTGCAGAACAGAATGTTGCACTTGTGAATGCAGCAATTTCCATGCTGGATCACACCGCTCCATCAGCATCGAGCCTCTGACAGCAATCCATACCAGATGCTTCAAAGGAAACCCCCCTGGTAAGTACTAGGGATAATAATCTCCTTTCCATGCAACTCTCATTGAGCTTGATTCCTTTAACTGAGTTCTGAACGTAGCGCTGTTACGCAAACCACCTTGGCCTTCTGTGGCTCCCTCGGACTGGAACACACAGTCAGCTCTAAAACACACCCCGTGGAATTTCCAAAGGTGACAGTTCTTAATGCCTTACCTTTCAGTGGTAAAGGACATCCAACCGAGTGAAGGCATTTTACAAACTCCCCGTTGCTCAGGGCTCTCAAAGCAGCAGTTCCCATCCGTGTCATGATCCTCATGCTGGCCACTACGTACGGTGAATCTGTCAGCTCGATCCCGATCTTGGACAAAGGAGACCCAATAGGCCCCATGCTGAAGGGGATGACGTACATTGTACGTCCTGTGAAAACAAGGAGCAGCAAGATGAGGCCAAGAGCAAAACTAGGAATTTTTGAGAAGTACTTTATTAACATGGAGATTGTTTCTCACTCCTTTAAAAGCTGTTTGTCTTGTACGTGTTTCTGATGAGGTTTAAAGATCGGTTGTTTCCTGTTTGTCTCATTGAGTAGCAAAAGGTTTTGTCTTAAATGCTGAAAGCCAGGGCTAAAGGTGGGTGAAGACCAAATTCTATGTTGGTGTAAATTGCTGACCCTGAAGTTATTGCTGGGGATGGGGGATCCTCCATTCTCACCGCACTTCCTATCTGCTGCTTAGTTGATGTGTGTCTGAAAAGATTTATCCACGTTTTCTTATCTTACTTTGCCCCTCCTTATGAAGAGAAGAATGCTGGAAAGCCTGAGGACTAGCCTCACGCAGGCATTTGGATTTATGGTAAAAATCCAGATTAAGCCAACAAAGTGAGGGTATAATTAGAGGTCTAAACCTAAACTTTTAGCTAAAACCTTTCTTCAAAGTTTACAATAACCAGTATCAGTGTCTGTAATCCTAGAAGTTCAACATCAACCATCCTTTCCTTGCCCACCTTGCATGCAGCCTGGGAACCTGGTGTTGAAGGCTTTCTCAAAATCTTCTTCAGACATCCAGCGACCCAGGTGGCTGGTTCCAGTTTTAGGGATTGGAATGGTATCTCTCTGCTCTTGAGTGACGATGACAGTTTTGCTCTCAACTCTTGCCACATCTCTTGGATCAGTGAGAGCCAGCCAGCTGCATTTCACCAAAATCAGGAAATTAGGCTTCAATTATCAATATAGCACTTTTTACTCTTCTGTGGGATTGATTTAGCACAAAAGGGTAAAATGCTTTGTGAGGCTAAAACTACAGTGACAGAGCCAGTTTATCAGACAACCTCAAAAATCAATCAGATACATTCTCTCATACAAATTGTTTCAAGACTTTCCGGTACGAATAACAAATTACAAGGCCTAGAAAATTCTGCTTACATATTAATAGTCCTTTGCCTCTTATCTCAGTTTTCTTCTCCGTTGCTAACTTTCAGGGACAAGTTAATCTCTTTTAATTCTCATTCTCATCGGTGTGAAGCTGTTTTGCATGGGGACCACATAATGATGCCTCGAGCAAAGTGGATGCCAAGCAAGTACGTTGAGTGTTGGTGTAAGTGCTCGGGGGATCAGAATCCAGCATCGTGGACTGGCATAGTTCTTTCAGTTAGAGGCATCACAAAGAAATACTGAGCATAGGCACGACCATAAAAAGTGAAGGAGTTTATTAAAGGGGATTCTTTTCCCCCCCTCTTATGAATGTTTGCCATCTATTTACAGTAGAGAGGATTGTTTTACATGTTCACCTCCATGCATAGAAATTTTCTATGAGTATAAAAATGTTCTAGTTGGGCTGTCATAACCATCATCACTACAGCTAAGCATATAATTAACAATGAATAATTTATCTGGTGAATCTTGCCCTTTTCTCTCCCAAATAGTCCGCAAACAGATTGCCAAATTCCTGCACTCAGTTATTCAAAAGTCTTTACAGATTTATTCCATGAAGATCTCTTGGTCGGCACGTAATTCCTGAGTATGTACTTGTTGTTAATATTCTCCTTTCATGTTGGGTTAGTTGGGAGAGATGATGAAATATTTGAAAAAAAGTATTTGCTGAATACATTACAGTCAAAGCTCATCGGCACGATATGAATAATGCCTGTACTGAATAATATTTGAACACCCACAGAGCTATTTGAATGCCACAAAAAAAGTATTTGATGAATAAACTGACTAAAATAGTAGAATTCTTCAAAAGATGTATTTGCTAAATAATATTTAGCCATGGCTAATGATTAGTTATATAAGTCCCCTGACATTATTTCAGTTCCCTGGTGTAACTAACCGACAGAGACAATGTACAGTTGATAGTCCAATTGAATAATATATTTTATGTTAATTTTCAGAGGAAAAAAGTGCCACAATGTTCATGGAAAGAAAATATTGAAGGCTTATAAGCAGTTTTCAAAGTAAACAGGATAGAAAATGCATATTGCGATTTTGAGATGATATTTTACTTCCTTTGAGCTACTCACCAGTTCTCATACTTGCTCAGCTTCTTGATCATTCCCTGTTCTACCATGATGTCCAGAATTTTTTTGTTTTCCTCTTCCGAGCCATCGCAGATATGAATGCTCTCAGGCTGACACAGCTTGGCGTTGCTTTCAATGAACTCCCTCACTTCTGGAGGCAGGCTTTGCAAATCCCCCTGGACAACCTTGGGCATGACATTCACCTCTGCTTTCAACTGGGGGGGCATTATTGAGCCTGTAGTGGATCTTGTTGGTGGCTTTGAAGTACTGATTGCAATCTAAAATCAAATATATCGGCTGTGTTAGCGTGCTATGACATTACAGCCAGTGATGACAAGCCTTCCTAACAACGTATAATGCAAAGGTAGAGTTTGTAATAGACTTGATCATGTACTGCTGCTTTAAAATCAAAATAGAGAACCCGGATCATTAATAATTTCAAACTTGAAAAAGAGAGGCCATTCTACTTACCGTCCTTATAAGATTGAGTTGAATGTTGGAGATGATTTTGCTGTCCCTTTCAGTTGATCCAGTTTCGCTTGCTTTGGAGGACTCTTGCGATCACTGATTTCCAAGGAAGCATCCTTCTTCCTTAAATATTCTTTATGGTAGTGTCCATCCCACTAGGTGAGGTGAGGGAGGCTTGTCCTTTACGTCACCACTGGATGTGTCTTGGGACAGTGCCACTGACACTGTCATCAAACAGAGTTGTCAACAAAGCAGCCCTGACCAGGTAATAATTTAACAGGCTTGATTAATGAATGTTGAAAGCAGTGGTTCTTAGCTCCTGCGTTTGTTGTTTTGAAGCGGTTACAAAGTTTAGCGATTTAACCAAACTTTGATCCAATTTGGCTTTGAAACCAAAAGCGTCATTACTTCTTGGTGTGTGGGAAAGGTTGAGTACAAGGAGTATCTGGAACCGGGAACACAGGGGTCCTCCAGGCAGAGCACACTTGGCACTTTCGGTGGGCAGATGCTCGATAGTTGGCTGTGAAGTGAAGGCCTGTCCGAGGTATATTTACCCAGCTTGGGAACATTGCCTGATCTGGGGATAAAGTGCAACAGTGAGCACTGACAGGCCTGAATAACCGCTATATGCGCCTGCCTGGAGGCCTTATTTTTGTCCACGCAATTCTAAAAAAAACCCAAGCAGTGTAAATCTAGATGTTGGGTTTTCTTCAGTGCCAGAGAGAAAGCTTATGCTTACGGCTTGCTTTAGGCTCCTGCAAACTGAACAATTATTTTCTATCACAACAAGCTCAGAAGAGGCAGATCGGCAGCTGTCTCAGTAATTAACCTCTTCCTTCAAATGTTGCATTTTATTTTGAGACCCCTATGGGAGACATAAAATATATAACTATCTTTAAATTAATACTCAAAGAAAAGGCTCCAGACTGCTCAGGAGGTGGCTGCGTGCTTTGTTGTGTGTTCCAAGTGCACTATAGGCAGGTACGTATAGAGACGTACATATCTGTGCCTGTGGTGGCAGTTAATGGTACCAACAGCCATTACTATGCTTACAGTTCCGAGGGCGAGAGTGTGACCTCAGACTTCTTGAGGTCTTGCCTCTAACTGTTCCTGCCTATCTCTTTCAGCCCTTTGTCTTCCTCTACTCCATTTTACACCACCAGGCTCATAAAGTAAGTCTGATCTTCATGTACTTTTGTCCATTCAGTCTGTGTGTGTGAAGACTGAAGTGTTTCAGACACCTAAAACTGTAGGAATAAACTTACTGGCATTTCATCTTGCTCCGTTTGCATCCAGTCCCAGCAAAGCACTTGGGGCCCGGATGAGGTGATGCTTTCATGTCGAACTGTCATTTCTCGTATTGGTGGGGCTTCCACCGTGCAGGTAAAATATTGTCAACAGTGTCTGCAGAACAGGAAAACCGGAAATTCCAGCTATATTTCAGGGAGTTCTTCAAAGATACAAAATGGATGCAAGTATCCTATGTAAAGGATGTTCATAGCTTGCCACATGCTCAAGTTCGTGCAGGCAATGAGATGAGTCCAGCAAGGCTTTTGCCAAGGCAGGCACGCCCCGAACCGGCAGGTCTGGCAGAGCAGCATGGATCAGGATTGCAGATCCCCTTCCTTCCCTGCAGGTCTGTAATACCGTGAGCTGAATCTCATGCTGCAGGAACATTTCCCCTGGGACTGTGTCCTCTATCTCTCCTGCAAAGCTTTTTATTACATTTTGTAAATGCAAAGTGATGAAAATAGTGAAGTAAGAGGGGTTTGTCCTTGGTACGCTGCAAGGCCAAACATTCCTGAAAAGGAAAACAAAAATCTGGTAGGATAAGAGGTGCTAAAGATTGCTCCAGACGGGGCTCTGCTGTAAGCAAAGGTAAAATCAAAGTCAATTTAATAATGATAGCAGTGGTGTTTGACTTTGGAGCCCACATACAGTGGTGTTGATGGAGCTGATCAGAAATACTTTGGCCAACTGTTTTCCTTTTAAAACATATCGTTGAGCATGTAATTAAAAAGAAGGTGGCATAATTCTCAGTAATATTAAGCAGAACCCCTTTTCAGGGAAGTACAAAAATACTGAGTCCTTCCTGCTGGCCAGATAAGTCATTATACACAGAAATAACAACTGAGAACAAATCAGCAATGCTTCGGTTGTCAGAAAAAAAGAAAGTGGACTAGAAAATGATCGCATTGCAGCACAAATGAAATCAGAATAAAAACATAAAACTGACAGCGTAAGACAGCAGGATTAGTCCTAGTGTCGCTTCAGTTTTGAGCGGAGGAAAAAACCCCCAAACCTGGAGCATTAGTTTCTGCCAATTAAATTATAGTCAGGCAGGTGTTGTGCAAATTTTCTCACACTGCAATCCTAACCTCCCACAATCTTGCTATACAAACTGTGGGCTTCTCTTGAGAAGACACTAAATATGCCAAATTGGTGGCACTGTGTTATGAACATATGTCCATTAAAAATCACATTAAGGATTCCAAATGTTTTTCATTTGTGATGGCAGCAGGGCTTGAGTGCAGATGTCCACTGGGAATTCTAGACACTTAAGCATCAAATTACTTGTATTTAGGTAACACCTCCCATCAGAGGATCTCAAAGCATATCACAAACACACAGTGAGCCTCAAGCCCCTGTATAGAGCACACATAGTATTTGGTGCAATGAAATAACTGGAGCATATGCGAGTTGGGGCCAAGATTTTTTTTAAGAATCTTCTCATTTAGAGATTCAGCTTTCAGATACCTGGCAGTGTGCATTGAAGTTTTAATCTGAAGATACTGAATTGTCATAACTCCCAGTAGCTTCCACAAACACCCCATTCCTGCCTGAAGCAGCATCTCCAAAGACTCAGTTAAGGTGCTCCTGAGGTGTTCACTCAAAACCAGTGTGTGCTTCTGTTTGCTATGTACGTGTCTGCCCCTGGATTCAATGTGCTGGAAGGTGTCATTAGTGCAAAATATGGCAGGTGGTATGGGGGCAATGTAATGTCTTCTTAAAAAAAAAATAATCTTGAATGTAAAGTTTATTTTCCATTTAAATGAGAAATCTTTTTTAGTAGTAACTGTATTGTAATACTCATCTAATAGCTGATACACTTTCTTTGGATTTAATTTTTTTTGGCATTTTTCTCTCTGCTTCTTGACACTTGAATGTGATGCTCATCAGGTGTCTTCTTGGAAGCTGTCAAATTATTTAAATGAGCATGAATCTGACATTTCGAGATGATGGTGTTCAACAAGTGTCTTGAAAGGGATGTTTTCAGGGTGTTTGCTTTGATGGACACTGCTCAGCCTGTTCAAAATAGAGGTTTTGAACACTTTGACTTTTACTGACTTACTGGAACCACATGTAATAAATGTAAAGGTGTTTAGATGCTCTGAAAAAGTGTCATAAGAAAGCTTAATTCATCACTACAATGCGAGGCGCAACAAAGCGCTCTCAATGAGATCTGAAAGTTGTTAATGACATATAATGCTACTTAGAAATTCTACTCCCCTCCCATTGCTAATTATCCTACACATTGTCACCTCCAAAGAGTTTGTCACTTGGGGTTTTTGTTACAAAATTGTAGCTTTTTAAAATGATTCTCTGAGCTATTCTGCTAACGGAAGAACATTGCTTCTTGATTGCTATTTTTGCTGAGAAGTTCTGCTCAGCTGACACTGAGCACACTGCAGTTTCTGCTGGACCGGATGCTGCACAAGCCCAGATCCAAGGGCAGCCCTTGCAAGCATAAAGCTGACAGAGATCAGGGCAGGGGCTCCTCCCTCAATCTCTAGAAGAAAACGTGAACCGTGCAAATTGCCTGCAATTGCAAAAGAGTTTGTGACTGAGCCAAGTGTTTATTCCAGACCCTGCACAGCCCTGTGGGCTATTTCTGCCTCAACCCCCTTTTTCTTACAGGCGATTCTTTGGCACTGACCCAGCTGCAGGAGGTCTGGGGGCTCTGGCCGCGCATGCCGCACACTCCTCTCCTCGTGCGCCGCGTGACCCGTGGGGCTGAGACTCGGGCCAGGCAGAGCATGTAGCAGCAAACTGGGAGCACGGTTCTTCCTATCTTACCTCCCCTTCTCCAACCCTAAATGATGGTATTTGTCTTGGGAACAACATTTGTGGAACACCAAGGTGGTGTAACTTTTTTGCCTGTCTTCAAAGTTAAGTAAGTGGCTTGTTCTGACGGCACAGGAGTGAGATAAGGGGAAAAATACCCAACTTTATTGTGATCAGGCTGCACTGCCATTAGCCTGTCCAACATTTTCATCTTGACAACAGACATGCTAAATTTTCTCCATACAAATGGAAGTAAATCTCAGCAGACAGGAACACCCATTAGTGTGTGTTTAAGGTCCCTGGTGGAAGTCACCAGCATTCATGCTTAGTTCAGGATCAGCTGGAGTGATCAATTCTGGGCTATATTTTAGGGAAAGTCCTGGCTGGGGCACAGTCCATGCCAAGACTATTATACCACAAGCAGAGTGTTTTTGTGCTTGTTGTTCTTCTGCTTTAGCAGAGAAACTAATTGCTTCTTTTTTCTTCTTTTTTTTTTCCGTAAGCTCAATTTTACAGGCTCCGAGACACTGTTATAGTCACTAGGGGAGGTGAGATTCTCCTTTCCATTTTCTCCTGTGAGGAATAAAAACTGGAGTCTTGTCTAGGGTGGTACTGTGGCACATCCACACATTGCCTGTGTAGGATACTGAGGCTTTAATTCCCTCCTGTCATACTGGTTACTCTTCTCAGCAACACGAGACACTCAGTCTGGGCCCTGATTTCACACCTGAGTCTCGGATGGGAGACGGTCCCACACACACAGAGCAGCAAGTGGCGCTCCATTAACTGCGTGTGCTCATTTAGAGGCTCTGAGCAGCGCGTTGTTCACTGTTCATCCTTCTCTCTCACCAGTCTGTTCTGGAGAAGGGATTGATTCAGGTAATCTTAACCTTGATAAACAGTGGCTCTTTCAGAGCCGTTTCTTGAGCTGTGACACTAAGCTGGGGACTCCTCCCAGTGGCAACATTGTCCTCTCTTTCATAAAACTCCTATCAGGGATCAGTGTGAATGTGAGTAATGGGCTCAGTAGCCACTGGTATCTGACCAGTGGTCAGGTATGTGCAGCCCTGTCAGGTGCGAGTTTGGGGGCTCTTCTTGTCTGCTACAGTGAGGTTTAATAGACACACGGGGAGTCAGCACCCACCAAGAGTTTGACTGACTTTATCTTAGCCGAAACAAGGCTGATAAGAACACCACTATGATTTCTGCACTGTTACTGCCTGGTTTTTTGGCTGGATGCACAGCAGAACCACAGCCAGGAGAGAAGGGGACAAACTGTACAAAACAGAGTGGAAAACAGTCAGCATAAGGTTGTGTGCTTCCCTTCACCTATGCAGCATCTGCTCTGCTCAGTCACACAAAGCACAGATGGCACTGAGATTCAGCTTTGCAAATAAAAATGGTAACCCTTGCTGGAGCGAAATCTGTTTGCAGCTGTCAAGGGCTCCCTGCTTCCTACCTGTGGAGGGGGTAAATGACAAATCCTTGCACACATGTTCAAGCGGCAGGAGGTGTTTCAAACTCTTGTTCAGGAGCAGTCTTCTGGCTTCCTGCTGGTAACGGGGTCCTGCCAACTGTGCCCTTTTATAGAGATTCACCTCCTCAAGCCTTAAGAAATAACATGGCACCACCTAGAAAAAACCAAACAAGTTTAAATTTTAAAAGGCTGAGAAAACTGTGGCTCCTCTTGCTCCTTTCTTTTGCATGTCATTCATTATTTCTCTGTGCTCCTTTGCTTGCTAGCAGCTCTCTTGTCAGTTGTCATTTCAGGGTTACACAGCTCTGTCTGCCTGACTGGCAATGTGTTTTTTTCTCATTTATTTAAATACTTCCATCTTAACTTTTGTCTCTCTTGTCATTTTAATCCCTCATTATGTGCAGGCTGACCCACTGGACACAGTTCTACGTGTCCTTCATGAGCTGACTTGTTTAAAGAAGGATGGCTCTAACCAGTAAGTATGGTGCAGATTCAGAAGGTTTAGATACTGTTCTTCCTCTGCTATGGATTTCCCATTTGACTTTGGACACTTAACTTTATATCCCTAAGCCTTTATGGTGTCCATGGGAAGGGGGCTGAGCTGTGGTAAGGCCAGTTTCTCCCCGTTGTTCTGCATTCTTCCTAGTTGGGTTAATAGTTCCTGGCTGGAGGAGTTTAAAACCTAATTAGACAAGATCGTTCCCTCTTTTCATCTTCATATCTCCACCACAGACAGTCCCTGCCGGCTCCTCTCTAGATTACTGTATTGCAAATAGTATCTTATTTGAAATGAAAAACACTTACTATAACCTGTTTTCTCCTTTGATAGCAACACAAAAGCACCAGCTTGGGCTGAACCTTGTTTTCTGTTTCAAGTGAGATTTGTTCTATATTTTTTCCCAGGAAAACAGCTTTGATGAATATTTCAAGCATTTTGTAATGCTGGAAGCAACAAAAACAGGATAGAGAAGCTGAACTGAAAGTCAGGCTACCTCTGAAGGTCAGAAGGTAGGTGTATCTGTGTCAACCACTACATACCTATAGGTTCTTGAACCTGATCATTATAGGAAAATCAATATTACAAAAAATGAATTACATCTGTAACTACCCTGTTTTTACTGGAAAACCCTGATGTAAGTGCTAACGGGTCAGGTGAAATCCTGCATACTGTGCATTTACACTTAGCACATTTCTAATAGGAAGAAGGCGATGGGTGGACCACAACGGGATTTTTTCAATTTAAAAGCATTTTTCTTTTGCCAGTGTAAATGCTTCCTATCAGACAAGTGCCACAAGTATGATTATTGCTACAAACAACACTCAATAAAGAAGTCAAGGGTTCAACTGGACCTTGGAGATCATACTTTCTTATGTCTTTAGTGTAACAGAATTCTGACTCTGCTGTGCATGACTGATCATCTGTACCTGTCTCCAAATTTACTGATTCAAGATGACACATACGCATACGAATACTGTTTATTTAAAGAGGAACTGCTTACACATGAGCTTAAACCAATATGTACAAATGAATAGCAACCAACTTGCACTCTGCAAGTAAAATAAAGCAAGTAACCCACTTGTTAACCTTGTATAGTTCAGGTATTTATGTTGTAATAACAGTGAGGCAGTACCTCGTTATTTTAGGTGAAGCATAAACGCGCTCTACCCGTGAGATCTTAACTGTTTTAAGACAGAACAAAAGTAAGGGATGAATAACAGATCAAAGGACTGTAAGTCTGTAGAGGCAGCTCTGAACAGAGTAATAACCGTTATTCACGAAACAAGTCACTTAGGTGTTCTCATTTGCTTTCTAGACACTTCCTCATCTTGCTGTTTAAAAAGATTATGAAGACCACAAGGCTGACTTTATTCTTACAGGAGCACAAAAGATGTACAGCTATGCCTGCTATACCATATATCTGTTATCATTTCCTGATGGAGAGGTATGGTGTTATCTGGTTTTGGTCTTTTAGGTGACGATTCATCACTGTAGCAGGTAGGAAGACTAAGATTTAAGGTATCTCTGCTGATAAATACCAAGGACTAAATCACCTGCTGTCAGTGAAGTTGCACTAATATATGTGTCTTTAAATATGCCCTTAAATTTTGTAGCCCATTCTTTATTTCTTTGGATTTTTCAATTGAGAAGCTTGATCCGGGCTCCTCAAACTTTAGTGTCCATGCCAATTTGCGATCTGAGCTGGAAAAACATTACATGGAAAGCCACTGCTCTCCTGAACCCACCAGCCAACTCCTTACTGCTGATTTTGCAAGGTTTAATGTGCACTTGCTGCATATCCACGTGGAAGCAGAATTTGAACTCCTTTGGGCTGTACATCTCACTCATTGATTTATTAGGACAAAGATTTAATAGTCTCATTCTCTGGTGATCCCATTAACTGCCAAGCAATGGTGCCTGTTTAGCTGTGCACAAAGAGCTGTTCTTAGCACTGTTTTCCTGATTGAAGTTTAACTGCGATAAAAGCAAGGAAACATGGGCATCCTTGGAGTTTGTTTCTTACCTCAGTTGGGTTAAACCTTTACTATCTTTTCTTACTGTGTATCTTCACTTTGTGTTTGGCAATGAAATTCTGCACAGCTCTAGCACATTTCCTCCAGTTTAGTCATAACAAGAGGAAAACTTTCTGCCTTTTAAACTTTTAACTCTTCGACCCTTGCACAAACAGCAGCAGCAGCCTTTACTGACTAACTAAGGGCAGTTGTCTTTAAAACTTTCTTTGCTATCTCTTGGATTAAAGAGTATTCTGTAAAAACAGTGGAAGTCACTGAGGTGTAGTTAACTGCATAACCACGCCAATGGCTTTTGAAATAGAAGAAGTAATATGCTTCCCAAGTAAACATCCTTCTTCCAAACAGACCCTGGCACGCAGATCTGCTGTTTGCCACAAGCAGCAAACAGTGCATTGCTGGATGGCAGAATTGTTTCTAAATATATCGTGATGTTAGATGAAACAGTTAATAGATGGATTGCAATTAAGGTTAATATTTTTAGACCACTTCCCTGACTTGTGTCTGAGCAATCAACCATCCTTGGTACTTTCAGATCCGATAAGCTTATGTTAAATACTTCCTCTTTTATATATCCCATATCTATACCCTGGGTTTTTTGTCATGTTATATAATTAGAATAATTTTAAAAGCATAGGCGATACTTAAAAGCATTACATTTTAACATAATAGAAGTTGATTTGGTTCTTCTACAAGAACCACTCATATTGAAAGAGAAGATTTGTCTTCTCAAAGTCAAGATGAGCGCTGGAGAGACAGAGCAAAGCAAGGCTTCCCCTGTGCTTTAAGCACAGCCCACATCTAGATATCATGCGTGAACAGCCCAGTCCGAGCAAGCACTGTGCCTCTGAGATGCCTTTGCAGCTCTCTTCATACTCGTCTTTGCCCTGAGAAAAACAAGTGGTAATTTACAGCCAGGCTAGACATCAGTCAATCAATATCCTTCAGGATGCCTTCCATCCATCTTTGCTTTCCTGTACTCCCATCTTCCCTTTGTTTTGGGGAATAAGTATGGAAACAAGTAGGGCAGTATATTCTGAAGTTCCTAGGTCTGAGGTTGGACGGTAGAGATAAGGACCAGAGAATTGGTTTTCTTGGTGTAGGCAAGAAATCCAAATTACATCTGAATCCCAAATGGTGTCTGCTTGAATAAACTGCAGCTCCTATCTCAGAACCAGAGGTCTTGGGGGGAGGTGGGAAACAACAAAGGAAAATAAAGGAAAAAAACCCAGAATATTTCAATATTCTTCTTTTCAAGTGATCCATATATTTTCTGAAATTTAGACTATATAATTTCTCCTGAGAATGTTCCAGGCCAGCATTGATACACTTAGTTAATTCCAAATCTGCAACTTTCAGTTGCTTGGAACAGTATCCAAAAGAATATAATCCTCTTTTTTTTTCTTTCTTCCCTATCTCAGTCATTAGCTGACATGCTTTTTTTTTTAAATTAAGGGTTTTGGTGGTCTCTGAAGATACACTTCATCTGTGTGAAAGTGGGGCACTAAAAAAACAAGTTGGCAAGAGCATGAGAAAGGACAGCAAAAGATTTCAACCATTTAGTGACTACAACTTCATAAACTTAACAATATTTAAAGAAGCCACATGAATTAGAATATTATAAAAGTATGCTTGCTTTCTCTGTAGCAGGTGACGGTGTGAAGGAGGTTATCTACTGCTGTCATTATTAAGAGGGGCAATATCTCACTGCAAAATAGGTGATGAAGGCAGCAATTGTCCCTGGTGTAAGAGCAAAAGTAAAGGCGTGTATGTTTTCAGCCCAGTGTTGAGGCACACAGATACCACTCTGACAGGTGCAGTGTGAATGCGACGTATACTTGGAAACAAAAGTGAGACATTGGAGGAAAGTGAAAATGGAAAACTTTCCAGATGCCAGGTGGAAAATGATATTAAAGCTGTCAAAATAAGTCACAACAAAGATTGGATTTTCTCATAGACTAACAGGAGTCATGTTCTGGAGTTTTCAACCACAAGATGGAATACCATAAATGAAACAATTACAAGCATTGGAGGTTGAATTGGGGCTGATTTGTTTGGCTTTTTTTCTTTGCTCTCTCTGTTTTTTCTTTTCGCTCCCCTTGCCCCTGCCCCCCTTCAAGTGTGTTGCAACAGGTCCTGATTGAGTTTTGTGGACAGGTCAACAATGTGTAAATAAATCAGACTGTTACTGCTTCACGTAGTTATCTATTCTGTGACTAATTCCAAACCCATTCAAATCGACGGCAATCCTGTTGGCATTACTGGATGGCAGTTTAGGACCTATGATAGGAAGATGAAGGTGCAAAGCATACACAGGAGAGATGGTTACGCAGCCTCTGCAGTCATCCAAAATGATTTTCTGAAAAACAGGAAGGGAATGAAACTGAAGAGTCTGAACTACCTTCAAGGTCAAATTCAATTTATGTACAGGGTAATAGAGCTTTTAAAAAAGTCAGCTTCATCTAACAAGCCCTAAGCATCTTGAACTGCATAAAAGACATTATTCAGACTTAAGACTGACAGTATGAACAGATAATTCAGTATTTTACTTATCAAAAAGTCAGCTCCGCTGTTTATACTTCAGTGGGAAAAACGCAGATTGGAACAAAAATTGCTGTTTCCTTAGTGTAGTTAAGGGTAGAATTTACTGATTTAGAATTTTAGTTGTCCATGTACTCACTTTCATATACTGACAGATCCTTATCATTAATTTATCTGCAATTTTGTGGCTGAATTTTGTTCTTTATGTAACATTACTTCAGTACAAGAAAATGTGCCTACATTAAATTCCTTAAAATATTTCTAACAAATGATAATTCATATTGAGTACGTTTACTCCCAAAATATAATTACGACTTAAATAATATAAAGATCCAATGTTCTTTTCATGATAGATTTTTCATGCAGACTGTTGATCTGTAAGAAAGATATAAACCCTTCAGAGGAGTGGGTAGAAGCTTGATTGCAGTTAGTGATAGATGATGCAGTAGGCAGTAGTGGTAACGGGATTTTGTATACACAATAGACCATAACGGCCATTAGGGAGATGTTAAACTCTATTGTGTCATAATGTAATTAGAAAGTGGTTCCTTTAAATTCAACAAAAATTAACTGAAGGGCTATTCCGCATTTGAGTTATAAATCCTTGAAAATATGGGTTTATAATGGAAATAATGACAGACCTTTAACTGTAGCTGCCTGAATGGTGCTGGCATTAATAATGCAGGAGTACAAGGTAGGACAGCTCTTGGATGCTGATGACTGTTCAAGTGCAGCAAACCTCATTTAAAATGACCTAAAGGAGGGTATATTATTATAACAACTTTTTTTCCTCAGTGCCCTTCAACCACCATAATTGCGTAGTATATGTAGCAACTTGAAAAGATTCAGCAATGTGTGAGTATGATCTCTGACTACAGTCACCAGCAGCACACTTATATGAATATATTGTGCATTCTGCATCCTGTTCTTTGGGTTTGAGAGTCCACAGATTCTGTAGATGATGAATAATGCGGGATCTAAAATATCAGACCTAAATTACTGAAATCTATATTCAGCTCCGAATAGTTGCTTCGGATTTGCGTTGATTCCAAGTGACATAACGGTTGTGACTGATTTGCAGTTACTAAATGTAAAAAAATTTATATTCATTCTACATTTTGTATTCTACATGTTTGTGGATAAGAGTAGCTGTTGTCAAGGGTATTTATGGAAGTTACAGGAACTTGCTGTCTCTGAGGAGAACACCCAGTAAGGTCAATGACCTACAATGAGGCTTGTGATGAGATTCGTTTTCCAAGATGTGAAGGATTTAATTTTTTGTTCTTACTACTTGTTCAGTGGTGCCACCAATGTACTTTTCACAGCTACTTCCTTTGCAGTAATCAGAGTCACTCGCTTTTCCAGTGGCGTTCTATAGCCCTGCTATCTCAGACACCCACTGTACAGAAATGGTAATGACGGCCTTGCCAAACTCATCAGAAAAGGGGGCACGTGGTCCTTGGCTACTCAGCAGTGTTAGCTGTACTCAAAAATACACCATATAATATTGGCTTTGTGCAGAACACCACCTTGTCTGACAGTATAGTAGAGCTAAACAGGCCAGCGGCACTTGCTGCTGTTTTGTGCTACGGTAATTTCACAAATGCCAGTTTTAGTGGGTTACTTACACATGCAAGGAAAGCAAAGAATTCTTCAGGGGAGGTTGTTTTGTTCAAAGTTCCATAGATGGTTCAGCAGGATGTGGACCATGCTGGGCTACAGTCGCTTTGCAATGTTCTGTACTTTGCAACACACTGACCTAATATTTAGAGATAAATCTGTCCTTTGCACTAATATATAATAGAGTATTAATAGTAATCAGGTCTTATAATATGTTTGTTGGTTGGAAATTGCTAGTCTAGAAGGGTACATGAGATTAAATATTACGTCTCTCAAATTGTCCGAGTTCACTTCAAAGACATTTTTACAGCACCTGTGGAGAACTCTTCAGTCTAAAACTTCTTGTTCTCACTGAATAACCAATTCTGGCCGAAAGTATAGCATAATGATGCTTACGTACTGCTCTGCCACCTCTGCAAATGTTCTTAGCCATTTTTGCAAGGTACTTCAGCTCCTGGGGTGAGAGACGCTGCGGCATGAGCAGTCAGCCAGCTCTTCAGCAGCACTCCAGTAACACGGCACCTAGGCTGAAGGGTTTCCGTCAGAGAGATGCAGAAAGTGCTTCAAATATTCTGTAAGCAGGGAAATCTTCTTGAGCACAGCCCCATGGTCTCCAGCCAAGCAGGAGCAGAAGGTCAAGGGCCTACAGTTAAGAGAGGGAAATCTTAACTGGATATGAAATTGGTTGAATGGTTGCACCCAGAGGGTAGTGGTCAATGGCTCAATGTTCAAATGGAGATCAGTGACGAGCGGTGTCCCTCACAGGTCTGTTCTGGGACCGGTGTTGTTTAATATCTTCATCAATGACATAGATGATAGGATTGAGTGCCATCTCAGCAAGTTTATAGATAACACCAAGACGAGTGGTGAGGTTGACACATCTGAGGGACAGGACGTGATCTGGAGGGATGTTGACAAGCTTAAAAAGTGGTCTTGTGAAAACCTCATGAGGTTCAACAATGTGAAGTGCCCACCTGGGTCAGGGCAGCCCTCAGTATTGATACAGGCTGGCTGATGTAGACACTGAGAGCAGCCCTGTGAAGAAGGACCTGGGAGTCCTAATGGATAAAAAGCTGGATACGAGCTGGCAATGTATGCTTGCAACCCGGAAGGCCCCCCGTGTCCTGGGCTGCATCAGAAGCAGCGTGGCCAGCAGCGTAAGGGAGGAGATTCTGCCCCTCTGCTCCGCTCTGGTGAGACCTCACCTGGAATTCTGTGTCCAGCTCTGGAGCCCTCGGCACGGGAGGGACCTAGGGCTGTGGGTGTGCTGTGGTGGTCAGAGGTGGTTCAAGGGCTGAGGTGCAAGGCAGGACCGCAGGGCTGTCTGACTGTAGTTTGTCTTAGGGCTACTGGAGCCTTTTACCTAAATCAGGAGTGCAGAAAAAAACAGGAACTGAAGAGGAGGAGAGTGTGCCAGGGCCAGGGCAAACTGAGCCAAGAAGAGGAGCAGTGCCATCACCACGGTGTGGGACTTGACACGCAGATGAGGGCAACTGTCTCACCAGAGCAGTCCCTGTCTCCTGAAGAGGATGGAAAACACTTGCTAACTCTACAGACAGCATGTCCAGAGGCTGAGAGGGAAGAATTCTGCCTGAGGACTGCCCACCTGCCGAACCGGTGGTGATGGCAGCGGTGTGGCCACCAGCGGTGTGACCAGGGCAGGGTGCACAGCGTGCCAGCAGGCATGGCTACAAGTGTGCAGGAAAGTATCTGTGGTTTTTATGACTTAGGGCTGATGCAGATCAATGTTTTGCAAGAAAAAGGGCAAGAAAAGAGTTCAGAAAGCAAGCTAAAAGAGAAACCACCAGACGTGCTACTGATTGAGGTGCAAGTCCTGGATGTGGTGAAGATGGCAACACTCCAGCTGTTCTTGCACTATCGGTTTCGTTCTGAGTTCTTTTTCTAAGTGTTCAGATATATTGAAATTAAATAACTCATCCTTTCTACAGCTTTTTTTTAATATCATCCCATGTTAAAAAAGGCAAACTAAAAATTTAGTCTTTCTAGATGACTACCTTGTTGGAATTCAGTCATGGTTTTAATTCAGTTCACCAGTTTGATGTTGTTTGGTTTGACAGCCTAGATCTCTTAAACGGCATTAGACAATTTCCTTTCTTCTTTATTAGTGAAATACTGCAGTCGTTGTTAAAGCTGGATGTGTAATATGGTCTCATTTAAAATGGATTTTGTATTTATCCTGTGTTAGCTGTTATTTTTAAAATTAAATACTTCTTGTCTTTTTAAACTGAAGTGCCACTCCAGATCATTTCTGAGGTGTGGTCATATTTAAGTTCATCTACTGCAAAAATTATCACAACCTCGTTAAGTGCTATATGACAAAGAAAGCATTACAATTAGGCTGCAAAAGGCCTATATTAGTTTGGGAAAAAGTTAAGAACATATTTTCTTGTTTTCTTTTAAAATGGAAATATACTAAAATTAAATTTAAAATCGTTTAAAAAATAAAGATACAAGTTTCTTTGTTTGCAGTGCTGCAATCTTAAAATGATGCTCTGAAATTCTGTATAAAATTTTGAAGAGCTAGGGCTCAATTTTAGTAGCTGTTTGCTTCCCAGTTAGGCTGCTGTATGTTAAATGCAGATTTTTGTTGCAGTATGTCCATCACATTTAAGGCTGAAAATCAAAATGAATTAGTAGCTTGCATTTTGTTGATAGCTCGGTTGTTTTGCCATAAGCAACTACTTTTGGTTAGTGAAGTAGTAAAATGTTTTCTTTTTGAATAGATTGACAGAGATAACGATGTTATTTGCTTTTGAAAATAAGGTCCAGCAACTGACACCAGCTAAAGAGGGGGAAGGAAAGGAACTTCTTTTCACTCTTCGGGAAACAAAAAGCCAGAGCGGCAAAACCAGCGATGATTTGTGAGACTCGCACAATGAAGGTAAAGAGCAGGAATACGCAACTCCATCAGAACAAACAGTTGTAAGAAATCCCAAGAATCTAAACCTTCAAATTTGTGCTCCACATCAGAAAAAGAGGTAAAAAAGTTAATCATCTTTGTAATTCTTTTTTAGATAACGTATGTTATGTTAGATTTTGATGTGAGGTTGAAATATTCGCAGTGTTAATTGTTCAGTTTGGATTAGGTTAAATCTAATGTTCTGTGGATATTTGGAAGAAGGAATAATACCCTTCAGCCTTGTTCAAGCAGGTGTCATCTGCATTGTGTGCGGGAGAGACATTCTGGATGGCATTTAGAAATTAATGGTTCTGAACAGTGTGTGGTATTTGAAACCTTCAGGGAGGTTTCAAAATTAATATTGTATAAATGCCTTTGAATAAACCTAGTGATGTACTGAGCCTTGCTTAATTCCCTCATTCAGCTTCAAAATGTGCTTGTTTGAGGGTTTCTGGATGAGCTTACAGTTGAGTTTCAAGTTGCTGGCTGAGGGTGATGGGCAAGGATCAATGTCTGTCAGCAAGGTGTCTCTCAGAACCTAAGGAAAAGTAACAGAAAATGGCTTATTTAATGTTTTAGTAACGTAAAAATATGTTAAGGACTGACTTTGGAGGGAATGGATAAGCAACTGTTTCCCTAGAAACTGTATGTGCACTGTAGAAGTTGGGTGACATTAGTAAAGTTTAAGAATCTGTGGTGTGTCATAGTGTCTGGATATTAATGTATCTTGATAGAGGATATTTCAAAATATGGATATTGCATAAATTCTTAATGTCCCTTGTTTTAGATATTGCATTTATAGGGAGCACGTTTGAGTGGCTTTAACAAAGCTAACAATGCTCTTTTGTGTGGGCATGAATCTACAATGAATAAATGACAATAAAGTGGTTTTGTTTGCTGTTATTGAAGTAAAGTGTTAGCTGCACATCTCTGTGTGGTACAAAGCATTGTATAAAATACATTTTGGTCTCAGCATGAAAATCATTACAGAGAGTGCACTTGGGAGCTGAGACAACTGTTCTGGAAAGGCTCTTCAAATATGATGCATTTGCCATTTTGCAGTTTCAAGCCTTCAAATCTGAAAGTGTTGCACATTTACTCCTAAATTCTTAAGCTCAAAAGAAATTACTGCTGTGCCATGGACTTGGAAATGTTACGTAATCCAGAAAGCAAAACTCCATTCTAGAATTTCTTCAAGTTTCTTTAGATGTTCAACTTTCTCTCCTTGCACATATGAGGATGATTCTGCTTTTTTGTACATTAAATATTCCAGACAGAATAGAAAATAATTAAAAGAATTCCTGATTAATAGTTTCAAATTTTATTAATGGCTTTATGCTTCAACAGTTTGACTCACAGGTCTGGAAGCCAAGTTTTTACATTATAATCAGCTGTGTAAACTCATGTAAACTTGGTGAGCCTTTTGTGTATTGTCAACTAATAGTAACATTCTGGTTGGTCTGGAGACTGTTGCTGTTAGAACACGGATGGTGAGATCTGTGGGAATTTTGGATTTGTATCAAATAAACAGAGTTTCTAAGCATATGTTACTTTAATATGATTTTTGTAGGTGAAGAAAGCTATGAATGTTATGTTTGCCAGACCAAATTCCCTCAAAGTGGCACCTTGAAAATCCGTATGGTACGGAAGCACGGAGAAATTGTGCCAGAGTAGCGGTGTCCACACTGTAGTACCTTTTTACACAAAAAAAGTGAGTTTAAAGGAAAAAAATGAGAATGAAAAGTAAGATAATTAGAGATGAAATCTCTAATTTTCATTACTTACAATCATACCAAACATGCTATATATTACTTCATATCATTGCAGAGTATTTCTATGGAAAATACAGTCATTGTTTTACCGGTAAGTTCGTCCTGCAAGGAGATGTGGTGACATCTTGTGGCTAATGTTTTCATTTGCTTAAAATACAAAGTAGTAAACACTGGAATCTGTTACGTATTTGAAAGTAAAAGTGGAATTGTTATTTATGTATATACAATTTCTTTGTTCACGTGTTTTTGCAATTTTTATTTTAATTCTGTAAATACTACTTTGGGTAGCATTTTCAAATTAATTTTTGTGTATAGACAAAAGCAGGCAGTTACTGGAATTTTTGAAAGGATTGGCTTTTAAAAATTTTTTCCATTGAAATCAGTAACATATAAGCTTATAATTGCTTATTGTCTCTGGAAAGTTACAATATCTTGATGCAACTTTAATTATCTGAAATTAATTTGAAAAAATGCCTATTTGGTTATTTTACCTCTCCTGCAGACAACACAGAAGATTCCTTTCATGTTTTTTTTTTAGAATGTCTGCATTATTCAGGGCTATGCACAGTCTAACTCTTGTTCAAAATCGTGGAAATCAAAAATTTCCCATTAAAATTAATTTTTTTTAATAACTGTTCAGATGTTCACTTGCGAAATCTGCATCCCACATGGCAGTGGCAATTAAATGCAGTTACTGTGAAGATGTTTTTCATGAGTGCTGTGCTCTTACTAGGCACAAGAAGACTCTGAAATGGAAAAAGATTCAAGCGCAATCAGTGTAGCTACACGTTATTAAAATTCACTGAAACATTGCTGTTTATTCACGGGATGGTTTGGCAACGTTGGGTTGGCTTTGGGGTTATACTTACCTTAAGATGATAAAAATTTTTGTGACTGCAATCTAACCAAAATAGTGTAGTTACATTTATTTGTGAGATAAATGGTTCACAAATAAACAGTAAAAGTAAAATACTGGAAGGTCTGAGGCTCTCTTCTTGATAAATCTTTTGTACGGGAGCTGCTTAGAAGTACAAAGAGCAATCCCTTCCAGTGACACTGGGATGAGAACATAGTATTGCATGCCTTAAATGTGTCTTTCAGCAGGGCCACCAAATAAATTCAGTCTGAGCTGAAAATTTGATTTTAAAGAATACATTTAGGATAGCATTGCTTTGGTCTTGGTATAATGGAATGTACCATTGCTCCATTCTGGTTATTTTCTCTGCTAACTTTAATAGGAAAAGGAAAAGCTCTGACCTTCTCCAAGTCAGTGGGCAGTAGCCCAGTGTGTTCTTCACCATCTTCTTACACTATAGGGTAATAAAAGACTCTGTGCAACCTCCTCGCGCTTCTCCGTGTGCCTGTGTGGTTTTTTTGAAGGTGCCACAGAGCCGAGTAGCTACGTTACAGATGTGTTCTCTGTTCCAGGAACAAGCCTTAGTTGTACATAAACCCAGCTTGGTGAGGAGCCCTTCGCTTGCTTGTGCCGCAGAAAAGCTTTACCAAGAAGTGGCTTCTCACTCTTCACATCAGGAAGCACCACCATCCTATTATTAAGCGTACAGTTGTGGTAGGGGTTACTCACTCCAGGTAAGATAATCCTTTTAAGGAATCTCAGCGGAGTTATCTTTTGCTTAATGTTGCAGGTCGTCTTGTCACGAAGGACTGAGTAAAGCGATGTCCTGGCTGAAATGCTCAACTCCTTAACGCTAAGCCAGCACTTGTTTATTTTCCTTTCCCAAACCTTACATTGGGGAATTAATAAAGAACTTTGCAGTATTCCCCTTTAGGTAGAAAATATCTGCCACGTCGTATCGCCAGGGTTGGTAGAGGTTTGTGTAGTCCAGTACTGACATGACTAATGTCTAACAAAGTCGTCATCTTAAATGAAATTAAAATCTAGTGTAGAAGTATGAATTTTAACCCAAACTAAAGAACTTAGAAAGGTAATTGAACTGAAAGAGTGTTAGGACCAGTTCAGCAAGGAGAGCAAGAAATGATTATTTCATATCTTCCAAACCATATGCAGTGAGGACGTCTCCGTTGCACGCTTCTGAAGCATATGTAACCTTTTTTTCACATACAGATTTTACATATAAAAATTTATTGGTTATAGAGGAACCAGAAAATTATAAACTTGATTTTATACCCACCAAATGGCAATGTTCCTTTAAAGCATAAATTTAATATGTAGTCTGGAAAATCTTCAGGAGTTTTATGGAGATTGTTAACTAAGTCAGCCTCTCAGTGTTCCAAAATTTGTCTGTCAGAACCATATTTGTTTTTTGTGCGTGTGTTAAAGTGCTTACATACATTAATGTTTCATTTATATATTTATGCTTCATTATGCTAACAGAATAATATGCATAAGCATGCTGAAAATTGTCAATTGGTGAGGGCAAAACCCACCACACCCAGGAAAAGAAGTAAGGGCAAAAATAAACTCTATGGGAACCCAAAGTGTGTTAACCAAGAAGGTAATCAGTGAATAAGTTAGAATGTAATCATGTAAATTAGAATCAAGAAGAAAAGGCTGAGGCAGTGAATGTCCCCTGCTGTTTAATTACTGTTTCACAATGAAGCTAATTTAAGTGCTAATAATGGAAGAATACTTTAGAATAGTCTTCATTGTGTGTCAGAAATTCTTGTCATCTGTTGGGTCATTGCTCAGGTACCCGTTCTGGGGCTTCCGTTCCCCTGCTCCTGCAAGCATCTTCCTAAACTCCCTGCTTAACAATCCTTACAAATGTGTTTTTCTTTTCCCTTTTGGCCTTCCTTTTGCCTTTACAAAGGAGGATGAGACACGTCATTGCTCAGCTGAGCCATAGGGAGCTTTCTCCAAAGCTCATGATTTATAATATACTGCTTTAACACGCACCAGGTTGAAAACGTTTCAATTTCAGAACTCAGATTGCATGTTAATTACAGAAGACCTCACACATCTTAGTAAGTTGTTCATTTTCTTCCTCTCACAGTTAGACCAGATAGTGGTAAAACAGTAATAAAAACGCTGCTGATTTAAATAGCCAGTCATTCTTCCGTCGTACTGCAGGGGTGATCGGGCCAGTTTGTAGAGCTCCTGGTTCAGCGCGTCTGGGCAATCAGAAACTCACTTGTAATTACTTTGTGTTACTCATTGTGAGTAACTCTTGGACACTTAACTTCAATATAAATCAAAAGATGGCCCACAGTTAATCCCTTTCCTTCTTGTTCTGCTTCCTCACCTTTTCTTGTCAGGTTGAGATTCCCTGAAAGTAAAGAAGTTCAGGGTTTGGCAGACCAAAACGTTAGAATAACTGCCCGGTTGTTGTCTTGTCAGGGAGAACCCCAAGAGCCTTTCCTGCCTGGGTTATGCTAGTACATTCCTGCTAAAATCATTTATGCTTTATCTTGTTTGCAACTCTAGAAAGAGATGAAGCATTTTTTTTATTCTCTCAAATAAATCTTAGCCTGTCACCACAGAAGTAGTAGTATTCTAGCAATTTCACTTTGCAGTCTAAATTTGACCCAGAGGAGGCGTCTGCTCATAATTTCATTTATGTTCATTTCTGTTGAATTAGACAAAACACAATATACAAAGTTCAGTTAGGTCAGGCCACGGGCAGGAACCCTGTATCCTCATGCATCCTGCCTTCCCCTTGTCTGTTTGATCTCGTGCTGAATCTCTGCACTGTTGCAGGGTGAGAGCTGGCCATATATTTCTGAGGTCACCCTCAGGGCAACCAGGGCCAAAAAAATAGCTTTATCTGACCAAAACATTTGTCATTTTTTCCTCTGTTGTTTCCCAGGTGCTGTTTGAAAGCCATAGTAGCCTCCTTGATGGGATTCTTTATGTGATTTTTATGGACTAAGAGACAAGAATGGAGATACATTTGATGTTTAGGTGCCCTAAAACCTTATATTTGGTATATCAGATTGGCCACAAGTCACTGGAGGTACAACATTGAGGCAAAAATTTGACATAGTGAGAAGAAGAAATGTTGGAGCTTTTCTGAATCTAATGAATATATATCAGCAGCTGAGTTTACGCTAGCATTGGCATTTCTGTTTTCACTGGTAAGGCTGTGATGGTATGGTTAGAGAGAAATGTTACAGCTGCAGTGTTTATGTTTTTGCAATAATTAGATTTTGCTGTTTATTAATGTTTTGCTACATGCAAACAATTTCTTTTTGGTATCTTGCAGATGTCTTCATCTGGAAACTTGATTTTCTAGAGCTAAGATAATGTGTTTTAGATGTTGCTCATGCAAATATTCTATTAATTGACTCGCACAAATATTAGGAATTGCTATGCTGGTTCCAGAAGGCTTCTTCCCAAAGCTGACATTTGCGAGTGCCTATCACTGTTCACTTTTTACACAGCTTGCAAGGGCCTGTGGGATGCTGCACGTGGCTTTACAAAAGATTACTTGTGTGTCTGCTGCTGTCAATGACTGACTGTCACTAATAATTTAAAATGCATATATATGAGAATTACATTTCCAGTTAAATAGTGCTTAGAAGGGGCACTACTGACTAACATGGCTTGTAACGTAATATTCAACATAAAATACATTCATTCTCCAAGTAAAATATATGATGAAAGTTAATGCTGTTATTATATATTGGCATTATTTTCTCCATTAAATTAAATTGCTGATTTGTTAAATTTATTGAAATATTTACTTCTCTTTCTGGTTTTTTTTTGAAAAGTTGACCTGGAATCATTCCAAGATACCTCCACTGTGAAAAATGAACATTGCACCAGTGAGATTGTTCCTGTTTCAGATGGAATAGAGATAGAAACTCTGGGTGAACAGAAAAAAAGAAACAACTTGTGAAATGATTCCCAACATGATGGACAAATAATGCACCAATGGGCTCTGGTCTTCCTGGTTCTGACCGGTCGGAAGCGTGTAACTATGTCCAGTCAGAATGGTAGAAAAGGCACCGGTTGAAGGCTGTTGAGGTCCTTCATGCTCATTTTTCTTGTTTAAATTTTTACTGCGTTACCTAAATAACATTGCCAAAGTGTGAAATTTATAGGTAACTTTCACCTGTTTTATTACATAAACATAATTACAGAATCAGAAAAAAATAGCTAATTTCAGTATAATTTATGACAGACTGGATAGGTTTGTTTCACCTTGCGTTTCGTTTTTCTTCTAGATTTCCTTGCAGTATTGTGTACTGACCTGAAGCAAATTTATTCCTCAGTAGCTCCACAGAACTGAATGAATCTCAGTCTATTTGAACTTTCATGAGGTGAGCACATGAAAGGCGATGATTTTTTAATGCAAGGAACATTCGCTAAATCTCCTTTCTGCAAACACTTTTGCTTTTGATAGAATTCATGATTCTAAAATATCATTTTGTGCTAAAAAAGCGCAGGGTTTTATGCCCCATACTTCTGGTAACTGTTTCATGTTATTAGCTCCATTCTTTCCCATCAGTTTTCAATGTCATTCTCTTCAGAAGAGTCCCTTTACTTTCACACCAGCACAGCTAATAGCGGCAGAAGCCGATCCCTTGCTTTTTGGCTTCATTGGCTGGAACATGAAGCTCCTGAAAGCTTTGGGGTACGGTTTCACAGCTGGATCACGCTTATCCCCCATGTCCTGGGCATAATTTTCTTTCTTCTCTCATTTCAGCTCTAACAACCATATGGCTGCAGGGTTGGAATATCATGCAGGTCTAATTAGAAACTGATCTTGCCTCTTGTCTGAGTTTTGGTCGGGTCAGTGAGCTGCACCGACGTAGAACTGCATGACAAAAAGAAGCAGCAGCAATGTGTGCTGGTGTCAAAAATGTGTGCAGGACCAACCCTTCCTGGGAATGCACAACTTTCCGTCACCTTAAACGGACTATTTTTGAAGTGCAGGTGGTAACTGTTTTCTCCTTCCCCTTTAAGTAGCCTTCTTGCTAGTGTTTCTACATAAGATTGTGATCATACATTTAGCACTAGATCCAAAACACACCCGTGACTTGCATTTTAAGTAGTTCTTCTGTAAAGCACAGTTGTATTATTTACGAAAGCTCATATTTACAGTACATTCAAGAATCAGAGAAATTTTAAGTCAAATACAATTCCCTAACATCTTCTAGATTATAACAACTAGTGGGTTTACTGCTTAATAAATAATTACTATGGCTAGAGTAATTACAGTAAGTACTATTGTTTTTTATGATTAGTGACAATGATCACAATTGCCACTTATGCACGGTTTGCTCATTTTTTTGTCATTTATAATTAATACTTGGAAGCCTGTTTATAAAATCTTAAATACTTCTAAAATATTCATCTTTTATGCCTCTATTCCTATGTCACATTTCATTATAAATAAGCTCTATCATTACTAACCAATTTTAATAATATCAGGTCATGTAACGTGTAAATAATTTTTATTAAAATGCCAAACCCTTACCTTAATTTCAAGATTAAAATCTGTGTTTAACTGCATTATAAATATGATAAAGCATTCAACCAGTATAAACTTGTTTGGGTTTGCATGTTGAGCAAGCTGTGGTTGCCAGTTATGTTGATGCGGTCAAGTGCCATAAATTCTGCTGTGCTCTCTGTGTTCCAGATAAACTGCAGTTTGTGATCTAAATACTGGAACTTTTAAACTTGGGTTACTTTGAAAAGTCTGTTAAAAATGAAAGCTTAGGTTTTACCAGTTAATATATTAAATTAACAGCTTCATCCTATACTTGATAACGTGTCTACATGCCTGTTCTACTAGGATAACTTGAATTCAGCAGCTGTTCTGCCATTAATACGACCCAAGCCACTGGCGTGCTTAAGAGCTTTAACTACCATTTAATGTCTTCAAGTGTCTCCATGCACATGGTGAGGTGGTAAGGAAGTCAGTATTAGCAAGAGATGCTTGCTGGAATTTTAGAGGTTACGGACCACGCTACAGTAAAAGGCCTCATCAAGAGTTTAATCAGTCAGCTCAATCAAGTATGTGAACAGGGATGACCACTTTGATAACAGAAACCTCATTCAGTTTTGTAGTGGGTGCATTTGCAATCACTGAGAAGTCAGTGTATCGGAATTTACCAAAATGACTCACTGGTTTTGTCCTCCTTCCATTATAATGGTGTTGTTTGAGTGTTTAATAAAGGTTCATAATTATTGATTTGTGTCCATTTCCATAATGGTAGTGTATATCCAGTTTTAGTGAGTTAATAATTTGTTCTGGCTGAGTTTATCCATCTCAGGACTTTAAAAATATTTTTATCCGTGATAATTGCTTAAATGGTACTGTTGACTTTATTCTCATCGTGCTGGTTCCATTTGTGTTATAAATTCTAAGCAGCAGATTTCCTTGTTAATATTCATTTTAGAAATTGTATAAATTACTTAATCCATTTCTAAATACATGTTGTCTTATTTGTATTGTTAATAACAAAAATTACTCATCTTGTGCAGACATCTAAAATTGAGGCTACATGAAGTGGAATATGAAGGTAATAATAATAATAAAAGATCTTGTTATCTCTGAACTTACTAAATGATTATTTAAGTAGTTAGAAGCTAGAAATGTGCCCTTGTGGCAATCAAGAAAGAATGCTTTGACCTCTTCAGGAGTCATTCCTAGTGGTCTCGTGTTTTTTTGATAGCAAACAGAGATTGTTCTTCATGATTAAGAATTTGCATCACTATGATTTTCAGATGTTTGTTATATGAAGATAGTTTAATTTATATATTTTAGACCAGTGCACATGTATTAATATCTTATAGAACAGTACATACTCTGAACAAATGCCAATTTTTAAATATTTTAATTTACTAATTAGGGAGGAGGTTTTAAATATACAGGAATGATTCATGTCATGAAACAGAGGTACCCAGGTATTCTTTAACAGGGCTCTCAGATAATTTTTCTACGTAAGAGGAAGCACACATTCTGAGTGTCCTCTGCCAGCTGAAATTGTCTACGCTTTAATAGTTAATGCGTAAGGGAAAGCACAGTTTCTGCAGAGGCACAGGTCATGCATCGTACCCAGTAGATAAAAGCAGAGAAAGACTAAAACCAGTCCACGGGATGCATTTTTCTTAACTAGGCTGCGACCCAGACCTCGAAGCACAGGGACTTCACTGATGCCGCAATCCTGAGGACGTACGGAGAGAACTGTCTTCTGAACCTCTGGAGAGCTGTTCCCCAGCAAATCCTAGAGCCGGGAAATAGCGCTGTCAGTCAGCGGGGCTGTGGGGGGGGCGGGGTTTGGCCGCGCTGTGCCGGAGCTGCTGACTGCCGGTAATTAGCGGGGGCTCCTGCAGGGGGCAGCGTGCGCCCGCGGCCGGCTGAGCGGGCACAGGACGCGTGGTGCCTCTCAAGGGTGCTTTGATTTTTGTCTCAGTTTTGACGTGGTGAGGGACCTTGCTGATGATTTTATGCACGTCAAGGCTATTATAGCAAGAGTTCTTCGTAGCCTTTTTTTCCTTGTTAGGCTGATAATTCCTAGCGTCTCCCCAAAGCGTCGTCACCGCTGCCAGGAGAGAGGACAAGGTGTGCACACCTGGCTGCTGCTGAAGCACAGCTGGGCTGGGCTGGGGCTGCCCTGTTGCTGGAACAGGCATTCACCCTTCGTGTAGCTGGCACAGCCCCAGCCACACAGCAGGTCCGTCCAGGTTCATTGACTGCGCTGCCTCTTTGACCCGGCTGGAGCCTTTGCTGCGTTTGTCTTCCATCCTGATTTAGTTGTTTCAGGGAAAGGTCAGGCAAGAGCCACCAGTGCAAGGGACATGCAGGGACTGTGCACTAGGAGCATGGTAATGTATTTTCTGATGCTGATAAATCATTCCAATGTATCATGTAAAATTGTTGTTTAATGATAATTAAAGCTGTTTGTCTAAGAAGTCTTTATTTAAAGAGATTTTAAGGCTTTTGACAAGCAACAGATAAGCTAGGTTAATTTATGAAGTCCTTTAAGGTGAGAAGAAGTGTGCACACAGACCATGAGAGATGATAAAACCCTTCATAATAAGGTGAGCTGCTCAACTTCTAAAGATTTCATCTTTCTCGAAGTTAAGCTGTGACACAGCACTACGGAAATGGTGCACAGTCAGTGTCACCACAAAGACCTGGTCTGTTCTCTGCATGCTCTGATGTAAGATTTTACCCTGAGATGATCTTTACTCATTGTCTAAGCATCGTTCTGGTAGAGTAGATGAGGAAAATAGTGGATTTCCAGCTGATTTGCATTTTTGTGAACGGTCCAAGAAATTTTCTTGAATTGTCAGACCTCAAGTTCCTCCCATCTTCTCCTTCATATCCAAACTAATCTTTTTCCTGCCTTCCAATTCTTTTTGCTGTTTACTGAGTCTGGATTAAGGAAACATGACTGCTGCCTGTCAGTACATCTACTGAAGATCTTTGCCATGATTACTTTTTTACTAGTTATAATGAATTTGATTGTTTAACAATCTCACAACTACACTGCAAATATAACTGACAAAAATTTAGCAGATGGGAATTCAATTTTTATTGCTGTTTTGAGAAAGCCTAAGATGTCTCTCTGACAACCATCGCCATGTTGTCTCCATTATCCAGGTGAGGAAGGTGATACGCAGAACAAAATTAATCTCTGATTTAATCCTTTTGCCTACAAGAGCAATGAAACCCACTGACGATACAGCATGCTGCTGCTTATTACTAGCTTAATCTCAGTGAACCAGAAATAGAAACCCAGGGTGCTGCAGTGTGTAATGATTAAGTTACATTAGCAGAAGGTGGTGACCAAACAGGCAAGGACCTAATGACATTATGCCAGCACTCTTAATCAATTCCAAAAACATTAGAGTGTTAAAGCTGAAATAACACTTAGAACTTCTTAAAGGTCAGAGCTTGAGATGATGTAAAGGGACTATGGCAGCATGACTATCAGCCATGGGCATGAGTGGTGGTGTAGCATCTCACAAGGAGGAAATATCAAGAGAGTTTCATTTGGTGGTAATTGGGGAAGTTCATAAAGGAGATGTAGACTCAATAGTCTTCAGACTTTCCTTAAGTAGAAACAGTAAAATCTGTAATGCTTTCCTTTGACAGAAGTAGAGGCCTCTTTTTAAAATGTAAGCTCTCTTCATGTGGTCACTAACGGATGACTGAATTATGGCTGGCAATATCATATATGGCTCTAACAGTAACTTCCACTCACACAATTTAATATCTATTTTTTGTTGTGTTTAAAAAACCGAATGTGCATTTGAAAGCCATTTGCATTAATACAGTATGGCTTCAGGCAAACATCATTCCCTGTTGTTGTGAGTTTGAACAGCCCAGCTATTGTTTGAAGTTAGCCACTGAAACAGTTGGGCTCTGTCTGGCGTTGTGGGTGTGTGATCTTTATAAAATGGTAAAGAATTTTCTGACACTATTGGTTTGATCTGTTTCCACTTTGAATTGGCCCTTGACAATGAAGAATTTTGTTTCTTTCTTCTTTCGAAATGTTTGAGTTACCTCTGTAAATGATTTTGTTTATTTTTAGCTTTGGGGTTTTTTCCAGGTTCAGTTTGTTACTGGTTTTATCGCTGCCCCATCTATGTAACAACATTTCCAGCTAATGGGAGGAATGCAAAGGAGTGACATTGCAATTTGCTTCGATAAGAAAAGAGCTTTGCTCTTATTATCAGCTACTCAAATGGCAGGTAGCAGCTAATGATGATTATAATTCAGCTTTAGAACTGCCATCCTTTTTCTGGAAGCACTGTATGCCAGCGAACGAAGCCACCCTCCCTTTAAGGCAGAAGTTATTTTTCATTGTTCTGTTACAGTAACTGTTTCACTGTGAAGATAAAGTTATAAAACTCTTTATAGTAGTTCTTTTCCTGTCATATTTTAAATATCCTGCTCTTTGAGTTATTTATCCTTCCAACATTTAGCATCACTGACTGTGGACTGATATTGTTTAATTTTAGACGGGCTGTTTCATCCAGGCCATGCCCTCTGGCAAAACTTCTGCAGGGGTTTTACTTCAATAACAATTGTGTGATAATAAAAGTTATAATAGTGTTAAAGTAAGACTACACTCCCTCTTTACATAGGTGTAGGTGTATAGTGAATCCCTTTACTTCAGTGAATTCATTTTGGTTCGGTGGGAGCCGAGACAGAGGTGTCTTCCTTTTGGGGCCAGTTACCAAAAATTTACGCAGAACCAACAAATGCCGTTGAAGACCGAGACACTCAGCACCTTTCATGATGAGGCAATGCATCTGTACTTGGCATACAAAAAAAGGGGGGGTTTCTGCTTCTCTTGAAATCCCTAAAAGAAATGCAGAAGTTTGTGAGGGTGCCCACCGGCATCCTCTTGACAGAAGAACAGTGAGGAGTGAAGTGCTGTTCACTGCGGGGCTCCCCGCTCCGCCTGGCAGATGCAGGCGAGCTACGGGAGGTCATGTGTACGGGCAGGCAGGCTGTCCTAATAGTGGGGGTTTCTCTCTCTCAGAAGCAGATGATTGAATAAAAACAATACATTGCTTTCCCCATCTGATGATGAAGACTGACAGTTTGTGGGGGATGAGTCAAAGGTTACTGATGAGAAGATCCATCCAGATAATTGCTGTAATTGCACCCTGAGGATGCAGCTCCTATCACAAAGCATTAGGCAGTGATTCTGTTTGTAAATACATACTTGACAGTGAACTTCATCCTATGCCTTAAATCAAGAAAGATGCTTCATGAGATATAAGTGCAGAAAATTCACTTTTGAATTTTTCTTATTCCATCTATGTTTTTTTCTGTCAGTGGATGCATAGAAAATAGTCCCATTCTGAAACAGAGTACTTCTTATTTAAACATGAAAATACCATTAAATCCTTTGATGAACACAAGCTGCTGTTATTTCACAACAAATATCATTAAGTAGCATGAATGAATGAATTCACATAATATATAATATGTGTATTATAATATTCATATTATAATACGTAATAAGAAAACGCATTTTTTCTTACAGTTATTGATTTGCTGTTTTGAGTTTGCCCAGTGATTTCTTTACAATTAAATACAAAAGGCTTTTCTGTTGGAGAGTGAACAGTTACAGACAGGACACAAGCAGCATCCCTGTCACAAAATTAGCTCTTTATTCCACCTAATGTTAAAGCATTAGGATGAGAATTCATTCTGAGGAGTGAGAAGCAATGAAAGCACATCAGATTTCTTCAGCATATAAATAATTGTTGTTAGTGTGAGCTAGAACTCAAAAATGAATCTACCAAGGCAGCAATTTTAGATATTGTGGCCTCGGCTTCTTAAAATTTTAAATGAGAGAGAGGAAGGTGAAGCCATTTGGGTTTCCTAGAAACACACAAGTGATTGTAAAGGTATTTATGTGTCTCAAATGCATTAAAGTGTAAAGGTAGCTTTCAGAAGCATCCGTGCCTCGGTCTGCGGGAGGGGTGGATGTTGCTCTGGTACCCAGTGGTGTTTCCAGGTAAACAAAATCCTGTGTGCTCCAGGCTTTTTTGACTGCGCTTGGGGAGAAAGCAAGCCTGAAATTGAGAACGGCCACTGCCCCATGGGCACAGACAAAGCTGCTTGATGTAACGTCCACTAAAATCAAAGAGTAATATTTTTGTTTCCAGAATTCAGGTTGTTCTGTTCTTGTTTATGAAACCAGGAAAAGTCTCCCTCAGACTTCGAAAGAGTGAGATTTGTGATTAAATCCTATTTTAAGAAACTGAAAATGTTGGGATTTTGAAGTGCTCTGAGTTGAGAAAATACATCTTGCCTGAATACACACGTACTGTTGCTTAATAAAGAAGTAACGTACATCAGCCCTGGTGCTACGTCATACAGAGACCTTTAACAAGGGAATGAGGAAGTGATGGAGTTGGTTCTATTCTAGCCGATGCTCCCCTGGGAATCGGCATGAACTGGGCACATAAGTGTATTTATTTACATTTACCATAACGTTCAGATATTAAGAGTGTCTTTTCATTTTGAATAGGACTCAGTATTTTATGACTACGCATTTAGAAAGAAATTGTAAATACGATTGATCACTGACAGCAGTCTCTTCCTTGCAGCACAGACTTTTTAGGTTAACTGTCTGGGCTTGTATCATGTCTCTCTAAAGATAAAAAAATAATGACATTGTTTTATGCTTCTTTGTACTGTGACAAAACCAAAGCCAGCCTCCTGTTTCTTGCTGGGTAGGACCAAAATCCGAAACATTTATGGTTACATTGCTGAGTGAAACCAAGGGAATAAGTAACAACTTTAGCTGTCGGCCTGGCCCTTGGCACTTAGGATTTAATTACGTGAAGAATAAGAAACCTTAAGTGAGGTTGTGCTCTCTAGGAGGACTTAAAACGGTAGGAGCTAACTCTTAGGGCAAAAATTAGATTGTGTTTTTTGCCTCAGACAACAGTTTGTGTTTGAATATGGTCTTCAGCACTGAATGCTTCCTGTTTTCCTACACTATTTCTTTGTTCATGGGGAATTTTTTTCTTTCTTTTTTTTTTTTCACCAGAGGGCCGAGGGATGGGAAGCAAAATGTTTGTTTTTGAAAGAAGTCATAGCGTCTGTTTTCTACCAAAACTCCATAAAGGATCCTGATTAATCAACCATTAGTGAGGAAGGTAAATAAGCACCCGATGTTACCTATGACCTTGTTAACCGACCTTGTTAACCGACGTTTACGTTGGCCATTCAGGCTGTGCGTTCTGTGTATCGGTTTTCTATGGTTACCGTAGGCTGACAGAATAAAGAAGTGCGAGGGTAACCCTGTGCTGCTTTAAACAAAGACTTGTTTCTCACTGCACTCTGGGGCTGGTTTGCGTGTTGGGGCATGTTCCTTTCCTACCAACACTTATACAAAGACGGAAGGAGAATACAATTTTCTGGAAAACACTTTAGTTTTTTTTAATCTACTATGATTTCCCTGTTCATAGATTTTTCGTCTCAAGCTCCAAGAAAGTGTGATAGGACAGACAAGTGCCCATCTATAAAGTAGACGCTACTGTAGGTATTATGATAATAAACCTTTGCTCTCAGATTGCAATTTGTTTAGCTGGGTTTCTTTTTTTGTTCAGCTACATTGCTATGGGACTTTGCACACTCATAAAAGCTGCAATATCAGAGACACAGTGGTTTACATCATATAACTCTCGTGCAATTAGTAATTTAAACTTGTCCTTACTGTTATGAAATAAGTAGGTACTGACATAGTCATAAGAAAATGGTGCCAATGTGGATTAGGACATTTAGAACTGGATTAGTATAAGTTGTTTATAGGTTTCAGATTCCACTTAGTACAGTAGAATGTGTTTGCAACCTATAAAACTCAACTATTCCCTGCTTCCTTTAGTAGAAATGTCTTTGAAATAATGCATTTATAGTTCAGAATAGAATGTGATATTTCTTAACAGAATATTATTCTGTTATTGAACTTACATGTGATACTTGTTTAGTTTACCCCTTTGGCCACTTATTCAGCAAAATGTGGAACAGTACTTTGTGCCCACCATAGATCTTGATATTGAATTATCATTCATTCGATGTCTATAATTCAAACATACTCTTGAAAGTCTCCCCAAAGCTCTTGTGGGAAACTAACAGACTTACACCAAGCATATCTGCCACTACTAAAAGCAGTTTGATGAGAAACTTAGGAAAAAATCTTCATAAAGTACAGTATAAGAGCACTGCAAAAACTGTCTTTTTGAGACGCTGCTGCACAGGAGCTCTGGCAGCTATTTTTGCTGGGAGTGCTTTGGGTAGAAGACAAACATGGTCAAACTAGCTGGAACACTGGAGGTTCAGTCAAGGATACTGCCTTAAATAGTCCACCCAGAAAAGGACAAGGCTTTCTTAGGGCAGCCCCTTCAGAATTCCAATTGCAGTAACAATTTTTAATAAGTAAATATCAAATATAGTGATTTTACTGTAGTTTTGTTTTACAACAGATTATCGGAATGTTCTGAGCTCAAAGTCAGCCCTCCTAACTATGAAAAACTCAGTGATACAAAAATATGTAGCTGAGAGTAGACCTTGCTTAATATTGTTGTTTTCCTATGCTAGGTTATGTTTTTTTCTATTCATGGCAATAGGTCACATACATGGAAAAAGAAAAGCATGATCAGATGCTAAGATTTAAAGGAAATTGTGGTCGTTATTTGTCAACTTTTACAGTATGATGAGGTTTACTTCTTGCAAAATCCCTGCTATCTGACCTCCTCTTGGCTACGTTAATATTGGCCTAAAGAGCACAGGACGTTATCTTTCAAGGTAGGAATAAAATTCAATATTTACTCATAAATGCATTTGTATTCATTCTTGTTCAGATGTGAGGAAAATGGGGAGGAGTGAGGTTGCAGTGCAAGTTGCAGAACAAGAAAGCATGGAAGCTGCTCTAGATGTGGGCCCTTTCTCATTAAATATGTTCCATCTTGTCCAGGAGGCCACAGGGGCTGGGTTGAACATTCACATGTGCTCAGGACACAGGAGCATTTCTGCAGGAGAGCAGCAACCTGGAAGTTTTCAAGATGCAATTGGATAGGGTGTTAGATATTCTCATCTCGGCTCCCTTTCCCAAGGAAGGTTGGACCAGACGAAGTTCTGAGGTCCCTTCCAGCCCAGACTGATCTATGATTCTATGATTCATCAAGGACAGTCTACTGCTCTTTGTTGTCCTGCCTGATGTTACAAGTAAAAGCACCTCAATTTTAGAAGTTTCTGACAGCTGGTTAGAGGTGACTGATGTGAGTGAGCTTGGGCAAACCCTTCTGTTGCCAGGGAATTCAGGTAGGTTGGGGTTAAGATAGGTATGTGCTGGCAGGCTGCAAAGGGCTGACACCTCTCTTTCACCCCTCAAGTGTGGCGTTTCATTTTGGCCCTCTGGCTGCCATTGGGCTTTCGTGCTTTGGGTCAAATTTGGAGGGGAAAACCAACATGCCTGATCTTGGGCATCTCTGTTTTCAGGTAAAATGATTGTCTACTACCCCATCTTCTGGCTCAGATACTTCATCCTAGCTTGCTCTTAGTTCTCACACACATTTTTCCTGCTGTGCATCTCTTACAGCTGACACAGCAAATATTCAGCCTTTCTCTTGATCATTACTGTTCACACATCTCAAAACCTTTCAGCTGCCACAAAAGCTTTACAGAAGTTCCAGCCTCTCCCAAAATGCCATATGTGTGGGTGCAAACCCCCCCCCATCTATTAATTAACATTTGCAGGCACAGACCAATTTCTACTCATGTAGGTAAAAAGAGTAGAATTCTAATGCCAAAAGTAGAAACAATTCTGTGGGTAATTTGTCACAACCCTTTTGCAAATGCAGCTCTCACTGTGTTTTATGTTGATCTCAACGAAGGGTTAACAGAGGCTGTGCACAGCCAGTCCCCTTACTGCTAAAGAAACATTAATTATAGAGAGCCCTAAGAATTCAGAGCAGCTAAAAAGCCTGAGTAGTATTTAAAACCAAGACAGTCAAATAACCGGTTGGATCTGATCTCTAATAAATTACTACGTTCTGTTGATAAAATTCAGCAAGAATGTGACAGTCAGATGGGAAGGTTGGCAGCTAAAGTTTTAAAAATAAATAGTCATAAATTGCAGGAAATTACAGCAAGCAGCTCCTTGGAGTTCTTTTTCTCCATGTGTTGTGTGTCTGAGAAAGCAGGCAGCCTGCTGGCAAGATTTTGACCTTTTGTGTGCGAAATAAAATATGCAGGTGCACTAGTGTGAGCACACACCGGGGGACAGTGACTTTGAGCTGTGGGTCAGTGCACTGCAGGTCCCTCAGGGCTGCCAGGGGAGCTCCAGATTAACCCCAGTAAACTTGAAATGAACGCAGTGAGAGGCTCTGCCGTAAAGGATTGCAGAATAGGTGTGCTTCCCATATATATTCTTGTATTAAAAAATCTGTAAATCAGCTCCTGGAAGACTAGTTTTAGATCGTCTTGTTGATATCTGATGTGATTCTCATATTCCCCTATTCATTTTTCAGTGTTGAGTAACTCTTCTCGGGGCAGTTGAGTTTAGCCTGATTACATCGCAGCAACCGCGATCTAACTCCCAGCTCCCTGTGTGAAAGGAAACGGACCTGCACGGTATGGAAATCTTCTTTTTGGTGTACTTATTTGAAGGAAACCAGGCAAAATTTATATTGAGATATTTGAAGCTCCTTTTCCCGCAGTATCTGAGCAGCTTGTAAGCTTTTCTATACTTTTCATCACAAAAATCCTCTATGAAATTGGGGAAGCATTGCTGCTTTTCCGTGTGTGTGGTTTTGGAGCTGATGCAGGGGACGACCGACTTACCGTCTAGAGAACTTTATGGTATTTTCCAAGAGGTACAGAAATTTGATCAGGGAACAAAAAAGGCATCGCTGAACTGTAGCAAGGTCTTGTATTTGGGGTTTGTTCTGGCTTTCTGAAAAATTAAGGAGTGACACCTTTTAGTGTCCACTTTTCTTTTCCACCTTTCTCTTGGGAGTCTTTTTATGCTCGCAAATCTGTCTGAGGATGTGTGGGGTTGTATTGCCACTTCTAAAACCATAAAGTAAATATGAATGAGAAGTGACCAATTTTAAATATTACAAAGGTTCTGTAGATAGAAAGGTGACAGGAACATCAACACTGCAGTGGCTGGAGAAACACGTACTCTCACTTTTCCCTCTGCAACAGAAGTGGCCGGAGTCCTGGGTCTCTGGAGAAAAGGAGTTGCTCCACTCAGATATTCAGTGTTTATCAGATCAATACTCGAATAAACAAAACTGAAGAGCTCCAGTCATTCAGTTCTCAGAGTTAATGCTGTTGTTACTACTCCAGCGTTTGTCAGTTGTTGAGGCATGAAACATCACTGGTTTCTACTGTAAAAAACCACCTCATACTGCTCTGAACAATTCTGTCTTCATCGATCGTAGAGGAACACGTAAGGAACTCAGAGAATTATGAATCCAAAGTTTTAGTAACTGATAAACCAAATATAGAACTGATTTTTAGCTTCCATACTCTTATCAAAATATTGTTTTAAAAAACTAAAGGATTTGGTTTTGGAAGCTTAAATAACCTACCTAGAGAAATTTGTATACTTTTCTAGGTTTAACAGCCAAAACCAGTTCTAACTGTTATCTGCTGGTGGCACCATTACACTAGAAGAACTTAATATCCTTGTCTTAAACAGAAGAAATGCCACACATTACACTTTTCAATCTGATTTAATGGACACAAACACTTCTAATTAAATTAATAATGGATTCTGTTTCTTACAATTACTGAAGTCTTCCTCTTTTACTCAAAAATGGAAGAATCACATAACACTTGAATCCATTGTGAATGTCCTTACCCATGGCATATGACCTTCTTTGTGATAAGATTAAATGAGAGAGAAAACTATGCAGTTTATAAATCCGAGTAATTTTCTTTTACCCACAATTTTAGTATATATAAATGCATCCCATGTTGCTCCCTCCTCATCATGATTGATGTTGCTTTATATCTGGGCAGAAGTAATTTGTGCAAGACATATTGCTTGTAGGACAGTGCCTAAAAATATTGCGAAAGGTCATTGCACATCAGACAGAAGGCAGAGCTTGTTCCAACCACTCACTCTGAGAGCTACAGATCTTTGTTAATATTAATTGTGTATTTTAAACAGTGCATATTTTAAAAATACACTGCACAAACACGCAGCAATGAACACTCGTAAGCCTTGGGACTGGATAATGGAGGTCAGTCCTTCAGTGATGATTTTAGGCATAAATATTTGCCCTTCTCATTAACTTCAAGGTTTGCCAATTAGAGCCACATCGCGCACACGCTTCCAGGAGAGCAGGGTATATTTCCACGCTCACCGTATCCGAAAATACAAGTGAAATAAAAACAGTGACAAAGATGTATGAAGTACCAAGAAGATTCAGAGCTAATAATTTGCGCAAACATTCTCCATGACTGTGCTTATAATAGGAACTATGTACACAGAACATGGGAAAGCTCTGCTGGGAGATTCCCTCTGTGCTTAGAAGAAGCTGAGCTGATGTGAGAGGTACAACTGGGAAAGGCTGAAGTGAAATTGAAAATTAGCTCCCAAAATGTAATGCGCACATACAGTCGTCTGTTCCGACATCCCTCCTCGCGATCCCAGAAAAAAGCAAGAGACACCATTCTCTTTTCAGGTGAACATTGTCTAGAATTGGGGTTTTACTATCCCCCCCCCATTCTGTTGTGTTATATGTGTCCAGAGGAAATGCTGCAATATTTGCAAGACTATGTCAATATTATATAAAGAAACCCTAACACCCGGGCACCACTCCTGTCAGGCCATCTCACTCTAGCATGCTTGGTTTGTTTCGTAATTTATCCTTAATAAGAAAATGTTAAAAATATGTAATCCTGGCTTTGCAATTAAGGCAGTGAAGCTGTTCATGTACTTCATTATTTATAACGTGACAGAGTGCTGCACTGCAATTTACAGCCCAAATTTATGTTGCTATAGTGTTGCTTTTTTTTTGAAAACTGGTGCATAAATGTATTTACAACGGTAATTATTCACAAGGATTTTGAAAAAAGAAATGAAGTGTGGTGAAAGGAGACAGTGTTAGAAGCCTAGAACGTGACACTGTGTAAGTAAAGTAATTTCAGAAATTCTCTAAGTGTTAAGCTTATTAGGATAAATATTAATTCTCTTTTGGAAGAAAGATTGCAGTAAGACAGATGAGGTGGTTGCCAAGAAAATGGTTTGAAAGGAAGTAACGTGCACATGTTGACATTTCCTGCTTTTACATCAGTTTTTGTTAAAATACCTTATGAAATAGCCTTGAGTAGAATGAATAATTGTGCTTATTAGTGTGGCATTAAGACAAACATTTCCAGCACCTCAGAAAAGCTGTCTTGCACTGTACCTCTGTTGTATTTGACCGGCCCGTTTCATCTCTGCCCAATGTATGCTTTTATTTTGGTTTTGAGAAAGAAAGATATCATGACTTGGACAAAAATTAAGCAGCAACTTTTACTTTTGTGTGCAACCTTTTCCACTGAGCGAGGTTAAACGTGGGTAGGACTTTATCCACCTTCCCATGGCTACCAACTTGAAGTGGGAAGTCTGGGGCCCTGCCTGCCCGGCGCACAGGTTTCATCTCTCTCTCCCTCTGAGCGTAATTACAATTTATGGGCTCATTCCCACTCTGCCTACCTGAGAATCAGACCCACGAAGCAGGTTTGGGAGGGGAGAACATTGGTAGGTTGAAGGCCAAGGGAGATCTTCCTCCCTGGTCCCTCCCAGTACGGATTTGTGCAGTCCCTGCCCTGCATGCCGGCTGTCTTCCACCTCTCTGCCCCCAAGAGACCCCCAGATTTTCCCTGCGAGAATCCCAGTTTCCTCCCTGAGCGTGGCCCCACAAGCATCCTGTGACAAGGTTCTGCTGTCTTCTTTTCAGATCACATTTGAACATATGTTTTATAGGGAGATGCTGATGGGCAGCAACATCTGCTGCTCCCAGCCAGCTCATACACCCTTGTTTGGATTGTAATTACTTCGTCGGCTGTGATCTGTGTCCTGTGTTTGCCCACTATCTGTTTCTGTCAGGTCTTCATCTTCTACAAACTACTCATTATGTAGTGATAATAATTAAATCTCCCCTCCACCAGGCAGGTCTGAGCAGCACAAGAAGGGCCCTTCTTGTCAGTGCAGCTGCCAAAGAAGATGTAGATTGTAATGATGCCTTAATCACCTGCCTGCCACACAATGGCTGGGACCACCTATTTGTTTCAAACAAGCTATTTTAGCAGCTGTCAGATGTTAATGGCTTTCAGCTGCTGACAACCTGTGCCCTATGCAAACCAGTTGACATATCATGGAAATGTGCATAAATATTCATGTGGGACTAACAAAACCAAAAGGGCAAGTATGGTTATCAGACCCTTTGCATGAATATATTGTAGCTGGCATGGTTGTGTTGGTTTTAGTGTGATGAATGCAGGGCAAATGGTTTGAAGTAATGTTGTCCTTTTTATCTTTGTCAGAAAAAAATCCACTGAAGATGGTGAGATTGCTGGGGTGCATGTGTAAGAGCAGGATTTGTGCCCCTGCGTGACATAGGCAGTTCTAGGTTGGCATTGCTGTCAGTCCAGGGTGATGCACTGAACCTTGTTATTGAGAGGAAAGAGTTGCTGTATTTGATCATTCTGTTTGCATTTCTCTTCTGAACCTGTGTTTGAAGAATTGAAAGTTTCTCACCACATCTGTGTTAGGTGCTTAAGGAACACCAGAACACAGTGCTCAAGTGCAGTGTTTTAGTTTCTAAATTAATTAACTAATTACAACAACAGAAAAGTATCTGATTGGGTCAAGACTTGATAATTTCCCACTATTTTAGCACCCTGAATCTCAAAGCTTTGACATCAGAATTGAAACGTTGTGAGTCAGTCACTTCAAACAGACTGTTTTACAAGTGATGTGTCTGCATGGGATTACTTTAAAAATATTTTGTTTGTAAAGTGCTTTTACTTTCCACAGCAGATTCCAGGTAGCTGTGCTGAGAGGGAATGTTCGGGCTAAAGTACACAATGGGGATGATGAAGATTCTGGAACAACAGAGTCAATGGAAAAGAGTGATGGTCCTCTTGAAGTTCTTCCTTGGTAGGTACCTACAAGCTACATTAGAAGCCAGTGATGCACATTTGCTCTGTTTCTCTCCCATATCAATAATTTCCAGTAACATTCAAAATCTGTCAAGTGTTTTTAATCAGTTCTCTGTAAAAGTCATCAATTTGGGGGAAACTGGTAAAGCTGTGTTTATACATCCCTTACATCTTTTACCTCTACTGCCTAGAGAGAAGCTTACCATTAAAATTCACTAAAAAGTTGCTGTCTTTAGGATTACATAAAAAGGTGTGGAGCTGGACAGAGATTAAAGGATCAATCCTGCAGGCTGTTGGAATGCAACTGATTTTACTTGGGAAAGCTTCAGTGGGAAAAAATCACACTCTGGTTTGACTGGGATGTGATTCTCATTTGTAGTGACCCTGCTATCCACTGCTAGATATGGGTGGGCTCCAGTCCTGAGTGGGACTGACCACATCAGAAATGTTTCTTGGATGTGTGCAGATAAAACAGACTCTATAAAGCCATCCAGTTGATTATCTTCATTTAAATCTGAAAATAATTATAAATTGTTGCTGGTACCTTGATTCTCTTGCATAATTATCCTTACAGCCTGTGTACGTGTATTTTCATGGTGAAGAAATCTTGTGAGAATGAAGATAATTCGGTGTTTCAGATAAAGAGGGACATTTTCGTTAGAAATTTTTGTCACAGTAGTTAAACAGAAGCATTCAGATATTCTGTAACTTGGTGTAAATAAATTTATTAAAAGGTACAGATGTTGTTCATGAACCATCAAAGAGTTTTCCACGGCCACTGTGTTTTATTAAAATGAAGAGAAAAGGAAAAGAAAAACCCAGAGCCATGTACTAACCCTTTCCTTTGTTGCTTAAAGGAAATTTCAGTATAAAGTAGCAATTTCCATATCATTTGAATAGCAGTTGCAACCCATTGATGTTTAAAGTATAACGTGCAACTACTATAATCAGCAAAACAAATGCAAATGTCTTGTCTGTGTTTAAATGTAGCTCCCTACTTAGTGTGAGTCAGAGTGGAAAACCTGATCAGATAATTAAAACCACAGGAGCTGTTCTTTTATTTCTTTCGGAGAAATAGTTGGTTCAAAAGCAAGCGGGAGCGAACTTGGCAGGAACAGCAGCAGGAGTGGGGGTCCCTGCAGCATCGCAGCCAGCCCTCCCTTCGCTGCTTTGGAGGTGGGAAAGGGGTGCGTGTCCTCCCCACTGCACTGGGGACAGGAATGGCCTTTTCGCTCTCTTTATGCCCAGTGGCACCCAGTGCAAGTCTCTGCAACAACACAAATAAATGGCATTTAGCATTTAGATCCCAGAGCAGTGGCTTTGTTTGTGCAGGGTACAGGGTAGCAGGTCGGGTAACATCTCGGTGAACTCCAAGCTCTGCCTTCCCAGGAGCTGGGTGGCTGGAACCGTCCCTCAGAGGGCTTTTTAACTGTGGAAAGAAACTGTAACGGCATGAAGAAAGAGTTTACTTTATCCTTCGCGTTTCCAGTTTGAACTATGAACACATCGATGGTGCTTTCTCGGCTTGAGCTGCTGGCGTAACATCTGGAGCCAGCCGGGGATTTCCGACAGATGAGTTCTGAGTGAAACTGCCCTTCTTGGAAAAGGGAAAACTCAGGAAAAGATGTGGGGTTTGATCAAATTAAAATGAAACTTCTTTTAGCTAAATGAAATTGATGACAGCTTGGCTATCCACTTGTGTGGAAGGATTGGTCCATTTCTGTAAGGTGTCTGCTGGTAAAATCCCTCATGTGTCTCTCTCTGGGCGGCTGAGCTTGTCCCAAGCAAGGGAGTGGGGGTGACAAAGCCTCCCACCTTCCCTTCAGCTCCTGCTGCCAGGATGCCAGGTGGAACGGGCTGCGAAGGTGGGGGGGGGGGAGGGGGCAGGAGCTTCCCCATCTCTTATGAAGTACCTTATAATTTCTTTTCCTGGATGGAGAAAGAACATGAAACGGATGAGACCTCCCAGGCAGGTTGCTGAGAGGATGAGAAACCCTGCTTTGCTTCTCCTAAAATACTAAAGGTGACATTTTTTTTTATTAGTGTTTTTTCTAATCAGGAGACATCTTACAGAAAAGTATTTCCATCTGGTGGTCAGCTGGGGTAATAAAGCACTCCTGACAGACCTTTTTAATAACAAAACAAAGTGCTTTCAGTAAGAAATAACGCAAACCTGTCGTAGTTTCTTGGGGAGATAAATATTGAAGACCTCACCAAGTCAGTTTGCATTTGTGCTTGGGCATGTCCACCTGTTGGGAGGTAGAAAAGTTTCAGGATTAGCACCATTCAGAAAGGCATATTTGGAACAAACTAGAATTGGAAAAGATGTGACATAAAGTATTCATGACAGAATATTAAATTTTGACAGATTGTACGGTCTGTTGGCTTCAGGAGCCGCGCACAGGAGCCCAGACTCAGAATTCTTTGTAGCCTTAGTGGAAAAGAGGCAATTGCTCCTGAACTTCTGGGAAAACTTCTATTCATATCCAAATATTGTTGCTTGGATTGTTTTCTATTCCAGGATGACTCTTAGGCTGGGTACAACGTCATCATAACTTCATGCAGATATTTGTTCTTCAGGACGAATTTCGAAACTCATGCTCTAATCTCGAAATAGCAAAATGCTGCAGGGTTAAGTGCTGGAGTTCACTGGAAAATCTGCTCACTTCAGTGGGAAAGATTTTTTTTAACGTATTAAAACCAGAACAGATTTGGAAAGGTCATTTTAAATATTAAAAACTGTAAGTGAAGGGCAGAGCTGTGTGTGTTGGAGAAGTTTAGAGCTGCCAGCACTCAGGATCTAGTTTAGGCTGTATCTCCAGTGCCCTTTAAATGACTTCTATTGTACAAGCTTACAAAAACAGGTGAGGCAGTTAAAAAGGAATAATTTCCTTCTATTGTTATTATTGCATTATTTAATTATTATCTTATTTGTTGTACATTGTGATGCCACCATTTATTGCACTGGAGATATTCTCACTTCAGTGAGAGCAAGACCAGCCCTGAATATTTATAAGGAGAGTTAAATAAGATCTCAGATGAAATTCTTATAGACACATGTAAGAACTATATAAGTTTAATTTTATTTTGAGGGCTTGTAACTAAAGGAGATGTTTGGTGTGTTCCTTAGAGGGTGCCAAAAAGCTTATTTTCAGAAGTGTCTGAGTCTCAGGAAAGGCAGTGGCTGCTATATTTATTCTGAATTCTATGTAACTGCTTCCAAAATCAAGCTATGTTTTTTTTGCAGGAGTAATAAGATAAAAATAAAGCATTTATGTGAAGAATCAGGACCCATAGATGACTTATATGGCACAGTAATATAGATTTTAAAAGAACAGTTCAACAAAATCATCTGAGATTGTGCTGAAATTTTACTGTAAGGAAAGTAGAAACTAAGAAAAAATTGTGAACTGCAGTATTTATAAATAGTTGCCAGAAAAACTTCCTTCCAAAGTTTGCTCGTGGGTCTTGTTCTATTGGTAACTGCAGTCAGTGGGAGGTTTTTGCCATTTTCTCTGCTGAAACAGGATCCAATTTTTTTTTTTCTTCTTATGTGGAAATATAAATCTTGGACCTTAATCACAAGAATGCTTAAGGAGGAAAATACTTTGTCTTTTTACTAAAAAAAGTCATCAGAACAACTGGTTAGTTAAAACCATTAAGAAATACTTGAGAAAAAGCTTCCTTAAATAAAACAAACCTCTCAATTTGCTTTTAGACCTTCCTGGAGAGTGCTGTGTTTATCCCATTTATTTTAAGTGTGAGAACTTTATGTCAGATCAAACCATGAGCAACTCTCCGGGGCGCAAACGGCACCCGGCACGGCTCGGGGCTGCTGCGACAAAATACACTTTCTACACTGCTGCCACAGGAAGCGAGCGATGAGGAGAAATCAGCCAGAGAGAGGAGCAAGGCAGATCACTTGGCAATGAAGGGAGCAGCTGAGCCCTCCCAGGGCGGCTGTTGAGGAGCCGCCGGGGGAAGGCAGGACGGGCTCAGTGGGAGATTATGTGTGATAGGAATCATCCACCCAGTGAGCCAGGCTGCTGCAGTCCCTGGGGTCCCTCTCTGGTTTTGGACTATGCTGTGAATTGCAATATGTACACGGATGGGCATTTCTTCTTTCAGAGTTTTAGAATTTCATGCATGGTCCCATGTACGGGAAAGCCAATCTGAGGGCCTTTCCCGAAGACACTGATTTGGTTGAGGGTTGAACAACTTTTTTCTCCAGTTTTCTGGATTGCTTCCCTTCTCTATTTTGAACTACTGAGTAATTTCATCCTTTGAAAAACTTTTCTTCATCTAGCTGATACTTTGGGCCAATAATGCTACTCAGCGCGCTGTGTTCACATTGGTGAAGAAGTGTTTTACTTGTCTGAAGTAACATTTGCCAACTTGTGTTGGCAAATGTCCACTTGCTTCTACGCAGGGGACGTTTGTGCATACGCTTGTGTTCTAATTTCAAAAAGTTTGCCCTGCACAAGTAACTACAATGCCTGTGTAAGCTTTAATGTATCCTGCAGTCCTGACAGCAGTGGGTGAGCACCATCCTCCCAGCTTCTGCCGTTTTCAGCCTTGGAGAGCACTCCGGTGTAAGTTTTTGTTCCCACATCCTCAGCTCTTCAAACTGTGATGAGGGAAATAAATCTGGGTGCATTAGAGAGAGCTGGCTGACCAAATGGCCTGTTGGTTTTTTCCCTTTGATTACCAGTTGCTAAGAAATGTCTGAAGGAAGCTGTCGAGCACACTTTCATGGTGTTAGGTTTCCATATAAGTGTCTGCCAGGCTCATGAAAGCAAGAAAGAGGTGGCTGCTCCCAAGGTCAGGAAGAGCAGGAAGGTGTCCCAAGTGGATACTAGCAGTGACTTTCTTGTGACATGGGCTCTCCTGGGCATGGTCTGTGCCAGGACACGTGATGGAGAGTTTCTTTCACCTTGGAAGTGGTTCTCCTGGCTGCTCTGCTTGGATTTGGGAAGTCCTGTGTTTTGCAATCCCACGTGCAGGGTGGAAGTCGCTTGGTTTTAAGTGATGAAGTACATAGTTCCTCAGAGCAGGGGTTTTGCCTGCCTAAAATTTCAGTTGATTCTATGGCCCAAATATGGTGCAGTTTTGTCATTGATTTTATTTTTCCTGCAGTTCCTAAGCCGTGGGCGAGTGCTGTGACACCAGGCTGCCAGCTTTCAACAGAAATACTGGTTAATTACTAGTTTATTAGCTTGTGGCCTTAGGCAAACCTGAAATCATTAACAGCCCATTTGTTGGGCTAATGACTCTTTTCTACTAGATGTATAATTTAATATATGGTAACTTTCATGCTTAATTATGCTCTTCAAAGCTTCTTTTGAAGGAATTTATTTTTCTGCCCGCATGTATATAAAAGAGTTGGGAGCTGGCTGGCTTTGTTTGCATGCTGCTCTCTTAAACCCTAGATAGTTTATTTAAGAAGATTTAAATTTAGATATACGTATTTCCTCCTTTGCTTGTTCTTTCAATATTTTTATCTTTGACTGCTTGAAAAATAAATAATGATAAATTATCAACGTGTTTAAAATGGCACCGTTTTATGCCCCATTGTAGCTTGCTACATTGTTTTGGACAAGACGTAAACCCCAAATCCTGATCAACAGGGCCATTGTGCCAGCAATTTCCAAATGAATGTAAGTCTTGCACTCAGTGTCCTGGCTGTGTTCCAGCCTGGTTCCCATTTTACTCAACAGCAAGTCCCACTTGTGTTCTTGCTAACCTCAGTGGGAACAGAGATGGATCATTGTAGAGTGCTGCTAATCCCACGTGCCATTTGCATGCAGCACTTGTAAAGCATTCTGGGATCAGTTTGGATGAAAGAGGCTACGCCTGTAAGATCTTTTTCACTGGCATCCCAAATCTGGTACTGTATCAATGAAGGAGGGTTATGATTTTGTCAATCGGGATCATTTTTTTGAGCTAGGCAGCTGATTGAGAAGGACGATAAAAATGATTTTGATTTTCTTTCTCTGAGCTCTAGTGTCCTCTTCATGGAGATTAAAAATTTCCTGGTGCTGTTTTCAGCTCCACAGAGCAAGCAAAAGATAATCTGCTTGGATATACTCACACTATTGCAATCCACTAATAGGATCGCCATACAGTTTTGACTTAACAAGCACCAGGAAAGGATAATCCTGTTTATTCAGTCATCCAAAACACTGATGATCTGAGATAATCAGCGGGCTGAGAGCAGGAGAGGAGGAGGGATGTGTGAGGTTCTCTTTGCCCCAGTGGTTCATCTGGTCAGATGCTTAGGCACTGCGGAATGGCTTGATCTCATTACTGCTGCCCTGACAGAGCATGTGAGAGAACTGACAACCTACTCGCAACAGAAACCAACCTGATAAAATAATAGCACTTGGCAGAGTCTGATCCAGATGTTGCGCTCAACAATTTCAAATTGTTCCTTTTTCTGATTGATTTACTATAGAAAGACTCAGAGAAGTGTCCGAGAGGCCACTTTAGGTACTTTGTACAAAATACGTTGGCTACCAAGCAGCAGTGGTTGCATGGTAAGGGCTCATCCCCCCGTACTCACCTGTATGTGGAACGTTAAATAAAGCATCTTCTACTTGGATGAAAATTTGGTAAAAGTACAACTAATGCTATTTTTGCTAGATATGAGACACTACTTTTTCATAGGACATTAAATGTTTGTATGCATCACTAGAACTCTGTGAAGGTAGGAACACGTTCTGCAAATCTCTTTCCAAAAAGGATTTAACCTGTAAGACACCATCCCTAGTGATCTGGAGACATGCCTTGAAACTGGCGTGTACAGAATCTCTTGAGAGGGTGTGTTAGTGAGCTTTCAAAGGAATTTTTTCCTGGTTTTATGATCATTACAACTTTCAGAGTTCATATTAAATCCTAATCAGTTGCCCGTTAATTTGTTGGCTCGAGTTTCTGTGAAAGGCCCTATCTATATTCAACATTATTTTATCTCAGTCAATGTGTGGATTTAGCACACAATACTTTCCTATTGAAGATATTTTGGTATTTGTAATATTAACTTCTGCAGCTGACATGAGACAACTTCAAATAGTGGTGTTGATTTGTAAGCCTTATTTTATGATTTCTGAGCTGTCATAGGCCAGGTGACAGGTTTCTAGTTTGGGAAGCCAGTAGCAATGGCTGAGCCACTGCTCAGGAGTCTTTATAGCTAAGGCACTGTAGGCAGGTGCAGCTCCTCACCATGGTGACAGCTGCAAATATTGAACACACAAAGTGATTCATGGAACCCAATATAATGCTTACTTTAATTAATATTTTACAAGATACTAACTTTATTTAACTTTCCAAATGTGAGTGGATAAGGGGAGATGATCCAAAGGATAAAATGTTGCTATGTAAAATTTATAGGCACTCGTGTTCATGTGCTTGATTTTAAAATACAATTTTTAAACAAAATTATTTTTTCTTCTCGCTATGCTGGCAGGTTCAGTGCCTTGCAAGTAGCTCCTGTGGGGTTTGTGTGTGTGTGTGTGTGTGTGTGTGTGTGTGTTTTGAATGATGAGCTCTGAAGAGTGGCGTTCTTGCTCGCTTGTCTTCCTCCCTTCTTTTGCATTCAAACGCAGGCAGTACTGCAGGGCTGTGCTCTTCCTGAAAGTGCTTTGGGATACCTGGTGCAGAAAGTGCCCGTGCCGTGACACAGCATCAGCCTCTATCTGCTGTAGACAGGCACTGATATAAGCCACCTATCGAACCTTCAGACTTCACATTTAGCCGTTTTGCCCTGAAGAAATTAGGAGTTTGGGGCAAGTAACATCAGATTCTTTACTAGAGTTGGCAGGAAATAAAGCAGTACGATGGTTGCAGACCTTGTGGTCTCTATGGATCTCTTCTAAAGAAACAGCAAGCATTAATCAAGATTAACAAGCCTTCTGGTATTGGCTGTAACTGGGTTTGCAAAAACGTGAAAAATCTGGTAGGGTTTGCAAACTGGAAGTGACTGATGTTGTTCAATGGGTTGAAGCAGTTTTGCTAGGTGTTAGAACTTCTTAAATCAGCCCCCAGGGAGCAGTAAAGCGGCACAGGCGTAATTTGGTTTCATAAGTCACTGCAGGGACAGAGCAGGTTTCGCCTCTGCTCAGCCTCTGCCAGTTGTGTGCCCTGCCTGGCTGCAGTTCAGCCCCATCCTTGGGAGGCTCAGGACGGCCCATCCTGCTGCAGAGGCCACTGGGGAGGCAGCTGTCCCTGATCTTTCTTCTACCCAGCAGGGCCATGTGGCCAGCGTGCACTGAGGACTGCGCACCCAGTGATGCCCATTCATCGGCTGAGCGATGCCAAGCTTCCCTCCACCATGCCTACCCAAAGCTGCTGCTGACACATAAAGCTGCTTTTGTGGCACTAGAATCAGCCTCTGGCTGGAGACGAGCTAGCTGAAGCTGATGCTGGGTAGGTAATGCTGAGGACCTTGATCTACGAAGGCTATACTTGTAGGAGTTCCTCCTTTTTAATGCTCCAGTGCTTGCTTCTTTCCAAATGCCACGGGAAATCCAAACAACCAAGTCAGCAAAATGTTCCCATAGGAAATGACAAGACTGTACTACTGAAGCGAACTGCTGTGATGAGTTAATTCCAAGCTTCCACACACCTTAACTGGAATTCATTGCACTTAAGAATCGATCTACAGACCAGGAAAAAAGTTTCATCTGACAACGGATGCGACAACAAATCTACCTACGTGATGGTTACACCATCCTCAGAAGTGATCATATCCAGGTTCTTTCCTTTTGGTTATGTCCTAAGAGTCTGAGTTATGGTTTCCTATTCATAGCCATGACCTCTACAGCAATGACATGGTGAGCAACAAGGAGAAGGCTTATGAGTGCACAGCTTCACAATGTGGAAACCCCTGAAGAAAAACTTTCTCAATGCTTAAGTTCATGTATAAAATTCCCTTCTAGAACTAAGATTTCCTTCTGTAATTTTTCCAACTAACTGTGAACAAGCAAACATTATCAGATCTTTTAAACTCATGAGCATTCTTCTGCAAGCAAGGACAAAAAATGGCCCATCATTACTGCTGTTTGGCATATGACTCAAAGAAATGCCCATTAGTTCCCAACCATTTTATATAGAGTTGAGAGCACTGAAGACAGAGAGCACTTTCATTTGTCTGTGTTGAATCCTGCAGAGGTGGCAAACTAAAAATCCTGCATTAATAAAATAATAAATTCCTCTCAGTGTTAACATAAAATACCTTTGCAATGATGCAAAGATTTGGGTTCACTCCAATGTGGTTTTCCCTGTGTGGCTGGTTTGTGCATTTCTTTCAGCTTGTTCTTTGTGATGCACTTCCAGTTGGGGTCTTTCTTTCCAATTTAACATGTAACATGATGTTACGAATTCTGGCCTGGGACAGCTCGGTGAACTTGTTTATTTGTTTAGACAAAATCACTTTCCTTCCAAGTCTGTTTTAAATGGCACAGAAATGTTCTCCTTAGTCTGTTAGTTCCTTAGTCCTGCTTTTGCAGGAAGCATCTTCCACAGTCCAGAGATGGCTTTGGGAAGTTGTGAGGGAATGAGATAAAGGAGTGGAAGGTCAAGGGATAAGAACTTTTTCTAGATGGTTTGAAGGATTTGTTTTTCTTTGAAATGTGTACAACCAGAAGTAAACATGAGGCAGGAGCTAAAACCATGCGACATTCAAGGCTGGTCCAGCCCAATGTCAGGGAAAAACCTCTGGTGAGTTTTGTTTCTTCCCTTGTCCTCGTGGTTGGGAATTTGCCATGATTTAAAACCACCGATGCATTAACTGCCCCATTACACAAAGCAGAAAGCTAAGTACTGACCTCATCTGCTAGAACAAGTGTTTTAATGCTGGCTAAAGTTCAAATCAATCAAAAGGTCGAACTTGTTTAAGGCAGTGAGTGATAAGGGAGGGGATGGCTCGGGAAGCTCATTTCCAGCTGTTGGAACAGAGCCAGCCTGGCTGCAGGAAAAACTCCGGATAGCTCAAACCCTGGAAAACAGTGACAGCTCAGAAACAGAGGGCTGGGCCTCCCCGTGCTGGAGTCGGTGACCAGAAGGAATTCCCACCAAACAGAGGAAAACTGGACCCTGGTGAATAGGACTTCACAGGAGTCAAGTCATGGTTTCTTCAATTCAATGAGGTTTTCGGTCAGGGGGTGGTATGGACTGTTAGAGGAAAATGTGATTTAGAAACTCTAGATGTTGCATTGTATTGGCTGTTTTTCCAAGGATCTAATGGCTTTATTTAAAACAAACCAAAAAGACAAAAAAGAAGAGAAGAAGGAGTGAGGACTTCTTAGAGTATGTTCCTGTCATTTGAATTATGATGGAGGACATTGCCGGGGAGTTAGAAAGCCCATTAGCCTCCATGGCACATGGCCATGCTTTCATAAGCTTGCAAGGGATGGGGTTTTAATGTGTACTTTTTTTTGTCAAAGAAAGCTTTCTCTAAGGGCCAACTACAGAAAAAATCCCTGGCCTTTTTGGCAGAATTCCCTGTTATTTACACAGCCAGGATATTCTGTGCTCCAGCTTTTGTGTGTGACCCATGTTCTCAACACATCCAGGGCTAAATGAGGATCTTTTGACCCAGGCTTGAATCTGACTCTGTTTCTTGCATGGAAAAGATATAAATAATTCTATGGGTGGATGAGGAAAGATGTTACTTGGCATGAGGTGAGGTGGCCCAGACTGCTGGCTTGGTGTAGAAAGGAAGGATGGGTTGAGGACCAACCCACAGACCTGCTCTATCGCAACACTACTGTTGCTCATTAGATCCGGTGGGAACCGGGGAAGAACCCCGAGATCTGGACAGAGGCTCCAGCAGTTTGGGGCTGCTCTGGTGGCTGAACAACAACTCATTTGCATTGTCACACGTTACTCATATCTAACTGAAAGTAAATAATAACTGAAAGCACCATAGCTCCCTCCATGCTCAGTTCCGCAGAAGCACTAGCACAGAGTAGGCGACAGGCGTTTGTTGGCATTCTGGGCCTCTTTCTGTCCGTGACGCTTTCCTCAGCAGTGAGCAATACAGTGGACCCAGGTTTGCCAAGCTGGAGACCACTGCACAGTTGCTGCATCCCAAAAAACTTGGCAGTAAGAAATACAGGGAACCTCTTGGGAATGTGGGAGGCATCACAGACCTGGGAGTAGGGTGAAGACCAGGAAAAAGTTCCTTTCAGCCCAGCTCCAGAGGGCTCAGCCCAGGAGGGTGCTTGCACATCCCGTCCCTCCAGCCTCAGAGGTTAGGACTGCTCTGCATTTTACTCACTTTCAGTCTCACTTTTGGCAAAAACAACACCAGCAACAATGCTGCAAGAGAGAATGTTGGGAGGTTTTTTCTGAGCTCTGATTTGTGTAACCAGATGTGTCTGTGCTTTTTGTGAGCTGATTTGAATGCATGCAATGGACTTCTAGCTTTGGAAAATCATCGGTTACCAGATGTCTTTTAAATTGTGAACCTCTGCAGCCAGAGGTTAAAACTATGTCAAAACAGTCTCTGATAAGAATTCGTGTTACACTTAAAATATACAATGATTCCTTCCAGATCTTTCACTGAAAAATTTTCTCATGGAAATTTTATGGCTTACAAAAGATTTGTCACCCACCCATTCCGATAGTTTCAGTCCCCAATTTACTGGTAAATGTTTTTAATAGTTAACAGTTGCAGGGTCTACGTACCCCTGTCTGATAGATATTTCTTCTCTCTGACAGTAGGAAAAGGCCTGTTGTAAGTGGAAGAATCATGAGGGCTGTAAGCTGGTGGAAAGTACCCACCGGGGTACAGTCTGGGTCAAAATGCAGCTCTTCCCCAGGGGATGAAGGTGTTCTTAGGCAGAATTTTGTCCTCGGTCCAGTTTTGAGCTTGAGGTAGCCAGAGGAGTGGGAATACTTGCAGAGTTCATAAGATAAAGGAGGTTTGCGGGCTGCATGGGGCTGGAAAGGAGCTGAGCAGGTTAAAAGGATGATCAGGTTGGGCAGTGACTTTCCTTCTGAACCGAGGTCTCCAAGGTCTCATCCAGCCTCCGTGCTGGCTGCCAAAAGCTCATAATGAGTGGCTATTTTGGGATAAAACAACACTGAGCATTACTTCAGAGATCCTTGGAGAGAGACTTAATAAAATCAACTAATAAGGTTTGACGTGCTGAAGATTAGAAAGAGCCATTCCAAACATCTGCCCTGGCCTCAGAGGTGGGACACTCGATGGACACGTGTGTCCCAGGGCTGGGATGCCCTCTCCTGGAATGGCTGGTGGGACAAAGCCCACCACTGTGTGTTCCACAGACAGCTGACCTCTTTGCAAAGCCACCTCTGAACCGTGAGGGCAAACCAGCAGGGTAACCTGGCACCGGCTGTTGTCCTTAAAAGAAAAGAGAAGAAAAAAGCCAGCTCTGAGCTGTTTGTTCAGAGGCTGGGAGCAGCCAAGCTCTGTGCAGCAGGCAGCTGCGGGTGGTAACCAGCAGTTGTCCCCATGTGAATTCTCCTGTCCTGGACCAGAAAGCTTACGTGGTTTGTGCCAGGGGAGCGGGGGTCCCTGCTGATGGCCAGGCGAGCTCCGCTGAAACAGCAGAGCCACAGCGCTGCCCTCGCCACTTGTTACAGCCACAACTGTGAATTGCTTTGGGCTTTCAGCCTCTCGTTTTGTTTTGATGCTTTGTTGGTTTTTTTCCCCTTTTTTGTCATAGGACCAGCCCAGAATAGAATCACGAGATCAGTGTTTCTTACTTTCCAAATAACCTATACGACTGTTTTTAGTGCTGACGCTGTGTATGAAAGGCTGTGTCACCGCTGCGCTCATGTTTCCATGTGACACTGAAGCTTACTGTTTTTTCCCATTTCATAACTAATAAATGAAATGAGTTTGACAGCCTTGGTTTCAGCTTTAGCCTGTTGGTTCCCATGTCACAGATAGGCTCGGTTAGCAGCAAATTCTTGTCAGGAGAACAGAATTACAATTCAAGCTTGAAATGTGTTGGAGTCCAGTGCAAAGTTTTAAATTCTTGACCAAAGTTAGATAAAGCTGGCTGAAAGCGTGACGTTTGAAATACACTATCTATTTTATCTTTCCCGCTGACCAAAAATACCTAGAGTGGAAGCATGTGCCTTATTTGCATCCAAGCAGAGAACAGTTGAACTCCTCTAAAGAAAAGAGTAAATACAGAATTTTAAATATTCTGATTTTTTTAAATCTGTGCTCCCTGTCCCCATATGTGTATGTATTATCTATATATATACAAAAGAAATAAAAATGGTATGTAAGTATGTACATATCTAAAAAAAATAAAGAATGATTGGTTTTCAAGGTGTGGGAAAGCTATTTAACATGTAATAAGAAAAAATTGCTAGCTCTCCCACAGGAGTCATTAATAGCTCTGAGAAGCAGCCTGAGTGCAGTTGGAGCTTTGATATTATCACAGTTTTGCAAAGAGTATGTGCTGTACATCCTGCTGCTGATCCTGTGGTGGAAATGGGCTCCCCTTAACGCCTGGTGCCAAGACACAACTGTTTGTAGGAACCTGACACAACTGATTTCAGGTACAGCACGTGCAGCCTCGTGGGCTGGATATGGGCACATCCCAGCTTGGTAAGTCAAGGCCAGGCACTTTCTCTGACTTGTGCTGAGGTCCTCTTGCTTCCTCATGTAAAACAGCTGCTCCAAAGCTGTTCTTCTGCCCTCCTGGGTCGCTTTCAGGTCAGCTATTTATTCAAGCTTGATTTTTCTAGGCTTGTTGGGGACTGCTCCTCCCCTCCAGGCACACAGAAAGAGGATTTGTTTTTAGACAATGTTTTTGGTTATAGTTTCCAGCAGGATGAGCTATTTCACATCACAGCTTGGGTGAGGGAGGAACAGCATGTGAAATATAGCAGCTTCTCGAGTCGAATGAGGAGCAAGTGCCTGTGGAGCTGGGAGCCCTGAGCTCTCTGGCTGCAGCCCTGGGCTTCATCAGGGCGATGCTGTTTACTGAGCCCCCCCGGGCTGCTGTGGCTGGGCAGGAGCAAGAGTGCTGTGAAAACTGAATTCAGATGTACAGTCCCGATGCTGTTGGCCTCTTTGCTAATTTTCAGCAATCGGATCTTGTAGTTAAGAATTTTCTAAAAGCAAAATGGAAGATTTTAGGGGGTTTTGGAAAGGCTTTTTTATAACTATTTGCTATATTTACGTTTTAGATCTAACGGGACACTCCTCCTGACCCCCCTGACTCCTGGTATACATGCAGTGTTGAATTAAATGCATCTAACTCCCACATTCTGTCCAAGAACTGCTCGACCTTAGAAAAAAGATACACTTAAATGCAGTCATTTCAGCACAATAAAAATATTTCTTATTTCTAAGAACATGCTGATTGCTAGCAGACCTGTGGATTTTCAAGAAGGCTCTCAGACAAAGATTTCCTGACCAAGGCTCTCCCTGCTTCCCCCTTGATCCCATCATCCTCCCCAGACTGCACTCTGCTGCTGTCTCCTCTCCTGGTCATGCTGGAGTTAGAGAGATGTTCAATAAGCTAAAGCAGCAGAGGTATCCATTCTGGGAAGGGGCAAGCTGAAAGCGGGGACCATTCAGCCCAGCTCAGCAGCAATGGGGTTAATCTGACCTTGTCGTACATTTGGGTAGGAAATTGTCAGCTCAGAGCATATATTTATTGTTCCCCACAGATATTTGCAAGGACGTATGAGCCATCACTGCTGTTGCTTTGCCTTGCAATAGCACTATGACACTAAGCCTCCTGGGCTGGGCATTTCTCCAGTGCGGACCCAAAAGATGTCCCTATCCCATAGAAGTCTCAGACTCACAAGGTGATTACTTATCTTTGTCCTTTTATTTCCTTTTTGTTGTTGTTGTTTTGCATTACCCAGATAAAGTTTCTCCCAGACTCAAAATACAACCACAAATAAATGATTTCATGTAACCTCCTGAGACAGGGAGAACTGAGATAGATGTGTTGCCAGCAAGCACTGATGCAGCTGGGGTGCAGGGAGATTGGGAGATCTGGGAGGGTAACACAGATATCTGGAAAACTGCAGAATGGCTTTTCTGAAAGGACACATCTAAAGATATTCTAGAGATTATCCTCCAAAAGCTCAGTGGTCAAGGACTTAATGACTCTTAAATAGCAGTCAAATACCTGCTTATTATCAATCACCTATCGCCAGTGGAACTGCATTAATGAAAGTTTCTCCATAAAAGCTGCCTTATCATATGGAACTGCGATTCCCAGCCTAATGGGCTCCTGCAAGGCTTGAGCAAATGCTCTTTCAGAGAGGATGTGTCACTTTCCTGAATTAGGCTGAGTCAAATGGTCAGTCAGTGCTCTCCAGAAAGAAGCAATTTCTTTCACCTTTTGGTGTTAAAGGACTGCTTTATCCATGTGCCAGAAGGGATTCTGGCTCCCTTAGAAGAGTTCAGTGTCTGAGCAAACACACCTTGCTGGCCATTTGCAGTGAGCTGAAGGGCACCGCAGCAGCACAGGGCAAGGACACTGCACTCTGAGTGGACAGCAGAGGTGTCCACTGTACATCCACCTGCCATAACCCACACCTCCCTGGAGAAAATGGGTTGAAAATGATATTTGATGTTGTTGATTACAATTTTTCCAGCTTTATTACCTGGGGTTTTTTGAGCACTCTTTGGCTGCCTACTCCCCCTCCATCTGCCAGCCCTGTAATCCACCTCCTCTTATCTCGGCACTGTTCACTCCACCTCTTGCTCTTTTTTTGTTTTATTGCATAGCTAATCTCATCCTCCTGCTTTTCCTGACACTGCTCCCCTCTCCCCATCTGTGGAGATTAAATCACTGTTCCTTTTGTTTGACACCACTCAAAATTCCCTCATTTCACTCAGGCTTTGGGATGCTTCCAAGCACTTTTACTGTTGTTGCACACATCCGTTTTCCTGGCACAAAAAGGCCCGTCAGCATCTGATGGAAGCATTAGTGAGTCCTCATTTCCACCAGTTCTCAGAGTTGTCCTGAATCTGAAATGGAGCCGAACTCAGACTGAGATGCGCATCGCGACAGAGGCAGCTATGGTTACTACAGGAACACCAGTGGGATGTGTTAGGACCGCTCTGCAGTGGTGTCAGAGCATTGCACATGAATATTAGTTGAGAAAAATCTAGAACTAAGGCGTGGGCTAGAAAATCTCTATGCTACCAAAACATGAAGTTTTGGAGGTGGTTTCTCATAGTGTTAGGAGATATATCCGTGTGGCCAACCCAGCATCCCTATTTACAGCGTCAAGTGGCACGCTGGTACTCACGGCCTCAGATGTCTCTTGTTCTAATTACTGTTGAAAGCTGCTGAGGGGTTTAGGCTCAAAATTGAAACCAGCCTCCCTGTTCAAGGGTGCTTGATGCGTCCTGGTTTGGGGTCACAACTGCAGATACAGGTGGAGACGTTGGATTTCCAAGCCCCATGTTTCTGGCACACTCCCACCTTTTCACAGCTGAGAGCAGTGCTGGATTCTCCCCTACGTGTATTTCCTCCACCCGTGTGACAGTGCAAGTCCACTGACTTCAGTGCCGCTAATGTGGGCTCAGAACTGGAACCAGCAGAGCCTTTAACCACCTGGCAAACCCCAGACAATTGCAAAATGGCTTTCAGCTGAGGGACCAAGTCTATTCACAGGACTCCTTGCAGCTGCCAGGCTGCTTTTCTTCCCCTCTGTGAGCACCCAAGCGTGTTTGCTGCCAGCAGGTGGAGGAGAACAAGTCCTCAAGTCCTGATTCAAATAACCCCCCCTTTGACCACATGGGAGATTCTCCCCTGAGTGAGTACTGCTGCTGATTGGCCCTAGTTGCTGAATTTAGGTATTCATTTTTAATCTGTTGAGTTTTTATCTCTTGCCTTACTTCTCAACTTGCAATGCCAACCCTAATGCATTTGCTGTATCTCCCCTCACTACTTTTATCTACCGACATGTTTTACATAAGTTTAAAGAGTACAAGAGCTAGCAAAAAAAAAATATATCAGACAGCTTAAGATAAAAGCCAGCAGCATGATTTTAAAAATAGACTGGGCAGCCTTGCAAGAGGTGCTCAATAAGTGGGTGCACGGGAGGGGAACAGAGCAGACTGAAGAGACACTGTTTAAAACAGAAGGTAAATAAGTAGCAGAGGGAGCTGCAGTTCATTTTGTTCCCTTACGTGTTGCTCAGATAATGCAACATATCTTCAGGCAGACTGGTTCTAAAAATGGATGCAGCTCTTGGGTTTCACTGGGTGACACTCAGGCTGTGGTGCTTGTACAGAGGCTCCTGTGAAGCGTCCGTGGGAGCAGTGCGAGTGCATGCCAATAAAATGGCATTTAGTGTTTCAAAACAGCAGCAATACTCAGGTCTCAGCGCTGATACTTTATGAAGAAGACTTTTCCAGTGAAGAATGCATGCCTGATGTAGAGGGGGCTGCCTGTAAATCCCTGAGGTCAGGCAATGTTTTGTTTAAATTCTCTTTCCTGCTGTGGTTGACCTGTGAAAACAGAAATCGTCTGACAGTGACAGTGGCACTTAATTAGTAAGTCAGGTTTGAAGTGTCCTGTCCAATGAGTAATTTCACAGAGGCAGAGTTTAGGATTGCAGCTGGTTTAATATAACAAAACAATTGCCTTGAAAGCCTCCTTGGCATTTTAATGGTGTTTTCCTTTGGTCTAAATATACATGAGAAGTTGAGAGGATGTGTAAACCTGAGCAGAGGGTAAAAGAGACCAACTCAAACATCTTGTCCAATTCGACGCTGCTGCAAGACTGTGTGAGCCACTGGCTTCCCTAGGGCAGGGAAATTTTCTGTGGGATTAGACCTAGCAAACTAAGGGATAGATAGACAGTGTAACTCTTGAAATACCTGGGAAGTCAGGATAAACAAGCTACTCCTATCTAGAAGATAGCTTCTGGAATTCAAGGTAACATGAAGGACTCTGTGAAAAAGAGGATCTTGATGAGAATTTGTTCTTAGCTTCCCGTAAGAATCATACTGTGTCCCTGGGTGAGCTCAAGCCTGACACCAGCTGTTGTGCCTGATTTGGGTTTTTTTTAGTGTGGTATCAAGGTTCAGCTGGTTCAGAGTTGGAGGATCTGTGACCTCCCAAAAGTAGGAGGATTTGAATTCACAGCCTTTCTTTTAAGTAGATCAGTGGTCCCAGGAGAGTGAGCGGGACTGCTGAAATGTTTGAGTTCTTTGCTGGATTGATGCCTCTGGAAGTGTTTTGAGAGATTTGACAAACCTTTCTGTCTCTCGAAGGTACACATTGGTGTTAGCCCAGCCATGACTGCATGAGGCAGACTATTGTTCCTGGCACTGCTGGGAGAAGACATCTTTCTCAACCACAGGCAAAGAGCACTTTGAGGATCAAAGACAAAAGGTACTAACTGATATTGCTACTTATTATATGTCAAAAATTAATCTAGGTTAGGACTAGATTAGTGTCTTTCTTCAGGTGTTTTCACAGGTGCCCTGACTGCAGCACGATGGGTTACGTCCTGAGCCATGAGGTACCCACACTGGTCTCTCTCATTTCCACTAGCACGGTCAGGTGCAGACTCCCACTTACCCAGTGCTGGAAAAGGCATCACTGACACAAACTGGGAAATTCTCCTTGGGGTGCACAGCTTTTACAGGAGACAACCAGTGGGGGTGAGTGCTTATAGACCTGACCCCGTGCTTTGAGATGTGAATTCATATACAATATCTTCTGTGAAAGCAGCTATTCTTGCTCTTGCCAAACTGCTCCAAAGACCCACACAATGATGTTAATTGTAAGCCACAAGCTGGCTCTTATCTTTGAATTGTTTTTCTCTAACAATTTTAAGAAGAGCTCAGCATGTTCTCAGTAGGAGCTGATAGATGCTGAGCACTTCTGAAATCCTGCCAACTTCATTTAGGTTCCTAAATGGGAACTGAGTGCTTTTGAGCATATGATCCTAAGAGCACATTTTATAACACTGCAGCTCTGTCCATATAATTTCTTTCCTCTCTTGCTGTCCTCGGAATGCTCCCAGCAGTGGCAATATCACTAGGAGCACCAGGCTAGTCAAGGCTTGAGTGATGTCTCAGTTATTATGTCAGCTCAAGCAACACTGAACAGAATTAAATGACAGCAGTTAAAAGGCAAGTGCCTGTCTGCATCCTGTCTGCAGGAGGGTCCCCATCGTCACTACCAGCAGCACAGATACTATTGAGATGGCTGTAGTGGATTTTATACCTCTCTGTGTGTGTGTACGAAAACAAAAACCTAGTGCACACCTGCTTTCTTCTTCACAGTATTTCTTCCTGTGTTTCAGGCTATGTATAATGTATTTGACAATGCTGTGTCTCTCAATTTCAGGATTCAAATTTGCTCCTAAGTAGGTTCTTGGGACAGATATAATAAATATTTTTTAGTGCTTGTGAGGCAGAGGAGGAGGGAAGACAGGCCTTTATCTTAAGCTTTGCCAAATGAGTTAGTGCATGGAAGGCATCTGGTTTGGTCCTGCGAGGCTGACATCCTCTCCAGCAGACTTGGCAGTGAGTGGAACAACCACATGTCAGAAAATCTAGGGGGCCCACGCTCTGTGGACAAAAGTATAGCAAAGAATTCAAACATTAGCAATGACAGTGATGGAGGGCTGGCTGAAAGCGATTAGCATAGCGCTCTGGAATGTGGCGTTTCAATAGCTGCTCCAGAACCATCTGCAGCCCCATTGACTTCTGCAGTGTCAGGAAAGAGCCCTCGCACTCCAGGTTTGGGGTGAACGTGCAGCAACCACAGAGCTCCCTGCTCTGGCTGCTCCACTCCCCACGCTTGCTGACTGGGGTGTTTTCCTTCGCTGCAGGGAAATCTGATGCCCCAGTGACTCAAGTCCTCCTGCACTGCCAGAATCCCCCTTCACAATCTGCATCGGTGTTGGGCCATAGCCTTGCTGCTTGTTTACCCTGGGCCAAAGTACTAAAAGCCGTCTTTGGCTGCTGCCTGGTCGTTGTGAGCCGTGTGTTTGGGCACTGTGTAGGTGTGGGGTTTGGGTGTTTTGTTTCCACTGCTGCCTGGGTTTTGGTATCTTTGGGAATGCACCCAGCAGGACTGAGCATGTGGTCACATTCACTTGTTTCATTTCCTTTTCTTCTCTTTTTTTTGTATTTTGTGTGTGTGTCCCTTTGATTTCTAGGTAGATAAATCCAAGTGTGGGATCAATTAAAAACAGAACTGGGTAGAAGGCCTGGCTGGTGCAAACACATACATTTTTAGTTAAGGTGGGAAAATAAAGTACTCGTTCAAGCCCTCACGTAAGGCAGGGAATTCCCTAGCTTTTGTCTAAATATGGCATGCAAGAGCAGAGCACAGGCAATGCAATACTTCACTGAGTATTGTTTAAAAGGGTGCTTGGCACCAACCAGCAAGTAGGATTCTTGTAAAAACATGGCACAAGGAGTTGTTTGACAGATTCTGACATAGAAAAGTCTTTACAAGAGATGGAAAAAAAAAAAGAAAGAAAACAGAGAAACTGCAGAGTATATGCAGCCAAAAGCATATTCTCTGCCTAGGAAGGATGTAGAATAAAAAGCACTTAGCATTGAGTCAACCTCTGCATGCTGTCCCATCCTATTAGTGATCAATGGGACTCTGCTGGGTCCCATCCTATTAGTGATCAATGGCACTGAGTTAAAAACCCACTCCTAAATGATTCCATGTTGTCAGTCATTTATGAAAGGTGATGAAGAAGCAGTGAAAGCTGGGGAGAAGACTTCTATAGGCTGAACCTATTGACCAGAGTCTCTATCACGGACTTTCCTGGTTGAATGGACCCATGCTCTGCTGTCCTGATGTTGTGCAGGCAGTTCACCCTGCAGGTAGTGGCATTTCACTAGCAGATCTTTGGGTCCAACACTTGATACCAAGCAATTCCATGGTCTGGGTAAGCATCTCCCTTTTTGTGATGCTCACACTGAGTTGTGGCTTTGAAAACCTATTGCAGCAGTGATCAACAATTTGTTCTTGGAAGGCAACACATCTGCCACTGCCTTTGCCCCATCTGAAGACATTGTGAGTCCCTCAGAGCACAAAGGCCTTTACACACCTCAGTGGAAGCTTTCTCTCCAAAATTCCTACTCTGCTCTTGAAATATGGCCATTATGTGAGTGTGTTTTGAGGGAGGGAAAACTTATCTGGGATTTGGTCCACTTCTGAAGGTCTCAGATGAGGACACCTCACTCAGTAACTCTGACACCAGCTGCTCATCAGGCTGTGTAGCTCATACAGAGAAGGTCTCAGCTCAGCCTTCTCTGTGTCAAGTGAAGCCCCTTCCCTGAATTCATCTTGAATACAGGATCCACACTCGCTCACAGCTGGAGCTTCCTCACGCGAAAGATAAGACACTCTTCCCCAGGCTGGTTGATTGGATGGTGTCATGCAATATAAACTAGAATAGCAGAGGAGATAAGTAGTCTGTAATTAGCACATAACCTCAGGCAGTTTTGTTGTTCCTGAAATGCAAGGAATAAATGGTGTTCTGCTGCAATAGCGTTGGCTTAAGATGAGTAGATGAGTCCATTAGCTGCTCTGCATTTGTACTGGTGTTACTGAAAGCTGCTCCCTAAGAGCAGCAGAGCTGTCTGGTATGGAATAGGAATCAGGAGGTCCCAGATCCACTCCTGTGGGCATCTTCCAGTGAGACCAAAAGAAGCCCATCATATATTTTAATGTGTTGCAGATGAGATACAATGTCAAAGGAACAGAGTCCAAGAGTTTCTGGGTCATCTTAGCAATGCTCAGGGCATAGCAAAGGCACAGGAGCACTCTCCCACCCTTTTTGAGCATTTCAGTTGATGTTGCTGTTTGTAGTGGAGCTGCTGCAAATGTTTCTGAAAGCAAATATTTGATGTCTCCATCCACTAGAAAATAAGTGGAAGAACCAACCGCCTACCTACTCGCCTGGTCATCTCAACAAAACAGAGCCAGTGCTGAGAATAAATAGCAACGGCTGCTGAGCTTTTGTAGTCAGTTTCTCTATGGACAAGAGCTGTGATGGAAGAACAAACAACACCTGCTTGGGAGGAACTGGGCATGGGCTGAAAAGGGAGTGGAGTCTGGTGGGCAGAGGCTGTGCATCTCCAGGGTGGGGCTGCTTGTATAGAAAGATGCTATCTCCATCAGCCCATGCTAATGCCATGCTAATTCAGGAGGGAGGATGGGTGATCACCCTGTTCCCCTGTGCCCCAGTTAGTGAGCAATGGGTAGCAGCTCCAGGAGGAAAGCCTCTGGAGTGGAATTGCTCCCCAAGTGGGTCCTGATCTTGGCTGGTGTGCACGGTTTGCACCAGAGGACAACTCACAGGGGAGATACAAGAGGGAGAGTCCTTCATCCGACAGAGGAGGCAGATTATTCACCGCTCAGACATATTAACCCAGTGTGACTTCTAAAGAAACCAGTATCATTTTGTCCTAACTGGGAGGCAGGGGAGATGGTACATTCTTCACATGCCCCAGCCGGGCATATGCACATCCCAAACAGCCAACGTCTGGATGATCTGTATTTGGGTGCTGGTCTTTCTTTTTTCCTGAATTTTATTTTTTTCATTTTGGCCTTCTAAAAACAAGCTTCAGATTGATCAGATGGAAATGATCTCATCACATTACGGATTCGTTTTCCTGGGAAACTAAAATTCTAGTGTAATCATGGGAATGTCTCACCTTCCCTTCAACCGAGTTTCTATTGAAATCAGCTTGGCAGGCTAACAACTCAGAAGCCAAGAGACAAAAGACAACCCTTTGTTACTATTAGCTTTTTTAATCTCATTATTTGCTTACCAATCTCATGATTTTTGGGAGATGGCAAGTGATTTTTGAATATTTAATGACATATGTCCAGAGCCATACAGAAGGCTGGTCCCCTCATAATACCTTTCACCAACATCAGTCTGTCTGTCCCACTGCCAACAGCAAAAAACCCCAAGTACAGCCCAATAATTAATTACTGCTCTATCTTTTGTTGTTTTCTTTGAGCTGCAACACTTTCTGTTCACTCTCACTCTTTTTGTACCTCTTACAAAGTCTTTGCACAACTGGAAACGCCGCTTAGCAAATCCAATCCAATATCCCTATAGTCAAGTGACGGAGGACTTGGCCCCTCTTCAAAGGGAGTTTTTATCAAGTTTTCAGTGGGATGTGACAAAACAGGGAAGTGTGCCACGGATGTGATGCTTCCAAATCCTCCCTTCTACCTTGATTAAAACTTGAAAGTGATTACCCTCACCAGGGTGACGAACCCTGTCAATGTGCATCTTATTTACAGCTGTGCTGCATTTTTAATATGTTTTCATGTTTCTGGCTGGGAGAACACGCTTCTACTTTATGCCCTACATAAAATCCCATTTCAAATATCAAGTTTTTAGTATTTTGCTGGGACAACATCTCTCGTGTGCAAAGTTACACTTGGGCCTTAACAGACATGCAAGGTCTTGCTGTCCATGCAGGAAAGCTTTGAGTGAAGGCAGCAGAAACTAAAATGGTTTAGACTGTAACCATTTTATTGTTGTGAGGGCAACACTATGCTCAGAGAGCAGACTTTAAACGTTGCTATAAATTCCAGATGAAAATTTCACAACACTTGCAATTTCATTTTGCCCTATTTTGTTTTGTGTATTTCCCTTGCATTCTTAGATTCTGCTTTATTCCTACTTTTGATAAATTTAGATCATTGGATCAAACTCTTATTTTTACCAAACAAAACCTAACATCACATTTTGGCAAAAAAAATACTCGAGAAAACATTTTTTTTTTACCAATTTCCCAGTTGCCTTTAGCAGTCACTTTATACACGACTGCATCTAACTCGTTTTGCTTAAAAAATATCCTCATTCTTTTTTCTCTCTTCTGTTTTTTCCTTCACAAGAACCAGGCCAGTTTTCAGAGAAACTTTAACAGAAAAAATGCACATCAGCACCCTGTGAAATTTCCATGTTTGGTTTTGAATCTGTCAGGTTATATGGAGAAAAAGTATGCTGTGAATTTTCCAGTTCAGTAACTTTTCAGTTTGGTGTTCTTGCCTTGCAGTTTGGGCAGAAAACACTGGAGGACCGGAGCTTTTCTCCCTGGTTCTTCCTGCCTCTGCCCTGTGTTTCATCCATTTGCCCAGGTAGTCAACTGGTTTCACTCCTTTTTCTCTGGACAATCTTCTTCCCTCTTTTAAATGACCACAATAACATGAGACACTATTTCACTTGCAGGAAAAATGAGGACTATGATACGGTGCTCAACCTTTCTTTGCCACGGACTCTGCTGGTTACCTCTGAAGCCGTTCAAGGAAGGTGGCGAGGCACCAGACCCAGCCTGTGGTTGAACTCGACCCTGCGCTGTGACACCAAAGGACGCACAGTGCTGTGGCCAAGTTTGCAGCCAGAACTGGCGTAGTCAGGTACAGCGTGGTTCTGGGTGCAAAGGCACCCTCTGAGCAGTGAGAAGGGCTTTCTGCTGAGTCAGCACTGGTTTGGCTCTTCGCTGGTTTGCCCACCTTGCCCGCAGCAAGGCTCAGCCTGGGTGAGATCTACCTTTCAGCACTTGGAAGGGGGAATTGTCTAACTGCACGTTGGTACACGCTGCTGGGAAACAGCGTTGGCCCTCGGCCAGCCTGAAGCAAGGAGGTGGCACAGCTCTTTGATGCCTCGACTCCTACTGAGTGGTAGCTCTTGGAGGAGTGGCCCTGCAGGCAGAGCCACGACCAGGCTCTCTGACAAGCTGTTCTCATTCCTGCTCACCACGGATGTGGCAGCCCACCTGCTCTCTGCTGTGCTGGAATATCAGCCGGTGCTGGCACCGTGGCTCTGTTGTTTCAGACCACAATGTGTAACTTTTCATCCCTCTATTCAGAGTGTTTGAAGGAACAGGAGGGGAAGCATACGGCATATGCTCACCTCAGCTCCCAGGAGGCACAGGCGAGTGTGTCCCAGCAGCTGCTGGGATAATCCTTGTCCGTCTGCCCACGTCCACATCTGAAAGGAGTGCTCAGAGTGCCTGGTCATCACCCCATAAGCAAGTGGGCTCCACTGACTGGGCAGGGCTAGGGGGGGAGGCAAAGTCTCTTCCTCCCCTCTGTGACTCAGCAGGGTCATGGACAACAGCACAGGCAGTGCAGAGGGACGGAGCAGTGACTATCCTCTCCTGTGTCTCCTTCAGGTGGACCACAATGGCACTGGGGGCACCTGGAAAACAATCTATCCCACAACAGTCACACTGAGGAAGAGGGTTTTGGGGTAAGCATGTCTTAGGCGTTTGGAAGTTGGTTGGATTAAGGACTCCTGTTTGCCCAAAGCGGGTCTATGGTGAGATCTGGGCTGGATGCAGCTGAGATCTCAAAGAACATGAGACAGCTGCAGCAGTAGTTGATGTGGTCAGGCTGCAGTGCTCATCCACAGGACACCTGCCTCCTGTCATCTTGGACCACGCGGTGTCTTCCCTTTGTCATCAAATCTCCAGCACATCATGTCTTGATGTACTGTCATCACTCACTGTCCCAGCCCCATCCTGACCCTACTGCAGTCAACAGGAATGGTGTCAATGGTGTTGGTGGAACCAGCACCTCCACTTCTCCCTTCACTTTTTCCTTCCTGCATCCCCTCCTGCCTGTCCTGATCTCACTCTCTCGCTGCATCGCCTGCTCTGGGCACCATCTGGTGAATTTTGGGCTGTCTCATCTCACCAACTGTCGTTTGTCCTGGCTGTAGTGTAAACGCGATCGCGTTTTGCATCAAAGAACCCCTAAACCATTCGCTTTGTGGACCAGCCGGCCTGTCGGAGAGGAGCCAAGCAGTTGGCACTCAATAAGCAAGGAGCATTAATAAAAGCATTTCAGTGAGGTTAGAGCCTCATTAAAGTAACGCTAACGAACAGGCTGCCTTCCAGAAGTATGAAATTTTAACTAACACTTCCTCCTTCTAATTTTATGTATAATTAAATCTTTCTAGGGAGGCAATATTCAGTTCTCCAGGCTGCTGCAGTATAAGCAAAGCCAAATTCAGAGGAGCTGCTCTGGAAATGCACCAGTGCTCTTGGGAGCAGTCTCCAGCCCCATCCTGCACCCTCATCGTACACGGGGCAAAAATTCAGCACAGCCACACTGTGTGGTCATGGCAGTGTCCTAGAGCTCACTGTATCATAAGCACCAGCACTCTAGGGTGCACACCAGCACCAGGGGATGTGGTTGTGCCTGCAGCCCCTCCCTTCTGCCTGTGCTGGATCATCACTGCAGGTTTGATTAGCATGGGATGAAGGACTCAGGCTCAGGACCCTGTGTGCTGTGCTCCAGCTCCCACCCATGCTCCCAGCCCAGGCTGCAGCCTGCACACCCAGGTTACAGCAGCCAAAAGGAACTGGGCTGGCATGGATCTGGCCTCAAGGTGCAGGCAGTGCCATTCATCACAGCTCTTTGCTTGCCAGAAGCAGGGAGGCTGGGCCAAAGGCTGCCGTTAGCCTGTAGAGCTACCGAAGTGAAAGGCTACACAGTTGGTGTCTGCTGTAGCACCCTTTGCCAGGTGTGTCTGGGAGGGAGGTGTCCCACGGCCTGCGTGGGGGAGCTGCAGTGTCCTGTGGTCCACAGGCATTCGCTTTCCCCAAGCAGCATCCGAGCTTTGCAGGATGGAGATCGCTAGGGTTTGGGATTGGGGACGGCTGCGTCTCGGCCGAATCTCTCAGATGGGAAGCAGCAGGGATTTGTGCTGGAGGGGGTTTGCTCTGGGCCCTCTGCCAGCCTCCTCGAGCACCCTTAGGGCTGGCTCCAGGTGGTTCTTCTGGCTGCCCACACAGCCCCCCGGGCTGCAGTAGCTCTGCACCCGCTGTGGCAGACACCCAACTGCCCGCTGAGCCCTGCGGATGCATTGTAAAGCAAATTAATTCTTCCCTACACTGAGGAATAGCCATGCTCTCGGGAACATTTGGCAGCGGCAGTGAGGAAAGCAGCTGCTCTCAGACTCACAGCCTCTTTTTATTTCCTTTGCCTGGTTTTAGCAGCGTGTGATGGGCACTTGAGCAATGGCACTGCTGGACACGCAGCCACCAGGGCATCTTGCTGCCTGCACATCTGAAGCTGCTGTCTTCATGGCTTGTGTGTGAGAACAAGTCTTCTCTCTGCTGGTCCTGCTCCTCTCACCTCCATCAGATTTTTATTCTCAGGCTTTCTTTGAAACAAACCCAGAGGTTTCATTGTCAAAGGATGGCGTTTGATGGATGAATCCCACTCTTTTACCTTGCCTGATGGGGAGGGTGCAGGGCAAATGTGATGTTGTTAGCGATAAGTACCACCTTCTTGGACAGAAACAACCAATCCAAATGTCTTTTGCTGTGCTCAGCAGTCCATATGGATAGCCTGCCCAGGGGACAGGGTGTCATCAGGATGAGCCTGGTGTTATGCCACTGTCTGACATTCTCCTTGTTGCAGAGACTGACTTGGAGCTTGTTGTAGCTACGAGCTTGTGCTAAGGCAGTTCCCCTCCTGCTTCCTAAAGCTTGTAGGTTATAGGGAGCTACACAGGCACTCACTCAGCTTTTGGGTGTGTGGCCCAGGGCTGGCAACATCTCAGGGTGCAGGGTGACCACAGGCTGGGGGAGTTCACATCTCACTGCAATAGTTCCTCTTCATTTCAGGCGCTGTGGCACAGATTGTCTTCTTGAAAAGGCCCAGCTCTGAGACAATCACTGTCCTTGCTGCAGTGACATTCATAGGGTGTCCAGGGGCAAAGGTAAATCCAAAATACGTATGTAAATGTTTGCAGGATAGGGAACTTATTCAGGCATAAATCAGGTAGCTCCAGCCAACAATAGAATTACCTAAGTATAAAATCCCATGTAAGCCAGCAAGATCAACTCCAAACCCGCTCAGAATTTTCTTTTTGTTTCCATGCCAAGAATATATCAGTTCAAACTGCTGCAATCACGTCTGGTCCCTTTTATTGTTTTGAAGTGCTTTGGGGCACATTTATTTCCTGTCACCAGCAGGTACGCGCGGAGCCTGACCCTCCTTTTCTTGGGCATGCCCCAGCCTGCTTTGCCCACAATAAGTTGTCACTATCAGGGGATATTTTTTTCCCTTTCCTTTCCTTTTCTGTTACTGCATTCAGTAAACAAAGGGACAACAGCGACCATCGAAAACCGTTTTTGTATTTGCCTGGGAACGCAGTCAACTATTTGTTGGTCTTTTGTTAAAGGGTAGGTTTTTTCCTTTTTTTAACTGGTGACCGTTTAAGTGGCTACTGATACCTGTGGTGCAGCACTTACTGGTGTTCCAGCATGGCACTGGGCAGTCACGCAGTAGGCAGTGACAATGACAGAGAAGAGCATGTGAGAAGCATCTGATCAAATCAAAGGTACCGGGCACAGTGGTCCCTACTGTTCCTCCTGGAGAATGTGAAAATAGTCTGTAGAGTATTCCTGGCCATTGTACTTGCCTCAGTTTCCCCAGTTATCAGCGCACAGTTTCGAGGTGGTGCCTCAAGACAAGAAGCTTGATAATGTTTGCACCCAGTTGAGCTGGGTAGAGACTGGTTCTTGTAAATAAGCTTGGGCAAAATACCTGGGAGAAGGAAGCTGGAGACTCTTTTAACTCGAGGACAAATGTTATTGGTCTCTATCCAAGTGCAGCAGCAGCAAGGGCAGCTCCTGGAGCAGTCTCTTCCTGGCAGACACCAGAAGCATCCCCGCTCCTGTTCCCACCCCTGCCTGTCACTCCAGCTGCAGCCCATGAAAGGGTGCTCCAAAACCCTGGGCAGAACCTCCCCTGCCCCATCACACTGGGACACAGCAATCCCCAGGACAGCAGCTGTGAGGAACAGGTATGCATTTTCCAAGTGACATTTAGGCTCTTAAATTATTTTTTTAAATGCACAAGAAGGTCATAATTTATGTGCTGTAGAAAAATACTGCCTGTGACTGCTTTGCTGTGAGCACCCTGTATAGTAGGGATTTTTTATAGGATTTACCTTCAACTCTTGTGTCTTGAAGCAGAAGCAAAACCCACCAGGTAGCTGTAATTGCTGCTCCCACCATTGCATTTTCCTCTGCCAGAGTCACAGCTCAGTATGATGCGTGTGTCTGGAATGGGAGTCCTCCTCTAACTCCACGAAAGGGAAAGCTGACTAGCAAGGAGTATAAATCACCTTAAGCTGACGTCCTTTAGGAGCCATTATTTCAATAATCCACAGAAACGAAGTAGTGCTGGGGGCAAGCCAGGCGTGTTTTGCCAACGGCTGGAGCACTCACCCAGGCAACTGTTTGAATCTCAAACATTATATTAAGCACTTATAGTCTGGTCTCCAGGGCAGAGCCATCTTCCTGCTGTTGGCCAAGCTCAGCCCTCAGCTCAGCCCCTGGTAGCACTGGGTGGTTGTGAGCAGCATCTCTCCCCAAGCGACATCTCTCCTTGCTGTGATGCAGCCCACTGGGGGAGGGATGTGTGCCCTCCTGCCTGGAGTTGTAGGGAGGCCAGAGCAACCGACTGAGCTCAGGGAAATGGCCAGAAAAGGCAAGGACTTGCGCAGAGGATGGATCTTCAACGTTGCAAAGTTTTCTGGAGGTCTGGCCTATAATTCCCGTTACGTAAAAAAGATTCCAGAGTGTCTAAAATAACGAGATATGGAGGGATGATAATTTCTGACTGATTATGGATCGACTTTTTAAATTGTTTACCCATAATGTGATGTTGTGCAAAACAAAATCTAACCCCTCAGAAACTCATTTCAAAATAAGTAACTAACATTTTTTCAGGTATTGTCTAAGAAGGATGTTTCAGGACTGCTGGGACTTCCCTTCTTGCCCACCTCTCTTCACCAGAATACAATATTCTGATACAACTGATGGGACATTTGCACCCTGGTAACATTTGTTTCGAGTGAAAACCCTCCTGCTGCCTCGCGTTGCTACATGAAGGTATGTAATCTTTACTCCCCTCCTTTCTCCCTCCCAGAAGGAAGATAGGAACTGGAAAATTCCTCCAGTTCCTCACTAAACGGCAACGGGGGTCTGCACAGAACATCTCTGGCAATGGGCTGTCACAGCAATTTCACCTGCTTGCTGGGCTGAAAATCATGACCTCAGCCATTGCAGCGGAAGCTCTCTGGAAGCATTCTGCAATAACATCTGTTTAAACAGCAATAGCGGAGCCGTTGGAATAATTTATACATCTGAGCTAGCACAGGTGTTAATCTACCTCAGGGTCAAAAGATAATCCTGTGCAACTTCTAGAGGCTTTTTGGGTTTTCCTGCACCTGAACAGACTCTAAAGTCTATGCCTTGTGCTAGTGTATGGCTGCCTGGAGGAGAAACCCTGGCACCGGGCAGCCACTTCTGCTAAGAACAGGAAAGCCAGTGTTTGGTCCTGCTGTCAACAGACTTTAGCTTGGAGAGAAATCTTCACTAATCAGCTTGTTTGTAGCATTTTCACAACAAAATAAATGATGCTTGGAATTATTTGTTGGTCACTGAGCAAATGTTTTACTGCTGACGTGTTCCAGAGGCTGTTTACAATGTCTTGAGTGACAAAAATGCTGAAAACTTGTAATCCTCCACATGCCCTCCCTCCCAGAGGCAGCTCAGAACCAGCACAGAGATGCGAGATAGGTGGAAATGGAGATGGAGATGGAGATGGAGGTAACGATGGCAGTGGAGGTGGAGATGCAGATAGAGGGGGAGCCTCCTTCTGCAGGAGCCGCAGGGGTCACCCGAGGCTGAAGAGCGGGAGAAGCTCATTTGTTATGCAAATATCTGCTTGCCTGGCCTAGACAGTGGAAAGCTCTTGAATTATTTTGAGCAGAGGACAAAAGTTCTTTCCCTCCCCCTATCATCTTGGATCCTTGTAAAAACAAAATAAAACAGAAACCTTTGTGTGAACCATCTGACAATGATCAGCACTCAGCTTTCCTGGCAAGAGCAGGGTGCCCAGGCACACACAGGCGCATGGAACGATTAAGAAAAACACTGTATTGGAAGCAGGGGGGCTTTATTTTGTCTCGATGATAGCCTGAATAATCATCCTCCAGCCTTATCTCCATGAGCATCCAGTGGACAGGCATGCTGCAGACCAGCAGAGAGGCTTTCCCGCTGCCTACCTGGGGTTGAGGGTAGGCTGTGTCTCAGCCCAGGCTCTCTGGGCAAGGGCAGAAGGAGTAGCTATTTTGGATGCACTAAGCAATTTCAGGCCAAAAGTTCAATCTGGCAGCCTGGTTCATGCAGAAAAGCCACCCGTGCACGGCAGCGAGCTTCCTGCACTGGCCGGCAGCTGGGCTTTCCTGGCTGCCCGCGTCCTCCTGGGGCACCGGCCACAGCTTCGCATCAGCAGATGTGCTCTTCAGGCCCGCTAAGAAAATCCTGTTAGTATTTACACAGTGTCAAGGGGTGCTGAGGGGACAAAGCAGAGCTTTTCCCACGTGGACTGCAGGATGCTGCTCCCATGGGGACAGCAGCCAAACCTGTGCCATGTGCTCCTGAAGCAGTGGCTGCATGAGGGAGCAGTGCTGCTCGTACTCCACCCACTGGGAGATCCAGCAAAAACTGTCTTCCAGACAGATTGTACCTCTCCACAGTGGTTTTCCCCTGAGCCAAGTTCTCCCCTGGCTTCAGCCTGCCCGAGCCTCAAAACCTTGGGAAAGCCAAGTGGGCAGCTGGGCTCTGGTGTGCAGAGTGTGCAGAGAGCTGGTTAAGTTGCAGATAAATCAGCTTTTAGAAAGGGACTTCAGCCAGGCCATTGCACTTGGCCATCTGCTGGCTGCTCCCCAGCCAGAGCAAGCACAGGGAGTTGTGCGGGGCTGGGCCTGCAGACAGATCCGTAGTTTAGGAATACCAGGACAGCAGAAGGTGCTGGGAGGATGGGAGACTTAATTAACGTGAGCCTTTTTGGACCCATGTTGGTCATAGTCATTGCCTGGGAAGCAGGGAGAATCCCTCCTCCTGCAGAGATGTCTGCCTGCCTCCTTCCTCTGCCCAGGCTGTGGGCAGAGGGGGTTGGAGGTTTCCCCACAGCCACTCTCCCTCCCTCCTAGAGATTCCCGCTGGGTCTGCAGCCTTACAGCCAAATGTGAGTGTAGCTAAGCATTCCTTTCCTGCAGGGCTGCCTGTGCCAACACCACACCGGCACGATCTGGCCATTGATGGGGAACCTCGCTTTTTCCGGGCAGAGCACATCCCATGGAGTCACCTCTGATGAGTCCCACGCAGGGGCTTCCCCGTGGCCTCATCTCCCTGTGCTGAACACAGCAGGGGCATGAGCTGCACTGCACCGCTCCTGCCTCTGGCTTTGCAGCTGTCCGGAGACCCCCAGGTCCCCAGGGCTTTGCCGCTGTAACCGAGGGAGGTGAGCGAGGCCAGCAAAGCTGGGGAAAACCCTCAACAAAACTGAACAACTCCCCAGCCCCCCTGCCAGCCTGGCAGAGTTAAGTTCAAGCTGGTGCAGGCTTTGCCAGTTCCTCAGCCCAGCATGAGCTTGCATCCCAGCATCCCATCCGTGCACGTGGCATCCCTGGAAGCTCAGGGCTCACCTTGGCCCTGGCTAAGCTTTCTCCTCCAACGCCCAGGGGACCCTGAGGCACTTGGCCATCACCTGTGGCAGCAGCAGGGGATGAGCTGCCATGCTGGCAGTTCCCAGTTCTGCACTAACACCCTGCTTTGCCGCCGCCTGGTTGGGAGAGGAGGGAGCACACGCCCCACCATGGGGAGGTGCAGGCTAAGACCCTCACCAACATCTGAAACACAAGGTGAGAGCAAAAAGACTTGTTCCAGAGCCAAGAGCTAACTGGAGGGAGCCCAGATGCTTTTACTAGTCATCATGAATAAAATAATAAGCATGGTGTGCCACAACAGCCCACCCTCGGGGTCGAACTGTGACTGGCTGAGACTGAAGGCAACCCCGGGATATGCTCATTTCCTTAGTGCCATGTCTGCACTGCAAATTCTCTACTGTAATTCTTCACTGCTTAAGAGCAGTTGCTCTCATGGGCATTTTTTAAATTGTTAGAAAAATCTGTGTGGGCATCACAATGTTTGTTTTCTCTGATGACTATTTTTAATCTCGTTTTCCATGTAAAAAAAAAAAAAAATCCAGATAGATATGAATTGAACCGGTGCCTTTAAACACATCTTTCTAATAGCTGCATAAAGTAAACACAAAATTAAGGAGAGTGGAGTATGTGCCTAAAATCTGTGAAAGGTTAAAGCTTTTTTGATACTTGGCAGCGCTGCCAAGAAAGAGTCCAGGGACCAAGGCCAGGGCACTGCACTGGCAGCTGGCACCAGAGGGGTTAAAGAAGTGGGATCACCCTGTGAGGAGGGAGCTGGAGCTTGGAGCAGGCCTTTCCAGGAGAGGATGCTGGCATCAGCTCCCTCAGTCTTCCCCATGGCACTGAGCCTCAGCACAGAGCAGCCCAGCCCACCGCGGCCCTGGGCAGCGCGGGGAGCGTTGAAGGCAGCAAGGGAGGTGTTTAGGTTTTATTCCCCATTGGTTTCCAGCGTTAGGAAGGAGACGTGCGGGGAACTGCGCCCTCCCCCAGCTCCTCACTGGGGCTCTTCGCTTTTGTTCGCTTGCGAAGGACTTGGCCAAGTAGCGTTTTGCCCAGCCAAAGGAGAGATGGCCAAGAGCGTGCAGTGCTCCCCGCAGCAAGCCAGGAACAGGGGGCCCTGCAGTAGGAGCAGGGGCACCCCAAAAGCAGAGTCAGAGTCACCACAGCACTGGGGCTACCACATCGCGCTTGGTGCCATGCTGACCGGAGAGCACCAAGCTTGGGAACACGAGCGGCGCTGCACATGTCCTGCTTAGTTAACTGAGCCTTCCCCTGGGGATGCTCGTGCCCAAAGCCGAGGAGGGAGGAGGGGGGGTGGCATGTGGGAAAGGCAGTGGCACAGACCCTGGTGAGTGTCACACTAAGCTATTTTAAGATTTTTTTTTTTTATCTTGCTGCCCTCTGACAAAAATGTGCTTTGGAGCAGAGCTTATCATGTGCAGTTTGGCACATGGGGGGCCGGTGAGGGGCTGACCAAGTTTATCCCTGTGAGCTGTGGACAGGCGAAGCAGCGCAGGCAAGCTGGTGATGCAGCAGTGGTGGGTGCTGCCAGCACAGCCGTGAGCATGTGCCATGGGAGATGGGCATGAATGGGCAGGGACCCGACCCAGCCAGCCCGTCTGGCAGTTCTCCAAGGGGGCAGATGAACACAGGGACTTATCTGTACCAAATCCCAGCCCAGGTCTGATTCAGGGGAGGGTCAGGCTTTGCTGTGCTCCTGACTTCCTGACATCACCCAGACCACGGGGCGGCCAAGGACAGACCTTGGCTCAGATTTTTCCTACCTCCAGTTTCTAAACTTCAGATCTTCCTAAGCAGGGTGATTTATCAGATGAAAGATGCTGCCTGCCCTAACCACCCTCCTGCCATGGTCATGCCTCAGGGAGCACAGGGCAGAGGCAAGACCGAGCCGGCCAGGGTGCATGCTCTGTGGTGGCCATCACCACCAGCTCCCTCCGGCTCCCAGGGGAGTGCAATGGGGTACTGGGCTGGGGGGACGCTGCAGACGAACAACCCCTCCACCCCAAGGCGAAGGCAACTCTGCAAACACTCAAACTGGCAGCACCAACCCCCCATGGCTGCAAGCCCTGGGTTCTTGTGAGTTATCAGCCTTGTCCTCTTGGCTGCTGGGGCTGGAGATTACAGAGCTGCTCCTTATCAGCCGCCAGCCCCGCACCCGGCCCCGCACCCGCACCCGCGGGGCTCCTCTTTCAGTCTTACTCACTGGAGAAATGAGTAAGCCTGTTGTAACCGTCGCGCTGTGATGCTGTTGGGCAGCAGACTTGGTCTGCTCTTGGTTGGGTTGGGGTGGGTTTTTTTAAGCATCTCAGCACAGAAACGTGTAGCAGAGCCAGGGCAGTGCAAAGGACACGTGCTGGAGCTCAGCACCTTGCACGTACAGAGCCCACTGTGGCTGACAGGGGTGGGAAGAGGAAACGCTGCCATGTCCGTGCTTCTGTGTGCGAAAGGGGGAGAGGAATATCCAGGGTCCTCCCTGTGCTGACACTATGGCAACGCCTCACTTGCACAGAGACCCCCTCCCCGCATACCTGCCCCCAAACCCACTGCCTCTGCACAAAGCTCTTGGCTCAGTCTCTGAACTTTGACCCAACTCCTGTGTGTGCCCGCTCACCCATCCATCCATCCATCCATGCATCCATCCATGCAAGCAGGTCTCAGCCCCTCCAGCCTCCTCCCACACCACACCAGGATGCTCTGCACAGCGACAGTTTCTGGCAGTTTAGATGGCAGCTGCAAGGAAGTATTCATGCACTCTTCAGCTTTGCCGGGCGCATGACCCAGGCAGTGCCAATGGTATAAATATTTGTATTCAATTTGTTACTTTTTCTGCAGGCTCTCTCTTAGCTGGCAGCTGCAGAGCAGCTTTGGGGTTGGGCTGCTCCCCTGCCTCTGGGGAAAGGGCCAGGCAACTGGCAGTGCCCAGCTGGGCAGAATTCACCTGACCTGATGGGATAAGTTTTATTTCTTTTTCCATTCAAGCTCATGCAGAGTTGTTGCCAGGACTGGAGCTTTTGTCCCGATTGCAGATGCCCACAATATCTGTATTCTGGGCCGAGCAGACTGAGGCCGAAGAAGGGCTTATGGTCAGCTGGTTGAAGAAAGCATACAGGACTGCAGAAAGACAGATGGACACCTGCAGGCAAAGTGCCTGAGCATGCATGGCAGCAGTGGGGAAGAGGTGTTGCCCAGGGCTTCCTACAGCAGGAGCCAAGGATGATGCCAGACCATCCATGCCCATCTCCCAGCCATGGCTCTTCCTCCAGCATATGATTTTTTACTGTTTTTTTCCAGCCTACTGAAATGTGAGCACAGTCCTGTTCGTGGTTTTGTGCCGGACCAGCTCATGCTCATCCCAGCACTGCTGGAGGACAAGCTCTAGGACTGGGTCCTGCCCAACCTTGCCCAGCCACACAGCAAACCCTTCCCACCAGTGCTGGCTGCATCTTACTGGGACAGAGATGGCATTTCCAACCCTAAGTAAACTGGCAACATGATCCCAGATCAAGCCTGAGGGCAGGGGCCAGGCTGGGGCAGCAGAAAGCACCGGGGCTTCTGCAAAGCCTCAGTCAGCCCTTGGCAGGGTGCTTTAGGGTGGGCTCAGCAAACCGGGAGCCTGGCAAGGGGAAAAAGCCGCAGGAATGAGCTGGTAAAAGCTGTGCCCATCCCAGTTCATGGCCCTTTCAGCCTTAAATGTCTGAGCATCCGGAAAGCAGCCCTACCTCCATTAAATTGGTTATATTATATTGCTGCTAAGTTACTTTCCTCATTCTAAATTAACTTCTAATCCAAACTTCGTCTGGCATCTTCAGCAGTCAAGATTTGTGAAATAAGTTAAAATATCAGATGAAATAAGGCATTCATATGCATTCTTACACGCACACACACAAGATACTGCTAGAAAATGCGTTCGTTAATACATATGTGTTCCTGATCAGATTCATATATATTCTATAAATATATAAATATAGTATAAATATTTTTATATGCACAAAATTCATTGGAAAGAGGAAATCAAATTAGTTTACCTTACTAGAATGGCATGGAATAAACAGCATCAAACACTGTTGAAAAAGGATTGGATGTGGGTTTTGAAGGGTTTTGCTTCCCCCGATGGCTCTTTCTACCATGTTTATGACTAAACCTGGTTAATTTTAAAGTCAGGTCACAGAAAACTGATGGTATGATTAATTGATTGATTGATTGATTGATTGATTTCACTTTCATTTTGCAATGACAAGCTTAGGGTTTGTTTAATGTGCCAGCACGTAAGCAGCTCATGTAAACACAACCAAATGATGCTACTGGAGAAAGCAAATGGCTCTTGGTACCTGCATGCGCATGCTGACCCCATGTCATTTATCTAGAGGCCGAGATTAAATGGGAACCACTCAAGCATGCTTAGCCTGATTTTAAAAGATCTTTTGAGTGTTGAACACGTAATAAGATGCTTAGTGCTATTTTCAAACCAAGACATGTTCCTGGCTGATTTACAAAAGGCCAGCTTTACATGCTTTTAAATATCGGCTCCTGGGACCTTGGGACTCATCAATTCAATAAGACGTCATGATCAGGCTGCCCAAGCTGCTTCCAAAGATTGAGCTCCTTTCCCAAGTCAGTCCTTTAGATTATTTCACCTTATGCTTCTTTATCTCATTTCTATTTAAAGCTGAGTATGGTGGCTCTCGAAAGAAGATGCACAACACCTTTTAAAAAGGGGCCACTAATGGTGTCCTGTGACATTTTTAACACTGTTTGTCTCTCATCTCTGCTGTACTGCACTGCTTTGGTGGTTTGGGTGTGCAGTGGTGGTGCCGTCCACTTATTGCTGCCCAGCGCCAGGCAGGTGGCTCCACGAGCTGATCCCCTGCACGGAGGGGATGACGCAGCCATAATCTGAATAACAGGGCACCACCACTCCTCCAGTAAATGTGCAGCTCCTGGCATGTGAATGCAGCAAGCCCAGGGGCTGCTGCAGAGGCTACAGCTCAAAGGTGCCCGCTGGGAGGATGAAAAAACACTTATTTTGTGTATATGCATATGTATTTTTATAAATTATATATATGTGTTTAAACATATCAGTGCATAATTATATATTAAAATTATATATAAGTTTAAATTTATGTATACACACAAATAAATAAATTCATGCACATACATTTAGGGCTCTTCAGAGAAAAGCATGTAAGCCCTGTACTCGTGGGCAGTGCTGCCCTGAGTCCCTTTGCAGGCAAACAACCGTGCTACATTGGCACTGCCAGTGGCCCATCTCATGCCAGGTCCAGGGTGGAAGCTGGGCACAGCCTATACCCACCGCAGTCTGGTTTACCAGTGACGTGCTGCGCTTTTAGGGCCCAGTTTCACACTAAAACATTGCAGCACTTTCAGAACAATAATCTCTGACTTTTCCATCTGTGATGGCTCAATCTCCAGCCTCTCCATCACTACCATCAGCCTCCCAAGCACAGGCACACAGTTAATAAATCTGAGCCTTTGATTGCCCTCCCACACAGCGTGGCTTTATCTGATCCATCGCCCCTCGCACTGTGCCCTGTCACACCTCTGTGTTTCCAGGTTTGTCTGCTGGTGTCAGCAAAAGGATAAAACTGATGTATTTGGCTTTAGTTTTAGGTACAACCCCCTTCAACAGCGCGTTGCGTGATCCTACACAATGTGTACGACATGGTGAGGCAGCTCTGCCGGGGGCGGGGAGGGAGGGAGATTTACAAACCCTCTGCTTATATCTCATGCAAGTTCCCACTTTTTTGATTATTTATGTAGCTAAAACTATGAAAAAAATAGGTTTAGAGGGGACCAAACCATAAATCCCATTGCTAAAGACATCAATAAGGGTGGAGAGGGCTGCTGGCCCAGGGTGCCAGCGCTGGGTACTCTGCTGTTGGAGAAGCCTCCAACACCATTTAACAGCTGGTTGCTATTCAGGTACAAGAAGAACCAATATCTCTGGTACCCGAGGGAGATTTATTTATTGCCCTCCCCCTTCTATAAGTTTGGGAAGTTTTCCACAGCTCTCCGGGGCAGCGGGCCCGTGGCGCAGCGGTATCAGCAGCCACAGGTCTATCGGGCTGAGCAGAAGCTTTTCCAGGAACCATCTAGTGAAACACATGACCCTGCCCCGGCCGAAGGGCGATACGTGACAGGCATTCACTGGGCTCCCAGTGAGTCAGTTGACTTTGTTATTCAAACTATTTTAGTGATGGTTTTTAATCCCAGGCTTAAGTTTTTCTTTTTTTCTTTCTTTTTTTTTTTTTTTTTTTCCCCCTTCTTTCTTTTTTTCTCTCTGAACAAGAGAATCTCTACACTGGCAGGATTCAGAGAGGCACACAGGAGGGAAAAACGAGTTTCAGCCAGAAGAGAGGGGGGAAAAAAAAAAAAGGGATGCTGTTAGCATTCTGTGTATGCGAGGGGGTAAAAACATTTTGCTGTGAACTTTATTTTAAAGGGTAAGTGCCAACTGCAGCGCAGTTACTATGCAAATAAATCCTATGCTCAGCCTTTCCCTCTCAGATATAAAGTTTTGGCGCTGGGGTTCTTAACTGTAGGAGCAGGGCTGCAGGGGCTGGCAGGGCTCTGGTGTCCCCAGTGTCCCCCAGTGCCCTCCATGTCCCGTGCTTTCCCTCGCAGGGATGGCCGCCAACTGGGGATGCCACCGCAAATCCCCAGACGTGATGGGAGCCCACGGTGCTCCCCACATGTCCCGGCCAGATAACGCGTGGCGGGTGGGGGTGAGCGCTGCAGAGAAGCAGGCTTGGTGCCCCCCATGCCCCTTACCATGAGCGGGTTTGGGTAGCCGCTGGCAGCAGAGCCCTCGGCTGTGCCTTCATGACAAGGGATATCCCAAGGTGAGGTGATGCCTGGAAAGGGCAGAAATCTCACCAGAGCCACCCTCTTCCCACAGCGGGCAGGTGGGGAGGGTCTGGCACCAGACACGGTGCTGTGCAGGCAGCCTGGGGCGTGCGGCTGTCTCTCAGGTTGCCGCTGCAGGGTGAGAAGGGGGGCACTGCCAGGCTGGTATTTATGGTGATGCTTCCCCACAGCAGCAGAGGGGCTGCACGTGCGCCAGCCCACACAAGCCAGAGCTCACCCTGACAGCCCCAGTGTGATGCTTTCCTATGAAAATATTTGAATTTGTGATGCAAATGACTGGGCCTGTGGGCACAGCTGCTGGCAGGTGGCATGGACCAGGCCGGCAGCCAGCACAGCCACGGGGATGTGCTCAGGACCAGGTCCAGCCCCTAAGGCTGCTCCCACCCTTAGAACATGTGCCACACAGACGGTGGTGCCAGGGCTGCCCTGCCAAAACCATCTGGCCCTCGCTGCTCCTCCAAAGCTCTTACAACAGCACGGCGACTCTCCAACCCATGCCCACCCCAAGCTCCTGTTTGCCCAGAGCAGACCCGAGCAGGCCAAGCTTGCTTCATTCCAGGATAACTTCAGGCCCACAGTGCAGGTGACAGAGGATGCTCCATCAAGCAATGTACAGTGAATCAATCAATCAATAAATATGCTTTTAAGCAATTGCAAGGTGATCCAAGCACTTGTCCTCTGCTACCCTGACCAGTCAGGTGCCAAGCAGCAGCTGCCCCTCAACCCACAGGCCACCACTCTTGTGCATTTAACTCTTGTCCTTCTAACACAGAGTCCTGTTGGGTTCTTCCTACTCTCCCAGCCTAACACCAGACCAAGGAAGCCCCTGTGCTCCTTTTCAGGAGGCTGCAGGCTTTTCTTACCACCTGCCATCGCAACCCCCCTTCCACTCAGGAAGCTGGATGGTGGATTTCAGTATTATCCTGCCTGGCCACAATTTCACAGTTGGGTTTTTGCAAGCAGGAAGGCAGCAGGTTGGGCTGTTGTTTTGATGTGGTTGTTTCTCAAAATGAGCCTAGAGCAAAACTGACTGCGATCCAGGAATGGCATAGGACACCCGGCAGGCTGGGTGCTGCCGCTCAGTGCCACCTGCACCCTGGCTTCCTGGCAGTTTCGGCCACCTTTCAGGAAACTGGAGTCAGCTAAATGGGAAATCACCACTCTTTCACTTTAAAATACACTGGACATGTATATATTTTTTTTTTTTCAATGACAAATTAATCTTTGGAGGCCTTGGTCTTCCTATTGGCTTGGGGGGACACAGGTCCCTTGGTGAAGACAAAAGCCAACGCTCAGCATTGCCAGAGCCAGGCGGGAGCGCTGCCTGAGGACAGGCACCACAACACAGCTCCTGGCACCGTCACCCGCCTCCAAAATCCTCCCCTCCCTCCTCCTCATCAAAGACTCATGACAGGGAGAAAGAACTGCTGAATAATCTCCAGCCCCGATACTACTTCAAAGGCAGGTTTCTCAGGCAAGGCTGTGCTCCTTGCCAGTGCCGTGCTGGACGCAGCGCCCAGCTCTTACTCCTTTGGCAGCCCCACAGCCGTATTCAGAAACTAATTACTTAAAAAGGAAATAAATGTCACCCGCACGGTTGCAAGCAAAACCCTGGGTAGGATGAAGAGCCCGACCAGGATCTTGCATTCTCGTGCAATATGAGCAGGGGAGGAATGAACTGTTTCCATTCATTGAGATGGGCTGTTTACTCTGGAGCCTACTGATGACATTAAACGCACACAGTGGGCATGTGTAAGTTCAGCAGGGCAGTTGATCACAGGGCTGAACTGCCTCTGCTTCCATCCTACAGCACCCTCTTCCCCCAGGATGGCTTTAGGCATCATCACCTTCAGAACAGCAAAATACACTGGTGCCAAAGATGCAGGGACTTCCTGGCACCAGCTCTGCTGTAACCTTTGCAGAGGTGAACTAGATAGCTAGCACACTGAAATAGAATAATTTCATTTCCTTTTAAAAGCTGATAGTCACAGTTTGCAGCAGTTAAAATACAAAAACCAAATTGCTAAAGCAAATTGGTGAGGGAAAAGTTCAATGTGGCTGAGCGACACGAAGAAGGCTCAGGGGTGCGAGTGCCCTGCCAGAGCCCCACCAACTGCCTGCAGCCTGCCCACGCCCTGGGGGCTCACAGACCCCCTAACTGGGACAGGGCTTTAGCAAACAACTCACTCGCGGAGGGGTTCAATTTAGGAAAAATACTATTCTAAGTAAATAACAGAAGGAAAGTGATACCCTGAAGATTCTGAGGTAAGATCTGATCTCAGCTGTCCTGGTTTCCACTGGAGCTGCACCAGGAGGGCAACACTTTACAACCTCTGCCCTGCACAGGCTGGCTGTGAGCAAGCGCCCAGTGCTGCGCACGGGCATTAGGGACCACTCGACTCTGGCATAATGCTCCAGGAGCTTTAAACCCCACAGGTGCCAAGAGCTACAGATGACTTGGGACATGCAGAGCGAGCAACAGTGTAAGGACACGCTGCGAGGACCGGCTGGGCCGGGATGCGATGCCTGTGCGATACAACACTGGGTCAGGATGCGGAGCAGGTCCTCTAGGCAAGCTCTGCTGCACCACAGGACAACACGCTCCCAACCCACCCTGGCCAATTCATAGCCAGATCAGGTCAATTTGAAAGTACTCCCTACCGGACTCCAGCCAAGCAAACATGGTATCATACGGTATCAAATAATTTTAAAAGTTAAAATAGTTTATTGCTGTTCTTTGTAGAAATGCACTTAACTTACATCATCTGTTCTCTTCCTTTATTTGGCTGTTGGATTATAGGCATAAAAAGGTTACGTTTACCCATTTGTTCAATGACACACAACAACTCTTTCTCTTTTACTCCACTCATGATAATCTCCTAAGCTTCACTGGCCAACAGCTCCAAATCTCTTTTACATAAATACTGTAAATGTCTCCATAGGTTGCAGCATTGTAACAAAAGATCTACCAAAGTAGACAAAATGTTCGGTATTCTTGGTTGTTTTTTTGCATTTAAAAATATACCTAAATTTGAGATAATCTTAACAGAGTAACAATTACAATAAGAAAATAGTACAGTGCGTTGACTAAAGGAATATTCTGCTCTCCTTCAAGCCAATATTCCCTTTTGCATGTTGAAGTGATTCAGCAATTACTTAAGAACTTTTACCTACATATAATAATTTAGTAAAATGAGAATTAAACAAGGCAGATACTTACTACTATTCTTCTGTCTGCAATTCACAGCTCATGCGAATAAAATCGCAATAAATATTAAAAAATAGTTTTTCTTTTTTCTTTCGTGTTTTTTTTTTCTGTAAGGCATCTCTGAGTATTACAAAGTTTTTGTACAACCAAAAAATAAGATTGCTTTTTTCCACGTTCTCCGAGTACCTCTGTACCTCAATAGTAATTAAGAGGATTGCAGGTTCGATGAGGAGGGTAGGGCTGACAGAGTAGGGCCGAAAAGATGACCACGGGTGATGGAAGCAGGCCGTGATGTGTGCAAGGATCTGTAGTTTTCCTGTGAAACATTTCAGTCGCTTTTAGAACATCTTCAAGACAATATCTGTCCAGATTGTAAAAAACCAACTTACCAGAAGTTCATTTTCATGACCACAGTCAGACTGCAAGGGTTTGGGTTCGCCCTTAACACTATAAATAGCTTAGGTATTGATATGCACCTACGTAAAGGGGATAAAGGGATGGGGTAGGGTTTTTTTTTCTTATTTGTCTTCTTTTATTGTTTTTTTTTTTTTTTTTTTTTTGTTGCTTTTGTTGTCCTAGCTGTATCCTTTTCCATTGTGAAAGATTGTCCTAGGTATTGAAGGCGTGGGCAGGGCCCTTACTGCATGCGGTCAGGCTGCAGCTGTTGGGGCTGGTACTGCACGAAAGCGGTGGTGGGCGCTGCGGGGTTGCTGGCGGTGATGGGGGGCTGGACTGCACCCGTGTAGCCATATCCCACAAAGCCGGCAGCGGGGGAGGCAGCATAGGGGTACTGATCGTAGGCAGCTGTGGTGTACTGGGAATAGGCTTGGCTGGCGGCGGTGTAGTCGATGTAGGGAGAGGTGATGGACTGCACGGGGGTAGGGATCACCACGCTGGGCTGGATGATAGCTTGGGGGTAAACATAGTGAGGCGTGAGTCTGTGGAGGCAAAGGGAGAGAGTCAGCGAGGGGCTGGGCTCCCTCCAGTCTGCATATTCCTCCCTCCTTTCCCCCCAAATTCATGTGCATCAGCCATAGACACAGTGCTGCCCAGCAGTGCTGCCCTCGAGTGAGGGGTGCTGCTCAGGGTGGAGGGCACGAAAAGCAAAACACTCCTACACCCCAAGGGTGGAAGTAGCACTAGGTGAAGCATTGACTGCAAGAACAGACACGTACCCTGGTCTCCACGTCTTGTATCACCCACTATCCAGGCTGCTGGTCCCTAGAATAATCTCGATGGACAACCACGACACATCCCCTGCCTGACTGGCTCGCCACTTCTCCCTACTTGCCACTTGTTCTGCCTGTCCCTGCAGTCTCACCGCCTTCTGTATCCTCCATGTCCACTCTGCCCCCACCACCCAAACCCTGGCAGAGGCTCTTGATGACTCCCAGCTTCTGTGGGGCACCTCCTGGCACTGGGGATATCAGGTCGCTCTTGTGCTCATCCCATCAGGGGAGCATCCAGCAGGGAAGACCACTGTCCCCAGGCAGAGCTGAAAGCCTTCCAGCTTGCCCGCTGTTATCAGTTACCACACATTTAAGAAGTGTTTCCATAACACTAGATGTTTATGGCAATGCTACAGGGTGTTTGTTGTAAAACACGAGCTATTGATACTGGTTTTCTTCGCTTCAGTAACACTCCTTGGTAGGGACCATGAGAGCAGCGATCTCGTGTGCCCGTGAGCTTTTCTATCCGGGCTCCACAGCAGCCAGTCCTGGCATTTCCTCTGCCCTTTCCATGCAGGTCCTAAAGTGCTGCTTTTCACCAGCCAGTCTGCCCCTGCCCCGAGGTAGCCAAGCTGCTGAGAGGAATTTAACAACACCACAGTCAATTAAAGTCCACAGACTGAAAGATCCCAGAGATGATTAATGCAGGATTGCCCACTAATTTGCTAGAAAATGCTAATGAGGAGGAAAGGAAAAAAAAAAAAAAGGCAGCAAAATGAAAGGGCTATATTTTCCAGATGGCCCACAACAAGTCAGGCCTCAAACGCAAGCAAAAACTGCACAAATCTGAAGGTTTAGATCCATCCATCCATGGGCCAGACAAAAAGGAGCACTTGCACGTGCATTTACAGAGTGCAAACAGTATCTGCCTGCACAGCCCTCGGCAGCAGAGAACCCCACTGTGCACAGGCTTGACAGATCTGAGGCTTGTTTAACAAAAAGGGGTGTGCAGACTCTCACCATAGCACACAACCACTGAAAGATCAGAGCCACATGCACCAAAAAGTACACACTGTGGGAAAGGTCCCTTTGGCTGGCCACTTGCTGAATCACTTAAGGAAACAAAACGAACCAAAAGCCATTCTACAGAGAGCTCATTCCACCCTGCCCCCAAATCCAACTCATTCTGGCAAATGAAAAAAACAAGGTAAAACTCTGCGAAGAACTTATGCAGATTCAAATATTTTGGGGTATTTTATGTGGATGTGTGTGACAGCACATTTTCAAACACGACTACTTTTTAAAGCCTCCCACAGGCTTTTCACAACAAGCGGGCTTGTAGGTGCCTAAACTGCTCTCTAAAGCTGAGCTCAGCTGCTCAGGGAGACGACATCTTGCTCACTCATCCATCTGATCTCCGGGATCAGAAACCCCAGCAGACTCACCCCACTGCCCAGCAGCGGGACCCAGAGCTCTGGTGCTTCATAGGACTGGAAACTTCTGCTGGACGGGTCACTGGTTGCCCTCTTTACACCCAAGTGTCCATTTCTAGGTCTCAGCCACCACCTGCAACATACTGGGGGCCACTGGGGGCTGGTCTCCACTATCCAGCAGTTACACAGCTGTTCCCACTTGCTTTACTATCAGCACTGGACCGTTTCACCTGCTCCTCAGGCAGGAGGAAGGCTTCTTGCAAACAAGTTATATAGGTTGGACTCAATGATCTCAAAGGTCCTTTCCAATCTTATAATACTGTGATACGGTGAAGTGGTCATCTGAACTGAGTTTTCTCTCTTTTTCCCACTCATATATGCACTCATTTTTTCTCGAGGCAATTTGCATGATGAGAATGTTTGTTCTCTAGGGGGATACGCAGCAACACTGCCTCTGCAATCAGGGACCTTGGATATAACGAGGCCACCCCCAGAGGAGCACCACCAAGCAGGAGGATGGATGATGGAAAGCAGCACCTCAGCCTTTGGCCGATTAAGCGCAAGCCCATCTCCAGAGGCCAGAGCTGGCATAGTGCAGAGAGCCCTTCAGCCCACAAATGCACCATAACCAATATCACCCTGTGACCAACAAGAATGAGATGAGATGGCAGAAATCCACTTTTGGTTTAGCTCTGATCTAAACTAAGGCCAGCTCTAAACTGAGGCCAGCAGGGCAGAATTGGAGACAGAGCTTATGAGCCAGTTCAGACCAAGAGCTCAATGTCGTGCACTCGCATCAGCCAGCAGTAACAGCCATCTATTCCAAGGAACTGGGCCCCAGTCTCAATCCAGAGGTTACTCATACCTGGTCACTGGGCGGTTGTTCGGTTTCGTTTTTGTTTCGTAATGCAGAGGTGCAATACTGCTCTCTTGGTCTGCCAGGGTCTGGGGAAAGGCTCTGTGGAGGCACCCCCAGGTTTCAGCCCATGCAATCCTTGGGAGTGAACAGGCAGACCCCCAACTCTTGCTCTGCCCCCTTGTAAATCAGCCACTTAGACAACAGCCTGCATCCCAGATTAGTGATGGATGTTCTGGTTGCCTGTTGCTTCTCCCTACATGTGTCCCACTAGCTGCTCCAGGGCTTGATAAAGTTAAACCACACACACAAACACAGCAAACAAAAAAACCCAAATGCACAATCCTCACACTCAGGTCTCACTACAAAACACCCACCAGCAGGATCAGAGGAGGGACCTGCACTTTTCCTGCACACAGGCATTCAGACTATGCCTGCAAAATGACTAGGATGATGATCCAAGAGCCTCTGAGCAATCCAGCCTGAGTATCATCCTGTTTGAGCAGCTCCGTAGGTCACCCTCGATGTCCCTTGCTGCCACCCAACTGCTCTTCGGAGCCAGCACAGCCCACGTGGAGGACATGGCCATGTATGGAGCCATTAGGGAGAGTGCATGCTCCCAACTCATTCCCAAGAAACTCTGCATGTCGGCTTTGCTTTCACGTACACAGGTCCTCCATCGCAGCTCCCACGTGCTCCAGGGAGATGGCAAATCCAGGACATCCTGCACTACCTTTTTGCTTAGCAAAGAAAAATTCCAGCTCTTCAATGCTACTTTGAATAAAAAGCACCATTAGCTAAGAAGACAGTAAGTATTCCTGTACTGTTTCCAGAAATACACGCCAGGCCAATGCATACACAAGCTCACGTCACACACCAGAGCTTACTGCACTAGAAAATCACACTCAGCAAATCCAGAATCTGCTTCCATGTGAAAGTTGTTTTGGTCTATGCTAGAAATTTCTATCAGGATATTGTGCAGCTTTGACTCCTGAATTAGGTGGTTGAATGACAACTCATTGATCAAAACAAAACACACAACTCGAGGTAAGGTCACTTTATGACTTGCAGCTACAAACAAAACAAAACCAGTGCACCACGATGAAGTTCTCTGCTGGCTCCATTTAGCACCCACAGAAGGTCTTAAAGTACTTCACACACACACTTTTTTTTTCACCCCAGAAAAAAAGGCTCTCTTGGAGTTCTTGTTATAAAAACCAGCAAACTCTAACCAGAATTTCTACAGAATGAGTCACATCTGTGTTTTAAGATGCCTTTCCCTTCCTTCCCCCAACGATGGGCCCTGCCAGCCAGAAGAGAACTTCATCTAGAATACACAATGTGATTATAAAACATCAACCGAGTGATCAGCCATTGCCACCACACCAAGTCATCCCGTGAACAGCAGACGTACAAGATGCTTATGGCATTACGATTAATCGCGGGCAAAGGCCACAAAACGCAACAAGCACAGTCAAACCTAAGTCTAGAGCCGGCAGTGTCTCGGGAAGGACTCGGGAAGGCCATCGCGGTGCAGGAGGGCAGCCGGGACTGCCACGCTAGCCCATGTTCCTAACTACATGGCACCGCGCCATGCTGCCCCGACAGCCAAAATTGAAAGACACAGAACAAAAGAGATGGTTACAGAGCCACTGGCAGAGGAGACACAGACTCGGTTTCTGCTTTTGCTGTGCAAAATGTGAAGGACAGAACAAAAGCAGCTGGTTTTTGGTGCAGTCCTGAGTGGAGATGTTTGAATGCATCAGGTGAAGCCTGCAGCTGCCAGTGCCCTTGGCTCCCAGGAGGAGCTGCCGGCTAAAAGAGTGGATGCCTTAAAACCTGCCGTCACTTGGTTCTCCCCACCACACTAGTGGGGCTGCTGGGGGCAAGCTACAGGGCAGGGGTGGCTGGCAGGCAGCCACAGCCCCAAGGGCAGCCAGGAAGAAAGGACAAGCCAGATGGCCGTGTGTCCCACACTCCTTCCCAACAGCAAGGAAGAGGAACGAGCTAACAAGGCCCTCTCCCTCATCATCAGGTCTATCTGGTAGAGCTCACCTCAGAGGCATTTTATGTATTTGATTATTTTAGGTCACTTTTATACCTATAATGTGTCTTAGCTGCACCTTCTCAGCTCTCCCCATCCTGCAGGACTTTCTACACCTGAGCCATGGGCAGCTCCTGCAAGATGCACAGGTCAAGGAGAACAGCATGGCAGGTGCTCCCAACCTGCTTAAGCTCTGGTAGCCGCACTGGGAGCTGCTTTTGCTGCTTCTGGAGAGGTAGGAGACAACTGCAACCCTCTGTCAAGTGGGACAGAGCATTACACAAACACTTGGGAAATAAGGAGAGGCACAGGGCTCTTGGCATCTTCACAGAGATCAGCACACAAATGCCGTTGCTGCAACCAGCCTTTTATTCCTTGAAGAATAAAAGAAACAGAGCCCTTTGTGTCTGCCAGTGAAGGCACAAGTTCTGGCATTTGACCCCAGGAATTTGACTTCCCTTTCCACTAGAGCTTACCCGTTAGCTGCTCCAGGGACACCCACACTGCCACAAGACGTGTTGGCAGGCGGTGACGGGCTTCAGTTGGTAGGTGGTACTGCAGAAAGAGCCGAGCACAGTCACAGCTGTCCACGACAGCAACATGAAAACTACCTCTGGTGAAGTAACACCTCCAGCTACAGCCTAAATGACAGATTTGAAGATGTATTTTGAAGTGGGTTCATGAGTGTAAGAATGCCAGGCAGGAGCTGCTCTGGGAAGCAGACCCCAGCAACACCAAGGAAAGCAGCAGCATTCAGGAGCTCTACATCTGCATTAGCAGTGCTGCAACACCCCCTCAGTGTTGGGGATGCAGACACATCCTGATGTAACTCATGCCCCAAGAACACCATTCCTGAAGGACATTTCCAAGCCAGCAAGCACTCACCTCGTGGAGCCACTTTAGGCAAACCTGTGGGGAGTGGAGGCAAGCTTGGTGACTTGTGTCATATGGGCCCCCAGGCTGTAGACGTGTGAGGAATTCAGACCCTGCTCTGAAATCCAGATATGATGAGGAGGGGCTACAAGCCGCAGCAGGGTCAAGGCAGTCCCTGCCAGCCAAAAAGGAATCTCGCTCCAGGAGGAGATCACCCAGTTTATCCACCAACACTTTGGTTGCAAATCAGGACATCCATCATGACCCAACCACTCCACCATCCATCACCTTTCACTGACACAGGCTGGGCTTCAACCCTTGACTGGACAAACCTCCAAATCCTGAAATGTCCCTACTAAAGCTACTTTAAACATGCATTGAAATGTCAATGGCTTCTGCCTCATCAGCCAAATTAAGACTCAAAGGATGAACTCTGCAGCTCCACTGCTAGTCCAGTACTTACCCTCGCTGACACAAACACTCAACAGCAAACCAACCAATCCAATTTCTGCTCACTGTGCAACTAATTTTCCTGTTAGACTTCTACTTATCCTCCTCTGGCCCTCTGGGAAGATCTACCCAGCAACCTGTGCAAACAGGTACACAACCGGGTTTCCTGCTTCCCTAATGAGACAAGACGTCACCCCAGCGGTGGCAATCACCAAGAAACAACATGCCACGGGCTGGAATTGCTACAAGAGAAAAAGTTAGCATAACGGAGGATTCAGTGATAACCTCTGCTGTTTGCTAAGCCTACCAAAACCATTGCTCAAGAAATCCAAAGGTCAACTTAAGGGTACAAGAGTAATCCATGGTTTCAATTTATTTTCATTTTGGCAGGAGAGAGAAAATTTAAGGAACAGGGAGCACTGCAGTAGTTGAGAACCTCTCACAGCCCAGCAATGTCCTCATTTTACAGTGTTAGCACACCTTGACTTCTCAATGCAACAAACTAATGGCCCATATTGGAGGAAGGTGGATCCCACAAACACAAGTAAAAAGAAATGCCATTTATGCTGGTGCAGAGGTATGGGAGGAAAAAGCAAAAGAAATAAAAAAATAACGAGATTGTAGAGCAAAGATGAGAGCACACCTTCTCACAAAGATCTACTCTCTTTCCCGAGCTTAACCAACAGTCTGAGATCAACATGCTGAGCTCCATCATGAGTTAGTTAGGCTCAACAATTTACAGCTTTATCCTCAGCATCTTGTTTCCCCCACACCCAAAGGAAAAGCAGAAAAAAAATCCCAAACAAAGGCATGTTAGGCCACACCAAAAATAGTGTTGGAGAAGCAGGCTGAAAACCACTCAGGTAGCAGGAGATAACATCTGCCTGAAACCAGAGCCATCTGGCACTAAGGAAAAAGCCACATGGAAGTTTATCCGCAACTAGTCACCTATGCAGAGAAGGAAAAACTTCTCCCTTTTAAAGTTATCAGCACAGCCAAAGCAGACATTAACAGACAGAAGAAACAGAAAATGCTTTACATCAGCGCACTTCAGGAGCCCAAGTCCTCCAGCATCACTGTGAGAAACCCAGAAGGATATCAGATTCATCCTGTCCACACAGGAAGAAAACCAGAAGTTCTGACATATTAAAGGCAGGAAGCCCCAGGAATTTTGCATTTAACTAAGCTTTCCAATATTCTTCTTCTATTTGGAGAAAACCAAGGGCTGCAGAAACATCTCTAAAGTCTTCTCAAATACCTGACAAGTTTTGGCATAATATATACTAAACTGACTACCTTCAACTGATTCCATTTTTTAACAGGTTCACCTTCTTTACAAATGATCCCTTCCACTACTTTTAATTAAAACCATCCACGTATTTGATTAATCACAAACCCTTTCTTGGCTAGATGAAGTATTCCGAAGCAGAATGATGAAGCTATGGAAGAAGCAGTGATACGTCTAATTTAGATAAAAGAAAACCTATACTGATAAAACAAGTATTTTCTCAGCCAGTAAATTCCATTTCAAGAGTTTCAGTGATCTTTGCTGCCAGTTGTGCCTTTGTCATTCTTAAGTATCTAAGACATCTCTCTCCACACCTTCCCACAAGCCGGAATCACAGGGGGAGCTGTGAGCCTGCTCCTAGCACAGCTTCCCAGCCTCCTCTGCTTTGCCCAGAGCAGAGCCAGCAGCAGCTCAGCTATGACACAGGAGAGCTGAAATTCTTCAAGCTGGCAAGAGGGAAATTGCAGGGGACAGCATGATCCTGTTTACAGGATTTAGATACCGAGAAATAGGAGACTCAGTTTTAACTTCGAGGGCCACGACTTTTCATCTTTTGTGATCATAGCGTATATTTAGCTCTGGCATGTAGCTTGCTCTCATCTGTAGGGAACAAGTTCTTCATATAAGTCATATTTAGAAGTGACCTAGTGTCCTTGCTACCAAATTATCAGCACAACAACTGTCTAGTTCTCTCGTTGGCGCTCTCAGCTCGGAGGCAGACTGGTCAGAGCTGCATTTATCATTCGAATTACTGGGCAAGCGCTTCATACTACAGAGTTGGGGACCAGTATGCCAACAGCTGCGCAAACGAAAGATGAGATCAAGTACAAGCTGGACTGCTCTGAAAACTCAGACATGTGCACGAATCCCCCACACTGGGACTAAGCAGCACCTGCCAGATCAGAATAGGAGAATTCTGCATCTGCCACTCTCCAGCAACCAAGGGAATGAACTTTGGTCTCTGCTAACGCGGCAGAGCTGGTGAGGATGAAGAGCAAATCCACCAAAGGCAGGAAGGCACAACTCGAGTCATGCTGTAAAGAAAAAGCCAGAGCCAGCTCAGCCGGGCTCTCCATCCCCCGCAGGCCTGTGCCCTGACTGGAATGGCACATGGCATCCCTCACCCAGAGCCTGTCCCCTGCAAAAGGGCCCAGTACTGCCTTCAGCTCAGCACATCGCTTACGCAGCCAAGAGTAAGGTCACTGTATCAGACCACACTTCTGTGTTGTTCTACAGGCCTATGCTGGATGCAGAACACGAGCAAGTTGTGCCCCAAACCAAAACAAACCATGCACCAAGCCCTTTGGCCCAATACCAGCATTTGCCATCTTAAAGTAGACATTCAAGAAAATACACAAAACCATCCGATCCGCTTATAAATACGTTCGCTCCTAGAAAAGAAAAAGAGAGCTCTTTCTGACTGCCAAGCATTTGGTCTGAATAGTAGTAACCATGCCCGAGAACCAGCAGCTGAAGCCATTTGGAAAATGGATTTTAATGTTTCTTAGGAAACTTTCCCCTCCCTCTAAAAGCTTTCATGTTACTGGCACACGATGAACAACAGGTGCCGGGTGCGCCATCCCCACAGGAGTCACGGAGCGGGCTGGGGTCCTGCAGCGGGCCAGCTTTTTGATAAATGGTGCAATAGGAAATCAGAGCATGGGGGATGCCAGCTGACAGAGGCTGAGCAGAGCAAGGCCAGCGTGCGCCGTTTTATAAGCATAACCACAGAAAAGATGAAAGTTTATTTCCTTTTATTTTTAACCCAACAGAGAAGTTACAAGGATAAACAGCTGCGAGAGAGGGTGGGCTGATACAAAGAGGGACTTTCTTCACTTCCTAACTGCAGCAGCATCAATGCATGACATTTCAAACTCAAAGAGCTTTAACTCTTTCTGATGCTGCCCAAGACCAAATGTGGGCCAGAGTCAGGGGGCCACCAAAATAAGCAATTACATAAGGATGGGCAGCAGGATCTCCAAAGCAGCAACATTCAACGTGCTGATACGGAAAGAGCTGGATCCTGCTGCAAGAGACAGCTCTATGTTTCCAAGAGCTCAGTCACTTAGTCACTGGTAGATCTCCCACACAGATAGCTCCTTCACTGAGGCACAGCCTCAGGAATGCATCTGCCATGTGCTGCTCACAGCCAGATCAGCAAGCAGTGCTGCAAAGAGGAGAACCAGGGAATTCCCGTTCCCAGCACAGGCTCAAGCCCGTCTCAAGCACTGTAGTCCCAGAGCAGAGGACTGAGAGGCAGGGGCCCAAGCTGCTCTCCTGTGTCACCAGGTACTCCTGGTCAAGGGCTCTGCAGTTTCTCCTAGCAGCTTCCAAGAAGTCCCATACGGTTCTCAAAATTTCTTAAAAAGGACACTGCTGCTGTAAGAGACAGCTCCATTTGGAGAGAGGGTCTCCCCCTGCTCTGATCACGTGCAGGCAGCTCTGCGCTGGCTCACAGCTGCAGGGACTTGCTGTGGCACTGCCAGCTGCCTCCAAGCAAAGAGCAGTCTGTAAGCTCCAGGCTAAGCCCCCAGGCCTCACATTGCTTCCCTAAACTCAGAAGCCAGATTTCTGAGTCACCCCGACACGGATGCATCCTTTGCCTTGCGTTACTGTTAAGATCTCTGGTTATGACAATCTAGAGACTACTTTTCAAAACAGTATTTACTACTGACTCCGTGCCGTCTGCTGCACGAGTACCTCTGCTGCCAGGACAGCAGAAGGAAGGAGAGAGGCTCTTCATGGTTTCTCTTTCTGTTCCGCATACCCCAGGCAACATTCACAGCTGGGGTGTGTGCGGGGAAGCCTTCAGTTTATAAATAATCTTCACTAATGTTTGGGTAATTTTCATAGTTTCCATTCACTTCAGGTTTCGGCAAAACCTACATTTCATGGCTTGATAGCTGCAACAAATCTGGCTGGCTTTCTCTTATTTCATTGCCTATCAGTTCATTCAATTCTTCCTTTCCAAGTCCAGCTTGCACACCTAGTACCCAGTGCCCCATACAATCACCTTTAGGAAACCAACCTATGCCACCTCCTGCAGAGATAGAAACTGCAGGAAGGAGAACCAGGCAACATCCTACACTGTGGGCAAAGCAGACGAGCCGCAGAGCTTCACTGGGGGAAGGTCAGGATCTTCTCCACACAGTCCAAAGCAAATGGACAGCAGCAATTTGGTGAAACTTCCAAAAACGGACAGACCTGGTAAACTCCTCATCTATCCTCAAATCCCACAGAGGGCCATGGAAATTGTGGGTTCAAGGGAATGCAAGAGTGGAGCCCGGCTGTCTCTTAATTTTGTTGGTTTACTGATGAGACAAAGAGGGAAACAGCAGCCAAACTCAGTTGCTTGACTGAGCACCTGATGCTTTGCTCAGAAGCCACAGTCATGATGCTCAGGTAAAGGGCTTCACGCTTTGCCAAACCCACATGTCCAGTGATTCTTCTCCAGCAATGACTGAATGCAACAAAATTCTTGTTTACTGATGATTGCAAATAATGATACATAATCCAATCTCTCCATTGCTCCAGTCTCCTGGTTCCTGTCTCTTGGCGACTGATAAATAATTTATAGTGCTCTCTCCTCTATGTGCTAACTGCAGCTCTGCTGGTTTAATGATGAAACCAAAGCCTAAGAACTGGAACAGTAACTGCCTAGATCACAAGGAACATGCAGTCAGTTGATCTCACACTCCTCTGTATCTGAAACCGAAAGCAAACTGTTCAAAAGAAAAACTACATTGTTCAGAGCCGTGGCTTCTGGGTAGGAACGGCACCCACAGGAACAGCAGATTATCAGCAAGAGGAGCAGGCGTGCGCCAGCGCTCCTGCCAACACAAGGAGTTTAACGCGCTTCACCATTTTGCTCTTTTCTGTTAGCACGCATGGAAAAACTCCTAACGGGCTGTTTTTGTCCAACTTCTCCTGTGCATTGCTGTGCAATTTGGAAAGCCTCTAGGGTTCACATCTTGAAGGTACCGCTGCTGCCTGCTTTGAGGGCTAAGAAAGCTATTGTAACTCCCATGCAAGGAAAGATATTAAAAAACAGCATCTTGTCTATGTAGGTTACTGTGGCTCTTGCACCAAAAAAACCAAGCTCTTCATTTTATGACAGATGTTCTTTGATTCTTTCCAACAGAGCCGTAATCAGTTATAAAACTGGCATGTTTGAACCATACACAGCACACGTACACTGGGTGTGCACTATTGTGGCAACACAGTCTCTTACATCCATAAACTCATTGAAATGAGATTACCCAGGCAACTGGCAAGTGCAGCCATGAGGGCACAGGAGAGAAGGCTTCTGTTTTGTTGTTAGCAGGGTTTTTTTCTTTAAAAAACAAAACAAAACCCAAAATCCAAAAAACACGAGCAGAGAGCAGGAAAGGGATGAAGTATTTCTGCTGACAAAGGCCAAAATCCTATCTATTTATATTGGAGTCACACAAAAACCAGAACACAGCAGTGCTCAAAAGCTTTAAAAAATGCATCTACGTTCTTAATGCTCTTAGAAAATAATAATAAAAAACCCCTATCAATATTCAATTTCTGAAATGGTGTAAAAAAAGAACTGCATCAATCATTAAACAGTTAAATGAAGGCAGTATGACAGTCACTATTGTTCTCGTGAAGCACACTTGTCTTTTGCCGAGCAGCTGCCAGATCCTATTAGATGTATAAAAAGGGGACTTTCCTAACCGAGTAGGGATGGTATAAGCTATTGAAAACAGCAGACAAAAGCCCACTTTTGCAGACTATTCAAGCCTTGTATAACATCTGTCTAAAATCAATTTTTGACCTAATGTTACTTTCATTAAGTAACAGACTTTGTTTCCAATGCAATTTGTTTTCTAGGATAAAACTGTATCCTAAGCGTTATTACATGGGAAACAGCACAGAGGAAGCAGAAGATTGTATTTGAGAAACATGAGAACAGAATTTGCTTAATTGTTTTGACACCTTAAGTACTATAATAAACTATTTTCCATTTATTTAAATTCTTGTGAATTCTTGACGCTGGCAAAGCAGCAAGCAATGCCTTGGCTTTATTATGACTAAGACTTACTGAGGATAAAGGAGGATCTGTGGGAATTACATTAAAGCTGACAAACGCACAAAATTTCCAAGATCTTCACCAGAAATAAAGCACCCTAAACATTAACAACAGCTGTTAAAACCATCCACTCTTGACAGCTGACTTTTTTTTACACATTTTAAATAATGAGGAAGTTGATTCATGAATTTGATTTCAAGCAGACCGTTAAAAAACATTTCCACTTACCCAAAAGGTCTCTGAATGAAGGCTGGATGTAGCTGCTGCACACCTATGGTAAAACCTATAAAAGCAATCAGAAAAAAAGAAATATTAACGAACGACATCCATTGTAACATTCAATTCATAACATACATGGAGAATTACAGCCCAGATCACATATACATGCATCTCATCTGTTGTGTGTGAGCAATTCAGAGCCCCATCTAGAAGGAAGTTAATTTTAATATGCATGTTATACGCACAAGGACCAGATGAGAATTCGGATTAAAGAAGAGTATGAAAGTGCTGTAATTGAACAGATAGTGAGGTGTAATGCCTTGTTTTACACTGGGTACAGTGGTCATTAAACTAAAGAGGAGAAACGATTAAATGGATCTTACTGTTAATAGCAACGTAAGGAAGAGAAAAACAGGAAAACAGATGAGCCATGGAAGAAAATAGCTTTAACTGAGTTACATGAGCTTAGGTGCATAACACTAGTGTAACAGGTATGAGTAAGATATGGAAGTGAGGTAAGTGTCCTCAGTCAACAATCACAAGTACGAGGCATAAGCAAGCATCATCAGATCTGATGAATCCAGCGTGCATAACTTGTTTCTTCATCTTAAAAGTTATTCTAATAGAGAGAGACAGGGTCTCCTGGATGCCTCACCAGTTTGAATACTCCTTGGTTTTGCTCCCAAATATGCCAGGTTCACGTTTGCTTTTCTGCCATCAATGATGGGGTTGGGGTCTTTGCACGCTCTTTCAGCTGCGGCTCTGTCTGCCATGGTCACCTGGAATTAAGCACAGCCTTGTTTGTAGCAACAGCACTTTGTAAACACTCCAGCAACAGGCACCAAGCGGAGTTTATTTATTGTTCTATTTTGAACCAGGAGCTGAACTCCTCTCCGTGCAGCGCGATGGGAACGGCTCCCGGGGACTCGATAGAAAAGAGGGCTCGCCCCTCGCCAAGTTACTCCGCTGGGCTCACGCCAGTTGTTTTTCCTTGCCTTTCCACCTCCTCCCCCGTGCTTTTTTCAGGAGTTGGAAGAGCCAGTCCCACAGCGGAGGGAAACGGGCGCGGGAGGCGATGCTGACACGAATGGCACGGGGGGCGCTCCCCTCCCGCCCCCAGCCTTTGTCCTGCCCGAGCCGGGAACGGCCTCCTGGGCCCCGGCAGCACCCACGCACCCGGGGCGGGGGGGGGGTCCGCCGGCTCGGAGTGGGGGGAAACCGCCGTCAGCCCCCTTCCCCGGCGCAGGATGCGGGGAAGGCGGGGGGCATGCAGCCCCGCCGGCAGCCCCCTTTCCCAAGGTGAGGGATGCAGGGGAGGGGGGGGACACGGCCGGCAGCCCCCGCCCGGGGGTGGGAGGTGCTGGGAAGGGGGGTGGCGGCACCGCTAGCTGCCCCCTTCCCTGGGGTGGGGGATGAAGGGAAGAGAGGGATGCAGCCCCGCCGGCAACTCACTTCCCCGGGCCGGGGGATGCAGGGAAGGAGGGGGATGCAGGCGCCTTCTTTGGGGCGGGTGATGCAGGGAAGGGGGGGGTGCAGCCCTGCCGCCCATCCCCGCGGCGCCCGGCTGGCCGGGGCACAGAGCGGCACTTACAAAGCCGTATCCCCGGGATTTGCCGGTCTGCCGGTCGGTGATCACCACCGCCTCCTCGATGTCCCCGAAGACCTCGAAGTACTTCCTGAGGGAGGAGTCGGTGGTGTGGTAGGGCAGCCCCCCGACGAAGATCTTGGTGAAGGTGGTGTCCTTCTGCACGGTGTGCATGGTGCCGGGCGCGGCCGGACCCCCGGCACCCGCCGGGGAACCCCCCCGTGCCCCGCGGCGGCCGAAGGGAGCGGCGATAGGTCACAGCGGGCTCATGGCCGCGCTCCGTCCCGCAGCACCGGCCGCCCTCACGCCCGTCCCGGTAAGCAGCAGCCCCACCGCCGCCGCTGCCTTTGTAGGGGCCGCCCCGCCCCGCCCCGCCCGCCGCGCGGGGCACACCGGGGCGGGTAGTCCGCCCCGCGCCCGCCGGGGGCCGCCATGGGCACAGCGGGGGGGCGGGCAGCACCCTGCGGCCACGGGGCCCCGCGACCCTGGGGAGGAGGGGTCCCCTACGAGCATCGGGACCTGCTGTGCCCCACGGACCCCCGGCGAAATGGGGTCCCCTGCGGGCATCGGGACCCCGCTGTCTCCTGGGAATCCGCGGGGAAATGGGGTCCTTGGGACATCGAGACCCGCTGTGCCCTGCAGACCCCGGGGAAATGGGGTCTCCTGTGGGCAGCGGGACCCACTGTCTCCCATAGACCCTCAGGGAAATAGGGTGCCCTGTGGGCATCGAGATCCCTGGGAAGTGGGGTTCCCTGCGGGCACGCCCTTGCTCTGAGCCGGGACTACAAATCCCGGCGGTTCCGAGGGAGCCGCTGCAAACCCCGCAGGCACGGAGCGGGGGGAGGGGGCGAGCAGAGCGCTCCCGCCCGAGCCCGCCAAAGAAAACCGCCTCCAAAGAGGGTTTTTCTCAGCCCTCTTTCCCCCTTTTCAAATGCACAATAATCGCAACTGCAAGAGTTTAATCCCTGGCAGGTTCGGACACAGGGACAAAGCCATGGAGCAGCCAGGGTGGCAAAGGCACGTTAGGAAGCCAAGGCAGGACGGTGGGAGGGTCTCGAACCAAGTCAAGAAGGAGAGGAAGAGCCAGGGGTTTAAACGCCGTAAAGAGGTTCAAAAGTATCTGCTTTAAGCAGGTACCTAAGCTACCTGCTTCTCCACTAGACAGCCTCCCTGCGTGGGACAGGGATGCACGATTCCCGCTGCTGGCCAACAATGGGGTTCCTCTCCCCTGTCCCGCTTTTGCATTTTGTTCCCTTTCAGGAGGGGCAGCTCATAGAACGGAGGCTGTGAAACGCCGCTGCCTCTGCTCTGACCTGCAGTCTTCAGCCCTGACCTGGGGAAGCCGGGATTTAAAGCCGGGAGTACAGTTACTGCAGTGCATCCACATTTTCAACATACGTAACTCTCAGTTTGTAACTGCATGAAAACTAAAGCTGAAAAGCTACTCAGTACCTCAAAATCCATCCTTGGGGAACACTCTGGTGGTGAAGTCCTTGCGATGCTTTTATTGCTCCCCTCCAACATGGGTTAGAGCCTGAGGTGTGAATGAAAAATATTTCCTAGGACCCTCTCCCACAGTTACCATCACTCAGAAATTAATCTGCCAGAACCTCAAGAACTGCCCCTGTGCCCTAGGTGGATCTTGCCTCTACAGGGTTATCATTCAGCGGAGGAGGGGAGATTTTTGTGCCACGGGATAGATGCAGAGGTAACATGTTAGCAAAAAAACGTCAGTGAAGTTCTAAATCACCATCTGCTTTGGCTTCTATACAGCAGGTTCAGACTTTGCAGGCACTTTTTTTTTTTCAGAGTGCACAGAGAAAAGCCAGTTATTTCAAGAGAAAGGAATGCATTAATGTCTGCACTCCGTAGTTATTCATTAATATTTTTCTTGCACTGCTTCCATAGTTCTAAACACCTTATGCTTCATAGAAGAAAAAAAAAATAGCCAAAGTCATTAAGCTTTTCGTTCCTAAAGGACCAGACTTTATGACTAGGACACATTTCCATTGATTACTGTGGAAGAAAGATGGAGCTGGGCTAGCTGCACCCAACATCACTGCAACATTAACAGCCTTCTGCAACAAGGACGGTCAAGTGGGAACCCTTGGAGCCTTTGTGTTTTCTGCAGTGTTGTGTGTATGTGCAACCACGAGCTGTCCCTGGTCCATTCCAACAGCAAGCCCAGAACCACCTTTGGGGTCGGAATACAGTCAGAGGCCCAGGCCTCTCCACCACTGAGTCATCCCCCTTCTGTCTGCATGACTTCCACCACAAACTGCACATCAGCTGCTTCCTGGGCAGCCTGAGCTAATGACAACCCAGTTGGCATTCAGTCGCTGTCCTTTCACAGAGCTTCATTCTGCTTCAAATGATGGCAAACATTCAAATCGTCCAAATAGACTCCGGCTCCTCTGCAAGGCTCACAGAGTTCCCAAAAGCTACCAGAAGTATCTCAGTTCTCGATGCTTACAGCGGTCAGGGGGAGAGAAAACAGCACGTACTTTTTTCTCTTCAAATATGAACGCCACTTCTCTCCAAGGAGGAATCCCTGTTCCTTTTCTTTCCTAGAGGTAGGAACAGAAGTTCTTTTACAGTCAGAACACAACAAGAAAGAAATCAGGGCTAAACCTGTACCCAGTGAGCACTGAGAACCCCACAGCATCGCTGGTGTGGCTTGGGGAGTGTGCGCTTTTTTTGCCACACCCTGGAAAGCCAGACGGGAAACGAAATCTCCTGTCTCATGGTACAGCTATTATAAGCACAGGATCTAATAAGCTATTACCGTAAATGCAGCAGGAAAGAGAAGAGATAGTTAAGTGTAACTTTTATTTCTTTTAACATTTTTTCCCCTGGTCTTGGGGGGTTCCCCAAAACACCAACACATTAAATCCAGTCACCAGATTACAACTGCAGGAGCTTGGCAGAGCTGACACCTTCCTGTGCTTTTACTACAGTCATAAGAGTACCCGAGAACAGTATGATTCAAGTTTCTCTGGTCAAAGAGAGATCCTGTAGAGACAGACATATCTCAAAGTATGAAGTTGCCTTGGGGAATGCTGGGTAACGCTTAGCACAAATCCAAGAGCAGACTGCAAGCAAAAGCAAGGACACAGGTCTGATACGTGCTGTTGTAGGGCTGGTTTTAGTTTTTTGTAAGAAATACAACTGCACTGGTCAACCAGTGAGGAGGCTGAAAAACAGGTGCCTTCAGCAGCGGTGTACAACCATCCACGTTCTTCATGCATAGGATTTGTATTGCAAACTAATAGCACCCTATTCTCATAGAGACTGGGAAGATTAGTTTTATGGTAATTCAACATAGTTAAGAGAACTTACTGGTTTTTTACTTACATGTTAATATATTCCTCAAGGCTTATGCAAATCGGATACACAGAAGATCCTTCTGGTGGACTTCAGCAGCATTATGCAAGATGTGAAATGGAGCAGCTGCAGGTCACCAAACCAAGTGTCCTGGATTCTACTGAAAGTCTTAGAGAGGGCAGCACTGCAAGACCAGCAGGTACAGAAAACACAGAAACAGTCTCTGACTAAAGGAAGAAAAACAAATTACGGCAGAGGGAGTTGTGCATCTGGGAGCACAGGAACAGGGCAGAGAGGAGGGGAAAGAGCAGCAAATTCATTGCAGGGGAAAAGCTAGCCCTGTTCCTTGCCCTCTGCAAAGCCTGTTCTTGTGAGGGTGGGGTAGAATGAATGTCAGTGAATCTCTGTGGTGCTTTCCATGTATACTCGGCCTGAGCATTTCCCTTTCTTCCCCTGGTGCCTGTGGGAGAACTGTGTTGAGATGCCCCAGGTATGATCTGAAAGTCATTGAAGAATCTCCCTCATTTTTTATGGAACCGATGCACTTCATTTTTAAAACGGAGGAGGGCTACAGCGGTGCTCTGACCTTTTTCAGTTTCTGCTGCTGCTTAGCCAAGTTTTTGCTGCTGTAGGGCAGTGCCCTTGGGTTTTGTCATGGATACCCGCTTACTGGTTATTGCAACAACAGTAGATGAAATATCCCTCTTAGAAGCTCCACAGTTAAATAAGTTATCTGGAGAGCAGGGACTTACTGTGGGAACTGTTTGGTTTGTTAGTTTTACTAATGCTGAGCCTGGATGCTGGCCACCAGCTAGGCTGTGAACAGTAGCGTAGCTGGGAGATCTTGAGGGAAGCTGTGTTCAGTGGCATTTGGTTTAGGTTATAGCAGGAAATTCTGCATCTGGGCCATTTGTCTCAGATTTTCTGCTTTGATGCCCTGAACGCACCATGACCATTGATTAAGTCAGAGTTGCTGCCGCAGTAAGAATTAAAAAATAAAAATTCTTCCTCTTCGGACCACTTGTAACAAAATATTTGAGAAGAGGATGTTCCTAATCAGGATCCCTTTCTGAATAGGCTTTTGCTTCAGTAGGAATCTTCCAATAAGACTAATTCCTCTTCTGAAATATTCCCAGCCTGGGGATGCTGAGTGAGCTCTTATTTCCTTTGCTGGCTATACTCGTTACATAGGAGCAAGACCATCACCTTTAGTGGCCACAGAATGACCTGTATTAACGATGCAAGTAACCTGCAATAGAACATAATAGAATGCCACATGAATATGGACATTGATAACACTGGGACTGAGAGAAGCAAAAAATGGGACAATGAATGGACCACAAACACATTTTAGAGAGAGAGTGGTGAAAAAGAAGTGTCATTAAAAGACTAGTGCTACTTCTCCAGACTTTCCTGCCATCCCACTTGATACGGTCCTTTGCAAAACAGAAGTCGTGTGTCTCTGCAACTGAACCATGATAACACTAACAAGATCCCCTACAAAAAAAACAGAGACTAGGGAGAGAAACTACAGAGCTTATAACTGCTTGGAAGATCTTGCCACAGGAAGACAGAGCTCCAATGCAATCCTTGGATCTAAATCTGGATTAAAATATAGAGGAATAATGGCCACTGTAACAAAGAAGCATGTCACAGGTGAAGAATGAATGACCAAACAATGCTTGGGACTGGAAGGATTTAGTCTGGTTACTCTGCTCTTGGGGAATTTCTCTTCTATGATCTACAAAATGTTGTTTATCACAGGTAGCCTCCTGGGAGTTGTGTGTGTAAATGTCCCAGTCAACCAGAATATACCCAGTCTTGGCAGAGCATGCTGGGGAGCTGGAATGACAATGCGAGGATGCAGTAGATTTGGTTGGGCCTGCCAACTGGGGATTGTCACAGTCTGATAGCAGGGAGCTGGGCTGGCTTTCTGAGCAATGAAAATACAGCCCTTGATTAGGATGGTGACTTGTTTTCTGGCATTGTTGGCATCTATACCAAATAGTTTTGTCATCATCAGTATTGTGATGTCCTGGCCTAGAGCAATGGTAACCCTTGCTGTTCCTGTGACCTTGAAGATGTTTGCTTTTTGGCCCGTTAGTGAAGAAACTAGTGAAAAATACTGTGATGATCATATTTCAACTAAGTTATGCAACAAAACCATGAAACCCTTCAAAGAAGAAATTGAAATCAGCTACTGCTTTGTACAAGAAGAAAGGAAAAGGAGGTAAAGGTCAGAAACAGAAAAGGAACAGGACAAAAGCAAACAACACGTGTCTGTTTCCAGACCAGAAGTTTCTATCCAGATTTTCTACCACAACTCTTCCATTGGTAGGAAGTAGCGATGAAGAGAAGATGCAAGATAGAGAGGTCCATTTTCCTGCTGTTGACAGAATTAGGTGATGTCAGAACATTAAATATGTAGGTCAAAATACTGCCTGTTTGCTCGAGTTTATCTTTGGTGATACGTTGGAGGAAGACTCTGCAGGAACAGGCTCAGGTATCCCCAAATCTGAAGGGCAGAGCAGGGCAGGGGGAGAAGGGAAAGAAAGATAAAGAGACAAAGCTACCAGTCATCACCTGCTAAACATGACCTCCAATAAAAGTACCATTCCTTGCCTGAATTTCTGCACAGTTCTGGCTCTTTATATTGGAACTATTGCCCAGCTCTCTCAAGCTGGGATTTAGTTATTGACCAAAAGGGTTTCCCCCCCCTGAAAAAGTTTTTTAGAAAAAACATTCCATTTGAGTCAAAATGCAAAGCTTACATCTCAAAATAGTTCAAGAAACGTTCTCACCATTTGAATTTATGTTGTACTTTAGGAAAACATTAATTGAAATTTCATACTTTTGTTAGCATTTTGAAAACCTTAAACTAAATTTTAAAACAAACATGAAATCATTTCATGTTCCATAAAGGAAAGAAGCAAAAGAAATTTGGGTATTTTGAAACAGCATTAATAGTTTTATTTTATGGCCACATCCCATGACCTTTTTGTGGGATTACACATGACACTGGTAGCACAAACTGAGCAGGAACCGTCCAGCCATTCCAGCAAGGGAATGATCAGGACACTGAAGAACATTAAACAAGATGTCTCAGCTCTGGGACATGCAACACATTTGTACAGGCAAGAGAAATTCTGAACAGCTAAAGAAAAGTGGATTCAGAGCTGGAATACACTGATAGCACTGAGTCAGACCTCAGGTGGGCCCCTTCTATCCAAATCCCCCACAGGCAAGCAAACTCAGGTCTCACCCATCTGGATCACCTCCTTAATCTGGTGGTGTCCTCTTTTACAGGTTGCTTATTTTAGACTTTATTAATACAGACTCTTCTGTCCTGTGACATTCAATGAGATAAATAATCCATCTACTCTGGTATCACCCTTCCAATTTCTGATACTCTTAGAAGGTATTTAATGCCTGCAATGAACCTGGCCAAGTGCAGAATACTGTACACAAAAAACCCGCAGATGATCAGCATGATATGTATTTAACCTTCTTCAAACAGCTAGTTAGAAACTCTAAGAGCCTTCCAGTTACCATGTCTACTCTATTCAATCACAAGGCAGCAAAGATTCATTGCAGTGGCTCTGAACATGATATAAAACAATTGAAATGTCAAGACATGAAAACAACATAACAGCACTTGTCAGAAAAGTGACACTCATGGAACCTGGAAAGGTATTTAAAAAGAAAAACAGTTACTTGGACTGAAATCTGGGCAGAATGGTTCCAGCTTCTACATAATCACAAAAGGACCAAAGTGTGCCTTTTACGAAAAGCTCAGTTACCACGCTCCCACATAAAGGCAGGACAGTCATGGACTGCAGGGATCAAAGCTCACTCAGGTGATGCCACCCAGTTCCTCACAGTACAACAACCACATCATCACAGTCATTGCTGGTGGGGAAAAGCCATCAATAACTCAACAGGCAATTGCCAGTGACACAATTGCCCCAAGATTGCAGCAGGACCATGACATCAGCTGAACATGACAGCTGAACACTGGCAGGCTGTTTCCTGCTAAATCACATGGACCAGTTACTCCATCATGCTTTTAGTTAGTGGATGAGCACATAGAGTGTAAAACAATAAACAGGGTTACAAGCCTTCTCCGAAACACAGAAAAAGGTTGATAGATCATCTGTATTTTTGAAGAAAAGCCAAGCTTATGAATGAAGCATGCGGATTGTTACTGAATCAGGAAATCTATTCTGCTTTTGGTGTGTATTTTCTTTTTGCCAGCCTGGGGGACACCATCATCAGCCTGCAGGAAGAAAAAACAACTCCTCTGAGCAGCTTTGACAGCACTGTCCATGAAGATAAAGAGGCCTAATAAGAGCAAGATAGTCACCAGCAGGTTCTCAGATGACTCTGATAGGAAAGTTACTATTGGGAAACTTTTCCATGGGCCAAGCCATGTTCAGAATAGTTTGGAGAATTCAAACATCTCTTTCATTTCCTCACTGCTGCTGGCAGGACCCCCAAAGAAAGGTGCTTAGATGATGAACAAGATGACCTAAGCCATTATGACATAGGTCAGCATGAGAGAACGACTCGAACCACACCACACAGCCTATGGCTGAACAAAGGCTTGACAGGAGAAGGGTTCAATGAAAAAGGTTTTGCAAAGCTGTTCTCTTTTAATAGATATTTGCCATCTTTCTGTGTTTTTGTGAAAAGCTGTTTCAGTCCAGTGAATGTGTCCCTGAAATGCCACATGCCAATGTTTGAAGTGTAACAACATTCAGCAGATTTGTTCCTTACAAATATATAGGTACTGTTTTATAAATTAAACATCAATGCATAAACAACTAATTACTGAATGCAACCCTGCTGCTTTAGACCATGAATGAACATTATGTAGAAAAAGGAGAGCTCCAAGGAAATGAGTCAGCTGTCTGCAAAAAGCAATTACTTGTCAGTGATATCTGTCCTTTTGAGTCCATATAAATTCCATTCTGTGTTACCGCAGGAGCATGGCAGAGAGCTGCCCTTCCAAAGAAAAACATATTGTGTTTTAGCTCTGGTTTTAGCTATTTGAGATAGTTTAAGCTACTGCATTATTTCTGCACTTTACTAAGTACAATAATCATGCTCTGTTCTTAAGCAAAATGTATTTCCTTTTGTTGTAGATCAGTTGTTGTATTGTAGGCTGGCAGAGAAGGATGACCGAACCAATTGCCCGTGGCTCAGAATGGGAAATCTGAATGTACACCCTTCTGGGAGACAGCACAGCTGTGATTAAATACCTTGCGAGGGTCTGAAGAAAATCCGTTACTTGAGTTTTGCTTCATGGTGTTCCCAGGAACTGAACACCCTCCTTATCTGGTCCAGCAAACCAAAGAATGCAGCATTACTAATGAGCTGCATTTAAGAAACAGTAATGACAGACAGGATTCAGTATCAAACTACAAAGCATTTGTTAATACATCATAAAGTAAGGAGGAGAGACTTAACTGACCTGTTATTGAACAGACAGTTTCCAGCATTTTTCTATTACAACAAACTCATCACTGGATCTCAGCATGTACATACTTAACATGTATAAAGCAATTTTTGCCTGCAAAAGATATACTGGACAGTAAAGGGTAAACTTACTCTATTCACAGTTAAGAGTATTACCTTAATCTTTTATCTAAGCCTGCTTTTCAGTGGCACTTGATACAGGAGCCATACGAAACACTTCCTTGAATACATAAAGCCAGAGATTGAGTTACACACAAGTCAAGATCTATGCCGCTGGTTAGACAAAAGCTCCTATATTACCTGGCACATGCCTGCTAAATTATTGAAGTGTCTCTTCAAATTGAATATATTCACTGGATAATTAGTCAACAGAAGAAAACGGTCTCTCTTTACAAAGCTGATGTTGACAGGTATCGTATCTTTTATGCACTGTAACAAAAAGCGTTTGAAGAACTGGTGGGACACAAACATTAGGAATTGCTCCGTCAATGCGAATGCATTCCCGAGGCACATGGCCCCCTTTGTGATATTGCCTGTCTTGTATTACCTTGCAAGTCCTACACCGTGTGAATTCCTTTTATCTAATGTAGCACTAACCACATTTCAGAAGCAGGTAAATGCTACAAATAAATGCAGGTTTTCTTTGCCTTTGAGGAACGAGTCTGATCCAAGCGGAACAGATAGCTGTAGGCCTGACTGCAGCCGTGTGCTGTGCGAGCCTCTGCTGCTGTGTCAAGCAGGACCTACCCGGGGCGGTGCAGACAGATCACTGCCACTTTTAATTCATAACGCTTGCAGCTGTGATATCCCAGCATGCCACTCCAGCAGGCTGTATTCTCATGAGCTTGTTCCCTGCTGCAGATTCTTGGGAACACAGGCTACCCCATGTGTACCCAGAGCGTACTGCACAATGAAAGTACTCGCATCTGCCTGCTGAAACCATCACAGCCGGCCCGCTGATGTTACTTGGCTTATTTTGACCTGGCAAGGGAAGAACAGCAGCGGTTGCCACAGTGATAATGGCTGTCCTACTGCTGAGAGCAGTCAGATGGTCTCTGCACTGCCTGCATATAAACCTAAGCTTACCTGGAAGTAGGAAGAGATGGCTTTCAGCTGTTTGAACATGAGCCGTAGGACACAATACACAGTTCTACCAACCCCAGCTCACAGCCTGAGGTGTGCAAAGATGACATTCTGTCAACACAGATATTACTGGGTTTGTTTCTTTTAAACTACACTTGCCACCCGACACCAAGAGGACAGACACTTTCTTTTAAAGATTCTTTGCAGAATGATGGCACTAAATCGTAGTTACAGTTAAAGCTTTGTTTTCTTAACAGGATATTATGATTAGTATAGCATGGCATTTATGATTGGAATGGTACAGGATTTCTTCACGCAGAATCAAAGTAGCATAATACAAAATTTGTAATACAACTTATTGTTTCTAATCACCTGGACCCCCTGCACATCAGGTCGGATCTCAATACATGGTTTGCTGTATCAATATACAATCATAAGTTAGACTCAAAAGTCATATAAAAGTGTACCAGGCACTCACTTAATCCTTGGAGGTAGCAGAGGAGGATGGAGGCATCCCTGGCCACTGGGAGGTGATGGCTCTCACTGTTCAGAGCATGTTGGGTCCAAGTTGCCCGCTTAGGACTTGTAACTGCTTGATTTTACACAGTGCTCTAAGTGCAGATACACTGCCCTGTACTGACACAGGGTCATCAGCACCGCAGGGCTGGCCAGGCACCCAGGACCTTCAAGGCCAGCAAGGAAGGGAATAATCAGCCTGGCACCCAAGAATCTTGAGGCCAGCAGGGAGAGGAAGAAGAAATCTGGTGGATTTGTCTACTTGGTTCATGGGACCTTCAGGGCCTGATAATGAGGGAAAGGAATACGTGACCCACTTGGTCACAGAGAACGGCTGCTGGCCTTATAAAATGGCATTAGTTATGTTAACCACATCATTGGCCTCGCGAGCAGGGGCTGCAGGGCCACATATGCCCCAGGGACAAAATAGTACATGGTATAAATAATCAATTTAAAAGCATATTCAAATCTTATAATTTCAATACTATTTCTCCCTTGCATTATCTTGTGCATTTCTCAACTTTGAAAATTAAAATAAAGATACTGCATTTCCAATTTTTGGAAAAAAGTGCCCTTTAAGTTCTCACAGAGCTTATCTGTTTGCTTTTAGTCAACTATTTTTATCTACTTTTTCTTTCTTCCTTCAAGAAATCCAATTCAGAAAAAAACTCTATAGTTACCAGTTTTAAACCTACAATCTCCTACAACAGCAGTATGAAAACTAGTCTTAAGTTACTAGGATTTGTCTTAGAAAGCAAAGTTAATTAGAACACCAGTAGCCAATAGGCCAGCTCATATGCTAACTCACTCAGCTCCACCCTCACCTCATTCTAAACTCCTTAAGTGTCTGGTCGCAAACGTGCTACCAATATGCTTGTATTTATGGTAGATATGTACAGTCCTGTAAAACACAAATTAATAAGTATTTACATCTTGTGTTTATCTTCTTCCATTCTCTGAGTATTTTGGGATAGCTCGATATTACAAATACCTGTATCTGGTCTCAGCTTTGCATGGCACTGCTAGCTCCACAGAGAACCCCAGTGGAGCCAAGTGAGCAGCAGTCCATGCTGCACGGAAAGCTTTCATAAGCAGCCATCAATGCTGCCCTCCTCTGGCATAACAGGAGATTTACAGCATCAGCTTTAAATTGCACATTTAGAGCACTTTGTGCATACTGCAACAGCTAAGCTAGGAAATTTTATTAGGAAATTGTTTTTTTTTTTCTGAAATTGTTCCATTCATTAATCTGTGTTGCAGCTCTACATGATGATTCTCACACGGCTGCTAAGCTGAACAAATTCAGGAAGTGTTTGACATAGTGGATCTTCATCAAAAACTTCTGAAAGAAGTTAGTCTGATCCCAGACTGCAAATGACACTTGGCTAGTGTATCTCAAGATGTGAAAATGTAACAGCATAAACCTTATATTTTCATTCTGCCCTGGTTCCTCTCTACAAACAGCAACAGCAGAAAAGCAAATGAGAAATAAGTAGCTTCTATAATTGCAGAGGTCAGATAGTGCAAACCTATGGATACTGGTTTGATACAATTCCTTATTGTGGACAGTTGCCCAAACACCTCATCTACAACAGCACTTAATCACAATTAAATTGAACTACGCCCAAGCAATAACTTTATTGAAGTTTCACATATACACCTAACCCCACCTATATCTCAAATCCACATGTCTCTGGAGAATGACTCAAACTAACCTGTTCTCCTAGCCAAGGAGCTGGGCTGGAGTACTCACTAATTCAGCTATTGTATTTCATCCGAGAGACGGCAAATTAAGATATCCTGCCTGACTGCTTGCCATTGTGCAAATCTGTCTTCATTTGTGAAAGGCTTCAGCAGACAAACTTTCTGTCAGTGGCTCAGTTTTCCGAAATATACTTCATTAAACCAACATGCAAGACCACTGACAAGTAAGACTAGCAGGAGGAAGGTTAGTATAGCTTATCTGAAAAGGTTTATAGAATGTCCTCAATTTTGGGAGCCTTAACTAAGTTACGCTTTATGCCAAAGATTATTTTTCTGCAGTAACACACAAACATTGACAGTAAACTTGAAAAAAATAATGCCAATCAGTAATTTTACAAATCTAGAATTGTGTTTAGCTTTGGATACCCATGCTAGAATCTTAGATTCAACTTCAGTTTTTTTTGACAGGTAAGTGCTCTAGAATAGCAAGTTAATACATTTCCAGAACATTCGCTAACACTTACTTGTGTGTGAATAAGCTCTGTTTGATGCTTGAAGGGATACAGCTGTGTGTACTTTACAAGAGAACTTCACAATAATTCCAGGGAGGAGTAAATTGCCAGTGCATTCTCTTAACTTGGGTAATGGAAAACAAATTAGTTCAAAGTCTGACTCTGTTCTCCAAATTGAATGTATCTAATCTGCACAGCAAAGTAATGGAAAATCTACCCTTCTAAAATTAGTCTGAACAATTAATGTGATGACTAAGTAATTCTAAAACATTGCTGACAGATAAATCGATTCCAACAGGAAAATAAGTACTCAACATATTAATATAGAACTGCATTACCAAACAAGAGACTTACCAGTGCTGGCTTCATAATGAAATTAGGTTTTGGCCAAACTTAGTATCCACTTAAGTAGATGCAACTCCATTGGATCCAGAGGAAATGTACCTGCTGAACTAGAGTGGATCTGTTTTCTCATCACTCCTTCATACATCAAGTATTTAAACAAAGAAACAGTTTTTTTTAAAACAAGCAACAGACAATATATTCCATTCTTCCCCATCTACACGAGTGGGAGTTCTGCACACAGATTACAAGTTGGTTTTGGTTTTGTGGTTTTTGTTTTTTTTTTTTTCCATCACACACAAACCTTGAGCCTGTAGTTGCTTGGTGGCATTCAACTGACTAGGAAGTCTGTAAAAATATGCTAACAATCAAAGACTACTGCCTAACAATCACAACCTTTAAAAAAACATCAACAAAACAAAAATAAATGTCTGAGCAAATGACCAGCTATTGATGAAACTGCTGGCAACTCTTTCCCAACTTAAAGAAAACAAATAGTCCATGAATGTGAAATCTAAACCCATGTAAAACACAGAAGTAGCAGGAAAAAAAATCCTCTCCTGAGAAATAAAATCCAGAAAAGAGCATCTCTAAACAACAGCTGAGTATGTTTCATAGAATTCCGTCCCCTATACAAGAGAAACACAATCAACAACAACCAATGAACACTGTGAAGAGAAGAGTCTGAAGTTAAGGGACCAGCAGGCTATGATGTTTGAAGATAGTGTTGTTCATTTGTACTAAAGACAGGTTGTCTGCTGTTTGGCTGTTGAGATAGCAAGGAACCTGATTACTTCTCATAAAACAAAAAGGCCTTTCACACTAGTTCTCTTAATTCTTTAACGCGAAACCACAGGAATCATTCATAGTGAAATAGCAACTGGAAAAAGCATTAGATTTCCAGCTCAAGCAGCGGGAGGAAAAAGTACTTTACTTTCAGCAAATGTATCTGAATTACAGTGAAAGGACAAGAAGTTGCTTTCAGAAGTGAAGTACACCACCGTGCCCACGTTATTATAACAGAATTTCTGAATACAAAAAAGCATTTAGTAAAAATTTTATTTAAAACGTAGCATGAACCCATAACCATAAGCATTACAACATACGGTTTTACAGAGAATTTGTACAATGTGACAAATACCTCTATACATGCGCCCCCTTGGTTTTATTTAGTCATTATCAAACAAACAATAGATAAACAGGAATAATAAGCATTCAGTTCTGAAAAGAAAACTTTGGCATGTATACAACAGGGTAGTTAAAGTAAACAGTGGTAGACTGAAGTCAGAAAGAGAACCGCTTGTTTTGTTTCACAGCACTTTTGACCAGGATGAAACTCACCAGCACTATTTTCTAGTTAACACAAAAATGAGTACTTTTTTCAGTCCAGAAACCCCTGTTAAGGGACAAAAACATGTTTAGAGATATGTAAAAGAATCAAGTTCTAACTCTAACAGATGTCAGTTTTAAAGCAGCATAGGCAATGAGTATTTTGCACACATTGGTTTGGTCATGAACAAAACAAACCCTTTAATGCTTTGACCATATCACTTGGCACAACTGACAATTTCTCCTTTGGGCTGGAATAAGCATTAGTATCGTTGGCTCAAAAGTCATGTCCATTGCTGGAGATTCAGAAAAAACTAAAGTAGAATTTGCACTGTGCCCACTTTCTGTCTCGAGTTTCCATTACTGCTGTTGGCCACTTACATACCAACCAAATTAATCCAAAAAATGAGGGAAAACAATTTACAAGGCATTTCTTCCTGGCATACACTAGACAATACTTCCATTTTAAAAATCAGAAAGCAATGAAAGAACCCCTGAAGAATAATTAATAGCAAGCCTTCTTTGAGAAGAATTACTTGCAATTCTTCAAGTACTTACAAAAAATACAGTATTTACACAGCTTCTCCAGAACTATTATAATTAACATATTGTAATGTAGTACTAATAAAATAAATCCATAGATACAAATGGTTGCACTTCTAAGCAGGAATATCTATCCAGATGTAAATTTAGTTGCAATTTCATTATTGCTGTGGAACAGACAGTGGTTAAGTCACATGAATACTAGCCTCTCTTTCTTATACGCATCATAATATCTAACTTACAAAAATGTCCTCCAGCAAGTCAGGGTACATTTAATGTCATTTTTACAGTTCCTGCTAAACATTAGCGATCCGAAGTTGACTGAACCATGGTGCAATAGGGCACAAATGGCAGAAGAGCAGTGGAGTAGAGGCAGGAATGGCAGAAAAACAGTAGAGTAACAGAAGTCAGACTCATACTCACTACTTCTTATTCCGTGGCTTTAACTCTTCTGCTGCATTTCGCAGAAATATGTAGTTTTTCTTTTGTGGATTATAAAACTCATGACCCTAAAGAAAAAAATCATCTGTAATTTACTCTCTTCACAGAAGAAATATCAGCATTACCTTAAAATGTAAGAATATCAATATTCCATTAGTTTGGTTTATGAAGATCTAATCTCAAAGTCTTTGAGACCAGAGATTGGACAACCCTGATGGATTAGAAATGACGAAATGACTAACTGTAACAAGCAGTTACAAAAATTGTGCATGTAAAGTAAAATTTAAGTAACATTTATCCATTTTTAAGGTATAAAAAACTTTTTATAAAAAAACGATCACTTATCTCTAAGTCCTACTTTACAGATGCAGCATAACAGCTCAATACAACTTTTTTTTAAATGTCATTCTAGGCAGAGAAGAAACTAAAACTCTAACAGCCACTCAGTTTTACTCTATATTTTCTATCTTTGAAATGAAATAAGGTTACATTTTTTCAAAGTGAAGCCCAAGTTCTACAGGCAACTGCAAGAACACCTCTGTTCAGCAGCTGCAGATGCAAATATACTATTTTGCATATTGACACTATTTGCATACACACTATTCAAATCAGGAAGAGTAAACACTAATAAAGGTATTCAAGTCCAACACACAACTTGAAAATTACCAACTCTACTTGACAAGAAATGGTTCCAGAAGGAAATTTAGTACTTGGTACTTACTGGTTACAGATCAGAAAGATACCTTGGTACACATGTACCACTACAGTCTACTCAAGCATTTAGAACAGAAGAATTCATGTGCCTTAGCATCCAATAGTTATGTTGCTTTGGGCAGCATCCACAAGATCTAAAATATGTCTCTGGCATGCAACTGAGTTAATCTGTGTGATTTCTGCATTATTTTTGATCATAAACACAAGCAATATCATTCTCAAAAGCATTAGCTGTAACAGGAAATAATACTTATAATGGAAGTTGCGATTCCATTAAAATCAGTTATACTTGAACCTTGCTACCCACTGCTTAAACTATTAAGAAGCATTGATTTTCCCTGTTATGGTTTGTTGTAATTCCCTTGCACCTGTATGATTTATTTTGAAGTCTGGAAGAGAAATATATAAAGAAGTACCAACCCGCAATCTGTACTGCATGGTACTGGAAATTCAGTATATGGCATTCAAACTCTGGTTTAAGCATTTATAACCACAGTCATAGCTTTGTTGAAAGGTAAAAAGAGAATCTGCACAAGAAGCAGAGTCGTGCACTTCAATGAGATTTGTGGAACCTGTCAGGGTGCCATATTGCCCTGTGTCACTCCCCACAGCAGAATGGGTGCGAGTGATCAGAACAACTTCCAATTCACATAATCTATATTTTGCTCATCCACGTATGCAAATTAGGATTGTTTAGTGATCTTACCCAAGTGAAGCTAAAAACCAAAGAATGCACTGCTTCAGTGTTAAATTTCATCAGATGTCTAAAATGACAATTGTAACTTTTCTTGTATGCCTGTGAAATTAAAAATACTCAGCTACTACTTACAAAGAAGAGTGAAAACCTCACTTGACAAGGATAGTCTTAGCTGTCAACTGCAAGTACGAATACGAGACTAAACTTTTCCTACCTTTGACCAGTCATAACTGGAAGCATACGCAAATATATTGCCATTATGGTTGAAACAACAAGCAGATATCGGCTGGTCAAGCTGTTCTGATGTTTTTAGCTTTGTTCGTGCATCTTTATCCCAAAAGCTGAATCGACCATCAGATCCTACTGTTGCAAGAGTGCCATGGACAGGGTGAAATGCTATCCCATTTACCTGCAGAATCACAGAAAATATTAGGTAAACCGCACACATATGAGCGGGTGACCGGAACACTCACAAGTGCTGAATCCTGAGAGAGTAAATACACAGGGAAGATTTTTTTCAACTAATTATACTTTGGGTTTGGTTTTCTTATTAATGTTTTCAGATATGTTCTCTGGAGGGGGAAAAACCCCCAAACAAACAAAAAACCCCACTGAAGCAACAAAGAAAGCATCGTCTTTTTTGTAGTACCTAAAATGCATAGTCCCATTATATAAATGTACTAAACATTGCTTCAGTATCAGCAAAATTAACAAGTACCCTCTCCACGAAGATGATTTAACGACCGACTGATTTGGTGTTTAAGGGAATCACAAAAATTTGTCTTTACTCTCAGCATATGACTATGACTCGTCTCTAACCACATGTATAATTTCAGGCAAGATACAAAGTCAAGGAGAACAAACACTTCATAGATAATTTTACATTAAGAGTGTATATCACCCGGTATAAATGGTCTAGTGGTATGTGCTGAATACTTACAGCATAGATATCCTGAGGTGCTGATGTGTTTGTTCCATTGGAGCGATGACATTTAAAAGTGAAATTATCTTTTGCACTGGGGAGGGAAAACAGTCTTTTTACTTTTCTAATTGTAAACTTAGCAATAAAGAAAGGATGTTCTAGTAAGTGATACTTACGGATTTGGGGGATTGATATAATGAATAGCTACTCTTCCTTCAATACTTCCAAGGGCAAATCCAGTAGGTTTGTTCACTTTGTCTTTAAAAATAGCAACACAGCGATGCTAAATTTGAGAAAGATAGAGGATTTTAGACAGAGGCCTGAGGGCTAGATTTTCTGAACGCTCCGTTTCCCATGGAGACACAAAACTTCACATACATCAGTGCAAAGATAAAGCAAAACCACAAACAGGGTCAAGAGATAAGTCAACTCTATACTGAGAATTTGGGCCACAGTTTAAATCCTTATGAAGATCAGCAGCAGCTCAATGGCTAACCAGGACATGTGCCATACCAAGATAAAGTACTCTGCTTTTAAAACACTGTTACACTGTTTTTACCAAAAAATGGCAAGCCTAGAACTTTAACAATCTATATAAATACGCTTGTAAAAATATAATAATTTACCTGGTGTTTAAGAGGAGATTCTATTCTTCTAAATTCAGAAGGCTGATTCTCTAACTGATAAACTATCAATCCCCTTTCTGCAGTGGCCACAGCAGCCATAGGATGAACCTAGATAAGGTTGTAACACAGTTTGGAAAAGAGACACTTGTGTTAACAGCATGGCAGAGAATTCTGTCTATTTTGCATAAATCCCTGAATAAGTTAAAGGAATTAGACTATTTTCCAGGGGGCAGGGATGGAGGAAGGGGAAGGGAAAGAAGAGAAGAACGAAGTTAATTTGAAAAAACATCTTAAACCAAAAATAGATCAGCTCTACCCTGCTGTTGAGAAATTAAACATACCAAAAATCTTCTAATTATTAGCTGACCCTCTGAATGTCAATTGTAATACTGGTAAATAAAGCCATCCAGAAATAAGGGTAGGTCAGTCCTACTGCTGATTTTGTTCTGGGATGTTAAACGGACACTTAGCATGTTTTGTATTATGCAAATACCTATTTTCCAGAGGTCCGAACAAGAAGATCGATTGCTAAAATCCCAGAGAGTTCAAATACTAGCAGTCGGTATTTAATGCTAACCCACAGAAGCCTCAAAGACTGCCATTTCACTCCTACTCCCAGCCATCAAGCTGACACTTGTTTATCATGCACCATGGCTTACCACATCTGCACAGTAACATCTTTCAGGGAGCTGCAATGTCATCATAGGTGCTGGAGAACGGGTATCCCAGAACTGACAGAAAACCAAAATAGGAACAAACTTATGCTTAGAGTTGAGGACACACCAATTAAATTACTTTACTAAAGACAATCTAATTGGTACCAGATAATTTAAATTACTTTAGTAAAGACAGTGCAATTGGCACCAGGTTGTTTCATTCTTGTCTATAGTCACAATACTGCAACTCTCTGTGAGGTGAGGCTATTTCATTGATCTATTATTTGCATTAGAATTTAATAAAATATTTTCACTTCACATATATATTTTCATAGACAGGCTACTAGCATGCTTTGCATCCACTAGTTCAGGTAAAAATCATACCTTCAAAGTTTTATCCCAGCTTCCTGTCATCACACAGCTATAATTTGGTGCTTTAATCCAATGGATAGTCTTCACAGGCGCATCATGCTGAAGAAAAAGCACAAACACACATAAATTTACTAAGGTAACAGTCCATATTTCTTGCTTATGCTCTCCAACATTTTTGTATGTATTTACACTTCTTATCTATTCAAGAAATGTAATTAATTATTTTTTGTCACAGCAGTTAGGCTAAAGGTTGGTCATGACCTTATTGTGGTGTTTAGTGCTGTAAAATCACCCCCACAAAAAAATGGTTCCTAACACAAAGAACTATGATCAAGTCACCCTATATAGGAAGATGGTCACAACAGAATTACAAATTATGAACAGGACTTTCTATGTATTTATATTATCCATCATGGTAAAAATCAACACTTGGTAATAAGTAATGTATTATATTAAACTACTAATAAAAATCACCTTCTGACAAGAGCTGCAGAAGGAAGGTCTATGTTAATTGCACCAACAAGATTTTAAAATCAAGACTGAGTATCTGAATTTATCCCATCAGATAAGATACAAGAAACAATCACTAAAAGGATTAACTCTCTTCTTAAATTCAATACCTGTTAATTCACCTGAGTCACTGTAACTACATATTCTATGAACAGACACGCTTCTAAATTTAGAATATAAATTATAATCCCTGCTACTGCTGCAGCAGAAAGCTGGTATTTGTGAAAGTAAATTCAATGATTTCTTAACATTTTCTTTCTCCTGTAATGGAGCAGGGTGACTTGGTGAGATCACTGCAGCAATGGAAAGAACTCTCTCAAATAAAATAAAGGAAACAGCTGCACAGGTTATTCAAAACACTTTGACTGCAGGTCTCCCTATTTATGTGCACTTCAGTATCTCAAAGATATAAGAAGTACCCTACAATCTCTTCTTCATATAGCAGTATCTACTTGAGAAGCACTAAGCATTAGCTTAATTCCCTAATAAAGGTAGCTTTTAATAAAAATAGAAAAGGAAAAAAAAAAAATCACCTAATAGCTTAGGGCTTGCTTACTTACTTGTGCAATCTGAATAGCTTGATTACTGTTGAGATCCCACATTTTGGCGGTTTTATCACAGGAAGCAGTAAATACTTTGCTCCCATCCTAAAAAAAAAAAAACCACACAAAAACCAACAAAAAAGGTCAGAAGCCATACAGCAACTATTGTCTTATTCTCTTCTAGGAGACAAAGAAGAAACACACAGAAATGTATTTACAACTTTATGTTAAGGTGGTGCATCCATGGATGCCACCAAAACAGATAGTCTATTTATAGACTATTTGTCTTTTTATACCTGTCCATTAGCAACAAAGCTTACATATGGACACACAGAAGTTATTTGCTCAAATACACTGAACAAAAATACTCAGTAAGAAAAATTTTTAAAAGAAAAAAAAAAATCCCAGTTAATTTTGCCACTTTTTTTTTTCCCTTGTACTTTGCAAGAGTACGCAAACACTTTGCACTGATAACAGCCTTTAAACATTTTGCTAGTCACGTCATGAACAGCTGCATTTCAGAGACTGGACACTGTTGCTGTAAATGTGTTTTTGTAGAATTCCATGGGCTTGGCAAAATCTTACTGAAAACTACGTTATATATTGCAAAATATAAACATATAGTGGGAATAGCTTAAAATACTGTATCATTTTATATTCAAGGCTGTCCATTCAAGGCCCTCTCTAAATTTTCTTTTAAACCAAAATATAAACTGTGCTAGCTATTATCTAGGTTTAAATATATTTCTAAATTCAGTGCTACCCTTCTTATGCCCATGTTAGTCCGTTCTATTAGGACATGCTTAACACATATTTGCAATAACATCAGCTTCTGCAATAGCGATGGGCTGCATCTACATGTGGCACTCGGGTCTGCTTGGAAACTACATGCCAATTCACCTAGGGTTTCAGTAAAAGGTTTTTCATTATTTTTAAATAGTAACATACGTCACTCCAGCAGGCATCTAGTACAGGCCCTGTGTGCATCTGCTGTGCCTTTGGAATTGTCTGTCCATTATCCTGAACTTCCCAGCAGCGAACCTGTAACAGGAGAAGCATATACAGATGTAACGTATTAAAACTAAGAATGTGAAAGGCTTCTCTTCTTGAAGATCCTAGCCTTAGTTTATCCAACAAAATGTATGATTTTAAACAACAAGCTTTTGTCAGAACTAGCAAATCCTTATTTTCTCTGATTAGATGCCTTTTATCTGTACAGTCACAATTCCACCTCACAACTTCCAACTCCACCTCAAAAGGCCTTTACAATGACGTAACACCTCCCAGTGCTCTCCTGGAGAACCCTTAACTAACAGCCAGGCAGAAGTTGCCTTATGTGGGCTACTGGCCAACAGACCAAACAGAATGGTTAAGAAATGCACTGTCTGTCTTCCCATCCCTGCTTGTGCCAGCTGGGATCTCGCCCTTCAAACCAAACAAACTTCAACAAGACTATAGAAACATAATCTTTTTGTGACTACACTGTTAAACTGGATCATTTACCACTGTGTTCACGGTTCTTTCACTGGGCAAGGCATAACTATGTTAGCCTAAACATTTCAAGAAAATGAAGCTAAAAACTAAACAAGCATGAAAAAGAAAAATCAAGGTGATACCAAAAATGACAGTAAATACTCTCTAAGACTCATTTTGGAGTTTTAGAAAGCAAGCATCCTTTATTTCAGCACTGGGCAGCATGAAGGAATGATTTCTATCAGAGCTGGCGACAGAATATATCTCCAACTTACAGGCATATGTATAAATTTTCCCTGCATATTCTACTGCTTTCTAAGGAATAATTTTATTATGAACTTCAACACAGCCAAGTCTGTCTCTGCCAGTTAGAGCTTCAGAGCTATCTGCTTGGCCTTGCATTTTTTAGATAAGTAAATAACATTGTCTGGGTACAGCACTATTTAAAAAAAAACACACTATATCAGAAGAATAGTCTGTGTCTGTCTAACTTAAAAAAGCTGCCACTTAGATACCACTTAACTGGAGTTAGTTAGAAAACCAATTCTACAGAAAACTAACTCTACTTAAGTCAAAACATTCCAACCTCTGCAAAAGCAACCATTTCCTGTATCAAAGGCAATAAAAATCTAACAGGGAAAACACTGACTACATATTCCAAGCTGAAGCTTAAACACAGACGCAAAGGAACGACTTATTTGAAGATCACAACTGAATTTCTCAGTAGAAGCAGCTCAGCTATGTCAAACTGAGTGCTTTGGCACTAGACACAAATTTTGCAGTTCTGCAAAGAAGATGACTTTCAGGCGCCCCGGCACAAGTTTTTAGGATCACATTTTGCAGTTTAAGTACTAATGCTCCCACTTTATTCATCTGTAGGCCTGATTGTGAGTACTTACATCATTTGCCCATGATCCTGCAATGAGGAAATTACCCGGCAAGGTGGGCGGACTAAACGCTAAACAAGATATGCTGTCATCAGGTGGAGATGTCACTTCAATATCCTATAAAGGACAAAAGACAAAACAAAACCAGGTGCGTGAAAACTGTGCGGAGATCACTTCTAGGGTGAGTTAGCAGGTACAGCTGTGCCACATGAAGTCCCCGTGAAAGAGCAGGGGTAACACACCCACCTTCATGGGGTTGTGGTTATCTGCAGTCGTGCTGCCAAACATGCTGGTGCCTCCAGTGCCGAACCCTGACGTTGATCCGAACAGACTCATCCTTTCCCTGAAAAGGAGGAAAAGGCTTACCGAGACCCACGAGCCCCCTTGGCATCCCGTGCGTCTCACGGCAGCCACTGCCCCCGTCTCGCGGCAGCCACTGCCCCCGTCTCGCGGCAGCCACTGCCCCCGCCTCACCGGGTCGCGGCCCCGCGGCGCCCCGAGCCCCGCACCCGCCCCTGCCAACAGCCCGCCCGGCAGCCACGGCCGCACCATTTACCGGAGCTGCCCCTGCCCTACAGGCAGAACGGCCGGCGCAGGGCCCGGGCACTCGCAGAGCGCGGGGCTGTCCCGACAGGACCCTCGCTCACCCGCGCAGAGAGCCCCCTCGGGCCCTCGGCCTCCAGCGACGCGATGCAAGGGAGTGCGGCGGCTTGAGTGGGGCGGGGCAGGCCAGGGCAGGCCTTGCCTCGCTGCGCACGCGCGGCCAGGGGGCGGTGGCAGCGCCTGCGCTCTGGCCGGGCGGACCGGGCCTACTGGGCCTGCGCGCGGGGAGGGCCCAGACGGCCGGCCAGGTACCTGCAGGGGATCTCGCTGGGGCGCTCCATGGCGCTGCCGCCGAAGAGAGAGAGGCGGCACTGATGTCTTTGTCTTTCCCAGTGGTGTCAGGAGCAGCGCCGTTCGCAGCGTTGCGGCAGGCGTTGCAGATGCAGCGTTTCCCCTCACGTCGAGGCGGTTGGAGCTGTCGGACTGGCCGAGCCCTCCCCGCTCTCCGCGGGTGTCGCCGCGGCACCAGGCGCAGCTGCTGCCGTGTCACATATTAAACAGGATCAGCGTTAACCTTGGGTGGAGTGTTGCTCCCGGTGCTTGGGAAAGTCGCTCGCTGTCCCCAAGACAACCGTTTCCCAAGGGCAGAGCTCCGGAAGCGGCCGCTGCCGGGCTCCGCACGGGCCCCGTGTTCGCTAGCTGCTGCTCTCGCCCTCCTGCGGGCACCCGGCCCCGGTCCGTTCCACCTGGCCATGGAATAGCCCGTATTCCACCTGTTCGCGCACCTGTTGCCACCAGTACTTGGTAACACTGCTTCCGTGCTGTAAATAAAGAGGAATTTTAATTCCTTTTTTTAAATTTAATACTGGTCGAACAGTAAAAACCACAGCTAGGTTAAGTCTACTGAAAATGTTGTCTGTTAAGATCCCTGCTGATGATTGTGTAGAGCAATGTTGGAAGTATACTCTATGCAGTCAATTTGTTTTCCTCATAAAATTTATTGTACTCTTTAATCACCGCGGTTTCCTGCTCCTTTTTACTGTTTTAGAGCCAACTAAATAAAGAAAATGAACAAGGGATTCTGTTATGATGTGCATCATTAACTGGATTGTTTATTAAATTCTTAATCAGTAACATCTGCTTCCTTACTTGTTCATTGAAGACAAATAGCAGTGTGGTTGCTGGAACATTTACCACTGCTTGAGATATGCAGTAAGGAAGAACAATCAGACTTTTTGGTCTGAATTTACAGCAAACGCAAAATGCTGCAATGCTGTACTCAAAAATAATTTCCAGAAGGAGGCAAGTGCAATAAATTGTTAACAAAGCTTTTTACTCTCCTCAAAAATAAAAAGGTTGGTACAGCATTACCTTGTGCTTTAAGACAGAAGGCAAAGTAATTCCTTGGTACAATTTTTGAATGTAACATTTTCTGGCCAGAAAGAACGTCTCTCATCTTTTTCTACTATTGCATTTGCCATCATTACAGCTCAAAAGCCATGGAATGGTATTAACAGTATTCTGTAAAAGAACTTTAATTTCTCTGATGATATGAAAGAGAGAGAGAATGATAATCTAGAAACAGTAATAAAGAAATTTAACAAGAAGCTGAGGCTGAACATGCTCCTCTGTCAGCATTTTTTCTGAGAGCAGTCAACAAAACAAATCACTATCAAGAAAAACGTTTTGTTTGCAACCAAGCACTTATATCCATCCACCAAATTGCAGTTTGTTTGGTAAATAAACTCTGGAAAGGTAATCTGAAGAAAGAGAAGTCAAAACTTGAATTTCAGCCTTCAGTTTAGATGCTGCCATAATTTCCAGCTAAAAAAAATAAAAAAAGAACAAATGAATGTGTGACGCTGTAACAACCTGATGCAGGGTTGGGTGATGATTTAAATAAAATTATGTTTGTTGGATGTATATGTAGAACTGTAAAGTCAGAATTAATGGAAATGTTGCTGCAAAATCCCCATCATTGAACTGAGATACATTTTACTGTAGGTTCATGTGTTCTTCAGTGTGTACCTCACAGCAGCACAATTTATAAAAGGAAGAAGGTACACAACACTTTTTCTTCCTTTCTAAGCATTTCACATAATATATTCCTGAACTGAGATACATAGTTTGAAAGTGAATGTCAATATTGGAGGTAACTACTTACTGTAAGCATTCCTTTCCTTGTAAAGATGTAATAGGTTCTGTAATATTCAGGAAAGTGGTAAAACCCCTCATACAGCATATGATCATCAGATGACTAACGGCAGGAAAGCTTAAAGTGCTGCCGGTTCTGGCCTATGAACAATTGAGGCACACTGGTTCAGAGAGACAGTTGGAATGGGCGTTCTCAGCCTTGCCTTTTTTTAGGGCTGCAAAACCTTACTGGTTCGACTATGCTAAGAGTTTGTCATCATAAAGAGGAATAGGATTGCAGATGATAGGATTTGTCCTTGGGGAGTAAGAAACAGGAAACAATGTGTATACATACTTCTTTTTTCCACATCGGCTGACAAGCAATGTAAGGTCTCTTTTGTATACTTGCCAACTTATTTTGATCTTGCTTTGTAAATGGAATCAGGGCATCTTTGCGTATATTTAATCTGGAAAGGAAATAAAGTTGTTAAAATATCTCAAATATTTAAAAAATAAATATTCCAACTTATTTAAATTAAATGAAAATAATGTATGAAAAGAATAATGGATTTAAGCATCAGTTGTGTTTTTCTGCATTAAGTCAGATTGCATTTCTTGTCTGTGAAACAGAATACTACTTCCATTTCTTTTGGGGAAATAACTAACCTCTCAAGATCAGATGGAAGGAGACCAAGCCACTTTATGGATGGAACGGTGAGATGATGGGCCTCAAAAGACATTGACTAAAATAAGAAAGGTCAACTATAACATTCAGTGACTTTTAGCTTAAGTTATTTGAGATCTATACCCTGCAAGGTCATGGTCAGATTTTATTAGAAAGATACTTAGGTATTTTCACTATCACAATGGTATAGGACAAAATAGTACATGTGAAGCTTACCATATCCTCTTGCCAGAAGCTGTTCCTTCACTGAGACTTGCACTGTTCAACCTAGGACAGATTCTAGACTAGTTCAGTTTAGGCTGGTCTAGTCTGGATAGTTTTGGTTTGGGTTTTTTTAGAGTGACAAATGTCTGATTGCCAAAAAACACTTGAGCTAGGAGGAGCAATGACAATGATATCTGGAAATTTCTGGTGTTTTCTACTGGAAAGTACCACATAGATAACAAAACCAGCCCAAACACAGGTTCATCTGGTCCAGTATTACGGCTACAGTGAATATCTTAGGGAAAAGTATAAAACCAAACAGGCAATTAATGATACTTTTCAGCATACTCCCCCTACTCCCAATGGTTTGTGACTCCAACTTTCTGAGCCAGAAATGGTGGTTGCGTAATACGTGATTTTATCTGGTTGCTTTTAGAATCCATGAAAACTTTTGTCATCTACAGCACCTTACAGGAAATTATCACAGTTAAATGACGTTGTATAAAGGAACACTTCCATTGTTTGTAATGAACTTGAGATATTCACATTCTATTTGATATACCTGTTGCTCTGTAACTGAACAAAACAAACTTTCAAATGAACCTTTCAATTTAATTTAATTCTGGAAGATGGTGTTATGTCAGTTTAGACACCTTTGCAGCAGAGCTGAAAGAACTTGAGAGTTCTGTCTCCCTGAATGTCCTTGAGGTATGTTATGTCATTATACTTGAACGCTGACATCAATGATGTATGAAAGTTTTTTGAAGGGTTTTTTTTTTTTACTTTTAATGTTCTTTCTCCACTGCTTTACTGAATAGTTCACCCATCTGTTCCTGCCCTCTGCCTTCACCTTAATCTGCCTCTCTTCCATATTTCCTTTGCCTCTTCTTCCATAATGTTCCATACTAACACATGTATCCATAAACAAATTCTTTCCCCAAACCAAAATCTTTACTAACGTATTATGATTTTGTGGGGAATCACCCATCTCACAAGTTATGTCCTCCTCCTCCCAAAGTCCCTCCAGCCTTAATTTCTCTTCCAAGGCAGAAATAAAGCAAAATGGAGAACACTTTTCTATTTGTACTTCCTGAAAACTGCTGGTGTAGCGGGGAAAAACTGAAAAATCCTTAAATGAAACACCTATCATTGTTATCCGGTTTTCTTTTGTTGTAGGAGGAAGCTGTGTCTGCAAATACACAAGGCCTAAAAACTATGTCTTTGTGTTGAAACAAAATGATAAAAGGCAGTAACTATTCTAACAAGGGTATAACATTTCAAACATTCCAGCTTCCAAGCTGGGCTACAAAACAGTGTACTTAAAGCAGAAAAATTATACTCACCAGAGATCCATATTTGTAGACGCACATTATTTCTACACCTAGGTTGCAGAATGCCAAATGTCAAGTGTTCGTTTATCTGCACATTGGGCACAGTTGAGTACACTAATAGTTCAATTTTATGGCATAACAGTTATAGATTTATGATTAGTGAGGGTCTTCACTGTTTACAATCATTTTTAGAGTATGTCAGAATAAGTGCAATTTGAGCATAGTATGTCACCTTTATATAGTTCAACATCATTTCAAACCCAAGGATAATTAGCTACTTTTACATATTGTCCAACATCTGTCACACATTCTTTATCCTGTGTAAGCTGTATCTATTAATACTACAGCTTTGAGCAACTGCTTCTCATTTTGCAGTCATATCTCGCAAATTTTAGGTGATATTAGTGTAGATACGTAAGAGATTTCCTACATTTTGTGCATGTGAATTCAGATTCTGAATTCAAACAGAGGCATGCGCACTCACATATGCAGAATTCCTCTTAAAATGAGGGAAATTTCACACCTGTCACTGATGTAATAGAATAGCACATCTAGAATATAATAGACTTGCTTTAGGATAACTGTATTCCTTCTGTATTCTTTCTGGCACCAGACTGGTAGTTTCTAGCTTTCAGTCCTGTAGATTGTTGATATGAGTGCTTAATTATTAATATAAGTGTATGTGAACTACTTCAAAACCAATAAAAGACTCACTTTGCTCAAAAATGCTATTTTCTTCATGTCTGTGTGGTCTAAGGCTCATACTGTAGTTTAAATTTTTGCTTTATACCAAACTGAGCAATGTTTACAAAAGTTCCTGTTATTTCCTTGTATTTTACAAAAAGGAATAGTATCGCCAACAGCTGGAATTCTTGACAGAGCAATGTTTTTGACAGTATTGAACTCTAACTTTAAAAAGTGGTCAGATGCTTAAAAATTAAAATCAATGGAATCATGCAATGGATCATAAAATTCCACTATCCTTATCCTCATTTTCAGGCTCACAAGTACTTTCAAAATCTAACTCTATTCTGAGCTATGAATTCTATAAATGTTGTTTGTTTTTTTTTTAGGTGCAAGGTAAGATTCTTATTAATACCTCAAAGCAAAACAAATTATCACAGAGGGTAAGGGCATATTCAATGGAGATGTAAAGCCAATACTCCTAGATATATTCTGCATAAATCAAGTTGTGTTGGAACTCTATGTTCTGAGTACTTTCCCATAGAATTAAGAAAAGACATTCTGAATAAATTTTGCTTTCCTTTCATGACATTAGACCTCTACAATTTTACCGTGTGGATCTGCATCCATAAGGGTGAAAATAGGAATTTCAAAAGTATCCCACAGCTTTCTGATGAAAAGTCGTGTATTAAGATCTGGTATGCCTCTTCCCTAAGGAAATAAAATAAAGTAGGTAGTTTTTAAATTAACAGAAACAACATCTAGCTACATACGTGTTTACATTTGTCATCTAAAAGCAAGCAAACAAACAAAATACTGAAATATTTCTATCAGCTATTTTGCCAGGAAAATGGTATGCTTCTTTTTTGGCTCTGTGAGGAGGGAAGGAGAATTGTGCTGGGGAGAGCATGGCAGATATCCTGAATACAGGTATTTTATCTTACATTCCTCTATTAAAAAGTTAATTTGTAAGGTCTGGGAGTCGATGTATAGCTGTACCTTACTATCGGTATAAGCTGATGTAAAAAGGCTACTTTTTTCTTCTCAAAAATATCTGTTGCACTATTGAAACAATATAAAACAAGTTCTTGCTGTGACTGACTGTAACTGCACAGTGTGCTGCACAGCATAAATGCTTATCTCTCTTAGCTATGGGGATATATTTTTTCCTCATCATGGGCCAGATTTGTCCCGGGACAAGTAGGTATGTGTATTCCATTTACACATTCCTATTAATTCTCCAGGCTCCGTAGCTCTTTCAGTACAATCCAAAATCAGACAGTTCTGTTTCATTTACATTTGCTAAGCATAGGATGCTGAAGGACAAAAGTTTATTCAACAGTTGAGCCTTTCAGAGGCTGAGTGGGGCAGCTATTTTGCAGCAGCACATGAAGTTGATAAGCTACCAAACTCTAAGGACATGTTTGGAGGAAATAAGTCTTTAGAATGTGTATTTTGTATTTCTATCAGGATAATAAAACGTAAAAAAAAAAATTGTTAGATATGTTTCATATTAATTTTTTATGGTCATTTTTGTAAGCTTGAGCACGACTACAATGCTAAAGTATAATTTAAATTCTTACATCTAGCTGGATGATATGAAATGTAAGATACATACCGTAATCATTATACATGGGGACATTTTATTGCAGAAGTCATCATCCAGGAGTCTTTGAAAAGTTGCATCTTTTTCTACAACTAACATAAATTTGGCAGGTGAGATTAAATCTTTTCTGTTAAGGCTAGCTCAATGTAAAATGATCCATCACAGTGATGAATTAAAACTAAATGCTCTAAAATACCTATTTTGGAGCCAAAAGCAGTGTTCATGACTCAATTTCAGAGCCAACAAGCAAAGAGAAAATTACCAGAACATTGTTTAACTTGGAATATTCTTTGTTTTTACTTTACTTTTTCAGTCTACAATGAGAGTTCTTGCTCAAAGGATACTTTTAATTCCTTGAACATTAGATGGCACAGTGACTGCCTAGAACAACAAAAATGAGATTAATCATTTTAAATAGAGAAAATGATATATTTTAAAATAACATTAGGTAATGAAGGACACAATTACATCTTGAAACAACAATTTATCTTCTATATAGATCAATCTTGACATTTTCAGCTCTTTATGAGCATACTCAACCATTCACATCCTGCTCTATGGTATGGTTGTGTAGGAGTCTTCCTGTTATAACAAGACAAATGAATTTGTGCTACTGTCACAGAAGACTGTTCATCATATGAGCATTACAGAAATAACAATGTCTTGACTAATTTTTTATCTGTCTTAGCCAGAAAAAAGTTTACTTGGTGTAAAGATTGCAAATTTAATATAGGCTTAAGATATGTAAGTATTCTTTTTGGAAGACCATTATATCCTTTCTTTTATTAACTTCTAACCTGATTTTATAGCTATTTTTGAGCAACAATTTTAAGACATAGTAATGTTTGCTTTACATCTCACATTAGGATTGGCTCAATCTGGCAAGCATATGGATAAGAAAACAGGAACTGGTGGAAGAACTTGGCAAAAGAGTATGTATATATTGAAGTGTGTGGTCTGTTTTCAGTTCTCACTGCTAAATCACCTCCTGTGCCAGGGTGAAACAACTCAACAAATAAAAATATGAAGAGCTGTAGAAGAGCATTAATGGCAGAGGTCCTTATGTTCTGCTTAAAACACAAGTATAATAGGCAGCTAAGGTTATCTTTCGTTTTGAAATTACTGACGTAGGTACGTTTTCCAGGAAATCATGACAACAGTTAGGAAATCCGAGTTCTGTTCCTGCTTTCATATTCTGCACGGCTGTAGGGAATCTTTTAGGACTACATTAGTTGAATCTTATCTCCTCAAAAAATTTTTGGCTCTTGACTCTTATGAAACCACAATTGCAAACTTCTGTTCAGCTCAGTGCCACCTTTGATAAAATCAGTTGACAATACAAGCCCTTCTAATGTCTGTAATTCTTGTATAAGTGATAATCCTGGGAACAAATAGCCTAATATTATATACTTCCAGTTGTACAGTGCTGGGCACATGAAGACAATATCAACTCTTATGCAGTACCTTCATTAAACTTCTGTAAATGAGAACATAATTGGGCTCAAGGAAGAGATTTCTAATTAGAGATGCTCAGTTCAGTCTCTCATCTGTGCTGTTGCTACTAGAGGAGTCTGCCCAGTGTGGTAGAAGCAGCTCATTAAGGACCATATGAGTAAGTTAACTTATGCTGTAAGAATTGTTTTCTTACTCTGCCAGAAATCAGTCTGGTTTTGAGAGTGCTTGGGATTCTTTGATCCAGAGCAATTATTTGACAGAACAGTGTAATATAAATCCTAAGATACACAATAGAGATGACACCTTCTGCAAGGCTCCGGTGCTAGAAGGGAGCGCTGGAGACCATATCTAAAGGATATATTCCTGGTGAGTATATACCTGAGCTTGAGAACTGCAGTGCAATTGAGCAATACGTTTTATCCCCTTTTTTCACCCAGGTTGTAATGCCTCAATTTGCCACAAGCACAGGTCTGTGTAATAAATATATACAGTAACCTGAGCTACAGAAAGTGAAGGACATCAGGCAAAGGTAGACGCTATGAATTACTGTTACTGTTTTGTAATACGTACTGTTGCACTGCAAGTACAATTCACTTTCGTACCATCTTCTTCAGTGTAACTTAAATTACCAGCTACAAAACCTTTAGTTGTAGACAGCTGAAAAAAAGTAAATTGTCTACAATAAGTTTGAAGTTGCCTGTTGTTATGTTACTATATTGCACAAGCAAAACAAGGAACTTCTGACCATCTAATGAGCAGTTCTCAACAGCCATCAACCTTTTAAGCATTAAGCAGTGTTATTGTCACTATAGATATTAAGGTATACTTAAAATAAATTAGATTAACTGCATTTATAGGAATTCTTGTAAGACTGAGATAGAATTAAATAGTTTGAAAGGTTGTTACATCTCTGACTTTAAATTTTCATTTGACCCCCAAGCTAGCAAATAATTTGAGTACAAATTGATAAAGAGATGACTTGCACTCTGAAGTTTAAGCACTGCCTTCACTAGATAATAGCAAAAGGCCCTGTGATTTGAGCTGGCAATTTGTCCCAAGCTCCTTGGAGCAAGCAAACTCTATGAATTTTCTCTGAAGGAAGAAATCTTATGAGGGCTACGATAAACTGCGATTATGTTTCATTTGCCCAAATTACACTTGTTATTTTAACTACTTATTTCTTACTGATAACTTTTCTTTGCATTTCAGCTTTCAGTTCAATCAATGTGATTTGGAAGAAATGATAAAAACATTCACAATAAGCCACTTACTATGTGTAGGCTTCTCCGAGGTATCTTAAGCATGCAAGAAATGTCATTGATTATATTGTCCACAATACTCTGGCTACCAAACAGTAGTGTATCTGAATAAAATATATCTCTATCAAGAAAAAATATTGTATTTGTAATTATAATACTGAAACAGCTGTAGGCTCATCAGCATTTTATAGAGTGCATGGATAATCAGATCAACATAAAGGATTTTACATACAGGATTCCATTATCCTATAGGTTTGCATCCTAGAGGCTGTTTTTCACAAAAGCATTCTTAAAATACAGCTTGATTTGGAATTACAGAAATATGGAATTTTACCTTTTAGTTGCATAAGTATTGCTCTGCACCATCTTATATATCATAGATAATATTTTGAGCATCAGAGCTGAAAAGATAGATTTAAACAATATTTTATCCATTTTCAGAAATGCATATGCAATAATTTGTCTTTATATTGACCTGTATTTGCATTTTATAAAATAAAACTTTGAAACATATATTTTAATGTGCTGTGAATTACAGAGTGACCATTCTAATCAACAGATTTAATAATTTCTAGCATAATTTTTAAAAATGTGATGGAGTTAAGTGAAGGAATATATGGCCTGCTGTTCAGGCCAAGAAATTAAATGACTGTATTGGAAGAGAAATTAGCATATTGTCCACATTCCAAGATTCCTTTACTAGCTAGCTTTTTGAAGAAGGGTGATGTTTTTACATTAAGACCTTTTGCATGTGCCCTCAGCTGATTTTCATTCGGGGGGGGGGGATAGAAACTGTAAGAACATTGTATTTATTTCACTGTCACTCACTATAATTTAATAGAGAAAAGCTTAAGGGCTGGTCATAATATCAGGTTATAGTAGTCATATACTACTAAATCACAATGTGTAATTCTTTTTTTATGGTATGGGATATTAGGGTTTGTTGGGTTTTTGTTTGTTAGGGGGTTTCATATTTTTTCAAAGTTTTGAACTAAAATACAAGAGAAAATAAGAATTTTGCTGTTGTACATTTTTAACTTACCGAATTTGTGTGCTGATCTAGGGCAGTCACTTCTTATTTGTTTTGTAGTACAACGTGGTACCATCTGCAGACCTACAGAATCTTTAAACCTGATACAGTGCAAAGACAGACAATAAAACTGTAATCTTATTAACAATATGTAGATTATTCTCTGCAAAGTAATTCAGACTCAGACCCCTTTCCTATAATGAAATATGCTAGTGCTGTTTTCAGACTTAGCACAGAAACCATCAGCTTGGGTGGAGCTGGAGTAGCTGAAGGAGAAAGGCAGGCAGCAGTCATCATCTGCTAAATTATCCCATCCAAAACATCCCATCTGATCACTGGCTTCAAAACATGAGTTTCTCAAGAAGATACTTCAAGATAAAATACATGTTTCCAGACCAAAATGTGGACAAGAAAAATATTTTATACATATTTATAATTGTTAATATATCAGCATCAATTATTATTTAGCATAAAACAAAGGAACAACTAACGTAGGAAACATCTGAATTATTATTGGAACACAAATAAAGACTGACACAGTCACTTTCTGACATAGAATGTATAAAAAAGTGTTATGATTTCATATTACAATAATGTTATCTGATTTATACACTTGAATTACTATCAGAATAACTCAATTATGTTCCATTATTAACTTTTGGAAACAAATCCTATTCTCTAAACTGTTGGTCGATCTAAATGAGTTCCATCACTTCATATTTCACCATTTCATGTCTGATTGTGCACTTTTCACCAAAATAATCTGTTATTTTTTTAACGACACTTCATAATTTTACTAAAAATTATTTTCGTGCCTTATGACAGTCCTGTCTTTAAAGCATTCTTTTTTATTTCAGAGTTCTGTATGTACTTTTTAAAAATAGGGTAAAATGGCCATAATTTTATTTAAAACTACGGCGTGTTTCTAAATGGCTTTGTGAAAGGTTTTGCTCCGTGCATCCTTTGGGTGGCAGAACACACCACGGTGCACGCGTGTAGAGGAACAGCGATGACAAACAGCACAGCATAGCTCCCTCCTGCCAGCTTTAAGGTAACTTCCTTGCCTTGTTCTGCAATATTTAAAAGATATTTGTCCGTTTCACTTGCATACTCCCTACAGTGTAACTGAACAGAGGAAAACAGTAATCAAAACTTTGCGGGATTTCTCTCCTGGGTTAGATGAGGAACACTCCTTTCAGAAAACAGAATGCTGAAGAACCTGATTGATAAGGCTCCCATAGATATTTCATAAAGGCAACTGCAAACTGGCATTAGATCGGAAATCCAGCAGTTCTTCCCAGGACCATGTTTACCTCAGTAGGGTGGTTTTCTATAAAATCTTCTTCCCACTAATGGGAATTCTATTTTTTTTTTTAAGGCCTGGCATTTTCAGTGATGGACATCATTCTCAGGTAAATACCTCTCTGGGCATCTACACATGTTTACAAAGAACATTTCAAGCATGTAACCATTCTCTCATTCTACTAGTTCCTGCCAGGAGATTGCAGCTGTATAGATTAGGCATGAAAAGGCTGTCTAAAAAGAAAAAAAATGCCCCACTGACTGCATTTCCTTCCGTTCATATTATATTTTGGCACGCTGTTTTTATTTTTATTAATCCATTTATTTTTATTTTAATGTTCTTAAATTGCTGTATTAAAGTAAGATATAGGTCCCTATTCAACAAAAATGCATATCTGAAATTACATTTCTCCACCATAAATAATAGTTCAGCTTTTTAAAATGTGATTGATGAGTCTTATTTTTAACATACTGTGATGTTAACTTGTTTTAATTTGAATGTTTTCCACCCCCGTGTGTGTGTTCTGATGGCAAAAAACATTTCACATTTGTTTTTCTAGCCTGGAATGCCATTTCCCTAAAGACTGCCAAAAATTGCAAAACTTTGTTGTAGTATTTTTATTTTGCAGACATATGAGTGAAACATTTTTGTCAGACTTTCAAGACACAAACCATTAAATTCCCTGGAACACACAAGCCTTTCAGTTAACTGATTACCTTCAGGCCTCTCAGGTTTTTTGATTGACAGAAATTTATTGTTCTTATTAAATGAGTATTCCACCAGAGTGTTACGGGCGGAAGGTTGCTATGCTTTCTCAACCTCAAATGTTTGTAAAGTGTCCACTTAGAAGCACCTCTGCAATCTTATCAATCTAAATGTCCTTTAACCCACTGACATTCAAAGCTATTATAGGGCAAGAAATAGACTTGTATCCTCCTGTATCTTTTAGCTTCTGTATTATAGAAAGCAATTAATCTCTCAGTTTCAGGTATTTTCAGTTTAAATGAGCTCCTTGGAAAAATACTGTTGCACAAGCAACTTCTACAGATCATTAAGTGTGTTATAAAGAAGGACAGATTGCCTTGTCTCTGATTTTGTCTAGATAAGGTGGCATAAGATCTGAAATTTATATAACATTAGAAACTTACTTTGCTTTATTTGGTCGGTAATGACCTTAGAACACAGCAAAGAGGCAAGAAATAGAACAGGAAGAGGGAGATGCATTTTCTGTGAGGGACAAAAAAAGAATTTTAACACTATCGTTTTAAGAAATAAGATAACATGGGGGAAAGCAGAGAAAAAGAAATGAGGGAACACAGGAAAGACATTGAAGGATGAATTTTCTATGGATTTCTTCCAGCCTAAACTAGATTTTTTCACTCTACACAACTTATTTTTTCTGGTTTCTACTGCTTCCAGAAAATTATTGTTTACAGGGCTTTCCTTTCCTTTCCTTTCTAACTGCTATTGCAGTAGTTCAACATACCCCTTTATACTGTGCTCTGCTGTTACTTAATACATGATGTCTGTTGGTGAAGTGATTAATAGGCATTACTTTTTATGTGTCCATTATTTTTTAAAAAGTCAAAATATCTATTGATTCTAATGCTTATAGAATTGTGCAACATTGACTTTCCTGGGAGTTACACTATCAAAATTATATTCATAGCATTTATGTTAATACAAGGCAGATCTTTGAAATATATAATACTTACTCTATATTCCTCCAAGCGGATCTGTCAGCCAGTGTGAGAACAGGTACCTTTTTTTGGGCCAAGCTTTCAAGTACACCTTGAATAACATTTTCTATTGCTTCAAGAACATGAGAACTGAAACAAAGAAAATTAATTATACAGTTCATATGATGAAATCTAGTTCTACTTTGAGTTTTGATCATCTATCCCCATCCTATAAAAACCATGTAATCCAAAACTGCTTCAAGGGCATTCTTCTTTCAAAGATGTGGAAGAGGTTTCCCTAAAATCTTTGCATTCCAGATGCATGACTGAGGACACAAATAAAAGTACACTTTTATTCAATCCTGAAACCGTCAAATTTTTCACCAGCTGAACTTTTAGACCTATGGGCTGGTTTGTGACTAGTGATTAATGTTTTACTATAAATGAAGTAATATTGGCTTTGGCTATGATTTGGCCTAAATTGTTTTTAAATGCTGTAAATTTTAAAAATGTCCAAGAGTACAAATACTTCCTGTTGTACCATTGCATGTTAACCTTTTGATCTGCTGCCCTGAACAAACTGTTAAGGTTTTTAGTTATACGAAGGCTTAGTCTCAATAGATGCACTGTGAAAAGAATAAAATCCATATCTTTCACCTGAAAAGACAAAGGACCTTGCAGCAGATCCCTTACAGTAAAATTGTAGACGGCTTTGAGTTTTATGACAGATGCTTTTTATTTTTATAAGCAATCTGATTCCAACATTTCAACTGTCCTTAAAATAAAAAGTATACTGTATATCATCATAAGTTTAAGTATGAGTTAAAAGAATAGATAAAACTTATTTGAGCTCAAAGTTTTATCAGCAAAGTCCAATTTTTTCATGAATTAATATCCTAAGAAATAGATCAGTCAATACCAGTGCACACCACACAAAATCAATTATCTCATTGTTACAAAATCAGCAAGAATGATTTTTAAATTCTAGCTATGAAACTCCTTAAACAATAATGAAAGTTCTTTTTTTATCAGCTGAATGTGTTTCTTCTGTTTTGTAGCTTAGCTTCCACTTGCTACTCATTCTATTGAAATTAGATTATAATTTTTGAGAACAATTTCTGGAAAGTATTAACCCGTTATTTTAAAATGTTATTTGTAATAGTATCTGTATAAAAAACCCCTACTAGTATTACTAACATTTTTGTCCAATAACATTAAAACATTCAACACACACACTGAAAGGCTTTTTTCTGTTTTTCAAAAAAACTGGGACACAGAAAGACTAATGGCTTTCCAAAGGTGAAACAGTAAAGCCTTTGCAGTGCTGATAGTCATGGTCATGCAGTCAACACATTCATTCATTTTCTACTGTACAACAGTTTCATAATCAGGTCCAAGATTCCCTAACTATAAGACTCAAAGTCTCTTCCTCCTCATTAAAATCCTACATCTCATTGCCATATCCAAAATAGAAGCTCTATTAAGTACAGAGGAAATGGTTGGCTGATGAGCTAAATGTGTAACGCAGCAAATGGGAAGACTGAAATATGTAAGCAAAGCTGAGTAGTGCCTGCCCCCAGCGTAATTAAAGTGTTGAAGAAAAAAAAATATGTATGGGCAGCTGGATGAAAGAATAAATCGGTAGATAGGAAATCTAAACCGTCATTGCTTTGATGCTCATAATATTTTATTTATTACATTGGATCTGTCCACTGTAACTGTCTTAATATTCCAGATGTATTTCAAAGTTTGCTCCAGAATTTGAAAGTCCAGATTTCTGTTCCAATCCAAATTTCCCAATTTATTGACCAAAAGAAGTTCTAAATGTGGCAAAATAGGAGGAAGGAGACAGCAATTCTCTGTGTACCCCCTGCTGATATTCTGTCTCCTTTTGCAGAGATGAACTGAATTTTAATAAGCAAACATACAATACTGGCCAAATATGCGTACTTAAAATTCACTCCAGCTTAGTTAACAGTGAAATTTGAGCAGAGAAGTGGTAGGCACTGTATATCTCACAGGGCCTGCCTGATCATTTCAAACATGTTGCAGCATGAGTATATACTTATGTTTAGCACAAAAAATTATTTTCAACATTAATAGAAGGAAAGATTAATGTTATAGCAGCTTTAGCTAGCAAACAATACAAATACAGTGAAACAGTTACAAATAAAAATCTGCAATGTAATAAACCAAGACACTCCAAACCCCATAATTGTACATCACTAAAGCCATGTGGTTCCCATACCCTGCCACAAAGACTAAGAATGATCCAAGTAATTTATTATTATTATCATTGTTATTGCTGTTATTGTTGTTGTTGTTATTATCATCATCATCCTTTTCCTTTAAAAATACTTTTAAGATGCTCCCAGACTGTTCTAGTCTTTGAGGCTGATATTCTCTCTGGAATTCTCTTTAAAAAAAAAGATGAGACTTTTTTGTTACTGAAATTCAGTATGGGTTTTTTTGTTGCCATTTCCTGTATTTCTGTCTGTAACTATAGATTTTTTCAAGAGGTCTGAGGGAATGAAGATACTTTTTGTGACATAAGAGCCCCTTCTCCACCATGTTTTGTAGCAGAGTGTGTTTTTCACTTTTGCACAAGCCCATTATGTGCAGTGGTGCACTACCTACTTGAAGTATTAGAACAAAAAGAGAATATAGATGCTATTTTTCATATCTTTTACCTAGGGACGTGGCTCTCATGACCAAACAGACTTGTTTCCCTGAAGCTGGTCTTGCTCCCAGCTGGCACTTCAGTGGAACACACACTGTGGTCCTCCATGAAGGCTGGTGCAGACCAGTCCGACTTCTCTGGGAGGGATGAAGTCATGTTAAAAAGAGGCAAAACAGGTTACCAAAGAAATTAAAAAAGGTTCTTCTGCATGCTGGACTTAAATTCATGGTCTGAGTTCAAACTATAGGGCCAGAAAGAATTTTTTTGTACAGAAAATTGCTGCAGAAACCAAACTCAAGTATTTCCTGCCCTTGGTGCCTGAGCAAAGATTCTTCCAGCTCCTTCCAACGAGCAGCAGCTGGCCATGCCCTTCCAGATCGACCACGGACTCGTCCCGCTCTTTCTAACGGACAGGAGCTGGCCACGCCCTTCCTGACCGTCTGAGGGATTTTCCCGCCCTTTCTCCGTGACCAATAGATTTCCTGCCCTTCCTGACTGACCAACAGCTTTTCCCGCCCTTCCTGACTGACCAATGGCTTTTCCCGCCCTTTCTACATGACCAATAGATTTCCTGCCCTTCCTGACTGACCAACGGCTTTTCCCGCCCTTCCTGACTGACCAACGGCTTTTCCCGCTCTTTCTGACTGAGAAGTGGCTTTTCCTGCTATTGCTAATAGGTGGGAGATGGCCCCGCCCACCTTAACCTTGTCCCACCCTCCCTGACTGACGACATCCTCTGCTGGGAAGTGAACCTCAAGACTGTCTCTGGAGCTGCTGTGCAGCTGAAAGATATCTGCTGAGCAGATATTTAAGCACAAACTTCACAGCACACAGATCTCAGGGTCAATGGAATAAATCCGACCAATGTGGCCAAATGGCTCATCAATACTTTCTTCATTCTTTTGAAATGACCAGCAATTACTTTCTTCCCTCAATATCAAATGTCTTTCCCTGATGGTTCTCAGCAGCTGGAAGAAAATCAGAAAAGCTGAAAGCTCCGTCGCAACTCCAAGTGTTGAAAAATCAGTTTCCTTCCCCAAAATGGAATTCGACTTCTCTTGAGATTAAATATTCAATGTTATTTTTATAATTTGCCTTCAGCATTCAGAAGTTTTAGAACAGACTTAGGATATGTTTACAAATGTTTCTCAATACACTCTTAAAAACTTGTGTTCTACACAAACAATAAACCTCCAATTCCAAGAGTCATGAATCTCTGTCTTTCAAGAGAGCCAAGATTTAAGAGAAAAATGCTAGATTTGTGAAGGCTTATTGCTGAGCAAAGACTTTTATGATTCACGTGGCATCCTCGGCCAGAGTGCAGCGCTTTGAAATGGACGATACCCAGCCAAGACAGACTGCGATTTTAATGTTGGTGCATTTCATACCTGTTGTCTTTAGGTGCCCACCTTTTCCTACAAAAATTCCAATCTTCTCTTTCACTTTGGTGAGGTTTGAGTGCACAAATCAGGGCTCCTTCACTGGAAGCTCGATAGTGAAAAAAAGCAGCTCGTAGGAATTTAAACTGCTTTTACTTTTGAACTTATGATGTGCCAAAGTGTATTTTTAGCGCCTAACTACAGAACTGACTGCCTGATAGTGGTCATTCTGAGAGTTTTAGCAGTAACTTAGGAGATAAATATCTTAAAGGCTTGTCTTTTCTAGAGAAAAGGTTTTAAAGCCCAGTGTTGATAACATCATCTTTTATGTGCAGCACTCAGTAACATTGGAAGCATTACTGTACCTAGCTCGCTGCCAACAGCATTTCAAAGGTTGTGATGCTTAGACTTGTTGTTAGCAAATTAAATGATGTAGTGTTTAAATGTTGGAGGCAGCTCCTTTCTCATGCTGTTCCATTAGCTACTACCCCTGAACCTTTCTTCTTTGGTACTTGTAAGAGGAAGCAGTTCAAATCCAGCTTGGGTAGGTAATTAAAAACTTCATGTATTGATTTATTCAAGGAAAACCTCAGGCTATGATGATATAAACACAAAGTGCTTCAATTAACAGACTCAAGCAAAAGAACAGGGAATTAATAAATTGAGATTTTCCAATCTTTCATCTTAAGTCTTTGGCCTTTGGGTACCTTGAGATCACTCAAGAAATATTTATGTAAAATTTCTGTAGCTTTTTCCAACAATTCAACATCAAGATCAACAGATTTTTGTTTGATATAGAACTGACAAAATTATACCATGCCCCTAGCAACAGATTGCAAACAAAGCTACACACATCAACTTGCAAGGAGCTAATTTAATTACTTGTCTCACAAACAGCAACAATAAAAAAGCATAACTGAAATACTTTATGCTTATACCTGAGTTAACAAAACAGAGATTTAAAACCAAGAAACAATAACAAAAAATTCCATGCTTCAACCTTAATATTGCACATATATGTGTAAATATATATAGATGTGTATAACCACATAAATCAGTATCCAGAATACGACCCATAAATGAACTACAATCAACAGACAAATTAGCAAGTTCATGTCCTTGAAAAATAATTTAAATTGCAAATACTGACTGCATTTTTTGCATATATTGGAAGGAAAATAATTAGGAAACCAAATAATGAACCATTGCTAAATGTTAAGGTGGAAAGAAAAAAGTAGTGTAACCAATACGGTTCTCAATATTTGCCTGGCTTCTACACACATGTGCAGTAGAGGGCACCACAGATGGCAGGGAAAAGAACATTACAGCTTTGAAGCTGTTAAATTTAACACCACGATTTCACTAATCCTTGATAAAATAAGTGTGATAGGTAATGAAACACTTTTTGCTTTAACAGCCTGTTGCCAAACAGTTGTCTTAAGATTGTCTCCTATTATAAACATACCTTCCTAACAGTACACTTCTGGAGGAAGCTATGCTGTGAAATAAATCTGCATGAGCTGCCTGATGCCGGTTTCAAAGTCTGCCAGTAACTCATGAAGAAGCACCTGTTTGGATCAAAACCTGTTGCTATCACTACATACCACACAACAAAAGAGCTCTACAGAACAAAAATATGAATTTATCTTAGTGCCAAGATTTTAAACTGCATATTACTTATTTCTCATATATGAATAACTGCATCGGTATAATAAATAATACATAAAACCCCAAGAGAAATAAGAAAATAAAAGTCATTCCCTGCTAACAGCTAAAAACTTCAAATGGGATATCTCCTTCATGCTAATACGGTTGGTTAAAAAACCCCACAAACTTTATACATGTTTTCAGTTTTCCTAGCTCTGGAGTGAGAAACACCTGTAAAACACTTATTCTGCAGTGAGCCAAATCACCACAAGAGGAAGTGGGGTTTTGTTGCCATCTCTTCTTTTTGTGCTTTATCTTTCAGCCAGTAATAAACTCTAACAGGCCTTTCTTAAGGTGATTTTCAAATCCAACAGTTTTCAAGGCTTTTAGGGGCAGTAATGTATTTTCAGTAGCAGGGCAAGACAAGTATTTGAGACAAAAAGACACAACATAAACTAAATAAAAGCATGTTTTTTCCTAATTTAGCAGGAATGCCATGCGTACTCTGACAATAATTAAGCAGCAAACAGGCAGCATTGTGTAACTGAACATTTGAAGACATAATTTTCATGTGCTTAGAACTTTGAGCTTGCCCAGTACCATCATAGCCACTATTTCTCATTTGTTAACTGGTGTCACACTAAGATAAGACACCCTTAATTTAAAATATTTCTTCCTTACATCTAGTTTGAATCTCCTCTCCTTTAGTTTAAAACCATTACTCCTTGTCCTACCGCAACAAGCCCTACTAAAAATGTTGTGTTCCTCTTTCCTTTAAGTCCACTTTAAGGACTGAAAGGCTGCAAAAAGGTCTCCCCAGAGCCTTCTCTTTTCCAGGCTGAAGAACCCCAACTCTTTCAGCCTGTCCTCTCATAGCAGAGGTGCTCCAGCCCTCAGATCATTTTTGTAGCCTCCTCTGGACTCATTGCAACAGGTTCATGTCTTTCACGTACTGAGTGTAACTGACTGCTGAAAATAAAACAAAGAGATATCTTGCTGTTGAAGAACCCGCAGGTCTCTCATATACAAATAATAAATATAATTGTCTATATTATGGGCAAAATGTTGAACTCTTTCTCTGTTGTCTTCTATATCACAATCCCATGACAGCTGAATAATAAGAGAGATCAGGCAAATATATGGCACCACTCTCTGCACATAATGCCCATCTATTTCTAAGAGAGACAAACACCTATCATTTACCTATTACTCCATTTTTCATTGCTAGGAATGTGAATCAAATTAAAATCTAGGCTGAAGTGCTCATATAGCAGCTAAATAAATAATAAGGCTAAGGTGAATTACAGCCAATTCCCTCCATGCTCTATTGCAACTTCCAGAAATCATCTCTACGGTAAAAATCTGACCAAATCTGTTTGTCAACAGTGGCAAGTCCTCGGGTAGGTACATGTCATATCACAGAAGCAGTAAAAATATCTAATTAATTGATTTGTAAATAGCTAATATACTTGTAAAAATCCAAATCTAGTTTTAACTGAACAATGAATAAGCATGTTATTAGGAAAAATTCTGATTAAAAAAATGTGTTAAAGGGAAAATATGTCGAAACAAACAAATGGAAGACAGTTGTGCTAAAACATAACTGGAAATCAAGAATGTCTTCTATTCCATATTCACATGACAGCTTGAACACAGCTGTCTTGGAAAGAGCTGCACCACTTCTTCTGGCTTTCAAAAGGTAAAACATCTTGTTTATTTTCTGTTTTTCTTTTGTTGGCAAAATACTAGAAAGCATGAAAACTCAGGTGTGATTTTCTTCTTTAAACCCAAAAATGCCAGCTGCTGAACATTAAAAATACTTGAGCCAAAATCTGTTCTTTCATTTATATAAATGTTGTACCAGTGCAGTCATGGCCCCAGATTTATGCCAACAGGTAAAACATGGGATGGACTCTAGACCTTTGTTATTAGCTATTTAATAAGGCCTGGGGAGAATGAAGTAAGAGGATGACGTAGGAATCTATTCTGACACTGAGCACTGTGGGCCACATAAATAACGAAAGGGGTGGGGCAGTTGATTACCAGACTTCTATTTCATTTTTGGAAGCTTAGATTAAAATCAACTTTATGTCACACTTTAAAATGCATTTAGTGATTTTAATTAAGTTACTAATGTTAATTGGTCCACACCACAAAAATCCCAGGGGCACTGTGATGCAATTTTGGATAAATGACAACCTTTGCTTTTGAGGGTCCTAAGGCTCAGTATAAAGCATATCAAATAAAAAAGAAATAGCATAGATATTTTATCTTGGTTTGATCAGGTTTTTAGTCCATTCAAACATTTTTCTAAGTCTTTCTGTATATTTACAGGCAACTTTTCTCTGAGTGAACTCAAATGCATCAACAGGATGTCACTGCTATAAACTATCTTCTCGATTTGGGCATGGAGGGAAGTATGATGTTTTGCTCTGTTTTGTCTTGAATCACTGCTGTTGGTGATGAAAGCTGCCAAACATGAATCTGGCTTGGTGGATCTTGTTCCGGGCAACCTTCTATCTACTGGTTTGGGACTGGGCTCTAAAAGGTACTGAGCCAGAAGAACCACAAGAACGTCCCACAGCCAGAAATGTATACAGCTCACAGCTACAAGGAGGTGTTAATTAAAAGTTTGGTTAATAAAACTATGGACCCTGTGCACATAAATACAAACTTCTGTAATATAAAGTTCTCCCTGGTGGATCTCATGTATTGATCCCAAAGGGAGCTCTGTGCTGAATTTAAGGCTTAAATAATTGAATAGAACAAATTTATGTTACTGTCTAAAGACAAACTCTTTTGGTACAAACAGGAGCCTGGAGCTGTGGGCTAAAGGCTTTTCTATACTGGAAAATTGACTGGAATTGCTATTGTGGAGTAAGGTATTATGCAACAACTACTGTCTGATCCATGACTTTTCCAGACTAGAAAATTCACGCAGGGAGCTATTATGGATAGTTTACTCAGAAATAGCTATTGTGGGCACTTTCCACGCACAGGTAAATGTACAATGTCCATGCACAGATGGAGTAAGGAAAAAGCTTAGGTTTTTTTTTTTACGGAAGAATACTTTTGTCTGGTATATAACATGTGGCAAAACGGTAAAGAAAAGGAACTTTCAATCAAATCATGATGCAATTGATTAAGACCCTTTATTTAATTTACTAATATACAATATATTATCATAATCTACTACGCTTACTTACATGCTAGGAACATCTCTACATTTGCAAGGCTATATCCATTACAGGATATTGCATCAGCTTAACTAAATCACTTAAAACCCCTCCCATTTCTAATTAAGTCAGTGCAGAAATATTAATGAAATTACTTGTTGTAGTCTCTGATTGACAGATCTCATGTCACAGTCATCAGCCTTCTGGTAACATCATACACGTTCTTAGAAAGAAATATACAACAGTTCCATGCTTCTGCAAAAGTTACATTTTTTTTGGTGTTAGCACATTAATTTTAATAAACAATAAATAGCCACTTGCTGTCAGCAGTACCATTTCAAGGTTAAGAATTCCTTCATCCCTTAGGCACAGGTGGCTGACAGGTGGATCTAGCACTTGTTACCAGAGAGAAAGTTCCTTTTGGAAAATCTGATGAGGTGTTAATTTATCATTTCAATATTTTTCTGCATGTCCTCTACTCTGTGATGTTAAAGGGTCTCTCATGCATTGTGCTGGAATGCTTCCATGTTTGCATCCACTCATGAGGAGTTTTTAGTGCTAGGAATGCAAGGTTGGGACCCTAACTTGTCAAGGAGCAGAAATAAAAAATAACTGGTGTAGAAATGGCATTGCTGAAGATACTATCACCCATCCGTTAGTTCAAAGAAAACAATAGTTAAAGCTTTCTCTATAAAATTAAAATGAAGGTATGATTCTATGATACTTCATCAGAAGGAAAACAAACGTGCTCATCACCCAATCCTGACTCTTATTTGGTGTGGAGAGCTGGATGAGATCATATCCTCAGCAAAATTATAGAATGCTAAGAAGCAAATCAGGAGAGCCAATTCCTGACTCTCATTTTAACGACAGGGTGCCTCAAATTAGTGATGTAATGTAAGCAAAAAATAGGTGTTGCTGAACAGCTGCTATTACACCATATTGGCCCTTCTCTCTTAAAGATTCAAGTAAGAGACAATTGTTCATTTAAGTTTTTCAAGTAAATTGATTTTTTAGATATTTCATCCATATTATGATGGCAAATACATCAAAATCTTCATTTTGACTTAACTTAAAAAATTATTTGATTAAAATTACTTAATTCCTATAGAACATGCTTATTCTAGATTTACTTCCAGAAAACTGGATTCACTAAGCAAATTATATTGTGACATGTAAGAAAAGTAGCAAGAAAACCAAAATGATGCAACTTTGAAATTATTTCTGAATTTCTATAGTTTTTCAAGGATTCTTGATTTTAAAGATTGAATGTCTAAAATACATATTCATATAGACCTTCATATGTGTTATATATTCTGGCAGAGAAAGACAAAACTCCATGTAAAGCTATTTTTGCAAAAAAAACCAACCCCCAAAATGTTGCCACAGGAAAAGAAATACTTTGATTCACACAAGCGTATTATAATACCAATAAACTGATAATTTGAATAATTTGTAGGAGGGAGACAATTACAACACACCAGTTGTCTGGAAGAATCCAGATTTCTACAGATTTATGTACTGGGATTACTGACACAGTATTGAAATATAGGCCATTCTGTCCTGGCATTTGGAAGCAATTCTAACAGTTCTAAGAAGTGCTGTGCTGATGGCATGTTTTCTGGGAAACACGTCTCTACTCATGGGAGCTGATGGGAATCAGATTGTCCACTTGTACTGACAGAATGAATGGCCACAAGAACAATTTCATAAAATCTCCTTGGGGAGAAAAAATCTGTGGCGAAAGGATTCCCAGGGAGTTCTGGGAAAAAAAGGAACAAGGTTTCATTCTTGTGCAGCAATCCATTACGAGATTATTACCTAAATCTTTTCATGTCCCTGTACGCTGGAAACAACCAAGACAGTGGCTAGTAGGAAGACAATGATGAACAGAACTTGGAAAGCCAAACTAGACATCCCTCAGGCTAGAACTGGAAGAAGCAGGACAATGAAAGGCCAGAAGAGAAGGATTCAATTACGTAAACAGGTGGAATTATGGAAGAAAGCATTTATCATTTTTTCCCTATTGGAATGTATTTTGAAAAACTAGGGCATGGCCTCCAAACTCACGAGGACTAAAGGTCTGAAAGATGACTGACCTAAAGGTTTTCCTAGAACTCTGTGCCAATCTTTTGATTTCAGTAGTGTGCATCCCTCGGGAACTTGTTTTGCATTCATATTGTACTTATTCTCCTTGTGCAGAGAGAAAAACAACACACCACAAACCAAAGAGGTCACCGTTCTCTTATCAGATGAATATAGACAGTGATCATGTAGAACTTAAAGAAAATAATAACTTACGTTGTGCACAAGCCAATATTTATAAAGAATCAAACTGCTTTCCAACCTTAGTGGAAAAAAATCTCATTTGATAAACTAAATATTTTCTACTGTTACGAGAATTCAATACCAGAGTCTTGATTTTTTTTTTCTTTCAGTCTTCTGATGGAGAGTTGAAGTGAAAGTGAACTTCAAAATTATATGTTTCAGTGTTTTTATTATACTGCGCTCAGTTTTGGCTCCCTGAACTCAAGAGCAGTGTGGAGAATCTAAAGGAAGGTTACTGAGATGCTCAGGGCCAAGAGCACATGACCTAAATAGAGAGATTGAAGCTGCTGAGCTTGCTTATCCTGGCGAAAGGACTGATCTCTGCCTGAATGGCAGTTACAGAGATGATAGACAAGTTCTTCTTGGAAGGTAGTATCATATGACAGAACAGAGAGCAATGGCCATAAATTACAGCATGGGAAGTTCAGTTGAAAATTAGACAAAAGCATTACTCATTTTTCAGACATTCTTTGAAAAACAAAACCTAAAAAACTGTCAACAACAACAAAACCAACACCCCAGTATAACTACAATTGAAACCCCAAATATAAAAAAAATGCCATTCTCTGGTTTCTTACTGTTTCAGATATTGTGCACCTTCAGTATTACACATATTTTATCACACAAGTGTTACATACATATGTCACGTTACTTGTATGATACGTATTTTTGTTTATAATTCCTTGTATGCAATTAGTAGTTGACAAAATGCCCCCTATTTTATGAGGAATGAGTTCTTGTTGTACAAGCAAAACCCAGAAGTGCTTAATTTGCAATGTAATATTTACTATCATCTCCTTGAATCAAAAATTAGCTTTTTGTAATGAGTTCATTGAATTGTTTGGGCACCATTGCATCACTTTGTCCCAGTGGGATAAAAAAAAAAAAGCTGGAAAGAAAAGAACAACTATTGAAAGGAAACTGCAAAAATCCATTGCCCCAAACAATGTGAGGGTGCTAATTAACCAGCAGCAGTTACTTGACTAATCGAGACAGGTTATTTCTCGCATCTATTACAGGCACTTTCAGGTATTTATTACATCAGCGGTGATATTCATCTAATCATCTGCTTAGAACACCACACTGGAACATATGCACTAGAGTAAAGGGGTTAATTTTGAACATTTAAACTGCAGATATTCTATTTAAGGCACTTTGTGACATCAGCAAGTTTCTGCCTTTCCTTTAGGATTTTATATCTACAAGCACTTTTCAGACAGCTTATACTAATTTTAATACTTCCCAAACCCAGTTCCAACCATTCAGATTCTCAGTATCCAGTGAGAAAATTGATATTGCTTCCTTTGCAGCTTTTGAGTTTCCACAAACAAATGCTTGATATTTGCAATACAGTCTCTCTCTTCAAGAAACACAAAATAGTTACAACATGGGTGACATAACTATCTCCATAATTATTTCAGGTTAAAACCTGAGGCATGAACTTGCCTACAGGTAAACCAAGGCTTTCTGACCATTTGATTGCCATCTCTACAGTAAGTTTGCAATGGTGAAGATAATGGCTGGAGGTATATAAATATTGATTTATTCTTTATCAGACCAACTGGTCTTTGAAACCTTTTTTATTTTGAAAATCACTCATAAGACTTCACTCCCATTATAGTGAATTCATCAGCCTGAATCTGATTTAATAATGTCTCTGTGCTTCAACATACTGCTGTAGGGACTCATGAATTGCCACATAAATTTTCTTAATGAGAGGAGCTTCTATATAAACTTTTTAGAGCAGCTGGCAACAAAATATAAGAAGTATCTACCATGTTTCCCAGGACTGTTTTAAAAGTAGTAGGAGAATAAACACCACAACACTTTGTAGTCCTGTTTGACAAGTAAGGACTAAATTGCTTCCTGCCTTATTTTTTAAATAAAAGGCAAATGACATATTATACTTGTTAATCCAAAGTCCACCTACTCTAATATTCTGCTTCTGGCAGCAAGCAATACTGGACATCATGAGGAGAGTATAATGAAAGCATCTAGAGGTGCTCTCCCAGCATAGCCTCCCAGTCTCCTTCTGTTTATGACTCAAGAACTTGGAACCAGAGGTGGTGTCTTTGATTTTACACAAAATGTCCTGTGATAGGGAGCTCCACAGATGAACTACTCACTCTCAAAGATGCACCTCCTTGAATCTGTTATCTGCTGGTTAGTTATGATGTCACTTACTGTGGAGAACAAGACAGTGAAATGTCAGCCTCTGTCCACGTTTCCTATGCAAGCAGTTGGAGGTTTTTTGAGGTTTTTAACGTATCTCCACACTGCTTCCCCTTACTCCTTTTGTCACGGATTAGGGAAGGGAAGAAGGAATAAAATAAAGAGATGTAGAGGAAAGCAGGAAAGAAACAAAGACAGAACCACTTAGGAGCCAGAACAAAGGAAAAGGGCACATGGTAAGAGAAAGAAAATACGCTGGGAACAAACACTAGGAAGAAGAGTGGAAACCCCTACATGACAGAAACAGGTGACAAATCTATGCAAGACCCTCTGTCTTGTTTTGGATGATACAGGTATCAAGATTCAGAAGGAATTTTGGCCATGTGAACTTGGCTGGAAGCTACACACGCCCTCTATGCTGTCCTTGCCCCATACGTGTCAGCAATGCAATCAAAAGCAAAAAATCGGTTTTTAAGTTCCTTAACATTTGAGCATATATCGGGAGGTTTTACCTCCCTTATACTCCCTCCAGTCCCACTAATATTTCAGCCCATGGGAAATTCAATGTACGGAAGCACTTTAAGAAGATATACCATCTTTTCTCACCACTGGAGGGAACTTTTTTACCCTAGCTTGAAATAGAACTTGGGTGTGATTAAGATAAAATAGATTATGGAGAATTCGATATACATGTAAATGCCTCCAGATATTGAATCAATGGGGAAGCAGTGGAACAGGTTTGGGCAGCCTACAGGTTGATGACCTGTTCTGATAAAACCTGGCTGGACTACAGAAGTCATTCAATATCCATCCTTGCTGCAATTTCTCATGGCCAGCTAGCTACATAGAACACGGATTCCTGATTTTATTAGACTTTAACTTGCCATCCTCATACAAGTTATTGTGTTAGGGTACAAGAAAGTAATCTGAAAGGAATGTTGAAGTTTTACCTTTTGGAATACATATATATATCTCCAGATTGGGATGGAGGGAACTATAGGAAATATTGGCTAGGAGTCCTACTATATGCATAAACATGAAATCTTGGCTGCCCACTGTATGAGCTAAAATGTTGGATAGTAACAGTGCTCCAGAAAAGATTGAACCCTGGGGCTTACTGCTAGGCAATGATGGATTTAATTAGCAGGGTGTGTCTGGAGGGAATGAAGAAGATTCTTCTCAGGACATGCCCACACTTGAAACTGTGTGGGTTTTGTGCATCTCTGTTAAACGATCTGAAAACACTATTGTAGGGTCAATGCACACATACCTCCTCACAATGTACATAAGACATTCTTATTTTCTGTCATTGCAGTTCTTCATGCAATGACAACCTACTCTTTCTGAGCTTAGTTTAATTTCTCCTCTTGTTCAAACACCTTTAAGTGCTTTGTGTGGTGTCCCACTCCTTCAGTAGTGAACCATTTCACACCTTTTCAGTTATAAATAGAATAAAAAGAAGCAGATTAGTGTGCAACTGAAATAAAAGTAACCACTGAAAACGTTAATGCTAAGGTTTTGCCTCTGATCAGCAGGCTACATTAAATAGCAGTGCATTTCCATTTATGCAACAGAAGATTTTGTTAGTCAATAAAGCCATGCAGTCTTAGAGGAAAGAATTAATCTTACATAATGAGAGTGTTGTTTCAGGAAATGAATTTATACTAAGAGATTCAGTCTCTTAATTGAAAAGATTTAGTGTGTTTGCGTTCCATTACCAGTTTTATTTGTTCTTTAATTTGCAGAAGTCCATACTAGGAAATAATTTAACAAAAATGCCAAGAGCAAAGGGATGTGCATACCAGGTTTGTGTGCGGACAAGAAACAGAGTCTTTTGAGCTATGCTATTAATTGTGACTGTTAAAGACTTCAGAAAATCTCTGAACATTCACATATTTGTTCTGTCTGTAAAATGGAAACTGAGTATTTGGTTATCTCACATAACTGCTGTTATTGTTGATCTCCATAGAATGTGCAGTTGGTAAGTGCACTACTAGTATTACGAACGTAACAAAATCGAAGAAAGCAGGATAAGATTTCATGGGTGGGAAACACGGCCTTAACAAGAGCCTTTTTCAAATGTCTTTCTCTCCTGACAAAAGATGAGGAAATTACCAGTAAATGCATTAAATTGTATTACAGGATTAAAAAAAAAAAAAGCTGCCATCTTTATATTCTGCCAGATGGAGAAAATCATCATTGAACTATATTACATTCAAAAATGTTTGTATATTGAGAGTGATCCTGTATCAAGCTTCTGTCGCCGTGTGGGAATTTTGTTCGCAAAAGAACTGCAGGGATTGTTCTGCAAAGAGCATCTAAGCCTATGGACCCCCCTGCCTTTCCCAGGAACTCTTGCTGCTTAGCTTACTCTTTCTGGCTGTGAAGTCTGAAAAGAGTTCACAGAGGAGCAACAGGATCAGACTTCCCCTCTCAACTTTTGTTGCAGAAAAAGAAAAGAGTTTGATCTGGTCTTCTAAAAAACACTCCAGACTGAATTAGACCACAAAGAAACCCATATTACACACAAAATGTACACTCACAAAACCCGTCACATTCCTAAGTCCTGGAAATAAAGTCTTTAAGGCTGCTAATAACAACCAAATACCGCCAAAATCTTTAAGACCTAATATAAATGATACTGAAACTATCATTCGCTATGACTTAAACAAGTATTCCATAGGTCTGTTTTTAGCTTCCATTGAAAACTGATGTAAGAAACCACCATCTATGGACACACAGTCATATATGCACATGCACGTATTTCATCCAACCCACAGCTACCAGTTCCAGGTCACTCTGATTAACACTTTTCACATAAACACACTTTTTCTCATTTCAAACGTTAATGCCTGCTTAGTGCAAGGTGAAAGTCTATCCAACGATAGAATCCCTTAAGAGCGTTTAATTAAACAGGACAATAATAATCCACTGGTGATTTATAGTGAGGTGGATTACTAGACCATAGTGGTTGGTCTGATAGGCATTTATTGCCTACTTAACCATTTAAGTATAACAAAAAAAATCATTGTGGTACAAAAGGTGATAAATGTTTCTGCTAAAACAGTCCATTAAGATGATTCATTAACATTACAAAGAGGTCTGCAGCCTGTGTGCCACTTGGAGCCTTTAAAAGTCTGGGAAAGTGAGAGGCATTACCATAGGAAATGCTTCATGCTAAATGTGCGCTGATAGAATCTAAAGTCCACTTTCTGCAGATAACATCACTTTTTACATTTTGCACTACAAGATCTAAGGCTGCTTTGTACTTCTCAGTTCTTCAACTAGAGAATGTATCTTCCTAACAGAGGAGTGCGGGAGGAGAGGAGTAATAAAAGTCACAATGCTCTCGCATACATTTGAGTCCCTCATACTTCCCTTTGAACTGATGTTACTGGAATGCTGAATCGCTGGTTACACCACTGCAGAATGACATGGGAGTCATGAGTTATAGTCACAACAGCTACAACTTTATTAAATGCACACCAAATAAAGCTAGTATAATGATCTTTTCAGGTCAAATAACAGCAGATTCCTGCTGTGTAACAGCAAGGCAGTATACCAGCTACAACTGATGCACTCAATTGCAGAAGCATTAAATCAGCGTGTAAATGTGTCCAAAATACCAAAATTAAGACCTCAATATTTTCCTAACAAATTATTCCTTGAAAAGTGGAACTAATGAAGCTTGATTCTTTATAGATTTATATTACATCTCTTAAGTTTCCTTCTTGGAATAACCCCAGGTGTCCTCCTGTCCTCTACCATATGACACTACAATGCCTCCATCCCCTTTCATCCTTCCAGACTCTTGTCCCTCACCCCCACTCCAGACTATGCAGTATCTCTTATCCTCTGGGAAGCACCCTAGCACGCCTCGGCACCCTTCCCCTAGCCCTTGGCTTTTGTGATTTGGCAGCTGAATATACCTTTGCTTTCGCCAAGGAATATCATAGCAATGCGCAAATCAGTTGAATGGCTCGCTGTTGTCAAACACGATGGATAATTGCCAAATTCTTCCTTATTCCTCGATGGGAGCATTAATAAGAATTCCTTCCTCTACTTAGGGGCTAATTCTTGCGAAACTGGTAAGGACACAATATCTGCAAAGCATCTATGTAACCTGTGACAATGAGTCAGCATATTGGAAACTGGGTCAGGCAAATAATCAGATTGAGTAGGCAGTTTCCCCAGGGAACCAGACTAAGATGTATGATAGGATCTCCACTGACCAGAATTGAGTAGAATCTTGTATATATATTTCATCTAAAGTAGAGCATCACGCCGCGCTTCCTAAATTACAGGAAGTCTGTACAGCACCTGTTCAGACTGCCTGTGTTACCTCAAAACAAGCTAGACCAGGTTCTACAAGCAGAACAAAAATCTTGCACCACAGCTAATAAATGCTGCTTCTCAGTAGGTAATTAACCTATTTTATTTCTCTGTAAGTGAATTAGCACACCTATACCAAATCCTGGGCTGGAGATGACTTAGATAGCTTTGCTGTCCCAGCATAGCATTCATTTTCACTTCTAAACACTTCAATTTTTCAGAAATAAATTTTAAAATCGAAACATTACAGATATTGAATCTGTACAAGAGAATGGAGGTCAGCGTCGCATGTGACATTAAACAGAGCTACTCCCAGTATTGTTCAATATCATTTAACTGCTTGGAGAACTGGCCAAGCCACAATTAATGTCTGATGTAAAATATATTTCTATTTTATTCTTCTAGGAAAACAAGGCATTGATCTCATACATAATCCGTAAGAAGGCTTCATTACAAGGCACGCTGAACTAGATCGACTTCATCTACAGCAATGGGCTAACTGTTTTCAAGTAGGGCCATTAACCCAGTAACCAGCTTTCCAATAACCAGTTGCAGAAATGGTAAACATCTTTAAGATTAACTACACTGATTAATGAATTGAGAATGCCGAGGCATGGAGATAGCGTGCTGTTGAAATGCATGCTCTCCACCTCTACGTTCCCCTGGAACATTTACAAGCCGCAGTTCTTAGCCAATAACGTCCAAGGGTGCCCAGCATTAGGGAAGTGCATTTGTGGTAGGATCAGGCCTGGGTGTAAGACAGACAGCAAGGAGGAAGGAATGTAAAATAGTGGGTGGTTGGCAGGAGCACAAGCTAAACCAGAAAGAGAGGCTGAACATGTGTGTCCAGTGGAGCCTGATGAGATTCAGAGTGGGATTGGGAACAAGGACTAAAAGACTGGATTGAAAGATTCGTGTTTGCAAAGCAGAGAAGAGCTAAAATCTCAACCCAATAAAATATCTGATTTTTTTTCCATACGTACTGAATTCAACTTAATTTCAGTACTAGCTGTTAGTCAGTCATCAACAGCTTTTTATATTTTAGTCTATGTCTTCCTTACAAAGGTCCCACAAATTTACATACACAGCTTTTATCATCCCAGACATTCAACCTACAAAAATACTAAAGGTAAATGCCTCACATTTGTATAACGCAGAGGTAGGTCTCAGCCCAGAAAACCTGGTTAGAAATGTTTGGACAAAGTGCTTTTTGCCACCAGGAAATGCCAACTTGCCAATAATAATTTTTTTTAAAGTAATATACTGATTTCCATGGAAATATGGTGAGGCAGGTTCAGATATTTTTATGAGAAAAATCTGTTCTGAATGAGAATGAAGTAGAAATATGGATGTTTTTATTCATTCCCAAATTCAGAAAAATACCCAAATATATTATATCACCCTACAAATGCAACAGAATAATTGCCTGTCTATTCTCTATACTGCTACTTTACTTTGTTTAAAAAAATAAAAATTAAATTCCTAGGCCAAAGAGACACTGAGTGATGAAACAGCCTGATGACTAAGTCTCACCTATGAATTACAGGACTCCAAGCAAGCTCTTTTTGAACCCACTTCAGAGCCCAAATTTGAGTCTGACAAAAATAATGTTGAAAACATTATGTCAAATGTCTGCTCCAAATCCCATAAAGCACTACTTGGGTATGGCCCAAGTAAATACCCTAGCCACTGGATGTTGGCTATTCTGGGATGTCTCATTCTTTCTATTCATGTTTTGTTTTTTAAATCATTCTGTGACAAATCTAAAACAAATGTCAAAACCGTTGATTTTTTTATATACTAGATTTTTTTGTTGTTGTTTCTGAACAACTCTAATTCTCAGTGCACCACCCTTAACTCTTCAATTCATTTTTTCTCTTATAGCTTGATCCAAGTTTCTGGCCTTTAGAAGAGTAAGAGATGTTTAGCTCTTGCATAGGAAAACATAATTTGATCTGTGCATTCTGTATTGTCCCATATTACTGAGTGTTAAAATGTGCTTCACAAACATTTAAGGCCCCCCATGAGCTGCTTCAGGGAACCAGAAAGGTGAATAAGACAGACTACTCTGATATGACATAAAGAACTGCCCGTCGCTAACTTCTGAAAATCAGAAAAATTTAAAGATCACTGCTTTACACCAATACAGCAGTTTCCTACTCTTGCTAGTATGGGTTGAAAGCTTGCAATAAGCTTTTATGCTCACTGGAATAAATACTAACATTATCAAAATCTAAGAGAAACACAAGGTTGTTTGAAAGACAGTAAGAAGAACACTTTGACTTAGGAGATTACTCTACAACCAGATTCATAATTTCTAAGAGAAAACAATTTTACTTTAGTTAAAGTCAATATAGAGCTCATGTTGTTACTTTTTCTTCATCTTTATCCTAACATAATTATACAAAAACTAGAAGAAAAAAATGACATTGTTGTCCCTCAAGATTAACAGTTAGCACATCTCTAATATGACCCCTAAACATGAGTTTCTAGTCAAAATATTAAATAAAATTTGGTTTACATGGCACTAAACACAGTTAGAAATTCATTTGTTCATTTATGCTGATAAATTAATTTGCATAAATTTCTGTCGATAGATTCAGAAAACAAGGTGCTTTTTCAGCCTGTCCACCTGGAACCAGAAAGTCCCTGAGGCAGCAAATTTTAGTCCGATACAGTTAGTCATTTTTTGAGACAGTTTCAGTAAAAACAATCCTCAAATGTGGATTCTTGAGGAAAGAAGCGACAAAGTTAATACTGTAGTTTTGTGGTGTCACTTTACACAGTTACCACGTTTCACCTTGAAAACTAGATCTACAGCACTCTGTACAATGCTTACATGCATGTAAATAAGAAAAATGAGATTGCATTCATGGAAAACATTGGCGCACGCTTATGGACCTCAGCCATGCTACCGTGAAAAAACAGTTGTTTTCTCAAAAGGCCAGGTCAAGTCTTAGCTGCTCTTCCTCAGAACTGTCCTTTAACAGAAGCATTTTCTTTATCCCTTGCAACAACACAGCTTGCAGTGAAGAGACGAATTAAGCTCTGCATTTTATTAGCTCCCTTGATGCCCAAACTGCTCTTCCATACATGCCAAATATAGTAAACAGTAAATGCTCAGCTTTTTGTTCTTGCCTCAAGGCTTAGAAATAACTCACAAATCCTCCCAATTCATTTTGCACCCCCATTCCTTCCATTAGACTTGCTAACAGTCTTTCACAAAGGTTCTTTTGTTTCTACTGGAAACCTTTTAAAGATTTCTTTGACATTTCTCTTTCTCTCAGTATCCTCTAGGGCACTAAACCTTCATCCTGCACTTACCAAAATCCTTCAGTTTTCCAAGGCACACTGAAACCTTCCATCTCACTCTTTAGGAAGGAAGAGTGTGGACACTCTCCACAACCAAAAACCAAAAGGCTGAAGCTGCGAACAGCTGAGCGCTTCCCACAAGTGACAGAGAGCCCTCAGACCCCCAGCACGTCATGGAAACTTGTAGGTGTTCTGAATCTTGTAGGAGTTACTTTTCTCCATGATTTAGCCTATACTCAGAATATGTGGTTCCTGTCTTGATGGTTGTTTTTCTCTCTTCTCCTTCCTATCCATTGCCAAATGAAGCAGTAGCCCATGTTGTGTTAGAAATACCCCTCATAAATCAGATGCTAGAAGGCAAACTCCATCTTTTTTTCCAGAAGAAACCAGCGTTTCTATTTGCAAACACAGTCATTGTAATTTCTAAATCATCCAAATTATGGACTTTTTCTGCCTGGCCTATCATTGCTTCCTAATTACGTAGAACGATGATGCTCTCTAAATAGGCTTTTGTTTAAGTGGATCTTTAAGAGGGTCTTCTGTGCTATTCTTCAGATGTACTCAGGACACAGAAGTAGGGACAGAAATAACCAGGAAGTGATTTGTAACCTTCATAGCCCTCAATTGCGTGAAGACTCATGGTCTTTGCTACATGCACCCATATGCTGCGCCCTACAGTTACTCATCTGGAAGACCAAGAGTTTGGTCCTTAGTGCTTTCTGTTTGTCACTTTATCTCCAGTTTATCTAGAAACGAAACAACTGAAACCTTTCCCTTGCTCAGAGTTTTCCCTTGCTCACAATAAATACGCTTTATTCACAAAGATTATTCTTATCCCCCAAACAAATGCAAAGATCTTACTGGAATGTAAAAACGTAAACTTCTTTGGAATTTACATTTTTATTTTCATACGAGCTTAACAGATAACAACTAATCTCCTAAAAAAAAGAATGAAGATTTTATATGGAACTCATAAGAGTCTATTTTATAGCCCCTTTATTTAAGTAAACAAACAAACAAACAAACAAACTGCTTCCTTCTGCTGTTTTCCCGACAATCCAAATATTTATAACTCTTTATAGGATGCTAATTGTGGAAATCCATGCTTTTAAATTATTCTTTTTGGGTGCCTTGAACAACAAAACCAGATTCTCTCTTGTGGTCAGACCACCAAGGAGGAGCAAAGTGCAGTAACTCTGAGAGTTTCTGCCCCATGTTCTGCTCTGCTTGTCCTTTTGAAAGGGGTCTCAATGAAGAGCCTTGTTGAGACCTCCGCTGGTGCCACTGTTTATAGAGGGGGTCATTAGGAACAGTTTAGTCAGAACAAAAGGGGTTTTGTTTCTATTGTCCCGCTTGCAGTTTGACAATGTCTTAACTGAAAAATTATCTTAATAGTCTAACAGTATATGGTTGCCTATGGGGCTCAGGCAACTGCAGAAAAGGCTTTGGATGAATGCTGAAAAGACGCAGTTCACAAAGCGATCTCAGTGCACGCTAAGCACTGTTTAGGAAGCAAAAATTTTCCAACTGAAAACTTAGAAGTCCCAGTCTCAGGAAGACAAACTCTTACAGTGTTGCACTTAAAACTGAAGTCTCCTCCACAAAAAGAGCAGCAGTTATACCAGACACTCCACATACACAGAGCGAGCCCAGGTGAGTTCCTCGGCTGGTGTAAATAAACACACTTCTGCCTACTCCCATGGTGTTGCACCACTTGACACCAGCAGAGGAAACAGTCCCTTCTTATTATTCTAAAATCCTCCAGCATAAACTTCTCTTTAATGATTTTTGGCTGCCAAAGCTCTGGGAGATTGCTTCACACAGCCACTTGCAATGCAGCAAACCTCCTCCCTCGGTCAGACCGGGAGGTGGAACGTTCCTCAAACCATGGAGAACTGGGGCCAAACCGTGCTACTCTGCGCAACTTGGGAAGAGATTTTTGTGGCCAGGTCTTTAGAGAATCAAATGAATCTCCAACTTCCATCTTGTCCCAGACTAGTTCAGAAACACTGCTATAAATCATCACAGATATAAAAAAAGTTATTTTAGAGGGAGAACCAAAGACAAAACATGCACATTATTCGCCTGCAGCCCCATGCAGCTCGAAATTGGCAGCTCAGAGCTTCCTATCTGAGTGGCTCTAATATGTATTCAAAATAAACTGTTAAAATAATTGTTTCTATGGAAATGAAATATAAATAAAAGTAGAATCCAAGGTCATATTAAGATAATGTTGGACCAAATTATCTTTCCTGCTTATTTAAATGCACAAGATAAGCCTCAACAGGAGAGAAACTGCACGGTGCAGCTGTTGTATATAATCCTGCTTCCTACAGACCTGTAAAACCCACAGTCTCCAAAGATCTCTCTGCTCTAACAACAGAAGTTTTATGATTCAGGGGCATGGTACATATGGTTCAGCATACACACCCCAATTTTCCATGCAACCTCCCCTGTTAGGATTACTAATACTTGTGGCATGAGTAGTTTGTACAGCAGCTGTGCAAGGGTTATGCAAGCATTTATGTACACATTGGAATAAAGGCACAAAATAATGGTTCTTTTGAGGTATTTCTCTACACCTGCCTAGAGAGAAAAACTGAAGCCATCCACATTTGTCCCATTGCATTTTACAGGTTGGAATCAGTTATTGTTGTCCCCTTTGAAAACAATGAATAGGTTTTATGTGATTTTTGCACATAGCTGAGTGTAAAAACAGCAAATATCTGTACCTTTAGTGAATACAAACAGCAGAAAACTAAAAAATACTCTTAGAAGACATCGCTAGATGTTAGTAAGAAGAACGCTGAATGTCTGATGATGGACTATAGAGGCAAAGATCACCATTTATTATAAGAAAATGTTATAAATAAGCAGACTTTCATAGGCACATTTCCAAGGTGCTGCAGCATGGCTTAAGTCTGCTCCTCACAGTGACATATGAGTGTGTTCTCAGCAGAGTTTTTCACAAATATAAGCCTAAGATTTTAGATGTTCAAATTACAATGTTACCAATGACGGAAATGCCTGCGTTTATACCAAAAGCATCAACCAAATAAAGTGTGCAAAGAATAATTTAATAGTACAAAATTAAATTCCGTTTTCTTTGGGCTGTTTTGGCACCTAAAAGTGGTCCCACATTAAACAATATGTATGCATCTGTGCTACAGAAATATATTACTTACCTAAAGTTTAAAAACATCATTGAAGTACACTGGTGTACGCACACATACAAATGTTCTTAGCATTATACAAACAATTACAAACATATACATAAAATACGACATAGGCATACATTCAAGCTGTATATAGATGCATAATAAATACAATACTACAAATGTTTCGATGATATGAACTGATTTCTAATGTTCTCTGGAGTAAATAATACAAAGTTTTACAAAGTGAAGTCCTTGGAATTACTGAACTGTGAACGACTGAACTTTGTCCACCTGACTCATTTGATGAACATTAGGTTCAGCACTGAAGCCCCATTTAATAAATCCAAAGATCATTTTCTAACTTAGTTATCACTAGTATCTCCAGAAGTGATAATGGCCTTTCATCCCCAAAATACAGATTTCAGTTCTGATTCTCCTCTGATCAGTAGCAATAAGAATCAATACTTATGTTTTCTATCATAATCAGTATGGTCCAACCCAGCACAGAACAACCCAGATCTGTTCAAATTCCTGGATTAGAGCTAACATAATGGTTTACCCGTAATGCGATTACTTTCACGTTGGTGAATATGTTCTCAGAAATAATGCTGAAGAGATGAATGAAAGCTTTTGATAAGAATGATCCAATATAGCGTAATTACATATGCAAGCTAATTATGCCTTCTTATACACATAATAATGCTATTATTTTTGTTATATAAGTGTTTTGCATGTGCAGGGCTCAGAGGAACAGTTCAAAATTCCCCAAACACATGCTATTTTAGTGGGAATATTTGGAAGAAGAAAAAAGTTTGCTATAATTTAGGACTTGCACTTTGTTCAAGGCAAATAAGAGAAGATGCAAAACAGAATGGAAAAGAAACATGGTTGAAGTTAAAAAGAGGACATCAAAGTAGAAAGGCAAGGGGCATGAAACTGATTCAGCAGAAAAGAGGGAAAAATGCTTTGTGTCTGATTTTTCAAAAGGCATGAAATGAGTCTGTGAGCAGAATCCATGCTTTCTACTGCTCATTGGGTAAAACTGAATGCAAATGGCCAAAATCTGCCAGTAACATACACCTAATACACGTACACGATGACAACAGCAGCACACACAAATTCATCAAACACAAACCTGCCTATTTTTGTCCTTTTCATGTTTTAAAATCAGACCCTTTGTCTCCTAAATACATGCCTTCAACCATACTGATTTCCACATAAGCAAAAACAATAGCAGTAGTTGGTACAAAAATCAGATAAAAGTGTACACGCAAAGCTCAAAGAGATCAAAAAGTTACTCAATTGGTAACATGGCTTGTGCAGAACCTGAGAAACATTGGGAGTTTGTTTTTACAGAAATTATCTGAAGCAGCAAGTGCCAACAAACAGGGATTACTTCATCATAAGCATTTAGTTTTCCTTCTCAAGAAGAGGAGGACAGACAAGAGAAGAAGAGGAAAAACTGGTTTCTTAATTGATCCAGGAAGGAGAAGGAAAAAGACAACGACACGAGGGTGCCAATATTTCAGCAACCTGTGTGGAACTGATCCTACAGGAGGCAGGATGGTGTTTGTGCAGCAGGCAAGAAAGGAGGCAAAAGAAAGATGTCCATGAGAAAGGCAATCCAGTTTGTACCTTTTCTGTTTGAAAGGAATTTGAAATTCAAGCTTAGATCTGAGGGCTGAACCACTGCATTTTGAGCTGCATCATCCTTTATTGTATGCAGCAGAATAAACGCTGCTCTTTGTTGGGTCCCACAGCAATCTGAGGTCAAGAGCTGAGGACCTCAGATTAAAAAAAAGTTGTTCTTTAATAGATTCCTTTTCTCATCACACACTCCTAGAGTGTTTTTGTTAGACTGTTTTAAGAGTACATGCAAGCAGTATCCTCATCGCAAACTATCACACATTTATTTAATGCTGTACCTGGCACAACAGGATCATAGAAAATACTGCTATAAAGATCAAACTCCTGCGACTATTCCTAGAAAAGCATAGGATATTTTTGTAGCCTTGCACCCTCCTTAAAGAGCATATCCTACATTAAATCAGGATGTATCTAAACTTGGCCAAGCCCAGACCACTTAAACAGACATAACAAGAAGAAAATAAATTCAAACATCCCCTTTTCATGAAGTCTGTCAAATCAAGAAGTTTCAAGGTTTACTTTTCTCCCTCCGCTGTTTCTTCAGCAACACACAGAGCTTCAATAGTGACCTAAGGTGCTGGGATCCAAACCTCCCAAACTATCTTTTTCTTTTCTTTTTCTACCAAAGACTGATGTCATTCCAAAGCACAATATTGACCCAAAAGTTAGTCAGTTTTTAAATGTGAACTACAAGCAATTCAGGTTTAAGTCATCCACGCAGCAATGACACCTGCTCTCCACCCCACTGTTCCATCCTTACTGGTATTTTTATCTCATTGTCTGTGACAAAGACATCTCCTTGCTCTGCTGCTGCTCGATGAAAGGCCAACACTCAAAACTGAGGAAAACCAATCTACATACAATGAAAAAAAAAAGAAAGTGAAATTAAGTTATCTGCAGCTGAAAGGGAGAGCAGAGGGATACTGAATCATCTTCCTGCCCTTCCACCACCTATTTAAGCCAACCTAAGGCAGCCCAGCCCAGACACCCTCTCCTTGCCCCCAGCTGTGCATTCCTGTGGCCTTCCTAGTTCCATGATGTAGTCATTCAGAACAAGGAGCTGATCCAGCAGAAAATTAATTCAACAAACCCAACTATATAAATGGTTAAAAACCGATTACTTTTAAAAACAGAATCATCTTCCTGACCCATGCTCGGATGTAAGTGCTAGTACTGCCATTGGAGAGGGATGGGGTTGAAGGTCCAGGCTGGGGTGGAATGAGAAAAAACCCGGCTTTCTCAGGAGAAGCCTGGCTTTAGATCAGCTTAACTTGATGTAGAAACCACACCCTAGGCAAAAGAGAAATTTAGGCAAATAGCTGCCTGGTTAAAAGCAGGTTAGTGCTGCTCCTCAGGAAGTACAAAAGATGCTAGGGAGTTTCATCTCAACTCGGCATCCAAAATGCGACTACTTAGGTATTAGTGTTTTCATTAGTGAGGAGCAATGGGAAGGCAGCTACAGGGGTGGTGTTTGAGCACCCTTACTAGCACCAGTGAGTTTAGCAAGTGCTCTCGTGTTACTGGAGGTGGACGTGGCTTCAAAAGCTCCCTCCCCTCCCCATCCTCCTAGAGCTTAAGCCATTTCTAATATGTGTTAGAACTCAACTAGGAATTTAATGCTGGTTCCACCACTATTTCAATAGCTCTGTGAGTCATTTCAATGTCATGCCTCAGTTTCCCTGTTATTAAGAAGTACACATGCCTGCATAGAAACACGCTAAATCGCTCAACGTGTTTCCCATGCAGCTTTTCTGACTAGTTACCTGCCATTCAAAGAAGGATTTTAAACATAAATAACTAAAAGAAATGCCAAATACTAGTTTCCAGAAGAGATGCAGGACCTCATGCTTGTTACTACTGGATATTTCTCAGCTGACAATGCTGACCTCCTTTCTCCTTTATCCCCTGCCCCTCTTCTTCCTCCTTTGCCTAAGGAATGAATCTTAATGTCAGCATAAACTTAATGTACGTGTGTATATATATATATATTTATGGCTTCTGAAATTACCTTGGGGTCAGTTCAGTGACCCAGATAAACCCTTCTGTCCTGCCTTTCTTTTGCTTTCCACATAAGATTTGGGAAGGAGCAGTCTACATTTATTATCTGAGATCATTATTATTTACTCTGGCAGTAAACATCTACCTGGAATAATCAGGACTGGGGCTCCGTTTCTGTCGATGTTACGCCCATTGAGTTAAAAAAGGAAAAAAAGCCACTCATTTAAAAAGTAGACAATCCATCTCAAGACAATGTTCCAAAAAGGGGAAGGTGAGAGACCAGGAGAACGTAATGGCATAAACCACCCGTGTGCACAGGTTGATGGTTCCAATCCAAGTAAACGCTGCCGGTTTTACGACTCTTGCATGATAACTCCCCCCTCCGATTTCTAACGCTTCTCCATGAACTCTCCCCACTGCCAGTTGGAAAAAGTGACCCGGGGCTCTGTGCGTGCCTATGTGCGTGAATGTATAATCATCACATTTTAAATAACGTGGTGCTGGTGGTTCTGTCCTGGACAGTCTCTCCCCGTCTGTACTTCTTTTTTTTAAAAAAAAAGAAGGGTGGAAGGGAAGAAAAAAAGCCAGTCTGTGTTTGCATGTTTGTGCGGACAGACGATCTACTCGCATCTATGAACTCTCTGGGAGTTTGGGCCCCTTCCTTATGCATAAACCACCCTCCCTCCTGGGGTGTCTTCTCCTTAATTAAGTCCACGTTAATTTAAGCGCTCGGGACCGTCTCCCCCTCTCCCCGAAGCCAGCAGCCTCCACAAACATCCTGCAAAGCAACCTGATCAGACGTTCCTCCTCTAGGCAGTCCCAGGGATTTTCCCCCCCCTCCTCTCTCTCCCAAGCGGCTGAGAGCGAGCGCTCGGGCTTTTCCAAGCCTGCTCCTCCCACCAGAGACAAAACCTCCCGCTGCCTCCTCGGCCGAGCAGCGCCGCTCACACGGGCAGAGCAGCCCCCGCCGGCGGGGCCATGAGCGGGCAGCGGCGCCTCCGCGGGGGCTGCCGGCGGCCGCAGTGAGCGCGGGGCCGCGCGTGCCGGGCAGCGCCGCGCGCCACCCCCCCCCGCAGCCGCCGCCGCAGCCCCCCGAGCCGCGATGCGGGCGGCGGGGCGCGGGCAGCAGCCCCCCGCCTCCTGGCTGCTGGTGCTGGGCGCCGCCGCCCCCGCCCTCTGGCTGCGCTGCGTGCTCGCCGACTTCACGGTGGACAACGAGGTGCACTCCAGCTTCATCCACCGGCGGCTGCGCGGCCCCGAGCGCCGGGAGATGCAGCGGGAGATCCTCTCCATCCTCGGGCTGCCGCACCGCCCGCGCCCGCACCTCCACGGCAAGCACAACTCGGCCCCCATGTTCATGCTGGACCTCTACAATGCCATGTCCGTGGAGGAGGGGGCGGCGGGGGCGGCCGCCGAGGAGGGCGAGGGCTTCTCCTACCCCTACAAGCCCATCTTCAGCACCCAAGGGCCGCCCCTGGCCAGCCTGCAGGACAGCAACTTTCTCACCGAGGCTGACATGGTCATGAGCTTCGTCAACTTAGGTGAGTCGGGCAGGAGCCGGGATGACCGGGTGGGAGAACCGTGCCGGGAGGAGGCTGGAGCGCGGTCTTGGCCACCAACGGGAGGGCAGGGGCTGGTAGCACAGGTGGCCCTGGAACCTGTTTCCGTGGTGGCACAGATGGGCGAGGAAGGGCAGGTAGCGGCCCTTGGAGAGGCACCCGCTGTAATTAAACGGCGGCAACGTGGAAAGGGCTCGGACTTCCCATCACAGCACTCGGGACAGCCACAAGCCCTCGCCACACGCCACCCCGCGCGCCGGCACGCGAAGTTCTTTGTCGTCTTCTCCCTTTGATAGTTTCTTGCTGCTCCTCAGAAGTTGGATTTGCAGGTAGGAGTTGAACGGGACAGTTGCCGGGTCTGTTCTGCATCCCGCACTGCCGAGGAGGACGCAAAACCCGGGCAAGACCGCGGGGCACGGCACGGCACGGCACAGCTCCCAGCGCCGGGCTGGTGCTCATGTGGGATGCAGAGCCACCAGGGCTGCCTAGACGGATGGTTCCCTGCGGCATCCCAGCGCCGCGCTCCCCCGGCTGAAGAGGCTGAGCTGCTCACACATGTTTTCCTAATGGTTTGAGAGGGATTCCACAGTAAATCCTTATTTACTCCTGCAGCTTTTTCTATTGAGCCCGGTTTATGCAGCTAACTTGCCTCTCTTCTCAAGCACATGTGGATGGGTTTATGCAAATGATACGAAAGTTGGCATGCTCTGCATGCAGCTTGCTAGGCCTCTCTAATTGGATGCCACGGCCCAATCTGATTTCTATTTGCTTGCTGTAGATTGCACACCCGTGTGGACTGACTTGGCCGGATTTGAGTAAAAGATCGTCAGGATGAGCATTCTATTTTAAATATATAATTATAGACCCTGGCTCACTCTGTCCATTTTTAGACCTCATCATGTGCCACTCTGAAACCACTACATGTACAGATTGGGTGCCTGCAAGTTCAAGGCAGAATCTGAACAGTATTTCCAAAACAACATCAACTCAAACTTTGTCCCAAACAAAGGGACGCGCAAAGCACGAGAGGAACCCACCTCTGGCACGTAACTCGCTAGGGTTTACAGACACCCCCGTTGCCAATAAATCCATTAACACCTTTATGGATGTTACTGTTCTGGACACTTCCAGTGTCTGGACCTTAAGAGGCAACAAAGATAACCACCACCTAAATCACCCCCTCTCTAATCCTAGCGCTTTAACTAACTGGAAAAGATCAGTAGCTGTAAAGGCTCTGTGACACAAGTTAATAATTATTAGACACGGTAGCCATCCTGGCACAATTTTTGCATGACAGGGAGACACAGGACGCCATGGGAGATCTTTAGTTTGCATGAGCTGCACCTCCTTATTAACTACCATAAGCTTTCATGGTGGCAAGCTCTGAATTACATCTGGCCTGGGGGCTGCACGATTTAAGAGCGCTGGTGCTTTCCATTTGGAATTAGTGTTTGTCTAATCGCTGCTAGATACCTAAGCTGATCAGCAACCATACATTTAAAATCAAATGTTTGCGTAGCCAAAAGTACCAATGGAAGTAAAATATTTGCCTTTAGAGATAAGAGTGTTCTTGCTAACGTTGTTCTCTGTGGTTCTTGGGTCCTACAACCTTGTACAACCAGAGTGCAGAGAGAGTCCCGAACAGAAGACAAAGGATGTTGTAATGGCAGTAGTGAAATTCACACTTTTGTTTCCATTTCGATAGAGAGGAGAGAACCTTTACAAAACATGTAAGTACTTTATAGGAGGGAGTTTAGCTCTGGGGAAGCAGCTCTGCTCCTCCAATGTAGTTATTTACTGCATGACTTTCATCAATGAAACTGTAGCAGTCCCATCCTGTGCTTCCTAACTCACCTTTGCAGCCCATGGAAGTTTTGCACGAAAGGAATTAATATGCAGGTCCTTGATTATTTTGAATACAAAGGAGTGGATTCAATCCATAAACTCTGAAATAAAAAAATGCATTTTGGATATGCCTGTTTCTATGTGAGAACTTTTTATAGAGCAGGTTTTACCTGTATAAGCTGTACATAATCAATAATCGACATCCCGATGCAATGCGATGACTATAGTGGATCTGTTCATTCATTTCAACCTGCTGGGTTTTCCAGTCGGCTTAGAAATCCAAAAGTGTTCTTTATGCAAAATAATTATAATTTTATTCAATTGCTGTCAGCATGGTCAGTGAGTAGTAAGAGAGCAGGCAAAATCCAATAGTTTTATGAAGGACAAGTGGAATTATTACCAGCAAGGCACATTTTGGACGTCTGTCTGTAATGTTTTGTTCCCTTGTCAACAGTGCGTGCCAGGACGAGTTTAAAAAGGACATAGATCTATAATAGCTTTCTTCATCACTGTGCACACCTTTCATCCCATTATATTCATCGGTCTTTCATCTTTATAGGACAAAGACAGGCTTGTTTATGGATGTTTTAATGAATTGGACCAGCCCCTCACTCCTGTATATGGTCAAATACACCACCTGCTTTGATATGTACAATTTTACAGTTTTCTATGACATTCAGGGAAAATTAGAAGATCTATTGTAGAACTGATATTTTTTTGAAGACTTTCTACAATGATCCCTTTTAAAGCAGAGTTGAATTGCTAAATGCATCCTGTAGTAAACTGTGTCCTAGTTTTGTAAGAGATCCTCTGTGAGCATTGCATTTCACAGGTAGGCTTTTATTACTATAGTCGAGCCATCGCAATGAGGAAGTGTCACAGCATAATAGAGTTTCATCTTAGAATGGAGGAAGTAAAAGTGAGTACAGAAATAATACTTTTAAATTTCAATAAATAAAACATTATTCTGGACTTCAAGTGCTAATCTACAGAAACACTTTATTTTTTCCTCTGTACGTATTTTTCACCTATCTAGTTGTACAACTGTACAGGAAAAAATATATTAAAAAAATAAAGATTTGTACTACATAGTAAAAAAACCAACACCAGACCCCAACTCCCCCCAAAGAATTTTATGGAGATATTGTATATATTTATTCCAGAGAATTTATACTGTGTATTGGTAGGGAGGAACCAGAATACAGGTGCTCGATTTGCAGGGAACTTTGTACTAAGCATATAATTTTACTGTAGAATCTTGACAATTAATTAGATTTAGATTTATAACCAGTTAATTCACAGGCTACATTTTGTCTTAGCTTACACCTGTGCTAAGATGGATGGGGAATGGATTTGTGTCAAGAATGAAGTTACATATAAATTAAGAGATAATTTAGCCACAGTGGTCTGACTAAGTTAGTCAGTTAATTACTGGCTAATTTTATAAAATTTATTACTATAATTTCAGTATTTGGAATTTCATTTTAGTTCCCATCCAAGTACAGTTTACAAACTGATCCATTTTAGGAACTGAAAAAAAGGCAAAGCATTTTTTGCACAAGTTTAATTTCAAGTTTATAAACAGCAGCTAAGGCGTAAACATCCTCTAGATTACTTAGACTCTCTCTTCTAAGAATAATTGAGTTGTCCTCATGTGGGTAATCTTGCCTGGGTAAACAGACTTGCTTAGAATATTTTTTAAAAGGGTCGGCACAAGTGATAACGCAGTTTGCTAATTTGTCTCACGGTTGATTATAAAACGAACAACATTGTTTAATCCTGGCAAAAAATGGTGTGGGGGGAAATTAGTCATTTTTGGAAGGAGCACATGAAAGTGGCTTTTGTTAATGTAAATCAAGAAGCTGAAGAGCCCCCAAGTTTCCTTTTATTTCATACCATCTGGCCATCCTTTTTGTTGACAAGTGTTTGGCATGGAGAACCATCTCTTTGCCCTTTAATAACAGGCTTTAACACTGTAGGGTATTAGAAAAAGATTCTATAACAGTTAAAAAATTTCCTTCAGGGAATACTTTATAAAGTGAGCACGGGCTGCAGGCATTTGCAGCTGTAACCTGGCTTGTGTTAAAATTTGGAAGGGGCTGCCTTGCATTCCAGCTCACTACAGGCCTTCATTGGTGTACAGCCAAAGGTTAATATAGATGTCACACAGTTTTTCTTTGGAGAGCCTTAGATATAAGAGTACGCGTACAGCTGTGTTTTTAGTAACCCTTTCATAATCACTTCTTTTAAACCTCATTTTCCTGCTTATATAAATCAAAGATTTTTCAAGGATATTTGACCTGGATTTGAACTTATTTGATCTTCACATATTTCCCACTTGAAACAAAGCAGATTAAATGTTAGCCCTGGATGCCTGGTCATGATCACATGGTTTGTCCATACATTAGGCCAAGCCCTAGGCTTTTTTTTCTTCTCCTCCACCTAGCACTGTGCTAAGCTCTCAAGCCTGAGTGGGTACATCCTGGAATTGTTTTGGACAGTACGGATATACGCGACGCTGGGTGGTATAAGCTTAGCTCAGGTAGAAAGCTTACAGCAAACTGAAGGTATGAAGTACGCTGACCTGCAACAAGTAACTGGCAGGGATTCTTTCAATGTACAGGCCTATTCTAGAGCTCAATTAATTAATTTTCTAATTGTCAGGTGCAAAATGGCAGAACAGAACAGGAACTATTTACCTCCATTGTAGGGGTGCGGTGGTAGCAGAGGATGGAGCAGCTGAGGACACACGTCCTCATGCAAGCGAAAAAGGACGTAGAAATTGTCCCCATCAGCTTGCACGCCTCCGCGGCAGATTGAGCCCAGAGACAGGGTCTCTCCTCCATTCCCACACAGGCTGTCCTGGGGAGGCAAAGCCCCCTCGGCAATTGTAGTTTAAAAGCCAAAACACAACGGCTTGTAAAATGCTTTGAAGGAGACAAGCCTTGATGGCCAGATCTTGTGATGCTTGTAACAGGAGTTGGGCACAAGTGAAGCGTACAGGACCTGCTCCCACCCAAGCTGGGCTCGCCGTCAGTTTGCTTGTGTGTGTGTGTGCGCGCGCATCCCCCCCATTGCTCCGTTTGCAAAGGGGGTTTAATGGCTCCTGGGCAGACAGCATGAAACCAGGCTTTATGTTTGCATTTGTAAATAAGCTTGGAACACGTTTTTGGGTAGAGGGGAGAGATGTGTGAGAGAAGGTTACACAAGTGGTTGGAAACATTAATTAAGAAAAAGATTATGACTGTTAAAGCCTGCTGAAGACTGTTGACAGGCTCCTTTTAAATAGGACACTGCAATGTTTTAGTTTAATACATTCTGGCAGTGTCACTGGGGTTAAGGCTAATACTGGGATGTGTGGATCCTGTCATGTTATTGTCAGGAGGAATGCAGGGATTAGGTTTAGAAGTGGCAGTGGGCGAGTGGTGCAGCTGTGTACACTTATTATTAAAGATTTAAGTCCCACTGGTAAAATCAATATATTAAATTGCAAGAGCCTCTGTTTTTAATTAGTTTAAATCAAATATGCTGTTAGTGTCATTATGGATTCTATCCTTGGACCAAGTGAGGAAACGCTAATATTTATATGGTAACTTGTTAATTTGTGGGTAAAATGATAACACAGTTAGTTTTATGCAACTAAATTGTTCTAACTTGATGAATACCAGTGAGAAGTTGCAATGATGGATTGCGTCATCTGAACAAGAACACAAGTAAGCAAATTTTGATAGCAGGCCTGTTAAAGAGGCTACCTGTTGATACACAGCATTAAAAGACCACAGTATTTTGATCCCTTTCCGGTGGTGCAGTTCTCCTCTCTAGGGCCTGCATGAAAACACTCACATGAAATAACTAAAGATAAATATTTTATGTATATATAAAAATAAAATAAGCTATTATATGTATATATTCCTTCTCTAAAGGGAAGGAACTTCTAAAGAAATGACCGAGCTGCTTAAATTACTTTCAGGATGAAGATTTTCCTTCTACAATGAATTTTAAGGAAATGAGACTACTCAAAAGGACTAATCACATGCATAAAGTTCTGCACACGCATATGTTTGGAAAATGGAAACCCAAGAGAAAATTCTTGGCTAGGTCTTCATTGGTGTAAATTGTCATATTTCTACTGAAGCTGGCCCCATGGTCTCATTTATACAACTGCACGTCCAAAGTCATTCCCATAAATTCCCTCTTGATTTACATTAGCGCAACTGAGAACGGAATTGGGCCAAAGTAATGCCCCTGTGTTGAAATAATGAGCATGCAGTAGTTTCTGCTAGAGCTTCAAATCGTTTTCTCTCCTAATCTTGAAATTGTTTTGGGGGGAAGTTTCCTTTGCTGCAAATAATCAAAACATGAACTAGCTCCTCTTAGTCACTGCTTATCGTTATTAGCCCAATCCACGTTGTTGAAGTACAGCTGAATTCCCATCTTTGCAACAAACAGAATTTAACAAATAATGGTTGACGAAAATGTGAAACTGATATTTCTTAATACAAGACATATTTCATATGGAGAAACTTCAGTGCTGAAAGATTCCTGGTATCAAAATATCTGAATCATAGTCCAAATAAACAGTGTGTTGTAAAGGCTGCAGGGCCAAATTCCGTGCCGGAGTAACTCCACTGAAGTCAGTGGAGTTGTGCCAGGAGATAAACTGCCATCTAGATTTTTTTGGTGTACATGTGAAAACCAGAAGTGTTTCAGCTTTGTTGGTAAATACCTTTGCTATGAAAAAGGTTACAGGTAGAAAAGTTTGAACCAATTCTAATATTTATTTGGGAAATCCTTATTTTGTTGATGAAAACTACAAAGTTTGTTGAGCCTCCCCCCCCCCCTTATTTGGCTATACATTCTAAAATTCCATTATTTATACATAAATGTACCTGATTTACAACAGGTAACGTAAGAGCTATCTTGGGTGCAAGCTCATATCTGCAAACCCCACTATACTGTGCCTTGCACAGGCACGTCCTTTTAAACATTTGTGTCGTCTACATCTTGAAGTCAGTGAAAATCCTTTGGTGATCCAGATTGAGTGGATTGAATTAATAGCAACTTTGAGACTACAAGTTTTAGTGTAATTGCTTTATTGTTTTGGAACCAAGATGCTTACAATCCAGTTCCTGTGCAAACATGTTTAACGTGTGTTAATGTGTTTCAAAACCAGACCCTCTCCACAAAATTCTGCTTTTCATTAATTGACATCAGTAGCATGGTACAGTATTTCAAAGCACTGGCCAAATACAAACTGTGTTTCTAATTTCCTTACTTTCCTGTGTTTGGAATGCCAATGTTAATTTGTTCCCATGGAAGAGTGAGAGCTGCCAACCACAGTTTTGTATAAATGGCTTTACAGTGCAGGGCTGCCAACATTAAATGATACTTAGGAATTTTCATGACATTTTGTATTTAATGCTTGGTGTGTATGTGTATGTGAAACAGAGAGAAATACATGGGTTGTTGAACAGCACAACCACTGATGATCAAGGAAAATGTTTGAAGATATATGTCCTTCGGGTAGCTGTTATTTAATGTTTTTCTCATTTAAGGTTTTTTAATAACCTATGAGGTATTACATAGCATATTCCTTCTGCTTGGAAAAATATGTTTTGCAGTGAATTTTGTTGCTAACTACTGAAGCAATTCCGTGGTTCTCCCTACCTCCCACAGGTTTAGTTATTTATTAATAGATGAGCGAAAAATCTTTTGCTTGTGTTGCTATTTTGATCATTATTGACTAGATTATAAGAATGTGGTATTACTCAGCATGAGAAAATGTAAAAGTTAAAAAAAACTGCCACAACTAAGGAGCAGGGCGATAACTGATTGCGATTAAAACTGGCAACAGATAAATTTTTCTTTAAAAGGAGTAGCTAGATAAAATCATCTGCTTTATTAAAGGAATTAAAGCATAAATCATGGTTTCTTTGGTGCTCTGTACTCTCTTTGTACATGAAACAAATATGAATTTCCCTTTAAACAAATTCATTTTAAACTGATGAAGGTGAAAACAAGGTCTGTTTATGTATTTCTGCTTTTATTCCTGGAGGATATTCAAAATACAAATTGTTCATGTTTCAGTAGATTCCTTTTAATGAGTGCTATGGTTTATCTCTCCATTTTCCCCTTTTATTGGAACAGGTGCAATGTCTGCCATCTGTGCCAGCCCTGCTATACCAACAAACAAAGTGGTGTTTTGGTTCACTGGATTTAAAAGTCTCCTGAGAGTAAAGAAATGAAAGAGAAAGAATTTAGAAAGTGCCTAGTGAAGGAAAGGCACTTTGAGTAATGTGCTTTGTCACTCAAGTCTTCCAGTAAATTACCTTAAACTATTTCTAAACTGTTTGAAAAATATTATCCATAGAGTATTAAGTTTCTGTTGCGTCTTGGAGGTCTCATGCTGTTCTTCATCGTTTTTATCTTAACTGCAGTAGCTTCCAAGTTAGACTCTTTTTTTTTTTCTCAGATTGGATTAAATTTTACAGGAATAAAAATTCTTTTTTTCCCGTGCCTTAAAGAAGACTTGTAAATTTTCAGTGTTTCACTGTTTCTGATTCCACCTGGTTTAAAAGATACTGCAAATATCCATCCAGGTTTAAACAAGATTAGGTTGTAATTAGACAGACAAACTCATAATTATTTAAGGGCTAAACCAACAACAACAACCCTTTCAGGTTCATTTTGACAGTGTTTATCCAGTGTATCTGGAAAGGCTTACAATTAAAGTGCCTGAAGGGTGGGGATGAGATTTTTCAGCATGCAGTCAGTGCTATCGGGTCCACCTGGCCTGGGAAACTATGCAGGCTTTGTAGTAGAGAAAATCCTTTAACTTAGATCTTCATGGCAAGCTCTTAAAAGCTACCTTCCTTTTAAAAAAAAAAAAGAAGGAGAGGGGGAGAGGGAGAGGGAATGCGCCACATCCCTCTAAATAATAATTAAAAGAAGCGAGTGCTGCCTTAGGCTCTTTACGATGAGGGAAAACCATCGCACTGATCAGGCCAATAATCTCGCAGCGCATCATTTTTTAAAGTTTTGCCTGTTGTGCACAACTGCCTTTCCAATGAGCAAAAAGTTTCCTCTCATTAGGCTGCAACTTCCCAAGGCGCGATGCTGGTCTGAATTACACCTCCACACAAACCCACTGATGTCACCAGGCAGTATCCTCAACCTGGCACGAGGCCACCCCAGCAGTGAAGTCAGCACAGTTGACACCATCTGAGGAGCTGGCACAGTGTCTGTACTGAGTTTTGGGGGCTGTAAATCAGGTCGAGCTTTGACCCCGTTACTAGAGCCGCTGGGCCAAATCCTGCCTTCAGTCACCTTGTTGCCTTGGCACCAGTGGGGCTGCCTTGGTCCTCTGATTTTACCAGTTGTTCTTCCCACAGCAGAGTGGCAGTAAAACTTTAAAAAAGACCAGAAGAACCCTAGGAGAACTCCTAAAAAATGCTCATAAAATAACATAGCATCAGTAGTAGGGAGTTATAATTCCAAAGGAGAGGCAAGTTTCTTACTGAGCAAGGATTAGGAACAGGGTTGGTAGTATTTCACTGGTTGTGTACCCGAAATGCCCGTTGACTTTAATGGGTCCTTTGGCACCCTAGGGGAAAGCAAGTTCAGATTTATCATTTAAATGGCAGATTAAAAATTACTGTAATTTAGAAATTCTGAATTCTGGTGCTTACAGTTTAGTAGTGCTCAAATACTTTTGTATCAGTATTGTAACAATTACATCAGCCAAGTATCTGTAATGTCAGGAGTGACAACCGCTCACCACTAGCAGGAATCAATTCCTAATTGTATCTCTTCTACCCGGATGCTTGATGCCAGCAAGCTGCTCCTCCCCTGGTTCTCAAGATTAAAACTTACTGCTTCTATCACTAAAAATGTTCTGAACATTTTAATCTTGCTACTTCTATTTGTTTATTACTGTGCAGTAATTATAATCCCACAGGGACTTTTTAGATGTTAATACAGAGTACTGCACATCGCTTTTCCTGAAGCTCGTGTGGCACTATAAACATCATGCTGAGTTTAAGTTGCCCTTTCTGACCATACCCTTAAAAAATCCAGCATTTGTTAAGAGAAAGGAGGAGATTTGTTTCTTTTTAACAAAAAGAAATATAAAGGGAAAAAAAAGAAGTAACTTTAGGCTTACAATCTGCTAGCTACATAAAGCAGTAAATGGTCAGTCGAAACAGGGAAAAAACAGAACTGCTGGAGATTTGTTGTTTCCTTTTGGAGGAAACAATAAATGTGCCCACTTGTATTTTAACAACATTACTACTGGGCCCACTAATTACACAAATATACTTGTAATAAACTGCAGAAGAGTTGAAAAGGAATCAGTCAGCAAAGATCTTCAACTCAAAAAAAAGCTTTTGAGTAACCACTCTTTTAAATCTTGGCCCAAATCAGAAGATGAAAACATTTCAGCACTATGTGATGAATCATTTGTCTCCCGAGACAGGTGAAAAGGAGCAGCTAATCGGACATGTGGTGTAAAACTTCTCTCACTGGTGTGAACACAGCTTTGACCTCAGAACACAACAGTTCCTGCAACTCAGTGGCATGCATTATAATCAAATTACAGGAATATTAGACTCCGTATCTCCAGAAATCTCTTGACCGTTATGCTGCATTAAAACCTGACACAGGGACTAAAGAAACACATGAGAGAATCCAGAATGATGCAGGAACACTTTCAAGCAAACCCCAAGTATTTTTTTTAGAAAACAGTAACTGTCACTTTGCTCATTAGTCCACAAGTGTGAGATGAGAGCTGTTTCGCTGACACTATTATAGGATGGGGGGAAAAAATCTAAGTCAGTGTGTCTAATTCACTGAAAGTCTTTCCTCCTCGTATTGGCAGTTGTAGTCCAGCGAGAGATTAGTGACTGGTAGGCAACAGACTGAGCTGGAGAAGAGTGATCAGTGTTCCTGCTCCTTTTGAGACACTTTCATGAAGGCCATACTGTCATTACTGTGCTGGTTTTAATGATTGCACGCAACAGGACGTGAGCTGCGTTCCCTTCATTCATTCCAAACCCATGTGAGGACACAAGCGTGTATTACAACAGCTGATCTTTTACCCCAGAACTGCAATTGCAAAATTGTGTTTGAAGACACAAAAAACCCAAAACAAAACAGAAAATGCTGTTGTTAGGGGCTGACTCAGGAGGCCTGGATGGCCCAACCCTAGCGAGAGGCTCAGTGTCAGGAATCCAGCCCTGCGATCTGCGAGCTGCAGTGTGGTATGCAGGGCTAGGTGCTGCTGATGTCACCGACGGGCTTATCTTGTACCGGAAAAAAAATTCCTCTTGTATAATAGGGATCGTGGGTGGAAATTAAAATGAAAATAAATCTTGTCCTAACCTTCTGATGCTGTTTATGCCTGCGGCATTGGCCACCAACATTTAAAATGTAAAAGGGGCACATGTACACACATGCACACACTCTCTACATGCATATGTATATGTATATGTCTTCCTGAAAATTTCTGAAATAATAGTTTAAACTTGGTATCACTCTAATTCCTGCCATTTCTGAAATAATAGTTTAAACTTGGCATCACTCTAAGAAACTAGCATTTTACATCTACCAGCAGAAATATATGTGGATGTCATCCACTTACAGATATTTAACATTCATAGTTTAGAGGCCCACATCCAAATTATTAAAAGAATAGACAGTCCCCTGCCTGTTTCTCAATAAAAATAAATGCATTGCACAGCAAACTTTCCTAGAAAGCAAAAAGATCATTTGAACAAGCTGTGAGTCCCACAGTACAGTGGGGATGTACAGTGGCTGGCAGTGGGGATCATTGCTGGGCAATGACCTCCTCTCCAGTTCCCATATGTCAAACCCAGGAGGCTGTGCTTCATGCCCCACCTGATCTCAGCTATCTTGGCAGCACAGAGGAAACATGACAATCTCAAAGAAAAATGTGAAATAGGTCACACAGTCCCACAATCATGAGGAAGGGCGCTCTCAAGTATCTTTTTAAGCAGTAATCAAGGTTTCTAATAATTATTTTCCAAAGAGTTTCCTTCCCATCCCTCCAAATGCCGTATTTCTATCTAATATTCCTGGTTTATAAACTGTGTTGCTATCACTGGACCTCCCACATACAGAACACCTGAAAACACGCTATAGATGTAACAGTAAGGATGCAAGAGGAGAGCTCTGCTCTTGCAGGACCTTTCCCCTGCATAGTTGGTTGCCCCCTAATCTCCCAGCACTTGCCTGATGGAGAAAGGCGCAGATGTTTGTTATTGCATAGACAAGCTCAGAAGGCCCAGCCCATTGCGGTCTTACGGCACAGCTCGGAGTGTATACATTCCAAGCTGAAATTTTGCTGATTACAATCAAAGGCTGAGATTCTTATCTGATGGCCGCACATCTGATATCGCCTGGTTATTTTGTAATATCCCAGAAACTACTTCTTCAACAAAACCAGAATCTGGGATTTCAGCTGAGAAATCCAGCAAGTCATATGGTTTCAAACTTGGAAAACTGGTTCTTAAATTATTTCCTTTTATTGCAGTGAACCACAAAAAAGGCTCGCTTCCCCGCGCCTTCGACTCCCACCGTGTTCCTCCCAGAGAGACTGTGCAGGTGTAGATCCCACACTCTGGAATATTTGGGGGGACGCTGGTGTTGTTGCAGCAATACATACTAAAGAAAGATTAATTAGATTTATGTTATTTATTTGGGCAGCTGTTCTTTAGATGAAAGGAAGTCTTAATGCAAATGAATCGAATAAGCCTTAAGAGGCCAATGTGCAGTCACTTCTCCTCTCCTGTCTCTTAGCACGGCCAGTGCAGAAACAGACACATTCCTTTGACAGAAATTAGGCATTTGAAGATTCCATCAGCTGGACTTTCAAGTGTTGCCAGTAGATGCACAATATATACATGTGCTTTTAAAAGACTTTTATTTTGAACTCAAGATGTGAATCTATGGTATTAAGGAAAGCAGAACGATCTTTTATTTAGCTGCACCTGCACCTTAATGCCTAATGAGTTTAGTCTGATGGAATCCAGACCTCAGGAAGGATTATAAATTCTCATTTGATTTCATTTACTTCTAAAATACCTTAAACCAGCTGTACCAGTCCAGAATCCAGTCCTTCTTTCTGTATCAGTTTTGCAAATATTGTCGAATCTTTTGCTGTATTCAGTAACTTCATGCTACATAATAATATACCAATAGTAATAAGAAACAGAAGGCAACATGAAAAAATCCTGTAGTGGAAGATAATTAGCAGCATATAAGCTTGAAAAGCATCAGTTTACGAGTATAATTTTGTAAAGTTCTTCATGCTGTGAAAGCAAGATTTGGAAAAAAATGAAACTAAGTTGGTTGGCAATGTCCTCGCATACTGGCCTGGTGTAAGGCAGAGGAATCTGGCCTTGCAAACAGTGGATGAGCATCCTCTCCAGGACATTAATGGTATGTTTAGCCATTTCTGTCTGGTTTGTATAAACACATCAGAGACGCTTGGGCAGTGGCCTTCCTAAGACTACTGACTCAGGCTGTTTATTATTAATGGTATTTAATTTATCAAGTACATTTGAAGCCTTCTTCATTTGCCCTGGTGTAGTTACTGGAATACAAGGCCATAATTTGATGCTGTTGTATCTCTGCATGATCAAATCATTGCATCAAAGAGTTGTTATATCACAATTTGTTTTTTCTTTGCATGCCCTCTGCTCATTCCTTCTTGCAGATCAAGTTGCCTGTGCTGCACGCTCCCAGCTTCCTTGTACAGACACTGGGATATGAGCAAAGACCCTCAGAAGAGCAGGGAAGCTTGCAGTTGCTTACCCTCACCCCCCGGCTGAGCACCCTTCCAGACTACCATTTGCTACCGGGCTGTCTTCTTTACCTGACGTTAGATTAAAGCTGGCTAAAAACGTTTCAGGGAAACTTTCCTGCCTTCCCCCAGTCTAAAGTTTGGTCCAAGCTGAAGAAGAACTGTTTCACAATTGCAAGCTTTTAAGAATGGCATGGATGTTTTTATTCCAAAATTTACATTTCATCCCAAATAGCCCATTTTTTGTTTCCCTGTAGTAGTCTTTCACACTGCCTCTTATCTTACCTGGCTGAATACACATTATTTTTAACCAGATCTGTTCAGCCACTTGTCTCTCCTTCCTTGGGCCTGGGGATTTGTTTCCATTTGTTCAAGGCTCTGTGTATAAGCAGACAGGGGAGACTGCTGGTTTTTGCATCAGCGATTTTTTGAGAGGCCTCCAGCCTCGGAGCAGGTTGCAGGAAGCACCTTGGGCCCCATTTGTCTGCTGGTTAGACTGGGGGATTATTTTTCTCAATAAACCATACTGTCATTAACTTTTCTCTCTCTTCGTGCTCTGCGGCCTCCCCCTTGAGACACCCATCACCCTGCTTTCTTCTCCTCCGGACCAGTATTACTCTTTTCTGTGCCGTGGCTACTACCTCTGGCTCCCTGGTCCTGACCCTCATCCATGATTCTTCCCCCTCCTCCTCAGATGGCCACTATCTCCTTGACCCTGGGATGCACTGACAAAATGTGTGACTTGGAGTTCACACCTAATGCTGTCAGAGCTTCCCCGTGAAGTTGGCCCCACCAGATACAACTCTGATTTCACAGCACGATGAGTGCAGCCTTGCTGTCCCCCAAATTACAAAAAAAAGCAATAGTGATGAGCTTCTGCTTGTGGTTGTGCTCACTGCTCAGTTTGACTGCAGGGACATTTCTGGAGGAGAGCTAAGATTGCCTTTGGTGGGCAGGAAGCTTTGCAGCTGCCTTAGCCCGCCTTGTGCAGCCCACAGTCTCTGCAAGGAGCTGCAGGAGTCCCCAGCTCGGAGCTGCTGTACAGGTGCATCCCAGATACACAGAGAGAAGCAACAGCTCCAGTCTGTGGGTGGCACAGGCTGTTGAGGGTCAATACCAGCCTCAGTTAACCCTGCTCCCAGTGATGGCACCACAGCTTGAGATACTTTGTGATGGCTGGCCAGGTGGGAGGACATAGGAAGAGCCACATTTTGCAACATCACTACAGTCCCCAGCTTGTCTCTCTCTTTCTCTCTGGAAAAATGCCACCCCCAAGATGCTGGGAAAGGGAGCACTGCTGGGGGAAAATCCCGAGGTTAGAACTGCCCTGTGTACTCCCTTCCTGGAGAAGGGGAGAAGAGAAACAAGATCTGAAAGGCTAATGAGGAAGGCCCCGTAGGAGGTTTCCTTATATTGGATTTCTGGAAGATGAAAGTAGAAATAGAGGGAGTCTGTCTAAAGGAACAACTTCACGAACTCCCATTTATTTCTTTCCCCTGCCACCCCTCTATTTCTCCATTCCCTCACACGTCCCAAATCCTGCAGTGATCCTAAGTGCGTTACAGCGGCTGCAGATTGATCACAGCACTATGTGCTGCCATGTTTCACGTGTTAAGGCTGTGAATAAGCTATTCTGAAGAAATACAACTCTTCCCTGCTTATTTGACTTTGCTTTCCCCAGATACACATACAGACACTGCAACTCAGCATCAGGATTCGCACCACAGTCAGTCTGTTTACTATTAGGAGAGTTTCGTGTTCACAGAGCAGTCCCACGTGTAAATTTTTCACAATACCTTTCATCTAGTCTGGCTCTGATTTCAGCAGAGAAACCGCAGCCTAAATGGGTACCGATCGGGGCACACTCGGGAAAGAAAATGGATTATCTGTGCATAACCTGCCCAGATAATTCATGGATGTTCTTTAAGGAGAAATAGTTTTACCGTCCAGCATTGCCTTAAAATGCCTGCAAAGAAATCCTGGCAGGGGAACGCCTCTAAATGCAGAAGGCAGCACACACGCTTCTCTCTGTCATTTCCCTCCCAATTATTATGTTTCCCTTTTGCCATCTACCATCCTAAGGAATTTTAACTTAAAAGTCTCCTGGGTGACACACGGGGTGAGAGGATGTGGGGACTCGCCGCATCCTCTCTGCTCCCGCCCCTCCCCGGGTTCCTTGGAGGCACCGCTCCCGGGGGGGAGCAGGTGGCTCTGCATTGCTCTCCGAAGCTCTGCCAGAGGCGGGTACGACACTAACCCTAACATTGGAAGAACGTCAGAAAGGGTCCAGGCACTTTCTTAACAATTTCTTCCCGGAGCAGTCCTTGCTAGCTGAAGTTCAACTTAGTCAGGAAGAACTTGCTGCTGCTTCGGAGATAATTAAACCCATCTTCCCTCAGCCCGCTGTTTGTACATGCACAATGATACCATTGTTCAGAGTCATGCAACACATATGCTGACATTAAAGTGTTTAATCTTGTAGTACAGTATTCCATTATTTTTTGGACATCTGTACATGATAGAAGGGGTACGTATTAAGGGATTTGTTGACAAAGAAATGGCTAATGCTGATACATGTGTGGACTGAAAGGATCTTTCCAAGTTGTGTTCAGCATTAGGGAGAGTGCTCCTTCCCAGGCCCGAGCCTGGCACAGATGTGATATGCACTGTTGCTATTACCACTTCTCAATTTATAACAAGGAGCCAGTGTTCAGAAGAATTTTGGAAGCTCCCTGCTGGGTTTGTGGCTAGGTGGTCTTGCTGGCAACACCACCTTCATGCTGAAAGCTGAAAAAATGAAGTGATGGCTAAAGGAAGAATATTAACTCCAGAGGGCTTTTTTTCCTCCTCTTTTTGAAGCAAAAATGCTTACCCTGGATCACTTTGCAGAGTGAACACTAAAGAATTTTGACACCTCCCTCTGTTTTGAACCTCTGGGGTTGGGGATCAGGATTTATGGAGCCTGTTTTTTATCTCATCTGAAATTAGTGCATTAGCCCTGCTTTCCACTCATGGACAGGGCAGGCATTTGTCCTGGCCACACGTTGACTTTACCATGTAAGAAATAGCTTCTGGCCTTCACCTCCCTTTATCCAGCTGTAAAATGGGTACATGAGCACTGAGCATCCGGGTGCAGGTTCCCTTCTGCTGCCTTGGCTCAGAGCAGCCCCTTCTGCAAAGGGCAGATGGGGACAAGACCATCAGGATCGGGCTTCAGCAAATGGTCCAGACCTCCCTCCTCACCAAATGCCTGGGGTTCCCGCGCTGGTGGCTGAAGGACAGACTGTATTTTTTAGAAGTAACAGGATGGCAGCAGTCCCTGGCAATGGGATGCATTAATGAGTTATAGAAGAACCACAGGCTATTTTTCTAGTAAGCTTATCTTGCAGACCAAAATCAAGGGTGCATTTGTTTTTTCTCCAAGTTTCTCCCAAAGCCTGCAGTAGTTTGTAGATGAGTTGGAGAGCTGCACCTCCCCAGTGTAAAAACGTTCTCCAAATACTGGTTTTATTGCTCTTTTTTTAGAAAACAATCCCATCACACAACCCAGCACATTTGCTCTATTCCATCCCAATTTATATTCTTAACTATTTCTTCAAATATTTCTGTAACTACTGCTTTAGCTGCCTAATGTCAGCATCTAATCCTGTAGCCAAGAGGATGAAGCAAATGAAAACCAATCACAGAACTTCGCATTCCCAAATTCTTGCCATTATAAATTTACTGCCACTGCCCCTGTAACTCTTGCTGTCAAGCACAATGAGGAGGGAAACATGTGCCTTAGCAGACCGTGGCTTGGCATGACAGTATTGCAATCTTTGTTATACTCCCTCTTTTCCTAAGAAAAATATAAGGACTGACCCTGCACTTCTTGCCCAATTGGGAATCCCACTGAGCCCAGTAGGTTCTTTCAGCTGCAGAGACCGCTGGATCCTTCCCCTAATTGGTTTCCTCCTTCTTGAACCACACAAACATAAGGAGAAAAGGCCTATATTTCATAAGTGACATGGTTTTATCCATCAATTTAGAGACAAAGAAGTGCAATTTATAGACGGAACGCTTAATGCCTATTAATTAGAATCCCATCAAGAGGTCTCAGATCTGGCATCCTGAAAATTTACAGCTCAGTTTCATAACTGCTGTAAGCCCAGAGTCAAAGGGGTGGCCTGGCCCTCCCTCCTGCTGTGCTGGGAGGTCCCCTGTCCTCCTGCCACCGCTGCTCTTGCAGTGAGCCAGCTGGGGATGAGATCCACATACACACTCATCCGGGAAGAGGAGAATTATTTTCCAGCTGAAGGCATTTCCCAAGGGAGAGAGCAGGGTGAGGCAGTAGATAGGAGTGGACCTTCCCTTTGAAAGCAGTAGTGTACGAAGGCTGGAAGTGCTCGTGGACCCCATGTGGAGCTGGTGGTCCCAGGGTAGCTGGTTTCTAGGAATCTCGTATTCTACACAAGAACGATGCAAGAGAGTTTGTGAAGTTTTGGCTTGGATCTCAAGGGTTGGTGATGGAGGGAGTTAAAGGTAAGTTTTCTTGAAAAATTCAAGATCTTGCACTGCTGGGTGAGAAAGGTTTAACTCAAAGCATAGTTTGCCCTTTCATGAAAACACTAAGGCTACAATCCACAAGCTCATTGGACAAAGCAGGCAGCCCGCAGCCATCTCTGAAGAAGTAGCACATATTTTCTGTAGCTCTGCAGCTATTAGAGGGGAAGGAGATAGAAGACTTTCCTACGCACTACACTCACCTATGTGACTTTCTTCAGTCCCCAGGGCCAGGCAAGCACAGGTAGACTCTGAAAACCTGATAGATCTCGATGCTGAAGTGTGGCAGATGGGTTTTGGCATCCAGGTTTCTGAGGGGTTTTGCAGGCAACTGCTGATGGCTCTGCAGCCAAGTATCCTGCCTGGCTGAGAGGCTGAGGCAAGGGGGTGTTGTCTTTTGGAATCTATTTTCCTTTGACTTATCTTCCAGTCTCAGGAATTCAGGACCTTTAATCTATTTGAGATTAAAGTCCTTTACAAATCCCTTCTGGCCTTTTTTGGGAGTAAAGAAGTTACAGACACCCTACTGCACATTCCTTTTGGTGCTTTTTTTCATTGTAAATGAGGAGCAAGTAGCACTTTAACTGTTGTGAGCACTACAATAAATGAGACAATTACTCTTGAAGTGCTTTATAAAGACAATTAATGTATTATCAGGTGAAAGCGTTAACAGGAAAATTTCAGTTTTTACTTGTTCAAATATTCAAAATAGATTCCAAGTGCATCACCCAAATGTGTCAGGGAAGAGGTATGGAATTACCAAAGCTTTCCCAGTTTGGCAGCCTGAGCACAGAATCTATTCATCCAATGTTTACTTTGCTTGTGAAAAAGAGACTTTTTATGTCTTCAGAAAACAAGAGTTTAAAAATACTTTGGTGGGTAGATTGGCAAAAGTAAGGTCTCCCATGAAATCCATTGAAATGAGTGGAAATATTTCTAATGAGTTCCCTGGGGGTTGGATTAGCTCTTTAACGCTTCTGTAATAATTATTTTTTAGTACAGTCATTCTTGGAAAATTATTGCTGTGATTCAGTGGTTCTTTGCTTAACACATGGAGTTAGTGATTGACATTGTGCTACTGCGCTCTGCACCAAGGCTTAAACTGTGTGGTTCCTTTGGTATGTGCAGAGACAAATACTAACGACTGCAAGCTACGTCTTGGCATAATCTTTGCTCTCATATGTCATGCCTTGCCCATCATCAATCTGAATTACAAAAGCAGTGATCCAACCAGCGTTCACAGAACTAGCTCAGGTTGGCTTTTAGCTTACCAGTAGCGATTTACAAAGTAGCTGAAAAGAGTTTGGGCTCTTATTTCCAGTCTTAACGTATTTTGTTGTGAAAACAATCAAACACAGGATCAGTTCAAGTTTCCCAGCTTTCTGCTCATGTGTCATTTGCTTTAGAAGTTTGGGTGCCTTGGGGTGTTAAACCAGAATCACAAGCCTTTCTGTCCAACATTACTTTTTTGGTACTGATTTCAACTAGTATTGGGTTTAGATGTGAACAACTACACTTTTTCATCGCTGCATCTTAATATTTTCACGTTTTGTATCTGAAAGAGTACACCTTAGGACATGTCAAAGCAAGTAGCAGGGATTTGTTGACATTTTATCTCCAGCTTTTGCATATTTTTGGATCTGATACCTGGCTACTTCCCACCTGAGCACATGTATCCATCATGGTTTTTTTTAAACACTCCCATTATTGCACAACTATGCTGTCCGTCCTACCTCCTCTTGCATCACCACAATGCCACATCTGAGACAGTTTGGAAAGACAAAAGACTTCAGAGAGATCAGAGCCCTATCTGTATCAGATGGCTGAGCACAGGCTGTGCAGCATTCAGATGGCAGACAGATAGTCAAGGCCAGACTTTCAAAGGTGCTGAGCTTACTTGCATATTTGCCACAGAGGTGTGGCAAATTTACCGATAACCACTAACCCATGTGCTTGTTTTGGTTGGATCACCTTAATTGTCCTGCACACTTCTTGGCATCTTGCTTATTTTCTCATGAATCTGTTGTCGGCCTCCATGCTACAGCTCTCAAGTCCCATCATTTTGACCTTTCCTTTCCCAAAGGACTATGCCAAAAGGAGTACTTGATGATCACCACCTACCGTAGCTATGATTATCTGCCACTCTCACCATGCCTAAGAGTTATTTTGCACCAGCAGTTTTTGAGCCATGTGTTAAATTAGGTCTTAATTTGTCTACAGTGGTTGTGCCTTCAAGATATGATACCACTTCTAGAAATGGGAGGCGTGCATTTACACATGCATCACCTCTGAGTGGCTTTGGATCTATTTCTTTAGGAGAGAAAATCCACTGTTTTCCCATAGCTAAGGCACACAGTCTGTTTCATAGCAGAATTATTTTTCAAGGATGTTCTTCCTTGTCATATTTTACAACCTTTGATTGCACATCCAGAGCTTTGGTTTCCTCTCCAAGCAGGTGCCTTGCCAAGGTGGTTGAATTGTGACTCTTCGTGAGCTGTAATTTCCAGTGTTTGAAATTATTAACTGGGTTAAAGCTATTCACCAAAAGCCTTTGGTTAGTAGTGATTTGCAATAGCTATGAACCTGGGGCAACCATGAGTTCGTGTTCTTTGGGCAGAAGAGCTTTTAAGTATATCTGCAAATACTTGTATTGTTTGATTACTTTTAAGGGAGCATTTAGGCATAGTGGCTGACAAACAGCTGAGATGAAGTCAATCAAGAACAATGAAAAGGTTCTTACTATGGTAAGTTGTGTCACCAAGGATTGTAGATTTTGTAGATCTAACAGAGAAACTACAGTCCTGTTCAAAGACCTGTAGCAATTTGCTTGACTGTTTCAGTGAACACTTAAAATACCACTCTCCTACCCTCTTTTTTTAGAAGAAAAAAGCAACTCCCCTGCCATTTAAACTCCTTGGGTAATTAATTGGAAATGACCTACTTGTAGCATTGTCAAAGGTCTGACTAACACCCATCAAACCTGAGAAACTTGGACTTCTTGAGTGCTCCCCTGCTTACCTCACCCTGTTGCGCTTAAAGTATTACTGGGGTCTACAAAAAGTGCATGGTCATATATACTGTACCATATGTTCACAAATACCAACGCGCAGCAGCATGAATTAAGGATAGAATTTCAGCCTTCATAATGAAGAGTCTTGCTTTTATGAGTTGAAGCCAGACCCTTAACGTTATTTTAACATAGATTTTGGTGTTTAATTATGTAATAAGATTTACTGCAGTCATCTAACAGATGTTGATTCAGGGTCAGTGTTTCTCATAAATTAGTTCTGAAAGGATTTGTTACTTCTGGGTCAGCAGATAGGTCCAGAGTGCAAAGAAAAAGGGGAAAAACAATAAACAGTGAGTTGAAGGGTTTCTTGGGATTCTTTCTTCAGTTACATATCCACATATTTTCATGATCTTAATGACTATAACCACAGGAATGTTTGCTTTAACACTAAAGATGGCTCAGCCCAAAACCCTATATCCAAACATCTGCAAAGCATGGGAAAGTTCAAGCTTCAGGTCTCTTTATTTTATGACCCTGGATGTTAATTTTTCATACTAATATGACACATTTTTTGTGGGGCTCAGCAGTGGGAATCATTGTGAACTCTTAGCAGCACCTGAAAAAGTTCCATCTTCATGTGTTTGTTGTCAGACTTTGAGTATGAAGTGCAGCTAAAGACCGGTGTTGGCTGATGTAGTTGTTGTCACATATGTACACCGAAAAGGTGCACCCACCTTCCTTTGAAAATTCAGCATTTCCCATGTCTTTGGAAGCAAATCATATTGGTACATCCTTCTGCTAGACCTCTCTACAATACACCCTGCTGGTGATGTTATCCATAAAGTAATTAAAACCACACAACATTATATTCATTCTTCTATAGTTGTGGTTAAAAGAGCTATTCCATATTAAAATATTTTATCCTCCTCTGTAATTTAGGCGTAGACAAATTCCTTTGAGACTGAAATCATACTCTTTATATCTTATTCTGATGAGAATAGTTTGGAGGAAAGGGATCGAGGCACATTTAATAGTGTTACTAGCACTTATAGGGTAGTTTTAGCTTGCCAAGTGTTTTACAAACGCTGGCGAATATTCACAATATACCCCAAATTTAGAGTACAAGAGACTAAGTGATCTTCCTGAGGCTGTACGAGATGTTGTAGCTAGAGGTGGAATTATAACTTTGTTCATTCAGCGCCTACTAATAATTCCCAACCTATAAAACAATTTGCCTGAACTTAATCTCCCTTGTCTTGGAAAGTTTAGGATTTTCATGCATAAAATACTCCTAAGATGAATCCCAGCTATTTGTAAGAGCTCTGAAGTGTTTCCCAGAACAGCAATCACACAGTGGCAAACTGCGAGCCCTGGACTCCTTGCAGAAGTAGCGTGTGAGAGGAGGAAGAGCCTGTGGCCAGCTGCTGAATCCCAGCCAGCAAAGCAGCACTCAACCTGCTCCGTGTAAGCATTTGGACACAGCCCGGTTCCTGGAGGCTCCCCACGCTCCATCCCTGCCACAGGGGACGCCCTTGCAAGTGCTGATACACAAGTGCACCGTGCAGCGCTCTGAAGTTAAATAGCACTTTCCGGCTTCAGGCTTGAAACTCGTCTTTTTCAGGAGTAATTCCATTTAAGTCAATGGATTTACACAATGGGTTTACTGCTGCCAGAAGAGAATCAGGCCTGTAGAAAGACACGCATTCTTTGCCAAGAATATCTCAGAGCTAACTGCTTGAATTGTGCAGTCGAGCTGCAGGGAGGTCAAGTGGACAGACGACAGGAATGGGACATACGGGAAGTCCCTGGTTCAAACCTCAGCTCTTAAAAGGACATGCTGTGTGACCTCTGGCGAGTCAGTTCATCCCCTTATACCTCTGTTTTCCCATTTGCCTTTGTCCAGCTTGTCTGTTTAATTTGGAGTTTGTTCCAAGAAGGGTGCTTCACTTCATGTGCTGGGACAGGGCACTGACACCTCTCCTCCCCCTTGCCAGAGGACAGTCTCAAAATCTTTGTCTCCTTAGCATCCCCGTCCCTCAGCTTCAATATCCAGAAGAGACCGTCAGCTGTACGTCAGAGTGACAGGAGGTCTGTCACTTGGTGGCATAATCCACTGTCCTAATACGGTCTTGGGAGGACTCTCGTCCTCCCTGGAACCACTTTCACAGTCACAGTTGGGAGGTGGAAAGAAGGTCCTCACCTTGAACATTTGCCTCACAGCCCTGATTGCTGATGGTGCTTTAAAGTTAAAGCTTTGACCCTTGAAAGCAGAGCTCTGGGTCTGTAATGAATGTAGCTGGCACTGAATGTGGGTCACTGGCATGAAGTGCCTCAAGGACCGGACTTTGTGTGTATGTGTGTGTGCGTATGCATACGTGTGGGTGTGCGTGTGTGATTTTCAGAAGCAGAGTCAGGCGAAGAACCAGCATTCCTGAAAAGCCCCATCTGCTTCTTTCAGCTCCTTCTCACAGCAGCTTGGTCATTATCGGTGGCAAATGTCCAGAGTCACTTGTCAAGCATGAAGCTGCCAAAAATCATTGAAACACAACGGTCACCAACACCCTGTACCAGCCGGCTGTAAAACTGTTTCAAAGAGAGTCTGATAAACACATATATGCTTATAATAGACCAGATAGAGTCATGTATTAATATTTCCTGTGTGCTTTAATGAACCGAACAACAGCATGAGATGCTGCAATCGGATATTCTTGCCCTTTTCTGTTGTGGCAACTCGCAAGCTTGTTTGATGGCAAGGGGAAAGGGAACAAAGCAGGTGGCTAATGGGCTGTTTTTCTGTTTCAGTGGAGCATGACAGAGAGTTTCACCATCAGCGCTGCCACTACCGAGAATTCAGGTTTGATCTCTCCAGAATCCCAGAGGGAGAAGCGGTGACGGCTGCTGAGTTCAGAATATATAAGGATTACATCCCCGAACGCTTCGATAATGAAACGTTCCAGATTAGTGTCTACCAGGTGCTTCAGGAACATCCAGGAAGGTGAGTGACCCACAGGAAAATCCCGATGAAAACACAAGCACAGTATGTACCCTCAAAGAGTTATCTCCAATACTTTTAAAAATACTGGTGCCAACAGCGGATGTGTTGAAGAGCTGGGCTTAGGCATCAAGGTTGTACAGTAAAATCTCAGACGGTGCCCATGCAGTGGGCATGTAACTGCCATGGCTGGTCAGGGCACGGGATGAAGGTGCCCTGTGAGCCTCCACATGCCCCAAGGAGCATCCCTAGTGCTGTCGCTCTTGTCCCTGGGAGCACTCAGTAGCTGAGGAGCAAACAAGCCTGGCCATGTGCTAGTGCAGGAAAAGATCATAAACTCAGAGTATTTCAAGATTTCTGGAAGACCTCCCCTCTTCCTCCTGCCCTTTATGGATCCTGAGGTGGCAAAACCACATCCTAATGCTTCCTTTCCAATTGTAGCTTAATTACTAGCCTTCATTATCAAAGGCGTTCAGGATCCCTAATTAACAAAACCAGATGACACCATGCTTTTTATATTGACTGATTGTTTTCTGTGTGCAAAACTACAAGATGAGCTATTAAATCCATTCCAGGCAATTATTAATGTATGCCAAGCTCCCTGACAGATCCTCCAGGGAACTTGAATAAGAACATATGTTCAATTTTCTCATCTGGTTTTAGTTCCAATTAATCAACAATCCCAAATCATTTATCAAAGGCACTTACTTTCTTTTGCACATATTTCTTTTACATACAATTCCTACCAAAAGTGAGATTGCATTAATTTAGATGAAAAGTATTTACAGTCACGTGCTAGTTAGAAGTTATTCTCTAGGACTACTAAATATGGGTTAATAATACCACAACCCTAATTTAGGTTTATGAGAAGAGAAAACACTGGGGATTTAAAAGGGAAAGTCCAAAAGGGTAAGAAAAAATAGTGTAATCAGGACTCTGGCTTTGTATTTTTATATGAGCTAATAAAAATGCAGGAAAAATGTTTTGCATTTTTTGATCCATTAAAATATGACAGGAAACTTTATCAGCATTTTTAAATTGTGAGAATTTCTACTACTTTTGCTATGTGGTAAAATTATTTAACCATTTCTGTGTTTCCTTCTACATCTGAAATTCCAATGTTATCGTTCAAAGCTCACGGTTCTCATAGCATTTCCAATGACATAATTATTTGCAGGGTTTGGGGACTATACTAATATTAATCTATTTTATCAAACAATGATAATTCAAACTAAACATTTTAACTAGGCTTTCTTAAAGGAAACAAGGAACAAATGTGCATAGGACATGTTAGATATCCTGATTCCTATAAGCATTTGAGTTTAATCCATGTTAGGCCCTTCCAGAGACAGAAGCTTCCCTTGTCTTTGAATTGGTTGTACAAACCTGCAGGGAGGACTTTTCACAAGCCCATGACCAGTAAGCCACGGCATTAGGGAATTGCCAGAAACCTGTTCTTGGAGTAAATGTCCCTCCTCATCAGAGGCCAGGGAGGTTCTCCTTCAGATACTGATTAGTGAAGTGGGTGCCTTAGAGAAAACTTACTGACAGAGTTAGGATGACATTTATTACCTCAGTTTTAAGATGATACATTCACAGGTTTGTTAACACTGTTTAGAGAGGTACCCAGTGGGGATAGTTATGGGTCTAGAGCTACTTGGAACATCAAGCATTTCTGCAAACTGTCTCCTTCACAAATTCTTATTCCTAAAGGAAAAAATGTTTGCAAAGGATGGGCATATACATAAACCACTGGGTGGAAGAGGTGAGGAATCTCACTAATTATACAGATGTTTCATCCACAAGATGCAATTTTACTGCATCATATTCACCACAGGAACACTATTTTTAATGAGTGTCCATGCATATTCGCCCTTTGCATGCATTCTGGCACAGGCAATGGTGATTTTTGAACAGTTTGTCCTGAAAAAAATATTCCTGTTGGGTTGGATTGACCCAAGGTAAAAATATTGTCTCTAACATTTGTAAAAATATTTGCTCTTTTTCTGCATTTTTCCACTGACATTTTCCAGCCGGCTCTGTCACAGACCAGTCATCCAAGTCAGTGTGTCATTGGGCAAGTGGAGAAAGAAAACAAACTTTCTCCAATGTTGATCAGAAAACACTCATGTACTTTGATGCTTCCTTGGCTGTTTGTCTCATCCTGAGCAGGCTGGAAAGTCAGACCCATCAGACGTTGTTAGCAACAAGAACAAAACAAAGCCAAACCCTCCGCCCCCCAATACAGGCAAGAAAACCTTGGCTTGTGTTTGGCTTCGTAGATTCCTCGCCTTAGAGCATGGCAGGTGCAATGGCCAACAAAGAACCCAATGGTTTTCCCTATCCCTACGCTCTTAGGATGATACGAGAGCCGTGGGATCTCCCAGGAGGCTGCTGGAATTGCCTTTCGGGATCCGAAGCACCAGGCGTTCTCCTGGCGCACTGCATGCACCTCCTGTTTAAGTGCACCAAGGCACCAAAGCTCAGTGCCAGGCTCCCCAGAGGCAGCTGCAGCGTTGTCCCTCCTTTGTAACACAGTAACACACAGCAGAGTCCAGGACAGGGCCGCAAAACCAGCATGGGATACCCCTGGAAAGCCCAAATTCAGGCTGACTGAAGGTATTTTCCTTCGAGGGTGAAAAGACCATCGGACATGCTGAAGGCTTTATTTTCAGTTAAACTTCAGATGAGCCTCCAGTTTGGAGGGTGTGATGGTGTGCCCTCAGTTCAAATCAGCCATAAGTACTAGCAGTTCAACAATTAACGACTCGCTTTACGAGTTCAGACAGGTTGGCAGGTATCTAAGCAGCAACATCTCTTGTCTGCAATTTATCGTCAGTGAGAAATACAGACATAGGCCTTGCCAGACAAACAGCTGCACCCACAGCAGACTTTTCTGAAATCCTGTCCCTCAATAGGACCAACATGGGGTTGGAGCTTTCTTCTGTCTGCCTGCTCAGTCATGGGTACATCTGCACTTAACAACCATGGCAGGAAAAGTGAAAGCCCAGCCGCATCCTTTGCAGCAGACAGGTTGCCACTCTGGACTTTGACTAACAGAAATGATATCTTTGTCAGAATGAAGATGTTTTTACAGGTGTGTACAGGAAACTAGACTAAATGAGCAAGTATTCTTCATGGCCTTTCCAAATCTATGAATTCATTGCAAGGCAAGCTTTTCGAACTGGCAACATCTCCTTTATAAAAAGGCACATACAGCATTCTTTAGGCACAAAGCATCAGTTATTCACTTTAAGCAAACAAGTACATTCATGAGCAAAAATGTTCCTAATATGATAAACACTGTGAAAACAGTCGATGTTTTGACTAATGTAACATGTCTCAAAGCTTTTGTGTGCATTACTTAAAGTCCAGTGACTCATGTCCAACTTCTGTTTGGTCTTCATGGTTCATTCACCCAAAAGCCTGGGAAAGAGTTTCATAAAGCCAGCCACTGGCTTGAGGTGGGTGCTGAGCAGCAGGACATCAAGTCCTTGTTTGTGGTCACAAAGCCTGCTATGGGAACTAAAGGTCGCCATCAGGGAGCTGGGGGCTGCTCAAACCTCCATCTCCTTCCTCGTGGGTGCTGCAGGAAAGCACCGCAGATTCCAGTGGTAGGGAGTGCACATTACAGGGTACAAGGCTTGCTGCAAGATGTTGAACATCATTTATCTGGGGCATCTACGCAGGGATCATGTCAAAATAAAGCTTATGGATAGGAACCTGATAAAAGTGAACTTTGATACTTTTAGAGTGGAATCATGAAATAGTTTGTGAGCTCTTTTCCAAAAGAAATGTCCATTATCCTCAGATTTTTCATTGTTGAAAGCAGTGGCCAAAGCAAGAATTTCTAAGGGACATAAGTGCTGAAAAAAAGGTGCAGGTATGTAGTGGGATTTGTAAGAGCAGCTAAGCAGTTGGGATACCTGACTGTTATTGCAACTGATAGGAATTTGTGCATTTTCAAAACGTACGCATGGATTTCAGGGGCAGATTATCAATCAGGGCATCATCCTCTATTTATTAACCTGAAGATGCAGCAAAAATGCAAACTATGGAGCTCCCGTCAACATCAGAGCTCGATCCTACCCATCTGTCTCTACCTTCAGAAGTTAAAATGCCTCATCCCAGAGTTACATCTCCAGTTTCATTGGATCCAGCACTTGCACTGTGGAGTAAATCCTAACCTCTTTGAAGTCGATGGGAGTTTTGTTACTGGAGAGAATAAAGGCAGGTACTTGACCAGCCTTTGGTAATTGAAATGTAGTTGCTACACATTCGCTGTGGCCATTATGGATTTCATAGGCTTCAAAGGCAGTGAATGATTTGAATGCTCATGTTACCAGCCCTACAGAAAAATAAAACCTTACACGAGGCATCCCTGGGTTTGACTTGCAGCTGGAACGCTTTAGTTTGTGCTTCACACTACAGCACTTCTGCACCCAGATCAAACCTGAGCCCCTCTCCAGATCCCCTTCTCCCATTCACTGGAGTCTGTTTCCATGTTGTGGGTTGCAAAATGTAATTCTAGTAACTAAGAAAAGCTTAGGCCCACCCAACACGTGAAGCAGATGTGCCTTCTTTTTGGAGTGTTTGTAAGCACCAGTGCGATTGTTCTAGGGATGGTGCAGCAAAGAAAGGTACAGTTTGTTTTAACATTGTGCCCCAGCACCCTGACAGTATCTGCAAGTACTAACAGTGTCTGGGAATGTACTGACAATAGCTTTGATTCTTTTTTGTGACTTACCTGCAAGTCAGTTGACAACTGTACTCACCTCTTAGCAAGCAGCAAGAGAACTTTAGCAAGAGAACTTTAGAACTTTAGGAAGCCCTGTAGCTCTACAAGAACAGAGCTGCATTTAGTTACCTCTTTCAGACCATTCCTGAAAGCCACTGTATCCTGCAAAACTTTCTCTGACAAATCTTGAACTCACTTAGCAAGGCACAACTCTTCACAGGCACTTGAGTAGCTGCAGGAGGCATTTTGCATCCCCCAGCGGGCGCTCGCTCAGCTAAGTGATGCACTAATGAACAGCAATTCAATGCTGAATGGAAACAGCTGTATATAAAGTGTCAGAGATATATATATAACCTCATTTTCCTCAGCACTGCTTTTACAAGAGTCTTTGGATTTAGGAAACATGTTGCATCTCTGTGTAACAAACTCCCATTGCCACTCTTAATCAGTCTTTGCAACCTAGATCTTACCCTCTCACACACTACACAGGAAAGGAATTTCTTCCAAGACTCGACAAAATTTACACTGTTTCACTACCAGTACAGCTGGTTTTCAGACCAGCCCTTGGAAACCACCTTCCAGCAAATTGTATTCCTGCTGTGGCCATCCCTTCACCTAGAGGAGACCCCAGGCTGTGTTGGACTGGCAGCTCCTCCCTGGGACCATGTGGAGGGGTTTTAGCAGGGAGAGGGAAGGATAAGCAGGGGGATCCCAGGCACGAAGGGAAGGGAAGGTGTGGGAGGAGGGCTGCATCAGGTCTGTGTACACAGGGTGTTGCAAACGTGCCAGGGAGAGGCACAGGGAGGTCCTGGGGCCCTCTTAAAGTAGGAAAGTCTGAAAAATATTTTCCTAAGCTTGTCTTTGGACAGCTGCAGCTGACTTCAAGCAATGACACCAAGCAAACTGGAATCTGGATGCTGCGTTTTTTAATCCTAACAGATGTCTTCTAACCTCAGATTTCTTCTCATTCTCCTAGGATGCCCTTTCTTCCTTCTCCTCCCTTCACCTGCGCAAACCTGGACATAAATTGCCATTCCCTCCATGCCAGCTCTGTCCTTGGGCTGCCTGTTAGTAAATCTGTTATCTTGCACCGTGCCTGTGACCCAAACAGCGTCTCTGGGGTTAGAATACCAGTCAAGAGGATAGGATAGGGCGGCTGGCTTAGTGGCTGTGGCTTATGTGCCAAGTCAAGAAGACATTGAACCTATCCGTGCCCAGAGAGCTTCCCTCTTTAAAATGGAAGCAGGAGGGTTGACCTATATTTGTAAAGCAATTTGAAGTTAGTTGTAATGTGTCACAGTATGGTTATTGTTTAAAACACTGCCAAATTCCTCAAACTAGCAGGTAGAGATGAGGGCGGTACAGGTGCTGGCTTCATGTGCTCTTTGGGCTGACAGATTACCTGAACGCAGTCAGAGGACTGCAGGACCTGCTGGCAGTGGCCCTGGGCTGGCTCCTGCCAGGACGCAGCCAGATGAGCCAGAGCTCTGAGTGTGCACCCAACCCAGAGCGCCAGCACGTCGCAGAAATCAGCTTGTCTTGCAATGTAATGAAAGTTTTCAAGAGTCCCCTTTGCTGCTGTTGCCTGTCCTTCTTTCCCATTTGTTTTTATCCCATTTGGAAGTGCTCATTAGTGTTTATTACCACTTGTCAACCAGCAGCTGGGAAACAGAGCTGACAAGAGGGATGGGGAAAGTGAGTGAAGAAAACAGATGCAAAAGTAGGTGCTGTTTAGTAAGAGGCTACCCTAGAGAAGTGTAGACCTTATAGCATTGTAGCTTATAAATGCAGAGTTTCATCTCCTGTTCTCCCTTGCTACTGCAGAATCGCCCACTCTCATATTTTCAGAGTTAATCTTGTTAGTCTGCGTTCTTTCCCATCCCCCAGTTCATCAAGGCAGGTGAACAGGAGAGGTGCTTCACTTCTGGTTAGGTTTCTAGTGTTTATAGCTACAAAACAAAGTGCATCCTAGAGGCTCAAAAAATATCCAAGCAAAAGACAAAGGACCCATACATGCTATTTTCATGAAGCTTCTTGGTTGCTAATCCTTTTTCTTACCTTAGAATTACCATGTTGCAACTCTCTTCCTCACAGTTTCCTTTCAGGATACTCTTGCTTGCCTTTTCTGTCTTTTGTGTCTCCTTATTTCTCCACTCACCACCCCCAGCCTCACTTCTTCCAGTCCTTTTCCACTAATCCCCTGTGATTCCTTTTCTCAACCCCACTCATATCCCCTGCTCTCCACATTCCTGGTCACACACAGCCCTTTGGCACCTCCATAACTCCAGCTGCTTTCCAGACACAATCTCACATGCATCCTCCTCAGCCACCCTCACTTTGCAACACTTGTTATTCACCCTTGATTCCAGAAAACACCAGATTTACTAAGAAAAATTAATAGACCACACAGCAGTTACGTGACCTGTAGACAAATTGTCCTCATCTTGGGCTCCACCAACAGTCTGATGCTTAAGAAAACTGAGCTGAAAGCCCCGAGTTTTATAATTTCTAAAAGCTTTGAGACTCCCGCTGATGTAAGTACTTTGAACGCATTTTGATGTGGTCTCAAGAAAACATACTTGTGGTCTGGATCCAGACTTCACCATTTATGTAACTCTAATCTAGACATTAACATTACCGTGTCCCAGCTTAATTTTCTGTAAAACAATGGTCACGTGCCTCTTCCTATCTATCTCTTGGTCTGGTAGGTCTGGTAGGAGGTTCAGTGCAGTTTCTTATGAGCTCTGAAGTTCTCAAGTGAAGGGACTGAATGCAGGGCCAAGGAACCGAAGTGCTTTTCTGCCTCCTGGTTGTAGAGCCATTATTCACATTGCTCAAACAGTGCTTCAAATATGCATACAGTTGGTTGGTAAGGAGGGTGAGATATGCACCAGAAACCTTTTCCCTTTGTGCTTAGATCTTAATCTCAAACCTAAAAACCAAGCCAGCCACATTAGACTTAAATAGCGCGATCTCATATGACAACTCATTAAATGGGAGCCCTCAGAGCAAATTGTAAGTCTAAGCAAAATAACATTTCTTTGCCATGTTTATCATGTTTTGTCCATCAATATTTAAAGGGCTTGCTGTCTATTAGTTAATGATTTAATCCTGTTTGCCATAAGTCTTTGGAAAGCAGAGCATTTCACTTGAAGGGAAGTTGTTCTTTTAAAAGAATAAGAGGTTTCTTTTTGTCAGAACAGGCATCACAATCTCAAGAGTCTCTGCTTACAACATAAGTCAGGTTGTGCATCCCATCCCTGGTTGCTGCTGGTGGGCCAGAGTGGAAAGTACTAATCCAGGAGTGCTTGAACTTCTCCAGAGAGCATCTGACACGGGGGCCTTTTTGGGTCCAAATGTTCCAAGCGTGTGTGGGAAGGACATTTCCCTTTAGTGAGTCCCTTTGATCTCTCTCACTTCGGGCTTCCCCTCTAGGCCTATTGTTTGCACATTGCTGTAACTACAGGAAAACAAATGCATTATACAATTTCCCAGACTGACTCACCCTGGTACTTCATGCCTCATGTTGTCTGGTTACCCTGATTGCATCATGTCAGCATGGGAAGCTTAAAGGCTGGTTTTTCTGAGTAATACTGCAGTTCAGCAGTAGCTAAAACCTAAAAAAAAGTTATCATTGTTGCTATTATCTTCAACCTGCAAAGTACAAGGGAGAAAAACCAAGCAAGCCAAGTCCCTATTAACTAAACCTTGTGTGAATCATGAGTTCCAGTCAGGGGCCATGCTTAAATGATGCAGTATGTGAATATAAAACCCCTTTACTTCTGGAAACTTGGACTCAGCCATTGGAACGGGCCAATCTGTACTACTCCCTCGTCTCTGGCTCCCCTGGAATGCGTTTTGTTCAGCTTGTTGTAAACAGGGCAGGGCAGGAGGTAGCCGTGAGGCTGTGTCATGCACAGTGGGAGCAGGGCCATTGCTTCTGGGTGGGGATGAAACCCCAGGAAATTTGTACCCTGGTTCAAGTTCAAGCAGCTTACATTCCTGCAAGTAATGCGCGTGTGGAGGGTGGGTGATATCCATAGTGTCTATCTGCAGCTGTCCTGGGTGCACGCAGCAAAGCTGACTGAGCTTCAGCAAGCAGTTGCCAACACTGAGGCTCTCCATCACGACCCCATGGCCCCTTCCTGCGCCACCCGCTTTTGCTACCCAGACGTCTGCTGAAAGGCTGCCCACAAGATCCCCCGTGTGTTGGCAAGGAAGTGTTGCAGCAAGTTCAATTCTGATGGAGAGCTTCTTCCACAACCCAAAACTTTGTTTAAAAGAAAGCCAAACTCCATTTCACATACCTCCCTCCATGGCAGGGCCATGCTGAGCGAAGGCAGGAATTACAATTTTTACGATCCCATGCTTGCAAAACATCTCTTGCAAACATCAGACCTTGCCTCCTCTTTCTGAATTGAGCTGACACAGAAAGCACTGCTTTCCCTCAGGCTGCCACATGCAGCACTAATTGCACCCTCAGCAGCATTAGCTGTATCTGCGTATTCAGCTGTGTCGTAAGCAAAGCTTAACAGCATCGTGCGCTGCTGAGGAAATGACAGGATCCTCCTTTTACGCACTCCGGGTGATGTGCTCGCGTGCTCTGCGGGAACTAATTTCAGAAGTTTAATTTCATGTAAGCCAGCACAGAGCCAGAGGCAGTGACATCCATTGCTTATGGAGGAAAGCTATCATCTCTTACACACCCTGGCCCATAATAAAAACATTGCAATAAAACTCCATTTCTGTTTTGAGTCAGCTGTGTGTGACAAAAGCCTCTGATTTTTTTGGTATTTCACAGGGAAAAGAATCGCTAAAAGCTGCGAGACAAAAACCTCTATGCTGACAACAATTCTCAGATTCATTTTTGATCACTTGATATTTCATGCGAACAAGAGGCATCGTGTAAAATCAGTGAAATATATAGATTTGCACTGAAAAATCGGTAGTGACAAAATTAATAAGACCTTCTGTAAGCTTCGAGGACATAATTAAAGGGTTTTTCAAGGATATTTCTTCATTCAAAAGGATATAATTATACTTAAACAAGCTATCATGTTTGTGCACTTTAACTACAAAAGCTGCTCTTACGGGACTTGTCTAGACACTTCCACTGTGTTTCCTTGTTCTTCTCGTAAAGTCATTTTTTATAAAGGAACTGCACTACTATTCAATTTTTTCACTATTTCCATCCAAGTTCTAGCTCTTTCGTATCTGATGAAAGAAGATTCATTCCTTTAGAACCTGTGTTTCCTCAAATTTTCATTTTGCAGAAATTTACCAGGAAATGTTTTCTAAAATCAGAATGATTTTACCCTTTTCAAATGCACAAAATGCTCTCTATTTCTGATCTTTCTCATTTTCTGTTATTAGTTATTCAACTAGAATAACTCAGCAGTGACCTTTAAAAAAAATTAAGCAATGAATTGAAAGAAAATTGCCACCCAAAGTAATGCAGACCTGTGACTGTGCAGAGGGTTACGCCTCAATCAATTATCTGTAACCTCAGACAAACAAATTTTAAAAAACATTACATATGTTAATATATGCACACCAGTGTTCCAGCTGGCTTGCATCAGTGCTACAATTATGCATAAAAGTCAGGAAATTATGTGCAGAAAGTATAATGAGCAGCACTGTCTGCCCAATTACCAAGTTTGCATATGCAAACAATAATTTTGCAAATCTATGCCTGGCAGTTTTTTCTGCTGTTGCATCAGCAGCTCTAAGGTTAACTGTAACAGCAAAGTAACCCAAAACCATCTCAGCTCGGCTTCAACCCATCCTCCCTTTTTAAAGAGAAGGTGATTAGACAGGAAAGCATGCCAGCCCAGCTCTGGCATAACCTGCCTGTTGCTGAGAGGCCGACCAAGTGCGTTGCTTAAAGCATTTATGTGAATACCTTTAGAGACTGCAGTGGAAAGCCTGGGTGATTGGGAATTATGTTTCTTTTGACTAGGGATTCAGATTTGTTCCTGCTCGACTCTCGAACAATCTGGGCCGCAGAAGAAGGGTGGCTGGTGTTTGACATTACCGCAACCAGTAATCACTGGGTGGTGAATCCCCAGCACAATCTCGGCCTGCAGCTGTCCGTGGAAGGCATCGATGGTGAGTGCCACACACCAGCATCAACCAGTGAGTCTCCGGCTCGGATGTGTGATTCCCAGGAAGGGGAACCCTTAAACATTCAGTACTCTTTCCTTTGAATAGGGTTTCTTAAGCATGTTTTTCCTGAATTTGCCTAAGATGCAAATAATAATAATAATAATAATAAAATAATCCTTAGATATACTTCAGGTTAAGGGTGTGCTCAAATGCTTTAACAGATTGGTAACCTGTCTGCAGTCATTTCAGTAATAGCTATGTACACATCCACGTAAAGGTATGTATATGCTGCTGGCTTATTTGCAGGTAGTGCAATCCAGTAGAGAGGAAGAAACTTTGCTATGCGTGAAAAAACACATCTGAGTCATTTAGAAAGTTGGTGTTAATTGGCACAAAAGTCCTTTCAAATTCAGAAAACAGCTAGGAATAATTTTGGTTTCCTTTTGTGGCCATAGAAATGACTAGCAAAGTCCTACCTGGTCTGGACTTTAAGATCAGCAGCTGGCTTACAGTACAAACCTGTGAGGTTTGGGAATGAGTGGGAAGGCAAGGCTCTGAAACATTTCCGGAAAGGATGTATTTAGAATCAGGTAGGGAATTTTCCTAACCAGGTCATAACTAAAAAGTCTTGCTGCTTTGTCTTAAAGTTAAGTTTTCTGATACTCACTTGGAGACTTATGCAGGAAAACCAAAACATCCTGGATCTTCTTAGGGGTTCCCAGGACCTGGGACCATCTGGGAGAGCCTGTCTGCCCTGTAGAAGTTAAGAAAAACCAAGCTCAAAACTACTGTAAATATTCTGAATATAGTTACCCAAAAACACACTTTCATTTTCCAGATATGTATCTATGGTATCACTTGCTATTGTTTTTTATTCAACACTCTGAAAGCTTCCAGGAAATAAGGACTGTGCAAAGCGGTTTTAAAACAGGCAACCTGCAGAGGCATTTCCATGAAAGAGCAATTTTATTCATGTGAGACCTGTGCATGGAGATGTGCCCAGGGTTTGTTTTAACCTGCCCTTTCTGAGTGATCAGTGAGTGCAGAAACCCAGAGATACAAAGCAGGAGCTTCACCATGGAGGTTGCCAGTCCCCACCCCAGTGACAGAAGCCTTTTGCCATCTCTGCATAATGATTTAAATTCAACCTGATTTGCAACTGAATCTTAACTCTTAAAGCTAAAACAGTAAAGCAAATCAACAGCCAAGACAGGCTTAACCCGTTTTCAAACACTTGACCTTCTTTTTTTTAGTTTCCAGTTTGCCTCCTAAAGGAAGTATTTGGAAGTGCAGAAGTTGTGTCCACAGTCATGGCACATTCATTCAGGTCTGATTCACATATGGGAGAAACTTAAAGACTGAGACCAGGGTCCACAGAAAAGTGATAGCTGGAAGCAAGCTTAGTATCTCTAAACACTATAGATGTCACACTCCTAGACACATAAAGCCTTCTCACTCCTTCCTCCCCCATCCTCACTTAGTGATTTTACAGCTAAAGCCAATCCCATTTTCAGCATTAGGGAGAAAGGCATCTGGTTTATGAATATGTAGCAGATTTCACGATTCTGGATCCAAGGAACCACTGTAACTTTGCACACACACTAACTCTATCTGTTCTGCTGGAGCAAGCAGCAGTGGATCCTTAAAAGCATACAGTCCTGTCTATCACACATAGAGCTTTCAAAGACAAAAATTCCCCTCATCTGTTACTCAACTCAATGAAAATTAGGAATCTAGTTTCTTTTTTACACTCCTGAAAAATCAGGCTGAGTTTGCAAAGGGTTGAAATACAGAAAGTAACTTGCTGCTTTTTCAAAATAGATTAACAAAATACTTTAATTGGTCTGTCGTTAAAGTTAGAAAAGCCAACTGCAGTGTTTAAAAAGTAAATACAGGGATACAGGAGCTGATTGTCTGCTTGTCTTCTGTAACCATGTCCCCTGGCAGCACACCTTTGCACTTGCAGTTCTCCACCATGCATATGAATTTTTCTTTCTATTTTGAATGGCAAGGACATGTCCTTCCTTGCTCCCTGAGTTTCATTCTGGATTTAGACCAACTGTGTGTGCTAACAGGGAAGCTGCTTTTTACCTGGACTTCATATGAAAGTCACACACTGCAAACACAGCAGGATTTTGATGTAACATTATATGCTTGGGCAATCCCCAAAGCTTCAAGTGAATTATATATAAAAAAAATCTTTTCTTTGGATCTGTCATTACATGTAGAGATCTCTAACCATGAAGCCAATACAGTCCATGTAAAAAAATTTCTGACATCACGAGCACCATGGCGGTGAAATTGTATAAAAGAAGTTAATTAGTATTTCTTTATAATCTTGCCATATCAGTCTATCAACATCTATAACTCGGGTGGAATCAAAGGATATTTATTTACTCTTTGAAAATGAGAATCAGCTCAAGCAGCAAGCGAAAGAAACTCTTGAGTGACTCAGTAGCCTTCAGCAGCTCTCAGCCCAGCATCCGAGATGCCTTACTCAGCAGCAGCACATGAGAACAGCAGCTTCCCGCTTAGGTTTACTTAGTTTATTACCTGAGATCCTATTTTTGACAGTATTTTAAAAGCAGCTACATAAAAGCAGATAAAGCTGTGCCCTCTGGTTCAAGAGCACAGCTTTAGTTCTTTTGGGAGAAGTTTATCATTGTCTAATGGAGACTACATGTGTGTCCTTGGGTTCAGCCTTGCTTTCTGCTTGGATAGGAAAGTTAGGAAGTGGTTTTTTCCCATCTTTATTCAAAAGAAAGATGCTACTTTGCATACAGAACATTATATGCCTTTTTTTCCCCTAAGGAAATGTTGCACCATAGTAGTCTTGAACATGACCTGCTGGTGTTACATGAGGAATTCATTGGTGAAGTGCTGTGCTAGTGCAAATCCATTAAACATATCAGTGTGAAGTCGAGTCCTCTCCTTGCAAACTTCTGACCTGTTCTCTAGAGGCATGGTAAAGGTAAAATAATTTACACCAGACAAACCACAGTTGTAGATGTACTTCCTAGTTTAAACAGCTTTGGGAAGCAAGAAAGACTTCTTTGAAAGGGGAGAAAAAGCTGTAGGAGAAGTATTGAGTGAGCTCTCACTGCTGCAGCTGACCTTGTTTTCAGGAAATAAGGCTTCTATCTGGCAAAGCCTGAGCACAAGTGGAACTACTTATATATTTAGCATTAGCTACTTGCTTAAGCACTTTGTGGGCTCAGCCTCAAATGTTTAAAATGAAAATTGTTTGGACAAGTTTCCAGAAATGAGCTTATGCAGAAGGTGAAGAAGTTGTTGATGTGTGTCCCCGTATAAATCTCCGTACACGAGTTTTTGCATTTGCTATTTTCACCCGAGCTTTTCTGGTGCCATGTCTGAGATTAGTTTTCCCTTACCTAGTTTGCAAGGCCTGGCCAGGCTTCCTGCTGCCAAGCTCCCATTAAAACATCTCTAAAGCCAACCCTCTCCGCAAATCCCATGCACTGCAGCTTGGAACTTGCTCACTGGGCTGCGCACTTTTAGACAAATAGAGAGTGTGCTCCAGCCGAGGCCAGTCTGCTTCTTGGCCTTGAGCTTTGACCAAAGCCCCTTTCTTTTGGGTCTGTCACGTTTACTGATCTTTTGGCCACATACAAGCTAAGATGGAAACAATCCCATGAAGTCAATAACTTATAATCTTTGGAATTTGCTTTGCTCATCTTAAAAAAGTAGAATAGTACCTAGAAATGCTTCAGGCTACCAGCTTCTTTTCACATGGTAGTCACAAACTATTAAGGTAAGGAAATTTTTGTCAGTGGACTGCAGAGCCCCTCGCCTGCTCTCCCCTGCCAGGCTGCCTTTCAGGGCTTCTCTAGGAAAGGGTCAGCTGTCCTTCGGCGTATTTGCTTTGTTACTGGCAAGGTCCAGCTCTGTCCTTAGCAAAAGGATCACAAAGCCATTAATAGAACTTTGACTTAGCAGCAATTCTCAGTAGTTTAGAACAGAATAATTCTGGATATCATCCCTGCATTTCACAACAGCATCCAAACATCCTGTGGAGGCAACAGGAGCAATGTTAAACTTTGCACTGCCACCCTCTCCTTGCATCTTTTGTAAATAATTGATTTAATTCTACAGAGAAACCACCTAATAGTCTTTTTACCAAAAATCAAATTATTTTAAAAGCCCAGGATGAAGGAAATGTGAATGGTAATCAGTAGGTTTCCAACAAAGTTACCAGATACATTATACAGCAATAAGCAAAATGTCCCTAAACAGCTGAACTGTTTGTTTCACTCAGCTACAGTATATCTGGAACTCTGTCAACATTTCATACGAGGCATTTTTATTTTAAGTTAATAACCTTCCAGTGGGAATTTAGTGTTCCTATGGGCTGAGTTTTATGGTTCCTTTTATAGGATCACTTCATATTATAGGTTGGTGAACTTAAAGAAACCCCTCTAAAGAATGCAGGAAAAGTTAATGCTAAGCGGATTTAAGGTAAAATAATTATATGTAGGATTATTTCATGTAACTTTTACACCCAGATACAAAATGAAGTTAGTTGTGCTGAGCTGCTCTTGCCAGAAGTAGCTTTGCCGATCAAGTCCAGGCCCTTGGTGGACTGACACATACAGACATGCCTAGCAATCACCCCTGACAGCCCGACAGCACCTCTCCTCCTTCTTATCCTTACTATGTCCTGCTGAAAATGAAAAGTTACTGCAGGCCTTCTTATCAGTCCACTCTGTTATTAAGGGCAAAGCATCAATCCCAAACTGGCGGGTCTTATTGGAAGGCACGGCCCGCAGAACAAGCAGCCGTTCACGGTAGCCTTCTTCAAAGCCACCGAGGTTCATCTCCGTAGTATTCGCTCCACGGGAGGGAAGCAAAGGAGCCAGAATCGATCAAAACCGCCAAAGAACCAGGAAGCTTTCCGTGTGTCGAACATCGCAGGTACAGTGCGAGTTGCCGGGTCTGTGTTTCTGGGTGTGGGATGATGCTCTGCTGGAATTGACACTAGATGGGAATGATTTCTCCCATATTCATCCTATTTGTTTTCTCTTTGTTCTACCACTAGTGTTTCCTTGCTGGCTTGAAACTATTTGGGATTAGCGATTATTCCAAAAAAGTTAGAAAAATAATGTTTATTCGAAACAGTGTTAGACTGAGGGATTTCTTAATCCAAATTAGAAAAAAAAGGCTACCTAAACAGAAAATCTCCTTTTCTCTAACATGAAATAAAAAAACCTCATTTCAAATGTAAGATGATGACATTAAACCGAATATCAAGCGATCAACAGTCATGTATTTCAGTAGAGCTGAATGAAAAAGCTGTAGATTTTCAAAGTTTGTGAGTTTAAGTTTAGACCCCAAAAAGTTTGGTCCCAAAAGTTTTGCACAGAAAACCCATTCGTTGCTCAGGATAACCACAGCTATTTTGGGGGGAGCTATGCTTCCTAATATGGAAGAAAACTCTGTCAGGCATTTGAAATAGAAACGTGGTTTAATTACGAGATACCTCAGCATAACAGGCCCTTGGTGACCTTCCCAGCAGGAACTGCAGTGCAGGGCCAGCTCCGCTGAGGGCAGTGGTAAATTCCAGCTCTGTTTCTCTGAGTGCTTCACTGAATGGAAGGAGAGCTTGCAAGAGGTGGAAGGAAAAGGAGGGCACAATATGGTCTTATGCAACTCACCTCCACCTTGTGTTGCTTGGGGTTACCTGCAAGGTTGGGGGAGGACTGACACCCATCAGTCTTGTTGCAGATTCCCTCTGTTTTATTAAGTCATTCCCGTCCTAGGACTAACGACATTTTTCTGCAGCCCTGGTGATGTGTGGCTTCTCTGACTTGCCCGCTTGTATGGATTTCTGTACCTCTCACCCCAAATCCCAGAGTCTTTTAAAATGGTTTTCCCTGGCTTATGTTTCTGAGCTGTGGGTTTTGCAGTTCCCCAAGCATAGATGGTCTGCAAGATTAAGTGTGCCTTTTTATAGTCTATTTGCTATATCAATGCAATTTTTAAAGGATGGACAGTGGACAAAATAATTTCTTACTTCTGCGAGTAGGTTAGAAAAGTCCCTGTAACCATTGTCCTGCTTCCAGCTTGGGGACCCCATGTTGAATTAGTTTCCAACAACGAGAGTTGAAAGAATATTCTCTGGTACTTCGACTTGGGTGTCCAGCTCAGGCTGTACGTCCAAAACTTTAGAACTGCACTGAAAGTCAGGGTCATTCAGACCTGTAATTCAGACCCATGTTTTATCCTTTGGCTTCGCCATGAAGTGTTGTCACCATTGCGACCAGTCTGTAATCTGGATCCAGCTGCACTGGACAGAACAGATTTCACATTGCCGTAGAAAATAGGCAAAGGGTGCTTTTCCCTATCACTCTTTTCGCAGGTTTTATTTTTATATAATAGGCAATAACTAGAGATCTCCTCTTGCCAGTACAAGGCCAGAGGAAGCCCAGGGTCGGCGAGGAGGAAGCTCTTTTCCCAGGCATTCTTTGGCTTTGCACAAAATAGCAAGAAGGGCATTTCATATATATTGAATCCAGCCATTTTATCACTAAAACTGAAAATGTTTCAAAAAATCCCAAACCCCCACATATGCAAGAGTTAAACAATGGCACCTCTCTCCCTGTTGGGGCATTGCTGAAGGCTGTTGGTGCTGCAGCCCAGCCTTACCTACCCCTTTCCCTCTGTGCAGAGAACAGCAGCAGTGACCAGCGACAAGCCTGCAAGAAGCACGAGCTCTACGTCAGCTTCAGGGACCTGGGGTGGCAGGTAAGGGATGTGAGTGAGCAGATTGTGATCTGGAGTGCCTTTGCACATCACTCATCAAGCTGCAATAGTGAGATTAAGCCAACAGCTGGATACTTGTTTATACCTTGGGGGAAAAATTCTATATTGCCTTTAGCATGCGTAAGAAATGCTTCTGCAAAGCAAGGATATACAAATATTTAGTGTAGGACTGGCTAGAAACTCAACACACTTGAGCCCTTTTGAGAAACTGAATTTCCTCTCCCAGTGTGGAACGCACAGACAGCTCTCCATTTTCATCCACCAATTTTTAGACCTGGTTAAAAAGTTTTTCATTTCCGAAAGCTCATACCTGTATTTCAGTGATGGGTGAAGTGATTGTTGTGGACAGCCAGGACACTGCTGAACGGATTAAAAACTAAACCCTGGAGTTCAGCAGTCTGTGGGCACATTTGCAAAGCAGGGTATGTCCCTCCAGAAAAAGCAGCCACTTTAGAGGTGTGTAAGATCGCATTAGAAAGGCGAGTGTACCAGATTTTTATTTTGCTGTTAATGTAATTGCATGCAGACGTATGAATTGTTAGATTTATGTGCTGTTCTGTTTTCTTTTGCATGCACATTATTTCTGTCTTTCTCCACAATCTAATGTCTTCAATTTAATCAAGGACTGGATCATCGCTCCGGAGGGCTATGCTGCTTATTACTGTGAAGGAGAATGTGCTTTCCCGTTGAATTCATACATGAATGCTACAAACCATGCCATTGTACAGACACTGGTAGGTGCACTGTAGCTGCTAGTATGGAATTATTGCTGGTAGGTGCTACTCGGAAATAAGTTTATACACAAAAAGAATCAATGCTAATAGGAGAAGGAAGGTCTGCGTTAGCTCATGAAGATGCCTGCAGCATCTGGCTAAACATGTTCTAGCCAAGTGGCCTGAATTAATAGTTGGCTAGGAATTACCCTGTCTTTGCTGCAGGCGTTGACATGCTTTCTCTAGTTTAAAAGGGCCCTATGATAGACATCTTAATGGTGGCATAGTCCCACTGTATGGGAAGGAAAAAAGCAAGATACAACACCCATTATAAGCATCTCTTGGAAAAACTCTGTAAGGATCCATTGTAAGCTGTGGCCAAAGCGGATTTAGGGGCAGATGGAGGAAGGGGGTCAGTGAATCCCGAAATTACACAGCCCAGCTGCTCTGTGGGTGTATTTGTTTTATGAAATTGTGCAAAGCTGTCCAGATGGGAGCCCTGAGCTGACGTGTCCTCATGACACAGTGCCTGTGTCAGGGGGACCATTGGCTGGGGGCCGCCCAGCCCCAGCTGTGTCACCAAAGCCAGTGCACCAGAGCTCTTGGCACGGGCTGGGAAACAGGCTGGTCCTGAGCATCCTGGCTGTGCAGCAGCCCCAGCTAAGCTGCCAGGAGGCCCTCTCCGACCCACTCGAGTCCAGCACACATCTACAGGGCACAAGAAAGCCCACGCCACCTTTTCATCTACATCCCATGTCCTGCGTGCTTCTAAAAGACAATGTTGAAAAAAGCACTAGGGAAACTAGAAGCATCTACGTTACCAAGGGAAGAAATATCTGCATGTTTTTCTCCTGGTAGATTGCTTTTTCTTTGCTTTTTCTCCCTCGTCTTGGAGGTCCCACAGCAGGGAGCAGAGGGGACCCGGCAGCCTTGGCTCCAGCTGGGTCTCGGTGCTGCAAGCTGCAGGGATGGGGCCCCCACCCAGGGCTGATGGGATTGATGGGATTTCTTACAAAACCTCACCCGCACATCCCGCAGAGTTTATCGTAACTAGTACGCTTCTGCAAAACACTAACTGCTCTGACAAATGGGAATTTTCTAATGAAAACCTGCTTCACTGAAAGATTTCCAACTAGATCTGACTTGGGTGCATGTGTCAGGCTCCGTACATGCAGGGGACATCTCAAGACTTTTGTACACAAAGCCAGGTGTTCCAAACATGTCTGAGTGAATGGGACAGACACAAGGTTGCCTGAGAAAGAAAAATATGAGGGAGGAGAGGGGAAAAGTAAATCTTAACATGCCTCTACTTTTCATTCTCCAGGTTCACTTTATAAACCCGGAGACTGTGCCGAAACCCTGCTGTGCTCCTACACAACTCAATGCCATCTCAGTCCTCTATTTTGATGACAGCTCCAATGTTATCTTAAAAAAATATAGGAACATGGTGGTACGAGCATGTGGCTGTCATTAGATTTGTAGGAAAAAAAAAAAATGAGAGAAGTTATTTGTAAAGAGTGGGTTTGTATGGCTGTGTGGGGGAGGGGAAGAGATTAGCACTCCAGCAATGCGTTTAAAAAAATCCCGAACAGTTTTTAGGACTGGGCTTCTGAAAGTTCAGACAATGGAACAGTTTCTGGATCTAAGTGGCATTTGAACACATTTTGTTTTAGTTTATTACAGACAATGAGCTTGTAAACTGAAACAAGACAGAGAAACCATTTTAAACCAAATCTGCCTACAAAATTGGCTCCTACAATACATACTTTTGCAAATGAGTCTTTCTGAAGATTGCAAACTCACCAGCATTGATTATGAGTTAAAAGATAATAATCTATCGAAGGTGAGAATGTGCTGTGACTAATAAGCATGTGTAGCTCCTGTAACACATTTTGCAATAAAATAAGTGAACAAAATATACCTGGAGTGAACAGGTATTTTGTTAGAGAATTATTACCTCCATCCCTCTGTTTGCTTCAATTTCATAAGCAAAAGCAAAGATTAACTACATGCAACTTCCAGTTTTAAACTACATTAGGAAAAGCTGTATCTGGATTGACACAAGTTCAAAGGACAGTTCAGGCTAAGAAAAAAAAAAATAAAATTTCTAATTGGTAAGCAAACAACTGAGGACAATAATTCCAAAAAGCAAGACCTTTTCTGGGTACTTTTTTTCTGTCAATAGAGAAGGAAATTTCCTCTAGGAAACAGAGAATTTGGATTTGTTTTGAATTTGAAATTGGAAATTGGCAAAATACTAAGAAACAGGGGTTAAACCTAATGTTTAGCTGGATATATAATAAGCAGTTATGCGAGTTGTGAAAGACAGTTAAAGATTCTGCTCCTGTTTGGAAAATGTCGATTAACTTCACTGACAGAACAAGTTCCAACATTTTTGCAATAACGTGGAGCTCAAGTGCAGAAGGTGCCGTAAGCTGGGACCTACACCCAGCATCACACAGACTCAGACAGAAACGAAGTAGGAAACCTTACTTCCCAGGGTCAGTATTTATGATAAAACCCTTGGTCTGTTATTGGCTTCACCTTTAAAAAAAAAATTAAAAATAAAGAAAATAAATCCCTTTCAAGAGCCACACCAACAAGCTGGAAGCAGAAGCAAGAAAACATCCCCTCAGGGCTTTTCTTTTTCTTTCTTTTAAAGTCACAGGTTACACAAACATCACACTTACGTAATTAAAACCCAATTAAAGTTGTTGTGAATAGGAATACAAAGTAGCAGTAACCAATCTGAACCAGATTCAAACCTTTGGCATACGTTGCGATTACAAAAGCAGGAGTGGCATAAATTTCACCAGACAGATAAAAAAGAAAATTCTGTCCAACAAAACACCAGGCCCTCAGCACACCCAGCTCTAAATCTCCAAAGTTCAAAAACCTAAAGCTCCAACACATGGGGACAGAACGTAATAAATCCCTGGAGATGGTTCTCTCTGCGCAGTGAGTGGACAGGGCAACGCAGCCACAGTGGGAACTTGGCTCCGTGTCTTGCTTTAGAGGAGAGTTAGAGAAAGAAGATAAGTGACTGGAACTGCCCAGTTTGAGAAATCAGTCACGGCTCTTCTTCCTTTAAATCCCAGATCAAATCCACACCAGATACCTCGCTTTAAAAAGAATAAGCAAAGGAAGAAAAAAAATCATCTATGAAATAAGTTGGGAACTTGTTTCTGATGGTCTAATTCTAATCTCATTGAAGTCAACTAGTGTTTTCCTAGCAGTTTTCTCAGTAGCAGGATTAGGCTCATGGGAAGGTGCAGGTCTCTTTGTGACACTGGTGTGTTTTGGACTGGGACCTCAATGAGCAGTTGCCACATTGCCAGGTGTGCCCAACCCAGGTCACTCAAACATCTGCAGGACCAGACTGGCTGTGGCACACACGCTCTGCAAGCACGACTCCAGCAAACTTCCTAACTACCCCAAGGTGGGACTGACCACGTAGTTACAGACCAGGACAACAGCTCAAGCCAAGAGAACATCTACCCCTGGAGCCTGCAGACAAGACCATCTACAATAAAAAGCAAAGTCAAAACTGCCTTCAGTGCATCTCTTAGCATGAAGTACTGAAATCACACAGACTGCAATTGTCTTTTGACGCTGTATACACGTACGCACCAGTGCTTCTGTAAACCTCCTAAAGGAAGTTAAGGTGCTGCCTAGAAAATTAAAAGCTAATCATGCCTAAACTTCCACTATTTAGTAGTCAAGGATTAGTTTTTCTTGCGGGTGTTTCAGTGTTGGTGGTCACTGCATTGGTGTATTGCATTTTTAACTTGGACCACGGTATCTTGCTGTATAGGATTCATATTTTAAATATTATGTGGGGTTTGTTTCTGTTTTGTTTTTGTTGTTTTGGGGGTTTTTTTTAAACATAACAGGATTTCTGTTGCTAGGCTCAACATCAGCTTCACTGTTTGTACATTTTTATGTAAATAGTTGTCACAAGCGGAAGAAGAATTATTTATTTCCATCTCTGAATTCATTTTCAAACACATCCAGGAAAAATGAATCTCAGTTCCTAAACACATTTATTTCCTTATTTAAGAAGATATTTATTAACAGTTGGCAAAAATGCATACACATTTCTGGTTCTTTTCATAGTGCAGTTGTCAGAAGCCTTTTGTACAAACTACTAAAATAAATAATTGCAACTCTACAAAAGATATCCCAACAACCTGGTGTATCTGTGTGGTTATTCTCTCTGTATTCAAACCTTTTTGGCTGGGCAATGTTTCATCTTGAGCCTCTGTTTTCATGTGGATCTTCTTGTACTGGCAAAATCGGCACTTGTAGCTATTTGGTGTGACTCCTTCAGTCCAAATACAACAGAAAGGGAAGAATGCAAGAAAAAAAAGGAATATGTTTTGCAGACTGCACTGCAAAGATCCATGATTGAATTATAGCGCAGCTGTCAGCAGCTGTTTCAAAGAAGCAGGGGGTAAATTAGTTCTGTTTACTGCTAACATAGTTCAGAGATTTAGTCATCCCAATAAAATTATAGAGGCACAAGAAAGGAAAAAAGAAACTCCAAAGGAACATCAGCCAAGAAGCTGACATTTTCTAATTTAGATTGTTTTAGCATATTTCAGAGATGCTGCTGGCATGAGGTTTCCTACTGTGGATACCACACTGCATTGCTATGGAGGCAGCTGAAAAAAATAATGGTCTAAATCCCTGTATTAACTAAACTTTATATCTTCAGGACATCACAGCAGGTTTTGGGTTCTTGTTTACTTTGAACTGTGAGCAGAGTTGTACCAGTTTACGTAGATGTATTTGCTGATCCAGAGGCTGAAATCGTCAGTATTTTGGAGTTAGCTGCCATCTTTTACAAATTCATAAGTAAATTTGCTTCGTGCAGTGATCTGAAGTCCAGCGAGGCATCAGAATTTAATTGAGCTAAACTCAGGTTTTGTATGTTTAGACTAATTCTAGGAGGACCTTCTGGTATTTCTCTGGATGGTCCTAATTCTCTGCATTTATAGTGTAAGCCAGTAGTGGTTCCACCAAGGGAAAAAAAAAATCAATGCCAAAAAAAAGTCAACACCAAAACCATAACAAAATGCCCACCAGAAAAATCATCTGCTTTACAATGCCAGTCTTGGAGTCAACAGAAGCTTCACCACTGACTTCAACACTTCCTGCCTTATATCGTGAAACATTGGTTGGTTGCCAGTTCTGCCACAAACACACAAAACTTGCTGGATATTCTTCATAGCAGCTTTCCCAGCCTGAGAGCCAAAAGCCTGTTCCTGAGTCGGCTGCAGCCTCCTCTCGGTCCACAGCGCTACTGTGGCTTTGTGTCCTCATCTACTGTTCTGGAAGAGGAATTCTTGACATGAGTACGTATGCTGCCATAAACTGGCAGGGCTGTAAAAATCTAGTGAACCAGCTTCAAAACTGCTAGATTTATCTGAGTAATGACATTTTAAAGCACATTTAAAACATTTTATAGATCAGTTATTTTAACTTCCTTTTAGGCCAAACTTTGAGGATGTTATGTTTGCTTAATTGAGCTGGTTTAGATCTGTTCCAGTACTGACAATAGGATTCTTCTGTCCCTATGAAGGAAACTGCCTCCATTGCTGCCAATGTTCATATAATAAAAGATAATGATTTAAGTAAGCCTTGGTGTTATTTTAAAATTTCGGGTTTTTATGGAAGTCTTAGCTGTAAAGCCTAAAACCAGAGAGAGAGAGAGCGGAGCTTGCACAAGCACAGCTCAATAGCATTGCCAAGAACCATGGGATTTCCTCTGCTGCTCTGGTCAATCCTTTCAGCTCTGCCTGCAATGGGAACAGACACTTTCAGGATAAATAAAACCAAAGAGGCACATCTTTCAAGTTCACAATTTTCATCCTCTATGTTTCCATCCAAATACCCAGCTTGCTGACTTGCAGAGCTGACTCTTATTCTCTATATTCAGCTGTTCCTTTGGAAATAAATTTTGCCCAATTAAGCTAAAAGGAGACTGTTTGAAGTTTTTATTTATCAGGTAATGATTGACAAGACCTTGAGGCAAAAAGTAGGAGCACTTTATACTACAGTCATTCATTACCCAAGTACAAAGGCAACACCAATGGGTTATTATGGCCACTTTGATTTACTCTGTTTTAAAAAAAAATATCTATTCCCTTTTTCTGCTTAATGCAGTAGAATTTGTATTCCTAAACCAGCAGCTAAGAAACACATTTAATGCACTGATTTGTTTCCTAATGTGCGTGCTGGTTTCCTAGGGGCTATTTGCTGCTCAGGCAGTAGTAGACTATTTAATTGTAAGGTTGAGAGTTATTTTGATACTGTGAGTTTTGCCACTTTGGGAAAAATCTGCTGTTTTCTCCAATTAATAGAATCCTGATGTTTGAATTAATTTCATAAATAAAGACAGCACAGTCTTTAGACAGCCTGAGTTTGATTTTATGTTTGAAAGGAAAGCTGGACAAGTCATAGTCAGATTCATCAGCTTCACATTTTTTTTTCTATCAGGGAAAAGTACAGGGGCAAAACTAGGGGAGAAAAACGGACTACGGCCTCAGCCTGAAAAACCTTTAGAAAGGTAACTTCATGCTTGACTAATTTTTGGTGGCATGGTTAAGCATTTAACCATTTGGAGGATAAGGCTTTATATGGGGCTGCTTGAATTAACCGCACCCTCAGAGAATTGGCTTGCTTGTCTGCAATAAAACCCAATCCCAGGCCAGTCAGCAGTAATTTGGGGAATGGAGCATTTGTGTCTGGAATTAGGTGGAGGCGAGTGGCTGTATTCACTGCAACGTCCATGGGCTTGCTATAATAAAAAACACGCACTTAGCCTTTCTGAACGGGGAGCTGAAGTGACTCCAGAGTTAGCAGCTCTTTGCTGCTGATAACTTTGGGCTAATGGACCTATTTTAAGAAGCTCTTAAGAAAAAGGGGGGGGATGCCAGGATGTCAGCAGATCTGTTGTGCTTTTGCATGTCAGCACCTGTGGCTTACGCCCAGGATTTGAGGTTTATGCTCACTTTCTAAAGCAGCACATACAGGCTTGAGACGTCACCGTCGTCGTGGTGTACAAAAAGTCCCACAGAGACATTAGAAGTCTTTCAGCTTGGCTCCTCACCTTCCTCTCTACTACATGATCTCTCTGCTAAGGTCTAATGTGGGCAGTGGCCCTGGTAGTGGCCAGACACTACTGGTGACACCAGGAAGGTGACCTTTAGCTTGGCTAATGAAGGCAAACCATTCCAGGCTGCTGGATTTATTCCCGTGTTATTTGTCGCTGCTGTGTCAGGTGCTTCGTATAAAATATTTGGAAGCAGAGACATGCAGTGTCTGGATTTGGTTACGAAGGGTCAGAGCTCAAAGATATCATTTCTCAGGTCCCAACAATTTAAGCCATTTTGTTCAGTGTTTATAACGAGCTGAAGACAAGAGCAGAGGGGTCGATGGCTCTACATCTGTCTGCTTTGGGTAGAGGTGTGAGTCAGCTGCTTCAAAAAAACCCCTATTCGGGCAGTTGTTTAATAAAAAGAAATTCCTCATTGTAGCTTCTGTCTTTGACTACATACTAAGGAGACAAGAAATGAGCACAAACCAACATAAACAGCTGACCCAAAATTGTCATATGAAGAGTTTTCCTTCCAATTTGCTTACTCATTTCTCACAGCGACCTACTGCCACTATTGACTAACATTTGGTCCTGAAGCTAGGTTGGTGCAAAAATAATTGCCATTCTTAACCATGAAATTTAAAGCAATATATCACAGCTTAGAATAAGATTTATTTCTCAAAATAAGAACTGTTTGAATCTATGCATTTTTTTTGCTGAGAAGAAACAAATCTATTTATCTGAGTAGCATAGAATTCTGGAGTCCTGGCACTAGGGAATTCTCCTAAAGTTTTTTGAGCTGCTGCTTGTTTATGGAAGTTGTTGAGATGCTTGAAAATGTCATAATCAGCAAGAGAAAGGTCTGGTGACTAAGCTGGGTAAAGTTTCATAGTCTGGTTGGTGCAGCTTCTGCAGAGTCATTTGTGAGATGTGATCAGGCATTGTTATGGAGAAGAATTTTCCTTTTCAATTGACCAATGTTGGATGTCACGTGGCAGTTCTTGGTGCATCCAGCCACTGAGTGGAACGCTGTTGTTTGTCATATAGAATATAGAATTGTGACATTTTGTTCCATGTCACAATACGATCAAGAAATGGATTGTTTTTGTTGTGCAAAAGAAGTGCAGAGCAGATTTCGTAGTTTTGGTTCAGCTTGTGCAGCGCTCATTTGTCGAGATTTTTGATTTTCCAATTTGGTGCAAATGTTGAACAATTGTTGAATGGTCAATGTTCAGTTCTTCTGCAGCCTTTTGACTTGTTTTGTGTTGGACCATTCTAGTACTGGTCCACAATTTGTTGTCGTCTATTGCAGAATGATGTCTGCAACTCTCCTCATCTTCAAGGCTCTTGTTTCCATTACAAAATTTTTAGTACCAATACCAAGCTGGACGTTCATTGAAAATCCCCTGGCCAAATGTTTGGTTGCTATTTCTAGCAGTTTCTGCTGCTTCACATCTGCTTTTGAACTCATACAACGAAATTGCTCAGATTTGCTTTTTTCCCCTTATCTTTAGTTTGACAGCATAATATAAAAAAGAACGAACAGTAAAAAAACTCATTGGCATAAATAAGTAGAGCAAATGTCATACTTCAAAATAGTATACTATGTGAATGCAGTTAAATAAAATGTAATCAAAAATAATCATCACAATCTACAATGACAAAAACTGCAATTATTTTTGCACCAACCTAACAGAATCAAGGACTTAAACTCCACTGAACTGAGTTGTTCTTCCTTAAAAGGGAATGATCTGGCTGGACTGCATTTTTAGGACTTGGTTAAATACTTCAAGGATGGATTTCATGAAACCTCATGGATAAATCTCAGGGTGGGCAGTAAGTAGAGGTGGGGCCAGGCATTTGCGAGAGGAAAGCATGCAACTACTTTCTTTGCAACTATGCAACCATACGTTGAAATCCATCTTGAAGGGCTCCCCTGGAAACCCAGCCAGTGGTTTTGATGAGAAGAAACATCACACTTGCAGAGATTGGGCCACCATTGACTCGATCTATTGATTAAAGTTGCTCCTTTTTCCTAACAGGAAGGTAAACTCTTCTTTTGCCCTTTTTTTTGAAATTAGAGAAATGCACAAGTGATTCCAAGTTCAGCCCATCAGTTGTTTCAGTTTCACACGACTACTGAGAAACCAACTGTAAAAGCTGGTGCAGGTTATACACACATACCATGCATAGAACATGAACTATAAATACTGGCAGGGAGTCCGGTTTAAGAAGCTGCAGTTAACATTGTGTCAGAACAGCCCTTAGAACCCCCATTTCCAGAGATTTATATTGCATGGGGTGGGGAGAGAATAAATCCAATTTTGCTGGAACATTGCCTGCAACTTCTCAGCTATAAAGCCTTTATTTATGGCTGTTACACAGCATGAAGGATTCAATTTGTCCTTTGTTATGAATTTTAGTGGATCATGTAACTATTTATTTCCAGATTTTTAAAAAACTTAGTATTTTTGTTTTGCAGGAAAAAACAAAGCTCTTCATAGCCTATACCAGTGGGAATGGGCTTAGACCACACTTGTCGGAGATAGCACAATGTGGTCCAGAAGTCCTGCAATTTTTTCCACTGGGTCCACAGAAGAGGATGAGACAAGGTTGTAAAGGATTTTCGTGAGGTTAGCATGCTTGAGCATGAGGTCTAGGCTCTAGGTTGAGGTACCCCCACTCCAACATCCACCATCTCAGTCAGTCATGATCTTGCAGCCCCTTCAGTCTTTAGTCAGAAACAGCAGCCAGCTCCCTTTTAGAGCTGCTGGAGGGACTTTTGTCCAAAAGCAATAGCCTCAGCTTTGCAAGAGTAGGTGGAAAAGCATAACCAATTCCAGGCACAAAATGGGTCTCCCCAACTTTGTGAGATTTCCTGCTCCTAGTAGCAGCTGACAACAAGATGCTCAATAAAAAAGTATCACAAGCAGAAAGAGACCTGTATCTTCAGTGACGCATTGTGCTTTGCAGCCTGACTCCTCTGCAGTGGCAATGTGGACATCTTCATTAATCAGCACTTGCAGAGCACTCTCTCTTCAAAGAATGTTTATTTAGTACTAGTTTAAAAAGGAAGAAGACTGTATTTTGCATTCATTTATTTCATGTTTCTCATCTGGCTCAGGAACAAGCCTTAGGAACCTTGTTGTTTGAGCAAGAGGTAACAGCTAAGACATGCAGGCTCTTCCCTGGGAGATGTGGGAGACTCAGGGCAAATTAAGCCTGTAAATCAATTATTATGTTCTCCAGATGGGAGTGACAGTCTTTGAGGAAGCAAATCTGGTTTTCTGCTGCAGCACCTCTCAGAAGATGAAAAGAGAGACATTTCCACCAACACTGCAGGACACTGGAGTTGCTTTTGCTTCGTTTCCAGACCATGTGCCAGACATACTCAGATGTCTCCCTCGGATGTGTCCTCCTCCCCTTTATGAAAAGGAGCAGAAGATCAGGGAAGTGTTAAGGCCGTGATTCACCTAGATCCTCTGGAAAGAGCCACATCAGATGGAGAGCTGGAACAGCTCATGAGAATTGTGACTATCCAGGTCAGTCCCTGGCTGATCAAACACAGGATTGATACCCATTTTGTAAGAACGGGACACAGATATTCTGCAGCTCCTTACCACACCACAAGCAAGATACCACATCCCTCTTCTGTAGATACGCTGAGACAAATTAAAAACCTTCAGTGCAAACTACCGAAGAACTGTATGAGCTACAGGATTTCAAGAAAAGACTTTAGGATGCTGATGTCCCTACAGCAGGAGCACTCGCTAGCCAAAGGCACAAGCCTGCATCTGGCAGCGGAGCAGCCCCCCTTTATTATGAGTGGAACTGTTTTTTCCAGTAGTGCTCTGAGGCTGAATGTAATACTTCCCATTTCTTGTTAACAAGGTGAGCATTAATGAGCTTTGCTGTTCCCACTGGTTCTTGATGGCAGCAGGATATAGTTCTCCCATCAGTGGGGAAAGCAGTAAACTTGACTACAGACTACCAAGCATCTAAGGCCCTTTACAAAACTGATGGCATCAAGGATCACACTATTAACAAATGTGACTTGCAATACTGTTTAGAAGAGAAGGAATTTCAGATGACATGGAGGTCACTGGACACAAGCAAAGAAGGAGATATCCATGACAGATTGATGGGGAGCCACTGGTTGTACTGATTGGTTGCAGAGAAGAGAACCAAACATTGGTGCGGCAGGCACAGATGGTTCTTTCAGTGCTCGCAAATGAGCTAGCTCAACCCTCCTGATATTTGTTTTCCACTATTAATTTCAAGCCATCATCCCAAACTGCCTGTTTTATTTTCCGCTTCTTAGTCTGCTTTGGCAAGCCCTTACCACTGTTGTGCTTTGGACACCCTTCCAGCCATGTGTGTTTACATATTTCTAATACATATGTGTGTACATACAGTTAAAAAAAAACCAAGGTAATGACTCTTTTCCTGAGAACTGGGGAGTCAAACCCCCGTCTAGGTTTGGAAAAGAGCTTCAAAATCTAGCTTTAAGCAAAGCCTAGAAAGTAGCAGGGTTGGGGGTGGTTGGGGAGGAGGGGAACTAATAAGCGCACTGTCCCTTTTGACAGACAAAACAACAGAGTTCTGCAGATCAAATTGAGTATTTCTGCTGTTTGGGCTAACTTCAAGTTACACACTTATGGAGAAACATGGAATGTACCCAACATCTCTCTCGTTAGGTCTCCAAAACCTCTTCCACATCACTTCCTTGCACACATGTACAAGTACTATAAAGATAAGCAATTTTACCCTCACTGGTCCTGCTGCCACCTGGGCTTTGTTGCATCTGTTAAGGCTTCCTGTTTCTGGAGCCAGGTGACAAGAATATTTCATTTGATTTATCTTGAGCTTTCAGGTCTCTGGAAAGTGGCAGAGACAACCCTATACACAGGGGTATAACCACAAAGAAAACTCTTTATACCCGAATCTCTGTTTACATACACATTCCCAATTCAGCTAGATTTCAATGACGTTTTAGTATTTTACAAGAAACATACAACTTCCTAAATATACTATGGGCACAAACATATCATGGACAAGATGTGCTATGTGTTCAAGAGGTCTTTCCTGCAATCTTCAATGTGCTACATGGTCACAGAATATCAGAGACATTTGCACTTGCCGCTCCTACTGCTTAAGATGTCAAAAAAGGGATTTTGATTTATTTTGTATTGTCTGAATGACAGTAGTGACCTCAAGGGCTCAGTCTAGGCATGGCAAACTTTGGCACTTCTGTTCCCTGTCTCTAAAGGGAGAGTAAGAATAAGCAACTTGCCAAAGGTCTCACACACCCAAAGAAGAGTTTTCTGGGTCAGGGACTGAGTAGGCTTTCACACTATAGCACACGTTAAATGAAATATTTAATCAACTTCTGCCCCTCCCACCCTCCTCTATACATTAAAATCTTCTGGGAAAAAAAAATAGTTACGCAATCAGTACACAAAAATATTGAGCTACAGCTCTTCCCTCTTCAGTCAAATTCAGGAGAGACCTTTTCTGTACAGCGACAACTGATAAACACTGTGCCCTGTACTTTAGTCCTTCATTGATGGTGTGTACCTTAATTGCTGCTTCCCGTTTGCTTTGGCCTCGTCTCAAAGCAAGCAGCACGTAATTGCACGGTGAGGGAGATGTCTGCCTCTGATCTGTCTGACCAGTTTCTCCCAGCAGTAATTTAGGAGTGTCCTTGTTGGTAGTAGACTTAACCAGCAAATGAGAACAGCTGTAGGATTCAGCCATCTTCCCCAAATGGAAGGATCTTCCCGTTTAATAGGATGTTGTCACATTTGGCCACCAAAACTGTTATTTTGCTGTGAGTTGTTGGCAAAAACGAAACTCAACTGGTGCCTGAAGTTGTGCTCATCCTTGGGAGCAGACATGAGCAACGTAGTGCTTGGTCAGGTATCCCCAGCATGTCCACCCCACACACACACGTCAGTGCCAACGCCATACCTTTCTCACTGTGTCCTGGCCTCTTTCACGCATACGCAGTCTGCTTAGCTCAGGGGAAAAGTCCAACATATTCAAAATCATTCAACAATTTAAGGAGGTGAAATTGCTGGAGCAACCCAGACCCCCAAAGCTGCCTGGCAATACAGCCAGTGCCAACAGCGGCTCCCCACTCTGCCCCATCCATTTTCTTCCCCCATTTACGCGGCTGCATTAACGTGAGGACCAACATTATAAAGTTCGTGGTGATGAGACTGGAATTTCTCAGTCGAGTTTATTTTAACACACCTAGAATACTGGATATCCACCAAGCTATATATAGACATAGCTATATTACAGGAAAAAAAAAGAGCCCTATACTTCTGAAAGGCACAATTCCATGAAGACAGATTATCTGAATTACTGTCATTATCCAAATTGCTAGCTAAAGAAGAAACTTCCAAGCCCCGTGCATTGCTTTAGCAGTTTGACTATAGGAACCACTGTAATTACAAAGTATTTTAAATCATGCCAGTAAAAACAAGATCTGGAAATGGAAAATACTGTCCTAGTTATTGCATCTGGAAATTAATGGTTGGTATGGAAGTGCACGGAATTGGTTACTCATGCGGAGCAGTGGGCACAGTGAAGTCATGTCCACCACTGCTACTGACTACCTACAGGCAAAGGTTATTTCCACAGTCTTACCCACATTTCTGGCAGCCTCCAAATCCAAGTCCAGCCTCCTGGGCTGGCATCACCATTAGGACAATCTTGGCTCACAACTTCTCTAAGTACCAAGAAAGCTGCAATGCACAAAGGCCCAGGGGCAACACAAGAAATATCAGCACACCAGCCCTACTCCGAGCAATACATAGGTGCTATTCACTCTGTTAGATGGCTCGCCCAGAGATTTAGTGGATTCCTGGTAAGAGCCAGTGCTTGGACTCATGGATGCTTGGACTCACGGTAGCCCACACTCAGAGATCATCTGTACAAAATATTTTTCATCGCCTCCAAAGCTTTGAGGGGAAGGCAAAGCTATTTTCCTTCTGATACCACATACAATCAACAAGGTTTCGTGATCCCTACAGGAAGCCCAAAATTAACACTGCCAGAAAACACTCATTTGGAGTGAATGCTGTCATTCTCTCACAAGACCAAAGCAACATTTAAGTCAAGTCATGCACAAAGAGGTATTTTAGTGAGGCTATTTGGAATAACAAGTTTTACGAACTTCCTATGAAAAACTTCAAGTGAAAAGTTTGTAATCAAGTAATTTGCATTAAAAAGGAAAAAAAAAAAAAAAAAGAAGCCTTTACAGCAGCTTTCACATTCAGCACATGTGCCCCAAGCTTAACAGGCAAGAAGAGCTTTTCTCCCCAGCCTCCATAAGAGGAAACAGTTGTGGGTATACAGCAGAGAGACACAAAGCAGAAGTTTGCCATTTACATCACACCTAGTGTGTTGCAGCCCTGCTATACAAGCAGACAGTTTCCTACTCTGACCTCACTACACCAGTTGCAGGTGCACACACCAACAGGACTCTCCGTCCTTTATGGGCTGCGCCCCTCCGTTGCCCAGTGTCCTGAGGACTAATCTCCAAACATGATCAGCCTGGAGAGTGGTTATCCTTATCTATTGCAGAGCAGCTGTTGCAGACTTCTGTCTACAAGATCAAAGGAAAGCTTATTCCTATAAGCCAGCATTACTCAGAAAGCTGGAATCAGCTTGCTCTGGGATAAAGCTCACCAGAACCCGCCCAGAACTGAGGTGCAGACGAGCAGTATCACTCCAGCCAGAACTGGAGGCTGAGCTCTGCTGTCCTGAGCACAAGGGCAAATCAGATTTCCAAGTCAGAATACCACTTCCTACTCTTGTTTCTGCACCCCTTGCTCCAAGCAATGCTTTTGGTCACCTACATGGATAAAGCAACACCCGCTCTTCCTTAGAGGACAAGCAGCATTCACACAGTATTTTAAGCTGCTGTCTGTTCAGCCATCAATTCCAACACTTCTACTTCCAGACTCAACCAAGGTGGCTGAAGACTAACAGACAAAGGTAGAAGAGACTGTTCATCTGTTGTGTCAGCTCAACTTCTCAGAATCTGGTTCAAAGTCCTGTAGGTCAATCCTTTCTTGGAACTTCTGATTTTCACCTCATTTGTTGATAACTTATCCATCAGGTTTTCTCAATCACAAGGCATTATTTGCTCTCCCCAGGTGATAAAACTTATGTGTGGAGGAGCCTGTGAGACTGCAGACACAGGCTCCAGCCCCAAAAAGCTCACTAATGAAGCAATCATCCCTTTACTAAGTGCATGCAGGTGTTCACCTTCACCTAATTTTATTGTATCATTACACAGTCTTTCACAGACCCCTCTGCCAGCCAGAAGAAGCCACCCATGTGCCTGGCCCTGCTGTGGAGGGACTTTCTGCCCCATTACTGTGGGGACTGGGAGGTACCTGCCTCTATCCTGCCTTTCTCTACCTGGGGGGTCTTGCAGCCAGGCCTGTCCAGTCACCTCCAACAAGGAGAGGCAGGAGGGCCAGTCATGCCTCTGAGTAGGGTTTTGTGCTGTTTTCACATGGCCTGTTGGGCAGCTGGGGTGTTCCCTGGAAAGCCTGGTGTAAAAAATCATAGGTTTTTCACATTCTGATCTGTAACAAGGATTATTCCCAAGATAGTCCTCTTCCAAGCTTGTCTAGAAGGTTGGGGGCCCCACATCTGCAAAGGGGTTGGGAGCCCTGCCTGTGTGTGAGTGGGTGTGTATGGTCTCAGATGCCCAAGGCTGCGCACAAGGAGTTTTAGTAGAGGCATAGAAACCTTTCCCCCCTCACACATTATTTGAAAAAGCATTTGCAGGCTGTGCTATCTTTTCTCTAGTCCCGTATCAGCCTCCCAAGGACTTCCGCGTCTTCCTCTAGAGCCACAGCTTGTACGATAGCTTCACTTTAATGTGGTCTTTGTTATTTTTGCATCTGGGTTCCACATTTAGGAATTCAGCACTTTGCGATGCAGTGGGGATAGGGTGACAGTGGGCTGAACTGCTTAACTGGTTATTTACCAATTTCTCTCTTTTCTGCCTATAGACTTTCCTCCAGTTTCTGTCAATGGGCAGTTCTTCCTACACACTTACAAGGCTGTGTTTTAACAGTGAATTTGTGAGTCTAAGGATTGTGTTAACTCACACAACGCCTTCACACGGCCCTTACTGTATCTTAAATGATTAACACAACAGAGTATTTCAGAGCCTACTACAGAAAAAGTTCCTAAATTGGACTTCAATAATTGCTACACTCTCATCTGTACTTTAAACAAGGCATAACTCAGTAGGATATGGAAGGAGTTGTATCAGCAGTTTCAATCTCTATTTCTCATCATCAACTGTATAACTTGGGGCAGGAGGCATCGCCCAGCACTGCCTCACTTTCCCTGTCTGTAAAATTTTTATTTTGCAGATGTGGCAGGATTTTGACTGGAACTGATGCAATGAGACGGGCTGTAAAGCATGCAAAGCCCTGGTGCCGCATGCATGAAGGCACAGCTTATGTCAAGGAGCCTGGTAAGGAGTATTTGTACCCAGACAGCAGATAGGTATGAGGGCAAGCACTGAGTGGCTGTAGGGCCAGCGCAGCCCAGCTGTCCCAGACCAGTAACTGGACTGCCTGGGAGGAGCCAGTTCTAAAGCAACAGCAACTGGGAAAACACATAGCAAATCAAAAATTGGAAAATGTTTGGCCACCGTCCACCTGTCCTCACATAGTTAACGAAATTGCTCCATCTCTGCTACTTTGTTGAATTGAAAATTTACCCTCTCCAAATATATGTGTTGTCTGACATCTCATAGTTTGACATCGAGGCAGATGTGCCAGCAAGGGAGAATGAACAGAGTGAGCTGATTTGATAGTTACTGAGAAATAATTAAGAAGTTTGGTTGAGTAAGATTCAGAAAACCAAAAATACAGAAATGGCTGGGTGACTGTCTTAATTGAATCATATTTTATATTTTCAGTTTTATCAATATTGTTCTTTTTCTTCACTGAAAAGCACCTCTGAAATTAAAAAAATGAAAAAAGGCGCTGTATAAATAAACTACAAATGTCAGACCTGGGGAAGAATTATTTTAGGTTTAAACTTTTGTCAAAATTTGAAGGAAAGCTGTGTGAAGAATTTTTAAAAACATAATCATTTTTATCAGAATTTTATGTTAAAAGGTCATTGCCATTTTTCAGTCTGTTCTCTATAAAAAGCAAATTTGAAATTCCCTGGACCTGCTGTTTTCAGATCAGGTTTAAGAATAGGCATGAGCCAGTTGCTACAAGCCATGGCTAGGTGGCTGCTTGCAGGAGCGAGCACAGAGAGGTGGCAGGAGCTGGTTCGGTTGATGGGAAAGGCTAAAAGGGCAGCTATTTTGCTGACTGTAGGATGGAAGAAGATTTTGACTCACTCCTTAACTGTTTAAGGGATTAATTAACTCACAGAAAATAGTGGGTCTGCTTGGGTCAGTGACTTAGGAAACAGGAGTATCCCTGTTGGCTGTGGGCATCGGGGCTGGTCGCAAGCACAACTCTAATGGATTGAGCTGGAGTGCCTGAAGCAGCACCCAGAAAGGGCAGAGTGTTCACAAAATTAAGAACAAAGAAGGCTAAAGAGACTGTCAAGTGGTACTGGGGGGATCTGAGGATCCAGTGGGACTTCTCTGGCACTCCTTTTTTTTTTGTTTGCAAGACAGCGATCTGGGACAGCCCTAAATCATCCGCGTGATTTGATACTGCCTCATACATGTTCCTCAGCTCATGTTTCTCAAAGAAAGTTGATATTACTTTGAAAGCTTGTCTTGTTTTCTCTAATTCAATCCGGAAAACATTCATATTAATGCCAACAGATACCGCCCACAAGCAAATCAGAAAAATTAAAGGACATCGCAAAAGTGACTGTTTGCAGTGGTCAGATTAGCTGCAGACGGAAGCAATTCAAGATGCATTAAAACTAACGGGCTGTAATTGTCCAGAGGCATTGTCTCACAGCGCAACACTTCTCTTTGGCTCTTCAGAGAGTTCTCTTGGAATTTTTTCAGTCGCTTTTGTGCTTGAAATATATGCTATATTTCAGATCTTTCCTTTCCATGTCACAAGAGAATGAACTAAAAGTTCATCAACAGCCTATGGCAACATCTCAGCGGAGAAAGTTGAAGTCATTTCTTAATGCCATCTCTTATTAGCTATCATTATTGTGTAAATGTTGCGAATACAAGAGTGCAGGAGGTCTGCTGTTAATCATTATGAACCTTGGTTTCTCCCAGCCTAGCAGTTAAGCCTTCAGAATCATTTCATTTCTGTAAAATATACAGAAATCTGGCTTCTCACAGACCCTTGGGTGTTCTAGTGAATAATACCGTGAACTTAGTTCTCAACCAGCTTTCTTTAGTTAGTTAGTTAGTTAGTTAGATCTTCTATTTAAAGATAAGTTCCATCCCACCCTTCTGCAATCTGGTTATGATTACTGGTTACTGCCACCCGCAGACTGATAAACTTATAACAGCTGCATTGCAGGAAATCACCTCCAATTCAACCCTGATGTTGTATGGATGTCTTTAGTTAGCTTAAATAGGCTTTTAACATGCATTTTTTTGTGTGCAAAACACCTATCATTAATTTTGACTCGAGAGATCAAACAGTTAACAATGTGTTGATCCTAGCTTACTTTCAAGTGATGTATTGTATCATTTCTGAGAGTTATGAGGGGTTGATATTTTCTTTTACTAATGCATCAAAGTCGATAAGTGAATGGGGCAAACCCGCGTCCTGGGAAAGGAAGCTATTAACAGCTCCGCTCGGAAGGTTCTGAGGGCCACATTGCGTCATAGCCCTTGAGTTTATTGAATGTTAACTCTTTTTTTTTTCCTTAACCAAAGGAAATGAGTTTCTATAATCCTCTGCTTTGAGCTGCATCCTCAGTGGGGTAATGAAAAATGACCTATGCCATTTGATAGCGCACTACTTTGCACACAATAGATCTTCACAAAAGGAAGCACAATGCGACTCTGGCTTTTTCTTTTTCTTCTTGTTGAAACGCACAATGAATTTATTTATTGCTGATCTGTAAGGCACTAGGAACAGAACAGGCACAGCAGGGGAATCGCCCGAGTTTAACTTGGCATGGTAAGAAAGCAGTCCCAGAGAAAATGACCAATGTTCAGACCTGGGAGAGCAGAACATTTTTATAAGGAGGATCTTGAAACGGTGGGTTCAGGCACATGCAGAGAGCAAGGCAAATTGGTTCCAAGAACAAGGCATCTGCTTCCTTGAAAACTTTTTTTTTGGCAGAATTTGTATGCGAGTTGGGCATGTTGAGTGATTTATGGGGCCATTAAACATACACTAAATCAATCTCTATTAGGAAAAAAAAAGCACCATGTACTTGAAAAAGGCCCTCGAGCTAGATTTCTGAACCCAAGGTCTGATGTTGCAAGGCAAAATGGTCATTGGTAATTTGGAGATGTAACATGAACTCAGTCAGTCAATTTGGATATGATAGTTTTTAATGTTCCATGAATCTAGCAAAATGTGTATCCAATTAACTACTACTAAAGGACCTTATTTATAAAATAATACTTTTGCGGTCAGGTTGCACATTTTCCATTCATTTCGGTACACAGTTCAGGTTGCAGATTGTGTGTGTATGATTAATAAAGACAAACATGCGTTTTGTGCTGGCTGCTATTGGCACTGTAGTGTGGGGCTGGGCAGCAGGACTGCAAAAAGCAATTTTGTCCCCATTATCACAGCATTAGGATGGGAACAGAGGTAGCAGAAGGGTTTCCTACTGAACTAAGAAGCAAGAATTAAAATTAGAGGTTGTCCTTTAATGAGGCATCTCTCTAAAGGGAAGATTCAAGTGCTGGAAACACTGAGTTGGCAAAAACCTCAACTATTTCCTTAGTGCTGTTTTGGAGCCAAAGAAATTAGTAGGTGGTACAAATGTGTACTTCAGTCCATAGGAAAAACATCCTCCTTTGAGTTATTTATAGGATACGTGCAAAATGTATGCATCCCAAAGCAGTCCCTTTTCCAATGTAATTTCATTTAAGCCCATACATTCACAAATACAGGCAAAGCAAGGTTATATGAACTCCTCTCTGAATTGCCCGTGCAAACAAGCATAATATTCAAATGGAAATAGGCCAAAAGTATTTTGTGAACAGAGCATTAAGATATTTTCTTCTTGACATGGTTAGGGATGGAAAATCTATAACAAAGCCCTATAACTTGTCAGAGAAAATTCTCCTGTGTATTTGTATGTAAACACAGACATCAGAGCCTAAGAGAGTGATATGTAAAGTTTCTGACACGCTCCAAGATGAGATGGCAGAAACTGAGGAACACCTTGTGAATTCAAGAATGTTTCTCACCCAAGTTCAGCTTTTGATTTCCAGCTTTTCTCCAGTATTGTTTTTGGTTACATTTTTTTCTGATTTCAAAACAAAAATATTATGAGTTTCAAAAATAGAAAAATAACATTTCTTTTTCTTAAAAAAAGAAGCAAAACAAAGTGCTTGGTAAAAGCACAAAAAGCAAGGAGTGAAATTGTGACAGAAGCTGACATAGATCCAAGAGTGGACATGTAAATGCTAAGGCTATCTTTGACCTGCACGAGAGCCCCATCCCTCCACAAGAAACCCTTGAGCTCCATCGTAGCCCATCACCTCCTGGAGCACATGGATCATCTGTGGAAGTGTCTGGAGCAAAGAATTAATTTTCTACGGAATAGACGCAATGGGATTTAAGTTTTGGATTCCACTCTAGGATTCAAAAGAAGTGACAGCTGAAGACACAATTGATATAACAAGTCTAAACGAGGTAACTACTTCGGCAATACAGCCTGCCTACGGTGATAACAGGTTAACACTGGCTTTCTCCCGAGTGCAGGCAGATATGAACTGTTTTCTAGTATTTTGGCAATCAAATGCATACCCCTGAGAGACACATTGTTTCAGCTCCATGCGGATCTGCACCATTCCCCACTCTCTGGGCAATCTCCCTGGGACTGGCGAAGCCGTTGCTGGAGCAAGGACAGTTGTGTGAACACGAGTGCCAGGATTTGCTCTGCCTTGCTAAGCAGCCACACACCGACAACGGGAGGGACCAGTGCTGTGCACCCTTGGCTCACTACCAGCAGGACTCACTGTGCAAGCTAATACTCATTAGAGCGAGCAGAGCCTGCACTCATTACCCCAGGAGCCTTTGCTATTTAAAGAGAATTGAAAATAATTCAGAAGAAGACACTTGTCTGGAAAGTGTTCCTTGTCAGCTTCGCTTCCTATGTGGGTGCGGCTCCAGGGAATATGTCATGTTCATATGGCTCTGTCTCCCTAAGGCCCCTTAACTTTTCAACCTGCTGGTTATGTTTAGCCACACACAGCGGTAGGGATTTTCAAATGCTCAGCGAGAGGTGCTGTTGGTGAAACACCCTGGGGTGCTCCTTGCCTGCTGACCACCAGCACTCTCTGTGGGAGAGCACCCCCAAGGGTGCCAGGTAGGTGCTTGCTGGAAGACAAAAGCTCACAAGAGACAAAGTGCCCTTAGCTCAGGGACTCACAGCCTCTGCTCTAAATGGGGGCTGCAGCTACAGCTGCAGGGTCTCTTTGCACCCACACTTTTCTGCCACTACAGTTCCGGCTATCCCAGGATTTTCACCAAGTCACAATTTCTTTCTTCTCCTGCTTGCACAGCTGGTGAAATATCCAGAACCTGTCTTGTACCTCCTTGGCTTTTTTCCTCTTTCTAATTTGCATTAAAAAACCAAACCAAAACAAACCCCTAAAAAAACCCTTTTCTTTCTTTCATACCAAATGGAAAACCAAAATAAACAGAGAAGAAACTGCCTTCCCTCCTCAAACCCTCCAGGCAGCTTTGGAGGTAGAATGCCCTTCTAATTTCATTGACAGTGCTGTTGATATATAGGGTAATTTTATCTTAACAACCTGTAACAAAGGATAAGACAGTAGTCTTACATTCCAGACAGTAGGAGATGTTTACTCATTCTCCCAGCAGAATCTCTCATCATTCATCTAGACTTTATTAGGATGCCAGGAAATGGGAAACCTATAATTTAAGAAACGTATCACACAGGGAAACTTCTTCTGTTTGTTAAATAAAAGGTAGCTGAGGATCTGAAGTTAATTTCCTTTTTAAAAATTGTTCTCACCAGTTTCCTTATTCCTTCCCAAAACTTTGCCTTGAGTTAAGCCTTTTACAGAGTGTGATATTGAGGAAAAGCATCACTGGAAGCCTCAAGAAGGACCGAGATGTGTCCTTCTAACCCCAGGTCTGGGTATGCCCCCTGCTCTGCCAGCGGGTGTGCAGGCTCTGCTCACAGCAGTGGCTGCAGCACACAGCAGCCTTCTGAATGTGTGTCTATTGGCAGGAATCTTTAGAGGTACCGCATTGTCCAGGATAGCAACATGCTCGGAGCAATCTCCTTTCTTGGGACTGAGAGGAGAGGAAGGGAGAAGGAAGCACAGATTTTGTGGCAAACATTCTTATGGGTTTTTGCTTCTTAAGCGAGTTTCACATGAGCATTTCTTCCTCTTTACGTAGTGCGCAATGAATGCCTGGCTTTGATTTGAGGACAAACTGCCCCATAAACTCATGAATGTCTGAATTTAACCTTCACCTTTCCCCCCTAACCTTCACTCTTGCTTTTCCCTTCATAATTGGTGACATTCTTACAGCCAAATTTAATAAAATACATGCTACTGAGAGTGAATTTGATTGTGAGCGCAGACTGAGGCAGGGAGGGATGATGTGTGATGCTGGTCAGCATAGGGGAGAAAATTCCTTCTAAAATCAGGTGCTAGGACAGAATTTCTACAGTTTAAAAGCAAGTTTCTCAGTGGACAGAAAGCCATTAGCAGATGGATAAATCTGGCCCTGGCCCTATGCGTCAGCCACAGCTTGGCTTGGCCCTCTAACTGGTTAAACACCCAAATATATCAAAACCAAGCGCTTTATGTGCCGTTGCTTATGGATCACGGTTCCATCACACCGTCATTCCATGCTGATTGCAATGTCATTTGAAGAGATGATCAGCATCTCCCTCGACACAGCATGCTCATCCTGAAAGGAAGCAGTCACCAATTTTGGATATCCCTCAAAGGAACCTCTTTCCTTCAAGTTATGCTTCAGACTCTTTACCCACCAGTTGTCAGCCAGGAGCATGGCTTTCTCTGGCAGACTTCCGACAGCTGCCACTGCAGTTGTGTGGGCTGCAGGGACTTCACTTGTGCTTAGATTTGGTCATGTGGTTTTGAGGCTTCTCACCCTACGGCAGTCTCCCAAAGAGTGTGGTCTTTGTCATCTTCCAAGTAGCCATTAAAACTAGAGTTGAAATCAAGGTTATGTTGTACCACAAACCTTTGAAGATCTTTGCATGCTATGTAAAGCAAACCCAAAAGACCACTGATGTACTTACTAGGTCAAATTCTTCTCTGTTGTGAACTCCACCTAATCCAGTGGAGTCATTGGAGGGGTGAATGTGGTCAGTTCTGTGATTATTAAAGGTTGGATAAAGACCTTTCACATTTGGACGTATCTGATCATAGCTGTTATTTTTTTTGGCACAGGAGAAAAGAGACTATTTTTTTTCCCTCTTTGCATTTATAAATAAGGTCCACTTAGATACGGATTGCACTAGTTGCAGCTTGCTGGAGGCAGTGATAAATGGAGGTAATTTGCCCTGTGTATTTTTTTCCCTGAAACAGAATTTAGTTTTTAAGTGCAGCCTTCATGGGTTAGGAAGAGAAGAAGGAGGTAACAGAGGATAAGAGGTGTGACATTAATGACAGGAAAAGAAAAATTTGTGAGCTTCAACTAATGCAACTTCCAAATTCAAATAAATGTCACCATGGTGACAAAGCCTAAGACTTCATAAATTTTTTCCTCTTCCCCTTTGTGGTGAGCTCTGGTACCCTGCTAAATACATCCAAAGCCTTTTAAAGAATCATTAGACGCATCTAATCAAGTAGAAGATTCCCTCATAGTAACACTCATTAGATAGAGGGAGAAACCACATCTCAAACTGCCTTCCTGCCTTCAAATGTTAAAGACACAAATTCTGAAGTTAAAATTCACTGTCTGTATGAGCCTCACTTGCAGAGGCATAATTTTTAGCAGAAGAATTCCATCAGGGAAGCCCACGGTAAGGATATTAGGTTAATAATCCCCAAGATCACATTTGTCTCAAGGTCTGCAAGTCCAAACTCGGTGACTTGGACGTGTCTGTACCTAGTGGTTCATTTAATACTGTTGTAGTGATGAACTGGAACTTGAATAAGGTTGCTCACATTTGCGTAGCTGCAAGCCATTAGCCTTTTTGGGGTTAACTGATGTACAGGCACCTCCATGCACACACACGTGCTTAACTTTCAGTCTAAGCGCATCCCAGACCCCACAGCTACCACCAGCTCTGGGGTGTTTGGTGACCAGTGTAATACCCCCTAGTTTGTTTTCCTGTAAGATATTTATCCCTCCGAGCTCTGGGCAGGAGCCTCGGCAGAAAGACCTTGACATTGAAGTCAAGGTTTGGAAACCTGCAGGCAGATTCCCCGTTCACACTAGTCCTGCCTTCTGGGTAACAGACCTTTTCTAAACAAACCTTTACTTGTACCCACTTCAGCTGTACAGCTCTGGCAAAACCATGAGCTTCCACACAAACATAGCCAGTTTCCCTTGACAACCACTTCGTGCTGCACACTCTGTAGCTTAACATTTCCATCCCCTGTCTCAATAGCAGTAGTGGTCACTCACGGTAAAAGGGAGTGTTGTTAATCTCAATTAGACATGTCAATATGTATATTGACAGTTACACCCAGACACAGGAGACCGGGTTTTGCACCACAAGAAAGCTGCATTTATACCTCTCCCCTCCTCAGAGGGCAGTGGACGAGGTAGACCAGAGCAGAAAGTACATCAGTTTAATCCTGCACAACACAAATTCCTTGCACAATGGATCCACTGCAGAGCGTTAGATGACTTAGGCAAATACTTTCCCATCCTCAGCGAGGGTAAGATCCCTCCAACCCATAGTTGAGATCAGGTGGGAACATCCTCTTCCCATTCCCTTACTATCAATTCAAAACCCCCACAAATGTGTTATAAGCAGGTCCTGATGCCACACCAGCACGATTGTTTGTCCCTCTGGCACTTAACGACGTGATGCTCCCTCCTGGATTTCCTCCACTGTTTGGCTGCTCTCCAGCCCAGGAGGTTTAACGGCAGGAGCATTTTCATCCAAGAGCATTTTCACTGCAAACAGCAGCAAATGAAACAAGCATTTCAGTATCTCATCGGAAAGATCTCTTTAAATGTATATGATACCACCCAAACCTGAGACTCACAGCAGGTTCTTCTGTGAAATCTAACCAGGTTTGGGCCTCAGTGTTGACCAGATACGTCTTGCTCAGCATTTGCCAGCTATGAAAATGTCATGGGCCTGATTATTTCAGGATTTACTGCTGTAGAAACTCTCCAGTGTCACCTTTCTGCCCTTTTATGGATCAGCTGTAATCTTAAATTCAGCTGAGTACAAAGAGTTGCCTGTAGACAGCTAATCCTAAAGACAGAGCTTTGTGTGAAACTTGGAAGGAAAAAAAGAAGGAAAAAGAAAGAAATCACTGAAAGGGATTGGCAGGAAACACAAATATTTTTGGCTAATTTTTGCTTGTATTTTTCAACTCAGGCTAAAGGTTGAACCAAAAGGTTCCTCTTTTGCCCTGGCCCATTCTTACACTGTGTATTCACCAGAGGAGATAATACAGCAAACGAGAGATTGCAAACAAGTTGCTGTGGGAAGTCCTGTGCTTTACCTGCTGTGGGTGCAAGTGTGGGAGGTGGCTGGCTGGGATCAGGGTGAAGCAGTAGACTTTTGTTTCACACAGGTAAGGATTATCCATCAGATCAGTGGTGAAATCCAGGTTCAATAATGCTGCAGAAATGGTAATAATTGCACATCAAAACCCAGCCAGTAACCTGAGTCCTAACTACATTTAAACAGTTCTTGTTACACCCAGGGAGGTGCTAGGTTTGGGTATGCCTTGGTAAACTGAGCTGTCCTGACTATCCCAGACCTCCCCATGGGGACCTGCTCCTACCAAGCGGTCTCTTTGAGCTTGAGCAATGTAAACCCAACCTGCTCAACGTTTTGCAGAATCACAAGCTGTGCTGACCGTAATTTATACAGGCTCTGACCCAACTCTTGCTAAGACTGATGTGCCCTATGATGCACACGGTCTTCCCACCCTTTGACCCTGGTCTTTCCACCAGGGCCAGCTGAGTGACTGAGTACTGGGAGACCTTGAAAGACACTTGCTATATCCTCACTGTGCCTTTGCTAAACAGAGAAAAGCTGCCCTCAGGCAGCAGTGTATTCCCACAGGCAGGAGGCAGAGGGATAATTTTAACCTTAAAGAAGAATTCTTTAACCACCTCTGCATTTTACATAGGAACAAAAGCCACGCACTCCCTAAATGGAGACCATCTTGCACACATGAAGTCAGTGACTTTCATCTCAGTTTGGGAAACCCATCAAACCATCCTCCTGGCTGTATTGAATTGCCTCCCAACACTGCTACCCACCTACTCCAAGAAATTAAAATGTGAAAGACCTCAAAAACAAGTCAAAACAGTTGGAAGCTAGATAAATACATAAATAATAAATAGCACTTTTCTCTCCTATTATGTTACTGCAGTGTGTGGACATACACAAACATACGTTTTACAGTTTTGCCCCTCAAGTTTCAATCAGTTGCCAATTAGCATATTTTTATTATTATTTATTATTTTTTATCCAGAATTAGGAATGTCACTTGTACCATCAGATTTTACCTCCTAGTGTGTATATGGGTTCTATGTATGGAGCAAAGAGAGACATTCCAACAGAGCAGGAATCCCACATTTGCCAGGCACTCAATACTTTCAGTCTCTTGAATCCCAGAGAAAAATGGTTTAGGATGACTCCAGTCTCCTTTTGATGCTTAAAACTCAATTTTGCAATCACTGTCCAGGACAGGTTGTGAAACCAAAGAAGAGGGACGATCAAGCTTTTATTGGGAGCATTTCTACTCACTGCAAACTGCAGGACACTCTTTTACAGTCTGTGCTGCTTTGATATATAACACATGCTGCTGTGTGGATGCTTAGCTGCTAAAACTGTTTTGATTTGTCCTGTTTCTTTCTTGTCTGCATATGGTTTGTGTCTAGGTATACTGTGCTAATGACTCATGGCATTTTTTAAGTAGCCAAACTGGTTTTGCCTGTGTTATGTTTGGTATTTTGTGTCTGATTGGTACCTCACAATGAAAAGAATCCAAATTACAATTGAAAAAATATATTCCCTGTTTTTAGTTATAACCAACTCTTTTAGCACAGAAGAATTAAAATTATTAATATACAACACAGAGGTCTCTACAGTCCTTATCCAAACCACTTACAATTGACTTAGTGATGAGAGAATAAATGAGTGCTTTGTTATGATATTTACCTAAATGCATCAAAGTAATAGGCAAACTGAGATTAAAACCTCTGAGGCACAATCTGCAAACTGTATAATATTAAATCAATAATAGCACATTTCAGCATACAATAACAACAAGAAGAAAAGATTAGCAGCCTTGTACTGAAGACAAGGAATTAAGACGTAGTACCAGATTTCCAGGAAACAAATACCTTATCCAGGAGCCAGCTGATCTGTGCTCATTTATATCCCCTGAAAATCTGCATCGATTGAAACACTTGGTCAATGTTATATGACATAGAGGAAACAAGAAAAGATGTTAAATGCTGCTTTTGTGATTTATCCATCACACTGTGTTTCCTTAGTGCAACTTTGCATGAAAATGGTCAACAATGCCTGCTGCCCTGGGGCCAGGAGAAATGCAGCAGCAGCACATGTGACTTGAGAGGAGAAAAATCATTAATTTTTAATGTGGCTTTAACTATTCTGAAGGGATCGACCTTACCTCCATACAGGCACCAATGTACACAGTTTTACACACCTCCTGTGCATCCTTGTCCAGGTTGTACCTGTGAGGGCCACAGATGGCCTCTAACACCATGGGAATGGCTTTTCATGGCTCTGAGCATCTCATGACACAGGTTGTCTCTGATGAAGATGAGAGCACAACTAATTAAACTCTAATAAAGCCCTGCCCTCCACCGTGGAGCCTGTAGTTGCTGTAGGTTAATGCAGGAGTTGGGAAGTGGGGAAGGAGACTGACGAAAGGCAGAGTCTCAAGTAGTAAATGCTGAGGCAACTTGATAGGAGTTAGGGTCCTTTCTGGCTGCTGGTGGTCTTTGTGTGTGATAGGAGGTTGTGGGAACAGCAGGGCTTAGTGATAATTGTGGGTATCTCTGAAGAATTTCCTCCTTCCCAAGTAGGCAGTCGGTGTCAGGTACCCTTTAATGAGAGAAGAAAAATGAAGTGTCCCTGGTGGAAAAATTGTGCTGAGGAAGGGTTTTGTGGTGTTCAGAGGTGAATCGAGAAAGAAGCTCACTGAGACCGGGACACTTGGTACCTGCAGGTGTCCACACTGAGTGTGTGCCCTGTGGGAAGATGAGCCCTTTGTGTCCCAACCCCTGTCCTCACCCAAACCAGAGCAGTTTGGAAAACACTGCAGAAAGACCCACAGCAGTGCTTCAAAACCTGCAAAGCCCTGGCTGGAGGCCCCAGCAACACCAGAGCCAGGAAAAGCAAAATGCATTGCCTTGCCCTGTTTTTTCTGTAGGCTTTATTCACCTGAGCAGGCTGGTGCAGTGCCTCGATGCTGCCTATCAGGGCCCAACTCACATGGGCATCCCCTGTTACTGGCAATGGGGAGCATCAGCTGTGGGGTGCTCTCACAGCCCCATGCACGTGGCAGTGGCCTGGCAGAGCCCATGCCCTGCACAGCAAGCCCCACAACAGGGGTTGCAGGTTCAGGACAGCTTACAGCAGCGCCAGTGGAAGACACTGCTAAGCCCTGGCCTCAGGAAATCCCAATTTCCAGGAATAAAACTCCCTTTCATCTTATAGGCCAGTCCTTCCCCATGGTTTAAACTGAGGACCACATAATCCTGTTTTTCTGTGGGGTTGTTTGTAACCCAGGGACAATGTATAATCCCACTGCAATCACTTCAGAATTCTTGGAGGAAACTCAAGCGATGCTGTTATTTGTTATTACCAACAGAATAACTGGTAAGCAGTGTCCCATGGGGGTGAGTAAGAAGGGGAGGATCACACTGCCTCACACAGCTCCCACTCGTGTCACTCCTTGTGTTGCCTTTTATTTCAGAAAGTCAAGCAGGAACAAATGTTTGTATCTCCTGTTGCTGGGGTCTAAGTATCTTCCCTGTGGTTCAAGTCTTTAGCTCCCTTGAATTTTCCAAAACCAAAACTGTTTCTTCTGATTGCCTGAGCTAAAACTAAGTATTAGAGACAGCACTTCTGGGGCATCAGAATGAAGATTTCTCTACTCACTAAGGAACCACTGTGGATGAAAGAAGCAAAAAGACATCATTTCTGCAACTGTTGGTAATGTAATTGCTTGCTGTTTTGCTTAGGTAGAACAATTTCACCCATTCGGCTTAAATATTTTTTTATCTAATCAGTTCTGACCTCCTGGAGACGTTACTGAAAGGGAACAATTTCACCCTGTTCACAAAGTGAGGCTGCAAAGTGTTGTGGTTATTTTCACTCTTTGCTATAAAAAATGTGGCTGCAACGGAAACGCTTCCTTAAGGTTGTGGAATTCAGTGAGTCTTGTCCTGGGGCATGATAGGTGCCTGCCCCTGTGCCACCCCACCCATAGTCCCTCTGGGCAGCATTTGTCACTGTTTTGGTTTGAGTTAATTTACAGTCAGTTTCCCTACCACATCCTTCTCCTTCTCCTTCTCCTTCTCCTTCTCCTTCTCCTCTTCCTCCTCGTCTTCCTCCTCTTCCTTCTCCTTCTTCTCCTTCTTTTTCTCCTTCTTCTTCTTCTCCTCACATATTTTTATATATTTTATTACATTATTATTATTGTTGTTGTTGTTATTATTATTATCTGTAGTTTTCATTTCCAACCCGCCAGCCTTTCTCCTCTCAGTTTCCTCTCCCCTTTCCCTGGGGGTGTGGAGGGGAGGTAAAGGGGTCCGAGCGCACGGTTTCAGCTGCCGACGTTGGCGGGGTCAGGGTTAACCGTGACACCCGCTCGTCACCGAGGTCTCCAGGCACCTGTGAGAAGACGGCCGCCTGTGCCAGAAGAGCGGGAAACCTGGGGAGCTTTGCCCTCGCGGCCTGATCCTCAGCAATGCTCCAGACACACCGATTTATTCCGCTGTCCTGCTCCCCGGATTCCCCGCCGACACCTTTCCAAGCCGACACCTTGTCCCGTCGACACCGCCGACACCCTTCCAAGCCGACACCTTTCCCCGCCGACACCTTGCCTCGCGCAGCGCTCCGTGCGGCGGCCGCGGGAGCGGCGGGGGCTGCCCCCTGGCGGCGGCGCGGGGAAACGCAGCGTCACCGCGGAACCGGGACCTGGGCAGAGGAGGGAGCGCTCAGGCTGCCAAGGGAAACCTATATCAGCACTGCCAGACGGGCAGGGTTTAGCCAAATGTGTTTGTTACTTTTCTTATAAGAACATTTTCCAACTACTCCACTCTGGCAGCACTGTGACATTTCTATACTGCACACAACACTGGAGTGGAAACTATTACTGCGCTTCTAAACCAGACGGGCCTGCGCGTGTCAGTTATGCCGCATAGAAAAGCTGCATCGGATATGGCAAACAGCAGGCCTCTTGCTCTAATGGAAGACAGCCAGAACCAATGAAAGAACCAATACCTTAGCTGGTCATGCCATAAATGATCGTGCTTTAATTAAAAGATATATATTTTTAACTAATCACATTTTAGCCAGATGCAGTATCCCTTTTCCTAACCTTTGCCATCCAACTCGCACAATATCTCACGTCATTAAGGGCACCGATTTGATCCACAGGTTCTGTCCTCTAGGCTGCTTGTCACTCCAGCAAACTTATGTTCTCATTTGTGTAGCTATATGATTTTTCTGTTGAGAATACGCTGTCAACTCTCTCCTCTCCTCCCAGGCGAGAGGATCACTGAGCGACTCCTGGTCTGTGGCTTTGGACTCTCTGGCATTATTCACCTTCAAATGGGAACGACAAGCCTTTCACCTCATTGAAATGCACTCCCCGTGTAAATATTTTGCTATGCTTACTGTGCAAGACACTCTAGATGCCAATTTTACTTTCTGATTGCATTGTTGCTGCTAAGGGAGAAAGCAGGAGGGCGAAGAGGACTTGCTTTGGGACTTCACTTCTGTCACTGCTGTTCCTTGGGGCTGTGACACCTTCTGCAGAGGTCAGGGTGGGCTGAAGATGCAACAAAGCCACAGCCACGAGCACTTTGCAAGGGCAGCGCTCACTCCCTTGGCATCTCCTTGGAGTGATGTGGGTTGAAAAAAACCTTAAACAACCGAGGTGTGCTTATTTCACAGGCTATATACAGTGTGTGACACCAAGAGGGGTGAAGAAGCCAGAGCAGGGATGGTTGGGAAGGTCAGGGTTTCCCGGTGGCTGCGGGCAGGGGGAGCTCACGCTACACCGGTCACGCCTGCTCCTCTCCAACCACAGCTGCTGCTTCGCATTTTGAATGTTTTATGCAATAAAAGTAACGCAATCTATTGTGTAGCACTGCCCGGCTACTCGCAGAAACTACAAAAGCCTGACTGAATGAGAATAGCAGTCACAGATCAGCCTGACCCAGGTATGTGCCAGGCCATCCCAAGCCTCATATTGTTAATTATTATAATTTTGGGAAGGACTGGTCCCTTGGAGTCCTGATGTGCCCACAGTGACTCGTGACAAGCCTTGAGCGGTGACAGGGACCCTGTGTGACTGTGTTGGCGGTGCACACAGGCTCCTGGCCACAGGACTCACCAGCTCGATTTGCTGCGACTGTCTTTCAGAGGAAGAAAAGGATTTCCTACAAGTTGGAAGTCCACTAAATAATCTGCTTTTATACGTTGCTCTTAGCTTCAAGTTTCAGAATAAAATGAAAATTCAGTTTCAAAGACAAGCAGCTTGAACCCTTCTTTGAGCACAGAAGAGTATCTTCATACTAACGTGCCTCCGTGCCATCCAAGTGTGATTGCGAAAGGATTCCTTGCTACGTTTTCTCTCCACCTATGTTGACAAAGGTGGCTGGTTAGCACTTTCTCTGGGAGAAGCATGGCCTTGTTCACTCAGAAATAGTTCATCAAAGTTGGCAGATACATCAGATAAATACTCAAAGAGACTCTTACAATCTACTTCTGAGTTAATAAAATAATAGCAACAAGGATCAGTTATCTGTCTCAATACCTTTCCAAACACATCCTTTGGAAGCACAACTGCTACAGTGCTGATCTAGCATTTTGAAATTATTAACGTTCCTATTTTAGCATCACAGAAGCTTAATTGCTGAGCAAGTACAAACAAGGTGTTCCAGTTACAAAATTCTCTCATACACACTGTATTCTTCTTTGGTTTTTTTAATTACATTTTATTGCCTTCATTTTGCAAATGGCAAAGATACAATGGCTTCCATTATAAAGTTGTGCACTGTAGTTTACTACATGGAACATTTTGCGATAGTCTTTATGAGATCTCTAGCAGATCTCAGATCTACTGTATGACAACACTTTATAAACCTTTGCTCTGTTTTGAACATTTGCAGTATCTCACCACAACACAATGGGCCAACCCCTGTTCAGGTTTGCCACACGAAAATGTCTTCACTTGCTCGTTTCCTGAGATTATCACAGTTTCCCAGTCGGAGCTGATCCAAACTCACTCCACCCAGCACACACAAAGATTATTTTAAGTTTGGGGAAGAGGAAAGAGCTGCATATACAGTGTGATCTCTACTGTCCATACTCTGCCCACAGGACTGCAACAGCAGCTTCATGGTGGGAACAAGCACATAGGAACTGGTCTCTACACAATTCTGTCCCAATGAAGCCATATCTCATCTCTGCTATCAGAAGCTTTTGGTTTCCTACTGTGCTGAATGGCAGGGGTTGAAAAGGGATCTTGTTTTCAAACCCAGCACAGGCAGGCAGTTCTCCTTGTCCACTAATTTACTGCTCTCCAGAGGTGTGAGCAACATGAAGCCTGTGCCACGTTAGGCTGCTGGTGTTGGGTGTGACAACCACAGCTACCCCTGTCACTGCTCAGCACTGAGCCCTGGGAGAGGGAACTGTCCTGGCTGCTTTTCCCTGTATCCACATGCCTGCCAGGGGAGAGAAATGGGGCAATTCTCAGCAGTAGCCAGGGTGCAGCCTTCTGCCATGGACCACCCTGTTCCCTCTATCCCTCACAAATACCTCCAACCCCAGCAAAAATCACGAAACCTGAGTTTCCTCTCCATTCCTTTTGCATATTTAGTTAAGCTTTTCTCCCTCATTTCCAAAGCTCTGCATAACTTTGAATCAGGCTTCCTCTTCCCCTGGTATCCCAGTCGCACCCATGCTTGCTTCTGCTGCCTCTGCCGCCTGTGCTTTACCTCTCCCTGTTTTCATACTATTCCAGTTTCCTGGAATAAGCTTCTTATCAAAATGCCACAAGCTGTCTCCAGCTCCTTTACAAACTGCATGAATATCCACCTGTTCCCTTGACAGTAACCATATGCGTCTCTCTATTTGCTCTGGAGCGGGGAAGGCTGCTTGGCGCTGTTTGGGCAAGATCCAGCTCCTACTGAAAACAAGGAGAAACTTCCCATTGATTCCATGGCACATACCAAAGCCTCAGACTAAATTTAATGGGATGCTTTCTGTGTGTTTCAATTACTGCAGCACATCACACACATTTAGGACTCTATTGAATAGCCAATAATGATTATCACTTGATTGCAAAGACATAACACCAGCCAAAGAGATAACGCTAGGATTACCAACTCAGAAGGGCAGCACAAAATCACTGTCTGTATAAAACCCCTTTACATGGCAGGGTTTAAAACACAGTGTGCAAGGAATTAAAGACACATAATGATATAGACTTCAGCTGGGGATGAATCCTCCCAAGTCTAGCTCTCCTCTATCTCTGTATCAAAAGAAATCTGTCAACACTGTTTGTGTAGAATCATAAACATAACAAATCTCGCCAACTCCTCCATGAACTGGCTATTTACTGCACTCATCTCCTCGGCTTTTTGATACTGGAGCTGGAGGCTGCAAACATAAATACTGAAATGATGTGTTGCATATGCTGTAGCTTAATTTACTGTGTTTGATTTGAGGCTTAGTTTTGGAAGACCCTCAGCATTTAGCCTAGAGGCCTTCCTGCACAGCCTGAGAGATACCACAGTGATCCCAAGAAACCACATGTCAACCTCCCTTACACCCGCTTGAGTCAAAATGATGGCGTGTGTGTGCGAGCACAGCTAAGCTGAGTACTTCCCCAGCCAGCCCTGGACCAGCACGCAGGGCAAAGACAAAAAACCCAACCCAGAGCCATGCCCCGGCAGTCCATCTGAACTGACTGAGCAGAGAAGGCAGTCAAAACATGTCCTACCCTCATGGTGGTGACAGAAGACTTCATGACGTGGGAGTCTGTCTGCAATGTGAGAGCCACAGTTAGGCCTTCGCTTCAACTCTGACATCAAGCCTGGTAGCTGATTCGTTGTTCTAAGAACTAAACCCAGGCAAAATATTTATATTCACTAAAAATGCCATTTCTGAAATTTCAAACTAAAGAAATTCCAAGGTGATTGGCCTGCATCCAGAGGAATTATTCCTCTTCCTCGTAGGTCAAAACAAGTATATGGCACAGGGGAAATCCAGCCTCAGGGTGGCCAGTGCTGGAGGGGTTATTGAAACCCGTCTTTCATCATTTCCTCCAGATTCAGTCACCATTTAAGGATGTGATATAGTGGAGCTGTTGGAGATATTCTCATCAGAATGTGATTTTTAAGATCCAGGGATTCTGTTGATTCATTTGTTTTCAAAACAGAACAGCAAAGATGGGAATTGAAGACAGCCTTCCTGCATCTCTCTTACCTTGAACTTGTGAGCAGACAAGAACGCACTGGTGTCTCCACTTGCAGGTTAAGTGTTTCCAATGCCAGCACTATATTTTTGGTATTTCTTTTCTTGTAGAAGATTCTGCATGAAAAATCTGGTCTGAAACAGCTAAAAAATTTCAGCAAGAACAGAAATACTAAGTTTCTAGTTCCAGTGAGAAAATAAATATATTCATTCCGGTTTTATCTGAAAACCCCTCCTTTTTCCTTCTTTTCCCCATTGTTTTTTATTGCTGCCCCTAATGTGAATAAAATGAGTAACCAAGCCTAGCTGGTGTATCACAGGTGCAGCCATTCTGTGTGTGCTTCACACAATGTGCTGTTTCTGCCCTTGCCTGCACTGACCTTTGCCTCAAGCACGCTAATTTTTGTAGCGCATTCAGAAGTGAAATCCATGTTGTAGGAGAACAGGGCTCCTGCTGCAGCCAGGGCTGCCATGCAAACAGGAGCCAATATTGCCGTGTCTGTTATAATGCCCACAGGAACTCATAGGAAGGACTGTGTGCAGTCTCTTGCAAGGTATTGTGTCTATTTAGATGATGCATCCATCTGTAAGTTACGTGTCAGCTAAGGAAATGGAGAAGGACAGCACAAGCTGAACTTGTGCTATTAACCCTTGGGATCCAGGAAATTGATGGTCTGTTTGAGAAACCCCCAACATTTTGGGGGTAAATGGTCCACGTACTCCTTGAAGTGGTATTTTTGTAATATGAAATGCTTCTCTGCTTTTTGCCACTGCTGACTGGCATTTTGTTTGCTTGAAATACAGGGAGAGAATTCAGCAAAGCAGAGGGAGATTATCTGAACAAAGTATGGGGCTTTCATGCTGCCCAGTTTTCCCAGAAGTCACTCATGACTTTGGGTGCTCAGTCTGACACATTGGAAAGAGGTGGTATGTGCATAAGGTAAAGATAGGATGTACTGGTTTGGACAAGACGAGAAGTGACCTGAACTTTCATTGCAACTTAAATCAAATCTGACAGCACATTTAAACACTTAGTCAATTTATAAGGGGAAAACCCCAACAAATCATAAGTCCACGTTATTGTGATCTTTTCCCTAGGAGTGCTGGAACATCAGAACCTCCAACGAAAGCAGGTAGCATTGAAGTTTAGCTGTATGAGAGTTAAACCTTCCCCTCTAATAGGCAAGGATCTCTGCACTTCTATGCCTGAAAAGCACAGACCAGTCAGGAGAAATGCCAGCTGGACTGTACATGGTACACAACTGGCTTGTGCATCTAGGCTGAACAAATAATTATCGACTTGGCTTCTGCAGCGCATTCAAGGGAAATTATTAACTGTACTAGAAAAGTCAGTGAGGCAGATTTCTTCTGAATCTGTCCTGCTCCCCATCCCATTCAGCACATCAGTTCATTCAGCACAGAAAAAAATTGTCAGACTTTGCCAATTATTCATTTTATATAAATATATACATATGTAAATATATATAAACCTCCCCTCTAGCTGTAATAAAGTGGTTAAGCAGAATGGAAACCATCATTATCATAACATGAGATTCACCATAAAAATCTGAAAAAGGATGTATAGAACCTCAAATATTTTTTTTATTAGGTATTTTGAGTGAAATATGACATCCCTGTTGTTTCTAAAACAGAATAAATTAAGAGATTTATCTTAAGTAATTGGTGTAATTGGCAACTTATAAAGTCTAGCGCAGGATGATTGACTTGTTTTCACTGGCAATTTCCAAGTTACAAGAGCTTTGTCTTTATTTTATCTTTTTATAGAGCTATTCATTACTTTCTGATCTACATTAGATCCTCCTGAAAGTTCAAAATATTATAATAGATCTAAAATAATGAGCCTCTCAAAGATTTTCTGTAATTGGTCCAATCTTGCCTGTGGTCAGAGTGGAGGAATGGAAGGCAGGAATTCTTACAGTCTTAATCAGAGCTCTGCCAGTAGTTTGTTGAATTACAACTATTTCAAATCTCTCAAGTTGTGCTTAATTTTGAGTCCTAACAGTATTGAGCAGCCTTATGGAAGACACTAGGTCTGAAACTCAGCCCCATAGGAATAAACACAGGTTTTTGCCATTGACCTGATTGGGATTAGGATTTCACCCAAAGGTCTAGGTTGGAGGTGTTCTGCTTTGTGAACACAACGGTCCTCTCTGCCAGTTCCTGCAATGACTTCAGCAGCACAGAGACATCCCAGGATGCTGATCTTCATCTTCCTGTCTCAAAGATGAACTGCTAACTCCCTGCATCTTTGTAAAAGATCCTATAAAATATTAGAGGAGTTTGTCATATCCTAAGATGCAGAATGTCCACAAACTGTTGTTGTTTTCACCATTTTTAAAAATGAAAATGTATTAAGCACAAATGCAGAAGGCTTCACAGACTAATTGTCTGTTTAGTCCCAGATTTTCACTTTAAATGAAGTGCCTGCTGTTCAGTCACACAGGGCACATCTTGGCTCCTCTCCTTTTTAAAACTCTCACTAAGCTCCCTCCCACAGCTGTTTCCCTATTTTTTTTCCCTGAAAAGACTCCTGACAGCCAAAGGGCTGTTCCTGGGTTCAGACCACATGAAGAAATATCAGCTCCAAAGAAGGTTTTCAAAGACAGAGGAACTGTCATCCTCTGTCTAAAGACAGATCTGTGAGGGCAGTCCAAGCATGCTTTAACTTTCACAATCAGAGACACAGCCTCCCTCTCCTGGCCCAGAGAACATGCACAGCATCTAAATCTCACACCCTGAACTTGGGTTTAGGATTTATTCGGTGCCTCCAAGTAAGATGTCAACGTAACTGTCAACAGATGTAAACCCGAGGTCCCCTACAGACCTGTGCATAACATCACAACCGCAGACGAACACTCGAGGCAGATTATGCATGAACACACTGACGACTCCACAGCCTTTGCATTGTACAGTTCTGTCCATTCCCAGTGTCTGAGGACGGGTGGCAAAGAGAATGCATTTAACAAGAAGAAAAAGGCATTAAACATCAAACATCCCTTTGCTTCTGACAATTAATTGAGAAGAAAACCTCATAATCAGTTGCAGATTTGTCTCTGTGTAGCTAGCGTGACTCTGCTAAATTATCACACTACAGTCCAGAGCAAGGAGTTTGGTTCTCATCTTTGTGTTACTTGAGGATGGAGAGGGAGTGGAGAGAACCGAAAGGTTAGAGGTGGCAGGAGGAGGTTGCCAAAGATGTCACTGTCTCCATATTGGCCATAAATAATAGAAACCAGTGTGGTCTTTGGTTTATAGTCCAGCTTTAAACACGCACCCTATTGGGGGCTGTCAGTGAGGTGATGGGAATAAGTGTAACGAAAGCTGCCCCGCACCAAGGCAGGTCTGTGCCTGCTCCAAACAGCACAGGGGCTGCTGGCAGGAGAAGACATCTCAAGAATGTTCCAGTATGGACAAGCTGCCCCTGCTTTCCAGCCCCTAAGCAGTTCCAGTGCCAGTCAGTGTCTTTTGATCTCTGATGGAGGAAAAAAGCCTTGTGTGAAAAATCACAGCCATTTATTGACGGTCTTGCAATTGCCGTGTCCTGTGCTGTCTCAGGAGGTAACTGCCCCGACCCTCTGCCAGTCACACATCACTCCTTCCCTGTCCAGCTGAGTTTGCAAAGACTTGTTTCTAAGGAGACTTGACTGATTTTGGATGGCATGGTGGGGTAGTCATAACATCCTTAAGAGGATGTGCTCTCTGACAGGGAGCACATCTTCTCCCTCAAGCACAACCAGAGTCAGTCTCACGGGGTGTTTCACCAAGGCCCTCAGCTCAGTTATGTCTTACACAGCACAACAGAGACCATGAAATGTTGCTGAAGTTAAAGCTTGTTGCTTTCCCTATCTTAACAGCAAAACCAACTCCTGCAGGTGTAGTCTAAGCTGCTTCCCCGTTCACACTTCACAGCACAGACCGACCAAGCACAGCCCTGCCTCAGTCAGCCCTTAGCGCTTTAACACCATGATGTAAAATGGATAAAACAAATCAGCTGATGAGAGATGTTTAGACCTAATCTACACTTGCCCCTGGAGTAAGATAAAAGTGTCAGTGTTCCTGACCTTCCTCTCATGTGAATTTGTTCCTTTATGTTGCAGAATTAACCGCGCTGAAAAAGGGGTCCCTGGTGCACAGAGAAATTAATGGCACTGGAAATTATTCAGGAGGGCTTTGGACGTGCGCCGAGTCACAGTGGGAACCAACAGCACTGAGCACTTCCAGGGCAGATTTTGAAGAGTCTTGGCTGGATCCCAAGTGACAGAAGAAAGGCAGATGGGTCCTGCCCTCCCTGACACCTTGGCACTTCCCTCAGTCTATAGGTTATGTTCACTATCACCTGAAAGCAAAGAAGCCTTAAAAGTAAGCATGTATATGTACTAATCTCTTAGGACAGCACACACACAAAAGCATGTGTTTATATAAAGGATATCCCTCACTTCAGGCTGAATTTAATCATCAAAGGAGAAAAAGCACATTTTGTTTGGTCTTTTACTAGTCAAAAATGACTGGTATTTAATAAGCCCTGGAGCCAGATCTCAGTAGGACAGGATTTTTATGGGCCAGGGGCACTTACCATATCGTCCCTTTCCTCATACAACCACTGACCTGTGTCCAGCTGATTTGAATTTACTTCCTAAATCTGATGCTTCACCCAGTTAGATCAAAAAAAAAAAGAGAAACATGGCATTTCTAGACCACAGTTCTTGGTGTCACTACACATTACTGATAATTTAGGAATGCTACAGAACATCTCAAGTTTAAAGTACTTTCATGGTTTCAATGGAGAGCTAAAACAGATGGGGTTTCAGCGTGACCTTTCAACCTACCAGACACTGTTGACCCAGATTATAGTTCAACAAAGCTGCTCCTGGATTCATATTACATTTTGGGAGAAGCAACGGGGTTACAGTCAGAATGGGTACGCTGCTCCGAGGCAGCTAGCGTGGCTGGCTCTGAGAGCCACAGCATCGAAACTGCACGTTGGTCCGATTCCACATGCAGATGTCTTTGTGCCAAAGTGGGTGCTCAAGTGCTTGGAGAGAGCCTCTGCTATCTGCCATAAAATGATGGAAAAAGAATTCAGGAATGAGGGGAAATAACAGCTGAGAGAGTTCACTGGAAAATCAAGTAGAGGGTCAAAAATCAATGAGAAGGGAGAAATGCTCCAATTGAAGACACACTTTCGAAATTCAGGTTTCACACTAGTAAGCCAGAGCTGTAGACTTTCTGGTAGTGCTCAAGAAATGCCAAGTTTTATCACAGAGGTGCCTGCATTTCAGCAGTGGGTGAAGAGATTGCCACAGCTCAGTGGCAGGAGCTGGCCAGCCCAAACAATGTGCCCACCCGGGCTCCATCCCCGTGAGCTGGGCTCGTCTGTCTGGGCTGAGCCATTTGGGAACTGGAGGGGGACTGTAAACCACCAAGCACTGTGGCATCCTATTGAAACTGATGAAGTTCCTGTCAATATGCTATTATTTTAGACATAACAGCGCTAAAAATAGTGCTTGTATTTTTTTAGCAAGCTTGTTGTTTTCAGGAGCTCTGAAAATATAAAGAGTTCCATAAGTGCTAAGAACAAGCTTGTGAAATAGTCTCACTGGAATACAAAACCACTTGAAAATACTGTTTGTTACATTTCCCTATGAACTCAACAATAGACTATGCAGACTATTTTGCTAAAACGCAGGATTTATTTTACTTAAAGCTTATTTTACTACAAAAAAATCTAGAAACCCCTCCCAATACCTACTTAGTTTTTCTCTATTCCAAGAAATCTGTATTCTCATGAAGTTTTTCCAAAATGCTATGACCAAAGGCCTCGTCAACATCTTCCCCGTCCCCCTCCAATAGAAATGTTCATGATCCAAACCTTAATTATTTCTGCTTGTGACAACAAAACCAGCAAAACAACTCTTACGTCCTTCAAGCGGAGATCAGCTGCACGAGAAGGACCAGGCTCGTCTTAATCCTCAAAAGACTGACTTGTGTCCTAATTGTGAAATCTGTACAGTGTTTTTCAAAGCAGCTTTCTGTAACTGCTGCCCACGTCTATTGCTGTTTGTTTGAGCACTTCTGGAGCCTTTGCCCCATGAGCTGACAGCAGCCAGAGTCACTGGTGGGGGCAGCTCCTCATCTCTCTGGTCCAGCACAAAACCGTCAGGGCAGAAGTAAAACACTAGGTACCCGGTGGGGAATTTCCCGATACATCATCTCAGGAGCCCTTGATGCTGAACAAGTAGGAGCTTATCACCATGTCACTGTTCTGTAACTGAAATAGGATGATGGTGTGCTGGTAACTTGCCAACATTTTGTGTTGCAACATTATATAGATTATACTGCATGATAAAGGGGCTGCATTTAATGAGTTTTGTCAACTCAGTTATCGTTTTCACATCGCATAAAGCAAGTTTTGGGCTAGATTTAGCAGATTTAGCAGTTTTGCAGCCCCTTTCATCCAAAAATTTTGAAGTGGTTTGTCCACATTAATCAAGTTTCAAATCTGCCTTGTGAAATATCTGTTTAGGCTGCTTAAGAGCATTAGGAATGGCTATAGTGATCCTGACCAAAGGTCTGTCTGAAGCAGTCTCTGTCGGCGGGCAGTAACGGCCACCATGTCTGGTGGAGAGCGCAAGGGCACAGCCCTCGTGGTGCAATGCTTCCCTAGAGGACACTCAGCCACCCATGACATGTGCTGCCCGGGTACTCCCAGGTACTCTTAATAATACTAGTTCTGGATGGATTTTTCTTTGCAGAATTTTGAACCTACCTAAACTTTCAGCATTCACAATGTTTTCTAGCAGGGAGTTCTATATATTAAACACAGAGCGCGTTAAGAGGAATCTCCTTTTCCTTACTCTGAAACTGCCTTCTGCACATTTCATTTTGATACTCCCTTGCTACTTTCTTGGAAGAGATATTCCCTGCTCACCTTCTCTATGTCACCCAGGCTTTGGATACACCTACCTTTTTCCCATTCTTTCTTCTCAAAACAGAAAGACCAGACACATGGTGTTTAAATACCTAATTGCTGTATAGGTGCCAAAGTGCCAGTGAAACTGAAGGCAAGAACCTGAAAAACTGCAGAACTGACTCAAAAAGGGCCTGCTATCTGAAACCTGTCCCAGCTCCCCTTTTGTGCTTCAACCAACAGATATCAAATAAGATATTATATGGCAAAGCAACAAGTTAGCCAAGTTATGTGATAGGAATTAATGAGATTGACAGTAACTGCTAAATGTGTTGTTTCTCCAAGTTTACCCTGTTGGCAGAGGACATGGAAGGGCAGGGAGAGGCAGTTATTTACATCAAAATGTAAAAGAGGTTTATATTTAGATGACTATGAATATACACAGGTACTCTTTGCTCATCTTCTCATACCACCTACCTTCTGGTTTTAATTACTTTAAAACCTCTTATTTTAAAAAGATCATTATTTCATTAATCAACTTTTTTTTCTTGTGGCCCAGAAGCAGGTTTAATGTTACAGCAATGATTGCAAATCCAAGTGAGACACTTTTTCTGTTCCCACCCATGAAGAACAGTTGATTCATTAAATCCGTGCCAAGGCCATATACAGATCCTAACAGAGGCAGCTGCTGACCTCACAGCAAGTCCTGTTCCTGCTGCTGCCCCAACTCACATCCGCAGGTGAATGAAAACCGCAGTTGCTATGAGCTTGCTGCAGCGTGGCAATTATAGATGTAAAGGAGGTGCATGCTGCAGATGCGGCTCAGACAGTAGGAGTGAAGCCTACATAGGAAAATGTGTAGAAAAATGTAACTGGGCTCTCCTACAGCAAACTGGCATTGTCTTCGGGCAGCTGTGCCAGTCTGCAGTACATTAGGGTCTGGCCTGTGTTTTCTGCTAAGAAAACAAGATTCCATCTGGATTTCATCCTCTTAAACCCCAGTGTATGTTATTTGTATATATTCTGTAACTGACAGAATGTTTTATACAGTTTCAGGATAAGCACAGAGATGATACCTGGTGAAACAGTTCTTCTGTATTAAATGGAAACGACAGCTTCTCTGCGTTGCTCTTTTAAAACTTGCTTGACGTAAATATCCGGATGAAGGTAGGTCATGGAAAGACAAAGTCAAGGCTGGTGAAGAGGGAGAGCCTAGAGGAGCTGATCGTTCACCTCACACTGTTCCTTCCAGGAGCCCAGTCTCCATGCTGCTGCCCCACAATACAGCAGTGCATGAGTGCAGCTTTTCACATTTAAAGAGTGAATGAAATCCACTTAATATGTCTGATCTCCTCTGGTGGAACTCAAATGTCCCTGCTTTGATGGTTGGATGTCAGGCAGCAAAGGCTGACTCCACTTTGTCCTTTAAAAGGTGTGTAGTATTAAGATGGCCCTTACAGTGCCAGAGATATCACTATGCAGCTTTCTGTTCCTCTCCCATCCCCAATTACCCACGCTTTTCATTATGCAAAGTCTGGATCTCTGTAACATGTTTTGCTGTGGTCAGTTTATCCTTTTATTTATTTATTTATTTATTTTAAACAGAAACTGGGGCCAGATCAGCCTCCCGTGCCCTCTAATCTCTTGTTTGTTTGGATAGCCCATGCAGCAAGAAGAATCCAACAGAAGAACAGGCTCAAGAACATCATATGTTGTACCTGTTTCACATTCCCAGAACACAGGACACTTTTCTCTTGAGAGCCTATACCTCAAGGAGACCCAGCTGGCAATTGCATTGGTGACCTGCAGTGTCCCACTTCAGGACAACATTGTAGGAAAACTACAGCGATCCACTCCACATCAAGTCTTGGGGAGCTTTGGAAACAGTCTTCTGCTCTAGTCATTAAAAAATCCAAGTGTGAGTGAGATTTCCCTATGTTTCATAAGACTTCAGAGTTATTTCAAGGAACAGCATTTCAAACTAATGACCACATGGCATACAGTTAGAGCAAGGATAAGAATAAGGTTGAATTTCTTGGGAAAGGAATAAAATCCTTTTTAAGCTCTGGAGAACCCGAAATCAAAAGAGAGTCATCCCTCCTTTTCCTTTCTCCCTGGATCATGTAAATTTTGGAGAAGAATATTATCCAAGTGAGACACGGTGTGTAAAGCTGTGGTATGTTCAAAATGGACAATTTATTTTGGGTTAATCTGTCCTGTCCAAAACTGTCCAAAACTCATCCCTGTCTGACACATGGATGGTGTCTCCTGTGTGATGGTTTGCAGCCGTATCTCCAATAGGTCAAATATCCCCCGTTCTGAGCAGGTCTTTCTCCTGTCCAGCTCTCTCTTATCTTAAAGAGGTTCAGATGACAGTAGCTCAGCAGCCCAAAAAGCTGCATTATGAAATCTGAATATGCCACATGAAAACATTGAATTAACGAATCTGGGAACGCTCTTTTTCTGAAATCAGTAAATATGTTGGAGAGGAGTAGACTGGCTGTCTGTAGGCTATGTTTTACAGAAAAGTAATGGGTAAGGGAAAGAAAACTTATTTTGAAGTAGTTCTACATCTGATCATTTTTTAATCTGGAGAAAATGGTGAGAAAGAGTAGGGAGCTTGGAGAAAGTATTCTTGCTCCCTGATCTTCAGAGCTAGTTGCAGCCGGGACAATTGCTCAGGTTTGCAGCTCCAAGCACTGCTCTGCAGCTGCCCTGTCGTTTGCAGCAGTGGAGCTGCACGTAAACCTTTCCCAGTGGGGGATCTGCTCCTACAAGGGCCAGCTGCAGAACATCTCTGCGCTCCTTCCATCGCTGAAATACTACAAAGGGATTACAAATTCTGGCCCAAAGTGCCCATAGTTGAGGTTGGATTTAGCATTCCACTTTGGGTACAATTTTTGATCTCGAATGCTCGAGGGGAGAACAAGCATTCGCATATGGGTTTTTTTCTCCTTAATATTCCTGCCTTCAGCTTATTTTAGGACTCCTCTGACCACCAGACCAGACTTCATCTAAGCCGCAGGGCTCCAAAGAGTTTTGCCCAATTTCAAACTTCGCAATAAGTGTTTTGCCAGATTTACATTCAACTTCAGAAGATGGAAACATTTCTACTCCCAATTTAATGAATGATCATTAGTCAAAGAAGTCCTCTTCCCACCTCAAGAGTTTACATTGTTTAAATGGAAGAAAACTGGTTTTAATTAATCATGGAGTATGAAACATATGTAATTTACAACAAGGACACTGGGGAAAAATGCCGCTGCTGTCAAATTGTTTCAACAAGATGGTCAATGGTATCAAAACAGCAGCTGCTGCAGCTTGAGTTGTTCTAGACTGTAATCAGGAAAAATAAAATGGTTCCACCTACTCACCAATGAAAAAAGTATAACTCCTGAAAGAAGTCCTTCAAACTTCAGTCCATTTAGTCTTTATGCAGTATTTTGTGGCTTTTCCTAGCGTTGTTTTTATGATGTTGACGATCAGATCTCCAAGTGACATCAATACTGGTGGGACAAAAAAAGAAATAAAACAAAATCGTTAGTGCATAGACATTCTGGAAAGCAAATAATAAATAAAAAATGCATTGGAAAAAACCATAGTGGATCTTAATTAAGAGCCTGCCTTTATTATAGCAAAGGCAAATCATTAACAGCTTGTGTTCAAACTTTTATCAATATTTCTTTTTCAAAAAGTCAAGGAGGGTAGCTAACAAAATATGCTGTGTGGCCATGCACAAGATAATCGCCAGCTTAATTGGATCAAAAGGCATTAACATCTTCTAGCTCAATACCAACAAAAGTCCACCACATAATTCGCCATCTAAACGTCAGTTCTTCCCTTGGCATGAATCAGAGGATCCTATAATTACTCCCAAGTGGCAAAACCACAAGCATAGAAGTAAATGAACCATGATAAGAGTCTCTCATATTAAAAACATCATAAAAGCCTGAGCACAAAGTCTAGTAAGAAATGCCCTTCTCCACATGGCACAGCTTTGAGCAGGCTGCATTCACTCCCCGCCTGTGCTCTTCAATGCCCTGGAATTCAGCTGCTTCGTGACAATATTCCAGACATGGAATTAACACTTCTGAAAGCTTTCAGGGATCAATGGTTGCCCCCTTTGCAAGTTTTTTCATACCGAGGACATGATGAAGTAGTCTGGCTCTAGCTGGAAAAATAGTTCAGATGACACTCAAAGGGGTTGTGGTAAGAGAAGGCAGCTGGGGAGCTGGGACCAAGGCTGGCATCAGCCTTGCAGATCGGACTCCTCTACCCTGCCCCAGGCAGGCTTTGCCCTCGCACCCATGCAGCTGCTGCAGAATATGCTGCTGCCTTTCACCCCCAGCGCACAGTGTCTACTGATAATGCTTCGTAGGGATCTTGCAGATGGAGCCCCAAATACAGGAAAAACTCCTGTCTCTTCTGGAGTTAACTCCGACTGCAAACATCACATGGACTAATGAGAAACTTGTTAACTAGCACATGGTGCCCCACGAGAAGAGAGCCAGAGTCCCAGCTCAGAGGCAACCAGCCTTCCCTGGGTGAGCCAAAGGGCAGCATCCTCCCTGGGAGTGACAAAAAGTCAGCCTTTAAGCCGTGCAGACAGACAATGATTTTTTTTATAGGTGACACATCCAGAGCTGCTGGTAGTCTCTCAGTTTCTGCAAACAAATGGGATTGCTGCTGTTCTGTCTCTGCTGGTGATGCTGAAGATAGCTGTGCTGCCGTTGGTTCCAGCTGTTGGAAGCATTACAGTCCCATTATTTTTGCGACGGGAGTTAGGTACTCAGCACAGTATTTACAAGACCCTAAATGCCCTAGCCTTCAAAGTTGTGTTTGCACTGATTTTTCAGGTGTTTCAAAGACCCTTTTGACAACATCTGCCTAATTTCTTAAGGCGCTATCAAAAACGCTCTCTTCCCTGGGGATGGCTGACTAAACAGGAGTCTCAACATTCGTGTCATAAATATCTCAAGACAAGCTTGTTGATTCATTGAAATGTGTGGTTGGCTCCTATTGAAAATGCATTCACAGAAAACCTCACAGTGTGCTGCCACTTGGGATTACTTGTGAGAAAAAAAAATGAAAAACATTTTGGGGATTTTTTAAATAACATTTCGATATGTAACAAAGTGGCTTTTCTTTTAATTCTATACCACATTGTTTAAGATGACATGAAATAAAATAATTAGTTAAGACAAAATAGATAAAAATAAATAAATAACAAGGGATTAAAAGGAAAGTCAGTTCTGAAGTTTGTTAGTTGGAAAAGGCTATAATTTAAATCAGAAATGCCTGGATTAGATTATTGTGACAAGTTAAAAGGAGGCAAAACTTTGCCACACATTTATGAAGCAGAAATGAAATGGTGGGAAAGCAATGTCTTCAAACTGAGAGGGCAGCTCTCAAAGCCATCTACTTCTGGATTTGAATCCAGATCTGATAACGTCTTGGTAGCTCCGAGCAAGCCATGGACCTTTACAATTTCAGATTCACTGATGAGCCAGGCCTAACTGTTGTCCTAGTCAGGAGATAAAGTTTCTGGCTGTTTATTTTCAGATAAAAAGAAGAATAAGTCTCACTTGCTGGGATTTTAATGTCATGTTCTTGAAGGTCTAGATACATTGAGTGTGCAATTCAGCCTATTGCTTTATGCCCTTCAGCTCCTGTAATACCTCACTTTACAGCTTGATTACAGATATATTTCAATCGGTAATATTCAACATTTCCAAATGGAAAAATAGCTTCTGGTATGTGAATATGGCCAAATTGCAAGATAATTTTATTCCCACCAGTTGTTGCCACGCAGTGTGAAATTACAGCTCGCATTACTCCATACCATGGCTTGCAGAAATTTGGACCAAAACTTTAAAAATATTAATGTGTACGCAAATGCAACCTTGCACGTAAATCAAGCACACACACTTAATAATCTGGTGCTTTGGCTTTATGAAATGATAGATCAAAGCAGAACAAATGAGAAGATGGAAGCCAAATTAACACTTTAACTGAAACAGAGCACACTCAGATCCTGGAAAGCACTCTCTTTCTGGGTGTCACATTTCCGATTATATTCCTGGTAACTCAAATGACAGAACAGAGTGAGAGATGCTAGAATGCCTATTCCTACTCATCACCAGCTACTCATTGTAATTTTTTTCGGAGTACTAGTAATTATCTTTAAAGGAGAACAATTAAAATCCAGTGTAATTGGAAGTCTGGTTATGATTATGGATGAGTCAAACAGCTTTGGAAAATGAACACAGAACTGTTTGGAGCTCCATTGGTATTTTCTTAATCATGTCATTAAATTGGATATGTAAAGTGAGTGCAGCTATGCAGTGGGATTTGTAAAAGCTCTCAGCACTAGTCATGCTCTCCTCTTCCTAGAGTTGGTAGGGATTTTATTCCTGGAGTTTAATGGGAGCAGAGTTACGCCAGAACTGAGCATTTTTATAGTATCCAAGCCTTATCATTTGTAAGCAGCTAATTGTCCCAGCTTTTCTTCAATTTCTTCTGGTGATCCCATAATCCTGGCATTATTTTCCTGTCCCAGTGGCAGCCCCAGGATTGGAGGTGCTGCAAGACCTTGAGCCGGGGAATAAGAGGCAGAATAGCTCTTCCCGTCTTCCTCCCCACAAGGATGAGACCCAATAGCAGCTGAGGCTCTGCATCACAGAGGGGGGGAATTGGCCTGAGCCTGCATGCTGAGATTGCTGCTGGGGGTAAAATGCATGAGACTTGGCCTTACCCAGCTCCAGAGCAGTGTAGCAATTTGGAGCAGATGGTTAGCATCAGAGAGCTGTTTAAAGAAACAGTGTGGGGAGCAGAGAGCTGAAAAATAACATAACAGGAGATTTATTTGTGGTCTCTGGTTCGGGGCTGTCTAAGAAACATAATCAGTGGTTGGTACTGTGAGTTTGTAAAAGATAACATGGAATCTTGAACCAAACAGATTTTTTTGCCTTTTTCTTTGCAAAACCGATGCCTAATCTGATAAAAGTAAATCTAAACAAAGCACGATCCCCTTACACCATTCCTCTGATGTGTTTCCATCAGGCACCAAAACACCAAAGCAGGTTCTTAAGAAAAAGGGGAAATGGACCACAAAATGCAAAACTTCAGAGAAGTTTTCCAGTATTTCACTTCTGAATCAATTTGCTGTCATTGGAAGTTTCAACTGAACCATATCGGAAAGATGGCCAGTCATTCATATAAATCAAAGATAAAGGACAAGCAGTGGAAATACAGGTTTAGTTGTCTACTCCACTCACTGCTTTGGCCAGCCCTGGAGAAACTGCGTGCATGGACCTTCTGCTGTAGCTAAGCAAGCGATACCAGTAGGTTAGGAAAGACATACTATTAGCAATACCTGCCAACAACATAGATAGCTTGAAAATGATGACTTTAAAGTAAATTCCATCACTCGATTCTGTGCAACAAAACTTTCATTCTAAGAACCTACCTACTCAGAGATTAAATACACCAGTCATACCAACGGTCTTAAAGTTATCAGAAATTCTCAGACAAACTCCAAATACATAGAAAAGCTGTGCTAATATTGAAAGGATTCCCTGAAGAAGATGCTAAGATCTCAATTTTCATTTTCTAATTAAAAAAAAATAAAACCTGCTTATAATCCTCTTGAAAAATGATCCCCTTGCAATGGATTGTCTTAATGCTTTACATCTGAAGGAAGCAAGGTAAGACAGTACTACACTGCATTTTCTTCTATCTGAGGGAACCTGGAAATAATCTGTAGAAAAGATTATTTCCAAGTTTCCAGCTCTTTTTCTATAATTAACAGGATGTAAGACATAACAAACAGAGGCTGAAGAAAACCACAAACTCTCCATATGGGTTTCAGTTCCTGTTTACTAGTATCCTGTTTACAGCATAGGCTTTGATGGTCAGATAATCAGGCCTCTCATGTTCCCAGAATGACCACACTTATTCTGTACTTATTTAAGGCTGGGAAGACTTTTTAATAAAAAAATATGTCGAGGAAACAAAGCAGAGAGAGATTATAACAATATGCATCACTACGGAAATACCAGACTCATTGTTATAAAATACAAAATTACCAAATACCCATTTGTGTGAAAACAGAAGAGCGATGTGAATTGCCAGTTCAAAGGGAGGCGAGGAACAAAGCCCTTTCTCTCCTGCCTCTGCCCTCGTCCATGTCTGGGTCATAGAATCATAGAATCATCTGGGTGGAAAAGACCTCTGAGATCACCGAGTTCAACCATAACTGTCCAGTACTAAACCGTGTCCCTGAGAAACTCATCTACTTGTCTTTTAAACACCTCCAGGCACAGCGACTCAGCCACCTCCCTGGGCAGCCTCTGCCCCTACCTGACCACCCTTTCAGTGAAGAAAATTTTTCCTAATGTCACATAAGTCCTCAGGTGGAGGAAGGAGAAATACCCATTTCCCAGGGCATCCCTACCTCTTGCTTTTGCTATTGGCCAAGAGCTCCCTTTGGGGCAGGAGTCAGGTGCTGCTTTTCAACCTGCCCTCCAGGCTGCAGGCTGGAGATGGGGAAGGAGGACAAGTGGATACAGCTGTAGGTTTGGCTGCTGCCTTGCTCCTGCCTTTCCTCTTTAACCCAGGGGGCCAGTCCAGATCCTGTCCCGGTTTAGCACAGACTGGAGATAAACCTGAATGACACTAGGATAAACAAAATAAAGCTGTTCTTATGGAGTACCATTCTTATGGAGTACTTGGCAGCACCAATTCCTGCCTTATCATAGAGTCATAGAATCATAGAATCATAGAATCAGAAAGTTGGAAGAGACCTCTGAGATCATCAAGTCCAACCTTACCTGTCTCCCTACTAAACCCTGTCCCTAAGAAACTCATCCACCCATTTTTTAAACACCTCCAGAGATGGTGACTCCACCACCTCCCTGGGCAACTGTGCCAATCCCTGACTACTCTTTCAGTAAATAAATTTTTCCTTATGTCCAGTCTGAACCTCCCCTGGCACAACTTGTGGCCATTTCCTCTCGTCCCATCGCTGTTACTTGTGAGAAGAGCCCAGCACCACCCTGTCACAACCCCCTTTCAGGCAGGTGTAGACAGGGATGAGGTCTCCCCTCAGCCTCCTCTTCTCCAGGCTAAACAACTCCAGTTCCCCCAGTCTCTCCTCATAGGACTTATTCTCCAGCCCCCTCACCAACTCCGGTCCCTTCTCTGGATGCGCTCCAGCCCCTCAATGTCCTTCTTGGAGTGAGGGGCCCTTGTCACACCCAGTTCTGTTTTGGCTGAAATTTCTCTGAAAAGCTTACAGTCCCATCCTGTTCCTGCTATTCCAGTGCACAGCGCTGCTTCCCAGGCACCAATTGCTTCCTAATTGCCAAGAATTCAATAGCAGTCCAAGGTGACAGTGCTGAAAACTCTGAACTGTATATGGCCAGGGACAAACCTGTGCTGTACTGCCCAAGGAGGACTCGGTCTTGTCAGGCTGGAGCAGGAGTTTTGGTCTGGGCAGGGGACTGCATCCCACCTCATGGGACACACCCCACCCAACACTGTTTCCCTTCCTCTTGAGGTCTGTGCCTCGCATTAAGCACATACTTAGGTCCAAATAAGACTCAGGAAACAAATTCCAAACTACCTTGGTGCATCAGTCTGATGCACTGAATCTACAACATAATTCATATCATCTTCTTAGGCTGAGCCTAATAGACAAGAACAGGATTCCAAATGGCAGTCTCTAGGGATAAGCAGGAACAAGGCAAATACTTCAGGCAGTTAGAGATTAAGTGAAGTATTTATTAAAAAATATTTTAATGACTAAAAGTTGCTGCCCGTATCTCTGAGACAGCAAGGTCTTTCTGCCTTGAGGCTGTATCAAAACACCACCAGTGGAGTTTGCAGCAGGAATGGCAAAATCCCATGGGCTGCTTTGGGGATTTTTGTAGTCCCAAATAATAAAAATTTTGCAATATCAGCTCCTCTTGTGATATTCCTGTGCCTTCAGGCACAAACTTTGGCTTTGGAAACAGTTCCTTTCCAGTTTTGGCCTGAACTGGAACCACAGCTGTATGGACAAGTTCTGAACTTGGGAAAACCACAGAAACTTGGAGTCGGAACAGCACTTTTGATATCTCTTGCTATGATGTCATCTTTTATTGCCTTCTTCGCAAAGGAGCGTAACCTCTTCTTTACAAACAACTTCTTCCCCTTTCTTCAGAAGACAACTTTTAGAAAGTTCATTCTATTTGGCAAAGGCCAATTTTTCATCATCGTGATTTTGTTTCGAATTTAACACCACTAATTTCATTCTTAATTCTTTGCAACATTGCTGGTCATGTACAAAGTGTACAGAATGTACAGAAGCAGGATTTTATTTCATTTTTTTAGTTTAGAGGAGAATTTAGGAGTGGAGAGGCCTGCTGTAAGAGAGCTTCCTATTTTAATTTTCTTCAGAACTCCTGTCATGAGAGCACTGATTTAGAGAAATGACACAGCAATCGAGATTTTCTCATCCCTTCATATATGTCAAGAAAAATTGCAAGTGTTTAAGTAAATAAAATTAAGAATGATTGCTAAATAAGCAGATTGTATAACAGCTTTTATCTCTAAAAGAACTGAGGTTGTGTTATTAACAAAATTGCTGAAATTATGCACTGCAAATAAATAAGGTCTTGTTTATTTAGATTTTTTTCTGGTAATTTTTTTATAAATGGCTTTTAATTTTGCTCTTGAATCTGTTCAGTGTTTGAAATAGTTTCCATCCAAAGCCATGTTGCTATACCAGATTTATTGATGTCATGTATTTGCTTTATATATTGAATATAAAAGGACAGCTCATCAGCCAGTCAGTGGAGTTAAGCTATTTACATCATCTGACAGTCTAGTCCAAATATACTTCTGTTTGCATCAGCTAAAATCAGGTGAATTTATAGGCTACCGTGCTTCCTCCCCATTAGTAACACTGTTTGGATTTTTTTTTCCCTGAAAACCATCACTCATATCTTATAAAAGAAGAGGAAAGTCCCCATGACTCACATAGAAACACCTTAATTAGTGTAGTTTGAAAGGCGTGCTGGTCAGGATACGCTTCCTCAGGGACACGGTCTCCTGGGAAAAAGGCCAACGTCTAAAAATTTCTTGGAAAAGATGGTAAACAGATGGAAACATTTTCAAGGCTTTTGTTTTGGTATGTAAATTAATCTAGCGCTCCTGAAGAGGATGAGATTAAAAACTTCAGAACATAGTTAATTAATAGCAATAATCTTAATATGGTTTGCACCATAAATATACCTGGCCTTTAACAGAAGAACAAAAGAGGTGTTTGGAGGGATATCATGGGTGTGGAAGATTTCAATCTTGTTTAGCCTGAGGTTTATCTGAAGAGCTCTCTTTGGCCAAGACCTCCTCTCACTCTCCTGATTCATACCACTATAAAAGAGGAGAGAATCCAGCCCAAAAATTTTATCAGGTTTAATATCATTATAATTACGAACAGCCCATTTCACTCAGTAATTACACTGTGGAGACGGAAGTTTAACTCCATCCGTACTCTGAGATGCTCCGCTTCTAAGTGATGCCTATGGCACCTGCATATTCATTCTTGGTTCTTTATGGCAGCACCCAATATTCCTTACAACAAAGATGATTTTAAGTCATGTTATGGACATCCCATTTGGACCAAAGCCCCTTCAGTAGGGAAAAGGTATAACTCAGAGAAGTAATTTTCCTGTAAGAGTTAATAAGGCTGGATCCGAACCCATAACAGAGAGGCAGCAAGCTCCATAATCAAAGAACATCGCCAAGAGGCTTTCATCCTGTAGGAAAATAATTAATTTCCACGCAACTCCTTCTTAACCATGAGAAAGTCTTAATGATGTGTTGGTCAAACACTGTCATCAGTTCAGCAGAAGGTTTGTCTGATAGGTAAAATGCTCACGGGTACAGTTTCATAAATTTCTTGGCTCAAGGGTATTATTTGCTACGTTGCAGGAGCTCAGTGCCATGTTCATTAATCAGTTGCTGCTCAGAGCACCTTAATGAGGTCACTATTGTTCATCAAGGTAAAATGACTCACTTGATCTAACAATAGAGTCCTGATGCCCTTGCCCCAACTAGATAAGGATACTTTCTGCACCATAAAAACACCATTGCTGAGAAGCCTATCTGTCATTAAAACAATGCTATGAGCTGTTGTGAAAATATAATTAATTTTGGCTTATTTTATCCTAGAGGACTGTAAGGATGCTAAAGACCTCTTTTATTGTTTTTAAAGGACAAACGTTTTGACTTTGTTGAGTTGAATTCTGTGGAATTCATCTTACAAGTTCATTCATCCACCTGCCATAGGCTGTTGCCTTTCAGCAGAAAGCGAGGATTCATAATTGTTTTATTATTATCGAACATCCTTATGTTGATAATACATCAGCTTAAAAGCATCTGTCACTGAAAGGCTCCAACAATCATGCTATTGCACAAACACATATACCATCCTCTCTAATGCCATCCAAGCGTTTTGGGAAACAACTGCCTCCTTTTCAGCTTATTATACTATCTACAGCCATGAACAATAAAATCCCCTTACAATGAACTTCCAAGAAGCACGAAAAAGTCCTCAATTTTCATTTACCGAGGGGCCAAAAGGCCAGGTCTTCAGTTGAGAAAGTCATAATGGAGTCATGATTTTCTCAGTAAAACTGCTCTCCAAGAAAATCCTCATGGTGCTTTGCTGAGAAGATGTTCCTATTCTTTTCAGTTATCAAAGACCAATAAATATTAAATAGACTTAGTGAATATCTTTTAATGTGGTTTCTTTTTATTGCTGGAGTATGCTGCTTTGCCCAAACAGATACACTTAAGAGGGGCGGGATGATTTTAGTATACTTGTTTCATTTCAATTACTCTTCTAAAAACAATGGGTTTGAAATAGTCAAAGAAACTTTCTTTGGCATTTTCAGAACTGAAAAAAAAGTTCTTTATTTGAAGCAGCTTTTCATTTTCAAATATAAGTTGACTTATCACCAAAAAAATTTCTAAACACAAAGATGAAGGGTTTTCTGATGTGGCACAGGAAAAATATTTGACATCTTAAAAGTTGTCAAGGTACAATTAACCCATTCTCTAGTGAATTCTAAGACTAGCTAGATGAGATGACAGGACCATATTTTATAGAGTATACCACCAGAATAAAGTCTGATCTTCTAACTATGAGATACATTGAGAGTAATTGCATAAAAGTGAAACTCCCTTAATTGAACTTAGTGCCAAAATGTCCACTGAGTTGAAAAGAGTAGTTCCGGACACACCACTTCCAGAATTTGCTGAGGAGCAAATCTGAATCAAATCTGATTCTACTCTTACTCTCATTTATGGCTCCTCTTCTACAGCTGAGATAACTTGTCCCAGTGTTTGCTTCTGACAAGTCCAAAGAGAAAATTTCTAATTGTGCTTGGATGATTTCCAGAGCATTTGAGTTAGAATTGGAAAATGGGTGCTTTTCGATTGGGAATGTAACCAAGAATGGAAACTAGGAAAAACAAAGGCCCAGATAGCTCTCCAAAGAGACTGATGTTTAAATCTAATATCCCAGCCTCTGCCCATCAATGGTGTATAAAGGGCTCGTTCAAGAAGTGCAAACCTGTCTTTCTAGTAAAGTATTAACCCTGCTAGAAAATGGTTTATAAAAGAGAAGTGCTTGGTCTTAAACTCTTTGCTCAAATAACAGATCTCTAACATGCAATCCCGCTCCATTGGTAGCTCTTAAACAATACCTAATATCTCCTAGGTAACTCTAGTACTATATGAGAGCTGGTTTATTAGTTTCCTAATTAAATTTCACAAACTTCATAGCAGTGACAGATTCTTGGTTATCTCTGCTGCAGAAATTCAGATGGGATGCCAGAGGGAAAGGATGGGGCTGTTCGTCTTATTGCATGCCAAGATTTTATGCTACCGGTTACACTCGTCAATCTCTATCTGAAGCAGTTAAGAGCTATAAAGTATTCATTAAAAGAGCTGAGATTTATTAGGGGCACCTCAAGCTCATTAAGGACGCTGATGAAATGTGAAGCTCTTGAAGCCACACGCCATCTAAGAAACACTCAAGTAGAGCCTATTAAGTTTTGAAAGAAAAGGGAAACACATTTTTTTAAAAAAAAAAAAGGATTGCAAAAAGACCAGTATAACTTTTTCAATTTCTGTTACTATTGTTAAAAATGATAATTTTCAGCTGTGTCCTGTCCACCCTACTTACATGTGTAGCAAAACGACAGCAAGACTTGGGTAGTTTGAGAGAGAAAGAGAGGAGGAAGATTAGAAATATTAAAATTTGGTTTAAACTGTGGGAAAAGCAAAAAAAGAGAAGGAGTGAGTGAGAGGACTCAAATAGTGACTGCTATGGAAAAACCAACTTCAACAAACCCAGCTTCCCCCTTGAAGTGAAACAATGGAATTACTAGAAACAGTAAAAATAGACTGTTTTCCCTCAATCCTCAGCAGGAATTTCAACCATTCAAACATTTTCAGTTACAGCTCAAAGGCTTTTGAATTGATTCTTATTTTCAACTGAGTTATTGTATTTTTCACTTTTTTTCCCTGAAAAAAACAGCATTTTGGGGAAAAAAGGCAGGAACTTTTTGCACACTTAATTTTGCTACTAAAACAAACATTTACTTCTTGAAATGCCAGATACAATTATCTGTCTGAAAGGAAAGAAAGGAGAGGAAGAGAGAGAAGAAAGAAAGGAAAGAGAGAGAGAAAAAAAGAAAGAAATATTAAGAATTTTTATCCCATTTGAGCTGTAAAGCTTGATGTAGAGGAGATGCCACATGTAGATTTGCCTTTAGTCCAACTCTAAACCTGAGCAGACTCAGCTCATCCCTCCTGCACATTAGTTGACTCCGTTAATAAAGGCACAAATGGCTTTACAAACGAGAATAAAAACCAGTTTCCTTCTAGAACAAGTAATGACCGAATTTAGCTCAATAATGACTTCTAATCCTGCTTGGTGTTAGATATTTTCTACTGAGCCTTATAAATGAAGTAGCTTTGCCTTAGATGGTTTTTCATCTGTGTATAAAGACGTACATGCCAAGGGCACAGGGAGTTTCTGTGGCCAAATGAAATTAATTTTGTGCACAAGGTATCTCCCCCAGGGAGGGATTATACCTCAGGTAATAAAAGAAATTCTCTAATGAGTATACATGTGAGAAAAGGCAGAGTGACTTTGCGGAACATTTGCTTTGGGAGTATTGTCACCCTATCAATGTGAGCAGCCGAGCCTGTGTGTGCAACGTCGGCCGCATCCTGGCAGACGATACATGCAGTCGCTGGAGATGAAAATGCAAATGACATGTACTTCTCTGAATATCAAATGTTTGCATTTTCTGTATATTTCAGGATGCAAATACGGTTGAGAAAATTAAACTTCACATCTAGACGGAGATCGAAATCTGAAGTTCCCACAAATTTGGAGATTTTCTCATGTAGACCATTCTACACATATACCCAGGCCACACTGAAATACACCACAAACCTAGGCTGTAAAAAGAGAAATTTCAACAGAAATAATGAGAACAGATTATCTTCTTTTCTCAGCCTCCCCTTCTTTTATGTTGAAATAAATCCCTGTTCCTCTAGTTTTGTATAAATTCTGGGGATTTTTGTCTCATAAGGATTTCATAGTGAATTGCAACCACAGCTAAAATATCCAAATCAGTGTCAGCAGAGCAAATTAGCTCCCTGGTCAACATTTAGCATGTCAAGACCTAATTTAAGAGGAAATTCTTCAGACTATCAGCAACAGAGGAGTTGTTTGAGTGTTACACACATGGATCATTGTTTAAGAGAAGGAGCCCCGTGTATGTAACCTACAGAACAAAATAAGGGCTGACTGAACAAAGATCAGCATCAAAACGAATCCAGAAAACATTTGTAGTCAAAGATAAACTCATGCTATGAATCAGAAAGTGTTCATGTCCAAGATCTCCCTCAGCAAGGCAAACTCACGCCACTGCAAACACATGGCACCAGTGAGAGAGTAAACACACAGAAACGCTTGAAGGGACAGTGCCAAATAAAGCCAGAACAAGTTTTTGGAATGCTAGTGAATAATACTTGACTTATCTAAGTTAGATAAGGCAGGAAAGCTTCGTTTTGAACTTAAAATCCACCAACAAAAGTATGGATTTGTACTGAGTTTTAACTATGGTTTTCAGATGCAGATATGTATGTCCTGTCCTTCTCCAGGCTTTCAGAAGAACTCGGGTGACTTGTCCTGTTTCCCAGGTAGTGCAGAGACCCTCCAATGCCCACCAGCAATGCTGTTTAAAGCAGAGACTGAGCAGGAGCCAATCAATACCAAATAGAGTGAACAGCGCGAATCCCTTGAAAGCTGCTGCACACAACCTGTTGTCCAAGTGGCATCAGGAATGGTACATGGCCTTACAGACACATAACACAGGTGCAGATGCAGCGACAATTCAACTGAAATTGTGGTCCTGCTCTATATTGGCCTGATTCACAGGATCCAGCAGTCTGTGAAGTACCTGAAGCAAGGATTTATGTAACAATTCACTGCAAAGATACAGCCCTTTCCAACCATTATGCAGAAAGTCAATGGCATAAGTCAGCCCAAAGAATACTGGTTTTCTAATTCTATAGTTAAACTGCAGAAGAACCTTAGGTCTTCACACTGAAGAGTGAGTAGTTCAGATGCATAAATGGTTATGCATTTTCTTATTCCTTTTTAAGTGTATATGCCTTTCTTAGAGTGTGATAGAAAAGACATTGCTGAAGAAAAATAGTGGCAGTGCATTAAAGACTAAGCCAAGGGACACAGAAGCCCTTAAGCAATCAGAAAAACTGTCTGTGGTTTTGTGCCTTTAAGTAATAATAGCACCCAAACTTTTATATATTTCTCTAAAAAGAAGTAGAACTTCCATCCTCCATACTTATTCCTCTTTGAGGTTCAAGACACTTATCCTCTAGGACCACCTGTAAAAAATTGCCAGCTGTGATTTACTCACAGAAATAGACATCTGCCTTTGTCCTGCATTTATGTTTAGCAATATTAATAATCTAGGTGAAGACGTTGTTACGCCAGCATGGATTAGTTACACAATCACCTCTTGCAGAGGGTGTGGGAAGCTCATTACATCCCTACAAGAGAGAGCGAAAAGATAAAGAGTAGGTTTTTTAATACTGAAGACTCCCAAACAGTAATAAAAACAGCCAACTACGGAGCCCACCAAGCAAGCAGGTGAAAACATATTAAGGTGAACATTTACTGTAACAAGTCTCTTTTTTCCCCTCCAGACATTTCTGCTCTTTCAAAATATGCAGCAATAAATCAAATTAGATCAAATACAACAGCCTGAAAGGAAGCCACACAATAATCAGTTTTGAATTTTCCCACCCCTCTCCCATAGAAGTATAGTACAGTATTACGGAAAGTTAATATGTGCATCTAACCCATTATATCTGGCTTGAAACGGTATAAAATGACATCTGATAGCAGCTTGTATGGACAAGCTCTTATTAAACATAATTGCTCAACAAGGTCTAGTCTAAATCAGTTAATGATCAGCAATAGACAGATAGGAATTTAAGAGTATTCCCTGAATTTGCATACTATGGGAACAGGTTTTAATATTAAAAAGTTCATATCGTTTCTATTTATGCTTTGATTTACTACAAATGAAGTGAATGTGAAATCTGGTTCTATTAATTGAGCGTGTTGTCAGATTGTCACTTTTCTCCTTTTTAATTGCCTCCCATCTCTCTCATTATCCCTGACAAGCCATATTTTCAGTCCAACATCCAGTTTGGCATGACTGGTTTTTCCATATGCAGTGCTCCAAAACTGGTTATTCTCCTGTGTGATCTTGTCGGGGTAGCGGAGATGCCAAATGAAGACATGTGCTCACTGTGAGCATATAGAATTGTTTGTATTTCCTGCTGCAGTGAGACAAAACTGCAAAATTACAAAACAGAGACCGTGAAGGGTAGCATTACGGAGCTTGGGCATGATTATGCTGTTACTGGCATTGTGGAGATCTTCTGCATTGATTATTTGGAGAAATCAATAATTCCTTGTATGTGAGTTTCTTCTGTAGTGCGTCAGCTGTTCTAATTTGGAGCAGTACAAAAATCTGTCTCAAAACTGTAGAGATTCAATGGGTGGGTTTGCATTCCCAACGGATGCTTAGAACTACTCTTTCCAAAGTGCAGAGTAGCCTTTCTCTGCTCTGAGGAACACTGAGTGCGTTTTATTGTGCGCTTACTCTGGCATCATGGAAAGCTGTGCAGAGCAGTGCAGCAATGGACACTAAAAGACAGAACGACGCATTTCAATTCATGGCCTCTTCCTCCTAACGCCCTGAACTGGATCCCAAACTACACAGAAAGAATTCTCCCAGTAACTGAATTTCACTCTAATTTGCCCAACGTCTTCTTAAGTGCCTTGAGACCTCCTTGATTTCTAGAAAACCCTGTCATCTGCCTGGGAGTTAATGAAGGGGTTAATCAGTTAGGTAGTCCCCTTACACCCCCGCGGTATTCATTTGTTTTAGGTGAAGTTACACCTAGTTTTAAACTGCCACTGTAGGAGAGTCCCAACTTGTTTGCTATCAGTTGGCTTTGATAATTTGCCAAGGAGCTAATCCTGCCTGACGTGCAACTCACAAGATCTACCTCACCTGTGCTTTATCAAAGCAGTTAACCTCCGCTTTAAAAGCGGTAAGTGTGAGCCTGCCAGTGGTTGTTGCAGCTGCCTTGAAAACATGTTTTTGTAAATGATTCTGCATGGAGGGGTTTTTTTTTCCTTCAGGAGTTCTGTCTCTCACATTACAGCTCTTGCTGTGTTTATGGAGTCACCTTCTGTCCTAGAAATTTGCTGTGTTGCGATGCAGGCTCCCGGCGGTTGTGGGACTGGGAAGGGAATAGTTCATTGCTAACAAAAACACGTCTGCTGACAGTGTAATTACTCCCTTCCCCAGGATTTTTCCTTGTTTTCTTAAATGCAGGACACCTACAGTCACAATAGCAATATATCATTTGCCTGTAGCACAGCTTTCTTTCCCCTGTAAAGTGTTAATGAAGTTCCTGTCCTTGTTTCTGCAGTAATTGTAAAAGCATGTTGGATAATATACTAGCCACACTTTATTAAAATACTGGCCACACTTTATTAAAACCTAACAATCTGGTCCTGTGCTCCCTGCTAAGGAGAGAGCTAACTCTAATTTCATTTGGGGTTCATTTCAGCATGCTCAGATCACACACTTGGTTTTAATTCTTCCAGGGCCTGATCTGAAGACAATATGCCCAGTTGCAGCGTATTCAGCTGTTTCATATTTGACTGCAGCCACGTCCACATGGCTTTCTAACTCAAGGTCCGATCCTGCAAGGTGCTGAGAGTGCAGAGGGCTTGCTGTGAGCCTTCCAGTTCCCACTGATATCCAAGGGGAAGTTGTGCCGCCTAGGATGGTGGTACCTGCCCAGGGTGCTCAGGGTGGGTCATGGAATCAGCAGTTCACAGAATGACCTGAGTTGGAAGGCACCCACAAGGATCAGGGAGGTCCATGCAGTCCTGAGGCTGCCTTGCCAAGTGTTTTGGGACACCAGGGACACCCGGAGCTTGCAAGGCCCTCGCCGCGGCATGAGTCAGCACGGCAGTGATTCGAAGGGGACAATGGAGGGGATGGTGGCAGCTAATTATTTGACAATTATTATTGTTGAACAATCCTTCCAAGGGACAAGGAGGGGGGGTGTGAGTCTCAAGTGTCTGCCTTTTTTTTTTTTTAATTCTATTCTGATATTCTTAACATGTGAGTCTTGCATAGACAGAAGTGGAATGAGGTAGTAAAATCCAAGGGCCATTTGGGGTTGGTTTTGCTCCCTTTGCAACTGCCATGGTAGGATTATGCACCTGCACTGGGAGCAGACATACCGCGGCACGGTTCATCCACAGTGCTGGAATGAGGTTGGCTCAATCACTACCATTTTACCCACAGAGAAGCCAAGGTACACCGTTCCCTCCCTGGTGTTACAGACCTGGGGGTGGCAGTTTCCTAAGCAACTGTGCTTGAGGCTTTTTGTTTGCAAGTGTCTACCTAGAATAACCTCAAATCTAGTGTTCCCAGGATTGCTGCTGTCCATATAATTTTCTCTCTGTAAAAAGTATAACTTCTTCATTCTCTCTTATGTCTTTCTACCCATAAGCTCATCACAAACTGAGTGTGGAAGCACGTGCATGTCTCCGTACAGGGAATATCTTATTATTTAAGAGAAAATATTCAGACAAGCACACTTCTGTATTATTCCTGAAGTGAGATATTTCTAGAGGTAACGAAGACATCAAACTCTAGGGTATTAAAGCACAAAAAGGAGCCTCTTGTTTGAAAGTTCAGTGGAAGTGAGTATTAATGTAAGTTAAAGTTGTAAAGTGCAGAATGAGACAGTATGAACTTGGACAGGAGAAGAAAAGGCCCATACAAAGCATGTGAGGCTGAAACCCTTGGCCTCTCATCTTGAGGTGTCACCTCTACAAATAATGCACAAGGTTTTCTTATGTCTCTCTGATGACAACAGTCTTTGATTTTCTGAAGGAAACATCATTGAAAAATGTGGGGCTCTTTCTGCATGTGATTAAACCATTAGAAGAATGGCTACAGTGTACAGAATCACTCAAAAATGTCATGGCAGACAAGCACCCAAATATTTATTTGGCAGAAAGTGATTAGCTCAGCTGGATTTCCTGGTTAAGTGCAAGGTTAGATAAATACTTGAATAAACTTCTTTCAGCAAGGACAGGATTAAGGGGAATGTCTTATTCTTGTGCTGACAAAGTTTTGCCGGTTGTAGACTGATTATATCTTTAATTTAAGACAATTTTCCATTTTCGGTGATTCACAAGGGGAGACATTCCCTTACTGTTTGTACTGCTCAAGTCATCAGGAAAAGCAGGTCTAGCTGCTCCTTGAGACTGTCGGGTGGTCATGGGTCCAGAGTAGAAGGATTCAGGTTACCTTTGGTGCTGTTTTGGGGGATGTCCACCTGGAAAGCTGCAAGGATTGTCAGCAGCCCAACTGCTGGGGAGCCTCGGGTACTGCTAGACTTTTTCTGGTATTACACTGCCTCCTCCTTTTTCACATCCCCGTTGCAGGAATGAGCTGATGTGGAGTGAGAAGCCAAACTTCCCACAAATCATTCTCCACATTGTCCAGGCTATGAGCAAAATCCCTGTTAAAGTCACTTTCTTATTTTAGCTTCTTCCAAGGTAATGTTGTGGCCAACAGGCAATGCAGTCTTTGGAGTTTACTGCAGCAGTATCTTGCCTTCAGCTGCCAGTGGACTTCAGCTGCATCACGTGTTAGTGAAAAAACATGGTTAGCATCTAATTTTAAATTGGGAGTCCTGTTGCAGCTAAGAAAAGGGAAAAGGTTTTTTGTTCTTTCTTAGTAGAATATGAAAGATTCACTCAACACTTGTCTTTTCCTGTACACCCAGTGCAAATACGAATTTGAAGTACTTGTGTAAATACTTGAGCAACAACTGTTTGGGCCCAGAGCTAACTTCAGCTTGGGAGTGAGGAAATGTCACTGTCAGGTAGGAATGAATTCTGGGTCTGTGTTTTGTGCTTAGATGTAACAGGGAGCGTCTGCTACAATTATAGCGGTGTGATCCCACGGGAAGTATTTCTTGGATTTGCATGTAGTTCAGCTATGTAACAAGGTGTAAAGAAGGTATAATGTCATTTAGCTTTTTGTTCAGCTGGGAAAGTTTCTGTGGTTAATGAGTATTCTCAAATGGGCACCATAAAAGAGCTCAACGCTATTTATCACTGTTCTCTTCCAATGGTCCAGTCATTTATGCAGATCAGATGACATCGATGGTCTAGGACATGAGACACCTCCGTGCTTCTATTTCTATTCTTTTAATTAAAAGTTTAGGATTCTGCAGTCTGCCCTTCAAATGAAGCGAGGATGCTGGCAAGGGTACAGATCAGTTTAGATTTGTTCATACAAAATCCTAGACTGGCATTTTGCCCAGGTTTATAGCACTACAGTTAGGAGGTATTGCAACTTCAGCACACAAGGAGTTACTCAGTATTCAAGGCATGGAAATGGCACGGAGTGAAGCCTGGAGTCTGAGTGTGAAATAAAGGAAAAACACTGCCATAAAAATAGAAGGCGCAATAATGTTCCACGTTGCATCTTTGGAAAAGATTAATTTGTTTGGCTGCTATTGTGAAAGCTCAGATAGAGAACATGGCTCCAGCGCCAACTTCTGAACTTAATGGAGCCACAAAAGGGCTGGGTGGTGAATAACTTTGAAGAGCGAAACATCAAACCAGCCTCAACTTGAATTTCAGAAACGTCCTAAACCAAACCCAAACAATGCTGCTGAGTGAATGATTCAGGGGATTGGTACGACCCTCCACATTTTATGTGGAGCAGCAAGAAGGCTGATAATAAAGCCCAGCAGAATACCTCTTCCAGGCCAGAGCAGAATGGCAAATAATCAAAGAAGGACACGTATTTGTCCCTGGGTAGGCATAATTAAAATCATCCTCTTCGAAGCAGGTATGCATTGCTGTCCCTGTTTCCTGAATGCAAGTCTTCACCAGGATTTTTAGGTTTCTGCACACACTGTTATAATTGATGATATTTATCCATGGCATTTACTGTGTGGGAGACTCACTTGGTGGCTTCTGTTCTCATAGTTCCTCAGCAATTTACGTACTTGCAGGGGTGCAGCATGGCCTTTTGCTTGTGTATCAAAGTCATGCCAGCTAGAGTGTGTCATTGAGGAGGCACTTGATAGATGGAAGTCTTCCAGAAGGCAGAATCCTTGAGAGCCTCTGTTTCTATTTCCCATCTTGCTGTGTGAGTAAATCCATAATAACTAGACACACAGATAGGATTCTATAGATTCCATTTAAAATGAGCTGAGTCCCCTGCCCTGCCGTCCCATCTAGAGTGCGTGTCAGGATTTCCTTCATTTGGAAAACAGAATTCATGGATGAATACAGGTCGAGGTCTGATAGAGCAGAGAGAACAGGAACTCACCAGCCCACGCTTGGTCACGTCTGACAGGGCTGCAGCAATTCTCCTGACATGCTTCGGGCTGCCTGGTAACCAATGGTCACTGTGCTGGGGCTGTGTGTCCAGTAGTGAGTTCAAAAACTCTTCTTCTTCACCCAGGCCCCCGATTCTGGCCTGAATCCCTCACTGCCTGACAACATAGAGGGGAGCTCATGGAGAGCAAGAAGCATCTTCCCTATATAAAAAGATTCAGAAAGGTAAAGAACCTGGCAGTCGGCTCCTTTGCTTCACCAACTCTCTATTCTCCCTAAGGTTTTAAGCTTTGGACAACCTTTCTTCCAACACACAAAACCTTTACAAAAGGGATCCAGATGTGCTGAATTCTGGGCCCATGCAGTAGCCAGCACCCTGCCGTTGCCAGGTAAAGGTAAATCCCTGGCTGGAAGAATATTTACTTACATCTGACAGTAGTGATACAGAACAACTTTTTTTCATAAAGTGCCTTGGGATGTTAGATTAAACGAAAAGTGTTGCAACAATGCACAAATAGGATTCACAACAGTGCTAATAATAGCAGCACCTGGAGACACTGCTGCCATAAATAGAGACCCGCATGAGATAACTCCGTGCATTTACATCAGATCACCAGAATATTTTTGCCTTAAGCAAAAATGATATAATGAATATTTTATCATCATAGGTGCTTGCAAGCATAGGCCATGTGTAAGAGAGTTGAGGAAGAGGTGTAGTTTTTCCCCACTATCAGGTACAACACATTGGATTATCATGTCATGTGGGGGAACGCAGAGAAAACACTTATGTCCTCCTTATTTTCTTAACTAGCAAAGACCAAATCTAGTCCTCTTGATACCATCACATTGCCAAGCTACCCAAGGTAATGAAATGGCCAACTTTGGCAGTAACCTCGTACATTAGTCTTTTTTTTTTTTTAATTTGAGGACAAAAAGAAGTCTACCCTGGGTAATTATGAGATTCAGACCCAGAAGATTACTACTTGGCCCTTGCTATTCTTACTTCTCCCTCCTGCCCCTCTTCTTCTCTTAACTTCTCTGGTCTGTCACGTAAATACAATGGGTTTTCTGACTTCTCCACTACCTTACTTCTCCTCCCCATATGCAGTTTTGTCCCTTCCTCGCTTCCAACTTTTCATCTTCTCATCTCTCTTGTCCCCTTTCTCCTTCCTTTTCATATTTGTCTTTGAGTTTTTCTTTCCATTGCCTATGTCTCCCCACTGCACCTACGCCCTCCAACCCCACAACAACTCAAACTGAAAGAAGCCCTTAATCCTCTCCTAATGAGTCATACAATAATTAACTGGAAATAATATTTTTTCTGCTCAGTTTTGGCACAGTAACAAGGGAGTCTCCATCTCTGCCCTGCTGAGAGAGCAACCACGAGCAGTACAGTTGTTTTGGAGAAGTGCCAGATTTATGGATTAGCTGTTGCAAACCAGAGGGTGGATGAAAAACTCTGCTGAGAAGTGAGGAAAGAAGAAGAAATCTACCTTCTCAGCTGGGTTCAAGATTGCTCTTTGCTTTTTTGAGATCTTACAGATTCTCAGGCCAGAAGCACTCAATGCAATCCTTAGTCCAGCAACTGTCTTCCCACTACAGGTGGGTAGTTAAGACACACAAGGCCATTACTCACCTCAGAGGACAGCCAAAAAGTTGCTTTGCTCATTTCACGTAATTTATCACTTGAAAATTGTGTAGTAGTGAGGCTTAGAGACGGCTCAAGGGATCCCAGCTGGGAGGGGTGGTGTGTGGAGCAATCACTGCTCCCAGCCAGGCACAGGTATTACGGAAGCCCAGTATTCCTGCAGAAACACCTTGAGATGAAACCACACCATCTGAAAGGGTTGGTGACTCACTTCTTGGCCTTTTGGCCAAGACCAAGTGTGGAAGAGACCAATTCATTCAGTTCAAACCCACTTTCTCAGGAATGGATGGGAAACTTTCACAGGAATCAAAGATTTGACTTGACCTAAACAGTGCATTTGCTTAAAAATAGAAATGCAGTCTTTGTACTTGTATTCCCTTGATAGAGTTTTTTCCCTTGCTGCTATATATTGACTAATTAACAAATTAACATGTTTTGAGTCCACTATGAAAATCTTGAGATAATTATTACAGCTATGGTTCTGGGGCTGAAGAACTGTTGTTCTAAAACACTTTTGCAGACTACAAATTGGATGCTTTTCATACAGGTTATCTAATTTTAATTACAATTTGCCCTCTGGTAATTCTTTCTTTGCTTTGAAGTTGCTGGAGTTTTGTCATCCTAGGGGAGTGAGCAGTTTCAGATTATCATCATGTCAGATTTTATATCCATAGAAACACTTTTTCAATAGTTCCTTTACGTGAGACAAGCTTTCATCTGTGGGAGTTTTATTGGTCTGAAAAGTAAAACAAGCAACGTACATTTAAGTGATGTCCTACTTGTACTGTGAAAAAAGAAATCACTCTAAACATGTACATTTAGCCACTAAAATAAACAGCAATTACTGTCTCTACAGAGACAATTGTGGAATGTAAAAATATGACATTGTTTTCAATTAACTATTTTTTTCTGTTAAGCGTTTGCCCTTTTCAACCAATATTTTATCTGCCTGAGTCATGAATGTCTGGAAGGAAGGAAAGGAGGCAGCAAAGGAGTGCTGAACTGAGCAGATCATCTCTTAGAAGGCCCAGTCAAGGTATGACATCTGCCCACCAATTTACACACCCACCGAGGGCGAGCTTTCCACGCTCTGGCAAGACACCCCTGGGTTTTACTATAAGGCTGGTGCTGGGTGCATTTCACATGACTAATGGCATAATACTTAGCAATCTGCTTTCATCAGGAGCAGATACAGTCCCTCCCTCCGCCGCACTAGATGCTTGCCGCCCATATATAACATGTAATCTCTTGCACTTTATTGCCAAGATGTTTGTGGATGTTTGTCAAAGCCAGGCAAAAGAAGGATTTAGCACATAAGCATCTTCTTATGAAGGGCTGATTTGTTTATGTTTTAAGCCTCAGGCACTACATCCAAGGGACAAGATGTTAAATTCGAAGGATATCACCTATGTTCATGTCAGTGATTTTTCTTGCCATAAATGTTATTGAAGAAGCCATTTGGGTTTACAGAGCCAATAGCAGGGCTGACTTTACAAGATACTGCCTCATAAGTTCGATGGACTGCAAATGCATTTACTACTGTAATGCTCTCACAACTGCAGCTGCGATGAAACAACCAGCAAATTAGGATGCTTAAACCATTCTGAGTATTTAGACCTTTTGCCTGCATAGTTTTAAGGCACTAAGAGATAAAGAGCAAATAGCTACTAAAAACAAACAAATGAACACAAAGATTCAGAGGTTTGTTAGAGAATAAGGAAACAACATGCATGGGGGAGTGGAAGACATATGCAGGTTTCTTCTCTCATCTTTGACATTCCTGAGCTAACAAATAAGAATCAGCCCAAACAGAATCAATGGGTGACTATGAGAAAAAATATTGTAGGAACATTGCTTACATGTAAATGTCATTACTACTGGAATAATTGTCTTCATAGGGACTTCTAATGATGTAAGATTATATGAAAATTTAATATTTTACTTCCCTTTCATCCCTCTCAAGACCCTTTCTTCATGTAACAGATCTTGGATCCTGTTCACAGGAACTAAACCAGGCTCTTTCAATGGAAGAAGATCAGAGGAATTAGCCTGAGTTGACTGATATCCCTTTAAAATTCCCATAGCCTTTTAAAATCACTTGAATTCAGGCTGCAGCTTCAACCATCTAAGTTTTTCGGGAAAAAAAAATGAGCTTTTTGCCCACATAAACAGGATCTATTTTTTTCCTGAAATGCTGCTCCATCACACCCATTGTTCTCAGCTCTGGCCCCGATGGCTGGCAGGGAAACAATGCCGGAGTTACTGCAAAAGAGCAGAGACCAAATGTGGCTTCAGAAGCAGTTCTTTGTCCTTAAAAAAGTGTGTGGAGTCTCACAGCCCAGCAACGATGAGTTAAAGAAAAGTCACAGATTTTTTAAAGGCAGTGGAAGAAGTCTGGGCTGGCCACAGTAACTTCAAGCCCACAGACATAGCTCCAGATACTGGTCGGAGGATTGCTGGTCAAGCAACAGTGGGAAACAATGAGCTCTGAGAGGAAATCAAATGCCCAGCAGGGCTGCTCACTTTGCCCACTCTGAGGCACTGCTGGCTTCAAGAGGTACCTGTTGGCAGTGAACTCCCCATGTGATCTGCACTTTGTTTTTTATTACCGTAGCTATTAGGCAGCATTTAGCAACACCAATTTCACGTTACTGACACATCAAGTCAGCAGATTCCCATTGTTTTGTGCCATTGCTAAAAACTTGTGAGCACCCTGAGCATGCTACATGCACCCATAGTCACGACAGCAAGCAGTGCACAGCTGCCCAGCTACACCCTTTGCCACGGCAACCTCTGCACTGTTGGGTTTCTTGCTTTCAGCAGTGGTTGGGATGGTGGATCTCCAGACAGCTTTCCTTGCAGCAAGGGAAGCAGGAAAACCTTGGCCAAATTCAGATTCCTTACCAAGTCTGCTCAGTGTCGCACCCATCCCTGATGCCCAAAACCCAGGATTTTCCTTCTAGGTCCTTGTAAAGTGCCCCTGTAATCAAGCACTGCATCACCCACTGGCACTTGGGTTGACCAAAGGGGTCTCAAATTAACAAGATCCATGAACACAAAGAAGGTTAAAAAAGAAAGAAGAATGGAGGTGGCCTTATTTGGTCCTTCTCATTCTGACACAATTTTAGGTAACTGCTGAAAGCAAAAGAGTTATTTTGGATTTATTCCTGTAGCTCAATTCGTAGCTGGCTTGTGGTTGTTCATAGTAAAGGGTGTCATATTGAAGACAGCCTTTATGACCACTGACACATGAATCAAGGGTTCCCTGATTTTCAGAAAGTCAAATTGGAAGAACAGGTTTCAGGGCTGCAAGTGGAGACACTAGAAAAGCAGGTTCAGTTACTTTGGGCTAAATCAGCCTAAAAAAGGTGTTAAATCTGTAAGAATTTGAAGTGGCCAACATGCCTCAGTTCTTTCAGATAAATGTTACCTCCTTTTCACCAACCAATTGGGTGCGTAAGAGCTGGTTTCTCTCTAAAATCTGTCTGGGAGAGAACTGTCCGGTGGTGCCTGATGTCCACATCTAAAGGGAGATGAGTGCTTTCAAACAACAAAGTGGAGCTCACTGTTAAACCATGCAAAAATATCAAACTTTTCATGACAAGGTTTTAAATGACATAAGTTCTTTGCATGTATGACCACACTGTCTTCCTTTTAACCCTTTCCTGTGATCACACTGTTCCAACCAGGTAGAAATCCGTATGATTTTGAGCTGCAGGCTTTCTGTGACCTCATCTGGGCAGATCTGCAGCCCTCTGGGGACACTCCTGGCCCTGAGATCTCCAAAGGGAGGACTGTGACAGACCCCTGGCCCTCCATTTATGGCCTTCTGGAGCTAGCCCCATCTTCTTGCTTCTCCCCAAAGTAGGGACATGATGGTTTTCTAAGCCACATCCTCAGCCCTCGGCATGTGCTTCCTCACAGAGGCCCCTGACCTGTATGCGGGTACTAAACATTCCGCATTATGAACCCCAATTAACTGTACGGATGCCATGACCCACAGCTATGTCAAAATCACACAGCATTAAAAAAACCCTCTGACCATCCTTGAGCCTCTACGCTGAGGCTGACCTTCCCCACTTTCTGTCCCTTGTGTGCTCGCCGCCACAGAAGTAAGGAGGGGAAGAAGTCCTGTAAAGTCAGTCTTACTCTGTATTTGTTCACTAAATCGTGGTCAGCCTACATGCGAGTTTTACTTGGAACGAAAGGACTGTTAGAGAATTAGTCACAGCCTGGGAGGCAGGAGAGGGCATTGTTTTATGGAGACAAGAAAGGCTTTGGAAAGCAGATGATTCTAATTTACCTTCTTGACTTTATTCAGCAACTTTCAAATAGATTTCTCTTCATGTGGACTGTAACGTTTGTAGCTGCAAGGAGGACGAAGGTTCATTTTTAACCCCTAGAAACGAAGAAGGCTAAGACATGAATGCTACAGAACTTTGCTTTTCCTTTGATTGGCAAAAATGTCCAGGAAACACCAAATAACCTTAACAATACACTATGAAGTCATAGGGGGGGAGTTCTTGCACTTAATATAAAAGGAAAAACTCCTACAAATTTGAAGTTAAATTATTTCTTCTCATTTATGCATTTAACTGAATTACACTATTAAAACATTTCGATTTAAAATGTGTGAAGATATTTCAATATAAGTTTACGTTGTGTTCTCAGGTACATCATCTTGTGGGATAGAGACTGAATTTTTCAGGCTATTTGGAGTAGGAATTCTATTAACATAGGGAAATAAGGTTTGGCCCAGTCCTAGTTAATAGAGCATTTCTGAGGAATCTTCAGGATCAAGTTTATATCTTAAAATTGAACTCTGAAAGAGGCAATGGCAAAGGAAAAAAAAAAATCTCTTTTTTCTTTTTCACTTACTTACATTGTGGTGTAAAACATTTCTGTATTTATGTATGTATATAATTGTGTATTCATTTAATGTACATTTTTCTTAGTTTCTTTTACTAGATTTTTGATCCTGTCTAGCTTGAAAGACAATGGTAACTGAGAAACGCACTGAATGGTGACTTCTTATAGTCTCATTTCTTAAAAGAGGGAAGCTGAGAAAAAAGAAGGAAAGGTGTTTTACGCTGGATGTTCAAAGCTTCGTTTTGGCAGCTTCTTGTATAACTGAGATGCCTGAAGAAAAGTTTGAATAAAAGAGATCTTTGCTAAAATGCAACAATCACAATTTAAGTTATTCTTTGCCTACCAAAACATTTTATGCTTACATATAAGGGCTTCCCAGAGATAAATCCCAGACATTTCATTTTCATAAGTTTAGAAAGAAATGAATTAAGTAAATCTTCTTACTTTAAAAGTTTACAGAAGGAAGAAAAAGCAAAAACAATTTATGAGGCGTGTTCCTCTTAGTACACAAGTAAATAGAATTCTCTCCCTCCCACAAAAAATACGTCCCTCATGCAAACACATATTTGGATTGGCTCATTTCTTCATCCTTTTCCAATCACAACAGCCACCACTCCTCCCAATAGCGATCAAAGACATGAACACAGCGACTATAACAATTGCTGCCATGGAGAAACAATTTAATGAAAACATGTGAATATATTTTTAGAGTCTCATAATACAAACGTCTCAACTGGAAATGAGGGAAAACAGCATCTCATGACCATGGGTTTGATCTAGCCCACCAAAAAATGCTCTGCAGAGCATAATTTGAGAACCGTTGTGTCATACTTTAATCTACTGGAAACCAGCTAACCAAATGTAGCAAATTAAGGCAAGTCCATTTAAAAGGGCAAAAATATCACTACTTGTTAGTGTACTGCTGATAGACTACTCAGTGATGAGCTAAATAAGCACATACACAATCATTTTCGTTTCCAGTAATGTCATTCAAATTAGATTTTTCCGGGGATGTTGTAAACCAGTGCTGAAATACGGGCTTGTGCTTCTTTTGAAATGACTGAAGAAACAGATAAATGTAATTCATAATATTTTTCTAAAAATTTAAGGAAAAGACCAAGCGAACCTCCTTTTTTCTGTCTTTTGGAAATGAAGGGTAATTATACATTTTGCTGACTTTTTGCCTTTATACCTGTGACCCACCTTAGTTGTGTTTGAACGCTTCTTAATCAAATCTGACAGAAGCTGAGATAAATTGTCATTTAAATTCCTTCAGTTTATGTGAAAGCAGGTGGGTAGGTACAGTAGAGAGGTCCCTGCAACCCCCTGAACCCAACAGGAAAAGCTTCACCTGTAACTTCACCTTTACAGATACAAAAATTAAATCCATCATGAAATACGAACCCAGAAAAATATCTGTTAGTTCTGGTGCTCATGCAACATTTTGTGTTTTCCTTCAGTTTCCTCCCCATTGCCCTGTCCCCTTCCTCAGCCACAGAGCTAATTACCTGGCCCCAGTGCCTTCGTTATGCATTTACAACAGATGCAGCCTTGAAAGGCCAGAATGAGGACTGCTTTGCAGCCCTTGATGGCTAGGAATGATTTAGCTTTTGAGAGTTATGATAAGGGTCCTCAAAAATGCACCTTAAATCAGTAAAAAAGCAGAAACTAGAGCTATGAACTTGGTACTAAAGTCATGAGTATCAACATGAGATACATCAAGTTTGCTCCCGCTATGAGCCACCAGTGGCTCATTGTAATCCATGAGCCAAATCCTGTAGCTCTTCTCACAAATGAGCTCAGCAGGCCCACACAGCTGTAAAGTCAGCAATTAGATTTGGTCTGGGAAGTATTTGAAATCAGCATAATTGCTACTTCTGCAGTGGGATCCTGAACCCAAGCCTTTTGTATGCACGTTGTCCCCCGAAGAAAACATTGCTAGAATTTTTATTCTACATCGCTTCAGCCATTTAAAAATCACAAAGCCTTTCATTTGAAATTATTTAAAATATGTGTATATATCATTGCAGGCTGCTTTTTGACTAATATTTAACAAACAGTGGCTTGCCCTTTACGTACTGTACACGCTTGGTGACCTCTGACCTGCACATGCCGAGGAAGGCCCTTCTGACATCAAAACATTACTCAAGAAAATTCCTTTCAACAGCAGGTACTTTACTGACCTAGATTAAGTTGCTTGAGACGTCAAAGCCCTGGAAAAAAAAGAAGCTAAAATTGGCCTAAATGACTTCAGGCATAAAATCTGACCAAAGGAATTATGTCAGATGCTATAAACAGAGAGGAAAGCACATAGGAAATATGAGGGATCAAAGGGAAAATCAAGTTAGTGTGATTTTTTTGTTTTCTCCTAACTAAAATAGATGCTCCTACATGCTCTGATGTGGAAGGAGCCAATGGTTGCTGGCAGCCACACAGCTGACTGTAGAATGTCTTTAAGAAGGTTTTAAAAAGGAAAACAAAAAATGTGTTGACTGGAACTCTCCATGTGTTTCTGGGCTTTATTTAAGCTTTTGAGTCTCTCAGTAGCCAGAATTACAAATTTACACAGAAGAGAGACTTTTCAGGGCTTTTTGGAAGCAAGACTTTGCCCAGAGGACTCTGTGTGGAGCGGCACGTGAGCGAGTCCCAGAGAGGTGCAGGGGCAAGGGGCCAACCTGTCCCACAGCCCCAGCCCACGTGCTGTCACAGGGCTACTGGTGCTATGCTTCCAGCATTTCCACTGGCGTATCTCTTCCCCCCAGGTGTGGGAAGGGTGGGCAGAAGGATCAGCAAAGACCAAGTATCTGTCAAAAGAGAAACTGGTCAAACGTCTTGTACATCTATCTTTGAGTTTTGAATTAAATAATTCCTTCACAGCTGCATAGTTGTTAAGGAAAACCTTCCTCTCTGAAATCCAAGCTGTTTTTGACCTTAAAAACCTACATCTATTGAAACACCAAAATAAATGGCCTGACTTCTATAGGCGTTGAACAGCTGAAGCACATTAGCCTCTTCAAAGCAAACTGGAAATGCTCTCTGCTGGTTCACAAAAGCCTGTACTTCAGTGGGCAGGTGTCGAATCCAATTCCTTCACTTACACAGGGAGGGACTTCCCTGTCCCACAGATTCGCATTGAGGCACTTGAGAAAGGTCACATTCGCTCCGTCCTCACGTGGTTGGAGGGCTACAGCAGTGTGGACAGATCTGGGGCCCCAGACCCGACTCCAGACAGCTTTATTTTGAGACAGCCAGGATGAACGTAAAACAGCATATTCACTGGCACCTCTGCTAGGAATTTGGAGTCAACGTCGAAACAGGTCCAAATAACAAACGACATAACGTTTAGAATGTGTAAAAATACATAACTTTCTGAAACATATTGTAAAGTTCATTCTTTGGGGTGTATTTTGCCAGCAGATCCACAACAATGTTAGCGCCTGCAGTTTTCCCAAATGGGCATTTTACCACAGCTTTGTGAGATGAGTTTTTTAATTGGTTATTCATTATGAAACTGGTACACTGAGCTAAGCGCACCCCACAAGATGGATACTTAGAAATGCAGTTATTTTTGTAAAGGACATAAATAATCCACTCGACAGTACTCTGGAAAACTCTCCCAACTTGGTTAGCTGTCTCTTCAAGTTTTGCCACCACAGGATACAAAGGCTGAACAGGAAAACAAAGAAACTGTATATGTCTTAGAATAAAAAGAGCGTCGCTCTTTCTAAAACACAAAACTGCAGATATTTGTGAAGAGGAAAAGAGAAAAACCTAAGAGCATATAAACTATCATGTGAAACCAGGGCTCCTTGAAATACTCCAGATTAAACCTAGAGCTTTGGAGACCCCATTGTCAGCGGAAACCTCTTTGTCCATGAGGTTTAGTTGTAAAGTTTGTAGGTGGAAATGAGTACCTCTTAAAGCTCCAGCGGGTACCAAGCCTGTAAACACCTGCTAGGAGAGGTGAGAGCACCGTGAACCAGCACAGCTTTGGTTTTGGCTGGCTGCAGAGGCAATGGCAGGAGCACTAAGTAAAGACGTGACTCCTTCCAGCTCTCTCAGCTTACTTCACATTCCACCTTTAGAAAGTTTACTGCACAAAGCAAATAGCACGGAAGTGTCTACAAATGCAATAAATGTAGATCTTTACATGACCCATTTTTTCCAGAAATCTCAAGGCAAGCAATATCATATCTTTATTTAGGCATGGGCAATCTATGGGTGATGGATTTAAACTGATCTGCACAGGTACAGTGACGTCAAGGCAGGGCTAATCGAAGCCATCCCTTGGATCACCAAAATAACCATTACAACAGCGACGTACAAACCTCAGCCTGAGGAGCAATAGGATTTCTGCTTTTCAGTTTCCAGTTGCTGAGCTCATTTCTAACTCTTGCAGAGTCACGGTGCTGTTCCCATTAAAAAGAAAACAAATGGATTCACTTAAACTGAATCATAAAATCCTTCCCTTGACATTGTTGCTTGTGGTGCCCGCTTTGACTGAATTATATCCCAGTCTCCTGACAGTCCTTAAGGAAGTGCTTAAAGCCTGAGTCTGTGTAACACCCACTGTGAGGAAGGGGTCACCCAAACTCCTATCTCCTACCGCTCCATGTAGTTAAGAAGAAAAACCCTGTACTCATATTCCAACACATGTTTCTGCTTTTGGATCTCTGGGAGCTTTGTGTGACATTTTTTCTAATCTGTTCTCAGAGCAAATGTCAGTGCATTCAAAGCCCAGTGAGGTCCTTATCTTATCACCAAAAAGGAAAACCCTGACCTGCAACGTCAGGGGCAGAGAGCCCGCAGTGCTCGGAGCGGGCGGCTGTGCAGGGCTGTCCCAGAGCCACCACGCTGGCTCCTGCTCCTGCAGGGCCAGGGTTAATTACATCTGAAGTGCTGCTGGCTTTGTTCCTCGCTTTACTAGCACAACAGAAATATTAGAGAAAAGTAATAACTACCCAAGCAATGATGGGAGGACCGTGCCAAGTCGTTGCCTCTGTGAAAATGCAATGGGATGACCTGCAGCCCTGGCACGTGCCAGCAAATGAGCAGGAAAATCTCTGGCCCAACCTTCATTGCAGGCATTTTCCATCCTGAAGCACTGTTTAGCAGTACTGTAATCACACTTTCATCTGCTATATTAGCACACTCAGCATCTAGACAAAAGCTGAGTTGAGAATACAAGGTTTTCTCCTACATAGCTTCAATACTTAGATGTGGGAATGTGTGTGAAATAGCAATTTATTCAGTTCTACACTTACAGAAAATATGACAGAAAAGAAGAAATCCCTACCCATTGATGCTGCAGACCGAAACGGTCTCAATTTTCCCTAGCGCTTTTCAGTCTTTATTCACCTGCTGTCTGGGACCTGCCTCTGGGACAGGACATTTTGGTTTTACATCTTGCCCAGCCCTTGCAAAGTAGAGTTTCTAAGTGTTATAATAAATAAATGATCCAGATTAATTAATTTGGAATCAAGATCCTTTCACGAGCCAGAGCATCCATGAGCTGGGCTGACTTTGCATGGCTGATGAATGATGCAGACGGGCAAGTTGCTGCAAACACTGTCTGCAAGCACTGAAGTGGCCTTAGTATAATTTAGGGCTGCCTAAACCCTCTATACTCAGTTTCCATCCACTTCTGCCAAGCATGGGCACAATGTTTTTTTAAACGGATGTGCAAACATCTGCAGCTGCTTCGTCTGAAGTAATAGCCAATCCTTTTTTTGTGTGTCACTGAAATGGCATAAAAGGCAATATAAGCAGAGATAGGAAAATACTGCCTAGTATTCTGCAGTTAAAAGCTACCACTAAAATTAAAGACATTGAGATCTAAAAGTTCCAGAAGCAAACCAACACTAAAGTACTTAGAAATGACACCTTAAAGAACTAAAATTCTCAAAGCACAGGAGAAAATAATTTTTTCAAAGGAGATTTAATGAACCATGACAGTTATTTGTATAATGTTTGTTATGTGGCATCACTAAGATTTTTCTGCTGGTGAAGGTTAGATGAAAGTGTTTTGACAGCTTTCACTAGAGGGATGATATTTAATATAGAGCAGTTTGCAAAACAGTATCAGGACCTGGGAATACCTTTTGGGTTAGTCATGGTGACCTCCAGCCCTGTGAAGGAAAAAAATAAAACCTCTCAAAGGAAGAACGACCCAAGATTTTTAAATACCCCTTTAAGGCAAAATAGTGTCCAAGCACCAAGTTCCATGGCTTACATGAACTGAGGTCCTGAAACTGGAAAAGCCCAGAACGGAATCTGAGCAGGTTTGCCTTTCAGAGGAGAAAAATTAGCAAAATCCAAAAAGCTCTGAAATTTGGGTAGGCTCAAATCTGAAGCCACCTAGTCTCATCCTTACGCCTGCACAGCAAAACAATGCAGAGCCACACCAATACCCGGCCACTGAGACCAGGACTATCCAAGCTCATTTGTTCTTCCCTCCCAGAGAGCTTCACCCTCAGTTCCCACGGTGGAACTGTAATGGTAACTGCACTGGAATAAAGCAACGTGAAGAAAAAGAAAATAGCACTACTGTTCTCTGGTCAAAAACTCATTCAGATACATCTCTCCACTTACAAAGATTAACACTGTGACACTCATGCTCTTTCTACCAAGCCTATGATTTTGCCTTCACATTCAGAGGCAGCTTCTGTGGGTTTCTCAGCAGTCTGAGTATTATTTTCCTTCTAGGAAGTCTGTCCCTATACAGCAAAGAAAGGCCTAGTAAAACAGAGGTTTTAGGCAAAAAACCTCCTCTTAATCCAACTGGGAACTGTTTGTCCACATTTTGTCAAGCAGTGAATACAAGGGTGTGTTTGTGTGTGTTTTGAGGAATCCCATGGAACATTGTGGCAGTTTCAAAATTGTTCTCTGTTGGATTTCTTCAACCCAAAACATCTACATTGTAAGATTGCTTTGTAATAAAGTTAACATATTTCACCCAACTATGCAGCTAAACCTTAAAAGAATTTTACATATCCCCAGGGGAAAAAAAATCATATTTTCTGAAGAAAAATCGTGAAAGAAAATTTTTAGAAAAATTCATTGTTAGCTGAAAGTATCGATTTCTGCCAACAAGAAATTTCTATGATAACTTGCATGTGCTAGCTTCAGTCTTCCATGCACTTAATTTCTGAGGCTTTCCAAAAGCCAACAGACTTTCTGGTTTCACCTGGAATATGCTTTCTTCCACAGAGTGCACAGCTTTTGTGTATAAAAGTTTCCATCTCAGCTTGTACTACTGCAAACTTTCTGGGGACAGAAGTGTAGGAGGGAGCCGAGCTCCTCATCTGGTTGTGATTGCCTGGCAGTGGGCTGGCACCCAGCAGCCTCTGTGTGCTCTCCCAAAATTTCATTTTTCACACACTCCAACAACATTAAGGATGACAAGAGAGAAGAAAAACAAAGTAAGAATAACAATAGCAATCAAACTTGTGAAAGATCAGGAGGCGACAGTTTCAAAAATATTAATAACTCCAGGCTTGTTTCATTATAGTTAAGCTGTATCTTACAGAAACTGGGAGAAGGGATTTATTGGAAGAAGGAAAGGACTAACATAATTTAGAAAAAATATAAATTTGTCATTGGGAGCTGCTCTTCAACTTCAAAGCATCTTCAGTCTCTTAAAAGGATTTACATTTGAGCTGAAGGGAATTTAGGTAATGGGCAGCTCTGAGAGATGTAGCCTCTAGCACAGTTTTCACATATCACACAGCTAAAGAAACAATTCCTATTGAGTTTCACATGATTTATCATCTCTGCAATATTCAAACTTCTTGCTGCCTCTTTAACATTCCCTACACACTTTGTGAAACTATCCAGAAAATGACATAATTGACAGTCCCCGGGCTCCTGCCTGGAAATCACACTGTGCCCGTAGCCTCTTCCAAACCAAAACACAAATTAAGCAATTCCCAGGTTCCCATGGAGTTACATCAGTGATTTTGGTGCCATTTTCCAAGTACAGGAGCACAGATAGGATATAGAAACTGGAGTAAACTATACAACCAGAGTCAAAGTTATCCATATGTTGGAGCAAATATTTATCCCCAACCTCATATCCAGGCTCCTCATCTTGCCTTGAAACATACAAATTTTCAGCCACAGTTAATCTCCTCAAAAGTACTACTAAACCAATTGGTACTAGGGACCAAAAGCACGAACCTGCTTTTAGAAACATCATCGTAAGGATATTTTACTTTTGGTCGGAGAATATTGTCCAAATAGGGAATAAGGCCCCCAGTTTTTTTAAGCTAGTGGCCAGATGCTGATCTGGTGTAACTTCAGGATATCATTGGTACTTCAAAGACCTCACTCCAGATTTACAACCCTGAATGTAAAATTAGAATCAATGTGAGTTGTGGCTAACCATTTCACCTCTGAGTGCTTTTGTGGAATGATGTCATTCTTCTGCCTGACAGAGTTTACACATCAGATAGAAGGTGCTATAAAAATACATTTGGGAAGATTTACTGCTGGGATACATAATTTTCTGCCAAGTCTTTCTTCTCAGATGTCAGAACTTTCCTTTCAATCTGAGCAAAGATCACTTGAGAGAAGTCTCTCTCCTTGAAAATGTACACTATTTTACTTAAAATATGAAGATATGCATATAATATTATTTTTATCACAATCTTGAAACCATTTTATCATGATCTCATTTCAGCCACTGGGATTTTCCTGCTGAAGCACAAGGGGCTCCTTTAGCACCCACCAGCTCTGTAGTAGTGCCTGTGTGCCTGCTCCTGCCCCACGGTAAAAGCTGGACAATTTGGGGTGGTTTCATTTCCCACCCCTACTGCTGCCCTCTTTTCACATGGGAAGATCCTCATTAGTCTTTCTTTTCCATTTTATGTGCCCAGGCACAAAGGTTTAAAAGCGTTACAAGCTCAAATGAAGGCTCATTATGCAAAGCAAGGTGAGAATAAAATAAAAAGTACTCACATTTTTCCCTACTTTTCACAATTTCACTCCCATTTTTTCACAATTACCGAGTCCTTGTCATACAGTTTTCCCATCCTGACTAACTTCAGAGATTCTCTGTGCTTCAGGAGAGGGGCAGAAACATACTTTCCAGGGAATTTTAAATTTGATGAACTATTAACAACCGAACCAAAGTGACACAGAATTTAGCAGCCCCTTGATTTCTCCTGAAGGAATACCAAAAGGCAGCTTTTTCCCAGCTACTGTTCTCACTGGCACCCATAACTTTTTTGTCTGAGGCGCTCTGAAAAAAAGTGAGCTTTAATGTTACTTAAATGCTTAAGTGTTTGAATATTGTGGATTAATTCTTGTGGTTTAATACCAGATTAAAAATAAATGTGCTCTTTGTGGTGTTCCTTGTGTGTGACAAAGAGTGGTTTGAGCCTTTCTCAACTCTTTTGTTTCTTGTTGCTTGTAGATAGCACTTAGGAAAACACATTCCCAGTGGCCCCATAGACTAAAATATCCTTTTGAAACGGAGGATTCCCTCCTCCTTTTTGCCCTGAGGCAAATCTAAGTGATAATGTGAAATACCTGCACAGAAACTGGCATCTTTGGTCTCACTAAACTGCGTGTTGCACCTGAGGGCAAAACAGAGGTGTGTGCGTAATGTAGAGCACTTTGGCAGGGATTTGAGGTTTCAGACTCTCCACATCATGTGATGATAGCTATTGATTCATGCGAAGGGGAAATTAACTCTCTAAACTCCAGAATGACATCTCGCTGAACATCGTGACTCTGATCCTGGGTTTAGGAACACAAGCGGATGGAGATGGACAGAGAGTTTCCTGAGCTCATCTCCTGGCCATCAGCGGTCAGGAAGGTGGGGGAGGGCCTCTTTTGCCCGCCCTTGGAGATAGTCCCTAACTCTCAGCTAGGAGAGAGCCTAAAACATCGTTGAATTTGCATCTGGACCTTCTACATTTAAGTGGGCTCCAGGGTGCAAGCCAGCTCAGTGCTCTGCGGCCGTTAGAGATGGAGGAATCCATGGCCTCTGGGTGGCACCTTTGCTGTGGTGACAAAACTGCTGGTGTGAGTTTGGCTATTCCGAGAAAAAAGTGTGTTAGCAGGCTTCTCCCAGGCCTGTGCCCTCTGCTGCAGTGGGAGAAAGGGACATGGTGTGTGTGGGCTGGGCATTTCTGCCAGTCCTCCTCCACACCCACTGCAGAAGCTCCTGGATACAGGTTTGGTTTAGCTCTAAGAAAAAAAAAATAAATCTGCATGGATTTAAAATTGAGAAAGGATAATCGTGAGAATCATGGGCAAAACCTACACTCTAAACCAGTGCTTCTGCTCCAGTTCCCTTACTGCAACTCTGGAAGCACCTGATAATAATCAGGAATAATCTTCCGGAGCTATGTAAGACTACTGCAACAGAAGAGAGGTTTCTGCTGCCTTTTAACCTCCTTTTATTCCAACTGCCAAAATGTGCCCCAGTGGCTATACTGAAAATGGAACCAGTGGCTCATTCCGAGCTGGGGCTGCATGTGTTACAGGCCATCGATTTGCACAAAGCCCCTCCCTTTTTTAAGGACACTGATGTGCCAGGATTTCCAAGATCTTCCAGCAACCATCTGAACATGATCTAAATGAGAAAGACTACTTGAAGTAAGAATTAAATGTCTGTGAAAGATAAGATCTCAATCTGAAGCTCACTGAAGCTAAAGTCTGTTAACTCCAGTGAGCCTGGAATCACCTCCTGGTGAAAAGAGCTCTGAAGCCAGGGATCCCATGAAAATACCAAACCCAAGAGGAGTGGAAGGGGGATTTCAGAAGCAATGGTCTTCCTTGAGATATTTTTCCGTTTTCCCCAGTGGCCTAATTCAAACAGACATGAAGAACAGTGCAGTATCAGGGCAAGGGAAAGACTGGCTTAATTTCACAGGATCTGAGAGCACCACAAGAGAAAACTGGCTGGAGTGGGAAGCTCAACCAGGCTGACATTGCAGAAAGGCAGAACCTGAAGCCAAACTTAACTTAAAATTGTTCCCTCTCCTGTTTGCTTTCACACACTCTGTTTCCTGTTTAACCCTGACTGCAGAGAATGATTTGGAGCAGATTTTCTCTTTCTCTTGATTTCACCCAGAGGACTTTGAAAAGGTAGATGCCAGTCCTGCATGTCTATGCTAAAACTGAGGGGCGTGAAGATCGCCCACAATGATGCCGTGTTTTCTGGGAACAAAATGTGAAGACATATTTTTCTTTACTTCTGAAACATAAGACCACTTCAAATGTTGCTTAGACTCTAGAGTTTTCATAACCCAACTGGTCTTTTCTTTCTTTTCTATAAGAAAGAAGTGATAATTATGACAATATGCAGTATTGTGTCTCTGTGACTTTCATATCCGACTTCAGTGTTTCTAATGTAGCTTCGGATTCAGTCTTTCCCCCCATCCACCCAAGAAGCAAAGGCAAAGATAATTTAGAAATCTTTAGGACTGTTTACATTTGGAATGTTCATGGGAAAACGGCTGGGAAATGAAAATACATATTAACAAGAGTGTTATTGTTTAGTTCTGTTCTGCTAAACATGACTTAAATACAATCAGTTTGTGTCTTTATTTATGGATTTGATTGGCAATTTAGGAAACCACCACTGGTTATTTGAAGAGGGTGTTTATTTAGTGTTACAGTTTTTGGGTCAGTTCCCCTCAAAGGAAACTTCAAACATATAGAATGGCAAACTTGACAAATCATGTCAACACTTGGAATTGGACACTGCTTTCCATTAACTCTTAGGTAAACTAAATATATCTGCCAGGGACATTTTTTGTCAAGTGGTAATCAACATTTGTGCTCTACCAAATAACTTTGATTGCCATCCTTTCTGTCACTTTCAGTTTTTTAAAAAATGTGAAACTAAGTTGGGAAAAAGACAGAAGAAATGCATTAATTTGGAGGGCAGAAGATGCAAAATCAGCTTTGAAAATGTATTTGCACACATAAATCCAATGCAGTAGAGCGAGAAGGATAGCTACTGAATTTGAGTTCACAGGGATTAAAGGACAGTTTCACCTAGTTTGTTGTAATCAGCCAGAATCTGGCACACACACCACTCACATACTTCTGCAAAATCTGCTGGCTGACTCGGTTTAGCTTTCAAAATCTGTCCTTAACCTATCTGCATGGCCTCACCCTGGTGTTGCATCACCACCTACTCCTCCGCTTGCGCTGGAAAGGAAAATCATGGCAGTGGTTTTATGCTTTGAGAATGTTCCGGAATGCCTATCTGGGAACAGAGGGAGGAAAACAGTTTCTGAACCTTGAAGTGAGTTTTACATCCATGGTGTGAAAAAGATGATAAGCTGCTTAGCCCTGCAAGAGATACTTTGCACCCACCCTGGAAGGAAGTGCAGGACACTTGGACAACCCAGAGTAAAGAAAGTCTACTGTGGACTCCAGGTGCTTTTAGGGCTAAGCAGTAGCTGAAATGAGAGTATAATTTTGGGGATATACCTACATATACACACTGCTATAGAGTCTGTGAATTCTAGAAAGTCATTCACCTGACCACGTGCAAATATTTGTCTTACACAAGCTGAGCAGCTCCCGACATTGCCCTGAAAATATCGCTCGTAATTGTAGTAGAGTTTAAAGCCCATTTTCAGGCACCAACACCAAATGCGTTTTCTAGGTTTTGTTCCGTTTCTACCTCAGCAGGAAAAGGCAGGCTGGCTGGCTGGCAAGTCTCTCAAAACTGGTACGAAGTATCTAAGTTTACTAAGTCAAAGAGAGTCACTCCATTAATATAAAAGGGCTCTGAACCAAGTCTTAAGTGATTTGACAGAACACCACTGATCTTCAGAGCGGACATGCTCGTTGAACTCAAAAGCTACAAACAAAGTATTATATTATACAATTTATTTGACAATCACAATCTCTTCCCCCACACTTAACCTTGGGAGAACTTCTGAGAGCTTTGGACATTTTGTCGGAGACCTTATTAATCCAAGTGTCCGACTTCTAGGTCACACCATCTCAAAGTTAATCCCAGTTTATCTGGGAATCTCAGCTGGAGGTTTCCCAAGAGTATCTCTGAGATCTCTGTGGTTTTCAAGCTCCATCTGACTCAGACAATCCTTCAAACTATTTTTTACAGCATTTAGGTACTTTCCACATCTGGCCCTGAAGCTGGAAGCGTGTGAAGCTCAAACCCAGTAAAACATAAACTGAACTTCTATGAACCCCATAAACAAAGAATAAAATAAAACATAAAATCTCTGTTGATTTGCAGATTGGCCTGGTTATTTTATTTATTTATTTGTTACCCTTGCATTAAAACAACAAAAATTATTTTAAGTTCAGTAACTTCCTGAGAAATATGGAAACCCAAACCAATGAATCTGCCAATTAATTTGTGATACCCAGGACACAGCACTGGAGATTTTATCAATATTGCTTAGTTAAATCATATTTCTGTATTTTTCAAAACGCTGGTTATTTTTCCCTTTGGCAGCGTTCCTATAAATGATTAGAATTACAATGCAGGCAAATTCTCTGTTGGAACTCAGTACCATGAAGAAAACAATGGATTTTTAGGTTCTCATAGTGGTCTCTAGACAACAGCAAGTATCTATCGTATTTGTAAACTGTACATACATACTGTGACAAACTGTGCCTACGACTTCCACACAAACATTTTAAGCCTTTCTACTACAGTGTCTTTGACAGTGGAGCAGATACAATGGAATCATTCTCCTCCTAACATTTATCTCTGCCAATACAACTATCTACTCCCAATCCTGAGGTTTCATACAGGTTTGTCAATTCCCTTTGGTTCCAGAAGACACTCAGCTCTGAATCTCCCGGAATCGCCAGCTGGTACGAACCAGCATATGGAGTCAGCGCTCCTGAATTTGAAAACATACAGATTTATAGTGTTGTCTACTCTGCTATGACTGAAATAGATTTTGAATCAGCAACCTCCTCCCCTAAATTTGTGCCATTTTTTTCCTGAACTCTCCATCCCTCGCCTTACTTTCAACCTTTTAAAGTCCAACATTTACACACACAGTTTCTTCACAGTATCACAGTATTACAAGGTTGGAAATGACCTTTGAGATCATTGAGTCCAACTTACTTCTTCTGGTATCTAGATTTCATTCATTCGTGTTGGTTGTTTCTACACAGAAACCCAATCTACCTCTCTAGATATAATTTGTTTGTCCTTCTCTGTCTATACAGAGTGGAACATAAAACTGTAAGGCAACAACTCTGCCCTTCCCAAACTTTCTTCCCATGGACAAGCCCAAAAGGGATTTCAATCCAAATAGCAGCTTGTCATTCACTCCCAGTACAAGGACATGCACATTCACACAGATTTGCAGGAAACGGTGAGCTTGGTGTCCTGGTAAAAATCCCTGGGCTGCCTGTTGAAGTTTAGCTGCAAGTCTCCAGTACTTTCCAAGCATGAAATATAATTTAAAATATCCAGTGCTTTTCACAAAGCTCTAAAGATACCTCTGATGCAAATTTTTTTACGTCCCCAAAGGAACTGCCTGAAGTACTTAGAGAAGCTGATGAAGTGTAATAAGTGTGGAGGTGTGGAGGTTTTCCTCACTCCCAGTGGCTGGCTGAGCTCCATACAGCTATTTTAGGGAGGAGCAGGATTGCACTAGGTACCTGCTGTATTGCTGGGAACACAGACTCGGTGTGCCCAAAAGGAGAAAGCAGTCCCAGGAGCCTTACAGCACGCCTGTGCCAACGGAGCTGTGTATTGCTCAGTTTTGTAGCCAAGGCCTTAGGGATCCATCTGAAAAACCTTCCTTGATATTTAAAGCAGCGGCAAACTAGCCCTGAAATGTTGGTACAACTAGCTTTAATACATCAGAAACGTTTCTCATAGACAGGTTATAAAGACCAGGAACATCTTGTAAACAAACTAATCTTAGTGCATGCAAAGCGCGTTTCAGTATAAAATCTGGGAGGCACCAAACTGTCGCCACTAAATTCCATTTTGATTCAAAATGACATCTCCTAAAAAAAGATCACAACTGACCATAACAAATACAAGACAGTAAAATAAATAATGCTATTTCTAGGAGGGAATTTATAGTCCTGAAGTCATTTACGAACAGAAAGAAGGTCAGGAAGAAGGATCACATTATAAAACGACAGCTATTCTGACCTAATGAATAGCAAGGAGACGTTTTGGCCACCTCCTAGGGAGCACTGATTACGGCCACTCAGCAACCTCTCTAGGTGGTGGTTAAAACATCTTGTTTCCATTCATTAATTCAGCGATGTATTCATTCCACAACAAATGAGCCTACTAACCTCTCCCTCCTCTCCTGCAGAACCCCTGGTTTGCAAATATGACATCCACAAGCAAAAAAATCTGGAATTGTACATTAACACACCTAAATTTTCTTTTTTTTTTTTTTTCACCCTCCCCTGTAATATTCTGTATTTATACAGAGCATCTGCTCTTCAGAAATTGCAGTGTAGCCACTGCATCTTAGAGGGTTGAGGTGATGTTGGAAGAGGTGGGTTAGAGATTGTTCCCACAATAGCAGGAGTGGAGAAGCAATGGGAGTGAAGAGCAGAAACACTAGGCGGGTTTCTGATTTGCGCTGCTCTTACACATCAGTCAGAGTCTGCATGCAGATTGTTAGCAAGGACTAATGCTGCATCATCCTGCTGTCGGATCAAGCAAGTGCACTCGAGGTGGCTGAGAGGCCTCGCAGAACCAAATGCTGCACTCCTTGGAAAGAGGTATTCTGGACCTGTTAAAGCCATCATACGTGCGTAGCTGTGAATTCATTATACACGTTCCTACTAAGACTTTGTCCTGTGATATAAGGGACATCCTGACCCACTGGTCTGCCCCCTCCTGTCTCAGTCTTCTAAAATATCTCACAAATTCATCTGGCCTCTCCTAACAGAGCCCAGGCATTGCCCCTACTCCCATCACTTCTCTTGGAAATAAACCTCCCTGCCTTGATGGCTACACATCTCTTGATTTCCAGCCCAGAAGTGTCCTGGCTGCTTCCTGCTCAGTAGTTCTTGCATCAACAGTTGTCATTTAGATTAAAAAATTTTCCCTTCCCCCTTTTCCCTTCCCCAGTCAAACCAAGAGAGACCAAACTCACTCCCCTCTTGCATTCATACTGCTAAGACAAACACAACAATCAACTCAGTTCCCTCCTACAAACAGAGGCTTTTGCATCCTACAAGAAGCCCTGATCCAGTGGGAATTAATCTTCCTTAAATCTAGGACATCAGAAAGGTACACAGCACTCACAACTGACATGAATAAGTGACAACCTTCACCCCTCCATCATGCACACCCCAGGACCCAGGGCTCAGCCTCTGCTTCTCAACTCGACACCACCGGCCTCAGGATTTCCCTGGGAAGAATGCAGACAGGCGCCAGGCAGCAGGGCACTGCTGAGTATTTCCCCAACCCCTCAGCTGCATCTTTAGAGATGTTAAACACGGCCTTTGAATATCTGCCCTGCACAGAATTATCTCCAATTTCACAGAGATTCTGGGAACAGGATCGTTGTGCCTTGTTCTAGTCAAACTGATGTGTGCTGCACCACTATAAAAGCTGGTGCTGTAGATTTAGTGCAAACACGGGCAGACGTAGATTTTCTGATAAAAAGAAAAGTAGGTTTTAAACAGCAGTGTAACACCTCAAGTTCATTGCTTAATTGGAGGGCAAAGAAGCAGGTATGTTATAAAGTGCACATGCCTGAGACATATCACCATTTAAAAAATTATTTTTCCTGACTAAAACCAGAAAATTTCTCTCAAGCCAGCAGAAAGAAAAAAAATCAGCCTTTGTGAGACCACTGCAACCATATGTCCACAAGGTCAAGAGCCATTTCTGTCTGCAGTACCACCTGCCTGTCATGATAAATAATTTTTGTCCTGATTTGTGAAGTTTGCTGCCATGGGAATGAGCCCGTTTGCTCCTTAATATATGTAAGATGTGCTGCATAACACAGAATTTGCCACAAACAGACACGGGGCAATAGCTTATACATCTGTCCTCAATATTTCACTCCCTAGAGATGTCAGCTTTTCAAGTGCAAGGTTAGCAACAGTACTGATCCCTGACCAATGCGTTACCGTAACATCTAGGCACTAAAGAAACCTTAGCACTCACACATGACTTCTCTCTAGCAGTGAGACTGCGTTTGTCACTGAAAAAAATGCTACCAATGCTTTTGCCCTTAAAGATGTTCCAGACACATACAAACATTATAAAATCTTGGTATCTCGCATATCTATATAGTCATGTAGAGCCATCATATCCACATTACTCGATGTAATAATATCTTTCAGAACACTTCTGTAAAGAAAATATTTCTAGGTATGAAGCTGTTGAGTTACGTATGAGAGGAGCCAGGTTGCACGGTTATTCATTTGGCTGGGTGCACCCAACAGGAGGCACCGGTGCAGCCCTGGGGAAGGTGCATCAGGAACTCTCCAACAAGAGATTTCGGAGAGTCCTTAGTGCCAGCTCAGACTGCTCCCCTGATGCTGGTGAGTGCTAAAATTGCCAATAGAGACATTGCTAGGCCAGGGCTAAATATCTGTGAAAATGGCAATATTAATGCGCAGAACAATTTTGTGTGAAACTGTCTAAAAAAATCCCATCACCCCTTACCCCCCAAACCACTATGATTTAATTCAATTAAAAAATACGTGGGCAACATTAAGAAATTATATAGTCACTCTTATGGCTGTATAGGTGTTTTGGGAGTGGGTCTTAAGACGCTGCTACAACCACACCTCTATAAAGAAGAAATAAGACACGCCACATCTGCTCTGCGCCTTACAGCATGGATTCTGTGCATGGAAATGTCTATTGTCTTGCTGGATGCCACAATGCCTAAAAAAGATCCCAGTATCAGAAATCCATGAGACTCACTCAAGATTATGCACAAAGGTCCATCTAATCCCATCTTAAACAATTTTACTCACCCACAAGGATGTTGGAGAAGGAAGGTTTGGAAACCCTAAGCAGAAATATCCCAAGTATTGCATCTGCTTGTGCAACCTGGCAAAATTTTGCAAATGCAAATCCTCTTAACAGCAGCCTCGGACTATTTTTTTTTTTGAGGTTTGAGAACTGTGTTTTCCACTGTTCCCTGAAGATCAGCCACACGTTCAAACAGGTGAAGCAATCCTGGTTGTCTCGAGCCACCAAAACCACACGACTCAGTGTGTCTTTAGGTTTTCGAACTATCGCTTTCTCTAAAGTGGTCTTACACAGACAGATGTGGCAGTGCCAGACTTGTCCCCAGTCCAGCAGCGTCCTTCTTCCCTGCCATACCCTGATGACCAGCACTGGGGTCCTCTAGCACGGACACATAAACACATGCTTGGGTGAGATGCTGCAGCAGATGCTGATAAAGCTTACTCAGCTTCTTCCATTTACTGTTATCCTGATTCTCTCCATCCCAAAGTCCATCCTACCATTCTTACTGAAAGCTGAGTTCTGGGAGCATGATTTTCACTGTGGTAGCATGCTTGAGCTTGTTCATTAATGGGATTTGCATGATTTTATCAAACCAATAATATTTTTGACACATACAGCAGTTTTCTGTTCATGCCATACCTTTGTCCCAGCCAGATCCCATCGTGCCTGTGGCTCCCTGTAGATAGAAGGAGCCACTGAGTGAGCCATCCCCTTTGAACACACCACCACGCGCTCATGTTCTTCTCTTCCTTTCCCTTTCCCTCCCCCAGACATTCTTTGACATGATTAGTGGCTAAATCAGATTCTTTAATTGAAAGAAATATAACTGAAGTTTCTTCTGCTGGGAATGTGCCAGAGGCCACATCATAAGCAATGTCAAAGAATATTGGAAATAATATAGACCTCTGACATTTGTGTTTAGCGATTCAGCATGCCCCAGGTGGTTTGTTTGGGATTGGAATTTGTCACTGCTGTGAGGAGATAGTCTTTGGTGTTTGGGGCTTAAGGATTGCTGCAAAGAGATATAGTAAGATATGTTTAAACAAGTCAATGGAATGCTATGCTTTAATCTCCTACAATGTTTTGCACAGCCATGTCCAGAAGGATTTCTTTAGGAGATACATCCAAGCATTGTCTTATTCTTACTGAGATGGCAACAACTAAATAAAAATCCCCAATTTTTAGAACATTCCGCAGCCCAGGTAGGAAATACTGAAACGTAACCACCTCATTTAGCATTCATGTCATTGCTTCTTCTTTCCATCCCATCTTCTAAATACCAGAACAATTGACAGTTATTCATTGGACATTCTTCCACAACTGTACAAAACCCAAATTATTTATGGGATCCCACAAGTGGGCCTCATGCTACACTTTTCAGATAAGATTTGCATCTCCCAGTGTATTTGTCTTCTCAAAGAATCACTGGGCTGGAATGACTCTTCAGAGGTCACCTAATCCATCCCCTTGCCCTGAGGATTATCATGTACAGTACAGCCTTCTTGTTGCATCCACACTCCACAGTGTCTGTTTCAGACTGAACTGTTTAAAGTTTAGACCAACCTTGTTTCATTTTCACTTAGAATTATTTCTCTAATATTTTCAAATTTCTCAGAAACATCATCTTAGAAACACACTCTTCAGAGTCTGCAAACAGCTGATCCCTCATGCTCCTACGTACGTCCACAAGGAGAATATTGCACCGCCCAGAGACCCTGTGTGGGCAAGACCGGCTGCATGCACCCAGCATTTTAGAATTTGTATGTTACTGCAGATTTAAACCAGGGTGTTTGTTATATTTACGACTACTGTGCTTAAAAAGTTAAAAATATTAAATTCCTTCCATGTTTCATTAAACTTACTTCACACATCCATGCCCACTTTGGACAGAAAATGTATTTCTCATTGTCTCGAAGAGCAACAGTTCACTCTTCTTGTGCTTCTGTCTTTTGGGGCCTCTACTGTCAACTTCAAAAGAATCATTGTTAATTGTTAAAATTGATTTCCAACTATGTTTGATTTATTGCTGTCCGTTGAGTTGATTTATCGAGTTACTGCTCTCCCTTTGCATTTCAGGTGCTTGCTGACAGGCAGGGAGCTGCCCTGCATTTGCACTCACCACTCCCAGGGAGAAACAGAGCTGCTCGCGGATACAAAGAGGGGTTTTTTCTGCACAGCAGCTTGGAACTGCAGACTGCCTGGTAGGGGTAACCCTCTGACATCTCCTTATTCCCTCCAACAGGTTAAAGAGGTGTCTTTAAAAAAAAAAAATCTTTGAAATGGAAATGTGAGATGCACAGATGCATCCCCTCACCAAACACAAAGAACTCCAAAGAAACAGGGATTAAATATTTTGACAGTTTTGTCACAGTATTTGCAGTACCAACTTTTCTAGCTGCAAATTGATTTGTAAAATGGAGCAGAAGGTGAAATCATAGGGTTTACTCCTCTCCTTACAACAGGCAGGTCTCGCTGCCAGCACGGCAGTGCTGTTTGTTTACAGCATCCTTCAGTTTGCCACCTCCGTCTAAGTCCCCCCTATCGCGTCCACAGCTGTACTGAGCAAGTGCCTACTTGCAGGTTTCCTGGGAGGTCACCTCCCTCAAGTACCCAGGTTTTGTCAGTCCTTAGGATTGTTCTTGGATAAAGGTTTCATATTCTAATCATCTGTGGTTGTAACTTGTTACAGCTGGGATTGTTCTGCCTTGTGAATGCACTCTGGCCTAATTTGCCAGCAGCCACTTAAACTGCCCTAAAATCATGAGAGAAATCCTTGGAAAGATGTGTTTTGGGGAGTCTTTTGTGACTGCTTTGGTGACCATGTCTTTACATTATCTGCTCTTCTATAAATCTGTATTTTTCTCTTGTTTTATTTTCTTTGCCTGACAGTCAAACCACTTGTGACTGAAGTATGAAATAGAGCTATTACTACTTTTCTTGCAGGCAACATCCCATAAAGTTTTAAAGACAGATTTAAACAGTTACAGATTTAAACACCACAGATTACTCATGTAGCTGACACCCTTCACTTTCTACCAAACAAATATTTATTAAAGTACAAACAGGGCAAAGAAAAAAGCACGTATTTTTTCTGTCCTGATCAGATGGACAGAGGATGGAATAGAAAGTAGCTGCTCTAGGAAAACATCTACAAAGGAAAAATTCTTGCACAAGAACAGAGAGATTTTGGTGTAGGAGCCCATGCTGCAAAGCTAACGTGGGATGGAGAGCAGACCCCAGGAAAGGGGTCACCCTTCTTTTTATTCACTGCTCTAATGGGATTACGCACAGAGGCAGCTTTGATGCACAGTTGGTGTGAAGAGCAGTGGCAGATCCAGATGGGGGTTCTCATCAGGGCCCTGGAATAACAGGGGAGTTCATGATTTTGGATAAGGCCACACTTGAAATTAGGAGTGAGGAATTAGGAACTAAGTGTAACCTGTCTGGGTATCCTTAAAGGACAAAACTTTGCTAAGGGCAGGCTGTGAACGCTCAAGGCTGGAGTGGCAGCATTTGGGGGCTCCTCAGTGTGTCAGGGCGGTGCAGTCAGGAACAGGGCCCTAGAAACGGTTTGTATCGTGCAGTGCCACATGGTATGGCAGCCTCTCTCTGTTAGCTTTAGACTCCTTTGTTGTCTCGTCTTATTACCCCCTAGTTCTGGAAATATCTAAAGATGAATGTCTGCAATCGCAAGCAATAAATGCAAATAAAAGCATCCAGGGGCCTTGAGCCCTGGCTGTTTTTGACTGTGGTCTCGCCCTTCCGAAGGATGACTACACATGCCGAGATGCCAGTCCCTTAAAACCACAATGTCCCCAGGATCCCAGACCTCGATCTCTGCCCTTGTCCGCTGTTATACTCCTCACACAGCAAACACGGCCTTATGGTGTGAGCCTCGCAGCGCCAAGCGCGGAGGACAGCTGGGTGACAAGGATAGCTGTGGACAGGGGCAGTGGCTGTGCCCAAGGGACGTCTCCATTTAAAAGATAAAAATCTACAGCTTATGCTTGAGATCACCACAGTGGCATCTGGTAACATGCAAAGCCACGTTGCTGTTTGTTGGTTTGGGTGTTTTTTTTAGTCTCCATACCTTGTTTTGATGATTAACAAATGTGAGTTGGGCACAAATGCATCCAGGTGGGAACGGCCGATAACGGCAGCACGTGCCAGTTCACAAAGTAACAGCTGAGCTGCATCTTCTGCCAAAATTCAGATTATTTTTTAAGAAAAGGAAAGCTTTTTACAATTCTCCTTCAGCTCACGTTGAAATACCCCTGACACTATATAGAGCTTTTGAAATGCTTGTCCTGACTGTTCTGTTTAAATGGAAAATTGATTGTGGACTTGGAAGCAGAAGTGACAGCATAGCAGTGAAAGCTGTTCCAGGGCAGGCTGGGGCTGACCACAATCAGATAGGGGAAACATCCCACAGTGTGGCCCCGACATCACTGCCAGCTGCATTCTGCAGTCCCAGCAAGGAGCTGGGTTCCTACAAGGTCGTCCTACAAGCACTCTGGTCAAGGCTTTTCTCCAGCACCCATCAGAGTACCTTTGGGTTGTGCTTGGATACCTTTAGAGAAAAACATACAGGGGCTATCACAGTGATTCTTCTTTGGTTTGTGCAAAAATGCAGCTCACTCATGGATAAAGTCTTTAAAGAAGCCTATGTGAGCAGCAAGAGGATTTGTTCATTCCTTAATGTGACCATAAAGTTGGAATAAGACTTGCAGCAAGCTCGTGAGAAACAAACGTATATGCATTTATCTCTGCATCCCTGTCAGGCAGCGTTTGCTTAGGAACACCTCAAAGAGGTGACAAGTCCCCATCGGGTTTCAGTCTCAGGTGACATTTAGGGAAGCAGCAGTCTGGAGTTCCCGCTCGGATCCCTCCAGCCTGGTTTCCCTTTCTTTTGCTCTTCAAGTAACAAAAATAGGATGGTTTGGGAGGTTGCGAGCATGTTCGTTTGGCACATATCCACACCATAACACGTAGATCAGTAACACAGATTTAGGTGCAGGATAAATCTCATCAAAATAAACTCACTCCTGTGCTGTCTCTCAAAGTGGTTCTTCTGTAGTTACTTATTTAACCAATTATGTAGGCATAAATGCTGCTGCAGATGCCTATAAAATTCTGGATGCTGGAAAACCGTGCTGGATCGAATCATGTCTGTTGAACACTCAGATGCGTCTGTGAAGAAGCAGTCAGACCTGGCCTTATCATAAGTAAACAGGTGAAACGCACCAGTAATGCAGCTTTAATTGTACCTTGCCTCAGCACTAGAGGAAATTCAGCCTTTGAAAATAACCAGATAAAAATCAAGCCTCAGCTTCACTCACATGCACCACATCTGCAAGTTCTGAGGACTGAACACACTAGAAGTGTATTTCTCTGTGACTCTAAATAGGCAGCAGAGAAGCACCTAGCGTTTGCCTTCACTTCTGCCTTGGGAACAGGAAATTTTGTTTGCCACAAAGCTACGTTTTGTTTAAAAATCACCTGCCAAACAGGATTGCTGCCGTATGCTATCAAAATGGGATGCAAAAGCTAGATCTTCAAAGCACAACTTAAGTAACTTTTGGACTTAAAAGAGGACTAGAGAGAAACCAATTTAAGCATTTTGCTATGCATGAAGTATTTAATTTCTGAAATACAGTGCTTGCCATTAATACAGCTTGTTAGAGGCCATAGCTTTTAGCTCTCCACACATCTGTCGAAGGGCACCCTTCTCAAATTGCTGGTACTAACTTCTTGGAAAATGGCATTTGTTGCTCTGAATGCTTTGTGAAGCTATTGTAGCTGGAGGGGCAAGAGGAATTTTTTCCTTTGTTTGTAATCCTTCCACAATCCAAAATAAGCTTTGTCTATAGCGCTGTCTGTATTGCCACGTCTTGTTCCTGCCCACTTACATGGCATAAGATCCTTCAAGTTCAGAGTGGTAACTCCAACAGCCAAGAAACTCTTTAAACTTCATGTGAAATGAGAGCCCCAAATCACAAACTAAATTCAAACTAATCTCAGTAAGCATGCTCCAGCCCTACTCTGTATGTAAACAATAGATACTCCTTTCTGAATTGTAGCGGTGGAGCCTGATCCTGCAAGGTGCTGAAAGCTACAAAAGGCAGAGGGAGCTGAGGAATCGCGGGGGTTTGGATGTTTCGTGTCGCTCAGTCCCATCTCAGCAGAAAGAGCACAGTAATGTACAAATGTATCTTTGCCCTTAGGAGTTTTTTCTTGCCTCCTCCACTCCCTGACCCCCCTAAAAGGCATCTCACCGGGCTGACTACTTCTCCAGATCTTGTTTTAATTATTTAAGTTGAGCTAGAAGAGTTCTTGTCATTCTTTTTTGTGGAACAGTCTGTACTTGGGGGGCCTCAGCTGGATATCCTGGGTTATGCAACCAATGGCTAAAGCTATTGTTTTCAGAAAGAAATTGCATGAATCTCATTAAATGCACTCTGATCAGGGGAGGCGGGACACGTCTTTAAAACTGCATTTGGATCCAATCCTATTGTCCTAGATAGGGCTGCCTGCCCTCATTTCTGATTTAGTCTTAAAGAAACTATTGTTTAGCCTTAATTAATTTCATATTGAGTAGTATTATCACATTGAAACTGGCATTTGCTTGGAGATGCTTTCAGCTGGTCGAGAATTGCTGCAAACCAGAAGAGGGCAGCAATTTCCCTGACAAGACTAAAAATGCAGTACAATGGTTTATTTAAAACAGGTTTGACAAGGTATAAGCAATCCAAAGGGCACGAGACTCGCTGCAGCGCAAGCTAGAAATGGAAAAAGAAAAACATGCAAGCAAGAAAAAGGTTTGTCATTCATTACCCAGCTATTGAAACCACAGGTGTATAAATACTTCAGGCTTTATTGGCCACTTCACTTAGTGCTGAGCATTTGTTATCAGTCTTGGACACTTTATAGCCGCTGTGACGGACTACAGCCTACATTCATAAAGGAAGAGAACCAGTATGTCACTTTTCTTTCTCTCCAGCCCCCACGATTTATGTACATAAGCAGAATCTGTACTGGAAGTTCTTGTTCTTCAACACATCAAAGTGGACCAAAAACTAGCCTTCAGTCAGGAGCCGTGCAACGAGCCAGACTAATTCCTGACGCAATTTTATTTCATTTTTGCCTGCTGTGAAACTCCTGCAGAAAGGGCTGGTGATGACAAAAGATTCTGCCCTTGATCTTAATTTCTCTGCCTCAATAATATTCAGCCTCTCACTTTACAAACACAAGCCATCAACTACCACTACCCTGAACAGATTGCTGAATGGTTTAATACAGAAAAGAAGCAGAATATTACCAAAATTCTCTTGTAGCCACGCTGCTTTCCCATTGCTAGGTAAGAACAGCTAACCAGGTTACCAGCAGTGTGTGAGGGGTGACACACAGCCGGTGACACCAGGACAGGGCTCAGGAAGTGGCAGCCAGAATTGTTGAGATGTTTTATAGCAGTTCTCAGTGGCGCTGTTACCTGTTGCCTTTGGCTGCGCAGGGTCAGGACTAACAGCCTGCGAGTCTCATCCAGGCTTCTCCATCCTCACAAACCTCCCCAAAGGCACTGTGGGAAGGAGGCGATCCCTCAGCTTCTTCCAAAGGCAATCCATGAAGGAAATGAAATAAAAAAAAAATCAAGTGTGTGATGGTCAAAACTCACTGTGAGGTTGTAACAGCTACGAGGCAGGTGATAATATTTCATTTTTTTCTCCCAAAGAGTTAGTTTTTCTGATTTTCTTTTGTTTCTTTTTTTTTCTTCATGCCTAATTTTCCCCTCTGTGAGGCTGCTGAAGGGCTCAGTTTTCTGTAAACAGGAGACAGCAAGTCCTCCTCTATCCAAGAAAAAAATTAAACCAAGCCTGGAGATACTTGGATTAAGGAAGAAACATGCTGGAGGTGTCTTTGGAGAAAAGAGGGATGTGGGGAACCCTGGCAGCTCTTCCTCATCATGCATTTTCCCTCCCAAAAAGCAAATGAAAGGCAACTGTCAGATCTAAACAGGCTGAGTGCTGCTAACCCAACATTTACAGAGAGGTCACGAAATCTTGCGTATTTTTTACTGAAATGTGAGGCAGTTACAGTTCCGTGTACAGGTAGTGAGCGGTTCCCCACTCTGCCTGTGTTTGCTTAAATAGAAGAGGCAGATCCTTCTTTGGTGTAAACTGCTGGTAAAATCAATCTCCTGATTCCTCTGACAAATTTTAATGTATTTTTTGTAAAATACTTTAAAGGTTTGAACCCTGATTTTCCTTGTGCAAACACAGAAATCAAAGGAGGGGTGATAAATCCAAATACCTCCAGGAAAAACTCAAAATATCTAGGTATTATGGAAAGAGATTAAAACATCCTAAACAAGAATACTCTGTCCTTTCTAGAGAATGACTTGTGCAAATATTTTTAACATGTTTTTCTCCTTTCATGGGGTTTAGCAAATAGTTTGAGAAACTGTCTTGCATTATTGCATTGCAATTCTAGCTGTTTAATATTTGTCATTTGAAATATACCCTAGACATGTTAATTTATCATTGTAAATTGAACTTTTAAATGAGAATCCAGAAAATCAAAATCTATTTAAAAAATTTTGAGTATAGAGTTTGAAATATATGGTTTTTCTAATGCTATAAACACTCCTCTAAATAATTGAAAATCCTTGTAACCTGCAAATTGTGGAATTACAAGCCCATACCAATTGGCATTGCTATTCACAATACTATTCACCATTATTTTTATTTTTTAAATGCCACCTCTAATCATCTTTCTCCCATCATAACCTTGCCCTGACATCACTTCCCTTCCCTTCCTGCAGGCAAATGTTCATGTGGGAAATACAGGAAAAATTCTGTTCTGTAAACAGTTGGGCAATTGTCAAGGGTTTGTGGGTTTTTTTAGTAGCATCTTTAATAGCATCTCCTGATCAATTGTTCTACCTTTAACATTTGTGATATCCTTTTCTATATTTCTACCTTAGAGGTGTATGTACAAAATTGAAGTTAAGAAAAAAATAGTTCTTATGGATATATCTCACAGGTTACTGTTGCATCTGAGGTTTGTTCCTTACAAATTTCTCATGAAAACAGGCAACCAAATTTCCATGACTTTTTCCCTGTTTTTCAGTCTACCTTGAAACCAGCTGAAACGTTGTCTATTTTAACATCATATTAAGTATTTGATATTGCCCAGAAGGGGAATAAAAGGCAACATGATTGCTTCCTTCACATTTTTTTATCATCTGTGAGAGTAAAAAGCAACTTTCAGATAGATGCCTTCTTCCAGGATGCTGGGTCACTGCGGATTCTGATAGCGAGATACCCGTGGAAGCCTTCAAAGCAAGGCGAGTTAACATTTCACCTCGGGAACAATAGGGAAGAGCCACCTCTAGGTGAGACAGTCGGTTCAGTGACTCGTTTCTAAACCTTGCTTATTTGGAGCTTTTATGATCTCTGCAACAATGACCCCAATAGCAGGAGAATGTTTATCAGCTGAAATCACCTGCCCAGGTAGCAGTAAAGAAGAGAGAAGATGATGAAATGCTTCGAAGGGGCAGTTCCCATCCCGCTCCCGCCGGAGCCCAGCGCCTCCCTAGGGGCTGGTTGGGAACCGCTGAGTCTAAATCATTCTGAACTCATGACCACGATTAGAGCCCCCCCTTCGCCACTTCCAGAACCTAAAAGACAAAGCAAAATAAGGAGAAAAAACCCCCAAACCCCATAAAAATCTTCTTCCAGAAGCTCGCGTAACGGCGTTCTGTATTGGGAATAATTTTATATATTTTAGCTGTTGCTGCGGACGAGCAAATTAGTGGTTACACGAAAATAAAAAACATTTTAAAAAAAAGCAGTTTTCTTCTGAAGCGGAAGCCAAGCAGCAGGTCTGGAAGAAGCTTGGTCAGATGCGATTTTTCGGCTGGTGCCTGCGGGGCGTTTGCCGGGTTGGGGGGGTGGGGTGGGGGGTGGTCGCGGGGCTCCCAGGTCACGTTCCCCCCCCCCCGCCCCGCTCCCTGCTGCTCCTCCCAGCCCCATCACCTGCCCGGGGCGCAGAGCGAGGGGCAGCGCTCCCTTTGAACGCGTCAGACACCAACTTTTAATTAACTGCAGCAGCCACTTGGGGTTTTCTTAAACAAATTAGGCAGGGGAAGGAGGGATGATACCGTGTTGTTTTCCCTTGGGGGAAGAAAGGCGAAGGAGAGTGCCAGGTAGTGGAGAGGGGGTGCTGGCTGCCCGGGGGGCACGGGCTGAACGAGCCACGCTGTCCCCCGGGCTGTAAATCAGGGCGCTGCCCTGCCCGACCCCGCTGCAGCTCGGCGAGAAGAGAGGGAACACCAGGTTTTTCAGCTCCCCAGGTGCCAGCTGTGCAGGGCCGCCCCGAACCCCACTGTACCTGGCTCTGCACCGGGGGCAGGAGGGACGAACACCCCCCCCCCCCCAGCCGCTCTGGTGGGTGAGATGGTTCAGCTTCAGCAAACAACCAGGAGGACGGGGAGAAGGACCCTTCTCCCCCAGAGCACCTGGGGTTCAGCCCGGGGGGCCCTTTCAGGTTGTTTTGCACCTATTAAATTTACAAGAAATTTTGGCTGAAAAATTTGTTGCCTATTTCAGAAACAACGCTCACTGACTTAGGCATCGCAGTAATAGGTGGCCAAGTAATCTTTACAAATTTTGTAAGTATAAGAAAGGAGAGCAGGAAAAAAAATTCCAAACAAGCCATCCATAACCTCAAGGAGCACAAAATCGGGGCTGTGCAGCCTCTTTTCTCCTCCCACTCTCCCTGCCCTGAAAACAAGGGGAGAGAGTACACATGGTGACATGAAACACTTCAGAGAAAAGCAAACAAATATTGGCTTCTCTGGAGAATCAGAAACACAATGATACTCTAATGCTAGCAGTTTATTTTTCACTGCCTCGGGCTCCTTGGCAGAACGTCACAGTAAACTCATCTAGGCATGAGAGATTAAATGATGTCTATTTTGCTATAAGGCTCCGCGCTCTCCTAGTGAAGGACTTTTACACCTGCTGAGGAACGCTGCTTCCCAGTCGCCATCCAGCCACAGCTCCGGGAGGGAACCCCGCAGCCTTTGATCAAGGCAGAGCACGCGGGTCCCTCAGTCAGCTCCCAAAATGCAGACCGGGCTGCAGAAACCAGCCCAGCACCAAGGTGAGCTCTAGCTACAAAGATCTGTAAGTTATCGGATCAGAAACTCAAAACTCATGGCAGAGGGGTGTGGAAGACACAAGGGCGTAAATCACATCACGCTCTGCACACAGGCTCATTGCGTCCCTGGGCTTGGGAAAATTTTGTGTTGTGGTACAAATCCTGGGCTTGGCTGGAGACACTGAAAATTCCCCCTCTGAGCTGGCGTTTCATTTAATATATTTCAGAGCAATCAAATGTGTCCATTTGAGTATTGAATGATTTTTGGAACAGGTGGATCTGCTGTCAGCGTAGTCACATGTCATTACACAGCCTGAACAACTGCTTAAATACGGTGATTTGCCTCCAAGTATAAACAGGCACTAGTGGTATCCTCTAAAAATGATCTTTGCCTCTGATTGGCTTCCTCACCCAGCAAGCAAATGTGAATTTAGTATCAGTGAAATGCATTAATACTGGAAAGAACAAGGGAGACAAATGGTATCAATAGATCTGTCAATCAGAGCCTCTGTCCCATCCCCCAAAGCTTTTAGTTAACTTCAAAAGCAGCAGGACAGCCTGCATCCGAAGCTCACTTCAAGGCCAAGCATTGGAATTTTATTAGCCTGTACCAAGAAATGACTCTCTAAACTTTTTCCCAAAAGAACACTGAAACCATTAGCATTATTTTAACTAGCTGGCTGCAAAAGAGCTTTGTAAATTCTACACTAAATAAAAAAAAAAGAAGAGGAAAATCCACTACAACACTGACTCATTAAAAGAAGTTTGCGTTCCCCCAGGCAAAGGAGGACTTGCACCCATTTTGGTGGCATTATTGTTTCTGCTGCATCCTAAGGTTTCAGTTTCTAGGATAATTATTTAAATATTTACATGGAAGTCTGGAAGAACTCACCCTCCATTTAAACAAGAAAGATACCATTTATATCAGTCATTATTTAACAACCGAAAAGGCAATTTTACAAAGTAGGGAAAAATACGTATTTATGGAAGTCCTCAAGACTCCTCAGGTCCCTTTACAGGGAATTGGAAGGATCTCTCCTGTTGCAAGTGGCATTCGAGCCCTGGCAGGAATCAGTGGTTGTCTGAAAAGCACACTAAGAGTAATATTTATGGACCAGATTTTTCACAGGTTTTAAAATAATTTTGTTCTTGATGGAAGCTTCTGGGTGGATTAAATATCTCTAACAAACATACTTCTCAGCAATACTAATTAGCATTAATCCCCACCACACGGATCCACAAAGCACATGGTCTGTGTCACACGGTGCAGGAGCTGCTGCATCATTCCACAGCCCTCCTGCTGCAGCCAGAGCTGCCCCCAGCTCTACACGGGCTGGAAACCACCTCAAATACAGCTTAGGCACCTGGAATTAATATTACGACACATCCTCACATAAACTAAGTTTGCACACAAAAATTGAGTGGAGAAGCTATGGATTTGTTCAGATATGAAGTTGGAAGCACAGTTTTGTCTGCACCTTCAACCCTCTCATGCATTGCATGCACTTCTTGTATTTTGCCTGCTTCTAGACTTCAGATGCCTCTGAGGCACGGAGTGCTGTGCCCTTGCTTCACACAGCACCTAGCATAGCAGTATAAATAACTGAAATGAATGAATCAGTGCCAGAAACAGTCCTTGTCTGCAGGAATCTGCTGAATCAGCAGTGCTTCCCAAGGGAGGTGCATTTCATAAAGGCTCCAAAAAATGTGGAAAGGCTGAATGTGAGGATGTCCTCACAGATAAACCACACAGATGTTTCGAGCTACATTGCACAAGAATTGATCTTGGGAAGCAATATCTTCCTGCCCCACTGGATTTTCAGAGCCATGGGCAATCTGCTCTCAACCTGCCTTCGGAGTGGGGTCTGTGCAGACCCTCAAAGCCGACTGGGTTAGCACGGGCAGCTGCCCTCCTTCCAATGCACCCCGCAGAGATGAGCCTGGCACCAACCCAGCTGGTTTGGATTTGTCAGCCTGAGGCCAAACCAATTGGCAGCTGGGAGAGACCTTCAGCTGAGATGTGGAGCAAGGCTTGAATTTCTTCCTCTGGCCCCCAGCGAAGAGCTCTGTGCATCCTCTCTGCCACATCTCCTGCCAGAGGCGAGCAAGTGCACAGACAGGGCTGGTGTGCACTACTGCCAGTAAAGGTAATGGGAACTGAGAGCCCAACCATGCTTGGTGCTTTGGGAAACCTTCTCTGGGTCATCTCATACCTCGTTCAGGTCAGTTTAAGGAAAAAAAATAGTTAAAAGGAAATGAAAGGAAATAACCAATTCCACTGCAATTGGCCCAAGTTTTCCTAAGTATCTCATTTCCTAGCTGTCCTTTGCATCGACAAACCTCACAGCCCAGCAGGCAGTGCAGTACAAACTTATTCTGCGAGCAACCCAGGGCTGCCCTCCAGCAGCAGGTGCATGCAGGTCCAAGGGAACCCGTGCTATGCTCCAGCCTGCTCTGGTGATTCAGGGAAGCTGAGGATCAGGCTGTCGAGAGCTTTATTTCCACTAGAAGAGAACGTTTTAACACAGGTTGTCCTGGGAGACAAACAGCATTTTTAATGTATGCAAAAAAAAGAGGAATAAAAAGGAGGAATAAAGCCTAGACACAGAGCAGAGCTCAACGACAAGCTCATTTGTCTCTCTCTGAAATGTAAGCGTTCTTTAGGACAGGATCCTTAAGCCGTAGCTTGTAAAAAGCTGTTTGTTTTGTACTGACCTTCTCCTTTTATGTAAGGCTAGGCATGCTTCAGCGAGTACTGAATGCAGCTAAACATATGTCGTCAGCTGTGCATTGCTGCCCCTTCCATTAAAATGGATTTTGGTAGCATATGTGGGAATAGGCTGGCCACAGACACTCAAGGGAAATGAAGGAATACAGGGCAATTAGCAAGAGCAATCCCCAGACCTCTCCGCTAAGCCTCCGTAGGAAGTACAAAGACTTATCTCGTGGGTATGGAAACAATTAAGGTCAACAAGTAATCGTGGAAAAGGAAACTTTAAAAACAAGAACATGGTAAATGACCTAGTAAACACCCCTTTTGCCCCCCTCACAGACTTAGGATGCATTTCATCTCGGGTTCATACGCACAATCTAGCTGGCTTTTGCCTCCCCAGCCCCCCTCACATAATGACTTCCCTTTGCAATTTCCTGGAGGAAGTTGCTGAAGTGATCTTTTAGTGATAAAAATAAGCCATAGTAATTCTTAATTTTCAGTCAAAGAATTCTCCTAATCTCCTAATTAAGGAGCGAATGGCAGCAATGTCCCTTAGAAAGCATCAATGAGAAAAGCAGCCTTTGCAGAAGAATGCAGTTACTCTAGAAGAGAGAAGTATCTTTTGGATCATTTGGCCAAGTGGATAATATCCCGCATCTGATTCCTTCTCAAAAGTACATGACAAAAGCACCATTTTTTGATAAGAGAGTTTCTTCACATTGATTTTCTTTTTTACAGGTCGTTAGAGTTAGAGAGTAGACATTGTTGCATCCTTTCACACAACTTCAGAAGCATTAATTGAACACTGCAGAGTCAGCCGTAACTGGTAATCCATGCTCTGTCACTCATTTTCTCACTTCCTTCTGTAGCGGGCAGGAAAGAATTTCTGAGGGTTGTGATGACACCAATGGGTTCTCCAGGGTTTTGTGTATTTGTTTTCATTAGTCATGCTTAACATATGGTATTTACATGTCCTCTTCACAAACACTTGATAGCTGACCTGGAACACAGCACTCGGGTGACTGCTGCCAGCTTGTAACTCCCAGCTTACATATGGAACAAGCGGTATCATGTCAATTTAAAACAGGGTTCCTCAGCCAGTCGATACAGCCCTGGCTTGATGTGGGAACCCTCTGCAGCATGGACAGGGAAGGCAGAAAGCAGGTTTGTGGTTTGGGAAGGCTATCAGTTGCCCCCAAAATGAGACGCACCTAGTGACACCCAAAACCTGTTTGAGTTCAAGTACATGTGATAACACCAGATCTGTCTTTATAGTTAGCCAGATGCGGAACTTCCATTTTATTGCCTGTCTTTATATCCTGGCAGACCAATAGGGTGGTCTGTGTCTAGTTATATATTTTGTAGCTGAAGACCAAACACAGTTAACAACTGAGTGTGGACCCTGTATTCCTGTGGGACAACAAGCCATGCTTACTTGCTCCTTTCCTTCTTTAATCATCACGATTTACTGCAACATTTCATAAAGTAGTTTGAGCTATGAGGAAAATACAGATAAGATCATATTAAAGTGGAATAGTTTTGCAACACGAGGCCAAAAAATCTTTAACCTCAGATTTGCAGGGCTTGACTACTATTAGTGCATCATCTGAGTGAAGTGATATAGTTAAGAAAAGGTAGGAAACTGGCTCTGTGCAAGTATCTTCTGCTTCTTTGTTTGCCTGCTTACCACATCATAATCTCATCCTAAAAACACATCCATTCAATGTCACAAATATATCTGAAGTCCTTGTCACTTGTTTCTACTGCAGGGTACTCACAAGATGCTTTTAGAGAAAGTACTCGAGCAGTACATAACCGGAGGCTAAATCTGGCATACAGTGACTGTAACAAACTATGACATCTGTCACGGCTCTTCTTGGATAAACCTATAATGATTGCTCTGACCAGAGAAGAAGACATCTGAAGTCAGTAACTGAATAATGCTAATGATACTTCATAAACAGCACAGTTCAAATGTAATGATGCGTTTCTCTGAAGAAAGATGCTGAGAGCTGAGAGGGGTTGGACTGGCAGATATTTACCCCTCATCCATTTTTCTGTCCATAAACAGACAAATCCTTGCGAAGTGCTGCAGGCAGGGAGCTCTCATTTTATGCATCCCAAACTGCAGCATAAACCACAGTATCTAGCAGAGGGACTACATGTGTCAAACGTGTCAATAGAGATGATACAGTTTCATCTTTGTATTTCTGGAATCAGTCTGTATCTGTTAAATAACAGCACGTGGATATCATCTGGTTGCATAGGCAGTACCGCTTTAACCTCAGCAGCAACGACTCCTGTTATTGCAAGTTTCTAAGTTCTTCGGGGCAAGGAATGTGCCTCCTCCCCTTCAGTACTAGTATTTAGCTATGGATTTGTGAGGTGGATTACAGCAGAGAAAATCAGGTGTGCTCAGGTGTGTAGCTCCACAGATGGGTCAGGCAATGCACCAGCGAGCTAACAGCCTAAAAAGGTGAGACAGACAACAGAAATATCATCCTGTACTCAGAGCTGATGTGCAGAGAGGTGACACGCTTTGCCCAGGGTCACAGAGAGGGCTGTGACAGAATGCAAAGCCAGATCTTCCTACTCCCAGTCCAGTATCTCTATCAGAAATTGTTTCTTAACCACTGTACTGAATATACCTGCAGAATTTCACATGTGGCTTTGCTGTATCAGATGTGTCTGCAGCTGTTTAAGGAGCGAATGTTTGTACTATTAATTTTTTTTTTTTTAATATGGTTGTTAATAACAGTTCCTTTGCATTTCTAGTAACAGCTCCCCATTAACCACAGCAAAACTTCAAAACTGGCCGATGACTGACAATTGTTACACAGGGCAGTATCCCCGTGTCAACTTATTCACAACACCTGTCATCACTTCTTGTCAGTAATCTTGATCTAGTTATGATTTAATTTATGCCTTGTGTGTCATAAGCCAGCACTTAATTTTTTTCACAGCAATCAAATGAACTCTTTTGTTGATCAGCCTCATTTCTCTGACAGATGCTGAAATTAGACTATTTTCTGAGCAGCTCTTACCATTCTGGCAAATAAGGAATGTAACCAGCACCACTTCTAGCAGCTTGCAACTCCAGGACTCTCGATGTAATAGGAGCAACAATACAAAACTCCCTACAGTAAGAAAAAGAATTCTGACAGCACAGACAATTCACGCTAACATTAAGCTAATGACAGAGAATTTGTGACAACACAAGACTGGATTTTGAACTGTTGCTGAGTGTGCCAAGCTTTGCTTTAATTTAACCAGATTCCTAATGTGAACTTCGCTCATGTGCTTTGGGCAAGATTCTCACAACACATCGGCTTCCTGCAGTGACAGTCACTAATCTGCACTAACGTGTGCCCTGAAACGCAGGTAGAGAGCTTGTCTCCTCACTGTCAGCATCAAGACGAGGAAAGTGGGTTTCCTAAAGGAAAAGGTCATCGCAAAATTAAAAGATAGGATGTTGTAATAAAAGAGTCATTTTGTTGGAAAGTTAATATTGGCTGCTCTTCCAATTGCATTGCTGCCACAGGGCAGATCTCAAGGCATATAACACTTGTGAATTTCAAGCTTTTCACTGAAAAAGGCCACTAGGAGTAAAGGACATTCATATAACTTAGTTTTATTTGTTGGTATCAACAAATGGCAATCAGAGAGGTGTTTTAATAGCATTTTCCCATTAGTATTGAGTCCTACAGCAACACCAGGAGCTTCTAACTGAGCAGGAAAATCACTGTCCAAGGTTTCCAAAGAGTGAAAATCTCCAATCAATTAAACAAGACTAAGGAAAATACGAGTTTTAAAGAAAAAAAAAGCAAAAGCAGAGATTTTAAGAAGCCATATGAACTGACCATTATCATACAGGAAAATATCAGCACTCACAGTGGAGTCTTCAGGAATCGCCCCAAATTGCCATGATCTTTCAGAGAGGGATTCAAATGACCTCCAGAGATCCCTTCCAACCTCAAATGTTCTGATCATCGAGCGTGGCATCACAAGGACATAAGCTGTCTCCCTTCAGCTGTCATGGGCCCATTCCATCAGGTCCGTATGCAGTTTCTTTAAATCTTCCCTAACCCTATTCACCTCCAACAAGGGGAAGCATTCCTTGCTCAGGATTTTCCCTCTGGTTCCAGGACCTGGGATTTCTGAAGGCAGATCTTACGAGTAAATAGTGACCTAAAGAATTCATCACATTCCTTGGCCTTTGTCATGTTATTTATCACCAGATCCTCTGCCCATCCTTCTCTAAATCCAACTCCACAAGGGCTCTGGCTTTCCTAACTCCGACCCTGCACGCTGGAAGAGCATTTTGGTAGTCCTCCTGGGTCACCTGTTGTGCTCCCACCTCTCGTGTGCTTCCAAAACTCCACAAACCATGGCCTCGTTCAGAATACAGAAATACTCTGTATTCATTCCTATGAATAAACTCCTCCTGGCTTCGAATACACCTCTTGAGTTGCATGTATTCACACACTGGATTTATTTTTCAAATACCTGACCTAATGCCAAGAGAGACAATACATAAATATATCATTTAAGGACTGTACTTATTATAGCTGGAAGTGCCATAAAGGCATCACAGCAACAGCTGATTAGGTCCCAGATGAAATTCACAGTTACAAATCCCTCAACAGTTGCCCTCACTGAGTTTGTAGCACCACACATTTCAAGCCAGACTGGGAGGGAATGAATGTAACAACTGAGTCATCTTTCTGCCAATAATTTCCTGTAACTTGTGTCGTTCGAAAAGCAGTTCCAAATTAAATCTGAGCTGATATCTCAGCACTGATTCTTGTGATGCATGGATGACAGAAATTCAAACTGAATTTGGACCTGAACAACCCAGCTGGGCGAAGCTAAATTTTTTGTAATGACTGACCAGTAAACAAGTTTATTTAAAATACAGGAATGAATTCAGAAGTAAAGACAAAGACTATTTTGTGTGTTTAAATTTGTTCCAGTAAAATTTACAAAAAAAACCCCCTAGAACTTCTCTTGTGATTTTATATTCATTAAAATCTTGTAAAGGAAAAAAAAAGCATAATTTCAAATATTCTTGGTAAACACTACCACAGATAAAAGCATGCATAAATATTTGTAATCAGAAATTCTCCGTGCTGACCAGAAACCAATAAAAAGATGTTGATTACATACATAAGCACGCGCACGCACACACACGTATATATACTGTGACCACATTTATCCCTTTTCCTAAACTACTTCCTTACAGGGTGAAAGGTCAGACTAATCAGATATAAATTAACTACAGCTGGAAAAAAGCTTTAGAAAGAAAATTCTTAAAATAATTGCATTGCTTTTTTGAACGGCATTATTGCTTCTGTTAAAGTGAATCAACTGGCACGTGCGCAAACGCAGCAGAGCTAACAGTTAACGAAAGGGAGAATTAGAGAGGAAGCATTCACTCAGTTAATGCACATATGTATATGGACATACATGGAGACAGCAGATGTGCTTAGTTTGTTTAGGAAATAGCCATGTATAGATAGCCATGTTACCCCTTCACGTGTGTTGAAAAGAAAGCAACAGCTGCTTTCTGTGCACCAATAAATGAGAGAGTTTAAGGAAAACAATTTTCAGCACCACCCACTCAAACAACAATATTGTCATGGTTTCATTTTACCACTCCGAATGGCAACGCAAGTTTTTGCTTGTTTGGAAATGTAATGTTGAAACAACTTCTTGTTTTAATTTAGGCAAGCAGAAGCTGCCAACCATTTTTGCTTTCCAGCCAAGAAGAATTTATCTTACACATTTATTAAGTCATCATCTAGTTAATTACAATCATTTTGTAAATAGTGTAACAGAACAAAGACAGCCATCCAGTAGAGTTCAGCTAAAACTGATATGCGAAACAAATGGGCCAGGCCTCAAAGCGGTGCAAAGTCACTGTCACTCCAGCTATCGGAATTACCTGAGCTTGCATCAGCTACAGAAACAGCCCACCTACATTTCCCCTGACAAAGACTCTGTTATAAATATTAGGTGTGTCTTCTCCGGCCAAGACCGTCTCAGCAAAACTCCTATCCATCTTCCAAACTGGTGTTTTCACTTAAAGTAGCTGCTTTTCGTGGTGTCTTTCTTGTCTATGGTTATTTGGGTAAAGAAGGGGAAATAAATCACAGAGGAAATAAAGCCTGGGGGACTGAACTTCCTTGACAGAGAACAAGTGTAAAAAGAAAGGCTTGATAGACTAACACACTTCTATTGTGCTTAGATGAAACCCTCCCTGCCCAAAGCTTTAAATTTTAAAATTTCAATTTGATTTTATTGTTGAGATACTAACCTATTTCTCATTCTTCACATGACAATGCAATCATACTAAATTGATGAGATCGAGTTATTCCCCCCATATTCTAACAGAAGATCAGAAACAGGCCAAATTCTACCCTTAAATGTAACTGTAAAGAAAGTTACTCCAAGCCAGCAGCAAAGCAAAACCACTGACAGAACAGAATTTGGCACTCCGACAATTTTCTGAAGGCTACTTTGCATATAAAAAGTTACACTGGATTAACAAAATTATGTGGTTTTAAAATAGATAATTAAAGCAATACCGCTTTATGTGAAAATACCCTTGAAATAAATTTAACCTAGTTTATAGGAGTTTAGCTGCACTGGTTAATTTACAGCGCTGCTGTAAATTGCAGTGAAAATGGTTGGCAGCAACAGACTTCAACGTAGTTACTTATATCAGCACAATGGTTTACACGAGCTCAGTTTAAAGAGTCTTAAACCACATCAATATCTGCCGAGTCAAGCTCTTGCACCCTCCTCTCCTGGTTTTATTAGTTTTTCTAACCCAGCTGTTAAAAAATGAAGTTTAATTTGATACAGATACATGGTACCATACAAGAACAACCAAAGTGAGGACGTTTGGACACTGAAAATAAAAAACCTCTCCCTTATCTGCTGTGACATCCAAATTCAAATAAAAGGGGATGTTAATGCAGAATCTTTGCTCCCAGTACCATCTAAATGAGCACACTGTGTATCAGCAAAACACTTAAGCAGGTGCTTAACTTTAATTACCTGCTTACAATCTGCAGGCCTGAGAAGTTTATGACTCTTTATAATGGCTTGTGTTGTAAATCCTAATCTTTGACTTTTCCAAAATAAGAGAAACTTGCAGGGCAGAGGCAACCCTTTGCTCTCCGATAGAAATCAGCAGCTCGTCATGGATGAAGTGCAGCTCCTGTGAGATTCGGAAGAGCCCAAGGATCAATTTTCTGCTGTTGCTTGCCGTGTTTGGAACAGTTTTGACTGAGCTGTAGCTCATTGCCATCGCCGGCTGCGTTGTCACAGTCAGCCGATCGCCGCGCGCCGCCTGCTCTAAAGGGTTTGGGTACCCACGCTGCTGCTCAGCAGTTTGCTCAGCTGAGGGGACTCAGTCATGTGTCCTCTATCATCTTGCCCTGCTCTTGCAAGATGAATATATGGATGTAACGTGTGAAAAAGAGCAGAATTCACAGACACGACATGTTATTTTAGGTCTTTTTTGTTTTCCCTTTTCATTCAAGGACGCGCACAGATGCCTCAGCTGCCGTTTGCGCCAATGTTAGAATGCTGCCTATTGTAAAATGTCGCAAAGACATTTCAACAACTAGTAAAACTACTCACAGTTCATCTGAAATTACATTTTCAGGATTCAGAACAAGTTACCTCATCAGCATAAATGACCCTATTGTCCAAAACACAATGAAGACATGTCTTAGAAAGAGACAAAGATGACATTATTTTCCTTGGTGCCTATTAATAGGGATTCCCCCAAACAGAAGAATGATTTGAGTGGAGATATATTTGGAGGCAAATAATGAATAGGTCCTTCTAGTTATTCACAAGAGTATACTGTTGAGGATGTAACAGTTATTTAGGTTCCTTTTTTTCAGTTTGAACACTCCAGAGTGATCACACATACAATTAGTTGTTTGCTTTCAGAAAAAAACCCTGCATTGTATAAAGCATTTCTTGCCTTTCTTTAAAAAAAAATAAGCATTTCTTTCCTTTTTTTTAAAAAAAAATATTATCAATTATAGGTATCTCATATATTTGTGGGATTCTTTGTGATATAAAACCCAAATTTTATCCTCTAGCACTATCAAGGAAATCTGAATATTTGGCTGGGGCTGATCTTCACCTCATCTGGAAGCAGGCTTCCTGTAGAGAGTATTTCTACACACAGACTTGGGCAGCATAGAGCCAATATTGTGTTTGCAGCTTGGAGAGAGAAAACAAACTGATTTAAAGCTACTCACAAAATTGAATAAGAAGGTTGGAGAGCATTGCTGTCACTGCTGGCAGGAGCTACCTGGCTGCTGGGTACATAGAGGGGTAGAGCGGACAAGGGAAATCTAGAGGCAAAAGTGCTTTGAAAATATGCTTCAGGTCAACCAGGTACTGCACTTAAGAAGGAAAAAACATTTTGTGAGGATATAAACACCTGTAGATTTATTCCTTGCGTCCAACAGGAATGAAGAGGCTTTTCTTTTTTTGCCTGCTCAGCACTATTTGAAACTTCTGCAGCGCATTCGCTTTCTGAAATCTTTGCTCTGGAAGGGATTTAAAACCCATGTGTTCTCCGTTGGCTCCAGCTCAGGAGATGCTGTACTAGTACTGGCAATAGATGAAGTAATATAGTCACTAAAGAGAAGTCAAAGCTTCCTTTGGTCCCCAGTGGTTATTAACAGTTATTAAGTTGGGTAGCTTTTAAGTGTGCTGAGGATGGGCCAGAATAAGTGGAAGCAACGCAGTTTTGTGGCTTAGAGCTGCATGTGGCCAAATTTTCTGTTTTTGCAAAAGGCAAATGAACCCACTAGGAGCGCCCTGATGCCATGTGATGAATGCTTCAGACAGCCAGTTTAACTTGTTTGTAGCTGGCGTGGATATTCCCAGGCTGCCCCACTGCGCTGCAGCTACCAACCTGCTCCCTGCAGAGCAGCGCTCAGCCGTTGGGGATTGCTGGGGGTCAGCAGCAGAGCCCAGAGGTCCAGGCGTTCCAAGAGCAAATGCAGTTTTTCCTGACTGGTAGCAAAATCCCTGTGCAAGTGTCTGAAGGCCCAAGATGCCACTGAGGCCACTGTGGCCTGACTTTCAAGCCCTCCTCCGGGAGCACGGCTGTGACAGCCTCATGTTTGCAGCCCAGCCCAACCCAGTTCTCTCAGCTCAGACTCTTGTTTCTCTCAAAACAGAGAAGTTGTCAAAGTTCCTGGGAGAACCAGTCGAGACCCATCTCACTAGCTAATGGGTACTGCAAAGTACCTGTGCTAAATGTGCTTCACCTTTACTATCTTACCTTTTTACACAGCATTTTTCTTTTTATAATGATGTTCCCATTATCTCAGCCCTATCTTCCCATCCCATAGCTATAGGCCATTAGCCACCTTTTGAAAAAAAAATTAATTAGAATTGAAAAGGTATAATAATAAAGGAGAAAATTGTTTTTTGGCAGCCCTGCTTACCTTGTTTATATTGGCATTTCAAGACACCATCGTAATATAAGATGCACCTTCAACTTGCATAATATATCCTACCTTCCCCCAGCAATAGCTCCGTGATACAGTCTGTCCATTTTGATACATAATCCTGTCATTCTCTGCTTCTTCAGCCTTCTCCGGGTCAGAGTTCAATATCCAGGCTTTCCATTATCACCAAAAGCCCCACATAACAAACCAGAAGAACACAAGAACAACTTTATGGACCAAACTGCTCTCAAATATAAAAGCTGCAGTAAAATTGGCTGTGAATTTTGGATTGGCATCATTGCTGGCAGCTCCACGATGTGGATGAATTGGGTTTGCAAAATAATCACTGCCAGTCCCAGGTTTGCTCACTGAAAACTCACACGCTGTCAGGTGGAAATGCTTGCACTGTCTCTTTATCCTGTAGCACAATGGACTTTCTTGGGAAAGGACTTGTTCCAAAGCATTCTACTACTAGGTTTGGAGCGTAACCTCACTTTTCTTCTAGTAATTACAGAAGATCTCTCCAATCTTATTCTGAAATTGATCTTTCCCATGATTAGAATATACATAAAACAAACAGTCCTGGAGGTAAGAACTGGCAGAAATACTGTGTGAGAAAGGGTTTTAATAAGTTGTTTCAAAGCTCTATTTTCAAATGAGGTTTCCAGAAAATTATCTATTAAGTCCGTGGCTCCACCTGATTGCCAGTTACCTAGGTCATCGTTTTGCAGAAAGGAGAAAAAAAAATAACCATGAATTCACAACATATAGAGGAGGAATGAGTCACTGAAAAGAGTGCTGAGGCTGACAGGGCTGCTGACATTATAGCATGGGCATACGCTCAGTCACATTTACCTATAATATACTTGTATATTCTTATATCCTTCCCACCTGCAAACACTGTCATCACACAATGTAAGACATTAATTTAAGAAATGACATCACTGCTTGATGTGTTCAGTAAGTATTGTGATTAAAAGTATCTGTATACACAGATTGGCTTTTCAATTTGCTCGTAAACTACTTGATAAACCACACTACTGGAAATAAGACAAATAAGATGGTTTGGAAATACTTCCATCTGCCTATTAAGGCTCGATTAGCATTCCCACAGATGCAGTAAAAAAAATCCAGTTTTAAAAGCAAATAGGTCAAACAAATCACATATGGAATACAGCACTGTTAAAGCAAGACGGGTACTTGACTAGATTAATAAGTGATTACCTGTACAGCAGAAATGTCTTCATTTCTGGCCACTAGATTTTTGTTAGTGATTTAAATTACATCTGTAAAATACGGAGGAGTTAAAATTATGATCTTTGCCAGTATCCTAGTACCTACTTATTAGAATTTCCCAAGGCGTGTTTTCTTAGACACACGGAAGTGTATTAACTGCATGCTAAGAACTGCACATGTATTTTGCAACTTTAATCTCAGTAGCAAAATTGTTAGAAAGCGTGCCATTTTTCTACACCGACTTCACACGGCTATTGCTACTCTCTTGTAACACTGTGAGTATTTTTTACAATAATGAAGCAACATAGAAAAGGTTTATTCAGATTCCCCACCATTCAAGATAAGACACCTAGTTTGGGTTTTTCCAAGTAGCTCAATGGGCTAATCCACAGGATGGGTAGTGCTGGCGTGTAGTATTACAGTATTTTATCAGATAATACTACTCTCATCACTCATCTCCAAGACGGTAGCTCAGATTATGAGCTCTGGTTAGCAATCCCAGCCAGTTTAACGCTGCTGTATTTCAGGATGCAGGTGATCCCTTTGACTCAGAGAGCAAGAGACGTACACTTGGTTAGTCTGGTCTTCCGCAGAATCCAAGTTTTTGATAACTCCTGCCTCAGTTCCTCACTGCCTCTATGTGCTATGTTGGGATTTTCTGCAATTAAATCAGTTGGAGGTTCACCAAGACAGATGTGCTAAAAATCAGATACCGTGACGCACTGTTGTGCAGATTAAACCTCCATGGCTTCGTGCCGTCCCATAATACAATTATCCTGTGCTGTGTTAACCTCACCAAATAAGGTTCATATCATAGACCTTGGGATTTTAAGTGTCCAAAGTTGACACTTTGGCACAGATCTGTCAGCTCTGGACATCTCATGTCCTGCTGCCTCCCTGTGAGGTATCTATGACAGACAGCAGAGCTCTCATCAGCGAGCTCAACATCGCAGCGCAGAGCTCACATCTTCCCCAAAAAACACAGGAGGAAAGAGAAAAAAATGGCTAAACATCCCAATGCAGATAATTTTCTATTTTCCCTATTCTGCCGAAAGTCTGGCAAAAGAAATACCATCAAGATTTCAAATCACACGTGCAGTGACTTTATGAAAGCACAGTTGGCTTTTACTGAAGGAGTTTTGGGCTGCTGGGCGCTGTCACTGCTCTGAGATGTGTGCTGCAGCGGCAAAGCCTCCTCCAGGGCAGGGGAGAAGCCCCACACTGGCAACACTTTCAGAGTAGAAAGTGTGTTTAAAAGTAGGGCTTTAGAAGTAACTAAAACTCTTTTGACAATAATGAAAGTAATAATGAACTTTCTTTTCGTGTCAGTTTTGCTCTGTTAGTTACTTGATAATGCGATGCACTATAAATGGCTTGAAAGAAGATTCCTTGTCAGTCTGTGGTGCCTGGGGGTAATGCGGGCTGCTCAGCCCTCACAAGTAATTAAAGATAATCAGTGAAAAATGTGAGGGTCTGTTGTACTCCGCATTCCAAACCCCACCTACAACAGGAACAGAGCACAAAATTATTGTTTAAATTTAACCCTTTTGCAGAGTGATTGGTGGGGGACGGGGCTTGCAATTATTTGTTTGCTGGTGCTGCTGTGCTCCCAGAAAACAAGTCAAAAACCAGTTTCAGCAGGATCGATACTGACCAAAACATGCTTGAAACTCTGGACTGGCTTTTGTGTTTTACTTCTGACAGATGTCTATCAGGAATATTTGCCTTCAGGTGTACTAAATGACGGAGCCAACCTGCTTCATCTCCTGAAGTGGGATTAATTTACCACAGAATATTTATAGGAACAAATAACAGCTTTAATAAATAAAGGAATTACAATTCTAATGACAATATCTATACCAGCAAAGGTTTCCCAGGTACCTAATGGACAACTCCCACTGAAACCTTATTTATCATGAGGAGCAACGAGAGTTACAGGCTGGCAAATAACTTTGAAAAATCAAACCACTTATTCAGGTGCAGACTCAGCAAGGGAACTGCTGAGCGTTGAGCAATTTGGGAAATCTGGTTGAGAGCGTCTTTCATTTCTAGTGCTCTTTGAACTCACTGGCACAAGTCCTGCTTGCTGTAGTCAGGGAAACTCGGAGCCGCCAGCTCTGGCCACAGGAAGGACTGCCGAGGTGTGCGATGCCTTGTGTTATGTTGGCTGGAAGGGCAACAGATAGGAATAAACATGAGACACCACCAGAAGCAGGAGGTAATTTCAGATGTGTGCTGCTCACCCACTTACAGATGCACTGAACTGTGGAGCATCAGAATGCAAAACCAGACCAAGACACCCTGAGTGCCAGAGCTCAGTAGCAGGAGCCTGCAGCGAGGCACAGTCCCGGACCGGCAAAGGAAGGGTCCTGTAAACCTGCACTCAACAGTGCCTTGCACTGAGCATCCTCTGTTCCCTTTGCACTTACTGGGTGTCAGAAAATCCTATTTGACCTGTTCAGGGGTCTGTTTCCCAAGGACAAAACCCCCATTGACTCTGCAGGGGCAGGAGAGGCCAAAGGAAGACCAAAGAGTTATGTGAAGCGGAAGCTAAATCTGGGGGATTTGGTGACTCCTGAGGACTGTGAACATGCAAGCAGACAGTGTGAAATGCTGAGCCTCCTGCCGCTTCTCCGTCTACAAAGCTCATCACTGCTGGCTTAGTTTGCATCTGGAAATTGTGCTTGTGAAACCACACAATTTAAGACGCTTGGCGCTGCTAAGAAAAGCACATAGTTGCTGTCTTTCAGTGCAATGACAAAGCCCTGGGCAGATTTGGATGCTTGCTGCCAGGTTCATCAGATTGAGCCAAGGAAGCGAAAGAGAGGAACCAAAGGGTTATGGCTAGTAGCTCATAGCACATTGAAAGAGACTTAGGGGTTTCCAACCTTCTTCATTTTGTGGACCTCGAACAATTTTCTAAACTGTTAGAAAGACCCAGGTATAGAGAATTTATGGTTCCCGACAGTAGTCTTTTTCTTTCAGTAGGTGCTTTTTTGTGGATTCCTTTGAAGTAGCCAAGAAAACCACATCACTGCATCCATGAGTCCACAGGCAACAGAAGATCGTCAACTTCCAATCTATTTTGTCTAGTAATTGTACGTGTTTGTTTCTCCCACTGTACGCTGATGTGAAGTTTAACACTCAAATATTACCAGTTAAATACAAAACAAAACAAAACAGTTGATGCATTATTTCACAATAAGCAATATAAAACCATGAATAATGGGTTCCAAATGATGTAAACATCTGTTTAGAGTACTGCTTAGAGCACTGATGCTGACCTAGATTTGACCTTCCCAAGTATCCACAATCTATTCCTTCTTTAAAAATGAAAAATGTTGCCTAAAGGAAAGATCGTGTTGTCTTCACAAATGATGAGTGTGGATTCCATGTGACCGCAAACAACAAAATACTGTACAGGTCATAATGAAAATGACCTTATAAAATATCCCATGGAAAATATTTTCCAACAGACTGGATTCCATCAGATTTCATGTAGACCACACACTTTAATCCTGGTACTACTGAAATCATTGAGAGTTTTTCCATTGACTTCTATGCGTCCATGATTTGGCCTTCAGTAGCCGTGCATGGAGCACATCGTAAGAACAAACCAAAAATAAAAGTTGTTCTGTAGTTCCCTAAAAAGCATGCCCACGGGGAGTACTGGGGAAAAATGAACAAAACATTTTTGAAGTGAGTTTGTAAGGAATATTATCCGACTTAAAAAGTAGATTAAGTCTCAGAAATTTAATTTAAGCCATATGGGTGCACATGTTTATTAATAAAGAAATTATGCTGACTGTTAATACAGACATTTGAAATCAGCCACAATGAAATCTTGTTATGTCAGGATTGTGTCAGCCTGGATTCAAGTGAGGAGCATATAGCATTACAAAATCAACGTCATGTTACTAGCAGGACATTCCTAACAAATTTTACGTAGAGACAATGTCACCATCTTTTCAGCTTGAAATAGTAGTATGTCTACACAAGACGGGATCATTTTAATTCAGACTTCTAATGGTCTATATAAAGACAACAATGGGCTGTTTGTTATCATCTGAATTGGGGTTCAGTCCAGCCCAGCAAGACCTCAAGAGCCACCACGCCAGCACTCTACGCAGAGCCGGGTGTGCTCAGAAACATGAAGCTCCAACAAAAAATTAAGCACATTGAAGACAGATACTCAAAATCCACACCGTCCGCTTTCTTAAAAGTGAAATATCTCCCTCGGCATTGTCTGGACGCAAGCGCCGCTGGGAGCACGCACGCTGGCGCGCAGGGCAATTAAACGGCCCATCCATGGAAGCCCTGCAAATAGATGTTGCATCTGTCTAACTCGGCGTCAGCACAGAGTGCGACTCAAGTCCTGCCAAATCGAGTGTGACCTTCAATCTGCCACTCTCATGGTGAAAGGCAGGGAAGTAAATTACTTGGCCTTCTCTTTCTATTCAGGGTGAATACAAGCGGGTCGGTGGGGACCTGCCGCCGGCCTCGCGGGCTCCCATCCCCAGTGGCACCCCACAGTTTACACAACCCGGGCTGAATGCCATAAAAGAGGGGCTCCATTCACCGGGGGCCGCATGCAAAAGAGACGCCCATTAGATCATAGTAATTATTCCATTTACATCACACAGTGCCACAGTGGGACGTGTAGGACTCATCAAACACTTCTCTTCACCCGGGCCCGGCTGCTAATGAGGCCCACTGGCGGCATTGTGCCTCCCATTTACTCATGGCCCTGCCTGCCTGCCAACAACAGCTCAGCCCTCCAGACAGGCTGCCCCTTTCAGAGCCATTTATTCCGCGCCCAACCTCTGACCTCAAGGGTTATGACATCAGCAGCCCTGATTTGTGATCATTTTTATTGGCGGACATTCAACTCTTGTTTCCTGTGTTTAACTCTGCCTCCCTTTTTTTAGCTAAACTTATTGGTTCTAATAGGCATCTGCCAAAAGACTATAAAGTAAGCCAGAGCCTTCACAAAGAGGCTTCTGATCTTGCTATAAAAAGCCCCACAGCTACTATTTATGCCAATAATAACGAGTAATTCATTATCTAGGTGCACAAAATCTGTTAACCACTAAAATGTTGAACAATTTAGAGCAGATGTCCAACAATTTTATTAGTTTTAATTAAAATGTTCTATTTATTTTCATCAGTACACCTGGGTTTTTAAATTTACAAAGGTGTTACATGGGCACACAACAGTATTTTGCAAATTGCGAGTTTTTTCGGAGGGGGATTAGCAGGGGATGATTTGGGCTAATCAGATGCTGATTTGTGGCGAATTTTTTCCCCATTAAGGTGTTGATGCAAAATCAAAGAGGAATTAGAGCTGAGATTTAAATCGACAGGGCTTTCTTGGGACAAAGAAGTGATATTTCAGGAGTCAGTGAACTTCAGTTTGTCTGCTTGAAATAGAGAAGGGGAATTTACATTTTCAAGCAGAGTCATTAATTTTAAAGCTAGTGTTCTAAATGGAAATTAAATATCTTTAGAGAACAGGTTCTCAAAACACATGTTTTTCATAATGCAGTTTGTTTAAGCACTGTGATTTCCATATAGCAGAAACAGAGGTATAATAACAGGCAGCCTTTACTTTATCATGAATGCAAATTATCGTTTTCCAAAAATTTGACATTACAAATCACTATGCAAGCACATAATCACAAGTTTGCATGATTTATATTTTTAAACATTTGTTAAAAAAATGTAAATACTTAGGAAGCTGATACTGAATAAAAAAAAAAAAATTATCTCTGCTCTATCATTTGGGTAATGGGAAGCTTTTGGCCTGAAGTTAAAAGCTAACTAATTTTTAAAAGGGATTATTTTACCTCAATTATAATCATAAGCAAATTAACAAAAAAGAAGATCCTGTTCAACTAATTTCAAACTGTTACAGTCGCAGATGATGACTGCAGGAAGTGGTTAAGTAATAGGAGAATTTTTATTGTAACAGTCAAGACTTAGCATAACCAGCCATACAAAGATAATCTTTGTACTGCGGCCCTTTCAAGGCTAATATGGATATATAATGCATCAGATTCGGAGCTGTCACTAATCAGTGTATCTCTAATGGAATCTGAGGATTTACATTTGTTTCCCAGATAAGATTCTCATCCAGTTTCTCTTTGTAGTCGAGTAAATAATTTTCCTCATTGCTTGCTAATCTTAATTTCATTGCCTTTGCCAGTATTAGCTTTATAGTTTATTTTTTGACAAAACTGAGCTACTATACTTTGTGTAGCAATACTTTATGATCACACTTGCTTCCCTAAATTGTATGCAATTCACACAGTTTTGTACACAAAATAGGGAAATGCATGAGCACTCCTAAATGACCACGCATAGATATTCATGCAAGTAACAACCTGTTTTACATGCAGATGGCCAGAAGTTTCCCTCTTTAAAAAGCAAGACCCCCTCAACTCTTAGGAAAAAAAAAGAGGAGGGGGAAAGAAAAAGAAAAATGAAAACAAAGAGAACACACAGGATTGGATGCACAGGAGAGGTCCTGCAGCACCAGTGTTCTGTGCTGATTTGTGCAACTTTGTGAATCTGGATCTGTTTAAGTCCTGGATTATGGAAGATTAAAAGAAATTAAAAATTCCACATTGCAAGTCAGCTGGGCACTCTCCTCTCCCTGCAGAATGCCTTCCTGAATAAATACCCTCATACAAGGGTGCACCTTTCTGATTGGTGAACCCTAAGGGCATAAGGGTCCATGGTCTGTATGATCTTTAAAGTTAACTAAAGAAAACAAGCTGCTTGTCCTACTTTGTGAGTTGCGGTGTGCACTTCTGCTTAGGTTTTCACCTCAAGATGAAAAGGCTGTGATCAACTACCAGTATATTATTGTTGAGATTAATTTCTGGGGGAAAACAAAAGAGTGGCCCTCCACTACAGTATTTAGTGAGTGATACCATTCTAAAATATTTCACAGCCAGGATGTTTTTCCCAGCTATTAAACGATGTTTTTGTTTTTCTTAAGCATAGAGATCTTTTAGCTTCCCACAGTCTTTTTGTTTCAATAGGACAAGATTCTTTCTAATACAGCAGGCAATACCCAATCGATTATGTATTAAAAGCATCAACATCATAAATCTTTATTCATTCTTCCTAGGCCTACAGAAACACTTTCTATACACCTGTGTGCAGGTGTATGCATGCCATCCCCACATACAGTCACATATTTCCTCCCATGGCCAAACTGCAAAGACACCAATACTTTGCTTTGAGGAGATGGAAAAAACTCAGAGAGAGTTTGGTGGACTTCTCTTAGCTCTAAGCAGACTGAAAAATAGAATTATACAGGAAAAATAACACCCTCACTCCCCTATGACGTCCAACAGGATGACTGAACACCTGACTTTGGAAGTAATCTCTGGATTTCATCTGGTCCAGCCTCCTGCTCAAAGCAGGACCAGCCTCTCTGTCTTGTTGCCCGGGGTCTTCTCCAGTGGAGTGTTGAGTATCTCCAGGGATGTGGATCCCACCACCTCTCTGGTCCTTAGCTTGGCCCCCCTCCACTGAAGAATTTTTTCCTTTAATCCTGGAGTTTCCCCTGCTGCTTCGTGCCCCCTGCTACATCCCCTCCTTTCCCCGTGGGCTCTAGGAAGCCGTTCGCTCCATCTTCTCCCTAACCACCCATCGGGAATCCAAAGACAGCAGTTATGCCCTTTGCCCTGCCTTTAGCCTTGTCCTGTAAAGGCATGGTTGGACTCAGTGATCTCAGAGGTCTCTTCCAACATTATGATTCTATGATTCTATGATTCTAAGGCTGAGCAGACCCAGTTGGACCAGGGTCTCCTTGAACGTCCTGTGCCCGACTACCCTGGGGCCACTGGCTTATCTTGCTAGGGTTTGCCAATGTCTTCCTTGCACTGGACAGAGCACACCAGATGTGGCTTCACCACTGCTGAGTAGAGATGGGAGGGCATCGCTCTCCTGTCCCTGGTGTATTCGTCAAGCCTGCCACCCAGCTTTCGAATATTACTGCTGAATTAAGTTCAGCCCCTGCATCGGTAACGTGTTAGTCATACTCATGCAGCTCTCCTGAGAACAGGGAAGGGACAGGAGTCAGCAGTATAGTTTACCTTGCAGAACCTGATGTTGGAGCATACTTGGGAATGTATCCAGGCTGTCCTTTTTAAGATTCCTCCATGTGATCATGAGATCTTGAGAAAAGCTCCTTATACCTAGCTTAGTCTACAACGAAAGATAGAGCTCAAAGATCGCTTTGCCTGCAGACAGAACATTTGGGAGCGGGAATCAACAAGGCACAAATATAGGACCTCGCTTCACCCAGTTTCAAACCAAATTCATACTTCAAAGGCTAATGTGGAGCACAGCACAGGGTCACAGTCTGTAAATAAGTTGTGCATTGCTCTGCTGAAGGATGTTAATGCTCATCACCATTCAGAGCACTCAAGACTAGGGAAAGCTTAATTAAAAACATCTGACAGGCCGTGATTATGTTCATATATAATCATCAGGATGCCTATACCTGTTATGCCAGATCTTCATACTCTAAATAATTAGTCATAGGAAACCTCAAGAGGTTTCTTCAAAATACATACTTCACCATATTTTTATAGCATTTGCAATTTTAAAATCAGAAATTGAAATCTATTTTAAATGGGAAATACTAATAACAGGTCAGCTTGCTTATTCCCGTGTTAAGAGCAGGTTAATTTTCAAGCACTGCTGCACATTTTTCTAGAGCAACTACTAATCTGCTAATCTGTCTTTTGTAGAAGTGTTTAAATTGTTATGATTGGCTTCCTCATGCAACTATAGGGTTAAGTATTATGGTGAAATAATTAGGAAAATATCAGGCATAACTCCAAGAGAAAACAATGCAACTGGGGAGAAAAGAATCTGGTTTCGTAGATAGGGTACAGGCCACGGACTCGGGGCCTTTGAGCTCTCTGTTGGGACCCAGGGTGAACACAATCAAGTCTGCTGAGCTCTGTTAGCTCTGTGTTTGCCTGCTGGAGTGTGCTGCCTTCCCTCCAGCTGGCTCTGCCTGCACCTTTCAGCTCTTCAGTGTCTGTGTTTGTAGTGGGTGATTGGTGTAGGTCAGTTCTGAACTGCACATCCCATCTAATGGCTCAATCCTAAGAAATCTCCCCAGCAGAAGGTGTGATGCTCCTGCAAGCTTCTGGCAAAGCAGCTGCCTCCAGGTGGGAATCTGGTTAAGAGTAAGCCTAGAACGGGGCTGCAAGGTCCTGGATGCCCAGTCACTTACTCATAGCAGGGCTGAGTAAAAGAATGGAGGCTGGACAAGGACAAACCACAGTCAAAGGGTGAAGCTTACTCTGGCTACAAGGTGTGCCACACACTCCCTGGGTGTGCGAAAACTGCTGCAGAAGGAAGACACAAGGACAGTCCCAGCAAGGTCTACTGAGGTGCTGAGAGCCTTAAAGCCAGCATCTGTTGGTTTAAAAAAACCAGCCCACATGCTCTGTCCCCAGACCCTTCACACAAATGCAGTGGGTACCCAAGCACACATGACCCATGCTTACTGTCTACGTAACTGCATGCACAAGTGACTCCACTCAGTTCAGTTTATGTAATTTCATTAGGACTGATGACTTAATAAAAAGTAGAATAATAGTTCAAACTTGTAACTCTCCTTTCCCAGAATGGTCTTTTTTAAATAGGCTCTTCCTATGATACCTGACACTTAACTCGGCTTTTGATTTCAGCTCATTACAACAAAACTTTGCTGAATACAAAACTGAAAACAAAATTTCACAACATCTCAGTAGTGTGAAAAAGCAAATATTAATATTCATCGCAACAAATAAAGTTTCTGGTTTTTCATTTCCAGAGAGTGGAAAATTTGCAATGCCCCATCTTTATAAAGAACACCATGAAGTAAATGCTGTTTCTCTGTATTACCAGAGCATTTCTCTGTGGTGAAGTTCACACTGTCTTCAAGTAAGCTTTTATGTCAGAGTTGGACTGAAACGTCCCTTCTTTCTTCATTTAGCCCTGTCCTAACAGCTGAACTAAATCTCAGAAATACTGGCTTTCAATATTCCTATTTCCTTTCATTTCTTTGCTCCATCATTTCATCCAGCTATCCTTTCAAATCATATTTTAATGGCAAACATGATAAAAATGTATTATGGGGAACCATAAGAAATATTTTTAAATTTATTTAAAAAGCACACATAGAAGGGTTCTTATCTCGTCTTATGCACACTACAAAATAAAAGAAAAAAATCTGGAGTTAATGACCCAATGTCTTGTGCAATGAAAGATTATGGAAGTCCAGTGTTATCAGTACTGCCTGACCAAGAAGCTTTGGAAAACTTATTTTGCAATACTTTTACCTGATGAGAATTTGTCAAAATCTCTTACTGAAATATTCTCAGTATAAAAGTAGCTTTTCAAACAAAATTTCTGTTTCTCCAAAAAAAAAAAATCACATAAGCTGCATTTTGATTTAAAGTTGTGTGAAAACCTCAAACACTGTCATTCTGAAAAACAAAAATGTGGGGTGTGATTTGTTCTCCCCCATACTTCTGCTGAAACACTCGGAGAAAGAGACTTGCCTTGGAGTTACAAAACATGCAAACATGCTTTTGACTCTGTTCCACTCGGAAAAAAAGTATTTGAAAAAAGCCTTATTTTTTTTCTTTTCCCTTGACATATGCAAACAGAAGACACGGCTGGTTTCAAGCAGCTCTATGGCAGGCAAATTAGAATTCTCTGATTATAATTCTTCCTAATCTCAGAAACGTTATGTGCAGAAAGTGTACCCCTATCATATGGCAACACTTGTTTGATGCTGTAATTTTTTGAAGTTGCAGATTGAAAACAAACCAGCTATTTCCTGGAATCGACATTTTACAAATCTTGCAGTCCCGGTTTTGTAACTGTCCACAATCTGTGCTAGTCAGAATTATTGAAATACCTGGGCAGAGTAGTCAGGAGGGGAATTAAGTTCCCAACACATACCAGCAGTGAGTATTGCCGCACCCTTTCGTGACAATTCCTAACCCTCAAAAGCTAACCACAGAAAATTTGCCATTTGCATTTCTTAACATGCAACAAAAGAAAAGAAACAATCAAAACAGAAAACCCCCATAGGATTCAGTCAATAAGTTGCATGTGTTCAGAGGGGAAAACTATAATGGAGCAGTCTAACTCCATAGAAACGTGCATTTATTGCCTAAAAATTCTTCCTGGCAAAAGCTGAAACTCTACTCCATGGGTGGAAAGTGAATTTACTGACAGGAGAAGCCAGCAGTTTGGTGTTTGAGGTGCTTCAAACTGTCCTTCCTGGCTGAAAACAGAGGCTTAAGCACGATCTCTCCTTTTCTAACAGTCATAAATTTTTGTTAGTCAGCTTTTAAAATCTTTCTCTTGTAGCTAATTTCCCCTAAAATGCATGCAGTTCAGGTACATTTAGAATGGGACGCTGAAAAAAACGACATTCCATCAATAACATCCATTACAGATTAGTGTCACACAATGCACTATTATTTTGTTATGTGGAAGTGTCTTTTAGACTGAAAAATAACAAGCACTTTACACTGATTCTCCCATAGGTGCAGCTGTAAGTCAGGTGTGTTTGGAGAGGATTGCTGAGGTAGCGCCTGGAGATGTGCTGCGCTGAATGAGGGTAAGGTGCGAAGTTCCAGAGAAAGGACTGAGTGTGGGAACTGTGGGCCTGAAACGACATTTTAATTGTTTTATTAGGAGGGAGACCTTCTTAAACAGAGAGGGAAGATAAGGTTTGACATAGGATTGGAAGGAATCAGTGCAGTACAAAGGAAAAGGTTACACCTGGCATTACCTGCCACACAGAGGAGCTTGTCCCGTGAAGTGCCTTCACAACCACTTGTTCTGGCTCATCAGTTGTGGCAATGGGTGACCTGTAAGCCTTCTGCCACCCCCTCTGCCAGGCTGCTCTCTATCCTGAGGCACAAGGCCATGATTGAGGCTCAGGGCAGACAACCACCTCGGAGCAGTGCAGTCCCAGACCCCCTGTGTGAGTTTTTCTGCTGCTGGAGAGAATTTCATAGTGGGGGAATTACCTCTCAATAAATGAGATTACAGGCACAGTTGGACTCGGTGATCTGAGAGGTCTCTTCCAACCTTATGATTCTATGATTCTATGAAAGTTTAGCTGAGATTTCAGATCCAGGCTCCTGAACTGCGCTTCAAAGCTTTCCATTTATAACAATACATTTAATTTGGAGATCCCAAAGTTTGGAAGTGCATTAGGAAAAACAATCAGGTGCCAAAAGCAAAGATATTTCCCACAAGGACCATCTTTAAACATTCAAAGGTTTTGTGATTAAGTCAACTCAATATTTCACAAGAATGTTACTTTGGTTTGTCATTTTTAAAAACTCATTTTATAAACCCAGATGAATTCCTCATCATGACCTACCGTCATCTGTCAAAAAGGTACTTATAAATATGTATATGATAGTTCTTTCACTTTTTTTTTTTTACATGAAGAAGGTATCAATGCTACAACTAATTGGGCTAATTTGCATCAAAGACTATACATAATTAATTTGTTTGTTAAAAGCTTTCAGCATTTCTTACAGGAAGTGCAAGAGATCATTGATGAAGTTTGAAGAAGTAATTAGCAATAACAGATGTCAATGCACATAATTGTAAAATGATACCAGAAAAGGTACTGGTGGAATCTAAGTTTCTATCAAATCTTTGTATTAATGGTATTTATAGGCAAATATAAGCATTTATTTTTTACTTATTCCAAGGAGAAAGCTCATTTTTACCACTAAAGAAGGGCCTATACTTCACTACTGTTTAATATAATTATGAGAATAAATCAGTCTGCACTCAGACACGACCTAGTCATAGATGTCAGCCACTCGTCCTTGGAAGAGAAAACGCAGCCACAGAAACTCATATGGTCACTAGATCTTGTGATGGACAGACACAAGCAATACATACAAGCTAGAAAAGCACAGATGGGACCATAATTTTACTGTGGTCTTTTCCAAACCTGAACAAACCACGAGTCTTGAGGCTGGTTGAATCCACAGTGATGATGGGGAATGAGGTCACCTCTGTCCCACCGTAGGACTGTAATTGCATGCCACACCGAGGTTTGCTGGCGGGGAGCCAAATCCCTTCAGCTCCCCACTCAGTTCACACACTCTCTGATGCTGTAAATGCTGGATATGAACAGCTCTCAGGATTGTGTTAAGGAAATAACAGAAAGTGCAGCTATGCAAATTCAGTGTGCCCTTTCGGTTGGGTGCGTGCGAGTGCAATGCTGGATATTCATGCATGGGCCTCCCTCCTGCATGTACCTCTTCAGGCTGTGGTATTTGCCGTGACTCAGTCTTTAAATAAATCTCAAGGAAGGACAGCAGATCTCCTATTTTTTCTCACCAATGATGTGATATTACTTGGCCCAAATTCACCATCCTAACTAAACCTTTTACTGAAACTACTCTAGCTTTCAGCAAATGTCTGCCCAGCTGTTTTTGTCTGGCTTTCGAGCATTTCTATAAACAATTTCTGGATCTAGAAGGAATATGGTCCAGCTCTGGAAATACAAGTCTCCCTACATACCTTTTACCTGTGGAACTGAGGGTTCCCTACAGGAGATTCTTTGCGGTGCTGTAGGATATAGCTGCACAGCTTCTTCTAGTATCTTCAAATCATATGGTCTTCTCAATGGCACTCACACGCAGAAAAAATGCCAAGAGCATATCTTGTATTACCTATCCTTTTATTGCTGTCTATGAGTTTCCGCAACATCTATCAATGTTCTAAAAATGATTTTTGAAAGGTAGAAACTGCTAACCAAATTTGCCTCAAAAGAATCCATCCCCTTCGAAGAACAAATGGTAGTTACAGAACATGTAAATGAAGTGACCAAGATGCCTATTCAGGAACTGCTGGCATGGAGGATAATTATGACCTGTGAAAAGCTCTTCTGGAATCCTATACATTAGGATTATCCTACATGAAAGAAGAGCTTTCCAGTATGAAAAAGGACAGGTGTGTCCACACCACAACGGAGGTGCCACCTTCATTGTCTGAGCGACAGTTTCAGCACAACCCACTTATTACCATTTCCTCTTGTATCCAGTCTTAACAAGATTAAAGTTTTCTGTTCAATAAGCACCTACTCTTCTTCGCTGGCCAGGCTGTATTAGCATGGTTGACATTCCACCAAGGTTTAGCAACTCTTTCTAAATAGGTTTTAATAAAGGTCTTTGCAAGGATCATATAACTAGACAGAAAGAGTGTAGATAATCAAATTACTGGCTTTCAGCACATATTTAGACTTTCTTGCATCTAGCCAAACAAGATTTCACATCAAGTGCAGGATAAATCCATGCAAATAAACTGCTAATGATTATTAGAAGATCTCCACTCTTATGAGAGGATGTCTTCTGATAGGTACCCAACATTTGCTCAAGTGATTTGTCACCTGTTATGGTTTGAGTTAATTGGCTAAACTGTGACATCACCTTATTTTACAATAAATTTAAGGTTACACTTTTAATGTTTAAACTGTTCCTGGAGGTATTTCAGATTAAATACTCCTTACAGCACCTCTGATTATATACACTAGTAAGTACTCAGTGACTAAAGTAATGGGGCTTTCTTATGGTCACCCATATGGTCCATCTACACCAATATGTATATTGTAGGAGCAAGTCCATATCTGTCTTCTAAGACCAAGCCGATCTACCACCCGTTCTACCCACCCCTAGATGACCACTGGGCTGAATTACCCACTGTGCACAGTCAGCGCCTTCGTGTGAGCCTCCATTCTCACACATGGTTGTAGGTGGACCAGACATAGCCAAGGATCCCCAAATTCACTACCAGATAACCTGAGACAGATACCCTGTCTCCTAGGCAGGATACATGATTCAAGGAGAGGTTATCTCGCTACCAGCTGACAGCGTGGAAATGCAATGTCTAGTATCTCCAGGTTTACTGTACAGCCAAGACCATTCTCTTTCTCCTTATTGCATTGTGGTCTTAATGCAGAAAAGCCAGTACCAAAATGAGTTTAAAAGTAAAGCTTCCCAGTTGCACTCTTTTTTCTTAATCCCTGTAACATATTTCATCTTTCTCATTGTTCATCCTTGACTGTACATGTTTGTGGGATCCCATTTATGGCTGAGGCAGCTGGCAAGGCAGCTCCAGAGGAGATGATGCCAGGTCTGCCTGGGCTATGCATCAGTAAGCATTAGTTTATGCCTAGACCTGCCAAAAGCCCAGCATCAGGGTTTCATTGTACTCTCCCAGCATAGCAATGGTTGGATTCCTTTTATCTCTAATGTTAATTTTCATGGAACTCTGCCAGTTTCTTTATGTACTACAGAGTTCCCCACTTCATTCAAAGAGAATTGTATAATTCTCTTCCCTATTCCCTCAAATATATTTAAAAAAAAAATGGCTCTAAAAAGAACAGGTTTTCTTGAACCTGGTACTGGGAGCCAGGTTTCTGATAGCTGCTAAGCTGCATGAACATCACACAGGTCTTTAAAATGCAAAGTTTTAACAAAGACGGACCTGGGCCAGGAGATTGAATCAGACCATTGCTACCTCTTGAGGGTTTACAGACTCAGAATGAATGTAGATAATTAATGTATATAATTACATTGGCCATCTATCTGACTCCAGGTCTGAATTCACCCCTAGTTTTATCAGTAAAGAAACTGGCTATTAGTTGGTGTCACCAAGAGATTTATATGCAAGGGCATGTCACCATTCACAAAGTGGAGAAGATCAGAGGACACTACCCACTTCCACAGCAGAATCACCAGCAGCACTGACATAACTAGAAGCAGAGACCATCCACTTCAAAGCCTCCCAGTATTTCTGTAGGGAAGCTCATTTTTATCCAATAAGTTCACCAGGTTTCTCCTCTGGAGGAGGATGGCAGCCTTGACGCCAGAGACCTGTGCAGGCACGGGAGGAGATGGGGGCTGCGGGGTAGTGGCTACGCACAGATTTTGGGTTTTGTGAAGAACACAATAATTCCACTGCAACAATTGCACCTGTATCTCTCTTTGTGTAAAATCAAACCCATTGGGCTCTGATGCACCAAGCTTGCCCCTGCATTCTGGTTGACTCTTATCCTGACCTTATATCCCCGGTGGCAGGCTGGGTTTTGCATCTCAGCGCTTTGCCAGAGCTCCAGGATCCCGCTACGCGAGGCACTGTTCACCCAGCAGTACAGCTCCCTCCCCAGAGCATTTGCAACACTCAAAACTGACTTAAATACACCTAAGCAGCCTGTTAAATTCTGGAATCCTACACATGCTCTGCTATTCAAATAAAATAACCAGAGCATTTTTCATATACAACTTGCCTCCTGGCAACAGCACTTTATGAGAAGACCTTATACGTAAGCATAAAAAAAAATAAATGAAAGACAAGACAGCACGGTTCAGTGGATTTCAATAAAGAGTCTGAAAGCAGAAATCCTCAAAGCCACACCTTACACAATAACTATAACCACCTTCTCCATTGAGCTCAAAGAGAGCAAAAGGCTGCAGCTACTCGAGGCCCTACACAGCAGAGGGGAGATGCGGGTGCTGGTAGCTGCCCTCTCCCACCTGCAGGCAGCCCCCTGGCACCCAGCCCTGCTCCACTGTGGGGCCACCCACCCAAGGAGACATGGCAGGGCTGGCCACCACCATCAGTAGGGAGATACTGCTAACGAGATGTTGAATTCCCTGGGAGAGAAAGAGAACACCTTAGATAATCATAACAAAACGTGATTTCCTTTTAATATTTTTTCCCGGCACTGTTAGGTTTCTTCTAATCTAACAAGAAAAGCAGCCCCTGGCTTTTCTGGTAGTCCTTTTCTCTCCTCTCCAGTTCTCATGCCTGTACTGATGCAGGGTTTGGGTAGCACAGGTGAAGGCTTATCTGCCTGGAACAGCCACGGCTGCTGACAGTTTCCAGTTCAGTGCCTAGAAATCTTTCTGGAGCTCTCTTTAAGTTTGCTGAGGGAGGAAACAGTTTGAGCTCTCGAAATTGCTTTAGTGTAATCCTCTTAATTTGTCTTCACCAGCGAACTCCAGCCCCTGCTGAGCCTGGTTTGAGAGAATTAAGATTTAATCCAGACATCTTTTTACCTGCCTGGCTCGCAGACACAATTCCCGATTGACTGAGCCGTGCAGTGGTGCCTTTGATATTCAGTGACCATTTTACAACGACTGCAACTCCTCTGGTTATGAGAGAAACCTGTGACAGAGAAGGGCGCTTGCAGGGTGTAAATTCTACTTAAACTTAAGACTGGCAGAGCACAGAAATTCATGAAGTGAAGAATGTGAGTGTTCTGTGCATTTGCAGTGGTCCTGGCCCTTGCTGGCGGTGCCTGGCGTCCCGGCAGTGGCAGCGTTGCAGCTTGGCAGTGGTAAATGGCTCTGCTTTTCCACCGTCTCTTCAGACACCAGGTCTGTTCTGCAAATTCGATCTTACAAAGGCAGAGCAGTCTGGGCCGTGCTTTGTGGGGAGTCTATTAAAATCCATCTCCAGGGTCTCTCTGGCATGAACGCCCGTGTCCTGCAGCAAGGCTGTTTCTGGCAGTGTTGCACTTCTCACGATGCTGGGTGTGGGGAACTCACTGTAATGCTTGATCGTTTGGTTCAAATAGGCTGCGTTTTTTAACTGATATCCACTTCACCAAAGAGTATTCCTGGTTTGTTGGTATACTGGATGCAATCCAACAAACATTGCAGGGCACTTAATTCACTGCAGGTTAAATCTCCATCTGACACAAAGCACCTCTGAGACAGCACCTTCAGTCATTTTCTCCATCGGTCTGATTTTACCTGTTCCATTTTCAGAAATGTCTTAATGGTAGAATATTTGCTTTTAGATCTAAACTACATTTTCTGATGGACAACTTATTCCCTGAAAACCACAGCTACCGGCCATGAAGGGAAAAACACAGTGTTTTCTATTACGAGAAACATTTAGGTTTGAGTTTTGAAATGTTTTGAATTTTCCAAATGATGTCACATTTAAAAATTATTATTATTATAATTAAAATTGAAAACAATAAAGCAACTATACCTTTCATTTAGGTTAAATACAGTTTTTCATCCATTGCAACATACCATTTTTCTTTTCTTTTTTCCCCTCTGTTTTGTCTTTTGGGGTTTTCTTTTTATGGCAATGGGAAAAGCACTGCAAAGTAAAACATTTGGGAAGGAAACACAAGGAAAATGAAAAGCGATTTCAGACCAACCCATTTTCTTAGCAGTTTTCCCTCCAGTTCAGAAAACTATTTATATACACAGCTGTAACAGGAATTTGTAATTATTTTGCCTAAGCATTGCAGATGTCTTTAAGAAAATAAAATTCAGCAAGACTTTTCTTTATGTAGCTTAGAGAAAGTATAAGAAATCATAAAGGTACAAAATCACCTTGAGCTGTACATTTTCCAGAAAGTGTAAAAAGGTATTAAATCATTTTAACTTAACAAATATGTAAACCACTTTGGAGAAACAGGATCCAGACCCAGTGCTCTCATTTCTTGCTTTCAATTCCTGTTATTATCGTTACAATAATGAAATATTTTAATCTTGAGGTTTCTCACTTAATAGGATCCAATTAAAGATTTTAAATTACATAGAAGTCAAAGACCTTCCATTCGGCTGCTTTTTTTTTCCTTCCTCTCTTTGCTTTTACCCTTTCACAATTACTTTGCAGATTCTTTTTACTAAAAAAATGGGAAATGGCACAGTCTGTCTAATTAGTCAAATCACAATTGAATGCAACTTTGCATGGACCAATGGTTGCATTTCACACACCATTTGGAAAGTATGGCTGTGTCATTGCTGATCTTCTTCAATACCTCAGAAGCAACATTCAATTATGAAAAGGAATATTACTATTTTGGGTTTGATTATAGACATTTTTCTACTACATTGTCAGTCTTAATTGAACTCTGTTTAAATGTACCACTGCCTATACACTTTATAGAGTAGAAGGACTGATATTTAAAAAATCCTGGAAGATGATTTTTTTTTGAGTTTGGAGTACAAATAGACATCAGTTTGAAGATGAAGTTTTATTTCACCTGTTTCTTTGCCAGAGACAGAGACAGCCAAGAATTGCTACAACAGACTGGATCTATCACCTATCTCATCTAGCACCCTCACTTCAACAGAGCTTAGTATTAGATAACCTGGATAGGGCAGTGAAACCTCTCCTAGCATCTCCTCTCAACAACAAAGAAAACGTAATGCTATAATTACACAAGGAAAAGCATAATAAAATATATTTATAAATCTTCCATTTCACCAGTTTTCCTAGTGTCCAGACCTCACAAAGTCTGTGCACATGTGACAAATATTTTTTGGTATTCACTGAAACACAAGTACGACTCCATTATCCAAAATTACAGTACCTCATATAGGATATGTGTGCTTGGTGCTAATTCCCCGTGGACTTCTGCAGCTGTTTCCTTTTGAATTTTTGGAAGTGAAGGAATGAGATCTGCTGGATGTCGGCATGCATCAGTCTTGTTAGTATAGGTCTCCTAGTGCTGATAGAATAGCATCTGGATGCCCGACTTCAAATGTAGGAGAGCAACAGTTAATTTTCCTAATGTTACACAAAAATACCAGGAATGTTTCTGACATTTTGCTTTTAATTCCCTTCCCCTCCCCCTTCCCCTATACCCTTCCCTAAAAATCTGCAAATCGAAACAATGAAAAGCCGCCGTACTGACAAGCGCTTGGTTCTCCCTGTCTTGGAAATGTTTTCAATTTGCACTAGGAAGAAGTTATTTCTTATTGCAAATATTGCTAGACTCAATTCTTCCTCTATCAAACCCAGCAAACAAATGCCTCGAAAAAAAGACTATTAAGTACCATTAAAAACAAATATTAAAGAATTATTTTTCTCAGGAATTACTGTAAAGATGGTATAACGAGCTGAAAGGACACACACAAATATTTTCTAATGGATGGTTGATTGAAATAAGCCTAGTTCAAAATAACTTTTGTCATGACCGTTCATTTATGATTGCTGCTATTAAAATTACTCATTCGTCTTTTGTACAAAACAGGATACACTTTATCCACAAATTTGGCATCATTCGCTACAGATGAAATACCCACAGACTGCACGATTCTTGAAAGATTTTGATGACATCTATATGTTGCCAACACAAAACAAATTTGGAAAACTAGAAACCTTTCCATGATGTCAATACAAGTTGGATCAGATCCTATTAGTTATTTCTACACGCTTGCTCATAGCTTTTCTACTTTGAACAAATTACCTGAAGACTTGGCTGCATTGCAATGTTGTTGTGAGGCACAAGTTCCTACTACTAATGCTAAACAGAAAAGAAAAGATCAAAGAAACTTTCAACAGTGAAATTAAGGCATGTAAAGTTGAAATACGCATTTCTTGCAACATTTAACTCTTTTGATTGCAAGCTCTCACTCTTTAAAAGGAAGCGTCAGGAGACAGAAACCTGGTCAAAAAATTCTGCCAAGTTTTTGGTTACTTACTCAGCACGCTGAAAGCACAACCCCTTGCCATTCCAGAGGTCCATTTCACAGCATATTTCTGAGACAGGTAAGTTGCTACATTCTTTTAAGCAATAGGAAGGGAAGTCAAGGCACAAATCCTATATCTAAATAGCGAATGAATGAGCAAAACTTGATTTAAGGGGTATTTCAACAGCAGCTAGTGCGGAAGGTAAAGGCAGAAGATACTCTAATAACCACTCTTTGTAACAAGCCCACCTTTCAGTTCCATGTCACCTACAGATATACAGGCCTAAATATGCTGATTATTTTTCCTAGAAAAATGCAGACTAGTCCATCAAGAGCCCTGAACCAATCTCCTGGGCTCTTTGCACAAATAATGCTCATCTGAACAATCACACAGCTGCCTCCCACAGAGCAACTGCGAGTCCAATCTGTAAAAAAGTTGTGCTTTCTTTCTATATGCCCAGAGCAAAATAACTTTCCCCTCTCTCCATACTTGTCTAGCATCATCATGGCAACACACTGAATTCAACTGTCTGGCCATTTCTGTGCCTAAAAGGCATGAGGGACATGGAGGAACTGTGGGCTCTATCACATGCAAAATTTCTTTCGCAGCACATCAGAATCAGACATGATCTCTTATGACATGACATCAAGAAACAGTTTTGTTTCTTTCTTTACCCCGAGCTAAATGAAGGGTTTATATTCCGCTTGTGGTAAATGCCTATGTTCATAACCATGTATCTTTTTAAGCATCTCTACTGTATTGTGCATGACTGCCTTTACAGCAGTGCAACCCATAACCCATTGCTAGCTTAGTTTTTAGAGGTACTTATTTAGTACCTGTTAAGATTCTGTTCCTTCCTATTAATTTCATTATTATTCCCTTTGTCTGTCACTCGATTTTGGCAGCTTCGTGATGGATTTCCTTGGGCTGAAAGATCACAGCACAACATCCTCAGCAGAGAGGGTGACCCCGCCATGTGTGTAGTCCCGAGCTGTGGCAAGCCCACGGTGGTAGATGATTGCCACTTCCACGACACTGCACACGATTCACCTCAGCAACATCAGGATTGCTGAGTTGCCCTGAACTCCCCCAACCAAATCGCTCCTTGTTTCCCTCCTTTGGCCATCAGAGTGTCTCCTCACTGGAAGAGCAGCTTTGGAAAAGATGAAAAAATAAATATGAGCTCATTTGTCAGCAGATGACTATTATCAGAGTGCAAATGAAAGGAAAATCAGTAGGACATTTTAAAATATACATTTCTTCCCAAAATTAGTTCATTAGCACTCAAAAACACCATTCAAAAAGAAAAAATTTTACAGACAAACAGAGCTTTTCAGTCAAAAGTTTCACCTTTGCGGATAAACGCAGCGCCAGACATGAGTAAAACCTGCAGTGCCATCAAGGCAGGGAGCAACCAGGGAGAGGAGCCAACTGGAGGCTGTCGTTTGGAAAACTGGCCAAAAAGAGAACAAACTTTTAAATAAAGGGCAAAATTACCTTTAATACATATGAAGACATTTACAAAAGAATGCTTAAAAATAGTTACTCTAACTTTATACTGATGTGTCTTGGTTCTCATTAGCAGATGGGATTAAGCTTCTTAAACCCCAAACCTTGTGTGCCTCATTGAGGATGCCCACTTAGAAACTACAGGAAAGAACCGAGCAAGCACACAAAAATGAAACCTCCTTAGCCAGGAACAGTAATAGTCCATTTCTCTCAACCAAAGTTTTCCCACCTCCTGAAGCCAATTGACTGCTTTTATTTTCCACTCTTACTCCTGATAACAGACTGCTGCTGTTTGCAATACACTATCAAGTACAGTTGACCTTTCCTGTCCGCTTTCTGCATGCCTTCAAACACAAACACATATGTATGGACACTGCACAAATATTCTCTCGCCTCAGCATTGTTGGACAGGCATTATGTCATTTTCCTATCTTCTTAATTTTGAAGCCCTTTTTTTTCTTCTCGTGAGTAAGTGGATTTATACAGTACATTCATACACATAGAAACTCATACCAAGAGCTCTGTGTTTGTATTAATCAAAAACATGCGGCAACACGCTATACGTGTAGATAAACAGCATGGTTAATTGAGGGAAATGTTCTGCTCAGCGTTTTGCTTGTTCTGCTGTGTCTGTTGCATTGGTTTGCATTTTGTAAGAAAAATTAAACAGAAAAAAATCGTGTTTCTCGTAATTCCCCGTTGAAAAGTTACAAATTTTTTAATGAGTCTTCTGATCCCTACCTTGAGCAACAACTCCAATACATCAAGCTGTTTACTCTAGACAGACACCAGAATTTCTTCCATATACCAAAGTCTTTAAGCTATATTACTCTGAAATTGAAATTGATGGAGGACATCTGATCTAAAAGATTCTTTTCTTTAAGTTTAATATGCCATATCACATGATCTTGTCAGGTGGGATCATGTCAATGACATTTATGCCATAATGTGAATCAGCCATGTATATAAGTTGACTGTACTTATACAGGAAAATGAGATAGAAAATTTTTAGCAATATCTTAGTTAACTTTCCCCTTTTTTACCTTCTTTTTAAAGAAGAAAAAATCTGCGTTACAAGCAGTATCTAAATCCAAGAGAACCATCTACCAAGCCCAAATCCCTGATCCTGCATTTTGTGTGGGTGGATCAGAGCACCCACCAATAATAGGAAAGGCATAAGCTGAAAACGAAAGTGAAATTTCCTAGCATTTTCCTTGGGCTCAGCTGTTGCTATAGAATTTTTCTTCTACAAAATTCAGACCTCTGTCTGTGGGGATCTCCTTTCTCTGACTAATTTTCCCTCTTCATTTTGTCACTGAAACCAACAAGAGGAACGGTACCTGAGGTCATCTTTCAACTCAAGACCAGGAAAAATAAATAGATACATCGAAAATATATGGGATTTTTCACCAACTCCCTGACACGTGTTAAGCCTCCTGGCAGCACAAACCACCATGATGGGTGGCAGAAGGAACCTGCCTGGGCAGCAGCAATGACTGCTGTGAACTGGAGGAGGGTATGGGGCCAGATCCTGCTTCCATTTACACCTCTCTCACTCTGCTGAATGGCCCAGTGATGAAATTTGACCACATGCAGCCAATTCAATACCCAGGCTGTTGCCATCTACTCAGAGATACAAGTCACTAGTGACACCTAAAATCAGTGCAATCTGTTCAGTGCAATTTGCACTGGGGTGGCACCGTAAGAGATGAAAGACCCACCAATAGCTGAGTGTGCTACAAAACATTAATTCTTGTTTATCAGGAAAGGTTGGGTATTTTCAGTTGTTCTTCAGGAAAGAAAGTGTATCTCATGATGCAGGTTTCTGGTGCTGGCAACCAGGAAATAAAAGCGGATGGAGGTTTCTGCCAGAAATTGTTCTAATAAAGCTTCAAATAATCTTTTTAAGGTCTCTTCCTATGCCCATTCCATCACACTATGGTCTTCACTTGTTCTGGTGAGATTGGCCCCAGCTATCCCTTTGACCCATCATGCTTTTCCCAAGAACCACTTTTTCACAACGAACTCAGACAAAGAAAATAATTTGTTTAGAAAAAACAACACACACACACATGGTGTCAATATTCAGCTTGATCATATGAGCCCAAAACTCAAAGACCAAGCTCGCCTACCAGGTACAAAGCTTGCAAACCCCAGATATCTGTATTGTTTGTGGTTCTAGATTAGCATAATTTATCCTTAAATGTGAAGCTTATTTAAAATACATAAAAGCAGCTTTGCCAGTTCTCATTTTATCCCACACAGAAAGTTGCCTTAATTTGCAGTCAGTAGGGAAGTCAGCTCTTACACCTGTGCCATCACAGGCTGCCGTGTTACTTACACTTCTGCTATTTCGCTGCGTCTGAGGGAATGTTTCTGTGGGAATAAAGCTGTGTACTAAAAATAGAAGAGGGAAAAAAAAATCAAATTACTTCTAAATTTTGCAACCAGTTTTCATGCACGCAGACTGAGAGCAGCCCAGAAATGTAACCTCAGAAGGCCACGCAGCCAATCCCTGCGGCAAACAGCCAATACACAAATATTGCCTTGCTGGCCCCAAAACAGTGAAGGCTTTTCTGCTCCAGCCCAGCAAGGTATCTGCATGCAGCATGAGAGAAAATATAGAAGCCAAGTCTAAGTTGGATGTATTTAGTCTGCTCATTATGTTTCAGCTCATAAATGGTTAAATTAATTCTATCAGCAGTATTAACTATTTCTTAATAATAATTAATACATTATCTCATTTTGGTTGTCAGCAGATACAGAGCCTTCAGCCTTGCAAGAAAACATCTCCATCCGGGAAAGGTAACTACCTGCAGGTAGCTAACGTAGCCCCAAGAGGAGAGTAAACCAGAAATGGATAACGTTGTGCTATGATTTATTTGGCTCTCAGAGTTGCAGCAGAAGTGTTGTAATAAATAGAGGTCTGCTATAATCTATTCGTGCCTTTATGGAACAGTTCAGTAAAAACCTGATTTCCAGATCCTTAACAGTGCTATGAGGAAAAAAAATACAAAATCCGTTGCACTCCATGATAAGAAATAGGTATTGCAAACAGAAGAGAGACCATCTCTTTCACACTCTAATTATTTAAGGAAGATGCTTTTACAACAGCATAAGCAAACAAAATCTGCAACAAACTTCTCCATAGATTCATGAAAACAAGGTGCCACTGAACACAAATAGCATATTCCAACTGACAGAGAAAGATGCGTTACATTAGTTTATATTTTGGGAGATGATCTAAGCCCTTAGTTATCTGTTACATCAAATGTCTCAGTTTTCCTTCTGTAATCTAATATCCACCTTCAAGCTCGCCCTACGTTTAAAATTTATACAAGTTTTTTCAGATGCTGCCATTTTGCCCCAGGCTTTTTAGGTGTTAAGCTCCAGTAATAATCTACACTGTTTCTTTAAGAAAGTTCATCCATTCAGTTTAATTACATTTTCAGCCCTGGTTATTGTCCCTGTGCCTGCAAAGAATGTTTCCAGCCATAAAAACCATTATCTGCCACAATTATGGATAACCAGAGCGTGGCTAGAGGGCAGAAATGCCATGGTGAAAGATTGTACCGCAATTCAGCACAGAATTTATAACTTTCCTCAGGGCTAACTGTCAGCCTGATCACAATGCCTGACAAAAAGATCCAGTAAAGCAAATGCAGATGCTTCTTCTTGCCTGCATGGTTGCTCTTTTTAATTTTTTTTTTAAGGTGCAGTTTGTTATAATACATTAAGTTGCAGCCACTATAGATGCAACACTACAGAATAGACACCGTGCCTGATGCAGTTTGCTGGAGCACAGATTTAGACCATGCAAATCCAGCACCATGGTTTTAAACACGCATTGTTCTTTGTGCAGCCAGGGCATTTCAAAGGCATACAGAAAATACTACTGTTTATTTGCTCTGATCAGAGAAGCTGCAGGCTCAGTTTCTGCTGTGTCGCGTCCTCTTTGCTTGTTACTGATGCCAGATGGCGACAGAGATGATTTTCCATAGCTACCCATGTTACTGCTCTTGCAACATTAGATCTTTCCATCTCTAATTCTTGTGGTTATTAACATGCAGAGGAATGCCAGACTGGAAGAAGAATTAACTTCTTGACAGTATTCAAGTATATCTAATTATTTCTCTTGTTCCATCTGGACTTCTCTTCTATAATAGAACAGAGATTTATATTATGCTTCCTGATGTGCAGGATTTCAACAGAAAAGGGCAAGAAGGATCACGAGTCCCATCAAGATATTTGTTCATGACAATAATAATATAAATCCTTCTTTAATTTTTTTTCCAGCCAGAAGACTCAAAGCACCATACAAACATGACTCAGAATTATCCTTCTTGGTTTTGTGGTGAAAGAAAACTGAGTAGATACGAGAGGGCCTTGGGTGATGTTCCTGGCATCCCTGATAGCCTATGCAACCCCCAGCAGAGCAGCAGGAGCTGCCGTCTCCACCTATGCACATGACAACCACATTTTTGGATCCTTGTGAAGGGATAATAGGGATTGAAATTTTTCCTCTCCCCTTAGCACACTCCAGACTTGCTTTAGCCTATGCCCGCGTGCTGCTCTGCGTTCCCACAGAGCAGACAAACCCCAAAGCTGGACTTCGCACTTAATTGTAAACAGACCTTCACAGAGAGGTGACCATGGAGCCAAGACCAGGCTCCGTTGTCCTTTGCCTTCAACGGAGGTTGCTGCTGTTCTCAGCAAGGAGGCAGCTGCTCAAAAGTAAGTGTAAAATAAAGATCTTGAAAAACTACTTCTACCCAAACTCTCCCTAGTATTTCCAAAAATACTGCGCCTCTAATGGGATGATAATGCTTGTGGACGTTATCTGCACCCCTGTTAGGGATTCAAGGACCATTAACAGTTTGGCCCTACATGTCCACATATTTGACTGATAGAATTCATACCAGTTTCGGTGTAGATCAGCCCAGTGTCTCCTCCTTTCAATTTTTATTACAAAAATGCAAAATATAGGAAAAAATATGTTAACAATTTCCAATAAGATGAGCTGGTTTTTTGCTTGGTTCTAGGCAATGCAGTGCCTTAGTCGGTAGGTTTTGCCTAGCAAAAACCCTTCCAATTTTTCCTAAACTGTCTGGGCTTCTTTCTCTGAGTTCATCCAGTTCCAACTCAGATACGGCAGAGTTCTTTGCTCTGTTTCTCAGAGATGACAAATCTTCCACAATTCCCACCATCCTAACCCCACTCTGGCATGAACAGGTCATAAGATTTGGCACCTCTGATTCAGCTCCAAACTCAGCTTCTACCCTAAACATAATCCAAGGCAGAACTCCACCTCTTGGCATATCTTCAATAAAACATCATTGTACCTGAACCTTAGAAAAGATAAACTATTAAAGTAATAAGAGGATAATTTAACCTCTTTAATCAGATAATCCTCCAGCACATTGGACATTTATTTGCACGGTGTATTCTACAGTAATGAGTTTGCAGCTCAGATTTAAACAGTTCCCCACCCTCAGAAAAAAAAGCTGAAGGAAGTGGTTGAGACATTCCATATCTTAGGTGCCATTATGTGAATGTGAAAACAAATGAGTTTAATTGGGGAGAAATTCATCCCAGACAGAGGGTTTGCCCAAGGCCCTTGTCTGAGAAACCCCACTTAGCTCCGCTCTAGTACAGAATAGCTACATAGGCACTAGATACCAATTAAGCCCTACTTATCTTTTTAATGAAGGGCTGATTCTGAAAATGAATTATTGTTTTGATGTGTAAATGATGTTGGTTTGGTAAGGTAGTGAAAGTATTCTATCTATGGGGACAAGCAAAAATAAAGCGATAAAGTGTTTGCATGAACATACACGAAAACACTACGGAGCACTCCATGGCTCTCCAACAGCAAGAAAAATTCTGCGCAGCATTCAGACTAAAACTGCAAATTCAGCACACTTGAAGCACTTTGTGTCTTTGTGCCAGTTTCAGCCAAGCGTTCCTTTCAGAGACCAAAACAAACAGAAGTATTTCCCTGAAAACTAGAACTTCTCATTTCAGCTTTTGCTAAAATAATTGATTTCTTCTCTAAACAGTTGTTCATTCTCATATTTCCCTCAATTTCATATAAATGTTGAATTTCAAAACCAAAGACAATATTTTATTTTTAGTCAAACTAAACATTTCTTTAAATTTTGCATAACTTTTCAATTAATGAAAATATTTTAGAATTTTTTTTCATTTACCATGCCTAATTGTTTTCCTAAATGTAAAATTTTCCAGAAGAGATAATACTACCAACTAGTACAGGTCAATATATGGTCCAAGATGCTGCAATTAATTTTAAAAAAAATCAATTTTAATCTCATTTAAAATTCCATTTAGGGAATAATTGCCACTATTTCTTTAGTTTCTGCTGAGCTGTGGTGTTACCTTAAATGGTGTACATCTTCCAGGTGGCTACAGGAATGAACAACGCTTTTTGGAAGACGATTTTCCTGATATAGATCTTTGGAAATGAAAACAGTGATCTTCCTATGAAACAAAAGTGAAATATGGTGAATGGTGCTTCCTCCTGACTTAAGTGCCAAAGACCTGAGAGTTCACTTGGTTCCCTCTAATAAAGTCACTGGAGTTCACCAGGTTTTCAAACCCCTGGCATCCATGGATGGATGAATGGTGAAAATACAGTGTGCAAGTTTATAAAGCTTTACAGATGAGCCATCTCAAGCAGTGATTTTCTGCTTGTGGTCTGCAGACCTGAAAGTGCACAGGGACTTAGACCGATATCCCTAAAAAGACCAAGCTTATAATGAGAAAACTTAAATATTCGAGATAAAGGACTGCACCCAGTCTATTTGAAGAGGCTGAAAATCACCAAGGTAGAGGAAAAAGGGTTTTTAACTTCTTCTTCATAACTGTAAACATACCTAGTAGGACATGTCTATTTGAAGACAATAATGCATGAATTGTTTCAGTGTACTACTGGTCAGAACTTTATTTTAGGAAGTGGAACTGCAATTAATTAATTAATTAATACACATGCGTATCTCACTTGCAAGACTGTCACCTTCCTAGGACGTTTTGAGACACGTAGTTAGTCTCCAGAGAACAGCTGAAATGGTCCGAAATGATCAGTTTTTAAAGGACAGGGAAGTCATGACCACTGGCAATGAAGGGTGGAAGGACTCACTTGCCTTTCTCACCTATGAAATACGCTGATTTTCCGAGCGCCATCATTAAGGTTTAAATAACGTAAATTAATCTATACCAATAGTCCTCTGGCTTTTGAAAAATCATTGGGATGTCAGTGGAAACCCACACTTACGCACTGCACCAGAGCCATACATCCATTTATGCATTTGAGGTCTATGGTTAGATATGATTTATTCCAGTTTATAGTTTAAAACACACAAAATGCCATCCTACTGCTAACAATCATCCTCGTTTCTGCTCCACTTTCATTATACACAGAAAATTCCCCTTGCATGACTGCAAGATCAAATCCCTCATCCCAGAGTGTAATTACAGAGTAGTCAGGGAATAGGTGCCATCTTCCCTTTGCAGGGTCACACAACTCATTAGTTAATCATATTATTAAGACATTTTCAATTTTAATAAAAGAAGGTGGTGTTCATCTCATGGCTGAGAGAGAATATTTTTATGGAAATAAATATTTGATGCATATCTTCACAGCATCTCTTTAAGAAAACCATTATCACTTCAAAATAGTTCCTCCTAGCAAAAAAGTGCAATTATGTAATTCTTCTCCATGCCAAATAATGATGAGACGTTAGGTTATGTTTGTGTTATCACCACGTTTCAAACCCAAGAAATCCACCATGGAATAAGCCGGTGAAACTTCAGTACAGTCGCCGACCAGAGAGAGGCTGGGTGCCTCAGCCATCGGCGGTAGTGCAAATGCCTCTCACAAGCTCTGTTCAAGCTGACTCACAAACCAAAACCAGGCTTTGACCCTGCATTTAGTAAGAGCTTGTTGCACAAGTAGGTCCAGGGAACAGCAGGCTAACAGAGTCCAGTTCTTTGCTTCCATGCTAAAAGTCACCCACTTACTGGGAGCGATGACCACTGGTCCATCATGTTAGCTTCTTAACTTTTAATATGAGATATGAAAATCAGTTATTTTAACCTCCTAAAATATATTTGAAGATTTCTCAGGACCAGTCTCATTTACAAGTGGGTGAGATTATATTCAGAGTTACTCAGATGCTTTTAAAAAATCTTACTTAACATTAAAAATACATAGCCCTGAAGTAATTTTTCATTCAGTACTTCTTGAAATCAAGCTTAAAAAATGGACTTCGGAGCCAACACACATCTTTGTATCTGCATTTTCTGTTGGCTGGTTTTCCTGCTGTAACACAGTGCTGCAGTGCTTCATTCACAATCACATCCAAAATATTAAGATAAGACCCAAATTGCTATTCTGATCTGGGGCTACCGGGTGCTTTGAAAAATTGTTTTGTAACAGGCACACATCAATCAAATCAAGATCAACCGTGGTTGAAAATATTGCCTTTGGTAAATAAAATGGTTTAAAAACTTGCCTATTTGGCATGGATTTTGCAATTATTATTTTTTTTTTAAGTATTAAACTGCCTAAACTAACTTCTCTACCACATGCTGCGGAGTTCGAAACTGAATGAACTCAGTAGATGTCTTTGGAAATAATGTTACCTAATAGTCTAGCTAAGCATTATTTCTTAACCTAGTATAATGTTTGGAATGCATATTTAGTCCTTGCATTACAAAAGAATGCAGATTTTACAGGTTTTTTTATTAGTGCAAACTTTCAGAAACCAAACAGAAGACTAATTTATTATTACTGTTATTACTACTAAATATTTATATTATGGAAGCACACAAAATTCCCGGTCTGAATAGTGACCCTGTGACATTTACATTTAAATAATGTATATAATGGTAGATTTCATTTTATAGTGATTGCATCTCAAAAAATAAGGAAATGAAATGCTGCTTCTGCAGTTGCATATATGAAACTGTAGGGTGGACTTTCCTCTTGTGGCTTTGTATTCACAGCCGTGCAGCTCCCTGAGACTGAGTTGAATTGCAAAGACTAAACTATTGTCACGCTGGATGATCATCTTTGTGAAATGCAATTGTCATCAATGGGATTTTTTAATAATTTTATTATTTGGTAACACTCGACACTGTGAGGAAATATTACTCAATGCAAAAAATGGCAGTAAGCTTTTCTTTTGTCACCTGCACCACTCTGCACCACTCTCAAAGCGTGCCCTTTAGTGGAATTACTCCCGATTTGCACTTGCAGGGGAAGAAATTTATACCTATGAGTTTCTGAAGGTATTTGACTCGTCAGTTAATAGTTATGTCAGGGACATATCCATTCACCATGCCAACTTTCACCAGCTCAGTACAAGGCTGGAAAACCCCGTCAGCATGATGCTGCTATCTTGCTCCTGAGCAAACCCCTGCCCTACCGAAAGGCACTGATGCTGAAGTCTTATTTCTCGCAGAAAAAATGAAAAGACTTAGTGCTACGGAAAATTCCCCTAGCAGCCTCTGGGGGAAAAAAAATAATCTGTAATTACCAACCACATAGGTATTGTCGAGAATTTAATTATGAGCTCTCCCCAGCCCCTCCGCTGGCTCTGCTGGCCACGGACACCGGCGCAGGAGGCTCAGCCCGGCACATTCGCCGCTCGGGCTGGCGGGTGCTGGAGAGGGAACATTTGCTTTTGTAAAACCTGTCCGCCAGCAGCTGGAGCTGGGGCTGCTCACACCCTGTTGTTGCAGACAGCAAGGAAACCATCCAGTGTCCCAAATAAATTAATGAATTATTCTCCTCCTCCCATCAGACTCAACGTTTGAGCCAGGAGCCGTAATCGCGCTCTTGTTGCCTCTGAGTCACTGTCAGACGGAGCCCAGCGCAGAGGAGCCTGCAGAGTCAGCAGAGGCGCAGTGCTGCATTGTGTCTGTAGTTCAGTCAAACCAGTTTAAAAATAAACTCGTCCTCCCTTGGCCCCTCCACAGGCCCCTCTCCGCACACATGAACGCTGTACTTTCCCGCCATACACGCAGCTTTTTGGAAGAGAATGCCTGGCTCGCGTGGCAGAGCTTTTGCCCCTTGGGTCGAGCCCTGTTAGGGAGCCCCTACGCCCCCAGATGAACCAAAGCTGAGGTTTTCAGAGAAGCCTGAAGGAATCGGGCATTCAAACCCCATTAAAATCCAATGGGAGCGGAGCGCTTGCGCTCTCAGGTGCTTTTGAAAATCCCAGCCTCTTTCAAGGTTAAATCAAGGAGCTTTCACCTTGCTGCTGTGTTTTCTAAGGACATGGGAGGGTCCTGACTGCAAAGAAAGGTATTGCGGGACCCTTCATCGCTGCAACAACAGAAACCTTTCGTACTCCTCCAGAGCTCCCTCTGTGATTCCCCCCCCTACGCCAGAGCCATTGAGCAGCTGGAGTGGATAAATGATCACTGTCACAAAGTCCTGGTACCGTGGAAAAAGCATAAATACTTTTATCATTGCTTCCTCAAATTTTAATTTTATATCTAGCTGCACAGAAATGGGAATTTTTCATAATGAACAATTATGCATCTCTGAAAAAAAATTACTTGCAAACCATAATAATTCCCCTCTCCCCCTGATATAGCACTTAAAATTAATTGCCAGATAACTTCTGGAATGTATTAAATGTCTGTAAGTAAATTCTGAATATTTTAATATTCAAAATTTAAACTGTGCTGATTACACAAAACAGGTGGCAAAGCTTGTTTGTGCTGCCTGGATGTAGAGAAATCCGATGAATAGTTTTCTGGTAAGAAAGTGTATGTATTCAATGTTTTTATGGATATTTATTGATATTTGCTTAATATCAGTCTTTTAGATGAATGTTTGTGCTGCAAGGTTCAGCTGTATGTTTGATAAGAAAGTAAAAACCCAACACACTCCCACAAAGCAAGTATCATGATTACAAATGTGGGGAGCATCTTGCGCGAACTCTCTTAAATTTGTGTCAATTTCAACTCAGCTAAAATTGTTCTTAATTCATGTATTTTCCTTGATTTTTCTATTATTCCAGTGGAAAAAATAGATTTTTTTTAGCAATAAGAAGAAAAGAGATTATTCTTATCAAAGTTATAAAACATTTTCAGAATAGTCATGTTTGATTTTACGAACAGAAAGAATTAAAGTGCAAAAATTATTTGCATATAATCATTTTACTCTATGAATATTCTCCAAAATATATTTCTTTTCAAACATATTTAACATAAATCCCCCCAAAATCAAAACCATAATGTTTCATAAAATCATGCAGACATATTTGCATCGTTTGCCTAGTTTAAGTAGCACAAAATTACACTGTTGAAGAGACAGATTAGCACTTACACACAGGTTGTGTATCCTAAAAATCTCCACTGTGCATATAAAATAGCAGCAGATTCTGTGATCAACTAAGAGCAAACCTCATCCTACACCTCATTCCCACGTTCCACATTGTGAACAGCAATAACCCTTAAAGGTTTTTACAAGAGATCATCCTGAAGAGTGAAGATAAATGTACAGCTCTTCTCTTCATGCTTTAATAGGAACGATCCCAGAATAGGATGTTTTAAGCTATTTATTGTGCCCCAGGATAACACAAACAGCACTGTGAGCTGTTGATCCTCAAAGCCCTTGTTTTCATTGTAAATGAAAAGTAAAATGTTTCAGCCATTTTACCCAGAAATAACTAACAGCCACTGAGCAGAAGTTGCAAATGCTCAAGCCTGGTGATGTTTTTTGTGCCTGCTGCAGCTCAGGAAAACACTGGGGAAAGAGGTCCTTGTATCTGAGTCCCCAGAGCTATTGCTCCTTGTTCACATTCAGATTACCAAAGTTTTTTGCTGAAATGTCACTGTTGAGCTGACTCCACGGCAACTGCCTCTCCAACTGATCCCAGGGCAGTTACTGCAGCCAGTCAAGACATATCTATACGTTTTCAGTGTGTGTCCCTTTCCCATACAGCTCTTCATGCTGTGTGATGAACACCCGCGCTGCCGTCTTGCTGTTTACAAATACAGATTCATCTTGGGCCATGCTGAAACAGAGCTACAAGTTGGTGCTTTGGGGGATGGAAGAGAAAAAGGAACTTTGTCAGAATAAGAGCCGGCCTTATCAAGAGCCCTGCATGAAATTGTCCTCTGTAGCCCACGGAGCACAAGACATCAAAGACAAGGAAGATGGGCCAGTTATTAGGATGGCAAATGAGAGCCCAGCTTCAGGAATGCTACAGGATATGGGGCAGCGCCATGGCCAACCACCATGACTTGCCCCCACAAGAATCATTAGAACTTGAGGTGCTAAGGATCTAGGCCACAGGAAATGTTTACACTGTACATTTCAAATTAATAGAGACACACATAAGAGCTACTTTAGGAATAAAAATCAACCTTGTGACGCTACCATGGGGTCTGGGACTATTTTTCCAGCTGCAAACCCCAGCATTTAGTGCTAATGCTATCTTTGCTGCACTACGCTGCAGCCACCTCTAGTCTCTTTGTGCTCTAGGTTTCATTGGAATAAATGGAAATAAATTAAAATATCATGGTGTTCACATTGGTTGTAAGAATGGAAATCATTCTTCACAGTGGAGAGAACTTCAATACCTATGCTGAGCCAAAATGCAGGGAACAACAGAGGTAGGACCCCAGACCCAACACCCTCTTTGCATCGGCTCCCAGCATTGCATCAGTCTGTTGATAGGTACCCTGCACACCCCAAGAGCAATTCAGGGAGATCCAGGAGGGACTGTGCCTACTTGCAAAGGGAATTCAAACAGCTTATTACCAAAGCCATTTTCTTTTTTTTATTATTACTTTCTTCAAACGAAGCTAATAAATCAAATCACCCAAGATGCACATTATGCAAAGCTTAATTAGATTTGGCACACATCTTGCTAGGAGTAGCACCCATCTGACTTTAGATCAGAGAACTCAGGTTTGATGGGTGGAACCAAATCGCCCACTTTGGAGTTGCTAAATCTACTTTTAAATGCAGTGTGTTTGCATTTTTTCACTCTGGGACCTGGAGGAGGTTAGCTTTTTTTGGCTTTTGGGCAATGGGAGCAGTAGAAGAGAATTCAGAAATAGGATACACATTTATGAAGAACATAAATCTCTTATTCCATAGGCATGGAAGAATTACAGAGTTGGCAGCAAGCATTTCATGGGGATACATTTCACAAAGTTACTGCAAGCTTGTGGATCTTCCTCCTTGACTATCTGCTCTTCTAAGACATTCTGGATTAATTTTAATAAAGATATAAAACTAATGCAAAAATACTATTTTAAGAGCATATTATTTGGCAGACCAACCTTCACTGCTGATAGGGTTCTTTCATTTTATTGTCATTCTCTTACTTTTCTTAGGTCCACAACTCCTCAAAACCCAAGATTTGGTGAAAAACTTCAGCTATTTTTTTTTCTAAACTACATTTATAACCTTAACAGAGCAGAAAACATTACAAGAAAAAAACATTTTCCTAATTCTATTAAAGAAAAAGTGGATAAAGGGGTGTTTCACAGGTAAAAATCCTGTTCCCCCACTATAACTCATTTCTGCTAAGTGTGAACAACAAGGACCAGCAGGGTATAAGAAAAACTTTTACAGAGAAGTAAAATCTCTGCAGCATCCTCCTGAACCCCTACAGCAACCTCCTGGGGTTGTTCAAAAAACATGTAGATGTGGCACTTCTGGACATGACTTAGTAGGCACGGTGGTGCTGGGCTGACAGCTGGGTTGGACTGGATGATCTTAGAGATGTTCTCCAGATTTAACAATTCTATAATTCTATGTTTTCTGCACTACGGATGGCGTGTGACTAGGCTGGATCTCACCTGTCCGTGGTCTGTTTGCAAAGGAGGATGGGTGTCAGCCCATCGCTGTTGAGACGCACTGGAAAGCTCAGTACAGCTGGTTGAGCTTACTGGGGTTTGAATTCGCAGAGATCCCCATGCACTGCATGGGTGGTTGAAACAAGAACAGGCTGAAGCCTGCCTTCATACCCTGCCTGTCTGCCAGGTGACAATGCCCACACTCCATGATCTGCATTGCCAGACCCTCACTACCACCACAGCAGCAGCAGCTCTGTGCAGGAGTGCCAGCACAGATCCCAGTCAGACCCCACTGCACCGCAGAGACATCCTCTGAACTTCACGCTTATCCACACCCGGGCACAGAACGGCCCACAAGGCTTGCATGCCCAAACAACACCAACCAACAAAAGGCAGATTTGAAATACCAAGTGCCTGCAACGGGCACATACAGTCTTCCAATTAGAATTTAATTAAGAAAAACTATAAAGATATTCAGCAAATTATTTAATGCAATAATTATTTAACCAAGAAAATCCCAGTTCACTTCAAGACAATCGACACACACACAAAAAGATAGTTTCAAATTAATCCTTTGGAGTGCCACGCACATTCGGGATCTGCCTTTAAAAAGGTTGCTGGACTGTTGAAACCTGAGTTTTGTAATCTAAACGCCTGACATTCTTCTATCTGCTAGGCGGGAGCCTCACAATTTGCCTTATTCATAAATACAGAAATGGGCAGAAATAATTAAATAAAGGGAGCCCAGTTCATGCTCCGCTGCACCACGTATGAGAAGTCGCGGCTGACAATGACATTGAAAACCAGTTGTCAGTCTAATGTAATCAAAGAGACAATTGGCTCTGCTGGCAAGAACTGAATTAGTGTTTTCTGTCTGAATCAGTGTCATCTTCTAGGGAGCAGTGAAGCTTATGCAATGATAACAAAACTCCCCAGAAGCTGCATTTGTTACTGAAATATGGTGGTGCTTTGGTGCTGTGTAACCTCATTCTGTAACACAATATACCTCATGGTCATGCTGCTGTTCTCATGTTTCTTGCAAGGATACAATTCAATGACCTGATACCAGATCAAACTAGACAACCATAATATTAAAACTTTAAAGTCTCTCTTTGAGAGGGAATGCAGTTTATTGTCAGCCGCGTTCTCTGCTCTCTCACACATTGTACACGTGTGCAGGGCAGGAAATCAGGGCAGGGGCCGGGCCCAGACGCAGCCTCAAACGCCTGTGCTCTGGGGAAGGCAGAGGGCTGAATGGGGCTGGGCTTCGTTTTCCTAATGAGGGCAGTGAGTCAACTTCACACCAAGGTCATATATGAGCGACTATCACTTTTCAAGTCGGACCCACTGCTGATGCACACATGTATTTTGCCATGAGGAACTAAGAGCGAGTCTCAGACACCTGCATTGTTGGTATTTTGACACCACCTAGTAGCTTCACCTTCATTTTTCTTCCAGTTCATAGCATGAGTTATTGTTGAGCACTGGAACACACTGTGTATTTTCTTTTTGTTTTTTCGGTTTTGCTGCGGTAGAAGCTCGCACGCTTCTGCTGCCTCACCTGCAGAGCCACCCATTGGCCTCTCACAGAAGATATGAATAGTTTGCAGGGGACTCCTTTCACACAGTGCAAGAGCGTGGAAGGATGTACAGGTACAGAGCAGAAAGGCTACCTCAGGAAAGCCACTTATTTTCAAAGAAATACTGCTTCGGCACGAGGAACTTCAAGGCTTTTTACATCTACACATAGCAATATTATCATAATAATTGTGTTTGTATAACAAACAGCTGACACTCAGAAATTTCTGATTCTTAGTCTATTTATTTAATATCTTTTCTTGTGTTCAGTAATATTGAAAATATTAAAAATAGAAATTAAAATAGAAAAATTAAAATAAAATTAATGTAATAAAATTAATAGAAAATTCAATTATTAATCAAAGCTCACGTAATTTCAGTTTCAAACATATTTTCTCTTTTTCACCTACAACACGCTTTTTTTTAAAGAAGTATTGGCATAATGGGAGGATACTCTTACTGGATTGATACACATCTGAAATTGAAAAGCTGATGGTCCTCCTTAGGCCAAGAAGACATAGATGATATGTTACTTAAAGGCAGGACATCAAAGTATAAACTCTTTGGTTTTATAATTAATGTTCCACGTTAAATATTTGTTAAAACTTACATAAATGATTTTGTAGTTCAAGGCTTAACTTCTCTGTCCTTGTTCAGACGAAGCTCTCATTGAATCAGAATTTATTTACCCAACTAAGACAGAACACGACCATACTTCAAATCCGTAGTATTGTCTTTAGTCTTTGCAAGCCTCCAGTCTTGCTCAGAGAGAGCAAAAGACAAGTCAAATCATGAAGCCCTTCATATGTGACCCCATATTTATTGTTACCAAAGTCATCTCAAAAAATAAAAAGAAACAATGAAACAAAAATGCCCAAAACAAACCCAAACCCCAAACCCCCCATCTCTGCTGAAACAAACCCATCAAAGTACAGGAATTTTGCAAAAACAGAAGGAGACTCATGGGAGTAGGACACGTTGGTACAGCACATCTGCCACACCGGTGCTTCCAACCAAGGCCTCGATGGAACTCCCTGCTGAAAGAGAGAGCAAGCGAGATGAAGAGAGAAGAAGAATGGTTTGTGCCTTACATCTGTTTGCCAAGGCAAAGCCCCAAATAGGAAATGTTTCACTAAAAAATTTTTGTAACAATGTGTGTTTTTCACATGTAAAGGGTGAATTTTTGGGGGCACTTCAGTCACTGTTTTGATTTACCAAAATGAGGCAAAGAAGAAAAAAGCCTATTAAGGGCAAGGCAGATGACCACGTGCCTTTGGCACACACCTTCCAGTCCAGCTCTGCCCTCTGAAGGCATGCACAGTCTCCAGTAGTGCTTACTTATATGTCACATTGCAGTGATGAATGTTACTGTTGCTCTCAAAAACATATGCTCTGAAGTTTATTATGGCACTAAATATGGGCTGGGTAAGAATCTGGATTGTTTAAGTGTCAAACAGTGACAACATGTGTACAATACAACATCGACATCAAGGGAGAACCCGCTCAGCTAATATGTGGTATTCATAGAAGCCTTTAAGAACAAAGACCACCCATAAAGCAAAACCAAAGATGCCACAAGAATAGGTGGTACTGCTTCCGTCATTGCATACTGTGTGCTGTTCATTTCCTGATTAAATTTGCAAGCTAATAAAAGGCATAAAACACAATAAAAGAACAATATGTTATGATTTTTCTTACAGACATTGCTGTCAATTCAGCAGATTTCTGATCGTGATGGCTAACCAGTGCTTGTTTAGTTATCTTATAACTGGGTTTGTTGTCCTTATATTTTGCATGGTTTGTATGTTTTCCGTGAGAATTATTTTCTAAAGGATAGTGACGGGCGTGACAGTTTTCAGTCTTCACTAAATAACAATCAGCATAAATAACTCTCAGATTTCTCAGCTTCTTCCTTCAAATAACGGTGTTTTGTTCTATTTCATGCTGTATTTTGTGAAAACACACAGTAAATTGGCTAGTGCAAACCAGAACCGTTTAAAAATTTAATTAAACCTCAAGGAAAACATTCTAAAGTACGTCTCCTTAAGCACTTGAATTAGAAGTTAGGCATCTTGGATATAGCAGCACCACTTAAGGACTGATGGAGCTCTATTCTCACACGATGGGGTTGAAGAGTTCAACCAGAACTGGTTCACAAGGATTGAAGAGAAAAGGGGTAAAACAAGGTAACAAAAAAACAAGAATAGAAGGTAAGAATAGACTGAAGAGGGAAATAATAGGGAAAAAAAGTAAAGATTGATGGGAAATTTAGACAGAAATCTAATGCATCTTCATCATGAGCCAACATCAGTGAGTTTTCTTTTCTTCCCTTGATATATCAAACCCTTAACATACAGCTTTCCTTTCTCGGTGACAGTTACTAACAGAATGCCATACTGACAACTCTTGTTCACATGAAATAATACTTAAACATGAAAAAATTGCTGTCCAAACTCGGTCTGCAGTGCGAGGGTCTCAGAATATAAGAACAATTCTGAGAGGGCAGTCGACTCTCAAACTACATAGTGAAAGTCCCCAAAGATGCCACCATACCTTAATATGCAATTTCCAATGCGAACTGCAGAAAGCTATTCTAAGATCATAAGCGGTGCTACCCACACCACAAATCCAACAGCAGCCGTCCCAGTCCCCACACCCTCACACCAACCACAAACTTCATGGCAGAGAGGACCCTGCTAAAAAGCCAGCAGTTGGAACCTCTACTTTAATTATAATTGCAAAGAGTTTCATTGCTGGTACCAATTCATATTCAGATGGTCTCTGTGTCCAACAGAGCCTTACTCCATAGCCTTTTGGAGCACGGTATAAAGTCTTTTCCCCAGGGTTTCTCAGAAGAGGTGGGTTGAGTGAGGTGTGGGTGCTGGAAAGAAAGATATATTGGCTCAAAGTTAAATAGCTTTTTGTATGCACAACCTGAGGCATAAACAAGTCAGGATTTGCGTACTGGACCTTTGCATATACAATCCGTGTGCTTTGGAAATATCATTCATTAGTTCTTCCATTTCATGGGTGTGAAAACACTGGGTCAGCTTCTTTATGTTTTAAACAGCATATAAGAGAGTGTGAAATAAGGAAATCCACAAACATCTTTCTACAACACATGGAGTATCTGAACAGGCAGTTCTGGCCCTGACCTCAGAACAGAGAGGTGAAATTATACGGCCCATGTCATAGAGAAAACCAGGCTGGATGATCAAGATTCTCCATACAACCCATGGATGTCTAGAGTAGATCCCAGACGGGCAACACATGGGGCCCAAGGAAGACTGAAGCTAGAGTAACGTTTTAAGCAAACAGCCGTAATGGTACAGGGACAACTGGTTACAAGGGTCTTGGATGTGTTGTTCACGTTTTTGTTCATTTCCATTGTTTGGAAAGAGTATTTCAAAGTAGAGGACCCCAGCTAGCAGCCTCTTGGAAGAAAAGCCTTTTCAGAAGTGACTTGAAAGAAAACAGGGTGGGGGAAATCTGATTTAATAAATGATATATAGGAGTATAATTATATGGTTTTAAACACAGTTCCAGTTCACTTGTCTCAGCAAGAAATGCTGGTGTGTGAGAGAAATCATTTATATTGCTTACTACAGTTTTTCAATCTTGGCAAGCACTTTTTCCATTCTAAGATGTGGGAACACCCACATCAGTAATTATATACGTTAGCAAAAACACAAGATAACTTATATTCTGGATGGGGGGGGTTCCTCATTTCTCAGTGAACTCTTAGGGCAGAAAAAGGGAAGACTTCTATTCCGTAAGCTTCATAAATGTAAAACAATATTACCGAAAATCCGAGTGTTTTTCTACTTATTGAAACATAGATCCTTTATCCAGAATACCTATCCTACCTTACACCTCTGTGACAAAACTAACAATTAAGGCTTTTCAGTTCTGAATACCTTATTCGGTGTGAAGAGGATTTATAGTCAACATAGTTTGGTGCAAATCAGCAGAGCTGGTGGTGAGATTTTACACATTTGTAAGTGCAGGTTAATTGGTAGGGCATACCAGTAAAATACAGCATTAAATTAGGAAAGCCAGTATTGCTGAGCTTTTCAGAGGGACGGGAGTTAGGGTGGAGAAGTAGAGGGAGATGGAGCTGCAGACTCCCACAGCACTGCTGGTGCCCACGGGATGAGGTTGTTCACGTGCTCCAGCCACAACCCGAGCCACTTGTGAACTGCACGAGTCTCCTGAACCACAGCCTGGCTATCCTCGAAATATGTCATTAAAAAATAAACTAGAAAGCTCATCCAATTGGAACGTCCACTGAAAATGCCCTGAAAACGTCCCAGCTTATCCAAACAAAATTTAGCTCCATTAATTTTCTCTTCTTACTCTCACAGTGGCTAAAGGAGACTTAAAGTATACAGGTTTTAATTTTACAGGAATGTATGTCTAAGCTACACGGCAGAGAATTCTTACTGTATATAAGGGAACTATTCGCTTCCATAATCCTACCACATGCGTTAATATTTGCAGGACAGGCATGTGCTGTGGGATAGTCAGAATTTTGTACCTGACCTTATACATGACAGACGGTGTATTTTCTTTCTATGCGCAGATTTATCCCAAATATGTGTCTAGATGTAAAGGCATGATGACTCTTGGTTTTGTTGTTGTTTTTTTCTTTTGTGGTTGCCCAGCTCTCAAATCTCAATAAAGACTTAATTGCATAATGCATTAAAAGAGAGTTGTATTAGCTTTCTTTATGGTTTCTTAAATATTCTTTTTATTAAAGCGAATGCAGATCATCAAGAAGAGCAACAAGAAATTATGGTCCACGGGTGAAATTATGCTCTATCTGTTTCATATATTTTGACCTTACAGAGCCACTAGACCTGGAGACATCACACTAACTGTGCAGTATAAGAATGGGAAAAATATGTTTTTGTGACCCTGGATATCCCCAACTTTCTACTTAACTGCAAATGTCCAGAGCTAACTTGCATTCTATTTAGAATCTACTTTTTTATTTTTGGCAGCACTAAAATAATCTTCTAAAACTTCTTTTACGTCAACATAAGTAGACATGTGCTAGGAACCACATTTTGAAATCCCAGCTTTCCAGAGCTCACTTCAAAGCTGTAGAAGAGATTCCCACTGCCTCCAGGGAGCACTTGGCTGGATGAGAGATAAAGACAAAACTCACAGGAAGAGACTCTGTCCAAACGGAGTGACACACGAGAAGGATGGGAGTAAAGAAAAGGATCTATTGGCCTAAAAGAAAAAAATAAAAGAAAAATAAGAAACACCATGAGTTTCCATGGGCTTTATACAAAGTGGTAGCCTTCTAAAATTTCCAAAATATCAAGCCATACAAATCCTCAATGTTAGTATTCCAAGATGAAAAAAAAGAACATTTCTTGTATATTTCTTTAATTTTAAAATGTTCCTCTCCTTGCTCCCAATCCCTATCATCCGTGTCATCCATATCTAACATTGGTGTAAGGCGTCTTGCAAGCTTTCTTTAAGTCATCATCTTTAACTGGAGTTGAATTATTATGACAGATTGTTGAGAGCACTGCATGTTTCACAATAGTTTTGCATTTGCTTAAACAGTATTGGTCACAACAAGAACAGAAATAACAGCTTTCTGGTTTGCATACCAGCTTTTTTAATATCTTAAACGGCCAAGTTGGGTACATAATTTAAAACTCATATTATTATAATGCAATATTCTTAAGTAGCTCTTAAAAAAATAAAAGAAACATATTCCCCCCTTATCACCCCCCTCAAGAAACCCCACATGCACACAGAAAAAGCTGTCAAGCTCGGTCTTGTCCAAAGCAGATCTGCCAATGTTCTGACAATGTTTGCACTTGCTTGTCAAAATGGTCACTTCAGCTGAGCATCATTTACACTTTGGCTTACAAATTAGTTATGTAAATTACCTATAAATTTAACATGAAAAAAATTCACCTATCTTTAAAGTTTATATATAAAAATGCACACACTTTCTATATATACTATGAAGTGTGGCATCATAGGACCAACATTTCCTGGCTGGAGCGAAAGGTTGCAGATGGACTATACAGAAGAGGTTGGAGGATGGAGCGTGTGACTACTGGTCCATGCACCTGGGTCACTCCCTCCTCTGCCACCAGTTCACTGCTGGAGCTTGAAGTCACCTCTTTGGTGCTTCACTTTCTCAGTCTGCAAAGTGGATAGGGCTGGCTGAATTAGTCCTTGTTTTATCTAGCAAAGGTAGAGGTTTTCCTTCTATTTGAAAGCCACCTCACAAGCTGTTTTAGCAAATGGTCTGCTCTCTTAAATTGCTTAGAAATCCATTTTCAGCAAGCAGCATAAACTGTAGGATTTTTACCAACTGCTCTATTGATCCATGCAGCCCATTTTTGGCTACGTAACGTGCTACATGATGCTGCTAATGCACAGGGGCTGGGTGAATGTCTTTGCTGTTTATAGAATCATAGAATCATAAGGTTGGAAGAGACCTCGGAGATTGAGTCCAACCGTGCCTGTCTCCCTACTAAAACCTGTCCCTAAGAAACTCATCCACCCATCTTTTAAACACCTCCGGGGATGGCGACTCCAGCACCTCCCTGGGCAGCTGTTCCAATTCCTGACCACCCTTTCATTCACCTTCATATGAATGTCTTTAATTGTTCAGCAGATTTTAAAGATAATTAACTACATTGTTATTAAAAAAAAGGAGTCCTGAGAGTGCTTCCTCACAGATTTCTTTCCTTCGTTGGCAGAAAGAGTTCGGTTAAGTATGTCTGCAAAGTAGGATCAGTTACAATAGAAAGAAAAGAAAATCTTTGACAGGGGAGAGGATCTACACCTGGGATTACTATATTTGAAACCGAGACATATGTCACAACAGTGAGAGCTTGTGCAGGAAGGAATCTTAAAGCTTCCTGGGCTTTCACAGTACATCTGTATATGGAATAAAAAAATCTTATTAGTAGGATGTTGCAAGGACAGAGACCACTGGAGAGAGACTCTAATCTAATAATATCCCGAGTCAGAAACTAGCACTGAGGAACATTTCTTAAAATTGGGATAGACAATAATATTCTACACTTAAGATGCGAAACTCCTATTATTGGCTTTGCTCTCCTCACCTCTGCTTTTCCTCTCCAGCATCTTGGATACTAAGACAAAAATAGCAATGATTGTTCTAACATGTCGAGGAAACACCCTCTTGAACATTTATTCTAAATTACTTTAACTTATTCTTTTATCCTCTGATGGTTTTTCTAATCAAAACTTGCTTGGTTAACATCTGTTAATAAAAGAGTTCTGACCTTTAATGAAAATGGCTGAGTCCTCATGAAACGCATGCATAAAGCTTTGCTATATTTAGTCATCCCTGTAACTAGGCATAGGGTTATTACCTACCTCACAGGACATGCCGACATTCCACTAATTACTAATGGGGTAGGAGATCCCAGAATTAACGTGTATGGGTAATGCCCAGAGCATTAATATTGTGCTTCACAGCATTACTGACAATCAAAATCATCTTCACAGCCTCAACCTATTCTTCTCTAGTTAAACATTTCCCCAAGTATCACAGCCCTGAAAGGAAAGTGAGACACCAGCTGGGTGAACTTTCTTCCTCAACTAAATAGACGTTACTAGTTGAGTCAGAAATACTCAAAGGAGTTGCAGCAACAGCTCCTTTTTCCCTTCAGTGAAGTTTTTATGGAAATCTTCCTGCAAAAATTAAACATAAAATAAACAGACAGATCCTACCATAGCAGGAGATACTATTGGTTTTATGGCTCTGAACATCAAAACTCCCAATCCATTTCAAATGTCAATTAGCCATACATGGCAGAAAATGTTATCAGCTTTTTAATTCTATTAAGGGCTCACTGTATTTCTCAATTTCCACCCAAGAATCACTAAGAGCTAGACAAAGTTTTGTGCATCCTACTTTACAAAATACCACTTACATATTATTCCTGACTCACAAATGAAAAAATGAAAGGCATGGGGAATATAGTGATTTACCCAGAAGTGTTTCAAATGGCATCACCTTTCTCTACAAGCACCAGTACATGGACTTAGCAGCTGATCAGCACGCGAAGGACAAGAGTAGGAAAGTTAGGTAGAGCCATGGCTCGTGTCTCAGGATGCTAACGTATATCCTAAAAGCCAAAAAGGTCAACTCCCATTTCACATTTGTATGATACGTCCTATGCCTAAATCTACACAGTAAACAGAACAGAAACCTGAGCCAAAGAGACTATCCTAGAAACACCTAGCAAATTGTCAGCCTACATAACCATGCTGCTTGAAGGAAGGCAAAATTCCAGAGGGTCAAATAACTGTTGCATGGGTTGCAGCTCATCTCCTGAGTCACAACTTAATTACATGATGAGAGACCAACACTGAACATGTGCAAGGTGAATTTAGCCTGATAGTGTCTTGTTTTCCAACCTGCAGCACTACAGAAAAAGAAATACAACCCTGAAGAATCTGCAAAGATCTGGAAATGGAGTGAGACAGCTCAAGTGATTATTATTGCACTTATTATTAGAACTGAGAGAAAGCTGTAAATAAGCCTGTGAATATTCTGTTTCATCGCCTTCAAGTTACTTTCCAACCTGATTCTTCAAGTGAGTTCCTACACATCAATCTCTACCCAAATACCAGAGGAAAAACCTGTGTGTTGCTTAAGACTTTGGAATTTGCTTGTTCACAAAATGGGAAGGGCACAGCTTTTGAGATTTTTGCACTGAGGTGAATTTTGCCTAGATATAATGTATTTTTAAAATGTTTCAAAGTGGAAAAAAAAGAAGTTAATTTTAAATTCATATACTTTTTTAGTATTTACACCAACCCTTCCCCCAACTCATTTTTCCAATCAGGAAAAAGAAGCATATCATGTGACTTGGATACTCATTAGAAAGAGCTTAAATTTTAAAAGTTGGAAAACCACAATGAACTGCTGGCAACCAATCTATTGACAAAGAATGAATCAGGAAGTCAGTTCAAATAACGAATACATTGAGAATATCATAATAAAGTCAATTATGATTCATACACAGAAAACAGACACCATTCATTCTCTGTCATCCGGTGAATAAATCACTGAATTCCTCCTTATCTGAATATGTTTCTCTAAAAAGGCTGGATCTTATAAGAGCTTTCTAATTTAGCAATTTTTGACAGTAAGGAAGAGGGAGAACCTATGTGAAATGTGCAAAGATTCAGTCTTTTTAAGGCCCAGATTTAGCAGTGCTTCTTGGCCGTCCTACTGATGGAAAACCTGCAGCACAATCGAGGTTATGGACGCATCCCGCTAAGCGGCCCAGCAATCTATGTAGGACACCCCTACAATAAGTAGAAGAGTTGGACCTTTGTCAAGCATATATTTTCACCTGAGGTGAAATCCTGGCCACAAAGAGAGAAGTTTTGCATTTGGCTTCAACAGACCCAGATTCTATAACAGTTTGTCTTGTTGGCAACCAAGGGACAGGAGGTAAAAGCACGTTTTCCCTGTAGGTACTCCTTTGTATTCTTCAACCACTTTCATCCACTCCCGTGTGCTTCAAAATCTTTAGCCAGACAGCTAGTTTGCATATGTTTTTGAGATACTAATTAAACACGTACAAACAAAGAAAAACCTTGAAGCAAAAGAGAAAACACAAAGAAATTAAGGAACAAGTCTTCAGAAGTTTCAGGTAAGCCAGTCAATTGGGTTTTCCCCACAGATTCCCCTACTGCCTTGACTTCCCCAATCCACACACTCCACTAATTCCAGCAGTGAATCTATATATTCACAATCAAGTGAAATAAGTTATAGACATTAACCACAAAGCTACAGGAGCATAACTGCACACAAGCATGCGCTTGTTTCAAAGAAGGAATTTGATCCATGTTGAGAAATGCGTACAACACAGTCCGTTAATCTTCTAGTTGCTTGAATTATTCCCTCCAAAATAATGCAGTAATTAAAAAAAAAACAAAAAAAACCAGCCAACATCAACCACAAAAATAGGAAAAATCAGTAAAATAGGTCTGGAATTTCTATATGACTTCTATCAGAGAGATCAAATTGAAGGAAAAATGACAAGTCTGTAAAAAGAAGATGCTTTCAGTCAAAATTTGAAATCACAGCAGTGAAACTGGAATTTCAGACGATCGATTTAGGTGTATTCCCTTTCTAGCTCCACATTTCAGGGTGATGTGTATCTTGCTTTATTATCAACTTTCTCCACCAAGAGGCCAGCCAGCCAGAAAACCTCAAACTCTACCCTCCAAATAATAATATATCTATGAACATTTTTTTTACACTGTGCCTTAACAGTGCAAATTTTACCTCAGGTCTATGCGGGTAACAGATTATTTGGGGTTTAAATAACACCTGACAAGTAATAATGGCTTATCTTGTGCATTTTGCTCTTGGGAAAACGGCAAGAGGTGATCAACTTCTGCTCCCATTTTTTGTGTTTGTTTCCTATCCTAGTCCTATTTTTTTATTTCACAATGAAATGCAGATAAGAAGTTCACCTCAACAAGATAAAGAGTGAGATGGGTGCAATTAACTCTATGGAGTAATTTGTTTTCTACCAGACCCATGACTTCAATAACATAACATCTAAAATGCTTGAGGTGTCAAAAAACTGGAAACAAAACCAATAAGAACAAGATGAAATGTCAGCAGATGGATTAACATCATCAAGGATGTGCCAGATTCTTAAGGCTATATTAAGCAACTTTTTTTTTTCCCAAAGCAAATTCTATGGTAATTTTAATAACTTTATCATGTAACTTGGTTTCCTTTTTAACGTTGATTTCCTATTTTCTCGCTGTTCCTTACTTCCCAGTTACAATTGTAAGTCATCGCTACTCCTGCAGGGAAGAGGGCTGTTCCCAAACTGCTGTCGGTGTCCCAGCATCTCAGCCGGGCTACGGACTCTGCACCTTTGAGGTGAGTTCTCCATTGGTTTTACAAATGCCCACGATGTCACATAACCATCATTCCAACATGATGCCTTCTTGATTTACTATTTTTTTTTCAAGTTACACATTTTTTCCCCAAAAGTATGGTTCCCTTCTAGCTGATTTGCTGTGCTTGTCAGCCATCACCTAAGTGCTATTAGCTGTCCAAGGGTCTGAATAAAACACATCCTCAGGGGATGACTATATATAAAATATGTGAGACTCAATAGACAGCTGATTTAATATGACCTTATCAGCTTATGGCACGGTGTCTCCTACCATTTTTCTCTTGTACAATTGAGGTGCTTTTGGCAGAAGGCAATAGATACGCACCATATCATATTTAGCTCCATTCTTAGAAATTTAACAAGACTGATGCAGCCTTTCCTGTCATTTTTCCCCTTAAAACGCGATTTTCAAGAACATTGAAAAAAATGGCACATCGCTGCCTTAATGCCTAGCTTTACTGTCAACAAAACAAAGGCTCTATGGGGCAGCTTATTTGTTTACTTAAGGACTCTTTCGTTTGTTTTGGAGGGGTTATTTTCCAATGACCCTGATAAGCACAACACGAGTCAGTGGAAAGGACAGAAATTCCTACGCATGGGAGAACTCAGCCAATTGAACCGACGATAGAAACTATAGTCACGAATAGAATACACAAGGGAAACAACCTGCAAAGCTTATGGTATAGGATATCTGGCCCATTGCTGTCACTTTGCAAACGCAGTTATTTCCAGACATAGGAGCAGAATAAATACCTAGCCTGTTACCTTTCACGTCTCAGCTTTATACCCTCCAAGGCAAAGGAAAGTAGGGAAATGTAACCCTGACACAGCTGTCCTTGTTTCTGCACCAGCCCGGCCGTCAGTGGCTCACAGCCTTCTCACTCCCCGTGCCTTCGCAGTGTGCCTGTCGTCATAACTCGCACAAACCACGCTGGTAAGTGAATCTAAACATGTGCCATTGCTCCCTGCGCCCTTCTTCACCGCTCTGCTCTGGATTTTCAATTAATTCCTATTAAAAGAATCGGCTCCCTTTAGAACTCACTTTTGATTCTGTTTAAATTTGTTCTAATTAGCACCGAATAACGAAAGCCTAACAGCAGCACCTATTCTAGCAACATTTTTAACGAGCTGTCAGAGAAGCAACAGTGTGAATAACAGTTCGGTTTAATATGCTACTTTGCCCTTTTTTTTCCTGCATTGAGCTGCTTGTAATATTTCTGGGTGACCAAAGCAACCAATTTTGAGGTCAAATGAATACACACAAATTCTTATAGTTCTTTGACACAAATAGTTCAATTTCAATAAAAAATAAAACCATGAAGAAATCTCCTCAAATGACTGAGGGATGTGTCATCTGACATATTTATTGCTCAGGGTCCCTGTCAAAGCCCTTCAATATATAATTATCCCAGCTGTGCAACAATGCTTACTTCTATGTATTTGAATTCTTCAGATTTTTCCAAGAGAATTTTAATGGAATTCTTTTTCAACACCAAAATAATGGTATGTTATGGAATATCTGAAGCGTTCTTCCTTCACCAGAGATCTGATGATAAAAGTGGCAACTTACTCTCAGCACTGATGAAAATTACCTGTCTGAGAAAGTTAGGGAAGTGTGATCTCATCCTGCTGTGTTCCTGCAAGACCTGAAATCTCCTATAGACTCCAAGAGGATCAGAGAGCATTCAAAGGGGTGGAAGAGGCGTTTGCAATTGGTCTTTCATGTTATCCATTTAACTAAAGAAGACACGTGGTATTGAGATGGGGAAAAAAATCATTGATTGCTTCTTAATTTAAATGACATTAATTCTGGTTCAGGAAGTCCCTGATCCTCAAATCAACAGAGAGTGGGGAAGTATCCCTAAATGTTTGTCCCATTTATACAATCCCTTCTGCACATCCATTTGCCCATACTGAATGAGAGCCGAAACGGTGCCTCGCCCTACTTCCACACAACGGCACTCTCTTTTTCCATGAAAAGCAACAGAATGTGTCCAACCTGGTTCGAACATCTTTAGATGATTAGGTGAGCACACTGCAGATGTTTCCTCAGACTGGACCAAATCTTCCTATGTTAAGAAGGGGAGTAATTCCCTTGAAGTCATAGCAGTTCTTCCAATTTCTGCCGCCTGAGAATGCTGTCTACCCTTCAAACCCGATTCACCTACGCTCTGCAAACATTTACACAGAAAACAGGTTTAGGGAAGGAGAGATTGACAACATCATTCCTGATATTCTGTTTGTGGGCCGGACAGCAATTTATCTTGTCTCTGATCAGACCTACCAGCTACGAACAAAGTTTCACAACTGCAGGAGGCTTTGTGTTGCAACTTACAACAAAAAATGTGGCATCATGTAGTATGGCTCAAGTGTTCAATACATACAGTCCTGTTCTTGTATGCGGCAGAACTTTTATTATAGGATTTTTGTTGTTGTTGTTGAATTGAAGAGACGTAGCTCTAGTCTTTGAAGTTTAAGACTAGTTGTAAATTCCTTGAAGTTAGCCCTATTTCCTTTTATATTAGCATGTTAACAAGCTTTGGGAGACTGACAGACCTTACAGGAAGACACAGCTGGGTGCTCCTCTAGTCTGGGCTTAATGAAAACCAGAACATGAAGGCTGAACTCTGTGGCTTGTCTGCTGTTTACAGACTCGGCAGGAAGAATCCACTGCCCCAATGATGAAGGCATAATGTCCTCATCAAATACTGATACTTTCTGTACTACCGAGGAAAACAGTTGGGATTAATTAAGAAAGGAAATGCCACAATATTTTAAATTACTTCTGTAGTTTAAACCTTTGTACCAGATGAAGTCCAACAATAAAAAAAAAAAAAGCGATCCACTCTGTGAAATACTGTGAAAGATGGGATTTTGCAAACAGGGACTGATTAAAGAGCGAAGGCCTAACTGCGAATGTGATCCAGATTTAGACCTAGAGAGAGATTATCTTTCAACTCCTCCAGCACGGAGAGTTCCGTGTGAGCTAAGTGAAAATGTGAAGGATCAGGAAAAATAAAACATTATGCCCCTACAGATCTAAGTCAGTAACAAAGCATAGAGCAAGGCCAAAATACATTTGGATTCAGTATTTACCAAGGTGACTGTGATTTCAAAGGATACTTCAAGGGATGCCCATCCCACAGACAACACCCTCATAGAACAACACCCAAAGAGAAGATTTAGTACCCCATCTCCAGAGAACTGAGCCTATAATAAAAGAGGGTGTGCAAAGGCAGCTTTGACTAGAAATTTCATCCTCTGGTCTTGGGCTGCTCAAGCATCAGCAATGCTCTTTCACAGCTCTTTGCATTAAAGAAACCCTTCAGCCTCAGCACTGGCTCAGTACAGCCATTTGCTGTACCTCACCTCCATTTAGACCAGGGTTATCTCCGTCTCACCTGCCTGGTGCCTCCACATCCCTATTTAATATGCACAGAAGTGTAACACAAGCCTTCTGGAGGAAGATTTATTGCTGCTTTTTACAGCATTTGGGTTGGAAGCAACCTCCCCATCCTGGGAGTCCCTTGTGGTACTTTGGCCCTTTTACAGTGCATGAGTTAAGAAGTAGGTCTTTCCTCCCATTTCTGCTTGCCAAAGCCCTGGTAGTTGGAAAACAAGTTTTAGAGAGCTGAGATGGAGATCAAGCTCTTATGCTGCATTCCAGAGCTCTCATATCTCTGGAGAATATCTAGGAATATTCTCTCAACCCTGAATTTTAACAGCGCATTTTACTGTGGCATCTATTTACATACACTTCCTTGATTTAGTGAAATACATGCTCCAATACACTTGTAGTACATGTCTGATTTCCACATGTATAAAAGACAAATATGCATATAAATCAGATAACTGCAGGCACAACTGGCCAATTCTAGGCAATGACAGACACAGTTTCTATGAGAGCTGCATTCTTCCCATCTAGCCATGATGCTATGAAGGTCTATACTCAAATACTTGGAAAGAGTGAACATTCACGTGTTGAATAAAAACTGTTTTTGCATTACTATTTTACATCCCTTTTTAACAAAACGTTATCAAAAGTCAAGACAAAACTCTTTTCCTGGAGTAGTGTTTTCAAGTCAATCAGGCAGAATTTTGCTTTTGCTCTTGTTACAACATCATTAAAAATCTTAAGTGTTGACAACAAAGATAATCTTTAAATATTGTCCAATCTGAGCAACCATATGTTGCATTTTCATGCATACTTTAAGCTTTTTGTTGGATGCCAGACTTCAACCAAAATATCCAGCCAGAAATGTAAATAATGCAAAGTCTGAACCTCATTTAAGCCATATCATTGGACATAAAAAATGTAAGTTCAGAATTTGTTTTCAAGAACATTTAAAATAAACCATTAAGACAGTTCTTGTGATCCATAGCAGAAAGGAAGGGCAAGCTTGGGGAGTCTGTGCAAGAACATGCTTTTGCAATTTTGTGATCTACTGACAGTAAGGTTGTATAGGAACCTGATGGAATCCAGCCAGATGCTTTATTCTGTTTTTTCTTAAAGCTCAGTGATACTTGGTGGGTGAGGGGTTTATTTCCCCTGGAATGTTAAGTTTCTGGACAGCTGTGCTGAGTAGCTGAGATACACATACAGTGACAGAAAACGTATCCTTTTTGCAAATTTCCTCTCTTCCCCTTTTGATTTGGATTCTCCACTCCTGAAATGAAAATTGTTCCTTAAGGAAAGGCAGCAAGTCTGGTGGGTGTTCGTCCCAGGCCCTCCTGATGAAGAACTGGCCACTCACCAGCAACATATTGGGTCTAGATCTGCTTCACACTTAATAAGACCAATGAGTTGCGTTCACAAATAGGCAAAAATGTTTATTATCATGGGTCAGTTGGTGATGACAACATCCACATTCAAGGTCTTTCTCTGACTTTATTAATGTACCCTATACCCTTCGCTTAGCTGGTGTAGCCAGCCTCTTGAAGTTCATACAATGCTTGATTAATTTTTATTCACTTGGGATAACAGAGTTCCACCTAACCTAAAATATTACTGTGGATGTTTATTTCTCCCACAGCCTTACTTGCCAGTTACAATTGTAAGTCATCCTATTAAAAAATTTTGTAATTTCATCAAATAGTCTCAATTAGTGGAATTATCTTCCTGCTCCTGTTCTTATCCTAACATTTCATCTTAAATCTATGTTTCTGACTCTGAGAGTTCATAACATAGGGATTGGTCTATAAATAATAGAAAGTTCTGTTAACATGGATTGAATGTGCTCCCCTCACGATCTCCATGTAACCTCTGTTATGTCAAGACCCTGAGTGATTTTGTTGATTATGTGCAGCATCCTGACATGCAAACTCACGATTTAGCCTGAAGACGTCTGCAATTAATTAATTAATCCCAACAGAAATTATCAAAACTCATTCACCAGGCATTGCACAGCCAGCAGCAAGCTAGAAGAGGCTTTTTGACCACGGAGGAGAAGAACACTTCAAGCAGAAATAAAGCTTTGCTGCAGAAAATAAAATGTAAATCTTAGAACAAAGAAAGGTTCCTGTTAAAGCATGGATGCACAATGAGTCGCCCAAGGGTTGCATGAGGTCCTCCAAGACCTGCTTTGATGCCCATCATGCTTCCCTCAAGGCTTTGTGAGTTGTGTCTGACCTCTGACATGGATAACTGCAACATCTCAACTTACCACAGCAACATTAACTTGAGAAATAAGCAGAAGATGGCTCAAAATACCATGGAGATATCCCAGATATTTGACATGTTTTTCTCCTTAAATGGGCAAGAATTACATGTTCCTCTTGCCTGACAAATGAATAGAAAAGATATTACATTTCAGGATTTCTTTCTTGCAAATTCTTAATTTGGAGGTACCTTTAAAGAAACTACACAAACCTTTACTAAATGCATCAGAGATGGTTGCTTTACGTGCACACTCCAACCCATTTATAGCGTAGCTCCAGCCACTTTGGTACGAGCTGTGACTGATTACAGGTGATTGCATAAGTCTGACATTTCTGCTGGATGTTACGGGCTTGAGTAATCCTTTGCTTACAGTAAGTTGGCTGGGGAAATAAGATAGCAATAAATGGTGAGCTGAGGGAGGGGGGAAGGAGGAAATCTGACAGAAAATAACACTAGAGTTGCTTACAGCTGGTGGAAAATATTGGATATTAACTTTCGATCCTATATTACAGCACCAGCAGAAAGTAAGCGCAAGTACAATGCATAGCTCTACATCAGCATTAGACACAGATTAAACTGATTCCTCTCGTGCCTTCGGTCCCATTGTCGACAGAAAATAAAGAGTGAATTCAAGAACAAACTTATAGAGAATCACGGAATGGTTTTGGTTGGAAGGGACCAGGCACTGTGCTGGATCAAATCAGTACAGTTTCTGAACACGCCTAGTTCATAAATAACTTTTTATAAGGTGAAATATTTAAGATTGATAAAATAACAGTAATGTAGGACAAAAAGACAAAATACCAACAGCCACAGAGCCTGAAATTGGAAACGTCTCAGGGTAAAATTTCAATTTAGTCAATTGAAATATTTTGTTTCAATGGAGTAAGAATGACTTGTTTCCATGTTGATTGTTTTACCTTCTTTTTATTATTATTATGAATTTTCTAAGGAAAAAGCTACTCTGAAATTATAAACAATATTTTACTGTTTTGGTTTCTTTTATAAATAAAATTCCACCCAAATCCTCTGTATTTCATAAGGGGAAAGAAACCCAAACCTGTTTGGACCATCCCAAGGTTTTGTTAAAACCATGTTTCTTTCATAGAAGTGTTTCTTCATCCGGAAAGAAATTTCTTTGTTGTCTGCCAAGTTTCCAGTAGGATTCTTTTTTTTTTTTTTCCTATCTGATTCCTGCCCCTTCTCCCAGAAAGCTCCTGTTTTTGCTCACTGAAGAAACTGCAAGACCAACTCTGAGCCATTTCAAAGACCATTTGCTTTGCTGGGACAAACTCTTTTAACTTCCCTAAGATGTGTTAGGGTGAATTATACATCTTCCTGGTCCAGTTCAATTCCAAAAGTCAGATGTTGGAGTGGTACGAATGTGACAGCCACAAATCAGGGCTTTCCAAGGAGGTTTCCTATGTGCAAAATTTCTAGATGTTTCGTAACTTCTCTCTCCCGCGTGCATCCACGCACTTGAATCAGACTTGTGGGGAGTGCCTGTGCCATGTCTGCGGGTACCGGAGACTGTGTATTTGCAATATAGCACACGCACACAGAAGAAGGGAACATTAATATTAATAATATGACCTAATCCAACACAAATCCCTCCTTTTGCTTTGAAACTCTTCACACCACTGGTTGTTAATTTACTCATTTTACTATTGAAGGCCTACCAAAGGTATGTAAGTCCCATCTGAGACTTTCTACACAATGACTGGAGAAGGTTAAATCTACCTTTACACAGGTATTTTAGCACTTTGTTCTCATCTGTAACAAGTTTGCTTCTGAAAATTTAATGTAGAATTTCAGGTCTAAGCTTTACTGCAAAGACAAGGTTTCATTAATAGCCTCTTCAATGGGGTATCATAGTATCACAGTATCACAGTATCACAAGGTTGGAAAAGACCTTTGAGATCATCGAGTCCAACCTATGACCCAACACCTACACCTACTCCTACTTGTCAACTACACATGTGCAGGGGCTATCATGATATGATCAATATTCAAGACTATTTCTAAACAGGCTCTTTAAACACCCCAAATTCTAACACAGATTAAAGTAATTATTTTTAGTTTGCTCCAAATAATGGTTTTGAGAAACTTCTCTTATAACTTTTGCATTAACTTTCTTCTTCAGGTCTTGGCCACTTTATTGAATTGAATTAAAATAAGAACTTCCTGGTTATGTGACTTGTACACTATACAGCTTTAAATTTTAATTTAATTCCTGGTGGTTATGACTTCCTTTGCATCACGCATGGTGCTTTCCCAGTTGTCAAAATTACATTTGAAGCCGTGTGTATATAATAAGGAATAAAGTAGTAAATGATTGGACAACTGAGCACAGCACAAGGAATAATTTGCTGAGTTTTGTTTATACTGGATGTTGAGAACCCATTGTAAAAATTAAAGGGAGGAGGTTTCACCCCTGAGCCTGCTGGGCATTTGCACATCCACACTTCCTGCTCTGTTCCCTAACCAAACACAAACCAGTTATTCCTTTGCATTTTTATTTCTTCTAAATATGTTTATGTTTAGGACAGAAGAATTTAAGTATGTGTAAAATAAAAAATGCATGAATGGCACCAATCTATCCACAGCAGCTCCTTAGAAATACACATAGAAAATACAATAATGCAGTGAACAAAGTCCAGACCTTAGTTTTCAGTTGTCCATCACAAACAGGCATTAATTAGCATTAGGCAGACTTTCACACTGAGGGGATGAAAAAGACACTCTACAGTTCCCAGTGCTTACGTGAGGGTGACCGGTAAAAGACACCTTCTTTTAAAAGAAATCCTGAGAGGCTTTTACTCTCCCAGCTCAGTTCTCAAAAGGGGAAGATTTCCTTTGGTTTTCCTCTTTTAAAATGCCAGAGAGATTCACTTTCCTCTTGTCCATTTGTGGTGCTTCAGAGTTACCTAATGGGTAAAACTTTGCCGTGTTTTGCAAAGGGTAGCTGGCCGGTGGCAGTGGATAGGGGTTAACTGCGCTTGAAAACCAGTGCAGTTCAGGGACCAAAAATCCCCATCATTCCTCAAAGCTTGTTTTTTGCCTTTATTATCATTTCGCTTATCTTTGTCAGATTCCAGATTTTTCAAAAGCAAGTGAAATTTCACTGTTTATCCTATAAAACAAAGAAAACACAACCAAAAAATGTTACCCTAAAAAACGTCTGTTTGTGTTTCAGCAGTGCTGGCTCTGTGGAGTTTCTCTGCCCGGACTCAATGCACAGCTGAGCTGTATCCTTACCCAGTCCCAGCAATTACCATGAACACACCTCATGTAGCCTCTGGCAAAGTATCTTCACTACAGCCTTGTTATGACCGGAGACATTATCACCAGCATTATTTCCCTGACCTAGATAGATATCTATAATATTATTATTCCACAGCAAGTATTTAGGGTCAAATCCTCACCTAGCCAAGCCCCACACAGGTATCTATATCTGTAACTACATAAAGCAAAAAGGAACAACACTTACAACCTTGCACATGCACCAAGGAAGCAACACCAAGCCAACAAGTACACATGTTGAAAACCAAGCGACTGCTTATTTTGCACTTAGCATCACAGAGGAAACAGTATTTCTCCTGGAACCCCAAGAAAAGAATTACTAAAAGATCATTCTTAAGTATCATAACAATTTTCACACAGCAGCTTCTGTGAAAAGGGGTTCCCGTTACTTAATCATGTGGATGCAAGCAATCCCATAATGAATCAATTATGTGATTTCCAAAAACTGAAACAACAGGCACAATTCAGAACCAAGAAAGACCGTAATTTACCTCCTCAATCCAGTAGCTGGAGGCTTCAAAGAGAAAGTACAGCTGAGAAGAAAAAAAAACACAGCGGAACAAATTATCCACCTAAATGATGTAAAGGGTCTGGAATCTTGCCACAACTGCTAGGTTTAGAGTTCTTATAATATACAGGAAAGGGTAAAATCTGGTGTGACATGTTTGGTAAACCAAAGGCACAGGACTCCCTTCCCACCTTCAAAACACAGATGCCTTTACAGAGATTGCATGAGTCACGGTGGGCAAAGGAAGAGAGTCAGAGGTCTGCTATTCCAGTCCTACATGTCTCTAATTTATTTAAGACCATAACCAATTTAGAAAAGCCACAGATAGCTATGCTGAGCAGTCAGGCCACCTTGGAATATTAAGATATTCTCCTTATCTGTTGTAATCTGTTTTAAGTCCAATCATCTGTGTTTGAAAATGCTTCTTTTAGAACAACATTCTCTTGACCAAAATGAGAAACTACGTATTATTTCATTTAGTAATATTTTTCCCCTCAAGGCTAAATGTCCAGTTACTCGATGCTTTACCTCTAAGGTGAACTTAACTGGCTTCACTTCCAGTCTTCGGTTCTTCCTACGTCTTTCTTCACTTGATTAGAAACACGTATTTCATACCTTGCCCCAAAGGCACTTACACATGGCAACCAGGTCGCCTCTCATTTTGAAAAATTTAACAGACTAAGCCCCCTAGTTTACACAGTAAGGAACATTGTTCACAAATACCGTAATGCTCTCGAGCAGCTTTTTGCTTTTCTCCAGAAACAGAAAAAAAAATCTCATTTTTTTTCCTCTCTTCTCTCTATATTGCAACACAATGAAGACTCCTTCTTTGTAGGCAAAGAAGTTCACATAATCATAGAATGTTTTGGGTTGGAAAGGACCTTAAAGATCATCCGGTTCCAATCCCCTGTCATGGGCAGGGACACCTTCCACCGGATCAGGGTGCTCAGAATTTTAATATGGGGTCAGCTGGTGGGGTGAAAGCTGTTTTGCACATCTTCAGTACAACTGAAAAGATTGTCACATGGTGCTAAGTCTTCAATTTAAATTTTCAATCATGGTTTTGTAAAATGGAGCCAAAATGATGATGAGAGTTGATGAGCAGTGTTTAATGCAGGAGCAAGGAGTGTATGCACTGCTTTCTGCAAATCCTCTTCTAGTCGCTACCATCCCACCTTCCTATCAGCTCCCTTCTTGTGCCAGGTTCCATATTCCCAGTGCAAAGCCATAATTTCTATCTTGCGTTTCTCTCCTTTCACCTTTCCCAACAGTTCTTTTGTCCTTTCTTGAGGGTTATTTGCCTATGTGTCAGTCACATCCAATTCAAAAACTGTGTTCAAATACGAAGAAAAGAAAGCTGAATTAATTAATAATAATCGGGCAAAGAAAGATTCAAAGAATAGCTTGTTTGTAATTTTTTTTTTCTAAATTGACAAAGCAATGGTCAGAGCCAAGGAGAGCTGTTCCTCTTTATGGGATACGTGCAAGCATTGAATGGCTCTTTCCTGTGCCTTTATTTTACTAAACTTGTCACACCAGATTTTACACTTCCTTCTAAATTATGAGTAAAAAGAATGCTTTGTTTGTCATTTTTCCCCTTTGATGGGTATTGGCCATATGCACTCAGTGCAGCCAAGTTCCCGTCTCCTGCTCACAGCAGTCTCAGCTCCTGGAGACGTGGAAAAGCCCCCAGCAGGTAGCTTAGGGCACCTGGTTTTCTCAAGCCTGCTGGGTATGACACCCTGCTTGGCTCTGCGCTGCTCATCTCATTACTTCCCACTGCCATTGCTAAATCATCCACCAGTGCCTGGGGGAAGCGAACAGTTTAGCGATAAATGTGGGTCACTCGTAGATCTCGGCTGCATGTCTGCGGACGGAAGACACTTGGCATTGCCTACCTGCTGCTCTCTATGCTGTCTATTAGAGCGAGGGTGCTATGCAAGGATACATTCCTTTTCCACAAACCACCTGTTATCTGTCTGCACTGTCTGCAACATACAGAGCCTCTTTTTGTATTACTTCACCCCTCTGGTTGTGTGCCTTCACGAACACTGTATATCGTCACCGGTAATTGTGTGTTTGAGACGGCAGTGCGAGGAGCATCGGTCACCGGCAGCAGACTCCTTTTCCTACCTCAAGGCATGGAAAGCTGGTGGGTGGTTTAAATAGCCAGGGAAGGAAATAATGCTGTGAGCATTGCTTGGTCTAAGTTCCTGTCCTGTAGGCTTGTTCTATTATTCACAGAACAGTAGCAAATAAATCAGGAAAACTGAGCAATAACCTCCCACCTCAATCAGACAAATAAGGAAACTCATTTTTCCCTTTAGTGCAATTAGCACACCAGTTCTATGACTGAAGAGGGACAGGTATGAGCTAAACACACCAAACAGTAACAGAATAGAAGCAAACTGAGCATGACAGCAAATTGGACATGATGAGAGAGAAAAGGACGACAAGAGCAGGGGCAGAAAAACAAGACAGCTTTAACAACGAGGTCTTTGATGGAGACCCAAAATCTGCACAAGGCTTTCAGCTATAAAAATGCAGGGCATAAGAGTTATCCGTGCATGGCAGAGTACGGCTTCCCTAGGAACCAGATGATGCTTGCTCATGCAAACAGCCCTTGTGTAGATGTATTGCACACCTGCATGCACATACACGTCATTTCTAGGTGTGGAGTGGCCCAGAGCAGTGGGTGACCTGCCCAGGCAAGGCTGCAGCACAGTGGGCTGTGGCTGGGCACTCCCAGTCCCTCTGCCAGCTGCTTGTCCCAGCATGGCCCCTCCTGTGCCCAGCTTGGTGGGGGCACCCCAGCAGGGAGAGCCCATGCAGGTCCCAACACATCCCTGGGCTCTGCTCACATGGACGCTCAACTCTGAGTCACCGCCTCGCAGGTCCCCTGGGTGCAGGGCAGCCACAGAGTTCCCAGGTACTGGAGTGTTTTCACAAAGAGCGGCCCCAAGCAGCGGCCATGGAGCGAAGTACCTGCAGTGCACTGGGTTTCAAGGGGCTCCTGCAGTCCTCGTGCCCAGGATGGGACTAGGGACACCCCAGGGAAGGCAGATGCATGAGCAGGGCAGGAGAAGCAGGCAAGGAGTTATATCAGGACCAGGAGGTCTTGTAGCATCCTGCATCAGGCCACAGCTGAGCACGGTCCCCTTGTGACAGGAATGGCTGCAAAACACAAGGCGAGGCGCTGCCTCTTTATTCCTGCTTCAAGGGGCCACTCTGCAGCCCTGCACCGGGACGCTGGAGGACGCCTCCTGTCCCAGAAGCGCTGGCAATAACGCTGGAGAAATCTTGCTGATGTCTTTCAATTCAAATCTTACACCCTGCAAGCAAAGCACTTTGGAAATCACATTATATTATGCAGGCACTACGGGAGAAATATTTTTCTTTCCCTCTTCCCCTCTCTCTTTAAATTTGCTTTGGTGGTTTTCACTTGTTGCAATGTGGTGAAGTTTTAGTGATCTGTTCGACAGGCTCACACTGTGCAAGTCCTCACAAATACAAAAGTATAAAACCAATTTACTGGAAACTCCTGTATAATTACTGAATTGAAGAATATTTAAGTAAATGTGATTTTACTGTGACTTCTCCTCTCAGGGAAGCGCAGGCATATTCATCAAATAACATCCATTCGTCATTGAAAATATTTTATTCACATAATTTTCCTAAGTATTTCTCAGAAATTTTTTGTTTCAGAATAGTGGCAACTTTAACACCCTAATAAATCCTAGCACAAGACAGTGTTTCCAACTTAATTGTAATTGCTGTAGGCTAGATTAAAGGTGTCCTTTTAGACACTTTAACTTGCTGTATTTACATCTTGCTGCATCAATTGTATGGCTATTGTAAACTTTATATTATGCAAGGTGTGTAATTACACAGCATTTCAAACTCCCATCACAAGTGCACACCTGGCTTGCTTCTAACAAGCACATTCCTTCCCCAAATGACTACGTAATTAGAAAATTCCACTTCTTGGACCCAGCACTGTGCTTAGCACACGTATACTTTACTGTGAAATGCGCTACCATTTCTCTTACAGGGTCGCTAGACATGCTGTGAGCTGTTCATTGTTTTTAATCCTAACATGACCTTTATACTAAATACAAAAAACAAGCTCGAGATTGAAAAGCATGGCATGATGTCATGAGCACAGAGAATGATTTCAATGAATCCAGCGCTGTTTGATCGTGGACCAGTCCTCCCAAGGTGCTGAGTCCTCATTTCCTGCAGGTCCCAAACTTTGGTTTGCAGTGCCTGAAAACTAGCTGTCCCAATTAAAATTGGAAAACGAGGCATTTAAAATCTGCAGCCGCTTAGAGAGTTTCCAACTGAAGATGCTTTATCACACTGTGCATCTTATATAGAAAAAGCTCCAAAACGTTGTTTTCCTGAATTTGCACACACACAAAAAACCCCACTGACTGCCAAAAGTGCAGACCAGCAGAATCACAGTGAAAATTTTAACACTGAATCCAACCAGGATCGACAACAGAGCTGTGAAAGGGGGATCTCTGCACCGCCCCCTCCCACCTTGAACAAACAGGGACGCATGAGGGTAAAGGTGGTAACAAGCATTCGCTGCAAACAATAAGGAACGTGCTCCGGTTCCTTCTTTGCTACAATGGAGAGGACTGGGAAACACAGGGAAATTAGTGGGAAAGTTTCAGGATGGGGAATTGTCGGAAGTGGCAGCTTTTTTCGTACATATTGTTGAGGATAGAAGGGAGATAACTGTAAATCATCACGGAAAAAAAAAAAGAGAGCACCAGACTCCAAGCCCACAGAAATCCTTTGAAAAAAAACAAATGTGTAGATGTTTTCCCACACTCCTTTAATCAGAATTTCAGATTAATCCTGTGTGATCTGTAAAATAGCAGCTATCAGACTAAACGCCAAATTCTCAGCTAAACAACACAATCCCATGAGTTCAGATGAATAAAGGGAGCAGATTTATACCCAGATATTTTAATTCTTAAACAGTTAGCATAACAGTTAAAGAGATACTTGGTTACTTACACAAAGTAAAGGCTATAATTGTAACATCTTTGCTCTAAGGTGAATAATTAAGTAGATTCCACTGACAAAAGCATGAGAAGACGGTGCCTCGGGACATTTAGTCAGTAGGACTAAGCAACAGGTTACAGGAAAGCAAACAAGGCTATATTTAAACACAACCCTATTGAGTAGATTATTTTCAACACAGAAAACCAATTTTGATTTCTAAAAATGCTCCTATAATTCTGAATAATCCTTGGGCAATTTGACAGAAGGAGGCAGAATGAAGGGATTCAAGACCATGGATACTGTTGTTGCAACTTTTTATGTCAGGATATTCTTTCACTTATCTATCCTTTTTTCCCTCGAATCTCAATTTCTTCACAACAAACAACAATGGCAAAAGTCAGAAAAAAACCCATATCTTAGTCTTTATTTAATGAAGGTCTTAATAAACTCAACTCTATTCATGAATATATTTTGCAGATCTGGCCCCTTGTGTTTGAAATATTAAGAAATGCTCTATGTATTTGCATTCAAAACTATTTTTTCTTCATTCTAACAGAGAATTTAAGTATTCTTAAGTGTAAAGTTGTGAAAAGAAAGTTTTTTAAAGAAAAATACAGAACTCCTATAGAGTTACTGGGTGATTCAACCTGAACTTAAAGGAACTACCCAGGTCCATAGCATATAGCTACGGGAATCATCTTTCAGTGGGAATTTTTAGCACATACTCCATTTTCTTGGCGCAGACGAACCAGCAATGACAGCAAAAGTAACTCTGCCCTTCCCCAAAAGAATAAAAAAATCTTTATGTATTCTTAGCATTTTTCCCCAGACTAAGGCTGGAATCAAACCTTCTCTGAACAAGAAGGGTGAGAGTCCCTCCAGTCCATTCTCGCTCTTCTACTTTTGGGCTTGGGACAGCATCATACGGAGTCCATTTGAGGCCATGGTGATGAACAGTAACCAAGCAGTGATACAGCACCGTGATTCAAAAACTACTACCAAGAATCAGCCCCAGGTTGTTTGATGTCTCGGCAAATCCAGCCAACAGCAAAGCGGTTTCCCATCTGCTCTTGTCTGTGCAGAGCCGCTGGAAATTATGCACACTGAGCACTCATTCTGGAAACCCAGGCATTCTGCACTCAAAAATAATTTTAAGCCAATATGACTTCTTTCTTGTCTTGTCTTTCTCCCATATGGGAGAAGGGCAGGAGGTGGCTTTTTAGATCAGAGTCAGCAAACAGTTCTAATGAGGTCTGGATGGCAGATTGGGTCAGCACACACACACACACCCCCGAGAAAGGGATGCGTAAATGAACTCGGAAGATCTAGACAGCATAGCATCCTGGGGACACAAAAGGCGGTAAATCAAGAGGAGGTCTGGATTGGCTGGCCCAACTAGTTTTCCATCCAGCAGGACTATCATCTTAAAAGAATGATTTTTAAGCTTTTCTTTTCTGTCTCCTATTAATTTGTTTGACATGACCTTATCAGGACTCTGCTAGTTATGTTCTGCTTTCCTTATGTAGTTGTTTTCAACAAAGTGAAACTGCATATAGTTGTCTCCTTCTGTTATGCATTTGCTTCTGCAGTGCTGAAACATTAAAACAATTTGAAAGATATGACAACGAAGTTCCTCAGTACAGTGAGCATGTGGATTGATATGTTTTGATTTTTTCTTTAGAGAACAAGACTTGTCAGTGCTCAACTAGAAAAGCTGCCAAATACATCATCATCTCTCATTCACTATGACCCAGGTGCTGTCACAGCCCAAACTGACTGTTTTCAGTAAAAAGAAAAAAAATCATATTGGGTAAGTTCAAAATGTATCCCAAGAGGTACCGAATAGGGAGCATTTTAAGTGGAAAATGTAATGTTAATTTTCTGAGTTCATTTGGTCTGTGTCCATTACTAAATCTCCAGTTTAAAATGCACATTAGAGTCTATTTTTGTACTATGTGATCTCTTTCTTGCCTGCTCAACATACTCTTACAGTTGCACGTAGGACTAACAAATGCATTTAAATATTTGATTCACTGCCATTAGCATGAAAGGGAGAAGAAAAACTTAATGATGGATGATATGATACGTTGTGCACAGAATGCCTTCATGCTATTCACAGCACATTATTATCAACATACCTCTTCCCATCGTGCGCATTTTTTAGGGAAGTAAAACAAACAATGCCATTGAACTCAGAAAGATTTGCTGGTAAAAGGGATTAAAGCCTATGGATCATATAGATGCTGTTGAATGATCAGTTTTGTTCAAATCTTATCTGTTTATTTTGGTCCTGATTTTTCCACAGTAAACATCTTTACACTGAAATCTGGGGGCTTACTACCTCAAAAGGAGCAGCGAATTGTATAAAACACCTAAACCTTGCTTTTATATATGTTTTAATCTCAAAACCAGTTAGCCAGATGTCCAAACTAACCACTGCAATCACCACTGTAGCAACTTAATCCTGGGAGAAATCCAAATGGAAAGGTTGAAAAATCTTTTAATTCAGTCATAATTTAAAATATACTGTTGCCAGTCCGAGACAAGGGTTAGTTGAAGGGCATTAACATCTTTTTTGCTGCTAGAAGTAAAAAAGTCTTTCCAAATGTAGTACTTCTCTTTGCACATTTTGAATGCTTTTCTGCAATTTCCATTCAGTGTTGACACCTGATAGAGGCAGAACACAACCAAGCAACTGGCTGTACTCAAAGGACCCGATGCCACTGCTACAGTGAAGGCTACAGCACTGGCTCCCATGGGGAGGGAGCCTTCTTAGTGGTGAGGAGAGCTGCTGCCTTTGTACCTTTCTGCATTTCCAGTTGTCCCTTTCAGGAGCAGACTGACCTCACTCTGGAGCTGCCACCAGTATTGGTGGCTGCCCTGTCATGGAGCAGTGGGAACAAAATTTATAAATGATCTTGAAAGTGGCATTAATATTTGGAGTAAGCGTATAGCTTATCAGCAAGATCATCATCTGACCTAAAGATATTCCCCCTTCTGCATGGGTTTTCAAGCCAGAGTTTCAAAAGCTTTAATTCATCTGACTTGGGTTTGGCTAAAATGCCGTAAGAAAAAGCTAGGTTTGATACCTACGTTTTTCTGATTTCTGGTGGACATTTGAGTCCAGTCAGGCACCTCCAAAGCAGATACATATTTGATGGCAAAGGGCTTATTCACATGCTCAAAAATAAGAATGTGCATAAATGACCACAGCTTTGGAATTTGTTGATACTGAACATGTTACGGCTGATTGCTTCCACCGGGAACCAGAGGGTCCCTGCCCTCCTCTCTTCAGTAACAGAGGAATCGAGGTGGGGGAATATGTGCCTTCAAAATTCAGCTCAAGAACCCCATAATCCAATTAAAGGAACCTCTCCTCCTCCACTGCCATTTTACTGTACAATTATTCACCACATCCATAATTTTAAAAGTTTATCAAATTGTTTTACTTGGTTCGAGAGGCAACACAGGGTTACAGGAATGTTGTAGTTCTTTGTCTCCAAGTGCTCTTCCTGATTTTTTTAGATTAAAAAATGCCTAACCTGGTGACTGAACTTGTTGAGGAAATGTAATGCTGAGTCCCTGGGAATTCAAGCTGGCAGCGCCCGCTCGCTGCCAAGGTGCAACGTCGCCCACGGCAGCTGCGCCACCCCTGAGCCAGAACTGCCCTAGGAACCAGATGAGCTGTGGCCAGGGCTCAGACAGAGGAGGAAACTGGCCAAAAGAATGAGAAACTTTTACATAACAAAATTAAAGTATACAATTACCAGCATGGTAAAGGCTGGCATCCACTTGAATTGCTTTATGCACTGTCTTTGGGTATCTCTGCCTGCACGTAGTGCTTCACATTAGGATCTAATACGCTTAAATGACAGGTAAATTAATTTGTTTTCCAGCATTTGTGTGCATCCTGCATGGGCAGAATTTCCAGCCAATGTAAGATCATTTGGTGAAACAACATTTGCAATTTGCTTCTATATTTAGGACACTTGCCTGCAAAAAACCCACATATATTTAACAAGGTCAGTGGATTAATTTGGGTGAGTGGTATGCAATTTCTGCTACATTTAGATACCAACACGGTGAATGAAAGCAGTTTATTTCTCCTATGTCTTGAAATGTAAAAACATGTACTACTGAGAAATACCTTGTGAATCTAATTCCCAGTGCAGTGTTTTGTCAGCTGTTTATCAGCAAACACTATCTTTTCCCACCTTTTGGAAAAGGATCAAATTTGATCAAGATTTGAATTTACAAAAGATAAAAGGCCACGGAATTTTCTTTCTATAGAAATAGTTTTTTTCTTTATTCAGTTTCCACTATTTTTTTTTCAGAAAAGCAACATCCCAAAAAGAGAAAGCAAAGATAACCAACCAACAAGAGAAGTAGCAAAGTATTAGAAAGATAATTGTTTTGATCTAAACCTACATCTTGGTTCTGCTGGAAGACTGCAGTCTTATTGCAAGTAAAGTCCTAAGTAGTAGTTCAATTTTAATAGTCTAAACATCCCTAATTTTCCATTTCCTTGAATAAACTTTTTATTGGCACATACTGTTCCTATAGCAAATCAGCATCCACTTTGCATAACCATAACCATATTTACATTTTTCTTTCAGTGGTATAAGGGACTGTAAAAAACGCAATGCAAGAGAAAGTCTAGACATGTTATTATCAGGAAATATGATTTTTTGAGTCCTTTGAAACTCAACTGAGTTTAAAAGCCTTTTTTTTTTTAAAGAACTTTTTTCCCTCCTCAAGGTTAAAACCAAAGTTCAGAAGGGTCAAATTGTTTTCTTTTTTTAAAGGCAGTAACTACTGACAAGAGCTCTGGCATTCAACAGTCCTATTCAAAGGGTCTCCAGACGTGGTTCCCGTCCTGCCTTGTCACTGATGGAGGCTCAGTGCATGCCACGAAATTCCAGAACTGAAACTTCGTTGCTAAAAGACAGCTTTCTTCGGCACTACACGGTGAAGTTAGTTTAGTAAGAAAATGCGTGTCGAAAAATTAATTCAGCACACCCCCCTGCTGAGAGGTGGTTAGTAACGCGTCGGTTCGTAGAACGCGAAACGTTCCCAAGCACCGAGCAAAGGAAAAGTGTCCTCAATTCAAAGTGCTCTATCTCGGCGCTCTATCTCCGCATGAGCTCTAGCCTGCAGAAACGGAATTCACTGTTCCATGGACAGGTTCCAGAAGCTGTTTCCGTATGCGATGCATGCCAAAACTGGGCCTAGTCGGCTGTTATTAAAATGTTGCTGTCAAGCTATTAAATGCTTGAAAAGCCGAGAATTAAAAGAAGCTTTATGCATGTACTCCCCACAGAGTTTCTAATCACGCCATTGAAGTCTCGAGATCCAGTTCCCTTCAAAATTTGGTTACAGTTTGTGTTTATAAATCATTGCTTTTAAAGACTGCCACCAAACAACCAATCTCATTCCTCAGACTAATCTGCAGTTTGAACAGGAATAAGACTGTGTTCAAAGATTGCAAAGCATTCTTCAAAGGCACTGTTAAAAGCAGGTGCTTTAGGGGACTAGTCCTCCCAGAAACAGGGTGTTCTAAAAGCATCCATTCCTCTCGTTGGACCAGTTTGCATTTGGGAGTGAGACTGGGAGCCTGCGAGAAACTCCTCCTTCACCTGCATTGCCCCCGGTTCTTCATCATTCCCTTAAATTCCCAGGATACGTTTGGCCAGCTTAATATAATTCAACTATCTAGTGATACCTAAGGTACTGAAATGAATGACTGGAAGCACAGAAATTACTGTGTCTAAAAACTATTACCTATCTTTTCATCTAAATGAAAATATTTTTTCTCTCTTTCATTTATGTGTTCAATACCAGACCTTTCTAAGAACACACAAAAAAAGAAAAAATAAAATTAATGGTGTTATTTTTCTCCTATAGCTTTTATGAATTTAATTTAGGAAATCATTAAGGAGGGATTAAAGAACTGGAATAATTTTTATTTAGAAGAATGAACTAACATTTCCTGTTCCTATCTAGGACACTTTCTAACAGACAAAATATTCTCTGTATCTAATTACACATTATTTTTTTTGCTGATATGTATGGAGAAGAAATCCTTAATTTGTAAATCCAGAATGAATTTATTTCTCCATAGTATTAATCGTAATTCCAAAGAGCGTTTAGAACTACCAGTTAATCTCCGCTTCACCGAACTAGAAGACAGATAAACACGGGGGCAATGAAACAACTCTTTCCTCTAAAAAACATACAACCTAAGACAAGAATTGACACATGGACTTAATGAATGCAAGATAAAGGCAGGTTGTAACGGCTGCAGCAAAGGGAAGCAGTGGAGGGACGCCTACCGAGAACTGCTACGGTCAGAACGATGTGTGGGGGACAAGAGTTCCCAACAGATTTCTGAACACATCCACAGCTTCTTTACCTAAGATTTGCAACAAAATGAACTCAGAACCTAAACAACACATAGGTAGGTAGGAAAAGCCTTACAGAAGATCCGCCATGCAGGAATTAGACAATGTTGTCACTGGAACTACAGAGTTCCGAACAGAGGTGAACAGTGCCTTTACCACAGAGCAGGGGACTTTAAGAGAGAGGAGGACTAAGACACATCTACAAGGATGTACAGGGTGAGCAACACCAACAATTGCGAGAGGGAAGCTAGGCAAAGCAAAAATCCACTGATTTCAAGAAAAGGGACCTGGCTGATGGCGCCAAAAGCATCAGACAAGCAAGGAGAGGCGAGGCTACGCACACAGGAGACTCTGGGGCAGGATGCGAGCAGTGGTCAGAGTCAGTCCCGCACGGGGTCAGTGCTGGCTGCGTCGCCCTCTGCTCTGCCTCGTGGACAAAAGTAAAGCACCACAGATGCAAACAGCCAAGCACACGAGGTGGAAGGGAAAAACAATCATCTTGTAATTGACTGCTCACTAATGGCATCTATTAATTTATGGCCAAGGAAGCGCCAGGTAATTGAAGTTAGTGGTGTTTAAAAGTTAAACAGTCTAGACTGAATAAAATAGGCATAATCCCTCCATCATTGTGCCATGCCTTCATTTTGGGGACACCTCCGCATTTTCAGCATCCATCACTTTCAATGACACCACTTAGGGCTGAGGTCTTTGTCCTATTCAATGCGGACCAAAAAGCATGAAGTATTTCAAAACTTGCTCAGCTTCAGAAACACTGACATTCCTCACTGTCTGAGACATCAGAGGTGAGAAGTTTTCGGAAGACTGTTCTAAGAATACAGCAAGAAGCACACTTACATTACTGAGGACTTAAGTAACTCAGATCAGAGAGAACCCCATTCAAGCACGGACTCTTGCCAGGGGTGAATTTTAGGCCTGTCCTTGTCTAATCCTTCCGTGGGGAAGGAGTCATTGGTAGGATGCTAAATCCTCTGTTGCTCTTCTGTAACATCTGTGGGAGCATCCTTGAGAGAAAATCTCACGATGTTGAGGCAGACTATTTAGTTTAATACTCCTAATTCACAACTGTATTGTTCAACTATTTGATACAAGATATGAAGGTTCTGAGATCTATAAAACCCTGCATGTAATACCTTCTTGACAGATCATTACACAAGTCTAATTGAATTTAGATCTTCAGATATACCCTTCAGAACCTGTTTGCATTTCACTAGAAATGAGATGATCATCAGTTACCTTTACATAGAAATTGTGATGCATATTTTCACGCACATGAAACACAAATACCAAAATATTCAGGTATCTGTGTGCTTTATTTGCATATAGTTGCTACCTCTGTGTAGAAACGAAATAATTACTGTAACAGGTAATTAGGTGCTCACATATAATTTGCACAAGAAAAAAAAACCCTACAGTTTACTCATTCTGCAGATATTTGGGACAACAAAGCAAACAAAAAAGAGCTGGAAGAAAAGCTCCATGTTTGCCTAAGATGTCTTTCTGGCAAATGGAGAGCTCATTTAGAAAGAAAGGAACCTAATTCCATTACTTTCTCATAAGCAATTTTCCCTTTTTCCAGAAAATTATTTATTTATCTCTGTTATCAAGTTCTAAATAGCAGGAATAAACACATGTAAAAAGTGAAAACACTCCTACTTTTCTTTTAAGATCTTCTGTTATATGTGAATCAAAAACATCTTGAAAAAGCTCTCTAATTATTGCAATTTTTGGCTGGTGAAAGAAAAATTTGTACGTACACACGCTTGTATAATTGATTCAAATGGAACCATGCTTTTTTCCTCAAAAGGAAATATTTCTTTGATTTATGCCAATTATTAAACAAAGAAAATTGTCATTCTGAAATGAAGATCAAAAACTTTAATTCAGAATACATAAGGCTTTGGTATTCACCCACTCCTTCCCTTATTTTGGAGGATAAATTATCTGCCGAATCTATATTAATTCACTCAAATGTTTTATTCTTTTCAAATGCCAGTATTTAGACACTTTATTAAGGAAAAAAGTTTGATTATGGGTGCAATTCCTTTTCCAAAGCTTCCTACGTGGCTTAACAATTACTGAAACACCTCAGCCCTTTGCTAGTCTCTAGTAGGTCATTGTACCCTTCCTTCGTTGCAGGAATTTATAATTAAGGGGCTGAGATTCAGATCCAGTGTGTGGATGTTACAAAACACATCACAAGTCTTAGTTTTCATAAGCTTAATAAAGAGCTGCTTTGCTCGTCCTACAAGTCCTCCTTGAACTCCACCAAAATACGAGTTAACTCCTGGGAAGTTAAGACAATACGAGTTTCTGGTATCTGGCCATGACGTGATTGAAATTGGCTCAACAATTACATGACAAACATAACTGCTGGTTATCCTTCCCTTCCCCAGCCTCCTACCTTCCTTACCAGGTAAAGCAAATTTCCCTTCTTCAATTCTTCTTCTCATTTTTCCTGCTAGACTCATTCTGTTCTAGGATGAACTGTGTTTAATTTTCTTCTATAACAAATAGTACAATCCTATTTTATCATTGCTATCAAAGCACGTTCTAATGCAGCTCCCTAGAAGAGCACGTCCAGCTAGCTTTCAGGAGACGGCACAGCTTCTTGGGCCACCAAACAGTTTACGTAAGTTCTCCTCACTGTCTTAAAGACAGTTGCAAAGACCTCGCTGGAACAGCATCCCAGTGTAAAATCATATGGAGAACTCAGGTGCATAACCAGTAGATAAATAAATATAAAATAGGACTGGTGTTTGAGGTTTTTCGCTCTAGCATTTTGGATAGCAGCTTGGACTTTTGCGAGCGTCCCCTCCATCGCCTGCTGTGGTTCCCAGTGCTGCACCCAAGCACTGTTCCCACAGTGCTTTCCCAAGGCGACAGGACAGGGACTGCCTACCCCACTCCCTGCACACAGGTAACAACCCAGAGCAGCAAACTGCACACCTGTACCAGAGTATGGGAACCAGTCCTTCACCGCTTATGCTAAGTTCCAGACATGCTTATTCCCTACTCCCAAGGTTGTATAACAGCAAACAGCTTGGAATAGTCTCCATTAGTTGCCTGACAGGATGGGACAATCATCATATGGTGCTTTTCACACCTGCTTCACTCTCTTTTTATTTTTGGGAGGAATAATATTTAAGCTAGAAGAATATGGCAATGCTTTGCCATCTTAGCAATTTCCTTACAACTCAGACTACACTTGATCTTTTCCTTCCCATTTATTTAATATTTTTCTCTCTTCATTTCCATGCTAATCAGAAGATAAACCCATGTAAAGTTGAAAGGAAATACTAAGGCTTCCAAATTACTCCCCAGAGAAATACAAAAAACACTGTATCCTTTCTCAGACATGACTTTTTTGTGATACACCTTTGCATAACACACTTTAAATTTTGGGTTTGTTCCCATAGTGGTTTTGGTTTGTTTGTAAACCTCTTCTTCAGTTTAAAGCATCACAGCCAACACTCTGTCACATGAATGTACTGAGAAGGAACACTCCTGCATGGGATTTTCAGCATTGCCAGACTTGCTTTGGGACCTTGAGTACGCATTTAGGCAACTCATTTTACTGAGCTCTAGCAAGCAAAATGAAAGGTGTGATCGCAGAGCCTGTAGTTGTTTCCAGACTCAGATGAAGTATTTGTCTGTGTTCAGTTTTAAGCCGCTCTTTTAGACAAAGTTTAAAAATATAGCAATGAGAGTTTTGTACGTTGCCATAGTATGTATAATCTTTTTTGTAGGTACAGATATGTGTACGTGTCCAGAGCTTCAGGTAGAAGAATCTTAAGCAAATGGAAATAAATGTAAAACACATAGCTTTGGTAAAGAAATCTGTGAAACTGATGTCTACATCTTGAAATATCACACCCTGATCTACGATAAAGTTCTCTTTCCTTCCAAATACTTGTTCTGCAAGCCCTTGTCGTGTGGGACGCTGCTGCTCAGCGGTGGAGGCTTTCAGACAAAGGATGGCTGCACAAATACCTGGAAAGAGGCCCTGCTGACGTCAGTGGGGGTGAAAGGTGCCCAGCATCTTGCAGCACAGAGACCAGGGAGGGAAACAGACCCTGTACTGATAGCACAAAGGGCAAACCTAGAACTGGGTCCTGTCTGGGATTTGATCAGCAGACACAAATTTAAAGGCTTTCTTCTTCTTACACTTCTTGCATCAGTCTAGTTCGTTGCCACTCACTGCACTGACCTGTAAAGTCAAGGCTTGACCTTTATTTTGAGTCCAAGTGAGAAAGCAGATGAGATACTGGGACAGAGGCAGACTTTTAGCCTCAGAGCCTGGCACGGGAGGCAGAAGTGCTGCGCCTGAAATCTGTGTTGGGCTATTACCAAGACATCACTTATTCCATAGCCATCCACAGACTGTCACATCATTTCCATACTAGAAAGGAAAGGTGGTCTGACACGCAAGTCATATAAAAAAAATTAAATTAATATCCCTAAGCCTCACAAGAAAAGAATGCATTTGAGAGTCAGATTTTTTTCAAGAAGAAAGTCAAGTCCAAACGCTAGTCAGGCCTGTCTGCAGATGTGAATTGTGCATGTAAAAATACACATAGAGACTTCTTTAAAAAGGAAGCCAATGTTATAAAGAACTAGATGTAATTTTCCAAACAAAACCACTGTGGTCCCTACTTTAAGCATTTGGTTAACTAGTTTGCATGCTCAGAAAACATTCAAACTTAAGGGGGAAACAAACAAACAAATATATATGTAATGGTAAACTCCAACATTCTACACCCAAAACAGGGAAGGCTGTAACTACCAAGGAAAACACAAGCATGCTTGAAAAGATTACACTCAAATGACAACCAGATCTTCACACTGATGCTACTGCTCTTTGTTTACACTCCAAATTGAAAGGTATCAACGTCAGAAAATTTAGAACCCATTAAGGGATCTCTGGGAGACCCATCCAGCTTACAGATCCTGGCACTTACACGTGGGAATGTGGGAGGAATAGAGGTTATCAATCTAACAAATCATTGTCAAGCTAATAGGATACTGTTTCTATCAAAATGTTTTAATGTTTTCTCAACACTTACCGAATTTAACAGCCAGACCCTTCCACAGTTGGTGTTTGCTCTAAATTTACCCAGTCTCCCAGAATTACACCAGATGAAACACACTAAATAGGTCTTCTTCCATTGTGTTTCTTTCTACGTATACGTTTAAAGACGGTCTCTCAGTGGCTCATATGTGTCTCAAACAGGTGATCTTAAAGTTCCTGGAAGTTTTCCTTACAAAATAAATCTTCAGATTTTTGAAAACAGATTCAGGGGTAGGAGAAAAAAACGCTAATCCCTTAGTGTTCTCTCATGTGATCACCTGTGCTTCCCCTGAAGCCTTTGTCCAGAGAGGCTATGGAAAAACGAAAGAAAGAAATAAAACAACTGGCAACTGAGGCATTTGGTTTTAATGGGGCTTTGGGCTCCTGTTTTCCTTCCAAAGTACAAGAATGATGCCCCAAAGTCTGCAAAAGGCTAACACGAGTATTCTGCTTCGGATTATGACTGAATGTTTGTGACCTGCACAATGACAAAAATCATTGAACCAGTCAAGGCAATTTGTGGTGAAAAATTACAGGGATGGAACAGAAGCATGCTCAGAGAGCTGAGGAACCCCAGAGTCCTGTTCGCCTCAAACCAGAATGGGCAAATCCTTCCCCAACAGCCACATCACCTTCTCTGCAAACTCTGCTGAAGAATTAAATATTTAAGTGCCCTCGCAAACCAAACGTATCTGCATTTGAATCACCCTGCTTGGAAGTTTGGATGTTTGGAGTTCTTAATGAAGCCACATTTGGCAAAGGTACAAAATCACATTTACTTATTTTTCCACCGTCAATGCTCCTTTATATGCACGATGATAAAACTGAACCCAGTTTAAAACGCATCCGTCAGAGCTGTCAGCCATCAGCAGCGCTCTTTTGTTGTTCGGTTACGCTGCGAGGCCGTTCCAGCATGTTTTCACTAAGAGGAGGAGGTGTCATCTGAATATGGCAAAACAAAACCGTGTGACTCACTCAGCAAAATCAGACAGACGTTACACTTTGGAGGAAGACACACAGGCTGTCTGAGACTGCAGATTCTTTGAGACCAAGACTATCTTTTTGCTTGTACAGCGCCCAGCTCTCACGGAGCTGACCCCACTGCTGCAAAATAACAACGCAATGAGAACAGCCCCTAGTGAGCAGGAGTTCAGAGCCCTGTGAATCAGCACTTGCTCCCTGCACTGCTACAACAGCCACAATTAACACCCAACTTACATGGCAGAGGTAGCAGAACAAAACTGGAGGTAATACGGTGTGGCAGATAAAGGAACACATAACTTCTGTAGCTTGTATTTCCTTTGGATGTGTGCACTGAAAATAAAGCTATTTAGGCATTTGCTTATTTTTTTTCTTGCTTATAAATTTTTGCCACTAAGAATCCGGGCATTTTGTACCCCATGGCAACTCCTGGCAGTTACAACAGTTGAACTAATGAGATCTGTGAAAGTGCTCCCTCTTTGAGAGAGGAAATGATTTTTAGTCAAACAGTCGAATGTTTTCCCTACCATCTGCACAACCTTTTGTTAAAACACCTTCCATACTCAAACACCTGATTAAACAGATGGGGGCAGGAAAAAAAAGCCTTTGTTAAAGTTTTGGCATCCCGTTTCTTCAATTAGATTCTTCCAATAAGTTTTTAGGAAAAACAGACTTTAACGTTCCGCTTACTTTTAATCGTAAAACTTTTGCCAAGAAGGAGTAAAAGAAAATAGTTGACAATGACCTGGGATATCTTTATAAGTCTGAAAGGTATTGCTGCAAGGCTCCTTCACAGGTCACTTGCGATCTACAGCAGCAGTTTCTTGAGACAGAAGCAAATGGAGGCAAATAAGGCAAAGATAGGTGAAAGTATCAAGGGAAGTGTCAGGCGTGCACCACCTATGCACCAGTCCTTATCCCTAAAGGCTTGGGCAAGCATCTGTTATTTTAAATATCAGTACAGACATCAGTCCCAGCTGGACGAAGAGAACATTGTGATACTGCTTTACTGGTCCAACACAGAAAATGCAAATTAAAAAACACAACCTCTTGATAGTCTGTATTAAGTGCTCATAATTCAGGTAATCTTCTAATATATTATGTTGCAAAGGAGCATTTATTCATAACTCAGTGCATGAAATTGAATGCTGGCGAATTGCTTGCTGTAATTGGGATTAGATATCTGCCAATTAAACTCACAGGGGAATTCAAAAAATTGAGCTACTTACCCTGGAAATGATCAGCACCTCTAAAAACAAGTATGTAAACATCAATTGTTTGCTATGAAACTGATTGTCAATGAGACTGGCACAACTCATCGTTCCTGTAAGAGGCTGGGCAGCCGTATCAGTCAGTATTGGCAAGTAGGGACTGACTGCCCCAGATGGCTGGCAGCATTTAAACAAGATGGGACCCAGATGTCAGCGAAACAGCAAACAAATTAAAATCATATCACTGAAATGCTTCATTTCTCCAAACAATTATGCTTTTAAAAATTAAACCAAAAGGAGTGTAAAACCAGGAACCCCTGAACTTTAGTAGGGTTGGAAAGGAAACCCCACGAGCGAGGGCACCGTTGGGCAGATCCCATGGCGTCCTCCTCCTCCTGGCTGCATGGAGTTCATTCCCCCTGGCACCTTCCTCTCAGCACGGTCCTTTATCTGCAGTGGTACACGGGGCCATTTATGGGGGAAAGCTTGGCAGATGCAAGACCCCAGTGCCAAAAGTCTGGATGCTTTTTATCATCAGCGTTGCCAGCAGCAGCATCTGGTTGCATTGCTGGCTCCTCACTGGGCACTCACGGGGGGGTCCCGACTCTGCGCCTGGCCAGCACTCTGCTGAGCTGCTGCGGGTCTGGTGGAGCAGTCCATCTCTCTAAATAGCTACCAAAAATCTTTTCTCATAACTAACCCTTTCCTTCTCAAAGGGGAGTAGGACAAAGCCAGGATTTTCTCCAAGTATACTTTCCAGAATCTTTGTATGTTCTGCCCAGCACCTTGCAAAGCTAAAACTCACTCTCAGAACGTGGGTTGAGGTGGGCCAGTTCAGCGTAAAGTTTCCTGATTAAATTCACTCTGGCTTCAGGTTGCACAAGGTGCAAAGATTGCTGCATGTCAGGATGGAGGCACCTTCCTAGCAGCCAGGGCAGATAGGCACAGGGCTACATTTTCAGTCACCTTTGCCTCTGCCTGCACATCGAGCACACGCTGGGTCTACAGCTAGCTGTTTGCTTGGCTAACTGTAAGCCTTAAGTACATTTACACATCCATTTGTGCTTCCAATTTTTTGTATATCCACACGGTGCTACGTGTTTTCTAAAAACTATAGTTCCTGATTGTAAGATATTTAGGACCTCGCTGTTAGATAGAAAGAGACTCATTAATGTTTCAAAACAAGACATCTTTACTAAAAACAACGTAATTGTAGAAAAGTCTTGAAATCTGCTGGGTTTTTTCTTCCATCCGCCACAACATTTATCATAAAACAGTTTGAACTGTTCTTCTTCATAACACATTATGTTCAATTGTCAATTACTGGGATTTACTCCAACACGCAGACAGCAAAGCTAGCTATTCACACTGGTTCCTCTAGCTTTGAAATGTGTTTGTGTTACAAAGGCTTGTTTTGACTTCTCTGATATGAAGAAATTTATCCATAGGAAATAAATGTCGTTCTTAACACACTTCTGCATGACATTTATTTCTGCAAATTTTAAGATATTACAGTTCTTCATTGACAGCTCAGTAATCTCAGAAGTGTCTCTCTTGAACCGTCCATGCTATTGGGGGATCTTCAAGCGCAAATGTAAGGGATAATGCTTAAATTGCATTAAGCACAGAAGGGCTTGTCCCTCAGCCTACGTAGATTCATGTGTGGGAATGATTATCCTCAACTTTTCAGCTCTTTGATGCATTGTGTGAAAGATACCCACAAATCTTAACCAAAAGTTTCCTACATTAAAAGCACAGCCAAGCAGAGGAGTCTGGTCTTCTGGCTGTGGAGTTTTGCCTGAATACATCCCCATGTGAATACACTGCTTTGAATGATGTAACATGAAAGGACTGTCTGCATTGTGCAGAAATTTTCTGTTTTCCATTACTCATACTTGTAAATGTATCTGTTTTACAGCTCCCTAAGAAATGAACAAGTCTTAAGATCAGAAATATTCCTAACACATTTTTAGGCAAAACAAAACCAGATAGCTGTTCCATAGTATTCAGTAATTCTTTCATGCTTCACAGAGGCTCACAGTCCTAATGACATTTGGATGCATTTATGCAATTTCTTAGATTCCACACACAGGTACAATTAGCTCTTTTCCCATTCTGATAAGAATATTTCCCTGGAAGCCCCATAAACTGTGCTGCTGACAGCTGTATAGTAGTGGGAAGAGACATGAATGCCTCAGATGTTAGAACAAGGAAGAGGTATTGCAGTATTTAGCACCTGGGACTCCTGCTTAGTGAACAATCCCCATCACAGTTGTGCCTTGGAAAAACTGCAATCTTCTCATTTATTTTACAAATTATAAATTATAGACAAATAAAAAAAAAAATATTTAAAAGAGCAAGAAAGAAAGGAATTGTACCAAGGTGTAACTTAGTCCTCAGGCTTGGGTTTGATCTCTGGGCAGTATCGTTGTTGCCTTCAGAAGCTTTTGATACGATTGAAGTGACTGCAGAACCTCTACTCTGATCACAGCTCAGGAATTGCAGCTTAGGAGAAGAAGTGCTATGCTCTAGACTTTGCCAAAATCCATTAAAAACAAATCAGCAGAGTCCTGTGTGCGAGTTCATGTTTACTCTAAAGGCTTTTGCTAGCTGAGGATGTCAAACAGAAGGCGGTGATCTTCACATGTTGTTCTTACGTTTACCAAAGTACTACATGGACTTGTAACAGTAAGAAAGCTACAACAGTGACAGAAATTGCCTTGTCTTGGACCTGATCTACTTCGAATATAGCTTTTAAAGCGGATTATGAGGAAGGAGTTACAGTGGCAAACCTTCAAATCACTGCAGACTAAGCCATCTTCCTAAATGGTTTCCTTTGAGTCTTTCTGCTGAAAGCAGCAAGACTCCAGAGACCTTCAGCTACCCAGTATCTTACAGACCTCCCACCTTCCTTTCTTCCTCTTAAAGCTAACAGGCAACAGGCACAAAAGGTTGCGACAAAGATATTCCCCCAACAAGGAAGGGTCTCTTGGACACGCACACATAGCGCCCACAGTGCAAACACGTGATATTCTAGAAATATCTAACCAGAAGGCAGCAATTTCTACACTTGACAGAAGATTTTTAGCACTAAGTTCACCCAAGTAAGGTAAGGTAAATCTTTGACCTCCTCTCCTTTGCAATGGATCTGTATCTAAATCTCTAGGTGTGATGCCAGACTCCCTTTTATTTACACCAGGTTTCGCTCGCACCCTGCAGTAACTCACATGCACAGGATTTTTCCTTTGTCATCTACAGAAAAGGGTGAAGACTGGACCCTTGTCATCCTGTCCATTGTTTATCTCTTCAAGGTTCATTTCCTCTGAGCAACTGGGAAAAATCTCCCTACTTTCTTAGTCAATAAAGCAGTATCTGCTGTTTCCTGCCTGTGAGAGGTTGCTGTTTCAGAGCAATTCCTGATTTCTCCTGCAACAACTTAGCTTCTTGCTCTCCGCTGGGGTTCAGACTCACCACCGTTTGTAATGAATGCCAGTAAATGGCTCCAGCTGTTTGTGATAACTCAAGAAAGGATGCACAGTTTGAGGTGAAGTTTCATTGGAAAGCATGATACTGGTATTTCTGCTCTATGCCACCTCACATCAGTCACAAGAAAAATCCCCCCCAATCCCATGCTTTGTAAGCAGACGTAAGACGCCTTTGCGTAAAATACAGCTTTCTAGAATCCACCAACTAAAGAACAAAAGGAATCCTAAGCTCTGCAAGCCTGCCTCAAGGGATACCCCACCACCAGCACTTTTCACCCATGCCACAGACGTCTTTCTCCTCTCTACAGAGGCCTTAACATCGCAGGGCGAAACGGGAACGGTGAATACCAGGTGAAATTAGGGACCGCTGGACTGGCAAACCCTCAAGAACTGAATGTTGCACTCATCCCCATAAATAGCACAGCCTGGGAGTGGCTCCTAAGGAGCCTTAGTGTGAATACACCTCTCCCGGCATGCATCGCTGTCTGCAGATGGATCATTCATTCTCCATACATGACTCACTGCAAGACCTACGCTGAGCATCTGCTCCCTCTGCCAGTAGACTGAGGGAGACAGCGGCACACCGTAACTCGCCTTCCAGGGAAAAAGCTGAACATATGGACCCTAGTACCGACCAGGGTGGTCTGCCCATACACCAGAAATGAAAAGCTACACATCTCACAGCACAATCTCATTTGATTATAACCTGCAAAGCTACAGCATATCACAGCAAACAAGGTTGAAGTAAGCCTTGGTGACCTGTAAGACTCATTTTCATCGTATGTAGTATTGGAAGAGGGAAGTAGAACTGCATAAAGAAAGTATGACCAAGAGGAGGAAAAACATCTTGAAAAGCCAAGAACATCACTCTTCTGACTATGAAAGATGGTAAGCAGCTTCTCCTGTTAATGCACCTGAGAAGAACACACACTGCTTGGTTTCTAGGACAAAAGACAGTCACAGAGCCTTTTATACATTTAGGTCTGAACTGCATCAAAACCAATGAAGCCCAAATATTGGAATAAAACAAAAAAGACCTGTCATCTCTCCCATGCTGCCCTTGTTAATTAGCACACCAACTCTTAAGTTTGTCTGCTGAATTTGATCTTTTACGTACTTTTCTAAAATTTTTCCTTGCAGCTACTTTTCAGTAGCAGTGGTTTATCATGAAACATTGCTCACAACAGGGGCTGACAACTGTTGGGAACTTGGCTTGATCTATGTTTTCTATGGCAGTTGTGTTTTTATTTTAAATGGAAGCAGTAAGATAGTTATAACCGGAACATCCACAGTAAAAGGGGGTCACACTAAACATGCCAGACCTGTCTGGGCAGGTCTAATTTAAACATCAGCCTTTTAAGAACACGACTGTCTTTGAATGAGATTTCTTTGTACTTCTGAAGACAGCACACACCCTTTTCCTGTTGCTTGATTAAACAGCACTTGCCCAATGAATAGATCTTGATCAGGAATAGAAAATGCATGGAGGTGTCCTGGGGAAAATGTGCTCAATCCTTTCCCAGACTTACCTGTGGGAAGACATATACAGCTACACTGAACACACTGACCTTTCAAATCGGTCCTCTCACTTAGGGACCTCTGCTGTGCCAAATATCTGTGCTTTTAAAGCATTTCTTTTATGTATTTGAACATAATAAAGTGCTGATCTCAGCAGAAGCCTCTCAAAGGAAAGCTGCACTTTCAGATTTGGCTTTGCCCTGCATGTGTTCTGCAGGGCAGGCACAAACCGAAACATGTAATGTTTCATGAGGTATTGCAGCCTAAGATCGCCCATTACCGTCACAGCAGAAGTCCTGAAGCGCATGTATCCCTACTCCGTCTTGCAGAAGTGGATCCTCCCTTGCTAAAAATAACCCTGTCTTTGCTGCATGAATAATCATCCTTCATCCTGTTCCCACTCACCCATAAGAGCACGAGTCAAAGAAAGCAAAGCAGGTGAGTGCTAAGGAGGAGCTGGTTTTCATATGCAAGGTGAATATTAAAACTTCACCCTACTCTGCTTCAAGGTTTTTTTTCCTATAACAGGAACTTCAGCAATACCAACGTCTACAGTGAACTGTTTGCCACTGCCGTGAATCCATGGGCAGAAAGCACAAACTCCACAGCATAAATACATTCTCATTAGATTTTGAGGCTAGGACTTTTAAAATAACAAATGATAACTGAAAACTCAATTCCATCGAAAGCAAGAAAGTTTGCTGCTTAGGACACATATCTGGATTTCTCTGCTCCAGTTTTCCTGGATTACCTTGCGCAAATCCTGTAGCTCCCATAAAAGCCAGTGTAAGCTGGGATTCTACGTCAGGTTTGGGTGTCTCAGCTTCCACGAACTTCAAGACAGCTGCTTCCACACGTTTGAAAACTTCAGGCCCCAGCTGTGTTGCTCTAAAATGGAAAGAAGAGTATTACTCTACACCACAGTAGCATCACGAGGATAAATATATCATGGGTTGTAAAATGCTTGAGTACAGAGTTGTGCCTGTGGCTGTACGTCCTGTATGTGGACAATAGCTAGGTCAGACTCGCCCCGGTCCCCAGGGGTGACTCATTTCCAGGAGAAGGTGCTTGAATACATTTGGAAGGGCAACAAGGTGTGACTTAATGAATGAAAGTAATTTATCAGTATTGAAATCAGCGCCTAATGGTAAATTCTGAACTCTTTTCTACCAGTTCATTTACAAATTAGAGCTTTACATGGGTACTATCAGCTGAAACCAGACCTACTTGACAGGTAGAATAGTTAATTATGAGAATGAATAGCTAATTATGAAATTTCTGCAGTTGCTCTGGTAAACATCCTACAAAACAGAAGTAATCTTTACAATTCATTTATTTTTTTACTTTGTAGTGTATTTGTACTCCATGTTTGGAAGGCCCAGTGAGATAGTTTTGGGAGGATGGGAGGCACTCTTTCACCATTCTTTCTCCAGCCAGGCAATTGTGTCTCTAGGGGGTAGAGGACAAAAAGGCTGACGATGCTGTAAAAGAAAGGATTTTAACAAGTCCTCAAAAATTTATATCCTGCTATATAAGCATCTGCCTGCCTCTTTGGATGACAAACAGGGCTTGTTCTGCAAAGAAAACTCTCTACAGCACTTTATCCAGCTCAGCCCTTGTCTGCTGGTGCTTAGACAAACACTTTTTGGTTTATGTAAATAGTTGGTGGATCAAATTTCCCCAATTGCCACACCCAGCCAGCCTGAATCACACAGAGAAACATAAAGAGAGTCAACTTTTATGCACTGCTTTTTTACCAAAGTACATAAGGGTTGCTACGTTACCCTTTTTCCACCAGCAAACAGATTTTTTCATTCTGACTTTTTTCTGTGTATCAGCCTTCTGCATAATGCTTATTAAAGTTTGATCCGATTAAGAGGGGGAGTGGTGAGTGTGAAACAAAACAAAATAAATGCTCAAACTGTGCCTTTACATCTGGACTTCACGTGGTTGCCCCTCTGAAGGAGTCAAGCTCCTACCACCAATGCGCTGGGGGCACCTGCTCTTCCTGCAACCACCTTGGATGCCCTAAGTGCAGGACAGGAGGATGAAACCAGCTACTTGCCATGGTGTCACAGTCCACTCAGTGGATGCGTGATGGTTTGTTTACCATGATCTCAAAGCACAAAAATCAAGGCAATCACACTAAGGGGTTGTGTCTCTATCAAACAGTGCAGCGGTGTGCGATAGACACAAAGAGTGACAGGAAAGAAAAGGTAAAGGGAGGAAAGAGGATTATAGCCACCACCATGAGTCCAAGGTGTCCCTATGGCCCCAGATCCAGGCATCGTCCTGACGGTCCTTCTGATCGTGATCCTTGGTGGGGAAGATCTTCTTTCAAGGCATGGTAGCTGAGGAGCCATCTTTTATGCCAAGCAACACACCTTGCCCAGGGATTGTTGCCAATCTCCATATTGAAAGGTTCTCGCTTCACTTGCCAAAACTTAACTGCACAGGCCCAGTAGGTGTTGTTTTGGGAGGAGTTAGCAAGTTTGGCTGAGGCAGCAGGCGGAATCCATCTTCTGGACAGCAACTCTGCAGCCATCTCCATCAGGAGATGGGATCCATCTGGATTGGAGTTCTCTCTCAAAGTCAGTTGCACTGCCCCAAACAGTGGGGAAAGTGCCTTCTTCACCTTCTCTTATGATCAAGGTGGCCACTGATTGCATCCACAATTGTGCCTGAATACAACTGAGGGCCAAATAGAGGTTATTTTCGACCACACCAAGTGCATCCATAATAAATTCATGGTCTTTTACATTCACCTCTTCCCATTTTGGTAACATCGTTGTACTTGGGCCCAAGGTGGTATTGTGGCCGATGTACTTTCGGCGACAACACAAGATGAGACAATTTTGCTTATCGCATTTCCACTTTGTAGTGGGACAGAGTGCTGCTGAGATGTTAGAGTAAATTCTGGTTGTAGAATTTGGATCTAAAAGATTTCCAGAAACTGTAATTGAAGAGGCTTCCTCATGGTAAAATATTTTCACTTTGCTGCATCCTACCTGAAGATGCAGAAAAGTATTAGCAGTTCAATTATACTACTGGTCATTTTGAAAATTTAGACATCCACTTTTTATTTATGAATAGTTCTCGCTATTCTCGGTATCCTTCTGAATTCTTCTGTGAAAGAAATAATCAGGGCTCGCCTCCCTGAGGCAAAAATAATTAAAATGATGGAATTATCCAGTGGGTATTTATCTGATGGTCCTTGCCCCATGCATCTTGCAGGTAATACGGGGCATGAAAAAACCCATTTAATCCCTTCATTTTGTGCCCAATCTGGTGGTGAAAAGGGGGACCGTTATCAGACTGTATCTCTTGTGGTTTTGGAAAAGTTCCAGACAATTCTTACAATGCTTTCACAGTGTTTTCCCCTGTAACCCTGCCAAAAGCTTCAGCTTGGACTAGTCCTGATGTTATTTGCAGTCCCAGCAGCACAAAATGTTTTCCTCCTGATTTCTTAAGGAGGCCAGTACAATCCACCTGCCAGGCATCCCACAGACCTTTACCCTCCCTTGCGTGTAGAGGGTTGTCCTCTGAAGGATGCCTTTCAAGCTGTCTCCGACATTGTTTGCAGGTTGATATCCAAGTTTTACACACCTCTGGTGACTGGCCAGCCTCGGGCAAGGGCTTCATGATACAGGTCTTTAGCTCCCGTGTGTTTGCATTTTACATTGCACCATTCTGACAAGTATTCCCAGTCTTCTGAAAAGCCTTCCTTTTGCACAGGGGTTACTCTTGCTAACTCATCAGCTTCTTTCGGTCATTTTTATTGAGAAGGAACCAAATCCACTTCAGGGAGGCCAAGCTTAGTTACACAAATATACAGCCATTGCCGTGTTGCCCTTCTCTTACCCGAGCAGTTGAAGGGACCAAAATCTGCTTCGGGAAGGCTCGTCTTGGTATCTCTCCAAGTCCGTGATGGCAACATTGAGACAAATACTGTTCTTTGAACTGACTCTTACACATGAGCAAATACAAAAGTCATTAAGAAAAACCTGTATGAATCCCATGAATTCATCTACACGTACTTGCCAGCTGTCATAGGGTGAGCTTGCTTTTCTAGGAAGATCAGTACAAGATAAGGCCAACTAGATCAATAGTAATTATACCTTTACAGTGCAAAAAACCCAAACCCAAAACCAAACCCCAAAAAGCAGCCCTGTGGCCCTCCTCTTTCCATGCTATTACTTGCAAGCCTTCCAACACCACTGTTATTGGTACAATACAGCCTAACATGCCTGGTGTTTGGCCACAACTCTGCCCTATCTGCTTCCCTCCTCCACAAGTAAAGAAACCTATCTTCCTCCCTGTTTTAAGCTAGAGGAAAACTCTCTCCCGAGGCTGACGGTCACCCTTGCAGCCTTGGTGGTGCAAGGACACAAACATAGCAAGGCTTGAGAGGAGACTGGATTTTCCATTTGTTCAGCTGATGCCCTGGGAAACCCACAAACTATTTCTAAGGCGAAATCTTGTTTCCAGACTCAAAGCGGAAAGTAGGAGGGGAGAGATGTTTTGGGATGTTTCTCCTAGCATTGTGATGTTTCAAAAAGCCTCAGTTCTAGCCTTAATAACCACTCATTTTTCTCTGTGCACACAGAATGTCATAGTATTACTTTCAGCTACTGGCAAGAAAATCCAGACTAAGACTAGACAAACATTCACAGAGATCGCCCTTCTTTGGCCCAGTTCATCTGGACCCTTGCCCAGACCCCAGCCATACCCTTAATCCTACTCCCAGCCCAACCTCTGTTTCGCAGCTGCTGTAGGAATTGAAAAGAACTCTGAAAAACAAAGCACTGAGGTCTGAATTCTCTATGGAAACCTGAATGTAATCCTGTTACGTCAGTAACTTACCTAAAGTTTCCAACTACCACGTACAAAACACTTGAAGAACAAAACCTAACTACCAGTTTCATTGATGAAACAGGAGGAAATTTGATCTGGTAGAGTTATTCCTACTTATTGGCCATTAGAAATAAAGTGATGTACATGAATTACTTTGTAAGGGTTTGATTTATTGCAGGTGAACAATTCTATTGTTGAGCCAGCTTGCTTTATAGCATAGTGTATATACAGAAAGCTTTTCTGTTTGTTTAAACTCTTTATAGAAATTCTTACATAGTTTCAAATAGTTGTGGTTAAACAGTTGTAAATCCATATGCATTCCCAAATGTGTTACTCTCTTCCACTGCTTTTTTAAATGTTTTGGGTGACTTTTATGCACAATTTTTAATTTTTTTACTTTAATTATATGAATTTGTCTCAAGACTTACCTGGATTGTTTGTTTCATCCATTTTATTGTTATATAACTACAACTCATTTTGACCTTGTCATAGCGCTCGTAACCAGTTTGGACTATAAAACATGTTGTGTGGGTCATAAATCACTGCAGTATGTATTTTAGTCTTCATTGAAGGTGCAAGCCCTAGCTCTTCCTATCTGATTTCTAGGAGAGATCTTAGCACTATTATGCTTTGAAATGCTGTGATAAGCAGAAAATAAAGCTTATATATTTCAACTAATTAAAACAAAGTAAAAAAGTAGTAAAGCAAGTCATTATCTTTCCTTGGTGTGAAGGACCACCCTCACTAAAAAGCTTAGACTTTAATTTCACAAAGTAGAAGTCATGATGGAAACATCCAGGAATATTTTTCATTTTTTCTTTTTGTTTTGTGCTCTTTAAGATTACCTCAGTTTTGGGGAAAGGTGCTTAAGATAACAAAGACTTTTATTGGTGGCACCTAAATACATTTGCCAAGTGTTTTTGAAACAGATAACGTATTTTGGGAAGCAGCACCATGGTGAGACATCATATATTTTTTAAAGTGAGAAGGCCATGGCAAAATCCATACTTCAGGATCAGCGAGAGATTGCGTTCGTAGTAAGTCCACCAGCTCTTGCCCTCTTTAGAGAAAGAGACATGGACTCCAAGGAAAAGGAGGAGGAAAAGGAGGAAATTGAACATCTCCAGGGAGATCCTAACTACAGAGCCAGTGGTGATCCATGTCTGGGATCACCTGGACTTTGAGGTGTGATTTGCAGCTTTTGGGGTATCAGAAAGCCAACTTTCTCTGAAGGTCTTTCTTTGCTGCAGGTTGAGAAATCAGGGAAGCAACCAGGGGAAATGGCAAGAAAAGGGAATGGTGCTCTGGGGGAAGAAGAGACATGTAAAGTGTAAAGAGAGAAGAAGGCAGAGAGTGGTCAGGGGTCCGGATGAGCATGTGTGGCTGCTCATGGCAGAGGCTGCTGGTGTGGCACACACTATGGGAGTTGACACAGGCTGTAAATTAACTGATGCGATACATAAATCCCCAGCAAAACTGATCGCACACACCCAACTGAAAAATGTAAGTAAAGAATAATTCCTGTCCTTTATATCTATTACTTCAAGCTCAAGCATGCTTTAATCCTTCATTTTATTTGATATCATTTACCTTATCCAACATATATAAAAGGATATGTTCTCCTCCTTTGATTGCCTTCAGCTTTCTACGAAACTTGGAGTAGGCCAATGTTTGTACAGCAGGTAATACCTAAAAGGAGGCTCCCTTGTCTCGCTAGGTAGAGAAAATTCGCATTTTAGGCCTTCAATACAGAACAGAGCATTGTATGCTTCGACACATGCAGTCTGCCTTCAGACATGTGTTTGATATTCCTTGCATGTGTCCCTTGTGTCTGAAAAACCAAGGACTATATGCCAAAAGTCATTCACTTTTCAACATGTGACATGTCTAGAAACGCCCCCGTCTTTGAACAAAAACAATCAGGGCTATTGCACTCTTGTAGAGCTTTCAAACAGTTGTAAGAAATACAGGGTTATAAAGTCCCCTATACTTCAAACAAGAATAGAGAGACTGACAGGGAACAGAAAAGAGGTGGAAAATAGGAAAGCCAGTTAAACAAACAAGCCTGCAGAACTGGGTCCTGTGCCTGACTCCTCCTCAGGTGCTTTGCTTGGCCTTCGGCAAGCTATTTTTCTTTTCTGTCTCGGTTTCCTTAATGCTCTTAAGGAAAGCTCACAGAAAAAACAATGAGGTTGTACAAGTTAGAGACCAGGATTGAGCACAGTAAAAGCATCTTTGGGTTACAGTTAAGAACAGACAAAAGGGAGAATGGATTGATGGGACTGACATTTAACAAGTGAAGTTGCAGCTCTAGCTCCTAGCATTTAATGTTGTTCCTTTATCACAAAGTGATCAAAAGAAGCCTGTATTGCTTTGCCTCTAAGGGCCTTATTTTATCTTCTCACCTGCTTTTCTTCTGAGTACGACTTCTAGTCTCATGAGCTTGCATGATTGTGCATAATCGTAATTAAAGTGTGACACACTGCTGAACTGGCATCTTTGCCTCTCCATCCAGTTATCATCAGATTATCTCAACCTGGGCCTAATTCTCTGCTGTTGCTTCCTGCAGGCTGAGCTGGGAGTGTGGACTGCATGTGTTTTAAATGAATATCCCTCTATTTAGTATTTGAATATTGTTATTGTAAAGAACTTTGTGATGCATTTCAAGGTTCTGATTGTGATCTTTGTTAGCAATAGCATTACATTTATTCAAATAAAACTTACATGTATAAGATGCACAGCAGATGTTAGAAGTACTTTAGTTAAGCCATTAAATAAATTCTTACTTCATAAATATCTTCATATTCCAGAATGAATCCATGATACCTGGTTTATTTCATCACAGTAGTATTCAAGGTGCTGAAATAGTCACAGCTTCTTACTTTTTACTCCCATCTAATAAAAATACAAATACTTACATGCAGCAGAAAAACACGGTTGCCTGTGGAATGGAAGAATACTGCAGACTTCAACCAGTCTAGGATGATCTAAAATCCCAATGGGAGTGACGTTACAAAGACTTCTTTTCAACATATAGAAGCAATCTCTGTGAATTAGTGTTGCATACACAGTTGGAAATCTACATTGCCTCCTGAGCAGATCCAGGATTCAGTACTCCGCTTGGCTGAATTCCAGGAGGTATTACTCTAACTTCTCAGCATCCATTTGTCCAATACTCCTAATCCTGTGATGAAGCAGGATTTCTAACATCTTTGCAGTATTTCTGATGGGACTATTGAAGGGACACTTGAAAGGGAAAAAAGAAATCCTAATTCATTTTAAAATTACATTTTCTAGGGAAAACCCACATGGTGTAAAACCTTCAAGATCAGAGGACTTCGTACAATGATCCATGGTGCCTCTCATGCCCAATGTGCAGCTCTGTCTTGTTACTGGTCGCTCTAACTTTAAACACAGCAAGTTCTGACATCACAGGAAAATACAGATCGGAGGTAAAGAACAGTATTATCAGAAACACAAAGATGTAGCCAAAGTCTCTTTCTTCAACTGAACTAAGCCTCTTAACATCAATCTCTGACTATCTCACCATGTCCAAACCCTTGTTTTCCTATTTGTGCTGAGTGGTGGAGCACAGAGGGCAGTAAGTACCAAAAATGACAGATACAGAGAAATGCCCCTTTGACACCTAAAGCTCCAATGCTTATTGAAACTGCTTTCAGATTATCTAAACCCAGTATTTCCTGAGGTATCCTGGAGAACACAGTTCCAGTCATAGAAATTCTAGGAGGAAGAAGGTAAGAGAGAAATACCTTTCTGAAGATGAGACACAGGGACTGAGAGGACTCACAGTTCTCCAACCTGATACCACAAGCCTGTATTTTTATAACTATAGTCAGTGAAAAGAATATACTGTCTTTTACAAGCATTAATGGTGATTTGTAAAACTGTGGTGTGCAGGCAGACACCGCGATCTTTGTTTTACAAATAGTGCCTTTTTTTCCGTGACCTGTACGGGAGCTCAGCACAGACCTCAAGGCCCTGGATCTCTGTGTTTCAAACTCAGGGCAGCTCACCCACCTTTAAGAGCTTTGCCATGCAGCTTCCTCCCCTTAGAGCAGGTGAGATAAAGGTATTTTTTCTACACAGATTTTTGTATTATATTGACATGGAGTGAAAAGTCTGTTTGGTGGGAAAGTCTATCATGCAGAGTTTAAATTGGACAAGGTACGGGCAAAGTCACTGGAACCTTTTTGTGTTCATCTCCTCAGAAAGGAGAGCAAACCATTTGCTACCAGACCATTTTATGCTGTCGAACAATGTGTGTGTGTGTATATATAGTTAAAAACCCCTCCACTTCCTATTGCTGCTTTGTTCTCCCTCCCCATTTGACTTTGTTCCAATGCCTGGATTATAACTGCTCTTTGCTAAGCAACAAATATTAACTATTACTACTTCATCAAAATCTTGCACCAATGCATTTAACCAGTTTATCAGCCAGGAAGAGGGTATTTTCATATTTGCTAGCCTGGAGCTTCACTAAAATTAAGATCAACTGAGTACAGCTATAACAATTATCAATTTTCATTCTTGGATAACAGCTTGAAATTGCCTTCAGGAAAAAGGAGGGTCCTTTGCTTTGGATGAAAAAAATTAGATATAAGATTAACTATTTTTTTTTCCTCAGGCTAAACATGTGGTTAAGCTCACTAAAATTATTCAACAACTTTACAGGTTGCATCCCTTTTTGCTTTAGCTTTTAGGTTGATAGACAAGTAGAAAAAAAAAAAGGCTGTCAGGTATATTAAGTTGCATTCTCAGCCTGCACTTTTACCTATCCTATATTAAATTACTTCCTGCAGCCAGCTGAAACTGTACTGAGAATGAGAAATTTGAAGTACCTCTTAAAAAATGCCTTCAAAACTGTCACTCGCTACTGTCACTCGCTGAATAGAATGTGTTTTTTTAATCTAGACTTAAGTATACTCTTGGTCACAGTGGAAGATACTCTTTTTCAAAGCATTTTAATGTCAATGGAGGAGAAAACAGTTTCACTTACAAAACATGATAAAGGTGGAAATATTACAATACCCATTGCTGAAAGATTAGTGATCACAGAAATTAAAAGGTTTGATCATACGAAATTACTGGCAAACTGAGAGGTGGACAAACTGTCTCCTACAAGCTTCTGGGCTCTGTTTCTTTCCATGGAACTGAGAGATAATCAGGAAGACCTGGTGGCTGCATCCCTCAGCAAATTTCTGGTTGGGCATTTTCCCGATTCCTCAAAGAGAACAAAGCTTTAATGTCCTTTTTTAAGAAAGCTACCAACAATGAAGAAAATTAGCTATTTGAGCAGTCAAAATTGATTTTGATGTCGAAATAGAAGAGTAAAGAAAATAACAGATAATAAGAGAATTGTCCTTCTCCCATCCTTCCCCCATCCTTCCTTCTACCTGTTTTGCTATTGAAAATGCCTGCTTGCCTGACTGATTTGGATGCAAAATGAGCATTCTCATGTCATTGGAGAAAACAACTGTGTTTGCTTTCTTTAATTTAGTTTTCCTTATGAAGATTTTCCACTGAACACATACTCACCGTTTTTCAGTAGATCCTACCAACCACAGTGTAGCAAACAAATACAACCCAATACTGAAATAATGTCATCTCTGGATTGCTTAAAGCTGTACAAAGATTAAAAACACTCCAGTTCTACCTTGCTCAATCTGCAAGATTGTAAACTCCTACTTTAAGGCACATGTGGTACTGGATCGCATGGTACTGTGTATCCCAGGAAAATGTCAAAGGGATTAATATCCTGTTGAGCAACATCTTCTATGACTGAAATAAATGCAGCATCAGATCAAAAGGGAGTAGGCTGAATAAAGGATCAGCTTGCTATCAATTTGAAGACACAATTAAGACAAAGCAATTTCATCACGCAAAATTAACCCACATAGATAAGAGATAGATGGTAAAACTCTTTCAAGATATGTTGATAAAGCGACTTCATCAAAGTGGTAAATTGCCTTTAAAATTAAATCTCTCACTAAATTCATACAACATTTTCTTCTCCAGTGAAAATATTTCCCCAGTAGTGTGCCATCTATAATTTCCAGACCTACACTTTCACAGCTTTGCTGCCTTAAATTTTCATGACTGAGTTTGAAACAGCTAAAATTGAAACAATACCTTAAAGTATCTTATTTATGTCAACCTAACTGCTTTCAGGGTTTTTGTTTTTACCTAATGACATTTCACATTTTCCACTTTTCCCCCAATCGAAAAAAAAACAAAACCCAGAACCATCACCTAATTTAATTGTCCTCCGCAGTCTTCCACACTGCCCTAATGCACAGACATCGTAGGCAGGCATGGGCATGGCCATCCTATCTCCGTGCACATGGAAAAGAGCGACATGCACCTCAAAAGAACCTAATAGGAACGCAGAAGGCTTTTCCATAGGTTGAGGTGTACCATGACAACCATTGCGTGTATCCATGCCCTGAGTTTTCAGCTTACCTTGTTGAAAAATGAGACACACTACATTTTGGAAGTGGAATACAACTGAAAAGCAAAAATTCCGATTCTTTCTGATTCCAAATTTTGGATACAGACAGTAACTCCGTCTAGAACATGTCTAGATCCACAAACCTAACTGTTTATTTACCTTGGCAGCTACAGCTCAACTAGTGCTCAGTGGCAGAGAGCAGTTTCCTTCCCAACAATATGCCAAGTGTACTTCTTGCTGATTAAGCTGCATGGGTGAGAATAATTCCACTGTGCTCACTAGAAGAATGAGAGGCACCTTCGGGAGGATAATTCATAAGAGGAGCTGTTAAGCTGTAGCCCAGCAGGGCTTTATCCCCTTCCCAACTCCACTTTAATCAAGAGTACAGGGCAGCAATTAGAGCCACTGTCAACAGCTGCTCCCATGCCATTGAGAAGCCACCATCCTGCTGGGGCTCTGAAATAGGGCTCTGGGATTGCAATTAACACACTGCTAACAGCTCTCTTCCAGATCAACAAGCTATGACCACACTCAGAAAAAGACACTGGCCAGGTTCGTTTTCACAGTCACAAAGATAAATTGGAGCAAGTGCAAACAAAAGTGTACTTGGCAAAGAACTGCCTGCGAGTCTTGCTTTAAGGACAAGGATATCACCTTCACTTTGATGTGTCGCCAGGAGTAGTTCACTAATGTTTAGCAGTGGTGACAACACTAAAGAACTGTCTAGGTAAAACTCTGGAAGTCATTACACCTGTTATGGTGCTCTTGACAAATACTAAATAAACCACGATTCGTTCATTTGCTGAGGCAAAGTCGGCTTATTCTGCATGTTGTGCTAAGAGGCAATGTGCACCCATTGATCAATACTGTATTTAAGCTTCCTATCTCCAATTTTAGTACAAATTGGCAAACTGAATGTTTGGCTCCAGTGAACACCTTGACCATGGGAGATCAGGGCATAACAACTACAACTCAGTTTACAAAGGAGAGCCTTTTCATAAGAGTAATTGCCCAGGAACTTTCAAACATGTATTTTGTCCTCAAGTCTTCTGTGTCTGGAAACACAGACATGCTTAAGCTTTTGTAGATCAATGTAAACAGTGTATGAAATTGAGCAGAGCACTGGGATTCGGGCCCCTCTAGCTACCTGCAAATATAGAGGTAGTTTAGGATTACTAGCACATAATGGTGGAGTTGAGGGAGCCAGCCCAGGATTTGACTTCTCCCTTGCTTTGGATTTCCCTGCATATAGAAAGAGTGGGTGGATAATGGCAAGAATTATAGTATTTATATATCAGCTGATGTCACATCTGAATGCAACTCTAGATTTACTATTACAACTCTTCCTTCATCTAGGCAATAACTACCTGCCTGCTAAAAGGCATCAGATTCTTTTATTGTTAAAATGAAACCGGACCAGGTACCCTGGGGCAACTGATTTCAATCTCCACGTTCATATGGTTTTTCTTGCTGACAAGACAGGTTTGAAGGAGAGCCAAAATGCCAGCAGCAGTTGCCCTTGCTAAGAAGAACCTTGAAAGATGTTATGATGATTGTTAATAGAATACGCACACACATGCACACAATTGTCTACACTAAACTGGCAGATCATAGCTGATTCCCGCAGTACTGTACATGGGGTTGATGTGAGGAAGATACAGTTTGTGTCCTGTTGTGGAGGAGACAAGAATTCTTGAGTTTTCAGGAAGTCACAATGTCTTCCTAGCATCACACTGCACTCTCAAGTGGTCAGTCCTCAAATGCAGGAGGCACTGACCGACCATCTACCCACACAGACGTGGTCTAAGGGCTCTCTTACACAAAACTAATAGGCACTTCATGCATTTTGCAGGTGTATGTGCTATTGCCTGACCAGTCTTTTGAAAATGAGGGCTGGTGCTTTAGGGATAGAAAGCACGCAGAAGACTCAACAATTCTAAAGTGATTGAAAATCTGGAAGCTGTGCTATTCAAAAGTTTTAGGAAATTTCACAATAGTGGTATTGCACTGTCGGTGTTCCCATAGCTGCTCCACACATTTGTGCTGCATTGCCGTGTGATGCACTGTTATATCACACCACAAACACCTAACTGCTGTTGCAGGGTATGATAAGTCTTTCCAGACAGCATATGTGATCCTGGAGGACCATCTTGCTTAGCTCATCTCCTCCGCTCTCCCTGCATCCAATGGAATTGTGTTCTTCGTGGTCTCTGCAGTTTTCACAAAGAAACTGCATACCATGCTTACCTTAAAACAGTCTTATTTTTGAGCTCTGATTTCTCTTAAAGTAGGATTACAGTTATTAAAAAATCCGTTTTTTCTTACTATTCAATTGTTGCATTTGCAGCACTTTCTCGGCAGAGATTTAATATGCTAGATTTTTCTGTGCGAAGCGTTTGCTCTGAATAACTGCACCAAACAGATCCAGTTTTTCTGGACCTGCTGCATTTTTCTACATTTTGCAGACACTTTAGAAAAAAAAAAAAGAAAGCAAAAGCAAAGACAGCTACTGAAACCCTTAAGCTGCTGGGCAGCTCAAGGAACTCCTGGCCCGTGGCACCTGCCAGGGGCCTGTGTGTCTGTATGATTGCTTATGTCTACCCTAAAATGCTTCACCCAGTGTCCCTTTGTGCTGGGGCCAGCGACTCACCCACGTGCGACTTCCTTGGCCACCCGAAGCAGTTACCATGCTTAGCTGAAAATTTCAACCATTTTGACTCCAGGACAAAACCACCCTTAGGGAAACTGAAGCTAAGATGACTCCAATGGTTTGCATTCACGTGCTCCGTTGGTGCACGTGTACATGTGCAGACTAGCCCTCCACCAGGCAGAGGGACTCTGCCCAAACTGGCAGTGGGAGGCAGGGAGGCCAGCACGTTGCACGCTGTCTGCAACTCTGCCTGGCCCTGAGCCAAAGCTGCAGCACCGTAGGAGTCCCAGGGCTCACTGCATGGGCCAGGGTTGGGGGGTGTGAGCTCTGCGCCGAAGCATCCACCAGGACAAGGGAAAACCTGTAGGGACAAGGTCATCATCAGAAATGGAACCAGCATTAGATGATTTCCAATAGCGGCTTTTCCGGTGTGAGCAAAAGGCTGCAGTGATCACCAACATCACACAGTCCCTAGAGTGCTCCAGCAACTCACTACAGTGAGAAGTTACTGTTCCTGATCGGCTTAACTGGATACAAATCTTGGTCCAAAAGTAGCCGCCTACTCTGTTCTAAACAAGCATATTCCTTGGGAGACTTCAAACTCACTTTCAGAGCTCAGCTCAACAGCCTATTTATCATTATTTAATTTTCCTTTAAAATAGACTAGCATTTTTAATACTGAAGTTGGATCTACAAGATCTCATCACTTGAACAAAATATTAAATTAGTTGCTTAGCAGCGAATGATGTGAAAGAAGGGACGAGATCCGACAGCAGACCACCCTTACTTCTGATTTACCATATCTGGGGAAAAACAGTTTTACTTGATCATTCCACAGATACAGCTTGTGGTTCTGACAGTTGTTAACAGCGCACATAACAGTCATGGACTGCTTGTCACTTCTGACTTCTTTTATTTTATACTGTTTTATTCTAGCATTTCCTAGGTAAAAAAATTAAGAGCCTTCCAGAAATTCCCCGTGCAAGATGCAGACCCCAGGTGTGAGACAACGTACGTACCAACAGCAGGCAATATCAGAGAAGGGCGTCACAAGCATATCCTGCACGTTAGGGGGTGTTTTTGTGTTTCTGGATGATGAAGTTAAACATTTTGGTTGAAAGTTGTTTCTTAGGCTGCCTTAGATTCTTCAGCAATCTTAGAAGAACAAGTACTGCTCTTGTTCCTGTTCTTACTAAAATTTGTGTGTCTTCTCATTCTGTTGTTCCGAAGACAAAAAAGCAATTTGTTAGAGTCAGGAATTTAACACAGACTTTTCCAGTCCAGCACATGGTTCCCACCCTGCTATTCATTATTCTTATAATAAATTCCCTTAGAGATCTTAATTTCTGAAATATCTACCCACCAAGGCAATGCAAACCAGGGGTTTAGCCATAGAATCATAGAATGAATCATAGGATGGCTTGGGTTGGAAGGGACCTTAAGGATCATCCAGTTCCAACCTCCAGTGGGCACCTCCCAAAGGATCAGGTGAGCTGTCCTAGCTCACCACAGAGCCTCCTTTCACTTTTTGCTATGAGAATCGGGGAGGTGGAAAGAGTTGCTAAACAATATAAGATTCTGACAGAAAAGGCAATTCCTGTTAGCAGAGTATTTTGGATCTGTGCGTATGTAAATAGTTTGTTAATAGACAGCAACAGATGGCTCTTAACCTAGCAACAGCATAAATATAGCAAGTTTTATTTGATCTGATCTGAGGTGGTTGATGGAGCCACTTGTTTACTAGTGTATTTTTTAAGTAAGATAATCTGCATGGCCCAGAGCATTGTCTGGGTGCTCTTTCATTACGGTTTGTAAAACTCCAAATAAAAATAGGAAGTGAGCCGATCGTTCTTTGGAAATTTGCCTGTGTAACAATAGGGTTCTGGTTGCATCACTAAGTATTCAAAACAAAGCCAAAAGAATCAAAATAACAAGTTTTCACAGCTGTGAATTTGCAGTCGTGCTCACATACACACGAAGATGACACAGCTTGCACATGTTTTTACTACTACTGTTCACTGAGGGTAAAGTGACGAGCAGGCAACTATGAGGATGCACCAGAGAGATGTATTTTGGAGTAGCCTCACACTGTTACACCCACCTTCCTCCCAAGTACCTTAAGATTGTGTCAAATAAAGTTATAATTTTATATCTGCTGGCAACCCTAGATGGCCTAATCTTGTCTATTCCTCTCACCAGAACAGGATCATAGATAGGCAGTAAATGGAACATTTCAAAGGAGATGAAAGAGCATCGGTGGATGTCAAGGTTTCTTTTTCACAACAATCCAAAACTAAGTGGAACTGATTTACAATTGACCTGCAAATTCCTCCCTCTTTTCTCCAATCACTTGCTGCATTTGTGAGAGCCGTACGGAAGCGCAGCCTCCTGCGCCGTGCCCTGCCGGCCCCATACGCACATGCACAGAGCCATTCTTTCCACTAAGAGTTGTCACTACCACACACACTCAGACACTGCCCCAGGGCACAGCATAACTATCTTACCTCTAACAGACAGGGCCAGAGCAGACACAGAACAACTTGTGCACCCCCAGAACAAATACGATAAACACAACACCCACAACAGTGATTTGTGGAGAAAACCAAGAGGACAGAGAACTAGGCTGGACTGCACTGGCACCCAGATATCGATATATTTGCTTCTTAGAAGATTAAAACGGAGATGAAATACAACTATAACACAGGCAGACTTGGACATGTAGGGAAGGAAAAGTATTTTTGTAACTTTTTAATCAAAATGTGCGTATACGTGCAGACAGCACAGGCACCCAACTCAAACTCACATTACAGAAGTTATCGTAGGCAGTGAGCTTTGCAAGACAGACTTTACGTGCACTGCAGAGAGCTGTGCAAATGAAGGCATCGAGTCACTGCAGCTGGAGGGGACACAGTCACAGCAGCCTCAGACGGGGGAGTTTAGCTCTTTAGTTTTGCTGGCGTCTCAAGCAGGTTCGGCAACGCTGCTCTCATCCCTTCATCGGTGCCACTGTGGGTGTCTGAGCAGCCAGACAAAGCTCCCTCCCAGTTCTGTGCAGGTGTACTCCAAGCTACTGACTTGCTCGAAAGAGCCCTTGGATTTTCTGTTTAGCAGCTATCATCAAGACATGTCAAGTCAAGGGTTTCGGTCATCCCATCACCTTTCAAATTATTTCTGTTTTAAAACATTACCTCAGTCCTTTTTTAAAGTTCCATTTAATGAAGACTTGCAGAAAGAGAAGAGAAGCCTGTAACTTTTCATTGTGGGAAGAAATCAAATCAAGGCATCCCCATTTTTCTCTGAGGAAGAGATTGCAACAGGAGTGCATTTGTGCTGCAGAAGGGTCAGCTGATGGATGAGCTCTCCCAGACTTAAGTAGCTCATTTAGAAGAGAAAAATTTGTTCAAGCAAATTCATTCCTTTCTTCACATATTTCTCAGCATCTTTCTGTTTAAATGATCCCATTTCAAGCACACGGGTTAGGCTGGTTGACAAATGTATACTTAGGTTTGGTCCAAGTGTTGAGTGGTGCTCTAACTTCCTAACTTGATGTTTTTAAAGAAGTCTTCTTTTGGGATAGTTTATTTTCATAGGGAAAAAATCCTGTTTGCTTTGTTTCTTTTAAGAAAGAGAGACAAGAAACTAAACTAAAATAAAAAGGAAATGTTTGGAATTTTTTTTTTTAAATTAAGCCTTCTGGTGACAGAAAATGGCACAAGAAGCTTAAAAGCAATTTGCTTTTTAACTTCACTAATGCTCACATTTCTTCTCTATGCTTTTAACACTGGAATTGTTGTCCAGTTAATTAATTAGAACACTGTTCCTCAAGATTCTTCTTTCCCATGTCTCTATGGGTGAGGGCAGGACAGGAGGGGAGTGCAGCAGCCAGCCCACCTCTGAATGGTATGTCTGGCTTGCTTTTAGTCTGATTTCACATAGAAACCAGGTTTGTGAATACATGGAGTGTATGTGTGAGCTCCCCTCACTGCCTCAACATCAATCCAGTCTACTGTCCATGTTAAACCAGAAAAATCAACAGGGAGAAGAACACCTGATAAACGTTCAGTCGCAAGACAGCATCCACTAGACCCTTCAATGTCTCCAACACCAAAGCTCATCAGCCATGGGATCCCTGTGGAGCCAAGCTTTATTAGTGCCATGGAGGTACTTGGTTTTAAAAATCAAAAAGCTCCTATCTAGTTCAAGATATCATTGATTTACTAGAAAACACAGGAATACTGAAGCAGGAAAATACTAAGCCCTCACGCCACACTCTGCAGCTTAAAATAACATAGTAAAAATATTTATCTCTTTCTTAAGACAAGAGGAAGTATTCATCCTCTTAAAGTTAATCTAGAAGGTGTATCACGAATCAACAGCTATTTGACACTAATATGAACTTGAGCCCATTCCAAATGTCCCAAGCTTAGTGTTGCAAACCAACTCTTGTTCTTCGCTTACTCGAAGAAAGACCAAGACATGCTGCCAGCCATTCTCCCACCTGCTGCTCTCCCCTCAGCCCACTTCTCTGAAGAGGACACATCTCAGAACCATCAGTCCCCCTTTTCAGCCTTGCACTTTTCATAGGCAACACCAAAACAACTGCATGCACCACCCCATGCTCTGCTCCTTCAGTGCTCTCTGTCCTTGGTGCAGTGACATTGACAGCTGTATTTCAGATGCCAGTGGGGACGGATGTCCTCTTACAGCAAGACAAATTGGAAGTGGCATGCGGCGAATGATTGACACCACTTGTAAGTTCTTATTCTGTCAAAGCTTTACAATGTTGTTAGTTGTCAAACCCAACCACCCTGCCATTGCTTTGCCACAATCCTACATGATGCCCAATGTCTACCAGGCTTTTCATCTGCTCGCAACAACATTCATAAATTCCTTTCTCAGGGTTGTACGTATACCTTCTGCATAGCCTAAAGTCATGCAGTCTTGTGAAAGTTTATTTGCTTTGTAGAGAATGCCACAAACCCATTTTTACTTGGTAGACTTAGAAGAGGTTCTCTTAAGTTCAAGGTTTGGTTGGTTTTGTTTTTTTTTAAAAAAAAAAAAAAAACAGAAAAAAAAAAGGAAAGAATAGATGTATTGCAAAAACTGCTCCTGCACTGCCAATCTCTTCATTTAATATGTGAGACCTGAGACTGGGGTGAGGGGGGAGATAAAAAAATAAAAAAGTTCAAAAACTAGACTTGGAATTCTCCCTTTGCAGTGTTCAGCAAATTCTTCCCAAAGTTTAGCCTATACAGGAACTGCCAGAGCAGTTCAGCTGATGATCACAACAGTCCTGCATCCCTACACCCACACAAACCAGCTCTGGCTACACTCACAGAGACACCTTGCAGTATTTAGCTACAGAATCACTTCTCCACAACAGAAAGAAAAAAAGATGAAAAATTACTCTCATTTATCAGTTCATTTATCAGTTAAGGAAGGTTTTACTTCTGCCCTGGAGCAGGAAGATTTACATCCTTCCACAAACCCAACTGGTTTGTTAGGGGGAGGTTCCCTTTTTTCGGTTAATTTTTATTGGAATAAATTTGAACGCTTGTGTTATCCAGAGGACCATTGCAGAGATAAGAATTAAAGCATATTGGCAATCCTCTGGCTTGCAACAAAATATTCTTTATGATCCTACAAGGTTGGTTTCACGGGCATTTAGCAGAGTCAGCTCCTGACATCACTGCTGACTTAACAGTTTTGTGAACCCAGTAAGGTAAATCCAAAGGTCGTTTCCAATAGTAAATATCTGCAGGGCCAGAAACTGGTAGATGCCTAAATCACTGATGAACTTGCTAATATTTTGTATGCCAGATGGCCATAGAATGACAAAAAACAAAACCAGAAATGGCACACGTGCAATGGAGTATCTTTTCAATGAGTACTTTCCAGCTCATTCATTTTTGCACCATGTTGCTATGAAAATAATTCAAACAGTTTTAAACAAGAGAGTTTTAAATATTCAGAGATTTATCCAACTGTGAAAACACAGAATGTGGCTCTTGCTTCAGATCTGAGAATCTGTCCAGGAATTAAAATGAAAAAGAACTAAAAAACACAAAAATATCCTTACCAAAAAACCCAACAAGGCAAGCACAGCAGTAAAAGAACAAAGAGAGTTCAGTGGGGATTCAGTTCCTTCCCTGGGCTTCCTGTATATTTATCGATCCCATCATGCCCATTGTCCTGGGATGCACCTCCTTGTCTTCACTGAGGATTCAGTTTCAAGGGTTTGATAAGTGTTGGATTTCTAGGCATTTCTCCAGCTACGGTGTTGTACTGCAGAGCAAACCTTTCTTCAGAGAAGCGAGAAAGTTCTATTTCTAATAAAATAATTGAAAAGCCAACCTTTAAATGTTGTGCACTTGAAAGATCAGTGCTTTCTTATGTCACAATTTCACAAGCTGCTGCATGCTGTATTTAAACTCATGGCAACTCAACTGATTTTACTGTAATTTTAATATTTATTAGTTATTATTAATTTTATATAAAATGAAATCAAGAGAAAATAAATCCAACAGCAGCAACCCAGATTAGAATTTCATCCTCAAGAAAACAGTCACATTTAGACTTCCGTAACCTCTTTATTTACTCCCAGACTTCATAGGAAGCTACAAACACTATGAATCTCAACAAGGAAAAGGGAAAACAAAAAAAATCAAAGCAACACATCAATGGCCAGACTTCATTTCAGCTCCCTGCAAGGGTCAATGGAAAAATTTAGAGTTAAGAAGAGTTAGCTGAATCCTCAGCTTATTCTCAAGATCTGCAAAGCTGAAAGCGCATTTCATACGGCAAATGCCCTTGGCTCTTGTTTTCCCTATGAAATGCAGTTCAGGTTAGGGTAGAAGAGGGAAAACAGAGATTTGGAGAGGCAGTCAACAGCGGAGATCTCCCATATTGGGTTTTCTCCACTGGAATCAAAGTGCATATCTAGAAGGTTGTCACTCAGCGGTGACCCCTCTGTATGACAGCATGAGCTGAACCATGCCTGATCCGTGATGCACTGTAAATGTCATGCAAACACCAAGGGTGACTTCGTGCATGGCTTAGGAGAAGGGTTGCACAAGTTTAAGGTACTATGTTGCTTTGTTTGGGAGAACTCATCAAGACACAGGGCAAGCTGCACGTGGTACTGCCTTGCCACTATCTGCCCAAGTGCCAGTGATGGAGTGATCTCACGGGGTTGCAGCGTTTCTCCACTCCCCATTCACAAAGGCACCCATCCAGCTTCCAGTAGGGCAGCAAAGATAAACAAACCTGGGACACCACATTGTGCAGGTTGGAAGAGTGTGTTTTGACTGATGGAGCAATTTCTAAAGCATCACTGGGTACTGAGCAGATGATATTTCAAACTGGAGTAGCATTTTCTGCCTTTGGAGAAGTCAGTCACTTGAGACGTATTTGCACAGCACTACCTCCTGACATACCAGCTCAGGCGAGTATAAACAGTTCAAACACAGTCCACATTTTTCCTTGCAGAAAAGCCAGGCTGGACTGCTGCTGGGTCCAGTTAGTTCACCTGCATCTCTGCCTGGTACCACTTCAGGGTACAGGCAGAACCGGATGTCACCTTTCCCTGAGCCACTGAAACACTCTGGTGCAAATGGTCACGTATGCTTTTTGTGGTTTTAATTATAGTAATTCTATTAAGAGGGATCAGAAGAACAAAAATAATGAAGTGAACATAGAAATCTTATCATTAGCAAAGGATTTCATAAGAAAAACATCTACAAGTCAGGGCAAGAACTACCTCTTGCTTCGCGTTTGGAACGCAGCTTGTGCTTCCTCAGTGCTACCACAGTGCAAATATTTTGTTATTTACTGAAAGAGGAAAAAAATCATATCCTACAGTTGCTTAATCAGGACTCCAGAAGCTTAGAGATGCTTGAATTAACAGATTTTTTTAATTTTAAGAAGCTGGACTGAAGAAATTCAGCCCACTATCACTAAAATAAGGATATTTTGTCCCCGTGGGACTGCACTGCTCAGTGTATGGGCAGACAGTGCTTGTGGAATCGGAATCCTCTCCAAACCTGTGGTACCCCAAGCCTGATTTACCACCTGTCATCCAAAAAAAAAAAAAAAAGAACTGGCAAACAGACTTCAACATATTTATCTTTGCAACATCTTGATAAGATGAGCTGCTTTGGGGGGTATTTTGGGGGTTTGGTTTGGAAACTTTTTGGTGGTGGTGGGGTTTTTATGTGATAGCTGGAATACAAAGAAAAATACTAAAATTGTCAAGGATTAACTGCTTCTGGATGCTCTGCTGGCAATGCCCAAAACCTAATTGACTTAGAAGAGCATTCAGTATTTTTATGCCATATAGTACATTCAATGAACAGTTCCCCAGGGTTCCCTCAGAGCTGTGGCTACACAATAATTCCCAAATGAGAAATGAAGACCTCAAACAAGGCAGTCAGAGTCATATTTCTAGGTTATGAAATTTTGGGCCAGAAATTGTTTCCTAACCTTCACGCAGTGTCATCAGAAACAGCAGATTAACTGAAACAAGAAATGTATGCCTTAAAAATGTGTCTGTTTAATAAAAAAATCAAGGTATCACAAATTTATCTATTAATAAAATATGTGATTTATCATTTGCACTGCTCCGACACAAAAAATTGTGGGGCTTTACCAATCTTTCACAATATATGCATTTGGCAGGTTCTGGTGGGTGATGAGACTGTGCTGGAAATGAAACTTAGAAGCCAAAATTATTCCTAACGTTGAATAGTCTAAATTGTTTGGTACCACCATCCCATCTAAAAGTTACAAAGGCATCAAAACCTGTTATGCAAACTTGTCCACAGGATCTTTCTGTACCTGAAGAGATGACTGAGCTTTCCCATTTCAGGATGAAATTAGGTTGTACCAGTCAATGGCACCCCTTCACGTCATCTGGCTGCAGGGCTCTGGACACTGAAAAATAATATCCAGATGATTTTCATGACATCCAGAACTGTGTAATCAGAGTTCTCATCTAGCTGGTTCATAGTAATGATCAACAACAGGATTCGATCAAAGTTTTGTTTCAAAATGACCTGAGAATTTATTATTCCCGGCACCTGTTAACTGCAGCCCCAATTACTAATCCTCTCTAGAAATACAGAACCTGTATTTCTAATGAGGACAGATTCTCTCAAATAAACATTCTTCTAATTGGGCACTAAATACCAGTCACACAAACATCTGTATGTGGCCCATATCAGTTTTAAGGACTTACATCGTCCCTGTTTGTGTTGTATGTGTGATGTATTTCAACAGCCCTACACGAGCACGAGTGAGGCTAAGGAGGAGAAAGGACAAGGGGGAGAGTTACTCCTACCAAAATCTCTGGGCACCTAACTTCAGTGACACCGGAGCAGCAGTTGGTGTTCCCCAAGAACACATAACTTCAGCACTTCACCTGGATGCCTAAGGGGCATGACAGGAATAGCCCCACCTGCAAGCAAAATGCCCCGGGTTACCCAGCCTGTGTCGGGCAAAGCCGGAAACCAAATCCCAGTTTCTCCATGCTCCCAATTAGCATCTTCCTTGCTGGATGGGCCTTTCCTCACCAAACTGTTTGTGGGGAACACTTACACTTGCTGAGCAGGGATGAATTTCACGGAGCACAGTTCACTGCCTTGGTTTCTTCCCCCCGCTCCATCCAGCGAGCGATGCTGTCCTGAAGGAAAGCAAAAAAACATTCTGCAGGATTTATTTGAGTAGAAAAACAACCCTCCCCTTCAACAAGGGTGAGCAGGAGCCAGGTTTAGCTTCTCTTTTTACTGTCAACTGAAACTTTTTTCACACAAGAAAACGTTGGCATTTTTTCCAGTGCAACTGTGAGCATCCTTCCTTCAGTTTTAGAAGGAGAAAATGGTCCTCCATTTAGGGGAATTTTAATGATTTGCCAGTAAATGTAACTCTTAAGAGCTGTAGTGATGACTAATCACTAACAGACATGTAGTCACAGCTGCTCAGATATTTATTTCTTGTCTAAACCAAACTCTGAATAACTTAAGCACCTTAGTAGAAGCAGAATAATAAATACAGCCCAAATACAGGCAGCAATCCAACACAACCATCACAGCTCTCTCTTAAATCCCCATCTTTCAACAGTGCTCACTGCAATAGCTCTTACTATTGTATAACAAGAATGTAACAGAAAAGCAGACCAGGAGAGACTGGCATAGTGACCGTATTTATTGCTTTCACCTAGCTCTTTTTTTTTTTTAAACTGAGCACATTCAGGTTTGGTGTAGATTCTTTGCCCATAAGCAATAACCTCCCTCTGCTCTGACAGACTTAGGTGGAGATAAATCAAACACGTACGAGTCTGCTGGACAGGATGGCAGAGGGGAAACTCCACTGATGACCTAGGCTTGGGTTTTTCCAACCATGGCTGTGTTACTCCAGTTAGGACGTACCATCCAAGGTTTCCCAGGTGAGACAGAGCCTAGCCGACGTGCTCCCTGTGAGCAAAAGCCCTTGGAGCCAAGTACTCACCTAAAGCACAGCCAATAAGGACATCTGCGCTTCCTGTTCCCAAGGGATTTGCAACAAGGTAAGGAAAAAATAGAAATCAGCTGTTAAACAAACAGTTTTGGTTTAATTGGCCGAGTGACTGTTTCTTTAATGGCATCCCCAAGCATCAAAAATAAATCTTGGTTGTGCATTCCGAGAATCCTGTGAATTACCCATAGGGAAATGAAAACAAAGAGGATATATTTTTAAACTACATTTTGGCATTTCTTATGGAATATTTTCCATATATTTAGTTTGATCTCTTTCTGCAACTACTATATATATGAACTCTTTTGTATTAAAACTTTTAATTTATTATTACATGATTACAGCTTTACAAAAATGGAAATCTACAAAATACCAATCTCCCTGTAAAAATCAAACAAGCTGACAGGCTGCTGATTTTATCTCCTACAGCATTAAGTTTATTTTGCTTAGATTGAGTTTGCAAATGAACTCAACAGACACTGATGTATTTTGTCTCAATAGCAACGTATATGTAACAATTCTAGTGGCTATCACTGCTTTATGGCTTTCCTTCACAAGGGTATGAATTCTCAAAATGCAGAGCAGCAGTTAATAATATTTGCAAACTTAGTGTGGAAAAAAAAATGCTTCCATGCACCGCTATACACACAGAGACATCTCGCTATACCCATCAGCTCTGACTGCGTTTAGAAGTTAGGAACGATGAATTAAAATCTGGTTTTTAGGGTTTTACCACTCTTCAATTTACTTTAGTAGACAAAACCCTTCATTCCTGACCTGGTCTCTGTCATAAAGGTTGGGTCTTTTCACTCAGAGTGAAGGTAAATCCTGCCGTTGCAGTCCATCAAATAAGTTTCTGTCTCCTCTAACCTATAATTGAGGTTGTAACAGACGGCTTTGCATTTTGCAAGAGCAAAGGTTGTGCAACAGCAGCAGCAGCTTTATTTAAAGGGGAAGATTTATCAGAGCACAGAGTAAGGTAGGAGTTTGTGGAAGATGAAAAATAGTCTCTCACTTTGAAGGAAGACTCAGTAGCACTGCATTTAAAAGCTCGTCTGCCTCCGTCTTCCCCATTCTTGTTCCTGCTTTTAGTGGAAATAATAAGATATCCACACATCCTTGTGTGATTAAGGACTTCCAACTTCTACTGCAATATCGTCAACATCTCTGCTGCCAATGCTACAGACTTGTTTTGTCCTGAGGCCAGGTGGAAGGACTGTACAACCACTCAAGGTGAGGGCTACTCTGATTCAGTCTCAAAACTTAGCCAGGAGAAGCAAAGTTTTGTGGGTGATGCTCCTGGCTCGTCCTGCAGAGTCTTTGTTCAGGATCACAAAAGCAGGAGCTGAATACTTGGAGGCAAGGGCTCAGCAAGAGATCCTCCAGCGAACACCACTCAGTCTGGTACAAAACCCAGTCTTTGGGTCACAGAATTCCTTCAAATCAATGACAACCTGTGCTTTCCAGATGGATCTCAGCTGTCAGTAAGCCCTAGCCAAACTACATTGGGATCACACCCAACAATCGGCCTGGGGACAGCCTCCTGAACCCATCACTTGCCAAGGTTTTGTTTGTTTGGTAACAGGGATGGAGAAAGAGTCCCTTATGGCCCTAAGAGAGGTTATTTCAGTGCTGCACCTGGGCACGTCTCCGAGTAGCTCTTCCATTTAGCTCACCCAGAGCGTTTCTCCCTATTTTACATAGCTCCTTCGGTTTAAGCCTGTTAAGTGAGTCCAGCCCCTCAGGCAGAAGGGTGGTAACTTCCAACTTTCTGGCTTGCCATGGTCTGTTTATCAGATCTAATGAAGACATTTATGGGTTGATGGTCTGAAAGACGCTCAATTTTCTGACTGGATGAGGAAGTCAAACTGTTATATAAGAAGCCAATAAGTACCATTCATTCCTAAAGCAATAAAACACTGCCGTGTTCCCAAGTTAATTGGCAAAACCGAGCTAGTTTGCTGCGAGTGTATTTAATCAAATTTAAACTTTAGTTAGGGGCTTCTGTAGCACCCTGCACTATACTATCTGACGATCTAGAACAGTGATGATTGCTATTATGATGCACTGTTTTCTGTAGCTGTATCCAGGATCAAAACATATTGCTAACACAGCAAAACGTTCTTGGAGACATTTACACCTTTTACTATTTGCATATGTGTTGGGGGTTAACACAAAGGTTTCCCAACAAGTTAAAGTTCAGAAGGTTGTTCCTTTCTTTTACCAAGAACACTTTGGTATTCTTAAAAATTCTGAAAATTGTAAAAGATTTCCCTATTAAAAAAAAACAAATCCATCCTCTAATAAGGTTTTCTCAGCACAGGCTGTCCTAGATGTTTACAAGAGGCACCACTTTGCCATCAAACCATATATTAAGTTCAGGAGTGTTTTGTGCTAAAGTGCTAAGGCTTGATGGGGCACGTTTTATGGGTTCATTACAGTGTGCCTCTGGAGTATTGCAAGGCATGAGACCAAAGGCTATGTCCCATTGGCTGCCTGAGTTATTTATTAATGGCCCCATTAAACACTCCCTCAAGCTTTCGATTGCAGTTATCCAGTTTTCTTTTAAATTATTTTTTTTCCCTTTTGCCTTATGCATCCACAGCTGGAGATCGTCCTTACGGAGTCACAGCAAGGCGCCCAGGTCTGGCGTCTGAAAAGTCCCAAGCTCAGGACCTTGGTGTGGAGGCGTCAACTGCACCATGGGGCTGGAGGCCTCCTGCCATCCGCTCTGCTGCCTTCAACCCTGGTGTGCACTATCCACAAGAGGGGGACAGAGCCTCACCCTGCCCTGCATAAACACAGCATGTGGGGCAGGCGAGGGGTAGCTAGGCCATGCTTCTCTTTCCAGAGCTTCAAATTCTCTCCCTTCAAAGGTCAAGGAGCCTCCTTTCCTCTTGCTTAACCTCAGCATTCACGCTCCCACGCACAGTAGGAATAAAGCATTATTATCAGTTGCTTTAAGTGAATGTATAGGAAATCTGGTTCAGGAGTAATTCACCTTGCTTGCTGCCATGGACTGGCGACACTGTGAGATGCACGGACAAGAACCCATACAAAATCCATCATGTTGACCTTTGAGGGCCACCTTCCCCTCCAGAATATTCCTGTTCTCTCTGCCACTAGATTAATTGCATCCAACAGACAAGAATTAATAACAGTACTGAGCTTTGTGCTACCTCAGGAGATAAACACCACCACTCGAAAGCGACAGAATAAAGGGAAAACTCATAGACCGTTGAACCACTCCTCCATCATTTGCCGTGTTGCTGCTGTGTTAGGAAATGTCAAGCTGCATCTTTAAGAGTGGACCTGTCTCTGCAGCAAAAGCACAGAAAGCTGGCAGTTGAGAAAGCAGAACGGATGACAGTTTTTGGCAGCAGTTTCAGCTGTCTTGTTGGGTTTTTCAGATTAATCAGCCCCTTTGGAACACTGAACAGATCATCAGGACAATCCCTCAATCCAAGATCTTTTGCAGTGGAAAAAAAAAGTCATAAACTGGGACAGCAGCATAACAGAGGCAGCTTTCTGAAAGGGAATCGTTCTTGGCTCTGAGAAAGGTCCTTATCAAGACAGTGTCTAAAGCCAATGGCATGTCTGCACCGTCATCCCCTGCAAGTGCTCACACATGGTGCATTTTTTTTCAACGTGATTTTTCAGGAAGTCATGAACCGAAAAAAACCCTTCTCTCCATGTCTTCCAATCCCACCATCTCAAGCTTTATTAAATACATCTTGTTTCTGTCAGATGCCAAAAATATTGAACATTTTCTGTCAAGGAAAAATCTTCTTTTGCCAATATCTAATACTACGTGTACATGCTCAACACATTTTGTTTGAAACATTGAGTTTTTACTTTGTATACGAGACAAATAATCCAAAACCTTGTATTCTCTTAAAAATCCATCCGCAACAGTAAATTTCCAGAATCTTGGTTTCCCCTCATGAATTCTAAATTTAAGATACTTAAATGTCTAAACTCCCTAAAAAAATGAAATAAAATCAATTGGTGTTCAGAGTTACTTCCTCTGTTTCACGTTTTTACTTCTTCAGCATTACTGTTGCTGTTTAAAAACATCTCAGCTCTCCTCTCCCCTCAAAAGGCATCTGCATTTCAAACAAGGAGTATATATCAGTGCAAGTAGTCCTGTGCACCTGGACAAGTATCTATCAAAGTCAGTGCTGTTAAAGGCTGCCTGTTCCAATCTGAATGCAGAACAAGTTCTACATTTTATGGATTAGAAAAAGTATTTTTAGTTAATAATCACATATGTTATTTATTAGATCATGCAACCAAATATTTTCCTATTGCCCTTGCTGGCAGGAAGAGACTTCTGTAGTGTTAAAGCAGCAGAGTTTATTGTGTCAGATTAACCATTCCATAATCTGGTATAGCTCTTTATAGCCCTTTATAGCATTGGCCCACAGTATTTGACATTTAGGCCAAAAAAATATAGTAAGCAACTTTGCCAAGGAGTTTCACCCTTCCTCCATTACACAACAAACTAACAATTAAATGTTATGCAAGTTTCTGTTCACCATGAAGCGTGCACTGCTTTCAGTTTGCCTAAGATAGCAAGCATGCAGGAGCCGAAACTGAAATGTTAATATATTGTGCTTTTGACCTAAAGGCTGATCTCCCTGTACTGATCGCCAAGGACTTCGTATCATCTGTGAAGCTATTGGACAGCTGAAGTTAAGGCTTCCCTTTACCCCCGCGTCTCACGTCCACACCACACCAACCAAGCGCTGAGACAACCAATGCCAGCCGCTCACGGCATTGTGGGACAAGGGCACTTGAGGCCAAACGCCCAGCCGGTCTCAAACCACACTGCCATGCTGCCCATAGAGCTGATTGCCCCTCGGGAATGGATCCCCAGACACAACCTTCACTAGAACAAGGGGTTTGTTTCCAGTAGGAATGGGCACAACTGACCTAAGGGCCAAACCAGTGAACCAGAGCTACCAAACTGCCTTATGTTCTATCAGACTGCCACGGTGTGGCTACAACTTCACTATTCCCACCTGCTCCATCCTGGCCCAGCACAGCAGCTCACCAGCAGCAGGCTAAGCCACGTAAGTGCTGTTCCTGTGCTACTACCCTTCTGCCATCGCTGCCTAATGAGCGTGAGCCTGGCCGGCACGTAGCTCCCCTACCAACCCGTTGTGGTGGCTTAGCTCCTGCCTTTGTCCCATCATTTTATTTGCTATGTCCAGTCACCCACCTGCAGTCGGCGATGAGCCGCGGCCATCGCAAGGGAGCTAGGTGGCTGAAATAGGATGTGCCAGTGTTGCAAAACATATTACCGGGGAGATGTTCTTATCACAAGCAGTTTTTACAGCAATAGCCCTGAGAAATCCCATCAGAGAAGAGATGACTCAGTCTCGTACAGACACTTTACACATCCAGACATTCTTGCATATGAGAATCTACTGCATATAAAAAATGACCTCTGACTTTTTGTGCCTCTCCTCTACCCTGTCATAAATAAGAATATAATTTCAAGAGATGCTGTCAACTTATATTTAGCCCAGTTTTCTATTTTGTTTAAAAATAAAAGTCTTCTGTAAAGCATAAGACGAATAGAATTAAGAAAACAATTCTTTAAAACAAAACAAAAAATTGCGCTGTTGCCTTTCAAACCCTTACCCTGTAGCACTGAAAACTTGGAATTATCCACAAACGAATACGAGACTGACGTGATATTTATTATCCAGGCTTAAAATAGCACAGAACAAACAGAATACAAATCATGGCAAGTAAAAATTAATTTTAAAAATTCAATTTAATAATCTAACAGTTTAAGGGCAATATGTGGTTTATATTGGCAGTGGCCTTTTAATCTTGCAAATCATATAATTAAGAAAACTTAATTAGTAAAAGCAGTATTTGAATATTAGAGCTGTGAAAATATCTCAGAAAAAAATGCAAGTATTGGCTTGAACGCTTTTTTAAGCCTCAGTTCTGCGTCTGCATGCACTTCTGTTAATATAAATAAAAGGGAGGAATAAATAAATGGCAGAAATATTCAGGAAATTGTGAAGTTAAAATATTCACAAAACCCAAAATTGTAACTGCTTGCACAAGGACCCGAGGCACAGCCCGGCAATGAGAAGCAGCAGTGCAGTGTGTCCTGCTTCTCCATGAAATCTCCCCGTCACAGCCAGGCCAAGAATGGGAAGAAACAACTCCTTGAGTGAGCACAGGTCTCCTCTCTTCCCATCACCCATGTCAAAAAGCACACAAAATACCCAGCCTGGAGAGAAAGTAAATAAAATAAAGATAGCTGTCTGATTAAGAGAAGCTGCACGTGCGTCTGTTTGGCGAGAGACCCAGCTTGTTTCATACACCCAAAGGAGAACAATAACAACAACAACAAAGAGGCTTCTGCACAACATCTTAGAAACCCAAGTTGAGTTAAAAAGCACCAAAAAAGTTGCACGAGCTGCAAATCCTCAGAGCCAGGACATTCAGCCTCAGCCCAACCAGCTTTCAAAGGTACAAAAAATATTACACTCACATTTCTTTTCTCAGCCAGGTAGTCAAGGAGAATCTGTACAACATGGAAACTCCAAAGACTTTGTGCACTGAAATAATGGCATCCACAGGTAATATTCACAGTAGCCTTGCAGCTTTAGACAGAAGGGGGAAAAACCAAAACCAAAGCAACAAAAATCATAATGCTGTTAAGTGACAAAACATTCTTATCTACAAAATCCCAGGGAAACATTTCTCTCCTTCAGAAACCAGAAGTCTGGTTCACCTACTACTGGGGCACTCCAACACTACAGAAAAGTTATGGTTTGCAGCAAACCATCTTAAACAGAGGGCTTGGCTACATTTGAAATTTCTTTTGCAATATTTGTTCAAGAGAGCTTTTATTGTTGCTGTTCTGCTTTGGGACATGTACTGTATTTTTCTAAAGCGATGATTTATCATTGCCTTTGAAAAGTAAAGAAATTGTTATTATTCTTAAATTGATCCGATTGCTTTGTTTCTGGGGGAGAATTCAGTGATTTTTGTTTGCTTATGGACAATTTCCAGCATGGAAATGAAATCAGGAACACAAACCAGATTGAAGTTCTCCCCAACAAGCCCCAGGACCTTTTGAGTGCTTCAAGTCTCTCTTCTGCCCTTCAAGCTGGGTCCTTGTAATTTGCACAGAACAAGGACCTCCAAAACCCACACATAATCCAGGGCCTCACCCTGCATTTATCCTCCCGCATCCAAGTACTTTTTAGCTTGCACGTTTGAAAGGCCGACAGCAGTAACTACAGTAAACTGTGTTTTTTGAAAAAAAAAAAATTAAAAAAATTAAAAAGACACAGAATAGTGTTCTTGGATCACCAGTTTTTGTTCCAGGAAAACAGAGGTCATTCCAATTAAATATATCAGACTTCTGCTGTCAGTCATACCAACCGGTTATTAATTGTAGCAGAAATTAACAGTGACTGTCAGGTACCATTAGCTGTATTTACTGTACGAGTCACACAGCCTTTTGAGGTCTCTAACGGTCGTGGGATGATCAGTACTGGTCATTACACCAACTCAGAGAAGCCCTTGGTTTTGTTTCTCACTCAGCCCCCATGTCCCTTTGCAGCATGGGCTTCCCTTTACATCTTAAACGCCTCCTGCCTACAGAGCCAACGGGCAGCAGCCATTCTGTACATCCAACACGCCTTTTCAACAAGCTCCTTTTTTGACTCCTTATCTGAACAGCGCGATGTAGCTTGGCAATGGACACGCGGCCTGAAATAATGACATATTAATGGGTTTAATCTCCTGCAATTGGGAATGGTTTCCAAAGAAAACAGAGGTGTACAAATAGCACCTCTCCATCTTGAAGGCGCGTTACCCAAACAGATGTCACCAAGTTAATCCATGGGAGCCCCTCCGTTCCGCAGTCGGAAAGCAGGGCAAAGTCGTCTGCTTCTCAACCAGACCCTGCTCTGTTTATGCGGACATCTGTGCCGAGAGTGCATCCTGTTCCTCTAACCTTATTGTCTTCTTACAAGTGCACCACATTTTACAAAGCAAATAGAACAAGAGATGTAAGTTTTGAGTCTTCCCAGATATGCAAAATGCCCCAGTACTCGCCGAAGTCTGAATGCTGGGTACATGCACGGATCTAGCACAAATTAATCATGGATTTATTCTCTCAGCTGAAAAACTATCTCCACATCAGGGAATGCCAAAAGAGAAGGGAAGATCTGGTCCTGATTTGCACCTGTCCACAGACTCAAGGAACGAGGCTGACCAACCAAAAAAATTAACATTTGTTTCTGACAGGGATCTATGCAAAGGAACAGCATTTTAACTTCGGGCTCTTTTCATCAGAATGATAGCAGCTGTCATCTACTGTGCGAGTGCAGTAATTACTGAATCTTCTATGTGGAAAATGAATACCTGATGTTTCGTTTACACAATAATATCTCGATCTGCAGCCCCAGAGACAGGCAGCGATGTTCCCACGGAATGACTAACACATACCCCACCTCTAAATTCCTGCAATTTTACAGCCAGCTCCCCCCAAAACCGCCATAGTTTTCATGTTCCTTCCAAGAAATCACGAAGGAGGCTGTAATAATATTTATGACTCTAAATCATCAAAATCCACCCTGATGTATCCTACTCCTTCACAGGCTACTTGAAATAAATCAAGTTTTACCAAGTAACATGAATATCCTGTCTCAGCAATAATTTTAACCTATTATTTCTAGTCTTATCTGCCACACACATGGAGAAGAGGTTTTTGTTCCATTTGCCATCACTGCATCACGTGCAAACAGCAAGCCACAAGCTCAGGATTCCAACACCTTTTTGTTTTGTTTTAAACAAAAACGTTTGTGTGTATTTATCAATAAAATCGTAACTGACCTGAAAACAGAGCTTGGTTATAGATTTAATTTCTCCAAAGCTGAGAAACTTTTTTTTTTTTTTAAATAATCAGTTATGATCTGGTTTCTTAATAGAAATGAAATTGGATTTTGAAAGCTAAGCAGCCTGACGAAAGAACACAATGCTTTTGCTTACTGTCTAGCTAGCATCATTATGGGAATGAAACTAATTAAAAAAAAAAATCTATTTCCATCAAAACACATGTAATTGCGCAGTAGAGATCAGTTTAAAAGTATATGTTTCCTAATCATTAAAACAAGTGAAGTAAAATTATATGTTTTGCAAAACTGCTTGTACCAGCCTGGGCTGTATTATGGGGCAGGGGCCAAAAGCTAAGTGCTTCCAACCCCCAAAAAGTACCAGTAATTCCTCTATAACCTCACACCTTGGAAAGCAACACCGTTTCAGTGTGTTGTGTTGGGGTTTTATCAATTGAAGAGGATGTGGAAAATGACTTTGGATTAGATAAATCTCTTGGAAAGCTATTTCAATCAATCATTTCCCCCTTTCTAACCATGCCCTGAAGATGTTTTGCCTACAACTGGTTTGCATTGAAATGAGTAAGCGTGTATCCCTGTTGGCATTCACTGGCCATGCAGCAGCATGCTGCAGTTTGACAGAAGGTGCCTACCACTCCAAACTGCCCTCGTACAGACGCTTTCCTGCCCAAAACCATCACGGAGCACCTTCTAATTTTAGAGTTTGATTAATTGTCAGCACAAAAGCAGGGAGGTGGGAGCCTAAATGATCTTGTTTTGGCAAAATTGAATTATTTTCATGTTAGGCAACAGATAAATATGAAGTGCCTAATTAATTAAATATTTTAAGGCATGTGTTTAAATCCTATCGATTCCAATGCCTTTTCAGCGAGGTCTTGGCTGTCTAAACACACACCTTGGGTTTTCAGAGAAGCAAAGGAATTGGGGCACTTATATATTTCAGGAATCAAATGGTGCCTGGATGTACAGAAACAAGAAGTTCTATGAAGAGGAGCAAAAAGCCAACTTGAAGGAGATGTTTGAAACAGAAATGGCCAGAAACAGGTTTTCTATTCGCCAAATAAAGTCAATTTTGAGTGAGGGTGAGTGAGAGACAAATGATACGGTACTTTTCTATATCATCATAATTCAAGATTTAATTTGTCTTCTCTCCTTCAGGACTGTATGTTCTGGCAAATGTTTTTGTTTCATCAGTAGGTGGTTTTCTGTAGAAGCTGGCTGGGATCTGACTAAGAATTTCTTGACTACACTTCATTTAAAATAAGATGCTTTTTTAGAAAAAAAGCTTTCGACCCAGGACGGGGAAGCTAAGATGACAAGCTTGCTTGGAATAAGGAATAATCTTTGTGTAACTGAAGTTACAGCCTTTTAAAATTGCTTATTCTAACCCACGGTATAAGAATGCTTACAGCAGTTATTCAAAAATATATATATATAATCATAAAATCAGAACAGGGCTAGAAGGGATCTCAAGCAATCTCCAGCTATTCCTTTTTTCATTTCAGACTGATGTTTGTCTAATTTCTTCCTCAGCTGAAACTCACAAAATATTACAAATATCCTCTTACTGCTAAAAATGTTTTTCTGATGTCTAGCTTTATAATCAAAACAATATTTTTTTGAGGATGAATGAATACAGAGAACAAATTATCTTCCTTCTTTCTGAAGGCTTGTAATGCCTTCCTGACCTTGTCTGCAAGCAAAGAGACCGCAAGTTCAGTCTCTTTTAGTAAACTCTTTTTCCCAAGTTTCTTATCTCTTTTGCTTCCTCTCTAGACACTGTGCATCTGGTCCATATTTTTCCCAAAGTGCAGTGCCTGAATCTGGATAGTCTTTCTATTGATGCTCTACCAGTATCAAGCAGAGTGGAAGAATACCTCTGATCTCTGTAAATTGACTAAACCATGCAGCAATGTTTAACTTTTTCTTTTGGTAACAGCAACAGCATAACATCATGTTCAGCATCCCTTTTCCAAAATGTAGACACAGGTTTTCCTGCTGGGATCTCCTAATATGATTGGTATTTCAGAGAGCCTTGTCACCCAAAACCAAGCTGAAAATCTGAATGGATGGCAAACATCTTCACTAATAGATTTAAAGCACTGCATTCGCACTTAGAAGATGCTTTCCAAGTGTTCTGTGGAGATGCAGTTAAGGGGGTTTGTTTGTACAACACATAACTATTAACATTTTATTTCTTATTATGTGATAGTAGCTCACTTTAACTTGAGTGAAACTTATGATCAGAGTGCATCTAAGTCATCAGTCAGTGCTTGTTAATTTAAGTTTGCATCTGGCTTTTAAAACTTAAGAAAACTCAAACACTAATACAAGTGGGATATGATTTTCTAGATTAATTTTCAATAATAATGTAAGCAAATAAACTAATTTTAGGTCAAAATCTATATGCAAATTTACCTCTGAAAGCACACCTTAAATACAAGTCATCCTTTAATTTGGAGACTCAACGAACAGTTTCATCAGCAAATGGTTTTGTTAGGAGCACCACTGAGTAATTGTAGGGCCTTCATGATACTGTGCTGCGAGACTTGTATCTTGTCACACAATTTACTATCACGCTTAGGCAGTCTTTGAGAGGGACATCTTAGAAGCAGAACCTTTACTCTCTCTGCAGCTATGGCAAACATCATCAATTCTTTCTTGTTCACTCAAAATCTAAGATTAGGAAGATGGATGGTAAAGGGTGCAGGGTAGGCAGAACAAATAAGCATGTTTGCCAGATGCGTGAGGAGTTATATAATCCACTTACAGACTACTTTGAAACCGAAGACAAAGGATGTCCTGTGTACCCCTGTACTGTCCATGCAATCCATCTCCAAAGCCTAGAGTTAAGTTTAAACGAGAAAAAATTGACTTAAGGGATCATATAAACAAACATTAACAGCAAGTAGGATTTTAAACAGAGTTACTCCTTCCAAAAGAGGAATTTGCATCAATGCAGATTCCTGAAGTTTAGAAAATGACACAGCCCTCCTTTGACACCTGTCCTCCCACACTACCGGTCACAGTACAGCACATAAGGGACATTTCCATATCCTGTTGCCAAATCCACCACTGCCAACATATCTACAAGCCAGACGTTTTCAAAATACAACAGAGTGTGTTACAGGCTGGTTCATTTGCTTAGGAAACGTCAATTTTCCCATTTGACATACAGGTGAGGAATGATCCCACTTGCAAAGGGAAGGCAATTGCTCAACTGAGCACGCACTGCGGCATTTTTTGCATAATTAACAGAATACATTTAGTCTTAACCTTCTTCTGATGAATTCAGTCACACCTGTTTATGTGAAATCAATTAAGAGACCTTAATCTTCTTAGACAGTTTCCAGCACTCCATCCACAGGTTCAGGCCTGTTTCTTGTATTGCGAAGTTTAAATTATATTAAAAAAGAAACAATTATCCTATAAACATGAAGGCCCAAATTATGCCTTAATAATTAAAACCAGTTACACTGTTAGTCTGCAGCCTTTTGGTGGTAAAACACATATCACACGGTGCTGTCCACTTTGGCTCCAGCGAGTGGAGGAATGAGCAGAATAACCCCAAAGCAAGGTCAGCATGAACATGTCTATATGCCTGCCCTGTGCAGGTGTGTGCCAGAACACACATTCCTGTGCCTGCATCTGCTGAGGACTTGCGGAGTGATGTCAGGGTAAAGTCTGGTAATGGAGCCATGCAAGGCAAGGGAGTCCAGACTGCCTCCCCACCCACAGTATCCAAAAATCCCCTTTCTTGCAGAAGAATTTTTGGGGAAGGACTTAATTTCACCTTACTTGAGGCCCGTCTCCAAAACAGACACTGACAGCAGGTCAGATGAATCATACTTCAGAACTGCCTGCATTTCTCACTATGAATGAAGCCTCCACAAGAAGCTCAGGTTTAACATCTAGAGTCTGGTGAGATAAATCCCTCCGTCAGTGAGGACATGCAAGCAGCACCAACACCCAGTGAAAGAACAAGGTGTATGAATCCCTGCTCACCTGTGAAGTTAGAAGCTACCTGATTAGTGGAACCTAAAAAAAGAATAATGTTACCAGTCTCCATTGGGCATAGTTTGTGGTTTGCAGCATGAAGAATCCTGGCAGTGTTTTATGCCAAAGGAGAATTTAAATCTCACATCTGTGTTTGTTTGTTTCTTGCATCTACTCTGCTGGTGAGTGAGTCATCCTAAGCAACCTTAAATTACTTTGTATCATACAGCAGACACTTAAAAAAAAATTAATTAGTGTCCAGAAATAGTTCAAACTGAAGTAGAAGTATGGTCTTAGGACATTCGCAAAACCATCTAGTGGGACATCTACGAAATGTGCTTGAAGATTTTGGGGTCAACCCTCTGTTTAACCTACAGAGTTGCACAAGACTGCATCGAGGTGAAACAAAAGCAATGAAAATTGATGGCTTTAACTGAGGAAACTGGGCCATTTAGTATGTGTCATGTGTGAAACTGTCCTGCTCCACTAGGCCTCCTTGGAAGTTGAGATCCAGCTCAATGGAAATAAGGAGAGAAATATGGAGCCATATTCTTGAAAGAAAGAGGGAAGGAGGGGGGGGGAAGAGAGAGAGAGAAAGAAAGAACACCCCTTTTTTCTCCTCAAGCTCTAGAAAGGGAAAATATCAAGTAGTAGCAAAAATCTAGTTGAGATCAACTTTTGTGTTATAAACTTTGGTTTCATTCTAATTGTTAGGGAGACACATAATAACTGGCTTTAACATAATTTTCTTTGGACTATCTCCCCAAAGCCACAATTAATGTAAATACCAGTGTCTTGTTAGTAATTTCCTTTCATCAGTAAATACTGAAATGCAATGGTCTGACCACAAATCACAAAGCAAATAGGCTTGCAGTGGTGTTCAAGCTACATTGTTATTGCGTACAGGATAGTTGATAAGGGAAACGTTTTATGAACAGGAAAAATCTTTGACTGCTTGGAAGAGTTCCATTACATGAGAAAATAGTAAGTCACACACTTCCAAGCAATGGAGATAACAGCTTCTAGAGGCACTTACATGTAAACCTGATTGAAGGAGCTAATGCAGAGTCAGGTCTCAGGAAGTCAAGAGAAACCTGGTACAGATGTGGGATCAGAGATCAGACTCCCTTCTCTTCTCTGATCTCAACCCTGAAGGGATTTACTCTTCCTTTTGCATTTTCTGCAGTCGCTTTTGAGAGGCCTCTAGTGATGGACAACGCATGCTCACAGCAGGAGAGCGCTACAGCCTCTCTGTCTCTTCTGTGTACTAGCAGACCGATGGTAGAGGAAGGTCCTCCACACACAAGTCACAGTCTTTCTGGTGTTGCTATCACTGTGCATCTCGTGTTTGAGCATTCACTTGCTGGTACTACACAAAAATACAGCTATTTTAATGCATTATTTTCACTTTACAACTGGATGCGTGTTTAACAGCCAGAAATACACATTTCCAGTCAAACAAACAAAAAACTGAACAACCAAATAACTGAAGTAGATTTCGGCCTCCCATCAGCCAAGATCCCTCTCTGCCAAATCACCTCTGCCAAACATTCAGTAACAGACAGAGAGATGCCACTAAAATATGCAACAGTAGAAGATGCTTTCCAAGGAAAAAATGAAAATCTTTGCCTGAAATACAACTGCCACACACAGAGCTAAACAAACTCTGACTTCCATGACCAGATTGTAATTCACTGCAATACACACCAGGGACACATTTCCAACGGTCTTGCCTTCACACAACTGTAGCCAGTGTCACCCTGACCATGTAGAAATCCTTGGGTTTAACTCAGCGTTTTATAAGGGGACAGTTCCATCCCTGTTCTCCTATGCTGCTTTGTCAATTAGTCTCTCAAGAGTGGCTACAGAACCATCACTTACCAGCCGGGCAGAGCTGCCACTGTCCTGACAGAGCCTCAGGAGTCTGTTCCCAAGCAGGAAAAGCTGTTACTAATAGCAGTGAGGAAGAAGATGGAGGGATAATGAGATAATCACTTAAGTTGATTAAAAGGCGAAGGAACATCCTTCCATGTCTGAGTAACTTGCTGTTCAAAGTGTACCCCTCTCCAGGGTTAGCATGCAAAATAGGCATGATACCTTGGTTTTGATGATAAGAAGGGTACATGCCAAGAGGAGAAATAATTACTTGTGGACATGCAAGACATTTGGACATGAGGAAATGAGGTGCACAGCTGTGTCATAGGGTACAGTTTTCTGCCCAGGTATTTTCTGGATTCTCTAGCCTTGATCTCTGCATGAGTTAACTCTCTCTGCTAGTGGAAGGGCAATTTGCTCACCAAACCCCAAAGCGCAGAGCTAGGTTATTCTGTCAAATAAGCTAATCACAACCAGCTCAGGTATCTCTGTGCTGCATTGCAGTCTGCAGCGTAGACATTCATCACATCTTCTCAGGTCAGAGATCAAGAGCCTAATAATCCCTTTTCCATGTTTCCCTGTAGGAACTTCACAGTACTAGGGCTTTACTCATCTCTACAACCGATGGTTTTGCAAGGTCCAAACTGCTTTGCAAGGATTGCAAAACATGTTTAAACTCGTACATTTTCCCAGTCATGAAGGGTTGCCCAGGCCCTCCCCCAGTCCCAGAGCACATTGGCACAAGGGCTGGAAAAGAAGCCCAAAAAAAAATCCCCCAAATCCCACACCATCTTGAAAACCAATAGTATCTCAAAAACTGATCAGATATGTGCGAATGCAGACATACAGAATATGAATTTATCATCCTTGTGTATTCTTACATTCCCTTTCCCTGGTCTTTTATCCTCTAGGCTATTTCTATATTCTAACTCTGCCTCTAATTTCTACTCAGTTTGGAGTTTCATTATGCTCCTGGTGTAAAAGCCACACATCCCTTTCCATCTTGTCCTTGCCATGTAGCTAGACATGCCTATAGATGATTCGCAAAGGCTTGTGACCTCATTGCAGTACATTTCTCAACATTAAGCTCCTCCAGTTCCCTGTTGATCCAAATCACTCTGAATTTTATTACCCTCCTTTGTATTGCCTGACTCCCTGACCCTGTAGTTTATGGTTAGTCCAATCCTCACGTTTCCATCAGAGGACACTTCTCAGCTAACTTTAGATCCAACCCTTTTAGAGCTGATGATCCAAGAGAAACCCCTAAGAAATCCTGAAGGGTGGAACAGGGGATGCTAACAGCACAAGAGCAATAAGCTTGTGCCCTAGCAAGCATGATCAAAATGATGGACCTTGCCAAAAGTGCCAGTTGCCTAATTTTTTTTCTTACCAAAGCTATAGGGTTTCCTTCACACCCTTTAATTACTCAAACCTTACTTAAAGAACATGGTTCAAACAAACAAACATAAAAAAAAAGTTACAACAACGTAGCATGATCTTGACATACAAGATGTCAGAACCATTATAAACCCCTTTATTCCAGAATGATGTCTTTTGTGCTTAGAGGCATGCTTGCTATTCATAGATCTACTGCTCAGCTGTTCCAGTTTTTAGTTCTGCATAAATGCCCACTCATTATGTCCAGAGGGTTTTGCCTGTAGCTTTGTGTTTGTAGCCTTGAGGCAAATGTCTTGATGGCTTAGGGAACTCGTAGCGAATGACCAAATAACATCGGATTTTCCACAGCAACGAAGCCATTATGGGACAGCATTTCTATGTAACAGCACCCTTCAGTGTGCAATCATTATAACTAAGGATTTAACCAGGCTCTGGGGACATAACAAAATCACTTTGAAGCCAAAAATCCACTGTGAAATCTTAAGCATTAGATTTCTGCAATGCTTCTCAGAACTGCTTGAATCAGGCAGCTTTGTCAGTTACAGTAAAACCAAGAGAAGGGGAAGTTTTATGCACATCTTAAGAATGAATCCAAGCATTCAGACCTGTGCATGTAGAGCTGAGGGTGCGGTGTGCGTTCGTTGCACACACAGGTTTTTGCAGTTGCAAACAGAGCCATCATAAGCACACACACAAGTCCTAGTTAGTGTTAATATTTTTAAGCACAGAATTTTAGCTATTGCTAAAATTTCCAAGAATGTTGCTCACAATTTTGAGAAAAATCTGTAGTTAGGCTGTAGGAGACTACAATGAGCCTTTGTAATCCTCATAGCCCAGGGAATCCAGAGTCTGAAATCTGGGCCATTTCAGCTGCAACACTCGTCGCTGACTGACTAAGGAATTGATCTAGCGCGTTCCTGCTGAATTAGAGGTCTGTGCAGACCAGGTTTACGACAGAGAAAGAAAGCAAGCTTGTGATAAAAAGAATCAAGGGTATAGAATGAACGCTGAGTGAAAAGTGCTGTACGAGCGTGGTGGGTTAATCCACCCAGCCCCGCCTTCTCAACCCCCTCCTCTACACAAGAGAAAATAAAATTAAAAAGCTTATAGGTCAAGATAAAAAACAAGGGAGATCCCTTACCAATTACAAGCAAAATGGACTTGATTTGGGGAAAATTAATGTATTGCAAATTCAAATAGATTTAGAGGGTGAGAAACAAAGACAGAATTAAAACATCATTTCTCTCCCCATTTGCTCCCAAGTTCAACCTCATTCCCAGCTCCTCTATCTCCCACCCAGTGCCCTGAGTGGCACAGAAAGCGTGGGAAACGGGTTCCTCCCTGCAGCTCCTTCCCCCTCACACTCATCCCCTGCCTCAGAACCTTGAGTACCTCCTTGGCGATGGTAGGGCTGTTCCTCATACATTTTCCCTCCCTTCTGGGGCAGCATTTTGCCCTTTCTTACACTTGTTTTCACAGGGATGCCCCCAGCATTGCTGCAGGGCCCAGCTGGGGCTGCTGAGGGGGTCATTTTGGAACCAGTTGGAACCAGCACAAGGCAGCCCCTCACCTCTCCTCCCAGAGACCCCTGCAGCGCACCACCAGCATCTGGGCAGAGACACCCCATACAGCAAGTGAAATACAAACTTTTAGGAATCTTGGGTCTTCTCCAGTGAAACAATCTTTCAATCTGAAAGGGAAATTATAGCTAAAACTTATCCAAACTTCTTTTCCACTGTGCAGGCCAGGCTGCCCCTGCCTGGCTGTGTTTACACGCAGGCTTGCAACAGGAGAGCGCCCCCGCACCCGTCCCGACTGCCCTCGTTGCTGAGAGCTGGAAGAGGAGTTCATGCGGAAATAGTGGCTGTTTTGATGGAGAGTGTGTGGAAATAATCATATGCAGTGCAATCTGTGCGAGGCAGCCCACACCCCTCGTTCGCAGACCCCATGCGGGGCCGTCGTTAATGAGTTCCTGGTTGTGGCACACGAGAATCTCCACTGGCGCTTCGAGGAGAGGCAGCAGGACACCTGCCCGCTGCACATATGGCCACTTTCTCCTAACAAAGGCAGGGAATGAAATTCAGCCCAGGACAGGACGTGGAGCAGCGTGGTTCAGGGACCACAGTGCCCCAGTTCTACCATTACTGGGAGAGTAAGAATAAGGCATGAGTTTCCAGTGGGTTCCTTCCACCCCTTAACAAAAAGCACCCCCCGAAAGTCAGCCCTTTACCCGGCACATCTCTCCGAGGATGAGAGGGTGTGCTTTGGTAAATCTGCAGAGATGTAAGGGCTGGATAAGGGCTGCATTGATAAGGCAGGAAGTTGAAGCATGGATCAGAAATGCATGACTGCATGGAAAAATTGGAGGTGTACCGAGACAAGTGACCCTCTTGTATAATAAGGTGATGCGGTCCAGCCCTGGAACGCGATGGAAAAGGGGCTCCCAGTCACATTCCTCCCCAGTTTGTAACCTCTGCACGCAAAAGCTATCATATTTTGACATGACTCAGAACAACTAACTACAGAGCATGGATTAATCTGACTGCGCATCTTGCCCCAGATACAGCATGATTTTTGCATCTCCAAGAAGGCTAGATTAATAGCAGCAGCCGGCAACATCACTGTCACAACAAGTTAGTGCTGCCAAGAGAAGTAACAGGAAGAATAACCTCTATCCTACAGAGGTTTACAAAATGGTTCAACCCAGAGACATAGCTAGGCAGTGTTTTAGCACAGCAGTGACTCACCATAAATGCTCACATGCTCCTTGTGCTGGAAAACAACGTGGAAGTCTCCCCTCAGCAAGTCCTGCAACAGCCCTGCTGCAGCCTGCACAGCCTGGAAGGGCAGTTGTGCGTTCTACCCTCAGCTTCTTCCCTCTCAAGGGATGCAATTTCCTAGCTGCCCTGGTGACTCTGGATTTTAACCCTACTGGAAGAGTTTGGCCTTCAGGGGGTTTTTTAGATACATATTTTTGAGAAGGGTGTACATTCTTTAACACCTTTCCCTTGTATTTTAGAGGTGAGCTAACACACACCAGAGGGAACACTCTCCTTTCATATTGATTAAAAACAAAACAAAAAAAACAAAAAAAAAGAGAGAAATAAGTTCAGTTCTTTCCATTATTTGCCCAGTTCAAGCTTCATAAGTTTCCAGGTTTCTTCCTCAGACACAAGTACTTTCTTTCCTTCCAAGTGCTCTTTTGGATAAACTGGGAAGCACAACTTTGTTGTTTACAAAGTATTTGGCACATAGTCCTGAAGTTGCCTGCATATGACAGTCTTTCAAGTCTCAGAAGTACAGGACACAAGTGTCAAGTCAAGAGATTTTCAGCAGCCAGACATCAAATCACCAGTTCCAGGAATCAGCTCTCACACCCAGCAGCAGCAGCACAGACTGGTTTGCTTGACTTGTTATTGTAATGTGGCTCATTAAACTCCCAAGAGAGGCTATTCCACAACATCCCAGCTCCAGTGCCTCATGTAATAACCATTTCCACCTTTCAGAGCGGAGGGTATGTTGACACCCCTAAACACACACTGATCCAAGCTATATTTAGGGTTCAGGGAACTGCATATAGGAGCGACAAGAAGATTCAGGTTTTCGTGTATCATCCTGATAACAGCAGTGCAATCACACTGCCCATCCTGGATGTGTGCATGGACACACTTCAAAAGGTAGGGATATAAATCCCAGAGAAAAAGGGAAGAATGGGAGGAAAGAAGCAGGAAAACATATGGAGATAGAGCGCTGCAAGTTAAACGAGCCATATTAGCACAGACATGGAGCTATTCCTCCTTGCAGTCCTCTCTTTTGCCATGCTTGTGTGTTTTCTTTTTTCCTGTGTTTTTAAGTTTGCTCCCTGATACAAGGCAGGAGATTTCCCCCTCCTCGACTAGTAATTTTATGAGGCTTATTTCATAAGATATGTGAAATGAGAGGGGGAGAAGAGACATAATAAAAAATTTCAAAACATTTTTTAAAAAATAGTTAAAAAATTTTCACTAGTCACAAGTCCAGTTCCTTGTACAACCACTCCACTTTGGCCATGCTGACAGTACAGATTTGCTCTCCATAGCATTTCTCACCCCAGGACCACAATACCGGCCCATTCACACCCCATCACTCTCCTAGTGCTTCAGTATCTCACTGCTATTTATTTCAGTTACAGTTAGGGGCACTAAATAAGTGCCTGATTTGACCACAGATAGTTCAGGTGTAGTAACAAGACACAAATTTACATCTCCTGCCACCGCCTTTCCCTCTGCACAAACACGTACAGGGAAATAGCCATAGAAACTATTGCCAAGTCCTGGAGAAAAGCTGAAGACCACAACTTTGGGAGCCCTGCAGGGAGCAGTTGAGCAAGGAATTAGCAGACCAAACCCTACTGAAAACAAAGCCTGTCAGGAAATACAATACTGCCTCTCATTCAAGTCTCTTCTTCATCACCTAGAAGTCCAGGGCTGTGTTGGAAGACATTTGGTTGGTTCAGTTAAATCAGCTATTAAGATTGTAGCCAGTTCCTTAAGCAAGAGCTGAAAATAACTTCCAGCCAGCTCTGCTGCCCAGCCTGGTCACCCCATTCCCAGAGACGGAGCTGAACACATCCTAACACAGCCCAGGAGCTCCATGAACCCGAATTTCACGTGTTTAGGGGAGTACTACATTTCCAAACACACATTTACATCCAGCCAGCAGGGACATTCTTTCTTCCCCAAATGGTGAAATTCTCTGGTTTGTTTTTTTTTTTTCAGATGCAACAGGTGTAGCTAATACAGTCCATGGTCATCATTATGCTCTGGAATATTTACGAGAATTCCAAAGCACCACGCCAGCATTTCCTAAAGCATTGCAGCAGAGTCAACAGCCAAGCTTTGCAATTTCCTGGATTTTTTTTTCCCTTCACCTCCCCATTTTTTTTTTCTACTAAAGAACTTGTGCAGGGTTGGCCCCTGTAGGGAGCAATAAGTCCGGCACCAGAGGCACACAGAGCTGAGCAACAATCATCAGCAGACTGATTCGCATGGTGGCCTTTGCATGAAATCCACTCCTTCCCAGTGAGCCAGCCCTGGCCAAGTCTACAAATAAGGTGCATTTCTGGACATCATAGGCCATTTACTGACCTCCGCATTAGCAACAGGCACCCACTGTAATTAAGCAAAGTAAGAACGCCTTGGATTTGTGACTCGGCAAGCTTGGGCAACCCTCTCCAGGCCACAGCCCTGCTGTGGAAGGAAGATTTTCTCCTACGTGCGGCACCCAACAGGCTCGGAGAAACAGCTCCTTCAAAAGGGATGAATTTACTCGTCATTGGTCCAACATTTGCTTTCTGTTTACGGTCCTACCTCTGGGTTGTTGTTTTGCCTAGGTGTACTATGACAGATTTCCAAATTAGACAGTCGCCCTTGAAATCGTTTCAAACCCTATTACTGGCACTGTCATTTCAGAAACCGCAGGTTTCTGATATCCCATTTTTGTAAAGCTCTTTCACCTATTTTCTTCCCTTTTATACAAAAGGAAAAAAAAAATGTTTCCTCAGTTTTAATCTTGTACAACACATTATGCAAATTTATGGGTTTTATGTAAGATGATGGCCTGCGGCCACATCACCCCTGGCCCCGGCTGTGATCTCGTTAGATCTCCCAGCCCCAACAGGCTGGGGCCTGCTCAGCGCTGGCTGCGAGACCTCCAGAGCGAGCCAGGTGCTGCCGAGCACCGGGCGGCGGTTCTGTAGGTGGCCCCACCGCTGTGAGTCAGCACCCATGGGGTGCCCGGGCACAACCCACGCATGGCAGTGCACACAAGGGCTGGGGTACAGCCCTGGTCCCCACGTGCAGAGGCTGCGGAGCATCCCTGCATCCATCGCTGCCTGCGCATCACAGCTCAGAGGGCAAAGAGCTTCCAGGGTGGAAACGTCGAGGTTTTCAAGAAAGTTGCAAGAGAGAACATTTGCCGTGCCCTGAACAGCCCAGGCGAGCAGTGCTTTTCAACGATATCCAAGCAGCTGATCACGCCTTCCCCTCGTGTCTGGAGTTACCCTAGAAAAAACGAATGGAAAGGAAATCTCATAATTGATTAGAAACACGTTTCTCTCACGTTTTTAGCCAGCACCCAACGACTCATGCTCATTTTTACCTTTTTAATGCAATTCGCTACGCCATACCTTGCCAGCAAATGTGAAAAAAAGGATTTATTTTAGCTACGTTTCACGTTGCCCTTTAACACCACAATCACACAAGTCCTGAAAAACACCAGACAGACGCGATTTTTACTTCAAATTTTTAACAAACATCACTGATCACTCTGAATCCTGCCCTAATCTAGGGGTGAATCCCTGGAAACACTGCAGGGAAGTTAACAGGAGTGCCTCGAAACAGCCTTACTAAGATCTTATCAACTTTTATCTTCCACCAGACAAAGCCACTAAGTACAAGCGTTTATTTGCCAGACAATACAAAGATTTCCTACTATTGGAGCTCGAAAACAGTACTTGAGGCTCTCAAGGGGAGACCCTACCTCTTGCATAGAAGCATGCATTTTTTTTTTTTTCCTCCTTTAACGTCTTCAAAACGACCTCATACAGATGCAGATGGCCCCTGTCTACAGCCACTGCACACACTGCCATCTCACACCCGCAGCAGGCGAAAAAGGAAGACCTTTGCCGAAGGGATGGTGCTGGCAAGTCCCAGAGAAGGAGCTCAACCCAACACGGCTCAGAAATAAGTGTTTCAGGCTCATATTTGCCGCACTGTTGAAGTCCATCAGCCCCAAACGCAGTTGATTCCCCTTTACCCAATCAATGACCTCACATCCCAATTCCTAAACTTGCTTTAGCTGCCACTTCCAGGAACTTGTGGCGAGTTCTAGAAAACAGTAACCTCTGCAGCAAGGCAAAACCAGTACTAAGTGATGCCTCTGGCCCCAGTACCTCTTTGCTTGAGTCACATTAACTGGTTAGAGTGTAGTTATAAAAGGTATAAATTTCTAATTTAATATGATTTTGACTGTAAAAGAGCTTTTTCCTCTCACGCGGGCAGGGCCAGAGCTCATCTGCACTGATGTTTTCAAAAATATTCCCACTGGGGTTTCTTGTTAAAGATTGTAAAGAACCAGAACCAGAGCCTCATCCAATGTGCTTCTGTTAAATACCCAGAAAATACCCAGATTTGGGCTTAAATCCCGAAGGCTGCTCAGCTTTGGGTCTCCAATATAAGAGAACCTGCTGAGAGATTTGGTGGTCATTGCTTTCTTAGGACACCCAAGGATATACGTCCAAATACTGGACAGTGGCTTCTGACAATTTAGGACCTGCCCTAGGTGTCACTGACACATCGAGCCACCTGGCTCACCTATGTGCACCTTGATCTCTGAAAATGCAGTTTCCTGGCATCTTCTGCTCTGAACATCCTCCAGCTTCTCTCATGTTTTCTCTGCATTTCACCACACCTTAGCCTTAAATATAGAGCACCATTTGGGGCTAATTAGAGATTCTTAATTAATTAGAGTTATAGATTTAAGGATTCAAAGCTTGACAAATGAGCTCAGGTAAATTTTGCTGCAAGAATAGGGAGAAAATTACTGGTCCCAAGTACCTGCCCTACCCGTCTGCTGGAGGTTAATTACTGTTTCTCCTGCACAGCCAAAACCACTTGCACCTTCATCCCAGCTGCTCCAGCTCCTAGTCCAGCACCCAGCTCAGCTCCAGCATCACTCAGCCACCAAAGTACGGGCTGCTGTGGTCTTCTAGGAACAAGCAGAGATGCAACAGCCTGACACAATATAAAGGGTATCTTACTTTCACTCAATATGCCTCAAAACCTGCACTGTTTGTGTGGTTTGGGGTTGTTTGCCCTTTTTTGTTATTATTTTTCTATGGAGATGATGTGATGCAAAGGAAGTGATTTCCACTCCTAGATTTACACCATCATGCCAGAGGGCTGTGATCAAACATTTTTCCTTCTCTCTGCCTTAGCACCCCTGTCTATAAAAAGGGATCGGGCAACATTTTAGAACTTTTACCTTCTGTTATTACTGAAAAACTCTTTCAATTAACTAGAAATCATTTTTTATTGAAGTGATCAACTAAAGAACACTACATTTCAGATTCTCTTAATTTAAACTGCTACTTTTCCCTTAGTTATATTCCCATTGACCTGGAAATATAAGCTCTAAATCTGTCCTAAAAGATTACAACTCCTATTTTGTTCATCGTAGGTCTCTGAACTTCCTGCTATATTCATGAACAAGTGTTTTGAGTTTTGTGGCAGAGAGAGCAAGTGCCTGTATGATTACGTGTTTTTTATTATGGGTAAAACCATAGATAAAATGGAATATTCAGGGCATGTGTCATGGAATAGTAGCAGCCTGTGAGCAAGGTCCTCAAAAGAACCAGTTAAAAAGGGCTGTTTAGCCAAAAGAGAGGAAAAATGGAATATTTGTGGCCAGCCCTTACACAACAATGGCACATGGAAACCAGCTGGAATATCCTCCTAAGACATGCAAGAACAACCAACGAATGCAAAATCATGTCTGAAACTGGGAGAGAGCTTATTTATACAACCCTGTGAAAGTGAAAATGAAAGAGGGAGAAGGCAGCAAGTGATAGAGAACATAAGTTAAAAATACGCTCCCAGCATACACCGTGTAGTTTTGACAGAGATGGTCATCTGTGCAGCTACACGGATAATGTGACGTTAGGCAACAGGCAGCAGCAACAGCCAGGCACCAGAGAAAAGTTATGACAGACCACAACTGGTTTGGATAATGCACACATTTTGCAAACACTCGGTATCTCTGGCTGCAGTTGGGATTTAGGAAAAATATCCACCTTTGCATGGTCCACATGCATTTCCTAGTGGCTCACCACCAGGTCCTGGGTCACAATCCCAACGCGACCTCAGAGCTCTCAGCAAAACTGGCTCCGAGATCCCCCTGCAAAAACCTGCAAACATCACCAAACACAAACATGTTGTATTTTGGAGATTTCTTTTAGTGAGAGGGAAATTTCTTTGTCCCTAAACTCATAATATTGTTCTGGTGAAGTAACAGTTTTGGGACAAAATCTTAACAGCATCCTACTTTTTTTCCTGAAAATTAAACAATAATCGACCTCCTGTTGCAGAACGTGTCCCAGAAGGCAGCCCAAACCCACTGCCAGGTCCCGGGCTGCACACCATTAGGCCCAAATAACTACAAGGATGTACATAAATATCACGCGCGGGAACAAATAGAGAAGAAAGGGCTACAAGAAATAAGCACAGCAGGCTGTCACAGCAAGTTAGACCCATTTCAAGTTGCATTGCTGGGCTCATTTATATTGCAAAAGTCTGAGGGAGCAGAGAACAGCCAGCAGTAGAGCTGCAGCCAGAGAGACAGGGCGAGACGAACCATTTGTAAATAATAGTGAAACAAGTGAAGGGTAAAACAAAAACTGAAGAGTCAAAAATAAAGTTAACTGAAAACAGTTACTAAATTAAGACAGGTCATTCTTTTTCCTTGTTTTCTTATGGGTTACTGGGTTTGAATCGTGTTCTTCCCCTCTGAAGCTGTAAATACTAGAAAAAAATTCTTTTTAAATTCAAAGCAACACAGCCATGAAGGCAGATGATTTCATGAGCCAGAGAGTAATCAGGTTTGCAATTAATAATTGGTAACAATTAGGTTGCCTGTCAGGTGGTAGGGTTGCAAAGACCATGCTCTTAGCTGTGGCAGGTGGAATGGAGCAGCATTGCTGCCTTCCATGGCTCCAGCGCTGCCTGGTTAGACCCTGACATCCTCTGATGCTCTGCTGATGATGATAGCTAAGCAAGAGGTGTCTGGAATATTTTTCCACGAGCTGTTTTTATACTGAGTGATATGAATTAACTATTTTGAGGGCATGCATAAAATAACACTTTTGCAGTATTTAAAAAAGTCCATTTCAACTTCAGGATTTTTACTTTTAAATCCTAATAGTTTAAAGACATTTTCCTTTATATAAAGGCCAAACCCATTATTTTTTTGGGAGAAGGGCAAGGAAGAAGATTGGACAGTCATTTAAATATTCAGTTTCAAAGGAGATGAAAAATGGAACTTCAGAGGAGTTTTATATGGGAACTTATTTTTCTTTTTCTCTTAGCCCGCCCTGGGAGTGGCCTATGTAAAAGCATTAAAAAGCATGAAGTTTTGTGGATGAGGAGAAAGCAAAAAGAATACCTTCCTTGTGGTCAGATAAGCATGCTTTTACAATTTCCCAAAATGTTACTAACCTACTAACATTTATTTTTTTTAAGATTAAAAATTTCAAGTGACAAACAAGTTCAAGTCACAGTTTAAACTGTACTGTTCAGTAAATGGAGCAGAAGACATTGTTCTTGTTTTATATTACCGGCACAGCTTATAAGGTAGTTGAACCTCAAAATAATGTACCATCTAAAATATACAGTAGAGGAAAAGCATTAAGGTAATGGAAACACAACGTTTCTAATGTTCCAAACATATAAATAGAACCCGTCGGTACATTAGACAATTGACTGGCTTTGCTTGAATGCACGCAGGAGTAAATGGAAACATCCTTATTTCCTATCCCAAGGGGCAATTAGTTCAGTGCCTGGTTTTGTGCATTAATAAAAAGCAAGATTCCATTGTCTGGCAGCTAAATTATCTATTACTTAATATACAACTTACACATTGTAGAAGCAGTCCAGAAGCAGCTGCAAAGAAAAACCCAGAACTGTAATATCCCATTCTCAAAATTAGCTCTTACCATACTTGGCTTATTTCTGTGCAGATACAGAAAAATAACCAATAAAAGTGTATCATCAAAATAGCGTCTTGTGTATTTTAGAAGTTCTGTTAGTTATCATATCCTGGCTGGGCTTGTGTCTACTTAGTCCAAAATGCTTGTTTCTCAAATGGCGACAATGAGTCAAGACTGGAATTTCACACCTCTTCAGGGGACTGCATTGCAACTCAAAAAAAATAACTTTCACCCACCTCACCACCGATATTTTCATTCATTTCTTTAAGCTTTCCTTTCCTTTCTACTCCCTGCACTCCTTCAGTAGTTTACCTTTAGAGGAAAAATGAGGATATATAAAGAACTTCAAAACAAACATTCAGAAATTGTATATATCGCCTCTTCTCTGCATCAGTGAAACACATTGCCACAACGTGAACCAAATTCTTAACTCGCAGTTATGCCCAGCATCGTCATTATATTTGCCCTAGGCACACACCTGCTACATTGATCATTTGTTGAAATGCCAAGGACAGAATAAAGCCCAAATTCATGCTGTTCCCATTTTAAAAAGCACTGAAAAAGTGGAAACTTTTTTTCTGGAAGGTTTGTTTGGCTATTATTTTGCATCCAAGACACCGAATCCTACTGAAAGCCTCAGATCCTGCACCACCATGACCGCCCAGAGTAGTTTAGGGACTTCCTGTAAAATGCTGTAAACTTCCTCAAATCAGTAAAATTAGGCTGAAATCAGACGGGACCTATCAAATTTCACATGCCAGGATTTTGCAGAGATTTGTCTTTAGGGACAGATTATTCCAATAATGTCAGATGCACTAGAAGCTGGTAGCACTGATTTTTATTTAGAGGAAGCCTTGCAGTCTGTGTTTAAGCTCCCTGTTCAAACAAGCAGCTGTGGCGTGATAGGGACATCTTAGGCAGGAAAAGAAAATAGATTCTTGGAGATACATAACGTGTTTTAATTGAAACCATTAGTTTTACTGGCAAATAGCTTCATATTTCTGTTCTGTTAATCCGAACAAAGTGCTGCAATTATGACTCAATACATAATGTCCTCTAGTGCTACTCGCCCGACATTCCCGAAGTATAGAAAGAAAACAAAACTGTTTTCAGTTAAGAAAACATTCCATGCTTCTATCCAGAATACTTTTATTATATGGTTATCATATACATCAGAATTATATTGGGAACATTTACAAATATGTAAAGATAGTTCAGAACCTCCATTATTCACATACACACTAACTCACACACTCATTTTGCATGTCTAGTCAGTTATCAGGTGAATGATGCACAAAATTATTGCTTTGTGAACATACACCTCAGATTAGATTTAATCTTCAGTGGCAAGAATTGAGATATTTAAAAAAACCCCAAGTCTTAAATACCCTGTATAACATACCTGTGCATAAACCTAAAGATATGTTTAGCTTACCCATTACCTTTGAAATACTTACCAAAATTAAAATTTGAAACCCATTTATAAAAAAAAAAAAAAAAAAGTATTAAAAAGTTCACCATTATTTACAAATCCGATTAAATTACACATAAATAAATATTTACATTCAACACACTGCTTCCCTTAATACACATAAAGCCTCCCTGGAAGTATTTTTTGGCCTTGATAGGCAAAAAAAAAAAAAAAAAAGTTATGTGCCTATTCTTTCAAGTTTCCACCCCCCAATTTAAAAACAAGACAATATAAATACGTGAATAAAGCTGCAATATCCTTAGACACAGAAAGCAAAGTTTAAGAGTTTTCATTTTGAACTATTCCTTGTATAAAATTATCATTATATCCACTGCAGCCAACACTGTTGTAGTTTTTAAAAGCCTGAATATTTCCATAAAAATAAACATGTCAAATGCCATCAGAAAGTTTTTAAGTCTAGCAGGATTTTAGTACTTCCTATGGTAATCTGAAAATAATAATAATAAAAATTAAAAAACCAAAACAAAACAAAAAACCAACCCAAAACTATTTTCAGGTGTTCATAAAAAAAATTTAATGTACATAATCTATATGCCATTGTTTAATACTGCTTTATTGTTACTGTTGCATTTAGAGAGAATAAACCCCCGAAATTGTATCAGATAACAAATAGATTTCCATCTAAAGTCTTAAAAACTATATATGAAGTGGGTCACCACTAGATAACTTAGATGTGGAAAGGATTCTAAATATATCTCCGTAGTATTCCCATCCAAACCCCTCTATAGCACCACTTTTACAGCAAAGGATTTGAATACGCTCGTACCAAGTACTTATCTTCTGGCAATTGCTTCCACAGGTAAGGGATACTGCAGCTTTTAGAAAGACTTGTCTCATGGATCCAGGGGGAGTGAAGATCCTGAATAAGATGGGATTTTTGTCCCTCCTTTCTTAAAAAACACAACGAAACAAAACCAAAAAAACCCCAAATCTCTATGTTCCCCCAGCAAGGAGATCCCAGTCTGTGTTTAGGAGGAAGAGTTTAGAGTCTGGTTTCTTGCCTTTTACTTCCTGTGCTTATCCATTTTATCAATGGTTTTGTTGGTTTCTGCAGGGCTCTGGTCGCCAGTGTTCATGTAGGTTTTGTCTGCTATTTTTAATGCTTCATTTAGGTAGTTCTGGACGGATGTCATGGCAGCACAGATGGCAGCACTCCCAAAGCCATGTGTGATCAGGCTAAAATGAGTCAAACAGCCCTGGATGCCAGGGTCCAAGATAGGACTAGGTCTCGTGTTTCCAAGAGGAGTTCTGTCCTGAGTGAGGAGGTCTGTGAATTCCTTACAAATCTGCCTGCAAGACACAAAGCGATCACACTTTACACCATGGTGGGAATTTACACAAAAGCAAATAAATAAATAAAAATAGCAGAGAAAGTCTGTATCAAATATTTGACAGTTTCCTGGAAATCAAAGCTTTCAGAAATTCATTACTCCAGCAGCAGCAGCATCTAAAATTAAAGCCTATTTATTAGCATCGGTTTCTGTCATATCCATGTCACAAAAACGCACGTGCACACGCTCTGCAAAACAGTCTCTCCAGCTCTGGTGTCTGGCTGGCTCTGCATCATTTGCTCTAGATTTTAAGGAGGGAGTGGGAATTCAGGGCTAGTTTCTATGAGAACTTTCCCAGCTGCAGTTGTGTGATTCAGAAAGATGAGAGCAGCTGAAGGGGAGATTCGATTTAGTTGTGCGCACTGCGTGTATGTGTCCTCTTTAAGAGACCTGGGCCCTGATCCTGCAAACACTAACGCATATGCCTGGCAAAACATGAATGGTTAATACTACTCAAACATATGTTGTTTGCTGCTTGTAAATCTGTCCCCCTTGATGGGATTTCACAGGAGCTGAGCAATCTTAACAGAACCATCAGTCTATCAGAATTTCTCAGTCATAAACATCTTCCAGAAGATTGTGCCTAGTGCCAATGACGATAGCAGTAATGGTAACACTGCTGAGCACTCCTCATTCTGCTTTTCTAAAAGCATTAAGTTCAAGCTATAGGAACGAGACTAGATTTCTGAATTTCTAAGAGATATGTTCTTGGTAAAAAAAAAAAAAGAAGGACCTCACTTTTGGGAAGGCTGAATTAATTCAGCAGCCGGAGTGCATTTTGCATGCCTGATCTGAGCTCACAGTCAGGGTTAACGCTTCTCAGCGGTTTAAGCAGGCTTTTCTCAAACCCTCTGAGTGAGGCTGCCTTCAAAAGCAAGGAACTGCTCCAACCCCAAACCAGAAGGCATCAGACCAGAATGGATCCTGAACTGAAGGCTTTGCTAACCCTCATCCTGGGAACACCGAGGATGAGGACAGCAAGAGCTCCAGCCTCGGGCTTAAGACAAGCATAACTCAACACAAGTAATTCCTGCCAGAGACCTGTTCAATTTATGGTATATTTACAGGTACAAGTGTCTGCAGAACAGCCATAATAAAGCTTCTCCTTTACCTTTCCTCCCCTGACCATCAAATTTTGCATTAAGAATTTATTTACGTACAAGGACTTTTCACACCTACCAAAGGTTGGCTTTCATTGAACTCCAAAAACCTTCAGCCATAATTGTGAAAAGGGACTACCCAGTTCTGACTCCCAGTGCCTCTGGGGGAAGCCTGGGTGCTGCTGTTGCCAAGGCAGTTGTGAAGACAGGCAAGTGGAGCTTCCCTTGCACCCAGCACGCCCACCAGTAACTCTTCTTGGAGGTGCCCCTCTGGGCTGCACATACGCAGAGGTGGGTGAACCATCTCCTGCTCCCACTGCTACTGAGTCACATTCCTAGGCTACACCTGCCCTCCAGGTCCTCAACCCTGTCAGACCTAGAGACAGCTTTTTCTTAGAGCTATAGCAGTCCCGGTATAGGACGTTTTCTGAAGATTTTAGTACAGTTAGAAGAAAAAGAACATAGCTGGTCCCAACTGCTGTAGAGTTACCATACAGAGTTGTTATTATTATTGGTTCAGACCAAAATAACTGCTGTCATAGTTGAACTCAAATCAAAACCAAATAAAAAGGATTGCTTCATCTCCCTGATTAAAATTACATGTGAAAACGTACCCAACTGTCCACAGTCACAGATACTCATGTTCAGACAAAAGCATCTTCAAAAAGGAGAAGAAAAAAAAAAAAAAAAATCTAAGCCCCAAACTTACTTTGCAGCCAGAAGCATATTCTTCCTGTTTGCCATTTCATTGCGGCCCATGTGTGGTCTAGTTAAATATTCAGCCACTGCTTTGGAAGGAAATTCTGTCTCACAAACGTAACCAAAGTCACGAGCAAGATGCACAGCTTCACCTGGTGTGGGTGAAAGGGAAGGCTTATTAAATGTAGTTATATCTATTTATTAGAAGATATGGGAAATTAAGTAAAGTACTGTGAATTTTAGAAAGGAATACTGCTTTTTCAACACTATACCACTCATTACCATTTTCTAATAGATCTGTCTTCCTTTGTAAGTTAGCATCAAGGAAAAAAAAAAAAAGCCTACATGGTGAGTGCTGCAAAAAAATAGTCCTCTTGCCTTTATTCCAGAAAGAACTCCTGTCTCTATCTGGATTAACTCTGCAGCAACAACTAGAACTCAGTCTAAATCAATTTGTCTGCTGATGTTTAAAAAAACCTGGCAACTAAATTCCACTTATATAATAAAAGTGTTCATCAATTTAGTATATATTTTCTAGATACTTTCTAATAAGTATTTTGATATAGAAAATAAAACTGAGATGTATAGCTAGGTCACTTTTTTTCATTAAGGCAATTTGATCAGGTTTAATAAAATGGATTTGCATCATCAGTGCATTACCTGTAGTGTACGAGTGTGCATGTGCACACACATAAGCTCTCTTAAATTCAGCTTCCAAACAAAGGGTTTAAATGGAGGTTGCTGTATTATTTGAGCTGATGTAGAAGTGAAATAGCAGTGAGGTATTGTTAAATCATTTTTCACTTTTCAATAGCTCCTTCTATTGCTATTAGCTTGTACCAGCTACCAGGAGCTACTTTAAAGAGAGACATAAAACATAACCACACACATAAGTATATATATACACCCTTCAAGTCAGCTTAACTGATAGAGGGTCCACGTAACATGTTACAGATTAAAGGGGCTCCAGTTTCCTATCAGGAAGTCAAAAGCTATAAATCTCACTTTATATGCTTGTTTATTAGAAAAGCTTCTGAGGATACCGCTGAGGTAGGGCCAGGCATTGGAGTCAGCTGCTCCGGACTTTTTAAGTTTCTCAGTAGGGAACTAAACCCACTAATGTGGTGCTTTTGTCTTTCCTGCCTGTCCCCACACACCCTTACAAAACCCGAACCAACTCAGCCCCCTCAAGAAACACAGACTGGACAAACATGCGTTTTGAACAGCTTGGCACGTTGGAGTTACTGCATCCCTGCTCGCATCCTGGGGATGCAGCTGTGAGGAAGAGGAGCACTAGCTGGCTCTGAGGCAAAGGACATAGTGACCAAATTTAAAGGCACAAGGGGAGAGGAGCCCCTCAAAAGCAAGACAGCTGTGAGTGGCTGCAATGTCCCCCATCATGCTTACTTTAAAATAAACAAAAACTCTATTATGTTCATTAACTTTCTAGCTTTCCCATGCTTTGCCCAGAGGATAAAAGCAAAAGTTTTTTTAAGACACATTTAAGACTGACCTTCCACTAAAGATGTCAACAGTGTCACATTTGCAGCTTTCCTTCTACCAGCAGGAAGATTCAAGCCAATTTTATCCAGTTTTTCCCTTAATGATCTGCCACCATTTTTAGATTTGGCTCTGTAATTAAAGAGAAAAGAAAAAAAAAAAAAGGCCTTATTTATCTCCAGCAAACACTTTTTACAGATGAGACATTCCAGTTACTGACATTCAATAGAGTTCTACTGGGGGAAAGATAAAAAACAGGCTCTTTTCGAGCAACCTACTTTTAAAATGTTCTACTACAAACCAGCCAGGATGAAACACAGCAGAGGTCAAAATCAGAATGTTCCAAACTGCATTATTGAAATCAACAGCTGTAGAACAATCACAAGCCAAATTAAGTGTATGCAGAAAAGGACATTACAAAGTGTCCTTGTGATGATTAATCAAGACCACAAAATTTAATCAAAAAATCATTCTATGGGGAGGCAGTTTGTCACAGGAATAAGAAACCTCTATGAGCCATTTTTGAGACAAAGTCACAGCTTTAAACAGAGAATGAGAATTGCTGTTAGAGCTGTTAATGGCACTTCAGGAGAAGTCGTAGAAGTGTAAAGAAATTTTATTTCCTAAGACTATTAGGATTCAGTGTTGTTGAGCTTCTTAAAAATCAGAAATTTGCTAAAAGACTGTCTTGGCTCCTGGTTGTACTAATCTGGCTCACACACACAAGCACAGAAAAGAAAACTTGCAAATAATAGACATGATGGGGATGAAGTAAGGGGAGTCACAGCCTACCTTCTGAGCACTCCTCCCAGCAAGGAGGCATTGAGACACTCAGGGGGTGAGAGCCGCCTCTGTACCTCTGCCACTGTCACTTTGTATTTCGATGTGGAGCTGAGGAGGGAAAGTCTCCCCGGAACCGAACAAAATACTTCATTGGGGTTTATGACCACCCCAATTAATCCATCCTTTTGGCAGGGAAGACTCAGAGCACTGTTTTTCGTTAAGGAAATGGGACCTGCGGGAGGAGGAGGGAAAGCAGGTAATTTTATAAAAGGCAAAAATAAAGAGGAAGTGGCAAGTGAATATCCTTACTACAAAAAAAGACCAGGAGACAGGATTTTGTTTTGTGTGCAGTGCTCACGCTGTCCCCTGTGCCCAGAATCTGTCAGCAGCACGGGACTTGCTTGCGGCTGAACGTCCCCGAAAATATTCCTATTTTGCCACACTAAATTTCAAGGGGCTGCTGAACACAACTAAGAATGCTTTCAAGCAACACACAAACCCCACATCTCCAAAGCAGCACGCTGCAAGTTACCAAATCCACTTATAAAAAGCCCGATACAACTACAGACTCCAAATTAGCATCATTCAACTACTGCCAAGTACTCTTTCCCAGCCGGGGCAGGGAGAAGTCTCCCAGCTCCTGCTGGTTCATCATCCTCCTCTCACACGTGGATTTAAGAAACGGTCTTTCGAATTTAATCCATTCAAATTCATAACAGACAACGCAACAGAGAGAGGGGATGCAGCCCTGAAGAGAACTGAAAGTAAAACATCGCTCGTTAATGGGTTCAGCCTTCAGGTGAATGGGGACAAAGGCTCTGCAAGGAACAAACCACAGCCCCAGCTTTTCAATCCCCTCGCGAATCCACCCAGTTAACCCCCGGTGGTGAGCTGCTGGCTCACAGCACCGATCGGAAAGGGTTAAAGAGCCGAGGTCGGGCCCCACTCCCCAGAGGGGGAAAGATTTTTCAGTGGTGCATCTGACAGCGAAATTATTCTCCCATGAGCTAAACGCAGCAATCAGCGCTTTGACAAACACTTCTGCTTTTCCTCAGTTAGGTATTTGTTTGAAGTCTTCAGAGGAAACTTCCACTGATTTTTTTTTTTTAAGCACAAATTTGTTTAAAAACAAAAGCAAGGGAAAAAAAAAAACCCTAAATGACTGTAAATTGAGTCAATACGTCTTTCTCCTTTAAAGCCTCAGCTACAAAACCATTTCGATTAAGACGAGCAGGCTTATGCCGATTAACTCATTCCCTTTCCAAGTCTTGTAAAGAAGTTAAAAAGAGAATAAAACGGAGAATAATAAACTGTCTTCGAGCACTAGCAACAACAAAAAAACCCCTCACAAACAACAAAAAAAATGCTAACAACAAAAAAAAGCGCCCTGTGTTACTTCACACACCCACATATTCCCAAGCAGCATTAAATCCGGGGTCCAAGGTCCTGGGTTCGACTAAAGACACACACAGCCGCAGGGATCGCCCGTGCGGGGACAGCCTGCGTCCTCGGAGTGTCGGGGTTTGTTCCCACTGCCACCTTCCCTAGGATGGCTTTAGAAAAACCCAGCCCCTCCCGATCCGAAAGGATCTGCTTTTTAAAAGATAATTCACCGGTGCGACATTAAATTTTAACTATTGACAAGGGAAAGTAAACTGCGGTGCCACCTTACTGACCTTTTCTAATGACTGTCTGGTCATGCATTAATAAGTGTTGATCTTCCACATTCTGGAAAGAGAAAGGGGAGAAAGTTTCGCACCTTGAAAAGCTGAGAGAAACGCGCGGGGATGGGGGGGGCGGCTTTTGTACAACCCACCCCCGCGTCCCCATTTTAAGGGCAGAAAGGGAGAAAAGGCGGATTTCGCTGCAAGGATGGGCATGGGGCAGTTAAAAGTGACGAGAGGTAAAGGCCTCAAAATGCGCCGGGGAGGTTCAGATTAGACATTGGGAAACATTTCTTCACCGAAAGGGTTCTCAGGCACTGGCACAGCTGCCCAGGGAGGTGGTGGAGTCCCCATCCCTGGAGGGGTTTAGAAGACGAGTAGATAAGGTGCTCAGAAATATGGTTTAGTGCTGGTTGGACTCGATTATCTCAAAGGTCTTTTCCAACCAAGCCATCCTATGATTCTATGGCAGGAAGATGTTCGGTGGCACATTAGGAAAAGGTTCTTCCCCCAGAGGGTGGTGGAGCACTGGAACAGCTCCCCAGGGAAGCAGTCACAGCCTGACAATATTCCAGAAGCACCTGGACAATGCCCTCAGACACAGTGTGAGTGCTGGGATTGTCCTGCGCAGGGACAGGAGCTGGACTCCACGATCCCTGTGGGTCCCTTCCAACAGGTCCTGTGAAAGCTGGGATGCGCAGCAGGGGACGGTGCCGGCTCCGCGGGGAGGACGCGCCTGTGTCCCGTGACGGAGGGTCCTTACCTGCACCTCCTCCATCTGGTGAGCCATGTCGTGCAGGCCCAGGTTATCGGCCAGCGCGGAGGCGTCCAGCCCGTGCCCGTGGGGCAGCAGCAGCTCGGAGCGTCGGTACGTGTCCCTGCGGCCGCCGGCGGAGCCGCTCTCCAGCGCCGAGAGGTGGGGGACGAGCCCGGGGCGGCTGTGGGGGGCGAGTCCCGCCGGGTCCTGGCTCTGCCGGCCGGGCCATGCGCTCTGCTGCTGGCTGGGGGGCGGCGGCGGCGGCTGGTGCAGAGGGTTGATGGAGAAGGGGTCCCCGAGGTGGGAGTAGGGGTCGCTGGACTGGGAGTAAGGCAGCGGCTGGTACGGGGGGGGGAAGTAGGGGGGCTGGAAATCAGAGGCACCCGAGTGGGAGAGCGGCGGAGCGGGGCTGTACAGGTGCTGGCTGACCGCTGAGAGGTGCGGGAGCCGCGGGTTCCCGTTGCTGCTCCCATCGTGCCGGTCCTGGAAAGCACAAAGGGGGGGGGGGGGGGCGAGAAGGGAGGCGGCCGTCAGTAGGGGCCGTGGGGCAGCGGCAGCCGGGGCTCGGGGGGCACAGAGGGCAGCGTGAGGAGAGGGAGAGGGTCACCCTGCTCCTGCGCAGGGAGCCTTCTGTTTCCAAGGCTCTTCGCGTAAGAAACCAGAGCTTACAAACTAGTTCTCACGGCTCTCTTCATCACGACTGCATCAGAGTAACCCTCACCCGCGCGCAAGCCGTTAGAAGAATCACTAAAATAAGTAAAACTGAAAACAACCCGACCTCTGCCCGCGCTGCCCTGGCTGGGGGGGCTCCGAGGGCTGCGGGAGCCTGCTCTGAAGGGCCCTGGGAAGAGCAGGGCCCCGGAGACTCCCGGCACCCCATTCCCTTCCCAGCCCTCAGGACGTGCCCGGGGAGCGCGGCTCTCGCCCGACGGCTACCGGCGCGGCAGGGAAGGATGGGATTCCTGCTTCCAGCCGCTCCGTCTCTGCTTCTCCCCCTCCCCGATTTCAGTTCTCAGCAGTCAAAGCTTAAATGTCTACATTGAGCTGATCCAGGGATTTAGTAGCTTCTGGCTTCACGGTCATTAAAATAACAGGGCTAGTTAATAAGAGGTGAATGGGGTCCCAATGGAGCGTGAAGCGGGGACTACAGCTAATCTCTGCGAGCCAAGCAGACGGATCGCGGCCGGTGGAGCCGAGAAGGGGGGCACGGGGACGGACACAGCCGCTTTCGGAGAGATCAAAACCAGGGAGCACCTCATGGCGGGGGTAGGGGGGGTGGGGGGGAAGTGGGAGACTGTCCCTCTGAGGAGGGGAACGTGGAAAGGAAGGGCTGCTCGGGGCGGGCAGTCGAGCACTGCCCGGCTCGTGCCTGCAGCATCTCCCGTCCCGCTCGCAGCCCGGACCGGTCCGACAGGCTGGGGCCGCCGCCTCCTCCTGCCCCCGCCGCGGGGGACACCCCGCTACCCCACCGCGGGATGGGAGCTCGTTTCTGCCAGCTGGGGCTCCCAGCCGCGCTTTATTGAAGAATTTTAAAAGTCTCGTGATGTAAAAAACCACCAAACTTAAAATTCACATCTCCAACGAAAAATAAAAATTAAAAAAGCAAACCACGGCGGGTACTCGGGAAGGGATAAATCCTTCCCGGTAGGCAAGAGAGCCAAGCACCGGGTGGAAGCGAGCGAGGAGGGAGGGCAGCGCGGCTCGGGGGGGCTGCCCCTCGCCGGACCCCCCTCCCTTCCCCACTCCCGCCTCCTCCCCGCGCTTCTCACCTCGCAGTCCTCTTCGTACTTGACATTATCTGCTAGTTTCCACAACATGGCGTCCAGCGTCCAAACCAGGTGTGCGGTGCCGAAATCAAGACGAGAGCTCAGCCCCTCCCCACGGGCGGTAAATCCACGTCGACGCTGGGGAAGAGGAGCTGCCCCCCGGACGGAGCTCAGCGGGCTGGCATGAAGAAGGCAGATGACGGACTAAACCTCCCCTCTAATGGTCACTCGGGTTTTTTTCCCTGCCCAGACGCCCTTAATGGCAATAGGATTATCATAACTCCTCCCCAGGGATGGCTTGGGAGCCGCGGCCGCCAGCCACTCAGGAGGGAGCGCGCAGCCCCAAGCCACTCCTTCCGCGCCCGCGGAGGGTGGGGTGGCAGCGCAGGGTTGGACCCCCCCCGCTCAGCATCTCGGAGCTCTCGGGGCTCATGCGTGGACATCACCCCCGCACCCAAAAAGCCCCTCCATGTGTATTTTTTTTTCGGGGGGGGGGGGGGGAGGAGCTGTATCGGGTCTCCCCCCCCAACCCGTGAAGGGACTTTGCTTAAATCCGCGTGGGGTCTCCACACTTGGTGGGTCCAACAGCTTTTGGGCGAAATAAACTTGGAAAAAATCCTGGTGGCAAAAGCGAAGGAGCCCGAGCGCCAGCCTGAGCTCAATTTGCATAATTGTCAAGAGTTTGAATTACTGATTACGACTTGTAAGCTACCAACGTTTAAGGTATAATTTACTTAATTATCCGACAAGATTATTGCAGTTGTGTCGAACCCTTATAGGTAAAGCAGCAGTAATTCAGCTCCTTCTCCCCCGATTCGGGGCTGTGAGAACTGTGCCACCGGTTCCTCGCATCGTTATTATTTTTATTCTTATTTTTTTAACGAAAATGCCACCTCTGTCATCTTTTCGCGCAAACTTGGGTCTGAGGAAGCAGGTGGGAGGTGAGACCGGCATCATCGGACGCCGTGAGCACACTTTCATCTAAGCTTAGAAAATACTTACCTGCCAAATTGCTACCTTTCTGCAGCCATTTGATCTATGCAGTTATGTGTGTCAGACAAAATGAACATCGTTTTCAAAAACAACGACTTCTCCCAGTGTTTTAAGGTGCATCCGGATCACTGCTCATTTACATGAGAGGAGCAAGTGTTTGTTTATTGTGGCAGGGACAAAAGATGACCCTGGACAGTGCTGGCTGCGGAGATCTCGGCTATCTCAGCGCCGGGGGACGAGCCGCTTGAGAGCTGTTATTAAAGGCCCGAGATAGACCCACGTCTCGAGATTTAAACCAGCTCACGCTTCCTTCACTTTTTTCCTAAGGATCAGGAAAGGAAAAAACAAGAATAATATTTTAAAACACATACAATCAAAAAAAAACCCCTCATAAACCCCCCCCATCCGACTAAATGAACGATCTAAAAATAAAACCGAGGAGGACGAGGGTGCTGGAAGTAACTGTTGGAGGTGTTATCTGTCTTATCTAGCACGCAGGTGCTGATTTGCAGCCGTTGCATCAAGCCCATCATCAGCAGGGACTCCGCATTATCATTTTTGGTGGAGTCTCTATTTATTTATTTTTTTTTAAAACGACTGTGTTTTTCATCCAGGGATGTTTCTTTGAAATGCAGTTCGCGACGATTATTAGCAAGTGTGCTTGCGCTGCTCCTGGCGTCATTAAGACTAGGAATCTAAATAATAAAAGACAGGGGGAGCTTAAAGTTCATTTGTATTAAAGGAACAAGATTGATTTAGAAAGAAACGAGGAAGGGAATCGCCGAGCTTCCCAGGTTTTGGGTGAATTCTTCTTCCTTCCAAAGAGACACTGTATTATAGCAACGTTGGTCATTTTTATCATAACCTCAAAAGCGAGATTTCCTTTCTGCTCAGAAATGACACACTGAGAGGTGACCACAATTTTCTCATTCCTTAGAGCCATCAAGGTCTGAACACCTTCGTTTTATTTCTTTTAGTGGTCAAAATCAGGAAGATTAATTCAGTTACTTATTATTTGTTGTGTGTGTACATATATATAAATAGAGGAGAGGAAGACGATGAGGGATTTAGAAGAAATTACCTAAATAAGGTGCCCAAAAGAAGCACTGAGCTTCCTAGAAAACAAACGGAGAAGGCAGAGAAGAGGCTAAATACGAGGAAGTTTGTGAGAAACTCCCGTACATCCACTTGCTCTTCGGTCCCTGCTTCCCCCGAGGGATGCTTTGCATCAGTGCCAGCACAAACAGCCCGGCTTCTAGGCTCGGATCTTTCCGGGGAAATAAGCCTTTTGAGCTGCTCCCCTCCAAAGCGTGGTTTTCCGCAATCCTCCACGTTCATACGGGCAGAAAAGCCGGGGGCCGCCTGCAAAGCTCCTCGGTGGCAGCGCCCGTTCACCACCCGGCAGAATTGTTCCTTTGCAGCGCACTCCCGGGCACAGGATGAGGCGCAGGCAGCCGGGGCTGCTGCAAGGACACGGTGCCTCCCTGGGCACTCCCTTTGAGACGCGGGTCAGAGCTGTGCCGGAGCCGAGGAGCAGCCAGGGTGGTGGCTTCTGAGAGGCTGCAGCTTTATTTACTTGTTTGTTGTTTTCTTGTTTGGGTTTTTTTGTTGTTGTTTTTGTTTGTGGTTTTGTTTTTGTGAGGTTTGTTTTTATTTTTTTTAAAGCCCCTACTTTGGGGACTACCCCTGTTTCCAAGAAATGGTTTCTTGCTTCCCGGGGGCTTAGTTCCCCCTCACACCTCTTTTTGTGAGGATGGAATTTCCCATGGGGGACCACAAAGCCCCCCCAGGTATGAACCTGCTCTCGGGAGAGGAGTCAGGGCCAGCTGCTGAGCCACTGTCACATTCAGTAGTTTTCCTATTTGGCAGCAATTAAAAGAGAGCGTGGGGATGCTAATTAGTTACATCCCTCTTCCTCTAAAAATTATTTAAACACACACATATCTGCATCATTAATGAGACTGCAGCAACCTGTCCGGGTTGTCGCCTCGTCTCCTGCAGAGCTTTACAAAGGCAGATGCTGCCCCGCGGCCCCGGGAGAATTTTCCGTGTAACTTCCGCGCCGAGTCTGCGGGGAAGGGCGGAAAGCGAGTTGTCCCCCCATCCCACCCCCCAGTCTAAGCCTGGAGGGGCAGGAACCCCCAGCCCAAAGCCGGGGGGGAAGGGGCAGGCTGAGGAGGGGTTTCTGCTCAGGCGGGACGACTCCTCGGGGGATCCCCGGGAGGAAGGGATTCCTGGGGTTGAGAAGGGGGGGACCACAAGGGACAAGTGCCAAGGTGCGTACTTGCTGGGATCCTCCCCACCAAAGCCATGGGGGGTGCGGTGCCGGCAGCAGCTCCGTGCCGACACCTGAGTGCGGAGCATCCGCATCCTCCCCCCCCACCTCCAGCCTGGGCTCCCCCTTCCCAAACCCCGGCCTCGGGAGCTCCCCCGCTCCGGGAAGGGGACGAAGAGAGGTTTATCCTCCCTTTACGGCGCTCCGGGGGATGGTGCTTGCGTGTTTTCCCGTGACTGCTCGCACCAGGAGCATCTCTGACAGACGGGAGCGTCTTCCTCGCCCTTCGCATGCCCCAGGGTGGCGGGACGGTGGCTGCTCGGGAGGAGTTGGCTCCGTTTGCACCACCCTGGCGGCGATCCGGGATGTTTCCACCTCCCCGACGTTCCCTCATCCCCGGGGACCGGTGATGCCGGGCTAAGGAAGGGCTTTGGGCACCCACACCAGTATGACACGAGTATATGAGGTGCGGCGGGGAGCTGGAGTCCAGCCAGCCCTCGTCCCCCCATCCCACAGCTGCTCCCCCAAGCAGAGAAGGCGACGAGCAGCAGAGGGAGGACAGGACACGCTGCTGACCACTCTTCCCTTGCCTTCCAGTAGAGAAGGCGATGGGCAGCAGAGGGAGGACAGGACACACCGTTGACCACTCTTCACCTGCCCAGCTCCCTGCCTCAGCTCCAGCCCTTGCTGCTGCAGGCAGTGAGATGAGCGAGTGCCCACACCACGGCTAGTTTTTTCCCCAACCTATTAATTTGCTTAATAAGCACGATTCCAGCTATGTTTTCTTCCTGCTCCTTCCCGATGGGGCTAGAGGAGCAGAGTCCCCTGGCCATGGCGTGCTGTGAGCCTGCAGCGGAGAGCATGTTTAGCAATTCACAGGCAGAAGTGACAGGCTTTGACACCAGGTATTTTGAGCCCTGGGTTAGATGTGCTTGACATGTGGCAGAGGTCCAGCAGCGATGTGCAGCTGCCTCGGGCTCCTGCAAGGAGCTTCTCTGGCTCTTGCACACAAGTTTTGTCGAGCTGGATGGTTTGTGGCGGGAGACAGATACCTGGGAGGGAGCTGACAGAAACCTGCCTGCAGCCACAGCGTGGGACAGGGGAGAGGAATATCCTAATTCCCAGCCTGTCTTTTAGGTAGGGGATGACCACAAATGTGAATGCAGCTACACTTACCTCAATCTCTTCATTCATAAAACAAGGGTAATAATCCAGTGTTGGCAAGAGCTGGATTCTTAATAGGTGGGACCAAGGGAAAAGTAGGAGCCACGGTCCCCAGGATCCTTGTATCTCTGCCTAGTGATCCTGAGGTACCTCCCGAGGCTCTGATGTTTTGCCTGCAGTGATGTGATCACTCTGTGCTGGAGATATACTCTGATTTGTTTTTATTCCCTTCATTTTCTGTGTGTTAGGAGCAGCATGAGCTTCATTTCTGTGAGCTCCAAAGGATGTCATGGCTGGATTGTGTGTAATTAAGCTCAGTTTGTTACTGCAGGAAGCAGACTCCACATAAAAATGAAACAAGATCAGAAATCAGAACCAATTAAAACACCACAATACTAAATGTGAAACTGAGATTTATATATTTAGTTAGGCACTCTTCTAAAAGCAAAAATATAAACAGGTTCTCGGCACAATATATGCATAACCCATACTTTAAAAAACAAAGCCTTAGTGCAGCTAATTCCTACAGCTAATTGTTTATACTACAAGAAGAAAAAAATCCCCAGTACTACAAAAAGAAAGAACTCCATAGGCTAAAATGACAGAAAAGTAAATATTTAAAATACAGACACAGAAATGAGCTAAAAAAACATTGCTCAGCCCAATTCAGGCTGTACCTAATACAAATCCATCAATACTGAGCACAATATAAAGGAGTTCAGCAGAGATGCAGACAGCACCTGTACAGTAGGAAAGGAATTTACAGAATAGATGCCTTATTTCTAGTTACCTTTCACTCTTCAGTCATCTTAAATGGGTGATGAAATCAGTGAACCGACCTTAACATCAGGGAAATAGGTCATGCAAGTTGAAGCTGAGGATTTTCCCTATAGGCAATTTAAATAAGTAAAGAAAAGAAATTCAGTTACTTTTTTGCTTCCACAGTCCAGTTTCTTGAAAACTCCTAATCCCTCTAAATAGCCAGTCTTCCCTGAAGCCCTCCATCAAAGCTCAGCTGGACAAAAACTGAAAGGTATTACATATGGGAAAAAGCTCAGGGAGACAAAAAATTTAGAGACAAACACAAACTCTCAAACTCTTTGGCCTTTTTCCCATTTAGAAGCAAGGCAGAACACAAGGACACTCTCTTCCCTTCCATGTCCCCCTTAATAGATTACCACAGGTGTTTGCTTAGTTACCACACACTGGAAAACGCAGAGGGGTTGGTGGCACCCCATTTCCTCCTTTGTGCTGTTTCTCCATTGCAAGATGAGGCAGAGCTGTGGGGGGGAAAAAACCTGAACTGCTGGCAAAAATTACATCAGGCAAAGCTCTACACCTACTGCCTCTGCCATTTGTAATCATGCTAATAAGGCACAAGTGAAGGGCTGTCAGCATTCTAAAATACCAGGTGAGAGTAAATACCTCCAAATCCTTCCAAAGCTCCCAGCTCCATTCTCAAGCACCTGATTTTGCAGCTATGTCTGCAGAGAGAGGAGTCCAGGATGATGTTTGCGTGGCTAGCAAATATATGTAGCAAATATAAGCAGGGTCAAATGGTGGGTTATTTTCCAATAGCTCTATTTCCTTGCAAAACTAGTTGCAAAACTTCATGCAGCGCTAGAGCTGCAAAGGCACAAAGGAGACACTAAGGTGTAAGAATTCACACTACTTAGAAACCTCTTCTCTATATTCAGCTAATTGCATCAAGGTACAACTGCAAAAGGATGCAGACTTGGGATGCCCAGGTGATTTCTCTTATACTAGAAAACTGCACTCTTAGCTATTCAGTAATAAAATGGAGGTGGTACAATTCAGGGCCTTTCACTTCAAATCTGAATTCAAGCAGCCTACTGGGCATCTTCATTTTTGGGCTTCTGACTTTTCCTCCATCATCCCTTTTCCCCTCTACCTGTGCGCATGCACCCATGTTCCAAGTTTTCCCATCATTGTTGCTATTAACAGGGATTTGCGCAGAGACACGGCTGTGATCAGGTGGCTCCATGCATCATCTCCAGCTCTCTCTTTGCCTGTGCTACGTTTCTACCTTGCTAGAGCAGTGAAAAGTGTCCGGTATGTATCAACCCAGAGATGTTTATGTGGTGTAACAAAGATATTCGCTGGATTTCCAACCTCTGACAGCTGTTTCAGGGAAAAGCCCGGAGCGCCTGTCCCACAGGATTTAGGAGCCACAGTCCAGACATCACCAGGCCACACAGTTCCAACTACCTTTAAATATCCTACTACTGGTATAAAAATCTGAAACTGGAAAGCACCGGCAGTATAAATTCACTCTACCAACACAGATACATTAGAAAAGAGGCTGATAGTACCAACAGTTTTATGCTACATAAGATGTCTTTTGCCTACAACATTGCAGCCAGACATGGTCCAGCATCCTGTCACCAAAACAAATGTACAAAACCAGTGACTCCAGAGCTCCATGTGCTTCGACTGAGCAGAAAAGCAAGCATGGGTCCACATCCGATCCAGCACAAATTTAGGCTGTTAGATGACTTAGTTGTCCAGAGAGCCAAGACTGACCAGCCCAGGGGGAACAGCCTGGGACAGCCTAGGAGGGGAACTGAGAAGAGCTGTTCCCTCCCTCTGGGCCTTGGGGGACTAAAGTTTTGCTTTGGGGAGCTGTGGGACAAGGGTCTGTCGAGGAACGAGAGGAAACTTGGAGGGCAGGGAAGATAGTTATTACAATTGAGAATCATATTGGTGCAAGATGAATGGTTGCCTTTGAAAGCCAGCCCTGATGCTGAGAGGAGAGGAATGAGGCCACCACTTCCTCGTCCTGGGCTGCATCAGAATTGAAAACAATCACAGCAGCGAAACAAAACCAGCTCAGCTGAACAGATGCAAATCCAGCGGCAGACACGGGCTCAAACCAGGTCAAGCTGCACCCATGCAAATTACGGGTTACCTCGGAGCGAGCTGTGTCCACACCGAGGGTGTGTGCTGGTGCACTGCTAGAATGACCTGAACTCCAGCCTGTGTCCAGGCTGTCGGGCAATGCTTGCCCTGAGGGGGAGCCTGGCAAACTGCCCCATGCAGGCATGGTGAAGCTCTCTTGCAAGTCCCCTTGCCGAGTGCCAAATGTATCTCTTCTTGGGAGACTTTGCCCTTACAGCCACACAGCAAAGCTTCTGAGAGAAGACTAACTAGCCCGAGGGGAGATTTGCCAGTATAGCTAGACCGATAAAGCACTCCTCTTGTGTAAACAACAAATACACCCGCTAAAGTGCTCTTCTGTCAGCATAGCTTATCCAGACAGAGTTTTGCCAAAGGAATCCTTGCTTGTGTTTCAGCGAGACTGTAAATCTGTTGTAGTGTGGTTAGGAGCTGTGCAGAGCAATGTCACCACAACCAGCACAAATCTCTTCACCAGTTCAGGTTTGTTCCCAGGTTTCCAGTGTTGATCTGGTGGGGCATGTACTGTCTGCCCTTTCCCAGCCAGTATACAAAGCCATCGCAGCCACCATGGTGGCCACACTGCCAAAGCTCCCCAGAGCCCCCAGTGAGCACACAGGTCCCGTCCATGCCCAGGGCACCAGCCACAGCTTATGCCTGTGGCTTCTTCCAGCAAAGCAAGCCAAACCTCACCTAGCCCACAGTGCCTTCTGGAGCCCAAACCTGGCCCCTCTGAGTTAATGGTGGCTTGTATTTACACATTTTCTATTAGTCACAGAGAGGCTTTGGAATATATGGAAGGGAGGGATGAATTCACACTTCTGCTGTCACAGCTGTTGGCCAGTGATGGCTTCCTGGGGAATGAGCGAAAGAGCCCCAGTCTATTGACTTGTCTATATAGAACTCTGCCCTAACTGGAGAAGGGAAAGGTCTGAGCAGCTGGGTTTTAAAATCCTGAGCCCTCCCTTCCTAATAGCCACGCCTCAGCTTCTCTGGAGAGCCTGTTGTGCCCATGAGCCTGGTCAGTCGTGGGGACCATGTCTCCACACAAGCAGGGATAAAATTACCTCTTCAGCAGTCTCAGGCCGGCTAAAAGTCTGCCACACTCTGCCAGTCTTCACCAGCTCTGTGCTACCTACACACATAGGCAGCGTGCTGCCTTCCTGTCCCAAAAGTCTGGGCATGTGGTATTTACTTGTTTATAGAGGAAAAGCAGGAAATACAGAAATGTGAAGCTCATCTACCAGCTACAAACACCTCTAGCTCACCCTGCTCCTACCCCGAGCTGTCCAGATGTGATCTGGGAGCTCCAGCAGCCCTTGCAGCAGAGACACCAGTTCCCTACTGGAGCAGGCACGCTGGCTCCAGCAGAGCAATGGCTGGCAGCTTCCCAAACCCACTGACACATCGAGCCAGTTCAGAGCAGGCACAGAGAAAGCTCTGGTCTTTGCAGACGTGCCCAAAGGGTCTTGCTCAACACAGGAAGGCTGTGATGGCAAAGAGGTGATGCCAGCTCTGCCACGACCTGGGCTGTGACCACAGCTTCATCTCATCCTTCGTACACGGGAAGTCCCTGGGTGAAAGCTGTGGGCTGTTTCACCCTGTTTAAGCTCTGTTAAGTGAATTGTGGCACATGACACCCCCTCCCACCACCTTGCTGGTGGGACTGGACCATGCCAGAGACCTTTAGGCTCCAGTCTCAGGATAGTCTACCTAAAGCATGCAATTGGTGCTCCTTGTAATTTTACCAGAGCTGGTGCCATTGCAAATGTCATTCTTATCTACCTAAGTACAGATCCTCTCCTGAATCGTTAACAATGTCATTTAGCAATTTGTTACATAAGCTCATTAAGGTTTTTAATGTATCTATGTTAATAGGAATATGAATATGGAAACCTTAATTTCAAACCTGTTTCTGAAATCATTAGCTGGGAAACTAGTCTGAGAAAAAGCAAACATGACCCAGGAATACCTAGGGATTTATTCAGAGTTTAGGTATCACTGTGGTGGATAAAGTAGTAATGGGGTTGTCAGGATGCCCAGGTTATGCTCCTCACCAACCAGCTCTGTGACCCTTTAAAAACACTCTCAACAGAAAAACTTCAGTTACTTTGCTCTGTTCTTGCTGTCCTTACCCACAGTACAGTGACAGGCTACTTGTATTTCTGTTATTTTTTCTCTACCTGCAAGTGCAGGATTAACACAAATAAAAGAACACCAGTTCTCCAAAAGAAACAGAGACATTGACTGCAGCCCACATATCCCCCCCAAAAAAACCAAGTTGTTTGCCTTGAGCCCTTTAATTTAGTGGGTAACATGGGAGAACGTTTGCATGTCTCACGACCCTGCCCCAAAAGGAACAAGCCAGCTACAGAGCTCTCAGACCAGGCTCATCTGCTCTGGTTCCTCCACAACAGCTTCACCAGGAGCCGCTGTATAAGCTGTATCATTATATACAGGCACACGAGATATGTTTATGCTGTTATTGATACATCACCACAACAGTCTCAGCACTTGCAGGTGGAAGTTAACCTTAAACTACAACGAGAAGTTAGCTGCTCCATAGTAATTCTCTGTGTAAGGCCGTGCTGCCAGAAAATGCCAAACCCAGTCTAAAGGCATTTGGGTGCCAGATGAGCAATTCCACGTCCACACTGAAGCAACTTTCCTCTTTTGATTAAATGTTATTACATTCTTTAAGGGGTGAATTTGTTGGGGTAGTGGTGAAGTTCCTACTAGAGTAGGCCGAAGCACTGTGCTGGTGTACGTGCCACACGTGTCCTTGCACTGCTGATGCTCGTGGGATGCTTGACGCCGGCTGCTGTGGCACTGCCCAGAGTCACTCGGAGTGGATGTGGCCTCGGGCTGCTGTTCTGTGGGCAGCTACACAACCGTGGCTTACCAGAGCCAAAGAGGGGGGAACTTCCCCTTTCATCTCTTCCTTCTTCTCCTGCTTTTTGGGGCTCCCAGCCTCAGGATCCAGCTCCTGGCACTTGTTTAACCCTTCCATGCCTTGCTTCCATTGTGTGAATTTTTTGCCAGATTAGTGACTTAAAGTGGCCCACGGAGACCAAACCCCCAGAAGGTCGCTCAAACCTTCAGATCTTCACACTCGACAGCAGACATCAAAATGCACTTCCCTTTGCCATTGCCCAGAGAGGGAGCCTGTTTCTAAAACTCAGCTTTTTTTAAACAAACCTTTCAACATGAGACCAACACTGTAAAACCCCTTGGATAGGGAGTGTCCCTCATAAAAGATATGTATATTTTTATATATTTTCTTACATATTTTTATATATAGGGCACGCTGTTGGTGGCAGATTGTCCTGACTGGCAGATGAAGGGTGAGTGAAGGCCCTGGCTATGGTCACAGCCCATGCTAAACCAGAACGACACCTTGACTCAGCCCGGGTTGGTGCTGATTCAAACCAAGGATTCATTGTCTGAGGCCAGAATCTGTAACAGGGAGGGAACGTCCTGGGCACTTCTCATCATTCTCAGCTTTATAAGCTCTTTCTGACACCGTGGCGTTGGTTGGAAGGGCCCGACTCTAAACTCAGCCATTTCTAGCCATGGTATTTGTGGCGGCTTTCTTCTCCTCGGCGTGAGGGCGAGGCTCGGCTCTGCTCCCCAGCCTGGAGAAGAGAGGCAGCCACTCCACCCCTGCATCTCGTTGCCGGGCTTTCACATGCAAAGGCTGCCCCCCACCCCTCCGAACGGCCATCCTGTGTCATTGACATCGATTGTGAAATATTTCAAGTTGTTAATTAGGCAATAATGACCAATGGGAAGGGCATTTCCTGGCTGTTAACTGGACACTCCTGACCTCGAGGTCAGCATCAGTCACCCAGGAATTATTAAAACATGGAAGACGAGGAGAAAAGCAAGCCGAGAAGAGCAAACCCCTCACTTTTTAAGGCGGTGGGTGCTCCTCCATTGCACCACCCAGTAAGGAAAGTCGGGCTCGGGCTGCAGCTCCCTGTGCAGGTCTGGTCTCTGCCCCTCTCTTCCAGTTACTTTCATTTCCCAATTAATCTTTGAGGTCATGAAGAAAAGGGACATTAAATATTCAAGGATTATCATTTTGTTAATATGGCTAAATAGGGAAGACACAATTAACAATAAACTGGGCTCCTGCTGGGGCTGTATGTACTAATCCCTCCCCACTTCTAAGGGGAAGATTTACACCTACTCTTGTGGTTTAAAATTGGGACCTTTCTCCCACTTAACCATGGTGCTTGCTCTGCTCTCCCTTACAGGTGGCTGCATTTCAGTACAACGACTTCTCCAGGTGAATTAAACTAATGTGAATTACTGTATTTCCTAAGGGGTGACCCTACGAAATAGTGCGTTTGTGTTTCCTCAGAGTGCAAACTACTTCTGCTTAGAGGGCTGCCAGCAACACACCAGCCTCTTCAGACCGGCCCTGGGCCCCGACTCGTGAGCCACATCTGATGGACAAGTAGCAACAAAAAAATTAACATCCCCATGCTCTCCTTATCCACACAGGGTCTGGCAAATGAACAGCACTCCAAATATACTCAGAAGCAAACGAAGAGCCAGAAGGGAACAAATAACCAGTCAAAGTGCCATGGGGTGGGAACCCCCTCTGTTCCTTGCAGAGAGGTTGCTGTTGTGGTGGCCCCATCACTTGTGTTGGTACCTGAGTCACCAGCACATTCAACAGCAAAGGGTCAAAAGCCAGACAGTACCGCTGGGAGACTCCACCTCCCTTCTCCAAATCCCACATGTATTTCTTCAAACTTTTCTAGGTAAATCCCCTTCTGATGGTATCTTGGTAAAGACAGAGAGTAAAAATAAAAGAAATAAGAAAAGTTTATGAGCATGTGTGCAGTTGTTAAAGGCAGAGCTGGTGCAGCTGGTGTTTGCTCCTATGTGGAGCTGGCCAGAAAGCTTTGTCAGTTCCTGAGGAGCTCCATGGGTGATCGCTCTGAGACCTCTTCAGACTGGTAGTAGTAAGTGGTCATACGCAGGCTATTAAGGACTAGATAGGATGTTTTAAATTCACATCCCTAACCCAAAGTACCTTTCATGGTTGAGATGGGCTTTTGGCTAAAGAAATGGCAGTAAGATAATAACATGGAAGAAATTATCAGGTTCAGAGCTTTGAACCTTCAGATTTTTTGGGAAACAGATAAAATTACCTAAAAAAAGCTCAGCCTAAAGTTTGCAGTCTTTTTTTGTTCACCTTTCCTTGGCAGATCTGCAAATAGGTGAGGATTACTGCACCTTGCTAGGAGTAGGTAGAGTTGGGCAGCAGAGAAACTCCATCCTCAGCAGCCTTGCTGAGAAGAAGACGACCCGTGGATTCTGTGGCACTGTCAGCTTTGGTCTGCAGCCTTAGCTGCAACATTCTTGAACTCTGTCTGCGCTCCCAAACCAAGCTACAATCTCGAACAAAGAAAGAGATATGAACACTGAGGAAGTCTCACCTCCATTAGAAAAGAAGTGGGTTAGCTCTGGGTACCACAGCTGCTGCCTGCCTGCGGACGGTCGGACAACTCTCCCTAGAACAATTTCCACCAACCACAGCCAAAAATAATATTGAGAAATGAACACATTTAAGCAAACAGATTTTTTTTTTTGACATTATATTTCCTGTTCCTTTTCCTCTGAGGGATTCTCAGAACAGCCCTGTTTAAAACACACCATATCCAAATGATCTGTCAGATCATCTCACCTGGATCCAGGCTCGAGTCAGGGTGTTCCTCCCCTTTCCTGTCCAGCTTCGTCTCCTATTCCCAGAAAAAGCAGGTAAGTCCTGTTACCCTGTCTGGTGAACCCTGATTATTTACTGTGATTTTTCAAGCCAATCATGATGCGTTTGCCCCAGAAGTATAAGAATATGAGTTGCTCTTCTGGAACACTTCTTGGGGATCAGAATTCACTCACTTTTTTTCCCCGGGTGATATTATTCCCTGGAGTGGGTGTGTTAAACCAGCAACACCAGGGGTAGAATGAAAGGACCTGATATACTCTGGTGGAAGGATGTTTTCCCATTCTTCATGAGGAGCATAAAACCCTTGAAACTTCTTAGAAATCATACAAAGCAGGATGTATATGCAGCCTAGATTGATAGACTATTTTATGCTACCTTCTAAAAAAATCACAAAGTAATCCACACCCAGCACAGATCAGGGGAATAAAAGCTTTTAACAGACAGTTACTGCTTGTGAATTCTTCAAAAATATTCCATCCTGCCTCTACAAAAGGTTGGTGAGGAATTTACAAAGGTCCTAATCCCCCTATAATCCTTTAAAATGCCAAGCTGTGATCGCACATGCTGTTTTGTGATTATGTTTCTTCAAGGGCTTGTTTAGATACTTATTAAGAGATAGCAACTCACTTTTGTCATAGAAAGCCAAAATTGGTTGATATGTTTTGGTTGTACTTTACATTCTTCTGAAAAGAAAAATCAAATCTACGTGGAAAGACAAGCAGTCCCCACCCTGTCTCACACAACTGCCACAGCTTTTGAGGACAACCAGGAGGTCTTCTCCATAGACAAGGCTGCGTACTTCAAGTTTGTTGAAGATACAGAGAAATGCTCCTTTCCTTACTCTCTGCCTCATCTTCTCCTTTGCAAGTAGGGACAGAAATGGCTCAACTAATTTTTAAAAACATTTTAGGACCTACATAGGAAAAGCTTTATCATGTTATTACAGTGTTTGGTGGTGCCTCTAGCAAGCACTTAATGGAGACTGATTTAAGTTGTGTGTGATACTTCCATGTGCACAGACAACCAGGGCAGAGCTGACTCTTCACTGCTCATATGTGTTTAATTAGAGCTGCATTTTTAATCCTTTTAATTTGTATCTCTTTCTTAATAACCTCAGCTTGGCAAAGGTTGAAAAGGAATAAGTTTCATTTGAATATTGGGTAAAACCTGGTAACAGCAGAGCAGATTGTTTAGCAAAAAGGTTACAGCATGTTCTTTAAAGACTATGGGTAACAGTTTGGCTCTATTAAACCCTGTAGCTAGCTAAGCCTAGATTTTCATCCTTTGAAAATCATTTCAGAGAAGCTTAATAAAATACACTAGAGCTCAATATATCATCCAAGCTTGCTGTGGGAAGTTTAACTATATCAGTGGGGTATTATTTGCCTGTAATCTCAAGGCAAGTAAGATCACAGCAACATTGATTAGTTTTTGCAGTGCAGTTCTGAAATCTTAATGCAATCACGTTATAAATTCATGTTTAACTTTTGCCCAAAAGCAGAAGAAGTCATTGCAGACTACTGCAATATCTGCTGATGAAAGGAAATATCCTCAGAGGTTAAAAAACCTACAGGAGTGCTCTGAGCTGCATTAGTGAAGGTAGTTTCGATAATCTCCTAATCTTGAACCCAGAGTCAATAGAGAGGAATGATTGTATTTCTCAAGTACTTGCTGCTTTATTTCAGATAAATGTGAACCTTCATATCAGAAAAGAAGACCTGTCATTAAATACAGGGTAACTTTAAAATATGAGTAGATACAATCAGCAAGATTTAGTTGTAAATACCATCATGAATCTTACCCAGCATAGTGATGGACCTCAACCCCTGTCAGTATCACAGGAAGACAGACCAGATTCCTCAGCCAGATTGGCTTCTGGTTTAGAAGCAGCAAAGCAAAGAGATCACATAAAACAAAGTGTCTTTCAAAATAGCATTTCATACGTTCTCTGTGTCATAGCTTCTTTCTTGATAGTTTTGCTGTGCCATCAAAATCCAGCATTTTAGAATAAAAATGACCGCACTGGAGAATTGTCTGTGCCTTTCGGACTGCAACCTTCAAACTCTGTTTGGAATACGTGAACAGCTATTTGCTGGTTTGGTTGTATCTGACTAACTACTAAAGGAGGCCACTTCTCAGCATGTTTGTGTTGATCCCCAGAGACTCTCTGGCAGTTGCTAAGGATCACCTACAGAGAATGAAAGTTTATTTTTCTTTGTTATCGTACACAGGTCACTTGGAAATAACCCACGAACGCCAGAAGCTACGGTAGCTGGCTGGAAAGCAGCAGTATACATTAAAAAAAGGGCCAAGTGTAAAAGCAGTGGCTTAATTTGTGCTCTGGCAAATCGCTGCATCCTTATCCTCAGGACAACTATCATGCCAACAGCAGCAACAGAAGCTTACAAGTAACCTCATTTTTCGTTTCTGAGGATGTGAGCAGATAGCCTAGTACACAGACAATCCTCAACCCGGGGCGCTGCATTGAAGCTGCTCACCATTCCTTCGCTTTTGATATGATTCAATATGAATTCTTGTTCCAGATGCAGAAGTCTCACTACTACTTTCAGACAGCATTCCCTCCCCTGCAAGTGCTGATACCTATACTTAAATTAATATAAAGGCATGTCTCTGCATGAAACTTTTTGCAGCTGTTGCATATCTGCATTAAGTGATCTTCAGCAGTCCTTGTGTGAGCAGCATGTCTGCACCACTTTGATTCTTTCTGTCTACTCCAGTTTTGCCTCAGATTGTTGTGGCCACATAGCACTGGGATGTTTTGAAACAAATAATTGGTGCTCTGGTCAAACTTCTTGCTCAACATTGCTCCATGTCTGTGCTGTCTGCGTTTGATGGGGTATTGCATGCTGGGTATTATACGATACTTCTCAGAAGGCACCAGCGTTCTGAGACAAAATTATACAGTTTTCATCATTCCTTTTGTTCATCCCATCACTCAGTTGTTTTTCATATGGACCATTTTCCGAGACTGCTGAAGAACAAGGATAATCCTTGTGATCATAAAACGCCACCATCCCAGAAAACATGCAAAGCTTACCACACCAGCGGAGGGTTGCAATGCCTTTTTGCACAGGGATATAGGGCTATTGATACATGTAAATACCCTGCTTCCACTTCTAGTAGGAAAAGGCTAACTAATGTGATATTTGGAGTTCGACTGCTGAGGAGAAACTTCTATCAAAGAGACTCAGAGGGAGATTTTTGCAGTAAGACATACAGCTACACATGGATAGAGGCTGGGTCAAAGAATGCACTTCCTTAGGAGGTAGCACATGGTATAATCCTGTCTCATGTCCTTGTGTTGGGGTGCAAAAGAGCAACAGGCACTGTTTTGGAGTGAAACAGCAAAGGATTTTGCTATTCTGGCTGTTTGGCAGTGGAGCAGTCCAGCTCTGGCACAGCTACACTGACAAGTGTATCCCCAAGAGAAGTGTCCAGCGCAGAGGTAAACTGAGCAGCATGGGCTGCCCCTCCATCACACCAGCAGATACTCTTAAGGACCTGCCTATGTCCTTTCTGCTGTTCACATTTTCCACTGTTCTTCCAAAATCTGTACTACAACTATTTACCCTTGTTAGTGACACAGATTCTTTAAATACCTACCTGCCTCAAATGGCTTTTCTAGCAATATTATTTGGACTAGCATTCAAGCCAACACTATCAGCTGCACCTGAGTCAGAGCATGGTGGCAGCTGTTAGAGAAGAAACATGAGAGGATGCATCTACTCACTTGCCCAGCCAACACTGTTAAAGCACTGTCTTTTCTTAGCGTTTTTAGTTATGGGTTTTTTTAAGCAACCCAGTGCAGAGTGCTGGAATCTCTCACAGACACAGCCCAGCTTCTTCTGCTATCAACAAATCCTGCCAGCTTCCCAAAGTTTGTCCTGGAACTGCCTTGAATGTGCAGCACCTCTACAAGAGATGCAAGATCTCCTCATTTCCAGGAGATACACACACTCCTACCTTACTCCTAAATCAACACAACCAAAGCCCAATTCCAAAGCAGGCTGATAAAATGTACTCAAAACCAAGAGGCTTCACCCCAAGCACTGTTACCAGATACAAGTGTCTTTAGTTTGAGTGAACACCAAACAGCCTACAATGATGGGAACTGAAGGTTGTCATCACTGGCTGTGAGAGGTATGGGCAATCCCAGCAAAAATGCAAACTGCTTTCATTGGTGAGGTGACTTCCACCAGGACAGTGGTGCTGTGCCCCCGCTTCACGGAAGGTTGTTTGCTCAGACCTCTAGTGCCAAGAGATGATGGAAGCAAAATCTACCAGACTGTTCCATGACCAGTTGTATCACATGTGGTAAACATGGAGGAACACAATGAAAGCAGAGCAATTCCCTGCTGCCTGAAATAGTCTGAAACCATATGCTGATGCCAACAGCTTCAGTAGGATGTCAATCTGGCAAGCAAGACAGATCCTTGTACCATCTTCTCAAAAAATCCTTCTCTGTCTTTGATATGTTAATCCTGCATAAGGCAAATTCTCCCATTAGAATATAGTCCATTCTGGTCTCCGTGCAATCTGCATTATCCAGTTCAAAGTTAAATTAAAAATCCCAACCTGTGTGAATGTTGCAATCACATTATGAAATCTGCAAATCTATTTTTAATGTCTTAACGCTGCTCTAGTTGAACAAGGCAACTAGACTGCTGCATTGCATTTGCTTTACACTTCTTTAGATTCTCATGCACTAGTTAAATATTCACTCTGCAGTGTTTGCATTTCCAGTACTGCAAGACCCTAAAATAGAAGACAAGTTTTTCTTTCCGTCTCTTGTTTTTAAAATTCCAATTATGGGCAACTCGACTTGGGGATCTCTCCAAATCAAATGTGGAGCACTAAACATCCCAAGAGAGAAAACATTTCAATATAATACAGATGCCAGAAAATAGGGTTTCAATCCCAAACACACAGCTATTTGTAGTGTTTTGGGGGGATGACGGAATCAGAAATTTTATTTCATTTCAAATTTAAGACGCACTTGATGTTAATGCTATGAAAAGGTTTTTTGTTTTTTTGTTGGTTTTTTTTAAGAGAGAAAAATACTTGATCATAGCTGGAACAACTCAAGCAATGGGCCCACACTATCCCAGACCAACATTTTACAAAACATGACTGTTGGTGAGTAGTTTGCACTTTTCATTCTAATCTGGAATAGAAACAAGTGCCAAAGCACTGGAATTTTCAGTGGAACAAAACCTCTATCTTCTATCCAACTCCCTTTGAAAAAAATCAGTGTATTAAACAGTTGGATGTTCCCCCTTTTTGTACAGTCACCTCTCCATTACTGTTGGCATTTACCCACTCACGATGACGATATTAAGGGCACACAAACTCTGTACATACGAAGACAACCGAGAAAGGAGGAAAGGACGACAGAGACAATAGGTTTATCCTGCCATCACAGGTTCTCCAGGACAGACCTATAGGAAACTTCTGTGCTCCCCAGGCCATACGGAGCAACTTTTCCTGCCCTGGAGACCCCTCTGCAATGCAACGGCATCATCTCCTCGCTGCTGCGCGGAGTTACAGGGGACCAGTGCCTATTCTGGAGGTGACACAAGGGGAAGCTTCAGCAACGCTGGTGTCACCCGTACTCCCTTCCTGAGCTTGGAAACCGGAGATGCCTTACGGCACAGCCAGGGAGTTTCGGAAACTCTGGGCAGCAGAGAGAGCCAACGAGGACGTTTAGAAGGGATAGAGTTCAGCTGGGGATCTGCGAACGCCGTAGGCTGGGCTCTACCGCGCCGGCCCCCGGTCTTCTGTGCTCCTGCAGCTCGGGAATTCGGGATCAGCCCGCTCTCTCCTTGGGCTGTGCTTGGGGTGCCACCCCATGGGTGAGGCGGCCAAGTGCAGCTCGGGTGTGATCGCGGCAGTATTTTGGCGCAAAGCCAAGGAGGAAGGGGGGTGTGGAAAAAACCCCCATTAAGGAACAGATAGAGTTCAGTGACCCAAACTGCTGCGGTTTGAGCTCAGCAAGCCGCGCTTCACCTGGAATTCGATGCATTTTACAGCACCATCTCCCACTCGGGGATGCTGCGGATGCACCTGTGCCAGCTCGCTGCTTCGGAGACTGCATTCACGGCGAGCAGCCCCCCCCCGCATTTACAGGTACTTGTTCTCAGGTAGCTGGGGTGTGGGACACAACCTTCACCCATTCAGCCGAATTCCAGCGCTCTCCCGCGGTTTGTAGACGCAGGAGTGCTGGGGTGGTTCTGCTTCTCCACCTTGCCCTGCTCAGCTGGGGCAGCCGCTGCAGCCAGTCCGACGGGTACGTTTGAGCCTGTTCAATGATTCCTTAAAGAACAGAAACATGCAAACCAAATGAGCTATGAGTCGCTTAAATCTCAATGGGGAAGTAAATGGCTGCAGCTGAAGAGATCCAACCGGCCCGGCACGCCCGCCGCTGACCACGATTCAAATGCGAGGAGATGCTGTTGCACCGAATTAAATAAGAGTGCTTGTTCAAATATTAGGAAAGCCAAGAAAAATCGTTCTTGGAGAAACAAATCCTGCTGTGCTGGATCAGGTCCATGGATTAACTAATCCGGGATTCTGTTCTAGGAGTCACCAGCACCAACTGTCTGCGAGAAAGGTGCAAGACGCAGACATCTCTCCTCCGACCTTAGGGATGGTAATAGTTACAGGAAACATTTACAACAGACACATGAGGCAGGGAGTCTTAAGGGGACACCATAAATACTAGAGTTCAACTTTGTAAGCTTGAACAGGCAATGCCGTTTTGATGACTGGGTTCTCATGTTTGTTAGTGTAATTTATTGGTCGCAATCGCCTCCCAGCAGGGAAGGGCAGAGCCAGCTTCAAAGGACAGTTATGGGGTTACTAAAAATAAATGTGATCACATTAACAATACCTTATTCTCACAGAAACGTGTAACGCAAAGCCTGACTGGCAGCTGCTGCTTGGACAGACAGGACGGGAGCTGAGGCACGGCTGGGACTCGGCACTGGTGGAAGGGGACTCGTTGGGGGTGAGAAGAGCACATGCAGGCATCAGGGCGCGACTGCCTGATTATTAATCATTTCCATTCATACGCATAAAAGAGCCAAGTATTCGCACCCCCCATTGCCATTTAAAAAAGTACCTGACCTTATTACTGCTATCCCTGTTGTGTAAATTCAGTGCTTTGTCAGTCTGAATAAATGTACATTAGCCTTAACATGAGTTCAACAAGTTTAAACAATGAGGGAGGCTTTGTAAAGCTCCCTTGCTTTTTAACTTATTTGACACCACACTAAAGAGCCCATTTAGACTAAAGAGTTCAGCACATTTTGGGACCCATTAAATACCCAGGTTGAGACTAGATAGTCCCTTTTTCTGTTTTCAATTTGTCCTACCTAGTTGCTAAAGTCAGCATAATTGAGCAATAAGCTGCTTTGCATTTTCAAGCTTTGTAGACAAGTTGAAGAAAGCTACACCCATCCCGTTCAGTGCAACCCTTTCAATGCTGACAGGGCAAGCCCCACTTATCACAGCGAAGTGATTCCTCAGAATTACTCTTAATTAAAAAAGAGGATACTCACGACATGAAAATGTGACATTCATGACTGTTACGAAAACTTACACAGTCAATTTATTCCTATTTTAGGCTAATTTTAGGCTTCTCTCTGGAGTGAAGTCAGCCTTTGACAGCCCACGGAAAAGCATTCCTTGTCTTCTGTTTACAAATTACGTTGCACCCTGATACAGACATCTGTCCTTCAAACATAATAATTAAGTCTTAAGACATTCTCATACAGTGGGGAAATAACTTACATGGGAGAGAAGGGAGTGAAAGATTGGACATCCATCCAAGGCAACAGAAGGAAGAGGAAAACATCTCACCAGTAACATGGAAAGAGATCAAACCTCCTGATGTTCTCCACTCTGCTCTTTAAAAACTGCCACAAATAAGTAAGTAATAAGTAATGTGCACAATGACAAGCCATGAGCTTACGCTGACTCAAATTCAGGACGTGGACGATGGAGACAGTTCAGCTGGGGCAGCACGTCTGGCTGCATAAGAAACGCACATCAGCCTCAAAGAGCAAATAGGGCTGCAAATCCAGAGCACCCATCACCCTGATCATCACCAGGCAAAGCACTGTCTGACATCTGTAAGCAGCAGGAATGAAGGAAGCAACTGAGAAGAAGGAACTTAAGAAAAACTAGGTGTAAACAGTAGTGGCAGTCTGGAAAGCTTCTACAGAGGGGCTGCTTTTCACCAACTCACACCCTTAGCTTTTGCGAAAACCTCTGAGAGATGTCACAAAGACTACACACAGAGTTTGAGCTCTGCGGGATGTGTTACAAGGAGCTGGCAGGGTAACATTTTAAAAAGAATTTCATTTTACTCAATGTCACAGTGAAATCGGTTCTTCCCCCAAAAAGACCTGTGGTCAATTTGTAAATTGAATTCTGTCACTGACCTATAAGGCATATTTTAATCCACATGAAGTTAAATGCTTGACAAAACCACAGCTATGAAACTGTTAGCAGCACCTCCATGGTAAATGGGCAGTTGGATGGATATTTAGATTAAAATCCTAGTCTACAGGCAGAATTCCCATCAATTGCAGATGCGTTAGGATTCCATCCCTCTTGCTCATTTTGAAGGTTGGTAAAATTTAAAACACAGAAAAAACTCAACTCAATTACAGTTCCTTCCTGACATCTAGAAATTATATCAGTTCCATCTTACAGAAGGAAATCTGCACTGTCTAGCAGTAATCAGTTCCATATTTGTGAGGCCTTCCAACAAAACACTTTTTGTCTATGATTTGTATTCATTTTAGGACACACTGACTTCAAACCCACTGTGGATTGTAATGTATAAACAGCCCATTTATTTTTTAAATGCAACTATTTGGCAGGGTTAGCGCAGCTCTGAATCTTGAGAAAAATATACCAACTGCAACTGGCATCGAGGCTGCAAAGCAAGCAAGATGGGACACTTAGAGACAATTGTGTTCATTGAGTTTAGCTAAGAATAGGATACAAATAAGAAATATTTTAATCTAACAAGCATCATGTTTTACAAGGAACTCTTAAGATTTTTTTGGTCAATGTGACAGGAATGTGATGATCTCATGGCATGGAATTTGGAGACTGAAACAGAGAATTTCTGAAATTCCCATAAAATCTCCCAACCATCTCAGCAAACCACAAGGATTTTCCCACTGTACTTACACTGTGTTGCCTCTAAACCTTATTCCCATTAGAGAGAAGATAGTTCTATGATTACTTCCAAAAAAATATATATAGTCAAGGGAAATAAAATTTAACATATCCTTCCTTAAAAGAATGAACTTTCTCCCTTGGAGCTTACTCTTCACTAACTACATTTTATCAGCAGGATGTCACTAAATTTCAGTCCTTCCAGAACAGATACTACATGTTCCTCCTCTTCAACTCTTCCTTCCCTGTGGCTGTTGGGGGTGCTGCTTCTTTGCTGATGGATTTTGGTTTGGTTTTTTAGACATTTAGGGCTGTCAAACCCTCACTTCCATCACCAACATTATAAATTATTGTTTAATTACTACTAAGGTTCTCAGAGATACAAACATCTTGAGGACATGGTGTTCTTAGAGGTTGTGGGGAAAAAGATGACTGGAGAGACAAGACTTCCAACAGCAATGCACAAAGCATGGAGGTACTGGGAGTTAGGGAGTAAAGGAGGAAAGTCACCTTTTACTGGAGTGTACAGGAGCCGGGAAAGAGCAATCTACCCCAAACCCACCTTTGTGAGCTCCACGATGTTAGGTGTGCAAGGTTCAAGTTGTGCAAGGTTCATTGTCCTCCACAAAGACAAAAAGCCAGTGTCAGCAGCTCTGGTTGTCTTTGCGGCTCAGCACATGGCGCAGGCGAGCACAAGGTTTATCAGCTGCAGTGGGGCATCACAGCTGCTCCACAGCATCTGAGGCTGCAGGCAGCCTCACCAGACCAGATGCTGCTATGAATCACTGGGGACAAGGGGAAAAGGGAGTTTTTGGATGCCCTGTGGAACAGCACGAAATATCACATCCAATTTGGTATGACTGGAGAGTTCAGCTACAGTACTGAATGCTGACACAAAGCTGATCTCCGCTGAGTCTGAAGGTGTGAATACCCTCACGTTTTCTGTTTCAGAGGTACCAATATCAAAAGGATTGAATGCTCTGTAAGTGTGCAGATACAGACAATTGTCAGGACTGTCACTCAGGATACACAGCTTACCAGCCCCTTCTCACTTCTACATACTTGGGCCAGGTTTCACAACCAACATTTGATCATCTGGCTCTGGGAAGGAAGTTGCTGCTTTTCAGTCCAGTTGCCAGTAGGCAGGTTCCACAACACACAAAACATCTCCCTATTATACAACTGACAGTAACAGAATCCTTTCTAAGCTCCTCAGAAGTGAAGCCAAGTCTTGAACATCATGGAAACAGAACTAACTGTTCTGTGAACTCCCCAGAACAGAGACACATGGATGTAATGCTGTGGGAGACTTATGTGGCATCTCAAAAAATATAGGTTTCAGATTCTAAGACTTCTGCAGTCTTCAACTTTCACCAACATTCAAATTCACCTACATTAAAAGAAAATTAAATTGCCCTCCCCTACAAAAAGCAAACCACAACAAAGCAAACATCCTCCAGCAAACTATTCACTTGACTCTATTAAAACTTGCCAAGTCAACGTTCCAGTCTCAACTGCCTAACCAAGCTGCCAACAACAGAAGTGTTGGTTTTTTGCTCCTCTATTTTACATTAATAAAAGTCAATTGTGGTGATGAACAGCATCACATGCCAACCATATATCACATTCCTTCACAGCTGTTTTTTGTAAAGGGAAGGAAAAGACCTCATCAGTCACTGACAACACTTCTATAAACCATGAACATTTTAAGAACTCCATTGCAAAGTCTGGATGGTAAACTACCAACTAAAATCCTAAGAAAGTAGCATAGCACAAACTATTGATTCCAGATAATAAACCCAAGTGTATATGGGCAATCCATACCTTACCCAAATCATGGTAGTCATGAATGCATTTTAACAGATGAGCAGGTCAGAGAGACGGTAAAAAAGGGGTCACTGCTATGACCCAATGAGCAGAAAGTCTGTTGCCAAGTCAGCATGCTGGTCTTTGCCCAACATACCATCAAGAAAAGCAAACCTGCTTATAATGTTTTCTCATATTCTTTAGCAAAGTAATAGCTAAATAAAAAGTGTTAACTTAATTCCTGTTAGGATTTGTAACTGATATAAATGAAAGACAAATGCACACCTGTAAAACACTAATAGGGCTTTAACACGGATTGTCAAAATAGAATTATACTGCAAATAAAGGGCCTACTATAGTATATCTTTCAGTGCAATAATTTCATTATCTGTAACTAACAAATGATAAAGGGTAATGATGAAGAGGAAAAGAATAGAGAATGGGGAGAACAAAGCTGATTACTAGACATGCATACAAAATGTGGCTGAGTGCTTCCTGGAAGCTTCAATAAACCTCAAACTGTTTGATGTGATGTACATACACATTCATCTCTTTGGAAAACAAAAATGCTTATCAACATATAAATTCTACAAGTCAATTTTTAATTGCACCTATCAAAATAATAATAAAATCCTAGCAGTTTCATTCAACATGCTTGAATCATGGAGACCACCTACAAAAATACAAACACAGCATTTGAATCTCCAATTAACTATTGCCAATTATAAATGGGGACAATTTTAAAAATAAATTATGAGGATAATTAATAATTTTTGTGCACAAAGGCAACAATGTAACATGCAGTGGTTTTAAAAGTCTCCTACTTTCTGCATTTCTATTCTGGTTAGTTTGTGCCAAGATTATAAAAATATATATTAATTTTGAAAGAGGAAACGCAGAACGTGAAAAGCTTCTATCCTTCCCTTTGGTCATTCCATGTAGATATTATTGGGTTCAAATATGCAGCCACTAAATCATTGCTATGGAATATTAACATTTTTAAAGGATTCCTGTGCTTGGAAAAAAAAGATAAGAATAACAGGGCCATAGAAAAGTCCATAAAAAGTTCTCCTGTTCTAACACTGACAGAATAAGCACATGTATAATCTGTTCAACTGAACACGAAGTGTTACGGCTGTATGACAAGAGCATGTTTTATTTAAATCAATGTCACAGGGATAAAAAACAAACACAAACGCAAAACTGAGTTATAAACTATGCTTAGCATCTTTCTGTAACAAGGAATTAACAGTCAAACAGTTTTCAAAGTTTTTCACTTTGCAAAGCAGAAGAGAAACGTTCTCAGAAGCTAACTTCAGCCTCCAGGGTTCTACAAGGGTTCACTCCATCAGCCACCAACAGATCTGACTGATGCACAATTGTTTCTTTCCTAATAGAAAAGCCTACTCCTATTCTGTTATCACTGGTTTTCCTCTCACTCTGAGCAAATGCTGTATTTTCAGGTAACCTGCTGAATTCAAAAGGGCAGCCTGCTCCTCAAAGATGTACACAGAACCTACCTGTTTCAGAAGTAAAGAAACTCATACTTTTGTTTCACTCTGACAAAAGAAAGAAAGCTTAGACCTGATTCTTCTAACCTTAAAACACACACACCCAACCCACAAAGAAAACCCCCAAAACCTTTTTGGGAAAAAAACCCAGCCTCACTACTACAGGCTTATCTTTATAGATAGTGATTTACAAGTGAATATTCTGTTATTAAAAACAGGCTACAATAATATGTACAAGAAGAATACGGTACAAACATTATTATGTTTTTGTGTATTCCATCAAAAGGTAAATTACTTAAATACCTACAGAATCTTTAAAAACATACACTAGGTTCTACCGAGGGCCCAGTTAGCTAGTACAGAAGAAAAGCATTATTGCTCTTTTTAGCGTCAGAAGCTTCAAGAAGTTTGAATTTCTGTACTAATACATTGGAAACTTCAATGACAGTTGTGGCAAGTATCAACAGAAGAGGACAGCAGGCAGATCCTTCAACCCTCACTCCTGCTGAGGACACTGGCTGGCAGGACTAAGAATGACAGCATCGAATTAAGAGCAGAAAAACTTCTGTGCAAAAAATCCATCATTTCAGAATGAAGTCTGCTAATAAAACATGGGTTCCAGTGATCTATTTCTTATGCAACTAACATAAGTTCATTGGTTATTCACAAGTTTATAAACACATTACAAACTGAATAATTCCAGATAACATCCAATTACAACAGAAGTTCTGTATCAGAGTTGTACAGTAAAAGCCTTAGAGAAGGAAAGCAGCAATGAATGTTACAATCAGGCTTATCATTGTTTCAGAAATAGTATGCTGTGTGAGTAACCCAATTGGAACACTCTTCCTTTGATCGTTTTGCTGAGCTATGTGTTGTAAAAATAGATTTGTATGCCTCAGATTTCTCCTCGCTGTCTGCAATGGATCTCTTTGTAGTGGTAGAAGAAGCCTTATTGACTTTCCCTGGTAGAGGTGCATTTCCATTATCTGCTAGAGAAAAAGGAACAGAATGAAGCATGCATCACAGCTTATAACTGATAGAAGTATTTAAACAGACAGAAACCATAAAAGTCTCTTCTTTATAAAAACCGTCAGCAGGGGGCAGAGAAGGCATTCCTGAGGGACGCTGTCCCACCTTCTCACATAGTTTGTCCACGGTTAATTGATTAACTATTCTCAGAATCTTCAACCAAGTTATGCACAGACTTTTTCTGGCTGTAGTGTACATGATTGAACACTTCACACAGAAACCTCTGACTGCCTTAAAAAACGAACCCATTCTTAAAGTTCTGTAAGAAAACTTCAGTATGAATTTGAGTCATTAAATAATATATATTACTTAAAGAGATGGCACCATCCTTTGGACTACAGTACTGCCAAGTTTACTCGTATCTGCATGACCGCTGCAGGTACATCAGTACATCCTGAAGTTACATTCCACTGCTCCCAGTGACACACAGCAAATAAGCAGCTAAAATGAAGGACTAAAAGTCATCATACTAGGACATTTTAATACACTTAATTGAAATAAACTGCCATAACAGATTTTTTTGACCACTTGTACTTCAGGAAAACAACTACTAATTCTCACACTACCTCTTAGCCAATAAAACAGACATACCAAATCCTCAACTAGAGATTCTTATGCTCACAGTGATATTATCTCATTCATTCCAGTTGGTTCCCACCAATTTAAAGCACAGCAACACTGGAAGGACATAAACAAGCAAATCTGGCTTGTTTCATAGTGAAAAAAATTCAGTGTGGTGAAAAGTGTTTCTTATTTTCTTCAGCTACATCACTATAGCACTTGCCAGTCACAAGCATGAGCAGAGACCCTGTTTTAGGTATTTTGTGAAAGTATAAGTACTAGTCAGTTGCTATCCTATGGACTATCTACTCAAAGTACAGAATGATGGATAGCAGATGAGACAAAGGCAAACTGGGCAGAATAAGGCAAAACGGATAAATAGAAGCTCCTTCACACTTTCTGCAGAGTGAGTTTCATAGATTTTATAGATTGTAAAACAAAGCTCTGTTTTAAGAAAAAGTTCAATTGACTGGAGTTTCTACTCAACAAGGAGCTTTGAACATGTCTGTGAGGCAACTTTCTACCTCAGCTTGGAAATGCAGCCTTTTAGAACAGATTTTTGAAAGAAGTTCTTTGAAAGAGTGAGCCACAACATTATGGCTCCCTTGAAGACAGCAGATGACCACCTATTACTTAGAAAGATTAAAAAAAGACAATGAGAATGCATCTTCTGAAAACTATGGTACAAAATAGCAAGAGAAAGATCTCTCCTACAATATTTTTCAAAGAACTATTTGTTCACATTTTAGAAATTTATATTAAACACCAACCTGAACTTTTGGTGAAGATAATCTGCCTCTTTTCCCCAGAACTGGAATTGAGACAATCCTTTCCATTCTTAGTCTTTGATGGACCTGCAGAATCTATTAAAGGAAAAAAAGTGTAATCATGAACCTGCATCATGGCTCAGAAGGCTACACATAACTTGTAGCTGTGGCATTACCTTCAGAGGTACCTTGCTGAGCAGCTGATTCTGCTGACTTACATTTCTTTGACTTCTGAAACAACACAAGAAGAGACCTGGTAATGTACTGAAAGGATATAAAGTTCTTGACTTGTATTTGACAGACATACAACTTCATTTAGTACATTTCTTACATGTCTTATACAGTGGAATTTTTCCTTTCACAATACTGCTCCACGCTTTTGGTATCATTTCTATATGGAAAAACAATAACCTTGGCAACATTGAAGGCAACTGAAAGAAAATTGCACAAGCCAAAACTAAACTGTTTGGGTACGCTATTTTGGTTTGTATTATTTGCAGGGAGTGTGTGTGTAATCATCATTAAGGTAATCTAATACTCAGAACGCACATGGCAGGACAGTAAAATTGCATGACATTAAACAAACAGGACAATTAACTTATCAATAGAGATGTTTTTCAAAAAAAATTTCAGAATAATCCTGTCTCTCATATCCACTTAATTTTAATTAGTTAATAAAAAAATCCCTTCCAGGCAAGTTTTAATAACTGGGCCTTTGTTGCAGTATTACTTGGGAAGAAAAGATGCAAATAATCAATCTAAATTTTTTAAAGGCATCTGTGGACCACATTTTCCAAACTAAATTACGTTTGTCCATATTGAAAAAAAAAACAAAAAAGCAAACAACAGCAACAAGAATCCCATTACTAGCTTTGATTATATAAATTCCAAGCTGAAAAATAAAGACTTATTATAAGTCATTGATGTTACTATCACAAAAGATGACTGTGTACATTCAGAATGGTGTACATATTTCAATAAAGCTACAAAACCACAAAGAAAATAGATATATTTAAATGGGTTATAAAAACTAGGAGAGCCCATGCAGTCAAGCACACCATTAAAGCTTGATGAAAAACTGCCACACAAACGTTGCTGCAAAGCTTAGCCAGGAGGGGGTGGCAGAGTGTTACTATTGTAAAAGCAAACTTGACTCTTCTGATGTCCTTTAGAGTACATGCGAAATCTCTTCTCATGGTGCTTCCACCTTTCTTATTAGAAGTGGATTTAAAAAGAAAAAAGTTACCTGCTAGTATCTGGCATCTGAATTATGAGATGTTTGTAAATATATGTATGCATAAATATGATACATAATGAAAATACATTATATGTATTTCATCATGGGCAAATATAATGTTGAGCAAATATAATTTTTTATACTAGTGCAAGCTGTGTCTTGCATTTTGTCTCACGGGTATAAATGAAAAGATGTTTGTCCTTCCTGTTCCAAACACAACAGGTCCGCTTAGTCTGCTCCCCTATCCAAAAGAAGGAACTGAGGAAGAGGTCTGAACAACAGTGCAAACTGGAAACTCTTGAGAAGCTGGAGTGCACAGAACTCACATGAGAGCGCATGCTGCCTGTGACAGCAGAGAAGACCAGATTACCTTCTCTAATTTACTTTTAAGTCTTCTATCCTCCATTCTTTTCTTCAACACTTCCACATCTTCTTTACTACCATTAAGGATGATCACATCTTCCTCTTGAAAGGCAACACCACACTGCAAGAAAAAAAGGGACAAAACTGGTATTTTTTCAAGATTTTTATACCATTGAACGTGTCTGTTAGAATTAATACTGTGTTTAAGCTCTCCAAGTAGCTCTTCAGTTCTCTTTTAACAATCTAATACATCTTCCCACCTAAAATGTCAAAGGGAAAATCTCAGTTGTTTTTACTCCTGAGCAAAATAATACTGATTGACAGCAATCTTCTTCATGAAAAGGAGAATAAATACTCCTCTTACTAGTGAAGTGTGACCTTTTGTAACCACATTTAAAAGCAGCTCACGTATTGATCCACACAGCAAATTCTGAAAGTATTTCAGAAAGATGAAAATATTTTGTTCTTCCCATGCAACAGGGATATGGAAATCGCCTATTTATTTCACTAGCAGTCCCTTATAAACAACACTTAATTAATTATTATTTTTTAAAGAAAATGTCCCATTGCATATCTTCTTGTTTTACTAACATAAGATGTAGAGTGAGTAGATTAAACAAAGCAGTCCTAGAATCTACTCAGTTTTCTGAGCTTCACAGCTAAAAACCAAAACACTAAGGTACTTTCTGATTTTTCTAGTTATGAATGGATTTGATTAAGACCTAAGTGTTATGCCAGTCTGCTCTAGAATTTGTCTTTCAACTTTGTAATACAAGAAACAACTGAGAAGAGCAGTCCCTTTACACCAACTAGGAACAACATAAAATGTGTTATTCCTCTACATGCAGAACATACAGCGTGAGGGAACTTTTTTACCCAACAGCTGGGCAGGAAAATCTACTTTGTTTGAGTTGTTTTCTGTTATTATTGTTATTGTTGTTGTTATAGGGATTAAAAGAGATAATAAAAGCAGCATTATTCATTAACACAGCCTTGCCTACTCATTGCCCTTTATTTATTAAACACTACCAAGTTTCAAAGTACATTTATAAATTAATCTGGATAATGCATGTAATACCACATTTGTTTGCTGGTTGAAGACACAGATGTTTCACTGCACACATTTCCAATCATCTGGTGAAACCAGCACATTAACTATGATTTTTCTTTTTTAAAATCTCAATTTCCTTTTTTTTTTTGTTATCTTGTTAAATCCAAAAGCTTTCTGTTAATCTGCAAGATTAGTTTACAATCTTGCCTTTGTCATTAGTCTTCTGTTTTGTAAACAGAGGTTTAGAAAGGTTACTCACATGTCTCCAGTAGAAATTAAACAACGTATGGACAGTACTCTGACTTTAACTACAATCTGCTCAAGTGATGAACACAGTTTAAAAAGTCATCAGAGATATTATGAAGGAGAAGCAAGAGTCAGAGATGCATGTTAAGTGAGTCAGGCTGACTAATAAATGATGTAAGAAATCAGTGAGAGTAGCCCAAATTTCTCCATTGCTACTCAATAAGCTAGTGTTAGAAACATCAGCTTGCTATGATCTCAAGACACTTGCGAGTGAGAAGTCTAGAAAATCAAGATAATCAGTCTTCACACTGAGGCAGGAATGACTGGCAGGTGTCTTGATTCTAAAGAAGTCCCAGACATTCATTTCTAGTGAGGTGCTTTCTGAATGCAGCATGAAAGACCAGCACCCTCCTACAGGCTAGTGACTTAAAAAGTAATTTCAGCAACAATTTTTTAAAACATATTCCATTAAGCATACAAAAATAAGTGAGCATTTGCTCCAAGTAAAAGTTTATGTTGAAGGACTCTAATTTCAATAAACATTGCATTTTGAAAAAACAAGCATATCCAGGTTCCCATCTAGATAACACAGGTGAAACTGTTCTAAAATGAAAAGTATTTACAAGAAACAGGAAAACAAAGACAGAGTCTTCTTTCCATTCACTGAAAAAGATTTTTGTTTTGCCATGACAACAGTCAGATTATATTAGAGAGACCATACCCTTCCAAATATACCTTAAGTACAGCAAGTTATAGGCACAGAACCAACTCCAACTTCCCATGTTTCATTAACTGCAGCAGGTACAATTTGTTGCTGCATCATACATTTTGCAATTTCAGAAGGACTGTTCCTTCAGATTAAGGTCTTCTGGAGAAGACGTTTGTTTTATGACAGTACAGGGTGTCCCTTGCTGTATCTTGCTTACATTGGGACTTTAGTACATATGAAGCTATGTGCGGTAGTTCCTTGATGTTTTTGCAGCAGCTTGAACAGAAGGCATTCCTAAATGAGACCGAACTTGAAAACTATATAAATGGGCAAAAGCATCAGAACAGCTGCTTGCAGATCTGAATGCCAGATTCCATCTGTAAGTGAGGAACAGTGGAACATCAACTGAAGGAGATGCTGGATAAGCAGCTTACTTTTTGCCTAAAAGCCCTTTCATGGTTCACTTATAAAAGTGTGTTCAAAGCTGTTTATACCTAAATGGCTTAACATGGTTGCATCAAAGAATAATTTTAAAAACGTGTGTAGGTACGACAGAAAAGTCTGCAAAGTCTGATACTCATTATTAATTTACATACCCTATATATCCCCTATGTAAATACATACACAGATACACACACATGAAAATCAACTTTACAAAAAACTCAAAACCAAAAGCAACCTGAAGATTTTTTATATCAATAAAGGTATTATGAGTTGTAAAAGACATATTAATTTAGGCATAAATACAATCTTCTAAACTTAAATTAGTAAAGAAATAGTGGAATTACTTTTTGAAATAATGAAGACTTTTAAAATTTCAAGTAATTTTAATATGGTAGGGTGGTTTATCTTTCTTGGAGAATAAAATAAAAGGAGGGTTTTTTAAGTAATAATAAAATCTTAGTTTTAGATGATTCCCTGAATTCTGAAGTTTACAGTTTCTTCTTGAGTTTCAGCCACATAAGACAATGGTTCTACTTTATTTCCTGCTGTAACTTACTTTTGACAGTGATTTATTTTTGTACAGCATGTAAGACGTAGTCCCACCCATGACTATTCCAGTCTTAATACAATAGAAATAAACAAATATGTTTACAGATCCTAATGTTTACATCAATGTTACAGTTTAATGTTTTATGAGAAAGCTGAAACCTCTTTCCCAAAATAGAAATGATAAGTTAACTCCTGCAGTCCTCTTAAATCTGAGCATTATCAGGAAATAAAGACACAAATACTTTTCCAAAACAATTCCCACCAGATTATGGAACATGTATGACCCCAACCTGAATGCCCTTCTTCAAACAGGGTAGTATTTAGAAGGACGCTTGAACAGACATTCTGTTCAACCAAGGACCATATTGCCATTCATATACCAGGCACTCAAGCCGATGTAGTAAAGATTATTGTTTCTGGAATAGTTAACTAAAAATACATTTTGAGAGAGATACACTTCCAGAGGTTTATTCATTCAGTAGAAGTTCAGTAGCGTAAGATCTAATGAACACAATTTTTGACGTTGCCACTCTAATCATACATTCAGTGGGGCAAAGAGTAAATGCTAACTTGGGATGAATGGGAAGTCTCCTACCTACTAATTCACAGCACATGAATGTTCATTCAAGTTGCAGCACCTACTGCAAAAAGACTGTTCAACCAGAAGCTTCTACTTACAGAGCTTCCCTTAAAGTCCACAATAATTTTGTTTCTGCCATACCTGCAACTGTGCCTTTATTTACTTTGAGGTTTTCTCTCTGCTTATTTCTGACCAACACGCTATTTTTATCTGAACATGTCTAAAATACAGCAGCTGCCTTATCCGTTTCTAGAATCCCAAAGCTTTCTAATTCCAGTAAATTTAAGCTGTTAATTTTTTACTTATTAAAACCAGCAAGAACCTTTATAAAGTAGTAACACAGTAAACATTCTGTTTCGGAAGGAGATATTGCATGTTACCTTTTAAGATTCCAGCTACTAGAAATTACCACAGGCAATTCTTTGCCATACTTATTTGCTGCAAATTGGAAAGTTTCAGCAGGCAAACAGTTAAGAACTGGGGGAGGGGGAAGAGAAAGAGGAGGAGAGGGTTCATTTCTTTTCCAGTTATCATCCAGCATGCTCTGTTAGCAGCACAGAGGTTAAAACTTCCAAGGTAAAGCAATATTATTTATAATCAGCAGCAATGTGCTCTACATATTTGAAAGTCTGATTTCAGTCCTTCATAGGCTTTCTCAGAAAGAAGGGCAACAGAAATTTGGAGAAGCACAAGTTTAGTCTCTTTATTGTGAAGCAGAGGACGTTTCTGAAGCTAAACAGCATTGCTGCAGAATAAATATGCTAAGCATTGCGGGAAGCCAGATCAAGCCTTAAATGAAAACATTCACGTTAATGTTTAACCCCTTTCACTTACGTAGAACCTCCACAAAAGCGACAGAATGAAGAATGCTGTCTGAATTCTGCTGAAGGACAATGGGACTCCCTATTTATTTTCAATATGCTGCTGTCTCCTGGCTAATTTTGCACAAGGTAAGACTGAATAAATTAGATTGCAGGACCTCAGGTTTACGCTTTTCCTTTATTAGAACACAGTATGTTTTAATTTTTGTAAAGTGAAAGGTAATTCCACTTCAGAAAGACCACTTCCTTTCAAAAAATACTCAAATCTGCAATAAGGATATTCCCCCCCCCCCCCCCAACTTTGTCCTAGCTGTACAGTAGGGGGGAGGTCACTACTATTAGCGATGTTTGTATCAAATCACAATAGCCACGAATACTTGTTATGCTCTGTGGGAAGCAATTAATTTTTTTACAGCTCTATAACTTAAATAGCTTTCATAGTATTTGTTTTAAATTGGTATGAGGTCAAATACAACACAGCAGAAAAACCCGAAACAAACAGGAAAACAGACAAAAATAGCAAAGATGAACAGGTAAATCTCCATAAACGAATTTAATACTTGTCAGTAAATACTGATGCAATATTTTCAAGTAAGAATTACTTAAAATTTCTAACGTGGTATTAATTGGCTTTGATGAGGGATTTTTTTCTTTTACTTGATGAGTGTTACAACATAGCAGCAGGCTCAGCATATTTATCCAGGCTTCAGGAAAAAGCAATGCAAAGTAAAAGGCAGTTAAAAGCATCAATTTTAACATTAAGTTGTTAGAGGACTGAGTATTCACTTGCTTATAAAATGTCTACAGTAATGCCTGCATAAACATTTCACAGACATAAAAAGGCTTGGAAATAAGGAGTTAATGTTTTTTATTAGAAGATTAAGTATTCCTAAGTCTTTTGCTTCACCGAATTATGAAGGCATATGAACCAGATTTTATCTAAATGCTAATATTAAGTAAATACAAAGAATATAGACAAAACAGAGTATTTAGAGGTGCAATGATGCAGTTCAAAATCCTATGGCAAGAAGAAACTGTGAATTTCACAGTAATGTTTTACTACGAAATGCACAGTGAAGTATATAGGCTTATTTTTAGGCATAAACATAATCCCACCTTTTTAATTGAGATGGAATATTTTAGGCTTACAGCCACAATTTTCTGTTAAGTAATATCCATAAATGCAGCCATAAAGGTGCTTGAAAATCCCTACAAACAGGTTACTTGAAAAACTGTTGGCACTTTTAAAATGACAACTTCATCCTCCAGATTTAGAAAACCTATCCATAATGCAGAAAAGGTTGAGTTTCAGAGAGAGGTTCTGATAACAATAAACACCTATAATGGCACTCTAGTGTAATAAAAATTAAACGCAAGACAGGCACAGACTGAGCGATTCTTGGGTAGTGGATCTTCTCAACAGTAAAATATCTCACTCTTCAAGGGTAGGAAGAAATAGGTAGCATAGTCTTTGACAGCAGACAATAGCATAGGGGCTAAAGGAGTCTTCCAAGTGACAAATTTCATACACAATGGGTCTAACAGCTGCAATTCTAGCTCTAAATCTGGTAAAACACTAGCAGAAAGCCAATGCTTTCATTCTGTAATATGCCCTGAGGCTGAAAGATGATGTCGAATTATGTTCTTATAGGGAAGACTTCATTATTCAGTTATCCTTCAGAAACATGTTATCACTGGAAAAGGAATTGTTTCTTCTATCTGATAACAGGGTGTTCAAGCACTTTTATGCTCCCACTTAAAATACAGCTTCTAGATGCCAGACAGTTTGATAGGAAAAATCCATAGTAAACACTTAACAACAGGAAACATCCCTGGAAATTATTTTTTGAAGGGTAATAAAAATTTAAATGTATGAAACAAACAGGTTGTAGCATGGTTCCCTAGGGACCTATCATTTTGCAGCCTGTCCGCAAAGACGTATTTAAGAAAAAGATCCCAATGAGCTCACTTGTTCTGTATGGATGTTCTGTTTTCTAAGGAGGTGTCAATTCCTAAAACATTTCCATAGCTGCCCAGTGTCTACAGTGTAATCCTTATGTCCAAAACTAAACTTCCCTATGACACACCACAGAGATGTCACCACATTCACTAAGTCAGAGCAATCTCAGTGCTCCTCCTTTAATTATTCACTCAGAATGAAACAGTTTTTCTGACTCCAGGTCCACAATGAAATCAGTGCTTCCCAAGCATACACTCCTTCTCTGTAACTTCTGCTAGTGGGTACATAATGGCCCTCATTGCAAATCTACTCTCAGCTCTGGTAGTCAGCTGGTAGCAGGCTACAGCACTGGTGTATTTTATTTTTCCTGTGAAAATCCTAGCTTTCCCCTTTAAATGGTGTTCTTTTTCTCCTCTTTTCCACACAATATTGAAAGGGTGAGGTGGATTTGATTTGCTGAAGTTTTTCTTTCAAACGGAGAAAGGACTCAGATCAAGCTTGTTTACCCTGTAAATGCATCCCTTAGGACTTGTGAGAAAAAAATATTCTTCTGGGACATGATTTCCTCATGTTTTTCTCTGGCCTCTGCATTCAATGCAGACTGAAGAGCACTACTGACAGAACAGAGAAGCAAAATGGATGAACCCTCTACCTAACATACAACTCCACTTTCTGGAATGCTAAGTGGAAAAGAGGCATTCTTCCAGCATGAAATCCAGTGCATACCAGGAAGGACAGTAAGATAAATACATGCTTACTCAACAGCCTAATAAGATTTTTAAATTGTGGTATTATAGAGCATGCATTCTCTTGCTTCAAATTCTGTATTTTCAATGCCTTTTAAATTGTATGCCTCAATTCCACTTTAACTACAATGCCCTATTTATTTTCACACTTCTAAGAAAGATGTATATGATTTTTAATGAAAACACAGTGTTTTCTACTTCTTTCTAATGAAAATGTAGAGCCTTCTAACCACAACAGCATTCCTACAATGAAACTACCTTTATAAAAATATGCTTGTTCTCTGTTCCTATATAGTAACAAACACATTATGATGTTGACAGCTGCAACGCATGAAATATTTGCAGGTGAAACACAACTTTTGTTTTAAAATAATCTTTGCATAAGAGAAAATTAATTCTCTTTAAAATAAAATCTTTAATAAATATTAAGCTTAATGGCAGTAGATGGACTCTTCTCTCAACTGTGGAATTTTTTCTAGGAAGTTCTATACTAAATGCTTCAAGGATAAAGACTTCAAGTAATTGCTGCGGGATTCAGGACTGCTGCACTGTCATTCTGACTTTTCAACAAGGTATATATATGAAAAAAATCCCAATGGAAAAACTCCTTGCCAATATTCATGTAATTTACACAGTTATCTCTGAATGCTGATACTGGCAGTAGTGTACTTATCTCGGCTTATGCACATACAAAAAAAAAGAAGTGAGTGTTGCCCGCATGATTCGTTTTCCAAAGCACTAATACAAAGATACCAGAGAAAGGAAAAAACCCCCAACTCTCAAAGTTAAAAACATTTCCTGACTTTATAAGGATAAAAGCCTGTGTATTTTCTAGATTACATTTTTGCTTCTTCCTTTTGTTTACTTAATACATTTTCTGCTTATTTAATTTACTGAATTCTGGTCCTCTGGCAGAATTTAAGGTTTCCCAGGCCTTAAGACAATCTCAGCAGAAGCTCTCCCTCAGCACACAGTGCTCACTCATCTTCCCTGTTCCAAAGCCAGACCTCAACCAGCTTAAGGCACTGGACTTGCCTAATGGCACACACATTGCCTCAAAGGAGATCAAGCTTCTATCCAATGGGCTAAGCTTTCCCTTGCTCAAGTAACAAAGCGTAAAAAGTCATTTTGGGTTCTCTAGACACTTTTGTTGGTCCTAGAAACACAGCTTCATGGCTTTGCAAGTCCCATTTCTAGTGGTTGAGTATGTTGCAGCATGAACATGCACATAGGCACACAGAGTCCCTCCCAGTAAGAGAACAAACTCAACATTTATTTATAAATGCATCACTAACATGTCTTATCTATTAAAAAAGTCATAAAGGTTCTTCTCCCTCTCTTTACCTCGGTTTTCCTTTCAGGCAATCTGAACGCTTAATTAAACTATGATGAGAAGACAGTATCTGGAAAGTAAAAGATGAACCCACTTGATGCTACAAAATCAGGATTTTTAGTGTGCATTGCCATCTGTATGTTTGTCTACACTTTTTTCTACCTGAAGGATATGCTTTCTAAAGAGCCAAATGAACAAAAGTTTAATGCAAATATAGCAGAGTGTGGTTTTTACCCAGATGAACTTTGCTCAGCTCTTTTTGTGGGGAAAACTGCTGCCTCAAAAATCGGAAATTTCTGTCAGAATAGCTACCAACCCAAAACACTCAGCTGCATTCAGACTTCATGCAACTGCTCCACAGTTTTGAAGACTCTGCATTTTATCACAAGACCACTGTCAGATGAAGAAGGGAATTTCTCATTGGCATACATTATCACGATTCACAAGGAGCTGGAAATGTTTGTAAAGCTGCTAAGAGCTATTTATATGCCTCAGAACATTTACTGCATACACATTGATGAAAAGTCACCAAAAGATTACAAAGCTGCTGTACAAAACATAGTTAATTGCTTTGAAAATATTTTTCTTTCCTCAAAAAGAGAAAATGTTGTTTATGCAGGATTTTCAAGATTACAAGCTGATATTAATTGCATGAGAGATCTAGTTCATTCAAAAATTCAGTGGAATTATGTTATTAATCTATGTGGTCAAGATTATCCCATTAAAACAAACAAAGACATTATACAATACATCAGAAGTAAATGGAATGGTAAAAATATGACTCCTGGCGTAGTCCAACCACTTCACATGAAACACAGGACACAGGTTAGTTACAGAGAGTATGTACATTCTGGAATGTCATATGTATATCCAACAAAGAACATGAAAACTAAACCTCCATACAATTTGACAATATATTTTGGTAGTGCCTATTACATACTCACAAAAGAATTTGTAGAGTTTACATTGACTGATGCACGTGCAAAAGATTTGCTCGAATGGTCAAGAGACACATACAGTCCGGACGAACACTACTGGGTGACACTGAATCGTTTAAATGGTAAGACATAAATTATTTCTACTATGAATAACCCCTGGGCCGAAGGCACTGTAAGGTCTCTGATGCAGACAGCTAGTGAGCTCCAATTCCGAGCTAACACCACAACCACTTAACTGAGTTACATTTCATAAATACGGTCATTTCTTCAGCCTTGATGCTGCCCTTTCCAACAGTCACATCTTATGATGGTTGAGAAATAAAGCCTGATTCCAGAAAAACATTACTTATGGTCTAGACGACAAGGCCAGAAAACTGTTGACTTTAAAAAAGGTAAATTTTTTTGCTACATAAAACCTCATGCTCTCAAAGAATTAAAAAAAGCAATAAAACTGAGAATGACATCAGTTCTCATGATGTAAATATCTGTAAGGAAATACTTACAGTGGCTACACTTAAAAAGCCTTTAGCAGTGAAAATTTTCCCTGTAGTAAGTAGAAAGAAAGCTTATCAGACTCTTATGTTTTTAAAGATGCTCCAGGGGCTACACCTAATGCAGACTGGGAAGGACACATACGAGCCATTAAGTGGAAAGATCAAGAAGGAACCATGCACAAAGGCTGTAAAGGTACTGTGAATCTTGATCATGAATTCAAATTTGATTTACTGACTAGCATTCATTACAAATTACGTGTTATGCTTTAAACCAGCTACTAAATATGCCTCAGTGGTCATACATATTTTATTTTGGAAGTATCAAATAAACCATCAAAGCATCCTACCAAATTACTCGACTGTACCTAACCTAAACAGCTTCTGATATACTCTTGCAAAAATGGTCACAGTATCCATACACTGACAACCCTTCTTTCAACCTCCAATTACCAATGCATTAACTCCACTGATCAGTTTTCAGTCAAGAGTAGTTTACTTGACAAGTGTGTTTATCAGGTACTTTTATCAAGACTGGGTCAAATCTCTGCAATCTGAATAACAATAAAGAAGAGAATAGTGCTGACCATATGGAAAGAATGCAAAAAATTTTCAAATGTGTAACTGTAAACTCAGCACAGCACAGTGCTGTATGATTAAACAGGGATCCAAATTGAAGTAGATCAGCAGTTCAACTGCCCAACTACAAGAGAGGCAGAGCAGCTGGAGGTAACGTAACCAGTTGCATACAAGACAAAAACAACCCCCCACTTTTACATTTAAAACCTAGCATTATCCTCCAGATTTATTTCAGCGATGCTCTATGTTTTGCTAGTAACACTACAGAGTGTAATTATTTTTTTAATTATTCTGTTCAGCTTTCTGCTGCTTTCATGCACCTCCAATTTCTCTTTGCAGGTCATTACATCAGAGGCATTTGTGTTTACGGATTAGGGGATCTGCAGTGGATTATTGAGTCACCTCATTTGTTTGCCAACAAATTTGAGCCTGCAACATATCCACTTGTTATGGACTGCCTAGAGAGACGCCACAGGCTTAAAGTACTGCACCAGGCAGAAGTCCCCATCGAAGATCACTGGCGTTTTCAGGAAGAGAACTACTTCAACATGAAGCTGAATGTTTGACCTTAATTAACATCTAAACAAGTGTTCCGACTGACAGAAAACATTAACATTTTAGCCACAGATTTCACTCTGTACATTGCAGCATGAGGGTAAGCATAATGCTGTACTACTAGTGAAATAAACAGCTTTTATTTATTATACTAAGATAAAGAGCAACAACTGCATCTGGGTTAATTCTCAAAGAAAATGACATGTCTAAATCTATAACTTAAGCGAGAAGTTCCTAATCATTTAAATGACTTAACTGGAAAAATACATATTCCTCAAGCCTGCAACCAAAAATAGGACTAACCGATACAAAAATAATAAAATGGAAGCAATGACTGAACAAAGATAAAATATTAAGAGCACAAATTAAAGTCATGTCTACTGTATGTCTTACGAAATAGATTATTTTGAATAATGAAGTTCATGCTAAAATTTCAGCTCTTGTAGACAGACAAGTGACCACCTGTTTCAGACACAGTTCATTTCAATGTTTTTCTGAGCTCTTCTCCATCACCAGCTACATCTCTAATTTCATTGTGTAGCATGGCAACATCACTCTTGCACTACTCAGGCTTTGCTCCTGATGAAAACAGCCTGTTTGGCAGTAGCAGGGGTCCTGCAATACATGTTTACCTTTAAGTCTCTGTTTCTGAGTCTCTGCAGCATTTAGGGCAAGGAGACACAGGAAATTTGAGGCCAGAGAACAAAGGAAAACTGAGTGAAAAGTTGTCTTTCAAAGCCAATGTACTTGATAGAGGGAAACAAGATTTCCCTGAACCTCACAACAATCTGCAGCAATTGGAGATAATGCCTAGCAACGACCAGGGCAAGCATCTCATTTCTCTGCAGACCAAACACAGCACTTGCTGGTCAACAATAAGGAAGTGACTTTCAACACACAATACAAAAGCAGGGAACAGCAATAAAAAACCAAAAGAACAAGGATTCAACCATTTTCTAGGCAAGAGTTGCTGTTTCCTTTTCAGGACTCCTAAATTAATCATTTAATTTGTGCAACCAAAAAGACTGAAGAAATATAAGGAAACAGAGGATACCGGTGGTGGTCTTTCATACAACATGACCACTCTTCCACCAGATTAAAACTTTACACATTGTCTCCAAAGGTCTTGGGTTAGGTGCTACAGACGGAAAGAGAGCAGGAGAAGCCTGAATTGTGAGAAATCATTTCAAACTGTTCATCCTCCTCATCCTCCTCTAGTGGTATTTGGGCAAGAATGCAGATGCAAGTTTCATTCCAGTAAACCAAATCAAACCGCCAATTATTTTGCGTGAACTCTGACACAAACTAATTAAAATTCATCCATCCTGTTACTTTCAAGTTCACTTGATTAGAAGCTACAAATTATAAATTAATGTCTAGGTAGACCTAAGCTTCAACGTGCACCCAAAATATCACTCCGTTTTTACAGGAAAATTCACTTACAGATTACGTATTTTTCAAATAAATCAAATGAATCAACAAGTGACCCAATAGAACATGAAAGTTTCCTATTACAAACTTATTCCCAGCTTCTGGGAATTGTACTGCTTATTTTCCCACATGACTTTCTTGGAAATGTAATTCATTTCAAATGAACTTTAACCTAAAGAAAGATCATCTGGTCCCTATTTATTTACTCAAACTCATAAACTCAACCCAAAGGCCTGTACTCAATTTCATGGATAATCCGGGACTTATCTGGTGGTTAAATATTGCTGCAGATGCATTTTTATGGAGGGAAATTAAAGAGAGGAAAAAAAAGAAAAGAAAAAAAGCGCTATGCATCACACTCAGACTGAGCTTGAGAGTCCTTCTGAAAAACATCACTGAAGCTAATGGGTCTCTGCTATGTATTAATCACAGCAATATTCATGATTAATTTCTCTCCAAACCACTCTCAATCCAGTGTCAGCTCTGCCAGCATTTATCCACGCCATCTTGTTTTTTAAAACATGAACAGAACGTGCCTTATCATTGTTGCAGCAAACCAAGTATCGAGCTTTCACCTTTCATCACCATCACACAAAACAACTGTTGTGTCTCACTTTTGAATTTACCCTTTCAATTCAATTCAGTGCAAAGATGATATACAACATGTGGTTGGTTTGCAGAAGCTGAGCCAGTCAAACTGGGGAAAAAATATCTGCAGAAAAAACCCTCTTAAAATACAATTTAGGTATGACTTTATCCATGTCAACCCAGGAAAATCCCTGGAGCACGGTCATCCTTCCTTAGAGGTTTTTCTATTTTAAACAAGATTTTACATAGATGAAACACCTAGAAAATCATAATTCAAATACCCCATTCTCACTCATTAAGAAACAGTATTTTACACATTGTTCTGATAGGCCATAATCATATTAGATCCTTGAAAGATTTTTCACTTCTAACAGCAGTCAAAAGTTAAGCAATAAAACCGTGAAAGCTGATAGCATTTAACCTACATAAACAGCATCAAGTTCTGTATGCATTACCATGTTATGAGTAACTGGATCACAACTTTTAGATTTCAGGAACCAATATTTACTAACTATTGGTGACTGCTGATGTAAGAGAGCATACAGTGTCAATGTGACCTTGTTCAAGATAAGGCTATGCTCTATAACATACTGCAGACACATTAACTCTATATCTGAAAGATGTATGCATATTTTCTATTTCAAAAAGCCTGAGACACACGGCCAGTAGCTCTATATCAATGTTAAACACTTGGCTAAGTGTTTTATATGGCACAGACTTTAACAGTTAGGGTACTATTTCAACGTGTCTGTTGACTTTTAAAGTTATATAAGAAAGTTATATAAGTTATATAAGAAACTGTATTTTAAAATGTCCTCTTGTCTTTAACTTCCAGAGTGATGACCTGAAACCCCAGAAGGACTTCCACCACAGATTCAATAGCCACTATCCTGCCTCCAAACTACCTTTAGCATGCTATTGCACCAATAGCAACTTCTTAGACAGTGGAGACAACATCAAAAATTGGTAATCGTGCCTTTTTCAACCTCACAAAAGTAAGGTCAAACAGATACTATACACTGCTAGGTAATTATTTCATTCCATCTTTTTTAAAAGCTTAATTTGCCAAAAAGCAGGCACCAAAGATCGCCCATGCAAGAGATCAGGAAGCCAGTTAGAACAGCAGTTCCAAAACATTTAATCACTTTGGGGCCCACAAAAATTAACAGGTCACCACAGATAAGCACTACCTTTACAGCCTACAAGATCCCATCAAGTACAAAAAGAATGAGTGGTTTAGCCTGTTGGAGAATTAAACACAACAATAGGCGAGAACATCCTATTCAAGAGTAAGAATTTTTGAACCGACAATTTCCATGTCACCTATCATTTTTCCTGAAGAACAGGAAGCATAAAACTCTTGATATTCAGGGCTTCTCCTACAAAATACACACCAATTCTATCATTTGGAAGCAAAGTTGTTTCTCTTTCTGCTGACCGAAAGTTCTATCCTATTCATTTTAGCACATGACTTAGTAGAGAGAGTTTGAAATTTTCTCCTCCTATTGTACCAAACCTCAAAAATACATCTCAAACAAAATACATGACTTTGTAAAGGTATTATAAGTTTTATTTGTATTCATAAGTTGCTCTGTTTCAAACAAAGCTCTTTTTCAAGCTCTTTTCAGTCTAAATAGTTTGAAGCTTCAAAATGTGTCCCAAACACTTCATCCAACAAGTTTGCTGTCCAACATAAATCACCACTAAAACATTCTCATTGCTTTTTCAAAAAAATCTTTGGCCAGGCAGTTTTATATTTTGGCAAGACAGTTGAGAGCATTTACCATCCTGGCAATAAGAGACAATCTCTCTCAACACTGCTACAGCATCTGACATCACTTTTTAACTTGGATCCTTCAATGTACAGCTACTTAAGATGTGAAGCAAGAAAGAAAATTTTACTTCCAAGGGAGGTAAATCACTTGGAAAAGGTCCTCACACATGAATTACAGTTGCCTTACTGACAGTTCTCTACCCATGACAGTTTTCTCTCACATTTTTCTGTTCTTTCCCAGTACCAATACAGTCTTCTTAAGTATTTCAGCAAAAGCTGACAAATACACGTATTTAATACTGTCAGCTCTTCACGTAAAATTTCTATTGAGGCAAAACATGTTTTTTTGAAAGAGGACTCTTGATAGAAAGACTGCTTCATCCTCCCTGCACCTAGACCCCATAAAGCCTTTCAAATCTAGTACTGCAGCAAACACTATTAAGATAAACTAAGGAATCCTGAAATCTTCATCTTGGTGTTTTCCATTTCCTTGAATTAGACAACTCCGCATATGCACTCATTTTTTTCTAAACACTTATTTAGTGATCTGTGTATCACTGGGCAAATGGATTGCTCTATTTCCAGTATGAGCTGCCACAGAAAAAAAAATGAGAACACTAAGCAGTGACAGCTGTGTGTGGCACTTTCCACAAAGTGGTAGACTTTCCAGTGAGCCAAGCCAGCAGTTCCACTGCTCTGAGTACAGGCAAGTGATTTCCTACAGTTTCATGAAACACATTTTGAGATATGCACTTTGTAGCATATAAATATCCATTCAATTTAGTTCAGATGATCTAGTTTAAATTACATGAGCATGAAGGCAAGGACTGCAAAATTGTTGTTTGGGCTGCTGGAAACCTGTATTCTCTGGGGAATGTATTCACTGCATCATTACAGCACCTGTTTGACAAAGTCCTTTGGGAAACCGTTGCTGTTTACAGTTTAGCAGACTATCAAGACTACTCTGTACGCTCATAAGCAAAATAAATACACAAGAGCAGCTTGTTTTGAAAGAGCTTTCTTGAATTTCACAATAGTGGAGAAAAGAACTGCCACACAATTTCTAGATTGACACTTATCAGGTTTATATCCATGCTACAAACCTTGTCCCCTGCGATGAAGTCAAAACACAGATTCTGCTAGCTGAAAAGAGCATTTGAACACACAGTGTAAACAAGCAAATACAGGATTATTCTTTTTGAGCTACTCTCATCATGTCCCTCTCTGAAGCTGCGTAACAATACCTCTGCACACACAGACTGGCAACTGACACAAAGGGCAGGCATCTGTGCACACACTGGCACACAGAAGGTTGCAAGGTCCTGGGAAAAAAAATGGCTGTGGCCCACATTGGCCTAATAGGTTGGATTTTGGTTCAAAAAACACAGTGTGATCCTTAAAACACAGCAGTGAGCACCAGTAGAAACACATATGGCAAGCCACAACATTTAAATTCTGTACTTCAAAAAAATGTTGCATTTTGAAAGAGCATTTATCAGAAGAGATTCCATTTATTAAAAAAAATTTCTAATCCTAGCATATGCACAATACACAATGTTTGAATTTTTTTCTTCTTCATTAGTTCTGGTTCATTTTACTACATGCCCCACAGATGCGTAAAGAGAGAAAGTGCTGGGGGATGTTGCTAACTGGCACCTTGGATATAAACAGCTACCAGAAAGCATGACTACCAGTTCCCCACAACCCTGTTTAGAGAAGTTCTGGCCCCTTTCTTGATTCCAAATACAGAATGAGAACATTATCAGTATACATCCAAAAATCTACAAATCACTCTTTGACCTTAATCAAAGGAAATGTGGACTAAAGCATGTTCTCCCAGCTGATTATCATTGTCTTCGTGCACCAAAATCCAGCAATGAAGAGATGACAGACTAGACTATATTGTATCCACTTCACTATCCAGAAGGATGCTTCTATAAATATTATGAAAAATTAATATGTATGTGAAAGCAGTGGCATGCAAATGGAAAGGCTATGATAAACACAGATTATTTGAAAAAAATCCAGAAAACACGTGGGATTAATTTTTGAGATTATCAGGCTTGCCAAACCATGGACAAAACATCTCATTCCTGCATTTGATAATCAAGTTACATTCATCTATCAACAAAAACTGAGATACAAACAAAAAAATCTCATTAAAAATAAATCAGTATCTGCCAACGGGAAAGCAGAGCCCTTAGGACTAAACCAGTATCCTATACAACAAAATCAGTACTCAATGCAGCAACCTAACAATAGTCCACATCCTCTATAATGACTTACCAAGAAAATTTTTCCTTCACAAGTCTTGCTTAATACAATTATACTATATGTTTTATCAAATACCAGGGTGTTTGCTGAAAAATAACTCTTCCTAAATGTGGCAACTATCACCACAAACCCCACTGATAATAAAAGCCGCGACAGGAAAAAATGAGCATTTGCAACTTTTATCATTGCCCCTAGCTACAAAAAACCTGATATAATGAAATCAAACTATCACTGTAAAATGAAATGCACTCAGTATTTTCTACAACAGTTCATGTAAATTCTATTAAAAGTTGCCCCCCAAAAAGGACAACGGCAAATGTCCCACATGGAGGTGACAGCGACAAAATACAAACCATATGCAGTCATGAAAATACCCAAACCAAACTAAATATCCAAAACTCCACATCAAAACCATTCACTCTTTTACAAACTGAAATTCTAACCAAAACTAACCTTGTGACAAACTTCTGATTGAATTTCTTTGAGAGCACGTTCAGAGAACACACAGCCACAGTTCCTCAGGAAGCAAAACCTTCAAAGAAAAGATGACAAGACATACAATTGTTTTTAAGAAGCCCCGTGTCTAAAAGATATATGTGCAGTTCTGATTTAACAAAGAGATAATACTGCAATGGGCTGGCAGGGCACAGCCCATTCTCTCTTTACAAATTTTTGCAGCTGATCAGCACATTTAAGCAGGCACATACTAACTCCACAGTACAAGACTAATGGAAAACATTAGGTATATTAAACACATTTTGTTATTTCATTCTCGGTATGATTCAGTACAGGTTTATGACAATCTCTCAAGGGGATCTCAGCAAAAAAGGAGCACTTGACACGTTTTTGTAATCTGCTACATGTCTAAACAGGATTCTCTGGAATCATCACCACAATCTGTGTTAGTACGAAGTTCTACTCTTTGAATGATTCCACCTTTCTCTGAGCTTATTGGTTTCACTTACTGTGACTCAAGCTCTCCAGCAAGGCTGTAACAAGTGATCCTAGCCAGGATCTGGCATCCTCAGATTCTTGAAAGACTACGTGAAACAATTACGCACGAGGTTCACGTAATCTCCCTTTCCTGAGAGCTGTTGTTAATCCCCTCCTCTCTATCATCTTCAACTGAACTAAAAAATAGTAAGGTGGCTCTGGCAAAAACAGGTTTACTTTTCAGGTCCTCTCTTTAATTCCACTTGAATACCTCCTGGCTAATCACTATGGAGGAAGAAATTCTTCAAACCTATCAAAGTTGTAAACTCGGTCTCTTCTCACTCATCAAGGTTAACATGCACAGAAAAAGAAATTGCTAATTTGCTCAAACTATGATGCAAGGAAACGTTCTACCTCAGCCAAATAAAAATAAAAAATCCTATTGCAGGATTAGATTAGACATCAGTCCATCTCCACTCAGATCCTAAGAGAGGAAGAGGTAGAATTGTCTGTGACTAAAAGGGAGCTCTCATCCAACCTCATTCTCTTGTCCCACATCAATCCTGTGGCTTAGTCCCCAAACAACTTTTGGTCACTTTTTCTCTGCAAACACTGCCCTCTACTTCTTTATTAAACATATAAATTCACTTAGGAAAGGGTTAACTTTCTATCTTTCCTCTTGAACATGAAATGAAAAGACACTTACTGTCTCCTGAACTCACTCCTCTTGACAGGAGGACAGATCTTCCCTACAAAGGCATGAATAACCACATGACTTGCAACATTATTGATTCAAACATTTTTAGTTGCTTTGTATTCGACTTAGCATAGTACTCGCTTCTAAACACAAAACCCAGGAACTTACTGACCTGTGTCTTCCATTCATTTCCAATCCCACCACAGGGCATATAAAACGTGCAGACTGGATGTCATCATATTTGTCACCTTTTATACTCTCTTTATCACCACCCCAAGCTGGATTATCTGCAAGGTTTAGTTCTGTTACATTCTGTAAAAGAAAAATGCAAGCCTTAAGCTGTATATCAGTGACTTTTGAGCCATGGTATCATTCTCTACGACTTTTTCCACTGCGGTTTCCTATTTTTAAAACTTTCAGCATGTAGTAAGAACACAAACAAATTGAGGTTTTATATCATGTTTTAACTTTCAAGGCACTCTCTAATATTAGACATAACCTGTTTACCTTAATGCTCTTGATATGTGACGCAGCTTCCATGGGAGTTTTATCAGCTGACTTGTCCAATAAAAATTCAATGATGGCATCTTTATTATACAACCTACAACACAAAATTTTTAGTATTCATATTTGATTCTCATAACATTCCCGTATCTATAGACTAATACCTTTTAATATAGCAGTCTTTATTGAAACATTCATACCTGCCTAACTCACAGGCTACAATTGGGCGACGTAACTTCTCCTGACTCAAAGCACAGTAGAACCATTTTGCCACCAATTCAGCATTTTTGTCAACCTGAAGGAAAAAAAATACTCATGATTTTAAAACAGGTTTTATATTTGCAAATTATTTAAATACAAAATCAACTAATACTCAAAACTTCAATCAAACCCCCAGGTCTCTTACCAAACCTGCTTTCTGCATTTGAAGCTAAATCAAAAAACAATTTTAGCAAAATCTTTTCGCAAAATTCCTTACCAGTTTTGAGGGTCTGCATCTATCTATTGAACGCACTTCTGCATCTTGAGACTTGGGACTTATATTCCTAAGTCTAACTCAGTTTCATTATTTTTTTTTCAGCTTCTACTTGACCCCTTCCCTCTTCATTATTTTTTGTGTTCACACGTTCTCCACTAATCTTTGCTTTCTAATTCTACAGCAAGACACTGCTTGGATCAACTACCAGCTTCGCTCCTCATAAGGCATAAGATGACAAGAAAAACATCTGGGGAAGCCAGGACGCCATCTGAAGCTCCAGCCTAAATGAAGCTCCATGAATTTTATGGCCTATTAGAGGTTCATAGATACTCTGATAATCAGGTGTGGGGAGGAAATGGGTTTTATGTACTTATTGTACATCAGCAAGTGCAATTTGCTTAAATTTTCTGCCACTTTGTGACATTTATCCCAATCTTTACACATCCACCTACACACTATCCTATTTTCAGTACCCTAACTCACCCTAAAAAGAGAGCAAGCAAGTGGAACGCAGAAATGGCTACATCCAATGCCACCAACGGTCTGATCACACTACAGAACCACCTACCAGAGAGCCACCAGCAGACACCTCACCCCGAGGTGAAGGAGGCCCCTAAACTCCTTCGTATTGGGCAGAACAACTGGTTCCCAGAACGGCCCCCAGAAGGCTCGGGCATCCCCGCTGCGTCTGCCACTACCGAGACAGGGGTCCGGGACCCGCCGGCCGGCCAGTGCCGCGCAGAAGAGCGCTCTCCTCCACGCTGCCAGCACCAGGAGCGCCAGGCCCGGCTCGCAGGCACCACAGGGCGAGCAGCACCGACCGGGCCGCGGGCAGGGCCCCGCCTCACAAGGCCGCTCCGACAGCCCGCAGCCTCGCGCTCCTCCCGCCCTCCCGCAGCCCCCTCCAACCTTCTCGACTTTGCGGGGTCCCTTCACCAGCTCGTGTCGCTTGGGGATAGTGCCACCATCACAGCCCATCTCGCTCGCCGCCGCGACACCAGGCCCGCTTCCGGCTCGGGCTGCTCACTTCCGGGTGACCCCAGCACTTCCGGCCAGCCCCGAGGCCGTCGCCGCGGCGCCTCAGCAGCCAGCCGGCAGGGGGCGCCGGAGCCGGAGGGGCGCGAGCCGTGCCACTGCGTGTGGGGCGGGTGGGGGATCCACATCGCCCCCTCCTGGCGGCGGGCTGGGAGGCTGCCCCCTCTCCCCTGGCATTCGTAGAACGAGAGAGTCGTTTGGTTGGAAAAGACCTTTGAGATCATCGAGTCCAACCGCACCTGTCCACTGCTAAACCACAACCCTGAGACACTCGTCTACCTGTCTTTAAAATACCTCTTCCAGTGCCTGATCACAGAAACACACAGTGGTTTGGGTTGGAAGGGACCTTAAAGATCACCCTGTTCCAACCCTCCTGCCATGGGCAGGGACACCTCCCACCAGCCCAGGCTGCTCAAAGCCCCATCCAACTTGGCGATAGCCCTTTTTGTGAAGAATCTAACCTGAACCTCCCCTGGTGCATCTTGAGGCCATTTCGCCCTGCCCTATCACTTGTTACTCACCACAACCTCCTTTCAGGGAGCTGCAGACAGTCACCAGGTCTCCCCTCAGCCTCCTTTTTTCTCCAAACTAAGCAACCCCAGTTCCCTTGGCTTCTCCTCACAACCCCTGTTCTCCAGCTCCTTCACCAGCTCCATTCCCTTCTCTGCACACGCTCCAGTCTCTCAATGTCCTCTTTGCAGTGAGGGGCCCAAAACTGAACCCAGGATTTGAGGTGTAATGCTGAGTAGAGGGGAAGGATGACTTCCCTGATCCTGCTGGCCACACTGTTTCTGACACAAACCAGATTATCATTGACCTTCTTGGCCACCTGGGCTCACTGCTGGCTCAGTTCCTTCCTCAGCAGGATTATTTTCCCCTCTTCTTTTATGAAGAGCTTCCCAACCTGGACACCCACTTTGGGGGGTTTATGGCCACGTGACGTGTTCCCAGGCTGGCAGGTGCTGAGCTGTGAGCTGCTGGCCACCTAGGAGCTGCATCCCACCTTGCCCACCCTTACCGCAGGCTGCTGAGGCAGGAGCAGGTGGCAGCTGCTTAAGGACAGTTGCTCCATCAGGGGATGAGTTTAATACAAAAAGCACAAAACCAACACGAGATACAGTTACTGCCTTTAAAAAACATTTACAAATGTTAAATAATGGTACAAAACACAGTGAGTGCCAGGTGAAAAATCAAATGGAGGAAGACAGTGGAGCTGTTTTTTCTACAAACACACCATGAGCGTGAGCGCTGTACCTGCTCACAAGGCTGACGGTCCATTTTCAGAGCAAAGACTCTGGTGTAAAATTGCCAAGACAGACCAGACTTTGAAATTCCAGACAAAAACTTTAAAATAAAGTAATCAGGAAAAATACAAATATGCAGGTATACAAAGAGGCTGCCTGGGTGGTTACAAGGCCTTCATCGATGAATCCAGCAAATTTGGGGATGAAATTAATGAGCTATGCAGATTGGCACAGTAACGACAGGTCCAAAATCCCCAGCAGCCTTGGCAGGAGAGAAAGTGTCACCTTCCCTGGCAGTAGGAGAGCTTGTCCAAAGCCTCTGCATATTTAGCAACTCAAACGAATTCTTCTTCGGTTGGAGCACTGCTCTGAACAGGTTCAGGTTGCGATGGAGGACGGCTGATGTGCACTCCCTATGGATTTTGTCGGGAGCCAGGACTCCTCCAAGTCAGTTTTCCTTCAGTGCTCAGACACCAGCTGGAGCGTTTCCCACTGACATCTAGGCTACGCACAATACCTGCTAGATTTTGCCCTGTAATAAATCCATCGCATTTGTACACAAAGAAAAAACGTTAGCTTTGCAGCTGTTAAAAAATAAATTGTAATTACAAATTTTGAGTATTCCTCGAGCAAATATTGATGATGAGACAGCATCATTTAGAGAACATTGTGCAGTAAAATTTAAAGAGAGATTTTACATACCCAACTAGAAAAATAAAAGAAAATCTATTTATCTGCCCTATGTAAAAATTAAAGAAATCAGCCAGATAATAAAATAATTTTGCTCTAATACACAGCAAACATTCCTGGCCAGCCACTAAGATGATGACATTTCCAGGCACGATCTGAACAATGGAGAAGAAAACACAGATTTAATTCTACAGCTTCACTTCTGCACCTGCTGTTGTGTGGATCTTCACCTGCCAAAAGTGCACAGGAAGCTGCCCTGGTATCAGTTCTAGAGGAGACTGAAAAGTTGGTGTCACTGAGCTGCATTTGCCCCCCTTGGCTGCCACATATCAAAGGAGCAAAGAGAGAGAATCATAACAATGGAGAATTTGTAAAAACAGCAAAGTGCCTTTCATTCCATCATTGCTCTAAACTGCTGTGTGTATTTAGACAGCTCCTCAGTTTGATCCTGAAGTTCCCTTATAGCATCTGCATTTGGATATTGTATTGCAGCATTTTTGGTGGCCAGAGCCAGATTCTTCAAGAGGCTGCAAAACCGGCTGCTGCTGTGGAGAATGTCATTCCGAGCATCTCTTTCTTGAGTTTCTTGGCAGAGAGAATCCACCAGCTTTTGTCCCACCATAATGATCAATTTGCTGTGAGATATGAAGACTTCGGGTGGCTGGTTGTTGCTCAGGCTATTAGTAAATACACAAATTGCCTTGTGAAGTGCTCCAAAACACAGCTTACAGTGTTCTGGGAGAGGGATTTTCTTTCCAGTGTCCTGCTTGCTTTGCATTACAGCCTTTTTAGCAGATGGCAAAACCTGGAAAAAAGGTTAAAAAGAGACTTAGCTTGGTGGCACACTGAGGGCATTTTTAATAATGGATAGCACAGAAAGTGCTGTAAACATCAATAATTTATAGAGTCTAGTACAAAACATTTAGACCTGATCTTTGATGGTGCTGACTTCAAGAGAGTTATGAATGATTAAAACTGTACAATAACAAGGATCAATCCTTACACCAGTGCATGAAATACTAATTCTCACAGCCTTATCCTAAATAATACACAAAAGCAAGCAAATAAATGCAATGACTTTCAAAAAGCGTGGCTTGTTACATCTGAGAAAAATAAATATTTTGGATGGGTTTCCAGCAGTAATTCTAAGAACTAGTTTCCTCTTATTTCAGGAGGAAACATGGACAACAACGGTACATTTATTAGAAGCAACTGTAGTTTTTTTTCCTACTAAAAATTTGGTGCCGGATCCTGCAAGATCCAAGACTGAAACCAACATGAACAAAACATAACATTTCCTAAATTCTAACAACAAGCCAGGACTTCTCTGTAAAACCAAGAGAGTTAGTAGACATTTCAGTAATTCCAAGGAGAACTATTCTAACACACAAATTTGATAATTCACAGTAAGGGGTTAATTCGTTAAATCAAAATTTTCTACAAAAGTATGCTTTCCCATACAGCTCAAGTTAGAAAGTGAACATTTCCTGTATAGACATGTCAGAGTCAAACTAAATGTACCAGCAAGAGAACTACCCCAGCTAAAGCCTGTCTCTCAAATGAATTTAAACAGGCAAGCTAAACTTTTTTCCTCAGTGTTAGTTGGCTGCCTGGGTAAAATCTCCAATGCCAGTTCTCTTTATTACTTACAATTACTGATAATTCTACTTGTGCCATCTAGCACTCTAACAAAATCATGAATTCACATGAAGTCTGGAAAATAGGAAGTAGAGCAAACTGAATTTGGCACTAGTGCAAAGATAAAACAGTGCTAAATAGTGTAACGTCTGCAATGATCAGGAAAATAGATAGTAAAATCCAGTTGTACTAACCTGTAACTGAACATAATCACAGTCCTCGGTGGTGTTTTCTTTTGGTTTCTCAGAAGAGACCTGACTTTGGTTGGGCTTATCAGGAGTATTTTTTTGAAGTGAATCTATCTCTGTTCTCCTTGGCACTGTGATTTGTTTTGCCATTTTTTGTTCTGGGTTCACTTTTGATCGCTTCATTTCTTGTTCCTTATCATTCTTTCTAAAGAGAAGCTTTCCATTGGCAATGATGATGGATACAAACCTCTTGATATCATCTGGAATTGTGCGGGCTACCATAACAAAGCGATCAAGGTCGTCTGGGTTGTTCTGAGGTTTCCTGAGGACCAAAGCCTCTAGTGACCAGCTGCAGTTGTTTAGAGCTTCTCTTGTTTCTGTTAAGATTTTGAATGAGTTCGTAAGAATTTCCAACTGTTTTTTAATTCTGGTCTGGAGGTTATTATCAGTGAGATAAAAGGCATTTACCTTTACAACTTGAGCAAAGGTCAAGAATTCTCCCAGTGATACTTTTATGTGATCAACTGCTCTATGGATTTCTTCAATGTTTTTCTGTAGGTGCTCTTGTAATCTCCATTTACTACTCACAAAGATCATTAAACTCGCAACTGAGCTGGATACACTGTGCTGCAATCTAGTCAGTGTCTCTATGGCTACGTCAAGGTCCAGTTTAATTTCTTTGGCAGGCTCTTCTGATGATGACATAGAAAAAGACTCAGCAGAAGAATTTGAGGATGTAGAGAGTGTGCTGCTTCTGCTATCCACACTTGAAACAGATAATCTGTCTTGTTCCAATTTGGCATCTCTTGCGAGCTGTGAAGGAACACTGTATACTTGGTCTCCAGAATTATTGCTAGTTTTTTCCGCCTCTTTCTTGGATTGCAAAGCAGTGGGCAAGCCTTTTGGAATATCATAAACATTCTCTTCAGAGAACTGACTCTCAGCCTTTGGAGCCGGGAGACTTGGGGGTGCATCACAGCTACCATTTTGTGGCAAAAGAAGCACGTCCCGTGAGGATGGAACATCATAGAGATAGATATCTGGAAATGTTAATTTCCGTTGTGCTGGTGGAATATCATATAATTGTGGATTTACAACTTTGACTTCAGTGTTTGTTGCCAGTGCTTTGTACCTGGCTGGTGGTATATCGTACAGCACTTGGTTCTCCAAGGAATGGCCAGAAGGGTTTTGTTTTAAGTTTGTTTTTTCAGGTGATACTGGAATATCATAAATCCATTCTGACTTTCGAGGATTTGGCAAAGTATTGTAATGGCCCCAGAACTTTTTCTGAGATTCATTTTCTGAAACATCAGTTTCTCTTTTGGGAGGAACATCATATAGCTGCAACAGAGCACATAGGATTTATAAACAGTGTGTTTAAACAAGAACTAAGAAACAAAATTGAATTCTCAGAGCATGTAAATGTAAGTAAATCCAGTAATGTCAATGGAACTGCACTACAGAAAGGCTAGCCCGTATTTTTTTATTTTCTTTCTAAAATGTGCAAGCTGCACATATGAAGGTTAAAATATTTTGAGCAGAAGTGATTACATCATACAGCAGAGTCCCAAGGCATTGCAATGTGCAGGCTCTTCCCTGGCTCCTTTGGAGCGGGAAACTTTCATCGTTGTCCGAAATGGTTACAAGAAAAGTTAAATGTCAGCTTGTTAGTAGCTAACGCCAAACACTCAGTTTTACAAAATGAAAGCAGTAAGATTTTATTAGCCTCTGTGTGAGAAAACAGTTAATTTTCCAATATCCTCATCCACCTTCATATTTATAACCTGACAAAAAAAATAAATCACCGACAGATACGACCGACTGTTCTCAAACAACTGCAATGGGTTTAGATTTTTACTTGGTGTAGGTTTGCTGAGATGGATACAGATGTTGCCCAATGTCTTTAAAAATACATGCATGCACAGCTCAAATCTCTAAGCTGGAAAACGAGTGCTGCTTGTGTAAGAAAACCCAAGCTAATAGTAATAGGCACTTTGGGACAGATAGTACCTGGATGCCTTACAAGCACGAAGCACAAGCACAAGGGAGTGCAAGGAGCTATAGGAGTGTGGAGGAACAAGAAACAATTGAAGGCACCAGTATGTAATAAAAACTTTAGAAAGAACAGGACAGGTTGCATACAATGACAAGGATGTTTCAGACCAAAGTCAGAATTTTCCAGATTGCCCATGAACAAATAATTCTAAGAAACTTTTCTTTTGGAAGCAAAGATAAACCATGTCTCCAAAAGGAAGTCTGCTCCTAGGCTGTTGCAGCTGGTCAGTACAATTGTTAACAGCCATGGGGATATCAGGAATGCCAGCTTCAGTGAGCAATTGCTCATATGCCAGCGTTCCAGTTCTGGGTAGCACCAGTCCCACTGTCACTGCTGAATGCACCCTGTACAGCCTGTCTTCTCCAGTCTGTCTTCTCCAGTCTGGGGCAGCTGTGAACTCACAGCAAATCTCTTTAAATCCACAAAACCAGGAAGTCTCAGATTTCCTGTGCTGGGATGCTCTGCCCTGAGACACCGCACCTTAGCCCTGTGCATGTACAGAAAGGAACCTGTCAAAATTCTCTTGCATCCTAAAACCATTCAGGAAAGCAGAAATATGTGGCACACAACTAAGGAAGAGTTTACATCGAGGCATTTTCTTTGTTGTGAAATTTCAGATCTGCCCTTTCTTCAGGGATGGTACTTGTCAAACAGTGGGGAAGAGATGAGAACTCTGAGCCCTCCCTCAAAGCCAGGTGTGCTCCATTCCCCAAAAAGGTGGCAGAAGAGTGCTGCATGGAATGGGAATGGTTAGTTTCTTTCTGCTTAAACATTATTATACAAACAGTCATTCAAGAATGTAGGCTATTGAATTTGCTTTCAACACTGTCGTAAAAAGAAGTTAAGCCAAGAGTTCTTGTTGCCTACAGTCTGAAAAGCAAATGCAAATGCAGTGGTACTCCTAGTCCTGGTAGGTACCCTGATGATCCAGGAGTCCGTTAGTATTTGTTTCTTTAACATGAAGGATAAAGCGCTGCACTGAAGATGTGCTGGTCTTACCCCTGTGATCATCTCGGGGGAGGTTCAGCAATTGTGCCCAATATCATAGCAATGAAAAATTATACTCTTGCATCCAACAAGTCTTACTTACATTGCCCACTGGTGAGTCTTTTTGGATAACAGCTCCTCCTTTTTCTGGGCTGGATGAGATGTTGTAAAGCTGCTTCTGCTCTTCCTGGAAACACTCGGTGGATCTAGCCAGCAGAGAGCCCTTTCGTGCCGTGGGTGGAGTGGCATTGCTCTGCTCAAAGGGAATAAACCACAGGTTGCTTCAGTCATTTTTAGAGCCCACTGACAAATTTGGTGGAGTCAAAGGCTTTTGGGCCACATACTGCTAAGCTTCTTGTTTGGACAGCACAGGTCAAACTCAGCCTGCTGGAAAACATCTGGAGATCCTTCCACAGTGCTGCTTTGGATCTGAGCAGGGATCACCCTGCTATGTAAAGTAGGTAACACAAATATGTTTGTGGATTACTTGGCAATAAATGAATTAGAGTGGACTGAACCCGGCACTGCCAGGTGCTGCCAGGGAACAGAAGATGCATGGAGAGGCTCTGGAGATGTGCTCCGGTCCCACACACATCTTTGCATGACAGATGATGGGATGGGGATGGTGACCTGCACAGGCTGCAGTGAGACACAGACGAAACGTGCAAACAGTTCCCATTCCATGCACGTTCCGTGTTTCCTGATAGAAAAAACAAGGCAGAGACACTGGCATTCTGATACTGAGAATTCTTCTGTGCCCTGGAACCCAGTAAGGGTAAAACGGAAAGTGTTTATTAGAAATGTACCCAATTTAAGACATAGTTCTCCCCAAATTCAAAGAAAACTGCTTAAAGTTTTGAACTTCCCTAAAAATATATGGGTTTCTGCCAAATTTTATAAAAAGCAAAGAGTGAAACACTAGAATTTAACTTAAAATCTATCCTGAGGACCTACAGGGTCCCAGTTCCATGGGGGGGACCGTGGCAGGACCCACCTGTGTGAGTAAGGACTCTCGGCGCTGTGTGGATGGAACATCATACACATCACTCCTGATATTTGGGACTGAAGCCCGGCACGCTCTTGGGAGAGTAAGCAGGTGCTTAGAGGAAAAAATCAATGATGAGAAAGCTGCAGTTAGTTCAGGACATCTTTGAAGACTTAATTGATTGAATGTTAGAATAATTAACTCTTAAGTAATTATAAACCTCTCAGCTTTTCGCTGACAGTGATAGACAGGAACTGACCTTACCAGCAGGCATGGTATTTTTTCCCCATAATTCTCCTTTTACAGCATTTCTGCTTTATTTCAAACAAGATAAGGATTGACACTTACAAATCAAAGGCGATCTGCTTTACTAACCAAGGGAGGGAAAAGGCTTGGAAAAAATCCAGCTTTAGTTATCACTTAAATCTTTAGACACCGAAAAGCAGAACCACTAAAAAAGAGAGTGGGGAAATTTCTACTTCTCCAGTTACTCAGAGTCATTAGGTCAAGCCACATTTAGTGGGAGTAAGGGCAGAAAAAAGGCACAGGCGGAGATACACTTTTCTATTGTTACGAAAAATGACTCATTTGGAAGGAGTAAACATAGTTACCTTGTAAATATAGTTACATATTTCCTGTCCAGCTCCATAAAGACAGAAGTCTGATATGGAAATGACATTATATAGACTAATTACAGACTAATTCTGTTTGCTTAAAACATCTTTTTAAGAGCTGTGACCAGATCTGTGGGACAATTAGTTAAGATACCAAAATATGAATGTTGGGAAAGAACTTTTTATACTCAACCCCTAAAACATGGAGTTTTGTTCATTTAGCATGGGTTTAACCTGGCTCTCCACAGCTGGCTTATAAACGGAGCACTGAAAATTACTGACCCACAGAAACACCACTGCGTTAAAATAAATTATTTAAAATTGAAAGTGCTGTTCTCCATCATGAAGCTGACTGTTGTAGTGACAAAATTTAGGAGAAATATAGTAGAGGAACAACACTCCAGCTTTACAACTGCTTTTCTTCATCGTGAAAGCCCTTAGCTCTCATCTGAGGAAAGGAAATGATGAGTGAACACAAATCCTCTTGGCTCTGAATACCATCTTGCTTGCAAACAGACGCATGAAAGAAGAGTCTTTCCCAAGTAGAAAAGGTAAAAGATAAGTGGTATCGAGAAAGCTAGATGGAAAGGAAACTCACCTAGTATCACATCTCGCTATTTTTAAAGTACTTTCAGTCAGAGTGAAACAAGAAGGTGCCCCGAGCATTAGGCAGAAGTGACGAGGCTTTTCTCTCGAGTGAAAGTACCCAGGCTTTGATGGATTTTTGTTTGGTTTTATGACTTTCAATCAGCTCCCTCAAAGACTTACAGTGGCTTTACCCAGCTGCTCAGAGGGCAGCTGAGTATGCTAGGAACTTTGCCAGTTGTCCCATAGGATCTAAGTGTGATGGTGCAGAGCGCTGCGGTTCGTTCTGCACTTGCACAGGCTGTTCAACCCTGAGCCTCTCTGGGCATCTGTGCGTGGCTTGTGACCAGCACCGTACAGTTGGGGAGGGAACAGCTGTGACGTTGTGCAAGAGGCAGCTCAGGCAAATCTGAACTTCTAAATAATAAAAGCAGACTAGACTTCTTTTTTTTCCTTCCTCTGTTAGTGTAAATAAGGCTTAGGTATACAAACTCATGAAATGACAGAGACAGGAACAGCCAGAGAGCTCTTCTGTTGGGCTATTCATTCCCATAAAGAATAATAAATAACATCTTCAACCAGATTTGCTGGCACAACATGGAAAAACTGTATGAATCTCATGTTCAATTTGCAAATGCCTTCTTTAGAATTAGGAATGTGGAGAAATCAGATCACAGGAAGTGCAAAAGCATCTTTTGTAGCTATTACTCAGTTTGAGCTTGTGGTTATAGTAACTGTACACAAAGGCTGGATGTGCAGCTGCAGTGTTGAAAACTAGGTTCCAGTCAGCAGAAATGCACCAAGTCTGCCTGTTTTCCAGCACCCATTTGCCACGCAGAAGAAATCAGCACCTCAGTTTCCATAACTTGCCTTCTGGCACAGTGGGAGGAAAGGTGGCTGACTGAGCCCAATAAATCAAATGATCATTAAATCAGTCTAAAAGGCTATAGGGTTGAGGGCTGAATTCTTTTCTTTTTCCTTTTGTCAATAACATTTCTAACACGATTTTCATACATGGAATAAAGAGCCACCCAGGAATAAAGAGCTCATGGGACTGAACAAAAATTAGCACTTGAACTTCCCCCCCACCTGCTCCTTTTACCTTTTATTATTGAAGATTACCCATTCATTTTATGCTGAAGAAAGTATGAGTTTTTGATGTTAAGGTGCTTGATGCAACATTTAGCCATATTACATGTTCCACGTATGTGTTTTATTCGAATGCCAAAAACAAGGAGCAGGGAGAAAAAAGAGGCCAGGCCAGGCAGCTGTAATGAAAAACTGGAAAACTAGGTTTGCAACTCTTGTCCATAACTGGGAGGACTGGTGGATGCTCTTGTCCCATACACCCTATTCACTGCCTCAGCAGCAGGAAAAACAGGCAGGGAGAGAAACTGATTCAGGCACAACCAAACCCTGTCCTCTAGCATCTGTAAAGTAGGTGCTGCTGCTTTGTACAAGCGTAGTAACAACCTTGAGTAGCAGGAGAGAGAGGCGGCAACGCTCAGAGCTTGCTGAGGTGCTGGAAATATTAGAAACTAGACTAAAGGCAGCAATCACCCAGCAAAGGGTGATTTCACTTTTTTATTGCAAATTATCTTCTTGTGCAGATGAATGCCAAGACCCCACATATGCCCAGAGGACTCTGGATGGTTGCATGCTATAGACCATCAGAGTATAAAGTTCTGTGTCTTGTTATTTTAACCTTGGGATGGGTTTGTAAATAATTTCTAGATTCTTCCAGACAAATGGTATATTCCATACTTCCTGCCCTATTTTACAGCTGCTTTAAACTGTCAAAAAAAGTGAGTGACTACAGAATATAAAGACTCATATATTGCCCAGAGCAGCATTTCTCACATAATACTATAAACTGTAGCAGAATTGATGGGAGTTTCCTAAACACCATTTATTTGAATCACTCTTTTGCTGCACATTCCACTGGAAGGCTCAGGCCAACAGCCTGTGTTATTTTCCTGCTCCCAATGATTGCTTTAATAATAATATTTGTTACTTTTATAGCTGCTTACATTCTTACCTGGTTTGTTGAGCTTTGGGTCCTTTCACTGAGTAGCTGTGCAGCCAAGGCTGGCACCTTATATATTCCTGGGGCAGGCAGAGGAGAGACCCTAGCTGGAGATTTAACCCATCCCTCCATCTTCTCGTAGGTAGATGATGACACAGTGGGCTTGGGGATGGAGGGAACCTGGTAGATGTTTTGTTGGCCTGCTGGCGACTCTGCAGAGTCGCTCCAGGTGGAAGGAGGCAGCAGGACAGCTGGAGAGGCAGCGAGGAGCTGGAGACGGTTAGCGGGGGCCAGGCCCTGCCTGCCGTGGAGGGAGCATTTCCACCAGCCCTCACTGCCGATGACGTTTTGGTCCAGAACTGTCAGGATGTCTCCTTTGCGGAAGCCCAGCTCATCTGAGCACTCTGCCTTGTTGTCGTACAGCGCCTTTGCCAAGGTATTCTGGAGAGACAAAAAGCACTGGCATTACACTGTTACACCAACAAAAATGTTAATTGGTTTCTAGTTTGGTGTTTATCTCCACCTTTATTTCAATTTAATTCACATCCACTGTTTTTCGTGTTAAACAACATTTCTCAGAGCATTGGTTTGAAAGAGTTAAACATTTGCAGCCTGTGTCTGCTATGTTCAGTGCAGTAAAGAGACAGATAATAAGATTACTGCAATATGTCTCTTCACCACATTTTCCCCCAAGGCTCCTGAAGAGCACTGCTAATATTCATCACTTAAGAACATCTTTATATGAAAAATAGGTATTTTTTTCCATTGCCATTCTGTGAATTCTTTGTTAGAAGCTGCAGAGAAAATGCATTACCCATCCAAAAATAAAACTCATGCCTTCCTGTCTTCTACCCAGTTTATCTGAGGATTTCAACAGCACATGAAAAAGGATAATTTTTTCTCACTTAAAAAAACCCCAGAAAAAACTCCTATTTTCCTTTAAACTTTTTCTTTTCTCAGAGCCTTTTAAAGACAGATGGCTCAGTAATGTCAACATTAAGGGGGTTCATAAGTGCCCAGTGGTAACACCAGTGACAGAAATACTGCTGAAAAGCAGGGTGGGCTGCAGTACTCGAAGACCCAGACTCCAACCACTTGTGTCCATGCCCAACCCAGACTGGAGAGTTAGATCCTATTGATTCAGAGCATACTAGGCTAATAATATATGTGACACGGTAGTGCAGTGAAAAATCTGATTATGTACACAGCCATCCCAAACAAATAGCTCTGCTGGCTGCTAAGGCTTCACAGCAGATCACTGTGTTTGTGAGCTTATCAGCAGGTGAGCACACCTGAAACAGTGTCTGCGTTTCTCTCCCTCACATAGACATCACCTGTACCCAAATACTTGTGTTGTGTCTTCATAGACTGCTCCGATTGTAATTTCCTTTTAGACAGGAAACCAAGGAAGAACCACTTTCCTAAGATCACAGATAGCACATAGCCATATTTCCCAGCCTTTTCACCACCGGGCAACCCTTCTTGTCTCAGCTGGCACCCATAGTTTTCTGACAATTATGAGTGTGCAGATCACCACGTTTTATTTATTTTGGGTATTTGCTTACTTATTATAAGATGATAGTTAAGAGAATGATAAATAGTAGCAGCAGGTAGCTTTATTCTCCTGGGGCATTTGTGCAAAGGGCAGAGTGTGCTGTGCACGTAGTGGTTTTCAGTACAAGATACCACTGGCTTTCAGCTTAGAGAAGAGTCTGACTGCTTCCCACTCAGTGGGATGCTGGCTGTGGTTCAGCATTAGTTTATCAGAAAGTGCAAGTAATGTCCAAAGAGATAGCACCCAAATAGGAAACGTGATGCCTTGTATTTTTGTCCACAGCATTTGCTGTAAAGCAACAGCTGGCTCGAAGTTGCAGCAGAAGAAAAACAATTTGTCAGCTCAGCTGACGAAAGTGGCCTGTTGTTGGCAGGATGCATTTCTTCATCAGGGTGGCCAGGAACAATGGCCTTTTTATGATACATGGGTTTGTCAGCAGCTGCCAGAGATGGACAACCGTCCCATTCACCTTCTGTCCTAGTCTGGTTAAAACAGCCTTCTTGATTTGAACATGGGAGCCCACTTTCTATTTGGACAATGCCAACTGCTCTGAACCGCCGATGTTAAAGTCAGGCTTTCAGGAACCCCACTACCGAGCGCAGCCTGGCGTGGGCTTGGGCCATGGTGTTGCAATTGTAAAAAAAGGAAAGCAGCCAACTTTTTCTATTATTCATCAACAACTCCTCTAGATTGGGCTCAACATTTGATTCCTTCTTGCTGGGCACTGTCCAGCCAGGCTGACAGACCCTCATCTTTGGGTCTGATGCAGATGGACAGAGAGATGCTGTCCCCCTTGTGCAAACAGGCAACTGAAATGTGAAAAACCTTATCCAGGCGCATGCAGGAAATTGGTGGCAGAGCCAGGAAGTCTGGACTCAGGAACTGAGACCCTGCCTAGTGCATTAGACAACAAGTCTGTCCTTCCCACTTGCACCAATACAAATAAGGGAAAATTTAGTTCAGAGTGTGGTTTTAAAAGGCATCTAAATGCTGACATATCCCCAGCTAATTCTATCATGTGGAAACAGTATGCTAAGTACCTTATTGGGCCTAGTTCTTTAATTAATCGGTTTGAAACTATGCAAGTCTAATTTCAAATCTTATTTGTTTTAGAGTAAATATGCTGATTTTAACTAGGTCAGAACTTGGCCTGTACACATCAGTAAGACTTTCTGCAAATCCTAACTGTAGATTACAGCCTAAGGATGCAGAGTGAGGGGGTACTCTTCCCATCAGTGATACTTCAGCAACAGTAAAATGTGACTGCAGCAGGTACTATCAGGAGAAATAATTCCATCTGTTCCCTAATCTCTTTTATAGGCAGTGCAAAATGAGTGAAGCAAAAGAACAGCCAGGTCAGTGAAAGCAATAGGGAGGTCTAAGCTCCATTCAACAGACTTTAGGGATTAGGGTTTAGGGTTAGGAATTAGGGGTTGGGATTGGAATGAGGGACTAGGGGTGAGAGACAAGAGGTGAGGGATTAGAGGTGAGCATTAGAAAAAACCTGCTGGAGCCACTAAACTGGGTCAGTTATGAAAGCTCGATTGGTCATATCCATGTTCCACTGAAATGAAACACCTAGCAATACTCCCTTGAACAGGACATGGCCATGCTGAGCAAACCAAAGCACTGTGAGGCTGGATAAGGAACCACCAGTCTCCCAGCTGTGCTTTGTTCCTTAGAGGCGTCCAGCCCACTGCCAGCTCCACAGCTCAGCATCCTACAGGCTCCAATGGCTCACATTAGAATCAGAGTGAGTTACTGAGAAGCCGCTGGATGCCAAAACTGTTCCCGTTTGCTTTCCAAAGAAGTCTCATTTTCTGAGATACTTTCAAGAGAACTCATCCCAGCCAATTGATTTTGTGATCCCGATAAAAGTAGGAGTGAGTTTATAGACAAACATTAGAGGAGGTTCATGCAGGCGAGTGCTTGATCCGACAGCACAGACAGACTTGGTATACCTTGGCTATCTCCAGTTACGTGGATGGAGGTTACTTGTAGCACAGCTCTGGCTCATCTAATGCAAGGCTATTTTTCAGAAATCTGCCCCTATCTACACTGTCAGCTGCCTAGGACATATGTAAGGAATCACTGTGGCAGTCCTTTCCTATCATGTAAGCAGAAGCATCCCTGAGCTGCCATTCACTATAAACAAGTACTGCATTCCCAGGATCGCAGAGACCTTAGGGGATGCTTAGCTAGGAGGAAGCTGTACTTTGGGGCCGAGGGGATCTGCATTTTTTCTTTATTACCCGAGCAGCGGAAACTGGCTGTCTAACACTATCATCCACAAAATGCCACCCCGGCCCAGCTGTGGATAGTTCTGTTATTTTATGCGATCTCATTAATGTGTCCTTACAATAACCAACGTGCAATAAGTACTAACGCAACACAGAATGAGATCAAAGTGTTTTTCCTTCGTTGACGTTTGTTGCTTCTTCGCTGTCAGCAGCCCTGAAAAAAAAAATCCTAAGACAAAGACCATCTTAAAAGTCAGTCCATTGCCCTATGAGAAAGCACCTCAGCAGACAGCACTGTTATTCTCTTCTCACAGAACAGATTTGAGCAGGACGATGACAGAGCACAGACCTTGAAAACACCCTCTGCAACCTCTTCCACAGACTTTCCTCCCCCACAGAGTCCACGTTAGAGCAATGCAGATTACTCACATCTATTGAACAACGATACTGAGAGAATATGGAGTGTAAGTCCTCTGGTAACACAGGTTCAGTTAATGTAGGTGTGAAGAGAAGTTCTTGTGTAGCTGGAAGTGTGTCTCCTTTTATTGCATTGTAGATCAGATGTTAAGATAATAACTCTCCCTACAAATTGGAATTTTCACATCTTTGTTGTTTGTGGGTCCTTATCCAGCAGCACTCCCATTACAAAACCTAACAGCCCTTGGGAGTCTTCAGAATGAAAGCTGTTAACTCATGTTTATTAATGAAGAAAGGGAGAATTTTAATTAAGAGTCAGTAAGGCTGCTAATTGTGCAATACTACAATATAAAATTCTATAACCTCAAAATGGAAGCATTTGCATAGAATGACATCTGTGCTGTATATATATTAAATGTCTGTGCTGGAAAAAAACCTCACTATCACTAAGATTTCCCGTTTCTTCTCCTATCCCAATCTCTATTCTCAGATTACAGTAAAATCAACAGAAAAAAATATACAAGTGTTGTTAGAAAAAACTTCACAATTATCAAATAATTCGAGCATCCTCCCTGCCACAATATTTCTGTACCCTCCTTCCTACTCAGTTTGTATTTGCAAACTTCAATTCACTGCTAGATACTGTTTAACATCATATGTAAGTAATCTAGCATTTCACAGCATTTTAATAAAAAAAATCTATTTGCTTCTTAATTTGCTTCTTAAAACAATATCTGTTGAAACAATAAAAAGAATGGAGATAGCTTTAATCACACAAGTTTCTTCTGTGGATGAAGAGTATTTTTCAGCTGCATTTTGCACATAAAAAAAAAATCTGTAAGCACTTTTCCTGCAGGAAAATGGGACTTAAAATATTTGAGAAGGAAAAGATACAATGAAAGGCAGTGGGTTGTGTTTGCTAAATAGTTATGTTCATGCATCAGTGACACCCTCTGACATGTTTACAGAAGTGTTTCCAGTTAATCTCTTTGCCTCTGAACAAAGCTGAAGAAATAAACATTCTCCATTGCCCCCTTAGCTGGGAACACGCTTCCCAGAGAATTCTGTTTTAAATAGCAGACCAAGTTGAGTCAATTTAAGTTTTGCCCAATGGAATTAATTGTAGAGAGACTTCGTATGGTCAATATATACATAACAAAGAACTCCCCTTAAATGCTTAGATCTCTCTGCATGCATGTTCCTCCCTTATAGCCTTGGGGTTTGCATGTCCCATTTGATGTGCAACATTTTCTGTGACTTACAGAACACACTTCTACTTTATTCTTTCTTTTCTTTGCATATTTTGGAAAATAAGTGGGTTTGTTACACAAAAAGGTGTGAAACTTCTGTACAAGCTTCAAAAAAGGAATGAATGTCAGGCCTTGCTTGTATTGCCTATTCAAAGGGTTAATTGAGTTTTGGAGCATGGAACCAGGTTTTAATCAGCAGGTTTTTAATTCTTAATGATCAGAGTTTTAAACCTCAGGCAGATGAACTTGAGTGGAAGTTGTTGGCTTCACATTAGTGGGGGATGTGAATTGCAACCCAGTTCTCTTAATGTTCCCCAAACTCTCTTTTATCCACAAATGTAATTAATCAAATTCTAGCTGTGTTAAAACCAACAGAATCACCTCCACCCCATCTTCAGTGGAATCAGGATTTAATTCCCACTTGTAGAATTTTTGCATTATGCTCAAGTTCAAGGAAAAGGAAACTGTTTTGTGATACTTAAAAACTGCGTGTGTCTGCATTTCTGGGTTTTGGTTCCTCCCACTACCCAAAGGGTTTTGCCCATATGCACCAAATAGCTTTTCTGACTTTTCTGAACCTTTCAGTACCTTAATTACATTTTACCATTACATTTATCTCCGAACATTGATTTAAAGACACAGAAAGTTCTGGTGAGTGTGAGTTTTCTCCACCTCCCTTTAAGCAATAGATGCTTCACAGACACTTGTTCGTGCAGGGTCCTTGCTCTCCTTCCTCTGCCTGCTCAGGGAACAGGCAAGAAATTGCTAAGACAGGTTGCCAGGAGCAAATTGCAGATTCTTCATTTGCAGCAGCTGCTGTCTATTCTTCCTCCTGGCTGCAGGAACTCGGCAGGATGCTGTGCCTGCATCCCTTCTGACCATCAGTGAAGATCCTGCTGATGCCCTGGACGTGGCAGCAGTGCCAGCGACTGAAGAGACAGAGAGGGGTCTCTGATTCATAAGGAGGGGTCTCCGATTCATAATGAATCAGCAGCAGCTTCCAAAGGCTGCCGCTTCCTCCAGCTTTCTCACTGCAGTTCTCTCTCCAAAGATGTTAATTCCTTTTTTAAGAAGACCACTGTTTTGGAAGAAGTTAATATTATCTGAAATTTTAACTTTTCTCTGGGAAGAGAAGGAGATGATCTTTCACCTGCACTGGTTGCTATCGTGCTTCCTCGCTGCCGTGCGGCCGCTGTACATTGCCCCTTCCCCTGCCATTAGTGACTGTGCAGACCCTGCCAGATCAGCTGTAACGTCGTGCTGAAAGATTCAGTCAGTGTCACAGCCAGAGAAATTCTGCTTAGCACAAAGCAAGCTGATGCTGGGTGTCTGCATGGGTGCTGTGCTGGAAGGCCGGGGAAAAACATTAACAGATGACCACAAAATGGATTTGATGCATCCAATTCTTCTCTCCCCTCCCAGAGCAGAGCAGTATTTCCTAAAAATAAGTGCTGCCAACACTCCTTTCCTCTTCTGAGCTTCAGTTCTCTTTGCAAAGAGCACTGCAGGACGTGGTCAGGCATTATCCTAGAATGCACAGACTTCCTCTGGCTCACAAAACTTATATTGAAATGAAATGACGTTTTCTTCACCTCAGAGTGACTCAGGTTGTTACAACATTTCCATTACCCATTTTCTAGTAATCAGTGCAAAAATCATCATCTTTTATGACACAACGTATGATTCAAGTGTTAATCATTTAAGTTCATTACTTCCAAGAAACTATGGAAAGCAAGGGGTATCCCAACTGTCATTCACAGTAACTTTTTGAATAAGACATATTATTGCCTAATATGTTTAATACAAAACGTTATCCTTCTTAACTATAGCATTGTTCTTGACAAAACAGTCTTTTTCCAGTTTAACTTGGATTGTATTTTAAAATTTAAGACTTCATGCTCTGTTACTAACGCGCAAGTAAGATCAGCAACGTGCTTTGAAAAGGGATCCTGACACCCATTGATTTTACACTTTATGCACTTCCACTACAAATGAAATAAGTAAAAGCTTTACATTAACTGCCACAGAAATAAAATAATCCAGTACTTACATTGACCTTCATTTTGTTGTCTCTGACTTCCCTGTTACTCCATCTCCTAAAGAGAAGGAGGATGCGATCTCCCCCAGCCTTCCCTCTCCAAGCCCAGCGCAGCGGGTTAGGCGGGAGCACTGGAGGGTCCAGCTGGAAGCCTGAAGAGCGAATGCCCAGCCTCCTTCCCCCTCCTGCTGCCAGCACTGAGCCCCAGAGGAGCGCAGCTCTTGGGAACAGAGCTAATTACGTAGCAAAATTATCTCCAGGGTGCAAGTGGCCTGCAGCTGCTGGTGCTAATGAGGGGCTGGGGCAGGACAGACAGATGTCCCTCTGCAGCCCCCGGGGAAATGCCTTTTCTGTTCTGCAACCGTGTCTTGACAAGAGTACACAGGGCAGAGGGAACCGACTCGAAAGAGAGGGTTGGGTTTTGAAGGATTTTTGCACCTTTTGCAGCATAATTTTTTACTCCTGATTTTTTTTTTTGCTTAAAAGTGGTTTCATATACTTTGAAATTTTCATGTTCAAGGTCTCTAGAAACCTGAACAAATCTCCGTTGTAGTTATAGAAATCTCTGCAAAATAATCTCACTCTCAAGAGGCAGAAAACCTGAGGAGGAAACTTAAACATTAACTGCAGCTGAAGGGTTTTGTTTCTCTGATCATTTCCAAAAATCCTTTAATATTCAATAGTAGTGCTATTTAAATTTATTTATAGTTGTTATTTGCCCAGCAACAGCTCTGCCCAGGTTATGTTTACGCAAATGCACAGGTTTTACTTCTTTGTGCTGCTTGTGAGTATCTTGGGGTTTGCAAACTTTTACTGGTTTTGCCTTTGTACACATCGCCTTTTTGCTGGCAAAAACCTTTTCCTTCCTCTTTCCATGGTTGCTTCAAGATGAAATTAGACGCTCACTCCCAAACCCACAATCACACAACTAGAAAAGCAATACCTCTTGAATAGAAAAGCTGAATTGAAAATGCTTTCTCAACAAAATCTGCACCTCTGGGCTGGGGCTGGGAGCAGCCAAGCAGCTAATGCAGTTGTCCAAATGGGAAAGAATTCCTGGCACAAAGCAGCTCATTTGAATGCCTTCAGGGGGATTGTTTTCTTTTTTTAAAATTTTTTTAACTATTACAACCAGCAGTCTTACTGGTTTGAACACTCCACTTTGCGCAGAAGACAAAGAGCAGCCGTTCAGGTACTACCCTGGAATTTTTCAGGTGCTACCAGCATTTGAAATGATCCAGAAATACAAGTAACAGAACCACAACTTGTGCCCACAAAACTACTTTCAGATATAATAAAATGTTCTTTTGAATTAATCCCACACTGGGGCCAGAACAACATGGAGGAGCAGAGGAAAAGGGGAAATCATGGAGCAGCAGTAGGCAGAGACCCTTCCACCAGCCCCGAGTTCCTGTAGCACCATCACCTCCTTGAAGGAAGCGTGGCAGACTGAGTGTACCCGACTCAAAAATCAGGCCAACTGACACTAGGAACGGGGAAGAAAGGTGTTTACTTAAGTGCTTGCTTAATTGTTCATGGTTTATTCACCCACAGCAGTGATTAGAAGTTTGTGTTAACTGCAATAAGTAATGTAACGTAAAAATTCCCTGAATCAAGACCATTTTGTCCATTACAAAGTTGAAATTTCACCTCCAAGATTTCCCAAGGGAAGCAGAGCATTCAGTCCACTTCCACACAACTGCACCTCTGGGAACAGCTCTAAATTTATTGTTTGAGGCCCAGGAAAATGCAGACTTCACTGTCCCTTCCAGTGTCTCCCCTTGGCTGTTTAAGTAACTCCTTGCTCCATGTATTAGCTCTGGCAAATCCTATTTTGAGGCACGTACCTCGGTGCCCACGTCTGGAGGTGCAGAGTCGCCCATAGAAACAAACCTCACTTGTTTGTGACTGGGATGGGAATATGTGGACTGGTTAGTCTGGAAGGAGAGACAAACTTCAGATCAACTTAACATGTGTTTAAAAACCAGTGCTGTTGTTCCTCGGGCAACGGCACAGACAATGTTGTCAAACAGTACGAGGACGGTTTCCCAAGCATGGCCCATGGTGCTGGCTGTGTTCTAAATTGCACCGAGGGCTACAACGTTTCCTGTGCAGGCTGTGTCGCAGGTGTATACGCAACAAGAAAGAAGTAACATCATCTCTCTGGCTGCTCTCAAATACTGAATTCATTTTCAGAAATGGTTTTCCTTGTGAAGGCGGTTGGGGCACAGCGCTAACTGCAAAGCGTTACCTGTCAGAGTGAAGCTACTGACAGTTGGCATATGGTGCTTCAAGAAGTCCAGGCAGCACAAAACCCCACATCCCTAGTATTTTTAAGTATAACACTCAAATATGATAATAAACAGTACTGTCAGGGTAGTAGGAAACTTATAAACAGTTCATAAATTATATAGCAGAAATAAATTTGACTTTTTCAGTTGTTACTCAGCTGAATGTGGCTGGGTATGTGGTGGCTGTGACTAAAGGTCTCACAGCAGAGCAGGAAATCAGCTTGATACTATTACATTTATTTAGCCATTGGCAATCCATTTAAGAAATCTGAAAATATCATACCTAGAAATAGAAATTCCTCCATGTATAGAAATGAAAAACGTCCTGCATCAATTTCTGATGACTTAATGTGAAAATAGTCTTTATGTGCCTCAATGGAAAATTTTAAATGCATAAAAATGACTCGTCGAGATAGATAGTACTAAGCTTTCCCCTCCCACTATATTTTGTATCAAATTTCCAGGAGACAGTTCATTTAGAGTGAAGACTTAGATCTTAATCCAGGATGGATATAATAATTCCTTTACGCTGCTTATTAGACTTGCAGACTGTAGGACAATCAAGGCACTGACTTGGAATCAAGACTGTAACCCTTATAGCTGCAGCAGGGTATTTTGTTTATATATAAAATTATACTAGATGCAATATGAATACAAAAATAAATTTAAAAAACCCTTATAAACTACTTTCAGTCTTTCAAAAGAAACAAATACAGTACTTCAAAATTTCTTCTGTTTTGCACATGGCTTAGGGAAATTATCTTCCATGCAGCAGGTCCCCTGGACTGTCACTGGAAGCCTCTGACAATGTAACCATTTCTCTAACGTTATTGCAGGACAGCACTAAGACAAGTGGAACCTTGAAGTTATGTATTTATTATTTCACAAACGTGGTTTTTTTGCAGGTATTTGTTATCTGGGAATCCTGCTTCATTCTGAGTCCTCCCCAAGAAGACATTTCTTCCATATAATAGTTTTGTCACAACAAAAAGCATAAGGAAACAGTAGGTACATCAGCATCATGAAGAGCCCTCTGTCCACCTCGAGATCAGAATGCCAAGTATTTCCAACATCACCAAGCACCACGCTGAGCTCAAACATCAAACCTGATTCCAGGACCCTTTTTTCTTAATTGTTTATGCGTTGTACACAAAACCCCCAGACATACCTTGGCTGTTCTGTTGATTCTTACCGTTTTATCCATTGTCGTCATTCACCAGCAGTGTCACTTCGAGCAGTAGAGATAATTGCCGCAGGATGAAGAGTCCGGCTTTGCAGAGTCACTAGGAACTACGTCTCAAACTACGTCTCAAAAACCCACATCTGACAGCCCTACCCCTTACTGGCACTTAGGAGTCTGTAGAAAAGATTCTCATGGAAGATAAATTCTGTGGTGACAGATAAGGTTAAAAAGAACAGAATGCAAACCAGAAAAACCCTGTTGGCATCTAAAAGTGAGAAAAAGCATCTGTCTGCAAGTGGAACTTGCCTTGATCTCTCTGTTTACCAACTTGTTGCAATTAACCGCAGCCACAAGTCTCACCCCTCTGTTCTGCTGCATGTCCCTGTATTTCCTCTTTTAGACGCGGTGAACACCAGTATGCTGCGTACCCAGGGGGCTGCGCAGTGCTTGATAGAAATAGAGTCCACACAGTCTTAACATCTCAGGATTCCCAACTCCACATCTTTCACACTTTTCAAAGTTGTCTCAACTATTAAGGCACAGATACAGTTTTTTATCATGAAGGGGCTTTGTGCAAGTTTTTTGTAGGGGTGGTAGGGGGTGAATGCTGTGTGAAAGACGACTCCTTCCTGCACCAAGACCTAGACACGCACACAAGGAAATGCGTGGGCTTCAGCTCCTGCCCAGCAATATCCTGCTCAGCGAGTGGAGCAGTTATGCCGCAGCATGTTAAGGGTCCTGTGCAGCCACAGAACTTCCTAAACCTGAACTACAATTATTGTAACTACTTTTCCTTTATTGCATGTCAGTATTTCCTGGGATTCAGTTTCACAGGGCAGCTCTGATGAAAGACAGCCTGCATCCAGGGAATGAGAACTACGATGCCATGCCAGTACCCGCTTTTACATAGAAAGTTTGAAATCTGTTTCGAGGGGTGGTACACAAGCCTCATTCCAGAAGTGGTCTTTCAGGAAAACTCTCCCAAGAGCTGTGTGCCTGTTACTGACTGCCAAGGCAGCTCACTGAGGAGTGCTGATGGCTGGAAGATACAAAACCCTAATTGTGATCCGTCTCCAAACTTGCTTTGTTTTCACGTTGGGACAGCAGTTTTGGCTTAACATGAGCTGTAGCATCACCTCACCACATTCCTGTAAGCTTCTTCTGAGGAGAGACAAGGGTAGGTTACATGCCAGATGGATACAACAGACCTCTAGAGAGGTAATGAGAGACTGTACTGAGGAGGCAATAAATCCTGAGAATGACTGTGCTTCTCTGTGTGGAGCAGCTCACTGGGATGTAGCCACCAAGAGGTACAGACTGCTGAACTCGTGCACTGGAATTTCAGTTCACCACATGCAGCTTCTGCGTGAAGCCTCTCTGACTGCAGCAGTAAGCATGACCACTTGGGAGAATATTCAACTGGACATTTCCAGAACTGCCCAGTGAAAAGATGCATTGCCCTGTAAGCAAATGCAGATCTAACAGGACAACTACGTGTATGTATCGCCTTGCTCTTCAAGATGCAGACATTGCTCCTCTGCACTGCACTTCCATGCGTGCCTGCGGGGAAGGCCCCGTCCTTTCTTATTCTCATCCCCCATCAAACAGCAGAGTACCACTGGGATGGCGCAGCATGGAACTATTTCAGTCTGAGGCTGCATTACTTACCTAAATAGGATGAGTTAAGTTTCTTCCAGCCCTTATTTCTTAAGCAGAAAAAAGCTGACACTTCTGGCCTCCAGCAAGATGATGGGCAATATCAAACAAAAGAAAGGTGCCATTTCCAGGATGTTTTTGCAACAGCAGAATAAAACAATTTCCACACAGCAAGTTAAAAGACCACAGAATTAAGGAAGCTTGAGGTGAAGTTAACAGCATGCTGCTAACTTATCAAACCAGAGCAGTGGTTTAACACATAAAACATCTAAACAGAAGAGTCCAAACACCAGTAGCAAATGCGTTGCTTATGGACAGCTTCTTTAACAGAATTGAAACAAATGTGGCACTACAAAAAACAAATTGCTACTGTGACCAATTTAGCCGGCTGGCTGCAATAGCAGTTCTGGTGGCTTTCTTGGTGGAGGAACAAGAACGACAGCTTGGTGGGAGGGAAAAGGGAAGTCCTGGCACACAGTTCTTAATTTAAGCTGTACTCGCTCAGCAACAGCAGCCCTCTGCTACCTCTTGCCTCTTATCTTTCTAAAGTTATAGAAACATGGAGAGGCAGGGGAAGAGCAAACAGGATTGCTAAGCCTAAGAAACGTTTTGCATAGCAGTAGCTTGTAAGAGGAAAATTAAATTTCATTCTCTGTTTTAAAAACCCATCCCACCTTCTATAACATAAATCTATAGTTGTATCTGATTCAGAACACAAATGAATTCAAGCTTTAACTTGTCCCCAAAGACACAGCCTTCCAACAGTCTGTTCACCACTTCGTTACACAGAAAACAAGTAAATTTCTTTCTTTATTTAAATACAGACAAAACCTGTACCCTCATCAGTCCTCGACATGACACTTCATCAGTGGCAAAGGAAAGATAACCCAGCAGCAAGAACAATCCTACATTTAAAAATCCTCATGAAAGCAATGCTGAATTTTGGACTAGAGGAAGACTCCCAAACGTGAAGTCCAGCAGCACTGCACAAGGATGTTTGAATTTAAAACTTTGCACCGGCAACTATCTGTAAAAAGAAGCAGTGAATTTTCAGACTTGCAGAGGGTTGAGGCACACAGTTTCAAACTGATCTGGATTTCTGTTCAATATGATGAGGCCTGGGAAACCTGGATTATTAGAGATAATGGGGACAAGAAACAGAGTCTGGAGTCTGGAATAATAAAAAAAATGTAGTTCAAGTGCTGTGTAACAGACATAGAATGAAAATTCCTCAATAAAATGAAGCAAAGTGGTATTTCTGAGGTACATATACAAAATTAATATGCACAACAGTCTTTCTTTCAGAGGATACTAAAGGTCTCTAGGGCTAAATTATTCTCATTTTCACATGCTGCAGCACTGTCCCATTTTACAGTTGCAATGTTTTATTCCTTGAAAATACAGATCCCACTTGTTAAGATAAACTCAAAAGAAGGCAAGATGTCAAGTCTGAGCTTTAATACTAGAACCAGAATATAACTTCTTGAATTCATCTAAACAACTGAAAATCCTGTTTCAAATTCTTATGGCACAAGACCAGCTCAGAACGAAGGTCCACTTAAGGCAATAAAAAAAAAAAATCCACCCAAAAAACCTCCAGGCTAAAAGATACAAAATGGAACGTTACAAAGAATGAATCAGAACTGAAGGCAGCTTAAGGCTTCATTAAAATATCTGCCAAGTTATGCTGTTACTTGTGTAATCCATTCTTTAAAACAGACTTCGGTGGGATTGCACAGATACAATGCAGAACAAAACCGGCTCACACTGCCCAGTTTGAGCAAGATACAGTCACATTATCTTTCGTGGGATTTAGAAAGACAGGAGTACAAGTTTAATCCTTCCTGCAAGGATCATTTTATTCTCCCACTCACACTCCTTGAGTACAGTTAGAGATGACTTACAAAAATTAATGCCACACACACCAATAAAAAAAATTAGTGTGGGGCAAAACTTAGTCTCAGTATTTTTTTTCTGCCACAACTGACAGAATTCAACAGACACATCACGGCTTTCATTTAGGCATTTGTTGGCAGTACAATCAATACAAGATGATATAATGAGTCTGGATAATTAGTGTTTCGTAAAGCTGTCCTTAGTCTGTCGTTGATCTTCTGTACCAAAACCTAGCCCTGTAGTCATCACTGCAGGTCATGAAGCCAGGGTTGGTAGGAGAATGGACAATGCAACGGACAATGCTGTTGTGCCCAAGAGAAAGAAGATTTCTCCGTTCAGCAGTTCTTGAATCCCAGCAGCAGAGACTTATGGTCCTTTCGTCTGGAAGCAGCACATAATCTTCTGTGTGGTTGAAGACAGCTTGTGTCCTGTGTACTTGTCGTCCACTCAAACCAGCTCCTAAATATAGGCAGCAAAATATTAACCCAAATACGATCAGGTTTAGGAAGTTTCCACAGACCTAATAATAAACCTCCCATAAGTAAGCATTTTCGCAGCTGACAAAGGAGCCTTATTTTCTGTTAGCCTACGACTTCCACATAAACAAGTCAATAACGAATACTCTTTTGTACTGTATATGTGGTATATTTTAAAATTTCAAGGACAGAAAGATTAACTACTCCAACTGCATCGGACAAGTCCAACCACCCAGTAGGAGTGCAATCACTTAACTTTAAGAGCACTTTTGCCTTATGTATTTTGTATGAGACTTAGAGCCATAACTAAGGGAAAAGATGACAGTACAATCCACAGACTCTCATTGTCAAGGGCAACTTCTATTTAATGTATATATCATATGGCACATCACATGACCCACCTTGGCCCTACCTTCCCTCCACGTCTCAAATAAAATGAGTTTCATATACAGCATTTACTTTGCAATGCACACACCTGCATCCTACCCCATATTTTGCAAAGGTTTATCAAGGAGGTGCTGCACCCTGCTGGTTAAGAGCAAAGTAGAGCTAGTGCACAAAAAAAGGAGTGTGCACATTCCAAAAGCTGATATACACAATTTTTCAGCATCCTCTCCTCCTTTATGCTATGACTCCTAATGCTTAAGCACATTTCTGCTTGACCCAAAAGCTTCCTCTGTCACACAGCTGCTATCATATGCAAAGCTTCTACAGCCTTCACCGTTTCTTAAGTCCTGCTGAGATCAAAGCATGGTATTGTCAAGCATGCTCTAATTAAAGACTACCTTGCACATCACCTGCATCCCTGACAAAAAAGAAGAAACAAACCAGCTGTAGCTATTTTTCAGAATATTGCCATGGCTCACTACAGCCATCTTTTACACAAGAGTGTAATGGTTAAAACAACTGCCCCAAAGTAGGTTCAATTCCCTGTACGTGTGGGTGCTCTGCAGGAAAGATGTCTTACGTTAGCCAGAAATGGCTTAAGTGTTAGTTTTGATCCTTCCAGCTTAAAAGGTGCCTCTAGTCTAGCAATAAAGAGAAAAGTCACAAAATCAAAAGTACCACCAGCAAGGGAAATGATGATGCTTTTTTTTGTTTTAATGATGCTGATTGGTTTTAATAATCACTGTTTCTAAAACACACGAAAGAAAAAATAAAGAACAAAACCCTCTGCATAAATGTCCTAGTCCTTAGGGCAGTGCTCCTCTTTACTTATCCTTTAGTGATAACCTCCCTCCAAAGCAATAGAACGATGATGTCAGAAGCGTCTCCAAAATCTGGTAAATACATTTACACTGACTGACAGACAAGAACCACAGCTTCTCTTCTGGAATTTATCTGCATTAAGTGTTTTCAAAAATTAGGGCAATTTAACCCTCAAAGCAGCAGTCCCCCCTTGCCTTTAAGAATTACAACTCTCCCGACAATATTAGCCTTGAAAAAGAAGGTGCTTGGAATGTCACCTGCCACATACCTGTGTATTTGACCAATGTTCGACCAGTGGATATCTCCCACAGTTTAGCTACAGAGTCTTTTCCACTTGACAAGATATACTTTGAATTTTTTGAAAAAATAGCAGAACAGACTTCAGCTCCATCATGTGCCTTCTCGAACGTAGTGATACAGCGATTTGAAACACCATCCCAGAGTTTGATGCATCCATCCTTACTTCCTGTCACATACATGTTTGCACTCGCGTTGTAATTCACTGAACATATAGCATCAGTGTGCTGATCTTGAGGATTGCAAGACACAAAACACTGGAAAGTGTTGATATCGTACAGTCGCAAAGTAGGGTGCTGGGTACCAACAAGTATGAAATCTCCAGAAGGGTGAAAAGAAATTGAGCGCAACATCTCTGCTTCCTGTTTGATCAGAAATACATAATTGGTGTAAGAAAGAAAAAATCTGAAAGGGAAGTGTCAATTCTGGTGGCACTGAAGTGCCAAAAAATGAGTTAAATTATCCCTTAGCACAATGTGTTCTGCTTTTGCAAAACAGAAAATGCTTCCTATAGGATTAACATGACAGGCTACCTCTAAATGTATTGTAGTTTTTGTCCTAGAGCAGCTTGCAGTGCCCATTCATATTTGGGATATCGCATAAAAGTGACAGGAGGCTTTGTGAGCCGGTCATGCATCCCAAAGCCCACCACCACATAATCCCAAACTCTCCTACAACAAATAAATAATATAATTGACTTCAGAGTTACCTATATTAGATTTGGTCTAGATTAACAAAAAGCAGACAGGTACCAGATATAAAGAATATAGGTATCCATTACACACAAACTCTTAACATGTAATTACCATATTGTCTGCGAATTTTGTAGCTGCTTACTCCTACATACCTTACAAACCCAGACACAATTCAGCTCACTGATACCTCAGTACTTATATATATTCAAGCTTTGATTGCTCTGAACTGGTATTGTATCTAACCTGGATATATTTGAAGGCTCTTTTGGCAGAAGGCTTTGAATAATCAAACAATTTAAGTGTGTAGTCCCTTGAACCAGATGCTAGGATCTGTTCTGTTGGGTGGAAAGCTAAACACGTAACTTCATCCACATGATCATAGAGAGTCCGAATAACAGGGTGATTTTCCATGTTTTGCTGTGCTGTCTCATTCATCATGACCTACAAAGAGCATTCAACAAGTTAGCCTTATAAAACACAACGTGGTTTTTGACAGGAAAAGTAGGTTTTGTGCTTGACAGAGTGGCCAAACAACAGCTACCTTTCTGACACACGACCAGGCACATAATCACTATCTTAACTATTTGAAGGCTCACTATATATTGTTATCTGATAAGATCCCTGTATCTTTATGAAGGTAAATGGAATTGCTCAAGGACAAACTAGTTTCAGTAGCCAGAGAACTAGTGCAAGAAAGCATATTGCCTTCAGAGACAATCCAAATGAAAATACTGTATTGCTGTAACAAGGGAAGCTGTACCAATCACGAAAACTACAACATGCACTCACGCAGAATACTGCTGAGAATTGCTCCCTCCCCCTTTTAAATTGCTGCCTGCTGACTGTATGGGAGAAAAAACGAAGCAAGTAAGTATGTATGCTGTGAAACAGTTCTGTAACACACAGCCACTGGAGGCTGTAGAGGACATAGGTGTAAGGGCATTAAAAAATGAGATGTGTTCATAAAATACAGAAAGTATCAGCAACTATTGGAAGGAATTTCTAGCTCAGTTCTCTAGACTGCTGCCAGAAGTTACATGTATATACTTGCCCTATTTCTTCTTCCTTTTCTTCAAGGGTACTTTAGGAGCCGCTGTTGGAGTAGGAAATACGGCGAGACAGATATTTAGTCCAACCCACTGAGTCAGCCACAAGGCACAGACATGGCACGACACAGACAGCACCTCAAGAATTCACAAAGTGGTTAGGATTCAAGTCATATTTTACCTCTATAGGCATAGCACTTTTGGCCAACATTCTTTCTGTATCAAGAATTTTTATTGAGGCATCAGCAGATCCTGTAGCTATTAACTGTCCATCTCTGCTATACGTAGCTACTCGACACGGTCCTTTATGAGATGTGACATAACAAGTCTCATATTCAGAAGCCTCAGGAGACATGGTCTGTACATCTGCGTCAAATTCCAAGTCAATTCCTGTGCCTGGAGCTACAGTATCCGACCGTCCAATTGCATACTGAACAGCACTGTCATCGTTCTCCATTCCTGAAAAAAAAGAGAAGTTGATGCACTTAAATGTGGTTAATGTTCTCCTTAGACAGAGAGACTGTGGCCAGATGTATGCTACGGACTTCTAGAACAGCTGTAAGACAGCTTCTAAGAGAGGCAGCCCTTGCTGAACAAAGCTAAGCCAATAGAGCAGATTCACTGATAAGGCAGCACTTCTTGTGAGACATGAGAGGTACTTTGGCCACCCTAGAGCAGAATACAGCTCTTGGAATTTACTACGGAAATACAAGTGGCAAACACTGTAGGATGGCAAGTACTAACAAATGCACTGACAACCAGTTACCAAAATCATCAACAGGCCTCAACTGAGCTTTTCAAACAGCGAGAAACAAGCCCCAACATTATTAGATCAGATTTGAAGTAAAAAACTGAAGCATCTGCCAATTCTTTCCCTTTGTTTTATTGCACTGAAGAAAAAACCCACATCCCACAAACAGCTATTCCAGCACTGTAAATGAAAATTTTTACTCCTCTTCACTCTGCAGCACTGAACTGGTAACAGGGCAGACACAAGAATTTTCAGCTCTGTGCTTAACTCTGATCATCAGCTGATCAAACGCAATGGAACAGTTTTTGATGCTTTCATCTACAAATTGCAAGTCTAGTGCTCTGATTTCAAACAGCAAGGCATCGCATATTTATACTCTTGGAACTCAACTCGTTCAGGCCGCAGAACCAGTTCAATTACAATACAGAGAAGCCACGATGTTATGGCTAGATCTCTTCCAGTAACTTGGTCAGCCTGTTTCAACAGCAGCCCAGGTACTGTGACTACATACCGCAGCACAGATGAAAGACACAGAGGGAGAGAACAGGCGGTAGGTATCTTTGCAGAGACCCTAGGCTGTGAAGCTTATTTTCTGGAGACTGATATATAAAAGCCAGCAGAAATTGCTAATGGAAGGGCTTGTTAATCTTCACACGCTATCAGAAGGAATCACATAAAAAAATATTTCTAAAGTTTGCAGAGAACTGCGTGGGTCCATTTCATATTAGGCCTGTAGACTCAGTGATCCCATTTACTGGAGCATATTCTTAGAAGGTTGTCAGTCACCCAGGACCCTGAGCAGGTATTTTTATGTGTCACAGCAGTTCAAACAGATTTTGACAACACTCAGTGATTTGTTTCACTTTTGATGCATACTAAAGGACGAAACATAGAGCTGGAGTACCCTTTAAAAACAGCCATAGAGTCAAAAGCTGTATCTAAATATCCAGACATAACCTTTGCATAAAAGACATCTTTTTGGTAACACTAACCCTTTAATTCACAAAGATTTAAACTAGGGATTTAGAAACTGGACTTTTATGTTAGCTTTTTATTCCATCTTACCTAACTTAATTAGGTGCAGCAGTTGTTCAGATGGTGCACAGACTGACTGTGGTTTTATCTCGTTTATCAAGCCATTGGCAATATTTATGTATCCATCATATAGCAGCTGACTAATTATGAGTTTATAAAGTTGCTGACGGTCTTTCAAACTGACTTTTGTTCTATACATTGTGAGCAAGGATTGCCTTGGAGGGGCCTGAAATGAATAAAGAAGAAAAATCACATACAAGAGAGTTGCATGGAATGACCACAATCTTTAAATAAATCACATCCTGTCGAAATTCAGTGCAGACACCAAACACTACTGCATTTTAGAGACAGAAATGAGTGGAGTAAAAAAGAAAAAGGGAAAACTTGTTGCACTTGTCTGCTGTCAGAATGAAAATCTCGACAGTGAACACACACCACAAGTGTGCTCGGGGCAGCAGAGAAACGCGGCACTAATGGGCATAACGGCCCCCTCTGTGCATGCCCCTCAGGTCCGCCGGAGCCGGGCACCGGGGCCGCCCTCCTCCCGTCCCAGGCCCCCCCTCCCGCCCGCCCTTCCCCTCGCGGCCCCGGGCGCACAGAGCCCTCGGCGGGCGGGGAGGGGGCGTGGGGCAAAGGGACTGAATGAGGGCGGGGAGCGCCCAGCCGGGGGGCGCAGCAGCCACGGAGAGCGGGCTGCCCGCGCCGCCGGGCGGCAGGCGGCTTCAGGCAGGAGCAGTGGGGGCACGGCCGGGCCGGGCGGCGGCGCCGACAGTGAGGGGGAGCGCGGAGCGGCCCCGGTACCTACCGACCCTTCCTTCTGCCTCCCTCGCTCTCCCCCTAAAATGGCGACCGGAGCCCTGAGCGCATCGATTGGCGGCGGCGGCAAGGGAGGAGGCGGCGGCGGCGGCCGGGACCGCAGAATGCTCCTCCGCGAAGGCTGCTGCATCGAGCGCCCGCAAATCGATTGGAGGCGACTCTTGAAGGAGAGAACGGCAGCATCACATGACCGTGACACCTCGCGCGCGCCCAGGCCCTGGCAGGCCCCCCTCCCCGGTCACGTGACACGGTGACGCGCACAGGGAGCCCCCGAACAGCGGGCGCAGGGGGGCAGTGCCCCGGTCCTCCCCCCTCCCACAGCGGCCGGGAGGCCGCGGCGTTGGCCGAGCCCGGCAGAGCCGCGGCGGAGCGGCCCCCCACAGGAGGGGAGCCTGGGGGTTCTTTTGTCCCCCAGCTGCGAAGCTCCAGCACGCCGCTTCGGCCCAGCCGGCGGACCCCAGGCAGGGGGAGCGGGCTGTGCAATCAGGAGTGGCACCACCGGCCCTTCGGGTCTCTCCCGTCCCCCAGAGCCCAGCACACCCCCCATCCTCGCCGCCCCACTCACGTCAGCCTCCAGGAACGGCAGCCGAAGAGGGCGCGGGTCGAGGAGCGGGGAGGCCATGCTCCCCATGCCCCGCGGCAGCTGCCGCCTGTCACACGCTGCAGCGACGCGGCGACCCGACATCTTCTTTTTCCCTATCCTGTATCCCTTGTCAACACCAACACACAGACCAGGGGCGCCTCCGCGCTTGTTTTCAGCAACGCAGAGACAGCTAAAAGTTGTCTTCAGTCACGGTCCTTCACAGGCCCGAAGTAGCGAACCTCGCTTCGGCTGCCGCTTGTCTCAGCGGCCCCGGTCCCCCCTCACAGACGAGAGCAGGACCCCTTGGGTGGCCGGTGAATGTGGTGGCAGAGCAGCTCCGCGCTCCCTGCTCCCTGCACACCAACACCCACCCACACACTGCACTCACGGGCCGCCTGCCGACAGCGTCGTCCCACTCACTGTCTCCTCAAGGACCTGCCTGGCTCTGGAAGCAGCTATGGGGCACTGTGACAGACGGGCTTCTGGTGCCGGTCTGGTGTCACACAGGAGTCTGCAGGCCGGGTGTCAGAGCCACACGAGGGTCCGTGAACTGGAAGTCGTTTTCACGCGAGGGTCTGCAGGCTAGGAGTTGGTGCCACACGAGGGATTGTGGGCTGGGAGTTGTTGTCACACGAGGGTCTGTGAGCTGGGAGTCGGTGCCACACAAGGGCTCTTGGACCAGGCGTTGGTGTCACACGACAGTTCACAGGCCAGACCTTACTTACACAAGGGTCTGCAAGCCAGGTGTCAGTGCCACACGAGGGTCTGTAGGCTGGGATTTGGTGTCACAGGAGGGTCCACAGGCTGGGTGTTGGTGCCACACAAGGGTCTGCGAGCTGAGTTTTGGTGTCACAGGAGGGTGTGTGGGCCAGGAGTTGGTGTCACAGGAGGGTCAGCAGACTGGGTGACGATACCATACGAGGGTCTACAAGCTGGGTGTCAGTGCCACACGAGGGTCTGTGGGCCAGGTGTAGGTGCCACACGAAGGTCTGTGTGCTGGTATCTGGTGCCACACAGAAGTCTCCGGACCGGGTGTCGGTGCCACACGAGGGTCCGTAGGCCAGGAACTGGTGTCACAGCAGGGTCTGCAGGCTGAGTGTTGGTGTCACACGAGGGTCCGCGGGCCGGCCTTCCCCTCGCACTTGCCCTCAGGAGCTGGCGGCACGTGGAGCGCTGCCCCGGGCCGCGCGTCCCAGGGAGCAGGAGGCAGAGGCCTGCTTCTCCCCGCCGCCCGCCTGCCCGTCCGTGCTTCCGCTGCTCGGCGCTGCGAGCTCCCACCGGCGGCACCTACCTCTGCGGCCGGACACAATGGCTCCGGCCCCACTCGCGAGCAGCTCCACGCGAGGTGGCAGCACCGCCTCTCCCTCGGCCCGGGGCGGCGGGTGCGAGTACGGAGGAGAAGAGGGAAGAGGCCGATGTCTCGCAGGACGCGGGACGGCCGCGCGGCTCCCAGGCCCGGGCGGCTGCGAGGAAGCGGCGGTAGTTGTAGCGTTGCCACAGGTGGGTGGTCTGCGCGTACGCGATTTGCGTAGCGGAAGACCCGGCGGAGGCAGAGACTTTGCGGAGAAAAGTGTGCAAGCGGGGCGGCGATCCACGCAGTTGGAGTACGGAAGCGCCTCGGCGGCGGAAAGACGGTACGTAAACTGCGCAAGTAGCGCAAACACCGCCCTCGGGGCGGGCGGGGCGGACCGATTCGGGATACGCAGCAGGTCTGCCGTTGCGCATGCGCCCCAGCGGCTCGCAGCGAGCGCTGCGTGAGAGGAGCCAATCGGCGGGCGGGACGGTTGAAAAAGAACCAATGAGCGGGGGCGAGCCACCGGAGAGGGGCCAATGGCGAGAGGCGGTGGTTTAAAGGGTATTTAAGGGAGGGCGGTTTGAATCCAAACAGCCACAGTGGCCGGAGGGAGAGGAGGCTCGGGGTGAGCGGCGCGGCCAGCGGGAGTGCAGGCCAAGGGGGTGCCGGGCAGGCCCCGCGGTGCGGCTGTGGCTGTGGCGTGGGACTCTCTATCTCACGGTTACGGGGAAGGGCCAGGCCGCTCTGGGCTCAGTCTCGGGGCCTCCCGGCGCTCGAAGGAGGAGGTGGGTGGGGTGCAGTGGGGGTCACACATGTTTTGCAGGAGAGGCCGTTGTAGCGTTTTGTGTGGTACTGAGCCCTCTGTGCCGCGTCTCGCCCGCAGGCCCAGCTGTGCGCAGTCCTTCTCAGACACTATGGATAGGATGAAGGAGAACCGTTCCGGACACCCCAGTCACACTACAAAGGTAAGTGACTTTTGAGGGGATATTTAGATTAGACATTAAGAAGAAGCTTTTTGCTCTGAGGGTGGTGATGCCCTGGCACAGGTTGCCCAGAGAAGTTGTGACTGTCCCATCTCTGGAGGTGTTCAAGGCCAGGTTGGATGGGGCTTTGAGCACCCTGATCCAGTGGGAGGTGTCCCTACCCATGGCAGGGGGATTGAAACCGGATGAGCTTTGAGGTTCCTTCTAGCTTAAACCATTCTGTGATTTTATGGCGTATTAGGTTGATGGGTGCATTTCTTCTGATAGCATGACAATTACAGGTTTCAAACTGTCCACTGTACTATTAACCATACTACATAGTGGAAAGGGGAAAACTATCTTGAAACAATGTTTTGCCTTTGTAGGAAACAACTGCCGATTTTCTGTTTCTCTGAGAGAGCTGCGTGCAGACCTTACTTAATTTTTAATTGTTAATATTACAATGGGGAAATTCTCATATTTTAAGTCTTTGATCCTTTAAAGAGAGAAAATGTGCGTAGTTATGTTATTCCAGATATAGCTTCCAAAAGCAAGGGCTGTGTTAACGTTGCTATTGAGATGCCTGTGCAGCAGGGCTCAAAGTCACCCTGATTGTGTTTTCTCTAATATAGAAACACAGACACTTTCTCAATGTAGCAAACCTAACCAGAAGAGTAAATAATAGTGGAATAAAAAAAATGCCAGTTGTTGTATAGGTATCGTTAGAGGGTAAAAAACATAAGAACCTAACCATTAGTGTTTGAACTTAACTGTAGGCAAAGTATCTTAGAACAACAAACAATTTCTTAAATATAAGCTTAAACTACCTTCCCTTACTGAAAGCAAAAGACCAAAAGCAGATTGCTGAATGTCACTAAATAAACTTGTGTTGTTCTGCTGAGCTTCTGTTGCACTGCAAGATTTATTAAATGAACAACCTTAAAGGAAGTGATGACTCAAGGCAGTGTACGTTTTTTATAGCAAGAATTTGCTGTCTTGGTTGGTTTGGCTGATGTTCTTCACATGTGTATGGAAAATAAATAAGCAATTTTCCCACAACAGCAAACTTTTTGTCAGTGTAGAAATTTCAGAATGTTGTCATTCATAAAACACAAGGTCGGACTCTAGCATGTCCTGTTAATGTGTTTTGCGATTTCCTGCTCTACTGAATGGGTCATAAAGGTTATAATATGCTATTCTACAATTAATATATTATCTTTTCATTTTTAAAGGTTACTAATCCCATTGGTGATGGCCCAAAACGTGTCCCTGTGTCTCAGCATTCTGCCCACAGCCGGTTACAGAACAGTGGAGTTCAAGCACAACATGTTCTGTGTCATTCAAACTTTGCCCAGCGTGTTCCTGTGCAATCACAAAAACCTGTACTGTCAAACCAAAAACTGTCTAATAAGCAGACGATGCAACGGCCCCGACCAGCATTTCTGATCCAAGCAAATCCTAAGGCTCAAGGTCCAGGCAAGAACAATGAAAACCCTCAACAGGCGCCAATACCTGGTAATTCTGAACATGATGTACATGTATTTATACAGTTGTGACACTTGGGATACTTCTGTTCATGAAGCAGTGCAATGCAGAAAAATCTCTACAGGACTGTACCACATCAACATCAGCTTTAGAAGTGCTTGGTTGTGCCCTGAAACCGAACAACAACACGTACTTGATCTTAGACAATACTGCACTACCTTTGTTGCCAGAATTCCCCATTTAGAGCCAATATGGGTGTCTGAAAATTTCCAGATGCTTGCTAGTCAGTTATGAATTCATTTAATTGGTGCTTGTACATCAGTTTTTCCAGTATTCATGTTAATCTCTTACACAGAAAAGTACTGTGTTTTTAAGGGCAAGTTTAATGGATTTTTAATTAAGAAAGCTTTTAAAATTGCATTTTGATAGCACTAATAACTGCTATGCTGTTTTACCAATACTAAGTTATGCTAGGTTGTTTAAAGTGTCCTTGAACATATTCTAAGAGCTGTTTCAGAGGTTAGATTTGCTCTAATGTGTCTTTGTAATTGCGCTTGTGGGTCTGGGGTATAAAGTTGATCTACCTTTCTATACATAGCAAAAAATTCTGAAGCAGAAAGTGCCTCTAAAGAGAAAAATGAAGAGACTGCTAAAAAGAAAAGTGAGGATGCTACAAAGAAAAGTGAAGAGACTAAAAAGTAAGTTTTAGGCCTAAATTGTTCTAGCTGAGTCCTATTGGGTTAGGCTTAGTTCTGACTTCTAGGACTTCATGCCTACTTGAGCTACTTAGTTTGTGAGACCAGTGGTGCTACACTTTGGAGACAACGTGAAAGGCTAAGAGAACTTACTTGGACCTGCAATTCCCAGGACCTAGGACTTGCTGTTACCTAAAGAACTTCTGGCTAAATGTGCAATAGCTTTTCCTGTGAGAGGACACTGATAGCCACTGCTCCAATCACAAGATGTGCACTGAAAAACAAAGCCTCCTTCACGTGTGCAAGAGACTGTAGTCTAAGGATGAAGTTAGATTTGTAGTATGGCTACCTTAAATGGTCCTGCCGCGTGCTAGTAATACGTTTGTATTCAATGTATTGAAACAAGCCTGGCTTGGGTATACGGGATCTTGATTTTGTAGTAGTGTGATTGTTAGTATCTCTGTGCATAAACTTTAGAAAGGAAGAGACCAGCTTTCACAAGCTTCTTTTGAGAATATATGTTACCCTCTTGGCGTGCTCTTAAAGACTAAAATCTAGTTCAGTTCAGATCATGAAGTATATATTGAACAGCAACATTGTAGACTGTAAACCTAGGAGTCAACCATACACAAATATCTAGCTTTTCTAACTTCCTCTTTCTTCTTGCAGAAGGCAATGGACCCTTGATGATTTTGAAATTGGTCGTCCTCTGGGGAAAGGAAAATTTGGAAATGTGTACCTGGCACGTGAAAAGCAGAGTAAATTTATTCTTGCACTGAAAGTGCTCTTTAAAACACAACTTGAGGAAGCTGGTGTAGAGCATCAACTACGAAGAGAAGTTGAAATACAGTCTCATCTTAGGTAAAGTTCAGTCACAAATTACACTCCTTTGTACATGTTCAAATAAACATAGAAACCTTGTTTATGATAACAACCTGTTGAAGGAAAGAGAAGCTGCTTTATAAGCATGTGACACCTTGAAATTGCTAGTTAGAATTCTTGCCTTTCTGCACCAAGATTTACCTTCTCTACCTTGCAATGAAGTAACCTCTGGTAACAAATCTTCCTGTTGCAAACCTTTGCCCTTGTCTGCTGCCTAGTTTATATGTGATTAACTGCAATTTCTTAAGAGTCTGACCTTGTTTCTGGTGTTCTCCTTCCTGGAAAAGATGCTGAAGAAATTAGTTTTCACAGAAAGTTTAGTGTTTAAGCCTAAGTTCCAAAATCCACAGGAACTGGCACCTTCAATGGTAAACTACTTTTCCAGCTGCTGGTGTGTTCAAGATGGGGAATTAGCCAAACTCTTAAATAGCTGCTCGCTAGAAGGGAATCTACGCTGCTGCTTTGATAAACACCATATGAGCTGAAGGAAAACTTGGATGATGTTGAAGTTCCTATGCTTTCTTTGAAAGGGGGGAGATGGGAAAGGGAAATTAGTTATATGGACAAATACCTTGTTCACAAGAATTTTTAAATCTTTCTGCAGGCACCCCAACATTCTTCGATTATATGGCTACTTCCATGATTCTACAAGAGTCTACCTTATCTTAGAGTATGCACCTCGTGGAGAAGTCTACAAAGAACTTCAGAAGCTTGGCAAGTTTGACGAGCAAAGAACTGCTACTGTAGGTTGTTCTAGCTTCATATGTTACTTGGGCTTCGTATCTTGAGTATTTGCAGCATAAACTTAACTCTTAGATCAAGTTCTGTATTCTGTTGTTTGAAACTGATTCCTTAGATGTAGCTTGGTTGGACACTCGTAACAAGGCATAAGTTGGGAAGGCACATTACTGCACAGCACTATAACTATTTAGCATTGCTCCAGCATTGTGAGTGTTTGGTCACTTCAGGCAGACTCTATATTGCCAGACTTCAAGGATTTAAGGAGTAATTGCGCTAACTTAGACTCTTATATTTAGTTTATACTGTAGCTAGATAAGCTAGAGTGGCAATGACTTTGTATTTTTTAAAGATTTGTTTACTTCCCAAATACAGTACATCACAGAACTAGCAGATGCCTTATTGTACTGTCATTCAAAGAATGTGATTCACCGAGATGTCAAACCAGAGAACTTGCTGATTAGCTCAAATGGAGAATTAAAAATTGCTGACTTTGGATGGTCTGTGCATGCTCCATCTTCTAGGTAAGAAAGTATTTCCCTGCATAAGATGCATATTACAAGTATAGTAACAGTGTCAGCAATATTATCCACTATATGTGGAATGGTGGTGAATGAACTTCCTAAAATACTGGAAAAATAAAATCCTTTAACTGGACCACTGCAGCAAAGGTCTTAATAGTCAACTGGTGTAGCACAGAGGGAGTGTTGTTACCCTGTTTTTTCAACTTGTCTAGTTCAAAACTTGCTGAACCTGTGAGAAGCAGAGAGCTTGTGTACTGTTGTGGGGTTATAGTGGTCCCTGAGATGACAGACCAGCACTTGTGCTCAAATATCACACTATCAATATACTTAGATGTTTCCTTGATTCATCTGAATTGCACCCGATAAAGGAAGACTGTATTTAATCTCATAGTGGAATGAAAAAAGGAAGGATAAAACTCAGATGCTTTAAAGCAAAAGTAGAAAATTCACTTCAACTTCTTTAGTCTGGTGGTGCTGAGCTTATCCAGGGTAGACTACGCTGACTGACAGCATTAGCTTCTGTCTCGAAGTGGCTCTATGATTGCCATAATCAGTAAACTGTTAACTTGCTCTTCAGGAGAACAACTCTCTGTGGGACACTTGACTACCTGCCCCCTGAAATGATTGAAGGAAGAACACATGATGAAAAAGTGGATATTTGGAGCCTGGGAGTTCTGTGCTATGAATTCCTTGTTGGGAAGCCACCTTTTGAAGCAGAAACATACCAGGAAACCTACAGAGCTATTTCCAGGGTATGTGCCAATGCTTATTTGGACTAGCTGATTCATGCTGCCTTTTAGCTCTCTTACTGAGGCTTAACAAATGGTCATCCAGAAGAAGGAGACATACTGTAACTAGAATTGTAGGAAGACATAATGATATGCATAAAACTAGATCCCTAAAACTATCTTTGGGCATATAAGATACCTTAAGATATCTTGCCTGACTCCTGACTTCCTTGGTTCTACCCTGTTTCTGCCTGTATCTGAACCCCTACCTCTTTCATAAAGCAACTAATCTTCTCCACGTTTTTCCTAATTTATAAAATTATAGTTAACATTCAAGGTGTTACTGAAAATACTTAACTTTTCCTGTTGCATACCCTAGAAAGGTTCCAGCAAAATAATCTTGTTTGAAGTATGTTGAAAAAGACACTAGCAGGGAGAACCTTGTTTTCTTCAGCATTATGATGAAATTTAATTAATCTAATCTTTAATAGGCATAAGGTGCACAGCCCATGAGGCTGACAGCTTTACTTTCTAGATCTACTTTGGAGGGTAGAGCCCTCTTGCTTCTCTAGTTTGGTTATAGCTGAAGAATTTTTGCATCATCTTCAGTATTCTTCCTTTTCCTTAGGTGGAATTCAGATTTCCTCCATTTGTAACAGAAGGTGCAAGGGATTTAATTTCAAAGCTTTTGAAGCATAACCCATTTCATCGACTGCCCCTGAAGGATGTACTACTTCATTCTTGGATTACAGCAAACTCTACAAAGACTCTCAACAGCAGAACGAGTGATGTTGCTGCCTCATCCAGAACACAGTCATAGCAGGGATTACCTCATGGGATCAGCAGGAGGGGTCTTGTACTGTGACTACTGTAATGCTTACAATAGGAAAAGCAGGTCTTGGAATCCAGTGGCAATTGGAATGTGAATCTTTGGGTTGGCCACAGTCTTAAATAAATAATTTTACATTGCAGTTAGTTTGACTTTTAGCAAGAGGTTGTGGAATACTTAATATACTTGAAATCCAGTTACATGTGGGTCAGGTTTATTGATGTAAGTATCAAGCTGTTCAAGGCTCTTATGATGTGGTCTGTCCTGGTAATGGCTCATTGTTTCTACAAAGAGGAAGTTCTAGCTTATTGAACAGTGCAATATCCTGGAGATACTTGCCTCCCAACTTGGGTGGCTAAGGGTATCATACCTGTGGTGTAATCTGAAACAGATGAATGCATTTCTCTAAGTGTCCTAAAAATGACGTGTGCATCATTTGTCTCTTGTCTTATGTGAGCACTCAATTTTTAAATAAAGACTTTGTTATATACTGCCACCAGTATGGTAAGGTTAGTGTTTATCACTTCCACTGGCTGTCTCTTAACCACTTGTCTTTACCATCAGTACAGCTTGACTCCTTGTCTACGATGACAAAATAGGTTTACTTCCCATCCCTGTCAAAAAGGGAGCTGGTCTAAACTTCTTGCTTGAAGTGCTGGTACCACAAAGTTGGTGTGGTCACTCTATTCTACAATTACACCACAAGGTTACAAAGGTAAGTACTAAACATGTTCTTCCTTACCTTGTGAGTTTTCTACAACTGTTGAAACCTAGGATTGCTGCTTTTCTTTTTTTTTTTTGTACTGCAGTTATTCAAAGACAACATAACCTGAAAGTGCTTCTAAGAAAGGTCTGGAAAGCATTGTTATCAAATGGAATATGCAACAGGAACTAATGTTAACACCTGATGCTGTAGGATTTTATTTCCTAAGAGGTAGCAAGGGTAAGGTCACTCACCACTAAAACATGCAAACCAACTACCTTCCAGTAAAACACTTCACACAAACTAAGAGAAAGCAATTTATTGTATTTTCATTATAAGACTTTAAGGTAATTTTCATTATTTTACAAAACATCTCAAAACCCAATCCCTTTACAAGCAAGGACTCCAGAATTCAAAATACATTCTCAAATTAATTTAAAATATACCTTGCAAAAACTTCATCTAAAATTGCCAGTAGTTTATACAACTGTATTTACTTTTAACAGGTAACCTGAATTCTTGTCATAATTTAAATGGAGCTCTTTCTTTACTGCAAGAAAATCTCTAGTTAGTGCTGGTGACTCATGCATTTGCTTTAAATAATTCCTGCTTTACAAAATGTTGTGTTTTGGTGTGTTTTTTTTTTTTTTTAAAAAAAAGGAAAACCTTGTATCTTCCTTTTCTATCAGCTTTAGGACAAAACAGTTATTGGAAATGACTGAGTAAATGAAGAAAGTGCGGATGCCTTGTGATTGTTCTAGAATCCTGTTATTCTTGGTAACAGAACATTGCCCAAAACTGATACATACAAAGGGCACAGAGAGGCTTCTATGAACAGGGGAAAAAAAACCCCTCAAGTAAAATTCACTCTTAAGAAATACCTATTGTCATCTTGAAACTTACTGCTCCCACTGGAAGCAGATCCTGCAAGGCTGACTCTTAGTATGTCCTGCTTCTAAGGCTGCGATTTTGAGCAGTGTTTAACTAGAACATCTTTACATGCCAGCCTTAGGGCTATGTTTGTATTGTACATCGAGCCTTCAGAATGCTCATTGCTGCAACTGTTCATCTTAAGACACTGAACTTTTGAGTTATCAGCACAGCCCCACTCAGCCCAAGCCCTTTTCAGAAGGGGTTCTTTGTTTGCAGGTGGCTGTCTCTAGTATCAGCTTGCTTCCACAGGGCAGAGGAAATAAACTGCATCTCTTCCAGTCTTCTGTCATGGAGAAAACCTCTGATTAGCCAAGTGGTAGCAGTTTATGGGTTGGACTTCATGAATGGGAAAGGAGTTAGGGTGCAATTTAACAATATGGCTGAGTGGAGTTAACAGGTTGCAGATAACATGTTAGTTGCTCCTCCTTCCCTCCCTCAGCCAGCTCTCAGACTGACAGTGATTCCTTTCTTTCAATTCACTAAATTTCAGGAGAAAAACTTACTTTGATCAGTTTAGTAATTTCCTGCTATTTTATCTAAATCAAATTCTGGTATGAACACAACTGTGCTGGAGCCACCTTGGGGTTAGTGTAATAACAAAAACAGAGAAAAAAGTAAAAAGAACAGACCCGGAAGGAGGAACAGCTCAAGCCTGACCAGTCACTCTTTTGGACCTATCTCACATAAGCCTGGTCCTAAGTCTGAAACCCAGGTTTACCATGGAATGTGACATGTGACTGCCTAGTTTTGGGATCCAGCCTTTAGCTTAACTGAAAGGTGGTATGTGAACATACAGGTGTGCAACTATGTTCCAAAAGGCATAGTGCCCAAATAAGGAAATGAAAAGCACCTCTAACTAGTACATTCAACAGCCTGTCAGGCAATAGGACAGCAATTGCTCTTGAGAAGCTATGAATTGTAATGTCTGGACTTCAGGTGGAGATGGGCATTTAATCCACAGAAGCAGAAAAATGCTAGGGTTAGTTTTCAAATAAAAAATGTGTTTCCAGTACCAAGCCTGATCTCAATACATTAAAACCCCCACAGCTATCTTGCTGCTGACTTCTCTTTGGAATATGTTCACAGAGAAGGTAATTCTGGTTACGCTGATTTCAGCAGACTCAGGATTCCTTCTAAGTCTACAGGCATTTAAAAAACCCCCAAACAAACCAACTTTAGTATGGCCAGTTCCTACCCTAAAAATAAAGCACATTTTCAAACAACACAATCTTGAAACATGGAACACAATGGAGCTGTAGTCTCAGGACAGTGCATCACCTAGTCTGGCTCAATTATTGCTGTGCAGTAACCAAGCACATGGGTACTGCCACACAAGTTATTTCAGCATGTGTGTTGTATTATGACCCCAGTCCTGCAATACATATCTTTTATAACAAAAGAACCTTATATTCCAATATATACACTTAGCAAAAGAATTATTCATATAGTAGATAGTGAGATTCTCTTCCTAGCAGTCTGGAATAAACAGTTTCCCAACTACATGGTAGTATAGTAAACTAATGCTGCCACTCTATTTTGACAAGAAAAAAATATTAAGGCCCCAAAAGCTAGATTATAAAGACCCAGAACTGTGTGTTTTAAAGAGACTGCTCACTGTCAAGCATTTATATTTGCACTTGCAGTGGAAACCAGATACCATTTTAACAGTTTTTTCTAAATAAGTGGTGGCAAAAGGGAATGAAGATAAGGATAGCACTTTTCACAGTGCCACATTTACTTGAAAGAGCAAGTAAGAATTACAAAAGGAAGTCAACATTAACATGAATCCAAGTAAATCTTTAAAAAAAAAATCGGCTATCTGAAAAGCAAGATGGACATTAGAGTACTTAAAAGACAGAGAAAAAAGCTATAAAAATCATCATGGATTTGAGGTAGGAGGTTTGAAGAAACCAATCTTCCGACAATATCGGACAATAAATGGCACAGAAACTATAGTAATGCTAATTCGTACTGGAGCAAACAGTTTGTGAACAGCATATGCCAACACAAATGTGCTTGTGCCAGCAGCCATTTTAGATTGCAACGATGACTCACTGACACCAAGTTTGAAGAGAACTGCAGTCATATCCACACCACTGGGGAAAAAGAAAACAAGACTTTTTTAGTTTGTTTTAAGGTTGCACGCTAAAGAATATACATTAACAGTGCTATTTTTCAGAGAATTTAACATGACGTGCTTCCAGCTCTGGAATTTATGTTTACATCTAGATGTTGATAAATAATAAAAAGGAATTATTTCAACAGTGACAGCTCAAGTTAACTTCTGTAGCAACAACACATGTAATGTTTTCAGATGCACATTTTTATTTTCTTAAATAGATAAGGTTCCCTGTGAAGTTAAATATGTTAGTTTCACAACTGTATAGCTGCAGCATGTGCATGGAGAATAGTCAGCCTCATTGCTCAGCCTTCTGATAAACTAATCTATTTCCCTACTCTTGAGTTTTAAAAAAGTTAAAATTTGTAAATTTGGGGTAGAAATTCATCTTCCCAAAATGTACAAAAAAGTCTCATCTGTATCTTGATTAAATGTATCACATCAACCCAATTCAAAGAAGGGACGGGTTGTTAGGCTTACAGTTTTCTAACAAAGGATTACAAGGCTGTTAAAATGACGAATACCTACCTTACCTAAAGTCTAGCCAGAGAAAGAAATAATATGGACCTCAAATAAGCATTACCCACCAAATCCATGAATGTTTTAATTCTCTATAGACATAGCAGCTTTCCCCAAGGTTCCCATGTTTAAAGCAGTTTTCCAAAAGAAGTTGTTACTGTAACTTTTCCCCCTCCGCTTGTCAGCATAACATCTTGTAACTGGGAATTTAATCATAACTGAAGGAAACAGTTTTTAGTCACCCTTTGCCACAATGCAGTAAATGGGAGAAATCGAGTATTCACATATTCCCACTGAAGTCAAGAGTAAGTGGCAGGGAATATTTTGAGAAACAATGTGTTTATTTCCTCAGCTGATATACCTCAGGCTCAAACCGCCTATCTGTAACTGATGCATTCCTACCAGATGTCACATACACAACTTTCAACCTGACTCCTACATGGTTACCTAGTATTTTCTTTTGTAATCTAATCCTGGTTTAGTGGCCATTGCCTTCAGTAGTTTCAACTGCAAAAACTGAGTTCAACACCAAGAAAAATAAGTTTATCTCTAAGCTCCAGCACTTTTGTGAGGCTCTATCTTTACTGACCATACTACTGTTTGAGAACTAAAGATATCTCTGCAGAACAAAAAAATTCTCTCATCTGGCGAGTTATTCTGGTGCAGTCACTACCCTGCTGTTTCACCTGCCCACCGTGGACTGGGAACCTATGCAAAAACATCATACACATCTAACTTTTCTCATGCCTGATGGGGGATTAGATTAATTTATGGATCAATCTATACTAATAATTCAGAAGATTACTGTGTATTGATCAAACAGGCATAGACTATGTCTCCTTCCAGAAATAAGCACAACGATAAGACATTTTTCTTGGCTAAACCATTACCTAGAGGTTACAGACGACTGTACAAACCTCACCTTGACACAGCCAGATAAAATACTCCTAGAGATACTAATGAAATTCCAACATGGAATGAAACCCCTACAGCACCATATTCTTTAAAAACTTGTTTCAGTTGCTGGGATTTGTTGAGTTTCTTGTTTTCATCACTAGGATCCGGGGCTGCCTTTTCGGGGGGTCCACCTGCATCCTAAAAAGAAAACAAAAGTTTTTATTAGCATTAAGAACAATATCATCCTCTGCCCACCCTGTAATTGTGCTTGGGATTCCCTGACCTACTAGATCTAACATAGAATCATAAAATGGTTGGGGTTGGTAGACACCTTAAAGCCCATCCAGTTCCAACTCCCTGCCATTGGCAGGGACACTTCCCAACAGACCAGGCTGCTCAAGACCCCATCCACCCTGGCCTTGAACACCTCCAGAGAGGGGGCAGCCACAACTTCCCTGGACAACCTGGGTCAGGGCCTCACCACACTCATCGTGAAGAATTTCTTCCTCATGTCTAATCTAAACCTTCCCTCTTCCAGTTTAAAGCTGTTCCCCCTTGTCCTGTCACTAATTGCCCTTGTAAAAAGTCCCTCCCCAGGTTTCTCGTAGCCCTTTCAGGCACTGGAAGGCCGCTATGAGGTCTCTCCAGAGCCTTTTCTTCTGCAGGCTGAACAACCCCAACTCTCTCCTCCTGTCCTCATAGCAGAGGTGCTCCAGCCATCTGACATCTTTGTAGCCCTCTTCTGGACCAATTCCAACAGTTCCATATCCTTCTTATGTTGGGGATTCCAGAACCAGACACAATACTCCAGGTGGAGTCTCAAGAGAGCAGAGTAGAGGGGAAGAATCCCCTCCCTTGCCCTGCTGGCAATGCTACTTTTGATGTATCCCAGGACATGGTTGGCCTTCTGGGCTGTGAGCGCACATTGCCAGCTCATGTCGAGCATCTTAACATTCAGCAACCCAAGTCCATCTCTGCTGGGCTTCTCTCAATCATATTGTCCCCTGTCCTGTACTGACACTGCAACCCCGGTGTAGGACCTTGTACTTGGCCTTGTTGAACCTCACGAGATTCATACCGGCCAACTTCTCCAGTTTGTCCAGGTCCCTCTGGATGAGATCCCATGCTTCTGGTGTGACAACTGCCCCACTCAGCTTGGCGTCACCCACAAATCTGCTGAGGGTGCATGGGTGCGGACCCCTGAGGGACACCACTTGTCCCGGCTCTCCATCTGGGCATCGAGCCGTTGACCATTACTCTCTAACAGATCCACGTCCTTCCTGCACTGAGCACTCCAGAAACGAATGCAGTCGCTCCCCTCTGACACATCTCCCTCCCGGCTGGGCCCTGTCCTCCCCATCTCAGATGCCCTCTCCCCTTCCCCTCCCCACACACTCCCACCCCTTCCCCACCTCGGACACCCCTCACCACCGCAGACCCCCTCCCCTTCCCCACCTTGGCGGAGGTGCCGGCGGCCGACCGCAGCGTTACGAGGGGCAGCGACGGGCTGACACCAGCCCGGGAGAGGCGGGGCCCGCAGCCCAGGGTTCGGGGGGCGGCGGAGAAGGAGGCGGCGAGCGGGCCCAGGCGCAGCAGCCGGTTCATAGCAACGGCGCGGGAGCAGCGCAGCCCCAACTGCTGCGAGCCGAGCGGGGCGGGCGGCCAGGCCTGACGAGCCGAGCACCACCCCACCCGGCGGAGGGATTCCCTCCTCCTTAAAGGCGCAGCGCCCGGCCCTGGAACTACCCTGGAAGTACAATCCCACCTTTCAGTTTATCGCACTGACTCCGTCACACTGTACGCTAAAGGCGGTACGAGCTGGCATCTCATTTTTCTGCTGGTGTTTAGCGAACATGCTATTTTTGCAAACGCTGTTTAAAAGCAACTGTCACTATTTTTCTTTCACCCTCCTTCCAACTCACTCTCCTTCTTTTTCGTTTTCCCTTCGAAATAGTGTCATTTGCCACTCTTCTATCACGTCATCTACCTCTCTTCATTGTGTGCAATGTTCCATCTCTAGGCACAACCACTGAAACCTCATCCTGGCCAGTGAATTTTAACAGGACCCCCTCCCCTTTTCACCTGTCTCTTCCATCTACCTTCTATACACAGCTTTCTTGTAGCCCCTTCAGGTACTGAAAGCTGCTCTAAGGTCCCCTCGGAGCCTTCTCTTCTCCAGCCTGAACAAGCCCAACTTTCTCAGCCTGTGCTCATAGCAGAGGGGCTGCAGTCCTCAGATCATCTTCATGGCTTCCTCTGGACTCACTCCAGCAGATCCATGTCCTTACTGTGCTGAGGACTCCAGAACTGAATTCCGTCTGCTCCCCACCAAGACCTGTTCCAACAGTTCCATATCCTTCTAATGCTGGGGTTTCCAGAACTGGACACAGTACTCTATGTGGGGTCTCACAGGATTGGGGTAGAGGGGGACAATCACCTCCTTTGATCTTCTTCCTTTGTGTTAATCACAGAATTGTTTATGCTTTGGGTTGAAAGGGACCTTAAAGATCAGGTTGGAAAAGACCTTCGAGATCATTGAGTCCAACCATTAACACAACACTGCCAAGTTCTCCACTAAACCATGTCCTTAAGCACTGCATCTACGCATCTTTTAAACTCCTCCAGGGGTGGTGATTCAAACACTTCCCTGACCAGCCCGTGCCAATGCTTTCAGTGAAGTAATATTTCCAATATTCAGTGTAGGCCTCCCCTGGTGCAAGTTGAGGCCATTTCCTCTTGTTTGAGGCCAACACCCACGTCACTACAACCTCTTTCAGATAGCTGTAGAGAGCGATGAGGTCTCCCCTCAACCTCCTTTCTGCAGACTCGAGAATGCCAGTTCCCTCAACCACTCCTCCTAAGATTAGTGTTCCAGCCCTTTCACCCAGCTCCATTGCACTGGATGCTACTGAACATGGCTTAATGTCTGCATTACCACTACCCTACGCAGAGCCAAGGCTGTTTGTAACTACAGCAGCTGCAGGTTTCTGAAAGGGTGGCTGCTCGCCATCACAGACAAGGCTGCTCACTGCATGGGGAGGGTAAATATTGCCTAACTTTATTAATGCACTGAAACGGTGCGTCTGAATGCTAAGTGCTGGCATTAAAATACTTACCTTTTCCTAGTTGCTAAGTCTTTCCTCTTCAGGCACGTCGTCGTTTTTACAGTGCTGTAAGCATACAGTGCTGAGTACAACAGGAGAACTGTGTCAGATGAATAGGAGGTTTTCCCTCCGGAAGAGCTTGCCGTTTAGGAGCACAAGCTGAAACTGCACAGGACAACACTGACTGGTGCAATGCTCAAGCGACATGGTGGGTGGCTCTTGTTAAGTGCAATGTGCCACAGAACAGATGGATTTCGAGGAGTATCTTGAAGGAAGAGAGGGAAAGAGCTTTGAATGCATTAAAATAGAGTCTGTTCTGCCTGTAACAGTACTGCCAGTCCTAGGGTTTTACATTTCCTTTAGTTCTTGCTTCATAAATCTAGTTTCTCCCAGAATGCTTTGTAGAAGAATGGTTTCTCGGAACACAATTTCATGTATTTATTATGTTCAGGCATTTATTATGCTTATTACTGTTCCAAAGCAATTTGCTAATATATTCTCTGTGATTATATGCCAGCATCATCTGAGTAGAGAGATGCTGTTAATGTGGCAGTGCTCTACTACAATTTTATCATTTTTTTCTGATATGAAAAAATTCTAGGAATTAATTCTGGTCTCACTCTGTAAAGGAGGTGTCAGCCAGGTTTCACCAACATCACCACCACTGGGCTGTCCACACAGACAATGGGCACTTCCCTGTCTTTGTCTGGCAGACCCATCAGTGCATGGTAGAGAACACAGAGCTGCTCTCCTCTCCTGTGGCATGTGTGTTATGCTGCTGCTGGACATCTGGAAATCCTGGACAAGAGCAGAAAAGAGTCAGTTAATGGGGCACAAAAGCATTAGGGCTGAGAGTTTTGTATGTAAGGTCTGGCTGTCTGCTGTCTCCAAAATCTCAGTGGGAGGTTTTGCTTAGAAGCCAGAATACCATGAACACCGAGTGGTATATGCTCATTGAAAAACAAGCAAACGTCTGGACAAGGAAAAAGACATTATCTCCATCTTGCTTGCTGTAACTGCTGAGACCAAGGGGAGAAGGTACTGCTTTAAAAGACAGCTCAAGAAACTGCTTCCACACAGACACACATGGTTTTGTTATGGATGTGCAGGCCTCACTGTAGTAGGTACAAAAACATTTATTCTTTGCATGTTGCTATATTTACCTCTCTTTGCCTGGGGCCTCTCTCCATGACTTGGGGCCATCTTCCATTTGCAGGTTCCCACAAGTTGTGATTTACTGCCTGACATCTTCAGGCATTGCCAGGCCACCTGGAATCTTGCCTATAAACCTGGAAGTACAAGTAATCCTGATGGTGCAGCTGAAAGGCAACTTGACAAGTAAGAAGTTAAAGAAAAGACTGATGAGCCTGAGAATTCATTTGCAGTTTGTGTGGTTCTTGGGAGAACAAGACCTAACAAAGAACTGCCTTGAATTTGTTCTTACTATCTGCTAACGTGCTAGATCCCATGGGAGGGCATGACATTGTGTCCACCATAGTGGGAGCAATAGCATTTGAATGTGAAGGAGAGAGTCACTTTTTGGTTACTGAATTTATTACATTCATACAGTGTGTTTATCTTTCAAGTAAATAGAAGTGATTGCTATTGTTAGTGAGTAGGACTGACTGGCAATTTTCATTTTCTAAAATTAACTCGAATTGTTCTATAGCTCTTTGATAATTAGAATAGCAGTCTTTATAGTATGTCCATTTTTCAAACAGTACCTTAAAAATTTATCTTATATAAATGTACATCTTCCTCTGTCACTCATTACTCCACAAGCACTCATTTATCAAATTGTTTTGGTAACTGTACTAAATAGAAGAGAAACTGAAAAAAAATGGATGCTACAAAATGCTAAAATATTTACAGACCTCCACAGGGTGTTCAGCAGTCCTGAAACATGACAGTGGTGTACGGAGATGTGAACTTCAAATCAATATGGCTTAGGGATCTATTATTTAAAAATAGACTTAGATTGACAATGCATTTCATCTGCTGCATTTGTGTCCTGCCTGAACCACTGCCTCATCTCTCTGCTGTTGCTATGTTGGGTCGCACGTGGGTGAGCAGGCTGTCCCTGTTGAGCAGTGAAGGCGTATTTCTTTCTCATGGAGGAAGAAGAGTTCTTTCAGGATCTTTGTGCCTTGGTTGGTGCAACAAGTCAGCAATGTTAATTCTGCCCTCCACAAGAGCCCTCCTCAGTAATCTTCTGATGAGACTGTTTTTCATTTGGATGGTGTGATGTATAGCCATTCGGGTGGGTCAGTGAAAATCACATCCAATGTCTCCTGCTAGGTGTGAGATTGATAGCCTTAGCACAGAAAGTAGGTTATTTGTTCGCAGAGCAGATAAACTACAGGGAGTGGCAGGAAAAGCCACTTCCTTGGCACCCACTAACGTGTTTCACCCCAACAGAGAGGGCAACTCAGTCTCTGTGTCCAAAAAGCTCTTGGGCTTTTTGCCCAGACCCTGTGTAATGCTGCCACTGAAGCCACAAACCATTTTCTTCATAGAGGTCAGTGAGCATTCTCGCCTTTCGGTAACTGTTAACCTGGGTTACATTTGAGGCAGAAATAATTGCTCTGCTCACTGCTGGTTCCTTGAGACATGTTACCACGTCACCATTCACAGCTTGGAAGACAGGCTTTAACATTTAACTCAAGCTACCTTTTTTGGTGTCCAGCAAAGTTTCCATTCCTCATGTCTGTGAAGAAGTTACCACCTTCTAATGTTAGACTGATATTTATTTTGCAGTGAAGTACAAACAATTCGTTCGAGTACCTGGAGTCTGGCATTTGGATAAGACTTCAGCTGGCTATTTAATTTATCACTCAGTGCAACCCACTGTGAGGAGAGGTTTAGACCCCTGCCTCTGAAAAGAGCTAGCAAACCTTTAAAGCAGATGAAGTCAGCTAATCCAGTGAAAGTGTTATGCCTTGTGCTGATGAATAAACATAGAGAGGGATACAAGATGCTGTTTAGTGGTTTTTTTTTAATGTCTGCTGCTGTTAAAATGGGTAAAGTGTTATTTTGTGTAGTGGAAAATTATGGGGTCAAATTTGGAATCTAAATGTTTAAACTGCTTTGCCTTCTCAAGCTGTTTTACACCTCTTCTGATTCCGATGGACGTTCAAACATGGACCGACTCCTTTAGATTTTTTTTTTTAATTTGTTTCACTACTGTACCTGCCATAATTTAGCTTCATGAGAACTTACGAAAAATTAGACAAGAGACTTGTATGGTGTTTGTTTTTCTAAACATTCAGCAATTTCAAATTGTTTTCACAAATAAAAAAGCCGGTTGTCCTCTTCCCCTTCGGGCTTAAAAGCTATGTAAAAAGTTCATAACATTCTGTGGTAGCAGCCCATGACTCAGATTCTCAAGTACATTTTTTTCTGTCATTTGCTCCTTACCAATATCGCTATAAAGCAAATTGTCAGCCTATTTAGATGAAAGAAGTAACAGTCAAGGCCAGGTTCCCTCTTTTCTACCTCTCACTGCATAATGCCATAATGAGATTCTGGCCAAACAACTCAGTGCAATGCAATATTCAATCTGCACCGTACTCAGAAAAGACTGATGTGAATTGCTAAACACAGTCATTAGCCCCTATTTATATGAGGTTACTGGAAATTGTTCCCACATCTTTCAGCTGGTTATGCTGCTGTGCTGGGACACATCCTTTCAAAGTGAGTGACGCACTCGGTCTGTACTCTAATACAAGCAAGAGAGTTTACCTTGAAGCTTTTGAACACAAATATTTAGTTTTGCCAAAACTAAATTTAGGTTGATGTAGTTAGCTATCAGGAGAAAACCCCCTCCCGTTAAATTCCTTAAAATAATGAGGAATGGGGTCAAGGGGGTCTCTAACAGCTGATGGCTCTACAGAGACAGCACTGAGGGGCAAGAAGAAAGCCTTTTGTAGAAGGGTATGTCCACATGCTTGCACCCGATCTCTGTTCTTGCATCAGAAGGCTTGCATCAATAAGTTCCCTGAGACGAGAAGAGGAGCAGTTGCAGAAGGAGAACGTGCCTTCATCTAGTGTCTTGTGCTCTTTTTTTTCACTCAGAATTTGAGATACACCCAAAATTGTACCTACTTTGAATGACCAAACCTTAAATGATAATAGTATTACTTGCATTGATACAGACTTTTAATACATGTGAGTATCTTATAATTTAAGTCAGCAGCTAGTGGGCGTCACGGGTTACAAACATGGTTATAAGCAGCCTTTCTAACAATAGGGAACATTCCTTTAAAGTATTGAACTTATCACTTACAAAAGATTTATGTTGTATTTTCAAGTATGATTTGGTAAAGTAGGACCACTAGCAATAGACTCATTCTGTATCCAGTTGTCAGCTGTGAGATCTGACAAAATAAGGAGTCTTTTCTTGGGCTCTGGCATGTGATCACCCTGTTACTAGCTGTGTTACTGGTGTCGTGTTACTGTACCTGATCTTGCATTATGGTGGTGCTTGTTACAGGGTCTCAATAGGAGAAAAGAAAAGAGCCTGTTCTTTGGTTCTGGGCATGTGATCGCCCTGCGACTTGTTGTGTTCTTGTGACGCTAGCTGGCACAAGTGCCCATCTGTCATAGTCAAGTGTGAGCGCAGACATTCTGTCGGTATGAGTGAAGCTTTTTAACAAGTCTGGCAGCTGTTGCTTGAGAGCAGGCATTGTAGGAACTTGTTTGGGACCAGAGTCCAACGTATGGAGCTTTCTTTGGCAAATTATCTGCAACAGCAAGAAGGCAGAATGAAGGGATGGTGCTTGTTCCCTGATAGATATTCCTTCCGTGCCAAACACATGCCTTACAAACTTTAGTCAATGGATGGCACTGCTGACTTTCCACAGCTGGGCTGGTTTTGGGAGCTGGTTTGTGCAACACGTTTATGACTCCTGGCTCAGTTTAAACGATGTCTGAAACCTTGCTGTTGCAAAGTGGTTACTTCAACAGTAGCCGTGCAGCCAGATCCCCTGGAACAAAGAGGGAGTAGATGTTGTGGGCCATTGAGGAACTCTGGGAAACACAACTGGGTCTCTTCCCCAGCCAGTTCTCATTCATCGTTCCCTAGTTCTCATTAGGAAAAAGGCTTGCAGCACCTCATCCTGTGGGCACAGAAAACAAGGTGGCATTTTTTTTTTTTAATTGAGAAGCCCTACAGCACGTTTTACTGAGTTCAGCTTGCTTTGTTTCTGAGATATCCAGAAGTCATGTAACTGTTCTGTGCTGAGCTAATGAGCTCTACTGAGAAAAAGCTGCGTTATTTCAGGCCAAATGCCATGTTAATATTGTTACCTGACTTCTACTAAAAGTTGAGGCCACTGCCAAGTATGAGCATATCTGCTGGGAGTATGGACAGATATAGAATAAACTGCTGAATATTTTTTTACTGCTGCAGAAGGTTCTTTACTTGTTCTTCAGATGTGCATCCAGTTGCCAAAATATGCTTTCAGGAGCCACTGTATAAGATCTGCTACAATAACAAGTCTGGAGGAAGGAGGGCTCAGCAGGTATCCTCAGCACTAGGGAAAGAGGAAGGAAAGCCATTCTGCTGTATTACTTCCTATTATTCCTTATTACTTATTAATAATGAATAAGATATTCTTCATTATTTGTTATTCTGTGGGGTAGTACATTCATTTATTCATTTTGGATTCATCAAGTTCATCTGTTTATTATAGACTACTTCTCACTTGAGCTCACTGGGGCAAATTCTTAATGACACCATTGTGACCCTACAGTTTATAAAATTGGAGAGAAGAACAAAGAAATATAGCAGTGTGAATTTAAATCAGGAATCAGAAAGGAGAGCTGAAAAACTGAAAATGATAAGGATCTTGGATGTTGTGCAAAGGTTATGAATCATTCAAAGAAAAGAAGAAATGGGAAAAAAAAAGAGAAAGGTTAGAAGAAGAGCTGTCTGTGAACAGATTCACTTATTCCAGAAGCCTGGTTGAGTTTGAAAACATAACCCGATTCCAAGAACGCCTAAAGAAACTCAAACTGGTTACACTCTTTGTTTCACTGGATGCAGTTTAGTGTTGCAATAGTATAAAACTAACATAAACCAAGGAGTGATCTGTGCCTTGGTTGCCAGTCTGCCATGACAGCAGATGCAATGCTATGGAAACCCAAAGTGTTTTCTGTGGTACATCACCCCCCACATACTTTCCTTCTACAAATACTTTTAAGATAATGAAGAAAAATAATAAATTGCTAGACCATTTTGCTTCTAATTTGGGGTCAGGAGTATTGAACCCTAGAAAATCTGAAGGCTTTGCTAATAATCAGAAAGAATCAGCATCCTACCGTGCTACCTGCTTTGTTCTTAGTTGTTTGTGAAGTGTCACATTTTTAATGGATACAACATGCACCACAAATAACCAAGAGATGATGATTTTGGGGAAGCTGCTTGGAGAATTGTATTGGAGAAAAAGATCTAACAGTATACATTGTCTGCTAAAAACTTTGCTGGGTTAAGCACCTCTCCTGAAGCAGACATGGGTGTTTATCTGTTCCTGCTAACAATCTATATGAATTCAGCTTTTGGGGTTTGGAGTTGCTCCCAGATAATGTGTGAACACACACACATTAGGCATGTGGTTGTAAGCAGTTTCCATGGGAATAGCATTAAAAGCTGTTTAAGAATGAAAGAAAAATGAACACATCTTTTGTAGATTTTTATGCCGGAATAGTTGATGCTAAAAGCAAGTGTGAAGCAGTTCACTCACTGACATAATGGTGCACAGAGATGTTTAATTCTGGTTTTATTAGAGGGGAAGTATTTATAAGCACTTGTGACAGGCGAATGCTGCAGACAGTAGTTGTATGAATGTTTATAATTCTACCCTGTCTTCACTTCATGTGCTGAGGAACAGCTTTGATAAACACTGCAATCTTTCCTAAGCCAGTATCTAATATTAGTATTTAATTCTCAGTGAAGAGAAAGAACTCAGACTTAGCTCAGGTTATTTCCTTCTTTTAAAATAATGTTATCAGAATAAAGTCAGGAATTTAGAAGGAAACGGAAAGATAAACTCTTTGGTCTTTTTGAATGTGAGGATATGGCACAGGAGTAACAAAGCAGGACATTCAGCACTCACAAATACTCTAGAATAATAAATCAGCTTGTAAACGGTCAGCAAACAAAAAGAGGGGAAACCAGCCTGTGTAGTCCTTCTGAGTAGCTTTGCTTTTACAGTGGGGAACTGCGGGGTGAAAGGAAGGGAAAGAAAAGCAAGGGGGAACAGGGGCAGAATTGATTCGTGAAACAGAATCTCGTTATAGCTGCAAGGGAACAGTGGCTAAGAGAAAATGTAAATGATTATTTCAACAAGATCTGAAAAATGCCTTGTCAGTGTCATTTTGAATTGGATCACTGTTGCTCCAGTGCAACGTCATCCTCAGTGCTGGATATGATGAAACTAATAGAAACTAGGAATGTTAATTATGATCCAGGTCAGCTGTCTTTACTATTACTGACAGTGTCAGGCAGCTGTGAGAGCTGACTGGACTTTCTCACATGCCATTGGCAGACACTCATTTTTAGGAGCTGATAGACCCCGGATCAATAACTCACCTAATGCATTTTCTGAACCACCTACCAGCAAATTTACACGTGTGACACTGGAAAGAAATAGCCTTGAGCTTGTGAGACCCCCTTCTCCTTCAGCTGTTTTGCTTGGAATAGGGTGTTCTGCCCAAGCATCAGAGGGTGCTGCTCCAGGACCACCTCTGCCCGGCTCACGCTGGCTCCATGGGAACGGATCCTGCCTGCTCGTTTGAACTGTGCTGCATTGATCACCACCATCAGACTGGGACTGGGCCAGGGGAAAGTCACTCCTTTCAGAAAGTTTCCTTTCTACAATGGAACAGATATAAAAATATGACCCTCGAAGCACCTGCTTTTGGTTGCCTCGGTACGAGTTGCCACACAGGGCAATCAGGGCCTGACCTTGTAGCAAACTCAGCATCTGCTGCAAGAGATGCTTAAAAAGCCTTAGGACTTTTCAGATCTTTATTTAAAGAAATGAGGAGATCGTCAGTTCACAGGCTGTACTTTAGTGGACAATACCAACCAAATTGAAATTCTAAGCTGTATATTCATTCTTGGCAATAGATCTTTTTTTTTAAATGATGTAAAGTGCTAGCTAGAAAAATGGTTTCCATCTAGGTTAACAATAGAAGCTCTTGCATAAGCCACTGGAGCTTTAAAAAATGCTTAAAAATAATTTCCTGAAGTCTTCTGAATAGGACTGACTGAAGATAAAATTTGGAAGTATTTCCTTCGGAACCTACATTACATTTATCTTGCTGCTATCGACCTCCAAATTGCATTTCTGAGGCAACAACCATATGTGCTCGCTAATTAGGACCTGTACTGCATGCCTTTATTTTTGTAGTTAGAAATTCTCCACCTGAAGGAAGAAAACTTTATTATCGGGAAAAATACTTAATGATAATTAACCCCTCCCTCTGTGTCCGGTTTATTTCCTGATGTAGACTACCAGGTGCCAACTTTATATTTTTCTTCTTCAGTTGGAGCATTTGTGTACGTATAGGGTACAAGAGTGTCCAGCAGGGAAGATATTCAACTTTCTGAAACTTTGTTGAGGATCATGGAATATTGCCAGATACTTTTCTAATCATATAGTTGTACATTTAATAAATATTACAGAATTCATAACATTACTATCTCTGTATCTGCCTTAATATGAAAGGACCTGAAGGTTGACCTTTCCATGCTCAAAGTCTAAGACCCTTGGCAACTAGAACACAAACCCAGATGAACAGCCGGTAATAAATACAGGGTTTGGGTTTTTTATGTGACCATGGGAAAAAAGACTGATTAACAGATTTGTCTTCTGCTGGTTTCTAAAGCATTCAGATTTCTTCATTTTCTTTGTTGAACCATAGTGTAAGACTAATGTGTGTGCTCTCAGGCAGATGTTTCATTGCACCGCAGAAGGTTTTGGTGTCTTTTTGCACATTTCTTAAAGCATGTAAAATACAAAGAATTATATTGGTCAGCAAGTACTTTATAGCTGTATTTGGGGCTCTGAAAAAAAAGAAACAATCTTTGTCCACTGTTGTGAAATATTTGGAACTAATTTCCTTCCTCATTCATATGAGATTTTATTCTTATTTACAAAAAAAAAAAAAAAATGGCTTTATAATGTGCACTCTGAGCTGTTTATAGTGCTGAGTTGCTTTCAAACTGCTGCTTTAGCATGGGGATATGGGACAGTTTCTTGCTGGCCAGCTGCTTCATAGAATTAATTCAATATGCAGATCCTGAACTTTAATGAAAGGCTAATTATCTGGTAGTGATTGAGCATCAGAAGCCAGACTTGAATGTCTGTTAAAGGCAGCTGCCTCTTTTTCGCCGTGTTTTATCTGTTGAGGTCCTGGCTTAGCACATGCACACTCTTGTTACCACCAGGCCCAGCAGGTGAAGCAGAAAAACATCAATTTCCTTTAAAATCCACTTGGAGGTCAAGGCAGAATTTAGTAGATGCAGTTGCTAATGACCCAGAGGTGATTCATCCTTTATCGGATAATCTGCCTTTAGCGGAAGTTATTTAAATACAGTGAGGTGAAGACAAAAAAGAATCTCCTAGAACAGAGAGAACTTCACACAAGAAAGAGCAAACTATTTTAATTGAACACTTTCAACCTTTAAGAAATTCTGGCTGCTTTGGACTGCTTAGTGGAAGCAAAGAGGAAGGAAATTTCATTTACCATTCATTTAGATGGGCTTTCCAGCTTCTTAGTTAACTGAGTGCAAAGTCGCAGGCTCAGGCTGGTATATCAGACTGCTAATTTAAACCTAACTTTTGCTCTTTGTTCTCTTAAAAAGTAATAATTAAGGAATGAACATTTCTTGGACTTATTTTAATGTTTAAAATGAACAGATGCTTGTGTGACTTACATGGCTTGACATCGGTTTTATTTCTGTTCCATCTGTTGAATCCTGATTAAAATGGATGGAACTTCTTCTGATGTTTGATGCTAGAACTTAAGTTTTGTAAAATAGCTTGGATTTTAATATTCCATAAACCAAGAATCAGAGCCAGCCTGAGTGCTGAGGGCAGTTGGCAAAATCCTTGGACTGCCACAACAGCTTTAACTGGAAATAACTAGACTTTATGTTGCTTTGGACCCTGATAGATATTTTCAAGGATTTCTCACTAATAAAGTTTTTCTTTCTTTCCTTTTTGCCTTTAGATAGAAATGTTTTATTGAATGGATTTGTCAGCTTTCCCACCCTGTCAGAAATCAGATGAACAACCACTCATTTATAATGAAGTAAGTAAGGTGAAGAAGTGCTTTACGTATTGATATTCTGTGTCTGATCCTGCAGCTTTCTTCACAGAAAAGCTCGTATGAATTCCTAGCTTTTCTGTAAATAAGTCCTACACTAACAGAGTAATAATAAATAAATCATTTATTTGTCTTACAGAGCTGACATTAATGGATGAGAAATTTTCAGCCTGACTTGATGGATCTGGGTGAAAGTGTAGCCTGGAAAGCACTTTTAAAACTACTTCTCCTTCATAGCTTCACAGCATGTTGAAGGTAATTGATATCTTAGTTATTTTTTGTATTTATTAAGGAATATATTGATGGGAAACTTTATAAGCTTTTGGATGAACAAGTGATTATTTCAATGTAATATTTTCCCAGGAATTTGTCCTCTCTCTTTTGCATAATCTGTATCTAAGTCACCCTGAATCTGAAATTAAATATTACTGATGGATTCTCCTTTGTGTCACTTGTAGGTCATTATTTTCTTTGTCTGTTTTGTTTGATTTTCATCTTGCATCAATGAAAACTTGCATTAGCTCTCCAAGGGTGGCTACCCTAGTGCTGCTAAATTTCACTAAACTTGAAGTGATGACTGTTGCTTTCAGTGAAGAGGTAAAGTAACCCTAAGAGATGAGGAGGAAAGAAGAAAGAAATAATCTCTGGACTTCTTCGACCCACCCTGACCTCACCAACAGGGTTTTTTTTTTTTGTACTTTCCTTTATAGGAAGTATCTGTGGTTTAGAAAAACCCCCAAAGTAAACAACCCACAACACAACAACAATCAAAACTTCTCAAATAAACCCCTCTACGGAAACGTCTGCTTTCTTTCTCTGTGCCTGTCTGTGGCTAAGATTAGCCATGCAGCTTAAAACTTGGAGGTCTCTGTGGGTTTGGGAATTTGGAGGGTTGAATTGTCAAAGCATTTGGACTGGAATCTGCCTAACAGAGTGAACCTGAGGGATCAGAAACCACATCCAGGCTCTGCCCAGGCTGCACCACAGCTGTTTACGACAGCCAGTCCAGAGAGGACTGAGTCAAGAGGTGACAGGAGTAGGTGAGAATGAAAACAGAGCTGCTAAATGACTCAGTGCTGCAGTCAGTGTAGCACAGAACATTGGGCATCGTGTCATTTCAGTCATGCAAATAACCTGGCGGTCCTCTAATGATATGGTGTATTGCCATGGAATTGCATAGCTAATTTGGCAGCAAGACTAATTGAATTCCTCAACGTAGAGGTCTGCGAGACACTCTTAGTCTTTTATGTTGTGTTTCCCTCAGTTATTCTGGAAGGTAGCCAGGTAAACAACTCATGTTAATAAAGTTGTAATTGTTCTCTGTCAGATTTTGGATGTTAGAAAGAAAAAGCCTAGCGTTTCTTTATGGCAGCCAGACATAGTCATCACTTTCATCTATTCCACCAGGTGAAGAAGCTTACCAGCAGGACTGAGAGGAAAGGGAGATAAATGCTAAGCAAAGTGTGCAAAATGAAACTGTTCCCGACCAAGAAACCTTTTGTTTTATTGTAAGCCAAATTGTGCCTGTATTTTTTAAGTAAAATGAACCAATTAACAGAAGTGTCAAACGTAACTTGTTCTTGTCTAAGGGAAGAAGATGATTTTCACAGCCAAAGCAAGTGCCATGTCATAGCCCTCTCCCGAAGTAACGTGGCTTATTACCAACATTTAATAGCCTTTCCCACCTTTAATTCTGAAAGTACTTTTTAAAGATGGGTAAAACCTTTAACCTGTTTTTATAGATGCAGAAGCAAATAAAGGCTAAGCAGCTTTCTTAAGATACACTATAGATTCCTAGTAGACAGTGAATCATCCAATTTCGAGTTATAGCTAATGAGACTAGAAACACTAGAACAGGAAAACTGACAAAATACATCATAATCCTGCGTGGATTGACAGTGAGGGAGAAATCATGCATTGTGAGCACTCCTCAGACAGAGGTGCCTGATTTGATCCCCAGTGAGGTGACAGTATACTATTTGCCTTTGCCAATTGAATTGTGGGCAGAGGTTGTAACCACAGAAAGAACATCCTTTGAAAATCTTACTGTGTTGTCTGATAAACCAGGTGGGGGCTGGAGGCTTACTGGAATTAAGGGATAAAGGCTTGGCTTTGTTGTTGACGTTAAGTGTTGAGCAGGGCAGCTCCCAAAGCTATTATGCATGTGTGGGATTCTGGATGCTGGACCGAAGACGCACCATCACTAGCAGGAGCAGACAGACGTGAAGTATCTGTTGTTATGTTGACCCTCCAACTGCAAGTGCAGAATCATTTGCACCAGGCTCTTCTGAGCTGGCAGGACATGAAGCTGACAGCATGATGAGTGTTGTAGCTGTCTTAGTGCAGGGTCAGGGCTTACCAGCTGAACCACAGTGTGACACTGGTGAGAGTGCTGTGCCAGCTCTGTACACGGAACATCTCTGTAAGCACTTGCACTGTTGCAGCTCCTCAGAGCAGCGCTCTCCACAGGGACCTTACAGGTTTACAAACCAAAGTTCTCTTCCAGGTTCCACTGTCTCGAGAGACATGCTTGATCTCATTTACCTCAGTTTACTTAGCTGTGGGATAGATTTTACTATAACCATTTAGAGTAGTCCAGCTGGATAGTTTAAGGATTAAGTGAATGATTAAGTGATACATGAAGCAATAGATGATCCACAAGAATTTATTGTTTTGAAGTATAATCCTGCCTTTTGATATAGGTTGGCTTAAACTTCAAAAGCCTTGCTCTGGGAAACTGGACCTTAACCCTATTCCTAGACTTTCTGAATGTGTCTTGTTCTGAAACTTACCTTCCATGCAAATCTCGAGAACGGAGAGCATGATAGTTAGGTTGAGGTAGTTTTAGGTTGTATCAAGATGAACTCTGTACTTTCAATTTATTATAATGTTTGATCTTTCTGACCTCAAATCAAAGCTGTTTTCTGAAGCATTACCATGGTGATGCGCAACACACTGTATTGTCATTGCCAGTGCTTTTAGAGCTTTATTGAAATGCTTTTGAGTTGAAGAAAAAGCTGTATATGAAATAATAGGTCATTACGTTCGAGATTGACTTACAATGGGTTGCTATACAAAATATTTAATAGAATCTCTAAAATTGTATCAAGACAAGTTACCAGAAAATTAAAAATACCTAAGTATACAATGCTGCAAATGTAGACATTAGTGAGTGAGTACAACAAAGCTTCTCCTTCCAAAGCACAGAAGGAAGAAATATTTGTTAGCAAATTAAGTATTTGTTTCTGAAAATTGTTAGCTATCTAGTTTCTGGGTAAGCCTTCAGAATTACCTGTTCCTAAGAACCTTCTTTGGATTCACGGAGTGCTTACTATTGTGAAGCTAATGGATATGTTTTTGATGAATATATTTTTCTATTTGAACTGTGAGAGCAGTAACCTTTAGTCATACACAGATGAGATCATTTCAATTCTAGGTTTAGTCCAGCAAAATTGCTTGATTCAGAATCTGATATGCACATTGGCTTAATTATTTTTGATGGGTTTTTTTCCATTGATATGATTCTTATGTGATGATCGGATTGTGAAGTTTATTTTATGTGTATGATAAAATCATCTTAGCTCTGATGAATTTATTTCTCCTCTGTTGTACTCTGCTCTTAAATATATGCAGGATTTTTTATTATTGCTGTTTAGAACACCCTTTGTAAACATCATATTCTGTCGATCTAATCCCATTTTCCCTGAAAAACAGCAACAGGTATTTGATGCGAAATCTTGACCATATTCAGTATTCAGCAGGAATCTTAAAACACTAACAGGCAGTTTAGACTCCACTTAGTGCAAATGAGGGTCAAATCCCATTCATTTTCCTAGGTTAGACAGGGGTCCTAAACCTCTGTTGTTGAGATGTGCAGGAATTGACTGATCTTGCTTGAATCTGTGTGTCTGCTCTGATTTAGACTGGTAAAATGCAGTCAATGATATATATTTTGCCTTGTATATCATTAATTTTAGCGTATTTTGACATTTCCTCTCAAAATTCATTAATGAGAACCATTAAATTTATGCATATCAATGACTAAGCAGTAATGTTAACCAGATTGTTAGAAACATCAATATTACTTGAAAGTAGATCTAATTATATAACGCTTCACATATTGGGTGTTATTTATGTCTGAATTGTAATGTAGCTAAATAATTGTGTTGATGAAGCTGATGAGTTCATTCTCATTTATCTCCATTTATCTCCTTCATTCTGAATGCCTGCATTCAGCAGCCTTCTAGATCTGCACAGCTGACCCGCTCTGAGAAAACTTCCAGTAAAGTTCAAGCGATACAGGACTGTTCTTCACGGAGGCAGTTATTGGAAGCTGGAAGGAGGAAGAGAATGGGACAGGATATTTTAAGTTACAGGACTGAACTTCCTGAGTGAATCTGAGTTTCTCAAGAAGTTTAAATCAATGCAAATCTATGAAATCAGTTCAGCTTTTCTTTCAGAAGCCAGACTTGAGCTTGTTTGTGCTAACAGTCATCCAGATTAGCTGCCTTTTTCCAGCAGTTCCTTACCATGTCTGGAAAAAGATATTTTCCAAGGATTTTTATTTTCCGTTATATCTGTCATTTCCTGACACTGGTGTTCTGCTAGTTGGTAACTGCTGTCTCTCCTGAAGGAGGCACCTGACATATTTATGAGGCCGTTTCCCAAATAATGGGAAAGATTGCACAATTTATTTCAGAATTAACTAGCACTCTCAGAGGCTGGCTGTGCCGTGGCAGCTATGATGCTGACAAAGCATTCCTGCTGGTTCTTATTCTCTCCTCATCATAGGAATAAAGGCTCCATGTGGTTGGTAGGGAACAAAGAATGAAGCTGAGTGCCATAAGACTCTCCAATCCAACACAAAGTGTGTTCGCTTTATCTAGAGAGGTGACTCAGCTCCTCGTTTCCAGATTCATTTATAAAGCTCATTAACACTGTTCTTTTACTAAGTAATAATAAAAAAAATGGAAGTACAGCAATCAAAAGAACAAATTAGGAATGATGGGAATTATGGCTGAGCATTAGAGCTCCTCTGATTACTTGTGTAGACTATACCAAATCATTTCCCCATGTTGCACATCTAGTTAGCCCGAAAGTACTATGATTGTACTTGTTAACCTAAAGCTTTGCAGACGTGGTTATGGGTAAAGGACAGCTCTTGTACATGACTGCTGTTTGGGCCATGTAAAGCTTCATGTGCTGGTAACTGGAGGCAGGTTACCAGAGATGATGCTGGGTAGTCTACTTGTGGTAGTACTGCAGATTTAAAGGACAGGGGCTTTATGTGTGACTCAGTTGATGCTTTCTAAGAGCAACAAAGTGCTCCAAACGTTGCTGATTGCTTCTGAGCTTTGCCAGAGCTCTCTACGTTCTGGCTGTGATGTCCAGATCACCCATTAGCAACACACTACAGAAAAGTGACACAGCTACACTGGTTTTCCCTTCCATACTCCATGTTTGACCTTTGCATGTGGAACAAAAGAAATGTGTTTAGCAATTAATTTCTCCACTCTTGGTGAACTACTAGCTCAAGGGTTAACTATCAGCAACAATAACATGTTAAGTAAACCAATACATGGGTTAAATACTGCACTGCCTATATATGAAAAAAATGCTTCAGATATAAGCAAAGAGTTTTTTGGGTTTGGCTGGATATCTTGAGCCTAGTCCTGCTCCCAGGTTAGTTACAGCCAGATACTCAGTGATTGTAGGCTGTCGTCTCCCACAGGAAGACCCATGCCTACTGCATGGGGGTTGCGTTGTTCTCCAGATGAGCCAGTCTTTGTTCCCAGCTTCCTCCTTGCTTAAATACGAATTGTGCTCTAGCTCCAGCTCCTCATCCTTTGCACTCTGGATACAATGCAGAGTAATATTATTAAGGATGCTCTGTGGGGAAAAGAGAAGCCTGTGGCAGCTAGAGGATAGCACGTAAAAAGAGAGGATCAGCTGCAGGTAAATGATCGATCATTTTACAAAAAGAATAATGGATACTGTGACACGTTGGCAAAATAGCACTTTACAAACTCAAATGGATCCCATGTTATGCTCAGAATCAGGACACAGCACGTTCTTTTATAAGGTGTTGCAGTAGGCAGTGTGTGTTGTGTCTTTGTGTCTTGCTTCCATTTTCTAACTGAGCCATGACATTTATTGAAACTGCAATTTCCCCCCCCCCCCATTAATAATGCAAAATATTTAAAGTGTATCTAGCATTGCTTTTGGAGGCTTTGCTGGTATGTTTTGTTGCTGTCAGTGGAACTAGTGAGCCTCAGTAAGAGAAAAAAAATGATTTGACCATTTCTATGTGATCTGCTGTAGGGCTGCTGCAGGAGAATCTACAGTCCTGTTTAGGGACCTAATTTTCCTACTTGCTGGACAAGGAGCTTTGCTGTCTTGCTGTCAGTGCCCAGCATCCTGGGTGCAGAGCCATCTTGAGGGAAACCTCAGGTAGGAACCCCAGAAGATGGATATGTATGTTCCACCTTGGCATCTATGAACCTCATTTCTCCTGAAGCCTTTTATCTCTGTGTGTGGCACAGGGTAGCGGGTCAGAGGATTAACAAGTCTCCGTTTTATTATTTCACTTCTCTTGTAAAGCTTCCTAAATTCCCTGAGGCTTTTAAAGGGAGAAGGGCCTCATAACTTGACCTTGGTTTCAAATAGACAGAAAATCAAAGGTCTGCATTCTTCTCCCCAGACTCGCTGTGGCAGTACCAGGGTGACTGTAATTGCACTTATGCGAGTGGAAAGAAACCTACTTCAGAGCTTCCCCACTGCAAGGGGAATTTTGAGACTATTGTAATACTTAGATTATTTTAAAAGTGAAGCACTGTGTGCTGTTTCAGGAGCTGGCTTAAAAAAGTATAAGTCCAAACTCATTCTAATGTTACTTGTGCAGAACTGCATACTGGGCTAATTGCAAAGCTTTTAGCTATGTTGTTGTCCATGCATTCCCCACTTCCCTGCCCAGAAGTCCCAAATTACATATAATGGAAAACATTAAAGCATTAAATGGGTACTGCAAGTGGCTTAGATTGCGGTCTGCCATAACATCTGCGTCATCTGTACAGGAAACAAAAAATCATATTGTCTGGAATGTTTCCATTCATCTAAAGATGTCAGGAAGGCCTAGCACTTGACTTTTACCATGAAAAATTCTTTATCTCTATATGCCACAAAACAGATAAAGGAGATTTTCTTAGAATATGTTTATGATTCTGACATACACCAGAAAGTTCTACTCGAAGACTGTGCCTTAGATAGCAAAAAGCCTAGGCAAAATAACAGAAACTCCTCAGTTTTGGTGGCTAACATCTTAAGTCCCATGTCTTGATACAGTAAATCAATACAATATTGTCAGTTTATGGTGAGGAGGCTTGTCACTGGAACAGAAGGAGGACAAGGACTCCTCCCTGTTTCCCCTCTAAGTCCTCAAAGGAGAGGACTTACGTAAGGGACAAGGATACAAAGCTATTTTTCTGTTGAGGTGTCTACTGATGCAAGAGAAACTGAAAGGTTTTCAGAGCAATAGGAGACACATAACCACCTCTCATTTTCTTTGGTAAATGACTCACTGCCCAGATGCTGTCTGCAAAATAGATCTGGACACATTCTAAAGGTCCAGCAAACCTGAGCTCTGGCACAGAATGAATGACGTCACCCGGAGTTGGTGAGGCCGGAATGTCTTTGACACAACTTAACTGCACCTGGCACTGCAAGTACCTACCTGACCCTCTTGTTGTGGAGGTCAATTACTTGTGCTGTGCAAAAGAACTAAATAACTGCAAATATTTACCCACTTTTTGTTTTTCCATGATTATTAAAGTAGTTCTTGACTTGAAGCTGCCATGGAGAATCATGTTTTCACCACAAATGGAAAAACAATCCACATGAATGATTTTTCTTTGCTTGTTTCAATTTCCTGCATGCTGGTAATGAAATGTTCTGGAACTGCAGCAAACTGGAAATGCTCACTAGTGAATTGTCTTTGAAGATGATAAAAGCATCCTCAGAACTTGTCAGTGAGTAGAACAGGCCCTGTTGGAGGTCTGTGCTTGACTGAGTGCATCAGTATAACCAGAATGAATGTATTTATGGTGCTCAGCAGGTATCTGAAAACAAATTTTCCTTGAAAACTCTGTGCTATATTATGTCCTTCAATTGCCTCCTACTGCTGGAACTGCTTGGAGAAAGATATTGGCTACGGATAGTAGAGGCGTTAAAATCAAACAGGCACTCCAGGATTTTGCTTCAGTAGGTCCTAGAAAAGAAAACAACCAAGTCTTCATGGTTCTTTGAATTTTTGACCTCTCCTGACTCTGTAGTTATGTCTTTATCTCTGTAGCACAGGAATATCTTCATAAAACCTGAATTTATCTCCTAAGTGAGAAGGAAACAGGGTGAGAAGAAAGGGGTGCATTAAGAAGTCTACTAGAAGAGATTGTTTGTGCTTTTCATGCTCACTCATGAACTTTCCCCTGTGACTGTCCTATCTATATTACAACCGTATCCGGTCCTGATACGAAACTGCTGGTCTTTGACGTGAGCTTTGACAAGAGCTGTGGCTTTGACATGAGCAGCACCAGCAATGACAGAGTGGGAACAATAGTGCTTTCCAAAAAGCATATAACTCTTTGGAACCACAACTATCAGGGTGGAGTTCATGATGGGAAGGACAATCAAAAGCCTTGGGAAGGAGCGGTAGAATGATTAATTCTTCAGTTTCTGAAGGGGCTAAAGAAGGCTATTTCTTTGTGGCTCTCCGCTTACTCTAGTTACTGCAACAGGAACTTTCCTGGAGCTCCTCCTGAACTATTTTGAACCCTTATGGAAAACTGATAATCAAATTGGGCTGATCTTTAACTGATCAGTCTACCAAAAAATGTCATTAGGAGGGTTGCAAAATACCCAACCAACTAACCAAACCTACAAAAAAACATTAAACCTCCAAACCCCTGAATGCGTTGTAGTTCTTACCTTTGTTCTGCTGTGGAACAAGATATTGAGGAAAACGGGTCTCTCACATTAAATTCAGCATGAACTATTCACCATCTGTGACCGGTCTTCCTCTTTTAGATTACTGGTGTCCTGAAGGTCAGATTCTGCACATCCACTTGACAGTTCTGCTGGGATCCCCATTCTACACTGTAGCCATAATCACAAACTGCTTCTGTGTTATTTTAAAAAATGCCATAGTATATGTGAAACAGCGTACAAAGTCTGCTTTTGTCTACAGAAATGGTGGTATCTTTCCAGTCTTTCTTCCTTTGATTATCAGGACAAAAAAATCCCTTTCAAGTGCATTAAGGCAGACCTTTAATTGACAGCATCTCTGGCATGAAAGTGTTATCAGGCTGGCGGAGTGTGAGTAAATTGGAGTGAGCTTCGATGACCTCTTCCTGTTGTTCAGAAACAACACGGTCAGCCTCACAGCATCTGGGGTTTTGCTTTGCAGGAGCTCCCCCGAGAGAAGATGATCATCTGATGTCAAAATAGAACACCTTTTCTAACAAGAACTGTAGAGTTGAAAGCACGAATCTAGAATTATGGCAGTGTGTTATAAACGAGAGCAGCCAGGAGACAACCTATGCACAAATCTTTGCTTTATGAAGAAATTAGATGAAAAGTATAGTTGGTATCAACCCAGACAGTAAAAGCTGCTTGAAAAGAAATTACTGATGAGTATAAGAAATGTTCACAGTATCACAGTATCATAAGGTTGGAAAAGACCTCTGAGATCATCGAGTCCAACCTATGACCCAACCTACACCTACTCCTACTTGTCAGCTACACCATGGCACTAAGTGCCTCATCCAATCTTTCCTTAAACATGTTGATGCATCAAAAATGTCTTTGCTGTCATTCTTTCTCCATGGACCCTTCCTTCAACTTGCTTGGCAATCAGCTGCAGGCAGTTTAGTTTTATTCTGAGAAAGCAGCTGTAGGTACTTGTATTTAATCAGCCAAATTCAGAAGAGTTCATAGGGGAATGGGCCACCTGTTCTACTGTTGTGTCTTCTGGTTGGTCCTGCTCCCACTGGTCAGTGTTTTTGGGAGGGCTTTTCTCCCAATGAGTCTTCCAGAAGCAGTGAGCAGACTGAGCCCTGTGGAAAGCATGCTGACAGTTTTTGGGAGTGGTGACATCTTCAGGAGTGAACTTGCTGTTTGGATGCTTACATGGGAGCTCATCTGTTTGGAAAATTCTGGCTCCGCAAAGTATACACGGCAAGACTCCCTATACCATAGTGTCACCAGGTTTGAACCATGGCACACTAGTTTTATGTATCTCTTCCCTAAACTCCTGCTCCTGCTTTTTCCTGTGTTGGAGTCTGACAGCCGCAGGTGGTTAAACAGTGCGAGCCCATGTCACCACTGCAGCATAACAAGAACTTCCTTTCCTTCACAGAACTTGCTGTGCTGCTCCATGTGGGCACAGTCAGAAAGCGGGCAGCCGACTGTCTCATCCTGTAGCAGTGCAGGTCGGTCCCAAGGTCAGGCAAAAGAGCAGCCAGGGATTGATTTTTCAGAAATACTTTGTTGAATGAGATTCTTTGGCAATGGGATGGTGAAGCCTCTGACAGCAACGTACAAGAGCACTGACCATGACAGTTTTTCTGGAGAGGATTTTTGATAATTAGGATTTTCCCTTTAATAATTCAGCCTATTGGGATTAGGTAATGTTCTCAAGCATTTTTGTTGATGAAGATTATTTGGAGGTCTGAAGGTGGCCACTTTAATGGGTCAGGGCTTGAAACATTTGCTTATACAGAATAGAAAAAAAACTCTGCCAGTCTCACAGTATGGTGTCAAGAAAGCCTTAATTTTCATGTGCTTGGCAGTAAGAGGTAATTGATCTGTAATTGGTCTTGTGTTTGTTTTTTATTTTTTTAATAAGAAACTTCTCCAACTGTCATTTAATGTGAACTGTTGTATCCAATGATTATTTTATTCCACTTGAGTGATTCTTCCCGTGGTGGTGTCTAATTCTGCTTAAAACTGAATTTTTTATCAAAGCTAGATTCACAATGGCTCCACAGCCTTCCTCCCTTGAAAGAAAGTAATTACTCCACCAAAATATATACACTTTGGTTATTATGTCAACATACCCACTTCCTGCTGGGTATTAAACTATATTATTCCTGAAGTCTGGACTGGCAATATGATTAATAACAGGTTCTGATACAGCAGCTAACAAATGAAGGCAAAGCAATAGTAATTTTTCATTTGAATCCCAGACAAATTGGCTGTTTTGCAGTACTTGTCTATGGCAATTATATGCTGTTTTCTTCCTAATGCCGATTTCCTTCCACAGTTTATTAGCATGACTGTCAGGGAAACACAAGCATATTGTTTTTGTCTGTAAACACTTCTGGACAGGTGGAGAAGGCAGCCTTGCCTGAACTGCTGATTAGATCTGTTTGAATGCAGGCACTCCTGCAGGACAGCGCCTTTGCTGAGCACCCCTGATCCTGCCCCAGGTACTGCAGAGCACGCTGCTCGCAGCATCCACCTGCTCCTGGTGGCCATCTGTGAATGGCCTGATTTGTGACCATCTGGGGAAAAGATGTACAAACCTTCTGCGGGTGTAGTACGGACTGAACGCCAGATCCTCCTTCTGTGGCTTGCACAAGTCACCCTGCTGAGCTGAACCTGCAGGTCTCTGCTCTGCTGTGGAGCCGTGCCAAGCTGCTCAAAGGGCCTGTCAGTTTTTTGTTATGCTAAAATAGGTTGTTGAGGTCTTCAGAAATGCTGACCTGCCGAGCTAGATTTGCAATCAATGTTTGGCTGGATTTGCACAGGGGACACTCAGCAGTTCACCTTTTGTGGTGCTTATGGGCAAGATCCTGTATTCTTCCAGAGCTCAGTGTTCCCTGCTCTCTGAAGGAATTTGCCCCCAGCATGTCTTTAAATACACAGAAACTAAAGGGAAGAGAAATCAAAAAGCAATCGTGTTTGTTTTTTAATTTCTCCATTAGAACTGTTGTGTTTTGTACTTCCAGAAAAGAAGATAATAATTGAAACAGCAGTTGGATTGACAGAGGAGAACAGAACTGTTGAGATTTAAGCTTTCCACAAGAAGTAGGTAGTGTTAATCTTTCCAACTAAATCGTGGCTTGCTTTGTCCCAGTTTAATTTACAATGACCGTTGTAAACCTGTGCATCTCATTTTGTTTTAACATTTTAATCCAAACTAGCTGGATGTAAACCAGGCAACCAGCCAGAGGATGCTTAAATTCTTACTAAACGAGCACAAACAAATAACACTTTCATACATGAAAAGAACAAATACGATTGCAAAAAACAGTTGATTCCAGATTTTCTATGAATTATCAGTGACTGATTCAAAATGTGCCTTCACATTGAAAATGACTTTATGCTTTGTGATATACATATATAAATGCACAGATATATATGTAAATATACACATATAATTCATGTTGATGGGAACATGCTTAATAAACTGCTCTTCTTTACTGTGAGCTACTAATTGCAGAATGCGAAAGCACACACTTCAGCTACTTGGACACCATGAATGTACAGTCAGTGTGGGTCTGATTGCATAAGTGCTGACACAGTGGGCAAGATGCTGTTGGATTCACAATGTAAAACAAAAATTTTTGAAAAATAATGTATTAGAACATTAATACAATCATGCTAAGCAATATTTTTTTAAAACCCCATATTTTGTAATGACAATTTCTCATTAAGATATGGCTTGTTTCTATACTCTTCCTCCCCTGCATAAATTACTTTTTGCTTTTAACACATGCTCACTCATTATGCAGATGTCTTAATGATCTTGTATTCATTGCCATGTCAATGTGGGAACTGTATTCTTAATTAATTCCATCTTTTCCTTTATTCAGAAAGTCTGATTGCTTCAGGTTCTTTGATGTGGTGGTTTTGATCATGGAGAGCTTTCACTCACCATTCACAGAGCTGTTTTAATGTACTTACCTCTTCAGGAAAAGTAAAGTTAAAACCTTGTGTTACGTGTCCTGCTCTTACCAGCTTCCAATAAAAACATGAAAGTGGGAGTATATCAGTGAATTAATTTTCTAAATAACAATATTTGTGCATATGCCTGGGAAGCTATTTGCCTTTTCTGATTGGTAATTATACAACAAATTGAGAGGAACTGTCACATTAGAAGTAAAACCTTACTTCAGTATATCAGAATAATTTTTAATTAAGGAGAACTACCAAAGGAACAGCATTTAAGAAAACAAACCACAAGCCTGTCACATAGCTCCAGCTATCCCAGAAAATTCTGTTCCCTAAGCCGTCTTTTGACTGGAACAATCTGGAAAATACTGTTCCCTAAATATCCTCCCTGCCAGCTTTGCTAGATTTGATATTTGACATTAATTACGAAAGGGGCCCCTACATCTTTTCTGATCTCTTCACTAAGCTTTACAGAACCTTCAAAGATGAAATCTTACAAGCAGCATGTTTTGGTGACTAAATAAGAAATCCTGTTCATTAAGGAGGGGGCAAGAGCAGGGAAAGATGCTTCTGCCCACGGTACCAATTAAATAGTATTCTGGCCTGTCAGCCAGCACCAAGGGAAAAACAAAGCCTTATACTCTGCTCTCCCTTAAGCAAAGCAGACCAAAAGTGTCCAGTCCAATATTCAATACCTCTTCACATATTGCTTTTCAGATAATAATTGAGCTGGTTTCGAATATTTCTTATACATTTGGACTGTCAGTAATTTCACTACTCTGAGATTCTGGTAAGGAGCTGCACTTAGGTCAAAAAATGACATTTAAAATCCAGCATATCTGAGAAATAATTAGTTCCATTTAGATTACCCTGTCTCATTAATAGAGAGAGCATTGATTTCCACTGTACTTGTGTTATCGTACTGAATTTAGATTGTGGATATTTCATTCTAAATAACATTTTTATTTGGGTTTTTTTTGCCTTAAATGGCTGAATTTTTCAGGCTTTAAATTTTAAAGGGTTTTATTGGCTAAATTGTCATTTAGCCCTTAGAAAAATAACACGTTTTTAGCTAACACAAATTAAGTGTATATAAATTGTATATAAAGTGTATATAAAAAGGCCAAAGCAACAGGGCAACATTTTCACATATTCCTTGAAGGTTTTCTCCTTCTGTCCCTTTGGGAGTCAGCAGAGGTTAGGACTTATTCCCATAAAGCCAGCTGGAAGCTGTTGTTGCTGGATCAAATAATACAAAGTCTTCTTGCTACTAGAACTGGGCTGAGGCGAGTGTTCCCTTATCTCATTTATATGATTGCCTTTGGAAATATACGAGCCTGCTAAGTGCATTTGGCAGGTTTTTTTGTCAGCCAGCAAAGAGGTATTTTAATACAAGAGAGAAAAATTCTTAGAACATGAAGTCATAGTGACATGTCAGCTCCTACTGACACTACACAATAAATAATCAGAGGCAGCAGAAATCTAACCCCAAACAGTTTAAATTAATATTATATGAGCTGAAAGAAGAAAACCATGAATTGAAACTCTGAGGACATCATGTTTTCCACTTAGTGAATTCATTTTTTAAAAGAATATTTAGTGCTTTATGTGGGCACTATCTGAATCCATGTAGGCATGATTTCAGTTCAATAGATTTTGTAACTAATTACCACCTACTTGGAGAAATTCTGGAAAAGAAAGAGAAATACAATCTTTTTTCTCTTGGTAGAAAGTCACTGTCCTATGAAAATGTGCTTTTGTTTACAATGCCATTTCCACTTCTACTAGCTTTTGTTTTAAAATTTAGATTTTTTTTGTTTTAGTTATTGACTTTGTAACAGAATTTATGACATATCTGGTTTACAGGTTTAAGATAGGTTATTTAAAAACAAAGGAATATATGCATTTTAGGCAATAACAATATGATAGAATTATCAACTTGCATGCCAGATTGTCCATAATAAGGCTAAATTATATGAATCAGTGGTGGGAACAATGTTTGCATTGTTTCTACACCCACTAGTCAATTTGTGCATGCCCTCAGTTGTATATGCTTGTATATAATTTCAGTTTCGACTTAGCTTGCTTCATCGGAAGAACAGAGCCCATGCTTTCTGGTCTAAATACAGTTAGAAGAAGAGAAAACCTGCTCATTAGTAAAAGATTTTTGATATTGTAATATGCAACTGTCACTTTGTATATAAATGCAGACGCGCTTCCAAATTTAACATTCTCAGTGCACTTCTTTCTGTTTCATCTAGTCTGATTTTAATCAATGGGAACTTCTTTAATTTCATAAATAATCCAGTATGGTGTCTTATTGACCAATTGCACTTACCTAAGTTGAATTCAAGTGTTTACTTCTGCACTTTTGAAAGTACGTTAGGCTGTATGAAGTTTTTCGGAGTTACTTCTGCGCACAGACCTGCTCTGTTTGCATGGACAGTAATGGCACACCAGGACCTGAACTCTAGCCACACAGTCATAGATTTGGTTTTAGAAATGGGATGTTTGTGCCAGTTGTATACATGGATTATTGATTTTTTTTTTTTTTTTGGTTAGACTTCATCCAGTGAAGTTCCCATTTGCAATGCATGGCATTGAACGGGGAAGTATTGTCAGTATTTATGTACAATAGTACTTTGGAAATGGGGTGAATTATTTGCCTGCTCAGCTGTCATTTGAGTAACAATAGCCATGGGTACATGAAGGACCGCATTTGATACACAGGGTTGCACATACTGTGACACAACTGGCAAGGAGGCACAGAAAAGCAATCAAATGACTGAACCAGCATCTTGTAGTCAGATTTGGTTTGTAACTGCCTGCTTCAATAGGTGTCACAGGAGCAGCCTGGTGTCTCCATCAGCTAAAACAAGCTTGAGAGGAGAAAGCTGATTTTAGAGGATTTTTGTTGTTTCTGCTTAGAAAATCTGTTTTAAGACTGCATTGGTGACTGCTGATGGACGCTCCTCCTCGTTGCTATTCCCCTCCCCTGGAAATGCACCTCTAGTCATTGCGTAATGTAGGAGTTTGTAACCTCCCTTGTTTTGTGCTTTTAAGTAGCACCCGCTTTCCTGATTTTGGTACTGAGAAAGAAATGGATCTCTCAGAAGAAACAGGCTGGGCTCATGGACATCTGCTTAGAGTGGAGAGAGCCCTGGCCTCTGTCCCAAGGCTCTCTGTGTGGTAGACTCTGACTCCTGAATGAGAAATGCTGGGACCAACCTTGTCAGGGAAAACTCTGAATCTTTTCCTAGGCTAAACAGTTTCTGCTCATGAATCAAAATAAAACTAACCAATAACAACAGCAACAAACCCGAAACAACTTCCTCAGCCAAATCCCCCCCCCCATTTATTAACATATAACAAATCTATTTGTACATTCAAAAGCTTGTGTCAGGCATACCCAAATTTTCTTCTTTGCACATCCCCAACTTTATGCAATTCACGTGGCTCATCACTATAAATTAAATCATATGTTGGATTACTTTGCCTGTGATCTCTTAGAAAAACTGGATGATTAATACCCTTTCAAGATTGTTCAAGCATTAGACTTTCATAACTCTATGCAAATGCTTTTCATTACTAGGATTGTAGTAGGGCTGTGGTACCTTGTTTCTCAAATGAAGGATATGAAGGTGGTTAATGGTGCCTGTGATCGCTTCTGTGTTATATCTCATCACAGCTACTGATTACACATTCTTCTATAAGAAGGAAATGAAAAGCAGTTTAGTCACAAAGGCAAGAACTAAGGTCTCCCACCTCACACCTGGCTGCAAACCTGGAAGTACAGTAACAGAGCCTACATAACAACACTTTCTTTTGACTTTAGGAGCACCTTTATATGTTAGAGAATGAAATTTTTGTTGTATAGCGTGCCTTTCTGATTAAGTATTTCTAATACATAAACATAAAAATATAATGCAGTACAGTTTGTAATGCCAGTGCTTGGTTTAATTTTTGGACATCAAGTTGCATATGCAAATCCATTCATTGCTTTCTTTTCTATGAAGATGTTTACTGCATGCTTCACATTCTGTCCTGCCTCCTGATTTGTTTACCAGAAGTTTCGAATTCTCAAATCTATCTAAAGTGCTTTTCATGCAGAGAAAGCTGAAAACAAAAGATTATCTTTATTTTCTGTCCTTATACCACTTAAGAACTTTAAATGACAGATGCTCAATTTAGAACACATTTCCAAGTACATGCTGTTCAATTTTTAGATTACTAAAGGCAAATCTCTTCATAGGTATCACCTACTCACTGCAATGAAGAGGCAAGCAATAAAAGACTACAAGGATTGGTCTGCTGTTTTGCCAAAATGGAGAATAAATTCAACCTCATTTTGAGAGGCAAGTGTTGTGTGAAGAGGTGCTTTTTTTTTAAAGGGTGAAGACAGGAGCAGCGTGTAGGCTTTGTGAAACATGACAGTAACAATGATACAGATGAAATCTGTATTACTTAGCTACAGAGTGTTGATTTCACAGTTAATGGATTTTACCTGTTGATAGGCACCAAAGACATCCACCCTCAGATCTTCCCCTCTCTCATGTCTCAAATGTGTTTTCAGTTCAGACTTTAATTTCCCTTCCAGCTTTCTCTTGCCTCTCTTCCTTTGCCTGATATTTTTTTAGAGATGTTGATCGTGGTGGTGATGAAAATCTAAATTGCAATGATTTGTGGAATTAGCTCATTGCATGTTGCGAATCCTGCCTGCTGGCAGTGCTGTAGTTCCAGGTCTTTCAGTGTTTGGACAATCTTGGAATCAGATTTTCTCTATCATCTCAGAGGTGATGGCATGACTGTAATGGATAGAGATGCCTTTGCCTGACCCTTTCCATCATATACACATTTCATAAAAATGCAACTTTGGGAAGGTCATGGTCTACAAGATTGGATAGAAATTCACTGTCTTTCACTGAGACAGAGATAGACTTCTTAGTTACCTAAGCAAGTGATTTCAAAAATTCATACTTCTTTTTCCTAAATACAGAATTTCATTTGACCACTTACCTTGACAAAACTAGCAATTAGGTAAAAACATTTAGCGTGCTAAATTTTAGCAGTCCCTGTCAGCTCCCTCTGTTGCTGAAGAAGAGAGTTGTTCCTGGCATAGACATGGTCAAGCAGTGGCCGAGTTTGACTTTTATAGACAGTGAGACAGTGAGTAAAATATTCTTATCCTTTTCAATGACTGTTGAACATCCTTGCCTGCAACATCAGCCTTTGGGAATACTCACCACCATGCAATAAGGAATCATAAAAAGAGAAAAAGAGTTAGATATAATACATATAGAGGTGAAGAAATCCTGAGGTGACCCTCACAGCTGTATGCTAATGGCAGGGGAAGTTCTCTGCTTCTTAATTCACTTATTCTGAATCACACCTTGTTGCTTTTCTCAGCGTGCACTCGAGCAGCTTTAAGTCATACACACCAACACTCATGCAAAACTCTGTTAAGGTATAATACGAACCCCTAATGAAATGAGTGCTAATAGGCCCTTGCTGCCTTTTCTCATCAACAGGAAACAACTGTTTAGACTGTTTCTACCAGCTGCACCTTTTCACTGCTTTGATTATCAACTCACTCAGTATAATGGCCCCTTTGGGGTAAGATGTTTCAGTAGTGCAGCTTTTGAAGGTGGAGAGGCACTGCAATTGCTACCCAACTGCTTTTCTAAAATTGGATTGTGTAGACTGAGCAAACGTGAATGGGAACGTGTAATTGCAGGTGCATATACACAAGGGGTCTGTGGCTGTTCTGCCTTACCTACACTTTCTTGTATCTCTCTGAGTACATAAGTCTACACAAATGTTCATTTCTCAGACGTCCATAAGCTTAGCCACGCTTAAATGTTAATTTGATTTAAGTTGTTGAATTTGGTCAGCTGGAAGCGTTTCTGATTCAGTATATGTGTGTTTATTTTAAAAAACAAGCTTTTATCCTGTTAATTTCACTCTTACATCAATTAATGCCTGATTATAATATTTATATGTTAATATAGAGTAATCTTAATTCCATCATGTTTGGCTTCTGGCTTTGCAGTTCAGTTGCAGCTTAGCCCCAGTGTGCATCCTTGCAGTTGCAGTGAGCATATCAGTAATGTGTTGAAAGTGTTGTGCTGCTTATTATACTCATTGCATGCATGAGAACTGCTCTTTATATTTTATTTTATATTTTTTATAGAATCATAGAATCATCCAGTTGGAAAAGACCTCTGAGATCATCGAGTCCGGCTGTATCTGTTCCCCACTAAACCCCGTCCCTAAGAAACTCATCTACCCACTTTTTAAACCCCTCCAGGGGTGGTGACTCCACCATCTCCCTGGGCAGCTGTGCCAATCCCCGACCACCCTTTCAGTGAAGATATTCTTCCCAATGTCCAGTCTGAACCTCCCCTGGCACAACTTGTGGCCATTTCCTATCGTCCCATCGCTGTCACTGTGAGCAGAGGCCAGCACCCACCCCGTCACAGCCTCCTTTCAGGCAGTTGTAGACAGTGATGAGGTCTCCCCTCAGCCTCCTCTTCTCCAAGCTAAACAACTCTAATTCCCTCAGTCTCTCCTCGTAGGGCTTGTTCTCCAGCCCCTCTCCAGCTTCGGGACGCGCCCCAGCCCCTCAATGTCCTTCTTGGAGTGAGGGGCCCAGAACGGAGCTCAGCACTCGAGGTGCATCAGCTAGGCTTGAAGATGAATACTGGCTGTTTTTATTACTAATGGAGATGGTTTGAGTGGTAGAATCACTGATTTATGGATTTTCTAAGTAAATCTCACTTTAGCAGAGACTTCTTTATTTGTAATCACAAGAGAAGAATAGCCTCAAATAAAAGCTGTGCATTTTTTCATAAATGAAGACAAAAACCCTTGGAAATTCATAATTGTTTAGGGAAGGTACTTCGGTATGGCACTATGAACATTAATATATAATATTAATATTTATATTTATATATATACATATATATATAGTATGTCCTTTTCTTGTGCACAGTCATTTAAATGGTTAAGAATCGTGAGTAGGTTACATTTTGTTATTTGTGTTTTCAGAATGATGTGGATATTACATAAATTTATCTTAACTTTCAAAAGTCCTGGTTCAAGTCTTCCTGATAAAGCTTCCACTTCTGGACTTCTGCCCCATTGACAGATACAGTGTTACACAAACATCAAATTTACTGCATACAGGTTTTTATGGTGTCTGTTCATAGACATTTCTAACTTGCCTATGATATACAAGCCTCATATTAGGCAGATTTAGAGCTACTTTGCATAGCACTGAATCACTGAGTGCAGGGGAAAAATGACTCTTGCACGAACCAACACTGGTGCCAGTAGCAAGGTCCTCTGTTGGCTCCCTACCCAGTGATTTTAGGTCAACTCTAACAGGGGTATTTTGTAAAAGTGATGAGCGACCATAGTCCTGTGCTAAAATTTAAATTGCTTATGAGGTGTATAATGGCTGTGGTGATGTTAAGTTGGTGGATGGTTATGAAAGTGGATTTACATAGCTTCCCTATGCTTGTTATTTCTGGACAAATTAATTTTAAACAAGAATTAAAAAAAATGCTTGTTTTTCAAGCAGATTTAAAGCCTCAAAAGCTATGTTTTTCTCATTGGAGTGAATCTGATAGAGCTTATTTTCATTCATCAGTCTGAGTTGAGCTGTGACCCCATTACATGGTAGCCTAGGAAAGAACACAATGAAATGTGCAGCTGTGATGCCACACAGGTCCCAGAGTAGCGCGCTTTCTTTCTGCAAATGGTCCTCACCTGTAGCTCTGGCTTTAGGAATCTGCTTTGTCTTCCTTCCGTAATGCCTTTGTCCACTTAATGTGCATTATTAATTGAACTACTTAAAAACAAGACTTTTAACCTCCTATGTTTTAACCTTCAGAACCAGCTTTTCAGAGATCTATATGGACAGGATTTTTTAGTCTTGGTAGTGTTCTTTGAAAGCTGTTTCTTTCCTCTGCCTTCCACCTGAAAGCCTATTGAACACAGGTATTGTGTTATAGTTTTAATAAAAAGTTAGATCCATGTCTGTACTCAGAGCTCTTTTAAAGAGGGAACTCCAGAGCCCTGTTCTGACTTGCTAGCAACGTTTACAGTGATATCATAGAATCATGGAATGGTTTGGGTCGGAGAGGACCTTAAAGCCCATCCAGTTCCAACCCCCTTGCCATGGGCAGGAACACCTTCCACCACATCAGGTTACTCAAAACCTCATCCAGCCTGGCTTTGAACACCTGCAGGGATATCTGGAGCTGACCTTCACATTGTTAATGCAAGCTCTGTGAGCCCTCCTGCCCCTGCCCTGCACCCTGTAGCCCAGTGAGTGCTGTCCAGATTTACTCAGAAGGGATCATCTTATATTAATCCATCTGAGTGTAGGTTACCTCTACTCTTACACAGGAGGAAAGAAGCTGTTCTGGAGCTGTTGCACCTGTTGTACCCATGCTGGGTGCCTCAGTGTCCAGTTTACCTGGTTTCCCTCATACTCAGATGTGTGGGACTGAGATTTGCCTGGGTTGCCCAGCAAAGGGTTTCCAATGCATCTTGTGAAACAGTGTTCCCTCATGAGTGAGCTTCAAAATCACCTTAATGGTTTAAGTGTAACTACCAAATCAACCAGCTAACCCTGATCCCAAACTAGGCTTCAACGAATAGAAACATCTTATTTCAGTGGAAAGGCAATCGAGGTATTTGTACTAAGGGCCCTGCTGATGACCTTGGCTGACTGCAGTATTCTGTGCTTGAACTTTGTTATTTATCCATTAGGACAAATCCTTTCAATTATAAAATATTTAGACAGTTATTGATGGGAAAATTGCATACATAGTGCTGAATTTTATATGAAAGAAACAAATCTGGCTGTAATTTGCAGAATATGCTGTATTGAGTTGACTTAATGGGATAACTCATTCTCCTGCGAATTCAAATATTTGCCTGAATATATGAGGGGTTTCTAACAAGTCTTTTGAGCCAGGATAATGCTGCAGTGCTTATGAACTCCCTGATTTTCTTGCAAAAAGCCTGAATCAATAAATCCATATAAATGGCACCTTTAGATGAAAAGGATATTATCTCAGTCTACCGTGTCTCATACCATCTGGGGAAAACTACATGCATCATGCTCAGCCCAGCACTCTGTCCAAGGAAGAAACATTCCTTCTTATGAACAGATTATACATTACCTTAATAGTAACAACTCTAGAAGTGTTCACATTTCCCTGCAGTTATAAACAGGGGCAGATTCTCAGCAGATAGAAAAGCTGCTCTGGTTGCTAGCGTATGCTAAGGACACTGCCGTGTAGGGGCATGTGTTGCTGTCCTTGTTCTGCTTCATGTACACATCTATAAGGTGCACGCTGGGCAATAGTGCTGGTTTGGAGGGTTCTGCTGCTCATCCAGTCCTTGTGTGTACCTTAGATGAGTTCTGACTTGAGCCTCAACTCTGTTCCTGAGGGTTGAGGATGGCTGAATGCCAGTTCCAGGACTTCTTTCTCAGTGAAGCGTTACGATCTGGCCCACGGATTGCAGTGATATTTCCTTAGAGTGCAGTCTTGTTCTTCTCACTTCCATTTCACACCTGGAGCTGTAGCTATTGGTGTTCATTCACTGCCTCCTGTTGTGAGGTTCAGTCCCATGAAGACTGATTCTTTCCATTCCCATCAAGCACAGGCTTGCGATGGGTGCCATCCTTGTTCCACGCAGAAGACTGCACCATGGGTTTCTAAAGTATGAGTTTGAGCTGGGAATCTGGAACTGGGACTGGACAAACCCACTATCCATCTCTGTGGATAACCTGTGGGGAGGAGCTGCACTCCCACCAGAATGTGAGAGAGGTTTTTGAGGTATTTTATGTATTCTCTTTCTATCATGTTTCCATGTGAGTTGGAGAAGTCTGGCTTTTTGAGCCTTTTTGCGTAGCTCTATGGTCAGCATGTAGAAATAGGAGATTTTGGCCCAGTGTTAGACTCTATTTCTAGTTTTGTGAAATAGACCACCTGGACTGTGGGTTGGCATGGATTTGTGCTCTGATAGAAACAAACAAGATTCTAGGTGATGTCTTCAGATTGATTTATTCAACAGATGTATGTTTTGCTTAAAGGCAAAGCACAGTATGAGTCAATCTCATCTAAAATCACTTTTAAAAAGAGAAATAAGTAGGGCACCAGGTGCGATAAAAGCTAAACACACAATAACCTGAGACAGAACATCATGGCAAACCATGCTCCAGAGTATAAAGGTACATGACACTGACAGCAGGTAGAGATTTTTACAACAAGTAGGTACAGTCTTTCCACACCACAAAAGGCCAGTTGTGTGGTTCCCTATGCTGATTTATTTCAGTTCATCTTAATGTGCTGCATCAGGCGTTGCAAAAGTAAGGCAAACTGAGCTAACAGAACAGATCTTGGCACTGCTGAACTGTAGTTTGTGAGACACAGATAAGGCTGAAAGCATTCAGGCTTAGCTTACTTGCCAGTTGTTGGGATTTTCTCTAGTCTCTACCTGAAATGTGGGAGAATTTCCACCTCTGCCTGTTCTGCCACATCCTCCACAGTCATCTTGGTGGGTTTTGTAGTTTAGTTTTTTTAAAAATTAAGGGTTATGAGGTTAGGCAAGTGTTGCAGTAACGGGTGTGCTGGGAATGTGGATGTCTGGTGGATGGCGTTATGGAAGGAAGTAAGAACACAATTAAGATATTTAGGGTGTGATCAGAGGGCGTGGGAAGTAGGGAGCATGGGGTTGGTTTGGGCTAATGGACAGTGTGGCTAGAGCACACGGTTCTTCCCCCCATGAAAGATACATACTCCGTAGGAATGGGAAGTTAAGTTGCTCCCTACAGAGGCTGTAGGATACTGAGAATAAAACAGAGTCAAACACAAGCCAGTATTTGCAAACTGTGGGACGTGTCTTCCCATGGACGGTCAGAGCTGGGTTCTGGAGCCAGTATTACTGAAACACCATCAGCCTGGATTTTACCAGCACCATTATGTGAATGCAGAACTTCAGGCAGAGTAGGTTGGGAAGCTCTGGTCTGGATAGGAGTTCCTAAACTGACAGAGAGGAGCCCAGAAATAACAACCTAGCAACTCCACTCAAATAGAAAAAACCAAAAATCTTAAGTCAAATCAGATCTTTTAGATGTTTGAAAGTGTCAGATGAAATTTGATTCTCCTGTCCTGAGAATTTCTGGTTACTGCCCTTCCTAAAAGCGAGATACAGTTATATTGCGAAGTAGACTTCAGAGTGGCTCCGAGTTTTCTTAGCAGACGAAAAGTCTAAATAAATGTAGCTAAATGAAACTTGCACACATACTTTGAAAAGGATTGCAAACAGCATGTTACTTTCTTTTTTCCAGTGCAACAGTGTCCATCCACCGAACTCAACATAAATATCTTTAAAAGAATCTGACCCATGACATGTATTTCTCAATGCATAGAAGTCATATCTGCCATATGCATCTTATTTCTTCCAGGTACCTAACTTAGCCAAATGGGTGTCTCTAAAGACTCCATGCAGCTTGTAAACAAAGCTAAATCCAAAATATTTTGCATTTTAGCTATTCCTTGTGTTCGGATCTCTGTAGTCTTCAAAATTTTCTAGGGCTATGTCTCATTGATGACAATTTATCAAAAGGAGATGTCTCTGACTTATTAACATACCAAATACTGCATTGATCAGTGCATTCCAGGTTTTTTTAAAAAAGGACATAATATTCCTACATCACAATAAGTAATGTAAATGCCTTTTTCATGAGTCACTCCTATCAGGCAGCTAAGTCACTCTATCAGTGATACAGTAGCTGTTACTTTTCACTTAACTGATTTTCACTGAAAGAGTAATTCAGTGCAAGAGGGATGTTTACTTTCACCTTTCAAAGATTTTACTCAGGTTGCTTTATAGCAAGCAGATAAGTGTCAGCTCATTCTTTTATTAACGGTGGAGACATGGGAGTAAGTGTAAAGCAATGCTGTTACGTGTTGGTGTTTGTCTTGCAAGTGAATAGCTTCCCACAGAGGTTACTAATGGAATCTTTTAGAAAACATTGACTTGTTGATAAAGGCACAGAGATAAAGCAATAGGTACAAATGAATGGTGGAGAGGATATTTTTTCGGTCCGTGTAAAGTAGGATTCCCTTTCACGATTCACTTTTCAATTAAGTTTAAGCTGTTTTGTAAGCCACTCTGGTTTTCATTCTGTTATAACTATTTAAATAATTTCAAATAATGTAGTTGAATCTGGTTTTCATTTTGAAAACAATAAATGAAGACATCATCGGGAGGTTATATTTTTCTTTCCTGTGCCCTTCCTTTAAGCACTGCTTTTAAAAGGAGCTGCTGTGTATCTAAACACACACATAAATATATTCATACACCTATTGTGTGTATCCTTCCTCTATTCTCAATACAAAGCCTGATGTTTACAGCATGCACTGTCCCACATTCATGCCATAACAGCAACACACTATTTCTTTGAAAGTCTTTCTCATCTCCAGACTCCGGAAAGCATAAATGAGTGGATCAATTACTGAGTTGCACATTATCAAGACCAGGTAGGTATTAAAGTGTGAAGTGTAGCAGACACAGTATGGATTCATTGGGCAAGAAATGATAAGAATGAGGTGAAGGAAGAAAGGTGCCCAGCAAACAATGAAGACACCAAGTAGTATAGTGATGGTGACAGCTCCTTTCATGCAGGTACGCTGGTAGGGTACCCCGTCCACAGGGAGGGCTGCGATCCGCTTAACATGCAGGCGTGCAAACAAGAACATGTGAACATAAAGGGAGGCCATGAGAAAGAGCATGGTAAAGAACATGGTGATGAGGCAGACAATGACAGTTTTGCTTTCTGAGTAGGCAATGAATATGATGCCACAGATGATACAAGCAATCCATATGACCACAATCAGGGTTAAAGCTTTCTTCACAGTCATGATGCTGTGATAACGGAGAGCATAGAAAATAGTTATGTACCTGTCAATGGCTATAACCAAGAGGTTGCAAATTGAGGCTACCAAAGAAATACAAATCATTGAGTCAAAAACATTGTCCATATGCTGAATAAAGTGGTCATCAATGATCAGGTAGCCGCTGCTCAGGATTGCAATCATGATAGTCTCCAAGGCATTTGACATGCTCACCAACATATCTGCCACAGCCAAGCTACAAAGGAAGAAGTACATGGGAGAATGTAGGTTTCCATTCTTCAGCACTGCAAGAATGACAAGGATGTTTTCCAGCAGGCTGATGATTCCTAAAGTCAAGAAGACTTCAGCTTTTATGAAGACCTGCTCACAAAATCCATCGCCGCTTCTGTTGTTCAGAATTGAGTCATTTAAGTCTTCAGTGACATTCAGCAGCACAGGCTGAAATGAAAAGGCAAAGTGTGTGGTATTCATTGTCAGCAAAGGACTCAAATTCAGAAGTGGTTATGGACCTGATAGAGCAGAGGTTAAAAAAAGAAAAAGGAGGGAAAAAAGAAAAAGGAAAATTAATCCTTCCAAGTTGTTGCTGTGCCCATGGGATGGAATCGAGCAGGACTTTTCTTTAGCCACTTTTACAAGTAAAAGCAAAATCTGCATTACAGTGAGTTTTGTGTCAGTCACAGGCTGCTCTTCTCCTTTCTTACAAAGTGAGCTTCAGATCTTGCAAGTATCAGTTTTCTCTGAAGGGAAAAATCATCATCAGCACATTGTTCGTTCTAGCTCTCCTGATGATTAAAAGCAGGGAGTTTTCTCATCTGCTACTGTCAGCTGGGGCCATGCGGGTTTCCTGCCAGTATGTTGTAGCTCAGTGAGGTATCTCTTCCTATTTCAGTGGCAAGAAAGGAAAAGATAACTAAGGGGTTTATACATGCATGAAACAAAAACCAACTCCTACTGGATCCTCCGTGCGGAGCATTGGCCATTAGAGAGCAGGCACCTTTCTGACTGACAGCTGCAAACGTCTGGTGCAGCAGCCACACTGCTGGCTCCACCGGCAGATCTAAAACTGTCTGGCGCCCTCTGCAGATATCCAACAGCCTTAGAAACCGTCTGAAAATCGAGATTTTTCATCCAACAAAACTTTATGTCTGTTCTTAGCAGCCCCGTCCTGCCCATAGGAGTGGTTGCGCGTTGAGGGGCAGGCGGGGTGCCCATGCGCTGTCCTGGCTTTGACTCCTCTCCTGCCCACTTCCAGAGGTCCTCTTGCCTGGTTCAAAAGAGCCTTCTGAGCCCTGACATGAGACCAGAAAATGCTTTCTTTGAATGTATCCTGGGCTCACTTGGGCTTTGGACCTTCTGGTTCAAGACAACAAACTGAGGATGAGCTGCAGCACAGATGGGATGTAGGTGCAAATAATATGCCTGTGATATAGTTGCTGAGGTGCAGGACCAGGAAGATTTTCGGTTCTCATGTATTAACAGGCAAGCATAAAGCAGATTTTCATTGAATGTAATTCACTCACACTGTATCACTGTAATGAATTTTCTTAGTTTGATTTTTTGAAAGCACTCACTGATGTCTGTATCCTTCATACTCGTGTATTGCAGAAGTACTTTAGAATCAAAGCCATACAGTGTTGTATATACTAATGCTTGGTGTTTATGCTACAGATTTGTTAGCTCAAGAAGTCACAAATGTTTTCCAGTTTCACTTTGAGCCCACAGAATTATTATAATGCAGCCATAATTCAATATCAAGAGGCAACAAATCTCAAATTCAAAGCCTGGATGATACCTTTACAAGGACAATGGCCGGTGCAGTAATTTTCATCTGAAAAAATAGTTGAGTGCTGGCCCATCAAGTTGTTCAGTTAACATGTTAAAGATCTTAATTGGTTTTCCAAAGTTTCTCCCTAAATTCAGAGTGATGTATTTCAAAGTAGATAGCTTTAATCAGCTAACTATCTCTCCCATGCCTCTAATCCTATGGCAGGGAAAAAATATTCCCTTTGTTCATGTGTAGTAGCTATGGATTTATGCCTCGAGCAGCTACCTGCAGTGAGCCCCAGTTGCTTCTTGTGAGCTCTCTTGAGCTGATGGAATGCACTGAAGATAGTGTTTTCAAGACATAGTGATTATCACTGGCCTTGTAAATGTTGCCTTTCCAACTGACGAGGAGCCCGTCTTTGAAAAGCGGGCAGATGTCGCTCCCTGACAGTTCTGTCCTTGGGTACTGTCTTGTGAAGTGGCAGATGGAAGTTGTATCCTACCAGAGTGAAGACAGGATCAAAAGCAGGGCTCGCATTCATGGAGAGGATCTTACCCTGGAGGAACAGCACCCTTATGGGCTTGGCTCTGCTGGTGGAGGGGCACTTACGTTTTAGGCACCAACTTGTGAACTAGTTCATAGGAGTGCTTTGCCATTTACATTCCTGTCCTGTATTGCCCACCTGGTTAGCCTCAGCAATATACTGCATTAGTCCTGTAAATGTCGACTCCAGAATGCTCTATCCCTTATTGCTGCACTGTTTCAAAAGACAAGTACAGATTTCTCTGCCTTTCAGCTGATTCTGAGAATAAGAAGTCATTAAACATGTTTTATTGTGAATTTCTGAATGTATTTGATGGCAGGAATCAAGATACCATTTGCACTGAGGTGCAATTTGAAGTGGAAATTGAATGTTATACAGCAAAGTGGATTAATGGCACTATTAGCTTTGCCATTAAGTGCTAAAAATAGTGGGCTAGAGTCTCATCTAACTGATTGCAAGCTCAAACTAGCTCTAAGGTCTTGGCAAAAATGGGGAGAAGGTGTGTTTGCACAAAAGGCAGAAACATATTAGGTCTTATTTTCAAAGAACGTAAGGGGATTACTCTGCTCAGCGTTGGAATACCTATGAGATCTGAAGTTCTGCAATATATTTTGCAATAACAAGAACAAGTTTCTTCCTCTCAGCTGTCAGTTCCTGCTTAATTTCTAGAGATGCAGTTAGTGATTGTGCCCATTGAGGTGCAGAACAGACAGGTTGCTCTAACATCCACTGCAGTGCTGCTACACTACATCTGAGGAGTGGCAACTTATTAAAACGTACTAAAATAAGAGTAGACATTAATATCCTCAGTCTCCCAGACAGTGAAGTCCGCTTGTCTTGGCTAGGGAGGTAGAGCCATGGCAACTGTTGCAACACAAGGCATATAAAATTAAATAATCTTGGTTTAGGTCCTTTTTACACCAAAACTCCGTAAAGAGAAGGTTGGAAAGTTAGAGAGATGAGGCTTCTGTGTGTACTCCCCAAATATTGCCTTATGCATAGCTGTTCCCACCTCTTATACCTAAGGCCTCAAGGGAAAACTTTTAACTGCTTCCTGGGATGTGCCCAGGACTATTCAGAGGAGACTGGGGATGAAAGTCATGTGGGTTCAGTGGGACCAGCCAAGATTTTGGATCCTTGAGCTTTTCTGGGTGATGAGCCAGTAAGCTCACAATACATCTGAATGATTCATTGCAACTCTGTTAATGTACAGAAAGTGTCATCTCCTAGTTTAAATCAGTGACTAAAATGCCCTTCTCACCTCTTTTCTTGGGATCTGCAGTCCATGATTAGTGTTATATTTCATAGCCTTCTCTCCAGGTACTGTGAGAGTACATTGATCTGACACCCAGAAGCGTCGTCCTATTTCTGCTGTGTTCTTGTTTATTCCCTGGAGTCAAAAAACAAACTCACTGTTGAAATTATTGACAATGTTTTTTAATCTTCTGGTGTGCTGAATAAGAGAAGTCCTTGGTTTCTGTCCCTGTAGTTGCTATGCAACTGTCATCTACTCTGTGTAGTTCACGATGCCATGTTTAAGTCAGACAGCAACTGGGGCCAGAGGTCAGAGGAGAATAGGTGTACAGGAAGGGAAATGATCTCTTGCAGCATGAAGTTCAGTCCCTTGCTGTATCAGTTATCATTTACAATTATATCGTCTCCTTCTCACATTTTATTCTTTCAGCTTCCAGCCCCATTAGCTTCCAGTGCCAAACCCCTGAACTGTGTTGTTCGTCGTAGATGGAGAGGAATCTGTGTGTTTCACCAATTTAATATTACTTTGACTCATTTAGACTATCATATTTGTAATGATCAGATAAGTGGTAAGAAATCTCTGTGGTTTTGGGCTCTAGAATTTCCCTTCTCCTTTTCTGATGTTTTTATTAATGTATTCCTTATGATGAGTCTTTACACCCCCCGAAATTTATAGAGGCAAGGGGTGACTTTAATACTTGTTTTACTTTGTGTTTGTCTATGCAGACTTAAACCCCTATACTCTGTTTCTGAATACAGGAGTGCACTTCAGCCTTCAGAGTGATTTAATGGATATGGATTGTGGAGATGCTCTCTAGGATCTTGCTTAGCTCAGCAACAGAAATATTTTGAAACGCACCTAGAGTTCAAATCTTGTTTTGGTTCTCTATCTAAATACCAGCACTTGGGTAGACAGCTACAGCTCAAACAAATTCTTTAAACAAGTGTGACCTATCTAAGACAGTTCTTACTAAGGGAAACACCCTTTCTGTGCTTCTATTAACAATAATTTAAGAACCCATAAAAATGAAAAGTTTTAGCAACTTGAAGGCCAGATCGCAAAAATGAACACTGAACTTCAGTATGAAAATATCCTCCCAAGTGTGGAGGCATTTGAACTCAATCAACATCAGCATTTAGACCCTAATGGTTTCTAGGTACTAAAGATTTCTGCATCTCAGCCTGTGCATGTCTCAGTTTTGGCTGACAGAACTCCTTGTGTCGAAGCCTGGCCAGGATCCATAAGGCAGCTGGATGGTCACCTACAGATATTGTCTCCTCACGACACTCTATATCTGTGACCACCTCCTTTTAGAACGTGTTCAGAGGAAAATGCATCTTTGCTATTTTGTATTCTGGGCTACTGATTGGAGCTCTTGCTTGTGCAAGACCCGATTTCCATTCCTTTTTTTTTCCTGAAAAGATGAGACTGTTTATCTTCAGGTTCATACTTTCACATACTGCCAGCATAAGGCTCGATTTGTCAGGGTTTTGCCGTGTACTTTCAGGGCAGCATGGAGCTCTGTGAACTAGCAGACCGTTTCTTTAACACTATCCTCTAATGCACACTTGCCATCATCTTTGCTCATCTGCCAATGCCAGGGCTGTCCTTCACTATCTGAGGCTTCCAAACTTAAAATTACTGTCTAGTCCATGAATCTGTAATAGTGGTAATGAATATTACGTATGCTTCATTTCAAGCACACAGATCCTTAGAAGGACCCTGAACAGCCCTTCTGAAATGTCAGGGCAAACCACCCCAAGCCCACAAAGATGAAATGTGCAGGTTAGATCTATCAGAATGTCTTTTACCAAGGAGGCTTTCATTCATGTCCATCTCATGATTTTACCCTAAAATAACACTGAAGAAAAAAAGCTGTAAATAAGATGATGACAGCACAATTAATGAAATATTGGCTGAGATGAAGATAAAGAAAAAGGTTTAGCTGTTTTAAATATCAGCAGAAATGAACCATTTTCTTTGGTAAAATCCTCAGTCATGTTTTACAAAGCAGTTAATATCATAAAGTTTCTTTTTTTTTATATGCTGTTATTACTCAGTGATTGCTTCACTACTTAAACTATTTAATCCTCAAGTAAAGACGAAGTAACATCTACTGCTAAGTGGGGATAATGGATTTTTCTAGAAGGAATCCCCTGTGATATTGTTGGATGAAAAATCTTATTTAACGCTTTGCATGAGATTTAAGCTGGTAATGGCTGATAAACGCATATAGGTTTGCTTTATTTTTCACGCTTTTTCAATAATAGTTTATGCCAGATGAAACTGGAAATTCTAAAGAAAGATAGAGGATAATAAACAGACAGTTGCTCCACGCAGCAAGGAATTACAACTCTCCTGTGGTTTCAAGCAGCCAAAATAGTGACATACTCTTGAAGACCTCTCCTCACTTGTATTCTTATTATGAAAGGACTTAGCAGATTAAGTATTTTATCTTAGCAAGGCAAGAGCAAAGTGCACTGTTTTTGAATTCTGTGCACACTTCTGGAGTGCCCATTACTTTACAGGCTTTGATTCGGAAATATCTGTAAACATGTACTCGAATTCATCACCTGGGCACTTCATGATGGTTATTCAGTTCTCTACTGACATATAGAGTCATTCAATGCTGAAGAGCTGCCTCAGTAGAGTTTTAGTTTTTAATGGTAGAATACTTGATAAATGCAATGAATATTTGACAAATGCAATAAATTAAACTTATTTACCAAGTTACCAAAGCTCTTATTTACTAAATAACCTGTAGATCATGAACCTCTCAACTATTGACTTAGTTTTATCTGAAATCACGAGGATATGGCTAGTTATAATAAATAGTGGAAATGTGGGTTAGGCTATATTTTACTTGGAGAGTATCAGGCTCTAACAAAACTGGAAGTAGAAGCCTTAAAAGAACCTAGCAAAAAGAATGTGTGCTGACAACACTGTAAACACTCAGACACCGATGCTGTGTAGCTAAAATACTGTTTTTTCATGAATGTCTTAGAAAGCTTTCCAAGAGTATTTTTAGTACTATCAAATTCAGACTACAGCATCACTTGCAATATTAATGTCAGATGCAATACTGGAAAGATTTCAGTTGTGTTCCTCCAATAAGTTGTAGTTCATATATTTCACAGTCATGTCCATAGCTAGTAAAGTTATTTTGTAGCTTGAGGCTCCCAGTTATCTGAGGCAAGATTAAATCTGACATCAGATGAGGTCAGTGGAAGCTGCATATCTCTGTACCAGGTAACTTGGAGAGATTTTTGAATCAGACGAGTAGAGCCTTACTTAATAGAACCAGCTGAACCCCTGCGGAAGGAGAGCACTAGCAGTTTGAATCATTTGTGATCTAACCCACTCCTTGGCTGGAGCACAAAGCACTGGTTCTGCAGATGAAGAGGTGGCCTGCCAACCTTTATGATTAATGAGGAAAAGGAACATGTAGTAGTGATTGCAGTGAGCTTTTGGATGACTGTTTCTGTAATTTCAGCCAGTTAACAGGTTAATTTAAAGATTCAACTTTTGGACATTATATACAATTTTTCTTCCCATTGAAGGGTGAAAGGGGACAAAGCAGACCTGATTGCAAAACACTTACCAGCACCTGCAGGTGCTTTTTCATATTCAGGGAATTTTAAGTGCTTGAGACTAGTAATACTCTGTATCAGTTTTGTCCTCTCATTTACAGAGTGAAAGACAAGCAGTCATGATTGAGCCAGCTGCATTCTGCTATTGAGCTTCATCAGTGCCAAGAATCCTTGGAATATCTTCCTCATCTCCCTGGAAGCCCTTGTCTTCTTAAATCTCTTTACCCTGCAGTGCTGGGGCTGAAGAGTGGGTGTATTTGGCCTTTTAAAGCCTAATAACCTAATAGTGCCGGCTGACTTCATTCCTGGCACTGTAGATAACTGTAAGACTTTGGAGACTGGCAAGATTTAAAGATGATTTTACTGAGCCGTGGGTAGATGGGAGATTTTTCTGCTGATGCTTAGAGTGCCTCATTTTTTGCTGTACTTAGAGTCCAGTGTTGGTTCCTTGCAGACAAAATACTTGTACAAGGACAGACACCTCCTGCTTCAATCAGAAAACTGGAGCTTTTTTCCCCTGGTGCTGCTACTCTTACATGATAGAGACAGATTGGAAGCTGTGTCTTTCACCAGCCACTCCTAGACCTGCACAAGTACCAGTTTCAGGCTGTTTAAAATGATGCCTACTTGTCTGCCTGCCTATTTGTGTGCCCCATGTGAAGACTGCAAAAGAAACAACCTTGGCTGAATAAGCCATCCTGGAGGGGAAAATAGAGGGGGAAAAAGTCCCATAAGTGTCTACTTGTTTGCAAGTTCACATTTCAGAGTACGAGACTTTCCTGTAATCTCTTTCTAGCTCTGGAAGAGAGCTCAGGTAAGTCAACTTCTCTCACAAATACTGTGATAAACAATATCCTTTGTTTTTAATTACTGGTTAGGTCTAACTTTTGCCTTGTTAATATGGCTCAAGGGTTTCCTGTTCTACTCTTTGTGTTCGGACTATGCTGTCCTATGGTTGTAAAAAATTCAGTTTCAGTGCTTTTATCTGAATTGCTCTTTGCAAATACGTTCTAGAACAGAGTAAGGAAATCTTTGCTTGCTTCTTATGGTTTAGAGGTAACTAGGAATAGCAAAGGCTTGTGTCCATCGGTTAAACCAACTGCACATACACAATCATATCGCTGCCCTTCAGCAGTAAAATGGGACTTAAACATTCTTTGAGGTTAGAGAGCTTCCCTTTTCTAAATTCTGAAATTTGTAATATCAGCCGGTTTTGTTGAGTAATACTCACACTCTGTAGTTTGATGTTGAATATTTTCTGTTAGAAACAGAATCTTCTTGATTTGGAAAGCAAATATTTTTCATGAAAACTCATAGCCATTTATTATGGAAAACAGAAGTGACAGCAAGTTAGTCTCATATCATTTATTGTTCTTTCTTTTCTTCAGTTCAAGTGCACAAGGTTATTTACACAGCTTTCTTTGTATTTAATAATAATGTACGATGAGGCACTTCTGAATAGTACATTTTCCCACTTAACATCAGAAAACAAGCTGATATTTAAGTCTTATTTGTACTGAATATTGTATTGAGGAGAAAAGGCGGTGTCATAGAAAGGTTACAGCTGTCGTTCATTTTATGCAACTTCTGATGGCAGATATAAAGAAATTTCAGCTGAATTCATCAAGGGCACTTTTGTTGACTTCTTAGAAACTTCTCAAAACATTTTGTAACCTTGCTCTTCTAAGTCTGAGATTCAGAGGTTACAGATGCCAGAACTCTAAACAAACGTAGTCTCATCTCAGGTCCTCCCTCATTCATAGTTATACGAAAGATATTGTGTCACAACGGCAAGGGAAACCTTCAGCCCCCTCCTGCTTCCCCTTACTCCAGTTGCCTCAAATCTGTGCTCTATTATTCCCTTTGTCTTCTGACTGGTTCTTATAAATTAATATATATATATATATATTATGTCTAAATACAACACATTGACAATATAGAGTCATAATAACAATAATACAGGTGTTCTTTATGCAAGCCCATGCTGCCTTTCCTCCTTCAAGCAATGCCAACTTGAAAGGCTTGTGTGGACTGTCTGGAGTGACTGTGTGCTAGCAGGGTGACCAGCGATCTCTCACTGTTATGAATACATGTCCCTGCCTAGTGGGTTGTTATTCCTGCAGTGTGTAATTAAATGTCAGAGCAGGAAGGGGAATAAAACACTTTGCAGTAGAGATATAAGATTCAATGCTAGGGTACCTAATTTCTGTATCTTAATCATAGAATACATTTTTTTCCAGATATATTTCTCCTTTCTCTCTCACTGAGAAAAGTAGAACAGTAAACTCATTTAGTCCATGAGCCTGAGCTTCATCTTTTCTCCTGGATAGCTGAACAGATATTTTTATTGAAATCTCTTCCTTCATTTTCCATATTAAGTGAGAAGCAATGACTGAATATGGCCAAGCTCTGCAGACTTCCCCTTGCTTTTTCCATCGCCCAACAAATAGTCTGACAATGAATAACTCGGGAATACTGAGGTTGGGACTTCAAAAAGCTTTTAGTAATAAGCTGCCACTGGCAAACATCGGTGGCTAAGGTTTCTAAATAAGAGCTATGGCTAAAAATACAGAAGAGAGTGCAGCTGAGTGCTCCCTGTATTGTAAAATAGAGGCTAGTGGTGAATACTTCCTGGAGGGAAAATTGACAGGGCAGGGTCTTAATTTAGCCCGTTTCAGTTTTCTGTGGCTTCTGCCCTCCAGAACGTGCCTGCAGACCTGTTTCCTTGGGTATGCTCTTTCAGAGTCTGTGCCAGAAGAGGCTGCCCAAAGGCAAGTTTTATTTCAATGAAACTCCTCATTTGAACACCAGATTTGTCAATGACTCTTAAAGCCAACAACTAGGAACCTGGTTTGTGTTCACTGAATTTAGTGACATGTGAAAAGCCTCTAATTAAAAAAGCTGTGCTTGCAGCTGTACTTGCTAAAGTTTTGGTGATTCTCTGTCTTGCTTGAGCTTAAAAATACATCACTGCATTTATAAAGAAAGGTGAGGATTTTAGTGAGCACTTGGCCAATCCGTTTGCAACACTTCTGTTACACAGAATTAACTGTGTGTGCAGCACAGAAGGACAGCTGCACTTGTAGCTTCTACCAACAATATCACTTACTCGAGACAGAGTGGTTGTGTGTGGAAGTCTTTTTGCTTTCTTCTTACCCTGTCATTTGCTGACCAAGCCTGAAAACAGAGGAGGCGGCTGTGTTAGAGCTGTGCTGGTACGTGGTGTGGTGGCCAGATTGTAATGGGGGGGAAGGCGGGGACACAGCTGCAATCCCCTGTCATCTTTTATTAGTATTTGCTTTTGTCAAAAACAAAATATCTGTTTTGATTGATGAAAGGACCAAAGTTTCAAAAGGAGGTTGCAGGAGAAGAGGTGTCCTTTTGTCATAAAGCTCTTTGCAGGATACAAAGGCTACCATGGAGTAGAGGGGGTGCAGACTTGACTACCCTCTCTGCACCTCATTAAATGGGTGCTGCAGCTGTGTTTCACAGCTTTCAGAACAGTGATCTGGCTCTTGCCCTCAGAGGCTTTCAAAAGCCAGGATTGCTTTAGCTCTCTCTTTGATTCCACAGCCAATTTTGTTGCTATTTCAAACCCTTCAGAATTTATTGCTTGCCCCTACCGTGTCCTGGCCGCTCCCACAAGCTGGTGGGCATTCAGGACACAATCACTGGAGAGTCCACTGTATCCTGATTCATCTCATATAAATCCATACATGTGGCTCTTCCATGTTAAACTGCTTTGATTGTCCACTTTTGGAAATCCTGAAATTAAAGTAGTGTCTGGTGCCATCTTGTGTCACAGAGGAGTAAATATATAAAGCTGTCACATTTTTTAACTTGCTTGGCTTTAGGGCACATCACTGGATGCAGCATCAGGATTAACAAGGCAAGATGACCGGTGACATTCAGACGTCGAAGATTTTGTATTAAATGGGTTGTAGGTAATTGAAAAATGAGTCAAAATAAGAACTGGTGTAGTGTCACTGGCTTCAGCAAAGCTGTCTTGACTTTAAAGCTCGGGCTGTGGGGGAAGCAAATGTGACCAGCTTTGGCTAAAGGCCGTCAAGCTTCAGCCAAACTTGAGAGGAACTTTTCATGGCAAGAACTGCTTGGGTTTGCGTTACTTCTTCACAATTTTACAAAATTGTTCTTGTCACAGCTAGATCACCCCTTTCAGGCAAGTAATATTGCTTCTGTCCCCCATGGCCCCCCCAGGCTGTGGGAGGCAGAGGAGACAGGGGATGTGGAGCTCTGTCCTCTCCTAGAGTGTAGGGTTTGGGGTTGGTGTCATCATCCCCTGGAGATGAACAGCCAGCTGGGATGGCAGGTCCCCTCCTCCCCACTGAGAAGAGCCCCCAGGAGGGCCTGGGCACTGTAGGGATGAACCATGAGTACTGCTTTGACATTTCCTTTATTAATGTTTGTTGCACACAGTAGGAAGATCAAAGGAAACAGTTCAAGTAGATGAATAACCATTATCTTTGCGAACTAGTGGGTTGTTTCTTTTCTTTTCTTGATGTTGACAATGAACTACTATCAAAGGCAGAAGACTGCTGGAAACATTTTGTTATTCAAAATTCAGCAACTAAGAAGTTTATGCATTACCAATTCACAAAGGAACACCTAATAGCTCCATTGCTAATTAGTGATTTGCTTTATTTATGTATCAAACTGCCACTATGCTTTGCAGGATGTACTGTACAAAAAAGTGAAAAATGAGAAACTAATATTTACTTTATAAAAGAAGCCGGAAAGTGACACCTCCATCTATTAGGCAGCCTGTACCTATTTCTTCATTTTAATGAATAGATGTATTATGTCTGTGTTTTAGTTCCTAAGCTTTTTTTGTTTCTCTCTCTTTTCTGAATTCTCCCGCTATTCATTCAAAATGAACACATTTAGTTAATTACAAAAGTAACCCAAATTGCCTGAAAAAAATTAAACCCACATTTCATGGGAAAACATTCCTTTTGTGGTATTTCTGATGAAGCATACAGAAAATGTTTATATTTGCCAGATGTTGCCAGGGCGGCTGGCAGGGGCTTCCACTGCACAACGTCGGTTCCTCCTTGCAGGCGGTTGTTCGCTGGCCGTCCAAGTGTCCTGCTGGGTTGGCCATACTGACATGCTGACAGCCCTGTCCCAGCCACCTCATCCCTCCCAGCTTTCTCCTCTCTCCCTTGGGCTTTATTTCAAAATCACAGCTATGAACTAAACAGTAAAAATAAGAGTAAATTGATATGTTCTGATGCTCCCAGATCTGGAGTTTGTTGGCTCTTGATCCTGCCAGGAAAGGCTTGACTAGGCTTTGGATATAAGAACGTACAGTTGAACGTAAACAGTTCATTTTTCATACTGAAATGTATTAATTTTGCTTAAAGTTTAAGAGGAAATTTACAGAGATGTGAAAGAAGCTAAGATGTATGAATTCGTGTACCTTAGGAAGGATTTATGAGTGAGAGCATTGCAAAACCTGGCAGAATTTGTGCGAGGATTGTGCATTGAGCACCACTAGATGTCATTCTAGACCTGAATTTAGTTTCACAAACTCAATCATTTGTCAGAAATTTTAATTTTAAATTATTTGTCTTCTATTCTTCCCCCCTTCTTTTTTTCCTTGCTTTTAATACACAGGGGATGTTCCACTTTAGTGTAGCATAATCTGTTGTTCATAAATATTTTTCTTGCTTAAAACCAGGCTCAAAATTAGGTCAAATAGAAATACCTAACATTTGCAATTCCATCAATTTCTGCTCTACATATTCACTGGGAAAACAGAAAAGGCAACCCCCCCCAACACAGGATTTCCTTGTGACACCTTTGCTTGGGTTTCCAGTTTCGCTCAGACCTTGTTGGCACAACCGTGGTATCCATCATATGAAACACAGAGGGGAGTGTCCAATTCAGCTCAAAAAATTTCCTTTGCCTCAGAATACGGGATTTTTGCTTATGTTAAAAAGCAGAGTTGATATTTAGGTGATTATGTGACTCAATTTGGTTTTCTTTTGAATGTCTACGTTTTTCTGTATTGATACATCTTGACTCTTCACTGAGCTAAATTTCTTCGATGTATTAATAGAATGCAGAGGGAAATGCCAATTTCACCTTTTTTTTTTGTTCACCAGTGCCTATTGAGGCAGAATAACTTGGGGGAAAAAAGTCCCCTTCCTGCACTTCCTTTATTTCTTGCAAGTTCTCATTTGCCTCTCAGTAAATACCTTTACTTCCTCAAATCCAGTGCAATGTGCTCCCATGTGACTGACCACTGCTGCTGTTTGTGTCCCTGCTGTGCCTTTGAGGTGCAGCCCCAGAGCCAAGCTGTGATGCAGAGGGCAGATCACAAGTCCTGACAGCTCTCATAGTGGCTTTTACTCTGCTTTTTACAGGGAGTCAGTGTATATTTCCTGGATATATCCTGCCTCCAGTGCTTCTCTAATATCCCACTCTCCACAGTGCAGTCCCACTACAAGGATCCATAAGGGCAAGAGCAAGTGGGTACCAGAAAGGCTCTGAGTCCAGACCAACTCCTTTTAGACCCTGATGGGCACAGAAAAAAGTGACCTTCATTTCCTAACAGGGAAGCAGCTTCTCTCCAGAGCAGGGCTGAACCACATCCGTGCAGGCAGCTGGGAGCTGGGATGCCTCACTTAGCTTTTTCAGGGATTTCCATGGTCTTACTGGGACACTGAAAATAAAGTGAGGAAGAATGAGGCACTCATAAATGCGAGGCATAAGGAACCCTTCTTGACTTTTTGTTGAGCTGTAAAGATATGTCTGGCATCTATAGGACCCTACACCTTGAAAAAGGTTTCAGTGGCCTTCTGCTGTTCTCAGCAGTTATTTGGGGGAGGAAGAAGGGGCTCTGCTCACCCTGAAAATCTAAACAATCCCTGCAATATAGCCCCATATGTTCTCTGTCTCTGTAAAAGTAAAGATGTATGTAAGACAATTATCATTTTCAGACGTGAGAAGGACTAGGCTGACCTCTACACTTCTATCCCTTGTCTGGTCAGTAATTCCAAGCTTCACTTCTGACTTCAAAGGAGGCACAGAGGATCTGGCTGAGGCTGTATCAGCTGTGGGCTGGAGCACCCTGGCTGGGCAGCCCACATAGTAAACGGAAAGCGTTGCTATCAAAGGGCTGCCAAACTGGTAGCTTTAAAACAGCAAGTAAAATAAAATTATTGAAAGCCCCCGAAACGAGGCAGGAGAAGTGACTGAGTGAGTGCATGGGAGGATGGACGGACAGACATACAGAAGGCTGAATGCCAGTGCTTAGACAGCTGGTGGCTGCAAACATTTAATATAAAGCACAAGCCATCGTCTAGAGGTTGGTTATTTTCCTGCTGGTCTCCTTTGCACCTAGGAGTGTCTCTCAACCTGCTGTCTCTTCTCACTGTGGAGATCCAGGCTGTGCTGAAGGTATCATTTTTCTCTTAGGGCAAATTTTCTCCTTTGGTCACTGAGCAGTACGTGTAAGCCCTTTATCATGCCAACCCTTAATGTCAGGATGTTTTTTATCCAGTATTTCAGTCAGTTCCTTGATGTACCCATTAACCTAGTCTAAGAAATGACACTTAAAATTGCAATATACTTCCTTTGGAGTAGATGCTCTACCCCTCCTGGTCCTTTCAACCTTTTCTTCCTCTTTCCATTAGAAAAATGAACAGTTCTCTCTCATCTTTTTCCCTCATAATTCCTTTTTTTCCTGACTTACTTTCAGCATGTTTCCCCACATCACTTGCTGCTGATTAACACCCTTGGTATGCTCCCTGTCATACTAGGTCAGAACCCCACATTACACAATGGAGTCATTAGGAGATCTGGCTTCTTCTCTTTTTCAGCACAGAAAAGAAGAACCCATTTATAAAACAGGTTTAGGCAGTAATTTTGAGGTGAAATAAATTTCCAGTGAAAGGCTTTGTTTTTCAACTCTAAAATACTCTGCAAGAGCATTCCAGCTATGCTGAAACTTTCATGCTTGAAAGAGGAAAAATGTTTCTACAAAGTTAATATATTTTTTTTGAAAAAGAAAGAAAAATTCCATTATAACTCATACTTTTTTAGTCTGAAATTACTTATTTCATGGTGTCCTTTTCTTGGGTATGAAAATGTTTAAGAAAAATCTTAACGGATGCACAACCTTTTTCTGTCTTTTGCCTATTACATATTTCATATTGATTGAAAACATGCTTGTCATGGGACAAAACTTCTACAAAAAGCACAAAATAATAAGTTCACATGGGGTTACCCACATTATGCCAGTGGAAAACTCCTGGGGATAAAGCATTTTAAAAAGCAAGTAGGGAAATCTTTGGTTTCAGGCGTGCAAAGTCCCTGCCAGGGCTGTGTGGGCCGTGGCGAGCAGGAGAAACCAGAGGACACAAACCAGGAGGCTGACAAGGAGGTTCACACCTTGTGGTTGGTTTTGAAAGCAAGGGACGTTTGGAAAAAGCTGTTCGGAATCTCTGCTAGTAAATCCGAGACACGTGAACAATGTTTTTAGCCTAAAAACCACCAGCTGGGCACCGGTGGGAGGGGCGCCAGGCCTGCGCGTGACCAGGCCTGCGCGTGACCAGGCCTGCGCGTGACCAGGCCTGCGCGTGACCAGGCCTGCGCGTGACCAGGCCTGCGCGTGACCAGGCCTGCGCGTGGGGGGCAGCAACACTTTGGCGGAGGCTCTGGTGGGGAAGGGCACGGCGCGGCGCTTTTCTAGGTACAGGAACCCCTGCCTGGCAGCAAACACACCTGGGGCAAGTACTAAAGAGGGAAAAGTGGCTACAGAGTCATCTTTGACACCAGCTTTTTTCCCTGTTGTCAGAGTTGTTTGTATTATTCTGAAGCAAAATAGACCCTGCAGGTACAACACATTTACTTGTGGATCCGTCAGAGAATGCACAAAGTGTTCTCCTGTGTTTGTTCCAACCTCTTTTTCCTGTTCTTTTCATCTTCATTGGAGAGGAGCTTAAATACTGAATTTTCCTATATGTTTGCTGCAGCACATGATTCTGACATATGTTTGAATTGATTAACTGAGAAGGAAAGAAGAAAATTACACCAGAGCCTTTATTAAGGGAAGGTGTAATTAACGACTTCAGATTAATTGAAAATGTTTGCTCTAAAAGTAGCAATTGAGCTCAGTTCTGATTAACTGCTTTCTCACAAAACGTGCTGTTCAGCAGGCAGTAAAGGGGAAAAGATCATCTAATATCTCTGTACAACCTTTATAGAAAGAAACCTGTCATTTTCCCATTCTAAAATGTTCTGGGGTGCTATAATCACATTATAAAAAGAAGTTCCTTGGGATTCTTTAATTTAAAAAGAAAATCATAGTTCCTCAAGGGCTGAGGACTGTAAGGGGGAATAGGCCAATACTAGAAATTTGATTCTGAGTGAATGAGTTGCTATTTTATTTTAACCAAATTATTTAAGATAGCTGTCAAAGAAACATGTTTCCTGTGATTTCTTTTTCCAGTTTAGTGAAAAATTTGTATCCTATTGTGCTGGATGTAGAATACTCAGAACTGAGAACATTGGAGGACAGTCTTCTCTTGAATATTTTTTTAGATGATCTGGACTCAGTCCCTATTACATTACTGTCCTTTGTTACACTAACATTCTTTCAAAGAGAATAGGACATTTTTTTAATCAGTTCAAATGATTAGAAACTGTTTATATTAGTGTATCTTCATATTCCTTTTGATTTGTATTGCCTTAAGTGATCTTGGGAGAATTCATTACTAATCCTTTCTCTCCCATGTGTGCTGTTATGGTCTCTCTTGGGTTCATCTGCAGTGTTTAGTGAGTGTGAACTTGAAGGCTCTTGACTGTGAAGCTGGTGAATCCTCTATGGCTCTCAGAGCTTGCTGTGAGGCAGAAGTTTCAGATTTGGTTCTGGCATGTAGAAGACCTTCCTACAAGGTGAATGTGTTGGTCAGGTCTGCACCATGCCACTCTCCACAGCTTGTCTCTGGCTTCCAGCCTGAATTCAGGCAGTTTGCGCTTGCCTCTTACTTTTGCAGCACTGTCTTTTGGCTGAGCTCTGGCAGATAAATCAGCTGAGCTCTTCAGCAAAGCGCCCATAATGCCATCAGCTGAAAGAGCAGGTGCGATTTATATGCGTGGGTATAGAAAGCTGGGGAGCTCTGCACCCTGTCCTTGCACCCAGAGTGGTCCATTGACACCTCTTTTGTGCTGAATTTCTCAATTTGCTCTCGCTGTGATGCTTCTATTAAAAACTTGCCCCTAGGCTGGTAGAGGAAGGAGACCTGTCTATCAAACCAAAATGTTTCAATTCCTGTCATTTTTTAAAAAAATGTACTTTGCAGGGGATACTTAATAGGTTTTGATTTTCTCTTTTTTGCCTCTATTTGGAGAAGAAATTTCAAGATAGGAAGAGTTCACCTTCCCGTCATTTCTATTCAGAACTTCTAATCTCTGAATTAATTTCAGTGTTTTTGTGTCATAACAGAAGTTGCCATATACAAGTGAGGAAACTGAGCAATGTTTCTTCTGTGGCTGCTGATCAATTTTTGTTAGAACCAAGGTTAGATTTCAAGAATGCCTTATTGTTAATTCCCTCTTCTAATCACTAGGCTCTCTCCTCAGAAACAGATAGCAAAGAGAATATTTAAAATGCTGTTTATCTTTACAAGAATCTTGTATATTAACTTGTAGGTGCCTTTATGCTGTCATCCAATATGCAAATATTCATGCTGGCGTTTGAAGCATATGTTAAAGATTGCTGCTGTGCATAAAAATATTGCTGTGAAAACCAAGCTCTGTATTTGTAATTCCTCAGGCAAACTTTGTTACACTTAGTGTGAAACTTTGTTTTGATAACTAAAATGTTGGGTGTTTTGATAGATCCAATGTACAGTAATAAATCGTGATTTCAACATTCATGGCTCAAAGATTTTGGGAAGTTATTGGAACATAAATATCAGTTCAGGAAAAGTAAACAAACTACTTCTATTTTGTCTTTTCACAGAGCTGCCATAAGGAAGCAAAGCATCATTATTGTTTCTTTCAGTTCTCAGCATAAAAGGAAGTAGCACTTAATAAAAGCCATTGGCTGCAAGATTTCATAAGAGAGAGAGAAACAGAGAGAAAGAACGAGAACCGTGCTGTGGAAAAGCAGGTGTGATTCATGAATAAACTGTAGTTTGCAGCCCTATGGGATACTGATGCAACAAATAGAATTTTCACAGACATGGATAATACAAGAACACAAGACACTTTTTCACAGGTAAAGGCAAAAACTGTTACAGCTTGTGTGAAAGTGCAATTTGTTGTGTGTAATTGAAGAGATGGCAGATCAGAAACTGAGAATGACTGTATTTTATTGGCAAGGAATCTGCAGTAGGTTGTTTAATGTAATTGATTATTATGTGATAAGATTTCAGAGTGGTCTAATCTGTCAGAAAATGTTTGCAGATCATGTGGATTAAACAAAATTTTCTGTGCTTTGTTCTTAAAGTTGAAATGTGTGAGGTTTTCCTGAATCAAAGAAAGGGACAAAGAGAGAAAATCAGTTTTTCTACTGCTATTAGAGAGGATTCATTAATACTATATATATTTTCTGCTTTAAAAATTTCCATAAGGTAATTGGAGTGGAAAAAAAGTGGTTTATATTATAGGCAAATACAGTCTTTTGATAATCATACTGGAATTTCAAGTGATTGATATGCCAAAATTGAATATACATCAGCTTGCAGTACTACTGAATTTGTCTGAGAGTGCTTGCCAGGTACATAGTTGTAGTATTCTTCTTGTTTCAGTACTTGCATGCTTGGAAGTCTGTTATCTGGAGAATTAAACAGTGGGCAACTCCCCTCTAACTGGGATAACTGATAGCATACATTGGCGGAAATTCCCTGATGTGAGACCTGGAGTAAAGAACAATTAGAAAAAAGGCTAATTGTGTTACCTGTAGGCTGAGAAGGTGTGGTGGAGCGATCTGAGTTAGCACTGGGCAGCTGCTGTGGGAGGCTCGGCTAGGAATTACTACATGCTTTGAGCAGAACGTGAGACCTGGGCAGAATCTAGCCCTGTTTGTGTGATTTCCCCTTTTTCCCTGAGAAGTATGAGACATTCATTGAACAGATTTTCCAGGCAAGGCTCTAGACAAAGCCAGAGCAATTTCATAAACCAGGGTGAAATCTTCTTATTGCTCTTTGGCTTGCAGAACAATTTACTGCCTTTGGTTACCTCCATACGAGATCAACCACCTTAGCCTTGCAAGATTTTGTGGAGGGCAGTGTAATAGGTGATCCAAAGACAGAGTATTTCAGTTTGACAGATATAACTGCTTCACTTGAACTAATAGCACCTGAAATGTAATAAAATTGTAGGTCCCACCCGGCACTCTTCAGTATAACAACATGCTGAGGTGCTGGGATCTGTTTGGAGAAGCTGTTGAAGACAGTGGTGTTGAAAAGGCACAGATAATGGAAACATTTTACCTTCCTCTGTTGTCTGCAGCTCTGGTGTTTATTTCTTGGCATTGACGCACGGCCTGTGTTGCACCTTACGAATCATTGCTCTTATTTCTTACTTCAGGTACCACTGGGGAGGTTGGGGGCAGCACAGATGTGGAAATAACCAAATATTTGCTACCAGAAAGGGCTTGCATGAATGAGAATCAGAAAACAGAAAACTGTGACCAGATGGTGCCACTTTTCCTTTTCTTTCACTCCCCGAGGCCTGCAATAAAGCGTATGCACAAAGCTCAGGTTCTACCGAAATATTTGCAGAACAAACTTCACCTGAGAAAAATGTGCATCCTGAACTTTTTGTGAACTCCTTTAAAAAGTTGACTGTATGTCTTCCCAAGAACTTTCATCTGAGTCTTCTGAGAGGTGATAAGATCACAGTGCAAGGTGGAACTGATGTCAGCCCTTTTGGTTTTCCACCCTCCTTTACTTTAATCGATGACTTTAAAGTTCTTTATCCCCATGGTTTTCCAATACGATTTTTGTTAGACTTTTTGTTAAAGGCCACCTCTCTTAGGTGATTAATTTTTATTTTTCCCTTTTTTGCCCCTCCCATTGTCTTTTCCAAGGTAGTTTAATGCAGATTTTCACCATATACTTACCAATGGATAAATTAAATTGAAATAAAGTCAGATAGTTCCATATCTTCTGATACTTATATTTATGAATATGGATATCAAGAGCAGCTCTTGTAGCTTGTGAGATGGGTTGTTGCTGTTAGACTACAAGTTAGAAATCTTATGTTCTGCTGATCTGCTGGGACTTCTAATGATTTGACTATACATAGTGAGTGGTCAGTCCAGCACAGATGTGGATGCACAACTTCCTGCTCCTTCTGGTTAACATCAAAAGTCAGCCAGAGCAGGGGGAATGCGAGACAGTTCAGCTTCCTTAGAGCGGTTGGTGTGTTGAACCTGGATGTTTGTAGGTTCTGCAGAACTGGTGGTCAAGATGTGCTGTATAAATGCATATTATTTTGAGACTGCACCTGTATTTAATGACAATTACTCGTAGGCAGACTAAAACATCGATATGGAAACAGTCTGTGTGGGAATCGGAGCTCACTTTTCCTTGATTCATCTAAAAAAAAGACACCTCAAAGCCTGAGAATATGCAAGATAAAGACCATAAGACTCGGGAAGGCTGTACTGAATTTTTGTATGTTTGATACCTACCAGGAAATAAGCCCATAAATCCAAAAAGAAATAACTGTGGGGCAGGGATGAAGTATGTCCTCATCCCCCACACAAGGGTGAAATCCCTCAGTTAAATTTCCTGCTACTGAGTCATTTGGAGCTCCACTTGTCTTGTTTCATTCTCAGTACTTTGCAGGTTTCTGAAACTGGAAGCACAATGAATATTGCCAAGTCTTTTTGTGAAAGGAAATTATTCCCTGAGTTTAAGAAAGGTCTTAAAGACCCAAAACAAATCAATGTCCAACGAACGGATCCTTGTTTAGAAAATGCAGTGTAGTTTTGTGGGGAAATATTAAGAATATAGCAAAACCAAGATTATATTCTGCTAAATCTGACAGAATGTAGGAGGAGAGTGACAAGGAGAAAGAGACCCTTTTTACCTAAATGTCTTGCTAGGATGATTTAGTAACAAACCAGAATCCTGGGTTGGGGGGGAAGTTAGGTCAGAAATGATACATCAGCAAATGGATGCTCGTTGAGGTTTCTCCTTAGCTCTCAGACCTTGTTTTGATTAGAACATGATGAAGAGTTTGTTCATTAAATGTTCCAGCTAATTAATGTAAAATTCATGGAGACCCTGGATTCTCAGTTAAACATGCATGAAATCAGCGTTGTATTCTCTACATTGTGCTTCATACTTTTTGCTTAGCAGGTATTATCTAACATGATCTAATAAACATAAAGTATAATGAAATGAGTCTTGTTCAGCATCGAATAATTTTAACAGCTCAGTTACTTGATATGTATCTTTTACAAGACATTATGGCACAAGATGAGATTGTAAGCCTGTGAACAGAAAGATGCATGCTTTTCTCCAAAATAGATGTCACTGTTAAATAGTCTGGTAATCTTTGTTTTTTTGCAAGGTTAATTGGACTAGCTTATTAAAAAGCAAAAATGATAATCCTCAGTAGTTCTTATTGCTATGGATCATTCTAATTACTGTAACTGAAGGCATAGAACATTATTATTTTAGTAACAAACTGAGATACTTCTATATGAATCACCTTTCTTATTCTATTTCAGTCCATTTTGTAGTATAGAATTTAAGTTTTACCTCAGTACACCAAGAAATTAATTGATAAATTCAGACTTAAGTATTGTTTTGAAATCAGGTGCCATTTCATATATTCAGGATATACACTGCAAGTCTCTGTGGTGCCAGGGCACTGAAATCAGCGGGACTTTTACTGTTGTACTAAATGTGCTTAGTGTAAAACTACCCCTGAATGCTTGTGAAAATCTTTCTAGCAGCTACTTCAAAGGCAAACTACTTCTATTTAGGTAATTCAGATTACACCCCCTTAGTTTCAGCTGACAGCAATGTTCAGCAAGAAATGTCTCTTACCTCGTAAAAGTCTCACATTTTTTTTAAATGAAAGGAGTCACTACATTACATTTTATAATGTAATTATACATTTCTAATGTAGTTTATTTTTGTGGAGACCAATATCTTTCTTTGTAAGTCGTGTTTTTCCAAAAATCTGATTATTCTCATCAAGAGATATGAACTTCTCCAACATGTCCTGCTCTTTCTGAAGACATGGAGAACTTTACACGTTCTCTGAGCAGAAGCCTTTCTTGGTGTTGAGTATTGGAAAGATTACTTGCGTTTTGCAGACTATGCTGCTATCTATAGCCTCCCAGTGGGATATTTGTGTTTATTGCAACAGCATGACATTGTTAACTCGTGTCAGTTTGCAAGCTGCTATTACTTCTGGGTCTTTTTCTGAAGAAAATATGTTCCTCAGCCAGTGCTTGTGGAGCTGCTAATTCCTCCTGAACTTTTTCAAGATATTTTTTTCCCAATTGTTGAATTGTGTATTATTGCTTCTCTCCTTTGCCAAGCTTGTTTTGAATTTGAATCCCCCTAGTAACTCACTGGAAGTTCTTCCCACCTTTGTGGTAAAGTCTGTGGATTTAATAAACAAAATCACTAGCCTATCACTGGGTCATTAATGAAAACACAGAACAGTACAAAATGAAGTCAGTCTCCTGTGCAACACTACTCAATTTATCCATTGAGTTTTCAGAGTGAAACCCTGGTAATTACTTTGCAAGTGTCATTTCCTGACAAGATCCAAGTGCTGTTACAGCAGGAGGGTCCTGCTGAGAACATGCCGGTTTGTTAAGTAGTGATTGAGGGAAACTCTAAAGTAATTGCTTCACGTGAGACCTATAAGTTGTCAGTTTTTCAGAGGGAACTTCAGGAAATGTTTAGGCATTGAGATTCCTCAATACAGAGATGTTTTCAAAACTGGAAATAAGTAGACTAGTTTGTATTATGCACTGTACTATATATATATCAGTAGGCATCAGTTTATATTTTAGGTTCCTAAATATTTTTGAGACTAGCTGCTTGAGGCATTTTTGTGGTTGTACTTAATCACTATATACCTTTATAGCAATAAAACAATAAATTATAATAAAATGTCTTAGGGCTTCTCTGGCTGCTACAGAAAGTGGCAGAATTTCCAGTGTTTTCAAGGAAATCAAGCTACTGTTTGATGAATATCTTCTTCTTTGGATAAATGTTGACGGATGTTATTCAGCCATGTATATATCTGAACAAACAATGCAAAACATTATTACAGATGGATAATTTATTTGATGAATAGCAGCTATATTTGACAAATAATATTAAGCTATCTCTATGCCTGGATACAAAAGATGGTATTGCCGCATACAAATATCAACATCAGTCATCTAGATTGATATTTCATGTAAATTACAAGTGAAGGTATTTCAGATACCACAATCACAGAAGACAGCCACTCCCTTGTAAATATATGGGAGCACTCAATACACCTTGGGCCAGATTCAAACCTAGTAAAAGTGAATACATTAGGAGATGAAAGTTGATAACACCAGACTGGAAATTGTAAGGCAACCTGGATTGTGTCCACTGTCTTTAAAAATCATTTAAATTACATGTTCAACATGTGGGTAGAGAGCAGCTCAGCATCATACCGTGAGGAAGAAAAATATCCACGGTAAACTAAGCCGGTGCCTTTGATTTAAGGAAAAAAAAAAAAAGAAAATTGTTTTCTTTAAAAACACAGCTTGGAAAAGGAAGTTGCTACTTGAAATTTCATTACAGGTCAAACATCACATTATATCCTGGCACTTATTTTTAAGCTTCCACACTGTACTTACTTTGCAGAAAGTGTTGTACACTGTAGCTGGAAGGCATAGAGTCAACAGAAAATCCCCAGAAGGCTTTATCTCCAAGTCGCTTTATCCTGTTGTTTTAGATAGAAAAAAAATCTTCTATTATTAAAAGCTCTCGACTCCAAAATGAATGAAAATATGACCCCGTGCTGGATAAAAAAATGTCAGACATGTATGTTAAGATAACGTATTCCTTTTGTGTGTGGACAACACTAGCATACTGTCAGATTTATGCCCAGAAATTTATGAGATCTCTGTAAAGCAATATGCAGCCACTACTTGACTCTTTCCTCTCAGATTGAGCCCGTGTGTCTCTTGGGACATTGATCCTCACAGCACTAAAAGGGAGACGCTACTGTGGAGCGTAGAGGATGAGGAAGAAGGCCTCTCAGTCCAGCCTTCTCTTCTGGGTCCCACGGCAGCCAGGAGCTTGTTTGTCTTTTACTCCTTGCAGCAAGATGAGAATGTTTGACACTGTTAATGTTTAATAGGGACAACTATAAGGAATGCTTAACAGTGAAAAGCTTGACTAGACTTGAACAAAAATTTCTCTTCATTTGCACGGGGAGCAGGATTTCCGCATGACTTGGTTTTGTTGTCGCAGGAAATGATAGTGCATATTAGCTATGATCTTTACCTAAGTAAACCTGAAATAACGTCTCGCTGAATAGTGCCAGTGTTTGTAATAATTGAGATCACATGTATAGCTGACTGACAGCCAGATTTCTTGGTCTACGTCTCCATGAGTGTATGTGCATACATCCAGGAGCCTTTTTGCTTTCGATTGCTGTCATATTATTATGATTCAGGTAGGAATTCCACAGAGTAGCAATAAGCTGAGCAAAAGTCATGTAGCTTAAATTCCTCTGTAGACAGTGGAGAGAAAGAGCTGTCAGATAACGAGACAGGTCTTACACATGGTGAATTGCTACATAGGGAAGCCCAGGTATCTCCATTGACTGCATCAATGTAATCTCATTGACTGCAAGCCTGTGATCGATTGTGGAATGAGAACCAGTGTGTATTGAGGATGAGAGTGAGAAAGAAAAAACACAGAAAGATATTAGCCTTGTACTTGAATGGTTACCCATGTTCTGCATGCACTGCTTTACTCAATCAACTGTAAATGACTCAGATGATGTGACTTTAACCCCTCTTTCTTAGCTGATACTCAGAAGGACTGGGGGCCTTTTTTGGAGTAATCTAGAATAATATTTCTACAGTGTGGAGACTACATGCAAAACCTTCCAGACCTCTTAGGGCCTCTTGTGAGACTATGCTCGGTAAACAGAGTGTGTCAGGAAGCCCTGGAAGGGGTCATGTGGTGTACTGTGTTGGTGGCTGCCCAAGAATAAGCCAGAAATCTCATGTCTTGCTAGCAAACACATTTTATACCACGTCTAGGCCAAAAATATAAAAACCTCACCCTGTAGAGTAATGGACATACAAAGAATGCCTGAAGCCCCACCTTCTTCCTTCAATTGTGAGCATTGATTTTTCTTTCAAATCACTTATACGGCTCTACTGAATTTTGGGTGAATGATGAAAGTTTAATCTGTGTTAAACAATCTGCTTTAATTTGGTAAGTAATGAACACATTATTAAAGTGATCTCATGTATTTCCTTAATTTGCGTGCTTTATAATAGAGGAATTTCATTTTTTTCTAAGTTGCGTTATCAAACTTTGTATAAAAATATTCTGTTTGATTGCACCAGTCACATTATATTAGGTAATATAACAAGATCTGACTTAGTGGCATTTCAGTGGATAATATGACAAAAATTGTTTCTTTTTAAGAAAAAAAAATATAACCAAAACAAACACAAGAATGAGCTTTACAAATATTGTGCTGTGCTTAGAGAAAAGCCCCACAGATACAACACGATAAAGGTCAAGATCTGTTACTCAAGTCTTGCTTGCAAGTAAAAATACCATGCTAACGTGTGGCTGTCAGAAAATGAAGCGAGCCAGACAGGCTTCTGACAAATAATTTTGACAGTTCTCATAAGCTGAAAAGTGCTTTCTTTACCTGAAAAGTGCTTTTGTTTTTTGAGATGTTTCCCCTCCTGCTTACAGATGTGTAGAAAGGAAGAGAGTGAACAGAGACGTTAAAACAACAGGGTGCTGTTAAAAATAACCTGTACGAAGCACTATCTTTTGTGTGTTCTCTGGGGAATGCATTTACTGTCAGTAGTTTAACTTGCTAACCTTCCCGAAAATGTAACATACAAAAATATTTGCTTCTCTTTTGCAAATATTTTTCTTTATATATTATTAAGCAAAATAAGAGGTGTTCCCTGTTGTTTTCAAGTCTTGGACAGAATTTCATTCTAGTCTAAAGGAGATTGTTGAAAGTAGCCAGAAAGAAGAGTTGAATACTTCATAGAGCCAAAAAAAGGCATTCCTTTCTGCATTTTTTAAAAAAACAATGAAACAAACGAACAAACAAAATCTTTGAAAATGTTCAGCAATGCAAAAGAGAAACAAAATGAATTACAAGAAGATGTCTTGGATTTGGTAGAGCTATTATCAGAAGGTTTCTTGGTCCTAGGTAGAATATTTGGCCAGAACAGGGATGGTGACTCAAATCACCTATATTCTAGAAAAAACCAAAGCAATCCTTATATTTTTCAAGTTTAAATTCTTCTTTTCTTGGCCATTCTTAGGAAGTATCCCTGCAGAGGTGCATGATATATTGTGTAGCTGGACAACACCATGAGATTCAAATGACCTTGTTCATTGAATGGCTTGAGTACTGAAGCAAAGGAAAGAAATACTTCTCTTGTTTATGTTAAGGTTAATCAGACTGTGCCTTTGACGTGAGGCTGTTATCATTGTCATCCTGCAGCAAAATCTTTGAACTCTTCTCCTTGCAAAAGGTCCTAACAGTTGCAAAAGTACTATCCAGCTTCCTATCAAGAATTGCTATCCTGTATAAATAGGATCTTGCACTTTTAAGCTAGTGCAGCTTAGCCTTAAGGAGACTATATTTTTCAATCCAAATATATCCATATTCTTGTTTGCTTACACAGAGCCTGTTCAGTGGGGAATTATCTTGTTAAGATCTAACCATATACAGTGTATGTGTGGTTTGAATATATGGCCATTTAAAATTCAAATACAGAACGTGGAGGTCATTGTAGGAACCTTCTGTGCCTCAGCAAGTGTGAATGAATTATCAGACTGCTTTCATTCTTTCCTTGCTGTTCACATTACTATTTGCAGCTGGGAGCTATGCCATAAGTTAACTTTATATTAGCATTGAAAATTCCAGGGCTTTAAAAACAAAATATTTCTTCTTCTTTTACTCCCAGTTTTATTTGTAGGCTGTAAAAACATACAATGTGTCTGTTGATCAGAAACCGGTTGAGATGTTAGAAATTGGCTCCCTGACCTCTGCGGTGTGGCTGGTTATTTTTATGTTGCCCATCAGACTTGTGCCAGGTGACTTGTGGTGCTTGGATGGGTGCAGAGGATTCTGCTGCGAGGCTGCATTGCTGGGGGTTTTAGCAGTGATGCTGCTGTGTCTGTGGGGAGCTGTAGGCGTAAGTAAAACAAGCAGCTGGTTGGGACAGGAAGGTGCTGGGGGTGGCCAAGCAGCTGTAGCCCTGCTGCCTGCTCTGCCTCCCTCAGAGCTCTGGGAAGCACCTTGGTGGCTGCTGCTGGGGGTAGCAATCGTGATTCTCAGGCGGCAAAGCTGGCAGCTCTCAGGAGCCCCATTTCTACCTACATTTGCCCTCCCAGGCAGCAGACCTGGCTCTCTAGGGATACCGGTCTTTAGCATTTTACCTTCTTTTTCCCATAGCACGAACAGCAAAACCCACTCCAGATCTTGCTGCCCCATCACTGAAGTAGCCAAATTCAGATTTACTTGCAATACTGAGATGTTTTGACCCGCCTTGCTCTAAATGTGTGAGTCCTCACAGCAGCTCAAGTAATAGGGATGCAGGGAAGATCCCCTTCCCATTTCCCAAGACATCTCCTTCCCTTTGCTCCTGGGCAACATTCTTGGAGAGGACTCTTCATCAGGATGACCATGTGGAAGAGTTTTAAAACTCTTTTGAAAGATTTGAAAGAAGTATTGTATTACAGTACCTTACCTCGCGGTGGTGAGGTCATTCTCCAGGAGGGTAGGAAACACCATCTGTTGTAGCTAATTGAATATTGTACCTAAGCTACTGCATAAAAATATCACAAGTACCTCAGCTCTTCTGGTAAAACCTATGCTCTCCCTCCAAAGTCCCAGTTCTGCTACTTTTGAAGAATGTATACCACACAAGGGAACTCTGATCCATCTCAAAGGGGAGTTAGTTGTTCCTTCTACGGAATCTGTGAAACAGCTTTACCAACAGTGTAATCAGCTGTAGTTCTAGGTCCCTGGTTACTCCACTTGCCTTTTAACTTTGCTTGATTCCTGTTTGGCATTGCAAACCCCACCTGGTTCACTTAAAAGTGACATAAATTTATATGTAAGCATAAAAAATAACATAAATTTGACAGTGTAACCTCCTTTTTTGGTAAAAGGGAAGTGTAATGCTAGCTTGTTAAAGTGTGTAGATAAGTGTGTGTGACAGCTATACCTGCTGATACCAACATCAATTTTCTTCTCTTCACCCTGAAAATTTTGAATAGTCCTGATGTTGCTTTTCATGTTGATCGTATGCAGTACTCTACACTCAGGGTAAGACACAGGCAAGCATGCAAAATTGATGTTTTCAGTTCTTACCAGATTTTCTTACTAAAAAAGATTTCCTTCTGGCAGTTCTATCTAGAGATGTTACCATTCCCCCTTCTAAAATTGTAAAAGCCCCTGTATATTTGATATCTAGTGGACTCTCATCAGGTTTCAAAGGGAGATTATATTTCCTGGGCATGTTGTCGATAGAATGCAAAATATAAATTAAATTGTAATTTTATGGCAGATACCATAGGCGTAACTGTCACAAGCGCTCTGGATCCTCAATAGCCAGATGAAAAAAGCAGCCTCTAAAAATATTTGATTGACTTTTTTTTTACAGTTAAGCCAGGAAAAAATTCTCAAAATTATGAACATGGTGAAAAATAAAGAAGTAAGCATTGAAGGAGCTTTGCATTTGGCACAGAAAGAGGTGTATGCTGAAAAGGTAACGTCACTCCTTTAATCTATTTTGCAAGACATTCAAGAGTATGAGCACGTTTTTGGAAGCCTTGTTGAGCGTTAGGACTGCGGCTCTATCGCTTTCAAAGATGCAGTCCCAACTTGTGCAAACATGTACACACTCCAGTTCATAACCAAATATATTAGTTACTAATGGCTAATGCTGCCGGTCTCCTGTGTAGTGGATATCCCATGTAGATACACTACGCTGGTGTCATTACCTGGATTAAGTAGTTTAAATCGAGATCAGATGTACCCCTAACGAGTTCTGTTATTCTAAGTGTGACATCAAGTACTGTAAGAATAAATGTAAGGCAAAAATCTTGGACTGACTGCATGAAGCACCTCAGGAAAATGAGGAATCTAATCTCTGAGCGATCTCCTAGTGCTGGGTTGTCCTTGGGGCATGAATGGTCACCGTAAGAGAGTCTGACGACTCAGCGTTATGCATGACCTCAAGAATGGCTGGCTACAGAGTGCAAAGCCTTGGACCACTGTGACTTCAGCAGTCACATTGCCTGTGGTTGGCTCTGACCTTCCACCAGCAGAAGTAAAATCAGTGTAAAGGTGGCTTAAAACTGTTTTTTGATGCTATACTACAGCAACATACCTTTGCTGAGCAAAGATGAACGAGACCAAGAGGTCCAGTCCAGAGGTTTCTTCAGGATCAGATTGAGACAAAAAGATTTCTTTTTTCTGCTGTTAAAGCCTTCGTCTCTTCGCTGACAATCAGAAATGAATCACTGATATCTTTCCATTTTATTATAGAAAGAGTGGAAATTCTTTCCTGAGGAAAGCAGGGATTGATAAGGGAGAGTGGAAATGGTTTGAAAATAAGAAGCACAGTGTATATTTTTACACCTGCCTTGCCACTCCCCTTTGTAATCTCTGTCCAGGATCTCTCTCATTGCAATGTCTGTCAACCATCACCACAGAAGTGCCAGCAGAGAATTCTTTGGAGAAATCTATGCGAGAATCTCCATGAAACAGTGAAATCTTATGATGTGCTGATGACACAATCTGAATGGTTTTTGCACTGTGAGAGCTGATAGTAATTATGAGATAAATCTGGTGCTTTTTGGAATGTTTTATAAATAACTTTCTGAACTGCTTATTAACTTGTTGGCTGGAAAAAAGTAGAAGCAAAAATAAACACTAATAAAAAAGCAGCACAAGTTTTGCAGAAGGGCTGCAGTTAACAAAAATATTAAAACCAGCATTATAAGGCTACATGGAAATATATTCTCAGAGTAAGAAAAGAAAGGATTCCTTTCCTACTTCTGCTGCATTAAAGTTTTTATGATAGGTAGTTATTAGAACTAAACCAGATTTAATGCAACTGAATCATAAGCTGCATAACCTTCTCTGCATTTTCCTGAAGATTATAAAATCAGTCATTTTCCATGCATGCAGTAGAGCTGCTGTAGTGGACCAGGAAAAAATGATATACCTTCATATAATGAGAAGGAACAAAGATCTTCCATTTTACTGTGCAACATTCAAGGGTCTGTAATTATTTCTCTTTAAAGTCAGATGTGTTTCTTGTTTGCTACATGGTGCATTTAATAAACTGCTTGTACTCACACATTTTGAAACATGTTTAGTACAATTGCATGGGCTCTGCTCTTCTCTTTCCTATCTCCCTGCTCTCCGCTCCCTTTCACCTTCCATCCCAGCTTGTCATTCCTTCATTAGTTCAGCAGGACTTGTGGATATTTTGTGCTTGTGAAAATCACGCTTCCATGTTTCTCCATGTTGGAGCTCTTTTGCAAAGACTCCAGCACTGTTTGAACACTGTTCACTGAGGGAGATCTCATCTGACAGTACAGTTGGATTTGAGAAGACAAAAAATAAGTGTGTCCACGTTGCTGATTTCTGTTCTGTTTTTCAGGATTCACAGGACGTGCTTACTGGCTCACAATTTAACTTCAGTATCTACAAATACAAACACTATCGATGGCAGAAACGAATTTTGCAGGTAACTTTAAAGATTCTCAGTTTTGAGGAACCATACAAAAGTACAGGAAGCTTATGTCGCTCAATTAAACCTTACGGGATAGCTTAATACATCATGTGGTTCAGCGACCTGTCAGAGAGGTACCAGATATTGACCAAATTTCTACTATTTACATCGAATGCGTTCTGAGGGCAATATCTGAAAATCCTTCTGCTGAGCCCCTGGCAGGACTGTAGAATGGCTTTGATGGTCTAAGAGGTTATTTCACCTTTAAAAACCAGTATTCTTCACAGAGGTGATTGATTATAATGGGTTCTGCTGGGGATCTGTATTTACTAGTTGGCAACAGTAAATGCATACAAGTCATGTAGACATGCTGAAATGTCTGTCCTTTGTGATAGAACATCACTTCGACTGCAATCTCTAAAACCCTGGGAAGCAATGTAGCTGGGGATATGTAGGAGGTTCCTTTGGCAGGCTGTGCCTTTCATCTCTGGTTACTTTGCCCTGTGAATTATATTTTCGGCGTTAAGAAGCTTAAGGCTCTATTGACTCGTTGTGTCATAATGGGACAACAACTGAACAACATTAAAGCAAATGTCTGTTGATGACACCTCATGGCAGTTTCTTGATTTGATGATATCAGTGACAAAGTTTTCATGTTGTTTCCAAGAACCTGTATTTCACTGTATTTTTCCTACAATTTGGACCAAATTTGATAATGAACAAACCCAAGCCACATATGTTAGGGTGTGTTTTTGTTTACTACATTTCAATTCTAAAAAGTATAATCTCTTTATTCCCCTCAATATCCACTGGTTTTTGGAATTAAAAGCTTATTTATTTAGAGATAAAGATGATGTGGAAACTATCAGTTTGAGAATCTGGAGTAGTTCAAGTTATGTAGTTACCTACTGGCCTTCAAAAAAGTCAGAGATGATGATGAGAATGGTTCTACTTTGGAGATTTCCTGCATCTACAGAATGAAGGGAAAGGCCATGGTGTTGGCAGGTGGTTGGCATGGTCTGCACTTATAGGAATGAAAAGTGCCAAGAATCATTTATGACCAGAGCTAAAAGTCTAACTCAGGCGAGATCCAAGAGTCTTCTGAGTTTGTTGTCTTCTCTGTGGGCCACGTTCACTGAAGCTGGGCAGTCAGATAATATTCCCCTCTTATTGTATCAACAAAGCTGTTTCTGCTCAGCAGGGACTGACACACAGAACAGATACTGGAATCTGTCTGTGCCAGTTTTTAACGCTGCAAATATAGTTTGTGTAGTGGAAGAATAGTCTTATTTAATTGTTACAGATGTGGAACAGTAAAAAAAAGCTTCATTGGCTTTTATCATCACTCCTTTCACCTATATGTACACATGTATGTGTATATATACATACATGCAAAAAAGTCTGTGTTAGGTAAGTTTTAAACCAAAACACAGTAATATTTATATCAGAAAGTGATCTCTCAATAGTATCATCTTTTCCTGACACAGAAGTGGTCAATATAAAAATAATCGATTTAGTACTGGGATGTAGGTTGGACCAGTTGGTGATTGAATCTCTGCTGAGATGGTTGTGCCATTAGTTTGTGCTCCCACTACTGCTGAATGGGAAGTTTTTGCACTGGGTTGTAAAGGACAAGGAGGATTTAAAAAGAAATAGTATTTCAGAGTGATAAATTGATACATATTCATCTAAAGAGATATGGAAGCAGAGTTACAATGAATATCTGTTTGTTTTGTAACTAAAACAAATATAGTACAGTATCATGATGATGGAATGTAATTTTTTATTCTGTTTATCGGCAAGATAGATGCATATTTTAAGGTAGTCCTTTATCTAAATGCCCTTGCATGGCAATATTGGGGATGCTCTCCCTTTCAAATGAAGAGAAGCAGTGGAGTCAAGTAATGAAGAACTTTCTATTTCAGATTGATTTCAACACAAAGACCATTTTTAACATTGAAAAAGGAATTATTAAGAAACAGTTCCCTTTCTCACAAGTCAAAGCCTGTGAAGATACTGAAAGGAGGCGCTTCAGCATTGTGTTTCACGGGCGACAAGATTATGAGCTGGAAGCAGTGTCTCTTGATGATAAAAGGAAGGTAAGTTTTTACAATGTCATAGACAGATTGCTATAAATAACAGCTAATGTTATGGTAGTACCCAGCAGGTCCCAGTCATAAATGGGAATTGTTATGCTGTGCATTGTGCAAGCAAAGAAGGAGGCATGTCTTTATTCTGTGTGTTCATACAAAGAACAAAGGGAATGTGAGTTCAGGATAAATTTTGGCCTTAGGATTTTGCCACAGTTCACTAGGACTGAAGATATAAAACCAGCTTAAGACGTGATATGAAAATGGATGCATTTCTTGAACTACACCTTGAACGTAACTGGCCTGAGATTGAATTAAAAGAAGCAAACAAAAGTGATGGCAATCTTAATTGCAATTTTCTAAGTAGTTTTTTTTATATGTATCAGTTTTTTTTTTAAATGCGTGCTTTTAAGAAGAATGAATGATGCCATCCTGATGCTGTGGAAAAAAAAAAAAAGACCTAGTAGTTCAAGTTTATCATCAAAAATTATAACACTGTCAGAGGAAGACAGCCAGAAACTGGTTTAATTAAATAATTCAGTGTAAGAGTTAAATAATAAAATAATTCATTTTGTAGGAATTGTTTCACTTTGAGACCTTGGCTCCTTTTGACTTCTACATTTAATTAAATATTCCGAGTAGTTAGTGTAATTAGACTCAAAGCTGAAATTTGAGAAACTCAGGTCTTGACATTAGCACCAGCTATTCAGCTGGATGCAGCTAACCTGTGTGTTCAGAGGGGGTCAGCTCTTGGAACTGGTGTCACCTCGCTACTGAGATGCCGAAGCCAGCTGCACAATTCAGGCTGATATACAAACTCAAGAGGCACAGAAGAAATTGCATCCAATTTCTGTAAAACAGAAACACCCAGTTTAATCCATGTTATCTTCAACTGTAGGCAAGCCTTCATTTCTTCACTGGGTTTGTTTGAGATTTCAAGCTAAATCAATCAAGCACGTCGGGCTTGAACTAAGCTGAACAGAAACTTTCTCCTAGATTTCTTTGCATACAAATTTAAAGAAGTAAAATTACGTTTTACAGTAACCCCTCCAGAACAAAATTACCTCCACCTTACACTGACAGGTTTAGAAGGAGGTATAGAACCAAAGTGCAATTAAGTAGTTTAGCATCATAGAAATTTATTTCACTTAAATTTATTTTACCTATTTGACTGCTGCTTATAGTGTTGTCTGTCATTTTTACACTTGAAAAATCCACCTATTAATCTCTTATTCAAGGGAATTAATATGAAAAATATACTCTCTCTACTGCCGTTAATTATATAGATAACATACCTTCTGAGCAGAGTTATACAGAGCAATTCAAACAAGAGACGGGCAGAGTCCTGCTCTGGAAGACCTGCAGAATGTGACGTGATACATGAAGGACTGCTGGATCTGCAGCAGAACACTTTTACATCCACTGAATGGGTCAAGTATGAACTGCACTTTCATAGACATCTGTGTTATGGATTTTGTTACAATTTCTCATAAACGGTTTAAGATTTTAATTTGCTGATAATGAGTTGATCATTTAATTGCTTTTTAAAGTTAAAACATAGGTGTCAAATCTGCCTGAGATGAAAACATTGGAATTATCTGTTATTGAAATAGTGTGGGACCCAACAAAACAAAGTTCTGATGTATTCTAGAGACTGCTGTGTGCATTACTAACATACATGGTTCAGAGTGGTTTTAATAGTGAGACTTCTTTATCTTTACCTCTTTACTTTCTATCCCATTTTAAGTCATACAGAATAGGACAAAAATACTGACAAAGCAGATAAGGAGAACAGGAGTCCAGCTGGAGAACATTGACTCACACTGGCTAAATGCTGCTCCAAAGTTCATAATTCATTTTCATAATATTCTGGACTGTTTTCCTGTGAGGGTGACCAGCCATGGTGGCTTAATGGGGTGGTGGTTTCAGAGACATGAATCATTCTTCAGTAGGAAATAGACTGTCACCACCATTTCATTCAGCCCCTAAACCATCACAGATAAGCACGACTTCCGCTTCCACTTATTGTGTTAATGAACTGGGGAACCAGCTACAACGATTCTACTTAGTTTGCTACCCGTCCTACAGAAATCCCATCCTTCCCCTGAGCCATCTCCTAAAATACCTGGAAATTGCTTATGCTATCAAAGGAGAGCAGGAGAGAAAAAAATCTGTCTAGCAAAAACTAATAAAAAAATTAACACTGTAATTATCTGCACAAGACAATTATCTCAAAGATTTCATAGTTCACAGAAAATTATTTTAATTGTTTTTAAAAGGCTGTATGTCTTGTAAACATTATCCTCAAGTGTGCCCCAGGATTTGTTACCTTGCAACACTTAACAAGTTTGTTAACAAACAAAAATTGATTTTTATTTATCTTGTGAAGCAAAGCCCTTGTTGCTTTCTTCTTGATATTAATCCTCTCTTTTTTGGGGAAAGTAAATAATGGTGGAAACATCTGGAGATCTGATTAAACTATAAGTCCTTGCTTTAAAGAAAGCAGAGATCAATATAACTGCCAGCTCCATTAAACAATTCTTATCACTTTGGCTGTTTATGTGGGAATAGATGCAATTTATATTTTATGTTTAATTCTTCTGGAGCAGCTGAACTTATTTAAATTCCTCATAGGGCAACTTAATCAACTGGCCACACCTTGAAGAGAGAGTGGATGAAAAAAAAAAATGTCTGATAGAACTGTCAGAATGATAAAGAAATGCAGTAACCCTCAAGAAAAATGAGAATGCTAATGCTTAAATAAGAATAAAAAACACATACAGTAAAGCTTTACTTGCTGTTAAATGTGAGGCCTTTTTTAGAAGCGGTACAGCAGAATCCTAGAAGAAAGACTGAAGCAGAACCTTTTGCTCTAGTAGAAGCTTTGTATGGATAGGCAACTTGTGCCAGGATTAATTTATCATTTAAATACATAACACCCACACTGTGGCAGAGTCATTTCTGATGGAAGCCCTTGGGAGAGGAATACTTTGACCCTGTCCTGCCAAGTGAATTGTGGGAATGAGAGGGGATCAGGATCAGTCCTCATGGAGTAAGAGCATATGCAGAGGCATTTCCAGAAGGAAAGGTATTGGACTATATAAGGTCGAACACTAACATGTTATGGTGACTTATTTATAGTTTTATGGCAATAAAAGCTGGAAGACACAGGAACTCTAAAACTCTGTGCTGCTTAGTCACATAGTGAATTCCTTTAAAAGCTCATAATCCAAAAGACCCACCGTGGCAAATAAACCAGAGGAATAAGTAGACTGGGAGGGACGGAGTGTAGCTAAGAAATTAATGTGACTTGTCTGATTTTTCAGCTGACAGTCAGATTGTCTTACTTTTACCTCTGTCATTAGGCATGGCAGGTGGGAAGTTCATATTTTATGTCACAGTTTACTTATGTATTAGATGAGAATAAGAAACCCTCATCTCAAAGGTTTTATGCCTTAATATTGATACATTTGACAGTTCCATGGAAGATGCTATAAAAATATGGAGACTTACTGACATTAGAAAATGCTTTAACAAAGGCAAAGCTTGTGTAAACAGGTGGTCAATGCAGAATGAACTGTATCTCCGTTCCTTGCCCTTCAGGTACGTGGTACAGCTTCGAGAAGGAGAATTGACTTTATATTGCATAGGTCTGGAAGGAAAGAAGAAGACTGCAGACCCTGTAACAAGTACAATTGATTTGTCAGGTGGTAATGTGAATGTCAGCAAGGAGAATGGATGCAGTACCTTTTCAGTCCAGACCAAAGAACAAAATTATTTGTAAGTACAGTTGGTAATTAATAATTTGTTAAAGCACTGCTAATGAAAACAAGGTCAAGCAACAGAGAATCTCAATGTGTCAGAACAAAGTACAAACACAGAGAACAGAGGCCATCAGAATTATACAGGTTACCCCTCCCATTGCTCTGCAGTGATTTGATAAGTATTTTAAGAAGGAATCAAAAGCACCATATTGTTAAACTGAGAAGATACATTGAAGTACTGCCCATGAAGACTTATCTAGTTGTCATGTCAGGAGCCAGTGAGAGGATACATCATTCAGCTTGATAGGACAGATGTGTGAACACGTTCTCTGACCAGCTTGTGCAACAAGCACAGTTAGACATAGCACATTGTTCACCTTCCCCCAAGGTGGAGAAGAGGAATTATGAGGTAAGTGCACCAGAAATTCAATATATGGCAAAACGTCAGCTCTCTAACCTTAGACACGTAAGCAATTAACTCTGAGAAGGTCAGAGTCAGCAGCTCTGGGCTCCTTTGACAAGTAAAGCTGCTGAACATCATTCTGCTTAAATAAGAAATATCTGTGCCTGTATTAGTCAGCATGTTATTTACACTTCCTTACATTTATATATGACATTCTTAAATTTCAGGTTTCGAATACCCTTTACTGTCCAAAATAACAGGCCAGAGGATGTTAGCAAGCTGCAGAATGAGTGGGTGTCTCTCATAGAAAGGTACTGTCACCTGTGCAAGGGTGCCTCACTGCCTCAGGAGGGATCTCCAGAATGCACCTACTCTGAAGCTGATTATGAGGATTTGACTGTACCTCTGCATGAACAGAAAGAGGAAGCCCTCTGCCTTGGTGTGAGTTCTACAACAACCAGCCTGAACAAGTCTTCAAGCCCCCAGACAAGGCCTGCAGAATGGGAAGAAGCCCCAGCATCACTGTATCTTCCACTTCCCATGAGTAAGACAGACGTACCGCCAGCCCCGCCTGCATTCCCACAGCTCTGCAGCCTCTCTCCATTGACAAAGAGAACCAAAGCCTTTCACTGGGATGTTGTTCCTTGCAATAAGGTGAGAATAGAACTGTTGACAGCTGTTAAAGGAAAAAAAAGATAATACTGTAGCTTGTTTTTCATTTACAGTTATAAATGTACAACTGTGCCACAAAGTAATCTGAACGCCCTTCTCTAAATGGAACAAAGTGCCTCTGTTCTTTTAGCTTTTTGTTTACCTTGACACTCCTATATTTTTTCAGATTCAAAAATCTGTCTGGGGATCGTGTGACCCATGGAAGAAAAAAATAGATGTATCTAGGCTCTGTGATCAGTTCCAGATCCAGGACACAGCAGTATTTTTAGGCAATGAACCTTCAGTGAATCAGCACATCATATTAGATCGAAAAGTTGCACATAACTTCAGTAAGTATATTAATAAGAACTGTGTACTTCTGTCTGGAAGACTGTCAAGTGACAAGCTTGTACCTAATTAGTCTTTTAATTCAGTGTCCTTCTACTCATTTATTAAAATAGACCTTATGTCTCATTGCTCTAAACCTGGTCCTTAATGATGTAAAGTAGAAGCAACAAGGTTCTTCTCTACTTGTACAAAACATGTGGCTATGTCATTGTGCTGTGATGCTGTTGTCTTAGGGCAGACATGTAAAATCACACCTGTGAAATCAAGGTTAAGACTGAATTTAAAGACTTTCCAAATGTTGTGGGCTATCCAGGTAAAACAAGTCAACAGAAACAGCTTTGTAGTACTTTGTACAACAAGTAGTAGAGCAGTACAGGGTACGACTTTGAGCACTGTACTCAGTCTCTCTTCTACATTGAGTAGAATATTCAAGAATATTCATGTAAGTGCAGGTGAGTTCGTGTAAGAAGCCTCTGAGGCAGCCACGAGCCAGGTCACAGGAACTCTGCTGGCCTTTCTCTGGTGGGTAGCTTAGACTGTGAATACCTGTCTTGAATAATCATCCACAGGATCCTTCTCTCTCATATCCCAGGTATGATTCTGCCAAAGGCTTGACCTAGAACAGCCTTTCACAGATAATGAAGCAGTTCAACACATAGTTCTGGTCTTACAAATAAAATGGAGTAAAGATCCTTCAATTACTTTGATGAGAAGTGGTAGATATTAAAAGAGCAAGAGTAATCGTTCTTCAAAGACTGCTCCGATTTCTACTACAGAGATGGCTTTCTAAAACCCTTCTGTAACCTAGCTTTGTTTTAAACAATGTCACATCTGTAAAGAATCTGGGGCAGTTAATTTCGAAGTTTTAATGATTTCATCTTTATGAATATTGATAAGAAAGAGTATATTTTGGAGATTGTGTAAAGTTTTAATTGGGAACTGTAAACGGAGATAACTTGTCGCAATTATTACATCCATTGACTAACAATTTGAAGGGTTAAAAGGAAGTGAGTGATACAAAAGCACTGTTGCATATAAAAGAATCCTGTAATAGCACTTTTATCTAATAAATTATTGCAGTTTCTTTGAGGAAATGTCTTTCTTTTGGTTTGCAAATAGCACCATGCTTCCTTTTGATCCTATTCCTCTCACAGCTTTTTTTATTGAGACATTCTACATCCATTTCTTAATCTTATTTTTAAAGTCCCATCAGTGAGATTTTTGGCATATACTTATTATAATGGACATTACTTAGATCAAAAGTTAATTTGATACTGAGAATTCTGATTAATCTTCCTGCAAGTGCTGCAGATCACAGTTTTTAAATTAACGAATAAAAAGATGAAGCTCCAAAATGCCAGTAGGTTAACATTTCTTAAGAATTTGAGTGGGTATCTGTACACAAGAGAAAAATGAGAGTTCTGACAGAAGATCTACACACTAAATTCAAACTCAAAGTATGAGAAAATACAAATAAGAGCTAAGTTATCTAGTGGCTTCGTGTAGACAAAATAAATGTCTGCTGTACAGAGAATAGGTATTGGAAAGAAAGAGACAAGAAAAACAGCCTCACGTTTCCAATGAAAATCTTTCAGAGACAACACAATGTGTATGTTAAGAAGACCCAAGAATGTGGGATCTGGTGGGAGAAAAACTGACTTAGGAGTCAAAATACTTGACTTGATCGGTGCCTGTTTCTCTGTATGACACCCGGTTTCCCATATATATAATCCTTATTTTGCCTAGGAAAATCATTTGGCAAAGTCTGATGACTACAATTTATTTGACTGCTAATTTTGACTACTGAAAACACTCTAGAAAATATTAAATGCTTTGTAGATAGGTTGTGAAAATTTTAAAATCAGCATTTTACTATGAGTTATTCACTCTGTTATGGTCTGTAGACATCATCCCCCCTGAAGAGATACATGATTTAAAAGACATAGGGAGGCAAAAGATATAAGGCGTAAAAAGCATAGGAAGGAAAAGGGGAAGATTCTGCCAGGCACTAAGGCTAGATTTTACAACAAAATTAAAAGGGTAGAAAGCGTGTCAGAGGAAGAATAAATGGTACATACTCCTGAGAACCATTAACAGCTGATTTGGTATCACAGTAAGTTGCTATAACCTGAGAACTCTGTTCCTTTTTAGAAACAGGAAGGGGGAAGAAAAAGGTAAATTATATATATCCTCCTGACTTTTTCTTCCCAATTCCTTTGTGCTGCTCAGAGGGTCTTTGTTGCAGCAGAGACTCTAGGAGAAGTTTTATGCCACCACAGAGAAGTGTTTAAACATTTTTGCTTTCTCTGCTGATGCCCTTTGTTCATTTCCTTGTGCTTCCTTTTTTACCTTCATCCTTTGCAAACAAGACAGTAATTAAAGAATAATTGGAAAGAAAAAGCAGTCTTTTTTGGGAGCAACAGCCTTAAAAAGAGCTCTTCACCTGTTTGGGGAAGGAAAATCTTATTTCCATTTTCCTATCGTGATATGCATTATGAGCCAGACCTAAAACATATTTTAATCAGGTTTTGGAATAGCAGGCAGTGTGGAAGAAGTGAGTATTTCTGTTTTCCAGGTTGCTTTCATTTTGGGAATATTTTTTTTTGCATGGACTTTAACAACTTTCTTTTGAACCCTGGAAATTAAACAAAACAAGTAAGCAAAATCAAAACAAATGGCAAATTTAATTTCTTTAACCTTCAAAATATTATAATATGACACTACACTGTATTGCTTTGTGGAGAAAAACTACTTTGGCTGTTGAATTGAATACAAGAGAAATATATACAAGCAAACACTTGAGCACCCTCTGATAAGAATATCTTGATAGTTTTGTCTTAAGCATTGCCTGTGTTCTGACAGAAATGTATTTTTCCTTGACTATTGCCATGTATATTTAGAGAAAATATGAAAACTGCCTTTTTGGCTGAGCATTAGCAGCTACTAAGTGTTTTGAGTTTTCTCTTCATTTTTTCTTTTTTTCTTAAAAAATCTGGAAAGTAAATGTGAAATGTTTTTGTGATTTTTCTTCCCTTGAACATTTTCTTCCTAGTAATCTAATAATCATTTTCCTCCAGACATTTTTCTTAAAAGTTTCCATATAAAACCAAGTGAGCTGAAAGAAAAACTATGCATTATACATGAAGACAGTGGAGGTCTTACAGATGAGCAGATTACAGCACTAAGAAGGTAATCTTTGGGGTTCAGTTTTTTGTTTAAAATATATGCTACCTTTGGAGAGTACGTAATCATCTGCAAATAATGAAATAATGTACAGTTCAGGAAAGATGCTATCGAGACATTGGATTTAGAGTTGCACACACAAATCTCAGTTCTTGCAACTGAGATTTTAGAGTATGCCCCTGAAATATCACTTTTCTCCATGTTGCATAGGAAAGGGGATTGCCAGAAATGACAGCAAATCTGACGTGGTTTTGTGAACTGGTTACAAGAAGCAGAGTTAGCAGAAGAATAAATAGTGGCAGTGAGCAGGCATAACTTCTACGACAACCCTTACTACAGCCTTACTGTCTATTGTGGGATCAGAAATAAAAGATTTAAAATTGAATTGGAGAAAGGTAGGCAAATGTTAAAGGAGATTCCTGGGATGATGGGCTCTTAAGAATATCAATATTTCTGAGTGGTAGATATTTACAGAATGCAAGTTTCTGTACTGTTAAAAAAATTTAATTAGGGTATTGAGAAAAATAGTTTTCAGGAGTGTAAGCAAACTATTGGCGTGTGAAATTTGTAGGAACTGGATTGCATCTCTTCAGATAGTTTAAGACATAGTATTTCTCCACCCTCATCGTAAAAAAAATTTCTTCCTTATATCTAGTCTGAATCTCCACTCTCTTAGTTTAAAACCATTACCCCTTGTCCTATCACAACAGGCCTTACTAAAGAATTTGTCCCCATCTCTCTTATAAGTCCTCTTCAAGGACTGAAATGCTGCAATAAGGTCTCTCTGAAGCCTTCTCTTCTCCATGCTTAACAACCCCAACTCTCTCAGCCTGTCCTCATGGGTGAGGTGTTCCATCCCTGTAATCATTTCTGTGGCCTCTTCTGGACCTGCTCCAACATGTCTGTGTCTTTCCTGTGCTGGAGTAAATGTCAAAAACCTGACCTTAAAGACTTCATTCAAAAAAAGAAAGCTTTTACTGCAGTATTGCAGTTTCAAATTGCAGTGGTGGAATTGGTCAGGAGACAATTGCAGTGAAATATTTTGGACATTGAGATACGTGAGACATCTCTAGTTACGCACGTGGCAGTTTCCGAGGAAACTAAGGTCTGGAACTGGGAGAAGGGAGGGAAGGCCTCCAGCCCTGCAGCACGGAGTGCTTGGGCTCTGGCCATTCCCATTTGCAAGGGCAGCCTCTGCTCGCATCTCTGAAGGAAAACACCGGACGTGTTCTGTTATTCAGTCTCTAATGCAGCACTGCAGCTTCAGTCCAGCATCTCTATGTGGTTGAAATTAGCGTAACACCACTGACATCGCTGATTTATAGTATCTGGGCTCTTTGCCATCTGACAATAATAGTAACAATAATGATGGCAATGAGGCTTGAAAGATTTTTTTTTTTTCCTGGAAGATTTCAGAGTCTTCCTTCGATAGCAATACTGCTGAGGAAATTTTTCTAGCAATGGAAGATGTAAGAGATATGGGATGCTGCCCAGTACATAGGATCCAGGATTCTCTTCCTGGGATTCTTATTTATTGCCAAAATCTAGGAATGCATGTACAAGCCTTGTAGTGAAAAGAAGCTTATTTTTCCCACCCCAAAAGTTTTAAAAATGTTACTGAAATAGTTGAGATACATTTCAGCATTGAGGGTTGGATTTCCAAGGCAGTTCTTATGGCTCCCATTCAGACATCTCATCAAAGGGACAGACACTTATCTTGGAACATCAGCACTCGGAAGTTTCTCTTACGCAATGCGCTGTAGTGGAGTTGGCATCATAGAAGCACGAGGATGCTTCCCACTTTTGAAGACCTTTCCACTTGATTTAGGTGCCATGATAGAAAATTTTATCATTGAAAACTGTGATCTCCAGTTAATTGAGAACCTGAGGGTATGACAGGAGTTTAAACAGGATAGTCAGGGACTGGAAAATTCATCTCCATGCAAATTATACCTGTCATGTTGTCTAAGCCTGAGCAGGAGGTCTAAATTCTACCATTGTAAAATGAAAAATATTTAAAGCCAAAACGAAGATTACATTTTCAAGACTGTGACCAGTGAGCAAAATATTCTGCTCATGTATCCAGTGAAGGTTACTGGAAGTGGTAAAATATTATTGGTATGATAATTCAGGACTTATTTTGATATGGAAATCTTTCCATAGTTCTCGGAGTGATTCTTTATCCTGACATCTTAAAATCAATAGCAAAGCACTCTTTGTCTCTATAAACAATGTTTCACAACAGTGTGAAAATTTTCACTGCATAAATTCCTTTAGAGATGTATTCATGTAAAAATATATTTATGGAATACATTCACATATTCTTGTGCTTCCTTTTCCATGGCTTTCATTGTTTAGTGCTTTAAGCTTTAAACCTTCCAGATAATCTGTTCTTTTTGTTTCATATACATAATACATTAAACAATTTGATGGAATATCAGACTTCTGATTAAATGAAGATATTTTCTGTCAGCTTTAACAAAAATGTTCTTTGAATTTGCTAATGAAGGTAAACTATTTTAATGATAAATTAAAAAGCTTTCACTTGCCAACAGGTAACTTATTCTTAAATGGGAATTCATTTTTTTCCCGATGATGAAGGATGATGAATGGAAAGTTTTGTAATCTGCTTTAATACAGATTTAATAATCCAGACCCCACCAATTTTTCAATTGCAGTGCCGTTAAATTATTGACAACAGGAAAAAAATCTTATTGTTTGTCCTCTATTTAACACACTAAAATCTTTGCTTTATTTTTTCCATCTTTGAATAAATATTCTTAAAGATGTATTTATCCCCATGAATTTTGATCACACTTGCTACAAACTTTGTAGGTTGATGGCAGAGAAAGAAACGAGGTAGTAGACCAGAACACTTATTTAAGATTCTTAACACTCTTTCTCATATCTTAGCTATAACATTGATTTCATTTTTTGACTTAAAGATATGCTATGAATTCCCAAAGTGTGTCAGGCAGGCAGGAAGATCCCCAAAGGAAGGGAACTGCAGTGGTGTTTTTTTCCCCAAGTCAAGGCATGTTTTAAAGATGTCAGTTTTCAAAAAAATCTCCAGCTCTGGAGTACTGTGGGAGAATATTCTGTTACCTTATGCAGAAGGCCAAAAGTTGTGGGTCTGTGTTACGTGCTACCACAGCAAAAACAAGGAATAGATCTTGGATGTGATACAATGTGTGGGGAAACACCATTGCCCACTTCTGTGTCTTCAGCAATTACGAAGATTTTGGAGGTAGGAGTTAGTCTGTGGGGCCTTCTGGTTAATCACGTCACAGCATGAATCTGCTCTGCTTTTGTGCTAATTTTTTAAAGAAGTCATTGCCGGAGACAAGTTGAGCCAGCATGGCCATAACTGCTCAAAAAGTTTATATGGTTTTCAGGTACTTTTGTCAGGTTTGTCCAATGTATCTACAGATCATTTTTCCTTTCCATCGTGTAGCTGGCTCAAATGCTTATGAAGTTCCAATGGCTAAAGCATAAATATGGAACTGTAGAACACACTCAACAGTAAGAAGTTCCAATGCATGGGATGGAATGATTGCTGTGTGTTATAAGAATGTAGAGTGAAGAGGAAAAGGGTATCTAATTCTCATTTGCTGTTTTATAGATACATGCCAACACCAAAAGATGCAGAAAGGTACCAGTCATTCAAGGGGTCTCCTTCAGAGCTGCATGTGGTTGATCAGTTTATGCTAGAGGTAAGAACGTATAGCATTAAAAGACACCACATGCTATTTCTAGCATGCTCTCTTCTAGGTAAAACCACGGCAAGAAGCTGTTGTTTGAAACTTAAATGTACAATCTCAGCCAGAGTCAGTATAAGAGGATTTATCTGATAAAGACTTGAGGCAGATATTATGAAAAGAACTTTACGGATCCCTTTGTTTCTCCAAGTCGCGTGCCCTCCCCTTACTCCAAAGTAGAAGCTGATTTATTCCGAGTTGGATTTCCACAATTTTTAAGGAAAAAATTATATTCATTTAACTGTTCTTCCTCACAAGAAATGAGTATTGTTGACTTTAATAGTGTCTGGCCCTACTAACACGAAGTGTTTTCTTGAATTGCATATACAATAGATAGGTATTCAGGAAGCTTTATATTTGCCGTAGTATATCTACAGACTTAATGCTTAAAATGAAAATAAATGAGCACAGAAATTAGGAAAACTATAGTGCAGCTCAATTGCTCAATAAATTATGAAAGATATATGTGCATATTTTGGTGTAAACATGGGGTGTGATTCCTTTTCTGTTCAATTCTATGCAGATGTGTAAAATCCCTCACTTAGGCCAGAGGCTGGATCTCCTGCGTACCATACGTGAGCTCCCAGTGAGCATGAGAGATTTGGAGCCTGTAAGTAAAGTAACTTCGTAGTGTATTTGTAATCAAAATCTAGCAATTAGATAGAAGAGGGCCAAGGGGCCTCAATGTATTTCAAAGTGCTGTAGTTGGGGAAGTTTTGTTTTGCTTTTTCCTTGTTTTTTTCCTCTATAGCAAAACATCTTGGAGTCCATAATGTGAGCAATTCATAGCCTAATAATCTAGGTAGCGTAGTGGATGAAAAACCATTTCATGGCACTGGTCAAAGGTAATATGAAAAAGATTAAAAAATTAAAAACATTTCTATAGGTCATGACTTGTAAATGAAACTGTTACAGACAGGCTACATTTAAAATACAGTGATACTATCGGCTGGAATGTTTTTGGGAATCCAATTAATTTTATTGTGTTTTGTTAATGAACGTATTCTGTAGTGCTGGTTCAAAACAAAACACAGTTAAAAAAAAAAAGAGAAAAATGAAGGCCCTGATATGCATGTGTATACATGTATGAGCATTTAATATCATCCTTATTCCACTAAGGTTCAAGAAGTGGTTGCTAATAGGCTTGGCAGTGGAATAGGCAGCCACAAAGGAGGGAGAAAAGAACAGGAAAGGATTTTCAATTTTTTATTTGGGGTTGCTAAACTTCTTTCCTCTTACTTTGGGCAATGATAAGATGGAAGCAAATTTTGCCATTAAAATTCAGTTCCTTTTGTGAGGAGGTTCTTGCCCCATGAGCTGAAAAAAATCAATCTGGTCATAGATACTTAGAGCAAGTTTATTCAGCCAGCATCCCATAGACGTTTACTATTTTCAGAAGACTGAAGGAGGCTGTTCACCCTAAGGATTACAGCATTGAATTGAAATGTTGGAAACCAGAGTTCAAGTCGCTTTCTGCCTTTTTCAGGATGACCTAGGGGTGGAATGGGGGGATGCAAATAAACACTGTTTCAGACTTGCTGCCTTACCTGTATATGTTTTGATTCATAACAAATTATTTCAACACAATTCTGTTTCTGTGAAAGTGTTGCGAAGGTTTTGCTGTCATTATGCATGGGAATGAAAACAAAATTTGAACATTCTGCAGGTCCAAGTTTTTATCCTTTGTCTGGCTGTGATTAAAACCATAGTAACAGTGAACAAAACTCAGAAAAAGAACAGATGGAAAACACCAGGGAGATGTGCAGATTTCTGACCCTGCCTGGTAGAATGCTACACCTTTGCTGTCCTCCACTGAAACCAGATATTTGAATATTTGCAAGCTATTAGGTATACTGTTTTCTTTGAGGGATATTTAATGTTCATTGAAGAACTGGGTATTTTCTTACTTATGCATGCTCATACATGTTTGTAAGCCACAGATTATACCCATAAAATTCTATGGGACAATCTGAATATTGGTTTTCAGAACCTTCTAGCCCTGTGATGTGCTATGAATGTTTTAACAGCGGCTTTCAGCTCTCCCACTATTTCATCCTTTCCCTGTTTTTAAACTTGAGTATTGGTGACTGATGAATAGAGGTGTGGTGCTAAAAAATTATGTTGCCCAATCTGAAACAAACCCACCTCTTATGTCTACAGCCCTAGAAGGGAGGTGGATTTCCTGGGAAAACAGAAACTGATATTGAGCTTGATTACAGGATATTATTATTCTTCCTTGTGGGGAAGCTGTGCTAAGAATTTTGATAAGATAACAGTCTTCAGTGGGTATAAACAGAAGGGAGAGAGGTGAAGGATGGAGGACCTTACACTGCGCTGCAGGCTATTGGCTTCCCCTGGTGCCTGACCTTTGGTGCAATCTGGTGCATTCAAACAACAAAACACTTTTTCTTCAGAAGAATTTTTAAGAGATGAAGTCTTTTTGGCAGGGCTGGTTTGGCAAGCAGAATGATTGTGACGTCCATTGGGGCAGGGTGATTGTGCCAACACCAGCTTTATCTTGGTGGTAGACTTTTAACTGATCCTTCTGGAAAAAACGCAAGTCAGTTCCCCCAAGGAAGTCGAACAGGAAGGCATCCATCAGCTAAAGGTGTGACTTTTAGGTGGAGGAAGGTATAGGCACCAGTGATTTACTCACATTTCCCAATTTGAACTGAAGGAGGATTTGTGTGTTTCAGCTAATAAACCAGAAAATCCAAGCAAGTAAGCAGCTGCAATCCAGCCAGAAATTTGTTGCTGTCTTGGAATACATTTTAGCCATCGGGAATCATTTAAACGAAAAGGCTGGAAAACAGAAAGCTAAAGGATTTCGATTGTCATCTTTGACCAAAGTGAGTAAATATATTTCTTCTCATTAAAAATACCATATTATAAGGTAAGCAAGCTATTAATACTCAGTTTTGTGCCACGTGGGGAAAGGCAATAATTTTTAATGAGTAATATTTTAACATTTATTCTTGGTCTACACTAGAAACAAAATCTTCTTTAACAATATGTTCTTTAATGCGTGTTGAAACAAGGTGCATTTCCGCATCTTAGACAGCAGCACTGGCTAGATGGGAGCATTGTGGTGGTCAACACACTGTGTTTCTAATGAGGTAGAACATCAAAATGCTGACTGCCCTGATATTAACATCCCCTGGGTGGAAGAGCTGCAGGCCCTGGTTTAGATGCAGGTTTAGATAAACACTATTTTGTGGTTTTGTGCAGAGCACTGTTGCATGGACCCTTTTCATTTCACTGTGGTCGAATGCTGTAACTATGGCATTTCTTCTGTGGTAGTTGCACTTTTATGGCACTGGAGTAATTTCTTAGCACTTCATTTTACTCCAGTGTAAAGGTCTTGTGCAAAAAGGGGTACAATGCCATTTTAAGGTAAAGTTTCAAAAGTAGAAAGCAAATAAATTAATAAATTCAAAGGGGTTGAAATTTGACTGCCACAGTTTTAAGCCCCCCATCATTGCTCTTCTGGATGACTTAATAAGGGATGAAGACGGTGATTATGATCTTTACTCTTTCCTGATAGAGATCTGCCCCTCAAGAAGCATCATCTAGGTCATAGTTCTTTAACTGTCTCTTCGCTCACCTACTACTTGCATGACATTAGGCTTTTTCCACTGGTTTTAAGGAAACTGCTTTCCACTCTTTATCAGAATTTGCCATCAGAAAATGCTGCTACTGAGCACAGAGTTCCCTTCCCCCCTCCCCCAACAGTGGCAAAGCACCACACTCTTATCTCAAAAAGTAAGAAATAGATATTAACTTCCTAAGCTGCCTTGTACCTTTAACACTATTGCAAGATTATGTTTGATCTGTAAATATAAGAAGAAGATTTTTTGTTTTGTTTTTGTAAGGTATCTTTCCCATCTGGAGACTTTAATATATGAGTTCAGTGATTTATAACTCAGTAACAATTCTGACAACTTGCTTTTTTCTCTCTCTCTCTTCTTTTTTTTTTAAATATATATATAATGGCTTTAATACTGCATCTATCATAATGAAAAATGTCTACAAATTTATTTTCTACCACAGACCATCTTCCCAAATTCAATTAAGGAACTTTAATACCTTCATGAAAACACAGCACACTGCTTTTAAGTGGAAAGGAATAATGACTATGTTTGGAGGTCCAAAATCAGTTGTACTCAATTAGGATTCCTAAAGTGAAAAGAGACCCCTGTGAATAAGAAGATACAAAAGAGCAAGGAAGGTCAATGGATATGAAAATGTAGCTGATCTTAACCAAGAATGTCTATGAAATGGCAGATTGAATAGGAGATGTTTAATTTCATTGTGTTTTCTGTTCTTGTCAAACTTACCTGGGAGCTATCAGCATCCCTGTTGTTTCTCCTTTCCCTTTTCCCTTTTCCCTTTTCCCTCCTTCTTTCTTTCTCTTCTTTCTTTCCCCTCTTTCCTCTCCCTCAGTCTGTCAGTTATTGCTCTATTCTACTTTATTTTACTTGCAGTTACCTCTATTGCGGGGTAAGGAGAGGACGTTCACCTTGCTTCACGCCCTTGTGGAACAGATCTTCTTACATGAGCCTGATTTGGCTAAATTTTCTCAGGAGTTGACAGAATTTGAAGCTGTTCCTGATGGTAAGAGGAGGGAGGGGAAAAAATAACCCACAAAGAGAAAAATTAAGTCCTTCAATTTTCATGGAAATTCCCATCCTCACAATATGAATGATACTTATTAGCATTTTTTTTTCCCTCTGTCTTTCTCTCCAGCTTCCATGAAAGGCCTCAGTGCTGAAGTTGATGGTATGTAAATGTGGTTTCTAAAGTCAGAGAAAGAATTATATACATTGTGCAGTCGTTTGGAGCAGGTTTTCATTGCACTTCTGTATTTTGTAAAGAGAGGTAAAGGTTCAAAACACTGAGGTTGTTGCTATGGTTATACTTAACCTGCTATGTTCCCGTGAAGAGTTTTTAAAAAAGAAAATTTAAAGTGTGTCCAGGTGAAATAGAAATATTAAAAATATACTGCCCATGGTAAATAGAGTTTAGCATAAAGTACAAATTTTAAGTGAGACAAGTGCTCTGCCAAAGTTACGGCTGTAGCAGAATCTCTGGGAGCAAGCAATGCAGCAGAAGAAAACTTCCTACAGTTCAAGTTCTGAAGTTCAAGAACTTCTTTGAACCAAACTGATGTTCTTCTCTAGAAAGGGGTCCAACACTTGTGAAGTTGACAGAAGGGAACAGAATAAGGTTGTTCAAATGTAAGATAGACTTTGGGAGATATTTACACCTTATCATTGAGGAGTATCACAAGGTGACCATTGAAGTCAATGGATTTTAGATTGAACCTTTGAGAGCTGATAGAGAAGGTGTCTCAGTGGATGAAAATGACTTGTGTTGAAAGTTTATAAAAAAGTCTTTCTTTTGAAAATGTGGCGTAGGTGTTGACTTCAACTACAGACCGACATATCCTATTTCAGCCTTTGATAACATACCTAAATGACAGTCGCTCTCAGCTTTTGGTTTGAAAAACTCTTGCTCCTGTTCTGCTGGGCTTTGGGAGTCCGCCAGGCATGCAGCTTGAAGCTACCAAAGTGGGTTTTTATTCTCTTCCAAGAAATTTCAAATTTCTTAGGAGGCATACATAACTAAAAATAACAGTATTTACCTTCAGTCACTTGTGTTCTTCGGGGACAATGTTGGTAGCAAATCAAAATCACTAAATATTTTAAGGACAGTTTTGGAAAGTTATAGGTAAAGTGGTTCGACAGACATGGTCCAGAAATTGTTGGGAGCTATTGAAGGAAGGGAATTATGAGAACTGGAAGAGATTGACTGACCTCTTCCCTCCATGGATTCCTGATAGGCCCAGTGTAGATAAATCCTACCTTCTGAGTCCCATTCTCCAGGGCAGAGAGGGAAAGAGATGGTCCAAATGCCATTGAACTAATCTTACTTACCATGTAGTTCAGGGCATATCCTGGGGCTCATCTGCTGCGAGTATTGCACGAGCACAAGGGGAGAGGAAGATACTGCAGCCTGGGTCAGTTCAGGACCCCTGGAACCAAGTCTTTATCCTACTCTCAGTCCATTTCACACCATGAGAGGTCCCACAGTAGAAGTCTGACGTAGCGCTTATTGCCAACTGACAAGTTTTTTACTGTTACATGAAGCAGAGTTTTTATTCTTTAAAGGAACTCTGACCTTTCTACACAAAAATGTAGGGTTGAAGAATGTTATTTCCATCGCTAATCCTAATCCTCAAAGCTAGGAAAGGTCAGATTTACAGCTGCTGCTTAACCACATTCTTGACCTCTTCATTATTCTGCAGTTGCTTGTGAACTGCTCAAATACTACTTTTTTCCATAAAACCCATGCTGCTTTTAGGATTTCTATTTCAAAACAGAAAGCTAATATTTCTAGATGAACATATTATAGACCCATGTTCTAAATTTTCCATGTGGACTAAATTAGGCATTTGCTGTCCTTTGGACACAGCTGCATGCTACTGAAAATTCTCATTTTCTTTCTCTTTCATTAGTTTTAAAAAAAGAATTGGAAAACATTATTCAGTGCAGGAGACTTATTAAATCCAAGACAATCAAGACAACACCCCAGGAGTCACAATTCTACAAGGAACTAAAGGTAACATTATTGCAACCATATTGTGGGCTGGGGTGAAAAAGGAGTAATCAACTTGATTTTTGCCAATTCCTGCCCTGGCAAAGCAGTCAGGAGTATCTCAGGGAAAGCGGTCCTTTACTCCACTCAGTAATATTTTCTCATACTGCAAGCTGCAGGGTGGGAAGGGCTTTTCTTCATCTCTGCTTTTGTTTCATTGGCAAATGGGGTGGAGTGCTCAGCCCCACTGTTCCCCATGATAAGTGCTTTGGAATAATAATTTTACAGCGTGTATGATTTTGTAATAACTTCCTCTGCTCTTGGACAGAAGGGTAAATAATACATAGAAAAATCACCCAAGGGCATGCCTATGTTCTGGGTATAGGTTTATCTAAGATGGATTATTCTGCCCATGCTACTGGCAGAATGAAATGGGCTGGGGGTTATGATGGAGAGGCGGCTGAGCAGGCTGGAGGGAGCCAAGTTCTGACCAGGAGTCAGCAGAGACAAACATAGGCCTTATTACCTCAGGGACAAAGAACTTTATTATCTCTTAAAAGAACTGTTGTGCTAGTTATGAATGGGGCTACTTGCCATCTGGGCTTTCCCCATTGCTGTCCTGTGGACATGGTCATCTCTGCTCTCCTGGATATCTTTGTGCTGTGCTTCGCCGAGTACTGTCGGTATCTAAGCCCATGTGATTCCTTTGCTTTTCGAATAGCTCAATGCTATGCTCCCTCAATAAATATTAAGTTATCTTGTATATGTAAATACATACATGTACATATATATATTACAAAGGAATGGTGATTAAGAAATTTTGTTACAAATTGAAGTTTCTTAGGCTTTCTTTCCAACTTCTTACTGACTAGCAACTGGGAGTGTTTACTTCACATGCAAAAAGGCTGGACTATGCCTTCCGGTGGGTGGAAATTAGGGCCTTATGATGTTTATCTCATTCTGTCAATTTTAATAGATTCAGGTAGTGTCATTGGATGATACAGTAAAAGATTCTTCAGCATTGATGTTTCTCTTTTTTTCGTCTTTGATGTCTTAATACTTGCAAGGAAATGTGTGTGCTTGATGTATGCTTATCTTCTGTGAAATTTTTGTGACATGAAAATTTTGACTTGAATTATCTTGGTTTTGCTGCTGTTTAATCTCTGCTTTAATATTATGCTCCTATACCAAATTAAGAAGTTTTATTTTGTTACAGGATTTAATTCAGAAATATGAAGGGGATCTGTCCCAGCTGTCAAAAAGATGTGATGAAATGAAGAAGCTTTATAGCAACCTACTGGTACGTATCATATCAAAATGCGACAAAAAGAAATCTACATTTATTTATTTAAAAAAAAGGAAAAAAGTAGTGTAAGACATTCCCACAGAATGGATTTTTTTTTTTCCTCTGAATAATTTCATTGCTAGGCAGATTTTTTTTTTGTATATTTATAAAGCAACAAAAATGTAAAGGAAACATAAAAATAGGATGAGTGATCAAAGACCAGTCTATAATCTCAACAGCACTAGGAAGGAATAGTCCAGTTTACCTGGAGGAATGTCTGATCTGGAAATGTGTGTGTGGGTAACCATGGAAATCATGTTGCACATAAAGGCCTACCTTTATCATTTTATATTCTGCTTATAAAATCTATAATGACCTTGGCATGTGACACTTCCATGGAAAACAACAATAAATTGGGGATAACTGCCTGTGGTATAGCTGTGGGCTATCAGCTTCTCACAGATGGTCATTAGCTGCAGGAAATGCCTCTTATTACTGTTTAACTGATGGTACACCATGGGTGAGTGGCGAGGTGTGCCAAAGATCAAAGGGTTGGAGAACCCAGGAGGTGCAATTAGGAGCACAACAGGCAAAACTATTAATCAGGTGTCACTGGTTAATGTTAAAGTTTTTGTAACCAGATTATATGTGAGTGGTTTCTTTCACTGCGTTTCTGATTTCCAGGCAGAAGGTTTGCTCCTAAGACCATGTTAGATGATGTCCAGGTAAACATGTGTAGATGATGACAGATACCACTCCAAACCTTCCAGTGTATTTCAGCTGCTATCTGAAATAATGAAAAACAACTACAGTGCTGTTCAGCCTTAGGAGACCTCTATTCCCCAGTGAGAGTAGCTCTCAGTTACAGCCAACCTAAGAACTTGTTAGCACAGGATGCCTTTTCACACTTTTTGATGAAGCCTTTGGAGCATGTTCTCTTGATTTGTTCTGCTCAATTAGAAAGCCATGGCCGGCAGAGTAGTGTTCTTTAACTCGTTGATCCCATTAAGGAGGAATCTTTAAAAACGATGACAAACTTCTTGAATTAAACCTTAGCAAGAGATTTCATATAAAAACCCCTTTCCAATCCGAGAACTGGAGAACCTGCATGGAAGGGATTTGAGTAAATGCAGAAATCCCTCTCCTAATACTGAGCTTTGTAGTATGACTGCCCATCACCTCTTTTTATAGCAGAGCAGACACGATGACAATATTATTCACGTCTTTTGAAAAACCTTTCTATCTGTTCACCCTTTTTTCATGTGAAGGAAAGAAAAGGGAAAGGTGACTCTCTTATAAACTATCTTTTCTCCCAGAATTGTCTGCTTCCTTATGAATATTTTTGTTTGTTTGCAAAGGAAAATGACACTAAAGGAAAACTTTTTGGCTTGAATGTGCTGCTACCGTGCCCACAGTGGAATATAAAACTTTTCCCTAATGTACGCATTTTCTTTTATGAACGTATTCATCAAACAAACTGCAGAGCCACAAAGCTTCATGATTTACTGTTTTTTCTCCTCTTCAGCTGGAAATCTGTAGTCCAGCTACAGACTGGATTATACAGAAACCAAGGTTACTGAAGTAAATCAATGGCAGCTCCTGGGGCCAGTTTCCTTGGGACGTTTTGGATCTCAGGTTGTTAGAGATGGCTAAAATCTCCAAATTTTCTAATAGTAATAATGAAGATAACTTTTCTTTTGCTCTTTTAAGGGGTTGAAACTAGGTGATCTTTAAGGCTCTTTACAACTCAAACCATTTTGTGATTATGTGATTCTATGATATACTAATATTAAATATTCTTCTCTTTCAAATTTACAGGTAAAATTTGGGGAGCCGCAAGACCTAGACTCTCAGGAACTATTTGGATGGATATCTTCATTCATTAATGAGTTTAGGAAGGCCTGTGCTGAAGTCATGCCATAAAGACGACAACAAATCTTATGAAGAGGTGAGGGGAGGAGAAGTCCAGGAAACAATGTTTAAGTTAATTGATTTGAACGTTTTTGTACTAATAAACAGCACATAGACAATATATAGTCTGGACAGGAGTATACATTCATTTTAAGAGATATTAAATTTATAATATGTAATTTTTAATTGGTGTTTGACCTGTAGGATTACAGATCACTTACAAGTCTCTCCTTCACTTTTTCCGACATACGTGTCTTTATATCTTGAGATGTTCCTATATTTGGAAAGGAGACACTTTTGACATTTTATAATTCCTCTTTTTAATATTTTCCTTTGATACCCAGTCTTCTGACTGAGTCTTAACTATAACTTTCAATGAATAAGTTTCTGTGTGAGGGTCTACTTTTTAATTATTTTTGTTGTAGTTTTATAAATAATACTTTACAAGTTTTCTAATGAAATGGGGAGCTGGTAGCCATAGGGGAGAATATTTAGGAAAAATTCTTGTTTTTCTTCCTGCTATTAAAGCATTGCAGTTTTAGTCTGTAATGGAGAAAGTATCTGGCTGGCTGGCTGGGGTTCTTTCCCCCGAAACTTGTGCAATAAAATAGTGCTTTTTATGGCTAATGTCACGTATCCAAGTAAAGTACTATAGAAATGAATCAATATGTGAGATTTTGCATTGGGAAGAAAAGAAAAATATCAGAGAAGCAAAATAAAAGCCTGTCATGAGGCATCTAAGTAATGGATACTGGAGATAATTATCTATGGTTTTCAAAGGAGAAAATACTTCTGTTGCATTTGTTGGCTTTTACATATTTTTAATAAAAATAATTATCTGGAGCTCAAATATGCCAGAAGAAGAGGAGACCTATAAATGCAAAGACAAAATGGATGTATTTAACACTGAAAGCAGAAAACAGTTCTAAAAGGTCATTGATAAAATTTGGTATTTTCTCTACCAGTTTTGCAAACAATGTTGTTTGAGAAAAAGTGTTTTACCTGACTTATTTTAGGTCTGACTGCCCAGGTCTCACAGTGTTTGGGCTTTGATAGATATGCTGTATTGTGTCTCTGCCTTCAGTGCTAAAAGGAGTTGGGGCTAACTGTCTTGAAAGGCTTAGATGCACTTACATCTAAAATACACATTGTCACGACCCTCTCTCAGTTGGCGTATAGAACTTCTCTATATCCAGCGTTTAATTTACTCTTCTAGATGTAACCACTGCTGAACATCTCATTTAGAGAAAGGTTCAGTAAAGAGCCCAAGCACCCACCAAGTAGGTGTTGCAATACCTAGGGTTTTCATGCTGCTCAAACAGATAAGGTCCATGACCAGGAATACAGAGACACTTGGACACGGTCTGGAAAGCAGAGATAAAAGAAGTCCAACCTCAGCAAATCTGCTGATGGAAGGGGATGCAGCTGCACCCCTGCTCGCCATAGGTGCTCCTGTTTGGAAGCTGAATCTGCTCCTGAGCCCAGGTGCACGCAACTTCTGTTTCAAAGCAGTGAGCAGGGATCGTAAATGCTCTTTTAAAATGATGATTCCTCCCTCTGTTTTGAAGGAGTCAACAAGGAAGTGGAATCCTGCCCTTAAGGATTCAAATGCTTATAATCCTTCTCCTAAGGGAGTGCTCTGACCAAAGGGGTGCTAAGCAGGCAGCATCTCATTCCTGGTCAGTGAACGATAACATTAGGGAAGTGTCTTCAACAGGAGGCATCACGTGTTAAGCAAGTGCACTGATGAGCAAAGAAGGACCACTCTTCCAGCTTTGTGAGGTGTAAACATGGCACCAGCTGTGAATGCCAATGGGCCTCACTGCTTAACTTCTCTGTCTTAAATATACCCCTCGTTTTAGAGGATATCTAAAGAAATCTTTGAGGAAGAGGCTCAATAGACTCTGTATTTAGTATGAGTAAAATGACATTCCAGGCACCTACCTAGCATTTGTAGAAACCTTCTTGCATGAGGTAGAGGATGCCTGAGCTAGAGATCTGCATTGAAGCAGCAGCAGCAAAGTAACCAGTGGGGCCCCTCAGCTTTGTTCCACCAGTGTCACTGCCATCCGTAAGCTCTGACAAAGTCCATTATTTTGACTTCCCAACAGTCTTTTCAGGACTATGCTTCCAGCTAAGAACATGTAGTCACGTTTCTCAGAGCCAAAAGAGATAAAAGCAAAACCAAACAGCGAAATTAGTACCCCTGATACTTACTTTACAGAAAAATATTTATAGAAGCCAAGAAAGGAATTTAATTTTACAGAAAACATATTGGTTATATTTGCCTCAAGTCAGCATCAGAATGGTGACATCTGGTTGCCACTGAAGTCAATGGCATCTATCTATGTATCTGGAGTTACAGCTTACCTCACTTGTTTCCGATTGAAAGAGGAAAATTAAATTTCTCCTAATTTCTCGCATGTCTGTACCATAATGCCCCATACAATACATGAACATGCAGTGTAAACAGCACTTGCAGTTTTTGATGTTTTGTTAGCGCTTCAAAATCTGAACCATCTTCATTTATATGTGAATCATGTAACATAGTCCTAAATACAAGTGCCATTTCCATGGTATCAAGATCCCTGCATCCCTGAACAGCATTCGTGATGGTCATGATAAATTTTATGTTTTTTCTACCATCACCTTATCTCAGGAGTCCTGGGAAGTCTCTTTTAACTCAATAGTTTTTCTGTTTTTTTTTCCATGACTCACTTTTTTTCCCTAGTCTTTTTTTCTCTATTATTATATCTAACAGCTTGTTCTTGTTTTATAACTCAGCTGGCATGGCCTTTTCCAATTAAAAATATATTCTACACAGTAGTCAATATCTGTGTCTTTGTGTGAATATCCTGGAGCATTAATTTAAAAAATTAACATCCAAATACTCTTCTTGGCAAGAAGTTCTATCCCCTTCAGAGAGCACAAGGCTTTCTTATTGAGTGGGAACTTACTGAGGAGACGTTTCAATTCTGTTAAGCAAGATATTTCTTCAGTGCCTATGAGTTTCAGAGACCTCCTGATTTACATGTAAAAATAAATAAATAGAGCTTTTCCACTACTTCATTCTTTTTTTTTCCAAAGTGTTGTTTTGCATAAGACTGGGTTTCTCAGGTCTTTTAGGGTCAACAATATTATTAAGTTTTAGTGGTATAAGGAATAATTGTTGCTGCACCTTAGCATTTATTTGGAATTATATAGACAAGGTGTAAGTCTTCGTGTGGATAATGTCCTTGGAATTCTTTCTTAGCACTGGCAGTTTTATCCTGCAAACCTGCAGTCATAAAAGTCAGAGCATCAAATGAGCCTTCTGTTTGTGGAAACTAATACAGTTGGGAGCTCTCTGACAAGTAGTGACCTGCAAGGACTGTAGTGTTTCTACATTTGGGTTATTTGTTTCCCTATAAAACCCACAAAGCTTATGTTTAGCATCAGATGAACTATGAAAGCTTAATGGTGATGTTATGTAAGTAGTCTGGCTCAGTAAAAATTGTCTCAATATTCAGTTGTGAGAAGTAAGGCTGCAAATCAAATACTGTACTGATTTTTCCTTCTTGGTCCATAAGGAAATAGAGGTGTCTTTTGATAGTTTGTTTCCTTAAAATGCACACTGTTAGATTCAAGCATTTCTTAAAATGTACTGGTAGCACGTCCAGTACTTTGGCGAGAACAGGAAAGATAACTTCTGGATCTTGCGTTAGACATTAGTTGCCTTCAGCAAAATCATGACTGAAAGAAGCCCTGTACTCTGGGATTGGAGCTTCTGACAGAAATCTCTGACTTCATCTGCCTGCCCAGTGTCTCAGTATATTCAAATCTGCCCCAAGAACCTCTGTAAGAAATGGAGCATATGAGGCGCAGAACTGACTTGAGCTCACAGAGAAGGCAGCGTCACACGTGTACCAGCGCTCACAAGGGTTTTTTGAGAATTCACAATTTGAAATACAAATATCTTTTCCCAGAGTAGAAATTTCCCAGAGTTTCTTCAACCCAAAAATGTAGAGTTGAGATTATCCAACACAAAACATGGTAGAAAAAAATTAACTTCCATAAACAGACAATTATATCCCAGGACAGTGGCTGAACTTTGCTTTCCAGTTTTCTTTTCTTTTCTATTTGAAGTGCCAGGCAAAGGGCAGAGTGTGCCTGCTAATTTATATAAATGAGTAGTAAAGCAAAAATAAAAATCATGGTCACTTGGAAGGTGTTCTGTGCAAAAAGCTTTGTAGTCACTTATGTATGCTCGTCTTCTAGTTTGAATTAATGCTTTTCAAATACAAACACCAATTGCAGGAGAAGAAAAAAATTGTGTTAGACAAAATGAATGAAAGCATGGGGTCTCTAAAAGGGAACCTGTTGGGCACTCACTGTAGAACTTAAAGCCTGAAAGTATTCTTAGAAACTACTCACTCCTGTGCTTAAGAAGTAGCTGCTAATGATGACTCAGAAGCACAAACAAATTTCAAGCTACTTGCCTTAAAGAAGAATACATTAAAAAATTCAAACTGAGGGGATGCTTTGACGAAGTGCTGAGGTGCTCTGACTCAAGCAGGGACTCAAAAAGCCCTTGATGAGATCCATTCCTGCATTGCTCACAGAAGTTTTGCTGTGAATATTTGCAAACCAAGATTTCATTCTCCGTTTTGAAAGACATTTTCAGACTGCCAAAATGCTCAGCTATTAAGCTCTCTCACCAAACTATAAGCAAATTTTCATTTTTTTTCAATGTTGCTTCTCACCACCCAAGTAGAAGGTACCAAACGTATTTTGGTATTTTATTCCCAGAGTAACAAAGCAAGTGAGAACCTTTCAACGAAAACTCTAACTCAGGCCCATCCAGGTATGAATACTGGGTGCAAATAAGATTTTATTTAGCATTAACTTGAGTATTTCATGTCACAGCACATTACTGAAGCTGACGTGATATGTCAGAGAAGCAGACTGTGCTTTCTTGAGTATATGTTAAAATGATTGCAGGGATTGTTAAATATGCTTAAGCCTTACACTTGCTGCCTGTTTACCCAGGGGTGAATTCTGCCCATTGAGAATATTTTAGTCAAGGACAGTCACCAGTAATTAAACAACAGAAAACTACAAAGTAGGTAAATATTGCTTTAAGCTCATTTTACAAATAAGACATTTGAAACAAAAGATTTCAGATGGAGGTTTTAAGTCCCTGGACGCAATTTAAAAATGCTGTAATGTGTTTTGAAACATAAACAACTGACACTTTTTTTCCTGCACAAAGATAAATAGCTGGTGATATGTGCTATGGTGACATCATTTGCTCATGAGCATTGAACTAAAAAAAGGAAATAACCCCAAAGGTTACTGTCTGTAAAGTAGTGATGAGCATATTTATACCAAAATTATTCTTGTAGCTCCTAGAAATTTTCCTGAACAAGCTTTATAGGACTTGGCCTGAAATGATGTAATTATAAATAGACATTTGCTTGACTCAATTTCAAAACAGAAACTTTTCTCAGCCAGAAAATAATTCCCAGATAATATCCCAAGTGGCTGTCATTAATGCTTAAATTGAAGTTTGTTATTTGGAATCCTACCATTTAAAACAATCTGATGTCTCACTTTGTTGTCAAGAATTAAGCTGATTAGGAAAATTAAAACCAACCAAAATTCTTTTGATTATGGAATTACTGAACTTGCCCTGCAAAAGGACAACCCAGTGGTGATGACTCTGCTCTCCAAGCTAAAATACAGCTCTGGCTGCATTTTATGAAACAGCCCTGCGGAGCCAGCCTGCAACGTGCCGAGCTGATGGGCACTCCTCTGGCTTTCACAGCTTCTCACTGAAAGGCACTGATTGTACCATATCTGTGCGGGTGTTCTGTGAAAAATAGATGTTTCAGGGAAAGAAATTTAGAAAACAGTTGTGATTAATTTAATTCGCTCCCACCTCTTCCCTTGCAGCTGTGTAAAACCATCGAGTGTTATTGAGGTGCACATAGAAAATGACTGTTCAGAGACTGGGACAGTCAGCTGGAAGGAGGAAACCTAAGTGCCAGCCACTACTTCAAGAAAACTTTGTATATTTTTATTTTGCTTAAAATAAAAAACTGCCATGGGTACAAAGGTTAGAGCTCACATCTGTCTCTTCAGAACAAGGCTATGGCCTATAGGCTGAGGAGCTAGAACCCCTGGAGCCTAATTTCTATGAATGTGATGACTATAATCGTCTTTTTCAGTCCTGTTCTTGGGACTCAATACATGGAAGTTATGCAGAGCCTGTGGTTTAGGTGTTTAAATACTTTCTATCCATGTATCTCTCCCTTTCCGCAAACAGGAAGGCTGTTCTGACACCTCCCTCAAAGGGCTGGAATACATGCAAAAAATAGCTCCTGTGTTAAAGCTTTTTTATCTGAATCATTTGAGATTCAGATAAGTGCTTATTAGCATTCATCTTGATGAAGTCATCCCGTGGAAGAACTTTGAGCAGCCATGGAGAAAGTTTAACGCATTACCTGCTGTAAGAGCACCAATGGTTCAAGCTGAAACTCCCATAGATTGGGAGTGGTCCAAAGCTGGGAGTCAGGATACTAGAGATAAAGGAAAGCCTTTGCCATGGGAGTATCAGGGAAGGACATCCATGTTGAGTATTTTGACTTCAGAATGATTATTGAATTCAGAGTGCTGAAAACCAAGGAACTATCTAATATGATCTTAGTATTTCTTTCAAACTTCAGGATGTGGGGATGTTTTTGTCTTTACGCATATATGATAATTCAACAGGTATATTTGGAGGAGTCTAGTACAGACATCTGGGGCATGACTGCTTATGCATGGCTGTCTCTTGCAAAAAATCCCAAATAAACCAAAAATAACAAAGCAAAGCTTTGTAATCTCCAATGTGAAGAGCAGATGTAAATGTTTATAGAGACACACAAACAGAAAACTCAAACTAGAAATCATTTAAACTGCATTTTAAATACCTGACCAAGGAGAAAAACACTTTTCTGTTAGGATTCCATTTTAGAGAGGTGCAGGAGAAGCACTACTTAGGCTTGCTGGAGGCAAGTAAACTTTGGAAGAAAGTCTTACATTACTTTGCTTTGATAAAAAATCATCAAAATATTTAAACAGATTAATCAATTCCCATCTGCTACAAAGGTTAGGCTATTATACTTTATGTGTATTTCTAAAAGTGTTGCTAACTTATAGCTGAAATTACACCAACTAATACATTAAAAAAACCCAAACCAAACAAACCCAGCATTCCTCCTTCTAAAACTCTCTATTTAGCTTTACTTCTAGACCACTTTAGGTAATGGTACAAATGCAAGAGAAAGTGAAATTTGGTCCTGAATCCTCAAACAGGAAACCAGCAGACAAAGGTACAGTAAAAGACTGTCAAGATGCCTGAATAGCTGAGTAAGTTACACAGTAGTATTACCTTTCTCTGATTGAAAAAGTAATTTAATAATTTTCTAACCCAATACCAATTGTGAACTGCAAATACTAGAACTGAATTGACACTTGAAGTTAAACATTTTGCAGATTTAAGTTACACAAATTACACACACTCTGTAAGTCAGCATCACATTTTGTAGAAGAAAATGTATATTGAGATTACAATATTTGCTCTCCAAATCTATTAGACAAAGAAGAAGTTGAGAAAATTACATGTTGGTTTTAAAAGATGGGCGCTTTTGGGAAAAGAGCAGAAAGAAGGTTTGAGATACTGTGTTCTGCCTCTGGAAGACTGTAGTAAACTGTAGACACTTTGAGGTACTGTTCCACATTCATAGTCACAAATAATTTCTGGAAAAATCAAATTTTGAGAGGATATTTCTAAAAGTAGGGTCAAATTTTCTCTTTTCTCTCTAGCCCTGCTGATCTCTAGCAGAACAAATGGAGAGGAAAGTTAAAAATATAAGGAAATGGAAGAAAAGTGCAAATGTTGAAACTGCCACAACAAAACAAATGTCAAGATTCTCCTTTGGAAGTTTGTTCTTCAGAAATTAACTATCAATTAATCATAAAATCTGTGGACAAAACAAACCTCTCTACTTTTCTCAAGGAATGGATTCATTTGACTTAAGACCATTTCTTTCTTTGAAGTGGAAAGTACATTTTTAGGAGTTGATCCGGAGATAGTTTTGTTCCTTTAAATATTTTCTTTGGTTAATTAATTTTAAAGAAATCATTTATTCACTCAGCTTTGCTCATCTAGGCCTCTCCATATGGACTTTCCTGTGATTGTTGCACTAATATCCCATCCCAGCTTGTCTCAACACCAGCTTGGCTGCTGGAGAAAGATTTAAACAACAGTTGGAGGAGTGGAGAAGAGTTGTTGGGAGCCAAATACTGGGGAGAAGTAAGAAAAATGCTATGGTGCTATGCTTAGCTTTTGAGATGTGCCCTTATGATATTTATTCTCAAATGAGAGGAGAGAAACCAGCTAGTTAAAGGTACCATACTGTGATTTTTACGTGTTTCCCAATGGTGAGTGAATGTAGCAGAACCATCTGATATGACCCATACTACAAGGAGGCTGGAAACCAGTCTGAGCAGCAAACAGGTGTAATGCAAGGTGCTAAGTCAAAAAACGAAACCTACAATATATATAAAAAGATAATTTCTTTCTTTCTGTTAAAGTTGGCACATCTCAATAGACAGCACTAGAAATCCTAACGCGAATCCGTTCCCCCTGGTTTATTCCCTGAATAGTCAATCCACTCCCTTTAAATATCAAAGAAGGACCACAAGCAATGGACAGTTTGTTAATTCTCTACCTTACACAGATTTTAATGCAAATTATTCCCTCAGCAGTGTTGTTTTTAGTTTTTCATTGGCCCTTGCTATGAAAACCACTCAGCAAGACATTTATCTGGGACAATTTCTCCTGAGGGGAAGTAATCTATGTACCTCGATTGATGTTAAAGAAGATGCACTAAACTACACCACGATCTAATTTTTCCGTGGTTTCCTTGACACCAAAATTAGCAAACTATATCCACAAAACGTATTCAACAGTTTAAGCTAAATTGGCTGCTAGCAGATTGCTGAAGCCTTCAAAAACTCCATCCTGAGTTCACTGTAACTACCCTGCTCAGTGAAAATGGGCTCTGAAGCTCAAGAGCAAGCAACATACCATGTTCCTTCCCCTTCCTCCTGCTAAAATGGAAAGATTTTCCTGCTGGGCTGTTTTTCTAGTTTTCTTACCATGCCATCTGATTTTATTCTATCTGGGAAAAAAAATCTCACTTCTTGCCTCATGAAAATGCAATTGAAAAAAATCTAAGATCACTGAATAGGTCAGCACATTGCTTTGCCAAGTTATTTATTTCATAAAATCTCATAAATGTATCAGACAAATTAGTTGAAAACATGATAAGAACATGTTTGGGTTTTTTTTCTAGACATGAATTAAAAAGCGGTATTAAAAAAGGATTATATTTTTCTTTGTAACAATTTGCAAGTACCTGCTGCAAAGGCAGTTAGTACATGTAAAGTTGATTTTATGGTGTTGATCCACCAAAGCCTTGTTTTCACAAGAGGGTTAAACATGTAAATTAGAAAGAGATTTACTGGAAATAAGAAATATTAAACTATTTGTGGATAACCCAGCCAAGATTAATGATGAAATTTACTGTTTTATTGATGTTACAAACAATTGACTCCTACCTAGGATCTATGAAGAAGTAAAAAGAGCCTATAGGGTCAAATTTTGCTCTCAGTTTTATGCTGATGTAAATCTGGATTCAATATTACAGTATAACTGTGGAATATTTCAAGACATCCATTGAAGAGGAACTGTGGAAACAAGCTGCTAAAAGGAGTTGTGGAATCCGGGCATGAGCATTTCAAACCTTGGTTTGCACTTTGTGTTTGGGCTTCAGGTGTCTCAGGCTTGCAGTGTTGCCGCATAGAAGGTCTGGCTGTGTAAGAAATGCTGAATAAAGGCCTCATGTGCCAATGCTGTCAGCATATTTGAACAGTCTTACCTTTACACACATGCAGACATCCTGCTGACTTCATTTTCTTAATCACCTTTAAAATTCACACAGAATTTTAGAATTCTGTTTCCTAAGATGGCTATCAAAACACAAATTTATTAGAGCAGAGTGTCAAGGAAATTAAAGCGGCCCAACAAATATGAGTAGACAACTGTTTTTCACTCGTTTCTATGTTCTGCTGATGCAGAAAGTTTAAAAAAATACTTGCAGGTGGATTGGAGTGAAGCAAGGTACAAGACAGGCAGATAGCTAGAAAAAGCTTACTTAAAAAGCCAAGCAAGGTGCTAGAGGTGAAGCGTACACGCACACACACACAAATAGATATATATGAAATAGATTAAAATAAAGCAAGGAAAATCTAGGCTTGACTCAGCATCTGCATCTGCCTGAATGAAATAGCAAAAACCTTTGCTCTTTTTAGTCATTCCAGCCATACGCATGCGTGTGGCCGAAGATTTGATTGTATTCCTATAGCACCTCTTTACATTTCATTCCTAAATAAATTAAGTGAATTTTACTTTATAAAATATTTGCAGATTCTTCTAAAGAACGATTAAGCTCATTAGCCAGGTGAATTCATTTTGGATTTGGCCAACAAACTGTGCAACTAGCTGAGAGCTACACGGCCAGCTGTCTAAAAGACAAGTTAGTCTGTATGGGAGCCAAGAGCCAGATGGAGATCACAGCCAACTCAGGAAACACAATATTTAGCCGGAAAGAATGCCCAAAGTTGGTAAAAAGTCTGACCACCAAACTCCATAAATACAGATTTGATTTGTTTTCAGTATTCTGCCTTTGACTGCAGCCTTTGTGCCCCCTTCTTCTCTTGCCACTCCCGCACCGGTTCACCTCATGCATCCTCATTAGGATAAGTTCAGGGAGAAGCCAAGTGGAGCAGCACCAGAGCTGGGGTTTTAATCCTACGAGGAGGCTGATGGATGCTCAGCCAGCTCACTACAAAACTGTGTTACACATTAAGCAAACAGAAAGCTCAGCTTGACAGAAGGGAAATATAATTAGGATAAAGTAAAAAGAAAAGGAGAAGAAGGAGAGTTCCTGTTACCAAGGGGTTGGGAGAATTCATAAGGCCTCTAGACACGAGCAAGAAGCTCAAAAGCAGGAAAGGAAGTCTGAGGCAGATTATTTCTCCCTTTTGTAAGGCAAATAACTAGTTATACAAAGCAAGATGGGTTTTTTTCCAAAGAGACTTGAAAAGTATCATGCAATATTTATACAGAAATTGTATTTAATACATGTTTACAAGCCAAGAGGTAAGAGAAAATGTAAATACAAACATGGTATTTTCTCCTTATTCTCCCTGTAACTCTTCCCTTTGTCAGAAAGACGCCTAGCACACCTGCAGAAATTTCCCTGTGAAAGGGCAAAATACTTCCAGATGGAGACAGTTCTAGGCTTCCACGATATGTGTCCAGAAAAGGAAGGAAACAGCAAGCTTAATCTAACTGCATTTCCATTTTGAGCATTGTTGTTATTTATTTTACTCATTTTTCTTTCAAAGGAAGAAAAAAAAAATCCCTGTTAGAGGGAGTTGGATCAATACTAAAAAATTCTTTGTCGGATAAAATAAGAATGATCATTAACCTTGCTGCTTATAAATTAAATGCAAACTTAGCTTTCAACTTGGCTTTCTCACAGCATCTCCAGCAAATTTCCCTCATTTATTCAGCAATTAAAACCCAGCCAACCACCCAAACAAATGCTGTTACTAATAAACTTTAAACTCTCCTCCTGCTGCATGGCTGGGAAAAAAGGAGTTTCAGGTATTTTGCTTACAGGGGTTCTTCAATCTGTTTACTTAGGCATGGATTTGAAGCTGAATTATGTGTATTATTTATAGATCGAATCTTTCTGGGAGTGTCATGTGAACAAAGTTCATGGCCGTGCAAGCAGCTCTGCTCCGGTCGATGCATGGGCTCACCCTCGCCAAGACAAGGCCCTGCCTTTTTCATGGACCTGGCTGCAGAATCAGCCATAAGAACCCCGTTATCCGCCTGGAAATTATTGATAGCAGGCTCTGGTCTCCATTTAAGGGCTTCATCCATTGCCACCAACAATTTGTTCTAATTGCCATGATTACTCTGAATTGTGTTTTGGTGCCATGGTGGCAAAAGAGACCATCTAGAATCACAGAATCGTTAAGGTCGGAGAAGACCTCTAAGGTCATCCAGTCCAACCATCAACACACCATCACCACGCCTACTAAACCATGACCCGAAGTGCCACATCTACACATTTTCTGAACACTTTCAGGGATGGAGACTCCACCACTTCCCTGGGCAGCCTTTTCCAATGCTTCACCGCTCTTTCAGTAAAGAAATTTTTCCTAATATCCAATCTGAACATCCCCTGGCTCAACTTGAGGCCGTTTCCTCTCGCTCTATCACTTGTTATTTGGAAGAGGGCACCTACAGTATGGTTGAGTGCGATGCCTTATTTTTGAATGTCTGAGAATGCTTATTTTATTTTAGGATGCATTGCTTTTATTTCCAGGAAGAAATCAATTTTTATTTTCAGTTCAGCTCTTCCCTCCCTTAAAATACATTTTCCCTGATGGCCTCTATTTTACTTTCCTTTTCGCAGAGGTTTCCTCTGTTTCTGTAGGACTTCCCTGTTAAATCATGATTACTGTGTCAAACTTTGCCCATCCCTTCGTTCTGCTACCTTTGCTCCATCCTGCAAATTACCTATTGCTAAGGAAATGTTTTAACAGTCTTATTCATTTCTCCATTTCATATTGTTAATAACTGTCGCCTGAAGACTCAATACCAGTTACCCTTCAGGGAAAAGAATACTGAAACATAGTGCCTTCCATGGCACATGGAGCAGAATTGAGCTGCCGCTGGTTCCCGCAGAGGAGGGAGCACTGCCGTCCTCTGGCGTGTACCAGCTGCTGCAGACAAGGGCCAGCGCTGCCTCTGCTCACTCCTCTTCCTCCAACTCCACAGCAGTTGTTAATTTTACTGAGCTATAACCAAGCCAGAAACACATCAGAGACAGAGGCACTCTAGAATATGCTTTAGACATGGAAAAGAATATAATGGAATGATGAAAAGGGTTTGTCCATACTCTCTTGTAAATAAGAAGAAATTCCCCAAGTCAAAGGCACCAAGACAGGAAGAGGAGCCCTGGTGGCTGAGATTTTCCCCTCTTGAATGCTGCAAATCAAAGAGTTCATAAATCAAGTAGGAGTTTCAGACAGGAACCATGTATTAGCAAGAGTGCAGCATGAGTGTGGGCAAAATACAGGGGCAGAACGTGCTCCCTTCTTCATGTTACATTAGCAGCCTCATTTAATTGGACTCCCTTCAGATTAGATACCCCTGATGTGAAAATTAAATTACATCTGCCAAAATATTTTTGGAAATTGTTGACATTTCTGAAAATGTAATCCACTCTGCAGGAGAGTCCACTTCAGTCTCCTTTCGTAGGTGATGAGGCATATGATGTTAATCATTAGTGTATGTCCTATGTTATGCGGATTGACAGGTATTTCTAATAGAATTTTTGTTACATTTTCTGACTTTTCCAGCATAGATTGTACGAGATGAGGAGCACTTAGCTTTTGCAGACTGCGATCTCAAAAGAGTTATAACTGCACGTAAAATGCGTGTGCAAATTTGTTCCTGACTTGCATTGAGCTGAGTCACAACTCAGCTCTGAAATTAAGTAGCTGTGCTCACAAATGGCTGTAATTAGTTAGCTGCTTACTTACTAATTTGTTCCCAGCTAAGGTAACCTGCTTACACAGAGACGCACGCACGTCTCTGGGAGACAAGCACATCAGTAAGAGGCGCGTCTCATGACTTTGACTGCACTTGTGTGTCTGCTCTGTGCAAAACAAGTCCTTAGGTATTTAAGTGAGAGAAGTGGAACAGGAAAATGTGTTACCAGGCCAGACTTAGCAGGTGCCTGCATGTGCAGGCAACGAAACATGAAAGTCAACTTCTGAAAAATCTGATTCAGCTTATACTTTGTCTTGCTGGTCTTTTGGTTTCTGATGTTACTTTCCTATTTTTTTTAATTTTTTAATCTGAGCTTTGGCTATTTTTTGGGGTTTCCATTTCTTTACCCACCACAGAGACAGCTGATGTCATTGTTCACAACAAAATGAAATTAAAACACCTTCTCTGAAATTTTTGTGAACTTTCAAAATTGCCAACAGTTTCAAAATTCAGTCTACGTTTATATACACGTGATAAATATTTTTGCTGTTACTTGTGCAGTTTTAAAAGGCTACTCAGCAGCATGTGTTTCACAAGAGTTTTTAAATACGAGATACTGAAATAGCGTGGAATTATTCATACATTTGCATTTATTTACAAAATATTGTGGCACAAAATAATTTCCTGTTTTCATTCAGCTTTGTTTTGCAAGAATGCTCCAGACAGGTGTTCTCACGCATTGGCAAAATCCTTGTGTACAGCAAGTGGTACTTCCCAGCTTGTGACTCTCCTGACCAGGTTGGTGCCAGAGAATAAGAGGATATTGATGGATTCCTAGAAAACAGTAAAATTTCTTCTTACCTCTTGTCTGACTGATAGGATTCCTTTAGATTTGAGTCTGGCTTTCTGATTTGAGAAAGTATTGGGTTTTTTGCCAGTTAAGAGAACTTTTAGATGTTTTATGGCTTCTTGAAGACTTTGCTGAGTTCTACAGACTTCAGTTCTCCATATCAACTGAAAAATAGTCCCAGCTCACGTTTGCCTGCAGAAAGCCTTGGTGTTTAGTAGAGAGTGGGTTTCAGTGTTTTTATTACTTCTTCTAGTCTCCTGTTGATTCTTTAATTTCTTTTATCTGTTAGTATCCAGATTTATGGCAGCATTTGCTAGCACACAGAGCTGAGGTGCTGTGTGAGCTCTCTGTATCCCAAGCCTCTCCCTCTACAGAAAGGGAGGCAGCGAGACGTGCTGGCATTCCCAGCTCCAAAATAGATCAGCACCTTTCCTAGCTGGATTTGAAAGGCAGAAAAGCTGCACCTACACAGAGGTGCCTCTGGACAAGAAGTGAACAACGGCTGCCGGTGGTTAATAGGTGATGTGGGACATGTTGCAACCCTGGTTTAGGCACAAAAAGATCGGTGTGTTGAAAGGTATCTATCTAAAAATCACATGCTCAATTTCTTACAAAATATTGGCACATTATTGTTGGTTTTGATGGAAAATTGTCCAGCTAATTGTGCATCTGTATCATTTTTACCAGTCCCTGCAGAGGGCTTAGATTTCACTTTGAGACTATTTCAATGGACAGGAGAGATCTTCTCTAGAAGCCATCAGCAGCACCAAACCAGTAATGTTTTTAATAATCTTGGAATACGTGGAATAGTAAGCTAAGGTACCTGCTCAGCCTTCCAATCCTTTCGACCCACAGCAAAAAAAAAGCAATACTACACCAAGGTGTCTAATCAAAACATTACCAGAAGCAGCCATTTGGCAGCATCATGAGGTCATGCCTGGCAACATTAATCCTCAAAGAGCAGCCAGTAAAGCCCTATCAGTGATCTAAGTGTCTGAGCGACTGGCTTTGAAGAGGGCTGCTTCCCTCCTGGCTGCGTAACGGAGGATCGATGGCAGCACGCGCAGGGCTGGGGTGTGATGACCAAATGCCAGCTGCGAATACGTGCACAGGAGTTCTGTGCGCTGGGAGACTCCTCTAGGTTTAGATGCTGCCTTTCAAACAGGCTGCAGTTCTTTCCCCCTCCTCCTGTAATAGGGGACGTTGTGATGTTTTGCTGTTTTCCCTTTGGCTTTGTAGCTGCTTAAAAAGTTGCCTGGCAAGACAAGTGTGTGTGTCTGTGCAGAGGGCAATTCCAAGAGGAGGGTTTGTAGTAACGAGGCATTGGAACTGCCCAGCTAGGTGAGAGCTGGGCAGGTTTGCTATGACATAACTCTTTGGGGGGGCTGTGGCAGAGACGGGGTTGGGGGGGGGAGAGAGAGAGAGAGAAGTGGAGTCTGCAGCACCCTGGCAGTGAGATCAGACACAAGATCTGGCAGCTTTGGGGTAAGCTACCACCTCACCACTCCACCGCTCAGAGCATCCCGGATCTCCAGCGCGAAGGGGAGAGCCAGCCGGCAGCGGCAATCATGACAACGTCAAACGGTTTCATTTCTTCATGACCTCTTCTCCTCTCTCTCATCAATAATCCACCTGAGGGCTTGGTTTTGGTGTGGGGTTTTTTTCCCTATCCACCTTCCTCTCCTTCTCAGTCTCTTTTTTTTTTTTTTTTGATGTGGAGAGAGGGGAGAAAAGGAGGCACCGACGAGTGTTTATTTTGTTCGGTGGCTTTCTGTGACGTTTGGAAAAGCTGGTGAAAACAGCCGGGGGAAAGGAAGGAAAAGAAAGAAGGAAAGGAAGGAAAGAGAGAAAGAAGGAGGAAAGGAAGGAAAGAAAAAAGTAAGGAGGAAAGGAAGGAAAGAGAGAAGGAAGGAGGAAAAGAAGGAAAGAAGGAAGGAAAGAAGAAAAGAAAGGGCAGGAAGAAAGAGAAGGAAGGAAGGAAGGAAGGAAGGAAGGAAGAAAAAAGGCACAAAGTGGTGGCTGGGGGGAGGAGGAGAAGAGCAGAAGGAGGAAAAAAAAGAGACAGAGGGAAGAAGCCGGAGGAAAGAAGACTTGGCGCGCGGCGCTGCCGGGCGGTGCGGGTGTGTGTGCGTGTGCGGGAGCGGCTGCTGCCGGCGGTGCCTGCGCTGCTGCGCGGTGGCCGGCGCGGGGCGCGGAGCGGCGGCGCGGGCGGCCGCGGGTGCGGAGCATGGGCTGGCGGCTGCTGCCCGCCGTGCTGCTGGCCCTGGCGCTGGGCGGCCCCGCGGCGCGGGCGCAGAACGACACGGAGCCCATCGTCCTGGAGGGCAAGTGCCTGGTGGTCTGCGACTCCAACCCGGCCACCGACGCCAAGGGCTCGTCCTCCTCCCCGCTCGGCATCTCCGTGCGGGCGGCCAACTCCAAGGTCGCCTTCTCGGCCGTGAGGAGCACCAACCACGAGCCTTCCGAGATGAGCAACAAGACGCGCATCATCTACTTCGACCAGGTACGCGGTGGGGGGGGGATCCCTGCGGGGCTGGGGTGCCCGTGTCCCCGCGTCCCTCGCTGGGATGCGACTGGGCGCGATCAACAGGTCCCCCCCGCGCCCCCGCTTCGCCCGCTTCTTCAAGCAAAAAAGTTGGGGCGCAGGGGACGGCTGCCAGTGAGGAGCATCCGCACCCTAAAGGTGCAGAAAGAGAGGGGTCGGGCTGGGGGTTCGGGGGGAGCCCCCCTTGCGGAGCCCCTGCGGAGCCCCCGCACCCCAAAGGTAGAGAGAAGGAGGGGTCGGGCTGGGGGCTCAGGGGGAGCCTCCCCCGCGGAGCCCCCGCACCCCAAAGGTGGAGAGAGGGAGGGGTCGGGATGGGGGCTCAGGGGGAGCCTTCCCCGCGGAGCCCCCGCACCCCAAAGGTGGAGAGAGGGAGGGGTCGGGATGGGGGCTCAGGGGGAGCCTCGCCCGCGGAGCTCACGCACCCCAAAGGTGGAGAGAGGGAGGGGCCGGGCTGGGGGCGCGGGGGGAGCACCTCTGAGGAGGACACGTCTCAGCTGCAAGATTTTTAGACGGCAGGTGCAGCCTTTGAGGGTGAAAAGAAGAGCGGACATTAAGGCTCTCAACGTAACTTTTCCGTGCCCGGCACAGGCCCGTGGCGCGGCCCCTCTCGGCGGCCGCTGGGCCAGCACCCAGCCCGCAGCCCAGCTCCTGTCCCAGGGCGAGTCCGAAGTCATTGAGGCGGGTGGTTATTTTCCCTCTTATGTTAGAGCATAATGAGCAGTAAATTGTCGCGACAACTGACGCCAGATATGTCACGCAGTGTTTATGTGAGATATGTCACTGTGCTAGCAGTCTAAACGACTCCACATCGGTGGAATTTCCTTGCCTTCCTGCGTCTGGCACAGAAGAGCCCGAAAATGTCAATTAAAAATAAAACCTAACTGTGTGGAAAGACAGAAGAATTAAGGAAGATATTTAGTGTATGGACAATGCACTCCTTTAATATGTTTTCCTTTGTTTCTTGTCTCAAACGTAGATTATTATTAATGCTTACAAACCCAAATAAAGCAGCACAGGCTCACAGCCAGTTTTTGCTCGTATATGTGTTTCGTAAATCAGGCTGACTATAAACTGGTGAATGAATTGTGTCGTTCACATACATCCTTCCTCACAGCTTGATACTTTCAGAAAGATGGTGTTGACTGACCCGTTGCTTTTTAGCCCAAAGCAGTACGCCACTCCCTAAATGAATGTTTGGATGTCATTTTTGGGGAACGATGAACAAAAATGCCTCTTCTTAATAACTCCTAAACGTTTATAGAAGAAAGGTCTTGAAGTTATAATATAGTGGCATAGTAAGAAATATTTTTCCACCCTAGTTTATTTATAGTAAAATTGTACTATCAATGTAACTAAATATCCATTTTATGAGTAATATTAATTGAGAGAACAGTGAATAAAACAGCATAGACATAGATTAAAAAATTTCCATGGGTGAATGGTCTCTATGGGTAATGGTCTGTATTTTTTATTTAGCACTGAATACCTGCACTAATCCCCATACTATATTTTTTGTTTGTAGATCCTAGTAAACGTGGGCAATTTTTTCACGTTGGAGTCCGTCTTTGTAGCACCAAGAAAAGGAATTTACAGTTTCAGTTTTCACGTAATTAAAGTCTATCAGAGTCAAACAATTCAGGTACGTTTATCAAGTATGATTATGATATCTTTTACTTAAATTGTTTATTTATAATAGGATGAACACAGGATTATTTAACACACTTCCAAGGAAAAATAACTTAGCTTAAAGCAACCTGTGGTGTAGAGTTCCTGGCAGTAGAGTCAAGACATTTAAACTGAACAGCTGTAATAAGGCAGGATGCTCGCCTCAGATAAACTGCCATAGCTTCACTTCTGTACCATAAGAACTGAATATCTGGGGTGATATAAAGTATTAAATAGAATGAATCATCCAAGAGTAAAATAGAGCTCTAACTTTCACTTACTTGCATAAATACTATTGAAGAGTCATATTTTACTACAGGTTAAACTCACTGTTTTGAACACAGGAGTTCTGGGGATATGTACCAAATCTGAATATTTTTGCAACCTTGCTGACAGCTCATGATACAGGGTATCTGTTTATGACATCAATCTGCTGTGTATCAAGGTTAGTTAAGGTGGCCTACTTGTTCTGTAACTACACTGAGGTGTTATACCTCTATAGGGATGTCTTCTAGGGAACCTTTATAGCAGTTTAAACTTCTTTTTCCCCATGTAATACACAAAAGATGTGTCATATATTAAAAAAAGAGAGTGATTCTGCACTTTCTTCTGTAGTTTAATAGCAGCTGAACTACTTAATTAAATACAACTATGCACTAGCTTAGAGGAAAAGCCTCTGAGTTCCTGAACATCCTCTTGCTGAGCCAACAGTAAGTTCCTTAAAGCACATTCCTTAACCTTTGTGCCAAGTCATGCAATTTCTGTGACACACGTACTGGCTTTCTAGATCTGAAATAACAAGGCTTCCTGTGTTTCTACCCATGAGACCACCAGATTCATAGAAGCTTTTCCCCTGATCCCTCTTGCTCCTGAATACGGTTTTCAGTGTACAAGGCTGAGATGAAACAGATTTCTTTGTGAGGAGTGATCAGCCATTCCTTTGTGGTGGCTCTGGCTTGGGTTGCCAGTAGAGCTCCTGAGAAAAGTATAAATGGTAGAGACGGCAGAGAAAGCTGGTGCAGGACACATTCACATCCCTGGTGAAGTTCACCTTCAGTTTACAATGTGAAATCATGGTTCCTTTCAGGTCAATGAAAAAAAGCTTTAAACAAAAGATTGCCCTCATGAAAATATGTATAATGAGCTTATAAGCTAATGTGGTCCAGTTTTCTTCCTTTCATTCTCTTAAATGCTGAAGGCTGACATTGCCTGGAATAGCTGTATGTCAGCCAGCTTCATTGGATTTAAAATAAATATTGCAAAGACAGATGTCAGGGCTTGGATCCTGGAAATCCAGTGCAGACTTTGGTGTCTCACATACCAGGTGCTCTGGGAGTCTGGGGCTCTTGACAGGGAATGTTTCAACCTGTGACATGGCCTGAAATCTTTTAGAAATCAAGGGTTTCTAAAATGATGGATAGTTTTGGTTGGCTCCATTTTGGGACAGTTAACGTGAGACCATCCAGTGCAAACCTGTGAGGTGTATTGTGCTGTGATTAAAGTAGCTGTAAGATTATCTGCAGGGGAACCTCCATAGAGAGATGGTACAGAAGGAATGAGATAAACCAAAACCAAGCAGTGAGTAAACTCTCAGTGCCCCTTTTTTTCACGTGTGTGATAACCAGGGAGGAGGACTAAAAGCCGTTGCAATGGAGCAAACCAGCTTGAGTCTTAGCTACATCACTAAATCACCTGAAGGCTTCCTACATAAGTGATATTACTATGCCTCAGGAACATCTGTTATTGCCATTAAATATCATTAAGCTGAAATTGGTTCCTTGGGGACATCTGATTAAGTGGATTTCCCAGATAGGCGAATCCCAAATCAGAGCCAGATTCTGCTGCCCTGGCTTATGCTGAGCACTGATTTATTCCTCGGTGACTCCCATTAAAATTAATGGAAGCATATGCAAGGCCAGCATACTCGATATGAATAAGCATTTCATAATTCACCCCTTTGTGACTGCATTATAGTCGCTTAAAAAGAAAAAGCAGAAATGAAAAACGCCTGGATCTGTCCATTCCCCCAGTCCCTGCCCATCTTTATTTACAGAGTGTCTGTGTGATGTTGCGTTCAGAGCAGAGGCCACGCTGACTTTCAGAAGCGTTTTATAGAAAAATGGATTCAGTACCAAAACACAGTGCAGTGGTTCATAAAGCTAAAGGACTGTTTGAGACTTTTACTGGAATGGAAGGGATGTGTATTTCGAGTTGTGAGCTCCCTCCCTGTTGTGGTACCTTTGACATTTCATTAGGTGCTTGTGTTGCATCTCCGAGTGTCTGAGTTTCTTGAAAATATCTTCTTGCTAGTGCGAGTTTAAATAACCTGAGAGGTAGGCAGAGCGAAACAAACTGGGCTGACAGCTCACAGTTCTGTATTACCAGAGGGTTACAACAAATAATGTGCCAAAGCAACAGATGAAAGCAATATCACATTGCCTTTGACACTGACCGAGCCCGGACCACGGCAGAGGACAGTGTCCCACCAACCTCACTCTGCAGCAGGTCAAGCCCAGGAAACACGAATGGGCTTGTAAACTGCAAATAAATAGTTTAAAACAAACAAACAAACAAAGCAGTAAAGCTGAGACCTTAGCCTACTTGTTACACTGTAGTTAATATTCAATGATAGTTCTTGATGTTTTTCTGTTAATTAGAGCTTTTCAGTGTTTTTTCTTTTTTTAGGTTAATTTGATGTTAAATGGAAAGCCAGTCATTTCTGCTTTTGCTGGGGACAAGGATGTCACACGTGAAGCTGCCACTAATGGAGTCCTGCTCTATCTAGACAAGGAGGATAAGGTTTACCTGAAATTGGAGAAAGGTAATCTGGTCGGTGGATGGCAGTATTCTACGTTTTCTGGCTTTCTGGTCTTTCCCCTGTAAAGTCAATTTACCTGTGACATTCATCCAGGTGTGGACTCATCATTGCCTCTGTTACATGAAGATCATTTTATCATCATGGGATTGATGTTTCTTTATTGGTTTTCCATGGGTGAATATGGATTCTCTTTATGGACTTTGGCCCCATCTGAACTACTCAGAAGTTTCACAGAATTTTGTGTGTTTAAATACAATATACTTGGATTGATACTAAAGGAGACAATAAATATCTATGCTTAATGTTACAGTCTAAAGCTGCCTGCAAGATTTATTCAGATTTCATTTACTGGACTTGGATTCATGGGAGAAGTGGATTTTCTTTAATTATGAAAAGACTGGCAACCAGGTCTATAATTTAGGAGAGTTTGAGTTCAGACTTCAATCAAGAGTTAGTGTGTTGCTGCCAAAGAACTGTATATTGATATATTGGTCATAAATGTTTTGTCATTGGGACTTAACTGACATGATCTATTCCATTGTCTTGAGAAAGGTAATTATTATTGATAAGTGGTTGACTTTAATTCTCCTCTGCGTGTAGTGTGTTGGATGGTTCACCCGTATATTTATGCTCTGTCACTGGTCACAAGTCTAGCCTACATAAAGCTAAGAGATTATGGTTGTATTTTAGTTGAATATGTAAAGTATTCCTCTTTTCCACGTGCTGTTTTCTAAAAAGGAAGAGCAGATTATAACCACTAAGAAAAATATTCTTACCAGGGTTAAAGGTGACTATTAAGGCATAACTTTGCAAAACAGCTTTGCCCTGCAGGAAATCTCACACTTGTTCTTCAATTTTAATTAACATGATTGATAATAACTGCTTTATTAAAAACCTATGGGATTCTTTCCTTAGACACAACCACTTTATTAGCTGGAGATGAGATCCCCTTGTTTGTAATTGTGTCTGGTTTTCAAACCTGTTGTGTTAAAGGTATCATCTGGTTTTGCCTTAACTCCACAGCTGTATATAATTTTAGGTCATATGTTTAACAGATATTAAATCCAAATAGCCCGTACCTAACTTGGTGCAATATCTTTTTGGCTTTTTGTACAGGTCATATGAATTCATAAACTTATTTATTATATCATTGTTACATAATAAAGAGTAATATATGTTAGCTGAATTTTTGACCTTTGGATTTCTGAAGTCACTTCATGCTATTTTTTTATTGGATGTATATGCAAAGTGTAGGCTTTTGGGATTCACAGAAACTGTCCTGGGAGGCAGGCAAACTGTCATAATTTAGTCTGGCGGAATCCTCTAGGTAATCAGAATGATCTAGAAATAACCTATGCATTTTATTTAGAAAAACATTCGGGCAGAAATCCTATCTTCACTGACTTTAGTGTTAAGAATCACATTGATTCCAAAGGATTTTGGATGAGACCTGTGCTTTAGGTTTTGCCATTGGCATTAAGCTCCAGTGCCGTTAAATTGAATATCAATTAAAAATGATTTTCACGTGTAATGCTAATTAAACCTTCATCCCTCATGCCCAAAATGCACACTTAATTTTATGGATATTTGTGCCTTCCATATCATGAAGGATATGGTTCTAAATTAAAAATTACTATATACTTGAGAATGTTTCTGGATAGAAGCATATCCAGCAATCTTGGACCTTCTCTAAAAGCCAGTTTAGGCTTGAATTTGCTGGTTTAGGTACTCTGTTTCCAATTTCTTCACTTGTTAGCCAAGTGCAGTGTATCATATTGCTCTAACTGCTCTAAATGGATATTTCATTGATTTAAAGTCTAATGCATGGCTGGTTGATGCTCCTGATAAAAATGTCAGGGAATTAGTGGCACAGAATTGTGCCCAAATTCCTTATTTTTCTAGACCCAACACAGGATTTTTGGGGGAATTTCAGGAGGATAGGTAGATAAGTTTGGACTTCTATAAGTTGGACAAGGAGGTAATTTGTTAGACACAGGATTTTTTCTGTACAGAACAGTACAGTTTGGGAGGAAATAGGAAGACATAGCAAGAAGGTGAATGATTTATATCACTGGAAAATATAAAAAAGTTTCCATTATGACTGATCAAAATGTATCCCTGCTGTATCCCAAAAATATGTGTGTGTATATATATGTATATCTAAAATACCCTGGGATTGCAGCACATAGTATGCATGATATTAAAAGAAGATTATTTGTCATAAGAGTTTATTTCAGAGGGGAACATCAGTATTTTGTTTAGAATTGGTAAAATCTGAAAGCTCACCTGACCCATTGATTTATATGTGATGTAATGGAAACATTCCTACACAGACAGAAGAAAAATGGCATTAAAGGTGTGAGTATACTTTTCAGAATGACTAAAGACATGTAACGTATTTAGTTTGTAAACATATGATCTTTAAAAGCTGCCTTTAGCATTCGGCAATAATACTGAACTATCTTAATATACTGTTGATTTCCCTTTGGCAAAACGTTTCTGATTGCTTCAGAGTCATTAACAGTCATTTAAACTTTAACTAGAGAGTCTAGGAAGTTATTCCATTAAGGAGATATGTTTTGATGGCAATATCTTAATTATTTTCTCCTCCACCTCAAAAATCAGAATTACTAACTAATTATTTTGCCAGTTAAAGGAAAAAAAAACTTTCAGAGAAGTCACTCTAAAGCAGCCAGCGTTGCCTTCACACAACGCTGAGCACTGGCTCTGCTCAGAGGTGGCCTCTGGAGATGGGCAGTTCTCTTAGCTCACATTTCAGTGTTTAAATAAGGAGGAACCGAGGTTTTTAGACTTCAGTTTGAGCTGCTTTCCAGATCTTGAGCTCATTTTCATTGCATTGTCCCACACTTCAGTTTTGTCAGCAGGAGGTTCTCCCAGAGGGATAAGAGGAGCTAGTCTGGATGGAGCCAGGTCTGGAAACTACTGGTTTTCTTCTCTCTCTTTTCTCATTCCTTTTACCTTCTGTCTTCCCATGTTACTGCTACAGTAGTTTGCTGGTTCAGAAGCACTTCAAATTTCAAAGAGTTTTTAAGATTAGAGGTTTTTTTTCTTTTTTTTTTTTTTAAAGAACTTAAACCTCCATTGAGCTGCTCTGTAAAGGTTAGAGCTGAATTTCTGATCCTGTTGAATTCGATGATGCTGGTCTTATTGATTTTGGTGAGGGCAGAATTTCCCACTCTGTGCGTATCTCTGCTACAGAACATGCTGAGGATCTATACCCACATCCTTCGACAGATACCCGCTTTGCAGTCAACTTGGTAGCTGACAAAGATGAATCATGCAAGAAAACTTTCTGACTATGCCTGGTAAAGATAAAAGAAAAATGTTACTTTCTGACAGTAACACATATATTGTTGTTATCAGTGAGCTCTTTACAAAGGAGAGCAGTATTTTTACCTTTTTATCAGTGATTTATTTATCTTTTATCCATATTTTATTATAAAACTAAGGGAAAAAAAAGAACTATATTGTTCTCCTCAGGTGATGTAAATGTTTTTGGTAGAGCCAGGAGTACCCTGGTCTCATATCCAGTGTAGAAAGCTGCTTTGTCTTGTTGAATCCTATTTGCTATGAAGAGTTTAGGCTACATATGCCAAATAACTGTGGAGCCAAAAAAAGATATGGTTCAAAAAAGCTTGGGAAGTGTTTTTGGAAAGGGCACTGAGATAGCTTTGAAAATTTCACCAGCAGTTTTATCTTAACGTTAAAAGGAGAAACTAAATTTAAAGCAAAACAAAGGAAAATATATTTCTTTGTTTTTAAGCAACGTTTTGTATTTGTTTTGTGTTATGTCATTTGCCAATAGTATCTGAATATTTTCTGGGTGTTAATTAAATTACTTTGGCCAGGTCACAGCACAGTAAATATTGAAACCTCAGTGTTACTACTGAGAAAATGGAGACAGGGTTTGGGAAGTGACTGGTGCCATACCCAGACTGCCAGCTCATCCTGTTCAGCTTGCTGGATTAATCATGTTTCTGATACAAGGCATTTTTTTAAAACAAAAGATGGTTTTGGAGTAAATGGCATATTGCTGTATTTCCTCTTCCATATTATTTAGGTGTGTCTGTCTAGAAAGATGAATGCAGCGAAACAATACGGTTTTAAATGCCCTAAGAATTTCTCAATTAGCTGTCAGCTCTGCCTGTTTTTTTGCAAACCCCCAAAGGAACACATCTGCAGGACGTGTAGTATTTTTACGAGCAGGTTTTAGGATAGAGAAGATAAATGCAAGAAGCAGTATGTCATAATCCCAGGGAAGCTGAATTGCTAACAAGAAATATGGGCTGAAGCAGAGAAGCAGATACATGTTCTCCTCCTTTTATAAGGGTTTCTGAGTTGGTAACATGTTTTACCTTAGCTGTTCATTACAGTTGCCCTTCTTAGTGTAAGAGCTCTTTGTAATATTCAAACTCTTTGTCTTCTAAAGACAATGTTAATCAGATGACTCAATATAAATAAATGAAGATCCCCAGTTACAGAATTTATTGGTTGGCACATGCCACAACAACGTGGGTTTTGTATTATTGCTGTCCAGACAGAAAAGGCTCCTTTGAGAGAAGACATTGTCTTAGACACTGAGCTGAAGTTATTTATCTTTTGCTGGTTAGGAATGGGGGGGAAACATTTCTGTCCTAGAGCACTAAGGGGAATGCATACAAAGAACAATAATAAAATCAGTCACCATTATATAAGTGATGATGGAAATAATGGAAATGTGGCTTGAATAGTCTGTTTAGTGGAAGCTGGGATCTAAGGCAATTGATGGAAGCAATCACTATTTTAATCTTCACAGTCTGGGGGAAGGGAAAAAGGCAGTTGTGTAATTTTTAACAGGTTCTTCCCCCAAACCCCCTCCTTTTTTTTTTTTTCCCTCTGTCTTTTGGATCAGCTTAGCTGCAAAAAGATGTGATCAGAATTGATCTAAGAAAAGTTCATTTCTGATTAGGGATGGAGGAGGTTTGTTTGTTTTGAGGTTTTATTCCTGGTATCTGACATGGAGGGAAAAAGCAAGCAGGAGAGGGGAGGAAAATGACAAACTTAACCTAACTTAAATACATTCTTGACCCATTGTCCAGCGCAGTGAATTGCGTAAACATGTTCTGCCTATATGCGTAATACTTTTCTACAATGCATGATACCGACCCATCCTGTTAAGGCCGTATTGTAATCTGATGGCTTTAATCCTGCTGGAGGGAACTAGATGTACAAGTGTAGTGCAGAGCACTGGAGATTGGCAAATAAAACAGCTTTATCTCTGTACTTACACGTGTGCCTGGATTTACTCCTATAAAGCAGGTCTGTCATCCCTGGGGCGTTTTGGTGCAAAGGGCGAACGTGTGTGTGAACACTGACCCGCTCAAAACCAAGCTGAGAGCGTGGAGGTTTCTGCTTTGTTGCTGACACAAAGTAAAAATTGTACGCTAATCTCATTGCGAGGACATTTAAATGTGCTGTATGGTCCTAATGCTGGAAGGACATGATCTCCACAGCACCTGGACAGAGCGACCAGAGCTTTGTGAAGCGGGCAAGACCTGCCTGCAGGTGGAAGGGCTGTATTGACCCAAGTGTTGGGGGCCTCTGCGGAAGTCTTAGTGTTCTGACAGTCAGACACACTGTTAGCTGTCCTGCAGTTTTACTCGCTTTAACAATCAACGTTTGGGGTTTTATTTTATCCCCTCTCTTTGCAAACGAAGGTCTATTTACAGTGAACATATGGGATTCTCAAACGAAGGAAGTCTTTAAAATTAACACTGTCTGAGAATAAATTTAGGAAAAAGTTCTTCTAAGTATATAGCAAGGCTAAATTTCTCTTAAGCTGAAGACATGCAATTAAGCAGCAAAGAAAATAAAATAAGGATACATCTGTGCTCTACTACACAACTAAAAATAAAGGAGCAAAAATGATTCTGGCATCTATCCCACGTACCTGCAGAACAGCTCAGAAGATCAGTGCAACAGCATAACAACTCGTTATGCCGGCTGTTCCCACTGTGCAGTAGTAGAAACAGCCACTGGGCACAGCCTCACCTGGCAGTGCTGGTACAGCAGGTATAATGAGATGCATTTCCATGAGAGGAGGGTTAATGCTGGTGCCAGAGCATTTTTCTAAAACATCAGGTCTCGATGTGGCTCCTCCACAGCCTCTCGAGCACCCTGGCAGACCTGACCAGCATCAGCAATGCTCCGACCTACAGCAGGTTGCAAAATTTTACAATATTTGAAAGAATTCCCTACCAGGAAGTGCCATTTGAAATCAATTACTATTTGGAAAAAGCAGACATAAATAAAAAAAAGAGAACTGTTCTGGATCAAAAAGCTTCTATATTTAATTTTAAACTCACTCTTTATTTGAAAGATTACATTGGTTCAAATAGAAAAGGGAAAGACGTAAAACTGGAATGAAATTTTTAACTTTTAAAATAAGTATTTAAAAATAAAATATTTAAGCTGCTCTAAAATTATTTTTTGTCACCAGAATTTCATTTGGGTGAAAATTATACAATTTTGGAATTTTGTTCAGATTTTTTGGATTACTATATTTCTTTATATATTTCTTTCATTTATTCTATATATTTCTATTTTCTTTCTGTTATTTTTTTTAGCACAAAGCAAAACTTTTCCCTTTACTTTCATCCTGATAATTGATTTGGTAAAGTATACAGAACTGTCTCTTGAACGATAAACTTTTTTTTATTTCGAAATATATTTTTGATGCCATAGGGAACATCGTTTTCATCTTCAGGGGGGATCGAACACTTCAGATTTCCTCTGTTGAGAAAACCCAACTTACATTAAGCACACCTGGCTTAAAGACTTCACTAGGGGCTCATATTAATATTCCAGTTCAGTGAAATTTTCGTGAAGACCTTTGACACTTCAGGATCAGGCTGTAGAAGAAGGGGTCCACGCTTCAGATGCAAAACACTTTTCTTTGTGCCTACAACCTGACTCCACTTCCGCCCTCAGCTACTACTTCCTAATATGATGTTGGTGGCCAGTCTATTTTGTTTGTTTATTTAAGCTTTTTCATAGATTCAGGTTCTGGTCGTCTTGCCGGATGATCAGAACTGGATAAGTGTCTGGCCAAGGAGCATAATCAGTCACTGCAAAGCTTAGGTAGAGGGACATTTGCCTCTACGGGCACTGAAGAAAGACTGTAACCAACTACCTGAGAAGGCTTTTGGCCCCATGCTTGGCAGTTGCAAAAAGCCGTACAGAGAGTGGTAGTCATCGGTGTACAAGTGGAACTGCCCAGTGCAATGCAGATTTCTAGCTAGACAGGGAAAAGATAACTGATGTACATGCAGCCTCTTTAAAGACACTTCATTTTTCATTTATTTGGGAGAAAGAAGCCCTGGTTCACATCTGGAAAGTAAAAATGTGATCCAAATAATGAAAAGACTTGAAGAATGAATATCTGAACCGCAGGAATATTAAGGCAGTCGGTGCAGTACAAGAAAAATGAATTCTGCAGTGGCATCCTGTTCTAGTTTTTCTGGACAGTTTAGATGGATTCCTACAAAAATAATAAAGCCTTCTGAAGAAGATAACTCCAAGACCATCTATCTTGGTTGACTTGAATTCAATACAGGTTAAGTAAGATAGTCTAGCTTTTGTCTATTGTGAACAGTGATTCACTGGGCATAATTCAGCTGTCGTGTACTTTTTGTACAGGAATTACTTATCTGAATGAGTTTAGAAGATACTTTTCTTTAGGTCTCTGAGAGACAGCTGAGTGTATATAACTTTGATCGAATAATAATGTTAGAAACAGAAAATATGTTGAGTTTTAAATTCTGACTTGCAGGCTGCAGTCCAACTTCTCAGTTTATATAAGTTGTATTGAATATTATGCACATACATCTGTGGAAAAAGCTATGAGGGTTTTTTGTGCTTGTCGGTCTCAGTCCTGGCTAAGGCGTAGAGTTGGCTTAAAAGGGGTTTCCAGTAATGATATCATGCACGATAACAATTGTGAGCATTTCTAAACTCTGATGATTTGTCAAAAACCTCACCCTGAGATGAGAAATTTTACTGAGCACATAGTCAAAGGGTTTTAAAATGAAAGACTGCTCTGCAGAGCTGGACAAAATGTAGCAAGTACGTTTGACAGAGAAAAATAAAAAAAAGAAGGCTCACAGTGTTGTTTTCCTTTAGATGCAGGAATATCTCTGATGTGCAACAACGCCTGAAAAACTTCCAAAAATAACATTCAAAAGCCTTTGGAAAAACACCTCTGTCTCTTGGAACTTCATGATATTGCCCGAAGTTAGGGCCACCCAACTGACATACGGAAGAGACAGGTCAAAGTTTTACTTTTGTGTCTTCCAGACCTCAAATGTATCCTTAAAGCCACTGGGTTATTTGGAGGTAGGTAACAAGGGGAAGGGCTTCAGAGAAGTAATGTCTGTCCAGATCAGTGGAGCATTTACCCCAGTGTGGTATGAAATAAAGTTACAGCCTTTCCCGGTGCTCCTCTCTGCTATTGGAGGCTTTGCTGGAGGTTTCCACTGAAGGCAACAAAGCTGGCTGCCTTTCCATGTTATGGTGGATTGTCAATAGCAACATCCTCATCTCATACATTGTTAGTGACAACAGGAAGGTACTGTTTAAGCAGTAAATAAATCAGTAACCATTTAAGCACTGCAGAGTCGTGCAACTTTAGGGGCAAACTAGGGATGCCTATAAGCTTATTCTTTTTCTCTACAGTAAATCTGAGTTAAAGGTGTTCAAAAGGCATTGTTAGATTTTTTTCTGTTTTCTTCTGGAAAGCTCAGCTAAGGAATTTGGTTTTCATGATGCCCCTTAGGGTCCCCAGAAAGTAATAAGTCAGCATCATTTTCTAGCTGCAGTTGATAACATTTATTGCTAATTCTTTAAACCCTTCTTTAAAAGAAAACAAGTCTGCAACCTGCATTGCACCCACAGGAATAATCTTTCTTTTCCTCAGTTTGGTAATTCAATTGTGACTTGTAAACTTGTGCAGTTGTAGCAAAAAAAGTATACAGTCAACTCTAATCTGTCTTGAGGAAAGTAAAAAGTGCTTACCACTACTGGTGTAGTAAATCCTAGCTGCTTTATTAAATAAATGTAGAATTTCACTCAAAAGCCTTAAGGAAGAAGATTTTTAGAATATCTGAACAATTTAACACATTTTGAAGCTGAATAAAGATTGATTAAATTTTGAAGTGAGATTTAAACTGATGGCATAGCAAATCCAACTTAAATGAACTTGAAGAGTATAGACATTATTTATGTCTTCTGAATTGTGAAAGGTAGACCAGTCTACTGGAGAAATACTTGAGTATCATAGTCTTTGTGGTACTGGAAAAATAAAGAGATAGGTTTGATCCTAGTGCATGTTCCTGCAGCAACTGGCTCCTCGCGTCGGCCTGGGTAGGCAGAGGGCAGCTGGGCTAACGGCTGCCACCCTGCTTTTCTCTGGGCAGTCTGTGACAAGAAAGTTTGCTTTGGCAAAGCAGTGTAAAATGTACCCCTATAAATTTATAAAAGCCAAAGTATTTTGTTCAAAGAAAGAAAGGGTAAAAGCAAAGATTCAGAAAGATTTTCTACCAGCAGAATTTACTGTTATTTCTTCCTTCATATTATTGCAAAAAGATGGAGAAGTTTTACAAAAGAGTCTTCCTATTCTTTGAATGAGTCATGGTAATAATAATATGACATTTTATACTGCTTTCTCCATGTGTGGAACCTCTCTTATCTCAAAATAATCTAACACTGCGGAGCTATCCTTATTGCAGCTGTAGAGAAACTGAGTCATAGAGAATTTCTTCGCTTGGTTTAACCCCAGCCACCTAGGGAATGATTATCAGAAAGGGACACAGAACTCAGGTTCCCAAAATCTGTCCCTCCAGCTTTAATCAATTCATTTGTCTCTAGGAATTAGAACTGTTTTCAGCAAAGATCTTCACTGTGATCTCGCACAGCTTGGAGTAAAGTAGGGAAAGCTCAGCTTACATCAAGGGTTACACAGTTGTACTGGTGCAAAAATGTGGTTGAGAGCTGAGCAGGGTCATGACTTAGAAAAAAAATGTGTTTATATCTCATAGGGGTATGCTAGTAAACATCTAGAGAAACAGGAGCAAAATATCTGCTTGGTCAGTTGAACCTGACCTCCAGCAAATTCACCAATATGGGGGTTTAATATCTTGTGAGGAGGGAGCATGATTCAGGTGATGAAGCAGGGTATTGTTATGACCCACAAGAGTGGGAGTCTACAACTGAATCCTTGCAGTGCAGTCTAATCCTGTATTTTATATAGAGAAACACTAGCTTTGATAAATCTGAGCCATTATATAGGTTTTGGAAATCTACCCCTAAACCTTTCAAACATTTTATTCCCCCAAATAATGAAGATTATTGCCAATGCAGAAGTACCAGCATGGAGTGTGTTACAAGATACGTTATGCTTTAATGTGTTAAAGATGCTTTCTCAGAATTTATACTGGCACTGGGAATACACAAATTCCCTTTGGCATTCTGTCTGATGTTGTCTACACAGACAGAGGCAAATGGTTGGCATTTATCTTTGAAATGGTTAGGAACTGGATTATTTATGTATTTATGCGTTGTGGTTTCTAGATGCTTATTCTTTACCAACAGATAAAAAGTCCCAGTTTAGACTTATAAATGTAAGTCTGGGTGAAGCTGTAATACTGCAGAAAATTACTGTTCTGCTAGGAACAGTTTGTAAGCAAGATCAATTTATGAGGCAATCAGCTGGCACGTCACTGGCTTTGAACTGTGGTTAAAATGCAGTTAAAACAGTACTTCAGAGACAATTATGAATAGCTTTCAGTATTGGTCACATGACTGCATTTAATTCACCTGCAACATGAGTTTTTGATGGGAGGAGGCTAGACATCCTTGTTAGCTACCTAAGTAAAAACCAGATCTGAGGACCTGAAATGAAACAGGATTAAATCATCTTCATTTATGGCCAGACTCTAAATTCAAATCTCCACAACTGTGAGAGTTGTAGTGAAACAATTCATGCCTTTTAAACATTGAGTAATATATTCAAAGGCAATGAAAAATATATTATATAAACAATATAGATTTTTTTTGTCTTTCAAGTTGGAGAATTTTGTAATTGATCACAGAAAAAGTGAGAACCAGAGAGCACAGGGACGTTTCTTTGCTCCCAGCTTTCTTCCCTGCTACTACTTTACGAAATTATTAGAATTCAACAGTGTAGTTTACCTAAGTTTTTCTTATCTCTGTGCTCATTACCACGGTTCTCTAAGCTGCAGAAATGCCTATAAGCCACATAAATAGATTAATGCACTAGGTAAGGGTCAGAGCTCAAAGTGCTTAAAACTTGCTTCTACTTCTGTCCAAATCAGCTCATAGGTAGGGAGGGGGTGGCTACGAGAGCCGTTGGTGTGAGAGGAGCTGGAGAAGGGACAGTTCAAGCTGAGACCAGAGGGATGTGTGCAGACTCACCTTGGTTACTTAATTTGGAAGGTTTATGGCTATAAAAGAAATGCAACTGCCTTCTGAGTTTGAGATTGGAGATAAAGTATGCTAAAGAAGTGCATGAATGAGCTGACAAGAGTCCTAGCTACTGGTGGGGGTTATTTTTGTCATGTGGCCTTAAGCACACAAAAACAGTGAGACCTGTGCTTTGTCACGGTGGTCTAGCCAGAACTGACCTACTCAACAGATGGTCTACGTGCCCAACAGATCCTTAAAATACAGTGTTCTGCCCTGATACAGGAAACTCCCCCCAGAAAGTGGTGTGTATTGCTGAATGATGTGTGAAAAGAGTTCTAAGTTGCGATCTTGAATTTCAGATTTCTAGGGATGGGAGAGCTGAAATAACACATAGAGTCCTAATTCACGCCTGAGATTTTTAGTAAAAGTCATGTCCAAACCCAAAATGAAATTACTTCTACAGAAACTGTGGGAAAAAAGTCATACAGATTTCATACTGGGACTTCTACTATTTAGTGCTTATCCCAGTTTCTGCATATTTACAACTTTGCAAAGCTCTCAGGGTGGACCAGTTGATTTGTCTTTGAAATATGTAGCATTAGTCAGCAACTATGTGTATGTGAGGCACTACTGTAGATGTCCATGTACACTGCCTTGTGCAAACCATATGTTTATTGTGAACTAGCATGTTAGAGTCTCAGTCTGAATGCTCTGGTCAGGAGTAAAATAACCTTAGATGAATGTAGATGAATTTCAGAGGAGTGTCTGGGAAATTTATGCCATCCCATAGTTACGATACTTTTCTCCATTAAACATTTTTAGTGCATTTCTAACTTATATGCTTCATATCTTTGGTTGAATCTCCTGGAGTGTTCCTTTTTAAAAAAAGAAAAGGCCATAAGCAAGGAGCAGCAATGCAGCTGGACAGCTTAGTGTGGTTTGGCATCAACCAGTTGTGCAGCGGTCTGTGCTGGTCCCCGGGGTGCAGAGCTGCAGGCTCAAAGCCTTTCCCTAGGGAGCAGCAGCCAGGGGCAGGGCAAACTATCTCTGCAGTTAAGCATGGCCAGTAAAGCATGAATTCTGTAAGTGAATCACATCTTTGGCTCCTTTCCAGGCCATCAGCCAGCTTCCTCATGATAGCTGTTCAACCCTTTCAAATGCAAGATGTATTTGCAAATACAGAGGCTGATTCACAAGAATTTAACTTGCTGATCTGTGAACCGGGCCAGCTCTGCTTATTTCTGCTTTCCATTTGACATGGCTAAAATCATCTTATTTGCTTTCAGAGACTTTGGCTAAAGCCTTTCATTTACTGGGTCTGCAGTTTCTCAGGAAGTGTGAGATACTTTGTATTGAATTTTGATCTGAAACCTATATAGACTCAGCCTATTCCTAACCTGGAACTGAACTGCGTTTTCTTTCCCCAAACCTAGATTTGATGACATTTCAGCATCACGGATAAGATCTTTCCTTAATGAGAAGGACTGCAGGGCCTATGCAATGGAAGTCAGATTAACAGGCTTAAAAGCAAGGACAGAGCGAAGTATCTTCTAACAGGACCTTTCTGTCGAGGGGGACTGGCACTTGCTTTCCTTGCTTGGTGGTAGCAAAGCTGTTTGCCTTGTCCTTTTTGGATACTTCAGGCATTCAGTATGCAGCCACAGCTTAGAAAAGCTGTAGTCCAGGGAACTTGATAGATAATTCTTCATTCTCCAACACGAAGAAAGTGCAAAATCAGTCCTAATTGTTAACAAAGATATATTGAGTCATTGATGAGCTTAGCATCCCCCTTGCGTCCTACTGACTGCTTTTGTAAAGTTCTACTTACTGCTGGCTGCCAAGGTTGTCTGATTGTGTTGTGTGTGCACAGATAATACAATCTTAAATGAATAACAGATTACTGAGATAATCATCAGCCTATTTACTGAGGCCACCCTCCTTCCGAGTTACACACTGGAGAAAGGAATGGGGTTAAAGAGTAGGAGAAGACAAAGAGAATGCTATACAGGGCAGAAAATAGGCTCCAACTAGGACTCCAGCTTGTTGCCATCATCTCATCACTCAGTGTCTTCAGGGGCCAAAGTAAAACCATAGGTAAGCACATAGATACATGTTTGAGTTCAGTCAACAGAGCCATAACTACTACCACGTGCCTGACAGCAACTCATTGAGGCTGAGGTAGTGTATGACTGTCTCTACTTACTTGTGTGAATGGATATTTTCTTGTTTGATTGTAAGTGCTATAAGGACTATCAACAGAGGGAGAAGCTGCGTGACAAGAAAGGTTAGTACTGATATAGTATTAGGAAAAAAATCCTACTATTAACAGAAATCATAATGTTGGATCCCAACCTGTGTATATTCTGGATCTAAACAGACAGATTAAAGGTCAAAATAGAAGATTAAAAGTAGAAAAATGACATTTCAGAGGGAGCAGATAGCACCCTTTATTAAGAACAGCTCAGAGGTGCAGGTAGTTTCTATGAAAACCTTGGGTGTAATCCAGATCACTAGAAATCTTCAAAAAAGTGTTTGAAAAACACCAGCGAGCAAGAATTTGGAAATGTGAGTCCTTTGGAAGTAGTTTGTTCAGTTAAATGCTTAAGTTTTCACCTATTTTCTTCCTGCTCTCACCGGCACGTATGGACTATTGCTGCGTAAAGTCTTTAGGATTCAGCCCCCTGTTCCAAGCCTCAGTCTGTGTCGATTCAGGTAAAAATAAACCGTGTCTTATTGTCTTTTATGAAGCAGAGCAGGAGCAGCAACATCTGGCAAAACAGACACTGGCGTGTGTTATGTCGCAGCTTTTTCACGTGGTGCTATCTCGCCCCTGCGTAAGGCACAAAGAGAGGTTTGTCAACACGTAAACTCTTCCGTGAAAACCTGACGAGATCTTTTTTACCTCACAGTGCCATAAACTGGGCCGTAACCAAGTCCATCCATGCAGCTGCCTAATAACATTTAATTGCTTTGTAACTCAAGCAAATTGTGTTGATTTAACTGTGTTATAAAAGGAGGCTTTGCTATTATTTCTTGCAACGTGCAAAACCTCGGCTTGCTTTTTGGAACATTTACTGTCTTTTTAAAATCCCAAGTAAATAACTCTTCTGACAAATGTGAAAGAAATGTATTTATGACATAATCATTTCAGTTCTCATATACCTCAATCTTGGAATGTGTCATCACTTTTATTCAAGTGTCAGCTTTTGTTGTAATTTCTCCTTATTCTAGTTTTAATGAAAATTTTAAGAATGTAATGAAAATATAATCCCGATGCTTAATTATGGCATAAGCCTAGTAGAGTTTATGCATAACAAAAATGTCAAGGCCCGTATATTCTGCTAGAAGCCCTTACTTTTAAGCAATGCAATTAATTATACTTGAGTATTCTGGAGGTTTATTGCGTCAAATAAAAGCATTCACAGCACCTTCTTTACTATTATTTCTAGAAGAAAAACAACGTAAAATAAAGATATCTGAAGTAACTTTGACGGACGGGTTTTTTTTAATGAAGTGTGTTGCTTTAATTACAAACCTCCTTAAACATATTTACAAAAAACTACTTTGCATATAAAATTTTGTTTTATGTCAGCTTAAGTCATAATTTACTTTATTCTGTGCCTTTAAATATAACATTTACATTGGTGATCTGGATGTCAGTTTAATTATCTAATGTCAGCTTCTATAAGACTGATAAAACTATTAAAAACAGAAATTTGGTGCTAGAGTGGAAATGTGCTACTAAAATTGAAAAATAGCCCTTTAGTTCTGTCAGCAATCCTGCCACTGCTGAATTTCCTTCCAATAGAAAAGGTGTTTGATGTAAGTACTGCTGAATGGAAGCCCACGACCACATTATGAAGACACAGAGCTAAATATGAGGGCTGTGCCTTCAAGAATTGTACTAAGCTGGCTATTTTATTGCTGGTAGGTTTTGGCACTAATTTGATTGACTGCTGTATGCATCTTCTGGAAGAGGAAAAAGAATCCATTAAAATGTTACACTTAAATAAAAGCCCCCAGCAAATTGCTTGCCGCAGAGAGCTGTTTGCATGAGAAAGAAGCAAGGGCATAAGAAGCTTTTTCAAACAAGTGGCGTATGTTTTCTTGATAAAATGTGTAATTCTCTGCTTCTCGTCGTGCGTTTTACTCATCATGTCTAGCTGTAAGAAACTCACACTCATTTTTATCAGTTTGATTTAAAAATAATGTATTTTTCCAACAGCCAGGTTTAGTAATAGTTTCTTATGGAGCAGCTTTTATTTTATTTAATCAATGATATTGATTTCCCTTTAAATATAAAGATTGCACAGTTCAACACTGGATGCAACAACAGTATTTCAAACAGGAAGCGACTGTCTGGTTTGTCTCTTCACAATATATCACCATTTGTTTAACAGTTTTGTTTAGAATGAATCTTTGTGAACTACTGGCTTTCCGTCCTTAATAGTGAAAGCTTTTTTTATAATTTTTTTTAATAATTTTTTAATAATTTTTTATAATTTAAAATCAAGGCTCTATCCATTTTGGGTTTGAAGCTTTTGTTCTGATCCCCTCATTTCCTGGCTATTCAAAATAAATACCTATTGTGTTTGGTTGTGGGGTTTTGGGGTTTTGGACTTTTAGTTTTGGTGGGGTTTTTTTGTTTTGTTTTTTTTTAGAAAAGCTATGATCTGGAATTCTTCTTTGGATTTGCTTCTCCTATTCTTTTAAAATACTCTCCCTTTCCTTCTTTCTGTTTTTTGATAGAATTGTGAACAATTAAGAGCCTATGAACAACCAAGAAAAATTAAAATCTCCTCCTTGCCTCACTTTTCTAAGTCTTTCCCATAAAAATTGTTGGAGGAAAAGGTTTAAAGCAAGTAAGCACCGAAAAACTCCAGACTCATCCTCTTATTATCTGTTAAGTGTTTTCATTCAAAGTATTTAAAAATATTAATAACTTAGACTGCATTCTTAGCCAGCTCCAGTTCCTCATCCCTTTTTTTGCTTTTCACCAAGATTTTCCTGCAGCAAAAGACGATAAAAAAAAATAAAAAAATCTTTACATTCTCCCTTTGTTACAACTTTCTTAAAAAGAATTTGAGAAACGTTAGATAGGGGTAGTAGTGAGGGCAATCGGTTCCACAAATAACTCTCATTTTCCTATGTAAGAAATTGAAAAGATCCAAGTTTTTAATTCAAATTATTAGACTGGCATCCAGCTGAAAGAAGAATGTCGATTTCATTCTGGGTTGAAACTTTTGAGAAAACTTTAATGGAAAATTTCTGAATGGATTTTGAACACCAAAAAGAATTACAGGAAAAAGAAAGCAAAGCATTTGACCGTGTGCAGCATGAAATGTTGAAGTTTGATCTTTTTATCCTTTCTGTAAAGAAAGGCTGATGTCTCCTAAGGAGAGGTGTTTCTCGGTTTCTGCTGTTTGCTGAAAGCTGCTGAGGCTCATTCTTAAAAACATTAATATTTATTAAATGCAATTAATGCTTTTTCGCACAGTTTACACCTCATAGAAAATATCCGTAAGCTTGCCACAATGTGTGGAATGCATTTATATATAGTATCAAAAAATATACTGATTTCTTTCACAGCTACTCTGCACAGTCAGTGCCTGCAAAATAGAAGCTATAAGAAACCAAAAAGCTCTTCCCCAAACAAAAGTGAATGAGGTTCACTCCTGTACTGAGGGGTGGGTTAAAACCAGGGATTCAGAGACACAAAATCCTTGCACTGGTGCTGTGCAGAGGGGTAAAATTCGTGGTAGGAAAAGTAAGAGGAAAACTTTATCCGGATTTGAACAAGTACATAGAAAATTACACTTAAATGTCACGGAACATTTAAACTCCAAATCATACTTCTAATATAAAAAACCCAAATAAACCAAAGCATCTCTTTCTGACAGGGTAAAATATTAATGAATTATCATGGCAACATGAGATACTGCGTATTTTCGCCGGCGCGAAGACAAGAGGGGTTTGGAGGCTGGTCTGTAAGTTGTCATCCTTTCCCTTGCAGATATTTGTCTTTGCTCTGCATGCCTTTTCCCAGCCCTTTTGCTCTACGTTGTCCTGGGTACAGCTGGCCTGATTTTATTAATCTTAGAATCACTAAAAAAAGCTGTCAGCAAGACATACAGTAGGAGTTGGGAATGTTAGTTCTCCGTACTCGTTGTTTTGAAAATATCTTTAAGAGGATGACTGTGAGCAAGGCCTGTGCTCTAGGTCCCAGTGATCACAAACCACACGCGGTGGTGACAGCAGACTTACGAGATGAATGGCATTTTCCTTTCAGAACAATTAAGCACGTCTCCTTTCACATTTACTGTTCTGTTTTTATGAATTCAGTGAAGCTACACATATTTATACCACCTAGAGACCTGGGACCATATGCTGTTGTACAGTCTCAGAAAAAGAGACCAAGATCCTGTAGTCAGGACTTTCTCTGGCTCTCAGTCCATGCTCGTGGTTTCATGTCCTTCCACTTCATCCCAAGACCCTCAAAATTATCTTTTCAACACCATCAAACCCTATTAGTGTTGCCTTTATAGCATAACATACTTGATATCCTACAACCCAATAAAAGTCAGCTGGTTTATATTTGACATCTGAATTGTATTAAGAAAGGAAAATCATTATAAAACAAATACAGTGAGATTCCAGCACTTTGGATGATAACCCACTGCAGGCTGCTCATGTGCCACTGAAGCCAAGGGGAAAGAAAGGACATCGTAAATGCCATAAAGGGTTTGTTGCTTTATGATCACATTGCTGGAATATGAGCAAATCCTTATTTACTTTGTTCAGTGCCACAATTAGTGAAAATCAAAGTGTCTGCAGCTGCATTTCATACTGTAAATTATTAGGTAATTAACCTTAATGCACCCTGCTCAGAATCTCCAGCTTTCCAACATAGCTGAGAGCATCTTTCAAATGCAACAATACATATGACAGCATCACTGCTTAATTATAAATAAAATGAGCCTCTAATGCAATGTGAGGGATTTGGATAGTGTTTAAAAAAAAAGAGATAGAGAAAATGAAATTGTTTTTTCATCAGAGCAGAAAGACAAAGATACATATCACAAGGATGCAAATAAAAGAGCATCCAACCAAAGGGTGCTTTACATGAACACTGATTCCATTTATTACGTTTATTGTCTTCCACAAGGGATTGCATTTTTTCTCTTTCACAACCAAAAATGATAAAGTTTAGAAACCCAGGGATAATAAATAAACCAGATTATCTATAAATAAATCTGAGACAATTTGAACCTATATCAGTGCTACCCATTTCTGGTTTTAGGGCAGAAGTGGGCCCTAGCGATGTCAAGGACTGTGAGACCAAAATCGGTGCTTTCACTTGTATTTTCACAGAGTGACAGCTAATGTAATTACCTTGCAAGGCTCAATAGAGCATCCTGCCTCCCAACGGGGGGAGTCTGCACACGGAGTGCCGATGCTCTCCTGGAACTCCAAGGTTTTACTTTCCACAGAAGTACGACTCTGTTCAACACGAGAAAGACAATATTAATCCTAACTATAGGAACGTGTAGATACGTGTATTACATAAAACATTATCCTCTGTGCTGAAGGACATGTAGGCCTTTTTCTTTGCCCACAAACGAGGTGTAGATAAAAGTGTCTGTATTGATGTCAGTATAGCAGAAATGTATAATATTTTACATAAACACTAATTTAAAAAGCAATGTAATAGGTAGCATCCTCCATGCCAAACAAAGAGCACAGCAACCCTCACCCAGATGAGTCACACCGGAAGAAGCTACAAAACTTTGAAAATAAACCACACAAATTTCTAACAATAATTACCATTTCATGTTTGCTTATAATTATAATTTAATTATGAACCCTATTTTGCAACAATTTTTTCAAGTAGGTAGTTAGCGTTAAAGTACTTTATATGCAATTATCTGCTGTTGAGCTTCCTCATTATACAGCAATTGCTACAAGAATTTTCCTGTTGTTTAAGCATATTTTTTGCCATTTACAGATTTCATGTGTAATCTAATAATATAAACCATTTGATCCAAGGTCAACGGCCTTGTTCTACATGTTAGTTTCCAAGAAATGGTTGATAAATATTTGATATAATACATATTGACAGAGAAGGTCTTATTCTTTCCTCTCGCAGGCAAATTGACAAATAGCAAAATTTTGGATGTTATAATAGTCTGGTCCACCCCTATAGTCATCCATCTTAAAAACCCAAATCTATTTAATAAATCAGAGATTCACCTCATCTGAAATCTTGGGTTAAACTTCTGTTCTGCCTGAGCATAGGGGAATCCAGGACTAAGGATGGAGGCAGATTGGAATAAACAATCTCGATTTCATGAACTTCCCAGCTGGTGCAAACTGTTGAACTGACTTCAGTAGAACCAGGGCGATTTATGTCATTTAAAGATCTGTCACCCAGCTCCTAGAAAGGGAATAAACTCCTGCCGCACGGCACATCCAAAAATCAGCAGCAGATATCCCTTTGTGAGAAACACTGCCTTCTTGAGGCGCAGGTGACGTTCTGCTAGGTAAGTACTAGATTCAATATGTAGAAAAGGACTTTACATTTCATGTGTACCCTGTAAGAATAATATTGCATTAGGACTTTCCTATGATTACATATTGACTCTATCACAATATGACAGAGGAAACTATTTCATTTGAGCTCACTGAGAAACAGGGGAGAAAGTGGAACACAGATTTTTCTCATCAGGCTTTCCTAAGAAGTCTCTGATTTTTTATTGTATGTATGGTAATAGCTTTTGACAGGTTTAGAAAATGGTATGAGGAGCATCTTCTGGGGAAGAGGAGGAAGAAATGCTTTCACTGATGAAATCAGGACGTATCAAAGTGTAAGTATTTAAGGACAGTTGTGAGCGTATTTTAAAATTAGGTGACTTTTCCCTAAAACTGCTTTATTGTGGTCTACGGTTCTGAAAACTACAGTGGCCTCGGTAGGACCCTGAGCCGTGCCAGCCAGTGCAGAGCTGTCGGGAGGTACCTGAGATGCACTACACCACAGAGAAATTCCTCACGCCTTTCCAGACATTCAGCTCTGCTGGGAGAGGCATTTGGCAAAGCTCCCAGATGTCTTCAGTTCTGTGGGAGGACCCAGGTAACCTGTGACAACAAACGCTGCCAAATCCATTATATTTACCAGCAGGGAGAAAGGGAAGGACTGGGTTTCCATGTGGCATATGCTCTTCAGGTTTCCTTCTCTAAACTGTCACATGGAGAGATCTAACAGTATTGCAAAGACTATAAGAAATTGATTTAGCCATTAAAAAAATAGAGCTCTCAGCTGTATCAGCTGTAGCTGGAAGGAGGGCTTGGGCTGGCAGTAGAAAATGCATTAAATTGTTAAAGTCCACAGAGAAGATGAACTTACCAAATCTCAGTAGTCGATGTATTTTACTAGTTTTGGAGAGCAATGGAATGCTCATCTCCTAAAGTACAAGCAAAGCATTCAGAGAGATTTTTATACAACCATAGCTCTGCTTTGGCAAGATGATTAATACTGATGATACAGTTCTATAGTTTTCTTTAATGCAACCTATGAAAAGCATGATTATCCTGGCCTCAGACTGAGCCGCATTCTTTGGCTGCCTAGAGCGGAGCTGGAATTGCTCCTAAATTCCACTGGGATAAATCAGTGAGCAAATCTTCAAGTTTTGAATGAAAATGCGCTCCTTTCAATACGTTTGCATTTAATAGAAGTAAAAGGAACTCATGAACCCACTAAGCTAGGGTAAATCAACCTCAGTGAATAATATCTAGATGTTTGAAGTGAGCATCATATTCAGTTTTTATATCTATTTACACTGATACATTAATTAATACTAAGTTATTTATAATCGCAGTGATTTGATGACAATACTTTTCAGTACTCTGAAAAAAGGCAACATTACTAAATAAAAAGAGATGAACATTTTCCAGTAGCCTGAACTATTTTATATCAATAACTTCACTTGAGTGTAAAACAGAACAAGTCTAGCTAGCAAAGGAATTAACACCTGGTAAATAAATATACATTCCTTTTACACCAGGAAAAAAATAGTAGTTGTTACGTAGTATCTATATTGAGAAAGCTGTAGTAACACCCAAATATGTATCTCTGCCATACTGATAAACATAGAAATGTTATTATACCAATATTATATAATATTCCTACACGTAGGAAGTAGGTGGTCAGTAGGGATGAGTCAGTGGGTCCCTAACTTCTTATGTACTTGAGCCACGTTTGAAAATGGAATGTAAGCAGAGATTTCTTCAACTGCTGCATCTTCAGACACTTTCCACTCTAAAAGCCCCAAAGAAAAAACCTCTGTCTTTTATATTTCCCAGTGTGAACAGAAACGATCTTCCTTTGGATTGGTAACTTATTGGCACAATTACCTGGCTGTCTCACGAAGCCGTGTCAGCTAAGTTCAGTTAAACAATGCTGTTCACTAAATCCCTCTCATCTCAGAGCGCAAACAAGGCTTGAAAAAATTAGAAAGTAGCAAAATCATCCGAATTAGACAGAGCAGCTGATCTATGGATGACAAATATCTACCACTCCAGGTCCTCCTCGATCCCCCTTGAGCAATACAAAACACAGGCTTGACTCTGTCTGAATACACGACCAAGATAGGGCTTTTGCTTCAGGAATAGCTCCAGCCATTTTATAATCACATATTACAGATTGTGGAGGCAGAACAATACGATTGATATAATCACCTTCCCATAGCTTTGCTCTTTCATATTTAAAAGCACAGCTGGGAACTTTTGGGGGAAGAAAGATATAAAATATATAGAAAAAAATACGGGAATCTTGAAAGTATGAGCTAATATTGCATATATCACAGAACAGTCACTGGGCCCAGGTTTGATAATTGATTTCTGTGAAGTTAAGCTATGCAGTCCATAAAATGCACATGTAATTGCTTTCCTAACCTGATTAATCAATTCCCGTGGTTGTGCCTTCCAATCAAGTAATTGCAGACTTAAATATCCATTTGCATATTTTCTGTCACCCAACTGGCGGATACAATTACTGTGCGTGGAAACTAATAGCACTATTTTACATCTTAACAATCTGAGAATCAAACCTCTAGGTCTTTATTTTATCTAACTTTTGTAATACATTTCACGTTGTTGTGTTTAAAGTGGATGTTGGCCATTCCTCGTTCAGAATGAATAATGTAAGTTTTTCAGTGTAAACTGAGATAATTAATCAAACAGTTTCTGGAGGAGTTTTAGATAAGTATCTCATGTAATTAATAAAGCTAAGAGAACACACACTGATCCAGTTACTTCTTGTCTACCACTGTTAACAGTGAAATATAAAGTTGGTGAGGAAAATTGAATTTTTATGTTGGAAATTAATAGAAAAATAATAGAATACAACTTTCCTTGTTTCTCATTCTTCTCATACCTGTCAATTTCTCTTCCTCTACTGCACTCTTTTATTGCCTTTTTCAGATTCCTCCCTTTTGTACTTTATTAATTATTAATCGTTTGTTTGTTTTATCACCTAGGGCCTCAACTGGACCGGCCCTGAACTGCTTGCAGACAAAAAAAAGTGGTTTTGGAACATGATTTGGAAGCAGAACTCCTCTCCTCAAAGTAAGATTTTACTCCATCACATATAAGCATTAAATCTTTATTTCTTTCTGAAATGTGGATAGCTTCAACAGGGAGAGTGAGATGAGCACTGGCCTGGGAATGAGGGCACGTTCCTGGGGGCTCTGTCTTGGCTCTCCAGGCAGACAGTGGAAGTGACCTGGGTGGGTGTGCTCCATCCAAAATGAACTGCGGCCCAGCTTCCCTTTTTTATTATAGCTTTATTATTACATATATATATATAGCTTTATTATCCCTTTAACAACAAAAAAGGGAGGGTTTTAATGAGAGAATTCTTCAGTCGATGACAAAGTAATGTCAAGTAAGAGGTGAAAATGCTGGTCTTTCCCTTCTCAGCCAGCACTGGCAACCCCCTTACTAACAGGCTGCACCTTGCGAGACTCCATCTGAGCCGTTTTCTGTCTCCCCTGCATCACAGGGGAAAGCAGACACAAACCCACAGGGACAACCACCGACACATCAGGTGCTGTGATGTTTTGTGGTGCCGGTGCCCAGCGTGCATGTGGGTATTTTGTGCCTGCCTTTCACAAGCAGTAAGTGTTGCTCTTCTCTGAAACTAGTGATGTAGATCAAGATGGAGATAAAAATAGGAATTGTGTTTTCTGACCTCTAGGAAAAGATCCGAATTTGAGATCCTTATCCAGAAGCGTTAAACTGTTGTAGGTGTTACTGAGCTTTAGCATCACCCTTCATACCCACAGGCGGGAGTCAGGTTCCCACCCTTTTCATCAACAGCGTAATGCACGGGGCTCTGAACTAACATCAGACAAGATCCAGGAGATTTTTATGCACTTCTAATTTTACCAAGTCAGACTTTATGGACAGAAAAAATAAATAGCATCTTCTTTAAGGGGGTCTGTATCTCTGAGACAGGAAATGCATTAGCCACATCAGTGCTAATGGAAGTAGCGTGCACACGTAGCAGAATAAACACATTAAGTGCTGTTAATCATCACTTAAACATAGAAATCTCTGAATAAGGTCAGTGCTGGCAGCTTCTCTGACTAAAATTGTTTGGGATCCACAGCCAGAAATGTCTTTCACTTTTTAATGATTTCTGAAATTATGTTATATTTTTATGGGTTAAACTTTTAGAAGGTATGAACTGAAAAAAAATGCATTAACTTTTATGGAGTTGTGCCATTTCATTCCTTGAGGCAATCTGTCTCTATATAAGAACAAGAGATAAGATTAAATATAGTTAATATGGGAGGATAACTTTTCCTAGATTTGTTTAAAATAGACATTTTTTTCTCACCATTTTCATGAGAAAGTAGCCTTTCATGGTAAAAGAACTTAGACATTTTTTTTAAAGTTCATTTTATTGTATCGTAATCATATAGAATTAAGACTACTTAAAAATAGCTTTCGTGTCTTTGAAAGTAGCTGCCACCTTGAGTGCTCTTTGGACAGAAAAGTTCCTATGGACAAAATTTACAGCTTGAAAGGTACGATTTCGTTGAAACTAGGGGCTGGAGCACAAGCCCTGTGAGCAGCGACTGAGGGAGCTGGGGTTGTTCAGCCTGAAGAAGAGGAGGCTCAGGGGAGACCTTATTGCTCTCTGTAACTGCCTAAAGGGAGGCTGTAGTCAGACAGGGGTTGGTCTCTTCTCTCAGGTGACCGGTGACAGAACAAGAGGACACGGTCTCAAGCTTCGCCAGGGGAGGTTTAGGCTTGACATTAGGAAGAAGTTCTTTACTGAGAGAGTGATTGGCCATTGGAATGCGCTGCCCGGGGAGGTGGTGAAGTCACCGTCCCTGGAGGTGTTTAAGGAAAGATTGGATGAGGCACTTAGTGACATGGTGCAGTTGACAAGTAGGAGTAGGTGTAGGTTGGGTCATAGGTTGGACTCGATGATCTCAGAGGTCTTTTCCAACCTTATGATACTGTGGTACTGTGATACTGTGATATTTAATCCAAAATTAATCTCATGGGCCACCGATAAGGAGAATCACAGATGTAACAGTTATAGTATCTGGGATCTGCATGCAAGGAAGAAATCTCTCAAGCCACTTCAAGAGGACCAGCCTTGAATTCTCTCCAAAGCCCTATCCCACTACATGAATGTTTGCTTCTTATCAATGTTTTTGCACCATAGAGAATGCTTATGTGAATAAGTGACAGGAGTGACACTATGCTTCAAATCCTGTCACCAAAAATCAGGTGATCAAACACTCAAATACGCACTGGTTCAAACAAGCTGCTGACATCCCAGCCCAAATTAATGTCCTTCAAAAAGCTGGAGTTTTCAATATACCTGTGGTGACAGTTAGTAAAAATTCAGAGTTGCTAGGTCCAGTCACACGTTGTGCATGGGTTCTTATATCAAATATTATTGCCCAACAAGGCCCAAAGTGTGGAATCAGAGTTAACTTCAGCATCTTGCCTGTGTGCGTGCTGCAGTGTGGTTCACACAGCCTTGTAGAAAAGGACGTTCTTGAAAAACCCATAGGACCACTTTAAAAATGCTTTTTTTTAGTCGTTTATTATCTCCTGGTGTTTCTCCTGGTTTCTCAGCTGTTGCTGCTAAAGGCCTTAGGAGAAGTGCTAGAAAGGCACAGTCCACAGAACTCTTCATCCAGCTCAGCCTGCATCATGCTCATCTCTTCAGCTGTTTCTGAGTGGCTTGTTGAAATATGTGACAGCAAAATAGCTGTTGTTGTATTTGGTTATATACAGGTTATATAGCCTGTATTTTCAAACCAAAGAAATGATACTATATTCCTATATTTCTTACACTCTTGGGGTGAAAAGGCAATACTGTAATTAATTTACTCATACCAAACTGCGGAAGTCCAAGTTATGCTGACCTTTCAGACATATTTCTTCCTGTTCAAAGTCCTCCAAACTTAGAATCATTAATGTGGTCAATGGTAATTGCTCAGATACTGCTGAAAGAAAGTATAAATTTTGGTCTCCTAAACACTGATGACATCTGGAAGCACCAATTGCCACTGAAGGAAACCCATTCCCAGAAAAAACCCTTTTATCCAGCCTTACCACAGCCTGCAAAGCTGAGAGCAGGTTTCTTCCATATGAAATATTTCTGTATTCTGTGACATGTTATCAACCTCCAGCTCTTTGAATGAAGTTCAAAACAGACTCAGACTTTGTCAAATGTGGAGAAATCAATGGAGTTTCAAACTTCTATTCTAACACAGCCCTGGACTTGTGACTTCCAGTGTCGAATGCTGCCGCTTCCTCCTGCGAGTCAAATGGTCTCATCTCTGGTCTCAGAGGCTGCTTTCCGGTGGGGTCAATGCGTATGTGGAGTATAGCTGGGCACCTTATAGGGCTTTAAAAATCATTGTCAGCTTTTGAGGAAAACATGCATTCTTAATGAGCTCTTGTGCTTTTTTCGCTCAAAAGATAAACATAGCTACACGATTTTACATGCAGAGATAGTGACTAATTTTTGTGTTCCTTTTCCTCCAATGCGTTTGGTGATCCCCATGAGCAGAGCCCTGCCAGGGCCGCCGTTGTGATTCTGTCTCCAGCAGTATGAGATGAACACGCCTTTGATAAGCTCGCCGTTTGGAGCATGCTTTATTGCCAGGCTGCACGGTGTATTTGCTTGGCAGAGGAGTTATAACACAAGTGGGAGCACCAGACTGACTGTTTTATGAGCAACCAGAATTCAAATGTGGTTCCGTTCTGCTGGGCTACTAAAGAAAGAGAGAAAACGAAATACCTGCTGAAGTGGAGAGCCACTATTTCTTATCATATACAATCCATTTATTTCTGTATCATTTGTAGGAGGTTTTTTTAAAAGGACAAATGTTTTTAAAGGCACAGTCAGTATTTTATGGCATTCCCATAACTTATTTAGTGCTCCAAATCAAATGTTTCACCACAATACTTTACAAAAGATATGTAGAATGCAGCTATATATCATCTGTAAACCTGTCACCCACTATTAGTTTCTTCTATTAAAATGCATCTTTATTGCCCACTGTAATTATGAGAAATTTAGGCTGGTTCATATATTTCCCAAGGTAGGGAAATTAACAGCATCTTATTTTTTCCAGTCGACAGCAATGCAATGTGCCTTCCTCATGGCAAAGCCTATCATTATGTGCTAACACTAACCAGTGATGTCTAATACAGAACATAATTGTAATGAGAGTCTTCTAATTTCGTTATTAATGGCTTGAACAATCACAGCAAATTCCAGATGATGTGTGGCAGTAACTGCTTTTCTGGTTCAGATACGAACCATCACTTAGCCTAAGAATTCCTCGCAGCTTCACTGTGATTATATATACAAAAGCAGAGAAAATAGGACTTCCACTAGAATTAGTGACAAGCTGGCATAAGTCATTTGGACACAGGAATGAAGATCACTTATATGAAGAAAAGCTTTCTAGATTGAGTCCTAAATCCTTAGGCTGAAATTCTGGCTCTGTTGAAGTCAAGAGCTGATCTAAGTTGTACCTACATAGTACAAAAAGCGTCTCACAAAGTAGATATTTATGTGAAACCTTTGTTTAAAAGTCTATGAGCATTTGGTCAACTCCATGGAAGAGTTTGAAGAGAAGAAAGATTTTTTAAAAAATTAAACTACTGAACTTTAAAACTTTTCTGGACCTTATGCAAAGAGTGGTTAATATAAATAAAACAAGACCTCAGTAACTGTGGAGTTTGTATTATAACAAAATGACTTGCAGTCTGTTCACAAGCCCAAGGCAAAATGCTGGTTTCAATAATGTGGATAAGTATTCTTTCAATATGCACACAAAGGTATCGACCAGGACCTAAACTCATATTTTAGATCGAACAAAGCTGATAAAATAAGCTGGTTTTAAACCTCCTGAGATTAGACATGATCATGACAGAGCTGTCACCTCATAATCTAAAAATACTTGAGAGTTCTGCCTCCTGTGCTAGTACTGCAGAAGTGCTCTAAAAGAAGTTCTCAAATTTTTAATTTAAAAAATCCCTGAAAATGTTTTTTCTTTGCTTTGATGCTGCCACGTTTGCCTGCTGTTATGTCAGTACCAACAACGCCGCTGAGCAGACAGCGTTTAAGAGAGCCTGACACACTTGTTCAGGGATGGCTCAGGAACGACAAGCAGCTTGCCCTGGCCTGCCGCGCAGAGGAGGAGCACTGGCCTCATCCCTGGTGCTTCTGATGGCTTCATGAACATTTCAGATAGGAGGAGGGGACAGGAGGAGTCTATAGCACTGATCTAAGCCTAAATAAAGCCACAGATTGTTGATGAAGCAGGTAAGTAATATTAGCATCTGACGATTTAATTTCACCTGTGTAGTCCCATCCTGTCTAGTAAACACTTTATCAGTTACACAGGTACACTGAGATCCCATTTTTGATATCTTAGATAGATCCTGTCATTGCCTGGTATCCCAGAGAGAGAAAACCCCAACCAGAGCTCCCAGCAGGTTTGATGGGTGAGTCATGAGAGTGCAGCTGGGTGGAGCTGGGAGTCAGAGGGGCCGGTCGTGGGTATGGGAGCACCAGGCATGGTCTTTCTCCTGGACACGAGCCAGAGGAATGGGAGAGGCAAAGCCCACTAAACTAGCAGATGTTTAAATGAACAAGGGACCAGAACTCGTACCCAAGTAGAATCACTTAGTTAGCATCCAGAGAGGAATCTGACTGCAGCTCCGACAATTTACTGGAGCCTTAATTACTTAAATAATTACTTGGTGATTAATTCAATTAATTCAGTCCATCTGAAATCAAGGTGCTGTGCTTTAATTCTTTTTTCCTGGAACCAAACTGAGCTGTAATAGACTCTTCCTCATTGCATTTCTTACTTACAGAATTCAGTTTAACAGAAAGAAGCAAAAGTTATGTTAAAGCAAATCATCCGCTTTTCTCTTCAGCTTTTTCAGCTACAGAGACGAAACGTTCCTAATCAACAGGAAATGTAATTTTGACTGCGTGAAAACCGTGTTGTACAACACCAGGCAATTACAACAAGCCTATTGAAACATTTGCACTCTTGTGATACTGTTGAAACGCTGATATTTTTCAAATTACACACTAGACACAAATACTGCGTTGAGCAGCCTTTTCCCAGTACCTTCGAATGGACTTTTATACCCTTATCCTTGCCGAATAGGTATTTTCTCCAAGAGCAATGCTATTGACTTCAGAAATGCTATTTGCAGTATCAGGTTTTAAGAAACTAAAAGAAATCACCCTGAAACTATTTTCTATCCTTGGTTTCAGCTGGCTGTTAGGCAGAACGGAGAAGAGCCCCAAGGTCATGGCATCCAGAACAGTATCTAGAGCTCCCTCAGCTTTTGCCTTTGCTAATTCAGAAAGTATTTCACTTAGCAAAACTGATTTTTTTTTCACTTTTCTAAAGTCAGTATGAAAGTTTTCACACTGGCTTAGAGTTAAACTATCTCAGCTGTGTTTCAGTGGGTACCAGAAACTGGCACCTGGCTGGTTTTCAGCGCTGGGGGTACAGCACAGGTCATGCTGGCAGCAGAAAGGAGCTGGAAGCAGCCTGAGATCGCTGTGCTCTGACAAACCAGCACTGAAAGACGACGCGAAAGAACTTCTTTCTGCTTTGCTCTCTTTAGTTTCAAAACAGAAGGAGCAAAAGCTGCTCTGTTCTTCTCCCTGTGAATAAATACCCCGATTTTAAAATAAGCTCATTTCTGATGTGATTAATTTTAAGAACATGCTCGACTCCCGTTGCATTCAGTGGGTGCTAAGTACATATTCACGACTTCATGGATAAAGATGGACTTTACCACCGTCTAAGAGCTGTGACTCACAGCTTTGCTAAATTAGAGGATTTCCCACAATCTCACTCCAAGTTCAATGAGCACCGAATTCAGCAATGCTTTTGCGTGCAACGTGCACACACAGCTCGGTGAACACACCTCAGGTACTGCTACATTTCCCAGCTATGCATCACATATGTTAGAATAGATGCTTAGTTCATCATACTGCTTGTGCTGTTAGGTTGTCAGTGCTGGAATGGGATCATATTTCTTAGAGATGATTACAAAGATGTGATCAGGCTGGGAATGAGAGCCAGAAACAGCACAAGACTCTGGAGTCCTGTACTCAGAGCTTAAGGTGTTAGGTTTAATGGGATACATCTCACAGAAGGTAAAGGATTGTTTGGAGTATGCCAAGGGGAGCAGCCCATCCAGCTGCGGCGCGAAGGTCCATAAACAAGCAACAAATGACTAGCAGAACCACTGGTGAACAGACAGGCAACAGGTGACATGCACCAGTGTGCAGCCACCATACAAGTAGTGCGTGTCCTTGATGTTCTCTGTCCAAAAATATCATTTGTGGTTCACCACTCAACTTTTTTATTCATGGGAAGGTGGATGGAATGTGTACTTGTTCCTAGTTTAGAGGTTCAGAAGTGTAATACAGCCGTGGTTTGGATAGCAGAACTGTGGCATTTCTTCTCAGTACATAAAGAGTGGTATTTAATTGCAGAATAACCTCTCAATTAAAAGAATACTTGGATGTAACCCAGAATGTTATAATGCAATTCACATCTCCTTAATCCTCCCCACGTTCTTTTTCCTGGCTTCTTCCAAAAATTGTTTTAGTCTCTTTCCTTATATTTTTTCCTTTAATTTTCAGTCTTATTGATTTTTATTGTGATTAAGCTCCGAAAAGCCTTTCTGTGTATCGTATTCAGATTGATAATTAGTTTGAAGGTATTCGCCAGCCTATAATATCTTTTGTTACTGTGCAGTTTTTATAAAAAATAATTAAAATATTTCTACCTCCTCACTCCTGAGGAGCCTGTAATCTGACTTCCCCAGATAACAGAGAATAGGGTATGAATTCTGCTTTTATAACTTCTGCGCTGTGGACTCCAGAATAAAAAGATATATACATTTAAATATGAATATCGGTTTAGTCAAATACCGACACATTTACAGAAACAAGGATAATTCCAACTGCATTCTCTTAATCTATGATACTGGCTTCCTTTCTTACTGCTGTTTCCAGGGACATAAATGAGTAATCCAAGAAAGATACAGAAAGTTTTCTCCCAGTGCGCTAGTGGGAGTGTCAGGCTGTTTGACTTTCCCTCAGCCTCCAGGGAGATGTTTCCCCTAAGTTTTGTGGACAGGGGTGGACCCTTGAGAGGATTATTAAATTAGATAATCTGCCTGTCTCCTTTGCAATGGCTCAGATACTCTTTTGTGTGTATTTACTGCATAGGCAAAGCTTGCCAGGAGACTTGCTAAGGGAGATTCTAAAGCTGTTCAGGTGAGTGTGAGGAGGCCAATGTGAGCACTGATTTAGTAGGGCTGGATGAAGCCCTAGGTAGCATCAATCAATGCCTACCACCTTCTAAATCCCTTTATATGCTGCCATGCACGCAGTTCCAATTGACTCTCTCGTAGGTGAAGCTCCTCACAGGCACAGGATGGGGATTGGGTATTTTCTTGATAGAAAGTACTAATACTGAAGCAGATGGTAGAGAGGGGGGAAGGATCAAATGAGATTATTGAGTTTTTATCTTGCAATCTGCCAATAATCATGGATTGGTGCCCTGTGATTAAGACAATGAAAGAAACTGGGAAAATAATTCAGAAAAGAAGGTGAAGTCAGACCTATGAAAGCAGAAGGGATAAAAGAAAATAAAAAAAGCTTTCCTTTCCTCTAACTGACACTTTGGGAATTGACTTTTTGCTCTGTTTCATTAGGGAAAAGACAGAAAAATCCAATTAACAATTGATTTTCTTCCTAACAAACTTTTAAAATGCTTCTAATAGCCATTCATTTTTTCAGCTTTATGAATAAACAGTCAAATGTTGCCTCGCTCCTGTGGGTAACGCTCAGGACCCAGCTCTGTTCAGAAGGTGCCTATGCTACATGTCAGATGCGCTGGGCTCCTGTTCTACAAAGTCATCCAAGTGCAGGTGGACATGGAAGCTCTCTCCTTGCACTTTGATTTTGTCCCAGGGGTAGGAAGGGCTGTACAAATCTTGGTTCCCTCTCCTCATCCCAGCCTGGGGGAGGCCACAAGGTGGGAGGACTACTGCACAGAGCCCAGAGGGCTGCAGCTTAGGTACCAAGTGGATCCACTTGTAGGGCATTAATGAAAGGATCTGATTCATCCAAAGCTAAGAAAAAAAAAGCCTGTAGATTTCAGCCTTCCTGATGCTGGCGTAGAAACTCAGAGCCTGCTATCATCACACCAGGAAACTTGCTTGAAAATAATTATTACCTGGCCTCTTGAAAGATCAGGGAACAAGACCAAGAAATATGCTGTGGCTCTGAACGTACATTTTACAAGAGCCAAACGAAATTCTAACTTCAAAGGATTTGAGGTGTACTTTAAATCTAGAATAGAGGGTCTCTGTTTTTCCCTTCGTGAGAAGCAGCTTCAACAACAGAAAATGAGAAAAATAGGCGAGTTACAGAGTACAAGAAGTAATGAAATCTGATTCCTATGGATTTGTGTTGTCTGATTATCTAATTCTGCCTGAATTCTACTAAGGTTTCCTGTCATCTGCATCCACTGGTTTCTGCATGTAGTTACCATCTCCCAAATTAGCTATATTGATATACATTGATTCCATGCAATATTTTCTAACATAGACAAACCTCTGGAGCCTGGTGTTACATTTACAGAGGGCTTTTGAGCTGCCTGGTTTTACCCAGCCTCTCCTATGTTCCTATAAATAGCAATTTCTGAATGCTAAAGACTAAAACAATCCACCAGCTCTTCCTTCCTTCCAATTCCAGCAGCTCCAAGCGTTGAAGAGTCCCCACACTCACTAGTTAAGGACTTTTACACAGCCTCGAGTGTATCTCCTGATTGATGCCTGGTGTGTTTAGAGTTTGAAAGCTGTTTTTTTCCCAGATCACAATTCCCCTGTGTTGATTTTTGAAGCTCAAGATGTTGTGTGGTAAAGCTTTTTCAGTATTTTGAATCTTTCCGTGTTTATAATGCTGCTGGCTGGTGTAGATTCTCTGGTGTCTAATAAGCTGCAAACTCCCCCTGCAGCTTTTCTCACTTGCTTGTTTGCCTGAGAAAACTGAAACCAAACAATGGGAATTTTTAGAAGAGAACAGATGCATAAATCTCCCGCCCACCCCCAAAACATGAGGATTTCCTTAGAGAACCAGGCTAAAAACGAGAGAAAATATCCCTAAGAAAACTCCCAGTGTTTGTGTATCTCTGCAAGAGACTGTGCCGCCTTGCATGCAAAATGGATGTCTACCTCGAAAGCCAGAGGATTCCTTAGAGATTTAAAGGTATAACATACAGTGAAGGAATTTGTAGTAGTTATTGGGCTCAATACAATATTCAAGCATTTTTGGCAGAACGAGCTTTTCTATTTCTACTATAAAAGGCATTGGAGAGCAGAACAATCCTTTAGCAAATGTCAGCAGCAAAAAATATATATTCCAGTTTTTATTAAGCTAACCCTGTGCTAATCGGTTTCAGACACTGGTTTCAAATTGTGTAGCCAGAGTCTTTTTGTGTGTGTGTGTGTGTTGAGAATGGGTTGATTTGATGTGCCAGGTGCAGAAACGCCTTTTGCATACTCAGACACTGTCTGAATCTCTGCCAGCACTTGAAGAAGGTCCTGCTGAGACCGCGCTACAGAAAACTGCTTCTGAAGCTGGAGTGTTTCTCTTCCACAGCTCATGCAGATGGTTGGGGCTCAACTACTTGACTTGTCAGCACCAGGAACTGTCAGTTGTGTGCTTACCTGGAGGTTCCCAAGGACCAGGAAAGGCTGATTGACTATCTGGCTCACAAGTGAGTATACAAGGAAAATTCTTGACAATATTACCTCACCACCACCTCATTCCCTCTTTTGATGTGTGTGCATTTTTTTCAGGGAAAGAGGTTTTTGTGCCAACAGGCACAGTTGGCAGCAGGCAAGAAGCCTCCTGGCTACAGTGCTGGCAGTAAATTATCTGGAGATCACAGCCTCCATGGAGCCAAGCAGTTGATTCTCAGAGACCTGGCACTCCCTGGAAAGCTGCAGCAGGTAAAAATGGCAAGGGGTCCCTACTTCTGTATAGATTAACAATTAAATCTGGAAGATCTTGTTGACAAAAGTTTGTGATGCTTCCTTTTGCCATCAGGGATGATGATGGTGATGAGGGGAGCTCCAAGGTGTGGTGGGGGTGCCAGACATTCCTCTCTAGATGGCCCATTTGCTCTCTGTGTGACACTGGGCAAACTGTGAGGGACAAGGCTTTTGTGCGGCTCTGAGGCTTAACATCTGCGGCTCTTCAAATAAATCAGATACCTTGGCGCTTTGCTATAGCTGCTGGTCCAATAAATCTCGCCAGCTGTGACTATGCTGGACTTCAGTAAGGGATTCACAGAAATAACTGTATGGTTTCACAACTTAATACGTTAAACAGCCATTCTGAGCAATCAATACAAGGAACATTTTTTTAAAAAAATATCAACCCAGAGCAATGGTTTTGGAAATAGATGTAAAGAATCTTTAGCTTCTGTCAGACTAAAGTATTTTACACTGCGATAGCAGGCGTTTCTCAAATGCACCAAAAATGCCAACTGTGACACAAGCTGACTAACTATAATTACCTATGATATTTTGCAAAATCAGAGATGTCTAAAAAAAGAGAGCTTGTGAATTTGCTGGTTGCATTATTCCCCAAGTTTGGTTTGTTAAGGACTGAAGAAAGACCCAAAGCATGAAACAACCAGCCAAAACCAGGTGTTCCTAACTGAAAGTACTTTTGGAACCCCTACTTTTCACCCTAACTTTCAAAAAATATTTATTTGCAGAAAGTTTTCATTTTGACTTTAACACCTATAGTTGGGAGACTATAATGTATTGTCAAGACGTGTGTATCCTCAAAGTCTGCTTGTCATGTAGAGTGAGAGGTAGTAATTGTAGATATTCACCATCAAACCTGCAGGCAACTGTGATCAGCTTACTGCATATATGTAGATCAAAACTCATTATAATTAGTGGCCTGTGTACTTGAGTTCTAGTTCTCTTTCTGAACTCTCAAATCCTGTGCAAAACAACACATGATACAGATAGATTTTTTTCAAAGACTTTGATTTTAGGTAATTTCTGAATCCCAAGGTCATATCTTGAGTTTTAATTTATTACATTTTCTCATGGATAAATCAGAAACAATGCCATTTGGGTCAGTGGAATAGCAATGGTTTAAAAGCAACCTTAAAGGACTGTAATGTTGCATGGAAGCACATTCTTGATGGAAAATATAACACGAATTTGGCACAAATCCTTTCATAAAACACACCATGAGAGTCAGACTATTAAGACTACTTGGTTTCCTTTTCTGAAACCTCGTCTATCAGACTATATTGGGAATGGTCAGGCTTATCAGCAGATTCCCCAGAAGACACCAGTAGTATGTTCTGAAAGGTCTTGTGGAGATCAGCTCGTATCTGGTAATCTTTTTCCATAGATCTGAGAGGGCTGGGTCTGACAACATTAAGTAAAACTAGTGCTTTAAAATGGTCCTTCGGATTTAGTCAGTGTCATATTCTGTGAAATTTTATGCAAGAAGATGGAGTAAAAAGATGAAGGCGGTCAGGAATTTTCCATAAGAATGGCGGTTTAAAACCTAGCATTTTCTCTGAGAAAATATAATTTTCATCAAAAGAGTCCAAATGATGCATCTGGCATGCGAATATCTTCCAGAAAAATGGGAAAACCAGAAGCCAAAACGTGCATTTGAAGTCCCTCTCTTTTTTGTTTTTTTTTTTATGGAAAAAAAATTGGCTGGAAAATTGGAGACATTTCAGTTTGTTTGGGAAAGGGTTATTGTGTGTTTTGTTTCTGTGGTTGGCTGTTTTCAATCCATATTACAAAACAGTATAAAAGTTATGTTTCTGGCCATCAGTACTGGCTGATTTTCTTACGTACCTTATTTATTTTTTCGATTCTACATCCTTTCTTTTATTGCCAATACAGACACTTCCATTACCATTGAATACGAACTGAATGAAAATCTGTGGTCCATTGTACATTTCCTTTTCATTGCCTAGGAAACCTTGAAAGATTATCAAGGCAAACTTGTGAAGACACATAATATCCATCATATGTATGGCTATATGAAAATGTACCTCAGATAGTAATACTACTACGACAGTAAGACAGTAGATTTTTATATCCAAGGCACAAAACTGTCAGCAAATCCCTTTTGAAACTGTGAAAGTGAACAGTTCAGGGGACGGGGCCTTGGATGTCGTCTTTATTCCCAGCCATGCTCCTACATGAGCCACGGCAGGGCACTGCATCATCTTACATGTGATCATCTCCCACTAGATTTCTTTTTATCAGAATTTCAAGTCTCAGGGCTGTCTGTCGTCCTGTGCTTCTTTGTCCCTACTGTGGGTAGACCTTGATTATGGTTGAGTTATATGGATTATCAAAGTGTAATATTGGGCCACGCAAACACTTTTGTTTTCCCTACTGATTTCCTTAAAACCTTCCCCCACTTCCCCCCACAGGCATCATTTCACCTAAATCACAGCCCATCTGTCACAACCCACCCTCCCAGACTCGATGAACTTCTTTGTTGTACAGAGCATCCGACCGATCAGGGACCGACCATTTCCTAGACTTGCCTACACTGAAACGTGCCATGGGAGCTGTTAAAATCTAAATTGCAGTATCTCCTTTTTTAAGTATAGGGATGTGTTACGATTGCTGCAAACGCCTGAGGCAATGAATCCTGAGCTTTTAGCAGCACCCATTGTATTCAGTTCTTAAAGTCCTCTTTTTGCAAGCAAAATATTTGATGGAATTAGAGTTGGAGCACTATGAAAGGGAATGGTTATCTGTTACTTTTTCAGTGTTTTCCAGCCTGGGGCATCTGTCTTTGCAGATGACAGCAATAACACAAAGCACTCTTATCCCACTAACCTGAAGTGCTCTGGATCTCAGACACATTACAGATTTACATTTACACTTTGTTGCTATCCTGGATGAAAAGAACTGCAAACTCATCATTATAAAGAGATATGCAAATCCCTCCTTTGTTTTCGAAGGAACGATTTAATTGTCTATTTTTCATCCTCAGATTTTTCCCAGCAGTTTCATTAGCTGACATGACAAAATGCTAACTAATTTCATATTTAAATATAAGACCAATTTGAAATAATATATCTTTACTTTGGGAGCAAATTCATCTGTTATTATTCTACTAATAATATCCAAAAGAAAGAACTTAAGCCCTTTTCTCCTATTTGCAAAGTTGACAAAAAATTGTATTTTATGTAATATAATAAGTTGCTTCTTGTTGTTTTCTTCTTTTTTTTTTTAATTTCCTGCAACTGTGGATGCTTAAAAAAATGTTCAGAAAAGCTGAAAGAATCCTACAAAGTCTAGCACCGACACTGATCGACCACTTCAATGGTCTACGCAAAAAGTAAACAACATCTTAAAGCTCGAATTTTGGGCTACAGTCTCCTGTTGGGGCATGTAGGTAAGTATCTTCCTCCATCTCCTTTGCTTTTTAACCAGCAATCCCTCTCAGACAACCTTACTACAATAAAAGCATGTCTTAACCTTTTGATTTGAATAACTCTTTCAAATTGGCTTCCACTTCAGCCTTTGACTCAGACTCCTGTGAAAAGATATTACTTTATTGTGCACATCTGAAATAACCTGGTCATCTCTCTGGCACTCATTTCTGTCCATGCAACTGACTATAGCTCCAAAAAAACTATAGCTCCATGCAGTGGGACTGATAATACTTGAGCTTGAAAACAGATGTTGGCAACTGGTTCCCCACCAGTGCGGGAGAGCAAGTGAACGGACACAGTCAACCAGGAGAGCCGGCAGCTCTCCGTGGCTGCTCACAAGTGACCTCTTTTTCACAGCCTCTTTCCCTACACCCTTCTTCCAGGCTCACAAAAAACCAGTGGGAGCTCTGCTACGGTTTGGAAAGTTTTCGATCCTCCATTGTTAGAAATGTTTAATGGACTCATCCTCCCGGCTTTAAATGTTTTCTCTCTTTAACAGCTCCTATAAATATAGGAGGTGTGGATCCTTGGGCTTCTCCCTGCAGAACACCTTCCCTTACTGTGTTCGGATTTTACTGTCCTTTAGTGTAAGTGCCCCCCTTTATGCATGCAAAAAAAGGAGAAAAGAAATGTAATTACGTATATCGCTACCGATATTTCCATTGAAGTAATGTTTTTCTTGCTAATAATAGACAATAAATGAACACAGTAACAATGGATCCCACCTGAATTCTCACTTACACTTAACCGATAAAAGCAAATTCCAGTGCCTTTACTATTTTTATCAGAGACTGTCAGAGTGACTCATATGGTGGATAATAGTTTCTCATCTCCACTGGAAGATTAATGCCTTAGCAAAGTCCATGGATGTATAGAGAATATATTTGTAATGTTTGAAGCCTGGTTTTATTCTTTAGAGCGGATGCAAAGAGGTGATACTTTCTGGCTTATTCACAGTTCTAGTATTACACAAGAACATAATGATTTATTGCAAAAGAGATAAAAAGGAACCTCACAAGCAAACAGGAAGAATATGTTCTCTCTGACTATGAAGCTCATCCTGAGATAGATTTGTGAAATGGTCCTGGGACTTGTTTAAACTCTGTGTTAAGTACTTAGAATAAGGGGAATGAAGGTCTCTGTGTGGCAGTATTGCCGTTTTTTTTTAAAAAAGAGTGTTTCCAGCCCTGACTTACATCCTGGGTAAGTTCATGAAAGCCCCGTGAAGTGACTTCTACAAGAGACAGAGTGCAGACATCATCCTTTCACATTCCTTTCTAAGCTAAGCAGGATTTTCCAGGGAAACACAGGTCAAACAGATATATAGCAAATATAACAAACATGGAAGGATAATGCCTTGGTTCTGAAAAATCACACTCTCTGTACCACTGGACTAGTTCACCCGGGAGATAAAGATGAGGATTTTGTGTGAAAAGTGAAATGGTCCCTTTTTCTCTCTGTTAGAGCTTGTTGACTCATTGAAATAAGAATATTTTCCAAGTTCTAAGTAAAATTTGTAATCAGAACGTGAGAGGAACTTGCATAAGACACAGAAAGTCTGAGGCCATGTCCCACCCTGTCTGATGATGTGCAGAGAAAGGTACTGAGTGCACAGCTCTGGGTGTCTGGGGCTGATCTCACACCCTTTCCGGAACAATTTTAAAAGTCAGGAGTCTCATTCTCTCTCGTAACAAAAAAGTCTGCTTCAGAACTCCCAATATTTTACTAAATACATATCCTAGACAAGTATATTGTCTGAAATCAGGGACCTTCAATTTATCCTTCTTTGAGATGGACTTTTAAATACCAATGACTACGTACTGTATCCTCAGCTGCAAAGACAAACAGCACCAATACCTTCAGCCCACCTGTCTATTGCTGTGTACATTACATGGTATTTTTGGATTTGGGTTTGTATTTTTTTTCAATGCCAAATCTTGATAGACAGGCAAGATTTCATGTTGGAAACCCCTATAATTAGGCAAGACAGATTTGATCTTCAAAAGCAATTGGTGGCAAATGCTATTAAAATATACATCAGGCAGTGGTTCATTTGGTGCTGTTACTCAGTGGCCTCACTGTAACACTTAAGTTTCTTTCATGCCTTCAGAAAAGAGCTGAGAAATGTCTTCCCAGACCAGTTTAGCCTATGACTGGGGAATGAGGGTGAAAAGAGTGCAAAATTTCTTATGGGAGCTCTAGAATAAGGGCAGTAACATTTTGGGAGAAGTCAGGTGGGATATGGCACATGCAATGTAATAAAAATACGGTGACTGTAACAACATGGCAACAAACCGTGGCAAATCCCTGGGAGGATTCAAGGGAAAGCCCTGCCTTTGTGAGCGACGGGCGTATGGCATGTGGGTTTGCACAGGTGAACATCTTTCTTGCCTCTTCTATGATGCATCAGGTCTTGCTTTAGTGGTTCACTGAAGAACACTCTTCAGGCAAACCATACAACCACACAGTTCCTTGAATGGAAGCCAGACCTTGTCTGACCTGGCAGTTTTGTACCTGAAGGGCTTTTTTTTTTTTTTCTGCTCAGAAATGATCTTTGCTTATGATGCAGTCTTAAACAATTTAATTGTTCTCTTTCGTTTTCCTTTTGCTTTTAATCCCAAAGCTGCGTTTCCCGTTGTCATTTCCTCAAGTGCTTTTCATGATGCCCTTAACCTAGGGGCAAAAAAAAATATTTCTTAAAACTGCTTTGTCAGTGAAAAAAAAACGTGCAGCTCTTTTCATAAATATCTACATCCTGTCACTCCTGACAAGGACTGACAAGAATTCCTCTCACTGAGCCTAGAGCACGGAAAGATCATTTTACATGAGTTCTGAGGAGTAGCATTATTCTGTACTTTGATCCAAATTATTTAGTATTCAAACAAATATCTTTCCAAAGCACACCCTTTACTTCCGGGAGAAGGGAGATGTTTTGGGATCGGTGTGCGCTGAAATTCACAGCTCATCACTGGTAATGAAATCACGGCGTTGCATTAATTGACCTTACTCAGGACAACCGCTGCGTGTCGTTCAGGCTGTCCCAGAGTTAAAGCAGACAGTAGGGTGTTCCTTGGTATATTATGAGAGGCAGGAGAATTCACTTCTGACAATACAAGTTTTTACTCTCCCCAAGTTTCAGAAGCTCTTGTTTGGGAAATATTCAACGCTAAGGCAAAGCTTTGATCTCTCTTCTCATGAATGATGGAAGAATTCTTAGATTTATTGCCTAAAATTTCCACTTTATTAAGCTGTCAAGTTTGGCTTGGTGGCCCACTACAGAGTGAAATACTAAATTTGATTTAAAGGTCAGAGGAGATGTGTGGCACCTACAATCTGCCTTGGAATTGTTTTTGTAACACTAAGTAGAGTTTACAAGGAGAGAAAATTGGAACTGGTCAGCATAAGTCATTCCAATCACAGTGTCTTTGAAAAGACAGCTCTACTTTTAACTACACTAAAAGATAAAGGAAATGGATACATTAGAGTGTTACTCTGGGATTTATGAAACCCCAAGCAGGGTTCTGGGACTGTAATTGTAACAGCTAAACAAGGGAAAAGTGTCAGGAAGATGTTTCTGTTTCTAATATTAATTCAGCATCCACAATTGTAAGAAACCTTAATTTGAGGAGGCATTTTAATCTGAATTTACCAGAAATCTAAATAAACTCTCAGCAATAGGCTTTGACCACTCTCCCAACAGACCTTGTTATTATTTCTGCATCTCTACATCTTTTAATTCACAACCCAAATAAGGCCCCAGAAGAAATTACTTTCTTTTAAAATAATTTTACAACTTCAGCCAAATAAATTATCATTTTAATTAAGTATATGAAGCATAACAAGGGCCAAGATATAAATTTCTAGGAGACTGAAGTCTAATTTAATTCCCACATTTAATATATAAAACTCATGACATATAAAAACTCTTAATATCCTCATTTGCCTCTTAGTACAGTCCTTTATCATGTACATTTCATTAGTCACACAGATAAAAGAAAACAATTACAAACTAACTGTTAGATCTATATGAGACACTGCTCGGTAACAAAATTTGGTATTATACAAAGTAGAAATTTCTATTTCAGAAATAAAGGGAGTTAGGCAATTTCCCTCTGCCTTGTTAAAGAAAATGGATGTTCACTCATAATCACCACCTAATTCTCTAAAGGCGCCAGACTGGTTTCTGATTTTCTTGCTTGGAAAGTTAGAAAAGAGTAGCTCTTCCTTTAAAAATCCTGAAAGAAAACTAAAGCTTCAAAAAATGCTCTGTGACATTGTTCACCTCTATAAGGAAAAAGAACTTAAACAACCCTGGACAAGACTGAAAATGAATGAAAATGTCGACATTCACTTGAGAAAGTGGCTGAGAAGTAAACTTGTCTCAAGCTTGTTAATTCCACCTCCCGGCAGAGAGGTAGCAAAATAACCCGCGTTGACGGCCTGGTAGCGCATTGCTTGGATTCAGCATAGTCCGAGAGTAGTGGAAGCAGAAATACGCTGAGGTTGTTCTCTGCTTTTTGTCCTGACAGTTCCCATTTGGGGCTGAGTAATAATACCTCATTTTGGAAAGGTCTGGCGTACCTTCTCCTCAACTGTTTCCCACAGCTTTCAGTAAAAATGCCTGTCTCTCAATTTTTTTTGGCCTTTCCTCTTATTTTAAGGGTCATTGTGAATTAAAAATACAGTTTGAAGGGAGAAAGTGGCCATGATTTTCAAGTTACTGCTTTTGACTTTCTCTTTGAGGTTTCACATAAAACCCTTACACTGAAAGCAAACCTCAGCCTTTGATCCAAAAAAGATCCGAATAAAATTCTAGTTCAGGTCTGTTCAAGAAAATGACATTTCAGAGATAAAGTCAGATAAAATTTATGAATTCCTTAAATCAAATAGATTTTGCGGGTTTTTTCCCCCCGATTTCTGAAGGTCCTTTATAGACTGCCTGGCGCGTTAAGATGAGAAGTAAAATATGTGAAGTAGTTCAGAAATTCTGCATTGGATGGCTTGGTGTGGAAACACAGCTTTTCCTTTGACTCTTTTTTCTACACAGTAACCAAGGACAAGGACACGAGTGAGAGGCTGCAGTCCATTCTGACCCAGCTTTCTGCAGACACATTGCCCACAGATCCATTTCTACTGATTTTGACAAACAGCCTGGGCTTGAGCCTTCCTTCTTGGCTATTCTAGATTTTCTCCGAACTCAAACTTGGGCTCCTGTCCACACAACCTAAGAAGCACGTTCAAGTGTGACCATGGGGTTTGTGCTTCAAATACAAAATACATGTGCCTAAACCAGGGTATTGTCTGCGAAAGGAGGACATCCTGCTGCAAACTGCACGAGATTAGCCAGCCCTTCCTGGTTTTTAGCACAGTAAATAACCCACTAAATGCAGTTTTTCTGAAGGTGTTATTGTAGCTGAAAGAGGTCACCCTGGTCAGTCTGTGTGACCAAAGAGGCTCTTTCCACATACTTTGTCTCAAAGCCAAGAGATATTTCATTTGGGTTAAAGCATCTCCAGTTCAGCCCTATTTGTTAATATGACCTGCAGACCTATCAACACAAGCATTTTACTTCTGTATTTAAATAGGTTACAGGGAAAGAAACCACTCGGGACCGGTGGAGAGCTCTCAGCAACAAAAAAGAAATCCAATGAAGTGTGGAAAACTTGAACATGTCTGCAACGTGGTATATATTGGTGGGGTTTGAACTTTGAACAGAAAAGTGAGTGTCTGACAAGTGTTGCAGGTTAGTGAGAAAGCCAAAAAATGCAAATATGTCCTTTTGGTCGATCACTTGATCACTTGGCCCTCTCCTCTGAAATAGCAAATTCTTCATAGAGTACATAGAGGGTCCGCAAGCGTTTAAAAGATACTGAGAGTCCTCAGTTTTTATTCATCACAGCTCTGCATCTTTGTAGAATATAAAAGATGAATTACCTGATTCAGTAGCTTTAAATAAAAGAAGACCCTAGATGGAAAATGTTTAGAAGGACCCATTCAATAAGATAGCACAGAAAAGATGGCAAGGCTTTCTTCCTCCAAATACTTTCAGCTGTAATCATAGAAGTATATCCATGGATTTACAAACTCTCATTGTTTTGATGTATTGCCGCATTTCTCCCTAAAAATAAAACGAAATGTGTTAAGTTTGGCCTGAGATGAAAGAGTGAGTTTCCATTACTAAAATATTTCAATTATGCATACTGAAAGATCAGGAAACTAGCAAGGAGATAGACATTGTTGTTCATACACTGACAAAGTGTGCCAACTGTTGGAAACATGTGCTTTTATTTCAGAATAAACTAATTAACATTAGCTTGAGTGTTAAGTCATTAACATATTCTTCTGAATAAAGTTATTAGGCTCTGATTTAAAATTGATTTTCACTCAATTATATGTATAGCCTCTCTTTTCATCATTCAAGTAATATTTTCTTTTTTAAAAAAAGAGAAAATATAGTAAAAGAAAGATGTAGCGATAGTCACCCAGTAACTAACTGACAACTTCAGCTATCTCTGTGATTAATCTGTCTGGATAGGTAGGAAAACACGCAATGCATAGATTACAGGACAAAGCTGATGGATGGCATTTTTACTGCACAAAAGTGAGTTCAAATAAATTGGAGAGTGTTTCATAGATTTGGATTTACAAAAAACACCCTCCCCCAAAAAATCTGTGGAGGCTTCCCGAACACATCTTTTTAGGGCTTAAAACACGGATTTGAGAGTTGTTCCTGTTCTTAAAGAGAAGGAAAGAACATGTACCTGTGACTGAAGATTTCAAACTTCTGTATTTTCACAATGGTTCCAGGAGGTTTTGCCTGAAGTTTTGGTTTGCAACCATCTCCGCATTGCAGTGAGCACACAGGAAACAGCGTGTTAGAAGCAACCCTGCGAACCCACTCCAGGCATACACTTCAAAACTATCTCCACGGGGAACAGCTGAATAACTAAGATTAAACACGTTGAGGTCTTGTTTAAAGTAACTTTGAGTCTGCTTGTTTTTGGGAATCTGCCTGTTTTTTCATGTTCTCATTAAAGTCAGTGAGAAGAGTCCCTTCATTTGGGCAGAGCCATGGAAATTTGAGAAGCTGGATGTGGTCATTACTGCTAAATTTAAACTAAGGAAGAAGAAGGTCTAGCTAGATGCCAAACAAGTACTAGAAGTCAATATTTTTAAAACTTTTGAAGACTGATATTCCCACAGCATGCAGGTATAAAATAAGGTTGTGAGGTAGCTGCATTTAATGATTAGTAAGCAAACCTCAAAGATCAACAATCCAAACTTGTTGAAAAACCATTTACCTGTCTATCTAAATTTATTTATTATTGATTATCATTAATTGTAAACACTCTGACTACTGCAATATCTTACTGATAATTTTTCATTTTTCATGAAAGTCTTTAGCTTTTCCATCCAGATATTGCAAAGACTTTCAAGTATTATAACTCAGCTGCCATACGGGTTATCTAATTATGCAGTGTTCACCTATAAAGAAAAATAGCTCAGACATGAGAACTGAAGCAATAAAAGCAATGATTCACAGTTTGATAGGAACTTTATAATTTGCAGAGATGGAACTTAAAACACAAGCTGAAATGGTTGGAAATGCAGAAGCCAAGTCCCTTTCAAACAGCACCTCCGATTCAATGCAGCAACACCCTACCTGCTGCCCGCACTTTGTAATGTGTAATGAGCAGGCTGTGGCTGTCCTTGGAGCCCAAGTATTGACGCTTTAAGTTGGAGTTTGTACAGAGGTTTTCGAGCAGTATCTCAAGAAAATAACCCCACCCCAAACTGTGGGGAAATTGGATTTTTTTTTCAATTATCTCACAAATGCCATTGAATAGTTCTAGTGGTGACTGAGGAGAGATTTGGACTGTAAGGCAATTCCTGCACAGGGGTTGGAGTTAGGGGCCAACGTGAGGCATGGAGACTCCCAGCAGTTGCACTCAAGGACCTCTGAATCTTCCCAACACTGTGGTTATGTGTACAGCAGCCACAACTGTGATATTTTCCCTTGACATCATCTATGACACTGAATTATGATAATATGCCCTGTAACAGTACTTTCCACATCCTGAAATCTCTCTCTGCGGATAACTGGCAGCATTGCTCACCTGGTGCAGTCTCTTTGCCTTACCCAATCTGCAGACTGGAAAGCAGCTCTTCATTTGGCCCTCGCCCTTGGCAAGATGCTCAGGTAACTTTGTCGTCACGTGTATTGCTTGGCTTTCTGATGAGACCTCTTTAAACCATGCTGGTCCTTCAGAATCCAAATTAAAATTCTCTTGCACAAATGTATACTCCAGACTCCATCAGATGTTAGCTGGGTAACACTTGAAAAAGACAATGGTTAATTCCACCAATGGAGATCAGCTCCCGTAGCCTCACTAGTTTATTTCATCTAAAAATATCCATTATGTATAATACTGTATGCTTTTACTTGCTGTTTAATAATAAGCGACGGCTATGAAGCTCAGCCAGAATAGCAACTGTAAACCAGCAAGATCCCTATCAAACTACTGAAGCAATGAAATAATATGTATCAGATTCCCAAATGCCCTCCATAAATCCTTGTTCACCAACGGTGATATTTGTTAACAACAAAATTAACTTTTATTACTTTCTTTCTATGACTGTATTCTCCAACATTCATTTTTGAAGCTCCTCAGATGAACCAGAACAGATAAATTAGATTAAATTAGGTTTGCTGGCCAAGATGTGAAGACACAAACATAATTCTGAGGCTTATATTAAGCCATGATTTGAAGAACCTCATATAATGCACTGCACACTGGAGGCTAATAGAGAAAAAGGAAAGGAAAAGAGCTGCTATCTTTGATGCTTGCAGAACATCTCCTGGATATTGCATACATAAAGGGTTACCTCCTAGCCTGATACGCAGCATATAGTACTCTGTGTGGAGGAACCGCAAGTCCAAATAAAATCTAGTCTTTCACTCAAGGGCTGGCAACAGGACTGTGCTTGAAGCGGATGCTGTGGACTGGTTTCTAAACCAGAGACACAGGTGGGGCTTTGAGGTGCCAAAACAGCAGCAGGAATAGCATTCCCTTGGCTCAGAGGAGCGTTAAAAATGCTTCAGATGCACAGAAGTGCTTACTGTTTCAAACAAGAGGGCAAATAAGGGTAAAGAAGTGATCAGAATATGGGAATGGCAACCTTGCTCTTTCCTTAATTATGGAACTCAGTTTTGTAAAATGCTTTCTTTTTTTTTGTGAAAGTCATGCAGATGGCAGTAGTAACAACTCTTTTTTGGACGCTTTTGTTGTGCTGGACACTGACAACTGCTGCAGCAGCCACAGCCATGATCAGACCCTGGGAGTCCTTGTGATGCTGCCATCGCTCTGGTATTGCACCTCTGCAAGGTGCTCATCTAAGTGAAAGTCATAGCATCTTCTGAGTCCTGGGGCTGTTACCATAGGGAGGAACCTCCTGAATTTCACTGAACTAGTCTGGTTTGCCTGTTTTATGCTCTTCACACTGGTGTCTCTGTCTGCCTCAGTGCCAAGGATATAGACTTTAATGCAGGACCAGTGAACAGTAACCTTGGCTCTGACTGTGAAAAATTTGCTACGTAAGACATAACAGGGAGAAATGATTCATTTTTATCCCGTCAAGATTGTCTATAGGCAGCAGGTAATATGTTTTTTAACATACTGCCTTTATTTTGGAATTTTCCTTGACATATTTGAGCTGTTTATGAAAAAGGAAGGTTAAGATCCTTGGTAGAAATGTAAATTACTTTAATATTTTCTTAACAATTCTTTGGCTCGAATTTATGTGAGAAACCAGATGTGAGGATTTATGAAGGACACTTGTGACAGGTCTGCTCCACAAAAACTCAAGAGAGAAAATCAATAAACTGCATTAAAATAAATAAATAAATTCAAAATTAAAATTTGAAAGCATCCCAAAGCCCCTCTGATCCATGTCTAAGCAAGTTCCTAACAATGCACCAATATCTTCCCATGCTCTGCCTGTGCATTAATCGGATGATGTGGAACGAGACAAGAGACCAATTTAAAGTGCAAAAATAACCAAAGGGATAAAATTGATCTCACTCCAAACTGACGTCCTATGATTTTGCGGCTGCTCCAGTATTTTGTATAGTTCCTGAGGTTTGTCTAGTGAAAGTAACTGTGAAATACCTGTGAGTGTCACCTCTATGGCAAACGTCAGCATGGGGCCTTATCCTGCTTCCCCTCTGAAGATGTAAATGCTATATGGGGTCTTGTTTTGGTCCAATGAAGGGGAAAATCACTGCAGTCTGAGCTGGAAATATGTTTGCTGTCTTAGCTGAGAATGTGAGTGTGCAAAGCTTCTTGAAGAAGCTTATTCCAAAAGCATGGCTTCTCAACGTGTAAAGGCAAATCATCGAATCCTTAATTTTTCTGACGAGTGATTTTTGGCATCAGACGTGATTTTTAAGAGGGAGAGGTCATTCTTTAAATAGTCAATGACCAGACATCACGTGAGAATCTCAGTCGGGAAATAAAGAAAATCTTGCCTCGTGCAGCAAATCTGAAAGGCAGAGTTGGGAGAAACCATGCTTAGTTTACATCAGAAACCTTTGTCTAAAAGGACAGGTGTTTGCAAATATTTTTACTGTACCAGAGCAAGATGCCCACAGAGATGGGTCAAGACTCTCTATAAGTTTTCCAAGGCCAATGAGATAGTTCTAAATTTTCCCCTTCAGAGTAACTCCTTATTATTACTCCAAAACTTACGAATTTAGGAAACAGTCCCTACATGCTTCTATAATCTTGCCCCACCTTCCCAATCCTGTTGAAAGCTGAAGGATTTCTGTTTCTCCAGTAAAATGCCTCCTCATTCCATAGGGATCTGATTCAAGTAAATTCACCCAAAGAGTCAGTTTAAGAAATCAACGCTGTTTCTGTTAAATACTGAATTAGTGAGTTTATGCCGCTGTATGGCTTTTCATTACCCTAATATTCAGGACTTTCATGCCTCAACTGGAGAAAAAACCCTTAAGAGGCTTCAGAGTCAAAACTCACAGTGTTGGTGTTACCGTGGTCCCAGACGTTGGCTCAGAACTATCCTGTTTCTGGCAGAACATCAGGACCTGCAGTGTAGGAGAGGATGCTCAGCCTTCACTCTGAATTGAGAGAGGAGCACTGTGCTGCAGGCCCTGTCTTGGACCTCTGGCACAGAGCTTTCATTGGCTTTATATTCCATAGTGAAGTTTTCTGGTAACATCAGACTCAGAGGCATCCTGGGTGAAACATTAGAGCAAGCCAATGGTTGTTTGGAAGAGGGAAATGTGTGCTCTGTGCTGAAATTGAAAAGTACCAGCTGCGCTTTTAATAAAAAAATGTCCTGTATATCTTTCTGTGTTTGAGTGTTTCTTTGTTTTTAATGAAATTTTTAGATAAAGAGAGCTTTTTAAATTATACTTCTGCCTCCTGGTGCACTCATTCCTCATTCATTTTTGCTATCATGGCTTTTTTTCAATTTATGTTAACAGATTTGGCCATATCAGAGCTTCTGAGTATATTAAAGGTGACGGCACAAAAACGCAGCTCTGTTTCTTGATCTCCTCAGTAACAGTCTCTTTAGACACCTTTCTTTATCCCCCTCCCACTATACACACTTTAATTACAGTGACACGTATGGATCTTAAGCAAATTTGACAAACTAAAATGAATGAATTCTCAATGCTGATCAAGCAAACGCTTCAGTATTTGCATAATTTAACATTACTATAAATCTGTGGATCTGCAGGTCAAAATTAGGGAATTTTAACTTGGGGATTTTGACTACAACAGTGAGTCTTAAAGAGCTGGATTTCCTCACGTAGAGTAGTTCGAATTTTGGAAGTGCTGAAAGCACATTCGAGTCCAGCAGAATTCAAAGCAGGGGTTTTGGCTGCTAGGCATGAAAACCTTAGATTCTTGTGAACGTGCAAATATGAGGAACAAGGGAGTTAAAAGAAAACTTTAACGGGAAGTGAAGACAAAGAAAGAAGCCAAAAGCTCTAAAATAAAAGTAAATAATTAACCAGAAGAATGAAGGGTTTACTTTAAGTAGGAGTTATAAAATTAAGTAGCCAGTTTTGTAAGAATTGAAAAAGATGGCATTAAAGACTATGCCAGTGTCACGGCCCAGATCTTCAGACACACGGTCTTGTGTTCTTTATTTGGAACACACATGAAAGATAAGTCCTTGCCATTAGCTTGATAACACAAGTAGTGATAGGAATTTGCCTACTTGACAATTAATAAAAAGATACAGGGAAACAACTGAACTATGCTAAAATGCTGGCAGTTAATTTTCCTGGCATTGTCTCGCTTGCTTGCTTCTCCTCGTTTATGTAGAAGACTTCTTTACCTTTCTTTTTCTGGGCTTAAGCACTGGATAAATTTTCCATCATATGCAGAAAGTGGAAAAAAAATTAGTAATAATGGCCCTTAAAAAGCAAGAAAATTTGGTTTAAATTTGATTCGAAGGAATCGGGCAGGAAGGAGGATAATTTGAATGAAGGAGGTTTACTTCTGTGTTCCCAGTTCTGCTACAGAATTTTGTTTTCTGAGCTCCTTTTCTGTCAAGACCCAAACTGTTTGCTACAGTTTTAATCTTCATGCAAAATAACTGCAGAGCATAAAGTGTGTTTACATCAATCATTCTAGGAATGAAAACAAAGTACAAGCAGTAGAATTATGAATGAAGAGTTGATTAAGAAGTGACAGCAAAGATTTGTGATAATGAAGGGATGAATAGTGCTGGTTTGGAAATGTGCCAGTTACTTGCAATTAATTTTGTGAGCTAGTCAGCAGGATACCCATTGGCTTGCAAACAGAGTGGGCATTTTATATTCAGGTTTCTATGCACCTACAGGCTTTTCTCTACTAAAATATTTGTAATATTTTATGACTATGAGCTGGAATAATAAAAGCACAGTAGACCTAACAGCACTGACAGCATCTGATGTTAAATTTAGATGTTCTAACCATAGACTGTTGTTTCCAGTTCTTAGAACCCTGCCTTTCACCAGCACTGCTCCTACCTGCCTGCTGAACAGCACGCCCAGAGCCACCTCTTTGAAGGACCAACAAAGCAACACCTCAGTTCATAAACCAGTTGGAGAGTGTACTCTCAGCTAAACAAATAAAAAGACATCCCAGACCGACTGATGTTACAGCACAGGATATTCACTCGGGAAGGGGGAGATGTGGATTCCCAATCCTAGTCCATAAAAGAGCTAGCTGGGAACAAGAAGCCACTTTTCTTCCCCTATTTGCATACAGAAGCAGATTTCTATGGTGCATTCATCAGTTCTCCTTTGTAGAGATGGATGAACTGAAATGCTTAAGCAGAGACAGTGTGTTTTCTGAAATCATAGAGCAAAGAAGTAACAGAGCTGGACAGCATGGCCTAGGTGTAACGACACTCTAGCCTTTCGTTCTGGTCAGAAGCCCATCTTGCAGTCTGCTTAAATAAAACAAAATAAACCCAGAACAAAAAAAAATCCAAACAACAAAACACTAGAAAAAAATCCCCTTTAAACCTCCAGAAAAAACATCACAAGGTGTTCGCAGGGTCAGTGAAACAATTCCCTTATAGTCCTTAAACTCTATAAAGTGCACATTTTTATCTACTAGCAGAAGTATTTAACTATCCCCAAATGTAAACTGATGACTAAACAATCAATCTATTGAATTCAGGAAAAAACAGCATCTCCTATACTTTGTAATAGCTATGGTATGAGAAGAATTTCAAGATAACATGCAAGCCTGAATGGGTCAAGTGTTTCTCTCTATTACAGACAAACTACGTCAGCGCATTACACAGAAAGTTTGAAGGCAGGATTATTAGAATGCAAAGTTTTTGCTGGTTGCATGATTAGAGTGTGAAGGAAAACCAGGAGGTGAGAGTACGAAGGTAAAGCAATAAAAGGAAACCAAATTAATCATTTAATAAAAGGGTTGATTGAACTTGAAGACTTGTTATACCTCACATTTTTCATTAGCAAAGATTGCTATTTAGGGATTTTTAAAATTTTTTTAATTGATGCTCTTACAGACAAGGGGTGTCATTTACCATGTGTGATTTACGGGCACAGCCCTGCTTCCTTCGAAATCCACAGACATCTTTTTTGATGAATTCTCACTTTAGCAATAGTTTTGTGAAACCCAGATGATTTTTGTGTTAAAAGACTCTGGCATCACAAGATTTTAGGAAAGTGATTAGTTTTTTGCTCTGTGATGATAGTCAGGTGCAAATAATCTTAGGACCTACAGGCTGAGATCATAAATTCCCTTTGTCATTATTTGTCCAGATTCTTGGTCATTGCAAACAGTGGACATAGTCACATTATTGAGATGTCTCTCAGAAGGCCAGTCAATATAACCACATCTGCTGTCTTATCAGAACGATATTAGAAATTAATAAGGTTGCATTTAGTTGGAGCCAAGTAATTAAGCAGAATGTAATGAAGTGCTAAATATACCCAAAACTTCAAGATACGGTCTTTTAATATAGAACTTGTGTGTTTGAGAGAGCAAGAGAAAGACAGAGACAGAAAGAATCAATATAATTTAATCTTTTATGCTTCTGTCATTTAATTTTCTGCCACCCATCCACTGAATCAGGTTAATTTCAGATTCCATTGTGTAGCTGAAAACTAGAGAAATGAAACATTTTTTTAAATTAGTAGTTACAATGTCTGCTGAAACTGCCCCAGAACCTCAGAGACTTAGCTCACCTAAAGTTTTACTCAATTAAAAATGCTAAAAACATGGTTAAAATCATGTGTGCACAATCATGCACACGCCTGTACAAAATAGTTGCTGGGTAAAAAAAAGGAACATTTCCTCAGAGTTATCTCTGCATACAAATTTTGAAACATCAAGGTCCAGATTACAAAATGAATCTTCCTCAAAATCATTGGTCTGCAAAATTTTGCAGAAAATCTGTGTAACAGTGAGGCTATTCATCTTTTACAATTTTCTGACAGCTACAGCCCAAAGGCAAGATCTTCCTTGGTCCTCAGAGCTCAAAAAGGAGTGAGAGAAATCTGATTCCTGGCATGGTTTCATTCCAGATCCTCTGGCTTTGCTGGGTGGAAACTGCAAATTCAAAATGCTTACTATACTCCCTATCCAGGATGGAAATTGAAGATTTAAAATTCTTACCATGTTCTCTGTCCCCAACTGTTGTACAGTCTCTGCCTGTTCTTGATTCAATGTCTAATAGGTATCATTTACACCTCCCAGTCAAACACCGCTATTTACTGTATGTGCGCCATTCAAGCGAATACGTAGCTAATTGCAGCCATGGAGAAATTTCAGTCCTGACAGTTTTACATTGATTTCAATGATGATTTATCCTGCCCTGAATCCTGCCTCAAAATTCTGCTTCCAGTATTTGTATACCTGTTCTTCACTGCTTGCTCAAATAAATGCATCAGTAAAGATTCTTCAGTAAGTAAAAATTTACAGGTTATTATCCCAAAAATGCACATATACCAGAAGATATATGTCATATTTTAAAAGTGTTAAAAAGCACACCATTTTATTGATAAAAACACTTAAACTCTGTCTCTCTCTGTGCTTCTCTTGGGAGCTTTAAACTCAAATGACTGATAAAATATGAAAGCTTCCATTGATTTATTGTTAATAGCAAATAAATAAATTTAGGGGAGAAAAAGTACTTTGAGATGTTATTGTCGCTGAGGGACCAACAATATCTTCAGCTTCCATATATCTGTACAGATATCTGTTGAAAATCTCTTTTGCATATTCACGTCCATGGTCATTCTAGTGGGGAATATCTACAAGCAAAATTTTTCATTCCTGTACTATCCTTTTAAGTTTACAGGAAAAAAATTCATCATCAGTATTTATCTAAAAGTTTAATATTAAAGTATTCTTGGAATGAAGCAAAAAGGATGCTTGTACAAATGATTGAGTAGGTGTAGAAAAAAATAAAGAAAAGCCAGCAACAGACACAAGAAAAATTGTTTAAAGATTTTCTACAATATTCACTTTTTCATACAATATTCACTGGTTTTCAGGGTTACTTTGCTACTTTTCTTCTTAACTTGGGTCCCCAAGGGCATGGCTTGGCATAGAGGCATCGAGCAGTCCTACCGTGCATGGATGTACCAACCCAGGAGGGTGGTTCTGAGGCAGGATGAAGGAAGGCAGAGTCCGCTCCAACACCTAGGGAAATTATCTTGGTCCTGATTTTCAGAAATGAATGCCCAAAGCAATCCAAACACTATCATTGTACAGTAAAAGAATGTGGAAAGCTGCCAGCTACATTGCTGAGTGAGATGTGGAGTTCAGTCTTCGGGAGCTGAACTGTTCCAGCAGTCACTATTACACAGACCCCAAAACTCACCCAACATGGGGAAGAGCCAGAGGAACCTTACTGGGGTAGGTGATTTTAGTGAGAGTTACCCAGTGTTCCTGGGTAATTATTTTTTCCTACCAATTTGTTGATCATGTTGTACGACAAAGTAATTAGTATTAGGAGAACCTTTGGATGGCAGGTGTTCAACGAGACGTTTTAGCCAAGGCTGAGTGAAGATGATCAGTCTCTGCTGATTGCTCAATACTCAGCTTGTGCCTGAGACTGGTCTGATCCTTTGCCCAGGTCTGTTGAGGAATGCAATCAAAGAAAGGTGTAGTGGAAACGTACCTACCACACACTATTAAAGCTATGCTACTCAAAATCAACTGGATATGGGCATTTCCTTACATTTTTAATTAGGAGCACTAAAATATTGGTATAACTCCAGAGAGGAGCAACAGCCTGTGTGGGGTTCATTTCAAATTGTCTTTGGACTTCTCTGGCTTTGATGTTTTTAAAAATGACATTTGATACTTATGTGAATTTGAAAGCATTGAAATATTTCTGACCCTTTGGCCTTTGATGATGCTATGTCTCCACTTACCGATCTGTGTATCGATAACGACCATCTTTACCTTTGAGGTCTACAGATCAAAGAGAGATTTTGAAATCATCCCTAAGAAAAGGGTTCCCTCTTAGTTCTCATAGTTAAAGCTTACACAGCCCAAACCAACTTCACATTAAATGTGATATTTTTATGATTTAAGCAATGCTGATTTCTTTAAGAAGTTCCTGGAAGGAACCTGCATGTGCCATATGGAAATCTTCTACCTCCATAACCACGAGTATAATCCAAATGTGTCCTCATCCTTAGGGTAGATATGTTCTGCTACATTATGCCATATAAGGTGTGACCCGCACATGGAATAAATCAAGGCAGGCTGACAACCTCACAGCAGGAGGCATTCAAGCAGAAGCTGTAGAAGACAAATCTCCCAAATGTCTCTAGATATCACTACTTGTTCAAATGCCATTGAAAAAATGTCTTTTGCTTTTTTTTGTGTGGATCTTTGTGCTTTCAGAAAAGCTGCAATCCTAGGTGCTGTAGCTCTACAAGGTTCCTCATTGCTTATTCTAACATTAATAATAGTGTGAACTGCTTGATTTGTTAAGAGTATTTCTGGCAGTGTATTTGCCTTGATGACAAAAAAACAACACACTACTACAAACTTCTGTTTTCCTTTTTTTCTATTGCTGAAGCATTTAAAAATATTTTTATTGCAGATTCTGTGCTCAATTTAGGGCTTAAAGAAAATATTACGCTTTACACTGGTACTAAAATAAAGCTTGTAGTGTAGAACTTACTGGCAACAGCGCGCGAATTATATTTCATATTTCACAAAAGTTATGAAGTCTTACTTAACAGAAAATGATGGCTTCACAGCCTAAAGATTGTTATTTAAAATCAACATTTTTTTAGTAAATCCAGCACAGCACTACATAGTAATAAAACTTTACCTCCAGTGCCTTCATAATTCTGTACAGCTGCTTTGTTCTCCAAGTGCTGAACAGCAACACGCTATTGAAATACCACCCAGCTTTACCAAACAGGACAAAAATGTCCTCCAAAAGCACTCTTCCTTTCTAGTTCCACAGCCTATAAAAACTGAACACTGAAAAGATGGGTGAACCCCTTCCTCCCCCAAGAAGCAGCCCAGTCTAACACATTGTTGCAACTGAAGGCTTGTTTGCAAAAATGAAGAGTTTGTGTTAGATCATTATTCACTCTAAGTAGAATTATTTCACAGCTCTTTAACGCGGATTCACTGTTGCACGTTTTGCCATAATCCAGTTAAACTGCAGTATCATTCTCCTGGTCCAGACACTTAGGTTGTGATTTGACTCATTGAATTTCAGCCCTGGGAAAACAAGTCCATTGGTAGGAAAAGCCAGGCAGCTTATCATCCTCCAGAGCTCAGAGAGGGAAACACAAACCTCTCAGCAGCTTTCACACAGGTCTGATGGCTGTAGAGTCTGCTTTCCCTCCCGCTGTGAGAAGGAGCCTCCACAGTGAGCTGAGCTCCACACCTGCCTACCCAGCAGGAATGGGCCACGCTCAGCCTAGTCTGATCTCTCTCACGGGTACCCTGCACGGGCATCCTCGCCACCGGCACATTTATGCCTTCCTCCCCTTGGCCACCTGAAGGGACCTCATCTAACTGCGGTTCTAATAAGTCGCTGACAAAGAGCAACAGCAATTCTCTTCATTAAATGATCAACAAGTACTGCAGGTGAGTATTTATGGTTTCCAGAATCCCTTGCACCAATAAGCTGAAGCAAAGCACTTAGAAAATCCTTGGACAGAAATTTAGACCTGGTTGCGGTGCAATTACTGTGGTGGGGTAGTCGATGACCTTGGATAAGGTGGCTGGGTACCAGTTCAGAAAAATATTAAGTGAGACAATAAACTTAATGGCTCTTTTGAAAAATGCAGTGTGGCTCAGACTCTAATCTGGTTTGTTTAACAGTGAAAAACATTTTGCCTCATAAGCTTCATGGTTTTTTCCCTTACGTGGACTTAGTTCAATTGCAGACTTCTCACTCTGCGCTGCTGAAATAAAATGACTTAATGTGTACCTTTAAACTGGGTCATTAATCTTCCATCACTCACCTCCTGTATGACGCCTTAGCTTACAGTTAATGGAATATTTAACTGCCTTAAGAGGAACAATAAATTGAAGTCAATGCTTTCCTTCAAGTTTTTATCCATAATTTCACCCAAATAAAAGAAAAATTGTTGACTGGGAAACATTGTGATGTTTTCTTAACAGCTTTTTATTTGTGAGTATACGGCAAAATTCCATTTCAGAATGTGCTAGTGAAAAAAAATGGCTTATAAATCCCTCAGCATCAAATACTGTAAAGAGTACAGAACACAGATGGGTATTTCCTTGATCATCCCAGGATACCACATATCTTTTAGTGCTATCTGCAGTGTTCTAAACACAAAAGCTTTCTTTGCTTAATTCGGAATAATATATTGCTTAAAGGAAAGCACGTCTTTGAGGGCATTGAGGTCTCCTCAGAGCAGTTACTAGTACTGAAATCTCTTCCCGCTCCTCACCCCCAAATTTCTTTTCCCACAGAGAATCTGTGTAACAGCAAACATATCCTGACCGAAATCTCAGCCTAATTTTTGAAGTCTGGAGCATACACTGAAGGTCATACAACACAATGAGTAAAAAACAGACTCTGACAATTTCCCACAGAGACGTCAGAATTATGGGCTGTGGCTTCAACCCCAACCCCAGCTGTCCTCTCCCAGGATGTACATAGCGTTTGCTCTGGTGAGGAAGGGCGAGACCCTCTGCTTCCCCAGAATATGCACATAATGGCAGCACTAAAATGTTGCTTGGTGGTGATGTAGGATTAGATCATTACACGAAGAAGCTAATTACCCTCTGTAACTAGTCACAGACATGGAACCTCTTTGACACTGGATCTGCCCTGAAAACCCACTCAGGCTGCAGCCATCCTGACACCAACCACAGAACAAAACCCAACTCACAGCATTTCTGTCCCTTTACATTTGTCAAAATCGGGTACACACAGCTGTCATGGTTTTGATACCACAGCTTTTAGAAAAATGAAAACACGAAAACCTCAACAGTCTTCCAAAACACTGATGTACATAAACGAGCGGCTTTGAGGCTAGATTTGCAACATGCTGGGAAAGTGACAGTCTGCCCATGAGTTCCTAGGAATATTCAGACACGTTACCTGCCATCTCACTCCCTGCTGAACACTCTTTTGCAGATTGACTTATTAATTTGCTTTTACTATTTTTTTTTTAAGGAAGCATGTCTGCAGATGTCGACAGATGTGTTACTGTATGTGTGACATTCGTCTGTGCCCAAAAAGAAGATGGTTATGTGCTCTGATGCACGCAGGCAATGGTAACAAAGCTGCAGCAGGGCCAAAGGGCTTGTTTACAGCACTGAAAACTACTAAGAAATGTAAGAGAAATTATTTCTTCACTGCCTATTACTCTTCTTGTGCACTATGAAATGAAGAGAAAGCAGTCTTTTGCCCCGCACCTTGTAAGGATGCTGGATGCTGCAAGGTTTGAATTGAGAGGTGACATGCCCCTCCAGCACTTCAATTTAGACCCCTTCTTGGCAGCTTCAGCAGCCTGCTGAGACTCACAGGTACCATCTCTTTCCTCTCGAGCTCTCTTGACACTATTTCTTAGTTTACTTGGTGCTACACAAGAGGCTTCTGGCATAGTTAAAAGCACTGTCTCAAGGTTCTTAAAACCCATCTCTGACACTTCCACCTCTCTCTTTCAATGGCACGTTCCTGACAGTCTCCCAAAATTAAACCCTTGCAATGAAGTGATAACAGGATTAATATTTTCATTATGGATGCCTTCTTAAAAGCACAATATTTTAGCAAATTAATTGACTTTGGACAAAGATTTGCTAGTGTAAGGGAAATACGAAAAGCCTAACAACTTTGACTTGCTCGATTTTGAGCCATGTGCATTGCCTGGTGGTGTAATGCCAAGCAATAAGATCTGTGGATTGAGCTACCAATAACTGTAAAAGTCTCCTACAGTTTATATTTCAACTACAGGAGTAAATGTCCCTCTGTCTGTTGAGCTAGATCCTTCAAATTGGGGTAAATCAACTTGATAGTGTGTAAGCAGTTGCCCGGGAGCCTTGATTTGTGTTGAAATCTTAAGTGTATACCTGATCCAAAGGGAAAGTTGAGCAGTGAAAATGCAGCACTGCCATGAGGCGAAGGACTAGGGCCTGTTCTCCAGCGCCAGCTCAACATCACGATCTCCAATTGGCTCGGGATGAGTCCAGGGCAGCTCGCCATGGCTCCAAGGGCCAGCAGAGCTTGTCCCTGTCTGCAGAAGATTTTTCATGGGGGAACATAAAACACGACCATTGCTTTAGGAGAGAAAGCGGTGTAGACCCTCATGACCAGTTGGAGAGCATGCTCAGTCAGTTTATAATCGACCTCTGAGGGCCTCAACCTGTGCCCTGCCTGCAGCTGTCTGCCTGTTTGCTTGTTAGATTTCTTCCTGCATGAGACTGTCCCTTCCCCAATTGTGTTCAGGCAGCAGCTTCCTGCTATGGATGTTTTGACCTTGCCCAGATGGCTTTCATGAGTTTCAAATGCTTTCCACATTCCTCCAGCACGTACAATTTCTGGTGGCACTTATGTGCCAAGAAATAAGATGGAATTGATAGGTACATACGGCACAGTGTGGCTCCTGGATCTCGCGAGGGTGGGCTTCCTACGGAGAGTCAGGGCAATTGCACTGTAAGGAAGTCGTCACATATAAATCACAATTACCGCTATTTACCCTCTAAGGAAGGAATCTGGCAAAGTCAGGAGTCAGCCCGGTGCCTCTGAACCAGATGGCCTTTGAAGAAGTTGTCCAGGAAACCATATATTTGTATCCAGTATGTTTGAGAGGATAAATACAAGCCAGAAATCTCAAGTGCCTCTCATCCTTTGCTTGCTCATCCAACCCATGGGATAGCTCTCCTTTCACTCTCACTCAAGAACAAATTAAATTTCAAAATTACATTAACATCAACTGGATGTAAACTAAAGATTTTCTGTTGGCTTTACGCAATTAGAAACAGCATTACCAATGGGTTGTTTTTTTTCTTTTAAAGCACAGGACCTCATGTCTATATTGCCATTCTCAGCACTGAGAGAATTTTGGTAGGCATGGCCTGTTGTGATGAGCCGTAGTCAGTGTTTACTTCATGGATAATGAGCTCTAAGGTCAACGACAACAGAATCAAAATATTTCCCACTGATTTCTTGCCTTTTGGAGTTCTAAAGTGGCTTCTTTTCGCTTCAGTCCAGGGAGACCGCCGCTGCGTTTCACTTCCATCGTGACATAGATAGGAAAGAGCAACTCCTTTCACCCATACCCTTCTCCTCCTGAAGGCCTTTGGCACTTAACTCTGGCAGTGGTGTCCTCACAATCAGCCAAGCACAATTTTCTTGCAGAGAGTTGCCCGCTGCACAGAGTTAGCCCTCTCCACCTTAGTCCACCAGCGGCCAAGGGACAGTGTGGAGATGAAAGCAGGGAAATGGTCTCTTCTGGTAATTGTGCTCTGTTGCAGCCACTTCATTGCAACATCCCTGACACCTGAAAAGCTGTGATTTGATCAGTTCCCACACTGATATTATCGGAGTCAGAGCCCAAGATACAAACCAAGTCAGAGAGGGTAAGTGAAAAGTCCAGGTAAGCAAAAAGTCCTTTGCTTTAAGGGTTATAATAGTTTTATTTCTCCTGCACAGATTATAGAGCAATTTCACTGTCTCAGGTTTATACAGTGAATAGAAATTCAGTTTCAAGTGATTGGGTTTAGATTTCCAAGAAGCTGTTAAAATAGAGCCCAAGTATAATCGAACAGTGCTGTCATCTGAGGCCTCTTTGGTTTTCTCCATGAAAGGAGCTCAGTTCAAAAAGGAATGAGTACCTACAACCTAAAATATCTCGGTACATTTGACAACCTCATTGAAAACCTCAGTGGAGAGGCCTGTTCTCGATTTTACAGGTGACAAATGAGGCAGAAACTATAGGGTTGGGAGGATGCTTCTTCCACAGGTGTTCACTTTCTTTGAAGAAGTCTTCGCCCAACAGTTTTGTTCATACCCCATATCCGCAGAGCGTTTGAGCGTATGCTGAATAGCAGTATGACTTTTGCCGATTATTTTTTTTCCAGTTCCCCACAGGATTCTCTACTATAAAAATCTTTGAAGATTTGAGGCTTGGATTCACCGAGAACGTGGCACGAGTGAGAAAGTAAAAGGACACAATGGTTTCTTATTTATTCCTGTTTCTTTTTCGGTGGCATTTTCTACTGCTTTATTAAAGGGCTCATTAGCACAGCCTTGTCTGCCTTGTCATCTACTGAGATAAATAAAACAAACATTTGCATATGTTGAGAAAAAGGTAAATAAAACACCTCCCTCTAGGTTCTTCATAGAAAAACCCACAGCATTGCTACTATTGTTGGCTCTTGTTGGCTGTTTTATGCAAAGATTCAGCCAATCAAAACAGAAATAGTGCGTGGGGTATAAGGAATTAATGAAGAACAAGTTGTCTGAGATGGTACAATATACACAATACTTAAATAGTACCAAGTTTCTAAGTCTTACGGCATAAATGGAGATGTCTCATTAAAAACTTGTATATGGAATCCTTTTTATCAGACACCTCCTTTTATACTTTTCTCTTTTCTCCCTCTCAGTGTTTTGGTTTGTGATCTGCTTCAAAAAAGCTCCAGTTCTCTAGCTGGGAAAGCACAAAATCAAATTTCAAAGTTAATACCTGATTCTCACCTTCGTGTATATTTTATTTTGCCGTTTTCATTTTTAGCTGCAGTGTAATTTTTTCCTTCTCCCATGAGAAATTTTGCTTGGAAACAGACTTGAAATTTCACAGCTTTTATTCCCTTTCCCCTGACTGTCCTAATCCTTATAATACATAATTTTGAATTATTTGTGGTTATTGAACTGCTTCTCTCTTCATCTTTGAAACAGCTTATTGGATGAGAAATAGACTGCAATACTGATATTGAATAACAGTAAGAAAGGTAGTAAAACGGTTATCACCCAAAAACTTGTCAAAACAAATCTCCATATGGTTAACAGGCATTTTTTTTTTTTTGGTAGAATGCCCTGGCATGAAGGGAAAGCTGAACAGAACAAGCACAACAAGAATGGTTTAATTTCTAAGACAAAGACATGTCAACACCAAAATGTTTACATTCCATTTCTAAAAGACTGAGCAAGGACTTTGCTACCCACCCTGTGTGGCTGCTGCTAGGGCTGGTTGAATCGGTGCTGCTGAAGCCGCGGCAGGGGGGGACTGGGGACTGCGCCCCTGCCTGCAGGACAAGCTGCTCCCCAGGCTTTCGGATACTTCTGCCCCCACTCACAGCTCCCACCTCATTAATGAAGTGAGCATCCTCAGAAGAAAGGAATTTCAGAAACCACATGGAACCTAATTCCCATATTGTCTCCTTACACTTGAGGATTAACCACCTTGAGTGTCCTGTAGAAGAGAGCGTTTATCCTGTCCCCTGCTTCCTGCACTACACCAGGCACTCACTTATTCAATGATCCACCTGCCAGCTGTGGAAATACAAACACAGTACTATTTCGTTCTCTTACGAGGACCAACATGTGTTATCTTTTTTTTTAGAGAATCCATACTGTTATTAGCTGAACATTTTCGCTTTTGGCTGGGCCTTACCTATAAACCATTGTTAGTAAAAAACCTCTGTGGGATAAATTATATCCTTCTGCTTCTTATGTAGATAAATACGATCATATAAAATTACTCCTTCACTTACAGAAATTGCCTTTCAGTCTTAAAAAAGATATGTGTGTCCATTGTACCTCTTTCTCGATTAGATATTATTACGTGAATCGTCATCTCTGTGATTCACAGTATGCACCTTTATAATTTTTCCAGGTACATCTCTTAGTAATATCTCCAGAGAGAACTAATTATGCATGCAAAGACAACTCAGAGAAAAACTGCTGCTAACAAATCATCCAAGATAAAATCCCAGTTCTTAGTTTTTCTTTGCCTTCTTGCACAGTTACGATCAACTCGTTCATTTCAAACCTCTAAATTTTAACTCTACCTCCAGTCCCTGCTTCCCCAGTATCTTTCTAAAGGAATGGTGCTAATAACGGGGAGTTCTGATCATTTATTTCTTTCTGGCTAAATTGAGTGAGGGAAGCATAAGATTTTAAAATCTGTCCAGTAAACAGAGACTTGCCTTCCTTTCTGAGCCACTCCAAGGAATCAAGTTAAACAATATGTAATAGAGGGATGAGGGAGACAAAATTAGACGATGTAGAAAGCTGGGATAATTTTTTTTTTCTTAGATTTTAAAGGATAAAAGCCTTCATCATTGTTCAACAGAGTGCCATCACCACCACCACAGAACCTTAGCATGACTTTACATCTGGTCAAGAGATTGCCCAGAGATGATATGTTAATGGGAATGCAAAATATTATCAAGCTACATCGGGATAAATTAATATTGCTAGGATTATCAGTCTTTCAATTTCCTGAATGGTGCATTCGATAATTTAAGGAATCAGAAATGATTACACAATGATTTTATTATACAGATCTCCTACTGTGTGAGCCATAAGCTTAATGGTAAAGGTTTAGTTGGCAGTTGCCAAAACACATAAGGTAGGGCCATCCCTTGTCCCTGCTCTCTGCCTGAACAAAGACCTCACACCCTGCAGACCCCCAAGACTGCCAGCTTCCACCGACACTAAGCTCCCAGGGCCCAGAGATCTGCTGTGTGATGAGGGCAGGGGGCTCCAAATCAACTGGGAAAAAACTGACAGAGAAATCAGAATATTCTAAGCACTCCTAAGAGTCCATTAGGCCAGACCTTACAGCGCTTGGGTCAGCGCCATTTCATCACAGATTGTTATAATTAAAGGTCCTGAGTTAATTCTTCAGTTTATATAGTCCATCAGTGTAATTCAAGTATATTTAATAATTAATAATCATTTCAACTCACTTAATTGAATGGGAGTACCCTGTGCTATGGGTACTCAAAGGAGTACTGAAGTACGTAAGAACTCATTTGCTTAATAAAAAAGGCTTGGATCTGAGTACTTCACTGGATCAATGGTGCGAGGGACCTGCCCTCCTTGCAGTGCCATCCCAGTAGTTCTACCAATAGTCAGAATTTCCCGTTTGTTTTCACGTTTCTCTGAAATTTCCTGATGGCCAGGGTTTTTCATGTGGTGCAGTGGCTCCTTAGGTGGGTGGATCCTGACTGCTGATATTTGTAAGTCATATTTAAAAGCATAATTCAAAAATGTGTTCACAATCTTACTTTTCTAATCAATAGCTAAAGAAATTGGCAGTAAAAGTCAAATAGGGAATTATGACAGCATAAAAGGTAAAACTGCCCCAGAATACCACTCTCAAAAGTCTATAAGAGACTGATTTCATTAGAAGTTATTTCCCTAGGTCTGGGCTTTTCTCAATTGCTGATGATTGATGTGGCAAATTTTATTTTCACATTTAACAGATTTTAATCTGTAAAACATTTCTGTATCAAAATGAATCTAGAGATGCTTCTTACAAGGTTTACTTCCCAATAAACTTGTATAGACTTCTCCCAGGCTGGCAATGAGCCTGTCATTTCAAGTTTAGCAGCAGATTCTCTGTAACAGTTAGAAAAGCTGTACCCTTGTGACAGCTTTACAGTGCGGTAATTTCACTTTGTCCGTAACCTTGAAGAAGCTGCCATCCAGGTTACTACTCTCACACTGGTATGCACAGGTTTTCTTTCCTATATTAAATCTATAGAACTACTACTGAGAATAATTAAACACAAAGTTAAGGTTTGGGGCTCCAGTGCAACACCAAGAAGTTGATATACCTCATCTGACACAGCATACCTATGTTGCTTCTCACCTGCCAAAGTTGTTGCCCTTAATACATAAAAATCTGTCCAACAAACTATCTGTGCTTTTGCTACACTATAACTTAAAAAACCCAAAACAACACCACCCATCCTTCCATTTTCGGCTCCTGACAGAAGTTCTTGACTGTGCTGAAACCATCATCAACAAAACCTCCCAACACCCACTCCAAACAAAATGGAAGATGAGAAATGTTTGGACCAACTCCAAGACTTTTATCTCTTGGGACTGGAGATTTCCACAGTGAAAGTTAATGCTTTACCCTAAAAGTAGGTATTTAATCTTGTAGATATATATATACATATATATAAAAAAAGCCCCACAACAAAGTTTACCTGGAAAGTGAATTGCTCTCTGAAAAAGTCTGGACATCAGCAAAAATGGAAATCCTGACCACAGCCTTTTCTTCTGCCTGCACATCTCTTTCTACAGAACGACGTAGCTGAAGGACAGCAAGAACATTAGAGATCAGAGAGGTATTCATCTGAGTGGTCTTGAGCTTTACATGCAAGCAGAGCCACCTAGAAAGGGACAAGAATACCTTCAAGCATGTGGTTTTCTTCAGATTTGAGGAACCTTGGCTCATTAGCAAGAGAGGTGAAATCTACACATTTGCCTACAACTGCCTTTGCAATCCCCTCCATGCTCAGAACTTCTCAGAAAGGCAGGGAATACGTTGCACCAAAACCAAGGCTCCCTGCACGTACCGTATCGGAACATTTCTATGTAAAAATAAATCTTGTGCAAATAAGAGGGATTGCACCGAGGGATTGCAACACATGCAAATATTTGCTTCTATAAGGCACAAGTGAAAACCACAACTGAAGATGCAGTGCTTTGAGAGCACAGGGAACTTCACATCCAACTCTAGCATCCAAACCTTTGAAAGAACAGTCAGGTTCCCATGTTTCAGGCAGTACCTGTTGTTACTCTATTGCATAGCTGATAAATATCTAACTGGTACCTGTCATTGTAAAATGATATTTTGAAAGCTTCAAGTTTATAACTCATGCTACTGTCCTTAGCAGCCCATACTCCAAGGGCAATATTGCCTGTATTTGCCTTTGAAAGCTGTATTGCTCACCTCCTGAAAGATAAAGGAAAAAACCTGTCTTCATAAAGTTGGCAACATAACTGAATATGGGAGAAATAGTGTTTTAAATCAGATGTACTGCAGTTTTCATGGTTAATGTAAGTCTTCAGACTTGATTTAAGTAATGCAAGCCTGTGTTACAGCAGCAGGCGTTGCTCTAAGATAGAGAGCACTGTTTGATTGAGGGATTGTAGCTTTAAATAAGAACAATTAAAATTTATTTGACGTTTGAAAACACACACGCTTGTTCTCTGTATTGACTTTTAAAATGTGCCAAGCTGAGACTATTGAGCCTGTCAATGGGCTCATGTGATGATTATAGACAGGAACACAGTGACTTTATTTTGAAAGCATACAGGAAAGGCTCATTCTGGTAACTCAATTTTAAGATCAATACTGTTCAATTATTTAGTGTTTTATCCTTACGGATAGTGCAGACAGTACTATTGTGTGCAATGGAGAAGGGAGGCTCTAGGGGTGTTTATCAGGTGCTGCATACTGTATGACAGACTGGGGTTCACTCTCGTTAGACACCTTTGAATACATTTTAAAGAGATCACCCTGACTCATCCTGTGGCGCAGCATCTCCCTCTAACCATGGCAGAACCAGCTCTCAGCCATTCCCACCAGCCGCCGCCGAGATGTCAGCACTGGGTGAAGTGGGGACACCTCAGCCTTGTCATGATGAGAAGACAGTGTAGGGTGACGTTATCTCTGGCACGGAGCGATTACTGGGATACTGGTCCCACCAGCTCTTTGTTAGTGTGGTCTCAGCTGAGAAAAGGTGTTGGGGAACTGGAGAGGAAACCGGGGCCAATGACTAGCAGACATGATCCAGGGAAGAGGTTTTGCATTTTTTTCTGGGAAGCAGTAGGACCTGACCCTTCTCCTGACACACTGAGATGGAAGCTACAAAGGAAAGGTCGCTGCAAGAGGCATTTCACTGAATTTTTATGTCCCAGGGATTTTCTGTGGGACAGCATTATCACTTATCACTAGATATTTAAGAACATTATGCATAAAAATAAGCACTGCCATTGTAACTTAATACAGCAGCCACCATCAATTTTCACAGGCAGATTGGCATAAGCTACAGCTCGAGGATTACTTGACTGTTTTTTTTTACTTGCTCCATCATCAATTAATTAGAACTCATAACCTGGAACTAAGTCTTTTTTAAGGACTCCCAGAAGCCAGGAGCACTAGTCATTTCATAATTTTATATTAAAACAGATTTTCTCCAGCTGTAGAATACTCAGAAGAGCATTGTATCATATGGGAGACGTAAGCTGAGCTTTTACCCAATGTTTGGAGTAAGATGATTTTGCCTGCCCCAAACTTCACATCCTGGCAGCTAGGAGCACCACTTCACCTCATACCCACAGTCCTTCTACTGGTCTATCTAAACCCCTCCCGTTCTGTTTACACATATATGATTTTAACACTCATTTAGATCAATGTCAAAAACTCCTCAAAAAGCGGAGGCAGGACTTGACCTGCTACCATGCGGTCTCCTTTTTGCCAATATTCAAGTTGTGTTTGTTTGCATCATATGGGATTTCCTCCCGCCCCTGAGATTATTGCAAATAGATTTTGAATATAACATTAATCTACAGTGAAGGTCTTGTAGCATTTTCTATGAGCAATCAGACTCTGAATTAGTCTAATTCACCCTGGGAATTCATTCCACTGTAAAACCTTCATTACTGAAAACACCTTAAAGATTATTACTTTTTCTCCATTGAATTTATGGATGATGGAATCCTTGAAATTTTGTGGCTGAAATGGACTTTTTCTCTCCTTTGGTTATCATCAGCTACAAATTTTATAATTCATGTCTGAGCAGTGAATAAATATGATTGTGTTGAACAGTAAATTCCTGTTAAGAATCAATACGTTATATCCGAGTGTTTATGGAGAAAGTTTCCATCCCCTCTGAAATGATCTTATATGGCTGTATTTCATCCCCTTCTCAGATTTACTGTTGTTTGCTGGCTGTTCGTTATGTGCAATGATTCTGCTGGAATTTGCTAAGGAAAATTATCAGCACATTTGTTTCCCTCTCTGTTGTTACTGTAGTGAATCACTCTCAGTGAAACCCCAGAGTCGACAACCTGAATGCGTTTGTAGATGTCAGTAAACTCTGTCTAGAGATTACCATCTCCCTCCTATTAAACCACAATTAATTGATCAGTTAAGGAGAAAAACATCAGTCTTGCAGTCTTGCATTCAATCTAACTTTTCTGATAAATACTTCACCTAGACTTAAAATAGAAGGAAATAATTTTCCAGTTGAAAAATCTTCCCATGCCTATGCATTCTTCTGTTGACTGTTATAAGGATATTAGTAACTTTTTATTTTAAAAAAAGAACAACATCTTAAAATCAGTGTAAATCAGTGTCACAGGATAAATACAAATTTTACAGATCTAGAGAATGAAAATTAAAAATGCTGTCATACCACTTTATCTTAGCAAAGGGTAGCATATTTATAACATGCCTTCTGAATACTCCTTCATATTAAATATAAAAACATAGATATAGATATAAAGATACAGAAATATTACATAGCTGGCAGTAGGAGAGAGAAAGAAAAGACAAAAAGTATGCCAAAAGAGATGACATAGTCATGAAAACCTGCCCCACTGCAATCATTGTGAATTCTGCAGTTTGCTTCAGTAAAACCAGGACCAACAGTGCTAATCCTAAATGTGATCCCGAAAAAAACCATTCCTACTAACTTCACTTTAGCCAAAGCACTCCCCTTTCTAAAGAGAAAGTAATCCAGTTTTGAAAGGCTTCAAAAATTTCAGGAAAGACTTTAACAAATAATGTTAGCAAGTTAAGAAAGAGATGCTTTGTATCTAATTGTATGCCTGGAGTACAAGACCTTTTTTTCAGGAATAAAATGCTATAGTAGCTGCAAATACAAAAATCTATCTGTGCAGAGCATCCCCCAGAAACTTCCATTTTCAATCATCCAAACCTTCTGAAATAACTGTCAGATTAAATGAACTATTAGCCCTAAGACAAGAAAGTTCTTTGCCTTTATTGCTCAAAAGAAGTATTCTGTCTTATTTAAAATTATCTTTGTATTATGTGGATACCTACTTTACTCTTTATCTCTGATGTACTCAGTAATTCATTTAAAATCTAAACAATTCCCTTTGGTTATTGTATTTTTTCCATCACAGTATTTTCAGTGAAAATAATTTTCAGTTACATCTTGAGTTCAAACAGCTTAGGTGAAATAAGAACAAGATTAAATATTGGTTCTTCTGCTTCTATTTTAATTATCAGCTTTATACTTGTAACGCTAATACACTAATGGAGTTGGCTGCTTCTTGTCACAGCAGTCTCTGCTTCAGGTCAGTAATTAATTGTCATATCTTCATTGACTTGCAGAACAAAACATAACTCAAAATCACTAGGGTAAAACTAGTGAAAGGGGATAGTGTTTCAAAGATTGCTAAGGAATTTGATTATTTGAAATTACTACCCAAGGACTAATGTACTACAGCCTCTGTGGTGTTAAAGAGACAAAGAGCCAGAATAAGTAGAGGAATTCGATGCCTATCACTGAGACACTGCAGGATTTTACACCTGAGATCGCTCGAAACCTAGGCAAGACTCCTAGAGTTCTTACAGACAGAGGAAGAGAAGTGCTTCCAAAGGGCACTTCAAAACCCCTGCTCACGGAGCTGAGAGCTGCCTACAAACAGTCAATAGAAAACAGTAAACTAGAACCAGGTAGATTAATTAGTTGAATAGATTTATAACTCAAGTCTGTCAGAGGTCAAAGTCAGAGATACAGAGATGGGTTTCTGATAAACCAATCCTAAAAAAATGGGTCTCAACAAATTCCTGCAGTGGATGGGTGTTTTGTTCGTCTGTACCTTTTCAAATAGCATCAACAGGTATTTTATATACCCAGAGACAAAAGGTATGAAGTATGGAACTGTTGTTTATTCAGTATCTCTCTCGCATGCATGCCCAGTCCTGATTTTCCCTACAAAGAAGGGCTGTGTAGAAGTTGCTCTGCTCATTAGAACGGTGTTGGAGCAGCATGGAGTACTCTTCTGGACATCTCTTCCCTCCCTGGCTCAATGACAATCTCCCTTTCTTTCCTTCTCTCTTTCTTTCTCTATTTTCAAATCCAGACTTTTTTTCTCTCCCTTTCTGCTAAGCTTTCAAGCCTTTCGAACAATACCATTTTCAATAGTTCTCTAAATAATATCTAATGTCTTAAAACTTTTATAGCACTTCCGATTTGCAAGCTGCAAGAGTATTTGCAGCCTCTGAGGTTGCCACAAATCAGAGAATTCATTATACAGCAAAATACACTCTCAAATTGAGACTGTTCTTGAAAACAAGCTTATTTTTTCTGCAATGATAGTTGCAAAATAACTGGAGGTTTTAAGCCAAATGGACTCCTTCACCTATGAAATAAGATATGCCCGTATTAAATAATTTTCCAGGCATAGTAACGGAGAAAGAGTTCCCACTGCCCTCCTTCACCAAAGTGACATAGCCAAAGATTCATTTTTGATCAGCTATGGAGTGTCTGGAAAGCCTCAGGTTACTGCAGACCAGCTGGTTCTGACATTGTGGCAGCCTGTTCCTGGGTAAACCTTGATATTCGTCCACTACGCTAATCTGGGTCTGGGTTTTCACTAAACTGGGTCGGGTCTGGGTTGTTTTGTTGGGTTTTTTTCTTTCAAAAGGTTATTGTGTGGTGGGGGAGATGGGCTCGTGCTCTGAAATATCAGAAGCAGAGTTTAATCTCAAAAAAAAAGGTAAACAAATATAAATGGAAATGAAAAATAACCTGGACTGTTTGTTGCTCTGTCTTATCTTATGCAACATCAGGAAGAGTGTGATTGCATTTCTGTGCTTAAGTCACGCTGCTTCTAGCAAACCATGGCACCCAAAGTAAGGCACTGGGGATGCCAGTTATTTTGGGGAAAGGCAGAATGACAAGTGGATGTCCTGCGGCAAGTATTCATTATTTTAATGTATTTATATTAGAAAGTGAAATAAATTTTGATTGTCTATAAAGCAAGCCCAGAAAACATGGCAGCTTTATGCAGGATACTCTCTGCAATTCTTTGTTGTTAATTTTTTCCTTAGCAATATGTAATCCCTGTCAAAAAAAAATCCAAGGTTTGTCTTAGTCAAGAGATTTTCAGACCCTCTATGGTTCTGTCCACTTCCCCGTCAAAGTTAGGAGATGGCAGTTCAAAGAGCCAGGGCTGCTAGAGTCGAAGGTAGCACCAAGGTGGGTGTTTAGCATGTGAACGAGATGGCGTGTCACGCCCCTGCTTGCATCAAGCTAACGGCTGGATCCGTTTAACATTCAAGAACGGGAAGGTTTATAATCTGATGAACAGTAGTGACCTGTCAGCCTTGGATCTCAGAAAATGCTTTTGTTGCAGTAAAGATTTCCTTGACTCATAGCATGCCTGTACTGTCCACCACACTACTCACGTTTTGCTAATGCTCACGTTCTTTTGTGTTTTCCTTCACAACAGAAATGAGCATCTATTACTTATGTAATGAAGGATCAATTTTTTTATCTTGATTTTGCAGTGGCTGTAAAGAAAATAATTTTATGTCTTCTTCTGTACAACGTACCTAACATATACTGATTGCTTTTGGCAAAATCACGTTAGCACAATCCCACTACATTACTTTGCTGAGTGTCTCTACATTATAGGAGATCTACTGCCGTTAAGAGAGAGAGAGAAAACCAGTCGTTTAGTTTAAAATAGGGTAGGAGAAGAACACACTCCGTGTTGCTCTCACAGACTCCTTTTAGTTCCCTGGGAACTTTTCCCTTCTGCTGAAGACAGATTTGGCTTTCTTACTCTTTTAGGAAGTCCTCAACAATCAAAAGTCTAAATAACAGAACTGTTAAGTAACACATGATGAACTAAATAATTTACTTACTGGAGGTCTTCCTAAAGCAGAGCTTTTTCTGTCTGAAGATTAAGGGTTGTCAATGTGCTACTTCAAAATGTGTTGCTTTTCAAACTCTCTTGCCAGGAATACATCTGGTTCAACTAACAGACTGTAAATGTTGAGCTTTAATTGCTTGCTGGAAAGTCTGCATGACAAATCTACAGCCCAGATTCTTTATTTAAAGAGCTTCCTGAATATCTTTATTAAGGGAAAAAAAAAATCTCACTTGAAGTCAAGGCTCAAGTTTTTTTACATACTGCATCAAAAGAACAACCAAAAAATCAGTTGTCTCTGTTGCGTTCCATTTTTCTTTATTTTTCTCCATTTCAGCTCTTAGAAAAATTAGATACACGGGCATAATTATAAGTGTATAAGTACATATTGTAAAGAGAACTAATATAATTATAATACATCTATTTGATACCCATCCCGGAAGAGGGAGAAGGAAATGAAATATAAAACTATTCCATGGAGTAGGAAGTGCAAAATATTTTCAATAGATACGCTTACAAGCAAAATGCTTTTGTGAGGTAGACTGGAAAATCCCTATTGCAGAACTCTGAAGGAACTGCTCCACAACAGAGACAATAGCACCTAAATTTATGAAAGTGGAAGAAAAAGTTATTCAGGCAGCTAAGGGACTGTAAGTCCAGTTTCAGATGTAGACAAGGTTTTAGAACAAAATTTGAACAGGGAAAAAAATATCCCAGGACTGACCTTGACACACAAGACTGTTTTTTCACATCTTTACTCAGGTTTCATTTAGACAACTGCCTGTTGCTTCTCCAAGCAGGAAACAGTCTTAGGTAAATCTTGCCCTATTGCTTGCCGTGCTGTGCCGCAGCCACACTCAGTTCTGCCTGCTGCAGCCCTCTTCTCAAGCATGCACAGGTTTTAGTATCCAGAAAGTTACGGAGGAATTGTTTGAATTTGCCCTCGTCTTGACCAGATATCTTCAGAGATTTAATTCATGTATTTTAGCTCAAGATGGATTACAGCAACATGCTTTTGGCTGATCTCTGAGGTAGGTGTTGGTAGACTACAAGCAAAATGTTGCTGTCAAACACTTGACACGTACAAAGTACCAAGAGCCCGATTTTGTCAGTTTTATGTTGACTGTCTGTTAAAGAATGAAAGAGTACAAAATCCACCCAGAACAACGATGTCATAAAACCCAGACCTATGAATTAGAAGGCACAAGAATCAAATAGGTCATACTGCCCTTTTCTGCTTACTCATCTTCCCTTCTACAGTTACGCCCTGCCCCTAAGTCTGCAGACCACACCGTCTGTGCAGCCATGGGGGAATCTTACTCCTGTCTGCAGCAGTGACAAAATTTGGCCAAGGGCAGTCTGTCCTTTGGAGACACTGAATTTGATCCTTCTCATTTACACAGGTAATTCCCCTATAGTAATACGAAATAACATAGCAGCACACGAAAATTATTAACTTTCCTATAATTCTCTCATTACAATTCACAACTGTTAAATTTTCTGTGACGCGCTGTTGTTTCCTAACACCTTTTCCTGAAACAGGCTTTCTGTCTGACAGTGCTAGCCTTTAAGTGACACCCCTACTAAAAACTACTCATGAGGGTTTACAGACTAGAAAACTTGTTATTTGCCAATTTAGTTGTTTCTCAACCTAGAGAAGGGAGAAGTAAAACAATGCTGCTGTGTAATTTTGAATATTGAGATCAGCATAAAATACGTTATTTAATGCAGACCGCAAAAAAAATTGAGAGCGTATGCATGAAGTACTCTAAATAATTGCTTGATTGTGATGCTAATATGAAAAATGAGGACTTACTTCTCTCTTTCCCTTTCTTCCTCTTTTGTGTGCATGTGTATGAGTTTCAAGACATTTTCTGAAAGCCTTTCCAGTTTCTAGTCATCTTTAATTTACCAGTATTCAGAAACACAGGGAGGAAGGAAAGGAAGAAAAAGAAAGGTATATTTAAGCTTCAAAAAACTCACCAGAAAAAGATGAATGCCCAATTTAACTCCAAATGCAATACCATTTGATGTCAGATAAAAGGTTGGATTTTCATTTACTTTCTTAATCATAAATACAATGAGGAGAATATACTTTTTAATTATTTCATTTAATCACCAGTATGATTTTAGTGTTGCAGATCATAAAAATGCATTCACTGAGGTGGATTAAAACCCTTTTACTTATATTCTCCAATAAAATCACCAGAGCAAATTGTTTTATTGCCTTCTTTGCCAGCTACTCGTCCCCTCTTGGAGGCAGTGATCTGTATTTGTGTCAGACACTGGTTTTCAAGTGCAGTTCAAAGTATCAAGGACAGTTGGAAAAGGAACGTTTAGCTGGTAAAATGTAGTTATAATAAACATAAATGAATACTCATACATAATCTCAGATGATCATGAACAGCGGGGTCTGGAGTTGCATTTGACTTCTAAGAGGACGTCACCAATAGGTGATGGATGCTGATCCACATTCATGTTACCCTCAATACAGACGCTGCTGTCAGCAGCATGGAGTAGGTGCAATGAGAGCAAGTCTACCATCAGATAGAGGAATTTCTAAAATTTGAGGAATCTCCTCCTCAAACACCTGCGAGAAACCATATTTCTCCACCTACAAGGAGTGAGCCTGAGAAGTGGGGGAAATCTTAACGGTGAAGAATAAAAAGCAAAACACAACAAACTAAATGAATGAGACAAATACAGCTCAGCTGGGTATCACGTTCTCCACAGGTATTTCTCCCTTCCCCTTGCTCTGAACTCCACTTGCACTCAGCTGGCAGTGGGGAATGCGGACCCGAGGCAGCTTTGGACTGATCTGCCCTAAATCCTTTGTGATATGTTGTCTTCTCCAATTCTAGGAGGCCACAGTCCAAAGCATTTTTTTTCTTACCGACTACCCAGAAACAGCCTTCCGTGAATTCTCTCCTCTGTGCTGTAGCCTCTGCAACTGTAGGGGAAGGCTCCTTACCGACACATCCTCAAGGAGCCTTGTGTTATCTGTGCCACGCTATCACTTCTGTTTCTCATCATAGTGCAGAAACACCATTTGAAGTAACATGAAAACACCACCGTGTCCTCACTGGATGACACCCTCCTTACCAGAAACCACATAGTTGCCACCTCCAAGACTTAAACTGCTTTCTCTGTTTAAATCAATTGCTTAATCCGTTTCGTATCATTTATACAGATACGCTGGCTCATAGAACATCACTGAAGGAATCTGAAGTTTAAGGGAGAGAAGCTGCTTCAGTCCAAATTCCCAGTGCTTGAAGCAAAGAAAAGGGCTCCTGCACCTTTGTAGTGGTTTCCGGCCAGTTCTGGGCAGTGGTAGCAGTTCACTAAGAGTGTTTGAGATCATTCCTCTGTGATCATTAGCGCAGAGGGGTGGAGGTCTCCTTACCCACTGAGGCTTTGGTCCACAGGGCTTATAGGTATTGCTGAGATGGAAGGCAACAGCAAAGGATCACAGAAGGATCAATGTACGGAGACACAACTCCAAGAAATCAATCTGCAAAAAGTCTAAGGGAATCTGCTTATTTTGCTGTATGCTCGTTTTCTGGTATTCATATAGAGAATAACCGAAAAGCATGTTTAGAAACAAAATCCCCATGGAACGGCTGATTAAATTCTGTTTATATCTAGAGAAGGTATGGGTCATTCGATGAATAGCAAGATTTTGAGAGAGAATAAACAACTAATAGTTTTTCACCTGCAACTTTCTCTCACTTGTAGCCACATCACATTCCTAATATTAACATTGAGTTTAATCCCACTAAATCCTCGCTTACACGAGTAAGTCTTTATTTATGCTGTTAGCGACACTGTGTAATCAAATTAGTGTTTTGATGACAGATCTGAAAGCCACCAAAAGCAAGTACTGGCTAATGAAGGAGCTGTTGTCTATGTTTTCTTATGTCATTTCTGTGGCTTATCTCTCCAAAACCCTAAAAGGTTGCTTTAATAAAGTCAGCTTGTCAGCAACCTCTGCATTTACTTTGGAAGCTGGAATGACCTGAGGACTAAAGCATCTGCCCCTTATATTCAGCTGCTGCTCATGAAAACGCTCTCAGGTTCAGTAAAATGATGCTGCGTTACTTCCTGGAGTTGTGTCTTCCCCTGTGCCTCAGCTCTCAGGATTTGCCTGTCCATGTGGCATTGCAGCATCTCTTCTACAGCTTTCAAGAAGTCTCAGCATGCAAATGCATTGGCTGTGCTTTGCTTCAGAAGCGTTTGACTTAAAAGTCTTTGTGGACAAATTATGGTCACAGAAGGTCCCATCCCTTAACCAGCCCTCAGGCTACGCCACGTGGCAGCCGCAGGAGTCAGCAGTTCACCTGCCACCTCTGCAAGGCGGCCAGGGGCTTGTATTCCCCTGGGCAACAGTTCCACAATGAGGTTCAGCGCCCTGTTTCATTTATTCTAAATGGGAATTACAAGTATTCTTCAACCACAGCAGGTTTTTTGCCTTTGTAGTCTGTCACGGATGTTCAAACCCAGAACACATTACACAAACATCACTTCCATCCCCAAATTTTAGTATTTTACTTAAATCACAAGCTGGATAAGCCCACATAAGGTTTCGTCTCCCTAACATACAGCTTAATAGAGATTCGCAAAATCAGTGTGAAAAGAATCTTGACCCCAGTAGCTGTTTTTATTAGTCTGGGCTGGAGCTGAGCTGGAAAGGCAGGTGTGAAAGCCTTCCTGGGGCCTGCTGAGCTGTCTGTTGGTGGATTTTCAGGGGTGATGTGCTACAGAGGAGATGCTGGCACAACAAAACCTGCTCACACGGTGACTGCAGTTCACCACTATGTTTTTTTCCCTGTACAGGCAGCAGGGATGAAGCGTTTCATGGATCAGTTGCCGTGTGCCGATGCTCTTCCATAAAGCAGATTTTCTGTGTATTGCCAAAGGAGAAACGCGAGCCGATTTCCATCCCACAACCCTTGGTAAAGCGCAGATCCAAAAACTGAGCAGAGGTTTTGTTCTAGCGCGTTACAGTGGAGTACAAAGTCACAGCTCTCTCATGCAAAGTCAGGAAGATGCACGAGGGATTGTTTTAACACCGGGCTCATTTTACTGCTGCATTACAAGCTTGACTAATACTGAAGAGACATATCCTGAAATTATCACTGAGCAAATACAAAAGGGAAGATATGTGCAGTGTTCTCTGAAGACACAAAATAAGGCACATTTTGAATGCCTAATTTAGCAGACAATATTACAAATAAGAGAGGCAGAGAAATGAAATGAAATGTAACTTTGTGCTGCTGGAGTTTGGAATGAAACATGCCAGGGAGACACGCTGCAAACGGACCAGGCAGTGACGGTTGGGGAAAGAAAGCAATTTGAGGGGGAGATGATAGAAACAAACCGACTAACCACAAACCAACAAGCTGTGAATATTTACTGATAATCAATGAAAGCGTATCAGCACCCGCCTCTGGAAACTGCCAGGGTGTTGCACTGGCTGCTCCATAGCTACAGTGGAATTGAACTGGGCCTTTCCAGAACGAGAGTTTGGGTGTGTAAAATAATCCCCTAGAGGTGCCCCTTTTTCTGTACTGGTGTTCTAAGGTCTGACTTCATTAGGGAAAAAAATTGTTACTGTTGGACCTCAGGCGATAACGTGAAACTTTGTGGGAGGAAGAACTTCATGGCTCCAAGCACCACAAGCACCAATGTGTGCCACACATTCAGGAGCTGTGATTGAGTAGTCATGAAGGCAATACCTATAGTAAATAGTCCTTGTATTATGTACAATACAATAGATATAAAATAACAGTTCTGTAAAAAGGGAGGATCACTGCAATAGAAGGGAACTGGGATGCCCAGGAGGGTATACTTGGCGCTAGAGGAAGCAGCTCAACTGTTCTATCTTTAGGAAGAAGCACAAAACATGTTGAGAACTGTCACAGGAATAAATGTGGAAAATTCTGCTGTATTTATGAAACATATGGAAACTTCTCACCATTAAACATAAGCAACCTGCACCAGCTGAAGGGTCTCTTCATCTCCCAAAGTAGAGCCCATTGCTGACAGCAGCAAAATGTTCACTGCCTATAGTTACACAAATTTGGCCCTTATTGTAATCAATTTTCAGGCAAACTATAAGTAGATGTGTAACATCTGTATAACAACCTTGAAAGGGTAAAATACATTCAAAGAAAAGCATACAAGATACAGCCAGTATGACTGTGATGGCCAAAATTTTGGGGGTTTAATATTAAGTTCTTCCCCCGCCCCCTCAGATATTTACAAACACAGTTGGGGGCGAGGTTTTAATTAACTTGTTCATTAAAAATTATTTTCTAGACACTTCATGCTAACGTAGCTCAGCCTGTGAATTTGCCGTGACTGCTACTGCTTTAGGCACTCATTAGTTGCTGCGTGTGATGGGTAACCCGTACCACGCAGCATCATAGCTGCTCTGTAATGAGCCCTCTCCGAGGCTTCCCGGGAGCTCTCAGGATAGACGGGGGGCCCTTGCCAGGGGAACACTCTCCAAGAAACCTGCTTCTGGTTCTGCAAAATCCTTGCTATGAAAGAGATTCTTGTATAAATATTTACAGGAAACAAGTAAGAGGAGCAACGGCTCATGAATACAAAGTGAATTCCGTTTTCATCAAATAGCATCCACAAATATTTTCTTTCCATTTCTCCCAGAGAGGTTACTTTAACTTAGAAAACACTTTTCTATTTGTTAGCAAAGAAGAGATACTACAAAGACTAATAGGAAAATTATCAGGAGATTTGAAGAAAAGTAAATAACTCTAAATTGCCTCCAAATTTGCTTGTTCCTTGTCCACCCATTAATAATAAAAAACCAGTGATGGAAATGGCCTCTGTGAGCATTTAAGGATATCCCCAACCAGTCCAAGATTGTCCTGTCAAGTGTCGGTTTCTTTTTTCTTTTGATTTTCCCAGATCGTTTGAAGTTTTAAAGAGAAGAATGGACTTCTCACCACTTTCCCTTACTTTCATACATGTTAGTTAAGAAATTCACCTGATGCTCTTCTAGTGTATTTAGCAATTCTTTTTCTTTTTTTTTTAAAAAAAAATCCAGGTACAAGTTTGACCCCTGGGCAATGACTGCTTGGCTGGGGCTGCTCTGGCAGTTGAGCACTGAGCTCTGTAGCTGCCATTTGGCAACAGAAATGCATTCTTGCAGCTATGAAATGACTCTGCTCCATACAGTTGTGACCAATTCTGACTCAAAAGCCAGCATGCAAAACCAGAAGACAAACCAAGGGAGACCGGTCTTTAATGTTCTTTATTCATTTCTCAACAAGCTTTGCTTTATATTCTCTATTATGTATTCATTGGGAAGGACCGAACCCCGTTAATTTTTCCCTTGCTGAGTAGGAGTCACAGGTAGCTTTTCCCAAGCTCCTGCCCAAGCTTAAAGCCCCTTTCTCTGCCCAGCTGTTCCGCAGCGCAGGCAGGAACAGTCCTGCCCTTCCTACATCTTCCCTGCCAGCTCCTGCGGCAGCCGCAGGGCACCTGTGTGGCAAGGGCTGCCTGACCACAACCAGACAGAGAGGACCGCAACAGCTGGGATGGTCCTTGTGACGCCCCAGCAGTGCTTGGCAAGAAGCACCAGGTTGCTCGCTGTCCTCTCGGGTGTTTTCACGCGCTGGCTGTGCAAGCCCAGCGAGGCAAAACTTTTAGTTGACTTGAAAATTTTTTTCCTCTTGTGTTAATTTTTAGTCATGAGTTCAACAAAGTGAACCATTAAAAGTGAAACAAACTGAGCTGAGCGACAAATTAAGCTGTGCCTCCGGCAGCCAACACGTTTCTTTTTTAACTTCCATCTGTCAAGTGCTGCCTTCTGAGGGATGTGGCAAAAAAAGTGCCTTTGCTTGCGAACAGCTTTTCTCTGCTGCTGCTGGGCTGCCTTACTGAGGAAGAGAAGGGAGACACTGTACAGCCTTGAATCTGATATTGAGGCCTTTTGAATCTGCTGGCTAATTTGCAAACTACATGGAAGGAGGAAAAAAATCAAAATTTAGATAACATATCTGGAAAGATAACTTGGTTAAAGGTGTTCATTTTCCCTTTAAAGAAAATTAACAAGGGGCTGAATCAGAATACTTGAGTTTAACGTTCGTCTTGAGGTAAGAGAGAGAGAGATGTTCTCCAGAATGCAACTTGAAACTCTGATATAGACATTAAACCATTAGGAGTATGAATACTCTCCTAATACCTAATAAAAAAGCAAGCACATTTATAAAACTATTATTATTTACTGAGCTGTAATTGCAGTTAGAAAAAGGAGAACAGAAATGTAGACTCTTTCCTGAAGAGCTTACAACTGTATATTTTTTAGCAGTATGGAAATAATTGCATCCCTCCGTTTGCTTGGGTTTTACAGAGTCACATAAGGCTCAATTTTTTTTGCTTTCCTGCAGCTGAGGAAACAAAAAGCCTTCAACAGCAACCAAGGAAGGACTCTGTAAGGGCTTGTTGGGAGATGAGGAGGTCCAGCTGCCCAGTTCTCTGAGAAAAAAAATATAAAACTGAGATCATTGGTAATAATTCCACTTGAAGTTTACTAGAACAGGTGTGTTTTTAATGAATATATGAATGGTAAAAAAGACTTCCAGTGAACCTGGAGTATTTCTTGCCAGGAACACTATTCACAAGACGATGTTGATCCTGTGACCAACCCTGACCTGGAGGGTGCTTTACAGTTCGTAGGCAATGTTCAGCACACCGTTGCATCAGTTCTTGGAAGAGAAAAATGGTAGCAAGGGAAGTGCCACAAGTGCAAACTGATTGCAATATAGCATTTGTGCTGAATTTTTGTTTAATTTTGGCTCCCTCTTAATCTCTCAAGTATTAGAAAGAAATCTCAGTGTAACTGACCTTCTGCTCTCCAGTGCAGAGTACTATTTTAATAAAGCCCCCTGCAAGGCTTGCTTGGTGACTGATGAACAGACCTTTGGGGAAGACAGTGGAAGGATTACATTGCAGGCTGGTTCACCTCCTTTCCAACAAAATAAAAGTGAGTTTGAGTACAGGATGTGAACACCTGGCAACGTATCTGGTCTACCATGACCTTTTCTAGCTTGCACTGCCTAACTGAATCTTTTAATTGCAGCTACTCCTTTTTTTCCTTTTATTTAAAGGGTTGTGTTTTAAATGTGCCTGGTGTGTCTGAATCCCTATATAAGAGCTGCAAAACTATTCAGAGATTAATGAACAGATATGCATGGTGAAAAAAAAAAGCATATGACAAAGCAGACAGAACGAAAGAAGAAAATACTTCCAACAAATGCATAAAGATGCCGAGAAATCTAAATTTTACGTCTGTGGCCCATGGATTTTCTGAATTCGGATCCCTCTCCTTTTGCATTAGTTTCCATAAGCACGTTCTGAAAAAATATTTTTGTGTCCATTCCTTTAGCTATAAATTGAAATTCAGATTCCTGGCCACAGCTTTGACTGATGGCAGCATTGCAGAGTATTGCCAGCATCTGTGGTAGGACTCATAATACTATACTAGAGCAGAAAGCCAAAGTACCAGAAAGGACATAAACACACCTGAGAGATGCAAATCGAGCCCAATTTATATATTAAAAAATGCACCAATCTGACAACACTCAGACAATACCAAATGCTGGAGAATACCTGGAAGCTCACTGGGGAATTAGTTCTTTTGGTTTACTTGTTTACCAATCCCTTATCAACCTTTTTCCTTTCTACCTTGTAATAGCTATTCCTTGACCAGGCAAAAACCACTCCAGTAGATATTTTGCATGAAATCTCATCCAAGGATAGCACTATGTAGCAATAGTTTTTATTGGTTTCACCATAACCCTGTATTATACACAATTATTAAAACCCTTTCCATATGCTGAATTGAGGTTTATTTCATTGCTTGGATAGGGAAAAAAAAAATCATTCAGAGCAACATCAGCTCCACTAGTTGTGCTGAAATATTAAAAAGTATAAATTATTTATGTACAAACTGAGACACAGAAATGAGTTCTTCAGAACATTGCATATATAAATTATATACGATACTTGATTCAAGATGTTTAATTTGTTAGAAAACATCTACCTGAACTTACTGAAATTTCATTTTTTCTATTTTTTAAAAATCAATGTTAGACAATGTTTAGAAGAGTAATATTGGAATTCTAGCTTAACGCTTTGAAAATACAAAAAAAGCCTCATCAACTATAAACATCATCTCCCTCCCACTATAACAAAAACAATTACATTTATTGAAGATGAAAATGTGCCTTGAACTAAAGGGAACATCAGATTTTTATTGTAACAATAAAGACCTTAACCAAATAATTTCTAAGATATTATTTCAATATTTGAGTTCTGAGTATACTCTGCAGGACAGTTGCAGAGTAAAATGTCACCACAATGAAGTCCCAACTCTTTATGGCATTTAATGAAGTTTTTATTTAATTATGTTATAGTAGACCAAGCCTTGCTTTAACAGCAAAATTACTTAATGCGTAAAGAAAAAAACCTACACAAGTTTTCCTAACAGTGTGGTTTGTTCTAGTTAAATAGTCGTCTCTTTTGTGTTGCTTCCTTTAGTCAGGTTTTCTGCAGAGACTTCTTTGAGACCTGGATCAAAGCTACCTTTAAATTTTGTTTTGCATTAGGTAGTATAACTTATCACGTATAAGCTTGCAGCAGGGAAATAAATATCCCCTCACCTTAAGTGCTCATTTATTGTTCTCGATCTGTCACACTTGATTAAAATATAGAGCTTGCCTCCCAGGCTGAGATTAGCTTCTCATTTTAAGTGACTAGCATTCAGGTCTGAAAAATAACAGCCCATTTGTTTCAATATTTACCATGTCCATTCAGAAGGGCCTTACATTATGGCCAATTAGAAGTTAATTGTGATCCATAATTCAAACATTTGCCTGCTATCTGGAAATGCAGAAATCGGATCGTGCGCTCCTCTGCCTCCGTGGCTTTGCGCCTTTCGTGGCGATACACATCCTAGCACAGGCACGGGATGGTTTGCAACAAGAACCTTCAAAACCTGACATATACTAATCTTGGGAAGAGGGGGAAAGAAAGACAGTCTGTGAGTTGTTTAGGAGTACAAATCTATTTGAAAAAATGACCAAACCCTTGCTTTGGTGCATGCTCTGGGGCCATGAAGGTGTCCATTCCAGAATTCACGTACAAGAGAATGCACGTCTATTCCTGCTCTCAGCTGGTTTGATCCAGACTCCTCAAGGCTGTACCTGTAGAAGCCATTTACTCAGTGTTGCTTGCTTGCTTTTCTGTCTCCAGCAATGGAAGCGGGAAGGAGTAGAAAAAAAAGATTAATGTACTGTACAAATACATCCAAGGAAGAGCCCCGAGCGTGGATCCTACATTGAAGAAGGAACTGTTTCCCTCTCCATATGGACAGTGGCAAGGCAGTCAAATATCTCGTTATGGTGAATAGAAAGCCAGAAACTCAGTCCAGCCCATATTCCTTCAATAGCCTGAACTGGCGAGGTAACGGGCATTCACAGATCCCACCTGAGTGATGTGGGTGACACGTATGTTCATATTCAAACCTGGAAACCCAATTACCTGGGATGGCAGACTCTAGGAGACACACATAGTCCTGGGGGGGCACTTAAGCCCTTTCATTTTGTTAATTTTCAGAGGTATTGCTCTTAGCAAGGGTGTCCATAAAGGGTACAAGCATCCAGCAAACTGGGAAAAGAGACTCCTTCCGGTCTCAAAACCGGCTCAGAAGACACGTGCGTACAGGCAGACAGGGTGCAGCAGGACCTGACAGCTGGCCTTCTCTACTGCAGCGTTGCCTCTGAAAGCAAGGAATGTTTCTGAATAGAAACACAGAACCACGTAGGTTGGAAGAGACCCTTAGGATCATGGAATCCATCCCTTAACCTAACACTGCCAGGTCCATCAATAATTCTCCAGTGAAGGCTTTCCTCCTGAGCTCCACATGTGACTTTGCTGTCTGTCACTGCAGGATTCGAGTCCTCCGTGGCCACGCACAGCGGTGCAGAGCCCACAGGGCTCACTCACTGGGACTTAAATCTTATGCTGACAGTTTACTGCTTTCCATTTAAAAACATGCTTCTCCTGGATTATTGTCATTGCTGTGGGCAGCACTTTGTGCTGCAAGGCAAGGGGAATAACAGCTTTCAGACAACTTTATTTTAATGGCTCTTCCAGTGGACTGCAGTTCTGAAGACTATTTTGATAAAGAAGCTGGTAACGGGATTGAATTTTCAGAGCAATCAGTCTCCCAAATGGAAGAAAATACGAACGCTGAGAGACTGAAGTACACCCAAGTTGTTTTTCCCATGCTGTCTTACTCATGTCCTAGCTTCTGTTCTTTCCTCTCTCCCCTGTCTGTCCATATTTATTATTTTCAGAGTTGTTTTATACAAAAAAAAGGACTTCCAGAAATATGCCCTCAGTACCAGGCTCTCAATTTCAGCAAGGACTGCTGCTAATCTACATCATAATTGGTGCTCAAACTTTTCTGAGGTTCACTTGATAAAGACCTGTTGCAAACAAATCGGGCACAGAGTCATAAAGTAGTGTAAGTGCTAAAAGGATAATAATCAACATCACCTGGCAAAGTACCCACTGAGAATTCATAATTTTAATTGCTCATTTTAAGAGGCAATGCTGGGAAGCTGAGTTTTTCACAAAGCTTTGTGGCTAAAGGAGGGGATTATTCAGAGGTGATGATTTTACCCTTAAACAGTGGAACGATTTATTGAGATGTACTGTGACAACTACAAAGTCATAGCTGTGGAAGTGTGAAACAGCCAACCAGAGAGGCTTTTCTAATCAGTGATATGGCTTCTTTTCTATTAGCACTGCACCTGTGATGCCTGTGAAATGACAGTGTTGCTGTCTGTAATATAGTATTTTTAAATGCCTTTAATCTGTGGAATCTCAAAGTGTTTTGCAATAGATTAGTATTCTAGTGGGCTTTCCTGCCCTCCCCTCCTGCTTTTGGTGGTCAGCTGCAGGCTGGGTGATGTGTGAAAATACGAATTTAAAACAAAGCTGCTTTTAATACAAATAAATAAAATTTACTAATGTCAAGTCTTTGCAAAGCAGGTACCGGTGCCTTAAGGATCTTAGAAGTTAATGGCATCAACATGAGTTGTAGGACTTTTTTAAATTTAATTTTATTTATTTACATGATATAATGTCTGCTTATTATTTTCAATACTATTATCTCTCCTTTTTAAAAAAAAATCTACAGAAAATGACTTGAAATATAAGAACACATTATTTATCCCTGAACATATATTAGACCAACAGGAGGGTAAAGCAGAGAAGTTCCACTGGCTTTTGAAACCATGGAGGGCTTCAGGAGGGAACACCTAGAAGTCAGCAATGCAGAATAAACAAAAACCAGAGTGAATTTTCTGCGATGTGGGACAGAAAACATCCAGGGTACCTGGACTTGAAAGTCTAGTGCTTGGCAGGTGGATACACACAGTAACACAAAAGGAGTAAAAGCCTGGAGGCGTTTAACAGAGAAGAACGATCTGTTGAAAGTCACGGCGCTACAAAGAGACAGCAGTGAATTTTAAGGAGCTTTGGAGGTGGTAATTTTGTGTTGTCCCAAGTAGCTGCCTCAGCAGCTGGGAAGGTGGATGTGTACAGGTACAAACCTGTGCTGTGCCTGTTACATCCCTCTCCCCTGCACAGGACTGAGGAGATGACCTCATGCTGTAAATTTCTCTCATGAATTTTTAAGTCTTACACAGGAGGAAACGAGGCATAGTTTGGGCTCGAAAGAAAAATCTGTTCTCCACTATAGTTGTCTGAAAACCACCACTCCCCTCCCCCCCAAAATCTCCATTACACCAAACACAAACCCAGCCACCTTTTATTGCCACTCGACTACTTGCTAAGGAGCTCAAGCATAGAGGTGGTACGTTTAGATTCAGAATGATGATGAGAGATTCAGAATGATGAGAGATAAAATAAAGAACGTTGCCACTCAGGTGAATACCCAGAAAACAACACCTTGCCTACCTGTCTTTTAAGGGTGAATACAGAAAACAGAATTGTTCTTCCTGATGCTCTCACCTAAAACGCTTTATGGTCTCTAAAGGTTAGCTATCAGTTACAATGAGTTAAACTACTGCACTCAAGGAGGTGTTAATTGATGCTGCAGCTGGGATCAATTCACCAATTGATCCCTCAGCTGGGCATTGAAGGGTCTCTTTCCTTAGCAGGGTTGCTGATTAATGTGATCTCATGAAGTTCGTATTTCCTTCTGCAAAAAATATTTTATCAAATGGTTACCAAACAGTTTCTTAAAAAAGGGCATGAAATTTAGGCAGTCTCCACAAGAGAGACTAATATTTAAAGAAAATTAAATTTCAGTCCCCTCATCCAGCTATTTTCTGTCATTTCTTTAGAGTTAATTTAGTGCATATTAGCAAGACAATGGGGATAAAAATTCTGAGTCATCTTTCCTCTGGCTGCTAAGTAGAGCTCTGACCCTGAAACACTGAACAATCAAGTAGATATTAAAAAATCTTAAAAAAAAATAAAACAGGAAACAAGCAGAAACATGAGAAATTCTGTAAAACAAGTCCATTCACATGAAATCATATATTCAACACCTTGAGATGTACAAAGCAGGAAACGGCTAGAATCAGCAAACGAGGCAATAAAGCACTATGGTCACTTGTCGCACCTTCTTAGGCGGGATTTGTCAGGTTCTTGATGACAGGTGCTTTAATTTAGTTGAGTTAACTGAGGATACATGCAGGATGAAAGATTTCAGAATTCTACTGAAATACTGTGTAAAACATGGTCTTTCAAACCAAAAAATGACACACATGTAGATGAGCACAGAAATTTATGAACAAACAGAAGGTTAGTAGAGCAAGATAAGCACCACCACAAGATCTAATTTGTGTGTTCAGAGCACTGATGATTGCATAATTGCAACATAGAGCACATCACTGCAGGTCCATTTTCTCCAGTTCTCTTATTTTTCTTATTTTTTCTCTTCCTTCCTTTTCAATTTTAGGAAACGAGAAGGGAAGAGAGGACAAAGAAACTGTTGCTAAATGGCCGAATGCTTGATTTAATGCCATTTATTTTGCAGAAGAGAAGTCATCTATTCTGTGCATGCGTAGATATAATTTAATTCAACAACATAATAAACATTTAGAAAAGCATTAATATTTGATTACTAAGTGATGTTATTATACTAATGCCACTTCTTTTTTAAAATATTTGCTCTAAAAAAAATTATAGATTAAACATCTAGAGGATAAAGTGTAAGTGCTAGTTGAAACTCCCTAGAATGCCTTGCAGAGAGAGATGGCTTATTGGTCCTTAAATTAATCCATATCTTGGATTTTAATAGCTCTCAAAAAAAGCTGTAAAATTAATCAGAGGGCTGCCTGTTAGTAATTCAGTTTTGGTATGTAAAGAGGAATGATTAGGATGTAAAGAAACAACACAGAATGGCAAATTAAAAACATGAAGTGGAACAGCTCCAGAAAGAAACACAGAGACAAGGTTGGTTGAGAAAGCCAACAACCTGCTGGTCTGGCATTTGTTTATTTATTTAAATTATTACCTTTCATGTACGAAAATGCAGAACAGGGAATTGAAGGCAGGAGCTTGTATTTTAACTACTGGATTACTAGTTGTTTTGAATTAGGTCTCAGTCTCATATTTTATCAAGAAATGCCAGCATTCTAGATGCTCTGTTCCTCATTTTCCTCAGAAAAATCCATTGACAGGGACAAATAGGTAGAATTAGGGAGAACACTTAATTCTCCAAAAATTTGAGTTCAGACAAAGTAATTTCCCCCCGTGCTGTACTCCAGAGCCGTTTTATTTGCCAAACATTACTTCGTATAAAGTCCTTTAAGGAAACATGATGAACAGCCTCCCTGGAATGCGATAGATGGAGCTGCTCAGTTAAACCCCTGCCCTGGAGGCATCATCTGTGGCTCCCAGCACAGTGCGGGGTTTCCATCACTCTCAGACCTCTGTGGTCACTTTGCAGCTCTTCTGTGCCTCTTGCTTCTCTGCTGACAATTTTTTACCCAATTCAACGTGATCCAAAGAAATACTGCAGGCAGAAGGAGGGTGAATAGCTGGTGTTTGGCATACAAAGTGATACCGCTTTTTGTTTGGAATAGGCCTCTCAGTATCTCATACCGCACAGTTCCCGTCACATTTCTGCTCTCTGCTCAGCGAGGAACACTAGGAAAATTCTGATTGAGTCAAGGACATAAACAAATGGTATAAGCAAAATGGGAATTAAACGTAAGTGTGTGTGTGTGCCAGCAGTTGCAGTCTGGGAGAATAATATCACTTTTGTGGGTCCTGGCTAAGGATTATATCACTGTAACAATTAAGCTCTGATTTTTCTGTCTTGCAATTCTTTTTACTACTGAGCGTGATTTGGTAACACAGTCTTTCATTTAAGCTATGAAAACACATCTATTTGGGGTGAGCATAGACTGAAGACAAGTAACAGAGAGTTTTCTGAAGTTATTTAGTTGCACACCTCTTATTGAAATAAGAGGTAACACAGAGAACGCTAAATGACAGATATATCTGTCTTCAGTAACATGGTGGCAAATCCCAGCCTTTCCACCTCTATCTTGTATCTAGGAAGTCCCTGCCTAACATTAAATCCTCAAAACTGTTGCCTTGTTGAATATGGATTTTTCTTTTTCCTTAAAACCCCTATTTTTACTGTGCAGCAAAATATTATATATAGCTCAGACCTAAAGAACACTAGGAAAAATCCAAACCCCAGAACAAAACTCTAGTTCTTCTCTGGGGATCCATCAAGAATAATTACCTGGGTTCAGCTGGGGATCCTCCCCACACAAGCACACGCATTTTCCTGCAAAACCCAAACATTTCTGCTGCCTCCAATACTGACGCCTTGCAGGTTCGGGCGTGAGATGTGGGAAGCTGCAGGGAAGTGATGCTCTGTCTCGCTAAAGCAGCAGATTGCGGCTCTGCACCTGCAGTCAGCATTCCTTGGACAGCCCCACTGCGCCCAGGTGGGCTCTGTCGGTGGCTGTGAGACAAACAGACTTCTAAAAAAGTGTCTTAGTCACAAAAGTTCTGTCAGTGGTATGTGTGAAGTCACGGTTATTTATTTTTTCTCACATTCTCTTATTCTCTCTCATTTCTTTTTCCATTACCTCCGGACACATTTTCAAATAGACAATCGGGGAAAAAATATTTTCAATAGCTTTAATGTGAAGCACTTGGCATTCTTTGTTCCTCTGTCTTTAAGGCTGATGTGCCTTTTTATAATAGAGGGGGTCTTATGAGTCTCCTGAAATGATAAAATCAGATCATTTACACGTGGGAATTGCCAGCTGGAGAGAAGACATACGCTTGTGTTCAAGAAAAGTTTCACGTGACGTTTAAAGAAACCATCTGCTTTTTCTTTTCTGTTCTTGTTTAAGAACAGCTTGTGTTTGCAGATCACAATTTAACACATGGTAATAACCTACAGGACTTTGTGAAGCATGGATCTTGTTTTCCTGCATGCATAAAAACTCATAAAAGATGGGGAAGAAGACATTTACTTCTGATCACTGTCTTTTTGCGCTTGGTTATGTTTTCACAATGGCTGTAACACTGCAGTAAAATCCAACTGATGGGTATAAAATGTAATGTAAGGCATAGATAGTAATTTATACTGTATGCTCAAGTTGAGCTAAGCTTTTCTTTCTTCAGTGCATATGCAGCTGGTTTCTGATTATGATAGGCAAACAAATTATTCATCTGCTCATAGTGTGGGCTAAGGTTTCAATAGTGTTAAGAACTTCAATTTTACTAGTGATAAAAATACCCCTATCGGCCACAGAACTGCTTTGAGGAATTCCCTCCAGCCCTTTCTAAAGACCATTTCATTAGCCGTCTCTGTTAGTGAGTGATTTTCTCTGCGCTCTGGCAGTAACTAGAGGTAAGGCATATATGATATTGCATGAGTGATGGCTGGCCCCTCGGGGGGCAGTTTAGCGTAACCCGCACACGTACTGGCCCATTCATTTTTTTTGCTCATCTGCTCCGCGGCGCTTCTTTCTGAGCCAGGGCAGATAGAAGATCATAAACAAAATGCCAGATTTCCAGGTGGATTTTAATTTGCTGGGCTGTAAAGAGTTCACTTTTGTTTCATGCTGTAGCAGAGCTTTGGGGCCCAGTCTTATCTTTTCTTATAGCCTCTTCATGATTCCTTAAGTCAGTGAAGAGTTCAAAGTGCATAGCACAAGACAGGGCTTCTGTGTGCCATTGATCCAGGATTTTCAACAGAATACCCTGCAGTAATATATGAATATCTTATTTAAGGGTCATGTCTTCAGCTCCTGTGTAGCCCAGTTTGGAGGCTACTTCTTATTGGGTTTTGCATTTATATATCTTTCCTGACTTTGTAGTTCTTGTGACTGTCTGCCACAAAACCCTGTGAAAAATAAAATACTAAGAGAAGTTAGTGAACTAGAACAATGGATATTTCCTCTGGATTGCAAGTCTGGCTGAATCTTGGGTTGCAATAATACACTTTGATGAGCCTTAATAAAGGTAGGAAATTATTGAGGGTATTTCTTCTCCCTTTGCTCTTCCTTGTCTCTTGCCTATATTCCCTAGAACATCTGATGATTTGGTCTGGCACATGAATGATCCCATATGTACCATTATGATATCAGACATCTGCTACCCATCAAGATGTCAGCTTAATTTGAAAAGAAAACATCTATAAACACATGCACAAGCACCAGCCAGAATGCTTGGTGACCTTTGCATATTAACGTTATGAAATTAAATGCACATCGGATAAAATTAGAATTATGATAAGTGTGAAAATACATATTACGAGTTTGTTCTCTTAAGTGCAACTGTGAATTCAGGAACATTTTATTTTTACTGTTTTGCCTCAAAAAACAAACTTCTACTTACATAAAGAATGACCACGGAATCTTAGAACCGTTTGTGTACCCCACATTACTATGGTGGAAGGGAGAAACTCCAGTTGATCCAGTACGTATTATCTGCCATCTGCTATGTTTCTAGTAGAGCTGAAGGCAGAGAATTGTGGAATAGACTATAACATTTCCATCTCCTCTCTCTGGCTTCCTCCACTTCCCTAGAAACCAGAGTTCCACAAGTTCACTCCAGTGAGAGAGAAAACCAGTGAAGGACCATCAGTTGTGCATAAATCCTAATAAACAAAGAAAGTATGACAAAAACTATAATTTTAAGTAGGTGGGGGAAATCATACAAAAAAAATCAGTGTAGGGCAGGATGGTGAGGAAAATCCTGTTTTGGTAAGATTAAGAATACAGAGGAGTATCCTAAGTTAAAGTTGGATATGCATAGTGATTTAGATCATTATTTTGGCAGAAAAAAAACATGGCCAGAAATTGCATTGGTATTTATAGTCATCAGCCACTGTCATATGTAACAAGAAGAGGCAAGGATACTTTAGAGAGGCTTATGATTGCTGTTGAAGTGATGGGAAGGTGAAATAAGACTGGTCAAAACACCAGCGTCATTTAAACAGTAAGAAAAATGGGTGAAGATGTGAGACTTTTCAATCTAAAAGAGCTCAATCTGAGAAGAGAGGGAGCCGGTCAGTGTAATCAAGTTTGAATGACAATCTCTGCAATGGAAACACAATACAGGATTAAGTGCTTTAAATCAAAGTTGTAAAATCAACCTGGAATCTATAGCCCAGCCTAGGGGAATATGGGGGAAGAGTTGAACCTAAAGAGTTGAAAAAAAGCGTATTGCAAGTAAGTAGAAAACTACTCAAAAGTCAAACTGAGTTTGGCTTTGCCAAGGATATTTAAGGAGTAAAAGGCTTTTTAACAATATAAATAAAAAGAGAACAAGAATAAAAGTGGCCTGCTATGCAGTGAGAATGGGGTCAAGACCAAGGATAATCTAGATATTACCCCCAAAATAGTGCTGACTTAGATTTCAGTGTAGAGACAACAGCAGAATGGATGATGGGCATGAAGGTACCGCAATTCATTACCACATCCCAGGTGGCAGCAAACCCCTGTGTTTCATGGACTTTGAAGGAGAAAGGCCATTAATCTCCATCTCAGATACCTGAAATGAAAATACAGCAAAGGCTAGAATTTGTCAAGTCTTTTCATCAATAGTAGAAAATACCTTTTTCTGGCATCCCTTTCCCTTAACGTGTATTTTAAAACAATTTTTATTGGTATAAATATGATAATGACTGGAACAAAATAATTCAGCCTTGCTCAGAATCTCAGTTAGCTTTTTGTAAATGCTTCTGGCTTTAAAATCATCTTAAAATCCCACCATTACACAAACATCTGGTTTCAAGAATTCTGTGAGTATCAAATCCATGCTGGTGAATCTGACCAGATCACCCAACAGAATAAAGGAGTTCAGAAGCAGGTAACTACCCACAGCAGCTGGAGGCACGTGATCCTTTACAACTCGGGCATACCTGAAGATGTTTGATGTGCCTTCCCTCCCCACTGAGCTGGGAAAAGAGATAAGCTCTAAGTTAAAGAAACTTTTCTCAAAAAACCTCAGGTTTTAATGGATCAGATGTAAACTAATTTCACAGGACTATGAAGACCCTGAAGGTTTGTCACAATAAATAACATATTCTCTGACCAGCTAACATCCAGCCACCCGTTCCTCCCAGCAGCGGTGACAACACTGACCTCCCCGTAGTCACTTTCTTCACTAATCTTGGATCTTAGAGAGGTTTGTTCTCGTTGATTTTGAAAGGTCTGCTAATTTCTTTCCTATGTATTATGATGCACTGGAAATAACATGAATTAATTTAACTTGATGACCTTTTACAACTGTCAAGCTGCAGTAATTTTGGCTTTCTTGATCATCTCTGGACTCATTCAAAAGCAGTAGAAAATGAGGCTTAGTGAGGCTGACACTTTGCATTGCGTTGCTTGAGTCTGAGAGGTTACCTGGTGAACTGCAGTGCCAAGAAGAAGGACAATCTACAGTAAAATGACATATTTTCACTTTGAGATGCTTACTAAGGCCCTTTCAAAGTGAACAGTCATGACTCTGAAATGCCGTGCACATAAACTTATGTTAGAAACCCACTGGACTGTACTTAATACAAAAATACGCCTAGGAGTTAGAATATGAAAGCAGATAAAAGAAAATCTTTCAACAGTTTCATACTTTTTATAACATAAATTATGTTATTAAAATCTAGCAATTCGGCAAATAAAATATAACACTGGCTTTGTTCAGAAGTAATAAAGATTCAAACTCTGCAACTACATTAAACTGATCCAGGAAACAAGATTAAGCATTTTCTTCTTGTCATTATACTTTCTGTGGTCTCTCTAGGTATAAATCATAGTAAGAATGCTCTGATTTTTGTTTTGACAGATAACAGCAAATCTAATATGATGTGTATGTGCAAGTCAGCCCATTTAATTATGTCATCCATGGTAAAACGTGTCTGTCCAGACCGATTTGCTCAAGTCCATAAAGCAGAATTTTCAGCAAGCATTCACTGGCAAATGGGCTTCAGAACTGATCTACTTAGGAGAAGGAGCCTCATTAAAGTCAGAAATACTCTCCAAAATGAACTTAACAAAAATAGGAGAAGCTCTTTAGAAATTTGAGGCATACAGTAACTCTCATAAGTCAACTGGCAATTCAGTGCCCCATTTTCACCTTTAATTCCCACTGTGCATGTTTAACACAACTAACTGTATTTGTAAGTAAATCCTACTGTTTATTTACACTCATTTCTGCCTGGCTTCTGTGCTGTCATGGTTACTTTGCACTTGTCTGTCCATGCAGTTGATATCTGAAAATGCTGCGTGCATAAATATTTAAAATTGGAAAAGACACTCAGTCCTCTCCTCTCTTTCACGTAGTGTCTACTTGATTCCTTGCAGACTAGCTCTTCCAGTGACCTGAGCTGCACTTGCCCTTCCCTTAAGCACACGAACATGTCAGGCATAAAGCACCAGTGCAGGTGTATAACTATTTTCATTATTTAAGTCACAGTTCACATGAAATTTTGGATAATATAACTCATAAATATGAGATCTCACTACAAACCAGAACTTAGGAAGTTAGAGCCTCATTTTAAACTCTTTGTTGGACAATACACTGCAGTGTTAAGTGTCAATTGATCTGTTACCACCTGTGGTGCTGCTTGGCTGCCCCTGGAGTTGTTACAGAAAAGGTTTGTTCCCACATATTCACAGGCTGATGGAAGATTTCTCCTGTGGCTTCACTGTATTACCCAGCAACCAGAGCACTGACTTGATCTGAGAACGTACGATCTCACACGCGGACACACTCATGCAATGATAATCTGAAGGCAAGGTTGAACAAGAAATGGTACTTCCCTTAACATTGATAACAGAATAAAAGAACAGACACACACACACACAGAGCCCCCCACCAGTAAGAGTTACATTTACAGCAGTGATAAGGATTTTTAGATAAACAGTTTTCTTTCTCTCGTGTCAACTAATAACAAGGATGGACAATTAAAACAAGGCATCCTGTTACACTTGAAAAAAAAAAAGGTCTAAATTTTGCAATGTGTCTTTTGGCAATGGCCCTTTCAGCAGCGTGTTTCAAGCACACTATTAAAGCCTAGTTTTGCCTGCATATTCAAGCTGAGATTTAAGTTCAATTGTTTGTGGCCAAAATTACTTCCACTCAGAAAACCACAAACACACTTTGCTCTTTCTGCCGACTGGAGGGCAGGGTTATAATGCATATATATAAAGCCTGTGAAAGTATCTGTATATCCCTTTTTTTTCATGCACTGAAGAGTTTCCATTCACTGCACAGAAGCTTTTCTTACCTTGACATGTGGAGAAATTATGCCAACGATCAGCACACGACGCAGTGCTGCGAGGCTCTCTGGCACTACCCCGAGCTTGTGACCATCCAAAACATTTTTATGGCTTCCAGGAAAATACTCAGAGCAGTAATAAAGGTGTGATTCATGTGCCAATCAAAAACTAAATGACACCAGACAGCCCAATCAAACTAACAGTGTTGCTGCTTTAAAACAATAAATATTAGCTTTGTTACTACTTAACAGTTATGGGTGCTCTGACGGGTCTGGCTGTCACCTCAGAAAATCTTGAAAGGAAACACTAACACAAAACAAACCAGCATTTTCAGCTGCTGTTGCAACTTTGGATCAATTTTCTCTGGAAATGTGATTCTGTCTTCCCATAGTAGTGACAGACGGTGCCTTACACTTTTTAATTGAATTTAATCTTTTACTTACCTAGAGAAATAAAGAGAATTTCTAAGTGCATCATCATGCAAAACAAAGAGAAAATGGCATAAGAGGAAAGATTAAGATTCGAGGAAAGGTTCAAGGAAAGGAACTAAATGGCTTTTTTCTTGTGTGAGACACAAGGAATGCTGTATCCTGTAATGCCCTTTGCTTGGCATTCTCCTGCAGAATTGTCGTTTTTATCCTATGCTGCTAAACAAAAAGAAGGAAATACAAATTAAAACCCATAATGCTGAATTTTCAGGAGCAGTAAGGTATGATTTGGCAAACATATGCCTAATTTTCTTTTTCTCTCTTCTCTCTTATTTTTTTTTTTTGTGGGCACTTCTCAGTTTGCAAATATTAGCTTTCCTGGGTTGCAGGTTGCTTTCTTGCAAGCTTATTATTACTGCACTTAATGAGATTACTTATAATTAAGAGGAGTCCATTAGGCAAATACTACAACACATTTAAAAATGTCCTTGCTTCTACACCTTCCTTTTTATAGACAACAACACAGATTAGCATAAAGCACCTAGGAGCAGAAACTGCCCTGATGTGATGGGGTGATGTCAGGACTGCACAGCCAAGCACTGCGTGTGAGCAGCTGTGACACCAGCTGCCATGAACAGGGGTACAGGCTAAGGGAGTGGCATCAATTGGCACTTGAGATTGCCCAAAGTGCATCCTTAGCCCTTGACGGGAGTGGAGCTGGGTGGGCAGGAAGACTGGGCTCTGCGGTCTCAGCCTTAGCACAAACCCTACTTGCTTTGCAGATGCCTGATAGTAATGACATCCTGCAGTGATGTCTGTTGGTCCTGTAGTCACTTTAGAAGTGGACACTGCAGCTGTTTTACCTCTAGGATTGTTTAATTTCCTTTAAGTTTCTGTCCTTTTACAGGCTTTCAATTTAGCTCATAATATTTAGGGAGATTAACATCAAATAAGTAGCAAACAAATAACCTGAGAAGCAGTCCAAGAAATTACCACCCGTAAGTCCCTTTTCTACACAATTAGCAGAACACAATGAATGGGCCAGTCTTACTGAAAAAAAATCCCCCAAACCCAGAAGCAATCAAACCCCAGAAAGAATCTCTGAGGTTGGAAAACCAACATTCTGAGGTATACCACAGACTCATTTTCTTGTCAATAATGTTAGAAGAAAGGTTTGAAGAGAAGCTCACACACCTAAATCAGACAGAAAGTGGTGCCCTACAATGATCCTGAACTCTATAAAGGCTCACCATAAAGTCAGAACCACTCTTACAAAGGGAGAAGAGCTGAAAGGCTCTCCACTCCCAAAAGATACAGGGACAAAAGTAAGCTGGACTTGCTGTTACTGAGTAGAAGTTAAAAGCAAATAAAGAATCATTTTTCATTACAGCTAAATGAAAAGAGCATCGTTTCTGTGCTGTTCTGCTAGATGGGTCACTCTGTGAAGTGTTCATATTTCAGCGGAGTGAGCTGTTAATGAATTGCACACAGAACCGACCAAAACGTACAAAAACATCTTAGCGTGGAAGATATCAATTCTTGGACCTACGAAACAACACCAAGCCTTGTGAAACGGCACGAAAAAGTTTTGCAGACAGATTTCTGACAGAAAAGTTCAGAAAGCTAAGAACACCCTACCTGCTTTTCAACTTAAAATATCTGTGTTTGGAAGTCCCTTAGGCTGAAACATTTTTTTCAGTGAGGACCAACAAGCTCACTTCTTCCATGACTGAGCAGTTTGCATGGATGATGTTTGATCAGGACTTGGGGACATACATATTCTTATTGCGATGGAGGAATCCTGGACTGCTCTTCTCGTCTGGTGGTTTCTTCTGCCCCTAACAAAGAACTCATGCAATAGCTGCTCCTGAAGAGCACACAGAATTTTATTCCCCAAGTCATGTTCTGTTCTGCTCCCCACGCTTTCTTACCCTCACTATCGTTTTGGAAATTCTCCTTTTCAGCTTTAAAGACCTTCTTTCACGTGGGAAGAGATCAGCAAAGAATTCATAATCCAGTCTGGCAGCTGTCGGTTGAAGAGAGTGATTGATGCACCCAACTTTCTGAAAAATCATAACAAAGCTGTCTGTCACTGCTGATTTGCTACAACAAGTGTTCTTGACCCAGGCAGTTTTCTTCTTCATACATAGGTGCTTTATTTTACTTTAATTTTTTCATGTGAAACAAAGTCATCAGAACTGCATTCATACAAGAGCAGTTCAGATGTCACTCCTGCCATGTCAGAATGCAGAAACTGTGTTGCAATCAGAGTATGTTCTTTTGCTTACACTAAATCAATTTAAAAAGAAAGTGTAGATGAATTATGGATTTGAGTTTTAGCTCCTATGCACAAGGTAAACCTTCTGGGACTCATTTTTTATGGTTGCCATCATGCAGAGAAGGCATCAGAGGAACAGTAGTTCAGTTTAAGAGAGAGAGATTCCCCAAGAGGGATACCAGCCTCTGGAATAAATTCCTGAAAGCTTTAGTGATGAGCCAAGGAAGACAGACACAAAAATACCTTTGAAAGAGCCTTGAATTAAATTGCTGACAAGAGTTAGCATATTGTAAAGATTAAATGAACTTTGGCTGTAAGAAGAAATCTCTCCCTCCTCTCAAAACCAGTACAATTTTTAGCGATAATTTAATATTTCTTTTTGGCAAGTTTCCCTCATCTTTCTCATTATTAGCAGACTGGGAAAGCAGTTGCATTGGGAAAAAATGGGAGACAATGAATCCTTCCCCTTTTAGTAACTGTAATGCCAAAAGATCTGTAGCAGATCATCGCTGTGAAACACTGAGTTCAAATCCAACAATACAGCAGTAATAGAAACTGGAAGTCTCTGTTGAGTGGAAAGGTGCTGCAGAATACTGACCAGGGAAGAGATTTATAAGTGATTACAGAAAAATCCCTAAAGCTGTCTGCTCATTGTAGAGGCTCAGTGGAGGAAAGCAAACAAGATTCTCAGATACAGTGAACTGCTTGAAGAATATAAATGAGAGTAACAAGCACTGCTGCACTCTGTACTGAGCAAGCCTCCTTGGAAAGCTGTATCCAGCGATGATCAAATGGTCACCACACTTTAAAGAGTGCACGAGAACAAGGAATGGATAATGTAGCCTGATAAAGAGACTGAAGGAGCTAAGCTGGGAAAAGTAGTGGGAAAAAATATGTCCTTTTCTACTTGGAAAGAAGTCAAGATGAGAGCAATGAGAGCAGGTGAAATAAGGAAGACATCGGGGGGAAAACAGTGGTGCAGGCATTTCTTAAAATGTGGTAGCTTGGATGGATCATTCTACCTAGAGATTCACTGCCACATTGACTGCTCCAATGAAGGGAGGCAGGGAGCAGACATTGCTGGCTACAAGCTCAAATCTGGCAATAAAATCAACAAATTAGTTGGTTTCTGCTCCTCTTACATGAGAACCTGGATTTGCTAAAATTGCTCTTTTCTTTACCTGTAAATCGTATTTGGTTTTCAAAGTAACCAGAAGATTTCAAAAGTTAAAAAGTTCTTTTCAGGACTAAGACAGCACAAGTTGAAAGAAGAAGTTTATATTTAATTTATACATTGATAAAAGTAATACTTAAAAAGTCCCCACTAGGTAACACAATGTAGAGAGAAACTGGTTGGAGAGGGGAGTCAGCTCCCACTTCAGCTGATCATCATTTATAAATTTGAAGGAATTCAGTCATAAATAAGCCAAGCCCAGACTAGACTTATGTTACATTTTTTATGACAGGATTTACATTAGTCTTAACTTGTGGTTGGGGTTCTTAAGCCCTCAGGCTGTTTCCTCAACTCAGCGTGGAAATAGCATTATTATTCACTTCTGATATAACATAACAGAAGATCTGCAAACATATTCAGAAACTAAATTAGTGTCAGTATCCGATGTCTGTTCATGCTAGTAGAGGCAGACCTAGAGGTTGGCTCTCCTGGGCCTGAAGCAAAATTGTTTGAGTCAGTATAAGCATGGCTAAGCCTAGAAATGAATAATCAGGAATGACCTTAACCTACACATTTCGCTTATGACCTCATTATAACTATTGATCTTCAAAAGTGTAGAAAGAGCATGAAGTGAGTTTCTTGCTATGTTTTTAGCAAGGATCCTCTTTCTCTGTCCACGTGCATCTACTATTTCTCCATCTACATATACTTGTCTGTATACGCTCTTATTCAAACCTGTGTGGTCTTTTCCAACACAGATAGCCCCCCAAATTCTGCACAGATGGCTTAACCAGCCAGCAGCGGGCTCTTGATGTAGCTTGTTGAGGGCCACCGGCACCTGTCATGCCCCAAAAGTTTATTTCCATTGATTTCCTCAAGAGCTGCATGAGCTCAGTTGATTGTTTCTCAGTCCTTCACCCACAAAGGAGAAGCAGTATCATGTGGAGATGTCTGAGATTCTTTGCAAGGTATCCAGATAAACCAATAAAATGCTGATGAATCTCTTAAAGAAAGAAAAGGGGTTGAACTCTCAAATTCTGTGAGATCCCAAGCAGATTACATTAGGCAGTAAAATGTTGCATTGACATAGATAGTGTCAAAGGAAGCAAGAATTAAATACAATGTAAAGATAGCTGAGAAAATCCCTCCAGTGCCATGATGGAAGACACATGAGGCAGATGAGAGATGGCTGCTGACAGATCTGTCTGAAAGTCTTTGGACATGTCCAAGACACTTCATCATCATGGCCTTCTCAGATGCAAGAAACTGGGAAAATACACGTCCAAGCAAGATTCAAACCACTCATGTAAAACATGTCTCCTTTCAAAAAATGTCACAATTATTGTAAAAATAACTGAAAGCTATTATTTTAGTGAATTTTGCCACCGAAGGCCCAGCATCGAATATCTGCATTGTTAAGACTGGATGCAACTGCTACTCATGTTACCCTGTAGTTAATTACTCTTCTGTCTGTAGCTGTTGTTAGTGTTAAGGCAGCCCATGGATCTAGACTCAAAATAAGATGGTGTAGAGTGGATAATTTCCATTGAGGTAGTGTCAGTGATATGTACATGCAGAGGAAACGAGGACTTAATCTCAGCCCTGGAAATCTCAGCTCCAAGGTGGGGTCACACTTAATACTTGTTACTCCTGGTTGGCAATGAACAGCCTTACGTTGAACAGCTTTACTAGCACACTAAAAAAAATGAATGGCCCAGGTCTCCACAGCACCTCCCATTTGTAGGAGCTAAGCGATATTGCGTGCAATTAACAAAAATACGTTCAAGGCAAGTGTTAATTGCACTCCAGTTTCTTTTCTCTATTGCTGGTGGCCGCCACCGTGGACTAAGCTGTCCCAAAAGGCACACACCTAGTACAGCCATTCTCAAAGCCTTGTCTCCTTTTTGTGAAGGAAGGGAGCTCTGTATCTCTGGTCCCTGTGCTCTTTCATTTGAGCCACAAAGAGACATCACCAAAAAAAATATTCACGGGGCATAAGACTAGAAATTGTTCCTTCAATACTTAGGAAACACTTCTCTATTGAGATGTTGTTTTGGGTATAAGGTATGAATGTGTGTTCCTGGTAGGTGAGTCACAAATTCCTGCGTCTCCTCTACTGCAAAGACAATTTATCCAACAAATGGTCTTATCTTCTCATACCATCACTTTCTGTTACATGAAACCAAGCCAATTTCATCTGCTGCTAGGTGTCTGAACAGAATTGGACATGTGAAATATATTGTCACCTAGGCATTCCAGATGTACCAGAACAAGCTGGAGTATAAATCAGAAAGGGCTTCTTCCTATAGAGAGTCTTGATTTCAGATTTATTACCCTGCTTCTTAGAGTTTGGAAGGTCAGCACATTACGCCAATTGATTTCAGGCAGAGTAGAAACAGGCGCTCTCATTATTCAGAAAGTAGTTTTTCCTGTAGGGTGAAAAGGAGAGTCTTTTACAGGAGGAAAATGTAATAAAAATTAATTGCTACAACTAAATTAAAAAATACAGACATGAAGAAGTCAGATACTGCTGTATCCTTTAACACCAGTCAAACGCAGCATTAAGCAACTGCATATTCTCATACCTGGGCACCCAATAGCCTAGGTTCTAGAAATGATGGTTTGAGAGACAAATGAAAGACTCCTGTAATTTAAAAAAAATAAAAAAGAAAAGCCTAATCTTACATTTTGGCTGTTGATCAGACAAAATAAAACTCTTGTTGAACTGAAGAACCAAGCCAGGTCTCACCAGAGTCAGGTCAATCTCCTCTAGTTAACGAGACAAAGTCAATGAACACTTTTCTTTAGAAAGAGCATCATATAATTGAAGACTACCCTAGCAGAGCATCAGGTTGGATTTTTCTGCATGGTTGTCTAGTAAACAAAAGGATAAATCCATCGTTGGCTTTTAAAATTTCAACCTCCTCTTATTTCAGATGATTTATGCCAAGCAAAGGTCAGCCTCAGAAACTATTTGGAGTAGAGGTCTGCAGGTTGCTTAGCCAGATGTTTTCTGCTAAGCGTGAGAAAACTGATCTTCCTGGCCTGCACGTAGAACTGACATTCACCTCCAAATTAGCTGTTGCTTTGAATTCTCTGCAGAGATTTCAAATGTCTGTGTTAAACCATTTCTTCTCTTTCCAGAGCGCATCTCAGAGAGCTGTATAATCCATTTTTCTCATTTGTTTTATTCTTGTTTTATCGGGTCAGATTTCTTTTCAGATTATTAGTTTGTAAAAAAAACAGAACAGGTCACTACGAAACCCTCTCTATTTTAATGCACAGCAGCCACATTTTATATTAAATCAGTCCAAAGGTCATGAAGGTGCGTCTTTAATTAGAAGGTGGAAGAGGGAATAACAGTATTGTTAAAGTCTTGGCTAAGATTGTAAAGCTAATATAAAACAAATAAACAAAAATCCTCTTGTTCAATTTCTTTATATGGTAATTGGTAGATTTAAATTCTTGAAATACAGATAATGAATAGAAACATTGCAGACTTGTTCTTAACCATAGCACTATCAGGGATGTTGGAAACCTGATGTTCTGTGGTGACCTGCAGATTTTAAAAACACTCGTAGTTTCTCAGGTTCTATAGGAATTATCCGTTTTTCATAAGCCTGGAACTGTTAGCACAGAATTGGCTATAGTAATTTCACTCACATTGAGTGACATGTTTGAAAGTAATTGTTTCCCAATAATCTCTGCTAAATCACTGCAAACTGTTAGATGGCACCCTAAAGAAATATTTCCCGGCAATGAAGCTTCCATCTTTCATCTACGCATTTCTGACAACAACAACAATCAACACATGAAGGATTTTACTTTAAGCAATATCCTTCTTTTTCCGTGATTTCACAGCTTGTCTAAAATATGTGCTGTAAAAAAAAATGGTTTAAGAAATAGGTCCTGGGATAAGAAATACCAAAGATAATAACAAAATAACTGTTATTTTCAAGGAGGACTAAAGAAGTAACAGCTGAGCTCATGAGAGCCAAATTGTCTGCATATTATATATTTTAACATATGAAATGCCATTAGAAGTCAGAATAAATTTATACCCTCTTAGTAATCAGCAAGGAGACAGAAGTTTTGAAGGAAAAGTCTGGAAACATTGTGAAGATTCGATGTCCAGCAAGAGAACAATGGACGCTAATGAGTTATTTCCAATGCAAACCAGGGAAAATTAGGCTTGACATTAAGAAGAAGTTCTTTACTGAGAGGGTGATTGGCCATTGGAATGTGCTGCCTGGGGAGGTGGTGGAGTCACCGTCCCTGGAGGTGTTTAAAGGGAGATTGGATGAGGCTCTTAGTGCCATGGTGTAGTTGAAGAGTAGGAGTAGGTGTAGGTGTTGGGTCATAGGTTGGACTCGATGATCTCAAAGGTCTTTTCCAACCTTATCATACTGTGATACTGTGAAAATATGAAAAAAGAAGCTCTTATGTTTAAGGGGCTTAGACGGCTGTCTCAGCCTCCTCCGTTCTCTGTGTAAACCCAAGCACTAGTTACTCTTTGCAGACTGGCACCCCAGTCTGTCTGAATTTCATGTTCTGCAAGCAGGAGACTCCTTCGCTTTATGTGTTTGCCTGAGCCATAAGACACTTGGATTATGATACTTCAAACAGTATTCATAGGACACTGCAAATAATTTCTAGGTTCCTTTTTGTTATTAAATGAGCATTGGAGCATTAGAATTCTTTATTTTTCCAAGAGAAATGGAAAGCACAAATTAGTTCCTTTACATGCTCAATAGTTTCACTCAGATTATTGAAAAATTTGAAGTCTTTTTGCATCCACCGCCAATAATTAGGACAAAATGAAGGGGGTATACTATCTCCTGTTTCATGCTTTTTATTTCTTAAACTAACGCATGTAAATAGAACACAAAGTAATTTGTTCATGTAAGAATATAGGGGAAAATAACACAATAGAAAAGAAAATATTTAGGACTGATACATCTGGATTGCAGCAAGTTGTGACAGTAGGGTTTTCATAGATGTCATTAGAAATACAGTGTGTGCAGAAGGTGCCAGTGTGTGAGACAACTCTATTTTGAGAGTACACGTGAACTAAAAACTTTCCTCAAACAAAGACTCTCTAACACATGGACAATGGGAGAATCTACAAGAAAACACACACTGAGGACAGTTAATTCACATGTGAGTGATCTTATATCATAGAGTCGGAGAATGGTTTGGGTTGGAAGGGACTTTAAAGATCATCCAGTTCTAACCCCACTTCCATCGGCTGGGACACCTTCCACTGGATCAGGTGCTCAAAGCCTCATCCAACCTGGCGTTGAACATCCCCAGGGATGGGGTTTCCACGATCTCTCTGTGCAATCGGTGCCAGGGCCTCCCCACCATCACATTAAAAAAAATTTGTCCTAATATCTAATCTCACTCTCCCCTTTTTTTTTTTCAACTTAAACCCCTTACCCCTTGTCCTATCACTACATTCCCTGATAAAGAACCCCTCCCCATCTTTCCTGTAGTCCCTCTTTAACTTTCTTGGCAGTACTACACAAAGCACTGTGACAAACCTACGGCAGGTCCAGTTTTGGATCTAAGCTACTAGGGTTAAATTCCAAATGTATTTGGGCATATTCTAACGTCATGTGGGGAAACTGACCCAAATTATAATAGCACCTGCTGCTCTGCTCACTGACATAGGCACCGCTGACGCCTGAGCCACACCTGATGGAAGCAGCATGGAAACAGTACCAGGCTACAGGTAAAACCAAGGAACAGAGATTACTATTCCTTCTGCTCTGAACAGGCTGAAATAAAGAAGGAATTTTAATTTTTTTTTTGAAACACTGTGACTGTATTTCAAACACGGCTGTATAAGTTTCAGAGTGATAACAACTCTTAAAAGCTATTCTGAGTTTGCTTCTTGCAAAGCTGCAGCCCACCTCCCTTGCCTGCTCGTGCTCTGTCTGGACTCTCACATTACCAACATCACGCATTTCATTCACACGGCTAAACAAACTCAGCAGGAAGTCAAGAGCAAAGGGGTTGTAGGATCACACCCTAAATCCCCAGAATGGAGCTAGAGCATCTGCATTTTGGAGAGAAATTAGCGTTCTAAACTAGCTTGGAATAAATTACCCAGACCAGGGTCACCTTAGCTGAAGTGAACACTGAAATATGAAATATTCTTTTAAAAATGCTGGACAGAGAGTGAGCAGTGAAGGGTAAAGTAGTATATTTCGTAGTGCCTCATGAGAAAAATATATCTAATCTGGGTATCAGTTCAGCCATGGTGAATAATTTAATCATACTTATAAATGATGTTGTAATGAAAGGTCACCAGATCTTTCAGATCCTCAGCTGCTGAGGTAAAATTAGATCCGCTTTACTGATGTTAAAAAATTGACATGCATTGAGACTCAGTTCTCAGTTGCCATTGAAACCAAAACAACAACAAAAAAAGAACTTTGGAAGGAAGGACTTGGAACCCTCCTTGCCAGGATTAGGGATAAGAATTATAAATCCCAAATTAGAAGCACATAAAGGACTAGATTTCCGCCCTCAGTCAAGCCATTTTGTACTGCTACAGTAAAGCAACTTTAAAATCACCATAGAGATTTTTTTCCAGATTATGCTGGCCATTTCCACCTTGATTCACACCAGCCAAGTTAAAGGTGTGGATAAGGTAAGGTACCACTCAATACCATAAGATCCAGGGACAAAACTTCTCCCTAGGACTATTACAAGTAGCAGTAGCCTTAAACAATTCTTTCACCTGCATGAGGTACAGATTTGGCACCTCAGCAGCATCAGAGTGATCCTGTGGTAAAGAAGGTCAATACTAGTGTACACCTACCAGTCTACCACTCTACCACTACCCTGCAAGCTGTGTTTGTCATCAGTGCTTCTGTAGCTGAATTAGCCTCTGCCTTGTCTTGTCCTCCGTGTTCAGTGACAAAAGGAAAACAGATCTATGAGATCTTCGTGTCTATCAAGGGTAGAGATTATGCAGGGAAGGGAAGTTCATGCACCAGAACTGGAAGTTTTAGTTGTTTACATTTGATGTACATGTTTTCAAATAATGGAGCATGCGCAAAAGTTTATTTACCAGAGATAATTCTTAATAAAATCTTTTTCATCACTCACAGCTTGTTGTTTGCCCGTGTGATAAATCAGAGAACCCTATGATAAATGAATACATCAATTTATCAAGCACCTTTGATCACTTCATCTGTACTTTGGCTAGGAATTCATCATCATAAGGCTCACACTCACAGTCTAAACGTCTTAGCATCCAAACTGCAACAAAGAAAACAAGTTGGTGTGTGGGTAGCAGAGCTGCCTTTGCCTGGCATCTAGGGGTTGACCCTACATACTGCTACAATTTGCCAGTGCAGTCAACCCAGTTCTTCCTGTCATACATTGTAGAATCAGCCACCAGATACCTCAGCACCTCTAGTTCTGCCTCAAGAGCTCTGGCTGTATGCATTGTCATCCCCGTCTTTCTCTGGAAACACCTCACCGATGGCTGGGCAAGAGTCTTCATGTACTGCGGAAGAGCCCAAGGTGCGCACAGGTTTTTAGCTATAATTGAAACTATTGCAAGTTTTATACCCATTAAACAGGGATAAACCAAAATCCAGTAGAAACCATCATCTTTGCATGCATGTGGGTGAGCCTGAGCAGGTGGATTTGAACAACTTCACATTCTTCAGTGTAGATGAATTCTTTTATTTATTCGTGTTCAGGTATTTCTGTATAACTTGTTGTGTTAGAAACACTAACAAAGGTGCTAGGCTTTGCAGGAAAGACTACAATTATTATTAATCACTTCTTTGCAAAGTGTTTAATTACAATTAACCTCTTAACCACATTTCAAATATTCCTGTAATATATATGATGCCTGGTATTTGAGATGCTGGGATAATGGAATTGCTGAAACACATTTGTATTGATCTGCATCATTGCTGTCACTTTTGACTAACAGGGTCATGATAAACCCTACACACACAGAGGCACATGCTGGCAAGAGTCAGTTATCACCATGAAGCCGTCTAACCGAGTTTGGCTGTTTTACCTGACCATGCAAAATGTAATCTAAAAGCTCCAAAATTTAACGATGCCAAAGAGATAGAGCTATGTCCTCTTTGCTCTTAGTTTACTGCCTCGAGAATTTTTACTTAACCTCACCGAAACCAAAACAGAGATGGAGAAATCCCTTTCAACTCCTTGAATTATTGACAAGAAATGTCCGCACACAGATCTATTTGGATTCCTAGTCTGACATAATCTGAAGAATTTCAGCACCCCTCTGAATTAAAATTTGTATATAATTTGATGTGTTGATCTATCACAATTAGCTGAACTCTCTACTGCTGAACAGAAGTCCTCAGGAAACAACCAAAAATACCTAGTGATGAAAAGCCTGTGGATGTACACATATCTCTATATATCTATATAGATTTCATTTCTGATAATGGTCACGATATCTGCAAAATATGTAAATATTATTTGTTTTCTGTATTTTTTTAAAAAAACACATAACATGAACGTGTAAAGATTCAGGTTTTATGTCTTCTGCATTTGACTGATCTTCCATTTCTCTTTCAGCTACAAGACAACAGAAAGAAAACATAAATGAGATGAAAAAGGAAGGGAAACAGCTGTTCTCAAACCAGCACTCTTTGGTATTGGTGCTTACCTTACACGTTTTTCCCATGGTGTCAATGCACATTGGAGCTGCCTCTCTTTGAACAGTGCTGGAATTGGTTGTAATCTGTGTCTTTTAATTGCGTGTTACTCATAATGTCTGAAAAAGACTGGATGTGATTAACTAAGTGAAGGACTTTATAAAATTTTATGATAAAATTAAACTAATAGGTAGAAAATTCATACACATTTAATAAATTACTTGAAACTATATTACCACCAAACAAAACCTTTTTGCTACAAATTCAAGGATAGTCCAAGATTTCTACAACAGGCAACAAAAGTATGCATTAAAAAAAGACTGCTTTCATTCATAAGTGAAATTATCTGCAAGTATCTTACAAAAGCGTGACCTCAAGGCTATTACCTCCACAATGAAGTTCTCTCCTATGTATAACGCTACTGTCTATAAAGAGGGGGTGGGCCAGGAGAATCAGATGCAGAGAATGAAATTAAGGATGTTATCAATGCAAGAAAAAGAAAATTAGTGCACTATACAAACCAATAAGGACACAGTACCTGCTACAAGGTTCTCATGACTGACACAAGTACTGAATTGTAAAAGATTACACCACTGGTGCACAAAGAGTTAAGAAAAAATTTTACCATCAAAAAAATCCCAACCCAAATTAAGTAGCATTTAAGTTAGACCATTGCCTTGTGCTGTGGCCTGAGATGGAACTAAAATGCTGCCTTTAGGTGAGTTAAACATTATTCATTTATTTATTTGGTATTTATTTCATAACAAGAAAAGGGCATTTACCCACAGGTGCAGATAAGCCTGGTAGGAGTTTCAAGACTGAAAATAAAATTAAATTCAGTTACCTGTGTGACAGGCAGCCAATAACCTTTACTCCCTCAATGTGTATCGGCACTTAAACATTTTGCACCCCTAAAGCTTTCAATATTAAGTTGATAAAGACAGAATGTGACACAACTATTCCTTTTATTTGTTAGTGGGCTTGCAGTTATTCCTAAGCCTCCAAGGACACAGCCTGATAGATGATGTTTCAGGAAACAAAATACAAGTTTTGTTATTCTCAGCATCTTTTTGCATAATAATGAGACTGGGCAGAGGGAAGGTTATACTCAAATATTTAAGTGCACAAGGTTTGCCTCCAGGCTGCTCTGCAGGAAACCTAAGCCCCTAACAATTACAGTGTTTGTTACTGGAAAAATAAGAGAGAGTAATTAAAACCGTGGTCTTAAAATCACCATCTCTTTGTGATATATGCTTTCTAATTTAGTTTGGCAAAAGTGGCTTGTAACAGTGTGAGCACATATTAAAGAAGAAGCAATTAGGCAACTAAACAACCATGATGACAGCTTTTTAGTAAATGGTTTCGCTTTTAATTTTGAAATGTCAGGTCCCACTGAGAACAATATTCTGGAACTGTAATTTTGTAGAATGTGACAATGTGTTGTTGGCAATTAATTAAAAATTTCTGTTGGTTTTTTTATCCCGAGGAGACACGGGGTAGTGGTCGCCCGTTTGCAAAGTTGTCTCTGTGTTTAACACCACAGTCTCCAAACCAGTTTGCAACATATGAAGTACAAATTGAAAGTTCTGTTCGGCTCTTGTCTGCAGCCTCTTTGCAAAGCGGGAGCTTGAAGTATCCTCCAGCTGCCATGGAAAAGCGTCTGAACTGGGTTTGACTGCCCCACACTGCTGAAGGCCCTGCCAAGCTCCTTGGGACTGTGCCAGCTTGTGCTCTTCAAAGCTATGACACTTTCTTATTTTCCCAAGGTAACTCGAAGGCCCTAGAAAAAACAACTCAAACAACTTTTTTTGGACAAAGTTCTTAGCTGAAGGTGGATCTGGTGAGCCTGGCAGGGCACCAGGAGGAAGAAACTGTGGAATCTACTCTTGGCTCCATCATAGTGCTGGTTTGTGTCCTTGGGCACATCCCTTAATATCTCTCCCCCTTCAGTTTATCCTGCTTCTTACTTTCTCCCCTCAACATGCAAAATGTGTTATTACACTGGGAGTGCGAGTACATTACAGGATCATCGGTAATGGGGGAATTTGAAACTCGCTTTGGGTTTCTATGCATGGTCTATCAGGGAAATGTGAATTTCAATTTCACCTCCAGAGACTTGACTGACTTTTAACTTACAAAATCAACGAGCAGTTGTGTTAAAAGGTTTCAGCTGTCTTTCTCCTTTTTCAAAACTACCAGTAAGGATTTTAACCATCTGTTTAATAGAAATCCATTAAAACAATTTAATCATGTCAAAATAGAAATGCCAGAGGCATGGATACGCACCAGGTCATGGTGAATGAACATTCCTGTCCTTGTACCATGGTTCTTGCAGAGGCACATCCAGTGCTGCTGCTTTGTCATCAGATACAGGTACAACTTACCTAGAGAAACAACAGAAACAGGAGATGACCCTCCTTAAACCGGCAGTCCTTCACTTCATGAAACATCAGGATTTCCAGAAAATAGCAACAACAATTTTTCCCTCTATTTGCTAGCACTTTAGTAGCTTTTCCTGGCACGGAGCCAACATAGCACTTATGAAGATAAATTTGAGCATTTGAGTGGTTCCATTAAACTCGACGGGGACACTCACATGGCTCGAGCTACACGAGTAGGTAGAGTCCATACTGGATCAGGCCAACAGAAAGGAGGAGTGGGCCACCATCACATTTTACTAGACATGTTTAATAGTACCTGGAGAGTGGAAAGAAACTATTTAACATTTAGAAACTCCTCCAAAAGAGGGAGAGAGCACGTTAAGTTAACAAGAAATGAGAGGGGGAAACCCAACCAGATGCAGGGATAATTCCCAGTATTTTCCATCTTGCTGTTCTGAAACATAGACCAGGACGAAGCGAACTACAGAGCAGAGAAATCCATCCTAGGAACCACAAGGAAGATTATTTGCTAAAAATATGTATCAGTCAAACACAGCTTTTATTACTCAGCTCTGTCATCATGCACAACTAATGGCAAATACATTTACCTCTAATGGTTTTCACCACCTAACTGAGCTAAAGTGTTACTACTGCTCTCACTTGGCTTCCTCAATAAATGTAATGGAGTAGTTCTCCTAATCGCTTTCTGATCTAACCTAATTAGAGGTTATTTACCATTCTTATTTTAAAATTCAGATATTCAGATGATCTGAATTGCTGCCAATTATCAAAAATGTCATTTCCCTACCATCATTTTGAACAATAGCCTATGGTCTCCATAAATAAACTGTAAAGTATTGGAAAAATGAAATTAAGACCTAGAGGACAGGCTAATCTGACTATTTCCTACAAATATCAAAATGCATGGAAATAAAGTATTGCAACGTTAGAAATGAAAGTTCAACTTTAAATATAAAAACAAACAAGTGCTGGGGTTTCCTGCAACAACACAGGAAATTCCATGTGTGGAATTCATGCTGTAGCATTTCTCCTTTTCTTTCCTATTTTACTGCATTAGAGTTCATATAGCAAACCACCTAGAACTGGTGACATGAGCTATTTCACCAACAGAGCAAATTATCCAAAACAGTTATTAAACAGCATGTTGTAACATATATTACACATATTGTAACAGAAGAAGAAATAAAACTTTTAAAATATGATAAAACGAAAGCTGGTAGAATTAATAACAATAATAATAATATAAAGTGACTATTAAATGAGTAACAGTAAAGGTACACAATCTTGTGCAGACTTAGTTATAATTAATATGCACCTATAGATTCTCCTGTTACAGATCTAAATGTTGACTTGGAAGAAACGATCTCTATGTTAATGTAAGATTGAGCAGATTTTTCCTATATATGAAAAAAGAAAGCAATACAAAACCCAAAATATAACTGATTCCTAGAAAACTCTCCACTCTCCACAACTACGGAACGATAAAACTCACGCGTATGAAAACTGCAACTACTTTAGAAATAAATTGGAATTGAGTTTGACTTTTTTGTTTTTAATATTCCTCTAGGCACTGCTGGAGAAATGTTCTGGTCACGTACTGTAAAACTTGTTTAAATTTTCCCAACTTGATAAACACTCAGACACACAACTCAGAAGTAACGCTTAAATATGGAAAAGGTAGTTGGCACTACTTACAGCCAAGAAAAGAAAAAAGAAAGAAGGAGATAGGGTATTGGAGAAACTTTATTTTCTGTGCCTCAATCTGTGAGCTGTATTATGAAAAAATAAATCCATTCCACTACACAATTTCCAGAGTGAGAACTACCTGGCAGCTGCTGTATTCATTTTTCTTGAAGTAACTCAGAAGCATACTAACTCCATTAAATGAAATCCAATACTTGATCTACCCTTTATTTAAATAGGAGATACTCATCAAATGTCATGTATTGATCAGCACATGCACGGATATCTGCACTTATCTAAATGTTCTGCATTTCTTTTCTGTCTCTCTGCCTCCCACCACCTCAGCAGTGAGGAAGGCACTACTGAAGGACTGTAATTAGATCAGTTCATGAAGGTTGTCAACTGTGTTATGTGGCCTTTATTGCAAACAGGAAAGGAACTAGAAACCCACTGGATCTTTAGGCATAATCTCTTTAGAATAAATTGTTCTCACAGTCTTTGTTCTCCATTTCTGCTGAATAGGTTTATGATCAGAGTTTTGTCTCTCTGATAAAAGCGTTTATTCTAAAACCTCTCTTCTCTTCAAAGGAAAATAAATCAAGCAGAAATCAGAACATTCTGAGTGATTTGATGTTTTCTGTGATAAAACAATTGTTATTCACTGTAGCAGTGCAATTTCAAGAGCAATTTAAAGAAACCGGCTAACTCTTTTTTCATTAAGTGTGGAGGATTATAGCAAGTGTACGAGGTCCAGCTTCAGAAAGCTGCTGAGCAGGAAAAATGCACCTGCAACTTGTGGACCAGAAACTGCGCATGGAGGTTTGGAATTGAATATTAGATTCTTCTTTCAGGATAGATTGAAGAAAAATCTCTTGCTGATCCTTGATTTGCTCTAGCTATAAATTCATGGAGATAAAGAATCAGGTACAGTGACGCGTAGCCACCGTTGGTCACAGCTGAAGCAGCATGTGCTACCTGGCCTCGGAGCACAGTCTCAGAAGAGCTAGGTTGGTAATTCAGTGGTTAAAATTTTTAAGTAAAAGAGATTTTAAGTAAGAGGTTAAGCCATTCGTTCACACTGGGGTGTCTGAGCAAATCCATACTCCTTTATGCTGCAACAGTTCAGGTAAGCTTACCCATGTGGTACTGCTTTTCATCAGGGAATGCTGTAGCAAACAACTAAGGGACATTAAATTCCTAATGTCCTGAAGCTCTTCTGTAAGAGAAAAATTTAACTCTATCCAAAAAAAGCATATATGCAAAAAAAGAAGATACATTGCAAACTGTAAGTGTTTACAATTCTTTTTTTAAAAAAACCCAAACAAAACAATAAAACCCCCTTTTGTTTTCCCCTGAGAAAAGCTTGAAAAAATATAATAATAATAATAATAATAATTTTAATTTTAATGTTAAAGTATCAGCTGTCAGTGTATGCAATACACATACAAGCATTGCTGGCAGAACAGCATCCATACAGCAAAACCAAGTAGGGTAAAGTTCGGTTGTTTGTACAAACGCTTGTGCCTATCAGGCATGGTATTGTCCTTACTTCAGTGATATCTTGATTTCCATAACAGGATTGGAATACCAGCACTTCTGCAAGTTGGGATCCAGAAAACAGGTTAGGAATTGACAAAATTAAGAACACAATTAGCATTGAGCTGCCTACACACGGAGTCTGGGGCAGGAGCACAGATGCCTCCAGACACACCACTGCAGCTGAAATGGGAAAACGTGAAACTCCTTTTTTTTTCCTCCTACCCCCTCCTTCTTCCTTGAAATCTTCAGTGCAAGTGTAATAACAGATCCAATGAAAACCAGTTTTCTTTCCTGTAAAGCCTATAGGCTTGAACACTATTTCAACCCAGATATTGAAAAAGGCAAACACTCCGTGAGAAAAGTTGCACAGAGTCATATAATTATTGTGGTATTTTTCTACAAAAGAGAGAAAGACCAAAGTGACATTGTATTGGTATTTTTATGCTGGCATTTCCTAACTTTAACAAAATTAGTTTTGGCATTCTTCATAATGTTATTCTAACATAAGACACAATTTTGTAGTCATGCTGCAAGTTTAGAAAATAAGTAATCTAAGAGGAAATAAAAAATCTCAGCACATAGGAATGTCACCCGTGTAATTCATCATTACCTTTGGGTCTGCTTTAAAAACCTCAGAAACCTTGTATTTTTGCTGTCTTTTACTGTAATTTAGCATCTCCATGGACCAAAAGGTTTGTCAGGCTTTCGTGAAATGCTGAAAGGTTCACGCAACCTCTTATTAACCTGTTTTTCATGGCCTCTCTGCCTCCTCGCAGAACTCCCACGGGACAACGCAGTTGCAAAAGTATTCAAAATAAGTTAGTTAAGCAACTAAAGGCTACTTCTCATAGTAATTAATGCAAAAAAGAGTACAACTGTCTGACTCAAAATTAGGCAATCAATAAAAGTCCATTCAGGAAATTTTGATCAATTTCAAAGTTCACAATTGGACTAACAAACATTTTAATTTTTGTTTTAGTCTTTCATAAACTCATTATGGAAAACGCTGATGTCTTGTCAAATTTTTGATTTGTTAACTGCTGAAGTCAGTGGAGGTTTGTCACATCTGTTTCTACATTCTAAAGCTCTAAAGAAAGCTGCAGTTTTGTATTTTAATGTCATTTGGATGAAGTAGATGAATTTAATTCTGGACCTCCATTGTCACTTGCTAGAAAATCCGTGCCTAGAAAAAGAAAACCAGAAAAACATGTCTTCAGTTGTGTTTCTGCTGACTCAGGTGGAAGAAGAAGCATTGTTTGTTTTTAATAAGCCCAACAAATGCTAAGGAAACTTCCAAGGTACTTGAAGAGCTATAGAAAATATTTAGATATTGAGGGAAGCTCAGTCTATTTGTCCCTTTACGTACCACGAGACAAGCAGTGCTTAGTGGTAGTGAAAGGCTTATAAACATGTGAAATGGAATATACACTCTACAATCCATATTGCTCAAACTGTAATATTCACAACATGCAGGCACAGAGACTACTATTATTCCCAGAATGTCTAGATGTACAAATAGATAACCTGAACTTCAAATATGAAAAGAATACAGAAGATGCAAATCACCAAGATTAAGAACATTAGTTAGTAGCTGCTTGCCAAGGGGTAGGAAAATACTCTCCAAAGGAACAGATAATTTTCCTTAGTGGAGCCGTTGCATCTCTCTGTGAAATATTATCATTAGCCTCTATTGAACACAAATTCTTGAATTCAGTGACTGCCTGATGGGATGCAGGATTTCTCGTCATCATACATGTGCATATGTTTGACCAAGGGATACTGGAAGCTGAAAATCAACCACTTGATCGGAAGCTCTTGCTGCGTGCGTTCTGAATGCAGTGTAATTAATACCATCTATTCATTCTGGCTAAGCTTCCCCTGTTTTGGCTCTGAGCATCACTATAGCCTATGAACAAAATTCAGACTGTCTGCAAAAAAAGCAAATCCAAGGATGGATGCTTGCTTGTAAATAAATCTAGATGCTACCACACAGAGAGAATACAGCTTGTTGCAATATTTGTTATTTAAGAGACTACCAGGACTAAAAAAGATTGTAAGTTTTGTTGTGTTTGATGTAAAAAAATCACAAACAAATCCCACTGAGCCTGTTTTCCAAACATGCTGAATTTACGAGGCTGAAAGGCAAGTCAGAAAAAGGTCATGCCTATTAATTTCAATCCTTGTGCAGTACCAGCATATTCTATACATGCCTAGTAAGATTTGTGGCATTTGGGTAAATACATTTGTATTCCTTTAATGCTCCTAATAGTAACCATGCTCTGCACTGCTAAGTGTATTTCAAATGGTATCGTTCGCAATTCTGATACACTTCAGTTAAATGCAAGCATGACACTATAGGCCTATAATTTACTATTTTCATCACGTTAGCACCTTCTACCTCGGTGGCATCCTTTATATATTGAAAGGTCTGTTGATAGGATTGGACAGTTTAGTGCTTTCTGCTAAGAATTTTTACCTTGACATTATAATAATCTGACAATGTCTTGTGATGTTTGGCAGTGCACAATTAGAACTGAATAGGCAAGATTCAAGAAGAGACTTTCCCATCCTATTAATGCTGCTCTGTGTGGCTCATAGACTCAGCCACATGATGGAAAGATGCTTTTCTCATCCGACTGACATCCCTCTTCCCATCAAGTCTATATTCAGCCCTGCAATGAAAAACATTTCCTTTTTGTACAGGAAGAAAAAAAGTCTTCTTTCATCTTAGAATAAAACCAAGTCTCTTCTAAGCTTCTCTGTGAATGCAGAAAGAAGAGAAAGCCCAGCACAGGACAGTCTGCTGTCAGCATGCTCACCTAAAGAGAACAGAAACCAGGGTTCAATTTTTATGTCAGTCACAAAGAGAGGAGAGTGTCTGGCTGCCAAATGCAGAATATTTTTCCTCTGTATTTTCTCACTGTTTTGGGTAAGAAATCAATACTGGATCTAAGATAATTTGTTACACAGAGGTAAAGAAAGTTTTGTGGCTGTGGCAGTGGGGGAGCTGTGGAAGAAGGATGCAAGTGAAGACGCATGTGGGACAAGTGTGGGGATTCCTGAACCTATAAGGTAGCAGAGTTTTGCAAATATCTTTAGCCATGAGAAGCAATTTGGCTTTGATTATATATAGCGGGGGTGTTAAAGTCATGGCCCGTGGGCTGAATCTGGCCCTCTGCCTTGTTTTATCTGGCCTGGCACCTTGTTCCTACCCAGCAGCATCACCGAGTCCCTTGCCCCTACGCTCCTGCCGGCGCTGGTGGTGTGTGCAGTGTGTGTGATGCAAGTTAAGCTGCAGAAGCGGGAGAACGGCGGGAGCTGTGAGTTTGTCACCCCTGGTATAGAGCAAGGCATGGATCTTGTCATCCCACTTTCACTGACAAGCTCGCTGCTGCTGAGGTTAAGTGATTGCTCAGCAGAAAAACAGGAGTTTGCATTACAGGGTGGAAGACATGGGATACAGTCAGGTTGGGAAGGAATTCAAAGATAACATTAAAAGGTAATTAAGAAGGGTTGTAGCACACTGATCTTTTAAGTAGGCACAGATGAGTCAGTTCTCATCAGTTTTGTTTACACTATGTGCTAAATTTTGATGAGGACTTTTTTTCCAGCCTGCATCAGTATTCAACGGTGAAGACTGTATTAGTAAATGAAGGTGAAATAAGAGCTTATTCAGTAGCTGATGAGATTGTATATCAATGTTGCAGACAACATGCACAATGTAATGGATGTTTTGTGGCTAGAGAACTTAATTGTTAGCATGGGAAGGAGGAGCTGAATGAAGCATTAAAATGAAACTTTGTACACTAATTGCAAAACTCCCAGCCATAATAGTATCAACAGCAATCTGCCATTCTATCTTAATTTGCTAAACACCAAGACCACACTCATTAATTAAGAATCTGATACTACTATCAGCACAATCAGAGTGCAATTTTACTTGTGTGAGGACATCCACTGATTTCAAAGTAATATGCTTCTGTGTTTGCAGAATTGGATACTAGATGCACTATTCCAGTCTGGGTATAATACCCCAGTAAAAATACAGATTCCCTGCCAACATCCTGAAGACAGCCTCCCAAGATCAAAACTAGCTTAGTTCTGCTGAAAAGGAATCTACACACATCTGCATCCATAACAGTTTATGTAAGTATTTTATTTTATACAGAATTTTTCAGAATGATCTTACGACTTTTTACAAGTTCTAAGTTTAGATCTGGAGGCAAGAATGGGAATCAGTAAGATTGTGACTGGTTCGGGTCTATGTTGTAAATCTAAAGTGATTATGAATTAATCATTAATATGATTTTTATAGCTTTACTGACTGTTACCAGTGGAAGTTCCTGTCCTCTGCATCCAAACCAGTCAGGTTTCACAGAGAACACTTCACTTCCTCAATCCCACAACCACGTATAATCCCTCCCTCCATGAGCTGCAACCATATAAATTCACACCGCATAGACCTACTCAATTGTGCACATATTTATGCATACTTTTAAGTTCTCAAGTAAATACATATACAGACAGGAAGGTGTAATCTAATAGCTCATTTGCAAATGAACAAATCTGTTGCTGATATCTCATCAAGAAAAGCAGGCATGTGCCCTAAACACAGTTGTTGAGATTGATGCTAATTAGGAACTACAGCTGGGGTCAGTTTTTCAAGAGGAAAAGTCTCCTCATTGACGCTACTATACATGTAGTTACCAGTACAGGTGTTTTGATTTCTGCTTCTCCGTTTTCTGGTGATACATTTTGGGACTGCAAATTGTTCTCCTCGAAGAAAATTTCCACTCTGCAATATGCAGATTTGAAAATGTATCCTCAGTTACACTGTCATGCCCTGTGTGACACGTACCTTTCTAGCAGCATGCCTCGGGTTCCTTTACTAATAGTATTTGACACTGTTGTGAATACATAAATTCTACAGTCAAGACTGTGAAGAATATGAGATATGAAATACAGGTATTCTTTCCAACCCCAGCCTTTGGGCAAAGGTTGGTTCTCACGAAGTGCGTCTCCATCCTTGGCTCTGTTAGACCAGCTTCATCACTGCTAGCAACGTGCACAGGAGAGGAGCAGGACATACATTATTGTGGCGTGCAGGCATTGGGTGTGAGTGCGATGTAGAACTCATGGGTCACGGTGCCTGTTGGCTTGGGACTTTTACTCGAGGCCTCTGTACCTTGTTTACCCAAATGAAGAATTCGCATTTGCATGAAGATGGTCTTTTTGATTGAATCAATGAACCTATAAGACAGGATTGATCATGAAGGCTCTTATATTATAAAAGTATTTCAATAGGTTGTGCTTCACAGAAAAATAATTTTCAAGGGGAAAAGGTCAATTTAATTACATTTATTTCAAATTTTCTCCAAGGTATTTTATACCTCTTGGTCTTAATGCTGTGCTGAATGGTTTTTTTCCCCATTTTTTGTTGTTTTCTATAATTGCGAGCGTCACGTTTGTTTCAAAAATGAAGAACAAGGAAGAAGGAGGCAGATCATCAAAACTAAGCTAGGAAATCTGGCTTTTAATAAGGTTTAATAGTACATATCTGATAAAACTAAAGACCTGAAATTATTCAATTAAATTTCTTTGGCTTCTTACCTATGGTTATTTTATAATAAATATTAGTCTGCTCAACTTTGTGACCAAAATAAAGAAAACATATTGTTACCTTATTTTTGTAACGACATGAGGGTTTTTTACCATTGCCATGTAACTCTATACACATTTCACTGCAGGATGAACGAGCGTTTGGAGGAAAGCAGACCTCGGTGCTGCTCCGGCTCCTGCATTTGCCCCCCAGATCGGGCGTATCGTGTCTGCAGGGCAGGCACGGCGTTGTCACAAGAATACTGAGCCCAGTGCATGGAGGAATAATCTCAGCCTGAACTGTCTCTTCAGCAAGATGATTTAGATACGGGGAGCCATCACTCATCTGAAGCTACAGGTATGTAAGAGTGAAAGGAAAAGAGCTGAACAGCAGGGAGGCACAGTCCTTCCTAGAGAGTGCCCTGCCTGGCATACCTACCCTGGAGGCAGCCCGCCTGTTTCCTGTAACGCTGTGAGCAGACCAAAGTAAAGAAAGCCCAGGCAAAAATTATCAAATTATTTAAGAACTTGATATTATTTCCGAAGGAGAATTAGGAGCTTAATTGTCCTAGACTTCCAGTGAGCCTTCTATTTCCATGAACCTATTTTTAGTTTTCAGAAGTACCTGAATCTACTAATTTTCACTGTAATTTAGGCTTCTAAATCACTATAACATTTTTAAAAATCTAATTTAATTTCTCTCTGCTCACCTCACAATCCTCCACTTCCAGCCCAAAATGCAGATATGAGAATGACTGACAAGTTTTCAAGTCAGCCAGGAATATTCAAATGAACAGTCAACCACTCAGCATCTCTAATTTACTATTTCATTAGAAATGATGGTAATTTGATACACAATAATCCTGAGAATAGCTTGCTCAAAATCTCTTGAGAAAACCCGTGAGAGATGTTTCTGTCAGGTAAATTAAATACCAGGAAATAAGGGGATGTTATTTTACCTGCTGCAAATCAATCATAGGTGCTGTTTAAAAGGTCATTTGTATGTAAGTGGAAATTTTTTAATGTCCCTGTTTAAAGGCACTAACTGTTATATGCAGAGGCATAAATCCATGGAACTTTTGAATACTAGAAAAAAGGCTCAGAGGCTTGTCTGTAAGAACCAATTACCTGCTGATTCACGAAATTTCATGAATTATTAAAGAAAATCAAAGATGGATGGGATCTACTTTCCCCCATTTGAATTGGCAATAAAAGTATACAGTTTCCTTTTCCAGGAATATTTCAGAACTTGAATTTTTGAAAGTGATTTTGCTCTGAATTGAGATATGCCTGGAAGAGCATGGCTTATCCAGTGTGATATGGTTTATTTGCAATACCATGTAGATCAAATGCAATTTACCATAAAAAAAAATAATATATTTTCATGAAGAAAAGAACAACATTGTATATTATCAGTGATTATATATTTAATAAAAAGCATTAGAGATGGCTATTCCACTGGTTTTAATTTTAATTTTGCACTAAAATACTAATTCATATGTAGTACGAACTTCCAGCACAGCAGTGATATGAGGAGGTCACATGCAAATTTGTAGCCTGGATACTGAATATGCACCAGTACAAATTTCTTCAAACATATTCTTGTCTTTCTCATGGAATGATCTGAACTTATGACCGGTACCTCGTTAGCCTAATGAGACAGTGAATTCCTTGAAGTGTAAATGACGAGTCATATAAACCAACAGATTTCAGTCTGTATTTGAATACATATTGTACATATTCACACGTTCATTGCAATTGAAACTGGCTGAGGAGCACGGAACTGCTGAGTTTCTGAACTCAGAAAGATACCGATTTGTGCGTCTGGCTTGTGGGTTCTTCCAGTGAGATATTTTTCTGTAGAGTCTGCTGTCTTCTTTGCGTGCCTCACCTGCTGCTCCTCCCCCACGCCTTACAGTGCTGGCCAGCATATACCTGCACGTAGTTCCTTCCCAGCTTTAGTCCAACGGATGTTCGCTTCAAGCTAAGACTGAACATTCCCTTTGTGCTGGTCCCTGATGGACAATCTGAAGTGGACAACGAAACATTTTCTTCTGCCCCATGTATGTCTGCATATAAAGAGGGACTGCGCAAAACAGTCCATCCTCATCAACAAGAAACGAATGACAGGCATAGTAATCTAAGAAGCTGAAAGGTATCAACTCTGTTAAATACTTCATTAAAAACCAGAAATTTTTAAAATATAAAGGTTTCATACAGGTTTGCACAGAGTCCTTTGCACAAATCTCAAACTAAGGACTTAGTCACTTGGACACATTGGTTGACAAGTGGAAGCAAAGATCCAGTGACGTTGCTTTAGATTTGGGAGGGTTTTTTAGCACATGCCCCACTGGAGATGTCACGCATGCAGCCCAAGATGTGGCTGCATTAGTGCGTGAACCAGCAGCTCAGAATGTGAAAATCTGAGGGGGCTGGAAGAACAGGAAGAAATGAAAAGTTAAGTAGAAGCGGTTAAGTACATGTAAGTACTGTGAACAAGGAGTCGTTACTGAGTCTGAAAAAGTATGTAAGTATGGATTTCGTTCAGTGTACACTATAAAGGAATTTAGAAATACTGCATATATATTGGAGAAGTTCCTCCCTTCAGAAATAGTGAGAAATACTTCCGCAGAAACCAATAAAGAAAATTAGACACAGTAGAGACACTGAGGCTGCCAGTCTGTAGTGGCCTGGGAACAGAAAGGTCAAACTCACATTCAAGTAAGACCCATCTGTAAGTGAAGATACAGATTTTGAGGTAATAAGATAGTGATGTTACCAGTACTGTAATCTGACACATTTCAGTAAATATACAAAGTCATACTTGCAGAAAATCCCAATGAAGAAGATTCAGATATAGTATTTGGGCGACAAATAAACAGAGATACAGAGATCAACCACAAATACAGATCTGCTAAAGAGTTAGTATAATGAAATCTGTTTCTTTTTTTTCCTTGTTATATAAACTCTAGCATTAAGTAATTTTCTGTCTGAGAGTGGGGAAGATGTAACAAATTGGCTCTCTAGCAGCAAGAATTGCTTTTGATGGGTCTGAGAGACAAAGGCGATGAATTTGGTCAGTGCTTACCTACATTGCTGAAAAATGCTTCCTTTACAGCTCTCCAGCTGAAGGTCCTGTCTCAGCTCTACATCATCGATTCAGTCTCCAAGTGAGAATGCCATAAAATACCATGTGAACTGTGCATGTGCCTGCTAAAAAAAAGAATATTTAGGGACGACTGCAATGCAAGAGAATTATAATAATCACAATCTATCATTTCCCTAGATTTTTTAGGTCTGCCTATGTTACCCAGATTCACAATGTTTTGCAAAGTCTTGAAAGAAAATACGCAACTACTTGCAAGGCAATTTAATGAAGTAGGAAAAACAGTCACTCAAGTTACCTATAGTAAAGACCTTACCGTTTCACACAGAGGTATCAACCAGCTAACCTGTCTGCCTTTTTCCTTGGAGATAAAAGACCCAATACATTCATCTTCTTGTTAAAACCATTACTAAAACTTCTGGTAACATACATAAAAAGAGGATGGCTCACAGTCTTCTCAATAACTGTCGTTACTCATTAATGCCTACACACTACTCCAAGGACTTTGATACTTTTCTTTTTATTGAACTCATTTAAAAACCTTAAATAGTTTCTTGAGATCAGCTAAATGTCTTTTCTATAGCAACCGCTTTTCTTTATTAAAATTCACTCCAATCTTGTTTCATCTTGTGTCTGAATTAGATCCCACCTTTTTATGCATCACTGTGATCTAGATTCTCCATTCCATAGTTTAGCTTTTATTTTTTTTGTAAAATACCTTTCTTTAGCAGCATCGTGGTTTTCCTTTTGATTTATTTCCTTGCTCTTCCCTGCAGGTAACAGGAAAGCCTTTTTTTTCTCTCTGAAGGGTCAGAGACACTGCCTTGCTCTGTGTGCATAATTCTAGCTGACATTAATGGAAATCCCACGTGCAGGTCTCAGAGTCAGAGATTCTCCAGAGGCTTAATTCCCTTAGCTACTTGCCAAATGTTGTGCCTAAATTAAAGACTTACTGAAGTATAAACAAACAGAAAAGAATTAATTTAATTAAAATAATAAGACAAAACAAAACGTACACTTGTCCCCACAAACTTATCTGAGAAGAAGAAAGCACGAGTAAAAGCAAAATTAGCATCTCTGAACTCAAAAGAGCTCCCTCTTCATGAGGGTAAAGAGTGTGCTTTCTCTTCCTAATATACAGTAAAAATTGTCGTGGACTAAGAAACATGTACTTAAGACTCAATGATTTTTAAATTTAAATTGAACATAAATTAGGCCCTTGAATAGTAAAAGCATGACAGATGAAGCCAGTCTAAGATACGACCTGGTTCTGAGAAACATCCCTTGAAGTCATTGTCAGTTCAATAAGGAAGATTTCCTCTTCTGATTCACCTCTGGCTGTACTGCTCAGGATTTTGGGGGTCCACATGGGGTTCAACTAGGACAGTCTGGAAAAAAGCCTAGTGGAGGGGTATGGCAACATTTGTAAAGATAGGGGAACTTCAGTGTAACCAGGAAATTACAGAAGTTCTAGGTATGCTGCAAACCAGTAGACTCAGATACCACAGCAATGACATGCAAGAAACACCTGGAGAGAACAGGAGGGTTACCCAGGGCAGCAGGAAATCGAGGGGTTCATTTAAATCCTTTAGTCCTTGTCTATGAAAGAACTCAAACTGGAAAACTGATGATTTAAGTTATTGGTTAGGTGAAGAATCAGAGGTTTGCTTTGGACATCCATTTAACAAAAGCAGCGGGTGATACACCAGGACACTCACAACAATTTTTCCTTATTAAAGAATGGATTGACAGAAAAAATAAATCAAATTCTATTTAAATCCAAGTGTCATATCTCAGAGCTATCCTTCACAAAATATTCTGCATCTTATTAGTGTTTATATGAAGAAGAGGAAATTTTCTCCTTTTCTTTTACCTTCCTAATGGCATGCAAAATAATCAACATACACACAGACATGCTGTCATCTTCGTGCCTTAAGTGCATCATTTAATCCATACATTTCCTTTCTACCTCCTTAATTCAGTGAGTGCCAGCACAAGGAGTCTCTGTTGTGTCTGATTTCAGAGATAGCTTCAAGCTTCTTTTTCAGAGAATTATATTATTTTGGACTGTTAGCATTATTTTCACCATAAAGCCTTATAATAAAAGCTGCTTAACCGCCTATTTCAACAGACACAAAGATACTGTAAATCAGACGACAAGATGTGAAACAGATTGAAACTCGAGAACGAAACTCCACACTTGATCCTACCATTTCTCCCACTTGGCAAGGCATATATTCTATCTATTCCTCTACAGCAGAAAATTGCAAAGCTGTTGAACAATGTGAAGCCATTTAGCTCGAACTGAACACTTTAGAAACATAGTGGGGCCAAAGTAACTGAACTCTGACCATGAAACAAGAAAGCTCTGATATACTTCCAGTTAATGGAAAAGCTGGAAACGACAGCTTCTAGATATGTTCTTTACTGAAACATTCTTTGGGTTTTTTTATAGACATGTGAATTAAGAAATGCCTTTCAAATTTCATTAAAACTGTTATAAATACAATTTTATTTTGATCCACTTTTACATATCTTATTACTTTGCACAGATTCTTTAAGCAGGTGAGCACAGAAAATCAACCTGAATGAGAGGCTACCTGCTTCATAGTAATTCTGCTGTACCCTTTCTCTTTCTTTTCCAAGCAACAACACTGCACTTTGAAAGGAAGAGGGCAAGTTTTTGGCATTGCAGCATTGTGAACACTATCACGTTCAGATTTCTTTGAATTAGATCTTTCACTTTTTCTCTTCTGCTTTTATATGCAAGTTACTCCCTCTCTAAGGACTGCATAAAGAGCCAAACATGAAATTATGTTTTAGTCTTTCTTACTTTTTAATTTTAATCTAGAGGCAGAAAAGTAACATAAATTTAATTTTTCAGTAACAGCACCAAAAAGACTGATGACTTATCTTTTAAATTTCTACATTCTTTTATATGCTAAAATATCTTCATATACGTAATTTGCTTCTGTCATGCATGTAAGAATCACCAGGTAACCACCTAAACTAATCAAATTCTGTTTGCACTGAAGGGAAAAGTTCCTTCACTCACTTCAGTAGAAGAATTCACATCACCTTTCCTAACAGGAATTGATGACCGTGCTTAGTGGGAAACATTGACTTAGTCTGCATTACTGGCAGAAGACAGAAAATCTGACAGTACTAGACATTGAAATCAGCCTTGTACTGAAACATTTCTATGCGGTTTGCAGTACTGAAAGGAAAAAAAAAAAAGAAGCAGTATGGCACATGAATGTTTTGGATTTCAAAGAACATTAAATAAGCAACAAAAAGGTTGGACAGTAGGACCCACATCAGCCCCCTCAAAATTAAAGTTGATGCTTATGCATAATGTCTGCTAGAACTTTCTGAATACAGATGGATGTAGCTAGAATGAAAGATACCATCCACAGACTCCGTCTTTCAAAAGCCTACATATGTGAGCTCCACAAGATTTTATACCGATCCAAAGGCATCTGCATTTCTGATTACGGGAGAAGCCCAGCTCTTCTATATTGATCAAAACACCAGCAGTTGTAATAAACAGTTAATGAGTCTGTTAAGTCTTGTTCTGCTCTTCATACAGAACATTCCTGCAACAGAAGACAGAAGCACAGTCCAACTGCGAAACATCTAAGTCAGGAAATGTGTGATGTTAGGTAAGCAGAAGTAAATTAATTACACTAGATGCTAGCAGAGGATATTGGTGCAGGTGTTTGCTCACAGCAGGTAAGCAGTGGGCTGTTGGCTTGTTGCAGAAATTACTAAGGGATAGTTTACATCCTTTCCTTTGCTGGAGATCAAACCACATTTTACAGATTATTTTGATGTTCACTTGTTTGCGTTGTCTTGGACTGTATATACGCATTTTAAAACCCGGTTGTACCTTCACATTCAGTAATGTGAAAAACAGAGTAACTGCAAAGTGTAAAACCTACAACAGGAACAAAAAGAAATGCTACGAAATGAAGAGCAAGCATTCATTCCTTTCTGGGCCAGTACAGAGCCTTAGACAAAAAAGAATCAGAGGGTGAAATTAAGATGAAGTTGCAGAGGAGTTTCGGAAGGACCACACTTCCTATAGTGCATGTTGCCTAGCGAATTTGAGGCACTAGGACAAGGAAGGGCTGAGAACAAAACAAGTTTCTCTCTGTTGTATGAATCCTTCTTGGAAAAAAATAGGTGTAGCAGAAAATATCCCAGAAAATTTCTAATTACGTTCTGCCATCTGGGAGAAGAAATCCTTCTACCACATCTAAAGGCAATGCCTGGGCTATATACCGACAACAAAGACTGAGGCCTTAATGTAAACTGAAAATACTAAACATTCTGTTCAAAGGCAACATTGCTCCTGCTCAGCATATTCTACTTCCTTCACTTTTTTTTAGATGGGAAGTCTGAGTTAAATTCTGAGTCCTTCCACGTCTAATAGAAGTTTTATCCACCTTCAAGCTAGAGAAGACACAATTACTGGGAGCATAAGTTCACACTCAATTATAGTTTGATCATCGATGCTGCAACTGTGATGGGAAATTTTGCTCAAATGTACAGTCACAGAATAAAAGACTTCTGAAACCATTCAATTCTGTGCAAAATAGAGGTGCAAGTTTATAAAGCGTTGGAAAGCTGGGGAAGGTGATAGGAAAACGAACTAGCTAGGGAGTTTCTTTAGGTCTCTGCAGTATATTATTTGCATGATTTTATTCTTCTGCACACCCAGCAAAATATAGGATTGACCCCAAATGAAATAAGTCCCTACTGCAAATTCAGTGTAAAGTTTATTTTTGAAAGAGGAAGCTTTTACTTGCGGAGAACTTTTAACACTGTTTAATGTGAACTCCTTTATTACTAAATCTCTCCCCAAAATTGAACAGTCCTTTTTAAAGGACAGGAATGGGAAATTTTGTTGATGTCTAGACCAAATTTTGTCTTCACTTGGTATAGATGTTCAAATATCCTAGAGGAAGAAAAAAGACTTTTTTCAGCTCTTTAGTAAACAACCAAAGACTGCTAATGGGGAGATCAATTTTGACATACTTGTTTGTTTTAACTCATCTGAGTCTATCCAGTGCAGTGTGTATGCATCTAACGCAGCATTTAGCCTTAGCATAGACTGATAGAAAAGATAGTGCTAAATTACCTGTGACATTTGAATAACTGGCCCAATAAATGACCATTTTTGCTATTAAAAACATCTTACCAACATTTTACACAGCTAAGAAAGAAAGAAGTCTGTTGCCACTGTATTATTCATCTAGTTTAATAAATGGTAAATATGCATATTGGGCACTCATCACTCAAAGGAAACAACTTTACCTTCAATGGGGCAACAGATCTCATGGGAATTACAATGACTTCACATATGGCTAAAAGTTGAAAACCCTTCATGTTTAAAGGTGTTCTATATTATTACATTTACAGAACTAAAACAAAAAATGGGAAAATTTCCTTTCCCCAAGATCAATAAAACACTGAAGTATATTACCTATACCATCCTAGAAGCAAAATCCAAAAATTAAACATTAAAAATAACTTTATAAGAACAAATTCAAGCACGTAATTCAAACATGTAAGTATCGATGTGCAATTAAACAGGTGAGATACAGGAAAAGATTGTGGGCTCACTGTTACTTGGAGATAAATTAGAACTCTTACTAAAAATAAAGTGCATAATCCATCTTCTGGAAAAAATCCCGCAGCTTGTTTACAAAAGACCACAGGAAACGGTGGGAAGTACGTGGTTATGCTGATCAGTTAGAGCTGAAATACTTGAACAAAGGATGCGTCAGACTGAGTGATTAACAAGGTAGATACCAGATCTATAGAGAAATATGAGATAGCCTAGTAAAAAAGAAAAGGAGAAAAACCCATGAGAGCTTAAATTCTTCAGCAATGTGGAAGACAGCTACAGAAGGCTTAAATAATGTAGCTTTTCAAATAGCAAGGAGCGGTGCCAGCAAAAAGAAAGATAGGCAAAGGCTCTTCTTTTTTTTTCCTTTCTTTATCCTAGCAATATCTTATTCTCAAATACTTGATGTTTTTAAATTGTTTTAAGTTGGGCAAGGGAAACTAACCATGAACTGTATTATGGAAGTTTGGTGGTAGTACTTAATAATGATTATAAGGGATAGAAAAATGGTAAAACACAGAAAAGCTTGTATAAACACAGAGTATTCTTGCTATTCCAAAAAATGATCCATCTAAACCACATCTGTCACCAACATTCCTACCCTTTCTTCCCCTCTCTCCCTGAAATAGAAGCTACTTTTTCAGTTAAAAATGAATAGATTGCAATTTATGCCAGTTTACTCCTTGAATTCAAACATCTAAGAAATCTGGACAAACACTCTCACAGCACTTGGTAAAACTCAATAGCATTCATGAACACAATAAAAAAACCCAAAGAAAACAAAACACCTCAACAGCCAAACCTGCTGTTTGTCCCAAAATGGGATTGTATGAACTACTATCATGGATGAGACTCAAGAAAGCAGGTCAAGTCATGTACACTGGGGAGATTGAAGATGGTATTTATTTTAAATAATAAGACTTAAGTCTAATTAGTCCTAAGTCTGCACAACCCCGTACTCAGAATCCAAAAATTGGTGGAAATAGGCATTCAGCTAATAAAATCATATTTGGAGTCTGGGTTGTCACCTGCTGACATTTCATATGGCAGGAAATTACACCGAGAAATCCCTCTAATGTTAGGTACAGGTGCTCTAAACAGAGCAAAGGAAAGGTAGTCGTGAGGCTGTAGTTCCACCGTTCTGCCCATGCCTTCAGTTGCATCAATTTTTCATGGCAATCAAACAATTCAAACAATGAATTATGAAAAAACACTGTATTAGAGAGTGGTTTTGATCTACTGACTTGCGCCCGGGAGGAAGTCCAGAGTGGCAGACCTGTATGGCAGGTCTTCCTTCTTTGAGAAAAACAAAACAACACTTTTCAGCACCTCTGAAGAAGAACTAACATTTCATCTGAGTTGGCATGGACAACTCGAGAAACCTTAGACAGAGGAATCTTAGAGGACTTCAGAATACCAAGTTGGAGGAGAAAGCTCCTAAAAATACCACAGCTTGACAAAAGAATACTTTTTCTTCAGTTAGAAAAATGTCCTTAAACCAGAACATATCTCAGCATGTAGCAAGGGAGAGATAGGCATTGCTGAATAGCTTGACCATCCATTCAGGGAACAAAAGAGTTGCAGAGCTGCATTAGGCTGTGTAACTGCGAGTGCTTCGTTGGGGCACGGCGGCACTGATTCAGGATGTCTGAGAAAAAAAGTCTGCGGAATCCGAAGAAATGGTGGTTGGAAAATTCATTAAAACTATAAAGAAACTTTCACATAGAGAAATAAAAGGAAATGTTCAGCTGCAGCAATGTGGATACTAATCAGAGCAGAGAACAACATCTGTTATTGTATAGAAACAACTTTTTTTCTATCTTCTCATAGAAAAATTGTTTATAATCCTAGTATTATGCCTCTCTATAAGAAATCATGATGAGAAAAATATAAGTGGTATTTTCATGTAATAGAATAACTAGAAAAAGAATTCTAATCAATTCAGACCAACCGTAATGTTGGACCATATGTAGCACACATCTTCTTAATGGAATAAAAGAAAAAAGGAAACAGAATTTGATGCAACAAAATGAGTTTGGGTAATCTAAACTAAGTTATACTGCAATGTAGCCAACCACTGATAAAGGGCACAAAAGTACGAATGATGAAATTATAGGAAACTTTCCAATGTGTATTAGCAGCCACAATGGTGTGTGTGATAAGCTATATTTTGTTATGCTTCATAAATGCAGCATCTCAACAGTTTTGCTCCAAATGATATGTTGAATTTTGGAGAAAGTGTCTATTGAACTTTTAGGAAATGGCATAACATTAAATATTGCGTTTTGCTGAAATTTGCTGTTTCCAAATGTGAATTGCTCTTTTACTTTCTTATAATTAAATTTATCATTTTAACCCCAAATCCATATGACTAGGCAATTTTTTAACACATAAGCAGATGGTATTTTAGTTGCTTCTCGTCACACCATTTTATTTGTAAATATAAAAGGAGGCAGAAGAAAATTCTTCTCCAGAGTTTAGGTCATTTTTATCTTGAGTTTGGACGGAGACAAAGTAGATAGAAGAGAAATTTGTGTTTAAATGCCCATGGGTTTTGCACACTCACAGAGGCTCACGCCTGCCAGACAAGTCCCTGAAAAGCTCCACTTTACTGGTACACAGAACTGGGGTTCGTTCACTCCATTTTCAAACTTCAGATATTGAAGCTCTCACAGCCCCTGCAAGGTGGCCTGTGCCACTGCCAAGAGCCGCTGCGTCCTCCCGGGTCCTGCCACGGCACCTTGTGATGCTGCAGGTCCATGGCTGGTTGGGATTCTGCACCCAGACTGATGCTCACCACCCTTTCTTTGATAACATGGACCAAGGTGACCTGTTAGCCGCCCCGTAAGAGCAGCTGGAGGAAGGAATTTGAATTTTCACATCTTTTCAGCCTCTTCCTTTCTTTTTGTTCCACATTTTCTCAGAGCAGCTTATATATACTTCGATTTAAATCCATTATAAGCATTCAACCCCTAAATCCAAGTTCTGTCCAGGCTTTATGGAAACAACAGGTTGGACTAATTAGAGCCACTGACAATAATTAGTTACTCACTTTATTTTATATCAATATATTCTAAATATGTGTAATATAAATATATTTTATATAAATATGGATACACGCACACCTCTAATTATGAATGGAAATAAACTTAAATGATTGGAAATCACTTTTAAAGTTCTTCCTGTTTTTGAAAAAAATTTGAGGAAACACCATGACTAGGTTTCATTTTACTTTTAGATGTTTTTATCCTGCTGGAGCTTTTTTCTGCAATGTAGTTATATTATTTTTCAGATAATAGGATAGGTAGCATCTATATTTCCCACCTCTACTGAAAAACAAGCTACATAAACCCATCTATCTCCTTACCAAAAACAACAGTGTTGCTATTTTATTTATTTTTAAAAATTCATTTAATCTCTCGGTTTCAGTTTGTCTGTGAAAGAAAGGTACCAAGGAAAAATATTGTATTCAGATAGATGAAGACAATTTTACACTGCACATTTACACAGATGTCATTTTTCATCAGTTAATTGGAGACAGTTATGTCTCAGTGTTAAGATGGGTTCATATTGATGGTAAAAATAATGACAGCACAACAAAAATATATGACAAACTGCATTATGTTCCAATTAGCAAGTCTTACTCTGCTACTATTATGAGGGAAACAAAAGACAGATCCAGATAGAAACGATCCACTTTGTTTTGGGCAAGTTGTTGTAAAGATGCCTTTTCCACCCTCTGAAGCAGTAACTTAGCCCTAGAAATGCCTTAATGAGGCCTCGCAGGGACCACTTTCTTCGTAAGTCTTATTATCATGCTTCAATAGGCCCTGGGTATCCTATGCTCTTTTTACCATTGGAGACCTAGTTAGGCTGTACGGGAGATGGAGAGCAGAGCATCTACTGCAGGGACTTTTTGCCAGACGCTTCATCACTAATGAAATCAGAATTTATAAGAGCAGCCGTCTCTGTCCATCCTAAATCTTGGGCTAAACAAATTGGGAAGGCAAAGTATAGCTACTGACGGGTTGAGAAAGCACCACTGAGGGTGAGAGTGATAAACAGTCCGGTTCAGTGTGGGCAGTAATTTATAAAATCAACTGAAGAGAAAGTAAGACGTTTCTGTACAAAGAGAGCCATCAGTCTTTTCCTCCAAAAAGACCTACTTTGTGCATGGGGGTTTTTGTTTCAGCCTGAAGAGCTGATAAACATAGAGTTGGAGGCAACGGAACAAATCTCAGCAAGGCAGCTGAGTGGGCGTTCATGGTTATAAATGAAACTGAAAAGATCGTGCATGGTATTTATGTCACGTCACTGAAATGAATCACAAAATCACTGTCTGGATTTGATTGCTTTAGTAATCAACAATGCACTTCTCAAAATACCCAGACACACACACAAATCTGTTCTGAAAAATAACCATGATCAGAATTGCATAGGCTGATTTCAGCTGATGGAGACCTAATCTGTGAATTCCTTGATGATGCTCTCTGTGTCTTTTGGGAGAAAACAATCTCAAACGGCCTTGAAAACAAAACTAAATGGGTACAAGCAATGCAGCAGACTTTTCCTCAAGTAATTTACAGTAAGCAACAGAGTTAACAGGAAGGAAGGGAACCAAGTTCTCATCACTGATACCAATTAAATCAATAATTTCTACTTTTTTATCAAGGATGAAGGATTGCAGCCACTCTGGTTCTTGAATGATAAATAGAATATTGACTGAGGGGCACTGCACAATGGATCGAACGGAAGCTGTAAGGGTAACTGGAAACAGGCTGTTTAAAGTAAGCAGAGGAGCATTTTATCATTTGGCTTCACCGCTCATTTCCATTTCCTTTGCTTTCTTTGGCTGGTGCTAGATATCGACAGGGTAAAATGCTGTGTTTATGCTCACTGACTCTGCTTCCACTTCAGTCACCTGATTCCTCCTTCATCCTACAGGTAAAGGTCTTTATTTTCTTTACAGCTTTGTAATCTGGATGGTAAAGCGTGCAATTACTTAGAGATGCACTAAGACGTGATGATACAGCAGGAGTCAGAAAAGTTGTCCAAGAAGAATTTGTGAAAAAAAAGTCAGAATAATTTATATGCTGGGATTCTCCAGTTTTTCACTGCAAAGCGTAAGTGGCTTAAAAGCCAGGGAAGCAAAAGAGGTAAAAAGGGGAATGGAAGGTACTTCTCCATAAGTCAAAGAAGGCTATTTTTCTCCATTGAATCAATTTTAAACAGAAAGGTTTTCCATATTCTGATGTCATATCTGATTTTAAACATGTCTTTTCTTGGGGACTGCAAAGCTTGGGCTAACTTGTGAATGCAAGTAGATGTATTCAGATTTTTTCATATCCCCAAAGGCAGCAGAATATGCAGAATAGTGCAGTATAACCTTGTCAATATTTTCTGTATGAAAAAGCAAACACACACCTTAGTATTTCTTTTTTCTTGCTACTTCTCTCCTTTGTGTCCTGCTTCCCTAGATGATACATATATGTGTTAAATGATGCTTACCATTTTTCCTTAAAATAAACATAATCACCAAACTGGAAAAATGAGTGGTGTTTTCTTTTCCTTTTGTAATGAGAGCAAACCTAGTTGGCAAGAACTCAGCACCTGCTTTTAAGTTCATACTCAAAACCCAAAAAGACTTGCTATTAAATTTGTGTCTTAGAATATCATGAAAATTTATTGAACTATTCTTCCTTTTTGTTGGGTGCTTTCACTGTAAATGCAGAGAAATGGCCTCGTGTTTATGAGGCCATCTGGCTTCTGTTCTTTTATGTTAACTTAGATTCTACTTGTGTTGCTCTCCTTATTCCTGCCCGGATGTGATCCGTAGCCACGCTGTCCTGGACAAGGAGGAACAGAGGGAGAAAATGACAGGCTTTTAGAGGACTAACAAAGTACAATCTTTTTCCCTTCATGCCCTTGCAAAGGTTCTCCTCCTCCTACGTTTGCATGGAAAGAGATTTTCAGTCTACAATTTGCGCTGCTCTGTCCTGAAGCTGAGGCTTGGACCAGCTTTGCAGGGCTCTGGCTTGCCACCACTGCAGACTTACCTCGAAGCACATTGTAAAGGGAGCTCCATGCCTACTCATTCCTCCTCACTTGTTCAAGTGTGCCAGAAATATAGAAATCTATACTCGGCAGCCCAAGCGAGTTAGCTGAGGGGTGGGAATAGCAGTACTTTACTCAACTGGCAAATAAAAGGGGGGAATGCACCAGGTTGCCCGCATTTCAAAGTGTCCGTTTAGGAAAGGCACCCTTGTACTTCCACTTCCCAGGATAATAATCTAAGTCTCAGCAATTTATATTACAACCTGCTTACTGGAGTATTGCAGTTGAGTAGCTCAAGCAGCGCAGCTTGGCAAGGAGCACCGGCTGGAGTCTTTTGTCTCTCCCCAAGTGGCTGAAATTCATTACAGAGGACATAAATTACAGCATCACAGTATCATAAGGTTGGAAAAGACCTTTGAGATCATCGAGTCCAACCTATGACCCAACACCTACACCTACTCCTACTCGTCAACTACACCATGGCACTAAGAGCCTCATCCAATCTCTCCTTAAACACCTCCAGGGACGGTGACTCCACCACCTCCCCAGGCAGTGCATTCCAACGGCCAATCACCCTCTTAGTAAAGAACTTCTTCCTAATGTCGAGCCTAAACCTAAATTGGTAGAAGTCTTCACACTGAGATGCCTCAGGAACGTTCCAGGCCATTCAGAGCCTCAACTACAACTTTCTGCACTGAAAAGCTGTTGTGTGCTGGTGGCACTGATGGACAGCTCACATGTTAGGGCTGAGCAGCAGTAAAGAGGCGCGTTTCAATGACAACTGGGTTGATAGACTGCGTGGGCTGGCTGCAAGGCCTGGATTAACTGAGTAATTATCAGTGGGATGGTGAGCTCTCTGTGCTGAGGACTGCCAGGGGAAAAGGAGACAGCTTTTCCCTGATGGGTAATGCCATGTTGAGGTCCAGAACGAAAACAGAGATGGGGGAGAAGCAGCCACCTCTGTGCCCGCTGTGCTGCTCTTCTGCCCCTGCCAGCTAGAGCTGGGCTCTCCGCTGCCAACTCATCCTGGGCTGTTTTGTTAGAAACCCACCCGCTGGGGCTCCTGTTAAATAGAGTTTAATACGTACGGCTTTATGGAAGATCTCCAGACTATATTCGATGGAAATCAGTTTTCAGGGCGAGACAGCAAACTTTTTGTGTGGTCACCTGAGGATGCAAAGGATCTGCTTGTCCCAGGAGGGCTGGGACAGTGGCCAAACTCCAGCAGCAAGAGGAGCTACCTGGGTAGTGAAGGACCTTCCTCAAAGATCTTAAAGTGAGACAGGTGCTCATCCTGTCCAGGTATTCAATTTCTTTAAATAAACAAGAAATATATATATAAAAAAATAAACCAACTATGCAGCTGCACTCAGTTCAGTTTCCTGCTCTCTCTGCCATAGGATGATACACAGCACCTCTCTTTATGCAAAAGGTTCAACTAAAGCTTCCAAACTGGGTTTATTTCCACCTTGAAAGAGGAGGATAGTCACAGAAAATTCTTTTTTGCTATTTCTCTCTTCTCTTTTTATAAACATAAATTAACTACAGTAGAGGTTTGTTTTGCTTGGATTTGGGGTTGATCCCAAAATCCTTGCTAAAAAAGAGTACCAAAAGTTCTGTGGTTACTTACATGCACACCCTGTTTAGGTGTGCAATATCACTGTGCAAAAAAACAGTGTCCTAAAAGGTGACTCTCTTCTCACATAAAGCTACACCCTTCTTCTGTTTCTCTTTGCAGAGCTGCACACCAGTTCATAATCTGGAAGTTATGGAAGGTATTTTATCTTAACTTTATGGGACTTGCGATTTTCTTTCTTGCCCTCCAAAAAAAAGGAAAGAAAAAAAGGAATTTCCTATCAAAAGGCTTTTCCTATCTAAAATTGATTTTAGTGACATGGGGTCTTTGTGTGATTTCTGTGCTTGGGTAATCCTTGCTAAATGTCTTCACAGGTTGGTGAGCTAAATCTCATGACCCAGATCCTGAGCTTCTTAATTCTGTCTTCATTCAAGCAAACACCATTGGTATCAAAGAGAGTTTGCCTGAGTAAAGGACCTTGGAGTTTATCCCAGGAGAGTAAATAGTGCTTAAGCTTCAGAGTAAGCGCTGAACTCTTTAACATTTGTTTGCTGATATTGATTTCTTTGTACCCAAAGAAATTTTTCTACTCTGCATTAGACAGTGAATCATTGCTTAAATAATGCTCTAGTGGAAATACACAATCAGAGTTTCTACCAACTGTACAGTTATCGCTGCCATAGTGATTAAAAAAGTTTTGCATACTCCTTTGTGCTGTACCGTAGTAGCAATACGAGAGGATTAAGCTTACAATATATTGCACCCCACCTACTATAAACTCACGAGTAACTGCAGTCATCTTTCATTAATTTTATTTCCTTCCTCAAGGTACTTTCATACTTAATCTGCAAAATTTAATCTTTCTAATAGCAAATAAAACCATGGAAACTCCCATATCCTCTTTAACATGCCACTCTCATATTGATTCCAGTTGAGTTACTGAGTTTGCAGCACTGGAAGAAGAAAAGGCAGCTCTGCAGAAACCAGACATTTCATGAACAGTATATATGCCAAAATAATATGGAATATTCCAGTCATCCCATCCCAAAATATTTTCACTTCAGGAAAAAAAAGAAAGAAAAAGAAAAGAAAAAATAAAAAAGAAATCGAGTATTTTTTTCATAATAAAATAGTTGCACTCTGCATATATCTCTAAATTCCATCTCTCTTCCTAGAGCTGTTTCATGGGTATAAAGATATTTTTTCTGCCTGGCTTTGATCATTTTCAAACCAGAATTTGCTCTGTCACTTGAAAGGGGCTGACTATTTCTCTACCTATTGGAAGAAGCAGACTTTCACATAGCCAGTTTGTTGCCCTTCTTGCAAATAGAAGGAACCAAATTAAACACAGCCTTACAGATGTTGAAGCATCTGAGGTTGGGCAGTCATTCATTCCCACCGTCTCCTCCCCTTCCCCTCTGTTGTCAATGAAGGTCTCCGGTTCTCCACCCTTCAAAATTAGAGACAAATACAAAAAACCAGCTAATGCTTCGAGTGCTCTGAATAATTCAGTTTCAGTTTTGCAGTGTTATTTGCATCATAAAACAAGCAGAGGACAGTTCTACTGAAGGATTCCTTGATTTTGGAGATGTGGAATAGAAAAAAAACCTATTATTTTGCAAAATAACTGTCCTTAATTTTAATTTTTTTCGTATGGGCATCCTCTGAACTCATGTTAAGATACACAGTCAGAAAACAGTCTTTGAAAAGAGTTCAGCTATCAGAGGATTTGTAATGCATGTTTTAAAACATTAAAAAAACTCAGCAAACTGATTTATTGCTTATTTGAAAGTCCCTAGATTGAAAGCCTGGAGAAGGTAACCTTGCACTTCACCAGAAGGCTGAGACAGCCTGTCTGGGCTGTGATTTCTCTATTCAATTTTGGAGCTGATGAAAAAACCATCAAAATTATAGACAGCTGAAAATTGTTCAATTAACTATTTTTAGCTATCATGATAGTGTATGAAAATTGAAACTGTTAATAAAACTATGACAGTTTTGACAAATTCTTCATGTTTCAATATTGTCAAACTGAAACAAATGTGATTGTAGTGAAAAGAACTTTCAAAATTGTTTTAAAAGAAGGTTAAAAAAGGGAAAAAATAAACCATAATGCACTAAATTTTTTCTTAAATTCTCAAAGATATTGAGTCTTGAATTTTTATATCAGTCCCAAATGATGGGGATTTTTTCCTCTCAAACATTCTTTGCTCTCAAAACATTCTTATGTAACGGTAAAATGATTCTCTACAATGATACCAATGCTGAAACACTAACACCATAAGACACTTCCAGAAATACATAAAAGCTAATAAAAATCGAATAAGTAACATTAATGGCATGGAAACTGCTTGTTCTTGCAGAGTGCTGTCCCTGGGGAAGCCCTACAGAAAGGGAAGGGTGTGGTCACTTCAATGTGATTTTTATTTTATTTAGATGGAAGTGATTGCAATTCTAAATACCATGTAAAGAAAAACCAATCTAACCATCTTTAAGTCATTCTTAAATTTCCTCTCAGGTATCACTTTCAAATGGAGAAATATTATAGAGCAAACGATAAGTCTTTTGGTCTTGGGTCTTTTACCCAAGGCATCCCTTCTGTAAGCCAGAGAAATAAGTCCACAGAAATGAAAACAAGAAACAACTGATTAGGTCATCATGGTCTCACTGAGTGCCAGCAGGATGTTTCATCCAGCCTGGACCTTTTCCAAAGACACTCGCAGGTGCCGACCTTCAGCTGCTCTGCTCCCATCGTCCCTTCCCCACCACAGAGCTCAGGCTGGTAGACCTCACAGGATGGACCAAGCCAAGGCCCTCACCCCTTGTCATTTGCCATAAATGATCCCCCAATTTCATTCCCAAACCTTTTTTGAGGAAAATCTAGACTGGACCAATTACCTCATGAATGAATAACAATGCATCAGCGACCATGGATATCACGGAGACGATGCTTGCCCGCTGATGGAGACAACTCAGGCAGGTTCTCCCACAGAGAATTTCTTCTGCCAACAGTACAAATCTGCTTGAGAAAAGGTGGTAGGAAGAATTTTAATCAATCTATTTATGTATTTGGTTTCAATTTATATTTGCTGCGTTCCAGTGCAGAAGCCTCTGTGTTCTTGCTTTAGCGTACGACCTTGGGTGTACGCAACCCAGAAGCTCATTTCTAAGGGAAGCAGATCTACTACTAGCAAGTGATAAACCGCTGTTTTCATGTTCTCTGCTTTTCAAGGTAGAATGGTCTTTAAATTTAACATCTTGATAAATACAGGGCAGCATCTAACTACGTAAGTGCCCTTACAGGTTTGGCCCCAGAATTCAGTTCTGTAGATATCAGTATGGTGTCCTACAAGAGGTACAAGGTGTAAGAGGGTCTTGAGGGCCCGCACTACCCCACAGGGCCATTTCAAGCCAAGACTGGCACTAGACATTTGCTCTTGCAGGCAGCTCACCTTGGAAGAAAGAAAGAGGACATTCAGACACAGAAACTTCATGGATCACTGCAGAAGGTGGTCCAGATTTCTCTTCAGGCTGGTACCAGCTGGTGTAGTGATGGGGAGACTCACACTCAAAAATTCCATCTAGAAGTACGAGCTGTGACACCCCAGGTGTGACCCCATGAGTGCCACCTGCCAACAAATGCTGTAATCTGGCTTGCCCTGACCCAGTGCCCAGACAGCAACGGTCAGAACTCGTGAACTGAAAGTATGTTTATGGTTGTCATACCTAAATGAAAGACTGCTACAGAGAGTTTCCAGCCAGAAAGGCTCATGGGTATGGAGAAGCCATCAGAACCGATGATCACAAAGTGAAAGGTGATGGGGAAGGTAATGTGATTTTATGACATTCACCAACAGTGTCACAGGTTAACTTGCAACTGCATGCTTCTGCGTTCATCAAGAGACACTGGGGACAAATCACTCAAGGAAACACGGCATTTCTCATCTTCAGCGTTAGTATCAAAACATATACTTGCTCCAGCCCTACTTGCCTGCAGTCACTACCCTGACTTCAGAGCCAATATTTTATTCCTTCTTTATTTTTTTTTTTTACCTGGCATCTGGTACATCAGATAGCAACTGACTCCAGCATAAATAAAATTTCAAATTAAAAATAATGAGCTGCATGTGTGTAACTCATTTTGGTTTTTTTAGTTAATTGTCCCTAATTTATGCAGCTGAAGTGCTTTGCGGTTTCCTGTGATTAAAGACTACCATGTTTAACTTGTCAGGGAATTCATTTGATATCGGTATAGAAGAGCTATAAAGCATGTCTATGATTGCTTTCTGAATAATATTAACACATTTCTCCTTAAATTGTTCAATAAAGAATGAAATACACCTGATCTGTAGATTCTGTGATGACAGTTTTAGAGCTTTAACATGAATGAAAAATTAATCACATTAGAAAGTATTTTTCCTAATATATGCATACATACAAAATTATTGTGCTAATGGAATTTATTCAGAGAACCACTGCTTTATTCAAAATGGAATTCTGAGTCTTCAAAATTAGCCAAAAATTCAAGAAATAGATCTCAATCAAAACAAATCTAGTGTAAAATATGGTAGAAAGAATCCATAATTTTTAAGTGATTCCTCATTCATAAACATAAATTCTTGATTTAGAAAATTACTTGAAGCACTTTGGTGTGTGCTTAGACTCCTTTCTTGCCTTACTTTTTTTGCCAAATCTATTGAGTTAAGTAACGCCGCACTGAGGTGTGAAAAGCTAACGTGGTCCGGGAAAGATTCAAAGGTATTTTTCGCTCAGGTCCCTTAACATAACTAGTAAGTACCAATTAAATGCCTACACCTTCTTTTTATGGCCTTCCCTTTATAATCTCTTGGCTAATTACAACCAAATTTGATCACATTCATTTGTTCAATCTATTATTTACACCCAAATATCTCTGAGCATCCTCAAAGCTGTTATGTTTATATTAGTTCCAACACGGAGGTTGGTAAATGAGAGGTTCTTCTCTCGGCAGTGCCACTTTAAGAAGGTTTCCATCAGAGTTCAACTTTTATCACACCACAAAATGTTCAGTCATGATGTACGAACCCAGAGGAAATCGAAGTTCCTTAACTCAAAGCACTCGGAGAACTCTGTCTTTCATTTGGAGACTGGGCTGGGTAAGGGAGAAGTAATACCTCTTTTTCTACTCTGTTATTAGAAGGCAAGCACTTCCTAATTACAGCATGAAAAAACACTCATCTGCATAGGATTGCCTAGGAAAACTGCTTTTGTATAATCAATGCACTGTTTAGAACCCGAAGGCAAAATGTTCTTAAAACTACACAGATGATCTTGACACAGACAGTCGGCTCTCATGATATGTGCAGAAGGCTATGGAGATCATTGAGACGTGCAGGGAAGATAATAAAATTATCAGTGTTCAAATAACAATGAAACACCTCACCTGATAACTTAGATAGTTTGTTCAAAATAAATAAATCAATAAAATGAGGCACTAGTGTTGGGATGAAATACCAACAGATATTTCTTGTTTAAATCTATTTTCTATTAACTCTCTCTGTTCCCAGGCTGGGATGTTTCCAGGCTCCATATTAAAAAACCAAACCAAAAGAAGTTTAATATGGATTCATAAAGAAGACAAATAATTGTGGGAAATTAATTTAAATCAGTCTTTCAAGAGGAAGGATATTATATCAAGATAGTATATGGATGTAATATCAAGATATTATATGAGCATGATTTTATACATATTTGACACACCAAATATGATGCATTAGGACAGGGTACAGTACCAAATTCTCTAGTATTGATTATTTATTTTGTTCTTCTATAATTTGTTAAAAAGGAAAAACCCCCAAAGCACAATATTTGGTCTTATGTCTTATTATTATAGAAAAAATTATAGATGTAATTGGTCAAGCCTGCATAACATTAGAGTAAGTTACTCATTACTCTCATTATTCCAACATTAAGGCCATTGTAAAAGCTTATATTTTATTGCACGTTCTTTTGTTCTTTCTGCTGTTAAATCATGTTTTCTATCAGTCAGCTTGTGCATGCATTCTGCCAGGGTGGGGTAAGCTGAACTACGCTATTTTCAGAAAAACCCTTTTGGCTACCATTAATGCAACAGAAAACTCATCTTAAGGCAGATGAGGAGTGATGAATTGAAATTATTTTCAGCTTTTAACAACAGTCATCAGTAAAGCTTTTATATCTTCATATAGATTTATTTTATTTGAAAGAGAGATAAATTACACATAATGTTGTACTTCCAATTCACCACTAAAAAAGTCCTTTTTTTTCCTCTTTCTCCCCCCTTAAAATTATTTGGCGCATAATTTAATGTGGAATCATTATATATAAATAATAAAAGCCTTAGCTAGCAAAATAAACAAGATATTCATACTTATGCTTATTCTGTAGCGTATGACGTGACACATATTTGCTATTCATACCCTTTAGGGCAAAACTGCAGTATTGTGGGGGAAAATATTTCATAAAATTAGTCGTAAGTTGTAGTGAGAATGTGTAAAACAACTTGATAAGTTTAACAGGTATTTTACATTTCTTTTGCTCAGACACAGCCATTTTCTGACATAATTGGAATAAGGTTCTTAATTTCATGGTTTGGGGAGTGGGAAAAAAAAACCCTGCAGCCTGACCCTTACACTGTTCTTCAGTTTTACTGTTTAAAATTCATGGCTTGGTAATCTGCTTTGAACTGACACTCTACCTATGAAAGGTCCTCGCTTAAATATTTTCTGACAATGAAATATGACGCGATTAACCTCTTGCTATACCTACCCCCTCAAATAATGCAGACAGCATGCTGTAGGTCGACAACATTCAGTCACTTAGTGAAATAAGAGTAATATTGGAGTTTGCCTCAATTACTCATCTCAGGGCCAAGGAGGTGCTGAGTTCTGCATCTTCTGTTTATCTGCATTGAAATGGATGGTGTTTGGTGCCTCAAGACCATGGCTGCAATTAGTAAACAGTCATGTCATAGTTCCATGAGGCTGGTCAAGGAATGATGTGTTTTGGGACAATACTATGCCACAAATTGGGAAAATCTGTATGAGAAGTATGAGTCTGGGATAATTCTCATGAGAAGGCTCGAGTACACATATAATTTATATGTATGTGCTTATACTAGGGATCTACTGCGTAAGTTTCATTAGGCCAACGTTGGTTTTGCATCTAATGTCAGTAGCCAAGGAAGGAGAGAAGAAAGCTTCTAGCTCAGCTGAAGAAGCAGCACCTCCCTGGTTTCTGAACCAAGAGTGTGGCCCTTAGATCCTGGTGTTCTCATTAAAATAAATGGAGGTGGCATGACTGGAGAGACACCAAGATACATCAGTCCTTGGTGAGAGTAGGATAGGCTGCTCCTCGGCTGGTTAGATGGAGTCTGAAGGAGCAGGATCTGCAGAGCAGCTCCCTGGCTGTTCCTGGTTCGCAGTAGTTTTCCACAAGAGATTTAGTCTGTCTGTTGCTCCTTTTTTATACCTTCACACTGTCACCTCCATCTAAAATGTTGTTTCATAGAATCATAGAATCATCTGGTTGGAAAGGACCTCTGAGGTCACTGAGCCCAGCCGTACCTGTCCACTCACCAGACCTTGTCCCTGAGAAACTCACCTACCTGTCTTTTAAACACCTCCAGGGATAGCGATGTGGGACAACCCAGTCTGTTTCACTGCAGATGGGAACAGTCACAGGTTTCCAGGCAATAGGCCCTGGCTTAGCTGGGAGAATTACCAAAGAGAAACACAAGAGCCATGGTTACAAAACTCTCCACTTTTCTCTCGGAGTGAAGTTCCAGCTAATTTACAGGGGTTTGTCACGTGTACATCCATCTCGCTTGTCTGATAAGATCTTGTGTCTGCCTTGAGCCACCACTGACAAGCACAGTGAGCTGTGTTTAGGCGTGTTCTCAAACGACCCCGCAGTGATAAGCTCCTTGCCTTTTATTTCTTAGGTCAGTAAAGACGAGCATTATCACCACTCTCCTCTCTGAGCGAATAAAATGACCCAAACTGCCTTCAAGTGCAGAAGTCAGATGAACTATTGAAATCATCATGTCATACAAACAATCTGAACATGACATTTCGTTGTGTGTTTGCGAGTCACCAAATAGCCATCAGAGAAAGGAAGACGAACATTATTTCCCTCACTTGACACACTGCGTGCCTCACATTAGTGAGGGCAGGCATTTTCTGTGCGATTTCTGGAATTCATACATTAACTTCCACCCCCAGTTCCTCCTCACCTCAGACTACTCCAATCAGCTATAAATAAGCTCATGTATTTCAAGGTATAAACCCCATTTTAAAATTTTATTTTTCCACCTGAAATATCTCCTTTCTTTTTGTGTTTATTTTGTTTGTATAAGACACCGATACAAAGATATACAAAATAATTACCTTTTAGCTTCCATCAAAAATCTTGCTGGGAGGTGAAAAAGAAGAAAGCAGAATGTATTTCCTTTTCTTTCTTTTAAAAATGTTTGCCATGCAGAAGTTTGTAATGCTCAGCCTTCTTATGTATTCAAAAATAGTCATCTGTAGAACTGTTTTAAATCTGATAGCGAGCTGCTTCAATGAGAAAACCATTGCACAAGTCATTTTCTTTCCTCGTAATAGAAGTAATGAACTAGCTCAAGTTTACATTAATGATTAAAACAAGTTCTTACATAAATCCTTTGCAGAATCCTGATTGTGAAAAAGGTTGCTTTCATGCATGATCACAGCAAATATTAATGTCCTCATTTGCTAGTTAACCTGTTTCTTAGAAACATTTATTTATAATTGAAAAAAATGGAACAAAATCTAATTTAATAATGCCACCTATTAAGGAAACAGCAGCAGCTGTAAAGAGAGTAACCCCACCGGTTATAATTAAAGACTTACTGGGGGAGGTTCAGCTGCTTCTGTTCACTCTTACGCCACATGTGGGAAAACAACTGGAAAAATTCAGAACAAGTTAGGTGTGTGACCAGTGTAATATGTTAAGATGTAAAGAGCTTGAAATGTGAACTTCATGAAGCCAAACAGAGAATTCAGGGAAGAGACGTTAATATTCCTACTCCTCTTTAGGAGTATGTTATTCTGTGCATAGACCCAAGAAAACCCAAAGGGGTATTTTTTGTCTTGGACTCATCAATATGAAAAGGCCTATCAGAATATTGCCTGCAGCTATTTGTTTCTTAGGTGCTGGTTTGGGACTGCCTGTTTCTTTTTCTTTAGTCAAGGGACAGGGAAGCTACTCTGTGCCCGTGAGGCAAATCCACCCCAGGCAATACCAGGGCCCCCTTGTGAAACTCTCCCCAGCACTTACCTTCCCACCCATACTGGTGAGGCTTGGAGGGAGCCTTGTACACCCTTCGTAGACTCATGTTTCGACCACGGGAAGATAAAGCACCTGGAGCTCATTGGTTTCATCTCATCTTAGCTTGGTCTCACTATCAAACACACTTGGCATCACAACACAGAAAACTCTTAAGACAAGGTATTTAGGCACAAAATTCAAAATAAGAGACTACAAACACATACAGATATAAAATCTTAATTCCAGATAATGTTAAACTAAAAAAAATCCTTGCTAGCTATTTTGACTCCTTAATCAGATTCCTTAATACGTGCATCAAATTATCAGAGCAAAGGATTCAGACTTCCCAAGAAAAAATTTGCAGTAATCTCTGCTCTGAAGCCAAAGCCAGTCTCTGGGACCTGGCTGCCCTCCCATGAAGAGTTGGTGCTCAACAGTGGCACAGGTGCAATTGCTGTTTATTTTTGAGACTGAAATTCACATCTCCCACTTCTCAGAGAAAGAACAACCGTGAGGCTCCTGTGGGTGAAATCCTGCCCCAGAACTTCTACTTCGATATTTATTTATCCGAAGAAAGCAAAAGGAAGGGACTATACTGTTCTGGGAAATGTCAGGTTAGAAAAGCATACTTTCATTTAGCTCTTTCAGTGCTTTGTATAAGCAAGTTTAACTGCTGCAGGAATTTGATATAGACCCCCAGGAAAATATCATGCAGTTTTACTGAATAGGTTGTTGGACATACAGGAGAGCCAGTTTAAACCTTCTCTCACCTTCACTTAGAATGGAGGAGTTCAAACATGTAAGTACTCTGGAGAAAGTCTTGTTGACTTAAACAAGGCAAGAGGAAGAACGGGGTACTGCATGCCCCTTGCAGTCAAAGTACTTTCCATTCCTGCTGCCTACAAGCTCAGTAATTGAAGTTCACAGGTGCTACAGTTTGCGTTTCAGTTGACGAGTTTTGGTACATTTCTAGCTCATTCTCTTTATGTTAAAATCAAAATCAAGACATTTCTTTCAGCAGCTGTGCTTTAGTAACAGAGCACCTGGTCCCACTTAGACAGAGGAACCATAACCACAGTGATGTAAAGCCATAAAGGTCACCACAATGACATTGTGCTATAGATTAGAGGAGACTGGGGAGACTGATGCTGCCTGCTCTGTTAGTAAATCCATTCATTAATCCCACTCACAAGCAGGGTTTTCATGTTAGAAAGTAACAGTAGCAAAACCAACTTCACAGTTTACCAACCCAAAGATCTATTGTCCTACTCATGTCTGATAAACCGAAAAAACCACTCATCTCCTCAGAATCTCACTGCTATACAATCAGGCAAGAAGTTAAGTTTGGAGTTTTCTTGTTTGCTTTTTGAAGTTTTGGGTTTAAATGTATAGGGTTTTTTTTTAATTAAAAATGTCTCTCATGACTTATAATAAAATTGTCTCCATAGTGCTAAGAATTTTGCGCCAACTTTTAGAAAGAGGGTTACATAATTTCAGCATCAAAAAATATAGTTGTATCCTGTCTCTTCCTGTTTGCAATCTACAGGAATTCCAGAATCGCGTATTAGAATCACAGAGCAATTTCAAGCTACAGCCACAGCTTTCCTGGTTTGGTGAAGTTATATGTTTATATACCCCAACCTGCACTCACATTTGGTTTTGAGATCTCTAAACATTCAGAGAATATTTGCCATTTTTTTTCAGGGGAACATTATCATCTTACCTCTAAAACTCTAAACCTGTTTCTTCTCCATCAAAAAGGCCAGCAAACAAAAATATAATAGAAAAAACCTAGAGAAAATAAGAAGAAATGTTAATTTAGATGTCTACCCATGATACTTATTATTCTTTATTTAGTTGTTGCTGGTTGGTTGGGTTTTTTTCAGTAATGTAAATTATGTGGAAGAGAAAACATGGTTTTAATAAATATATATGCTCTAATACGGAATAAGGCTAAGAGTATGGAGTATCCACACTGTGATGTTGTGATTGAAATAGAAAGATTGAAAACAAAGGAACATATCAGGACAACAATTACTAAATATGTCTTACATTAAGAAACTAAGGAACTTTTTTAACAGCTATTTTAAATTTGAGCTAAATATTGGAAAACTGGTCATAAATTCTTAGGATTTCCTTGATGAAGTGATCTAGTTATAGTTTTGTTAATTACTGGATTCAATACTGGTCCTAACCTTGGGCTGTACCAATGAAGAACGAAAACACTACATGTAATTAATACCAAGTCACATAATTTCTTGGAATTCGGGTTTTGTTGAAAATATAGGATTTTTTTTGGTAGGATTACAGTTAAATGTAAATCGCAGATACAACGGTGCATTTAAAAATTTTGATTTTTATAGACAAGAAGAATGTCAAGTAAATGAAAGGGAATGTTGTTAGTACATCTATTTGTAAATGGCATTTTCAAGAGCTGAAATACTTTGGTTCTTATGTTCACGACAGGAAAGAGTGTGAGTGCCAGGAGTTCAATGAAGGCCTCAGAACAAATCAAGAAATTAAATAAATTAGTTACACACGTGCAGTATTAGAAGCTGAACTTAGGAGAAAGACAAGATGTGACATGATCACTTATCTGCACTAACTCATGGAAATAAATTTGAGAGCAGCAATCTTTCAGCTTTGCTGATGCAGATTTAAGTAGCTCTATGAAAAGGGAAGACAAATTTTATCTAGAGATCAAGTATATTTTTAAAAGTATCCTCAAAGGCAATTCTGAATTCTTAAGTATTTTGTTGGAAGAAATGCTGGGCTGGCTAATAATTGAAAATTATATGAATAGTGATAATAAATATTTAGAAAATACAAGCTTAGAGCAATCAAAATCACTCACTTGTTTGAATATGGCAAATAATTTTGACAGGAAAATGAGTTTTCAGGGGGATGTTTCATTTTGACATGTTCTCACTGAAGTGTTTTGACTTTTCATTTCAAAATTATGGATGTTTTTCTTTGAATTAATTACTTTTTCAAAGAGAAGCAACACAACAACAAATATTTCATGTGGAACAAACCTTTTCAGCTAACCTGGAATAACGCTTTTCCATGTTATTTTGCCAGAAGTAAACAAACAAACAAAAAAAATCAAGTCAGCACGAAATCATGAAATCAGTTCCCCCTTTCACCACTTTGCCACATTTTCTGGCACATTCACAAACCAAAGAACGTGAAATGTGTCAAGATAATCTTTCTTTAAAATACCATTGCATCAATTTTTTTGCGAATGCTACTGGGGATAAGGCAAAGAGGGATGATTTGCTAGTTCTTTGTGGCCTTTGCATTTCTGGGTCATGCTATCCTTTCAGTCCTTGGGCAGGATCAGATAGTCTTGCTGATCCCTAATGGGCTCGTTATACCTGTAGTTCTGCAATAAGACACGTTATAACAAAATCTTCTGATCCAGTATTAATGAACGTTATCTAGGTAAAATCTCATTTATAAGCTTGAAAGGTTGGGTGTAGCAGGAGGTTAAGTGAGAGTTTTTTCATGCTTCTACCTTTCATGCTTCATGCTTAAAGCAAGGAGATAACCCAGCTTGCCTTTAATCTTCCAAAGTGCCAGATACTCCTAAATACTAATGAAGTAATTATAACCCGAGGTACTCAGTACTCCACAAAAATTATTAACAATTTTCAGGACCAAGCCCAGATAAAACTGATGCAATTAACACTTTGCTAACCAAAATGTTATTTAGCTGAGAAATCCATGCGATGTTTGGGTTTTTTTTCTTTTTTAAAATGTCTATAAAAGTGGCAAGTTCAGAGCTCGGGGTCTGAATGCTTGAGTTCATCCCTACAGTACAATAAAGGTGATAAAGCCGTCAATCGTTGGTAATAGTATATGTATATTTTTTAATTGTTTATTTTCGTGAAAGCCTTGTCCAGAAGAAGCTAATCCCTGTACAACGAACAGCACCTCTTTAGGTGGCAATTACCAGTCCCCTGTAGGTTTGAACTCACTTCACCTGCGGAGCCAGAGGTGAAAGTCTACCTCACCCCTATTCTGTAACCTAGCACTGATCGCTATTCCAAAACCAAATCACCTCCACGAAAGTAAGTAGTAAAACTTTGGCTCCGGGCTCTACTACTCTATGAAATCTTTATTGTTTCTTCTGCAATTTCTTTCAAACTGTTCTGCACAGCTGCAGTACATAATCAAATTGACTTCGCATTATGCAGTTTTACCCCAGCACTTTCCTTGTACAGAGCAGAAATACTCAGATTTTAAAAAAATAGAGACAAACAAAACCCAGTGTTCTCAGAGAGACCATACAGTAAGGATTTTATTTATTAGCTTTAAGCTGCATATAAATTACAGAGGGATTATATCCAAGAGTCTTAAAATTCTGAATTCTAATGAAGGCCAGCCATACTTCATGGGAAAATTAAGACATCAAGAGCTGCCATTTCAGAAGCAGATTTGCAAACATTTTTGATGGTTCCATTAAAAATTGCATAAAGCAGCATGTAGAATGAGCAAGGAAATATTTACGAAAACACCCAATATCCAGTATTTACATGATCATTAATCCATGTCAAACAGAGCCTTTTATTACATAAATGTACCATATTTGGGCATCCTCTCTGCAATAAATATTTCAAATACTACCTTAACCTGCTAATACTAAAAGGATAGCCATGAAAGTACATGCCACATTATTATAGAAAAATCTAAAATAATATAATTTTTGTGCATTTTTAGCACTTCTGATGAAGCCTCTAGTGCTTACAATAATTCAACTAAATTCCCCTAACCCTAATTTTCTTCTTGATCTCCTTTCCTTCTTTTGCTTACATGTTAATAGTGAAGAATTTACAAAAGAGCACTGAAGCCACACGAGCTGGATCAAACGAGACGTAGGGAGAAAGAAAACAGGAAAGGGGAACTCCAGAAAGTCCATACCTCAGTGTCTCACTGCCACAGGATGTTGTTTCCTCCCTGTAGTAAAAGGGAAAAGGCTTCCCATTACAACACCCCATCTAATTTCCTTGCAGTTAATTAAACAGCGTGCCAGAAACACTGTTTCGGTTGAGCTCTGTCTGGCACAGAATCAGGAGGTTGGAAGGAGCCTGCTGCTCTCAAGCTGCTTTAAATAGCACCTCCAAGAGGGGGGAAATTTAGCAGCTAAGGAATGCCAGAGTCCTCGTGGACCTCCTTCTACCAGTTTTCCAGCTGCTTTGCCAGACAAAGCTCTAGGATGGATCCAGTAGCTCTGCTATGAACCGCTTCATTGTCTTTCATCTTCATTAAAGATGCTTATACAGAGCAAGCAGTAAAAAAGCAGAAATAATCAGGATGAATAACAGTTTGCCATCCTTCCAAGAGACATGAATACCATGTCTTTTCAGGAAAAATCTGGGAAATCTCTACAAGGTGATCCTTGTTTTCTTTTGTTTTAGATGATGAGCCACCTGCCAAAAGCATAATTTTAGCAGAAGAGTACAGGCAGTATTTTAGGAAATTTTGTCAGGCATGAGCTGGTACAACAACTCCCCTAACTTCATTCTCAGGGTGTGTTTGGGCTTAGAAGCCCCACCAAATCATTAGCAGGTGGTAAGTTTCCTTTTATATGCACAGGCCCAGGGCAATCTGCTGAGGAAGCCTATAAAATCCTCATTTCAGTGAATTCAGTGAATGTTTTGCTATTGACTTCACCAAGGCCAGGATATCAAACCTGAGGTGGGTATGGGGCAGATCTCAGATTCCTCTGTTTTTCTCAGCAGAACTCATTTATTTATGTACAATCTGATTTTAGTCTGCATGAAAGTGATTTCAGATGGCCTATTCATCAGAAAAATGCATAATAGCTTCCAGAATCGGACATAAATCCTGAGAATATGATAATGCAACATATAAAATACTTCTGAATCAAACCACAGCAATATGAATATTGCTTGTTGGGAATGAATTCAAATCCAAAATGAAATACTGCTCTTCTGGGGAGGGAAATAAAAGGAAAAAAAAAATCTTAGGCTTCATTGATAGTTTCAAGCCGCCCATCCTTTTCATGCTTTGAAAAGGAGAACACTTGGAATTGATAATAACACAGTTAGGAAGATGTCTCCTGGTCAAGCATGCCAGGAATCCTTTGAAAACACAGGTTTTGAAAAGTTTACAACAGCCAATTTGTACAGGTTTGCCAGCTCAGAGAAAGCGTGGTTGAGTGGATGATGATCCAGGCTGAACTCCTACTTTGAAAACAGAACCCCAAAGTTTCAGTTAAGCAACAAGCACCTCACAAAAGCAGAGTGACTTTATCCTTAACTCTGAAAACACACTTTGCTAAGCACGTGTCTGTCCTTCAGTCCTTGTAACAGCCTAAATGCCACAGACCAAATATGCCCTGTGTAAATGATGAAGAAGCAGCATTTATTTGGTAGAGACGCGTACCTTTGTTCCTGAACACAGTGCGATTGCCTCTGGAGAGCTTTTGCTTTACTTTGATGTTTACTTGTTTGTCTTTAATTCAAAACTATTAATCCTCAGAAGTGATTTGTAATTCAACTATGCCATTATAGCTCAGAGCCTGGATTTTATTGCTCTCTATGATCTTTCATTAGAGAAATAACTAAATCAGGATTATTTGATAAGGCACAGCCATCTATCACTTTGGCTTCTCAAAGCACTCTTTCCAGGGCCAAGTGCAAGAGGGGGAACACGCTGCTGCACAGGAGACTTGTGATCGCAATCAGGAGGAGCCTTTGGTGTCTGTTGGCGACGGGTGTCTCCAGAGTGGTAAATCGAACCGATGGGCTTCGTTCCTATCGGCTGCCTGTCCTCTGTGGGCTTGTGTGTGATACCAGACTAATCTGCGTAACCCCTGAGCGTGCAAGTGCCGGGGAGAAATAGGAGTGTAACGGAGCTGTACTGTGTTATCTTCTCTCCTTTGCTCCATTTAAGCTCTTGCAATCAGTTATGGCTGGGGCTAGAAGCTCCCAGAGCTCACCTCCTCCATGCAGTTCGCTCTCTTACCTGCACGTAAGGCTCGGGAGGGAGCGTTTCAAAGGGACTTCACTGTCCTGTTTTTTAGCACCATCTCACCCCCAGGTTGGGCACCATGGTTACCGCACTCCTCCCTCCACTGCTGCCTAGCACCAGCTGTGATTTCCTTGGCAGATTTCTGAGCTAGATGCCAAGACAATGTTGTGCCCAGAAATTCTCAGAACTGCAAACAAAATGACAGCTTTCCTCGCACTTTCGCTGCTTCCCATCACTGGAAGGCAGCAACACAAAAGCTGATCAGATTCTCCTTCAGCTGACAACCAGCTCTGCAGTTATACGTGCAGACACATAGATGCATGCATACGTACACAGCCCACCTGCCAAATAGAACATCTAATTTTGAGGAAAGCTATTCTGCAGTTTCTGAAATAAAGTTTTGTGTGATGGCAGTGCTATTAATAATACATCGAAAAAGAATAAATACTCTTTTTGTCAGAGTTCAAACTGACAGATGTTGCTAAATCCCAAGATACTCATGGCATTAAAATCTGTTTCCCAGGTGGGGCTACTGCAGATTTCAGAGGTCAGGACCCCATTCATGTACAGAACTTATTCTAGGGAAAAAAAAAAAACAAAGATTTTTTTATTCCAGCTGCTGTGATCTTCTTTCACCTTTTTTTTTACCAGAAGGCTATTTGGACTTTTTTCTACTCAGCCCCGCAAACAAGGGGCTTTTGACCTTTGCCATGATAAAATAACTTTACATTCCCATGTGCTTGCTGAAGTTGTGTTTGCACTGAATTTCCCCTTTAACACTTGCAAAAAATGTAAAGAATTACTTTTATTTTTTTTTCATGGCGGGCAAGGGTATAAATGCAAGCTTTGAGACACTAAAGCTAAACTAAAAACCTGAAAACTAACATTGTTTTTTACTGCTGAACCATCAAATAGCAACTTTTAAAAGGACTGGAGTGAAGAATGTCAGGCTCTTTACTGCCTGAATGAAGTTATTACTTGGTTAATATTTTGCTCTTTGCTATTTAACCTCTTTTAAATATCAGCTTAGCTTTACACATTGCTCTCTTGTGTTAGCAGAAGAATATATATAACGCCATGAAATACTGCTTCATGCTGGCAATAAAGAATAAGTGTATTAGTTCACATGCTCATAACCCATATATACTTTAAAAACTCTGTCCTGCAAATACTTAAACAGATATCTAAATTTAAGTGTTGATATAGTTCCACTAACTTTAATTTTATAGTTGAAAACCAGAAGCTTATTGTCATTAATATCTGGAGAATGTCCCTTGGACACAAGTATGCAAAATCAAATCTTAAATAAGACCCAAATTCTGCATAAATGGAGAATACAGCTTGAAAATAATCAAAAAAAGAGACAAAAACATTAGCGAAATAGTACATTTTTCCTCTCTTCTCCAGATTAATTTAGCACTAGCAGAGCATTGCCTCTGTTTTCTTCCACTGAGTGCAAGCACCTCCACATACTTGACAAAATCACGTTATTTCCTTGGACTACTGAGATGTTCCAGTCTTGGCACAAAGATTTCAGCTTTGAGTACAGATACAATACTTAACAGCAATCTCAGGACAAAAGGAGATGCTTATTTGGGGCTTTTCCCCTCCCACCCCAGTCCTTCTCACTTACATCCCAGATTAAGATCTACCTGCTTCTCAGCATACGGGTGCTGCCCAGAGCCCCTGCAGGCACTGGAGCAGCTGGTTGGGCTCAGCCTTGTGTCTCATGTTATTGCCTAGAATTTCTGTTCCTATAAAGGGTTGCGCTGTAGGCACAGGGCAGTCTGTGGCTTCCATACCCATGAGCGGCACCAGGAGAGAAATAGGCTTTTCTGCTTCCCCATCGTTATCACCACCGTGCAACATCCCTGTGCCGTCACCTCCCCAAGACAAAAGCTGTGATTGGTGACTACATTAAGCACTGGGCCAAGCTCTGTCTTTGTCAGAATTTATTGTATGGACTCAGATTCTGCAAAACTAAATTAAATAATAAACATGGATGAAAATTTAACCACGGACCGTTATCTGATCTCATAGCTCTTGTCACATCCATGGATTCATCAAAGAAAACATGTTTCCTTCCCTCTCTCTCCACAGAGAGAAAAAAGAAGTAGAATATATAAAGTTTTTTTTTCCTTAACTATTTGAGTAAGATTTTTCTCAAGAGGTATAGTCATTGTTTAAAGAAGAAAAAAAAAAAAAGGAGGAGGGAGAAAGGACCATATAATCTCCTAAGAATTCTGGTGACATTATTACGCTGAAACTGTTTCTTGTTGCATACTTCGGTAGCAAAAGAAAATAATACCTTCCATTATATCAAACAGATTGTAAAATCTTCCTAGAGCAAGCTTCTCTGCTGTTCCTTTTAACAATGAAATGTCATTTTGGCAAGGGAATCACTAGTCTCCTGAAATTTCTCTTTTTTTTGAAAAGATAAACACTATGAAGGCTTCTGGAACAATGAAAGAGCAAAGGCTTATTTGAATCTCACTACGTGACACTTCACCCACACAGAACAAAAAAGAAAAGCCACAGTTTCGTTTCAAAAGTATTTTCATTTCAGCATAGTTCCTTCCTTTTCTGCACCAAAGCCTTGAGAAAAGGGTGAGGAATTCATGAATTACTTGCTGAGCTGAATAAGCAGACTAAGAAGGCATCTGGGCCTGTGTCAGACCCAGCGTGGCCAGCAGGAGCAGGGAGGGGATTGTGCCCCTGTGCTCAGCGCTGGGGAGGGCACCTTGAGTGCTGGGGTCAGGTTGGGCCCCTCACTCCAAGAAGGACGTTGAGGGGCTGGAGCACGTCCAGAGAAGGGCGACGAGGCTGGGGAGGGGCTGGAGAACAAGTCCTGCAAGGAGAGACTGAGGGAATTAGAGTTGTTTATCTTGGAGAAGAGGAGGCTGAGGGGAGACCTCATCACTGTCTACACCTGCCTGAAAGGAGGCTGTGACGGGGTGGGTGCTGGCCTCTTCTCACAGTGACAGCGATGGGACGAGAGGAAATGGCCACAAGCTTTGCCAGGGGAGGTTTAGACTGGACCTTGGGAACAATTCCTTCACTGAAAGGGTGGTCAGGGATTGGCACAGCTGCCCAAGGAGGTGGTGGAGTCACCATCTCTGGAGTTGTTTAAAGGACAGGTGTATGAGTTTCTTAGGGACAGGGTTTAGTAGGGAGACAGACACGGTTGGACTCGGTGATCTCAGAGGTCTCTTCCAACCTCGTGATTCTGTGATTCTATGAAACTGTGTCTTTACTTGGCTGAAACGCTGCATGCATGCTCAACTGACTTCTTGTGGTACTGTTGACTTACACAACACCTGCAACTTGGTTTCAAAGAATGACACTCTTATCCTATATATTGAGAGGTAAAAGAGAGGAAATAAGTATTTAACAAGTTCCAGTTCTCTTAAATATTTAAATATTGCTTAAATATTCAAATACAAACCAATGCGACATCCTTATGAGATAAAGCAAATCACAACCATTTTTTTAGGTTGGTTAATTCCATATGTGTGACAGTGTAAAAAAGAAAAGGAAAATTAAGTTTTAATTAAAGATATGAGACAACTGATGACATTTAATGATAAAAATTGATAATTAAATAATGCAGTAATTATTATTAATTGCTTCCCTGACTGTTCTTCTTTATCTGTTTATTTTATTGAACTCTTCAGAATTTGTTTTTCTCTTTAGTCTGTCCATCATGGTCTTTGAAGCCTTTCTGATGTTGCCTATTTCTTCAGTAAAACTCAGGAACAAAACTTGTCCTTAATAAAAATCCAATGAAGAAAAATCTAATTAAATTTCACTGATGCCAATGTCATTAAAATGGAGATGGAACATCACATTTAAATCACCAATTTAACAAAGCTTGTGTAAAAGTTGAGGCTTATACACTTAAAATTCTTCAGCCTATTCCTGCAAGCGGCAAGGGTATGGTGTAATAAATCAAGGCATGGGTGAAAGTACAATAGAAACAGACATTTGCTGGTGTATTCCCTTTGGAGATAATAAAGGCTTCTTTTCATGTTTTCAATGGGTTTCTGAAGATTTTGTTCCTGTTTGCAGAGGACATAATTTCTGAATCTTATGAACCTGTAGTTTACCCTAGTAACAGCTCTTACTGCAAGGTATCACGGTGATAAAAACATAAACTGATAAATATAAAATAATTCCAGTTAAACACGTGCACCACCTCTTTTACCACACCACTACAGATGAGAAGAAGCACAAAGGAAGTCAAGAGAAGACTAAGAATTACTGCAGGAAAAACATTCTTGGGTCCGAATCAAACCCAGGGTCAAATAGCACTAAACACAAACACACAAGGATCTGGAGAACCTGGATGAGCAGTGTGTAATTACAAACAAAGTTCCCTACAATCCTGTCTTTCTGTGTTCATTCCTCTCCTTTATAAAGGAACAGTCCCCCACACTGATCAGTCTATGGATGCTACAAATCTACTTACATTTTACTCATACAACCAAGGTATTGGCTGTCGTTTGCATTGTTTCTCCTCCCCAAGACAAAACCAGAACCAACCAACCAAACAAAAAGTTATTAACCACAAGCTACTGGTATACTTTTCATTTTATGAAAATACATCCCTGAGGTTACAAGGCAGAAACAGCTTCAGGAAAACTACACTATTTTTTTTTTTTTTGGAGCACTTCTTAACAAAATTAGTAGCAGATTTCATGTCATTTTGTAACAGGGGAAAAACAAAATACATTTGGCAGTGTTAGAACATTGCCCAGTTGTAAACCAGAAAACAGTCTGGCAATCTGTATTTAATCAGTTTTATTGAATTTGCTCTACATTGAAATCAGTTCGTTATTGTCATTATCCTAGAAGATTGCTCTGTTCGTGAAAGGTATTTAACCATCCGTAACCTCCTGGCACTGCTCATTGCCAGAGACGTTGTTTAATGATGCCAAGAGTCATATTGGCTATGCAAAGCACGAGCAATATGTTATTATATTTGATTGTGCCTCAGGATATGCCATCACAAGCCATAGCAATACTACTGGTTTCTATAATGGATATAAAATAATTTGTTCTCATCATTTTTGCTAGAGTACTATCTTTCCTCCTCTGCTTTAAGTAAGCCCCTGCCAGCTAAAGGTTTTCTGGACAGAGCACGCTCATCAAATAAAGACAATCCTTGACATGAAAACAGCAAACCAGCAAATTCAGACTGGCTTTATCGATGACAAGGAAGCATGGGTGATTCTGTCCATTTGTTAACTTGATGACGAGTTTGTGGGAGAGCGCTTAGAGCAGACGGGTGCTGCCCACGTCAGCTGTTTCAAGGTCTGCAGGGAGGGCAGTGCTAGCACCAGGACAGGCCTGATGGTTAGAGGTTGGGATGGTGGCTCCTCACAGGGAGCTCCTCAACTTTTCCTGCGATGTCATTTGATTAAGCTCTTGAGAGAGAAGATAGCAGACCTAAAGCGAAAGCCAAAGCCCTGATGAGAAGCAGGGGAGAAGATTCTTATGCCAGGCTACATCAAGTTGGGCTGGGTCTCCAGCATGGCCATTTAATTTTCTGTGATCCGGATTGTCAAGTCCCTTTTCTGTGTTACTGTGTTCTCAGCCAACCATTGATGTAATTCACTAGACCCAAAACTTCCTGCAAACCAACCCTTTCCAGCTACCTGTCTTTAGAAGAAATACATTGAGGTAATAAACTTGGAGATTCTGTGGTTTAGCATCAAGAATAATATTACCATCTGAGACTACTTTTTAATAAATAAAGTTTAGGAGTGATTTTTTTTCTTTTCTTGAGTTGTTCCCCTGTATCTTCAGAGCACTCAGAATTATTAACCCAAAATATGTGTTATATTTTACATTTTACCATTATTTCATAATACGTGCAAGCACAAATATTCTCCCTGGAGAAACAGATTTTCTGCTTGTAGCATGAACACTTCAGATTCTATCAGCATGGAACCATCTGAGGTCACCCACACTTGAGCTATTAAACCTGATAATGGGTTTCTTACCAGCTATTGTACTTTACAGAGCTTTTGTAAACTCTTTCTCACAAAGTCAGACCAGCCTGACAATTTACCACCTACCCTCCCTGACTGAAATCTCCTATAAATACTTGGGTTTGTTTTATTTTAGCAAATGATTCATTTTGGTTCCAGTTCACCAATTGCCTGCATAACTTCCGTAGACACGCTGTATCTTAGTGATATCCCTGGTATTTAAGAACATGCAGAGACAATTTGCTGTAACAATGCCTTTTGTGATTACTGAGCATGGCTGGAAATAAAGACAGCGTTTTAGCACATTTGAAACAACTGCAGGAAAAACCTAAGCGTTGATTTTGACCATGACCCTTCTGAACAATTCTTGTAACTTCCTAGAACTAGTTGAGCTTTCTTTAATTTAAGTTTTTTATATATTTTTTAATTTGTTTAACTTACTGCTAAAATTCGAGATTGTTGGTGCCATTTAGAAGTGGATCCACTTCCATTTCCATGAAAACAGGGAGTCTGCACCACGTGCAATATCGATGCGCAGCCCTGGGCTGTCACAAGAACTGTAGGCAGTTTCCCATTTATCAAAGTGTTGTCACTATCTCACCCATGATTTAGCAAATTTGAATAGCAACTAAAAATATTTGAAAGGTGGTAAAATATCGCAAAAGCAAGATATTGCTTTTGGTTTTGTTTCTGAATGTTATCCACGTAGTTCTTTGAGGAATGTAAATTGCATTTTTATCACAATTGGAGAGAAACAGATTTTAATTAATTAAAAAAGATCTTTTAAACCTTTTTTTAATATATTTTCTAAAAGTTAAAAACACAACTATAGTTGTGTTGCAACTTAAAATTTGAGAATGCAAATAACAAAAGGAAACAATTCCTTTGCATCCTATTTCTAACCACGCCAGGTGTTCTCACTTCAAATTGTTAAGAAAAACTACACAGAACATATGTTTTCCAGTGCTTGCTGCGTAAACTGATGATATAGACATTCAGCACGACTATACTCTTGGTGAAAGCGAGGTAGTATGAAATATTCATAAACTAAACTATTTGTGATTATTAAATAAATCTGAACTGTGTGGATTATTTGGTCTGTTCTCTTGTGGCTGAAAGAATAGTTTGACTTGTACTGAGACTTAGTTCTACAAATTATGTGAGTGTACAAGCAGGGTAGGAGCTTGCTTACCAAAGCTATTAAAAATCATATCAAGTGTCTAATTTAGGAAAACACCCAAAATAACGGGCAGAGTAAAACAAATGAAAAAATCTGAGTAATGTTGAATGGAAGTAACGCTATTCAAGTGTGAATCACAACCAGAGATGTAATTATAATGAGATATATTACATTCTTTGGAAAATTATATACGACTTCAAAACGCTAAGTCAGGCCTCGAAATCTGTATCAGAAGTAAATACTTCTCCATATATTATTATTTAGAGAGACCAATGTGCAGTAACAGACAGGTAGCGGATTACCCAAGGTCAAACAAAACGGTAACAGAGTTAGGAAGAATAGAACCGTCGTGACTTTCAGATTTTGCTCCGTTTGTAAAGCCGCACTAAGGACTTTATTGTTGCTTTGAGTCATACAGTGGCACTGTGGCTTTTCGGTGCTCCCGTGGAATGACGCTTGCTGTTAGATCATTGCATTTTAGAGATTTTTTTAGTGGTAATTATTTTCAAAGAAAAATTCTCTATAGCTTTGGGCTAAGTGTCTGCACTGCACCAACTGCTATGACTGCAGATCAGACAGACGTACCTGAGATTACTTTAGCGACAGGCAGCGTGAGCTCTGCTAACGGGGGGACTGCAGCAGCAACCAGCTTATGAGGGAGTGCTCCAGTCACCCCAGAAGCCCGAGCTTTGTACAGCTGCAGCTCCACTGCTAATTAAAACTACGCGTTTTGTGCCTACACCATCTGTAATCGGGAAATCACAGCACCTGAAACGCGGCTGTTGGACTTTCTGACAGTTGCTACGATACCTCTTGGTAGCACAGTGACATCTAGCAAATATCGTCTCTATGGTCCCAGGTCTCCACTGGTAGGTGTGAGCGGATAACCACGGGCTCAAATCCGGCAGGGAATTAAGGGACCGCGTCATCCTTGGAACTGTATAGAGTTAAACAGAAAAGAAAATTACGAAGAAGCTAACCCAAATCTGGCTTGAAAAAATAGCTCAAAAACTACATGCATCATTCTCTATTTACTCCTAGACATAGAACTAACAGAAGTGTGCCAAGCTGGGAACCTTACTGAATGACTGTGTCTGCAGAAGTACTTGCAGGGCAGTCACATTAACCCTCAGAAACCCGGCCCTGTTATTTGAGAACTTTTAAATTAAATAGTGAAGGGCTCTCTTCGGTATATACTCCTCTTCTGGGCTAAGTAACAATCTCAGTTATTATTTCTAGTTATTAAAGCACGGGCATAGAATTGCAGCTCCCATTTTAATCTTGGTGCACAGGGTAGAATAAGTGGATTTTAAATTCGACGAAATCAGTGTATCTGGAATTTATCTTTCATCAGTGTAAATGCCACTTTTTCTAATTTGGCACAAATGCAAATATCTCTCTGTATCCCATCTGTGCTGAGAGGACCATATTCACATGTATAAATAACCGTAAGTACAGTAATAATTTTTAACTTTATACAATATAGTATCTCCCACAAGCACTCTGGCTTAATGGCAATAATTACTAAGCCTCAATTCAATTAAATTAGTTAATTTTGAGTATGGAATTTTGCCCATTCTTGGACACTCTTTGCTTCCAATTGTGTAAATACTTCATCCATTTAGGCAATATCTGCAAATTTCTATGGTACCTATTCACAGTACTTTCATCAGGATTTAGGAAGGCTTTGAAATGTATCAGGTAAAAATGTAGAAACTGGGAGTTATTCACAGAGGAGTCGAGAAGTTTCTGAAACAGAAGTCCCGATACTTAAAACAGCTGATTCCATAGAGTATTTTTTTAATCTTATCAGCAGAACAGTTAAAGTGCCTAAAAAATCTGTGTATTCTGTAATATTCTTTGCTTCTTAGCACTAAATTGATCTCCTTCAGACCTTCATTTGCTGTTAACAGCAGCACAAGAACAACTATGACATTCCTACAGACGTGAGATCATTCAGCATGGGACTATAGATGGGATTTTCACCTGAGTGGAACGTCACACCAAGTCTGTACAGATTCCAAACTTCAAAAACAATAAAGTCTCAATAAATGTAGACCACAATAACAAATGATAAAAAAAAAAATTGTCTCCCCATTCCTTCTTCTGAGGGAGTTTTAAACTTCCCTTTCCAAATGGGTCTAGCTTAATTACTTCTCCAAAACCTTTTTGTTTTATTAGGAAATCTTTATTAAGCAACACCTACAAGCTAATTCTTCATTTTCCTGCTCTGCAGAAAGTCATTTTCACTACAGAAGTTCAACACGGCACTTACATACAAGAAAAAATGGACACGTATTGCTCTGAGCTGGCAGCATTTTCTAATCAGACTTAGAGTGTGCGTGGGAATAAAGGTGATCCTGTTACAATTTTAGGGATCTAACTCTTTTTTTTTTGCTTAGGACGGATTTACTCACCTTAAAATTATCAAGTTCTGACATCTGAAGCATAAATGCTTCTGTATGCGTAAATGGTTCTGTATGGCACAAGGACTGGCAACCTCTACCTTCTTTTCTATAAAGGACTTGGGCTCTTTTGCATCTGGTTCAGAAGGGAAGAGGTCTTTCTCATCTATGAAGGCAATGTTCTTCATAGGTTCATTGTTATTTCTTTTTAAAAATCTGAGTTTGCACATCTTTTTCTTTTATATGTATATTCATAACTGTATTTGGAAAATCTTGTATTTGGTGACTATATTTTATTTCTGTAGTATTGATTAAAAATAAACAAAAATTACTGAAGACTTTAAAAAGTCCCTTCTGAAGCATAAATTTTTTTCTTGTTTTTACCAATATATCTGTCCTTCTTCCCTCAAACATAGAACTTTTATATCGTTACACAATGTATTCAACAATACAGAAAAAACAAACCCCATGCTCTTCTAGCACCTGGGAGAGACTGTGCTGAATGCCCACGTTATCTTGCATTTCAAAGGGAAAAAAAAATGCCAACTTGCTTTTGACATTTTGAAGAGAGTGGTGCAACTCCTGGGCAGAAATACATCTGCAAGTGTCAATGTCTCTCCCTGACTTTCTGTACCATGCTATTTACCTTTCATTTGCGTGGGTTTTCTCTCCTCCCTGCACTTCTGTTCCTTCCTGCTAGTATACCTTTGATTTAATTTCGTGACATGTCAGTTTGTTGTCCCACTCTCGGTTGAAAAGCATTTTTTTTTTCCCCCGTTCTTGCCCTCAGACAATGATTTCTCTTTCCAGACAAGCAATAACATCCCGCTTTACTTTTCTGAACAGCATGCACATTTGTATTGGCAATGTTCACTTCTTCATTTAGGGACAAAGGAGACTCTTCTGATCTTTTAATTTATTATTTCCAGAAATACCTTTTAACCTTTTTCAATAGATTAAATCCCTACTTTTTTCCTGGCAACAACAAAACTCTTGGGATTTGTTTCAGTTTTCTCTTGGTGTAGTTGAGGGTATTTGCTGTTGGTTTTAATATGCAACTTTGGGTGACGCAAACACACAAGCAGAATTTGGACAGAGGCAGCAGAAAGAACAAAGTCCTTGCATTTATTTTGCTAAAAACAAAAGGTAGACTGAAAAGTAACTTTAATAAAGCCTTGCTAAGTAACACCAGCGATGCTAAGGTGAACTATTCTAAACAATCCCCACTGTGTGCTTCTGCCTTAGCTCAGGACCTGTTGTCTTATGTGTCCTTATATCTCTACTCGGTGATCACAGTGGTCGTAACCTTAAAAGTCCTGATCTTCTCGAGGAGGAGGATCTTCCACTGATGCCAAGAGGAAGGAGCTATCTCAAATCCTACCATAGTATTGAATCTCTAACAGCAGCTCATCTCTTTTGAAAACCTCTTGCCAGCTCTGAACAACTCTTTATTTCTTCACAATGCTCAGACTGTCAACAGGTCCCTGCCACAACTCATTCTGAGGAACCGTGCCTGCCAGCAACAAAAATAGTTTCTTAATATTTAAATATGGGAGTACCATGGGGTATCTGGGCAGCAATCACATGCTGAAATCATCTGCTGAGTCTTCATGCTTCTTGGCATCAAGTTAGCTCCATCAAGGCTGATTGAAACATTGCGTTCCTGTATTGCGATGTTTTGTCCTAGCCAATAAGAAAAAAGAAAAAGTGGAATTAATGCTAAAACCTGTTTAAGTTTCTCTGCCACGCCTTCACTGTGCAAGAACCACAGCTTTTATTTATGCACGTACGAAGTGAACAGGAGATGTTTCAGTGGCGCGACCATGAAGCAAAACAACATCAATGGCTCTGGTTCAATTGCTGGCTGTGATACGGGGAAGCTTTTGGTGCCAATGGCTTAATTTTCCTTTCTGTGTTACAGCTTTGGGTAGTTCCTATTGAAACGGTGAGGAAATACAATATCAGACTCCTGTGTGCAAGATAGCACTGCTAACGATCCATCTGCAAAATATGTTACCCACTTCATTTAAAGTTAATTCGAAGAGGAGGGGGATTCATTAGGGAAGAGCCAGCAGCAAAATGACATTAATTAGTTTTGCCACTGACTCGTGTGCTTGGCATAGTTAAAAGTTAGACTACCCAAACAGGAGCTCTCAGGTTCCCTACAGATTCGCAGATACATTTAGACACTACTGGCAGGAGGGTACTGGAGGAGAAAGGGCAGAGAGAAGTCATCTTAGGCAGGAGGGGGTTTCACCCTAAAAAGCCCTTGAAGTGGAGAAACAAGAATGCAACCCATTTCCTGCTGGCTCCTTCTTCCCACCTCTTTTGTTCCAAGAGGTCAAGCCACATCAGCGTTCTTTTGCTTTTTGTACTCGGGGAAGGATTTCCACTTCTGTCTCTCCCAGGAGGGCCAACATCTGGAACTGCCAAGGTTTGGTCCCATCACCAAATAGACCATTTTCTCAAAGCCCTGAACAATACAGCTTTGTTTCCTGTATCACCTTCCTTATAAGTCTACTGACCTTTTCCCACCAAGGCCAGGCATGCATTATTTTGCCTCACGGGATATAAAATAAATAAATAAATAAAATTCACCAAGCAAATATAAGCAACAAGGAGAGAAATCAGAAGAGCATGTAATACAAATCATTTATTTCAAAGAAATATGTTCCTTTCTTGAAACAAGAAATTTCTGTACCATAAATTAGCAGGAGATTGGCAGCTGAAGGCTTGTTTAGTGGCGTATATACATGACAACCATAGTTAACAGCTTGAAAAAAATGACTGAGCTAAGCAGAATTTTCTGAGAAACTCAATCAAATCCAACATTTGCTGCCTGACATTTTAAGACAGGTGAAGTTAAAAAATACAAGAAACACTCCACCCCACCCTGACCCTGATTCACTTCAGTATTTTCTCATGGCTCCAATACAGTGGAGAAAATATGTGGCAATCCACAGCAGAACACAGGAGCTGAGGTCTCACTGCAGTCAAGTTATAGCACAAATTTAGTCACCCAAAGAAGAGGAAAGAGACTGTAACTAAATTGATCCTTATTTAGGTAAAGTGGCTGCAGAGGAGTGATTCTGATAAGGAATGAAATGTGTTGATAAACATCTCTCCTTTGCTTCTATGCTCCTTCTTTTCCTGCTTCCTATCTTTCTCTAGATAAATCTTTCTCTCAGCCAGTCTGGCAAAGCTGATCAATTTTTGATAGGTAGTCAATTTCCCATCAAACTGGTTTTCCTTCCCCAATAGGTAATTGCTTTTCAGCAGAATGATTTTTTTCCCTGGGAAAATAATGAAAATAATGACAGTTTCCTCTGAAAATATTCTGAATTTTCTCATACCACACTTTATATATATATGTGAAAAAACTACCTTCAAAAAATCTTCAAGATTTTCAAATGCATCCCTTAGCAGCCTGATCTAGCGGGAGGTGTCCCTGCCCATGGCAGGGGAGTTGGAGTTGGATTATCGTTAAGGTCCCTTCCAACCCAAACTATTCTACGATTCTATATAAATATTAATTTCTTTAATGGGAATATCAGGCTCACCTTCTACACTAGATGCCTTGCAATATGCACACATATTTCAGAGGAAACCTGAAATCTGTTCCTGGGCACCGCCATAGATTTTTTCTGAGAGAGGAAGACCAAAAATATCTGTTGTTTAATTGCTATTATCATTCATATGGAAGTAGCTCTGAGAATAGCAGTACGGTGCTCGTATCTCATAATCCTCCTTACCCTGGAGAGTTTTCAATTATCTCAACAAGACGAAAAAAATGTCATACTTAAAAAATTGTGGAATATCTTGACCTAATATAGTTTTTCTTGACCTCAGGAAGTTTAAAGCTATCTTGGCTTAGTTGGTTACTATTACTGATTTTGGTTATAAATAAACCACTACACACAGCAGGCCCAGCCTACCAGAAACTCCAAACTAATGAACAAGATCATTGCCTCAGCTTTTAACATGTTGTGTTCAGTTCAAAAAGCAAAACCAAAAGAAAGTTTAAGAATAGTTGGTAAGACACCAGGAAGCGTAGGCCATGCTCTGTTTACAGTTCGTCACACTTCAAGGCAGCACCCTACACGAGAAGGCGGCCGTCCAAAAGTGTCATGATGAGAACTTTCACCTGCTCGTGGCACGGGAGCCATCCGGTTGTGTTTGTCCATAGAGGGCAAACCTAAAGTGTCCCTCACTTGGTTTTAAATACACGAAAGAAATAGGGAAAAAATGGTCCTAGGTTGACTCTCGCTACTCTGAAAAAAAAGACATTTTGCCCAATACAAAGTCTACAGATACCAATAGTTTATAAGGAATGATGTGAGAACAGAAGTGAAAAAATAATGCCTGGGAGAAGTGTGGGCAGAATGTCACACGTGCCACTTGCTGAATCTCAGGTCTCTTCACAACAAATTTGTTTTCTAAAAAGGAGCAGAGACACACAACAGCTGCCTGGCTTACACCTGCAGCTGTGCTGGGCAGCTCAGCAGGTACAGCTCTGAACTCATCTCAGCAAGCTCATCCTCAGCTTTTATTGGGCTGTCAGTCTGAAAAAAATAATAATATTCCAAGGCTGAAGGTAAAAGCTTAAGTGTTAAAAGGGTTTAACACTCCTGGTCTTGGCTTGTGGGTAACAACACACACCATGGTTCTAACCAGTATAGACTTCACAGGTGCTGTCCACGTGAACATCTCTTCTGGGCTAGACTTTGCATGACTGAAACTAGTTGCTACACATTCTTCCTTGCGATTTGTAAGACATGCACAATTCATCTGTTAAGATCATTGATAGGCAGCAAAAATAATCCTGGACTTTCAGGTGTGAAATTCCTGGTGTTTATACATGGAGTTTTGACAATGCAAAACTTGAAAATTGGACTGGCACAGTAACACTGTTTAAATTTCAGGAAGTTGTTTTTTCTTTCTCTACAGTATATGTGCCAAGATAATTTAATACCCTAAAGTCATGTTGTTGAAAAAAATCCATGAAAGCTGACAAAATCTGGCTTTTAGACCAAAGTTAATGTTTCTAACTCCACTGTCTAATTTTCAGGATTCTGAAGCATTCAACTGACACAAATTTACCAGCTGATTCCTAAGTGTATTTGAAAATTTGCCCAGTTAGTTCCGATTGCAAAGTTCTAAAAGCCAACTCAGGACTTATTAAGGAAGACAACATGCTAACTGTTGTGGAATTAGAACCATTTTCCATCATCAATTACCTCCTCTCTTTCTTTGTCTCTCTCCGTTTCTTCTCAGAAATCATCCCCAGTTCTGCAGTTGAGCTTCATCTGTGATATGGCTTGGTAACCCAAAAGCTACCAGTTTGGAAGCAATATTGTTGCCAGTTGAGTCACTCTGACAATAACAGATATAATAACTCGGTCTCCCTCCGCTGCAGGCAACTAAGAATGTTATTCTTATTTTCAGTCTGGGCTTCTGCAATGCTGTAAAATGAGAAGAATTTATACTCCATAGCTATGAAAGTACAGAAAGGGACATTTTTTCAGATGGGGAAAAAGTTAAAGAGCATTGTACACAGAGAGGCCTTGATAAACAGCCTGTTTTCCAAGTGGATGGGAACCACCTTTAGTTATGCACAGGAGTCCCTACACTGGATAATCTGTGACAATCCTTTGGCCATCCCATCTCCAGCTGTGGTCAGAACACAGGCATCGAGGAAAGAGACGCGGGTGATCATCTGCCCCATACGTCACACCTCCAGTTGTGAAGAGGAAGGCTTAATTCTTGAACTGAAATACTTAGTATTCCTTCTAAAATCTTTCTTCATCATCAGTTATTACCCCTGACAGGCCTGTAATCCATTTATTTGCCCCAATTTTTGCCTTCGATGAATTTCTGTGCCAGTTAGTTCCACAGTTTAATTACTCTGTGTGATAGAGCGTTCCTCTAAGGCACTCAGAGATGCATTTTAGACAGCTATTGCTGGCAGGTGACTTTATACACTCCCAGACAATCAATCACACGCACGGGATAGTGTTTGAGTATGCAAAAGTGTACATAGAAAATCAAAGGCTGTCCTATAAATATCTGACCTGTACTATTTTCTGTTATCCATCTGTCTTATACTACAAGATTTTGGTTAACCCTCAATTTCAACATTCTCTCCACATATTTATGACATTCCTTGGAGTGTTATTTCATGCTCCGTCCTGGTGCCCTATTACCATTAAGCACTTGCGATTTATATGACTAGATGGTCTACTGCTTATTGTAGAATGTTTCCTTTCTAAGCAAGGGGTTAATTGAGGAGTTCTGTACACAACATTTTCCTCAGTCTGTACTACATTACAGTAATTAACCTTGGGTCCAGGACAGCAGACATGAGCAATTTGTTTTCATATGATCCTTCAAATGAAAGTGTCATTCTTGAGTGTCTCTGACAAGCTTTGAGAATTGTTCCTTAAATCCTAGAAGTGGGAATACTTGTCTCTTATAAATCACAGTTGTACATGTACTTTTTTTTTACAAAAAGAAAGATAAATGCTACTTAGAAATTTAAAAATAATATACAAATGCCCAGAGAATGGACAGAAAAACCTGATCAACAAAGTATGTGGCAACGTTATATTAAAAGGGCTCTATGAAGTTTCCATCTACATCCAATCCAGTTATAAGGCTCCAGAGTGTTATAATGGCATTTTAAAAGCCCCACAATTGATAATCTAGATGACTACTGATGCAGACATATGGAGTTTTCTTCCTAAAGGCCTTTGGTGTCTGCTGACATCAGGAATAGGCACAGGAGTGACTAGGGAACCTATCCAGTGTTGAAGATAAGATGGGGATAGGAAACAGACTGGGCTGGGGTCCCAGACTAGGGTCACCCCTCAGGAGCTCCATGATGCTGCTGCAATTTAGCCAGACAATGTGCACAACCGCTATTTGAAATGTGTTGGTGTGCAGGGAGATCCAGAAAGAAAGAAAAACAAACATAAGGAGGGGCAACCCTCTCCCCCCTGGTTGAGAAACAAGCAAAACTCAGCCAAGAACCCCCAGAATCACACTGGGGGTCTTGGACGTGAACACAAATTTAATGGAAGAGCTGTGGTGGATAGGACAAGTTCTTCACACAATTCCTGCTTACTTTCTAAAACAAACAGCTGAAAACTCCTAGGAGTGCCTAAATGACTTTAAAAGCCATGTTTTCCAAAGCTGCTGTGACAATGCTCATGTGCTGGGAACCTGATCACAGATCTCACCAGTAGGAGAGAGGTAAGAAAACAGCTTGCTGACCTCAGACCAACATCTTCCTGAGGGAGATGGCCTCTTTACCTTTGTGATGTGGAAAACTGAGCGCTGCCTTTGCCTTTCAAAACATACCCATTTAAGCTAAGCGAGCCCTGTCCTCTAGCAACAGCACAAGAGTCTAAAAATGAAATCTAGAGGTCTGGAGAAAGATCTCAGGCCTGCAGTGGCTACTCGGTTCATCAACGATAATCCTCTGCGCACGCTGGCCGAGTGCGAGGTGTGTGTAGTCCACTGAGCTCCCAATTCCTTATGTCTCTGCACACTGAAGACAAGCACGGAAACCAGAAATGAAGAGGAAAGATTAACAATATTGTCTCTGCAGGAGCATGAATTTGACCAATGAATATGCCAAAGACATCAGGATGGGCAATAAGACCAATTGAAAGGCCAGGCCAGTCTGATGTGAGACTGACTCCATACCTACAGCCAAGCACGTCTGAAGAGCAGCAACTAACTCTGCATGAACTTCAGAAGAAAACTGAGGCAGCAAGTCACACGCATCTCGTCCTATTATCTATGTGATAAATCGCATCATTGCTACAAGTTACTGTGTGAAAGAAGCAAGGCTGGAGAGGGGCTGGAGAACAAGCCCTACGAGAAGAGACTGAGGGACCTGGGGTTCTTTATCTTGGAGAAGAGGAGGCTGAAGGGAGACCTCATCACTGTCTACACCTGCCTGAAAGGAGGCTGTGACGGGGTGGGGGCTGGGCTCTGCTCACAGTGACAGCAATGGGACGAGAGGAAATGGCCACAAGTTGTGCCAGGGGAGGTTCAGACTGGACATTGGGAAGAATTTTTTCACTGAAAGGGTGGTCAGGGATTGGCACAGGTGCCCAGGGAGGTGGTGGAGTCACCATCTCTGGTGGTGTTTAAAGGACAGGTGTATGAGTTCCTTAGGGACAGGGTTTAGCAGGGAGACAGACACGGTTGGACTCGGTGATCTCAGAGGTCTCTTCCAACCTCATGATTCTATGATTCTACAAACTGCATAGGGGGAGCTGAGGGGAAGAAAATAGAAGAGAGGCTTCTATAATCATAAACTTCCAGGAAGGTGGTTTGAAAAACGTGATAAATTAAACTCTGAACTTCCACAGCAACATGATTACAAATTACATGATACATTTGCTGCAACTAAGAGTCCATGCAGTGAAATTACAAGCAAGTTAAGAAACCTAGAAGTCCAAAAATATTAGAGGAAACAGTATCCAACCCACAGGCAAAGCTCACAGGAGAAGGTGAACTGGGTGTCACTGCCAAGAACACTGTCCAGCCCAAGGACATATTTGTAGGAGAGGTGTGCTGCTGTGAGCTGCAAACATGCCAAACAGTCTAGCAAATAGAGGAAATTCTAGTCCTCCTATGAACAGAATTACATACTGAGACAGAATACAATATTGGAGAAGACTGTCTCACTTTTTCATGGTATTAAATTAATTTGAGTTTACATTTTGCTGTTGAAAAAAGAGGTGACAGATTTTTGCAGATGCCGTTCCAATATTGTCATGGGTAATTATAACATTCCTTGCACAAACTCTGCAAGCAGCTATGTTTACCATCCTGTCCTATATATCCTGGTAGCTGTTTGAATTATTTGGATGAATCAGTACAGTACTCAAAAAAACCAACCAGCCAACCAACCAACCAAAGAAGCCCATTGCTTTAATAAATACATTATTCAGAGCATATTTGTTAAATTATCCATTCATCTCCCTAACAAAATGAATAACTTTAAGATACTTATTCAACTAATTTAAAAATACCACAAAACTCCAGCTAATGGATTATTTGATGATAATTATTCTCGTAGATGTAGATGAAAGCAACAAAAGAAAGAAGAAGTTCTTTTGACAGCTTAATTCCCATGTCTTGGTATCAGCCTCAATCCAACGCTCTAAGATATTAAAGTAAGGTAAAGCATAATGTTAATTCTTATCATATTCAACATGACTTTTAAAAGACAATTCTTACCATCAGCCAAGTCTCCAGAAAAAATACTCAATGGCTGTCTCCACCTTGCAGTGCTAAAATCCTAGGGTAGATTTTTAAAAGGATTTGTACTTAAGATCAGAATAGAATTAATTAATTTTTGTTAGGGAAATTGTTACATTCTTCTTTGTTTTCTTGTCAGACAAGACTAATTCAAAAAGGTGTGTATTTTTTAATTACTCTGTGCTTCAGCCTCTGGCTGCTTTTATTTTGTGTCGATGAAACCAAAATAAGACAGAGGGAAATAAGTATTAATGGCAGCTTATGCTATGAACAAATTGAGCAAATTTAAAAGAAATAAGCAGTACCTGAGTTTATAACTGAGTATTTTAAAATGTATTCATATTACTAAAAATGATTCTTCGTATTATTTCCCCCTACATTAATATACGATTTAAATTTCCAATTCGAAACAGTAAATCAAGGTCCCAGTCCTAGAAGCCTTTTATGGCCTTGATTCTGAAGGCCACTTAAGCATTTATTTCAAGAAATAAAAAATAAAATACATAATCCTGAAACTGTGAACTGAATTAGAATGATCTGCATGCTGAATGCAAAGCACTCCCCCAGGGTGTAAGTTGTAGTACTGATTCACAGTCATAATTTATTGAATAAATTTAATTCGGTTTCTTACTTCTGCAATATCTACAATCGGACTGTGATTTCTCCAACCTATTTGTTACTTAAAACAGTTTCACAAATTAATTTAGCAATTGCTGCCAGTTTACTATAGTCTCAATTACCTGATTAATACAGGAGAGTCTGAATTGGTTTTGGCCATAGGAGTTTTGAAAAACTGAAGAAATTTGCAATGGTAAAGGCACAGTCACTTGCAGCCACTTCAGCCGGTACCAAACACTACCCTCAAAATACAGAGAGCACCAAGGCTTTTGGCTTTAAATTAGAATTAGTCTTAATAAAAGTAAAAAAAAATATCATTCAATGCTAGAACAATTCTTTCCTAAATTATCTGCAAAACATTTTATCTGATTATCAAAACATTTCACTTAATATATAAGCAAAATTAACCTTGGGATTCCTAAATTTAAATACTCTACGTTGCTATTTCCTTTAGTAGCTTGCTGCCAATTCCCTTTTCTTCCATCATCTATTCTTTGGCCTTTTATGCCTGTGTCTGATGTCATATGTAATAGCAGAAATTCACATAAGGAATAATAGAAATTCAAATGTATAAAATAATGCAAGTAATTTATACTTCACTTACTTCTGTGAAAGAACAATCATTCCTGAAATAACAAGTTTAAAGAACAATTCTTTTAATATAATGTTCAAAGAGTGGCTCTAGAGACTAGTCTAGAGTCTGTTCTAGAAAATCTGCGCTGGTTTATGAGAAAAAAATTGTGGTTCTAGACATGGTTATCTAAAGATGGTTTAAGAAACGGCACGACCATCTGTTCTAGAGGCAGCCCTGGGACGGCTCTAGAAATGGCCCCAGAAAGAAGTCAATTTGTGTTTCCTGAAGCTGCTCTAGAGGTCAAACAGGAAGATATCTCCAAAAAACATTCCAGACTTTGTTCCAGTGTCAGCTTCTGAAAGTGGCTCTAAGAACTGCTTTCCTGGCTTGGCCTCAGACTATTTTCTGAGTTTGAGCTATTCTAGCATCAGCCCTAGAAGAATCCATGCTGCGGGCAACTCCAGGAGAAGCAGCAGAGCAAACACCGGGATCTCCAGAATCATCTGGTGGAAGTGTCAGCAGGGTGGCTCATCCATATTTACATCCACTGCTTGACCTCTTTTAAAATGACTGTTTTCCAGAGACTTTGGTTCTCAAAAACTTTTATCCAGGAACTGCATTGCGATGAAATTGTTTTCACATTCAATAACTCAGTGGAGCTATTTTCAATGTAGCTTGAAACAAGGGAGATGGGAAGTGCTTTGAGTAGCTTAAACAAATAGGAAAGGTAGGATTAGGACAACTAACCAGGCAATAACACTTTGTACAGAGGATTGGAGAGCAGCAGGACTGTCCATTTGTTTGGTTTGCCTCCAGGAGTAGACACCTAAGATCTGCTGTATCTCTGCTAACATACTGTTGTTTGCTTTTTATATCCCTCCTTTATGAGCTCTGAGAAATCATTCTCTTCACATTTCAGCAACGCTTATAAAAAGCATTCATCACGTGCTGGTGGTTCACTGAAAGTGATTCAAGTGTTTTGGTTTTAAAGTAGGACATGATTTTAAGAATTAACTTTATTAATATATTGATCACCATCCAATCAGCTATGGCAATTCTAAACCTTTTGTCTCAAGATTTCAATTTCCTTTTTATTTCTCCAATTTCAGTGTAACTGATCAGAACTCGTCAAAGATATATTATTTCTGGAATAAAGAAACTAAGATATGACCAAATGTCATTACCAGCAACAAAGACCAGAACATTAATTTTTCCTGAAATCTGACAATCACCAAAGACAGCAAGACAAGCAGTGGAACAAGAGACGTAATTCTGACCAGAAATCCTTCCTGTAATTAACAGTTTATAGGTATAAGGTATTTCGTTCTCCAGTACTGAATTCCTCTGTGATTTCACCCTATTTTAGTCCCAGTTATCCCATTTCTTACCCCACTAAATTACTAATCACACATTACAGGATCTGGTGTGGGAAATAAATTCTTACAGGACACTGATTTGTTATTAAATTTGAAATAGCATTTATATTCTAAGTGGACAAATAATTGGCTGCTGCCTCCCAGGTATACAACAGTTCTCTGCTCTGTAGATTTATCAGAACGATTTTTGGTTATTTGTTTGAAGTGTAGAGATAAGGTTTATTCCTCTAAAACAGACTTCCATAAGTAATTTTTATGTTGAAAGCTTCTGTTTTGAAACACGTCAATGTGCTGCTGAAGAAGGAAACCCTGCTACCCAAATTCCTCAACAGTCAGGAGAGAGGCAGCATTGATGAGAGAGAGAAACAGCTCTCCTAACCATTAGATGTTTGAGTCCAATATGTGAAAAAACAGAGGGATCTTTGAAGAAAAATGTGGATTTTAGGCTTTTGAGAGACCTGGGCTGGGGTAGTGTCAGGATAGTGAGCGAGTGTCATTCCAAGTCTGAGTGAGCCAAAACCAGATCTGTCTCCATTAAGCTGACAGTTTTGAAAAAAAGTCAAACTGAATGAAAAGAACCCAAAACACTACAAAGTCTTACTGGAGGAAGAAAAAAACTCCACAAGACTGTTATTTTTTTCTATTAGTCATTTTTGTATCACTATGTTTGGAGGCTCTGGAGGAAGTAGGTCTTCACAAGGGACTTCAATAAAAACTAAAAAAGAGATAAATGCTAAGAGAGGTGATTGGGAGAGCAACGTGTGTACAGGGCTACGTGAAAGGGAATGGAACCTCTGATGGAGGCAAACAGAGCCGTGGAATAATCAGACACGATCATAAAAACTGTAAACTTAACCCAAATGTAGAAATTGTCTGCACATTTCAAAAGTGTTTTTTGTCTCTATCTCCCTTTATTTTTGGGAAGCCTCCTATAAACAATTCAGAACAAAAAGTACATCCCTTAGAAATGCGACTTTCAAGATACCTCCTTAAAGGAAAAGGCAGAATCAGAGCATGATTTAGTCTGGAAGGGATCCCTGGAGGGCATCTGGTCCAGCCCCCACACAAAGCAAGGCTGACTTCAAAGCCAAATGGTAATGCACAGGAACCTGGAACTTTCAAAAACATTTTGCCTTTGGCTGGGGCCATTTTCACACTTTGTCAGATAAAAGAGCGGTGCAATATCAGAAATGGAGGTCTAAGACATCGAGTGAATGATTCAGATCACAGTGATTCTTTGAGCTCTTCTCAAGCTTAGGCCAATCCTTAATTTATTTTATATCCTGCACTGATGACTCTCATCCTGGTGTTTGCCTTTATTAAGAAAGCTCTGCTTTGAAACATTACTGGTTTTCTTCCCATCTTGTGTTTCATTTGCTGGTTTGTTTGTTGTTGTTTTTTTTTTAATACAGTCACTCTCGATCTACATTCTTCCCATGCCAGGGATTCTGACTATCAGTCAGAATATTCTACTGTAAAAGTCGTACGCTGTTTTAAACATCTGTATTTCCATTCTTTCACATTTTTAGCAGAAAATTTTTAGCTATTTAATGTATAGAAAATTGACTCAGCTATTGATGTTGTAACTGAACTGTACCTTTTGTGCTTTGATAGTTTAATTCACTGCCTGTGGAAGGAATACAGAAGATCTCTGACAGCAGCTCGTAACAGAACAGAGTAAAGTGTTTGTACTACTATTGCCAGTTATTACAGGGCACAGTTAAAAAGAGACTGAGAAGTAATTTAAAATTTAATATACTAGAAGTGTAATTAAATTATTACTATTGTACTTTGTAGGCAACCGTAGAATTTCTCTGTGAATTGTTAAATGGAATTTTAAATCAGCATTGCTAGTTCCCATGATCCATCTCTGGAAATCAAGGTAGTTTCAGTAATCCATAGCTCTTAAGATTAGCTTTTTGTGCTAATTCTAATCTATAGATACCCATGTTAATCAGGTTCAGAACGCTTCAGAGATTTTGTGATTTTACCGTGATCACAAAATCAATAACAATATTGTCTGTCTGTCCAAACTAGGACATAGTTGTTCAATATCAAAGTCAATGACATTTTAGAGTACAGAAACAGCACAATGAAGTATCTTATCATCAGGTTTGTACCACCACCAAATATACAGCTGCACGGACTTTCCCTTTAGAGTTCAAAATTTTCCCAGAATATGAAACTATACATCCCATTTGAATACGACTGCACGGACCACAAGAAACAGAAAAGTAAGGGTATGGCAGTATTTAACACCACGTATACATGTGGCCTGAACCCTCAGCTCAAATCACAGCCAAGAGGAAATATGGTTTTGCTGCTCCCTTATGATCAAGGTCATGCTCTGACCTCTGACTAAAACATGATCTGTTACAGGCTGCACAGCATCACATCTGACCACTGCATGCTCTTGTACAGGTACATATAGAAATAGTAGAAAATTCCATCGCCATGACAACCAAGTTTAGTTTCAGGTTATGTCATACCATTTGTGCCATCTCGAAACAATCTGATCTGGAATGGATCTCTGAAAATCATCTCATCCAACCCACTGATAAAAGTGGGGCCAAATTCAGGTCAAGTTGGGAATACCTCCAAGGAAGGAGACTCCAAAGTGCCCCTGTGTCACCTGTTGCAGTGTTAAATCACCCATAGAGTATAAAACCCCTTCCTTTCTTACATTTCTACCCATGTGTCAGTAGCTTCCAGCATAGAAGCCTGTAGCTTGAGGGGAGTCTATCCACAACATTTCTCCACGCTGTCAAGTACTGGATGCATTAGAGCGGCTTGGTTCTTCTCTGGCACACTCCACAGCCTTTACCCTACCCAGACCCAAACACAGTCACAATATTTGACCAGTGGAGGGGTGGCTGGGAACGGGCTCACACCTGTGTTTTACTAACGGTCTGAATGATAGACGCTGGAAATAGCCTGCAATTTCATTCCCCGTACTGCATTTTGGCTTTGCTCTTTCTGGAAAACACTGCACGCACGCCGGTTTGTCATCAATCAAATGTATTAAAAGGCTTGTTGGGCCCTTCCACAGAAAAACAGCAAATCAAACAATAATCAGAAACCAAATAAAACAAAGCCCCCTTTTCCATTCTCGCTTAGATACAGGAAGAGTCTGGTTGGTTTAGATGAGGTGTTAGCTTTGCACAGTACCTGGCTCTCTTGGTACATTACCAGTCTCCAGCAGATTGTGCAACACAGCTAAATGACTGAATAATGTAACACTGTTGTATGGGTCAGGGTTACAATTATATCACTTATCCTCCGTGGTGATTGTGCCTGTTACGTACCAAACCAATTTGCTTGCGGTATCAAATTTTGCCCTTAACATCTGAGCAAAGTCAAAGTCTTTGTTAGAGCTTCTGATGTGCTCCTGAAAGCAAAATTTAGTCCGATGTCTAAAATGGATCTAGAATAGCGTGTACATAATGCCTTAAGTGGTTTTTAAGTGGTTGTGTTGTTCTTGGGGCTTCCCCTCCTCTCCCTTTATTCCTTTTTGTCTTCTGGTACAACAGAAACATTTGTCTACATAATTGTAACGTTGAAAGGCTGAACATTTTAAAAGGGAAAGTAAATAGAAGCGTTTCTGAGATAATTGTTTTAAGTGTTCCCCTTTGTATGATGAAACTGTAGTAATTTCAGTGGAAGGTCAAAGAGCAAAAAACAGAAAGACTAGCAGAAACAGAAAACTATCAACATGGGGTTTTTTGAAACACTGCTAATTGAATATTGAGAAAAGAAAAAGGAAAGAGAAATGGGAAAAAAGGTCTTTTACAAATTGGTATTTGACAGAGACTGGAGAACAAAAAGAATAAAACATTTTCATGTGACCACTACTACAATTCCATGCAATTGCATGCAAAGTAGGCATTTCACATTTGCAGATTTCCAGCAGGAGTCGCACATGCAAACCAAAAGGTTAAAGTTACAGGTGCATCATATCCTGCGCATTGCTATTCCATTTTATGATAATACTCTTAACCCGAGTTCTGATCTGTTTCATCAATACACAGAAGCTTTTGGCTAAGCACAGACATCCAATTCCGAGCCCTTTGCCTGAGAGTGTTGTTAAGTGTTTTGTTGGTAGGGAATGACGTTTCCTGCAGCCAGGCAGCCCCGCAGAGCAGCCGGAGCTGCAATGCAACGCTGCAGGAGGTCCCAGTACAGCGCCGAGGCAGAGCCAGCACCCCTCAGCATTTCCTATCAAAGCTTCGACAACCGTGGGCCAGAGCTGCTCAGGATGAATAGAACCCAGTAGCTCAACAGAATTGACAAAGCTCCATTTCCTTGCCTTTGGACACTGACACAAATATAGTGCTATGATCAGAAGCCAAGAGAAAGCTGTTTCATGGCAGGGAACAGGTGCCCTCTCAGTCTCTAGCTGTGGAAGGCAACTAAGACGTAAAAATTACCTCCAGTTGTAACAGAAGGAGACAAGCTCTGTTGCTACTTGCCCTGGCTTCCTATCACTGAACACATTGCAAAGTGTTTGTGTAGAGGTTGACAGGTCTTTTAAATTGATGAAAACATCTTTTCAAACCCATATAACCATGTCACCTGGCATCTTTCATCATGTAAATAAAATCTTTGTACTGTTATGTCAACTGCTCTCAAAATAGATGTTTATTACAATGGTTGACATGCCTTTTCACATCATCATGTTTTTATCTTTTTCTACCATAAATGACAAAATAAAAGTTATCTGCAATTGCTTACCAGAAGAACCATTCAGAAACTATTAATTTATGCTTCTTTAGCTGTCACGAAGAGGAAGACCACAAGAAGAAATGAGAAAAAATATTCAATTTTTAAAAGCAATAACACCTTATAATTCCAATCACTAAGAAGATCTAATAATGCAGCTTCAAGTACAAGAATCATAACCTCAAATTTTTGTTTAGTCAAATTACTGATTTTCATATTTTATGATCTTGAAATTGTGTACTAATAAGTAAGTACACAAGAAATTGTGTACATGCTATAGGAAGTGAGGATTTCCATAGAAAAATGTAGTAATTTAACAAATGGAAAGAAGGTTTTGGGCTTTTTGCTTTTTATTAATGGATTTCTCACTGTCTTCCTAAGCAAATCCATGAGATGTTATGGGGTAGGACATAGGACAGGTGTAAATCTGCACCTTGAACCATGTAACTGCCTGTAAACCCAAAGCTCTCAAAGTTTTAGAGGGTATTAAGTAGTAAAAATGCTCAGACAAAGCCAAGAATTTCACTTATGGACAAAATAGCCCATAAATGGAAAGGAAATAGGCAATTATTTCATTAAATACTTTTTGGAAATATTAGCCTACGAGTTCGATTTTGATAGTAAATAGAGTAGAATAAATAGAAAGCTTTTATCGATACCCATTAACAGAACTGGACACTTTCTGGAAAGCAAATCCATTGTTTCATTTTTCGTTTATTCGTGTGGGCTCTTGTGTGTTTACTGTCACTGCGCAAAATGCAGAAGCCTCCTCAGCATTCAGTAAGATACATGGGCTATATATATACTTAAAAAAAGAAGAAACTTCATGCCAACAGTCTTCAGATAAACACCTAATTGACTGACAGTTAGTAGGTGTCACCTTCTAATTTAAAAACCAATTTAAATTTAACCATCATATTGTTGAAGAAAAGTATTACCTTTCATTCAATAATTACACTTAATTGGCTTGAAGATTTAAATGCTACATTGGCTACAAACATTTCAAGCTGTGCATTATGTCTAAGTCTCTTCAGAAGACTGCAGTTTGAGCCTCCTCCTAGACTTATTATAGATACAAAAAACAACAGCCTTTTCCTCCCCTTTACCTTACTGGTTGATGGAAACAAATGGTTACATCCCTGGGCTGGGACAGGGAGGAGGAATAATTCAGCTTTATTTAATGAGAAAGTACCACTTCATATCTACCAGAATAAAAAGAAGCTTGAAATTTGGAGTTAAATTTTGGTCTTGTGCAGGGTGGAGACCTCATGCCAATCTGCACCACATTAAACAGGTGTAGAAGAGAACTGTGAATATACACTGGAAATAATTAATTAAAAAGTGCTTTAAGGTAGCATCTACTCTACACAATGTCCCAGGGTGGCTGGTAGGTCAAACAAAACCAACTGAATATTATAGCTATCTTCCAGGTCTTTGATGGTGATGATGTCATGTAAATATAAAACAAGGGTCCCATTCTCCTTTCACATCAAAATTTCACTTTCACCAACGGTGCTGTGCTTTAGAGTTTAATACTGCAAGTTATTTTCCCTAAACTGCAGGCTGTCAAGCTGCCAGCGTGTATTTACTTTAGGAGGCCAAGGGCATCCGGTATTTTGCACCAGTTATTCAAAGCTTTCCCGTCTTGTGTTCTCACAGGCTACTAACCCAAATGTTAATGCCAGCCCACCGCTGCAAGACAACACAGAAAGGGAAAAAACTGTAAGGTCAACTGGGCAACAAAATGTCGTTTGCTGCAACCTGGGAATCCTCTGCCAGACCACTCGGATTTGTCTTTCAAAGAAGCATCCACTCCCTTCACCTCTGACTAGGGCAGAGCTTGAGGCTGGGAGGACTGTTATTCCTGGTTGATTTTAGATGAGCTTCAGTAATCAGCTGAGCTCACCATAGTCACTCTAAGACTTTGAAGTCAGGGGCTATTTGTATCACAACTAATCCTTCAGCTTTGTTCTTCCCTATTCCAAGCTCTGCTTTGAACTGTTGTATGATTTGGGTTCACAACTTTTTCCTTCAAAAGCTCTTTTATGTTATGGCTTTCTTCATTCTAGGTTTGAAAAGGACCTTGCAGAATTCAGCCTCCGTCATACAAGCAAACAGAGATTTATTGCTCATAGAGTTCTCTACAACCCAGTGATTTTATAGTAAATTTACAAACCTCTGGCCTTTTATGGAGTCTGCCTATCATGAACACCAATTATGTCTCCCACCTGGAAGCCAGGTGCAGAGGAAACTTCCCAGAGATTTACCAGCACTCTGTAAATTAATGCTACGTCACCAGCCAACAAAAAATGCAAGTGTGGTTTAAGGCTGCCAGCTTCAGTCAGTTCACTCTGCACTATTGAAAGGAATTACTTATGCAATTCTGCAAAGATGCCTTCTGCCTCTGCAATACAACGTCACAGTTTGTCTTCAGTTTGCTGCAGAGAAAAGTGCAATATGAAGCTGAAGAATATTTACGGAACATCCTAACCTACAGATATCAGGAACCCCAAAACTGTGCTGGCTTCTCCAAGCTTGACATTACTTCCAAGCATCTCACAGACAAATTTAAAAGCCATTTAAATCCACTGTCCATGGCTACTTATAACTAAACATTTGTGACACCAAAATAAAAATTAATTTTCCTGCTTCATATAACAGCAAGAAACAAACAAGGAGTCCTTCCTCTGTGCAGAGAGTCAGCAGAAGTAGGAGTGATCCACCATTGCAAACCTACTGCTTCTGAAAGTCAGAGAGATCAGAATGATGCTGATTGTAAAGTTCCTTCTACAATGCAGTCTCCTCATAAGAATTAGACAAGGCACTGAGACCCATCCCTCTTCCTAATTTTTGCTATGCAGATGCTTTCGTACCATGTGAGGAATTCCCTTATAGCAGAGAAATCTATAGGAGGCTGTTCAGGCAGCTTCCTCATTGCCTAGATTTGCTTGGAGAGACTCAAATCTGGCATATTTTTCTTAGCAAAAGTAGTCCTCAGTGAAGTAGATGGAATTTGGATCTATAATCACATATGAAAAATATTGCAGTCTACATCTGCTTACAAATCAAATCAGAAAGTTTGACAGAATTGAAAAAAACTTCCTTAGACAATACATGGTGGTGTAGCATTTACTATTATTTTGGAATCTAGTTGTGAATTGAGAAACTAAAAAAAGCCCATAAGTACAGGTTCCTCTGCTACCACCTCACTGCAGTTCCCAAGTGAAGGAAGGGCACAAGCAAAGCACGGTGAAATGAATACTAACAGATGTGTGTGAAGCCCCGAATCCTGCGCAGCAACCCCCTGCAATCATCCAGCACACATCACTTCTTCACTAACAAGGTATTAATCATGTCTTCAGTGACGTGGTGGAGCCTTTCACTCTGCTGCTGCTGAAGACATTATAAATCTTCACGTTGTTCTTACAAATTCTAACTCATTTGCACTCTCCCTATGCCAGGAAACCTCTCTGCTCTTAATGAGAGCTTTTCTGCTCTGAGTCTTTGCTATTCTCTGGCTTAGCCAAGCTGAGATTCCCAAGTACAGTGAGTATTTGTGTGTGTGCTCAGCTGATGGAGTTCTGTGTATTTAGATTAATATATGGTATGAAAAAGCCACACTTTTATTCACAAATATCCCTGCAAAGGAAAAAAAAAAATGCTCTAGTCTCTATTTTAAAGTTGCCAGATGGGACACAAACAGTAAGTCCCAGACAATCATAAAGAATGGAGACTGTACTGGGATTTATAGCTGCATCGTACCTGATGGAAAAGACCAAGTCCTACACGACATCCAGGAAAAAAAACCAAACAACAAAGCAAAACCAAAACAACAGAAAAACCACACAATGCTCCAGATTTTATTTTTATATTTGCAGCAATTTGATGACTTTTGTAGATTGCAGCATTTCTGAAGTGAGTTTTTTATTAGCATTAGATTATTAGACTTGGGGTTAATGCTCAACACCCATTTGAGAGTTTTAGATTATCAGCTTCCATCTCCTTTGACTTCTATTTTCTATACAGAAACTGGGGAATTAATGTGGGGAATATTGCTTTTGATTTGCCCAGGACAGAGATGGGATCACACAACAGGAAACAGCTACCTCTTACAGTTACTCAGCAATTTTATGACACCCACTACTTTCAGTGCAACATTTGAGTGCACTGAGCTCTCTCGTTGCCCAATAAAGATAATGAAGGGGCCCAGGCTACCTACTGAAGGTCACGTAAATGATACAACTTCATGCACAATCACTGCCTTCTGCTTCGGGGATGTTTTATAAAATTCTTACGGCTGGTTGTTAGTAGCTCTCCTGGCAACTCTGCTTGAGTTGGAGGGAGATCTGAGGATTAAGAAGTGTTCCTGCACAGAGTGCATCTCACACAAAAGAATGGATAAAACCTCAGGAAATAACTGGCTGCAGAAATCAATACAGACAGATGTTCCACCAAAATGAAGTATTTTTCATTAAAATAAGAGCAAGCACGTCAGGCTAGAGAGTAAAGACTGGAGCTGAAGTTAACAGAGCCAATACAAGTCTGGGTCTGCCTGACAATTGCTATCGGAGTGCCAGAGAAGACAAAGGGAGCAGCGATACAAAAGAGAAATGGAGAAGAATACAGACTAAATGTAGATACTGCTAGAGAGAAGAGCAAAACCTGCACTATTCAAAGCCATCTTGAGATTAGTAGGAAACTTTCTCCAGAAAAATATTAAAATCCAATGTTTTCCCTTTATGTATAAAACATAACCAAGTCGAGAGAGTGTTCCCCATGCAGAAAGTTTCTAACTGGGGCTAATAACCTCCGTCTGAGAAGGATCAGCAAACGGGAGTTAATGGGTAAGAGCAATTACTCTGGAAGGCCCATGGGTCTCTTCCTTACAAACAAAGAGCAAATGTCCTTTTCTTGCAATGTGCTGAACCAGAATAAAAAAAGTGACAAAACTGTGTATAAAGCAGCTGCTTGAAGGTAGCATAGGTAGCGCAACTATCACAGTGGCTCCTGGTGGCAAAGGAGGTCTTGCTCCTCTTTTCTTTCTTCCCCACCTCTCTCCCCACAAAAAAAATCCATAAGGCTCCTGCCTCCCCCACCTGCTGCTCGCCTCCCTTTCCATGGGCTGCATCCGCTCGGCAACACTTCAAACAAAACGTGCAAAGATTTATTGTGGCACCAGCAGGAGGAGTTGGCCAGGGGGGTGCTGTATTTCAGAGGGAATGTGGGGCAGAGGGAGGACAAGGATGGGAGGAAGCGCTGTCTTTGTCTTGGGCAGCTGAGCGGGGCTGCCACAGACCTGCTCACAAAACCAAAGCTGGAAAAGTGGGTCAGCGTCTGCCCTCGTTGGAGAGGGGCAATGTTAAATGGAGTTTGGTTCAAGAGAGGCTTTTTTGCAGCCTGGAAAGTCTAGCAGGAACAATGAGATCAGGAAAAGTTGAAAACAGTCCTAAGTTTTCATAAAATATTGGGATTTTTTTTGCCCTCTGCTCTAGCTAGAAAAATCAAATTGGTTGCTTGCTAATTATGAGTGTGCTAACAGCGTATACCTTTCCAGATGAAGAGAGGTTTTATTAATAAATCTTTCACCATCAAGCGTCATCATCTTCCCTCCTTTTGTCGTGGGAGGGAGAAAGTCTTTTGTAGCAGAGGAGAACCACTTTGTGAAAGCCTGGATTCAATGCATTTGAAGTTATGTCCCTGATTTCATTACTGTTAGATTTCATCTAGAGGCTAAATATCAAACATAACTCAAATCTTCTGAAAACCTTCTGAGGTAAAAGGAGCACAGCTTTTGACTAGAAAGGAGAATTTTCATATCACTTCAGAGTATTAATCTTTTTTAATTTTAATGTGTCAGGTGCACAGGTATCACATTCATTCGCTCTTGGAGAGGTACAAGGGGTAACAGGTGAAAACTGGTAATCCCATCAGTACATTAAACCCCAAAGTTACCCTATTTTATGTCACTAATTGTTTATTACCCACTCTAGAGTGGCATTACTTTGAGTGGGATGATAAAATAATTAGCAAATTAATTTGATCAGCTGCCTCTGGTGTTTCTTAAAATGGTAACAACGGAATGCAGAAGTGTCACACAAACCATTTGAATCTTTGGAGAGAAGCATAATTTTGAAGGAAAGCCTATTTCATTTAATATACTGAAAAAAAAAATAATAATTGTTCATCTATGTGGAAAAAAAGGAGGCAATAATGCCAAGGGCAGCAAGTCCTTGCACAGTCTGTACAAGCACCAGCCGTTCAAGCTAACGTGGCTGGGAAATGGAGTACCAGAATCTGTCTAGACAAAGAACAACTGTGAATTGAACTTTGTGCATATGAAAGGTTGTACTGACATGAAAGAAAACAGAGTACGTCACTAACCAGATAATGCAATCTTAATTTGTCTGATCTATGCAATTTTAGCACTTTTCTTGTTCACTTTTCTTGAAATCAAAATATTAGAAGGCTGGTTTTGACATAGATAAGTAACTAGAATGTCATTTACCCATGCCTTAAAATAGGTAAAATTCGCTTTCGCTTTGTGCTAACTCATACGAGAATTTTATTCCTTCTCTCTGAGTCTGAAATTTTAGTTAGAACCCTTAAGAAACACAATTTCATGCTTAAGTCAGTCGGATCAACACGTTTCATTTAGGTTTCCTGCAACACCATCAAGCTGTTCCAGTTTCACTTAAAAGGTTTAAGACCTGAGCCAGTAAGAAAATATGAAACCAGTTAAATTACACAATTACCTTTCTTTTCTTCGGCTCAGAGAAAGTGACATTCCAAACTTCGTTCAAACTCTGTTTACCTGAAAAAGGTAAAAGTTTTAATTACAAATTTTCCAAGGATACAGGAGGTCAAATTCAATCCTGGCTTTCAGGAGAGCTCTGACTTCCCAGTCATCCTTCTGGCTGTCACTACACTGACTCAGCTGTTTAAGAAATCAGACAATTGCCCCAAAATAACTTTGCTTAAGGCATTATATTTCCTTTGAAGCAGATGGTTCAAGGAGACCTTCAGTCCCCAAAAAACTTTTCCACCTAAGGTGACAATCACAACCATTTCTGCACCAATCAGGTAGGAATCAAACCTGCATGTTGTCCAAATTCCATATTTTAAAACTGCCATCTCCCTCTCTGCTCTGTGAAGATACATCAAAAGGACATAACTTGCATTATTCCTAATGTGGGTTTCCAGTCAGATGCTCTTCTCCAAAATTAATAGGTAATATCTAGTTATCTTCCTTTATTTTCCCCTTTCCAGACTTAATGTATACAACACTGACTTCTACAAGGAGCTTCTGCCGAAGTCACAGAGCTGCTCTGCTTGTCCCTTGAGCAGAAAAACAAAATAAATGACTGTTTTCCCTCAGTTCTTCCCAAGGACTTCTGTGCTTTTTATGGGTTCAGGATTTGATTTGTGTAAAGAAAAACTTGTCCTTTTATTAGTCAACATAGCTTGCTTGACAAATTTGTCTAATGTCTAATGTGGCTGTATTATATATTTTAAACTTGCTGACATTTCACAATTGAGCAGAGGTCAGATTGGAAGCTCAAGGATTAACCAGCACTTGTTTCATATTTCATCTCTCAAAACCAATAGAAAATGGAATGCTCTCCCCAGCTGTCTGTCAGTGAAAGAAAGAATGCCTCATAAATAATAAGCAACACTTTCAGTTAAATGAAACTTCTTGGAAAGGAAAATTTAAGAATGAAATAGAGATTAAATAGTATTAATTTTAAAAAACCCAAAATATAAGAGAAATAGCTGTTCTTTCAGCAATTTGCTCTTATGGTAGTTATATTTTAAATTAATTTAATAGCTCAAAAACAGGCAAGGAGAATAAAAAAAATACCATAGGGTGATTACAGGTTTATGCTTTGTCCGATCACAAGTAAAGATGCATTTCCCAAACTGATTAATTAAACTGACATCCTTGTCATCCTTGCCAAATGCAGCTTGTCACTATGTTGTCCCAGTCAGTCAGTAAGGTTTTGAAGACAACATGCTGCACACTTATTCTAATATCAAAGTAGCGTCCTCTTGCTGGACTCCTTTAAAGCAGCTGGCTACGTGCTGAACGCTGCCAGCACGGCAGAACCGATGGGGATGAAGTCCGAAGCGTAGACATAGAGGGAAAATGCAAGGTACAGACAGAAGGAGCTGTCATCTTCCTTTTCTTCCTCTGCAAGACAATTGTTTCCAGATTTCTAGACGCTATTTCTAGATTTCTGCAGGATTATAAAAAGCTCTGGGACAGCTCAGGACTACTCATCATACCACACCTATTTCTTCACGTAGGCTGCAGGTGATCTGCTTTTACCTGACTCTTTGCTTGGTTTGAGTTGCATGTCAATCAAAATTCATAGATTATGACTTGACAAAACCCTTTTTCTAAGCAGAGAATTGTTCTGTTAAAAGCTGAAAAGGAACCCCTATTCTTTACTCTGGTGAAACATCTTTGTTTTTTGATGTATGAATCGGTGCCTTGGGATAGAGGTTCTTGCTTACAGACATGGTTGCCATCCTTCCTGTATCTACCTTAAATGTTCTCTGATTCCATTCAAAATTAAGGATTTGTCCTCTCTGGGACCGCAGTCGTCTGAAAGGGTACCTTGTCTAGAAATGGTACTTTCACAGCACACCCTGTAGATATTTTTCTTTAAATATCTCCTATGTTTATAAGCGAGCAAATGATGAGTTCTTCACTGCATCCATCTGGCACCTACATGAAAATGCTTCGTTACTTTACAAGTTTTTGATGAAGTGAATGTTGCTTGCCTAAAACACTTTGTTCCTGTATGAGGAACATGCTGATTCTTCCAGATTAAACTGATTTCAAGCAGTTTCTACTCTCTGTATGAAAACGAACTGTGCAATTAGTGCCATTATCTCAGTTGGTATGGAAAGGGTAAATAGTATCATATTGTCAAGTCCACATTTCTGACCAACTGGCTACTACAGTTTCTTCAGGAACACCTCCATCCACAGTGGGGTGGGGTTTTCTTTGTTTTCTTTTGTTGTTTGCACTGTTTTTTCAATAAGAATTTCAACCTTTATAATTTTTCCTAATTATGTTCAGGCTGCAATTAGCTAATTAGAAACACTGCAGCCATTTCAAAATAATATGATTTACAGCTATTCTATTATTTCTCTGCTACTTTTAGAATGTTTTCACAATGTGTTCTCTATTAGTGTAGTGATATCCTCTTTTACAAGCTGTGGCGGAACCGTTATGAAATTAATTAGTTTGATCAGTGATCAGTCTGAGTTCATAGAGATTAAGATAACACAAGCTTGAGAAGGCAAAGGGCTTGGCTAGAGCCAGAGACAGCCTATGGGAGCAGGGCTTATAGAGCCCTGGGGAGCAGAGGGTGAACTGAACTGCAGGAGAGAAAGGGAAAGGGAGGAAAGGGGGTTAAACATTGCAACAATAGCTCTTCGATGATGGCTTGTGTTCCTACAGTGCTTTACTCCCAGCATCCACTGAATGGTTTACAAACTCTAATTGAATGAAGCCATAAGGTTTCCAGTGAATAGACAAACAGAGTCACAGTTCCACACATGACAGAACTGGGGAGCAGAAAAGCCCGTAGTGGGGTCCCAGCTTTCAGGCACCAGAGGCCTTTGTAAGCGATTTAAAGAGGATCAGCTCCCATGCTGGCTTTCCGTGCACTAACAGACTCAGTTCTCAGCTAACAGACACCTTATCCAGGTGACAGCCCTCTCACGAGCCCTCTCATGTGCCCAGAGCAGTCAGAGGGGTGCAAACAGCTCACATGTACCATTGCCGCGGTGCCCGTATCCCTCTGGGACTGGCTGACGATCACACCGGGTGCCTGTGACAGGAGCGAGAATCCTGTATCACCTTCTGGGCTCTTATCTAGCAGGGGACAGATAGAGGCAGGCACAGACCTGCGGAGCAGCATCAGAAAGACCTCAGCAGATAACTTTGCAGCAGTTCTGGGAAAATGGCACCTATTTCTCAAAAGATTGGAAGTGTCGTTGGTCAGTCTCAATATTTCTAACAAGCGCTTAGATTTGCTGGTACCGCTGCAATACGGTTATTGAACTGCAGAAACATCACTGCAATATCCGTGTGTCCTTCTGCATTAGCTTTCATGTTTTAAATATTAATGCTGGTACGGCATTCTACTGAATAAAGAAGGAACAGATCAAATATGAATAGAATAATCCTTTTTCATCTTTTCACGAGTCTCCTATTGCGCTTTTAAAAAAAGCCATTCTGCTTTCAATTGCCAATAAACAATATCATCGCAAAGTTAGAGGACTCGATTACAGTCATCAATTGAAAACCTGCAATAAACATTACAATAATGATGTAAATCACATTTATTGATTTTCAGCTGTTGTGGATCTACACACATTTAAATATGAGCATGAACCATGGCCATTGTTTCAGGCACATCTGTTTACACACAGGCCTTATGAACTAAGTGTACTCGGAAATATTATGTCCAAAAGTTATTTGAAACATAGACTGGATTTTATTGTATACTTTATCCTCATTCTAAATTCTTATACTAAATGGCTATATATTAAAATAAATATTAAATATCTATTTTAAGCATTGACACTCTCCTATTGTTACATTAACAGAGCATCTCACAGCCTTCACTATATTTATTCTTAAAGGCCCTAACAGGGAAGAACTCCTACCCTTACACATGGTCCCAACAGCACCAGACTGGGACACAACTCAGCTAAGTTTTCAGAGATAGGTTAACTGCTATCTGAGCACTTTGCTTTGATTCAACCCAGATGAGATGTTTTTAACCGGGAAGTACTGTAGTCTTGAATTAACTATATTACTCCAAAATCTGAACTAGCTTATTTAGAGCTAGCCTGGACTCACACCTAAAGAGTTCAGATAATTCAAGATTAGAGAACTACATAGTAGAGGAAAAGCCCCTTGATGTCTTAAGATGAATTCCTCCTTCTCTGTTCAGATAGGCAAAAAAAATTACATTTAATTTGTAAAATAACGAACATACCCACTTCACCTTAAGTGCCAAATTATTTGACTAATGGAAAGTTCCCAAATGAAAGCAACTCTGTTTTTTCAAAGGATCACAGGACATTCAAGTTCATGTTCTTATGCTCACATATGATTACCTCCTTCTGATCTGAAATTGCTAACTTAAATAAAGCTCTGATGTGTATTTTAGAAAAGATTGTAAAGATTTGAGAAGACAATATTTCAACTCACTAAACTATGCAGTAACTGAGTATTTATTTATATTCCTTTGTGCTCAGTAATGCTGAGAAGAAAATCTTGAAAGGGTGTCTTGTAAATGCTCAACCAGAGTTTTCGATGAGTTTGAAGCACGCAAAGATGAATCCATATTTACCCTGCTCTTGACACTTGTCCGTTAGGATACGGTAGGAATTGCCAGTAACCTAAATTGTGAGTAGACTATCAGACACATACCCAGCTTTTACTCCTCACTGTATGCAAGTTATCTACCCATTAGATACGGACATGACATCCTTCAGCTAAGTTATACAAATAATTGAGCCATTCCCCCTGCACGGAGCAGGGATGTTGTCTGAAATTCACATAAAATATGCAGCACATTTCAGCTGCCTATCTTTTCAGAGTTCCTTCAAAATAGTGTATGGCACTTGGTTCAGAAGAAAAAAAATCCCAGGGGAAAAATTCAGAATAAATAAAATATTTATTTGGCTTCCTAGACAAACTAAAACAAACCTGAGCAGGAGGTGCTGGATGGCAGTGGGTGAAGGCTCAGAGAAAGGGGGAGGTTTGCCAGTCAGAGCAGCTCTCTTTCAAAGAGTGAGGCAGACGAGGGGAAAGACAAGTTGAATAGAAAAAGATGGGGCACAAGAAGTGATAAATGCATTAAACAATCTGAATTCCTGAACAAAACTGTCTTGGGACACCAGAACTCATGATGTATTAAGACTGAGAAACACACACCAGAAGAAAGCTGTGTCTTGGAGCAGCCTAGATCCAGTGGCCAGGAAAGCACCGCGGAAGATTGCTTCTGATAATAACTCTTGGAAGCTGGAAACAGACTTCATCAACACTTGCGTGCCCGTAGCTTGTCAAAGTTGGGCGGCGCCACCACACTGAAATGCACCTGCGTGCCTGTCCGGGGGGAGCCAAGCTGCCTGCAAACATTGGACATCCCTGTGCACGGCTTTATAGAAGGCGTTTATCCCTACACACACGGTTTAGTCAGAGTTCTGCAACAGCACATGTGCCCACTCACAAACATCAGAAAAAACACACAGTATCCCCACGATTCCATAGATTTACATGACAATATTTATAGTGAGCACGAAGGGATAAATTACACTTCTAGTACAGTTCATAGAGTATTACCAGAGGCACAGGAACCTGTCGGTACGTGTTTTGCTTGGAGTTTTTGTAAAGTTTGACCCAGCAGAGCGCCTCAGGTGCGGAGACAATATTTGAAACATTAGGGAAACAGGGTCCAGCAAGATTATAGGGTGCATTTCTGTGCTGAGGTGTGCATTCATCTGTTCTCCATCAGAAAGGTACTATTTAAGCATCATTGCCATATTTATCTCAGCACGATATAAGAAATAAAAAGGCTGGGAAACTAATTGATGGTGTTCTTTAGATCAAATAATTCTTTCGGTATCAGCATCCGCTAGTTTGTTTATTAGTCAACATCAGAGCCAGTGACAGTCCTTCGATTAGACATAGAATGTGGTCAGCATTTCATCTGCTCAGAGTGAGATTCAACCACATGCAGAATAGCATTGCAGCGCCACGAAACATTAAGGTCTGTGCAAGTACCATTTGGAAGGCTTAAGTGTTTTTTATCTTTATGGTGGCTCTATGTACTAGATGAACATTGGCCTGGAATCAAGGATTTAAAATCAGATTCTGGCTTCTTTCTGTGATTATACTGTGATATTTATAGTTCAGATAATAACACTCTGTGCATGATGTGAACAAACACAATACCTGTATCTATGTAAAGGCAACGCAGACAATGCTGCCTTATTCTAAAGTAAGAGACAAATGTGCTCAGAAGTATTTGTACTGGTATAACTTGGCATAGTTTCACCAACAGTAATTAAACATTTTTTCTACTGCAATTCTTTGTATAATGCAATCCCAGACACATATGGGTAGAAATATCTCCCTTTGCAATAGAAAAATAAACCCAAATACTAAACACATTAATAATTTTAATCAGTGACTGCACAGATCAAATGCATAAGGATCACATCCAATTGAAGAGGTACAAACCGGTACAGTCATCTAATTGCTCCTGCTCAAGAAAAAAACAGGAAAAAAAAACCCCAAAGTCTACCTCAATAACCATGAGTCAGAGTTTACAGCAAAACATCGACAGCAGCGAGCACAGCTGTGGAACTTACATAGAGAAAACAACAATATACACAAAAAGACAATTTGTTGCAACTGTATCTTGAACAAAAAGTCATTTCCCGTTTAAATCCAACCCCGTTTAAATCCAACTGTGGTTTTATGTACTACGGTGTTTTTGAAGCACCATCCTCGGTGCTTGATAATGGTTGCGCTTTGTTGCTGAAATGGAAATGTTTGATGCACAATAAGAACAGAAACTCCTCGCACAAAGCTGAAAAACATGGTGTCTAACCCTGATACACAAAGCTTGCTAACGTTGTTTGTGCACATCCATTGGTTAGCATTTTCCATATTCTAACCCAAAAGGCTCCAAAGCAGCAAAACCGAAGAAAAGTCTGAACTAAGTTCCTGAGCTATTAGTTTCAACAAAAGCATTACCATTAAAGAATGAAATGCTCCTTTTCTCACTAAAAATCAATGCTACAGGCAACAATAGTCATAATTAATTGAAAATATTCAGTTATGTAAATGTAACTAATTGTCTTAATTGTCTCTACACTGCTTAGAGTTTCTGTATTTATATCAATTAATAATACTTTTCATGCAGTAATTGCTGTTCTGGATCATTGCACTATGTATGTGTAACAGACAAAACCTGTTTTGATTGAAGACTTGCCTTTTGTAATCTGACTGCTCGACCTTACTGGCAAAACCTATTTCCCTTGTAAATAATCTCAAAAAAAATTTTTCTACCTGCAGATGGTAAAATGTTCTGTGAAACTCTTATCTCAGCCTTTAAGTTGGACCATCTGTAACGTTTTGTCCTTCTCTTCCAGTTTTAACCTTCCACTAATTTTTTAAATATTATTGAAAAATCTAGAGGAGCAAAAAGAGGGTAAATACCCAGGGATATTATTAGTACACAGATTGCCGCATGAAGCTCACAATACTTTCTTCAGCCACTCCAGGTCAAGCTCTGTAATTTTTAGGATTGTACTCACATTTATTTTACAGAAACAATTTTGTGAAATTACCTATTCCGAGGAAAACAAAAGGATAAGTAAAGCTTTGTAACGGAAAACAAGGAATGGGAATGAGTGCACTTGGCTTGGCAGGGAGCCCATGCTGGCACCGTGACCAGAAGAGCTGGCAGAGGTGTGAGCTGTGTTATTTTCCCCAGTTGAAAAGGTCACACACCCAATGAGGACAAATAAACCTGCAAGCTGGGAGACCCATAATGTAGAAAAATTGACTTATCTCAGTCATATCTGCCAAACTGAGCTTAAAGACAGAAGAGATGCGCAAAAGGGAGAGTCACATTTTCAGGTGCAGTATATGCAGCAGCGGAGAAAACAGCCAGCATATTCATTTTACATTATTATATTCTTGTGCCTGAAACTCATCAAGTTCAGAGCAGCTGGGACACATGGACTAAAACTTTTTGCTTCACTTTACTTCCCTAGGGACCCAAGGCCAGAAATCACCACGTAGAAAACCTGTGGAAAAATACACCTACTTAATTACAGATTCAAATTTGTTGCTTTAAACACAGTTAAACACATGCTAAAGCTGAAATCTAATGTATGTGCAGCATCGGGTATTTCTTTGATATACAAGAGTAGGAACCAAATGCAGACTGAAGAGACTTGCACCTGGGCTTTAGTCTTGTTTAGGGGAGAGTTAAGACTAAAGAACACAAACATTAAATATCCTTACCAATACATTTAAACAAATCCAGTATCAAAGCAATGCATGTGACTTCAGTTCTTACACAAACTGTTTTCAAACGAATAAGAGCGGAAGAGAATGAAAAATCCTCTATTAGTCATTAAAGACTTTTAGTGCTTCATTAGTTTTGTTGCTATAATCCACTTCTGATTAGCTGGGTTGTTAAACAACCATTGAAAGTGCTGCTGAAGTGCATGAATTTTTCCTTCTAAACTACAGCAGTGTCATTTGAATGTAGTTACCAACCTCTCATCAGGTGTTACAGCCGTGCCTGCGGAGTATAAATTAACTGTGATTTCTTTAGCACTCCCTTTTTCAATCATGTTTTCATATGAATATTCTTTTAGATATAACACAGTAAAAAAACGCTGTTAGCATTTTAGATTGCTTAGCAAAACTGCCTCGGCAGATCAGGATGATAATGGAGGCCGGGTTGGACAACAGGAGAGTGAGAAAGAAGAAACTGGAGGGGAGGGAAAGACGTCCATTCTGACCCAGCACCGTCTGCTGATGACCCGATGGAGCAAACGGTAATGAAGCATTTACATGCAAACTCCGGATCCAAAATTTAAATTCCATGAGCTTCCTCAGGCTTAATTTCTCCCTGTGGGACAGGAACCTTTAGCAACCACAACAGAAACTCCTAATACTAAAAGCCAGCTCCGCTAACCTTGAGGAGGCATTGGCTTGCAATTTACTTTCTCATTTATTCTTCTTGAACGTCCTCACTCCCTTAGAGTTCTTGCCCTCTCATGAAGAGTTCTGACTTTGAAACGTTAAAGCTTCCCATTGTAGACGTGTTCTTTTTGTCAAATAAGTCAGATTTTTCAAAATACTGAAAACTCGCAACTTAATCCCAAAATCACCAGAACCATCAAGATCTTTCGTCAGATTCAGTGGGGTTGTCTGCGTGAGGTGTGGCTGCGCCTGGAACTAGGAGAGAAAACATTGAATATTTGACTGATAAGGCCAGCATGCAGCAAGCAAAACAATCCAGGGAGGATCTGGCAGCCAGATCTCGTCACTGAAATGCAATTAGGTGAATTGCTATGCCTAAACCTCACTGGTATGAAATTGCAGGGGGAAAGGTGGGGAAGGGAGCTTAGCAGGCAACATCTCCATCAGGAGCAGACTTTCTTCCAAGTCCATAGGCAGACTGTGCATTAATGCTCAGGAGCTGGTTTAAAGCCTGTGGGTTCTACTTCCTGAAAATCTGGCACCGGCGAGAGCCAGGGGCTGAGCTCAACTCCAAACTAAGCGAAGGATCTGGCTTTGTTCAGTCATTTCACTTCACCTTTAAAGAGATTTTAAAGTTGTGAAAGAGAGAGCATTTTTCCATTTTGTGTACCTAGAGATATGAAAATTCAAAGGGGCTGTTCCAGCCTGGTGTTTCAGGTGCTGCCGGAACACAAATAATTAAGGGATATCCAATTTATGCTTTAAAAAGCTGTCAGTGTGCTTCAAAGGATAGATACAAAACTTCTGCATACTGACATGAAGGTCATCCTCAATAGCCACGTGGTTTAATATCACAAGGTTAAACACAACTACTTTTTTTTTTTGACAAAAAAATATTGAGACTAATTCCATATACATGATTCAAGTCAATGAAGGAATGTTTGCCCACCCCAGAGGAAATGGATCGGTCCCATGGTGATCCTGAAGGGGAAATTTTGGCAGCTAGTCCCATAATCTTCCTGCTATGGAAAGTATTCCTTGAATTTTTTTCACTTAATCTTGGTATTGCATTAACAACTGAACATTTGAAATCTTTGGGAAAATCTGTCAAGAATCTAGTATTAAAAATTGTAGGAAAATTAACACAGAGTTCCTAAGATAAGGTTTTCTCTGGCAAGTTATAAACTTTAATCTATTTTTAACTACAGAAAGATCCTCCTCATCTTTCTTTATTTTTCATTTCGGACTCAGGGCTTTGTGTGAGAATCTACCAAAGAATTTAAGGAAAACTCCATAGGGAAAATAAAATATAAAAAAAGGTTTCTCTAAAAAAGAAAACAATAATAACCACTATTTCCACAGCGGCAGGAGAACTGCAGAAATACCTGATCATGACCCATGTAATGACCAGGAGTCTACTCAACTAGTCACTGGGCTATGAAATCATTCTTAGTAGACTCTTACAATAAACTATAAAGCCAGACACAACTCAAATGTATTTTAGTTACACAATTACTTATATTTTTAAATATAAGCAAAAGCACTTTTAGTATTCAAGTGATTTTAAGAAATTTAAAGCAACTACTACAATGGAAGGCCGGGGAGGAGGAAAAGTCTGCTTCCCTAGATTTTGTTTCTTTAAATCAAGGCTGACATTCTGAATACACTCTTAACAACAAAGAATTCCAAGCTAATGAAAGTCCACAATGATATTTAATAATTTAAATCACATTCATATAATCTCAATTTAAATAGACTTAAATAAAAAAATCTCCTAATCTGTTCATCTGGCTGCACTGTTTTCAACTTCTCTGTTTCAAAATCTGTCTCTATGAAGTCTTCAAAATCATTTCCCAAAGAAAAGTGACTGAGAAAAATTTATCAGAAATCCCATCCATCCATATGGGGAAACAGTTGGCACAGAATTTTGTAAGGCATAAGCTTTCTGCTCTGCCTCTGAATCAGACAATACTTTTTTATTGTGATGATTCTTTAAGAGCTGTTTTTACAAGAGGCACTCATCGGTGTTAATATATGCAGTTACAAAAGAAAAGTTATAGTATTAGCAAGTCTTTGGATGAAACAGTTACCTTAGGAGCAGCTTCCTGGAATCTTATTACCCAAAGTCTCCCATTTAGGGTTGCAGATATGTAACACTAGCTTGGATACAAAAGAAAAAATTTAAGCTGAAAACTTACAATTTATCTCAATTATTTTTTAACTTTTTCCGTGCAGTCTTCAGTGTGGAACCAGTATAATTTCACTGGCAAACAGTAAGTGGTTTTAATTCTTAATTTAAAGCAAAGGAATGAACAGATAACAGAAAAAAATAGGGGCAAATTTACATTTTATTTTACAGTTTCTTGGACAATGAAATCTTTTTGACCAGTCTGTAGATCTGTTCATCTTGGAGCAAAAGTCAGCCACGAACATCATGTGGAAAAGGGCTAGCATATATTTGCCTTTTTCTGCCTGATATCTCACCTTGCACATTACTTTTGTCATGTAAAAGAGGTAACTGGGGAAAATGAACACATGGATTCATTTTATGTAAGAGATTATAGGAAACATTCCATACGCACCCAATGGCACACCTGATCACAGAGCACAACCTGTACAGCTTCAAGCTTGGTTGATCTCAATACAATGTTTTTAGAAAGAAAAAAAAAATGAAAGATTTTTGTATTCCTATTGAACATTTCTCCAGAATTTTCATAAACATATGTTAAAGGCAGTGTCAATTAAACACTTCATACAGTAACTGGTCAGTTATTCTATCTTGTAAAATCAGCTTATTTATGGAACTCCTAGATTTCATAACATTTTCAAATTGCATGGAACATGCTTTCAGAATTACTTGTGTATAATCTAAAGCTTTGGAAATAAAAATATTGCCGTTTCGTATTTTATTTAATGCTGAAAATCCCATGATCGCATTTTCTCTGTCACCATAGCAGGATAAAAAAATTCTTAGTATGAAACATTCTTTCCTGAGGAACCCATTAAAGCGTGAGTCTCCGTATTTCATCAAACAAGTTCTGTGTTCATCTCCCCAGAGTGGATCACAACTTCTTTGTGTCACTTTGAGTTTCAGGAAATGCTATTTGCAGGGAAAATGTTCATAAAGGCTCTTTTTAGCATTCCCTGACTAATGGCAGCATTAAGGCTGAGGGAAGATCAGTGGTATTTGAAAGCAATGTACTAATTGGGGATGAGTAACAAGAATGAACAAAAGGAGAGAGAGTATTATCTTAGAAGATTTAGAGTAGATTTAAGCCTTTGTTACAATATTGGATAGTTTAAGGGGAGTTTGGAAAATTAGTCTGAGGAATCAAAGCAAACATTAAGCTAAAAAAAAAAAAATCTGCAACTATTTACAGTCTTGTATGTGATATAATTTTCTGAATAGATACTCTCAAAACAAGCCTCAAAATCAAGTGTCTAAGTAAAGTCAGATGGAAACTAGGATTCTCAGCTTCAAATTCATCAAGTGTGGGAACAGGATGATAAGTGGACCAACATCCAAGATCTTTCCACTTTAACTTCTCTGAAGTGTTTCCATGGTTGTGCAGCATCCACACATCCTGCAAAGTTTTGTAGACAGGGAAGGTTACACATGGAAAGGGGTGTTGGCTCCAGCAGTTATGTCTCATCACTTTGGCCACACCTACTGAGCACAAAATTCCAGCCCATCCCAAATTCAAAGCATTGTTTTTAAGTTGGTGGATTTTACTTTGCAGTTGGGGCAGGTATATTAGTTCTGTATTCAGGGCATCCAAGAGCATGAGCTCTAAAAATACAGTTTCAACTGCCTGCCAAGTCTGCTAAAAATGCATTAAAGCCTAAACAATTCTGGAGAATGGACAAAATAGCATGCTAGGATTTAATATTTTCCATGGAAGACATAATAAAATAAATGTTCATTGAACTCATGCAACTAGACATAGAGATTTAAAATAAGAAAGGCAACTTTTCTACATCAGTGCAACTTATTGAAGCCCAGTTAGTGGTCTACGCTGCAAGCACAAAGTGGCAAACTACGGTTCATACCTCTAACAAGATCTGCAGTGATGTGTCGTTATCTGTTCCAGGCTGTGCAGCTTGCTTTAGGTGCACAGAGATGAATTCATTCATTTTACTTTGACCACTTAAGAGTAAGGCGTATAGAAAAAGGGACGATGCTCTACAGTCAATGGAGAGAGAAAAAGTGTTTCTAGAGGATAATTTGTCTGGGTTCTAGTGTCCTAATTTTTCCACTCAGGGACAGTTGGGTTCTTCACTAGAACATATCTGCAACAGTTGCATAGTTGAAACGAGGATCCCCTATACACCCACAATTTACATTATAAGCTTCAATTTTCACATCAACTCCCTTCTTCGCAGCACCAGTTGACACTTCATTTTCACACCTGCGACTTACCTACACTTCAGAACATTTGTGCCCATCAGCTACCTCATTTCACCTATAATCAAAGCAGCAAGAACCACAAGTAATGTATATTTGTGGGTAATTAAAAAACTGGTGCCAAGATGGTGGCACAAAAATTAATTTAAAAAAAAAAGAAGTTGTGAGCCATTTTTATAGGAACATTTGTAACTGAATTCAGGAAATATCTATTAACTCAGAAAATATAAAATTTTGATTAAAAGCTGAAAGAAATAATAAGGAGAACTCCAAAGATATACTGTTCAGCTATGAAACCAATATAGTTTTGGTTTAACATTTTCTTTTCCTGTTTCTGTTGTTTGATGAAAATAGTGATGGAGAGGACAAAAGTTTCAACTGAACCTTTTAATGTTAAAATAACGTGAAGGCAGCCACCACTTCAGAAACTCTGCCTCTTTTTCCAGGATATGTCTAAAACATACCAATTATGTTAAATACATCAACCAGGCTTCACCCACATGTTAAGAAATCAAAAAACATCCTGCCTAGAAAACAGATAAAAATATCCTGGAAGATACTGAATGCACTCCAGCCACTGATGGACATTCAGGACTAGTTCAAAGGAAGCCCTCCAAGATGTACATGGTCACGTCCTCAACACTTCTGACCTCACTTCCCCTTGAGGAGAAGTAAATGTGATTTGCTTCTATGGCCGTGCACTGCTTACAAATGTAGACAAACCTCTGACGTTTGGATCAAGTTCCTAAATGCAAGGCCAGTACTCCTTGGGGGAATATTTGGCTGTTTACCCTATATAGTACATTTAAACAGTTAAAGGAAAATCCTTCACATTATTGTAACTAGAATAGGACGAATACAACAGAACTAGTTCATTAAATTCTTATTCCATTCATTCTTCATCCATTTACAAGAGCAAGGCTTTTCAGGACAAACCCATTTCTAACAGCTTTAAAACCACACCAACATGAAGATGACACATATCATTTACTACCTGTTACCTTGGGCTAATGCAACTTCTTTTAAAGTATCATGCAAACTCCACACATTACTTTTGTGCCTGATGAGTTTGAAACATGTTGGAAAAATACTGTAGTTTGCAGTATTATGCAATATCAAAATCGTACGTGTGCAAACTGAATGCTGTGACTGAGAAGCACTATAATTTGCAATTAATTGCAGTAGTAAGTACAGCTCTTCCTTGTTCACAAAGTGAAATAGTATTACTGAGACATAGGAACATTTTTCTTTGAGTCAGAATTCGTTAAATTTACTTGTTAGACAGATTTAAAAAAATGTTGGACCAAACTACTGAATCATAAATTACATAAATTATAGAAAAAAGTTGATAAAAATATACAAAATAGAATCTAAACCAGAGGAAAGTTTAGTCAGCTCTCCCACAGAGATTTTTTTCCTGAGGACATTAGCAATATGCAGCATAAATGCTCTGTGTTCAAAGCATACATGCTCTGACTACATAAGCACCGGAAATCAAAATACTTCAATTGTCAAGGATTTACCACCCTATATGGTGGTAAAGATGAGGTGAATAGTCAGTAATCTAAGAGTCTGAAACCAATAATACAAAAACTTTCCTACAATATACGCTATTGCAAATCAAATGTTATTGCTTTTGGCAGAGTACCTATATTGTGCTTTTTTTCCTCACGAACTACATAACATCTAGTATTTGACCTCTTTTAGGATACAGCCAGCACACTGACAGATCTGTGGTTTGGTTCTGAGCGTATATCACAAACTGAATGAAATAAGTCCTAGGGAACATTAAGCGGTGATCGGCCTTTCAAATGAAGTTTAAAATCCTCATAAGTAATTCCATTTCTGTGATCCGAGTCTCTATGAAATTTTACAGGGCTTAAGGACGATCCTGTCAGAACCTATTTCATTGCTAAAAGGGGGTACTGAGTTCATTGTCACGACACCCTACGGCTCTGCTCACCTAAGGATCACAAGAGCACGACTGCCGATGTCAAAGGTAACAGTGCCAACAGATCACTTGTCCTGCTAATTGAGAAGCACAGTCTGACTTCTCCCACAAACCTAACCCCCAGATAACGGTACTGGGGGCATCACGTTATCAGCATATTTGTGTTCCTAGTGCTTCCTACATATTTACTGCAAAATCAAATTTCTTCATGGGCACTGTAAGTTAGCATTATTTCAGATGAGAAAAGGCTGGGTTTTAATGGGTACAAGCTTATCTGCTAGTGCAAGCTGAATGACTAGGGTCCTAATTTTATATAGAAAGCAAAAAGTTCAAAAGCAGTGTTTGCTGGGGGAAAAAAAAAGTTTATGAGTTCTACTTTTTTTGTTTATTCCTCAACTAAAATGCTGTTTGAAATGTGACAATTCATATTTATTTGAATTTCCACAGAACTAAGGGTTTATGTCCTCACGTGACAGAATTATTTCTTTAAGTGCTCTCTTCTTTTCTGCAATTTCTTTACAAATGAAATATGCAGAAGTTATTTTTTTTAAAAAAATGGTTCTAAAGAGAGTAATCTTCATTGCACCATAAACTCTATCATTTGGTCTGTAAGCCTTTGAAGTTACTAGCTACGATCTTCCCTTCTCATAATGTTGCCATTTCATGGCTGAATCTTGAACTCAATTAGTAATTGCTGGAAAGAAATTTCAAGCATTTATTGTGTCATGGCCCGTGACAACTTAATTCTGGTAGGGGTGGATGGGTGCTGATCTATGCAACCTCTTGGGACAGGTTGGGTGAGCACACAGGTTTAGAAACCCTGGGGAGGAGGAGAGGGCTCTGCCTCCCACATCAGATGCTCAGCTGGTGTCAAGGAGTCCGGCATCATGAATTACAGGGGACCTGTGCACAGCTTGAGGACTCGGTTCTGGTGTTTCGGTGCTAAAGCTGTATTTAGCCCTAGATATTAGCAGTTCTGTAAGAAAAACCATTTATTTGAGCTGCCTGTGGCCTGAGATGTTCCTGCTGCTGCCTTGATGTGTTTCGACTGTAGAGAGATTTCACCAAGCCAGCTGCAGGCTGTAATACATTCATACACCCGACTGTACATCACAAGTAACAGCAAAGTTATGGATATAGTTTGGAGTGAACAGTTACCCAGTCCTGCTGTCTGGCAAGATTTACCATAAAATGCTCACCGAGCCATCTAAAAATGACATCTCAGCTTGGGTGATTGTGAAGCGTGACCGTATCTCGCTTTTGTCCTCTAGAAGGGGCTGTGTGCTTGAGCACCGGGTCACTGCAATCAGAGGCAGAGATTGCAGGACTGACATAGCTGAAAAGGTAAGGATGAAAGTCTACAGCTGGGGAAATCTCACGTTGAACAAGAGAACGGGCAGCCCGTTGTCATGGCCCGTTAGCCTTTTTAAACTTGCTTGCCTAAGGCTTGGCTCCCCGGGCAGCGTGCCTGCCTCAAGCCCGGGACATGGCTCATTCTTTGCACTTCCCTGCCACCTCTCCAAGTGTAATGAGGGTTTACCAACCAGGATTGCTGGACTGGACAAAAATGAAAGCTTTTTAAACTGAAAAAAGAAACAAACACACAAACCTGTAACTCTCCTTTTCCAGTTTTCCAAGTATTCTTTTTCAAAATACAGACAGTTCCTGACAAGACGGTTGCTGGTACAAGCTTCACCTCAGTGCCTTCAGCTCGCATTGCGGCTCTGGCGAGCTACTGATCAGCCATTCGGGGTTCTTCATCCAGACAAAGACTATAATTTTCATCCAGCCGTAAAGTTTTATCTGCATTGTGCAGGACTCTAAACACTGCCTGTTCATAACCGAGCGTTTACCCTGAAATCACTTCCTTTAACAATCTCTGACTGCCTGTCAAGGGACTTATAAACCACAGTAACTTCCATCTATGCAAGCTGGGTAAATACAAATTTCACCATTGCAAGTTTGAGTCCATCACTTTCCCCACAAAGACCTCAGAAAACAGAACAAATTTAGGATTTGTTTGTTTGTTTATTTAGAGTCTAATGGAAAAAACAATATCTACTCTTCTCAGTGGATGGACTTTTGAAGTCACTTTCTTTCCACCACAGATTAACTCTTTCTCTTGCAGCACACACCACATCCTCCCTGGTTGCTCCTGCACGTAGAGTTCAATAAGGGGCAAACAACAATAACCAACCACACAAACCCAAACCCACCACCACAATGAGCTACAGCGATGTGAAGGCAGGGACATGACCTGTGAGTATTTTCAGAAAACAGCATACTTTAAAAGTTAATCATCCTTCCTCCATTTCTGCCTCATTTTTAATACTTCTGCCCCCACCACGCTCTAGTTTATTCACTAACCATCTTACCTGCTGCTCTTTACAAGCAGGACTCAAGGACACTCCCACTCTGCTCAGACAGCATGTGTTTCCATTATCAGCTGTCATGGCCCTCCTCCACCACCCCTTGGAGACTACAATATTTTCTCCCCTGCTACTGTACCTGTCTCATTATGATTTCCTTCCCCCACAAGCAACAAGGAAAGTCACTTCCCTGCTTGCCATCCTACATCACTGATGTGGTTTTCCTGTCACCTGGCTCCTTATCCCAGCTGCATTGCTCCTCCCAAACTTTAATTATATTCCACTAAAACCTCTTGCATCACTTCTAATCTGATTTAATTTTTAGCACCTTTCTATTTCTCAGAGTTCCTTTCTTGCATTCTCACTACACCCTTCTGTCACACTCTCCATTGCCAATCAACTTCTTTCCTTCCACGCTCCAGGAATCTCCCCCCTCCCCTCCTCAACCTCAGCCAGCTCTGATGTGCCTACCCCTCAGTCCCCATTCCCTCTCCAGGCCTCTCACTGTTGGTTGCCCTTTCACATCTCCTTCTAGAAAAGAACTGTGGGAACGATTAGCTGAAAAAACCCCTCAGAGCCAAGTTAATACAGGCAATACACTAAGGAATGTAAATTCTTCTGCTTGACAGACAGCACCATCCTTCTACTTACATCATGCCGTGCTCAGCTGGATGCCAGCGCTTTAGAAGAGGAATGCAAGCCCATTAGAGGAAGTTTAGTAGCATGGCCTGTAGGCATTTATACACACATTTAATACAACAGAGGTTTCCCCATGGGCGTGAATAGCTAGTAGTGTCTATTAATGCAGATATATGGAAGCCCCGAGCTAATGGTTTTATCTTGTTTATTTTTATTAGCTGCAGAATTAATCCTCAGCGGGTTTAATACCTGCCACTATAAATTCTCCAAAGATTTCAGGTGAGTGAAATGTAACTTTCTCGGTGGTTTGAATGGCTTTGATTAGTAAAACACAAGTGGATTTAATCAGCAGCACTGCATCCTAGTTACACAGCTGCCCTGCTGAGGGATTTCTTGTATTTACCAGTAAGACACGTGGGTGAGGTGTGGGTGGAGTGGGAAGTATAATAAGTAGTAACAGATACACATGTTTCCTCAGTTTGAATGAAATGGCATGTCATTGAGATTAGGATGTACTGTCTCTCCTCAGACAATCATAAGCCTCAACGTTCACTATGAAACATCCTACTTAAAAATTTTGAGTCACCTAACCCACAGTATACATTGCTCTTCATAAAGGATATAAAGTTTTCAATTATTTTAAATGTCAGAACAGACTGTAAGGAGCTTGCATCTTCCATTCATATTTCATTACAGTATACAAATACAGCTTTGTTTTCTCGCAGCGTGTTGCTGTGTAGCTTCTGCAGAAAGTATTTGACAGCAGAACAAAGAAGCCATCCTCATATTTTGAGCTAAGACAATGACAACAGAATGATGACAGGTTCCTTCATCTACCATTGTTTTTGCTGGGCAGAAAGTTTGGCTTTTTTTTCAGCAGAGTTTCTTTTTACTTTTTTCTTGGGATAAATGCAAATGAAGAAATGCAAAATGAACACGTGAACATGGAAAGCTATAAATTAAACAAAGGGAAAAATCTCAGACAAGGTCACCTTGAATATGGGAGCTGATTTTATGCATTAATTTCACATTGTATTTGAAGCGGATATGTTTTCTGGCCTGCATGCATTTCAAATAGTTGTTCAAATGCTTTTTTCAGACAGAAGCAATGTTATTAAGCTTGATCTGTTTCTTAGGATCTTTATGAATGTCACAAGATCCCCTATTTTATTTGGTTTAATTGTGATTTTTTGACTTCAGAATGATGTCATGAATCCTGATCCTTTGCAACCTGAATATAACAAAGCCGTGGTAGGAATGATTTCCAAGGAGGCTCTTGCTGTAGCTCAGCCAATGCCCTAACATGGGAATCCCAGCTCTGAGATAATCTTACTTTATCAACAAAATTTCAGGAAGGCTTTTAGTGACTACAGGTTGAATCCTCAAATTACTGTAGTCCTGAATTCTCTTCACTACTTAGCAAAGCTCTGCTCCAAATCCGTATGAAGGAGCTCTAGGGAATGCTTTCTAGGAATCACTGCTTTGCTCAAGTATTTCAAGTCACTTGACCTTCAGCACTACAGCTGCCCTCGGGGTGAGCCCGAGCATTTCCAGGAAATGCGGTGCTTACTCAGCCGTGCTGTTTGCAGCAAGTAAAATATTTATTTGCTTAATAGTCAACATTCTCAATGGCAATAATTATGCTGCCAAGATTACACTGTGTTGTTAAATTGTCTATTCGCTTAATTAAAATGATATACTTTATTCTGAGTTCTTCTTCAAGTTGCACTTTAAGTAAAAGACAGAATAAAATAACTCCCCTTGCCAAGGAAGCAGCAGTTTTATGAAGAAAAGGCTGTTTTGCTGTTCTGTGGTGAATGCAGTTTTGCTCCATGGTCTCACTGGGAAGACGCACAGATCAGGTACTACTCACTGCAGAAGGACAGCAGAACTATAAAAATATTTTCTATTAAATGTTCAGAAATCCTATTAACAGAGACCATGAATCACAGAAAAATAGGGCTAGAGTAATAAGTAGCAAGACAAATATTTACACAGAGAATCTCTTCTTTTTCCTGTTATGATTGGTCACAATTTCCTCACTTCTTTTCAAAATGATTTATTGTGGAACAACAACTGAAAGTGTTATTGATTTTTTTTTTAAACAACAGGTTGCAAATACTAAAATTTGTTTTCTTTTTGTATAGTCATATTCTGCTTCTCTGCCCCTCTATCTGAACAATCATCAAACTGGAAATGTTTTTAAGGTAAAGTTCTTTATACTTTAGACACTAAAAAACCCCCTGCTATCTTTTAAATTATATTGTTGAAGTGTATACTCTGAAGACAGTGTTACGTGAAAAGAACAATCGTGACAACAGACATATAGCAGAAAAATAAAATAGTTTAAAGAAAAGTCAAACCTCAAATCTATAACTTATATTGATGAGCACCATATGGAAAGCATGGATCATCCAATTGATAGATATTATTAAAAACCATGGGAACTCACACACAGGTTCAATAGTACACAGATCCCAATAAGAAAATGTATCTCCCTGTTGCCTATTTCTTAGTTGCCTCTTGTGGACATAAAGTGTTTTCCTATACACAGAGACGGGAAAAGTATATGGGACTGAAAAAAATTCCACTAATCCTTTTTAGGCAAACAGGCAACTTTGAACATCACGATAACACGGCAGCACAGATTGGTTTTATCACCTACAGGAAAACCCCAAATCAAAGTGAACCCTCTCCTGCTGACTGAGTTCAGTTCCAAATGGAACTTCAGCTTTTAGACTCAGAGGACTAGTTTCAATGTCTACTAAGGACTGTATGTCTCAGGAAGTTGTGTTACAGCCACATCCTATATTTTTGTTCTAATTGTATTTATCTGAGTGAGACAGAGAAAACCTAACCACTTTATACAGGTATTTTTTCTCCCACGCTGTCTGGAGATAAAGTTTTAAAACAGAATAAAAGTTTGCATGATAAAAATACATTTATAAACATTAGTTTGATGTGCAGGGAAGTTCTTAGCTAACTGTAAAACAGACTCTCCCTGAATTGTATAGCAAAAAAATCATTATGGTTCAATAAAACCCTAGCAAATAGAGAGGGATCTTAGTTAAAAGTCTGCCAATATCTTACAAAATACATTAAACCACGATGGTTAAGAATCAATAACTGTTATTTCTCTTGCTTTCAGTTTATGGAAGTTTAAAGATTTTGTCACAATGATGACACCCTAAAGCAGCAACTTTTAATAAAGCAAATATATTTTTCTAGCAGGGTTTGGACTATGCTCTTGATATTTAAACATGTTAGGGACCATTTATTTATGATTTCTAAGAATTCTTTTGATATTGAGTAATTGCCGCTTCGTGATTTTTAACCCTGAAATACCAGGAAAATCTGGAGGAGAAAGGGGGAGGGCTGACACTGGAGGTCTTGATAATTGTTCTCTCTTACGTCTCCCAGTGTCCAGTGCAGCAGACTAGCTGCGACTGGAAAACAAAATGACTCGAAAAGTGGATATAAGCAAAACAACCTCCTGAGGCACAGATCTGTTCCATCAGCTCGGGAGACCAAGGGGAATACAGAAGACGGTGGATGTTCCTTGTTTCACAGCAAATGCCTTCACTCGTTGCAACTCGCCTGCCGCTGTAGGAGAGGGAGGACTGTATTTGTTGTTTCTGTGTCTACTGTGCATCCATTTGTGTTTGGTGTCAGGGAGAAAAAAACCTGGCCAGAGCTCAACAGCACAGCAATTGGTGTCCTGTAACCAAGGGATATCCTTGCTTCTATAAAAGCCAGGGGAATGGGAAGAGAGTGTAAACATGATTGTGAGATGGGGGGGAAAACCATCCAGTGCAGCTTTTATTCTAAACTTGTTGAATCCTCATCAAGCGCTTGCCAGCACGTGCTATTCCACTTAACATGGGAGATATCTCTTCTAAATATGTGGGAATGGTGGGCAAAACATCATTATTGAACTACTTCAGCTCTCTGCATTCGTCATTTCATTCAACTGTCATACTTAATTAACCATTATAATTCTACCAAGCCCATGTGCTGTAGCTCGACTTATGCAAAGAGTTTATAGTTTACCAAGTTTCAGCACAAAAAACATCAGTGGGGATGAAGAAAATAACATTTCCATATAGAAACAATAAGCGTTTACCTGTAATACCCATAGAGGAAAATTCACTTTGATAAGCTACTGCTTGAACTTTCTAAGTGTCTTAATGCATCTTGTAGTCAAGCCTACAGAGCACTGCCAGGCTATTAACATGCTTCTGAACAATAGTTAGTTGCTATTTTATTTCAAAGCCTTATTTCAGGACAAATTTGTCTTATCATGTTGACGATAACGAAGATTATCAAGATATGCCCATTACAGTTCTTTAAAATCCACGCATGAGCAGCTTGGAAAAGCTGTTCAGCATTTCACAATAGTATTTTTTATTGTCAGCACAAAGTAAAGACTCGCTGGTTCTTCCCCTGCCGCATGCATTTCTCTACCACGGTGACGTCAGTTATGAACCACAAACTACGCTGCTCTTCAGGAAATCTCTTGCCAAGTCACTACATGCAGCAAAAACCAACATTGAACAGCACAGTTCAATAATAAATTTTTACTAGGTGCCAGCCTGTACGTTTAAAATTCTCCTCTAATTATGCTGGCCCTAAAAAAGGGGGAAATCCGCTGCACCTTTTCCCCTGATAAGATGGGCAGTTTCCTCAATAGACTCCCAGCAACTGAGAGAGACCAATCTGAGTTTACAGTGACCATGAAAGATGGGTTCAGGAGTCCAGAACAAGAGACCTGCTTGACTCTCTGAGTCCTTGCATTGAAACAAGGATTTTATCTTGCTACAACTTTAGAAAACAGTTGCTCTTCACACATCTGAGGAGACATCCTGTCTGCACAATTGGACACACCGAGGAACTGGAGATGAGCTTTAATTTTGCTTCCTGATGCCTCAGTCTGACACACCTGAGAGGAAGAATTGCATTAGGACCATGTTTTCTGATTCAGACTCAATTTGATTTCCACAGAATGCCAGTAAAGCACTATTTTCAAACATTTCATTAGAAGAGCTAACGTCAAAGTTTATAGCTCCTGCGTATGTAAAACACTTTGGGATGCCATTCATCTGAAAGGCAATCTACAGAGAGGGATAAGTTCTTTCTATTTCATGTTTTCTAGGAAGACAATATCATTCCAGAGGCAGGATTTTGCTTTGGAGGCTAATTATGCATTCCTACTGCATGTTTAATCACAGCAGCATTTCAGAATACGGCAGCAGAGACAAGCACAGCTAGGATGAAGGGTCTGTCAGTGTTTCTTGATAAGACATTATCTGCACAGGGTTACCGTATGGTCTGGCAAAGCACTGTGATGTGAAAAAGAGCAAGTCAGAGCTGGAAGAAAAATAATTTGACAGATATTAAAAAAATAACCCTATTTACCTGAACATCTTTCAAAGAGAGACTAGGATACCAAAAGCATTGCTTTACATTTGTTTTTGCTGCTTTACTTGAGAAATAAATCTTCGAATTCTACATGGAATTTGTGCACCTAAATGATCTGGTTCCTTGTTACATGATTAAATTGGATGTCCAGCCAGAATCACAATTTGTAGAAGAAAGCAATTTGAGCACGTTGAAAAAAAGATCCAGGAGAAAGGACTCATTTTGTAATTAAGGCACAGGGTATGGACTTCTGATCCAGGCTGAACTGAAGGTCAGAACACTGATGGTTTGGCCCTTAGAAAGAGGAGAAAATGTCTTCTAATCCCAGAGGAAACAAAAATATCCCTGGCTGGAGAGGGGATGGAGATGCACCTGAAGCTGAGTAGTACTGCCCCAAGAGGCAGAGTTTCTCTGCATTTCCCTCCATCTTGAAAAGCCCATTTCTGGAAAGAAGCTTGTGCCATAGCTCCAGAGGATATTAGGCTGAAGTTGAAACTAGGCAGCTACTTTGGTTTCTTATGTATCTTAAACACAAATATACAGAAATGCAATGAACTGAAGCTTTTGAATATTTCAACTGTTAAAGAATAATTGCTCCCTGGAAGCTTAAAACCTACCCTGTTCACAGATCACAGGAGTGAGAACCAGCAATTTGATGTTTCAGCAAGTTGACCGCAAGAGCTTTTGGTTTTTGTTGTACTCCCTCCCTCCCTCAAAAAATTCTTTAGCTTAAAATGTCTTCTAGAGTTTAAAAACAAACCCACCTATTTCCTTTCAAAAGTAAAACAGTCTCTTTATTCCACTATGTAGAGAGAAGAAAAGTTCAGAAAAATCCTGTGGGTCAAATGTCAGCTCTCCTTGGCTTTTCTCCTCTTGCTTTAAGTTCTCCAAACAGTGATCAGTATTTGCTGTAAAACCCAGTCCAGACAAGTTGAGTTACGGATGGAGTTTCATTAATTGAATCCCTCTGTGTCCCTTCCTGCTTATTTGTTCAGATCAAATCTTTGAGGTTAGCTCAGCTTTAAGTTTTGTGTGTGTTTGTTTTAAGGATCATATGACTTTGTGTTCTTAAGAACGACGTTCCTAATTAGCACAGCAAGTAATCACATTAAGATGCCTCTTACTCATCTGTTTACACCTGATAGTTGATGACCCAGCTTCAACAGTGGCATAGACAATCGGGAAGCTCTTCAAGGTTCAGAGGGGAAAAAGCTTGGGACAGTGCACTTGATCAATGTCACTGTGAGTGTCAAGAGATGGTCATTATTGCCCCGTAGATTTATGGCTTAGGTCAAAGCAAATTACTTTCTCTCTTCTCAAGCTTTTTCCTGGCTACATTTTTAATCTCTACCCTTCTCTCATTCTGCTGCCCCCTCTGCTATTTTGCAGATTGATTGTGGGCTCACACAGGGGACAAAGGAGTCTTTGCTCCATGGAAAGCCTGAAATTTTGGCAAAATTTCTGCTGGAAATCAGGATGAAGGTATCTCCCATTCTGTGAAATTGTTCTGCATTCTCCACAGGCACACAAATTCAAACCTAAAAATAAAAGGAAGAGCCATTTGTTTTGCTCGCGCTGGTTCAGTGGAGCAGATGTGATTATTTTCAGGTGATAAAGCCGGTGTCTGACACAGCAGTTTTTTTAAATTTATTTATATAAGCACAGTACTGCATTGCTCAGAAGCAACACCCAGTAAAAATGCAGTATGAGGGTTTTTAGAAGGCATTTGTACCAAAATATAACTGAAATGAGCACTTCTAAGGCACATCTTCAAGTGCTTCACAGGAAAAGACTGCACACAACTAACGCATTAAATGCCAGTCATCTCTTTGCAAAAGCCTGCTGCTGCTACTGAACTGCAAAACTCAGACTGAAGGAAAAAGTCTTTCTTGTTTTCATGTTCAAAGAAACAATCCTCACACCACCCCTCTTTACTTTTATAAATATACATGTAAGTATTCATGGAATGAAGAGATCTGGAGAGTATTACAATAGCAAAAGAGAGAGCCTTTCAAAACAAAGATATATTTTGTTAAATCTGAGGTAACAAAATATATAAAAAATATGCTTGAGTGTAGTTTTCTTTCTATTCTTTTTGTGAATTTTCCACAATTATTCAAATGAATAAATTGTATTACTTGTCACAGGGTAGTTTTTTTTCCCATCAACAGCTGGGATCACTCATACAGCAGATAGACCCACCTATAAATCTCCAATTTAACCTGTAACACTATCACAGCCAGGTTCCAGCTTCTCTTCTAGAGATGAGATTGTAGAAAATCTCTGTTAAATTTGGTGGGAGAGACAAAGACCTATTAGAAAAAAAGATGAAACATCAAAACTAATTGCCAGTTTAAGGAATAGATTAAAGAGTGGCAGAGAAGTGATTAAAGGCATACAGACTGTACTTTGAAACACAAACAGTAACATCACCGGTCAGCCTTTCAGAAATAAGGGGAACTAGAATAGCGTACCTACATTTTTTACTTTGCCAGTGACGTGTTGTAAATATACCATCAGAAATCTTTCACCTTGTAAGAAAGCCTTCATGTCAGCTGACAATATGAAATGTAAAGAAACCTCATAACAATATTGAATCCTGTAGTTGACACGATGAGAACAACAAAATTAACCCATATTTCAGAGAGTTTTTATACTAAGTTATGATGAATATAAAAATCTTCCAGGTGTTTTTTTCCAAAATTCTGAGGTTTACAATTTGCTTCCATTAAGAATTTATCAAGATTCAGTAAACTTAGAATAATCTAAAAACAACCTTTCGAGATCTTTTCTCCAAAGAGCAGCTTTTACCTACAAGGTGTAAATTTCTATGTGTACATTCAAGTTGGCCACTAAGAGAAAACTAAGCATGGTAGACAAATTCAATTATACAGGCAAGACAAATGCTGTAATAACTCAGAATTCCCTCTGTAGTCTTGTAGCATAGAAATCCATTTTATAAATACAATATTCCTACTGAGAGGAGAAGGGATTTCATCTTCATTACAACGGCAAAGCGCTAATGAGCATGTCTAGTTGGTGATGCAGCGCATCATACCTAACTCGTATGCTTTGCGTCCTCCTCCTCCTGCATGACCGCCCCACCTTCAACTTCAGAGCAGCCTATTCAGTGGGATAAGGGAAGTGCCTCCAGTTGTTTCCTACTGATATCATGGTTTCCCAGTCGTAGACAAGTAACAGAAACAAGATCAAACAGAATCAATAATACAAAGTAGCTGCAAGCAAAGAGAAACTCAGCAATGGCAGAAATGATGGTCTTGGGGACTCTGTACCTTTATGTTAAGAGACAGTGTTCCAAGTTTGCTTTATCATATAGGTAAGAGTTTCTAAAATAAATAGTGGAACTAGATTTGATTCACTACATATTTCAAATTGCAGTGTTTCAGCTTTTCAAAAGTTGTGGCGCATCATATGTATAATTCACCGGTGGCGGGCATTGACCCTTCAGCCCAACCGAATTGGTGCATGTACTGCTGATGTTTTAGGGAGATTTTGGCAGAGGTTTATAGCTCACTAAAGTAAAATTTAAGGCAACAGCACAAGAAATAGTTTTATTTAAAATGTGAATGAAGTGTAAACCGGCATGAAACAGATCTAAGTCTAGAAGCTCTAACAGTGTCCTGCTGATGTTGAGGAATAAACATGTAGCGTATCATATTATGCATTTACTTTATAGGCAGGTTGGCTGCATTACTAAATGCAAAATGTTAATTTTCAGGCGCTTCTAATGTTGACAGTCACAAACTACAAAAAAGCACAGTAGGAATTCTCTGCTATTCTAATGTATGGTAAAATATGATGGAGTTATTTGAATTGCACAGGAGGCTGGGGAGCAATAAGATAGGCTTGCATCTAGATTGTATAATGAAGTCCAGGGAGGCTGGGTAGATATTCGCGAAACTACATTAACATTAAAAAAAAAATAATTAGGAAGACAAGGCCTTAATCCTAGCAATAACTTTCAGGTTTTGGAATATATATTATTTTGCATAATGAAAGTCAACTTTTCTAAAGTGCTTCAATAGAAAGTAGAAAAGAACATCTTTGATAAGGAGCAAGTTTACTTCTTTTCAGTCATGTAGAAAAACGAGACATTAGAAATAAAAGAGGAGAATTGCCCTTCATAATGCCTTTTGCAATTGCACAGCATCAGGAAAACATATTTCTGGTCGTTGTTTCTCAGCCCATCCAGACTACTTCCAGGTGACTTCATTAAGCAGATATCATTAAATAGCACTTTAATTACCAGTCTGATTAAGACAACAACATACCTAGTTTTCAAGCCAGAGGATTGTAAACAAAAGCAAAGAAGCACTTAACGTTGACAATATTTAACAGTCTTTATTCTCAGCCCATTAATCACCATCTCAGGTTAGGGAGTTTAAGAACAATTTGGCAAGACTATAACTTCAATAAGGCTTAAGAAAAAAAAAATAACTGTTTCTTTTTTAAAATGTACAGATGTGCCTTCAGCTATACTTCAGAATTGGTTTAGAATTCATTTCTAAGCCAGGAACTGTAACAATACATCTTATTATTAAATGTGAAACACAGGGAGTCTGCTGCCAAATAAATCTCCAGTAGTACAAAGTCCTCCAGGACTGTTTTCTGTTCCACCTCTGAGTTTTTTCCATCACACGCTGCCTAAGGCCCAGTTCCTGCGGTGACTTTGCCCACCTCCAGAACCTCTCTCCTCAGCCACCTCCCTTTCGCTCCTATTGTTCAGTTACTCCTTAAATCATTTTTGTCAAGATAATTGGAGTTTCCAGAGCCCGATGCTCCGATTTGAGGTGAAAGAGACATATTTACTTTCTCACACAGAGTCTGTGAATCAATTTCCCTCCTGGCAGCCTCCCTCTAATAAAAATACTTTTCTCTCTTTTTACTTAAAAGCTCATAAATACCAAAAGTCTCTAACCTTTGTGCCTCACTGCTGCACCTTTGTGAATGACAAAATGAACTTACCAGAGGCACAGACTTCAGAAAGATGAATCCTATATTTAAACGAGTTTGCCTTCAGCACTCCCTTTCCTACTTCACCTTCCGCAGATCTTACCTGTTGCTCTTGCATCTGCACCCCATCCTTGTGCTCAGGGCAATTTCAAACAGAGGTGAGAACACCAGAAGCAGATGATTTTTCCTTCCTCCTAAACACGGAACACGGAAAAATATCTGCTAATGACAACATAAGTTATTTTCTGCTTTTTGGCTGCTGGAAAGTTTGTGATCAATATTTTCAAGACTGAGTGGATATCTGGAAAAACAAAGCATTTTTATTACACCTGTTGCACTCTAGAATGGCCTGGTGAAATGGCAATAAATGAATTAAATACACTTCTCCCACATTTTTTTCTATAGTACCATTTTTTTCATTTAAGAGCTGTAACGATGGAAGGATAACGTGCTTATCTTAGAAAAAGATATTACAACATTTCAACAATGATAAACTCATTTAACATTGGTTTTATACTGTGACCTAGAAAAAAGCCAAAAATGGCTAAAGAAACTTTACATTTATATTTTTCATAAAGAGAAGAGAGAGCAAGAGCGACTGGATAGCTGTGGGTTACAAGGAACTCATGGCTGCTAAATTAAAGCCCCAGGTGGACACATACTTGCCTGGATATTTAATTACCCAAATGCACCTCTGACCCTATTGTGCCATTCCTCCTAAAAGCCCACATCTGCACACAGAGGCACATGCAAATCCATCCTCTCTCACACCAAGTGTCAAATGCCACAGGCTGCCCTGGAAAGGCATCGTCTCCTTAGACTCTCCTTCTACAACTCCCTGAAAGGAGGCTGTAGTCAGGCAGGGGTTGGTCTCTTCTCTCAGGTGACCGGTGACAGAACAAGAGGACACGGTCTCAAGCTTCGCCAGGGGAGATTTAGGCTCAACATTAGGAAGAAGTTCTTTACTGAGAGGGTGATTGGCCATTGGAATGCACTGCCTGGGGAGGTGGTGGAGTCACCGTCCCTGGAGGTGTTTAAAGGGAGATTGGATGAGGCACTTAGTGCCATGGTGTAATTGACAAGTAGGAGTAGGTGTAGGTGTTGGGTCATAGGTTGGACTCGATGATCTCAAAGGTCTTTTCCAACCTTATGATACTGTGATACTGTGATACTGTGATTACATGACAGGGATTCAAACCCTTCATTTTCAAGAATTTCCTCAGAGATTTCCAAAACCAAGCAGGAAAAAGCCCAGAGAAACTTGTCCATGCTTTGGAGTTAGTCCTTCCTTTTGTGCGTGAATGAGGGTGGACTGGAGACCTCCAGAGGTGGTCTGACCTGAATGCTTTCATATTCAGTCCTTGCTATAGGTGTCTAAGGGGACTTCTCAACACAGAAGTAACAGGCACCATCTGGCACTGATACATTTGCATCAGTGTTCCTAAATAAATGAGTATTTTTAAGTAACTGCAGCTGGATTTGTGGTGCTGGGAATGTGAATGCTACCATGTGCTACCTGGGAATCACTGACTGTGAATTTGCATTGGAAAATGATGTTTCTTATTCTTGTAAAAGCAAAGTAATTCTCACTTTTACATGGAAGTATGAGTAAATAATTCTGCAAGTAACTATAGCAAATCTATACTAACTTGCTAATAGATGAATGGCACTTTCCTTACTGCATTGACAAACCAGGCAGATCAACTGCTAATAAAGCAAGTTTTTCTCTCCCAGATACTTGATTTTGTACATGCACGCAAAGAGACATACATACATCTTTATTTCAGCTTGCAAATATCAACACTTCATTTTTCTACATGAGTATCTCAGCATGTTGCTAAAACAATAAATATCTTATTTGGAAGATTTGTCAGTGCAGGTTGGGTTTGAGGTTTTTTCCACAAACAAAAGAGATGCATTCCCATGTAAAACCAAGTCATATTCATTCTATTTCCCTAGCAGGTCATTTGTTTAAGACAATTTCTTTTGTGTAAAATTTATGCCTGACACTCTCTGCCCTCCCTTCACTGATTAAAATCTGGTGTTGCAATTAAGTTCAGTGTTCACCTCCAGTAGGGTGTATAAAATGCAGAAAGGTTGTAGCCCCTTAGGGATTTTGTACGAGTGGAACATTTACAATAATGCTCTGCATTGTCCTTTTCTGCAGCAGTCTTGAGCAAAGAAGTTTAGATTCTACCAGGGTGGCGTACTGATACCCATAACCCATAAGCAGCTCAAAATCCAAACTCCCCATGCCTGAAACTTCCCTAGAAATGAAAGGAGGGTGTAAAGAAATCCGTTTCTTCGCATGCCAAAATCTCTTAGAAAATTAAATTTTTCTCTACAAAAACATTTCTATTCTTTGCTGATTCTCAGACAGCCTTTTCTGAAATTATCATTTTTTTGTACTCTTGGTGAGAGGAAAACAATCCTTCATCCTTTTTCTGTTTAAAGATCAATAGCTTGATGGTGGGTAGCTCTAAAGTGATACTTGCTGGAAGAGTACCACAAGTGGTTGAGGATTGTAAGTGACATAAAAGCTCAAAAAATAACTTGTTAAAACAAACTAGAACAATATAGCCAAAAGAAGAGAGATGTTGCGCACCGCCTCGAAGGTTTTTACCAAACAAATCCGAAGTGAACAACCCAAACTACACCTGGTGACAGGCCATTTCTTCTTGCCCAATTGCTCATTACTTAAGCTATGTTATCATCTTCCATCCTCTTCTCACGCTACAGGGTAGCTGCCAGCTGGTTCTGCTGCAACACCGAGAAAAGTAGAGACTGTAGAGACTGTGGAGAAACAGCAACAGGAGCGACTCTAAGCAACTCTAAGGTTATGCATGGAAAAAACTCAGGAGCCCCAAATTAACTGAGATTAAGCCATTAACCCCACTAAAATTCAGTTTTTATTTACACTGCACAGAGGTCAGAGGTGTAATAACCATTTTATTAGTATGGATTTGCAGTCCTTTTGTAAGTCTATGTCACAGCCTTGACGCTAAGTAGATGTACAAGATCAGAGCGTTAATTATTCACTCAGCAGACGCAGAAACAAACCCTAATTTAGAATGAGGCGCTTCATTGCTGTCAGCAACATTTCTGGTTTAACACTAAATTCCTGCGTTGGTTTATTCATGGAGTTCCTGTGATATTTTTCACATATTTAACTCCATCTTCAAAATGTTTGCTGCCATAGATTATGCTATAAAAAATTAACGTGCTTCACAAGAAAGTATATTAACTCCTATTTCTTCCTCACTTTTTCTAAACAGAGCATAGACAGAAAACAACCCATTGGCACATTTACCTCTAAATGTGCAATGACATTCAGCCCCTGCTGGACTCCCTTTTCTGTACTTGGAAGCTTTAAAGCTTAAGAAGGATAATTTAGAGCAGAAAAGGATCAAGATGTTAGAAATTTCTCCTAAGTTCTGTCCTTTATTTTCCATATCCATTCTGTATCACATAGGGTTACATAACAGTCAAATCTCCTGATTTTGCAGGGAAACACCTTTTATGAGTTATTCCTTTGTTCTTTGTACCTGTTGAAGCACATCAAAACACATACTAAACTGAAAGCAATGAAACACATTAGAATATTTCCTCTAAGTTGTTACGCTTTTTAATAGAATATTTAGTAAAAAGAATCGATGTCTCGTAAAAGTGTCTTAAAAGTGAGGAGATGAAAGATTTTATAAATGTTCCCAAATGTGTTCAAAAAAATTTTATTTGCCAAATTTCATGTGAACTTTTCATTCATTTCAGGGAAAAAAAAATCCCTTTATCCAGTAGAACAAAATGCCAACAGTTTTTAAAACTAACCAGTGTTTAAAATTCAGTAAATGTGACGTTAAAAATCTAAACAGCAAGCAATACCATAACATGCCTGACTAAATCTGTGCTATTCTGAATCTAGAAATGGATTCTCAAAATTAGCTATGATTATGTACTGCAGGATGAGATTTTGATTTACAGAGTAGAATCAATTCTGTGTAGGGCTAGGTCTTGGAAATAGGTTGGTACACAGACCCCTGCAGAAAGTTTGGAGCTTTACAGTAAACACTTGCCAAAAGAAGTCCTTGGGTAATATAATAAATCCATTTTAATGTCTCCCTCCCCATAATAAGCTGGCTGTGAAACTGCAGCACAATAGCCACTGGCCAGGAGCTCTGCTGTGAACCTGAAGTGATCAACATGTATATCATGATTCAGAGTAAGTAGAACAGCAAATTATAAAAACAACATCTAGATTTAAAGCCAGCAGTTGCATTTAAACAGCTTCTAGTATTATTCCAGGCCTACACATTTGAAAATTATTATATAAATTATATCCTATTCGGAATATGAAAAATATTATTTATTGGTGCTTGGTATTAAGTAAAAAATCATTTCAGTAACCAAAGCCCTCAAGGCTGAGTATTCACTGGAACGATACAACTCATTGCTCAGCAGACGTATGACACAAACTGAAGCTATTTTTTCTCTTCGAAGCAAAATGTTCGTAAAATCAAAACTGCACTGTTTCCTCCAAAGCCTGACCTAAGTAAACACCTTTTTTAAAAACATCCCATCTTTGGCATTCTGTCAGCGCTGTACTTTCTCTGATCGTATTTGAAGGTGTTCCTTCAGGAGACGGAAACAAACATCTTCTCCAACTCTGTAACTATTTTCTTAGCCATTAGAGGCTTCTGACTTTCAGATTGCTGCTCAGTAATTAGCGCCTGTGCCAAGGCAGGGGTGGGAGATCTGCAGCATCTCTACAATAACCTCACTGGACAGAGCATGGTGAAATGGGGGCCAGCCAGGCATGGGCCAGTTTGGATGCCCTGGACTGGCAGTGGGAAGGCATCCCCAGAGTCCCCGGACTTCTGAAATGCGGTGATTGTCATCGTAAGCAATGGTAGTTACTGACTTGTCTGATTTCACGTACAGCCTTATATCGGCAAGAAAAGCATTATAATAGTACTCAAACCTTCAACACGACATTTGTCAGATCAGTTTTTAGCATCCCATTGTTTGGTCTGTCAACATGAAGGCAAAATTTATTGTTCTGACTATAGATTTCAACATTTTGATAATAGTCTTGAGTTCCTGATGTTTCCATCTAGTTGAGCAAAGAGGCAATACCAGTCAGTAGGAATGAAAGCTACGGGTACTAACAGTGTCATATTTTTCCAGGATGACATCTCATATTTGCACAGTGACTTTTCCCCTTCTTCCTGCTAAGTAGCCTATCTATGAGCCATTTTTTTTGCAGCATCTCAGAGCCAAATACATAATATTTTCAAATGCCAGCACCATATAGGACATAAGAATGACAAAATTACCAGCTAGTACAAAAAGCAGTCAGCACCGTGCGAAAGCAGCTTTCTCCTGTACATAATAAATATACATTGGAATTGAATAAAAACCAGAGTATGTACAGAAAAATTGGGCTGAACTCTTCACTGGAGTAAATGCATCCTACATTATTAAAAGAGACAGTGATTTAAGCAACCAGCGTATGACCCAGAAGAGGTACCACAGTAGCTCAAGCCTGCTTTTTCTGAAACTGTAGCCATTTAAGTCCAACACTGGAGCATCGCTATGATATGCCAGGGACAGATTAAGGAAGCTTAAACAATTTACCAGCCTACTCTGATGGAGATCTCTAAAAGGATTTTGCCAACAGACATGGCTACACATTCTCAAGAGCTGCTCCAGGGTCAGCTCTGTCCCCCTGAGCGGTTTCTAAACAGGTAATGCCAGAATAAAGGAAAGTCTGACCACACTCTACCACAACTGTACCAGGAATCAGTGTTGCTGAAGTCACCAGTCCCATTCCCATGCAACCTCCCTGCACTCCACCATGAGAAGGGGATGTGCTTTTAACCTTGTTCGCATATTTGCTCTAAGCAAGATCAAACCGGTTACAAAAAAAAGCTACCTTCAAAACCAGAAGGATAGAATACATGTCTGGAGACATGGGAGGAAAAAAGCCCTGCATCTCACAAATATTTGCTAATAATGCCAATGGCTTTGTGCTCCCTTGGTGAGCTTAAAAAACACAAGTAAACTAAGAACATCATAAATCCAAGCTAGACTAAATCAATACTGGTAAATATTCTCAGAAGGTTACTTTCCGCATTCCTGCTACCAGGAAAAAAGCACGTATTTGACTTTTTTTTTGGTTTTGTTTTTTTTTCACTTCTGAATTTTATTCATGCTTAAAATACTGAGGATAAGATGTTTAATATTCCAGACACAGGAGGTGAAAGCACAAGCATCAGCTGGTTCCAGCTTTGTTTCTTGCCTGGAGCAAGGTAACCACTACTCCAAGCATGGAAACTGAGGCACTGGGTGGTTGGGCTTTCTAGCCTAGTTCTGAGTGGATTCAGCTGGCTTAATCCACCCATCTCAGAAAAGCCAGCGTGTCTGAATGGAGCTTTTACTTCCATGCTTGTGAAGGGGACAATGGACAAAACCAGCTGCTTGCAGGTGAATTTGTGTGGCAGTTGCCTGGCAACTCACAGTAAGAAAGAATTTAAATCCAGCATTAGCAGCTCATTTTAGAGGAGATGAAACTATGCCAGGAGTTTTTATCTGTAGGAACAATGGAAAATCGTTTCTTTGTAAAAATAGTACATGAAGAATATATCTAAAATGTGCCTCTGTCCAAAGGGAGCCATAATGGGACTTAACATATGCAACAGAGTATGAAACTCAAACACTAACATGAACTCCTTGACATTTGAGAACAGGTTCAGAATTCCCCAAGTCAAAAAATAAGGTATTGTTTAAATACCACATAAATTTTTTAATTAAAAAGACCAGTGTAACCATAGGGAGAAAAAGGCTATCGATAAGACAAAGGTAGGCTGTGGCAGGGTACAAGTTTTCTGAGTGGACTCTCTTCCACACTGACATCAGCAGGCAGCAAATAAGTGCAAACCACTCTTCTTTACACTCCAGTCAGCAGCTGTAGATGGACTGAGCTAGAGATGGTAAGTATTTTCAGTGACTATTTTAAATAAGAATTCAGTTTTTGAGAAAAAACCCCCAACACTGATTTTTTTTTTCCTCATTCGTATATTCTACTGGAGGAAAAATATACCAATGACAAACAAAAAGGAATAGAATAAATGAAAGGTTTGCTTTCAGGTCTTTTTAAAGCCGAGTTGGAACTTTTCTTTCCACTGAATTGATCTGGACAGCTTTGTTTGCAATTTGCTTTAATTGAAAATATGAAAATGAAGTATTACAAATTTCTCATAAATAACTCCAAAATGCTGGTCCACAAAAGACTGGAAGGCTTCGGCTTTTATTTTTCTGATTGTGTATAAAACAAATATTTCTACAATGTAAATGTCAAGTTTCATTTAAATCAAAGTACATCCTGAAAAACTGCAAAATCATTACAAAAGATTTCAATGCAGCAGACTCGTGATTTTATTTTTTTCCTAACTCACCACTGATTTTCTGTATAGTTTTTGGCATGTTACCAAGAGGCTGAAAATGTAACTTTAAGGTGGCTGTCATTAAGGCATGCAAGATTTACATTTTAACCAGAATGGTTGGTTAGTCACCAACTCTCAACTGGAATCGCTATCGCTGCAAACTTTCATACAAAGTAAATGTCATTGAAAAGTGTCGAACTCCTATGTCCTTCAGTTAGCGGCTGCTCTGCTCACTGAATGCTATGCTTTAGTTTACCCATTGGGATTCTCAGGTGCAATTAACTATAAATTATTAGTGAATAAAAGATGCTGTATAAATGCAAAATAATTCATAAGAATAGCTCCCACTGACCCTTCTTTGAACCAAGACTTGTCCTCCATGAAGAGCATCTCTCAGAAATAAGAGGCTGTGGGAAACCTTATGCTAGAATGGCATAACAGGTGACATTAAGTTGTCCGGCACTAGGATGAAACACCATCATCCACCACATTCAAATGAGAGTTTATAAAATCTCATAGGGTCTATATAATAGTCACTAGTTTTCTGAAGGAAGGAAGAAAGCCTGTCTTGAATAAAGTGGAAATTACATACCTAGTTCTGCTTCTGCAGCAGTTGGGAAAATAGCACCACTAGGAACAACAGTCCCCAATATTTGCAGAATTCTAGGAAAAAATACTTAAAAATTAGAGATCATGGTGTCACACATATATTTCACAAAATAAAACGGAAGACAATATACAAACCAAGAGAAAAATGAAGGAGTAGATGTATTTGAATTTGAAAATATGATATGATGTAGTCTGAATTCTACAAAAGCTTAAGATTATAAATACAATAATCCAATGAGAATTCTCCAAGATATTTATTTGATATATGCCTTTATTCTTCTTTGCTACCATCTTCTAAACAAGCAGAGTTTGGTTTCCTCCACAAATTTCCAGCACAGGTTAATTAATATTGTACATCAATTAAGGGAGAACAAAAAGGAGCCAAAAGACAGGAATAGTCAGAAATATTCTAATTATGACACCAATAGAACCCATAATCAAAAATTAGCTCATTTAATTCAAATATGACTCTACATAGAAATGAATTGTATCAAATGCCAGGCTGAGTAAGCAAACGCAGTCAGACAAGGCAAATGACAAACACACTGGGACTGTAGGTGAGGGGTAGAAAGAGCTCGACAGCAATGCACATTTCTGCTGGTTAATAACATGATAATAGTTATCTTCTAAGACAAATCCAAGGAGAATCCAAGACACATGCCACTCAACAGCATTTTCCTTCCTGACAAAGCAATGATCTCTTTTGAGACAAAATGCAATCTTTATACTATGAAAATGCAAAATATTTCAATATCAGGGTTCATTCCAGTGGGGAACAGACATGAAGCATCGTACACGTCTGAAGTCAAGACAAACAGTGAAGGCCAAACCAGGGAGAATAATCTCTTGAATTTAGCTTCTTTTGAGCATTCGAACATTCAGGATGGAAGCTGCAGATGTGTCAGTGTAAAGGTTCACGCTTCTAGTAAAACACTGTGACTGTACCTTCAACATTCCTTCAACAGTTTTGGCAAAACACCACTCCACAGACTGTATCACACCTACTTGGCTCTTCATAGCTTATTGAAGTTTGTAATTAGAGTGAGAACTGTTGTATCAGGGAATTCCTAGACCTTGCTAGCTCCTTCTTAGCATAAACACTCCTGGATCAATGCTGCTGGAGTGGAGCAGTAATGAGAGAAACTTTAACCTCTGCTTTTAGCCATATTTGAAATAATTTCTTTACACAAACAAACATCAACATTACTTCAGCCCCAATACAGTCTCGATTCCCATTTGGGTTGAAAAATTAAGGGTTCGATGCATCTTTCAAAATCCAAAAGCACTGGCTGCCTATTAGGAAAGAAAAGTAAACCCTATCTGGTATTTTCCAAACTACTAAACCACTGTGAATACTCAAACCCTAATCTGTGCCCAAAAGCCACTTGTTCTTTACCTAACATCTCCCCTCTTTGAATTTTGAGATGTCCAAGGCAGCTTTTCAATTTAAACAAGTTTATTTCTGCATTCTTCACTTAAAATAAATAAATAAATGAATGAATAATGAACAATATGCCTTTAAAATGTTGATGCTTCTTTATATTCACCTGTTTAATGCCCGTAGTGGTGCAGGACTCATGCTGGGCTCGCAGTGTGCTAGCAGAACGGGACAGACTTGCTGCTACCATGGCCCTGGGCAAAGAACTGTCCTACAGCAAATTAAGCACAATTACATGGTAAATGGCTTCTCACAGCTCTCCCGGAGATGTCTTTGTCTTTTTTGTTAAAATACTATGAAAATCTAGGGATATCCCAGACAACAGAGAAGCCCACAGGCAGCCTCCAGGAAGCAGCTGTAAATCTGAACACTGCTTCAAATCCGAGAGAGCTGCTGGGGGTGCTCCTATCTATGACAAAAGCTGGGTTCACCTCTGGAGCATCACAGTATCCTAGGTTTGTCTCTGCGACAAGCTTTTAGCACAGCCACAATTAATCACACGTGCATGTGAACCTTAAATTAAGAATAATCATGCATGAAGAATGATATCACTAGATTTGTGTTTCTATGGAAAAGATTCCAAAAAATGTTAACATCGCTGAGAGGTAATTTTTGCTTTAGCTGTCCAAAAACATTCCAGAGCTTTATATTTTTGGGAAGCTGGTCTCAGAGAAAATGCCAAAATCATTTGTGCCACAGTATTTGAAGAGATTGTGGATTTTAAATACATAGTCACGATTACTCGTACCTACTGGGCTGATTTATTTGGATGGCAACACTTGGCAAGGAGCTGTTTTAAGAAAGAGAAAGAACAGTGTACAGCTTCCTTCCTATTTTAAGATCACCCTGCAAAAGGCTTGTAAAATATACCTGTCTCCACGGTCCTTGAAAATATGCTAAAGAATCAAGACAGAATAAAAAAATTAGGTTAATGCAGCCGTGACAACAGAGCATGGAAGGGACTTGGTATTTCCTCAAACGGGACACTAAAAATCCCAGGGAAATTGAACAATTAAACTACCAAATTTCTTATTACAGACTTGTAAATTAACCAATAACTCAGGAAATAAAGCTACTGATAAGTAGCAGATCGATTCCTTGGAAGATAATTAAGATAAACTGGCCACCTTAATCTTATGCTTTCACTGCTGGTTACGAAAATATTTGTTTGTAAATAGATGCGTTGTTCTCTAATTAATTTGGCTGCTCAGGCACACTGCATAGTTTTATTACAGGAGCCCACTGGCATTTATTTAGTAAATCCCCATTTTATGAGTTTTATACCTACATCTACATATCTACCCCTGCTAAAACTTTTGGCCAAAGAGCAAACTTCTTGAGAAAAAGCATTTTAAGAAATGCAAAAAAGGAAGGAAGCTTTTTCATTCATGGCTACCTTTAGATGACATAAAAGAAGCCACTATTTCTAGGATTGCCATTATTTATAAGAGATATCTGAAAAATGGAAACAGAAGCCAACAACTTCTTCAGAATAGATCCCATTATTAGTCAGATGCCTATCAACTCTTGTTAATTTTCAGCTGCTTTTCGACAGTTTAGAACCATTATTCATTTATATTATTAGCTCACCAGCATGTAAGAAAATCTGTTTGAATTTATTTATTTTAAAAACAATCTCAATTCATACATGAATTTCAGGATCCCTTATTATTTTTCAAAGGCACCTCTCTGTCAGCTTTATGAGGCCTCTAGAGAAAACTTACTGGGCTGGATGGAGACTGGAATCTGCAAAAAGAACTCCGAAAAGGAAAAGTTGTAACACTCCATCAGATTGAGATATTTTTTTTTTTTAAGAAGTCTTCAGTACACAAAGATTTACAGTATTACTGGAAAGAAAAATCTCTAAGGTCAATAGCACAATCTGAAAATCTGCCTTGAAATATATCTACATAACATGGAAAATAGCTGCACTCCAGTGAGATTAAAAGTATATAAGCACCTAAGCACACACTTAGATAGCCTCATGTATTATACAGTGTCCTTCTGCAGAAGTTTCATGCACTTTTAGTTTTAACTTGTTCACTTTTTTCTTCGCTGAAGGCACAACAGCAGTGATTTGGAGTGAAGGAGGTCGTCTCCTACCTTGCTGTATAATTTTACTTCTGCAGCATTTTGCTTACATTATTTGTAATACATGACTACAGAGAAAGTAAGGACTATCCTGTCCCAAGCAAGCTTAAAACCTAGTAGAAAGAGTATTGGAGACGTAGGTTTTTTCTTTGTGTTCTGAAAGAAGCAATAGTGATTCTTGTACTCCAGAAAGAATAATCTAGAGGATTCATCCAAGAGAGTGAGCTGGCAGGTTGGTGATAAGAGACACTGCAAGGATGATATACCAGGAGACTGGTCTCCCATTTGCACCCTAAACCTCAGAACAGGCTTCCTTGCAAGTGCCTCCATTGAAGGATCTGTTGAATAAAGCACATTTTCAAATTAAGGGACTGTTAGGATGAAGATTGCTGTTCCAGTCTGACACCTGACTGTGTCAGACTGGAAATCTGTGGTATTCATTCTTCTCATAATGACATTTAAAATTTTGTGGTACTGTAGCTTTATGGCTCAAATTTTAATGGCTGGAAACACCACTAGACTGCAGTCCAGCCTGTCATGGACTTGGATGGCAGAGACATCACAGGCCTCCATAGGAGGTTTATAACTCAGATATCACAGCAATGTTCAATCTCAGAGCACAAACCAGCAGATCAGAATTGCCTAAATGCTGCTTTCAAATTTCCAGTGAGCGGAAGAACAGAAGCAGTTTCCTGAATTTTCAAGTGAAACAGAAACACTTGACATGCAGAGGGAGTATGTCAAGTCCACAGACAACTCATCCTGAAATTCCCAAGTATATTGTCAATGTATAACAATCATCATGTTCTTACACAGCACTCTGCATTCTTTAAATGAATAGCACAGATCAGACATGTAGCCTTGCTTTCTGCCAAAATGGGGGTCTGAAACAATGTATTCAGCCCACAGTCCAGCATTTTAATGTATAAAGAAATGTACCTCCAACCTACATATTCAGGAGGCCACAGATTAGCTCAGCCTTCTAATTAGAAGACATACAATATCATCCTCCGACAGTTGCTTTATTATGTTCCAGACGTAATTCATGTTTGTTTGCGGCAAAACAGGAGCACGACAACTTGGTGGACAAAAAGGCAGTAAAATGAAAACTTATAGATAGAAAAATCTACCACAGAGAACATCTGGGGACATTTGAGTTAAGTAAGGAGCAGTGACAGCTAACATGAGCTGGAGAAGACCTCAGTCGGTGGAAATCTGGAACGATTCCCTGTGGAGGGACTGCAGAAGGCAGAGGTAAATGGATCTGAAAACAGACCCAAGATCCCAGAGGTGCAGCTGGAGTCCTGGCTCTACTGCTGATTCTTGAGTCCCTTGAGATCCCCACTCCTGACTTATTCTTCCACTCCATAAGAATAATGAGTGCCAAACTATTTCCTATAATGAGAAGCATTTCACTAAAGATTTGCTCTTTAAATACACAAAAGCCAAATGCCTGCACTATGACTTACTTTGTTCTTCCACCCTGTAAATCCAAACAAATGGGATTAAACTCCTACACCCTGAGGAGCAGAGACAGGATGTTAAACTGCTCATATCCTGGCAGATTTTGGAAATTTTTTAAGGAGAATGTGAGAGAAAAGCCAAAAAGGAAAGAGAGTAAATCACAGATGGCAACACTTGGTGTTCCTTGTAAACATCTCCACTAAGAAACCTAATCCATAGAACAAACCAGCACAACAGCACAAACAAAATCATACTCTAATTTTTCTGTGCTAATTTACTTTGAAACTTGAGGGAGTTCAAAGTAAACAGTATTCCAATAGAGACAATACACACAATATCTGACTGGTAATGAATAAAGAAAGTGTATGTATCAGCCGTCCCAGCAAGGTCTGCTACTGACCATGGAGCACTCCAGAGTCCTTGAAAAATCTCTTAACATCCCCGTTTTTTTAAAAAAGATTTTGTGAAGTCCTTGAAGCATATTAACAATTCACTGAGGCTTGTGCTAAATGGGTCACTATTTCATTAATCTCTTTCAAAAGGCTGACAAATGTACCCTGCGGGGAATTAAACCACACAGCGTGGCCCAAAGTTCCGGCTCAGCTACCCACTGAAGGAGAACTTTTTTGGTTCAGAATTCGAGCTATAAGGTTCCTTTATGGACACCAGAAGTTGGATTCAGAAAAGTAACTTTTCAGGCTTGTGTTGCACAAGCAGAAGTCGTGCTATTTTAGCAAGAACTATGGCAGTGTTCGCAGAATCTGCATGCAATTCTGGAGTCAGCTATAACGTCCAACAGCATCATAGGTTGGAAATTAATGAGAGCTCAGAGTTACAAATGCTCTGCTCGTTCATCATTGCTACTGCCCGCCACTCATGCTTCCTCTGGAATAGCAACCGCCTTTCTTGTACTTTGTTGTTGCAGCTGGAGACTAAGTGTAGCAGAAGTCAAAGAAAATGTGAGATGGGGACAAATGCATCACTTCAGCAGCCTTAGGTCAAAACTTCTGTCAAATATTTTTTGATGCTTGTGTTTCAATTTTCCTTCCCTTTTCTAATCTTTTGGTTATTGTAAAAGTGAGGGCAAAAGAAAGGCCATACATTGGATTGCCAAACTGAGAGCAAAATCTTACCCTTAGGGGCTTACTCAGGAACAAAAATTACTGCATAATCACATGAAACAGTGTTGATTATTTACTGTGCCATGGGGATATTAATGAGAATAAATTCATATGGTAGTTAAATATGCAGTAGCTTGGCTCCCATCCAATTTGACAAAAATCCAGGTCAGCACCTGGAAAATTAAGAGCAAGATTACTGAAAACAAATCCACTTTTTTAGGGGTGTGTAAAATTAGAAGTCCTCTCATGAAGCCTATTGCAATTAGCATCATTTATGCTCATATGTGTTTTAAACAAGAACATCCGTAGATAAAGCTTCCACAGAACATTCCACAGAAAAAGTATTAACTGTTAATGTGTTTTAATGTAAAGTTTATCTATGATGTTTTCATCGACTATAGTAGAAAGACCAATGAGGCAATGAGGTAAAAAGGAAGGTTTTGGGGTTTTTATCCCCACTGTATAAATGTCAAGGTGAAAAGATGATTGCCTTAAGGGTCAGAAAAAGATATTACATCTGCATTCAGATTAATTCTAACTGCCTCACCACAGTGAGACACATCAAAGGGTCACAGCACCTCAGAGTCACTTGAAATTAAGGACAACTTCCCAATTTACGTTATGGTGGAATACAATGCAGTTAACTTCTCAACAAAGTCATCCAAAACAATGGAAGAGATACAAAAGAATGGGTAGAGGGTGCAGGGAAAGGTGTTTAGTTTATAGTTAAATTTTCTGTCCAAACATCATCCTCTCTATAACAAATTCTTTGGCAGAACAGAATCTGGCTGCAATCAGATACAATTCATCTTATCATTCAGGACAACCATACTAAAGGTATAAAATCACAGCAAGCTTCTATAGACGTGGCTAATTTCATTGAAATAAGTGCCTTACCTTAAATGAGAAACAAAGGAGATTTATGAAATAAGGACCCTGCTGAGTTTGAGCCTCAAGCTACTTTTGAGCATGAGAGGCTTCAGCTGAGTTATGGGTAGGATAACCATAAACAGAACTCTCTGGATGCTTTCCTCCTACCTAGGAGAGCTAGTCTGGAGATAATACTAGAGACGGTCACGTTTCATCTGAAAGCCTGGCCGTCTTTATTGCTCACGCACAGCATATCCAGCTATTCAGGAGAAGCTAGGCTTTCTGAAAAGGTGGTCTATATAACTCTCTGTACACACATAATTAAGAAGCACATTTGAACTCATTAGACATGATTGGATTTGGTTTTGTTGCACAATTACAAAATATCCAGGAAAGTGTGAGGAGAATCAGCTTTATCATATAGCACACTTGCCATTGAAAGATAAACGCTGGGAATAACAGACTGAGTGAATAGGGCAAGTGCAACATCTGCAGACATATTTCTGCATAGGAAATACCAGACAGAGGTACGGCATCCTAATTAGTGTGCACGGAAGTGCAGAGAGATAATCCAAGAACTATGTCCTCATTACAACTATGGAAAAATGGTGTAACGGTACATGCATTTCAAAACAGTAATGTCTTGTGTAATCAATGTTTTATAGGTACCCTGTGTACTGAAAAACCAGAAAGACCATCAGGCAAGGTAAAGTTCTGATTTCTTTATTCCCAGTGGTTTTGTTCCAGCACAGACAGAGATGTGTCTGGAATGCAGATGTGGAAGGCTCTGCGAGGGTGAGGGTGGTTCATCTCACATTATTGCTTGGAGGAGAGGATAGTGTTTCTCTGCCCCTGATTTATATAAAGCAATATAAAAAAAAATAATCTTTCAACTGCATGAAACAAATACAATTAAACACAGTTAGGATTATATCTCACTAACTATCTGGTTGTACTCGTGAATATAATTTTTCATCATATTGTTGCACTTCTCTCTGGGAAAACTGCCTGAAAGGGAAATTCACAATTTTCTCAAGTATGTGGAAATAACAACCTAATCTGGACTCATCAAAAATTTCAATTTAATAAAAGATTTTGCATGTATGTAAAAAAAAAAAAAAAAAAGGAAAAGAAAAAGTGCTGTTTATATGCTACATCTGCAGACAACAACGTGACATGATTTGCCTATTTATGTGGCTTTGAGAAATCACCGGCTGCAACAGAATATTAGAATTCCTTCCTTCCTTCCTTTGGCGGATGCTTTAGGAAAACACACAAAGGAAAGTGTGATCCTTTTTCATTTGAGGAAACGGAGGGGATTTAAACATAGCTGTTTATTCTACTGAAACACTACTATATATGTTACTATATTTGTTACTTTATACACTATTATAAGGTATGAGTTCAAAACCACACACCCCACCCCCATATTTGGGTATATAAGTCTAAGCTTATATTACAGAAGATTAATAAATTACATAATTTATAGAAGGGTTTACTTTAAAAAGAAACCTAAAAATAAAGAATATTTGATGCTAGCTGGGCTGTTGAATATATTCTATAAAACATACTCTTTCAAATGCACTTGAATGATTAGAGTTTTGGTTCATATATGAAGTTTTTCAGCTTTAGACACCACAATAATTTCACTGGCATGTGATCACAAAGGACTTTACATCGCAAAGCGCAGGCCTGAGTATTTGTGACTTTACCAGGATTTATGAAATTCAAGGAGGCGGTACTGAATATCCACAGGAAGTCAACCGAGGATATTTAAGGCTAGAATCTCATCAAACACAGCAAGGAGGAGCTTTTGAGGAAAAAGCAGTAGAGATGCACATTCAATACAATAGAGATACTCTCAAACAAACTAATTACTCTGTCACTGCCCACTGCCTCATGAGGCAACATCTTCCTAGTTTTCATCTACCCCATTTCAAAAGTATATTTCCGTGAGTAAGAACTTTATAGATACCTATACAAATAAATAAGTGTATAGCACTATACAAAATAAGAAATGCTTAGTGTGTTCAAATGAGCTGCGCTAAAACTAAGGTACATGATTTGTTTCACTGGAAATTTCTATGAGTAGCTTCTTGATATTTAATGTGTTAAGATAAATAAAGTATTTTTGTTGTAAATTCACTTGTGATTCTTAAATGATGAATATTGATATGAGATTAAGAAATTATCTTTCTCTTAATTAGTTTAAGAGACTGGCTCATACTATTAATGGCTGAGGTCAAAAATTTAATTCAGAGGTACATATGCATAAGATGCACATTTTTAATTAAATTTATATTCATTCACCTCTCTCTAATACTAGACTGATGGTCATGTAAAATGTCATCAGCTGTTTGAATATACAGTAGTTAGAAGTCTCCTGCTACCATGGTGCTGCAAATACTCACCAGCGGTAAAGTCTGCAGACATCACAATATCATAATATTTGCTGATATTTTTTAATGGCTGGTGTTTAATAACACATATATGGCTTTTCTCCTTTTCAGTTCTGAAGGGATAACTCACCCTCAGCTCTAGTGCACCAAAATTAACAACAGTGACCACTTGTTTTGTAGGACTGGCAATACAAACTCCCTTTCAATACTCTCAAGTGCATCTTGATTCACTGACTGACAAAGGAAGAATTACTTTTAGGTTGTGTTCAGGCTCTTTTTATCATAAAGTTAATTGCAAATAAGAGAGGAAGAAATTCTAAAAAGGTTATGTCATTCATTTACACCAGCCTGACACTTAATGAATAGATTTTTTGAGGACAATGCACATACCCGACAGGAATATATATGACTTCTCTATACAAGTAATTTTGTGTAGAATTGGATGGACAGGAGGGAATCTGGGAGTGGATTTTATATTGCTTCAAGTGGCCTGTGTAATCATTGCTGAACATGTGGTGGTGGTTACTCAGGGGAGGATTTTGTCTTATTCATGGAGTAGAGACTCATTTTTCATTGGTTGTCTGCACTAATTTAGTTTGGTGTCCTTCCTAGGAGAGTCTGAATTGTGTTTGAAAGTAATACAGAAAAGCACCCTTCTTTTTTCCTCTGTATTAAATCCCACCTTTACTGCCTATCCACCATGAGAAGTACCATAGTAACTCCGATGTTGTCTCATCCAGAATGATATTTCAGACCACAAGATTGACCAGAATGTCAGACTTTCACTAACAACATAAACCACATCAGCCTCTGAAAAAGAAGTCCAGCCTCTGTGTATAATAGAGTGAGTACTCATTAAAACTAGTTGCTCAAATCACCTCTCATTGAATCCAGTGGTATTGTCTTGCTGTGCTTCCCAGCTTTTCCTTTTTGGTACACTGGGGAGGGCAAAAGGTATCTCCACTTTATTTCACACTTTCCTCTGCACATCACTAGAACATTTGTTGTTGCTTTTTCTCTGTTGGCTGGGGTTTGGTTTGATTTTCTTTTTGTTGTTGTTATCTATTGTTTCCTTTGAATATTCATGTGAATATTCATCACCTTGCAACTATAGTATCTTCCAGTGAAGCTGAATATTGCACAAAACAGCCAAGAAGTCATCTCATTTGTTCCCTAGGAATCATAGCAAATAGCCAGCTCATCCAGTAAGAGGGCAAAATGCATCCTGACCCACCACAGCTTGCCAGAATAAGTTTGTTCTATTATTGCTCAGTGCAATTAGCCTTGAAGGAGGCGAGCAATGAAAGCCAAGAGAACTATGTAAGGCTGATCATGAATAAGTTAATTTAGACAATATTCACATTTTTTACTTCTTAAGCCAGAGAGTTATTTGGCTTTGATTTAAACTTCGTGTTTTCTGCGTACTGTATGCATGAAATGACAAAGTGGGTGTTTCAGTCTTGTTTCCCTGACCAGTAGTAAGAATTTACAAAGGTCAAGGAAAATACCAGGAAACAGATGAACTGTAACTTGTCTGTTTTTTTTTAAACACATGCAAATCAAAAACTGTAGGAAAACACTCACATTTACTCCTTATTACTTTATCCCTGTGCAATTATTTGCCGTTATTTTTCACCCAGAAACATTTTTTTCTCTTGTCAATATTTGCCATTCTTTGCATGAAAGTGTGAAGACTATACCTAGAGTTTTCATACCTCAACCTTTCCCACTCATGATAATAAAATGGTATCTTTTCATTTCTGCTCTAGACAAGATTTACAGATTTTATATATATGACATTTCAATTACATTCCACCTGCCCATCATAAATCTGTGATAGCTGCACAGCATTACTAAAATTTAACTACACATCATCTAGTGTCTAGAGCCATGATGTCTCTTTGAAATTAATCTTGTTACCTCGAAGCACAAGTATAGAAACATAAGCAGGAAATTTTGGATTAATTAGCATAAAAAGAACATCCCAGTTCTTACATCCACATGGCCACTGCCTTATGGTCCTCATACGCTACAAAGACTTGCTAGAGTAACAGTCCGGAAAGGCACAGGTATGTGTCCAGCACAGTCTGCCTGTTGTACAGGGAATTCACCCTCCTGTTTTATTGTTTCTTTTCTATTTGAATCCATGAGGATACTGCATGTGGAAAAGTGGGTATATTACAGATAATAATTTTCTGGTATATTGTCCCTGTAACTGACCTTGAGATGATGATGGGAAATACCTGTGGTCCGTGTCTGTCTCCAAAAGCTGCACATTAGAACAGGGACAGCTAAAGACATTTCATTCACTTGCTTTGGTGATTGAGGTCAAAATAAGACTTATTTTTCTCTCTAAAGAGAACCCATCACCCTTAATAAATACCCTCTTTATTATCTGTCTAAATAAATTTCCTTTATTTCATGTAATACCAAGTCTATGGCAAGAATGAGCAAATATAGACAATTAACTGCATGAAAATCAACAAAGGAATGCAGAAAAAGAGTGAGGAGGAGGAGGGAAAGGAGGAAAGATACTATTGTTAATATTTTATACAGTTTTCTTGCTTTGAATTCTGGGCTATGCTTAGATCAGCGACTTTGAACCTTGCTGTGCAGTCTCCTTGCGCTGCATAAATGCAGCTTCTGTTAAAGCTAACTTCAGACCCAAACATACAAAGTAGTTGCAATCATGAAATTGCTTGCCTGCTTGCACTATTGCTCATATTCTTTGTACATAAACTGCTGCAGGAGAAGAATGAGTTCGGTTGTTCGAACAAGTGTCACGTTGCACCTGCTAAGATTCCGCAGTGCCCAAGTGTATTGTACATAAGAAAGTTCAGAGAGATGTGCCCAGAAAGATAACAGATTGTTGCACAAATATGAACAGCACAGAGTTCCAGTGCTGCTATCTTTTGAGCACCCTGACATACCAGACAGCGGGAGTAATCAGCTGTCCTCTTACAGCTCACTAAATTTAATTTATTTTTTTTTTAAGTGAAACAATTTTCTGCTCTGTGACAAGAATCTCTCATACATTGGACATGAAAATCCCATTTTTATATATTACAAAGCAGAAGAAGCACAGAAGGTTGGAATACTTGTTTAGGGAGCGGGCACTTTACTTTGGAAAAGTAAAGTAATAAATAGGAAAATTGCTTAGCTAGGCTCTACATGTTACTACTGTCAACAGTGAATTATGTAGTTGTCTCTATGACTCGTCTTTTGACTTCCTTATTGATTTATTACATTAGCTCTTGATCCTGTCACAGCCCAGCTTTGAAAGTACAGCAGCTTAAGCTGGCGCTGATTCAAAGAAATGCTTTGAGAAAATGAATAGGTAGCAGAGATAATAAAATTAGAAGTAGTACATTAAACATTTTTTTCCTCATGACTGGTCATCACAAAATATCATAAAATCTGTCATAATAAAGGGCAGACTGTTATAAATAGACTGATGAGGCATGAAAGATCATGTGTGATTTATTTTACCATTATTAAACTAAGTGGATGAAGAGTTCATTCAAAGATGCAAAACTTTTTCTTGTTACAGACTTGTTTTCCTTAATTGTTTTCCATAACTGAACAAAGTGAGGATGCATTTTCAATTACAGTTGACTACAAATTCGTATTTCACTAATTATAGGAATTCTGAAGGATAATCTAATAAATATCATGACCTAAAAAACTTCTTGCAGTGAATTGGAAAGAGATTTCTGTGTTAACTGTGTTCATGACTTCATGTGATCTCTGGGAACCTGAGACGGAGAGTGATCGTGCTGTGGCGTGCACTTAGGGAAGGTATGTAACAAAAAAGGATACAGACATAGTTTAATATCACTTGGATCTTCCTTTCATTTTTGACAATCGTCAGCCCAAGTTGGAATTTGTATCTCGGTCTTTGTTTTTCATTGCTACCAACGAACAAGTTACTGTAAGTCTGTGTTGGTTGTCTTTTAACGAGTAAAAATCAAGCCATGACCCACCACGGCAATGAGCTCCACAGATAAAATAATGTGCTGGTTTAAGGGGCTGGGAAGGGACAGAAGTGTGGTACACACTTCTGATTCAGTTTAAATTTGCTACTTCCTTGTGCATAGGAAAAATATAAAATAAAAAATAAGGAAAAATCCCCAAACACATTGATTTTTATAATTCACATATTTAGGGATTTAAGGTATATGTCATCTCTCTCTCTCTTGCCTTGGGCACGGCATCTGGCAAAATTATTGTTCATCCTTTTGGAGGATATAACTTAAAAAAAAGAAGGGACAGGTGAATTGTAACCCTTGGAAAGCTACACACTGCTTAATAGAGGCATTAATTGCTTCCGGCTGCTTCGCAATGCCGTCTTCTCCATCTGTCAACAACATGGTATTGGTAGCTCAAATACTCATTTCTCTTTGTGTGGCATACAGGAAAAAATGTGTTCAAGCTTTAGACATTTTGAGAAGGAAATAAACTAGTCATATGCCTAAAATTAAGTGAATTTGTTTTCTACTAGAATGATTTAATATGCAGTTTGATGCTAGAAACCAATAACAAGCTGCAGCTGCTGGATCATTGTTGAGGACATTTGGACAGTTTAAAGATGTATTAAATCTTCTAAACACCTGTAGCCAAAAGAGTGATGTAAATTAGACTCAATTTCATTTACTTATATGGTAAAGTTAGGTATATTTTCAATTTTTTTTTAACTAAGATACTAAACAAATTGTCAAGGATTTACTTAGTGATGCACTGTTTTCTGTTATTTTCTCAAAATTAATGCACCACCTGTTACACGGCTTTACACATGCCAGTGTCTAAAACAGGTCTACCCATAAATAATATGCAGTATTTTATAAATACTCATAATGACAGAAAAATTCCCTTTTAAGAGTAGATTTTTGTTAGTCCTTCACTTCAGAAATGTTAAATGTTGCATTCCAAAAGGATCTATTTTAGCATGAGCTCTTTTAATCTAAGGTGAGAAACAATTTTATTCTATATAATATAGAATCCACAACACAGACTTGGGAGGGGGAAGGAAATTCCTGAATGGTCTGTGAAATGCTGAATTAAGAACCTCCATTTAAGTTATGGCTGTAGTAATAATAAAGATTATTATTATTATTATTATTATTATTATTATTATTATTATTATTATTAAGGTAGCAGCTGCAAGAACAAATGTGGGTAGAGTGAGTAAATTAAAAGGCTTAGTGCAGGATTTTTTTTAATACAAAATAGTATATTCAACTGCCATAAGATCTCAAAAACCCCACAGCTTTAAGCTAGACAGTTTGATGTGGATTTTGCTATAGAAGAAACTGAAACAAAATGTTAATCCAAGTAGATTTTTCATACTAAAAAATCTTTTCTAACTACTTCTCATTTTCTTGAGTATAACATCTTGCATTTTATGTGCTTCCCTATGAACCATACCTTAGTGGTGAATAATTTGAAAGAGTGATAAAACGTCTCCATGTCTGTATCCCACTGAGTTTTAGATTGGACTTAAATTAAACTAAAAATATTTTTCAAAAAATAAAAATGTTCTTTTTAGCCACATGAAAACGTGTTGGGTTTTTCAATACATTCTATGTCCCTTCAAACATTTATTTTCCATAGAAATGTAATTCCAGTGAGTGCAGTAGAAAGCCTGAAGTGAAAGTAATAGGGGCATCATCTTCAGATAGAAGTAAAAACCCCACTTCCACCTCCTGCACTGAGTGCTTCTCTCAGTGAAGTTCCTGAGAGCAGGGTTTACATGAAGGAGTTTATGAGATGCTTTTCACTTTTAATAACACAACGCAGAAACTTGTGACAGAAAATACACTGATAAAACCTTGATTCATCTGAAAACACACGCATTTATATTTTACTAAGAGAAGACACTAGGTACTGTATTAATACACATTAAGCTGTATTAATACACATTTTTACTACACATTAAAATGTTAATGACAAGTAAGAGAAGCCTGGTAATAATTGGTTTATCCTTGACAGGAACAAGATTTAAAGCTTGAAGCTTTAACTTCTTTTTAACCTCAGGTTCACAGAATCAAGCTAAAAGACTATGATATATATAGACAAAATTACTGATTCTTTCTCTCCCCAAAGATAAACACAGAAATAGTTTGACCATTCTGCAACTCGCTCGTGGATTATACTGTTTACCTCATAGACAACAGCAGGACCGTGTCTCATAAAAGTTCAGAAAGTGCTTTCAGATACAATCTTTGAATACAAAGAGTTAGTTGCATCGAAAAAAAAATACATTGTTCTTCATATCCACTGTGGTTGGAACAAGAGGTGAGAGGCTTATGTTACTGTGATGGATTTTTTGGTAAGAACTTAGGAAAACAATTTAAAAGATAATGAGACACTGTACTTCAGGTAGGATGGTCTGGGATCCTCCATTTCTGTGGATGGATGACCTGTTGGGTAGAATGCAGGAACAGTTTCTTTTTGGGTGTAAATGTTGGTGGAACAGGTCATCTGTTAAGTTTCTTTCAGAGCTTCTTTTCTTGCAGTTTTTACACAATTCTCAGTTAACCATTGATTGGACAGGGCTCAAACGTAAAAACAAATTGCTATGCCCTTATTACAGATTATTGATGCCCATCTACGAGAAATGCCAAATGTGGGATGTGGGGAACTACACGCAGGTCAGTCTGACCTTGGTGCCGCGGAATATTATGGAGCAGATCATCTTGAATGCCATCACATGGCACATAAAGAGTAACTAGGGGATCAGACTGTCAGCATGGATTTATGAAAGGCAGACCCTGCTTTACTACCTGATCTTCTATGAAAAGGTGACCTGCTTAGTGGATGAGGGGAAAGGCTAGACCTTAGTGAAGCCTTTGACACAGTTTCCCATAGGATTCTCCTGGAGAAACTGGCTGCTCATGGCTTGGACAGGTGTACTCTTCGCTGAATAAAAAGCTGGCTGGATGGCTGGGTCCAGAGAGTTGTGGTGAATGGAGTCAAAGGCAGCTGCAGCCAGTCACAAGTGGTGTTCCCCAGGGCTCATTGTTGGGGCCGGTTCTGTTTAATATCTTTATCTTTAATAACAGTTTAATATCTTTACCAATCATCTGGCTGAAGGGATTGAGCGCTCCCTCAGTAAGTTTGTAGATGACGAGAAGTTGTGCAGGAGAGATCTAAAAGATGTGAAGGTGTGATTGCTTAGGGACATAGTTCAGTGGTAGATTTGACAGTGCTATGTTAATGGTTGGACTTAATTATCCTAAAGGTCTTTTCCAACCTAAATGATTCTATGATTATTGGCAAGATTACAATATAGATGGCATCATTTTATAAAATATCCACATCAGTTTCCCTAAACCCCCAAATAAGCTGAAGCCAAAATCCTATAGTTGCGGGTTACTAGGATCCCACAACTCCAGCCATCACTCAAGTCGACATTTTAAGTCTCACTGCTAGGAAAATAGAAATTATTAATTTTCTTTTTCACCCATGAAAAATCTACAAGAAATGTCAGTGGGAAGAGCAGGTGTTTACCATTTCTGGAAATGATGGCATCTGCTTCTAATTTCCAGTGATCTGACTCTTTTATTTGAGAATATTATTACAATAGAGTTTTTGCAAAGGCATGAACTATACTGTAGTTTGTGTTTCAGCTGCTAACTAACGGCAACATGGTGATTAGGGATTTCAGCAACTATGCTCTGAGATGTGACTTGCAATCTTGATCTGAACATATTTCCACACATTTTATTTTAAATACTCATTTCTGTGTCATATGTAAAACATTTTACTACAGCTAATATTAACTTAAATTAATTCAAGAAAAACGAAAGTTATTTGTTTGAAGGAACCAGGGAATATTATAACCTTGATGCAGCCAAGTGTGGAGGACGGAAAACCAATTAGCCCATACACATAAGCTTAGAAGCAAGGCTATAGTACGGAAAAATGAATGGATTGTTCAGCTTGTTCTAGCCATTCTTGCAAATTTAAAGCTGAAAATTAAGGCTGAATATGCATCTTTTCCCTCTGAGTAAATTGGAAGTTTGTTTGATTCCCCACTTGGTTTTGAGATGATGAATAAGTAGTGTTTTGGAGGCCCTATTAAGGCAGGGAAACAATAGGTTATTCTCTAGACAGTTTAAAAAGTGCTCTTTTCTAAGCTGTGGTGAGGAATATGTGAATGACGGAGGTTTTATAAACACCTCTATACCATGCAGTAGGATTTTCCATTTATCCTGACAAGTAGAACAGTGGTCTTTGGATTAACAAATACCATTGAAATAGATGTGTTATAAAAGTTTATCCAGTACTATTAAAGACATTTCAACTCACTTAAGTTGAACTCTTACTGAAATTATTCAAATTCTGTATTTTCATACCTAAAAACATACAGTTCTGGAAATGCATTAATATATGGTGTCTCAACCCAAGTGCAAACTGAAACACACCAAATATTAAAAAAAAATCAATGCATCTCTCATCATTTGAATTAAAAGCATGCAAAGCATCACATCACAAAATAAAAGTCCAACTGAAATAGACAGCCAATAAGTAAATAAGCATCTTCCCCTCTTTCTGGTCTATATTTTTTATATTTAATTCTTTCCATGTTTCACTTTACAGTCTATCTGTCCTTTTGGATGCAATCTCATGCTGCATCTCATCCCAATTTTAGGTTGGGGTGGAGGTTTTTTTTTGATCCCTACAAAGACAATTACTGCTTTAACCACATCTAGCATTTTGATAATGAGTATCTGTCTAAAAGAGAGCCTTGCATTCTTAAAGAAAAAGTGCAGATGTCAGGCAACCCATGAAGAGGAGAATGGATGATCTGTGGGTATTCATGAAGCTGAAATGGTCCCTGCATAAGCCTAGAGTTTAGTCCTACTGTGCAGATGTATTCCTGTATTTTCATGCACATCAGACTTTCCTCCCTTTCTTTTATTGGTACACACTACCATTCTTTTTATCATCAAACTTATGAAGCTTTCTTTTAAATCCTGGAAGCATAAATCCCAGCTGTTATCTTTTCTTCCTCCCTGTCCCCGGTCCATCCTCGTGTTTTATTATCGCAGTTGGAGTAAGCGTATCTCAGCAATTACAACACTTCCACAGGCAGTTCTCAGGCCACTTGAGCTGACACTTTGAAATATTAGCCGGGAAGTAATGCAGGTGCAGGCACTGGCAAGTGTCCAGCAGCAAGTTAACAAGCAGCTCAGAATTTTAAAGGGGAGTTTGTATTATATGCTATTAAACAGCTGAAATTAGAGATGGAAATCCAATTTATTTTGTCTAGGAATTGCTTTGCCGCCGAAGAACTGCAGCTCTCTCAAGTGAGGCTCAGCATATGCTAGGACTTCCACATAACATTTTTAACATCTTGTTGCAGTAAGGGCTGATCTTATGAGAGTTAAGGCTATAAAATATGAGCTATAGCTCTTTTCATAGAAATACTTGAATAGAGGAGAAAAATTATAATCTATATTGATTCTGAAGACACTAGGGATAGTGATGTAAGAAAAAAGGCTCCTTCCAATAAGGAACTATCTTACATATGCAGTGCCTTCTGGCTACTCTGTTAAAGGAGAAAAGATTACCATTGCAAGGGAACATGTAGATTTAATATATTCCTCCCTCACTTTTCTCTTTCATTCAGTGTCTGCAGTGTGTATTGTATTCCAGCAAAGATGGGCTGCTTCTGACAAACTGGAGCTTGAAACAATCACACTTTACCGGGCAAAATTGGAGTCTTTGAAAGTAAGCTCTTTGAGATTAGAAATGTCCTGAGACTGTGTGCTTGTGTGGGCGTGTATGAAAGAGACAGAGACTACAAGTGTCAAAACTGCCTTGTCACGGAGGACTTGAATCAAATCAAGTAATTCTGAATATGAGAAAGATACTGTGACTGATGTTCCCAAGGGTAAAGTTTTCAAAAGCACATCAGTGACACTAGAACCTGCCTGATTTATCAAACGCAAGTCACTTGTACTTTAGTTCAGATGCACAGATAAACCCATGACATGTAACAGTGAACTAGATCAGAAAAACAGTTCTTTACTCTCTAAATAATACAACCAACCACACTTTGTACTGAAAATAAGCCATTTTACATGTTTGCCTGCATACTCTCCAGATTTTTGCAAGAATTTGTGTAGACAGTGCTTCCTGCCTTATTATAAAGACTCTGGCAACACTTCTCATGATGTCTTAATTCAATTACTTGGACAGTTACATAGACTGACAGAGCACATAATGTATATCAGTATCCCTGAAAACCTCTCAACTGCTGTTTCATGCTATGCAGCCTTTTTTTCTTTCTGTAACTTCAGCAATCATCAACATTTCCACAGCATCTAAAGGCTATACAGGATTAATAAACAGCACAGATTTGTTTTCATCTAAAAAGCTAGTAAGAAAAGAGATAGTATTTCAGAACTCTCCAAAAGAGAACACATCAAGAGATGCAGAACCTGAATATTTGCTAGAAGACTACACTGGCAATTTATAACTTGTTATTCAAAGAAAAAAATCCGTTTTCTACAAATAGCAGCAGAATAAGAGCATACAGAGAAGAAACCATATGCTTATATATAACACACACTTCAAAAAAAGAAAGTCTGAGTTCACAGCAAATTGAGAAAGTCATCTTTACCCACTATGAGAAATCTTACATAGTGAGAGAACAGAGATATTACGATACTTTAAAACCATTCTTACTTGGGACTAACAGATATTATAAATTATTAGAGAAACTATTACTTTGTTCTGACATAGTCCTAACTACCGAAGAGAGAAAAAAGAAATCCACAGGCAAATAGATAAGGAATAAAACATTAGGTTTCCCATCTCCCACGTGCCGGAGCAGATCCTAGGATATTAGAAGCTACTAAAATTTACCCTGCTTGTCTCATCATGTAAACTATTAATGAAATAACATTTTGACAGCTAGTAGAATAACAAAGTTTGAGATGCACTCTTTTTACTCCAAGACAACTTTCCACTATGCTTCCTAACAAAGTCTCCTCTCAGTGAAGAGGCGCGGTCACTGTTGCATCTGCCATTTCAGAAATGTTCAGCACTGGATCTCTGCCAGGCTGACTTAATGAGCCAATGAGCTCCAGCCTTGATCAGTGATTTGATGTGAACAGCACACAGCACCAGGTGACAGTTATGCTTCTCCACTGGAGGAGATCCGTGGTGTCTGAGTGCCTGGCTATCACATCTGGAAAACGCAAACTGTTCATAATTCACTTTAAAACTGGTAGCATGAATGGACACAGGATTGTAATTTACCTTTTGAAACTTTAACCATCTTGAAGGCAGTAGTATTTTCTCTTCCTTTTAAAGCTCTTTTTTTTTGTTGTTCACAAAGGTGAATTCTGCAACTATTTTGCATTTAAAAAAAAAAAAGGCAAGTTGAACTAGCTACCAAGCTAAGCATAGCAGAAAAAGGCAGCCAAATATTCCTTTGAACTCCCCTTATCTCTCAAAGGCCCAAGCAATAATTTCAATCATCTCTTAAATATCACAACCAGTATTGGCTAAGGCATTTCTTCATAAATAAATCACCTATATTTTCTTTTTGTAGAACATCACCAAATATTACATTATCATTTCAGGGTAGAAATTACTGTGATGGGTTTCCAAGTTAGTGCAAACCTATTTTCCTTTATTCGAGGACATATTGCTGTTGTATTAAGCAAGGCACAGCTGCTATTAGTATTTGGTGATATTTTCATGTTTCTCTCTATTGTGGAAGCCCACAACTGTGTTTACTCTCACTTCACTTGACTTGCTTTCTTCCTTTCTTAAAATTCTTCTGCAATGGAATTGGACAGTATACGTAGCTTCTCCTTCACGTCCCCAAGTATCTGAGCTCAGGATAAGAAAGGTATTAAAACACTGCAACAAAAGAACATTACATAACTGGAACAAGAAAGAAGTGAATATTTTCTTATAGAATACCTTCCATGGATTTTTTTAATATTATTGTTTCAAAATGGGTAGTTTTGACTGACAGGGTTCTCAAAATATTTAAAGATTAAGGTATATTATTATACAATAATAATATTTTTCTTCGTCTCTCTATATAAACATAGAAGTAGAATCCTTTCAGTGAAAAGAAAAATTAATTCAGAGCACTTGCCTTCATTTTTTAGAAAAAACTCTTGAGATTTTTGATTAATAAATTCTGAAGTGTTGAATTTTCATCTGCTTGTTTTTTTCTCCCAAGTAGCGTTGGTTCCTGTGTAGACTGAAAATTTGTGGTTCATGTACTGAGAACCGCAAAATAGAGTATTATCATTAAGGACTGATTACTAAGAGGAGTAGGATCTTTCTAATGTACTTCACTTACATTTTTGACTGCTTATATGACATTCCAGAAAATCATTCAAATGTAAGTCAATATAAGTCAGCATCATTAAGTGACAGAACAGAAATAGCACTGTTTGAATAACGTTTCTTTTTAAGTACTATCTCATAAGAAAAAGTCCCTTGATTTTAGGAGAAGGAACTGACCTCACTTTACACACTGCCTGAATGGCCCAGCTAGAAGCATTAAGTAAATCATCCTGGCTGTGAATGCCACATCAGCATTCAAATATGCATTTTCTGGTGAGCCAGCAGAGGTATTTTGCAGAAAGCCTGACATTTACTGCAATGAGGGGGAAACACCATCGATTGTAACATGTCAACACAACCCAGGGAAGTGTAAAAATATTTTGGTACAGAGAAAGAGACTAGAAAATTTTCAGTTTAATTGCAAAGAGATCGAGAAGATTTAATAGCCGGTGGAAAAAACAAACAACAAGGCTCCTTATTAAGACTATCTCACTGTAAGAACTATATCTCTAAGTACAAGCTTTCAAACACACTGGGAAGCGAGTAATTTGACATTTCAGTTTCTTTATTCTATGAACTGTCCCTGACACCAGCATATTTCACAACCTGAAGATACATTCTGAGATATAAACAGTTACACTTACAATTTTCAAACACACAGACACTGGTTTAACACTACAAACACCAGTTAACAGGTCCCACATAGCCTAGCTAGAATATATGGCTTTGGAACTTAAAAAGATTAATTTAAAACATCACTTTCTTTTTTATCAAATAAAATCTAAGGGAAACATGGGGACTAAACTTAAACGCATAGAAGACTTGTATCAAAATATATGGAAAAATAGATGAAAATTTAATGTTTTATGAATTGACTTCATATTAGACTTAAACATTTTCAGAAAAAAATGGTGAAGCATCTGAAATATTTCAAAACCAGGAACAGTTCTGCACTTGAATGTATCCCCCCAAAAATGAAGATTCTGTGACCCAGGGTCACCACTTTTATCTTCAGTTGCCCTGTCTTCATCAACTCAAGGACATTCAAAATTTCAAATAGTTTTCCGAATCTCTTGGGGCACATGAGAGAAATCCACAATCTTGCAGCTGCTACTGGGATGTACTTTGTCAAGGTTCTAATAAAAATTGTATTCCACTCATAATTAGATATATCATTAAACATACATAACTTTTAATGTAAGCACTGGCCCATTACAAAAATATCCAGTCTCACAGCATCTATTCAACATGCCACTTATGACACAGGTGGTTAGGGACCTTTAATTGGAGACATTCATTGACATTACAACCTCTTCATCAGTCCCAGGAGGGATTTGCTAAGCTCATATTAACTAACTGAACACAATCCTTAATATTTAAACAAGTTAACAGCACTAAATCTTGTGTCACACTGTTTCCCACTGCTAAGCAGAGCATAAAATTACTGAGCACCTGTCAGCTTCTCCATTGCAGCCATGAACTTCATTTTCCTCAGAGTTGCTGAGCAAAAGCCACATTTAGTTTTATTAATCCACTTTCATACTACTGCCAAGAAAACAGCTGTTTGATGTAGTAGTCTGAAGTACAACTGCAATTTTTAATGCTGTAATTTTCTCAATTCCTTATTCATGTGATGGGCTATACTTTTAAAAAAAACCCTACAGATAATTTTAGGCATTCACATTGCTATTTGAACCACTTGGAAATACCATAGATGTAGACACTGTTAGTTTAAATTGTGTGTTCTGATATGAAGTATTTGATTGCGCAGTGGATACACATTAGTAGCAGCTGCCTGCGCCTTTCCAGAGGATACATAGAAATTTGACAACAATGTTAAAATCTCTCCTTAAGAAAAAAAAGATATCTATGGTTTCCTTGTATTTGAATATAAATAAAATCTGAATTTAAAATAATTGCAATCCCATTTTCTTTACACAACTTGAAATGCATCATCCAGTTTATGAATGTTGTTTAATTCATAATCTAAATCCCTGTTGGAAATAAGACTTCAGTAGGCAGCCGCAGTCTCAGGTCATTCTTTTGCGGTGCGTCTGCCCCAAGGCAAACCTGCATCTATCTGCTGAAGGAATCACATGCAAAGCTTGTCTACAGCTGCTATAATCAAGTTTGGATTTTTTCCTGGCCAGAGACACACCTGCAGCAGCAGCTCCGCAGAGCTGTCACACAGGCTCGCTGGGACCAAGCTTAGATCTTGTGATTCATAAATGCACATAATGAGGACATTCCCCCTCCACCCTCCTTTCCCCAGGCCAGCTGTGGGAGAAGGTTATTTAGAAATGGATGACAGGCCATGGAAGGAGTTCTCAGGCTTTAGTCAAAGTACTGAGAGACTCGTGACTGGTTGATGGTGGGGAAGGCGATGAAGAGTTCAGCCCAGCGCTGCAGGATCACCCCACTTAAGGGCAATGAGGAAGGTGTGTGTGCCGTTAAACGAGTGGCACTGACAGGCTGAGGGAAGATTGCTCTGTACAAAAGGCACCTGCGTGAGTAAAAAAGAGGGTCCTGGCCTCAGTTTCGCTTTCAGTTTCGTTTTCACTGCGGATCTGAATCCTGACATTAGGCGCCTCCAACAGCCGGCTGCTGAAAAAAAGAAAAAAAATCACAAAAGGAAAACACCACACACTGTGCTAAGGTGTGCTTAGGATGTCCCCTCCTCCCTTAAAAATTAAATAGCTACTGTAAGAGTCAAAGTGTCTAGTCTAAAAATATTAATGGGGCTTCTGTAGGGGCTTCTGAGCTGTGTCCTTTTGGGTTTTCTGAACCCCTTATATCTTCCTAAAAAAACCCCAAACCCAACACCACAAAAAACCCCCATTAAATGTTCTCCCTTTTTGTTTTATGTTTTTGGGGTTTTTTTGTGTCTGGCTGTTAAACCTGAACCGCTCCTGCGCTGAATTCTATCAAACCTGGCAGGTTTATGGAAATAATGCCTGCTGAAAACCAGACTAAATTTTAAATTAATAGCACAGTAGGATTCTGAGGCAAAATGTCAAAAATATCAGGCTGTTTGTACTGTGTCCTAGAGCAGGATGTCATAGGCAAAATTCTTATAATTTATCAAATTCCACCAAGCTTATCAGGCCTGGAAGGACAGAAATTGCAAGCAACTGCTCCAAAGCACAAATATCTTTAAGAGATACATTCAGAATGTAGAAATTGTTACATCTGAGTATCCCTTGTAAACAATCTCAGTTTGGCTGATAGCACAGGAGAATTACTCTTCTTTCAAAGGCTTTGCACCGTTAGTATTCCACTGAAGATGATTAAAAGTCATTTAGACGCATTGTTAAGTATCAGAAAATGTTTCTTTTTTTGTGAAGCCGGACTGGGGTGGGGAGGGAGGGGATGCAGAAGAAAGAAGAAAAAAAAGAAAGCAAACCCACTGATCTCATTATCACTTAAGTCAACCAAAAGACTTGACTTTCTATTAATAAATATCAGCAAGAGCAACAAATTCTTCATCAAAGTACCACTTGCATGGCATAAGTTTTCCATTTTCTAACTTACTTTTAACTTCTAATTTACAGAAGCATGATGCTTACTAATCCAACTCAAAGTACAAACCATCAGGGTACTAGTTCTCAATTGGATTGAAAGTTTTAGGAATTACAACCCAGGAGTGTCTGAGGTATCAGGGGTAACATATCGACTACCTGAAATGATCCTGTGCTCACAATTGGTTTAAATCGCTGTCTTGTCTGATTGCATCTGACAGCAAGGGTACAGGGGTTTCTTTATGGTGCTGCTTTTAATTGGTATGAAATATTTCACCTTCTCCATAGGCAGAAGGTTAACTCCTATCCTGAATTGAAGTTAATTTTGTGTGTGAAGGGAATAAATAATAAGGAAAGAGAATAATTGCCCTTTTTTTTTTTTTTTTCAAAATATGAAAAGAGCTTTTTAGACAGGATCCCCACAGTAAGTTAAAATAGTGCTTTGATTTAGTCCTCCCTAAGTCTTGGTACCACAGTATTTTAAGAGATACCACTCTAATCAAAGAGTTGGATGATGTCTTTAATAGTGTAATCTAATTCGGCATATCTGAATTTTTCTAAACATTAGTTATCACTGAGCTGTAAGTTACATCAGGGGAAATTCTTGTAGAAAAACATCACCTTTGTTTATTCAACTAAGTCAAGTTGCTTTGCCAAGTATAATAGACAGAGTTTTGACTCTTCTTATTTCAAGCTTTTAGCCTGTTCACCAAGACTAAAGAAAGATTATACTGCAATTATTGAACATGTCATCTGTATGTACCACAAAATTACTGATCTACAAATGTTCAACATGGAAGCTTATCAAAATGATAAGGACTGAGCGGGAGTCAGTCAGGCATTTAAGACCAAAAGAATAGAGACTATACATTTGCTTCTTAGAACTTCTGAATCCAGAGCGATTCTTCTGGAGCTGTTGCTAGTATTCATTTTCTGTTTTGCAATATGGCTTTGAAAGATAAAAGACAAAGCTAATGAGTTTCCCTTTGTTCTAATCTATTCTCTGTAGGCATTTCAATCACACCGTTTGTACTTTAATTCTACAGCTTGTTTTTTGCACGGTCAGCCCCGTGTCACATGCATTACAATGAAACTTCATCATGGTTGGGAGTATCTTTAAAACCAAGTCATTCCAAAATTTCCATTTAGGGATTTAAGTGTTCAAGGGAATGGGGGAAAATATAAGGGAAGAAAAAAAAAGAATTCTTTAAAAAGGAAAGACCTCTTTGTAATACTGTTTTTTACATACGTAGACGACAAGTTAAAACCATTTCAAAATAAAAAATAAAATCTTATTCTAAAATATCAAAATAGAAAATGAAGATGTGATCAGACCCTCTCCCCATATACATTTTCCGTTATATCTATATTGCAGTTCACTGAAGTTTTACCTTCCAGCATGACACCTCATCCCCCAAAATCTTCAGAGTGTAGGCTGGACAATTCCACTACCTTGAACTGCAAGCTGACTTCTGGAAGATTGAATGGGTCTTTTCATCTTCTTTTGTAGTTTATCGTGCATCTTTCTTTCTGATCTCCAAGGGCACTACAATTGCAGTCCTTATCAGAAAGATAAACAATATTCCCCCACATCTTTTTCCAAAAGTTTCTCTCCTTCATTGCTTTTCAGTGTCAACGTAGAGTAAGGCTAAGAAGACTTCAGCTTAAGTCTGCCTGTTGTAATGTCTGAATGACGTGGAACTTGCAAGAACAAAAAAGACAGTGTTTACCTGTGATTACTAGGTGCTGGTATTTGGAAAATAATGGCTTTATTCCCTTATATTTAGAATAGGAAATAGCTGTGAGCATCTGTGGGGAGGTGGCAACTGCTGGCAAATAATAACTTTTCATACAGTGGCCGAGCTTGTGGAATACTGTTCTTCTATGCCATTTACTCTTAGAACTGGCTGTGAAATGCAAACAAAAAGAATTAATTTTGCTCACAGAAAATGGAAGTTTCAGAGTTCAGCAAGACTCCATGAGTTAGCAACAATTGCACATTTCAGAAAATAATGCTTTTTGCATTTTTCTATCCAAACTTCAAAGTGATTTACACATTTGTAACCCACCATCTGTTGAGTATTTTAGGATGTGGGGACCAAACATTCAGAACTGTAGGAAATCCTCCTAACAGATGGGGATATTGTCTCTATTAGCCAGACAGCATCTGTCCTGGCCACCCTTTCTGCTTTCCATGTCACTTACTTTATCCCCAAGAGAGTCTCAGCAAGTCAGTAGTAGTGACAAGCTTCACCAAGATGGTCTTCTGCAGGGAGAAGCCTTTTGTATAGGTGGAATATGGGAATTGGCTGTAATGGAGAAGAACGCTTCAAGAGGTGATGTGTACTGTTTGAAATGCCATCTCTTGGTCCATGAATGTGTTGGAAACACATTCATTGCTAGCATCGGTACTGTCCAATCCTCCATTCCAATAAACTTCTGAAAAGTAGAGAGTTATTTCATTACTTTTCCCTTCCTCAGAAACCTAAAACTATGTCAGCTCACTCTCCTCCCACTCTTTACTTCAGAAAAATACAAAATGCCCAACATGATTCCCTTTTTGTACTTTTTCTACTGTTCTAAATTAAGAAGATGTGCCAGGTGTACCAGCCCCAGTTTAAGACAGTGCTGGTGGATATAAACACAATTCTTAAGTATTTTTTTTATAAGATACCCCTCATTACCATGAGTTATTGAAATGTCCCTCGTACAATGACAGTAACTTAACTACTGACAATGCTCCAGAAAGCTAGGTCACATCAGCTGATCCAATAGTCCAATCAAATCTTGCTGTAAGTAGCCAGAAAGACCCAAGATTTCCAGTACATAAAATATCTTGTGTTATAAATTTGTTATGGTCAAGGCAGGTTGTGCACATTTGAAGAACACTTCCCTAAGATGATGCTGGGAGTGGGGGAAGTGTGTCTATTTTGTCTTTGAATCTCTCTTCAAACAAGTAATGTATTCAAACCAGATAGCATTAACCTGAAAGATTTTCTTTTGACTAGAGGGATAAGACCAGGCCATTAAACCTCCCATCTAGCTCTGTTCCCAGGTTTTGTCTGATCACTTAATAAAAGCAAAATGTGCTGAACAGAGCCTTCCTAATGAGCTGCAGCATAACCATTGCCTATAAATTCATCCAATAGATTTAAATGAACAGCAGCTTTTGATTTTGTGAGTAATTCCCTTTCTGTTCAGTCCTGTGATTTAAGAGAAAAAGGGAGACTTGGAGGTCCTTTTTGTTGCAAACTGCATTGTCCATCTAGCAGTGCTCTCCTACAAAACACAACAATGAATAACAAACACTTTGGTCTTTTCAGCCCTTACAACTGCGGAGCACTCGACTCCAGGAAAAGGTAGATCTTCTCTGCCCTTTCAGATTTTCTTTTTTTTTTTTTGGTTTTGCAAATGTAAATATGGGAAAGGAACAGTCCTCCAATATTTATAAAGAGAAGGACAAGTTGGATGACTGTAAGGTCGACTATGATCAGGTAGGAAATAAAATGGTCTTTAGAATGACAGCATTATTTGTCTTGATTAAACTAGTAGTTAGACATGCAGATGAAACTGTATGTCCATATTCACATCAGCACACTCTACCTATCAACACTTCTTGCATTAAAACTTCTTCAAATTCAAAAAGAATTTTTATTCATGCAGAGAGGCAGGAAAAAAATCTATAAAAAATCCACAACCCAATCTTATCCTAACATTGTAACACAAAAGTAGCAACTAGTCTTTTTATTTATTTTCTATATTTAAAATCATTTTAATGTGCATAGAAGTGTGATTTTCTTTACACTTGAGAAATATATTGATAAGGTCTTAAAACATGCTCAAAACAGAGTCCTTTAGATGCCCACCAGAAATCCTACCAGAGTTACAGTCACCTTCAGTTTTTGTTTAAATTTCATCTGGATGGCTTAAACACTTAAACTCTTGATACTACAGAAGCGTGATGCCAATCCAGGCAAATTGTTTTCCTGTGTTAGCTTCAATTTTATGCTTAGATATTTCCTATTAATATGGCATAGTTGGCATATAGTAAAAATTTTGTAGTCTGTGTTTGTGCAGCATTTGGTACAGACTTTGCTCCCTTTTCTTAGGCAATGTAATAACCAAGATAATAAAAACACATTACTAACAGATGAAGGCATATAAGACATGATTATGTTAGATCACATAATCTATCAATCTAAAAGGTAATATTTTTATAAAAATGAACATTTTCCAAACAATTAATTCTTCTATATTAAATTCTAATATCTACTGGTCTGAAACAGAACTCTTAAATCCCATGCTTATGTGCAGAACAAGAAATAGTTGAAATGAAGAAATCTGTGACTGAACACAATTTCTAGCAATTCAAACTATATTATTGGGTTTTTTTCATTTTAATCTCTGTTACTGAAATCAGTATTATGCCAAGTTCAGTGTAAATTGGTCATGACAACAAAACTGAGATACTGCCTCACCTTGAGACATTGGCTTGACAGACAGCCCAACAATTCAGCACATACTTTATGGCTGCATAGTTTTCAAAATAACACAAAATATGGAAAACAGTGAAAATGGCCCATTCCTTCTACGCTGTTTCTGCTCACTAGAGTTAATTCTTATTCCTTTACTCTTTCTTTTACTTTAAAGCACAATTTTGAACTCAGCCTATAAAACACAAAGGGATAATTGACAAACTGGTAGTTTTATCTTTGTCACAAAGCACTTTATAGAGCTTTTGCTAAAACTGGTGTATTACTGAGAGCAATACCTGTGGAGTGCTACTTGACATTACCCTTTGGCCTTGTAACAATAATAAGAATTGGACACAAAGAACAGTTACTGGTGTGCTGGAGTCTCTCTGTACTGTGCATGGGGACTACTATCCAAAGCCCTGTCTGGACATCATCTTGTTGAGTAATGTAAACTAATATCTTCTGCAGCAAACAGTGTTGTCTGTTTGACATTTCACATTTCAAAGCCACAATAACTTTTCCACTTGGGCCTTCCAGGTTGCAGTAGTGACCACATTGCATACTGTGGCATAAACCACAGTATGTTGTGGCCCCTCTCTCACGTAAAATAATTGCTCTAAGTGGGATTGAAGAAGTAAGGATCAGCATCTATTTCATCAAAATAGGCATTCACCTGCTAAAAATGTATTGGTTATTCTACAGCAACGTTACACTGATTATCAGTTTCATTTTCAACAGAGGAAACTCCATAATAAGTAAGGTTCATGCAGAAACCCCATGTAGAAAGAGCAAGTTCAGATCCAGATACTCAAATCAAGCTACAAGGAGGAGCTACAAGTTCTGCTTTTAGCTAACAGTTCTCACTAGCATAGCAGAATTTTTAACTTGTTTGACAAAGAACAAAAACTCAGATCAAGTGAGGGCATAAAGCAGTTACCCAAGTTATACACCCATTAAAAAAATATTTACATTTGCTGCAATTTATCTTTGGTGTAAAGTAAGCTAAGCTGAAATTCACTACAGCAGTAAGAAGAAAGAGGAAGAAACCATTCATACAAGTCAGCATTAAGCTTCTAAAAATCAGCTACATGCCGTTGTTCAGCCTTGGGTTATATCTTTTCTTCCTGCATGCAGAGATATGAGTAAGAGTTGTGTGCTTCTCAGTGATTTGCTTCTCCACCTTTATGCTTTCATGGTCGCAGACTGCACTATTACTCTATTTAAATTCTCATCTATTCTCTGCCTGTAGCCAGAAGCACTCAATTAACTGATCTGCAATTCTGAACATGCACACAGCTCCCCCCTTTTTCTTTCTAAGCATATGCCCCTAGCAGCTCAGCTATCTTATGTGTTTTTAGGGTTCATCCACATACAAAACCATCAGGAAATAACAGCAACAGCTGCAATTTGATTTTCTCTTAAAGAGTGTTTTTGTTCTGTGAAACAGCCAACCAGAGAACCTTCTGTGGGAATAAACGGATCTTCAGACTGATAATATTTAATTAAACATTTAAGAAACAGATCTACCATAAAGAAGTGCTCCTTCTATCCCTGTATACCACAAAAAACAATGCTGTAGGATTTAAAATTTGCATTTTTAATTATACCTCAAAAATTCTCGCTGATCGATCCTCTCAGAGCTGGCACTGACCTAGCCTAGCTGTATCTACCATAAGTTCAGCCATTTCAGTTGCAATTTTCCCAATATGGCATCATTGCAAGAACTAAATTAGGAATATGATATTTAACAGTTGTATGAGCCTTCAAGTAATATGATATGTCATGCATTTATAGGAGCTAGTTGGAGTACTTGTTGAATAAACTATTCAAGCAATACTAATACTGAGGATATGGGTAGGATTTAGCTGTTTCTTGTGATACTTTATGAGTCCTAACTGTCACTGGAGACTGACAAAGAGAAAAAAAATAGAGAGAAAAAAACAGGGCATATTAATCAAAGGTGTCTTGAGCCTACATGATGAACAAAGCAAGCATGGCCTCTGCATGCAAGACAGAAAACTGCAATTCAGACAAGAAAGTACAGACATTTTGTACTAGATGGTGGTGCAAGATCGTCTGATGTTCTGATCAGCCATATCATATAAGCATTCATTCACACAGAGTCAGAGAAGAAAGTCTAGGGAAGCCAAAAGCCTCTTTTTTAAAATAGGTTCAAACCAATTTTACTCTTTCAGTCTAGCAGAAGAAAAAATGAACTAGATAGCACTGTTTCACTTCAGTTATAACAAATTAAACATGAATGAATTCAATCAACTATTTAAACCTGTATCCTGATGGACACAAGGGTGCGCAATGTTGTTATTAAATAAGTTTAGGCTGAAAACTAAAACCCTCCAAGATCAAGTCTTTCAAAAATATGGTGGTGATGTGTAGTGGGGATTCAAAATTCAGCTGGCAGCTGGGTACTAGTGGTGCCAGTACTGTGGCTGATACTGTTTTATAACTTTATTAATGGTCTGGGTGATGGATTGGACACCCTCAGTGGGTAAATGAGTGGTGGCTCATGAGCACACAGCTTGGGAGAGAAAGCTGCATGAGCTGGGTTTGTTCAGCTTTAGGGAAAAGGAAGGTAAGGATGACAGGAAGATCAAACCAATGCCTTCTACCACTTAATGCATAGTTAGAAGAAGACAGAGCCACGCAAGAAATGAAAAGAAAAACAGGTAACACACACAAGTTGCACAAAGAAAAAAATAGGGTTAAAGTAAGAAAAAAAATCCACAATATCTCCACCTTTGGAAAACTCAGTTTAATTTCAATTCACAGCTAAATCACATCTATCAGCTGAACAATTTACATTTGCTGTAACCCTCGGAACCGGTACAATATAAAAAGATGTTTTTAAAATGCACATTGACTACAAAAAATTGTCTTTTATTCTTCAAGGAGCTAAAATGGCATTTTCAATTAGATGCCAAAGTAAAACTTAGCATTTGTAATGAGCCATTTCCATTTAACCATCACAATCACTTTTCAGATTCACAATGCAAAAATACAAAATGTATGTACCGACAATTTCTGTATGGTTCTGATCTATCTGCATTTTAATACTCAGTACTGAGAAAGATTAAGTGGTAGAAAATAATTTTAAGATTTTATTTGTCATATCTTCTGTTTGGGACCACACACTTTGAAAAAGTAGAGTGCTATTGCTGTAATAAGCAAAATTATAACAATAAAAAAAAAATCAGACAATAATTAAAGTATCCAAAAATTCAATATATTTTATTAACGGATTAAATTAAAGTTTCTTTATCATACAAGATGGACTTATAACATCTGACATTAATTCGCCTCCATAAGACAATTTTAATTTCTGCGTTTTATTCCTTCCTTAGTACTAGTGTGTCTATTGCATTCCAAACTGTAAACAGTTCTACCACGCTACCAAGCTCATACTAACTGCTTCTACCATAGCCACAATACTTGTAGAGCTTCAAAAAGAACTTGAGCTAAACTTTACTGAAAGGTATACTGAGGAAGGAATTACACTGTTACATCAGTCCACTGGACACTGGGATCCCCCCCCAAAAAAAGGTACATAATTAGGTCTTTGAAGTCATTATTTCCCTTTGCTGCAACAATTGTCCTATAAGAAACAAATGTCTAAAGTCATGCTATGTGTATTATTACAGTACATAATGGAAAGTCGGGAAACAAGTTATTCATTTCCAAAACTCTGAATTGGCTTTTGGTTTGATTTTGTCGGGGCCTGGCAGCTTAGTGGAAGAGAAGAAAATTATCAAGCAGGATGAGACTGGTTCTTCAAATTGAATCTTTAAGGGAAGCAGCACTTTACAAATAGCTTTTTAGATTGTAGTAGCTCAGAGAGCGCCTTTGATTTAGGAAGAGCACTGAGTTTGCTAAAACCTGCACAATCAAACCCAGAAAAGGATACCATAGCTACATACCAGCAGAACAAATCAATTACAGTCGGAAGGTATGGTAGCAGGATGGGTACAGAGATCCAAGCTAGCCCACTTAAGAATGACACCACAACTGAGTGCACCTGTGGGCTAGCGCCAGATGTTAAGAGCTTCCCACAGCCCCCACAGATACTACTGAGGCTGTTAATTTTTCTCAGTTCCCAAGTAATGAACTTGCAAATTAATTTAAAACTACTTATCTGTATCTACTTGATCTGGCTTATGCATACTTGGGTCTTAATAAGTTCTCCATACACAAGGATCCATTATAAAATGTTACTCTCCATTGGCAGTCTCAAGACAAGAAAGATGTAACGTGGAAACAACCACACAGAGTGATCCTCAAAGTATTAAACTAATGGCAAACTAGCAGGCTTATTGGATTTTGTATAACAATTAATGCACACGAGCAAAACAAAAGCATGAAAAGTCATGGAATGCTAACCCGCAGCAGTTCAATGCAGCATTACACGCAGCTACGCTATACACTACGGACAGCTTCTTGAAAGAAAAGGATGCTTAAGAGCACAAGGAAGCTAATACAAAAGTCCATTCTAATTGATACCTCGATATCTATGCAGGACAAGCTCTGCCACTAGCTAAAATCCATCTGAAGAGCAGTAAAATTCCTTGTCCTGTCTCAAACCTGTGGCATTTGGCTCCACAACACAAGGTAGTCATCACAAATGACTACCTAATGCCACAAAGCATTAGGGTGTAAAATAACCTTTATGTTAATCTCACACTATTTTCTCCTTGACTTGTTTCTCAGCTGTGTCAAAGCTCTCGGGGTTTTAAAGCCCTGTTAAAGATCTCAGGGTGACATTTGGGGGATGTGTCAAGTTAGTTCGCTTCATCTTTACCCTAGGCTCCAAAGCACATTTCTCTGAGCAGGGCCAGTCAAAATAATTCCCTCTTTTTAAAAAAGCATTTTTAATCAGTATGAGATCGAACATATAAATAAGGTAAAGGAAAATTAACTGCATGTGGTACCAAAGGTTGTCTGCCAGTTCTGTACACAAGTAAAAGAAGTGTTCACTGTGATTTTAGTGTATTTTGTCCCATAAAAGGTAAGTTTTAAAATTGTTTTTAAAATGTGGTATGGCGCACAGAGCTGATTCTATTCCAAACAGGTACTACTTCATGTTGCATGGGAGTCCCAAAACAGTAAAACATCGAGAGTTGCCCTGAACAAGGCACTGCACATTTCTGCAACCAGATTCTGTGACTGAAAATTGGCTTAGCTGTTGCTAATCTGGAAAAGAGAGTGGGTGAGAATAAAATCCCTGCTTTTCTCTTCACCTACAAAATAATCTTTTGCCCGGAAAGGTCCATAAATGTTCAGGTAATATAACTGTCTGCCTTATTTAGAGTTCATTCAGGCACAGGACAGACTGACCGGGCTTCCAGGGTAAACATCGTGATGCACAAGACCGGCAAGAGTCATTGGTTCGCTTAGAGAGCCACTCAAGAAACTTTTTAATTAAGACTCCAATCTTCTGTGCAGTTCAAGGCCAGTCCTAAGATTTACAATTTCTTGTCATGTTGTTCAAAGTCACCATCTCATTTTTATCTCTATCACTGATATCTATCTTTGCCTACAAATGGAAGGTTAAAGTTTGAGGCATATTTCTGGGCACTTGTCAAAATTCTTTTCATGGAAAAATGAAGTATTTCCAGGGTTTCTTCTCTAGTAACACCACTGCACTGAATGGAACAGAGTAAATTATGTGGCGATTTCCTGTTCACATTCCCAGGAGCCAAAAGCACAAAAGCAATGAGAAACAAATGTAAAAATCAAAACTTTCAGAAAACTTTCCTTCTACACACCTCACACATAAGATCATTAAGTCTCAGAAGGAATGGGGGAGAGGAATCATTCTTAAAAGTGTTTAATTGTGAAAACTTCACTCAGTAGCATCTAAATACCAAACCACATCCTAAGACGCAGGCATATAGTCCTAAGAACAGAGCATTGGATGCTCTATGGCTGGATGCTCAGGAAGTTCCAGATTAAACCTTGAATTTATTTGGGAAGGAATTAAGATGTAAAGATTGAAATAAAGGAGGACCCAAGCCTGCACCCAGCTGTTGTATTTATGTGTAATGTAATTTCTATTATTGTGTACATCAAATACACAAAGCTAACTGATTTGCTAAGTGAAATACCTACAAGTAAGAATGTGCCTTAAATACTCTCTATTGTCAAATGATTTTTAATTTTGCCACGATAGGCATAATTCTCCACACTGCAGTATTTATTCAATGCAAGATTTCTGTGATGTTGAATACTGATAAAAATTCTCCTTTCCTGGTGAGATTTTTTGGGGGTTTGGTTTTGGTTTTTCCTTTAGTTAATTTACCCCATGGCAAATAGCCTCTTCAACTGTTCAAAAGTTTTAGTGTTATCAACAAGCTTTTATTTTTCTCTCCAAAGCTTCTCCCAAAAGGCTGAGTTTTGGGGGCTTGTTTGTTTTTAAAAAACAGCACAGTTCAATAATTCTTTGTAGTAGAAGATTCAGTTTTAGATATCTCATATAATGTCAATGCCTAGAAGTCATTAAAGCAACTGCTTATTCCAAAGCCCTAAATCCTGTAATTCCACAGAGGTTAAATGTTTTTCAGCTACAGCTGTCTGTACATTACCATCACAAACCACTTCAGATGTTGACTCAGAGACTCTGACTGGTTCTGGGAGAAGAGTCATTTCTCTTTTTTAACACTGAGAAAAATAGATTTTTGAGTAACAACCTCATTTTGAAGGTCCACATATGTTACATTCCAATTCATACTCTATTAATGAATTTGGGTTTTCACCACTTTCAATCTATGCCAAAACTGTAGTGCCTTGCCTTATGAGGCAATACTGGTTTTTTGTATTCCAGTCTGCCCGTAATGCATCTGACATTATTTCTCTTGGCATGTATTTACATGCATTACTGATCTTATATGAAAATCATTTCTTCCTCAAAAAAAGAATAAAACCTGCACACAGAATGCTCACAAAAATTGAAAACTGAGAGATATTTTTTAATCACCTCCAACCTTGTATTTCAATTAAATCTATCTCTGAACAATGTAATTGGCTACATATTCAACGTTGCTCCACTCTCTGGGGATTCACACTAGTTTTTACTAGAAGCTTTGAACACTTAAAATTTCCAGAGTCTTGCTATTTAGCTTTTCTGCAGCTACACATTTCAAGATTACACGAACCCCTACCTGGGGCTTACCACAGCCCAGTTGCTAAGGCTGAAGAACTTCATCCCCGTAGCCTCAGAAGCTGCTATAACTGGGGCTAGGGGAAACTTAGACTGCTTCAGGAGGAGAGGTTGAAAACACACTGCAGCCACTCTGAGAGAAGCTATGAAGCTGTTGGAGCCGCATTACCAGACTGACTTGATTTAAACCAACTTGTGAGCTGTGAGACATGATGGTTGTACCTGGCTCTCACCTTCCTTGTCAGGCAGGAGTGAGGCTGTCTTGATAGAATTAAGATCCTACCACCTGCAGCATGAGAAGCTCTTATCTCAACCACCCTGCAATGAAACTGCTGGTTCTGGTATTTTTACTATTTCTGTTACACTAGGAAAAGCAGTATTTCACTCGGACAATATACAAATACAATCAACAAGAAAAAAAACAGTAGAGAAGTATTTTGTGAAATCCAGGCAAGCACAATAGGAATGGGGAATGCTCAGCACAGTGTGATATAAACCCCTTCATCTTTTATTGTATAACATAAGCCCAAGACACATTACACTCATTTGGGTTTGAAAGAAGCTCAATGGGATCTCTAAACCAGATCGCAGACAGTTATAAAAAAAAAAATCAAACACTCTTCCACAATCATATTTTAACTTTCCTTTGAGGCCAAGATTTCACATGTTAAGCAGTGTCCATCCTGCTATTCCTCAGAGCAAACACTCTCACCACAGTCCTCCTTGCCTGTGGTTATCAACCCTCTTCCTTATCTTGACCTCAATAAAATATTCTTTCTTAAATATAATCATTCCACTACTTTTCAGCTCAAAGATGTTGTGTCCTCCTCCACTTGCCTGTTCAATGTAAAACTATTTTGTTTGAAGGCTGGAGGGAAAGGAAAAAGTAGATGGTTTAAGAGACAAAGGTGATATTTTTTTATAGTGTCAAAGAAATTGATCCTGTAGGAGGGTCAGGATTGCAATATAGTAAGTTGTCATGGGAAGAATTAGACACATTCAGAACATAATGTAAAATGGATGACTCAATATGTATTACTATATTATACATCTGCTGTACTTCAATAAAAGGACTTGTTGTCTGCTTGAAATGCGTGAAGTCAAAATTTCCATAAAGAAAATAAGTACTTTGAAAAACTTGATATTACACTTGCATAATTTGAAAAGTAGCTATAAAAAAATGTATTCAAACACAGCTAATTCTGAAAAATTATTGCACTCTTTTTATGCAGAAATATAGTATGAAGAGTGTACACGAATGCTACAGTATATTTGCCAAGACTGTCTGTGTTCTGAAATAATGCTGTAGCAGTACCAGTAAGGAACAGCTGCTGCATGTTCACCCTTAAGGTGGGTGGATTTTAGTGCACAATAGGAACATCTCAAAGTGAGTGTATATCTATATGTTCCATCTGGTAAATGCAGCAGAAATGAGATACTAGAAAATGAAAAGTCTTTTGACTATGCCCTGCCCCAGGATGAGCCAGAAAATAAGAGTGAGCTGTATTTCAAACCTATTCTTTTCCCTGCTTTTGTCTTGAGCTGATTTCTAAAACATTGCTACATTGTCAGCTTTTTAATGACAAAATCTCTAACCTATCTGAACTTCTGTTCCCCCAGAAGGAACAGATCACACCCAACTTTTAATATCTTTTAGAGACACTGAAAAAGTAGCATTTTTCATTAAAAATAAATAAAAAATGAGCAACTAAATAAAAAAGGAGGAAGTATTAAAATAAAAGTCTTATTTTGTGAGGATGTCTAAAGAGAGTCATCATTTCAGTGGATCTCCTGGACAGGAGAGGAAAAAGCAGAGTAATGGAAAGCAAACATATTGCTTGGGGAGGCAGGAAGAGTTGTAGGGAAGTGCTGAGTAGACTCATTCTGCCACAACATTTTGAAGGCAGTAAAGTGAGCAAGCACTTTTCTAACTGGAGAACATAAGGCCTTATTCTGCTCTCTGTGAAGTCAGATTTGCTGATGAATTCAGTGTCAACAGGATCCAGCTTGCTGTAAAAATGAACAGCCACAGAAAGAGGGGGGAAAATGGAGAGAAGTTAAAGACTGACTCCCAGCTGGGAACACAGGGCAGACTCAGCGTACGGCCCACGGGTGCAGTGCGGAGTAGGGAAGGTATTACATTATATAGGGCGACATAAAACAGTACTGCCATTCTGACAGCAGTTAGTACTGGCAAAACTGCTTCTTCTTAAAGACATTCACATTCTTCAAGCTTTATGTGGAATCACATTATGTCTCCCTCCATATTTATCTATGACAGCAGCACACACAGGCCTCACTTAGGCCCGGCTGCCGGTCCCTCTGTGCGCAGCTCCAGCAAATCTGTCTCGCTGCCTTTGTAATCCAAGAGAAAAGACACTGAACACATTGATACAGAAAGTACCCTTTTCATAAGGTTACAGTTTTTATCTGCTGGCGTTTATAGATTAACGTTAATGTATGGCTGTTCAGCAGCAGCATGGGCAGACCCCGAGCAGCGAAGCAGCAGCCCTCGACTCTGTAAACACAAGCATTTACACACAGCAGTCGAAAACCGGCCCTGGTTTCCAATTTTGCTTTTTTCATTTTGCTTTGTTTAGGTTGGAGGTTTGCTTTTTGCCTGGTTCAGCACCGGGCAGGCCCACAGTGAATGTGCTCAGGAGCCAGCTGTCTTCCGTGGAGGGGCAGGAACCAGCCCGCAGCTTCTTCACCCCTTGCCTGAGCCCGACTCAGTATCCATCTCCACAAATAATTGCTGGACTAGATTTTGTGCCAAACACCAAAATGAAATGCTAATGAATTCGAGTCCTGTTGGGGTTATACCACCATTATAATTCAATATATACCAATGAAGTGCTGTGCGCATAAAAACCAATCAAAATGATCAAGTATATATTTAAATTTTACTTTACTGAAAGAAAAAATTATGCAAGATGTACCCTGCAAAAACATTGCTAGCATTGAGTAGAACTTGTGTACATTTCAACAGAGCTTTTCTTTTTATCCTTAATTTTAATGCATGTTCTAAAAATTTTATAGTAAATTCAGTAAAGTATCTTCCGGTATATTCTACTGAAAGTCTCCATAAGAAAAGGACTTTCTAATCAAAGATATTTTTATTATATCTTTTCTATCATCAACAAGATTCAAAATGCCAGGCAGAGTTATTACTGACAAATGTTTACACATTAGTCTAATGTGAATACTTATTGCCCTTTAGGGATAAAAAAACATCTTACTTTCGTTAAAAGTTTGTTTTATTATTGAAATTGTTGCTATCTGGTAACCAGCTTTAAAAAATTGTATATTTAGACATCCTTTACAAGTAGGGTGCAGCAGTAATATAAATCAGTTTTGAAAGTATGTCTGTAGAAAACAGTTTATTTTCAAACACAATCTCTTTATAATCATCTTGAAAATTTGCCATTTCCTAATTTTGATCTGCAATGGACACTAAAGAAGCTTCTACTTTGCAGAAAAAATTAACTTGTTAACAGTGAATATGAACTTTTTTCTCTTCTATGCTAATAAAAAACCCCATCAGTCTTACAGGGGTATTTTTTTCTAGTTCAATTGTCTTATGCAATTATAATTGGTATTTTGAAAGTGGACAGATCCACTATGGTTCCTATAAAAACCCTGCAGAGCACAAAAGGGCATGCATGAGAGCTGCCAATTCCCTTATAAAACATTTTAAACAAAGAATTATTTACTTATTCACAGTGTAGCTATAGGAGTGTCAGGCACTGACCTCAGATACCCGTGGTAGCCAATGTACCGGATTTTTGACAGGCATCCCATGCAATATCCACTACTTTCCTTTCTTCCAAATTCCTAGTTTTACTGGTAACAGCTTCTCTGTACTACTGAATCAGACCAAAGATTGAGATATAGAAGTGGGTTTCATTATTATTTTATTTATACAACCCTTGAACTAGGATGGCATCATCTATGTATGCAGCAGATGTGCAATGTTCATGGCTTTTCACTCACTGGTTAGCACATTGGTTTCTACTTGGTTATTCTCTAGAATTTCTCTTTGACATTTCTTTTTGGACATATAACCACGACAATTTTGGAATCTCTCCACTCCTATCAAGGAGTGATTTCATGTCTTGTACCTGCTATTTTTCTCTCATATTGAATCAATTCTTGTGTATAAAAACAGTGATGGTAATTTTCCCACCCAAGGATTGCACCATTTTACACAACCAAGAAAATACTCCAATTACAAATTCAATACACAGTAAGACAAAATAATGCTCTGGCATAAAGGTATTCAAGACCATCTTATAATCTTTTGTATTATTCAATGAAAAATAATTAAATTCAATATTAAAAGATTAAAAGACAATATTAAATATTAAAAGATGAAAACTGGGGTTCCAGTTTGGAGGGGCAGCAAGCACGCTTTCCGTATGCAGGACAGTTGTGTAAGTAAAATTCAACCTTTGTTTAACTTGAAGAGTAACTGTAACTAATCAAATTATTACAGTTATCATTACAGCTTCAATTTAATTTCCCACTTCAGGGAGGGTTTTTTTGCAGTGTCAATTATAGCTATGAGCAGAGAAACAAAACTAGCAGAGTACTCTTGGAGGACTGTCTGAAAGAAGAACATTTCTACCAGCAAACTTCCTTAGAAATGTACTTGGAAATTTGGAAAAATGCTCTCCAAAGCATCAAAGTAATTCCAACCAAAGGTTCCATCTAATTTAGTGAAAGTTTAATTAGGTCTTCTGAAATGTGAGACTTAACAGATACTTGTAATGCAAATTATAATGTGTGAACACATGGACAATTATAAAATACTTATTATACTCCAGACTTACTTATTTCCATACACAGCTGCATAAAATGGACCAATGATTAAAGAAATATTTAAATTGTTAAAAAAATACACAAAATTTGGATATAGACAACTGCCGCAAGTAGTACTTTTGAACATTTTCTAAAAATGCTGTAAAGAGTTGTTAACAACCTGAATTTAATTGGAAAAGATTTCTATCCTTGTAATGATAGGAAAAACAAAGGTTTTTTCAATCTTTTAAGGTTTTTTCAACAATATTACTGCTATATTGTAACAGGAGAAAGTAGTGTTAAGTAACAATGAGTGCTAATCAATCCCAATTTGTCCCTAACTACAATTAATTAAATTGCTGTGTGCCACATAAATGGATTTTTTAAAATTAGATGTTTCATTTATTGATTGATAAGACACATCAATACACTCTGCAAGGAATCTTTTCCTTAATAATGGAGTTAAACAGGCAAAACATTAAGCAAGTGGCCAATTAGCTGATTAGGTGTCTGATTCTTCTCCCTTAAAGACAGAGAAAAGCTCTTACTTGTATCAGTGACTGTAAATAAGCGTATCACAATACAACCTTACTCATACAATTCTCCAGTGCCTTGTGTACTTTACTGGAAATGAGTGAGAACAAATGTCACCTTTGGAAAAGCCAGATTTGGAAGAGGTCCACAGAGGGGCCATGGCAATATCAAACCGTGTGGTGACAAAGATGCAGGACGTGCTTGCAGATTAGCATCCAAACATCAAGCAATAGAGGAAGGCCAGCTTGGCTGTAACTGCTAGCTCACAATTCAACAGTTTTAATTAGATACCCAGATAAAATAGGAAATAAAGGACTCCAAAAACATGGGGAAAAGCCACCTTAACATCTCCACGTATCTAGACTATTTGTTTAAACATCATAGAAGTTATCTCTTCTGCACTTCAAATAATTGAAAAAGTATAGTGTTTTAAACTAATTTCAATTAAAGAAGATTTTTAGCCACCAGAGCTATAATAGTTCAATTTTTATTTGCGATTTCAAGATAATTTCTGAAATATGTGATAAGAAGGAAATATTTAAAACAAAATTAGGAGTGGGAAGTGGAGGACAAATGCTCTCATACAGTTTTCCAAGGAAAAAAAGAAGTCAGAGTCATCAAGGCTACAACATTTTAGAAAGGTGACATTAGATGGAGAGGGGAACTAATTTCCCCTGGAAATCAAGACTACAGAAACACAGCATTGATGGATTATAAATAGACCTTCATGATCATGTAGTTTGTGCTTTAGCAGTATACAAAGTCATGATGAATCTTTTCATGCTGATTTTTCATGTCATATTTTTCATATTTATGCAGTGCATGATGATTGGATGTCTTTGTATTAACTTAGAGAGAAATGAAACCATGATAATATACTCAACATTAAAAAATGGAACTGGTACGTAAATATGATACAGTTTTAAAACATGGAAAGGTATAATTTTGCCCTAGAAAACTAATGCAAGCACTGGGAGAAGATGATATGGATCATAGATCTAGCTTCAGTCCTCAGTCACTTCCCATCTTTGCAAATTCAGGAGTCACCAGTATTTTACCACCTGAGTACCCATATTTGCAAGACGGAGTCAGTTCCTTTTAATTTAGTTGTATGTAGCTTGCTGAATGTTTCTGAGACTCATCATCTATGTAGTCTGCTTTGCCAGGCTGGCCAGCTATCTACCTCCATATTCCCTTAAGTAAGGAAACCAAAGGAAACCCCCAAATCACCTCTGAGTCTGCACCACCAAAAGGCAAAACAAACTCAGTGCTTGAACATATTCACTTTCTTCTCTTGCAAGTTGAATCTAAAAGGTAGAAGAGAGTGAGACCAGAGATGAAAGCCAGAAGAAGTTGTCTGAAAATTATCATCACTAAAATCTTTCTATCTAGAACAGGTCTCAAAAGCTCCAAGTGAGCAAAAGAGCCCCCTCTGGAGATTGTAACAGTGACATTTTAAAGGAACCATGATGTTAAAATTGTCATCCTTTTCTCTAAGATGATAGGTTTCAAAGGAAAGGCTGAAGTTCAGAGTAGTTATACTCACCGCTGGAACTCCCCTGGTTCATCTCAAGCATCCAGTGCCTCAAGTGAGGCTGCCTTCTTCTGTCTCATATCGAGTCAGAGATAAGAGAGTTTTGAACATACTTGTAGCTGCAAATGCACATTTTAACTTACTGCCCTTGGTATCCTCCTCTTTCAAGCATCATTCATGAAAGATCCAAGGCAGGGACATGAAGTCCAACAGTAGCATTCTTTTCATGCTTTAAAGCACTCATAAGTTGTTTCTCTGCCACATTGAATAGAACAGAGCTGGGAACAAGTGTGTCCTAAATCAAGAGAGAGTAATCATGACAATTAAGATTTATTTCCTCTTGTGTCGTGGCTGCTCTTGCTGCTGGCAGTCTGAACAGCAAACACTCATTTCTGAAGGCAACTTACTTGAGGAAACAGTGTTTGGATCAAAGGACACATAATTCTCTGTAATTTGGAATTCTAATATATCCTTAATCATGCTTATAAAGAGTTCAGCAACATCTGAGAATGCCCTTACAATACACACATGCAAATCATCATAACACATCTGAAAATTATTCTAATTTAACAGGACACAAAGGTTGGGACCTCTGATTTCCTAAAATGTTGGGAAAAATCTGATCTTTACTTTGGTTTTCAGTGATCTTTTCAGTTCATCCATATTATAAACTAGGAACAAAGGCCTAAAAAGGCAGTAAAAAATCCAGCTCCCTAAATTGAACTAAAAATAAATGTATTTGGATATTTCAGTAACCATCCAGTTAAACACAACTGAACGACTGAACACCCTAGTTCTAAAATGAGGTAGATTTTCCTTTCATTTTCAAGGACTGCAGGACAGGTCTGCTGCTGCTAATGAAAGGTCAAGTGATTTGAGCAGAAAGGTTAAATTTCAATTAGTGATCCCTGTTCAATGTCTGGACCTTGTTCAGTTACAAGTCTTGACAGAAATAGATCAAATAATAAAATATTATTAATGATTTTCCCTCAGTGGTGACTGTAATACAAAATCTGAATAGCATCCAAAGCTTTCCTCACACTTTGCTACTTCTAATCAACTTCTCTTGTTTTTACTGTTTATTTCTAAAGTAATCTCATCATATTTTATTATGAATAAGGTTTTTGAGTTCCCACTTAAGCAGAAAGTTCAATCACCTTTTCAGAAGACCTCAGCAGACAAACGATTTCTTTAGAAATGTTAGATAGAAGTGTTAAAAGTCAAGGATCTTCCATTTTAGATAATGAGGTTTGTCCGTGATGTCATTAAGACACCCAAATGGAAGCCACTCTCTTGAAAACCTGCTCCCAGCTGTGAGATCTGGGAGCCTGGGAAGGCTGGACACAAATTAGAAATTACCGGTAAAGTAAAACTTTTGCTGACTTTATCGTGAAGGGGGATTCCCAGTAAAACACAGTAACACATCATTCCAGGTCTGTGACGGACACTCTGAGCTGTTCATTCTGGCTTTGAGCTCTCAGCTGGCTTCACCAGCGCATAACCCAGTTGGACCAAACTCATCCCAACCACTTGCTTGAAATGAACCCAATACTGATATTTCCTTTTCCTTCCTGGCTATGAGCCTTCTTAAAACCAAATCCATTTCTGTTCATTTGCCATCAGTCTTCATTTCTACACTTCCTTGTATCACATTCAGTTTGGCAGTAGTTGGGAAGAATAGTTTGGCCCCTGCTTTGTAAAGAATTCTGTAAATCCTAGGAGGAACACTGTTTCCATTTTAACTGAGACATCTTCAAACTAGACTTACACATTTCAGATGAGAGAGCACTGATTAACCAACAGTTAGGCTATGGATATGCAAATGAGAACAAATAAGGGCAGAAATCCAAATCTGATTTTTTAAGAACTTTAGAGCTCTCAGTAAATTAATGCAAGTGGTTTTGTTTGTTTGTTTCTATGCATTTTTGGTAGATTTTTTTTTTTGATCCTTTGTATTAAAAGAGCAAAGCAACAAAATAGGAGATAATTAACTTCAAAAAAGCTTCTGCTAATGAGAAGCACCTGGCAGCACACTTTCAGCCCTATCAGTCTGTACAGGCTAGACGCAGGTCAAAATCACCTGATATCAAATTCTCTTATACCAAAATAAATCACATACAAATCCAGCTTTTGCAGTAAATCACTCTGAATTATCACTAAAGTTGAAAATTTACAGCAACATAACAAACCTTAACTACACTGGCAAATGGTCATTCCAAAGTTAATTCATTATTCAGACTGCCTTAACCACACCGAGATACTTACACTCAAAAATGTTAGATATTTTCTTAACTTTGGTTGGGTCAAGTTAGCTATTTGCGTCAATTGTATGTGACAAAATATATATTTCGCGCAACCATGGCATGTCGTAGTGAATTTTGCTTGTTATATTTGACAGATGGTTATTAAGGTAAATTTCTGAAAGATATCGATGGGCAAAGAAAAATCCAGAAACAGTTTACATATTTTAGTGTACAACTGTCACAATAAATTCTAAACAAGCAACTGGGGAAAGAGTGATTGCACTGAAAGATGGGAGCAAGACAAACTGAGGTAGGGGAAAATGTAGCTACAGCATTTGCTGGTACCAGCATCAAAAACAAACAACTTGATTTTTCTACCAATTCTCTTGTGGCTTTGCTCAAAAGGCATGCTCATAGTTTAGAGAAGTAGGCATTTGACATTTTTTCCTTGTACTATGTAATTTGTGTAATAAAGCTGTGAGGAAATTGAACTTGTCAGCATGTTAAATGCATTTGTCTCGAAGAATATAATAAACTACATATATGGAATTGATAGGATTGGAAGTTGAAATTCTCTTTGATTTAACATCTAATTTATCATTAATTTTTTTAATCCATTCAAATGCTCAAGTTTTACCAGTTAACTATGCATAATTTCATTTTAAATGTAAATGAAATAGAGGGCATAGCTATTCATTGAAAACAAACGTTACCCAGGGCAGACGAATGGATAGAAAAATTATCTAAATAACTGCATTCCAGCTGTCCAGTAGCAATACCAAATGTTATATTGAAGAGGAAAAAGTTGAAAACTGCCAAGATTTTGGCACAAAAATCAGTATTCTTATAAATATGTCTGTTTACACGTACACAAACACACCTGACATTTAAATATCGGTGGTCAGATTCCTGCTAGCTACACTCAGCCCTTACAATGTGTATGGTAGGACACATATTAATTTAAAATAGCTACACAGAGCAGCACAAGGCTTGCTGTTTTGAGGTTGTTTCTTTTCCTCTCTGCATAACAGCTAGTGCTTACCTTGAAAAGACAACTACAGGGGCAAAGAATAGAATTATAAACTATTAAACTATTATTATGACCTTAACTGACAATGAATAAATTACTCTGTGGTTAACAAGCACAGATTATGTTGTTTCTCACAGTGTACTAAAAGACGAAGAGGATAACTTTGCAAAATATTATGAATCTGGCTTTTTTTCCACAGTCATTTAAAGGTTTATGCAGAACCCTTTAATCCATTTTGGCACCATACATTATGTGTTTAGTAGGATAAGACTTTCTGTTTACTAAAACAACTTTCTTTTTTACTCTATTATTTTTACATACAGATTTGCAGTCTATTTGCTTGAATATGTAATAGAAAATACGGAAGACTAGATTCTTTTCCTTGGTTTACAGTGTAGCTCAACTAGTTTGTTGAGAGACATACAAGTTTGAGTATCAAAAATATGTTCCACTGAATGCAACATTTTGATCTAATGTTAACTTTTTAATGGTAATTACACTTACCAAATGAAGGTCGTACTCTGATATTCAGGCTCTGTGTAACCCGGTCACGCTGACTGGATAGTGATGTTATGGTTACAGAAGTAACAAAACTGAAGAAGCTCTCCCTGCTTCTACACTGAAAGCACTGTCCCTAGCCCACTCCTGGGGTCTGGCTCCACCTCACCATTGCTTCAGCATTTCAGTTCCCTCTGATTTTCTCCCTCAGCACATTCATATAATGCAAAGTTACAATGCTCCAGTTCCCTCCTTTACTCACCATCACTGCTGCCTCCGCAAATAGATGTCATGCACAATATAAAGCTCATCAAGAAGGAAATTTATTTCTATGGCAGAAACATTTCCTTTCATAAATATCTTTCCAGCTTATTTATAATGTACTATGTTGTACTCTCTTCTCCCTCTACCTTGGGGAGCAATTTTCTTTAAAATTCACATTAGAAATTGCCAAAAAAAATGTACGATTGACACTCAAAGGTAACTTTCCTTGCATTGTCCCTTTACCATGGCAAATAGTAATCAAACTGAAACCCACATGCTTGTATAAAAATGTTTATTCAGCTTCCCATAATATAAAATCCCATTTTGTTTTATATGATTCTTATTATTCAGAATATTATATATCTGGACATCACATTAGATGTTAGTATCTTATAAAAATCTTACATTTCTTTCCTACTCTGCTTATGCACATCTCTAATTTAAGAAGAATCCTCCTTAAAATTTCATATGTTAATTGATTTTTTTCTACATTTCTTTTCTCCAGATTTACTGGAACAGCTATGTATAAATACTTACATATATAACTACTAACACCAGTGATAGTATGTTCTCTTTACATAACCTCAACACTTGACAAAGTCTTGCAGGGTTAAATTTTCAGACTCATGTAACTACTTACAATTTGCAAACACAACTATCGAAACAGAGTCTTGCAGGGAACCCACAGGCTTTGTGATAGCTAGATCTATTATAGATTATATTGCTGCAAACCAAACCCACTGAATATATTCAGTTATCTAGAGGATTATGATTCACATCACTTTCCAATGATTCCTACTTCGAGACAGAAAAAGCATTCAAATATGTGTGTGTTAATTCATGACGTCCTGCTGTAGTTTTGTACATGGTCAAACCTGTCACCACTGGTAAACTGAGAAGCACAAAAACATGGGTTTTTGTAACAGGACTTGAGAACTCATGATGGAAATCAACAGGAAACCCTAGGAAATGTAGCTGGGGACCAACTTCTTCTTGCAGAGAAGTGACATAACTATTTTACTACCAATGGCAGACACAGATGATCTTTCTTGACAGTGTGTATTTCCCCATATCCGTGCTTAATGTTCATCTCATAACTAGTGAATGGAAACACAGCTTGCATGTCAGCTGCAAGTAAGGATCTAAGAAGTCACTAATAACCCAAGGGCTGCACCATTTGCCAGGTTATTCTACAATTATCTGGGATAAGGAGCTTAGCTCACTAACAAAACATCCCTAAAACATGCAGAGAATATTAACTGTAGTAAACAATTTACACAGAAACACCTCAACATGACAAATGTTCTAAACATCTTCCATAAAACCTACCACATAAACAGTCATTTAATGCTGCATCTGCTCTTACTGGCTTTCCAGTTAGTCACATAAATGTAATCTAAACTTATAAACTAAACTGAAACAGTATGAGCTTGCTACATAGTGTATAAACAGTGTCTTCCTTTTTTTGGCACAAGGAAGGTTAAACCACAGATTGAATTTTTTTTGTCACGCACTTTGCTTTTCTGGTTTTAACTCCTTTATGCCACTTTGGAGAGTAATAAAATACGTGTCAGACATTGTGCAAGACACTAAAATTAAAAATTACCTAAATGTCTTAGGTATTTACTTAGCCTACTTTTTGAAAAATTAATTTCCTCTTGTAGGTAATACAATGGTTACTGACTTAGTACCAAGATTTGACTAAGAAATTTTAAAAAATATTTATGTACTGCCTACTTGAAATTACCTATTTTCCCCCAAACTATGCCTTTAACTTTGTTGCATAATAGATACTTGAATCATAGTATCCATATTCTATTTTAGCTTTATTATTTGAGATTTTGTTTTAAATTCACAAATGATTAACATGTTATTAAAAGTGACAGATTGACAGCACTATAAATTCTCTTTCACTCATTAAAAACAAAATCTACAAACAAATGAATGCTTCCCCATGGAATCACATCAGTGTATTTTAATCTCATTCTGAATATTGGCAATAGGAAGGATAATATAATTGAAATTAATGTGCTTTTGAGTCCTACTGAGATGGTAAGTGACTTGCATTTGTGATGATTCTATAATATATTCTTTGATGCCCGCCAAATTGACTACATGTCCTTTAGTGGCACAGATCAGATTTAAACATCTGAGCTAGAGATGAATCTATCACAGTGTCTTACCAGGTGAAAAGATTTTCCCTCTGCAAAACCTCATTTCCTTTACTTTTAATAAGGAAGTTCAAAGTTTTCACCTTTGCTCACTGCTGGGTAGAATTATTCAGTATTCTAAATGAGAACGATGAGGAAAAAATCGAAGATTAAATCTTAGATGCTGGGAAACAAAAAGTCAAGTAAGAAAACCACATTAAAATAAAACTCGTGATAAAGCCAAACTGACTCATTTACCTACCACTAGTTAACAATTTTATGTAAGTATTTTGCAACCTCAGGAGATTCTTTCCAGAAAAAAAAGCTACCAGGAATTAATATTTAAATAAAACTTCCTAAATTATGCTTAATTTCTTATTTATTAGATATATTATGGTAACAATAGAAAAGTCTAGCTTGAGAACTAGTCTTCACTATGAACAGGATGAAGTCATCATAGCCAACACAGAGCAAAATGTGTCTTGTAGAAAAATGGATTATGACAACCAACATATCTGAAACCCACACAGTTGACATTTAGAGTCACTCAAAGTTCATTTATTTTTCTTCAGTAATTCTTTTCCCTGCCACACTCCTACCCTTCTGGCCATCTATTCCTATATCCTTTGTACATTTTCTTACTATTTTTTAACTACTTAAGTGGGTGTTTGTTTTAGAAATTTCTTCCAGCTGTCATGTACCGAAGACAGCTTGGCAGCTGTTTTAGTATCAGTGCATAAACTTTCCCCACTACTGCTATAAACTGGCGCTGAATGCTTGGGATAACTGACACTGCTTGGATATTTCTCTTTGCCACCAATACTGCTTTAATATGTCTTGATTTAATGACAGCACTGTATGCGTATTGCAGGCTGCTTTTCTTTTTCTTGACATCAGCACATGCCATCCTGAGCTACCTTGAATACATTCTTTGATGCAGGGTGACAAGACTTTCTTTGTTACACACACACACATGCGATGTCTTGAAACCATCTCTAAAGCTCTGGTAGGACTTGTGTCAATCCTTTGATCCACAGCTTGCTGTTCTCCCCCAACAGAGCAAACTCTTCTATCCCTGTAATAGTTCAATACCTGAGTTACAAAAGATACAACATGCATCCATGTGAAATCAAATCTTAGAGAAATATTATAAATCATAAATTCTAGAAAAGACAGATTTTGGAAAAGACAAAACTAGAGTAATCTGGAATAGTGATTGAAAGAGGCTCAGTAACTTTATTACATAGTGCCATAACTCAAAACCTTGCTGTGGCAGGTCAACGTGGAACATAAAGCACACTATAGGCTATTTAAGACTGATGCTTAAAAACTTTTAAAAACTTTCAAAAAATATACAAAAAATATACATGTCAAATAATGGGGTTTTTTATGTCAGAAACTCTCCTTTAAACTATTTTATAGGTCCCATGCCAATTCTGGTAATCTTTAAGAAAAACCCTGCAGAACAGCTTTGGCACGGAGAGCGTTTAGAAGCTCTGCCAACTGGTGGTAAAGCACAAACAATCATAGGATAGAGATAATCTGAAGAGAGGACAACACTAGCAGCAATGCATATAGTCTGTTCTCCTGCACTGGTAAGAAAAACAACTCCTACATAACATTTTTAAAAAAGTATGATACAACCCAGCCATAAATGCAAATTTTGTTTTTTCTATCCTTTAAGGGAAGAAAAATTCAGGACACAGAAAAACAGTTGCAGATGTTCCAGAATCATTCTTCCCATTCTCTCCATTTCTGCCAGGTGTGACTGAGTTCATAATCATGGCATAGCTCAACAGCTCAGGCTACAGAATTGATGCTATGAGCACGCACACCCAGAGTGATAGCACGGCTGTAGCAAGCAATGAAATGTGACAGATAAAATGCTGAATATTTGACATACCAGATTAATTTGCTGAGAAAGTAACTTCTATCCAAAAAGCCACAGCATAGATAACCTCTGTTATCTGGTCCACCCTGTGGCAATAGGGTGGTTTACAATAGGCAATTATTACTGTTTTCCAACTTCTCTTTTTTCAATTGCACATACAATACAAAATCCCAGTTGTTACAACAAAATTCAATAAAAACTGTAGGCTCTGAGGTCCTTAAAACCAAATAAAAGTAAGAATATAAAGTTTTGTATTATTTTAGCCATTCTAGTGACATCCAAGTATAATTTTGATAGCTGATATTGCCCTGTTATCACAAAGGCACAGGCTCCTAGCAAACCTTATGAAATTATGCATTTTACTGTAAGTCACCCTGCACTCCAATCAGTCCTTAGTCTGGTCTTTTACTGTACCAAATGTATAGATTAAATAGTTTTAAAAGCCGTATGGAAGTGCACCCCTAGTAGCTGCACTCCTCGTGCTCATCTCTCATCTTAATGTTATATCTGACCATTTATATTTATAGGACCACAATTATTCCAAGGACTGTGCCCCAGATAAGGTTCCTTCCTTCCTTTAGCTTTAAGTCAAAAAAGAAATACCCATATTCAGGAAATTAAAGATTCATGCCCTAACTTTGCAAAGAATCCAAATCAAAACCCTATTCCATCTTTTTTTCAAATCTCTCTTCTAAAATGCAACAACAACAACAACAAAACATTAAGGGGGAGGGCACCAAGAGGGCTTTAGAATATTTTCAGGCAATGCCAATGAAACTACTTTTTTCCATCCCACACTGGTTCAAAAAATTTAAGCTTAAAACCAGCAAATAGAAATTAAGTCTGAAATTTTAAAGTTGTATTAGCAAAAGAATAGAATAGTTTAGTTGAAAGGGACCTAAAATGATCATCTAGTCCAACTGCATAATCACTGTACATAGTTCACAAATGGGGTTCTAGTTGTTTAATTTTTGTTTTCTTTCATTTCTATAGTGAACTGTCCTGCTTTATCGCACTTGGGAATTGTCTCCAACAAAATTTTCTTAAGAATGTGAAACATTCCTTATAACTCAAATTATCTACATACAAAACCTACCTTCACAGTTGGGATTAAGTACATTCAGATCATTTCTCATTGATTAAAATATTTTATAGTACAGTCATACATGAACTTATTACTTAGCATTTCAATAGTCTTAGATTTCAATAGTCTTCTATTTGAAAAATGATTGATCTGAGAGAAATTATGTACCTCAAGAAAAGTATTCTATTGTTGGCTAAGTCAGCAGTCAATATCTATCAACCACAGCCTAGGGAAAATTTCCTCCCAAATTAATGTCTTAATTGAAAAATCTGTGATAAACAATCTTATTCAGGTTACTAGAAAATCACATTGTTATCAGTAAGTCATGTATCATTCAACTGTCTCTATAGTCTTTTATGCAGATTCTTCTCAAGAAGGCCACTAGCAGGAACTTCAACAATATTGGAATATTCTATCAGCAAAAATTCATGTAAAAGGAAAGAAGATTCATGCTTTTATTTTCAAACAAACTTTTCCTGCAATATGCAGAAAATGAGAACCTCAAGCTATCCAGGTAAAGAGAGGCAGCTCTGTTTTTACTTAAACAAAGTTAAAATTATTCTTGTCATTATTTTTAAAATAAAGTATACCATAATTTCCACCAAGCAAACACCATGGGAATTAAAAACAAAAAAAAATCACGTTCTTGTTGGCATGGATAGATGGATCTTAAAAGTCCCCCAGCCTCTAACTCTGGGGTTCCACATAGTTCATTCACCTCTGCACAGTGGTGGATTTTATCTTGCTGTACACCAATGCAGACTCTTTCAGTAAGTATTCTTCCCATTAGAAGAACGGAACATTTTTCTGGCTGTGATTGAAGACAGACACTAACAAAGAATATCTTCTAATGTCATCTAATAAATATTCTATAAACATCCAGATCCCTCATGCATTAAATATTTTATAGTCTATAAAAATAAATTTGAGGGCAGTAAAATTAAGCAAATGGAAAAAAAATCTTGAGAAGGTTTATCAACAAGATGAATTTCATATTAGAAAAAGTCATCTGTTTATTTTAACAAAAAGCAAGGAGTTGTAATTAAATTCAGCCATTTGAACTGACAGAGCAATGATTCTTCTAACATTAAAGGTCTGTTAACATGTCTACTATTCCGATTTTTAGTGCATAACTGGTTCTCTAAACTGGAGAATCCAGGAGGGGTAGGTCTGCATTCACTGACAATTTTGTTGGATTTTTCTAGCAGAAATGAGATAGAAGAGAGACTTTCAATTTAAATAGAATTTAAGGAGAAAATTTGAAATTGAATAAGAGTAATTGACACTGCTAGTCATGTATTTTATGGAACGAATGTAATGATTTAAAATTATAGTGGAATTCAAAGAAACTAACTCATCCTGATGCAATCCTACTGTTTAAAATCGGTACAGTGTGATCTGCCACTGTCCAGCAGATCTCTGAAGTTATGTTATGTTTTTGACCCACCTCTTACCTTCAGGCTAAAGATGATAGAAGAGAAAAAATACAGGAAAAGATATAAAAGGAAATATGAATTTCTGCTTATATATTTACATTAGTAAAAAGGAGAAGTGGTTTTGAATTACCCTTCAGAAGTCGGGAATTCTTCTCTCTGTGATCTTTAAAATGCCTTTCTGCAATGCCTCAGTTCAGGTGCTCAACAGAAATTACACGCACAAGACTAACAATGGTTATTCCCCCATAATATAAATTTTTTAAAGACAAAACATAGAAAGAACAGGAACTTTTTAAAAGTTAATGAAAGACACTCCAACTTCTCATGTTTTGTTTGCTGGAGGATGTTTCTAGTAACTCGGCATTAAGGTTCCGCTCCCAACACCAGCAGTGTTTGGGCCCCCTTGACCTGCACAGTCAGAGAGGGAGGGTACATTCAAAACAATGTTTATTTTGGGCTCAGCCAAAGTAACAAATTAGATACTCAGGTGCACTCTGAGTTGCAGCTTCCGAAAGCTGCAAAACCAGACCTCAATCTGTTCAGATCACAATCTGATACCCTCAGGACAGCCGGAAAAAAGTACAACACAACTCAGATTTGATCTGATGCACCGTAGTGCCATGAGGAGTGAGAGACGGAGAGAAAAGTAAGAGAGTAGCAGGGGAAAGAAAAAATAGTCATGGGCCTCTGGAAAATGTGGTCTTCAGGAGCATGTTGTCCTTTGGGTCTTCTGCAGCTCGTGTTCAGGTGGATTCCATGGGTTGGTGGAGGTGTACCTGCCTTCTTGACAGGCTTCTATTTATAGGGCAAGTCCATGTCCTATTAGGATATGAGGGGTGGTCGTGCCATGAAAGTTCTCAAGTCGGGGCATGCGCAGAATCTCCTTTGGGAAGGTTCTGGAATTGGGGCTGGGGGCTCCAGGGTCACTGGCAGTTCAACAGACCCTTGCCATAATAACCTATGTGTGAACCCTTTGGGTCCGTGTGCTCAGTCAGGTGTGTGCTGGGGAGGAGCACCTGCTGCTGCACCTCTTCCCCCTCCTCTGCAGCTGCACAGTCAGCCCAGCAGGAGCCACAGCGCTTAAGAGAATGTTTAAGACAACAATACAAGTAGAGTGAGACGATGTTTAAGGCAATACAAGTAGAGTGAGATGATGTTTAATACAACCAAAGCAGTCAGTCTTTACACTCAATTTCTTTTCAAACTCCCTTACGTCAATTTTGGGGACTTTTCAAACTCCTTTACATCAGCTCAGGAATGATGGGTCACAGAGTCTAGCTTGATGCTAAATCTTGGCAGCGCAACAGAGGGTCAGCATGAAGGAATCTGAAAATCTTGATTTTGGGTAGCAGGTCATACCTGTTATAGCTGTGCTACAGGTAGGAGATAATTTGCAGACAGGACTTGGAATAATGAAGGCTGCACAGCCGGTATCACCGCTGTCAACTGCAAAGTGTAGAAAGGTAATTTGAGGGCTGGTAAGGGTCAACCTAAATGACTTATTGCTACTGTCTTGTCAGCAATAGCTTCCTTATTTTTGCTCACTGTTTCTGTTAGAATTCAAGAAGTTAGGTTACCTGACCTGAAGAAGCATTCCAATACTTTTGTGAACAAAGTGTAGATTTCTCTCAGAACTTGATTTTACTTTTTGAATACTATTAATAGTATGTTTACCTTGTATTGAAGGCAGAGATAAAGTTTACATTGAGGATGGCTGGAACTGCAGAGCCCAGTCTGCAGCTAAATCCTGCCAGGTTTACAGGTGTATTCCAATGTCCCATACTTTGCTTTCAGACAGCCCATCAGGGTAATGAGCTGGCTGGCTTCAGAAACTGAATTGATGCCTGCATTAATATAGGAGCTATCTTAACTGTTATTTCAAACATTTAAAGAATTGCATAGGGATTTTATTATTTATTTATATATTTTATGGGTTGTTTACCCTTCGAGTTTATGGCAGTGCTCCAAACCAATTCGTCCTTTTGCTTTACAGGTAAAACTAGGATTTTACTTCCTTAGAGAGCAACTCAAACCATCTTTCCCTGCTGTTTTAAAGGCTATTTGTTTCCAGATTAAGTTAATTTCTGCACATATAGGTCCCATTCACAAAATCGAGACGATCCATGAACCTTAAAATCATTTACTTCAATGATAGTGAGAGCTCTCTGAAAGTAAGCAGAGGCTGCAGTTTTGTGGCCAGTCACTGTAAATGTGTCCCTCTGGTACAGCGTTATAGCATGCATCTGTGAGTTTAAGCATTTCAATGGAGGGACACATTTCCTGGGCATCAAAAAAGCCGGGAATCTGAAAACAACATTCTTTAACTTACGGGACTTTGCCCTCAAGTCTTCAAAAGAAAAAGAGAAAAAGCACTTCAGACTGATACATAAAAGAAATATGCAACAGTAGGTTTAAAAATTCAATGTTCCAGATTTTCTGCTGCATTGTTATGGAGCTGCCCTCATGCTTGCTGTATTCATTTGCAACACAAGTAGTCCTGCTCCTCTCGATCCAGTTGACATTGCCCCAACAAAAAGGAAATAATTTCTTCACCTTTATTTACCCAAGAACATATCATCCCAGAAGGCACATGGTAGATCTCCCCCTCATTCATCGCAAACTACTATTAAGCTTTCACATTTTCTGTGTGAAGAAATCCCTACCCACACACACTACCATTTGTGCAGTAATTAGCCTTTTTTTTGGTGCTTTTTGTTGTTTGGTTTGTTTTGGGTTTGGGATTTTTTTGTTTGTTTTACGTTTAACAGGGAAGACAGCCACATCTGACATAGTCAGTTCTCCACCACTTGCTGTCTCACTTTGATCCTTTCTGAACAATGGCTTGGTCAAAGGCAAAAGGACTGTGGTCAGAGCCAGCTAGAAAAACCTTCTCCATCCAAGAAACCAGAAGGACAAGCAGCAGTCCTGAAAGCTACACACCAGAAGGAGCTCACACCAACCTCTCTTCATGGCCTTAGGGTTTCAGTTTATTTCCTTCTCCCAGTTCTACCTACTTGTATCAAAACCTAAATTTCACGGGCAAGGAGGGAGGAAGAACACACATTTCCCAGATGTCATATATGTAAGAAGAGGCAAAAAGATCCAGTGCCAGTATGTGGAAATCAAGAGCAACCAGTGGGCATTTGACTTTAGGAAGTTTTAGAGCAGCTTTTTCCTGTACAATGCAGATAGCTATGCCATTTACTTGCCAGAAACCTCTTTATTATAAGCATCCTTTCTAGACTGGAGCTTGATTCAGTCTCTAAGGAAATATTTATTTTGCATAAGAAAAATGCACGGTTCTGGGAAAACCAAAATTATTCTGAGACTAAAAATGCAGGGAGTACAGAAAATGAGTGACTTCCATCACTATTCTCCTTCTCCCTTGATTTTGTCATAATAGGTCACCTTCAATCCAATTTCATTTCTACCGAATGCATTAGAAAAGAAGAATTTCTGTAAGATTTGACTATAGAACTAAACACCATTCAACAGCAAGTTAAGTGAAGTGACTTTACCCCTATTCTGGTCTGTCTCTAACACTTTAACAGAAAAAATTGGCTAAGACTCTTCTAGGCATTTATAGCACTTCTCTTCTGAGCAACTTCATCTCTCTGGAGTTGTTTGTTTTTTCAGCCAAGCACATCACCCTCTGCAAGCATCCTTTGATTTCCAAAATCTGGAAACAATGTGTCAAGCAGCAATTTAATATGTAGATAACAGACCAACTGAACAGAAACAAACTCCCATACCATATAATCTCTGCATTTGGAAGCTACAAGCATTCAGACTGGAATAAATATTGCTACAGGGGAGGAGAGTTTCCTTTCAGCAGTTTTGAAGAGGATGATGGAATAAAAGAAGAGTTGCATCACTAGCAAACACTGAAATAATCCAAAGGTTAATAGTTTGTCTGGCATGAAGAATAACCTATAACAAGAAAGTGTTATTTTACATTATTTATTTCTGCTTCTAAGAATATTGATACAGTATTATGGTTACACAGATTAGCAAGACTTTCAAGAATAATCAACTTTATTGGTTATTCAATACAATTTGTTTTTTCCACAGGGTCTGGGATCTGTGGCTAGAATTAGTTTAGCAACATCCTCAATTGTGTTTCCAAAATTTGTAGGCTAGAGGCAGCCACGATGTTCAAAGGGAACCTTTGCATCTCTATCTGTAAAAGAGGAGTTTTTCCACACATGTTCTGCTGTGTGGAGCAGAGCCGACTCGGAGATGCTAGAGCTGGGCAGTGGCTTCATATGCAAGCCTTGGTTCAAGTGATTAAAAAAAATACTCGAATGTCTGGGCTATCAAATTCAGCAAATGTTTCACAATGAATTAGGTCCAAACATCTCAGATGCAGTTGTTTTGTCAATGTGATGTATTTGAACAATTCTCAGTGTTTAGTAGCCCATAAAATTACACCTATTTGAGTAAGTGGCAGTTTTAGAAGAATTATATAAAATACAGGTTAACTCAAAGCCTTTTTAGGCCAGTGCTTTTTAAATTTGATGCCATTTAACCATGGAGCAGTAAGTATACACATTTGAGAAAAGATATTTCAATAGATTGTACAAGATTAGCTTTATATATTCACACTGAATTTCTTGACTTTTTTTGATAGTTTATTTTAAGCCCTTAGTGTCACTCAAATACAACACCTTTTTTCTGTGATATTTGATAAGTTATTGTAAAAAGCCTTGAGAAAAGGAACTGTTTAAAGCCAAGAACACACAAGAAGTTCTTTCTACATTCAGTTTTATTTTTCCCTCAATTAATTCGTTGCACTACTACAAAAGCTATCAAGTCTCCAAGTCAGTTTTATGTCTCTTCTGTTATTTTATACTGTCATATCAAAGCACAAAACTTTGCAGACAAGGAGAGAAAACAGGTCCCTGTTCCCAGGATCTTTGTAACCTAAAGATGACATGACCGAAAGAAGGCATGACAGTAAATACAGGTGGGTAGGGGGAATGGAAATATTTGAAATAAACTGACATGCTTATTACCTCTGCAGTACCAGAGTTTTCCGTGAAAGCAAGCACTTGCATAAAAGCTGCAGGAAAAAAAGTTTATTTCAGTTATTTCTGCTTCTTAATACACTGAAGAGGGGGTACAGTGTCAGGATTGATATTATCTCAGTTTCATTAGAACCTGAAGGTATAACCCTAGGACTTTCTCCTTGAAAATCTGCTCTGGGCCCTTGAAGGAGAAACGCCATATGCACCATCACATGTGAGGCACTGATGCCGAGCCACATGATGCATCAGAGCAACTTTACCATGGCATAGGTAGATGAGACTTTACTGGAGCACAGATAGTACTAGTGTAGTCTCCACTGATGTCAATAGGTGAATCTGAGCCATTGTCTCCACAGTCAAGCAAGGCAATAAAAGCTAAAGCTGGTCATTAATGGACTGACACAAATGTATTCCCTCATCCCTGAGGTCTGCCGCTCTACCCACGATTGCCACTTGGCCTAGCCTCAATATCAACAGAAAGAATCCAGCTGGCTTATGGATTTAGAATTCCTGTAGAAACAGAAATCCTGTGAACAAGGCTGTGTAGAGTAGCAGATAGAAACTGTGCAGACTGTGTTTCAATATAGTTTTCCTCAGTGATAGGCATTTAATAAGAATTTCACTTCAGACAAAATTAAACTCAGTTTTATAACTCAAGGTTAAGACAGGTATAAATCAGCAAAGCTATACAGTTTGTTATGACTCCATCAATTTCTATTAGATGAGCATATGACCTGTCAAGACAACATTTAAATCACTATTTCGAAGTGTTTTTATTAAGTGATCAGAGCATATGTTTTTGACTCTAACAATAATAAATCACCAATGAACTGTTGTGGAAACAGCAGAAGGGACAGAGTACAATGTAATAAGTTTTCCATATACTGTTGATGTTAAATATAGCCACTGTAAATGGAAGGGAAAGAGAAGTCCTACAAATATAAAATAATTTTCTGCAAATAGTCTGATCAGATAACTTGAGTTACATTACCATTATTTTTCACAAGCTTTTTATACAGCACAATAATTGGAAATCAAGTGGAAAGGATAAGAATTAACATTACTTGAAAACAAAGTCTGAAGATCTTTGAACCCCAGATGGATTGTAGACACTGCAGCAAGTTAATTCGAGTAACTTAATTTCAGTCAATTGAGAGTGCTACATGTTGAAAAGTAAGATTTTATACATATGAAACATGGATGGGTTTGGTTGGGGTTTTTCCCCCCACAGAAGCCCTTGAAGGTATTTGAGGTGTTCAGATATTTGCATAATGAAAGCCACAGGAAAACTATTATTTAACTGATTTTAATTCGCAGCCTTCAGGGTCTGATTCAATGCTTATTGAAGTCAGTAGGAGCCTTCCCATTGAATTCATGAGTTCAGACCAGACCTTCATCTACAGCTATAATGAAAAGGAGTTTAAAAGGGTAATTTGGGGGCACATAGTTAACTTCAAGTTAGAATTCCTAGAATCAGTTCCTTCAGCTAATTTGTGCACCCCTACTGGGGAGGACAGAGGAGGAGAATTGCATCCAAATGACAAGCAGATAAAAATAAAGAAAACCAATGTTAAACTGTGTATTAGCAACCCAGTCGCTCAGAACGGCTCAGCGGTTCCTCTTGCACAATTAGGTGATTCTCAGATAAATGCACTGTGTTGCATTGGCCCGCCTCAGATCAAACCCTTAAATGTGCCTGTTTGCAGACTGGATATTGAGTCTACCTTTGCAATTTTAGGCACAAAAATATAAATCTCAAGCCATCAACTTGTGTTCAACCACCAGAATAACCGCCTAAATTAGTTTCCAAAAATTTTCCGTTCATGGTTTGTTGACTTTCTAACAAGTTAATTATAAACTCATTCCTGTTAAAGTAGTCACGTAATCCCTGCAAAAAAAAGGACATGACCGATTTCCTAAACACAGGGAGACTTTACCTAGATTTCACACTTTCTTAGGCAACAAAGAACAAACTTCTGCAGATATAAGTTCGTTACCGATGTAACCTGCCTGGAGTCTGGTAACCCTGAACTTGCACCAATTTTTTCCCATAGTCAGGATCTTTGTAATAAGAATATTCAATGTAGATTCTCTAATTTGTCCAGTAATAGCATTGACAGGCTGGTTTTCACATGAGCATTCTCACAAAAATCACAGAAATTGAGACCTTCAATCTACGACCAAGTTTATTTGATAGAAACAGTTGTATTATGGGGGAAGCAGAAGATCAAGCGAGTGTCTGAAATCTCTTTCCTTAGGAAAAAGAAACAAAATAAAAATAAAAACAATCACCTGTAGTAACTATTCTGTTACACAGCTTAAAGAAATGTGGTTTACTTGAATTCTTTATTCATGAAAATGGAGAGAATGATGAAAGTCCCCAGCTTCTCAATAACTGCTTGGTTTGAGCTCACATCTCATTTCCCAGGCCTTTTAGGTTTTCTAATTCATATTTTCCTGGCATCCTAGATGTGCATTTGCTTTGCTGACAAGGCAGTTTTGATAGCAGCATAATGGACATGACCCTATTTGTCAGAATGTCCTAGAGACACAGACTACATCCTGAGGTATAAGACAAGACTTCAGTAAAGTTATTCCTGTGGATTTGATGCTTACTCTGTGTTCCAGGCTTTGAAAGAAAAATTCTTTGGAAATCCAAAAACCCATAAATTGCCATATCCAGCAGCAAAAAATTCTGAACAGTAATGCGCCTACTTGGTTCCCAATAACTGTTTCAAACTAACCTAGTGAAAAAACCTTGCTGCTTCCCAGTGATATTTAAGGTAACTGGTTTGTGATATACATAGTGAGCTTCTATATGCTCTGTATTATAAAGCTGTTCTACTACATATGCAGACAGATTCAGTCTTTACTAAAAAAATAGCCTGTTGGAAATCACTGAAATCAAAGCAGATCTGTTCCACCTAACTTCATTTAGACAGGGGTGAAATTTTAGAGAAAATATTCAAGTTTTCATACTTCTTTTGGAACTGTGGCTTTGAAAAAAAATGAGCCAAGGCTTATTCTTCTCTTAATATTAGCACAAAAATCTTCTGTCTAGAATAAATAACTTGTTTTTGAAGCTGATGAGACATTTAATTGTGCTGATAACCCCTCACTGTCAAAACCACACTTTTTTAAAACTTCTGAAAATAAATGAAATCTACTTTCTAAAGCTCACATCTTAAAATGTGTCTAGAGTAAATGTCTCTCCTTAATTTGATTGTGAAGCATCTTCAGATGCATAATCCACCAAAGTATGTCGAGGGAGATGGCAACAAAACTAAATAAACAAACAGAAATTATTCTTTCAGATCTGGCACCTGCTGTCTCTTCAGACTGTGGATCTGATGAGAATTAATGCATCAGATGGAGAAAAATAGATGGTGACTGCTTAGCTTCTGAATCATCAAATTGCAAAGAAAACCTCTAGCAGTTTTTTGGAGGTTGCTTAGCAGGAAAAAAGAAACCGAAAAGCAGTATTTTCCTGCACATTCCCTAAATATATACATAAATAAAACGGCACAGAAGTGGTCTCCCCATCCTGCTTATATCAGCCTAGTTATTGACATTTCTGCGTTGTGAAATATACAGTTCCTAATCAGCTAAAACCAAATATTCAGATATCCTGCTAAAACATTTCTATGCTCTAAGTGAGTTGCTGCATTGTCAAAGGAGTCTCCTCCCACGCCGAGAAACCCTATTCGTGTTGCACAGTTGTAACAACAACTTTTCAGGGAGGAAGCAGGAGTTTAGCAATTCCACATGGCAGAATTTCCTGATAGTTTAGCATTTTACTGGTTTGGGTTTTTAATTTTAGGACGATACAGAATCTCACTAATGAGCTACTCAACACAGGGGAAACAATAGGCTGCTCTAAAAAATCTGCAAAGACCCTGCATATCCCGTGTTGCAACAGGGAAATACAGGAACGTGTGAAAATACCAAGGACATTTATGGAAAAGAATTTCATTTCCAACAGTTTGGGACAAGCTAGAAGTTAGGTTGTAGTAACACTGAAAAAAGACACTGAATTTCAAGACTGCCCTCCTTGTGTTGTTAGTGATAGTCCTCAACACTTCGGCTTTCGGAAATCCTCTTTGTAAAATGTATGGAAAAGAATACACACCTTCAACACCGGCCCTTTAATACATCTGCGTTTGAGTGAGATCAGGGTGTGACTGATAGTTAGCTGAGTTGTCCGGAGGGGCTTTTAGTTATTTCCATTTCTTTCCTTTCTCTTGCATATTAGGCATGATAACTAGAAGCAACCAGACGTTTTGAGTTAAGCAAGCTGGTTTTTACTCTTTGAGTAGATTTCACATTAGATTATTCTAAGTAGTAATGTGTCTGTGGCTGAGGGGTGCTAGAGAGGTCATTCAAATTGCAGAAATGTCTTCTCATGTAGGTACCTCTGCACTCCCCTCAGATATAGAGGTTTGTCTTCTGCAAACACACAGCTTCACAGCCTTTGCTGTGACTGTGAATTTTCTTAGGCAAGTCTTGGTCTATGAATCTTCTGATAAAATCCCGGAAGGTAAAAGCCTAATTTGTGTTTTAATATCTGACCACTTGGGCAAGCACATACTGAAGTAACTGGTGACTTTTGGTGGTGGGACTTAGTGTATTGTCACTGTCTTCCTAGTACCCCTGTTACCCTGAGTACAGCGGCAGACAGAGAGAGGTTGCCCTACAGCAAATGAGCCTCAGGGCGTTTCTTTTTACAAGCAGATTTTGTCTCATATTTACAAAATTGAGCTACTATTCTAATGTTGTGAATTGTGCACAAGCCTATCTAGAGTCATGGTGATTTATTAGCATGTTGCAGCTCTTACCATGTGTATCTCTCTAACTCTGCATCTCTATCCAGCTGCCAAAGCTTGACCTTCTCAAATATTTGTGTTTGTTTTCAAAACAATCTGAAGGTTTTCACTTTCTTCTCGCTTTAAAACTCTACTACTTCATTGCAAATCAGAATCTGCTGATCACCTGTACTTTGAGCATTTGTAAGAGATTAGCAAATCAAGTCACAGAGGAGAGAGCTCCTGTGTGAAAATATAGCCTTTGTATAACCTAAACCCATCTGGCAGGCAGGTATCTACAAACTACACTTACACCAGCTGTACCAAAATGTAATGAAATGAAATTAGGAATTTATCTTTCTCAGACAATTACAAGTGCAGTCTTCAGAGGAGCCATTGTAACCACATGAATGTGCTTTATCTTAGATTTCCACTTAAACTAATGGCTTCTAAATTACTTGAGTGGAAAATTAAGAATGCAATGCTGCACTTAAGAAAGCATTTGCATTTCATTGCACATGCTGTTAAATTTCCATTAAACTCTACATTTATATACAGATTTTTAATTCATAAAATATGGTAATAGAATGAAATGATCTGATTGGGCCGACGATACCTTTTGGGGAAAGCAAATAACTCTGGATATCTACTTTCCTCAGAGTGTACATTGTGTCTGTTCAGTGTCACATGTCCTTTGTTTTGGGAAAACAAGCTTAAACAAAGAAGTTAAGCTACTTGAAAACAAAACTGTTCAACGCTTTTTTTTTCCAACTCAAGTCTAAGATTTATCTTCCAAAGTTGATGATGATTAAGAATTTCAGGATATTTAAAAAATATTCATAATGCACCGGTGGGTTAATCCCAAAGCTGTATAAAAAAAGATACAGTATTTTAAAATGGCAAAATAATTTCTAGAACAAAGCATTCAGCAATCTTTTGTGCAAGAAATAGGAATATGATGATTAACTTAGGAAGTAAACTGTGGATTCCAGTGAGACTTTAAAAATTGGCTGAGAAGATGATGGATCCATCTTTGCTGAAGGCTTTCAAAACTCATCCTGTAATGATCATGCCTTCTGTATATTTCTTAGTTTTTTAGCTCTATTGCAGCTAGATCTGTGATTTCACAGCAAGATGACCTCTGCCTCTAATTCGTAGTGGCATTGGCAATGCTCCATCTGATTAAAGCTTTATGCAGACCTCATTAACAGAAAAAGCAACAGGTGCAGAACATGCTGCAGTCACACTTCCACGTTGCAATGTACACTGCATGGGCAGTTTTGATCCTTTTGCTTACTATGTGTGTAAGGTCAAACAACAAATTGTTTTTTTATTAAAAATTGACATTTTTATGACATCCTCGAAAATACGTTACCAGATTTAACCATATTCAGCTTTATTCTCAAGTGCTAAATTGACATTTGTAAGGCTCTCCCTCAGGTAGGATTTTCAAGAAAAGAAAGAATTGCTTGGACCATATTGGCCACTAAGGGTACATAAAGCATTCAGACCTTGAAGGGTCGTTGTGGAATCATTGCTGATGTTGGAACTATTCAGAGAAGTGCTCAATAATGTGAATGAGGAGCCCACAGTCAGTTCAAGGGCTCGTATCTGCTGCATTTTGCTTAAGAAATCCATAGTCCACATACAATCCAACTGGTAGGATCAGATAGGTGTACAAATACTTTACAGCCAGATTGAGGGCATGAAGACATTGCAATCAGTCTGTATTTTCATCCTATGTGATACCTAACATAAGGCAATGATTTAGCTGATTTCAAGGTACTCTTTGCAGTAGGACTTTTTTTTGGTCCCGTTTCCTTTTGGTGAGCAAATTTTAAAGTATTTTACCACATTTCATTGTATTCATCACTGTGCCATGTGTGTGAACGAACCATCAGAAGTGACTCTGCTTCTTTCACTGATAGGCTACAGGAAATTTGTTTCATAAATAACTTTAGAAAATAAGGACATTAAAATCATTGGTGTTTACATGAAAAGTAATTGAATATCAATCAAAACACACTGGCAACCTCTTGACAGCTCCAGTTCTGCTATAATTCATTGGATTAATCAAGTCTTGACACTGTAATATGTTATTACAAAGGCAGAAGAACAAGCAGGAAATTGCAAAGTGAAGGAAAGAAAAAACAACCTTTTTTCCACTCTAATGTATCTGAAACTTTCCAGTAGTGGAGAATAAGGCCATGAAAAGAACTGCCATAGCTCAGATTCAGCTAATCTGTTAGTTCACCTGGTAGTGGCCAAACCCAATCATTAAAACAACAGTAAAAAAATTGTCAGACAAGTCTCTTGACATAATTAAAGCAGCAATAATGTTACAGCATGGTGCATATCCTTATAGCATATCAGTATTACCCTCACTCCTTCTCAGATGTGCGTTTCGTTCTTTTATGTGGCAAAAGACCAAATCAGCTATATTACATTAATTCCCCTCTGTTTCTCAAAGGAAAACTAGCAAGGTAGTACATAATGTCCCTAGTGTATTACTTTGTAGAGATTATTGCAATCTCCTTTCACTGGCTACCAGGAAAACTTTGGAAGATACAACCAGTACAATTTTTGAGAAAGTGCTAAAAAACACTGCCTTTTGATCAGGTTAGGCATGAGTGGCAGCTACCATGAAGCCTTTGATGTATTTCAGTCACAGAACAGCTTTGTTTCAAACAACCCACTTCCAGCCATGCAATGTGAAAGGTGTGCGTTGAGTTTCTGATTTATTAGTAAGACGTTGTGGTACAGACCACAAAGCACAGTAAAGCAAAAATAGTTACAACTTGGTTTTGTATATCAGTAAGAGAGCTGCCTAACTACTGTCACCTCTACCCACTCCTCCAAGTGATTTCCCAATGTCATATGATGAAGCAGTGGAGCTGGTAGAATTATTGCCTGCAGATTCGTAGCCTCCTGCTCTAGCCACTAGATCATGTGGTCATGAATAACTGCAGATGCAAAGAGGCATTTGAAAGCACAATAACACATTCAATCATGCAAATGTGTATTTAGTGCACACTAGAACCTGCCCTTAAAATAAATGGGTAACTTAGGAGCACAAACAGGACCTTGTATAATCAAACTAATATTCATTCCATTCTTCCAGCAGCTTATAGACACACAGCAAACACCACAGATATCTGTTTTGCAAGCCATTAATGCTGAGAACAAATTGCTGAAAAAAGTATCTACTGTAGGCAACATTTGCAAAAAAACCATGAGTCACTTACCAGGTATTCTTCCCCTACGTTATCTCCTCTTTGCTTTTGTAACATAAGCAAAAGCAGATAAATGCATAGCCATATGCTAAAAAACTGCAGACAGTTCACAAAGCAGGAGGGAAATTGGGTCGTGGGATCTTTCTTCTCTAAATGACCTTCCTGAGAAATGCTGCATAGGATGTAGCGAAATGCTTACACTTTCTAGCAGCTACAGTCCGATGCTACACTTGCTGTCTTCTGATACTTTGCATCTAGAGGAGGGGAGAAAAAGCCCAGTAAGTTTGAATATCTCCAGAAAGGAGAAGATTTTAAGAGCATTTCAGCTGGCAAAGTGCTATAGTTGCTCGTGAAAAGGAGAAAGCAGGATATTTTAAACCTCACACTATAGTCCCCTGCTACAGTAAGGAATATAAATACCTTCATCTCAAAGATTTTAGCAGGAGATGTTATTTTACTCCACTTAAATTTGTTTTTAAAAAATGAGCTTGGTGAACAGATGTTGAATTTACCCCAGTGGAAAATGAAGCCTGTTTTTTATCTGCACAACAAAACCAGCCACTCTAAAATAAGAGCTGACAAACACCTCCTGAAGTACCGTGCTATGCTGTTCACTTTCTTTTGTACACCCATCATTACTATCTCAACCAGATTTTTCCCATCTTCCTCCCATTTTCTTACCCAGGTAGAAACACCATGTTCTTGCTTTTTTTCCCCTCCTTATTAGAAAAACAAATTTTATACTTGGAAGAGAAAGAATAAAAGCCTGCAGCAGATCTCCAACTGTGTGGAAGTAATTTATTATTTGTTCTAAAATCCTGAACTGGTTTCAGAAAAAAAAAAAAAAAAAAAAAAAAAACCCACAACAAAAAAAACCCACACACAACAAAAAAAAAACCCAAAACCCCACGTGTTTTCCTGGTTTTACCTCATGAAAGGCTATTTTCAAGTTGTGGACAAAGCAAAAAAGCAAATATTTAGAGCAAATATGCCATCAGAAGCATTTAGTGAGCTGGGATCTACACATATTGTGGAAGAATTTTATGTCTGACAAATTGATACAGAAACCTTGGTCTGAGCTGGTACAAGGATGAGGGCAGTCTTAGGCAAGCCCAGGCCAGATTTCACTTTCTCTTTTAGGCAGAGAGAACTTGTCAGTCCTGAAAAAGCGGAGATAATCATGGCACTTTTCATCCCAGCTCAAGCGCTGTTTCCTCAGTTCCACTCTAGGACAGGAAAAGCAAACAGCTGCGCCTTCCCGATGCTCTCGCTGCTGGGCAGCACAGCAATTCATGCAGGGTGCGCAGGGGGCTTGGTGCCTTCTTACTCCTTTGGCGTCGTGGGATGCCTTATTCAACAGGTGTCCTGGCTAGGGCTGGAAATCTGGGATGTTTGTGGGCTCCTAGATACCAACGTCTCTATTGCTCTCTTCTTGAGGCGTGACATAGTTTGTTCTTTATATTAAAAGTTGCATGTTCCGTGCTTGCTGATGTGGTGCTTTGCATTGTAGAGGTTTGCAGAACCAGAAAAGCCAGGAAGCATTCTGGTCTGAAGGGATATTCTGCACTAAATTCTTTTAATGTGTTTGCCTATAACTACAAAAAAATTGGATTCAGTGATCCAGTTATCTTTTTACATCTTATATTCATTTTATCATAAGTACCTAGATTTTGAGTCTTTTGTTAATATCCTAATCTAAAAATATATATTATCAAAGCTTTCCATCACTAAAGGATAAAGTGGTAGCAAGCACGGTAGTGGCTCTCCCACCACACCGTTATTCAACCAAGCCTCTTTTTCTAGGAGTTCAACTTAATACATGACATGAAAATTCACATTTGAAGTTGTTAATGAGGGTTCATATTTGAGTTAAACCTCGAGATACTCCATCTAGACATCACTCAGAGATCTTTGCTGCATCAACTTTAAAACAAACAACAGCCCAGAGACTGGCTGAGGTGCAGTGAGACTTGGCCAAAACCTTTAAATTCTAAAAGGCAAAGTACAGTGCAGGGTAGATATTTTCAGGAACATATTCTCATCTCCAGCTTACACACAAACATAGACAGGGCAATGATGTTTAATACCAAGGCACAGACCTCAGTAATATGTCCAACAGCAAATCCTAAAAGAAGAAATGGCTTTTTTTGCAGCAACAATAAAGCCAGCTCTCTTGGTCAATAGGAAATAAAATGTTTTCATTTGTCTAAAATATGAGCTGTGAAAACAAATAGCTATGCTATATAGAAAATGTCATTCAAATAACAAACTGCACTTTCCTTTTGATGGGATATTGAATATAACACTGTCGCTGTCTGATATTTCTTCCCTGTTCGCATTACCCTACAGACACCACTTAGTTATATACATTTTGTTTTATTATTCCTAGCATGCAATATTAATCTATTTTTGGCTAGTAATTAATTACTGTTACATATTTTCAGAGCTCCATAGTTCCTCAGGGGTAAGACACTACTACATATTTAAGAAGTAGATTAATGTGTACTTATGTAGATGGGCCCTCTGGAATAATTTACATTTTCTAGAATGATTTCTTAGTCAAACACATCTGAATGGCTTTTTTTTTTAGTGCAAAAATAACAACATCTACAAAGTTAGGCATACTGATACTGCGAAATAAAAACGAAATAATGTGTGTCCTCTGGGAGCTCAAGGAACAATCCTGTCTCCTGTAATGATGGTATTCAGTGATAAAATAAGAATTAATCAGATCCATTATTTTAATCTACTTTCCAAAAGGTAGAACAAATTGTTAGTTTGCCTGCTCTAAGCAGTGCCACTCCAAAGTGTATTCAGAGTAGAAGAGCTTGAAGATAAGAGGCCTTACTTTACTCTTTCATTGCTGTAATCCTAAAGATATAATTAGTTCAGACTTCTGGCCTGATTCAAAGCACATTGAAATTAGTGCAAGTCTTTCCTCTGGCTTCAGATTAGGCTGCTAAAATAGCCCATCTCTCCACACAGTATCTGGCTAAGGAGTGTAACTAATACAGTTTAAGGGTGTATAATTCCTATTCATGTCATAAAGCATAGAATTTCTATGAAGATCAACATCTCCTGATTGCATGGCTAATCATTGCATTCCCACTTCACAGGAAAGGAAAATAAATATTTTTTCTAGGATTGAATAAATTCAAATGTGACAGCTGAAGTGATAGAAGTTAATGGAGAAAGCAGCATTTCAACTGTGAGGAATGATAAATAACTATTGAGGTCACACAGAGGCAACAAGAATAATAGCTAGAGACTTGCTATGCGGTATATTTCACCTATAGGAAAGCCAGCTGACTATTTTTCCTTTATTCTTACTTCCAGAGCCTCTTTATTAATGTGGCCACATGAATACTTCCAACAGTTTCTCTTCAAACACTGAAGCCAGAAAGGCACGACACAGCACCCGTTTAATTTCTCTATTAGTATTTACTAAATGCTTGGCATTCCAAGACCCTGTATAATTTACCAAACATTGTCAATTAGAAAGTGTTTGCCTTGAGACTGACAGACCTTGGCTGGTTTACTCCAATTGATGGTCTGGGCTTAATTTTTTACTGCCATTAAAAGGACAAGAACATCTTTAATGTGTGTGATGGGCACCAAACAGAAGAAACTGATCTTTGTTTTCCTATAAGTGATACATTTACATAGAATTTTATATACCTTGCATAAGTATTGGAATCAAATGAATTAATAGATTTTGATGAGTGTTACGACTGCATGAACTTTAGAATGGCGAGGAATTTGCCAAAGCATTGATTTGATGTTCTATTCTGTAAACTCTCAAAGCATTCACACAGAATAAACCCACTTTGAAAAATGCCTTGGTAAAATGGCAACTGGTAGAGTCAGTTTGTTCCTAAGGCTTCATGAATTGAGATCCAATGATTAAGCTACAGTTTTTCTTGTATATTATTATTGCTGCTTATAAGGAATGCCCTGCACAAGTCCTGCTCTCTGTTTCCCTGGATAAGCTAGGACATAGTTCTCATTAAAATGATCTTTCATTTATTCCTATTAAAAAACTATTTTTCCCCCATCCATCCAGATTAAAGAATATGAAACTTAAGTCTTTTGGAGAATGTCTCATTTTTTTTGTTGTCTTGTTCTTTGTTGTCTTCCTTAGTTGAAAACGCAAATATTACTCAGTTGTTCAAAGAAACAAAAGGGGGTTTGTTTTCTTCCAACCATTCCACAAATAGTATTTTTCCTGAAGATGACAGATATTACTCTGGATTCACATAGCAAAGTGGTTTGCTGAAAAAGTTATTTTCATTTTTGCCCATATTTCAATGATAAAAAATAATAATTTACTGGCTAAATTTACTCATTCACCTTTAGTAGAAATAGCTCTTCTCCCCCTGTTTTAACCATCTCCCATATCTGTAGAATGTAGCCATATCCTTCTCAGACCTGCTTTTATCCATGACTTTTAGTAGTCTCCTGTATCAGCAGTAGAGTCTGGTAACTCCAAACTTCAACACTCATTCTTCTAGAACATATGGAAAAATACTGTAGCCCCTTCTACCTTTGGAATAAAAATAAAGACCATTGCAAACGGGATGAAATATTTCATTAAGATACCTTTGGTTGTGCAACCCAGAGTAGAACCTTGCCTCAACTAAGAAAATATAGATGACTGGAAACCTTATCACGTACAAGTCAGTCACATTTAATGAAGCCCACATGTCACCTGGTCCTGATAATTATTCCCTTGAGAGTTCATGTCATAAAACATTACATTGTGATCATCACTTATTACTCTTCTGCAAAATGCTGAGAAAACAAACAATCTCATTACTGTGCTTCATAAATAAAAAGAGAACTTAGCAAGCTTCTCAGCTACAAGAAGGCATTACAGTGGAATGCTCCACAAAAGGATTTTAATTTGGAAAGCGAGCTGGATAGTTACTATGAGCAAGAAAACAATCATACACAACCATGGCCATAAATTTCAAGAAGACATGGTGCACAAAAAGCATTTCTGCAACTGAAATACCACCTAACTGTTCATATTCACCATGTGAAATTTCAAAGCATCCTTACCACAAAGTGCGAATTATTATGTGCAAAACCCCCTGCAACCAGGAATATCACCTAGAAGTTTGAGGAACGAACCAGGCTTCAAAAAGCCATCCAACAGTGCAGTTAGCTCACATCTCTCTGAGGCAAGATTTGGATCGCATCCATGCTTAAAGGCCACCCTGCTGCTTAATGTCTTAGGGTTAAAATGATCCATAAGACAGGAACATCACTTTCTTTCAGTCCTAAAGCTATAAATTCTATAGAGGAGAAATTTGCTGCTGGTCATCTGTTCTGTGAGTTTTCATTGTCTATCAGTTACTCTGTGGTGTATCACAAAATACTGCAAGTTAACTGATATTTCCAGCAATGCCAAAAGAGTATTTTTCTGGTTTCTTTAGTTTGTCCAAGAGGAATCACGTATTTTTCTCAGTAATACCCCAGTTCTGGAAAGTTTAATGAACAAAAATGTCCCAAAAGTAAATCTCTGTATTACTTCTAACACTGTGAAATACTCTAGTTCCAACATTGCTTTTCACTAAAACATTTATATCCATTTTTAATATTTATTTCTAAAGCATGCACAAAGATTCAATATTTTCATTCAACCTATTAAGTAGTTTAAAGCATAATTGAGATAAAGTCACTGCACTTTGAAAATTTATTTAAGGCTCCTAGAACCAAAAATTGTTGTGGCCTGTTCAGCCACTCTATTCAGGTTCTTAAATAGAACATAGAGAAAAAAGTTGTCTCTATAGAAACAGGCAGCTTCCTTGAACTTATTAGGAGTCACTTTGCTTTAACTTTGACCCTTGTGATGACGATACAGATGAAAAGTTATTTCTTCATTAGTATTGCATCTCATAGCTATATATTAGCAAAAATACAGGAGAGGCAGATTTGCTTTTCACCCTTAAGTTTTTAATTGAAAGTCAGTAATTCAGAACAGGGCAGTGCCCTTAATCCCCCCGAGTGTCTTTGTAGCAGCAAGGCATGGTGGCATTCTGCAACACAAAATGATAATCTAAATATTAATGAATCACCATTGAAGAATAATGACCATTTTCAAAGTATTACACAAACAATCTGTGGCTTACTATCAGACATGATACAAGACACTGATATGAAAGACATGATAGAGTATTTTATCCATTTCAGGGCTTCAATATCAGTGTCTTCAAAGCAGTCAGAACTAGTGCTCCTCTCAAGTATGTAACAACTTACTAGTGCTGTAATTAGCAGAAGATGTTAAATCTGAAAGCATATATAAGCACATCAAAATCTAAATGTATGTGTTTTTGATTAAGTATGAGAAGGTGACTGTGTTCAGAAAACCATTATAGTGGTTTTCAATTAGATGCATGGCTCTGCTTTTGGTCTGCCAACCTCTTACTTAGAAAACCGAAGGAAAATGATTAAAAGGAAACATTAGGCTTGTGTATCCAAACCTGTACAATAGGCCACCTCATTAAGCAACTTCCAGCCTCAGACTAGGATAGCCACAGGGGCAGGCGGTGCAAGACTTCAATGTCATTAGGAGAGCAACTTCTGCCAAAGGAATATGTTTGGGTCACGTCTACCACCTTAACGTCATCTTGATAAATTCTAAATTAAGAGTTACTTTGATGTAAATTTGCAGCCACCTGAGATTTCTGATTGCCACCAAGCTGATAGCTCAGCTACCTGTGATTTCAAGCTAAAAGAGGAACTTGAATTCTGTTTGTTCTGTTATAAACAGCCTAGTCCTAATGTTTTTACCTCAGTTATGTTCCATAGGTGTATTGTACACAAAACTTCTTCTCTGGAATCAATCCTAAAATTCATAAACAATAGTAGAAAAATTGTTCCACAAATGTTCAGAGAACCATGAGCTTCTGAGGTAAGAAATTAGGAAAAACTACTCTGTATTCATATCCTCAGTGTTTTTAACATGGCATATCTGCTGATTTGGGGCCAAATCACCACTGAGTCGTATTATTTGATTTCTGGTAAAGGAGCTGCTATGGAGGGAAAATTAATGTTGTACTTTAGTGACTGGTTGCCTAAGTTGTAGATGTGTTAGTTTTGTTTTTATTTCTTTTAGAGAACAGATGTGTTAACCAATCAGCTGTTAATATGCTCCTTAGTAACACAGGAACATTTCAAACAAAACTGGGAAGGCAGGAACATTGAGTATGACAATTCCCTAAAGACAAACAGTAGTTTCCTCTGAAACTGAAAGCTACAGGAGATAGTGCTGAACTGCAACAGGAAAATAAATGACGAAAGTCACAGCCTGAATATTCCCAGTAGGCCATTTGGACAGATGAATGGTTGCTATAGCACCAAGTCACGTTATATGAATTCACTCCTAAAGACCCAAAATAGCTTCTTTTCTAAGTAAAAAAATACAGGCAGATAAATTTTACATCAGTGACACCACTGGAGATAGACTGTCTCCAATCACATAACAATAACCACCAATCTCTGCATGAAAAATTTGCTTTTAGTTATAAACTGACCCTAGCAGCAGGCCCTGGTTCAGCTTCCAGAAATCTTATTCTTTAACTACAATGGTTTAAAAAAAATCTGATACATCAGAAGGGATTCCCTGCTGTGGTAGTGATACGGTCAATGTTGTCAACACAGTTGCTGTAAGAAACACTGTAAGTTCAACAAAGGGCCACAAGGATGAGTAAGGAACTGGAGCATCTCACTTATGAGGAAAGACTGATAGACCTGGAGATGGTTAGCCTGGAAAAGAGAAGACTTGGGGAATGTCTTATCACTGTATATATATGTGTATGAAAGAAAGACGCAAAGGGCAGAGAACCGGGTTCCTTTCAGTGGTGACAGTGACAGGGCCAGAGGCAATGGACACAAACTGAAATATGGGAGTTTCCGTCTAAATATCAGGAAACACTACTGTGAGGGACAATGAGCACTGGAATAGGTTGCCCAGGGTGATTGTGGCTTCTCCAGTCTTAGAGATATTTAAAAAGCACCAATACACAGTCCTGGGACACAGGTTCTACATGGCCCTTCTTGAGACAGGGTTGGGGTAAGATGACCTCCAGAGGTCCCTTCCTACCTATAGAATCATAGAATTACAGAATCATAAGGTTGGGAGAGACCTGTGAGACCACCGAGTCCAACCGTGCCTGTCTCCCAACTAAACCCTGTCCCTAAGAAATTCATCAACCCATCTTTTAAACCCCTCCAGGGACGGTGACTCCACCCCGTCCCTGGGCAGCTGTGCCAATCCCTGACCACCCTTTCAGTGAAGAAATTCTTCCCAATGTCCAGTCTGAACCTCCCCTGGCACAACTTGTGGCCATTTCCTCTTGTTCCATCGCTTTTCAAATGTGAGAAGGGACCAGCACCCACCTCACCACAACCTCCTTTCTGGCAGTTGTAAACCTCAACCATTCTGTAATACAAACATTGGTTGAAATGCAGCTCTATCAGCTGTCGGAGTTCCCCTGAGAGAACTTCTCCCTTCTGGACACAGCTCTGTAATGAGCTATTGTTCTGCAGGGACACAGGGAAAGAGGGAACTCGGCATAAGCAAGAAGCAGTATGTGGGAGAAAAACACCTATAGACCTTCAGATTAAGTCTGGTTAAAATAGAGACAAAAAGTTAAGCATATATTAAAAGTCAATATGCATCCAGGTACTTAACTCTCCTGTCTAGGGCTAAGTCTGCTTTGTGATACTGGCATCTCCACTTAGCCTTGCTCCAAATCTCCCTACCTTTCCTACAATAAATGACTCATCATGCTAGGATAAAAGTGAAGGAGTATTGGGCTGGTAAATTGAATTTTGATAGTCTGAGACAGACAAAAATGGCTTCGAGTAAGGTACTGTGGCCAGAGCAAAACCAGCCTTGCTGCTGCACTAAATTGTGTCAAAGATCTACCCCTTGGCTGGTTTCCAGGACAGGCAGAAAATAAGACAGAGCTCCTTCTCCGATTAGATCTCTCTCATGTATGAAGAATTAGCTTGATATATTAACGTTTAATTAAGTTAAACCCCAAAAACTTAATGAAATGACTACACAGCATCAGTATCTTTATGGACCTAATTGAATCACAAAGTGAGTCATTCTCTTGGTAGCAGCTAGACAATGTAATAAAAAAGGGCAAATATTTCAACTTTATGTTGAACCATTGTAATCACCTGCCCTTTCTATATTGCACAGTCTTTATGTAACGGAGAACAGAAGCTGGATTTAAGTGATAACAATGGCTTCACCACAGAACTGGTTGAGAAATACCAAGTTACACCAGGTTCCACAACTCTGGTACACAGGTGTCCAGCTTTCCTTTATCTGTGCCACTTACGAAATTATGGAACATCATTTTCAACTGGTTGGGCTGGCACACGTAACAATTGAGCCAGGTAAGCAGAGAGGTAGCAACTGAAATTACGGTAACTTGAGTGAGTTCAAGTCTCTCTTGCTGTACTGGACAGCTTATAATTCTCATGTCTCTAAAACCAGATTAAGTCCACCAGAATTCATCACTTTGTCTTAATAATGTCCCAATAAACATCTGGGAAGTGCCCCTCAGCTTGCACTCTTCACTTGCTCCATGGAGCCTTGGATCAATACCTGTCAGAGGGACCTTAACTGATGTTAATTTCTGCACCTCTATAGCAGTTAGAGAGCAGATGTGTTCAAAGTAAATAGCAGTAGCTGCTCTATTAGTTAAGTGGTAAGAGGCCTCAAGTATTGCAGCTCAGAAATTGTTTCAGCTCTAACATTTCTGGGGCAACGCTGATAAATGAAACTAAACCCTTTAGTTTCCAGTTACTACCTTTCATATCCTTTCCTACACACATTTTCTTACTGTCACATTCTGACATCTTTAACAGCTTTGGGTACCTCTGTTAATGATTTCCACACATTTATCCTAATGTTATGTTCATTATTTTAATTACCCAAACAGAAATCCAACATCACTGTGACACCTCCATCCAGCGATGTTGAACGTGACCACACATCAAGTCCTGGCACTGTCCTATTTGATAACAAGTTCTTTAACAGACAAGAAATAAAATGAAATATCCCAAGGAACACTTAAAAAATTCTAGCAAATAGCCCGAAGATCACATAGAAATATTTTTCCTTCCTTTTCAAATTCCTGGGGAGAACCAGACAAATCAGTCAGTAACATTTCACACAGGTACAGCTTACAGGAAGTTTTGCTTGTGTACCCTAACAGTTCTGTCAAATACAAGCACGCAGGATTTTGAAAAGGCCATCTTTAAGCATTTATGCCAACAAAACTCAATTGTGGAAAAAAGTAACACCAAGATCTGTACATAACAACTGTCTTTTACCCAGACGGTAACTGCACTAGATTACACTCTCACTTATGCGTGGTCAGGTCGAGTTGGTGCTACCCTGCTGAGGGTGAGAACGCTGCTTGGTCTATGCTCATTAGTCTCACTTTCGTAAATGTCAGAGTCAAACTGGCTTTATTTAAGTGAGAAACATATGTCTGCTCCACAGGCTGCATTTCTACTTAAAAGAACTCTTCATGAATGAGGCAGCTCCTCTGTTTTTACCCACCTAAGCTCTTTTTCCTTTTAACTGCTGTGATTATCAAACTTGCCAACCAGATTGCATAATGCAGTTGCAACTTTTACTTTTAATAAACACTCAGCTATATTCCTTCTAATGTCTCAGCACATAGGGAATGTAAAAGTGTGATTTTCAAGACTCTTGCCAAATTTCATGCTAAGATTCCTGAGGAGAATTTTTTTAAGCAAGACTAAACTGATATATCTCTCATAACAAACTGACCGCGCTAATAAATAACATGCAGGCTTAATAAGACATATTTTGATTTTGCTACACAAACATTTTCATAAACCTGATGACAGCTTTGCCAGAGCAACATCCTTATGCAAAGACACTTTTGCCCATGTGATGTCATCTACCATCAAAATCTAACCATGTGTATGAAAAATGGAGCATTTATTTGTCCACTCAGATGGGGACCCAATAAATCACTCAGACTTCACTGGAGCTGGCTTTTCTGCCTGTGACACAAGTTCCTTCAACCTGTGTGTATATGAAGGTATTATTTCCTATACAACCTCCACATACATAATCTAAACTTCATAGCTTGTCCTTTTTTTTCAGGATTCTAACAGTGATTCTCTTTAGGACTATGTGACTCTCCTAAACAACAAGAATTTAAAAGCATTCTGAACATCTGAGTGTGTTTGTATTACTGCTATTCCTGTGTTTGCTGTACTAAAAAAAATCTGTCAGGATGTGTGACAATTCTTTTCTTATATTAGCAACAACATTAGCAATACTTATGAAAACATATTGTGCTTTCTCTATTGTACACAATTATATTTTTTACTATTTCTAATGCCTCTTCGGTGTTATATGGCCACTAAGCATTTTTGGAATATAGAAATACACCTTTTCTTTTTTTTTTTTTTACTTAAACTCCTGACCACTGTTCTGCTCAGTATCTCTAATCAAAACAAATGAGGCAACATCAGATGCAAAGTCTAAGTTGTAGGTCTGAGTGAGAAGACAGTTACAGAAAAATATCTTACATCAAATGCAAAAAACCCTACATGTTTGGGGATAATTTGTGACTCAGTCATTAAAAAGTCATTAAGAACGCAGGCTTTATTTCTTCTCTGATATAAGCATGTTACAGCCACCTTCCATAAGGGCCTTCTTTTGCTGTCTTTATGGTAGGAATCTGTGATCTTGGTGCTTAGCCACACCTGTGGCAGGACTAGCACTACCATATGGCCAAATACCCTTTAGCTTGCACTTCCATGACTGTAAAATATGTCCACAGCTATGGGTGTATAAACATACACCTGTGCAGTGTTTTTTATCTCTAGCCCAGGCACTCAATCGTATCGTATCCTTCACATTTCACCTTACCCTTTCCTTTCCCATAACTACTTCTTAAAGGCATTTAGAATTAGCCACAGCACCTACTACTTCTGTCAATATTGCACACCTCAAAGGATCCTAAAGAGAAAATCATCTCTTATAAATGCACATTACTCAGTCAACTGTCAAAACTTGTTACTTTACACTTACCCAATTTTCACATTAAAGGGAATTATTTTGTTGCTCCAGTGCAAATGTTGGGTTGTGCAAGCCCCAGTTTGGCCATGTGGATGCCTTACTGTGTAAGGAACAGCTGAAAGTTCTCTATAGTATGAAGAGACAAAACTCCTTATGATCCGTTAAAGTCCTTCAGTAGCCCAAACTATTTCAGTATGTGAAGAGAAGTTAACTATCATTCGTATGGAAGAAAATAATAAAAAGCAAGATAATTTAACTTAACTCCTTAACTCCTACGGTTTGAGCCAGTAAATCCAATCCAGATGGCTCTTAGGCTCTGTGAAAATCAGTAGGATGCGAGTTTTAATGCTAAAAGAGACATTATCAAAATGCTCAACCACAGCAAACTTAAACTCCAAGACATCACAGATTCCTGACTCAGACTTTGTGCCTGCTGTGTGTTTCTGACCTCAGATACAAGCTATATCTTCAATCCAGTTTTATTAAGAAGAGTTGATCAAAGTAGAGGGGACAATACGCAGGTCTGGAGTCGGAGCACCTAGCCAAACCCTTACGCTAGCTGGCCGAGCCATGGCACCTTGTGGTTCATCAGCTTTCCCATCTCAGCTCAGCCTGATATATCCTGCATTTATAATCCCAGAGCTGCCCAGCAAAAACCTTTCTGAAAGCTTTAGGGTATAACAAGCCAGGTCTCCTCAAGGCAGATGACGTTTTCACACCCCCAACAGGCCTGGCTGCTCATCCTCAACCACTGTGTTTGTCACCACCATCCACCCTTTGCCAGCTCACAGCCACCTTGGCCAGGTCTCCACAGATGCGCTAGGGAGCTGCAGAGTTTGTCTCTCTCTAGGTAACGCCACTTAGTCTCTAGAATTTGCCTTAAAAGCCTTATACTACGAATTTTTCTCAGGCTGTTTCAAGCTCCCAAATCTGACTGGGACCTTGAAAGAGCTGAAAACTAAAAAGAATGTTCCCTCTTAAGAAATAAAGGAAAATGTTTACTTCATTTGAAGATTGCGGGTTGGTTCTTTTTTTCTTAAATTGGGACCCATTGTGTATCTTTCACCTGATCACTTTAAGACTATTGATCCAGAAATCTATGCCTGGAAAATTGCTTTACTGTATAGCTTCCATATTTTTAACTGTAGTTTAGAAGGTACTGTAGTAGTTATGAATTCCCATTGAGACTCATTATGTTGGCGATCAGGTGCTTCAAAAGGGCAAAAGTATTCCAGGCAACATTCACTCTTCAGCTTTGAAAGAATCTATTTTGTTATGTTCTTCTGTATTATTAGATGTATAACAATGAAGCATTTCAGGTACTTTAAAATTATTCTGTTATTGTGTGTACTTAAACAGTCAAGTTACAGAAAATATTTCTGGGGTATGGTCAGAACTTGGAGACTTAGTTTTTTTTACAATATCTTCTAGTGAAAAGAAAGAATGAACATTGTTTACCAGAAAGCTTCCTGAGTCGCCAAAGGAAGTATAATATAGAATGTATAATTTTTTTAAAGCAAAATACATGTATCTGAAGCTGCTAACATCTTTGTGGTGGTTACCTGTAATGATCACTGAGAAAGCAGGAAGACACTTATTTCTGAGTAACAGTTCAAGTGCTAGAGTAGCTACCCACAGCCCCTCTTTTGAAGGCACTGTCTTTCACATCACTGCTTAGTCATTGCCAGAAGGAATTTCTACCAACAATATCCCTTGGAAACGTAAAACATCAAGGACGTTTCGAGGCTGTCAGTGCCCTTGATCTGGGGAAGCATTGCCCTCACTGGGATTTTGATCCATGCATTGAGACATGGGGCACAACAACCCCGTGCAGCGTTACAGGCTTGGGGAGGAGTGGCTGGAGAGCTGCCTGGCAGAGAAGGACCTGGGAGTGTTGGCTGGCAGTGGCTGAACATGAGCCAGCGGTGACCCAGGTGGCCAAGAGGGCCAGTGGCATCTGGGCCTGTGTCAGACCCAGCGTGGCCAGCAGGAGCAGGGAGGGGATTGTGCCCCTGTGCTCAGCGCTGGTGAGGCCCCACCTCGAGTGCCGGGGTCAGTTTGGGCCCCTCACTCCAAGAAGGACATGGAGGGGCTGGAGCACGTCCAGAGAAGGGCGACGAGGCTGGGGAGGGGCTGGAGAACAAGTGCTATGAGGAGAAACTGAGGGAACTGGGGGAGTTTAGCCTGGAGAAGAGGAGGCTGAGGGGAGACTTCATCCCTGTCTACAACTGCCTGAAAGGAGGCTGTGATGGGGTGGGGGCTGGGCTCTGCTCACAGGTGACAGAACAAGAGGAAGTGGCTACAAGTTGTGCCAGGGGAGTGTTAGACTGGACATTGGGAAGAATTTCCTCACTGAAAGAGTGGTCAGGGATTGGCACAGCTGCCCAGGGAGATGGTGGAGTCACCATCCCTGGAGGTGTTTAAAGGACGGGTGGATGAGTTTCTTAGGGATAGGGTTTAGTTGGGAGACAGGCACAGTTGGACTTGGTGATCTCGAAGGTTTCTTCCAACCTTATGATTCTATGATTCTGTGATTCTATGACTGTCCTAAAGCAGTTAAAAATGCACCCAAGTGATTTCCTGAAGAGGCATGTTTGGTAATTAGGAAACTTAAGCACAGTGAGTGTAGGTGTCATGGTAAGAATGCTCTGGGGCCAAAAATTTACTCTCTTCAACACTAGGGAGGGAATTGCTACTTAACTGAAGTTACTATTTATCATTTAAAACTAACTGTTACCGTGACCAAAAGTATGTGAGCTGGATCCAAATAAGATTCAACAAATTCCACAGTTTGCCTCTTGCCTTTCTCCTTCCTTAGGGAGGCTGTAAGAAACTTAGACTTCTTTCCTTCAAACTGCTCTGATTGACCACACCTCTAGCATTTCCTTTGTCTCTCACAACTGCAAGTATGTGGCCCTCGGGCAACGATGTCCAAGGTGAACCTCCTCCAATGCTTGCCCAGCCCTGGTTTCACCCCATCTCTCCTGCCAGTCCCACAACCCAGCCCCCCAGGAAGTGCCCAGCAACTCCCCAAGGCACTCAGCCATGCAGGCTGTCTGCAGCCTCTTCGGCTCCTCAAACCTGGTGTGCCCTGGCCATTCTGCACAGTGCCAGCGTCTGGGATAATGGCTTAACTCAGAGCCAGGGCAGTAAACTGCCCAGATTTGCTGGTGACCAGATGACCATCACAAATCTCTGCAAAGATCAAACTGCATCCGCAATGCAAAGGAGAAGGTATAGTTTATACCTCCATAAAACAGCCCTGGGTTCCAGGTGTGCATAAACCTGGGTAGCTGTGGTAGATGAGTTTGGGTAAAAGGCAGGGAAGTGTACTTTAAACCTGCAGCAAAGATAAATTCTCAGGGCAAGTCTAAATAGCTAAGAGGACATTTGCCTCAGTACTATTTTTATCTGTCAGCTGCAAACAAGTCCTTTCCTATTATTCAATATTTTTTAACAAGGTTAGAAATCAAGAGCAGACCAAAATGACTTTTGTAAAGCTGTAATAATTTCTACCTATCAAGATGTTTGTTTTTCCTTGGGGTTTGGTCAGTTCATTGTTGGGTTATTTAGAGTTGAGGAAGAGCTGAAGAAAGGTTGAATGACGTGAAAGGTGACCTGCATGTGGGAAAATACAATTTCAGATTTCGGGGAAAAGTATAGAAAAGGAAACGCGGAAGACCCTTTTGAACTGCAACGGTTAGCAATGAAAACAAAATCTCAGAACAAGTAAATTAATAAATAAGTCAGACTGCAGATTGCTGCAGAGCCACAACAAGCTGCAGAGTTTATTGTTTTGTTTCCAGAGGTCTGCAGAAAATAAATATATGGGGCTCGGGGCATTTACAAATAATGAACATCCAGACTGAGGAACATACCCCAAGGTATTTTGGGAATCATTTCACTGACAGAAGAGAAATCAGATTAAAAAAACCAAGAAAGAAATATGATCTGCAGAGACACAGAGAGACAGAGACTCAAACCAGCTGGTAAGTAATGGCATCTTTCTGCCTGTAGTACCAATAACTACATTTGAAGTTTTGCAAGGAACAGATTGCAGCTGATTTAGCCCTGACCTGTTTCTGAAGTTTTGTCTATACAGTGCAACTGGTGAACTAATACACTCGCAGGCCTGTTGCCTGCCTTTAAAAGCAGCTCGGATCCATTCCTGCCTACCACCAGCCTCCACCTCGAGGCTGCACAGAAGCTGGAGGCTTGCCCTTCTGTACACATTAAAACACGCTGGCCATTCAATCAGATATTGAATCTTCCCAGGCATGTTTGTTATTAGGAGGCATTTTTTTGCCATTCTACAAATGGCATTTTCATTACTTGAGAGTACCCATCTCACGTGCCTTTAGGCAGCAATCCAGGTGCAGGGATGGTCACCAGAGCCACAGTCCTTCTGTGCCCCTGCCACTCACCAGAGTGCTCCAAGGGCTCCAGTTCTCTGCTCTTCAGCTCTGTGTTGAAACATCTTTCTGACAGTTTTATTTCTCAGTGCAATTCACACTTACAAGCCTAATATCCAGTTACAAAAGTAAAATGAAAATAAAAACTTCACCTGACCCCAAAAAGACATCTTCCTATAATTATTATTATATAATTATTCTTGCTTAGTATTGGCAATGAGTAAGTCATTAATTTTGAACTCAGTAAGAAAAAATATCTGTGTAATATGCATTTTTCAAGAAATGGAAAATGTACCATGACTCCTGCCACAAACCAACATCCACCAGCCTCTAATAACAAATATCCTTGAACATTATTTGTAATAAATCCAAGAATGAAAAGAAAAATTGTCATTAATTCACTTCAAGTGCTGTGAGCTTAAAGTCATTCTCCAAGAACAAAAAAGGCTGCGCAACTTTCTTTATAACAAACTATTTTTTCAGGCCTTTTGTACAGCAGTGCCAAGCGAACTGTAGTGCTGCATTGGGTATAGTTTCCTTTACATTGTAACAGGAGTTTAGATCCTCACGTACTGCAAATTGAGGTCTTTATTGACTCTAGCACATGGACTCTTTCCGCCGAATCCTCACACCACATCAATCTTGTGTGTTTCGATATTAGCTTCAGTTTCAGTTTATCAGCTTACAATTATTTAATCAAGAAAAGCTCTTGAAATGCATTATCACACTTTGAAAAATGATACCAAGGATGAAAGAGAGAGGAAAAGCAACAGATGGGTAACAGTTCCAGCAGGACAATTCAATTTCCAAACAACAAGCTATCACAAGCCCATCAGCCTCCCCACAGGTTTCTTTTTAAGTTTAGCAATAATGTGTTAAACGTGCCTCCAATTTGTGAGGAATTTCACAGTGTAAACGTTTCAGTGAACCTTTGGTAATTGCAGCAAAGCTCACTGAGACAAAGAGCCCTGCTGGGACTTGGTTCTGCCAGAGACGCCTGCAGCTGCTCTGGGTGCTGCAGGGGCTGCTGTGTCCTCCCTCCCCTGCCAACTTTTGGGTGGGCAACACCAGCAGTGCATTTCTTTGCCAAGCAGGCATCCCACCCGAGGCTGAAGCCTGTATAGATTGAACAGGGGGAGGGAAAGTGGGTTTGTGAGCTGAGCTACCATTGCCCATTACACTCATGCAAGGGATAACCACTTCATTGTGTTGTGGTTTCTCCATTCTTCTCCTAGTGGGAGGGTACGGGACACCCCAGCCCTCTTCTGGTTTTTATCATCTATGTGTGTAGATATCCAGCTGAAAAATAGTTAGCAAAGAGCTAAAAAACCAATATAATCTCTTAATTATCTCATTTTTCTTCCCCTTCAGGGTATGTCTGTGAAACTGTTGAATTCCTTCTGTGCATGAAGCAGCTTATTCCCAGGATATGCTTTTGTGAAATACAGAGAGGCTATCTGCTGGTTTAGGTTTATTTCCCCTTGAAATCTCCTTTATTCTACTCTTAAAAGCAACCTCATTGGGTCAGCCACCTGGTATCATCAAGCACTGCTGCTCCCGCCCTCCCGAGCTGCAGGGCACTTCAAAGCCAGATGTAGATGCAACCCACACAGCTGAGCGTGTGCCCTGGGCTCCCGAGCAGCCTGGCACAGAGCTGGGAGCACACTCTGAGACTGGAAATGGTACTGCTTTGCTTTTCTAGGACTGTTCTCACATGCTTGTGCCATTGCTTCTGTGTGTGTGTGTGACTACATGTGTGACATGAAGGGGAGCAAAGGAAACAAAACCTACAAAAACTAATTTGAGTTTTGTAATGTAGACAAAGCAGCAAAGTCTAATTATAGTCTTACATTGTAGCTAATATTGTGGGAACTTTGATGCTCTCCTCATTTAATAATAGCAATATTGGAATGTTTAATTCATTATTGTTTATATTTGCATGTTACATTCCTTGAACTAATGGATTTTAATTCTTATTGCATCCGATGAATCTGCTCAGCCTCAAGCTCATGGAAATGACTGAGGAGCCCTTGGCTGGATGCAGTGAAACGAAAAGCTTGTACTTGACTGTCACCTCTTTTAGGTAAGCTACATCATGCAGCACTATTAACAGTCATTCATTTTGTAATTATTCAAGGTTTTCTGTCCTGTTTCCCTACAAATTTCCATCTTTTCTATGCTAGAAGTATTTTTCTAGTGGCTCGGTGGATAAATTAATTCAACACGGTAGCACCTTCCTTTTCCCGGTGTACATGGTAATCTCCAGAACCTCTTACAAAGCAGAGCACAGCAATTAGCTGTGCCTTCCTGCAGACTTCTGATGCAAAGTTAGACCACCCAGGAGCAGCACAAGGAAAGTGGCTCTGCAGAGGGCAGTGGGGCACAAGCCAAAAGCAGCAGTGCAGCAGCATCCTCTCCAGCACAGGGAGAGCCCAAACAAAGCCACCTCAGTGGCACCAGCAGGTCCAGGAAAAGATGCAAAGTGATCAGCATGTTCAGGAACAAGCTGGAAAGATACCAGCAAGTAAGATTCAGTAGCAGAGAGGGGTGAGCAAAGAGTTGCTCACAGCAAGGAAAAAAATCCATGTAAGGGCCAGAGTCTGCCCCAAATGTTACTGTGAGGCCAGTGGGTGAGTGAGCGTGTGGGAGTTCCAGGTGATCCTGGTCAAGCAATGAAGGCCTCAGCACCAGAGGATGTAGCATTGGTCTGTGTAGCTTTTATTGAGGTTTTGACCTTTAATTTGAAATTAAAAAAAAAAAAAAATTCAACATCATCAAATATTTACCGTCTTTATCATCTTTATCACAATTTCTTTTTTCTAAACATTTTCATATTTGATAGTTCTCTTAAAAAAAAGCATCCATAGTTAATACAAAATATCTTGACAGCATTCATTTTACAAAAGCAGGTAGAAAAAGAAAACAGCCACTTTATTATTCCAAAGTAGGTTTCATTTCTTAGTCACATCTGTCTGACCCTGCTAAGAGACATCATAAATATTGAGCACATCTCTTTAGGACACCCAAGACAGTTCTGTAACTTGGCAAGTCTCCATAAGTCATTCTCCACAACGCACCTCGCTAATACCACCATTTTTTTTCCATTAGGGTTGAACAGGAGCAGAAGGCACTTTCTGAGAGCAACTGAGGAGATCAGCAGTTTCAAAATGTCACATGAAAAGTTAGGGTGGATCTGTTAGAAACAAATCACGAGATCTCAAGGCACTTCACCAAAAGTGGAGCGTGTATCCGGAGTACAAGTGGCCATCGTACCCAGACCATTCCCGTACGGAAAGGAATGTGTTACTATGAAACCAAAGGTTGCAAATTCAAAGGAAGAAAGAGCAAAATCATACTTGTGGGAATGACAAAGATCATCTTAACGAATGGGGCTCTTATTTGGCTCCATTCTTGCCGCAGTCCTCTGGGTCACATGCTGTTCTCTGTGCATAAAGGAAGAGTCAGCACCTTTTCCTTGCTCAGAGATGATACAGTAAATTTAACCATCTGCTACGTTTTGTTAGAGCTTGGAGGAAAGAGAACAGCAACAGGAAGAATATCTGGGCAATCAATTGTGTATCTTATGTATTGGACAAATAAATATTTGCATGTGTTAGCTGAGCAAGCTGATTTTTTTTTGTTCTTGTTACTGTTGATTATATTGTTCTCCAGACTCTGGGAGACTTTGCAGGAGGATCTGGATGGTATCATAACAAAGTTGCTAATGGAAAACAAGTGGAGCACGGATGGTGAGAACTGCACCTACGTAATTATTAAATAGTCCAGCTAACCAACACTCTTAAAAAGCTTAGAGAGCATGTCTCAGGAGTGTCCTCCATGATTCTTCTCAAAGATTCTGAAAGTTTTCCCTTTCTTTTTTCTGTGTGTTAGAATCAAAACAACCTGAGAATAAGAAATCAATACATTTGAAGGCACTGAACTTTTCTTGCACTCATCCTGGAGGAATATCTGCTATTACACGCATATTTATATGAACAACAGAGGCAAAATGAGAGGAGGGAAAACCCCCCAAATTTTCTGTCAACAGGAAAATAGAAATGCTTTTGTCTCTCTTTATTTGTTTTTTCACTCCCCTGTGGACAAGCAGGAGACCTGGTTCCTCCTCCAGGGCAGGGGTGTTGAGCAGAGGAGCCGCTGGTCGCTGTGCAGCGTGTGGCAGTGCTGGGCGCTCCTCTCACGAGTTGTTACTGCAGTAGAGAGCAGGGATTGCTGCAACACGTGGGCTGGCAGGGGGCCAGGGGAGAACTGCACATCAGACTTGTCAAACACACAATTATACCCCATATAAATGGTGGAGAAAGCTCCAGAGCCATGGCAGAGAGAGCCCAGCCTTCCCTGGGCGGGTTGGCTGATGGAGGGAGAGTGAAGGCAAAAGGGAAATGTGTCTATTCTTTATCTCTGCAACACAAACAAAGGTCAGGACGTGTGAGCATGTATTTCTCATGGTTTCTATGCCTTTTCCCATACTGCCTGTCCATTGCTTTTCCCCTGGGAAGAGGTAACTCATGCCTGAGCGAGGAGCTGGGCTGTGATCTGTGCTGCAGTCAAGGGTGTTCATCTCCGTGCAAAAGGTACGTGGGACCTTGAACTGGTTTCAAGCTCTGAGATAGCTCATGCCTAAACGATAGACATCTTTCCTCCACTTTAGTCAATGAAAGTAAGAGAAGTATTGCTTTTCAGTATGCATTTTAAAACACATCAACCATAATGAGAATTCAGATTTAGAATTACTCATTCTGCAGCCAATATACATAAATATTGGGGAAAACATAATTTGAAAAGTGTCAGTATCACGTACTGACAGATTGCATCATTTCCTCCCCATGTGAAGGCGTACTGCTGATGTACATAATGCATATTCTACTGATGTACAGCATCCATGGATATTTATTGTGCTTCAGCCATTTACCTCTAATCAGCTCTCCTGCCAGCCTCAGCATTGCCACAAGCAAGAACAGTTCTTTGTATCATCCTTCCATTTTATATTTTAAAATGCAGTTTCACAGTTTTAAACAGTTGTCTCACATTAGTTAGAAATCATCTGGTTTTATTTTTCTGTTCCAGGATGCTTTTTTTTTTTAATTTTTCATTTCCTGTTTACAGCCACAACCTCAACATCTATCTAAACACAGATACATCCTGCTACCGAGAATAATTGAAGTAGCTAATGATTTTAGGTCCTCAGCAATTTACTGATTCGGGAAGCACAGTATCTCAGCATACCTTCTGCTTGGATCTCACGCTTTTCCTGCAGAGCATAGAGAGTTAGGAGTATTTGATCTAGCAAGCACATGTTTTATTAAATTATTGGCATTCTGCAAATTTCCATGGGGCAGCGATGGCTTACATTGCTTATCACTTCCTTCGGCTAAATTACCTCATTCCATGTTTGACCATGTACAAAAACAAAGTGTGTACTATGTTTACAGCAGAGACCAGTAGCTTTTTAATTCAAATATATTAAATTTCCTCTGTGGTATTTGCAAATATTTATTCCATTTTTTTTAGTTAATGCATTGATTAATTATTAATCTAAGTATTAATATTAACCGGGAAATTTACATTCTATAGTGATATGAATAAATGTCTTTCATACTCAAAACAAAATCCCTAATTTTCAAGTTTTTTGTTTGTGTTGCTGGAGGATTTTTACAAGGACTTTAAAATACAAAATAGATATCAGGGATAGCTCGCACCTGGAAGAGCTTTAAATAGTCCTTATACTACTGAGATAAGAAAACATAAACAACATAAACAAAGCTACTGGGCACCTAACATTTACAAATTAAACATATTGTCAAATTGCATAGATGCTGGTGAGGTCTTTGAGAGAGGGAACACCCAGGGAGTACTCACGTCCCCGCTTGGTGTGGGTAGACTAGGGGTAGGGTTTCTGTACCTCTGCTCTGAGCCCAGAAAAGAAGTGGAGAGACTGGAGCTGCAGCCTAGCAACTCCAAACCTGCCTTCTCTGTTCCCTCTCCAGTCTGTAAAACAACTCCTTAGCCCAAGAAACAACATCTCATTTTTGTAAAGATCATATTTTGTCTGCAGAGGGTGAAATGGCACAAGACACTTGACTTGACAGGGCTCTCTTCAGAAACCAGCTCTTTCTTCCACATTTCTACTCCACTGTCCCAGACACAGAATCCCAATGCTGGGAGCAGCACTAGGAACAATTTGCACGCATACTCACAACCTGCCTCTGCAATCTGCCCATCTCCTCTTGCAGACACCGCGCTCATGGGGATACTGACTCCACCCTGGGAGCACCAGGGATGCTGCTGAGCACCAGAGAGCAGTGGTCCAAGTGCAAGATGCTGGCAGGCCTCCCACTACGCAGAAATGTGGTCCTCACTCAGATGCCAGTTGTGAGGTTTTCACATTTAGGTATAAAACACAGACTTAAAAAAGAGCTGCTTGTGCTTCTGGTTCCCTGCAGGCAGCACACAGTTCAGCTGAGCAGAGGATCCGGGCCACCTTACTGCTGCTCTGCTCTACAGGGGCACACACAAACAGATTTTAATAGAAGGAAAACTAGCAACAGATCCTCTTGTTCAGGACATCACCAGAAGGATGTTTGCATTTAGTTTTACAGAAAAGGACCAAACCGCAGAAAGAAATCAGGAGTTGTGTCATTTTATTGCCTTGATGCTCTCAGCTGTGTAAACTCAATCCTTATACCTGAGCCAAAGCAGCACCGTTGCTCTTTTCTTCCTATGCAATTAGTCCTACATAGACAGGATTACAAAGAAGTTCTGTTTTCTTGAGACTTGTCATAGGCATTTGCACCTGCTCTTCTGTTAATTGTATGACCCCCTCAGCAGCTGTTGCACACCCAAAAGCTGTGGGCACCCAACAGCTGCACGGGTCTGCAGGCTCACCATAATGATCTGCTGAGACAGTTTGTTCTACTCTACATGTTTCTGACGTTTACGACGTGCTTTTTTAAAACTAGGTCTTCCTACACCTTAAATAACAGAGCAAAACCGAGCAGTGGGTAATGCCTGGAAATGTAGGAAAAAGAAAACAAGTGAAATTCTGTTTTGAACTAATAAATGTGAGTCACCACAATGACATCATGAGAGAGCTTGAAAGAAATCAGGCTTGTGTGCATTGGTATTTGTGAAGAGCTAAAAGTCAGTCCAGCGGGTGAGCAGGAATGACAGGGGTTGTGACCATTGTCCCTGTAGTCAGTGACCTCCAGTTACTCAGCATAAGACATAGGGATTGTTGGCCTGGTTTTGGAGTTTTTTTAAGTGTATGGAAACAGCAAAAGTTCAGGAATTTCTGTGACATGGACAAGGTGAGGTTTCTGGGCAGCCCCATGGCTGTGGCACTGCGACAGTGTTAGGACCCCACTTGGTGCTTTCCAATCTGCCCAGCCAGGAAATCTGAAACTGAAAGAAGAACTTAAAAGCACTGATTTATTTCTGTGGCAGTGACTGCCTGATACTTTCACCTTGATAACTACTTTTAACACCACCTGATTTGGGGCGTATTACTGAAAGACCCCAGCATGGGCACCCTTTGCCCTCTCCTGGCACTGGAGGGAGGACAAGAGGCTCCTGCAGCCAACACTGCAGAATATCTCCACCTCCTTCTCTGAGTCACTCTCAAGATGCTGAAGCACTCAAGTTAGGTCTATTTTTTTAAAGACCAATGAGAAAAAAATCTGATATTCTTAACAAAACCTTTAAACCTTTTCCACAGTGGTTGCTGCGTGCAGGACACAAACAGTGGGCTTGGTGTAACCACAGTGGGACTTCAGTAACGCAAAGGGACTTACACTATTGCTGAATTTGCCTCTGTAGCACCTGGGGTGCAATGATGAATTTCACATCTCATAGTACTGCCTTCTTTTTTTTCTCTTCAGTGTTTCAGAACTTCATGAAAGAAGAGCGCAACAAAATGTATTGATTGACTTGATGCTGTAGGAACGGTAAATTAATAAGGGCATTTTTTAATAGGAAACAGTGGACTTGGGGTGCAGGAGCCAAAACAGGACAGCTGAACCTTTTCTTTGTGGGCTTAATTACTGATTATCCCAAATGTGGCTATTCTTTGATACTCCTGCACACGGTGCTTCATCTGATGAGGCTGATGAGAGGTTGCTTTTCCTACTTGGCTTCAACTGCCAACTCCTAAACACCCTGATTTTAACCTTCTGTCAATTCTCAGATCCCTAAGAAATTGCCAGAGTGGACGTAATTGTAAGAATAGTGACCACACATTGCCTTCTTTAATGCCTTTTTGCAAGCCCTGGAGAAGCAGTTGAAGACAACCCAGGGCCCCATAACATGGGCTGAAAGCCTCTGCCAGCATCGAACTGTTCTCAGTATCAAGTTTTCATGGCTTTGCCTCTGCTTTAGCTCACCTGAGGCATTGAGACCTGTGCCTCCTGCAGCACTGTGTTGGCCTGACGTGACAGTGATGTTAGCACGTGGGCTGTTTGTTTGCCCGCGTGTAGCTCTCTGTTACTGTGGTTTTGCTGTCTTCGGCACCCACACTTGCTCATCCGTCTCTTAGAGGCCATGGAGGTTCAGCCAGCCTCTGAGAGAGAGGGATCAAGATGCTCACACCTTCCTCATGTGCTCCGTCTCTTTTGACTGAGGAGCATCACTTTCAAGAGCACAGACCAGGTCATGAGATGTTGCTGGGTCACTCACTGCTTGGGACAGTTGTGCAGGACAGACTGCAGAAAGGCCACTGGTTCACCCTGCAGCACAGTGATGTCCCCGCAGCCCGCAAGGCTTTCAGGGCAGGAGGCACCTGGTAGAGAAGTGGCAGCCTTCACTTTGGGAAGCACTGGTCCCAAAGCAGCTCTTTTTTTCAGACAGCAATCTCACCTTATAAAACCCACTGGAAATCAACTCAGGATTTGCTCAGTGCCAATTCTATTTATTTAAAATAATTAACAAAAAATGTAAAAAACAGATATCTGCACAATTCATTCAGGAAAGAACATACAGTATATTCCTGTCTTTCCTGGATCAGGTGGGGGTAGTCGAAGACTCTCATCAGGAACTGCACAATTACAAATAGAGCCAGAGATGCTTTATATACAGCACTGCTTCAGCTGACAGCTCAGAATTTCCTTAGGGTGCTTCCCTGATGGAATGAATTCTATCTTCGATTTATACTGTGAGGGTAGGAAATGGATATTTAAGTTATCAGTGTGTTGCTGTGGACTTTTTTACTTGCTACTAGTACAATAATAGGGGGCACTCAATGTTCTTGTTTCAGAGGCTTTAAGTACAGGTGTTAAGGCAGCACCGCTAATCCTCTTGGACCCTGCCACTGCGATCTGCACTGCAGTGCCTGGTGTTGTCACAGGACCGGGGAACTGTGAGTGGTCCTCAGCAAGACTGGTGCAGAAGGTGTCTATTTGTGATGGACTTGTGCATAATCACAACTGAGCACGTGCACTGGAGAAGCCTCTGGCAGCAGTTCCAACCACCAGGAGGTTGCACTGCATTTTAAATGATTAGTCTCTGCGAAATGTATGCGTGTTCGGGAAGGGCAGATAAAATACACTCATTAAATCGCAGCCTTTCAAAATATGATGTCACAACAAGTCACATCCTATTAGAGGAATCAGAAGATAAATGTTTGCTGTGGGCTGGAAAGAGAAGCCAGGAAGAAAATGAAGGTTTCCACCCTGTGTGTAAATTGTAAAAGATGACTTTTTGTATTGCCTTGCTTTTGCCAAAAAAAAAAAAATTCTTTGCTAACTAAGACAAATACAGCAGAACACAAATATCACAAAACCAGAGATAGCAACTAAGGCTTTGCGTCAGAGAATGTCAGTTGTTTTCAAATATTGGTTTGGTTTGGTGCCATGCGATCTTCAGACTAAGGCTTTGCTTTAATCCGAGTGAGTTCATTCAAACCTAGGGTAAAAGGTTCATATCTCAGGCTCCGGTTTCAAATATTACAGAGATAAGAAACTATTGTTTAAGAAAAGAGGAATGTGGGCTTAGAGATGACACTAATGAAGTCTCCTGTTTACGCCAGTGTGTGTTACTCAAGCAGGACTGGGAAGAGGGAGGACAAGGATAAAATTTCGCTCAAAATGCTCAAGATGCCAGGAACCAGTGGGACCACTTTCCAAGCACAGCACCTGCCAGCAGCATCTTGGGAAATGGACTTTTTTTGATATTGTGAACTTTTGCACAGTTCCGTATTAAAGATGAAACTGGTGTGTTAATACAGAGCTCTCTCTTTTTCTTCTTACAGATTGGATTAAAAGACACATTGCAGGAATTCCACATTTCTGTCATATCTTTGCTGTGTCCTGCTTTCCACAGATTCATATTGCTCAGAGAAGAGCAGCAGCTGTAACTCTGCCTGCCTGGCAGCCATTGACAAAGACAATGGAAGCACTCTGGGCTCAAAAGAAAATGGTTATTTAATTAAAGCAACAGGAAAGCTCTCAGTTGTGGTAGCCAGCAGCCAGATGGGCCCCAGCATTGCATTTGCCTTCATTCCTTAAATCATCTTCTGGAGAGGGGGTAAGCAAGGCTGAACAAATAGTTCTATACACCAGAGTAAAGAGCAGGGTCCACCTTCCCAGGGACATGTCCTGTGGGTGAGTTATCAGGTGGGAGCTCCGCAGCACCTGCCTTTGCCTACATGGATCTCTTGGGTGTCCAGCCAAAAGCGAATTCATATCGCAGCCTTGCCCTCTGCAGAAAACCTCTACTCTTCATGAAGTTTGCAGGAAGTTCGTGATCTCTAAAACCATGATCCCAGTACAAACTCAAATGCAGATTACAGGCAGCGTGTTTTAACAGCAAGGTGCTCGGTTCTGACAAATCTTATAATTTGGTGTAAAAGAGTGCTGAGACCTTTCTAAAACATCTCTTCTAAGTTGGGAGTCAATCAGACATGTCCTTAGGAGCTGGCTCCTAGTGCCTTTGCTGCACAGCCTAATGTGAGGCTTTGCTAGAGGCATATGTTAATGGCTTTAAAATGAACTTTCAGCATACGGTGCCTTGGGAGCACCCCTTTAGCCTGTACTTCAGAAACATTTTGAAATTAAATATAGTGAAACAGACAGCTAGAAAAATAGACCCCATTAATACTAATAAATACCCTAATAGGCAACAGACTGCAAGGCCATTAAAATTCTAGTCATGACTGGGACAGCAGACTGCAAACTTTGGAGACAACAATGGAGAATAAGCAACTAACAGCAATTTTGAAGAGAATCTGACATGATTGTAAGAGCATCAGCTGGTTCTGCCTTGGCTGTTGTTAATAGACTCTGCTGTGACCCCCTGCACAGTAGAAATATAACATAATGAAAGACGAGGCATATAAATCAGCAATCAGCTCTTTCTTCTCGACACATCAGTAACAGCTAAATGAAACGGAAGATCTGGGATGCTCCCCTGAGCTAGTTCTGCACCGCTTAAATTGCACCCTAATCTGCTGTATTTATAATGCAAACAACTTCAATGGATTAGGTTCTTTGAAATTCAGCGTAATTTTGTAAAACAAAGTCATCATGAAGCTAGTACTTTCCAAAGGGCTATTAAGGCCACAGCTAACTACAGTGACAACAGCATCTAATTCCATGGAAGTGTGAATCTCTGGATCAGTATCATTACATCATAAATACATTTTCCATCATTCTGCTGGTGGGCACCAACATGGTTTGTGATTTAAAATCTTTTTTAACAACATATCTATCATTCTGTTCTATAGAAAATGCTTGTGGCATGGGCAAAAACTGGTTGAAATTATGAAAAATTGTAATATTTTAGGTGGGAATAGCCATCCTGAACTATTGTGTATTTTTTACCTCATTATACACTTCAGATACCTCCACAGGTGCTCATTATGTAGTTAGATGATTGATCACAAAGGACCACTTAAAACAGCATTTCAGCAGGACCCTGCCAGGTGCCAAGAAGAGCCCCCCCCAAAAAAGTCTAGTTAGAACTTCTGATTCTTGAATATAATACATTTTGTGAAAATTGACAGCACATGGTGAAAAAAAATAAGTGATATTGCAATAATTCAGCTAGAAAACTGTATTAAGTATCATCAAGGTGAGAAAAACAATGAAGGATAGAAAGGAGTGCTCTCCCACAGCTGCCAAAGTGGGTTGGTGAGATGCTTGTTGTTGGGTACCAGCTCCCATTCCCATCCTCACCATGGCCTCAGGGCAATGGCTTTTGTCTGGAAGCGAGCTAGCCGGGCGTGAGGAGCTGCAAGGCAAAAGAATGCCTTTTTCAGGGTTTGATTTGCTAGGGTTCAGACTTTGCTCTGCAAAGGGCTGACAGAACTCCCTCCATATGGCACTTGTTGAACAGAAAGTGAGAGTTCTCCGAAAAATCCTGAAGCTGAGACAGTCCCAGTGCTGGCACACCTGTCTATCACGTTAGCCATTTAAATGCTAATGCGATGTCTTTCACCTACTTTTATCCCATGTCTCTTCACCCTAATCAGTTTGGCACTTAGACAGTAAAGTGCTTCCAGCTCCAGCTGATGATTCCCTTTTTGGGGGCATCAGGAGAGTGATAAAAGAAATGTTCCCTCTTACAAAGAGCCAAAACAAGCAGAGTTCAAAAGCGTTGCAATGTCAAAAAAGTATGTTTCTGCTTCATTCAGCAGCAAGAGAGCTCACGCTCGCCTGCACGGGAAAGCCAGTGCAATTAGCTGTCCGAGTAATTCTCCAACTTCTTTGACCCAGGCTTTTCACGAAGGAAAAATAAAAGCAAGGAAAACTGATAACAAACTGCTACATCTGGAAGGAGAGGGGCTCTTTATTTCCCATCAAGGTGTTTTTACTGAACCACCGAAAACACACCTTGGCGTGCTGTGTCAGAGACAATATTATTTGGGGTTTTTGACAAGAAACAGCTCATTGACTTGTTTAGGAAGATGGAGAAGGAACGATGCAATCCGCAGGAAATCGCATAGACAACAGCAACAGGACCCAAATTTCTCCCACACTGCCTGTGGGTTTCAGCTCCTAGCTTTCTCTCCCAGCAATTGGCTGCTGGTTTGCATGGTATTTCCCTGCTCACAGAAGCAGCGGCCAGATTTCCTACCCTACACACATTTGTTCAGCAAAACTGTGCCTGATCCAACTTAGGGCAAGCCAAAAGTTGATTTAACCTGGAGCTGCTTCTAATAACTCCAAGCAGTCAAAGAGCAGAGGTCACACATAGGTGGTGGGTACTGACAGATGCATCCAAAGGACCCATATGGCAGCTTTGCTGGAAAGCCACTGCAGTAGCAGCTACTTTTAAAAACATGCTTGTTCATATTTTACTATTATAAAACAACTTGTTTCCAGCTTACTATACTGTTAGTTTCAGTCCTTGATTATGTCCATCTTAGACGCATTTTGAATGATTTCTCTGTTGCTTTTTGACCAGTTCATTTTCATCTTCTATTTTTGTCTTTCTCATTTACAACAGGCCTGGATGAGATATTGCTCCTGGGAATAGAAGCAGCATCCCAGCTCAACACTAGAAATCAATACAATTAGAAGATGCTATAAATCTAGTTTCCCCTGAAAAAGTGGAGGGTGTATTTTAAGTTCTAAATCTGTAAAACCATCCCACATCTTGTAAAGCAGGAGAAACTGCATCTTTAAGTAAGTACCTTCCAAGATATCAGGGTTTGTCTCCTTGGTTCATGGGGTAGATAAACGACCACGTGTCAAAAGCAGGAGGAACAGTCACAGAGTTCAAGGATACAGATGTGTCAGTCTTGATTCTTGTAACATATCGAAAAACCCCTAGAATTACCCTTTAAATCCCCTAATTATAATCAAACAAATGAAGTAGCAAAGAACATAATCAATTAAATAATATTTGTTACCAGCCTATTAGTAGATTCAAACAGATTTCAAATAGCACTGTGAGCTTTCCTCTCCTAGATTTTCCTACTTTATTTCTACTGGGCTTGGATTTCTTGGCTTATTTCATGTGTTCCAGGCCTAATGTTCCCATTGACATTACCAGTGACAGCTGGTAATGATGCCATTGTCACTTGATGTTGACTTGCTGCAGTCCCGAGAGTGCTAATAAATGGTTGCCTGATCCAAGCCCAGCAATATCAATGGAAAGGATTCCTGTCGCCTTCCGTGGCTCAGTTGTTCACTTTCCCAGTTTAAGGTTGAATTAAGAGGTGACTATTGCAAATAACACAAACATCACCTGGGTTTGCTCAAATGTCAGCTTTTATTTTGGGCTGTGTAACTCAGGGAGGGAGCCTGGAGGAACCCTGACACTGAAGGCAACCTTTTCTTATATAATCTGCTATATGCTCTTATTTAAATAATGGCTCCTCAGGAAAACAACTTGCTGTCACAGGAGGTTCCCCAGGGGAAAGAAGACACACAGAAGAGAAAAATAGCCTTCTGCAAAAGCATCTACTTAAAGGTCCTTAATTCCAGATTTCTTAGAGGTAGCAAGTTTTTCCAGCAAAACTCTCCCCATCTGACATGAAGTCTTTATCAACAATCAAGCAGCACAAGCCTAACCGTTAGAAGTTCATGAACAACTCTACAATTGTTTTGCAAAAATAAACTGAAACTTTAAAAAAAATTCCAAAACTTGAGTGAAACTCAAATCCCAAAGTGCTCTTGTTACTGAATGAGATGTAAAGATTTTCAGTGTCGGAATCTGCCCACGAGTTTTCACGCTTGCCTTCCTTTTGCTTCACTTCTGGTTCAGGCAGGGCTTCACACCACAGCTCATTGATCTTCATAAACCAGCACGGCTTGGTACTGATGCCAAAATTCTCCCCTTTATTTGCTTCTGCTTTGCCCCTCTCTGTGCCAGCAGCCCCGGAGTGAAGATAACCTGGGAACTAATTCAAGTTAAATAAACCTAACAAAGAGCCCTACCCAAACAAAACATTCCCCAAACCCAAGGGCAGTTTTAAGCAGATCAGTTTTCATCTCGCTGTGCCACAACAAAGACCTGAAGACAGAGATCGAAATCAAGGCAGAGCTCGTTTTTTCCCCTTTTTCCACCACCCAAATGAACACAGTTTGAAAATTATATATTCTTTATATCCAACAGCATATCAGCATCTTGAGAGCCTAGCTGAGAGCTAAAGCTGAGCTTTAGCTACCTAAGCTGCTCTATGGGAAAAACTTACATCCAGTTCAGCTGGTGCCAAATCAGGCACTGGTGGGTGAGGGGTGGCTTTTGATGTTAAAAATCACAGTTCTTCAGTAAATCCGACTTGTGGCCCTAAACATTGACTGAATGTTTTATTATTGACATAATATCTGGGTCTGTGTAAACCCATCTGGGTGTCTTTTAGGTTTTTGGTCATCAGCTCTAAGGATCGGGTCCATGTTAACAGGTACACTGTGTTTTTCTTGCAAGCAGGTCGGCTGGACAGAGGTACAGGTAAGCACGAGACTGAAGAGAATGTACTCTCACACTCTGGTGAACCATGCAGTGTCAACCTGTGCACCTGGTTCTGCTACAAATGAAGACACACTTCAACAAAGACCATCGAGCGAGTAAAGAAATAAAACAAAAGCAATCAGAGAGTTCTAAATCTTCCAAGATAATTAAACTCTAATTAAGCATTCTGTTCCCACTTTGAACCATAGATCATACAATTCAAGCAATTTTCCATGAGGATTTGACAGCCACATGTGTCAAAGGAAAAGCAACTTTCAATTGATTTTGTTTCACTCTGTAAGCAAGTAAATTGAATAATACATGGGATAAACAAATGCTAGAAATAACAGGTCCCCTTCAAACAAAGCTAAATGGAATTTGTATTTTATATATTGCTGCTCTAGGTGGACCCTGGCCTTGGATCGATCCTTATTGGCTCACTGGAAAAGGTCAGCAAAGGTCTGCCACAGAAGCACTTTTTCTTGCAAATATTTGCTACCCTTCTGGAGTCGACAGAAGGACAGATTGCCCTAGAGACCTACCACGGCTCTCAGGAAGGAAAATTACTCAGCTCCTCTTAGCATTCTGCTTTTCCTAAGGGTTGATACTAAAAATGCCTTGGGGAAAAACCCCAAATGTCTCCAGAGGTAAGGGAAGAAAATAGTAAGAATGTGCAGTTAGCTCAGGTCAAAGCATGTCATTTGACAGTATTTCTGGTAAAGCATCTCTACCTGGGTATTGCGCCCAATCCATCTTCTTTCCCAAGCAGAGGGATTCTGCTTGTGTCTTGGAGGGACCAAAAGTGAGTGCAAGCCCAGACCACTCCCCACTGATGGATCCCCCTGGATAAAAGAGAGGGAGGGGTTTTTTTCTCAAGAATTTCCACTGAGATTCTGTATCCAAAGAGGAATCAGGCACCTCAGTACCCTCCCAGCCCCAATTCAACAGCTGCTGTTCCTCTCTTGGGAAGGATCAGCCACTGCCAGGATCCACTTGACTTGTGGTGTGTGCACAGGTCTGCACAAGAGGAGGTCTGCACTGCTCCGCTTGAGGCTGCGAGCAGTGACGGGGCGCGGCGAGACGGTCCAAGCCAAGTGAGTCACTATGGCTCATCTCCACAAGGCAGGGCAAGTGCAACATCGCTGGCTGCCTCAGTTGCAAGGTGTGGTGGCATGTGGAGAGACCACAGACTTTTTTCCAATCCACCACTTCCTATGGCTTAAGAAAGGGTGCCATTTTGCTGGGGCTTTACATGGACATCATTCCGTCCATTCTTGTTGCTCCTTGCTGCCTATGTCAAGGGGCAGTGCAGTATCTGAATACATGGAGTTCTGTTAAGCTTATTCCCCCACTCACTTAAAGGGCACATGAACTCTGGCCGTGTCTTTATTTTGAGACAAACACATGAAGAACAGGACAGGCTACCCAAGGGCACCTAGGGGATGCCAGAGTAGAGCTCCCAAGCAGCTCTAGCTGTGATACGTCCCATCAACTTCTTATCTTTCACAGCTGGCAGAGGAGCTACAAATCTAATTTTGCTACTTTTCCCCTTCCTGCACTGCAGAACAACATTTCTGTATTTCATTTCTGCTAAATGTAGCTACATTTTCATTTTACTAAATGTGCCAAAACCAGAGATCATACATCATTAATACTATCTGGCTTTCAGCTGAGTCATTACATGTTTATGGAGAAATAAGTATTTATGCAGCTATTTACTTCGGTTTTATGGACAATATATTCCAAAAGGATGCATTGCCTTCAGCACAAAGGGTTTTCTGTATTATTTGGTCTGTATACAGTTTATCTCATTATGTAATATCAAGCACTCTGTTCCGTTAATAAGATACAATAAATTATATTAGCAAGTGAATTTCTCTTATTCATTTCTCTTAGTCATTTTGTAACGTCTTTACAATTTTGTCATGTCTGATCTCAAACTATAGACGATATCCGATTAGCAGCTATAATTTCATACCAGCATGATTTCATATAGTGCATGTAAATAACGTGTTCACTTCTGCAGTGGAGTATGCTAGATTTTTTAAGTTTACAGCAGGATATGAGAGGATAGGTCAGGAGGTTAGAGAAAGTCAACCTGGAAAATTAAGAGACACAATTCAGGCAGTTGCTAGAGTTTAAGTGCAGCTAGGGCACAATTCTCTTTAAAAAAAAACCAATCCAAAAGCATCTTAACGAGTACAGGTATTAAGAGTCTCCTTTTTATGCGTCCTTTAAAACATAATCTGTCCAAGAGGACTGGAGGTCCTCTACACACTCTTTTGTGTGGTCCTTATCGTATTGCTTCTAGAACTGGTAGAAGTCTCACTACTCGCTTACCCTGGGGCGCTGCTGCCTGCAAACGTGTCATTCCCATTTGTAAGACGTGGAAAATAAGCGGGAATCCCAGGTTGTGCTGAAAACAGAGCCTGAGCCAAAAAATAAGCCCATCTAGACATTGCTAGTTTCCTCACCTGAGGACATAAAGCTCTTCACGTAGGCTGTGACCTGTAGCAGAAATGCAAGGGCAGGATAAACCATCTGCATCCCCGGTGTTCTCTGCTCAGCTGCGGTGAATTGGCTCAGGAGCGCACTGCTCCTCTTCCTAAGGGGCAGCTTTTTGGAAGCGTTAAAGACAGTCGGATGCAGCTGGGTGACTGAGACCTAATGTTAGGACTCGGAATAATTTTATAAAAAAAAATAAGCAAGCAAATGAACCACCTTCCTTCAGGCAAGTGACAGAGCCTGCCTCCCTCCATCACCCAGATGGAGCAGCTGTACGGCTGTGCTACCCTGCGCCAGCTCACACACCTTTGGTGAGATTCCGCAGGAGCTGGAAGCAGAGACTCAGGTTTGGGTTTTTCAAATTGATGAAAGGGGCAGGAGAAATCTGTGCAATTCCAGTCGTTTGCCAGCTGCATCTACTGTCCCTTCTTTTCCCTGTGCAAAACCTGCTAGGAAGGGGTTTTGCTGCACTGCTGAAACAGCTCATCCAGGCCAGCGGCAAACAACGAACGGGGGCTCACACGGCTGCCCCTCAGCCCTCTCCGTGTGGTGGCAAACCTGCACCAGTACTGCCCAGGAAAGCATTTCCCCACACACATTTATTGCTTGTACAAAGGGAATTTTTAGTTCTCCAAGACATTTACACTTCTACTGTGTTTCTGTGAGGTCCAGACCCCATTTAGAACAACCCAAATGAGTCACCTGGCTTCTATCAACGTGCAGGCAGGGGAAGGGACGGAGCACACAGGCTTGGTGCGGCAGCAGTGTCGGAAGGCGACACAGGACAAATAAAGGGAGGGAAAAAAAAGGTGTGAGATATTTTGACGTTATTGGCTATGAAGCCCCGTTTGGCGGGAGAGCCAAGCCGAGCCCCTGCTCCCATTCCAGGAGCAAGGCTGGCACCCGGCGGCCACGGCGGAGATCTCACTGTCCTACGGCTGGAAGACCAGGGATTCATTTCACCATAGAGACTGTAAATTTTTTTAGATGGCTTGCAATTAAATGAACATCTTGCACCATTATGTCTGAGACTTCCAGAGTATTTAAAAGACAGACAGCTGGGACAACACTCATACACAAACCCAGCCATCTTGAATGTCTCAGCATCTAATTCCCCTGTTTTAGGCTTATCAAGAAATAGAGCAACACATAGGCTAAACACTAAGGAGAAAGCCACTACAATAATATTCTTCCTGGCAAGTTTATCTGCTGGCATTTGTAAATCCACGGAGAAAGTGTAGTGCAATCAATACTGCTGAGGCCCAAGTTCTAATTAGAGCTTTCTGTTTGAAAACAGCTCTTCTTTAAACACTATGTGGATAGTGGTTGTGATAGAATATTCCCTAAAAATAAGAGAACGGTTCATTAGTGTTCATGGAAGCAGAAGATCAATCTGCCCTTGCGAAAGTTAATGAATACACAGAAATATCACATCACGACCCCTGATCTCAGCGCCTGAGGCAGCAGTATTATCATGCACTCACCAGAACTGCTCAGCAACAGGACTCAGATATAACTGCTATTGCATTAATTTTATCTGTGTGATTATTTAAATTAATGACATTCTGGCTGCAAGTCAAAAACTTCAAGAGACGATCATCTGCTTAAATATTACTGATGCATTTCTGCTGTAAGGTGTAAGAAGAGAGAGCAGAACAAAATACTAACAATTTTAAAAATAAATAGTAATAACAACACAAGCATGAAAAATAAGGCTGTTTCATTCAGACAAATGCTGAAACAACTCACTTAAACCATTACTCTCCCTCCCTCAAGGAAGCAAAAATTGTTTTGTGAAATCTTGGTCAAGCAAAAAGTGTAAGATTTTCTGTATTAAACAAACAAACAAAAGTTTCAAAGTATGATGAAAATACCTTGCAGTCTCAACTGACTTTTAGCAAGTCCTTGTGTACCTCCACCCCCCTCTGTAAAATGGAAATGGAAGGCATATTAGCCATCCAGTTTGTCCCAGTAGCACAATGATTTACAGTAGTTATGTTGCCCTCTATGCTATTTTAGATAACGGCATTTGCATTATGTTACCTGTAATAAGATCACCCAAGAAAAAGAAATAATTTGAAGTCTTGATATTACGATTTTTTTCACCTAACGTATTTGATTCCAAGATTAGCCTTTTAAGACCATTACCCGCCGAGTTCTGCTGCAGTCTGGACCGTCTCCATCTACCCACCGTGCTATTACCAGTTTGCTGGTTCATTCCTGTGCAAAAGATAGAAAAACTTAGCATGGATTTGAAAAGTGGGGTAAGCAGCTCTAGCCTTTCTCTTCTGAAGCTTTCTTTTACCCCTAAAACGTATTCTTCCATCTCCACAATTACGACTTGCAGGTTGGCCACTGGTCTTTTGTGGGATGAAAGGCACCAGAGGGTATGGCATTTTCTGTCTGGTCTTTGAGGAGCAGCCGTCTGAGAAATCACACAGCATTACTTAAAGCCATGTGAATGGGAGAGGTTACAGAGAGCCAAAGACCTGCGTATTGGGATGACTTTGCAGAACACTTTTGTGCCTTTGAAAAAGTTATCTAGGAAGTTCTGTGGACATTTGAGAAAGAATAAGGTTGAAGGATATAAAAGGTCATGCTGAAATTTTCAGGAGCCATTGAAACTAGACTGTAAAATTGTTATCATACTTTTTACATACATGACAAGCTCAAAATAATCCTTGTGAAGTCCTGTTAATGAGGAGGGCTTGTGGGTAGGGCAGAGACTGGAAAAAAATAGTTCTCAAGGATTTGTCACACACTGATCCTTGAATCCCGCCGTAACCCTGAGCCCCACAGCTCTACAGTTGGATTTGTAGCATGTTTTCTGAAGTACATCTCCTCAGACAGAGCGTAGCTCAAGTACACAGATTTCTACTCCAGCTCTGCATCTGTCTTCACCAGTGTATCAGGTATCACAGTATCATAAGGTTGGAAAAGACCTTGGAGATCATCAAGTCCAACCTATGACCCAACACCTACACCTACTCCTACTTGTCAATTACACCATGTCACTAAGTGTCTCATCCAATCTCTCCTTAAACGCCTCCAGGGACGGTGACTCCACCACCTCCCCTGGCAGTGCATTCCAACGGCCAATCACCCTCTCAGTAAAGAACTTCTTCCTAAGTGGTACTTCTTCCTGGTACCACCAGCTCCAAACCAGCACATATGATGGTATCATCATATTGGAGCCTGCTGTACAGTCTAAGCACCCCAGCTGCAAGTCCAGCTGAGACCCTTCCCTTGCCATAAAGGCAGCAACAATATGAGCGAACTCTCGCACTTCTTCAGCTAATGACCTTGCTGACTGAGTGAGCAAGCAATGATCCAAAGATTAAGTGACTTAATCTGTTGGTACCACAAATTAAACCACAGCAAATTCTTGATATTGTGTCATATTTACAATGTAATTCAAGGCAAAGTTACTTTTAGGCCTTTTTTCTATGCTTTGCAGATAGCTTCACTAGAAAGAATAATATCAGAGCTTGTTGTTTTAATGACCCTTCATTTAAAGGCCAAGGTTAGAGTAGCTTTTTTGTCTTCTTTGTAATTGGATCATTCTACCACAGATAGTCTCACTGTATCAATCATTATACGAGTGAAAGGTGAATAAAAGCATTTACTGAACTGTCATAGCCATGATAAAACAACAGATGCTGTCAGCTCTAAAGGGAATACATTAGCACAAGTAAACCCCAAAGATAAAGACCTATTAGTCATAACATGCCTTTCAATCACTTATTTATGTTAGCAGCTCAGTTTTGAAATAAAGTGAACATAATCCTTATTTACAATAAATCAAACTTATCTTTGCGCTATGATGTGTCTTAAACTATGATGGCATATTGGTTTTTTTCCCTTAGAAACACATTTACCTTTGCCACACTCATCGGTATGTGCTTCCCTCACCTCCAGTTCTGTTAAACAACCCTTTGGGATGGAGAAACCCAACATCTTACACTTTCCTAGTGTTTTACTTCACAATTGATAGTGTGTTTCCTAAACTGATACACAGACCATAAGCCCAAACCAGTTAAAAAATATCTTACTAGAGCGACTGGTTACGACAAGACACGAGTGAACAGAAGGGCTGAGCTGACTTGGAAACATCTGCTCCATATTCCTGGAGAGAAAGTCTGTTTAACAAAGGAATGTAAAGACATTACACAGTTCACAACGCAATTTAAGAGCTGAACTATCCCAATGTGCCAGCACTGCAACAGGGCACAGCTATTTGTAGTGGCTGAGCACATCAGCTTGGGATCAGCCACCATACGGGACTCCAGCTGAGACCCCGCCAGCCTCAAGCAGAGCAGGATTACTTCAGCTGTCTTGGAAGCCAAATGCTTTTACATTCCCTTATGACATTTAGTTGTTTTGCAGCAACACAGCCTTGTTGCCTCACATTCCCCTTGTAATCTACTATAACCCTTGCATCCCTTTCTACAGAGCTGCTGTCTTGCTTCTCTTCCCATTATGTATTTGTGTAGTCAATTAGCCTTGCTTAGAAGCGCTTGTCCCTACTGAATTTCTTCAATTTCTCCAGATCACTTTGTATTCTAATCCTGTATTCCTGTGGCCTTCCTTCTTGTTTTATAGATTTGCAGTTTTAACAAGCATATTCCCCACTGCTCCACCCAAGTGATTAACCAGGACGGGAAGAAGATACAGAATCACACGCCACTCTGGATATCCTCCTCCTCCAGCACTGAACACTGACAGCATCTCTGAGTTTACCTCATTGAAACTGTCCAGTATAGTTTTTTAGACTTTCACTTCTAGTCATCATGTGGGTCATGATCAGCATCATGTCCTCCCAGTCCGCTTTGAAACTTCATATTTAGAATTAGGAGCTAAGCTTAAGATACTTTCAATTTTTACTCAAACCATACACCTCTGTCATACAAGAAAATCAGCCTGTGTTAATTCATTCTCTAAGCTACGTGACCTCTCATGAGCTACATGAACAAATGCAGCTTGTTCTCTACAAACCTACTCTGGCCATTGCATTCGTCTTCATTTCTTCCAGGATATCTGCTGAAAAGGTAGCTGCTAACATTACACATGCCCAGATAAATTAAATTATCATTAGAATTGTATCCTATATTTTATCCATGAAAAACATGTAGACGCCGTATTCCTTGCGTAATCAAAATAAGATCTAGTCTCTAAGGTTCTGAAGTGAGCAGGAATTACACAGTAAAAAGATGACCAGTCTGAGCTGGAATCTGACAAGGCATTCTTACTCAGAGTTTGTTAAGAAAATGATTTAACTACACCTCCCCAAGTGCAGCGCTTCTCTTGCATTCAGGATAATCCTGGCTTTCTAACTACAGCTGTTGTACAGTTCTGACCATTTGCCACAGCACAGTAGTCACCCACGCTATTTTTGAAAAGTTTGTTTTTAAATTAAGATGCTGATGCCAATTATGAAAGAAGTGAATTACATGGATGCTGTCACACAACAGAAAAATCTGATTTCTGACACAGAACAGTCTCTGGCATTGTGAAACTCCTGTTAAATCTACTTCTCTGTATCAAGAGGACACGTGACGAGTGGTTGTGTTGCTTTAGATGTGGAGAGGGGACCCAAATCACTGCTTCCCTCTACCCTCCCCTCTAGTGCCCCCACAACAGCTCTGTTCACAATGTTGACAGTGACAAAAAAAAGCATTGTACCCCAAATTAAGTAGTACTTTTTTTTTATTTTAAACATTTACAGAGATGGAAATAAATATAGGAAATAGAAGATAGAGAGGGTGCTTTTAGAAGAAATCAATCAAGTCTTCATCAGGCTTCAAACAGGAAAAATTGTATCCCATAGCTGCTTAAAACTGGCCACCATTTTAAAGGTCAAGAATTAGGCTGAACAATAATGTAAATAACTAAAGAGAAACATTACAAGAAATAAGGATGACACAGCTGACATCAGTGAATACACAGCTGTAAGAGACAGAATGGAACCACACTACCACAAGAAAGTCTTATGTATTTTCAACATACCTATCATACAAAAACATTTTTAAATATTTAAGGGAGTCAATTCTTCTCCATTCGGCTGTAAGATATAAAAGAAATACTGGAGGGTTGGTTGGTTTTGTTCTCCTCCCCAGTATCTACAGAATAGTTCTAACTTTGGGCAAAGTTTAAAAAAAACTTTGTATTCCAAGAATTTTTCATCCAACCTGAACTATTCCATGTTTCCATCCTTGCTCATCATCACTGTCATCCGTCGGGGCAGTTTGACAGAAAACAAAGAGTCTGTAAAGTACTTTACAGTCCTTTATCGATGGTCTGGCCTGTAGGCTGGGAAAGTGTCTGTGCGATGGAGCTTCACTGGGCTAGAAACATCTTCGCCGAGTCAGATGCAAAAAAAGCAGAACAACACTCAGTAAGACACAGGCACCTTATTCAGCATTTTAAAAAGGACTATGTGCACTACAGAGCACAGCTTTTTAATTATATCTATCTCTACTGAATCTGCTGCTACACCTCAGAAACATCTCCACTCATTTTCTTCCCCCGTTCCTTCAGAACAGAGTTGTACAAAGCAAATTAATTTTTAAAAGTTCTGTCTTGGCATTTTAAATGAAAATTGCACTTTATCTCATAATATTAGCATTAATTCTTTTCTGTACAGCACAAAAGAGTCAATTCAGTAACCATAAATTCCAACTTTGGTGGAAGAAAGTTTTTGCATACAACGTTTCAGGTACCTCTACCATTCAGTGAGATGCAGCTTCATATACACGAATCAACATAACTCAGTGTGACAATTATTTCATATTTCTTTCTCCAGTAATAATTGATTTCAAGATTTTGGTAGCTGAATGTAATTAGAGGTGCTTGGGGTAGCACTGAAGCAGTAGCCCTGACTGACAAATTAAACAAGGATGTCAGTGTCTTTCTTAATTACAATGTTGGCTGCATGGGCTACTTATTTTGCAAAGACTTTTACTACATTCTCATGACAACAATCTCCTAGGATTTTTTTTCTCCCCCAGTTTAACAAGCAAGCTATTTTTCTGAATATAAAGCAAGTGGTTTCTACCCATAGAGTCTATTTATCTTGTGTCAACTCAATGCTGAATTATTGTTTTAATAAAGGACTCTATAGTAAGCCCAGTCCACTGATTGTGTCAGTGCTGCAAGCAGGCTTGTTCTCGTGTGCCACAGGCTGCCACCAGCAGGTCATCTTCCCATGCCCTAATTTACTGAACAAATTTGAACAGGCATTTAAGTACTGCCTTTATTATTCAGCCCACTTCCGAAACATTTGCTGCGTTTCGCTGGGTTTTGCTGTGGTTTTTTATGTGCTGCCTGCCCCCTCTAGTGTTAAAAAAAGGAAAAAGGAAAAAAATATTAGCTCTTATGATTTGCTGAAAAATTTGCTGAGGATCAGAGTAAAATATAGCTATATATGTCAGGGCTGCCAGTGCTTGTAATTTGCAATCACAGCTTGTTTGTTCTGTGTCCCGGAGATGCTAAACTCTACAATCTCCTGCTTTATTAAAAAAGTAAAATAAATATCATTCGTTATTCCTTGAGAGACTCCTGCTATCCAAGAGGACCAAAAAAAAAATAAACAAAAAGAAGACACTTTAAAAGTTTTTCAAACCAGGATGATTTAAAATATCTGGTCCTAACTTCACAAGTCATCAATACCAACTTCTGTACACACACTAACTCACCCCATCCACGTAGCTTAGAGTGGAAGAGTGTGTTTTGAAACACAAATTGGGTGTTGTCTGGTTGGGGTTTTTTTAATTCTAAAAATACACTTGGCTTCAAGATGCTGACTTTGGACCAGCTCCTCAGAGGTACCACGCACCTGTAGCTCCTAGTCCAGAGGTACCTCTTGGGAAATGGACACAAGGCAACACCAGTTCGTGTCAGGTGCTGCAGTTTTCTCTTTATCTCCGGGGATTCAAACACGCTGTGGAACACAGGGGCAGAGGTGGCTCACGTCAGCAGCCCCCCCGAGAAGTGCAGTGGGCTTCCTTTCCTTCTCACCACCCCTGCGCTCAGTAACCACTAGATGTCCCTTGGCGACCACACAGGGACAACTGGGTGTGGAGACTTCCCAGGGGAGAGATCTCTGCCTCTCTTCATCTTGGGGAGGTTTCCAAGTAACCGAGCTGTGCTGCCCCTTGAGCTGAGGAGAGGGAAATTATTTGGAGAAGACACCTGCCCACTTTTGGGCCTCACCGCAGGGCACGGTGGCAGCATCGCAGCTGTTCAAGCAACAGCTTTCTAGAACAACTTATTGTGGCCTTTTCCTTTCATTTCCCTAATTCAGCTGTTTTCGAGGATGCCGTTGCTTAGGTTGAATGTTAGCAAGTGTACAAAAGGAAAAACAAAGACTGCATCAATCTTAGCACGAGGCAGTCATCCACAGGAAAGGGGAGCCAAACAGTCAGGAGTCTGGCAAAAAGTCAGTTTGGTAGCGGGAGGGATTAGGCAACTTTGATAACTGGCCATCCTAGAACAGCAATTTCCCCTTCTTAAAAAAGTTGAGAAAACTTGTCAAATGAAGTATCCTCCTCCCCTCTGCCAAGGTGTCCATCTTAAGGCGGGATGCGCCCTTCTCTCCAGTGGCAATGGCAATTGGTTTAGACCAAACGTGGTCTGATTTGTGCAGCGACTCCACCCCAGCCCCTTACCTTGCAGACCATAGAGCTGGCCAGTGCTGTGCTGTCGCGTGATGTGCTGCCAGTAGGCACTGCGGGGCAAGGGCACCATGGTGCTGAGGGACACGGCTCGCTCGCTCATTTTCATCTGAAGCTGCAAAGCAGTACACAGATGTGAAGGAGACGGGCATGGTTATTGCGTATCGTCTGAGAATAGCATGACCACTGGCTGCAAGGACTTGTAACGACACTGCCAGCACAGACCCTCCCTCCCTTGCCCACCCTACATGAGCAGAGACAACCAGCTCGGGGGTTAGTCTCCTTGGGCACACACCACTCGGCTTAGGAGGTCACACTGCTGTTGCACACCAAAGCTCACCTTGGTGCTCTCCTGGTCCTGGGCTAGCATTGCTTCCCCTGAGGGGAGTTTTAATTCAAGCAGCTGAAACAGAAACTGGGGATCAGTAGGAGATAGGAAAGTGCCGGTACGCTCCCCCTTTAGCAGTGAGGCCATCCAAGGGTTTCCCAGCTAGGTAAGCAACTTCCCAAAGCCAAATACAGTCTCAGCACACCGAGAACCTGACTGGAGATGTTTCACATAGATGAAGATAAGTTGTTTTAGTTACTTCTGAAGCATTTTCTATTCGTCTACCATCTCCTATAGCTGAGCAATACGCCAGCTGGATGGCACAGGAGTTCAACACAGGACATCACTGCTACATTCCTTGAAAGAACAGCACGTCCAGGTACGCTGAGAGGAGAGCACATGAGCTGCAGTGCATTGCTGAAAGCCTCACCTCACACTTCCCCTCCACACAGGGCCTTCAGCTACATTTTCTTACATAATCACAGCCTCTCATTAGTTATACTATACTTAACACAAAAATAAATGAGAACTGACTACTTTAAGGCATTTTTCCCCCATGAATTTGAGAAGATGTATGTGCAAGATGATAAAAATAACTGGATTTTATCATAAGCTTCACAGCACAGCTAAAATTCTCCTCCCAAAGCTCAGGAAAACATCAGTTCAGACATACTAAGACTGCATTTGACTTTTCTAATTTATAGATATCTTCTAACAGAAAGGTAAGCTTTTATATTTTAGTTTCACAAAACCTGAGGTGAAAGAACCTTTTACAAGAAGATCAGTATAGTTTGGAGCTACATGAAACAGGCAAAGCAAGCACAGAAAAGAGGTGAGGAATGGTTGTATCGAGAGACCCATTTCCAAGTTATTTAGAGGTGCTTTTCTTGTACAGTGGACACTGTGCATGTGATGTGAAGGCAAAACAAAATCAAACCAAACCCAGATAAGCTCCTGCTCTTAGAACACTCACCTCCACCTCAGTTGGATATGAATCACTGCACCATGCAAGGTTCCAAGGTTCCACCTACTGTATTTATTATAGATCCTTTACTAATCTCTATGACACCTTTTGCAGCGCCACCACACACATCTCAGAACCATGGAAACAAACAATGACGGATCTTTTACTGGGAATAAAAATCAGCAGAGCATTGTGAGAATGGCACTTCCCAGCTGGAAATATTTTTTTGGGGGGGGTGGTTCCATTTATTGGTGAGTTGGACAGCAAGCTAAGGCAGTTCGAGCAACAGTTTGGCTGTCAGGAGGAGTGCGAAAAAGCAACAGGCTATCTTGGGAGAAAAAAAAGACACAGCTACAGAAAGATTAGATAAAGACACAGAAAAGTGCCAGAAGGGGTGCCCTGCCTGAACTCAATCAGCAGGGGAAAAAATTAAATATCCCACAGCTAGAGATAAGAATTAGTATGTTATGTCCTGAATACATAATGTTTAATCAAAACACCTCGAACTGCGAGCAAAGGCAGCTTTAATGATGATTGATTTCATTCTCATAATTAACCTACTGTATCTATGTAGCAACAGAAAGAGCAGGAATAAGTTGATAATGACCTGGCTTTATGCTGCAGAAGCACTCAGCACCGTAAGCAGGTCAAAACCAGTCAGAATTGATATGCTGGGACACGGGTGAGCTAAGGCTGCAAGCAGAGCACCAGGCGGGACACGCAACTCAAAATACCACTAATACAACAAATAATTTGTTAACTGGAGGGCACCCTCTTCTGCCCAGGGGAGGAGAAGAATGCTAAAACTTGAAAGGAGATTAGGATTCCCAAAGCAGTTCAAACACAGCTCCCTGCACGTGTGGCAGGGATCAAGTTATTGTAAGTCACACTTAAACCAAAGAAGTGGCAAAGATGTGAGAAGTGGTGAGGGACACCACAAAGCTACCCCACAGCTCCAGCAGCTACAAGGGATCCAAGAGGAAGGGGATGGAGACGCAGCACTCACAGCTGAGGAGCTGCTCTGACACCTCTGGTCACCTAGATGAGACATGTACAGAGTTGTACTAAAGCAGTTTGAAGAGCCAACACACAGCACTGGGTCAAACAGGGTGTGGTTGGTTCCCAGAAGTCCTAGGGGCTCAGGGAGGAAAATTTAAGTATTTTTCTTCTTGAATGCCATCTTAAAAGTTGGCAAAATTGCATTAAAATATTAAAAAATTTAAAAATTTAAAAGTGTTGCTTAAAAAAGAAACTAACCAACACATACACCAACATTCTCTCAAGTTAGCTGTGAATATGGACCCAAAGGAAAGAAATGAAAGATGATTTAAGTTTTGTTAGGCTTGGTTGGTTTCCTCAGGCTGGACAACGTAATTTTCAAAGATTTTGCACAACTTGCACTAGGCAAGTTGGGATCATCTTGGGATGTGGTTTTTGAGGGGATTTGCTTCCTAGCGAAGCAGATTCATGTAATCAAATCAAAATCAGAGTGATAGTTGCATAAGAAACACTTGATAAATCAACTGCAACAAAATTAAAGAACTGTAAATGAATAAAAATAACTTCAGAAATTAAAGGGCATTAATACACTGCTCCTGTTTTGACCAGCTTTCTCTTACTACCTATTTTACACTAATACTCAACATTCTTCTCTCAGTGAGCATCATTTCCACTCTTCATTATGAATCTCTATGGAAATGGCCAGAGATAATAGCGGGTTCCAGCCTGGACAGATGCACTTGCACATCAGACGGATCAAGTGCAAAGTGCGCTCTCGAGGTGCTAAGAGGGGAAGAAGAACCAGGGAAGGTTGCTAGTGAACTGGCTGGTAGTATCTCTTTCTATAAAGCACTAAGCTTTAGCTGCCAAAACTGGGAAGTTTTCTATTATTACTTTCGTGAGATGTTAAGTTGTAATTTCTTATTTTAAAACGACCTGAAGAGCAGGCATAAATGACAGCAGTCAAATCACAACGCTACTCCTGTCAGGTTCCATGGCAACCAAAAACTCATGAAAATGTAACTTGAATAGATATTTTCTTTCCATTGTCTGGCAATGCAAAAGTGAAAAGAAGGGAACAGTTGGATGAGGTGAGTTACCAAATTACCAGAAAGGCTTCAAGCATCGCTAAGCAAAGCCAGCTCTTCCTTCGCTTTAAAAGAGAAAAGGAAGAGATCTTTGAATTCACTGAATAGGAAAATAAATGAAACACACTTGTAAAGTGTCACAGGCTCTGGCCAGTGTACACTCAGACCTCACCAGAAAGCAACAGCACATTAACAGAAAATGTCAGGGTGAGATTCCCAGCTGAGGAACCACCATTGCATCAATGTTCCGCGTGCATTTCAAGAGCCACAAACTGAACCAACACACTGTAAAGAAAGCAACTGCTTGGGAGGTGACAGACATTTATAACCCACATTCTCAACAGCATCTGCAGTTTTATTTCACTCTATCAGCATGGGATATTCACCTCCATTTTTAATTATTTTTTTTTTTGGCACAGGCTCCAGGAGCCCTCAGGCAGCTTAATACCACATCCACCTCTTGGAGAATCACATCGTTGATGCAGCAGTGGTCAGAATTACAGAAGGAAACAGAAGACACTCACTGTAGATTTAATTTCTTGCATCAGTATCTTCTACTTTCTGTTTTTATTTGCCCTTTCTGTAAACAATAGCTCAAGCTTCACTAATGTGAAAATTTACACAGTGTAAATAATTCTTAGAAACAGAAACAATATAGACAGCCAAGCATGAAATGTAATCATCTAAAATGAACTCCTTGTTGAAGCGTTCAAAGGCAGAAGAAAAATACAGGGGAAATCAACCAATCTGAACAAATGTGTACTTTGAAAATATTTTGTAATCAGCAAAACAAGTCACCTGAGTTCTACACTGATATAACAATCCTCTGCCTAAATGTCTAAATCTGACTATCCTTGAACCCCACAGAAGCCACCAAGTCTTAGTGACTACTTTGGAACCAGACAATGTTTCTATGACAGTCTTGGGAAATTCATATTCAGGGGCATAGAGACTCATCAGAAACAATTATATTCTGCTACTAAATTACAAGACTCAGTTTGCAAGGACTATGTTCTTATCTCTCACTTAGCACTCTAGGATCTATAAAATTAGATTAAGGAGTTGTGGTGGAACAGTGTTCATGAAAAAACTTTTAGTGGTTGTGCAAGTGCTCTCTATTGAAATCTACAGCAACTGTGCATCTGCTGAGTTTACTGGTGCCTGTAAGATAGAAATATTACAGCACAGCATCAGACATCAACTATTAAAGATGCTATTACATAAATGTAAAACCACAAATATTAAATTGGTTGTAAGCCTGTTCACTGTCGTTACTGAGCTTATCTCTGTTTTTTAAAAATGAAGTTGTGCTCTCAACAGGTTACTCAATCACCTCTAACACTGGTGGGCTACAAATGTTAGCTAGTTATGATGACTTAGCCTAGGTTAATTTTAATCTGCTTAATTTAGTTACTGTTGAGTACTTGTACCATCTACCCATCTGTCTCAATTTCGATAATATTGGATATTTTTGAACAAAAACTTCCTTCGCTAACCAGAACTATAAACTTGGGAAAGATTTTCCTATTGCTCCTCCTCTCCTCATTAGCTTCTCCCCATTGGACTGCTATTAAAAGAAATAATTTTTCTATTATGCACTTGGCTTCCATTCTGTCTCAAACCCAAGAAAGCCGAAGAGCAAAAGTAATACATGGACTTAAGACAATTTGTTCCCTTCCCCATTCCCTCAACATTCACTCTCATCTCTTCTTAAGTTTCCACAGTACTAAAGGCATTTTCTGTTTCATCCCAGCTGGTCATTCAGTTAATACTAGGATAATTCATCACTACAATTTATTCCTGAAACCAAGATGTTAGTAGAATTACTGAATGGATTAGACATGGACAGGAATAACAGCAGTGCTCATGTTTACAATAAAAGGAAGACGTATTTCTTGTTGCAGATTACATAAACCAATTACTACTGTTTGGAATGGAGATGGTTTTTATAGCCAAAGGTCTTCCACGGTTGTCCATTCTGGGCATTTTATACATTCCAGAAAGCCTGTTATATTCAGGATACTAATTCTGCTGTCAAAGTTAACATGAGTGTCCTGGAGTGTAGAGAGCAATTGCAATATGGGATAAACAGAACATTCCTTTTCAGTCCACGTGACAAAACCAAAGTTAATAAGATCACAAGTGCCATAAAACTGCCTTCCTTAGACATAATTCTTCATTTTGGAGATGCCACACTACCTGTTCTCAATCTATGTACTAGTTTTGTATCTTGCACTCTTGTATTTCCTACCAGTCGTGTGCACCATAAAACAAGTTACAGACACAAAAAGCCCTTGTGGGAAGCATGCATCCACTGAGAAATCAGACAAACATCTAGTCCGCCCCCACAGTTTAATCTGAACCGTATGACTCTTTCCAAATCATCCTTGGAGTGTAGACATCAATTAGTAAATGGAAAACTGAGCGTGAGCCACAACTTTTTGCAAACAGATTGAAGAAAAATGTTCCCAAACAAACTCACGATGCTGATTAATCAAAAGACCCTAATGGGAACGGGTGCTGGCAGAGGCTTATCATCTCTGTGTTAATTCACACTTATTGATAGTTTTGCAAACACAAGAATCAAGGACTGTAAGTTTCCCTCTTGTTTGAATTACCAAAAAGCAACCCTTGTTATAGATACTGTCCTAAATTTTAAATTCTGCTGGATTTTAATAAGAACAATAATGACATTGAAGAAATGTACTGTTCATTGGTACCCAGTGCAAAACAACAAGCATAAAGAGCAGCCGTACCATTGAATTTTTCACACTCTGCAACAAGCGCTCGTGTTGCTCTGCTATGGCCAAAGCAGCCGAGTGAACCTTCTGATAGATTGCTTCCCCATCTCTTGTCTGAAAGATGAATAGTCCTTCTCCTGTGTCACACATCCTGCCAAAGCAAGAGCAGATGGGATCCACGTGTGAGATTTACACTCACAGATCATCATGAACCACAGTGCTCCACAGTGCTTACAAACAGTAAGAATACGGAGGTTGTTGAAATACGAACAAAGTTATCTAAAAGTCTTTACGTATGTGTCTTACCTGTCCTGGTCCAATTTTACTATTGTAGTCCATACTCGTACTGCTCTCACCAAACAGGGACTCAGCTAAGTACCGCTGACGTAGCACATCTGCTTAACCTCTGGAGAGTTCATGGGTAAGACCCTGATTTTTAATATTTAGACCCTATGTAGAATCTATGCCAGGTAGAATTAATTCATCTTCCTCTTTCAGAATTTTAACATTGCCTGTAATAATTTTTGCAGAGTTTTGTCTTCCACTCGAAAAAATAAATACACATCCTCAGCATCCAAACTGCATTCTTATCACAGCTAATGCATGATCAGCTAAATAAAATGTATCCTTTTCCCCTGCTGAGAGGAGCAAACACTGTAGTAATACAGAGGCCGGATGTTTAAATGTCTCTTTCCTTTTTAGATAAGTTAATTCTATGATCTGTTTCTCCTTTACTATTGCAATTCTTTAACGTGCTTATCTAAAATAATGCATCCATATCCCTTAGAAAGGATTTGATAGTTTACTTCAGTCAAAAAGTGTCCCTACTGTAGCCACACAGACTTCAGCTCATTAAGACTGAGCTGCAGGAGGTAACACAGAACAGCAACTCTAAAACAAGGAATTGCATTCAAGTTTCTTATAAATCCATTTGTCAAAAAGATAGAAAACAGAAATATAATCAGTTAAAGACAGAAGTCCCCTCTCCATTATTTTAGTTTGCTTTTGGGAAAAAAACTTGGTACTCGCTGTTTCCCAATTCAAACTCCAGTTCTGGTAAAGAACCACTTAAAACCTGTAACTCTGTACTCAAAGGACTACATCTGGAATGATGCTCTCCCATTCTTCCCAGATCTGTCCACCTTATTTTCTGGCTCATATATACCTTTATTTAAGAACAACCCTATACAGTGCTGTCAGCCACACTCTGCAGTCCCCGGGGGTACAACAGCTCTCCCATCCCCATCCTCAGGCACCTTTATTTAGCAACTGTTTCCTTCCATGCTCCAACCTGAGATCAAGAGGTTTTTTAGTTGTTTTTTTTTTTTTTTTATTTGTTTCAATTATAGGTGGTTGGTTTTTTTCTAAACAGAGGGTACAGAGTAGCCTGTGTTTGAAGATAAGCACTCACATCCTTCATCAAACTTCAGAAGCGGTCCAGAGCATCACTCATCACTACTGAGGAACCAACACAATTTAGCAAACATATACCTACCTCCCTGCTTCAAACGTGAACCAAGATGGGTCCCGTCCGTAGCGTCGGAGGGCACTTAGTGGCCAAGAGATGAGTTTTACTCTGGGATTCTGGATGTCCCAAAGACAGATATTCTCAAATGTTATCTGCAAGGTACATTCCCCATGCACATCTAAATTAGGGGATGGCATCAAATACACATTGAATCTCTCTGGGAGAAAAACAAAAGGTTAGTCTAAAATCCCTGCCCATTAAATGTGGAAGTCATTAAAGGAATTTCCTATTTTCCATCTCTAATGCAAGAACTTATTCCCAGTTTGAACAATTAACTCAAAAACAAAGACTCAATTCCTTCCAATAACTCAACATACTCTATGTTGGGGGCAGTGAGAATGCTACACTCAAAGGCATCAAACATTTGTGTGTGCATTCAGACACTGAGAACTGATATTTGCAAACAATTAATAAAAATGTGTGCATGAATAAATACATTGCAATTGCATTTGTGCAGATAATTAGTTCATTTGCATAGGAAAGTGAAGTAGCCATGGGCTGAGGTTTTGCATGCAATTACTACTATTTATTATTTGCTTTACAATGTTGTCAAAGAGCTTCTGTCACAGACTGAAACTTTCATACAGACGTTGTGCAAGAAAACACACATCAAAAGATAGCCCCTCATCTCAAAGAGCAACTGACTTGTCTGAGAAAAGAAAGTGCTATTCCAAAATAATTCTAGTCAGCTTACTTATAACTTACTTATTTACAATTAAAAAAAAAAGCCAAAGAAACCCTCAAACAAAAAAACCTCCCACAAAACAGGAAAGTGGGCTTGGAAAAACAATTTTGCACTGACTTATTTCTGATATTCATATGCGCAGTCCAAAAGACTTTAAAATAATGCAATTAAATATTTAAAAGCTCAGCATTTATGTACCTACCACTCTGCTCCCTCTCTACTCCAGATGCCAACAAGTCAGGCTCTCCAAGGCTAATGTCATTTATTCGCGTTCCAAGACACTCCATCTGAAGCACCTTGCACCACTCATCTGCCTCAAGTTCTGTATAAATGCCCAGAAAATCTGTGTGTAGGTATAATACATTTATAATTTCACAATTAATGTTCTTATATTTTCTAATGTGCATTGCCATTTCACCCACCTGACTCACACGCAAAGGTTTTGGAGGTGTCATCTTTAAAATAAATCCCAACAGCATGCTTCTTTGTGCTTTTTGGCATGCGTAATATATTCTTCACATTATTGAGCTCTGTGACCTGAAAAGGCACAATTCAGAGTTTTAATTAGAAACTTGAAAATATATATATCCATTATTGACTGGAGAAGGAGAGAAAATAATTACATCAAGTTACAAAGGACAAAGAAAATGAGAGTGAGCACAAGCATGACTAAGATTGCTCTTACAGAAATGCAGCCTTGACATGAATCACCTTAGACCATGGATGATGAAGCAGCCACGTCCTCCAGTTCTCTTGTCTGTATTTGAGCCTCAGTGCAACACCATCTGAACAGGATTTTAGCCAAGGGGCAGGCAGAATCAAAGCTTACTCCAGTTTGAGAAATGTTTACATGAAGGACATGAGAAAGACCAACCTGATGTAGCAGAAGTAGAGAGAGGTGAAGATAAAAATCTAAAGGATTACATTTCTATGGAGAGGCAAGGCCAGTACAGCTTTCATTTCACTGTGGAGCACAAAACTGTAAGAATGGTGAAAAGCTGCTCTCTAAATTTTTATTTTTTTTTAATGGAGAGGTATGGATTTGTCAGAATGGTCCACTTAAAAAAACAAAACAAAACAGCAGGGTTTTACTTATTTGGAAGCTTTTTAGCTCTTTAAAGATTCCGACTCATAGACCCAGGATTCAGTTGCTTGGTTGCGAAAAAATTATTAGAAAAACAGCTTTCACACAATAAAATAAACATGCATCTGTTACATTTTATTCAGCTTTGTAAATACATACTACAGTTGCTTCATATTTCTAACATTCACTTTTCACCCTCAGAAACCACACATAATGTTCCTGAATTTGAATGAGGAGGAATTCTTCATTATTTTAATTCCTTTTAATGTAAGTCTAACACCCTGACAGGGAATCAGGAAATTATGTTTAAATATTCATTATTAGAAAACATTTCACTGATTCTTTTACATAATAAGGGTTGAAGAGAGCGAGAGAGAGAAGGAATTTAATGTAAATGTTCCCAAAGCTGCACAACCTTAAAACTTCATTACTTTGGTCTCATTGGCCCTATGGAATAGTCTCATATCAAACTGTGTCAATGCTAAACAACGAAATGCAGCAATTGTCTTACAGGTAAGACTCAGGAAGTATAAAGGGTTATGAGAGCAACAGACACTGCTCCTCTAGAGCATTTTGGGTTCACCAGCACATCCACTGCACCTCTCTGGCCCTTCATTTTAAGTCAATTTCTTCTTAGAATCTATTTATTGCCCATTCTCTTCTAGCAGGTGGGAAGAGACAACCAAACCCACATTTTCAAGTAAGACCCCTGAAAAGTCAATCTTACTGTGAATGGAAGGAACAAAGAATAGTTGGTGGGTAGTGTTTCCCCAAAATAAAAACAAGTAACACATCCAATGACTGGAACTCACTCTATGGGCAATGGCAGAAGGAATAATGGCAGAAATATCCCACGGGGAACACACCAAACTTGACAACTGCCAAATTTAGAGCACAGGTTTTTATAGCCTCCAGGTTCAAGATTTTGAGAAGTGTCAAACCTGAGACATCCTCACTGTGCTTAATTTTTGCATTAGCATTCTTCACTCTTTCAGGAAATCCTGCGATGGAAGCACATCCCCCAGCGCTAACAAGACACCAACAAACTCATTGTTAAATATGACAAATCTGTCACAACCTATTTCCCATCGTGTGCAGCACATGACAGGTCAACCACAAATTGCCAGCTGCCAAGTTCAACTCTCATATATTTTTTGTCGTATGCCAAGAAAGGATTCAAATGCAAGAGGAAAAGAAAAAAGAGCTAGACTTTTTTACCTTTTTTATTCAGGCCAGCAACCACCCTGACATTTACACTGAGCACAGCTATGTTTTCTGCAAGTGAACATGCTAATGAAGTTTTGTACCTATGAGTACAAAAGTTAGCAGAACACAGCCATACGTTTTGGTAATGATTCATTTAGCTATCTAGGATTTGTCCTGATGGAAAGCTCATTCCTAAAATCAGGCATGATGTCCTGCTGCTGGATATCCCAGTCTCTGGCGTGATGAATCCTGCAGGTGCCGCGACAAGGCTCAGCGAGATCGTGGAAGGTTTATAGCACTCAGGGAACAGCACACTGCCTCTCCATGCTGGCTCAGGAGCCAAAAGCACTCAGGAGGTTCAGAAGCAGCAACTGGTCAGGGGCTACTCATGCGTCCCGTCAGCCCCTACTGCGGCTCTTGAGGGGGACTCTACATCCCAGCGAGGGAGGCGAAGGACACTTGGCCACGGGGGAGCCTGCTAGGTACTGCTCAGGGCTGGGAAAGAAAAAACAACCAACCAACCCAAGCAGCATCAGTAATGACCCTGTGTTCAGCCTGAGTCGCACATCTCCAGGCCAGACCGGCGCAGATGCTCTTAACATTTCTAGGAACACAAGGACAAGATTAAAAATTTGCTTGGTTTGCCTACACTAAAAGAGAGACATTTCTGACCACTATTCTTTTTACCATGACTCCAACCTTGTACATTTTACCTTCACCACCCCCAGCATCCCTAAGACGACGCTTTACCCCCCCAGGTTGTGATGTTTTATTCTCATTAGGGCTGCAAACTGCAATTACTGCCTGATCTCCCTGCAGTCTCTGCATCCCTGGCAGAGAGAATCCATCATCCATTTCCCCTCATTTCTGTACTACTGAAGACATCCTGTACCTTCCAGTCTCAGCACTCTCATTTCCAGTTCACCCCTACCCACCCGAAGGCTTCCATTCTTACACCCTGTTGCTGGTGTCACATTCACCTGGCAGTTCTAGGGCTGCAGCAACTCTGAACCCAGCCAGGGAGACAGAGATCTGCTCCTGCCAACACCTCACACACCTGCAGTCTCCCTCCAGTCGAGGGCTTCACATCAGAAGCGGCTGGTCGTTCCAACAAGATCTAAGCAGCACATAGAATAGGAAAAGCCACAGTCATGTCTTGAAATCTTTCTGTATGTCTCCCAAACACACTTCAAAAGCTCTGGCTCACACCCTGGTCAAATATAATTGCAGGTGATTTCACTGCTTGGGTGATATCTTGAAGAAACACTGAAATCAATTGTATTGTGTCATTAATTTCACTGATCATCAAACCCTTTGTAACTCACATTTCAGCTCTGAATTGAGGAAAAAAAAGGGGTATTTATATTGGGAGAAACGCTAGCTACAACATTTAGCAGCTCCTGGGCTTTTCTGTGCTGCATTGACTGCTTGAGAGCTCTTGTATAACAGCATTTTGCAGAGCCCGCTCTGAAAGTCTTCACGTGCATCTGAAGATTTCCTGATGGCACTGGCTTCTGTTGAACTGCACAAGCTGACACCAAAGCATCTCCCCTTGAAGTGTGACAGACAGGCAGCTCCCAACCCCGACCTCTGACCCAGGTCCAAATGTCTACAGTGAGATGCACACACTCTAGTCTCTTCCCAGCTGGTTTCAGACTAAGTTTTTCTTCTATACCAGACCTAGCCAACACAAGAATAACAGATGGACAAAATCTGGCACTCTGGTACTTTTTCTGAAGTCAGCAGCAGAAACGATAGCACAGAGAAGAGTTGCCTTTCAGCTCGTGCATGCCTTCTGTCCTGGACACAACCTTGTGGCACTTGATTTTTATGTCTGGCAAAAAAATACTCAAATAAGCAGCTGCCCCTTCTTCCCTTTTGGGCCTGAACTGCTGAAGCTGCCTTCACCTTCCAGGGGTTCAGAGGTACCCCAGCAGGGTAGCAGTGCCTTCCAGCAAGACCCAGCTTTAGCCAAGAAGCTATTCCTGCTGCCAAGGCTCAACAGTGCACCTGCGCTCCTGAGGGAGAAGTTGTCTAAAGATCACTTGATATTTGACCTGCTGCGTCACCCAGCAAGGTGCTCCAAAACGCCATCATTATCCCAGGTGCCTGAATAGCCTTCCTGTTGCTCACCCTGGTGCAACAGATGGTCCAATTGTCTGGCACATATGCACTGAATTCACACTGAGGAAGTGGCAGGCTGCTAACACCCCCTCTACCACGTTTTTGGAAAGGAGTCAGGAGCAGACACCAAACACCTGCAAATATCTGAGGATGAAGTTTTCTTTTTAGATTCTTTTTTTTTGCATTTTTTAAATAACTCTCCTCCTGCCAGGCTTTTGCAAAACACCGTTTTCATGGTTAGCTTAATTCATATATGCTTTACTGGCCCGAGATTAATCAGTGCTGTACATTGATAAATTTAATTCTAAAAATGTGGGTAAACTAAAAATACCAGACCTAAGACAGTATTAACAGAGAAATCACAAGAGCAGTATTTGGTTAGGAGCTAGAGACCTCCCTTTGCATACTTCTCCCCTTTTCTTTGCTTTCAATTCTCCTTTATGTCAAGATGACAATCCATATAATTGAAATACATTTCATTAGATTATAAACTAAAATATTTGCAGAGCCGTATGGTAAGAGAATTCTGAACCAGAGGCAGGGATTAATTATCCATTTCCCAGCTGACAGTACAAGTAGACAGAGCTTCACTTTGACCAGACACACTCTGGCAAAAATTCTTCCATCTCTCCCATTCCCTTCAAAAACATTCCAAACACATAGTTTAATAAAAACAGTCTTTAGCACTTAGACTATCGTTTGAATTTCTACATAATTCTCAAATATGGGTAGCCTTTCAGAGTGCAGCACAAGGGAGCGTATTTATTGCCTACACAATGGCTACATTCAATCTTCTTCAAGTATCTTGTGTTTTAACCTTAATTAAGGACTTCAAGCTTCTGTCTTGGCTTCCTAAAAATTCCCCCCCCCATGACAAGCACAGGTAGAACACTTCCCAGGACATGGCAGGGGAACATTTAATGGAAAATGTTGCTGCTGCAACTCCAGCCCAGTTATTCTACTTACAAGATCTGCTTCTCTGACTTAAGTATACATAACATAATGAAATTTTACATATTTTTTAAAATATTTATTAAAATACAAATATAACCTATAGCCATACCTGTATCGCTCTTTCTTCAGTGGGAAAAGTCATTAGCTACAGAATCGCACACTGGCCATAACCCTGCTGCAGTCCAACGCTGGCTTTTCCAAAGAAATTAAAGCCAGGAACAACTGCTAGATTTAGAGATTCAGTTTTTACCCTCTCCCTCAGAGGCCAATCCTTCACTCACAGGATCAGTGCACGAGATCGACCACCTCTGGTGACAAGCTTTATGTCACTTGTCCTTCTCTGTCTGTCCCTTGTCTGCCCCACAGCCATGCAATGAGCCTCGCGTTATAATGAAGACACCAAAAGCTCCTCACAAGTTCCTTTAATTCTTTGACCTGACAAGTTACTTTAATTCTTTGAAAGCCTCAAACCGGACGTTTCATTCATAGTAAGTAATAGTATTCATTAAAATAAATGTTTAACAGCTAGTTATTAGCAGAGTGGTCATACTTTAAGCATTTAATTTGCTACTGATACAGTTTTGCATTAGCAAGCCTGGAAAACAATCACAAATTACACAATTCAATTTTCCAAATGGATTATTTCATAACTAGGCAGAAAGACTGTTTAAATTACTTCTGCTGTTTCAAGGCAAGATTAATACAATCGGATTAAAACTTAGATCCCCTCAAGGAATCAGTATATTCCTGTCAGCAGTATGCAATTAGTTGGTTTTACATTGGAATATTGAGAATTCTTCTGGCACACTGCAAAGTCAAAATTCACTTGGGGAAATAAGAATTTCTTCATTCCTTCAATAGCATTTTGTTAAACCATATGCTAATTTGCCATTGATTGTTTACATTTACCAAGTGAAAACTAGACAGCTACCTGAAAAGCAACTCTCTGACAAGGTTTGGAAGCCTGGATCCTAATTATTTTCCCTCCCTTGTGGGACCAAATAAATTAAGTGAGCAATTTGCTTTGCGTATGCAAATTTCTAGTTCACTTCATAAGCTACAGATGACTGTTCTCAGATGATCTGTATTTTAGGACACCTTAACCTTTCCATGTTTTAAAATATAGAGTAAGATCAGAAAGTACGTGAAGGTCATTATTATTATTTTAAAAAAGTACTTATTTCTTTTGAACTTTGAATGGCAAGGATGTCAACACTCAGCCGCTGCTGCAGGGCTTGCAGAAGATGCATAAATCATGCTCAAATGAGAACAAGTTGGACCCCTCGATATGACAAACACCAGCAAGACACCTCAGAAACATTGCTTGCAACCCAGACTTCAAATGGACAAAGGAGAGACGCTGACTGTATAAAGGTGCCAAGGAGATGTTGTACGGTCTCAGTCCAGCTTCAGTTACTGGTACCAGGACACCAACAGAACAAATGCTTTGGACTGATTTATTAATGGAAAGAGTCTAAGTAACACTTGCACTTTAATTCATCACAGAAAAATAAAAAGCAAGAAAATGAAACAATTTAACACTTCAGTGAAGGAGGCAAATGCTATTAAAAAATTAGCTCCATTCATCACTTTTCTTTTCCTACCTCTTACAGTTTTATGATGGATTAAATCTTTCCTGAGATTGATTGGATGAACAGGTGCTCTTCACTTTACTAGATTCGATGCTGCTTTCAACAGCGTTTGACAATCACTTCAAAATCCAGGTAGGAAGTTAACAACCATATTTCTGAAATATTGGTAATCTGTAAGTGACATTTTTCCTCTTCCAGTGTCACCCATCAGACTAAACTGCATTCACCCTTAGATTCATTAGCTCAAGCATTTGACACAGTGACATCTGACATGCTAACAGGACTGGCTGGGTGTCCCATTTGTAGGATTAACTTTAGTGCCAGAGACAGTGAGAAGCAGCCTTCTGTCCAGGAGTGACAATTAGAATAGTCACAGAAAAGCCTCTGTGCACCATCGACCCATTATTACAACGGCTGCTCTGGGTGACCAAACGTGTGCCAGAGACAGCAGCAATGACTATCCTAGACTTCTGGATGATGTGTTGAGTACCAAAGACCTGTTAACATTATACACCAAAAACAGGTGGCAAGTAGTTTGTTAGGGTTTTTTCATTAATAATTAGTTATGCTTTTTATAAGAATCAGTATAACCTTTTTTATAAGAGCAGTACTGAGCAGCAGTGACACGCTCTACTTTTTCGACACCTCTTATTTAATACTGTTAGAAGATGCATCATTCACCACCATAAGCTTTGTAAATGTGTGAAATTCTGTTTAAAAAATAAACTCAATTTCGTCTACCTGTGCTCCTTGTAAGTTAACACATATTAGCCAAAAAATGTTATTCTATATTCATTCGTTTTCTTTCAGTAAGGTTTTTAAAACTAAACCAGGACCAGTTAACTTGGATAGTTGATGATTCCAGTTCTAGAAGACAGCCTCATTTACGATCACAGTGAAAAAATGGGGACAGTGCAGAGCCCCACTGCCAAACAGCAGCACCGCATAAATGTCAATCTGTCCTGGGCAATCACATTTCAGCTGCTCTCCTTGGCTAACACTGCTTCGTTACAGAGTGGCAAAGAGGACCGATAGACGTGGAGAACAAACGATGATGGCAACGTTCCCAGGGTAGCTCCAACAAATGACAGCAAGATTGCTGCCCAGTTGTCCAGCCTGTCCACACCCCAGTGGCTCCCACCATGCTCATCCACAGTGCCCAGGCTGACGCGGTGCTGGGAAGAGAGATCTCTCCATTTTATACAGGAGGACTACAGGCTTTCTGGCAGGAACCTCAGCACTGCATCCCGTAATTTGGGGGTACGTGCCTGGGACCTGAAACAGACAGACGTGTAGGGGAAAGGCTTGGAATGATTGGAACTGGCAGCCTTGCTCGGCTGGTCTGAGACCCAAAAAAACCCACAGAAGCTCAGACTGATCATGTCAAGTATATTCAGCTTAAGATTTGGACCCCAGGACACCCTTACCCACTCCCCAAAGAAGTCTTAGGAAATGAGTTTACTCCCACTGGAACCAGTGCTTTCAGGAGAACACACTGCGTTCACATTTGTTTTACTCCTTCAAAGAGTGAAAATTTCTCTTCCCACTTCCCATTTGGGTCTAGGCCTTCATCCTGCCTGAAATAATCCCTAGATTTGGCTAAATACTGATTAAAAAAACCCAGGCAAAGTATCTACATAAGATGTCTTACTGCTATGCCAGCATTTCTAAAAACTTTGGCCAGGACTAGGGTTTGCTTTAATGTCTATCGATGAACATCCCAGAGCTGATTACATACAGTTACAGCTCTCAAAACAGAAAGCATTAACTTTGCAGCTAAAGTAAACAGTCAATTCCCAGTGACTGATGTGGAGTTCGCCCACTGTTTATTCCTGTCCAATAAGTTAGCAGAGAAATCCAGAACCCAAATTCATAGAAGAAGCAATTACATCAAGTAATTGTTAACTACAGACTAAAGCTCGACTTAAAACTAAAAACCCCTCCAAGCTAGAGAGGATTTCTATGGTGCTTTAGTCGGCAGCTGCAGATGCAGGAAACTGCAGGTAGGTTATGTATGTAGAGAACTTCCTGAAAGAAGAGAGAGATGATCAGTCTTATTTAGTTTCCTGTTGGATTTCATATCCATTAGCTAACGTGGACTTGAAGTTACTCCGTGCTGCTGACACACTGCATTAATATATTAGAAGAAAAACAGGATTAGCACCAATAATGGACAGAGCCATACTAATATAAACGGAATTCTTCATATAAAGCTGGAAATTGTCTTATACACACTGTGCAACCCTCACCCGCATCAAATGAAAAAAAATATGCACTTTTCATTACTTTTGAAACTTGCTTATTATAGATGTGAATGAACTATTTCTGGGCGCGACTTACTACAAGTACCCGCAGCTTTTATGACCAATCAATTACAAATTACACGGCATGTAGACAGACAAGTCTGAATTCAGATTCAGTATTCCCTCAAGATTTCCTCCTAAATATATGTCAAAGTGAGTAAGTGCAGATCAGCCTCAAGCTGAGCTGTGCTCGCAGACTCCTAGGAATTTATGCACATAATTCCTAATCTTCTAATATATTACGCTTTTGCCAACAATGATTATAAATTAAAGGGTTTCTTATTTTCATCTCCATGCCCAGGAGAATTACACATGTAAATTCTCAGATGAATATGAAATGTGCATATAACTCCAGAGAAGTGATTAGAGGGAAAAACTTCATTCTTTTAATACCAGTCAACTTAGCACAACCACTGCAAGAAACACTTGCACGCTGCTCTTCATATCTGTAGCTGTCACAAATGCAACATCCTAGTGAAATGGGAACCTCTAAGTACCTAGCTCTTTAATTCACGTTACCACAGATGATTGCTACTGTAATTATGAAGAGTAGTAGTCACAATAAAGTATTTCAGCTCTGACTCTAAAGGACTGAGGAGAGGAAAGGACATCTCTAAAAATAAAGCCATTTTCCATTAGGCTAGCAAGATGTTTGCAACAAAGCAGGAAATAGAACACTTACTCTGCCTCCACTTCACTGACTGAAGGAACATACAAGTGGGTTTAGGACCTCAAGAGTAAAAAACTTTCAGTGTTCAGGCCAATCAATACATGACAACATCAGACTTTACTCTTGATTGTACATAGAAATGAATTTGAGAAACAACCATATTACCATGTCTTACCTTGTGATAGCATCTAAAGTAAGCAGCTCGTTCATCTGAAAATTTCTCCAGCCTCTTCGGCCCTTTGCTTGAAGCTTTTTTGAATACTAACCAGCATCTCTGGTAAATCTAGAAACACAAGAGAAAAAACTTGTCATCTCTGAAGACTTGAATATCACTAATATTTGCATAGAATTTAAATTCACAAATCAGCCGTTCCTCTGGAGCAACAGCTTGATTCTTGGCTCTCGGTAGCTTTGATAAAAAGAAGAAAAAACAAGCTAATAGACAGTTACCTCTTATTTCTTTTGAATTACGATACAATGAAAAACTCTTAGGAAGACTGTGCATGCTTGTATGAAAGGTGCTAGGAAGAAAGAGCTGTAATTATACTTGCAAATGTATGGCTTTCTAGGAAACAGCTTTTTTAAAATAAAGTGACACACTTTTCCATGTGGATTTGTAAATGGTTCCAGTCTTGCACGCTTAAGACAGACATGAAGAAAGCTTGAACAAACCTGTGGAACAGATCTGCTACCACACAAATAAGAGACGAACCTGTAAGTGCATAATCTATGTATAAGGGTAATTGAGGGTAAAATAAGGGAGAAGGAACTGAATTAGTTGCTAATGGAAAAGACAGACCATTGAAGTGTATAAATCAGGACCATTTTGACAACTGCTGTTTTGCTTTCAAGGTGCAGCTGAACTTAAATTCAAGTTACTTGAGGTAGACTGTGTAGAGTGGTTGAAAAAAACACCTTTCCATCTGCAGCATTGACCTACTTCATCTCTCAAATTTCGGCCCCTATTTCTTGCAATCTTCCCACCTATTCTTTAATGCACTTTCTACCATACTCTTACATTCAAAACCACACCTCCCAGTTTAGATAACATACTGGCTGTATAGAAGGGAAGAATCATCAGCCCTATATTTAATCAGTAATTCCAAACTAACTAACACCTTGTAAGCTAGAAATTACACAAAATTGCCACTGAAATTAGTGTGATTTCAAAGAAAAGAAAAAACATCTGATCAGCCATTATCAAATTGTTCACAGCTCCGACAGAGCTCCAGTGCAGCACAAATTCACTGAAGTGATCAGTAAGGAGACCCATCAAAACATCTCACTGCCCCCAGCTAAGTCAGCACCCAACAGGTAACCAGCAGGCAAGGCACCTCCATCCTTTGAACCCTTGATGATTTTCTAAACAATGTATTTGGCACAAAACAATTATGTCCATGAAAAGTAGGTATGACTTTATTTCTGTCCCCAAAAATGACTGTTAGTTGACCAGCTGTGCTTCTTTCACTAGCTTTTAGCTGCTTCTATAAAGATGTTCAGGGAATCATATTATTCCCTCAAGCTTTATTGTTCTGCCTGTTCCGCGCGCACTCAAGCTCCTGGCCCACTTGGCTGCAGAAGTATTCAGCATATGGACATGCTGCTCTGATGCCAAGCACCAGCTGAACCCATCAAGATTTTCTACCAATTTTCCAGCTTATTGGCCACTCAACCTGTTCTGTTTTAATGCAAGGGTTTGAACTGAATTATTCAAGAATAATAACTGACCAAAATGACAGCTTACCACCAAAAAGCAGTTCAGACATGCACCCACTTATACTGGAAGATACTTTCTGTATTTGCCTTGTTTGCTGGGCTCAAATAACCTCTTCGCACCTGACAAGAAAGACCCTCCAAAATCCACCCAAAAGAGAACGTCAATAGTTTGAGTATGCAGCCCTTTGGCTTTTCAAAAACTCGTAGTTTTAACTTTAGCAATTAGAAGCCCATAACAGAATCCTTTAGTAATGCATTTGTCGTTATACAACACACGAGGACTGCGACATGATGATGTCTTGCTCAGACCTGCCAGCAAGCATCTCAAAGCTGTGGGTGCAACAGGAGCTCAGCAGCACAAATAACTACGGGTAGAACAGGAGAGTAACATCCTAACACAAATAAGCAAATAAAGTTTTGCTCTGCCTCCAGCTGGGCATAGATCCAGGATGGTTATCGCCCTTCCAAATGCCACTAGGAGCATAAGTACTATTAACAATCAACTCCAGTCAAGCATGGTAGATGGCTGTAAGTCGGTGCTACTGGAATTTATTACTGCGGTTCAACAATGACTAATCCAAGACTAATTACTGGATTTAGATGAGAATCAGGGCACAGCTGGGGGCGAACACAAAACTGTTACATGTAAGTACCTCAAAGGATGCAAAAGCCAAATCAGCCTACAATATAAATACTGGTCTTTCAGCTTTGGTTCCACTCCCATACTACAATAATTCTTTAACAAAAGAGTCCCAGGGTTGGAATACATTATATCAGTGCCTAAGAACAACACCATCATGACCCAAGTAACTACTCCTATAAAGAATAAAAGGCATCCATGATGCTAATCTGAGCTAACTGGAGGAAAGTCAAGTGATGAAGGTCCCTCCCCTGAACTTCCCTGTATGTGCTAGTCAGCCCTTTCTCAGGGAATTTCTAGGCAGAGAAGTTCTACTGCAGTAACAGTAAATAATATAAAGTATAAGTAAATAAAATAAAGTAAATAAAGTATTTCATTTTGATAAGAGATAATTTTTTTCCTGAATATAGAGTTTGGAATCTCATTAATGTTAGTGATCTAATGGTTAGCTCCTGTCTGCTGAGATTATGTACACAAACTCAAAACGAAGATGCATTCCCTCACTTGAAGTCTGCTTACCACCTTCAAAAATGAAATAATGAAGCCATAAAGAATGGTACTATAATCGTAGTCACATTTCTATGCTCCCGTGACACATCTCACAACTGAACACTATCTTAACCAAGCATAAACTACAATATACACTAAACCTCTAGCAATAAAACAATAAAAAAGGGGGTTGGACGAGATAACCTTTAAAGGTCCCTTCCAACCCAAACTATTCTATGATTCTATGAATAACCAATTTGGCAGCATCTGCCTCGGAGCACTGAAAGCCCTTCAATGCAGTCAATGTACAGAAGAGATGATGTGCACAAGACAGAGCTAATCATAGACCCTGTTATGAGCTGTAATATACAGCAAGTAATTAGGTCGCTGATGCCATCATGATCTAGTACGTGTCTGAGACTTGTCAGTACTTCTTCAAGTTGAAGGCAGCAGGTGAACTGTTTACAGTGTTGTAGCTGTTTTGACAGCACCAACAAGAACCAGTCCCAAATGCTCTTAGGTGCCTATTCTGTCAGGAATACTTAGTTCACTTATCCCCCAAATCAACATTTTCACTACTACTCCATGAATAGGAATTAGTTCAAAGTAGTGCTGTAATTACTTCCACTCCAAACACTTGGGCTGACAGTGATGAGATAATCCGAACAGCAAATGAGGGTCTGATGTGCTAAGAGAGAACAGTAAGAGCTGTCATTTGCATAACACTTAAAACTCACAAACCTCGCTCTGTGAGATCTTCTGAGAAAGCCTAACTCAAAATTTAATTTGAGTATCAAAATCAGCATTTCAAAAAATCAAAATTTAATTTGAGTATCAAAATCATTTCCTATGGTCTCTCCCGAAAATTTCAGCTTTTAACGGCCCATAGAGCAAGAAAAACGTAAAACTCAAGAAAATAATGTGACAGTTTATGTCTGATCATCAGAAACCCAGAAAAGGTGATCCAATATGCATGTACAAGGTCACATCAGAACAGTTCTATTCTTGGCTCTAAGGATCAGCTGATATAAATCATTACCACAACTGAAGTCAAAGCAGGAGTGACTTCAAAGGAATGATGCAATTCGAGTATTTGGATTCCTCTCTTAGGAACCAAGCAGGATTGCTCAGCCGTCCCCATGGCTCCTTCTGATGCTGGAAATACACAGTGAAGCAAAGAAGCTATTAAACTCAGCTGGAACTGGTCAGCATCTGGCTGAGTAACGTGGAAAAATTTCTTTTCACTCTCCCGGGTTTCACGGTTCAGTCGTGGTTCGAGAATACTCTCATGCATAGAGGGAAACTGAAACCAGAGGCTTGCTCTCCTACGTGATGGCCCAAAACCATAGTCCATTCTGGAAATGGTGTGGGGAGGGAGATCTGTCGGTCTTCACCACCTCCCAGCTCATCAGAGAGCTAGATTTTTGAGTGCCTAAAAATGTCATTCGTTATACGTGAAGCACAAACTATTCCACACAAGAAACAAAAACGTGAATTTAGAAACTAAAACTTGCATTTCAGTCCAAAGTAAGTTTATCCTACCTCTCAATATTTTTGTTCAGCAACTGATCTAAAAAAGCTTCTGGAAATAGCCAAATATTTAGAAACTGGAGGGGAGAAGGCTATTTTTCCTCTCTTGGGGCAAGGAGTTTAACACTGGCTATTTTTTTAAAACTAAGATGTGTGGCTTCCGATACACTATGGCAAAGCAAACCTATTTCACCTCAGGACCAAACCCCCCACCTCTTGTTTGTTTGTTATTTAAGAGGGATGTAGAGAAGTCAGAGGCACTAGCACAAAGTCTCATGTGACAAATTTGTCCTTTGCAAACAAGAAGAGAGCCTTCAGGGAAAGCTGCCCTGTTTTATTCCCATGTTGTGTTTTTTTTGCTTTCTGCCCTAAAACAAAGAATTCCAATGAGCTGCATTTACAGGAACACTGAACTTGCTGTCAAATAAACACAAACTTTGCTTTTTTAAAAGCAATAGCTCAAAGTACTATCATGCAGCTTGAGGTGATGACCAGAGAGCCTGGTTTATTGCCAGAAACTTGCCTTTTGTGATGCTGATAACCTCTAGAAACAGATAATCTAGTAAAGGCACAACACAATAGCACAATAAATTTCTCACAGTATGTTCTGAACTCCTATTTTGTTGGAAAAAAATATGCTGCACTCAAGACCAATAGATAGCTCACCCACTGATGTACCTCAGTTGTATATGGAAAATTATTTGAGTGGTTTTGCTGAACTTTGCTGGGGAGTCTGCAATGGCCTGCAGTTCCAGGTACACAATTCCTTCTAAAACAGAGTTGTTCACACAGGAAATTAGCCAGCTAGTGCTCTATTTAAAATTTTTGTACATAAAATATCAAAATGCATTAATATGTCACTGCTGATTCAAAAGGTGATAAAGAGCCCCGAAACAGAATTCCTAGCCAGAAGGAAATTTGTGGGGAGACTGGATCTAAAATTTTGCTTTGCATTTGGAAATATGAAATATTGCCAACAAAGGCAGATCGCAGCTCATTCAATTATATTCATTCCTCAGACACGTCTGAAGTAGTAGATCTCCATTAGGTGTTTCTTCATGAAAAATTGGAGGACTACTTTCTAGTAAAAAGGTCTAAGTATCAGAAAGTACGATGATGGCTTATATGTCACATTGAATGGGTCTGTGTGGCTCTAGTGAAGACCCTACAGTTTCTTCATGATTTCAGAAAATGGAAGTACTTAATTTGAATATGTTTCTTCTGTAAAGCTATGACTTGCCCCACTCTCCTAGCCCAGCTTTGTCCCTTCTCCACTTCATTCCCATGGTGGCAGCTGTCTTCACTCCAGAAAAAAAAGCAATGTAAGTATAAAACAATTACAAGTAGATGGATTACTAGAAAGAATCACATAGCTGTAAACATATCTAACTTGTACTGAAATGTGTTTAGCATGATTTAAAACCGTGCACAGAAATGTAGGCTGGTTCACTGGCTTTGTATAACAAGCAAAGTTGTCCATATGTTGTCTGCAACGCTATCGCTGCGCTTGGCAACAAGACAATCTCACTTTCCCAGAATACCCACTTAATGTGAGTGTGTTATGAGTAAGCGATATTGCATTATTCATTGTGATCAGGTTATAATGACTACATAAATCAGAGTTGGTTTACATCAAGCTATCTTGTTCGCTGGGGGACTAAAGATAATAATCTAGATTTCTCCTTCCCCTGAGAAACGCATTTGAGGGGAGATAAACCTTGCTTCTTCCTCTCATTCAGTATGCGTCTTCAGAAACAATATTTTACAGTAAGAAGTCATCCAAAGCTGCTAATAGAGGATGAAGCTGTAGTCTTGTCTCTGTGCCTGTTCAGAATGCACAATATTGCTCAAAGTTTTTTCAAGTTACAAAATCCAGCTGTGGATGGCCAGAACTTGCTATAAGATCAGTACACAGAAAATGCTTGGCAGATCTTTATCAATCTATATATCTTCTTTCATTCTCACAAGTCACAATAGATAACCACTGCTCTAAAATACGATGCATTTTATCAGCTCTTCCTCTTCAAAAGCTCTTTTTCTACACCTTCCCTCTCAACTGGAGCTGCATCAACCAGAAGTGGGATTTTTGTTCACGGTTCAGGCTCAGAACTCAAACCCATTCCTCCAGCCTTAGTTTAAAACATCAAGCAGAAGGATTTGAGCCTACCAATGCGATCCCATTCAGCACAGTAGTTAGAAAGCAACTTTGTTCTAAATGAGGTTGGTTGGGTTTTTTCATCCTTCATGATTAGATGGGATTTGTTCCACAGGCAAGATCTACTTACTGGCAGAATACCCAAAGTAGCTGAAAGCCTGTGTGTTGTGATCAAGGGCACAAAGTCCAAGCCGTGGCAGGGTTGTGAGGAGCACAACCTAAGCACAGACAGCAAAAAGGCTTGAGGTTGCCTAACAATTTAGTACTGGAGCCTTTGTTTTATTTTACATCTATACTATGCTCTGTGACAACGGATGCTCACAAGTAAACGCAAGCAGCTCTTTACAGGTTTTGCCTGCACATCCCAGTCATTGGTTCAGACTAAGGGCAAAACGCTCAACAAAAGCGCTGCTGGCACAGGTCACCTCTAGCAGATTTCAAAATGGGATGGGCTCATTCAAAGACAAGAGATATTTCCTGATACATTCCAGCTAAGTAGAATATTATTAAATAAAAAATGAAGGAACACCCGGGACCTTATGAGAGCCATTTACAATGAATCACTGCAACTGCCAATAAAGTAGTTTAGAAGCAATGTATCCCTTCAAATTGTTAAGGTACTCAGCAGCTGGAAGTCTAGAGTTGAGAGGCATCTCATTTACAGAGCCTGGGCAGATGATGAAGCACATTACCTGTGTCCTTGACATACAATGAGGTCTTCGGAGAGACACTATGGGTCAGCCTGGACAGGGCAGAGAAGTGACAAGACTTGGGAGGACACCTAAAACAGCATTCTGGATCTCAAGGGGCAGAGAAAGGGCTCCAGGGACACAGGACACCGTGGAACAGAAGAGTGATAGCTGCTGATGCAAAATGTCGTTAAGAAAACAAGGCTGGGATTTCAGTCTTGCTTATGCCCCATGAGTATCATATGTGTTCTGCAAAGGAGTCATTTCCATCCTCAACACAGTGCACGGTGCCTTGAATTTGCATTGGCCAGTTTTCCTTACATGCAACTCACAGAAGAGTTATTGCTAAACTAATGTGAATAAATTACACTGCATAATAGCCACACAGGAGATGTAAGGGATAAGCAGTCGTGCTGTTTGATGTGATGGAGGGCAATATAGAACTTGACTCCATTTTTTAGTTTCTCTAATGACTGTCGAGAATTTCAGGCCCTAAAAGGCATTAAAAGCAAGACTTTGCCCGTCTCCTCTCCCTGCAAAATCATGAGGTGGATGCAGCACGATTAGAAAGAAGAGCATTAACTGAAATATCCTTCCACTTTCAGACCCTTCTTTATGGACTTACAGCCTTCAAAGTACAGGGTTGTTGGTTTGTTGCCTTTTTTTTTTTTTTTTTTAAGTCATGCACAGAAAAGGTTATAATTCTGGGCTGCATTAGGCCATTAGAGGAGAGTGCCTCCAAGTGCCAAGAAGCATTTACAGCAGAAATCCTCTCTTGCTAGTGACAGTTAAAAAAAAAGTCAGACTGAAGCTAAGTATCTGATTTGGTTCCTTGAACATCAGCTAAGCATTATATATGGGCACAGCGAATTCTAGGCATGAAACTGGATAGGAGAAAATCAGCCTAGGATTCTAGCTACTGAAGGAAGAAAAAAATAGTCAAGTCTTCAATGCAAACTAAAAACTGACTCTGTTGCTAGCTGAGCTCTATTGAATACACTTGGATGTGCTGCCCTGCTGGGTCAGGCCATTAGTGTGATCCAGTGAATTTACACAATTTAGCACTGTATTAGAATTAGGTTACTGCTGAATAACTTAAAATTACTGCAAGGAATTATGGTTTGGAATTATTCTTTTTTGTCACTAAGTATCTGACTTAGTTCCTTTAATTACATGGGCTATAGGGGGAAAATAGCATTGATACAGCTCATTAACAGTTCGTGGAGCTCACTAATTAGTACATCAGATGCAAAGAGGTGCAGAGCATACATGTGCTAACCCTTGGTAAGAGCCACTCCCAGCTCTGACAGGAGTGCAAGCTCACCTGCTAAAGCCATGTTAGGGGGATGCTCTCCTGAACTCAGCCGTCAGAAGGCACAGACGGGACTTGCTCCATGCTTGGAGATGAACCAGACTCGCTCACAAACTCCCAGCCATAGGCTTTGTTTCAGTCCCGCAGGGCATATAACCATTTTAAGAGTTGCATTTCAGAGTCGGACATGTCATTCTAAGACTACACAAAATGAGACAAGGAAGGCAGAAAGTGCACACGAATTAAGCCTTTCTCTCAGTAGAGCACACTCATCAGCAGTAAGCTGCCAGCTTCCAAAGCCAGGCACGGCAGAAGAGCTTTCGTTTTTCAATCTTCAGTGTATGACTTGAACAATCCAATTGTACCTGTTGCCACTTGCCCACCTGTTAAATTCCGTTAATGATGCCTGGTATGTACTGCTCAGAGACCAAGGAAGACAAATGCCCTGCAAGCCCATAACTAACAGATGGGCATCACTGCCCATTTCTGGCCTGCTGTCACTCTTTGCCATTCACCAATTATTTTCACTGCACGCTTCAGAAAACATCATAGGTTTCCTGTAACAAATACATCACCTCCCATCTCTATATACACCCTTCAGACAGTCTGAGCCTCAAGGTCAGTCCTTTGTACCTTCCCAACACAAGGTAAACTTATCTTATACCTTCCGCATTTTTCTTTCAATCTTGACATCAAAAGTGTCCAGCAAGCCACGGACCAATCCCCCAGACCCTCTAGAAGTTTTAAAATCAAAGTGAATCTACATGAAAGAGCAAATACCGCTACCAAGCAAGTCATTGCAATCTGGACTACACCAAACTACAGTGCTTTGTTAAACCTGACAAAGGTTTAACAAATGACAGAATTACAGCTCATTAAATCATAGTAACAAGCACTTCAATATTGCCTTACAGGATTGCAGCAAATAATTGAAGTAATTTGCCTAGGCTGCTAGATGGACCGATACTCTCTTCAAAGCTGCTGCAGGGAAGAGTCCAGAAAACACATTTCCCTTTTCAAACACTTCAGTGCACTGGGTTCAGAGTGATGACCTTCACTGTATCCTGAATTACTGAAGGCATGTACACAAAGGGATCCAAGTTTGGACCCGCGATCAGTAGATGGACCCTTTTGGGGAGGATGAACTAATACTAACTTAAAGAAACACAGATTAAAACCGGGGTTCCAGAGCCAGTATTTTCCTGGCAGATTTCAGCATTCCATTTGCTCTTGTAGTCCTCTTGCATTTGCTCAGCCTAATCTACACATTAGTTCAAATGGACAAACCCGACTTCTATTAATTTCTCATGTCCCAGCTGTGTAGTACTAATTAAAGAACTAGTTCAAGAGTTCATTCACTTTTAAGTAGACTCCATCCTCAAGAAAGTATGACTGCTGCACAAAAAAATGTCTATGAAAGCTTAGCAGAATATTGTCTTAATTTGCACTACTTCATTTAACAAAGAATAGCCACTTATATTTTACCACAAGCACTATGCCAAGAGTATGCCACTCAATAGCACATAGTTAATTCGGAGCAATCAGCCAACATCCATCCGCACTGGTGTGGAGACATTAGGGAGGACACTAAGAGGAATTTTTCCATTGCTGACCATAGGACATTGATAGCTACCCAGATAAATATTACTCAGTAAGTTAAGGGACAACTTAAACTCCTACATAAGCATCACTGGAGAGAAATACCACTGGTTTTACCATATTGATATTTTGAATTGAAACGAGTTACATTTATTTTCAGTAAAGGGGAAACCCCTCCCCCTCACTATTCATTCCAATAGCTTGAATTTTCACAGGTATTTCTGACAGCACTTGATGAAGTCAGACAAAAAGATAATAGGAACAGTCCATCAACTTCCATAGTACACCTAAAACAACACAAACACCAAATTAAGATGTCAGTATCAGGGTGGAGACCTTACATCTGTTACCTTCTTTCAAGTGTTTCCACAAACACTGCAAAAGGTCCATTTATCACTGATGCAATGCCAGGGCAATGCCCATATATTCCAACAGAATCACCATCACGTGGTGTAAAGAATTGATGGTAAAAAGGCATCAAAAATCACAAAAGACTAAATTTCATCTCTTTATAACTTGATTTTCTTTTTTATTTGTTCCACTGCCTTTAGACTCATCCTTGGGACACCCTTTTGTATGCATAGCAGCTGCTGCAGTCACCTCCAGAAACCACACAGTAAGAGCAAACAGTGAAAATGCACGACCGGGACCCACAGCTGGCAGAAGATGAGGGAAGTGTGAGATAAAAGCAGAAAAAGGGTGTTCCGGTCATGTCTGCATCAGACTGGTTAAAATGTAAACTCCATCTTTAGAACAAGATAGCAAATGGCTAAGAACCCCTTACTTACTAGTTATCTCAGTTTATGAAAAAGGTAAATTCGGAGTCTGTTTTGTTTAACAAACTAAGCCTACCTTCCAAAGAAGAATGTGGAAGGTAATTTAGCAGAAAACATATGCTGGAAAACGCAAGAAATGCTGTTCATGCTTCTAAAATGGGTCTCCATCAAAACAGGAATTTCATACTCCAAATCATGATGTGCATAATCTTCCATCTTCTACTTCTTGAAGACAAGTGAGAAGAATTCTCAGGCTTCTTGAGGGGTATTTTGGGTGGGGGGGGAGGGGTGTGTGTGAATCAAATTAGGCTCTTTTGTTTCTCTCCACACAATCCTAAAGATCATGTTTGTCTATTTTTAAGATACACAAACCTCCAGATTTCCCAGCTCAGTTTAGACTCATGGCTTGGGCTATCAGTGATATTCAAAGCAAACTCAGACAGGAAAAGCAGTGTGATGAAAACTGGGGGATCGTGGGAAAGATATCAGTCCATTGCTTTTCCATCCTGTTTTCACAAGACAAAAATTAAGATACCTTAAGAGAAGAAACAAAATACAATTCCACCGTGAGATTTGCAAACCCTCCTTTTAGCTCACGCTTGATGACTACGGGAAGCGCCCTGCTCCTCTACCACACAGATCACACAAGGTCAGCAGCTGCCAAATGACAAGCACTGCTCACTGATCTCCAACTCAACTTCTTTGCTTCAAATCCAGAGGTAACCCCACCAAAACCCCTGGACTCAAACCACATGAGCTTTGTGCCAGAGGAAATCCAAAGCAAACGTAGTCATGGGCTGACAGACCCAGTGCCAGCAGGCAGAGGGAGCTGCATTAGGTCTTGAACACCATGTACAGGTGTTCCTCCCTTTATCAGCTCAAGGACAAAAGCTCAAACTTTCTGAGTAATGTCCTGGATCCTATCCCTGCTTCCACTGACAACTTACAAGAAGAAAGAAATCTTAATATCTGTGAATATGTTCCAACACCTTATTTAACAGTTTTCTAAAAATATGAATATCCAACGCGCTTAATATCTTGCAGGTTGAAGTTGGTACATAAGAAATCTGTTCAGCTTTTCTCTGTCTCAATGCTTCCATATGGAAAGGGGCTCTATAGGTGAACAGAAGAGTTTTATTAATAAAGCTGCCTGACAACTTTTCCTTCTCCTCCCCCTGCCACGATCCCTCCAGGCCTTACATCATTCTTGTTTCCAGTTTTCACAGCTCATACTCTAAAATCCCCATATTAACTTTCTGGCACGCTTATTCAAGCGCCAATCTATTTAACCATATGGTTCTAGTCCTGCAGATTGTCTCTCCCCCATTTTACTTCTCCTCCCACAGGGTTTCACAGAAACAGTGCTATACAAAACTTGTAAAAGTACATGTCATTTTCAAACGTTCAACACTGATCTTCTCAATGAAGTTCCTACAGAAGTCAGTTTAATTAAAATCAAGAACCGAAAGCTTCATCTCTTTTCGATTTTTGATAATCAGAAATGTCAGTTGAAGGGGTTTTTTAAAAAAGCTGAAGTGGACAAATCCAAAAATGTATACAAAATTATCCCAGACTTCTAAGCATGAATCAGAAGTTTTCCCATCTAGTCTTAAAACAAGTGTATGCACTAAGCATTAATGCTAGACTTCCCGAGGAAGTCTACAGCACAAAACTGTTGTATTTTCCCAGTTAAACCTAGCACATGGCCACTGTCTAACAGGTACGTTCTCATACAATACTCAAATACAGAAGAGGTTAACATCCACCTAATTTTAGGGGACATTTCCACTTATTTTTAAATATCTCCTATAAATCTTTAATATTGCTGGCAAAACCCTAATCAAAGAAAGAATCAGACAATCTAAGAAAGATTTTTTGAATTTTTAAATCAATCTAGAAATATTTGAGAACTGTGTTACTTCACTTAAGCACGCATTTCCTAGAAACAAGGAACTACTTACAAAGTTGGGAAGAAGTCAGCTCCCTCCTCTGCCACAAAACTGAAGACTAATCTACTACAAACTCCTACGGCAGAGTCGGCCAGGAGAGCCCTAGTTCTGCATTGGAGGACACTACTTACACCACATTCTTTCACACTGATGTGGTTAAGAGTTTTTGGACTAGTCAAACCCATCAAGCAAAGAAAACTGACACACGCAGATCTTGTTGCTGTCCTTAACAAGGTTAATATTAAAGAAGAAACAAGTCTACTCTTCTAGTTCCAGCAGTCACCTCATCCAGAAGACACTTAGTTACTGTTACCTACTAAATTTTACTTCCCTAATTCCACACTGACCAAGACTTTACTGAATTTGGTTATGCCGGTTCAGATCAGTGTTAAACAGTGTTCAGAACAACAGCACTCGCACAAACTTTTTCTACTGTATGTTAATGCAATCCTTGCACCAGTGAGATCAGTAGTATCGATGCAGTTGCTTTCCTCCACTCCAGGAAGCCAGGTCCTACTTTGCAGTCACATTTCCAGAGCCACTGAGCACTTGCACAGGACCATCCTTGCAATAAGAAATCATTTCATCATGCCCAAGTTGATCTGGAGAGGCACCGAAAAATCAAATTATGCTGCCCCACCAGTGAGTGCAAGAGCACTGAAGAAAAAAGGCTGAACCCCCCAGTCCACATTCCCCCAGCACAGCCAGGAAAGTGCCCCACAAAAGGAGTAGTTGGAAAGAAGAGGTCTTGATTGAATCTGGTTTATCTTTAGCTCTTTGAACAACCTTGATGCTAGAGGTCTGGGCAGGAGTTCCTCCCTCTTTCACAAAGGTGGTTGCCATGACTGAAACCTTGGAGGACACTGGCCAATCTCCATGTCCTTAGGAAACTCCCATGGACAAACACAAGTGGTACCAGAACTGCACTTTTGGGCTTCAGCTGCTAAAATCCCGCTAACCCTTGTGTTGGGCACTCACATATTTTTCTTGGATCCAGCCCAAATTTCCGTGGAGAACCCACTCTAATAGATAGAGGAGGCTGATCATTCCTTGCATAACGAGGAGGTGCCTCCAACAGATGGGGTTACACACAAGCCCAAGAGCAGGCTGTGCAGACTGCAGATTTAATTAGAAGTGTTGTTAAACAGATACAACTGCAAGAACAGTTCTGTGCCTCACCTCGTAAGCGCAAACTGGAAGACACCTCATGAGACAGGATTCTGCAAAAATCTGTTAGCAGCATTTCCACTGCCAGACAGGGGTACAAGAAATAGATTGCCAGGTAAAAAAAGTCCACTTGACCCTTCTTTTTGCTCTCTGAGATTTATTTTCTGACAGATACAGAAGTCTCTGCAGAGACCTGTATTTTTACGAGCAGACACTTAGCTGTTAGAAAAGCCTCATTAAAGTCAATGGATCCTCCCAAATTAGTGTTTTTAATAGCCTGTAATAACTTGATAGTAATACAAACTTGTGCAGCAAACTCCCAGACACATGCAAAAATACCTTCATAAAAATCATGGCAATCATAAAATAAATTGGGCTGCCTGTCAATAATGTCCAATTTTGAGAGTTCCACACATTTATTTTTAGTGTTCAGATTGTTTTTCTGGGCTGTAACCATTCACTGCATCTGGTTAGCAATAGTGTACGTTCTAGAAAGATAAACAGTTTGTAATGCTTCTCTAACAAACAACAAATTGCCAGGCCTATTTGTTTTAAGTACTTCCGTCATGCAGAAACAGTAATTTACGTATATTAATTCAGCAGCATGTGCTGTCGTACACTATTCTAATTTTAATAGCCCTGCCTGTTATAAAGGAAAAAACTTTATCCTCTTCGAGAATACAGGTCATACCTTAATTTTTATACGCAAATTATTTCAGTATATCCTAGTCTGCTTTTAGATACACACGATCTTTTGCGTTTCCAGGAGCCTTTTGTGAAAACATGTATTTAAGCTCGGAAAGGCTACTTCTACGTTTGTGAGAGCTAAAGTTGCTTTATAGCTCCAATTCCTGCATCTTCAATATGAAATTAAGAAACAGAGGACCTGATAGCATGTTGTGAACAGTCAGGGAACAGAAATAGTTTCAATTTCATAAAGAAGTTTGTTGAAGCAGAAAGCATCGCAACTGTTACACTTCTTTGGCTTTATAATGAAAGAATTAAGTATTTAACAATTGTATAACAATTTTTAACCACAATTCATTCCTTATTTCAACCTGGATTTATATTGGATTATAGTATAGACATCTGGTCTTCCAGAATAAAGACACTGAGTTTTACAGCAAGATAAAGACTGCTTCAGCATTGGGAAGTCTGTGACAGAGTGAAGAACATGTGAGCACCAACTACTGTAGATGGCTCCACATCTATTTTTAAGCCTTAAAATTTTAAAAGATGCCATCTATCCTTACTGTTGGATTTTTCCTGGACGGTTTTTCAGCAACCTCAGTCTCCTCACTTTGCCTGTGCAAAGCTTTGATTCACCCTGTACCACAGTACACAGAATGATGTTCCCATTTTAATATACCTGTTCTATGAACAACTTTAAAAGTTATGCTACCTGAGAAACAGGGACACAATGGAAACACACAAAAGTAAGATGTGTTCACAGTAGACAACGCTTGGGAGAAAGACAGCAGTCATATATCACAGTATCACAGTATCATAAGGTTGGAAAAGACCTTTGAGATCATTGAGTCCAACCTATGACCCAACACCTACACCTACTCCTACTCGTCAACTACACCATGGCACTAAGAGCCTCATCCAATCTCTCCTTAAACACCTCCAGGGACAGTGACCCTACCACCTCCCTGAACAGCGCATTCCAATGGCCAATCATCCTTTCAGTGAAGAACTTCTTCCTCCTAATTTGCATCATCTTAAGGTATGCTCCAAAAGGTTTTCTACCCTTTCTGGAAAGCAGCAACATGCAAGCCACCACAGCCAAACCCTCATCAGGAAGAACATACCTAGTTTCCAAGCAAGCCAGACAGAATGCTTTTGGAAGCTAATGTTTTCTAGTCAATCAAGTATTGTGCAGAGCCAAACCAGACTCTGCAAGGCTCTACATAGCTGTGAATAACTCCTCAACAGAGACATCTCTGCTCACCACCAGCACATCTCAGCTGGTCCTTTAAGGCACTTCTGTTTGATTAGCGCTATTTCGCTTTTAGCTGCAGACAGCTCAAGGCAGTTGCTGTTCATCGAAGAGATTGTTTCCCTCTGACACTAACAGTACTTCATCACTTAATGCAACAAGACACTCCAAGTGTGTTACTGGCATACCAGAAACTAGGGGCTGACAGCCAACCCCATGGCATCTTGCTCCAGCAGTCTCCCATACATCAAGAGGCAGGGACAGGCCAGATGCCTGTAAGCTCCACAGGGTCTTCCAAGGGGAAGAGCGTCGTCTTCCAAGTCCTGCATAGGAGGGCAGCCAGCACCCTGCCGGTGCCACGCCGTCAGCTCTCCCAACACTGTTGCCTGTACCCTGAGGAACAGGCTTCGGGAACGTCACCTGCCTCCAACACCTACTTGTGCCTACAACTCAACAACGGCAGCAGAAGATATCCTTTGAGCAGCTTCTGTGCTGCATAATTCTTGTTCAAATTGAAACACGGCTTCCAGCAAACATAAGTTTAGGTGTGGAAGCAGGAAGGGTAAGCTAACCCTTAAAAACAGGGAGTCAAAAGTGTCAGACTACAACCAACACAAAAGGCTGGGAGCCTCCCCACCCCAGAAGGAGAGGTGGGTTGGCTGCACCTCGAAGAATATCAAGTGCCGCTTTCCTTTCAGAGCTCTTCAGGATCACTAAAGGTTCTCTATTTCCTGTCCTGATTTTTAACTGTTATTTGAACACTCAGTTGAGCCAATTCAGCCTACAGTGAAGGCCCAAGTGTGTTCACAAGCACTGTACATCCAATACTAACCTTAAAATTAAAATACAATAACTAGCTTTTGCATTAAGGAAACATCTCCATAATATATTCCCCTTCAGAAAAGTCTCATACGTTTCAGAGAACAAGCTGTTATTTTAAAATCATAAGCACAAGAAAAGTCTTTTTAGGTAAAGAGATCAAAAAAATGACTCCCCTGTGTCATATAAAGGTATAAAGCCCTTAATTAGATGAAAGGTGACTGCAAGCAAAAGCATTCAGCACAACAGAGTGTCTTCCTTCCCAAAACACCGATCCAGCGGTCACAAGTGGTCACTGATGGAAGCACTGCTCACAGAGCAAAGCCGATTTTTTTTGGTTTATGGAACTCTGGAAGGTTGTGCTTTTACACTGTCAGCAGTTTCCTAGCACACAACCTCCTCTGTGTCACTGCTAATGACATACATAACAGAGGGAGACCATTGGCTGAGGGAATTTCTTTCCATCCTTATAGGGAGAAAAAATATTGGGAAGAATGCACTTTCTACTGAATATATTTGGCTCTGCAGAAGACACATGTGATACAAATGTTGCTATGGAAACTATTCTATTAAATAATATTAAATTAAATTTACATATTTAAAGTGCGCAAAACCAGGTACGAAACTAATTAGCTTAAATTCAATCTTGAAATTACAAAATAGGGCCTATCAGAATTGTCATTTTTCTTTTATAAAGAAGTTTGTTTTCCAGTAAGATGCTTATCTGTGCCACTTTCTTTCCAAATGTAGCACCTGCACCCCAGTTATTCAGAAGTCATTTCTTGAGATAATTTGTAGATGCAAGCTCTGCTCTCCTAGTTCCCTTGGTGATGGAATTACCATAGCATTACAGAGAAAAACCCAGGAGCTGAATTCAATCTGAAAAGACAATGCACTGATTACAGCTGTGCCACCATAATACTGGAATGTATTTTAGTAACTCCCACTTACATCTCACCACACACAGAGTATTGAAATAGTCCCCAATTAAACAGGAGTCCTACATGGGGCTGGAGTAGGCTCATCCTTCCTAATGATTCCATGGAAAAGTTCCTCAAAAAGTCAGTATTTTAAGGTCTAAAGTATATTTATTTTCCCTTTACAGCTCCAGTTTCCGGGTGTCCAACAGCCCTACCCAATGTAGCTACCAGAAAACAATCTGTTTGCACCACTCCTTCTGCTCTACAGAAGCCAGGCTTCCATCAGTCACCGTGTAAGACGGAATTCAGGCTCTTCCTAAAGCCAGGTGGCAGCCCCAGGTGCTCAGCCAGCTTCAGTACCAGCCATGCACGGACACACCTGCAGCGGGAAGGAAATGCACAAAGCAGAAGCCACGTTTTCACTGGGTCTGCGCACTCAGAAATGGGTGCTGACAGTTGTGCTGCTGCCACAAACAACACAATCTTGTCCTGCATTTAAAGAACTTGGGTTAATCATAATTACCTGCTTCTGCTTTGGTGGTGTAAATCAGGGCATCGGGCTTTTAAGCAGCTTAAGCAGCAGAAAATGCAAGGTACAGGAAGAAAGCTGCGGCCCCTTTTCAGCTATGTATTGTTAAGTAGTGGGCCAAGACTAATTGAAAAGTGCAAGGACAGGAAGTGTTACCTATGATTGAAACACATATTTCTAAACAAACAGAGCATCGAGATTTGAACAGATCACCTCTCCCTCACAGCACAGGCCTCCATCACCAGACCTGAAGCAGTGACAGCCAGATTACAGCAGCTGCTACCTTCCCTCCTAATGTTCTCCACAGCACAGGAAAGCCATCAGGACAGCACACACTAGAGCCAAGGGCACTCAGGGCAACAAACCCAGGGCTCTACATTTTAACAAATCTACGGCCATGGGAACTGTCTCGGACTTTGCTTGGACTTCTTCAAAAAAGCATTACCCCTTTCACGCTTTCCGGACATTGATGATGATACAAAACCTTTGGAATCGGAAAAAATGAGATCAAATAAAGAAGCTGTCTTTTCAAAGAAAACTTTTAACATTCATTCCACTTCCACGGGCGCAGTGTCGTTATCCTTTTCCTTTATTTTTGCATTCAAACTCACACGCACTTCTGCTCAGAAGGCATCGAACAGTTCCTCACCACCACCATCCTCAGAGTATTTTAGAAACCCTTAATAATAGAAACTCAGAGGCATTAACAGAATTTATAACTATTTCAGAGCTTATGCCCCTTATTCACATGCCCAGTAGGTTTCACTCTTACAGTATGGAAAGATGTGTCAAAGTTTAATCTTACTTTTATTTTATGCTGGAGCAAACTGGATACTAATATACATTTAGTAATGAAAGGACAGTTAGGATACACTAATTCTGCCAGAACTACTACAGGTTCTCTTATAATAATGTTATATTCATCTGTAACAGAATCATGAGGTTCTTAAAGAATGAACTATGCCTGCAAATCCAGGTAGAAGAAAAATAGTTTATTGGAACACTTTAAAATGCTTTCCAATTTCCAAACAAGTCGGGGAGATGCAAGGTACCAAAACTGTAGAAAAGTCATTGAACATGGGTACAGCAAGAGAATTAAATCATGACTGTAACGAGTCAGCAAAAGCTTTCAGATGACCGTGCACTCCCCCATAATAAAACTTCATGCAAAACTTGCACTATGAACAATTCAGAATTGCCACCCCATCTGTTCTCAGTTAATACAATAAACGAGTTACTTTCCCGTCCTGAGAAGCAGATATATCAATTAAAGCATTTTATATACACAAAGCCTCCCTCCAGTTTGTGTCCTCCTGGTGACAGGAGGTGTGGAGCACACAAGTCCCATTACTGGAGCAGCTCTAGTAGCCTGCCCAGGGGAACTGGCAGCAGCAGCCCAGAACTGTAGGAACAGACCAAGGTGTAAGAGAGCATAAACCAAACCAGGTACTACAGGGAACTGGCCTGCCACTACTGTATACCCAGTACTTACAACTGAAACTAGGAGCACGCCAGTCAGAGAACAGCCTTAAGTAACTTTAATAAATAGCTAAAGGGAGCTTTTTGGATTTTCATCTTGTGCAACTCAAACGCACTACAAGCCCTAAAGATACCACAAGATTTTCACCTGTCCCACTCAAGACCTTAATGCCTCGACTTGCAGCAGCCCCCTGCCAGGAACCCCAGGGCTCCAGCAGCCACAGCCCGCTCTCAGCCCTCACCCCTGCCCAAAGCTCCCCCAGACCCTCCGCGCCCCAGGGCACTGGCACCTCCAGCCCCTGCCTTCCTCCCAGCCACCCTCCTCCTCCTCCGCGGTCAGAGCCAGCCCCGGCTGCCTGCAGCCCCAGCCCAGAGTCGGCGGTGCCTGCCCGGCTCCGGGCACTCCGGGGAGCTCAGGATGACGGGCAGAGCCGGGAGGTGGAGGCAGCGCAGCCTTCCCAGCAGGCAGCATCCCCATCTCCGCCCGGGAGGGAGAGGAAAAATACACCTATCCATATACACACCTATAATGCATGCATATGTATGCACCTTTAGGTACCTATATTCTTTTTTCCCCTCTCCACAACTTATTTGTTTCGTGTCTCCACTGAGCTCAGTCTGCAAAAAGAGGACAAAGGAGGAGGGAAAAATAACGCGCAAGCCCAAGGGCAGGTGCCCCGCGGGCGAGACCCCCGCACTCACCCCCAGCCGCCGGCTCCGGATGCGCACGTAGCCCTGCTTCACGATGTCGTTGAAATTGGAGGCCATGCTTCCCCGGCAAAGTTGGAGGCGGCCGGCGCCGCTCAGCCAGCCCGCATGGCGCGCAGCCCGCAGCCTCCGCAGCCGCGCCCCGCTCGGCCCCGCCCCCGCCCCGCCCCGCCGAGCGCCCCGAGCTCGCCGCGCCGCCCCTCACCTCACGTCCAGCTGGGGTCCCGCGCCCCGGCACCGCTCTCCTCCCGTCCCCGAATGTCAGTTTTGAGGAGCAAAGCGCTGAGAGCTCCTGCCAGCCCCCATCGGCTCTGACCGAAGAATCATAGGGTGGGTTGGGTTGGAAGGGACTCATCCAGCTCCAGCCCTCCTGCCACGGGCAGGGGCACCTCCCACTGGGTCAGGGTGATCCATCATAGAATCGTCTGGTTGGAAAAGACCTTTGAGTCCAACCATACCTGTCCACTACTAACTCAGACTCCTGAGAAACTTGTCTACCTGTCTTTTAAACACTTGCAGGGATGGTGACAACCACCTCCCTGGGCAGCTGTTCCATTGCCCCATGCAGTGCCTTATTCCAAGGCCCCATCCAACCTGTGCCAGGTCCACACCACCCTCATAGTGAAGAATTTCTTCCTCATGTCTAATCTAAATCTTCCCCCTTCCAATTAAAGGCATTCCCCCTCATCCTATCACTCCTTGCCCTTGTAAAAAGTCCCTCCCCATCTTTCCTGTAGCCACTTCAGGTACTGGAAGGCCACTATGAGCTGTGTAACACCCTCCCCCTTCCCCCAGAGAGTTTTATGCCACTCCACACGGTACCAAGCGCGTAGTTTCCTCCTGGGAATAGTCAGATGTGCCCATCGTGCCATGGCAGTGAAGTTCTGACTTGCGGTTTTCCCCAGGAAAGTGGGTTTCCCAGAAAGTGTTTCAGACGCCTGAACGTCTGCCAAGTGGAGCAGCTCCAGGATCTCCTTCTGAAGACTTGGTAACCTGAGCTGTGGTCCTGTGGCGCGCCTCATGCCGGGGAAATGTCACACGAGCATATGCTGCATTTTCTAGTCAATGTGCGGCTGTGGTAATGACTGCCTGGCACTGAGCCCGGGGGTGCCTTCTGCATCCCCTGAGATGTCCTTTACCAAGAACATGCAAATATTGCCAAGTACGCATCAAGCCCGGCAGAGAGGGGCTCCAGTGACTCCACTTGTTCTACAGGGGTTACCTGTTAGTGGAACGCTATAAATACTGTGTCCTGGAAAGAGACACTGTTCATCTCTTCATAACATCTTTTAATAGCGTTACAAATATAGGCCGTCTGAGGAGGTCAGCCAGATAGATGACTTTGACTTTGAGAATTATCATGCCATGGAAATTACAAATGGGGTTGCAAGGAGGAGGGCAGAGCAGAGAAATATCAAGGAGCATAAAAGGGACGGCAGATCTGTGAGGTGCAGGGCAGCATGGAAGTGATGGCTATTTTGATTTAGTTGCTTTATGACTACAAAACTCACCTATGATAAACCCAGCCCCTTTCTGATTTAAATATGTAGCTCCTTCATTTTAGGGGCAGCAAGAAATGGTGGCGATTGCTCTGCTGTGGTAACAACATGGTGCTTTCAGTTCTTGCTTGAAGAGGTGATTACGCTTTGCAAAGCTTTACGAAATATTAATTGATGGAGTGGATTACAGAGTGTAAGACTCTCTAGCTGAAGGGCTAATTCACTTAAGATGGAGACAAGTCTGCAGTCTTTGCCTCAGAGTCTACTTTATTATTTTACGCTTCCCTCTCCTTTTCACTGAGCTCTTTTACAGAATGCATAAATAGAACTGCTTCAGCCAGAAACAACAACTTCCACACCCATGCACCAAAATCCTCCAGAAATGAGATTATTCTCTGTTCCCTAGGATAATACGTCCGTAAAACAACAAAGAAGTGGCATATCACAAAGCACAGGTAACTCACGGCAAAAGTGCCAAGTAATATGTTTTCATTAATATATTGAACAGACCCAAGAACACTCTTAACACCAGTTCCATAGTGTGATTCGTTAGATTTCATTGCTGGTCAAAAGCTAGAAAAGTTAAGACACCCAGCCTGCTCATCGTGTACGGAACTGTGCATTCAGCACAGAAACCTATTTCACAGTCTCAAGCACCATAAAAACACTAATGCTGGAAGCATCATGTATATTCTAAACCCAGGGAAAAAAATCAACAACAACAACAAAACCAACCCAGAGTGCTTATTTTGGTTTCAGAGACATTTGTAGCAGGAAACAAATTACAGAGCCACTTCAGATGTCTTTTGAACAAGTTTAGACGTTTCTTCTAATCCCTTCCAGTACCTGTACCGCTGATTTCATTAGCCACTAGCATATTCTTGCAGGTAAACACATTCCTAAGAGCTTTGCTAAGTAAAGGTGGATTTAAGCCTGTGGTTATTCTTTGATGAATTAGGATATTAAAGTCCACTTATGTTTTTACTTTGAACAACATAAATCCCTTACACATGCTATGGTTCAAAGAGAAAATGCATTTTAATCCCCATGTGTGCAATATGTTCCAAGAACGTGCCAGAAAATCTCATTGTTCGGGTTTTGAACCCAATACTATCACTCGAAAAAACCTTGTTTACCAGGTTTTCAATACTGATGCAAATGTGCGCTCTCATTGTTTTGACAGGAGTTCTTCTTTCATTTCCCTAGGGGTCTATTGACCATTTGTACTCCCCATAAGGAAAAGCTGCACGTATTTACCTATATTCAAAACTGTATAAACCCTTTTTTAATAAGCTTTGATTGAAATGCAAGTTCTTTTCTTTTTAATGACAACGTTATTGCTACTTTTTCTTACAAAGATAAGAGGCAAGGGTCACTTTGAAGTACTAGCCTGTTGTTAATAATTTAAGTGGATTATTGTTATAGTCTAATCTCATAATAATTATCATTGTATTGCCGTACAGTGAGCTCATTTGCTTTTGGGGCTCTGGAAACAGAAATCACAGTTATGCTTTTTAACTGAAAATGAAGGTATTATTCAGATTTTTCAAAATGCCATACTGACATTTTAAAAAGAAGTTACAGTCACCTTATTATACTTGCAGCATGTCATCCCCTGTGTCCATGATATTATTTCATCACAGTGTACAGGCAAAATTTGACAAACATCTCTGAGAATTACCAAGTTATAGAATAAGAATGCTGCAGAGGTCATTTTAAGGAAGCAATATTTTCTGTGGAAGTTATTTCCTGGAACAGATGGAGCGGATACTAGTCAAGCATTTCCTGACAAAAAAGTTTCTCATTTGATCACTCTGAAATTATTTTCTGGAAATGTATAACATGCATCAATATTTTTTTATGAAAAGCTCCCATAACATTTTGTCTCCATAAGGTCAGGATGCCAACATTTTTCCACTATTGTTTTGATTTTCCAGAGCAGTTTAGAAATGATAATGTCACGATGAAGTGTTTTGACCTTATCAAGTACTTTGAGGTTATTGGAATGCAATATTTCAAACACAGTATCTCCATGGAAAGCTTTTTGGCTTTCCTCTGTCTAATTTTGGTTCGGTGTGAGATGAATTTTTGACACCTCATTCTGGTTTTTTCAGTGGAAATTCTGAGTTTAGACTAGTTCTAACTGCAAGGAAATGCAATAGATAATGAGCAAAAATATGACTTTCTTTTAAAAAGCTGGGCGTTTTTTTCCTATGCTATTGCAAAATTCAAAATCCCTTATCCTCCTTTTTGCAAAGTTAAACCTGTAGTGCTGCCTTGGATCGTTACACCAGACATATTTAATCTTGGAAATAGAAGCAAAGAAGTTTATTCTGAATTTACTTATTTCACAATGGAGAAATTTGATTTGTTTTACCATATAATTGTGACCTTTCCTGGTGCTGGTGCTAATGCAAAACCATACGCTGGATCCACAGTACAAAACTGCTCAGAAATTCTCTTCCTTCACCATTTATGTATCACAATGCTAATTGATTTTGAATGAGCGAATTCTGCACAAATAAAGATCTCTCAGATACTTTTCTCTGCTGTTACATCTTCTTCTATGTCTTTGTTTCTAATGCACCAGCAAGGCTGCCTGCGCAATTGCCAGCACTGCCAGGCTTCAGGCAGAGGAGTAGTGTGTTGGGTCACAGAATTTAGGAAACCTTTGTAAAATCTGAGCTGGCCTTCTGAGGTTCTTACCTGCTGAAGTGAGGGCAAACGCCTTGTTTTAATCGTTCTCATTCACTCCAGGGATTTCTGAATGCATTAGGTACAAAATTGCATTAGTGAAATGCACACATAACTTATTGGCAGAATTACTATGCAGATATCAGTCAGTGCCAAAACATGGAAATTCATGAGACTGAACAGTTAACTTAAAAAAAACCCCAGTACCATGACAGAACGTAGGCATACAGCTACTTGCACAGCAAATAGGAAAGTGCCTGCCAGCATAAGCCACTGATAATCAATATTTAATGAAAATAAATAATCTATTAACCAGGCTAACATGTCATTTTGCACAGTAATATTGCAGTATCAGGCACTGAAATTACCTTGTCTGTGCACAATTCATTCAAATAACTTTGCCTCATGCACACCAAGGTGGTGAGAGGCAGAGAAGATAGTGGGGGCTAGGGGGAAGCAGCAAATGAAATGCATCATTTTACTGGAAACTCTGGTTCTGATTGTAATATTTTGTCCCTAACAAAATTACTGTCAGTACAGTGAATGTTAAGATAGAAATAAATATATGCTGACTGAATCTGCAAGCAAAGTGAATCCAGGGTAACATTAGCTATTGAAAAACCCAGCATTGATTTTGCTTGCTTTGTATTTCTGTGACAGTTACAAGCATTTAAGCAACTTTTTCATCCTCGCTCTCCTGAAGACATACATCAAGGGATCTTCCTGCATCTGCAGAACACGGCTGGAGGGATTAAGCAGGACTGACTGGCGGGTCGCAAGGTCGCCAGCCATCCTCCTTTTTCCTATAGGTAATTTATCAGAGTCTGCAGTTTATCAAAGCACAGCTCTGGGACCAGCAGCGCGCTCTGATCTTCAGCTATGGCAGAGCTGGAGTGATATAGCCTGTGCAATTGCAGTTTCCCTGACTCCCTGTTTGATATTGCCTGTCTGAGCCAGCACAAGAACATTAATCCCAGAGTAGGTCCCAAAATATGTGCCTGTAGTCTTTATCGAGCTGTGAGGAGGTAGTGCAGCAGTGCCAAAGACTCAGACCTCAGTGATAGCTGAATCTGGGTTATGCCATGTGCTCATGAAAGGCTCATTCACTTTTCTCTGTGTGTTTGGACTTAACTGTGCTGTTTGTGGAGGTGGATTTCACTGCATGACATATATGGTTGTCACTGGGGCTGGTCCAGCTAAGCCTGACAGCACATTGAATAATTCCTCCAAGAGATCCTTCAAAACAGGACCTGCAACCGCTGCTGGAAAAATCACTGTCTTCTGGGAGAAGGCAGCACTTTCCATGGCAGTGAAGGCAACCCTGCTAAAAGATATCTCAAGACCTGAATTACCCAAATCAAGCTGTGAGTGAGATTTAGCAGACAAAGGTGTAGAACTCATACCATAAATGGGCATTTGGACTATTGTATGCTCACAAAGGAATTTGACTGGGAAAGTATTAATGGCACCTAGGGGAATATTTAAGCCAGGGCCTATATTTAATGGTATCTGTATTTTTTAAGAAGGACTTTCTGTAGGAACCTTAACCTTGCCTCTGATAATAGCGTCTACAAAGAGGATTTGGGATTAGTACCAGCACTCTGGCTGCAGTATGCCTCATCAGTGCGGTAAGAGGATGCTGGTTGTTATTACTGTGTGTTTAAATAAATAATTTACTATTATCATGCTGCAAGAAAAGCATCAGCTAAATTTCAGTTTAAACCCAGATGTAAAGGGTTTCACTTGAAAATTCAAATAGAAGCTTCTTTACATTATATCACAATTTTAAATGTCAGAAGTTGTTTCTAAATTAGACTTCAATGCATGTATTCAAAGATATTCCAATATTGATTGGTTCCAGCGAAATTTATTTCTTGTAGTTTTGCCCTAAATACTCATTAGTGAGCCAATGTCAAGCTAATTTGATGTCTGTGTTAACAATACATCTACAAGGCAAATTCTTATCTTGACTCAGTGCATATTTAAACATTTATTGCTGCATCTCAACTGAAAATTTACGCCTGAAAGTTTTTTGATTTTTTTTTTCTGCTAAATGAGTTAGAAAAAATTCTATATTCTAATTATAGTATTTGCAGATGGCATTTGGAAAAGATATCAAATAGTGCTAGTTTACAATGCAAAGTTTGATATTATGTGCTGCTTTATAAAATCAGTAGATTTGGGAGCTGGATTTTAACGTTTCTTTGTGCAGTTGCAAGGTTAAATTTGCATGAGTGTTTACCAGAACTGAGCTCGTGAATACAATGAATGAATGTGAAAACAAACACCGTTCTCCATTGCAGCATGACTTGCAGGTAGGAAAAGCCAAAGCTGTTGCAACACCCTGTACCCTGGGGCTATTGAACAGGGAAGTTGGGAAGGGCGGATTTTGTTCTCCTGTTCAGACGTATCAATGCCTTTGTATGGAGGTGATACAAGAAGACTTGTGCTTGTAATGCACTAAAAGGCTAAAGAAAATTATTTCCCTTTTAAAGGCTAACGCAAGTTATTTCCTTTTTAAATCAAGACTAATCATTAGGAAAGAATGATTGACTCACACTACCTTCAGACCAAAGTATCAGAAAAGATAGCTAACTAAAAATACGTACTTTCCAACTCTCCTTAATTAGAGCTGAGACAAAAGACTGCATCAGTCAACTTCCTGCACGTGCAATTGGAAACATTTGGCTCACATGTGAAAACCTGCAAGTCACTTTTTGAAAAAGCAGCTGAATTTACAGATGTTCTTTGCTAACTTTGAAGGTGGAAATTCAAAGCAGCCATTATAAAACGAAGACTAACTCAAGCAAGACAGACACCGAGACAGCAAGCTATTCTTTTTTTATAGCATACAAACAAATCTGGAATTTATATTTCAGTATTGACATAATATTATGAACACTTTCAGAGTGGTAAAATGCAAATGAGTCCCCCTACTCAAGAAGTGACCAGAGCTGTTCACATGACATCATGTATTCAAAGGTTCTGTGTAGAATATAGAATTTGTAAACTTCTGCTAACTGCACGGCAACTACAGGTGTCTTAAACTTAGTCACTTGTGACCTTTCATTGTGAGACAGCATTTATTAATTGCATTTGCACTGAAAATGGAGTTAAAGTCTCAGTGAAAATTTAAGGGTATTCCTCTGGGTTCAGCCACAGTGTTTCCCAGTCTCTCTTCCCAAACTGCACCAGCAAGTCTGGGATACAAATGGTAAAGGATTCTAAAAGGTTAAATGATTTCTCAGATTTCCCAGGGTCTTGATTCATCCCATGTGCTTACAGCTCTTGAGAGATGTAAATGTTGCAGTTGTTCAATATCTTGAAGAGCAGATTCCAGCACAGCCATAGATTGTCTTAAACAGGAAAAGAATGCCAAAGGGTTAATGTCAATTTTATGTCAGGTCACTCAAAAGCAACGCAAAAAAATCAAAGTTTTTAACTGTAGAATGTGTCAGTAAAAGTATTTGTTTACTATTACCCAAAGTTTAACAAGTTTTCTAACAGAGCTCACATAAATTGAACATCTGGCTGTACTGGGTGGAATTTACAGAGCTTTCCCATGCAGCTACTTCCCTGAGGAACTGAGAAGAATGACTTAACGCCCAATTATCCTTGATTTTCATGCAATTTACACAGAAAATATTGTAAATTGCATCTCTCATGTAAATTATTTCAAATGAGTATTCATTAACACAGGTGACTTCGCTTGCCAAGGCTCAGCTGGCTCTGGGGACTCATCAGTTGTCCTAAATGGTGGATATGCACACTGATTAGCAGGAACAGAGAGGAGGAGAAAAGTATAGGCATAAATATACAAAGAGCACTCATTCATAAACAAAAACAACACAGGCAACTTGAGAAACAGGTACTGCCCAACATTAACAAGTCTTGTCAGCAGTGTTTTTGTTTTCTTACTGATATGTAAATGTTAGATTACTTCAAATTTAACTTTGTCATTATTTGTGGCCAGACTCATCTATCTCACTTTATGTTAATAATCCTTCAATAAATAGCTTACAGTGCATTAAAAAGGTTAAATGGATATTAATAATATGTGCATTTGGGTGGTAAAAAAGCACTAATCTAGAAGGTTGTAAGCTACTCCAAAACGTGGCGTTGAAGAGTGACTAAAAAACTGCCCAACCCGTGTACTCAACAACCTGTAACACACCCCTTGCTGAAACTTCCATCGTTGTATTGAAACTTTAGAATATCTTTACATAGGGAACTCTTATGGGTTATGTAAGCTAACTCAGATGACACTCGAAAGCACACAAACACGCCGTTTCATGACCCTGCCAGCTCCCACCTTCCAGGACAGAAACTTCTGGTGGTGAGACAGTGAGGAACAGCGGTCCAGACTGCATGCAGCCCAGTTCTTTACAAAACAACCGTCTGAAGGCTGAAGATGAGTGCGTCCTCTGGGCACTTCGTACTGTTTTATAGTGTTAATCATCCTTTGACACGTACAAATCCAAATCAAAATTAATTTTCTTTAAATAGATCACACTGATTTTCCATTTGAGAGATTAAATAATGCGAATTGCTATACAGCATGGGTAGTTCAGGAGTGTTCTCTGCCTACTTTGTGTCTCAGCCAATGACCATCCATCCTGATAATTATCTACTCAGCTTTTCATTGATCTTTTTCGATGCATTTTAGTAAACAACAGGACACTAGATAGAAGGGTTCTATGTAAAATTATAGAAGGATTCTATGTACAATTTATGAACAATCTAAACTTGCAATCCTACTTAAAGTATTGAAATTCAAGTTGTGCTCATTTCAGTTGAGTCCTTACGAAATTACACACCCAAGCTTGAAAAGCCTTCTCTCTCAAAACAAACTATGGCCAAAAAAATGGAGGAGAAGCAATTTTTAAATTGTAACTAATCTCACTGTAATGACATTACCTGTCCCTTTTGACTGCTGAAGCTTGAAGCAGGAGTGAAAAATTGACAGTATACTTTAGTCTTGGCACTGTTGCAGATATTCTGTCATCACTTTCATGCTTCAGAAATCTCTGTGTGCAATGGGCTTTCCAAAAGAGTTTAAGGAAGCCCAACTCAATGAATTTTCAGTGAGGTTTGGATGCCTACTTGCACCAGGTACTTCTGAGAGCCTATTTATTCCGTTTTGAAGGAGGCTTTTGCAACGTATGGAGGAGCATTCAGAATTTTCCATTCCACTATGGATCTGGGAGGTTTTAGGCAGGGCTGGAAAGTGCAATCCACAGGGCAAGGAGCCAACCTGTTCCAGAGAAGTGTATGTCTCTGGGGCTCCTGGCAGTAGTGAAACCCTGACCTGGAAGCTTAATTGTCCTTAAAGTAGGTGCTGCACTCTCCTCATCCTTTCCCTGCTTGCCCCTGGGGAGTCTGCCCTTCCCTTGCTCTAAATGTGAAGAAGGATTCATTTCTTGGTATTTTTTGACCATAAGCATTAAAATGCTACACTCCTGACTCATCAAGAGCTTTAACTGTGCACCTAATTTAAAGCAGTTCCATAGTGACAATATAAATTAATGGTCTTACTCATGTAATAATGTTTGCTATCTGCTCAGGCAATGGTTGTTCCAGGGCTTCATTCCTTGAATGATGGATGAGTAATTCTGAGGCCTCTCTTTCACTCTCTATCAATAACAGTAGGTTCAAGGCTTTTTTCTGGAGAAACTGGTGTCTACTCATTGTAACTGTTTTACGAGCTTTTGGTTGGAGTCTCAGTAAATCTAAACTGGCAAAGTTTCATTCCCTTCAGCTGAACGATGCCAGCTTGCACTAGCAGACGTGTCGGTCTTTATCTTTTGTCTTGGAAGCTTTCCTCAAGATCTCCAATCCTAACAGATGCTGCAAACTGAAGATGTCAAGTAATTGTCTACAATTAACCTTTAACTTCTGGGTTTCACACAAGATCTAAGACTTGAACACAGAAGGCTGGTGCTCCGCTAATAACACGCAGGCTGCCTGGGCAATTCATTTGGCCATCAGGATATTTCCTGCCAGCTTCCTTGTACAGAAATCCCTTATAACTGGATAGGTGTCATCAACCAATATGTTTTTCTGGCAGCTTGCTTTCTCTTTTCTGAAGGTCCTGCGACTACGTATAGGGCCAATAGCGCCTGCGTCACTTGAGGAAAATACGGGCACGCTATCTCATGTAACACGTGGATCTGTTGGTGGCTGGCACGAGCTCCTGGGGGCAGTTTGTATCCAGCACAGCCTGTGCTGGTGTGAGTGGTTCCAACAAGTACTTGGTTAATTGAAAAGCCTGCCTCATAAGATTGCTTGATCGGTAAGACTGATGAGCTTTGCTGAAAGAAAACTTAATTCCCAGCTGTGGTTCGGTTCAGGATAGCAAAAGTAATGCTTATATTTAGTCATGGAAATAAATAATGCACGAATGTTACCATGGCATTTTAGCAACATTTGGGTCTGAAGCAGGCGTTGCTGTCATCCCTTCTCAGTCTGTTCAACCCTTACACTTTGTGACAGTTCATTTCCTTAACATTAAACTTTAACCAAATGTTATTTCCTTTTGCGAAAACCATGGATTTCTATTAGACTTGCTTGGGGTAGATTTGCTAAAAAGCATTTGTTTTCTTTTTTTGTTTCAAACTGGAGAAGAAATGTTTACCATTAAACATGTATAAATTAAAAAGTATAATTGTGAATCTAATTGTATACAATTGACTTTATAAATGTGCTTGCTAATTGGTTATCTTCATGGGCAAAACACATATCTACAGTTAGTTTTAAAACTCCACTTGTGAGATTTCTAGCTTTAAAGGGGAAGGAGATGTGTTGTAATGTTGAACAGAATTCTTCAGTGTGAAGAATCTGATGTCATTGTGAAAATTAGATGATTTTTAAAGCCCCAGCCCCTTGTTTAATATCACTAGCAAATATTTTCTAAATTTTGTAAATTATGTTTCTAAGCATTTCAATTTTGGTGTAATAACATAACCCTGAATAACAGCGTGGTTTGTACTATCTTTTAGTTACCGATCAGAGACAGATGATGCATGACTGGAGTTTTTATTTAGGTTTTCACACAGTTCTGTACATCCCTTAATGGTTATCTCAGCCCAGACAATCTCAATAATATCAGAAAACATTTTGCAACTGATTCACTGTAATTTCTTTGATTTACAGAAGAAAAGTCAAAAATTTATTATATATATTTATGTCGATTTCACTTATTGACTCTTTTAAAGGACTTTCAGGTAATGGTACCAGCTAAGCAGAATGAAAAACTGATCTAATGTCTGCTTAGTAACACTGAATTTCACCAGGCACACCAGGAGCAACAATAAAATACTCTTCTATATAAAACACTGTGGACTTTTTGGTCTGAAATTCCTAAACTAATCCAAAAGGGAGATTATCCTTTCATTCAACAAATTTCAGTGGAGAAGATAAGCAATCATGCAAGAATATTAGAAAGACTCCAAAATACATCCTTGTAAAATAAACTATTAAGACTTCGATGTTACCTTATCTGCCAGAGAAAGATTGCCCAAGTGTTACAAAATATAAAGAATTGTACTTCAGAATTGAAAGGCACAGTACTGAACTCTCTATGCATTTTTTTAGCATTTAATAACTGAGCCAGTGCAAAATGCAGCCCAGTCTGTAAGGAAGTACAAACCATACAATTGCATCCGAACTGCATCCGTGTAAAAAAAATCAATATTAAACAAAATACAATTTGTCTCTAAGAAAGATTAGCAGAAATAAACTGTTTTGAAAGAACCAAGAGCACACAGAGCCATTCCTGAGGTTCCTGGGTCCAGCCCTTCTCCTAAAGTACAGGCACAGGGAGGTACCCTCTACACAGACTTGCTTCACTACACAGTCCAGGTACCAGCACAAACTGTCAATGCAACAAGCTTAACAATCGGACAGTGAACTGGACAATGAACAGAAATAAGGCACAACCCAGGGCACAAGGAACTGAATGGTACTTGGAGAGCATTTGTCTGTCCCTCATTGGGAATAGCAGAGTCCAGACATCCATCCCCTTTCCTGCCTACTCTGTCAAATAAACAGAGAGGCAGGGCAGGGGGCAATACTGCCGGAGACCTTGGCTACAATGACAGCAATTTCCACCTGCTTAGGCTGGTGAAAAGCCATTGCAATGGTCTTGTGTGCAGACAACAGAAATTCATAAAGCCAAAAAACCTGCAGCCTTTCATTTCCTAAAGGCAGCTACACATGAGGAGCCATACAATACATAAAAAGCTCTTTGACTCGCACAACCACTTCCCGTGCCAGAATGTCATAATGTAACTCGTGTGTGCACACACATATGGAAACTAAACAGTTCCTTGTAAATTGCTGTAAAGACTGAATTGATTTGGGAAATATTTTTACTGATAAATATAGGAAAGGGAAGAAAAATAAAGTTTTTCTTCCTGATTTTGGATGCAAATCATTTCCCTTCCCTGATTCCAGGAAAACCCCTATTGTCCGTGTAGGCAATAACTGACCTGCTCAGAAGGTTGTGGCTGGTAGCAACACGCTCAGAGTCCCACTGCGACTCTGCCAGCCCATTCTAAGTATGGATGAGTTTCGGAAGAGTTATGAGAAGACCCATCACCATCTCTAGTCTTCCAGACACAACATAGTTTGCAGGAGCTAAACTGCCTGCGGCTCCATTTTGTTTCTTGATAATAAAGGCCACTGTCTTTCTTTTAAACAAAGACATTCTAATACCATAAATTTTATTATTATTATTTATTATTATTTTAATACCATTAATTTTATTATTATTACTTTATTATTTTATTATTTTATTATTAATTTTATTATTACTACTATTATTAGGCTGTGGCTTCTCAGTTCTTGTCCTGACCTCACTTTGTTAAAGCCAGTGTAAATTCCATCAAAAAATGGTGTTGCCTTTTTGTGGTCAGAAAAAGCCCAAAGCCTTTTCTGTTTCCAGTGCAGCACCTCATTTGAAAGCAAGGGCCAGAAAGAGAGGCAACATATGGGATCTGCCACCACAAAGCCGCAGTGCAAATAAGCTTCTTGGTGATTCAGAGTTTGCACAGGGGAAAAAGAATGTGCACTTCCTTTCTCCAGCACACTGTGAGGTCCCAGTGGTAATCTCTCATGAGGGAGACATTCCTGTTCTATGTCGCAGAGCATGTTTGATTACAAGAAACATCTTGCACGAATCATTGTCAGATAAAGAGTACAAGACTGTTTAAAGCACCATTTGTACTGAGAAATCCATGCCTGTATATGTGTACATATATATATCTGCACAGCAATTATCATATCCTTTGCATTAAACATTCTATAAAGCTGGGGGTTTGGGTTGTGGGTTGTTTTGTGCTTTTTTTTTTCCAATTTACAGGTACTGAAAGGCAAGCAGAATATTAAGTCACATTTTTAGTACAATTTTATTGTGTTGGCATTATTTCAGTTCTGCAAATGATGTTGGCTAGAGGATGAGGAGCATTAGGAGCGTGACACCATGCCCAGACAACAGCTGGTGGAGGCTCTCACCTCTTCCCAACAGCTAACAGAAGGAAAAAGCAGAAGAGCTTTACAATAGGGAAATGATCCAGCGCACACCGAGAGTTTAATGGGATTTGCATCAGACCTGTAATTCGGAAAATAAATGAGAAAACAATAAGACAAAGAGCTTCATTTGTCTCCGTGCTGATAATGTGGAAATCTGTAAAAGCCCCATTCCCCACGGCGGAATTAACAAGATTCCAGCGATCAACATCCTTGGTATTCAAGAGCGCATAATAAATGGCAGATCAGGAGGAAAAGATGTTAGTAATCACAAAGATGGCTGTATTTTATTTACCTAAATGGATATTTGTATTTTCTCTATGGGGAAGTAAAAGCTGAACGTGTCAGACTATTTTTCCTATGTAAATGTAAGTAACCAGACATATGCATCAAGTGGATAAATATGGCCTCTCAGGCAGAACTCTCTCTTGCAATCGTTCTTTCAAATGAGGTCATTACTGAATAAAAATGTTTCTTTAGTTTTGCTCCAGACTTTTGCCTGTAACTGCAGAAACCTTTCTGTCACTGTGTTCTGTATGGAGCGTGTTTGTGTCTGCTCAGAACTCAAAGCTGATATGAAACGTGGAAAATGCCTCGGTGTGGCATCTCCGCTTCTGCACCGTCTTTTTTTTCAAATTTTCGTGCAGAAAGCATGGATGTCATGAGGATGGATGATACGCAATGGGATGATTTAACCCTGAAAGCTGAATTTTCTACAGAGGTTTAAAAATAGTGCAATTAGGACAGACTGTCATAAAATGATTAATACCACAAGGTACCTATCATTTCTTTTAGTCATACTAGAGTAGCCCATTAATTTGAAATCTGCACGGTCACAAGTGTCACTTGCTCCCACATTTATCCATGGGGACCAAGAGGCAGTCTTTATAGGGAAATCAATACTGAGTATAGTTGTGAATACCTTCAGACTAATCAAAAGCATGGGTGACGTGAAAGGAAGGAAGATTTCATTAAAGTTAACAAATTATTGGTGTGGCATGATGATACGATGTTAAATCGATGTCACAGCGCAGACAGCTCATGTTTTAAAAAATGCTCATTACAGTTTGCCCTGGAGCAATGATTTATGTGATTAGGATGTTTTCTTCAACTAACCTCTCTCCCTGTGTTCAGGTTTTCTACTACTAACCATCTTTATTATACTGGAGCACTCTCAATGCAAAATTTATAGCAATAGTCAAATCTCTAGGAAGTTAATGTTTACCACTTTAAAGTTCCTCAAATGAAGGAATACAGACAACAAAACTATTTCACTTAGCCTTAAAAATGTTGAAAGTACTAGTTCTGAATCTATCTATGCCACTCCTCTGATACGTGCACAGACCACTGAAGGCACTGCAGTAATTGTCCATTTCTGTAATGCTGCAACTCATCTACATTCCTGAATTACTTTAGGATCATTCCTGTATATTTTTTTAGTACACTTAAAGAAATTCTTCTCGAGCCAAATCTATTTCTTCTCACCCCACTGTTTGATTTTCAGTCCAGCGTATGTTATGAGGAAGAATGTTACAGTGAATTGAATCACAACGGTTTGAAACCACAATATGCTGCTACGTTCTTTTGATGAATATGTATGTGTACCAGAAAGCCAGCATTTGCCTATTGGGCCAAAGTTGATCATTATGCAGTTGTCCTGCACCAGCATCCCGTACTAGTTCCTGTTTAGGATTAGTACAGCTGCATCTGCCATCACATTCCTAGGAGTTTCAGAGAACAGAGAGATTGTATAATTAACAAGTCAGCACCCTGCATCTACCCTGAGGCAATGTGGAAGCTAAAAATGACTGGAGAAATGCAAGGAGTGGCAGAAGGACTTGTTATGTTCATTCAAATAATGAATTTGCTTTAAAGAATTGAGTGGAACTGTTGTCTTAGTAACCCACACCGAGAACGAAAACATTTCAGTAAGCTGGCATGCAGTCACCGTAACATCTGCACTCCAAGACAGGCTGGTGAGGACTGCATAAGGATCCAGATTCTCTGGAAATAGCTGGCATGAATTATCTTGGAATTTATCTAGCATTGAACCAAACAGAACAAAAGTTTGCTTCCCCTCCCACCCCCATCCCCTGCTTCCCAAGGAGAGCCAGAAAAAATAACTCTGGCAGGTCAATTCAGAATACGCTGCTACACTGGGCTGTATCCTGTGTTTCAAGTAAGTGCAAACACATGGCACAGACAAAGTGCCTTGGCTTTCCTTCCTATTTATCAGAGTCACCCGGAGCAGAGACCGCTTTGCTCAAGAATAGAAGGAAGCTGTGCCAGATTGATTGCTGCCCCCCAGAGACACTGCCTCTCCTCAGACACTACTGCTGCTGGAAAATGAGACCCTCCTTGTGCAAAAACTCTACATTCAGTTAATAAAACTCTGTAGTGTCACATGTGGGAGAGGTGTCACACGTGGGAGAGCATTCGCTGTTACCATATCTGAGAGGGTTTTAAACATTATGCGTTTATAGCTGCAAAAGACAGTTATCAAAATATTAAATAAAATAAGAAAATATGTTCAAGAGTTAAATGGTGCAAGAGTGTCTGTATGGAAATGTGTTTTGGAATTACAATTTGTTAAAACTACATACTTTCCCCCAGGCTAAACCATCTGCTGTAATTCAGTTTACCTTAGTGGATATTTACAGGGGGAGGGGGGAATCCCTCCAGTCTGAAAATGAATCTTCAATAACAAAACTATTCTCTTACAACTCCCACTGTTATTGAAAAAGAGCAATTAATGTAACTGAACAGAAAGATTTAACTAGGGTTCCCAAACTGATCTCTTATGAACAATCTTTTGTAAACATGTCCATATTTCATTAGGTTGCTCTGCAAACAACAGAGAGCCCTGAAAGTGATTGCACAACAAATAACCTTTGCAGTACCACTTTGTTCTTCTGGTGATCCAAAGTATCAGTGTAACAGCCAATAAATAATTCCAGATCGTCTGCGATCCCTTGCTGGAATTTTGAATGTGTTCCCAAATAGAGAGAATGGTGCTTGTGAGACCAAAGTTCAAATGGCTTCAGTGGTTTAAATGCAAAAGAAAGTTAATTACTCATAAAAAATTGTACATGATGAACATGGCACCCCAATTTATATTCAAATATGACTACTGGTTTAAAACAGAAAGCAGAGCAATTAACCAGCAAAGGCGTTAACTGCTTGGGTTATTTAGTACATAATAAGCAAATGCATCCATCCGCCACTTTACTTTGCAAAGTTGTTTTTCATTTACTTTTAATGCATTCATAACATTAGGTTTTGTTTACCATGATGGTGATTAACAACAGGGAAACCAGATCAAACTCTGTTCTCAGCTGCTTTACAAGACCAGAAAAATCCTTGTAGGAACAGCATTTGGCCCACCACAATTTTTAATTTAAACTACAGACAATTTAGCAAAGAAATAATGTAATGGAAATACGTTTATATTTTTATTTCTATTTCATTCTATGCTGCTTGGAACAGCTGGAGGTGAGCTCAAAAGCAAACTGAGCCCGGTCTAACTGTAGTAAATTGCCCGAAATGCAAAACCACCTCAAATAACCCACAGAACAAATGACAAGGTTGTGATCAGAAAATCCTATTGGCCAAACTGTTAATTACCTTCAGTGGATGAAACCCTGGCAAGGGACCCTGTAAGGAAACAAAGCCGACAGCAGCTGGCAGAGCAAACTGAAGCAGAAATTCACCTCCAAACTCTTGAAGAAATCATAGATGAGGGATGTTGCTGAGAGCTTACTCAAAAAGCTGAAGGACAAACAGTCTTTGGGGTTGGTTGACATAAAGCTTTCCCTTGATCTTCCTTTTCTGTCAAGAAAGTTTTTCTACCCATTAAAAATTTTGGAGGTTTCAATTACTCCAACCTGGCTGCTAAGCACTTTACACTACACATAGAGTGGCCTTAACGTGCACGCAGCCGCTCTTCTTTCCAAGATTTCCTCAATCAAAAGAAGCACAACAGCATTTGGAAAAATAGTAATAATTCACTTCTGCTCCCAACAAGTCATTTCTGAATAGAGAGGAATCAAATTTAATCCCAATATTTGTAACTGTACCTGAATTTTATAGGTTTTTTCGGCACTGACAGCAAGTCGCTCTTTTCCCTCTGTTTCAAACCACCCCCCTATATTATTTCCTGGATTTTTTTGCTTCTGGTTTTAGAATTTTACTTAATATCACCTAAAAAGCAACATCCACATATCCTTCCTGTTAGTTCCTGAATTCCCTTCCCAGCAAGTTAAGACTGAAGTTGAAAGCTTAGCCAGTGGGATTTCCCTGTTAAAGCTTGATGATATTTATGTATACAATTTTATAAAAATCAAAAGGGCAAACCAAGATGTTTTCTTATTAGTACAGTCTGGCATTCTTGAATCCCACAAGATGCCACCTAAATCTATTTTATGTCATTAAGTCTTCTGGAAAAAAGATACATTTGTGAAGATTTAATGAGATTAATTTAGAGCACTTCTGACATTCACGGACTTGTACACAAGGCCCACTTATTCCCTCTAATCCTTGTTTTTATGGTTTTCCTTGTAGACATTATGTTAAGCTTTTGTTTAGTCATTGAACTGAATCCTCCGTGAAACTTACCCCTCTGCAGCTGCAGCCTTGCAGCACTTCTCACAGTGATGACGGATTTTAGGAGGCATCTGTAGTTACTCTTAGCACTCTAGGCCAAGGTAATTACCTTCAGTGCAAGTACCCTTACAATTTCAGTTGGATGTGATCTTCTGTATTCTCTCTCTTGTTAGAGCGAGCCCAGAAGAGGGCCATGAAGATGATCAAAGGGCGGAGCACCTCCTGTATGAGGACAGGCTGAGAGAGTTGGGGTTGTTCAGCCTGGGGAAGAGAAGGCATCAGACAGACCATAGAGCAGCTTTCCAGTACTTAAAGGGGGCCTCCAGGATAGCAGGGGAGGGGGTCTTTATCAGGGATTGCAGGGATAGAATGAGGAGGAAGAGTTTTAAGATGAGAGGGGGGAGATTTAGATTAGATATTAAGAAGAAATTTTTTCCCTGAAGGTGCTGAGGCCCTGGCACAGGTTGCCCCGAGAAGTCATGGCTGCCCCATCCCTGGAAGTGTTCAAGACCAGGTTGGACACAGCTTTGAGCAACCTGATCCAGTGGAAGGTGTCCCTGCCCATGGCACAGAGGAGGTGGAACTGGAAGAGCTTTAAGGTCCCTTCCAACTCAGTCCATTTTACTACTCTATGATTCTCTTCCCAAAGGCTTTCTGTAATCTTGTCACCGTGAGAGAGTTGTTGCAGTCCACTCCTCAGTTAGCTGTACTTAGTGATGGATGAAATTATCTCCCTAGGCTTTTAGTACAGTCGAACATTATGCAAGCCCTTTGAGATTTCTGAAGCTCAGTAGAAAAGCACTGTGTTATTGTCTATTTTCTAATATGTCAGCAAGTTGGACGCAGTGTGAGAGTCCTTAGAGAAAAAGTAATTTTAAAACATGTCTCTTCTGATAATGTCCTTTAGGAGCTATGACCCAGAGGTTTCCTGCTGTTTTTCACCGCCCCAAGTCTCTGCCAAAGAATCACAGGGAAGAGTTACAGCCCTCAAGTCCATACCCTTTCCTGGTGAGCATAAAGGCTGATCCAAATGGATGCAAACCATCACTGAAGGACTGCTGATGGCAATCACTTCTCACTGATTTGAACAGAGGATCTTCCCATGGGAATGAATTATTAGTGAAACAGAGAAGTGAAAATAAGAAATGGAGCATCATTCATATATGTACCCAGACTGCCTCTATTAATGTCCCTTCCTGAGAACAAGTTAGAAAAATAGCGTGGCAAATACTGCTTCTACTGAGAAGGCAATTCCTAAGACTTAAATATGAGTCTATTTTCACTGCCATTCCGTTGGAGAAAGAGCAAAATTAGATGTTTGCTAAGAGAGGGGCAAACAGGGGTAATGGGATTAGTAAAGCATATGAGGGGTTAAGTTCAAGTTTCTTAATGGGAATTACAAAGAGCAGGAAATAAAGTATAAGAAAACTAAACACAAATATCTTTGTCTATATCACTGTTTCAATTGTGAAATGGAAAAAGTCTCTACCAAAATATAATGACATTTTGGATTGTTGTTTTTATGTGTCATCTGCATAGAACTGCTCTTTGCTGAAATTATACGTCACTTAAGAGTTTGGCAGCTGTACGGCAAATTTCATACACCGAGGGCAGGAACACACACAGACAAAAAATAAATCTTTATGATGGCTACTCTAATTTTATTATATGCAGTTCATTAATGAATAATTTACACGGCAATGAAAATTAGTTCAGTTACTGTTTTCACTAGTATGGAATCATTATTGTTATTAACACTGTTTGTCCTTACAGGAGAGGAAGCACATCTATTCTCTGCTCTAACATTAGGGGACACTATACATTATTAATGCCAGGTATAAATGCTTTTTGTTTTACACAGAGATTTTTTTTTCCCTCTTGAATCCATCCTTCATCAATAAATTTGCTTGCAAATTAAAGTTTTTTCAACAGAGCACAGTACTGGTTTTCTTCAGCTTACTATGTACTAATGTACAGATTCAGAGATCAATTGAGAGAGCAGCTCTTTCTAATACATTATATGAACTTACTGAGCTATATAATGCAGAAATACAGATGTTTATCATTCCCAGGTTTTCTATTCAATTGATAACAGAAAAATTTTAAAACTTGGTATAGAATGGCCTTTAACAAAGAAAAATTTTATGCTATATCAAACATAGCTACAGTTGTGAAGAAAATCATCGTGTTTGTTTAATTCTAAAGAAGATCAATCTGTTACTTCTGTCATTACAGAATATGAATATATGTCAGGCATATTTTTCTTTCCTGAACTTGCATAAAGAATTGTTATTTAATAAATTTGGGCTCACTTAGGAATACTGAAACAGGGCTGAATCATCAAATGAAAATAAAAAGGTAAGAAAAAGTGGATCCATAGTAATCATTTCATTATAAAAATCTTCAGAGTAAGGGGCTTTTATGTGATCTCTGCATCAAAAAGGACCCATGCTTGGACTAATGATGCATTAAGATAAAAAGTCCCATGGAGAAGAACTGTGTGTTTCTTCTCAGAGTGACACATACTAAAAAACTGTCCTGAGCTGACTGGTACCTTGCCCGATGACATTAGCAGGTTACGAGAGCAAAAACTCAGCAAAGTGGCAATGGATTGTTCATTAAGATGCGTGAGACCCACAGTCTGGAAAACTCACCCAGAAAAACACAATTCTAAATGAGAACCAGGCAACTTAACTACATCCCTGACGAACAGCAAAGCTAGAACATCTTACTCAAATGAGAACGTCATCGTGTTAGAGCACAGAAAGGGTTTGCGACGGCGTGTCTACGGGTTAGAAACGTTAGTATCTATTAATCATCAGACATGATATTTGTAGATGCAATGCAGGTTCCGACCTGGGTGTAATAGGATGCAGAGTTTTGATGATCACCAAAAACAAAAGGATAAGAAAAAAGCAGCAGCAGCAAAGATGAGGTTAAGCTTCTGAGATTTTTACCTAGAAATTTCTGCTAGAGATATTTAAAACCTGGCACAAGAGCTAGCTTTGGTTTTAAGTGCTTAACCTCTCCTGAAGTCACTGAGAAGTCTTCCTTTGAGCTCACTGAACTTTGAAGCAGGTCAAACAAGTAAAGGTGCTCTGCATATTGCTCTCCTTTATCACACTACATTAACAGAAGAATTAGGATGACTGTCTATACTTTGTAGAAACGAGAGTTAAGGGTTTTTTTAAAATTAAGCATAACACCTCCATCTCTCAAGCAAGAAGTTTTAATGCTGTTTCCTAGACTACTTGAAAATATTCCAGCAGTTTTTCCTATAGCAGAAAATCTACTTAAGAATAAACAATTGCATTTTCTTTCTTTACAAGGATTTCACTCAAGGAAGCTCCATTTGTGCAGGTAGCAGATATCCAAACTCGAGGGCATCCATTTGTCATTTCTTACTCAATGTCACGTGGCTTGTATGACTAACGGGGTAATACCTTCTTTTTCTAAAACCCTTTCACATTTAACAGTGACATAGATACAGTCGTAGTCATGATGCACTATTACAAACAACCACGTATCACAACACTTGAATAAGGCCTGAGAAAAACCATGGACAGTTGTGCTTGTCTTAGTACACTGAGCAGTGGGAGGACAAGCTGTTTTCTGCATTTCTAGTCTAGCTGCTTCCAGCTACAATTACACCTGTTCAGACTCATCCTGTCATCAAACCTCCTCAGGAGCATCTCCTGCATAAATGTGAGTAATGCCTAGCTCAAAAGGAAAGCGAAGAATTTTACCTACTGGTTTCTAAAACTATCAAATTAAGACAGTTTGTTTTGTTGTGCATGTCAAAGTTGGATGTTCAAATGCAATGTGTTTATTCAAACGTGTCTTTGGGGAGCTGGACAAATTCAGTCGTGAAGGCCAGCTAGGATGTGAACATCGAAAACACTCTTCAAAGCGTGTGAACAGCGCTTGCTGACCTGCTGTGTGTTTGACTTCATGTCTTTTAAAATGTAAATAAGAAACTGTCAAATATCCGCAGCTAATTGAATGTGCGGAAAGCAAATATTTATTTTATTGAGGGAAATGCACAAGTGATGAATACAGTAGTGAACGACATACACCAAGAAACAAGGAGCTTGGCAGCTGTTGACTGGCAAGGCGGGAGCATGAACAAGGATACTGAAAACAAAAAACCCGAACTGGCCACTTCTTTCTAGAGGCACAAAGGCAGTGATCAAGCAGCCACCATTTCACCGCAGCTGGACAACGTGCATGCAAAATAATACCTTAAAGAAACATCTAAGGTATTCAAAGGGAGAACTTCCAAGTCCTAACCCAAGTGATTTAAGCTAATTTGAATTGCATTATTTTTCTCCCTCTCTGAATATTAATTGGGATTTTTGACACATAGGTTTACTGTCAGTGAGATGAAAGATATGCCTGTCAGCTAATGTTTACAAGTCAGTCTTCAAGCTGAGAGGTAAATTAAAACCATTACCATACCACCAGTTTAAAACCAAACGTAATATTGTACCAAATACTTTGCAATTAAGATGAATTAGAGGAAATTAAGCAAAGATTCCTTCATCCTGGCTATAGCAGAAGTTTTTTCAGCCTCAGCACATTGTCCTGTCACACTTACACCACGGATTTTGGGAGTAAGGAGAAGGAAAGCAAGTTTACCAAAATATTCAGGTATTGCAAGTTCACATGCTCAGAGTCAGGTTCTTGCTCTACATCTACCAGGATGCTCTGCTCAGAGTAGCCAGAGACACAGCACAGCAGGACTTTGTCACCTGGAGACAAGTTCTGGCTTGCTCTAGCCATGTGCTGGTACCATGAATTGTGCTCTCTGCTATTTTTACCCAAATTTCCAGCCAGCTCTATTCTGGCAGAAATAGCCAAACAACTTGATTGTCCCTTTTTAAAAAGGGCCTCCATTCTCCGGTGACAAATGACAGCAATAGCAACCACAAGTAGCCATGACATCCTTCAGCTTCCTCATCCGCTGCCACTTTGATACCCAGGAAATGTTGAGTAGGAGCTCCTGGCCTACAGGAAAAACACGGAGGAGACTTGTGCCCACCCCACCACCGACCAGGGAGGATTTTCCTGCTGTCTCTCAGCAGATTTTCCCCATCTGGCACCTTCTGCCCACACGCTCGGAAGAAGACCTGGGTCATGGAATCTCACTTCGCCTCGAGAGCAAGCAATTGTCTAGGAAGTTATTTTGAGACAACATGCCTGGGCCTAGAGAGTGATTGGATGAGACAGGAGAGAAGCCCGAGGCATTTTTCTGGGCCCATCTGAACTTCTAAGACAAAAATAAACCAGAGTGATTTGCAATACTGATTTATCTTGCAAATAGCGCACATCAGCTTCAAACATTTGTCGGCTGTGACTCACTTCACAGTGACAGGTAGAAAGGTCGATGTTTTCTTCTTCTTGAACAGAGTAAACTGGGGCTGCTAACACAAAATCAGTTTTCAATTACTGGCTTGGCAAATAATAGTTTTATCCCATTTTTAGATTGAAAAACTTGAGGCTATTGGGAATAATTGATTGGATTTTCAAATGTTCTAGCAAAAATTAACTATCTACTATCTATTTAAAAGCACACAAATTTAAATGGGAAAGTCAAGTAGGTGGTGGCAGGGGAGAATACTGTCTGAGCAAAGTGGGAGTAGCAAGAGACATCTGATAGAGCTTGGAAAAAGTATTTTCTGTTTGATGATTGCTTTTAATTACAATCCAATTCAAAGATTCTCCAGTTATTTTTTCTCCTATAGCCTACAATCTCACTAACATTTCAATAGACTATGTTGCCATATATTTTAGTATATTTAGTTTTTGATTGCTACGAGACTTCTTGAAGAAGAAAAAATCCTTCCTAGAATTCAAGGCATTTAAAGTCAATGTTACAGCACTAAATACTGATTAAAAAAATATTCCTTCAAAACAGTTGGAAAGCAGGGGAAAAGAGACAGAATAGAGCTTTTTTTTTTTTTTTTAACACAATTGTGGCAATTTTATTTCAAAGCACAGAGGCGTTTTGTGGGTTTTATGAAACATTTAAATTTTCATGATAGAAGGTAACAGATGTTTTCTTGACCAACTCACATCTGAGGGCAATATTTAGCAAAGCTGCTTGATATTGTCATTTAGATATACTGGGTTTGTATGGCAGCAGGTTTAGGGATGAATTTCAGCTGGACTGTTTTGTCACACCAAGGTCGTAGTGGTGTTGTGATTGTGAAAGATAACCACAGATCTACTGCACCAGAAAAGTTTTCCCTCTTGAGAAAGAAAGGGAATATCCAAACAATTCTTACCCCCGGCTAAGGACACGTTATTAGGCAGCTTGAAGTGGGAAACTTGAAAGTAGGTTAGTGAATGATCTTTTTGTGAAGGTCCAGGCAGAGTTTGTCCTTTGGGAAAAACTACTACACTAATCCACTTTGTTGAGTTCACAGGTATAGAATGTTGTTCAGAGACAGATTGCAATTTAGAAAGGATTAGCTGCCAGGATCCAAAACAATCTTTTAGAGGGAGGAATTCAATGCAGAGGTTTTAAGTATGTTTATGTCCTTCTTCCTGCTGCTCCAGGCATGAATCAAATACAGACATAGGCTAAATCCATACCTGTTCGAAGTGACTTTTTCATCTGTTTCTTCTACCACTTCTTGATTTATTCCACTAGAAGGTGTGAATCTCCCTCATTCTCTGGTATGGAATATTACTTTTCTATCATCCTACGACCTATTTGTATTTTACATGAAACAAAAGCATTCAGACTCACCCATTTGTGCCCATTAACCTTTTTAAAAGTGCTCTGAATGGACCACTTCTGAATGGAGTTCAGAAAACAGGACAGAGAATGCCATAGGCCAATACTGTAACAGCTGTTAATTTTGTAGTTAAACCTATTTCTTTTGAAATATTTCAGTCTGTTTATTTTTGCTGGGGGCAGACAGGCACAAGAAGGTAAAATCCAAGTTGCTTCTGCCAGTACAATGCCTGTCTCATGCATTTTCAGCAGCCAGCATAGAAATGAGTTTATTTTGAATTGAAATTAGCTTATTATAATTTTCTTATTACTCCGTTCTGACCAAGTGAGGAAGTGCTTTCGACTATTCAGAACACATTATAAAATTTATTTATTTACAAAAATTTTAGAAAAATATTATGATCAGAGATTTATACCCTATTTTTTATTAATTTACACTACGAATAGAAGTTTGCAAGCACTAAACACACTTGGTGAAAGTATTCCATGAGATTTGCGTTCACCATGTTACCTGTAATATTCTAGGAGTAATAAATATGGTAGATTTTTATGAACCTGTTTGCTCTGCTTTTGTTAAGCTATGCTGGAGTTGTCATAAACCCCCCACATTTCTGAGCATTTAAAAGAACTCCAGCATAAAATTTTGCTTTCCAATGCAATATAGCCTAGATGAGCTTCTGATTAAAGACATAAAAAATTAACTTTTTAGGGGGTATTTTGATGATAGAATGTCAAAGCCAGCAACAAGACTGCTGAGCACATGAGGGAGAGGATGGCAAATAGATTGGGAAGGCTCCCGTAGTCACCAGCAGCTCAGTCGTCTCCCTTTGAATGATTTATGAGCTCTCTAGCAGCCTTCAGTGAATTCTACATCTCAGACACACGCCAGAGCAGCTGTTTGTAGGTGTAACCAGCCTTTGCATGTTATAAATAATGAAACAGTTTAGATAGTACCGCACCCGAGTGGTTTCTTTGAACCGAAGCTGTTGTACAAAGGGCAGAAGTCGTAACAGCTTTGTTTCACCTCTGACTGAAGAGGATGGACGTAACGTTGGGAAGAAATGCAGTTTTCCCACGTCCTATAGTAACAGTTTTCAAAAGCTTTACTTCCCTCAGACTGTCACAAAAGCAGAAAAAGGAACATAAAGCATGAGAACGTGTAGTTTCGAGGAGGATGTGCTGGCTTGGGTCTGTTACACCAAAAATACACTGTATTACTTCTTCCACAGTGTCCTTAAGGCGCCTGGATATCCAGAAAATAATCCAGAAAACTGGCTGAAGTTCTGGGCCATGAGAGTTTTGTGTGGCATGGAGGAGTACAAAGAATGAATAAGAGCAGGAAAGCCCCTTTAGTTCCTTGCACCAAGAGGGGTAACGTGATTCAAGCACATTTCCCCACAGACCTGACAAAATCATGGACGAAGTACAACTATGCAGCAAGCAACTGCCAAAGAAGGTGAAAGTTCCTGCTGTTCCCAGACTGAACATAAGTGTGAACAGTAGGAAGTCTGCTCAAGCCTAATTTCTACACTGCTGCTCAGCCTGAAAAAGTCTAATTTTTAAAGGAGATGGGTTTTGATCTGTTCTTGGTCTTCACTCAATACAAGGTCCTTCAGATGCAATTCATGTCAATTCGTGCTGTGACAGCTTTAGAACAACTCAGACTGTAAGTAATGTGGTGTTTTGTTCATTTTGGATAAGCTTACAGAAGGGGACTGTCTGGCTGCTTAGGTTGTTGGCAGCCCATAGGATGAAAAAAAAAATTCAGTTTTTAATGAAGGAGCAATCCTGCTAAAAGAGTAAATAAAGATAAGTGCAGAGATGGTTATTTCACAGGCTGGCTCCTCAGTGATGTCAAATTTCTAAGCTGCTTTGCCATTCTCTTGAAATTGAATATGGAGAGGCAATATCTCATAATTTGCTGGGTGGTGAGAATTTAACAAGGCTGTTTACTTCACACCTTCTGGCACTGCCTTTTCTTCATTTCTTACTAGTTTGTAATCAAATATGTTGCTTCTCTAGCTTTCTGTCCACATCAATCTAGAAAAGAGCTAACAAATGTCTGGCATTTCCCACGTGCATTCTCTGCCTCCTAAGACAAGGCCTGAACTGGAGATGTAGGTCTGGTCAAACCAAATATGTCTTTCCATTTCTTCTGCGAGTTCAGAAGTTCCTCGATGTTTTATAAAACCTGACACAGCTTATGCCAAAACTGGGAACCTCCAGAGCTCTTTTGTCTAAGTCAGATGTTAAAAAAAATGCAAAAATTTCTTATGGCTGGATCATCGCAGCAGTGAGATAATGAGCTAACTTTTTTCAAGGGACAACTAGAAGAGAATATAATTATATAAAAACAAGTGATAATTATACTGAATAATTTCAATGAAAGTCCACTGAAACATTCATTTCAGAAGCAAATAGTCTACATTAAGCTATCCAAAATGCAAATGGCTAAAAGCATAATGGGACATTTGGGAAAAAGCATATTATCTTCGTATCACATATCTTCTTGTGAAACGCAACCAACTTTTTAAAAGATGAAAATAGGTCTGTCCACAGAATTTACATTGAAATTGTCAGAATTAAGGAAGGTCTGTGAAAAACACTGTACTGTATTGCTCCATTTTCCTAGTCAATATTTGACAGCAAGGTCTTTTTTTTTCCATATTTGTTTCATAATTATGGAATAATACATAAGCTTACATGTGCACGATGCACTTAAGTGCACAAATTCTCCACAGCCTAAAGCAAAAGTAGACAGACTTTCACCTTCATCTTCAGTTGTATAACGTTGTCGTATTTCTTTCCACTTCTCAATTATTAAATCCATTCCTCATTGACATTCAAGATTTCTAGAAGAGAAAGCCAATATGCAGCCTATATCATGCTATAGGTGCAGTTATCAAATCCAACTCAGAGAAGTAATAGAAGTCTTTCCCCTAATTATTGGGACTATTATATCCTCCAAAACCTTTTTCTCAGTGAAATGAGACAGCATCTTTTTCTTGTTCTGCTTTCCAGTCCAAATGAGGGCTGTGTACAGCAGGAGTAAGGAGAGGGATTTGATAAAGTGATGATAAATGACCACCCTTCTTCTGACTTTGTAAAGTATATTATCTTGTGCAATATTGCAGGCAGGTTTGATTATTATCAGAAAACTGGACCATGACAAAAACCACAACACTTTACACAATAAAAATCTCTTTCCTCTTCATCTTTGATTCATCTCTTTTGGCTTCACTGAAGAAATACATTTTTTCCCTTAGCACTTGCAGAGCTCTGATTTCTTAAGAATAACCAATATATGACAGGAGCCACGAATTATTCTGAGGCTCAGACAACCTGGCCTTCTGAAATTAAGAAGTCGCCTCTTTCATCTGAGTATCATAAACAGTTATAAAGAGCCTGAAAGAAGAATTTAGCTGACAATGTAACTGCATGAGGCAAAGATGTGGAGAAGAAGCTTGAGCCTCCCCGCCCCAGTGCCACAGCCTGACTTTCAATCTCAGCTGTGCTTACAGCTATGGCAGAAAACATTGTTTGACTCGTAAGCTGATCAAATTTGACCTGCAAGTTAGAGAAATGGATGTAGCATTCTATTAATCCAATCTTTCTTCTAACCATACAGCATTTTATAAACAGCCTAACACACATAGCAAGTTGAAGAAGTGGGAATAGATTAATAAAATATTACAGCTTGCATTTACTCCATGCTAAATATAGATAAATGCTACCAAAACTACTCTTCCAAATGTACAATAGGATCAAGACAGCACATTCCAGAACTGTATCCCAAACTATCTGCTTGCAGTCATCACCCAAAGGATAAAATATTGAAATAAAAAGTTAGTTAGTTGGAGACAGGTACCCCTTTTCTGCCAGTGTTTCTCACTAGAGTCAGATTCTCAAACACATCTTTGTGTCCCCCCACCTCCATTATTAGGATGTATTAGCCCTTAAACTAACTGACAAATGCTGCCCTGCGATCTGCCCCTTCATGACAGGGTTGAAGTATCTTACTCCTGGTCTTTCCAAGCATGGCTAGTAAGGGCCATGCTGAATTTCAGGCACTAGTGACAAAAATTAATAGGATTTCTGCGACTGCAAATAAATTTTTTCATACTAAGGGTGAAACTCAGGCAGGATATTACATCTTTTCATAGCAAAAGCAATGGATCCAAAGCCACTGCCAAGGCAGAAACTTATTTCACTGCAAAGTCCAGAAGTCTCTAAAGGGATTCACCAGCAGTTACTTAGGCTGGGATGAACACGAATCTCTCCGATAACGCACCAAGAAGCCGCCTTTACCGACCAGGTTGCAATGGCAATGGTTGTCTGCAGCTAAGAGCAAGTACATCTGCAGGTTCTTGTTCTCCTGCACCGCATGCTCCTGTTGCATATCTGGGTAAAAAATGATCTCGGGAAGCTGCTGTACCCCAGTCATTATTTACTGGCTTTCTAGTCATTATTTACCATGAACGTCACTGCTTGTTCCTTAGAAACTTATTTATAATTCTCACTTTCACACTGTGACACCAAATGATGTATATTCAAACTGATATAAAGAACATTAATATGCATAGATGTGGAGAAGAATTTGCAAAACAAATGCCAAAGAAAATAGCTTATAAAAGAGGCCAAGACATTCCGCAGTGACATTCAAAAGGAAAAAGCTTGTGTTTCATTGGAATAATAATCAAACACTATCGGATGCTGAGCAAATACTCAGCCAAAAGAAAATAAAGTCTACTATTTGCTCCTTCTGTCAATCCATCTGTCTCCTCCTTTCACTCAGCTTCCCAGCCTTGTTTCTGATATTGCCTAGAGTAGCAGTGGTTTGCTGTAATTGCAACAATGAAAATATGTCAAAATATTCAATATCTACATTTCTAGGGCTATTCTTGTGTGGGTTTGACTCCAAAAACTGTTTATAAGTAAAACTTAAGCTGACAAATATCCAAATATCAGTGGGATTGTGAAGAAGTTTCTATCATGGTGGCTACAGGGTCTGAACTGTGTACGCATAGAACCGAATTCGCAAATTCAGATTGGCTAAATACATTTGCACACACACTGCTTCAGTCCTGTCATCAAATTTAAATGATAGATTTTTTTACAATGAAAATGAAGTTATATTACTTTAGAATCATTACTGCAGTCTTATTTTCCTCATTATGCATGCTTGATTTATAATCATTTTAGGTTGCCTGTCTAAATTTGTTTTAGCCTCTGAACAATCCTAAATCATAGGAAAATGAAACAGAAAACACCAAAAGCCTGCATATGAGTAATAAAAATATATGACTGATCTTTTTTTATGCTTTGAAGGCAAACTGAAGCTGTTTATTTTTCCAAAGTTAAGTAATTTTGAAATATTATCTATTACTACATCTGTTGAGATAATCGACCATACGTTCCATAGAGTACTGAATATTTTGACATTTATTTTCATTCTGTTTGTGAACACTTGGATGTTCTTCACAGACTACAAATTCCATATTGTTTCATGTAGAGAGTGTTTAAAATATTAAAGGTCAAAATTACTCTTGACATATCTTATTAGATATGCAATGATTAATATTATTTATTGCATTTAAAATATGAAACTAAAAATAAGAATTTAAATATTATCAGAACAAAAAAAGAAAGGAATTTATAAAAACACACCATCTGAGTACCAGAAACATTGCCAAAAAAATGCCCTGGAGTGGGCTGATAAATTGACACTTAAGGGCTCAATCCATGACTATTTTTCAGCTGTATAGTCCTCACCTTTATGCAAAGAGCCTCACACCTATTTGGACAACGGGGAATTAAAGTCAAAGGCAGACAAGCCGTGGAAGGGGCAAAAGCTCTGTGTGCAAAACTGCCAAAACTGTGGGGGAAATAAACCCATGCTCATAACAACAGAAGGAAAATGAGTCAGAAAAGGAATGAATACATGTGGTTTTACCCAGCAAGAACCTTCCTCCTGATGAAGTCTGTCTGTGCAATTTCACACCGAACTCGCTCTAAACTGCCCTTCTCACCACTGGTAGGTTAGTGGGAATTACTGCCCGGTCCATGTCCTTCTGCCTCGTGGCAATTAGGCTCACTCAATTTAAAGACCATTCTTCTTTCTAGTTCTTGAGAAGAAGGGAAAGAAGCGCTGCCAACCTATCCACACAGCTTCAAAACTGCATTTGAGAACAGCGAAGCAGAGAAAGTCCCAATTTAATCTACCACAATACTCAAAGCAATCTCACTCTCTCCAATTTCCTTCTCCTTTTATAACAGGTGCCCAACTATGAAAGCCCTAAATTGAGAATAATGAATCAAATAACCTTTGTCATGCAATTCATCTGAAATCTCAGCACTGCTCCCCATAACAGTATTAAAACTTGGGTGTGCCACTGCCCTGCTCCACAAGTAATGACTTCTGCCATCCAAGCGGGCAGGATAGAGAGATGCATTCAACCACATAAGAGAAAACGTGGTATGATCGACTCTTCCTTTGGAGGAGTTTGTCTCTCCTAACAGAACTATCAACAACTAAATAATCGCAATTTTATTATCTTCTTAAACATCTTTAATGTATTAAGTATAAAAAATAACCCGGGGGTAGCGCTAACATACCATTTAAGTAAATTGTTGTATGCAATTGAAATTTATGTGGATGCTTATGCATCTTACTCTGAGATAAATTCATATTAAATCTTTTCATTTTTACCAGGTTTGCTTATTATCAAGGGAGGCTGTTACACGTGTTCCATAGGGAAAGATGTTATTTAGGTTAAGCTAAAGTACTCTTCCTGCTAGAAAGTTGTTAAACTGCAGCAAGGCAACAGGAAAAGAGGATTAAAGTCTTCGCTATTGTGCTCTTATATGTTATTTGTTTAAAAAGGTGATGATTTGTAATGCAAGTAGCATCTAGATAAGAATGTAGCTTAGTTTTCCATACAGTTCATGGCAAAAAGGAACAGTAAGAACAATGCAGACACTACATTTTCATTTCTCTTGCTGAAATAGAATTTAAATTTGGCATCAACACTGCGTCTGCTTGAAAGAAAATGACACTGTCAACACATTAATTATTTATAATCTGCCTATTGGATATAGAATCAGTGCAGGGGCAGCAAGTATCATGGTGATATTAAAGCAATTATGAAAAAAGATCAGTATAACTAGAAGATTTATATGTATTATTTAATCAAAATTACAATGTCTGTTCATAAGTATATAGATCCTGAATCTCAGTCCACTATGAACAATATTTGTAGGGTAAATAGCTTAGGTGTCAGTTCAGGAAAGTACATAATCGCATTTCAATTCTATTGAGGCAATGGTTCAACAAGTACAGATTCTCTGGAGTAATGACATTTTGTTGAATAGAGTGATACGATGAAACGTATTTTCTTGCTTCCTATATGTTTCTTTACAACAGAAATTGAAAAAGAAAGTCAAAAAGAGCTATGTCATGCTCCTAAATATTTGAGTATCCAACCAGATGCAAACAGGAACGAACCGCAAATCCAAATGACAATGTAATATTCTGAGAATCTGCACTGCAGTAATGATGAGACATGATTGAATGATGAATTTGATCACTCCTATGAGATGGTCACACTATTTAGGCCATGTCCTTTTCTAACTCTCAAGGAACCTTAGTAGTCCTTCACATAGAGCATCAAAATCCAAGTTGTGCTGTTCATTACTTTGAGTGGATTACCGTTGCTGCCAAAGATTCACAATAAGCTGGTCTGCTTTCTTCCTGAGCCAGAAAATTAATTGTTTCTGCTTAGGCAAAAATTGAATAGATACATCCATTTCCCTTCCAGTCTGTTATTTGATTAATAAAGGGATAAAGAAGACCAGGCCTCCTATATTAGTAAGTTGTTTAAATAACTACTGGTTATTAAAGGCACAAGAACATGTCGAGAAGGGAGTCTGTCACCATGGGGTTTAGAAGCAACAGGCTGCATGCCATAAATTCTGGAAAGCCTGAAACTCCAGACCTCTACCTCTGCTTTGCAAAATGTCCCGTTGAAACACCATTAGTCCTCCGGAAAGATTTGCAGTTTAGGGTTTGCTCTGTTTCATCATAAGTAGCATCATTTCCAATTATATGCTATATCTGTAAACAGATACATAGTGCTTAGTTCTGTTACATGGGAAGAACGTTTACCAAGGCCATGGCTGCCGAGATGACTGAGTACAGAACGGGTTGAGAAAAACAGGGTCAACCTAACAGGCACCAGCAATATCCTCCTCTTGTTAACCACCAAATCTTGAGGGACAGGACATGAAGCAGAAAACAGCATGGTTGTCATCTTTACTACTGTCAGGTGTAGGATCCAAATGTCTTCGGTACCAGCTGTGAGGCTTTGGTGACACAGGAGAAATAACTATCAGTATTGAGGTGCAGTGATACAGGAAAAGAGCAGGAGACATCAGGGAAGATAGGCAGCTGTGGGAGTTTATATGAACTAGCTGTGATTAATTATGTAGGCTGGGGTAAACAACATCAAATGGTCATTTAAGTTTACCCAAATTGCTATAAACACAGCTTCCTTAAAAGACTTTCTTGCTTTACCCTTTATAACCTGCTCTTTGAAGCCTGAATCACATAGTTAAGGCTCCTGCTATGTTTTTAGTTCATGATTAATTCATTTCTGCTCCTAGTACTGCATACACCCTGCACCCACTCTACTTGCTAAACACTTGGCCTCTCTGCTTGGATCTGTAGGTCTTCAGATTGTGTTTTAAAGGAATTCATATGCCTTGCCACAGTACTGTTGAGGTCGTACAGCATTTCAGGGAGCTGTACAGACATTTCAGAGGGGAATCACAGCAGTTTGCTGAAAGGAGGGCTTGTTATGGGAGCACATCCATCACATCCTGCCTGCTCTCCACTGGATCTACCACTGAGAAAAATGAGACCAAGGGTTGCCGGCTTGCTTGTTAGCTAAAGCAGCACTGTGACCTCCAGAACAAGTCGTTATTTCAAGATAGGAACTATTGTTTCTAATAATTTAGGTTTCAAATCAAGACAATTCTCATCTTCAGCAACTTAATATTCAATTTTAACGTGATCAAAATAGAGCAGACTTTTCAAGATTCCGTGGATGGACATCTCCAGGAAGTTGTTCCACTTTTTTGCCAAACTAAGATTAAATGTCAGCCTAACTGAAAACTTGCATGACAGTGAATAAGAACAGAGGGAGTGTTCAACACTCTCAAATGTGCCATATCGTAGCATTCAAAGAGATCAGAAAAAGGAGATGCCTACAAGTGAAAGAACACAAAAACACTGAGCAATCTTCTATGATCGTATAAAAACCCAAACACCCACAGACAATAGCAAATTCGCTTCTCCTGCCCAAGGGTGCAATAGCCATTCAGATATCCTATGCCCTCACTGCACATTACCAAACCTTGTGCAAATAAACCTCTGGCAGCATCTACTGTTTTCCAGGAGCAAGATATAAATTTCACAAAATCATAAGCATTGTATGGGCTTCTTGGGGAGCATTCAGAGAACAAAACTCATGAACAGATGCAGCTGGAATTCACTGCAGGATATTTTTATTTGCCTAATCAGAAGGAAATAAGAATCTGTTTAGAAATTCCCAAACTGTATCATCGCTAGCTGCTAAGCCTTGGATGCAATGCAGTCAGAGCATACCTGATTCGTGGGGTTGTTTAAGAAGGATTAACAGAGTCAATGATGTTGGATTCATCAGTTCAAGGTCTTGAAGTTCATAGGTTTCTTTCTCAGTAGTCATGTTGTTACATTATACCCTGTATATCCTAGAGTGTCTGAAAGGTTCCACCTAACAGAATGGTCAGAAAAAATATAGCAGCCAAATATTGCAACTGAATCACTTCAGTGATAGAACTAAATTTCTGAAAGACACAACTGTTAATTGCCCAGTTCAAACCTCACCATTTTTCCAAATCTAGATGCAATTTAATTAGCTATTTATTACATCTTCTAAGCCTTAAGTTTCTGCTGCAAGACTGAGTTCCCAAGCATCTAACCTGAGTATTTTCATTGTTTCTTTAGATTGGTTTAGAAGAAGTGGCAATCTTACTAACTTCATTATATTCTATCACTTGAGGCTGTAAGCATTTCTGTCTGAAGAAACTAAAAGAAAAAATCATTACTTGGGGTTGGAATGCCTGTATATTTCAATCCCCGCCTCTGATTTTCCTTCTCCTATTTATTAGCAGCTGGTTCAGAGAATTAAACCATCTGCTCTTTGAAAAATGAGTATTGCCAAAAATAAATAGTTTAGCCTTGGCAATAAATTCATCCAGACTGCAACTTATCTCACTATTGCTGCTTCTACTACTAAGATTACAGCTAGAATATTATATCTGTCAGGAACCTACATAATTGCTTTTAAAACTGAAGTACAGTTCAGATCAAAATTGTTAGCCAGTTGCTTAGTTTTTCAAGTGTCTGAAAGGGTCATTTCCTTGTAAGATAAGCTAAGTCAGTAAAGCAATAGGCATATATGTTAATTAGTTTAATTAACATTATTTGAAGATAAATACTAATGGGATCCATTATAAACAATAGCCTTTGTTTTCTGTCTGTAGTTTATGGAATCAAAATTCTGCCATTCTGAAGTTTCTACTTGGCTGTGCACTCCAAGCAATTGGAAGAGCAAACATTTGACTTCAACAGACACGGAAAAAAACCCCTATGTACATAAAAGATAAACGTCTCTGACTGAAAAAACAGGGATAACTTGTTTTTCACTTTATTGTTGACATTTCCTGTTAATACACCCCCTTCTTGCCACGTGACAGAAGGCAGGTCGGTTCAGTGTGCTCAGAAGCAAGTCACTTCCCATTCGCTTCGAGGTCCAGAAACAGGGCATAATTATACCTTTAAAATCTGATTTACAGAGAAGTCTAGTCAGAGTTACTGTATTACACTTAGTTTAAAATGCAGCTAATCACAGAACCTATAGGCGTTTGTACACATAAAACTGTGCACAGGTCTTACTCCCCTATATTTCCACCTGCCTGGTGTTGGTTTGTGCTATCACTTGTTGCCTAGCACGGGTTTTCACCTGGTCAGTAAGCAGAGCCACTGCATGTTGTGCGTATTAACACTGCTGCTGTTGTTACTCTTCACTTGCAAAACCTTTTAAGGATTTCAAAAGGCATCAGGAACACGGTAATCTTCACAAATTCCTTCTGAGGTAAAAGCTCTGGCGAGGTAAAAGGCTAGGATTTTCAAACGTGGGTGCCTGGCGTTATCTTCTTAAGTGTCTCAGGATGTAATGAAGATGTCAGTGGGATCTTCGTCACTTCTGAAAAATTAGGCCAATTATTTCAGTGCCAGCTCACTGCACAGCTCCAGAAATCTGCCCTGGAAAATGTCAGCCCAGGACTGGTCTCAGTGAGTCAGTGCTAAACAAGCTTAAAGGCTTGGGAGCAACACAGGCGTTTCAAGGGACTGTAGACTTTTTTCTCATGTCCTGTGAAGTGATAAAGATGCATCCTCTCTCACTTTTCAAAACACAAGGTCCAAAGCAAGATCCCCTCTTGGCTCCGAACCAGGCAGCTGCAGCTAAGAATCCCATTTCCCTGCTTCCTCATCTGGTGCCTGAAAGCTTCTCATGTCATTAACCTTTTTCTTACACAAAAGCCTTTCTTTGGGTTATTTTCACAGGATAGCGCATCTCGAGCATAATGGCTACAGCTCAATTGTACCATTGCCAGTTTTGATGGACTCTTAGCAAGAAGAACTGGAATTAAAGCACCGTATTGCCTGTGCACTCTGGGTGTAGGACTTTTTGAAAACTATAACATTGCACAATACAAAAAGTAATCTTTTCTGCTGTGCTTCCTGTCTCCAAGGAGTAAAAGCTGACAGTGCTGTTAGTTGTGAGGCAAAAGAGCAGGGGATAGGAACAAATATTTCATGCAGTGGTCACCATTTTGGCTCAGGGGATGAATAAATATACCACGTTCCCTCCAGGCAGCAAACAAAGATTAATTACTTAAAAAAAAGGCGAAGTGAAAATCAATCTGTTGAATTAAAAAGGATGTTAATATTTTAATTGACATATTGCATGTCAGCAGGGCTAAAGCGAAATTATCTCTCTTTCTCAACGCATGATAATTTGTGTTGTTAGAAAACTATTCCTGTTTTTTAAAGAGAAGAATGTCGCTCTGTCCTTCTCTAAATATGGAATATGCCTTCCCCCTAATGACATAACTAGATATAAACACACCAGAGAGAATGGAGTTTATATTCATGAGATACAGATGGCTTCATAATTCACTAGCGATGGAGGCCTGAGTGAGTAATTAGGCCTCCCCTATGGAGTAGAAAGCATTCCAAATCTCAGTACAGTTAATAATAACTTACCTAAGGAGACCTATTTCCTCTTATTTGACCTGCTCTGTGACATTGGGCATCTCCCCTCTCCACCTTTTTTCCAACCTCTATTACAGCTATTCAGACTGGCAGGTTTTGGTTTAAGAGAAAACAGTGCTTGAGGGAAATCCAAATAGTCATTTGATTTTCATGTGAAGATTTAAGGTATCATCCAATTTTCGTTTTAAATTGTTAAAATCCGAGCTTTCCATTCTTCAGTCAAACGTAATCGACATGTTCCGTACTGCACATCACCAAGACTGTGGTGGCATTAGGCTCATATCGCTCAGATTTTAGACATACAAAACCAGCTAGACACACAGTAAATGTTTTGCTAGCAGTCAGCAAAGCCACACCTCGCAGAGGTGTGCAGGAGGCATCCCCTCTTTATTCCTCAATGTCCTTTTGCTCCTATTAGAATGATTTGACTGTTTTAGTCAAAGTTTTGAGTGATCAGTGGAGACACATAGTTATCAGGATCCCAGTGCCCATTAAAACACAGATAAACAATCCAGGGAAGAGAGTGAGGTGCTATGCATTTTACACAAAAGGATGAGGTAATACAGAAACTATTTACTGGCCTCTACATAAATGGCTTAAACTTAAGATAGTGCTAAGCTGTTAGCTGAAAAAATTGCATACATTTTCAAAATAAGCTGAAAGCTTAGAGCACAAATACTTTTCTTTCAAGTCATTAAAAATTCCTCTATGCCCTATGTCGTAGTGGAAGCAAAAACCTGGAAGCATCTTCCCCCAGTTGAAGTTAGGAGTTTTATTCCCTTCTTGTTTTCCGACTTGTTGCACAGACTCCCGACTAAGTAACCTCAGCAACTACTGGAAAGGGACTTCTAGTGATTTTTAAACAAATTGTAGGAGTGAGGTTATAAGAGGTTCTTCAGTAACAAAACATCTTAAGAGCATATATTTAAAAATTAGTCTTATTTGTGCATGCAAATATTTAACCCTATACCTTCAACTGTGCAAAAATCTGAAAACACTAAGCTTTCTCATTTAAAGGAGATTTTCCAAAATACAATGTGTTCTGTATATATTACATATAGTAGGTTTACTAACATAATATGTAGTACGAAGTCAAATAATGAAGACTAAAAAACACATTAAAAAAATCTTCTGTCAAACTTTCCTAAAAGGGATGTGAATTCCCTTGGGCTTCCAATAAACAGGTGAAAAAGAGTAGCAACAGAGTTCAGGTAAGAGTTATCCTTTACAATCTTTTGTGGTGGGTGGGGAATTCCCCTAAAAAGACAGCAGTAAAGGTTACTGCTGCTGCAGGTTGAGGGTGAAAAGTAGTAGCTTGGGCAGAACAGGCTGTGCAAGAGGGAAGAGTCAAGGCTCAGGGATCTGCTTTCCTTCTCATTCGCTCTACTCTGGTTCACAGAAAACCATACATCTGTGGATGCAGCTGCATCTCTTAAAATTCAGACAGTAAGCAGGCTGCCTCATCTTGAAAGAGAAAAGTGGGAATAAGGGAATCTAAAGAGAATATACTTCAACTTGCTTGCGTTTTCACCAGCCTTTTCAGTCCCCCTTTTCCAGAGGGTTATGGTTTTCAGCCAGGATCAGCTTGTGCCTGTTTCCTTGCTCTTTGGCTTGCAGAATAGGTCTATAAAATGCAGGGAAAAGAGAGAAATACAAGGGTAGAACTTGGGTTATACAAATCCACAAGGTATACACAAACCCACAAACACAATGTGCAACGCATACTAAACATTAACCTCAATTTATCTGAGGACTCAATTCTCAGGGCTTCAAATTGGTGTCATTCTCTCAAAGTGAGGTGTAATTGGGAGATAGACACTCTTCACCTTTCTGGTTGTGACTTGGAGAATTTTACCTGGTTCTGATTTTTAAATACTTCGCTTAAATTGCATGTATATCTCTAAAACCCAGCACAGTGGCAAATCAAACAGACAGTAATTTCAGCTTGTAAAAAAGAGAAGAAGATGAACTTGTAAAGAGGGAGATCCCATTTGCAGAGACATACCCTTCATGACAAAATATTTGCTCTTCAGAGCCACAGTGAACCAGAAAAACTTAGGAAAATCTACCGGTCATTCTAAATTAACCTATTCTCTCAACTCTACAAATTACAGCTCTACTAACCAGGCAACCACTTAAGGAAGGTAAATTCATTCTTATTCCTTTTTGGCTTCAAGATAATTTACTTAATGCAATCAGTCAGCAGTTAGCCCAGTTATCAGAGACTTTCCCACTGGTGGGGATGTGGTGATACAAGTGAATCGCTTCACATAGAGTGGCTTTCCATGCAGCGGCTGGTGCGATACCTGCTTCTTGCCAGTTTTAGTGCAATAAAAGTTGTACATCAATGTCTTGGCTGCTTTGGCTCCTGTCACAATTTCTGCTGGTCAGTTCAGTCACTGACATTTACCTCAGATAACCAACAGAGCTGTGAAGGTGGAAGATGTGGTTCCATGCCTATTTATTTTCTTTGATTTTTAATTCTGTAAGGACATTTTAGAAATATCTCATTTCCCTTTCTAGAAGGAGACCTTAGATGATTATTAACTCTTGAGAATGTGATTGATACCATTAGATTTCCGTGTAACTTTAGCATATATTTAAAAATCAGCCATATCTGTGCATGCAAATACTTAGCCCTACAGCTCTATTAGAAGCAAACAAGAGTTATGTATATGAGCTGCCAACTTACTTGATCTGTGCATTCACTCAAATGCTATTTGCATGCAAGAGCAATTACACATATAAAGTGCAAAGAAAAAGGGATCAAGCAGGTTTGTAACTGCTCAAAAAAATTCACCCTTAGTGCATTTTAAACTAGCCTCTCCAGAACAACTAAAATAAAGGCTACTTAAGTATATTACACTTGCCAAACAATCTCTCCAGAATTATCCAGTGGAGGAAATATGACATATTGGTTTATTTATGATTTTGAGAGCTCTAATGTTTGAGCTCTTCTCCATTGCTTTGAGTGACCCTGAACAAGGCAAATTAATCGCTTTTGTTCCCTGCCTGTTAAATACAAAAATAAATAAATCTAAAGAAATAAAATGAAAAATTAATTTCTACCCTCAGGTGATGCAACAGCTAATTGTGGAAAGCTCAAGGTTTTTTGAGATCCTTGTATGAAAGAATAAGGATGGAATAGTGCTAATAGTACAAATGTAACAAGGCTCCAACAGTGTTAGCTGAGTGCAGATAGGACTGAGTCGTGACACCTTCTACATATATAGCATTTTCTTAAATAAAACCATTAATCTGCAAGGCGTAGCTGTGTTCTATATCACAGGTTCCCCTTGGATTACGTTTATTTATTTTTCCCTAAATGGGTTTTTGACATGAAATCTATAAAACTCCAAGTACGCTGCTGAGGCTGATATCATAATTTACCTCTTTCGGAGTGAGAAATAAAAAGATGTTTTTTCTGTCTCAGGGAACATTAAGGATCCCACGATGATTTTTTGAAGCAGCCAACTTTATCCTCGGTGTCCTTACCAAAGTCCTGTTACGTTGTGTGTGTTCCTTGTCCTTGTTTGGACTCCAGTAGAACATTAAGGTGAATATGTCTAACTAATACCTTACCTAACACTGCTCATCCTTACTATTTATGTTTAGTAACTACCTGCCTCTTTGTCTTTTCAAACTGTTTATCATAACTTATGGAAGTGAACTTATATGAAATCTATTGAGGCCAAGGTTGCTATGAAAGAAAACATGAGGGAATACTATGCTTGCAAAACAGCCACATAGGAGATTATTTGTATTTGTGCATAGAACTGCTCATTAAAATGATTCAGCCGCTGGAGCTGCATACGGATTGAAGTTATCACAAAAAAATACAGATTATTGGAGGCCTCTGAAAAAGGAAGCTAATGATTGTAAGGATGTAAGGAAACAAAAGAGAGGAAATACAGAAAAAGATGCTTTCAAGACTCATCTCTAATTTCAGCAGTGTTGTCTCTTGATACCGGTATTTTCTCAGCCAAAATATTGGAACACTGATTCTTCTTTGCCTAGAGGAGTATTTTCTTTCCCCAAAAGTAAAAAGATCCTGCAGTAACTCTGAGTATGCTTTGCTCTGCTCCCTTAAGGTGTGGACCGGAATGCCGTATTATCATTATGATTATCAAAGGCGATAGGATCTGATACCAGTCTGGCACCTGCTGGGCAAGTCAGTGCTGTAAAACACTGCTCCCTTGGACACAAAGGAATTAAAAACATATAGACTTTAACTCTAAAATCTAATAATTAGTACTGATCAAAATATGAATGTTTTATTTGACTTTTAATAGAGAAATACTGAATAATAATAAAGAAATACTGATCTGTTCTATTAAATAATGCACCTGAATATACTGGAGGTTTACTCTCTAGATTAATTCTAGCTCACAACTTCAGGTAAACCTATGTAATATTTTGGCTTTTATTCTTTTAAGTGGACCAGGATGATCACCCTAAACTATGCATTTAAGCGTGACCACTTCTGCGATTACATTGCTTCTTTTTTTCCTGAGTCATACTTTTCTAAAATATTGTTGCCATTCAAGTTTCTTATCACTGAACCAGGAATTCATTTTACAGATGCTGAAGCAATCACCTGTCCATATAAATTTTATGCTTGTTTCTTCATGAATCTAGATATTGCCTTTTGATTGTAATAAAATTAAATCAGCTTACACAAACTGATGATCCTACACCACAGTTCAATTTTTTACTTCAATTTTACATCCCCTTAAGGCTGTTTTATTATGCAATGAACCCCTTTAGTATTTTTTCATGCTTCATGTTCTGAATCATTGAACCAAGACCCTGTGATAAATTACTATTCTATGACACTTTGACTTCAATTTTTTGTAAGTAAACACTTCTGATTTGTTTAATAAAACTAATACATTACATAGATCTTGCTGTACTAAGCAGCTTAAGCATTTCAAAAAAAGCTTTGGCTGCTTCAGACAAATGATGTGTTGTGATGGCAAAAAGCCCACTCCAGTGCTAGGGGAGGTAGGGTGCACGCAGGGGCGGTGGCATTGCTGTTTAGGGAAGGTGATCGGTTTGTGTGGACTGCAGTTGCCAGGAGGGTGGGTAACTGAGGCCACGGCTATGATTCTTGCCCAGCCCGGCTCACTGAGCTGGCAGGTGCAAAGCAGAGGAGCCGCTTTGTTCTCGCGTAGCGGCAGGGCGTCGCTCCGTACAGCACGCTGCAGCGCAAAGCCTGCGGAGCCTTGTTGCCATCAAACGCTCTCTTTCCAAAGGCTTCTGCCTATGTCCTAGTATCTACTGCCTACCAATACCTCTACGCTTTCATCCCAGAAACAGCCTTTCATCCTTCCTTGAGTCTGAATTGAAAAAAACCAAACCTTCCGATACATCCAGTTGGTTTTGCAGATTAAATGACAGGAGGATTAAATGCACAGGCAACTACCCAATACACATATAATTTGGCTGGGCAAAAGGACATGTATTTGAACTGCTCTTTGAAGTCCCGGCTGCCGTGTTCCCTGAGTGATGCTTTTCCACACATTTTTGTCTTCATTTACAGGGTAGGAATGTTCTTTAGCATTACTGGAAACCATTTATTTGGGCTATCATTAGCATTTAAAAATGCCCTCGAAGGATGACTGGTCTATTGGTCTGCAGAAATGGATCTGAAAATTGAACTTGCGAACATTACTTAGAATATTGAGTCACATCATAATGTGCCTATATATGGACCTGGTCATTAGTATTTTAGATGCTTAACTAGGTAAGAAATTGCTCAACTCAAAAAATCCTAGATTAACTACTTGCCTACATAGCCAATTTAAACAAATCTCTGGAACCATATTAGTGATACAAAAGAGACCTAGCTATGGTATATGTTCAGGACAAAAATCACAAAGAATAAGTTAAAGTACAGCTTAATTTTACACTAGTAGCTTTTTACTACACAAGTATCAATCTGAGTAAATCTACTTTATGGGCAAGTCTCATTTCTTTTTCATCAAAAAAAATGTCCCCTAATATCAGATCATCCACAGGTAGTTATCCTCATTATGCAGGATGGGGAAGGCCAAGTTTTGAAGATCAGCCTGGACGGGAGTTTGAGAGGGATCCAAAGGCCAGAAGGACCATTATTTTCTATTTAACTGTCATGTGAATAGAGTTAAGTTGGGTTTTGGAGACAGTAGCTGTGCCGTTCTGTATCTTTTCTGATTGAAATTCAAGAAGTCCTCTTCAGAGCAGACAAGTAACGTACAACCGAGTAGACCCCAAACAGAGAGGGGTCCTAGAATTAACTACTCTTTTAATTAAAACTAGGGTTGGATATACTGTTTCCTGGTTTTATTTGTTAATAAACCAAGTTGTAATAAAAGCTTGCATTTGAGCTTGCACAGTATGTGGTAATGACTATAGCAGCTGGCTGTAAAAACTACCCATCTAGCACTAGTGATCTGTACATGTACATTGAATTAACTATAGCAATAAAAATATAAAAAGTATGCGTTATGTTCCTTGATATTTTATTGGCCAGAGGAACATGTCTCTCATAAAAGCTTACTAATTAAGTAACTATTTGTTTTTACAAGTGTGTAGCTATTCTCATCTCAGTGTGTAATATTTTTTACTTTTTAAAACTTCTCTTGATCAAAGTATTTACATTTCTAAGTGCCTCACAGCTCTCTGAGTTAGAAAGGGTTAAACTTGCCTAGCTTATGTTAGGCAGATTTAGAAGACAGCTACATATCTATATGCTGCAGTTATATCTTTATTTTCTAGTCAGCTATATCCGGTATGTCTGCACAATGCAACTGGCTTTACCCCAAGGGCAATCAAATACAAACTACAGAGCTGTACATTTCTTTTAATTTGTTTTTCACATATTCATTTTTTAATAAGTTCAAAAAAAATGTTTGCTGGAACTTGTTCCTGTTCTGGTTTACAAAATGCAAATTCAAAAATTGTTATAGAATTTCAAAATAACACTGTCTATCGATTTTCCTGAGAAAGGGTATAATCTCCTGTTCAACATTTTGGCTGTGTTCTTAAGCATTTGTCGACTTGGAAAGTCAATACAGAATTGAACCATTATGAACTTTATAGCAGTAAGAACCTTCATTTTTTCAGGAAGAAAAGCTAAATGATATACAGTAAAATAACTCCAGACTTAAAACGTACTGCTCAGAAAAGACAGCTGTCTGGGCTGGTTGCGTTTTATAATCATAACCATATTACGAAGAACAAAGTCTCAAAAGAACAAAAGTGCCATTTGGTCGCAGTGGGCTTCTTATGTCAAGATTATTTATGAATATATATTTGTTATGGAAGAAAGTGTATATTAAATTTTCATATGAGCTTCCAGTATCCACATAACAAATGTACTACCAGTCCTGTAACCTGCTAAACAATCGCTGCCTCTTCGCCTCCTGCCTCTGCCCAATGTCACAACTGTCAAACTGAAGCACAGTCAAAGCTGGGAGTTCAGCCCTGCAACTTCAGGGTAAATAATCTCTGCAGCTGGCTAAAAGCTAGACACTAGAGTTTACAATTCTTTTGAATAAAATCTAATATGTTTCACTTCATAATAATACTGCCATTTCCCTTTTTGAAGAGTACTTCTTTTTGTACACGCAACTTGTACAGGGCACCGCAGGGCTCCCGAGGACACTTGAGTCACTAGTGTTACAAAAATGCCGTATTAACTGTGGTCAAAATCGATGTACTCAGTATGATAAACTCATAGCTCCATTATGAAATGCCTAAGTAAAAAAAGAAGAGTAAGAATTTAAACAGAAAAGGGGTTTAAAAAGGAAAAATAGTAAAATCTTAAATAAATGGAGATAGAGGGGAAGGTATTTGCTTTAACCTTGTTGTGATCGACCTGGTACAGAAACAAGAGTGCTGTAAAATAGATTCAAAATAGCCTCAGAAATTATATCTAAATTCAGACTAAGACCTGTTTGGCCGGGCCAGTTTCTCAGTTAGAAATAACACTTAGTTGTTTTCTTTTCTTGCCCAGTGCAGGCACAATATCTAAGAGCAATAATCTGCTTCAGTTATTAACTGGACTTAAGGCATGAGTCAGCAAAATGTCACAAGGTTCTCTCCTGCATTTTTAAATCATCAGTGTATCCAGGAATTCAATCACACATTGTGCTTTGTGCTCTCCCATGAGTTATTCAACACTACGAGGTTGTCTGCAAACGCTGCAGTGATCCTGCTTTGATTAATAGCGTTCCTTCTTCTTGTCTTTTCCAATCTATAAATTGACATCCAATGTGAGATCAAAGGCTAATGAAATGATCTATTCAATTCTGGTGCTTTTTTAAATAAGTGATGAAACACCCATTTTCAGTTCAAAGTAGGACTCCCACAGTATGGAAGTTATTTTAAAAAGTGTTAAGAGTTTTCCTTTAGTGTCCACAAAATATAACAAAGATGCCAAGCAGAATTACACTCTTCAGTGCATCATAAATACAACAGGTGCAAGTTAATGGTTTGGTTTTGCTGGATTTTTTGCCTCAAGAATTTAAACTGAGATCGTTTATGAAAAAAATTTGTTTCTCCACGCAGCAAGTTGGAGACTCGGATTTGGTGTAAAAGGCTGATGTGAAACTAACAGTGTACTCGGTGCTGATTTAACAGCGAGCAGTGAGCTCAGCTTTTCGCAAGCGCAGGCCAAGCCCTGCCAAGGAGAACGGGTCCATAGGAGGGCAGTCGCTTGTGCCCTGGGATAGGGACCTCTACAAGAGCGAAGCAGGGACAGCTTTTACTTGGTGGGGCTGGACCTCACTATGCCCAAGAATTTATAAGCCTGCTAAATGTTATCTTTTGACTTTCTGTCTTAACAGTGACAAAATAATAAGTATTATGCTTAATAGAACAAAATCTTACAAAATGAGAGCGGGATAGGCTGTTTATTTTCAAGATGACACTAATACAATATTATTCAGTTGCTGTTTGTTGGAAAGCAGAAGGGCTTCAGTTTGTGGAAGATGTAGATTTTTCTTTATGGCTTTTTTCTTACTCAGGCCAAGTTTTCATGTGCCTAAGAATTCTGTAAGGCATTATTACTAAAACAAAACAAAACAAAATCTGACCTATGAAATATTTGGAAATCTACATCATGTAACAAGTTATGTTTTATCCAATGTTTCGGTGTTTGCCCTTTGGCAAGTTGCAATGCCAGCTGAGTGGTACTCATTGGTATTCACAAAGCTGTAGTCCTTGCCTTATGCTCTATCAAAAAAAGGACATGAGGTATGTCCCTACTTTTAGGGGGGAAAACAATCCTAAATGGTTATCTCTAACTTCAAGAACCACTTAACCAGTTTCGGTATCTAGAAATTCTGTCAGAACACTTAGCAACATTTTAATGAAAAATTAAATGCTCGTCCCTTGTGTTTTCGCAAGGAGCTACACAGATTGCTATTCAAACTGTAGAAAAAATACTAAAAAGAGATTCTGGGAAAGTTTTAATGAAAAGTAGCATCTAGCAGCAGAAAGGTGAAGGAAGACATGCAGATTACGGTCAGTTATTGTATTTTGAGTGCAGTTTTTTATATATCTCATGTCATGGAGTTTAGTTGTTCATAGAAAAGATATTAACATTTTTACCAATCCAAACAAAAAGCAAATTCATTAGTGCCATGAGGAATAATTATCAGATCATCCACAGGTAGTTATGCAGCTAATGACATGAAGATGGGAGTGTAATTAAAGTCTTCACTCACTGGCTTCACTCACTCTAATATCCTTTCCTGTCTCTTCATTTATGTTCTGTTCATTAAAACTGTACAGCTCATTAACAACTGCAGAATGCAAAAGCAGTGAAGTAGAGTGAATTTAATGTCTCCTTGGTTCTAAAGTATGTTCCAATGCTGGGGTGATAATTTTTTACAACTGCTATTAGAGAGGTTCTATCAATGAAAGACACTCCTCAATAAAAAACCCCCTAAAACCTAAAGCTAACAAAAATTAATATTTCACCGTGAAATAGTAAACCCAGCCACCAGACAAGTAAATGAACGAATTGCTGTTCTAAAAGACATATTTCGGAGTGTTATTCTCTTTATTTTCTTGAAATAAAGGGCTGTTTCTAAAGGTACTAATCTTGCCCTTTTTTTCCTATTGTAATATAGGAAAACCCACCTCTGTCTTTTCACTGCGATTTTCCCATTAACAGAACTCTGAACAAACAGTAACAGAAATTACGCAGAAAAACTGGAATGATTTATGCATCATAATTAGTTGCCCAATCTATCACATCATACATGTGTCAGGATTTTTTCCTCAGGTCTGAGATCTGTTAATACCTGGGCCGGCTGAGGAATCTGTTAAAGACGTGCATCTTGCTGCCTGATACTGCAAACCCTGCATTTGCTCACCTTACACCTAATTCACTGAAAACATTTTAAGCCAAGAATAGTAAAAGACCTGGTAATGAAAATGCTATTTCAGAGCTATTTGATTTCCTCTTGTTATTAAAAGTCCATTGGTGCCAGGATATAGACAAGATAAATCCTAGCAGACTGAATTCGAGAGACTCGGAGCCAGTCCTTGGCTACAGCTTGCCTCTTCTGAGCGCCCGTGCCTAAGCCTCAAGGGTCAGAATTTCAGAACAGCTCCACTTCACTGTCCAGATCTCAGGAAAAACATCACTGCTTAAAGGGAGATATTTTTAGGCTTTCTTTTTTGTGACCTTTAATTGCTTTTTGCTTTAAATTCCCGTCTTTAAAAGGAAGATAGAGGTTTCTCTGGCGCTATTATAACGTTTTGCTTCGTGGCAGAAAAGTAGTTAGAGGAGGAATGCTGATGGAGTTACTACTGTGGTAATAAAATAACTGCAGCGTTTTGCTTTATACAGTGTGACATATCTGGGGTGCACTGTATGTTGCTGTTGTAATTAAATCACTGATGGGACAACAGTTCACCCAGATCAAACTACTGACTCTTTCTAGGCACTTATCATAGCAGAAAATATTAATTAACAAGGCACTTAATCACATTTTTGGGCACTAATACATTAGGTATAGATGTCATTTTCATTAATATCCTTCAATATTTATATTTCTCAAGACTCACTGAAAGTACTGGTAATGGACTTGAGAAGAAGAGATAATTTTCTTGCTGAACCAAGTCTGTGATTAAGTGCTCGGTCTCTGGTAACAAATGAATACAACAACCTTTAAATCCTTTCCATACAGACAAATTAATGTATTTCACATAATAATATTGCTGGAAATCTAGACAAGCCAGTGCATCTTTGTGACTTTCTCTGCATGAGTCAGATTTACAATGCTGTACTGAAAAAAAAAATTAAAAAATGGCCACAATGACAAGATGATAAACAAGTTAAAATAATATAATTTGCCCTGTGTCATTTGTATGCTGACAGCATACATATAATTCCAAAAATTACCACGGGTGAATCCATTATGGGTCTGCTAAGTACTGCTGCTGGGTACATTGAGTCCTGATGCCTCATCATGCTTTATACCCGTTAGCAATTTGCATGGCAGAGCTACACAGCTCTTAACTGAAAGATGAAAGTCACACTTCCTATTCCAGTAGCACTGACATTTAAATTTGATGTCAATGTTACAGTCTCATCCTGATTTCAAAATCCCCTGTGCTAATAGTACTTAAGCCTTAATTGCACATTTAATCATAAGAATTACAGAATCACTCCGGTAAGTTAGACAGAAAAAAAAAATGCATTGGACATAGACACCAAAGCAAAGCAAAGAGGAAAGAAAAAGAAAAAATCATTTTCTATTTCATAGAGAACATTAATCAGGTTTTTCAACCAATCAGCACAAATGGTGAAACATGAGATCCCAGTAAACATCACCTTTGTGCTGTTAAATTTCTGTCCTTACTGTAGGTAAACATCTAAAATTTGTCTACAACTCTAAATCAACTAAGGGACTTACTGGCTGCAATTAAACTCAAATCACGGACATGGAGTTTTGTGTAGCTGGCTCATAATTTTTTTTTTAAAGCTTTGCACACACACCCCAAAAAAACCCACATAAAAATAGTCTGTATTTGAAGGGAGAGACAGATATTTAACATGGTAATTAAAACACTTGGCCTCACACAGAAAATCAATCTTATCTACAGCCTCCCTGAACTTAACACTCCGATACTAACAATGAACTTGCTAAATTACTACCAGTCACCAAGGAAATAAATGTTACAAAGTCTGTGAAATAATGAACTGAAACTGGAAGTTAAGATAGTCAAGAATGTTCAGTGTTAATGCTGAAATGTCAGAACTGTGGTTTATACATCAGTGAATGGATTTCATGCAGCATAACTATTTTGAGAAAAGTCAAAATAAGATTTTGAGTCGTAGTCCACAGGCATTAGGAAAAGTCCTACTTCATGTGTTACCATAACACATTTGCTGCTGACATTTCTTTATACAGAAAAAGTCTTTTGGTTAGGATGCATAAAAAATTATAATTGTGCAGCCAGCTACTAACGCATTATTAGAACTGGCCAAAAATAGATCTCGCTTTTTTCAGAAATAGTTGCCCTTTTCTCACTGAAAAGTGTTTTGTTTGTAAAAACTTTAGAAGCTTTTTATAAAGAATCCAAAAGTGTGAAACTGATCTGGAGGTTGACCAAAGAAAGGATGAATGACATTATCCAACCCTGTTTCTGACAGCGGACTTAGTTTTGCTTTTGTATCCAGCAAAATTCTGTCGTCTACTCTCAGAACATTGATTTGACTTCTAGTTTAACCGCCATCAAATCCAGATTGATACTAAGGGGAGTAATAAAAATTATAAATTAGGATGGTTTTGATACTAAAACTATATGTTTGTTCATGCACTAAGCCGAAACTACTGATCTCTTGATACCCCCTCTGATGATTACAGTTGTTGCTATTAGGGTTCAAGATAGCAGCACAAAAGCAAAGAGAAGCTCAAAGTGCAAAGCAATGCTGAATTACAGTAGTACAGCTAAATATTAGAAGACTTTAAGATGTGAGATTTCTTTCGGGCTCCAGAGGTGCATGGTGACGTCTGAAGGGACCTCTCTTCTATGATAAGCATCACATTGCATTTTTCTGCATCTTGAGATGCGGCAGAAATCAGTGGCATTATAGTGGTGAGTACTTTTCAATCACTGTTGTATTGCATCGTGGGTCATCAGATCCTGGAAAGTCCAGTGTACGGATGGCTTTCTCTCCTTTCCATAATTGATTGTAAATAAAGCCAGAAAATCTTGGAACCTCTGCCTTGTGACATTTGTTTGATATCAGCTGCGCGCTGCTGGTCAGCCCAAACTATCCCAATGTCAACTGCCAACACCCGCACACCCTCTTCGCTGTCAGTAATTCCCCGCGGCGTCGATATCAGTGCTACATTGCTTGAGACTGTGCTTATGTATTTACTTGAATATTTTTGTCTCACTGCCCTGCTAACACATTCCGTCGTTCAGTTCACCAAATAACATCTGACTTGGCAGTCTTCTAAAATTGTTGTCTTCCATTCCAGATATAAGACCAGCCCAGCGAATTGTGCTGTAATGATCACTGTTTCAAGTCTCTGGAAGACCGCTATGCTCTGAAGTTCTTTTTCTTCCTATCTTGAATGCACATCGTGGTGAGCAGGTAAAATCTCTTCTAAGTTGTATGCATTATGAGTAGCAAAACTGTGCCTTCTTGTATAGAAAATTAGATAAAGAATCCACTTTGCAGACCTTTAATTTAATCTGGAGACTGATGCCATATTGCTTCTGAGCTTTATTTCTTAAAAAAACCCCACAGAAGATGGACGGGCTGTGCTAATAGTATTTGACAACTCTTTGTCCAAGAGAACACCCTCCAATAACGTATTTCCAAAATAGCAAAAATTTTCATGGCTAACATATGTTGTGAATTGTGATGACTAATGGCAGGGTGTGATAGAAAATGACATGCATAATGTCCTTTTCCCCCAAGTTTATTACGAGTCCATCCCTCTCAAACTAAGCTCATAATCACCACCATGATTCTTCATGTACGTGCCTGCTTCCATGGGGCAGTTATCAGCAAATCAATGCGATTCAGTGCTTGTACCACTTCATAGTCTGTTCAGCTGTGTTCCCCAAACAGTGCTGGCTTCTCATCTTAACTTGCTGTTCATGCTTTTCTCGCTTGCATCTGATTCTGTTGCATTCCTGAGAAGCAATCCTCTCCCTCTCGGGGCATGTTAAAACCCCAAGGCTCCTGAAGGAATTTTTACAGCTGGTTTGGATTTTTTTTTTTCTTGGAGAACCTATCTTGCAGGTAATCGTGAAACTCCAGGCCTTGATGGTATCAAATGCATTGGTCAAATTCACTGATGAGCAGAGATGCTATTCTATACCTCTGACAAATACCTCACTGCCTGCATCTCTTCTGCATTTTAAGTTATGTCATGAGTCAAATAGCATGCACTGTACTATATTATTCTTCCGTAGTGACAGGATTTTTTCTGGGTTTTCATGGGTTTTTGGATTGTCAATGGTAATGACAATGGCACTTTTGAAATCCTGCCTTTCCTATGTTTTGCAGTTTGAGGGGACAAAGCAAATCCTGAGAGAGCATTTTGAGGGAGTAGAGGGCTACGTACAACTAACAGTGATTGTTGACAGGATGTGTCTTAAGCAAGGCACTGATACGCTTCATTTTCTAATAGATTTGTATGTCTACTCATCCACTCATCCACTTGATTCTTTCTTAGTATTTTTCAAGGTTTTTACCCACTCTGAACTGTCTGTTTTTGAGAGGTCTTTTATTCCCTCTGACAGCCCAGCAGAACCTCAAAATGGAAAGCCTTCCTATTATTTATAGAACTTACAAATAGATCCCCATAATGTTACCTGAAGCTCCACAAAGCCTGTAGTGGGTTTTCTTAATTTATAATTAATTTATAACTCTGCAACTGTTTGCTTGGCTTGAATTAGGTATGAAACAGGTTTTATGTGGGTACCTGTCTTGTCCAGTGTTGCACACAGAGCCCTGATTCCAGATCAGTCCTTTTCTTCCACTCTTTATTGATGACCTTTCATAAATCAATCTGGGCTTAGTTTTTTGCTCTGACACTCATGAGCTATGAAGTCATCAGGAGCTTGCAGTCATAAATCAGGTAGCCAGGGCTCATTGTGCATTCATTGTTCACGCAACAATGGTTTGAGATAAAACACAGATAAAACATGATACAAGCACTACAAGCAGTAGGATTCTGTACTCTTGGCAACAAAACACTTTGAACATAAACTTTGTAATTTTTAAAGGTCAGTGAATTGAACCAGACACACAATATTCAGACATTAATGTACCTAACAGCTCGCTCACAATTTTGGTACCTATCTGGCTGTAAATACAAACCAAAATATTTACAGTAAACAGACACTATTTGCCTGATCTGTTCCCTGCTCCTGCGTAATACTTGCAACTCTCACCGATGTCTGACAACTAAACGTGTTCATCATTTGTAAATACAGAACAGTATTTGTAAATACAGTTCTGCTTGTGCAGAACTGAGTTCCTGGTCTGGGAGCTGATCCTTACTCAGACCTACTGAAGGAGCGACCGTATAGCAGCCTTACAGCCCCTAGAGAGAGTCTATAGTAAAGAGGCAGACAATTTTTTTAGTGAGGTCTTTTGTGGCAGGACACAGAGTAACAGTTTTAAACTAAGAGAGGGTAGGTTTAGACTGGATATAAGGAAGAATGAGGGTGTTGAAACACTGGACCAGGTTTTCTAGGGTGGAGGAAACACTGAAGGTCAGGTTGGATGGGGCTCTGAGCAGCCTGATCTAGTTAAAGATGTCCCTGCTCCTGCAGGGTGGTTGGATTTGATGACCTGTAAAGGACCCTTCCAACACAAAGCATTCCATGATTCAATATTTTGTATTCAGCAGATCTAATGCAGCCAAGAATGCCTTTGTTGAATGCACAAGTACTGAGCTTCCCTCAAAAGCTGAACTGACTATGCAGATCTTCAGCACAAATACCTCTAAGCAACAACTACCATCTTCACTTACACTGGAAAATGTCTGAGACTTTTGAGCATATGGCAGCCCAGCGAGAGCTCTTGAGCACATACAGTACTGTCTCACACTTCCACCTGCTAGTTCTGTCAGGTCAGACACAAACTCTTCGGAAAATTACTGGACAATTTTTTCCAGCAGGAAGAAGAGACATCCAGAACCACTAGGCATACTTGCATTTTTTTCTATTTGAAAAAAGGTCTAAACTTGACACAGTTCCTTAAGACAAAGGGAAAGCTCTGTATTGGGATTCTGGTGTAGTCCTGCAAAAAAAAAAAAAGAAGAGCAGCGCCATCAATTCTGTTATCCTAGAAATCAAAAGCAGGCTGCAGAACGGACAGGTCCAGCATTGTTCTGCTCCAACTAATTGTTTAATCACTGAAAAAATTTTAATGAATGCCATATGAAAAAACATTATCACCTCAAACATAAATGTTTTATTTGAATTATACAGTACAAGCAAACAGAATCACATCCTTGTTTTCAGAATTAACTAGTGAGCTGTGAAAACACCTTTCTGCTTTGCACCTGCCACTCTGTGTATCAAGCAATCAAATAACTCTTAAATCTCATCAAATGAACTCCCAAAGTCATTGAAGAGGTAATAAACTAGGTTACAACACTCGTCTGGTATACAGTTAAATGTCTTTCATATATCTTTAAGTGGTTATTAATCTCTGAATTAGTTTAGAATACATTAACCTTCAAGGTAAATTAGATCAATCAAGAAAATGGCTCACAAGACTAGGTCTATCTTTTTTGCTCAAATTCAGAATGTGTGCCAAGAATATAACAGCAGCGGGGAGAAAGCACTCAAATGCAACTTTTCCCGGGAAGTATGACATTTATCAGGGAGAGGGGCCAGACATTCATATTCTTTTTAATGTTTATGGATAAAGTTATTCCTTAGGACAAGAGGAATCAATGACCAGACAAGAACAAAATGTTAACAACTGTGCTAAAGAGGAATTACGATGTGAATGCAGAATGACATGAAACCCATGAAAATGAGGTGTAATCATATTCGCAGCTCAATTTATTTTCCACTCTGGGTTTATTTTAGCCTTGTTTACTTTAATTATGGAAGTGACTGAAAAGCTTATTCTGTTCCATTTTGCGTATGGCACACAGTCCAGACATTTGTCACATTCAGCTTCAAAATTCCTTCAATCTGCAGCTTTTTGACTCAAGATCTTACAGAAAAGAGGCACTTAAATACTCACGTGGGAATGGAGCACATTACAGTTATTACACATAATGTCTTGCTATGTATTGTTCAAAAACCTACAAATTCAATGTTTAGCCACTATTTTCTAAAGGAATATGAGAATATTGACACTGAATAGCAGGAAGACTAACGTGAAGTCAGGTGATTTTTAATCTGAATTGACTGATGATGAAAGCTTTGTGGTGGTTTAAGCTAACAATTTATTTTGCTGCTGCCAAATGCCACGCATCGGTGTCCTGGCGTAGCCGACAAGAGAAATTCCCTAAGACAAACTTGGGCTCCTGTGTTTGTGAGGAGAGAGTTAACTATTTTTACAGGATACTTCAGATCACACCAGCGATCAGTGCCACTATTTATAATGCTGTATTCCAAATCTGCACTTAAAATCCTTAGCTATGAGAAGTGTCACAAGAGGTGCACTTCCTGCTGCCGTAGTCAGTGAAGCAGAGCTTTTGTGTGCAGTCATAACACACTGAAAAACTGAAGGAAATTGATATCTTGAAAACCTTTCCTTTGGCTGGTAAGGGGATTATTGTATTAAAACTTCAAAGACTGCAGTTTGCCTTGACATCAGAACATCTGGAAGAATAAGATTTACAGGGCAGATAGATCACTTATTAAAACTCAATGTGCTGCTTTACAAATGGACAGAAAAAAATCTAAACCAGAAAGCAGACCACCTTCTGTTACCAGCACAGCGTGGTTCCAAGGTGAAAGAAAATACTGATAGAACCTGGAAAGGGAGATCTGAGAGCTTAGAGGAACACAAGTAATACTGACTCCGTGCTCTGGCTTGCAGACACTGCATATCAAACACCTGACTTAGGAAAGCATTTTGCTGTTATCAAACTTCTGATATATTTGTATAGTCCTGTCGTTTTCAGTGAGACTGCTTTCAGCCTCGGATTACCCATACTCGTCAGGGCTTTGCAAAAACAGACTCGAAGGGCTCTAGCGTGCCCTTCTCCGTCCCCAGGGCACAACACAGTATAACCCAAGTAGTGTCATTTCAACTGTCCCTCCAGTCCACCACTGCTTTCCAGGGAGGGCAAGAGCATCTCGCACGAGGCAGATTGCGTTAGCCTCAGATGAACAACACAAAGATTTCTCGTGCCCTTAGTGATACAGAAAATGTCGGCAAATAAACTCTCTAACACTTGTTTTGGAGTTTCAGAAAGCCAGCACCCTTTATTTCAGCACAGCATGAGGGAACGATTTCCATCAATCATGCGCAACAAGACAAGAGCTGGGGACAGAATAGACATCCAGCTTACACGCGTATGTATAAATTCTCCCAGCAATCTCATGTATATTCTATTACTTTCAAAGGGCTAATCTTAATTTTATTATGAACTTCACAACAGCCAAGTCTCTGCTCATTAGATCTTTGAAGCTAATTCTCTGTCTGGCCTTGAGTTCTTTAGATAAGTGAAGAAATATTGTCTGGGTACAGCACTACTTTAAAAAAACCATACTATCAGAAGAGCAGTCTTTGTCTAACTTTTGTCTAACTTCACAAATACTGCCACTTAGCTTTCACTTAACTGAAGCCAGTTAGAAAACCCATTCTGCAGAAAAACAATTGTACTTAAGTCTAAATATTCCCCACTCTGCAATAACAACCACTTCGTGTATCATTACAGTCCCATGGAAGCAGCACTGGACAGATTGAAGGGGAGCTGAGGATCTTGCGCCTTGGTTGCCTGCACCAGTGCTGCTTCCTTGAAGCACTGGTCATATTGGTTGTGAAGAATTTCAACACAGGGTGGTGAACTCTGCAATAGAAGAGGGAGATCCAGCTACTACAACCACTTCCAGCTCCTCTTGAGGCTGTGTTTGCAGATTTTAGCACAATAAATGCAGGCAACGAGACCCTGTTTGGGGGCAGAACTCTTTAGAGTATTCGGGCCATTCAGCCATCAGGGCCACAAAATCTGCTCCTCAGCTCTTCCCTTCTAAGCTATTTTGCACCTCCTGAGATAATGTTACTACTTCATCCTAATTGCACAGAACTGAGTAAAAGCTTTGTCCTTGTGCTTTAGGAATAAAGATAGCACTTCAGCAATCTTGAGGCAATTAAATACAAAGCTGAATGTGCATGCTGTAATTAAAAATACGTCTGTTTCTTTAAAACAAATCAGTTTTAATTGGCATTCTAATTGAAAGCTCATTAAACATAGTGATAAATGTTATCTGAGAGGGTATTTAAAATCTTGACACCTACGTAATGCTTTACAAAGCTCTAAAAACATCAGCTAATTCACCCCTGCAACATCTGAGGCAGATAAGTAAATACCTCTAGCTAATCTGAGCAGGAGAAAAAGAACTGCGTGGAAACTGTTTAAAAAAAATAATTAATTATTTTCAAGACCATACTGATTCTGGTTAAATGTTAAAAAAATGAGAAATTAAGCTTTTTTTATATGCTCATAGCACCCACTCACAATGAACACTTATTGTTGCAGAGTCAGAATGCTGTCCTGAAATGCCCTGTGCTCATGATGAGTATGAGAAAAGCCAGACCAGCTTAGCTTAAAAATCCTTCTAGCCCATGTCATTCCTCTGAGAGCAATCTGTTGTGGTTGAAACAAAGGTGAGTATCAGAACAGAACTAATTTGTGGCAGTATTTTCTTTGTGTAACCCCTCAGCCTGGAGAACTGTTGCCCTGACTTCCACAACCGGAGACATTATTTCTGTGATTTTTGTCAGTAATACGAGAAAATTTTCAGTGACTTTGACATAATTTACCTCGAGAGAATTTTTCTCTTTTCTGTGTTAATGGCTGGCTTATGCCTTAAAATATGAAGTTAATGGTAGAGTTGGACTAACTCTGTTGATATCAAGTACATTCTGCAATCTCACTGGGAATTTGTCTTGATTCTTCTACTTTTAATACACTTATCTCAGAGACTTTAGCAGTGCTCCTCTGGAGGTTGCCCCTGGGCACGAGTTTATTTTCACGAATACTGGTAGCTATAAGAAAACAAGCAAATTTAAAGCAAACGCAGAGCTGCCTAGAAAAAAATCAAATGTCAGATGAAAAAGCAAAGTCATTTAACTAAAACCCTGATTCTAATCAACTTAATGGCTGCTATCGTTCAAACAAGATGCATTGCATGAGATTAGTGTCCGGTTAAACAGGTTGCTTTACATATCTCTCAAAATTTTAATAAAGCTGACAGCACTGGATACCAAGAATTATTTTGTGAATTTCTTGAATAACTGATTAAATAAAGAAGTCACTCTATTTGTGGCCCATTTGCAAACAGAACGAGAAACAATGTGTTTGAATAAACTGTTGATCACAATTTACTTATTCAGGTCTTGTAACTCTTCACATGGGGTTGCTCTTCTTCATCTGTGTCACTTGTAAGGAGACACATTATTAAAACAGCACATAATTCCATATTTACCATAACTGAAGAGGCAAGTTAAAGCTTTCTGTCATCCTATGTAATGTCTGTTGAAATGGCTAATGTTAATATACCAAAACTCCTTTATGTGCCAAGAAGAATGTTTGCAACATTTTTTAATCCTCTATGAGTAAACTGTCCAGAAAGCTGTGTCAGGCAAAACGCTCACTCAAATTTTAGAATACACCTGTCCCTGCTACTCCTTGGTAGGATGGCTGGAATTCGTCCTCTGCCCAGGACATGAGATAGCCTTCATGGAGCTCACAATCTCATTTGTGTTTCAAATCTTGGTTTCATTGCACTGGTAATGGAGGAATTATTAATATGTCCATGAGGATCTTCATTTCCATAATTTAATTTCCCAAATTCTGTACAATGGTGAATTCTCAGCCCCATACTTACACAATCTGCAAGCAGACTGTTTAATAACAGAAAAAAGTCTCTCTGATAAGATTTATCCCTTCCACTTAAATCTACATCTTTCAATTCTAAGTTACCATATGAAATTAACATAAACAGCTCCAATGGATCCAGGTTCTTTTCTCTTTACTTCAATTCTGGCCTAAAAATTAGCTTTTCATGACTAATTCTTGGTTTGAAGAACGTTAGCATGTAGCTTCACAAAATATTTGGACAGTTGCTGTGATGTCCCTGGGACAGACAGTATAAATATTTTGGTTTAGTGAAGCTTCTATTACTGATTGGATCCTTATGCAAAGGGTAGGCTTTTTATTTTCTGTGAATAATGGAAGCAGGCTCTAAAAGGCAGCCAGTAGAATTACGGAGCTTAAACTTCTCTTGGTTTATAAACCGCACTGCACTCAAAAGGATATGGTCTGCACGCCTGAATACTTGTCCGTCTTCATCTTTTATGAACTAGTTCAGATACAATATAACACAATTTGAACCTCCTCTGGAAAGCAAACCCCAAAGGATCATTGTACAAATGTCAGCACGTCTTTACCTTGCCTCCTCTTTTAATGACTGCTGTACCTAGCATATTCTGGCTGAAAAACAGGCATCCAAATCTCCAACTCTTCCAAATATACTTTCACACTCAAAATGTAGCTTTTCGCAGCCCAGACGGACAGACAGTTGAAACCAGGACAGCCGCTGCACTTTGTGCCTTTAACAATAGACTGGACATCACAGGTGTCTGGCCCTGTTCCACTCATACCGCTACAGCACTTAAAGGAAAAGAATTTTCCTTTCCTTAGGGACTAAGAAACAATCATTCTTTTCTGTTTCAGCATTTTGCAAGTGCTAGGGATAGGTGTGTTTTTAGCTGCCATCGCTGCACTGGCTACTGCTTTGGAAAGCTGACATAAGCACTTCAAATACCTGCTTCACTGAGAACGGAGATGAAATAAGATTAGCTCTTTTTAAAAGGCAGGAGAAAAAGGAGTGGGAGAGAATAAAGAACTCGGTTCCAATGAGATACTGAAAATTCACTTCTTCACCTGAACAATTACTTGTGATATCCTCTGAAATACCAGTGTCACTCTAAGGGGTTTATCATTTGAAGTGGCATTTCCATGGTAGCCAGTACTATGACTATAATCCCTTCCAAGCTTTTAAATGCTCTAATAAAGCTCAATACCAATAATCAAGGAAGGAACAGTTGTAGGCTTTACTGTATTTTTCATTTCATTCTTCTGTATGGAATGGTTGTGTCCTTCCTTCTCACAGTAATGCTGCCCTGCCCTACTGCTTGGACCTCTTTTGAGCCACAGGGAAAAAAGAAAATATGAGTAATGAGATGTGTGTTTTCAGATTTGCCATTTGTGAAAAATAATAAAATCTTGACAATTCTATTGCAGAGACATGAAGAAATGTCTGAATATGCCAGTCACCTTTTTTTTTTTTTCAGTTTCTGCTTTTGCCTGCTCTCTTTAGAGGCAAGATTAATTACTGCTTGTTGTTCTAAATCAGTATTTCTCACAGGTTTGGGTACTGATTTTGAGCCAATTTTAATACAATATCTAGGGAAACTGTGAACTATTTGCTTAATACAAATGACATCCAACTTTTGCAGACTTTAAGTTCTAGACATTTGCTTCTACTAAGCCAGAGACCTTGTCTGGTGTTACATTCACCACACTATAGATAGTGGTAAAGTTTATGTTCAACGCACTTCACTTCCTTCCTCTAGCCAGATGTGTCTGGGGCACGCAATAACGGGTTAGCAGACAAGGGTCAACTCTAAGTGTTCAACGAGACTGAAACATTAACTACAGGAAAAATGGGCAGATTATCGAGGATCTTCCTGCTCTACACCACTATTTCTGTGATGGTCAAAATCATGAGCAAAGCTGTTTCAGATACACAAAAGGCTTCGATGTCTGAATGTATGATCTCTTCTTGTTCCCAACTCCAACCATAAGATTCCCTATAAACTGTAAAATTCCACATATAGACAAAAGAATTCAGAGGGAATGCATTGGCCTTCTCTGTGTGGGGGAAGATCCTAGTGCCATGAAATTCAATGACTTTTAATAAAGATATTAACACTGACACAAAATCTCAAAAGGAATCACGGGAAACAAAATGAAACTTACTTTTTCTTTGTGTTTCCACCCCTAATTCCACACATAGTGATTCTGTACAAATGCAACAGCAATGAATTAAGGAAATCTGCAAACTATACACAAAAAGGAAGCTTAGGTGTTTTTCTGAAGGACTGTTTTCCCATGTGAGTTCAGAACCCCTTTAGAAATAGCTAGAATCGAACTCATTAATGCACTGTGAACAGAAAACCCTACTGGCATTTCTGTTGTCTATAAAATATAATATTGACATTTCAAACATTGTTGGTGTCACCTTTTCACAGTAAGCTGTAAGTTAGTTCTTAGATCTCTCTTACTTCACCACTTCCAAATGAACCCTAATAGCTGTGAAATGGAAATCATTCTAATTTTTGAGTTTTGCAAATTTCCATGTTTGCTTTGTGCCTTAAATTGTTCCTGTGTAATTATGCAGACTGTTGTAGCTCATTAATTCAGTTCTATTCCACAACCAAAAGACTGAGACTTTTCAAAGCTGAACTAGAACTTTCTGTTTTCATTATGATTAACAGAATGGAATGTGGCACAATTTTGTTCATATACTTCAGCTAGGTGTAATTGGAACATCAGTGCATAAATTTGCATCCTTATTTGAAAAATAGTATAGGATAAACTTAGATGTACACGTTGATGAAGAGGCAGTCACTGGAGATAGCTCAGATTTTCTGAAAAGTTTCATTTATAGAGAATCTCTCTTACTTGCTCCTTTCAGCATTCATTACAGATAAGGGGAACTGATTTCTTTCAACTTTAAAGTAATCATTTTTTCATTTTACATCGTTTCAATTGTATGATTAATTTGTTTTTCAGATTTGTGAATGATGTTCCTTATCTTACTGTCTATACAGTTCCACTAATTGAAATACAAACAATTCAACATGAAGCTAGAGACCATCATGTAAGCAAAGAAAGGAACCCAAGTGCATATTTTTCAGCGTGCCAAGAAATACGTGAACGATAGCCAAGTCCAATCCTGAGCTCATTATCAATACATCAAATCTACTGTGGAATAAAAAGCAAACTTTATATTCTCTGTGGCAGTATAAAGGACAAAAGAAAATAGGTTACAGACAAATTACTCTGAAAATTTTCCTAACTTCTGTATCACCTTTGATATCAGGAACACTTCACCTTTGCAATAAGAGGGAATTGAAACCAGTGTTTAAGGAGCAGAGGGAAAAGTCTGTGATCTTTCTTCCACAAGTCCTGTTTAGTATAAGGAAAGCTTTGCAAGCTATTCATATTTGACATGAAACTCAGGAAATTCTTGAGATAATTCCTAGGCTAACCACAAAATTACTGCGTGTTGTCATAGCAACAGGCTTCAGTTGAAACTTCATGGTGATATTAAATAAATCTTTGCTTTGATATAAAATGAAATGCAATTTTATTTTATTAGATGTTTGTAATATCAAATATAACAGCAATAAAATTATGTGTCAAGAAGCTCTAGCCAGTGATAATAAATAAAAGTCAACTTGATGTGAAATTCTTGTGCTGATATCACCAAACAGTATTATAAATACACACAGCTACTTAGCAGTCTGCTGTCTGAAAAGTGAAAGCATACAAAACCCAAGCTAGATTTAAAAAATGCAAATCATCAGCTAAGTGACACACAGTACATGAGGCTGAAATGCAAAATACTGGCTGGTGAGCACTGAAAATTGTATGAAAGCTCCATGTCTCACTAGAGATAAAGATGGTCACCACAGCAGAAAGTACCAATATCATATAGGTAAAATACAGGAGTTTTGAACTTTGTAAAAGTCTGACAGCTACTATATCCAATGCAAAGCTGACTATAAGCTTGGACTTTGTGCCCTCTACTTACTTTTTCTTCAACAACTTAAAAAAAAAAATCAAAACAAAAATCCACAACCAACACACAACTTTAGAGTATGATACAGCCAATTCTTCCTCCCATGGTACTTCGTACCTGCAATAATGAGGTGCCAGAGAAGTGACTCTACAGGTAAATGAGTGGTAGAATGCCCTCCTTGGCTATAAATAAATATCACCATCTCCTTACTGGTTACATCACATGGGGATGAACTGTGAGGAGGATTATCTGGGAAAATTTAACTGCTAAACCTCTGCAACAGTGATCTCACAGCAACATCTGCAAGCAGTCACACAGCTCCTCCATATCACAGTATCACAGTAGCATAAGGTTGGAAAAGACCTTTGAGATCATCAAGTCCAACCTATGACCCAACACCTACACCTATTCCATCCAAAGCTGGAGGGTGAAGAGAACAGAATGAAAAATATCAACTGTAGCTCCATAAAATGTTGTAGGACAAACTAACCAGCCAAATAAATCCTACAGTTGATTTTGCTATCACTTTCATAAAATCAAAGATCATGACCATAATAAAATGCGTAATCGTGTACAAAACTCTTCTATGGTCAAGTCCATTTTGCTCCTTTTTTATATAAAAATAATTCTTAATATTTGTATTTGTTTGCATACGCACTGTAGCAGCATTTTCTGCAAAGTGCATAGTTTACCAATACGCTCCCATCTGCTTAAATAGTCTCCACGTACTCCTACCTTGCTTCAGGGAGCCTACCAGTTTTACTCTCTGCTGCAGTGAGAAAAGAACCTGGGGAGGGGTAGAAGAAATGCTGTAGAGTTGAAAGAGGTCTGCCTGCATAAAGCACCTTGTCCACAAACGTGAAATGAACGGTTTGTTAATATTGTATCCATCTGCAGAACAATTAGAGATACAGCAAGGACTACGCACGACTTCAGCTGCGGACTTTGAGGGAGATGTCTGTGTTAACCAGCTTTACAATGCTTAGGTTCCAATTGCTGTTTCTTTCATGCAAACAACTGTATGAGCCAAGGAGAGGAAAAATGTACTGTCATCCTCCATAGGATTTTGACTTTGCATCTTAAAAGAAAAAAAAATTAAATGTAAAATGGCTGGGGTACATTTTTACAGGAAGTTTAACACAGCAATCTACATGAGCAACACAGGAGTTGCCAGGATTTCCATTTGTCATTTCCATCAAGTCAACCACTATAACTGCTATCCTGAGCATCCCAAACACACCCATGGCTGCTCTTTTGTTCAAAAGCATAAATCATCATAATGATTTTGTCTTATGTAGCACATACATGAAAAGAAAACTATATGAACACTTCTCTAACCCCAACAAAGGAAAGACAAGTTTAAAAACCTCCACAGAGGCTGTTTGAGAGCACAGAAACATTTAACATTGGTGCTGGGAGACATTTTCAAAACTAAAGCTTTTATGGATGAACTTTTAATAGCGATATTAAGCAACTGGGGAAGAAAGAGCTTTCACAACAGAAATGAAAGTTTTATTATTTTCCCCTGAAGTGTTAATAAAAACCAGTCTTGGTGTGAATTTACCATCAGTTCTTATCCATGTGCACTGAGATAAATAATTTTTATCTAAGTAGATTTACTGCTATTGTGCACCCAAAGACAGTCAGGTTTATACTTCTGTGCTCTAGGTGGTTGTTTCTCAATGACCAGCCCTTACCAATGGGGCTGATTTAATTCACACTTCTATGCAGATAGTATGAACAGTAGAAATATCAATTGTAAATATAATTTTAAAAAGCTGTAACTTTACCAGAGCATGATGAAGTCTGGTATACACAGTCCTATTAGCTACAGTTATCAAGGTAAGAAAATCACCCAAACATGACAATACGATGGATCTCTGTACTGTGCTCGAAGGGGTAAAATTTGACAAAACCTAAAAATCCACCAGACAGCGTTTTCCCTCTCTTGTGCTGGGCTGTGTTGAGAAAGTAAGCAGGAATTTTTCCTAATAGCTCAAAGAAACAGGCAGGTGTAGTATTGGCCAAGCCTGTCTTTCAACATCAGCTGCACCTTGTTTCTCCTCTCTCCTGTACCAGAAGTAACAACGCCACAGCAGACTACAGTGGTTATCCTGATGCAATCCATTGACGGACTTACATGAGATCTGTGCACTCCACCACTCAGTGTCCCCAGGTGTTGGGTTTGCTGTCATGAGCATAGAGGGCCACCTAACGATACCTGTGGTTTATAAATTGAGATCAAAGTCACGGCACACTAACCAGCTTTGGAGAGCAATAGCAAACAGAAGATTTTTCTATATCTGCAGTAAATGGCTGACGTTCCACTCGGGTTTATTATTCTTCTGTTACGTCTCTAACAGCTGGATGCAGTCCCCCTTACCTGTTTCACCTCTTGCTGAGGGAAATCCTCCATAACCATTTACGCCTGGGTTTGCTGCAGTGTTCTGTGCAGTCTGATCAGTAACTAAAGTTTAATTACAAAAATATTTTGGTTTTCTGTATGACTCATACAATCAATATAAGGACAAACTCAGTTGTAAATAATTTCTGTCAGGCTTTATCATGCCTATATACATCCACATTTTTTCTCTTTTATGAATCAGACATTAGATAAATTATCATCTGAACCACTGACTCATGCAAGCCAAACTACTTTATTCTGTGCCTCCTTCAGAAAATATGGCTTTAGTATTCATCAGACAATCTCTTTTTGCTCTTTGAAGTGATAGTTAATACCACAAAATTACCTGTACTACACTTACACACCACTTCCTAAAGTTATTAAATTATTATCAACCACATTTATATTATGGAGTGTAATGGAAGCAGAGGATCTCCTACACAAAAGCAAGGAGCAATAATGAAGGTTCCGCTGGAAAAGCTTATGCTAGAGATAATCATGTGGAAAACATTTTGATACCAGCTGACAAGATACAGAATCATAAACCCCCCCCCGAAAGCATAATAATAATTGTGTTCTACTATGTTTTACAAGTTTTTATCAGGCTACTTTGAAAAACTGAAAACTGGTAAGGTACATCTCCTTGACATCATTCACTGAAGTGAGCTGTGTTTCTCTGGCTGCAGTTTTGCTAGTTTGCCAGCTTTAACTGCTGCAACCAAGTGAGAAGCCTGCCACTTGTGGTTCTATGACTTACAAAATAAAAACAGTACAGAAACTGTATTTTCATACAAATATGGAGTTGAATAGCTAATTAAATCACTAAGAGATCACAAGAGATTCTTGGCCCCATGCTCAAAACAAAGCCCTTAGATTAAAATAACACTTTGCAGTCTTACGGTGCCTTTCATCTTTCAAGTGTTTTACAAATCTGACTCCCTTGACAAACCAGAGAATAACAGTAAACTATTTGGATTCTGACAATGATATTAAAAATGTTTACTGTCAAGTGCAGCTAAATGATTCATGACATATATAGTGGTGCACAGAGGATCAGGGGTTTTTTTCTTGGACTTGTATTATCTGAAAAAAATAACTGGAAAGCAAACAATATTAGAGATAACAGACATTTCCAATTTACTGATAATAAAAAGTACTTAGAAGATGAGGCACTAAATAGAATAAATTCCAAGTGAAAAACAGTTGCATATATTCACATGGGAGGAGAATGGATATTAAAAGTAAGAACTAGGGCTCTGTCAAATAATTCCAAGCAACTGATGGACGATCTGCAAATTAACTTCTACAATGACAACTTAAGAACAAAAAAGTTTCCTGCATGTTCTATTTTATGCATGACTTGCAAACACAATTGTCCAAACGTGATAAAGAAGCTGGACATTGTACGTTGATGCAGCCTTGAAAATCAAGCTGCCACATGTAATTTATAGTAAGGACTAAGCAAACAGGGAAAATTCATCATTCACATAAAAGCCTAAGCTCTGGTAGTGCAGGAAGGCCCACTGGAATGGTCAAAAATACACTAACACCATGAGAATTGGGAAAAAAATAAGGAGACGGAGTAACAAAACCCCAGAGGACTGAAATGCAGCAGTGAAGAAGAAAGACCTTTGGCATTCACAAGAACACTAACAGCTTGCTTTTCCCTAAACACCAAGGCTGTATGTATGCACAATTCCACTTCCAGGATACCAAAGAAGAGAAAGGATAATGCAAGCTTTCCACACCTTGCCAGCACTCTTCCTTTGGTTCCTTCATTGAACCGAGGTCCTCATTGGCTTTATGGCTGCCTCTGGAATCACAGTTAACCTTACTAGCTGCATTGTTTTCCGACATGAAGCCATATCCATGCTATGCGTATGTGGAAGTCACAATCATTTTAAAAACCTGCATTCTACACAGTTGTAAACATGTTCAGAACAGCAATGCTGGCACAGCAGTCACTTAGGAACGAAGTTTAAAGTATTACCATCGATTAATGACAATGTGATCACTGCAGTCAAAGTTCCACTTTACTAAAACCAGCACTGGCACCCACAGCATGGGCATGGGTTTACCGTAGAACAGGTTTCCCAGTTCTTTGATGCCATCTGCTGGATGCTTCTCATAATCGACGAAACTACTTTATTTGCTCAGTTTTCACCTGGAAAAAGAAGTCTTTTACATTTTCTTTGGTTTTTAAGTACAAAGACTGGCACTGGATTGTTTACTTTAACATACCAAATGAATGGCTTGGCTGTTTAGAAAAAAACCTCACAATACCAGCACCTGCTAAGACCATAGCCTTGAATTACTGAGTTCTCAAACTGTACTTTGAGAGACAGTTTTGAACTAACGGCTATAATCTAAAAAAGCAGGATATGGCAAAGCTGAGTCACCCAGGTCCACAATACTCTCATCAACTGCTATCAAACAACTGACTAACTTCTGTTAGTGTCTAAAACAACAACTGTGGGTCATCCTTGAACTGTTAAGTGCCAAATACCTGCCTAACAGAAGAAAATTTTATGGAGGGCTCAGAAATTACTGAATAGGTGTAAAGGAACACCTATTCCTCCTTGAAGGCTCAGCACATTTTGCTACAAGCACTGGCTGGCACACAAAGCAGCACAGTTGCCATGGTTACCATATCCACATTTTACTTAAGAGCAGCTGAAGCATTCACTCAGGCAGGAAGGAAAAACTGCAACACTTTCCTCAGGCACAAGCTTGAATTAAAACCGCAACCAGTTAGAACACAGTTAAAAAAACCTGTAGTTATAGCCAGAGTCTTTGTACACACATCCAGCAGCAGAAGCATACAAACCACTGGAATTCTAATAAAAGGAAACTTGTGAAAGACCAGGGTCAGACAGAGCATTAGCAGAGATTTTGAGACTTATAGCCACTAGTTGATACACACTATGTGATGCAAGTGCTTGAGTTGAGGTATCAGACCTTCATCGTCAAGGACAGCCTTCTCTTATGACTATGCTAAACCTAGAATAACATTGTTAAACTTATCTAACTATTCAAGTCACAATGTTTTAATTCATAAACAACAATGCACTGCTGAGATCCTGCTCAGGTGTACTGAAGATCAAGTTCAATACTACTACCCTGTTAAAACTACTTGATTAATAGAGAAAGCAAGTGGGACCAAGTGTTTTTGTTTTCCTTCACATTCACACTGTTTGAAGAAATGCTACACAACTGACACAATAGATAGGTACTAATCACTTTATAAAAATATACTCATCTCACATTCCTACTTATACTAAGAGCAATTAATGTAGATTAATATTTGGCCAACCGAATTCTGTCCACATTACTTTGGAAAACAGCTTAAAAAAGATGATTTAAGTATGCTTAAGATTTAATTTTTAAAAACAAAGTCTAAATAAGCAGCTATTTCCATTGAATAACATATCAATCAAAGGAGGCAAAAGCCCAAAAGAATTACAGTGAGACAGAGCATACCTGCAAAGATAGAAGGAAACAGCAAATTAAGACATTTAAAAATTATGTTCAACTCCACATAGTGATGGAGGCGTAGTTCCAGGGATTGATGCTGACATAGCAACATCTTCTATGAACAATTCTGACATTAACTGTATCCTGGGGTGCATCAAGCACAGCACTGCTAGCTGGTCGAGGGAGGGGATGTCCTACTCTTCTCTGCACTGGTGCAGCCCCACTTCAAGTATCATGTACAGTTTTGGGTGCTGCAGTGTAAAAAGGGTATAAAGAGGCCACAAAGCTGGTGGGGAAGGGTCTAGATAGGAAATCATATGAGGAGTGGCTGAAGTCAGTTGGTCTGTTCAACCTGGAGAAAATGGTCTTCACCCAGAGGGCGGAGGAGCACTGGAACAGGCTCCCCACTGAAGTAGTCATAGCATCAAACCTGGCAACATTCAAGAAGCACTTGGACAATGCTCTCTGACACACAGTGTGAATGTTGGGTTTGTTCTATGCAGGGATAAGAGCTGGACTAGATGGTCCTTGTGGGCCCCTTCCAACTCAGGTCATTCTGTGATTAATTTGGTAAATAAACATGGATTTAGAAAATGACTGTTCAGGAAAAATCAAAAGAACGGCGAGTCTTAGCTGCTGACTTACAGCATCTTTTTTTGGTTCCTAAATACAAAGTCGTAAATGACTGAACATGACTGTGACCCCAAGAGCTATTCTTCAATATCAATGCGAGTTTTAAGGAGCCCTCCTTTCTCCTCTGTCAACTTGTTGGCATGCTGTGCACTGAGCTAACAGTGTTTATGCTATCTGAGCTAAGACTGAAAGACAAAGGACAGATTTAGTATGTCCAAGAGGGTTGTTATAAACAGCTGAACAGCATTATAGCTGAACAGCATTACAGCTGAACCATGCCCTATGTATTGCAGAAGAGCTTCTCAAATAGCTATTAGAGTGCAAATCAAAAATTTCCCCATTTCTATAATTTTTTTATACTTCAGTGTTTTCATGAGTGGAAAACATGAGAGGAAATTACAATAGGTGCCTGACTTTATTACCTTAATAAACAATGCAAATATTCCAATTTTGATGCTTTACCAACAGTGTGAAGATAATGTTTTCCCAAACAATAAATAACTGCAATAACCAAAATAAGAATAGATGGAACCAAAACAGGAAAGTTAAAAAAAAAGAAAATAAAGTGGTGGACTTTTTAAATGTAACTGGAATAATGTTATCAAAACATTTAACAAAACAAGGAAGAGTTGTATGGTATATTTAGAACAACTTTAACTGTCCTCAGCCTCAAGATTTATGTTATTTCCAAACTTTGCATAGAGCTGAACTTTCAAGTCAGATAACACCCTCTGAATTGATTCCACTCGGGATTCTAATGCTTCAATTTCTTCTTGTAAACTTTTCTGGAAAAGAGAAAAAAAAAACAAAACAAACACCTAGTTACATAAACCAGAAACACATTTGTCAGCAACATATAAAGATTGCCAACTTTTTGCCAAGTCAGATTGTAAGACTTGCTACTGTGCCAAACAAAGGCTAGCAAAACTTCACATACTAATATCTCAGTTGTGACCTACCCTGCATGCACATCTCTCTCCTCAAATCATAAATCAAACATTAACTTTAGAACATAAAATGTTCAAAGGATGAAGAGATCAACCCATTTCGGTGGTCATCACACTACAGCAGCCAGTACAGTAAAGGAGCTCCCTCTTGCCCAGACAAACCTTTGCCTCTTCCAGCATCTCTTGTGTCTCTTCTTGGGAATGACTAATGAAGACATCTCCAATTTGGTAGGGTATCAGAAGTGAATCACTATCATCAAGCATCATGATGTCATCACAAGCATCTTCCAAATTCTGAAGTTGTTTCTGTTTATCAAGACAGAAGGGTGGTCACTTTTGTCATGCTATCAGTTGAATAATGAACTCAGCAACTCTGCCTTTTGGGCAAAAATCCTACCTGCCAGCACAGTATCAGTTTGTTTAATAGAACAGTTCCAGAAATGTAATTCAGAATAAATATTAAATTCCATGGAGCTGTACCAGTAGAAATTTCTAGTCAATCCTCATTATCTGCCATTAATAAGATAATTAATTTTCTAGACAAGGAAAATACAGCAGACTTAAATTTCACTAATATCTGATATGTCCTTACACAGGAATTTAATTCAGCTAGAGAACAGAAAAAAATTAATAAGATGGCAAATGTTAATTAATTGCTTAGTGTCCCAACAACTTAAGCTATCAATGGAACGTCAACATGAAAAGGCAATGTTTTTACAATATACATACTAGGCAAAGTGATTACAGAAAATATTTTGTGACAGTATTAGCATTTGTTAAAAACTCAGTAAAACTTCTTTGGAAACACTGTGACTGATGTTGACAGAAAGGCAATTAATACTAAAAAAGAAAATTAGAACAACCTAGCAAAATAAAACCTCTGCAGTCATAATGGCAATCTCTGTCAACACACTGGAAGAACATAACAAACAACTGCCTTTTGGGTTCAAGAAAAAAATAAACAACTTCAGGCAGGATTTTTTAAGATCACTACAGTCATCATATACAGACAATGCTTCATATACAACAGCTAAGGAGTGCTTAGAACTTTATGTAGAAATGTACCAGTGGCTTTTGTTTCTAATGACTTTTTTCCACTTTAACATTCTCTGGCTATTTTCAAAGTATCAGAAATCCTATATTAGAACAAAAGCTTTACTTACAGTAACCCACAGCCCCCGTTTTCTGTGTTACAGCTGAAAATTAATTCAGGACAATGAATAATAAGTGATATTTGAGGCAAATATACCTTTTTCACTTCTATTTCTTCTTTTAGCTCTGTGACCCTGCTAGTATTCCTTGCAAACTTGTTAATTTTCTGCTGATCTTCAAAAGTAACATTGACATCTTCTGCAGCCTGCAAGGAGAAATGAAAATAAAGACTTGATTTCTTACATTCACTTAAATCTCACTAGAAAGATTACTCCTACAAAGTTTATGAAAAAGTCTTAGAGCCACTACATTCTACTCATACACAGTTCCTTAAAACGCCTCCTGAAGGACATCAGCAATACCCACATTTAGCTGGGCAGAGACTCTACTAACACCCAGTTAAAGCACCAGCTACACATGGCATCCTAATCATAGGATCACAGAATGGGTCAGGTTGGAAGGGTCCTTTACAGGCCATCCAGTCCAACCCCCCTGCAGGAGCAGGGACATCTTCAATCAGACCAGGTTGCTCAGAGCCCCATCCAACCTGACCGTGAATGTTTCCCGGGATGGGGCATCTACCACCTCTCTGGGCAACCCGTTCCAGTGTTTCTCCACCCTCAGCATGAAAACTTTCTTCCAAATATGCAGTCTAAACTCCTCTTCGTTTAAAATCCTTCTCTATTTTTAAAACATTTGCCCCCATCTTTCTCATAAGCCTTCTTTAGGTCACAATAAGATCTGCCCGGAGCCTTCTCTTCTCCAGGCTGAACAACCCCAACTCTCCCAGCCCTCTCACAGCAGAGGTGCTCCAGCCCTCTCACAGCAGAGGTGCTCCAGCCCTCGGATCATCTTTGGGAAGAACCCCCCCCTCCGCGACGAGGCCGAGAAGAAAACCCCTCTATGCCCGCCACCCGTACTCACTGCCTTCTTCATGGTGGCAGCCATGTTGGCAGACCTGAACCATTCACGCTCAGCACAGGGGAGGAGCTGGGGGCATGGGTAAACGAGGGGAGACAAGGGGAAAGCGCTAAGCAGCGGCGACCCTGCGAGACTCGAGGAGTCTCCCTCTCTCCACTGCTCTCCAGTCTGGCAGGTCTTCCCGAAGGCAGCGCAGGGCGCACGGTAAATCTCACCACCACCACCCCCTCACAGCACTTGGTACATCCCGTGTCAAGGCGCAGCGGCGCGGCGCCGCCCCCCCCGCCGGCCAAAGCGAGCGCGGTGGCTGCGGACGCCAGCGCGGCAGCCAGGGGGCGCCACGAGATGGGGCGGGCGCTAGGGTTTCCCACGCAGCTGGTGCTGCCGCCGCCAGCCCAGCGGGAACCCCGTGAGGGCTCGGCTCGGTGGGGCAACGGCAGGGTGTGGGACAAAGCGCCTCCTCAGGAAAGGCGGCCCCTGAGCGGGGAGCAGCAGCCCCAGGCCGGAGCCGGGGACCTCTCTGAGCTGTCCCCACCTCCTTCCTGGAAATGGAAGAGGCCTCGAAGTCCAAGTCATAGAACCATAAAATCATGTGGTTGGAAGAAACCTTCAAGATCATCGAGTCCAACCGTACCTGTCCAGTGCTAAACCAGATCCCCGAGCACCTCGCCTACCTGTCTTTTAAAATCCCCCCAGGGATGGTGATGCAACCGCCTCCCCATGCAGCCTCTGCCAGTGCCTGACATTGCTAATATCCAGTCTAAGCCTCCTCTGACGTAACTTGAGGCCATTTCCTCTTGTTTTATCACTTGTTACTCAGGAGAAGAGACTGGCACCCCCCTCACTACAGCCTCCTTTCAGGGAGCTGCGGACAGTGACCAAGTCTCCCCTCAGCCTCCTTTTTTCTCCAGATTGTACAACCCCAGTTCCCTCCGCTGCTCCTCACAACCCCTCCTGTTCTCCAGCTCCATTCCCTTCTCTGCACACGTTCCAGCCTCTCAATGTCCTTCTTGCAGTGAGGGGCCCAAAACTGAACTCAGGATTCGAGATGCAGCTTCAGCAATGCTGACTAGAGGGGAAGAATGACTTCCCTGATTCTGCTGGCCACACTGTTTCTGACACAAACCATTGGCCTTCTTGGCTACCTGGGCTCACTACTGGCTCAGTTATTGCAGAGGAACTTTTTAAGCAAAAATAAATATGTTTCTGAAAGGATGGTTGACAGTTTCTAAACAGAAACAGGGATAGCTGGCATTTATACTGCATAATTGCCTCCACATGCTTACGTTTATGTAGCTTCTCATGGCTACAAACCCAAAAGAACCTCTGAACACCAAACAAGGTCATCACAACATTTCACAACCAGGGAAGGGAGAGGCCTGACACTGCGCATTCCCAATGCTCGGTTGCAGTATGAGGCTGCTGATCCAAAAGGCTTGGTGGATGGGCACATGGGGATGTTAAGCGATGCGAGGTCTCAAAATTGACAGAATTTCCAAAGGTGCTGGTGGAAACTGGCCGAGTGAGGCTGCTGGAGATTATGTGATCAGCTCCTGCTTGCGTCTGTCAAGACCTTCTTGAAGAATGATCAGCATCTCCAGTACATGTGACCTTTCAAAAATTTAAATTCACCTCAGCTACTAAGATTTCCGAGCAATATAATGTTGTGCTAGTGCCAGATACGGATGGCAATGAGCCTGCAGTGTAAGATTCAGAAAGATGTTTGAAAATATCTTCAGGTGTTTGTGATTCATCTTTCTGCTATGCCTCCTGTGAACTGCACCAGAAAGTCATTAGAGTTAGGCCCAAAGAAAGTACCTGGGTGTAGAGAGTCCAAGGCGCCTGATGGTGTATATTTAGAGTGTGTGGCTTTGGAAAGGAATTTGGAAGGCTGGGTTAGAGTCTACAACTCATTGAGCAGTGTCTGGGGAGAGTTTGGAGGTCCAGAAAGAAAACTAGACATCATTGTAAGCAGGGAGCTGTCGAGGGTCAGCACATTCAGTCCCAGTCAGCCAAAACTGCTGAACCTTTACTCAGAGCTGCTGAGAATTGCCTCTACTAGTTTGGAGTCCAAAGATCGAAACCATTTCCCGAAGGCAAAATTTGTAGCCTTTCTTTCTCAAGCTGTGCTTTAAAAACATAATACCCTGATTGCACACAATGATCTTCCTCTTCGGATGCTTATTCATGATATGGAAGGCTGATGTACACTTCCCTGCTGTCCAATGACATCCAAATTCACGTCTCGCACCCCCTTCCTAGCACCTGAACCATAACTAACTCTGTGTTGTCCAAAGACCATTTTAGTGAGAATTATAGGAACAATCAGTGTAACAGACTGGCAGCATTTGACTTCGTTAAAACCCTTGCTGCTACAGGAACATCACTGTTCCATTTCCGTAAGAGCTCATAAAAGCCCATTCCAAAAGGGATCTGTGGAGAACAATAGAAGACAATACTCAATAGCAGAATGGGTGTGTATTTTAAAAGTTTCCTATTAATTTCCTGCAATTAGGCCTCATTAGGAAGAACTGAAATGTGGCGTGCTCCATTCAAGTCTTAGCACATATACTGACACCATTCTCTCTCAGCCATGACTCTGTCCATCATAAATAGAAACAGTAGAGCAGCCCTGCTGCCTATGAGAATGAAAAGTTTGAGTTCCTGCTTTGTTACGTATGGAGATGGAGCTTACACCAATGGTGTTCAGCTTCATTTCATAGTAGGACTCCTTTGGGAGCTCTCTTTCAGTAACTGCTTTAGCTGCATAAATGTAAGAAAGTCACAGCTACTTGTGGGAAAGATTGTGGCAAATTTCTAGCTTAAAAATTAGTTGAGGGAAAAATTCTCAGAGCTATCAGAAAATTCTATAGTGGATATTTACTGAATGAAAAAGTTCTGGGTTTTTTTCAGATCAGAATGACTGCTCACGTGAATACTCTTGTTACGAACTAGTAGAAAAAACAGAATAGAAAAGAAAATATTTTGAATCGCTGTCTGGCTGACTGTTACATTTTATTTTGGTGTATAATTTTGACTTGTTCCCCACTGAGGGAAAAAAATAATCACAAAAATTCTCCTTGGAGAACTGTGTTATTATTAACTCATGTAAAAACATAATTCTAATTCTAAGTCTCTCTTTTTTTCAGAGAAAAAAATCTCATCTCTCTGACCATTCTCTTACTCTTCCCTAAGTAAGCTGTCTTCTCTCTTCTTGAAGATCCTACTGTGGAAGGATATAGTTTAAATCATGGTTATTTCTGCGGGTGGATTAACTGAATAGTACATGTTAGGTCCAAGCCAATGTAATTTCCTTCAAGAGAAAAGGAGTGGATTTCGTAAGAATTTGATGACTTGAAGGCTTTAAAACTAAATCTTTTTCTCCCACATGCTCAGGCAAGATTTGTGGTGTAAGCATGTTGCCAAGAGTAACTTACTGTACACCTTTCTTAAGTAAATAAAAGTGAAAACAGTGCATGAGTGCAAACATCTAGTGGTGGAGTAAGATAAACTCACTGAACTCAGTGACCTCATTTCTCTTTCAGTTGCATAAAAGGACTTGCTCTTTCTTGTACTGGTCCTTGTTGTTGTTGCAAGTGTGGTTAACTTCACCTTGCAATTCAGTGGGATCCCTTCCATGGTGCGTATAACCCCCACACCCTTCATCTTACCTCTCCTTTGTGGTTCTTTTTCACATTTTCATTTCATGTTACTTGCTGTAGCATTTTGCAATACAGTGGGAAAGAGCCTTCCTATGCTCATTGCTGCCTACATGAGTTGTTTTGGATTACCAAATTCTACCGTTTTCCCTGAAGTTACGCAGAGATTTTTCTTAGTCTTTGAGCATCTTGAAAAACCCATGCATCAACAATGTTTGTTAATACAAGATACATTATAAATGGAGAAATCTTAATGAAGATAAAGTGGTTGGTTCATCTAGATTTAGCCATGATGAAGTGGATCACTATTAGCAAAAGCTGCATAGAGTTGTACTATTTTAATTGTACTAGTATACTAAAGGAATACGGCTTCCATACCTTGTAGGCGCAGCGCAAGCAGTAGCATGGCATTTCCAATGTTAGTCAATGTGACTTATTGTAGTATGTCCTCATGTCATAATGCCTATGTTTGCCTTTCCTGCATCAGCATTGTGGGGAAAATGGATGTTGAAGAAAAAAACAATCCCTTTCTAAGAGTGTTCCTCTTTCCCAAAAACACAAACTGGCTCTTAATGATACAAGTCTGAAGTATTTATAGGACTAATTCTGCTTAGTTTTTCATTCTTATGTGGTCTGATGAAAAGAAGGCAGATTTTCTCAAATTTCTAACCTTAATCTTTCAGAGAAACAAAATCCTCCTGTTAGTCCAAAGCCACATCAGCATTTCATCATTCAAGCCTTCCTCCATGTTCATATATATCCAGAATTAGAGTTACTACATTGCATTAGCTCCTTTCATCATCCTAATAAGCTTCACCCTCTGTGAAGGAAGTTGCTTTTCTCCCTTGCTTTGCAGATAGTTCTGCAGTACCAGATGGACTCATGAAGCCAAGGGGAGTTTCTGCTGGCTGTTTGTGCCTGAGAGGGAAGCTGGAGATTCCCTTTTGCTGGGAAATCCCTTTATGGGTAAGCACAGTAGAAGACCTTACTCCACCTTTGTGAACAGGATGTTCTGTAGATACAGTGCTTTGTAAGCTCATAATTCTGCCCTCTCAGAGTTGTTCCCTCATGCTGGTTTTATTTAAAATAAAAGGTAAGAGCTAGCTCTCAACCTTGCCCTTCTTCACCACAACTTGGCATCTCAATATCAAGAGAGAATATACCAGAGTCCAAAGTATTAGCCATGGATTTCTTTTACTCCACAATCCATCTTGTTCCAGAAATGTTTCTAGTGGTGGAATATCTCTCAGTTTACCAGGAACATTTTGTGGCCTGTACTGTAAGTCACTCTAGAGGGCCTATAACTGCAGTGTCAGTCTTGCTCATTTTTTACATTTGTGGTCCATCTTCAGTAAGAACTGCTCACAAACTACCAGAAATAAGATCTTCAGTTACACCTCTACAGGTAGAAATAATTTCCTTTCTAAGAGCAGCACTGTCAATGCCAGTTTCAGAAGTGGGTATGTATTTCTTGAAAAATACACATAAGGAAGAACAGTCCTGTTCTTTCCTGACCATCACCCTGCTGGATTCTTTTCTCTTAAAGCATTACAAATTTATTGCCACTTAATCTGGAGCCTGGTTCTAAACTCACAGCAGGTCTGTAAGTAATGTGCGCGCTCTGTAGAGTTATTTAGCATTTTTTAATCTGCACAAGTTTTTCTTTTTTTTCTTTTTTAAATTTTTTTCAGGGGGGGAATCTTGGAGAAGAGTTTTCCTCTGAGGGGGTATCAGATGTGCTCATTTGATACTTTACCCAATAGAGCAATAAATAGATTACACTTTCCCAAGGGCAATAGTTGCGTTCAGCTGTCAGGCATCTGAGGAAACTAAACTCTTCCCTGGAGAGGTCTGCGGCCAGGCATTTGAACTGAAATAAACAACAGGATTTCAGGCAAAGGCTTTATCTGATGAACTACTGTTGCAGTCTGCTTTAATCCTTCCAAAAACAATGAGCAGGAGTAACCAGGATGTGGCCCAGAGGGTATCGAGTTCAGCGAAGCATAGCCCGAGTGCCTTTTGGCTGACTAATGGTAAAGGGAGATAGAGGTTTTGTATTTTGTTATGGCTCTAATGAAGACAATACAAGCAAAATGCACTCAGTTGACAGCAATTCACTAGTTAAAGTTCAAACTCATCTCTGTGTGGGTTTAATGAAGAAGTACTGCTGGATTAGTAGTACCTTTTACATATCTATTAGACTTTTCATCAGAAAATACTCTAAAGGCCACAGACAAGCACTCTCTGGCACATACCCTCTCTAGGATGAAACAGCAGTGCTCCATAATGGTTAGTAAAAAACATTAAAAATCTGTTTATTTGACATTTCTGGGAAAATAATAATAATATTACCAAACTGTAGTCATAAGCAAGATTGTGATAATACTAATAACTAGCACTCCTATCTCTGGACACTTGCAAATTGTCACAGCTGTGGTATTGCATATCATTCAGAAGGCATTAGCTGCAAATGGCAGAGAAACTACTTAACAGCAGGTTGGGGCTTTGAGTTCTGTCCTGGTTTAGTCACTAACCTGACCTCCTAAACCATCTCTTTTGTGTATTGGCAGGAGATCAAGATGCTAACCTCATGAGAGCATCATGTATTATCTTGGTATTTCAGGGGAATTTAGGTACCAGATATTAATATCTGTGAAATTCTAACTCTAGAAATACAGTACAATATAGTACAAAAATAACATGAAAGAGTATATTAACATAAGTACATTTCATATTTTATAACATGTCAGTGTAAGATCAAGAAGACAAATACTTATAAGATAAATGTAAGAAAAATGTGCAAGAAAAATATTGTTATTTTCCTTGACTAACTGTCTAGTAACATCTCATAGAAATAAAGCCTTCAAAATTTTAGCAAGTAACAAGCATGTTTGTTTCAAAAGACATGGTATGAGGTCAGTTTTACCTCATCAGAAACATATCCATTAGACTGAAAGTAAAGTAGTCTGTGCAAACGTTACGGGCTTAATCAACAAATCCAGTAAATTGCATGAGTTTGAGCCTGATTCAAGTGTTTGAGTAACCAGCTTTAGCAAATTCTCTCCGGAAGTCATATAACAGCTATTTTTCTAGGCAATTAAGACGGTCAAGACAACAACTAAAAGCTTCTGATTCATAACCGTAGATATTTATTTTAGATTTCAAGTGTTGTTTGAATTAAAGGATGCTAAATATTTCCTGCTTTTGAAAGCTTTCTTTACTTTTGGCAAACATTTTTGGTGACTTACTTACATTGTAGAGTTTTTAATACCACTAGAACTGAAAATATTTTCATAATTTTTCAGTAATATAACAGAAGCACTACTTTGCACTTTAACTGCATGTGAAAAAGGCAACTGAACATGTATAATTGCACACAAAAATTAACTGCAAATATACAGAATTGCTCTTAAGTACAGTTTCTGGGAGCAGAGTTAAAAACAAGATTAATTTCCCAATTGGGAAAAGTTATCACGAATCGCTGTCTCAGAACACAGACAGCTGCATGTATTCATCCTGGCACAGACACAATGCAACCTGTTAGGGGCTTTTACAGCTGGAAACACAAATACATAAATACCTACCAAATTTAGGTGCCTTTTGGATTTGGGATGACTGATGATTTACATTTTTAAACTGTGTAGAGATCTAACACACCATGTCTCCAAATGACATGGCAAACTTTAACTAACTCCTTTGGCCTGAACCCTGGGAAAAAAAACGGACCACCCAAATGCTTCTTTATACTTCATGTGGAATCTTTCACAGTTCCTCCTAATATGATACTTCCCAGGACTCGCCTGCCCTCTATACCTTTGGGATCAGTTAATAAATATAGATACCTAGATGCTGTGTATTTAAACAGGACTGTCTGCAGATCTAACCTGAAGTGGGTGCAAACTGGCCTGATTCTTAGATATATCATCTAAAGTCACTAACATCCACCACACACAAAAAGTGAAATTTAATGGTAGTTTATCGAATCTATATAATTACAGGCTTTTGTTGATACTGCTGATACAATGCTTACGTGTCACGGATAATTAGACAGCAGAAAGAAGGATAAATTGCACTGTTCTAGTGTTCAGGAAAATGCTATTTATATTACAGCTTTTTGTATCCTCTAAGATTTTCTTTGCATAACATCATGTTACACTGATAACATCAGCAATAAATTGACACATATTTTTGCATTGTCATAAATATGCATAATTCCTTAGCAGTAAATAACAAAATTACATCCCTACTCATTGGGAAAAATGTCAAATACAGGTAGATTGTACATTAAATCTGTCAATAATTGCAGGACAGAGAAGGACAGGATGAGTATCAACAAGAAAAAGACGTATTACGGACATCTGGGGAAACAAGGCTGAGAGAAGTAACAGGGCTTGTATGAAGGTATCCATCCGCAGTTATTGTTTAGTCACAAAATCATGATTCCAGGATCACCTTCCGTGGCACAATATTGACTAGTGAAATTCCTGTCTCCTGAACGTGAATGGCATGTTTTGCAAAATGAAATGTTCTGACAGATTCCTAAATGCTACTGCTTTCTAAACTAAATGTGCCTCTCTACAGTGCTGTGTGGAAGATGAAGAAAGCTTACAGACTTCTGTCAGTGCTGTCCAAAGAGAAAAATTCAGCCTGGGACAGCAACTCACTCTGGCAGCATCCTAATGCACAAATCCTTTGCTACAACTCCCTTTCTCGCTCAAGGAGGACAAGATTGCTGAAGCAGACAAGAAACTGGAAAAGCCCAGAGAGTGTTTCTAGTTAGCAGGAGAAAATAGAAGAACCAGTCAAGTTCTGAGTATTTCTAAGTTGGCTGTCAGAACGTCTTGTCATTAGACCTCAATTTCTTGGTGTATTGTCACCACTTTCTCCCTTACTTTTCCTCCTGTAAGCTTAACCTCCCTAGAGAATGAAGTATGCATGAAGCATTGCTTTTTTTCATGTAAAGCTGATAATAAATATTTATTCACAGAAAAGATGGTTCAACTATTTTTTTTAAGTAAACATTAGCTATACTTAATATAAATCAAGAAATCTCTTAGTTTTCTTGAACCATGTACTTACTTAATTAGAGACTCCTTCAGTAGCTGAATGTCGCAATGTTTATTGCAGATATCTCAAACAGGTCATGGCCAGCTAGAAGATTCCTTGGCTGGTGGAGTTTGAGCTGTTCACCTACCTTTGTGTTTTTCTGGATCTCTCTTTAAGTATTACCTTGTTCTCAGTTTGCGCAGAAGATCTTTTTCCCCACACTGCTACCGTTGTCTTGTAGGAGTGTAATCATCTAGTATTCAGTAAGATCGGGAGAGTTTAATGTTAAAAAACTAGTGTTTGAGTAAAAAAGTATAATGAAGATTTCTTTTGCTTTCATTTTACAGTGAGTGTCTATATAACAGTTTTGAGATCTCAATTTTCAAATACATTTCAGTTTCTCTTCTGTAGATTGGGAATTACTGTACTTTCCCATTTCCTAAGCTGAGGCCTAATTCATCAGTATTTACAAAACCATTAGATCCTCAGCTGGAAAGAGGCATAGAATTAAAAGTGCATAAACAAACATGAGCAAAACGTGGAATAACAACTTTCTGTTTTGACAATAGAGTTTACAAGTTGCATTCAGCTTGTCTTCCCGGCATTGTGAAAGACCTTCCCATGACAGAGATAGACCCTGTGTAGTCTACCCATTCCCTATAGCACTCTCAAAAGCATTTTTAGGGCCAAAATAGCAAAAAGTTTTTTCCAACAAGGAGAAAGAGTAGAGGTCAGGAGACAGGAATTGTGTAATATGTCACCAAACAAACCTCCTGGAATTACAGGTATTAAGGAGGAAAATCCACAAACAATCTAAAGCTCTTTTCCACTGAGGAGTTATTTTGGCAGCATGGAGTGTATTTGAAATGCACTGTATGAAAAGCAGTCAGTTCAGTTTGCATGATCTCAGTGCTTTTGGTACATTCTACAATATATTGAAAGTGCAGCTGTTGTGTTTCAGTGAGATTTCCAAGCACACCTCAGTCTCTTAAATCCTGGTTAGGAGTTCTTAGCTTGATGGGATTTCCAAGATTTATTTAAAGAATATGTTACTATAGTTTCCCAGGAGGTAGTTATTACATCTGCTTAGGAAGCAGCTCTAGAACTTAGACTTCAGGTACAAGTTAAAGACTTTAGTGACGGAAGAGACACACTGTGAGACAGCCTTTCTGTACCCCTGAAATAGTCCCTGTCAGATCTTCTACAGAAGCATCACAGGGACAGATAATTTTTCAAGGAACATTATCTCCTGACATCTAAGGCTGCAGAAATCAAACAACGTTTTTTTCTGTAGCAAAAAAGAAGCATAGAAGAATATGTATCATATGCTGTTTAGCTTTTATCTTCAGATATTTCCTGGTCTTTGACCTAAAAATACTCCTTGCCACAGTATAGAAGTGACAAGGGCTTTTCAGTCACAATTGTCATTAGCTGTTAAAATTCTTAGAAAATATTGGGAAGGCTTGTGGATGGACACCTGTGGGATGACAATGACATCTTTACTGTGACAAGTGCCTTGGAGGACTGATACTCCTGTGAGGATATGCCCCCAAAGTTCAGTTCAAGAACCCTGAAACTTGTGTCGCTTTACTCTTACGAAAACCCTTCATGTTTTCTAAAGGTCACAATAAAAGACTTTGCTGAAAATTAAAGGCTTGTTTCTGAGATCTCTTAAAAGTGAGAGAAGAAAGAAGTTAAGGCTGAAAATGCCCTTAGAACTGCACTTTACCAGAAATTGAGGCAATCATTAGCTCTCTCAGCTCCAGGATTAGCTGAGCTACAAATATACTAGCTTCCCTGCCAGAGTTACATCACGACCACAGAAGTTAAATAAAACCTTTTCCATTCTGTAATTTTAAAACAGCTTAATAGAGAAGATTTCGTATTAACAGGGTGGTTTCTTTCCCATAGCAGCAATGATCATGGAAAAATTGACCTCTGCCCACTTTAGTCTTGACTTACCTATTCCTGACTCTTCTAAAGAGATTGTTTCTCCAGCACTAAGTTGTGACCCTTCAAGTGCATTCATTTTTATTCTTAAACAGACATTTGTCCACAGAGCACAACAATTCTCTCTTCTTGTCTGGTTTCTCAGAAGAACTTACACTGAATGAAACCTGAACTACATTCAGTCTAGAAGGACAGCAAGATGTGTTTTCAGTAGAACTTGTTCAAAGAAAACAAATCACAAGACTATCAACGTCTTGTAATGTTTCTCTAAAAGAAATTTTCAAACCTTTGAACCAGCTTTCATTTTAAAGCCCACCTAGAAAGTGCTCTTTGATCTTGTGGCCCACACACTATGGTCCTGTAGAAGAAAAGCATTGAAACAGAGGGGCAAGATTGGGAAGGACATACAAAAATCACAGAAGTCTGCAGTGAGACCTCATGCTTTAGTACAGTTGTCTCTGTGTTGATCCTTGCTACCTTAGTGTTTTTATTAGTAGTAGTTTGACTTTGAGACACATGCCTTTACGGATCTCAGTTTTTGTGTCAAAATCATCTTCTGATTATTCCTCTTCCTGTCCCTTGTCTAACACACCCACCTGTTTGTACACTCTGCATCTTACTATCAGACACTTAAATAAAGGGGATTAAGAGCTGAGTCACTAAAAGCAAGTTGGGAAAGATGAAAAAAGGTAGTGTGAGGTGGAAGAAAGTCAAGTCCTCTTTGTAGCATACCTGTCTTTCCAGGAAATTCTCTGGTTTACTGGTAGTTTTTGTCTTGCAGCAAGATCCATGGCTTCTCTGACTTGTCTTGCAAGTCGAGGACAGAGAGCTAAGTACCCCAGTGACCCGAGCTGCTTTATCTGTGCCAGCACCTCTCCTGCCTTCACTTAGTGTGAAAACCTTTGGCTCTCTCTGAGGGTGACTGTGCCGTTTCCAATTAAAAGACTCATGGCAAGAAATGATTTTTGTCAAGGTTTAATGGCTGCCAACACTAATAGAGACGGGAATTTTGCCTTCTCAGATGATGTACTCACATGCCCTTTTCATAAATAGGTGGTTAGTTAGTCAGAAAGAGTAAGAGCAGTCCACCCCCTAAAACTTCTTACTCCTCAACTCCCTGCGTTTTTTCTTCCATCATGTCAAAGTGCAAATACTGAAGGAAGACTCAACTATTCAGCCACCTGTGCATTGCAGGATGAACACCACAGCCCCCTCCATGTGGATGTGCTCCAGCTGCCTCGCACCCCTAAATACCCGCTTTTTTTAATTAAATTAAAAAAAAAAAAAAAAAAGAGAGAGAGAGAAAGAGAGAGAAATTGTTTGCTGAGACCGTTCGCACGCTCTCCAGGCAGCTTCGCCAGGGAGCGAGTGCTGCTACCTGCGCGCTGGGGCCGCGGGGTGCGGAGCCGTGGCAGTCCCCGGGAATCTCTGCGGGCGACGGGGTTGGGGCTGCCCGGAGTCCCCGGGAATCTGCACGGGCGGTGGAGATGGGGCTGCCCGAAGCCCTCGGGAATCTCTGCGGGCGGCGGAATCGGGGCTGCCCGGAGTCCCCGCGCATCTCTGCGGGCGGCGGGATCGGGGCTGCCCGGAGCTCTCGGGAAGCTGCACGGGCGGAGGCGCGGGCGGTGCTGGCGCGGTGCCCTCCCGCCTCGCCTGAACCCTTTCATGAACCGCTTGCCCCGCAGCCTCCCCGTGCCGTGCGGAACCATCCGGCCCCACCTCACCCCACCCAGGGCTCCCATTGGCCCCCGATGAAAGTCCAGCGAACCTCCCGGCCGCTCTATAAATCCATCCCTGTGGATGGGTGTCCGTCATCGCGGCGATGGGCGGCTGCAGCATCCTCCTCCGGCTCCCCGCCCTCACCTGCGGCCGCGCCGCGCTGAGCCCCGCGGGGCGCGCAGCCCCCGCGCTCCTCGCCTCCTCGCTGAGCGCCGCGCGGCCGGCGGCGCCCCCCGCCCCGCGGCCCCGCGGGCACCCCCTGGCCGCTCTGCCCGGGCCCCCGCGCTGGCCGCTCATGGGCAGCCTGCCTGACGTGCTCTGGAAGGGGGGGCTCAAGAGGCAGCACGAGACGCTGGTGAGGCGGGCAAGGGATGGGGATGCTGCGGCGGGGGGAGGCAGGGGGGCACCGCGCACTCACCGGGGGGTCTGCTCTGCGCCCGCAGGCTGAGTACCACAGGCGGTTCGGTAAGATCTTCCGCATGAAGCTGGGCGCTTTCGACTCGGTGCACATCGCAGCCCCTTGTCTGCTGGAAGCCCTGTACCGCCGGGAGAGCGCCTGCCCCCAGCGCCTGGAGATCAAGCCTTGGAAAGCCTATCGGGACTATCGCGACGAGGGCTACGGGCTGCTCATCCTGTGAGTGGTACCCGGGAAGGTGCAGGGAGGGCTGGTTGTTCCCTGTGGTGCAGGGCAGGTGGGGATGCTGCGGGCGAAGAGGGGATGCTGCGGGCGAGGTGGGGATGCTGCGGGCGAGGAGGGGATGCTGCGGGAGAGGAGGGGATGCTGCGGGCCAGCTTTCCAGCTGGGCTCCGCGGTGCGCGGAGCCGCCGCCCGGAGCAGGATTCATTCCCTGGTCCTGGAGAAGCGGCTGTGGCGTCAAGTCTGCACGCATCAGGGCGATGGAGGTGGTGGTGGTGCACGTGCTGCGGGTATGGGTTAGGGGTTTTTTCTGCTTTCTTCTTTAAGCCTTTCTGTTTTCAACCTGCTGGGTTTAATTCATTCTAGGGAAGGAAAGGACTGGCAGAGGGTAAGAAGTGCCTTTCAAAAGAAATTAATGAAACCCAGGGAAGTTTCAAAACTGGATACCACAATCAATGAGGTACAGTGCTTGGAGAAATTCTTTATCTCTCCCCACTCCCCTAGAAACTTGGGAAATAAAACCAGTTCAAGTAATACAGTTTATCTGGATAGGAGTTGATCTGCTCTACAGTGTTACAGCCATGAATTAATACTCTGAAATCATTCAGTACAAAAATGTTGTAGGATCTGACCAGAAGTGAGATCACACAGAAAGGTCTAGTTGAGATTGTCTCCACAGATCAGAAAGATAATTCCACAATGATATGGGCTCCTGCAAACACAGTGTTTGCTTATGTTTCTTGCATTCAGGGTTTTTTTTGCCTTTACTTCATTCTTATGTTTCTCCTCTCAGGGATCACCTCTTTAACCTCTGTGTTCCTCACTGCATTTGAGGAGCATCTGTTTGAGGAGCTTAATCCTCTTTATTGTGAAACTTCAGCATTATCCCAGCGTCAGACTGAAGCATTTCATCCCTGTGGCAGAAAGCTCAGTTTGTCGAAGTACAAGCAGTAGTAGTTTGAGAGTCATGTAAAATCCAGACGTGGGTTAACATAGTAGGAAATTGAATCTTGTTCAAAGAACAGGAAACATAAGTATCCCTCTCTTATGTGAGATTGTTATCTATTTAAAAGACAGTTGAAATGTTAATTACACAAGATTTTTATTAGTTGATGTAATTTATTGCTTTCTTTTCTCTCTCTTCTCTCCGCCACTTAGGTCCTGAAGGACTTTGTGCACAGAATAGATAATATTTGTAACCACAATGGACAAATAGAAGATGTCTATTCAGAATTCAACAAATGGTCATTTGAAAGTAAGTTCTTTTTTGCCCAAGAATTCTTTGCATTTTGTACCTGCCATAGCATTTCAGTTAGCGTACGATCAGTGATTGCAGTGTAGGGTGATTATCATCTACATCACCAAATTATCATCTACAATATCGTGGAAAGTGGGTTACAGAAAAGCCAGGGGACCATTAGAATTCATCAGCATCTCTTCAGCAGTTCTGCCAGGTTATCTATGTGACCTGTGAAAAAAAATCCAAAACCTGGGGAAATCACAGTGCATTTATCTACAATGGGATCAGGTACTACATGACCATTTTTGTCCATCTGATGTTCATTAACTGTCAGCAGCACAAGACGAATGAAATGGTCCAACAACAGTAAATAAGTATTCATTCTGGACAAGGGCTGGAAAGTGCCATTTAAAATGTTTACATTGGGATTGAGAAGCATTGGAATAAGTTACCAAGACAGGAGCCTCCATCTTTAGGAACCTTTCAGAGTACAGTAAGGATCCATCTGCCAGGAATGACTTAGGGCAGAACAAACTGCATCAGGGGTTCCCAACAAGGGATGGCTGGGTATGGTGCATTACTCACAAGCTCTGCCAGACCCTGTGTACTGAGTTTCCAAAAATGTTTTAAACGTGTTTTTTTTTCCACCGCCAGTGGTGATGGCTACTTTTGGAAAGGGAGAAATAGGAAGTGACAGCTTGGGGGAAAAAAAAGAGCAAGTGGAAAGAGGTGGGATCTGGTAGAGTGTGGGATGCTGCCAGAGTTTGCAAGTGATTTCTGACTGTGGAAAAGGCTAGGAGACACAGTACTAGATGGCCTCTTCAGGTCTTGTTTCTCTGTGACTCAGTTCTCTTCAGTAGCTTTTCTAAGTAGCTTACTTGCCAAATGTGCCACCCATGCTTGGCAGATTGATCTGCTGCTCATGTGAGGGGATCAGTGGTGATTCCTTTTGACGAAAGTGCTTCTTTAAGGGCATCTTAGCTAGATATGCTGATACTTGGGTCTGAGGCAAACATGCAGAAGGTATTTTGATGTGCTGTTCTCACAGGTGTGTATCATAGAACAGAGATCATATTTCAGAAGGATAATCCAAGCCATTCCTTAACAATAAATGGTGGACACCATGCACCCTTTTGTTTATATCATTTAATATTTGTATTGCTTAACAACAGGTATCTGCCTGGTGCTGTATGGAAAGAGATTTGGTCTCCTAAACCAGGATGTAGAAGAAGAAAGTTTGAACTTCATCAAGGCCGTAAAAACGGTATGGAAGGATCTTTACTGGAGCTGTAGTGATTTTCTACCCACTACTAATAAGCAAGCTCTTATGCAGCCTTATCCAAGGCAACACTTAAATGTACAATGTTAGTACTGAGCATCTAACTGTCCCATTATGAAATACCTAAATCTGTAGGGGGAAAATGCTGTATGGACAGCAGGGTAACCCTGGAATTATAGTTGTCATGTTAGTTGGTTAACTTTACTCTCCCTCTGAGACACCTGTTGTGCAACACTGCTGGTTGTTGGGTGGGACTCTTGGAACTGTGTGGGATTATGCAAATATGCTGGATTTGGAGGTTAGTCATTCCTGCAAGCACACCTGCTGTGCATCTTGCTTCAGCTTCAACTCTGTTGATACATATCTGACTAATTTTAGCGTCTAAAGGACAGGTATCTAGCCTAGCCCGTTTTTTAGCTTCATCTGTTGTCAAGGGACAAAGAGGCACTGACAAAGGGTGGCTTGTCCCATTCTAAAAGAGGTACCTAATATAGATAGGATGAATCACACACTGGAAAAGCCTCCTATCCTCCACAGGCTGTCCCTAATTTTTAGCTGGATACAGTCTATGTTGTTTGAGACCCATCCCTTCCACCCAGGATGGAAAATCTGCCAGAATATTTGCTTCCTGAAAATTGCCTCCTACTTTACAGTCTTATTTTGTTCAGAGATTGCAAGAATATAGACAGAATGAAAGATTTCAAAAACTCTTTCTCCACCACAGATGATGTCTACTTTTGGAATGATGATGGTAACCCCAGTGGAACTTCACAAGGGTTTGAATACAAAAGTCTGGCAAGCCCATACTAAAGCGTGGGATGATATATTTAAAACAGGTTATTGTTTTAAACATTATTTCTCTCCTTCCCCTTCATCTCTGTTTCCTGCTTGGTGGAATTAACTTTCTTTGTACTTGTTACTGCCCTACACTGCTGTTAATTGGTGCCTTCAGCACAGATTGAGACACCTTTGCTGCAGCTAACCTACATATTCCAAGCACGGGAGCACTGATTTCTTATGACTAACACTTAGGATTGGTTGTGGGGCAATACCCAGTCTCCAGGGAAGCCCTAGATATTTGGGAGCCAGCAACATCATGAATCTACTTTAATCTGTCATAAAGTAAATAACCAGAAAGCGTATGATCTCTTTAAAGGCTCAGTAGATAAGTGGAAAAAGGAATCTTCCTCAAAGGGAGTTGTTTCCTTGAGAAACAAGAATTTTACATGCAAGAAAAACCTGTTTGCTAAAAAAAAAGAAATTAGTTTTCTGAACAACCTGGAATGTAGTCATAAATCTTAAAAACAAAAGCAATTTAAGTCATAAGGTGCAATTTGGCTTTTTGACTACATTTTCCATCTCTGTAAGATGAATTGGCCTTCAAGGTTACGAAAAGTACTCTAACTCCAGATATGAAATTAAGGTGATATGTTTCAATATTTTACTAGACAGTGACAGTTAGAGCTAAAGATCAAGAAAGATTCTGGCACTTGGATGACCGTAACATTGAGTGATGTGTTTCTCTTAGGTGTGAGTACTTGATACTTCAGGACTTTTACTCATGTCAGCCACATGTGCACTTATTTCATCGCTTCTTAGTTTATGGGTTTTAGGAAAAATTATGGGGTTTAGGAAAGATGTTTTAAACCAATTTTGTTCAGAAAAAACACTTTGACACCTTCAATTGACATAAATAGCTCCTTACTAGGAATAGGTCTTAACAAGCCATCCATGAGAAAGGATGGGCAAAATCTATTGCATTATATTAAAAAAAAGTAGCATGTAGGAATTTGGCAACTGTTTTTGCCTTCCCTTGGTAAATTAAAGGCTTAAATTTTCCATGGGAAGTCTGAGTGCTAAGTCTCTTTGATTTTTTAATACCTTCATCCCCTTTGAAAATCCACACTTGTACTTCTGTTTGCTAAGTATTTCACTCAACACTTCACTGATTCCTTTCCTAATAGAAGAAAGCAGAATTCCTAATGGTTTTCAGGAGCCTCTTCTCTTCAGAAGTGATTTTTGTGACTGAGCTTTTTGTCTAAAAAGTGGAAATACTAATATTTATTCATTATAATATTAATTGCTTGAAAAAAGAGCATGATGTGGTGTCTTCTTTCAAAATCCTGAATGCATAACCTATTTTTGCTTTTATTTTTATAGTATTTTTAGTGATTTTCCATTATTTACCTCCTGCTCCTCCCTCCTCAGCCAAGCACTCAATTGACTGTCGACTGGAAAAACACTCTGCAAACCCTCAGGAGGATTTCCTGTGTGACATCTATTCCGAAGGACAACTTTCCAAGAAGGAGCTGTACGCTGCCATCGCAGAGCTCCAGATTGCTGGAGTAGAAACGGTAAACCTGACTTTCCAAGAGCGTGTTAAAATTAGCCTCCTTTGAACCCTCTGCTTTTTTCCATAACTTAACCATCACAACATCTGAGAGTGAGCTACCCTTGTAGTTGCTTCTGTGGCCTAAGTGCAAGTGAACTTTTACCTGAAATCCCTAGATTCTTTCTTCTGTTCTTTACGCCTAAAGAACAACTGGGATGGCTGATAATGCTACAGGCTTACAAAATACCATAAGGCCGTGAGCAGCTGTAAATTTGCTTTGAACTTTTGGCAACTTCTTGTTTCTATCACCACAAAGGGAGCTCTTACGTTTCTTTTTGGGTTGTTTCTTATAGTTCTTTTTGGTTTGTTTCAGACGGCCAACAGTTTACTGTGGGCTTTGTATAACATTTCACGCAATCCACATGTTCAGCAGAAGCTTTTCCAGGAAATACAGAGTGTTTTGGCTGCTAATGAGAATCCAAGTGCTGAGAATTTGAAGAATTTGCCTTACCTAAAAGCATGTCTGAAAGAATCCATGAGGTAAAATTCTCAAATAATTTGCAAAAAGCAAAAGGGTCACAAAATTTTTTACCAGCTTGTGCATACTAGGGAAAAGGAATTTTCTAGTATATGTAATTTTGTTCACCTTGTTTTTTAAGGTAAACTATGATAGAAACAGGAGGAAAAAATACTGGAAATTTAATCCGTTTTATTTCTTTCACTGTAGGTTAACGCCATCGGTGCCGTTTACCACTCGCACCATTGACACAGAAATGGTTCTGGGAGATTATGTACTGCCCAAAGGGGTAAGTCAACTCATTTAGCTTACTAGAATATTATTTTTATTAATTAACTGTCTTGTAAACCACTGAAGTTGGTTATATTTCAGTCTTAAAATTATTTTTCCAAAGGACAAGTCCCAGGATAAGAAATGAGGAATTCATACCAAGAATTCCCATAAACTGAAAACCATACCCGCCTGCGCTGTTGTTGGATTTTAAAAAAGTATTTTGATGTGCTATTTCAAAAAAAAACCTCAAACTTTCCCCTGATTTTCTGAGGAAACTATGACTTTTTCTGTATTTGAATTAATCTTCAGAGAATTACATGACGTCTTCTGAGGAAACTGCCTTGCCTTTACTGTTGCATTTTTTTTTCCAGCTGATTCACTTGGTAGCTCTAAGCCAATTTGTAATGAGACTCTCTCGCTTTGTTTATAGACCATACTAATGATAAATAGCCATGCCCTGGGCTGCAATGAAGAGTACTTTAATGACTGGACTCAGTTTAAACCGGAACGCTGGTTTCAGAAGAACTTAGTAAATCCATTTTCTCATGTTCCATTTGGCATTGGGAAGAGGATGTGCATCGGGCGCCGCATAGCAGAGCTACAGCTTCACTTGGCCCTTTGCTGGGTAAATACTCTAAAACGGCATTCCGTACACGATGCCTGGTTGTTCAACATCTAACCTAATCACAACATCTAGAAACCAAAGCATGCTAACCGAAATGTTTGTATTTCAGCTCATTCGCAAATACCAAATTGTTGCAACTGACAACAAACCAGTAGAAACACTCCATTCCGGAATACTGATTCCCAGCCGGGAGCTTCCCATTGCGTTTCACAGACGATAAGGTATGTGCATAAAGGTCTCCTGAGCACATGAGATTTTCCTTTGAACCTCATCTAAAGTTTTTATAGAACTGTGAGTGTAAGAGAACAAGTGTTTTTCTAAGCTTTATTCTCACAATGTGAAATCTATTAAATGCTGTCACATTTTGTTACTTTTAAGAGAAAATATTCTATGTACTAAGAAGACAAATTTTGTGTGGCTTATGGCTCTCAAGTTAATTGTCTGTTTTTAAACTCCAAGACAGCATGGCTTCTGTATGTGATCAGATATGAGGAAATCAAAATGTGTATACTTTGGGAGAAAAAAATCACCATTTTTTTGTAATAACTTCTCCACTGCGTTTCCAGAAGATATTTCCTGAAAAATAACATTTGATTTTGAACATAAATGTGCAGATTAAAAAGAAAATTCCCTAGTGAAGAAAGAGTACACCAGTACACTACGGAATTTAGATAAGAAAACTTGATTTTAGGCAGAAGGACAAAGAAAGAAAATATTTGTTTGTAAATAGTCATGCGATATTGCAACTTACCATACATTTTTGGTTCAACAAAATTGAATGTAAGATTTTTTCTGCTCACAAGCTTATACAAATAAGATAATAAAAAAAGCTTATTTGTATAAAAATCTAAAGTGGAAAATTGGGTCTAGAATTGAATCCTCAAATTAGAAATGAAGTGACATTTAAATACTGTGGGAGAAATTTTTTTTTTTGTAAAAGAATCACCCAGGATAATCTTGGTAATGGTATTAACTCCTCCGACTAAAGTTTGTTCAATGTTATTTGCTTTTAAATAATTAATCACTATATAGATTCTTTTTCTCTTTAATACAGCTTGCAGAAATTAATGACAAACCTGCTTCTGCCTTCTCTGAAAAAATATGCATCAACTGGGAAAGTCAAAGCCTGTGGTAACCAGTAGAGAAACTGCAACACATGTCCCTTGAACAATTGCTATGCCAGAAATAGTACCAAGAAAAGCTCCCATACTGTTTTATTGGGCAAATGTGGTTAGTTCAGCTGTACTTATCAATGTTAAGAGGAAAAAAAACCCACCGTGCTTGTTCATATACCTGTGCAAATACACTGATTTAGTGCAGCTGAGGGACTGTACAGGATAGAGCTGGTAACAAGCTGTGGAGTGTTAATGTATAGTTCTTGATAGTGCAGAAGGAAATTGTGACGGCCTCAAGCTATTCAACAGGCTAGCTTGGCATGAGCTGGTTTCCAGTTTGTGGGTATGGTTTAGGACACCTGGGGGAACAGCAATCAGAACCAAACTGGCCCTGTTAGCTTGGAGTTGAAGAGCTTTTAGAAGTCATCTTAAAGGAAAAGAAACTAGTTTAGTCCTTATAAAATTACCAATGTCCTGAATCCAACCGAGAAGTAAGATGGCAGTCTGCAATAAGGCTAGTAGCAGGGCTTAAAATTTCAAATAATTAAAGAAGTATACTTTCCCTAAGGTTATTAACCTACTTAATAAAAGGGAAATAAGGACAAAGGTGTATAACAGGGTTTATTCCTCATGCCTGCACAGTACTTTGATTTGAACAGTTGCAATATTGTGTCTGCCACGTACTCTGCTCATACCCGTAGAGTTTCGTGCTTCCAACTCCCACACAAGCCATTTATTGAAAAACCTTAGTGGTCTTTTATGGCGTGAAAGGCCTTATCCGTAGATGGAATCACTGGAATCCTATGGGTTCTGCCGCTATTAAATGATGGTTATCCTAAGAGGATAGTTACTTCATCAAATGAGTAATATAAAGCGTATGTCTCAAAGAACCACAAGAAATAAGGATCCTAAACATTGTGAAGGAGACTATTTCTTGTGGAGATTTCAATAGCTGTATCTACCGGTTAAAGTTGTCACTGCCCTGCATGTAATGCTCTATGACAGCTGTTATGGTCACTAGTGGATTTTTCCCATATTGCAGTTTCAAGTACAGGTTTATATATATGACCATGAATAGTTATTTTTATTTTTTTACATTCTTAGCATTTATTGGTTTGTCTCCTGTGGGGTTTTTTTTGTTTGTTTTCCTCTGCTGTTATACTCAGACATGTAAATGTAGCCATATTACAATGTGTAAAGCAATTTATGCATTATCTGAACCTTTCTAGTCAATCTGGTAATTGTCAATTTTGTAATAAAATAAAGATTTATATTTTTTTTCTATAAATAGTCTTCCATAGTCTTTGTAGCACTATAAAAATCTTGTCTTTCATGGTAACTTCTTGCAAAAAAAGTTGCTGTGGTACTTTCATCCCTTTCCTTAATATCTTCAATGGGCTTGAACCTGAAATTCTACAGAATCAGTTTACTTTAATTCAACAGTGAAAAACTACCTTATGATACCCTCAAGTTGTTTAATTGTGACACCCTAGCTAGAAAAATGCAAAACATTTTTGGCGGGAGAGCATAGTGGGCACTGCCTGGTACCCAGACAGCCCTGGTGGTGTGGATCAGTTAGCAAGTACAGGGGAGTTAAACCTTGCAGGGCAAAGCTGTGATGCCAAACTCCTTTTGTGCCTTTAATCTTGCCATTCCTTCAGTCCATGTTACATCCATGCCTGCGGTCCCTTTCCCTCTGTATAATCCTGTCAGACCTCAGTGAATGCTAATGTTAGGAGGCTTTCTGCATCCATAGCACAGTCTGAATGTGTTTCTCCCCAGCATGCACAGTACTGAGGTCTCCAGGGATGGGATTGTTACATTTCTCTGTCATTATGACAAGATAAATTCAATATAAAGTTTTGAGGGAGGATGAAACTAGTTTAAACCTTTGCAGGATCAAAAAAAAAAATGATGTATATAAAAAAAAAGCCATCCATCCAGCACTGTGACTGACAGCCTGATGGTTGCGCAAAGAGCAAATCTGACAGTTATCAAAACCATGCTGTCTTTGCCAAGTGAAGGTTGCCTCCGGCTGTGTGAATGATGGTGTAAGAAAAATCGTACAGCGCTATGTGAGAATGTCATTTTTCTGAAAATCATATTGCAATGTGTCCTTTCTAGTGAGTGTAGTTCCTGCTGCTGAAACTAATCTGACAGCTGGGAGCGCTGGGGCCCAGAGCCCGGGCATGGTGGGCTGGGAGACCGCAGGTGCTCACTCAATCCCTGGGGAGCTTTGGCATCTTGTGCTAAGGTGCAAGATTGTGTGGGGAGATCTCCCCGAGCTGCTACAGCAATAACACATACTAAGTCTCTTGTAGTGTTGTAAATCAATGTTACTTCATTAGAGCAAATGGAGTTGTGCCAATATGAGACAAATGTTAACAGAAAGACAGGACTATTGTTCAGTTCCAGGCGTATCGCATTGCTCACAAATGTTCCGCTGATTTAACTTTTACAGACAACCTAAGAGAAGAGGTCTTATCTAGTTGAACTGACCTTGACAGCCTAGTTATCAGCTATTTCGAAATCTTTTATTGCTTCTGTATAGTAAACCACAGCTTCATGCTTGATTGCCTGCTTATTATTTTCTGTATTTCAATTTAGCGGACGCAAAGATCTGTATAAGTGCAGTTCTGAGTAAGATTTAGACCACCTCTGTACAAGCTGAGGCACAAATGTGTGCTGTCTTCTGGACTTCTGAAAGTACAATAACCACTGACCTGAAATATTTTGTTCCGGAAGCTTTGTAGATTTTCAGGTTCCTGAAGATTCCAAAGAACTTCATTAATCTGCTGCCTCAAAGTAAATATCCAAAGCAATTTGCCTAGGAAATAGGTAATTATCAAACTACACAGATAATGAATGACCAAGCCAGACATTCACATTAAGAAACACATTTGGCTTCCTTTTGCCTGTATTTCAGGAGTATGAAAAACAGCGTGATGCTTCTGAGATTAATAAATGTCTATGAGACCTTTTGACTACGGTCAGCTGGATGAATTACATTCAGTTCCGTTCCCTGCTTCTTTGAAAGGGTTTGCTCATCTGGAAAGACAATGACACCACTTCTTCCCTGTTATTGTTTCCTACAGTTGCTCCTCAGAGAGAGGAATAGTTGGATCATAAAATGAATGGAATTAATTGCCCTCTGCATTAACTTTCTCAACAAGGAAATGAACGAGATTTACCTATCCAAGAGGAAGTTAATTCTGTTCAGGCTTTAGGCATGTTAGTGGGAATGATACAGGCAAAGTTGGAGCCAACTAATCTGTGATTTTTTTATGAATAAAGAATGTCAGTTTTCAGGACTGACAATCTGGTGTTTTTCATGTCTGTTCTGTTCGTTATAGGCTGGCTGTGGCACAGTGTGCTCTCAGTCAGTCTCTGCATACACCTTTCAGTGCTGTCATTAGATGACAGATAATTTGTTCTAGTTTGTCTTCTTCCATACTAAGAAGGATCAATGTTCTCAACAACTACAGGTAGAATACCTATCTGTGACAATGCTGACTTTAATATCAAACTAATCCAAGCTCTGAAAAACCAATTCTGCAAAATGTTCATAACTAAAGTTCATTTCAGAACAAATTTTAGGGGAACAACTCGGCACGTGCTTGAATTTAAATATGTGAAACATCATATGCAGGGTTGCATATGTATGCGTGAGGGGTTTTAATGTATTATTATTTTTTATAAAATGATAATTAGCAATTTCCAGCATGTTGGTTTTGGCACACATATTAAAAATTCATGTAAGAGTCATATCTTTAGAAGAAAAAGTTGCCTTTTCAGATAATTGAAACAAAGGGCCTATTGAGATTGAAACTACAAGCAATCTCATTAATCTCTTACCCTTGATGTGTCTATTGTTCTGATAACTTGTGGATTGATGCACCGGTACTGTGGGTGGCTGCCTTCAGATTTTTCTGACGTGTCCTTCTAGGTATTGCTTGGAAAAAAGTACAAAATTGAGCACTATGTTTATTCACTTACGTTTATTCTTGGGTATTTCTGATTGTCAGCTCTCGAGTCAGTAAAAAACTGTAGGTTGCTAAATTGCTTTGTCACAGAAACAGCACAGGTCCTGACCTTTCTGGCGACAGTGCCGACTCTCTGCTCTCTTGCACAGTAGCTCAGGGATGCAATCCCACTGTCTTAAATCTCTTTCACATACCAAGCTATAAACCAGGGATACATTTGTTGACATTGGGAAAGGTACATTAATGTGAAAATGGTATCAGCCACTATGGAATCATACAATTCTTTGGACAGGCAAGTGTAAAAGTTGGAGTCTACTTTTGGGATCTGGTTCAACATTACAGCGCACTTTCCCCAAGACAGCCCAGCTCTCCATGTGAATATAACTGCTCACTTCTTTCTTGGATGTTTAACCAGACGTGCATTAACACCGGATAAGATGCCCTATCTGGACTTTATCTTCTGTATTCCTACACTGTTCTTTCCTAGTAGAGGAAGGACTACATTGACTTTCAGCTCTTGTCCAGAGTGTTTGTCTCAGCTGTATGATGAGTAGCCTGTGGCTTTGGACCAACATAAAAAGTTAAACTTAAGCTATAGAATTTGGATCCAGAAGGAGTTCTAGAAAACTTTATATTGCAGTGTTTGGATGGAGTTGAACATCTATGGAGCAATCCTCCTCTTGACAAGGAAAACAACATTGAGACTTCTTTATGAGACAAAATATTTTTCTCCAAGGGACAAAGTCAAAACAAGTGTGGGATGGAATGCATTTTATAATCAGGGTAAATTATACTCTGCTTTCTCGGGCATGTTCTTCCTGACAAGTTCGAACTCTTTGCCTCTAATTGTTAAGCGTGTTGAGTGAACTCCAGGCACTACATGTCAGAGTTGAAGGGAAGGCAGCGGAGGCAGCTGCTGGCAGGGAGCACAACAAAGCAATAAAGGGGAAATCTGAGTACCAGAGATATCCCTTGGTCTTCCCAAATTGTTATGCACGTTTCTGATACTTTACCCTCCACTATCAACTTAGGTGCCCAGAAACTCGATAGTAAACCAAACAAATCACATCTGATTCATCCTGCTATTAAACTATGTTCCACGTAAAACCAGAAGATAGGAGAGAGGCAGGGAAACACTGCAGGTCTTGCTTACCTTGAACTAAAGTGTATCCTCACTGTCAGATGGACTTAGAGCAGCATGGAGTTGGCTCAAGTGGAATAAAAATGAATGTTCTCCAGATTTAATGGAAATAATGGAAGGAAGTCTTTCAAAAACTCATACCTCAGGCAGTGTGGGTAGCACTCATCTAGACTTTCAACTTCCCATGAAAAAAGCCCTTATTTTTATCTCGGTCACACCAATGCAAATCACAAATAGTTTTGCAGATGAAGTCAGTGTCTGAATTGAGGTCAATCCCACTTGGTTCAGGGCAAAGGTACCCACATATCTGATCACGGGTCAGCCAAGACCCAGCTCAATCCATGGGCAAAGGCCAACCTTAGTCCTAAAACTGGGAGCTGCTTTAGTGGCTTTGCAGGAATATTCAACCACAGGCTGCAGACAAACAAGTGCACTTTGTCGACACACTCATTATGTTGAGGTTGCAAGCTGGTCGTATGAAACAGGCTCTCCACAAGGTACAGGAGATGGATCCAGCATGGATCCAAATATCAGTCATTTTAAATGTGACCTGCAGAGCATAACTAGAATGCAGAAGTCTTTGGGAGGAAGCTTCTGAGCAGGAAGACATGAGAAGAGTTGGGTACGCACACGCCTTTTGCTCAGTTCAGGAGATGCCAAGTTTTGGTACTCCAGAGAGATCCTGTCTTCCCTCTGGCTATGTTTGAAAGTCAGAACAATAGAAAAGAAAAGCTTTAAATATACACTGTTCACGTGACCCACACATTCAGTATCTCATTTCAATGCAAGCGAAAAGCTTCAAAGCACATTCCGCAAAAAAAGAAAAAAACACAAAACACAAAGAGAACAAACCAGGAGATATCTTGTATGCAATCACTGAATGCACTGATATACATTTCTCAAGAAATTAGACATCCTGGACATATCATTAAACTCTTATTGGGAGTTTCCACTGTAGCTTCTCCCTTTTAGTAAGTGCACAGGATTTTGGAATGCTGCAGAAAAGTGTTTTTAATGATTAAAGACTAAACCCTGGAGCGTCTTGGATTTTCTACCTGATGGAAGCAGATTGTGCAGCTTGAAGAATTGTGAAATCTATAAATAACTTCAAAGAAGACAAACTTAACCGCTCCTTTTTTAAAAAAAATATTTCACATATTGAATTTTTAATGATCTCTGATCCAATATACCTTTACTGTATTAAGTAGCATACTAATTCTTGATGCTAACTGTAATTTCCAGCTTTGAAATAATAGAAGTTTCTGTGCTTTGAAATTGATTTGAAACCAAAGCTCTGTTTGAATATTTTTACAGGATGAAACAGGTATTTTTTGTGATAACAGTTTTTCACTGAGGCCATTTTTCAGAAATCACAGCGAATGAAACATTTGTGTGTGCATATAAGAAAATCAAAAGCCTATAATGAAGCATGAATAACATCTCTAAAATGTTTAGTAAAAACTTAGGATATTTTCTAAGAAAAGCTGGTAACAAAATAAAATTCTTTATGAAGTGGATTTTCTGCTAAAAAAATGTTTTACATTTTAATACAAATTATTCAGTAAATAACAAAGAGATTACTTATGAGGTGATAAGTAAAGGAATTTGGGGATGTTTGGTTTTAGTAAGAGAGGCATACAACAATGTGTGATATTTAACTTTGAAGAACATAGAAGAATCATTGGAGAAACAGAAATTTGTTAGATGATGCAAAATAATGCAGGGTTGTCATCAAACAAGCTATTAAAAATTCACATTCTGGAATAGGTCAAAAGTATACATACCTGGAGAGAAACCTCGGAATAAGTATTGGATTTTCACAAAGACAAAGGTAATTTCTGACCATGAATTATTTATTAATTGAAAATATATTACCACTCTAAATAACAAGGATCCGAGTACGCTTTGCTCTTAATGGCAACCAGCCCAAGTGAAGACAGCACTCCACACAAATGTTCAATAAACATGATTTATCCATTCCAAAGACTGAATAAAAGAAAGAAATGTTAATTGGACTAAGAATAACTATATTATTTTTTTTCTTATCAACTCCTAGAAAGGAGGGAAATTGGAAGATACATTTCTCAAGAGATATGCTGGGTGTTTGCCTCCGTAACATTACCAAGCATGTGCTCTTCCTAGGAAAATCTAATCTTTCCAAGTTCACATCTAAGTGCTTTCTCTTGAAAGGACTGATAAAAAGTGCAGACTGAAGGGAACATTTGCAGTGAAGTGAAATATTGCTCGATCAGCTTTATGAAATCCAGAAGCAGGGCTGCATCTTTGTGGAGGCTTCTGCTCAGATGACTTGCCTATTAAATACCTGTTTACATGCAGACTGAGGGACAAAGTGCAGTGGAGTTACAAGAAGAAGACAGGCCCATAATTGTAAGGGTATTTTATTTTTTGAGGTCTCTTTATAAATGACACTTTCGCTGTTGAGTTAGACACCCAGGGCTTCAATTACTTTGACTGGCGGTCAATGAGAGTTAAACTCCGCAGCCTCTTCTGGAAATGGAAAGGACTTGTCCCTAGAAGCCATTCACAATTCAAAAGAATAGACAGGGAAGTTGTGTGATTTTTTTCATGTGGGTTTAGCTAACCTGCAACAAAAACCCTGTGGGGATTGCAGCCCAAGGGAACTGTGTGGGCTCACAGACTCATTATGGGCTGTTGTCTACCCTCTCATAGCCATATAGCCTGATTTCTCTCATCTATGAGACTTCGATCCAGACAGAAATATTTTGTACAGGATTGTTTTTTAGTAGGATCAGAGAGCTGCTCTGAACTTACCCCTTGGCTACAAAGCTGTTGGAATCAACAGTAGGAAGGTGGTATGAACCTGTACTTGGGGGATGACATCATAGAGCTGGAAAGGGAAAGACCACTCTTTCTGAGCTGCAGTGTACCTACATATAAGTTAAAGGAACCACATAACCATACCTGTAGTTGCACAGACCAACCTAGGGACAACCATCACTCCCAACATGACTCTTAAGAGAAATATGGGTGCCAAATAATTTGCTTTGAGATGCAGACCCTCAGATTCTCAAATATTTAGATAAAATTAAAGCCATCTAAATCTAGGATTTCTTTTTTCCTAGATGCCAAAGTTTCACTTTGTGTATGCAAGAACCTCTCACGCACTTTCCTTCTGTTTTGAACAAATCAGAAAAGAAGAGCCAGTTGCAAAAGCTGTCCTTGTTGCTGAACCATGGCAAAACAAATTTCCAGCAGAGGCACACTCAGAGGGAAGTCTGGCAACTAAAGCATGGGAAGATGTGCTTGAGGACATTTTCCAGGAAGCAGAATAGCTTCAAATACAGTTGATTCATAACTCTTGCAAAGTTTTTCTTGCCCAAAGGCAGAATTGAAAGAGAAACTAGATCAGCTCATTGCTTGAGGAATCAAAGAGTTAGCTGTGAGTCAATGATACGCAGATATTCACCATTCACTGCAGGGAGGGGAAGTTTTATTTATGTGTAGATACAAATGAATGGAATAAATATTTAAAAATAGCACATTATACTACCTGCAGGTGGAGGTGTTTGGGGAAGGATATGACTGATGCCAAATATTCGATTTGTGCTTTGATCCAACAACAGGGTTCTGGCAGGTGCCCTTGGAAAAATAGAGCACACATTTTTCTGCATATTGAGTAGCCCCTCAGGAAGCCACTGCTTCCTCTCAGATCCTCTTGTGATTGGCACCCAGTGTGCTTCACTGAAAAAGGCAACAGATTTTTGAGGACATGAAGAGTGTTGTACTTTGTATAGTCAATAGGAGCCAGGGAAAAACAATAAGAAGCAAGTGGTAGTTCTGGGTAAAATTGTGGCTCTTGGACAAAAAACCAGAGGTATGAATTCTGTGTAATGGAAACAGCATGCTCCAAAGGGAGGTTAAAACAGGGGGTGTTCAGACAGGTCACACAGCAATTACTGACACGCCTGTCTCCCTAGAGAGACATTTGGTACAAGAATGATGGGGATTATGAAAGGAAATGGATGTTGTGTTTGGCTGCCTGAGCGCTCGTGCTGGGGCAAAGCTGGCGAGTGGGGCAGCCTCGGCTGGGCTCTGCGCTCCTGCATCTCCCCATCTCCCATCGAGAGGGGGAAGGATGCCTTGGTAAGGGAGACCCATGCAGGACCTGCATGGCACAAACATGCAGGGACAGCTAAACTGCTGAGAAACGTGCTTGCACGGTCATAAATGCACTGCTCAAAGCACAAACATCTGCTGCCTTCCCAGCCTCTCATGGGATGCTCATAATTTCACAACGAAGTGGTTGTGCACCCCGTGAAGCCACACGCCTAACACTGGCCATATTCAAACTCTGTCTCTTGTTATTTGTCTTTCTGAAGGGATGTTGGTACTTCTGTGTGATGGGTTTTACTGCTGACAGCTCCCTGTCTTTACACCTTACACGAGAGTCGTGCCTTTTATTGCAGCTGAAGGAGAATGAGAATCGAATTTACTGTTTTTTATGACCAATCTTGACATTGAATATTCTTTCATGTTTGGGAATTAAAATTAAATGAAAATTAATACTTTTTTTTGAAAAATCAAGTTTGAGACAGAGAAAAAAATACTTCAGGGTGTATTCAGACATTACAGAAAAGCAATCCTTTAGAAAACTTGGAATTGTTTTTAAGAAAAAGCAAGGAAAAATGGAGAAAAAAAAAAAAAGGAGAAATTTTGCCAAGACAAAGATTTTTCTTTCAGTCAAGCTTCTAACTGGTAGGTTTCAACATTAATATGTCAACAACTATTAATTTTCACTTTGAAAGGTCATTTCTTGAAATATACCTTAATCTCATGACGTGTTTTGATTTTAAGAAAGTGACTCCACCCAAACATATTCAGGCACAGCACCATCAGGCACAATTCAACAACATTAAATTGTGTAAAAACCTCAGACAAAGTTGCTCTGAGCAGGAAATCTTGAGTCTGCTTTTAAAACACAACTTTTCCATCAAGGACTTTTATATCTGTGAGAGCTTTATGGTAAAGACTTCTTTACTCTTTGGCTAATGATTGCAGCATGAATGACAGCCATCTGAAATTTTGCAGATGCTGATTAAAATATTGCTCTTTTGTGTGTAAAAAGACCAGGTACGCTGAACACCTCCAGAGATATGTCCTTGGTATGCTTAGTTCCTTCTGCACTAGCCTTCTGATTTACTGGATAGGCAACATTTCTCTGTTCATACAGTCAAGAAGACCATAGAGAAACACAGTCCATGATCAGATGTGGAAAAAATTAACTATGCTGTCAGACATATCCAAGGCTTCACATAAACACTGCTTAAGTTAGCAAGAAAAAAGCATTCATTGACCTGAGTAAGGGTATTCATCAGAGAACTTTACACTGGACTGCTGTGAAAGGCTGCACTTTCTTTGGTGTGTGGATAACGCTTCAGAAACACGCAACTGTTTCTCCCTTTCCTACATGCTCTTGTCTTAGCATGTGCACACTGAGTCAATACTGTTTATTTTCAGTGTCTAATCCAAAGCTAGAGTTTTCCTTATACGAGACCTAGCACAGAGGACCATACTTCAACTAGGCAGTGTCGTTCAGGGGGAAAATCTGTCCTCTAAAACAATTCCAACAGTCCGTGTATGACTTTGTCATATTCTTAGCTTGCAGAGTAGTCATGAATATTATATTATTTGTGACTTAAAACAGGTAGATATTTTAAAAGCCAAGTAACAGCATTTGGTTCAAAGTTAATTTTGTACTTGCTTAAAAGCAGGCAGACTCTATGTCCTGTGATTCCTCTCAGAGTACTGTCCTCTCATTTCATGCTGCACCTTTCCAGATTTATCTCATGGGTAGAAAGCAAGTTTCCATCAATTCTCACCCTCAGTGTTTATCTCAGCCTGTCAGACGTCTTTCTCCTTTGCTCCTGGACGTTCCTTCCCCACATCCATGTTTCACCTATCTAGCCATTTTCTAGCATTCCCTGGGCAGTTTTGTCAGCCTGTACCATAACTTTCTTGAGACAAGCTGAGCAAAACCAGACAGGGCAATGAAGATAACACATTCTGCCTATGTCCATGACCGGACTACCGAGTTATGGCCAGAAGGCTTGGTTTAGCACAGATATTGCCTCAGCAAGCCTGTGTAGAGAGTGACTGCAAAAGAATATGAACCTGTTGCCATTGATGAATGACGTCCAGTAGCTGAGATGCAGAAAAAAAAGCTGGGGGAATGTGCCACATAGCATCTCTTTTGATCTTTTTCAAGGAGAGGAAAAATTTACAGAATACGTCTAGACAAAGTGATGATTCATTATCTCTGCAATGTCTTGCAACTGCTGGGGGGAGACAGGTTATAGCCAGTATGACTCCTTTCTTCGAGGTCTTTTCTGCTTTTTTGCTTTTGTCACTGCTTCTTCCTGTGGAATGGCATGGAAAAAACTTAGGATTGTGTTTGGAGGGATCTAGAGCAGCTCTTACACCAAATATTTCTGCTATTCAGCACATGTCAGAAACAGGAGATTTAACTACTTCACTGTTAACCCCTGTAATCCCAAATAATAATGAATCAATTGTATGAGAACTATTACTAATGTAGCCTATTTCTCATTAGATTTGAGTCCCATGATTGAATTTTAAGAGAAGAGAGGCATGACTCCACATGTAATGGTTGTTAATGAGAAGAAATGCCTTTGGATGGCCTACAACTGAATAAACACAGAGGGTGCTGTAGTGGCTTTAATTATTGGGTGAAAGTCTAACCATCACAGATTCTTATTTACAGAAGATAAGGGTTGTTGACTGGAAATCCAGACAATGATCCATGTGTCTCAGCTACATAGAGAAGTCATGAGACTTTATATTGTTTTTTCAATGTACTTTTAATATTGAGCTTACTGTGATAGTGTTAGTGATACAGGTGGTAGTTCCTTGGTAATTCCCATGTGATAAGGCAAGGTTGAATGAGTTGGGGTGGTGTACATTTCCTCTCCAGCAAAATTGCCCCTATCTGTTAACTCGCCTTCACTAAACTTGTTTGACTTGTGCTAAAGGTTTTCCTAAAATAATCTGTGACACAACTTAGTGTCACCTGCTGAATTATTTTGTCCTAAGAGGCCTTTTTCAAAACTCACACTCAGAGACAACCTCAGAGTCAACTGTGAAGGAAGACCTGAAGGAAGGTTTGTCTGGCAGAACCACCTCTAAAACTTTTTCTGCAGCTGCCTTGAGCTCCAGCTGGAAGAAGAATTTCCCTCATGTTAGCAATTTACTATTTAGTTGTGCTTTGCTAATTGGCTAGAGGATTTTATGGCAATCTCTTTTTCATTTATCTGATGTTGTTTCCCTTGTGCTGATGGTGAAAAGTTCTTCAGCCATGGAGAACAACTTTTTGGTTAGTCTTAATATATTGCAGTGTTCAATCTTGTCTTTCCTGAACAATGAAAATGTTTGTCAGCTTTCTTGTAAGTTGGGATATGTCCAAGAACTTTAGCTTTGAGTCCTAAGTGAAATATCTTCTGGAACAGGTAGGTTCTCAAACAGATCAGCACATGCCAAACTAAGGATTATTACAGTCACAGGATTGATACGGGTAGCTTGATAATATTGAAACTGAAATCTAATACTTCTTTTAAGTTTATAATTGACTTAATAGTTGCTTTATATTCATTTGACTATAGTTAATTAAAATACATTAAAAGGTCCCTGAAATACTTTTCAACTCATAAGCTGAAAAGCAGAAAAAAATTTTGCTATATATTAATTTGGAAATACAACGGAAAGAGAGATTACAAATAAAATAGATGATGCACACTTGCTTTTTTAAAACAATGCTTATTCTATAGCTTCTGAGGAGCTGGCAAGTGAATATCAGGGATCAGTGCTTCCAGGGCTCACAGACTTAGTATAGTATGTGCTCTTTACTAAAAAATTAATGTTTATCAGGATTGGACTTTTGTGTTGCTATTTTTGGCATCCTTTAGCTGAAAAATGCACCACCTGAACTTGCACTCCTAAGCTCTTGATGGTGTTTTACTATTAATAGAAAAAGGATTTAATAAGTAACCAGTCTCACAGTGCATGATAATACTTTCCCACTTCTTTGCAATCTGCTTCTGTGAACTTCATGACTTGATATCCACTTAAAAAACAATAGAAGGCTCTGCCAGGATGTCCGAGCAAGAAGGAGCAGATGCCTGCAGAGCTGCTGGCAGCAGCGCCCTCACACTGCATGCAGGAGAGCAGCCTGGGCTGGCTGCTCCGGTGGTCAAAAACTTCCCTCTGTCTGCTGACAGAGTGGCCACCAGCTGAATATTCAGAACTGTGGCAAAATTGCCACAATATTCCTGCCTCAATCCACCTGTTGATGTAGGACAAGCAGCAGGGGGCTGCTGGGAGGATGTCTCCCAGGCACCAGGGATGCAGGGACTGGGGATGCAGGGACAAGTGGCAGATGCAGGCTCACAAGTCTCAGCTGGTTGTTTCCCAGACTCCTCAGTGTGTTAGAAACTATTTTGAGTCTGAAAAGCAGGGAAGAGTCATGATTTAAGAGGAAATAAAGTACCCAGATCATTTTAAGCTGCATTGTTGCGCAAAGATAATGTTGGGTCATGTGCATAAACTCAAAATGCCACCATGGGTGTCAGTGTGGGAGTCAGTGTTGGTGTGTGGGTGACTGGCACATAGTAACCATCTGACCTCGGAAGAAAGGAGGTGAAACAGTAGGAAAAACAGGCCAGGAGAGCTGCATTTATTTCAGAGCAGTATATGACACTCTCATGTCTAATGATTTTTTTACTTGAAAGGTTAAGTGAGAAACAGAAATGAAGTGTTTGCTATTCTGTTCCAAGAATAATATTTGAACTAATCCAGCAACTTTGATCACCCAACTACACGTTTCTTTGTAAAAAAATTTTAACATTTTTCTAGGTCCATGCGGATTTCCCCTCTTTTTGATCCCTTTACACCTCCAGTTTTCCTGTAAGGTTAGAGAGATTAATTCATATTTATGTTCATGTAAGAAATAAAGTATCCCTTGTTTTTAAATTTTCCAAACTGAACAGGATTAAAACACAAATAATGAAAACATACAGAATACCTGGTCGCTTTTCTCTGCTCTTACAAGTTAAACATTCCTTCTTATGGGCACTCTCGGAGCAAGATTTCCACTAGCTCTTATCAGTTCAAAGCACACAGATAACATCCCTTGGGTAAAGGTGAAAAGGCTCTTACAGCCAGAAGAGTGGGAACACAAGGTTTGGGATGGCTGTGTCTTTGGACTAGGCTGGAGCTGGAATAAGTTGGCTGACAGTACAGTAAATACCTGTAGATCAAGACTTTCCTTTGCTAGCGCATAAGTACTCCTCCAGCTCTGATCAATTAAGTAGGAGTCAATTTAACCCTCACCCAGAGGAGTGATGGACAGCCTTTTCCTGTTCTGAGCCAGCCCAGAGGATCCCAGCTCTCAATGGGAAAGGCAGGACAAGTTATTTATTAGTGGTGTGTGAAAACAGGAATGGAGCTATGTGCTGTTCTTTCCAAAGTGTTTTTTAGCCATTTTCTCTGTTTCCCACTTATGGTTTAGTTGACAGCTTAAAGAAAATTAAAGAAAATTGATCCAGTACAAGGAAATGTGCATGGTCTTCATCATTAGCCCTAGCAGGAGGAGGTTTGAGTTACGGTGTTTTCTCCACAAGACTATTTACATTTACTTTGATTTAAACCTTATATCTCCATTAGTCGTATATCTCCATCTTACAACAACATAAAATATCCCAGATGCACAACATTACTTCCCTGGTTTTGGTGTTACAAGGGATATGGCTGGCTGTGCTGGAAATGACCATTTCTATTTTCTAGATAGACATCATTAGAGCTCCATTAGCCTTTACTGGAATGGTCTTATTCTAAAAGAGAGCTATCATTAATTTTGCATGTTAATTGCTTTTTTTCAGCTAGAGCTACCAATAAGGACAGTTGTGGACATCTTGTCCAGTGAGACCCGAGTCGATACCACTTTCTCATTGCACAGAGAATACTGAAAATATTCAAACTGGCAACAGTCATGAAAGTCTTTATAGCCACTGTTTTTCCTTTGCAGTGCCAATGTTTTGAGAACTGTCATAAAAAATTATCTCCCACGCTTATTTCTTCCTAAATTCCCAACTCTCTTACTGAGAATTTTCTGCTAGAACTTGTTCTGTGTCAAACTTCTCTTTCATTCTCTCTCGTCTAAAGCAGAAATGTCTTAAACTCCACATCCTAAACCCTGAGATTTGTTTCACATTTTCAGTTATTCTCCCCGCTGTCCATTCTATCTACATGTTACACAAAGTCTTACAAGCCCACGTCTGTTGCAGCCAACAAAAGCATTGGATACTCAGTGGTGTGAAAAACTCTAGTTGGGGTTTTCTTTAATTTTCTTAAGCAACCTGCTAGAAAAAAAGCTAGTAGAAAATCATGATCAGCTCGTAGGAACTTATTGCAAAAGTTTGTCCTGCCTTCTTACCAGCAATGAACTGCATGATCTGAACTGGGTATATTTGTCTCAGAGAACGGATGAGAGAGTTTGCTGGGATTATCAAGCTTGCTCATGAGTAAGAGCACTGCCCTTGCTTTCAGCAATTGTTGATCTAAAGGAAAGCAGTTTGCTTCTCATCCTTTATCTTTTATTAGACACAATTAAGGGTGGAAAAAAATCATTGGAATTTGAGGCCTCAGAAACCCTGAGCTAGTTCCCTGGTAGTGTTATAACCCATTTTACCAGCTGGGCAGCCCATAAGAGCAGTAAAATTAACCAGCTGCTGCAGAAAGTACACAAAGATTTTATTTCTTTTTAAATCAAGATATGGCTTTTCTAAACAAACAATGTTCTCAGCAGAATTGTCTTTTATAACTAGTCTCAGTCTTTAGGTATGCAACTCAACCTACAACTTGCAGGCAGTATCTAGGCCATCAAGACAATTAAAAGAGTACTCAGCCCAGTCTTGGAAACGCCTTTTCTTGGGGGCAATTGGGGAACACACAAGGAGCAGGTTGCAAGCAGGCTCAATGGACGGCAGCAGGAGCCCAGTCCTGTGGCCTCCTCAAGTCTCTTCCCAGCACGTCCTTAAGGGTTTGCTGAGTGAATTAACTGTGCAAACATGGTGAACTCAGGGCTTCCAAGAAACCATCGGGTTTGGGGAAAACATGAAATATAGTCGTGTTATGAACTAAACTAAGACAACGCACAGCAAACCTAGCTCACACTTGGTCTACTATGTGTGTGCAGAACAAATACACAGCATGAATCCCTTACGTGATAAGAGAAAGGCCAAAGAGTGCAGCCTGTCCCAGCACTGACATGAGTACGTGACCCATTCTGTCCTGCCAGAAAATATAGGCACTGCTGCTTGAGGTAAAAAACACCTCTGCATTTGTCCTGTGAGATTTAACACCAGTCATTGGCTAAATGAAAACAGTAACGTTTTTCTATTTTTTTCCTTTTAATTGGAAATTTGGAGAATATATGTAACAGAGATTTTTTTTCCCCGGAAAGTGGCCCCAAGCTGTGTAAACCTTGAGGTTAAGTGCTCAATTAAAAGGTCAAATTATCCAAATAGAAAACTAAAGTGTCAGGCAATAATTGTCTACTGGACTCCGTTACCTGAAGAGTCCATTGCACACTGACCTCGTTTAAATATTATACAAACCGGTGGTATGTATGGTACTTCCTACCAGTTATTTATAACTGTTAACAATCCAGAGTCAGGTAAATATGAAGATCACTCTTCTGTTGTGTTTTAACAGAAAATTGCAGGATCCAGAAGTACAATAAAGATGTTCTAAGAATTCCCAACCAAAATTTTTCTGGGAAACAGTAATCCCTATCTCTTACCAGAATAGCAAAGACTTATATTTATATAACACGATATTTAAGCTGTTATTGATACATTCTAAAGAAGTCCCATTTTTTAAGCCACCCCCAGGTCTCAGCTCTGTGCCCATACTTTTCCTGTGTGATATGTATTATGACTCAACTTTTCAAGTTCATTCTTTACTTTTGGCTAAAAACCCAGCTTCTATTTATGCTATTTCTGCCTCCGGCAAATCAACAGAGACAGTGACATGTGGTAACCATATCTACTGTAATCCCTGCTCAGCAACATTTTGAAAGTCAATTCAATGCTTCATAAATATGTTCTTACTTTGTAGTTGTTGCTCTAGAAAAAGTGCTAGGAAAGCTTTCAGTGTCTAAGTGACAATAGCCTTTTTGTTATGTCCAGAAAAAGTTTCTAGAGCTTGTTTTCAGAAATGAAGAAGGAAATATACTTGAAGGCATTCTACTGAATGAATATTCTTCCAGTGGAACTTGTTGGCTACATCTGAACTGCAGGGCAGGTGGTGACTACATTGACCTGGATCATCGTATGTCTTCTTTTTGCCCTGTAGCCCAGGAAAATTATTCTTTTTCTCTTTCAGCACGAATCTGAGCGCAAAGGTGCTGCACATCATCACCCGCAAAACACAACAGTATTTCTATAATGTTCTTGTAATTAACTTTAATACACATTAAAAATGGTTTCCAAAGCTTACTAAAATTGGCGGGTTCCTTTCTACTGGGTTTGAGCATGCTTAGACGAGGCCTGAAATGATTCTGTCTTTTGCACTTGGCAACCCTGACGGTGCCACATGGTACACAGATCCCCTTTCTCTTCTTACTTGTGTATCCCCTCTGGCTAAAGTCACAAGACAACTGCAAAAACATTAACCACTATGCCCTCTTTAAACCCAGCCCACTATCAGCAGCAGGGAGGCCATAACCTGGTGTTTTCTAGGAGATGTGGTCTGTCTCTGATAAGGGCTATCTAATCACTTCACAAAGTTGAAAAGAGATAGTAGGGACAAAAAAATCCTGCTAAATATGTATTACTTTTCTTTCTTTTAGATATCTTGGTCATTGGAAGCACACATCCTCTAAACACAATGATAAAGAGACTTCTTGAGTCATCGGTTGGATTTGTTGTGAGACTTGAGTGATTTAGCACTGACATATGAGTCACATTAAATCATTAACCCCACCTGAAAATGTCAGCATGGAGTCTATGACCCCAGGGAACAAATTTAACAACACAAAAACTTGATCTGAAAAAAGCTAACTTTAAAATGAGACTAGTTCAGACCCAAAACAGCCTGTTGTGTGGCTTGAGAGAAAACCTGAGTCATGTCATGGCTTACACATATTGTGGCTGTGGCTGGACAAGATGGGGAAGTAGGTGCATCTCCAGAAAGTTTTTCATATCTAAATTGGACTTCTTGTTCAAAATGAGAACAAAGGAATGAAGTTAGAATAGGTAATAGTTTGGCTGCCGAAGGAATTTATCGTAACAGCTGGCACATTCATGTCCTGTCCAGTCTATGTTAAAGAGAGAAATTTGATAGTTAAAGAAATCTTCAAGTTACTATTAATTAGCCAAATATCAAAGAAAAATCTTAGCTTCTCCTGGCTTTTGGTTATATTTTTTTACTTAAAATGCCATTAAAATCATAACAGGCTGTGGGGACTATCTGATTTTCTTTAAGAATGTACGTATGCCCTTGACCTGATGATTCCTAGGTATTATTTTCACAGCTGTGACTTATGGTTTTACTACAGATGCTAAAAACAGACCTGGGCATGAGTATGTCATGACAAGAACAACTCTTCTGCATTCAAAGTCTCCTTTCAGACCCCACAGTCCCCACAGCTTGTCTATTTTAATAACATAAGGCAAACAGTGTGCATTGTAGCAGCATGAAGGAAAAATAGAGTGCTTAAAAAGATGAGTCTTTTTCAGGGTTGGTAATTAAACAGTAGAAATTTCATTTCCAGTTTGAGTTGTACAAACATGCACATGCACGTACAGTTAATGGGGCAAGTTTGTCCTTGGCTGAAAGCAGAATAAAATGGATAGAAAATTCCCTTGCAGGAGGGAAGAAATGGCTTGAAGTACCTGTGAAGGGTTATAAGGCATGAAAATACCCTGTTTCGAGTCACAGAAATGTTCAGAAACCTAAAAAAGAGGCTGATTACCTTGTCACACATGGTGTCAGCGGGGAAAAGGCAAGTGAGCAGATGAGTTGTTTTCTGGCAGTGAAAGCTGCAGGACACAGATGTCAGCAGTAGTTGTATAAAGAATATCCTGAACCCTAGCCCCTTGCTGGCACTCAGGTTTGAGGACAGATTAGGCAAACTTATCTTCAGACTACACTATACCAGTTGCCAAATGAGTCAAAATCCCCATGGCAAGACAACCTCTGCCAAATTCCAAGACTGTCCAAATATCTGCTTCAAATAAGCCTGTGGCTGACATTTCAGATGACCTTTAGCTTGGTGTCAAAGACAGCACATGGCTGAAAGGTGGTTTCTGTGGAGGAAATTATGCAAATTGTATTGGCTTTGAGAAAATTTGGTGGTTTTAACAGGGCTTCACTTGAGGCATTGAGTTCTTTCTAATCCAGAATTCATAAACTGACTGCAAAATAATTATGCAAAGATGAACTCTGTGGACAGCTATGAAACAGACTGAACAGATTTGGAATTGCAGACTTCCAAAGTCATGCCTTTGAACTGAGAAGGCCAGAAGTCCACATGCTCAGATTGTAGTCACTGTAGTGTCCTCTGGGAACTTGAACCTGAATTGGAAAAAGTACCAAATAATGGACCAAATTGAAGCTTGCTGGAATGATGGAACCTTTTGGTAGATATGATATTCTCATTTCATGCAAATAATATGAAAGAAAATGGCTTGTTGCTAGGAATGTTCTTCTTTACTATAGTTACCTAGATTCCAACTAAATTATTGAATAATCAGACTATTAAACCATTGGAATTACTATTTTAGGTGAGACTGTTGATCAGTCAAAGATTCTGCTATCTGCATGAGTGATTCAAGGCCTTCAAAGCAAGGCAGGAGAAGCATGGTTTTAGCTTAGGAAAAGCATGTTATTCCTTACTAGAGGTCTCTTAATCTCTAGTAAGAAATTGTCTAAAATGTTTTAGTTAGCACTATTTCAAAAACACTTCGGCAGTATCCGTTGTTGTCCTGGATTTATTATTTTTTCATATGGCAACCAATCTCCTTTGAAGGTTTCTGGAATCTTAGCTTCACATATGCCGTGGTTCAACCTTTGCCATTTGTAGTGCTCACTGCATTCACCAATACACTAGCATTTGAAAAATGAGATGCCAAGCCTAGAAGTGTGAGATATGAAGGAGAGAGGTGTGGCAGAAGGAACAGCATTTTCCGAACGTATAAACTCTACAGCTTATCAGGGATATAAAGCAGCCAAATGATCAACAGCTGTGGTTGTGTGAAGTATTGCTCTAGCGATTACAGCCAAAAGACCCATAAGAGTCCATAAGAAATGCTAGTTGTGACTGCTCAACCCGTGACATGTGTAGCTGAACTTACTAAGCAGATTGACGGGGAAAGTGAAATGCAAACCAAATGCAGTGTTCCAGGCACTCCCCAGTGAGTCACTGTTAAGCAGACAACATCAATAAGAAATACTGATTGCCAATTTTCCATTCGTTCCCTAGATATTGCTTCCTTAACACCGCCCTTCACAAATCTCTTTCTTCTGTGGAACGCACTCCTCTGAACAGCTCCTTCCTGTCAGTCGTGTGCCTGCAGCTCTCACAGAGTAGAAGAGAAATGCCAGCACGCAGCTCAACTGAGAGTTTGGCCTCCAATAAACTTCATTTGCAATTCAGAGAGACTGCTCTCCTTCCAGCTGCCTACATCATTCACTTGTAACTAGCGAGGCACATATTGTCCCAAATCCATTTGCAGAATTTGCAGTAGCGGCGTTTAATAGCGACGTTGCCAGACAACAGGCTCCCATTGACTTAGGGCATTCTGTAAGTATGAACGAGTGCAAGAGTTATGTATCCGTCATCACAGCAGCGATAGTAGAGAATGACCTTTTGTCTGGCTCAAATGTTTAGGTCTTGTGCTGCAACACGTGGGCTCAACCAATTTGTAAATAGATGAATACAAAGTGATTCAGGTAAGGTTACACAGACAAAAGGGTATTGAGTGTGAGCACCTAGCCAAAATCATCCTGTGTTTAATAAGGATTAAGGGAAATTATTTTCAGCAGGTAATACTTACATTGGCAAATAAAGAGTGAAGGAAATTTTTCTTAGTCATGGATGAAACTGCTTTAATCCTATGACAATTTTGGCAGGGAAAAAAAATGTAGGAAGAAGTATTCCAATAAATTCAGGCGTTTGTTTTCATTTTGTAAATTCTTGACATCTGTTTTTTTTAAAAATTAATGAGAGTGGGTTATGTAATGCGTAGTCTCTGATCAAATAAAAATTTCCAGATGACTTAGCTCATTTGAGGATTTATTTTTTTTGAGAAATAGTTTCATTTTGAGCCAACCCTGAGCAATATTTTCACTCTTTGGAACACAATGCTCATTGTGAAGAGATGTTTCCCAGACCACCTGTGAATGTATGACAGAACTATGCAGAAAAATAAAAAGGAGTTCCCATCTTTTAGTCTAATGCCCCAAATGGAAGACATTGCTCTCTGAAGGCGTTTTGTCTTAGCGGAAACATCTCTGATCATTCACAATATTGCATCAACACCCAAGTGTGGTTCTACCTCTTTGGGAAGGCTGAGGCACGTACACAGCAGTGAGGTTCAGCTCCACAGCTGATGTCAGACTCTAAAAGCTCTCAAGCAGATGCTGCCTTTCAGTTCCCAGGGGCTGTTTCACTGCTGCCTCTTTTGGTCTGAAATACCGCACGCAGTGCAAGAAGCCTCTTCGACAGCGATTTGAGGCTGCCATCTGCCGTCAGGCTGCCGGGGGCTGGACCAGCCAGCACAGCAGCAGCTTCCCTGGGCTCTGCGTCTCCTCTCCCTGCTTTTGCTGTTAGAATGAGCAAAATGTTTCCAGCAGGGTGAATTCATCCCTGTTGTTACACTTCAGAATTGCTGCAGTGTGGGAGTGGTGGGGTTTTAGGCATTTTTTGCCTTGTCTCATGCATTGTAGTTGTCATCTTCTCCCTAATTCATAATTTTTGAAAAAAGCCAAACCACAGCACTACAAATGTAGTGTGGGTCATTTGATAATTTGATGATAGCTTCCAATTAAAATCTATAGGGTAAATTACCTTCTATACAAGAATGAATTACATCGGTAGCAGCAGCCACCTGATCTGTGCTCTAATTCTTTGCAACAAAAAACTCCTCTGGTGTCTCTTTACAAAATGCTGTTAGAAGTTACAATTTTTACTGCTGTAGCTCCTTCAAATTGCAGTTCTAGGCTTGCATTCCCCTGTGCTTTATGCTATAGAAACACCAGCCCATCTTGTTTCCCACCCTGTTCCATCTTAATGTGGGACTAAAGGCAATAGAAGAATTAAGCAGAGAGGAATAAAAGGTGCAAAGCAGACAACGGACTTAAAATTGGGAAGAGAAGTGCCAAGATTATCAGCTTCCATAAGTAAATACGCTTACCAGCAGCTGGAGAAGCTGACTAACAGGAAGATGCTTAAGTCTCTGTAGTGGAAGGGGTATTAGTGAAGAATTAATTTCTTCTTGTCCATTTCTCAGCTGAAATCCTAAGTGAAATCTTGGCTCTCTTTTCAGAGCGCTGCCTGAGCTTGTAAATACCGAGAAGTCAAAAATTAGAGAGCCTTGGTGCACAAAGCTTTTTTCCCATTTGTCACAATAGAGCTATAGAAAGTCTGGCTTCAGCATTAGTTTTGTTTAATTCGTGTGATTTCTCACTATCTCTGACTCACCTGGCAATGGCTCGCTTTATTCAAATAAACTTTTATTGAATTAGCAGGAAGAAATTGCATAGAGAGCAGCCACCATTTATTGCACCACAGTAAAGGGCCCATGAAGAAGCAGGTTAGAGGATAAAGAATAGTTCTCACTAGAAAAAATCCAAAATGGACTATGACAAAAACCATGTTTCAATGTAGAGACCTACGGGAAAGAAGAAAAGTAAGATGCAAGCAATGTGAAACTGCACAAGTAACAATGAATAATAAATTCATAATTTGATTTACAGTGTAAGGACATAAAAAGTTTTAATCATACATCAAGCTGTACTTATAGAAACAAGTTAACCTAACATGTCCATATGGAGAAAGAAGAGAAAGGCCTAAGACCACTCAAAATAAACTGGAGCTTGGCAGAAAAAAAATACTGAAAAAAACTCTTAAGTCTTTATTAGAAGTAATTAGAGAAAGATGTCAACAAAACCAACTCTTACACATCTCTTGCCCTTAAGCTACTCCTACAAAGGACAGGCTGGAAGAAAAAAAATTGGTAGATGAGGCAAATATTTGCACTTTGCATTTCCTATTTTTATGATTTGTAAAGAAATCATCCTAATTGAATATTTTAAAGCTCAACTGCCTATTTTCCACTGTAAAATGGGGAAAATGCCAGGAATCTTTCAAGAGGGTTTTGGTCCCCCTGAAATAGCATGTTGTGCAGGACAGGTCCCACTGCCACATCCAGGCACACGCTCCCCATTCCCTTGGTGGGAAAGAAATGCACATGTTGATTCCACCTGGGAGCCACCAAAGGACCTCCGATCTGAGCAGGGGCACAGTGCCACCCAGTTTAGTCACAATCAGGGGCAGGGCTGGATGCTGGCACACACCCCTCCCAGCTCTGCAAACGACTGCATTTGAGATCCATCTCACAACCCCATGCAGAGCTCTGGGCTGGGGACAGTGTGGCTGGAGAGCAGTCAGGTGGAGAGGGACTTGGGAGTGCTGGTGGACAGGAAACTCAACATGAGCCAGCAGTGTCCTCAAGTGGCAAAGAAGGCCAATGGTATCTTGGCCTGCATCAGGAACAGTGTGGCCAGCAGGACTAGAGAGGTCATCGTCCCCTTATACTCGGCACTGGTCAGGCCGCACCTCGAGTGCTGTGTCCAGTTCTGGGCCCTCAGTTTGAGAAAGATGTGGAGATGCTGGAGTGTGTCCAGAGGAGAGCGACGAGGATGGGGAAGGGGCTGGAGCACAAGCCCTGTGAGGAGCGACTGAGGGAGCTGGGGTTGTTTAGCCTGAAGAAGAGGAGGCTCAGGGGAGACCTTATTGCTCTCTACAACTACCTAAAGGGAGGTTGTAGTCAGGCAGGGGTTGGTCTCTTCTTTCAGGTGACCGGTGACAGAACAAGAGGACACGGTCTCAAGCTTCGCCAGGGGAGGTTTAGGCTCGACATTAGAAAGAAGTTCTTTACTGAGAGGGTGATTGGCCATTGGAATGCGCTGCCCGGGGAGGTGGTGGAGTCACCGTCCCTGGAGATGTTTAAAGAGAGATTGGATGAGACACCCAGTGCCATGGTGTAGCTGACAAGTAGGAGTAGGTGTAGGTGTTGGGTCATAGGTTGGACTCGATTACCTCGAAGGTCTTTTCCAACCTTATGATACTGTGATACTGTGAAAAGCTGTGCAACTGCGTGGGCAAGAAATTAGAGGAATAGATGCTTGTAAATTCGGGATCGCTGTCTTTTGGCCACATTGTCTCACAGCAGCATCTGCCTTTATATAGTTCCTATTGTGCTGATGTGCTCTGGAAACAGCCTACCCTATGTTTTGGTGTGGGTTTTATAAATACAGTTGCTTCCAACCAGCTGTATCTTTACTTATCCCTAATTATCAATGTGAACACCTAGGTACAGCCAGGTAAACACTGGGGTCCATGACAAGGTAGGAGGACGTGCTGCCCTGCACTCACAGGGACCGATTTGTTGTACATGGTGCTGCTGGCTGAGACATTCAGCCCATTTCCAGGTATCAGTTAGTGTTTATCTCCAGGGGAGGGCTAACTTGCAGCTCTTACAGTCAGCCATGCCCAGATCTGTGCCGCTCACATTTCGTCTCTGCACTGGAGGATTAAACAAGTGGAGGCATTCACTGCGTTGTCTCAAGCCAAGGCAGTACTGAAGCTAGCCAGGAGACATGCTTTTCCACCCAGAAGGTAGTCCCTTTGGCACCATTTACACAGGCAAAGTGCAATCACTCTCTACTAACAAGACAATAGGTGATTTCACCCACTCCACATTTGCCTTTGGCCTTTGTTTATCTGATCTATAATTTGTTTACTTCTATGAGCGTTACTCATTCAGCTGTCACCTGGATTGGTTTATTGTATTTCCTCAATGTTGATTTGTAGAGACATGCAAGGCTTTGTGATACTCTATGAATCCAGACAATATTGGCTAGACATATGTCATGAGAGAGAATCTTGAAGTTTAGGATGTTACAAATCCATGAAATCCAAGGGAATGTCATTTTGATTGTGCATCTGTATAACAAGGTAGCTCCAGCAAGCCTGACCACAAAAGGTGTGTTTTCTAAATAGCACACCTGTTCTGCATTGGAAAAACCTCTGTTACAGTGATATCAACAACTTCAGTCCAGTTGCTGATGTGCTCTGGAATACATTGACACATTAATGTGACATCTGAATTCAAACAAATCCTTGGATGCCTTGCAGAAAGAGCAGGAAGGAATCCCCACTTTTTTCCCATGGAGGAATAACTGCTATGGCTTTTAACTGGGAGGCAGAACACCATCTCTGTTATCCAAAGCTTGTCTTTGCACAGAATTCTAGATGTTATGGGGACTGCAGTGGGGCAACAGTTAAGACAAAGTCATTACAACTGGTCTTGAAGGACAGAAAAGAAAAAATTTGGCATGAAGTTCTCACCTCAAAAATCTGCATCCTAGGCATTTTCAGGTTAATTTGTGAAGGGACAAAATTTAACTATTAAAGAGCAAGGAATCAACAGCGTTTGGGAATGTATCTTTGAAATAGGGAATAAATGAATGTTTTTGCATTCCTCCAAGAGTCTGAATGTCTTTTTCCTGGAGCCCAAGACCAAGGATTTGAGGTTTGGCATCTCTTTGAATGCCTGGGAGTCCCTTTGTGGTAGTATATTAGTTCTTCTCAACCCTTTACAAACTGATAATAAGCATGTGGTTGGAGGTGAAGTTGTCATTCCATTTTACCAGTAAATAAAATGAACCACAATCTGAAGTTTACATAGAAAGTACAATTCCCAAGTCTTGGTCCTGGAGGACAGATCAGTTCATACCCTGGTGATCAAATGCACAGTGTGTCAGAGTAACCTGGAGAGCTTCATTTAAATTAATTGAATCTTCTTCATTTAAAGCACAAGAATTGATACATGATTTTGAATCCAGGAGTAATTACTCCAAGCTGCATCAGGCCTAGAAATCTTCTAATTTTTTTTTTACTAATTTTTAATTGAGATGTGACAAATTAAAACCAACTCTGTTTCACTTCTTCCCCAGAAATACTGCTGCTCACTACAAAATTAATATCAGAGATCTTCCATTGCAGCACTGATCACTGGTGAGAGGAATCACACCGGGAGGTTAGAACTGAAATGTCAGAATTGTGGATGAGAGACATGTTTAGCTGCTATCTTTCTTATGCATTGCTGCCACTTTTGCTTTAGAGAATTTACAGTTTTAAATACTAAATACAGTTATGAAGTTACTGTCTGGTAATATTATTCTTTAAAAAAAGTTAAAATATTAACTTTAAAATATTAACTGGACTTGAGTGTTACTGGTTTTACTGATAGCGAGCTATAGTTAGTCTATAGATGTCTTGAATTGCAGTATGAATTCTGAATATTTGCTAACTCCTCTTCGCCTCTTTTTTATGTTTTGACATTTTCTTCCAAATAATAACTAATTTTAAAGAAAAGCAAACCTATCAAAATGTTTCTGAATGCATTCAAACATGACAGGCTAAAACAAGCACCACTGAATCAATAAAACTATGAAATCCCAAGATACATGTCAAGATTTTTTACGTGTGAAACAACTGTTTTCATGAAGCAGGAGGATTTACAAGAAGTCCTCCCAGGCTGCCTGAGATTCCTGCTTTGTTTCTTTGCTTTGGCTTGTGCCCCCTTCACTATCTGCCACTGTAACATCACTGACTTCCTTGGAGCCGTTCTGTTTAGAGTTGGGAGTTTTCCTGAAAGAAAGCTTTAGATGTTGACAATCAAGAACTTGCTGACTAATACGGTGGGGTCACAGAGTTCAACTGAAGCGCCGAGATGGTGATTTCAGAAAGGGAAAAGGGCAGTGTAGGAGCTGGCAAAGGTCAGATGTGATATTTCGGTGGAAGCTCATCCCCAGTGGTAGCAATAAAATTATATATTATTACACTTCTCAGCCTTTCACTGAAATTAATGTTTCTTTGCATGGTTTAAAGCTTTTATCAGTTCAGTATGTATATAAGTTGGGTCTATCCATGCTTATGCTTTCACTTGACAGAAGTTTCGCAAATTGTATTTTTCCAGGAAGAAAAATTGACTCCAGCTGTCCTAATCCTGCAGAGACCTAAGGGAGCATTAACTCCGTACTCTGCAGCAGCTGCAGTCATTTACAACTGGAGTCGTATGTAGAGTTTTCCCAGATCGTGCCCTGTGAGCATGAAGCATCAAAACAAGGTGCCTAAGAGGCCAGTCGATATTGTCTTGGGAGAAGTCCAAAGAAAAGAAAATAAAAGAAAATTTGGACGTCAGCCCAAAGCCATGAGGGCAGCTGGTGGTGAAATAAAGGTTTAAAATAAAAACCATGACAGAAAAGGCAGGACTGCCGACACCACTTCACCTTCACGCAAAGCCAAAAACCTGACTGCGGGCACTTGCCATCTGTCTGAAAGCCAGCGCTCAACCCCAGCTCGGCCCACCCCATGTTGTGGTGGTGCAGTCCTAACCTCACGCCTGGCTCCTCCTCAGGACAGAACAGCATCACAGACCTGGTCCGCAGGGGTCAAGCACCCTCCTAACCATAATTACTTCTGCTGCTACTACTGCTGCAGGCTCACGCTGGCTGTGACCGGGCTAGTTTCTCACTGAAGTGAAGAACGAAATACATGATTGACAATAAGCCTTTTTTCCACTACTTTTTCTTCTTCATAAGCCAAGGTCGAACATTTTATATTTCAGGCTTGGGAAGAGGAAGGATGATAGACTGATGAGGGGAAAGTACAGCCAGCAGGCATCAAAGCTGCAACAGCTGGTGAAAGTCATGACCAAGCCTTTGCAGAAGTTGTATTTAACATAGTGTTGTTATCATCAGTGCATATTTGAAGGAAACATAAAATGCTCATACAGGAGAATAATTGTGGTTCAAATGCCTGTCCCACCCACTGAGGCACTATGTATACAATAACTCTCTATTTCAGTCCTGACACAGTAACCTTTTATCCATTCTAGAAGCTCCCACATGAAGAAATAGCTGGTATGTATTTTATAATTCTCCCTGTTTTCAAAAATAGTGACAGCAGGAACCTGGGTTTTTTGTGATGTGGGAAGGAGAGACAATAACAGATTCCCAGTTCTCTTCCTACATCAACACTGTCAACCATAGTCAGCATCTGGAGAAACAAGAAGTTGCAATAGATAGTTTGAAAAATCATGTTCCGGCTCTTTCTGGGAAGCAACGTGAGCAAATGTTTCTCTTTCAGCCTGGTGTTTCAGCTGCAGCGTGTGAGCCAAATTCTGCTTTCACATTAGAGTGAATCTGGAGGGATTCCACTGGGTTTGGGGAGTTCTTTCGGAGTGAGACCACAGCAACTCAGTCTGCAGCTTCACTTGTGGTCCCCACTGAGAGGTGTGGGGAGCATGGTAATAATTACTGATGATTCTGCTTCCCTGGAGCTCCCCGTGCTGAAGCAATTATTCTTTCATTTTCATTACCCATTCAGAGCACATTGGCTAAATACAAGACAGAGTCAACACTTAATATGAACTCCATAAGAGACAGTGGGGAAAACCCACTTGCTGAAAACATAACTCTCCAGAAATCACTAAGAATTGCTAACTGTAAGTGAGCTGGATCCAATAAAGACTAAAACATAAGCAGAATTTAAGCAGAGGCATTTTTCCCTGTAACTCTGAGTCAGGTATTTAACTTCTGGAAGCACATGGGGTCAGGTGTGCTAGTCTTTGTCTAGTTTAGAACAGCACCGGCATTCCAAAAGATGGGGATGTTTGGTGTGATGTGTCTGACTCTACTTCTGCAATGTCTTCCCAGCTCATATCTGTCCCAAGGATTATGAATTTCACTCCAGGGATGGAGTATACAGGAATGTCAGCACATTTGTTGTTGAAGCCCCAGGTCTGTAACAATTTCAGTCATTGCACTGCCTCTGGGTTTCTGGAAACCCACTCCACATTGCGTTAGTGAAGTAACTTAAACTGATCTGATAAATCTGAACGTCAGAGGCTTCACTCACAGTTCCCTGGAAATGCAAGGTTATATCTGAAGACTAAGAGCTGTTGTGTTGTTTGCCATCTGCCATCTGCACTGAAGTGTCAAATGGGACAGAGTCTCCCCCTTTCTTCTGAAACGACTCTGCCAGGGTGCAAAAGCTCTAATTATCAGGAGAGCCCTCACTGAAACATGGTATTAAGTTACGCATTTGGCCAACATTTTCATCAGTGAAAATCCCACTGGGATATTCAGAAGATATTCAGATGTGGTTTGGATGTTCAGATTAAGCTGAAACCACAGAAGGGTGGAAAGGGAGATGCTTACGTAGCTCCTGATGGACTTACGGAGTTTCCACAGAGAAATGACTGTGTAATCAACTCCATTTACTTTGGTGTCTGATTCCTTCCAGGACAGGCTAGAACCAAAACGCCTTTTCAGACTTGCAGCTCTGCTGGGTTCCTTGAACATCAACCTATTCCTCTGAACAAAAACATCCCCAATTTACCCTTTCCATGGTCTTCTTGGACAGGAATGAAATTGAACTCGATGAACTTGGAATTTTTCACTTGTAAACGAAGCATCTTTTATTTCACAACTCGTCTGTGTTTACAGCTGTTACTCAGTCATCAGTGCAGGGCAAACTGCAGACTTGGGAGGCCGATGTGTCATCCCTCGGACAGTCGGTCCAAACCTGTTTGGGCGCTGAGGGCAGGAAGATGCTGCCAGGAGCTGGCCTGGCTCAGGGATTTAGGTGGCTCGCACAGCTCTTTTTACTTGGGATTTGAGGTAAATTGAGCAATACAAACACCCTCCCTTATCAGAGAGAATAAGGAATTTCATGACTCATATTATCCATCTTCTTGGGACTGAAATGGGAAAAGCTGACTCAAAGTTTCATTTGTGTTTTGTCTGAAACTGTCTGAATTTGACTGGAGTTTTGCCTATTTTTTTTTTTTAACCTCAGCTGTTCTCTGTGCAGGTTCCTTCTCTCAGCTCTCTCAGTGTTGCTGAGGGTGCATTGCTGCTCATCCCGCCCGCTCTGCTAAATAAACCTGGACCGTAACAGTCTGATGGAAGTCCTCACTTTATATTAACACATCAGCCCCTTTCAAGACTACGTGCAGCAAAAAAAGATGCAATTACAAATATTAATCTGCTCTGTCAGTATTTGAATGTTGTTGGCTCTCATTCTGGACAGTAATAAGAGAAGCTGGTTAATCATATATAATTGTTGGGAGCTCTGTGCCATTAATTAACAGGAAGTTTTATGCAGCTGTCAGATGCACAAGCTGAACATTTCCTGCAGAGGAGAAAGATTTATTTGGTAGCAGTTTCATTATAGATTTTAGATGGAAAAAAGTGCATTTTGATAATCAAAAAATCATGACAGAAGCACACAGTCTCCATTCCTTTGGGGAGGATCCTCCTCTGTGCCCGTTATCCTCCCTTTGCTGCCACTCAGCTAAATTATTGCCAAGCACGAAGCAAACAAAATTCCCAGTGTGCCCCTCTGGTCTGTCCTTGATAAATATACGGGATGTCTTTGAAAGGATGGTAAAAGAATAATAAAACCAGAACTGAAATATGCCTCAAAGAATGGATGGTTAATTGTCCTTTAGGATCACATAACGGGGAAAAATTAAATTGGTATAAACCTCACTCTGATCTCTCTAATTTAATAAAGTTACACCAGTGTAATCAAAAGAGCATCTCAGTGACTGCACATCAAATTAGGTCTCAGTATAACTGCACTGATGTTGGAGGAGTCACAGCAGAAAGATATTTCCTCTGATATTTGCTGTAGTTATTTCTGTTGTTGTAAGTGCTGCCAAACCAGGTCAGAGAAGGATGAATTACGAGGAGGAGAGGGAGAAAAGGCTTTGGTCTCAACACAGATAGCTGTGGTACTGTGAAAAGACACACAAGGACACATGGCATTCACATGGATGGTTGCAGGTATCCAACTCAGCTGCCAAAATTCAGGGATCGGACTTTAGAGAGAAAGGCACTTCAGACAGGTGTCCCAACAACCTCCTGATTCATCCAGGTTAATGCAGACCCACAGCACAACCTATGTAACATCCAAAGGGGATTTGTGCTCTCACTTGAGCTCTTCAGTTAAACGCCCAAAGTTGGGCAGTGAGCTTTTCTTTTAAAAATATCTAAATTACTCCTGCTCAATTCAAGTCATGAAGGCGAAAAATGCCTGGATGAATAATGGCAAACACAATTCTGTTGGAAATAAATGAAAGCATCTACCATCTGTTTGGGCTCAGTTCTAAGAACAGACTTTTTTGAAGAAAAGTAGTATTTTTATTCTTATGCTCTTAGCACATGCCATAAGGCAAAGTATATAACCCAGGTTTTTTTTCATGGTGCACATTGAGATTTCAAGGCTGAATTTGATGACTTCTTAGGAGCAAGTAGATCCATGAGAAGGGAAATATGATCCAAACATATACTGAATCTTAATGACACTTTCTTAGAGACATTAAGTATTTCTGGTATTAGATATCTACATGTTGCATTTCAAAATTACTTTATGATAATATTTAAACCCACGAGAAAGACTAAAACAAACAAACAAAAAAAATATGAATGAAAACTAGTCCAGAGTCACTGAATGTGTGACTGGTTCCACAGCCTGGCAGGTGTTTTGTGCCTTGGTGTGCAGATAAGTTCTGTCTCCAACACATAATGTGCCATCTAGAGACTGTTCCCAAATTCATATTCTTTCTCTGGACAGGATTATAAGACCGAACTTGTGGGGTATCATCCAAGCTTGTAGGCAAGGATTTGCAATATCCAAGGTGATGAAGATACAAAATGATAAAGACCCATGGTAAAGACCTCAAAAATGGTAAGACCCAAGGGTAAGACCTCAAAAACCCAATGCTTGAAGACCTGAGGGAATCGGAATGTCCACTCATCCTCCCATGTACTGCAGAGCTGTGTTTTCATGCTTATAGTTTCTTCTCTACCTTCTGAAGCATCCAACACTGTTTACAACCATAACATCACCCTTCTTACAGATCTATTTCTGTTTCTTTATTATAGCTAATAACAGAATTACGGTCAAAACCATAAAGCAACACAGAACTAAAAGTGCCATCTGGATGAGCAAGTCAAGAGGGAAAAAGAACACAGGGATTGCAATGATATTCTGGGTTGTTTGAATCTTGGAACACGTACTGTGCGGACAACACACTACGTGAAAGAAGCTGATTAATATATTTGAACACTTGGATCTGACAGCCAAGTGATCTACATACACCAGCCTTGGATGAAAGGAAGCCTTAAGAGAACTTATGGAAACCTCTGGCCTCAGGTTATTTCATTAATAACTAAGAAGTTGACATTGTGCTTTTAGTATCTTCACATCATGAGGGTGTTTACAGCACTGCTGCTGCCACCCGCTGTGCTGGGGAGGAGCATGGTCTCTCTCTGAGCCTCGCAGCAGGAGTTTCATCCAGTCCCCAAACTGGTTTATGGTATTGCCCTGTGTGAGCCTTTCACAACTCTTTGCTATTCTTTCTCAAACTATACAATAAGGATTTTTTTTGTTTGTGTTACAACAGCCTGTGGGAACCCCAATCTCGAAACCAAGTTTTATTGGCTGGGGTGGTGTGAAAACTCAGAAGAAAAAGCCTTTATGTGCTTTAGACACCCCCAGTCTGAGCGTGGGTTTAGTGACTCACCTAAAGGAGTAGTAAATTGTGACAATAGGCTTAAAATATAAACAGCAAGTCGGTTTGCACATTATGGGAGGATATTAATATCCAGTTTGACTACAGCCAAACAGTCATGTCATTGATTATACTTTGGTTTATTCTGCTATTGTGGGAAAAGTCAGTATTTGCAAGGGGAGTTTAGGTGCTCAGCACAACATAGAAATTTCCAACAACAGAGCATCCGCGCGGGATAACCCTGAAGCCATAAAGTCAGGTATGCATTTGAACAGGTTTGGGTGGCCAGAATGCTTAAGAACAGAAAATTCTTCAGGCTGGGAAGGTGGACTACTCCACCCCTCTGTGTATTTGCACCCAGTGTTTGTGAGCACTCCCTGGGCTGATTACGGGAGGCAGAGGCAGGGGCAGAGCTGCTGGGGCTGGGCAAGCAGCACCTCGCTCTGACCGGCTCCAGTTCCCAGGGGTGCTGGTCCTCCAGGTAATTCATGTTGCTGCACTCGGTTTGGCTTTTCTTGAGTTTTCTATATGCTCTTCCTCTGCCGCCACTTCTGCCCCACTCTTGAGATAACCCTGCATGTGCTTTGTGCTAAATTATCTTAGGAGCTCCTCAAGTGCTTGGCTTATTTTGTTTGGGCTTTAAAGTGCTTGGTACAAATTTTGCCTTTTGGTGCACTGGCATTTTCTGCAACAGAACACAAGAATAAAAAGACTGGTTTTCTGACAGAGTGTATCTACCAGCCAGACTGGGACTGTTCACTTTCATGGCATTGTTGAACTGTTCCCTCCCTGAAAGCCCAGGGTGTGAATGTTTGAACTATTTTGCTTTTCACATTTGTCCACAATGCAAAGTGGCTGAAAGAATTGTATTAAAAACTGCCCCTAGAGCCTTAAGGACTGTAATTCCGCATGTCCTGGATGCACGGCCAGCTGCCAGGTTGCTATTCAAATTGTCCTTGGGTGTTTCTTGTTTACTCTAGGTGAGTCATTCCAATCTTTCCTTCTCCTGGCCCTTTACTACTGTCTGTTGTGTGTCCATTTCTTCTCCTTAGCCCCTGACAATGCTCAGGTGCATTTGTCCCCTTGTTTCATCATACTTAACAGGTGTCTGACTTATCTTTTTCTGCAGGAGAGCAATTGAGAGCTGCACTGAAGGAAGGTAAGGAGACTTTCTAAAACCATACCCTATTATGAGTCCTTCCTCAGCTCCACATGAATCAGAGCAGGAGCTTCAGCCTTTCTAGATGGACACCAACAGACATGTCCCAGGATAACGGACAGGGATGTACTAAAGAGGATCCAGCCCTTGCACTGCAGCTGCAAGGCAGGCTGCTTTTTGCATGAGTTCATGTGTGCCAGGTCCTTCTTCTGCCTCGACACCTGCAAAGTAGATGTATCTATAACGAAATGAGATGTAGAAAGAACTAAGTAAAGTCGATTGCTTTTTTTGATATTTAAGTACAACTTGAGGCAAGTTTTAGTGAGGAATTAATTGTGTACCTTTTGAATTAATAGGCAATGTGACACAGGAAATTGTAATATTCCAGGTTGGTCAATACATTAGAAAGGTCAGGTGTGTCTGGCTTTAGCCAGAGCATGCAGTAAACCATGGATTTTATTGTAATTTTTGCTCATAGTTTTCACTCTGCCAGGATCAAACCCATGATTTTTGAGAGTGAGAGAAATAGGAGAATTTTGCCAAGCTTTGAGTTCACGCTTGGGGCACACTACAGTTCTCATAATGTTAAAAAAAAAGAAATCTAAAAAATAAAATTTTCTTTTACATTATTTTCTGTATTACAATAGAAGCAGTGAAGCATAGTTTGGGAAAGGAGCTGTTTCAGAGCTGTGTCTGATCTGGAGGCTGGTAGTTCATGTTCCTTTTTAAACCAGTTGGGCTGCATTCCAGCTGAACTGAATGACCCTCCTGCAAGGATAATATCCTTGAAACTTAATAAAATATCTGTATCTAGAAAAGAAGCTTAAGGATGAGAATGAGCTTACTGCAGCTCCTCTCAACTTCTAAGGGCTTTCTTCTCATTTTGGAAGAAGTGTTCTTGCATTGGAATAATCTGCTTCCCCTCTCAGTTTTCAAAAATCCTCTTGTCTCTACAAGTGTTGTCAAACCTCCTCTCATAAATGGATCAACTTGCCAGCAGCACCTCCCAGGTCTGGTGCAGGTTTGCTCCATACTCACAGCTTTCTGCACAGACCAGCTTGGCGCTTTTCAGGCATAGAATAAAGGGCAACAAATAGGTCCTGCCTTGTGGCTGGACTGCTAATAAATAACCATGATAACCCAGACTTACCAAAAACACCCAATGGAGAGACCAACTCAGGATCAAGAGATACAGTGGGGTTTGCAGCTGGACAGATGTCCTCAGTGGTTGACACGGTCTAACTCTGCCCACTAGGAACAAATGTGTGACCAGATCCTGACTGCCCCCCAAGATTCACGGTTCTCAGGCAAGACACTGCATCCTGGGAGTCCTGCACCTTTCGAAAAGCCGTTTGCTTGTGTGAGGACTTGAGCTGGGTGCCCAAATGGGGCTTGGGGCTTGGCTTTTGGCAGCCCATGTTCAAACTCGTGGGCTTTGTAAATGCATTGATGAAAAAACAAGGACAGCAAATGAGGGCTTTGTTAGAGTCCCTTATTTTTCCGAAAACCTTCTTTGCTACATATTTAGTAATTTTAGCTTCAAGGGAAGCGGTTTCAAATGAGAGAAAAAACTGATTTGTTCATGCAAACTACAGCCCTGCGGACTTTGGGAAAAACATAACCATTTCATATTAATGATCGAGCTGGAGCTGCTCATTTGTGCAAATCCATATCCACATACGGGTGCAATCAGGTGCAATCAGATGCAATGCTCTCTGCAGCAGCAGCAATATCTAGGTGTGATGGCAGAAGCAAGTAACTGTGACACTACTTGCTTGGCAACTTGAAACTCAGCCAGTTTGATACCATTTAGTGTGTGTGTTTTATCACTTCTGCTGATACTCAGTTTTGTCTATAGGTGGCAGTGACCTTTCATTTTTACTGTAAAATAGGGCAGAAGTGTACATACATCTATATCTTCCTAATTTCACTACAGCATCTGGGCCAGAGCTGTGAGGCTGTGCCGTCAGCTCAGCTCTGTACCCAGAGGAGTGGCTGCAGACTGACCACCTTTCTTCGGTAGCCACTTTGCCCACAGCACACCAAATGTGCAGTTGCAGTACAATAATCAATTACTGTTGCAAGGAGTGGGGAAATCTAATGCATATTATATGTATGAATGGTGGAGAACTGTTTTAGGATCACATTCTGAGCAGGTTATGTAGCAATTTTGTCCCATTTTTAGCAAAAATACTCTCTAAGTTATGTCTAGCTTTCTGTGAGAGAGAGGGTTGTGCTGAGTGAAAATCTTTAAAATTTCTACATGAGCACAGGGTGTGTGTTTTATTTCAGTGAGAATTATAAACTTGATTGGAGAAAATGGGTAGTCTCTCCTAGAGGAAAATATGTCAGAGATCAGAGCCTGTGATCTCTGCTCTGTATCAGTTAAAGATAACTTACTTGACATGAGTAGAGTTGTATCAACAGGAAACTGGAGTAATTGAGAATCACGCTACAAATCATTGTCAAAATGAAAAAATAAAAGGAATTCACTTCTCTTGCTCTCCACAACTATGTACTGATTGTATAGCACATGTGAGAAAGGAAGCACATAACCTGTAAATATACCATCCTCTGCTTAAGTTGTCTCCTGGCATAAACCAGGCGACCTTGTGAATGGAAAACAAAAGTAAATCCTCCAGATTCAACCAGATACTAAATTTACCACTGAGACTAAGCAGTAGGATTTGAATCTTGTTTTCTTGTATTCCGATAGGATAATACTTAAAGTTGCTAGGAAACAGAATTACAGAGCAAGGACAAGAGGCCATTGTACATCCATGGGGAAACATTGGCTGAAGTTCTGATTTATAGTGGAAATATCAGCTGAGAAGATAAAAATCCCTGTAAAATAACTCTGCGTTCTGAAATCAAGGCTCAGTCCTACAGTCAGTATTTATGCAGTGATTCTCGGCAGCCCACAACTGCAGTTCATGTTTCAGCATCAGTGGGGGCCATTCAGTGGCCAGTGCACTTAGGAGAGAACAATAACCATCTCTGAAGAGAGGCCTGGCTTGGATTTCGTGTCAGCTAGGATGCAACATAAAATAGAAACCAGATCTAGACAATCTCTATAAAGTAAAGGTTCATAGATTCGGGTTAGGGAAAAACCACAACCAGCTTGAGCTCTGTAAACAGTAACTGGAAGCAGGCACTTGGGGCTGTGGGCTGAAAGGAGAGCTACCCTCAGTTCTGGCTTTCAAATTCTAGTAAACATGACTTAGCAAAACTACTCTTATCCTTCTTTTCACCAGTAGCCAAGGGCTGTTTAATTAAAATGCTAAAGAAGTCGCTCTCATCCATATCTCTGCAGCTGCACTGATTCACAGAGGCACAAACAGCAGCAATAATAAAAGAGAAGGGCACTCGGTACTCGTGGTGGCTGTGCAGGACATCCAAAGGGAGGAGCACTGAGGCTGGAACTGGCTGCAGCTCTGCCTTCCTCTCTTTGCAGACCTTTCTCTTTCAAGGTGTGTCTCAGAATAATCTCCCCCTATTGTTTATTTGTGTAGCTTTAAGAAATAAATGGGGGGAATTTAGAATCAAAGTCAATAGGAACCTCTACGTTCAACTATGTTGCAGGGAGTGTGCTGGGCTGCAAAGAATTTACAGTCCTAAAGCACAACAAGTCCAGAAGGTCCATATATGTATTTTAAATTAAGGGGAAAAGAACAAAAGGAAACAAAAAACCCACAACAGTTCCATGTGTACTTGTACAAATTACTCCTGGAACAAAGTTAAAAACAATTTTAAAGAAATTGGAACAGTTTCACTAAATGTGGAATTATCTAATGGACTTACAATAAGAAAATAATAACAGTAAGAGAACCTTTTTTAAACTGACTAGCTCAGGTGTTAGTAACACTGCACCTGTGGTGACACAAGATGCCCAAAACCCCCATCCAGAACCACAAAAAGACCACCAGGACCAAAAAAAGAAAACTTTGTTAGTTTGTACCATTCTTAGTGAGAAGCTGTGACTCCTTCTGCCTAACTGGGTTTGAGTAAGTCTGGTTGGAAGAGGCAGATGACGAGGGTAGGAACCTTTGGGAAAGCAGGTGAGGCTTATTGGGAATTAAAACAGCCTATCAAAGTCTGACACCATTGGCTGTCTCTTAATTTGAATTAGGCAGTGAATTCATATTAATGAGAAAGAAAGGATTATTTGGGTTGTTTTTCTCCACCTTACAGGAATTATGGGGAATGCAATGAGTGTCCCAGAAGAAGCTGAAGAAGATAATACTTGCACAGTAAAGAGCTATCAGGTAACCTAAAGCTGACCACCCTCACCTTCCCTGGCTGTTGCATATTGTTTCCATTACTTCTCAAATCCTGTAATGTACCATCCCCAAAACTGTATTATTTGCTATTTCAGGCTCTATCTGAATCTCCTGACACTGTTAAGAATGGATCAGTGCCATTTGTTCAGACTCATTCTCCTGCAATGAATGGTGAAGGTAAGTACTGGGGCAGGGTGGCACGGTTACACCTCTTTTGTCATTAAACAGAGACAAAAGTTTACACCTCTTTCGTTTTCAGAGGTTTCTGCTGAAGTAACAATACATATTGGTGCATGGTCTCAAATTAAGATGAGCTCATGTTTCATCTCTTACTTTGGAATTTCTATAGGTAGTTAATCAGAAGCTTGAAAATTTAAGGATAACAGAGTACAATAGGAAAATATTTCCAAAGGCATCTGGAAGCTGTTTGTTTAATTAAAGGGGATAGTACAGTAATTTATAGAGCTAAATAAGTGACAGCTGGGAATGCAGCATGGCTGACACCTACTGAGAGATTAGCCCTATTTACCAGAATTTATTCACACTGTGTCAGAAGCCTGATGTTGTAACCCTGACCACCTCTCTGCTGTTGCTGTCATAGGACGTATGAGATTTTACTCAACCACTGTCCCGGCAACAAGAACATGGGGTTGATGGGACTTGTTTCTCTTTCTCTGCACATTAACAAAATCAAATCGATATGTTCCTATGATGTATAAACTGTAGGGGTCAGTGTAGATGTTGAATAGTCGGTGGGGGCACGAGTAGATCACTACTGAGTAAGTGCATGCCGTTTCAGACTGGTTTGGGTGGTGGTTATAGCAGGACAGTAACCAGGTTTTTGAGTGATCACACCGGCGGCAGGCTGGACCCTGGGATCGCAGGGATTTGTGCCGTCAATAGCTGAGTCCAGCTTCCAGTGCTGGCACTTTGGATATCTGGTGTGAACTACATGGCCTGAGCATTAAAAATTTGGTTCCAAGTAGTTTTGAGAAGTTATCTCCATGTATTCACGGGCAATTGCTCCCATCCACACACATGTTTCTCCTCATCTTTCAGCACCTCATTAATTTCTCCTTCTACCTCATTCAGCAGCAGCATTCAGGCAACACTCACTTGAGCAGCATCACTTAAGTTCACGTCTCTGCAGCTTCAGCCACATTAATTTTGCCACTGTTTTCCTTGCATTGGTTTTCTTTCTGTTTTCAGAATACAATAAAACCCAACAATTCTCTCCCATCTCTTTAAGAAAAGAAAATATTTCTTTATTATCAATTGTTAAGTTGAAAAATCTAAGCTTCGACAAAAATAATCAAAGACCAGTATGGCAACGTGCAGATGGTACTGATTACAGTGTGGAATCTCTATTCCATGGCGAGTTTCCTAATGCCATCTAGCTGTAAGAAGTCAGTTTAAATGGTTGCCTGCTAGAAAATAAAAACTCATAGCTATGTTTTTTTACTGGTGTAAAGCAGCAGAGTTCTGGGAAGTAAATAAAAGCCAGATGATTTACACTGTCTGAAGACCTAGAAAATAAATGTACACTTTACTCTTAATATATGAAATGAAGCATATGGCACTGTTTAACTTAAATGGATTACCTAATTAATGTAATTACCAAATCAGTTTAAGTAGCTAGTTGAAAAATTAGACTGTCCTGTGTTGCTATTACTTATATTTAACTATATTAATGTTTAAAAAACAGTTAAAATCATTAACTGTTTAGGTGATACTGAAATCTCACTGGTTAGTGCAATGTAATCAAGGTCTTGGTAAAACAAAAGCACAAGTTTCGTTTGGATATAGGAGTTATTCGTGTAGAAAATGTAGTTGATAGTATTTCTAAAGTGAAATAATGCAAGAAATAGTACTGAAATCTATTTTATGGTCATAAAGTGAGCACTTCTGGAGAAGACAAAAGAGTTGAAAAGAAAGAAAGCAAGTGAAGCAAGAGGATTTTATTAATAGTGTAAGATGTATGTTTGCGGTCTTTGTCTTGTTAGTTTGCATTTCTGTGATTGCCAGTGATCTGACCATGTGCTGTGCATTAAATGGTGTAGTTGATAAATGAGTCTATGAAATGTATATCTGTTAATATAATGAAAAAAAGAATCCAGAGAGTTAACTTAATATGACCGGAGGAAGTAATGTTATTTGGAAGAGCCCCGTCACCATCTGCTTCACATCTGGGTGAGCAGATTGGTGACTGATTCCCTACATTTGCTGGTTCTGCTCAAACAGCCTGACAGATGTGTAGACTTGGGGATTCTTTCCACGACTTGCCTTTCCTGCTCCTATTGATTATCAGGGCTGCAGACACGGCACGGAGTGCTAGTATCCACAGCCTTCTCCTGCGATGCCATTTAAATAGCAGTGGCGTCCTTACTGCTACATCATGAAATGCAAGCAAAAGGATAGCAAATACGATTTAGACTTTTCCTAACATTTCACGTTGGTCTTTTCGAATTTCAAGTAATAGAAGTGCTCGGTGGACAACAGGTAAAGGGAAGGCCAGAACTAAAAGCTGTATATCTGAGGTATGTACTGCGTAGAGCAGAATTGTGCCAGGAGGACAAAGTGGGAAACATTTTATTTGAATTGATGGCAATTACATGTAGATTAAAACAACGACCCTCTCACAAAAGGGAAGCTTACACAAAGAAGAAAAGTTCAGTTAAGATGCAGCTTCTTTATTCCAGAAGATAACTCTGATTCATCAAATTTGGCTACTGGCAAGTATCTAACAGAAATGGGTGTTTCGCAAGAACTCTGCGTCTGTAAGGTGTGAAACACAATGCATTTTAATTACTTTCATTGTTACTCTTGCTACTATTCTTACTTCTCTTATTTCCATTAATTTCAGTAAATCTGTTGAGTAAATAACAATGCCAGTGAAACGAAATTATTCTTATTGTATAAATGTACTTTCGACTTCATTTGCACGGAACAGTTGAGCAAGATTGTGAAAGAATATTAGTACTTCTTTTCTTTTTTAAGAGAGGGGAAGAATGTCTTATTTTGGAATTCTCTAATGCTTCCAAAAACTGGTCACCTAGTCTTGCCAAAATAGTTTTTGAGGCTCTCCCACACAAACACAATGTATATTTGGAGATCTAAAAATTCAACATCTACTGTAGCATTATGATACGAACTCAGTTCTAAATAATGGCAGGAAAAGTCAATCCACACAATATCTATAAAAATATATCAGAAATGTAAGTAAGAAAAGTTACTCTTTCTTGATCATTATTTAGATTTGTAAGCCTAGTATTTGCTGCAGTAATTCATTCAGGCTGTTATCCATCGTGCTGGCCTACACTGATGGACTTCAGTGCCAAGTATTGTCTTGTAGCCCATAAATGTTCCTTCATGACCATTAAAGTCAACTGTCTCCATGATTATCTGAAGTCCAGGGAACAGATCATGCTGTGGTACTATAATTATATTGTTAAACAAAAATATCTGTTAACCAGTCTGAATTCAAAATAGCCAAAGATACTAAAATTGCATTTGTTGCTAATGGCTCATTCAGTTCCAATAAAAACCTAACATTTATTTCATATCTTGTTCATATGTTGAAGCCCTTGACAATTCAAATTATTCCTCATTCAAAACCTAAAGATTACTTCCACTGAAAGAGTCGGTAAGATAAGCGACAGGAGGCGAGAAGCTGCCAATGTAAACATCACAGGACCTTATTTTATATGTTCTTTATGTGTAAGCATTAGCCATAAGTGGCCATATAATGCTGAAACCTAGGAATCAAAAACTAAGGAGAAGGAGCATGTTTTGAGAAAACATCTGAAGATTTAACTTGGGTAAATTGAGCATCAAAAATTGATGCCTACTTAGTACATGGCTTAGGCTGCTGCCAGGAAGAAAAAGAGCAAAGTAAGATTCAGAGAAAATCAGGATACAATGGTAAAGGGCAGGAAGGTAATCTGGAAGTGCTGGATAGAATTGCTTTTTGGTCCAACTTGAGGGAGTTTGATGGCCATCTGTTATGTGCACCAGGCTGAAGTCTGGTTATATCCCCGCTGGTTGGCAAAAGCAAATCAGCTGGAAAAAGCTCAGGGAGCCTTTTCATTTGCACCAGATGGGCGATTCTGAACTTCCTTTCATACCAGCCCTATCCTCAGGACTCCTGCCCTTCCCCCAGTTACGTGCTGCATCTTGGTCCCAAACACCAGTGGAGTTGGTGCTTTGCTGCGGGTGCTGTTTCTGAGCTCTGCTGCCTGTTCATGGGGTTCTGGGTACAGCAGGTCCCATAATGAACAGGAATAACTCCTTACCCACACAGTTTTGTGGCTTACATGGTCAACTTTAAGCCTGTGCTCACTCTAAGGCCTTGTCCATCATAACATTTATGTTTGCTGGCTCTGTCTATCAAAACCAAAGTGCTTGCTTTTTAAAATTCAGTGCCAGTTCTGCAGCCTTGGTCCCGTTCTGTGTCAGCAAACATACTTCAGCCTATGGAAGTGCTTAAAATGTTGAAGTCAAGGATATGAAAGGAATGGGGAGAAACTCTGTCAGCATTTACTTCTGAGCAGGGAAATGTTATTGATGTAACATTGCGCTAACAATTACTCTTCTCTGTATGGTTTTTCTAACAAGTCAAGGAAAAAATGTTGGTCTAATCTAGCAAATTTCAGAAAAAATATCCTTCTTTTCAGTGTGCAGCCGTAGTATTGCCTTTTTGTTTCACTGATGAAGTGAAAAGGAGGACGGATCTTCCATAATGTGACTGTCTTTTGTTAAATACTTGAAAGGAAAATGCCTCTGTAGTAGTGATATGAAATCTGATCTCACAGTAGTGCTCTAAGTTGTATATTGATTTTAGTTTCAGAGCAGTTATTAATTTCATTCAGAGTGAACAGCTTTGATCTACTGCAGACCTGGCCTAGAATTTGGGAGGTTTTGCTTCTATTCCTATTTTTGCCTCTGGATTGCGGAAAGAATGGAATTTCTGTGTCTCTTTAAAGACAAAAATATCATGCACTTTTCATCCAAACACTGCAATTTCAAAGCCTTTTTGCTTCACAGTTTGCCATGAACATGGCATGAGTCACTCTTCTGTTCACCCCACCACAGTGGAGTCTTCTCTCTGGTGGTGGGATCTGGTTTGCCTGGTGCCCAGGCAGACTTTCCCTGAAATAATTTGAATTGTTTTGACACAAGAGACAGGCCACAGAGCTCATGGTGATGATATTTTCCAGGTCTTTCATTCGTTCCATGATAATTACAGACAAAAGGAGCTTGATAGGTTCATGAGCTACTTTTTGTTTGGTTAGTTTTCTCAATGATGAGCTTGTATTCCTATTTTTATACTAAAGACAGTTTTCCTGTGTTTCACTTTATCTGTTACATAAAGCAGAAGTTCAGCATGTATTACAATTATTTTCCAGTGGATAATATTTCTGCTTTCTTTAGCTGGGGAAGGGTTTGCTTTTTGCTTCCTTCCCAAGTTTCCAACTATAATTAGAAGTTAGTGGTTCAGTTCTTTTTCATATATTAATATAGCAGGCTTAGGAAACTATAACTATTTAGTGACTCTGACTGAACCGCTGAATAGATGGTTGAGTAGCTAGTTATTTGTACCTTTTCTTTGCATGTCAGTACGTTGAAATAGGTGCTTGTGAAATATTGCAGAAGAATATTACTGGTGCAGAATTCTTGCCAGGATGAGTTATTTTTTTACATGAACAGTAACAGAGAAGCCAGGGAAAGAAATTCTCTCTAATAGCGTTCCATAAAGAAGTGAAAATGTATTTATCCAGACACAGCAGGTTGTACTGAGGTGCTCTGGCCCACTCTACATGCCCAAAATGCATTAAGAAAGTAAATATTACATTAAACATGTGGAGAGGTTGGGAGCCAGCTCCCCAGCAGCTGGTAGAACGCCGGCCGCAGTTGTGAACCCTGCCACCGCAGCCCTCACTTTGTCAGCTGTTGCTTCCACTGCTGGCAAGGATTTGGGTAAAGTCACTTGAGATTCACGCTGGTGTGCCGGCACGCTCCGACACTTCTCATCTCTCAGCTTAACGGAAGCTCCCACCTCCTGCTAGCCAAGACCAACTCTGACCTGTGAAACAGGGGTCCAGCAGGGACTCTTGGTCACTGGGTTATTGTGCTGGGGAAGGGGGTGTCAGGACTGGATGCTGGGGCTCCGTTCTCCTGCACTTGCCCAGGGACACGAGCAAGGTTCCTGGGCACTGGCGTGGGAGGATGGTATCAAATGGGTGCAGACGTGTTGTACGGTGACTACTTACGCTTGCCTGTTATCACGCAAAATCATTGGGAGGGGAAAGCTGGGGTAATTTCAAAAGCTGTGATCTAAATATTCTGCTTTCCTTATCTTAAAAAGGAATTTCAAAAATGAAACCAAACACTGAAGGTCTGTACTGTGAAAGACAGACACTTTAGTCAGGTTTTGTTGGTATCTGGGGTTTTATTGCTGTTAAAGTAAAACGTGAAGGGCATAATATTGGCTGACTACTACAATTATTGTTTGAAACAATTTCAATTTGTACTGAAACTGACAATTTTAAAATTCTAATTTAGCAAGTCAGTTTGAGACTGTCAGTTTTTCAGTTATAATTAAGTAGATCTAAATTCATCCTTGAAATCTGTGACAGTGATTGACAGGGAAAACAGTTATATATTCTAGTCAAAGTAGGGCAGCTGAGGGGGAGCTGTAACCTTTACTTCCGCACATGCCTCCTTTTTTTTTACTGGGGTTTCACGCCACATAATCTATGAATCTCTCTCTCATCCACAAAGCAGATACAAGAGGTTTTTTCTTTTGCCTCTTGTTTTGTGTGTTATGTAAAGCAGGAGCCTTCTTCTGTCTGCACATGCAGTATTAGGGATTTTCACATCAGCTGTATTATAACAGGGCAATTGTAGCATAAAATAATAAAATATTCTTTTAAGATGAAAGGTTTTTTTCATATCTAAAGCATGTTGACCATCTGTGTATGCAAGGGGGAATTAACTGTGAGAATTTTGAGGGGGAGAAATGAGATTAAGAGCTGTATTGTTTCTGGGTAAAAAGAGTCAGAAATTTCCGGCAAAGAAGCCCAGCTCAAATGTATTTTATAAGTATTCAAATCCATCTTTAACTAACCTACAGATGACAGAGAAGTGCAAATCGAAACTGGACTATGGAGAGTAGGCAGCAAGGCAAGGAACAGTATTGGAAAAATGAATGAAAGGAGTTATGACTGCAAAGCCCTGTGGGCAGTTTGGCAAGCCAGGAAACAAAATCAGTCCTTGCAGTTTCCATTCTCTTTTCCCGTTTAGCTTTGACAGAGGAAAGTATAACATATATTAATAAATAACTTTGTCTCAAATTTTGTTCAAGTGGAGGGTTTTTTGCGTATCACTTCTTTAATTTTAATTGTAAAGTAAAATACCCTCAGCATATCTACTGGGTTAAGCAGTCAAAAAGCTGGGCCATTATCTGACTTTGGCAGCTGAGAGGGGGCTGTGAAGACCAAAAAATTTGCACCAACTTCAATGAAGAATGACAGGAAAGAAAATCAGACAGGCAAGTCTGAGAGTTGAGACACATCTCGTATTTAGCACAGGAAGACAAGAGGGGCTCTACACAAGCTGCGCTCTGCGTGGCCCTCCCCAAGCCTCCACGTTTCAGAATTAGTTTATTAAAGAGCAAGGTCACCGTGATTAATTGTACAACCAGTATAACTTCTTAGCTGTGCTGGATAATTACTGTTTTATGCTTCTGTTTGTAGTGGATGCAAAGGCAAGTGTTGCACAGGATAATGCGTCCGTTTCTTCCCCGGAGACAATGGAGCCGAGCCCCGCTCCCGACGCGGGCAGACAGAGTCTTGGGAGCGCTGCCAGGAGAGCTCTACCATCTGCTAAATCCCGCTCTGTCTTCGCGTTTTCATGGTCTGTACCAGGGCGTACTGAAGATCCAGCTACAGATTCATCAGTTGGATCAGCGAAACTTGATGTCAGCTCAGAGGCGCCCGGAGCGAACAAAGCACCAAGTGACAGCGTGGAGGTTCCCGCAGCAGCTGCGTGGGAGGAAGGGGCACATAAAAACCTGACCCAGGCCCCGCCAGCAGCAGCGCCTCGTGACATTGATCTTGCAGCATCAGTGACACCTGAGGGAGAGGATGTGGCCGCCTCAAAGCCAAAACAAGTAACCTTCTTTGACAGGATCTTCAAACTGGAGAAGGGAAAGGAAAGGAGTAAAACACAAATTGATACCCAGGAGGAAAGGCAGAATTCAGACCTTCCTGACGGGCGCATCACAGCGAAAGAGGCTGCTGGATTACGGAGCACATCAAACGGTGTCCCACAGGGGAAGGCAAGTGCTTGAGTAGGAATATACATTTTGCTCTTAATGAGACCTCTCAGGAATATTAATAACACAGGATAACATGATGTAACGATGGCCGTGTGAATGAATCAGTGTTGCTCTTTACTTATTGCAGGCAACTCCCCACATGGGTGGCTGAATAGAGGTGTGGTAGGAGAACCTGTGGCAGACTGGCAATAGCTCGGTCTGCCTCACGGCGGAATGTTGGCATCTGTGCTTGAGTCTAAATTCTCTTGTGTTTCTCTGAAAGGTTTGGGCAAGAACCAACGAAAGCCAAAGCACTTGAATGTAAAATTGTTTTTTATGTTTTAGGATCTTGGAGTTTGACACTGGATGGTTTAAAAGAAGTTCTTTAGTATGTTTTGTGCCGTTCTTAAAATAGTCTCTCTTCTTGAGCCTGCCTGTTGCATACTCTACATACCAGAATAAGGAATGTTATGTAGTAGCAATCTTACCTATTGTGATTTTTTTCCTCAAGGGAACATGATCCCTTAAAATTGATTTTACTGGATGAGAATGTGGTATAAGAAATTAAACAACTTATCTAAGAAAGCATACCAATCAAAGAAAGGAGTAGAAAACAGACATGAATTTAGATTTTGCACTTCCTACGAAGTCTGATATGAGCAAATATACCGTAGGATTAACTTTCAGGTAATTAACTACTTGAAAAGCCCATCTCCAGATGGGGTTAAGTGGCATAATTCTTATTAGTTCTGCTGGAGAAAAGCCAGTATATACTAACCAGCGCAAATCCTGTCCAGTGTCAGGAACAGCAGGGACAATCTAGCTGGACGACCCCCTCATCAGAATTTATGAGTAAATGCCATTTTAATAATGCCAACAACTGCTTTTGTTGGCCTAGTTCAGGCTTGCAAATAAGACTTCTGTATAATTGCTAATAGTTTGAACATAGATCACAAGATGCTCACTGCTTAGTCTGGTGACACTAGAGGTTGTCCCAAAATGTCTCTTCAATTTCTCTTCTTCTACCTTGCCTTCTCTATCTTATGCCTCCTCAAATCTGGATTGCATTTCTTGTATCAACTCATAAATTGTAATATTATTCTGACATTTCATTTGTAAAACTAAGCAGTTGCGGTTTGACCATTGTCATTGAAAAGTGTCATCCATCATTAGTATTTCAAACAGCTATATATACATATTTAAAGAATCCATAGTCTCAACCTAGCAGAATATCAAGTCATTTGCTACATAAACAGAACAGGGTGAATCATTCAGAATGAATAATCTATTCAGTGCATACTGGCACTTCTGTTTGTAGCTTGTAAGACTGAAGCTTTTCAGTGCTGTAAATTCTGCAGACATTTTTGACTAATACACACAGAGAACGAGTTTTCCTGTAGCTTGCAAGAAATGTTACTTTCACAATCAAATCTAAAATTCATTATTTACTATTTTGTTGTGATTGCAGACTGCAGAGTGTGAAAGGTCATCGTTGGTGCTGTTGGATGTAGTATTGTGCGAAACACTGTAATGACATATCAATCTGAAGTAGCTTTAACGAGAAGTCAAACATCTGCTGGTAGCAAATAGTCATGTTGGGAAAGCTCAAACGGGCAGGTGTTTGTAATGAGCAACTGTTGGGGGACAGGACAAGATAATTTAAATCTTCTGCCAGTTCAAACAGATGCTAGAAACACTGTTCATTCAGATCAAGGTTTTTTATTGTCAGTAATGCCTAGCATTCTTTAATTTTGATTTCTCTTCTAGTGTTCAGCTTTTACCTAGCCACGTCCTGAAGCTTGCTTACAGGAATCTGTAAATCCCAGGCACACATCAGCTCTAGGTTATGTTTTGTACGTGTGTAAGTGTTTGCAGGATCCTAGCCAACACTCCTTGAAGCCTGGAAGCCTGCTTGAGGACAGGTCTCCTCTTTAGCAAAAGTGCCCCTACGTGTTTTAGATGTGTGCTTAAAGCTGTACCACTGAAAATGTTTGAGGACTCGCGAAACAGGGTTCAGGTTGCTCAGTGTAAATGAGCAGCAGAACTTATATCACAGACTGAAATTCTAACATTATCCTCGAATTTCTGGACTATAATTTCTGTCTTTGGTTCTTCAAATATGAAAAGGAGTATATACTTGGGGTAGAGGAGAGTTAAGGACCCTTTCTGGGAAAAATATCTACCTAAACTCTTTTGATATGTGGCCAAACTTACTTTAAGTCTATTTCTAAATAAAGGCCCTGGCTTTGCCTTGCAGGACAGTTGCCTTCTGTTCCCTTTAAAGTTGCTGTTTCTCATGTCAGATGGGAGAATGACCAAGTCTAATTTAATTACTGTTACTGTAGTAACTACAAACTGTTACCAAATAATCGTACTAAAACTCTAGATATTGCTGCCAGCACTTTTTCCTATTTTTTGGTGGATTATGACTGGTAGTATCTGTAAAAGCTAAAAGCAAAGCAAAGTTTCCCTGAATTGAGTGCCAACACAAAACAAACAGCATTGCTGCTAAGTAAGAGAGAGGCTCCACAGTTGTAGCTTAAGAGCTGCACAAACATTCTGTGTTTGGTGAACCACTCTTTATTTTTGTGGTCTACAAAACTACATTCAGAACACAGCATAATTAAAACAAGGACAGAATTCATGAATTCATGAAGCATTTACTATGTAAGCCAAAGAAAAGATAAATTATATGCCTGAAATGTTTCACTGAGCCATGATTCATACAAACAAAAGTGTTGGCAGGAATACATTCTTTTGATATGTTTTTCTAATGACTGAACTGAAACTACAGTATAAGTATTTAAGGTGTTTGCTACCCCCAAATTTCACTCCTCAAAGAAGTGAATTGAACATTTACATATTATCTGTTAACTTCTAATACTGTTCTGTTATTTTGAGAGTTTTCTTTCATTACTTGCCTCCAGGGTTTTGCACAGCCTATTATGGCAATGAGCTGCTAAAGAGGTTTTTGTGGTTGTTTGAAAATGTGATATTGTAGGACTCCATATTATCTCTGCTTGATTCATATGCCAGTGGCCTGAGCCCATTGCTTCCTACAGCAGTATTCCCATAAAAGCACTCATCACAGCACCTATCAAAGTCCATATTTGAGTTGTATTTTAGTAGATAACGGCAGTCTTGGCTCGGGAATCCTGGAGCAGCCTTCCTCATGAGTTAGAGGGTCACTACAGGGTCCATTTGTACATTTCAAGCTGGTGTTCAGGGATATTTGAATGGTGGTGTGCCTCGAGCTCTGCACAGTTTGCAATAGCTCTTGCCACGCTTTGCCCTGCAGAAGCTTTAGCAGGGAGGTGCCCTGAAACAGCTCATGCTGCTCATCAGTGGTGGTACCTGCCACCAGTTTTGCTTGTTTTTGTTCAATAGCTTCAAGTAGTAAAGAGTTTGTCAGCATTGAGTACTTCTGTTACAAAGCTAGTTTTGTTTAGCAACGTATCTTCTGTCTCCTGCTTCTTTGGTCTCTTGCCTCATGTCTTTGTTACCCCTTTAATATCTGAAATAGAGCCAGCATTTTTCATGTGACCAGAGCTCTTCAGATGGCATCCCTGGAAGCAGGGCTGCCGAAGCTGGCATGGCCACACATGTGCTGTGTGAGTTGAATTGTTCTTGGACCTACTCTGACCTGTAACTTGGCAGCTGGACGAAGTGATGTGTTAGACCCTTTTAAGAAACTTCTAAATAGCCTGTTGAAACACCCTGAACTACTGTGCTGTGTTTCTTCCTGGGTAAACTTGGAAAACAGTGGGTGCAGTATTGGACAGAAGTTTCTTCTTTGAAGTAAAGCTGTGTGTTTTAACTCCTTCAGTGCTCCATGCTCATCCTTCCTGATGCTCAATTAGCCCTCCAAATTCTTAAAATATTTATGCATCTTTAGTCTAATCATTCCTTTAATGACCTACAGAAATGTATATCCTCTGCAAATCCTAAAAAATATTGTGAATTTTTCAATCATCCAGTACAGGAAAAGGTTCTCAAGGTTACATTTTATTATAACTTCTAGTAAAAATAGTACTGAACAACTATATGTAATTGTCAGGTTAGGAAAAAATCTTTAGTGTCACTTAGACCTCTAGGCAGTCTTTAAGAGCAATGATTCAAAGATGTTTACTGGAGACATCTGGACAGGGTCATGAGTTTTACTATTTGTCCTAATTTTTCTTCTGGAGAAATCTGGGCACCTCGTTATCCTAATGAGTGCTTCTCTAGTCACTTGTTCCTAAGTGACCAGATATGTACTACTGTCTAAGTAGTTGGGGATGGTAACTTCTGCTGAAGAATTATGTCACTGTTATGTTTGTGCGCTCAACATCTCAAATTCCCTCCCAAAGTCGAGGCCACCACTGTGGTAAGAACAATTTAATAATAATTAACAGACCCAGCTCTGCACTTACAATGTAGACAGATAGACAAAAGGAAGATTACTGGTGACACTCAAACATTACTAGCCAGATGTAGCACTCTTAAATTTTAAAAAAGGAAGTGCTGAATGGGACATGAGGACTTGTCTCCAGCTGTTCTCTCCTGCACAATGTTTGTGTTGGCTTTACCTATACAGGCTCAAGGCAAAAGTGCCCAGAACGGCAGGCAAATTCGGTGTAAACAGGGGCCAAGCTCTCCAAAACTGATCCAAGAGGACTTTTTCAAAAAACAGACCCCGTTTAGATGTCTGAACAGAAACCGACTAACCTAATATTACAGCCTTGTGAGTGCCTAAGCACTGGGAAACCATTTCCAGGATCTGGCAACTGTAATTTCAGGAAGAGAGGAGTCAGCTACATCTGGCTCAGAAAAATTACTTTGCCTTGTGTCTTTTTTCCTTCTTTTAATCTACACAATGTTTGTGTTTGCCAGATAAAAATTATTTCTGGATTTGCAGAATACAGAGCATCGGAAGCAATCTTTGTATTATACAATGAGATAGTGAGGTGTCAAACGCCAAAATCTGAGTGTTCATTCCAATTCACAAGTTCAGCCTTGAAAAGAGAAAAGCGATGTTGTTTGGAATGCTGTGTGCAACTTTACTCCTGTTTGTTATACTTGGTAGCTGAGAACAATGTTCCTCCAACCAACAGCAAATGCTGAATATATTAGAAAAGAGGGGAAAGGGATGTATAAATGCTCAATTGTTCTGAATACGTGGGCTGGAGAAATATGGTTGGAATTAGGGTTGTGACTCTCAGAGCAACATAATGCAAGTCACAAATGTTACTTTTGCATTCCACTGGAAATCAAGCAAGCTAGGACCGAGGAAACTCTGCCTCCTCTTTTTAGGAGATAGATGCCTGCAACCGAGAAGACCTACGGCAGGATTTGGCAGGTGGCAACGATCTCATTGCTGAGCAACCTGAAAAGGCAGAGGTAAAACAAGACAACCACCAACCCGCTGCCGCAGTAGATAACTCCGTCATGAGTTTCCTTAAAACACTGGTAAGCTTTCGTCTTTCCCTTTCATCTCTACACTATACTTTAAACTGCTTGTAAAAATCCCACATGGACAGGTTGAGCTAAATGTAACATGTTTGCTGTCATGGGTGCTAGGAAGTAATGGAGCCGAACAGATGCCTTAGAGAGTGACTTGAGAGCGACAGAGAGATGTGCAGGTACAGTGCAGTTATGATCAAACAATGACGAGCTACTCTAGGAACTTCCTTTTCTGCATAGATACTGCTTGTAGACCTGGAGATATTTAGCTGTCTTTAAGGATTTTCTTCATGATGAAATTTTACTTTGTAATATCTCTAAAAATTCTTTTTTTATGGATTAATTTGGTATGTAATCTCAAATAAAATAGCTGTGGTCCACATATTTTTCATTTTAGCCATAGACTTTAAGTGGTTCTTCGGAAATATTTCCATTATAAATTTTCCCACCTAGGAGGGAAAATGGCATTTGTATTTTCACCTCCACACTAGAAAAAACTATTACTTTCAAACAGATGAACTTTCAGATCTTTTGAAAGATTGAGCTGGGTGTGACTGTTTGTTTTTTCTCAAATACATTCAAGGTCTCTCCAAGCAAAGCTGAAGCCAAAAGTGATTCTGAAGACAAGGTAGGTAGATTCCTCATTCTGTCACTGGTCACTTGATATTTTTGACAAAGGTATTTCCTCTTCATTGTCTTGCTTTTTTCCCCAATTGATGTTATCATTTGAAGTATCTTAAAATACTTTTTCTCTGAATACATTTGAAAGGAAGATAAGCACAAACAGCACAATTCTTCAACATATGTGTTGCAATCAAGATCTGAACTGGAGCATTTTCTGCAGGGTTAATGATGACCTTCTAGTGCTTTTGGTTCTTGATTTGACTTGTCCTTGATCTAAAACTACAATGAAATCATCCTGAATCAACAGAAAACTCCATTTATTCAGAGCTGGGCAAAGCTTCTGTGTTTTCCTTTGGAGTGTATATGTGCATGTCCCCTTTCTCTCTTTCCACACTTGCTGGAGCCGCTGCCTCCTGTCGGGGAGGATGCATGAGGTCCCCCTGCCTGTGGCAGCTCTGGCAAGGTGGGCAGGGTGTGTGGGTAGGAGCCCGCTCCCACCCTCCTGCCCTGCAGTGCACCCACAGCTACTGCTGGGTCCCACCTGGGGGTGCAGGAGGATGGGAAGGATCAGCTTCCCAGTGAATGAGTAGGGAAAAAAAAAAAAGGCAGGAGGAGATCCCAGCTTTGCCTCTCTGAGACTCTTCTGACTGAAACACCCCTGGATGGACTGTGCTACAGTCAGGGCTGATGGGTTGCTGCTATGCAGCAGCTGAAACCTCAGGAAGACTATGGACTTGCTTGGAGCAGGACTGGGGCTCGTAGGGAGAGCTGCCCTTCCCTGATGGCTCAGGATTTTCCCTTTTACATGCCGAGATGAGAATCGGGGGCCTTTAAGTGGGGTGAATTCAACACTCAAGCTGTTCTATGTATTGGGCTGACTGCAAGTGTGATGTTCCCACTGGGAACTGAAATCTGTACTGACTGGACAGCTGCAGAACTCGTCAGAAATGCTCCTCCATGTAACAGGCAGATGTAGCCTCTCGTTTTTTTCTCTACAAACCAGTTGTTCTTGTACTCCATTGGCAAAAGGAAACTTGTTTTGAGTGTCCATGAACAGTAATGGTCCTTTGTATGTGGATTCAGAAAAGCTTCGTTATACCTTTCATTTGCTACTAGAGATATTGAAAATATTAGATTGATCCTATGTATTTAAGAAACTTAAAAAAACAAATAAACAAAAAGCCAACCTAAACCAATAACAAAAGCCCTACACAAAAAAATCCAAAACAGAAATGTGGAAAACCCGACAAAGTAAAAATTGAGTTGAAAACATAATCTTCTAAAATGGAAAAATGTAGGTGTTTAGATTTCTCTTCCCTTTTTTCCTGTTTTGTTAGTGCCAGAACTTGCAATCACTTCAACAAAAGTAGAAGTGAGACAATTTGTATTTGGCTGCCTTCTGTGTTCTAGTGTCTCAGTGGCTCTCAGGCATATCACTGTCTGCATAACTGGGAACTTGCAGATTAGATGTCATTACACACTGTTGTGTCTATGTTCAACTGAAGTTTTTCTTCCAATGCCTGTGATAAAATTTAATCAACACATAAAGAAAAGAACCTTGCAACTAGCTTAAATCACTATAGGCATCAACATTATCTTCTATCCTATTTTTCATCCTTTTTGTCCCATTCACTCTTTTAGTACCAGACTGAAAAAAAAAAATATGAATTCAGCTGTTCCAGAAAGCTTGGTTAGTACATGGAGAACGATACTCATTACTCTCTGATTATAACTTAATAATTCTTGAATTCATCAAGCAGGGCTAAAGTCCTCTGAGATATGTGGAAAAGGAAACCATCAAATTGCACTTTTTCAGTGATTCTTGTAGCTTTTTCAACAACCTCTGAAAAATCAAGTTGTTCGGCCCTGTTTGCATATCTGACTTTACCAAGCGCAGCCATGTGCCCCTATAACAGGTGACGGTAGGTGTGGATGTACTGTAATTTGGAAACAAATATGCCGTTTGGGTTTGGTTTGCTATCACACCTGTGAGGGTAAACAAATCCAGATGACTGGCAGGATATGCAAACTCATTATGTAGAGGTTAAATGGGAGTTGTTATTTTACAAAGAATTCCTTTATAGTCACTATCTTCCTGATGCAAAGAATGACATTTTCATTATATTAAAGGAAAAATATGTTAAAAAGGTTAATTTATCAACTGTCATATAGAAAAGCTGCATACTTTTTGGCTGATCTGTATAATTAAATAATGGTCATTTTTCCCCTGAGAAAATAACTTCTGTCTTCAGAGTAATGATATTTTCTTAAGTGAGGTTTTCGCCTTTGTGCAGTCTGAGCCTCTCAGGAGGGCTGTGGGGCTTTCACGTGGTTTGGCTGGCACAGAGTTCTGCTCACGCTTTCTTTTTGGCTGCTTGAGGACCCCTTTGCATGGAGGAGCTGGGTTTTATCGCACAAGGGCTGGTACATTCCCGGTGCCTCTCAGCAGTGCTCTCCCACGGCTAAGAGGACAGACAAGCTTTCTTACACATATGAGATGCAGCCACAGCCCACATGAGCTTCGCAAAGCACGGCAGCGCACTCCCTCCTGCTGAAACGCAGCGGTGTGCGGCACCAGCAAAGCGCAACTCCATGTCTTATGTAGTAACATGCTGCCATCAGTGATGCCTCTGGCTTTAATCAGCTGGCTAGAGATGTGTGCTTTCAGCAGGCTGGGCACACCCTTAATGATTGCCCTGTCATCTGTGTAAACACAGGAATTTAATGTAAGTTGAGTCATACTTCCTTGGATTAATTGATCTTTTGCAAGTTTATACTAACCAACATTCAGATCAGATCTGCCCCAGCACCTATTTCACCCTTCTGTGGCAAATCTTGGCTTGTTCCCATGTCGGTCTATTTGGGAATAATGAAAACGGTATGGAACACTGCAGGGGAAATTGGACAGCTTTGATGTGAATGGCCAAAGCCTCTTCACAGTACACAGCTCATTGTAGGAAGCGGAGTAACTGCACCAAATGAAACCACCTTGAGACACCAAGATCTCCACTTCATGCGCTCACGTATTGCATCCTGTACTCTGGACCTCACCTCCTTTACTTGTGCTCAACAACTGTGCTCGATGCTTCACATTGTAGATACCGTAGGCCGATTGTTTCTTTGGAATTTAGGTCCCTTCATGTTTCCATAGTTCCTGGAAACACATTGGAGAGTGAAGAATGCTCCTCCATATTATTTGTGATTAGTCATATGTTGTGGGCATATGCACAGTGCAGTTGCCGTTGAACACACTCTTGTGTTAACTTGTTTGTATTTTGAAGCACAGTTAAGCAATCTTGGAAACTTGGGGGTTTGTGCTTCCCTCTTTTTTTTCTTTTTAATGGTGAAAAGTTGAACATGGTGAGGAAGGAAGGGGGAAAACTTTGTTATGAAAAACATGAAAACTTAAGCTCTTTTCTTCCACTGATAAATCCAGAGGGTTGTGTTGAAGGCTGGCGAGTAGGGGGTGTGGGACAAAAGCAGTGACTTTAAGACTAAAGTTTTGAGGAGGTATTGGAAAAATGATTTAAAAATATTCTTTCCAATGCTGTGAAAAGTCAAATGGAACATTTTGGCAAATGTTACTGAAGTTTTTTCAAGGCTTGTAGAAAAGCCATGTATCTGAACAAGGCCACCTCTACCCTGTGCACAGTGATTTAGTCTGCACTGAGCTGCAGATACACTGCTAACACTTTTTAAAAATAACCTGATGCTACTTTTTTCACATATAGACGTCTATCAATGTTTATTTATAGTCCTCTGCAGTGGATTTTTCAATGTGCTACCTATTCTTTTAGACATCCAGTCTGTATCACCAATGGGTGATGATTTCGAAAACAAGTGTCTCCCGCAAATATTTAGAATGGAATTGAAAGGAAGCAGCACTCATTCAATGCTTTAAGTATCAGCCTATCATTACTATTTTTTCCTGATATTTTCATTTCTAACTAATTTAATGAACATTAGTGCAAAATCAAAATATTTAAGGTAGCATATATCATGAATATTCATACTGTTGTTTTTCCTAAATAATGCATTACGCAAAACATTATAAAGTCCCTATAATACTTCCATAAAAAGATCTAAGGTATTTTCAACATTTTCTATCTCTGCTTATTTTAAATGTATAAATCCCAAATTTAGTTGGTTACTCATGAATTTAAATACGGAAATCTAAGCCTTTGCAAGATCTGTGTCTGAATTTGATGAATAATTTGTGGGGAAACTGTGGTTTAATTTTGAGTCTTTAGCTTTTATATTTATTTCGCTACTCATCTGAAAGAAAGTCTAAGAACGGAGTAATTAGATGAAAACATAATTTGTTATCCAGGGCAAAAAAGAAATACTTGTTTTCTAGAGAACATGTATGAGTGTTTGAATGTTTTCATGGAACAAATAAGAACTTTGAAATAAGTACTGAACTTCAAATGCTGTTGTACAAAAGGGATTGAAAGCAGAAAAAGGGCATGGTGGGCAACCTGCTCCGAAGACGGCGGCAGAATCCCAGACTAAAGGAGCCAAGAAAAAGAAGGCAGAGAGTCCCAAGCTAGGACACAGTACATTTAGTAAACTCTTTAGGCACAAGGTCTGTATGAAACTCCAGCAACAGCAGAACCCTGAGCAGTAACAGATGGTTCTTGTCAAACAGCAAACTTATTTAATCGGTAACTGAAATCAGCATCTGGCCAGCTGTGCAGTGCTCTGGAAACTACTGGAGAGAACATTTCAGTGCCATGTGTTATGGAAAGAGAATTCACGTGCAGCATTTCTCTCATTAGACCATCTGTGAATTCAGGATTCTGAAACTGTTCCTCTCACCTTCCCTGCTATGTGCTTCCCAATTACCCTTACTAACGCTGACTAAACTTCCCTGGCCCCTTAAAATAGAATAAAAGGTACTGACAAACAGTGAATTGTGCAGATACAAACAGTGCCTGCAATTGCAGGACAGGTTTAAGAGCTCTGTCCAGCTACAATTAAGGCTTTACAACGCACATGGTGTAACATTAACTGCCACGTGGTTTAAATTGGTGATTTGGTGAACTGAGGCATCTGACACGGCACAGAGAAGCTTGGAACACAATTTCCTTCAGAAATAGCTACTTTTCTCTCAGAACAGAAGTAATTTAGTTTGGATGGAAAACGTTTGGGTTTCAAGTATACATTAAAGTTGTTCAAAGTGCCCACTTGGTGCAAATTGTTGTTTCAGGGAACATTAGATTTCATCTTTAAAAAAAAAATCTCTGAAAACTTTTCATCAGTTTTTGTCTCAAGGTCCTTATTCGGGCATCTTTATATTCTCTGAAGAGGATAATCTGCCATGGTGTTCTGTGGCGGGGGGCAGAGAATTGTAGCTTTTTCACCCCAAGAATGCAGAAGCAGAGACCCTTTCACTGGGGGAGGAAAGTAATTAATATTTAATGCACACTCAAAACACCCACATGGAATTTCTGGTGAGTAAGGGGCTTTATAAGAGAGGGCACAAGGCAAAAGGAGTTCTTTAAGATATTTTCAAAACAAAAATGTTCTTTCACTGTGTCATTTTTTGAGATAAAAATGACATCTGCATATTCCTGAAGGAATAATAATCCTCCCAATGGTTTTAAGTCTACAGTTCTTGCCAACAGCTTAAAGTTAAGATCTAATTTTGTATATATTGCATTCATAGCTAATAGTTTTGATATTTAAAGTAGTAAAATATGAAATGCTTTTTCATAATTAATTAGGATTCCCTGATAAAAAACATACCTGGCTAACATTAAAGTGCTAAATCTCTTCTACAACATTTCAAAACTTTGCAATGAGTTGTTGGGAGAGATGGTTTGCTTTAGTTTATTTGACAGACCAAAAACCTTTCAAATTCTGGAATTAAAGCAGTTATATTGAAGGAATGTAACATCACTAAACTTTTACAGTAATAAAATCTGTTTTATAAAATGTCATTACTTTTTAAATAGTTTTTTCTTTTTTCAAAGTTCATTTTCACAGTTTTCTTTCCACATACAAAATACAGAAGTAATAAGTAGGATATTACTTATGACATATTAAGAATAAAGGAGATGGATTAAAATGATGCCAACAGTTTGCTTGTAAGGCTGCAAGTAGAAATTCAGATCAGAGCAGTGGTGTGACAAGCGAGCCCTGAAGTTATCAACTCTGTTTAAAAAAGAGTTTTGTTTATCTCTTTTCATTTGAAATGCATTAGCATGATGTGTCAACTAGATGACTAGGTAATTAATTCATTTTATTAAAATGGTTATTCCAAATAATGTAGTCATATTTAATTTTAAGTACTTCACTCACTCCTCTCAAAGTTCTGTCTCTACAAGTCTTCTAAAATGCATTTCTCAGTACCTTAGTTAAGAAAAAATTTACTATTAGGTTAAGAAACATTTTTTGGTGTTTACATAAATACTAAAAGTAACTTGTGATTGTTGTTTTCAAGTTCTATATATTATTGTTTTAATATAGCCCAATATAAATCTAGAACATAAACTGATGGAATGGGATTTGGCCATTCGACCTCAAAGACTGAAATCTGAGAGATGTTTAACAGCTGGGTCCCTGTCAGTACTTTTGTTCCATCCATATATATTTGTCTTACCTTGCATGCCAGTTTTGCAGCATAACTGTACTTATTTGTGGAATTTTGAATTGGAAGGTTTAATCATTTTCAGCATTAGCACAGAAGGCAGTTTGTGGCATTACACTACTTCTTACCACTTGCTCTGGCTCTTGTTCGTTAGAGCTAACCACAAAGAAGTCCTTGGCTCCTGCAAAACAACTGTCACCTATTCTTTCAAGAAATCTGCAGAACATGTGGCAGGCTGCCTGAACCCAGGGGTGCTGAGCTCACACCTACTTTGTTTTGTGGCTTGCTGCTCCTCTATTTTTATTCTCTTAAATACTCATTTTCAGTGTAAGCTGGATGTTAGGGTCAATAGATGCTGATCTATATCACTGGCCAAAACGTTTAACAAACTGGATCCCCCTTGGCTTCCTGTATTTTGATGATACCAGGAGCTCCATGACTGTCAACTATTTATTTTATTTACAAAAGACTAAATCCCACCTGATACATAAAAGCGTCAATGGATGAACTAAACCAACGTCCAGCACCTGCAGAGCTGCTTTTTGCAGAGCTGGAACTCCAGCTTTTAGGTTACAAAGCCACTGCTGTTCCGTGCTCTTCGCTTCCAGGCAGTCTATGTTTTGTGTCTCAGAAAGCAAAGCCTCCCACTTCGCGGATGACGTTAGCAGCTCCTTGCCTGATATGCAGTTCCCCCAGTGGAAAAGACCTAGCTCTGGCTTGTACTTGTGCACTGAAAGTTGTGCATGCAGACCCAGCTCAGAAAATCCCAACTAATGTCTTAAAACCTTGTGCAACACCTTGTCTGAAGAAACTGGGAATGCATGTGTATACACACATTTTTAAGGAATAAGTTGAGGAATGAGTGCAAAAAAATTCACCACAAGGCTGCAACGCTGTTGCAGGTAGAAGGATGAGAGCTGGCAGTCCCTTCAGGCAGCCTTTCCTCTGCCAGATATCAGTTTCCATGGTTGCAGGAGCCAGGACTTTCACAAACATTCACTAAAAATAAAATAATTTCTGACACAGACAATTCCTGTACTGTGTAACTGTGAGAGCTGACATTGCCAGAGACAAACTTGTCTTTGTGTTTTGTTTCCCTCCAGGCTGCAAAAGAGACCCAACAGACAACTAACACCAAAGTGAGTAGGATGATTCAAGTTAGTTGTATGAATAATGCAATGGGTAATTATTCTCGCTGCCATTTTTGGTCTCAAAAACTCTGTTTTAATTTCTTAATCAATTAATCATCTCTGTTATGAAGGATGGGTTGCTATGTAATTTGCTTCCTCTGTTCAAGACATTACTTCATTTGAAAAGACAGGGCAATGCAGCTCATGAGCTGCACCCTGTTGCTTGGTGTGTCCCGTACAATGGTGGCCTGCTGCCTCTTGTACCCAGTGATGCCTGCACGTACAGCAAGCATCTCGTCCTTCACGCGTTTCAAATAGCCTGTGTGCCCATGTTTCTTTCTAGAGCACTGAACAGCAGCCTCTTACCTCTGTAAAATCGGACAAAAATGTTCCTTCCTCTCAAGAGCCGCAGACATCTAAGCAGAACACAAAAGCCCCCGAGCCTGGAGCCCAACCACAGGCAGCGGCCACCGAAGCCCCCAAAGAGGTGACGAAGGAGAAAGCATCATCCACTCCTATGCCACTCAGCAAGCTCTTTTGGAAAAAGGTATGTCTGGATTTCAGAGCTGGTTCGCCCCACAGTTCCATCTTCAAACGGTGTGTGGAGTTCTTGCCAAGCATAGAGGTACAGTAAAGCAGTCAAATCTGCAAAGCTGAGCATATCCCACACTCTAAATGCGTGAGGGGCATAAATAATACATGCAATTACAAAGGCATGCGTGAGCTTTAAGCAGTCAGGTGCACACATGGCAGTTATATAAAACTGTAGTCTTGTAAACCTGTCTACCCTAATTTTGAAAGATATCATAGAAGAAGGAATATTACTCTGTCAATTCAACACACTGGTTAAAAATCCTAGAGATTATAGTATTCTTTATAAAATTTTGTCATTAATAGAGACATAGCAATAAAAACACACTTCATTTTTATGAGAGCTGTTTGATTTAGTTGTAAACGTCTGAAAACCTGGAATCTGGTGGGTTTATTCTTACTCAATAGAAAAAGTTTCATATCGAAGCAGATCACTCTAAGTTTGGGAATTAAGAATGATTGCTTGGGAAGGCTTATTTTTTCTCCTAATTTTTTACCTAAAATTAGGACTAACTTTGAAAACACCGTTCCTGTTTCCATGATCATCCGTCGATGATTCTCACATTTATTTAAGAGAAGAGCTGTATTAAACTTTACTGAATCACTGTATGTTGAATAACTGCTTTCCTGGGCTTCTGTTCAAGTTCGAATTCCAGAAATGAAAACCTTCCAAACATACAGATGCTGAGTGAACAGTCTTGCAGCTTCTTTAACTGTATTTTCCCTACCAGGCAGTGATACTTGAGATACAGTTGGGGTATGTTACTTATATTTTAAAAAAATAGGTGTTTAGATATTTACAGAGTAAATGTGTTTGAAAACAGTCTACGCTTGAAACATTTATTACTTAGGAATTAATTTCCTGTGGAACTGGGTGAATCAGGTACTTAGAAGGAGAGCAAAGTTGTGAAGAGGAGGGAGGGGGTGGGGGTTTAGTTGTTATTGCTACGGAAACCACTTCCTCGGGCTGAGTAGACTGGCTTGTTTGGAAACAGATGGGAAGCAGGATGTGTGCGAAACATCAGGATGAAATAAGAAAAAAAAGAAGCCTTCTAGCAGACAATTGTGTGCAGTTTCAGTGTAAAACTGAGAGTAATAAATCTGATCTGAAGTTCAGTATTTTCAAAATGAGGTGACAAGGCCTTTGGTGTATTCAAGAAAGAAAGCAAACATGTAAGAAGGAAAGACTTCTTGCAGAAAACTAGCAAAATGTCGCTCCTGAGCGGGAGGAATTGGTGGTGATGGTTGACTTAAAAAAAAAACTTAGCAAATTAATTTATTTTTTTTTAAGATTTCATAACTTATTTTGAAAGATAAACCCAAGCTAACGTAGCTAAGGGAGCTTTTGCTACTCTGCGTAACATAGGTTCTGCCCACAATGAACATCAGCTCCCCATACCTCATATTATAGCTAAGCTAAACTAAGTCTAGGTAATAACCCTGTGTATTTTGAACCTTACAACAATCTTCACATGAAGTTCTGGGATCTCTGACATCTCAAAGGTATAAACCTTGTACCAAAATTCTGCCTTTCACTTCTGTTTTTTCATAACGTTGTATTTACTGTAGCCTGCACCATCATTAAAACAAAGCTGCTTATATCAGTGAATGGAAAATGTAAAGAGCTCTCTACAGCTCCAAGCATGTTTTGGTTGCTACCAAAAATATTAACTGAAATCTGACTTTTAACTCTGTAAAATGAGGCTATTTCTCTTTAATTAGAACTTCTTGGGTCTGGAATTGCCCCAAGACCAAGTGTATTTGCAGATTTTCAGGAATAAATTTCTGCAGTAGAGAACTCAATTTGTTCCTAAGGATTTAGGGGGGGGGGGAAAATCTGTTTGCTTGAGCATTGAATCCTTACCTATAAAAGGCTGATGTTGCTTTACTGGATTTTCTTGACAAGGAATAATATTATATTTCCTTTGATGAAAGACCTTGGTGACCCAGTCAGCTCGAAGCTAAAAAAAAAATAAAAAAGAATAAATGGGGGGGGGGGGGGGGAAAGTCCTTACGCTACAGGTCAGCAGTAAACTCAGCTTGGTTTGAGGATACTTATTTTTTCTACAGTGATTTTGTCTTTCTGGCAAACTTAGTGCACTGCCCTTTTGCTAGGATACAGAACTGAAGCTAGCAACTATTCCAAATAGGTGTGTAATTCAATGACGTGTAGTCTTTCCTTTTGAACTAACAAATAGCAACCACAACTCAATAGATTCAGGATTCAGATACAACTTCTCTCTTTCCAGGCAGTCTCTCAAAAATCTATCTTCTGATGAGCTTTCACTTCAAAGTAAAGTTAATGAAGTGCCTTTCAACACATCGCTGTCAGTGATGAACTGACTATAGACGAACAAATATATAAAAGAAAAAGAAATAAAATCTTTATTCAACTCCTCAGATAGAAACCACTTCCACTGCTTTTGCCCCATTTCCTGACCAGTCTGCACGAGAATTTTCATAGCTGTTACTCAGATGTGTCATACTAGCATTTTTTTTCCCAAATACTAAGGAATATTAATAGAAAATTACAGTTGGTTATTTCACGTATTTGTGTTGGAAACTTGGTTTTCAAGACTTTGTACATATCTGATCAGGGCAGAGAAACATTACGTTTCATTTATATCTGATCAAACCATGCCAGTAAACGATGGAGGAAAGTGATTTGCAGGAGTATTATTTAAACTGCTCTGTGAATCATCTTTAAAAGTGGATATATTTTTAAAAAACCTACAATTTCAAGCTGTTGCACTTCTGTTGCCATACAAACAGAAAAATCATGTCCTTTTTACTGAGAGATATTTATTCTCTCATAGTACAAACACCAAACTGGTTAGCTGTTAAGTGAAGCAGAATAACACCTTTTATTGCTAAGCCTACAACTGCACTCTGCCACAGGAAAGCAAAGATAAATATTTGGGTGGAGTGTGGGAGATAAATGTTAAAATTACCCAGGCAGGACTTATCAAGTTCCTGTATATTCCAGGATGGAAGCAGGTAAGCTGCTCCCCTCTTGCAATATACCACCTATCAGGCAGGAGGGAAGGAGATTCTGACCATTTTTTGCTGGGTAAATGGATGAAGAAACTTGAAAGAGAATTCCCCCTGGTTGAGGAGTGAGGAGGACAATAAGCGATAGGTTTTGGGGGACTATTGTGCAACCTGACAGTAGGGAGAGGTCTTAACCTCAATACCCATTGAATAAATCCCATAGAACCTGAGTCGGATTCATGCTTCCAGGCTGTTTATGAGCCAGCGTGGTTTTAACCATAAGTTGACGTGGTTAACAGTAATCAGTTCATGGTCAGAGCTGTTACAGCACGAGATCCGCCGAGTGTGGCACCTTCAGGCAGCAGCTGCAGGTCACAGGGAGCTTCACGGTGGAGGTCCAAGAGCACAGTGATGGCTAAAGCTGAGCTACCTTAACTGCAGCAACCTCTGTCATCTTTGCATTGGCAACAGAGGGCAGGAAAGTGGATTAAACTCTAACGCTCTCTGCTTCCTGCCTGTGAGTCGGTGAGCGGCAGAAACAGATCTCAAGCCTGACTGCTCTTTTAAGTGGAAATTTCTTGAGTAAAAGGTCATCTCTCATCTACATTGTTAAGATAAAAGAAAAGCTGCTTCATAAAGAAGGTATGACCTAGGAAAAGCAGATGACCGTTCCTTGAGTCTAATTTAATGCAGTGGAGAATGCCAGTTCAGGCTGGCACAAGATCAGAGCAGGGTATAATGTTTACCTCAATTTTGAGGAAAGACGCAGCAAGCAAAAGAACAACTCCTGTCAAATTTATCCAGGTCACAATATAAGTTGCACTCTCATAAGGCAACAATTTGTATGCTCAAGACCTAGATAAGAAAATGATGTAGTAATAGTTCATGAAAACAATAGAAGAGTTTGTAAGAACCAGAAAGAAGACTTAAAGGACAGAGACAAACTTTCTACCATAACTGTTTTAAGTAAGCTTATTACTAGAAGAAAATTAGGGACTTTTGTCATTTAAGAGATGGAAGAATTCTTCCCAAACATAGTGAAACAGAGAGCCCAGTAAAATACTCTTATCTTTACTAGTTGTGTTTTTTCAAAATATTTTAATTTATAAAACAAAGGTAGCTCTGTAATAAGAAGAATAAAGGATGGCACTTGTCTCATTTCTTCAAACAAACGTATGTTGAAATGTTTTCTGAGCTTGGCAGAGTGCCTTTAAAAATGAAAAGTAAAATAATCCAATACCACTTGTGTCTCTATGGTGCATAACAGCAGCAGCTGCTGACATAGGTTGAATTTATTACAAATTGTGTCTAAGGAAACTGGAGGCAGAATTTGGACCCAGCAACTTCAGTCGATGCAATTTATAGGTATCTGGTGATAACTTACATTTATGAGAACACTTATGCATTAAAGACTCATAAAGCTGATAGAGCTAGACTATTTGCAAATTATATTATATACAAGCTGCAGTTTCCTCCTGCAAATTATTATTTTATTCATATGGTAATTTCTTCCTTAAACTAGTCTCAAAACTCCATATAACTTTTGTTTTTCTCTCAGGTGAAGTAAAGAAATTGAGCCCATTGCTCTAGAGAACAGTTTAGGTTAATGTAGCATCATTCAAAATATATTGACTTTGTCTTTATTAGGCTCTTCCTATTATACTTTCAGTCCCTGCCAGAAACACCTTGGAGTTTCTATGAATGCACAAATGGAAAATTTTCTTCTACTTTCCTAGAGGAACTGGGAGAAAAATTTAAAAACTCTATTCTTAATAGTATGTCAGAAACCCATCTTAGATGGAAGGGGTTTTCCCTTGTACTAAAGTCAATGTACAGGCATTCTCTGCATCTCTGAAGTACATGTTATACCATGTTCATGTCATCAGTCTCCAAGAATCTGCCACCTTGGCCAGTCTTATTTCAGATGATTTTTGTGATGTCTCGTTTCAGATTATTTTTGTGATGTCTCTAGAGTTTCCTTTTGTTGCAGCATATCCAAATACTCTGATCTGATTGCACAGAAGCTGTGGAATTTCCAGCCTTGGGGATACTGAAAGCTCAACTTCATAAGTTCCTCAGCAACCTGATGCAGGAGATGGGTATATAAGAATGATTCCTGGAGATAATTACAAGAAAATTATCATAAAATTTTTAGTAGTAAGGCTAAGATCTCAAACAAGACACCTGTAACTTCTGCAATAACTTTGATATACCTAACAGAGCACCAAATTTAAGTAACTGAGTGGGTATAATGAAGAGCTAAATTAAAAAAAAAAAAAATTATATATACTAAAACAGTATTTAAGCTTGCCTAAAGCCTCTAATAGAATCCATCAAGAAAAGTACGAAGTCATTGATGACTTTTAAAAAAATCAATCTTACTGAATAATTGACTCTCACTTAGTTATTTTCTTTATTTAAATAGACAGTATCTTTCAGAGTCTAGCATCTTGCCCCAGGATGCATTTGTTATCAGTAGTGACACGAACGCCACTATGCAGACATAGCTTGAGACAAAACTCATTTGGGTTGCAGCTGTAACGGCATAGCAGTAATATGAGCCCAAACCATAATCTTTGAATGATGAGCTCCCAGAAGCTAGGTTGCTGCTTTATTGAGCCACTGTTTCAACTCCTGCAATGAATCATTTCCTTCAAGCAAATAGATGGTGAATTGATTATATGTATGTGTGAATAGGCAGAAATATAGATTAAAATTATTATAGATTGATTATCTCAAAAGTGTTCATAAATATAAATTAAATCTACAATTCCATGGGGAAGCAGGCTGTGCTGCAGTCATCTCTGGCAGCGGGGGACAAGGAATATTTATTCCCTCATCATTTTTCTTCCCCCTACTCCACCCCCAAAATGTTCATTTCTTCCACAAAAGAGTAAAGAACAAAGCAAAACCTCTCATGTTGCTGTAAAAGTCCATGGCGAGTCCCCATTTTGCATGTTGGGTCCCCTCAAAAAGAAAATCATAGAACTAAAGGGTATAATTAAAAAAATGCATAAATATAAGGAATGGCTTCTGTATGAAGAACTACACAAATTAGGACTGTTTGGGTTTTTTGGCTCAGAAAGGAGTTGGCAGAAAGGAAGGTGACAGCAGTGTACAGGATGATTATTGTAACATAAAAGGTGAACAGGAAAGATTTGTTGTTGCTCAAATAAAATCAGTAGAGTTTCAAATACAATTATTTGATGACAAACAAAAATAAAATACCTTTTCAAAAAAAATAGGCTGTATAATTCTTTGTCACAGGATGTCAGGAATTTATATCAACTGAGGAAATGTCTGGCTAAACTTCTGCAAGGAAAAAAACATCCATCAAGGGCTATTAAACCAAAGATACTACACGGGAATCACAAAGTTGAAGATAATTGGGAAAGTATATGGGGCAATAGTACTGTAAGTTGCTGCTGGAGTAGGCACCCCTTTTTTGCCACTCAGTCAGGATCTGGGGCTGGGGTGAATCTTTGGTATTATCTTTTAAATTGTTCTCATGTTAATGTGGCTAAAATTAATTTGAGTATGAATTACTTGTGAGTTCCTGTAAATGTATGTAATAATGGTGAAATATCATTCTGAGATCTATTTACAGCGGTTCTTTCCTATAGTAACCATAGTAACGCTTCAGCTGTAACTGTGCTGTATTTTTAAGAAGCAGCATGTGCTGAAATGCCAATACCTAGGGTAACAGATTCTGTTTGATTCAGTATTGGAGGCTGAAGGTGTAACTTATCCTGCACCTTTCTACAACAGGCTGCAAAATGATAATCTTACTCCAGGTCAAATTATCTTGTTATTAGCATAATAGCTTATTTGGGGGGCAGAAAAGAAGATACTTCTTGATGCAATTACAGTGGGATGGGAATTAATTAGTGGTTTTTGGAGGCACAGAAGAATGTTATTTATCAGGGCATTTACAACAGGCAGAGCAGTCAGCTAAGGAAATGCATGTTCAGCTCCTGCCCAGCTGTGCCTCCACCTCCTACAGCAGAAATGTGCCTCCTGTTCACGTATTCTGCTCTGCACAGATCTTGTTCAGTTAAACACATTGCACATTGCCAGAATAGCCTTGAGAAAGCTGTGGAATGAGACTTGCAGGAGATTAATCAATAAATCTTATGGGGACCCATATTTCAAAGGAATTTACAAACTGCGTGCTTCTGTTTGAAGTACTATTACAATGGAAGGAACTTTTCAGCAATTCATTAAAGCTCAGTGGGACCCAAAATTCTTCTGTAGAGGCAATGTTGCTAAGTACCCAGCAGCTTTTCTTGAACCCAAATAAGTGTCAATGATACCAAAGAGGGTGACTGTGAGACATGGGATTAGGTGAAGTAATAGATGAGCTACTTAACTACCTTGCACCTCAAGAAGTCATTCATATCTTTGCAACTGGGAAGAGGAGTTAGTGTTGTGAATGTCACCAGCCCAAGAACACTGTGGATGGGACGTTGCACTTCTGTATTTCACTGAGTGTTAAATAGAGTTTCATTAATTAATACTGATCATGCTGTGTCTGAATCCTAGTCCTGCCTTTGTGTGCAGGCTCCTGGGTATGGTCTTTCTCATTTTCACTTATGTAAAAATTTTTTACTCATTTCATTTAAATTTTCTTTTTGTAATCGAAGATAAATTATTCTGCTTGGGAGCTAGTACTGCAGTTCAAGAAAGGCTATTTCAATTTAAACAAGTGCTTAAAATCCCACCAGCTTGTATACCTTTTTGAATTGGGAATAATCAAATTACTGAAGAAACATGTAGAGAGCCAGTGATCTGAGAACGCTTTCATGGCACATCTGTTCCTGATGTACCAACTTACTGCACTGCTGAAGCATTTTGATTGTAACCTTGAGAAAAAAAAAAAAGGGAGGGGGGGAACCACCTAAAACCTCACTGATTAAGTCTGAATTTTTTTTTTTTTCACTTTCTTAATGCTTTCTGAAAAATAACCCCAGAACGCATCAGAAGAAGCAGAGATGGGAAGCAATGAAAAAACAGACGTGTCCTTAGAAGCAGTGGCTCCTGACAAGGATGAGAGCAAGAGCCCAGAAGCTGCGGAAGTGAAACCTAGAAAAGAAGAAAGTAAAACCCCCAAAGCAAACTTGAGGAAGTTTTTCAAACTGGTAAGCAAGATGCTCGATTTTAAGCGTTGAGTGATTGTGCTCGTTGTAAGGCTGGGGGTGGCACTCCTTGAAAAATCTGTTGAAGATCAGTGTCTGTAAGGGTGCCGGGGTGGAGCTGTGCCCATTTGCAGAGGTGCGGGTGTCTGACCGCATCTCTCATCCTGCATCTCCCTCTCGTGGCTCCTGTAGGAACAGCCCCGAGGCTGCGGCAGCGCAGCGTTATCCCTTTGCTCCTCCTTGGCATTTTTCCTCTCACCGATGTCAAGTCCCATGCTTCCTTCAAGGAGTCACATATTTACCACTGAAACCTTTTTTGGCAGCTTATGCTAGGTTAGCTAAACCGGCACGTAAAAGTATACAATTGCCTCAAAGCTGTTACATGCTAGATGGAAAAAAGAAAGGCATAAAGTAGAATCTAATCCTCCTTTCCAGAAGATGACTGAAGGGAAGAAGGAAACCACTGAGGTGATAATGTGGCTGATAACCTCTTGCGGTTATGGGTATCGAGTCATCCTGATGAGTTTGGGTATAAACATCAGCCATACAGTGTTCCTCAAAAGAGTCTGGAGAAGTGACCAAGAAAGAAAATAATCCAAGCCTAGAACTAACACTTCTATGTGTAAAATTGTAGCTGGCCTCGAGGATTTATATAGCAACTGATCTATTTTGGCAAGCTTTGCAAATGTATATGGAAGAGTTCTATTTTTAATCAATGCTGTTTTATTTCCAGGCAGCTATGTGGCACAGGTGTCAGAGTAGCTTATACATTAAAATGTGAAAAATGTAGTGTCTTATAATACAATGTAATAAATAGCCCAGATTGTCTGAACTATCTGCTTACAGGTATATGTTGGTACATACAGCTGTGAACAGTGTCATTGTCAAAGGTTAAAATTCATGAGTCAGACCCTAGAAGGCACGGGCAACAACCCAAATCCTGATTTATTTTTTATTTCCAAGAGACTGGTGTTTCTGGTATTTTCAGTTGTTTATTAGCCTCAGCTCAGACACGATAGATACATTTTTTTCTTTTCTTCAGTGTTAATTCACTACATGGCCACTCTGGTGTATTTGAGGATCCAAGTTAAAAGACTTAATATTGAACAAGTAATTGTGCACTCAATGTGCCTTTAAATCCATGTAAGATTTAAAATATTAGCCAGCTTGGAAAAATCTCAACCTTATTCCTAAATCTGAGGGGACCTGTGGTCATCCTGCTCAGACGGTTGTCACCAGGGCACACAGGCATGCAGAAGGTGACTTAAGAGTAATGCGTATCAAACACTGACAGTGGCTGTGGCAACCATGACTTCAGATCACGTTACTCTACCAAAAAAATAGCACTGATTAAAAAAAAAAAAAAAAAAAAAAAAAGCTGTTCCACACCCATCTTAATCACCATGAAACAAAAAAAGCTGTATTAAAAGTGGTAGATGTAACACTGCTCTAAATCAGGTGACTAGGAAATGTAGCTTATCTTCTTAGGATTCAAGACCGGGACTCAGAAATTAAGGTGAATCCTATTTCAGTCTATGGTGAGCCCAGACAGACAAGTGGGTTGTTCTCCACTTGCCTCCATTTTGACATATTCTACTTGGAGAGCACAAGCAGAGGCCAGAAGCAAACAGACATTTAGAACCACTATAGCTGCCACTATGGACACAGGGATAGCCATTGCAAGAACTAGGAGTCATTTACTTTGGAAAAGGCAGTGTGTATCTCAAAGGCTGTGGCTGGCTTGCTCAGTGCTGATGTCTCTTCTTATTTGTGATTAATTGTTTGCCATTGCAAAGGTCACAAAAGTCATTGCTGTGGTTAAAAAGGGAGAGGATTAACTAATGCTATAAAAGCTATTGGGAAATTATACAAAGGTATTGAATCACAGGACTTTAAAGTAATACTTTGTAAGGGGTGAAGAAATATTACTGCTTTTGTATCTAACTAGGCTACACCTACATGAATGTGAAATCCTGCACTGCCAGCTCAAAGTCATTCATTCCTCCTTAATCAAAATCAAATAGCTGTCTTATTACATTTGGGGAGGGGAGATATACATCAGAGCCAGTGCAGATGTCTTGATAGAAATGGCTACACCTGAGCTAGTCACCCCAGTTTCCCTTAAAAGGCACTGAGTAGAGGTGAACAGGTCAAAGAGCCCCTTAGGATCCAGGACATGCCAGGTGAAGTGAGCCCTGAAAGTTCTTGCTTTTTCTTCATAGAATATGAACAGGCACTAAGGTAGGTAAGGTAAAGTCTTTCAAAATATCTTTTTTTTTAGATATTTTTTGGAGATAAGGGTATAAAATGGCATTTTTAATCAGAATTGGCAGAATTACCTGCTGTATACTGAGGCTGTAGCCTTTTTCCTCAGCTAGAAAGCTGACACGCAGCACAGTTGGTCTCTATAAATAAAATGTCCTATTTCTGGATTAATGAAGATGCTCCCAAAGAGAATATATATTTCTGGAATAGCAAAAAAGATTATTTCAAAATTCTTTGCAATGTCTGTGCTGGCCTACTTCCCCATATAAATAGCTGTTATGCAATAAATAACATTTGGAATCGAGAATAGTTATTTTATGTTGTCCAACCTTATTTTTCCTTTATCGCTCATGAAAATGTAGCGAGTCCCCACCTTCCTCCATTTAAAGCTATGTTGGTCCTCCCTTATGCCACAGAAAGCTGAAAACCCTTTTGGGAAGCTTTCAGCAGCAGCAATCCTAAATTACCAAAGGCAAGGACAAGAGGTCAGCAGTGCTCTAGAGAGAAATCCTGTGATTCTTACGTATACGTTTAACTGAGTGCAAGAGGGAACTCTGTCTGGGCAAAGACCTCATAGTCTCTACTCTGTTATTTATGTCCTGGTTAAAAAAAAAAAAGGAGGATTACTAAAAGTTGGCTAAAGCAAAGTGTTTTCTTCTTTTTCTGAGGGGTTTGGCTTTATTGTTTTGCTTTTGTTAAGGAGAAAAGGTAACAAAGTAGTTGCTTTTGCAGCATAAACTCTTTTTTCTGGAGGCATTTAAAGACTTACTGAAATAGAAATGCAAACCAGATTTTATCACAATACATCTTCATACACTCTGAGTTTCTATCCTTTAAAGTCAAGACAGACCACACCGCATCCTCCCCTCCATTTCTGCAGCTTTGTACACAGATGAAGAGCCACGAGCATAAACACACGAGAGACTGAGCAGCAGCATGTTCCAGGAGAGTTTTTCCCACAATTTGTGACAAGTACTGAATTGTCATGGAGTGGTTTAGTTTTCTGTCGTGCTGCTGCTACATATTGATTTTCTGTGGGTTTATAGGGAAAGCAGACCCTGAAATAGGTCCTTGCAATAACACTATACATAGGATCAAGCTGATACTGTTGTGCTTCAAGTAACAAATCTACAAGCTGCAGAAAACCACAGATCTGCCTGGTCTATCTTTAGAACAGAAGTCACATCCTTTCATTGTTTTCATTGAACTTCTGCAATGAAAAATGACATTTAAATTTGGGCACTTTGAAATTGTGGAATTTATTTTATGCTTTACAGCTGAGCTCTGTGGCTTATATGATACTCAGGAGAATACCACGTTGAACCCTCTAACACGCTTTTTAATTAAATGTACATACCATTCCTCCTGTTTTGTTTATATTACTAATTGTAACTAAACCTTAACCTAATTGTTACAAATCTTGTAATGTTTACTTATTGAGCTAATTTTGTCAAATAGGTTTTTCTTATTTTTAAACTTAGATAGAACTGGGCATCCTACCTTAAAACCATATTTCAGGGTCCTGGTTTGTTCTGAATGACCTGCCAGTGCTGCAGCCTCAGGGTCTGCTCTGATTGTCCAGGCTGAGAAGAGTGGGCACTAAGAAGGGCAATTACTTTGATGCGTATCAAGAGAAGGCATAAACTGGAAAGGAAAAATTAGGAAAAACGGATACTGATGATAAAATCTAAAAATATATTCATAAAGCTGAGTGGGTTTTAATTATTCATGGGGTATGCACTTAGTATGATGGTTGAATAGAAAGGAAGTCCCACTAGATCTTATAGAACAGATTTGTCTCTGAAAAGAAAGCAAAAGCTTTTTCCTAGAAAACTACAGCGGCAGGGCTGATAGCACTGTCTTGTTTACTGGCTGATAGGATCTCTGGTCCACCGAGACCTCATTCATTCTCGGGCCTTAATGGGAAAATTGACTTGCAAGAGACAATCATTTCCCATAGAAAAGAACTGACAGAAATCTTCCTTGGAGATGTGGGTGTTTCAAAAATGTTGGTAGAGTTTCTAAAATGCCTGGGTTTTTTTAGTGTTATAAAGGGTATCCTTAAATGAAACCTTGCGTTTTCTGGATTGATGTGTGTTTTCATACTGAATTAACGCCTCCAACAGGAAACCAGTTAGAAGTCCTATAATCCTTTGTTATTTTAGTCAGTCAAGGGTGATGGAGGGACAACCAGTTCAGAAGAGGTAAATGGCCCAAGCCCCAGTCACCAAGTAAGTGCCTGGATTTTTTCATCTTTTGGTGATGGGTTGTTGTCGCTACTTCCATACACCTCTAGCTTTTGAAATGCAGAAATCATTGAAAGAGAAGTGCTATATGTTTCATGAGTTTCATGGTTACATATTTCTTATCTATTTTTCTTAACTACTACTACTACTAAACAAGACTTTAATGGGTCACTGTCAGGTTAAAAAAAAAGGTGTGCTTTCCTTTTGTTCAAATAATTAGTGATTTAATGTTTAATTTTATTCCTATCTTTCTTGCTATCTTTCCTTCTGCATGTACTTTGGCTTAGGCAGTGAAACTGAATACGCACATCTAGAATAATTTGTACTTTGTTGATTTACTTGTCTGCTGAGGAAAGGATCATTTAGGTGGAAATGAGAATGAAAACTGTTTACTGCAATTTAACAAAACCCATGAAAATATTTTTTCTTACTCTATTTTTTCTTTCATTCTATGTTCATAAAATCAAAACCAAAACTTCGGAGGTGACCTTTGCATTATAGTCTTTGTGACTTTAAAAATGCTTCAGAAAAATCACATTTCCCATAGAAATATAAATACTGTTACCTTTACTGACAGTCTAACCTTCATCTGTTTTAAGTCAAGATACCCAGAACCATTACATGCAGTAACAGAAGATAAAACACAGGCTCTGTGTATAGTCATAGGGTTTCCTTTAACGTGAGAGCAAAACAGAAGTCATATTTAAAACTGACCTTTCATAATTTCCTTTATTTTCTCTTTTAATTAATAGTAAAGTTACTTTATCACTCCTGTTTCCATGATGTCCAATCATACTAAGGTTAATATTTATGAAATATTTCTCTAAAATCATCACAAATATAGAAAGTCTTGTCTTGGGACATTTATTCTTTATTTCATACAACAGTTTTGAGAAATGATATTGGTAAGTGACTAAAAGTCACAGTCCTGAATCTACTTTTTATTATTTTAATTAGCAACAAATTTCCTTCTGTTTTTTTGTTTGGGGTTTTTTGTTGTTTTGTTTTGTTTTGTTATTTTAAATCAACTTATTAGTCTTCCTTCTCCCTCTTGTACTGGTGTAAATTAGTTTTTTAACATAGAAAAGCTGAAGGAAGACTATACCTGCTGTTGACATCTTCCTTTTTTAGAATTTCTGTGAAACAATCTCCTTAGATTGTGCTGTTCCATCCTGGAATGCTGTGTTTCTTCTTTGCTTTTCATCACTGATGCTACAGAAGTGCCTTACAACACTGATCCAAAATCTGCAGAAATTTAGGGTTACATCTTTTGTGCTTAAAAAACAGCCTTGGATTATGGTCTCCTGTAGAGCAATGGGGAAAAATACTATCCTGTTAGTTTATTTTTCTTTTTCAGTGGTACTGTTAATGTTGAGAGAGTGAAAGCAATCTGTCAGGTGCAGATCACCCGTTAGAATAAGAAACATTAACATGTTTCATTATTCATAGGCTTCACTTTGTATTTCCTGAGCTGCTCCCATCAATATAAAATATGCCAATTTCCTGCCTTTCAAGGTTAATATGAAACACCTCAAAGAGATTATCTGATCGGGATTTTTTTTTCTTATTTTGCCTGGAAAATGTATTATTAATATTTTTTTAAGTGTTTTGTTTGACTAACATCAAAGGCTCAAACCTGCTCACAGAAACAGTCCTGTTGCATCCAGTTCGGTTTTGGCTGCAATGCTGTAAATCAGGCACCTACACACTCAAACACGTGGGGTGAAGAAGACTCAACTCTAATTTTACATCCGTAGAATAAAGCCACAGATTTCAGAGTGTTCCTAAGGTTAAAAGTTGCACCCAGAACCAACTCAGACGTAACCAGTCTCACAGCTGTATTTTGGGTGCTATGGTTATTTGTGTGCACATTTGCAATTGTACCAGCGAGACTTATTTCAAAAGGCAGCCAAGGCAAATAAGAGTGAGAAGCACCTTGTCACGCTAGCTGATGGGATCAGCAACTGAGAGCTTCCCATCTGATAGTTAAAATGAGTCAGAAAGAAAGGGGCAGAATTTTATTTAGGTTTCTGAAGCTCTTTTCATTCTTGTGCTGGGAGAAATCCTGTCTCACTTGGGCACACAAAAGTGCATCCACGCAGGTGTCTTTCCTCAAGCGAGGCAAATAAGACTCAGGTAGCATGCAGTGTCTGTGCAGCCCCAGATGACAGTTCTCCTGCCTCTGAGGTTATGGAATTTGCTTTAAGAAACTATTGACACTCAGATGGTGCCTGATGGAGCTACTGATCACCCGCATCTCAGGTTTCCTGTGATATCTTCACACACCTGCAGAACCTGAGCAAAGACTGGCTTCATGACTGTATTCTTCAAGTCTAAAGGCAGGCAAATCCAGATATAAGCAAACATGTAACCAGGTATGTCTGTCCTTTTAGAAAGGAAACAGTTACACACAAGTACATATTTTGTTGAGGATTTAAGCTAACAAGACTGAGTGTATTAAATGGCCGCAGGTTCTATATTTACATGTGGGGTTTTTTTAAGATTAGGTGGGGAAGAAAGGTGAATCAAGTGAAAAAGACGAGTGGTAGTATTATTAACCCCTCTCATTCTTGTTTCCCCAAAATTAGAGTGGCTTGAGGGTTTGCTTTTTTAAATAGATATGAGAGGTGTATTTGCATTCTGTTTTTCTAGAGTTTCTGCTTTCAGGTTTTTCTCTGAAATCATGATGTCTAAAAATGTAATTGTTTTTAATGAGAGCTAAGCTTGTCATGTAAATGTATAACCCTAGGCCTTTGGGAGAACATCAAATATTTCAAGACTGATGGTAAAATCTCCAAGTTAGAAAAATTACACAGCATTAAGCTCTGGGCTGTATAAAATTTCCAGCTTTTAAACATGGCAAATTTGTGTGCAATTTTAATTACTGTTAATAAATATGGTGATATTATCTTTTTCCATAAGAAAAAAGAAAATCCCGTTTGCAAACAGATCTTCTAGCAAAAACATACCTAGTCATTTGCTCTGCAATGACACTTTCATTGTCTTATCCTTTGTTTGCCAGATATGTTTTTCTCCTGTGAACTTCAAACAAATATCACACTTCTCTGACTTTCAGAATCTTTTCCTTTTCTGTAAATAGATATTCTGTCATGGTGTTTATCTTTTGAATATGTGCTATCTCTTCTTTTGCATTTGTATGAAAAATTTTCTGTGATACTGTGGTCTTTCGTAGCCAAACCGTATGTTTTTAATTTTTTGGTGGAGTGTTGCAGTCTTATAGCAGAGTTGGTTTTATCTTTTGCTTTATGATGTCTTTTACTTCTTTTCTCTCTCAAATCTTTCCCTTGCACTTTTTGGGTGCTTTCACAGCTTGGGATGTAAAAAGTGAAGGGAATCTCAGTTGGTAGTACATGTTTGTGACTTCATGCATCTTTCCAAGCATGTTCTTTACCTCCTTAAACAGCTTCAGCCTAGACATGTATGTAAATAAAGCAAGTCTATGCAGTGACGGTTTGATGTTGCAGCTTTTGCTCATGTAAGTAACTCTATCAGCTCCCTGGGAGTTCTTCTTTAAGTCAAGGCTGCAGGAGTCCATCCCAAATGCTGTAAATGAAATCCTATTGGACAGCAGGATTTCTCCCTGCCAGGTGGCCTCTCATTTTTGAATATATTTATGGATCACCTTCCAAAATGTTTACATTTCACACTAAAAATAACCATTGTTTGAAACTGCTTTAGACATTAAACTCCACAGAGAGGCCAGTTGCCCCAGCTGAAAGTGAACCTGTGGGCCAAAAGAGCAAAGAGAGTTCAAAGGACAAGAAGTCTACAGTGGAGCTGAGCAAGCAGAAAGGCAGCAAACAGGAAACCAGGGAGCAGCCAGACTCCAGGGAGCAGCAAGCAGCCGAGACCGACTCCATCCAGAACGGAGGAGATGCTTCAAAGGAACCCTCCTTCAAGAAGACAGAGAAGAGGCAGTCACTTGGAGGGTTTTTTAAGGGCCTTGTACGTTAACTTCATCTTATCTTTTTAGCCATTTTCCAGCTGATTTAAGTACCCAGTCTGCAAGCCTTTAGCCATGTGAGATTTGTGCAACTTCACAAGCATCTTGCAGGACTTGGGCCAAACAACAACAAGTTTTTGGGAAAGGCAAGAAAACCTGGGCCTCAGGGTACTGATTCACAGGAGGTGCAGTTTACTATAGGAGAGCTATAATTGTTCCCACACCCTTATTTTAGAGGTTCATGCCTTGGCCACAGGGATGACTCAGCTGTTCCTGTAGTAAGTACTGAGCCACCTACAAATTATGGTGTGTTTATTAAGGAAAAGTGGAGGTGGTGCCAGTTTACCAGAGTAACCTGCCTGCCATGATGGTGATTCAGCTGCTGCTTCAGAGTAGCTGGGACATCCCTGCAAGGAAAAAAATCAAGGTAGACCACTGGGTGGTTGGGAACCACTGTAGTGGTCACAAGATAAGTGCCTTGCATTAGCAATCAATTATAGACTAGCTAAACTACACAAAAAGCTACACGTGGTATTTTTTCTTCCTGCTTTGTATTGTTAAATCTTACCATAAACTTGCTGTGCCCCCTACACTGAAACCTGAAATGTGGAAATGAAAGAATTCAGTGTACTAAAACTCTGGGTTTCTACCAGGCTTGGTTTACCGGTGCAGCCAGTGGCTCCTCAGAGCGTTAAATAAATGAAAAATTTTTTTTTGTTCCCTTGTCCACATTCAGGGGCCAATGTAGAAACCAAAGCACAGGCACTGGGACTGCCTCTCAAGCCTCTGCAAGAGGGCAGGTTTCCACTGCTTTTTATGAATCTATTGGAAGGATGCAGTCAGTTCCTCTTCCCATACACTGTCACAGCAGCAATGAATCCACAGAACTATGGGGGTCATTATTAGCATCTTTTGGAAACCTGATGTGTAAACTGAGCTTCCTCACAAATTTCAAACTATGAAACAGATTTGACCATTACCTACAATGATTCTGAAATCTGGATTCTGAAATCTGACCCTCTGAGACATACAGCTTTTCTTTCTTCTTTCCTCCCTACCCTGCTGCTAAGGCTGCCAGGAAAGAAAAAGACAACTAGGCAATTTTCCAGGCCTGAAAAAAAGAAAAGCAAAACAATATAGATTATAATGGTAACACAGATTTGAACATGAGCCCTGTTAGGACTCAGGTTATAAAGTTAGACTGCCCTGCAGACCAGTATGATTCATTCAGAGGCAGATGTTTTTCCACGCCATAAGAAGTGTTTAATTTGCACACTTTTCACAGAATTACTATGTATCCTACAGAGGGTGATTTGCATTACTAAAATAATTAAACGTTAGAAGGGGAATTAAAAACTAAAGAAAAATGCCTTTCTGCAATATTGATTAGCAACAGTTCAGCCACTTCTGCTTTCTGTTTTACCCCATTGTGCTGGAGTAAACTCCTTGCCAACCACATCATCAGTGGGATTTTCCTGTAGTTTCAATGGAGGAAGCAAGTCCTGAAGCTCACCTGGAGCAACTACCAACTTGCATTGGCTTCCACTCATCTTGGCTCCCAGGGAAGCCAAGAGAGGAAATATTTTTGCTTAGCACAACATGAAAAAGCCAGGATTGTTTTTTTATGTATCTATGAATTATGCTGGCTAATTGAAGTTATCAAACACACGCATGCTCGTGTGTACGTGCACTTTTCTTATCCACGTCTGCCTCCAAATTTCCGTATGAAATTTCCACTATGTGCAATATTAGTGCATGTGTTTAACATCTTATCCGCACCCACAAGCACGGTTGTCTAGGTGTCATATCCTTCTATGAGTACTGGCAACCTCCCCCCAGAAGGGAAATCAGGAGTTCTGTTACTTAAACCACTTAGATGATGGTAACAGGTTTCTTAGGTCAACTGGAGGGAAGGAAGACAATGATATTGTTCTGGAATAGTTTATCTGGAAGCAGGGCAAATCTTAACTGCTTCAATTATTTCTGGAGATAATTGAGATATGTTTCTCTGGTCTGGACATTTGTTGAAATTAAGCACTGCCAGCCCTCCTTTGTTTTCTCATGTAGCCACTGCATGAGAAAGTTTGTCTGTTGACAATTGTACTTTATTTTGTATGGTGTTATTCATTCAAGCTGTATCCAAAAATCCTTTATAGAGTTTAACAATAGAAACAAATTGAGAATTATTCCAAAATGGGTGATATGAGGAAGTGCAAGCTAGTGAGGAAACACACTTTCAAGTGCAAGTTCATAAAACAGAGGCAGGAAAGGTGTGTCTCATTCAAAGGGCAGAAAAAAAAAAAGCTTTTGGATCAAGAGAGGAGTTTGGGAAGAAGTAAAAAGAGCCTTTGGGGGGAAAAAAGTGCAAAATAAAGGTAGAAGAAGTGAAGATGTTCTGGGAGATATTTTTGCTTGCTCGAGTAGTATGCCAGACAGTTTGACTGTATAGTCCCTTATATTCTGTTGCAATTATAGAGTCTGATAATATTACTATAGTTTCCCTCTCCCACTAAAAAATGATAGACTTAAAAAAAAAAAAAAAAAAAAACAAAAAACAGTATAGCCAATGGAAAATATGTCACAGAAAATTATTTCCTCTTTTTTAATATCCCCAAGAAGATTACCCACGCCTAAGAAACCTAGTTCTGCAATGCTCCTAAAAATAATCTGTACATCTCCTAGGTGATCATACTAAGTCCCAGGAAGGTGTAATTATTAATCTAAAAGTATTAGATAACACACAAACCAATGCCAGAATTTCCCTTCCAAGATAACAGCTCAAATATCTGGTAACAACTCAATAGAAATACTAAGATTTATGCTGATAAAACCAAAGAGGGGATCTAGGAGACCTTACTTGCTCGTGTAACCTGTGCCCATCAAGCTGCTCCTCAATTCTGGTGAGCTATTTCAATAGCAGCTATTTTAACACCACTCTCTCCTGAATCCATCAATTCATTTAGGAAAGAGCATAGAGTATGAGGATGTCATAGTGCAGGAATGCAGCTGATGAGAATACTTTCAAGCATTCACTCCCAGCTGGGCTAACAAGTACTGAAACATTTGACAAAAATGGAGCCACTTATACAAGCAGTGTTACAGCCCGGGTGCGTGGTTTTAGCACAGACTATAAGGTCTAGTGGCTGTTCCTATGCTAAAAGAGACAAATTTATAAGCTACATAAAATACACAGGTATTTAGTGTGTCTTGGAAAGATTAGATTAGAAAGAAAAAAACCCCAGAAGATTAATGGCATTGTTTTCTGAGCTGGAATAACTCATACTGAAGCTGTCAGAAGCTGGGAGTGCTTAGTATGTGGAAACTATTCTGACCTATTCTGATCAGAGGATCTGGTGCACTGACACAAACTTCTCCTGAGAACAAGCTGGAAAAAAACATGCTCCAATACCATGACATTCCTTTGTGTGCACTTTAAAGTGCTCTGCCCAAAATAATGTATTCCAGCTTAGCTGTCACAATTTCAAGCAACTTCTACTGCACTGAAAGGGCTCATGCAAAGTAACTGAGAGCAAGATGTGAGCCAGTGGTACCTGTGCTTCTGAACCTGAGGGCAGAACTGGAATTTGTCCGTTAAAAGGGGTGGAACAAAGTTCTTTATTTCACAGCAACCTTGGAAATTCCAGTTCAACAAGAATCATCAGCAAGTCTTCCTTAAAGCTTCCTGTTTTAATCAACAACCACCCTGAAGTGGGTACAGCAGGGAGACTGCAGTACAAGCAGAGAACATATTACACTTCTGCAAATGCACTAAATGAGTCAAAATGGGGATTGTCTCAAATGAGCTCCCCCTCCTCTACTCTTCCTTCTGGCCATTTATAGGAAGAATGGCAAATGGTATCATCTCGTTTTCTAATTCACTCTAGAAACGGCTTCATACCTTCATGCATCAGCCAGGAACAGCTATGGTTGACAGACTCCATTACTACTTTAATGTGGGAACTCTTTCAACTCATGTGCAGGCTTTTTGGGTTACTGGATGAATTTGGAATGACTGGCTTGTTTGATATTTTTTGATGCGTATTAGAACCTATTACATTTTTTTATGTCTTCCATTAACTGCTACATAAAAGTGGCCAAAATATTTTATTCTGTTCTAGAGTATCTTCCAAGCTCAACATTGATATAAGCAGAAGCAAACAGATTGCAGCCAGCAGAGCTACACAGGATTATAGTTAGTTTAAGACAGGGTGTTCTTTTAGTCCATTGTGATTTTTGGCTGCTCTTTTTAATACTTTGATTTTCAAAGGCGGAAAGTTCAGAGAGTATCAGTGAGGCGGAGTCTAATCGATATAAAAACTTGACTCTTTTTACTTCCCTGAAAGGGATGAGGAAGTTGAAATCTTTCACTCTCCTGGTCTGACACAGAAGTGATGAGTCAATTTTCCAGTGTGAAAGGACAATTCACATATGATTCTGCACAGTTCCTATTGCAGGGAAAGCACGAAGCAGTCACCTTCAGCCTTGTCATGCTGTTTTTCTATTTAGCATGTAATGATTTAGGCATCTGGCTGCAAACAGGATTGACATCCTACGCGATGTTAACAATGACCTCTGAAACAGTGTTTGTGGATCCATTTTGCTGTCATGTTCTGAAGTTTCAATGGCCTTAAGGCCAGTAAAATTAGATCAAGGCATCTGAAACTAAAGCCAAGTTTTTATCAATTACTGATCAAAATTTAGTTGGTAAGCTAGAGCTATGCGTTCCCTTCATCTAAACCGGATCAGTATTTTGAACTGGTTCCAAAACGAGAATTGTATTTGTAGTGTAAAAAAGCTTTATCACTCTAACATTGTCAAATACTTGTCATGCATAAAAGTATTTAATGTTCCTTTAACTTAGAGCAGACCAAGGCTGGCTATAATACACTATTAATCATGCTTGAAGGACTCTTAGTGTGGTTTCAGTGAACCGTTTAGGCCAGGGAAATTTTAGAGAAAGTTATGCCAAAACTACAATACAACAAGCACACAGCAACATGTCTCTAGTATGTTAGTCCAGTTTCTAAAAACAATTCCTTTCCATGCTGACTGGAAAAACAACATTAAAATAACCAACACATTTAGAGAAAATCACAGGCAATAGCTTTCTGGGATTGCCATGATACAGATGATGCTCATATACTTATGCATGCTTTAAATAAAGGGCAAATTAAGAAAAACAGAGAGGAAATCAGTGGAAAATATCTGCTAACAAAACTCTAACACATAATCCCAGACTTAACTGTTCTGAAGTATTTGAAAATTTTTATAAGTCTCTATATCTTTTCCCACAGGGCTCCAAAAGGATGTCTGATGCGGAAGTGCAAACAGATCCAGTGTCTATCCTACCTGCTGGGAAAACCAAGTAATGAGTACACTTGGCTGCTGAAGGATCAGCAGCTCTCTGTAAGCTCCCTTGCAGTAGATATGACTCATTATTTTCCTTTACATGGCTGTCATCAAATGCCTGAGGCTAAGGCAAACGGTGGTGTATCATTTAAGGTGTATCATTTACAGGGTTTGCTCACTAGACGTTAGAAAGCAACTCTAAAGATCATCAAGAAATGTGTGGTATATTAAAGAAAGGTTATGTGGATGATTTTAAGTCTATAATGGGTCAAGTATGTAAGGTACGAAAGTAGCAGTGAATTAAATAAATGGCAGAAAAAAATGCATGTGACAAAGGAATGCAGTTTGTGCAGCAAGGCATGAGCAACAAATCCTCAGCTTTAGAGAGCTTTAAAGCAGCCAGGAAAAAAAAAAAAAATCTCCTTTGATAAAAGTTATACTTAAATGTAAAAAAAAACAAGCCATCTTTTGTGGTTTTCAGTAGAGTTGAAATTAGCAAAAAGTCTGCAGTATAATAGAATCAGTCCTTATAAAGTTATGCTTCATATTGGTTATTAATGTAAATTAAAACGCTAAAATGCAAAGGCTTTATATGATTGAGGCAGTCTCTCTTGTCTTGGTGAGGTGGTATAACAAATTAAAAACTATTTAAGGTTCTAATAGAAACACAAGGGGGCACCCACGTCCCCACCATAGTCCTAACTCCAAGGCTGTACCTACAATCCTGTTATTAATGTTTCTCAGATGATAGGAAACTTAGTTGTTTTATCAGATATTTGTTTATATCCATACTTGTAATTAATCCTAATTAAAACCAAAATCTAGGCACTTCCCTACTTCACAAGACTCCTGTAATAATTGTAGCTAATAAATTTTACAGAAAATTAAGATTTCTGTGGTTTATTCAACCCTGGGCTAATCTGGACAGGGAACCATGGGCCTGACATTTTAATCCACACTAGCATCTGAATGATACGGTTCTGTATATTTTGACCTCCTTATGATTAAATAAACAAATACGTACACGTTTGAAGAAAAAAAATGCTGTTTTAATCTTAAAACAAAGTTTGTTTTTTACATCCCTGTTCTCTGATGATTAATGTGACATTAAGGCATAAATCAACACATAAAAACCTTGCCTGTGAAGTGAATAGCTGTCATTCTTTATTTGTGTAAAGATTACAACTGGTAATCAAGTGAGAATTCTGTAAAATATGCAGAATTACATTTCTGACTAGTTATAGAAGGCAGAGGTAGAAGAGCCTTATTTCTCCATACAAGCCCTTGTAGGTAGGTGGTATTTTTGCACTGGTCTTTCCAAATTTATGGACTTGCAGCAGACAACCCAAATTTGCCAATGATTCTATGTGCAGAGAGCAGAGACAAAAGGTCCTTTAGTTTTAATAGTACTTTCTGTTCTCCTCCCTAGCACAATGGGCCTTTGATCCCATACATAAAATGATATCAATCAAGAGTGACTGCTTCCAGATTTCAAACCTGGTTTGTAATGACCTACTTCTACATCTATGCAGGACCAGTGACTTCTGTGCATCCCCATTTTTGTAGCGTGGGCTTGTTCTATCCAGCTTTGCTCCACAAATAAAGTCTTAGGCTTTGTCTACACTACAAGAATATACAGCTTTGATTAAAACAGGGCATGTAAAGCTACATACAGTAAGACAACCACATGCTGGTAAAAAAGTGCCAGATGTCAGCATAGTGAGTATTATCAGAAATGAGAAATAAGCTATCATGTTATTTGCTGACTTCATATTGCTGTAATTGCCTCTGTATTAGAATAGCATTTAAGCAATTTTCAAACAAAAATATATTCTGGCTAATTAATTATATTATAGCCAGTGTAGATATTAATATTATATCATGGATAGATCAGGCCTTCTGTGGAAAGGAACAACTCGTCCTGAGTCTGTGCTTTAGGAGAAGGTCTGTGTTGATAGAATTCAGCATTCCCAAGGCAATTAGGACTGCTGACCATGTGATTTGATGGTATCACTTGGCAATGGGGCTAATTTCAGGAACCAGGAAATCCTCTTGGCAGAAAAACAAGAAAAACAGTAAGTTTGGCTGTGGATGCCCCTTATGCCATTGAGCTATTATTGTAGATGAAATTACGGTTGGTGCTGGCACTGTCTCTCATGTAGAAACTCCCCATTTTGTTTGATTCCTCTCTGATAACAGGAACAACACAAGCTTTGAAGAAGCAGTCAGCTTTCTCATAAAGTAGCAACACATGGAGCCCCAAGAGGAAGAGAGGTCTTAGGAGATGCATCCACAGTTAAGTTGAGCTTCCGCATTCCACATGCCATATAAGAAACATAAAAGTACAGCTTTTATGTTCAGGACGGTAAAGCTTAACAAGCCATTTGGAAATCAAAGCTTTGGAAGAGGCTGCAATCCAAGACAAAGGAGAAGAACAGCCAAAGCAATACATTGCATTTAGGCTTTGTTGTCAACAAATAAGCTCTGGGTTTATGCGTAGGATCTTTTGAGGGGAACTGAAGCAGATCAGAGTACTTCCAGGGTCTTAAGGTGTGCATGTAGGCATTTCGGAAGATTTTTAAGAAGCTAATGCAATGTCATGAATATAAAAATGCCAAGGAACTGATTAAAATTGCTACTTTTTGTGTAAGAAATGCTTCCCTCCAACAGACAGATGTTTATTCCCCTGTCCATAAAAGAGCACATTCCTGGATGAGGTTCAGGGCTCTGCCACGTGTCCTGCTGTCTCCAGGATGAGCCCTCAGCAAACCACGTTCACCATCACAGTGTGGAGAAATGGGCAGCTTCATAGCAGGTTGGGTGCTGCAGGTTTTGTACCATTAAAGCAAACGATCTCCCATGAAAGTCTATCTGACCTCAACTGTTTGGAAGCTGTCCATTTAACTTCATTGTACTTCAACAAGGTTTTTATAGATAACTCCTGGCAAAACTGCCCTGTGCTGACTCTTACAATGCGCAGCCCAGGTAGAAAAATGTGATTTCTGGTACTAAATAGTCCACCCCTTAACTGTGCACGTAACCAGCAGCTAATTACTAGCACTCACAACACAGGTAATGGCACTTGAGCAGCTATTATTTTTTTGTGGTAAGAATTGTCTACAGATCCTTGCCTAAAAGAAACCCCAAAGCCTGGTGTTTTTTCAGCCTGCCCGATCCTCTGGTTGTCTTGTGCCTCTTTCAGAGGGAACGTCTCTGAGAGGGGGCCCTGCTGGAGGTTACGGCCAGGGCAGCTATGGTGAGGGCTGTCTCTGTGGTCAGGCCTGTCTCCATGACCAGTCCTGTCTCCATGACCTGTCCCTTCTCCATGACCAGTCCCTTCCCCATGGTCAGCCAACCACCTTCCCCGACGTCTCCTGTCCCCACGGTGGGGAGGGGGACTGGCAGAGTCACTGCATTTCCCCTCACATTTTAGGGCATGGAGGGAAACTGAGGCAGTGCTGAGGCCTGGGCCTGGCCTGTGTCTGTGCCTGGGGACAGTACGATTGTGACAGCTGCCATGCCCCTGCCTGGCTTTTCTCTGGCGGGCGTGCTGGGATGGGGCCTGCTGGCAGCCACAAAATGGCTATGAAGTGTAAGAAATAGCTTCGTGGGTCACAGAGAGAAAGAGACCTTGCTGCGTGCAGCTTGCGGGGGCTGAAGCACTGCTTTAAATGCTGGTGCCAGAGCAATGCCGGCTGTTTGTGAGGCCAGGCACCACACCTTGATTCACCACCACCACCTTCTCCACACACTTTTGGGTTTCCTCGACCTCCTCCGCCAGCCACTCCTGCCCCAGCCCCGGGACTGCTGAGGAGTTTGTGTGTGTCCCAGCTCCTGCAGAGTATATGTCTGGAAATATCATAATTACAGTCTCATTTCTGCCTAATAGGATCTTCAGCAGTTCCTGTTGGGTTGATTGTCTATTGAAAATGTTTGTTCTGTTGGATTGTGTGCACCCATCAGTCCCATTGTATTTGCATTGCCAGGGAGGTTTGCAGATCGATAAATGTCTCTGAGAGTATCTAGAAAGCATAGACTTTCTCCCTGTTGACCGTGCTGGGCATGTATCTGCCCTCAGCCTGGTGTTAAGCTGGAGCAGCTTTCCCGTTGGGAATCTGACTAGAGTGATGCCCTTATATTAGGAGGAGATTCTTTGTTTAAGGAGATGGTCGGCTCACAGTGAGAGCAGGATCTAGTATCTGCTTCCAGGGTATGTGTGTTTCATATTGCTAGGTCTGATGTCTCAAAATGACCTTAGGACATTTTTATACCTAAATGTTTACAGCTGGCTTTGAGGCAAGTTATGCAACAAAATCTGTGGTTTTATACGCAAAAAAGATAGCACAACAGGAGATCAACAGACAGGACTAGTGCACAGATGAGCTGTGGCTGCAGGAAGTGACTCCATTTGTGGGGCGAGAGATGGAATAGCTCTAACTTTTGTATACTCTTGAGGATATCAGTGAAGAATCTGGATTTGCTATAGACTCCACCTCTTCTGGATAACACACCCAGGTCTTTACTGGCAACTTCAGCAGTTTAGCAGTTCTGAGAACACAAAAACAGGAAATTCTGCAGCAGCCTCGACGGAGGCTGAAGATGTGTATAAATTCCTTGAAGACTGCATAATTTTCTGACAACAAATTATCAAAAGCCTTGAAGAAGAATAAATCCCTTATCAAAGTTCTTTGCTTTTACTTAATCATTTCCTATTAAATTTGTCACCTACTAAACTGCATAGAAGAGCAACCTCCTCCTGCACAGGAAGCATTAGTGATTTGACTTTAAACCGGAAAGGTACAAAGTCCAAATTCCTTCTTTATCACATCCCACTGTAAGTAGGTGATGCAGAATTCAACACTACCCCTTCACCTACCTTTGCACAGAGTAGGAGTAAGGCTCTTTATGATTATTGCAATGCATGAGAAGATAAAGACAGACCCTGGGCACAATCTTCAGGACATTTAACACACAATTAGAATTTTGTGGACTCAACTGTGTCACGGTACTACACAAATTTTAAGAATGTTGGTGATTTCTTCATTAGGTTGTTTGGAAAACATAAGGAAGTAAGGACTAAGTTGCAGAGTTTTCACAATTTTTTTTTCTGTCAGCAGCTCCTAGTCAGATTCTTCATTGGTATAAACTGAAATTGTATTAGCGAAGTAAATGAGATTGAAGCAACCCAGTATGTAGAGGCACTGTCATCACAATAAGCCTTTGAGCATTGGCAGTGACTGTCATAAGTGGAGGAAAATAACTGCTTATTAAAATTTTGCTTCTTTTTTACTTTTATTTTTTAACCACTGATTCACAGCATTGAAAAAGAATGTAATCATCAACTGCCCTGTTCCTACACAAATCAATTATATAACCCCTGATAAGCAAAAGACTGATAGAAATATGAACATATGTCTGTCTGGTAGAACTGAAAAATCTTCCTATCACTCATTCACTCTAGAAGGCTCAAATCAAAACACTGCTGTTACAATTTCTCTGCAGGCAGGTTGTCACAGAGCACTGTGTTCAGGGAGCACAAACAGAGTGTTTGGAAGAAAGCGTGGGATTTTGCCAGCAGCTGGCTTCAGCCTCCACCAGCGTGGGCTGGGAGGGAGCATGGGTTAACAGGGCAGTGGGCAGTGCTGTCATCACTGCTACAATACTAGGCTTGTAGGAATAGCAAGCTTGCAGATGTCCTGCTGCCTGCTTCTGATCCCATATCTGTTCCTTCTCAAAGCCTTCTTACTCAACCTGTGTACAGGAGACCATAAATTCCTATCTCTACATAGTTTACACTATTTCTAGTAAACATATGAACATAAGTGCTAGCTGCCAACGCTCTGAAGGTGATACCAGGTTATGTATGAATGCACATCATGCTTGGTTACTGAGAAGATAGGGTTCATATAAACATCTAGCTAAATAAATACCTGTTAAGTTCATAAAACCTGGTGATTCTCACTGGAAGTACTAAAGAAGACTTGCAGAAATAAACGTATGCTAGCTCTTCAGCTGAAGTGTTTCAAAGCCTTGGGTATTTATCTCTGGAAATTAAAATACTGGAATGTGACCTGAGATGACTGAAAGGTGTCCCCTCACTCAGCTGCCAGAAGAATAGGAGAGTAGGTACACAGAGACAGTAAGCTCTTAAATATCTGCAGCACAAAGTAGAAGGCATCCTTTATGAAATTCAGTAATCAAGGATAGATAACTTTATTATCACATATTTATTGACACGACATGGCTGGCGTATCTATATTCAAATTCCCAATTATGGAGTAGAACCAGGGTTTAGATGTTATAAAAACAATTTGCTGTAGCTAGAGAACACACTAATGGTGCACATGACATGCATTTTGGTGATTGTGGCTAAGTGCTTGCAATTGTGCTAGCAGAGAACACTCCCTAGAGACATGAGCTTCACAAATTTAATTCCAGTGTGAATATATCCATGCTAAAGGCTTTTATCAATGTTGTGGCTATACTTTAAAATCATTTTTGGCAGTCTTCTCTCACCCTCTCACCTCCATGCAATCCTGCAAGTAAAACTGCAATGTAAAGACTAGGTTTTTTCTCTTATCAATCTGCTGTCAGGGTGGGGTCTGCAGGTCCCACAGAGACCTAGCAAGGGTTAATTACTGCAGTGGTGTGAGTCAGCCCAGTTGGTTTTCATATATGAGTTGCTGAGAAGCTTTAACCTCCTTTGAAAGGGATTGAGAGGGAAGATAGAGCTGGCACATCAGTTGCCAGAAGAAAGGCCATGTGGGAGCTATGCAGAACTAGCACCCAGGGTAGACAAGCTCGTGTGGGATTGTGTTGTTCCTTTTCCAACCTGGAGTATGTGCTCAGCCTTTCCATAAAGTCCATTTCTCGACTCTCAAGGAGACACCAGTCCTTGGTAAACTTTTTCTGCTTTTAGTTTTCTCTGTACTTTGTGGTGTGATTTGCCTGGAAGAGCTGTGACAATGTCTTAGCTCGAGCCATCATTAAAAAATGACCTTTTGGATGTGTTGCACACCCATAACCCAATGAAGGGATACGCTCTCCTGCTTTTTTGTTAGAAGCCTAAATATGGACTTAGCAACCTAACTTCAACCTTGAAAACATAAACAACTTTGACCTCAATCAATATTTATTTAAAGGTGAATGGCAATGCTAAAATATAAATTTACTGAAGCTCAGAAGTACATAGGGACATTCATCACAGAAATAATGAGCTTACTTTTTGAAGTTGCCTTTCTCTGTCAAATGCACTGGTGTTTAGTAAGTTGGGGATATGTCACTTGAAAGCTGCACAGAGAGACCCAAACGGGGCTTGGTTGACTATCTTGATGTGGTAGAATGATGCTGGATTTTGATAAGTCCCAATTAGAAAGTCTGCCCATGCCAGGCAGCATGAAATATTGTTTCTTGGTGTGTGCTCTATAGTAAAAGTTTTTTTTTTTTCAGTCTATTTTTATTTACTTAAGGGGATGGGGGGCAAATATTTGGGGATTTTTTTCTTTCTCAACAAGCAAAAACCTCTGCATAGCCTAAGTTTGTACTATAACTTCATTTCTGCAAAGAGGTTTAGAAACAGCGCAAAAGGAACCTGAAGGCTAAACCGTGACAATCTGTGGTGCGTTCAGAGTTTACAGGAGACCTGGCATGGTAAGGGTTAAGGCAAATCTGCCTTCTTTCATTGTCCCATGTCACCGTGTCAGTCTTGATAGCTGACCTGCAGTGATGTAATGTAATACGGACACTGAGGCTTTTAACAAATGTCACTTTGAAACAAAGCATGTGCTTTTAGAGAAAGTTGTTTGTTTTAACTGAACCAAAAATTAAGCATTCATCATCTTGTCTCCTGTAAAGCATATTGTTCTAGCTTGGTGAAAACTGAAACTAAACCATATGCTAAAAGTGGAAGAATTGTAGAAAAAAAATATTCTCTTTCCATCAAGTCTGTGCTTCATTTTTCTAGGTTCAAGGAAAAAATAAAAAAGTAATTGCTGTAGACAGGGTAAAGATGGTTGTTACTATTCCTAGTCCATTACACCAGAGTAGGTGCTTTCAAGTACTTGGAAACAAACATTGTACTAAAATTACTACTGGTTACTGGCAGAATGACTTGTAAATGTCTATATTCTAGGATGGAAATAGTACTTAGGGTTTTGCAGAAAGTGTTCCTTGCACTTTTTTGTTCACAGATGTATCTTTGTTCTTATGTACACACATTTGCCAAGAATTTCCTAAGCAACTAATGATTATGCATGCTTCAGTTTGGGGGTATTTGGCTTGTAACTTCTTAAGGAACTTAACCTTTTATGAAGTCTAGTTCTTTGGCAGTGAGATATTATAAAGTTCACTCAAAATTGACAATATTAACCCGCTTCTAACCTTCTCATTTATTCTGAATTTAGCCCCCTAAGTTGATTCTTCATGAGACTGTAGTGTTAGTTCCTATAAAGGTTGAGAAATATGATGTTAGTTTGGAGCTGGATATGTAAATTTGAGGATTTAGTAGCTGTTTATGATTAATATTTCTCATGTTTTCAGGATCAAGAATTGTCAGAATCCAAGCATTAATCGCATTTATCTAAGTACCTTTTTTATAGCTGACTTCCTCTTAATACATTTAGTTGATCTCTGCCCTACCAACAAGAGAACATGAAGTACTGAAGTACTTCTGAAAGATATCACTTTGCAATCTGAGATGAGAATTCAAAACTATTTTGAGTAATCCAGTTGTTACCAGCAACTAACATCTCAGATATTTAAAGTGAGAACCTTATTCCAGTTGTTAGTCTGAATTTTGATCTTGCTGTTTACTGTCTATAAAAGAAAACAATCTGGGGTGGAATGATCAGTTTTGGGAAGTTAACGCAATGTCTGCCTTCAAAGTAGACACCTCATGTAAGATAATACGTTATTTTTCTTACACTTATTTGTATTTCATAGGTATAACTGGGCTTCCTTACATTAAAGCTAGAGGTACAGAATGTGCTGAAATATTGCCCAGCAGTGCAGTGACAGCAACGTGGGTCACCGTTCAGGCCTTTCGCTGTTGATGGCTGTTTTCTTCATAGCCCCTCAAAGTGCAATGTGAGACAGGTGGAGGCTTTAGACAGCGCCTCTTGCAAAGGAGCCAAAGTGGGCCTATGAGGTTTGCTTATCCTCTGCTGCTCCTAGGAGCTTGCACAGCCCGGGACTTCCATGCCAAGTGGAAGACCCTGAACCATGCGGGGACAAGCCAGACTGTTCCCATAAAGGTACGCAAGGAACTTGTGAAAAGATAGCTACATGTGTTTAATTTCACTTTTCTCAGTTTACGGTACACCTGAGGCATCTCTCCATGACACAGGTCTCCAACTGTCTCCAAGGGACAATGTTTCCAGCCTCACCATAGCCCTGACTCACATGTGGTTGATGTTCAAGTGAGATATGTCCTCGCTTAGGCAAGATAGACTTTTTCTTCTTTCTTTTTTTTTTTTTTTCCTGTTGCATTTGGTGGGATATTTAACTTTCATTATCACAACTAGTCCTGAGCTGCTTAGGATTTAATATCCTGCCCACGAGGAGGTTTAGGCTTGGACCACATGATGAACACTACATAAAAGCTAATATTGCTACATTGTATAAAGAATCAGCTCAGGTGGAAAAGGGAAGGGTGCAAAAAGGAAGATGTCCACAATGAAATGAACTGCAAACAAGCTGCTGCAGAACCATATGCATGACCTGTTCTCAGCAGTGAAATATTAAAGATGAAGCAGATAAAACAATCCTCCGTATTGAAAACAAGATTACTGCTTTCATGCATGTGTATTAGCGCTGCAGCCCTTTCCACAGATGGACACTATTAAAGAGAGTAATCAAGTATCAACATGTGTTTCATACAGGAACAGACTTTAAGCTAACTGGCTTGCAGGAGAATTTTTGTATTTGTTTATTTTTGAATTAAAAGATGACCAGGATTTTAAGCTTTTTTAGGCTAATACTCTGTGGCTGAGCTGGTGGTGCTTACAGGGAACTAAATGTGATCCTAGCCTCAAGTTCCAGCCTAACAAATGCATAATACCTGGTTTTTAAGAAAAAGTATAATGCACTAACCTGATTTCACATGAGGTCTTGTCACCATTTCTAATAGGTTTCAACATGTGCTAGGATAATTTATGTCAAAAATTGACTTGCTTTAACTGTAATGAAATGGGTATACACCACCATTACCTAAACTGAATTTAATAGAATCAGAAAGTGCAGAACAGATGCAATGCTGCAGATCTTGAGTGGTGGTCATCCTCTTCCAGTTTGATAAGTATTGCAGGTACTTACTGAATTACTTAGCATTTGGCATTTCTGAAACTGGTTCTGGACATAGCAAGGTGGGAAAGGACACTGTATACAGATTTGCAATCGTCATGTTAATCTTTCAGTGAGTAATCACAATCCCATCCAGTTCTATTCAGACTGTACAGACTAGTCTCCTCCCCTGCCTTCCTGGCAGAAAAACAGACAAAATTGTCACTTCCCCAAGTTGCTTCCTCATGCAGCAGCTGAATCCCATCTCCGTCCAGCTCTCCTGTTTTGCGCTTCACTTCCCCAGTGCCTTTGTGTCTTGTGAATGCTGTGTGACTCTCCAATCTTGACATGGTCTCTTCAGTAAATCTGAAAAAAAAAAAATGCTGCTGTTATTACAGGAATTGAAAAATACTTTCCCAGAATTACATGTATTTTTAACCACCAGTTTGTCAAAGTCTGCTGCTTGAATTTCTGTTAAGCTCGCTTTTCTTACATAGCCCTGCTGTTCTACTGCATTTAATCTGTTTGTCTATAATAATGTTAAGTTTGCTTTAACTTTTATTGAGACAGTTGATAAGAACCTGTGGATTACTGAACTCAATAAAATCTGCATGCCTTACAACTGCATATTACACAGTACTTCTTGATCTTGCAAATTCACTAAATGTCAGTGCAGTGGTACCAATAAAAATCATACACACTGCTTTTCTAACAGGACAAGAATGAGTTGTTCTATCCAAAAATGACTGTCTGAAACAGATTTTCCATGAACTGTTTTGTCAGTGTGTGTGTGTGCGTGCATGTACACACATACAATCCCGACGTTCTTGGGTCCTCATGGATTAAGTTCCTATAAGCGCACATGATATAATTTCTTCCAGGATCACATTCATGTGGTAATGTCATTGTTGCACAATTGCTTTTCTCAGCTGTAAAATAAAGACATTAAGTATTAAATCATGAAAAGTTTTCTTCCTTAACTCCCTTACTATTTTTTTCCAATGTGAAATTTAAAAGCCAAAAATTCTTTTTAAAAAAAGAAAGGAAAAAAAAAAAAAGAAAGAAAAAAATTGATCATCTGTATCAGCAGTACAGACATTACCCTACATTAAAAAGAGTTTCATTATCTCCCCTTCCCCACCCCCAAAACAGAAGTTGTTTCGACATCCTGGCTTGTTACTGCTTTCCTACCAGCAATATGCTTTTTGGCATGTACTGTACGTTACACGAACAACCCAGCCTGCCAACAATTTAATAGCTCTGCTATGCGATTATAGTTTTCAGGCCATACCCACTTTATTGACACAGCTTCCTTTTACGATTGCTTAATATCACTTCCCTCCTCTTTCTGCCACCCCCTCCCTCCTCACCCACGTTATCCAGCCGTTCCTTTCTCTCCATGCCAGTAGAGGGCACTTGGACTTAGTTTCTTGGCCGTTTCAGTCGCTAAAACTATTCAAGCAGTTGCACTTGCAGGTTTGGGGGGGGGGCGGGGGGGAGGTTGTTGTCCCATTCATAGAAGCCTGGAGCCAAAAAAAAAAAAAAAAAAAAGAATAAAAATTCCCAAACAAACCAAAGACCTAAACCTACATGATCAAAATTTACATCGAGCAGGGAGAGCAGAGCAGTGCCTGTAGGTGCAGATGGGGCAGGGACGGGGACATCACGGCAGGGGAAGAGCATGGGGGGCACCATTTTGGTGAACTCAAAGTCATCTGTTTTCTTTAGGAGGATCTTTCTGGTCATGGAGGGAAGCTAATGAAAAGATGCTCCAAAATGTTTTCAGAGCAATTTCTTCACAGCAGTGTTCTGGGTAAATAATGCTTCTGCAGCCTCAGCGAAATGGTGGTTTATCCCAGCTGTAGCTTAGCAATGAGCACAGGGCAACAGCACACACCTCCAGACCTCCCTGCTTCTTACTTCTTATAATCTGATATTTGTTTCCAAGATTTACGGCTCAGGCTGGATGTTGTGGCCAGCAAACTCCATTCAGGTTCTGTTAATCCTACCCGCCTTTAGAAAGAATAAAGCAATGCCACTGTATGTTTTATTTCTTAATATCTGGCTGAGGAGAACTGCTGCTCTGCACTGGCGACAGGGTTTCCTTTGGTACCTGGTCCGAGATCCCACAGGTTAAAAGGTGATGTGAAGTGTGACTCTGGTAGTGGGGCAGATAAAGATGAAGGAGTGTCACTGGAGGGGAGTGGGGTGATGATAAGAGGGAAATGAGGCTGCTCTGGCTTCTTCATTTGCTGCTTTGCAAAAACTAATGTACTTAGGACAGAAAAAAAAAAATTAATAACTTGGCTAAAAATGGATGTATGCACAGTGTGATAGGAATGTTAAACAAGCACCACAAAAGTGCTTTTAAACTGAAAAGAGAGGATAAATGACAAAAAGCGCCTTATGTATATGAAAAGACATATTCCCCACTCCATTCTCTCTTTGTTTTTCAAATGCAGAAGAAACAAAAAGGTCAAGAGAGATTTGGTAGACACAGTAGCGGAAGTCACTTCTTATGCTCTTGTGAATGTGTTACTGTTCTTCCTTTACTGCCTTGTTCATGTTAAGAATGAAATAAAAAGAATGCTAATGATGAGAGGGACAAAGCCTGTGCTGGACCGGGTGGCTGTTGGAGAGGAAACATGCTTACCTGAGTACTTAACCACATTGCCTTGAGGAAAAACTATGTTTACTCTTACCATATCCTTCTCCAAAAGCAACTTTCAATTATCTGCTTGAGACCTATGAAATCTCTTCCTGTAAATCTTTCCCTCCTGACAGTGCCATCCAATTGGGAAAACTGTTACCTGATGTCTGGTACAAAATATAAATAGGGTTAATGGCAGACAATCGGTTTGTGATTTACATCTGTCACAAGTGTACATAGAATTTATGGAATCATATAGTCAGTTCTGTGCTTTCAGTTCACATATAAGTCAAATAACTGCATAACTGCTCTGTGAGATACATAATTGCCTAGCTATGTAATTAATTAAATACCGTATGCAATCACACCTGTATGAGTAAAATTGGAGTGCAGTCATACCTGTCACAAGAGGCTGAGCTTGGACAGACAGCTGAGTTATTAATGAGAAAGTTTTGCATATACTGAGACAACTGGAATCTTTAACTTGTCATCTATGTAATGTCAGCAGAATGGCCACTGCAGAAGCAGTCACTTTTAAAAGGAAGTATTCTTATCCTGCAGTCTGCACCAGTCTGAAGTATTGATGGTACCTGCCCTGAGATGAAACTGAGAAATAATTCTCCAGTATTTCCAGTATTATTTCTAGTGCAAATTCATTTGGGTTTAAAAAGCACACGCAGCAGAACCCATATAGAGTGTATGTTATCAGTTATGTCATTTCAGCATAAAGGAAAAATTTGTAATTTCCTACTTTCATTATAAATTGGAGAAGGCATTGTCTTTGTAAAGTATCTCAGTCCTTTTGTGCAATAGTTCTCACAAATGGGTTCTAGTTGTGGCTGTGGCTCATAGGAACTATGGTATTTCCTGAGACTGAAAATGGTGAAACTCTGCTAAAACTGACTAATAGATATTTCAGTTTAATAACGGAAAAATATATTCTGAAGTCTGTCTTTAAGATAAAGGATGGTTCCTACTCAACGTGGTGTCTGAAGTTCCTGGTATTCGGTGTCAGCATTCTGGTTCAGGCAGATATGAGTCATGGATCCAGATCAAATTTTTGTGTAAATGAGGCAAATATTCAAGTTCTTTGGTTGGTTCTGACAGACACATCACTGCACTGAGATTTCTTTGGTTATAAGTATTTAAGTCTGTTGGTTGAAGCCATTACCAGTTTACCATTTAATCAACTCTCAGGTTAAAAGAGAAGTTATTGGAAGGGGGCAGATACTTAGATAACAAGGGAAAAAAAACCCTCTAAATTTAATTTGAGGTCCTTGTGCTTACAACTGGTGTGTTTTCATCCCTGAAAAATTTGGTATATATTTGACTGTCCATGCATTTGAATCCTGTGGTAAACAAAGGCCTAGTTACTGGAGCCAGGAAGATTTTTATTTATATTTTTTAACACAGTCTGGAAGAAGAAAATTAATTTGTCAGTTGGCCTAGTAAAGAGTATTACATTTCCCTATAGCTTCACCTGGCATGAGGAAGGGTGAGATAACCTGCTTAGGTTTTCCTGTTGCATTTTCATCAGGCAAATGTTTTCAATAGTGCCATTCCTATAAGTCAGTCATCCTCTTGGAAGGGAAGAGGTGGCATGGGCTGAGGTTCTAAGCTTTTGGGGTGCTTGGGGAGTGCGTAGCAGTGCCCAGGATTGACACAGGCTTCTGTTCCTCTGCAGAATGATGCGTATCCAGGTGCAAGGGTCTAGGATGCACCTAGCTGGGACTGGAGAGTAGCTGCCCACTGCCCGGTCTGCAGGCCAAGCTGCCTATGGGATCGGTCCTAAGCCCACCATGGCCAAAGGAGCCAGGCTGGCGGAAACCTTCTTGCTTTCATCTTCAAGTTTATTGATTTCAGGCCAAATGAGCCAGAGGCAGCCATAAAAAGCAGCTTGCCAGCAAATTCTGAGATGGCAGCAATGAGAAGCTGAGTGGGGATGGAGACCTGTCTGTGGTTTAAGATTCAGCAATAAGCTGCTTCCAGCTTTTCCCCCACAGGGAGGTATTGATGTATTATAAAAAAACAGGGAATGTCACCAGGGTGAATCTGGGCAAACAGCATAAATCTAATTTATATGCTTCCCTCTCAGCATTCATGTACCTGTGTAGAGCAAGCAGATAGAGTAAAAGTTGTGCCTAATAAGACAATAAGAAGCACAGTGAGGAAGGTTGTATTTTCAGGTAGTGCTTTTCTGACCATAATAGTGAATGAAAGCTTGAACCAAAAAGCACAAAAAAGGACACATTGTACACTGATACACGGTATTTGTTTTCAGGGCTGTCAGAACTTGCCCAGCATAAAAACCAAAACAAAAAAAAAACCCAGTCACCACTCCACATCTGCCACTGCCTGATAAACTACATAGTCATTTCTTACTTGTAATAAAGATCAGACAGCAGCTAATACTCTATCAAAGCTTAGAGACCAGATACATGCAGTGCTTACTTCTGAGGGCCTGTGCCCTGGTTTTATTGGCATGCATAACAGAGGCAGCGTCGTGAGAGGCTTGTGAAACGCAGCTTCCCACATGCAGCAATGCTTTTTGAACATCTTGGTGCAGATTTTCTTACGAGATATCTGTGTTCTTAGAAAGAGCGTGTCTATGCCCTGAGAAATCACTTATTTTAGACTTGTCAATAAAACTCTGGAGAGAGACAGTGTGAAAGAGTACTGAATGAAGAATGATCTATCAAGTACAGCTAAGAATACAGTTTGCAAGGTACAGACTGGTTTATTGGAACCAAGTGATCAATATTTGCAGGACAATTTATTCTATGAAGCAGGAACAGCAGTTCCTTCTTCAAAGCCTACCAAGTGACAATGGAATTGAGCCAGAAACCTTCATTCTGGAACCTGATACATCCAGGAAGATTTGGGGATCTATACCCAGCCTGTGTGCACTGACTGATAACCTATCCGAAAGCTCCTCCCTGTTTGTGCCAGAAGCCGTTGGTGCTATCTGTGTCAGAGACAGTTATAGAAAGAGAAACTGCTGATTATGTTTCCACACAGAACATGTCTGAATATGAGCTTAAAAAGCTAATACCTGCAGTAGGGCAAGAGACATTTTGACAACAGTGAGAGCTGAGTTTGGGTTTGGAATAGGCAGACTGGGCTGAATAAAATAAGTAACCCAAACCTGAACTTCAAGAGACTCAAAAACATCTTCTTCACTCAAAATGTTGCTCAATGTGTCTCACTTGAAGGCTTTTAAGTATCTCATGATAAACTTAGGCATTAGGTAATCTATTTAGATAAAAAGTAGTATTTTGTGGAATGACATAAAATAAGCCATTTACAGATTGGATCAAAGTCATCACAAATAATCTAATTTAACCCTTTTTTGTTTAAAATCACCTGATTCAAATCTATTTGTTCACAATGATTCATCAAATAGCTTATACAAACAAACTGCATTCTGTGATTTTTCCATAGAAAGTCCAGGAGGAGGTTCATGTTGTTCATTTTTTTGTCACATGATTGGCCACAAGTCACATTCTGTTATTTCTGTTTCCTGTTTGATGATAGAAATAAGAGATGGCAGGTCTTGCAAATTATCTGATCTATTATGCAAATAAAAGCCCAGCTTTTGAGAATTGTCCCAAAGACACTTTCTTCTGGTTGAAGAAGAGATTTAAAGCAATCCCACATTCATTTCCTGTAGCCTACTTAACGATTCTTCTAATAATCTCAGCCACATTTAACTTTGGTTAAAATAAAAACGAAAGACCACAAGATAAGATTATGCAAAAAACAAAGTTTGCTAAATTAATTCTGTGTCTGCTAATATAATAAATTTTTTATAAAAGTACATTTAGTAAGAAGATACTTGGGGGGGAAGCAAAAATTCAAGAAGTGTCTGTCAGCAAACTCACAGTCATTTAACAAAATTGTACTTGCTGACTGTAGTTCACTTTCAGTTACCTTTGAAAACTAATGGGGCTGAAGGAGCAGGGAGGAGACGTACATAAAGCACAACCAATCATATAGAATAGATGTCAAGTTATAAGAATAGCATGTATTAAATTTCCATTTTAAAAACCTATGCATTATCAAACAGTAAATAAGGCCAGGCAGCGTAGCACGTACTCTGTCACTTCCTCTGCAGCAAAGGCTGTTCCTGGAGGTGGCAGAGTCTGGCTGAATCTGCAAATTGGGCAATTCACCCACAGGAAATCAAGGGCTGATTATATGCAGTACTCTTGGAGATGAAGTGCTTGAAAATCACATCAATGAAACCAGAATTCTGTTCAGGTCAAAACTGGAAAGGTTTGACAAAGATACAGTTCAACTAATTTTAGGAGAAAAACAGGATATTTGTTTTTGACTTTGATATTTTAAACTACAATTCTGTCTCTTCTAGAAAGAAAAATACACTATTTTCAATCCTAAAAATATGAGACTTTTTAACACTTGGAATAAATCTATTAATTCAGTATGTCTCAAACCAAACTTTCTGCAGAACTGTAGTTTTATTTTCTGTTTTTCAGTGTATCTGGGCAGTGGGGAGGGGCTAAATGAATTTTCTTATCATTTGGTTAGAACAAAATACTTCCACTTAAAACTACAGTGTATGAAATAAATATTTCTAGTTTTTGAGTGAGTTTGCTAGCACATGAGAGCTATTGTTTGCACAAAGTCATGTCTGCTTATTCTTGTTACAACAGGGTGGGCTTTCCTGGAAGTGCACCATGAGTAGCTCTGTCTCCATAAGACAATAAGAAAGACCATTGTCTATTTCCAAATTTATGATTATGAAATTGGTCATGGGTAATTTCCAGATGCAGTTATTTTGGATAAAGAAAGGGGAATTCTGTTGTTACAGCTTTTAGTTTTGTGAAACCTGTTTGGAATAGTTGTTTTCATTTTGGTCATTTAAACAGAGATATTTACCTGAAGTATATAAACATCACAAACTACCACAGCAAACTATTGATTATGTCAGGCTTTACTGTCTAGGTTGAATTTATGCAGCATTAATATAATAAAACAATGTTAGTAAACTTTGCTTTTGTGACATGTATGTCAACTCTGAGTGTAAATTGGTATATGCTTCTGTTTATCTTCATTCAATACCCTGATTTTAAATAGCAGTTTCTACTGTGCAGAGTGTACAAGCAAATTTTTATTTTGCTATTTTAATATTAAAGAAATGAAAGAAGACTTCCGAGCTCTGGACCCGTGAGCTTGTTTATATGAGGAAAATCAAATGTTAAAAAAAAATGTATTTAATAATTTTGCTGGAATAACTCTTCATTTATATTAAGGATTTTTATTCAGAGTTCAGTATGTGGGCAGCCCTGCATGGAAGAAGAATCTTTATTGGACTTGATAGAGTGGTGATTTCTGCATTTCAGGATCAAAGTTCTTCTAGGATAAGATCTTTGTTTATTGACAAGTTGGGCTGGTAGTGTGTTTGGAGTTGGCTTTCTTTTTCCCTACTTCAGTTCAGTAATTTGTTTGCACTTTCAGGGTAGAAGAACTATCAATATTGTGCCGTTCTCCCAGTGGAGAGACTTTTTTAAGGAAACAGTTTCACAGTGTGTCCTGAAGATGCTCAGACTCTGGGTTTGCCTGATCTCTCCCTCGAAGATCGCTGTGTAGCCAGCTCCCCTCGACAGAGAGAGCTTTGTCTCTGGCTCTCATGTGCTTCATCCTGAGCTTTGTGATCTGCATTTTCCCAGCGGGGCACAGCTGTCACGGTGACTCATAGACTGAAAATCACCCTTTGATGTATCTGTGTCTCTAACCATGTAGTGTGTTCTCCAGTCCTTGTCCAGTCTAGTTTTCAATGATTCAAACACCACTCCTGTTAGCAAAATATTCCATAGTCTAGTGTTGCTATTCAGTCTAATTTCATTTCAGCCCACACTATTTCATGTCAGTCTTTAATGGTTACACGTCACATATTTTAGGCTATTATCATATCCTCTCTTAGTCATAATTTTACCAAATTGCATGCATTCAACCTTTCTGTTGTTGTCTTTTTTCTTTCTTTCTTTCTTTCTTTTTAATAATTAGACTTCTGGGTAAAGTAATTATGTTTCTGTTCTCTGAGTTAGCAATAGAACCCTGCAAACATATGGACATTGAGGGGGGGAGACGGGGGAATTTTTTGAAATTAAAGTCAGTTTATGCAGAAGTATTAAAATATACTCAGCAATGTAATAAACTTTTTTTTAATTAAAAGGATTAAGTTTCTTTTTTAGATAGAAAGCTTTCTGTAAAGATTACAAGTTGTGCAAATGAAGTCTGTTTGTTCTTGTTGTGTTTGGGATTTCTTTTAACAACCCCCTCCCTGTCAGTTCAGAGCTCCTTTCAGTGGTTTGTTTTGTATGATTCTAAAATTAGCCGGTGACTTATGTTATTTTTTTCCCAGGGTCTTCCATGGTTATTTACTTTAGCACATTTTTGATTTATGTGAAATTATTTATTATGCAGTTGACCTTACGTGAAAGTGAAACAATAAATGCCCCCTTTCAAACAAATTGACTGGCTTTGGGAGCGTGGTTTAAGTTGGAAGGGGAGCAAGCTGATAATACCGAAGACACTGCTTGGAATTTTAAACTGTTATTAGGATGGTCTTAGAGTAGGCAGGGAAGCTCGTGCAAGCTGCCCTGCCTTTCCTCTGTCTCTCCATTAAGGGTTCCAGTGCAGTTCTGGCACTTCCTGTCAGTGGGAACTGTTTAACAGCTGATCACTTCATAAAGTGGAAGGGCAGGGGAAGGGACTGAAATAGCTGGGAATAGGAAATTCCTGCTGAATAGAGAAGTAAAGCCCTAAAAGGCCTCAAAAGAGAGTAACTGAAGGAGACGGAGCTGCAGTGGCTGGAGGGAGTGGCTTCTCTCACTTTGCAATTAGTTCAGTTTGCTTGACTCTCGCTGGTGGGAGTGATACGATCACGAATGTAGACACCGTGATGCAGAGTCCCACTCTGCAGAGCTACAGATCACATGGCCAACAAAAACAACCAAAAAGTGATGAGTTCTTTCTCCCCACAAAGCTTTTCTTTTTATTTTTTCGTCTCTTTTTTTTAATCAATAAAAAATTGCACTGTTTTTTCAAATGATTGGGGAAATGCTGTTTTCCACTGGGATATGAGAAGAAAACTTTACAAGCTGGGGGAGGGGAGTAACAACAAAGCACTTATTCTTCCCTTTCCCCTCCCCCAGTAGAGGGAGGAAGCAGAGGAGTGGTAGTAGAAGTAGGAAGAAGAAAGGAATTAAAAAGTAAAGAAAACTTGAAAGTGGAGTAAGGAAAGGAATTTAAAGGCGAACAGTACACTTTCAAGCAAATCTTTGGAAATGGGGCTAAATCTTGTGAGGCAATGAAAACTCAGGATTTTGCAAGCCATTTGCTTTAATTTTAAGCATATGCATTGTCCTGCTGATATCAGTTTAGTTACTCAGATTTATTCCAACCGAAGGTGTGGCCTAAGGGTTTAGGATAAAGCACAAATGAGAATATTTGTGTAACATCCTCAGTGTTCATATATTAGGGGAGAGGTAAGTAACTTGGATAGTTTCACTCAAGAGGTTTCATAACCTTTAAGCTGGGCGTGTGCTGATTCAGTCTGGTAAAAGCAGTATTCAACAGGAGTTAAGCTTTGTGTGTTGCATGCTCTTTTCTGAGGATTAGTCCAACCACCTGTTACTAAAATGTGAAACTCAAGTCAGAAAAACAATTATATACTTCTCCAAATGCATACAGAAAGGTGCACCTTGGGTGAAATAATTGCAGAGCCAAGAAAATGTGTGTAGGGAACACATCAGCTTTTGTCTTTCAACGTGAAACATTTCCAGCAGCTCTCACTGTACGCCAGCTTTGCATTTCTGTGATTTTTGTTCTCTGACTTCACGCACACACATGTGCATGCGCACACATGCATGCACACAGTCGGACAAAATCTCCTGCTCGCTGAATCCTCTGTTTGATCACAGCTGTGCTGTTCAGACTGTTGATAAGCAAAGATAAGCAAAGTATACGTTACATGCTTGAAACCATGTGCTTTTCCAGTTGCAGACGCATAGCATGGACAAAGTGTATATAATATTGACCAGCATGCTGACCCCAGGGAGAATCTTTCCTGACAGATTCCCCTCTTTTAAATCTTAGTTTCAGATACAGAGATCTTGCTTTGTTTTGTTTAATTACCCTTGCGTACAGCTGGCTTGAAAAGCAGGGTTTCCAGTTTGCAAGGATCTCTTTCCTTTTTTTTTTTTTTTTGTTTGCTTGCTTGGTTTCAATTGCTCTGGGTACTGGGGCGATGAAATTTTCTAAATCTGCTCAAAGCTGGGCCCCTCAGACTCCGCAGCCCGCCGGGAAAATTGACGTGAACAGCGGTAGAAGTGCCCCGGCAGCCAGGCTGGCCCAGCAGCTGCCCCGCTGGCTTGGCTGGGCTGGACCCTGCCCCAGCCTTGGTGGCTGCTCATCAAACCCCAGGATGTTTTAAATAACACGTTTCAGGCTTAGCAAATTGTGATGATCCAACAAAACCTCGCTTTGTCACAAAGTTTCTGACCAGCTTTACTTTTGAGTAACTTGCTACAGCTGACCCAAGAGAGTAAAGCCTCAGCTTTCTTGGGGCAGGGAGTATATAAATAACTGATAATGCATGCCCAAAGTTCTCCCACTGGGATTAATAATAGCACATAAATATTTATAACAAAAGTGAGTTGTCCTTGAATTAGATTGGGAGACACCATTCAATTTTGAATGGAATTGAACCTGCTTATACCAGACTTGTATTTGGGCCTGAATTTCTGTTCTGGGAACTATTAAAGCAAAGGCTGTTTGGCCTTTTATGAATGCAGCTCAGTAACAACACTTCTGAAAACTAAAACTGGAAAAGTTCCCCATTCCTTGTTCCTCATTACAGGGCAGAACACTTAGTTTTTGACAATGACCTGTACCAGTGTGACTTCGTGTTTACTAGCAGTGTCTGAAACCAGCTTCATACTCTTTGTTCAATTACTTAGCAGCTGTAACAATAGATAGGTGTGTGAGAAAGCAGCAGCCACCCTCTTTTCCTCGTTCACTGAGGGTGCTGGCAGCACTGCATCAGCTATGCAGAAGATGACGGTTCGCAACACCAAGTTGCTACTGGCTGTGCAACGTCAGTTTTGCTTTTTTCTATTTCCTTAAAAGAGGAAACAAAAGTGTGCAGCCATTCCTATCTGAAAACCAGACCGTAGCTCCTGGTGGTTCTTTTCTTTTCCTTTCAAAACATGAGCAAGATTAAAAATAAATAAGTGTCAGTGTGCTAATGTTTCAGTTTCTAATCAGTTCACAAATGGCAGGAAATTAACTGGCTTTTCATGAACATCTGTTCCACTTCTGGCTTGAAAGGTTGGAGGCAAATGCTATCTGTCAAATTTAATAGAGAGCATCAGTAATAAATATACTTTTCATTTTTCACACGGGCACCCTCCCCCATTTTTCTGTTAACTATTCAAAATAGTACCTTGTAGCCAAATGCATTGTTTTACTTTCCTCTTTGTTTTTTGAGGGGGGGGGAAGGAGGGAGGAGGCCAGAGGGTGGGAGTGGAAGGGTTTGATATATGCTGTTAATTAAAAGGATGAAAAACTGCCACAGAATAAGGATCAGGAAAAAAGTGATTACAGTACTGCAATGCTGTACACCTGCTGGATGTGTTAGGAGTGAGAATAACAAGACTTTAGTTCTTCTTAAGTAAAACTTTCTTCTTTGAAAACTCCGCAATCTCTTGGGAAGCAAAGCCTCTTTTTACTATTACTTATTTTTAAGTGACTTGAGGAACTAAAGGTCTTGTTGCTGTAGCAACAGTCTCTATGGGGATGTCACAGCAAAGTAACTTTATTTAATACACCTTTTCATGCCTAGTATTCCCATACAACCAGGTTCTTCAGGCTAAAGGGATAGTACCTCACAGCACAGGTGTAACTCATTTTGAACTGAGCTTATTTTTTTAAGGTTGATAGGAATGAGTGAACCTCTAACCATTCTGGTAGTTAGTTTGACCCTAGGAGAGACTGCTAACACTGCCTCACCTCACACTGGGACTGGAATGTCTGCACATTATGCTCTTTTCATTGCTGTTGGTACTACTTACTAGATGTTGTGTCTTCATTTAATAAACTGACAAGTATCCAGGATTTCTTGTTGACTCGTGTGGGGTGATAGGGAATTCACAAGCCCAGAATCATAGACTCTTTGTAACAGCTGTGATTTTCTTGGTTCTGTGCAGACTCAGGACTAGAAATCCTTGACAGACGAGACATCAGGATTTCTACATTATACTCTTGTAACAGTGATTATTGCTAAAGTTGGTTTCAATACCAATTCAAAGAAAAGTTTCTCTAGAGAACAGAAAAGCAAATTAAAACCTCGAGCAGTACGCAGCAGAGACCACTGACTTTGAGCAATCCACAGCTGGAATCAAGAATGACAGCCTAGATAATGCAACAAATGACAAAAAAAGCTCCAAAAGCTTCTTAGATTCCCTCATGGGGTCCAAAGAGGAGGACATTAATCAGGACAGACAGAGGAATCTGTAACCAAACAGGTTTGACTATTGCACAAGAATACCTTGCAAACATGAAACTAGAGGAAAAGATCTTTATCGTTACTTAGCATGCAAAAACATACAGAAGGGAAACTCAAACAGTATTATGTGCTGTGGTACTATGATACAACTGCAGAGGATGTGTTAACTTGTTTTCCCTCATTACTGGCACCACACTGAACGTTCAGTAAAAGTTCTTGCCTCTGTCTGCTTGTTCAGCATCGGAACTGCTTTTCCCACTACTCTGATTGCTTCACTTTTAGTAAGACTGGGGCTTTATGGGGCAAACAGGCCAAGCTGAATCAAAGGACTTCAGAATTAATAAATTTCTTTTGAGAAGTATTGTAAAGTTTCAGAAAAAAAGTGTTCTTTAATCGTACAGTGGAGTTAATCTGCAGTGCCTTAAGCAGAACTCAGAAAAGTGAAGAAGGTCATTTTGAGACTTAAATTAACTGTAAAAATGATTCTTCTTTCTGTTCCTGCCCCAGTAAGCAGAACACTGTGCTGATATCATCCATAAGAGCGCTTTCTTGATTTGCCTGTTGCCTCTCCGATCACTTTACTTAGCCCTTGCTTCTAGTCAGAGTCACCCAATGAGAGTGTGAGTGACAACAGAGCTGATGTGCCAAGGGAGAAAACTTTGACTGAGAGTTCCATCCACCTAAATTCAATGCGGGAGTCTAACCGTTGTGTTTGCAACACCTGAATAAGACTTCATAAGGAAGTCCTGTGGTAGAAAGGAATGCCACTGACAAAAAAAAAGCACTCCAAAATAATGGTCACTGCTGTAGCTTTTCTTCTGCTGGTACAAAAAGGCCAATAGGACTACAGAGCCACAAGACTCGTCCCATCATTCTGGCCATACCATCATGCCTTATTACTGCTTATTGTCCTCAATACTGCCTGACAGAAGTTTAAAAAGAGTGTAAGTCATTTACTGTTCATCTCCAAATTCCCAAAGCTTCTGACAAAGCTGGGAAAGAACTATCCTTGTCTGACATGTGGGAAGCTGAAGCAGAGCTGATGCGCTGAGAGATAGGCACTTGCTCAGGAGCAGCAAGCTGTAAGTTCAGTCAGGTTTACACAGTTCATTGAATAGCAAGTGCTAGGTTCACATGTTTCCTTCATAACAGTTAAAAAAAATTACAACCTGTCTACTGCATGGATGACGTCTTAAATATCCTTATTCAAACAGATGCAGAAATCTGGTTCAACGAAAGGAAAAGCAATAGTGTCTAGTAATGAACTCTGGGTAATTATATTATACAAGAATTCTCACTGGGGGGGAATCATTGGGCAAGAAAAATAATTGTCTTACAATTACCATTACAGTATTAAAAAACCTGATGTGCTTATCATTAAATAGTCTCTCTGGAAGCTGTTGTTTCCTAATAAAGTGCTCATCTCATGAAGTATCATCAGGAGTATGGTAATTTGATTCTGATTATGAACCTTTACCTGCTTACTAGAGAATTGTTTGTAAATATTAATAATGGATTCCCACCATGGGGAAAGAAGACATTCCCAAATTATAAAAAATAAATCATTAATGCTGTAACTGCCCTCCTCATTCTTTTAGCTATGTCTTCATGGCATCACAAGCACATGAGACACCGGTGACCAATTATGTATTATGAAGGAGCTCTACCACTTTTATTCAGCTTCCAGTTGCACCACACTCTTTGATTACCCCAGCAATAGCAGTCAAATTCACTCCTCTAAGGTTGTTAGAGGTATTTAGCTTGGGGTTTGATTTGCAGGAGCTCTTCACAGGTTGACTTTCACTCTGTTAAGAATAGCAAATGCAATGCTTTAAAGAGAAGGTGGTTAGGAGAAGGATGTAGGTAGACAGTAGAGAATTCCCTGTTGTGGGGCCAGTGTTCAGAGGTTGTTACGACATGTTTTCTTGAGATTGCATAGTTTAGCCCTCTGAAATCGTGCTTTTTGTTTTGCTTTTGCTTATAAAGATGGACTGTCTTCCTCTGCAGTCTAGTGTTTACATTGGTTATTCTTTTCACCCACTCATTGCCTTTAGTTGTTTTATCTGCAGGTAGGGAATCTTCCAGCAAGCTACATATTATCACCATAATCTCCCTGGTGCATTGGGTGGATGGGGAAACCCCCCACTAATAAATAGTTTGAGTTTTTGCTTTGGACAAAAATACAACACAAAACTACAGTTTCAACCGTTATGTTAGGAATTCAGAAATCCTAAGTGCTTCAAGACAAAGACCTTGATGCATATCAAAGTGCCCATAGGTTTCTACAGACATTCTCCAAAATGCCGAGGCACTTATTCCACTTTCTAAATGTATCACACTCTCCTATGCACATATCTTTAGAAACTCACAACTCTACAAATTTGCTCTTGTTTCTGATGTGCCCCCGAATAACCTGTTAGTTCTTGAAAAACCACCACAAAAATAGCAATAATCTTGTAATTTCACTTTTAAATACAGAAAGTCATAAATCTGCAAAATGAGGTGTGAATATCCTAAGAGGAAGCCTCATATGAAGAATTAAAGAGAAGGGTTTTGGATACTAAGTGTTTGTAATATACCAAAAGTTTTGTCCAAAATGCAGATGACACACCCCCTGCCTCTGCACACCTCTGCTGCCCTTTGGCTATCTAGGTCTCATGGCTGTCATTTTCCTTAGATATTACTTAACACAGCCGTTGATATGATCGATGCTTCAAACAGAAGCCCTTTATCCCTACTATTAATCATTTTGCTAAGTTATTTTATTGCAGTTACTTGCAATAGACGGTGGAATAAGATGCCACATTTGTCCCTAAATGATCTGGATTTATGATTTGATATTGTAGGGTCAGAGTCTACTGGTCTGTCTTGTACTGTACTGAGTATGGCCTTGTGAAGCTCTGAATGCCTGTATTGTGCTTTATTTGAAAACCCTCACCTGAAAACTCATGGAACAACAATCAAAGAGACACAGTCTGATGATGGTGGTTATTACGCTGTCAGCCATTTAAAAAACTCACCGTAGAAAAAAAGCTTATTGAAAAATAGGTGAAAATATGAATATTTGTCTGGATTTGTGTAGATAAGAATTTCTAACGAGGGTTCCAGAAATTTTTTTATACATCTTTTCTATAGATTTTATTTTCCCATCTCTTGCACGTGTTTTTTTGCATAATATTAACACTAACCTTTCAATCTTCCATATTCTGGTATGCATCAACACATTTTATCTATGAAACAGAAGAGAATGTTTATGTAGTATCAGACACAGAGTAATAATTTGTATTTATCTCCTTTTTCATTCTGAAAAGGAGGGTGAGCAACCTGTACTGGAAAAGACACAAAACTTTTTTGGAAAAATATTGTCTCTGGAACAGGGCATCCTCTTCAGTCCATTTAGTTTGTGTGCTGTTCAGATACAACTGTTCTTTAAAAAAATGTTGTATTTCTTCAATTTCTCCATTTTCTCACCTAATGTAACTGCTATAGAAACCAAAACGACTGACCTCTGTCTGCTGTAGTCCTCCCCAGCCCATAACCCACATTAGTGTTGCAAAGGATTGCTATCTTTCAAGCTGTCACGGTCTTCATGACTTTTGTTTCTATTTTAGGAAGCTCTTTGTATTTAACTTAAAGCAAGCCTGCATGGGCTGAGACATCTTTTTTGTTTCTTGGTTTGGGGTGGGTTTTTTGTGTCTGTGTGTTGTTTATGTATGTTTCTAGTATTGCAGAGCTAAAAGAGCTCCATGAAAACATGAAGCCAGGATCTACAATACATTTAAGAGTGTGATATATTTTTCCTACACTGTGGAACTTGGTCAGCTCTGAGTTTTTTCAAGCATCTCAGCAGATCAGATGTCTACCCCCCCCCCATCATCTCAGTTGGAAGATCAGTTTGTCTAGGAATACTGGGAATATTTCACTTATTTAGACTTCCTCATTTCCATGAATCTTGACCTATAAACTTTCTTCAGTTTGCAGTACTTCAGGTTATGATAGCTAAGTCTCTTAAGCGTTAGAGCAGAAGAAACAAAGTCTACATAAAAAAACCCAGTATAATAGTATATACTAGCTGTTACTGATTTTAATGCAGGTAACACAAGTAAACAATGTGAATAATCAGCAAGAAGAAAAAGTACTCTAATTGTATCCAGGATGCTCTAAGATATTGCTCCTTTCCACACTGAAACCTCTTCTTCCATCTGTATTCATCAAGCTCTGTTTACAGATGGAAACCTCAGACCAGAGAAAAGAGTGAGGTAATTTCTGGAGGATTTTAACTGCCCAACCATGAGATCTACTGGGATGAGTTGAGGGGAGGCTTGCCTAAACACTTACAGCCTGGAAAGCAGATCAAAAGATCACTTTTGAGGATCTGGGTTCAAGTTTTCCTTCTGTAAAATGGAGATGGTAGCACTGATTTGATGTGAAGACACTTATGCAGAAGAGGTGTAAAAGCGTTTTATGGAAGGCTGCAGTTGTGTAACTACAACTATTCTATAGACATCTCTTTACATAGCTTTTAAAAAAGCTTTTAAAGGCTTAAAAAAATGAAACTACTAAACACAAGGATTCTACAAAAAAGTTATAACCCACCATGGAATTTCAGAAATTTCATTTTATCCAGAAAACAAACAAAATAGGGAGTGCAATAGAAAGAACAGGGGTTTTATCTCCACAGTCCTCATTTATGTGAAGGAGGAGGTTTACAGCAAAACCAAAACACAGTCCCTTTACACGCACAAATTGCTTATGTAGAAACCTTAAACTCACATTTGTAAACCTTTTAATGTTTTGGAAAAGGGTGTTCCAGTAGTGTTTTCACACTAAAGTCTCTGTCTGGCCACAAAATAGATACGAATTCAGTCCAAGCCGGTGAAAGGCAATCACAGAAAGAGCACCCAAGACAGCTAAATGAAGTCATTCTGTCTGGAGATGGGAGAAATCCTTTGGGTGTTGTAGCTCTTCTAAGAACCCCAAAGCTTTTTGTCAGTAATTCAGCACATACCTGACCAAAAAAAAAAGAAAAGTTGTCCGACCGGTTTTGTTGTTTCAGCTGTGCTGAAGCAGGGGAAGCAAACAAAGCTTTAGCATTTCAATTAAGTTTCAGCTCTGGAGATATTTTCAAGTAAATATTTATTGGTATTGATGCCCTCTGAGTAGCTCAGTTACAGCATTTTATATTTAACAAATTGTTTGTTGCTATCAGAAAAAAATAATGTATTTCTTACAAGAAGGAAAAATGTCATCCCAGGGTTCCCTCCCACAGTTAACACATGCTGGTGGCGTGGAAAATAGTTGTTTTCTTGTCTCCGATGCTGGATTTTGTTACTGAAAAGGGGAAGTCTCACATCTATGATTTAACACTTGACCAGATCAATGACTTGTGATATCAGAGCTTCTCCATCTCAATACAATTTGCAGTAAATGTAGGTTATTTTTTTTCTGCCTTCAGGAAGTGGGCTGCCAAGCACTGAGATTCTTTCTGCTCCAATGATATAAACAAGCACCAAAGGAAGTCAGGTCAGACTCTCATCTCTTTCTTTCTTCTCCATGCTGTCATTGAGAAGAATAAAGTTTTGATTCATTTTGCTGCAAGTTTCAAACTGAATTTAGCAGTAAAATACTAATGCCTGTTAGTGTCGTCTTTTCAATATTTTCAAAAGATCTTCCAATTAACTGGTAATAATCCCAAATGCTGCATTCACAAGAAGCCGCAGCTTTTATTGTGACTTGGCAACTTCAAAGTAACGGCAGCCGTGAGATTATCCAATTGCAATTCTTGGCAGCAGCTGTTAAATCTTAAATTGCTGAAACATTATCTCCGATGCAGTACTATAGATCCTAGCAAAACTGGATGTAAACTTACATGGACAAATCTGAAACTTGCATCCTTTCATATTCCAGTAAAACTAAAAGAAGTTAACTACACGGGAAAAGGCCTTAGGAAAATACTGATCACCAGACAGCATGGAGACAGCTTATCTCTTTGATCAAAAGATACTGGTATTAAATCACAGGTAAATAGGCTTTTGAAGTATACCAGACTATTTAATCTGTAACCACCAACATAAATTACTTTTTACCCATTTTAATCAGGAAAAGTGAACATTTCAGGTTAGAGAGAAAGTGTCTTTAGGAAGGTGACCAGGTTATCCTGCTGATGTGTTACCACACCCACTCTAGCAAGGCACTAAACACAGTGTTAAATAACTAGAAAAGTACTGACTGTATAGAAGACCTTTTATTAGGACTGTCTGTTTAATCTAGGAGTGGCTTTGATTGGTATTTATTCAGTCCAGTTATTCAGTTGCTGTGATTAACACATGTGCCCATGGTTTTGTATATCCCTATACCAGTTTAAAATCTACTGTTTCTGCAGAAGCTGTTAATTTTTTGGTGAGAGACTGGCCTTGCAGAACTGGGAGCCAGCGTGTAAAGCTTCGTCTCCGAGGAAATTTGCCTCAATATCCTTCCCTCTGCCTCGTTTTTGGAAACATGGTTATCAAAAGTAACAAGTAATTGCTGAAAGAAAGAAATGTAATTAAAGTTTGAACTGGACTTTTATTTGCATGCATATAGCACCATTGAAACCTCTCTTTCTCAAAGATTTTTGGGTTTGCTTCTCCTAAATCTATGTGTGTAGAAGTTCAGTTTCTTCTAATAGCTGGGTGGGGAGGGAGCGAGTGTGAATCTGATTTATTGGAGGATTAAGGAGGTTTGTTATAAACGCTTCTCTCCTCATTTAGTAGCTCAAGCTTGAGGTTAGATTGGATGGGTTGCAGTCACAATTTGTCTGTGGTGATGAACTTTCATTATCTTAATATCCCAAGCAAGGTACCTGCTAGCAAAGAAACCACTTCCTTTGTGTCATTGGCTGAAAAAAAGATACCTAGATCTGTGTATTATTATCTGCCAAATTTTAAAAGTCTGCACTTCCTGAAGAAAAAGCAGAACAGCTGAAACCAAAAGCTTAGAGCTCAGCTGGCTCAGGGGCTGAATACTTGGTAGGTTAATATCTCATTATATTGGGTAAATTTCTCAAAAGTTAAATAACTTCATTCCTTCTATCTGGGTTTAGTGGGCTACACTTCAGCAAAAAAAAATGGAAAAAAAAGAGCAAAAAGTACATATAACAAATTGTCAGGCAAGCAATCTGCAGCTAGAAGACTGGTCTGATGTTAAGGAAGTACTTTGCAGAAAGACATTAAGGTCTGCAATATGTGTAATCATTGCAAAATCCTTTTTTTCTTACAGTGAATTGAAGCAAATTGATATGATCCTTCTCAAGTCAAGAGAAGGCAAAAGTTATTTTTACCTCAGAATATTTTTACACCCCTGAAAATGATCTTTGACTAGTTTAAGGGCATTTAACTACTTAGATGATGAGGTAAAAGAAGGACAAACTTTTTTTTTGACTGTGTGTTAGGTCCTTGTGGTTGTGTTTTGACTATAGCGATTAAATATAGCGGTGCTCATACTGAAAATGTTATTAAGGATAAGAAGTGAGGAGAAAGTGAGAGATTTATGAAGGTTAACCATAAAAGCTCTATCTAAAGGCATGCCACAGCAAAATTCTTCCATCCAGGCTGCATGGAATATGTGATACCCCTTGCAGTTCCTGAGAGTCTCCTGCAGAGTCTGAGCAGTAGAAGGTGAATTTGGAAGAAAAAAGCAAGATCTGAGAACTTTGACCTTTAGATTCAAGTGCATCCTGGAAAAAAAAAATAGACACTGAGCTGTCATTACAGAGAGGGGTTTTCTGCCCACTGACGTATAGCCATCAAGTCGTCTGTAAAGCAATTAAAAGCTTTTTGTTCCAGCCAGCAGTAAGAGAAGTTTCTCCACATATTTTTAATGTTGAAATAGATCCATTAGATCCCTGATGTGGCAGACACTAACTTCCAGCTGCATCTTAACACTGAATAAATATCAAACCAGCTATTATTTGTGAGCGATCCTCACCTGAGGAGCACAAAACATTTCAGTGAGACAGCTCTCAAGAGTGACATTTTTATGGATAAAAATGCTTCCCCACTCTTCTTAGACAGCACAGTACAACAGGTCTGCAATGAGAGTAATATCCCAAGTATTTGAATTAATATTATAACCTTAACCATGGTAAAGCTACACTGTTCCTTTTTCTGAGCTATACAAATACAGAAGTAAAATATACAGCTTGGTAAAATATATGCATGCACTTCTCCAAACGTTGTATTTAATTTTGTGTGTGAGCAGGCGCATATGTATATTTGCACGCAGTTGCATTTATAAAGAAAGTGTTTATTTCATGTAGCAAGGTAAATTATGAGGTACAGCTAGAGTATCTGTGACTTTAAATGTGCTTAATTGGGGAAAAAGTGTGAAAATCTTCAAGCACGTACGTGGGTGGTGTCTTGCAAGGCTTCAATGTGCAAACCCTGATCTCTTTCACTTGATGTTTTGGATAATTTTGACCAGATTAACCACCACAATGTAACGAAAAGCGCCCAGCAAAGCGTTCAGATAAGCAATATACTTGGGATCCTTTTGTTTTCCTGCTTTTCCCTTCCTCTCGTCCCCTCCCCCGGCCCCATGTGTCCGACCCTAGGGAGAAGCAAGGGGGCATGGCAGAGTTTCATTAGGCTGCTGCAATTAAATCCTTCAGTGGCTGCGAGGAACTTCGCAGAAGTTATAATGGCTCGGGCTGTCACTGTAGCACAGAATTCAAACGCTCTCTGCGCCGCCGCTCCTGCTCTGAACTCAGTTCCAGTGCAGGAAGAAACCTTTCCTCTGATTCTTTGACAAATTCTGCTTGCTTCTGGGATGGTGTTGGTGCAGTCAGTCCACGCATCCCAAGAGTTAAATTTAAATTTACAGTCCGTTTTAAAGAAAAAAGGTAAAATATAATGAAGTTTAAGCTACCAGTCTTACTACTGGGAGCCCTTCAGCACAGGAGTTTTCTCCATGGTCTTCTAGGAGATGCTCAGTATCTCTTCCTTGTAACACTTAAGCATTTCAAGGGGAAGAAAAAGTGGGAAATTCAGAAAATCCCTACTAAGTGCCTGCATCTTGCTACTACAGGTTGTAGGTTCACCTTTCTACAGGGAGCTACGCGGTGTCGGACTTGCTTTAATCCAGAGGCCAGAGCGTTCAGCACCTGATGGAAGAGCTGTCTTGCAGACAGTGACAGTCCAGATGCACTTTTTTATTACAGCATGCCAATAATAAACTATCTTTGCTAATAACAAGAGAATTTTATGAACAACTTTCCCTGAAGCCATTCAGAAGAGAATTCTTATTTGAGTCATTTCAAATCAAATAATTGTTTTTCTCATGAAACGTCTTTCAATTGAGCTGTACCAGAATTGGGGAGAGGAGGGGCAAAAATTTCTTTCTTGCTAATACCAGTGCAGTTTCAAATTTATAGGAAGAGTGAAAGGGAGTATAAAGCAATTAGAAGAACTGAGATGTACCACGAAGGAGGAATTGCCTCTAGGCTACTGAAGTGATGGCAGTTCCTTGGCACTTACGCTTGTTTAAAAGTAAAAAAATAACAACAAAGCTCGAGTTTGTACCAGCCTTGCATATGTAGAAACTGATATCGATAAAACTTGAGTGCTGGCCTAAATACTTACTTACGTATGTGCACCTGCATGCATAAAATCCAAGTATGACTTTCCTTAAGTAAATGTGCACAGGCAGTTACCTGCAAAGAATCTGACCACTCTCACCGCGCTCAACAGGAAGATGGTATTTGCTGCTGGTTTCGTGCAGGGTTAGGTGCCTTTCGGTGCCTCAGGTTTTAATCTGTAAAAAGGATCTGGTAATTCTGCACACAGGAAAAAAATTATGTCCAGTTATTAACCACTAATTGCAAATAGTACTTAACGACTAATTTTTCATAACAAATATATTTTGAGTAATTCAGATTTTTTTGATGAGCTGGAGCAGATAGGAAAATAAATAACTTGCCTGGAATTGTTCAGCTCTGATAACTGCCATTGTATAATACAAATTATAAATGTTATCCTGTGTAATTAAGACATATAAGATTTTTTTTTAAAGCAATCAATCAATTGTACTTTAACAAAAAAATAAAACAAACCCCTCAAAACCCAAGCAACAACAACGAAAAAACCCAACTCCACAGCTTTTGGGAGTGTTTCATTGAAGTTGATTGCTGTTGTTGATTGTGGAATATAATCGATTTTATTGGAGAAAATTGAATTATTTTTGATGAAACAGAGCACAGACAACCCAAACCCAAACAATTTTATCTCTAATCTATAATCATGGCTTCTGTTGCTTTGCCTTATATTTCTAAAATTAGAATTAAAAAAAATAAAATCCAGATTAAATATGTTTTGTAGTTTATCTGAGTATTTAATTTGTTACTTTTTAAAGCTCCATGCAGCAAACCACCGGTTTAGGTCACTGAAGTCAGCTGGGCTCAGTGTGAGACCAGCCCATCTGATTCTCTTTGCAGGATCAGAGACAGTTTTTATCTGCAATGGTGTCTCTGAGTTTCAAAGCACAAGCTACAGCGGTAGTTTTACAACTCTGGCACTTTCAGACTTGCTCAAGCAAAGAACACAATCTTTAAATCCAGCTGAATTCAACACTTGTATTTATTAACAAAGTGGCACCCAGCCAGAATTCTGAACACGTAACCTGTTTGGTCATAATGGTGCCTTTGTGAGGATATCTGAATTTCTGGAATTCAGACCCACCAATTTGCTCAATGAACCAGAAAGCATTTCTATTTCTTGGCAGAAGGAATTAGGAAAAAATTACTAGGCTTGCGTTTTTTGGGGGGGTCTGTGATAAAATTATTTTTGAACTTTATTTTTCTGAGTATTGGATTGCTCCTGTACATTCCAGTTGGCTATGGATGACCACATTAGAAGAAGAAAAAAAAAGGGGTACTGAAACAACAGCAAATATTATAATTTCCTACTTCATTTTTCCTAGAAATAACCTTAGAAAAGCTTCCTAAATTAAGATGGTGTGTAATGTAGGAAATTTGTTTCAGAGATTTCTACAGTATAAATGAAGAGGCTGAAAAGATCAGCAAAGGATTTTTTACTTTTAAAATTATTCTTTCTACTTATAAAGCCTGCAAAGTGTCAGTTGGCAACAGGGGGATTGCTGAGCTTTAATTTTTTTCTATTTTAAGAAATAGGCACTTCTAAAAGTTGTTTTGCCTTTAATTTCTTCTCTCTTGTGGGGTTTTTTGGTTTGTTTTTGTATTGTTTCAGGTTTTTTTCTAAAAGCAACAAAGCTTTTGTCCTCTCTGAAGAAGTGTGAAAATGTTTATAGTAATTTCTTGCTTTACATTGCCAGAATGTCCCTTCATTAACATGTGAGTTGGTAACTATTTTAAAGTGTTTAACAAAATTAACACCATTTGTTGCAGGCTATTGAGGTAAAAATCCCCTCCCTTCTTGATTCTTACACTTCGGTCTCCTTGGCTGTTGTGCTACTGTTACTTCATTAAGCACATAGCTATCAGAAAGCCTTCTGGTTTAGAAATTGCATTTCTAAATAAAATTAGCGAGTAGGAGAAGATCCTGAAAGGTTCGCTTCTTAAAACATATTTTTTCAACAAAAAGACCATGTATCTTGCACGTATCCACGAAAATTAAGGGAAGACAACTTCTATATTACAGATCTCATAATCCTCATCATTCTGTTCTTGAGTTTTGGTGACAGATTTAGAGGTGCTTAGAAAAGGTCCATGCGGTTCTGATCAGCCCAGTAATTCGGGCTGAGGCTTCAAATATGCAGTGTTAATTGAGGAGATGTTTTGATGTTGAGTTATGAAGCATTCCCTAAACCCTGAAGAGTTCAACTCCCAAATAAATTAATCCACTCTAATATCTCACAATCTGCTCACATTGCACAAAAGTCTGGTTGAAGCTACAAATACTCGATGACAGCTTGCATGAAATAAGAGTCCTGTAGTGATTGGTCGATACAAACTGGATGCACAAGTGATGTGATTAAGTGAATATGGGATGTCCAGGATCTGGGCAAGTCTGGTTCCTATTCCTGGCTGTTATCTGATTTTCACCTTCTTTTACGGTATCTGCATTTGGTATCTGGATTTTCTTTAGAAGTCGTTTACCTGGATTGTGAAAGATTTGGGGTATTTGACAACTCTAATCAATCCAGCTCAGGGTTTCTGTAGCAGCTGTGGTAGCATAAGCTGTAAACTAAATTATGAATTCCTAAACACAAGCCGAGATCAGCCAGGGGTACACAAACCTTTTTGAAGCAGTACACCAAGGTAATAATGCATCCTGCTGACTTCTCCCCCAGTGGAGATGGGACTTGGCCACAGAGTACTTGTGGCTCAGCAGCTGCCACTGTGTCCTCTGCCACGTGAGAGGAGATGTTTGGGAAGGAGGCATGTTTCAGTCACGCAAACCAGCATAGCGCCCTGTGCTCCTGCTCTCATGGTCCAACACACTTATGGCCTTCAGAGAAAAAAACAAAGTGGATTTGGGAATTTCTTGGTTAGATGGTTGGGAAAAGCATTTCGAGCACAGCTGGCTGATAGAGAGTTTATTAGGTTTCCTGGCAAAATCCTGATGTTCACAAATTTCCTTTACCTCTAATTTGGAATGGAAATAAAAACTACTCCAAGATTTTCCATAGCATGGAAAAGCCTTGGCTTTGTGGCATTATGCCTGGAAGGCTGACAACAGGTTACCTACCTTAGAAGTCCTCAGTTTCATTCATATGTGGTCTACTGAGATAACAGGAAAGTATCTGACAGACAAGTTCACTCATATCTAAGGTAAAAATTGCACCATTTCCATATGATGTTTCAGTTTGAACAGATCAACAGTTATCATCAGAGACAAATTCTATGTCTCATTCTTATTTTTATTTTTAAGCCTTTCACTTCCTCTTTTAGTTGTCTCCTTGGGCTTATTTGTTCTAATATTGTTTTGTTACTTTATATTTCACATCCTTCTAAATGTAAATGGAAAGCCAAATCCTACAGGTACGTGAATTGGTTCTGAAGCAGTGATGAAGGTGCTGTAATATCAGCTGTTTCAATAGATATGTCTTTTCTTTATTTTTTTATTGTTTGTCACAAACCAGAAACACACTGCTGCAGGTGCTGCACCAAAACCAACAGTCCCTGTCCTCCTGTCCTTTGCATCCTCTCAGCTTCTGACCAGAAATTTGGACAGCATGTGTGATCACAGGACTGTAAAAGAAGGCAAAGACCATATAGAAACAAGAAAAAATCCTTCGTTCAGATTTGAGTAACAGGAAAAACAACAGGGTTTGGGTTTTTTTTAATTTCCTTCTATTTCCTTGTCTCTGTTTCTGTATCACTTCACTTCTCCATGTCTTGTTTCTGCCCTTTTAGGGTATCACTTTTCATTGCTGATCAATCTCTCATGTTTCTTTCTCACACCCTGCTGTCTTTCCTGCGCAGCGGGAGTGTACAGCCTGCCTTTGCTGCCCAGGTTTGAGAGTCTGGTGGTGTTGCTTCTCTGGGTAACCAAGGCTTGTACTGTTGGTAATGTACACATTCCTTCCACACCACATGAGCTGAAGTACATCCCTTTGCGTAAGGGATGGTTGTCCCACTCTGTCATTGTGTCACCTGTATTTACATTTCTGGTATAATGTGCCCAGGTGACTGTTTCATTTTAGAGTGCCAGACAGTGTCTTTTATCCTGGGTGTTTTGAACTATTACTTTCTGACTCTCTGATGTAAGTACCATAAAACTGGCTTCACACAGGTATCCCTGTTCACCTGTGTAATTTCCATTTTACCAAAGAAATAAGGAAGGGGCTGTCAGAAAGATCTGGCATGGGAATATGGAGATATCTGAGCAGAAATTTGATATGAAAAGCAGAATGATGGATGCTCTATAAAGAGTAGGGAGAAGGAGCAAGGTGTCCCATCTAGTTAACCATCCCTGGTAAAAGGTATTTGAAGAAAATCTTTGGGTTTTTTCCCCCCATACGCTGACCACTCTATGCCACACTGACTTGCATTAGCAGGCTGGAAGGGCTGTTTTCTCAGGACTGCAGGTGTGTAGTTTCTATCCAAAATAGATGTTCTGAACAAGGGGAGAGGGAAAAAAATCACACTCTCAGGCTTATAAAGCCATAAGATAATTCAGATTGGAAGGACTTGAGAAGGCCATCTATGGCCTCCTGCCATCACATAAGATCCCCTGTGTTTCTGTTGCAATCTTGATTAATGGATAAATAGGACCCAGTTCACAGATGTGCACCTGATTTATTTGCCAGAGAATGCTGGGAATAGCTTGTTCAGACTCCCCAAAACTGAGAAACGTCATATTTGGCTGCTGGAAGCAGATCACAGTGTACACAAGATCGAGACTCCAAACACTCCCTTGGAGGTCAGGCAGCCCAGTAAGCCAGAAGTAAACGGCCCACTGGAGAACTCTTCTGGAAGTCTACATGTGAAGTTTTGCTTCTAGCATTAGTTATGCAGAGTTACAGCTGCAGTTCAATTACAAATTTAAAGCAGTTAGTGTGCATTTGTTGTGCTATTGCACATGTGCTGGTGCCTGTTCTGTTGGAAGTCCCTAGTTTGGTTTCCTGGATGGACTACAGGCAGAACGCTTTGGTTTTCCTCTTCATCTTACCAGTAACATCAAAGTGTACCCAGTCTAAAGATGAGGTTTTCCTCATCTATGCATAGATATGTTCTTGCTGCTTCCCTTGTTTTGGCACTGTCACTTGTCATTTCAGGGAGCCTGAGTGTCAGAAGAAAATTGTTAGTTTTAGGTTGGTTTAGCTTCCTGAAGCAGATCTCTGCGGCCAGAGGAGCTGGCATAGCGGACGAGAAAGGAGCTTGCGGTGGGCTGAGCTATTGGACTGGTTTAGCTGTAATGTCAGAGAGAAGTCTTTGTTGATATTTTTAAGTTTAATGCGAGAGGCCCTCCCTGGAAAAACAAATTTGTATTGTTCAGTTGTTTGGCACTCTTCCAGTTGCGCTGGTAGTCTTTTATTGGACATTACAGATTTTAGCTGTACTTGATTAGAGCATTAGCTTGATTTCTTTGACTAATGCTTACAGTTCCACATGCTTTTCTCTGCCAGCTCAGCCAGCAGCAGCATGACACCAAGTGTCTGCATTTGTTCTTCCTCAGCGGCAATATTTAAAGCAAACAAATTCTTTGAACAAACCTTCTTTTGCTTTTATCCTTCTGAAGCCAAGACCAAAATCTGTATATTGGACCTTCTCAGAGTCTCATCTTACCGAGGAGGAAGAGTAAATTAATGGACTGGGACTCACAGACCTGAGTTTTGAGACCAGCCAGGCGTATAAACACGAATGTAGCATGTATTAGTGAAGAATCACACCAATATCCAACCTTGCTATCAGCACCCAGGAGCCATGCATCCCTGAGCTGCCTTCTGTTATGCAACAGAGATCTGCTCTTAGAAATTCCATGGCCAGTATTATAATTTAAAGCAGCACGTAACCTGTCTAAAGACTTAGCGGTGAAACACAATCAAGGAGCAGTTTTTGGATCCCACTATGCCCGTGCATAGAGCAGAGGTCAGAAGTAGGAGAGAGTCAAGCTTATGGTTTTGATTTAATATTAAAATGTTTTATTATGGCTTCATTTCGTGTCCAGCGTTCTACAGTTGAATCACACATCATTCAGCCTCTTAATTTCCTGTAATAAAAAATATAAGTGCTCAGATAAAGAAGTTCAAAGACCTTTTCCTGAAAACCATGGGGTTGAGGGAGAGGAAAAAATCTTCTCTACGCTTCTTCCAGCTCTTAAACAGGTGTAGAGTGTTAGATTATTTGTTTGCATGGTGTCCTTCATTGTCACCATCTTCCAGTCGGGGGCTTTTGAAGTCTATACTTTAATATATTCAGGGATTTGACAAAGTCCATTTGCTGAGCTGGCTGGAAGAGGCACATACCATTGTGTTATCCACACTCAGTGCAAGTGGAGCTGCCCGCCTTCAGCGAGTCGGCAGTCCCACGGCGGGAGCCAGCGTAGGGGCACTGGGAACTGCCTGATTGAGTCACACTGCGTATCTGCAACCTGCATTTGGTCACCTCTCCAGTCAGATACATGGACACTGGGCATTGCCCACCGAGAAAATCACCCTAAACTTGAATGGCTGCAAAAGTCAGGCAACAAGGAGCACTTTGGACTGCCTCCTGCTATGCATGTATCTATTTACCTTAAATTTGGGGTCACATAACTGTCTGAATCTTTCACAGGAGCAAGCCATTATTGACTCCTGTTGAAATCAGACATGCATGTGATTTAGAAAGGATAGGCAGTGCTCTGAGGAGGTTGCTGTCTCCCACGCAGGGATGCATTTGCCATGCCACCACTAGGCATGAAGGTGTTCTGATTGCTGAAAGAATGAAGGAGCCATTGGAGCCTTTCACTGCATTAGTCTTCTTGAGGACAGTCCATCATGGGGTTAGTTTAACAGGAATGATAAACAAATTATTAGAAGTCCTTATTTCTGCAGCGTTTTCTGCCTGTGTTCTCTAAATCCCACAGAGGCCCCCATGAAACACCAACACAGGGAGCGGCAGCAAGCACAAAGCACGAATAAAGAGAATGTTAAAGCTGGGCTGCATAACCCTGCTTGATGTGCGGTCTCCTCTGATATCACAAACTTTTTCTATTAGGAAAAAGAAGCCAGAAGCCTTTGCCTACCAAAAAAGAATCTTTGATCTAAGTCTTTTATGTTTCTCTCTCCCCACCAGCACCAACCCCCCTTGCTAAAAGGAGCCATGCCAGCATTATAGATATAGCATCTGCAAAACAATTTGCAAGCTGGCGTTGAATACATCTTGCCTTTCAAAAAAGCAAATCTTTCACATAATGTCATGTGGTGATTTTTGTGATGTTGCATTTTTTAATGGCCTATGTGTAGAAGATCGATGTCAAAGACATAAACCCAACAAACAACTGTAAATATTTGCCTTGAGAAAGCATGTGGTATATCCTGTAATTCTTGGCTCAGCCTCTTAATCTGGAGGCAGCTTAATTAGTTGTTAGTGGACTAAAGCAAAGAAAATCTTTTAAAAATAAATTAAATAAACAACATGAGGACTGATTTTTATGAAGTGCTATAATCCACAGTGGCTTTTGTAGAATCTAAGGGTGCTCATCACTTGGAAAAAAAGGGCCCTTAACTCAACAGTTTAAAAGTTAAAATTTTAGCAAAGTTCCTGGCACTACATAAAATCATCCAGTTTAGGGATTTCATAAATGAATGGCAATGCGCAGTCCTCTAATTCCGTATTTATTTTCCTAAAACACTTCTGAAAGATGGACTTACCTTCAGCTTCTGCTGCTTTCTGGTCCTAACGACTGGATAATGTTTGGGAAGAGGGAGGCAAGTCAATGGGGTTTCTTTTTGGTGAAAAACATCTGATGTCTTGACATTTGTTTTCATTCTAACAACATCCTTTAATATAATTAAGGTTAATGAATACACTAATAATTCTATTGACATATAGTTCTAAAGAAAAGGTCTATATTTTTCCAGTGAGCTCTACAAGTGTGAAAAAAGACCTAAGCATTATTGAGGACAGTTTAATGGGATCTCTGTTCAGCACTCCGTCAGGATTTCAATTTCTTTTTTAAAATATTAGACTGTATAAGGAATGCAATAGAAAATAAAATATAAAAAGTTAATGGTGTGATGTCATCTGGAATACTGTGTTCAGTCTTATTTCAGCGAGACGTACTTAATAAATAAAGGTGGCTAAGAGGTGAGTGACATGTTTAAAACAGTGAAGGGAAATACTTTTTGCAATGCAACACAAATATTCCATGGAACTCATTATCAATATGTTCTGGAAGCCAAAAAAAGTTAGATGTGTATCAGAAATAGCCAGAGGTACATTAGATAGGGCAAAAAAAGAAGTTAAAGCTTCTCAAGCTCCAAGGCATAAGACACTATTAACAGATGTGGCTTAGAAAACATAGCTGCTATTGATGTGATTTTCTGCAAGATCCTTGAATATTACAAACACTGGATCGGCCAACATTAGGGAGAAGTTGCTTATCTAGTGAAGTCCTATTCAATATAGTGATTTCTGTACCTATATGAAGTAGTAATTTCTTCAGATAAATAGTACAATAAATTGACTGCATCTTGAGCAAGTCTATTTTTTATTAGCTGCGTAATTTTCCTCGTTGGGGGCCCAAGGTGAGTGCAGCAAGGCAGTTCGGGATTCATTTGTTCTTACAGAAGTTTGTTCTCTACCTAAGCAAAAGGGGTTCAGGTCTTCTCCGGTGATTTACGGTGATATTTACACAGAACAAGCACTTCTGAGCACACAGGGTTTGTGGTGGCTTTTTGTTTCTCTTTTGAAAGCAGAGACGATCACATTAAACCCTAATTTAAGAATTTTCACTAGCAGTTTTGTCTGTGCTGTTAACAAACTGTAGATGCAAATATTGTTCCCACTCCATGGCTCCTGAGGAGAGTGGGAGAGTGTTTCATTGATATGTTAATATCTCCTTTTCTCTTCTTTCCATGACCTAAGATCTAAACAGCCACAGTATTAGATACAGTACTTGCATGAAACAAAAGTTACATATCATTCTTATTTAAAAACTAAGCTTTTTCTGTAAATGTCTTCAGCAGGGAAAGTTGGGCTAAGAAATGTTTTCATGTGTGGGAGTTTTCAGACAATAATAACTAACACATTTTTATGTAAAGTAATATAGTATTCACAGCTGTGATAGTCATGTTGCTATTTGTTTGTTGCCATTCTTACTAACATTACAATTAAAGTAGAGGTACTAGAAATCAGGGCAAAAAGGTTAATTTTTTCTGTAAGTCTCATAACTTTGAAGTGTTAGTATGTGGAAAAAAAATATTAGAAAATAGAATGGTTACAATTGAAGAGAATTCAGGTGTTATATTGCACCAAGAAGTACGATGGATAATTAGAAATCAGTTATGTGCCCTGAGTGGGGCAAAATATTTAGCTGGGATTTGAAAGACTCTGTATTGTTCAGAATACATAAACTGCACTTGGAATGTACCAGCTAAAAATTAATTAGAAATAGACTATTCCATAGGGGTTGTAATTGGAGTTAGGAAGTCTCTGTTCTGTGATACTGAATTAACTTGTGATCTTGAGAAAATGATGTAATTTGTGCCTCAGTGTTTCTACCTCAGTCATGTTGGCGTTGGTAACTTCCTTAATAAAACTGCTTTATTCACAAACTTTGTGTAGCACTTTTTGAGGCACTGGCCTCTGCTGCCTGTGGTCAAAGCAGCTGACTTAGAATAAAAAATGTTGAAATTCAGCAGAGCTTTGGCTAAACAAAGACTCCCACCTTTCATGCACGCAGCTGAACAAATTGTAACATCAGTGGGAACGACTAAATTTCCCTTCTGTAGGCAGAGGCAGTAGATCACAGCGTTTCAAATTTTCCCAATGAAAATACCCCAAAATATTTTAGATAATAGGAAGTACTTCTTCTTCAGAAATCTCACCCAGACACCAAATAGCTTTTAACAAATTAAAATGCTGCTCATTCTACAGTCATTGACACATACCTTAAACATTTTTTACTGTAAGTCATTGCTTGAGGGCTTTTTCCTGTGAGTTTGTGTGCAAGCACTCCAAATGAGTCATTAGGATGCCAATTAAAAAAAAAAAGGGGGTTGAATCTCTCTAACTGGTATCACACAATGTGTGTCCGAAGAAGTCCGTATGAATCAAACCCACCAGCATGGCACCTATTTCAAACCTCCACTAGAGCTGAATAAGTTGAGCAACTGGTATGAAAGAATTTTAAACTATGCAGAGCAAGTGATTCTCTCATCACATGCTCCTTCTTGAAATCAGAATGAGAAATTTCTGCCTTAGATGTCGTTCTGCTTAGTCAACAGATATAATGAAATTAAATTAAATTTAGCAATTAAGATAGAATGTCCTGTAGGAGCCTCACGTGGTGGCTGCATGAGCCCTTCTGTACTTATATAAGCATATATAAGCTGTTATGTATAACTGTCAATTTGGGGAATCAATAACATTTGTATTTTAACTGAGGTGTAGCTGGTGGTTGAGAAAGTATTCAGGGATCACGCCTGGATTATGGCAAGTTTTCTTTTATGTGCTCTCCCAAGCTGCCTGTCTGGCACAGCAGCAAACAGTACCTGTTCAAAGCACCGAGTGCCTCGCAGTTCCGTACACCTACACCTCCTTTCCCAGCAGGCTCTTATAGACAGATGCAGCTCCATTGATTTAGCAGTAGTAAAAAAAAATACATCAAAAAATAGCCCAGGACGAATTTGATAAAGTTCTGTGCAATTATATGATGATGTATTTTAAATACAAGTGGAACATAACAGTGTTTCAGTACCTGACAGAGCAGGTTGAGTAGTGTCCTTCTGGTGGGCCAGGTTTATCAGTGATACAATTTCTTTTATTTCAGAACTATAAACAGAGTAGTACACTTATGGTTATCTTGGGACTCTATTATACGTCTTATTTATTCATGGTTTCAGTTTCTAAAGTCCCAGCACAGAAATGTTTCCTTGCTTATCCCAAAACACAATTATCCTTCTTACAACTGAGAACAATATTTTCAGCAAGCAGCCCATTTTGTTTATGGAGTGGACTTTTTTGCTAGGGGAGGCATTCCTGAAAATACACAATCCAAAGGGTGACTCTTCAGAACTTAGTGCCAAAAAAGTATCACTTATCTGAACTTCAGGATTCAAAAAGCAGAGCTCTGAATTGAGGCCCTTAGCTTCTTGATCCTGCACTGACCCACATTGTATGTGCACAGCAAATATTTATCTTGCGTGATTCAGGTATGCAAAAAACTATGAGCACTAAAGTGCATGAGCACTGGAGAAGAAAGAAAAAAAAAAAGAGCAGATCCATATGTGCCAATAGTATTACACAGCACAACTGACCAAACATCTTCCCATGCCTATGACGGGCTTTTGTCTCACTGTGTTTACATGCAGTTATGTTCAAAAAGAAAGCAGCAGGGGTTATGGGCCTTTTTTTTTTTTCTTTTTTTCTTTTTTTTTTTTTTCCTTTGTGGTGTGCATGTCAGCACCTTCCATTTCATGGCTCCCACATAGGTCATTTTCTACAGTTAACAGAGAATTGCACCTAGCGTTCTCATGACCAAAGTCTGAGGTTTCCACAGAAAAGTTTAAACCACCAGGGCATATTTCAGTCTGCTACTAAAATATAGCTTGTCTCATTTTTATGAATAAATAAACCACAATATTATATGAGAATCCATACGTAAGGAGGGCATAATGGCCCTGAAATATTTTTAAGCAGAATTATGGTCTTGTACTATGCTGCCAAAATGGCTTGTAGAACTAAACCCTCCAGGTATTGCTCCAGCTCCACCGAACATTCCCGAGGACCAGAGATTTGCATGGGCAAACTGTGATGCGTGGAACCATGCCAGAGATCCAGTCTGCATTGTCAGCAGCTCCTCGGTGACCGTACACCTGGACAGTGAGAGAAGAGTCACCCCCTGGCAACAGCCGCTTCTGCAGTAGCAGGGGATCACTAAAGTGAAGTTGGGTACTTTAAAAATTGCTCGGTTGTTCTTGTGGTTCCTGGTCAGGGTCTGATGAACGCTGGCTGACACCTGTAACCTACGTGACTGCCCAAACGCTACAGCCAGTTGTGGGGTGTCTGGCTGGGGGGTCCCAAGGAAGCTGAGCCCACATTTGTGTGAGTGTGCTCATGGTAGTTCTGCTGTAGCCCTCTGGCTGGATGAGCTCTGAAACCCACCTGTCTCTTCAAAGCTTCTCACTTTGAAAAAGAGAGGGACTTGTTCTGCAGTTCTGCACTTGCTTGGAATCAGTTATTATGACGAGCTTGTGAAATCATCACAGCAGGGAGATGGGACCCATACAAGTAGAGAATATTGATATCTTCCTCCTAATATTCCTTTGTTTTGACTTTTGCATTTTCTATCACATTTTTCTCAACACTAATAAATAAAAGCCAAGCCCACTATTGTTGCTTTTAAAAATTCACAATGCCTTAAATTTAAAATGTTGCTGTAAAATAATTGGGTTTATGAATAAATTGCCAGAGGTTTGAGGTTTGGTTTACATTTCTCTTCCCGAGGAATGGCGTTTATCAACTCCTTGTGAGCTGTCATCACCTTACAGGATCTGCTAAATACACAATGTTCAGGCTGCTGTTTCAGCAGAGTGCTAAAGGCTTGTCCATTGTAATTAACATATTCGTCGAAAACATTTAAACATCAGCATTTGAAGCCCTTAATATACTAAACTGCTCCACTGCTCAGGAGGGGCTGTCTGGGGGAAGAAACCCACGGTAAAATATGCAAAATTAAAATAAAATAAGAAAAGGGAAAAAACCCCCAACCGACAGCTCTTCTTTCTTCAAGGAAACAGGACAGAGGCAGTTTCTTAATTCTTTGCTTTTTTATTTATTTACTTCGTGCCATTACTCCTTGAGGGGAAAAAGCTGTTGGGAATGAATTCTTATTCAAACCTCCCAATCAAACATGTGCACTTTATCATCCGCCCTCGGTTGGGTCCAATGTGATAGGAAGAACCCTCAGGACAAAGGAACAGAACACAAAAAGGCATTTGGAGAATCATTAAACCACAATCGAGCCTAATTGCTTCTATTGGTTGAGAAAACATCCAACATATTTAACTTTACCAGACTGCTGGTATGTGGAACCGGTAACTGTTCTTCAGGAGGGCTGGAATGGCATTGTTTCGGGTTTGTGTTTTGCTTTTTTTGTTTTTAATCACACCTGAGAATTAATATTTTAAAGCCTCTGGAGTAGATTTCTCTCTCAGAACCAGCAAAATGAATCTGTAGTGAGTGCATTGCAAATTCCTCCAGTTTGGGACTGTGGCTTTCCGATTCTGTTTGGAGACTTTGTGTTCAGCTAATAAATAAAAGTGGAGTGACATTTAGCCTTAAATATGTATTTAAATGAGTCACCTTGAGTGAACTGGACTGCTCTTGCTTAAAAGGAAGGAACATTTAAGAAGATGTTTTTGTACGTGGCTTGTGCAAGACTTTCTTGTCTGGATTGTAATTTATGGGTGCAAATTTCAGTAGTCTGAACCTTGCTTTATCTGATCTGTATGCACATTCCTGGGGGGGGGAAGTGACTATTCAGATTTTTGCATGTACAGCAAAGTGGTCTAAAAGAAAGCTGAATGAAAACAGACACTGGAGGGGGGAAGTGCCTATATTTTCTGTTTTAAATCATTCTCCTTTTCTGGCAAAAACACTTTAGGAAATAAGAGAGTTTCATAAAAGTGAGACTTCCTCATGCATACCTGTAGAAAAAGCCCCAGTGCCCAGACACAGCGCTCTCCATCACAGAGGGTAAGGCTGCCCCAGCCTTCCCTTCGCTTTCAGACCAGTAAAACTAAACTTGCTTCCACGAGTCTGGCCATTTGTCTGGGTCCAAGGTACCTCTCCAAAATGTCCTGAATGTTGTTATTTAATAACTTAACACAGTTTGATGGAATCCAGGTTTAGGTGTTGCTACAGAGTGCACTTTTTACTAGTTCATCCTTAGTCCTTTGGGTAACGTTGACACAGTACAGGTGGATCGAACCACGCAAGCATAAAAGACAGAAGGTTATTTTTCATTCTGTATTGATAGTTGTCAAAAGCAAGAACTGTCAGAAAGGTGTTTTAGGGATTCTTTTTCTCTTTTCTTTTTATATCTCCTTGCTTAACCAGAAGGGATCACAGCTGGGATATTTTTGTACTGCCACTGCATTAGCAACAGCCACCATTTCACAGCAATCCTAGTGTTAAAACCACAAAGGACTCTGCTCATCATTCATTCCCCAGCTGTCTTTTTGCCTTTGCCACCCTCCTCGTTCTCCTCCTCCAATAAAACCTTTCACTTATAGAAATTCAAAAAAAGGGCTTAATCCCCCTGTGCCTGCAACATCAGCCCCACAGGTTAACGCACACTTCAATAGTTAAAATCAAAGAAATGGGCCTTCTTACAATGGAGCCTTTTAAAAAAAAATCCTATACATCTATTTATAAGCCATCTAATCTCAAAAATCCTTATTACCTATCGTGTTACTTTAAATCATGGACATGAAGGAAAGTGAGTCTTGGCATTCAATTATCCTTCTTGCTTTAACAAGGTGTGTATAATAAATGAGCAGTTCTTAATTGACTTCAATGCAATTTGACACTACTGGAGTAGGAGGAAGCGGGAGACAGAAAGAAAGAAGACATGAAGCTTAAAGATGTTAGACTACGCAGTTATTTATAACTTGAGGCATTATTTCATGACATTAAACTAATTACTATTTAAATAAATAATATTTAGTGTAAAAATATTTAAAAGTAATGTTTGGCAAGTAATTGTCTTTTACAGGTTTTTGTGTTGTCACAGATAATATTGTATTGTTAGTTAAAAGGTAAAATTCTCAAGATTGTAACAGTCACGCTAAAGAAGCGTGCTTAAAAATATAATATCCTATTTTATGGGTTTATTTTTTTAAATTAGAGTTTACAAAAACAGATAACACAATAATAAAATCCTTGCTCATAAATATTTTATCTGGGCAATGAATGACACAGAAACTTAGTCAACCCGTATCTCTAAATTTAGGTGGATTTAGTTAATTTCTATAAGGTGTTTTCAAGATACTAGGGAGGTCTTCAGAACAAATATTTGTCAATATAGCCATGCTGGATCTAGTTATGACATTTTTGGGTGGCATTTTCAATCTGAAAATAAGCTTTTAGGCTGTGGGTTTATAGTGGCATAAATCCACCCCGTGTCTGCGTTCATCCTCCGCCACATCATTTCCCTGGTCTGGCATCTGTGCAAGTGTGAGCCAGGAAGGACAGGGAAAGGTGGTCCCACCGTTCCCAGCGGCAGCCCAGCCCCTGGCTGGCTTCACTGGGAGCAGCAGCTGCAGAAGTGTGCCCCGCAGCTCCACGCTTCCCTCCGTGTGAACTCCCCACTGTGTTTTGGTAACGTTGCATTTTCTCCTCTTTGCGGAAGAGTTTGGTAGAGGTGAGCTCCAGTGGCTCCAGTGTGGAAGGACAAACGTTACCAGCTGAAAAGCTGCTTGGAGAACATGTTTGACCCTGGGCAGCAGAACACTGCTCTGTACTGTGTGCCAGTGCTGCCTTCAGGAGTCACGGCAGATAGACAGGATACATCCCTGGCAGCCAGGGGACACAGCAAGCGCTGCCCCATCCTCCACATCATAAGCACCCCAAAGGCCCTTTCCTGAGAAGCGAGACAGACACAACTAGAGTTAATAGCACTGGTACAGCTAAAGCTTCCCGAACTCCCTTCCAGTGATTTATCTGTTAAACCATGCTACTTCCTAATAGCTGTGAAAAGCCGTGTGCAAGGAGGAGGGGCGTGCGTGAGTGTGTGTGTGCTCCAGTTAAAGCTGTTCTCTGCTTTGGTGTAGTAAGTCTTGAGCCAAAAATCTCCTGGGAGCGGTAGTTTGCCTGCATTGATCTGCTTTTAAAAATGGGTTTGCTAAATGGTGTTACCATAGATATTTTCAAAACTAGCGTCGTTTTCAGTTAGAACAGGCGATTTTGCTATTCTTCTCCACCCGCAACTAATTTTCTAGCATTACAACTTCAAATATATCTTTCAGGCTCTGCCCCCCAGCAAAGCTGGGCCAGGAGCCAAAGCACAGTAATTCTTATCAAAAGATCACTTTAAAACTTTAACCATGGGAATAAGGTGTTACAGATTCTTAGATGCAATAAGAATGTACTTCCATCCCCTAACTTGAGCAAAACCAGGCTTGTCACTGCTTAGGAAAAATGAAATGCCACGAGAGTGGAGTGGCATTGCTCGCAGGATGCATAATAGGCTCTGTCAGCTCTTTCAATCATTTAGGTATGATTTGCATCAACGTTTACAGCTGCTGACTATTTACAGTTACACAGCTATTATGTCTTCCATCAGCTGGTAAATGAACAGGTGTTTACCATTGTACAGGCTGGAAAACAGAATGATAGATGTAAACCAACAGCGCTCAGATTGGAAAACTGTTCCCTTAAGGAAGCAGCAGAGTGCTGAGTATTGATACAAATTTAGCTAAGTTGCCTAACAACCTCTAATTTTAATCCTGACTCTTTTTTTGTGTTGGTAGGGGAGACAGAGAGGTGGCAGAAAAGGAAAGAAACTGAGATTGTGGACAAATGTGCTGCTCTGGCTGTGCCTGAGCTGGTGGAGGGGGCTCCTTGCTTCTTGGCTGAGGCTGTTCTTGCTCTTCTCTGGCCACATAATGGCACATGTGGTCACTGCTTTAATCTTGCTCTTTATTTACTTGGAGTCAGTTTGGCATACTGGAGCTAGGGAATAGCTGCATGTGCAGCTGGGCTTGTGCCTACTGTCTTTTGAAAACCCCCCAAATGCCCTGCTGAGCTTCAAAACTGCACCGGGCTACCCCACCGTGTGATTCAAGTTCTCACTCCGCTGTTGTTTTGGCAGGACAGGTAGGGGAGACAGAGAGGTTTGGTCTGAGTAGGTTGATCCTCCTTATATTTTTCTTTCAGGGGACCCTGATGTCCCCTCCTTTTGTGTGCGTTTCCTGTTGGAACACACTGTGCTGTCCCTCAGGAGCGTGCCAGCATGAAGCTTTGCAGGGCTACTGGTAGGCTGCAATGGAGAGAATGTGCTGGGACCAGCTGTAGCTTCCCCATTAATAATATTATTACTAATGAAATTATTACCAGTTATTAATCCACGCAGTCATGGATCAGGAGCTTTAGAGCTAGACACTGTAAAATACTAAAAGAGAAAGCCAAGTCCTTTCCCCCAGAATTTCTGTTTGCCAGCACTACAGGATTATACGCCAGGACTAAAAGTCATGTGGGCTTGCCTACACGGGCGATTTTTCTAGCTTACTGAATTACTATTACACAACTGTACTTAGCTGGCTGCCTGCTTTCCAAAATGAACAGTCATCAATGAAGTTATATTAATACAACTGCAGTGGTTTAAAGTCACCGCCTGGTCTGTACTAAGGATGTCAGAACCATATAAATCAGGTTTTATGATTTGTTTTCAGAAAAGCTGACAAAAATAGTACGAAGGCAGAGCGAACATTTTTTGGAGAAATTTATGTAATAAAAATCCAGTTTGCTGGTTATGAAGTCAGACGTCTTTGGTGGAGACAAAGGTTGTATTATAGCTGCTTTTAGATCAAAAGAGGGTTTGAATCCATTTTGGTGTCAGTTCTGTGGTAAAATTGTAATCTGTCTTATCAACTCTGCCCCTCCAAAGGCATACGTTAAGCTATTCCTATTCCTGTAAGCACTTTAAACATGTGCTTAACTTTAAGCACATGGTTCACTGGGTTTTATTAAGTAAAAAAGTAAAAAAAAAAATAATTGGCATATTCTTCCCATTTCAGTTCCCAGCGCAAGCACTGATGACAATCTAATGACAATATAGAGCATGCTCTCAGCTTTAGGTTCAGCTCTCTGTGGGGAACATATATAGCCTTTCTATAAGTGGAAAACTATATTCTTGAGAGTTGTTTCTGGTGCCAAATTTTCAGGGGCCTGAGCAATTGCAGACCACAAAACAGGAACAATTTAAGCAATAATTTAATAAGAAGATGTAATCTTATTTAGTTTTTATGCCTTTCAAAGTAGGTCTAAGTTAAAATGTTTACTGTTTTACACTGACACGCCTAAACTAAAATAGCCATCACTTTCTTGTGCTGTCAAATGAACTTTTTTTTTTCCTGTCTGACAGCCAGGAGTGGCATCTCAGATGAAGAGCAGTTTCCTTAATTATTTTGCAAGAGCTCGATAGTGTCATTGCCTCTCCCATGAATCCCATGTTCTGGGTAAGGCTGGGCCCCACCTTAATTGGATCCCACTTCTCGCGGGCGTCCCGCTGCGGCCCTGTGAATGAGGAAGATTCCTCGTGTCCCAGCAGAACACACACTAAACACCAGCATCAACAGGAAGGGGGAGGGAAGGGGCTTGTTTTTTACAGCTGTCTATGGATGAGACCAAAAAAACAAGGGTGTCTCCCACTAGGCAGGCAAGACTGGGCAGATTTCTCTTGTCTCTGTCCCTGACCTTTGTCAGATTGTTATTTTTTTAACTCAGTAGGCTTTGTTGCTATGTGCCGGGTTCTCTTAGGCGATGTTTTACAGGTGACATCCTCTGGGTTTGAGAGCTTGGCTCTGCATCTCAAAAAGGTGGGAAACACTTCTGCCAGGCTGAGGGGCACTGCACCCCACTAGAAAATCAGGGAGGGACCCTCCAGAGTGGGCTTGAGCGCTTTTGTGTTACCCTGGCTGTTCGGCATGGGGCACTCAGAGTACCCTTCCCGCTCACTTTTGGTTTAATTGTATTCTGGATTGACTTCAGTGGGGTCACACCCAAGACACACGAACATGCTTGAGAGCTGAGTCAGGGCTGGTGTGCCAACTTATTGACTGACTGAGTTTCAGTTGTGCAAATTAGACAACAAAAAAGCAAAACAGTTGAATAGAAATTAACCTCCCAAACTATCACTCATGGGGTGAGGAGTCAGCATGAGAAAATTCAGCAGAAGAGGAATCTTTTCTATGTTGTTTTTAATACAAAAACAATGAGTCAACAAAGGAAGCAGATTAAAAAGTCTTTTGGTGTAACAGCTGAGCTTCAGCAATGACACTCCAATCAGTGACATCTCTGAAATATCTTAATTTCTTCACACAAAAGTATATTACAAGAACTACTTTCATGCATGTGATGAAAGCCAGCACACATTTGCACTGCTACTTTCTCCTCTTCTGCTTGCGGTACCACTAGAATCATGAAATCATGCTTCAGCAACAAAAGACATTCATCTTAGAAATATGTTTTTCCATATTTCCAAAGAGAGGGCCAAGGGCTGAGAGGAAATGAGGAGTTTTTTCAGTGTTGGGTTTTTGTTACTGTGTAATATCCTCAGTTTCTTTAGGCTATTATCTGGGCTTAAAGAATTGGTGGATATCATTTATTATTATTCATTATATTTTGGGTGAACATGTTCTTACTGCATACAGCTTGCTTTACAATTAAACTTACTCATTAGCCACCTAATACACTTACTGCCTTTTTCCCTGAAAGTAAATCAATGGATATGTCAGAGAGCTCTGTTTAGTTTTGATGTTGAAGGTCTCAGTTGTGTGTATTCAGGAAAATTAACAGCAACTTGTAGTAAGTACAGCTAAGAAACCAAGTTGGTTTATTTCCTTCTGATAACATCCTGTTAGACAACTTTATTTCCTGCATAGGTTGTTCCACAGGGCAGTTATGCTTCGGTAAATATGTAGCATGTATAAGCTCAGATCTTTATGGCCACTTTGTTTACATATTCTTCTACACCAAGAACAGTCATCAGGTCTGTTGTTTGCCCATGGTCTGCATAGTTCTTCCCTACACCTCTACACTTAGTTTTATTGTTCACATTGTTTCTAAAGTTAAAGATTACACAAACAATGCATCATCAGAGTGTGAATAAGGTATGTGTCAGCCCCATTTCTTCATTTCAGGGTATATTTACATTACTCAGCTAAGAGTCCTCAGCACTGCAGCTTGGTCAATGAAAAGCCCGTGCTGCAGGAGCTGTGGTCTGTGGTACCGTCACTGGAAAGAACACATACCATATGATCTGTCTTGTAGATACTATTATCTTAACTGGCTCCTGAAGAAAACACAACACAGCAAGTAGTTTAATATTTCGAGCCCTGTAATCTCTGAACTGTGGTGCCTCTGGGTCAGGACCTCTTCAGTCTGTGTTAGGATTCTCATGAGGTCCTGATTCATCACTGGGATTCCTGAGTACTACCCAGCACAAGTCATATAAGATATTACTATTAATATTTTCTCTTCTGTAGGAATTTTCCAGGCTGATTGTGTGTGATAGCTCATGGGAGCTATGTGTTGTTTACCATATTTTTCTTTGATCCCTTCTTGGTGAAGGAAATTTAAAGAAATCACTTTTTCTTGATATCTGAAGCGAACTGCAGATCTGAACACTCAATTGCAATCTGTACAATACGAATACTTGATTAATAGTTACTGTAAGCATTCGTAAGGAATTTGAGGCATCTGGTTTGAATAAATATCACACAGGGATAAAGATATCCAAATTCAGCCTAATTTTCATCATCTTGGAAACACAGTCTTGAATATGGAACCTGGTAACTGTGGGGATCTGTCTTTGATATAAATATTCACTCTCTCCTCTTTAAATTAATGGGTTTTTCTACTGGTGCCAAAGGATTCAGGATTTCCTCAGAATTTCACAGAGAATGGAATAGTACAAATCAGAAGATTTTTATACAAGAATTAAATCATATGAATCTGCACTCAGGCAAAACAAACATGCAAATATTATTTTATAATAATTGATGTGTTCTGCCGGCTGCTGACTTCGCTGTTGCTCATTTCTCTTGGGGTCTGGATACCCTGAGCACAGGACAGGCTGGAAGCCTGAATTGCCTGCACAGTTGTAACTTTAGATCTGGACGTGGTCAGTAGTTTCGAGATACCGCACCTGGCAAAACCCCAGCTTGGTCTCTCTGATGGCAGTGCCTGTTTCCTTCCATCAAATAGCTGTTTTTCTCTTCAATGTTAAGAATTCCACCAGTTCAACTTTCAGCAAACTAGTAATTTTAGGTTTTTTTCCTGTGTTAGGGGGAGTAAATCTTCAGTACCTACAGGAATTATTTCACCACCTAGGCTGAGGTCTTCATCTTAGTGAAAGAAATGGGCATGTTCCTATCTACTTAAGTGGAATGAGGGTTTCTCTTATGATTTTTATCTCAGATCTGATGTGGGGCAAGGGTTTTTTTTTGGTGGGGGAGGGTGGTGGGAAGTAGAAAGAGGGCTTCTTGCTACTGATTATTCTTGCCTGGTTTCCCTCCACACTCTTTCACAAGCATAAAATCCCCAAGGAGGATTTAGATTGCTCCTAGGACCAATTAGTCCCTTTTCTTAGGTCTGGCCACAAATTGAGGATCTAGCTCTTCAAAAGTTCTGCTTCTGATTTGAGAACTTTTTTTTTCCAGTTGATGTTTTGTGTGCTACTTTCTTTTTTTCTACTCGTCTATTAATACTACAGAGAGTTCTAGCCAATTTTTTAATACAACGTGCAACTTCCTTTTTATGGTTGTCAGCTCCTCCTGCTTCGCCATAGCAAGTTAAATGGTTTCTGCTGTCTGTAAAACTATACTACATGTTAAATACTCCACAAAGGAACTAAAAGGAAATAAAATTCACAACTATATTTTCCATCATGATCATAAAATATCATTTAATAAAATATCATCGAATATATTTATGCACAGATGGTTATCTCAGTTTTCATCTATATCCCTAGAGTTGCAGACAGTGAGCCCAGACGCAGTATCTCTTTAGCACGCTGCTGATATGAAAGGTCATGATCTAATTTCTTAGTTTTGCATCAAGGTACAAGAGGAATATGTGACCAAAAATTACTCACTCTGCAGTATTCGGTTTGAATAAGCTGACGTAGGACGTTACACAGAGCCCTCGGCATTGATGGGAACCAGTTCAGTTTCACACAGGACCGTTTCTTCCAAACAGGGAGGGAAGATTAAAAAAACACCAAACCCGTAGGGAGAGTCATGAGTGATAATATTGTTCCTTTAATGGGTTAACTACAGTATGCGAAAACAGAGAGCTCTTCTTTAAAACGGTTAATTCAGTCAAGGCTTATTCAATAGATAAAAGCGTTTTAACGACAGGTGCCAGCCCATCAGTTCCTTTTCAGCAGGGCTGAGTGTTTCAAAGGGTAAGTCACTTGCAAATGTATTCTCTCAATCGGTGAGAAATCACTGGCAAGAATAGGTAGTCACTGGGCTCTGGCTAAACGGCACAAAGGGTAGTTAATACCAAGTTACGTTTGCAGTGTGAAATTTCATTTTGTTTGTTTATTAACTATCTTTGACTTGATAATTTATCTCCCCACCCCCGGTTATTTACAGAGTTAGTTCGGGAACAGTTTCGGAGCTCAGAGCTCTTTGTTCTAGCCCAATCGTTCAGAGAAATGAAATCTCCCCGTGTGGGGATGGAAATGCAATTTTCTGGGAAGCCGTATAACTGGCCAGGCTTGTTTAAAGCTAAGAGAGTTTAACTCTATTGACTTTACTGCTTTGCTTTGCTGTTTAGTTGTACTTGAGTGACTTCATTAAAAAGGAGGGCAGTTACTTAATCGTACAATCCAAACCGCTGGTGTCATTTGCAGTTTCCTGTTCTATTCTTACTCAGTGAGCTGAACGCGAATTCTCCTCTAAACTTCTCCTTGAGATTTCATCTGAACAAAAATCTTCTCCTTACACTGCGAGATTTCCTTCCTATCATTTTCTTCAGAGAGCACGTTGGAAAATTATGCTCTCTGGTTTGCTCTAAGTGTGTTTCTAGTTCGGTTAACGCCACTTTGAAATTCTATCCGCTTGCTTCATCAAACGCTGCCATAGTTTATAAGGGTTGGATTGTGTCTCAGAATACCCTTGGCCGGAGCCGATTACCTTTGTTTAGTATTTGTAATACAGTAACACCAAGAGGCCCACTATGAATCCCTCATAAAAGCAGGCATTGTGCACAGAGTCTTCCGAAGGAGTTTAGCTTCCAAGTGTAGGAGACAATTAGTGAATAAAACAAGGGGAAGAGCAACGTGACAGCAAGAGCCCTAGGACGCGTGTTTCTGCAGTCCAGTCAAACAGATGCTGGTGCCTCCCAGCAGAGACGGTATTTCAGGAGGTAACTTGGAGGGCAGTAGTGTATTATCTTTGTTTCTTTTTCTCTTTAATCTAGGAAGTTCCCATCACCCAGTAATGTTCCTTAAACGACTAAGCACTGCCATCACACAGGCACCGCCGCTCTGCCAGGTATCAGGTGTCGGTATCTGACACTAAACTTTTACACATGTACACGCAAAGCTCTGACGCTGCTTTTCAGGCACAAACTTATGGACAAACCCTCTTTTAAGGAATTTATTCTCTGAGGAGAGTTATGAACTTCAGTTTCATATGCATTTATGTTATATACACTTATATCCTCCTGTCCTGCCAGCATAACACCAGACACTGTTCTGATTCCCACTCTGTGCAGCAAACTCCAGTCTTCTACCCATCCAACTGCAATACATCTCTTTTTGTATCTCCCTTTTTGCCTGCTGGCTGGGCAGGGCACTGGGATTAGGCTGTTGGCAGGTATGTGCTGATTAGTTAACTGATGGTTAAATAACAACGGGATTTTACCTGCCTTTCCCTCGGTTTGGGTGCTCTCTCCCCTCTGCCGAGTCATCCATTTGCATAAAACCCAAGGGATTAATCATCGCTGTGATGAATTAATCAAAAAATTAATTAAGAAATTTCAGCAGCTCTGCCAAAAACGGTCTGCAGGTTCTGAAATTTTCAACAGAGGCAAGCAGGGTGTGAAAGAGTTTGGTTTCACGAGGCCTCTTAGGTGGAGAGACTGCATGATCAAGCATTAGGGCTCAGTAATAGAGGCATTCTGAGAGAGGAAAATGCAATACCTGATCATGTGTAAGGGAAGAATTCTTAAAAGCAGAAAAAATGCACCTGCAGTTTCCTAAGTAATAACACATAAAAGTATACAATTTTACAAATACACATAGAATTATATCTTTAAATATATTTAAATGCACAGATTTGAAGAAACGAATGGGGAACTGTGAGAAAAAAACATGATTTGAAATTGAGTGAGTATGTAAGGAAGCATCCCACCCACGTGCTCTGACGTGGTGTCCCTTCGCCTGCCCTAACTCCTGAGCAGGAGCAGCATTGTCAAAAACAGAATTTCCATCTTCCGTTCTGCATTTAAAACTGCTATTCATGTGGTTCTTCATATTTAGGAAATAGCTAATGGCTCTGTAAGTAATAACACTTTTCATTTCCGCACGCATATTCTGTGTTGCCTTTCTTTTACCTCTTTTCTGACCATTGAAAAGTTAAATGCAATTATTTCAGAATGTTTCACACACTTTTAGGGTGGCCTGGCAACAAATGATGCTCAAGTCCTGTGAAGATAATATTAATTTTATCTTCATATAAATATTGAAATCTTGCAGAAAAAAAAAGTTTAGGGTACATGAAAGGTTAGGGTGCAATCGTCCAGGATGGCGATGTTTTTATTTAATTTAGGCACCTATTAATTTATCTGTAAGCTTGAAAAAATCTCAGCAAGCACTTTTTCCTAATAATTTGAAAATATAATTGCTTGTTTTGTGGGTGTTTAAATGTTTTCGAGAATACCCATAAATAGAAGGAGGAGAAGGGAGGGGGTATCTATTTGTAAGATGAGAAAAGGAACCACTGCCTATTGTTTGACCTGAACAGCTCTCTGATTGACTGGGAGAAGGAATATCTCCATGGGAACAGATGAATGTCTGGTTTTCATGTGGTGAAATCCCCAATCGAGCTCACAGTGGCTTCACTAACATGGCACTCTAAATTGGTTGTTTGCATGCTGCTTCTTACCTTTCACTAAACTAAATAAGAATACTTCTTCCAAAGTTACTATCTCCCAAAATATAATCACAAAATAAAAATGCAGGTCAAATAACAACCTAAATTAATGCTTCTTATTTTTCCTTTTTGAATTTATTTTGGGCTTTTAAGCAAAGCAGGCGAAATAATTAAATGAGATTAAGCATTTAGTATGGAACAGTCTTTTCAACATGCTCCTTTTTGCGGATTTGGGTGATACAGGAGGTATTAACATGCCTCCTCACGGCAGACAAATGCTGTTAGTTTTGGGGGAATTTGGAGAAATCTTAAATCTATTGTGTCTACGGGTTCGCTACAGCCATTTACAATGGCCTGTTTTCCCTCCTAACAGGAGGGAAATGACAGTTGACTTCAATACTGATGAATCTAAAAATACATTTTTGTGGGGAAAAAAAAAAAAAAGGTTAGAGGTAACAAAGGAACCTCAGTTAATGTAACAATAAAAAAATCACAATCCAGGTTGGATGAAGGAGTGATTCCTAAATATTAAAGCCCCAGTGGTCTTATCTGGACCAGCTGCTTATAATGTCTGTGAGGAATGTGGCACATCAAGTGTGTGAACACTGCAGCTATTGTATCCTAACAGGCTGATTGAACCCTGGATAATTGGCATGTAACCTTCTCTATTAATAGTGCAGACAGATATGTGAATTAGCTGAATGCCTCAGACATATGCCATGCATTAACCAAAAGGGCTTACAATTCTCATAACAACTTGGCTAACTATTACACCAGTAATTATTCTTTAGAACTTGATAATATTAGAGAAAAATCAATAAATAATTTGTAGTTTCGGGACAGATTATGAATAATCAGTGGCACTGTAACGTAATCGCCAAAGGTTGGATTCTAAGGAAGATTTGGGACTGATAGTGTGGCACTTTGACGTTTCTAAAGGGGTCAGAGTGTGATTCTCTGTCTTTGTTTAGCTCTTGTAACTCGAAGGAATCGATAGGCATGTGAAATATTTAGAATAAATTCAGGATTGCTATTCTTTCTGTTTTACAAGAGATGTACAGTTGGGGCCATTGTCTTTGGAAAGACAATAGATTAATTTCCTTTGTGAAATCTGATGTAGAGGGCTAAGTTGGACTTCTCAATTTATTTTTTTTTTCCATTACATTGTCTTACTGTTCTGAACTTCTTGTCCTTCCATTGCAGTTGTTCATCTAGGATGAAATGGCAAAAAACACATTTTACTTTTTAATTAGTCTTGCTAAAGTGATAGAGGGTACGATTCGACTCTGAGCCACTTTGAAAGTATGTAGCATTATAACACTTTAAAAGCAGAGAAATATCAACTACGGGCAGAGAATATTTAAATATGGGAACCCCTAGAGCTGCATAACCTGTCTGGGAGTGTGTGTTTACTGTAACAAGCTACAGCAAACAGAATAACCCGACAAAGCTATAGGGCTTTTTGTTGAGAACCTTTCGCAAAGGACTTTTCCTTAAATTGCCTTTTTACAAATTGATGGGAAATAACTGGGTGTTTTAGGATAGAAATTCAGGTTTAGATATTTCAACACTTAAGAAGCACGTGCTGTTGTTTTGCCTAAATGAATGGAGATGCACACAGACTCTGTTGCAAATAGTTTAGTCATTTAGTTGATACTCCTAGTAATTGCCATGTCAAGTTGGAATCAAGTCAACACAGACTTAAAAAGTATTTTAAATAGCTACAAATACTACATAAATAGAGACTATTTAATTTCTGAGCTGATATAATTTGCGTTTGCCATATCCCACAAAGTCTGAGTAGAGAACAAGGTATTCAGAAGATGTTACAGTCCTAGGGCCAGAATTTAAAGAGCTCCCCAATACAAAGTGAGCTCCTAATCTCGTATTATTCTTTGGGATGAATGTATCTTCATGCAGAGGCTAACAATTTTTTCTTGCCCTTATCTGGTTTTCTCCTGTATGTGAGCTTCCCATAACTGGCTTACAAAGACCTTAACACTTCCTTCCACCTGCTGCAGTTCATTCTCTAATTACCTGGCTCCCCTTTTAGGATCACGCCAGTATCTCTTCTCTACGGGCTTTTCAACTACAACACAGCAATTAGACCAAGACTCATCTTCCAGGTTTGAGATGAACTTCCTTTTTTCAGGCCCCCAACTATGAAAACCCCTGCATAATCTGAGCTACTGCCAGTGTTAGAGAAAGCCCCTAGTTCATGAATGCACACAATAATATGATTTGCACCAAGCAGCTGCAAAATGTTGTAATATGCATCACGTCTAGACAAACTGAAAATTAGATAGTTGAGCTGAATTGTGGTGGTTTCGTCTTATTCGCACCAGTTCAAGAGTATTTGTGAGGAAACTGAGGTAACCTAAACATTGTAAAACTAACTTGGCAAAGCGTGTTACTAAAAGTCTGAGAAGCCAGCGTGGGAGGGGGCTGAAATACGCTCTTTTGTGTGCATGAATTTTGCTGCATTTCTTCTCATTTCCTGTCCTCCCAACAGAAAGATAAAACGAGAGAAGGCTGTAGTGGGCAATGATGTGACCATATAGTCACCAGAATGAGATCTGAACCTTCAGCCCAGAGCTCAGCTCCTACATTTGGGAATAATCAGATTTGAACAGATTTGTCCCATTCGGCTCCCTCTCTGCTGGCGGCAGCAGTGCTGCGTGTCCACCACACCGAGGCTTCGCTTGGAGGCCCATCTGTGGCTGCTTCTCAAGGAGCTGATTTCCTATCAGCAGTGGGACATCAGCAAATCAGCAGATTGGAAGTCCTGCTTTTTGCGATTTCCCTGTGGAGCCCTTGGGATGCATGAGAACAAAGCAAAAGAAGAAACCCAAATTATTGCACACTTTACTCCTGGAAACAGAGGTCATGCCCAGTTTCTGAAGATGACTTTACAAGGTTTGAATCTCTGCCAAACATGGTAGCTGTAGCCCTAATATATAATTCCAATTCAATGCATTGCCATCTAGTTCAAAAGGTATTTTATTCTGATTTGTTGGGAAGTCAGAATGATTTAGTATGGTCCTTCACTAGCTCTTGTGACCATAGTAATAATTTATATAAAGATTTTTTGCTCTATATCCTGGCAGATTTTGGGGGAGTGCACATCTAAGGAGACTTTAAATTGTGCTTGGTTGAACTCAGATACAATTTTTTTTTGTTTGATACCTATTTATGTTTTCACACATCTAAACCGTGTGATCTATAAAATGTATATAAACTCATTTTGTGAGAAACATATATTAAAATGTACCTTTGTTTCTCTCCTGTCTATATTAGCTACATTTTAACTGTCTCTGTGTACACAAAATATATAACTACATAAACCTGGATTTATGTCTTTCTCTGCAAAGATGCAGAAAGACATATACACGGCTTCAGAAGTTCTCTGGCTGTATCTATTTTTCAGGTTTCGTGTTTTCCTTGGTGGCAGACGTGCCACAGTCAGCAGTGAGGAAAAGACTAGTAGAAACTGGCAGATAGATGACCTTAACTGGGATCAATACAAAAAGCTTCAGGAGCTTATGAAATAAAATACTTTGAAGTAAAATGCAAAATTGGATTTCACAAGCCATCATTACTGTTTGTCACTTTGGGGAGGGGAGAGAAAGACCTATGTGCTGTATTTAAAGTGTTCACATAGGAACAGGACTTGAATAAGCTGAGTTCAGAGTGAGCTTTAAAGATCACACTGCCCGTGAGCAAATTACTTCAAAGTCCACTTGCTTAAGGAAAAAACCAGACTGAGAAATAAGCTGCTTGATTCTGTTTGTCACCGATGATGGCCAGTGTCAGAAGTATATATTGAACTGAGAATTCATATATTTTATAGCTACAGCTTCCTCAAGAGAAGCTTGGGGGCCGTAACTCATAGCTGCATATGGGTTTAGCAGGACACCTGTTGAACTCGTATCTATCTGTAGGCATCCACCTGCCCTTTGGATGCTCATGGCCCCACACCAGAAACAGCTACACAGGTGTGGATCTGCCCTGTTGCTGCTTCCTGAACACCTGATGGATTGCGGCCAGAAAATTAACCACATTGGTCAGTTTTCTCTAGAGGAGAACTTGCATTAGAACTCAGTGTCTAAAGGGCATCTGTATCATCTTTCACCTTACCAACATCAGTTATTTCCAAATTGCACCTCAATTTTGGATGCCCCATTGTTGCTATTCTGAGATGATAGCATTTATTAGCACTATTTTCACTCAATTATTAAATCAAAGCGTATATTGTAGTTCAGGGTTCTGAATGACTGGTAAATGTCGACTTCTGAGGTGAGAAGTTTGACTTCCAAGGTGAGGAAAGGTTTAGTTTTTCTGCTGTTACTTAGCATTTGCCAGGTGGGATCAACCCAACAGGGTTCAACATTTTGAAACTGTTGGAACTTTCTTGGCTGGTGGGTGAGGCAGCGTCTGACGGGGGATCTTGCAAAGCATGGAGCTTTCAGTCAAAAGTTTTTGGTATTTATCTGACAAAGCAGGAAAATATGTTTCTGGTTTGGTCCTTAATGCCCACCCACCACCACATATTCCTCTCCTGCTCCTGAGAAGGATTAGGTGAGGGCAACAGGAATCTGTCTTTGATTTGGAGTCTTCAGGCATAGTTTTTTGCTCTCCTTAAATTACTGAACAACGATTTTCAGCTTTTATTAATCCTGGGAACACCTAACCTTGAGGGGAAAGGAGTCCAGACCTGGTAAAAGTTAAAATAAACTTGGCTATATCTCCTTTTCTTCCCCCCATTTTCTGTCTTTGGTTTGCACTCATGGGAAAGGTTTGCTTTGTCTCATTTGGCAACATCTTCGAGATGTTCAAAAGAGCAGAAGCAGCGCGTGCCCCTGTGGCTTAAGAAGAATGGAACTGATGCTACTGAAACTGCCTGCTTGGGCAATGCAGGCGGTTTATCCCAGGTGGAAAGAGTTATTAATGCAGATTTGGCTTCTGCATTTAATCCAGATGGTAATAGTTAATAGCAGCCTCTGCAATTAACCACAATGCAAAGCAAATAATTCAATTTGATGGTGACACAGGAAAAAAAGCACAAACTTGCACAAGCTGTGGACCTGTCTCAATTCAGCTAAAAAGATGGTGAGATATTGATGACAAAATACTTGCACTGCACAGGGAAGTCTGTGAACCAACAGAAGAGCAGGCTAGAATTTCTGACCCAGGTGACGTCTGGTGAACATATACTGTTTAATGAGAAGGTACTGCTTGCACAATAACCAACAACTTTGTGGCTCAGGGTCTTTCTCAGGGTGAGGGAGCAACAAGTTTTGAGCCTCTGCTTTAGATTTCTCTGGGATGGAACGTTGCTCAGAAGCAGGCAGGAGGCTGGACCCGCATGTCAAGTCAGGTATTAGGACATATGTGTAGTGTGGTAGCATCTAGTCATCTTAGTGGACAGGAACTATTTCACATCCAATTTCCTTCCAAAAATGAGGAACCACCACAAAGAGGGATAATCAAGACCTTGTCTTTGCAATTCAGCATCAAAATCAAGAGGGAGATCAGGAATTCTCACTATTAGCTTCTTAGGGTAGAAATCCCAGTGTTTATGGAGATTAAGGAAGGTATTGATTTGTCACAGGCCATAAGGTTTACTGTGTGCTGACTTTTTCTTTAATTCCCCTGGGTTTGTCAACATTGATTTAATCTATTTAAGGACCTATGATGAAGGATAAAACATCACCATCTGCTAATGCAAACATTTATAACTTAGAAAAAAAAAATCAATTTCAGAGAATGGGATAGAGAATAAAATTCTCATGTACCTGTTTAGTACGGTGAAAGATAAAATAATTCAGAGATCTTTTCAAGAATATATAGGATTAGCTGAGGAAGAAGATCAATGGGTAGAGAGCATCTCTGATTACAAACAGATTTTGGTTTATGATGCAATGATACAAAGTGGTAGGCAGCAGGATGTAGTCTATTTAAAATACATGTTTTGGTTGAGATGTGTTTGTCAGTAATTCTTGTTGAAATCTATATTCCACATACAGTCACAGACACACAAGAGCTGTACTCACCTTTCCTTACAGACATGATGAGTCACAGTCCTCTTCCTCCACACAGAACACGTACCAACGGCAACATTTTGTAGAATGACAAAAAAGTGAATCACTAGACAGCTTCTCTCATTTCATCAGAGATAAGATTCTAGACCCTTAGACTTATTATTTGGTCTGGTACATTTTGAAAATGGCCTCCTTCGATGTGTTTTATTTAACAGCTGCCACCACAATTCTTGCAAATCCCAATAAACAAGGTATTCTCTCAGGCTCTGTTGGTACTAACGCAACAGGTAGGCAACATCTAACAAATATTGCTGCAATCATTTAAGAATATGCTCCCGCAGCTGAAACCAGTGCACTGAATTATATGCATCTTTCACAGCTTTTCGGTGGCTTAGCTCAAGCCCACCTGACCTGGCAGTCTGAGGAAAGGCCCTGCCCTATCTCAAACTGGACGCACTAAGCATGGACATACGTCCTTCCAGCTGTGGGACAACAATGTCCCAACAAATCCATCCCACTCTGAGCTGATGCCGCTGAGGTACCTGCAGCCTTTCTCCCCTGCTTTGTTGGTAGGGGGGAACCTTGTACACCAGGCAGTAACAAACATCCTGAGGCAGTAACTTGTTAAACGGCTACAGCTGTATCTGCCTTGAACATCAGCACACAGCTCATGCCTGTATTGCAGCTGAAGGCATGATTGCAGGCTGTGTTGACATATCTAACCCTCGCTTAAATTAGCTAATTTAGCTCCTGATAACTGCAAAGCTCTGAAACATGGACTTCAGGCACTTGCAGGCTCTGAGCTTGAAGCAGTGCTGCTATAGCTACTTCTTATCTGCTATCTTGACTTGCCATTGTGTTGCATAGACTAAAATATGCAGCAAGTAAATTGCAATTTAACATTACACTTAAGCCAGCCCAAAGGCTAACTGGCATGAAAAAAGAATAGTTTATTGCACTGGTCTAACTGCTACATCAGTCTGCAAGCTCAACCATTTGGTTTAAATGTCCCAAATTTTGTAAAACCAGCATCATTTACACTTTCTGAAACTCGCTTTCACAAACAAATGTGCAAACATAGCTCTGTCGCTTGACTGTAACACTTCTGAAATGCGTGTTTATGGCTTTCAGCTCTGTGAGTAGCAGGTAGGAATTGTTTACGTTGATAACCATCATTCACATTGTACTCTTTGCTATGAACAAATGCGTGTGAAGACTGAACCAAGCTGAGTCTATTAGGCATGTTAGTGAAATACCACAGTCCCTGGTAAACCTCTAATTTTGAGGCTATTATTTTTAATAAAAGCAAATGTTTTTGTCAAAAGAAGACATTGCAGTGTATTCCAGTTATTTCTCCAGTGTATTGGTTATTCCACTCTTTCAGCATCTCTCGGCGTACACAGAGCACAGCCTCAAAATCATTTAGGCCAATGGGAGGTTTTCTTTTGATTTCAGTGAATGTGGATCAGGCACATGGAAAGCTACCCATGAGATCCTGGGAAAGGGCAATGTATCCAAATGAGAGGTTTGTTAATGTAACGTAGACATAAAGCCCAGATTTAAGCAGTTCAGTAGCAAAAGCCTGTGGTGTAACTGCAGGAATTCTTGATACCTTTACTTTCTGCACCTCTTAAACACACAACGAAGCAGGAGGAAAATCATTCATGATAATTAACTGGTTAAAACAAGAGCGAAGAAATCTAATATCATCAGGGTTCAGCAGTTATTGAATAGTGCACAGACCTCCTGCTGATTCTATGTAAAGAAATTAATTTCAGCTGCAGAAAATAGCCACCTTCTAATTCAGTATGGACTGGGTCCTCCTCACATAGATGGATGGTTAACGATGTGGAGGGGGATTCTCAGCTTGATGATATGTTTGCTTTGGGGAAGAAATTTACCTTTAAGGGTAATTTGAATGATCTGAGTTACAACACAATCTTATAGACATTTTAATCTATATAAATGAGAGTGGTGAAGTCTGGCCATGGCAGGAAAGGGTGGAAGGGAGGGGGTGGAAAAGCAGTAGGAATGTCTTGCCTAGACACTGCTGAAGAAAACATGCGGCATAACTATATAAAATACACTGATAGGAAAATATCATTTAAGCTGGGTAGGTTGTTTTTGTTTGGTTTTTATGGGGGGTGAGGGGTTGACTTAAAAAGAGCATTAACAAAATGTAACATTGTTGTATATAATATAAAAATTATCAATATTATGCAAGAACAGGAACAACCTTTCCCCTGCACTTTGGAGGAAAAGAAATAATTTTATTGATTATTCAAAATCTCCAAAGCTGAAGATTTGATAATAGACAGGCGGGTAGGTGGAAAGAAGCAGAACGGAGCACACGTGGGCACGCTGCCTTTGAGTAAATCTTAAAGAGTAAAAGAAGAAAAAATATTTCAATGAAATTCATAAAGTTAAACAATGAAAGTACATTTCAGATTCGGAACGGGTTGTCAGCTGGTGTAATTCAGTCCTCTGCGGGCTGTGAGAGAGCAGCGTTACCAGATGAGTGTGTTTCTCACGCAGTATATAAAGGGTGCTTTACCCAAATGTTTTTTTAATCAGTCCATTTTTAAACAATGTAAGCTGACAGCAGTCCTTTAATATGCATTGCCAAGGCTTTCTGAATTGTAAGTAGAAAGGACGAGCAGATTTCCCTGAATTTAGGAGCATGGTCTGGAATTTCATAGGTGGAGAGAAAAGGCTGCTTTGCTTTGAAGTTTTCTGCTTTATATGCTAAACAGTGCTGTTGACTGATTTACTGCAATTTCACATTCAGGGGGCGGGGAAAAAGGAAAGCACTGACTTTTTGTTGAGTGTGATGAGGAATTATTGACAGATAGGGATACAAGTTCCACTTGCTTGCAAATTCGCTTTCAAACACAACAAGTTAACACAAGCAAGGGCTTGTAACAGTGCAATGCAACATTTAGTAAAGACCTGCCACATCTGGCAAACTTAAAACATTACCTGGTTTTCCACAGGGCTCAGGAAAGGCTGTGCTATTGAGGAAAATGCATAGTTTGTAGTTAGCATCAACATATTTTTTGTATTTTACTGGAAATGTTTTGTGTACCACAGTCTTTCTCTGGTATTAGAAAACCTCTTTTACACTATCTTTCTACTGAATGTTTAAGATTCCTGGAATATTTTGTTTCCACTAGAACATTTATCCAGCCTGATTATGCGTCAGTGGCAGGGACAGATCCTCAATAATAAATTCAGATGCATGTGGTGAAATGAACTGTGGCACGTACGGAGTTCTAAGACCAAAACCCTTTGAAACAAAGAAATCCTTACTAAGAAGTGACCTACTAAATTGTACTTTATACACTTTGGTCAGAAATTTTATCTTCCTGGTTTTCAGGACTAAATGTCAGACATAATGTGAAAATAGTAAAGCATGTTGTACAATCTAATGTCAGCATGTGCAATTTTAAGTGTGGTAAAAAAATATCACTGATATCACTGATATGAAGCTATGAGCAAGAAATTCAATAGAGGTTTTGTTTTAGCGTCTCTGAAAGGAAACTGTCTCCTCTAGAACACTTCTCCCTCGATAGCATATCATTAGTTAGTTCTATACATGCTATAGAAAGATGTTTCTTTGAATCTTCATGTGTGGAAAGAAGCAGAAATGAGTGTTTGATAAAAGAGTCTGCTAAATATAGCATAGGCATCTGAATGCACGAATGCAGCGCGTACTTAGATGCAAAATGCGTAACAAAGAAAAACATGCCTTATCACATCAAAATATTAGGTTTTGTTAGTTTGTACTTGTGTTCTGTAATGACATTTATATTGGAAGGGAATGTTTCCTCCTCTTTTGGCAGTAACCAATCGGACAAATTTCATTAACTTAATTCCCCAAAGTGGCATTTGCCCATGCATAGCCCTGCTTCACTGAACCCTTCTGCGCTTCAGTTTCCTGCCTATCAATTATACTTGTTGAATTCTCAAGCATATTATTAAGTCCTTCATATGTTTTTAAAACTCTTGGATATCTCATAAAAATGATTGCATAAAAGCCCTTTTATATTAGAACACCTTAATAAACACAGATCGTGCCAGGCACAATTAAACTCCTTTTAATGTCCCACCATGCAAATCTTCCTGTATAGCTTGAAGTTTAACTTTCAAAGCTCAGCTGAGTTTATTCAACTGATTACTATCTAATCCACCCACCCATCATCCCACACTCTCAAAAAATGTTAGAATCCTGCCCAGAGTGATATTTTTATTTTTAAACTTGAACGTCTAAGCATTCCTCACAGACGTAAGAAAATCTGAGCCTTAATCATTACAGTAAACCCATGCTATCATTAGGCAGAACACAGTCTTTAGCCAAAATCTGGATTTTCATGAATAACTTGGCTGGTATCTCCCAGTCAGTGCAGTAGAAAGCCACATTTGAATACCTGGCAGACTTACATCTGCAAATAGCGTACGTCACCGCGATGCATTGCTTGCTTATTACACTGGGAAACAGGAGTCACCATCCTCTCTTCCTGCTCCAGCTGTTGCAACATACTGGATCATTTCCTAACTTTCCAAAATGAAAGCATATATCGCATCCAAATGAAAGCTCGTTTGCACATATGGCTTTACGTGAGCTATTTGTGGATTAAAATAACAGATACAGTAGGGCTTTGTGATCTGGTCTGCACTGAAATGTGGGGGCAGACGGACAAGGGAAAGAGGAGTTTGGGGGGTAAATATACACGTGCCATTTCTTCACTGTGCCCAAGTGCCCCCCCATCTCCTGTTCTTCCCTTTACTGTCTTTGTCAGCTTCTGACTCTCCGGGTAAAAACATTTGGCTCTTGTTTGATTCGTAATTGTCCAGACCTTGTCCAGCGCCCTTTGGGCACTCGCTTGCTCCCCCAATGCTGAGAAGAGGATTCCCAAAGGAGAAGAAATTTCTTTCTGCTTAAAATGTCTGGTTTAGCTTGTTCAAACACCAGTTTTACCAAAAAGCAGACTTTCTTGGCAATGGGAGAAAGGGCTGGCTTTATTCCTGATGGAGGTCACACTAGAGTCTGCTGGAGGTTTTGCTGTACATGTTTTCTTCCTGATTTCTGCAGTGCTGTACAGTATTCACATCAAGCTGTTTTGTAGGAAATATTTTATTACATTGAACTGTTTAATTCCCTGGGCTGGTATAAACAAGCATAACTTGTTGGTACTCGGTGAAGCTATGAATATTTATGCCCGCAGAGTATCTTCTCATTATTTTTAATCTAACTGCATTAATAATTCTAATTAAATATTAGTACTTGACATTGTATAGCAAGTCTGACAAATTCCTTTCGCAAAGATATAGACTCTATCTGTCAAAGGCAGGTGCTGTATTGATATAAAGACTAATACTGCACAATGTGTGAGCTGTGTCATTCTGGGGTACAATCAGAACGACACTACTTGTGCACAGCACAGACTTGCATTACGGTGCCAAGCAACGGTAGCTGATCAGGTTCCAGCGATTTGGTGTTTCTTAGAACCTTGCAAGGTGACCATGGAGGGTTTTGGAGGGAGTTTAGGGCTCCTGAGCACCCTTACATCTCTTGAGTTTTGTGGTTTGTGAGATGCAGAGATTTGTGAGTCATAGTGTGAGGAAAGAATGATTCCCAAGAAGATCAACCCAGAAGGAATTCTTCAGTGGAAAATCCTACTCACAAAGCCAAAGCGAGTCCTCCTTAGACAAAACACCTATTTTTATGCATAGATGCAGCTGTTAGGTGAGTCTATCTCTGTGTCCAGAAAAGTCTGATCTATTTTATATGAAAAGGGCTAATTTGGACAGGCTGGGGAGAAGAAAGCCTCTTCCAGATGATCAATACTTTGTTATTTGTGATAACATTGACTCGGTTATCATTAGTGTTCAGATACTGCACACATGGGTATATCAAAAGAAGATTAATCACATCTCATTATATAGAATTTTAAGATCAGTTCTAATAAAGCCAATTACAGTGCTTCATAACTAATAAGACCTCTTTGAACCCAATGTACCCCTCTCAGGATGCAGCCTTACGTGGTGCTGAGCACCTCTGGTGAGACAGGGAACAGTGTCTGTTAAATCCTGAACTCTGAGAAAATAGGGCCTCCCATGAGTTAATTATGGGGATTAACAACCCATATGAAAAATAACAGATGCGGCTAAATAATAAGTTTGCAAGCAGCAATATGACCAATCAATATAAAGCTGTGTTTAGCAGGCAATTATGCACCAAGCATGGCAGGAAGATGAAAAAAAAGCAAAACTCTTCATACTTAAAAACATATTTGGAATGTTGGGAGTATGCAAAACATCCGATTGTGAAAACAGTGTGCTACAACTTCTCATTTTCATTATTATACAGGTATTTTCCAAAGGCTCACCTAGTCTCTTAGGGTTTTTTTACATTCAAACTAGAATAAAACGGAGCACAGGTAATAGAACTGCCTAAATAGTTACTTTGTTGGCAAAGCACAATTTAAGAAGACCGTTTTAAATCTATACAACTAAAGTGACTAATCTAAGCTGGAAAGGATGGGAAAAAATAAACACTACGATAAGTAGATAGGGTATCAGAAGCCGGCTGTGCTTGAAATTTCTCTTGATTATTGCTTCTAATGCTCGAGACAGGCAGGAACTGCAAACAAATAAACACGCTCTGTTAATATTTGCTGAAATTTTTGAACGCATTCCCTTTGGCTCTACTTGCATCCCGTCTTCCTTTTGCTTTCTGAGAACACATGCGCGCTTGAGTTAGGGGACAAATCCTTGGAGGAAAAGTTCAAAGTTTCTAAAACTGGCACACATTAGTATTTGTGTCAGAGGGATTTTTTGCACTTTAACCCCAACTCAGGAAAGCCACTCCTGTTCAGGATAGCACTAGCACATCAGGTAAAACCCTGTCTCCGTCAAAGCCAAGGCGTATTTGGATTGGGACAGGACTTGTCTCATGGCCCTGAAACTTTTGTGCACATTTGGGGTTTCAATCCTCCGCTGAAGTCTAGAAAAGCCATAGGAATTAGTCCCTTGGATTTGAATGGACTTTGGATGAGGCTCCCAGACAGCAAACAGAAAAGGTTGTATGTGAATTTGTTCCAGTACTCCAAACTCAAGGATTCAAAATTTGTAAGTCAGACTCTGCAGAATTGTGGGAATTCCTTAAAATAAATGATATTTAAAATTTTAAATTTGGGATCTTTTTATTGGCTTTTGATGAACCTACATGGTTCATGTTTTCCAGCTGCCCTGCTACGACGGCTGGAGACTGTTTATATTACACAGCAAGACTGAAAGTCCCAAGTGGTCACATGGCTCCCAAAGCACGGGGCTTACCAAAGTCTCTAACTGCCACATCATTTTAAATAAAATGTTCATGATTCAGCAAAATAACAGCTAACTGTATTTCAAATATCAAACACAGCAAATTGTGATCATTTGGCAAAAGTCTTATTTTTTTCATGCAAGTTTTCCAAAACACTTTAGTAAATCACATTCAGCTAGAAAATCAAAACATTGTAGGAAATCTTGACTCCAAATAGATATTTTGCTGACAAACAATGAGTTTCATATGAATTTATGTTTATATTTAAGGATATTCTCTACCCTGCAGCTGGGAGGTGTGATGTGAAGGCTTCTAAATAAGTGTCCACAGTGCTTTTACATGCAGACTGGTAAATCTTCTGAATTTTATGCTTTGCTATTTACACGGGCAAACTAAAATATGTACCCACTACAGTCTCACCTCTGAGCTCAGTTCTTATACTTGCCAGCCCAAACCACACTCTCATTGTTGCAGGATTCCTTTCAGAGTAGGACACCAGTAACTATAATGAAGGGCAAAATTTGGCTTTGTGTACGGCCATCAGATCAATATCACCTCTCTTTATACAACTTTATCTGACTTGCAGCCATGATTTGGGATTTTGTGCCTATTTTCACTCTCAGAACTCCTGATCTGAAGGATGTGACAGTGTTTTTTCTAGAGGCCTGACCTAGAGATCAAGAAGGCACCCACACAGCACCCACTTCATCCACAGTCTATAATTTCTTTTAAATGCTTTGAGTTTCAAGTATGCCCACATCACCTAAAATGGCCCCAGTTCAGACTGCCTGTAGTTTTCATCTGCTTCTGCTTTCGGGAATGACCATGGAAAGGGCAGATGGCCTGTGTGATAGAAACTGGGTTAGGTGCACCCCATCCACATAAGAAACGGGAGCATCCTTGTGTCTGTGTTAAAAGTAGATCCAGTGGGGATAGCTGGAAACTACGGATAGACTTGAGCATATCCATGCTGATTCTGGAGAACCAATTAAAAGAATCCTTCCAGTCAAGTAGATGCATCTTACATTGCATTCAGAAAGTCATAAAGTTCCTGATTAAGCTTGTTATAAACTAGAGTTAGGTTTTAGGTATGTTCCAAGAAGCCGAAACTGTAATTCTGGCTGGTAAGAATAAAATGTATTGCTACAAGTAGCTCCAATTGTGTGAATGAAAAAGAAAGGATAGGCCATTAAGTTATTTACCTGTTTGTTAAAAACATTAATGAAATGTTTCCCTCAGGAGAAGGAAAAAACGTAACAAAAAAATAGAAAGCACACCAGAGTTTCAGTGAGTTTCAGAGCTATTACGGCCTTTTATTTATGAGTTTTATCAGGTTCTGGAATAACATTAGAAGAAAAACTGGGAGAAGCTTGCTGTTACAGCATAAGAATCCTGTATTCTTATTAGTATTCCTAAGTTTTATTTCAGAGGATGTAATATTTTTTTCGTGGCTTTATGACACCAATGGCTTGCATTATTTGCAATTTGCAGATTCACAAAGCTGTAAAATAGAGTGTGCTTACATTTTGGAATTAAAAATGTTTCCACAAATAAATCTAAGTGGATTGGAAATAATACAAAAATATCTTCATTTTACTAGCAGAATTTGAACAGAAACCAGGCACAATTTCAAAGTCAAAACACAATACAAAACTTGTTTGGGTTCGTATAGCTGCAAACATGCAACTGGTTGTCATTCATTCACTGATTATTAAATCAGAGCAGACTGGTATTACTTAAGTGGCAAGATGAAATCAGCATTCCTCTTCTATGATCCATTTTCGCTTTATTGTTCTTATCTTCTGTACAAGTGGATAAGGGGAAAAAATAGAGACAGAATATAAGCCATTACAAGGTCCCAATGCTCTTGCTTGCCAGTGTTCAGCTAGATCCGTTCTGCGTGGAAAGAGACACTGAATGAGGGAAAACTACATTTTTCTTCATATTAATCATCCTTTATAGTTCCAGTAAAATTTCTATGGAAACATCAGGGCCATCCAGCAATTCTGCACTATTTGTTAAAGCAAAACTTGTGTTTTCAGGTTCGCCTTGGGTTCCTATCATGCCATCCATGATATTTAGCAGCACCAACTCCAATGAGTACATAAAGTCCTGTGGTCCACTCTCTCAGGCATGAGCAATCCAAAACAATCCAAAATGTTGCATTTCTCAGTGTAATGTTAGCTGGATCCCTCCTGAAAGACTAGGGGGGCACTAGATGCTGATAATAGAAGTATTGCTTGTATAAACCCTGCTAAGTTCAAACACGACTTCCCAGGTTCCTAGAACTAGCTGTATCCTGAAGACCCAACTAATTATTTTTTTAAATGAGCACATATATTGACTTTGAAGGGATCAGTTTTGCCCCACATGCAGCTTTCACACCAGCACAAACCTATCAGTTCATCAGTTTGATTTGCTGCTACTGCGATAAGGTCTAACGGGGAACTGCACTGGGATAAAGGCACTCTGCATCGCTCGTGTGCTGTGATTCTCCTTCCTACTGAGATATTTAAGTTGAAGCAAGGCTGAGATGCTACTATATACGTTTTTGCTGCTGCAACTGCTGACTTTTGCTAATATAGCTACTATAGTTACTGACTCATCAGTGATGTAACCGTGCCGACAGAGGACAGCAAGACGGATGCAGTTGCTTCTAGTCAACTAGGTCTTTGTCTGAATATGACTTGCATTTTTTCCCAGTAAGTTTTAGCAAGAAAAACAGAGCATTTCACTGGCAGCCCTTGCACAAACAGGGCTGGGTCTCCTGCCATAAAGTTTGTTGGCTGGGTGAAGCGTTATTATTAATTTTGATTAAATAAAAAAAAAGAGTTCCCAGAGATTTTTTGACTAGGGTGGTAATAATAATGCTACTGAACTTTGAGCTACAGGGAGAGTAATGCCAGTCATCAAATAACTTAGGGAAAAGGATGAAAGTTGGTAGGAAAACAAGGATATTTGTAAAGTCAAACAAAGCAATATCATAAAAAATCAGGACACCAGCTAGTTCTGGTTGTTAAAAAAAAAAAAAAAAACCACTTCAAATTCCAAAACAAACATCACTTTACACTTAAAAAATCCAAAACAACACATCAGCATTCTAGTAATTCCTGCCACTGAACGTTTGACTCTTAAACAGCACATATTTTAAGAGGAAATATTTGAGATATATAAATAAAAGGCATCCAAGAATCTTTGTTTTCCTCTGAAATGCAAGGCCAATAACTTATCTCTTATTAACAAGTTCATCCTTTGTTTCCCCAAGGTGCTTTTTGTGTGTGTGTGCGCTCTTGGCAAAATTGTTTGGAACAAAAAGAAAGCAGCTTCCCCTCCTGTTGTTTTGCTGCCTTTGCAAGCATTTATTTTCATGGAGACAAAGCTGGGTTTCCTCTGTGGCGGTGTTGTGTTGCGTGAAATGTCCCAACATTCCTATGAATGGAGGCTTCTAAAGACAGGCTGTTCTGTTTTGAACTTGTTATGACAAAAATAGCCAAAAAAAAAGCCAGCTTGTCAAATTAGGAATTACATGAGGTCAGCAAATTTGGGAACAACCGCAACTGGAGGAGAGAGAAAGAGAGAGACCTAATTACGACTTGGGGGGAGGGAGAAAGGGTGGACCTTTCTGAAGCAAACCCAGAGCCGCTTTTGATCTCCCAGCATGGCACTCGGGACGAGTCTCCCACTAATTTTGGTGGCAAATGATCGAGCCTTAATACACCTAAAAATAGCATTAATGCTGGCCAGCGTTCTGGCTTGCCCTCTGCACACCATGCAATTATTTCTGCCAGGTACATAAACTATTTGAATTGTGAGGTTTAGCAGTGCCCTAAAATCCTGTGCCCTCTTTTGACTTCCTCAGGTTTTTATACAGTGCCTGTCAGTATGGCATCAAAAGCTAACTTCTGCAAAAGTCCGGCTCTGAGAAATCTCTGGGAAGAGAACTCAGCCCATTTTGACAAGTCTGGCATCACAGCACAGTAATTTTACCACTTGGACCTTTGTCCAGCCTCAGATGTCATCAGGCATAGGGGTTTCTTTCAACTTGGTACAGGAATAAGGAAGAACTGCAAAATCCACCTCCAGACCCAAGCAGTAAGTCCAGAAGTGGTTTTGATTTGTGCCACAGTCAAATATTATTTGTATAGGAAATTATAGAAAGCAGTAGACAGTCTAGTGTAGTCTGGGAGACTGCAAATATAGTAGTAAGACAAAATTCCTATATTCTGATCTTAACACAGTGACTCAGTTTGCTTATCTTGTACAATGCAGATAATAATCGTGCTGACCGGCAGCGGCACAGGCAGCGTCAGCAGGCATCCAGCTCAGTCCTGGCAGAGGCCGGGGGAAGCTGCTGGGAGATGCTCTCCCTCCACCTGTTAATTTTGCAATGCTTGATGAATTGCTGGATTATTTTTTCTTCAAGCTCCAGCTATCGGTTCCATGATTGAGTGTAAAATTTTACATCTCTAATAAAAAAAGGTTATCCGCATTAGTTATTTCAGAAGGAAGCTTAAATTGAGATTTTTATGCAGTCAAACAGCTTAAAAACAAATTAATGATTTGTTTTTAGGAACCTTATGATTCCTCAGCCAGCTGGGGGTGCGAGGGTAAGGGGTGTCCTGACTTCTGAACACTTAGAAATGGCATTCCCAATTGTTTAGACTAACACAGATAGAGCACATTAAAACATAAGGCAAGAGGTTGTTTAGCCCTCTGCCTGTGCATCACAGAAGAGTGCTCTTATTGCTTCTCTCCTTTGGTCACATGCAGATGCAGAACCCAAATCACCATGTAGACATTAACCAACTATTTATTCAAACCAAATTCAACCAGCTAATTGTTCCCAAGCCTTTTCCTTCACTATTCATTATTCGATATGTACAATAGGTCCCCTAGGAGCTAGGTCACATGCCTGGTTTTTGGGGCCTGTTTGGATAATTAGAGTATGAAAGTATGATAAATAGTAAATACCAAATTTAGATGGCAGCAGTCAGTTCTACACAGCCACCCACCCTCCGCATCCCCTAATATTTTTGCTAATAAAAACTCATTCATGCCAGTCCTCACAAATTGCAAATGAAATGGGGCACAACACTGAATGTAAAAAACAACTGTTCTTTGCAAATGTCTGCAAATCCTGCCTTGTAGACTGCATTAATTCTGTTAGCCATGTGCAATACCCGGGGATGTGAAGGTGACAGACATCTCACCAGTGTTTGCAGTAGGACGTAAGTCAACTATAATAAATATGGTATCTTTGAAATACTACGTCTGGAAGTGGCCAGCATATTTTCACATACATTTTCAATCTTGTAGTTAAAATATATTCCACCCTTACGCTGTCTCTGACTTGTGAGTTAAAAGTCCAACATTCTGATTTGTTAATTTTTAACCTGGGTATGTACTGATTTTTTTAAATGAAGAAGAAAAATTAGCAAAACTCCCTCCTTATTTCTATCCTTGGATGTAAAACACACAGTTAAGTATTACTTGAACAATATAGCAATAACTAAGTTAGATCACCTATCTGGATTTAATACAGCCTGAGCAAAGACGGCAGTTCAAGTTGAAACTGAAAGCCAATATTTAATATATGAACTGGTAAAGACAGCATTCGATGTAACTTTAACAGAATCATAAAAGTTTAACAATTGTGTGGGGTTTGTTTGTGAATTTTAACCTTCTATTTATTGCAAACAGGAAAGAAACATTTTTCAAATAGCAGCTGGAGAAGCTGACAAATTAAATTACATGAATGTGTCTAATCTGGGAAGAAGGAAGTTCTGCCTCAGATACATGTTTTATGCAACAGAGCTGTTTACTTTATTTGTAAACCCTTCAAAACACTGTCCAAAGTTCAGTCTTTGTTCAAGGTAAGAATGTAATTGCACAGCCTGAAACGCAATATAAGTAACAAAGTTAAGATTCACTAGAGAAAGACAATTTGGGATTAAGAAAAAGCAATTTAAACAACCTTAATGTCTCTCTTCCCTCCCCTTCTTAATCACTCTCTCTCGTCCCCTTAAGAAATCTTTGAAGTAAGCCAAAAAGCACGAGTGAGTCTGTTTAAAGGTCATGTATATCTCTGCTCGGTTTCCCCTTGGTGCAACGTGCCTTTGATAATCCCAGGAGTGTACACTGTTGTTTTACATTTCCATCCAAGTTTCATTTTTAGGGAAGACACAGCAATGTCCAGGTTTTATATACAAACCTTTGATATGTGTTTAATATTGCTAATTATACTCTTGTTCAGACTTTCAGAAGCAAAGCCTATCATTTGATGTTCAAGGGAGATTTATTTGCAAGCACAGAGCATACTTACGGAGAAATAACATTAGGGAAATAGGAAGGCATATAGAATATAGGCACTCCTTCTGCAAAGATAAATGATTTAGTAATGAATAGATTCTTCAGGCCATAAAAAATCCATTTATTTTCTTTTGAATTTCAACTAGAGGTCTTGCACTTTCCCACTCAGTTATAATCAGTTAAAGTTAGAATACAGAGCATGAAACCAGAGTACAGGCAAACCAGACAACCATAATGTATAATGATAGAAGTTAAATTAACAGGCATTATAAAAGAGGCAGCATTTCCACAGGTACTCGTTTGTTATTATATTACGTGGAATGAAGATGTGATCTAAAACACACACTGCTTTTACAAATTAACTTCCTCATAACAACATGCCACCAGATTTTAGTCAACTCGTTAAAATGAAGGATCCACTTGACTTCTTCTATAATTGTGGAAATGATCCAGAAATATAATTAGTCCAATAACATCGAGGGTTGCTCCACATTCAGCTTGCCTTATCAAAGAATCTTGTCTTGCAGCAGAGTGAACACACCACGTGCTGACTTCTGCTTCACCTGTGTTTTCCTGGGTTTTGTCTACAAGGGAAAAAGAAAGGTGGCACACACCTGGCTGTGGAGCACAACAGACTCCCCTCGCCTCGTGTCCTGCTTCATCCCAGGGAGGTGGTGGAATCACCACCCCTGGAGGTGTTTAAAAAACAGGTAGATGGGTTTCTTAGGGACAGGGTTTAGTAGGGAGACAGGCACGGCTGGACTCAGTGATCTCAGCGGTCTCTTCTAACCTTATGAGTCTATGATTCCATGATCCCTCGCTTTCGGAGGAGATGGACACATCAGAGGGGCAGACACAGGAGCTTGTCCACGTTGTAGCTACACAACAGGGATTTCTGGCCTCAGGACCAGTGATTTGTAGATGGCCATGTGGCTGCTCAAGGGAAGAGCCCGTGGGGCAGGTCTATTGGGGCAGTTCTGTAGCCCAAAGGCAGAATGGCCTTTTTAGGATTGAAACAGCATTGACTCAGTGGCTGGCCTGAAAATACGCTAAGCAGTGATCAGCGAGAGCTGTAGCATCATTCCCCCTTCCCCCTTTCATTTCCGTGGTTCGCAGGGCCGGAATGAATGAGATATATGTATTTTTTTCTTCTTAAATATAGGCTGGATGCAGGTCCAGTACTGTTTCTACCTCTGGGCTGCGGGGACTTTTGGTATTGAACAGGTCCCACTGAGGTCAACAGACAGAGCTATCTGCATGATTGAGGGCTTACTGAAACAAGGGAGGTTGGAGAAGTGTGAGGAGAAGCAACTGTTTAACTTTTGTGTTACCTGTAGCCTTTGGCATTAATGTGGGTAAATGTGTCAGGAGTTGAGTGAATGTGTTGAAATTAGCTGGATGATTACAGAACAGTGAGATGGGAGCCAGTTCTGCAAAAGCTTCATTCCCAACACTGCTCCTGTTTCTCCTTGACATGAAGAGACAAAATAGAGTTGCCTCCAGGTCTGGTCAGATCTTACTGCCTCCTGTCTGCTCCGATTGCTGAATTTACCACACTATATTCATTAGAAAATTAAGTTTTCCTTAAAATTCCTTAAAAATTCATTTCCTTCTGAACACCAGAGTGGCTCAGGAATTAATAAGCGCTGAGATCTGCATCTGGCTGTGGCCAGGCACGTGGCTGGAAGCAATGGCTGGATCTGCCAGTCCAGGTTCAGTCCTCCTCAGTCATCTTCAGGCTCAGAATGTGCAGTAAAGTCACGTAAAGGGACTCTCTGGTAGAAATGCCTCACTGACAATTCCAGTGGTTTTTAACAAACACAATTTAGGCAAAAAGAACTGAAGTTCAATCTTCAAAGTATTTTCTAACTTAATGCCTGTAGAAGTTATAGGCGTTACACGTGTTTTCAAAGCATACAACTGGATGGCATTTTCAAAACATGCAGGTTTTAGCATTTTTGTCTATGCAGCTGAATAACTGTAAAAGTCTGTACCCAATCAACTGCCCTGAACACTGAAATATCTGGATCTCATTTCTCTAATGATAATCCAGATAGTTCAGAAATTAGAATAGAAACAAAAATAGAAGGGAACAGAAATTAGCTAGAGACTAAGTAAGATTGTTGGTTCTGATTTTATCCCATTACTGTTTCCTCTTTCCTCATGCTGCTTATCAGAGCTGCGAGGGAGCTTAGTCCCCAAACAGATACTGCAAGCACACATCTGGAAGCTGAGTGCTGCAGGAGGCATCCTGCTTGTTTATTACAGCTGTGCTTGAAAAACACATTCAAACCAAAAGGATCTCAGGGCTTAATCCATATTTACTATCTATAATTTGACCCATGGAATTTCTGTATAGACTGAAGCCCAGGAATTTTAATCTAACAGTTTACATGTTTAAAGGCAAGAGCTTTTGGTCACACACTGTAGCTGCTCAGTAGATCGCTATAAATCTAAGCAAACTGCTGAAGACTGAAACTCCAGAAGGCAGGAGGAATGATGCAAACAGAAGGTCCTGTTCTGACTCAGTCACTTACCAACTTGTGTTGCATTTTTATTGCAGGTCAAAAGTCGACCGAGTATGCAAATTTAAAAAAAAAAAAGGTTCTTGTTTTGGAAAAATACACCATTTTAGTATTTATAATTACACACTAAGGGGCTTTTATGCTCAGCCTCATTTATCTTGGATTTTTGCATAATTTGAACTAAAAGTGGCAATATATGTAGAGCTCATTTATTCAAATTATACAGGGTTAGTGTTTTCCCTCTCTTGAACATGGTGTGCATTTTGGGATAAGTGCCAGATTCAAGGAGGGAGGAGGAGTATAAAAAGAAGAGACTGGAAAAAGACTACAGTGACACTTATTCCACTTTTAAAATGGCTTCCAAAGCCTCATGAAAAATTGGATGTGTAAGTTAAATCCTCTTTCCTTTGCAAGACAAATATATTTCTGCAGATCTCAATAAATCCAGCTGTCATTTGCAGTACCACTCATGCCATCTAAGGTGGACAGAAAATTGCTGTTCTCACCTGTGTAATTTAATAGAAGGTGGCTTTTCTGCATCCTTAGACACCAAGTCTTCCTTTTTCACTTGCCATTCTTTAAAATGACATATGTCAAATATATTAGCATAAGAACTGACTTACCTTGGCTGTGTACACCATGTTACAGATTTTACTGTAAGGATTACTCACCGGGCATCCTATTGTAAATAATGTTGTGACTAGATCTTATCATCCATCACAATCCAGGCAAAACATGTTTACAGTGTGGTTGTCCAGTAAATGAAGTGTTTTGTATTCAGTTTTGCACTATACTAATGAACACTTAACATGGTTCAAATCAGAGGTAAGAAATTCCTGCTGAACTGAAATCTCCAGCGCAGCAGAACTACTGTGCTGGACAGGATGGTGTCGGTCCTTAAAGGAAGATGGCTACAGGGCAGTCCTTGACATAAGGACTGTAGCTTGTACTGAAGTTGTTCCACACCCTCACGTGCAAAATGTGATCTTCCTGCAAGTTACTTTGGAGAGGGGGAGCTTTTGCAGAAATACGTCAACCGAGCAAACTGAAACGAAAAGGTGTGTTTGCCACGAGCACTCTGGCAGCTCACAGCTAAGCAGGACAGGTTCTTCACTCCCAAATGCAAAGTGGGTGCAGAACATTTTAGTATATTTGGAGACTGTGATGTGTACTTAAAAGGAGAATTTCTATATTACCCACTGGTGTAAAGCAACATTCACTCATTATGCCAACATGACAATCTACTTTGAAACCCATAAAAAAGCATATCCCATCAGCACATAAAAGAAGACTTGTGCCTCTGTGGGCACAACACAGTTTTCCTAAATAAAGTCATTTTTGTGAGCCTAAATTTCCAAAATGTGCTTTGGTAAGCAGGGACAGATGCAGCAAAGATGTGAGCTGGACATCTGAACATCATTCCTGCCTTCCTTTGCCCCAAGTTGCTGCAGCTCATATGGCCAGGAGACAGACCCTTCTCACCACCCTGACCTTGGCTAGCAGCAGCTCTGGCTCCCACAGGGGCTGCTCCAGCCAGGGCTCACCGGACCCTGACCCAGCTGGGGCTCAGCACACACACAGCCCTGTCCCAGCACCTCCACAGAACGGGCTTCCAGGCTTCCCTGATAGCTCCCAGCTTCCACTACTTTCCCAGAGACCTGGCCCTATTCACAATATTGCTCTCATTCCCAGGACTGTGCTGGTGACTGAATCCTCCTTGGAATATGAAGTGTAATTGTCACTACTGTGTTTCTTATGCAAAAAGGTAGTTTCCAAGCGTTTCAGCGTGTGATTCTTATTCCAGGCTTGTGTGCCCATTTCCTTCTACACTTCCAGGTCGTGAACCCAGCTGGGTCACAGGCTTGTCTTTGGGAACCGCTGATTTAACGTGTCATCGTAACCCCATTGCCAAGCTCCAGTGAAGTGCTGTGATTAGCAGGATTTATTTTTCTTTTCTAATAACATATTTGTTACGGATAGAACTGAAGTTGATATTTTATTCCTTAGGAAACAAAGATGTAGTGCTCCTTTTGTAATGAGATGGCCTCAAGGAATGAGCAATAAGGAAAAAAAGGAGGGAAGAAAAAGGCAGATATCCCTTTTTAAGATATCAAACAGTAAATTGTGCTGTTAGAAAATCTAACAGCCCCTGCTATGCTTTTTCTATCTCCATGATGGGCCGTGTTGTTGCCCCAAGGAAATATGTAGGAAACTCCCATTAGAAAGTTGCTTTAGTGCTGCTGAAGGGCAAGTTCTGTATGTGCTATGTTTTGAACCATTCTTTCTTCATGGCTTGAAAAAGAGCGTCACTGCTTCCACATGTAAAATATTAACTCCCAGTGATACTCTCCCCAAATGCTAATGCACAGCTGTGGAGTTGGATATTCCAGAGCTGACTCATTCTGCAACACAGCAGATTCACAGAGATGAAGTGGAGGAGGGGCAGTGCAAAATAGCTCTTTCAGGAATTAAAAGAACTCCTAAACCCCAAAGTATTACTATTCCATTACAGTATTTCTTTCATTGAAAAGTTTGGGTTTTAATGACCCCTAATTGATTTTTTTTTTTTGGCATTGCTTTGTTTCAACATAAAATCTCTGTCACTCCAGCGCAGCCTGCCAGTCTTTTGTCTGATGTTACAAACAAATCCAGCCAAACATTAAGATTCATAAGGGGGATGGGGGGGAAGCACAGCTTCTTAAAGCCACATCAAGTATGTTAGAGACAAAACATTTAATTTAAATGGTAGAAACTAACACAAAACAGCTTCAAACCTAGTAAGCAGAGTTAGCTAAGTAGAAACACATGTTCTTTTGACATTTGTTTTCATGACAATTAGAAGAAACTAGTTTTCAACTAACGTCCCTGTTCATCCCTTTGAGGCTTTGGCTAATACATTAATTCAGAATTACTGTAGAACAGGTGCCGATTGAAACAGTATAGGTAACTGCATGCAACTTTGTAATATGTAAGGCAAATAAGCCACGTCTGGTTCAGGCATGTACATAACCATATATTCAATGAGTCGAGCAAATGAGGAACACAAAACTCTTTCATTTTTATGTTGCTTTGACCTCAGTGCATGTTTTGTTCTAATGTGTTTTGCATGCTCTGATCATCCCGATCACATGCATGTGTCTCATTCACTTGCAGAGCATATAGTTTCTTCCCCCATTTGAAGACAAAGCCCTATGACAGCTTGCAAAGACAAGAACGGGTTTTTAACTTGGTGTCGTTAGTTGGTTGGGTTTGGTTGCAACAGTTTTAATGTCAGCCCAGAGCCACTGAGAGGATTAACTTGTCAATAGGCTCTTCTTCCCCCCCCCTTTTTTTTCTCAGTTAGCCAAGAAGCGAATCCTCACTTTATTGAAGTCAGTGGGCAGTTTCAGACTGATTTCAACAGGGACAAGATTTCATGTGCAGTTAGAGACACAGAGCTGAGGTTTCAAAAGGACAGATGCGTCTGACAGACCCTGCTGACTGCAGGGAGGTGATGGGGGGGACGGGGGACTGTGCCCCCTCAATTAAGTACATACATAACTCTCAGGCTTTTGCAGTGATTCTGAAAGTCCAAAAGAATCAAAACTGCCTCAAAGGTGTGGGCTACCCTGAAATTTGTTGCTCCAGGAACAAAAGACCACAGTTTGGCCAAGGCAAGGCTGCTTTTGTTGCAGATAAGGGTGGAACTGGGTTGAGGAGATAATGGGAGAGCCAAGAATTGGTCTGCTGTTCCTGGGTGCCTAGAACAGGTAGGAATGACACTGCCAGTAGAAATGTCAACACATTCACTCCCCAGTCCCTCCTGGGGTGGAGCAGCATCAACATGCCTTCCCTTTGGTCTGGCACAGATACAATCCTACAGACTGTTTTCCCTGGTTTGCATCCCATTCCTTCCTATTGCCTTTGGCATCAGCGTGCCTTATCGATGCTGGTATCAGACCTAAGCGCAGAGTGACTTGGAAAGGTTCTACCAGAGAGAGAAGAATTAGCAGGTTTTGTCCCAGAGCATATGGAACAGGGAAATGTCAATGGAAACATTAATATAACTTGTATTAGCACCTCTGAATCCCATTTTCAGAAGAGCTATGAGAACCAGAAGCATACCCTGCTGTTGCTGTCGAGGGATTTGTCCTAGTAAGTGAGATTTTCAAGAAATCCAAGTGACCTATTATTGTTAGCCAATTAATAATGATTTTCTTTTTGTTTGTTTAAACAGGTTTACCACACTACTGAAAGACAGGACTAATCTTAGAAGTCTTGCTAATGAGTTAGGAAATGCAGAAACACCACACCCTCCATCTGATTTATTTCAGTCACAGAATAGATTTGTATGTGATGAAGAACAATGTAGATGGTGTCGTATGACAAACTCTTTCTGGATCCAGCCTGCATTAAATGAACGCGTATGTGACCTTGGCCTTCATGAAACACCAACAAAAAATTTGGCTTATTATCCCAAAATCTTTAAAATACTATTTCAGCATCTACATATGCTCTTGACATACAAGCATCTGTATGTGCAGAGCTGGATTTTTTCCCATATAGCATAAAATATTACAGCAGGGTGTCAGAGTCTTCCCAATGTTGCTGTCTCTGTGGCAGATGGGTGAGGACCACATCCCTCCTCCGTTCTCACCGGTGCCACTGCAAACCCAAGCAAACCAGGTCATTTGTGCTGGTGTCAGCCGCTGCTCTGCCTCCACGTTACAGCTGGGCAGTTGCAGTGGTGTGCATACATTTTAATACTAGTACAGATTTAAAACAACTATGTTAATGAATTTTACTTCATGTAATAAAATAGGTTAAATCTTACTAGAAGTATGGGATTGAACTACGGTGCCGTAAATGGATTTAATGCAAGCATGGTTTCACAGGCCGTGAAGGTTCTTTTCAGTCTGTAGCAAGTCACAGCTATTGCTCACCCTCTGACCTGATCAGCTCTCACCAGTTGTTTAAATGGTTTTGGTTTTGTTTTTGTTTCTTTATTCTCACTTCTCAAAAATAATGCATATCCACAGACATTACATATATTATATATTTAAATCCAGCAGTACTTTTTCACTTCTAGGACAAGAAAAGAAGTGTGGTACTGCTCAGATAAGCTCTATCTATCTCGGGTGGGTGCCACCACTATAAATGGCACAGTATAGCAACATGGCAGAGTACTTCTCTGTTCTAGCGACTTGGTCTGAGGTGTGGCAGGAAGCATAAGTAGTTCAGTGGGTGTCTCGCTCCCCAACGGCACCGATGCAGAGTACAGCACGATTATGGGGACAAAATGTTGTCATCCCCATGAAACATAAAACTGATCCTACCCCACTCTGCTCATCAGAGTCCCAGCAACACTTTTTGCAACAGCAGGGCGTTCACTTCATATCAAAATCAAATTCTTTTACTTTGACGACCTTTACCTCCAGTTGGATCTGGTCTGGTATAATCTCACTAGGAGGAACACTGGTTAGACCAGCAGAGAAACTGTCCCTTAATTCCACTTTGCTAAGCCTGCAAAACACTTCAGAATCAGCCAGAGTGAATGTTGATACAAATAAATGCTACTATTATCCTGCTGTTAAATTATGCCTTTTATCTGATGATCCCAAGCAGTTTATCAACAATGAATGATGCTCTCACAACATCACTGTGAATCTTGTAAATAACTGGGATAAGATAATGCAAAAGAATAGGAAGAGCTTTATACCAACTCTTCTTTTTAACAAGCTGTAATAAATTGTGTATCACAGGGTGAAAAAAACACTACATAAATGCCTATTCTTTGCCAATGCTATATTTTGTGCATATGATTTTGATTTAATCTCACTTATTTCTGAAGTCTATTAAACCAATTGTCTTAATCTCTCTTATTCTGCAGTGTATTTGCTCTGCGTAGCAACAGTATTAATAAAAATCCCTCTGTAAACACACACCAGCTGGAGCAAGCACCACAAGAACTGAGAAGGGTGACCCACATGTGCAGCACTATCCGTACTCTTTTTATTACAGATAAACATTTTGTCTGGTCCTTCTCAGGAATGCCTTCTCCTGGATGCCCAGCTCCCTCCTGTCCTACACAGAGTCAGCAGCTGCAGCAGATCAGGCAGTTTCCATCCTACTCCCCACCCTATGGGGAAGTGGAAATTTCTCTTCCCCTCTCCTTTTCTCTCTGTTCAGCCAGAGGTGATAATCCCCTCGGAATGCAGCATTTAGCACTTGTCAGGTATATGGTAATTGCTGCATTCCCAGGGGATTAAATCCGAGGAATCTAATTACAGTGGGCTGCAACCTCCCTATAAGAGAGGAGCTCCTCTGCGTAAGAGGAGTGAAAGTCTATGTCAGAGTAACAGGGAACTGAGGCAAGGTGAGGCCTTTGCCTCTTTCTACCCAACCTAAGCAATGTGGCTGTCCCTCTGCCTGCTCTTTTTGGGACAAGTGTGGACACTGCTGTTGCCAGCTGTGTGAGTGCACCAGTCCATGGGAAAGGCTGGCTAGTGCTGAGCTGTGGCAGCAGTCCCCGTAAAGGTCTGGGCGTGCTCTGCTAGCGTAGACTGGAATCAGAGCCAGACAGACCCTGTAAATCAGAGCTTCATCTTATGGCTATAGCAATGCTTGAAACAGGAAAGAAAGGTTAGTTTTTTGCTCCCTTCAGCAGCAGGACAGACCTCGGGAAAGTTAGACAGCAGCAGAGCCTCACCCTGAGAGCAGCATCTCCATGTCCTGCATCCACAGGCATAGGAAGTCACCTCACAGCTTCCTTTGGAAAGGTGTTCCAGGTGACTCTAATGGCTACAGACTTCTCTGTTTTTCCTTTAGTATACCTATCTTGGTCATTTTTAACCCCATTTGCTCTCACTAGGCTTGTGCTTAATTGTCTTGTGTGTGTTGACCCTCACATTTAAGGTGAGCAATGGCTCTTGAGTTTGGTATTGCTAGTGAGGTTTTCAGTTCGTTGAATGTAATGTTGAATGTTGATGTAATCCAAACCCCACTAAACTCAAACGGAATTTTACAATTGACTCATAAGGCTTGATCAAACATGATTTTACTAAATCAGATTGCAGTACATATCCACAAGCATACCCGTATACTCCCATCTATCTATGTCCATAAAAATTGTATTCTGGATAATCTAAACTTTTGTTGTTGCTGAATTGTCACCTAGAAGCATTTTATTTCAATTCAATTTGAAGTCAGAAGAGCATACAGCAGAGGAGGAAAAGAAAATTCAACAGTACGTAATACAAATATGCTGATCTATAGGTGATACCAGAAAAAAATGAAGGAGACAGGAAGAGGTTTGTTTATAAGAGGAAAGATCTCACTACATATACAAAGATGAAGTGTGTTATGTCGAGATACCAAGTAAATTCTTGCTCTGTTTTACTTAGATCAAAAAGAGAACAGATGTGCTGCAAACTCATCTACATAAGCTATTTTATTGCATTCAGTTTTCCAGTGGATAATTATATTTGGAGACTGAAAAAAAAAAAATATATATAACCCCTCAATACCTCAAATCAAAGCCCTTTGTAATTGTATGTCTGCTTATTCTAAGAAAAGGGCTCTGTCTGATTGCTCGACCTAATGTTCTGAAAAGATGAGGTTCAAGGAGATGAGTTTCTCCTCTGTTAAAATCTACACCTGCCACCTTTCTAACTGACAAAACAAGTGGGAAGATTTTAAAGCGTTACTGCCTGTGTTATTTGTTTAATACTACCGAGACTGTATTGAAAAACAACAGTATTAGAAATAAAGTAGCAGAATTGACTTTACAAAGCCTTAGGTTTTAAAAATATTGGCTACCTTTTATTTATCTGTGACTGTTGAGACTTCATGGATTCTTGGTTCATATTTTCAAGCTTTTGTTTTCATTCAGAAAGACTAAAAGAAATAAAGAAATAACTTTGAGAAAGTACTTACGGTTCTCATGGAAACACATGAGAACATTTCAGCCTTACAGAACTGAATCTCAAAAAAACTCAAACCAATATTGTAAGGCTTAGTGACATTGCTAGAGCACACACAATATGCAAAACATCACCTCTGTAGTCTTTGAATTATTATTTATAAAACAGAGATGTACAAACAATTCTACAATGAAAATATTAAAAAATATCTGTACCAAATATGTAAAATTTTATAAAGACTTGCAATGAGAATTGGGAGACCTGGCTTCTTTACCACCTCAGCCATTGGATTTCCATATGACTCAATTTCATCAGTTCTTTGCATGTGCAGTTTCTGCAATCTGAGGTTGACTTCTAATGCTTAATAACTGTATACTTAAAATTGTGCTCTGAAATTCTTGGGTGGAGATCATATACATGTGTAGAATATTAATCCATATTATTAATAGTATGACTAAGAAGCGTGCACGACTAGAACTTGTAAACATAACTGGACAGTATGTATGCAGCCTACTATAAACACCTTTGCAGCAGGGAGATTATTTCTAACTATGCCATTGATTTGTTTTCTCATTTGGGATAAATCATATCTGATGCTTGATAATCTGCTCAAAAATAGAGAAGGTATACTAATTCCTTCTATCCTTTCTGGAAATGCTTTTCTTCTAATTTGGGAAATGTTGAGTGTTTAGGTCCCAGTAATCTTAGTTAAACAATAGTACCAATAAAATATTCATATGAGAAATGGACTGATAAAATAATTATTTATTCAGTTATTCGTAAATCACAAAAAACTCAATTGACCCTGGCGTACCTATCAAATTATTTTACATCTCTGCCCTGGCCCTCTTTTTGCAATTTTATTCTGTATTTTTTCATTTTTCCTTTGTATATTTGGAACAACATTTTGATATGCAATAGCGTCCTTCTGCGGTTTCTTTTTTCTCTTTTCTCTTAGGTATTTTCCTGTGGTCACCCACTATTACAGTGTACAATAATTTTAGACAAGAGGATGCACGCAAAACAAAGATGCTCATTCAAACGCAGGCAGGAAAGCAAGAGTGCATTACAACCCAATCTCCATTAGCCCACAAGTGACAAATTACATTGCAATCACCTAAAGTTTCCTCTGCTATTGTACGGAATTTTTGCATGTTATTTACGAGTTGTTGCATCCGACTCCAGAAGTGGCTGCACTTCCCTCAATGAAAAATTCACCGTACAGTTTTGAAAAACTCATTAAGTTAGCTCACATTTAATTTAATCTTTCCTTAGAGTTTGACTGGGTGTAAAAAACAAGCGAGGAGTTGAAGAGCTAGTCCAATATCTGCAAAGTGTAAAGTGTTGCTTCGTCAAGAAAAATGTCTGTGTAAACAGAGAAAAGGCTCTTTGTGGTGATGCCCGTCTGTTGATATAAAATCATGTGTCTTAGCCAACTTGGGGGAAAGTGTTAAACGTGGCTGGCACAGGGGGAATGTGCTGCAGGTGAGAAGAATGATAAGAATGACCTAACAGGCTGAATGAAGAGTCCCGAGGTGTTTCCGTCTGGTGATGGAGCTTTGTGCTCGCAGGAAGCATTTTGGCTGCTGCTGCAAGCCTACAGAAGGCGCCGGGAGGGCAGGAGATGGCCAGTGCTGCTGGGAAGCTGAGTGCTGGCTGGTGGCATCACCAGACATTTCTGAGGAAGGTGGTGACATGAAATGGCACATGCCACTTCCTCTCCATGAGCCTGCTTCTGTTCTGCAGGTTAAATCTTCCCCCTCACCCAGCTACAAAGTTTTAGTGCCTTATCAATATCCTCCTTGCTTCTTGCAGACCATGCACAGCTCCAGCGTGCTCCTCTCCAGGTTGCCCAGGTTCACACTAGGTGTGCTGGTCTCTGCCTTGTCAGTCACCCATCCCCTTCCCAGGGGAGTCAGAGTGCTTATTGCAACTGTTCTGGTTTACGGACCCATTCCTCCAACAGATATCGACACGACTCGCTCTGCTTCCCAGGTCAGAGATGCGGTGTCCTCAGCTCCACACACAAAGCCCCACCTATTTCAGAAGCCAGAGACTTTAGATGCTGATATTGGGACTTCCAAAATATAGTAAGTCCATTAAAGACCCCCAGTGAAACAGGCACTGAATCCCATTCTTCATAAGGACACCGTGTTTAACCTGTGTCCTTACCCCTGTAATCTCAAATGAGAGCAGGGGGTATATTTTTGTATGTTTCTATGAACCTGCACATTTTTTTTCACTACTTAAAATTTATTGTAAGGAAGATTAAATAACTTTGTGCACAACTTCACTCATTTTTTCAGTAGCTGTTCAGATATTAAAAACAGGTGAAGGTTTTTTTCAGCCAAATAATAAAGGAAAATAATATTCTGATAAATTATTATAAGCTTTTCATGAAACTTTTTCCTAGTACGCTATTTTCTTAGTTTTAACCACTAAGATACAGAATGTCACGTTCCCTTGATTTTTCCTTTAAATCTGCGTCATAATATTTATGCAGTAATAACAGCAGAGCCTACTAGTGAAAAACAATTGCACGTGAATCCAAACCAGACCAACTTTGACTGAAAATTGTCACCTACTGATGAAACTGGCCTATTATTTTAGTGGCTCCAGCTGCACCAGTCTCCACCTAAAAGCCATCAGTGTGGCTGGCGGTGTCAGTGCCCGGTGAGTGAATCTCAGGGAGGAGACCTGAGAGGATCCGTTGATTCAATCTCTCTCCTTCCAGAGCAGCTGTTGTCAGGTCAAAGCTGAGCTTCTGGCTGTGTTTGAATGGTCAGGACAGTTGAGAAGACATTTCCTCCTTTCTCTATTTTTAGAGGAAGAAGAACTTTATTTCTTAGGGTTGTGATATTTTGGTAAGTACTAGGTTTTTCCTTTTCTTCCCAGAGGATTGGAGTCAACTCAAGTAGTAATTTAATATCCGATTACAGATAACTGGAAAGTGTGACCAAAATCTTAAGCTTGATTGCCAGAGAAATTTGGAGAAGCCCTACCTTAGCTGTATGCGTTGTCTTTCTTGGCGAAATACTGAGAACAGGAAGCATATTCCTGATTAATATTGGAAACACGTATAGATGAAATTACCAACTGTCTAAACACACAAAATGAATTCATATGAATAAGTATGAAATTAGCAGTTTGCTACTGAGCTCAGGGTTGCTGCAAATTCACAAGGCAAAATACAGAGCAAACCTTGGGTTAGTCCTCAAACTCTCATTTATATTAAAAATATGCATACGCATGCCTATTGGGAAACATCTTCAGAAATCGGCAGTTTAGGGCAAATTTGCAACGCAATATGTAATTTCTCTTTGCGAGGCTGTGAGATGACTGGTTGTCATATGTTTAAATCTTGCAGCTGTGTATTGATTCATCCCCATGCTCTTTCTGCCTGCTATTCTTCCTTACTTTTTAATGTGAAGATGAGAAAGGTGAGCGGAAAAACTGGAGGGGAGGTCTCACAGTTCTGTCTGTCACAGCTCACATGGGCAAAGGAGTGGGATTTCTGCAAATACAACACGGGACTTTGGGGTTAACAGCCATCATCACTTTATAGGGCAGGTTAAAGAATATATTTTACCTAAATCTTCCCTCGGAGACATTCCAATGCAAGTGATTGGAGGTCTCGGTATACACAGAATTAGCCAGTTTTTAAAGGGAAAATAACACTTGACAAGCAAGAAAGGTACCTCTTATTGTAGGTGCTAAATGAACTTTCCTCATGGTGAGACCTGTGAACATGATGGAGATTTGTATATGATTATTTTTGGAAGCATCAAATTGATGACACTTCTTTTCTGGCTTATGTTGCTTTCCTGAAGAGCTTACCACTTCTTCATCTCATCAAGACAAACTATCAGAAGCATTTGGAAAATGAGAACAAAGGGTAAATCGTTGCTATTGCCAAATCATTCTACACTCTTGCCAAATTGTAGGATATTTTTTTTTAAATTGCTTGAAACAATATTCAAAAATATTTTTTAATTTCATTGAAATTCGGAGGGGAAGATGGGTAAGGGAAGAAATATTTTCTTTTTCAAAACAACTGACCTTGTCCATGTAGTGAAAAAGAATAGCACATTTCCGGACATTGGTTATAAAGCCTCTATTTTAGTATATCAATTTGCAGCCATATAACTAGTCAGGTTAAAACAATTATTTAATAGAATATACCGTGTTTTTCTCCTACTCCCTCCCCCCCCCAAGCCAGCTATTCTTCCATTATTTCTCATCACTACATATAAGTATTTTGCTAGGAATACATTATCTCTGTTTGCAGACTGCAAACTTGTATTTCTGATGATAAATCTGCTGAAACATTGGCTTAGTTATGAGCACAACACATGGGTAGCTGGATGATATTTCATATACTGTTTTATATCTAAATTCAGACAATACGAACCTTATGTTCTTAATATTGCCAATTCTGAAAATGTTTAACAAATGTTAATATTATACCTGAAACTGACTTAATGGAAAAAGTAGGAAACCCCTTAAGCTGAAACCTTAAAGATGAAAAAAATACATGTATACTTCACATTAGGTACAAATTGAGGTCCTGTTACACTTTGTTTTTTGTCTTAGTGCAATTATAATTTAATGTCTTCTTATCATTAAAAATTATATATTTTTGACTTCTCCATGCACTTCTGAATACAATGTACCTTTCCACCAATAGTAACCAATCCAAGCAGTGGGTATTCACAGCTGGAATTATACTCGATGAGGTGTCCTGTGTGTTACAGCAATCTCTGAGCAGGTACAGCAGTTAATTAGTCCCCTAGTGTGAAGTTTGCAATCAGGTGTTGAAGCAGTTTCAGTTACAGTGTTGTGGTGAATCATTTCCTTCTGATGCTTGTGGTGATCAATCATGTGGGGCCCCCTTCTAGATTTTTCACACTAGCTTTAAGACAAAAGACGTTCACAAAGAAAAACAAAATATTATCCATCTGGGTACCCAGCATGTATCTCTCATCATTTTGCTTCTTTTCGAACTACAAGGTTATACAAACGTTTTACTTTTAAAAATTTATATATTGGTCTGAAAGAGGCTTCATAAGGAAATGTTCTAGAAAAAATATGAGAACCTAGAATACAAAAACTATATATATTTTTGAAATGCTGGTTTTTTTAGTTGCTGGCCTTCTTTCTGAGCATTAAATATCTAATCAATCTAACACTCAAGAAAAATACCCTGATTTTCCAGAGGCAGCTTTTAAACTGCATAGCACATAAAACTAAACACTTCTTTATTTTTTCTGAAATAAACAGCAATACAGGCCTGTACTTGTATGACCACGCATATTTCATTACATACGCAGAAAGCACGTATGAAGAATTTTCACCTGCAGCTATTCTGATAGATTGATTTGGATTCAGGAATGCATCCCTATTTGAGACCACGCTTAAGCATTTGGTTAACAACACGCACAAGGTAAAACTTAAAACTGGTCACTCATTTAAATGTGGTCTTGAGGAGGGCAGGATCTGAGCATGTGTAAAAGAGATTTCTTGACTTGTGGCCTTTGTCATTGCAACACAAAAATATGCACAGGGAATGCCAGCCGCACTCAGCAATTACAACAGCCTAACCTCCTGTCCTCGGTCATGTTTTAATATATAAAATAATTGTGTGATGATGAAGACCTTCAGCTCTCAGAGGTTTCAGTGGGAATTAAGGATCATTGGAGGTGGTGAAACTAACAATATTTGCATAAAAATGCACATGGGAAAAACAGAACATCAGCCAGATAATAATATTTCAGGCCTATTTTCAGTGGCTTCTGTGGTTTTTTTAGCTGACTGCTACATTCAGGATGGATTTTGTTATAAATTTAAATTAACGTGCATTTCCAAAGTTATGCTTTTTTTCTTTACCTGATAGTAATAAATTATGGAAAACAATTTTTAACTTTCCCCCATTGTTTCCTCCATTTTCCAGATCTGTACCCTGGGGTCTGGGAAGATTATTAACTGTGAAGATTGCTTGCTTTCCATTGCTACTTATAATTATAAAACGGTTAAGTGAATAAAGAATAAGGAACGTGACCTTGTCACCCTAACTCATGAGTGATTGTCAAGTGAGGTATCCCAGTAGGTCAAATACTGAAGTATTCATTTATTTCTTTTCATTTTATCGTGAACTAAAAGTGGAAATCCTGATCTATTAAAGACTTCTGCACATTCATACTTTCAGGCATCAGAAAGCTTACTCTTAAAATATGCGTTACGGAAGTGAGACCTAAGGAAATCAGAAGTCAACCCCATTGACTTCAATAGAGGTTTTTCCCATGAAGGACTGCAGGATCGGATTCCTGGGTGATACAAAGGGAGGTTTACAGAAAGTGCTGGGGGTGGGGGAGCTGTTATTGAAGATATAATTAAAGTTGCAACAGTAGTTACTAATGATCAGTTCCGATGAAAGAAGCAAACTATATGCCAAGCAAATTCGAAGGTCTCTGCTCTCTTCTGAGTTTAATTTCTAACAATAAGGATCCTTCCTGAAAGCAAGAGGAGGGTTAGGTCTGGGGGATGGGTGCATTTGCATTTGTGTAAGAGATGGGGGATATCACTCGGGTAGGGAGAGTACAGAATAGTGATTATGTGGAGACACCGGCACTTGAATGTTATTGCCCCTGCTACAGTATTTTGGAAAGCTGGATCAATATAACATTGGCTGTCCTTGCAAAACACAACAGGTCAATAAATAAATTTGTCAGCATTTTTTCTAGCTTGCCATGCTGGGAAATAATACAAGTTACTAAAGAATTGTCACCTTTGATTTATAAAGCTAATTAAATGTAGGTGGTTTGGTTTCTCTCAAATCATTTAGCAAATTAAAAGATACAGGGGAAGAAAATTCTACAAGTGAACCAGAGAAACAGAGTACATCTGAATACTTCTCAGCTTATGGAGACATCTGAGCTCAATTACTACAACTGCTTTTAACACAGTTGTCTATTGACAAGATATGATATTCCAAATAAACCTTCAATGAAGCAGTTTTAAATTAGCATTTAAGATTCTTGGAATTTATTCCAACTTAAGTCTTGGGGCAACATATTTTTCCTAGTCGTTTCCTGCTTTTGCAGCACAATTTTACTTACTGTGTTTTCTATTGCTTTGCATGATATTATATTAATAATAGTTGAGTTTGTTCTTTTCATTAGCATTCATTTATCATGCAAACTGGCTTCTATTAACAAATATTTCAGTTCAAGACATCAACCTTCTCATAGACTTTGGGAATACTATATACAATATTTTGTCCCATTGTGTAACAAAGAGTGGCTTCTGCAAACTAAAGGAGCAGTTTCAGGGATTTTTTTTTTTTCTTTTTAATCATGCACTTTTCGTAATCACCTTTGGCTTGCAAACAATGTGAGAGTCCCAGACGAGAGTCTCTAATATTGCATTCAATTAGGATTCCTTTGTTTCTTTTTCTAAAACAACTTGGATTAAGGATTTTCTGCATCTGACTGCAATGGCCCAAACTGTGCTCTCAGTGACACTGTGCAGCCTTTCTGAAGGAAATCAGAGCCTGGCTGGTACTTCCTGAATACTGCAGGATGAAAGGGATTTTTGACAGATTCAGTCCTAAAAAACCTACAACAATGAATGGGGGGAAATGAAGCTGACTTGGTAATGGAAATTTCCCATATTTCCCCTTGGGATTTTACATTGGGGATGATGGGTATTGTCTCCAAAGCCATGAGTCAATATATTCCTCACAGCCAGCGGCTCGCTAATCCACTCAGCCCTTCCTTGGCTATGAAGAGCTAATCTGGGGCTGATACATTTCTGTCTAGGATTTCCTGGACAGAAATAAGTGCACATGTGCTGTGTAATGGCATGTAGAATAAACCTGATGTATCCAGGACGCATCAAACACATTGCACACGCGTGAATCAACCAGGCAGATGTGCGTGCTCAATAAATCCAACATTTCCAAGAAAAGTGATATAAGAGATACACATCCACTACAGATTCCAGTAATTTGGGATGTATGAAAATGTATTTGGTGTTACTGCACTGAAATTACAGCTACACTGCCCTTTTCGCCAGAAATGCCAGATTACAGGCAAATTCAGCCCTTGAATTTTTCTTGAACAAAGAAGATAGGGACAAAAAATTATTTCCTTCATCTTGGTGACAAAAAAAGGACATGCTTGCAAATATCTAAGCATAGGGTAGCCCTAGCTATCCCACTGTATTGCATCCACAGTTTTGGTTTGTTAGATGTCATACAGCTACTGTATGGTATTCTTTAAAGGTTTTATATACTTGGTTCAGTGTCTGTGTCTTGCAGTTTTAGTAGCCTGGGGAAAATACCGTGCGTCTCTGAGCCTCAGTTTCTCAATCTATAGTACGGATATGGTGGTGCCTCCCACTATTTGCAAAGTATTTGTACCAGCATGTATCAATGGTTCTCTTGTTCTTGTGGCCATCTATGACTTTTAATCAAATGGTGGATAGTTTTAAGTAAGACTTCTGCTACCTATGCAGATTGTGCCTCTGTAAGACACCCACTCCCACACAATACATTTTTTTAAAAGCCCCACAAAACTCATATGTTACCTTTGACCTATTCCTCTTTCTAAGATGCAAGACACAAAAGTCTAGGACATTAACATAGTGCATGACCCTCTCTGAGCTATCTTCAAAAATTTTATATTAGTCACAGTTATCTGCAAAAAGTCTTTTTCCTCCCTTGAAAAACAAGGGGTGTTCAGATGACAAAAATTTCTTACTAAGAGCAATATAATCAATGAAAATATTTATAAAAATAAATAGTAGGTGAGTATAGTGAGTCTGTTGACTATGTAACTGGTTATTATTATATTAAATACAAGCCATACTGTTACTACAAATCCATTATCATTCAGTATGGGGCTTCTCGTTCAAAGCAGTTAATGCAGTTATGAAGCTTTAAAAAGGATTAGTGAATTTCCTGCCTTGGAAAAGGATTATTTTCCCTTTATTTTACAAATTGTGATTTTATTTTCAAAGCCGAAACAAAGGCAAGGCTGTACTCTGGCAAGGAGACGCACTGCTTAAGGCTGACAGCTGGAGTACTGTATATAGGATGGCAGTTCTTGATTTGTCAGCATGTTGCTAGGGGTAGGGAAGCGGGGAGTATAGTAAAATGCCTATTGAGATATTCCTGTATCTCATGGTACATATGCACACTTGCTCATTCCCTCGTCTATCTATATTCACTGCAACTTCTAAAAAAAAAAAAAAAAAGACACATCCTTGTCTTTCTTCTCTCTGCTTTTGTGCACAGGCCTAAAAAGTAACAGAATGAGGGGCAGCACAGAAAGGGAATCTACAAATAAGTCAGAGCAGAGTCCAGGGATGGAGGAAAAGTACAGCAGAGCCATGCTTCCAGGGCAGCCTGAAAGGAGATGGTGAGGAGAGGGGGGCTGGTCAGTGAGCTGGCACGGCCTGGGGCGCCAAAAAGTGTACGGTCTCCTCGCTGCAAAGGCAGTTTTGTATGGGGATCCATAGAAAGATACAGAACCTTATATCTTTATTTCTTGTTGCAAGTAGAAAATGCAGAGGGCACGTATTCACAGTGAGTTCTTCTGATTTCTCCCGAGTGTCTGTACAGGTAAAAGGAAATGAAATTTTTCCCAATTAGCTTTTTCCATGTACAATTAGCTAGTTTACATACCTGAATCAAAATAATTACATGCCTAAAGCAGCCATCCAGCTTCATGCACATTTGCAGTCCTCTTATCAAGTTCCTATTTTCTCTTTTCAAAACCCACCTTTGACGGTGAATGTTTAAAACAAATTTGGTCTTTAACCCAGCTGAATAGATTATGGAGCTTTCCTTACCCTGTATAAAACGATTACATTTAGCTTTCAACATTTGCTAAAGGTATTTATTTAAATCTCCACATACAACCCCAGAGGACACAGAATTACCAGTTCACACATTTTTCTAAACTTTTGTGTGCTGCGTTAAAGGCTTTAATTCACCACACATCCTGATAAAGATGTAACGTCTGAGACAAACTGGTCGGTGCTGTTCCTGCAGCAGGAGCAGGAAGTCTGCAGCAGGAAGCATTTTTTCACTCTTACGGTTTATAGTATCACCAGAAGTCCTTGACAAAGCTATGGTTGCATCTGCTGGGCAAGGATTTTGTCAGCACCAAAAGCTGTTGTTAAGAGACCTGGGAGAGAGGTCTGCTTCTCTACAATATTAATAGCTAGCTACTGCAGTGTACTTCTGACAAACACACTTCTTTTTCCTGTAAGTATGCATGTACGTGTCCTTTCTAATTATTATATATATTCTATACCGAACGTCCTGCTTTCTTAATCACAGAAACAAGCTGTCTTCTCCCAAACTGTGTTAACAGAAACTTCATTATCATAAAACTATAAAATTTTACATCTTTGGAAGAACACTCCCATAGCAAAAGAGTCCTATATAAAAATTTTCCCCTATTATCTGCAGTAACACTGTCTCAGATGAATGAACTGAAAGGAGTTTACATTTCAATTCTACTCATCATTTCATTACTGTTGGTTTAGTTTCTGCATTTGTTTCTATAGAACAAGTCACCTTCCTCTTTGTCTGATGTCAGTAGTTTAAGCTTAAAATGTCCTAAGTTGCATGTATTACTGTGAGGCTTCACGCTGTCTTGTTTGAAAACAGGCTTTTTAGCTGTAGAAATTTTTCCAGTTATGTTAATTTCTTTTTTTAAAAGTCCTCTCAAAAACTTCCATATGAAGTAATAGCTAATTTCTTTTCAGTAGGGGGAAGAAAAAAGTCACGCAGGAAATAATGTAACAATGGCAAAAATGAAGCAAAATCAGATGATTTACTTTGAATAATATCCTGACACAAACAGACTGCAGCGATGGTATTACTCTGTCCCATATACAATACTGCCATTGTAGCTGAACACTGATGGCAAATTTTGAATTTCCACTTGTGAGTGGAAATCCTGCTTGTTGATGGGCAGACTTCAGAGGGCTGCCCCATGCACATTACAGTCTGCCCATTACCACAGGACTAGAGCTCATAGCACAATAATAGGTTTCAAAATCAAAACTCCTCTTAAGCATGCTAAAACACTGTGGTAAAGCCACAGCTGCTGGAAATTATTGTAGCTCCATTAAAGGCAATAGGGTGATATTGATATGCACCAGCTGAAGCCCTTCTCTAAGCAGCCCCTTGCTGGCACCATCAGCAGAGAGAGCTTCAGCCTTCTCATCCAACTGCGCCCCAGCAGTACAAGGAGACTCATCGGAAGGGCAGACTAGGTAAGCAGGAACACAGCATTTTCTTGCATATGTTTTAATTTGGCAGGTTTTCTGATATTTGCTGGTTCTTGAGAGGTGTTGGTATCTGAGCCAGGGTATTGGCAATGTATTGACAAAGCTTCCCTTGTAGGATTGTTAGGGAAATTTTGGCAAAAGGTCAGCAGGCAGGAGTTGTGGAAGCTATGCAAAGAGGCTGAGCTCTGGTTTTGAAAGTTGCTTGAAAGCTTCTTAGGTCTGGGAAGTGTGGGTTTTCCTGTTCCCCCTCCCCCTGTAACCCAGAGCATAAATGGCAAATGTTCATCACCTGTTTATCACAGCACTGACTGAGTCCCCTTGCATAGTTGCAAGAATATTATTTTTGCAAGAAGAAAGAAGCAGAAAAATGTAAATCAAATAAACATAACAAATGTAAGGCCAAGGATCAGATTATTAGTTGTGAGAGGGGACAAAAAGCACAATGTGTTTTGATGTAAAACAGTACCTTCTTATGGTGTTGGAACAGTCATTCTCAAAATGGGGAATCACATTCACTGTATGTGTAAGAACACGTGAGACAACTCCCTCTTGCTCAGATCAAGGAATACTTGTTCTCATTAACCAGCATTAGAAACCAGGGAGATCTGGCAACATACCATGCCTTTGTCAACTGTCATGCTAATATCTCATTTTAAACAATTGCTTGTCTTTTCTTTTCTTTTTTTTTTTTTAATAACCTTTCAAATGCACATTTTTGTCATACCAGATCTATGGCATTCACAATGTTAAGAAGCCTCAGATTTTTCTTCCTGTGTTTCTGATACAAGGAGGAAGTGTTGATGAAGGTACAATAGGGAGAAACAAATAATGATAACAAAGAGCCAAGCTCAGGGAATTCCTTCTGTTATCAGGTTAGGAAGAAGAAAAAAAACGTTGCAGCCCTCCAAGAATGGTAATACTGCTTCACGATTGATCAATATTAACTTTCTATTTATAGAGCACCTTTCATTCTGAAGCTGTGCAGTGTTTATAAATTAATAAACACATGTGCAAGAATCCCATCATCCATTATTAATGTATCAGCACTTCCAGCTTATGAGAGACAATTATTATTTTTAACATTGTGAAAGTTTTGGAAAGAATCACAAAATTACTTTTTGCATCCCATTCCTTCTGCCTCATAATTCAGGCATTTAACTGCTGTAGCAGCACTATAGCCAAGTGTGAGGACATACTCTAAGGGAAATACTTTTGCAAAAGCTTGTCTCAGAATTAACTGAATTTACCACATTGTTCCTAGGGATTACACCTGACAGAGTTACAAATAATCTTACACAAAAACTTTTACAAAATGAATACCTCCTTAACTCTGAATTAATATGCATAGATGCTTCAATTTCTGTGCTATCTTAAGGGAGATAATTTTGTTTCCTTGCCAGTAGGTCTGTTCTTGGAGATCTGCTTCTGCATCACAATTACAAGCAACAGTAACCGCCACTCTTTAAGGAAGTTTTGGTGTTTAAATGTACTTTGAATGTGCCATAAAGTAAAGGAATTAATCTAGAGATGCCTTCCTCAGTTTGGGAATATCTTGTGAAACTCAGTCTATTTCCACTATTTTGGACCTGCATGCTGTTGCAAATATTAGTGGTGTGCCTAAAATTTCAATTCAACTTGTTTAAGATCAAAACAAAGAGGGAGGCAAACTTCTTTAATGAAAGGCAAAATGCAAAATGACCCCTAAAAGGAGAAGTGGAGGAGAAGGTGATATTTGAATTATCCCTACAACACAGCACAAGTGTCAGAATTGAAATGTAGCTGTAAAAGTATTGTTTTACAGACTTGTGAACTCTGTAAGATCTTTGTTTTTTTGGTGTAGATCAACTTATTTTGTAAAAAGTGCGAACAAAGCTCCTTAACAGAGTGAGGAAAGTTGTACTAACAAATACAGAATTCAAGCATACCATCATATCAAAACAATGTATTTAGCCTTCAATTCTAGAACCAGTTCAGTGTACAACTACCTCTGGATGTGCAAGCAATCAGCTCAGGGTTAGGGTCTTAACGTGAGATTTTCTTTTTTTAAAATTGAAGAATGGTGTCAGGTGCTAATTAGCATGAGTGCATCTGCTTTTATTTTGTTACATCCAAGCAGTGGAAAGTAGTTTTTATGAACTGAGAGTGAGAAGACTGGAAGCTCAAAATAATGAAGGAAGGGAGAGGATTAAGAGCCAGTCTTTAGATCGAACTCTTGATATTCAGAGTAAAGGCCATGTGATACCAGGAAGGACAATTTGGAAAGTTACAACAAAAGTTTAGGGCCTCTGGTGTTGATAACTGAGCCAGTCTGGGCAGAGGGTAGGACTTCATTATCTTCAGTTTGTTTATCTTCTCAAGCAGCCTTTTTTACATCATTTATATTTCACTTATGTATTTGTCTTCATTCACTGCACAACAACAACGTATGCGTGCTTGAAGTTTGTTTCTGTTTTCAGTTTTAAGGAAGAAGCTGCATGCCTGAAAGCTTTTCTCCCTCTTCCAGCAACATCTAATAAAAGGTATTACTTCTCCATGCAAATCTTTACAGTAGCAACAATGCTGCTGTTATTGCTACCATGATATACCCTATCAAACAACTAACGTGTGCTTGAGTAAATAACAGTAAGATCCCAGAGATCTTTCACCCCACGAGTTATAAGAAAAGAGAACAGACGCACCATGGTGTGCCGTCATTTCGAAAAGGATTCATTTGCAGAACAAAGTACAGGAACAAAACTGTAGGTTGAGAAAATGAGCTTTGAGAATGGGATATATTTTCTTTGAGAAATACACATGCTACTAAACAAGCTTCTGTTTACATGTATTTTCCTACCCTATGTGTACTGTGATAAGTCAAAAGAAAAGACATGTTATGCTTGAAGTCTGTTAAAGTTCATACACAGTGAAAACAAAACAAAATCAAGGTCAAATAGAAAATCTTTAATAGCTGTTCTGTCAACATGCCTCGCAGGACTTGAAATCTATGAGTTTATACAGACAGGATGTATAAAACTGTGAAAGAAAAACCCTGCAATTTCTTTCTCATTATAAAAATAAACTGCTCTGTGTTAAACGTGCTGCTTAGAAAGTAACTAAACCTACACATTTTAGCTTAGCATAAAAATACCTAGGAATGCATTTTTAAAGAATGCAGCACTTCGGTCTAGAATGCAAAAGGGGCGGGGGTGGGGAGGGAGGAAGAGCTGCTGCTGATGAGAGGGAGCCTGGTAACTGAATATGGGTTGAGGAGATAGTTACTAATGCAACAGCCAGGCACATTCTTGGGGGGGAGGGCACAGGGAGCCTTCTGCATGGTTACTGCACAAAGTCGCTTCATGGATTATCTGATGTTGCAAGAACCTGATTGCTTGCAGCTTTCTCATCACCGTCTCATCTGTGTCTTCATTTAGTAAATCTAATCATGTGAGCATGGTAGTCAAATCTGAGACCGTGTCTAACTACCAGAGTGCCTCTGCAGCAGGCGTTTCCTGTAAACACACCACTGCCTGTGCTTCTGCAGAGGCAAAAACAGGAGAATCATCTGACACGATGGGATTTTCTTTTACTCGTTGCTGAAATAATGCTGAAAGAAGTAATTCGTGTAAAGAGGAAATTCAAAAACAAGCCACAAAACACTGATAAAGCCTTCTCATAAAAGATTCTGCCTGTTTTCTAGTCTGTCTCGTCTGAACATTACACAAACAACTTATGAACAATTTTGTAAGCAAAGAAACAAAATGATCCTGACTTTACAAATAGAAATTGTTGTGCAGAAATCAAGACTGCAGAATTTCTATTCCAATCCCTGGGCTAGACACCCATTTTAAAACAGAATTCTAAAATTTGTTCTTTGAGCCATTAAGTTACACTGATCATGGTTTCAAGCTTATCTCCTTAAAAGCTAAAACACTGTGTATTTACTTTATTTATCTATTCATGCCGGCAAATGGAGAATTTCATGTAAGGACTGCTAGAGCAGGGGCTGGGGTGGGGGAGGGGGGAACCCCAAAACATAACAAAAACCAAAACCCCAAACCTGCCAGATTCTATACACCCTGTGAGAAGACTTGCCCAAGATCACGCAGGAAGTCTGTGGCAGAGCTGGGACTGAGCCCAGATCCCTTAAATCCTATTTGTGCCTTAACCACACGATGAGCCAGATTTAATAGCTGCCTAAATATGAATCTAAAATGAGAAAGCCTCCGTGCAAACAAATGAAACTTGGCTGATCTCCTGCTGCCAGGTATAGACTGGGTACTTTTCTGCACAGGTCAGTTGTTCAAGACAAACATTCACGAAAGACTTTAAATTTAGGTAAAGGCTTCCCTGTTGCCGGATCAGCTCTGTTTTCATTCTCCGACAGCACGGGTTTTCTCATGTGCGCTATGCAGAAGAGCAGGACTTGAACCAGTTTGCAAGACTTTTAGTATAGATTTTTGCATAATGTCAATCTACATAATGTAATTTAAAATAACTTAGAAATTTAAGTACATTAGGAGTTTGGTGACTAAAATGAAAATTTTTCAGCTTTTTGCAATGTTATTTATTTTTTTTTTTTCTGTTGTTATGGAGGAGATTATAACAATTTTGGGCATGCTGCCTGGTTTCAAAGTCTAGTTTGGGGCTAGGTTTAATATTGCAAGACTGTGTAGTAACGTATAGTGCAGAACAGTAAACACAGGTCTGTCAGTCTTTCCTGTGCATTTGTTGTAGAAGTTTTTACTTCATACATAATACATCGATTGCTGATGCTTCTCCAGAAAGGCAGCAAACGTCCTCAGCACAAGGCAAACAGACAGAGAAGAAAATATAAGATTTATTTTTACAAGTTGGCCCTTGCCGCATATCAAACATTTCCAGTGCCATGAGCATAAATCACAGAGGTCATTGTGGCTAATCTGTAAAAATAAATTGGATGTTTTCATTTCAGTCATGTAATGTGATATTATAGGATGCATTTTGAGGAGAAAAAAAAAGAAAAAAAGAAGAAAATTTTAAGATATTATGAGCCTCTCATTTTTTCCTGAAACAGGCTTTTTATTTTCTTATGGTTTTCACAGAGGTACTATATCTCAATGGATAAAACCCATACGGCTTCTATGTTCTCTGTTAAATCATACTTACAGTCATCAAGAGTCCTGGCTCCAGTGAAATGCCCCTTGTGATCAAGAAGGTCAGTATATTTCACCTGAAAAAGTGAAATCTTTAAAAAAGGGGCAAAAAATTAAAGGAAGGAGGGGGAAGTAATGGGTTCTGGTGTGTCATGAAAACAAGAAATTGCAAAATCTGGCTCTGTAAGTCTTTTAGGAGACATAGTTAACAGCAAAAGCATAAGTTTAATACTTTTAAAAGTTTGTGGCCCCTGAAGTTGTTTGTAGTTCTTCAATATAAGGACTTCAAAATGCTAACATTAGAAGACAATAAAAAGACTGATTTCTCTAACAGTCTTGATTTTTAGGAGAGACACGTGCATAGGGTGTAGCAAAACTAGTTACTCCCACACCCATTTCCAGGGAAATTCTATTTTGTTCTTCTTGCCATGCTGCCATTTGTAGATAATCTATATTCTAATTTACACAGCAAGTCCCGCTGAAGTGAACTGGCGGACTACTATGCTTAAACTTGGGAGTGCTTGAGGGATCAGGTTTGGCCACATAGTACAAATTAGTTACAAAGAAATGTGAAGCTCTTGCAAGACAATGGAATATTGAATGCATGTATAAAGATCTCATTCGGATACATCATACTGCCAAAAAATCACACTAAAAAAGCCAACTGAAACTTATTATGTAATAAGCCCTCCATCAGTTTTCTCCTTTATCAATTCAAAACTCTCGGACCATTCAGAGCAGCAGGAGGACTAAAACCTATTGTCTAAAAACCTGTAAAGCAGCAGACTAAGGCAAAACTCCATGGTCTTGGCTGATTCACACAGTGTTTTTTTAATTTTCAGGAAACCAGTGCGGGTGCACCATCTATCTATATGACTAGTTGGAGGGTCAAGTTTTAAACACATATATTTTAAAAGTTTCACCTTACTGGTTTTGACCTTCTTTTCATGAAAAGAATGCTGTTTCAAGTGAGACAAGATTCAAATTTGTCAAAAAAAATATTTCATCTTCCAGAATTACCTGGAATTCTGTGGTATTACCACATTCTGTAATGTTTTTGATTCACCTTTATTTGCCATATAAGTGACCTAAATTTCAGCCTTAGTAGTGTTGCTCATTTTAGAGAAATTTTGAGAAACCTTTAAAAAACGCATAACTAAAACTATGTGAGGAGTTTTCTAAAATAATTGCATAAAAAAAAAAAAAAGCCCTCCATTCAGGCAGGATGATTTTTATATTGAAGCAAATAAGCCTCTGGGTGCGATCTAAACCTACTGATGTAAACTAAACTGACTTTAACAGGTCTCAGTGTGTCTTTGGGGGAAAAACACGAGGAGAGACCACATGGAAACTCACCTTTCTTATTACGTGAAGAAGGTGCTAACCTCAGAGTCTAGCAGAGATTAAGCACTTTGTTAACCGTAGTACAGATCCTACTGAACTCGTAAAAAACCTCATTTGCACGTGGAATACTTGAAACTTTAAGTCTTTGCTGCATTTAATCGCACTTCTGCGTGGCTACCTCTAAAGGAGAAGTAATGCAATGCCAGGCTGAACAGCTGAGCTTTTATGCCTGCCAGAAATGCAAAATTACAAATTCTTGGCGTTTTTTGGGTTGTGTCTACAGCAAATGGCCCCTTTCTGCGGTGGTGCCCTCCTCAGGGGCAGCTTTTAGTGGGACTCTATCCGGAGGCAGAGGCGGCCGGGCCGTTATCCCCCTCAAAGGGCGCCGTTGGCCGATACTCACGAGGGGCAATCGGGGCGATTTACATGTGCAAAGGGGAGCCCACAGGAGCAGCCCAGGCCGATCCGGGCCGTAATGGCCCCTGCGCGCTTCATGTGGGGGCGATGCAAGGCTTTGCAGCGCTGCCCTCCGTCGCGTTTTGTTATGCAGGGCGATAACATCTCCTCATCGCCAGTCACTACGAACACAAAGGGGCCACCGAGCCCCGACTCGGCGGCCGCTCCCGCGCTTCCCCCTCGCACAAAGGGAACGAGCACGCGGCTCCGGGTAACGTTATTGAGCGGCCGGCCCGCGCCACCCCGTCACCCTGGCAGCCCGCCCTGCCCGGGGGCGTGGCATCTGCGACGGGGGCGTGGTATATGCCAATACAGGCAGGGTTGGGGAGGGCGTGGTTTAGTTGGGGGCGTGGCCTGCGCGGGGGTTGTCCACGCAACAGCTGCCGCGGGAGCGGTTTACAAACAGTACCGCGGGCGCGAGCGCCGCCGAGTCCGGGCTTCGGCGGCACCGCGGGCGGCAGCTCCAGCTCCCGCTCCCCTCCTCCCTCTGCCCCCGCCTCAGGATGCCGGCTGGGGAGGCGGCTCAGGCACAGGTGAGGGAGGGCTGGGGGGGGCAGCTTCCAGGGGGGCTCCGAGCCCCCTTCCCCTCCTCCTCCCCCCATCACTGGGGGCACCTGAGGGAGGTGCAGCCCCTGCCCCTCGGGGCGGTCTCTGCCGTGAGGGGCTGGGTGTGTGACTGACCGCGGGGGGGAGCGGGGGCAGTTGCCTCCGGGACGTTCTGAGAGGACCCGGAGGTGGGACTTGCACCCCTTTGTGATGAGGGGGGGTCCAACCCCTCGTGAGGACAGGGCACCCTCTTTGTGACAACGGGTGGTCCAACCCTTCGTGAGGACAGGGCAGCCCCTTTGAGACGAGGGGGGCTAAGGAGGTCCCCTCTCAGAGCTTGGCAGCCCATCACCGTGGTGCCAGGCGCCTGGGAGGCTGCGGAAGCTCCTGCAGCCCCTGGGGGCGAGGAGGAGAAACGGCAGATGTGTGGGGTCGCGAGGAAGGGGGGTGGGTGCCCAGGTGTGCGGTGGGCAGTGCAGGTACCCGCCCCCCATCCCTGGGGCAGCACAGGTACCGGACACTCCGCCCAACGGGCGGGCAGAGGCAGCGCAGAGAGGGGAAACCCATCCCTCTCTCTCCGTCTTTCCCTCCCACCCACCCGTAAACTTCTTGCCGTCCCTGATTTCCTTCTGCCCGGGATCGCCTCCCCCTCCCCTGCATCCTCCCTCCCCCCCCGCACAAGTAGGTGTCTCGAGCTGCCATTGTATACCTGGGTGTTCGCTTTCCAACACTCGAGCCCGGGTTTTGGGGCGCTTTTCTGCCGGTGGGGGGAGCGGGAGGAGACTATTTCTTTGTGAGTCAAAGATGTTCCTGGAAGAAGGATTTGTAGTAAGTGGCTCATGGGGCGGGGTGGAAGGGTTGGGGTGGTGTTAATGAAAAGTTTATTGATCAGTTTTGGCAGTTTTTGTTTCGTTTACCTTTGTCTTCTAAAGACTAAACCCTTCCTGATAATTTCTTTGGCACCGTGTTTCTCCTTATTTTTTTATTTTTGAGGGGAATAGGAAGTTTAGAAAATAAATAAATAAGCCTCAACTGAGTTCTGGAGCAACAAAAGACGTTGCCAAGGGAGGACAATAAAATTCTAGAATATCTAGAGATTCGATTTAATTCCCGTTCCGTGATACCTACTGGACTTCCTATCTCTGGGTGTGGGGTTTTTTTGTTTGTTTGTTTCCTTCCCACAGAGAAAACCTGCAGCCAAAGTATGGTCTGTATGTGCTCTAATGAACCATCCCATAAAATGTGTTGTGTGACTCCCAGTAAGTATTTGACTTAAAGTGTAATAGTTTTGAAGTGGTGGTGAACAAAAATCTATATGTTGGGTTATTGATAAGTTGATGAAAGGCGTTTGAATTTGTAAAGGGTTTAGTTTAGGGGTTTTGTGTCTTTAAAGGTTTTTTAAGGCTACGACTCTTTTTTGTTATTATTCATTTCTTAAATGACCTTGAGAGCTTTAAAACTACCATCAGTTTCTGCCAGTGGGTTTGAGGGGGAGGCAGTAGCAGAAGGATCTAGTGAAAATCGAAAATAGAAATAGGAACTGAAGTAGATGCAGTGAAATATTTTCTTATAGAAGTATGTGAAAAGGGAAGTTTTTGTAAGAATGTGTGAAAAGAGAGGGAAATAACGCAGTTTCAGATGCAAGGAGAGAGAAGGGAGCATATCATTCTTCACATTTTATTAGGCCCTGAAATGCAGGAGTGATATGATCTGGAAGACACAGAAATAAAACGCCTAACTACAAGTTGAATAGCAGGCATTGACTTGCTGACCAATGCTTACATGCTTGTTGGTTGGTGGGGGCTGGTTTTGTGTCTGCAAAGGTATCAGAGCACAGTGCTGTGACAATGGCTTGCAAATGCTTTAACGCCATGTTTTATTGCTCTTAGGAACTCCTATTAACTGTAGGTTTGGGAATACGACTAATACTTTAATTTGTGATGTCCACACCAAGGTTTTAGCGTTTCCTTGGATAATACAAAAGGACAGTTTCAAATAAGTAGGATAAACTGCATTCTTTGGCAGAGGGGGAGGGAGAAGGGAAAGGGTGGAGGAGGTGGGTTTTTTCTTCCCCTTTACTAGTTCTGTAACTGAGTCAATATTTTAAGATCTGTAGTAGGAATGTGGCGTCGTGATCGCAAATCTTTCTGAAACATTTTTTTAATGAGCAATATTGTAATTCTGTGCAAAATATTTGGATTTTATATCTCACAGCTCGTTCTTGAAAGCAGTATGTGTTCTCAAGTTTTGTCTAAGTTTTTAGGATGACGAATATGAAAAATAACTTTAGAAACATGGTTATTACAGTGATTATTGATTGTCTTGGCCTACTGCCAAGCAACTCTTCTGCATGCACCAGAGTTGCTGATTTAAATTCTATGGATTCTTTTTCATATGTTAGCCTTTTTTTTTTTTTTTTTTTCTTAAAATCGTTAAACAGTATATATGGATATTTAAGAATAGTAGATTAGTTTTTAGTTAAGGTTGTTCAATTATGTCTTCATCGCTTTGGAGTTGGTTGAATGACTTGACATGAGATTAAGCACAACAAAAGAAAAGGCAGGGGAACAACAGCTGCCTTCCAGTACCAGAGCACCAGTACTCGCAGCAGTTCAGCATTTTACCTTTTAGTATTACGTGGTGTCAGGTTTAAATGTTAATATTTATTTTGGTGTTTACAAGAACCTTAGGCATGCTGATAAAACATCACGCACTCGAATCCTGGATATTCGTGATTTGGGGTTGTTTGTCTCTGGCATTTTTAAGAAGATTGTCTTTAAGATCTGATACTGAGGAGTGAATTGATCTCATTAAGTTTTCAGACAAAAGTAGCCAACAGTCACCACTAGTTTGTACTTGTTTAGTTACTGTGTGGTAAGAACTTTAAGGTGTGTCCTTAATGGCAACTGACGATTCTTGCTGCGAAGTCTTGTTTATTTTAGGTAGATGTTTTATACAGAATTTCCAGTGGGACAAATTACAACACTGACTGCACTTATTCTTTCTGAAGACTGGCTGCAAACATAAGAGAATAATTTTGCCATGCTGCAACAGTATATATTTTGAAATTGAAGCCATTAAGTTTTGCTGTGTATTTTGAGGCTTTTCCTACTTCCTTTGTTTAAACATTCTTAAACAGTGCATATCATATATGAATTTAAAACATTCTTATGGCACTATTGGGGCTGAATTTAAATTTAAAGTAAGCACCTATGTCCTTGTTGATCAAAATAGAAAAAAACATTTCTGGAAATAAGTGGATGTTTTCTGGTTTTGAATGTGGTAAGAAGGCTATATTTGTATCTTGTAAACAAAGTTTCATATTAAGTAGTCTTTAGAGAATGGCTTCCAGGCTTTGGATTAGAGGATTTTCTCTCTCTTTCCCCCCCCCCTCCTCCTTCCTTTTAAGTGAATAATGTTTTTTTGGGTTTGCTTTGTTTTGGTAGAGGTGGGGAGAGGAAGATTTAGGGTAAGGACTAGAAAGAGGAAGATAATAACTTTAGCACCTTTTATCAGGCTGTCTTACACAAAAGGTTACTTCATTTTTGGTTTCCCCTTTCATTAGATCACACTCAAAACATTGCTTTTTGAGCATTTATTTCTAATCTTCAGAATGTATCTTCTTACTGCTATATTTGCATTTAGAACTATGTTGATAGATTAATACCATAATTTATGTGAACAAAGGGTTAAGTTATTACTGTGATCGGGGGAAATATTTTTATAAGGGAACTCTGGGTTTCCCTTAGACTTTCAAAATGGTGATTACAATAAACTTCTAGTTACAAAAAGCTGTGAGTCTGTACTTAAGAAGCTCTGGGGAAATGTTAAGTACATTTTAACTTCCCTTTGTTCTTTAGGACTTGCTGTTGTCCTAGCTCTTTCTAACCTGGATCTTGATTTGGAATTCATTGTCCTAGTAAAAGATTCCATACTCTGTATATGTAAATACATTCCCTCTTTCCTGTGTTGTGAAGTGTTGTAACTACTGCTGGCATATGGAAGGAACAGTCCCCCCCTTCCCAAAGGTAAAATGGGCTAAGCTCTCTTTTCTTTGCAAGAAGCTGAAAGAAGAGTTTGACCTTTGAACTCACCCTCGCACTTCCACAGTGCTTTCGGGATGATTAAATAACCAAGGATATTTGCCTGTGTCTTATGCTTATTTATCTCACTTAAAATGTTCTGATACTTAACTGTTGAGGTATTGTCTTTAAATATAGCCAGACAGTACATTTCAGTTACAGCAGGGCTGCCATTTGCCAGCTCAGCCCTCTTATTTTTGAGGCTCTTGATTTAGAACATCAGCATTCCAATCAGATACTCTTTCCACATCTCATAACTACATTAATTTCAAACTTCTACATACTTTTGATGGACTTGGGGTCATTTCTGATGACCATTGACCCCCTTTTTTAAGGTGACTTTAGGAACAAAAAAGTTTTTCTTTCTCGTGCATTAATACGGTCAGGGGATTCTGCTGACTACTGTATGCATGCTTTTAGAGAGATGTGACTCATACCACAAGAGATTTGCAACTGAATACAAAAGTAAGGAAAAGGATATGACCAAGCTGTGTAAGAGTCTCAATATGTGATGTATTTTAGGATTTAAAAAAAAAATCAAACAAACTTTTCCAGCCTAAACTTACCTGGATTTGTGTTTACCTCCAAAGAGAGAGATACTCTCAAAAGAATTTGCTTTTGGAAATCAACTTTTTTCCCAGTGAAATTCCCAAATAATCTTGTTTTTTTGGCTGATTAAAGTTTTTTTTATGCTAAGCCTGTCTGTATGTCAGGGGAAGAAAATTAAAACTTCCACTGTTATATGACTTTGGGCAGAGCATAGTTTATAGCTTATCATAAATCTAGCTCTTTTGAGTCTTCCTCTAATTTTTTTTAAACGGGAGCAGCAAGTTTAGTGATATGATAAGAACAGACTTTCTATTTCAAAGTAAAGCAATACATGCTAGGAAAAAATAAATTGCAAATAAAAAATAGGTGAAATACTTGTTATGAATTATGGTGTCTTTTGGAGTTCTCTGTAGAAGATGGAGTTTGTTTGTCAGAGTGCCTTGAGAATTTCAAAAGAAAGTACAAGAGGGAATGTGGTGAGAGTATGCAGTGTATCTTAAAGATCTGAGCAGAAACCCATCCAAGTATAAGTGAATAATTGACTGGATAGTGATTTTCTATGTGCTGAAGATTTTATGTAACTAAAAGTACCAAAGTCTCAGTTTGTTTATGTGCAATGGGTACACTTGCATTTTTCAGTGTAATAAAGTAAGTACAGTTTACCTCCGACATAAACTACGTGAGGGAAATTAAAGGCCCTTATGTTGTGCTTACGCCTTATCATGGTAGTTGAGAATTTGTTGGGTGAAAAATCCTTGGGGTTATGTCAGCCTCTCTTGGTACACAGGTAGGAAGAAGCAAATTAGATGTACTCCATAGACTATGATGTTTAGTACACTGTAAGGAAAATGGATGTAAATGTGGTCTGGAGAAGCCACAATTTCTGATTAGCTTTAATGTTTGCTTCTAGTATTTTTTTCTTATGGTAGTAATCTTTGTATATGAAACTACTGCCTATTTGAAAACTCAGTTTCTTGTGGATACTGACTTTTCTTTCCAGGGCAGTTTGGCACTGTGAATTTTTTTGGACTACTACATCACATACATCTCTTCAGTCCTCTAGCATGAGATAATGTCATGCTTGGCAATTGAAAAAGTTTAGCTTCCATCAGACTCTGTGGGACTCTGGAAGATCAACTACCTGTGTGGAAGAAAGGAGGCAGCTATTTGAAGTGTCTATGTGTAGCACTTCTCTTATTTTCTATTTTCAGATGCTAGTCCAGGGGATGACTGAAGTCATGCCTTTCCCTCTGGATGTGTACCTTTTTCCATTGTTCAAGACTGTTTTTTGCAAATACATAATTGTGGATATGCTTGAAAGTGACAACTTCAAAGTCAGTGCTCTGCAGAGGGGATGGATACCAAGTTGCTGTGTTTTCTTCAGAGGTGCAGGGGTTTGAGCTGTGTTAGGTAAGAGTTCAGAGTTGAAATCGGGTGAGAGCACTAGGGGAGATTAATGACCTCAAAGTGAACTCTTTGGAAGTACTTCTCTCAAATTCAGGAATAGTAAAAGAATCTTCCTGTTATTTCACCTATACTGCCCAAAGGGATGCAACTTGCCTATAATTGCTATGGAGGAACTTCTGGCTCTTGAGTAATAAGGAATTAAGTCTAATTTGGTAAACTCTGAATTTACCACTTCTTTGTAGTTGTGGTCACTGGAGAGACTTAACATCCTTCTGCCAAGAGGTAAAAAAAAAAAGTCAGATTTGCTTTTAAGGTCTCTGAAAATATATTTTTGCATATGCAAACCAAAGCTAAACATAAGGCAGTCTATGTAAGGTGAGACTGACTTAACAATAAAAATGTATCCCTTGCTCCACCAGGAGAGTCTTTACCTGCTGTGGAGAGAACAATAAACTGTTTTGTAAAGTAAGGGGTCATTGCCAGTTTAAGTGCATGTAACTTCTTGATTTAATGAAGTTGCATCATCTTATAGCAGTGGTGAAATGTGTCCCAGACTTATTTTAAATAGGATCACTCTTGTGTCTTTCAGCCTTTTTACAGCAGGTATCGGCCAATTCATATTGCCTAAAGTACAGTTTGGTTTTGTGATGCCTGAGAAATTCTCTTCTAATCAAAGGGAGGGGGGGAAAGGGTAAAAATCTGGCTGTTAGAGCAGTCCTTCTGAACTTAAAAGTCAATACTTATTTGTAGCACTTCCTCCTTTAATGCCAAGAATTAGTCTCTTTTATATTTGCTCTTGCTCAGTGGAGGAAAAACATGTGCAAAATGATGCAAGCTTATATGTTCTCTGCTTTAAAGGGAATAATTACATCTTTTGATAGAAGAGGCATTCAGTTCACTGAGGAGGCGCATTCAGCTCATCCATCCTCTGCCAAAACACTGTTAGACATATAGCCTTTAAGAAAAAAGGACTCCACAGGAAAAGGTTTTTTAGAGAAAGGATATCCTTTGTTTCTATTAGTATAGATGTCTGAAATTGAGGGAGGGAGTTTTCCTAATATTGTTCATTATTAACTACTAGTTATTTTCCACTGGTGATTAAAATCCTGTTTGCTAGGTTTTGGGGGAAGATTACTTGTATGCATGTCTGTCTTATCTGACTGCAAAAGAGCTTTCAATACAAAATCTAAAGTGTTTGTGGGTAAATGCCTGGATAATAACATTCTTGCATTCTGTTTCTTCAGTTCTGTTTTTATGAATTGTCTTGGTATCTGTTGCCCTGGAAGGCTCTGTAGCATTGCTAGAAGGGACTGTAACTTAGGAAAACAGAGCAGCCTCTCTCTTAGAGAGGATAAAAAGATAAACCATGAAAACCCCTCTAAGAGTTTAAGTTTAAGATAACTTAAAAAACTTCAAGCCTGAAGGGTGAAGACTGACAAGAGGATTCAAGTTTGCAGATTTAGGGAGTGGAAATTCCAATTTGGGGTCATCTTTTATGTTCTCTTTTAAACCTGACCGATTTCGTTTTGATCTTTCCTGCAATTGAAACAAACAACTCTCTTCCTCCCCTTCCTCCCCCTAAATCTCCATTTCCTTTAAAAGTGCTCGTGTTGGTTCTTTATCAGACTGAACCGTTAACAAACTTCATTTAAAAAGATTTTTGTACATGAGTACTTGCTACAAAAACACGTGGATGAGGAACAGTGTTAGGTGTACTCACAAGGCTTCTCCATTAACAAAGAAATGCACTGAGAAGTTGTGTTAAAATGATTTACTGTTAAAAGATAGAAGGGAATAGCTCTTCCCTTCCCTAGAAAGCAATAGAACACACAGTAACGAAGTGTAAGTTATTGGCTTCACGTAGTGTTAGGAAGAAAAGCTGACTCTTACGCTATTCTGCAAAATAATGTTTTATCTGGGCTGACTTTTATGGCTTTCCAGTGGTTTAACTTAAGTCATAGGCAGATGGGCAGTTGTACTCTTTCAGAAATAAGGTCACTGTTTATGCAGCAAAGTGTGTCGTCCTTGCTAGATTTAGGGGCTGTCCTTCCCTCAAATTGGGGTTAGAAAAGACATTTTTGTCTAATACAGGAAAACACCTTCTTGCGTGAGGTGTGACATGTATGCATTTCTTCTTAACTGGGGAAAAGGAAGTTATGTGGTTGCCATAAAAACCCTGATACCTCTAGAGACAAGCTTGAAATTTCATGCTGTGGATGTTTGGAAATCTGACTAATGTTTTGGAGCAATTGGTAAGTTACAGCCTCACAATGACACTTTGCTTTGCTTTCTGGCTAAACGTAGGAGGCTGTGAAGGCCACAGCACCCCAGTACTACTCACACAATGGAGCCACTGTCACTGGTGGGTTCTGCAAACACTACACACACTACCCAGGACACTATAGGTACTGTCTTGAGAGTCTGGAGCTTTTGAATATTGTTAGCAAGTACTTAGGGATGATATTTCTGCTTAATATCCTGTATGTGTACTAGGTGTGGTGCAACTGGCTTGACTTGATGCAATGGTATGTACATATTGGGGGGGGGGGGGAAGAGATGCTCTAAGATAAGTTCAGCCTGAGCTCAGGCTTTTATTTGGGAATTTGAAGTTGTATTTTTGCATGAACTGCCCTTTCTATGATCAGTATTATGCCTAAATGTAGATATGACTAGACAAAACAGATAATATCCATAAGGTAGAGTTTTTATTTGTGGTCTCAATGAGGGAAAAAGGGATATTAACTGGCTTATTTTATTTATATTCATTAGATAGAAATCAAACAACTATTCTGAAAAAGCAAAAATTTTTGACTGAAATTAAAAAAAGTTGTCTAAATAACTTGTGGTTTCCAGTAAGCAATCAGCAGTATAAAATCTGTTTCATTAGCAATGCCAAAGAGCAGCAACTTGTTCTGAGGTATAAACATATCTAAAGGAAAGAATAGATAATGTAAAATGACTCTTAATATCCCAAAACTTCTTAAAACGTGAGAAAACAGAAGATTTTTTTTAAATGGAATTGAGAGTTACATGGAAGTTTCTCAAGTCATATAGACATAGCAGTAATTAAGATAGTTAATATGCAGCAGCTGGCACTCTGGCAAGTTGAGTGTGGGTTTTTCCTTTTTTGCTGGCACTGAATTATGTAGGACTTGAAACCTTGTGGAACTTCAGTAAGGTAGTGAAAGAAACTCTGGTCATCTGTTAAACAGTGATAGCTTTGCTCTGCTGGCCTTGAACTTAAGGATCTGCTAACAGTTTGTTGGTGTAGTTAACTGGGAGTACAGATCTTCTAGTATACAGTAGAGTAACTAAATATCATAGACTTTGTTGTAACTCCTTTAATTTTCTCACTTCTGTTTTTAAGAAAGTGTTGCAGCAACTGGGTTAACTTCTGTAAATGTTCCAGCTTGCTTTTTGCATATTAACGATAGTTCTGCTAGCACAGAGTTAGCAAGGGATAGCTGTTTTTCCTGATACTAGGTATGCAACATTTTTTCCCAGTGGTCTGTGGTGTTTAAAATGGGAAATTCAATGCTTAGACTTTACTGTTCTCTGTAAGATGTGTCTAGAGTTTTTATTACATGTTTATGGAAATTTTGCAATGCAGGAAGTAGAAATGCAATAAAATTACTACTGATAGGTCATTTCCCAAAGAAATCTTTGACTCTATAATATGTTGTTGTCTTTGGTTGTGTAATTTAATAAAAAGAAATTAAAATTCTCTACAGGCACTTAATTAAAATTTTCTCTGTTTTAATAATCCATTTATATGCAGCAGCTTTTTAGTGTGGTTCTCAGGTGGTGTGGCAAGTGCAATGAAAACAAGATGTTCTCATCTGTCCAGCTCAATCTTTATTTATATATGTTTTGCGGTGTTTATACATATAATGAGTATTGCTGCAGACTTGTTGAAATATTTGTCTAAAGGCCATGTAGCCAAACATGACTGAGTTGTGAACTGAAGTTTGGTAAATGCTCAGGCTCCAGACTATTGGAAGAATAATGAACAATAGATGACATCCTGCATTGAGAAGAATTTGCCACTTGTGGACAGACCACTCTAGGAAATGTCAAGGTGTGCTGAGCTGGGCAGGTTCCTCCTGACTTGCTCATTCACCTTAGGGCAGTTGCAGCAACCACTGGAACATCTGGGCCCTGAACTTTGAGAGATGCATGTTGACATTTACAAATGGACAGGGGAGTCAGAAGTCAAGATTTCTTGACTCGCTTCAGTGTGAGGAAGGATAGTCATTCTTTATTTTCAGATTTATTACAGATTTGAGTTAATCTGTAGCAAATTTCTCACTTTTCAGCTTTTGGAAGGAAGGATTTCCTGTTTTGTTCTGTTCCTTTACTCTATATCTCTGACTGATACTCATGTGTCAAGTCTGTTCTTTTGTCTTCTGGAAGTGAAAGATGGCAGAAGCCCCAGGTACTGTTTTTTTTGTTAAGCTACTATACAGACCTTCAGCCACCAATAGTTACAGCGCTCATCAAAACTGCAGGTTGCCCACTTTCCCAAGGAAGCAATAGTACAGAATTAAGGCAACTCTTGACAGTTTCGCTGTTGCCTACAGGGTTTTGAATAACAGGAATGTAATTAATCAGCATTTTTGGTCTTCAAATCCAAGGCGTAATATTATCTTCACTAGGAAGAAAGGTTTTGTTAATAATGGATAAAATCCTAGTGTGGATATTTGGGTTGTAGTTTTAGCATGTGTTAGCTTGTCTAAACTGTGAGAGCATAAAATCATGCCTACTTATAAAAGCTGTATACGTAATCAGAGTGAAGTGTGTAATCACCAGATACAAAAATAAGACTAGAGCTTTATAGCTCACCTTCTGACTCTAGCGGTATTATCTTGTTTCTTCTTTTCTGTCCAGCTGCATCTGCAGTTTTTGTCAGTAATGCTACCTGCAATTTTTTTGTTTTCAGTTTAGAGGTACTGTTTCCTATGTATGATGGTATATCCAAGAACAATAGCTGCATGAACTGTAAGTATTTCAGATTCCTAGAACAGGAATATCTTGCTCTGCTTTGCAATGCTGCCTACAGCATGAGCTGTGGCCAGTTCTTCAAAAGTGTTCAGAGCCTGCTATTAAAACTGGTGAAAGCTTAAAAAGCATGCAGCAGCTAACACGGTGAAAGTGTGTAAAGGGGCTTTGAAGGGCTACTGAAGAAGTCTCCAAAGGGCTTGTTGAAACCTATTGATAGCCAATAAACTTAGGATCTAAACTCCACTCATGATCTATGTGTTAGTTATATGCTCTGTATTTATACGTGGAGTTGTGAAAACGTTTTTTAGACAGCTGGGTAATGTCTGCTTTGATACATTTAAATGAGATGAGATTGAAACAGACCTATTTTCAAAGGGCTTACTAGAGAAGATATTATTGATTGAGGTGAATTTTTCACACATCATTGACCTTCACTCGGTATGATCTATGCCTGTCCATTAAATTCTAGTAAATTTTAAAGTGTATGGCTTTTTCAAAATGTTTGCATTATACTAGGTTAGATTTGAGCAGAACTGTGTGAGGTGGTCCCTGTTACAAGGGTGTCTCTTCCATCCTTATCCCAGAAAGCTAAGGGGGATAGGGTATTGAGAGTGGATTTCAGGTGGTTTTCATCTCTCTACAGTGACTTTATTATTGTTGCTCTGTTGTGTATATGTTGTAATGCCGCAAGGTGAGAAGTGTAACTGACTTTTTCTATGTTTGTAGACACTAGCAAGAAAATAGTTGTTGATGGACCTCACCAGTAGACTATGTGGGACTTAAGGCACTCTGGCGTTTGGCTCTGACTTCATACTGCAGAAATGCCCCTGGCCTTTTTATAGGATGGTTCTGTTGATTCTGAGGATTACTGCAGAGTGCTTACCTGTGGCTCTGAACATAAATGCATTAAACTCCTAAGTTTGGTCAATTGTTTTTCTCGCTTGGATATTCGTTATTGGTGTTAAGGAATCTCTAAAAGTTGCTATTCATTTTTAGTGTGCAAATAAATTATTTTCAGACAGATAGTCACCATCTATGCACATGAGCTTTGCTACAGCATGTTATGTAAAAAATACCTCTTAAAACTGCAGTCGAAATAGAACAAAATGGCAAGTTGAAACATGAAGTAAAACATGTTAACCAATACCCTTTGATATGTTTTTCCCGACGTTTTGGAAAAAGCAAAGCTTTTTGAATACTTCAGCTTCAAACTTTTGGTTATAGCTTCAAACTTTTGGTTATAGCTTCAAACTTTTGGTTATAGCTTCCTCACCTGCCTGTAGGAAGTGAAGGCCAGAAAGTCAAAACGGAATGGGGAAGGTAGAAAGGCAGAAGCAGTTCAGAAGTCACACCATAAACTGAACCTATTATTAAATATTTTTTAATCATTATGCGGAGAGGAAGTGTTAATCATGGCAGTGATAAAACTGAAAATGGAGGTAAAGGTCTTAGTTGGAAAAGAGGCTTTGGCTGCAAAATCCCCTTATTTTGTTGCTCTTATCCTGTCAGGCAATGGCTTGTTCCCTCTTATAATCTCTATCCCCTAGGATCCCTCTATTTGTCTTTAGCTTAGCACATGATGAGTCTTTGGCCCAGTCCTGAAACAACTTGGCTATAAGCAAAAAGCTAGAAGCTTCTTGGTGCTAGATTTGATGATTATCTAGACCTGGATTAGAAGGCCAGACAATCAAGACAGTAAGCTCTGGACATATGGAAAAAAATGGAAGGCTAGCAACTGGGAACAGTAATTTTATTCTGTATTGGCATTCTGGTGGTTTTGTTTATCCACCTTTATTAGGCTCCAGAGTCTTGTCTGCATGATGGTGGAGAAGGAGCCACTTGCTTCTCAAATCAAAACAAAAGATGATTCTGAGGGCAAGGCTGTAGTGCAGTGAGTGAATAAAGTGTTGGAGATGTTGGATCTGTTATTCCTAGCAACATGTTGTCATGTTTCCTTTCCCAGGTGGTTATCTTGCCTGGGCTTGACTGTTCCATGGTAGGTAAAAGTGTCCAATATAGGTGAAAGCACCATATTAAGCCTTGGATCTGTGTATAGAGATAGTTGTTGCATTTTCACTTCAGCTCGTGAAGAGTCCTGTCCCACTAACCTTCCATGGCTGTTAGATGTCCTGGCTCTGCTAGCAGCTGGCCTGGCAGGAGCATTATCTGCAAACACATTTAGGCCGCTGAACTGTATAAACAGTTCAAGTTCTTGTGACTGAATTCTGCTGAAATTATTTAAGATTTAATGGCTTAACACCACCTTTTTCTGTGTGACTAATACCGCTGCTGGAGAAAGTAATGCCAGCTGCCTGGGTAGACACATCTTTACCTGCTACAGCTACTTGTCATGGAAATCTCTATAGCCTGAACTATTTATTACAGGATTGTGTTTGAATTATTATTCTCTTTGGATGAACTGAAACAAAACATTTGTTTCTTATCAAATAAAAGCAAGGCAGAGGTGGAAGTCAAGATGAAATTTAAAACACTACTTTGCCCATACTGTATTTTGGTATAACAGCTACAGAGTATAATACAGCATATTCAAGTTTTGTAGCATATTCAAATAATGTGAATCATTGGCCACCTGTCTCTTCAGAATTTGCAAAAGTTTGATTCAAATTTTCAATGCTTTATTTTCCTTCGATATTCATGTGTTGGGAAATGAGCATAATCAATAAAGCTAATTTTTTTGTTGCATGCAATTTGAAACTATAAAAGCATTTTTTTAAAGTATACTAGTTGTCCTCTTGGATGATTTAAATATTAAACTCCTGTTCAAGAATTAGTATCATTATTTTATTTAACCTTTGAGATGATCTAATTGTGCCGACCCAGAATTGTCACAGAGACTGTAAATCTGCAGAAGATAGTAAAGGCTTTGAGTTCTTAATGCAAAGATTTGTACTGATGCTTCCTATGTACCAAAATTATGAAAGCTAATTCTAAGCTGTCTAGTCTTGAAAAGAAGTCTTTTACTGAGTAGCATTTAGAGAACAAAGTAAGTTTTACTGTGTCTCTTGACACTGGTTTCACAGGTTTGAGGAAAGGTTACTTAAGCTTGCTGCATTTACTTGTTATGAATTCAGTACTTTATGTATTGAAATATGGTTTCAGCAGCTTTATGCAACAGGGTAAGAGTAGGTTTAGAATAGATAGTAGACAAAGTATTGCTTTTATATAGCAATCTTAGTACAGAAGTTCAGCTAATGCAATACAGGGATATTCAAGACCATACTGTTTCAACTCTGGTGGTTAGAAAAGTGACCAGTGTCTTCTAGCTGTCCTTCTTTGACTGTTAAAAGTATCCTTTCTGTGTTCAGGAGCATTCAACGGTGTTCTAGCCCTAATGTTTTCATTATTTGGGAGACAGTACTTTCCTTTTCTTTTGAAAAATCTGACTCTTCTCTCTCTTCCAGGTGCTGGAGTTCTTTGTGGCAGTGAACTCGCCCTTGAGTGCATTTTGTCCAGTGCAACTAACTATTTGAATTGTTTGGACAAAAAAACTAAGTGCAACTGACTGTTTCTACTGACTTGAATAATCGGAATAAATAGTTCCAAAAAACCCTTCATTCTGTCACTGAAAGAACCAGTGGATACATCTTCAGCAACGAGTGAACACAGATAAATATGAAAAAGAAATAAGTTTTTCCTTACGGAAAAAGTCTTTTTCCTGGCAGAGTTCTTTTAACTTAGTGGACTTGTAAGCACATGTTGGAGAACTTTACAAGTGTCCTTATTGTGATCGGTGAGCATCTCCAAAGAACTGAAACCTTACATTAAAACACATAATAGGGAACAGAACGTAGGAAACATGCCAACTCAGCCTCTCTTGGCATACATGGATGGACCGGATGGAATAGCCAGTACTGTTGGTGCACAGATGGAGAATAATGATGCCTCAATGACAATAAAAGGAACAAACACAATTTCTTCCAAAAGCTTGCAAGAAAAGTTTCTCATGCAGGCTGAGGGATGCATGCCTCTGGACTGCATGTTTTGTGATGAGACTTTTAAACATCCTGAAGAACTTGGTAAGCATGTTTTAACTCAGCATAGGCCCACTCTTTGTGAACCAGCTGTCCTGCGTGTTGAAGCAGAGTATCTTAGTCCTCTGGATAAAAACTTGCCTTCACCAAGCAACGAAAAGGACAGCGAAGAACTTAGTTGTAAAGTTTGTGGACAAACATTTGATGAGGCTTTTGTTGTTGAGGCACACATGAAGAAGCATAAGGATTCTTTCACATATTGGTGTAATGTATGTGGAAGAAGATTTAAAGAGCCGTGGTTCCTCAAAAATCACATGAGAACACATACTGGAAAGCCTGGTTCTAGAAACAAGCACCAACAAAGCTCTGAAAGCCCCGCAACAATAAATGAGGTGGTGCAGGAGCATGTAACTGAAAATGTAACGTCACCTTACAAAATTTGTATGGTTTGTGGTTTCCTATTTCTCAATAAAGAGACTCTAATTGAGCATAGTAAAGTGCACACCAAAGAATCAGTACCCAGTGGTGAAAGACCCCAAGTGACTGGTGAACCTCATGCAGAAGAAACATCTCAAAAAGACGATTTTCTTCGAATGTTGAATTTAAGACCAAAATCGGTTCCAGAAAATGGCAGATCACAAAAACCTGTGAAATGGATAGCTGAACTAGATCCTTTCAACACATATCAAGCATGGCAGCTGGCTACCAAAGGTAAAGTTGCAGTTGGCCATGGCCAAGTTAAAGAACCAGGGCAAGAAGGAGGATGTACAGACAATGATGATTCCTCTTCTGATAAAGAAGAACTTGGTGAAATTTGGAATGCAAATAAGAGTAACCAGAATGAAACTACAGGGAAGTCAAAAGTAAATAAAAACAGCAGTTACACGGGGAATGGTAACTTATCCCAAGACAAACTGAAACATCCTGGTGGTGAAGTGCCTTCTATGGAGATGGATTCTAAATTGTCACAGAACAAAGAGAAACCAACACACTGTTTGGAGTGTGGTAAAGCCTTCAGAACATACCACCAGCTGGTCCTTCATTCCAGAGTACACAAGCGAGACAGGCGGACTGATGGAGAGACTTCAGCTGCTTCAAGGACATACTGTGGTGATATAATTCCAAGTCTGGATGAAAATGGATCAGGAGAACGAGTAGAAGGAGGTTCCGAAGATGGATCTGAAGATGGGATTCCGGAAACACTTAATATAGGTGAGTAGCATTTTGAGCACGTAAGTTTGAAATAACCGTTACTGTAGTGTTAAGGAACTCTTCAGAGACAAAGAACGCATCTCACTTTTCTTCGTTATCATGAAATGTTATGGTGGGGGAAGGGTAACAGAGAAAAAAAGAGAGTGAAAGAAAGAGTCTGACTCCATTTTGAGGTCTTTGAGGTTGTGTTGGGCCTCCTTGCGCTTACGATTTGGGTTACTAGAATCACTGAAATACTTTTAATGATGATCAGTGTAGGAAAAGTCACAGTTTACTTATCCCTTCTCTCTCTCTCTCACTTTCTATTTCTCTCTCATACCCACAACAGCAAGATTTTTAGTTTTGCCCCTCTTGTCCAGCACATTTTTCACAAACAGCATTTCTGAAGAAATTCTTGCAGTTTCACTTTTTTTCCTGTGCCTTGTAAGAAAAGGCAGAAAATGTCCAGTGCTTGATACCAAGCAAGTTGTTTGGAATTATTCATTACTTCTCAGGATCTGAACTTGCTCTATCAAACTGCAGGCTCTATGTTTCTTTTCAGTGGTATATCACTTGAAAGCCTAAATGTCGGAACCAGCAATTTTAAATTAGTTGCATAAGGACATGCATACAGGCTGTTAATATGTGGACATCCTGTATGCAAGAGGTATATATTTCACTCTTTTTCCTTGAAGGGTTGCTAACAGATCCCTTTGACAGAGTAGATGGGCTCAAATCTCTGTTACCCAGGATTAATTCTGCATCTTGCTGTGTCTTAAAAAACAAGTGATACTGAATGATCTCTTAATTGAAAAAGATTGCATGTCTGGGGACAAAAAGGGATAGCAGTCAGTCTTGTAGCTGATCTAGCATTCCTGTGTGACATGCTTTGAATCTGCGTTTAAAGAATAGACACTTGCATAATCTCAAGAAAAGACACAACGTACAGAATGTCCTGGCACATACGACTGACTTTTCCTTTTCTGGTAATGTGCAGCCCTTTATTTTGCCTCCAGTAACAAAGGAATGGAATTATTACCTAATGTTAACTTGCTTGTTTTCTTTCTCAGTGTCTTATCCTAAAGTACAACAGCTTTCATTGTGAGATGCTGAGTCATGCTTATTGAGACATTATCTGTTTGTTTAAAACAGCTATGGCTTGTCATATCTATAGCTTAGTCATAGTTAGTATTTCCAGTGTAGAAGCTTTTCAACATGTAGGAACTTCAGAGAACTGTTTTAAGCTATCTATTACAATCTGACATCCTAGTCAAGCAAAACGTCATCTTCCTTCTCTTCCAACTGTAGCCTACCAGTCAGCTTTGGCTTGGATGTTTTACTGAAGTTGTGTTGATGTTTTTTCAGTTCAACCTGCCAAAGAAATCATGTTGATTTGAATGGTGTATTGTGTGCAAGCTTTCTCCCGATTCTTGTTAGACATTATGCTGTACTTGCTGCCCTCCAGTGGTAACTTGTGCTGCTTGCACTTAAGTGGAACTGTTTTTTAATCTATGAACTTGTTCCTTGTAAACATGTTTCATAAACTAGGAATACCTGCCAAAACATTAATGTTCCTAGTGAAAGATGATTACTCGTTAAATCTAAGGATGTTATTGTACAAGCAAGATGCTCCATTGATTAGCAGAGAAATAATAATGTTACTATTACAGTTAATAAGAAAATCTGTCTTTCTCCTCACTTTCCTTCCCCAAAACACCTTCATGTGTTTTGCCATGGTGCACAGAGCAGGTTTAGAGTCTGAATCATCACACTCATTCTTAATTATTCAGGGGCTCCCTTTAATACAAGAATACAGTTTATAACCTGTAAGAATTTTTGAGATGAGCTGTTTTCCATCAAGTTCCAGTGGGTCAGTAAAGAATTTTTTTCTTCTTTGAGACCTAGTTCTGCATCTTGTTTGTTCTATGGGGCTTCTTCCTTACAGTCACCAACCACAGTGTTACTTGACACAGACAGAAACCTTTTTAACTCTTTTGGTCTTTGCTTTGCACCAGTACAGAACAAAAGATGCTCACAGATGGTAGGAGTTCATTGTTCCTTGTTTTCCCTTAATGAAACAGTTGAAATGGTTACTTATACTTTTAAGTGAGACTCCGAATTTGCATTTGCTTTTCATAATATAGCTATATTTTCTCCCAAAGATAAAAATGAAGATTGTTTGGAAAGAGCAAAAGTTAAAAACCTTGGAGCCTCCAGAGAATGCAGCTATTGTGGAAAGTATTTTCGCTCAAATTATTACCTCAATATTCATCTCAGAACTCATACAGGTAAATGGGCTTCACCTTTGTGGGAGGGGAAGAGGGTCTGCTAATTCCGGTTGGATAGAATGCTTAAGAAAAACAGAAAGTTGCCTTCAAAATGATTTACATTAAGGACAAAGTTTTCTCTAATGCTAAAAAAATACAATTGAAATGCTTGAGAATTAATTGTTTACATAAGTGTAAATACTTTAAAGTGGGATAATTACATTAAGTACTGTTAAGAATACAGTATTATTTTAAAACTTGGATTTTTTTTCTACTTTTAGCAGTCTAGCAAAAAGTTGGTGATATTGATTTATTTATTTATTTTAAAAAGAGCCTATTTCCCAGGCACTAAGTTGATTGTCTGCCAGCTGCTGCTACCTGGGAAAAAGCTGGGTCTGTTTTTCAGTGCAACTTTTTGTTTTCCATAGCCAGGCAAACTCCTCCTACTCTTTTTAATGTATGTCCCTGTTTCTTTTGAAAAGGCTCTATTTATAGATGAACTGTAACATTTGTGTTGTTGAATAGCATACTTGTGGTATGATCAAGGGCTACAAATTGATGGAGTTGACCCACAGCTATACTTCTTGCTTATCTCTGCCAAACATATTGTCAGCTACTATCTCCATACATAGCCAACATGTGGAAAATATCTTCATAGCCAGAAGATGTCACTGTAGTTAGTAAAAGCAGTAAGATGTAGTTGTTTAAATGATTCGGATGAGTTTGAGAATTATGAGTATGTGGAAGGGGAAAGAAAAATCTATTTTTATTGTTTTGCAGTCTACATTATTCCTTTGTTTTTAATTGTGTTCAAGACTTCAAAACAAATGGTATCAAACTTGTTTACTGATAAAACTGTGTTTCAGGTGAAAAACCGTACAAATGTGAATTCTGTGAGTATGCAGCAGCACAGAAAACTTCACTGAGGTATCATTTAGAGAGGCATCACAAGGACAAGCAAGCTGATAGTGCAGCAGACGTGAAAAGTGACAGCAAAGTTTCATTGCAAAGTCAGGAGACGGAGCTCTTGCTGGTTGCTGATGGTGTTCAAGAAACCAAAAATTTGAAGAGGCTTTTTGATGGTGCCAAAGATGCTGAGGGCTGCCCACCTGCCAAACAGCAAAAGGAAGTTCTCTCTTTGAACAATGCGGTAGGCAGCACAGTCCTTTTAAAAATTAAAAGCAATTCTAGGGATTTAAACAAAGGTTCCATTTGTAGCAATTCAAGTAAAATACACGAGAATGTGCCTGCTCCTTACCTGGAAAAACTAAAGGCTAAGAAGGACACAAAGGAAGCTCAGCCCGATGTTCCTTATAAAAGAGAGAGAAAGACTTCTGTGGCATCAGAGGGAGATGACGTCCAGTATATTTGTGCTTTAAAGGATGGAAAAAACGTGGATGATGTGCAGGAGTTCACTGAGAACTACACGCACAAACCTATGGTAGATTCTCAAGAAAAGCCTTTGAACTTATCTGTTGGGACTTCACAAGAATGTTCAGTGATTTCAGCTAGTGGCCTGCGAGTACCCAGCACCTGTCCATTTTGTCCTTACAGAACGCTTTACCCAGAAGTCCTAATGATGCACCAGAGGCTGATGCACAAATACAATCCTGATACCATTAACAAAAATGGCTGTAGAAGCAAGACTGTAGTTAAAGCCAGGCGCACTGGATGTCCTCCAGCTCTGCTTGGTAAAGATGTGCTTCCTCTGTCTTTTAATTCTAATAAACGTAAAGCTTCCCCACCTACACAGCAAAAAGTGTTGCAAACGGGGAAAGCTAAACAATGTCAGCCTCCACAGAACAAAGTCCCTCTCTTTTCAGTGATTGACTCAAGCAGCACAGCGCCAAGTAACCTCAAGTTTCATAAACAGCAAAGTAATATTGGAGCTCAGGCAAATAACTATAGACAACCTCAACAAGAAATGCACTCCAGTTCTAGTATCTCTCCAGTGCTGGACAGAGTAAAAAGATCTGAATCTAAAGTGAAAGTTCTGAGTGTCCCAGTGTCCCAGTCTGGGATAGTAAGCAGCAGTGTGAATGAGACTCTTGACTGTCACCTAAATGAATCTGCCTGGTCTTCTCATCGAGGAAGAGACTATTTTTGTAGTAAATCTGTTAGCAATGCAAATCTAGACTATGGTGAAACGTCTTCTAAACGAATGAAACCTAATGTGTTAGCTGTTGAACATACTGACTCTCCAGTGGCTAATTACAGAAGATACGAAATGAGCAGATTTCGTATTGTAAACAGATATGCAAATCTGCTACCTCAGGAATGTCCTAGCACCAAACCTGCATCCTCTGTTTTGCCAACCAAACAAGGGCTTCTGAATTCAGATGATGCTGATTCTCCTAATGTACTGACTGTTCTCAAACCTTATGAGCCATATAGCTCTGGATCACTTTACAGTTCTTGTGGATCTAGCAATGGCCAAGTAACCAGCTCTACAGCAGAAGGTATGGTATCTCCTTCCTAGTTGTATTTCTTACGCCATTACAAAGGAAGGTGAATGAAATATAAATAAGTGCATATAATAAAAATAATGCTGTATGTAGCATTTCACCAAGTCCAGTCAATGCTTGGATTTTCAAGTTAAAATCCAGGTTCAGCAAGCGCATGACTTGAGAAATTAAAGCCTGGAAGGTCTGAATTTTAAAGAGGGATTTAAAGTTCCTCAAGTTCCTCCCCCCTGCCATGGGTCTTTGATAGCAAACTTGTATTGTTTGCTCATCAGAGCACTCCAGATATGTTAACTAATCCAGGATAGTGAATGGGCCTTTCTGTTTAATACACAAATGTTTTAGACCATCTGGAATTTTCATAAAACTTTTTACAGAAGAAAAAAAGCTGTCGTGAACAATTGTTCCCTTCAGTTGCAGAAAAGGATGTATTGCAACTCTTAAAACTATGATTTAAATCTTATACCTCTGTTCTTCAGTAGTTTTTTATAGTGTTCAGGTTTTAGTAGGAGCAGAATATTTTGTTAAATCAAAACAACATATTTCTGCTATTCTAATTATGGTGTCATATTGCACTAAGTAGTAATACTTTGTGGAAAATTCTGGGCCTAGCAGAAATAAATGTTTTGTGATGTATACGGGAAACTTCTATGGAATATGTGGTTTTTGTTTTGTTCTTGGTCAGCATTTTCAAAACTCAGCAGGAGGCCAAGATTAGAAGGTGCTAGGTGGTGTTTAATCAGTTCGACTTTTAGAAGATGTTATTTATGACTTTAAGCTGTAGTCAGTATGGACTTGGCAATAAATACAGGACTTTGAATTTTGAAATGGAGACCCTATTATAAAAATGAATAGTACATGTGCACTGTGTAGTCTTAGTCTTTGCTAAGTTCTTAAACTCTGAATACTTCCATTCTCTATAAGCAGTAAGATTTTTCTCAAATATTCTGGGTTCATCAAAAGCAGGGGTGTGTTACCTGACATCAGAGTGAACTGCAAATACTAAATCTGCATCTTGTTATGTGGCAAAAAGTGTACTTGCTGTGTTCTGGTTTCTGTTTGCTTGTTTTAAGGTTGTGGCCTTCAAAACTATTCAGGCTTGCTAGTGGGTTGTAGAGGGATGAAGGCAAATGTTAACAGTTCTGTTTCCAGTCTGGGTGGAGAGTGGATAAAGAAAAAACCAGCATCAAGTTGACTCACTGAAGTGGTTGTGAAATGGAGCTAATTCCTAGTTTCATGAAGAGCATTGTCTGTGTACCATGAACTGTACCATGAATTGCTCTGAGGAATGTAAGATGGGTGCTAGGTTATGCATAGAATGCCGAGGGACGGGCAGAAGGAGGACAAATGTTGCTGTCTCTTGACTGCTAGTGATCTGAGAGAGTGAAATACAGACAGGGTGTTTTTCTGAGCACAGAAGCTAGGTTAACTTGCGCGAACTGAGGACTTGTGCTTCGTGACACTATCTGTTGTGCAGATAGAACATTCAGGATTTTGAGGGAATGCTCTTGTTCTATAAAATCCTATTCATTTTCAAGAAAGCAGGAAGGGGGAAAATTAAAGTCTTACAGCTTCATCCAGCCAGACCAGAGTAACCTGTATGCTGGGGATAGGGAAATTCTCTTACTTTGCCAGCAGTTTTAGTGAGGTTAGGCTATTGAAGTAGCAGTTGATGCAATACTATTTTTAAACAGTGACTTCATTGGAATCCACCTTGTTCTTCTTTTGAAAGCTCCACCTGTTTGCCAGAAAAATCTGTGGTAGGCTTTTCTTCCTCTGCAAGCCTGGAGACAGTAGCTTGTAGTCAAGAACTTTTTACTGTTCCTTGTTATTTAGAGCTCTCAAAACTATGGCTGCAACTAATTTGGTATTGTTGTCATAGAAATAAAGATTTAATTGTTTGTTACATAGTACTGTCTTGAGGGCAAGAAAAGCAGCTTTCTGTGGTTGTTACCTACCTTGAAAAGGCTTGTGAAACAAGACCCCCTCTGTGGGTTTTCTTTAGCAACTTCAATTAAAGCCCTGTGCAATAAAATGCAAGGTTTTAAGGTTAATTTCCTAGCTTTCCAACCGTTCTGCTCAGAATTACCCACCCCAAACTGTGATAGTTGTTTGAGAGGGTGGAGGGTAGCAGACAGGGCAAGCTTCTCAGTATTAGTGTTTTAATGCAGGTGGAAACAGTTAAGATTAAAGTTTTTGCAAATTCTTCTTGTGTTAAAATGCTGAAATACAACTGTCTGTAAGAACTGCAGCTCCTCAGAGATATATTTTGTAAGCTATCATATGCAAAGCACTGCAGGTGTAGACCTGCAGGTTTCTGCAGTCTGTTTATTGAACCCTGGTGATACTATAAAACATAATGTCAAAACCTTTTTTTAAGGGCCTGTGTGCCTTGTGGCAACATTATTTAGGTCCTATGAACATGTTATGTCGCATGTTAAATGCTGGATCAAGTTGTCACGAGAATATGTTCCACTTGGCAAACTTGATTAAAGCATGATGCCTTCCGTTATTGCTTGTAAGCTCTGCCATTCCGTGTTGCCCTGAAGAGACAGAAACATTCTGAAACCTCTCAGTTTGTGTTATTTTCAAATTAGTTGCCTTTGCAATGGCAACATGCTATCAAGGATAACCTGTTGGCTGATTGATCTGGCAGAGTCTGCAAATTAAAGACAATTGCTCATGACACACTCCGATGGCTTCATGGATTCTGTTGAAATATTAATTTAGCTTTGGCATTTTAATTTAATTAATGCTTGCTAGGTTTTTTCAATGCTGCATTTAAAGCTTTCATGGAATATGGATGGCAGTTTGGTTTCTTGTATCCTGTGGGAGTAATAATTCTTGACTTTTTCCCTTAATTTTATGAAGTGTTTTTGACTGCTTGCTTAAGCTAATAAGACTTAATATGGAACAGGCATTGATTTCACATATATATAATCTGAATTAATGGTCTCAGATAAACATGAAATTACCTGTATACTAGACTGAAAATTGTTTAACAAAAGTCTCCAAATAAATGTGTATTAACACTATTTAAAGTGTCGTAATTGCCATATAATCTGTGACAATAATGTAATGTACCTGTTTTTCTCCTAAAATTCTTGTTCAGAAATTCAATTTTGAAATATACCAAAACTGGATAGGTAGGCAACATGCTGTACTGTAGCACTGAAACGGTAAAACGAAGCCTACTGTATGATGAGTTAAGCAACGATTTTTTTTCTTGCAAATGAGAAAAACTTAGAGGTGCACATCACATGTATGCAGCTTAGAACAACGTTATTAAGTTAATATTTGCCATTCGTCCTGTATTTGTTCTGGATTCTGAATTTCGTATAATCTTTTAATAGGAGTAGGGATATGTTCTCTTGGGCCCTGCTTTTGAGATGATTTGTGGTAGCATCTGTGGTATTCTGGGTGATGAAGTAGATCTGCTCACAACTGAATGTCTGATTAGCAGGAAGTAATTCTAACTCCTCTAAATTTTATTTTTGGCAGGAAAGAGATCAGTGTCATACCAACACTTATCTAGCAGCGTGCTACAAAAGAGAAGCTACGAAAGTTTCATTGGTAGTACACTCTTTCGACCAAGTGACAAGAAAAATTAATAATTTACTTCAAGAAACGGTAAATTGTTACTTAAATGCTGTTTCATGTACTTCTAACACCAAAGATTGCTGCATAGCATGATGAGAAGATACGAAAGGCTAAACCAGAATAGCTGAAAAGACGAACTTCACTCTCTCTTAAAAAGTGAACCAAATAGTGGTGTAGCAGCCTTAGTTGATTTAAATACTGGTAATGGCTTGCATAAAAGTACATAGATACACCTTTTCTAAAAGTGGAAGGGCTTACAATAGATAAATGCATTAATTAGTTGCAATATCAGTGGGAAGCATTCAACAAAAGTCAGTATGCGGAGCTGGGGAACCATCCTTGTGGAGAACTAGAAAAGAGAGGAATTGTCTGTTCAAGAATCCTGAGAGAGGTTTTGTTGGTTAGTCCTTTCTGAAAATGGAGACATTACTTATTTTACAACTTCTGAAGATTGTGAGGGTTGCCTCAAGCAGCAGGATGCATTTGGGTGGATTATTTCATAGGGAAATAAGGGTTTCCTGATAGCTCCTTTAATAGTTTATCTTTGTGTACTGGAGAGGTTGTTCCAAATAGTTTTTCCTTTGTTTGAGTGAGGGGTGGGTGTAGCCTCTTAGGGAAGCTGGTCAAGTGTTCTGAATTCTCATTCTTCATCTCTTCAGTTCTGTAGCTGTATCTCAGAACTGAACGAAGCCCATTGTGTTTGGAACGTTCTTAGCTGCTAAGGGGATAGGCACTCTCTATAAGACTATAAATATGTCTGGATGCTTTTTTCAAACCCAGAGCTACAGATAATTTTTCTCATTCAAATTTAAGGCAATACATCTTGAATGCTATAGCACCTGGACCAGCATGCACTATATCATGAGAAGATTTTGCATATCTGTGGAATACTGCTATCTCACATCTAGCTGAAAACTTTTAAAAAACCTCGCCTTATTTCTTGATATTCTTCTAATTGTACTGGTTTTGTTGTTCCCCTACTAAGCATGTTTTTGTTGAGTTTTGCTTTTTTATGCTAACTCAGTTTCCTGCCTTTATTTCTACTTGGGGCTTGAGTGTCTTCAGATGTAGACTTGATTGCCAGATTTTATTTGGCAAATAGAAGACTCAGACCTTATATGGTAATATCAGTCTCTAAATATGCCAAGGTGTGGAAGAAATTCCATTTGTTTTAAGATACTCTTCGCAATAAAAAAAAATGTAATATTTCGTAGTTATTTACCTCTTTTTTTCATTTTTCCCTCTAGGTCTAAGGACTCAAGTGCATGTTCTATGGATTTATACTTGCAATTCATCCCTTGAGGAAAAATGAATAGTGGAAGCTACTGAATTAAGCTGTGATTGTACTGTATTTACAAACACTACAGTTTTATAATACTGGTTTTGTACCAAAAAAATAACCATACAAAAGTAGTCTAAACAGTTGGGTTATGAAGGTGTGTGGAGAATGTATGTCTTGACATTGACTTTAGTATTTTTCATTAGAATTAATTGACCAAATATTACGTAGGAATTCTATTTTTACATACTTGAGCGCTGCTGAAGAGTTTGTCTTTGAAAGAATATATAAGCATTGCACCTCAGGTAAACTATAGATACTGAATTTGAAATCCTGTTGGCTTAATGCTCCTTTTCCATAAAGGTGACAGTTTCTCATCTTTTTTTTCTGTTGAGCTATGTTAGTTTTTAAAAACAACTTCCAAATAAACTGTCTGAAACTGTCCAGTTTATAAATGTTGTGAACATCAAAGCAATGGTGCTGACATTATGCTGATCTGCCTTGTATATGTTAGGACCATAATGTGTTGCAGGGATCTGTTTCCCTGGGGTTGTTTCCAGTGTATTTTTAAATGCAAAGATGAGGCAATACTTGACATTTGGATTTCAGTGTGGTGTTCCTGATATACAGTTGAATTCTTCTCTTGGTTTTGGTTGCTTTTCTTCAGAGAAGACTCTTAAACATCTCTACCAACGGACTTCTTACAGCAGAAAAAATCCAGGACGTGCATGAGAAATGATACTAATCTAAATTTTTCAAATGTTTTAGAGTTTTGTACTAAACTCAGTACAGTTACGTATAGAGGAAACCTACTTTGCACCTTTGTCCAAACTGTAAAGTCACAACCAGACAGACTTGCAATATGAATATGGGATCTACAGACTTCAAAAGGGATGTGGCTATGGTGTAGCCTGCTTGACTGTGCTTGGAAGCTTCTTGATGTCGAGTTTTAGCATCTACTGAGTATTTAAAATAAGTGAGAAATAACCCGTTAATGGGAGAATCTCTTTTTATTTTTTTTTGTAAAGACAACAAGAGTTTTTTCTAATGCACATGCAGTTTAAATTTTTAAAGGGAAGATGGCCAGTTACCAGCCAGTAAAGCAGAATAGTTGTATATTTTGACTTGCGTTCCTAGTTGCTTCTCATAAACCTGCAGCAAAGAGTTCATTTCTCCTGTACCTGGCTTTGACTTCCATATATTTTAGTAAAACAAAAAAATGAAATTTTTTGCACTGTTATTTTTGCTCTCTTCCCTCCTACAGCAAATGTAAAATAGCAAAACTGAGAAACTCTTGTTTTTTCATTATGCAACTTGAGATATTCCAGTTGTATGTCTTAGTTCCTGTATATGGGACCTATTTTTAATGTCTCTGTAAACTGGCGATGTAATGAAGTGCTGTGTATCAGGAAATTGTACACTATTTACCTTTTTTCCTGTTCATAAGCTGAGCCATATGTACATAATCTAGATTTTTGGTTTCCTAGTTTTGCACTTTTATAGCCTATTTTTTGAAGATTAATTCACTTGGAAAATGGTTAATCTATTTTTTTGCGTGATCTTTCAATGAGTCTTACAGAATGCATGCTGTAACTGTCATCTGTGTACCTTACTGGGTTCTGTGATTAAAATATACGGGACTGGTTTTTAAGATGTTTCAGCAAACAGGCCTAAGACTTGTTTGTTTTTAATCACCCTTCATGCTGGTACAGTTTCCCTCAAGGCTCCTTTTGGTAGGTAATGGGGCTGGAATGGAAAAAATGGATGTGAAGACTTAACTCCATAGCAGCACAGCCCTGTACTTCAGAATACACTTTGCCCATCAGTATTAACTATTGGGATACTACTGTTTTTGTATGTTTCTTTGGAAATAACATTGCATATATAGAGGTACAAATTGTTGATTTTTTTTTTTTCTGTTTTTTTTTTGTTTATGTATTTATTTCATTCCATTTTGTTTTAATTGTTGACACCGGAAGTTGTCAAGCAGTAGGCACCCATTACTTGTTTAATTTATGATGTATTTCACTTTAGTTGAGTATATTATTACATGTGGTTGTAAATATAGACTTGGTGTTTTGCAAAACTGGTTTCTGTGTCTTGATTTTAAAACATAAAATTAGTTACCTGGAACTACATATTTACATGACCTTCTGTCACTCGCTGCTGTGGAGGGGGACAAAGAGAACCTGCCAATAGGCAAGACCAAGTTCATTCCCTGTGCAGTTGCATATATGAAAATACTGAGTCACTTCCTAGAAAATCCAGCTGTGAGTCTTAAGAGGAGAACTCTTAAAATAATGAACACTTTTGTTTCTTTTATTTTCCTTTCTTGTGAGAAAGGAAATTAATTTATTGTATGCATTCTTTCTGGTAATAAAATGAGGGAAACATGGATGTTTTGTGTGTGTGAGGCTTCCAAATTTGTGTGGACTTAAACCATCTTTGAGACCAAATAGTTTTTGAAAAATTTCTAGGTCTGCTGGGTTCTTGGAATTTGACTGAATTGGCAGACTTCACCAACACCTCTGACTGTATCTCATAACTACATGATGAGCTTGGAAGACGGCTGGAAAAGATTTGTCTAAGGCAAGTCATTCTAGAGAAGGAAGGCAGCTCATCAGATAACATCCCCAGTATAAATCGACTGCATTTACGGACTCTTCAGAGTGATCACAGCCTCATTGACATCACAGGTTAGGCTTTTAGTTCCTCTTCTAGGCTGGCATTCAATGCCGTAAGGTTTGTAGAAGTATGTAAGACTGATTTCTTGACTTAAGTGAAGCTTTTATCTTCCCCAGTAGCACTGTTTTTAAAGTAGGAGCTGAATAACAAAATATGATGTGGATCTGTTACTTGCTCTGCAAATAGCAAGTTTTTAGAGCACCTGTGTTGTTAAACCCCTCCCTCTCCCTCCATTCCTTTGAGGTGTTATTTCCAGCCTAAGTTGTGTTAATTGAAAAGTTGAGATTGTCTTTTGATTTGAAGGCAAAACCCAAAAAGAAATGGAGCAAGTGGATAAAGCCTGGGTGTCTTTTCGCTGTTGAGAAAGCTGCTGTAGTTGAGGGGTTGGTGAGCTGTGCTCCTGCGTACATGGTCTGCTGTGGCTTCTGTCCCCTTGTGCCAGTGGAGCCCAGTGATTTCTGGTTTGCGTAATAACCTGCAGACTGAGGATCCATTTGTCGCCTCGCCGCAGGGTATCAGAGGGCTGCAAGTACTACCTGAAACACTCTCTGCAGTGACTGTAGCTCTTCAGATTGGCTTTAGAAAAACTTGAGGGATTTTCCTTCTATGCTTTTAATGAATTACCAGTTAAGTAATCAGACTATTGTATGTCTTCAAATCACAAAGAAGCAACACTCATTTTATCTTAGAAGGGAGATCTAATATTAAATCACAAAACAGTTTCTTCTTCCCCTTTGTGAAAGAGGAAAATATGCAAGTGTGTTACTAAGCAGATTTCTCTGTTCATTTGCACACACTTAGGAAAAGTGCATTTAATTAGGATTAGCAAGTCTCTAAATTGCAGATGGTTCTCAGGGGAAAAAATAGTTTTGAGTACATTTATGACATTAAAATCAGTACATTTAATTCAATTTCATCTTAATATTAATTCATAACATCTAAAGTAGTAGTTCCTACAGTAGATATTCATATAACTTAGGATTACTGGAGTAAATGAGAGCTAGCATTTCAAAATACGCTACAGCATGATCGCCATGTGTAATTTTGCAGACTGAGTAACTAAATGCTAATTATGGGTGCCCATTCTGAGGTGTATTCTTACCTGTAACAAGGGTTTCTTATATGATATACAGTAGTTTGGAGTTCATTACTGAGACATACTGAGCCCAGTATTGGGTCGTATGTGAAGTAGTGCAAGAACGAGTAGATCTCGGTGTATGACTCGAGACAGCAGGCTGCCCACTCCAAATAAGAAATCGTGCCTTGCTGAACGCCTTTCAGGTTACTGTGTCATCTTCTGTTCTAACCACAGGCCTGGAAGTATGCCAACTCTTTCTTTAGAGAGTTAAATGTAAAGACGTGGGGTCTTCCCAGTTGGTCTATTCTTAATTTTGTGGTTGGCTCCAGTTGAACTGGGCCTGACCTCCTTAGGGCAGGTAAGACAGCTTTATGTTGATGTGTGTATTTGTATGAAAGCAAAGTAACATACTTAGTTCTGGACCAAGATGGGTCTTTCTGCAGGATAACAAAGCCTGGAACTGGGAAACTCTGGAATTCTCCATTGAGGTTGCCCATGGCTCCCTGCATGCAGAATACCGTTGCTTTTGGCTTTCAGGCTGAGATGGGCTCTGCAGCCTCCAGGACCTTCTCTCTTCCATTGTTTAACGCTTCAGAAATGCCTCTCAGCTTCTGTAAGACAGGGAAAGGTTGTTAACTCCTGCCTGCAAGTGGAGCACTCCTCAAGTGAGTCAATATTGCTCCACTCGCTTGCTGTTATTGATGGTGGAAGCTCTAGAGTAGACAAAGGGATGGCTCTCAGTATCCTTGCGATCAAGAGGTGATGCGAAAGAGACCATGGCAGCACCGTGTTTTTCACTCCTGGTGAGCGCTTAGAGCGTGTTTGGGCATTAGATGGCAGTGTTACCCAAGAGGAGCCACAGGCAACAAGCTAAAGGAAGAGAGGAGGCATCAGGAGACAGCAGCTCGCAGTGCTGAAGGTGCTGTATATCTTAAGGCCAAGTTTACTTTGCATTCTTAAATTAATTAGCAATTGCATAAAAGTAGACAAAAATAAAACAAACACAGAGCTGCCCCAGAACAGGCCATACATGCAGAAAGATGTTGACCTATTTAAATAATCTGTGGAGAAGAAATCACAGTATAACCAGAAAACTTCGCCGACAAGTGAGATGAACCAAAGGAAATCTGTAGATACAGGAATGTTATCTCCAATTTTCTCTTCTCACCCTATCAATATTTACTGAAATGTGTTGTTACAGAGCAGATTTAGTGTGCAGTTTAGCTGCTGGCTACCATTATTTTTGACTGCTCAAGATTTTGTGATTAATTAAATGATGCATTTTATAATGTGATACACATCGCTATGAGACAGACATTTCTCTGTGTGACTCTTGGGTACCAAACTATTAGCATGGGCAAATCTGGTCTACTAAATAACTATGGAATACTTTGGCATTTAAAACTCATTTGGCACTTATAAAATGTTTTCATTAATCCTCTATGAAAGTCATGACCTAATTACCAATATTTTGTCTTGTTGAATAATTACTTGCAAAGAACTTTCTGTGATTTCATCCCTCCATCTTTGGTGCCGTTTGTTGGAATAAGTGAGAAGTAGTGAATAGGAGGGCAGACATTACCTGTGTCACCTGGGGGAACAACACACTTGACTCTCTGATAATTCTGCAAAATCAGGCAATAATTTTCACTTGAAGTAAATAATGCCCCCTTTTTCAATTAAAAAAATAGTTCACATCTTACCATGAAATGTTATTTCAGATTAGTGTACTTCTGAATTTTTAATACATTGATGTATGTTCTCAAAAATCTAATTAAACATTGCTAAATAAAGTAATTCTGAGCAAACCGAATGAAATTTTAATGTCAAAGTTAAGCACAAATAGTTAAGGAAAAGTGAAGGTCAGAATAACTGAGTGAAAATATAATTAATTCAGAAATACATTTTCACCAAACTTGCATGGTTTTTTCCTCTTCTCTTCCTCCAGCTGCCTCGCACCAAAACCTCCAGAAACTCCCCAGTTTTCAAGCCAGCAGGCCAAGGTATTTTGTACATCTGCTCACAGGTTTCCATTTCAGTTAGAGAAATGGCTCTGTACTTCAGTTAACTTTATTGTCTGGCTACAGGACTTTCAAGGCTCAATTTTTGGGTAAACGTTAGTGCAAATAGCACTTTTCTTAATTTCTGTTTCTCTTTGATTTACCTTCAGCATTGTGTTTGGGGTTGATTGCCAATCTCCCTTTCCTGCTTGAAGTGGAAAGGTAATTGAATTCAATGTATCCGCTCAAATTGCGTCTTACAAAAGTCTCTTTTAGCAGAACCTAAACCTAGGCCTTTGACATTTTGACAAAATATGTTTTCAGACTGAAAAATTTTTTCCCTAATATGAATTTTGGTTGTTTGCCTGTTTGACTCCAAAAGCCTGAGCTGGTCATCTTTAAAGCATTAGCATGATCTCTTACAGATGGACTTTTTATATAGGAAAAGTTATTTCCCCCTTTTCTAACATAGCACTATTGCTGTTTTCCTAAGCTCAAGGACTCTCATTTTGTTAATTTAACCCAAGTGTATTCTGGGATGAGTTTATCCAGAGCTGTTGATATTTCATTTGTTACTTCAGAAAAAAAAGCAAACAAAATTCTTGCAATGCTGTTCAGTTCTTGTCAACTAAAAAACGGGGATACTCAAATGTCCTGGGAAATAAATGTTTGGGATTTGGTTTTGGTTTTGGGGTTCTGTTTTGCTTTGTTTTGTTTTGTTTTGTTTTGTTTTGTTTTGTTTTTTCCACTTGTCAGTGTTTTTTGGAAATACAGAGCCCAACCTTGGGATGCCTTATTCCCACCTGAATTGCACCGTATTACTGAATTGCACACTCAAAAAGCCAGATTCAGTGAATTCAGTTTTGAAGACTTTAAAAATAAAGATCATTGATAGTCAAAAAAGACTTTTTGGTGGGAAGCCAGCTCTGGTAACTGAGGAGCTGTAGCTATACTTGCATCACTACAAATTAAAGTTGAGTATTAACATAAAATTGGCATCAGTTTAAAAATAATAAACTTAATATTTAAGGCATGTTTCTCTGGGCAATATTTCCTCCATGCAGTTTAATGTTTCCTTTGCAGTAGCACCTGATACGTGCAACCTCAGTGTTGCAGCCCTGTTCTGTCTGGTCACTGTGAGAACCACCATTAGGCCACAGTCTCCCCAACGTTTTAAAGGTGATGTTCATGGCTACATCTATACAAATTCCCTAAATAAGTTACAGTCATAGAAACACCATTATACCAGCAAAAGCGTGTGGTTTCTCTATTACAAATGTTGTAAATACCTTTCAAGTGACAGTATCATTTCAATAAATATTTTCAGTGTGCAGCCAGTTTTTGTTTCTGAAATGCTCTTGTTTGTGTTGTGGTTTATCTGATCATCTCTGCAAAAACCCTCCTCCCCCCTCACTAGGGCCTGAAGACATGTACTTAATATTTTAGGGTCTTAGGTGTCATTTGCAGGACAACCAGAGGAGGCATCAAAGGGCTTAGCCTGGATTACTGTTTGGGCTGCAGAAAACTCATTTCTACCAAAGTTCTAAACTTTACGGAATGCTGTGGTCTGGACCCGGCACCACAAGACCGTAATGGACTGACGCGCAGAGAAAAAGTAAAGGCAGTGTTTGAACTGGGTTGCCCCAAAGCACAGCTGGGTTAAGAACTCCTTTAGGGCCTGAAGCTGATGTTTAAGGTCTCACACGCTCCCAGGGCAGCAGGGAGCTGTGGACCTACGGAGAGCTCTCACCTCAATTTGTGCCTTCTTTCCCCTACCACTGTCTCCTCACGTTGACTGAATCCCGTATGAGCACATCCCTTTTCCTCCTTACTCATTTATGGTGCCAAGTGCGCAGCTCATCATAAACGCACAAGCACGTGAGCAGACATCATTTGAGGAGGGTTCTGTTCAGTCCTCGCGTGCACGGAGCCTAAACTTTGGTGCTTATGTGGTGTAGCTGGTAATTTCTGCATGCTGTGATAAAAGCCTGGTCCTGTGCACGACTACCCACACCAGCACTCTCCTGCTTGTGCTGTGAACTGGTGATGGAGGAGGAGAGAATCTCCCCGCTCATTTCCCTGGTGGGGTAAGTGCTGGCAGCTGGGGTCTCTGTGTGCCGCAGGAGGCTCTCCAGCATCATTCTCACGGCCTTGCCTCCTTCCCATGAACAAGGAAAGATTTTTCCCGGTAGCAGTGAGACACTTAACCCAGCCTGATCTTTTATACTCTGTTTGGATTGTTTTCCCTATAAAATACATTACTTCTCTTGCCATGAGGACAGCCTGGGGTCTGAAGCCCAGTTAAAAGCTCAGTTTGCTGTGGAATTGCCTCTGAGCTGGAGCTGAGGAGTCAGTGTGAGCCAGGAACAGATGCTGAGGGTGTGTAGTGTTGCCTTTTGTTCCTCTGAACTTCTGTGTTCCCAACCATAAATCTTCCGAGTAAAGTGCCCTGAGTGACGTGAGCCCCTCGCTGTGTCGGGTGTGGTGTGCCCTGCAGCCTCAGAAACGCCGGGCATCAGCTGGGTGCCATCTCCCAGGAAAGCCCAGTGCACACCTAGGTGTAAGCGATGGCTCCATGCAGAGATGTCCCCAGTCTGGGTACCCCCTTGCTCATGGAGGGGACTGGAGTGATGAACAGAGCTGTCTGTGAAGGGTGGCCAGCTTGGCGTGCACTTTTGTGCTTTTAAATTTCCAAGTAAACTGTGGGGCCTTCCCGTTTTGTGGTGTCTCAGGAAGATGAGTTAGAGAATCCCACGGCAAACTCCAGCCTCTGGTCCCAGGCTCTCCTCTCCTGCCTCCCATAGATTGGGTGATGGCCCACCTGAAGTCCTCTGCACCATGACCTTGGTGCCCTTCTGGAGCTAACCGATCTCTCCTTAGTACCTGGACTTCACTGTCAGACCAGCTATTTAAATCGTAAAACATCCAGCAAAGGTAGACAGAATTAAATTTATTCCTGAATTGTTGAATAATGTAATATTCGTGTTGTACATAAAAGAATCACAAACCACCCAGCCTGATTTTCCTATGAAAACATTTAACTTTTATTAAATCAAGACAGTTTTAAGGAGCAGCAAAAAATGAAAGCAAAAACAATTGAACCAGCTTTCAAAGTTGCCCTGTAGCCAAAACATCCATCTGAGAAGCTGAAGGCTTGATTTTATTTGTTTGTTTGTTCTTCTGTTGGAGTGTATCACCAATAATTAAAAAAAAAAAAAAAGAGATGCAAGTTCAAACCCTTGGAATAAATTAGAGCAGTCTCTTAAGCCTGCTGAGAGCCGCCTACAGCTGCTTTGGCAGTCTCCATCAATACGGGAATGCTACGGCACGGGGAGGCGCTTGATCTGCCCAGCCAGCTGGACCCTGGGCTCTGGGATAGAGGGGATGTAGCTCCTTGCAGACCCCAGTCCCGGCCCTACAGCCCTACCGGGGTGTCGTGTGCCAACAGTCGCGTGCAAGGGCACGAGGTGAAACACGCTCCAGTGGCGTGGGTATTGCTGCGCGGCGGAGTCATTAAAATATTTGGGGTCAACGCCTGCGAGCCTTGCAGGTGAGACTCCTTCTAGCCAGGATTTGGCCCCGTACCTATAAAACATGCCTAAAGTATTAACTATTCTTCCCAGGAAAGTGGCAGAGGACACTGCGTGCTGGAGTTAAGTCAGAAAGGCTAGACAAAGCCCTGGGGAGCGGTCTGCGGGGAACAAACCTGTATTGGCAGACAGCAAGATAAATTGGATGATCTAATAGTCCTTTTCCATCTCTAAGTTTTATGATTCATTTGTTATTTTAGCCATCTATATATATTTTTTATTTTACCCTAGAGGGGTTCCTTGAAATGTGTGCAATATATTCCTTAAAAAAAAAAAAAATCACTTAAAAAAAGAAAAAGAAAAAAAAGTCAGAGTTGCAGGATCCAAGGCACTGACTCGTCAGCGTAGTCGCTAACGAACTGCCCTGCGTGTAGAAGTTGGAGGGTGGCTCACACAGGTCAGCTGTGGGTCTGTGTGGGTGTGGGATGGTCACACCAAGGAGCAGGTTGGGGGCCAGGAGAGTGCAGAGCCTTTCACTGGTTTCGGCTCTGCACGTCAGAGTGGCTGAAGAAGGGACGGGTGCTGTCCTGGAGGTCCCTGTCCTCCAAGCTGGGCTGCACAGACCCCAAAGAGAACTTGGGAAAGGCAGGAGAGTTGTAGGAAATGCGAGGAGAGGGTGATGGCAGGGTCAGGGGAACACATCCAGCACTTCCCTCTGCTGTCAACGGGACCAACTGCCCTCTTCTTCAACGCCAGGAGAGCGTGTGGATGGGACCGAAAGGCTGGGAGGATGCTGTGCCCTTGGGACCGGCTGGGCTGTCAGGAGATGGGCTCTGCCACTCAGCGTGCATTTTATCACGGTGAGGAGAAGCAGCAGCAATTAAACATGGCTAACAGGTGATACTGTACCCATCAAAATTTAATGAGTACAAGTCTCAGGAACCTCTGCCACAGAGCGCTTCAACTTGCCGACAGTAAATAACCCGCGACGGCTGGGCTGGGTGAGGGCACCTGACACATCACCCTGTGCGGGGGGACCTTACGGGGGACCAGGGAGTGCTTAGGGAAACTAAGTGTTAAACAGAGCCATCCGTCTGAGCTGGAGCACTTGAGAGAAGGGTGTTCGGTATCTCAATCATGCCTGGTTTATGGCTAGCGAGCCTTGAATTTGTGTGACAGCAGCCCAATGCCTCGCTGTAGATTACACCATAAATAACCCAGGCATGGAGTGGTCAGAGGAGCCAGATGAGGGAAAGGAAAAGATATGTAGAAACAAATGCAGGGTAGTGTAGCTGGATCTTTTTTTTTTTCCCTTTTTCTTATTTTATACGATTATTGTTTAAGGGAAGAGAGGCTGCTAGACATCGCTGGAGATTTTTACTGAAACAGGCACATTCCTGTGGTTTTTACTCCCACAGCCTCTCCAGGTCAGTCTTTTTCTTTCTCTGCAGAGAAATGAAGGGGGGGGGGGCAAGAAAGAATGAAAAGAAAAACCCACACAAAAATCAATCCATCAAATGTCATTACAGATTTATTAAGCCTGATGTAGAAAGACTTTTAACAGTAACATCTTCAGAAAGCATAAAAAGAGCACTTCTGTTCAGTCTTGTGCTTTGAAAATCTAAATATATTTTTATCATATAAATAATTCTTTTCATGTTTTAAGTGCATCTGTTTTTTTTTTCCTTTTCAAATTTCCATTTTACAATTGGCCAAAACTGAAGTCTGCATTGACTGAAATGAAGCCATTTGCAAAGCTAATGATGTTGTGAAGCATGTCTATGGTGAACCATATCAGCTAGATTTCAGAAAGGTAGTTCAATGAGTGCAGCATTAAAATGAGGGACAGCCTCCAGCAAAATCATAATTGAACACACCCAAGTCCTTAATGTCTGCAGTTGGGTTTCCTGATGCAAATTACGATAACATTTCAGATGTGAGCAGTCACTTCCCAATAGCTGCAGTGGAAAAGAGACATTTTATGCCACAAAGGAAAGAATTACCATGTTTAAAAATGTAAATAATATATGTATAGAAACCTTTTTTATGGAAATGAGGCATTCAGGATTATGGGAACAGTTTGGGCTATTTTTTTTCCTTTTAAACACAACAGATAAAGATGTGTGATCTATTATTCAGGGCTTTAATTACAGTTCTAAAACTGCAGTGATTTTATTAAAAAAAAAATCCCTGGGCATAAAAAGTAATGTTTTCTGTGGTAAAGTTGAGGGATTTTTTTTTTTTTTCACAATATATTTATCACAGTAAAAATACAGAACAAAATATTACTGTTAATAGATTTCAATGCTGCAAAATCATACACTGAAATACATCTTAAATGCACTGGAATAGAGTCATCTTCCTGTAAATCAGAAAAGGCCTTAGATAAATAGGTTTGACCTGATTTAAATTTAATGAGATACATAGTCCTGATTGTTAATAATTGGTTTGGGGGAACCCAAAACAATAAAAGCAGTAATCTCCTCTAGTATAAATTATACGAATTTATTTAGCAATCAACCAAAGAGGAAAAAAAAAGAGATGCCATTAACATTATCAATTTGTTTAGTTTAAGTTAGTTGTAATAAGCAAATCATTTGGAGCAGAATTACCAGCCAGGCTGTGAGGGAAACTGCTGGGAAGCTGCAGCTCTGCAGCGGAGCTCCGGGCCGCTAGGTGGTACGGTCTGCCCGGCAGAGAGCGCTGCCCCGGCAACCACCATCCATAACCAGCAAAACCAAGTGAAACATGGTTTTGATTAAAACAGCCTGTTGGCTCAATAATCTTAGTAATTTTAAAAACATCCTTAATGTGGAAGAAGAACACTGCAATGTCAGAAATGGCCTTGGGGCCCATTATAAACAGCAACAAAATAAATAAGGAGGAGAAATGAGAGGTCATGAAAACAAAATTAAGCTAATGTTTCAAATTTTGACAATTATGAATTGTTCCTCCAAGAAGACGTTAAAAAAAAAATAAAAATTCAGGCACTATTAGATAAAATACAAAGAGAATAATTGTACATGTATGAGTTTTCCCATGGGAGTAAGCATGCTTGAAAAGCAAAACTTGACTTAGATTTCCCCTCTTCCCCCCGCCCCCCTTTATAGCCAGCAATTGGGCAGGTCTCATGCAAACACAGACTTGCTTCTCAGAGTTCCTCCAAAAACTCATCTGTAATTCCTTTATGAACCATTAAAAGATGATGACCAAGCAAACAAATAAACAAAAAAAATTACAAGCATATTTTCTATACAAAAAAAAAAATAAAAATCCCCCATTATGGACCAACTTTTGTAGGAAACCGAAACAAGCAAATATAACAAAATCTGTGTTCATAACATGGCAATATAGTTAATATATACAAATATGTACAGTATAAAAATGCATCAAAGGCGTAATTTTCATCCAAACAAGCTGCAGTGCACAATGAAAAGCAGCTTGGCCCCCCCTCCACTCTAAGATACAGGCAATATATTCTATACAGCATGCACTTGTTACAAAATTAGTGCATAAGCACTGAAACATTCTACAGATAAAGTCACTGTGAGTCCTCTCGGAGAGGAGTCCCATTTGCGTTGTTCATATAAAAAATGTGTTTAATCTTTCCTTTTTGAGATTTGTAGTATGTACAATTTTTTTTATTTTTAAAGAGAAGTGACCTTTTGATTCTTTTTTTTTTTTTTAATTATTTTTTTAAACAAAGTTCTAAACCTAACACCACGGGTCACAGATGTAACCTGAAGATGCTGCCAGTAACAAACCTACTGTGTACCATAAGCGCCGGGGCAGAGCGAAACTGTCAAATTTACTATTATGGCCAACTATGCTCTATTATTTAAAATGCGGATGGATCTTGCATGATTTGTGCTGACATATTCAAGACAATAAAAAACAAAACGAATGCACAGAGAAAAAAACCCCCAACAACAAAGGATTAATAAGTGGTGCCTGAGCACTTGACAAAAGGGCATATTGTACCAGAGGCGTATGACAGTGAAGTACCCTGAGCCAAACAAGAACTGGTTAGCTTGTCAGCTTTTGCAACCTGTATTGCACATTCCAGCGTTTGCTGCATTATAAAGCCAAAATACTGCATTGTACATCCTGAAGGTATCTGCTGTTCTGCTTGGTGCCAACAGTGCCCAGCTGTTACTTCAGCCACAGGATCGTTGCCTGTTTATAAATAGATGCACACGCGCGCACGCACAGTGTGCCAGTGTCTGCACAAATGCATGAACGGGCGTAGGGGGCAGATATCTGTATATAGCTGCGTATCTACCTACCATATATCCAGATAAGTATTTTTGCAATGTCACATGGACCAGTTAGAACGTGAAAACATTGCCCATATAAATCTTCCATGTTTGAGACAATTGCATGGATGTTTAAGTACTGTAAATACATCCCTCACCTGGGGCTGGCGTCCATGTGGGGATGAGGGTTTCAAGGGAAAGCATTCCTTGCATTTGATGTAGCTGTATTTTTGCAAGATGTTATTTTCATTTTCTTTTTAAAATATTGATCTTTTTTCCCTGCTATCTCACCTAGGAAGTCTATTGACAGAATTTGTTGTCTTTACTTAGATCAAAAAAGAGGGAAAATAAAAACAGGTTTGCTCAGCTAGATGGTATGAACTCAAGTGGAGAAGTACGACCTGCTAGGATTAGTATTTAATCTGTTGTCTAAAAGAGGGCTTTTTACAAAGGCCTGAAGACATTTCATGAGCTGAGAGTGATGATGAACTGGAAGTTTATTACTCTGCAGTTAAGTCCAGTGGTACAGCTATTTCACTTTTAAAAATACTCTCAAAGAAAATATTGTACAGACACTTTGGTACAAGAAACAACAGTGTCATCTTAAACTTTATCTACTCTTCACATTTTTGCCGGCATAGTTAAAACAAAAAATGACCACTAGTGTAGACTGAAGTATACCGGGATAAAAGTGCTTGCACTGGTATAAAAGTGGTCCAGCAAAGCAAAATAAGCTGTACCAGTATAAAGTGCTTTATAGCGATACAACTGTTTTTACATTAGGACTTTTACCAGCATAGTCACATCAATAACAAAGTTTTGCAATCACTTCCCTGACATAACTATAAAATTTCTGCAGTGCAGACCATGCCGTAGATTTAATCTGCACAGAGCTAAAGACTGTTTGCTGAAGTTGTTTTCAAAAACCATCTAAATATTTTGAGAATCCAAGGTTAGGACCTGCATTTGGAGCTGTGTAGACAGAGGGTAAATATACTGAATTTGTAGGAGTGGCTCTGGATTTACACTAGAATAAATGAACTCAGAATCTGGCTTCTGTGTTTTAGAAGCTGGGATAAATAAATCTGAAGACTGAAATTAAATCAGAGGGAAGCAGTTGCAGGGAAGATTAGGAAGGTGCTGGTGGGATGCAGCGCTTCATGTGCAGGACGCACTCCCTCTCCCTGGGCTCTTACGCTTGGCACGTGTTCATTTGCAAAGGTATGTTGGCTTCTGTTATCACTTTCTTTATTCTTTCAGTTTCCTTTGGGAGACAATTGGAGAATAAAACCCCCTAAATTCTGCAGGCTTGTGTGAAGTCACCCACTGCAGGAAATAATTAAGAAGGAAAAAGAAAATCCGGGAAGTTTTTCTTTCCAGAATCCCTACCTAGTGGCTCATCCAGGACCTTCAACAGAGAGGCTTATCTCAGCTTCAGGTGCTGACAAATTAGGACCTCAGTCTGATGAAATGTGAGCTGAAATCTGCCTCTAGATGCATTTATTTATTCCTTAGTTATATTTTTCAAAATGTTCCATTTGCTGTGGTTCAATCTGTCACACACAGAAAAGGCTCGGTTTGCACCCACCAATGTCCACCTCAAACCCTCCAGCACCTCTGCCGAAAAGCTTAGTGGAATTCAACAACCTCTTGCTGATCGTTCTCAACCAAAGACAGCGCTGGTTTGGAATAAAGTAAAATTGCAACTTGTGGGAAAAAATTGTGAGGGGAGGCTGAGGAACCAGGCCAGCGGAACCACGGTGTCACTGATCCTGTTGTGACTTTGAAGCCCAGAGAGAAACTGGTCTGAGGTCTCCTCCTGGGTGGCCAGTAACCAGGAATTACAACTCTATGTAGCTCCTAAACATGGCTTTCTAGGAGCAAAAATAATATGTCAGGTTGTACCGTAAGAAGATGGGCACATACCAGTAACAGTTTTTCAAAATATATAGAGGTGGTTATATCAGTGCTCTTGCTGGGGGACAGATGGCCTTTAAAGCCTGCTGTAATTGCAACATATTGATCCGGAATCTGTGATCAATACTGTCTTTATAGAGAGAATTTTAAATATAAATTGCATCGTATATCTGTTTGTGAAGACAAAAGCCCTGTGTGGAGAAGATGCACCTCCATTTAGCTGAGGTGCTTTCTCCAGTCTGAGAGTTACGGTGGCAAGTGGAGAGGGGACGGGGTGGTGGCCTCAGCCCAGCTTGGCCTCGGGCACTGGACAGAGCTGGGAGGAAATCTCGGCCAAAAAATAGCTTGCTGTCTTTCACTCCCTCGTGTTTTCTCAGCAGGTTTGATTGCAAGATAAAATCCACAGCCAGACCAAACCGAGGGCTGAGCTGAGCTGCTGCGCTTGAAACAGAGCAGCTTCCTCATGGCAGGATGAGGCCATTAGGGATTAGCAGAGAGCAAAGGTACAGCAAGCAAATCTCCCCCCCGTAGCTCTCACTCGGGCCAAAACTCTCGTACTTTCTTACTTTCCTGATCGCTGAGGGTAGCTTGCTTTCTTCCCAGTGGGAATATCCCCTTCTATTTTAGGAACTGAACTGGAGGCATAAACTAATCAATAAATATAGCACTTTATCAAAACGTGATTAAGGAAAGAAAAGAGACCAAAAATTAGGGAAGCAATCTTTGCCATCTAAATGTGTGAGTTGACTCAACAGCCTGTAAAACTGGCTTGGAAGGCTTCAACCCCTATCGTGTTAATATATAATTATTGATTTTCAAAATTACTTCTTATATCCTCCATGATCTCTAAAAATCTAGGGAGGTCAGTCTTGTAAATACTTATACAAGTAGGTAATAAAACCCATGATAAGTTGCATTGACAAGTAATTACTGGACAGGTTTGTTAGTGGGTTTTCAAGATTTTTTTTTTAACCCAACAATTATTATTGTACTAATGACAGCCATTTTTAAAGTTAAGTGTCCTTCTCCCTCTCTGCTTACATAATAAGAGCCTGGAAAAAACACCTGAGACTGATTCACTGACATTCTTATGTATTAGGCTCCAAAGAAAAGCTAATTACATCTCCCCCTTTTAAAATAAAACATTTTTTTAAGGTGCTATGGCTTATTTTGACATGGATGGTGGCAGGAAAGGAGCTATGGTTTCTGAATAAATCTCTCAAAGCAGTGCGCAAGGGTAACAATTCTTACTGCTTTATTGCAGTGCAAGAGGATAAACAGCTTGGATATGTGGTGTATCAATATGCCACTTGTTAATAAGCAAGGACGTGAATCATAAATATTCGGCTGTTTGATCATCAGGCTTTTAATTAATGTTTTGATGATCTCCAATAAGAATAAAAGTCAGAACGATAGATATTGAGTAGACACGACAGAGAAAAGATGCAATGATTTTCCGTGTTACCTGATTTATATGACAGATAAACTATCAACTCATCCAGATTCGTACAGAGAAAGAGAGAAGAGATGTACATTTTCGGATTTTTATATCATATTGTAAAAAAAAAAAAAAAAAAAAATCACTTAATTCAAATGTGTACCTAAAATGTTCCCAGAGGACAGTGATGTTGGCAAAATAATCAAGGTTTAGCACTGTGTAATAAAGGTTTGTGGCCAGATTTTAAATGAAGTAGCTGTTCCCACACTTGTCTGTGCCGGAGCGAAGCATCCTGAGCCAAACACGCTGCTGGGCTGGCCATGCCCTCCTGGGAGGACCAGCCTTCCCAAAACCTTGAGAGAGGTTTTCAGCTCTGGGTTCCCGGGTGCCACCACAACTGGGGCTGCGGTGACTGATGGTGGTACCCTGTTGCCTATTGTCAACACGAGTCCGCTGCCCACCAGCTACGGGGCACGAGGGAAGCCTCTGTTCTGCCACATCTGAGCAGCTGGTGCCCCAAGGAGACCCAGCCCTGGACGCCACGGGCTGGCCAGGGCCATAGGGTCACCCTCCTGTGGGAAGAGAGCTCCTTGCTCGCAGCAGCAGCCCGTGTCGGCATCTGTGCTGCTTGGCCATGACTGCAAGAACCAAAAGATATGGTATGGAGGGCTTCTAACAAAGCAGGGAGCCAAATGCCCAGTTATGACAGGGCGACGGATCAGGGCCATTTTAAGTTGGTGGGAACTTCACCTGTTGGATGCCACAATAGGCCAAATATTTTTCTAGAGCATCCAAAAACTTGGGGAAAGGAGCGGGACTGGGAATACACACGTGTTTTCTCACAAGTGGCATTTTACCATAGCGCTGGCTGCCTTTGGGTCCACACCACAGGAACCACCTTGTGCAGCTTCACTTAATAACTCTGAACTGGGCTGTGCAATTTAACAGCTTCTGAGGAGCTCAATGCTAATGCATTGATTTTGCTTTAATAGAATTTTGTTGTCAATGGCCGGTGCTCAGCACGGTGCAGGCTTCAATCTTAACCCATCTGAAGGCTCTGCTCGTTTCCAGTTGAGCTCCGTTCATTTCCAGTTGAATAGGTTAAGCAAAGACAGACCTCACTGTTCTCAATTCACTTTATGATCCTCCCATCATAAAAAATAATATCAGCACCTTGCTTTTCATGTCAGAACTACATTTGAGCTGCTATTCCCTATGCCCATGAGTAAATCCCATAAAAGCCGCCCCGTTGTACTGTCGCTATTTTTCCTTGTGGATGATTGATTGATGGATGAGTGCTGACACTTCAATGAAGCTATTTCGACTGCCATCTCAATCCGATGATGTGAGGGGTATATTTTCTGTCCATGCCTCATTACTTCAGAATGACATTCCTGGAACTTCATTTACTTTTTCCCTCCTTCCCTCAAGCGCCATATTTTTTCCCATCTAGGTTATGCATGCCATAAAAAAAGCAATTTGCTATTATATGTGGCATAAGGGCAACACTTTCCCTAGGAGGTAAATAAGAAGGGACTTTTTTTCTCCTCCATGTTGAGTTTAGGGATCATGTCAAAATTTCCCAAACAGTGCTAAAACAGGCCCTTCTGCACAAGCCACAGGGAAAGCAGCAAACGTATTTAGTCTGATTTTGTGAATGTTGCACTTCAATTATATCCTTGAACACCTAAAATAAAACAATAGTAAAAGACACCCCAAAGCCCTCTCTTATTTGAGAAAGATCCTCTTCTCAACTTGTGCCTGGCATACTTTGAATATTTAATTTGCAACAGAGGAGTGATTTACAACTTGATCCAGACTTATTTTTCCTTTGAGAATAAGGGAAGTTCATCGTTAAATGCAGAGGTGGATTTTTCTACTGGAGGTTGCTTTTGCTGCAAGGAAATGCTCAGCGAGAGTAAACAGGGCTGCGCCTGATTTTCCAAGCAGTGCACTAGGTAACGTGAGACTCGTGATATTAGCATAACCTGGAAGATTTTGTGAGTTGACTCGGGACCCTGATTTTAATCTGTGTAATACAGTATTCCCGTTAATAATAATGTATAATTAAGACATCCGTTAAAAATCCATAACGTTAATTTAATGGAGAAAATCTAATACAGTTCTATTGGAATTTTTACGTTAAATTAACTTTAACGGGCTTTTAATGGATGTCTTAATTAGATCTCATTATTAACGTGAATATTCCACAAATTAAAATTGGGACCTCAAAGTTTTAATGAAAAAAGTTACAAGCACAAATTTGAATTTGCCATCTTTGTAGCCCCTTCTCCCCAGGTCTCGGTTGACTTGAAGACAGCTGTGCTTTCCAGCCTGTCTGCGCCGGCAGTACTAGCCAGGCTGGACAGAGAGCATGAAGACCAGAATCTGATCTCATTTATGGTGGCATAAATCCAATGTAACTCCATTGACTGCAACAGAGAGACTTAGATTTACACTCACCTAACTGAGAAAGGAATCCTACTTTTATTCTTTTATATCTATATATAGATATTTATATAGTGATATTTATATATAGATATACCTATATTTATATAATGTTCAATAATCTAACAATAGTACTTTTGTTTAAAAATCACTCCATCGCATACGTCTCGTCATAAACCGTAATGGAGATTTAAATATATACATATAATCTGAGGAATAAAACAAACTGAAAATAATCCATTTTAAACAAATCTTTGGCAGCAACATGGTTAAGCATAACTATTTGAACAACTTGCACAGAAGATTAACATTGTTCAGAGGTTTTTTGGCTCAGAATCTGTTTTAACTTAATAATTCTTGTAGTTACTGTGATGTATTGATCCCTAGTGCAATGACTGGATTGGGCAACCCAGGTGCAACAGTAATAGCTGCACAGAATAGAAACATTTCCTTTAGACAAACTATCCCAAAGGGGTTATAAATAGGAAATGGACATTACCATGAAAAGCAAAGCTTCCAATGTGACTGCATCTTGTGTAGCACACTTGGACATTAAACTATGAAGAATTTTTTTTTCCTGTCAAGTGTTACAAATTGACGAAATAAGTACATCAATGTTCTCAGTCATTATCTTACTTCAGTGGCACTTTGTTTTAGTGACAGCAAAAAGGGACAGTGGAGACCAGACAGCCCCAGTGCAGTTTATCAATGAAAATCTAATATCGTCCATAAGCAGGGGAGTGGAAATCAATACTTCATTACCAAATTGTTAGTGAGGATGAAGAAGAATAGCGGGAGTTTTTTTGGCAGTCTTCTCAGTCTGGGTTGTTGTGAGTTCAATGTCAGGATCGGAGTGACACGCAGAGGAGGGCTGGGTGCGGGAAGCCTGGGCTGGAGAGCTGGAACTAAGGCATTCGTCCTGCAAGCAGAATAATAATAACAAGCATCATTACCAAGTTTCTAATCATGGTTCTAGATTTTATTGAATATGTACTTTTATCAGTAGAAATTTTTGGGGAATGAGTCGGCTTTGCTTTATTTTGTCCACCTGTAGATTCACAAAAAAGGAAGGACAGAGAAGTGTGAATAAAAAACCCCAGATCCTTACATACGTAACTGTGCAGGGTAAACTCCAGCTGATGCTGCAGGTCTTTCCCATCCACCGAGTGTGCTACCTTGCATCTCTGTTTTCCCTCATGTTGGTTAAACTTGGACAATACCATGAGCTTCATTCTACAACCAGACAAGAACATGCCCTAAAATCCTCAGAGCGAATTGGATTCACATTGTGCTTAAATTAATGAACTATTGCTGTGTCATTTCCGGTTGTGAAAGCATCTCCCCACCCCAGCTTTAAAAGCTGCCGTTCTTCCACTGGACTTTTTCCTTTTTGCAACTACTAAAAGTGCTAAGTGACTTAAATTGTGAAGTTAATTCTACATAGAGACAGAAGGCACTTTTTTTACTTAATTTCAATATGGGGGTTTAAAAGTTCAGCCTAAAATTGAGTTCTGTTTTGCTTATATCCTGGGAAAAAGCTACTGAGAAACGCAGTAGAAAAAACAACTGGAAAAACAGGATGAGAAATGAGGCAGGCAATAAGTAGAGTGAAAGTCAATCTGGAAAGAGCACAGAGAAAAAAAGACCAGCAGCGGGCAGAGAAATATGTTACTGAAAAATACATTATCTGTTCAAGGCCACCAACATTTCTTCAAACACAATTCAAATCCTGCGGTGTTTTCCCTGTGCTCTGGCTAAATCAACTGGAAATTCAGTAGTACCTTTATTTAAAGTAAAATAAACTCAGCTTTGCAAAAAATTCCATATGAAAACAAAAAAGTCCATTGACTTTATGGTATTTAGTTTATAATTTGGTTTGGTTTACAGTATCTTCACCTTTTCAGTTTTCATAGTGATGCTGAGTTTTGCATTGGCAACCCAAACTTACTACGGAGAAATTGTTGGAAGGGAAGAAGAGGTTTTGGCAGCTGAATGTAGAGAGTTCTGGCAACTGAGGATGCACGGAAGTCAGTTTGAAATTGTGGCAAATACCTTAGATCATTATTCCCGCTTAAAGGATATATAAAGCAATCCATGTTGACACTTTAAAATGTTGTCTTTAGGTTTCAGAGGTAACGTTCCAGAGCAATTCACACTTTGCAAAGCTATTATTTTTCACTGCAAAAGGACAAAGCTGTGTCAGTTTACACCTTGTTCAAATATTAAAGAAATCCAGAAACCTTACTATTGTAATGCTTAGAGGTGAAATACAGTCGTGTCATGAGCTGGCTCTGCTTCTGCAGCCAAGTTCTCAGCTTCAGAAACACCCTCTGCCAATGGCCCGAGTGCAGACTGTGGAGATGGCACAGGCATTTGACTTTACCCTTCTGAGCAGATTTTTGCAGCCCTCACCAGGATGGAAAGGTGCCTGTAGCAGGCCCTGGGAGTCCTGCCTTGTAGCAGCTCTGCATGCAGACCAGCTGCCTAACTCGTGGGAGTGGGACACAGACATTATGGGCTGGTCCCACACAGGCCAACGAAAGGGGCAGTAGTGAAAGAGGTGGGTGCAGGAGTGATCATTCTTGATTAATTCCACTCTGCCTCCAGAACGTCGTTAGGACAATTAAGCGGCGTGCAGTACTACTGAAAGTGCTGAATCTGGGAAGGAGTTTTGGTTTGAATGAAAGTAACTGGTTCCCTGACAGTGGGAAGAACTGGACTGGAAAACTTGAAGGCCAAACTCCTGCCTCCTTTTACTTTTGATTCTTTGGGAGGAAGGTCCTTAACCTTTTGCATTAGACCAGCCGTAAAATCAGCTTAATAATCTTCCTGGTTGCTCCTACACAAGGGGAGCATGCACAGAACTACATTGAGGACATAGTTAACCCTTGGCAGAGGCACAGCTGTGGGTGTGGGTCCAAAAGAAACTCTTCTGGTTACAAACCCACTTTAGAAGCTCTTGCTCCTCACTATCATTTCCAACTCATGGTATGATACAATCCTCAGCTCCATTTCTACAGCCATCTGTGGGTCTGTACCACCCTGGCCAAAAGCCGGACCCATCCCCTGTGACTCACAAGGGGGCACACAAATCATAGAATCATAGAATCACAAGGCTGGAAGAGACCTCTCAGATCACGGAGTCCAACTAAACCATGTCCCTAAGGAACTCATCTACCCGGTTTTTAACAGGAATCTCCAGGGCAGGTCTGGAATTGCACAGCCAAGGGCAAGGGTGGAAACCTTTTCAATCGGTCTTAGAACAAGGCATTGGGGAGCTGGAGGGGATTTGTTACACTGCTGTATGTGTGCAGGCAGTTTTGGTTTAGCACTGCTATAAAAGCTGTTTGTGACAACTGTACAAATTTTTGAGGCCAAGAGTCCATGTAATTGACTAAAGGCAACATCCAGGCATGACTACAATCAGTTGGGACTTGGCATTGATTTCAGTGGGATAAGTACTTCACCTCTAGATCTTTTGGCCAACCAAAGTCTCCATCCTTGCATTGATATCGCTGCAGGCTGGGACAGGACTTTGGGAAATTAATTAATGTGAACCCTGATCAATAAGGGTCATAGTTTATGTATTTCATTATCAAGTCTCTGAGAGATTCAGGGAGTATGTGGAGAGCTTGTCACCCACAGTCTAGGGCACAGCAGCTTGGACATTCAAACAGCACTGGATGGGCAAAATTTGTTGCTTCTTGGGCATTGGTTGAAATGTAGTTTAACCTGTTCTTCCGACCGACTCTTACAACCACAAAGAAAACTCTGTCTTTTAAATTATATTATGAAAATGCAGTTGAGAGTGTTCATTATGCTGATGTCTTGTACAGCACATGTGAAATATCAGTTGCAGATACTGAAGCTTTGTTTTTATTTAACATTAATTATCAAGCCATCAACAGATGTAAAAAGTCCTATCTATTTTAATGTGAATCTGTCAGAACTTAGGTTTCCTTCTAACAATCACATTCCCACTCCTTGTCCAGCTTCCCTCTCCTCATTCAAATCTTGTCGTAAAAACAGAGCTGTGAAACCTTTGAAATCGGAACTCTCAAACATGTCTGCTACCCGAGACACCTGTCAACTGTGTGTCAACGGCTAATCGCGCATGTGTCCGGCCTCCACGGGCTGGCGTCAGCGCTGCTCAGCTGTGCTCCTTAGCCCCCACACGACTCCTGGCTCATGAGAGCATCAGAGATCTCGCTCACTCATTCACGCACACACATGCCAAATCCCATGCTTTGCTTTGCTCTCCCTAGTCTCCTTTTACCCTTTTCTCCACGGCCAAAAGCCACACCAACCGAATGATGCAGCTTCCTGAGGGGGTAGGACATGGGCTGTGCACTAATGGGGTGGTTTTCAAGTCCTTTGCTTGGGGATTGCTATCACTCCTTGCATCCTGGGTTCTACAGAACGTTGACCACTTCCGTGGCACAGTCCAAGGCGTGATGGTACTCTACAGCCAGGCAGATGACAGCAGGTTCATGTGTTTATGATGGGGTTTTTGTAACTTCAGATCTTTGCTAATATGATTTTATCATCTTCTGTTAGTGTAATGGGATGATAAAAATGACAATATGTGTCTGTGATCCACCCATCAAAGTCCACAGGAGCCTATGGATCAAAACCTTTTCATGCTGCAGCTGTACATACAGTAATAAATTGCAGGACTCTTAAAAGGCCAAATAGAAAGACACAGACAGTCCCTTTGTGGTTACCAAACATGTTATCTCTAGATGTCATTTTTGACCTACTTTTGCTAGATTTTTACAGCAGCAGAAAATCTGTTCGTTAAAGAATCCTGCTCACATGCACAATACCTAGATAAGGAGAAAAAGCAAATCTGGATATATTTTACTTCCTTTAGGACTCCTCTCACCATGAATCACAATATTGCAGACTCTAAATGCCTTCTCGTTACCCATAATTATAACTAAAATTATATCAATCTAAACAGTAACTACTCAAATGATTCATCCTGATTGTAAGGAGCGTGCTCTTAAGTTATGCTTGCCCATCCATTTCAAAGTCTTGCAGCAGGAATAGCTTTCCAGAAGGTCATTTAACAGCACATTAAATTAAATAAATAGAATACATTTGTTTCAGCAAACACACTGTAGTAGGGTAGGAAAGCATTTTGGGAGAGGTAAGAATAACCTTCATTAAAAGTAATACTTTCAGCTCTTCTTTGTTCTTGCTAAGGGTGCAGCACGCACCCGAACACCTGCAGAGGCTCCACATGATCCCAACAGGAAAATGTCCCTAACAGTCTTCATACTGACGGATGTTGCACCGAGAAGCTGCACTGTGCGCTGCACAGAAGTCGAAGTCAGCTGCTGCCCAGCAGCCGAGCACGGGGAGAGGAGGACACACCAGCAAAACCCACCAGAGACACCGGCAGGTCCCTTCGCCTCTTGTGTCCCTGGAGAAGGCACTGGACTTTGCATATTCGACCTGAGCCACCAACCACACAGAGAAGGGAGTGTGGAGGAAGGTTTCCTTTATTGTAAAAGTAAAACATATTTCTGTCCTGTGATTTAAGCTTACGAGAACACAAGACAAGATAATGGAAAAGAAATATGGGCTCCAGCACAGACATTCCTGGGGTATGTTTGCCTAAATACAAAACTGTCTGACTGCAGTAACACCCTGGTGGAGGAATTTAGAGACCTCATTGCCTGGGATGATGGAAACTACGTTTAACAAAAACTTGGAGTCATTAAGCTGCATTTATCTCAGAAAACTCTTTGTTGAAGATACTTTGCTAAAAGGCCAAGGCCAAGGCCAGATAAAAGACCTCTGGATTTCAGCAGCAAGATCACCAGAGAGCGTATCTGCAGCTGGTGCAAAGCACCTTATCTGCAGGAGGTCAGTGAAGTTATGCTCATTTACGTCAGCTGGCTTGGCCCAACAGTTTTGCAGTTTAAAAGAAGAATATCCTTGAAATCTGCAAAAAAAAAGCCTCAATACTTTTCACTTCTTTGATATCTGTGCATAGAGTTTTGTATGACAGATTTTTTTAGCTGTGACCCTGGTTCAGCAAAACTCTTAGGCATATGCCTATTTGTATTGTGCACAGTGCAGTGAACACAGGGATCTGATGCTGCCAGGAACTCGGAACCAGCAGTAGCAAACACTGTGGCTGGGCTGCGCAGACACAGCAGCACTGACATTGTAGGGGCATGCCTGTGCAGACACATATGTGGACCAACCGTGCCACCTGAGACCTAAGAGAGAGATGCAAAATTCTTCTGCAGATACATTATATTTTATGTACAAATACAGTGTATAAATATGAATATATTTTTTTAGGTAAGTATATATGTATTTCTAGACAAAAATCAGTCCAATCAGAGCTCCTGAATATGTGTAGCAGTGCCCAGCTCACTAGGGTTACCAGACATCCCTGAACAAATACAGTTAGATCCTCCAAATCCACCTGAACAACATGGCTTGTGAAAACGCTGACATCTGTTAGCCTGAGCAGCTCCCCAGAGGGCAGGCAGTTTCTGCTGTGAATGACTAGAAAAGGATCTGGGAGTGTTTTAAAAGCAAGAACGATGAGACACATTCCCCAACAGACAGAGCCAAATGAAAGATGTGCTCTGGGCGGAGGGGAGTGCTGCTGGCTGGAGCAGCCCCATTTCTCCCTCTGTATGCGACCCCACTCCAGTGCCGACTGTTCGATGCCACAGAGCAGGGGGCTATTTAGGCTGAGAAAAATCAGTAAGATTTTTTTAGTTTTCCCTTTGGTAGCTGCATGGGCCCAGACTGCTAAGTCAGTGACGCCAGTTGTCGGGAGGGTAGAGGAGGGGCAACCAGCGTTGGTGCCAAGAGCAATGCATGCTCAGTCCATCCTCACTTCCTTCAGAGGCAGCCAAGAGAGGAAGAGGAGAGCAGGCTGGGTGCTAAAACCGAGTTCCCACCCCCAGAGATCTGGCGTGCATAGCTTTAGGCAAATCATTTCATCTCCCTGCATGCCTCAGCTGTTCTGCTGATAGATGGAGTCAGATGAAAAATTGGGGGCTGCAGCTCCCCGTGTCTTCAGAGAGATGCGATGAAATCCTGGGCTGGTGGAGAGAGTGGGATTTCTGCCACTTGTGTTGAGAAAGGCCAAGTTTTCACCCCTGATCTCAGCTTGGGCCTCAAGGTGACATAGGATACACACATGTTCAGTAACAAAAGAGTGCACATGATATCTAACAGACACAAAGAACACCCTGACCCTTAACTGGTCCCTCCTCATTGCTTGTGCACACAAACAAAGCCCAGTAAAGGGGTGTCTGGAAGGGACACAGCCTTGAAAAGGAAAAAAAAAAAGACAGAACATTTATTTTTGGGGGGGTTTTGTGTGTGGGTTTTTTTTTTCCTATAAATAAAGTATAGTCATCAAATCACAATGTATTTGAGAGTACATTATTGACAGCCTATTCTTGGAGTAAAAAAAATGTGGATTTTTTGGCAAAGTTTCTCTATTTGCTAAAGATTAAATTGTTCATTGTACAGGGCACCATCTGCCCTTGGAGAGAGATTTAGTTGATGGCAGCTGCAACCAAAGTGTGGAAGATATAGCTGAATTTCTGGTTTCTTTTCAACTAGCAACTGTCATTACAGGTCACATGCAAACTGTGTCATTTTCTGTGACAAGCAGGTTCTGTAGACTTGGGTGCTTGCTACATTTTAAAATGCCACCTGTATAGATCCCAGAGGAGAAACAGCTTTTGTAACACACCTTGAAAAAAGTGAATTTAGAGCAGATAAGACAAAGATGCTTTGGTTCAACTGTCTGGACACTGGAGGTGGGTTCAAGTCCCAGGATGGATGTCAGGACATACTGGTCGGTCACTTCAAGCTGGATTTCTCCAGTTAATTTAGGTGCTGAAATAGGCCAAATTTTCAAGGGCAAGCGTTCACTGCTGCATAATTCCTCAGCTGCCTCCTTCTTTACCTTGTGATGTAATTCCCGTTAGTTTAAACTCCACGTTTTTTGAAATCTGACTTTCTAAATCTTATCAAACCAGAGCCTATTGCGGGTGGGTTTTCTCCCAATCCCACCTATTGAGCTACGCCATTAAAATGTTTAAATTCACTGCAAGTTGGTGAAGGATACTCAAGAGGGGGGAGATGCTGATCCTATCTCTGCATTCAGAGCTATTTTGATGTCACAATATTTTGATTTCAAAAAAACTTGTCACTGGCTAAAGCGAGCATCTCCAGGAAGAAATTTGTACTTCTTCCCCTTCTCCTGAGCACTGCAACTCTTCTGCAGGAGAATTGTGTTCCCTTTCTCCCTGAACAAAATGGGAGGGGAGAAGTTAAGAGCACACCGGTACGTTTTATTAGGACTAAGAAACAAAGCAAAACAAAAAAGCAAACCCAAACCTCTTTCCTTTCATCCCTGCCTTGCTATGAAAGTGCCTTCATATCTCCAGGCTTGCTGACAATATTTCAGGACGGTACATCACACACCGTCTCCTCTGGAACAGCAGACATTGTCAGTGCTGTGAGACAACTACTCTCTGGATTGTACTTCACAAAGATTCTGTATAAAGCATTTCTATAGAAGAAAGATTTTTGAAATTTGTGTCTCTCAGCCTTTCAGACAAGGATGAGTTCTGGTTAATTTTCTTCTGATGATTTCCACATTTTCTGCAAGAAAAACAACAGCTACTATTGGCTTAAGACAGTCTGAACTAGCTGTAACATGCCTAGACATAAGATTTTTTTTTTAATATGAAAGAATTTGCAGAACATACATTTGTTCTTAAGTTTATTCTGCTGATATTTTGAAACAGAAATTGCTGCTGGTGATAAAACTTTAACAGATCTGCTGTGATTAAATCTATGGTTTCAGATAAAAAGGTTACTTTTTTTTTTAATGGGTAGAGGTTTTGCCTTTCCAGCAAAGCGTTCATCATTCCAGGTGTCAGTGCATCTTTCTGATTGCTCTGTGATGTGCCCAGGCCATCCAAGCCATACGTCCCTGGGAAGTCTCACACCTCTGTGTCTGTCTTCGGCTGCAGAGCAGAGCAGAAGCACTTCCAGCCCTTGCCTTTACTTAGGTAGATGCAGCTATTTCCATTCATATTTGCCGGAGCTGAAGTGCCTTCTGGATTAGGGCCTTTAAAGAGACATTCAGAAAAATGCTTAAAATCTACGATTGTGCCTGTCCAAATTACTTTTTGAAGAAAGCATTAATTGGTAGGAGAGGAGGGCTGCTTGTATGAATTAGTGTGCAATTTGCTGGTTTCTCCTTTCTTCGTGAGAAGCACTTAAAACACAAATTCCCCACCTTAAAAAACAAACCAGCGTGCTCAGTGCGAGCTACAAGTAAATCACCTTCTCTGTGGTGCCAGAACTGCACATGCTCTTCTGCTGCTGATTTATCTACAAAATATATCACATGCCAGTTACTTGAATTAGGATCATGGGGAGAAGGGAATCATTAGAGAGTAGAAGAAACTCTAACGCATAAAGAAAACTTCTCCGTTTGTCTCCTCCGCGATGCCTGTTTTATTTTCCCTTCATGCACTGACAGTACTGATGAGGCAACGGATGCTGTAATCCTAAGGAATTGCTTTTGGGGGTAGCATCATTAGGGTTGTAAATGTTTGATACAGCAATAGCTTTGAATTTCGAGACAGGCCCTTTTTCCTGGTCGTTGCGATGTGTTTAGGGGTGCTGGGAGGTGAACGGCACAGCCCAGATCAGGTATTTCACTCCTGACGCTGCTTCCTTTGCTATCAGAGTGCCTCAAAAAGCCAGGCAAATTAGACTTGGAGAAAGGGACACTGCATCTTTGAGTAATGAGGCTGGGAAACAGGGAACACATTTTCCACTAGCTCATGTCTCACTGTATGGCATTCCGATTTCGTGACACTTCATAATAAATCATTGCTTATCACTCACATGGGAACATAACATGGTTCAAGTTAAGATTCGTTAGCGATTGTAAAGAAAAAACATGAATTGCTCTATATCAGGGCTTTTTGATCATCTTTCTGTCCACTGCAAGCATTTTTTTATCGTAATATTTACAGTAACTGTTGTTTAAAGCATAAATAAAAAGGAAAAGAAAGAGCAGAAAATATGAATAATGAAAACAAATTTATTTGTCTTATTTATGTGTTTATGTAAACATTTGGCAATTGCTTTGCACGGCAGCTTGTATTCAGTGTCACAGACTGCTGCACCAACATAAGTTTCTAAAGCTGGGGTTTTAAATATATATATGTGTGTGCGTATATAAAAAACCTAAATGCCAATACTTTCACTTTCTGGAGGAGAATGTTCTAGCAGGCACACCTAGAGCAAATTTTCTGCTGCAGCGAGAAGAGAGTTTGATCCTGTCCTGCACTGCTGTCCCCCTGGACTGACAGCACAATGGGACTGGAAACCCCGTGGCATCAGCCTGGAGATGAGGGAGAGACTGAACCAGATGTGCTTGGGGTGACTCTGGGTTGTTCCTTGTCAGCCTGTCAGCTGTGTCCAGGAATCCATCACAGCCTACAGGAAACAGGGCTTTGTATTCAGAATGAGGGATGTCTGAGCAGAGGGACATCCCTGCTTCCGCCCCTGTCCCTGCAGCGATCTCAGGGATGGCAAAACGGGAGCTTGAAAGGCACAGGCGCTGTGGGTGTGTCCAGCTGTACAGTCAGGCGGTTCAGCGCCTTCTCTGACCTATGAGCAATGGATTTTTTTCTTCCTGTGTGTTGTAGTTCACAACTTTTTCACCAACAATTTAGGCGGAGGAATGAAAAACTTACGAGTTTACAAACGACATCAGTAGTGTTTTAGGGGAACGGTAACTTTGTTATGAAAAGACCTACTAACTGAAAAAATAGGAGCTTGCTAAAATAAAGGATTGTAACACATCTGCAGAATTTTTTCACCAAAAAGAAAAAAATTCTATTCCTTCCTTTGTGTTACAAAGATTTCTACTTTAATTTGTTTTCTTTACCTTTTGGGTTTGATAGTGGGAGGTACCTAAAACTCTGGGATAACCTGAGAGAAATCTGATAAGGTAAATATTTGCTGCAACTATCGCTTTGATTATTCCCCCTTCAGTAATTTGCTATTTACTGTATTAATCAACTACATAACGTGTCATTTCTACAGCTCCCTGGCTGAATAATTTCCAAAACTACAAACAGCTTTCAAGATAGTTGCCAGACAGGCGCAAATTAATACTTTCAGAAATTCTTCCTAGAAACATTCCCATGAACAGAAGTTTTCACACCCTATATTTGTGTAAAGGAAATAGAGTTGGGTTAAAAAAAAAAAAGCCAAATTATTATTTTAGACAAATTCTTGCATATATTTTTTTCTGGTTTTATTCCAGTTGAATATTGATCTTTTACAAAAAAAAAAATGTAAGATATGTTAATGTTTGCTTTTGCTCAAATAAGTAGTCCTGTGAGACAAGGTGGTAATGGAAGCACCTAGTTAACTGTTCACAGGATTAGGGGCTTAATTTAGAGAGACCTGATTGTCTTTTAGTGAGGCAAACACTCCCCTTGATTTGTGGGACAACTTGTCTGAGTAAAATGGCTCATGACCAAGGGATTGTAAATTCAGTTGTCTGATCCATCTGATCTCTTTCCCTGACACTCCAGATCACAAGAATTTGTGGCTGTACCAGCAGTTCTCTTTGATCTCCAGTGTGATCTCTTAAACTCAGTTTTGCTCCTTGTGTTCACGGTCTGGGTTTCTGCAAGGCACTGTGGTGCTCAGAAAATCCCCAAACCATATACAATAAATGTAGTATGCACAAAAATGCAAAATCCCCCAAATACCAAGTTTCTAAAAGAAAAACATCTGTTCTGGTAAAGCACAAGGTTAGATGCATTTATTATACCTTACTTTGCATCTACTACCAATAGGTGATTACACACAAGAATTAAACCCCTCAAGCCTTGACCAAGGAAAAAGACACAGTTTTTCTAACATATATGATACAGACCTTTAATCTGCTCTTACTTGAAGTGGTATAGTGAATGGGATTATTCTCCATTTATTTTGGCTTACACTAAACTGGAATTTTTGCCCCATAAGCTTCCTGTAATTTTTGTAAGTGGAACTGCCTTTGTCAGCATTCTTAATATTTCCCCATGGAAATGGTATTAAAAAGCAGCACATTTGCCCTACAATCTCATGTTTTATCCTTGAGAAATGAGGACTTATGGTAGATTTTTTTTTTTGTTCTCCTTTTCTGTAGGAAAATGGCTTAATAAAAATCTCAAACGGAGCTAGGAATGAGATGATGCGTCTCCAAAATGTTAATTCTATCGCAAACCATGCCTGGGTTAAAAACAGATATTGAAACAGGGGAATAAATATTTGACAATGCTGTTAAGGCAACTTTGCTAACGATTTTTGAACAACCTCCAACTGAGGTCTAAATGTCTGCAATATCCATAAACAACTCTATACTGTCCAATTAGGGAGACAAAGACATAGAGTCCTGTCAGGAAGATTTGCATGGCTAAGTGTCTGAGATCACAGAGACGATGAGGGATCGTTCGGAGTGATGGGGGATGCACAGAACGGATGACTATCATTACGATATTACAGAGGCTTACACCTTCCCAATTACTGGCAGGATTCATTAATTACTGCTGCATTTCCCTAATAGAATCCTCTCTCTTTGGCTTATCGCTACCTTCCCTCTGTCTACGTAAACCCACAACTCAGCAGTCGATCACCTATGAAAAATTAGACGGGGTAGCTTCCAGTGGCCTATTTAAAATGAAAAGAACTAAAGAACAAAAAAATAAGGGCTGTAATGCAGATATGTGGGAGCTACAGAAGCGGCATCAGATGGGTTTGGCGTTCTCTTATTATTGAACTGTTTGAGAAAAAAAAAAAAATCAGTGGCAGCTGCAGAGAGAAGCATCATGGTGGGTTTAAAAGCACAATGAAAGCGTTTTACATAGACATTCGTACACACACAAACTATAGGCAGATTGCAAAGTGACAATTACTTGGGGCCTGCTAGGCTGAAGTTTCACAACTAAGATTGGTGAATATTACAGGGGCTCGATGCTGTTGCAATCGACTCAGCCCCATTAAAGATAATGGTGTGAGCATTTCCATGCTGTCATCATGTTACTATCAACAGCATTATCTGTATCAACTGCTTTTACAATTATGCACAATGGCTCTTCCTGCACAAAGACTTAGCAACCACCAAACTCGTTTTCTTTTTAAATACACTGAAAAGAGCGTAGATTTCAATCCTTCATCTGTTCACAGATGAAACAACATTTCCAAATCATCACCGCACGCATTTTTTTCCTCCCATTCTAAGGATGGCCAACTGTTCTCAGTGATTTCTATTACATTTCCTACCTATTATTTCATGTAATGGCATTCCTTAAATTTTAAATTAGCTTTGAAGAATAAAAATAATTGAATTCCTGCTGTTTTGTGTACATAGAGGGTGACAGGAGCTAATGTGATAATTTAAACTGTAAATGAGTCTTCACTTTGTGTTCATTAATTACAGCTAATTACTGAATTACAAACCTTCTTGGTTAGGCACTGTTATGTATTCATGTAGCATGTTGGATTTCCAGCTGGTAGAAAACTGTTTTATAGACTTACAAGCTGACACACCAAGCTACCACTGAAGCGATTTAGTTTGAAAAATAAAGGAAGGGTGGGGGGCACATAACTGCTCTTGCTCTTTGAATTAAGTGAGTGATGAGAAATTGCGCTGCAAACTTGAACCTCAGGTGAGCAAGGATCTTGCGTGTATAATTAGAAAATATAAGCGGTATCTGGTAGGCAGAATGCAATGATTTTAATCTGCCACTCTGGATGAAGAGTGTGAGATTGCCCTGCTCATACCTGTTCCACACCAGTGTTAATTCCCTGATTTAAACAGAGTTATAGAGGCATATTAGTGAGGCAGAAATGCCCCTGCAAATGGGGCCAGTGCTCATGGCACCAATTCTTCAGCAATACTCATGAACAGCAGGACGGTAATAGAGAACTGAACATCCGAGCAAATGTGCATTGTGTTCCATACGTAAGCGCTTATTGTTCCTCACTGAAGGGTTGTACGCAACGCTACAGGGCTGTCTTGAGCATTTTCTCAACATTTTCTGCACTGAATGGTTCTGTCCAAACCTCTCCTTTGGATCCCCTTTGTCTGCCGATCTTTCGTATTGAAGCTGAATGCTCTAGTTGAAGCCTCTCTCTCTGCAAAGTGAACAGGAGGAGCACCACAATGACAAAATCAGTCATGTTAAGATTTTACAAGCTACAAAGCTCAGTGCCCAGAGAGAGAACCATTGCAAGGGGCAAAACAAAGAAAACAAAAAGCTCACCTACATTTCTCATAAATACAGAGGCAGAAGAGACAGAGATTTCTCTTTTATTATCAATTGCATTTTTGACTGGTTTCATGTGCTTTATTCTCTTTTAACAAAACAGGCCAATAGGCTCTCCAGGCAGCGTGTCCAATGCAAGCACTCCTGCACAGCCCTGCTGGAATCTGGCCGACCCACACACCCACACCAGCACGTCTGCCAGCAAAGCCCACCCCTGCAACAGGTAACCAAAGCACTGCTTCAGGCTGAAAGCAGTAGAGATTGCAAGAAATTATTGAATCAAATAAAGAAATTAAAAACATTTAGTTAAATTATTCTATGACCTACTTGGCCTTCCAGACCAGGGACTGGGAAGACCCAGATGAAGGGTCCTGCTCCAAGGGGATTGATGTTGGATCTGGAAAGCAGATTCTTCTCGGAAGAGCGCAGTGTTTTGTATGGCACGTACTGGAACAATTTAGCTGAATAATGCATAAACAGCTAGAAAGGAAGAGCCGGATTCTCAGCTGATGCAAAATTGTGTAGCATCATTAATTTCAGGAGAGTTATGTTGATTCACAGCAGCTGAGGATACAGCTCAATAGGTATGTAATAATAAAGACTTTGATGAGAGGCCCCTGAAAGCGGTAACACTAATGTGTGACTGCTCGCATAAACACCAGTTCAATGACAAGGCTTTTCTGCCTAAGAACTAGTCTATGTCTTCAGGTTTAATGATAAGTACTAGTCTTTTGTCCTGAAATAATCGTTTTCATCTGGAGAATGGCAAAGTGACTTGTCCTAACACCAACAGAAATTCAGTAGTAGACTTCACAATGGGATACATGTCACGTCCTATTCCCTCATCACTGTCTCATGCTGCCTCTTCCCTTTTGGGGTACAAAACGAGGTGGGGAAACCAGGGGAGCAAAGATGTGCAGGCAGAAATTCCTTTATTTCTGTGGATAGTAACTCTCTGGTATCATATAAAGATAATTACTTTCATTAATCTTATGCAGGCCTTTCATAGGAAGGTTCTTTTCACTCCACATACAGAGACCACTTAAATGCTACTATCAATTAAGTAAAAATGAGAATTTTTGATATCACATTTTAAGAACTGGTATGAGAAGTAACATAATGCAGCACGGTACCTAGAGAGGCTCAACATGACTAAAGAGGTAAGACTGCTGTTTAGTAAGTTATCAGCCACTATTTCTAGGCAGTCTCTCACCCAACTTGTTTTCGTGTCTCACTCCTTTTTAATCTGACAGTCTCCAGCATGCAAATTTGCACGGGAACTAAGCATTTAAAATGTGCCAGAGGGAAGCAGGGCCTCACACCTATTGGTTGATTAGTGTGCCTAATGCCCTTTGGCTTTTTTTCCCCCCTCTTTTTTAACATAAAAGCTGATTACTCCATTAGTTGAACAACTTGGAAGAAATGACAAGGAACTAACAAGAGAGTAACACTGTATTTTCTATTTGTTTTCTTCCGTTGCAGTAGTGCTAATTAGAAGGAGTAGTTCTTGATACGGTGCTTTGGGGAATGCTGATGAGAAGAACACAAAAGGCTGAAGTGCCTCTTCTGTACAGCATTGGATGTCGCAAAACACAGCACCCTCTCGATTGTCATTACCCTAATCTGCCTCAACATCTCAGTATTTGGGACATTACAGCACTTGTGCGTTAGAGGCTGCGTAGACTGGCCTTTCTGAAGCCTAAACCCTCACTTACGGGTGAGTAATGCTGTATTAACTCACAGCTTGTCATAACAAAATATGTTTTCAAGCAAAAATATCCAACTTATTTGGTAGCAGTCGTAAGGGAGGCAGAAATGAGGTGGAATGCATCTCTAGAGGGGACTTAGGCTCTGTGCTGTCTCTACATCCCTTCACCTGCAGGGTATTTGCTCTGCTGAGCGGGAGTTGTTATTCACCATCCTTCATGCAAAAATCTGCCTCTGTGTAACCTGCCTGGTTTCAGCTCTTTGGATGGGCTGGCTTCAGACATCAGGCAAAAAGGGAGAGACTGCCTTAACCTCCCAAATGCCACCAACAACAGGTTTTCCTTCAAAGATTTTCATCCCCTCTTGGACTCAGGAAGGGGTCGTGGGGATGAAGGCTGCGAGGGTAGGATGGCACCTCTTTCCCATTCACCAAGGTTTGATTCTCTTTATGAGCATGATCCGCCAATCCTTAATCAAGGGTTAATTTCACAGCTCACTGCTTCATCTAGCATAATATCCATTCAGACTAATTAAATCTGTCTAATAATGTGAGTGTCTTTGTCTTTGTTCTTTCCATTCTTTGTTTTACACCCTTCACATCTCATCTCCAGAACTACACGCCATCACACTCTGCTTGACAAGCAGAATCCATCCCTAAAATTAAAACATTCCTGACCTATCTGCGATGACAAGGCAAGCAAGCTTCACAGCGCTGCGGCCCATGAAGGGAGCTGACACATTTGTTTTTAATTTCAAAAGAGTAGAAAGTGAAGATCTGACCCTGTCAATCAGGCCCTGTGACAAGTTTAATCATTGCTGCCCCACAAAAATCACGGCTAAATAGGAATGCAAATAATGTATCACAGGGCTCTTATAAATGCTAATCAAGGAGAAGTAATCAACTGACAATTTCACTGATCTCCTTTCTGAAGAAGTCAGTCAACGCACTGTCTCTGGACCACAAAGAGAAGAAAAGACAAAAGGCATAGATGCCGTTTCCCAAAAAAACCTATCCTTTTTCAGGGCTTTCTTTTTCTTTTTTATAGAGAAAAACAGAGAATTCACTCTTTTTGATCCTCTACTGAACTTTAAAGCAAAGCTGTTTCTCAGGAACTTGAACAGTTATATGTCAAGTGTACTTTATTAACAGTACCCTCCCAACCAAGAGACAGCACTTGGAAACTTCTGCTAAAATAAAAATCTTCATTTGTCTTTGTCATTCATCCATCTTCAAAATTCTTTTCCGTCTTAACAGCTTCTGTCCTCTACGGACAATATATTTAGTGATATATGAAGTTTTACAAGTGGAAAGCTAATAGTTGAGCTCACATTTTTTTCTAGCTGATCCCCACCTCCCAGACTGGAAAAAAAAATGTTCCTTGGAATTTATTTCAGTGCAAAGACTCTCTTCAGTACCAGGACTTTTCAACTGACGATCCTTTTATGACCTTTTTAATGTGGTAAAGAACAGACAGCACAGGCATAACGCCAGTCTTTCACCCACAAATTCTGCGTGGCAAGAAGCGTTGCCTTAATCTACGTATGGAATAGACAAGGACCCAGGACAGACAGATGTACAAAATTTGTAATGTTATTTACTGTTATCATTTTATTGTGCTTTGCTATGGTAAGCTGTGGTTCGCTGTGGTAGGTCCTGATGGGGCTCATCAAGCATTAGAGTCACTGTATTGGCACAAAACAAAAGGATACGGCCTGGCCATGAAACTCAACGCAGGAAGATGCAAGTCATATACAGATTTCTCCAAGAGGTAAAGTTCAAAGAATATAGTTGTTTGAAGTTGTTAGTTTGCTTTGTTTTGTTTTGTTTTGTTTTTATCAAACTGCTTTCCTACATGGAGCCGATACATGAAATAACTCGAGGACGGCTTCAGCGCCAGACACTTCTATCGGCAGCACAGTGTAAACCGAAATCTTCCACTGCAACAGAACCTAGTGCTTTATAGCCCACCACAGCTATAGGACAGATAAAGCTGCAAGAGCAGCTATGTCAGAACTTTGTCCTCGCTTTCGTTCGCAAGGCTGAGTTACACAGATCAGAAACTGGCTGTGCTGTGCCCTGTTTGGGCTGATAGTTTTGCTTTGCGGTGTACAAAGCGTGCAGGAACGTGATTGGGGAAGATGCTACCAAGCTCATTTCAGACTGGACGCTGACTGACCCAGATTTACACATGAGCAAAAAAATAAATAAATAAATGGCAATGGTATTTGGTCAATCCCAAGTTTCTAACTGAAAGAAGCAACAGTGGCTTCTGTGCCACTTCTGTGAGAAATGTGACCTGGAGCTTTGTCACACACTGTTTGCTGCTAGATGGGGGTGTTCCCAGAGGCAAACTCTCCATACAGGATGTATGTGGAAGGTGGGAGTAGAAAACAGAAAAAGAAATTGAAAAGCACTTTGCAGTTGTCATGTCACTTAGCAACAACCTTTTCTCCTTCACATCAACACGGGCGTAGTAGAGAGACTGTACAAGGCACATGTACTGAAATCTGGGGTGAGCAGTGAAGGTAGGAGGGCAAGAAGGAGCTCAAATACCAGCTAATCTCAGAGAGCTTTCATTTATCATCTGAGATGCGTTTTATATCGCTCTCCTTGGGCTAGGGCTTCTCCTGGACAAACTGCTGGATCTAGCCACCACTGCTTTTCTGAGTGCCAAGGCAGACTAAATTATACAAACACTCCTGGAGGTGGACACCAAAGTTCAGCTGTTTGTTTCCCAAATGAGCTCCACCAGAGTGGTCACTATACTGTCTGTAGATTTGCTCTCAGATGAATGCCTTTTTTTTAATTACCTGCTTCAGTTTCTTAACTTCTTCCCTGTAGGATTCCCACTCTTTCACTCCTCTCTTTGCCTGCTGAATTTTCATAATAAGGTCCAGACTTACAAGTTCCCCACCTCTAATACTTCTTCCAGAATTCAATACTGTGGGTTCTTCTGGCTTCTTCCCAGATATTTCCATCAGGTGGAGAATGTATCTGGTCCCTGATAAACAGGGAAGTAGCTGCCCTTCCTGCAAGACTAAGCGGCTAGAATTAAAAAATCTAACACAGAAAAAAGAGACCTATGCAGGCCACTTTGTGAGGTCTAAGGAGGATGATGGGTCAGGCATCTCTCTACTTTAATTATATCACTTGTCCTCATTTGCTTAGCTTCAAAGGGTTAGGATTTAATTATTAGCTGTTCCCACACTATTAGGGGCCAACTGACTGGCTGAGGGGCTGATTGTCGAGACAACATGAGGAAGCCCATTCCGTGTGATTCAGGAATTCACCGAGCTACTACTCTTTCGCTTAGGAAAACATGAAATGGCAGGAGCACATCAGAATGTCTGTTATTTCTACAGTTGCTCTCCGAATACAAAGCTCTGCAATGTGTATGAAATATTACATAAATAGAGCATTAGTATGTGCCAAATTAATAACATGCATTATCTAGCAGCCATGCAGTGATGCTTATTGTACAATTCTAAATCATCCTAATGGGAAGAAAAAATGGGAATCCATCACTTGGTGGCCGAGTTCCTCTCCTTGCAATTACAAAATGTAACTTTTGCACACAGATTTGTTCTAGATGCATTATGGAAAGCTGGGTATTGCCAAATGACCACAGCACATCACTAGCATTCAGCAGTTCCTGAGCTCTGCTCCTGCTGTACACTCAGAGCGTGCTGCTTAGCTGAAAGCAACCAGTGCTGTGCTAGTGAACCTTGCTTTGGGGTTGGAGAGTGACAGTCTGATTTTCAGCAGTCTATTAAACACAATCACACACACACACACGTTATACCTTAGCTTTACCAGGCATTCAGCACTTGTGAATATATGAGAATATAATTGGTGGCAAACACATGTTCAACTGCTAATCAAGTCTGCTTTCATCCTGCCTAGACACACATGCGCACACAGACACACACCCCTGCTCCAAACAGACCTTGCCAAATAGAGAAGAGACTTATTTTTTACAGCTGGGTTTCATTTTTGCAGCTGCCAAGTAGCAAAGAAAAGTAACCCTGGTGATCAGGCCAGAGGACATGTCCTACTCTTTTAAGTAGGCTTCCTGGGAGGAAAGACAATAGACAATTGCCATGCCGTGTCGCCTCCGCGAGCTGCCAGCACGCTGAGCCGCTGCTGGCTGGCACCAGCGCTGCATGGGTTCAGCACAGGGTGTGCATTAATAAAGTTTTGGCTGTTAGTTGTGCTCAGCCAAAAACCTAAGGAAATGTTGCAAAGGTGATCGTGATTTTGGCACCGTAGAGATCGCAAGAGCCCGCAGACAGCAGGACTCAGACTCTCTGCTGCTGCTGCTGCTGGGTCAAAGGTGGGCTGTGATAGGGTTCACTCCGCAAACTCGTGGCTGTGAAGCTAAGCTGGCAACCCTGCACAATGCACGTGTCTGCCTGATGTCAGTTTATACCACCATCAAAATCAACAAACGCAAAGAAACAACATTGAGGTTTGAAATGACCTCTTGTCATAGTTGATGCTAAAGGGAAAAGGGTTCATTTCTCCTCTTGGTGGGAGCAGGGTTCCCATGGGTGCCGTGGATGAACTGCTGGGGCTTGGGTCTTTCAGACCTAAAGAGATGATCACAAAGCAAAGGGTCTTGCTGTTTTCTTTGGCAGTCTGTGCTGGGGACCCCGCAGAGCTTATTTACAATGGTAACACCTTCTGGACACAGAAGCGATGATGAGCACAGAAATCTCCTTTGTTTCCAGTCCAAACCAAAAATTCATCTGTGATGGGTAATAAAGATCGGCACAACCCATTGCATTACAGGGAATGTGGCATTGTGTACCAAATAAGTATTTTCTTATCTGACCTGAATAAGGAAATTCTGCAGTCAAAATCCAAATGTAGATAGCAGCATGATCTATAAACTCAAGGAAATGAATACTATTATATTATATGAAGAATACATTAATATAGATGGTCGTTACATAACACACATTAACATAGAGTAATAATATATTTACTTAATGTAGGCATGTTTTGACATAGTGCAAGCTGTGTACAGTTGCTTAGGGAATTGAGGATTTTTATATTTTTACAAATATATCAAAAAGCTTGATTTTGGAAAAAAAACCCCCATGGTCTTGGGGGTCCTTTGATGCAATTCTGACAACTTCAAGTAAAATTCAGAGGAGCTTTTGCTCCTGAGTCTGGAATAATTGAGCTATCATATCTGTGTCTGTCAGATGTCAGTCATTTAACTTGCACCTCAGCTGTATGTGATGAATTGCACAACGAGCCAAAGACTATCATCTCACAATCTGTGTGTGTTTTATTTGTGTGATCGGTATCGGAGCGGGGAGGGCAGCCTGCAGTGTGTGGGCATAGCTTCTAATGCTGCAAGGAACAGGTCCTGCTTATGGTCACTAAAGCACAACTGTTCTTTTGTGTGGTTTAGGGACTTGAGCTCCTTATTCTGGAACTTTTTATTCCAAATCAAATGGAAGAACAAAACTTACAGAAAATGTAAGACTTTCCTATATTGTCCCATGGGAAACTAATTTACTGTAAAAATCTACCACTAGCACAAAAGTTTGATAGCACCCACAGGAGATTTAAAGTGAAAGTAAAATGGAAGAATGTTATGTTAGAAAGGAAAAAAATAAAGAAAACAAAAAGAGACAAAAAAGAACCAAGAAAAAAGCAAACACAATAAAATATTATCTGCATTTGGTAAAACCAGCTATGTTCATTATTGCTTTCCTATCATACCAAACTTTATGTTCCAAATTTATCTTTGAGGTCTGGGATCCCTTTTCACAAGAAGCCTCCCCAGTGCCATTGAGTTGCACTGCATAGCAACTGGCTGCCAGTGACATTGGTGAGGACATCAAAGATTGTGCTTTTCAATAAGCAACAGGTTTTTCTTCTCCTGAAGTTCCAGGTTAACTGATCAATCTGATCTCCATAGCTTTAAATCATAAAACAGCCCAGAATACTAGGGTGCCTTGAACGAAGGCTTCTTTATCAAAACAACACACTGAAAACAATCTTGCTCTCTTTTTTCTTTTACTTTAAGCTGATTAGAAAGTTAGTTCTGTAGTTGATTAACTTCTGTAGAAATTGGGCTTGTGATGAATCATTAAACAAAGACATTTTTTTGTACAGCAATAAAGCCTCAAATGATTAATTAAGGGCACAATGCCAAAACAAGTGTCTTTGTTTAAAACGCAGTGGACAAGACAGGCTTGGGAAAGTTGATGTCTTAAGTAGACGCCACAACATGTTTTTAATTATGTTCAGGAAGAAGAACAAGAATGGGAATTGCCAACTGTTTGGAAAGATAATTTTTTTTTTTTAGAAGAAAGATTAGAATAAAAAAAAAACAAACAGAGCATTATTGATTTAACACAAATGCCATTTGTTGGGCCTTTTGTAATTTCCTTATTAGTGTCATCATTCTGGAGTTCATATGCTCCCTTCTGTTATAGCATTTGGCACACATTCAGCTCCCAGCAATATGATACAGTAAACATTCAGTGACTGCTCATATTAAAATGTTTTATTTGTTGTAACCGTACCAATGATCAGGCAGTGCAAGTCCTAAATTACCTCAACTGTTTTGCAAGCTAATTTGATAGGAGTGAGCCAGTGACCGTCTCTGCAGCACAGACATGGGCAGCCGCGCACACGCACGCACGCTGGGGAGCGCAGAGCTATGCTCTCGGCTGGAAACAAAACAAAAAGTTCATGCAACATCAGCTCTCCCCGGCTTCTTGTCAAGAGCGATCTGGCTGCTCAGCTAACACAGACATAAGCTCTAATCAGTGCCTGTTCAGTCCGACAGATTTTGTTACATCTCCCTCTTTGGGGCACTACTTTGTGGTTACAGTGGAGGGGAGACCCCAAATATTCTTCAGATTCTATTTTGTAAGACCTTTCTGGGCAATTTTTAGTCGAAAAATTATTCCAAATCCATTCTAAAGATTACACTAGTCCTGTGTTTTGAGGTATAGAAAATAATTTTGGATACTTTGGTGGAGGGGAGAAAGCTCAAGGAACTTGGAAGGAATTCTGGAGGATGGGCAGAGTACCATCCAAAAATCAGATTTATCCCTGTAAGAAGATAACGAAAATGGTAACCGCAACAGCAAGAGCATCAACCACGGGGATTTACATGTAGCAACTCTGACACAAGGAGCTCTGAAGACTTTCCAGGAAACCTTGCACTTGCAGTTGCTCTCTTTGCATGTGCTCAGTTGCTGCCAGAATATACGCAAGCGAGGCCAGACTAGCTGTAGTCTAAAGCATGCCATATATAATGTCTTTTTTCCCTACTGAGCAATGTCAAGTGCACTGGGAGCCTTTATTAATGGGGAACTCCTTTATTTCTTAAGAGTCTCGTTCTAGCCTTGATTTTTATGCAAAACTCCCAGGGTTCCCAGCAGGAGACCACTATGGATCAAGGGTAGTGCACGACCTTAATGCTGTAGCACAAGTCCCTGGATCATAATTAAAAACGTAATTTGGCCCTTTCCACAGAACGGGCTTTGACACCTCTGGAGTAGAAGTGTGACCTTACAGCCTCCTCATCTCTCATTTGTCCCACTAGAAATGGCACATATGTAAGCATGTAATCAGTCTGTAATTACATGTCTTACGTGTTGAAATACAAACTGTTCCTCATCCTTTCTAGGACCAGATTTACATATTAACACCTACTATTAACACCTATTAGCCTTAATGAGACAGACCCATGAAAGTCTCCTACATGAGAAAATAGGAGAGAAGACATCTCAATTTTCTTTTTAATCCTCCTGCTTAGATAGCAGAAGAAAAATTCATGGATAATTATTTCTATTGAAACACCACTAATTTACCTGTGGGTACATGATAAAGGGAAAGTTTTTTGGCATGTTTTTTTAAAAAAAACAGAGTTAGGGGCATTGCTGGTGAAGATGCGTGGAAGAGGCTGGGCTGTGCAGCCATCATTTCTTACTATGAGTGGCCTCAGTATCCATTCAAATCTCAAGGCATTGGGTAAACACAACAACTAATCAGGTGCAGCAAGTTGTCAAATCTATATGGATGCTATAAAATTTGTAAGGATCCCCTTAGACAATAATAATGGCTGTATGCGTAAATTCTGTACATAGCAAAGGAGAAAAGATCTTAATGGGCTTCCATAAAAGCAAAGAAAACATATGTAACATTTACAGCAAAAAGAGCTTGTGCACAAATAAACTAAAGTTTCATCTTAGTCTTCTAATTTTCCGCCCACCTCTGTAGGAGCTGGAAGCTCATTACACTGCTCAAGAAGGTGCTGGGTGTTTCCACCAAAGGGCTGAAAGCCCTGAACCCCCCCCCCCTCCATGGGTGCTCAGCATCAGTCGCTTGGTGTCTGCTGAGCACGGTTTGCATGTGGTACACACACAACCCTTCTCTTCTCATCTATGAGGTGCAAAGGTGGCAGAATCCAAAGGAACTTCAAAAAAAATAAAAGCTAATCGAGAGCATAACCTTCTAAAGTGCCATTGATGTTAGCAAATGGTGGATTAAAGGAACAAGATAAACCCACCATAACGTATCTAAACAGATTTAACAGTTTCTGTTGCTTTGACTGACTTTGTGAAGATAATATAACACTTAAAATCTACATAATAACAATCATAATTCTACATTTTTAAAAAAATTACATTTAAAACAAAAAAAAAGTTAAATAGCATCAGAAGAAGTTTTTTTCATGACCTTGGAAAATGGAACTACGCTAATATCCTTCCCACCACACAACTACGTGAAGCAAACTCATGCTTGTAGAAGGGAAGAAAGAGTTTCAGAAATCCTCAGTAGGTTTTACGATGGCAGTTCATCCAGATGATGAGAAAGCACAGGTGAGGACAAACCTGGGTGCAGAAATCAGGAATGAAACTCATAAGAGGAAAGGGATGATCTAAAGCCAAGTGAACATAGACAAAGGATCCTGCTGGGTGCTGCGTCCCAGCTGCTGCTGCTGAGCCTGACATAAACCGAAGGTGCTCTAGGTCTCATAACGTGTCTTCCTTTGAAAGCCAAATATTCTTTCTGGTAGTTTCTATGTTTAGCCATCAAACACCTCTTTTGAGTTGATTTATATAGTATATTCACCCCACACCAGTCCTTAACCATAGTCAGAAGAGAATGCTGAGAAAAGTTTGGCTGTCGTGTCAGAGAGGCTGGATGCCTTTTAGGGTGACCCTTGCTTTTAAAGAATACACCCAGCAGCAGGAAACTTGTACAGGAGCTATTCCTGTGCATCTGAACAAGTCCTACCTACTGTTTCATTCAGTTCTTAAAAGTAGGAAGAAGATTCCTACGGTGCTCTTTGTAGAGTCAGTTAACCCAGATGTAGTAGTTTGCTGTAGCCTTACGTGAACCCCAACAAATGAACCACAAGAAACTCTGTTCCTCCTCCCTCTTTCATTAGAGAGAACTATTTGCCTTTTAAAATTGAAGTTTGAAAAACACGTGTGCAAGCAGGTTAGGAGCCTAATGTCACCTGAAGATATTTACCGTGGTTGCTGTCTTTGAAGGCAGATAGGTCCCATCAGAAGACAAAAATAGATGAGGGAACCTGTAGCTCACAGAAAGGTGTTTTCCCCTCATGGGAACATAATCATTAACTTTAAATAAGTCCTCCTTAATCTCCTGAGCTGTGCAAACAAACAAATAGATAGAAAAAAACAACTGAATGTTTTCCCTCTGCCTTTCAAAAGCACAAACAAAGCCTCATTTGCCAGATGGATGCTTTCAGAGATAGAGCTAAGGTTTAGAAAAGGCTGATCACTCAGCAATATTTTCTGACGGTGTATGGGGGAGTTTGCTCAGAAGCTTCATGGTAGCTTAAGATATTCCAGGATGCACTAGCACAGCGTCTGCCTTCCAGCCCTTCTAGAGTGGAGTTTCATAGCTTTGATGATAAACTGCAGAACTATTTTCAGCACATTTCAGTGCTCAGGCGTATGAGTGGGAATGAAAAAGTCCAATAAAAAAAAAACCAACCAAAATTCCTAGTACTCATTCTTTCGTAGAACATACATGCGAGATGGTAATACTTTTTCTGTACTTTTAATCAATATTAAAATTTTATTACAATCTCTTTGGATTCATTTGCATTAAGCTGCGGGTATAGTCAAGACTGCCACACTGCCACAGAACGCTAAGCTGAGTAACATATAGCGTAGGAGTGGACTATAAACATCTATAAATTCGAATACCAATTTTGCAGGTATATGTAAAGTCACTGGCAGCACTTAGCTCTCACCTAATACCATGTAGATGCAAATTGGCATTCATAATTTAAACAAGTCCTTTCTCTGCACCCCAGCAACATGAGCCGGATGCAAAAGGAAAACGGAAGACTTTCTCCGGATACAGAGAGGATCAAGCAGAATCTCATTAAGGACCACTTCAAAGATCAGTTCTTCATTTCCATACAAACAAGTTTAAATTATCTTGTGTGAATCTGCTGTTAGCTGTTGCACTGTTCCATTATGCATGATTCTTGACTGCTTGTAACATGAAAATCTGCACAGTGCTCCATTAGTGATTTTCAGTGTTATGCTAAAGCTTGCAAGTGGTCATGTTATTAGGTTAAAGTACTATATTTTGCATATTTATTCTGCCTTACCACATTTATTATTTCTGATACTGGCTGAGCAGAATTTCACATGCATTTGACCACCTACTTTGCATGGCTTCTGTGTGACTGCAACTGCGAACACGGATATCTAAACAGAGCTGGAGAGAGGACTGGCTCTTTGCTCACATTTTCACTGTGGCTTTTGCTCCACTTCTGGAAAAAAAACTTACACAATTTCAGCAGAAAAGCACTCTGGATCTATCAGACTGCATCTACAAAACTAATCCTTTTAAATGACTCAAAAAAAAGTATGTGACAAATTTCATTATGGCATAAATTACTGTCTCTATAACAAAGGATTGGTTTTTACACTGAGGTAATTTACAGAAGTTTTTCACAGGATTTTCATTTATAAAAATAAAAACGATATCATCTGGTTTGTATGTTTTTATATTTGTCTCACTTCAGGGATGCACCATATTATTAATTTTCATGGAACCTGTTCCATTCTCAAATTACTGAAACCATCTTGCTTGCTTTGGGGATATTTATATTAGGAAAGAGACTTGTTACAAAAAAATCAGGAACATAGCTGGTGTGTTACAAAGACAAATATATCATTCATTATATTTAAAAGAGAAAACAATAATCCATCTTTCATGTATCGGTTATTTTGCAGATCTTTGAGTCACGGATGAATGATCAGGGGATGCAGAGTTGGAATATGGATAGCATAAATCAAAGCTGCCTAGAACCATCCCCTCTTAGTGGGAAGTGAACAGGTGGTGGGTTCTTTTTTAATCGAAGGAGAATGTATAAAAAACAACAGTAGTTCCTTCTGCTTCCCAAAGAAGGGACTTTCCTTTAAAAAACAATGGTGAGTTGCCCACCCAATTGCATCTGAGTGAGAGCATCTGGTGAGAACACGACTGAAAGGAGAAAGTGCTTGTGACAGTCCTTTCCAGCAAACTTGTGGCTTTGAGGCTATGGTAAAACACGTTGGGAACTTCAGCAGGGAATCCTGCCGGTTGGTCTCACCATGCTGCTTGCTGAAGGAGGCAGAGGGCTGGCAACAGGCGTATGAAACATTTTTCATATGGCAGCAGATTAACCTGTGGGACCCATTGCCACCATGGGCAAAAATGCACCCAAGAAATGACGAGATGTGGGTAGGGAAGGCTCTGGACGCGGAGGGCCATGACACACAGATGTGACCTGTGATAGAGACAGTCCCTGAACCGCAGGCTGCAGTGACATTCTGGGGAGGCCACCACCATTGGTCTCACAGTCCTCCTGCAGCCACTGGCAGGGACAACGTGTCAGCCTAGGTGAGCCCCAACAGCCGTCCTTAATTTGACTTAAAAACTCCGGAGACAACCTGCACTGAATGTCAATGTGCCGGTGTTGTATGAAGTTCACAGGTACACACAGCTCTTCCCCAGTCTCAATTGTGTAGATACAGATGATGCAGGACATTACAGAAATGGCAGGAATATTACTGAGGTTCTGAACGGACACTTCTGAAAGGCTTATTACGCTGAGATGAAGCTGAACCAAAACACTTTCTCCAAACAGTTTTGAAGATGCCAAGTGATTGACATCTGAAACTAAATCAAGAACCAAGGTTTGAAAGAAATCCTGTATTTTTTTTTCAATAGGGGCCAAATCAAATCCCTGAATATCAGCCTACCAATCCATCTGCTGCCTCTGTTTGGGGCTATTCAAATCTATATCCAAAATTTCAGGCTTCATCTGATCTCTGATAATAGATTGTCAGCTCTGATGCTTTATCCTCATAAATTGCAGGCTGACACACATTCTTCCTCAGGTACTTCATTCATCTTAAAACATTTTGTGCTTCTAATTTGTCATTTTTCTTCCTGCATCCCCACTGACCACAAATTACAGATGGTATCTCATCATGGGGCACCATAACAACAATAAAAGCCTCAACAAAATAGTCAGGATCTCATCCTAAGTGATACTGAATGCCTTCAATTTTCACTGATGCATATGAGAGCAGAGAAGACTCAACATCTCATAGGCAGCACCTCACATGGTGCCAGGGGACCCCTGTTGTGGGTCCAGTTTCTGTTTTATCCACGAGGACTGATATATGTGGGAATTGCTACTCAATGTTGTCATCAACAATGTTATTCTAAAAGCTTGAAGCACCACGCAAGAAGATGCCACCATGCAAGGTGCTGCACAAAGCAGAGAGATGGTTCCAGCTCCAAAAGAACCCACTACAAACGTATAAAAAAGAGACAACAAAGAGATACAATAAGAATACATGAAAACAATGAAATAACAGAGCAGAAAATGTTGACATCTCAGCAAAGCAGCAGCTTAACCGTTACCAAGCTGAACCAGCTATTTTCAGATTTTTCTTTTTCACTTTCTACTTTGCAGCAAAGTTAAGAAATAGATTCATTTTCTGCATCATTGTGCTCTTTTTCCCTGCCAACCAGGTTTTCAGATAACCCTGCTGAAGTTGTAGATGGGCTTAATAGAAGTGATCCAAATTGGAAGATATTGCCATCTTGCAAGGCAGACTGGGTGTGGATAACAAAATTAAGAATTTACCTTATCTGTGAATTGATGTGGAAAGAAGAGGTTCAAGCTATCCACACACCTTTGAGCACTTTTCTCCAAAGCATCAGAGAATTTTGTTCTTAAAAAGATAAAAAATAATACTGGCAGGTTTTGGTACCTGCATCTGCAGTTACTGCAGAACCATCACCATCCCACGTGCAGATGCAATTAATTAGCTACATTTACAATTACTGCGCCTGTGTGTGCACAGTCACAATAGGAGAGCACCAGCTTCCTCATATGCTTTGCCTTCCCATTTACAAGTGACTGCAGACACCTGTCCCTCCATTCTCACCTTTTGTGACACAGTAATGTGCAGGAGCTGAAATATTAAAGTGAAAACTGCCTGCATTATATTTTTAAGGCATTGGGAGTCTTTTCTTTCATCTCTCACCAGATTTTTAACATTAAACATGAGTATGAAGGCTACTGAAAAATCTTTCCCTGGCACGAAGCCTGTGATAAGTGATGAGAGGTTGGCCAGAGAGGCCACCCATTAACCCCCTCACTGCCTCCCTCCCTCCAAAACCCCAGCTCTCCCAAGGAGTTAAATCCACCACCTCCCTCCACTACACTGAAGAAAACAGATGTGATTTTCTTTACAAAAGAGCATTTCATTTAGGGAGAGAAAGAAAAAGGAAAGGCAGAGTTAACATAGCCATTATTCTCCATCTCAGGGAAAGCAAATCCTATTTTGCCTGTCATTACAGTAGGTAGAAAAATCCTTTCATCCAGTCATTAGTTGTAAACATTCCCGCGCCGCCTGGGACCAGGCCTCTGTTTCCCATCCCGTGCTGAAGCCATTTTCTAATACTAATGTTTTATACACACATCTCAGATACAATGCGAACTCCCCCAACCCCAAAGGCAACGGGGCATTCGTTTATACTAAATCAGAAGTGTCACCCTTGGCAACCTGCAGCACTGAAACATTTATTCGGCTTCACATTGCTGGCACTTAGAATTATTTCTTTCATGCCTGATAGCCGAATTACAATATGGCAGGTTTCCCCGGAGCCACTGGATCATTAGTGCCAGCTCACAACATACTTTCAACTGATATGGCATTTCATGTACAGCTGCCAATCAAGAGATGGGGGATGCAAATGAGGGTGGGCCCATTGGTGTTCAATTACTGTACAGAGTGTGCCGTACAGCTCCGCTTAATGACTGGCAGTCATTTTGCTGAGTGGAGGAAGAGCAGAGAACAGAGGCAGGAATTCCCTCCGGGAAGCCAGTTGCGAGTGCAAGAAGTTTTTACATTTGATTTCCATATTTATTCTTTTCCCCCCCACACCCCCTGTGTGTTTCTAAACACGAGGCCAAAAAAATACTTAGCGCAGCTTGTTTTACAAATACACAGCCTTGTCAGTTCAGCTGATTGCCAAGGCCACATCAGTGGAAGATTAGGCTTTTTTTATTATTATTATTTCCTCCCCGCCTTCTCGTCGAAATCTATGCCTCTTTTCAGAAAGGCCCAAGATGATTCAGCCTTGAGGGAGTTTTTAGCTCTACGGAATCAGTTATTACAGTCCATTTTGGTGATTTTTGCTGTCCTTTTTGCACACAAGAAATATGATGCCAACCTTTCCATGACACACCATCTCACACCATTTGTGAGCTCCTTCTGTCATGAAATACCACTCTGAGGCCCAGATCTGCCGGGGTCAGTTGCGGACAAGGATGAAAAACAACAGCAATCTTACAAAACTGGGACTTCTGCTTAATAGTTTTATACATTATTGGGGCATTACAGCAGTGTGAAGCCTCACGGTGGTGGGTTCTGCAAGCATGTATCATGCTAGACAAACCGAATCAAACAACTGACAAAGTATGACAGAAGGGTAGGGTTTTCTTCCACCCCCAACCCGATATCAAAGTTCAAGGAACAGAAGATGATACTTAGCAATTTCAAATGGGTTTTTCTTTGCATTTTAGCATCAGTCACACCAAAATCTTGAAGTGAAACTTATGGTACATGGGAACAAAAAAACCCACGCAAGTCATGCTTGCATGACACTTGCAAAATAAACCTGTTTTGCTTTCACCAGCTGCTGATGCACATTCCTCTGAGGCTGAGCCTCTGAAGACACGTTCGCACGTAGCACTCCCCATCACACAGCGTATAGGGGGGCTTTTCTTAACAGAAGTGATGTCTAAATGGCCACTTGCTCACTCTGTGTCGAGTGGTCACTGCTAAGGTCACACTAGAGAGACATGGAGAGAGAGAAGGCAGCAAGAAACATGCCATTGAGAGGTAGCTCAAATCCATACACCTCAAGGGTTTGTTGCTCTCCTTTGAAGCCTCCTGGTCTCTGCCCAAAAAGTCCTTCTCAGTCCCTCGCTCCTGCCCTACTGCGTCCTCTCCAGCTGCCCTGCAGCCTCCAAGCACCTTGGGCTTGTGCAAATTTTTCCTCCATTTAGAGGCTCGGCATTTTCAAAATACGGTCAACAGGAGGCAGGATGAAATCCAGGTCAGTGTTTTCTTTGAACTGCAGGGAGGTTGGGGACTGAACTTTACAGCTCTGGCCAGTCCTTGTAAGAGGGAATTGAAACACGGTAACTACAGTCTGGCCCAGCTGAGCCTCCAGCTAACAATGCAGAGGTTTTCTATAAATGTCAGTCAAAGACACCCAAATCAGCACTAGGTAATTTCAGCAGTACGTCTTTTGGGTTCAGAACATATCAGTTAACCAACCCCAAAACATGTAGTTCAACAAAGGAACTTTCATTGAGGAAGAGCTCTCGAGTTCACAGTGGATTTCCAGTCAAAGCGAAACACTAAAGACAGAACAGAAAAAAAATTAATTAAAACTTCTTTTCTAATGTGTGGGAAAGTAGAAACATTTTGACTCTAGTTTGATGACTACCACTCCATAGAGTGTGCTAGTATAATATTATGGGCAACACGAATATAAGCTTGGTCTGCCATAGCAAGTCTGGGAATGCATACGAAGATGATCAGGTTGTAGGACTGGATATTTCATTATGTTACTTTTATGTAAATGAAGGACCTCTTATAAATGTCAAGAACACCAAATCTATACCTGCTAAAATATAATTAAAAAATGAAGTAGTTCTTATGTCTGCACAGTAGCTACTTTTTAATGTTAATCACTGAGTTGCATTTAAAATCCTTTAAAAACAGGAAATTATGTGAATGACTAAATGCCTTTGTTGTTGTTTTTTTAGTTATTAAAGCACAGCAGAAGCCAATTAGACTTGTTTTTCTCAATGCTAAGTAATAAAATGGAATGTTCCTTTTTTTCTGCTATCAGATTGCAATCTTCCGCAGTATGGAATGGTACAAAAACATCCCAGAAATCACTGGGATGGGTAGCCTGATTCTACATTAATGAAAATTGTTTGCGTGACTGCTAAGAACTTACAGTGGCCAAATGACAAGAACAAGTCTGAAGTGGAGACAGGTAGGAAGGGACATTGTCCAGGTGTATGCAATGTCTGAGCTATGCTTCTGGTATGCTGGAGTTCCTCCCTCTATTTTATTCTTTGCTGTTGAGAATGAAGTACTGGGCTGGACCTATCAAACCCACTATTTCTACCACTAGGACCTAATAATGCGCACGCTGAGCTACTGCTCTCTCTGGAAACGCAGTGGGAGTATTTCCTTCCCTTTGCAGAGTATCTCAGGAGGATCCAAGAGCTGAATCACAGGAAGAAAAAGTCATTTATATTTAGCTCTGAAATTATATTCTAAGTTTCGGTCTCCAAAGGGCACTTTAAGGGACCCCAGTGGGATGCAGGCTTGAAACTGCGCAGTTGCTGTCATCTCGTAGGTGCATTTCACAGCCCCATGTTGCAAGTTCTGTTAGGAGAGTTACACTGTCATGGAACAGACCAAAGGTTTCTGTAGAATATTCCCTCCCACTGCCCTGCTATTTCACGCACTGGTAGCACGCATCTCAATACACTGTCTCAGCATAATGATTTGCGTGATGATACCGTAAGTGTGTTTGCGGGGAGGGAAAGCAGAAACCAACATGGTAAATTCAATCGTACACATCTTTAGCGATCCTTAGATCAATTCTTGCAGGGGAAAGGCTCAGGTTATCCCCAAATAAACCCACAGTTGGCACACCAGTATATCCTTCTGTCCTTCTCTTTTTCCAGCTATGTTAAATGAGAATGTTTAGATTATATTAGCAGTTGTTTTAGCACTTATTTTATATCACAGGCCTAATTAATTTTGCTACTTTAGGGGTTATCTTGGAAATAATATTCCATGATGCTGCCCACTCCTAATTGACATGTCTTACATGAACTGGTTTCTCGTCCTATGGAGAAGTAAATGCTTTTCCCTCAAGGAAGGAGGAGAGAGAATTTTTCTCTTGCTTCTGCTTCATGTAAGATGGCAATCAATGCCTCAGTTTTTACAGAATAATTCCAAAAGACAAACTTGGTCATACCTGACTGATGAGAAGAAAGGTGCTTTACTGAATATATTTGTGTGTGATACAACAACGTAACACAGCAAAAAAAAAAAAAAAAAGACAAATATCTGATGATTCAATTATGGATAGAAATACAGCTGTCTGGACACAGCTGAATGCCTTGGAGTTCCTGTTAGTAACTGCAGCCACTACACGTTCACCACTTCCAAACATACTTAACTGAGTAGAAGATGGAGGTTGATGTGTGTTCCAATAACCGCATTGAGGTCAGAATCCAATCTTACAGACGTAATGAAACCATGATGCAATTCTTACATGTCACACAAGCTCACACGGAGACAATTAGTGCCATGCCTTGGGTCTAAAACTGGAATTTCCATGCACACAAAAGAAGAATGTGCTGGCAGTAGAAATAGAGAGCAAGTTTACCTTTGCTGTGGACTGCTCATTACAGACCAAGATCTCAAATTTGCTTAAATAAGCCTGTATTTTACAATAGGGCCCTGAACTAGTCTGATATATCCAATGCATCGTTTTATGAAGCATAACAGTATTTTTTAATTTATGGTTATGTAGCAGTTCTTGCCGAGTGGGCTCAAGATATCTTACAGACTATGTTACTGACAACATTTCCCTCTAGTATTTGTTACCAATGTAACAAGTCTTTCTCCGAATTGCAATGTCAGGAACTTAATTTTTGACATACAATACTGTCCATGACTCTTGTGTTTCTCTGGAAGAAAAAACGATTGTTGGAATTGTGTCTACTGCATCTTGATGACATTTTCATTGCAATTAGCAGTTTGCAGGTCAGACAGAAGCACAGTCCAGAGACCATCAGTGAGCTGACTGCTTAGAGTGCATATTAAACACATAATACCAAGGCTCAGATCTCACCCAGCCTAAATCAGAGGACTGGATAGTGTTGAGTGTGACCCTCCCAAATTTATCTACTGGGCCATTTTAGATTTTGTAGTGATTCTTGCTCTCTGTTTCCTTGCTATGAGTTTTTAATCGTCTCTCACACTGATGAGAAATAATTATGTATGTGTAAACTCTTGAAGTTTTCCCACAGTGTGAGACTATTGTTTCCTGGCCAGTCCTGATGTCAATCACTCTGTGTAGTCCAGCTTTTTCCTTTAGCATAGGTACAGGGAAAACAGGGATTCAAGATTCAAGGCTGAACAGCAGCTGAGGTGCTCATTTGACGAGCCAAGGTTCAGCATCCAGAATTGGAATTTAAAACGTAATAAGAACCTCACACTTCAGCTTGTAAGCTTTAACTCCTATCATGACACTCCTATTTGAGGCAGTTGACTATGAAGCTAAAGTCTTTAATGTCTGCTAGACCTTTGGGATTGCCACTCACTTGTGCCACCCGCCTCAGAGCTGCTCTTCTGGCAATTCACCTGCTGTTCATCACTGTGAGATCAATGATGACTCGTCGGGACTATCCATGGGCCAACTTTGTCTACTAATGTCAGAAACCAGACCCCATATCTCAAACAGCTTTATCGCAGTCCATGCGAGCCGCTTGTGGCTGGCATTGCGTGGGCAGGCGCTGCACTTCCAATCACCCCATTTGTTATTTTTTTCAAGGAACAAGGAAATGGCAATGGCAGGCATGAAAATGAAAAGCAGCAGGATTCATTCCTTTGGTATAAACACCACTCAGTTGTAAATGATTTCCATCAGAGTAGAAGTGTGCAGACCAGAGCTGCGGAATATCTATAATTCGGGAGATACAATGAATGACACCTCTTGAATAGAGAGATAAGTGGTAAGTCAGATGAAGTTAAAACCTGGGGAACACACCTTTAAATTTCTTGTTGTTGAAAAAGAGGAGAGTGAGGAATTGTAATTTTTTTTGAGCAATGAAAACAGTGGAGAATTTAATTGAAAGATTTACTCCTAAAAATAATTAAGAATATTAAAGTTTCCTGCTTGCCCAGGCTAATACATGTATTAACTTGGACTGAGCTGTCTTCAAGGTAATGCAGTTTTCAGAAGATGGAGATATGGAAGAGGAAGATGGGAAAGAGAAGACTCTTTATGCTAAATTTACTGTTATAAAGAAATAATAACAGACATTTTCTTTAAGGAAGGCCAAAAAGGTGAACAAGATCAAAACAATAAAAAAAACCTTCCAAGATCCAAAAAGAAGACTTAAGACTATGATAAAAATCCAAAAAGAGTCCACATACACTGAAATGTCATTTTATATTTGTAGATCTGAAGTTTATGTTTACAGTGCTCTGAAGTCAGTGTATTGGGAGAACGATATAATTCATATCTTAGGGCTATCGGTAACATACTCAATACATTGATTAGTTTTATCCAGATGATAGTAGTAGTTAGGCAATTACAATCCTCAAAAATTCAGAAAATGCTTTCCTCAATCGTTGTCCCCCCAATGTCTCCCTTTTTGCTACAAGGGCTGTTAAAACTAAATTTTCAGTAACACACACGTGCAGAAGAATTACAAACATTGCAAACCAGAGCTGCATATACACTTCATGTTAATGGGTATGAAAATTGTGCTAAATTAATGCCTCAACCAATGCTATTGTGTTGGTCATTTGACTGCTTTTTTTACTGCCTTTGTGCTTATTGTATCCTGGAAGCTGTGCAAACAAATCAGGTGGGCAAATGAGATTGTAGTCAGGAAGATTTGGGTTTTTCTCTGTTACTTTATACTTTAATTTTTTTATGAGTCTCTTGTGTCTAGTTTTGTTTATAATGCCTTGTGGCAGATCCTATTTGTGACTTATCATTTTAAAGCAGTTTTTGTATTTCATCTCTGTAGAATTCCCTCTGGAGGATGCTACCAAGGAGGCTAATCATGCCAACAAAGCCTACTGTAGTAGAGGAACTCAGGAAAAGAAGCAGATTATATTATAGCACATCTGCAGGAATGTCAGATTCACCTGGGCTGCTGCAATACATGTCCCTCTTTTTTTTTTTTCTTCTTTTTCTTTCTTTTCTTATTCTTTTTTTTCTTTATTTATTTTTTTTCAGAATGGGTAGGAAAGATTCACAGTCACTCCTGCTGTACATCAGTGCTTTCCATGACAAGTAGGATAAGAGAAGCAATGAGCAAACTTGGAGCAGGAAACTGAAACAGTGCTTTATGCACTTTTTTGCCACACAATCCATTTCAAAATCTGTTGAACTCTCCAGCAGGTTGACAGCGCCAGTCATGAGGCATCACACCCCAAAACTGTCAACTGATCAAGTGACTGCCTGAACACAGCACAATACCTACCAGATTTCCTATATTAAAGGATATGATAGGTTTTCTTGTAATACAACAAAAATTCTCCATTTATTTTATACAAGCACCAACTCAGAGACTGAGAGTACAAAACCTGACTTGTCATTTGGATCTAATTTGTCAATAGTTACAGGATAAAATTTAAACATGCCTTTTGTCTACTTGATCGTTGCAATGAAATTGTACTTGCAGTCCCACAGCAATCTTCAAAACCAAGAGCACCAGCTGCTAAGGAAGCCCTGTGGTCTGGGGAGTGAGCGTCTGCCTATGACAACAGAGGTTCAGGGTCTGTTCTTCATCCCACAACTGATTTCTAGCACGCCCCTGGCAAATCACTGTCTCCTGTACCGCTGCCCGTTCTCTGTCTGCCTCGCTGCTTGGGCTCAAAGCTCATTAGGGCAGGAACTGTTTTGTTTTGCAAGCTTTCTAGAAGGTTACTGTAATACAAATAGTATTGGCTTGGTTCAAGAATGTTTGCAAACTGCTTAAGATGTATGAATCAGAAATATTTAAGTGTGATTGAGAACTAGCAAGGGTTGGAGGTGATGATATGAAGAAACTTAGGGGTACTTAATAAGTACATAGCTGTTCTCTATTCAAAGCATCAAATAGCTCCCTTTTCATGTCAGGACTGAAAAAAAATAAGAAGATAAAATCATTTCCCCTGAAGGACAGCCTACTGGAAAAGTGTCATTCGTTCTTGACCCAGCCTCTAAACTCAGGCTTACTGGCAAAATGGTAGAGGAGTTAGCATATCATCTTGGGGTGTGCAGCAGTGCAGAAGAATTTGACAGCCTCCTGGATGAGTTCTCTATTTACCAACTCTTCGATACTGACAGTGTTATGAAAGGGCCAGTAAACACAGCAGTGCTCTAGTTCTAGGGCACTGTTCTTGGCAAGAAGCAGGCACTGGGGCTGATTTTTTTGTTTAGTTAGACTCATGTCGATTCCTTCGTGCTTCCCTAACTCAAAGAGGCAGAGCCTGAAAGACTTTTTGAAAAAAATGTGAAAGACCAACTTATAATGGTGTCTAAAGAGCCAGTCCTGCCAAAAATATGTGTATTGGATGAGATTCTTAGCTGGTTAAAATGGAAAAGGTTTGTGCTGGCTTATAGCAGCAGAGTATCTGGTCTATCAACTTTACTAGAGATTTATGATATTATGATATCAATTAGCTTATGCCTTAAACCAAGCACACATAATTTTAGAAAAAAGCATTCATATCTTGGCTTCACTTGATCCATCCAGGAAATTGATGTAAAAGTCAAACAAGCAGCTCAAACTGAGTATGTGAATACATCTTTTTCACAGGAGAAGAAGCGAAACTTGATCAGTTACTGAATTTCTCCTGCAACTCTTATCAACATAGAAAATGAGGTGAAAAAAAAGACATGATTTACAGATAAAATATTCTGTGTTATTAATAATATCAATGTAAATATTCAGCAAAATAACTATCCAAATTCTCAAATCTTAATTATAATTTTTCTACAGACTGACTCTAAATACTAACATTACTCCAGGTACACTTAGTTTATCAGTTCAGGTTTCCTCTAGATCTAAAGGAGAAAAGCTGGTACTTAGCTGAGGTGCTCTGAACACCCCATTGAAGGTTTGTACCTTGCTCTCCTGGTTGCAGAGAAAGCCTAGACTCTAATTCAAGGACCTAGATTAAGTTCCTGGAGGTCAGAAGGCATGGATGACTCCCATCTGGCCCTAAAACAATCCCATGGTGTTTTTCACCCCAAAGCTAGCCATGTTTCAGCAGCACATCTCATGACATGACTTGCTGAAGACCCGCTCACCCAGCTGTAGGATGAATGTTTGTGTGCTTGAAGTTAATCACATGCAAGTGTTTGCCAGACCGAGCCCTATTTTTGAAAATGACTTTAAAATCTATCAGTAGGAGGGGTAACATGCAAGCATTATTATTATTTTACTTACTATGGGAAACTAACTGATCTAATAACTCATGGCATAATAATTCAGGATCTAGTTAGTCTAGGCTGAGATAAAAAAACATCAAAAGCATATGGAGCATAGCTTTTAATTGCTCTAAGACTCCCTCCCAGTCTTTTAGCGCTGTGAACTGTCTATTAATAAGTGACCAGAAAGCAGAAAGAGGGTTTGTATTTAAAGACATTTCTAACAATGTCTAGACCTCAGCATGATGACTATCTTCAATTTGCCAAATGAAGCCTCTAAATGAAATATCTCTTGTTCAGAATCTTCACAAATATGCAGATGTTTGTGAAGACGAACACAAGTTTGTTACGCTCCTGACATACTATCAATTTGTCAGCCTATCCTTTTGCACTTTGCAGCAGCAAATATGGCTTTGTGTAGCAACAGAAGGACCATCTTTCATTTCAGCTGAAGGCCACATTCTGCAGCTCAGTCAAATGTTTTAGACAAATGCTCTTCATAAAATAAGGCAAACGTGTCTTTTTTTGGTTTATAGGAGGTCAGCTGTTATTCTCCGTCAATGGATTATTATCAAAGATAAACCTTATACAAGCATTTTCTTTTTCTACTCATTTTTAGGGTCATATTACAATCCATTGAAGTTTTGTGAATCTGAAGAAAAAAAATCAGCGACAGGACTCACCATCTGTTGCATAATGAAAGAGACATGTGAATAATAGAACGTCAGTTGAAAGGGTTGCAAGTGATCAAATGTTGTTCAGCACCTCAATAATATTTCCTCAGAAAAAAAGACTTCCTTCAGATATTTCGGCTTTGCAAGTTTTTGTTTGTTTGTTTTTGCTGTTGATCCATAGCTGGGAGTGGAATTTAATATATATTACATTATATATATCCATATATATGGATGTGGGTTTCTCAAAAGTGGCAATTCTTGGGTGTAGTGATAACAATCACAGATACAGACAGCTGCTCCTTTTGCTTTTGAAGTTCAGGGGCTATGGAGAACGTACACATACAGCTCATTTTTATAGATGTGGGGTTGAATTCTTAATTTAAGTCCAAATGTGCAGCTCACACAATCCTATCTTACTAGCGTCTTTTTTATTTTGACATGAATAAAGAGCTGTGAGTTAATCCTTCAAAATATTCCAAAACAAAAGGCACACCTAAACAGATTCAAGGCCAAAATGGTTTTCCCAGATGCTTTTTCAATTTTGGAAGAAAGAAGAATAGAAAGAGCTTTAATATTTGATAAATGCATCACCTGATGGGAAGCCACTCTCCCATAATGAATCCACAAACTATGCTTTACTGTATATCCCTTAAGGCTACTGTAGAAATATTTTCTGTGATGTTCTCTTAGAACAAGAATTGAGGTTATGTGACTCATAACTATCATTCTTAAGATGTCAGATAGCTGATCAAAAAATAGGCAATACTAAGTATTAATGCAAATAGCACAGTGGTCCATTGAAAAAGATGCCACGTTGCTGTTTCTATTTTAACCAGCATTTTATCTAGCTACCAGTGTGTCTTTCCGAACTTGTTCTCTCACAAACCATATGTGCAAGGCCTACATACTAAATACATTTTCCACAGATACATCATAGCTCTTATAGTTCCATCAGAAACAAATCTGAACAATGGAGATAGATACAAAAATATGGATGCAGCTACAACAGAACGACTCACTGCATCCATCTATATTGATAACTTAAATTTTCCCTTCCATGTTCCAAACATTTCTGTCCTCAGTCATTTTGAAAGAAGAGGCACCCATCTGCAAAGCATTCAGTGCTAAAGACTTTCCTTTATGTAGTAGTCAACTTCTATTTATATGAAATGCATTTTACTAATTTTCACTTTCCTTCTGTAGAAACCTCGATAAGGAAAAACCTTCTCCTTGAATATTCAATCATTCAAATAAATGGGCATTTTCTTGGAATGTTGTTGGTTTTTTTCCCGCACGAGTACTGGCAGATCAGAAGTTCACAGAAGTATTCTGGTGCAATTTGTAGATCAACTGCACAGAACAGTGAGCTTTGCTACATTTCTAATGGGTTACATTTGAAATGCAATGTTTTCATTTTCGACTGACAATGAAAAACACCAAGTAATATTCTAAGGCCAAAAATTATTGCTGGAACTTATGAGCAAGTCATTTCCTAACAGCTTTGTTCCTTGAATACTGTCTTATCAAAAGTGCCCAGGATTTTATTGAAGTGAACTATTCTAATGAAAAAGAGCATTTGATGAACAGGCATGGCTGCAAGCTCAATTCCGCTCTTCTTCTTTCCAAATGGTTTCATCAGTAAAATAACCAGAAGCACCCAGGTGACCACAGATGAAAATATCCAAGAAAGATTTCTTCAAGATGACTTGTTTTTTTTTTTCATTTTTAATTTTTCTTAAATTGTTATTAAATGAGTTTCCTAAATACAGATGAAGGCAACTGATTTCTTTTCAGAAATGCTGAGCCTAGAGCAGAATACACACAAATCTTGCATGTCCTCAAACTATCTGCTCCAGTTTCTTGAAGTTCTTGAGAAATAACATTTTAATACCAAATTCTGATGTTCCATATGTTGGAAGTGAGCTTACCAATTATTGCTGTTTTATTAGATTTAGTTGCCTCTTTGATCTCTTGCAACACTATGCACTCAATATCTTTTTCTCCAATCCAGATGCTCAGAGTTTCACCCTGCTAATATAGTTGTAGTCCTATTACTTGGAATTTCTGTACTTTTGATCTCACTGGTAGAGACAGAGACATAATTACAGTAACAGATCAGGCTGCCTGCCAGTATCAATGGTAAATAACACTGAATGACTCATAGTTTCACAGTTATAATGTGGTTTACACATTTTGGTATGCAGCTGCCCAACAGACTTAGCCAGAACCTATACACAAGTGCCGAATCTTTCAGGGCTTCTTTTTCTTTTCTTTATTTTTTTGCAGAGTACAGGATCTGGGAGTTAATCACCACAGGCCCTTCCTCTGGCAAAGAACTGAGATCAAGACAGGAAAAACATTATTGCAAAATAAGTTTCCTTTTCAATAAATAAATTAATAAACAAATAAACCTCCTCCACTTGAGAACCACATTCAGGCCCAGTGTAGACAGGCGTGATTGCTTAGCATCAATAAATCCAGTTAGAGTTTGAGCACGTTAGGGTTCAGCCTTCAATTTGTCGATCCGAAGAAGGATGAGGGCCACAGCATTCAGCACACGTGGGGGAGGCACAGGGTGGGGCTGCTGGCCAGAAAGCAGAGCACTGGGGTCCTGCGTGGGCACAGTTTGTTTCCAGAGTCATCCGGTGCTGGCCGTGTGTTTTCACCACCGCTCCATGCTTGCTGCTACAGTACTTTTCAAGATTGCCTTTGTGCCTTTCTGCAGATCTTATTGAACACGAGCCCTTCTCAGATAACAGACTGAACAAAACCCCTTCGGGCCACGTGTTGAACGCCAGTGCGGTATATATGCAACTCATAGCCCTGGCCGTGAGAACTGCCAGCTCGCTCTGCTTTCTGGACTTTCTTTCCCATTCTCCTTAAGCATCTATTGTTTGCTCGATGTAGCTCAAATACTGATAAGAAAAAAATATGGAACTTCTATCAAAAACTCTTTTTTAAAACTAAACTATTCTATCAACCCCTAAAGGAAGTGAGCACGCACGTCTTAAATCCTTAAAAGAAATCTGCACCAAGATGAAACATTAAAACAAAAAAAAATTAACAATTTATGTGACTGGTGTTTATAATATTCATTTCAACAATGTTGTCAATTAAATATTATTATGATCTCTAAAGTGAGATGCTATCTCTGCTTTTCCCAAAGCAGCAAAAGCGCACATGCTACTGCAGTACAAGGAACTCTAAGTTTATGACCAGCAACAGCTGTATCGTAACGTGCAAAGATAACTCAAATCCCATGCTTTAAAGAATATGAGATTTCTGTGTGGGTCAGGAGGGGCTTTTTTTTTTTTTGTGATACAGAACCCTGTATAATAAGCTAGGTATGCTGTGAGTAGGAAGAAGCTGTCACATCAAGCAATAGATACAGGTCACCTGATCTAGACGAGAAGTTTTGCAGAGCAATTGAAAAACTCGGTATTTCCCTACGAGATATACTGCATACCTGTGTGTTCCCACATGCACACACTCCCCTTCTGCATTGTGACATATATGTTATGTATTTCACACCATTAGGAGGATTATTAAACCTTTTCTACAACATTTGAATGAGGGTATAGTCATAGATGCACGATCCATAAATCAGTTATATATTCCTGTACTGATAATGTGTGTGTATGTTATAAAATGCACAGACTGGATATTAAACACACGCATCTATAAGTAAGCATTAGAGAAAGTTTGATGAAGGAACCTAATAAGTACATTACATTTTGTGATACATCTTACAACTCCATTTCACTGCACTTCTCATTTTGCTGATATAACGACCAGGTTAATTAAAACGGGTCCAAAAACGCCGGGTGCTTTCCGGAGGGCAGAAGCACCGCGAGAGCCTGCCCTTGCTGGGGTGGCCCACGCCACTTCCTACAGAACAGCAGCAGCAAAGGCAGAACTTTTTCTTCCAGGGGATTCACAAGCACAATAAGATATTTACTGTATTTATCGCAGAGATCAAACCCACATACAGATGTCACATTTCTTGAATTCCATCAGTAGATCAGACAAGCAGTCTCTGGAAAGAGGACATTGCAGCCAGAAAGTTCAGAGCGTGCAGGCGTTGGAGGGCCATTCCCGCTCCGTTTTCTGTCATGCACCCTGAGCCTTTGTTGTCTCCGCAATGCTGATAAATCAATCCATCAAAAAATTTCCTCAGTGAAACTCAATCAAGAAAGGTCATGTCAGCGGGAGAGGAACAGATTAAATTAGCATCAAATTAGACATGGAAAGTGAGTTCTGTCAAAATCATCACAGCGCTCAGCACAATTAGAATATGTTAATTATGCATTTCATTAAGGTAGTGCTCTTTGAATGCGAGATGAAATGTCAGTGGTGTAGGCATCCGAAAAAAGGAAGATTGCCAGGCACAACTTTCTCTAGACAATGTGTGACACCTTCATTAACATCAAGAATCACAAGTCTGTCTTGACTTTTTTGTAAAGTATTAAACCGTTAACTGTTTGCTGGCACTCAGAGGAGGGAGAGCCATCCACGTCCCCCTCTCCCTCAGCTCCCAGCCTTCTTGCCCTGACAGGAACCCTGGGGACTGCTGCGAGTGTCCGGTGGGCGCTGCAAAGGTGGCTGCGATTTAATGAAGGTGTTACTGGATGTGCTGAGGATGATGCAGCTGCCCTAGGGGTAGAGCTCTAGTGGAGGCGCCACGTGGCTGAGCTACTGTTGGGAATAGGGGGTAAGATAAGGAAAGGTGGAGGAAGGGATAGAAGGAGGGGAAAGGGTGGAACGATTTTATTTTGCCTCTGGTTGCAAGATATAATCAAACTAAAGGGGAGAGCGAAGCGGGGAAGGGGGGGGAGTAGAGAGATTTGCAAACCTACATTTGACAAACCCTAATTTGGGAAATTATTTTGTATATCAAACATCCCTGATTCCTAATGATGAGCTGGTTTTCAAAGAGAAAAATGATCCCTGGTGAGTTTGGGAGGGAACTGTAGCTTCATAAAATACTACTTATAGGCTTTATTAGATGCACTATCAGATATTAGGTTCATGGAGGATTAAGAAAAATTACATATTTTATATTAACATGAGAAAACCTGCCAACTTTTAGTGACTTGGTTTGAGTCTCCTGTGCTCTCCTGGGGCCTGTGGGTGGGGGACAGAGTTACCGACAGTCAAGCTTTCTAATGATCACCTTGCTTGTATTCACTTGCATAAACTGAGGATATCAAAACCAGTCGCTTTGAAATTCTGTACCTATTGGCTCTGACAGGAAGAGGCAGTGGCTTGCAGAGCTTTCCTGCACTCAGACAGTCATATAAAATCAGCTATCTGGCTCTGAGAAGTTCCTGTCCTCTATGACACCTCATCTCCACAACCCAGCAAGTGTGTGTTGTCCTACTGCGACAGAGAGCAGCAGGGATGAAAAAGAGACTGTCCAGCACAAAAGAACACTACAGGCTGTGTATCAATACCCAAGGCTTCACTTTTAAGCCACTTTAGAAATTAAAAAAAGAAACCCTCTCTTTGAATGTACAAATTTACACTCTGGCACCTCTCACCTTTCTTTTTGTTATTTACAAGGATGGGGTGGAAATCACCATGTTGCAATATTCTCTAGTTATAGAACAATCACCTGAACCTTATGCAATGCGCAGTCAAAAATACTGCTCAAAGAAAAGTGCATTTTAAATTTTGTCTATACAAAGACGCTGCACCATGGTATGTGCACATGTAGTAAATGGGTGTGCAAACACTTGCAGTTATTGCTACAGATGCAAACCAGGCAGTTGTGTACACACTCGGGTACTTGTAGAAACAATCACACATTGTACGTGAACATTTCCATGTCTAAACTGTCCCTTGGCTATTTGTTTCTCTCCTTGGCTACAAACTTCAGTTTACTGATGGTATTGAAAGCACCATAAAACTGAGAAAGACATTAATGTGAACAAGAAAAAATTCAGCATGTTTTAAATGAGCTTTTCTTTGGCTTATTGTAGCTTTTTAAAATCCTGTCTGAGAATTTGGAGTTGCCAAATCTCCTCCCCAAAGATACATACTGCAGCTTCCAATGCCCTCAGGACTCCGTTTCAATATAACAGGTTCCAATATAGTCAAAAAATGCCAGCAAGTGAGTAGAAGCCAGAGTCTACTTCAGCACACTTGGCTGGTCTTACAACTTTCTGAAATCTCTGTTTTCACTGGAGCTGGAAAAAAGAGATTTTTATCATTTGAAAGAAAAACTCGAGTCCCAGAGCAAACAAGCTTTAAGATTATGTTAGTTCTGCTCACTAGCTCAGAGACAAGAGGACTAAAGATGAACTGACAAGGAGTTTAGCCCTCTGAAACACGGCAGCGTGTGTGTGCAGAGCCTGCCTGGGAGAGCCCTGCCTCAGCTCCCGCGCAGCATCATCGATGCCCAGTTTGGGACTGCGAAAGGAAATTACTTCAATGTAGTGGACTTCTTACACCATCAGTGACCCATGGGCGCGCATTGCTACTGTACGCACAGGTGGTGCCTCTGCTCGCTGAGCTCGCTGAACAACGCGGCGCTTCGTCTGTTCACCCTTGACCTTGCTACAACCCGCCTTGCCCATGGGCACTTTTATAGATATCAGGGACCTACAGAAAATTCACGGCATGAGACAGAAAATTGACTCTGCTCTAATAACAGCTACCTGGTAACAGCATCTCTCGGTTTCCTTTACATGGGTTGGGCTGAACAGTTTAATAATTACAGGCCAAATCTAACCATGATGCAGTTTCACTGAAGACAGTGACATGAGTTCTGGAATAAATATGATCTAAGTAGAGCTATGCACATGTTTCATTCAGTGTACAAATTATTATCCTTACCATGCACTTCCGACTGACTCAAAAAGAAAAAAAAGTTAAGCTTATGAAAATGGACTCGATGATCTCAAAGGTCTTTTCCAACCTTATGATACTGTGATACTGCGTGATACTGTAAAATTAAACAGCATCCACTTTGATTTCTATGAATTGTCCTGTTTGTCTTGAAATTAAATGTACAGGTTTAATTTAAATAACTGGAAAGTTTTCTTTAAATTGAGAATTTAGTGTTAATTCCAGAAAACATCATAATTAGGTACCTTGACAAAATACTTTCTTGGGGCCTGTGGACAAATTGCATTTTTCTACCTGTACACCGCTTGCCAAAATTTTCACTCACCCTTCACCTAATGCTCCTTTTGCAGTAACAGGGATCGGATCATATGCTCTGTTTCATCATTTATTCGGCAGTAGGACTGCCAGGGTTACATGGCTATAAATTAACATAATTGAATGGTGAATCAAGCTCATTTATTTCTACTTTCCTTCATGATAGGAACAAAAATATAAAGCTAAAATAAGTTTCTACCATAATCCCTCAAAAATTAGCTTTCTGCCTTTAATGCACACTGGAATCAGAGTTCATTTCTGATAAAAATGGAGAATTAAACCCAAACCTGCCACGCACCCCAGTGAGGGATGGTATGTTAATGGGTAGTTTTTGCAAGCAAGAGATGGGTCATTTGTATCTCGAGGGGCAGCGGCCACACAAATACAGTTTGGAGCACTGGCAGCATTATGAGTGTGGTAGTAGAGAACCATATCTTTTTCAGATATTTGTACACGGTCAGGGTCAGCAGCTGCAAGCCACCTCCTGGTGGTGTGCACAGCAGGCACGAGCCTTCCCAGAGCCCTTACGATGCACTGGCAGGTGAGGAGGACCCCACCAGCCTGGTGCCAGATGGCAGGGGGCAGCTCCCCGCCTCCAGGGCCAGATCAGCCCAGTCTACCATGATGGCAAGGGTTTAGGCTTCCAGTACCCATCCTAAAAACTTCTATTCTCAGTCTTCTGATCCATTCTTTCTTCCCATTCCCCGATGGAGAAAAGCAAGGGCTACTCCTAACGTCTGCTGTATTTCACCATGGCACAGAATAACTCCTCTTTTTGCCAAGCGCAGTGGTGGACACCCTGTCCCTTCCAGGGACCTGTTAGCTCCCTGGGAGCCCTGGTGTGCCGTTCGTGTCCCATCCCAGGCCATCCCATGATTGACACGAAAAGCAAAAAGCTAAATATATACCCACAGGTGCCTCATTTGGAGGGTTTAAGTAGGTAGCAGCAGACTACACCAGAGCATTTGCTTTGTACAGCTTAATTTGCTTTATTCCCAACTCGGAAAAATAAGTTTGAAAGCCAGACAATATGGAAAATACTTCTCATACTAAAAGGAGATAAGTAAAAGGTATGGAAATTAGCTCTTCTTAGCAGCTGTTTTGTCTCGTTGCATGAACAATTTACCACTTTACAGTTACAAATGCCCATACCTCTTACAGTTAACTAAGAAATTAATTTAGAAGGTTTAATTGTTGCTACTAGACATATTTTGTCCTTCATTTTTTTAATCTCCAAACAAAAAATCAATGAAAATTTGTATTTGTCATTTAAAAGTGCATAGGAAATGCCACATGAATTTAATGTTTTGTTTCATATTACAAGTTTTTATTTCATTATGATTTCAACAACTGCAAGTTTTTTTCTTCAAAACTACATTGAACTCATACTGCCAAACAAAAATTGAAAAACAGAAATTTCCAGTAATGTTATTACATGACAATATTTATTTGGGCTGAAACTGTAATTTGAAAAAAAAAAAAATCAGTTTTCTAAAACTAATTTCAGATGAATACTAACTTGGCTCTTTCAAAATAAACAGTGTCTCAAAAATAATTTCTATTAGGGAGAAGTCTTTTTAATTTGTTTTGTCCCTGGCAGAAAAAATTTCTCTCTTCCTCATCCTTCCAGCCACTACATGGCATTGTACGCAAGGAAGAGAGACATGCCCTCTGCTCTTCGGATTTTACAATCTGGTTATATGTGACATGCATGACAGAGAGAGATGCCACTGCATGAGTTAGAGGGAGAGATGCGAAGTGTTTAAAAGATCCAGAGAGAGATTTACATGTATGAATAGTTATTTTAAGAAAACATCTCATTCATTTACACAACTGTGGCAGCCCTTAAACTCAGTAAACTGCTCTGGCCTATGGTGGAATATATGACAGAAACATTTAAATGGGAACAAATATAATTGGTTAATCAGAGCTCAAGGAAAATCCACTGCTTCTTAATAAGCCCTGGGTTGCCGATCGCCAGAGCCCACATATTGCCGTGGCGGGTGGGTTGGCGTTGCACCTGCAGGAACGGCACGCGCCACAAAACGCAACTGCTACCACTCTGGGCAGCAAAAACCACCCTGGAGATCATACATTGGTGAGTGATCTTGAGACTATTCTTATCCTCATAGTTTAGTGCAAGGACAAACCACACAGTGGACAAACAGCAAGGCGGCAGTGGGTAACAGTCCGAGCGGGAACGTCAGCGTAAGTATTTTTCAGGCAAGGATGGGAGCAGCCGCAGGTGACTGGTAAATGCTGTGGACCCACTGTCACTCTTAAATGCACAGGGGAGACTGATAGAAAAGCACCAGAAACAACTGACAGGTTTCTAGTATGGCACAGGCACCACCACTGAAGACGTCCCAAAGCGTAGCATGATACTGAGAAAAATTGTTGCTGTTGAATCCAGTTGGCAAACAGATTGCAACTGGATTCACCAAACTCTTGTAAAACCAGGCCCTGGTTCAAAGCAGCCTCCACTCTCTGCCGTGTTTTCCTTTATCAGTGCAAAAATCCAGAGGCCTCAGCGCAACTGCAGTAACTGTGGGTGCAGGTAAAAGGGTGTTATTGGAGGTCTCAAATTGCTTTGTTAAATGCAGGACTTGGAATAGATCTCCTCGTTTCAGACCTTGACCACTGCAAGTCAGAGCAGACCAGAACTGAGTTCAGCAGAACAATTACTTCCACGACGCTTTCATGCTACATTATCACATGTCTCTCTACTCACAAAAGCAACTTCTTTTCCCCACAACGCCGGAGCAAATTGCTATGCCTTTGTTGCCAGGCAAACCCTCCGCAGTATTTTCTCCCTTGCCAGTCTCCCCAGTCTCCACTCTGCCGGTGTATTAGGATGTACTCTGAAATCAAGAGCGACTTCTCTCAAAGCCAGTCCACAAATAGCCCAGAGTTCACGGCACTCTGAAGCGCTGTAGACGCTTGTTTCTTTGAGCTGTGTTTCTGTTTGGATACACAAAAGAGGCTTTAAAGTTTCTCATGCAGCTATTCAATCCTCTCCGTGAGGAGAACATTCCTGTTAATTAATTATTTTGTCAATCCCTTCTCTTACAGAAGTGCTGGCAAGGTTTCGATGCTGATGCAGGACACTGGAGCTGCCTGATTGTTTTTCTTGTTTGAAAACTTCTTTCTTTTTTCTTTTGCAGTGGAAATTAGATTTTTAACTGGGCAATCTTTCAGTAGAAAGGCATCTGCTTGCTGTAGAAGTTTTTACTTTTCATCAAAAGGCCCCACATATTCAAATCTCAAAAGTCTGGTGTTGAGGAAAAAAAAATATTCTCTGAGAAATAAAATACTTTCATTGGAAAGTCTAATGAAACTATTTAAAAAAAAAAAACAAAACACAGAAATTAAAACTAGTTTCAAATCAATAAAATAAATACTTAACACACAGGCTAGAAAAAATACCTAACTACCTGACAAGAGAGTAAATACTAGCGTATTCACTCATTGAGCTAGTTTAAAACTAAGAAAAGGGCTTTATACAGATTGAAAACATATCAGATTATTTGCTTGTCTAGTTGAACAAGCCACCTAATCTCATCCATTAACATCCTTGTATGACACAAACACACTAATTAGCGTTCACATAAATGAGCGGAGTTGCTTTGTCACGCACAAACATGCAAATGCCCCTTCAGATATGCACACATAGGTAAACACATCAAATAAACCAGTTCTAAACTGAGGTTTTGCAATAAAATTTCCCTACAATCTAGCTTGATTTTATGTTTCTGCTTAAAAGGGCAGTTAATCCTGTTTTGAAGAAAAGAAGCACTCAGGAGTGCACTGGAGAAACTGTTGTGAGCTTCCATCACCTTCACAACTAGGAACTCCATCTTATTTTAATACAATGTTATTATTTTACTGCTAAATTTGGTCAATATAAATATCCAGCTAAATATGCTTTCTCAGCTAGACTAAGAAGCTGGCTCTCATGTAGAGGTGCCTACACACAGCAATCAAAGCATCTCTCAGTATTTTTGATAAGCTGAATATGTCAAGTTCTTTTAACTTCACAGCACAGGGTTGGATTTCCAGCCTTTGGAACTTTAACTCCTCCTCTAACTTTTCTTTAGAATATTTCCACATGTTCTTGAAACAGGGACACTTCACACTGTGACCCAAAGTTGCATATAAGAAGAAAGTCCTTTCCTTTTATTTGCTTTATATAGTTTAATTTTCTTCCTTTTTTGTTTGTCTAGTTAATTTATTATTAGTTTTACTCATACAGAAGTGTTTTTTCCCCATGGCACTGCATTATGAACTTGGTTGATCTGATTGCCTATCTATATATCTATTCCATGACACAAGTAGATATAATTCATATATAATCTATATTCTTTGTCCCTGCAGTGTTTTCTTTATATCTGACGGTATGAAAATGAATTCTGTTGGACTGAAACCCCTTAACCTGCAGATTCATTTTGCTCCTACGTAGCAACTTTTTCTGCTCGTTATTCACTGCTTCATCAGGTCCTGTGTCACCTTGCAGCCTTTACCAAATGCTTTTTAAATCATTGCTTGAATCATTGGTACAAATATTATATAGCCAATAGAATTTAGAAAGAGGAAGCATTTCAGTGGTATCTCCCATTCAAATACGCCAAGAGATCCACTGGTGAGTCAGTATTTAAAACTTCTAACACAGGTTTAAATACCAAATGAGGCAAAACATCGGGTGGACTAAGTCAAATGCCCTGCAGAAATGCAGGTACATCTTCCCCGTCACTTTTCTTAAGCAGGTATTTAAACCTGTTGAAAAGGCAGTAAGTTTATTGGACCAGATCTATAATTCTTGAAACCCTGCTGACTGTCATTAATTGTATTTCACCCTCTAATTCTTTGTTAATAGAGTTCTGGGTTAAGCATTATGTTTTACTTGGAATCAAGATCAGACTAAGTGGTCTGTTGTTCCTTGAGTCATCCCTGTAACCTTTTTAAAATACAGGTTACAGGTTGATAATCTCTAAGGGACATTTACGATCCTTACAGGAATGATTTCGTGTAGTAAAACATTGAAAGTGAAATCTTGGTCCTACTGAAGTAGATGGTAAAATTCTGATTGGCTTCAGTATTGGAGGAAAGATTCCATTGAAAAGTGAAAGCTGAAACGATAAAAAAATAACTGAAAATACAAATGCTAAATTTAGCTTTAAATGAAAAAAGAACACTAAATGGCAAGTGTTATTTGCCTCAAGATCTTTCCAGCTGTGAAATAAAATGTCCAAAGTTTTGTGGAAAACAAAAAAATTGTTGAAAATCAGATTTCTCATAGAGTAAATGTTTTACAGGGGAAGTTTTCAATTCAGAAAAATTGATACTACTAACCACTAACCACTGTTAGTGCAATTCTTCTTTGAATAGTCTTGCAGTTATCTAAATGTGCCCCATATAGCAATATGTAGAGATCAGGTTTACACCAGATGGGGGTCATAATTATCAAATTGATTCCCTCTTTGTCTTCTCAGCAGCATTTTGAGTTACCCATAATCCTCAAGGTAAGCAAATTATGCAGGAATGTTACCTGACCAGGCATGGAGAGAGAAGCATTTTCTGACCAAGAGGCGATTGGCTTCAAAATTATCTTAGTTTTGTAGAAGCCCTTATATTGCCTTGTTTTGTATGCTTAATGCTTACATCTTTAGTATCCAAGAGGTGTTTGATACCCTATAGCGTTGGGTCTTACAAATCCAGAAGTGAAGCCTTGTTTCCCAAGAGTTTTTGATACATGAGTGGTGTTTGTCACCAGATACAACTCAACCATAACAGCCATTACAGGCTTATTGAACTGGAATAGAAGGTAATTTGGAACATAACAAAAAAAAAGGTGATGTTAGTCTGCATACAAGAAATGGAAAACAGGAGGCAGCTGAAGTGGTTACTTAAGAGAAATTAAAATAGTCTGAATGATAGCTTTAGAGATTTTACGTACTTTAGTGCGTGGCTTTCCTAATTTTGTGATCTATGATTGAACTGCTGGAGCATTATACTGGAGATACATGAAATTTGCTTGAAAAGATATAAAAACATATATCTACACACGTGTTTGTATCTATATAGACATGCACACACGGTTTTGGTTGAGCACTTTTGCTAGATACCACCAGGATCACCTTCAAAAAAATCTCTACAGAAAAACAGCTGCACTTGCTATTCCGGATACAGTCAGACACCTGAGAGAGCATAAATTCCCCTGAATAGATGTATTGTTTTAACATTTATTTCTTCACCTTCTCAAAATGCCTGCTCATCTGAATTTACAATGTATTGCCAGCCGTGCTGTATTTTGTGTGTGTGTGCATGGTTCTCCTTCACTACACTAGAGCAGATTAGTGCTCATTCGCCTCTTTTCCTTGCTTCTCTTCAGATCGTTACACATGACAAAACAACTGTCCTAATTACAGCAAGTGTTCCCAGCTCTGTCACCGTGACAATTACTGCAATGAGGGCTCAATATCTGCAGCAGACAGTAAAGTATTACTGTAGTTGTGTTTGATAGTGCTCAATTGTCCCCTGGAGAATTCTTCCGATCGGGTTTTTTTTCTATGGGGGTAAGGACTCCCCCCCTCACTCTGCCCACGGTGCATTTGCTAACAGGGTTCAAAAGTTTAAGGCAGGGGGATGGCCAAGGATGTTCTGTGGAAAACACAGAAGTTTGTGTTAAAAGGAGAGGACCATTTGCAGATACGGGGTGGGGTTTTTCCTACATAGGCTGGACACAACAGCTTTGTTGCCAATGAAAGCAAAACCAGATAATGGCCAAAGTGGTCGTAAACTGACCCTCCTTCCGAGGCTGCAAGTCTCTACTGTGCCATTTTTGAGACAGTTCCCTCCTGCCTCTACTTTGTATTTTCAGACTGATAAGCTGATATTGCTCCAGATACGGCAAAAGATCCAGATCCACCGAGATATCCCCCCCTACTGAAATTGCACCCTTGTCATCAACATGCTCACGTATCTTTCAGGAAGCCTCGTAGCTGTTGTGCCTGCAGCAGTGACTCTACCCTTCCTTTGGGATTTCTTATTTGTTTATTTGTTCACATGAACTGATACATTCAGACTCTCCAACTGATCTTAAGGGATGGTCCCACTTGTGACAGCTCACTCTCCACTTACACTGAGCACCTTTAACCCTACTTGCTTCCCTTGTCAGCCTCTGCAATCTCAGCTAATCAGACAAGGGATTTTAGCTGTTTCCGAAGGCAATATCATGACCTACACTACATTCACTTTATCCTGAGTGATGAAGGTGATGTTCTCTACATTTATAGTTCATTATGCTCCTGAAGTTGATTCATTCAGAAGTTCTCCTTGTAAAACCCATAAACAATGCAGAACCAGGACCTGTGTAGCGATTTCATTTGACCAGAAACAGGAACGCAAGGTCCTAATACTGAATATTGATCATGGAAGACTAATGCTGCCACAGTTAACTTGGCATGAACTGACTGGTGTACTTAAAGTCTGGATTTCTAATTTTCCTTGGTCAGGAATAAAGCAATATCTTATTTAACAGATAACATCTTTATTATAAGCATCTCACAGCCTTTCCACTTCAGCCCGCATGGGTTTCTTCTGCTCTTGGCATGGATCAATAAAGTCAATACTTCTGACTGCAAAGCTTTCTATGACTTACACATATTTAAAAGGATAAATCCCAATCAACAACTCTTCTGCTTGAACATAACCATTATAATCCTTATCTTTGATCCTTTGGGCTACAGTAAGCAGGGTAAGGAAAGTGTACATCTTTCCAGCTCTCAGGAAATATTTATGATGACAATGGAAGCTAAACAACGCTGCCTGGATTTACCTGCTGGAATTTCTCCAGCAAAACCAGTAAGTGGTGCTACAGTTTCACAAGTACAAACTGGCCAGCAAGTCCTCTTAGACTGGTATTGACGATACTGTTCATCCTCTTATGTACCGAAATTTCAAATATCTTGTAGTCAGCTCTTGAACCTCTACAGTCCTGAGACAGATAGCAGGATATTTGTTTCACACATGGGGAAATCGAGGCATATTAGAATAATATGTTCATGATAATATTATCATCAAAGAAAACGGAAGAGACCTAAGAGCCACAGCCATGGGTTTTCCGTTTAGCACAGCTATACTTTTACCAGATGAGATTAAGTTACATAAGTCAAGCTGGGGAATTGTCTAAGTTATGTTTAGGGAATTGAGTTTAATCACTATGAGGCTTGTTTTAGTCTTGTGAATGTAGTGTGCTACAACCATCCTTTCTGCAGCATATGGAGGCCAAATAATTTCAAAGAGAATGCATTTTGACAGGACTACTTTTGAGGGTTAAGTTGTTGGCCAACTCTACATTTTACAGATGCAGCTACTCCAGTAAACCCCACTAATACAGATGAAGCTTGTCCTGCCAAAAGAATGTTTTTAGCTGTTAAGTTTTTTATTAGCTGCCTCAATGAAATAAGCTGTATCAGCAAAATCACTTTTTTTTTTTCATTACAGCTGAACCTATGCTAAAGGTTGTGCCAATATCAAAGCTCTACAAAAAAAAAAAAATAACACCTCTAACCAAAATTACTATGCTGGCAGAAGATTTTACAGTAGACCTGAATTTAAAGGTTCCTTTGGAAAAAATTTTACAGGAGAAAAGTCAAATAGGGAAAAGAGGAAAGAGAAGAAAGTGAAAGGGCAGGGAGAAGAGTGAAAAAAGGATTTCTTTTTGCCCAATAGTCAGTGTTCTCTCTGAAGTTTTTGCGTTGCTCTATAAACAGCTAAACAACTTGAAAAGATGTTTTTTTATTGAGAGAGCTAATAGATCTTTTGATATAGTGTCATATGTCCCAATTTTGCTCTCACTTAGAGTTAGGACTGAACTGTTTGAATTCAGAGAAGCTCCTTCATGGGAACGCAACATGAGAGAAGGATCAGGCCCCAGTCCTCAGCAAGTCTTTAACTGGAGTTTAAAACTAACTTCAACATTTGCCAAAAGGGCTAGGAGGCAGAGCTCAGGAAAGTCTCCTGGTTTTGGTTTGCAGAAAGCAGAGTCCCCAGACAAACATTTCACTTTGGTTCCTTTGTTCAACTGAGGAAAGTCTGGCAAAAATTTGCTTGAAAGGAACAAAAGTGCAGTAACTGCAACTGTAATTAGTTTTGCTCTTTTCCCTTTTTCTTTTAAGAGTCTCTATTTTGCATACAGTTTAGACATTTTTACTCAGGGAAACTTTCTCTTCTGAAGAGAGCTTACAAAATGGCCTGTGATAAAGTTATTTCACACGTATTACACTGGCACTTTCTATACTATGTGAGTATCAGCATCTTAACATTGGGGCATCTCTTTGCTATTTGCATTTAGAGCAGACTTTGGAAGATTGAGTTATAAAAAAAGAGGCTGCCTTTGACTCATGCTTACTCTAAACTGCTCAACGAAGTAACAGTTTTCAAAACTGCAACCATAAACCAGATACTCCTTTAAAAATGAAAAAGAAACACGAGAGAAATAAAATCCTATGGACATTTTGTGCAGAGATTATTTTTTAATGTGAGTATGCAAAGTATTCAGAAAAATGGATGCTTCTGTTGCCTTTGGCCACTACTGCAATATAGACTATTATAATAATATATCACTCACTATACACAGTCAGAAAACTTCAAACCTGAAAGAAGTGAGTGAAAGCACTCCATTGTGAACAAGGTCTTGTGAGTGAAAAGCTCTTTTAACTTAATCTCTGTTCTTATTCTCAGTAATGAATTTCACTGCTGAAGCTACGGGGAGCAGTCTTATACAAGCAGTAAAAGAAGCACAAATTCTCGTTGATTTTCAACTCTACCACTCATGCCTTTTCTCTTTCCATTCATTAGTAACTGGCAGATCACAGATCCAATCAAATAGACCTTGTTGCCAGCCCTGTCTTATCTTAATAGGATGTTATGGTCTCAAAAACATTCCTATGACAAAAAAAAAAATGTTTCCTCTTTTGTTTAAACACGAAAATGATTGTTGATCATAACGATGTAACCTGATAATGCTTGTGTGCTGCACAGACCAAGTCCCTTTGCAGCGCAGTTTGGTCAGATTTTTCTCAGAAATTAATATATTACAAAGGTGGGTTGAATTAAATATGAACTTTTCCATCTGTTTCAGGGTCTAAAGACAAAGAGAAAGGAGGAAAATGAAGCTAGGCACTCTGTCTTGGAAAAGCACGTTGTATGCAATGGGCTTTACTGTCCGTCTTGCAAACGTGTATTGCTCGGGTCAGGGTTACACAGGAAGGAGGGCACCCAGCCACAGGCTGAGCTGTGCCACTCAGCTCCCTGCCAGAAACTTCTCTTGCATTTAGGTCTAAGAAGTGATTTTTGATATCGAAATTGCAGAAGGAATCTAGGGATTTAAAAATATAAATCAGATTGTGCTTGGTTTTAAGGAAATGAACATTTTCAATAAGCTTGGTAGACCCCAGCCACATGTTGAATGTTAGACAGGGCCCTCGTTTTCTACGGCTACTCAATATAAAGTGCTTTTATGGAGACCTGTGGCAGATAATAATTCCTTCTGGCAATGCAAGCACCAATTTCTTCTCCATCCCACACATGGTGTGTGCCTCTGTGTATGTTTGCAGATGCACCTCTCCCCGATTTGTATTTATTTGCCTTAATAGCGTGGGCAGAAACTGAATCCAGATATTTTCACTCCTTTAACTCTGCTTTGCAACTCTTTTATCTCACTTCTGAACCTTCCTAGCAGGAACTCTGATGGCACAGCTACATGACTTAACTCTTACTGAGCCTGTAAGTAGAATTAGGTAAAAAAAGAGAAACTCTGAAACGGAGGAAGAAATCAGAAACTTACAAACAGACTTAATTCTGCCTGTTACTTGGATTGCACCTCAATAATCACAGGGTGCTGTTTCAGAGAGGCTCTAACACTGTATCCAAGCAATGTTATTTGTAACACACTATTAATAGGCAACAATGCTTGACCCAAAACTTATTGAAATAGACATCATGAATAATATATGGGAAGTGAAAAGTATAAGTGAAATAGTGGATGTAGACACAATAAAAAAGCCTTTGAAAATGCCCTGAAGTAAAATATATATTTTCAAAACTGCAAGTTTTATCCATTTTTTTTCCTGAAAGTCACATCCCTTCATGACCTCAGGCTACAACAAATATATTAGACATAGATCATTTCTAAGTGTTTTTGTCCTTTGCTAAGAAAACATCAATTTTTGCTGTTTGCAAGTACTTTTCCTGGCCACACACACAAACCTTCCACCCCACCTCAAAATGTACTCCCCACCTCAAAATGTACTCTCAACTTCTTTCCCTGTATTTAAGTGACATGTGCTTTCAAAAAAACCCAAGCACAACATTGCAAGCTACACAGGTATTAGTTTACATGAATTTTGCAAATCAGCAAGACTGCATCCTCCCCCACTACCTTAGGCACATATAAGAAGGGGTAAGTCTGACCCAATGGGACACCAGCCAGAACTTATCCAAACCCCTTGAAATTCAGGGAGGACGGTGCCAAGCTAATAAACCCTGCTTTCCGTCAGATGTCTTACGTAGGGCTCAGCACCATGCCAACACAGCCACCTGGCTTTTTGTTAGCTTGGAGCTTGAGATGAGAAAGCCTGCCCAAAATGCCACACAGAACTCTCTAAAGAGAAGCCACATCACTTTTTGCAATTAACTTCTGCCATGCTTTCAATTTTTATTAGCAGAGAAACAAATAGTCTGGGCAGAATGGCTGAGATCCTGAAAAACACCTGCATTTAAATGAATGTAAGTAAAGTTCTTAAATACTTTCAAAGTCCTGAAAACAAGTTATGCTTATTGGTTGATACTGGTTCTTGCATGTCCTGCATACCCTACTTCATTAAATAATTACGAGCATCCTTTTACTCATCAGGTTTTATTATGCTGCCCAACATGGCCACTAACTTCCCTTTCCCTCATGCATCTCTCAGGTGATAACAGTGTTTCCTTCCTCCCAGCTATATGGCTTGTTTCTCGTTGCTCACCTGTGCTGTGCTAAAACCAATGGAGACACAATCACCACCAGAGGGTCAGGGTGTTATGTTACTGAAGCAGTAACGAAGATGGCAGAGACAGCCAAGCTGCCTTTGAAATCCCTTGTGGAATCCAAAACACCAAGATATCAGTCAAAGATTCAAACTTTGCCACCATAAGAGGTCCAAGTAATTTAATTGCCTATTTTTCCTGAAGTGATTTCTGGTCCATATTTTCCTATCTTAGTTATTTGTCACTCACCTTTCTATTTTTTATGGTGATGCTCTCTATTTTCAGCTAGGTATCCATGTAGAAAGAGCACAGCAAGGGCACACTTGTTTCTGGGGAAAAATAACTGTGGCTGCTCCTCAGGGCTGCAGTAGCACAAGTGTTTCTTCTTGTTTCGGTTGCACCGCTGCTTCCAGCACCTGTAGTGCTGCTCTTGCTGCCTTGGCTATGGCAGAGGCTTTTGCATGAATGTAGCCATTCCAGCCCTAAGTCTTACTTCAGAAATGCTGTTTTGGTGTAAGTTACTTCTGTAATCAGCATCAGTACAAATCACCTCTGGAACCTTCTGCTTTCAGTGTAGCACATTAGTATAATAATGCTATCTTAAAAAAAAATCCAACCTACGGCAAAACTCGTATGGCTTTTCAGAACAAATGAGTCAATCGACTTTTTCAAAACCATCAACAATCATGCAGTCAGAAGCAACCCTACAGTAATAGATCGATTGGCTAGATATTAAAAATACTACTGCAAAAATAGGCTACTACTGCTCCAAAGTACCATATAAGAAAGAAAACAAAATTGAATCTGCTGCAAAAGGCCAGCTCAAGGAGAACACAGCAGTCAGAGCTCAGAGCATGGCTTACTGGAGCTGAGTGAGGGCACAAATGCTGTTCTAGATGTGCAAAGCAAGTGTAGGATATTTTGCTCAGCCCTACGAATTTGCCCATGATAAATAAATTCCCAATCACACCCAGAACCTTTAAGAGCTGTTCAGTGAAACCCAGCATTTTTTGCAAAGTGCTATGCAAGCACGATAGTGAAAGGCAGAGAAATTCCTAATGGGAGAGATTCCTGCTGTAAATAACTCTCAGGAAGAGTGGAAGTGTGGAAAACTAAACCTTTAAAAAGCTAATAAATAAATAAACTAACAAACTATAACCACTTTAAAATGTCTTTTTAAAGCTTTTAAAATACTGCTGATGAGCTTAAAATGAAAGAAAACAGCATACTTGCAAGTAAAAACATGTTTTTTAAAAAAAGTTTGTCTAATAGACAACCTGCTTCTCTAATTAAGCAATTAAGGCTCAGCAAGGCAGACATTATCATCACATAAAGGTCATTTTAAATGAAGAGGGGATGAAAAACACCGTTGTTGGAGAGTTTTATGAATGATCCTCTTATGATCGGTGGCTGCTGGTTTGAAATGAGCTGAGAATTACTAGATAGTATGTTTGGATTTTTTTCTGCTTAAAGTCAGACCTGAGAACATCGGGGCCCGCTCCCTGCACTGGCAGAGCTTTTGCTGACGTTCGCAATGCCAATTCCTTGATTGTCCTCCCCATGTGTATCATAATGAACTTACACTATGATAAACATAGCGAACCTGTTCTGGATTTACACCTGTGCAAATTACAAGGGAAGGTGAGCAGTTACACTGCTCCACGAGTGCAATATATCCACACCACAGGGCTTGCCCCCCGTGCACAGGTTCAGCACACCTAATCTTAACCTCTTGCTCCCTGTTGGACTGTCTCTAGCTCAAAGGTTTCCTCTGTTTTAGGTGAGTGTATTATAATCTAGATCACCTCTGAGAGAGCCTTGAGCAAACCTGATGGCACCGGTTTGTGCCTCCTTAGAGCAGAACGCAGCAGGATGAACGGGGCCACCAGTCAGCTCACATCTCTTGGCTACAACGCATCAAACCTGAGCATTAACTTCAAGATGCAATATAAACATTATTATTCTATAGGCACACCAAATTAGAAATGAACCACAGGCAGAGGCCAGGGGATCTGAAGAGATTTAAATAGATCTCGTGATAATTAATGTCCATTGAGTGATTTGGGGGGAAGAAGAGGGACAAAACATAAAAACTACTTCCACCTTTATTTTAAGTTCTTTTGACAGATGGGAATATTTTCTGTTATGCTACTTGTGGTTTAGGTAATGAGATTAAGCCTTACATAGCAAGAAGCAGAATTAACTTTGTTTACTTATAGTGACACCGTCAGCTTGGAAAATCACATTTCCATCTGAAATGCAGTGCCTACTATCATTACAAATAATGCTTGAGATCATGATAACTAAAGAAGATTGGAGGCGAAAAAAACATGTTCCTCTCTCTATTTGTTTTTTTTTTTTCAAATGTACTTTGCTCACACTGTGCAGTTGAGAGCACTCTCTGTAGCCAGATTCCCCACTTGGCATCTCCCTGTGACTGTGCTCTGCACCCGAAAGGCAGAAGCAGGCATGGAGCAACAGGCTGGGGATGAGGGGGGGAAAGGGCATGAAAGCTCAGCTGGCTCTGGCTGATCTCAGGCATCCTGAGAAAATATCTCCCTAAAGGCAAATGGCGTGGCAGAAGGAAAAAAAATACAAACCAGCAGCATTTTAAAACGTATTTAACATCGGGTATGGACAGGAGTGGGCTCTCTTAAAAAAATTAAGACTTGAATTTTTAGATGATGACTGATGTAAAAAGTCCTTTAGCATTGGGTCTCAAGCACTTCCACTGAAGTGGCTATAGAAAGCCTGGGTGTTTTCAGCTGCTGCAACACACAGCGGCAAACAGGATGGGAAGACAGGGAGGAGAGGGAAAGGCTCTACAATAGCATATTTCCTAAATTACCAGCTCATGCACTGGAACACGTATGTGTTAAACGACTGGGTTTGCATATACACTGGGGTAAATTGAAAAGGAAACAGGCATTCTGCATCTTCTCTGCTGTACCTACAGAAAATCATCACAATTAAAATGGCAATAAGGTTTGCACGGAAGAGTGCTTGTCATGAAGGCTTGCAGAAACCGAGTGTGTTTGTGATGCTTCTCCCTCCTCTGCCAGCCAAAGCCAAGCACAGTGACTTGTCCACGTGGTATTTCATGCACTCGTGACCCCTGCTAATGTTTACAAATCAAGGATATCTGGCACAGTCGTTACTGCTTCATGTCAGAAAGAGTGACAGGTAAAGAGTAAAATCTGGACCCAGCACAGAGATGGATCCAAAATACATAAATAACCAATTAAGAGAAAAGATTAATAAAAATATTGTAACAGATCCCAATCTGCTGTTGAGTACCAATTGCCAGTAATAATCTCTATGGTAACTGAACTCTCTTTGGCCTCTCTCTGTATTCAACTAGTGTTTTATGGTTTTTTTTTCCTCTTCCCCTATTTTTATGGAAAGTTTTCAAAACTGGATTAAATATTATGATATTTTCTTCTTCAAATGCTAACTAGGAAAAGTATTCACTTTGGCTGTGTCACTATCTTAAGCAGATTTCCCCTTCCTTAGATGACTGCCTTAGAGGTGACTTTTGTGAGGGCACTTACTGTAAGTTCTGTTCAAAGAACTTCTGTTGGTAAGTGGGGTTTTCAAAATCCAAGAGGTTAAAATATTGCCCAGCATCTAGATAAGCCGATTAAGGAGGACGAAGAAAACATACTAAGTAAAGATATTGCATTTAGAAACTACTGTGTACCTGGAGAAATTTAACTCTTTCTTTATTTTTATTGTTATTACCTGGCTGTACATGTCTCTTCTTGCCACTGCTCTCCTGTAATCTCAGCAGCTTCTTCTGGGCTATGGTTTTATACATGGGTGTTCCCCTTTCCTAGCTTACTCTTGCACACACTTTGGCTACTGGATCCAAATGAAGGCACTACCTTTGGAACCAGCATCATGTGGTAAATACTTGCGTTACTTAAACAGACAAAAAGAAAAATTTTAAAGAAGAACATGCAGGATCATGTGAAAGTTGCCTTCCTATGTGCACATATAACACCTACGACGCTTTACTCAGTTTTCATCACTATAATACAAGTAATTAGATAACATAACTTTTACAGTTTAAATACAGAGTTTTCATTCTGTCTTCTTTTCCTGTAACTCTGTTTTGGCAAAAGATCCCAAATGAGAAAGCTTGGCACTGGGTGTGATCTGTGAGTGAAGAGATGCTTTTCTCTAACAGCCTTGCTCCACAGCAAGGTGTGAGACTTTGCTGACTGCCCCCCAGCTGATGGTTTTACTCACCTAACTCAAATCTAGAGGAGACTCACGTGCCAAACCATGCCTTGGTCTGTAATTAGTGCCACCCCAGTAAATTTGTGCTGATAAAAAGCACAGAATCACCCTCACTCAGCTGTAAAGATGGATATAGGTGCTGGATAACTAAGTTTTGGGAAACCGCACTTTTTGGGTAGAGAGTTAACTTTCAGGCTTAGGGGAAGTTGAAGGATCTGAGGTGGTTTGCTTATGGCCAGATCTGAAAAATAGATGCAGAGAGCAGGTTGACTCCTCAGTGGAGGGTAAACCTCTCCGGGGCTTTGGAAATCTACTCAGTTATAGCTGAAATCTGGTTACTTTGTTATTTCTAGTCCATTAAAATAGTTATTCCTTTCAGGGTTCGTAGTCCAGGAGATTTCTAAGAAGGTGGATCTGTAGACTTTATTTAAAAATCCTGTTATAATTTGATCTTCTAAAACTGTTTTGCTTCGATCTATGGATTTCTTTGCACTTAGAGAACCCAGACATGGTGTAGGGAACTCAAACCTATGTTTTCCAACCTCTATTTGGTGTTTGGAAGCTTCACAAAAGCAAATCTCAAACAGAGAGAGAAGAAATGGGCAAGGGTACAATTCTGGTGCCTAGTGACGGTTGCTTACCTTGGGGAGGCAGACCCTGAGGTTTTACTCCTGAGAACTCAGAATGCATTTTGCCTCATGGCTTCCATTCAAGCAAAACAGTCCTCAGAGCATGGACTGGCATTTACCCTTTCCAGCCAAGTGTTGTAACCACTAGGCTAAAAAGTTATGCTTTTATTTCTGTTCCATTTCCCTAGCCCAATAAATCTTGAATTCCTTTTTCTGACAAACTTCAGAAAGAGCAATGTGAGAAGTGCTCCCTCTTTGCTTTTAAATCTCAGGTCTCTTTCAAGAGACAGAGAAAACTTTTAGGTGTTGAAGGATTATGTAAAGTCCCTATTGACGATTCATGTTCGGAGATGCTATATCAATGAGACTCATGTTCTGCAACTTCTGCTTCTTTATACAACAGCCCAAACCAAGACCTTGGATCTGAAATTGTGAAGTGTTTTCAAAATATGGAGCTGGATTCAGTTCCAGATCTGAATCTCCTAGTGGTTGCCTGTCTTCCATCTGTTTGTATTTGGATGTCTCATAGGATATAAGCAGCAATTCTGTAGTGTCACACATGAATAAAGTGGATAATTATAAAATTAAAAGATATAACATGCTTCTAAGGGAGATAAGACTACAATTAAAGAGTATAAACAAAACTGAGTTTGATGTACAGACTGATATATTTATTCATTAAATATAATAATATAAACAAGACTATTAACTGTCATATTTTAATGATACTGTACCCTGCAAAAAAATGCTCGAGAAAAAGTCCTATTGACTTCAACAGCAATGCCACATAAATTTACATCATTACTGCAGTAAAACAATATGTCATCACTCTTATTCATCATTATTTGTTGTGCATACACTCAAAATGTTAAACAAAATACCTGTAACCCGCTGAAATGGGTCTGAGCTCAAATGTATTATCTGCAAATCTAAAGTAACCCAGCAGGGAATGCAGAAACCTTTTCCACAGATAACTGAAATACAATATTCCCAAGAGGGAAAAACAGCCCAGGCAAGGCTGCTGTCTATCCCATCTCTTTCTAGAAAATATTGGACATATTTTTGCTCAGGAGATGGCAAAATATGGGCAAATGCCACTTCATATCAGCAATGTTAAGATCAGATTCTGACCTTTTTTTTAAGATTGTTAACAGTCAGCAACCGTGGAAGCCTTAAAGCAAAAAAATCTATCTGTAAAGTATGCATTAACTAGCTTGGGATAAGTAAAAAGCCAGTCTGGAAGGGAAAAAGGGTTTCAAGAATTCTCCCTTGTTGTACACGGCATCTGTGCCAAGAAGATGTAAAATGGGACCATTCTGAGTCATAACAATTTATCCACCCTTTGCACAGCCTCTTGGCACGTACAGGGCACCAGTCAGGGGAGAAGCAGCTCGTGCAAGATCTCTAGTGTGAACTGTACAAACAGAGGCGATCTTAAAAGGGGACTCACCCCAAATTTGCGAACTGCACTGAACCGTGAATTATTATGTCAAATGTTTCATTGTAAAATTCCTCATTAAATTCTTTGGCGTTCACCACACGCTCAGCGTAACTTGAAGTGCTGAGAAAATGAACGCTTACTGTGCCATGACAAAGGCCAATGGTTGCCTCTTTACTGAGCTTGATACATATGGTGAAAACATATTGACTAATTACTTGCCATTTTCAAAAACTGAAAACACTCCAAAGTCAGGCTTAAGATAATAGAACAAGATACAGTACAAAGAATAAAGACTGGGAGAACAGAGAGGAAGAATAACATAACTCTGTTCCTGCTAATCCCTCTTCCAAGATTTGCTTTGATATATGAATACCGAGGAATAACACAGCATCTCACTGTTTCAAACTGCTTCCTGAAAATTGGTAAATTAATGCACATGATTTATACATCAGTTCAAGGGGTAAATATAAAATCCAGACTTCTCCCAGATAGTAGCATCATATGGCCAATAATTTGGCCAGGGTTCAGTTTCGCGATGCTCAGTTTTCTACAGCTTTGCATCTTTTTCTGGTGTTTGCCAAGTTCCCCCAAAGAGAGAGAGCTGACCTCGGGGATGGAGGACTTTGAGGGAGATCCATTAAAGGGGTCAAAGTCAGTGTGAAAAGTGAGACACCGAGACCGGCTCTAGTTTCCCAAATACCATCTCCGATACAAATAATCCCTTACAGGATTGCCGGAGCTGCCTTACAGGAGTCCCTCGTGCACAACCTTCACAGTGAGCTTTTTTAATACCATCTGATTTCCAACACCTCCAAGCCTTGACAAACCGGCCCACTCATCTGACTAGGAATCTTCCCTGAGTTGTGGGAAGTTAATTTCAAGGTAGCTCATGGAGTAGAAGCAACATAAAGCCACACAACTGTAAAAAAACAATGTTGCTGGATAAGCTGTGCCAGTAAAGAATGTGTAACAGAAAATATAATTAAAATTCAATCTCTTTGTATTAGAAGACAAGCTCTTTGGTTTATAAGTAGAAAACATGAGGACTTGCTGAAGGTAGGGTTAACAGGAACACAATTAACTGCTATTAAGAGTTTTACGATTATGAAACTTGTGGTGATGTATTCACAATTTAGAAATAATGGGAAGTGCAATGGATGACTTTTAAAAAATCAAGACAATTTAAAAAAAAATCAGTAATTATTCCCCTTTATTTTTCCTTTAAATCATCCAGATAATAGAAATCACAGACTTGAACAGGATGCCTAAAGTTAATGGCTTTATTAGACTGAGACAAAAGAAGGATTGATCAAAAGTTTGATCCATTTACCAAAAAGTTCATAGTTTATAAAAGGTCACTGCTCTACTAGTTATATATTTTTTAAATTCAATATAAATCGCAAACCATGTTTGCCAAAAAGCTGGTATTTTAGAAACACATAAATAGTATGATGTCTTTCATAAAAGTTTTAGAATAAGTTTTATTTTCCAGCTCATAAACTAAAAATAAAACACTTTAAGTGATTGACTTTCCTTTAAGGCAGCTCTTGAGCCTGATGTGATAACTCTACTGGTAAAGTTCTAATGATACTCCTGGAAGATCTCCCAATGTTTTGAACAGGACCAGATATTATCCATACTGCTTTTAATTATTATTGTTGTTTTACTGTAAAAACCTGGGTAGATCATCACAATTTTGCTCCTGCTGCATAAATATGAAAGAGTTTAAAAGAACAGATGATCTCCAAGAGGTGGGAAGAATTTTACTTCATTTACGTTTTAGAAAGAGTTTGAAAACCTTAAAGTCCCAGAAGCGTGAAAGATGCTTTTCCTGATGGAGTTCCACCTCATTTTTTTTCCAAAAGCATGGATAAACAACTCAATTCTAAATAGAAGCAATAAGCAAAAATGCTCTTATTTAGTTATGTTCAAGTCATTCCCTGGGCAATGGAGCCTTCCCTGGGCAGCTGAGGAGCTGAACCCTCACCTCCTGGGCGCTGCTGGGGCAGAGCCCGTGAGATGGGCAGGCACTTGGTCTGTCGCGGGGTGATATTCAGGCTTGTTTAATGGCTTTATACCTTCAGTCTCTTTCTGTTCTTTCTAATTAGGATTTTCATTTCCTCACAAGTTTACCAGCAGAGTGTGCCGTGAGTGGAGCCTTGACTGTGCAGCGTCCCGCAGGAGGGGACAGCGGAGCCAGGCAAATGCGTGGGAAGTTCCTTCAGAAACTCAGTTGCCTCCTAGAGCAGCCGCTCTTCTCCAGCTTTTTGTTTAATCTTTAGGTACAGGCGGTGCCAGCTCGTATGCAAAACTGTTAAATGAAGCCAGCTCGAGGACTGCTTGCCATGTCTGAGTGCGGCACCACACAATGGGCTGGGAATGCCTGAGATCGTTTCCTTTCCTGCCTTTCATATTGCTGAACTGAAACCATCACTCGTGTCAAAAGCAGGGACTGCAGATGAAAGGCCAGTGCATTAAGACAGCACATAATTGTCAGTCTCTGAGTTTCTGACATTAATCGTTTTACTTAAAGAAGGCAGTGCAATGTTTTTTTGTGTCCCCTCCCAACCTCGACTGACAACACACAGGAGATAGTCTGGATAAAAATTAAAAAAAAAAAAAAAAGACTCAAAATTTTTGCTAATTAAAAGTAATGTGTTTTCCCATTTTTTTGGCAATTTGATAACACAAAACACTTACTTGGGGGCCACAGGGGGAAACAAACTGAGACGGATAAAAAATGTTTTGTGTTCATCCAAGCAAGACTATGTTAATGCACATTATCCCATTAATGCACATCAACATCGGGAATAAGCGCGCCAATGCAAGCAAGAAGCATACACTTATCATCATTTGATAACATGTTTAATGACAGATTGACGGTTGATTTGCAAATGTGAACTGGCATCAATGTTGCTAACTTCAGCTTCTGCCGCCTCCTCTGCTATGCCAGCATATTTATGTGCATAATTTGATTTCGCAGCCACACTGTTAGTACATTTTTAATATTAACTATGCAAGAACAGACAGCCGAACTTAAGTTGCACTGATGGTTTGAGTTCATTAGATTGAAAAAGATGGGCAATGATGACAAAGATGGAGATGGCAGCGCAACATCAAAGAGGCAACACTTAACAAACACACTCCATTTTGAACAAACCGAACTAACACATTTCATGTTGTCGGCTGCAGCAGAGCCCTTATGTACAACAGTAAGAAAAAAAATATGCTTCTGCCCTGGGCATACTGACAGCAACTCTGCAAGAAGCTTAGCAGGCTCCTGGACACTCAGTTCTAAGATATTTCACTCATCTATTGCAGGCAAAGGGGTTGATTCTGGTCTGATGTTCAAGTGACAGCAACATCATTCAGCAGACTTGCAGTGGAGTTACTCCTGATTTACACTGGTCCAAGGGAGACTGCCTGCCTGCTCCCACTCTTCTTCCCTACTTTGCTTTTCACAGCTGTGATTCTTTATGACGAATATTAAAAAGATTTTGCTGAGAGCTCAGCTCTCGCATGCACGATGCGCAGGGCAGAACTGCGAGTTTAGGAGCCTTGGAGTCTCATGCCACAAGATGCGGGATGTCCTCCCTATGTACCCAGAGCCAGCAGCCCAGCACCACGCAGGACTGCGCTCCTGGTGACTTCCTCTCCTTTGGTGATTCTGGCCAATTCAATTCTGCTCTGAAAGGAACGTGTACCAATGAGCTGGGAGGAGAATATTTCATCCTCTGCTCACATTAATGTCTGGGCATATACTGCATCTAGTATTAATTTGCCTGTTGTGCTGCAATATATAATAAATTTGAGGCTGTAGCTTTATTGTGCAAGTTGTAGTTTTAAATTTGATGGTGCAAACTGACCCTCTGCAGGAGTCTGACCATACAACGTAAGCCTTTCTATGTAGACTAAACTGTTTGTACCTCTGAATCACAATGAAACTATGATTTAGCCACACAATTAGACCAGGTCCTCAACAATTCTCAGATGCCTGAATTACTGCTGAACAGCCTAATAAATACATAGCACATAGGCCTCCGTTTTGCAAAGCTTTTAAGAATGTTCTCAAGTTTGTCTCTAATCAGCAAAGCACCTATTACAATTACTGTTGCCCAGAGACTACTCTTGGACCAGAAACCCATTGTGCTTGGCCGGGCACAAACACAACCCAGCCCTACTGCTTGGGGACCGCCGCTTGCGAGCTCGCTGCGCAGGGATGGAGCGCTGGAGCGAGGCCAGGGTTTGTTAGGAAGCTGTGAGGGATGTGAAGTACTGACTGTTGAATTTAATCCTGGAAACGTTGCACCACTTTCCAGATCGGGACACTGACCACGGGAGCAGGAAAGGACCCTGCACCAACCAGTTCACCTTTAACCAACAGCAGCTGGAGGATTCCTGGTACTCCTGTCCTTGTGGCAGCTCCTGAGAAAACGCGTCCTGCCAGGACACTGGCCTGGCCTAGCTGTAAAATGTCCTTTTAATGCCTGTCATGAAAGAAGCCTAAAGCTTTATTTTCAGTAAAATCTCTTTGTGGAGCTCTGTGCTCTATTTAAGAAGAGACCTGCATTGCAGGGAGCACTAATCCTAAGTCCCTGGCTACATTCAGTTCAGGGAGTTTGCTAAGCAGCTCCAGTGGCTGGCGCTGCACAGATAAAGGTGAATGGTCCCCAAAAGGAGGAATATCTGAACAGACAGGTAACGGCAAACATCCTGGGAGACTCCCGGTTTCTTGGGTTAAAACATGTGTAGTTTTTAAATTGAAGCTATTGATGCATCAGGGTTCAAAACCAACAGCAGACACAAGACCACACTGTGCAAGGTGCTGTTCAAGATGATCTCTCTCTTAGACAGAGACCAAATAATTTCCAGTGATACAGGACACAAGAGATCTTGCTTGCCCCAATAAGGACACAAGAGATCTTGGAAGATTTCTCAAAAGTGAAGGAAGTAAAAATAAAATAAATAAAAAAAAAAAGGGAGAAGAAAGACCAGCAGACCAGGCTCAGGTGTCTTTTACGCGAACACCGTGGGCTGTTCAGAAAGGCACAGGAGCAGCGACATTTCCTGCCTGGTGAGCCGAGCAGCAGAGGAGCTGTACCCAGCAGCCTTGATAATTGCTCTGTGAACAGCCTTGCGCTGCCTCCTCCTTACCTGAGCTCCAGCTACAATTAGAAACAAAGCATATCCCAGGGAGAGGGAATTGTGGTCACTGCTCACCCATGCCTGCTGATGCAGGATGAAGGTGGGTAAAGAAAAAGACAAGTGCTGTTTCCAGGCTGCGGAAAGGCTCTCCCCTACTCCAGCCCCAGCCCGGCACAAGCGCAGTATGCAAGGTGGCTTTGGGGGCAAGAGGGAAATAGCTTCATGTTTGCCCTCCAGATTGAATGAGCTCCTACTGTGTCTGTGCACTTACAGCGCTGGTTGTGGAGAGCTCCAGAGAACGAGAGCCCAGAGCATCACCCGGTGGGAAAAACCATTAGTTTTCTCAAGTCACAATTATCTCCGTACTGCATTTGTGTCTTCTTTCCTGTCTCGTTTTAAGTAAGTTACAATTCTCCCAGTCTTGTTACTGAGTAGATGCAGATGCCACTTTGTTCTATGTGATTTATAGCCAGTAGCTAATGTTCAGTTATAATTCCCCATTTTAGACATGAAAAACAGCCTGTAATGCTCAACACAAGGGCCTCTCAACAATGATATATAATTTAAAAATTAACATGAGGACAGAGGATGCACAGGAATTTGAACTAGGGACTCTCTCATTCAAAGGTTAAATCTCTACAAGGTGAGCTAAAGGAATTAGTTGAGTTATTAAGTAAATGCCTCTGTTATATTTTCCCAGTACATTAGCTGTTGCAGCCTTTTCCAGTTCAGCTGTATTCAGCCCAGCATGTTCAAAGTGCAAACGCTCATGGCACTGTATTCACACATTTGCTTTTTTTCAATGTCAAACAAACTGGAGCTTTTGAGAGTCAAAGGTCAAAGTGGAGGGCCCTTAAGAAAATCTCTAGGGAAATTATGTGATTGTTCTTATGTCTTTATTGTATATAAAATCAGGCTTCATACATGGCTCGCCCTTTCCAAGCATCTTAAAAATATAAATGAGTCATGACTCATTCCTGCAACACCTAAGTTATATAAGTGGTCTTGTTAATTTACTGGAATATCTTGCATAACTAATCATTTCCAGGATCAAACCCTGAAGCCTCTGAAACCTCTGAACTGTAAAGAACTCTAGAAACAGAGAAGTTAAATTCCAGCCTCACACGACGAGTTAAAAGCAGAACAAGGGACAGAATCAGCATCACCGGAATCGTCCTGACAAATGCAAGCCATAAACCCCTCTTTTGTCAAACCACAGCAATTCAGAAAAAAGGCAGGGATTACGGGGAGTATGGAAAAGGAAAAGAGCTTGGCTATGGACAGGTTTTGGAGGTAGCATTCCTTTCCTCTCTGTTTTCTGTTCACTATAAGAAGTAGCTCATATCTTAGGTGTCTCCTGCTGCACTTTGGTTAACCCTGCTGTACTCCAGCACATTACATTTATGGATTACAAATTTATTGACATTTGACATTTGCATCACCTTTCACCTGATCAACAGAAGCTTTGGCTTCCAAAGGGAATTATTGTGGAAGATTTCAACAGCCATGGGAACACAAAAAAGGTCATTAAATCATATCGGAAAAACAATGTGTTCATAGCATTCAGACATTTAGTCTTGCCAGTAAATCTTCTGGTTGATGCTTGGACCACCTACTGATGATACTCAAAGAGAAGGAAAAACAGGGAGAACTGAAGAGATGAATTAAATTAAAACCAAATTACATGAAGCCTGGCACGGTGGGATCTTTAATTTTCTACTCTATGAATCCAGAATAAGGGAAAAAAACCAAAACAAAGTACAGTGGCTTGACTTTATCTCAGTTAATTCCCTCTATATTAGCAGGGCTTAACTAAATAATCCTGAGTAATGTGTGCACCCCACATTATTGCATGCAATTTGTATGTGGGAGGTGCAGGATTCAGAAAACATATGGCACATGGAAAACAAATGACAGGGTGTGCTTTTGCACTCATTTTGGCTATACTTATCACTCTTGTTGATATTTTTTTTCCAGACACGAAATATAAGTGTAGGAACTTTCACCCTAATCTCTTTGGAAAAGTACTGAGAGCTGGGTTTTTTTGTGCATTTGTGATTTATAGAAGAAGGCCACCACACAATTCCTTGGAGCAAAGATAATATTTTAAAAAACCACTGATCAAATAAACAGAATTACCTCCCCCGTTGTCTTTCCTCTGGATGACAAACCTGAGTCTTGCCCTGTGAAAACACAAGGCCAACAGATCAGAGATCCATAGGATTGTGGAGGGAAGTGAATTGCTGAACTGGAAGCCCACCCACGGGTTGTCTGTCTATACGTCTGTCTAGCGTGAGCTCCACCGAAGATGGAGCCACAGACAGCTGTTTGCCCCTGAGCTGAGTGAGCACGGAGGAAGTATTAAGCTTTGTCCTTCTCCTGTGCAAAAGCAGCATGTTCACTTCACATGAAGGCAGGCACATGACAGACCGCAGTACAGTCATATCCCAGGAGGCCTCTTCTCTGACGACCCTTGGGATGTAGATCAATAGGTGGGTAGAAGAGAACATCAGTCTTTTGAATGGCCCTATATAGAAAGCTGGCAGTCATGAGGAGTCCATCCTAACACGGACCAGTGCCAGCAACTTGTCTTGCCCCCAGAAATCCAGTTGTGTAACCACTGCTGTGCTTGGAGTACGGATGCACATGTGGCTATGGGGAGACTGTACAGAAATCACATGAAAAGCGGCAGATGGCAGACACAGGGACCTGGAAAGAGTCTTCTAAACCTTGGCTCAAAATAAGAGAGAAGTGGAGAGATGGAGCAGTGTAATGGAGATATCTACCGACAGTTGTGCACTACACCAGGATACATGTTTTGAGATAGATAATTTCAGGTAATCCATGTGACTCAGGGTATAAACTTGGAGGTATTAAAAAATAGGGAGTGTTTGTGAGTTTTCATTAAATGGCTATGAAAACAGTAGTTTCACATTTGTGATGGGAGAGGGGAAAACGCTTTTGTCTGCACACAGAATGCTTTGGAGGATTAGAAAAGCATGAAGCAAACCAAGAAGGGAAAAAACTAGTATTATCCATGTGCAACAAACAGATCAAGCAGTTTTACCTGCTCTGAACTACTGGCCCTTGCTTGTATAAGCGCTGCAGTAAGACTGCAAGTCCTGCTCTGCAGACAGCTGGGAGAGAAATCTTTTGAGGGTGGCTTTTTTATTGCATCATGGGAAATTCCTAGGGAAAGCAGAACAGAGAACGGAGCATGACAGAACACTGGACCAGGCTACCCAAAGAGTCTCTTTCTCTGGAGATATTCAACATCACCTGGATGCGTTCCTGTGCCACCTGCTCCGGGTGAACCTGCTTTAGGTGATCTTCAGAGGTCCCTCCCAAGCCTGACCATTCTGTGATTCTGTGAATAAAGTGCAGTGCCCTTAAGTCTGGGGGCTTCATATCGCTTCCTTCACCACGCGCAAAGAGCAAGCATGAAGGCTCAGTACTATTCTGACTGCCTTGGGCTGGTTTATTCTTCCTCTGCTCCCCACCTTGGCATGGGGCACCTCCAGATCTCACCCCAAGAGGCCTTGCAGTTGTGCCCAAGTTTCTGCAGCTATCAGGAAGGCCTCTTGCATGTTCTCTGCAGCTTTGGGAGCAGGGAAGGACAACCTCCTCCAGCTGAAGTGTAAAACTGAAGGCTGGGAAAGCACTCTGGGAATGGTACCACATGTCTGTCCTGTTCATTCACTCATTTTGGTCATGGTTAGAGATAGGATGGACACATGGACCTCTGACCTAACCCTGTATGCCTGTTCTGGCGTTCTTATCTCAGTAGTATTCAGCTGTAAGAGAAGAGCAGAAAAATGTCATAAAGAAAGTCTTAGCAGCGTTCAGCTGTTGGGCACATCTCCTGTTACAAAGGATTGTGTATACTTAGGGCTAGGGAATAGAATATGAACACAAAACATGGTATTTGTTCACTTATAGCTGGAGGCTACAGGCTCCACGGCACAGAGAAAGTTCAGCATGGCAGAGATGCAGAGAGTGAATATCCCAATGGGGATCAGGAAAGCTCCCTCAAGCACTGGAGCTTTTGGAGCTTGAGGGACTGCACGGCACAGGAACTGAAACATGACCTTGACCTTCACCAGATGGTGCAGAGCACTACTGCGAAAAGCAGGAGAAGAGGGGAACAAAAGAGCAAGTGGAGGTCATGGCCTTCTGGATCTCTCTGTTTCAGGTGAATTTGAAGGCTGAACTTCTGTGGTTCTCCAACACAACCCATCCCCACCATTTTCATCACCTCCTGGAGCTCTGGCATGGTTGTGTTAATCATGGATGAGCGTGGCAGTAGAAACTGCATCCACGGTGGAGAATGCTGCGAACGCCCTGGTAAATCATGTCGCCATACCCTTGCCTTTCTCTTCCTGGCCCGCTTTGCCTTGCAGCTGCTGCTGTGTGCACAGAGTTTCCACGCTAGTCACTTGATAATAAATTGAAAAGAGACTGCTAGGATACAGGGACAAGGGGACTCTGAGCATCCGTTCACTCTGAGGCCTGTGATCGTCTGCAGCACAGGCTTCCCAAAGGATGAACCCCTTCTCCTTCATCTCCACCCTCTCTGTTTCAGCCAAGGACTGAGCAAATGGTCTTGGCTGGCCTAAAAAGGCGGGTGAGGGGAGGCAGCGAATGCTGCTGCACAGACCACTCCATCCCTTGATCTGCTGGAGGAGGTGGAGTGGAGGGAAACAACCACATCAAAGCCACTCTAACCACCTCTCCTTTCCCTTCAAAAATGTCACTGCAGCACTCTCCACTTTCTATAACAATGTTTATCATTGTTCTTCAATTGTCTGGGACAATAAATGGTTAGAAACGAGCATATATCACCAGGAAATCTCTGCCTGCCCCTTCCCCCAAGCAGTGTCATAAAAACGTACAAATTCACATTAATAATGAAGTGCATTTCCCTGAGAAGCCACTGTGTATCTCAGGGAGAGCAGGCAAGGTGGCAGTTGCTGCAGAGTTTCCTATTAAAGAGCAGAGCAAATACTCATAAATCTGATGAGGGGCCAAAGCACATGTTAGGGCTGTCTCCCTCTTAATGGAACCTTTTCTGAAATGAAAAAAATATATATCTCGATACATTCAGGGTATTCATTAGACATGACAACCTCCTCCACTTCCCTATCCTTTCCTCCCCCACTTTTGCATGTGCTGTCCCTGGGCAGAAGAGCTGGTGCTCATTGTTGGCAGGGAGGGATTTTGGAGATGAGGAGGAATTGTTTTGTTTTAATAAAGGGATTGTGTAAATTCACTACAATAAATAAGTCCCCTCCTGGCCCCAGGTCTCCCTCCTTCCCTCCACTTCACAAGCTGCCACCATTCCTTCCGTGTCCCACCCCCCTGCACCCTCCTCTTGGCTGCTCAGCCTCTGCCATGCCCTGTAGCTGTCCTGTCTGTCCATCTGCCAAGGGGAGGAGAGCTGACAGAGCCAACACAGCTCCCCAGAGTAGAATCCCCCTTGCCAACTTGAGTGCAGGAAACCTTTCCTGCCCACCTCACACCTTCAACAGCTTGGCCAACTCATGCTTTTGGGAAAACGTGATTCTCCAGACACAGGAAGGTGGCAGGATGGACTATCAGCCTCCTTGTCTCTTTCAGGGACTGTGATTTAGGTACCTGATGCAGTGTCTCAGTGCTCACCCAGGATCTGCTGCCCCTGGCCTGAGGGTGAGACGCTCTTGAAAAAAAGAACATCGTCACAACTACGACATAAGATCTGTGCTGTGCATTGCTTGTTCTGCCTCATTCCTCTTCTCACAGGCAGAGTCCTGAGTTGAAGCTGTGCTGGTGTAAATCCTGTGTGATTCTACTGATGTGTGAAGGCCGGATCCTTCTCCAGCCATGGAGCCTGCCTAGATGCACAAACAGACCCAGATGTGAACCGAGGAAACGGGAAGAAATGGCAGCATGAGGCCTGAAGACTACAGCTTAATAATCATGAATTATCTGTTCATTATCCCAATAAATAGTGAAAAATCTCTTCCTCCTTTCCTCCTCCCATAAAGCCATATCTATAATTTTCCTCATTTTCCATCTGTGCTCCATCATATTTGCACTGAGTGATCATCCTGCTAAATTACATTATTTTTATTGAAAGGTACTTTCGAGCGCTGGTTACTGCTCACGTCTTTTCCTTTTGTTATTGATCTTTGCGATTTGATTGCTGAGGTGTAAAATGTATAAATAAGACTCAGATACCTTTCCTTTGAAATCACACGGGCTAAAAATCTACTGCTATAGATTATGAAGGCTGTAGCATTTAATAATATCAGACACAGCAAGGAGAGGGCAAGATTTTGATATCCTTATGAATACTGAATGCTTGAGGACGTAGGTGCTATTCAAGGTCAGTTAAAATCTGGTGAAAACACTTAAAAGTTGCTGTTTCTTTGTGAGCAGAAGAGTTCCTGCCTTTTGGGGGCAGAAGCTGTCATATACAGTATGCCTATACAGAGCCTAGAAACAATATGGGTTGACCTCGTGGGTTGGATGTGCTAATGCAATGTTAAATAATACTGATCTTCATAGCAACCTGTAGTATTCATAAAAAGCAAGTAAATCTGCACTGATTTATCTGTGCTGACACACTCTGATGTATCATCTGGGGGAATCTGATCACCATCATCCCAGGGGAGCCAGGAACTCACTATTATTGGTTTTATAAGGACTAAGGCTACATTGAAAAAAATGCTACGCAGGAAAATTCTGAAGTTTTAAATATGTTAAATTAAAAAAATGTCCTTTGGGGAAACAGTGATAAATTTCAAAGGATTAGGGGAACTCAGGCTTCACCGGAACAGGGCTACTTTGAGGGAGGAGTGATGGGTTGGAGACAGTCCCTTGCTGAGCATGGGTTCTGTGTCTTCTCCAGAAGAATGGAAAGGCCAACCTATTCCTCTTCCTGCTCCCCATCTCCTCTTCTCTCCTTTGTGGTGCCCATCAGTTTAACCCACTTTATACTAAAATTCTGTTTTCAAATGGGACTCCTCCACTGAATTTTTTTATCATTGACAGGGGATCACTTTCCAACAAGATGTTGTCTGAAAAGTCCTATTCAAACTGAATACTCAAGGCTTTCATTGCAATGAACCTCTCTTCCAGCTGATGACGTGGTAATTTCTGTTTTCAAAATCGTGGTGGACGCAACTGCAGGCAGCTACGTCCCGGCATGTTTGATTCTCCTAAAAGGGTCTCTCAGTTTTTTATGTTTGCTGCTAAGAAGAAATGAAAGATGAAGAGCAAGCTAAATTCTCTAAAATACAGTTTTGGACTACTAATTCATGCAATAGTCCTTGCCCACGTAACACGAATATTGGCTGAGAGTGAGACATGATGTTCAGAGCAGCTCCTACTGTTTCAGAGGGATGAGAAAATAAAATCCACAGAAGAAAAAATAATCTTCTATTTTGGTATACTTAACACATACAGTTATCTACGTGTCCTATATATCATTTAACAAATTGCTTTGCAATTCTTACAGGGCGTGGTATAATGACTGATTTAAAATCACTGCATTGCTTAAACTGCATTGTTCTTCATCAAGTTGAGTCATTTTTATGTGAAGTGTCAAGCTCTCTAACAAATAACTGCTGCCAGACAAATCAAGTTCCTCATCTTAAAGCTACGGCTAAATAGTTTATAGCTTTAATCTGCTCACTGAGGTGTGCAGTCTATGACAGTAATTATAAATGCAAGGAGAAATTATAGCTGAATGCTTTAACTGCATTAGGAGCCATTTGATGAACAATCATGATTGCCTGCTCATTTTCAACAATAGAGGGCAAGTTAGTGTCAGTGCATTAGAGGATTTTCAGTTCTGCTCTGCTCTTTCTTCCATTTACCACAGAATGTCAGTTGTCTCCTATAAAGTAGAAAAAAAGCACTGTAGAAGCTTTAAACTTGATGGTTAAAAAAAAGACAAAGGAGGAAACAGAGAGAAAAACTGTTTATCATTATGACTCATTTTTTTTTTGTTTTGCAGCAGCCTTACTTTCAAATTAGTTCATCTCAGGTAGCTGCTTGTTTACTTATCAGGGTCTTTTGAAAAAGAAGCCTCCCCAAATGAGTTGGTAGATTTGAATTTAGAGATTTATTTCTATAAAAAGTTGTAGATAAGACCACAGAGAGCCTCGGTTACCGTCCAGTTTACAGGCAATCTCACCACCTGACTTTAAAGCGAGAAATACAGTTCTGCCTTGTCTTTTTTCTCAGGACAACATAAAAAAATCTAATTTAGTTGAAAAAATGAGCAAATGTTCTTCAAAGGTATAAGTCAACAGACAAATTACTTCTAATTAAAGCCACATTCCCTAATGTTCATGGATTTTCTTTGAAGAATAGCAATAAAAACAAATTTGAAGTGGGTTAAATGAAAGATAATAGAGAGGTCTGATTTTTGTATATTACACACAATTTTACATTATATTACTAAACCCATATCAGTTAGAAGAATTCAAGAAAACACCAAAGATGAATATAAAACAGATATGTGTGTCTTTACATTTAAGATAAATTTATAGCAGATTTCTTAGAAATAGCTTTAAAGAGATCTTAAAAATAAATCCATATACATAACACATTTTTCTACGTTACTAACCCAGATTATTCATTTATATTTTTAATGATTGTTAACATTTTAAAATATAACCTTTAAGTGTAAATTTCATTGAACTATAGAAAGTATTTTATGTATTTCTGTACTTTGAGTACTCTTTCCACTGTTTTATTTTCATTTATTTCCATATATTTTCTCTATTTTTATTTCTACTTCACTACAATATTGCTAAGAAGTAAATGCAGATGTATGTGCACGTTTTAAGAATTTTAAAATGCTTTATATTTCTTGTTCCTAAATAGTCTGCTCTCTCCTATGTTATTATTCAGATGTATACTGAATCTTAAAAATAACATGGTAAGAATAAGTAAACTCTGAAAATCCCTGTTATTTGATTTAGTCTCCTTGCAGATCCCAGGAAGAAATGATATGAATAAACTCTGGTCTCCACACTTCTAACATACTCAGAACTTCGGCAGGCTTACAGCTCCAAAACTGTAATAAAATCTTTACAATGCTATCCAAAATACCCCATCATTTCATACAATTTGTGCTATCATGCATACCAACTAAAATTATAGTTCCAGATAACAGTGCTATCACTCTGTCATTGCAATTTAAATAAATTCTTTTTCAAAGGTAAGATACAACCTGCATCTTGATATAAATTAGAAATGGATGAGTATTAAGAGGACAGCAATTTCTCGGTGCCCAAAGACAGGAAGGACAGTATCTTATTTATGTAGTTACAGATCACCTGAATAATACCCGCAATGTGTCTGTGCACGTTATTACCATGCAGAAATCACTTCTTTTCCCTTGAAGATTTTTTTTTTCCCTTTGTATTTGTTCCCCAAATCCTCAGAAATAGTACCATGTTTATAAAGGTGGGTGTTCGGTTTGCCTCTTAGTAATAACATGGTGCTTTTAAGACCAAATCTGAAACATTTATCATGTATTAAGCCATGACTGTGCCAAAATAACTGTTGTATTAATATATTTGGCAGATCGCTTTTGTTTGATAGTACCCAAATTATTGGTTTGCTCTGCTATCTCTTGTGTGAAAACTATGAATGTCAGACTCTTAATAATCATTAACTGGTGGGGAAAGAAACAAAGTATGGTATATTTGTCCTAACCAGTCTCGTAGTTCTCTGATATTTTGTTAGGTATCTTGATTGTGAATGGTCAGATAAATAAGGAACATTGATTTGAGGAGTTCTGAAGTTGGGTTAAAAATGCCAGAACAGAAACTTAAGAGTATCAGCCCTATTTAGAAAACAAGCACCTTCTGAGTTAGATGGAACTTGCTGGCTACAATATGCAGAAATGATAAGTCCAGACAAATACAGACAAGATGTACGCAAAACTTAAACCTTATTGCCCTTGAATACTGACGTTATACTCTATAGTAATAGCTTCTACTACCCATCCCAAAGTAACCCTTTGATTAGTGGTCTAAATTATTCAGAAGTAGCCTTTTTAATGGAGCTTAAGTGATGCATATTCCTTGTGCTGGCTCTGTACACAGAAAGTGTTTCTTAAAGGTTCATGAATATTTGCAGCAAACAAATGCGAAATCTTCACACAAACGGGTATTCATCCTCAAAGTGCTTGCACCCTCAATTAGCCAGTGAAGAGCCACAATAGCAGGTGGCGTAAGTGACAACTCACAACACATCTTTAATTTTGACTGTCTGATGAATTCATTTTCCGAATGTTATTCAAGTAATGAACATGTTGGAGAAAATCTGAGCCTGCACGTGATTATTCTGTAAACAGAAGCAGAGCCTGAGTCTGCTGGACAAATTGTTGGGAACGACTAACAGAGACTTCCTGGAAATAAACTTGTTAGAACAAAAAACTTCTATTTGGACTTTTAGTTGATGTTCTGCATATTTATTTAAATCAAGAATATTCAAGTTTGTGAATCAAGTAAAATTAAAAATGCAAAGATTGTGTGTCATCTGAATATTACATTACATGTTATAAACATTGGTTGTGGCAGTACTTCGGTTGGTGTATCTTTCAGCAAAAAATAGCAACACTAACGTAGAAGTATGCTACTAACAGGTCTTTGAATTATTAAACTTGTAAAAAATCCAGCTGCTTTCTCAATTAAGCATTAACACCCCCCCCCAGGTTATATGAAAACTTCCACTGACATCAGTGATGTTTATGGATTGACTCACATTCTCAACAACATGAAACAAAACATAATCAAACATCGTAAAGATTAAAAAAGAAATGATGAAGAGATAGTTTAAAATGATGCGACAAAAAGGGTCACTCACAACAGTAAGTGTTTAAGTAAGTGTAAAATATTAAAATATTTTACAAAACTGAATACCCAAATATCAACAAAAGAATAATCAAAGTTCCATGTACAAACTTTCCAGAGTTATTTGCAGATTCTTGAGGCTGGATTTTAGATTATGAGAAACTCGGGATAATTTAGATTTTGCTAATTTGACATTTGAATTGTCTTCTTTTCCTACACCAAAATCAGATTTACTGGTGTGTTCAGCACTGAAGGAGGTAATAAACTTCTGCTTTTCAGTGCTTTTTCTCTGCTTTTTCAATTCTCATTGCAAAGAGTAGCAGTTAATTGTTGCATTCCACATTGAAGAACATAGAAAGTGAAACGATTAATTTGTAAAAACAAAAAGGAGAGTGAGAACTGGGAAAACAGCTATTTTGAAAACATGAAGTAACTTTTCTACATAGGGCAATGTGGTTATGCATTTACCAAGCTCTCTTCTTGAAAACATTATAAAATGGATATGTACATGCAATTAGATAAATGAAGCAGGAGTACATTATGCATTTTATACTGTTTTCCTACGTTTAAGAAAGGACGAATGTCTTACGAAGTCTCCTTAAAATGTTGACATTAAAACTCACTATAGAGCATGCATACCTTAAGAGTTATTCTTCATCCACTTCTGCTACAAATTGTGAATGGTGTTCTGGTGACTTGCTGTGTGTTTTGCTTAGATGAAGTTTTACTGCATGTTTGCTCGCAAATGTCCGACAGCACAACTTACATTTAAACTTAGAGTCTGTGTCCTCTTCTCCAGCTATTGTTTCAGGAGATCTTTGAACTGAAACTCTGGAGATCTCTTGCTCTACCTTGCTTTGCTGCTCCACAGCCAGCTTGTTCATGTCTTTCATTTGGAAACCTAGATGAGATTCTAAGTGGCTAATGTAAGTAGATGGCGTTCGAAACTGAGATGCACAGTCGCTGCAATAAAAGACTGGATGTCCTTTGTCCATGTTTTTCAAAAACTTTGTTCCTCCAGTTTTCCTAAGTTGATACTTGACATTTGCCAACCAGTGGCTGATGGTGGTCATTGACAGTCCAGTAAATTTTGAAATCTGCATGCGCTCTTGTGGTCCTAGATCTGATAATAAATATTTACCTTCAGATGTCTGGAAGAGGCTGGAAGCAAACTGAGCTTGCAAAATGAGAAGATGCTGAGGGTTCCAGTTTGACTGTCTGCCCTTCCTTTTGTGCAGAGTGGAGACTTCTGTTGAGACATCCTCAAAGCGTCGGACATCTATTTCCAATTTCATAGATGGGATCCTTGAAGATGCAGCAGGTTTTGGTGTAGTAGCTTTTGGAAGAACTTTGACCATGTCAGCGATGTCAGACAGAGCATGTTTTTGAGGTGGAGAAGTACAAGATTGTGCTTGAGTTGACTCAGCTTTCTTGCCTTTGGATTTGGTCAGGTCAATAGGCTGATCATTGTTTTCAAATAAATAGTGCCTGGATACACTTGCAGGCTTTGGTGGAGTTGGAGCAGGAGATAACACTGGCTTCTCCATTATATTTAGATTAGGTTTGTGGAACATAGAAATTGTGCTAGAGCTAGGGCTGGAGTTGGATTGAGGCCGTAAAGGCTCAGTGGCTTTGCCCAAGTGATTATTCAGTACGGACTGCAGCGCACTGAGAGGGTTGACACAAGGCAGTTCAGACGAATGGTTGGCAGCAGCACAACCATTACTAACAGAAGCTGCTGGGGGTTCCTTGAGGACTGGTTTTTCTTTTCCGCTGTCCTCTTTAATTTTGTCTTCTTCTTTCAAGGGACATGGCTCTGTCTTTTTTGGCTCCACAGAGGCTTCAGATTTGAGGAGAGGTTCTCTCTCACTCTGGCTGAGCGAGGCAGGCTCAGCTTGGATGCCCTCTTTAGCATAGTCCTTTTGTACCTCCTCCTTGTCATCTGTTTCTTTCTTCACTTGAGTGCACGGGGCCACATTTGCTGAGACAGGGACCACAGGCATGACCTTCCACTTCGGAGCTATCGGCCTCAGTTTATTGGTAATCGTTGGCCTGATTTGCAGTACTTGGGAACCCACAGGCAAAGACGGCTTAGCTCCTTCTGAGAGCTGATAAGCTGCATGGATGCTGGGATATGCACTCCAGCTGGGAGCTCCATTTTGAGCTTTATTGATGGCTGTCGTGACAGTGTTCTCCAAGGACTTTAAAATGTCCCCACCACCCTTTGAACCATCTTCTAAATCTTCTTCTCTGAGGTACTGGTATTTCATTGTGGGATCCAGTGGTTTCTGAAGAGTGTCTTCATACTCTTCAGTTTTCACTGCTTTCTCCTCTTTGTTTGCATCATCAGCTTTCTCTTTTTTACTTTCTTTTTTTAGTTCGGAGGTGGGAGCTATGCATTCTGCAGAGGATTTACTGGTTGATTTTGAAACTGGGCTGTCATTGGCTGGTGCTTCAGACAGTGACTGCATTTTTTCTACAGCTAAAGGATCCAGAACAAGTTGCTTTCCTTTCTTTGAAGCTGAACTTGTGACTTTCAAGAAATGGCCAGTGACCATCATGTGAGTCGTGAGCTGCTGCAAGGTGTCATGGGAACTTCCACATTCCATACACTTCAAAATCTGGGATTTGCAGGCCTCAAACTGCCACGTATAGCTGGCACCATTCTGGTAGCCATAGCGGTTGTTAGATGATAACTGCAGGTTTGCATTCTTCTGAGGAGAAAAAGTATCTGAGAAAGAGCCCGTTGTGGAGTCAGGGGAACAAGGCCTGTTAACATCAAACACACGTTTCTTTGCTGGAGTGACGATTTTTGAAGAAATGGTTGGTACCGGCTCCCTCAAAGGCACTTTTTGGTAATGTTTTGTTTTTATCATATGAACACTCAAATCTTGAAGGGAATCAAAAGAGTCACCACAGAACATACATTTCAGAACTTTTTGTGCATCTTCCTTGTCCATGTCCTGGAAAGCTCTTTTTCGGGGCTTTGAGTAGCTGGTAGGTCTGTGCTTGTCCTTTTTATGGTTGTCATCTTGGTAGTGACCTGTCTCATTCATATGAACCGTTAGTTCTACCAACGTGTCATAGGCAGCGCTGCATTGCCGGCACCGAAACCGGCTGGCGCCTGTGAACACAGTTCCACACATTTTGCTGCTCTGCCTGTAGAGCTGGACCGAGCTGAACAGGTTGGGTTTCGAGACAGGTCTGGAAGGCAAATTCTGCTGTAAGCTTTTTGACAGTGCGTCTTGGTGCCAATCAAAATCGGCTTTGTTCCCTCCATTTCTGTTGTCACAACTCCTCTTTTCGGAGTTAGACAATTTGAAACCCAGCCCTAAGCCTGTCCAATAAGAGTCTGACAGTATGTTGGCATAGACTGCTGTCATTTTATCCATGCAATTGTGTGCTTCATTCTGGGCTTTGGGATGGGCACTGGTTTTTGGGTCCTGTGGCTCTCTAGAGCAAATGCTTTTAATATCTGCGACATGGTCACTACCATCACTTAGTAGTGACTCATTTTCTGCATCCTGGTTAGATATATGACTGACAGGGGAATTCTGGTAACTAAAGGTCCCTTTTGGCTCAGGACCAACTTCATGTTCTTCATCTGTGCCAGTATCGTTGCTGCCCTGGAGCTGAGCAGTTGAGTTGTTGTCGTCATCGTCTTCTTCCTCCTCTTTTATATCTTCCTCTTCCTTTAAATCTTCCTCTTGGACATAACCTGAAATGTAATGTCAATATATGAAATAATTTGTTAAAGGAGAATACTACAGTTCAAGTTTTCTAGTTTCACCAAGTGTTTTCTTTACCGGACTTTTTTAATCTACAGCTTCATTTTCTGTTAGTTCTGGAAGAGAAAAAAGCCAAATGATGTCTCTTTTTGTGAAGGTTGCTGCATTTTATTGGCAGATGATCATAATTCCTTATAACTGCCAGAGATTCTGAGTTAATAATTTTCCTGTCAGGGGAGTATAATTCTAACTGTCCTCTAATGGGACAGTTGGAAAATTCATATGTAAGAATTTAAAGTTTATACTAAAAGCTCCAATTCTATCAAATTGGTTTTAGCCTCAGCGAAAGAAAGGGTAAAATTGGCAAGGAACAGAAGAAAATAACTGCTATAACCTTCCTGGTTCAAGGCATCATCTAGGTACACTAAACTTTTGCCATTTGATCACCTAAAAATGTATTTGAGAATGTACACAAACAATTTGTATGTCAAAATACAATATCTGAAAGCACTAATAGGCATAAATGGAACTTCTTTGTTTATAAAAGTAATGCGCTATGTACCATAAAAGCAAATTGGGCTTCAGTAAAAACAAATCCACATATTTCAGGGCAAAATCCCTTGGAAGTTACAAAAGAGTATTAGGCTGTGACAGAAGTAGATGAGAGTTAACTGTAAAACTGGAAAAGCAGAACAAATCCAAAATTTTTTCTTTGATGAATTAAATAGTTAATAAGATGATTGATACCAGGAGAGCTGTAAATTTTAAAATTAATTAAGGATTTCAGCTGATGTTTTTATTTGTTTTTTGTTTGGTTTTTTTTTCTGGCCTTATATTAGCAGGAATTCTGCTGAGTTATAGGAGATGACCTGGTTAAAAACAGGCTGAAGAATTAGAGAAAATTATTTTTAAGGGTGAATTGGCTCCATTTTAGTCATTGGATAAAATCACAATGACTCAACACAGCCAGCAATTCACTCCTAGACCTCCACAAGAAAGGATGAAGCAGAACTGATGGTTTGGATATATTTTCACAAAAGCCCAGTGTAATTTTTTTCAACAACCACTGCAAAGCTGTTATGCACAATGCTAGCAGACATTGAAATAATTCATTGATATTGACAGTCACTCATCAAAACTAAATGGTGATTTCAGAAGCACAGGTCTTTGTAGGTGATGTGTTGATGAACTCTTCCAGTTAGGTACAAACACAGTGATCCTTACCCTAGTGACTGCACTGCAGTCTCAGGGTCACATTGGTGTGTTTGCTTAAGATTTAGCTTTTTGTGCTAGGGAAGTACACAAAAAAACCCCAAAGAAAGACAAAACCTCCGAACCAATGCTGTCATTAAAAATATGTTAGCAAAAATAAAATAAACCACTGGTACTTCTTAATTTGAAGTAACTCGAAAAGCACAGAAAGCACAAGGTAAATGGCCCTAAAAGTGTTATTTGTTTAAAATCCAATTCCTTCTCATATTCTGAGCAAATCCATTTTATAGCTTTTTGAGAACCTGGCTTTTGCTCCCTTGAATTTGATACTCCTGCATAAATTATATTCTTTTAGCAAATCAAAAGGAACAGACAGAAAATGCAGAAGCATTTTGATTAGCATATAGACAAATCCTTCCACAACTTTTTCAGATATATGTTTCAATTTTTAAACCTATTTGTATGTGTATCTCACCCCTTCCAGCATATGTTTACCTTCAAACCAAAGAGATGAACCAGAACTAGAGGGATCTGTTCCCTGGATGAAATTGCAGTATAAAAAGAGGGAAATGAAAGCTTTCTCTCTCACTGGGCTAAGAAACCCATGAGAGTCATCTTTCCTACATCCTTCTCAGGGGCTTGGAACTTGCACAGACCACATCATAGAATCATAGAATCATGAGGTTGGAAGAGACCTCTGAGATCATCGAGTCCAACCGTACCTGTCTCCCTACTAAACCCTGTCCCTAAGGAACTCATCCACCTGTCCTTTAAACAACTCCAGAGATGGTGACTCCACCCCCTCCCTGGGCAGCTGTGTCAATCCCTGACCACCCTTTCAGTGAAGGAATTGTTCCCAAGGTCCAGTCTAAACCTCCCCTGGCACAACTTGTGGCCATTTCCTCTCATCCCATTGCTGTCACTGTGAGCAGAGCCCAGCCCCCACCCCGTCACAGCCTCCTTTCAGGCAGGTGTAGACAGGGATGAGGTCTCCCCTCAGCCTCCTCTTCTCCAAGATAAACAACCCCAGGTCCCTCAGTTTCTCCTCGTAGGCCTTGTTTTCCAGCCTCTCCCCAGCCTCGTTGCCTTCTCTGGACGCGCTCCAGCCCCTCAATGTCCTTCTTGGAGTGAGGGGCCCAGACTGACCCCAGCACTCGAGGTGTGGCCTCACCAGCGCTGAGCACAGGGGCACAATCACTTGATCAGCTTAGAGCTGGGCTTGGCTTACTCCAGGGTGATACCAGGCAGCTTCACAACCAGCAGCAGAGATAACAGCAGTGCCTATAAGCAAATGACCTGGACATCATTTTTATATGATAAAATAATTGCACAGTAGTAGGAAGACTGTGCTGTTCAGCAGATGCTTTCAGTAAAGAAGCCACATATTAATTATGAAGTGCTAAATAAAAAAAATAAACTTTTTAGTATTGTGTTGGGGTACAGCAAATATTAGTGCCCCTATTTACAGATGACCAAATTGAGGCAGGCAGCAAAGACAACACTGAGAGCAAAATATTTTCTGTCCTTCCTAAACTTCTTCCCTAATAAACAGATAATACTTTCCACGTACTCCTTTCTAAGCTCGTATGTTTTTCAGTGGGACAACGAGAATGGAGGGACACGGAGGCGGCAAAAGCTCCTACACGTCATGAGTAGTAACCTTGTTAACCAAGCAGCACGAACTGATGAGCAGGGCTGACATGGTTCTCGCGGTGTTAGAGATACTGCACAGCGTAGGTAGCAGCGCTGGCCCCTTGCCAGGATGCATCGCAGTGCCAAGCACATTACACTGAGCAAAGCAAAAATAAGGAGGGAATCCAATGAAGGATTCAGACAAAACAGACAACAAATAGTATTCACACAGTTTTGGGTCGCTGCAAATTTGATTCTCCATTTCAGCACCAATTCTTTGAATCCTATTAACCCATTTTTCACTGGTAATTTTTTTCCTTTGGAAGATACATACAGTAGTTTCTTCCTCACAATATCCTTTGTCCTTCTAAAAGGATTTACCAGGAGAAGCAGAAGTACCAGACAGCTGCACATCCCCCACAATACAGATAAAATTTTCTGCTTAATTAGACATTGACATGTTTACTATAACCTTTACAGAAGAGTAACTCGTGCTGAGAAATCCCCCTTTTTTTTTGTGCCTGTATAAGATACAGACACAATCTTAAGAAAGGCCTAAGAGTAAGTTATTAGAAAGCATAATCAGAATTTCACCAGACTACCAGTCCAGTCTGTTTTAATGGTTAAGGGTTCTGGGAAGCTTTCAAAACACATTTCAATATCCTACATGTAAAAGCAATTCTGTTTATTTAAATGATTTAAATTGCTGTGGGCATTTTAAGGACAGTGGAGACCTCCTCTGTGCCAACAACCTAGAGTACAAGAAATGTATGTGTCCTTCCAACAGTGGTTTTTAGTAAGATTTCATTGGACACGAAGTCTGATATGAACTGATGTAGCTATTTAACAGAAATAACATTAATTTAAGTGGACTTTGCATTATTTATTTTATAAGTAAAGAGTGTCTTAAACCTGTACACCCACATGCTTTAAATGCAGAGTCTGTAATAAGTAGCATAAATTTTGCATGTCATACTGATGTCCATATAATAAATTGTTGAGTGACCTGTTCTCTCCCCACCAGTTCTCCCCCAGGCTTATTCTGACATTCCAAACCTCTGAGATGCTCACATATAGCTGTCTTACAGGAAAAAAAAAAATAAGGAAATTCAAAGTCAGTAATCAGATGAATGTTTCCTCCTTTTTCCACATGAGGATTTTTCCCACCAAAATTAAACAGGCCAAGCAGAGATGTAAGATGGGCAATGTGCAGTCCTGAAGAAGTGGGGGACTGAAATCTTTAACACTGGACAAACACCAAGAGGTTTAGAAAATTGAATGGAAGCAATTTCTGGCTTCCTAAATGGAAATGCAGTATTTGGTTTTAGTGCTGATTTATCCCAAGATAGTGTAGTTCAAAATTATGACATCAGTAAGGATAATATTATCATATGGATAATAATAATAAACACAATTCTAAACTGCTTTAACTTTTTAAAAAAATTCCCTCTGCATCTTTGTGATTGGATTCACGATAACTCAAGAAACCTGCTACTCTAAAACAAAGGTTGCAATAAACAGCTGATTCTTTATTCTTCAAAAGACATTTCTTAGCTATTTCTAGCATATTTCTACAGAGTAACTAAAAGAACGCAGGTCCACTTAATCCACCTGCAAAAACTCTTCTTTGAACTTATGGGTCTAAACCCATCCACATCCATCCGGCCTTGATCCTACTAAGCAGACAGAACTGAGCCAAGCTCTCAGTGATGTTGAGTTCAGTATTGCTATTCAGGTACTTGTACCTCTGACTAATCTGTAATTTACACCACGTCATACATCACTTCTGACCTTGAATTGTAGAGTGTGAATACATCCTTCTTTTTTTAAAGTGTTCATACTGACTGTTAACTTTTCCACCTGTGGATGCATTTTTCACTCAAATTTGCTCATTTTCCACATAGCAAAACATTTCTTTAAATATATATACATGTTACTTTCCAAGACTGGAAAATTTATTTTCTGCCAAGAAAAGGGACAGTGAATCATTGTCCAGAACAACACAACTAATCCATGTAAAATCCATGCACCATCTGCACTTCTTCATACACGTGTATTCCAATTTTACTTGAAATAACATCATTAGTAGAGTAATCTCACAGTGCAATAAGGTGATCTTGTTTCCTTCTTGTCTGGCTTCTGCTCAAACATCTTTTTGTGTTTGGCAGAAGCTGTTTCTTTCTCTAAAATATTTCATGCAGATAATGGATAATGACCACTTCTCATTCCTTTTTCTCAAAAATGTCTAACCATATTAGCTACGCAAAGACAAATCTTAACCTAGCTCTTTGTAGAAGTTCATAGCTATAGATTCATCCCAGTTTGAAAATCAACTGAAGAGACGAATTGGCAACTGGGGGAAAAAATCCCTACTTTGTTGCATAACTCTTATATCAAAGACGTTTTGGAATTTAACAGGTCTAAACCCAATGCAGCGCTCTGGAAATGCAGTGGAGTTCCATGGAAAGAACTCTCAAAACATGAGATTTGTAATACAAGGGTAAAATATATAATTTCAGAGCTTTTTAAACTATGTTAACAATTTCTCTACCAGAGAAATAACCTTCTGTTAAGTTCTGCAAGATGGAAATAAAACACGGGGAAAGGTTACCATTCTCATCATGGAGGGAGGCGAGAGCATCTGGCTCTGAACCATGGGTGTAGGAGACGAACGAGCATCTCTGTCATCTGCTCTAAACGTCCTGGTAGTATAAGGTTTACTCCTAAAGCCATATGCACCCTGAGGAAGGTTTTAGATGTTCTCAAAACCCCAGAAAAGGCTTACTATGCTCAAGTGCCTCTTTTCTGGGAGGCCAGTTAATTATTTTGGATAAAGGGAAAATATTTATACTCTCAAAGGAGAGATTTTTACTAATATTCTGTTGCCTTTTTTCTAGATCTTTCTTTTTCAAACAGTCACAGCAGCTGATACCATGGTATGAAATTTCTGCCTATTCCGGAGCACGAAAACACTCACTACCATCTACTGCTGGAGGAAAGAAGCAACCTCTGTGGTGCCAAGTGTGCAGCTTAGGAGCAAGGAAACCTGGACTGGCTTCTGCCATATCTGAATTTTAACACAGAAAAGCAATTCCATGGAGCCATAACCATTATTTATATATGATGCTGAAATGAAGCAATTTTGGGCTTTCATTTTGTTGTACTCTAATTAGAGTTGTATTATAAAGTTTTCTATTAAATGTCCAATTTCCTACTGGTTAAGAAGGCAAAATACCCACTAGTTTCAGTGGGGCTTTTAGCAGCACAAAGGAGAACAGATTATGTCTTTCGTACATTACATCCTACACAGTTATGACTCAAATGAAAACAATCAGGGGCTGGAAGCGTATGTGCAGGGAACTGGCTTGTGAGCGACCCATAATCTCAAAGTAAAACCAATAATAAAACAGGAAAAAAAACCCAAACAAAAGGAAGACTGAAAAAAAGAGAGATTCGCTGATACGCTCTGCTGAGTTGAGAGTCCATAGCAGGGGCAGAATTATTATGGATCTTTTTCTAGAATAGATTTCTTTAAGAGTGATGTTGTTTACATAATCTGTTATTGCTCTGCAAAAAAAAAAAGGCAATTTCAGTCATATTTGCCTTGCTCTGGATTCAGTTTGTCTGAATAGCTGAACTGCCAGGTGCTGGCTGTTGCAGAAATGGATCTAACCATGTCCAGAGCCAACAGTTCAAGTTTCTTACATGACGGCTTTTGGCGTAAGTGAATAATTTCCCTTTGGTTAAAAACATTTCTGTTTGCTATTTTCTACAAAGCCCAGAAACTCACAATTTCATTGTCTCAACCAGCTGAAGGTGTTTGATTTTCTCCAGATTGTATTTTCAACAAATATGCTTCTAATGAAAGCTATGAGTCATTGCATTATTCGAAAGCAAAGAACTCGACCTTTACAGCACACGAGCAGCAGACCCTGACCTCTGCCCCGTCCATCCCACCTGCCCGTCCCTTGAACTGAAGTCCACCCTGTCCTTGGTGGGCAACCCTTTAGACAACAATTAAAGGAACACAGTAGCAGCAAATGTTTTCCTTCTTAGTCATTTTAATTGCACCAGTGCAAACAACTTTACTGATGAAAACGTAAGTCTGAAACTTTTGTCCGTCTTTGCCTTTCCTTCTGTTTTCTCTTGTCCTTTTATTGTTGTGGGAAACAGCAGAGTGGCTTTGTAAATTTACAGATTACCTCATTTAAAACCCAAGTTTCAAATTATGTTCTCCTTCTTTCATTTTCCTAGGTTCCCCTAAATACCAATCTAAATTTCTTTAAATGGCATGAGCTACCGATCAGAATCACAAAAAATATATATCTATATAAATTGAAATTGTAATGAGTCTTACCAGTGTATTGCTAGCACTTTGGATCATTTGATATGAACTTTGTTTTTTTAAAGTACCACATGGTAAGGCTTTGAAACTTCAGTTTGTAAAAAAAAACTGTAACAGCCTTACAGCCTTTGAAGTCACTACTGATATAACTCTGAACAGATCCATTCAAGTTCAACTAACATCAGACAAATGTTTAGTGTATCAGAGGAAGCCACAAAAGCAAGGATTTCATCAATATTTCACAACAGCCTCAGGGAAACTGTAGATTGCAATGCTGTAGGGCAGCTAATGGAATTACACACAAGGGTTTTGTACATTTAAAATAAGCAGCTACTAAAAAAATTACCCTTCAGTTTGATAGAAACTGTATAAAACTGCAGATGGGAAACAATTAAATAGCTACCAACATTTATCCATGTCAGCCTGATAGGTCATTTAATAACAGGTACTTCTTTCCTTCTCTCTTTTTTTTCCTGGTAGAGCAATAATAAAGATTAACATTTATGAAAAGTAGCATAAAATATAGTGCAGTCAAATGAATAATTAAAGATGCTTCTGAAGAATTTGTTTGCTATTGTATGGCCATGAAGACTGTTCTCCAGTAATGAAGTACATTTATATTAAATACAATTATAAATAGAAAGAAGATGAGGATTATGTTTATAGGCACTTGCTTTTTATCCTAAAAAATTAATTTTTTGACTCATTTCTGTTGAATCCATGGCTTATCTCCTGGACAGCATATCTTTACAACACATTCCCCTTGAAAAGAGTTGGGCCCGGCTTTAAATGTATGAGGGGGACACTTAAAGCTGGACATATTAGATGTAATAAACCAGTGAAAGATAAACACTTTCCCTGAAAGGCTCTTGACCAGAGTGAAGGATTCTGTGTATGAAAGGAAAATGTTTATTCTAAAAATAGATACATATAATCACATTCTTTTTCATTACCATGTTCAATGTGTTAAAATCTTGAAGTACTAGCCCTTCACACAGTCGTCTTTGAGTGTTTAGGTATGGTCTACTACTGTGGGAAATTACTAATTCCGTTAACAACTGATGCTTGCTCAGTGCACTGAATAGCACAATGTGAGAGACAAATTATTTGATTATTATTTTTTAAAGGATGCTTATTTCTTGGCCTCTCCAATTCAAAACAGACCAGCTTGGTTAAATACAAGTATCTAGCCTCATACAGAAGAGTTTAAGCTCTGATTCAATAAAGCTCATAAACATGTCAAGTTTGTCCCATTTGGGGTAGGAGTAGCTTATGAGCTATAAAGAAAGGCTGTGGCATGATGATGCTTCACTACTGTAATTACTTAATAACCAGGTATTAATATGTAAACAATAGCAGCCTGATTTCTGTAATGTGACTAAGGATTAAATAAGTCAGCCTTGATAGAAAATCTGCCAGAGTAAGGGGCTAAGAGACAGGCTCAACTGTCACAACTCTGGCATCTGCCACTGACTGCTGAGGTGGCCTCTTGCAAGTCACACAGGGTCAGTTCAAAGCTCAGATGTTTTTACGGGTGACCTCCACGAACAGTCATTCTCTCTTCAAAATTCCAGCCTTGCTGTTGAACTGCCAAAGGCTGCTTCTTGTATGCACGTTCTGCAGGAGCACACTGGGAAGTGCATGATACTTGTCTGGTGGACAGAAAATCTAGAGCTACTTGAGTACTCAGCTTCGTGATCCAGTGATGGGCAGGGATGAAACCAATAGCCCTTCTTACACGTACTTATTAAAGCACAGAATTCATGCACAGCTGACGATGCTGCATAAAATGCAAGCTCATCACAATAACTTGTTGCCTAGGGCCTATGTTAGAGTCTAATTTTAAAAAATATTAATAAGGCTTCAAAAGTACACTGTTATTATAACATTTGCCTAAAGAGCAGGGGACCTTTTGGTTTTCCCTTTGCATACACAACCGTATTGCAGTTCCAGTGAGATCTGCTTTAAGCCATACTTGCCAGTAATATTCACAAATCTATGCTGGTTACTCACAGCTGGTTAAACCATGGGCACATCATCATTTGTTTCTTAACATCTCTTTAGATAAGATACATAAGTAGAAATTGGGAGTAGAATGAAATGTACCTTCCTCATCTTCTTGCTTTGTTTTGATCTTGCATTCCAGCAATGAAAAAGTGTGAATTTTCACTTGCTGGGATTTCAGTGTAAAAGGAGCACTAGAGAAGAACGCGCAGACCGTTGAGTGTTTTATTTTCCCTGCAGGAGCATACTGTTGCAAATGTTGGTCCCAATGAGTAGTTCGTTTCTTTTGTGACAAATACTATGGCCCACAAACGTTGACTTTTGACCATTAGACATCCCTGCACTTATAGCCACATAACCATCAAAGCACTAAGCCAGCATGAAGGTCATTACCCGAGGCAGCATCTTACTTCGACCAACTTCTCAGATACGTAAGCAATAAGCAGTTGCAAGAGATTGATATGATACTTTGTGAGTAATTTGGATGAACTATAACACTAACCCAGTAAAGTATTATAATTTTAAATGTGTCCAGAAAATAATTGAAATTCTGGTTTAGCTTCATCATAATGCAGAGTGCCGGGTATATTTAACAGCTGACTAGTTTAGCATGAATATTGCTTTACAAATGAGGTCATATTGTTTTTAAGAAACAATATTGCTATCAAACATGTTTAGGAGGAAAAGCAAGAGATTATGAGTACACTTTTAACCTTTCTGTCTCTTTCTATATCTGTTTACTATGGTGATTTAGGTGCTCAGTGTTGTTTGAAGGCAAACATAGAAGGTTCTGGCATTTAAAAGAGATCCTGTAATGAGCAACTGGCAGTCAGATTCTTTCTTATTATTACTCTGTCACAAAATCTCTGTTCTACATCACTCCATCTTTGCAACACCAGTCAGAGATGAGAAAGGTCAAAACATCTCCTTCAAACACACAGTCTGTACACGCACAACACCATTCCTGAGTCACAGACATCAGCCCAAGTTCAATCCATGTTGGGAAAACGACAGAGGCTATCGGTAACCAAGTTCCATTAGAGGGAAGGCTTTCCTTCTGCTGGCACTGACACACTCTAGGTCAGGGATCACCTACTAATTCTAGTCCACAGGCTTCTTTTTTTATCCTTTACCCTGTTGTTAGAATGAGGGACACCTCAACAAGCCACCCAGAGGAATATGGAACGTATACAGCATTTATACATCCACCTACGTAATGTCCGGACATTTCTCTACCCAAGGAATGTGCACACAGAGTGCCTCATCCTGCTTTTCACTACTCATCGCAGTTAACAGTGAGAAGGCTGCCGCCACTGTGGTAAGAATCAACCTGTGATTCTTAGAAATGTGTTCCAAAGATGGAAATACTTCCTTTTAATGTCCTGCCTGAAACGCTCCCTCTGCAAAAGACATGACCTCAGGTGTGCTGATGCTGGCTTTGGTTGCATGAACTTGCAATCATTTTTACCTTAAGTTTTGGGAGAATCGTATTTTATCGCTTTCTTAACAGCTTGGGCAAATGTACGGCACCTTTATCATCACCACTGTAATTTTATTAACGTAGGGCCCCTTGCTCCAATCCTGCCCTACAAAAATCTTTTACCAACATGGAACAAAAGTCTTCCTGCCTCAAAAAGCTGACAGTTTTGATATCCTCCCGTCCCTTCCCTCCTTTTTCCAGACAATCTGGGGTGCTACCCTACTGTTTCCTTGCAGATATGAAGGCCTATTTATAGTAAGAATACCAATAATTTCAGTAGTACAATTAGTGCTGTTGGTTCCATTCTGCAAGAAACTTGTGCAAAACAAATCAATTCACGTCAAAAGGAAGAGCTTCCAACTGATATGGAAAATAAATATAGTTTCCAAATATCCATCAAGTTTATTAAAATAACGGAAATTTCAAAGAAAAAAAAAAGAAAAATGATTGAAACACAAATATTAAGCTGTGTTCTTTTAAATTGTGTCTCAAATGATCCAAGGAAGGACTTAGATCCAGGGCCAGTACACAGATAATTTACAGATCATAATCACCACAGTCTCAGCATTGCATTCCTGCCCTGTCCTAAGTGATAACTGAAATTTATCATATGGGACAAAGCATAAAAAACCCCAAGCAGCAACAACAGAAGGTTGCAGCTGCACAGGATCAGCTTTTCCTGAATCTCAGCAAGAAATAACTATGAGTTATGGAAAAAAAATTCAATAATCAGAAAGGTCACTTACTGACAGTAAGGACTTCTTCAACACAGGTATCATGGTGTAACCACTGCTGAAGTGAGGGACCTCACTAGGTACAAAAAAGCTATTTATTTTATCCAGCATAACTGCATTTAAGGTCTGCAGGGATTCACAAAGCAGTCTAGGGGATCAACAAACTAGACAATAAAATCCTGAAAGAGCTGAAAGAGTGGATTAACCGTCTCTACTATCCAACCCTATAACAGAGTAAAGAAACTTTATAAACTTCCCTGCATTTTTTTTCCAGGGCCTCACTCAGACTTAGAAGGAAAAGCAGCACAGGACATTTGACCTCTATCAAATTACTCACTATACTGCCTTTCTGAAAAATGAATTGCCTCTGCAGGCCAGCGAAAATCTAAAAAAAGCCATTAAAAAAAAGTCATTTAAAATGTTTAAAGAATTAAAATGTATTTATTGCTGTTTCTAGCAACCACAAGTGTAAGTGCAGACAAGAGCCTGCAAAAAGGTCCAGGAAATTTTGAAGTGTGATTAAATAAACACAACGATCAAAACTTCTCAATTTTTGTTATAATTCCTACCTCTTCCATTTCACTGCTTCCCAGGCATCAGCATGCAATTGGGACACCACATTTTGAGGTCTGCACTTCTGCAGAGGAGCAAATGTACCTGGGATGTTTATTAAGGCATCATTATGTGTCTGTGTGGCATCATTTATTTTCTGTAGAAGAGACCATGCCAGGTCAAGATCAACAGTTTGAGCAGATAATTCATCAGGTGGGAGCAGGTGGCAGGGGCGGTATAAGAAATAGCTCGAAAAGGAGTACAAAACTGAAATGGATGGAAGTGTAAAAGTAATAGGAAAGTGATCAGTGAAACTGCGAACAACAGAAGATAAATCAAATGAAACAAGTGCAGAGCAGATTTCAGACCAAGAGGGTTTCCTTAAACGTGAACAGGGCTTTAACCTGTATGACAACAGGTGAATCCATGTCTAGTGTTCTGCCTTGAAATTCCGCAACAGAGCAGGATTATTATCAGGGCACTCAGAAAGAACTGGCAAGAAAAAACAGCCTACTTTCTTGAAGTTGAGTTGGAAATAGATGCAGGGAGCATTTAGAAAATGAAGCATTACAGGGTGTTTTGCATATTACATCCATGTTCAAACTGTGTTTATACTGTGAGTGTGTTGCAGGACCTGCACTTATATTTCGACTAAGAACCCTAAAGCAATGACTGAAATCCTATAGAAACAGAGTGGTAAGGACACAATGATAGAAAAATGGAGAAATGTCGAACAAGACCTTTTTAATAAATGGAATGACTTGTACATTAACTTCACTGCTTGAACAGAAATTCACAAAAAATTTATTTAGGATTGGACTTCACACCAGTAAAATCCTTTTGCAACCAATAATCCACTTATTCACGACAAAAAAACCTTGTGCACCTTATCAAACACAGATTTTGAACTAAATACTGATACGATGAAAGAAAAACTTCCAAAACCTTTTCTTATATCAGTGGGAGTTGTACAAGCTCAGATCTGTACAGCTTTTTTGACAACACGTGAGGATACACTGGCTACGGACACTAAGTCCTAGTAGAGAAAGTCCTTTGAGATGTAATGGGTAAAGTGAATTCGGAGCTATGAAACTGAAGCATTTATTACAGACTAGAGACCAACAGCACTTCATTACAGACTGTCTAAATACTTTCAGTTTATCCATTAGGTTCAAATGCAAACAAATCCCGTTTAAAGCATTTCTGGCTCATTCTCTTTCTACCTACAATAACACCCAAAAAAGGCAAGAATTTTTAACATGTTTATCAGTCTATGCTAAGATTTAAATTAAGGCAAAGCGCCTCACAGACCTAACTAGTACCTGAGCAAGGTTTGTCTTGACTGACTACCAATATGCCTTGTCTACATGGGCTAATTACCATATGGATGCACCCATGCACAGGTGGAATTTGACTGTTCTGTATTTGAATTTTTGAATTTTTCAACGGGTATCATTCTGCTAGTTCACTGCTCCTCGGTGCAGTCAGTTCTCCTATACTGATTGGAAATCTGTTGCACAAATCATGAAAGGAAAACATGTTTAAAATAAGAAGATTTAGAAAGACTGAATCTGCCTTTAACTCATTATTTAAGAATTTAATACTCTCTCCCTCACAAACAAGAGTCTTTCAACACTCGCCAGCAAAATTGCCTATCTTTGCTGCTGCCTCAGAAAAATTTATTTTAAACAAGCTGTCTTGGCAACTCACTCACTTAATATCTTTGGTCCACAAGCATAACCCAGTGGCAGCGTTTATGCTCCCAGACAGGGCAGCGATCCTCCACATCAACAGCTTTTCTACAAACATTTTTCTAAAGAGAGAAGTCCTCCAAAGGCCCCACTCAGGAGGCCCCAGCTGGCATCTGCCAGAGCTGTCAAGAGCCACACGTTATCAGATGCCACCCTGGCCACTCTCTATGATACCACGGGAGGAGCAAACCTGCACAACAGAGAAAGGCAAACTTCTCGATGCATTTAGCTACAGGGTCATCTCATTTCAATCAGCTCTTGGGGTCCATCAAGCTTCACGCTTTGATTGAATAAGCCTGACTCTAACCTGGAGTGTGCTTTGCCTGCCCATACTTGGGTTTAATTTCTAATAATTTTTAAAAATCTTAATGGTATATTAATTTTTCCATGTACAGCAGGCTAAATTTCCTGCAGGTGTAATTCTTTTGAAGCAAATGGATTTAGGCAGAGGAAGAACTGGTTCAATGTTTTATTTTTCTTAGCTTTCTCTTTGTACAGAACCTCTTCTTGTTCCTAGTGTTCCTTCTGTGTGCGTGTACATAACTGTACATATATCTGTTTTCTGATGCCAACAGCGGTGGAAGTAGGAAGTGTCTACATCCTGAACTCTAACAACGTATCAAAACCAGCAGTAATTTAAAAGAAAAATCATTCATGTAGCTGTTATTAAAAAGCCCTCACACCTGGCAAATAGTACCCCTACACTCACTGGTGGAGTTTGCATTATCTGACCATTCCTTCAGAAGTTCCCTTCTTCCTTTTCTTTTTGATAACTTTGTGTATTTGTTAGCAGGGGCTCCGAAGCACAGTTCTGAGCCCAGACACTCCTATGGAAATGCAATTTAATTCCAGCAAAGAATTTTGGGGGGGATTAATTCCATTTTATAGGAAGTAGAATGTTGCTCATTACTCTGGAAATTAAACACTGTATTTCTACTTCATCCCTTTTGCTATCATTAATCTACAAAGAAGGATGAGATTTGTTTCCATATTATTTCCCAATTTGTTTCTCCTTATGTGATTGGGAGGCAGTGTTTCATACGAAATTCATCTTCCTCCCTTTCCCAGTACAGTTTAGTCCCCTCAAACAGTACCAACCGCTACAAAGCCATTTCACCACTACCTGTTCTTCATTCCTTCATGAACAGCCACATTTTTTGCTTTTTTCTTCTTGACACTGGTAAAAATGTTGGTGTTAGAAGAAGCAGACAATTAAAGGTCAAAAATTCAAGTGTTTTTCTGTTCCACCCTGTATAAATCTGTTGCTGTCAGGGAGAAGCAATCATGCCTGCAAATGCACTTTACTGGGCTGAGAAGATCTGCTTCTCAACTTAAACTATGTAACATTTAAATATCAAAAACTTTGTTTTCTAATGAGGGAAGTATTGAGGGGGGAGAAATGAATTATATGCTTGATGTATACTGAAGGCTGGGAAAATTAAGGCCATTTCCCATGGTGAGAATGCAGTGATTTCAGTTTGTGAGAGTAAATTAAACCTTTGGGAGAATTTGTCTTCCATTAAATTGAACAGCTAAACAGGCACAGAAGATTTTAATGTCACCGCCAACAAACCCCAAAGGTTACAAAAAGAAAAAGAAACACTGTTTTCTTGTTTGGAAGTTTTCTGCCTCTCTACCTAGGAAAAACACAAACTGTAAATGTATGTTGAAACACAAAGACTCTTAAAGATCATAATTCCATTCCTATACCATATGCTATTAATGTCTGTCAACACTGTTTAGCCAGCAACTGCTGACAGAACCATATTTGCTATCTAAATACATCATAAATAAATCAGTAATGAACTGCTTTAGTAAACCTTCTGCACTGATTGGAAATACAGATCGAGTAAACAAACTCTGGGGATAGCATTTTGCAGCTAGAAGTACATACAACTGTTTAATGTCAGTGACAAAGTCACTCACACCTCTCTTTCTGGCAAGACACGAGGCGGGTGAAAGAAAATCGTAAGGATGGCGAAAGTCTTTAATCAATTGTAGCAAATGTACCTGTCAGCATTCATCATATACCTCTCCTTTTTTTTTTACCTTATGCAGATCTCAGAAAGAGGACTTTCAGCAGGTAGAGCTATAAAATAAACTGAGGACAAAACCAAAGCCCTCATCTCAATCATGGTCCTGTGATGAGGCAGATGGTCATCAAAACCCGGCTGAGCTTCATGAGCTTTCCAAGCCAGACCTGTAATGAGCAAGCACAGGCTCTGCTGACTTCTTGGCAAACAAAAGAGCAGAGTTTGTCTTAAAAGTGAGTCTTTTTGAGGCAACAGCACATGCTTAGCAGGAAAAACCCCCAGTAACTAGGATGGAGTGGATTCCTGACTCTGCTGCAGGTTAACTAATAGTTTTGTGCTGCAGAATTTCTGCATGCTTTTGAAGGTAAAAAATGGTTGGATATTTGTGCCAGAACTTGGCTTTGAGATGTGGAATACACTGACATAGAAAACTTCAAGTATTTTGCGAAAGTGCAAGGCAAAAAATATTAGAAGACATTCCCTTATTTGTTCAAACAAACCTATCAAATGTAGTCTGGACAAAAAGTAACTGGTGAAGAGGAGCTGGAACAAGAATTTACCTTGTGAGGTGGGATATTGGGAGGAATTAGCAGTAATGTTAACAACTAGACTTAAAAAAGGTCTAGTAGCACCATAAATTTGTAGTTGAATAAATAATTCTAGTCTTTCTAATGCTTTTTAGACAGAGATTTTTTGGAAGTTACTTTTAGGACATCTTTCTGGTAATTAGATAGCACAGATTTATATAAGAACAGTCTTAATTAAGACAGCAGAGAAATGCTAAAGTTATAATTTCCTCTATGTTATATTTTAGCAGCAGAAATTCTTGGGAGATCCCTTTGGGATGAGACTTCAGTCCAGAATAAAACACGTATGAACTTATCATGACACTTGTGACCAGTGGTTTTTTAAAAAACTGAATTTATTTCCTAGATGGAGGATTAAAAGCTTCTCTTAGTCCCATCAGACAATTAAGAATTTTATCCTTTGTTTCCCCAAAGTTATCTTCAGTTCACAACTTGAACGCTCTGTAAGATGCAGAAAAAGACCTGTTTACAAATTCAGATCGTTGACAAGGCTCACAAAGCAGTGGCAGGTGTTATTCTTTATAGCAAGAATTAGCTCTGTACACAGAGGGCTAATGCAGGGAACGAGGAAGGCTGCAGCTTGTTATGCCCCAACACTGGGGCGTTTTGTCTGCCCTCAGCACAACAAAACAGGATCCATCATCCTGAATGCACACCTGCCTCTGGAGCTCTGCATTTGTTATTCACCTGGAGTCAGGTGAGCAGATGCTAAATACTGAAATGGAAAATGAAAGGAGCCTGGGTTAAAAAGAGCATGGGGCTGTAAAGGGAAGAAGGGTAGGCTCTTATCTTCCCATAAATCAAGATATAAATTTAAATTATGAGCACCTTAAGAAGACTAAGGTTCATGCAAAAGAACACAGTGTAAGACAAGGTTCCCTCTGGTGTCATTTGTTTTTGTGACAAGCTGTAGAGATTGCTGGAACAGAAGAAGTCCCAAGCTCCTAAATACCATCTCAAGTACAGTTCATGTAAAAAAGAAGAGAAGCGGCACCATCTGGATGATAAACATTCATATTTTACAACCTTTCAGTTTATTTACTGATATATCTTTTTCTAACTATATTTGTTGTTTGTATCAGCTTGCCTAAGCAAAACAGACCCATACATAATTCAGGGATAAAATTGCCATCAAATCACTGCAGAATCTAAACAAATAGACCCCAAACATATATTTTTCATTAATAACCCTCCATTACCAAGTTCCGACACTTTTGAACCAAAAATAAATAAATAAAGTAGCAAGATAAAAAAGAAAGACACCTCATTATTTAATGCCAGTCTCCCTGGCTTTGTGCTCAGAGCAGGTGGAGGCATTGTCTGAAAAGTTAGTGCTTAATGTGACCTGGGAGCATCGGCCCAGGCTGGCAGGGGAGAACACGGAGAAGCAATCAGCTGCTTGGCCAAAGCTGTCACCAGTCCTCAAGCCTGCGAGACAAGGCTAAGTGTGGAAGCTCCCATGCCACTTACACATTTCATTTTTTGCTGTCTTCCTGTCCAAAAAAATGAAGAAAGGGAAAAAAAAAAAAAAGAAAAAAAAAAGGGGAAAATGGAGTGGGCAAAAGGAGAGAGAAGAAGAACTGTTAATTTACAAAGCTGAAAATAGCAGCTGCTAATGGGCTTTTGCACTCCTTCTTTAGTCACTGCAAGGTCACGATCAGAAGTAGCCTGTGATTGATTCTAAAGTGAAGCTCAGCTCTTCATGGCTGTAATGGGCATTAAAAAATCTGAAAGGAGCTCAAAAGAGAAAACAAAAAGGGACATATTTTATGGAACCCTGAAGTCCTCGAGGTTCTCAGAATGAAGTTGGAGGGTGGAGTCATGCCCTGTTTATTTAATTGTCCCTCATAATAATTATTGCATTACAAGGAATAATTAATGGTATAGATTAGTCTAATCTCATCAATTTTACGTCCATTTTATTGCTGTTTCTTATAGCTCAGCAAAGAAAAGCCCTCCTCTTCCATCCTTGTGTTTAAAGGGTTAAATGAGATGAGTGACAGCCTTTCTGCATGATTTACAACTTCGAGCCCTGTAGTGAAACCAGCGCTTGATGGATGATCCTGAAAGACGGAGACTAACCATAAATCATGTCTTTGAATCATTGACAAAGATAAAGGAGAGAAAGAAAAAGCACTGGCATTGACATTCATTCTCCCAATAATGTACATTGACTAGTTACAATACAGAACCTTAATTAAAAAAGCGAACTCAAAGTAGTCACCTCCGTGTAAGGAACACACTGCTCTGAAAGACTCATGAAAATCACAAATAAAAGTTCAAGCCACATCCATGATAGCTGCCTCCCTGGGAAAAGCACTGGGATGTACACTTGCCACAGCCCTGCACTGGAAAGTAAACCCGATAAACACTGGTCTTACCCTCCTTGTTCCTTAACACCTAGTTTTCTGGGGTTTTTTGCGCTTGTTTTTAATTTCACCTTATTATTGTTTAGAGCTGAATGCCCAGGCCAGCGGAAAACCTTGTTGTTTTAGGCACAGGATATATGATGCAGAAACGACAATTTTCAGCGGCAAAACAAAGGAAGTGCTACCATGTCTGCCTTACAGGGAACTGAGGCACCGGGACGTACCGTGACTTGTTCCAGGGGCCATGGAAATCTGGGCTTGATGAGTTTATGAAAGGGACACCTGTTTGTATATCATGGCACACCTGTGACAGAAAGGTGCTGGCATTGATAGGGAAGTCCGTCCGTCTAACGTTTCCAAATTTATGGCAGAGATGAGAAGAAAACTCAACTCCCATGAGCCGCAGGCCCAGAAGAGGAAATCATTGCTAATCTCCAGTGCCACTCTCACACTCCCACATGAGGGCTGGCGGCTACAGAGATGCATGACCTACCAGCTGCAAACACAGCAGCAGCACTTTTGTTATTTACTTCCCATAAGTGTACATTTCACTTCTACCTTTCAAAGCTGGCACACAGTACTTTTGTGACACCTTGCACAAGAAATGAAGGAAACCCCAGACATCAGCTTCCGAGAGACTGAACGAACAGCAGACACGTTAAAGGACGGGTTAAGACCTCTTTTGGGGATCTGTAACAGTTACTGCATAGTCCAGTCTTTCTGCATGAGGAAAGTGCAGAGTGACAAAGAAATACACGTGAAGCAGCTGTGGAGAGCACCCGTTTTCTGTCTGTAAATGCAACGAAGGCATAAATGGGGAGATGTTCTGAGTGAGCCCGTGTTGAGGCACACAGCACCTTACACACCCCTCAGAGAGCACGCAGACGAGCACGGTGCAAACACACAAGCTGAGCTGGGAGAGAATTGGCTGTTCAAAAAAGGAGTAATCTAACCAAGAAAAAAATAATGATAAACAGGTGACAAGAGAAAAGAGGGTTAAAGGGAAGAATATATGAATAGAATGAGAGAATGGAAGGTCTAGATATGCATGTTGATGCGTCCCCACTGTGCTTAATTCTTTAAAAAGAAAGCCACAGATTTTACAAGTTCACATACTCACGTTAGCTGAAAGGGGGGCTGAATGAACTCCCAACTTTTCCAAGTTTTATGCTTTTCCTGAATCTTTCCAATTAGTCAAAATTCTTTGAATCCTTCAAGCATTTAATCCTCACGGTTTAAAGAAAATATTGGGATTTCACACATGGAAACACTCAATTATAAAAACAAAACAAACGAGGACAAGCAACACAAAGCAGGTTTTCATAGGTAAAGGAGAGCACCTGCTACCAGAGGGAACTCCATGAAACAGCTGAGACGGCACAACCAGGCATATTTCAGAAGGTACAATGATAGTAATACGCTCCCTTTATTTATTTGCATAGATTATTTCCCATTCTTCCCTATGTTCTCTTTGCTGGGTCTTATCTACCCATTTTCTCTAATCCTTTTCCACTTAAGTCAGATGATTATGAGTGTTTTTATGTGCATACGCAGTCTAATCTGCGTAGAAAATCTAAGGACTTTACAAAGTCTGAGCACTCTTGTACAGGCAGCAAAACCAGGGAGACACATTTGAAAAATTATTTTGACGATTTTCAGCTCCTTACTTAGAATTTACAAGTTTCTTTCAGCATATTATTTATAACTCAAAATGTTTTCTGCAAATGATTCTTAATGTAACACTTTGTCATGAGCATTTTGCTGCAGGTTTGCAATTCTAGACTCTTGGACCATGTACACAGAAGTTTCTTTTCCTTTGATTGCATTAATCTATAACTTGGTTTCAGATTTCTAAAGCAAATGTGTTATCATATTGGATTGATTGGATTTGCAATTTGATTTCCATTAGTATTTGCTGAAGTTCATTTTTCCAATAAACATTCCTATTACAAACAATTTCCTCAGATATTTACCAACAGCTAAAGGGGAGAGGACATAGTCACTTATTTTAACTTGTTTATAAATTCAAGAGGATATGCACTATCCTCCTTCCTTTCCATTTCTGTCCCCTGTCTCTCAAGCTTTGGTTTAAATTCTTCCTCTGTATTACAAAAAAATGCCAGTGCTCATGAGAAAGCTTTATTAGTAGAAGATATTGCTGAAGTGAAAATTTGTCAAACCTATCCTTGGGAAAATTAACCTTTTTCTTAAGGAAGAGAGGAAAGAGGGCAGAGAAGAATTGAGATTTAAATTTTTGTTTGGAAATAGAAGAGTACCCGAAAAACAACTGCCTCGGAAGTACAGGGAGAAGAGCTGATAGGAACAGAGTTCAGGCGTATCCAGCTTCAGTCTCTGCCATGCACCAGGTTTCCTGGTCACATCTCTCATGACACGGCACAAACTGCCACCTTTCGATACAACTGAGCACCATGGGAAATCAATATCTAAACAACTGCTCACTAACCAGTCCAGAGTGAATGGTTCACATCGAGGGATAAATACAATGGTGATATTACTCGTTTCTAAAGAAGTCAAATTTGGTCCAGAGCAGAAAGCTTGATTCCAGTTTGCATGCTATTTGCTCCTTTCAGCTGAGCTAAAATGGCCTGATTTCCAGCACAGCTGGCTGGGTTAAGGAGCACAACTATACTAATTATATCATTTCGCTAAATCTTGAGGTGATAAAGAAGACAGACATTCAGCTGTCACAGGAAATGACCCTGAAACTAAGTGAAATGTTCCACCAAGAAGCAAATACACCTTTGCTAAGAAGTGCTGTAAAAGCACGGCAGAAAATGTTACTCACGGCTGTTATCAAGGAGTGTGCGTGTGTTGCACCCCTAGAGACAGTGGAAATTAAACAACTTGGAAATCGTTTTCAAGAGGATTTGGGACACTGTGTAAATCAATCCTAATTCATAGGAATGCAGCCTGATAGGTGAAATTGGAATGAAAGAGAAAATAATCCACTCGATGTCAGACTAAGGGCGAAATGCTGTTTCAAACTGGCAAAGGTGCATGGGAAATGCCTCATGAGGACCATAGTTATGGCAGCTGATTCACAGGTCCTAACGAGACTAGAGGGGGTGTGTAGAGAAGGCTGTCTCTGAGCAAGCCAATAATTCCATCCCCACTTGCCTCAGTTGATCTTTTGAGGGAGGGTGTTTGCCATTCAATTGCTTCCCCAGCCCTGCTCCCCTCTTTGAGCAGGTCTGCCCCAGATGTTGGAAGGCAGGAGCCGCCATGCACCCACCTGATGTATTCACCAAGCCCTCTCTGTGCAGCGTTTTATGCTGTACTCTGGCTCCACCGCACAGAGATGTGCGGGAGAGGATCCCTGGGCTCTCACAAGAATTTGGTAGATTTAGGAGGCTATACAGGAAGGCTGGGTAAGGAAAGAGTTAATACAATAGGGTTTGGCATTTGACAGAGAATACTTATGTTTAACCATTCATAACTAAATCACATCAATTTAAGTGGATTCCACGTATTTCTGACTCTCACATTAATCTCTATGCAGAGAGAGTGTCTAAATATTTGTCTCTTTCAGTTCCGATATTGTAATTCTCTACCAAAACTAAGGGGAATCCCTTGGTTGGGTTTTTTCCCCTCCCTCCTCTCTTTTTACCTACCTTCTTTTCTTTATTTTCTCGTAGAAGAAAGTGGTGAAAGGCTTTGGATGATCATTTAAGGAAACAGGGATTTAATAAACCCGGTGTTTGGGTACATCACAGCTTTTATGTTGGTGCTGAACTCCACATACATTAAATCCACATCATCTATCAATCTTACAGTTGCGTGTCACTTATGAAAATCTACTGAGTATTGTTTTCATCTCGCCTTACAACAAGCAGCAAAGCCTCATGAATACTGAAGAGCATTGTAAATACTGCACATCTTTTATTTTTAAAGGTCTAGACAGTTTGGAATGGTAAGATTTCTTTGTTGAAAATTACAGCTTAAAGCAATAATTCCCAGATTCCTCCTCGTCTATTTTTTTCATTCCGTGTGCAAACAAGCAGAAGCATTGCTCTGTATCATTAGAAACACCTACAGTGGTGGTGCTGCTGCCGCACACTCACCATACTGGTGCTCTCTGTGCTAGCCATTAATCCAGCCCAATGTTGGTTCAACTGTGATATTATTATTCAAATTCCATCCCACTAGGAAGCAACCAGCTCTGAGATGTATCTATTCATTTCCACTGCTTTATTGAAATCTGACAACTTGTTTTTTCTACATTTTTGAATACTGCAACTTTATGACCACACACTGCCATCACCCTGCTCTTATTTGCCTCAATAGCCCTCAGTAGTGGGTCTGCCATGGGCTGAATTTAATAGAACAATATTTTACTGTTAGACAGCACCTTTCATTTTGAAGAATAAAGCCTCATTGAAATTCAGTCATCTTTGGGGCCCAGAGAGGCAAAGTTTCGTGAACAGGGATGTTTTGGTCAGGGACACAACCAGTTTGTTTCTGTGAAGAGTGCAAAGTCATCTTTAAAGCACACACAAACCAACGGGAAGTCTGAGGCGTTATCCAAAACACTCTGAACGTCTATTATCTGATCCTCAGTTTGGGATAGAAAATGGGTAGCCAGCTCTCCTGAGATGATGCTATGCTGACAGATTACAAGCATGGTCTGTTTGTGTTGGGCTCTGTTGCACCATCAGACATATCCCTGTTGCAATACTTTTACATCTACAGCTCCAGGCAAAGCCAGGAACAGCAAAGAGGCATGATCAAAGAGAGGTGTAAGAGTTGACTAAACCTTCTCAAACAACTGCATAAACCTGGATTTGGCTTGAATCACCAGGCGCGTGAGGGCTGGGGGTGGTTCATTGTGGTTCCCACTTTACAGAGACCAGTATCTGCTGCATAGGTTTGACATTTCATTGGTTGCTTTTCTATTTGCTTGCTATCTTTGTTATCTTGTCAGTCCTACAAATGCACATTTTTGTGCCATCAACTTTTTCTGCAATATATATAGCTTATCACATGCTGAGAAGTAACAGGGATCTCACTGAAAACAAGGACTTTGTGGACCTCAGTGTTACTTATAGGACTAAGAATTGCAGAACTGACTTCTAACCTTTCTGTTTGTTTCTATTTCCATGCCAGGAAAGGTAACTTCTTTCCTCCTACAGGCACAAAAGCAGAGCTTCCTTGTCATCATGCTGTGAATTGCACTGAAGTCTGAGCTATTTAGGTTGTTGAGCAGCCTTTTGTGATTTCTGTAAAAGAACTGGTGGAATCAATCTGCTGCTACTTGTCCGGGCAATTCAACTTCAGCGATAGGATTAAGAGCTACCATTTCAATCTTCTAGAGGCAGAACAGTAAGTAGTCTGAACTCTCACTCACAGATTATCAAGTTAAGGAAGGGTAGGTACCTGAAGGCTTAAGAGCCAACCTGTTAAAACACCTTGCGACTGATTTAGAAGCAATGCAGAGAAGTGCTTCAAAGCCACACTAAAAGACTCCCCCATACAAGCGGGCTGTGCATGAGTATGGAGTTATTGCAGCTGAGTTGTCAAAACAGTGAGATAAAATTTCAGTGTATTACTGATTCCTCCACCTACATTTGCTTATAAACATTGGCTTGGGGCAGGCTTCAGCTCAGCTTTAGGCAGACCTTAGTATTGCATTGGGCTAAAATTATAAATTGAATTTGCCTGACTCAAAGGAATCAGGACATGAAACATCCACAGGTGTCGTCTTAGTTTTGTGAATCCAAAATTCAATAGAAGAGGTTCTGCAAATCCAAGATGTTACATGTGTCTGTTACTGGGAAAAGGACCACTTACCATTTCCAGACTTCTGGCGATTCAAATGAAGTGGAACTGAGATACAAAGCAATCCTGCATTTTGAGTTTGACAAACAGATGTTATTTCAGGAAAGCAATACCAAAACCTTGAGAAATGTAAGTGATGCACAGGGAAAGAATGCAAAGAGAGTGTGCCACCTCCCTCCGCAATCCTGCGGGCTCCCAGGCACTGGCCTGATTTTCAGAGGCTGGGGTGGGGCTGCTCACGGCATCTGAAAAGCAGACCTTTTATTTAGATCTGCAAAAAATTTGCAAGTTTGTTGGTTCATCAAAGAATTCTAATCCACCTATTGTCTTCTGATCTTTCTGTAAGATCTCTCCATATGAATAGGACTGCTTTTAAAAGCACCATCCCTCCTCTCTCCACCCCCCAGCATTTCCTGTCCTCTCACCTTAAAAAACAACTCTGAGAACTTTTCGACCAAAGCAGCCATGTGGAGCCAGAATTGTTTCAGTTTTACAGGGCCTTTGCTCACATCCTGTCGGGTGTTAAAAATCCCTCAGCTGCTTTGCTAGGACCACCCGGCTAGTTCTGAACCACATCTGACAAAATGATACTGTTCGCTTCCAGAACCCATCACACAGTTATTCTTGGATAAAAGGTAAAGCAAATAGCAGCCAACTGCTCACTGCTGCAGAAACAAAGACCATCTAGCCATTTATCAAAGCTTCAGACAACCAGCTTGCTTTAAGCTCAGCCACCTCTCCCATTACAGCTTTAAACGATAACACGCTATAATATCAGAAATGACAAATGGAACCAGGGGCCTAACCTATACACAATCAATACCTGCTCTGAAATAAGAACCATCTTTAAAGTATTGACAAAGGGAGCAGGAATACATATAAAACTGCAATTTTTTCTTGAATTGTTTGGTATGGCCACTGTCAACATTCATTTGTCCATGACATTCTTTTTTTTTTTCATGAGAGCAGCAAAACCCCGGGGTGTGCAACTATTGTCAAGCCATTATAGTCACCCTGTGTCTACTGTTTATTGGAGGGTAAGAGGAAACGGCCGATTGCAAGTGACTTCAGCAGAGCCTTCCACTGCAGATTAGAAACCCTCACGCTTCGCACAAAGCAATTCAGCTTTCTCTTTTAGACTGAGACGCATAAGAAAAATTTAAGATGTCATCAGCTTCATTCATTTTGATGGTGCTCCTTCAGCTTGGGTCAAAAGAGCTTTATTTAAAATACACCCATTAACCCTCTACAAGAGCAGAATAAAAATTCTGTGTTTAGGTCATAAAGATGAGGATTTTCTCTGAAGGATTGATGAAGGAAGCACCTTACGGGCCAGCTACTTCCTCCTCCTGAGTTTAATAATAATACTTTGTACTTTTACAGCATCTTAAAGTGTTCGCCACATTTCAGATACTCTAAGAAGAATTAATAACAATCCAAAGTGCTCTGCAAATGTTCATATCCCCTTACAGATGGGGAAACTGAGACAGAGCCAAGTTGAATGGCTTTGTGAAGGTCACTGAGGGCATTGAAACAGCTGGGCACAGACACTTGGTCTCCTGAGCCATTGTTTGAAGCACAGATCACTCTTCCTCTGGCACACTCTTGGCCAGAAAATAGTCAGGAGTGATGAGATGAAGGAGTTAGTCACACAGCAGTTACCTCCAGGCTAAGTGTGCACCCAAGAATGTACTAAAGAAGGGACTGGTTTTGGTATGAAGGAAGCACAGAAGAACTGAGCACCAGAGTCCTCCACAGCAGTAGAAAGACAGTAATGGCTCTTCAGCTTTTCCTAGACATATAAGCCCCCAGCCCTGTGGTTTCTCTATAGCCTTAGTGAAAAGAAAGCATATAAGGAAATATATGTGCCAGAGACAGGTTTTGCAGTTACTAATTGGCTTGAGATCATCATAGGAATGTAAAAGGCCACGGCTGAAGGATGGCACATAAGCAAGGGTCTGTGTTATGGGTTTTCAGCCTATTTTGAGTGAAAGGCAACCTCCATGAGCATGGGTCTTGAACCATGGCAGATACTGATCCAGTGATGATGGGCTGGGGAAACAGAATGCTTTACATTTCTTACGGCTTCCTGAAGACAGCAGGGAAGAGGGAACATATTATACACTACATGAAGGGCAAGATTTTCTCTCAACCATACTGCCAGCTTGAACGAAGGAGAACCTCATAGCTAATGGCACCCATGGGGCCAACTCCAGGATACAGCAGGGTGAGGTATACAATGCTATAGCCCATACATGGCCTCTAACCAAGAGAAGCCCCACAGCAGAGGGAAAAGGTTTCAACCCTTTATAATGCTGAGAAAATGGGCAATACACATATGCAAGTCTCTAGTGGAAGGTATTTTTATTTTTGCACTGAATCAAAAGGCCCATGACATTAATTTAAAAAATAGCATAAGAAATAATCTCTTTTCTGGACAATGATCATAAAGCGGGGTAGGGCTGACAGAGAAAACTATTAAAACAGAGGAAACTGAGGCATAAAAGTAGCTTTCCCATGGTAAGTCTGCCCACAAAATAAATTTGCTGCAAACTATCTCCAAAACAGAGCCCAGGCCATTTCCAGCAGTGACTCCAAGACCCCTGCACGTCCTAGCACCTGGGCAGCTCCAGGCAGTCAGAGCTGCTGGTGTGGGGAGCTGGGGGACCAAACACAGTCACGAAGAGGCCCCAACAGCTGAATCACACTCATCTCACCAGCCAATATTCACCTTGCTGGGTTGTTCTGTGCCAAATCGCCAGCTGCACCTTACAAAGCACAAAAAGTGGCTCAAATATTTTGCTGGTTTTTGCTTTAGAAACATTGAAGAAAAAATGACTCAGGGAAGAGAAAGAGGGAACAAAGCAACAAGTGCAACCAAGCAGCTGGAGATCAGCCAAGTGTTCCTGAAAGATACCCTAAAAAGTGCCAAACGTTTCTGAGTGAGTGGGACCCAGCTCAGGGAAAACGCTTTTTATAGTAAGATGTTAAAAACAGTAAAAAAGGAGGAGAGCGAGGCTCTGGGGCTCAGCAGTTGAGGAGTTAGGGCACAGGAACAAATTCACAGACCTGCTTTGGGGCTACTAACTTCAGCTCCCCGTCATCTCAAAAAGCAGGAGCAAAGTTTCAAAGAGCTGGCCTGCTTTGAAGTTTTTGGGTGGGAAATAGTGTTTATTATTGGTTGTCATTAGTGTGTAAACAAGTAAATACACCCACTCCCATTCCGGAAGCAGCAAGAAACAGGAGAGAACCTGCTACACGATTTCAGGAAAAAAATATGCTTTTCTCTCCAGTGTTTTACTCCCGCATGCAGTGCTGGTGGCTGTTTTATTTGGTGAGGATCATTTCTGAAAGATTTCAGTCTGCACTGGGATTAGTCTGCTCTCTGCTTCAATGAATGAGTTGCCTTCAATGAAGAACATGACAAGGGGGGGTAGGAGGCACAGGATGCTCTGCACATGTCCCTCCAGCTCCGGGTGTTTCCTTGTGGAAAGACACCAGATGCCAGTGCCAGATCCAAGGCGAGAGCTGCGCTACGAATCTGGGCACTTTCTGAGCACTAGTGTGGTCTGGAGAATGTGCTCACAGCAGGAGGAAGGTATAGTGATAAGCCAAGTTTAATATTGATTTTAGCATTGCTGGACAGATTAGGGCAAACCAGAATAATCTGTTAACCCCAAAATGTGGAAGAGTCAGCAAATTTGCTGGAGTTCTCTATTCAGGACACCCAACTGCTCAGCTGTCTAATCGATATTTAGCTGCGAAGACGATGCTGCGTGTCAGCCCGTGAGCTCCCTGCACGCTGGCACTGCCGAAGCGACCTCCTCTCCCCACGGCCCTGCAGCTCTGTCAATAGTGAGGGAACTGATGGAGCGGTTGAGCACGGTGACGTGGTGGATTGTGATGGTGCCAGCCTAGAAGGGAGGCTTTCCCCAGAATTAAAGGATACCTGTCACCTTCTAGAGGGAGGCTGATAAATAGGTTGGAAACTCCAGGTCTATGAGTCTTTTGCTGTAGAAATCAGGCTATCGGGCTGCCTCAGAATCAGGCTCTGAATATTCATGGGGAGGAAAATACCCCTGTGCTAGAAAGCTGTATCAAGCAACTGTTATTATTATTCACTAGTACAGTTATTGCAATATTGCAATATGCACACTGCAATAGACCTGTTTTCTAGTAACTGGGCTTGTAAGAGCTTGTTAGGTTTGTGCTGCAAAATGCAAGCTAAATTAATGTAAAGCAGTAAAATGAATAAAAGGTTAAAAGAGATTAAAATAATGCAAATCACATTAAAAAACTCTAAAGAGCGCAGCAAGAGTTGAGATGAATATCATATCAGGATTTTAGAAGAAAGAATCGAAATGGAATTGAGAAATGGAAGACAAAGGTAGTTGAAGTGCAGGTGGAGTCTTAGCAGCATTTTTACAAGTGTTTAAGCAGGTTAAAAAGGAATCAAGGCTTCAATCTGCTGAAGTTCTTTTGAAAATCCTACTAGGATTTAATCTCAAGATGTGTAACTGTCCTAAAAAATCTGGCCCTGATCAGTCAAGGAAACCGAATTATTTTCTAGAATAAGAGTTTCTTTGCAGTCAGTCTGAAGTCTCTATGCAGTTATCAAATTAAAACAAAATGAGCAAGGAAAGCAAATAAAATGAGGGTATTTGATGAAGCAGCTCTCTCATAAACACTGTTAAAACAAAGACACAAACACAGCCGGAGTCGGTGACTTAGTCTGCTGAACTTCTGGGAGTTTGCCCAGCCAGCAGTATGCTCACTCGGAGTTCAGGTCAAAATATTCCGTGGAAAGAAGGGCAAGGAAGGAAAAAGTATGACCAGCATTTCATTTACTGCTGCTTTCTTGCATGTGTTGCTGATCAGAGCAGAAGTTCATCAAGTACAAAACCCAAGGTACAGATTAAGGGGAGAGAAGCAGCAAACTACGGTGCTCGTAATATACATGCAGAGCCTAATGACTCCTTACCCCACTACGAATCTACATCCCACTATCTTAGGACTGATATTTTTTGTTTAAACTTTTTGTGCCAAGGAAGTTAGGATCTCAAGGGAGAGGTGAGTTGACTACAGGAGCAATGATCCTGGATGGTGATATATGGTAAATAAAAGAGGCCAACAACCACTCTGCAGCGCAGCAGAGCTAAACTCTCCTCCCTTCAAAGCAGCGTGGCCACGTCCTCCCTACTTGCACTGCTCCCTCATCTCTGCCTTGACATTGTCCTCTCACAGTTCCCCCAAAGCCAAGGAGGCAGGGATGCATCTCAGTGCTCACTGGGATGCAATATTTAGCCCTTAAAGCAAACACACTGCTGTCCCCAGACTCCCCTGGGTAAAGCAGATGTGCCTAAAAAATGGGTCTGTGAGCTCCTTGCAGAAGATAGCAAAGGAGGCCTCAGCACCATGTGATGAAGCAGTTGCTAAGGTAACTACTTTTTTCCTTTTAGAGAAAAGCCAAGTAAACAAGCATGTAAATAGACTTAAGAGCCACGTAAATTGTTAGTGAACCTATTCTGGTTACCTTGACGATAAAGTATCACTCTTCCAGGATTTAAACTTTCTTTGGCACGTAAAGAATATAATATGCTGTGATCTCAGGCAGTTACAATCGGATCATCTGAGTTTTAGGTCTATCTTCTCTCTTTTTACATTACTTTTCCTTGCAGGGTGGGAAGGCATCCCATGTAGCTAAGGCACGTGGTGCACCAAGTTCAACATCACTCTTACCAGGCAGGCTACTCAGGGAGACAGTGACTTGTTCACATAGGCATTAAAAAAGGAGAAGATGGAGAAGCTGTACCCTCCACCGACTGCTGAGGGTATCTTTATTAAATAGGATAATGGTAGTTAATTTATAATGATCAATGTGAACCAAATTTTGAAAGTGTTGCCTTCCTTCCTGTTAAAGAAACTGATATAGATAGAATATGAATTTGATGTTTAAAAGGACAGTGTGCTCTTAACAGTGTCCCTTTACCTTTCTTTCATCACCGTCTCATGGAAAGCAGGTCTGTACAGAATCAGCTATACCTAAAGCATTTCTTCTGCCATAAAATTGGTGGCCCAAGCCAGCTTCAGTCATCCCAGCAAAGCAGTTTGCTGCCAGCTGGGCAGGCTACAGTTTTGCTTTGGTGCTCTGCCCTATACCAGCAGCAGAGTGGTTCCCACCCGCATGTGGGATTGCACCGGAGGAAGGCAAGGAGACTTGCTCTTTTTGCTTGTCAAGCAGAGGAATTCCCCAAACAAGCTGATCACTGGAAACACCACCTCCAGGTGATGCTGCTGTGGGTGCAGGAGAAGCACTGACTCCACATCTGGCACAAGCACCAACTCGTTGCCCAGACAAGGCCAGCGATGTGACACCAGCGCAGATTCCCCGCCATGCTAAGGTTTTCTCCGTTCTTTCCAGGTGCTCCCAGAGCGTAGCAGGTACTATTCAAACCTTTCCAATGAAAGACCATATCTGCCTGCATACAGCCCCTCTTGGTGGTTCACCTAGCACAGAGCACTGGAGAAGACAACGTGGTTTTAACCCCAAGCATTTTCATTTTGCCTGATATTATGACTGCAGCGGTTGCTGCTGCTGTAACAGAGCCCCCAGTGCCTAAGCAGGAGCAGGATCTGTAACTGCCACAAATGACATCAGGCAGCATAACTATTTCAGCCCTGCCAGTCCTCAGCAGGGGTCACAGCTGACAGCAGACTTAATAAAATTGGCTGGGGTTGGGTGACTAAAATGAAACATCGCAGCTGAAAAAAAAGAGGCAAGATTGAGGCTCATTCAAGATCTTTCTCCTCACATAGTTAAGGGAGAGCTTCACTACAATTGACAGCTAATTCAGTACACATCTCATAATATATTATCTCCCCAGCTCTATGACAAGTCTAGTGAGCAAGATGCAAATGAACACTTAGGCAGGTAAGTTCTTAATGTCACTTTAAGACTCAGCACAGCATCACTGTCTTCTCCATCCACTGGATGAGTTGCATAGTGATGGAGCAGTTGTGGGAAGGTAACAGCAGGATGGCAGAGGAAATGGAAGGTAAAAGAGGTTAATTTATGGAAATTATCTAGGTCACCCAGTAAGTAGGACGTGTCATGCACAGCTTTAAAAGTACAATAGTAATTTATTTAGAATCTGATTTTTTCAATAGATAGTCAATGAGGGTTATCAGGAGTCATGTAATTGTTTTGATCTCCTCATCACAAAACGAACTGCAGCATCCCGAACTGATGGAGAAACTTCCAGAGTTGGCATCCAAAATGAAGGCTCTCAGATCAGAGGCAAAGATTTGGCTGAACTGGGGGCCAATGCCTGGGAGCAACATGTGATGAATGTGTGGGTTCCGGTGGCATTTCCTGGCAGGGTGTCTGTCACTGGGATTCCTGGGAGGGCACTGTTTTGGGGCCTTCGAGGATCAATGAAAAGAAAAAAACCAGAGGATTTTATCCTTCAGAACTGCATGGGATTGGGCGGGGAGGGGGAATGTGTGTAAAATGCAAAAGAATACATCCTATACAAAAAGGCTAATTCACTCAAATGAGATTTAGACTTTCCCTACTACTTACAAACTCGTGTTTTCCTTCTCATTGAGGTACACATGAAAAAGCAGACTATTATGTTTTGGCTACAAAGCTCATGCTCATTTCTTCCCTCTCTACGCTCCTCCTCCCCGTTTTTCTGTTTTAACGCTACAGCTGAAAACACAAACCCCAGATTTCAGAGGTACCTCCTCTGACTTCACCGCCTTTTCCTCTGAAAGGAGCAATAAAGGCAAAGAAAATGTGAAGGGTACAGACACCACAGACAGAGAAGCTCAGATGGAAGTGCAGAGGGGACACCCTGAGCACCGCAGGAATCAAGAGTGGTCCCAGGTCTGGGTGAAATTCCTGTGAGCTGGTAACTGCTTAATAAAACCTTCCTTTTTCAGCTCATGCCCCGCTTGCCCTGCTGCGTTTGTGGCCTGTGTATGTACCTGCTGTCCGTGAACACCTCTGTAAGAAAGCCATGCAACCCTCAGCACTGATTCACCCTAAACTATTTTTCATTTTTAATTTTGAAGCAATTAGTTACATCAGTAACCCTGCCTCTCTGACAATCAGCTATTTTTCTATTTAGTTTAATTTAACCTTTTTTTATAATGCTTAAATCCTTCCAAAAGAGTGTCTGTGCAGCTACAACAGGCAGCAGTAGTTTAAAATAAAAATCTTTCAGCTGTATCCTTTAGCTTCATCTCACTCTTCAGAGGAGCTAGTTTATCAGAACATATCCATTCCAAATTTTCCTGACTTAATTGGTTTGTTCTGTGATGGTCTCCGAGAAAATATATTACAGTTTCTTTTTATTTTTAATGAACTGATCACAAATTTGAAATGAGAATATCTTTTGTAAAGGTAATAGGATGGTTCCGGATATCTTTAATCAGTTTTTAATTACAGGACCCAGTGACTCAAAACCATTAGTACCTGACTTAGTGCCCACTCAGAAAGACTCCTGCCCTGCTCGCCAGCTCCCTCCTCCAGGCTCACGGTGCTGATGTGACCGAAGCCAGCCAGAGCAGGGAAGATTTCAAGGCATTTTCTTATTCCAAATACCAGACTTCAAACACTGCATGCAAAGCCAGCAGGAAGTCAGCCCGCGATATCGGTGTAGTGGCCAGGCTTCCACCCTGATGCATGTGGCTCTGCAAGCTTACTGACACAGCAGCACTGGCTGCTCATCATTCGGAAGAGATTTGATAATTTTTCATCAGTTCTTGGCTTTTAAGCTCGAGAGATTCTGTACAAATCTCAGCTTTCACGTGCAATAGGTAATTTTTCTGGCCACCATGGTTGCAGGTTCATATTAAAAAATTGGAAAGCAACAGAAATGCCTTTTTTTTTTTTAATGGTATAGTTTTAATTTTATCATTTCTAAGAAATCAGATTCATGATTCTCTGCCTTCTATTCCAAACAAGCTTTTTCACTCTGCCTGCTGCCTATTACACTTGTTGCAAAACCTGACATTAGGCCAGTCTGCTCATGCCGATGAGGGCACTCATCCTCTTGAGCTGGTTGTGTCTTTAGTGAACCACCAGTAAGAAAATCAACAAAGGAATTGAGAATCAGCCCCCAATAAATCCTCTTGTGTCCAGCAAAAAGTGTCTAAGAGTACCTACAGTAACATCATATATTTCTGATCAACTTTTTTGGTTCTATTTTTAATGTGATTTCAGCAGAATATAAAAAATAACTCTATTCTGGCTTGTGTGACACATATAAATTGTGCATAGAGCTTAGAAACAATTAATTTAAAGTAATAATTTGTATAAACATCCTAACAAAATTTTAAAGGGTATTAAACACCCTGTTTTATAAACATAACACTTAATTTGAAAAAAAAAAAAACATTTAGAAGGTAACACATTTAGGATAAGTGCACAACACATGAAAATAATAAATGAAATTTTCCCAGTTTAGAAAATGAATGTAATTAATTAACATTTAAATTACATTTTTAATTGCAATCATGCCCTCCCAGGGGACTCATAAGGGACCATAATTGCAATTAAAAGCATGTGGATTAGATAATAAAACAATGCACACTGTCTGAAATGTGCGATTTAAAATGGAAAGCAGACATTGTTATCGGCACATCTAACTTAATTGTAGCCATAAAGCAAATGTGCTGTACAAAATAAAATTCACATACGGGAACATTTAATTCTTGAATCTCTTAAAGGGGACACGCTTGAGAGCACATTTTATGACAGGTTCTGTTTGAAATGGCCCTTTAAGGCTTTAGTATTCAGGGATAGTGCTTTAATGTTTTTGCATTAATAAAAGCATAGCTGAATGTTCCTATTGAAATACACAGATACATTTAAGTAAGAGATGAAACTGAGTGTCTAAAATTTAAGTTGCAGAAGGCATAATTATATCAGGAACACATTTTTCTTTGTTCTGCATTGTTTTAAAATTGCATTTGCCAGAGGGGAGTACATTTCCACTGTATGTACTGAACAGAAAAAGGTACCTGGTAAATAGGTATTTACCGGGCAGATACATATCTGCTCAACCTTAAGCGCAGTCACCTCTCAGGCCAATGGACGCTCAACAAAATATTGACGTCCTGCTTTTCCTTGGTGCTGCACTTCTGCTTTTTGACTAATACTGAAGATTACAGCCTTTAGTGCCACTAATTCTTCATTTTTCACAAACTCCCACTTTATCTCAACACAAAGAGAAGAAGTAAGAGGCTCCCAAAATCAAGATCTCTCCTCACGGGGAAAACGGCGAGAAGTGTGAACCCTGATGTAAGGATACCACATGGTAAATTAATACACGGTGCCTTTGGAGGGTTGCGTTTGCCCAGGGACCATGCACTATCAGTTACTATTTTGTAGGGCAGATCCTCAGTGAGTGTAAATCACCACCACATACGTCACCTGAAGGTCTTCCACACCATTCACATGTCAGGAGCCTAATTCAAGAATGACAGATTTTCAGAAATCATTATTGATTAGTCTCATTGCCAAGTGAATTACTAGTAGGTGCTCAGATACTAATTGTGACGAGTGTGTTATAAGTAGAGAGAGCACAGATACTGAAAACAGAGAAAAGTTTAGGAACCGATGGAGAAAGAGTTCCAGAACATGATAGAAATTTTCTGCATGGATGCTTCCCCTTGCCATTTACTTTCAATCTTAAAGGGCAATTTCTTCTTTCACCTAACCCAGATACAAAATATGGCTCTATCTGTAAGCTCTTACAGCAAATTTTGATAAATCCAGTGCTTGGGTAGATGAGGTTTGGATTTAACTCTGATGTGGAAGAACACATCGTTTACATGAAATCAGCTGAGAAGAAAGAAGTTCTGAATCTTTCAGTTCATTAAATTACGTGGTCTAATTCCAGTTTGACAAAAAGCGTGCTGGGAAAATAATGATATAATTGTTGATAATATTCACTGTGAGATACACTAGGTTATCTGCTCTAGTTTCTTCGTGTTTTAGACCTTGACCTGGGAAGGAACAGAGTTTAATTGGTAACATTCAACACGTAACTCTTGCTGCCCGGGGGGGGAAATTAATGCAGGAATAACGTTACTTGGTGTAGGAATATACCTCCAGTACTACTGCTACTACCTATTAAAGTGCATCCGCAGTCAGAAGAAAATGCATGTGCAGGGTCCCTAGGTATTTTCCCTTTAAAAAATATTGGGAAACCTTGAATTTCCTTCATGTAATCTTTCTCACCAGCTCTGCTACAGTGCTTGGACAGCACTATATATACAGTGCAAAAACCTGTGAGTGGCTTTGAAAGCAATAGTGGTACAATATTTCCTAAAAGTAAAGTTACCCTGGGTGTGAAATGATGCTGAAAGCTGAGTATCACACTTGGAGGTAACTTTTGAACTTGAGGGTAATATTTTACTCTGCAATGGCTCAAAGAAACAGATATAATTTGCTTTGTATTACTTAACCCCCCACTGCCAAACAGGAGTGTTAATGCCGTATGGAGAGTTATCTGGAATGGTATGCATATGGTGCCTTTGTAATTTGGTATTCTGTGCAATAAAGAATTCATCGTCAATATTTTAACTGTTGTCTAAGGCATTGGACAATAAAGGAGTATGGTGAGCTGGCACAAGACAATCATTCAGAATTACATGAAAGAGAGAAACTAAATACTTTTTTCTTTTTAATCCACATAGCATTCACCCCCCCACACTAGTTACCCATAAAATTTAACACTTATTTCTCTTACAGTTGTCTCTGCCATGTAAAGCTTACCTGTATGCAATGCAGGTAATGATGCGCTATTGGGTTTGTGATAAGGCAGCATATGATAAGCTAACAGCAGACAATCTGTATGCACGTCTCCTTAGTTTAATGACAGCATAATGAAGTCTCATGTTCGCTATCTGCAAGGCTAGCGCCTTACTTAGACCAGTATATGGGTTTCAGATGCTGATCCCTTCTTAGCCAGGGAGCTTTAAACTTTGCTGAGCTCATCAGTTGTCCAGCTGGACAAAGCACAGTCTTAACTGCCTGAGGCAAACAGTTAATCACATTAGCAGACCGCTAACATTAAAACTGGGAAGTGACAAAAAAGTAAACCAACATTTAGATTTGCTGTGTGGAAACACATTCAGATTAAATTTAATTTGGATAGTCAGAAAATAGAGGCACCTGTCAGTTTCTAGGTAACACAGGGAATTTTTTCTAGCAGCACTTACTACCTTTGGGAAAAAAGCTCCTTTCTGAAGCCAAAAAACCTGACAAGGTGTAACTCATACAATGCATTGTGCTGCATTACGATGGCTTACATTGGTTCATGTCTTGTCATATGACAATATAACATGACACAAAACTGCATGTACATTGCATTGGAGATTTATAAAACAAAGCTTCCTTTGCTCAGAAGTAGAAGGGCTGTATTGTGAACCGCTTGCCTAGGAGGAGCAGCCGTTTCTGAGCCATGAACACGCTCTATAAAATATGCACATCTAGTCCTCAACATGAGCACAAACTAATAGGATCGGAGAAGCAGAACTTTTCATTCCAGCAGGATTTCAGAACTGGAACTTTGTAACCCTGCGCTTTGATTTTGTTTTTTAATTAATCGCAGGAACATGGAAAATGCAAAACAGAAACACAGGGTAGAAAAGTAGAGAAAAAAAAGAGGTAAAGATAAAAGACAGAAGAAAATTAATTGTTAATTATTTATTAGATGGTTCATTTGCTCACACCTACATTACTGTGCTGGTGTTTTAACCCACTGTGCTCGTTTCTCAAGCTTGACCTCAGCCACATCATTAGTTGATTTCCTTTTCTTTTGTCACTTCTCATTATTTTCATCAGCTTTTTTAAGAAAGATGTAAGATGGGAACTGTATGTAACATTGTGAATAATTCTTAAGTGATATTCCTTTCCTTAGCCTAAGTTCTGGTAAATAAACCCACAAACGCAGCACCCCTGGTATGTACGCTTTTGAAAGGAGATGCAGCCTATTTTGAGGCACTGTCCTCTGGGGGATGTAAGGTTGTCCTTCCCAAATGGTTTGCAGGGCATTGAGGAACATCGTAGCCTTATTCCTCCACTATGAAACACACTTCCTGCTTTTACAGCAATTCTTCCCAAGAAATTAATCTGCTGCTGGTGAGACCTGAACCTTTACCTACTAGGAGAATCAGTCTCTATGTGTAATATTCACATGCAGAGGAAGAATACACTAGCATTTATTTAATATATCATAACTGTAGCATTAAAGACAACTATAGTATATCATGACACCTTCTAAAGCATGACTTGAAAAATACAATCACTGCAGCCTATGTAACTTCAGGATTTGTCTCTGCAAGTGTCTCAATAGCTGACTATTTCAGTTAAAACTTGTTTTACCTTTTTTTTTGGCATAGTGCTTGCAAAGAAGAAAATATGAAAAGGAATTTTTGGAAATTAATTTACTTCCTTTCCTGCAGCCTTCTCAGAGAAAAAGAGATTTTTTTTCTCTTTCCAGCTTAAAACCTCTTGCAGATTTACTGTGACACATTTAACATGCAATAAGTTGCCCACCATGAGACCCCTGGCTCCCAAGACAGCATTTATTTTAGCTACAAAAAGGTGCAAAGCAGCTAGGATTTATATAAATGTAAAATAATTTCAGCAGTCTGACACAGGAAAGGTAGGTCAAATCATGCTTAGTACTTACGTAATTTTTTTAACTACTGAAATGTAATCGTATTCCGGAGTGGGTGATCTCATCTAGGATCAGTGAAACTATAGCATAGTTATATTAACCGTAAAAAGGAAGAAAACCTATTCCATTTCTCAACATACAGAAGAAAAATAACAAAAAGCTCTTCTTTGATCTCTTTGCCAAATAAAGTACTATTCTAGCATTTGACATATGACTGCAGTGACCCTGAGATATGCCTCCTGTACATTACCTTTACTTTGTTTCAGCAAAGTCAAAACTGGTAACAGAACTCCATCATTTACACTCAGCTTCTTTTAAACCATTTTTCACATTTAGTCCCTGATAGAAAAGGAACGTGTCTGTTTCCTACAGGTGATTTATTATGTAGTTTCTAAGCAAAACACTTTGATCTGAAAGTACAGGTCAGACAAAGGAATAATGCAATCAGAGAGACACTTGCAGAAACATTATAAATACTGTACTATACACAGCAGAAGCCCTGCTCTGTCAAAAATGAGTAGCTGGAAATCCTTTTATTCCTGTTTTACAGAGAGGAAAGACAGACATAGGGAAGACATTGTCCACTGTTGCCCAGAAAGCCTACAGTGCTTTGCGTACATACAGTATTTTGAAGTCCAAAGCTCATATTCTATATTAATTAGGCCATTTTTTCTGCTCTGGGTTAAGAAATGCACATACTGAAACAACACTATGAAACCTAAACAGAGAAACCTACCGCAGCATAAGGTAGGTAAAAGAGCCCAGGAAGGATAAACTGTCCCGTTAGGTAGAATTAAAGTTGGCTAGAGCAGCAAGACAAGACCTTCAATGACATGAAAGCTGTCTTGAAATTCAGGCTGAATCTGAAGTAATAGCTAATAATTTCTAATTATCAAAATGGGGATTAATATGCCTGATTCTCCTATCATCTCCTCAGTCAGGACTCTCTCCTTTGCTCGGAGGATGTAAATCTCTGCTGCTACTGTAAGAGCTTGCCTCCCCATTTCACAGCTTTCTTTTTGACTCCACTTCTAGTCCAGACACAGCGCAGTAGTGAGTCCAAATGTTCATCCAACTTCTCATTGAATTTGTTGAGTTTTCACTTTTTCTTTCTCTAACTTCATTAAGAAAAAATATTATATATGTATGCCTACGTGCAACAGAAAGAGAGAGAAAATGAGTTTGTGTGTATGCAGAAAAAGGCAATTCATCTCATTTCGGTTGTCCCCAGAGAACCACAGACTTGACTGGTCTGAATGAACTCTTACTGAGCATCCAAGGCAGGACTGAGGGAAAGCAGAGGGGAGATGGGGCCAGTGGAGAGGAGGAAGGCTGAGCACACTGCTTTCCCAGGTCTCAAGAAACAGAGTGGCAGTAGGAAGAGGGAAAGGAAGTGTGAAAACTGCTTGGACAAATCTGGAGCAGAGTTCAGAGCTTCTTCAAGTTGAACAGGATTGGCAGTCATCTGTTTTTCATCAAAATATCTTGATGTTATTATTGCTTTTGGTTGTAAATCAATAAAGTAGAGCGCAATGACAGTTCCAACAGTTTTTCTCCTGGTAAAATGACCGATGCTGATCTACACACCTTAAGAAATCAGTTTAAAAGGAGAGTAACGTCAAATTCCTATTTTACAGGGAAACATAAGCATAAGTTTTCATCTTGTGTATGGTGTTTAGATACTGTAGTGATAGGTGCCAGCGAGCTGAGGGATAAAATTTCTGATGAGTCCTTGCTTCTCTTCCCAGACAGGATGGTGAGCAGATGCTGAACAGAACAATGGAAAGAAAGCCCTAGACAAGCAACTGGACAGAAGGGGGCGAGGGTTGTCCTTACAACCACTGGCTGGAAAGGGAATAAGGAAGCAGCTGAATGTTTCAATGCTTCAGCAAAGATATAAACCAAAACCAACTGAAATTGAGAAGTGCTAAAGAAATAGCAAGGCAATGCTCAATACATTACGACTTTTCCTGCTATTTTCAAAATTGCAATCTTACGGAAAAAGAAAAGGAAGCCCACCCTGAACACATGGCTGAAAATGTTATTAAAAGCAATGAATTGTTTTTTATTGTTATGTTTAATTTTTTTAAGTACCATTTGGAGCAGAGACAGCACAGAGGATGCCTCTTTTAAACTGAAGATAAGTTAGATATTTGAAAAGAACCAATTTATCTCATTCATTCTTTTACGTGCTCACTTATATTTATTTATATGCCTGCTTCTTTGAATTGCATTTTTATTTTTTCACTGTGTGCAGTAGCTGTTAATGATCATACACAGTCATGAGAATTAAAATAGAATATTGCATTTCACTCAAACACCAGAGCAGCACACACACAGGATGCAGTATATATAAATAACAAAGACCTTGCATAATCACATACTCTATATCCTCCCTTACTGGAATATAAAAGCAAGCCCTAACCTATGACAAAACTTAATACAAATAAGATATGAAATAAATAAAATGCACAATGCTAGGGCTCAATTTGAACTACTCGGGCTTCATCAAAACGTATTGGAAAATGTGTGATAGGACAGGGAAAATCTTTGCATATAAATTATAGCTATGAAAGGATTTGCTGCTGCAAACAAGTGTAAAGATGAAACTTCCCAAAAACTTATATCGAGCATAAGATACTGTAAATAATAATTTACATTTAAATAGCACCTTCAGTCCTGGAGGATCTTGGAGCATTCTGATAACCACAAGTGAAACGCTGTGATAGGTAGATGGTGCGGACAATGTTTCCAGCACTATTTTGCTTATACATCACAGTCTAAGTAAAGTAGCTATGTGGGAACGGAGCTTCTGACCTCTATGTGTACCACATTTATATTAGCTAGCATGGGTACAAGAAATTGAGGCTAAGAGAGCACAGATAAAAAGTAGCTGGAACATACAAATAAATGATATACAAAACAATAGTCAATAGCAGTATCAGACTAAGACCAGGCCCCCAAATCTGGAGTGCTTATGTGTATTTGCATACGTGCGTATGATTCTCAGTTTCCTAAACAGGTTCAAATTATTTGAACTTCAGTGATAATTTATAATAAATCAGCAAAGATTAATCAGTCCTTACTTAAACAAAAGCCCAATTATCCCAAAAAGCAATTTTTTTTCTCCAGTAAGAGAGAAAAATTCTTTCTCCAACTTTTGGCTTCAAATCTGAAAAAGCACCAGAAAACTGCTAAAAATATAATTGTAAATAATATTGTTATACTTACAAACTATCTTTTATTTGACGAGTCTAGCCCTCCTTCCGAAGGAGAAGGCAGTATTCTAATTTTAACAGCAGACAAATACCACAAAGGGAGAAGATGGCCATAAATTATGTCTATCCCAGAATTAGGAATGGGACCCTCTGCAGAGTCTCAGGCACACAGTAGCATTTCCATGGGTTCCTCCACAAGAGTCCCAGTTTTCCCTAATCCTGAACAACACAGATAGCATTGCACTGGTGAAATAGTTACCAGGCAGAGCTGATCCATCTCAGCCCAGTGACTTTGATTAAAAGCAGGCTTCAGAATTAAATAGGATATACGTAAACAAGGAAAACAGTAAGAGCTTTTACAGACTGCGATGCGGAATGTTTGTCAGTGTCAGCTGACGCCACTGAGCAGCTCAACAGAAGAACGTGGATGGACTGTGGTGGGGCTGGTCTCTGTGGCAGCTGGCCAGGGCTGATCTGGCCCTCAGTGCCAAGGTGCTGAGGCCGTAGGTGGGTATGTTTATGGGAGAGAGCTTGTGTGCAACAGGACATCAGCTTTATGCACTCTCCTCCAGTCACACTGGTACCTTCCAAAGCTTCATATGACTGCTGGAAGGAGACCAAAAGTGCCACTAAATCAACTATAAAGCTCAGTTAATACAGAAGGATGTTATATGTTATTTTCAAAGTATCAAAATGATTCATTTGGGTGTATTTTGCATGTGTAAAGATGAATAAAGAAACAATGTGGTGTTGCAAAATAGAAAAGAAGCACTGATGCTGTTCTCATAAGTTCCACAACGTGATTTATCTTCTGCCAGACCAGTGCCCCATTCTATATTGTACATCATAAAGCACATAGGAGCTCATGGCTATAGCTAGTTTACCTCAATGACCTCAGTGTATTTATGAACAATCTAGGAATAACTCAATGTTACAATTAAAAAAATAAGAGAATCGTACAGTTAAAATGGACACTGCAAATCCTTACAGAAAGAAATCAGCTATTTTACAATGGAATACTAGCGTTTTTCCTGGTAACAACAGATTATCAACTAGGAAATGACAGCAGTAACCCATGCCTTACGTTTATATTTTAGGAATATAACCTTGAGGGTTTAGCATGCAGGTTGAAACAAATTACTCCGATCACCAATATCAAGGTGTCAAGCTGAGATATTATGTGTCAATCATTCTGTGACAAAGATAAAAGTGAGCAAGATGCATTTCATAGTTATACAGAGAGGGAACATGGATTATATATTTACTGTCTTTTTTTCCCAATGTACCTATCAGCATTTGTAAGTTGTTTTACCAAGAAACTTGAAAAATAATCATTTCAAGACAAATAACAGAGGGGCTCCAAACAATGATGGAAGTCTCCCTAACTGTAGCTTCTCCTCAAAAGCCTTGAGTCAACCCAATACCAACGGACTTTATGAAACTGTGAATTGCATCTCCACCGAGAATGCCCTACTACCCAGCCAAATCAATTGGCTGGACCTTTACACCTGCCCTACAGAGCAAAAAGAGCAAACGAGAGTGTCATCTCCGACACTCTCTTAGAAAGGGGGAGTGTCTTGGAAAGAGTTTCCTAGACACCCAGGACACAAACCGGCTTTACACTGAACTCTGATTTCCTTGTGCATTAGCAATGCCATGAGTGAACGTGTCTAGCCCTTGGGGGACATAGCGAGGCCCATAGGTGAGCCTGGGTGGGCTTAGGAAGGTGCACTGGCTAAAGCTTCAGCTGCTGGTAGCTCCAGGCATGCACAGCAGCACAACTTCCCCTCTTCTCCCTCACCCTTGGACTCAGGCTCAGTCCACGTCAGCTGTGCATTTGGCATGTAACAGCTTTCTTGGATCTCGCCCACTGGACCAGATCCTCAGCTGGTTTCCCTGCTCCTCACCAAAGGTTTAACCTATCTGTGAGTCCAAGTGAGCCAGCTAGCTTAGAAAGAAAGAATCAAGATATACGATCACTGCTCCCAGAAATATAAAAAAAATATTTACAGAATTGTACAAACATCCTATTCTCATTAACTCCTCTGCAGCTTTTCTGAAGACCCATTCCAAATATAACTGTACAGTATATACTATGGAAGAAAAAATGTAAATATATGCACAAAGTTTTATTTAATCTCTGGAGAAAAAAATGTACATATTGATGGATCCCCCTCTTTTCCCTCTACAGTTTAAATAATTTTCTCTAGTTGGCACAAATTAAATAAAACCCAAACACCATAAGACTACAACCCATTATAGTATAATTCCGCCTAAATTTAAAGAGTCAGCCTTGAAAAACTGCATTCACTACCAGATCAAAACAGGGCATATATGACAGATTCTGTAGCACATTTCAATGCAACTACTTATACCATGATTTTTTTTTTTAAACTGGTAGTTTTATCGGTACAAGTAGTCCAGAATCTTAACAACAAAATAAAATTTCTATGGCCTCGGTTTGTGTAATTCTTGGCTGTTCAGCTGTTGCTGAGGAATCTGCTATGAACCAAACATCCTCTGCAATATCAATGCCAAACACAGGACGTACACCTGCAGGATCACGTTCCAACTGGTTTTAAGGTTGTATAAATATTAGGCTCAGGTTTGTTCAGATGATGTTGGGCACACGTTTTATTTAAGTCTGTAACTAGAGAATAAGTGCTGACAGTCTAAATAAACCTCCAGGTATCACTAGGAGGATGATTGCATAGACATTTTTTTCTACATAGAAAATTCAATAAAAACAATGGATTTTAAAAGCCAGTCAGGTTATACTGAGACAAAACCCACCTCTGATCAAACTCCTACAGGGACAACAGTGGTTCAGAAGCGTACCTATGACCTGCAAGCCAGTGTATACGAATAGTATCTACATAACCACATTGCCTCACTGTGCCCTTCCAAAAGGCATCTGCACATTAGTATGGACTTCCCAAGGGAAGCTGCTGGAGCTGAGCCAGGCTTTGACTGTGACACGGTCAGGTGACGATGGCCAACGAGCTGCCAAGGCTGACCAAAGCAGAGCAGTTCCAACTTCACAAACTTCATAGAATCATAGAATCACCAGAGTTGGAAGGGACTGAAAAGGATCATTGAGTCCAACTTCCATCCCTACATAGGACACTCCCAACATTCACACCATTTGACTCCTTCAATCTGGGGTTGAATCCCCTTTTCATTTCAGTCTTTATCTATCCCCTCTCTTTTCCCGAGAGAAAATCATACCTTGGTCCTGTTTAATTCCCTTTTAGCCTAATGAAACCTTTGCTGTACGCACTGGTCTACACTTTGTGATCCCTAACTGTCCCTTACACATTCAAAGTAAAACCAGTGGTAGGATTGGCTGAGTAAAGACTACAGTGTGCAGTCTCAAAAAATAGCTGTGCTGAAATAAGGTATTCAGCCAGACCTCACTATTATAATCACTTGGCCAGAAGGCAAAATTTTATCTCTGCGAACAGCAATTCCTTTTTCAAAGCAAAACCACACTGGCAATAATTTACCTTTTTTTCTGTTTGAAATAAAAGTCTTGGATACAAACTTTACGTAAATATTCTAAAATATGAAGCTGATATCTGTTGTCACCTGTAGGTTCCCCTGAGATATGTGTGTCTATGCCATGTCATCCATTTTTCTTATCTGCCAATGGACCCACAGGAAATGTTTCCAGGTAAGCTTTCAACCACGGACAAACCTGAGTATTATAGAAGTAGTACAGGTGTAGTCTGCTGAGAATGACAGGGACAGCCTCTGTCACCCCACAGAAAGAAATGTCAACAGAACCATATACATGACTTTGAGGCCTGATTTTATATTCTGCTTCCTTCATGTAACTGCTGAAAACAGGGATATCTGTTTTGCACCAGGGATATGACATTTAAAGCATTTTTGACCCAATCTCCTTCACGTAGGAAAGCACATATAACTACAGTCCAACATTTCAAAATAAAATGTCAGGCAGAAACTATTTGTCTTAACCTAGTAAAAATGTTTTAAAATTTCTGTATAAATATGTTTATTTTTGTGTGTGTAGGTATACATAGATACTTGTACATCCATGTGCACACATGCTATGCAATTCCAATGCCAGAAAAGAATGGTACTGAGTTGGGTGATTATAAGAATGACATAAGGGCATTTAACAGCGTGGTAAGAGTGTACAAACAAGCATACATGGGAACATATGTAACAATTTTATCATCCAACTGAACAGCATTATCCCTTACACTTACACACGTTAAGTCACTAGGGCTCCATTTGATCGTTCGGATCCCACTGATTTCAGAGGTAGCTCTCCATAGAGACAAACATCGGCATTAATCAATACATACATATGTAAATACATGCAACTACTATAAATTAACTAAACCATTATGCATAAGGCAGAACGGTTGTTTTTCATAACCATAGTAATTATCTTTGTATTGCAGCTGCAGGAAGAAACGTGGGATAAGCACAAGACATCCTTTGCAAAACATGATACATTCAACATGTTACAAGACGATTCCTATCTTAAAGAGCTCAAAAGTTGAATAGGAGATCTTAAAGAGTAGAAACAAACATGGAGAAATCGGATGACTTTCCGGAGGTCAGTCACAGATCTTATGGCACAGCTGGGAACCGAACAGACTTCCCTAGGAGGACTTCAATTATAAGATGGATCTCCCTGTCTTTACATGGACATGCTTGGTGACAGAAGAGTGGGAGATGATTTCCTCCTTTCCATACATACCCTGTGAAAGGGACTGCAAAAATTCCACTATCTGTTTTTTTTCTATATTGTTTTTCCCAAAGGCCTGCAGGAAAAACCATCGCTCTTAAAGAGAGCCCAGAGGAGAAAGTTCATGCCCTGAGTCATCTCTCTAAACCAGATCATACCGCACTCACATATTTGACGTTGTATCCCTTGATTATTAATACAGCCAGATTTGTCTACTTAGATAGCCCTCAGTTTTGTAACTCTCTGAGCCTCACGCTGGGATTTCATAAAGCCACAGATTCTCACAAAAGTAAGGACTGAAATGCCTTATTCCAGGCTGACCAGCATTACCCTTTAACGCATGTGACCAAGTTCTGTGCAATACTCTTGCAATCCCCAGCCTCTCTGCATTATACAAATTAAAATTTGGCTCTATGATTCAGCTCCTGCAGAAAGAAACATGCTACGTTGCTGCATAGTGTGTGGTACGAGCACGCACAGCTAACCTAAGGAGATCACAAAAAACAATAGACAAAAAGAAACACTGTTTTCTCTCTCTCATTTTCTTTTTGTTGTTAAAATGTTCATTTTATATTTCTTGTAATTCCCCCCCCCAACAAACACAAAGTCTTATTTTTGGTTTTATGTACCTCAAGTAGGAGGACAATTTGCTGTAATAGGCAGTGTGAGAAGCATTCTTTACCATGAGAGGAAAAAAAGATTCAGCTCAAATCCCCAAACAGAGCCTGCCTAGGTGGTGCTGAAACAAAGATATTATGCTGTTTTTCCTGAATGTCCTTATGCAAACAGGACGTTGTAAATGTCTCTTTTTTGAAAAAGGGCCTTGTATCTGGTTGTAGTTCTTGCCCTTTGATTTATTAGGAGCTTCAGCTGCAGACCAAATCTGTTTTCCTGTCTCTGCTAGCTCTTATTCCAACGTTAAGTCATTGTGCTTTAAGACACACTCCTTAAAGTACAAACTCTGTTACAGTGCCCTAAATAATATGTGATGCGAATAAGTACTGTTAAAGGAGTTTCCTGTTTTGGTTTCCTTATTGGCACTCCAAGCCGAGCTAAAATCTCCAAAGGCCTTACTTAGTATGCAGATATTGAAACCAAACCAAAAAGATTCCTGCATTTGTTGTGCTGTAGCTTTAAATGCCCCTGGCAGAAACTTCATTTCTCTCCCTTTCTCCCTTTCGATCCTTCCCCCTCTCTCTCTCTTTTTTTGATGTTTCTTCTTCCTCTCAGCCTGTCATTGACAGTAAGTGCAATCACATTACACACAGCTTTCTTTGGAAAGCCCCCTTTTTAATGATCTGGCAGTCTGTAGACACTGACTGCTTCCAGAAAAAATTTCAATCCCTCTTCCCACAGCTTCCGCAAGCTCCAATGATAAATGACACCTGTCATTCTGTCACAGACAAACAGCACAGATGGGAGCGTCAGTGATATATGGCTCACCAGAACAGGAAATCAAGTTTGTTGGTTTTTTGGTTGGGGCTTTTTTCAAGCAGAAAAGAGCTGACCAGGACATTGTCATGAGGCTGTTCCAGGGGGCCGTGCCCGGAGGAGGAAGGGAGGCAGGCGCACAGGAACTAGTAGTTTTTAAGTAGCAAGCTGCAGTTTAAAGACTAAGGACTGCAGCTGTCTGAATGGCTTTGCAATTTCAGACTCAAAGTACATCTAAACGGCAACCCAAAGGTGCAATTGCAGCCCTTCCAGACACACCTGCACCAATGTCACACTAGTGATCTACCTCCAACACCACTGGCTTTCAGATGGCCACCCGGGCTCCAGAGCCGTGCTGGCAGCTGCCCCAACGCCCGGCTGGCTTGGGAAATCAGCTTGGACAACTTTGCATGAGCTGCAGCCGGAGTATGGATTAGACATATCCATAATTACATTTGATTTAATTTCTCTCAGTGATGGAACTGAACCAAAATCCTGGCTTTAAGAATGCTTGAGAAATGGGGATATTTAATTCTGAACCCATTTTCCGTCAGACAGGTCTTTCCTAAGCTTCTTTAAAAATCACTCATGTTTTCACAAGGAATTTATTTTGCAGGCAAATCACTTAGGCTGCCTGAGACACGCAGCCACTTTTTCACTGCCAACTAGGCAGACAATAAGCTTAGAGCCCCGACAAAAACTGTGCGGAACTTTTTACTCTGCGATGCCCTTCTTGATAAGAGAATTAAATCCTGCCACTCTCCTCTCACCAAGCCGCTGGAGAGAGAAAGGGAGCCCAACTGGTCACTGGGTAATTAAAGAATATTTAGCAGGTATGAGAAAGGCAGGTCTCCCTGGGACTGCACATGGAGCAAAGAAAGCAGGACTTTTGCATGCAGACAGAATGACAGTCTTTTCTAATTCCCAAGTGGGGACATTTTTACAAATAACTTGCTACCACTACTGTGAGTATAAGATCTATCCTTGCTCCCCACAGCCAACTCCTGGACACTCCCCTTCTGTGTGAGTATATTACAAAGCCTCTTCCGGATTTTGTTGCAGAGCAAACACAATGCCATCGTCTCCTGAGACAAAGATAAAGCAAACGAACCATTCTTCCGCCTTTAGTCACAGAACTTGTCCTTATTTACAAAATCATCTCTCATGGGTAAACACAGCTCCGTGGAATAAAGGTAGCAAAATTAGACCCAAAGAAAAATTTTGGCTTGTTTTTCTGCCTGTACTGGAAATGCAGGGATACATTTATAGAGCGTTCCCTGTGATTCAGCTGTAGGGTTTCTGAAAAGATTAACGAATGTCATGTGACAAAATCTCCACATGCTGCAATGAAAATATATCCCTTGAGGCTGCATTTTCAAAAGGAGCTGGGTGATAATGCTGCCTTTCCTGCACATTTATTGAATTTGATGTGTACAGTTGTGTGTACAAAAAACTAATCAGGAGTCCAAAGTGACGTGAAATACAACTAAGTATGCAGGCAAAGTTAACAAAAGAAATTTCATCACATTTTAGATGCTGATTATCAGCAGCAATAGCCTAGGGAGAACTTTGGAGAAAATTCTTCAGATTTTGCAACACTATCTAGGCTACCATAAGTGCTCCAGTATGGCTTCATGCTCTATATTAAGTCAATGTGATGAAATGTATAAAATGAATTGAATGATTGCTAACCCTAGAACATGGATGGCTCAGGATTATACATATTCAGGGCATTAATATCAAGCCTTTCATCATCCATCAATGGTAGCCCACATAGATCACAGAAAATTTTCATTGCACAGACAGATTTTTGTCTTTCTATAAATTAAGAATAGGATTCTTATGGAAAGCAGAAAGGTAGTAATCATCAGGCAGCTCAACCTATCAAGTGGCTTCTATGATGTCAGTGGGTTTGCGATGCAAAAATCAACTCTTCTACGGGTATAGGAGAAGAAATGATCGCACCAAAGGGCAGCGATCGAAGGTGTGATAAGTGATATTACTTGGCCAACAGATACGTGCTATTCCAACCAGAGGAAATGAAGGGAAGAGTATGGTGGGTGTCCAGTGGGTCACTGTCAAATTTAAATAAAGGTCAAGCTTTAGTTTGAGCTTAGTTTGAAACCATCTTCTTAGATCTCTGTGCCATGACAAATAGAGCAGCATCACAAGGCCCTGTATAAAAGGTGAGACTGGGGAGAGAACAACATGCGATTGTGCATGTACAGAGCATGTCCAAACATTTGTAGCATTAATGACACAACCTCTCAGCAGACCAACACTGACTGGCAGAGGGTAGTGTTGGCTTGTGTGTCCTTCAGTCTTAATCTGTAACCAGTTAACTGCAAATCCATTTTATACTATGACGACAAATGAACTGGAACCACAGATATGAACGACAATAAACCGCAAGAAACTTAATATGTTCAAACAGACACTCTACACGGGTCCATCTACTGTTTGTACTTCAGTCTGGCCACACTCTGCAGTCTGCTTATTCCGGTTCAGAAGAAGAAACATGACTTCATAGCAAAATCTGGACTTAGGCTGAACTGGAGCACCTGGGGCAAAGTTTCTTTTCTTATTCTATTTCCTGAGGATACAGCTGAGTGCGACTTTCTGGCTTTCACAGTCACTTCTCAGTTTGAAACAGATGCAGTTTTTCACTAAGAAAGATAACTCACAAGTAGAATTTCCGCTGCTATCCTTCTCCATTAGGAGAGAAAATTAAAATATCCTTCAGGAGGGAATACATAACAGTTCTGTAAATTTAACAAGGGGTTTCTGCAAGCACGGAAGAATATCCTTAAAACATGTTGCAGCACAGAACACTGTACATTAGGAAAAATAATAACTAGGATAATGCCAAGAAAAAAATATTCTGTAATGTCAATATTGTTGCATCAGGATAGATCTAGCCAAGTGTATTTTAAGCTTTGATCAAAACTGTGAATATGTTGAGGCAGAATTATAACCCCATGTAGCGAAAATCTGAAATTTGTAATGGCATTAAAAAATATTATGTTCCAGAGAGACCAAAAACCAAACAAAAATCCTGAGCCAGCAGATAAAATTCACCAAACTAGAGCTGTACAAGAAAGAGATGATCAGGTGGAGCCTTAAACCAGAATATGAAACAAAACCAAAATGCAGTCCTGGTTGTCAAAAGAAGATTTTTAAAAGCACTTAGGGATTTAGATGCCCACTTGCCATTGACTTTTACTGAGAGTTTTGTGCCAAATTTCTCTTTCTACCTTTGAGAATCTCAAGTAATGGCGTCACTCAAGAAAAACAGGACAACAGCAAACTGAACACACTGCAGGATTAATTTTCCACAATGTGCTAGATATGCTGACAGACAAGCCAATGGTCCAACTGGGAAAGAACTGGGACCTGCACCAAAAATGTACTTGTCAAGTAGTTGCAGATTTTTTTTTAGCTGTTCTGGGATAAAATTGACGTGTTTTGACTGATGAATCATGAGCAAAGATTGCCCAGTGTGCTCAGTTTGAAATACCAGCTTCTACCTGTGTGTGCTGGAACACTCTGTTCTTTCCTCTGAGCATTTCTTTGGCAAATCTGTTCTTGAAGTAACAGCTAAGCACAAATCCTTCAGGGTGCAATCCTGTTCTTCTCTAACCCAACAGGGGTTATACCACTGAATCCAGATGGGAGCAGTAGCAAGCTATTAATAAGGTGACTTCACATACATCAAAATTTTGCAAAATAGTCATTTCTTCTCGTGTCCCTTGCAGCATGTTGGGACAAAGACATTTAGTGAAATGTGTTTGCTGTCATCCATTACACCTGCCAGTACGTGACATTAGCTATCAAAATAGATGACAAACGGCATGAACGTGGGGTGCCTGGTTGCTCCTTCTGTTGTTCCCAGACCTCTTTATCCCAACTAATTGTGCTTCTCTGTTCTTCCCCTTCAATCTCAGCACTTTCAGCTGCTGTGGAACATGATGGTGTTAACTCCAAGTTTCATCAGACTCAAGATGATTGTGGCAGCCACATGGGCTTTCAGGCTCCTCCCATAAATGCTCATACATAATTTCTGGCATCAGGATCTTACATTTCTGTTCCTCCTAAAAGTTACAGGAGGACAGAGCACCTCACGCAAATACTGGTTTTTTAAATTTGAAGCAGCATCTAACCTCTTACATTGGCTGTATTCACAATCTAGTCAGTGCCTGCCGGGCTTTTTAGCATTCACTGATGTTAGATGTAGTAGCAAAATTATTAAAAAATAACTTTAACTTCTTTTTTTTTCCCCCTCTTTCTCTTTAATGTCTTATCTCAGGGCCTCCTGCCTTTTGTATCCTTTCCTTTAGGCCATTCTGCTTAATATGGTTTTAAACTCATCTTAATTGCAAGATGACAATGCAGAAACATACCGTGGGATCTGTCTTCTACTGGAGAAGCTTTTCTGGTTCCTATTCAGGAAAAATCACACAGACGTGTTCTGTTCATCTAAGCAAGGATCCTAATGGGATCATTCATGCCTAAGTGAGTTCCTCAGGTAAACACTAGCTGGACCTTAGCAGAGTTTTAAGCCTGATAAAGTCCAGTCTCCTCATGTTGACAAATACACAGGGAATTAGCTAGCTCCAACTGTAGATAGCTAAATACCTCAGATCCTTGTTCAACTGAATTAATACATCTATGAATTTTACTGAACCTAATGGCTAAACAAAAGCAACTGGATGGCAAGTATCCAATCAAAAATATTCTGTAAGTATAAAAAGCATTATGTCACGTCAGCAGAGGACCCCACAGAAGTAACACAATGTGATGTGACACTACTCAAGCAATGTAATATAACATGGCACCACCAAGTAAGCAAAAAAAAGCCCAAACATTTTATTTTTAGCTGAGATGCTCATTACCGTCCAATGTCTGATCTGAATGTTTTTTGACGGACTTAAGTGGAGTGAATTTCGCTGATGTCATGAGTTTAATAGCTATTTGAATTATCCCAATCTTCTAGCAGCTCACTAAATTTTTAATATTTTCTGTTCACTATGAAGAAAAAAAAAGTCTCTCCTGTAAAATAATGGCCTAAAATGCTGTCATTGTACACTCTAAATGCTACAGCATTTGGACCAAACTTCTCTAATATATAGCACTCAACGGTATCCTTTCAAAAGCTTTGTGAGATTTCAAACAGCCATGAGAGAAGTGGAAAACTATTGCTTGGTCCTTGTTTCTCAGAGTAACCTGTGGCAAATAAAGCTACACAGATGCAACACCAGCTCCTCAGAAAAAGCAGGTTTTGAGGGATTAGAGACACAACGCACTGATACCTAGAAATGCGATTACAGCACTTGGAGCACTGGAGATCACATAGCCAAAGAAATAATTTTAGGATGCATTTTAAGGGCCATGGGGATTTCTTTCCAAATCCTAGTTGCCCCTATCTGCTGGGAACAGCTCTCCAATGGGTTTTACATGACATGGCCCCAGACCTAGCAGGAGAAAATAATAAAATGTGAGGGTGGAAGAAGGAGGTGGCAAACTTCTGCCTTTCTGTGAAATGTCCAGTAGGCTCCAGCATGAAGTGCTAGCTCAGCCCTCAGTTCGTATCAACATTACATCCAGTAGGTTCTGGCATGTAGCGCTTGCTCAGCCCTCAGCTCATATCAGCATAAACACTTCATCACAGCTGACACGCTGATATGCTAAATGAGTAAGTGCGGTGCACAAAGAGGTCAGAGAGAAGTTAACTAAAGGGATTATAAGGGACAGTCAACACACTTCAAAAAGAAAAAACCTGATAGGTGCAGAAAACATGGTAAATGAGCCCGAAGAATGCAAACCCTCCGCCGTGCACTCCATTATAGCCCTGACAGTCCAGTTCCAAACAGTTAAATATGAAACTGTCAACAAGGGCCTGTCTTAATAACCAAACTTGAGGCCTTTTATCCTGGAAGATTTATGAAGTAATTTTAAAGAGGCCCAAGCAAACATCTGTCAATAAATTGAATGCCGGCTACAGGATTTACAAGCAAGACAAGAATTTCTCATTAAGTGCACATTAGCACTGTGGGGATCATAAATAGTAAGAGGGCAGGATGCTGAGCCTCTCAAGCTGTCATTAAAACACTATCTAAGAACTAATGAGGAAGTGATGGAAGGATACTAATGATCCCTCAGGCTGCCTTCATTCAGCAGTGAAAAAGGAGCGTGCAATACAGAATTTCAGTTTGCCATGACCAAAGGTCCACTGTACAGTAGAGATGTTTTAAGAGAACCTCCCAGTCTCTGTTGCTGTAAACCCCCCAGCTGCACATGGACCCCGCGTGCTCGCTGGTGGACCAGAAAAGGTCATCATGAGCTCTGTATCCTATCACGTGGAGCCTGGGGTAGCAAACAGTAAGGGCAAGTCTCAGACACAGCTGCAGGCAGTGGAAGCTGTGTGGGTTACATCAGGTGGGTTCGCAGTGCCCTGCAGGTAAATTAGTCATTTTCATTTGGAAAAGAACCTGCAAGTGAAGGACTTCTCTTACTGCTCACCATCTGAACAATGATTTGGAGTCTGGGAGCAGGAGCACAGTGCTCAGCCTCTCCAACAATGGAGGCAAAGGTCCATGACAGCCACTGGAGGGTGACAGGTGGCTCTGGCTCCCAGAGCTACCGTTAGTGTTGTCAACAGACAGATCCCTCACAATCTCAGTGGCAAGCTGCACAGAGGATCACACATTTTAAAGGAAGCGGTCCACTTCCCACCACAATTCTACCTTCTTTGAAAGTGGAGGAAATGGCTTTTCTCATTTTTTTGCCCATTTTAGATTATAAGATGCTCAGATGGTCCCTTTTTTCTCCTGGAAAAAAAGATAGAGTTTTTCTTTTAGTATCCCAAGTACATTTGATGAAGTTCAGGCATGCCTAATTTTACTTGGGAACCCCTCATTCAGAGGATTTGTGCTTGATGAGAACCAAGCTGTGTCTGACCTTCAGTAGGAGCTGTATTTATTTACACACAGAAACATGTGTGTGCAAAACTACGCCTCTGATAAAGCCAGCGTATGACATAATCCAAGGTCTTACTGTCATGTTCTCTCAGCTGATAAATGTCTGATCATGTACACGAAGTGCAGAAATACGACAATTTGAGAGCATGGACGGCTCAATGTCTCAATAGGGAGGGAACTCATTAGGGATGTGGGAGACCTGAGTGTGAGTTCCTGTTCTGAATTCAGAACATGGACTCGATGTCGATCCTATCACATTCCTGATGACTGCACCTCCATCACGTTTCTGACTCTTCTATACACCCTTTTCCTCCCTTTCTGCATGCTTGTGACCAGAAGTTGACACAATTTTCCTGATGACATCTTGGTCAGAAATGACACATTTTTGAGCCGTGCTGTCAACAAATCTGTTTGCTGATGGAAAAAAAAAAGGTGCCTTTTAGAATGCACTGTTTTCTACCAAGACGGGAATCTTCCCCTTGCTGTGACCCTCTGTAGCAAGAGGACCAAACTGATTACTGGGACATAAAACCACTGTTTCTACCAATAAGAGTTACTTTTTGAGTCTACAGCACATTGATACTTAAACTATAATGTAGTTACATTTTTTCTATAATAGATGTTTTTACACACTGCTGGTGCTACGGATGTATGTCTCTTTCTGAGACTTCTGTCTGCAGAAGAAATCAAATGAATATAACCAAAGAGCACTTCAGGAGAAAGACATTATATTAATGAGTTGTAGCACATATCAACAAGTTACTAGTCAGTTAAAAAACTCATTCAAAAGGAATATTGTTGTTAAAACCTTTAAACATGCAGCTTTTCAAATGAGTTTGTCCATAAACAGTAATTGTTAATAACTTGTGTTTAATAGACAGTTCTTCTACAACAAAATTAACTCATAAACCCACAAACTTTAACTTTCCCAGTAAAAGACAGTAAAGACAAATACATTTCAGTGCATTCAGCAATTACATGAACATTCACACTCTGGACTAATTTCCTCCCAGTACTGGAAATTCAATGCAATCCAGGGAAGTAAATAACCTGTATACATAGGGTCCAGAACTGAGCCCTTCATTAAAACAACAGATACAAGCGCCTGAAATAATTAATGGGCAAATGTTATAACCTATATCCAGTGAGTCATTTTTTTCATCTATTGTTCTCTCTAACTCAGGCTATATTCTGATGGGCTGGTTTCCAATACTTTCATTAACACTGAATCAACCAATAGGATCAATGAATTTAACTCCGAGTCAGTGGAAGTCAGGATAGAAACTTCACCCAACCTCATTATTCCTTGTGATGTTAGAGCAAGCATGGAAATGTATAAATACAGTGTAATTACACAGGCACTGTAAATTCATAAGTTTTAAATTCAAGACTAAATTTCAAAATTAGGTCATTTGAGTGGGTTCAAAATTAGGCAAAATCTGTTTGCTCAACTGTGATAATTATGTTGCCAGCTTCTCCAAAGCCAGGCACCTCTAGGGAGCGTCCAGCAGTTTAATCAGACGAGCCACCGGACTTGTATGAGGATGAAAGGGAAGACATGGTTTCTTCTGAAAACAAACATTTGGGTCTACGATGTAGTGTATAAGACTATTAGAGAGCACCGGTGAGACTACAGAAGTTGCATGGAATTTTCTCTTGTCAGTCTGGGGACAGTGCATTCTGACAGAATAGGGTGGACTTGCATTTGTGTGTAATTCCAAATGCTACGCTTAGATGGGACTGCAGGGAGAGATAGGCATTTTTTGGCTTGCTTGTGGCCAAGTGTCACATAAAGTCTGATTACCCTTGTTTACCCTGGGTACAGAGATTTTAACCTATTAACTGATTTACACCAATGAGATCAGAAACTAACAACTATCCTTTTGCAGCAGGAAAGGTTTGCAGTTTAAGTAGTAATCCTAAATCCTGATGCAAGGAAAACTCCTACTGCAGGGAGAGGCCCATTTGTATCAGCGATGCAAAGCAAAGAATTTCAAGAACATCTGTAAAAGCAACCAGGCTTAGGAAGGCAAGATGTAGCTGAGCTCTACTCGCATGTGGTCGCTGTTGGCTGAATGCAGGATGCATAGGTAAAGCTGTATTTTGCAAAGCAATAAGGAAGAGTGTCTATTTTGATCTGTTCCAGCAAGGCCCACCCTGCTTTTAATACTTTTTTGTTCAACAAATGTTTTATGGGGAAAAACGCCTACAAGCTTCTAAGCACACATCCATCTGCTGACCCAGCTGTGGATGCTAATATACATAATGGAAGAGAAATTTCCTGTTGCAGATTCTTCTGTAAACTGCAGTTCTCTAGCCTTTGTTTTAGATACTAATTCAACCATTTTAATATCAATAATTAAACAAAAAAAAATCATTTATTTCACCAGTTTCTCAGGCAATGAGATTTGAATGGAAAATAAAAGGAAAGTTTCTTTTTTTTTTCTTGACCCTCTTAATGGAACAAAATTGACACTGTTTTTAGGTAAGGCTATTTGCATAAATATGGAAGGAATAAGCTTTATTAGCATTATCTCAATTATAGAAAAGAAAAAGAATTTTATATTGATTTCTATTTATACTTTTTAATGTACTGTTATTATTAAGGGGTTTTAAAATTTATAAATATAGATTTTAACATTTTGAGCCCACTTCAACTATGACAGTGTTGTAAAGGTGCCCTTAATCCCTATGAGGATCAGATCTTTTCATTCAAACATACACCTGGTTCATGGTAGCTGAACCAAATTTCTAATTATGAAAATCACATCTCCTTTTGTATCCAAATTTAGCTTAATTGAATGCAAAAAACCCAGGTGTTACCTTACTTGTTTTTTGCTATATTTTAATGTTTTCAGACTTGCTGACTCATGAATCTGAGGTTATAACAATTTTAGCTATGGTGAAAAATTAATCTATCCTTTGAAGAATGTTGCACTACTGCACTACTATTTTGTATCTCTTGCTTTGAGTCCTCCTTTTATGCTCCCATTTTTTGGACTTGGAAGGTTTTAGTGGTGGAGTGCTGAATTCCATTCACTTTTGCATCCTGTGAGTATCCGAGATGCCTTTTGCTATTTAGCAGTAGGTGAAACTTCCAACAATTCTAGGCCTGGAGTTCACATGTACTAACACATCTGAACTATCTCCCTGATTTTGCAAGTTGGGCTAAAATTAGTAGTTGGGGATTTCAAGCACTCCTTATTAGGCTGAGAAGATGATCTCCTGTACCACTTCAAGTACTTCTGCTTCTGTCATTAACTGAAAAACAGAAGTTAAAACAAATAGCTATTTTCTTTCCTGAGTAAAAATGTCAGAAGCAGGGCCATCCACTGGGTCGTTCAATGAGCGTGGACACCGTTTGTGTCCAAGAGATACGCATGGACGTCCTTCCCACCCTGACCCCAAGGCTGCAGTCACAATTCTGTCTTGAAAACTGCTCCTGTGCTGACTTCCCTTTTTTCTGACATACTTCTAGTTCCTTCTTCTGTAGCACAACAACATGAACTCTGTTCTCTAGCTTTCACCTATATTCTCAAGAAAAAACTTGCCTGCTTTTGGCTTTCACTTCATTAGTAATGGCTGGCACTGTTCTTTTGCAGAGAAACAGTTGCATTAATGACTTGGGGAGCGGAGCAGCTGTGCAGGTGTCTGTACACACACATGTTTCACTCAACTCTTCCATTACTCTAGGCTTTGAACATTTCCCTTATCACCTATATCAAATAAAGTGGGAAGTAAAGTAAGTTTTACTATGAATGTTATCGCATTTATTGAGAAAAGAGATGCGAATTCTGCATGGGCTATAAAAAGTCCTTAGAGGGAGTGTAAATGTAATTTCACCCTTTCAGGGCCTCTTTACATTGCACCGTAGTATAAAGGGCTCTTACTGGTTGTGCTTTACCTCTGTAACACATATCAACCCTCCATCTAAAGTCCAAGTGTGTCTTCTTGTTCTATTTATGCCACAACAAACACCATGACTATTTTTTATTTTTGCTAATGCCTTGCTGGGCTGATGAATAAAATCCTATAGACTCTAATAAACCACAGAAGGATAATTTAGAATTATGTCCCATGGAAAGCCTCGGTAAATAATAAAAACATAAATATACTGGCAAGCTAATGTTATCCACCGCGGGAGACATTTAGAAATGAGAACCTACATCTGTGCACAATAACACATGTTCGGTTGTGGATCTCCCTTTGCATTCACATGTGCTATGGAAGGTACAAATTTAGAGCCTGCTCTATGCACACATCATCATTACGCTCTAGTTTCGACGCTACAAAGATTTACTTGTGTTTGTTAAACCTAGGTGGGTGTACTTTTTTCCTATATTAGTGAAGTGCGAATGAATGAACAGAAACAGATTAAACGGCAACTCTAATTAAGCAGCTTTTATGTCACAGCATACTAACATCAACATATTGTTTTAGCTACTGCAAATTATCAGTACTAAAGTTCTTTACTTGGTAATCTAAATTTCCTCATTATTCTGGCTAGGGACAAAAGATTAGACAAAGAAAGAAGAAGGGCAAAGGTTCCTGATTACAAACAATGCTTTGATGAATAATAATATTTTGCTTTTCTGGGCTGTTTTCTAGACCTTCACTTCTCAGGTAATGCAAATCCTCAGGCTTCAGTCAGCTCCAGCAGAGCCAGTTCCCACCTGTGGAGGAGCAGGGTTTTTTGGTGGTGATAAATTGAGCTCCACAAGGCAGGAAGGGCTGTTTGGCCCTTTTGATCTGTGTGTGTAGATCCACAGGCTGTGCTCTTTGCTATAGATTCAGACAGCTTTTTCTGCAGGCCAAGAAAGGAAGTGTAGTGAGGAATATGACATGACTTAGGTCAGAAGAGCAATAAGTGGAAGGAAGAGGTTTTGAACCCAGCAGCCTTGGCTCCGGTCTCTCACACATTTTCTTCCCCTTCTCCTTCCCCCCCTCTCTCTGGTTTGCTATTGTCTGTCTCCAGATTTCCACAGCAACAAGAGCATAACATTCAATATCTGGCCTTTAAGGAGCTTAATGGGGAGACCTTCAGTGTGCACAGTTGTTCTGCTTTTAACTTATTTTTGCAAAGCAGGTATATTTCCAACCAAGAATTAGAGAAAGTGGCCTCAGGCTAAATTGCAGGGAGTCCCAAATGAGTGAACCCTTTGAGGGGAGAATCACTGAAGAAGAAAATGAAGATGACAAGGCTGTTGCTTCTTAATAAACATTATCACATTTTCACCATGCATTATTTATTACTTTTCTTTCACTGATTTATGTTCTAAAACATTTAGTCTAATATGTGTAACTATATATATATGTATAGACGCATATTTAATTCTCCCTTTTTTGCCCTCAACAAATCTCAAGTTAAGAATTCCTTCCTTTTTTGCATTGTTTAATTAACTTGTTAATTCTGGAGAATTTTTCTTCTTTTTAAATTTGATCGAAAGCTGTAATGTTATATGTTTTCCAAAGTTAAAGATGAACCATTGTGATTAATCCTAATTTTTCTACCTGTGCCTATGGTACCTCTAACCTTATTCTCTACTAGAGTTTCATCTGCTTGTAACCTGTTTTTTTGTGAGGAAAAGGGTAAGACTATTAATGTCTTTTGCAACATACAAACAATGCAGTACATGAACTCTGGTCCCAGAATGACCAGAGGAAGAGCTAAGCTTGGTGAGCAGAGCACCTGCAGCCCTCCTGGGCTTGAACAAAGCCTGGGCTCAGATTTGGAGAAATACACAGAAGCTCATAATCCTTCTGCCTGAAACAGAGACAAGACTGGATGGGACTAGAGTCATCATCATAAGGTGCTCTGACAAGGGTGCTGAAGCTTCTATGCCATATGTAAATGCTGGAAGGCATCACACATACAAACAAAGCAGCAGCCGGCAGCGAGGGGAAGCCAGTCCTCCGTGTTGCTCTGACTCCTTGGCTGCTCATAGGCTCCTTCACTGGGACTCCTTTCTGCACCTAAGGCAGTCCTGCTTTTGTTGGGTTGTGTACGTTGGACAATATTGCTCGTGGTTATTTCTGCAGTGCTTGGAAGTGGTGCAAAAGGTCAAATTTTCCAGCACAGGACCCTCCGCTCTCTTATTTTACTTTATGGTCAGATAGACTATTTTTATTCTGAGATCTGCTGCTGTCCAGTAAATATATAACTTTGTTACTAACCAAGCCTGCTCCAGAATGATACCTTTGTGGACACTAAAAACAATTTAATGGCATGTCACAATAGCAATTCACTCTGCTAATAGCCCAGCTCAATAATACTATATTGCATAAACCTCCTTCAGTCTTCTGACAAATAATTCACCTTTATGCACTCTGCAGCAAGCTCCATTTCACTAACAAATATATTTCTCCCCTATACCTACAAATAAATATCCAGCATCTTCTTACTGTAACATCAGCTGTTCCTTTGCATGAGGTCAGTGGAGCCGTATTTCTACCACGAAGCGCCTATCTCCATCACAGCCTTAGAGACTATCAGTTTTTAACTGGCACATCAAATCATAGAGAAGGGTGCAGGGAATAAAATCTTGGAAAAAATATGTACATTTTGATATGTCTCACAAGCAGCAGCAGTGAAAAGTTTAAATACTCTGTATGTCAGGGCAGCCTTAAACAAATGTTTATGGGCTTTGCTTTTGCAAGCATAAGTATTTGGGTAAGCACAAACCTCAAGATGTCTCTTGCTTAAAATGCAGTGAAAACTCACAGAGCAGGCAGGCATACTCCTGCCATCCTGCTTCCTTCGCTTCTTTTTTAAGGAGACTGCCTGTTCAAGGAGAGATCTGTTGGGTCTACTGCACAATCTGATAAAATACTACAATACAATAATACAATAAGGCTGCTTCACAAGTTATTTGGCGTGAATTGTTACCTTCATTTGGGGCTGGAGCTGTACACGCTCTTTTAAAACTACAGCTGGCTCTGAAATTCGGGAGTGGTCAGCTTAAGCTTCTCTGCAGATGACAAATCCAGATACCTCCTCCATGGCTGACAGAAACCTATCTCCAAATAGCAATCACTGAAAGGTTTTGTTATTCCTGGCAGCTCAGAGGCTTCATACAAAATGAGTTTAATGTTCTCAATCTACTTTCTTCTCCAGGTTAGGAGACATTCTAGGTGCTGGCTATCGAGTCACAGAAGCGATAATTCAATGTGCCCAGGCAATTAATGGTCTTGTCACGATCCTCCCCAAAATCTCACAGTTTACTGGGGGTAGTGGGGATGATATGGGTATTATAGCTTCCTGTACTACTAACTCCTATACATTAAAATCACCCTTTACAATATCTGAGTTCATGTTAAAAGACAGAAAAGAAAAAAAATAAATAAGTGCAAGTCTTACAGGTACAAAAAGAATTTCTTCTATATTTTTATTTTGCTATGTTAGCAGCTTACACTTAGTATAAATTCCTCCTTTCCTAGAAATGAGACTTAAGTGATATATTTGGAAATAGGATCAGCTATCAAAAGCCATTTTTTAAAAAAATGCCTATGTAGAAACTGCTAAAAACCAACTGCATCCTGTTTCTTTAAGAACTGGCTCTAAAATGCTAAGGTAAAAAAAGGCCATTTTTGTAGAAGAAACTATTTGTATCAAATATCATGAGAAAATAAGTGCATCATGACAATTTTGAACATCTTTTATGATTTGATTGTCAGTAACGAGGCCCACAGGAGAGTGATAAATGTGCAGCACGAAAAATATCTATTTCACTTAGATAGCAAATTATGCAACTCAGTGCTTGATAGCACTTGGCAAAATACAAATGTAGTTGAATGGAATTGAAATTGTTGCTCTTTGCCTAAGACACAGGTAATATCACCAGGGGTCCTGTCTTCAGATATTTATAAGAGCTAAGAGTTTAAGTAATAGTAGCAGTAATACAAAATTACCTTTAAACATTGAAAACATTTTTACTTTGTTACAGGGTGTAATTTACACTTTTTCTCTAATGGCTTACATACTGAAAATGATACACTAATGCAATTTTTCAAATTTAGTTACCTTTTTGTGTTCTAAAATTATATGCTCTCACTCTTCCCTGTTTGTCACTTTTCAGATTCCATTTAATTCCATGTTCACAGTTTCATAATTTATCTACTTGTCAGAAAAGTTTTCTAAACTTTTAAAAATACAAAATACTCCAAATAAACTCTGACAAAAATGCTTCCAGCTTGACTTATAGAAATTTTTCAATTTTGCTTTGAACTATTACTATACATTTTGTTGTTGCTGTGAGATTTTTCTTACAGTGACATCAAGCAAGGGAAGGAAAAAATGATCAGAGAAGAGATTCACTCAAACCATTTATATTAACTTGTCTCTTCACTTATAGATTTATATTCCTGCTTATCCTGCATAGGATAGGAAGATAAATATAAGAAAGTGCTGTATAGCTATGTCTTAGCACAGGATGGGAAATGAATTTCCTATCCTATGAGAATTTTCAAGATTTTAAAATTTTCCTTCTCCCAAGTCATGAAGAAAAGTTTATATCATCGGCTAATTAAGAAAAAAGATCATATTAACTGAAGGGTTTAGTTTTGATCATTTCAAATCACGTTTTCCCAGTACCGATGTTTTCTACATGTTCATTTATTTTGTTTTATAGGAGTTTTTCCTTCCAATTAGCTTGAATTTTGAAACCAAGAGCTGTTTCTACTTAAGCAATGTGAAAACAGACTATTTTGACAGGATGCCTCTTTAAAACTTTCAAAATGATATTTTTATAACCAAACCTTTTCACTCAAATAAATTATGTTTCAATATGTCACCCAATGAAGAGTTCAATCCACAAAATCTAGATCACATTTACTGTGCTTCTCTATTTCTTCCTAACTATTTCTAATATAATTTCAGTCTTTCATGGCCATAACACTAAAAAAGTGGCAGGAATTGCTGAAATGCCGACTCCTTACTAGGAAATCTTTTGGATCAAGGATCCAGGGGAACTGTGAGAGGGATGAGGGTTTGGTCCCCTCCTCCTTAGGGGCTCTGCTTTTGCTGGAGAGCTTGGGACCACCTCATAGTAAGGTGGTCCTTGGCATACGGCTATGTCCTCCTCCCTCCTCCACCTCGATGTAGCAAGAAACTCTATACCTCATCTTGTACCACATCTGGAATTCACTCATTACTCAGGATCCCCAAACCCCAGTGATTCCCTCACACTGCAAACAGCACGAGCTGAATCTGGGGGACTCGCGGAGCCCCAGCCCCTGCCCATGCCCCTGGCTGCTGCCCCACTGGAGGATAAGACGGAGCCAGTGTGGAGAACGAGGCCAGTGCAAACCATGTAACCTGTTAAAAAAGGGCATGCAATGCTTCTACTGCTGTATAATGATTTGGAGGGTATTTTAGCTCTGTGTGCTGCTTGAATCATGATGCTGTCAGTGGGTCACGAGCATTGCTGTTGGACACGGATGCACATGCAAACGTGACCAGCCAGCCAGGCTGCACTCCACACACCTCTTATGTGAAAAAGCTACAGGGGAAAAAAGGAAAAAAAAAAAAAAAAAGATTAATTGCAATATATAGCAGGAATACAGACTCAGAAGTGAAATACAGGTTCTGACCATCTGCAGTTGTTAAAGGGCTCAATTCATATTGCATATGAGGAGAGGTGTTAGCTTCATAGTTCACAGCCAGATTTTAATGTGGGTAATTCCCTGCATTCCCCTAAAAATTGCAATTTGACACACTGTTTTATTCCTTTTGGCATTGACTCTTGTGTAATGTTGCTCTGCTCTGTTGAACAGTTGCCTTTTCACCCTACACATGACTTTTCAGCAATAATGGACAATGTTATTGTCAGGTCCTAAAAATCCATCACCTGCATCTTTTATTGCTTTGCATAACTTTGGAGTCCAGGGGAGCTTTCATTTTTTTCATATCTGTTATTCTTATCTTTCTGGCATCAAATTACAACTTCCTGGGACCTTTGTGGGTCTGGTCCTAGGCCAAATAAGGCAGGAAACTATGCAATCACTTTTAATATTCTATTTCCTTTTCATGTAACTGTAAACCTATACTAAAAGATCCCAGAAAACTAAGGAGTATTTAAGAAGTCTAAAAAGCCGATAAGTGATTACTGAGATTAACAAAAGCACCATAGAACTAGGAAATAAGATTCCTAAAAATTGCAACCCCGATGAACAATTGTGAATGAAAGACAAAAGTATTTTTATGAGAACGTGCATACAAGTGCCTAATGCAGTTGTAAATAAAGCATTTAAATGACTAGGGTATGTGCAACCCCTATGAAACTCTCATGGGGGAAGCTGTTGACAAATTAAAGCCGCTATTGCTACTCTTACATTAGCTTTTGTATCCTAAACACATCATTAGGTGGCATTTCATGGCATAATACTCTTACCTGCTTAAAGATTGATTCGAAATGGAAGACTTACACGAATATACAGTCCCTTTGGGTTGCAGCTGGGAGGATCATTTGGAATAAATTTGTTAGTTAAAAATGGTTTTGTTTATTCTGACTGAAAATATTTCATTTTCTTAAATATTCTCATATTTATAAATAAATAATCTGTTGAAAGCATTCACCAGATGATTACTATGGATACTTCAGTTTACTTTTGAGCAGTTTGTTGCATACCTTAAATATTTCAAATACAGATATTTATGATCGGATTTTTTTTACTCTTAGACAAGGACAAACTTTCAAACCACGTTCAAAATGTTAGGACCTCCTATTCTGCATTTAATTTGCTTTTTAGAAAAATGCTGCAATATTAATTTTAAAAGAACACATTATTCACAATGCAACAGAAATCTCGTGAAGATCAGAATAACTGATGGCCTTTTGGTCAGAACTGTGTTCAACATACGAGTATTACCAGGGGAATCAAAACAGATATTTTGTCCTGCTAATAGTGCTCTGCTCCGAGGCACTTCTGTTCGTGTCAAGAAGGGAAAGCATTAAAAAGACGACTGCCACTGTCACCAAGACAAACAAATATCTTGAGTTTCCTGATGGGCACAACGTCTCACACTTTCACTTACATTATATGCCTCTCTTCTAAAATAACTGCAGCTAAGAAGTCCAGTGTTACTGGAAGATTTTAGGAAAAAACCTCACCTCTTTGAAATAAATTTAAGATCCAGTTTAAAATTCTCTTCCCTAAACACAAAGGAAATTTAAAGTTAAAGCTGAAAATCTGGCTGGAAACCATGTCCTTAAATCAACCTACCTCTCCTTAGCTTTGCAGGGAATCTCACACACTGTACTAATGCCATATGTGCCACAACACACAGGAATAATGGGGTGAGCTGAGGACAGTGTCACACCATACTGAGTTACTCTTAATTCAAAATTTCTTCTTTGCTTTTAAGAGGGTAACTTACAACCCTGCCAAAATTGCACAGGTTTTTTTTTTTTTTTTAAATATACACAGTGAAAAAAAAACCACAGCATGAGAGCACACAACTTCTGGAGATAAAAACTGAAAGAGTTGCCGAAAGTGGGATGAATTCACCTTTCAAATAAGTATAAACTGGGTAAAACCTGAAGAAAATAAAGGGATCAATGATAATCTGTCCAGAAAAAACAGACCTGCACAACAAAAAAAGATCCAGATTTTTAACTGCCCATATAAACTCAAAATCAAATTAGGATATTAATTTGAAGTTTCTTTGCCTCAAAATTGAATGGCAGTCAGCATTTAGGGATTGATTTTACTAGATACAAGCAGCAGAGTGGAAAATACAGATAGTCTTTGAAACACATAGTATATAGCATTTTAATTACTCCTGCGCCGACTTCAGCAGTTTCAGTTTATGGGGCTCTATGGGAAGAAAAAATTCTGTTGCTTGATAGTTTCCATTCACTTGGGTTTTGCACCCTTTTTGCATTTCCTTTGACGTGTTTTTCAGTAGAGGTGAGCGGATATATAACGCTGAGATCAGAGCGCCGCTCTTCAAACACCCTGAAAGTTCAGAGGAGGTCAGAGTTGCGAGGTGGCCCTTTGTAGGGGTGGGAACAAACTGCTCAGATCGGTCTTGTTCCTAAGTGCAAAGCAGATTCTGGGTCTCAAGCGTCACTTCAACCCAGATTCACTTTCCACATGAAGCCATAATTCTGTTCCAATTTACTTTTTGAACAGACAAGCTTCAGTCAAAACTTTGCCTAGATTCGAAGAAATGTTTGATACAATAGTTTCATCCAGCTCTACTTTCAACTGCTGATCTGAAAACTCTTTCCTTCTGAATCTTGTCTCACATTTCTTAACTTGTGTCATTTGTTATTCAAGTTTCCTTCAAATTTAGTCTCGTCTGAAGGCAGAATCAAACTCTCTCATTTTTCTGGGAATGCATAGGTTATGTGACAAGATATACAAACAGTTTTGATCATCAGTAAAATTTACTGCTACACAATATTGCAGTTTTAATTAGCAGTAAAGTGAAATGAAAACCCTGTTGTGGTGTGATTAGAACATGGCTTTACAAAACCCGGGAAGGGACTCTTGAATGGTACTTCATATAATGGATGGTATTTCTACATTTATTTATGGCAGTACAAGGATGTGGGGAATTTGTTGGAAATACTTCAAACAAGAATTGACAGGAATATATTCAGTTTCTTTGTCTGACACATGAAGGGTAGCTTAACTTTTGTGCTGTATACCTTTTATGGTAAAATGTGTTTTTTCTCTTGCTGCTTAACTGAGCAGGACTTCTTCCTGCTTCAATGAGTTTCTTCCGTAAGTTGCTCCTCCAAGGGCACCCCTGTACAATTTCTGTTGAGCTGCTACTCTGATCCCTTATTAACTTGTAGTCAAAACAGTGTGGGGAAGCAAAGTGGGCCTGGAGCAGATGAGAAGTGGCTCCATAAGACTGCCTCTTGTCACCGTGGTGGTCAGCAAAGATGCTGTCCTTTGGAGGAAGGCTGTCAGAATTTCCATTCATCCAAGTGCTTCAAGACAGGGCTGCTCATCCCAGCCAGCTCCATTGGCAAGGGAGAAAGGGGACGCACAAGGAGCCCTGGTCCTTTGCTGTCTACTAAATGCTCTCTAGACTTCCTTTTGCTGCACTGGCCACAGTTCTGGCTCTTAAAAATACCTTTGTGTGACCTACAGCAAAAAATGCAACACACAAAGCACTGCAGAGTGTGTGCCCTGATACAGACTTGGGTACGCTGGTGTCGATGGCCAACTTTGCACTTGTCCCTAGTGGTTGTGTAGTGCCTTGGAAAGGTACCGTGCCAAAAATATGCTCTGTTGAGACAGTCTAACCTGCTGAGCCCTATTGATCTGTGCCGCTCTGTGCAGAACTCATAACTGGAGCTCAAACAAGCTGATTTGGGGTAGCAATCTGATGGAAATTATATTACCTACTGCACAACAGTAAACAGGACTTATTGTTATTTGGAGAAGAAACTGCTGATTGGTGGGGAGGAGCAGGTGGTATGCCACGAGGAAAGGGAGAAAGCCTCATGATCCCTTTGTGCTGCAGCACCTGAGTCAAGTGAAGTCCCCCTGGCTGTGACGAGAGAAGAGGATACTCAAGGGACTCTATGTTACAAACAAATGATCTCACTCCCAGCTCACTTTCTTCTTGCAGTGAAAATCTGCAGATTGCAAAAATCTGCAGATTGAAAGGCAAAGTCTGACTTGCAATCAATCTTCATTAAGAGTCAGATTCTTTCACTGCTGCTCTATAAACAGTATTTTTTTGTGAATTAAAAATAACATTGTGTTAATTACAGTTCTGCATTACCTTTTCTTGTTATGGCATGTTAGGCATACTCCTACTTTACAGAATGCCAATAACTCTTCTTTCTTTTAACGCTTCCACAGGATTACGGTTCCCTCCTCTGATAAAGTAACAGTCCTTTGAGATGATGGCACATCAAATATGCCCTCATATTTCTATCTCCTGTTTTCCATCCTGTGCCATATTGTGCATGAGCTGAAATGGCACAATACACCAAATCTGCCGTCTACTTCAGAGTGCCATCTTTGAAACTATCCCACATTTGCTTCTCCAGTGACCTATGGACATATCAGGTTCAAAAAACCAGAAACTCTGTAGCCCTGTATTATGGTCCTTCCTTCTCAAATCTGTTTCAAGCCTCCACACTGGAAAATCAGATTGCTCGTATACAATAACAGTTAGGGGAGCACTGAATACGGATTGATACTGTACTAATACAAAGCAGTGTCTATGGTCTGTGATTGCATATTAGCAAATTTGTCTTCTGGGTCCTCACATCATCTTGGTATGTTGCCCATGAATTCCAGCAACATACGGTGTTGAACATCAGCCAAGACACACAGCACTAGGTACAGTTCACTGCGAGTCCAACGACAATGTGGTGCAGCCTGGAGTTTCTTTCACAACCAGAGCAGAGATAGCTCTTATGAGGACCCTGAGGGGCAGAGCTAAGAACCAGATTATGCCTCAGATAGGGAAGAAACCACAGGGCTTGTCTATGCCTGAGAGCCTGAAATAATGAATCTACTTTGTGTTTTACATGCCATGAATTAGGGACAGTACAGAAGTACCATCCAATATAGGCTGTTGACACCTACTGATGTAAATCGCACTGAATGCACCAGCACCAATGAGCAGTTTTCATCCCAGCTTTTAGTACGTCTCATGCTGTATTTTTCAAATCTAAAGCTGACAAGGAAGTAATATTCCATCGGCTGCACAGTTATACCACCATCTCCTCAGCTGGCCTCTAAAAGCAACATTTTTAAACTGATGTTAAGAGCACCCAGGTGACATTCCTAATACCCAGGTCAGTGTGTGCTAGGGAGAGCCATTTCCTGATGCTAGGATGCAATTTCCCAATGGAAGCTATGAAATCTGCATGTATGCAAGCTCTGATTTGGGTATCTAACCACAGAAATTGTTCCTAACAAGAAGAATGAGATAGGATCAAGACATTACATGTCAGGAGAAATATCTTCTCCTTTTCCCCTAGTTCATTGCACATTCAGATTTCACGAAACTTTGGTAGGAATTTCCATGACTCATTTAACAGTAACCCATCTTTTATAAGGATTGCTTTATTTGTGCCACTACCATAAAAGACTGAAAATCAGAGATGAATTCATCTTTTCATGCCAGATGCATTTGCATAGGATCACAGACTACTTGCACATACAGGTGCATCCCCAAAGCAGTATGAAGTGGACATAAGCACAAATCTATTCAGTACATAACTGCATTTGCTGCAAACCTTTTCACACGTGAAGTCTGAACTGCAGAGGGACCGAAGTATATCGGTGCACAGAAATACAGGCAGTCTAGTTCAATGAATTCCTAACTAGGCAGAATAAGCATGCATTAGAGTTACACAGGCTGTTTGCAAATAAATATACTTTAAACAACAGAGATAGGCAGCTCTGTGAGCCATTTGGGTAGAACGGCAATGAGTACCAAGCAAGGACTTGTCTAGCTAGGTGTGTTGAAAATGCCTAGATTGACAAAACTATTTTAGATAGAGAAACTGAAACTTGATGCAGAAAGAGCAAGGCATGTGGGAACAAACAAGCAAATTTCAGAGAAGGAAAGAAAGAGTGGAAGAAAGAATGAAAGAAAAAAAGAAAATTCCCCTACAGGTTTAGCTGATAATGTCAACAAGCATCACTCTTACTGCGCTCTCAGTATATGTCAAGTCCTCTATTGCTTCTAATCTGTTGTAAGCTATATTCTCTATAGACAGATATAACACCAGAGGAGAACATTAAGACCACCTATTCATATTTTTTTGACATCTGAAGTACAGTCAGACCTCAGTAGGACTTCAGCTTTGGCACAGAGTGAATCTGTGATCTTATCAAATATGCAATCCCACATAAAGCAACTGCTGAGCTGCACAAGAGGCACATAAATATTAAAACGTTCAGAATGGTTAACTCATCAAACAAGCTGCCTATCCGGACAGATGGACGGAAGGACTGAGGAATACATCATGCAAAATCTTGAATTTAGCCTGCATGAAGGAAGTACTCTAAGAAATGAGACATGCACATACAAAACCCCAGATTTGCTACATATGTGGTCATCTCTGGCTTTTAATCAGGAAAGTTTTAAACTAAATTTCCCTAGAGTGTGATTCCTAAGGAGAAGATGATAGAGGGTATATGTTAGGGTGCCGATCAGGGAACCAATATATTTCAGAGCTAATATAAGCCTGCATTGATCCTACAGGGAAAAACACAGGCAGAGAGAAGATGTGTTATTTTGTAAACAACATAAGAAGGCTATCCGGTGAGCAGAGATTGCAGTATTTTCCACCCCCCTGCTCATGTGAAGCAAGTGGAGCCATCTTTTACCAAATCTAAAAGAATTTCAAACAAGGCCATTGCTAAACAGCAGGAGCCAGCAGTTAATGCAAGTCAAGCATATTTGTTTGCTGGTAATTTATAGCTGCTTATTACTGGAGGAACTTAGCATCCAATACACAGTTATTAATTTAACCTCAAGAAGGAAAGATAACAAATATTTTCCAGAGAGAGATGAGAGGCACCGAGATGTCTGCACATGCTTTTCAGAGATGCTGAATCCCCTCTGCTCCCGGTAGAGGCGTTTCTCCCATAGTCTGTATTCAGGGCTGTTATGGCTGTCTCTCCAAAAGCATCACCATGGTGTTGAGCGCCACTTGGAGACCTGGGCTTCATTTTAAGGCTTAAGAAAGAGTAAATGATAAGCACTTTGTCCCCCAGACTCCTCCACTGCTGGAGCGTGTGGCAGTGCTGTGGAAAGAACATGCTGCCACATCTGTCCAGTTGTCTCTGCCCATCGCGATCCCGTCTTTGGGAAGGCGATGGGGACCAGTGCCCCGGGGCGCTCAGCGGTGCCTGACAGGCCATGGAGGCTGAGGAGAAGAGACAGCTCGGAGAAGCCTGGCAGTACCATCTAGTGGGTGCTGCCTCACACAGGCAGCTGCTTCCAGGGAAGAATGGAAAAAAGAGGACAGAGAGCAGAGAAATAAAACATTCTTTATCACTGTTCTTGACAGGTATTATATTGTACTATAGTGCCATTTGTTTAGTTACTGCTACAGCAAGTGCTGTGCAGAAATCTTATAAGCAGCCATATGGCACCTCTGAATGAAAGCCATTATGCTTTTATGAGTAACCCACACTGTCTCTGCTAGGGGAAAGAACCTCCGTTTTCACCAAATGTCATTTTCCTATTCTGAAGGGAAGAAAATATTTCTGACTTTCACTGAACTCCACAAACCCAAGCTCATTCTCCTCTCCTGACAGTGTTTAAACAGAATCTAAACTCACTGGAGGTCTCAAATACCCACCAGGTACTTCACTACTGACATTTTGCTGTTTCAATGCTCACACTTTTCAACTCTGCTATATTAAACAACGCTGTTTGCATCTAATATTAGATTCTATAGCTACTAGTTCATCAACATTTTATAGTTTACCATCCATTATATTTGACAGCAACTGTCTAGCCATTCTTAGTATTATTTTTAAAAGGAGTAACAGACCCTTAGGAACAGAAGTGTATTCTCTAAACAGGGTAAAAATAACAGGTCATTAAAAATTCCTAGTACCTGTATGCAGTATCTGGGCTGCACCTCTTATATTAAGTCTGTGCTTTTGCTGTGTAGAGCAAAGTTTTTGTGGTGACTGTAAAAAAAAAATCATTTTCTTCTACATCAATTTCTATTTTGCACCCTCCCATAGTGCATTAAAGTACGTTGTGTTCTGGGGATCTGGTTGTTAAAAACTGAATAAGGGTCTCCAACTTGCGAGTGGGGGAGAGACAACTGAAGAGATACCTTTTAAAAGAAGATCGCTATTTCTGCACTACACATAGAGAACTCAGCTTCTTTTAAAACTGTGTAGCTTGCATGCTTAATTTGCATGTAAAATGATTATGATTGCAGGCACAGTTGCAGAAAATGCATATGCAAATTAGGCACGTAAGGACGAACAACAGATTTGCATGTGATGACCATTAGATCTATCAGTCCCTTGTTCACTTCTGGTATCTGCGTATAGATTATCTGCATTTGCCTATTTTTAATGCATCAACTTCATTTATCAAAACAGAAAAAAAGACTTCAATAAAAAAAAGCCTATATGGAACCATGTTGTTAAAAGTAATCTAAATAATCTCACTTTACTGCTCCAGATAATTAACACTCTTCAGCAAGAACTTTCCTCTAAATATCAGTCTTCTTTTAGAGAGATTTGCCATTTTACTGCATTCATTATATACACCACACTAAAGTCAAGCCATGTTCCAGAAATACTGCAGGGATCACGCAGAATGTAATTACTCTAATGCTTTGCATATTTATGTTTGAGACCTTTTTATGAAGTGTTACTTTAAAAAAAGAAGGATCAGTTCATCTTTAAAAGGGAGTGATTGATTGCTGCCAGTCAGGCATTCCTTCATTCTTGGCTTCTCTCTTAGTCTCTGTAATAAGTTTTTCACGAACACCAGCCCGCTATTAAAGAACGGTATTCATCATAAGCCAAGCAGAGAGGAGGCAGACTTTGATGGGCACAATACCATATTTCAATCTACAGTGTCCTTTTTGTTAAACTTGATCTGCTGCCTCATTAGCGTTAGAGCAAAAATACACAAAGCCTTTTGTAAATATTAATCAGAAATGCACAAAACCCTTCTCCAGACTAAATTACTTATTATTGGGCTCTCTCCAGGTGATAATATCTAACTAAAAAATTCTGTTTGCCTAAATTAAGTGAGGAAAAATACCTTTTAATGTACATCTTATGTAGCACTCTTATAAGGATAAGTGTTTTAAGTAAATGCATTTCTTTACTCTTTTACTTTTTTTTTTTATTAACATCCATCCTTCACAGAGAGGAAATATACAGCCCTGCAGTATGTTGTAGGCTGCAGCATTCATCTGAGCAGTATGAGGTTTAAATTCCTGATATCCAGGTTTATTTCTGGCACCACTGATTAATATGAGTGCTTTTTTATGTTTTCCTGCTGAGCTTAAACTTCATAGATGTGAGGCTGTGACTTAAGACACACAGAATTAACAACACATGCTTTAGCCTTGTAAATATGGCACTACAGAGGAGCTGCCCTAATCATGGTCCAGATGAGTTCCAAAGCAGGACGTGTTTTTTGCACTTCACAAGGTCCCTGTCAGGACAATAAAGTTTCAGGATTTTGTTACTGCTGTTGATTCTTGTAGTTTTAAATTAACTTCCACCATTTCAGCCTCCTAGAACAAGGTGAGCTTCATCATCGTTGATGAGACCTAACAAAATGGAAGTTCCTTGGCACAAAGTTTTCACCAATGCCATAGCTTAAGCTTATGAAATCAGCTTTCTTTATATAATTACTGGTACGAGGCCAAAGCTGAAACTTTGGGAAGCCTAGGCTCAGATATTGTCTCATTCAAGCATTCCCTTGAAGTTTGCAATGAAAATAATAAAAAAAAAGCACCTGTAAAAACAGGATTAGTCACATAATTTCTAAAATCAAAGCTCAAAGGTCACTATCTTCAGAGTCTCTTTGTTAGAATAAACAATATAAATGCTCTTAAAATAATTTTGCAGAAACAATTTTTACTGCTATCATTGGGCCCAATTCTGCAAGCATTTCTTGGAGGAAAAGAAGATTCCTTAATGAAGCTATTCTTACCAGCAAAGCAATTCGTTGTGCAAGTCTTTTCAGAATCAGCCCCCATTATAGTTAATTTATTGGAGCAAAAAGACTTTTGTGCTCTTTTTAGCAAAACCATTTCAGGCAGAACTCATCTTAAAAGAAAGGACTGAACAAGCATTTGTGTGACATTAACAGCTGGACTATTTCTAAGAGAAATTAATGCTGTATTGGTATTCAGAGAGTTCAATAACTACTGCCTATTTGATTGCAAGCTTCAGGAGACAAAGGCAATGTTTTTGCCCATGTTTATACAACACCCAGCCTATGTATGGTCAGGAATCACAGTAAAATGAATCTTAGAAACAACATTACAGACATTCACCACAAATTTTGCTGTAATGACTACATATCTAATCACAGCTTTCCTCGTGGATCTGAGAGACTTTGCAAGGATTTATCTGAAAAGTTTGTGGTAACTATGCAGTCAAAATAAACACTTAAACACCTTGAAAATATATGTGGTGTCAACCTTCTGAACTGTAACTCTTGGTATTGGCTGACTTGTTTGTGGCAGTTGATTTGTGCACATTTTACCCCCCTGAGATTGCATTTGAATCGTCTTAAGTGCTAGTCTAGCAATAAGAAGCACCATTCACAAGCATCAGTGAAACCACTGATAACAAACTGCAGCCTTCACCATCAATCTAGCCAGACCAAATCCCCAGAACCAGAGAGTTAGTAAAACACAGCAGACTTATTTGTTTTTCTTTTCCTCTACTGATACTGTTTTCACAACCTGACATAACCTGGTAAAGTAATTCTAATTGTATTTTGGATTGATAGCAGCATTTTTCTCCAAATACGCAATGCTCACAAGAACAGTTTTGTTTCTTTGTTACAGTCCAAGTGTTTTGCCTTGGTGGCCCAAAATAACAGGATCTATAACACAGAGAATTAAATGGTAAAATAATCTGACACTTTATGTACTAAAACAAAATTGATGACAAACGTTTGGGTTCCATTTTTGTATCACATAACAGCAGATGAACAAAGATGATTCAGTAGAAAGCAATTAAGAAGGCCACTGAGGTAGTCAGTAGTTCTATCTGCAAATGACACTTCAGGAGGAAGAGTCTGGCTTTTAATAGTGCCCCAGAGAAACAACCATATGAGGAATGAGGAAAAAGCTGTCTTGCCTAAAACAAATAACTACATTCAGCCTTGACCCTCAATTCGAAGTGAAGCTGGAATAAATGTTTATTGAGGTTCAAAATGAGCCCGCTTTCTTTTTTTAATCTTATTTCTCTATTTCTTGACTTCATCAAAGGCTGCAGTATAAGAAGAAAGTTGGCATTGGGAAATAGGTACCCTCTGGAACAAGACCCCATTGCGATTCGTAACCTGGGAGCCTGGGAGTTAGCCAACAGTAGAGTTCCTTAGCCAGGATTTGGGTAAGTGCTCAACCCAACCAGAGAGACTTACAAACTCTTTTTCTTAAAATCTACAGTTTTCTACCTGACAGATAAAACAGGCTTTTGCTTTAAGTCCATTCCTGTCTTCTAAGGAGAGAGCTCTTCCATTGGAAAGGACTGAACATTTGTTTTCAGGAAGACTTACAGACTCCTCTGTAAAATATCCAACATTAGGTCCTTCCTTACAGCCAAATGCTGTGAAATAAATTAAAAGAGCATGCAATCAGTTCAAAATGACTGTAATTAGGCAATCACATAGCCATGGGAAGCAGAAATCATCAATGTCTTTAGATAGTTCATTCTGTCAGTGGATTTATTTGTAAGGCTTTTTTTTTTTTAATACAATTCTACGATTATAGACTAAAATTCAAAAAGGAATAATATCAATTCACCAGAGACCTTCCCATGTACATCTTAGACCAATGCCTATTAACCCCAGCAATTACCTGAAGCCTTCATGCCTACCAATGTCTATGCCAACTCTGTTGTATGTCCAAGGGACAAAGCCCTGTGTGTAGGTTCTGCAATGCAAAATGCAGAGCAAGCCTCTCTCCACATCTACTTAACATGAGAGGTAAAAATCTTTGTCAGGTTTTAACCTGAAGTCTAGGAAGATCCCAGTGTACAATTAAATAAAACTCATCAAAAACACAACCAAACCATATCCTTCCTGTAATAAAAAGAAGGCAAACAATATGCCCTTATACACATTTTTTTATGCATACCTTTGTAACTGCAAGCTTCCTGCTCAGGAGCTGCCCTGCCAAGAATCACGTATCCTGTGATGAAATTTCTCAATAAATAAAGTGACTTCATTATTGAAAAGCTTAACTGTAGTGGTGTGTGCAGTTTTTAATACAGTACTAGCCCTAAAGTGCTGATGAGAGAAAACCCAGATGCAAGAGGCAGTCAAGTTGGAGCCAGGACATTTTAAGGGCTGCAAAGTTTCATTAGCTGAGCTGTGGATCAATTGGTAGATTAAAACATTATATTTGTTCATGGTGGAATCAGCTTCTCCAGTGGTGTAAATCAGCACAGGAGAAAGTAAATCTTTGTCTTACTTGAGGATCAGGCTCCTGATTTATAGTGTCTTGTTATTCTCAGCACATGTAAGAAAATGAGGGGGGAGATTCGAGATATTCGCAGGTAGATCACCATCATTTCACTTCTGGGACTGGAACTGTTTGTGGGGACTCTGGGATAAGGATTGGATGGATTCCAGGTTCATTATTGCAGCCTGATTCGTGGTTAAAACATGTTAAGCCTAAATATTAAGTAAATACATCAGAGGAGGATTTACAGCTGTCCAAGGACACAGTAAACTGTAACACAAGCTCCTACACGGTATTAAATTTGTATCCCCACAGTTTCTCCTGCTAGGGAATAGAACAAGCAAATCAAGTAATTCCTGGGACACATTAAGGATAGACTTGCTATAAATTCCCTCAAACTCAATTGTCTGTGCCCAGACTGGAGCCATCAGCTTCTATTTGAAGCTTTGGCATTCTGAAACTATTTTTTTCCCCTGGAAAATTTCAAACAAAGCATATTCTTTTGATTTCCCAGCAACAGAGAGGACAAAGAGATATTTTAAAGTGAGTCCAAAGGGCGTTAAACTACCTCCCACCCATCCTCAGCCTTATTACAACAACTAATAGACTGTTGGTGTGCTGGACCTGCTTGAGCGGATGAATCACTGCTCAGCGTTGGCCCCAGTGGAGCGCTGCAGACTGAACTGTGTGGGAAGTCAGCTGTCAGGCTGATGCAACAAGTCAGAGTTTACCAATCTGTTCTCGCAAAACCGCAACTGGCAAAATGCTTCGCATTACGTCAAAGTACTGAAAACAAAAGCAGGAAGAAGGACGTACCCCTGCTTCCACCCCTTCACCTACAACTCCCTGACACCTCGCGGCCCACAGAGTCTGCAGGGCAATGTGCCGGTGGACGGTGAGGTGCCAGCAGCCCGCTTTGGTGGGGGATCCAGCAGGTTCTGGTGGAGGATCCAGCCTGCTTTGGTGGGGGATCCGGCCTGTTCTGGTGGGCGATCCGGCCTGTTCTGGTGCAGGATCCAGCCCGCTCCTGAGGCGGGATCTAGACAGCTGTGAGTGAAGCTGAGGCCCCCCATGCAGCAGGCGAGCAGAGTCTATCAGAACAGCATCCAAATCAGTTAAGGGTTGCTGCCCCGAGGCAGGCTGGAGTCAAAGGCGCGCTGAGCAGCTGTCTAGGACGACCCCTCGAGATGCTTGAGGCCAGGGCTGGCTCTTTAGACTTCTATTCTAGACACCTCACTCTGGGCTGCGGGGCGGTGTCGTGCCCTCCCCCCCCACCCCCCCCCACCCCCCCCCGCCAGCACAACACTGCTCTTGAAAGAAGTAACTTTTGTCTTCTTCAGAGAAAAGGCTCAGTACTCTTAAAAGAGCACCTGGTGGGAAAAAAACATTAACTTTTTGGTAGTAGCCTTACAATTAGCACAAACACCCAGGACAGGGGAAGCTCAGGTCTGTTCACTCCTTTCGCTGTCTTGGGGAGCTGGAGTCCCATCTGCTACAGATGCCCCAAACAATTCTGTCGGGTGCTTTGGATTTGGCGGGGGGGGGGGGCTTTTCTGTAAAAGACATTTTGCTGCACACAGAATAATGCAAAATTAATTGGACTTGAGGGACACAGAATGGGAACAGCCCTCCTTCTGGTCTCTGCTCTCAGAACTTTACAAGCTCCTTTTTTGAAGTCACAAGATAAAATCTAGGAACAGTCCTGGGAGCCAGGTGAGCATCCATAATTCATTCTCACCAGTAGATTGTCACCACTAGGTGACAAAAACATCCTTCTCTTCTGTTCTTTCTCCCCCTTCTGCTGCATCAATTAATCTAAATATTTTCTTCATAGCCGCATAGCTTCAGCTGGTAGAGAGTACCTCCAAGAATCTGAAAACCTGCAGGTCAGGGTGCCCTTCTCAAAAGCATAAGACTTGGGTTTGTAACACTTGAACTCTGAAATCCTGGACCCTGGGAGGGGATGAAATGGTATGATAAACATTTTTTATGGCTGCCAGGTTTTAAAGGAAAGTTTTTCATTCTGCTGGGTTTTGTGATGAGTCCAGTCATGACAGGGTATATACACTTGCCCTGGCAACATCAGCCAGAGGAATATCCACAGGTCAGTCTGTGAAACCCACCCATGGTTATGAAGGTAGTTGGGAATGAAATATCCAATCCTGTGAACCACCACATTCACTAAATGCTTTTTAAATAAAAATTGCAGACTTCTAAGACTTTTTCAGATCATAAACTGAGTAACCAAACAAGTGCAGGCACTTCCAGGGATAATACAGTATCTTGGCAGCATCTCACTGGTCTCAACTTGGCATTTAAGTATCAAAATACTGCTTAAATCCTACTTTAAGTACCTAAATCCTGTACTGGATTTAATCTTGAAGGCTTCATTTCTTATTTTAGACATGATCCTGAGTTGTGAGGAAAGACATTCATAACATGCTGGAATCCCAAGCACACAGATAGGACTCTGGTGTTAGAAAAAGAGGGAGACTTTGGTCTAAGGCGATATGCTGGGGAGAAGTGCACAGAGGAGATGTAATACTTAGGGTAGAAGCACTGTAATTCTTATCTCTGTCCTAACATGGTATATTTATTCTCTGTGAAACTTTAAGCAAGTTGCTCAATCTCAGCTTCAACCCCTCATCTGTAAAATGGATGTCATCCTTAATTTTTTTTTAGTCTTTTTAGATCATACACTCTTTATGATTGGGAGTGCCTAGTTTATTACCTATGTATTCAGTGCCTCCTTCATTAGGTCTTTGATTTGAGTTGACATAGGTCAATGTCACCACAGCAAAGGTAAAGGTAAGAAAAAAAATACACCCTTTACACACTCCCACCCTGAAGGGTCCCCAGTGGAAAGCAGAGGAAGAATGTCTGACCCGGTGCTTCTCTTGCTCTCTTTCACTGGTTAATATCCAGATGATTTCCAGCAGGGAGCCGTTGCTGTGTTGTGGAAAGCAAAGACGCAAAGCACCACAGGTCTGCTCTACTCCAGGAAGTCTGGAGAAGCCACAGGGGACGGGATTTTTGTTTTTTGAAAAAATTTTGACACCTCTTTTCCTGAGATTCTTGATACAGATGTTCAAGCCAGACTGTCAGCATGGATGCTTGCAAAGCTGAAGTGAGAATGGCATCAAGATAAATGGGTCCAGCTAGATGAATATGGCAAGGATTGTTACAGTGACTCTAGAATATGGGCTAAAAGACTCAGAAACCATCTGCTTGTTTCACTTTTTGGTTCTTTCTGTGTAAAAGTCAACTGCAGTTAAATCCCTGGAATTAAACACTGCACAGTCAGAAGAAGCACGTGCTGGAAAGGGTGAGAACAACTTTTGACTGGCCAGTGTGAGGGGACACAAGGAATGCAGCTGAATGCAGATGGGCTACACTCGTCATTACTCTTAAATGAGGTCCAGAATATAAACCAAGTTTCCCGTTCACTTTCAAGTGCTCTGAATCAGACCTTTGCCTCTCTGGCACATAATGAAGAGAATAATGAAAGGAAAATTTTTTACTGATTTCAGTCCAGAGGGAAGACTGCTAAGTGTGTCAAAACAAGAGTCTATGCAACCAAGTGAAATTCATTCTCCCCAGCATTATATGTTTTACACAGTGCAGGCCTTTAGTGAATCAACTCTCTTCTGTCTAAACAGGATATTAGCAACATCCTAAATAGAAATGACCTCAAATAGAAATCAGGAGTAACATTAAACCTCTGCATCCATATCTCACCAGCCACCACAAGGTTTTGTTTCCCTTCTCCATCCTCCTCACAGACACATCCATATCCATTCTATCCTCCCTAAAGCCCATCTGACTATGATTTCCAGGAGCAACTGTCACCCAAAAGGACCCAACAACAGGCCTTGTCAAGGTCTCATGTGTTACCCTGCATTTATTCAAACATCCTGATACCATCCACTCACATGCAGGATTACTCAGTTTAAGCTTCTCCTACACTGAAATCACCAGGTATTTTAATTCCAGTAATGGCCAAATTGGTTCCTAAAACCACGACACATCTGTCCATTGCTTCTTCTTGTCCTCAGTCGTTGGGTGGTCTCTCTGCTTCTTGCTATCCTGCATTATTTAAAATGTAGACAGGCTGTTATGCCCACACAAGCGCCTTTGACTCGAGTGAGGAATCTGCTCCTGTTCAGGGATGGTGACAATCTGTAAACTCTTCGTGACAGAGACTGTATCTTGTTATGCATTTTTACTGTGCCTAGCACAATGAGGTCTTAATCCCAACTGAATGCTGTTCTATCACAAGTAGCAAGTATGATAAGGAGGATGTTGCAGCACAGTGATGCTACAGAAGAGCTGCTCTTGACATTTTTAGCAAGGGTATAGTATAGAAATAATAACATGGCAATATGAAAGCAGCTGTTGAAATAGAAGACCTATCTCCTACCAGGGAATGTTATTTCATTTTTCTGTTATCCTGATACAAACCTCTTGGTTTATGTTTTGATTTCATGGTTGTACCTGGGGGACAAGCAGGCTTGTGGCATAAACAGGTTCAGGCTCTAATATCTCGGGAGATCATCAACAATTATTAAGAGCTAAGGAAAAAAATCTACAGTTGCCATGTGCCTATAATCAGTAACTTTCTGAAAGAAACCAACACCACAGAAAAGCTCTAATATTTCCTTATTAATTTTGAGATGCAAGTTTTGCAGCTACATTTTGGGATATTTTATGCCTGTACTCTCTTTCCTGAATGTGTCGTTGGCCATAATAACCGCCCCGAAACCTACAAACACATATCAGATGTATCTATGTTTGGTGATCAAGATCGAGCAATTTCCCTTCAAATTGCTAACCAAATTCTACAAAACAGAATAAATTTTGCCCTTGACTACTCTTTTCCTCTTCAAAGAAGACAACTGAAGAAACAATTTCTCATAACTTACTTAATTTCACTCTCCTACTTGGGGTCTCTTAAAGTCACTTTGTAGTATAAACTTAAAATTTTATTAGCATGATATATTCAACCACAAGTAAGCCTTTGATCTGGAGTGTTGACTAACACTCCTTTTGAAAACTAAATTTTAATTTCAATTGATACTTAAAGCTTTTTGGTATTTCTGATTTTGGATGACTGAATGGTAAGTCAAAGAAGAGTCATGCAGCAGTTCTCCCGTAATAGTGGTCTGAAAGCACATGTAGAATATGGAAGGGAGAAACTGACATTTGAAAATAAAAGATGTCACTTCAATTGAAATTTTATTTGAGTCCATCAGCAACAGTCTTACTGAATAGCAACTTTATTTGTTATAACATGAGTAATGGAGTCCAACACTGCCTGAAAACTAGATTCCAGTCTATTCTGAAAGAAAAAAACCAAAATAACAACAAAACCACATCGGACCAGATTTTCTAACATGGTCATTGTTACAAGCAATAAGACTAGCACTCAGATGTCTAACCACATGGCTGTTCTCCTAATTAGCTAGGATCACAAAATTGTGTCTGAAAAAGCAGAAACCATATTTTAAAAATAGTCCTCTGAGGCCAGATTTTCAAAGCTTCAGCTTCCAATCCTACACCTACGTGAAAAAGGCAGATTTTCAGAAGAAACTCCCAAACTCCTCCTGTTCCCAGGAGGTGGGACCCCAGTAAAGCACATCTGAAAAACTTCCCACTTCATTTTGTTCCCTAAATGCTTGCTAATCCTGCTTGAAATCCAGCCCTGAGCCTCCTACATGGCAAATGCTGCATGGCTGGTTGTTTTTTGCAAAATGTGCCCCTCTGTTTAACAAAAAGACATGCCACTTCATCAGAGGCAGGGGCTGGGACAGGGTCTAGAAGATTGTGTTTCTCCATTATGATTTGTGGGGTTTGTGCTTTATCTTTGCAAGCCATAAAACTGGAACAATGCATTGTCAGAAACACACTTTCTTCAAAAATGCAGTCCAGATGAAAGCTTAAATTTGTGTACACTTGCACACACACACACACACACAATGTGTATGTGTGTGTACATATCTATATGCAGACAAAGTTAATTTGCCAAAATCTTGACACAGAAGCATACATGTAACATTTCAGCTGAAGCCGATGGAGTCAGAATTCAGCCTTTGGGCCATTATTTTAAACTGCAAAACTCATTTCATGCAGGAAAACAAAAATAAACAAATAAACAAACTCCCTTCTCATCATGGAACTTTTAAAAAATATTTCCCTCGAGCGAAATGGCTGTTTCCCCTCCCACATAAACTGGCAGCCAAGTCAGGAACAGTGCTGAAGACTTCCCATCCTTGTGGAATCAAATATAAAATTTGCAGGAAGGCTGGCACTTATTTTCTCACAACAGTTTGTTCTTCACATATTTCACAACTTTTAAGTTTTTTAATGTAAATTGGAATCATACATTTTGTCTCCATGTGTTTTATTGACTCTGATCTCCACATTAACACCATGTAAAAGATGGAGCGCTAAATTCAGCAAGCTGGCCACAGTTCTGCTCAGGTAGTTCTCCCTTTTCTCCCTAAACACTCTGATGTTTTCAGGGGTGCATCCTCTCTGCTGTGGCTGGACTGACAGGAGCAGCTCCTAGGAAAACCCATAGATGATTCAGCAAGCTGAGAAAGGTCTAGAGGAGACCTTGGCTGCTACAGGTCTTTTCTATGACTTTGGGCAGCTGCAGGTCCTTGCCTCTGTTTAAGTGCTTAATTCTCACTGCGGTCAATGCCTAAACACCTCTGATAGTCAGCAGGTAGGTCCCTGACAAAGAGGTGTCTCTTGCCTAGCATGACTCTTCTCTGTCTGAATGCATCAATGGGGGTTAGACACTAGACTTATATCAGAATATCAGAAATCAACTGTTCTTTGAACGAAGCTGTGAAACTCAATTTCCTTCCTTCCTTCCTTCCTTCCTTCCTTCCTTCCTTCCTTCCTTCCTTCCTTCCTTCCTTCCTTCCTTCCTTCCTTCCTTCCTTCCTTCCTTCCTTCCTTCCTTCCTTCCTTCCTTTCCTTCCTTCCTTCCTTCCTTCCTTCCTTCCTTCCTTCCTTCCTTCCTTCCTTCCTTCCTTCCTTCCTTCCTTCCTTCCTTCCTTCCTCCCTCCCTCCCTCCCTCTCCTTTCTTCCTTCCTTCCTTCCTTCCTTCCTTCCTTCCTTCCTTCCTTCCTTCCTTCCTTCCTTCCTTCCTTCCTTCCTTCCTTCCTTCCTTCCCTTCCTTCCTTCCTTCCTTCCTTCCTTCCTTCCTTCCTTCCTTTCCTTCCTTCCTTCTCTTCGCTCCATGTGCCAAATGCTCTAAAAAACCAACTTCATAGCATTTATCCCCAACAGTTCACAAAGGAAGACATCAAATGAGACTAGGATGGAAACACCCTTAGTTCATTGTATGGAAAGCATATTAATCTAATCAAGAGGCTGTGGAAAAGTACAATCAAATTCTGCTGGCTTACTCAGGAGATAGTACTCAGTGTGAATAAAAGCCTTGGAGACTGGCCCTCGATGAGGTGCTGAAAGCCATGGAAAAGCCAGGAGTTAGGAGATCCATCTACATGCCAGTCCCTTGACCACAGTGTCTCCTTATAGATGTAGCGGTTTGTGGCTGATTCGTTCTAGGGATTTTTGGAAGGCGTTTTTGGACTTACAGAGAATTAAAAGAATACCTGAAATTATTTTCCTAATCTAGTTTCTGTTCCCTTCATGTTCAAATATTGTTTGAAGTAATTTAATTTCCCATCATGCTAACAATTTCTGTCCAATATTTCCTCCACTAACTAACATCAGGTGTGTGCATCTTTTTTTCCATCACATATTGTGAATTTTCCTCTGCAAATTTCATTACTTGGTCCAGGGATCAAGTCTGCTTCTTTTTTAAAAAAGTCTGTGGTTCAGTTTTATCAAGAACAATATTGATTGTGACACCCTTGCATACTCCAAAAAGGAGTGTAAACCCACATAACACTTTAAATGCCAAAAATGCTTTTTCAATTTTTCAATCTTAAACAAACAGTCTTGGACCAAAACATCACATTTCATTTTTCTCTTCCTCCTGTGTAAGTTTTTTGCTTGGAGTTATATTTCTCTGTGTCTACACAGGGAATATGAATCAAGATTTAAAATTTGGATTCTACTCCTAAAACAAGAATAGCAATGTTTTTCTTGGTGTTAACTAGGCACGTGCATGTCTGCATCACTCCAGAACCTTTCTCAGATTTTAGATTCCTTTGACCTAAACAGTTCTTGAACAAACCTGGCCACCTGCTTGTGTGCATGATCCTTACATGCATAATATCTGCACAGGCCACCGATCTCTACCAGTATATTTGGGGTTTGATATATGTAGGGCACATATTTCTGTACCTTCTATTATAGTTAAATTTCAGCAGTTTAGATGATTTCAAAAGAAAATTTAAATCTAGAATGTGCCAGCATATTTGTGAAAACATTATGGGTTTTTTCTGAATACAAATTATGGAACACAATTCAGCAAGGCTAAAATTTTATTGCGTGTAATGCACATCTGTAATTTCCTGGATTAATCAGAAAGCCAGATCAGCAATTGTCTTTTTCAATAATTGCGTTATTTGTAGCTCAATGGGATCCCAGAACAATATAAAAGTTTGCCACTAATAATGATTGATCTACTACCTGATTACAAGATAAAGGTGTTCTTAGTTACAGTTAGTAGTTGGAGACACAAATATACTCAAATCTTACTTTAAGCAGCACAGCTAATTTGGTATTTTAATATTATCATGCTCTAAAGCATAAGAATGCATACTGGTCTCTCAAACATATCCTTTCGTGATACTGAAAGGTACCGTGCAGAAGAGGAGCATTCCTGGATTTTAGTAGGATTCAGGAAAAAAATGCTAAACTGTGCAAATTTTTATGCTACGTATATTCGTACTATGAGTAAAATCTCTGTTCGTGTTTTCATGCCACACTACAGGATGGAAACTGTCTGGTGTCCTTGAAGACAGTTAGTCCCTGAAAACACCAGCAATGAGAAACAACATTTTTTAATCATTAAATTGCTGTTCACAATTATAGCAATGTAATCTTCCATGCAAAATGTGCCCAATTTTGGTCTCAGTTAAATTCCAGTCTGCTTTGCTGAAATATTTTCCAGATATTTTTCTTAACACCAGTAAGAATAAAATCAAGTCCAAGTTGAAGCCAACCTTATGTTTGCAAATTAGAATCAAACAAAACTTGTAGTTGCACAGCTCTGTACAAAAATGGGTGGATCTTATTCACATAGAATGATATTTGACTTTTCATTTATATTTAATCAAGCTAAATCAAACCCATATAAACTAATACTGAAGAAAAATGTTGCATTCACCTCTGCAAAGAAAAAAAGCCAATTTTCACATGGCAGTAATCATTATTTGGGTTTAATCTAGTCACAAAATCACTACTTAATTTTTTGTCTAATTGTTTAAAATGCATTTCTAATGTTGTGGCTCCAGCAATTTAATATTGCCATACTCCTAAACTTACTCCTCAGACTATCAGTCTAGATCACAGAGAGTTTATCCAGGACCCCACTGATATATAACACGAGTAATATGTATCACAGATTAGCAAAAAATACCAGAAAATGAAAATACTGAAGCAAAAAGTTGGTCGCTGTAATTCAGAGAAAGATTTTAAGTGCAGTTCCCTCAGGAGACTGAAAGGGAAAAAAAATAGAAACATCATTTAGAAACTGTATTTGTAGCAGAAAACCTGGCAAACGCTTCAAAAAAAAAAATCTCAAGTTAAGGCTGTTGACTAAAACCATACCATTTCTTAAACAAATGCTACTATTTTATAGATGGAAGAGATTGTACATGATAAAGAAATAAGCAACCAATGCAATGACAGTTTGCCACCTTCATTAAAGTTTCTGCCTCTCTCCAGTCACTATGACCTCATATCCTTCCAAAATAAGCAAAGGAAATGCCTATATAAAGTAATATAGAGAACAGAGGAAAACCAGTCCCTTCACAAGGCTTTTTCTCTGCTGTCAGTTATCTTAATTGACTCTACTTGTCTACAAATGTTGCCCAGTGCAGTCACCTAACCCTTACATTATTACAAACGTGCTCAGGTACTTTTCAGGACAATAGCGGCATCGCATTTATATTAGACATTATACTCAAACCCCGGATATTAATCTTAAAAATCTGTGAGAATCTCTTTGTTGTGACTCCTACAGGCTTTGACTCAGACGTAAAACAAACCATAAATGCTCATAGTTTTCTTTTTTGTACTAAAAGCCACAGCTCCTTTGGATCCCAGGACTTTTTTGTAAGTTTTTCAAAGTAGCACAAAGGGTTTAAAATTGTAGAGATGAGCAGTAAGGTTTAATTTCACAGCTGCATGAGATAGAAAAACTACCAGAGGTACAATCTACAGACAAAATAAAAGATAAATCCATTTTTCTATGATAGAAAGAACTGCTTATTTCCATCATATCTTAATATTTTATTCCCTAAGTTACTGGAAACTGTCAGGCAGATGGATGAATGCTTATGAATTGCAGACCTTAGGACAGAGTGTATTATACTACAGATTGGCTTCTGTGAGAATAACCCTGTAAGCGGCTGATGCCATCAATGGCAACAGTCTCCCACACATACCCCATTAAAGGAGATTTTTGTAAGTTGAAACTTTCAATGCTAAGTGTTGAGATTCTCTTTCTGAATCATTATCTGCATCACTTCTATAGAATAACGCTATCATGGGTAGATCGGGGCAACACAATCTCGTTCTGCAGGACACCACCCAAGCTGCGACCAAGTCCAGATGCCACGCTGGGAACATAACCTGCTTTTACAGCTCCGGGGGGGGGTTGTGTGATATTTCGATCATCCTCTTTTGGCAGCTACCAATAACAAGGGCAGAATTTTGATGAGGAGGAAAAGCTCTTGCAAAGTTTATTTGTAATTTCAACACCAAAGAAAAATCAAATGGAATTACGTGCTATTGCTTAAAATGTGAAATTAGCAGCAAATGGAGATCTCTTAAAGTCCCTAAAGTTGAGAAGACATCCTTTGTGTCATAGAGTAGATACTCAGTGCAATCAGCACGTTCTACACAGGTAATTACTTTTACTACTAATGGTGCCTCCCACTCAGTGAGCAAGATAAGATGTTCCAACACTACCTAATCACAATGCTTCATTATTGCTCCACCACCTACTGGGTAAAACAATTCACATGCTCTATTCAGTGACTCTCACAAATGAGAAAAATTTATGAATATGTGAACAAAACAGCATAGTTAGTCTACATAAGAGGCACCGCCCTGAATAATTGTAGAACAGCGTAGAAAGTTTGGAACATCTGCAGTTCTTTATTCTCCTTTCCCCAGTACTTGAGAAGAGGAATAAAATTTGCAAAACCAAGAGAAAGCCATCCCTGTGGTGATTTCATACCCTGAAATTGTTTTAGGCTCTTTCACTGAAGCTTCTGAAATTTCCTTGAGACAGAACACAATGTGTAAAAATAGACACATTCATTGCAGTTTCATGTTTTATTTTTGGTATTATTTTTCATTCTTTTGTGTTAACAGCATGCTACAAATTGTTTTACTACTCAATGTACCAAGAACTGACACAGAAAACAAGAACTAGGGAATAAAAACTCCCTCTTTGTAGAATCTTCTACATAGGTTCAAATGAAGTGGTTTAGCTGACTGACGTAGAGAAGAGTATCCTACACAGGGCACAAGGGATGGATTTTCAGGAGCTTTCACCATAACGAAGCCAACGTGAATCACTTTGGAAATTACACCAAAAGGTGTAAGAATGTCTTTATTTTCCACGAATGTAAAAGACAAGTATGTAATGTTATCGTGCATTAGAAGAAAATTCTGGCCCACTGGCCACTGGAGTCTGAATGTTGCCTCTTTTCTGGGGACACCATATAAGACTGGGAGCCACTGATTTCTATCTCAGGATGGGCCAGGAAACAAGTTCAAGCAATTAATATATCTCCCATATACCCTACCTTGAATACACCTGTGTTACAGCAAGCCATGGGGAGGTAGAATTTTATAAAGGCTGAAGCTGTATCTACTTCATATTCTTTCTTCATATTCTCCCAATAGTATGGCAAAACCAAAAAACATTCGGTGGTTCCCATTTCCCAGATCACCTCCTAAGCTTTTGTCAAAGAGGAAGCTGTGACAAGAAGGGGATTTTCTAGCAGTACTTAAGAACAATCTACTTTAGGGATGGGAATTCTCATTCACCAATGAGAATCCAGTCTTTTTCCAACAAATTAAGCTGTTCTGATAATACCTGAGTTTGGGGAAATCTGGAAGTCTACACTTCCAGGAAGGCTAGCAAAACACACAGATGCATCTTCATTCTTGAAGAGTATTAAATAACTATAAGGAAAAGACTTATTTTGTGAAGTAGTAAACTACTAAAGGAAAACCTGTCGCTTTAACATTGTAAGAGTCCCAATAAAACAATGTGAGGACATCTAACGGGGCCAGTGTGGTTATATAAGCATTTTGCCTGTTTGTCTCCTGAAAGTAGCATCTTATCTTTGTGGTTGGAGGAATAACTAAAAATGGGGACAAAATTCAATTCGTTTTTGGTGAAAGCTTAACATGCTGAAATCAGTATTTTGGACAACTTGATTTGGAGTATCTGACTACTTGGATCAACAGTAGTGGAAGCAGTGATCTCAGCTCTCCCTCTCTCCTCAACTGCCACTACTACAAATATTTCTTGCAGATCCCTGTGTGGCCACATTGCACTGAAGTCATGTATAAACATTTTTGTTGACTCAGCCAGGAAGAACAATCTGGCTTCTAGTCACTAGACCAGCAGTGAAATAGACTTACTAACCTTCTCTAAAATACTGAATTACGTACACTGTCAAAATATTTTATTTTGGCTATTAGGAGATTTATTTAGTTTTAATATCTTTAATCACTTTCATCATAGAACATCAGAATAACACGAGTTGTGGAGACAGCACCTGTACAACAGATCATAATCCATGAGGGAAGATGGATAAAAGTGTGTACACACAGTTCAGTGTGCATGTAGAATGCTTCCTGAACCTCTAATAATCCAGGACAATACTGTATTCCTCTTGTCATAGGAGTCTCTCAAAGGGCCACTCAAAAAGCTGGTGGGCTTGCATGAAGTGTGTTTCCTAGACCGAGGTTTTGTAATGAGGAAAGGAAGGAGACACTTGGATATGAACACTGGAAATAAATATAGCTTTTACCTCTAAGAGTTACAAAGAAATGAATAAATGTAGTGTAGATTAATGAGAGAATTAAGCAGGGTTTATTTTCCATAAATGTTCGCAGTACTTAACGGTCAAAATGGATAAAGCAGTGATTTTTAGAGCCTTTCACTTTTCTTCTTTAAATTGAAAACTAAAAGGAGGATAAAAAAGTAGATGCTATTACTTTGGACAACTTAACAATAAGATTCTTTTCTAATCGAGACATCGCTTGTGAATTCACCTTTTGGGAGACTGCAAGCTCATAGGTGTCATGTTCAGATCTGGCTGTAACCTCAGCTAACGGATGCTCGTACAAATGTATGGTAACTTACGGTTATGGAAATTAAGGGAATTTTTAAGCATGTACATGTGGAGAGAAAAATTATTAAGAAGTCAAATATACATGTGCCTTTTAGAAAAAATAAACGTATGCATTTGCTTTTTACTAATCAAATGGAAAACTGTTTTGTTTTAATGGTTTTGAAACTTCCCCATCCCTCGAGCAAACAGTACCCATTACTTTAAACACCTCAGTGTCTAGTAATTGTTCACAAATGTGTCAGGCTACCAGTAATTTAAGTCCTGTCAGGAATAAATCTCAGACACTCACTTCTTCCAGTCAGTGACTTGAAAAAAACCCGCCCACATGTCAATTACAGGAAGCTCCGCGCGGTGGCTTTGTTCAGAGGCTGTGTAAACAGAAAAAGCTTCCTCCTTGCTAACAACTGTTTTCTAAACCCTATATAAATGTTTATGTGAACTATCCTGCAACAGCATCTAAAGCAATAAAAAGCAGGGACGTAAAAAACAATCTGTGTTGTACTCGTTGGCAATAAATGTACAGCCTGTGGAAGCTGTATATCCAGTTGTGAATTATTTTTGCTCAGAGGTCTGACCTCAAAACATTTAAATGTTAGACTGTAAATCAAAATGATATACTTCCACTATCTACAGATTATTCCCCAGTTTCCATGTCCTGCTAAATACGTGGGTCTGCAAATACTTGCGCATTAATATGTAAATAAGCACACAGGTAGAGGTATATTCCAGGGAGATATAGGGGTAAGTCAAACAATCAAAATATATGAGCGGGTATATTTTCTCACCTATGTTATTGTTCTCTGCAAACCACCGGGGAGTAGCCACAACCTGATGTATGACTGATGCAGCATAAGAAACAGAAAAAAAATCACTGGAGAACAGCTACAGGAAGAATTTAAGAAGACTAAACAAGGTAAAATCTGGAAAGGTTAAGGTCATGAAGTCACACATTCACCTGACTGACACAGTAGGAGTCATTAATTATGAAATTAAGTACTCAAAAACCTCATTCAGCTAGTCTGGAAGAGCCTACATTCATCAGATGTCTAAATGTCCACTAATAAAATGTGCTAATCACCAGAATTTTTGCTGTTTTGCCCTTCTATTGCAAATTTAGTTCATACTGCAAGAAGACCGATACAGCAAAATGCTAAATGTCCTTCTGCCTAAACTTATCCACATGCCTATTCAGCAGTGGTGTTTTGTGATGGGCTTGTGGATCATGGACTGCCATCATCTTCATCTTTAACAGGAGCTCAACATTTAAGTTCTTGTATTTGCCTTCAGCGTAGGAGACTCAAGTTCAAACCCCTCTATGTCCTAATTTAGAGTAAGAATTTTACCTCGCATCTCACAGCAAAGCCCCCAGATGCTACCTTCCCTGCCAAGGTGAGTATTCTCCTGCCTTCCCCGCTGAAACTGTCTACTTTGTCTACATATTAGAATATTCAATAGAAGAGAACTGGAAGATGACACTCCCACATTCTGCATCAGCACCCCTGCCAGCAGACTTAATTTGTCTATCTCCTCTCATCCCCTCTTCAATACCTTTCTATGCAAAACAGGAACAGTTTGGTGGTTAACATGCTCTCCTTGGAGGTGGCAGAACTGGCTTCAAATCCAGTTAGTCAGAGGATGGTTCCATGCTTCAGAGAAAAGCTCTAACCTTTAGCAGGATGAGAGCCAGGCCGTGCTCTGCTCCAGGCAGGAGCACCTGGATGGGAGCCCCAAGCAAATAAGTACTGGAGCTGGCTAAGGCTCCAGTACTTCTAGCTGGATGGCTAGTTTGACCTCTTGCCATTTTCAGTCCTAAAGCTTGCTTGCTTGGAGACCTTTGCATCCAGGCTGTCCAACACAGAGCTGAAACCACCACAAAACAAGAGGGCATCACGAGATTAAGCCTGTTTGGGCTACAAAGTCTGATTCAGACAGAGCCTGCACTGAAACCATGGAGAGTTTTGCCAAGTTACACATGACACGTTTTGAAGTCCTTCATGTGCACCACAAAACCTTCGTTCAGTTCACTGACCTGGACTTTGTAAGGCATACGCTGAGATCCCTCCAAAATTTCCTTGTAACCGTTTTACAGATAAGGACTGGTTAAACAATACAAGTCTTTCTGCTGTGAGTAAATCAGATCCTCCAAGTACAAAGAATAAGGAAAACAACTGGCACAATGCAAAGAGAAATGGCAATGACTTTCCAAACTGAAGCATCCTGTAGCTAAAAAAGCAAACCCATGCCAGCATGCATAATTTAGGATTGAGACTTGAGGTTCCCAAGTTTGGAAACGCTCCTATTCAAATGCATAAAGAAGGGATGTTTTGAGCAGGGAATGCAGGATTGGCCCTAACCTTTCAGCCAGAATGACTCACTCTCCATTGTACTATATTTCTTTATGGTGGATCAGATTATATTGCCAAATGAAAGGAATTATGACGTTCAGCAGAGGGAAAAATACAGACAAACAGGGAGAGCAGATGAGGTGCTGCAGTTTAAATTGTGCTTTGCAGTTTTTTATGTATCATAACTGTATGCAAGGATGCCCTGGAGCTATGCTATGAGAAGAGCACTTTAAGAGGAACCAACATAAAGAAACAAATAGCAATAAATGACATAAGTATAGCACCTACTTATTTTTCAGAGATACAGAAGATTGGAAACAGTACAAACATTATAGCATTGCACAAAGCGTATTTTCATTCCTAAGCATGCACACACTTATGAGATATATTTATGAGATAGATGCAAGGACTAGAGTAGAAATAAATATGCATATATATTGTATAAGAAAAAGAGAGAATGGGAGGGACATGGGAAACAAATTTTAGGGGAAGTTTGTGAAGGATTTTCACTTGAAATTTTCACAAGTATCCAAGTAATTTGGAAACTGCCTGCTAATTTTATTCTTCTGTCTGTTACATCTCTAGGAAACCTCCTGATCATCCTTCTGTTAATACTTCTACCACTGGCTCCCAACTGCCATAATTTTGTTAGAAGTAACAGTAGAACCTATGACTGATGCTCTGAACCGGTCTTCCTTTACTGTCCTGCCAGGGCACACGGGTGCCTCGCGTGGCTGACACACGCAGCAGGCGTGCGAACACCACAGAAACCCAGCTCAGCCCAGAAAAAAAAAAAAGGGACTGATGCTCTCCTGATCTACCTTACCATCAGGACTAGTTTTCCATACTAAACTGCTTCAGATCCTATCTACCATCTCAATAGGTCACTGACTCCAGTTGGTGAAGGGTGCTGAGCCCCTATCACAAAGCATATTCCATTTTGCAGAATCAAAATGGGCATTCCGTAAGGAACAAGGCTAGACAACAGCTGGGCTGCTATGCTGTTAAATGTAGTTGGAGAATAAATCTCTCAATGATGAGGCACAGTGTACCAAGTTTAGCTAGTTAGTTCCTCACGAAAAATAACTTAAGAAAGGGATTTTTTTCCAGTTATTTTTTTTCTGAAGGAAAACCAACTAATCTGTCACTGAGAAAAAATATTCTGGGTAGATGGGCCTCTAACCCCTTTAATTCCCACCCTTTGAGAGGTGAAACCTTTCATAAATCTCTCATGGTTCGAAGGAAAACTGTCACGTGGTTTTTGCCCCATACATGAGATGACAAATAACACACAACCCCATTGCAACCCGTTCTGTGTTCCCGGCTAGGTGAACGATTAGATAAGACATTTCTCCTTCTCGTGAGGGTATCCGCTCATATTTTGCATGGTGTGGAAAGAACGTACTGCACTGAATGACGACTGATGATGATTAATGTATTATTCTTCAGAGCATTATGGTTTCTTTTCATTTGTACTGCATTGTTAGGACTAAAATGTGATAAAATGGCTGTAACTCTTTTCCATCCTACTTCCCCCCTCCCCCTAGAATTGTTAAAAATAGCAATTGAAAAATTATTGAAAAGAAGAGAAAAAAGGACCCTATTTTCTGCTAATGTAAATGGGTTTAACTCCCCTGAATTTAATGATGTTTCATTCATTTATAGCTGCAAACAAATTTTGGCCCTTTTTAATAAATACTTATTTTACTTTTTTGTTTGCTTTTCCTTCCTCCCTTGCTTTTAGTAGTTGAAAATATGACAAATATGAAGTTTTCAAATCTAATGTAATGCAAATCTGGAATCTCAGCCTGGATATTTTAAAACGCTGAAGCAATCTTAGTAAATAACTTCCAAAAATGCAGTACTGGGGAAAATATGTTTTAGTCAGGGAAGCTGATAATCAGTTTTATGGGTGAGAAAAAATATAACTAAAAATTTAAAAAGTCTTATTCTGAAAACAGAAGCAATCTTCTGATGCAGAAAAACCAAGTTTTAGATCTTTTTTGCTTTCAATGAATAATAGAGGTAACTATATTTCCCTCTCCCTTATAAAACACCCATGTGCTTATCTACATATGGGCAAGAAGGCTCTATGTTCACTAATAAAATTTCCAGAAATTCCAAGTTTATTCTAACTTCGCTTATGTGCAGCTGTCTTTCCTCGTCTACAGCTGTTAGTTCATATTTTTTTCATAAAACACTGTCCATGTTGCCAGCTCCTCTCCTTAAGAGCTCTGAAGTTTAGAGAACAAAGAACATTACAGTTAATCCTATCTGAAATTTTATCTGAAATCATTCAGATAAGCCATAATTTGTTTGAGCTCTGCTTGGAGCAAATGACAGAGTTTCAGACACAGTAATTTGCTATGTTTCCATTTAACACAACTGATGCTTCCCACTTCTAATACACTGGGAATGTAAAATCCATGTTGGTTGTTTATATGCAGGGATTATGGAGTTATGGGGTTGTTTGAGTCTGATTTTTAAGCCAGTTAGGCATGTCTTTGAATGCTCAGTCACCACTATTTTGCATTCATGTAAAGCTGCTGTATGTATTGGTGAATAAGTCCACTTCTTTGCAAGAGAAATTACTTTTTATTTGCACCTGCAGTTCTGGACATAATTTAGGAACAGATCTACACGTGCATTTGATGGATATAACCTGTTAAAACATCCGATCTACGCGTTTACATAAGTAGCTACAACTATTTTCTTCATTTACTTTTCCCACTATTTTGTACACGTTCAATACACTGGGAATATATCTTCACAAAGCAGAACCCTAAACTTCTTCAACAGGAATTAAGTCCTGAAAAGTACTGTTATTTTTCAGCTGCATTGTTCAATGTTGTAGATGATGCTGGAAAAGTCAACTCTCTCACTTAATGCCTCAGACAGGGACTGTATAAGCCAGGAATAGCAGTCAGGATTTCCTGCCTTTCAGCTGAGCACGTTGGCCTGCACGGCCCCTCTCGCTGTTATCATATTTACCTCTATCGAGTGCAGCTGCTTTTGTAAGGGAACAGAAGTCAGGCTGCAGCTTTGGGGGACGATGCCTCACCAAGAACGCTCTCTGCACTTTGCTAGTGGAGACGGAATTACCCAAGGACCTGACACAGGGCTGGAAGAGGATTGCCTAGTCACTCGTCCAGGACCCTGAGCTTCTCTGCTCCTCACACCTACAGAGCACAACTTTCAATAACACAGATGGTTTTTGTACCAAAGCTGTGAAACTACTTAATTGTCCGGCTTCAAACCTCAAGTACCCATTTGGAATAAAATGTTACAAAACATAAGGAGCTAAGAAGTGCAAGGGAGGCCTCTCTTCCAGGTCATTTAAGAACACAAATTCTAGCACGCTGACTTTCAAATCGCTCTCATTTAAGATTCCAATTCAGTTTATTTTCTATCATTAAAAAAAATAATAATTCAGATAGATACATTAAAGAGCAACTCCAAGGACTGCTACTAAAACCAAAGTACAGCAGGGAGAACTATTCGGTTTAAACTTGAGCTCAGCCATACTTGGCTCTTGTCAATTGATGTCAGATTCTTAAGGTTATTTGATTTAGGACAGCCTTGCTGCTGTCCACAGGCCTTGCCAGAGAACAGAATATAAAATAAGTTCCAGGAAGGGGTTTGAGGGGAGCTGTGAGGCCTGATTACTCAAAGATTCATTTTTTGACAATGAACAGGCTTGGGGATAAAATAACATTGGAGGAAGAGAAATGTCACTACGGATCTGAACCTGCAAATACTTATGTATGTGTTTTAACTTTACTACTGTGGGTAGTCCTGCTGAAATTAATGAGACTGCTCAAGGGGGTAAAGAAAAGCATATGTACAGGAATTTCCAGGATCAGAGACTATGTGCTTAAGACATGAAGAGTTCCAGGACTTTCATTTGGGAGTACTCATATGCTTGTAGTTAAACACGCAGGAACATTTGTAGCATCAAGGCCCAGAATTCTTGCATTGTAAATAACAGGAGGTGGGAACCTGAAGCCAACGGTATTTGGAATAAAACAGGCAGAAAGAAAAAAGAATCCCATGATCTCATACCAACATGGGTAACGGTTACAGCCCTTTGGTCAGACTGTGACTTGGTATGAACTGGAGCTGCTCCCTGCAACTGATAAGGTGAATAAATGTAAAATTAATTCTATACTTAATCGCTTTCCAGAGCTGGGTCCTTAAGGAATAAGCAACCTTTTTTTTTTTTTTTTTGGAGCACAGACATTATATTTTGGAGTATCAGCTTAGTCTGGCAAGATACAAGACTCTAGAAAGATGAAAAGTCTTGGGTCCAGGGAACGGGAGCAACATGGTCTGTGCTATCTGCTTCAGCAGAGGCAGACATCAAGCTGGTTTCACAGGGATCACTTTCAAATGTCAAGGAGACTGGAAAATTCTAAGATATCAGTAATAGTAATGTAAGCTGGGAGATGGGGAATATGTTAAATTGTTTGATTCTTTCCATATTTTTGTTTCTCATTTAATATTGGCTTCAACATAATCAATCTCAAAATAATGTTTTTTATTCTTTACATGGTCAGTTTCTTACTTTTAATACCACGCCAAACATCACAGAGAGGAAAGAGTTCTGGTATCATAACAGTTAGCTACACTGCAGCTACAGAGAGTAAATAGGTTACGTAACAATAAAATATGAGCTGAGTTTAGTTAACCTAAGCATTTTTGTGTAGTATGACCCAACAAAGAGCAAACAGAAAAGATGTCCCTTGCCAAAACAATTTCAACTCTAAGTAATTCCTCAAAAAACAAGAGTTTAATTTTTTAGAGGTTTTGATAGAGTACAAGATGCTAAGATGTTTCAGGGAGGAGAAACATAAAACCAGCTAGACAGTTAATTTAACTGCAGAGTCCCCAAAGCAGTTCACCCTACTCTGTTACAGTGGAAGCCAAATTTTGTGCGAATAAGTACTTCATCTCCAGGAGCCACACAGATCTAAGAGCCTTTTCCTAGTGTGTTTACATTGCTTAAGTTCTTCATTTCCTCTGCCTGAAGCAGTGAATTGCAATGGAATTGAATGCACAGTAAAACTACCATGTACGAAAGGTTTGTGCATTATGTTAAAAAGCTCTGTCTTGATAAATGGTACCATCAGCATCTGGAATTCACTGCATTTGTTGGGTTAGGCCACTCTGTGAAAACAGCCCTTAAAAGTGTAACAAATTTGCTCAAACGCTGATGAGCTAAACCGCTGATCTGTCCAATGGAGCCAAATATATTTAAAAGTTTAAAGCATTTGTGTATTATCAGTAGCCATACTTAGTGTTCTAAGTATATATCAGTTTTCCTGGGAAAAATATGTATATACTCACAGCTCAGAGTGCCCCTCCTCAAACTATGTAGTAACTGATTAGAAAAGATTGCTTTTTCATACTCTAAATTTCACATCCATAGGATTGAATACAGACATTTTCAAAATATCAACTATTTTAATAATTTTTTTCACCTCTTGTGTCATTCTACATACTTAATCCTTGTAAACAGCTGGTAAATGTCCCCTGCACTGAAAACGACCCTTTTGTCTCTGTGTAATAACAGAATTGTCACCTTTTTGGTACACATGTCAGGGAGCAGGAATGTAAAGACAAGCAGTGAAATTTAGCCCTGCCTATTCATGTGCAGAAAGAGGAGAAGGGGAAATGACCTCTCTGGGTAGTACTTACTTTTTAAAAAGTTCTAGTTTCCTAACATCTTTCCAGACAAATGAACAGTAGCCAGCATCAGATAACTTGGTAGCAAACCACATTTAAGGCACCAAGAAAAGCTCACCTGAAATGTGTGTAGTTTTTTTAAAAGTCAACAGAAAATGTTTTTATTAGAACAGAAGAGAAGCCAGAAATCTGAAAGCATAAAGTCTAAACTGAGCCTATGGTCTGGCTCTACTCTTTAAGTCAAACCAAAGTGGCTGAAGCCAAATTATATATTGCATGACAAAGATGTTTAATGAAGTGATTATACATAGTGACAGTAGACCACCAGGAACTAATGTCAGAATATTTTCATTGGCTTCTACTCTTCCTTGGCTCATCCTTATTCGCAGACACAGAGTTGAGCTGGAGAAAGGAATTCAGCAGTAGTCTGACTCTACTTACATTGGCTTTCCGTTGCTGGTGGTCAGCCACAAAAGATCCACCCAAGTAGCTCCTTGAGGTACTCAAAGTATGCTAACTTCGTTAGTTTGTTTCTGAGGCACTCAAACAACAATATAGAATAACTCCGAGAAAGAGAACACCCTGCCGCGCCTGGGCTTTTCAGTTAAAAAATTGAAAAGAGCTTTAATCAGCATTTTACAGGTGTGGGTGTTGGGATACATGAAATTTTTCATGCAAAGAGTTTGCTGACCAAAAAATGACATTCCAGGTCATAATTATTCACAGATGAGGGGTAAGATTTGCAAATGTTTTGACAGGGGAGGAAAAACAACTAAAAACCCCTGAGCTTTATCAAGGCAAAACTTTCTTTTTCTATTTTTCAGATTAAACTCCTTTAAATTCTTCATCTGTAAGTGATATTTTACTTTGAAAACTGATAAATTAATAAACTTTTGAAAGTGTAATAAAGCCTGGAAATCAACTGATTATTTTATTTTCTGGTTTACACATCAAATTAAAGGAAAAAAATCAATGAATCCCTCAGACCTTCCTGGAAGCAGTATATGCTACAAGGAAAGCCTTTTTTTTTTTTTTTTTTTTTAGGAATAAATTTACTTTACAGAGCAGCACAATGATATAGTGCAGAGCTCCAAACATAAATGGAATACTCCGGGCAGAGCTTCCACCGCTAGGCGTAAATTCAAGAAAAATATTGACCGACCCTCTCTGTTTTCTTTTCTCTGCAGTATGTAATATTTCTAGTAGGATGCACAACAAAGCACTTGCGTTCTCCCGCACTATTGTCAGAAGAATTTGCTGAATGCATCTGAGAGTTGACATGGCATGTGAATCTCTCATGCCTTGTCTGCAGAGATGCAAACTTCCAGCGTCTGAACATCCCATGGCTTCTGCTTATTCTCTGCAGTCTCTCTGTTACCCGTGGCATTTTGCATTTGCTATTTTCTTAGGTATACTTAAAATAACATGCCAAATGAAATAAACGTACTGTTCAATGAATGCCCTGAAAATCTGATGTATTTAACAGTTTTAACCCCACTAACCAGTTTAATGTTTAATTATATAAAGCTGTGTGGTCCCCAACTGGTTTGAAGCTTCAACACTAGTCAAAACAAGTTAAATCCAGCAAAGCAGAAAATATGGTTGTGAGCAAGCAATATGCTGGCTAAATTGTTTAAGATGTCTTGCAATTTGTTAACCTTGAATGGTTTTATTTTGAGCAACATTTTCATCCTGGCCTTATCTGGGCCTTCCCAGCTTTTGCGGCCTTGCAGGTTCAGTTCTGTAACTGAATCGAGGACACATATTAAATACTAAAATGTCTGTTTTCTTTCCCCAAAATTAAATTCTTAAGACAAATAAATAGCTTAAATTCCACCCACAATTAATTCCATTTGCATTCTTCTGCAGATTACAGGCATGAAGAAGCTGGCTAGGTTTTGAAATCTGGCCCTTCACATTGCAGCCAAAGCAGCTGCAAATGTGAATATTTGAGAGATAACTTCTTTATCTTTTCTGTTCTTGTCGTGTCACGTCCTGACTCTCCAAGCAAGCCCAGAAGTTCCATTAGAAAAAAGATATTGTGATATTATAAATAGCATAGTATACTGTCCAGCTCTACTCTCAGACCATGCAGCCATGTCTTTCAACTCTGCAGCCTCAAGCTTTCTGCCTTCTGATTGAGGACAACAAAGGAGTTTGTTTCATCTGCACATTAGAGAGCAAACTGGTGGCCTTTGGACCACATGAGAAGAAGAACAGTAAACGAAAATGGCTCAGGAGTAAATGATTTGCCTTGTTTTCTTTTCAGAATTCAGGTATAAAAAGGCACTAAGGCAGAGCAATGCTGGGAAAAAAACAAGATTTTCCCAGAATTAGCCATTTTCCTTTTCAAAAAGATTTATAACACGCATGAATCTCAGATGTCACATCTTATTGTGCATAATTATACTGATGTCTAGACTAAACATTATATATATATACCCACACATACATATAATTATATACCCTTATGACTATGTATTACTGTTTTTCTGTAATACCTATTCCATGGCAGCATTCATAACAGTGTTTTATATTTTAATGATTCAGAAAACTTATATACCATGGGAAATTATTTTATCCAACATGCAAGTCAGCACTAGACCTGACACCAAAGCCTTAATGAGGTCTTAATTCACATATGGTATAATCAGCTATGGGATAAACATCATATCCTTCACACAATAATCACTTAATACATCTTTCTTATCTATTTGAAGATACAAATGAAACATAAGTACATAAGTATATATACCTGGTCATCCCACCCATTAAGATGAAGGAGTACATTCTGTAATCAACAGAGGAGTTAATTGCATTCATAACACACTTCTCCCCATTCCAGAAAGTTTTGTAGGCAGGGCAAAGCATTTTTAGAGCACATTGTAGGGTAAAGATAAAACAGAAAATCAGTCTGCTACTCCTGTTCATTGGTTTGTAATGAGGATGCATGCTCACCTTGGCAACCTCATACATGTGGTTCTTCTCTCAAGATCTCATCAGCTTGTAGAGCACATTACCAGACAAGCTAGATGGATTCTTGACCTACTTAATTTCAATTGTGAAAACTTGCTTAGTTTTTTTGTCTGATTTTTCCAGACATGGTTGCAAGTGACCTTACAATGTACTATATATTTCAGGCAAATATTTGTATGCAGAAGTAGTGAAGTTCAGGTGTACTTTTGGAATCCACCGGGAATAGAAACAACATCACACAAAAGATGAAACAGCGGGGCCTGTTCAAGAAAAAATTTCCATAGTAATCTGCAAATAGATTCCTCAGATGTTTCTGCAGTACATCCACATTTATCTATCCCTGCTTTCCCCAAAAGATTAGCCAGGCCAATAGCTGCACAATATCCGCTCCCTTCTCCAAGGTGGAAGAGATTCCTTTACAGTTTTTTATTTCTGGATTCTTATTTTTGATACTTAGTAGAATTCCAAGAAAGCGGCTGAATTCCTACCAGAATACCCCTGGGTTGATTTATGAGTGGATTTCATGGGTCCTTTAACTCAGGGAAGCTAGCTGGGGTTTGGGGATCTGCTGGACAATTCTAGGGCTTGCAACTGGGGAACACAGCAAAACCAGAAAAAGTATGTCTAGGAGAAGGGAGGGAAGGAGAAAAGGTCTTCTTTGATAAGAGTATGGAGGTTCTCCTTAAGGAAACACACAGAAAAGGCAGTGGATCATGAAAAATATAATGTAGTCTGACAGCCAGTATATTTAACAAAAAAAATGTGTGAGTGAATTTAGTGCTAGGAAAAGTGACAGACTAACAGGCTTTTGCTACAGCTGGACACATCAGGGGTTACCCTGAAGTTTTCCCCAAGCAACTCTGCTTATGGGCCACAGAACAGACCTGCAATACCTTCTTCTGCAGGGCTTCCCTTCAACTGAATCTTGGAGAGCTGAGGACTAGTCCACGGGAGCACTGCAGCAGTCGCACTGACAGCCTGCTTCGCTTGTTAAATAATAATCAACTCTCAAAATCAGCTCAGAAATTATAAAATAAAGTTATAAAAATAGCATACAGACCATATGTTAGTTTTCATTTCAAAGTTTATCCTTGCTCTAAAGAAGGTTAAATCATATTCATTTCTCTGAAAACAGTCAAGATATAGGAATTTAAAATACCATGAAAGTGTTATCTATAGTGTGCACTCTGGAGTACCAAGAAAGAAATCACATATGCATGGCATTACAGAATACATTCCAAGTCAACAGAGAAGTAACTAAGAAACAAACACGTTTTTTCTGACTCAGAAAATTGAGTTTAATTTAGTCTTAAGAAACCTGGATCTGTCTAGCCTGTTAGTAGTCATGAACAGACACAATAAAATGAGACCAATAGTGCCCTGCATTGCCCTATATGTAAATTATGCTCTGCAAAGAAATAAAAAGAGCTAAGGTCTGATGCTGAGGAAGCCAGTCCGAGTTTCTGCACTAACACAACCCCAGTCACTGTGGACACGTCCCTTCCCTGTGCGTCTGATCCCTGTGATCAAAACCTGAGCTCAGGGCAGCAGGGATGGATGATGAAAGACTGCAGTCACATACTGAGAGTAAGAGATGGGGGGGGAGAAAAAGTGCTGCACTTCTGAAAACTCTCAAAAAGTTGGAAAGCCTGTGAATTCATGCACAGTGTGAAGTAGCTCAGAGGCTGTGAGACCAGACAATGTTTTTCCTCCTGCATAGCAAGGGAAACACAACAGGTAGATCCAAAGAAGAACAATAGGACGTGGATAAGTATGGGGTTTATTTAATTATTTACAAAGTTAAAGCAAACAAAAATAGAAAAGACTGCTATTAAGACTTCGATTGTTCTCTCAACATGTAATCAACTATCATATTGGCCACAGAGACATTTGTGATCACAGTTGGGATGGGGTCACAGCACAAATTCTTAATTAAAGTGGTGACCAAGACATATCACATAGTCAAATCCTGAAACTAGATGTCCCTGGGAAGATTCAGAAAGATCTGAGGTCTCAAAATAACAATAATATCGTATCCCTTCTTACCACCAAAACCTTTCTAAAAACAACAAAAAATATCAGCTCCATTTTTTCCTTATTTATCCATGAATAATTTGTCCCTAGAAGATATCAATACTGCCATAGCAAAACACACACAGCTAAAACACCCACCAAGGAGATGCTGACCTACTCTGTAGCTGCAAGGCTATTTTATTATCTCTGTAGCTGTATGAGATACTTAGAGCTGATTGTTCAAATGAAAAGAAACTCAGATAAAATGTGGAAAGAAACTCAATGGTAGATGATATACCGGTGTTATATGATTTTTAGGGGGCAAGAGATGTAGTTTCCTGAGTGTATCAACTCTTCAGTTGGCCAGTGTCAGACTCATTTGAAGAGTTCAAGCACAGAACGTCTCGTTCATGCAGTTCCCATACTCGCCACATATTTTACCATCATGTTTCTTACACGTGCAGCCAGTCTTGACAGATACAATCTCCAGACCTACGATGGCTGCATATATTGTGCGTATTTTGGAAGGTATGGAAGGAATCTGAAGACACTGCAGCATCTGTTAGTTACATATGCAAAAAGGAAACTTAAGGATTACCATATGGGGTTTTGAAGGACTTAAGTTCAAACTTTGTCCTTTGATTGATGAGTAGAGTTCTTCACAACTTCTGAAGTTTACCGAGGTTTTAGTACCTAGCATTACAATTGTACGGGATCTATCAGATCAGTTAGGTAAGAAAAATCTGATGTAAAAACAAATTTTTAGATTGTGTTCTGGGCAGATTTGGGTCACTGAAGATACTCGCTTAATTTCTTAGAACCACTGCACTAGAGGCTAAAAACTCAGTAGCAATTCTTCTATCCTTTATTTTGAGCACTCAACAGGAGATAGTTGAGCAGGATCTGAGATTCCTGGGTAACCAGTGACTTCTCCTTTTTAATACCCGCAACCGGGAACTGAAAAAGAGGACACGCCAACTCTTATTTTCATAATGGGTTTGCATTATGGTTCCCATCAAATAATAAGTGTATAGAACGTAAGTGCCAAAGCAACCGAGCAATGAATATGACAATATAGCAACAGTAGCTCCTAGGAACAAATATTTGGCCAACTATTACGAGACAAATGTGCAAATACATGGAATTTGCAACTGCCTATGCACAACACACACACACATCCCAAGCGTGCATGGGGAAGATTGATAATGGTCCACGAGTACACCTGATCAGTCATTTGCCCATGTAATTCTCCTGGTTTTCGTGTGCACAGCTGAGGGAGCTCCACATAAATCAGGCATGTAACTAGGCAGAGGTTGTGTGTGAAATCATGACCATTCGTCAGCGTAGCCAATGCTACTTATTTTATCACCAGGCTCAAGATAGTTAGTACTTGTCTTTAAAGCTTGTTTCCTTCAGTCCTGTAGTTTTGTAAGGCTCTCATATTTCATTAAAAAACCAAAAACAACAAAAAGAAAGCATGCATCTCTTATGGTCACAGGGAAAACTTGAAATCAAGAACACACCAGATCTAAAAACAGTAACCAAGCTGTAATAATCCAATATGTGTTATTTAAAAAAAATATTAATTTCCTAAGCCACTCATGATTTTTATGACTGTACTTAAGATTTCTCAGCATATGGCACTTGGAAAGCTGCTATTTTCAAATGCATAATGTTTTATGAACACGTAAGCAGACAAAGCTCTGTAGATACATCAAAACACAGGCGAGGAAGGGACCTTCTGCTACAGCAAATGTATTTCTCCTTACATCACACGTCCAGCCATATAGTAGACTTTTGATGAGGAAGATACACAACTGAATCTCCTCCTTTTCTCAATAGTATCTCCTTCTCTTCTCTGCTTTCCCTTCCCCTCTGTGCACATGCACTGCAAACTGCAGAAACCTCTCAGCACTCCACAACAGACCTCAGACCTTTAACCCTGCAGCCTGAAAGGGCAGTGTTGCAGTGCACGGGAGGAAGGCTCAGAGCATTCTCAGCTCCCCGGGCTCCTGGAAGCAGAGACACCTGGTAAAATACAAGACGGGGACCCATGTACACATGCAGATGTATATCTATCTTATGCATATACAGCAAATAACTATTTTGGGGAAGGAAATTTTCTTTCCTTATTCACAACTAATATAAATATATTATCATTGGAAGCTCTTCCCCACCTCCCTGTCTCATTTTGTTCTTTCTTTAAAGGATAAGGCGAGTCACAACGTTGATCAGATTACCTGGTAAACAGGTCTCAAACTTCCCATGAACCAATGCATGAAGAAGTTTGCATCAAAATGGAGGCAAATACACAAAAGCTCCTTGAGACTAGGTCGATTAAAGTTCAGGGGATTTTTGTGCTAGAATGTCATTTCCTTCTCTTATGATACATAAGGTGTTAAAGCACTGTTAATCACAATGCCTAATGCATGCAGGGACAAATCACTGAGACCAACCCCTTTATATGTCTTTATTTTAAAATGCTTCTGTGCCACTACTCGTGAAGGCTCCAGGACCAGCCACAACAGCGACTGAAGTTCCCTAACTGATAATGCAAACAGCTGCTGATTCAATAAGAATAACAAGAAGAACTATAGGCCCAATTTACTAACAGCTGGCACCATGCCCATCAGCGCAGTGTCAAATTCAAGAGGCAAAGAAAGGATGCTGAGTTGGCGCCACAAAGACATGCTGACGCAATTCATATCCAGCTCTGCAGTCAGCCCGAGTATGATCCTGCTCCTTCAGAGAAAAGTAGTTCAGGCTATTTCAGCTGTTTCTTCTTATTAAATATCCAAACCCAAAAAAGCAAGTTGAAATAGCAAACTGGGAAACTTCAGGAAAAGACTGACCACAGAAACATCAGTTACGAATACAAAGAGAACAGTTTGTTACTAACAGGTAGAGTTGAACCGAGGCTGATATTACAGATTTACATACATCAAGAAGAAGGCAGTTAAAAAAGGAAATTAAATGTTTTGAAATGTTGATAGGAAAAAGTCCAGTCTCCAGGCTTCGTTAGGATTCTTTCTTATTCACATAAATGTTCAGACTCTGTGTCATTCCTTATCAAACAAGTCTCTCCTCGTAAATCATTTAAATTGTTACAAATTCAAGTTAAGAATCAAAAATGTTTCTTAAAAATCCCCTCCTTTGATGTAATGTGAATTACTACTGAGAGTAAAAAACAGAACAGACCTAGATCTGTTTGCTGCCTAAGTTAGTGCAAGTAATAGTTCAGATCTAATCAGTGGAAAAAGAACACAAAAGTACGTGCATACACACATATGCATGTGTATATATATATGTATGTATTTGATACTTTTCTTGCACCCAATCTGGCGATTCAGTACATACTGCTAATACACAGCTCCACGATCATGACTCATCTCAGCGATATCTTGTGTGTTACAAGACAGTGAGTGGAAGGTGAGAGGTGAAGGGGAGCTCAGTAATGGGAGCGTGCTGCTGCGGACAGTGCACATAGCAAAAGCGGGTGCGTCATCAGCTCTATAGGCAGGAAAACTGCTGCATCCCGTGTTAGTGGCTTCGGCATTAAACACGTACATGTAAACACATATGCACACAGTCATTTTGTGCATGCATATATGTGTGCTTAGAAAGTCCAAATTTTGTTCCTTCATCATCATAAGACACATATAACCAGAAGCAAAAGTGTTGAGCTAGAAGTGTCTTTATTAGATTCGGATTCCTTGCATTGGGACAGCTCTACAAGGCCTCCTTCCTTGTCCCTACACTCTGTAGCAGCTACTGCCAAGTGCCTTTGCATGTGCACACCAAAATCTTTACATGGCTGAAGGTCACAAGACACACATCAGGTAACTCAGACAGAGAGAAGAACTTCCAAGTGGGTCCCAGGCAGAAAAAGACAATGAATAGTCAATGCATTTAAGAAAATATTTCCATTTAGGAAGATCTGTGCATTTAAGAAACTTTTTGCATTTAAGAGAACCACAACCTAACCACAAGAAGAATCTGAGTCCTGCTCAGCACAACTTTAAACTGTTGGTCTCAGTACTTCTTCCTGCTGTGGAGGAGGCTTCTTTCCAGCAGCACCCACCCTAAACACTAACACCGTGTCACAAACTGCATGTAGCTCATAGGTCTTACTCCCTTTGGTGCTCAGAACACCACATTAGAAGATCTTCCTGCTCCTCAAAATCTAGTGCACATACCAGAGCTAGAGCCAAATCTCTTGTTGAAATGTTGGCATTGCATAACCAACAGATTTGCCAACATACAGTTAAAAACACATCTAAGACAAGATAAATCTAGAAATGAACGTTAGCAGACTCATTACACTCTTCTCAGCTGGCCAACACATTGCAAAGTGCTGTGCTGCACCAGCACTGCCCCTTTCAGGTATATTCACCTAAACAACTTGTTCCTGCCAGAGCCTGGTCTGCAGAGGCAACCAGTTTGCATCTCAAGGAAGCAATATTTTTATTGCATAATACTGACATGCTGGGAGAGAGCTGGAGCATCTATCAGTCACCATGAGCACCTTGTGCAATCAAGGACATTAGTATTGGATCTTTAACTGACCATAACTGTGTTTTACCAAAGCATGACAGAACACAGCAGCATTCAGCTGTGTGTGCCTTTTCAGTGGCAAGCCATCGTGAAAGCTGCAGCTTTTAGTTTCCACTTTGGAGCAATGTTAATGCCCAAAAGTGAGACTGAAATTTCTATGCCTAAAACCCATTAAAAAATGAATAAGGACCAAATACATTGGTTGGGGAAATCTGTTAAAATCTGTGCTAGAGGTTTGAATGCATTTACTGCTGCTTGGTTATCTGAGACGCTTCAGTCTCGTAACTAGTAATGGCTTTACCGTAAAAACTGCAGTCCTAAAACCAGCACAGCCCAGGGCATTTCTAACATATAACGGTGCAATGGCAGAGCCCATATTTTCAGGAAAGGCATAATTAGAAAATCTTTGTATTCTCCCTCTCCGCCACCATTTAGTTAGCATTTGTTCTAAATGTAGATTAACAATAAGACCCATTTTTCCTCTAGAAAAAGGCCCAGGCTTGAGGAATGTTCCTCCTACTACCCTAACAACTAAAGCATCTGAAAACTTACAAGTAAATTGCTGGACATGAGACCCCTGATTGCTGTGCCTACACAATCTGTGATTGATGGGTCTAATGAAATTACTAAGTTTTCCGTCCTATTTCTGGCATTAGTCAAGACTTCATGTCCAAAGATTATTCCACCAGACATGTTATGTGGATGTGATGGGATTAGCCAAATTTCAAAGCTTATTTTTGACCTCCAGCAGAAAATTGAGCACATACGCTATTGAAGCCAACTGGGACTATAGAACATCAAGTTGATTCATCAAATTAGCTCAAACATAATTGTACTGCATGACTGGCTATGGAAGTTGTCAGCTATAAACCTGTCAAAAAGCCATCAGCTTTAATGTTAAATAGAGACACAAAGTAATGTTGTTCAGAATTTGACATTTGTTGGACTTACGCCGGCTAAAGGATGCTATCTGCTTTGTTTCATCTTAGAAAAATTTGTAGCCTGAAATACAGTCTTGATAAATTACTGTAGACAAAAGGTAGAAACTCTGGCTGCTAGAAATACCAGCTTTAGCAAAGTAGATATATCTGTAGTGCCTTTATCTAGCAATGTCAACTAATACCAAAATAACTGCAGTACACAAAGACTCAGAAATCTTTACAGCAGTTACAATGTGAAAATTTAACATATTTTACTGTCTACTGTAACTGGGTTTTATTAAAGAAATACAAACCAGCACAAACCAAATGCATACTTTTGTTTTCATTTTCAAAACAAAAGATCAATGAGTTCGGTATAGAATATGTTGAAGTAGTTTTCACTGAATTATAAATGCATGCAAATAGCACACCCGCAATGAGAGACCTAGGCACTAACTGGAATTACAAGCTATTTCACATATTACCATGCACTATAGCATGGGGTAACAACACAGAAGCATCATTAAGATAAAAAATGGTCGGTCAAAACAATGTTAAGGGTCTTGCAACCCCATCTCCCCTTAAAATCAAAAATGTGCAGAGCTAATGCTTCCACTCTGCACTCAATCTGTTCCCCTGTGCTTGTGAGTATTACAGAGGTAGGCTGGGTATATCACAGCTTTAACTCCACATTTGTTTAACTGGCATGCATTTAAGCCCACACTTTTAACATGAATACGTATTTGTTGCTTCCCAGTTTTCTGGGTTTGTTTAAATGATGTATGTAGTCATCTTACAATTTATGGATGATTGGGTAGATAGAGCAATATGGTCTCTAATGTGTCAATGCGTATTCCTATGAACCCTTAGCCTGCTGAATATTGACATGAAGGACTGTAAATGAGGAGGTCCTGCAAAGTCCTCGTGATCTCAGGTGTCAGCCTAGAGTGAGATCTCCCACCCATGCACTGCCGACAGCATCACAGAGTGGCTCAGGAGAGCACCCTGGCCCTGCTCCATGAACAGCTTGGCAGTGTCTGCAGCCCATCAAAGCATGGGGACAGCCCACACAGCCCCATCATCTTCATTTTCGTTTTTACTCCTTGAACCCTGACTATGTCCCCCAGTAACATAGATCCAGGGTAAATCCTGGGAGGGATAATCAGAGAGAAAGACACGCCAGGCTGGAAAGTTTACAGGGTATAACCTACAGATTGTGAAGTATTTTTTTCTTTGCTTTCTCCAAAAAACTTACCACACACTGGGTAGGACAAAATAGGAATGAAAAAAGGGCGTTGAGGGACTTAGAGGGGAACTACAGAGAGAAAATGTCAGGCCAAAACCTCAGTGTGAAGTAACAAGAGGCAATTCAGATTTCTGATGACCAGATACCAAGTGCTTACGCCATCATCTTGTGAATCTTCTTGCGTGAGAGACAAGCAGTAGCTGTACTATCCCAGAAGACATCAGAAAACAGCTTATGCTTCGTGGAACCATGTCATATTTTACCTCCATTGCAGCTATTATTTTACATCTTATTTGTTGGGGGCTTGGGAGTTTCTTTTTGTTTTTAATTTCACAATCCACATAAATGTATCGCTATAGGAATACCAGCCCTGTCCCTTGTCACATCAAAGGTCTGTTATATCTGGGATTTCCAACACAAAGTGAACAGTTGTGCAACAACAACATTGCTTCCCGTGTGTGCAAGGTGACTGGCCCCTGAACCTGCAGTTACAACACTGCAGACCCAGGGTCTGGTGCTGAGAAACAGCATCTCCTGCAGGCAAACGGGATCTCAGGAGAGTGCAATCCTAAACCCTTCCCCCAGATATTGCAGCAAGACTCAAATCCCCAAGCTCTCACTCAGATGCACTGCTGAAAACAGAACACTGAAGCCAGAGAATGACTTTCCCTACTTCTGCAGCTTCGATGTATCTTTAAACCAAATCTGCTTTCTTGTATGCCAATTTTTAGCCTGGAGCCAGGTATTAGAGCTGAGTGATAAATCCCTGAAAGGGCGATCAAAATAGAAACTCTGACAGACACTTAACACTAGTGGTACAAACTCAAGGAGCTCAGGATAATTTTTTTTCCTGATTAGGAGTTGGATACGTGTTTGTACAGACTACGTAAGCACAAAATACATGTAGGACACACTGCAAAAGCTGAAATTTGTGACTTATTTGTGACCTCTAGGAAAAAGGTTTCATAACCACTAAATACAGCTTCTACAATTGCATATTGTTTTTAAATTGAGCAAAAAAAATGGCATTTGAACAATGACAACTTGATAACTAGAACATTCCCCCTCCCAAACCTTAGACTAAGCTGTAATACAGTAAGTGGGACTTGAACTATGATGGGTTTCAGTATTAACGTTCATAAGATTTGTCACTGTCATATCTTGCTAACATTCAGAGCATCTCATTTTCTAAATATAATGTATCAGTGTTTAGTGGCTAAAAATGTAAATTACAAAAAATGTAATCATGTTCAAGAAACTGAAAAAAATATGATCCCTAAACCCCTCAGCAGGCACATTGCTTAATGTGGAGCTTGCCAATTAAGCATAACAACACTGCGCAGCAAACCTATGGGACAGCAGCATCAATTGCCCAGAACACACATTCCCTGTTCTGCACAAATCCCATAGATTTCCAAAAGCATCTTTGACTTAGATTGACGAGCTAAAACATGTGAATTTATCCAAGGGAGTAAGAAACAAATATCTTCTTAGATCTGATTTCTGATGCTCAAGGTTTGGTTTCTATTTTTCTTTTCTATTTCCCCACACACACAAATAAGAATTCGGATATCAAAGGAACAAAAGAAAATATTCAGAATTTTAAACTAAGCTCTGTTAAACTTCAAGCAGAAATATTTTTTAAAAAGCACCGTATAGGAACACTTACAACTATAAAAAGCAGTCTCTTTGCTAAGAGCATTCGTGGAGTGCCTCTGCTCTTTAAATCTAAGCTATAGACGGTTCATTTGTTTACTATCCTGCTGAGCAAATCTAACGGCTAATTGGTACCAAAAGTATTTTTCCATGTCCTCAGATCTGCTGCACACATGTTCCTGTCCCTTCCTTTGCTTCATGCTGGTGTTCATCTGACCAAATGGTAAACCAGATCAATGAGTTTTAAACTGAATTTACTCACTTTGTCAGGCTATTTCTCAGCCGTTTTTACTCTAAACTGGCTGGTTGCTGGGAACACTGAATATAGGTGTTGTAGCCAAGGAGGAAGAGGAGAGGATGAGTGCCCAGGGTGGCGGGCGTTGGAGTGTTCTCATTGGCAGCAAATTTTCTGCAACCAGCTGTATTGTCAAACCATTGCCCTAAACACCTACATCTAGATAGAGAGAAAATAAACCTAGTGTTACCTTTTACAGGAGAGTGCAAGTTACACACTGCCACAAAAGGTGAGACTGACTTACATGTAACTAGGTTATAACATCTTGAGTGTGGGGCAGCCCAACAGGAGCTGCTCTTGGACTCAGCTGCTGTGTCAACAACTGGAAGTTTCTATTCCAATGAGAGTTTTAAATGCTCAGAAAAAATCTGTTGCAGAAATGCCTAATATTTATTAATAAGGCAAGAGGGAAACAGAATCTAATTATGTTAAGGTTCCATTTATGCTACTCCATTAATGGGGTGTAACATCCGAACAATGTAAATTCACCTTAATGTACAGAAAAAATAAACATGCCAATCTACATGTAGGACCTTGATTACCATGGAAGAACTGAGTCTATTAATTACTATATAACTGAATTAACTTCTAGCCAACGAAAAACCACTTTAAAAGGCTGGAATCATTGGTGGATAATTGGTTTGCCATTAAAACATCTCAAGTCCATCTGCAAATCTTACCTGTTCCAACTAAACTGCTTAGTATGTGTGTTAATGGAAGTTATTGCTGTTATAAATTATGTCCAGACATTGACAAAAGAAGTAATACAAGGTATATTTTTTAAAAGCTCTGGCCAATGCATGGCTGAGTGATTGAGTTGGAAAATGAACCATTCCTTGGGGTTAGCAAATGATTTTTCATCAGCTAGCAGGCTATTAAGCACACCTAGATAATAAACGGAAGATTTTAGCAGTAATTCTACTAGCTTCTCATATTTTCCATTTTAAATTCCATGTTACTTTTAAAGGATTCACACATTACATTGATTTACACCATCCAGAAGAGGGCCAATGATGTCCTTTAATGCAGGAGACTGTGCGTTATTATTTATCATTAAATCTACCTTCTTTTCCCCCCACCTTGTGAAACATCTGACAAATGCCTGGCTAGCTCAGAAGTGAGTGGTATGATTCCTCACACAGGGCACACCCTTGTAACGAGGTGCAGTCTCCCAAGGATGTGGGGTTTGCTTCTTTCTGACTATTTAATGCTGAATCTTCTGGCGGTCATCCTTGCAAATCCCCCTGTCTTCCACAGGAGCTCATAGCTCAATCATGTGAACTTAAGTTATGGGAAGAAACTAGGGAAGAAAATCTTTACACTAATGAGATTATTTGCATGAAATGTTATTTCAATAAGACAACCTAGGGAAGGAGTGCATTCACACTTGATTTTCCACATTTGTTATTAGATTTCTTGCCCAAAAGAACAATTCTGGGAAATGACTGCAAAGATACAGTATTAGAACTGATGGTCAGTTCCAATGGAACATAAACTAATTTTTAACCTGAAAGAAACTGTGGTAACAGAGACAGATTGACAGTGGCTGACCACTGTTTCTTCATCACGTTCTAATGGAGCAACTTGCTAGTACCATTAAAGCCTCTAATAAAAAGTCCTTTTTTATGGTGGAATAGAGATGAACGGGTTCAGATTCTTTCTGAAAATGCTAACTACAGTAGAAAATATGTCTGTGCCTGCCTGCTTATGTGGGCATTCTTCTCTTTTTTGAGTATTCATAGCCTACTACTCACCAAACAATTTCTTTTGTACAGCACTCAGAGAATACAGAAAAAGTTATTTAAAGCAAACTTGTTAAATTGGGTTCATGTGAGTTCAGCCTTAGGGGCAAAAGCAGTACTTTCATACTCACACAGGAAGGCAAACATTTACAATAAAACAAAAAGCACAAATGTTCACTGAGTCTGGAGTTTCATTACGAAGTGAGAAGTCAATTTATGGTTTATAGTTTTGTATCAAAAGCAGATGAAACTTGGAAAATTCAGAAGAGTTTGGCCTTGCAGTTTTGGATTGATTCAAACTTTCAATTCAAAATGAAACTGGGAGATGTGAACTTAAGTGGCTGACGCTGCAGAAAATGTTGTGATCTATGTATATATCTATTGCAATTTATTTTCACAAGGTTGCATGCTTTCCTGATAATTACAGACCCCTCTTACATAAGCAATAATTTTCCATTTGAACTTCTGCAGTACAGCCTGTTCCTCTCCTCCTTCAAAGCAGCACTGAACATGAATGCATAGATTTATCACACCTATTTTCACATTAGCACTTTAGAAGTCCAGTTGATGGACCACTATAGAGCAAACAATTCATACACTCTTTCATATTTTCCAACATTTTGAAGTTCAGAATCTAAAATTTCTTTTGAGCAGAAGACTTCTCTTGCATTTCTTGGTGAGATACTTTGTACGGTTTGAATATGAAACCCCATTTTTCAAAAGAATAGCAAACTTCATAGCTCCAGAAGAAAACCAGTACAGGAGATCCCATGATGCTTTATGCATAAGCAATACTTCACATCAGTTTCCTCCACTGCAAATTTCCCCTCCTCTGCTTCATAGGGCCTAGGTTAGCTCTTTTCATGGTTAGGGTCACCCTGACCTGCAACTGCTCACTTATTCAGGGGCTGAACATCTCTAATCTGTAAAATAAATCTTTGGCAAAGTTGCCAGATATTGGTTTAGAAATACGTAAGCAAAGGGCTCATCACAGCTGGCCATTGGTATGGCCACTAGCTGAGTGACAGACCAGCTTGAAGCCATCTCATGGCTCTGAGTGAACTCGCAGGACAATTACATGCTCTGGAATTCCCAAGTGCACTTAAGAGTTATTGAACAAAGCTAAAACATGAGAATAAAAATACATTAAGCTAAAAAACATCTGCTCTCCATAAAAAGAACTTTTCTTAAGATCAGGAAGGAAAAGAATTTCAGTATAAATAAGCATGCAGGCCTATTTTCAAGGTGTTACAAATGTGACTTATTTAAATGAAAAGTGCTGTGGCTAAAACACACATGGCTGAAATACGTCCCCCATCAAATTTAGTAGTTTTTCCACAGTACTTTGGGAATTTACACTGAGATATATCTTGATACAGTCAGACAAGGTATCGCATATGTTTACCTAAACAGTAGCCTGTGCACAAGACTAAAAGTATAGAACCGACTCCTGTATTTAGATATGACATGTGGTGTACTATCAAACAGCAAATTCTGAGCCCACCTGAGACTGGTTTCATGTTTTGGAAGTGAAACCAGAATAAATTATGTTCACACCTTTCAGCAGAGCAGACCTAAATATGTTTTTTGCTAAAAAATCGCTAGCCCTGGTTGCAAAGAAGAGAATCCGAGGTACAATGTCAGTCTCCAGATCCTGTGAATTTATAGAGTGGCAGCGCTGAATGCTGAGTTTGCTGGACTCCGGATCTTGTAACAGCAAGTCGTCTGTGACACATGCGATGTGTGGACTCCTGTCTACACTACCACCACCTGGGCTGATAGCTGAATGGTAAATTAAGCTAGGAAATGTATTACTGAATATTAAACTATTAACCATGAATAAATTCTCAGTGTAACGTGCCTATGTGAGGGAATTTTAGGAAATTAACTTCTTTTCTAAGTCTGAAGAGCTCCACAGGGAGATCAGGCCATGGTCCCCTGACCAGTGATCTGGGGCTGTACTCCACGAGCCTGAGTGGTTCTAATGGGTCAGATGTGGCAACTGAATTTCTGCTGCGCTTGCTAATATATCTTAGATATTTTACACTGATGACTTGCTTTGACATGGGGTTTACCAAAGCTGTTTGAGGACAGATCATACTTGTTTCAACATAATATTACAGTGGCATGGATGGACAACACCGATTAACACAAATCCTGCCCGTGCAAAATGGACTCATTAATATTTTCTGAAATATGTCAGCTGGCGGAGTGAGTTCACAGGGGATCTGTGCTTTGCTTAGTGTAGATCTATCATTCGATTTTGCATGGAGGACCCCAAAGTAGATCAGCTACAACACTGAATATGACCTGTCCTGCTGGCAGAAGGCAATAGCAAAGGTAGGTAAGTGAAATTTTTAAATCAGTGAAAAAATGGTGACTTGTCTGGCTTCTGCGTCAACTTCACTCCTATTTCTAACGTTTCCTCCACAATTGCTGAGGATGGGG